>CP106734.1:119254471-124254471 GCA_025506655.1 Gossypium rotundifolium
GACATTACTTCACTCCTCATCATGACGTCAGATACTTGCTTCAATTTTCAAGGCTCGACCATCATGACATCTACCGTAGTGTCACAATTTCCTACTAGCTCATTGTAATGATGCGATTTTTCTCGCTATGATGTCACTTACTATTTTTGTACTTCTTGGGTTGGCTCATTGTGAAGTTGTGGGGCAACTTTGGGACATTGGGTTGGCTTATCATGAAGATGTGAGCTTGGTCCATTGTGACGTGACTCACTATTTTGGACACCTTTGTTCATGGAATTTCAACTTTTCCAATTCTTTGGTTCTTCCGCTTCACAAACTCGACAACCACTATGGAAAACAAACAAAAACACCTAGTTTAGACTTTAAGATAAAGGAAAAAAATACCAAACTAAAATTTTTAAAAAAAATTAAAAAATAAAAATAAAGCCCTTTTTTGGAATAAGGACAATCCAGACGCCTCATCACATGTGAATGTGTAATGCAAATGTGCAAGTATACACGTCAAATAAATTTATAAAGTGGTGAGTGAGTATCATCTCCATAGGGATCGAAATTGATTAAAAAAATTAGTTATGCTATTACTATGAATTTGACTAATTAAATTGTGCAACAGAAATAGATGGCAAATTGATGAAGAGAGATGGATTAATAAAATGAATAATGAATGAAAAAATGCTAGGGTAATTAAAATATTGTGGAAATTCTCAAAAAATAAGTGGGAGGATTAGTATTGTTGAATGATAAAGGTTGGCATTACTCAGGTTTTATTTTTATATTATAATAATGCCATGGCAAAATCTTGACCATTTTACTGCTTAGAAATTCACTATTGTAGTTTGCTTCTTTCGAGAGCCAGGCTTTAAGTTATCATTCTGGGTTTTTGTATGTCTACAGAACTCAAGAATGATATCCATATTGTTCTTCCTTTCCCTGTACAGATCACAACTTTTATGTCTAGAGTGCTGCCAATATTGTTCTTCCTTTCCCTGTACAGATCACAATTTTTATGTCTCGTACAAACCTAGGAATAGATAGGATTACATATGTTGTGACATAAGTGTCCGTTATGTGATATCATGTAATACCACGTCTGGAATGTTGGCATCAATATGATACATCATGTAAGACCACCTCTGGGACGTTGTCATTGATATGAGACTTACGTGTAAGACCATGTCCGGGACATTGGCATCGTATTAGTTCGTGTAAGACCCTATCTGGGATAGTGGCATCGATATTTGGTTACATGTTAGACCAGGTCTAAGGCGTTGGCATTGTATGAGTGTTCAGCATTCTGGTACCCTATTTGATTCCTAATAGTTCAACGGGCAAATCCTAGAAATGAAAATTTACGTGAAATGTATAAATGAATCAGGGACGTTTGAATCGTACACTAAACAAGTGTATGAAAGGTAAGTGTATCTATGAACTTAACAAGATGAATACGTGTATAGAATTGATGAGATAATATGTGATTTATATTTGAATGTGATATAAGTATAAGTGATACTTTGAGATGTGGACTGCTAAAAAAAATTTTATGGCTAAACAAATGAGCCTAAGAACATACTATGAAATTGTAAATGAGAAGTATTATTGACATTGTATCAATGTAATCATATGTATTTTATGTTATGTTTATTTGTATATAACTTACTAAGCTTTTGAAAGCTTACTTTCTGTATGTTTGCTCTGTTTTATAGATCGTCAAAGCTACTGAGGGCTTGGGAATCATCGAGGATTATCATCACACTATTCAAATCTATTTTGGTACCTTTTGAAAGTGTATATAATAAGTATGGCATGTATAGGCTAGTCATTTTGATTTATGTTTAAGTTGTGTTTATAGCCATGTGATATGGCTAGATAAAATGATGTTTATGAATGAAGAGTCATGCTAAATGATGCTTGATTTTTGGTGTGGTTTCATGGTTAATAAACAGTAATATGAATGGTAAGCTATTTGATACATATTTAGCATATTATTGATGGTAAGTTGTGGATGAGTTAAGTATAGAAATGTTTGTGAATAAATTCAGTTAAATTACATATAAGTTGGTGTGATTTTTGAGCTCATAAGTGGTTATAAAGTATTAACATTTTGGCATGTTTTGGTTGCCTATTGTGCTTAGATTGATGCTTAATTGTGGTTGTAGGGATAACCCAAGTGAGGGCGGTATTTTGGCCTTGCAAATGGCCTATATTTGCCCACACGGTTAAGCACATGAGCGTGTGGCTCGATCATGTCCTTTGAGGTTGCAATGCAAAACAAGTCAGACTCGACCACGAGCAAGACACACGGCCATGTGACTGGCCGTGTGGTGCAAGTCAGTGTCGACCCCAGGTGAGGCACATGGGCCTGTCTTACGCCATGGGGACAAGTCAATATGTATGCCCGATTTTGACACGGCTTAGACACACAGGCGTGTTTGAGGCCGTGGGAGGCGTACGGCCTACCCACACGGGCATGTGACCTCTGTAACTTTGAAAAATTTTTAAACTTCTGAGAATTTTTGTATGTGTTCTGTTTAGTCTCGGCCTTATTCTAAAGCATGTTTAAGGTCTTGTAGACCTACTCAAGGAATACTTTGATTTAATTTGTTAAATAATATTATGAAAGTCCGTAAAAGATTTGAATTGTTTGGTAATGCCTTTAACCCTAAACCGCCACTGTGACGCAAGTTAGGGTGTTACATTGGATTGGTATCGAGCTACGGTTTAGTCGATTCTCAGGCTAAGGTAGCGTGTGGGAGTCTAGCTATACATGCCATATTAACGAAATGTGATAGTGTGATGAATCTTGACGTGTAAAATGTGTTTTCATAAAGTAATGGATCCCAAAAGAGCCATAGCCGATGACGTTGAAAGCAATGCTACCGCTTCTCACTCAATGGACAAAGACCATATGATTCGAGACCGGTTACTAGCGGTCAAGAAGGAGAAGGTAATCAAGGTTTCTTCCAAATGATGAGTGAGTGGTTCACACAGTGTGTAAGAGATAATCTGGCTGTTTCACAACCTCCGCCCCCGCCTAATCCTTCTCAGACTTATCAACTTGAATCTGTCGAACAAGTCTACTGTTGATAAGATTCGCAAGTACGGGGCTAAAGAATTTAGGGCCACAAGTGAAGACAATGCCGAGAAAGCTGAATTTTGGTTAGAGAACACTATCTGAGTATTTGATGAAATGTCATTGACTCTTGAAGAATGCATAAAATGTGTCATTTCTTTACTATGAGATGCAACTTATCAGTGGTGGAAGACTCTGATTTCTGTTGTTCCAAAGTCACGGGTTACATTGGATTTCTTTCAGTCTGAATTCTGGAAGAAATATATTAGTCAGAGATTTATTGATCAGAAACGAAAAGAATTCCTGGAATTGAAATAGGGTCGCATGTTTGTTACCGAGTATGAACGAGAATTCATGAGACTAAGTTAATATGCTCAAGAATGTGTATCAACCGAAGCAATAATGTGCAAAATATTTGAAGATGTCATAAATGAAAATACATGGTTGCTTGTTGGGATTTTGGAAATAAAAAAGTTTGTTGTGCTTGTTGATCAAGCGTGCAAAGTTGAGGCACTCTAGAAAGACAAAAGAAAAGCTGAGTCTAAAGTTAGAGATGCGAGAAAGAGATTTTCGATAAAATCATTTCAGTCTACTTCAAAGAAATTCAGAGATGAGCATAGCCGTTCCAGAACTAATGTGAGACATTTGAATCCGAAAGATCGAGCTAGATCACAGTCGAATTCTAAAGTTCCAGCTACATCGATAGCTAGTTTGGGAAGTGTCTGATCCGAATGACTTGAATGTAAGCATTGTGGTAAAAGACATCTAGGTAGTTGTAGATTTAATGATCGAGCTTGTTTTAGATGTGGATCATTGGATCATTTCATCCGTGATCGCCCAGAGTCTGTTGAGCAAGAGATTGCTCAGAATCCTAGCTCTGATAATGTTTCAGGGAGGGGTAGATCTTCCCAAAATACAAGAAATGTCAGTGGTAGTCAAAGAACTACGAAAGACTCGATTGCGAGATCTGAAGCCAGGGCACCTGCAAGAGCATATGCCATCCGAGCTCGTAAGGAAGCTTCATCCCCAGATGTTATAACGAGAACATTTACTCTTTATGATACTTCTGTGATTGCATAGATAGACCCAGGTTCTACTCATTCGTATATATGTATGAACTTAGTATCCAGTAAGACTTTGCCTGTAGAGTCTATTGAATTTGTTATTAGAGTATCGAACCCTTTAGGTAAAAGTGTTCTGGTTGATAAAGTATGCAAGAACTGTCCATTGATGTTTCGAGATAATTGTTTTCTGGCTGATCTAATGCTATTACCTTTTCATGAGTTTGATATAATTTTGGGTATGGACTGGTTGACATTGCATGATGTTGTTGTGAATTGTAAAAGAAAGACCATTGATTTAAGAATTCAGAATGATGAAATAGTTCAGGTTGGGTCTAATGAATTGAAAGGGTTACCATGTGTGATATTTATGTTAAAAGCTCAAAATTATGTGAGAAAGGGATATGAAGCTTATTTTGTTTATGTAATTGACTTAAAAGTGTCAGAAAAGAAAGTTGAATCAGTGCCAATTATCTGTGAAATCCCTGATGTATTTCCTGAAGAATTACCGGGATTACCTCCGATATGTGAAGTTGAATTTGGTATTAAATTGTTGCCGGGAACAACTCCTATTTCGATAGCTTCGTATAGAATGGCACCAACAGAATTGAAAGAGTTAAAGTCAGAGTTGCAAGAGTTGACTGACAAAGGGTTTGCGAGACCGAGTTTCTCACCTTGGGGTGCTCCTGTTCTGTTTGTGAAAAAGAAAGATGGCACAATGAGAATGTGCATTGATTATCGTCAGTTGAACAACGTGACTATAAAGAAAAAATATCCTCTGTCAAAAATTGATGATTTATTTGATAAGCTTAGAGGAGTCACTGTGTTTTTAAAGATAGATCTGAGATCGGAAAACTATCAGTTGCAGGTAAAAGATTTAGATATTCCGAAAACTACTTTCAAAATGAGGTACGGGCATTATGAATTTTTAGTTATGCCTTTCAGACTAACAAATGCTCCTACTGTTTTTATGGATCTAATGAACAAAATTTTCAGACCGTACTTAGATCAATTTGTTGTTGTGTTCATTGACGACATCTTGATTTATTCACGTGATGAGATTTAGCATGCTGAGCATCTGAGAATTGTTTTGCAAACTCTGCGAGATAAGCAATTGTATGCAAAGTTCAGTAAATTTAAATTCTGGCCACTAGAAGTTGGTTTTCTAGGACATATTGTATCGCTTCTAGAATACGAGTTGATCTGAGTAAGATTTCTGCTATTCTAGAATAGAAACCTCTGAAAATTAAAAACATTTAATATTATTTTTGTGCCTATGATATGTGATTAAGCAGGTGTTAAAGTTCCATGAGTTAATTTGTCCATCTGTGTGCATAATTTAAGAAGAGGACTAAATCACATAAAATGTAAAAGTAGCCTTCTATTTGATTAAGTGCTTAATTGATGTGTCTTTCTAAATGTGAGGCCCTTATGTTGTAATTTGGACATTAGACCATGGGATGGACGGTTATGGGCTTATTTCATATGGCTTACTTATTAAATTTCAAAGGTTAATTTAGTAAATAATATGTTAACATAAAATAAAAAAATATAAAAAAGTATGCCATGTTCATCCTATTAGTGCAAAATTTGGAAGAAAAAGAAAAGAAATAAAGCTTCACGGGGTTTGGCCATTGAAGAGTTTGATTAAGGTATGGATTTTGTTCAGTTTTTGATAATTTCTACTTTTTGTAATCGTTGTTAGTGTTCTTCAAAACCCATGCTTCAATTTTTGTGAATTGATGATGATTTTGAAATGTGCCATTGATGATTTTGCAAGCTTTGTGATGTTTGAAGATGAATTATGAAATATATGTGTTAGTTTAACATAGTTTGTCTTTGGATTTTGTTAAATTTGAGCAATTTGGACTTAATTGAGAAAATAATATTTTGAAGGACTAAATTGTGAAATAATAGAAATGTATGGACTTTTATGGATTACATGAGAATTGACTAAGCATAGGTTGTAATGAATTTGGTGTATTTTGTGATTTTGTGAAATAGGGACTAAAATGTCAAAATCTAAAACCGTGAGGGCTAATTTGTAAACTTCCATGAATATGTGTTTTTTTTTGGATTGAAATGAATGATTTGGTGAATAAATGGGTTAAATTTGAATATGTATAGATCAAGAACTAAAGGAAACGGACTTAGATCGCGGGAAATCAAAAGCAATTGAGTAGCCGAGTTCGTTTCTATTTATTCGAATCTGAGGTCAGTCGATATACAAATAAATGTATTTACATTGATATATATATATATATATATATGTTCATATGAAAATTTATGACAGTGAATGTATATGAAATGATGAGATTATGAAATCCGAGGATGTATCGACAATGAATCAATGTCTCAAAAGTCCCGTACAAACCTAGGAATAAATAGGATTACATATGTCATAACATAGGTGTCCATTATGTGATATCGTGTAAGACCACGTCTGGGATGTTGCCATCGATATGAGCACGTCTGGGACGTTGCCATCGATATGAGACATCGTGTAAGACCATGTCTGGGACATTGGCATCGATATGAGATTCACGTGTAAGACAATGTCTGGGACATTGGCATCGTATTGGGTCGTGTAAGACCCTGTCTGGGACAATGGCATCGATATCTGGTTACATGTAAGACCACATTTGGGACGTTGGCATTGTACGAGTATTCTGAGCATTCTGAGAATACTATTTGATCCTCAATAGTTCAACAGGCAAATCTTAGAAATGAAAATTTACGTGAAATGTATAAATGAATCAGTACGTTTGAATCGTACACTAAACAAGTTTATGAAAGGTAAGTGTATATATGAACTTACCAAGATGAATATGTGCATGGAATTGATGAGATAATATGTGATTTATGTTTGAATGTGATATAAGTATAAGTGATACTTTGAGATGTGGACTGTTATGGCTAAATAAATGAGCCTAAGAACATATTATGAAATTGCAAATGAGAAGTATTATTGACATTGTATCAATGTGATCATATGCATTTTATGTTATGGTGATTTGTATATGACTTACTAAGCTTTTGAAAGCTTACTTTGTGTATGTTTGCTCTATTTTATAAATCGTCAAAGCTACTGAGGGCTTGAGAATCGTCGAGGATTGTCATCACACTACTCAAATCTATTTTGGTTCCTTTTGAAAGTGTATATAATAAGTATGGCATGTATAGGCTAGTCATTTTGATTTATGTTTGTTGTGTTTATAGCCATGTGATATGGCTAGATAAAATGATGTTTATGAATGAAGAGTCATGCTAAATGATGATTGATTTTTCGTATGGTTTCATGGTTAAAAAATGGTCATATGAATGGTAAGCTATTTGATACATTGTTAGCATATTATTGATGGTAAGTTTTGGATGAGTTAAGTTTAAAATGTTTATGAATAAATTGAGTTATATGACTTATAAATTGGTGTGATTGTTGAACTCATAAGTGGTTATAAATTATGAACATTTTGGTATGTTTTGGTTGCTTATGATGCTTAATTGTGGTTGTAGGGATGACCCAAGTGAGGGTGGCATTTTGGCCTTGCAAGCCTATATTTGCCCACACGATTGAGCACATAGGCATGTGGCTCAACCTTCGAGGTTGGAATGCAAAACAAGTCAGACTCAACCAAGGGCAAGACACACTACTGCAGTGACTAGCAAGCAGTGGTGCAAGTTATCATCGACCATGGGTGAGGCACACAGGCGTGTCTCGGTAGTGGGGACAAGTCGAGATGTATGCCTGTTTGATACGGCTTAGACACACGGGCGTGTCTGAGGCCGTGGGAGGCATACGGGCGTGTGACCTATGTAACTTTGAAAAAATTTTAAAATTTTGAGAATTTCTGTATGTGTTCGGTTTAGTCCCGTCCCTATTCTAAAGCATGTTTAAGGTCTTGTAGACCTACTCAAGGGACACTTTGATTTGATTCGTTGAATAATATTATGAAATGTTCGTAAAAGATATGAATTGTCTGGTAATGGCTTTAACCCTAAATCGGCGATAGTTACGGGTTAGGGGTGTTACAGCCTTATTTTCAACTAGCGCAACATTCACATTATGAGCCATTTGCTACCAAATCCATGTTGGAAAAACGTGGTTTGAAAAGGCTTTTCTTGCACAGCGAAAAAGAGAAATTTTGAAATCAACCCAATTTGTGATATTTATAACAATAAACCCTAGACCAAAATTGTACCTTGTTTTTGGATAGACGGATCCTTTTGTTCCCAGCTTTCAACCAAACAATTTTCTCTTCTATTCTCGTATCACAACTTGCTTTTAGTGTAGGCTCGAACAAATCGAATCAAACATAGAAACTAGAAATAATTCTATTCTTTTGGGGTGAAACCGAAAATTCTCTCTTCAAAATAGATGCCGACAAAATCGTTATCCTAGAAAATATATTTAACTCATAATGAATAAAAATCTCTCTATTTTTGGGCAGAATAACGATACCTAAAAATTCATTTAATAGCCCTACTAGTGTCATCTATTTACAGGGAGAGACAATAGAACTATTGTTGAATTATAGAAATTTATTACATAAGGGGCTTTTGGGCCTTTTCCATATCGGGTCCAATTACAAGTACTTCCTAAGCTTTTAACCCAATACTTTATAATTTGATCCAGCCCAATATTTCTTTTTCTATTTCCCAAAAATAAACATCAATATATTTCCAATTAAATAATTTTCTTAATCAAATTCTAACTCCGTTAAAATCTTGATGACTTTACCAGTAAAAGAATCTATGAGAAAATATATTTAATATTTCCACATTCAACAATTCAATATGACCAAATGATTTATTTTCATTTTGAACTTCATTTAATTAAAAAACAAAATTCATTCTTCAAATCTTTTTTTTTTCATTTTCATTTTCATTTTGGAGAAAACCACATTCATTTCCAAATAATTTCATTTATCCATTTTCATTTTTATTTTAGAGAAAACCTTAATCATTTCCAGATGTTTCCTATTTCTTCATTTCACCATTTCTATTCATTTATGCTCATTTGATTCACTATGCAATTCATTTCTGGTTTCTACGAGGTAGCAGAGGTGTAACAACCCGCTTTTAGTCAAATCGGATCAGTGGTTTTGGGACCACAAATCTGAGCTCAAAATATTTATTTTATTATTATTTTAATGTCTACATCATGATGGTATGATTGTATAAAAAATTTTGTTAAGAAATTTTATCGTTTGAGTGCTCAATTTCATAAAAAGGACTAAATCGCATAAAGTGTAAAAGTTGTGTTCTAATAGCTAAATGTGTTTAGTAGCTATATAACTTTAAATTGGAGGTCCTTCAATGGTAATTAGACCATTAATATTATTATTGGACAAATATGGACATCATTTAAGTGATTTTTATTGATTACTTAAAAGGTCAATTTAGTAATTTAGTGAAAAATGACAAACTAAATAAAAATAACACGGTCATCATCTTTCTCCATCTTCTTCCACCGATTTTACAAAGGAAGAAAAGCCATTAAACCTTTCTAAGTTCAGCCATGGTAGTTTTGAGTGCATGATCAAGAAAAGCAACGTACAGATCTAGATCGAGGGAAAAATAAAGTTTCGGACTAGTTGATCCTGTTCCGACATTTTTGTGATCAAGGTAAGTTCGTATGTTAATATAATTGTGTTTTAAATGTTTTAATTTTTGAATCAATTATGAATTCGATCTTACTGAAATGTTCGACGAAGAATTGGCTATGTGTGAAATCCCAATTGAACCTTAGGAATAGATTAGGATACAAATGACATGTCATTAGGGGTTATTGTGTTTGGGTACTGGTCCATACGTTCTACCATTGGCTGAGTTTTTCGAAATGTGTTGCGAATTCTTGTCAACTTGTGTGAGCAGCACTGTGTAGTTACGTCTTGACCGTTAGCTTGTATGAGTAGACCCGTTGATAGCTCGAGAGTGAGCACTATATGACATATGAGGTTGAGATGGCCCCAGCCATGTATTGGCACTTAGGGTACGAGATTCGCAAGATTCCTGAGTATCTGATATTATTCCAAATGGTTCAATGAGTATATTGAAGTTGTGAAAGGGTAAGAGATTGATACGTATCAGTGCAGGTATGTACATAAACCGTATAAGCATTGAACCTATGAAGTTGGTGAGTTACATGATCTAAAATGTGGATAAACATATATTAGCCTTGTGTTTAGGTTAAATTGTGGTGTTTTATTATTGATAACTTAAATTGTGAACGAATGGTAAGTTATATTTATTAATCTTGCTAGCTTACTAAGCTTTATAGCTTACTCTGTTTACTTTTTCGTGTTTTTATAGTAATTATCGAAGCTTGCTCGAATTGGGAGTTGTCGGATATCTCATCACTATTCCGCTGTCATTTTGGTACTTTTGAACTTATATATTTAGTTATATGGCATGTATAGATGTAACAGACCGAATTCAACCCTAGTCGAAACGGTGGTTTCGGGACCACGAATCTGAGTTTGAGAAATATTTTAATATTATATTTTGTGTTTATTATATGTGAATTAATGTGTGTGAAAGTCTCGTAGAAAAATTTATCGTTTAAGTGTTTAATTTAACGAAAAGGACTTAATCGCGTAAAGTGTAAAAGTTGCAGGCTATAGAGTAAAGTGCTAGAATGAGGATGGCTTTTTAATATGAAGCATTAAATGGGTAAATAACCCATTTTAAGTTAGTGGGTGACATATGACATGTTTAACCTTAATTTTTATATTGTATAATTATTTATAATAAGGTTATAAAGGTAAATGAATAAATGTCATATATATGTTAAATAAAACATAAAAAAATGGCCATTATCATCTTTTATTTGCTTGACCGAATGTTGAGAAAAGAAATGGGTTTGGTTTCCTTTGAATTTCGGCAACTTCAATCACAAATTCAAGGTTAGTTTGATTTCGGTTCTTGATAATTTTTACGTTTTTGAGATCGTTGCTTCGAACCGTAGCTGACCCATGTTAAAATTTTTAAATCTAAGCATGCTTGATGTTCAGCCATTGTTGTGTTCATGTGGTTTTTGATGTTAATTGATTTTAGGTGAAAGATATGTTAAAGATTAGTATGTTTTGTATTGGAAGTTTTGATGAAATTGAGTATTTAGGGCTAATTTGTAAAAGTAAATTTTTATAGAGACTTATTTGTGAAATAAATGAAATAAATGGACTTGTAAGGTCCCTAGGAAGATTCGGCTCTTGAGTAGCATGGGGAAATTTTGTGTATTTTGTGTTTTATGCAAATAGGACTAAATTGTAAAATGTGAAACATTAGGGTAAAGTGGTAAATTGCCCATTTATGTGTTTTGGGACTAAATTGAAATGAAATGTACTTGAATGAGCTAAATTTTAATGTGTTTAGATCAAGAACAAAGAAAACAGTTTGGATCGGGGAAAGACAAAGGTTATCGACTAGCCGGATTACGTGGTTCGTCGACAATGAGGTAAGTCCTTAAGCAAGTATCGCCAAAGAATTATTTACTGAACATAGTATATGATGATTTTTGAATATTTAAAGCATAATTATACATGTTGGCGAATGTGGAGTATGAATTTGTGGTGAAATTAATTTGGTAAACACAATGTGAATATGTATGTTTGGATTAATAGGTGAAAGAAAAGGAAGAATATGAGATGGATAATAGTTTAGTACTAAGTCATGTATCACAAAGTTAAATGTGTTGATATTTGGGCTTTGTGCCTAGCGAGTTAGTGCCGTGATATATTAAGCCGTGCTCTATGTGCTTAGTGCCTGATATATTCGGGCTTCGTGCCTAGCGTGCTTAGTGCTTGGGTGATATATTCAAGCTTCGTGCTGGCAGTGCTTAGTGCCGGTGATATATTCGGGCTTCGTGCCTTGTAGGCTTAGTGCCGGTGATATATTCGGACCTCGTACCTAGAAAGCTTAATGCTGGTGGTACTTTAAAACGAAGGAACCATAAATTACTCGAGGTGTAACATAGTGAATCTATTGTGTTAAAAACTCAGGTAAGCATAAGTCCTATTTGAATTCATCAGAAGTAAGGTAAGTTGTGATTAATGTTACTAATCAACCAAATGAAGGTGTGAGAATTACACACCTGATTACGCGAAGGACCAAACTATCTTGAACGTTGATATACTTACTAGCAGGAATAACCACTATCTGCCTATCCCAAATAGATGTCGGCTCTTTACCACAACCCGGCAAAAAGTCTTGAACCGCCGACACAGAACGTAGCTTGAACTTGGGAGTAGAGACTATGAGTCCACTCCTCTCCTTAGATTTCCTAGCACTCACATCCATGAAGAGAATCTTTGATCAGTACAGTATGTTTAGAGAGATCGATGATTGTCTAACAAAGAGATTGGGTTATGGAAGAGTAACACGAAATAAAGACTAATCGTATAGGACTAGAGAAAAACTCCTTACCTTAATTAATGAGAAGTTGCACAACACTAGATTCGGCTATGGATCAACCCAAAGGAATCCCTAAAGTCGACTAAAGAGATATTTGGCCCTTTCCATAAAGGTAACAAAAGAGTTTAGATCACCACAAAAGGTTAAGGCTCGGCCTAGCCTAGCCGAGGGAAAAGCTGAAAGGAAATGTGAACGACAAAGAAGAACCTTACCATGCACAACCCAACCGATTGAAGATGGAGACTTTCGACATACAAAAAAAGCCTAATACCTTGCTTCCTGATGCACCGCTAATAGAAAAAGGGGTGAAAGAATGGATTTAGTTTGGCAAGAGGAGATTCGGCTACCACGGGAAAATGAATGTGTTTAATAAAACAAGGAAAAAGAAGAAGTATAGAAGGAGAACACAATTTGGCTTTAGATAAAGACTATGGAGAATGAGGGAGTAGAGGTTTTGATTTAATGGAGAAGGTAGAGAAATAATGGAGAAGAATGAATGTTCAGCTATGGTGATAAACGAAAGAGAATGGTAAGAGGGTGGTTCGGAAAAGAATGGCTTCAAGAGAATTCAGCTTGTGATGAAGAAGAAAAAGTAGGAAGGAAAGAAAAATAAGAGAAGGGTGGGAAAGTTGAAGTTTCGGCTACAAAGCTTGAAAGGGAAAATAAAAGATATGAAAACCAAGAGAATAGACACTCTAAGTTTCAGTAAAAGAAAGAGCAATGTTGTCCCCAAAATGCTATAACCGAAAATCCTAAAAGAAACAAAACTCACCTAGCCACTCTTGACTTAAATGGCACACTACTCCTCCACTTCCAAAATGGTACTCAAAATCCCCTATACTCCCTTACACTTTGACTGAATATTTCCCCCTCACAAGTCTCCCATTTTTGGCCAACTACATTCCTCCAACACATCCCTTGATTTGCTCCACCAATTCCTCTCCATCGACCATTTGAATTGGTTGACCCATTCAAACTCCCCAAGCACCTCTCCTCCATCCATTTGAGTTTGTTGACCAATTCAAATCCTCACCTGATAGAGTCCCAGTCGAATGCCAACACTTCACCACCTTGAGCACAAAAATAAAGTTCCACAGTGCAGCAGAGGGGATTCAAACTCCTTTCCCCCTTCTCTTCCAGTGAGGCCATAACCACTCTTCCTCATTCTCACTTTGTGTCATCAAAAACAAACAAATATCCTTAAAGCACCTTTCACTAGCTCTCCCCAAAGTGCCCTAAAAGCAAAATTTCTCCCATGCTCGCTAGAACCCGAGCCTCCCAAGACCCCCAAACACACCAAAATAACAAGCTAACCAAGCCAATCACTTTGAACAGCACAAAATGTAGAACCCCTAATTCTAGGATGTTACAATACAAATAAAATTACCACATGAATCAATATCATTTTCATTAATAGTAAAATCATAAATAAGCATATAAAAGCTCACAAACCTTTCCCATTGAACACACATTCAAAATCATAAGTGAATTCATCAAATACTTCCCTTTTCAATACTCATATGGATATCGTAAGTACCTGAGTCACTAAACTAATTCACATATTCTTTCTCGCCTTGAGTTTGCTCGTTGAACCATTCGGAATCGCTAAGGATACTCAAAAATCACATATAACTCGTACAATGCCATATCCTAGATATGGTCTTACATTTTATCACATATCGATGGCACTACCCTAGGTAGGGTCTTATACAAAATCATATAACAATACCAATGTCCCAGACATGGTCTTACACGTAATCACATCTTGGTAATCCTAATGCCATGACATTCGTATCCTATACTATTCCTAAGGTTCATACGAGACTTTCAAATATTGTAACCCTAACGATTCTTACTCATATTTGATCATTCAACATTCATAACAGTTCAATGACAATTAAACATATATAATGCAATTTAAATACATTTATTTGTATATGAACTTACCTCGTATTAAGGATAAATGGTCTGGATCGACTATTCGATAACTTTTGATTTTCCCTAATCTAAATTTGATTTCTTTCGTACTTGATCTATATACATTCAAAATTAACTCATCTATTAATCAAATCACTCAATTATGTCCACAAACACATATTTGGGCCTTTTTTTACACTTTAGCCCCTAAAGTTCCACATTTAGTCAATTTAGTCCCTATTTCACAAATACACAAAATTCATTCAGTTTAATACCTTCCCAAGCTAGCCGAACTTTCCTAGTGCACATATCAACCGATATTTATCATTTATTCACACATTTAACCACACATTTTCACATTTTCACATTTTCACAAATAAATCCCTATTTGAAATTTTTGTCAAAAATCACTTCACAAAGCCTGTGTAACTATCAAAAAATATTCATTTTTCATAATAAAACATTCAAAAACACAAATAATCGTCAATGGCACTTCACAAAATCATCAACAAACTAAAAAATTTGGGCATGGGCTAGCTAGTACTCGATGCAACGATCTCAAAGACATAAAAATCATCAAAACCGAGCTCAAAACATACCTCAATCAAGAATAAAATGGTTGAACCCTAAAATTCTTCAAATGGTCTTTGTTCTTTTGATTTTGGTGAGAAATATTAATATTATGACTAATTTTTATGTTTTGTTTTATTAATAACACATTAATACATAGTTTACCATTTTACCCTTGGTTATTAAACTATTTAATCATCAAATATAATGCCATTAATGTCCATTAACCTTATCAATGGCATAATAACATCATAAGGACCTTTGGATTAATAAACAATAGCAAACAAACACTCTTAATTTATAGCATGCTACTTTTGCATTTTACGCGATTTAGTCTTTTTATCAAATTAAGCATTCAAATGCTAAAATTATTTCATGAAACTTTCACACATATATAATCACATGATATAAACACCAAAAATAATACTAAAATAATTTTTTGACCTCATATTTTGTAACACCCCTAACCTGTATCCGTCACTAGAATAGGGTTAAGAGGCATTACCGATCAAATCATAGCATTTAACCTTCATTATTCAAACATCATTACAACATAATCAAACAATATCACTAAGTCCCTTAATAATGTCCACGAGACCCTAAACACACGTTAGAAAGGGGTCGGGACTAAATCGAGCTCAAAAAAATTTTCCAAAAACTTAACATTTTCCAAAGCTACAGAAGTCACACGCCTGTGTGGGTAGGCCGTGTGAGACACTCGCGTGTCCAAGTCGTGGCAAAACAGGGCATACATACTGACTTGCCCATACGACCAAAGACATGCCCGTGTCCCTCACCCATGGTCAACACTGGCTTATTTCACACGGCCAGTCACACGCCCATTTGTCCAGCTCGTGTGGGAGCTTGACTTGTTACAATTAAAAAATTTAAGAGACACAGTCGAGCCACACACCTGTGTGCTCAACCATGTGGGCAAATATAGGCCATTTTGCCCCCCACACTTTGGGTTACAGCTACAAGCATCAAACCACATAATTCCGTACCTCAAATGGCATCAAAACATACTAAAACATGTACAATTTAGTATTTTAACATCATCATTCATTTCATATTCAAATCCTACTCTAATATACCAATACAAATTATCATTTTCACATCCATATCATGTAATCCATTCATCATTTAATCCTCACCAAATTTAAGCATGAAACATACCATTTCCATTTTACTAAATTCATACCATATTGATCATTCACATAAAACACACCAACACATAATAACCATTCTTTCCACTTATCCAAAAACATGTACCAAAACCATTAAACTATCAAGCCATATCACATGGCAAGATCTATACACTTCCAAAACATGCCATATTCACTAGCCCATACATGCCATATACCAAATATATACAACTTCCAAAATTACCAAAATAGATAGCCGATAGTGTGATTGAGTCACTGACGATCCTTGGATCTGAGCTAGCTTTAATGACACTGTAAAACAGATAAACACTTCACACAGTAAGCTAAAAAGCTTAGTAAGTTCGCCATATAATACATTTAACTTAACTATTCAAATTCAATATACAAAAATAACCATCACTTGGTCCAATTCAAAATTATATACAATCACCTACATAGTCATTACTCACATAATCATCCATTTATCCATATACGATATCATCAACCACATAGGTTCTGTACATACCTATGCCAACACTTAGTTAACGATCACTTTTACTACTCAATGCTTAATACTACATTTCGTTCGGTCTTCATTTATCATTCAATTTACTCGCACACTTAGTGCCAATTTCTTAGCCGAAGCTTTAATATCATCGCACACTTAGTGCCTTTACATTAAACCAATTTTAACTCGGTATCGTACACACAGTACCAATCAATATAGTCGATGCTTTCTTTCTTTCGCAAACACATTGCTGTTCACCACTTTATCAATTCTATTCCGCACACTTAGTGCCACAACACTCAAATCCACATATAGAATTTCTAATTCATCAACCCCATATATTCATTCATCACATAACACATGAATATGATTTAAAAAAACTGCATTATACACGAACTTACCTCGGACGTCGAAATTACAAAACAAGTCGATCAATCGAACACTTTGTTCTTGCCTCGATCTAAGTCTGAATTTCTCTTTTCTTGATCATTACATATTCAAATTTAGCTCATTCATTCACCAAATCATTCAATTCAATCCAAACACACATATTTAGGGCATTTTTAAAATAGCCCTCACATTTTTACATTTTGACATTTTAGTCCCTATTTCATAAAATCACAAAATACACACAATTCCATCATATCATACTTAGGATGAATTTTCCTCATGTTCATAAAACCCCACATGTTTCATTTATTTCACATTTTAGTCCTCCAATTTCTTATTTTCACAATTTAGCCCAAAATAGTCAAATTTATCAAAATTCAAAGACAAAATATGTTAATCTATCACATATCTTTCATTTTTCATCATCAACTATCACAAAGCTCAAGCATTCATCAATGGAACATCTCAAAATCATTATCAAATTCTAAAATTAAGACATGGGCTTGATAGAACATAAAGCAACGATCATAAAAACGTAAAAATAATAAAAATCTGACCTCAAAACATACCTTGATTGAGCTATGAATGTGTCGAACCCAAGCTTAATCTTTTTATTTTCTTTTTTGATGTTTTCAGCCAAGGATGAAGGGTAATGGCCTTTAATTTCCTTTTTTCAATTACAATAACATTAATATGCCATTTACCATTTTACCCTTAATTAAAACATTATAAATTCCACTAACTTGTGTCCATCTTTGTCCACTCACCTTATTCATGCTCTAATTGTATCATAAGAACCTCACATTTAATAAACCAACTCAAATAAGCACTTAAACAATTAATAGGCAACTTTTACATTTTATGCGATTAAGCCCTTTTATCAAATTGGACATACAAACGATAAAATTTTCACACAGAATTTTCACACATGCTTAATCACATACTGTAAACACCAAAAATTAATATTAAAATATTTTTATGACCTCAAATTTGTGGTCTCAAAACCATTATTTCAACTAGGGTCTAAACTGGGCTATTGTAGATTTGTGGAACCATTGTTCCGATTTAGCTAAAATCGGGCTGTTACATATATAGTTTAAAAAACAACCTATTCACATGTTCCTAACTAATCACTTGTATTTCTACAAGCTTAAGCACAAACAAACACATGTGTAAAGAAAAATAAAAAACTAAAAATTACTAAAACTAAACAAAAATAATGAAAAAAATTAAAAATTTCGATGTCAACCCCACACTTTATTTGACACGTTGTCCCTAATGTTTACCAACAATAATAAGGAGATGAGATTACCCATTTAGGTGTGAAAGTGTCGTGAGAGTTGTCGAGTTATCTTCCCCTTTCTAGTTTAGCTCCCAAAATTAGTGTCATCCAAAGTCTAAAATCTAACGGATTAATTAACACAAAATCGTAGTTTCGAAATAATCTCTGCTAGTGATAGTCTTACTTTGGAATAGGAACTTCTGATTAAGCGAACATAAAAATAACTAAATAAAAACTAAGAACAAAACAAAATCTAAAATCTAATCTCTATGTAGTCTGTTCAAGTCCCTTAATCTCTGTCTTATTTTGGTTACAATGGCTATTTATATAGGTTAAATTTGAAATATTAATGTGCCTATAATGCCCTTTAAGTATTTAGAGTTTGATTGGGAAAAGGAACCCTAATTGGCTATCAAAACGCAGCTTACTTAAGTTGGAAAATCGACGTATCATCATGACATCAACTCTGTTTTAGCCCAGGTTATGTCTGTCTTCAGTGCCACGACATAGGTGTCTTGGTGTCGTGACATCCACTCTAGTTTCTTCCCTGAGGTTGTTTTCAACTCTAACCTTGATATCGTGACATTAGCAACAGTTTCAGCCCAAATGTGCAACTTTAGCTACTGATTCAACCTACATGACCACGTAACTTTATTTATGTATATAAAATGTTATGAAAACTATAGAAAACTATAAATTATTCTTCAGATGTAAAATCGTAAATAATTACTAAATTGATTTAATTTGGCACGTTAACATATTTGCTTCAGATGTTCAAATGCTTAGGCCGGTATAAGTGCAAAGAAATTATGGCACAAAACGGTTCAAACACTAGACATATTTAGGCACATGACATTATTCCCTTTCTCCCCCAATTTTTTATTCAAGGCTTACTTCCTTATTTCTCCTTCTCTTACCTTCCTTTTCTCATCGAATATTAGATATGAAGACACAACACAATATACATGAATACAATAGCTTAACAAGTTTTAGTGTTATATGAATGACAAACATCCTAATCATACATGTGACTTTTATTTGATCACATTCTAAATATTTCCTATTTTCCACACACACTGCTTTTAACACATTTCATTGCATTTATTTCACTCTATTTGCTTTTAACCCTCATAATGCTTTTGTTCACTCAACTAATTTTTCATTTTAAGCACAAGCTTGTAACAGTCCTATATTCACTGTATTGTGTCATTTATTACTTTTTTATTTGAATTTATTTTGAAACTTTCAATATGTATCTACCTAAACAATCAATATCTATTGTCCGACGTCTATTTTAGTATGCAATAAGGGACAAAAGATAAGGAAAAGTTCAAGTTTCAATTCAATTTTAGGCTCACAGTTTAGATATTAGTGTTTCATAAAAAAAAATCTTTGGGCTGAGTTATGGGAAGTGTAACATCCTGAAAAGGGCCTATGCATTTTCAGTTTAATTGTATGAAATGACAAGTTTAAGCACTAAGAATAAATTTTTGATATTTTTGGAAACCTGGAAATGCATGAAAATGGAAACCTGAACATTTTGGAAACCTAAACATTTTGGAAACTTGAACATTTTGGAAACTTGAAGATGTAAGCAAAATGGCAAGTTACAGAGCCGATCGAAAATTTTAGAAAACTTAGAAATGATGCCAAAATGTCAAATTTTAAAATCCAAAATAGGAAATAAGGGCAAGAGGGCCTTAAAAGTAAAAGTTGGTGAAATTCGACACACAATCGGGCTTGGAAAAGTGGCCTGAAGGTGTCACTCAAGGCTTATGGAAATAGCGCCATGTGTAAGAGAAATAGGCCTGAGTTCGAGTCACTTGGGAAGCAAATAATGAAGGCTTTATTTTGCTTCCAAGGCTAAGGGGTGGACGGCACCTATTTTCTAGAAAGGGAGGAGTTTTATTTCTGTTAAAACTTGATGAATTAAAGTGATAAATAAAGGATTTTTAATTGAAGAGATAAAGGATGGATTAAATACTTTTAATTTAATTAAGGTGATAATTAAAAGATAATATTATCACTTGTGGGGAGTAGTGGCCAAGTTAAGGACTCTTGGTCTAGCAATTTCAGTTAAAGAAGGAGAATTTAGGCTATTCTCTCATCTTTTCTAAGCCTTGCCGAAATTTTCCTAGCTCTCTCCCCCTCTCTGTTGAATTTTATTTAAGCAAAAACCATCCTCTCTTCTTCTATTTTTCTTCTCTGTTTCTACTGTCAAAGTCGAATCTTTGTTGATTCTAAGCAAAGGAGCAATCAACTACAACATCAAAAAGAGTAAGATCCGTGGTCAATCAATTTCTATTCCTTTTCTTTTTACCAGAATCAAGATACTAATCCTTATTCTTGTTCATGGCCTAATCTACAAGGATCTCTCGGGTTTTTACAATTACCAAATATAAGGATCAAGGATCTAAGGTAAGAACAATTAATTTTTGTTCTTCTAAATTCTTTTAATCAAGATCTAAGGAAATAACCTCTTTTATGTCTCTTGGCCCAATATCAAAGGAAGAGTTTTGGGATTTTAGATTCAAGGAATTTAAGGTGAGGCACATTCGGCTAAAGGCCAAATACTACTTATTAAAATTAGATCAGATCTAACATATGAAGTTGTAGGGATTTCGACATGCATATTAAGGAATCCTCTTCAGATTTGGAAATTGTATGGTAAGTGACATTCGGCCAACGTTTGATCTTGATATTTGGAATTATTTTCCATTTATTCAAAAGTTAGAAACTGACATAATTACCTGATTTAGTGGCTAGCCGATTTAAGGAAGGAATACTATCAATTTTCGGCATTTGATTTACAATCTTTTAATTCGGCAACAAGGTAAGTAATACAAATCCTACTTGGATTTGGTTTTTAAGCCAAATAAGTTTGTTAATATATTTTAATGGTTGGCCGAATATAGGAGTAAAAATCTAGATCGGTAGATCGTTCTTGAGATTTCAAGGAATCTATTAAGCAAATCGGTGTGTCTTTACACTAACTTTCGATATTTCATATGACAATTATTTTATTATATGATTATACGTAAGAATATGAACATGGCTAAGTACCTAATGTGGTACAAAAGTACTCAGGTACATTTCCTACTTCTGATAGGATTATGAAATATGTTATTTTATAACATGTGAATATATGTATATGAATATGAAATTAAGTATGTTATGCATGATATATATATTTTTGGGGCATTTGGGATTTATGTGAAAGGGGAAGAAGGTGTTGACTTCGGTCTCACCAACGTTATATGGTGACTACGGTCACAACATTTTGAATATGGTAACTCCGGTTACATTATCTGAATTTGGTAACTTCGGTTACACTATTTGAATATGATGTCTAATGACACAAATTATATGGGCGATGAGCACGTCGACTGCAGCGACTGCCTTCGATTGTGTGTAGCGGATGGAAGGTTGACTTAGTAGTCCACACGGTGTAGACCGGCGAATGCGGTGGTGTGTAGCGGATGGACCATTAGGCTTGGGTTGGGTTGCGTCATCATTCTTATATGAATATGAAATTGATATGAACATGTATGCCCGATTTGTTGAATGTTAGTCTTGTGTGCACATTGAGTCTGTTGACTCACCCGTTAGGGAAATATTTTCGGTGATGAATGAGGATGAATCGGACGGTAGACCTTGAGGTGGCCATGATCCTTTTGAAGATTTTATTCGATTTGGACTTTATTATTTGTTTTGGGTTTTACTTGATGTAATAAGGCCATAAGGCCCAGTGGATTTTTCTTTTCCTACTTTACTTTAAATTGTTATATTACGAACTATTATGACTAAAGTTAAGTGTTATATTTTTTTTATAACCCCTAAAAATTATTTTGTCACCTTAATAAAAATTGGATTTACAAGACTAATTAAATGGGTTTCCAATCTAAGCCCAATCCACAACAACATTTTTCTAAAAATTTTACAAACTCTCTCTAAGTAACGAAAATCTTTAAAACCGGTTTACTTTAGGAACATACCAAATTCAGTTCAGGCTCGTGGGCCGGGTGTGGGGTGTTTCAATTTGGTATCAGAGCCCAGTTTTAAACTCTTGACCTGTGGGCTAAGGCCCAAAACATTTTCAAAGCGAGCCAAATGATTTTCTTTGAAAATAAGTAGGTTTTCTGGCATGGCCCCTAAGTCTCCGACCCGCAGTCCACCAGGTAAGTACCCCTAACTATATGTGTGATTCTATGAACTTTATAAGGGTAGAAATGGCATGGAACGTAGAATAGAATGATAGGAACTTGAACCTTAGGATTAGACTACTTAAACACAAAACCACATAAGACTTAATGCACTGAACAAACCTATGGCTAAGTCACTGAGCTAGGGTGTGGTAACCCCTGTACGCATGTCTAGGATTGGATCCGAAAGAGCTTGGTATTTAAGCAGTCCTAGTGACTCACCTCCTCTTCACAGAATCCTACCGTGCATAGCTCAGGTTCACCCTAACCTGGAGGGCTCGGTGGTGTGGCAACCTCATGCGCATGTCTAGGAATGGTTTCTGGGAGCTTGGTATTTAAGCACCCACGTGACTCACCTCCTCTCCACATGAATCTCGCCAGTGCGTAGCTTTGGTTCACCCCGACCAAGAGGGCTCGGTCACAAAGCTAAACATAATGACTAAAACCCGAAAGGAACTAGCCATGTTTAAAAAAAAAAAGAGTGAACAAAACAACAAACCCTAGTTTTTTTTCAAACTTTTAAAACTTTCTTTTAAATCGAGAAAATTATTTTACAACTTTTTCTAAAAACTCCCGATTTGCGAAAATTACAAAAATGCCCTTAGGGTGAAATTACCAAAATGCCCTTGGTTTATAAAATGTTCAACTACTCAACGGCTTTACCAAAATTTCATTATTTTATAAACTTTCAAAACCCTAATTTGTAAAATATCAAAATACCTTGATTTTGGAAAAAATTACAAAATTGCCCTAAATTACAAAATTACCAAAATGACCTCAATTCTAAAATTTTGCAACATTCCCATTTTTGAAGGAATAATTTTTGAAAAGAACCCTCAAAGTTTTACAACTTTTGAAATATCCCAAATTTATTAAATTTACAAATTTACCTCGATTTGTGAAAAATTACCAAAATACCCACGAGGTCAAAAAATTACCAAAATACCCAGATCTCAAAATTTTTCCAAATTACCCCAAGACTTAGAAATTTTCAAAATAATTTTTGACAAAAACACCAAGGAACATTTTTCTTCTGAAAATTACGAAAATGCCCCTGTAGGACAAAATTACGAAAATACCCCTGGGTAGTGGAAAACAACAACAACAAAAACTACAACGTTTCCCTGAATGAACGAAAGTTCATACTTGTTTGATGGATGAATGAATGAATGGAAAAGACTGTGTGATTGTATGAATACGAAAGAACCACTCTTAAATCCTTTTTCATAAAACTCCTTCGCGGGTAAAAAGTGGAACAATGACTAAAATTTCTTAATCAGATCTCGACGTTAGAAAATGAGCTCTAGAGGACGTGGTCGTCGTGGTCGAGGTAGAGGAAGGATGACCGTGTCGAACTCGTTAGGTCGGGTCAAGGGTCCGACAATGAAATGCCACCACCACCCCACCGTTAATGTTGAGCAGAGAAGCTCGAGACGGGGAAGATCTTTGTCGCAGTCAGTCTTGCGAGTTTTGGAATTGGTGGCAGGTGTAGGAGGAAATTCAGGAAATCGTAAGTCTGAACCTGAACGGCTCCGAGCTAATGGAGCTGAAATGTTCCGAGGAGTATCTAGTGTGGCACCCAAGATAGTACAGCTGAGTACTGGTTGGAAGCAACGGAGCGTATCATGGATGAGCTCGATCGACTCGGAGGAAAATTTGAAAGGGATGGTGGCGTTATTCGCGATGAAGCGTGTCGATGGTGGTTAACTGTCGGGATGGTACCACGGTGAAAATTTGACCGGGAGTATGTTAAAGAGGCATTTCGGAAGAAGTATGTAGGAACCAAGTATCTGAGATGAACAAAGGAAGGCTTTTCTAGGGTTGGTACAAGGGAGTAAGTCTATCGTAGAATATGAGGTGGAATTCCTGAGGTTGAGCCGCTATGCTCGAGGGGTAGTGGCAACTGAGCATGAACGCTGTGTCTGTTTTGAGGACGGATTGAGGGACGATCTGAGACTGTTGATAGCACCGTATCAGGAGCGGGAATTCTCTACTTTGGTGGAAAAGGCCAAGGTGGCCGAGGGGATTAAGGACGCTACTAAGCAGACCGTGGATAGGAATAAGGCCAAAAGAGGATTTGGACCATCTAGAAAGGGTCACAAGAGGCCTAGGGTTGACGAGCCACGAAATCAACAGGCTGGTACGGGCTGGCAGTATCGCCCTTGTGACAATTGTGGGAAGAAGCACATGGGAGAGTGTTGGAGAAAGACGGGAGGATGTTTCAAGTGTGGGTCCAAGGACCATATGCTTAAGGATTGTCCCAAGCAACCAGATGAGAGTCGACCGATAGTTCAGAATGCTAGCCAGACTGGTAGAGGTGGATAGCAGCCTCAACGGGGTCGTGGTTTGGGTAACCGAGGTAGTGGTGCTGGCAGAGGCCGTGGAACACAGGGTCGAGGTACTACTAATGCTGATGTAAGGCAATCGGGTTTGGTTTATGCGGTTCGCCGGAGGGAAGATGGTGACGCACTGGATGTAATAACCGGTATGTTCTTTATTTTTGACAAACCCTACTTTGCTTTAATTGATGTGGGCTCGACCCATTCCTATGTTGCAAGTAGTGTAGTGGAAACACTAGGCCTAGAATCTGAACTCTCTGATAGACAGATGACTGTAGTAAGCCCATTAGGCCAAACTGTTGTGGTAGACAAGATCTTTCGAAATGTGCCCTTAAAAATTCAGGGAGTGAACTTTCGAGCAGATTTAATGGAGTTACCCTTCAGAGAATTTAAACTTATACTCGAAATGGATTGGCTAGTAGAACACCGAGCCGTGTTGGATTGTGCGGCTAAACGTATGGAACTAAGAACCCCGGAGGATGAAGTGGTTGTAATGATCGGAGAAAGGAGGAACTACTTGTCTAACGTAGTTTCAGCACTGAAGGCTGAGAAGATGGTTAAGAAAGGTTGCAAGGCATTCCTAGCCTTCGTAAGTGCGATAGGTAGGAAGGAGGAAGGTATTAATAGAGTTAAGACGGTAAGGGACTTCATGGATGTGTTTCCAGAGGAATTACCGGGAATACCCCCAGACAGGGAGGTGGAATTTTGGATAGATTTACTACTCGGAACAGCTCCTGTGTCAATCGCTCCATACCGAATGGCACCAAAGGAGTTAGTGGAGCTCAAGGCTTAGATCCAAGAACTATTGGATCGTGGGTTCATCTGACCTAGTGTGTCTCCGTAGGGAGCACCGGTCTTATTTGTGAAGAAGAAAGATGAAACTATGCGTATGTGCATAGACTACCGTCAGTTGAATAAGCTGACCATTAAGAACAAGTATCCTTTACCAAGGATCGATGACCTGGTCGATCAGCTGAAGGGAGCCGCAGTATTTTCAAAGATCGACTTAAGGTCGGGTTATCATCAGTTGAAGGTGAAGGAGGCTAACATCCATAAGACCGCTTTTAGGACAAGATATGGTCACTTCGACTTTGTGGTGATGCCGTTTGGGTTGACGAATACTCCAGCCACGTTCATGGATATGATGAATCGGGTTTTCCAACCCTACTTGGATAGGTTCGTCGTTGTGTTCATCGACGATATTTTGGTGTACTCGAAGTCAGAGGAGGAGCATGATGAGCATCTCCGAGTCGTGTTGGAAGTGTTAAGGAGAAGAAGCTCTATGCCAAATTCAAGAAGTGCAAATTTTGGCTTAAGGAGGTGGCATTCTTAGGACATGTGGTATCCGCAGAAGGAATAAGAGTGGATCCTAGGAAGATCAAGCGGTGTTGGATTGGAAACCACCTAGGTCCGTGGTGAGATCCAAGTTTCTTAGGCTTGGCGAGCTATTCTGAAGGTTTGTGGAAGGATTCTCGTCAATAGCCGCGCCTTTAACCAAGTTGCTAAGGAAGGAAGTACCCTTCAAATGGACGAATAAGCAGCAGGAGAGTTTTGAAAAGCTTAAAAGAGTGTTGACGGAAGGTTCAGTGTTAATTCAGCCGGAGGCAGGAAAAGATTTTGTGGTGTACTGTGACGCTTCGCATACGGGGTTAGGCTGTGTGTTAATGCAAGAGGGCAAAGTAGTCGCTTATGCGTCACGGCAGCTAAGGCCTCATGAGGTTAACTACCCCACTCATGACTTGGAACTAGCAGCAGTGGTTTTTGCCCTTAAGGTTTGGAGGCACTACCTTTATGGAGAAAGGTCGGTTATCTACACAGACCACAAGAGCCTTAAGTATTTATTGACTCAGAAGGAGTTGAACTTGAGGCAACGAAGGTGGGTGGAATTGCTGAAGGACTACGACTGTTCGATAGAATATCATCCGGGCAAGGCGAATGTGGTAGCCGATGCCCTAAGTCGAAAGGTTCTATCGATCTACGGGCTTTTTTGCTCACTTAAGTCTCAGATGACGATGGAAGCTTTGTTAGCGAGTTGCAAGTCAAGCCCACATGGTGAAGGAGGTGAAAGAGGGACGCTATTGATAACGAGTTAAGTACTAAGTTGCGCAAGTGCAACAAGGGGATTAAAGGACTATGGTGTTAATGATGAAGGAGTATTGTGCTACAAGGAAAAAGTCTGTATACCGAGGGATAAGGAGTTGAGACAAAGGATTCTTCGGGAAGCGCATGGTAGCCCTTATAATATGCATCCCAGAGGCATCAAGCTGTATAGAGATCTAAGGGAACAGTTTTGGTGGTCTGATCTGAAACAAGAGGTGACTGAATTTGTGGGGAAATGTTTGACGTGTCAGCAAGTTAAGGCTTAACACCAAGTCCCATCAGGATTGCTTCAACCAATCGAAGTTCCCCAATGGAAGTGGGAAAGAATTACCATGGACTTCGTTAGTGGGCTTCCCCTTACGCCTACTAGGAAGGACTCGGTATGGGTGATAGTGGACCGATTGACCAAGTCCGCACACTTTATCCCAGTAAGAATGGATTATTCTCTTCAAAAGTTAGCTAAGTTATATGTGGCAGAAATTGTGAGGTTACATGGAGTACCAATGTCGATCATCTCTGATAGAGACCCAAGGTTTACGTCTCGATTTTGGAAGGCACTTCATCAAGCTTTAGGCACTAAGTTAGACTTCACTACGACTTTTCATCCACAATCAGACGGGCAGTCTGAACGGGTTATACAAGTGTTGGAGGATATGTTGAGAGGCTATGTAATGGATTTTCGAGGAAGTTGGGAAGATTACTTGCCTTTAGCTGAGTTCGCCTACAACAACAGCTATCAAGCTAGCATTCGGATGGCACCATATGAAGCATTGTATGGAAGGAAGTGTAGAACACCTACTTGTTGGACCGAGTTAGGAGAACGCTGAGTTTTGGGTCCAGAATTAGTGGCAGAAACCGAAGAGAAGGTTGAGTTAATTCGGGCACGGTTGAAGGAAGCCTCTGATAGGCAGAAGTCGTACGCAGACCTTAAGCGGAAGGAAATAGAGTTTGAAGTGGGAGACCAAGTATTCCTGAAAGTCTCGCCTTGGAAGAAGGTAATGAGGTTCGGTCGAAAAGGGAAGTTAAGCCCAAGGTTTGTAGGGCCTTACCGAAATCTTGAAACGAGTTGGGCGATGGCATACCAATTAGAGTTGCCACCGAATTACGAGATGCATGATGTATTTCATGTGTCTATGTTACGTCGCTACCGATCGGATCCGTCGCATGTGGTATCTGTTGAAGAAGTGGAGCTAAGGCCAGACTTATCCTATGAGGAAGAACTGATTCAGTTTTGGAACGAGATGTGAAAGTACTACGAAGGAAGATAGTGCCTCTAGTCAAAGTGTTATGGTGCAATCATGGATCGGAAGAAGCTTTGTGGGAGCCAGAAGAGACCATGCGACAGCAATACCCTCAACTATTTTAGTTAGGAATTTTGGGGATGAAATTTTGTTTAAGGGGTAGAATCGTAACATCCCGAAAAGGGCCTATGCATTTTCAGTTTAATTGTATGAAATGACAAGTTTAAGCACTAAGAATAAATTTTGATATTTTGGAAACCGGAAATGCATGAAAATGGAAACTGAACATTTTGGAAACTGAACATTTGGAAACTTGAACATTTTGGAAACTTGAACATTTTGGAAACTTGAAGATGTAAGAAAAATGGCAAGTTCTGAGCCGATCGAAAATTTTAGGAAACTTAGAAATGATGCCAAATGTCAAATTTTAAAGTCCAAAATACGGAATAAGGGCAAGAGGGCCTTAAAAGTAAAAGTTGGTGAAATTTGACACACAATCGGGCTTGGAAAAGTGGCCTGAAGGTGTCACTTAAGGCTTATGGAAATGGCGCCATGTGTAAGAGAAATGGGCCTGAGTTCGAGTCACTTGGGAAGCAAATAATGAAGGCTTTATTTTGCTTCCAAGGCTAAGGGGTGGACGGCACCTATTTTCTAGAAAGGGAGGAGTTTTATTTCTGTTAAAACTTGATGAATTAAAGTGATAAATAAAGGATTTTTAATTGAAGAGATAAAGGATGGATTAAATACTTTTAATTTAATTAAGGTGATAATTAAAAGATAATATTATCACTTGTGGGGAGTAGTGGCCAAGTCAAGGACTCTTGGTCTAGCAATTTCAGTTAAAGAAGGAGAATTTAGGCTATTCTCTCATCTTTTCTAAGCCTTACCGAAATTTTCCTAGCTCTCTCCCCCTCTCTTCCGAATTTTCTTTAAGCAAAACCATCCTCTCTTCTTCTATTTTTCTTCTCTGTTTCTCTTGTCAAAGTTTAATCTTTGTTGATTCTAAGCAAAGGAGCAATCAACTACAACATCAAAAGAGTAAGATCCGTGGTCAATCAATTTCTATTCCTTTTCTTTTACCGTAATCAAGATACTAATCCTATTCTTGTTCATGGCCGAATCTACAATGATCTCTCGGGTTTTTACAATTACCAAATATAAGGATCAAGGATCTAAGGTAAGAACAATTAATTTTTGTTCTTCTAAATTCTTTTAATCAAGATCTAAGGAAATAACCTCTTTTATGTCTCTTGGCCGAATATCAAAGGAAGAGTTTTGGGATTTCAGATTCAAGGAATTTAAGGTGAGGCACATTCGGCTAAAGGCCAAATACTACTTATTAAAATTAGATCAGATCTAACATATGAAGTTGTAGGGATTTCGACAGGCATATTAAGGAATCCTCTTCAGATTTGGAAATTGTATGGTAAGTGACATTCGGTCAAGGTTTGATCTTGATATTTGGAATTATTTTCCATTTATTCAAAAGTTAGAAACTGACATAATTACCTGATTTAGTGGCTAGCCGATTTAAGGAAGGAATACTATCAATTTCCGGCATTTGATTTACAATCTTTTAATTCGGCAACAATGTAAGTAATACAAATCCTACTTGGATTTGGTTTTTAAGCCAAATAAGTTTGTTAATATATTTTAATGGTTGGCCGAATATAGGAGTAAAAATCTAGATCGGTAGATCATTCTTCGGGATTTCAAGGAATCTATTAAGCAAATCAGGTGTGTACGCACACTAACTTTCGATATTTCATATGGCAATTATTTTATTATATGATTATACGTAAGAATATGAATATGGCTAAGTAGCCTAATGTGGTACAAAAGTACTCAGGTACGTTTCCTACTTCTGATAGGATTATGAAATATGTTATTTTATAACATGTGAATATATGTATATGAATATGAAATTAAGTATGTTATGCATGATATATATATTTTTGGGGCATTCGGGATTTATGTGAAAGGGGAAGAAGGTGTTGACTTTGGTCTCACCAACGTTATATGGTGACTACGGCCACAACATTTTGAATATGGTAACTCCGGTTACATTATCTGAATTTGGTAACTTCGGTTACACTATTTGAATATGATGTCTAATGACACAAATTATATGGGCGATGAGCACGTCGATCGCAATGACGCCTTCGATGGTGTGTAGCGGATGGAGGGTTGACTTAGTAGTCCCCACGGTGTGACTAATGTGCACGGTGGTGTGTAGCGGATGGACTATTAGGCTTGGGTTCGGGTTGCATCATCATTCTTATATGAATATGAAATTGATATGAACATGTATGCTCGATTTGTTGAATGTTAGTATTGTGTGCACATTGAGTCTGTTGACTCACCCGTTAGGGAAATATTTTCGGTGATGAACAAAGGATGGACCGGACGGTAGACCTTGAGGTGGCCATGATCCTTTTGAAGATTTTATTCGATTTGGACTTTATTATTTGTTTTGGGTTTTACTTGATGTAATAAGGCCATAAGGCCCAATGGATTTTTCTTTTCTGCTTTACTTTAAATTGTTATGTTACTTAACTATTATGACTAAAGTTAAGTGTTATATTTTTTTATAAACCCTAAAATTATTTTGTCACCTTAATAAAAATTGGATTTACAAGACTAATTAAATGGGTTTCCAATCTAAGCCCAATCCACAACAACATTTTTCTAAAAATTTTACAAACTCTCTCTAAGTAACGAAAATCTTTGAAACCGGTTTACTTTAGGAACATACCAGATCCGATTCAGGCTCGTTGGCCGGGTGTGGGGTGTTTCAGGAAGTAGGGATAAATTGTATAAGGGTATGTAATTTAAGCAATGGCTATCCAAACAATGCCTTAGGTCATTCGTAAGCATTCCACAATACATAATTTCTTCCAAGACGACATACATATTCGAGAAGCCATTTTACTAATTCTGTAATTATATTCAATAACCAAAATCACAATGTTATAATCGATTGAAAATCCATATTGCCTAACTCTAATTTTCAAAATTTGGAACAAGTATTACAATATATAGAGATTCGAGAATAGAATTAATATCACCAGGCTTTTGTTGTCAATGGTGTATATCACTGTGTTGTCCAGCCGACCACCATTAGCTTTGCTAGAGAAGTATGTTGCTGCACTTAAAGAATAGAGTTTTAACTATTAAAATAAAAAACTTATGTAAAACAAGAAGATGAATAATGAATTCTAAAGAATTAAGGGTTAAGAAACAAAAAGTAATGAAGAATTCCATTTGCTTAAGGCCTTGAAGGAAAAAGAACAGTGAAGAATAGGAAGAAAAATCAATTTTGGGGTGTCTAAATAGTTAGGGCATTGTGATGAGGCCTCTTTATAATGGTCATCTCATCATGACATTACTTCACTCCTCATCGTGACGTCGTATACTTGCTTCAATTTCCAAGGCTCGACCATCATGACATCCACTGTAGTGTCACAATTTCCTACTAGCTCATTGTAATGATGCGATTTTCCTCGCTATGACATCACTTACTATTTTTGTACTTCTTGGGTTGGTTCATTGTGAAGTTGTGGGGCAACTTTGGGACATTGGGTTGGCTTATCATGAAGATGTGAGCTTGGTCCATTGTGACGTGACTCACTATTTTGGAACCTTTGTTCATGGAATTTCAACTTTTCCAATTCTTTGGTTCTTCCGCTTCACAAACTCAACAACCACTATGGAAAACAAACAAAAACACCTAGTTTAGACTTTAAGATAAAGGAATAAAATACCAAACTAAATTTTTTTAAAAAAATAAAAAATAAAAATAGAAACCCTTTTTTGGAATAAGGACAATCCGTATCGCCTCTGTCACATGTGAATGTGTAATGCAAATGTGCAAGTATACACGTCAAATAAATTTATAAAGTGATGAGTGAGTATCATCTCCATAGGGATCGAAATTGATTAAAAAAATTAGTTATGCTATTACTATGGATTTGACTAATTAAATTGTGCAACAGAAATAGATGGCAAATTGATGAAGAGAGATGGATTAATAAAATGAATAATGACTGAAAAAATGCTAGGGTAATTAAAATATTGTGGAAATTCTCAAAAATAAGTGGGAGGATTAGTATTGTTGAATGATAAAGGTTGGCATTACTCAGGTTTTATTTTTATATTATAACAATGCCATGGCAAAATCTTGACCATTTTACTACTTAGAAATTCACTACTGTAGTGTGCTTCTTTCGAGAGCCAGACTTTAAGTTATCATTCTGGGTTTTTGTATGTCTACAGAACTCAAGAATGATATCTATATTGTTCTTCCTTTCCCTGTACAGATCACAACTTTTATGTCTAGAGTGCTGCCAATATTCTTTCGAATACTCGCTTGTATCAGCCGATAATAATCTAATTTATTTAATATTTTCACAATTAAATCAGATCTAACAACATACCATTCAATCATCTATGTCTAGAGCTTCCTCTGTGCATGTAAAATAATCACAAATTGAATGGAACAGTAATCTACTCAAAATCAAACCATAGGCATTAAATATGGTAAAAATTCACCAAATAATTCAAACCTAGTGAGATTTAGCTCATGGATTGGACATTCGTATCCAAAATAAAACCATTCAACATCGTCAATCAAGTTTATGAATCAAAAAATTCAAACTAGAAAATAAAGGCAGGATTACAGAAAGCTCTTGCTACTCCAGCTTTCACTTTAATACTAAAATTTGAAGCAAAACCCAAGGTAGATTTCTTTTCCCTTCTTTACGTCTTTAATTTTTGCTCTGTAAGCTACTATCTTCTCCTCTCTTTTCTTTGAAATTTTCCACAATAATTTGATGTAGAAAAAACTGCTCTCCAATTTCTCCCTCCCCAAAATCCTCATCCCCTCTTTTCTTTTCTCTTTCCTCCTTTATAGGGTAGGTCCCTCCCTCTCAGTACACACCTTTTACTACCTCTTTTTCAAGGTGGTTTATTTGGTACAAGTACAACTAGCTGAGAGTGACATGGACTGAGTACTGTGTCAACTTTTCAGAATTGCGATGACATTCTTGTTGGCAATCTAACCAACATTTTGCCATGGCAATATTTACTTCCTTCATTTTTTTTTTCTCCTTTCTCTTTTCTCTTCTTCATCCTACATATGCTACCAATAATAACCAACACTTTTATTCCCGTGTAACAAATAATGGCATTTATAGCACAATCCAAGCTTTGTTATGCAATGTTCTAAAAATATCCTAAAAATGAAAACATATTTACTTAATTACAAACAATTAATTCAATCTAAAGGCTAAAATATAACTATTTTCAAGATTTATCAGCCCCCAAAGAAGCATTTTCGGCTAGTTCTCCACACTTTGATTCTGCATTTGTTCTTCTATTGATGGATATGAACCAACCCTTTTTTGGACTCCAATGATGTTGGCTTTGTAACAGTCTGGTTTTGACTCTAGTCGAATAGTGGTTTCAGGACCACAAATCTGAGTCATAAAAATATTTAATATTATTTTTTGTGCCTATGATATGTGATTAAGCATGTGTTAAAGTTTCGTGAGTTAATTTGTTCGTCTGTGTGCTTAATTTGAGAAAAGGACTAAATCGCATAAAATGTAAAAGTAGCCTTCTATTTGATTAAGTGCTTAATTGATGTGTCTTTCTAATTATGAGGCCCTTATGTTGTAATTTGGCTATTAGACCATGGGATGGACGGTTATGGGCTTATTTCATATGTCTTGCTTATTAAATTTCAAAGGTTAATTTAGTAAATAATATGTTACCATGAAATAAATAAAACAAACATAAAAAAATAAGCCATGTTCATCCTATTAGTGCCGAATTTGGAAGAAAAAGATAAGAAATAAAGCTTCTTAGGGTTCAGCCATTGAAGAGTTTGATTAAGGTATGGATTTTGTTCGGTGTTTGATAATTTCTATGTTTTTGTAATCGTTGCTTAGTGTTCTTCAAAACCCATACTTCAATTTTGTGAATTTATGATGATTTTGAAATGTGCCATTGATGATTTTGCAAGCTTTGTGATGTTTGAAGTTGAATTATGAAATATATATGTTAGATTAACATAGTTTGTCTTTGTATTTCTGTTGAATTTGAGTAATTTGGACTTAATTGAGAAAATAATATTTTTAGGGACTAAATTATGAAATAAAATAAATGTATGGACTTGTATGGACTACATGAGAATTCAGCTAAGCATGGGTTGTATTGAATTTTGTGTATTTTGTGATTTTGTAAAATATGGACTAAATTGTCAAAATCTAAAAATATGAAGGCTAATCTCTAAATTTCCCTAAATATGTGTTTTTTTGGATTGAAATGAATGATTTGATGAAGAAATGGGTTAAATTTGAATATGTATAGATCAATAATCGAAGAAAACATACTCAGATCGTGGGAAATCAAAAGTAATTGAGTAGCCGAGTTTATTTCTGTTTATTCGAATTCGAGGTAAGTCGATATACAAATAAATGTATTTACATTGATATATATATATATATATATATATATGTTCATATGAAAATTTATGATAGTGAATGTATATGAAATGATGATATTATGAAATCTGAAGATGTATCGACAATGAATCAATGTCCGAGAAGTCTTGTACAAACCTAGGAATAGATAGCATTACATATGTTGTGACATAGGTGTCCGTTATGTGATATCGTGTAATACCACGTCTGGAATGTTGGCATCAATATGATACATCATGTAAGACCACCTTTGGGACGTTGTTATTGATATGAGACTTACGTGTAAGACCATGTCCGGGACATTGGCATCGTATTAGTTCGTGTAAGACCCTATCTGGGATAATGGCATCAATATTTGGTTACATGTTAGACTAGGTCTAAGGCGTTGGCATTGTATGAGTGTTCCGAGCATTCTGGGTATCATATTTGATTCCGAATAGTTCAACGGGCAAATCCTAGAAATGAAAATTTACGTGAAATGTATAAATGAATCAGGGACGTTTGAATTGTACACTAAACAAGTGTATGAAAGGTAAGTGTATCTATGAACTTACCAAGATGAATACGTGTATGGAGTTGATGAGATAATATGTGATTTATATTTGAATGTGATATAAGTATAAGTGATACTTTGAGATGTGGACTGTTAAAAAAAATTTATGGCTAAACAAATGAGCCTAAGAACATACTATGAAATTGTAAATGAGAAGTATTATTGACATTGTATCAATGTAATCATATGTATTTTATGTTATGTTTATTTGTATATGACTTACTAAGCTTTTGAAAGCTTACTTTCTGTATGTTTGCTCTATTTTATAGATCGTCAAAGCTACTGAGGGCTTGGGAATCGTCGAGGATTGTCATCACACTATTCAAATCTATTTTTGGTATCTTTTGATAGTGTATATAATAAGTATGGCATGTATAGGCTAGTCATTTTGATTTATGTTTAAGTTCTGTTTATAGCCATGTGATATGGCTAGATAAAATGATGTTTATGTATGAAGAGTCATGCTAAATGATGCTTGATTTTTGGCATGGTTTCATGGTTAATATACAGTAATATGAATGGTAAGCTATTTGATACATAGTTAGCATATTATTGATGGTAAGTTGTGGATGAGTTAAGTTTAGAAATGTTTGTGAATAAATTGAGTGAAATGACATATAAGTTGGTGTGATTTTTGAGCTCATAAGTGGTTATAAATTATTAACATTTTGGCATGTTTTGGTTGCCTATTGTGCTTAGATTGATGCTTAATTGTGGTTGTAGGGATAACCCAAGTGAGGGTGGCATTTTGGCCTTGCAAATGGCCTATATTTGCCCACACGGTTGAGCACACGAGCATGTGGCTCAATCATGTCCTTTGAGGTTGCAATGCAAAACAAGTTAGACTCGACCACGAGCAAGACACACGGCCGTGTGACTGGCCATGTGGTGCAAGTCAGTGTCGACCCCAGGTGAGGCACACGGGCGTGTCTTAGGCAATAGGGACAAGTCAATATGTATGCCTGATTTTGACACGGCTTAGACACACATGCGTGTCTGAGGCCGTGGGAGGCGAACGGCCTGCCCACACGGGCATGTGACCTCTGTAACTTTGAAAAATTTTTAAACTTCTGAGAATTTTTGTATGTGTTCTGTTTAGTCTCGGCCTTATTCTAAAGCATGTTTAAGGTCTTGTAGACCTACTCAAGGAATACTTTGATTTAATTCGTTGAATAATATTATGAATGTCCGTAAAAGATTTGAATTGTTTGGCAATGCCTTTAACCCTAAACTGGCCACGGTACGGGTTAGGGGTGTTACATTTGATTGGTATCGAGCTACGGTTTAGTCGATTCTCGGACTAAGGTAGCGTGCAAGAGTCTAGCTATACATGCCATATTAATGAAATGTGATAGTGTGATGAATCTTGAAGTGTAAAATGTGTTTTCATAAAGTAATGGATCCCAAAAGAGCCATAGCTGATGACGTTGAAAGCAATGCGCCTGCTCTCACTCAATGGACAGCACCATATGATTCGAGACCGGTTACTAGCGGTCAAGAAGGAGAAGGTAAACAAGCTTTCTTCCTGAAACACCCCAAACCTGGCCCAAAAGCCTAACCGGATTTGATATGTTCCTCGAGTAAAACTTTAACTAATTCTCGTTTTGATTTATAAGAAAATATAATGGTTTCGAATAAAACAGATTTAACTTAAATATTTCGTTGAAATTCGTAGTGTTAAATAAATTTATATCTTCTTAAAACATTATTTTAAGAGAAAATTATAAGTTAAAAGAAAACCAAATTTAATGAAAAACTTATTAATTTTGTAAAAACCATAGATGTTTAGGTGTCAAATACAATTTAAGTTATTTTTTTTTTGAAAATCATTTAGCTATTTAATAAATATTGTTCCTAGCATATTAAAGATCTAAAACGCAAAATTAAAACAGTTCATAGCGGCCTTATTACAAAAATAACAAAACTCATAATAAATCTTATGTAATAAAAATAAAATTATTAGGTATTATTGCAAGAAAACTCCAAAATACTTTATTGAGCATTGGCCACCACGTTGTCCTCACTGACCCGATCCATCATGCTAAGAGTCACCTGAAACATATCCCATAAAAGGGTGAGTCATAGACTCAATGTGTAACATAACACTAAAAGCCCAATTGATCATAGCCATTAAGCCCATTCAAAACATATTTAGCCATAAGCCCATTTAATACAAATCACTTAAAAATCACATGAATATATATAATGAAATGCAAACCCAAGCCCACCTAAATATCCATCTGCTATATACCACCCATACCTACCAATCACACCGTGGGGATTACTAAATCGACCCTCCATCCGCTACACACCATCGAAGGCGCTTCTTGCAGTCAACATGCACATCGCCTTTATAATTTTGTGGCAAGGCCACCGACAAAATTGTGACCAAGTCACTGGATTTCAAATATGTGACCGAAGTCACCAGATTCACATATGTGACCGAAGTCACCGGATATTGTGGTAAAACCACCAGAATACTTCCCCTTTTTCAAATTCACCCATATGCCCATGCACTTACTAATAAATCTACACTAGATTAGTATACACCATTAATAATAAATCTACACTATTGATGAAAGATCTAATTCCTTACCCTCGGAATCTCAAACAACTGTTATATGTGGTTTCTCTTCGACAGATGGATCAAAACCCGATGACAAACCACGAATGAAAAGTGGCTCGGGTGTACGCACGACTTTAAATAAATGATCTTCGTTAGCAAAGGGTCCATGTAATACCCTGAAATAGGGGTATATTTTTTATTAAATTATTTTGCATAAGTGTGGTCATCATGGTGTTGATTGAGGTATTTTAGGTGCTAGTTATAAGCTAAGGAAGGCTGAGCTATAGGAGAAATTTTGTTTTAAGTGTTAATTAGGGGAGCTAGGCTAAGGAGGCTTTAAGAGAAGTTGTTGGGGATTTATGACATAAAAAAATGCCTTGGTAAAGTGGCTTAAGCGTGCCACTTAAAGGCCTGGAAGTAACGCCAACAAGGGCCTGGGTTTGAAACACGGCGGCAGCAAGTGGTGGTTTATTTTTGTTTTTGGCGTTAAGGGGGGAACAAGATGAAGGATGTCTTAAAAGAAATTCGGGGTGGAACATGTCACAAAAAGCGCCTGGGTAAAGTGGCTTGGACACTTGCTGGAAAGGGTGCTCCAGGGGGGTGAGGTTCGATTCACGTGGGCAGCAAGGAGTGGGGTTTTATTTTTAGCTTTTGGCGTTAAGACAAGGGGGAGCTAGGGAAGGAGGCTTTAAAAGAAATCGGGGGGAGTTTATAACACAAAAAGAATCAGCAGCAGAGTGGCTTGGGGGCACTACCTGCAGCAAGGGTTCCAGCAGGTCTTAAGTTCGAATCGTGGTGGCAACAAATGGGTGTTTTATTTTATTTTTGGCTTTTGCGTCAAGGTGGAGAGAAGTGAGACGGTTATGGGACATTAAGGATAAGGGATAAGTGTTTTTTTTTATTTATTTGAAGTGATAAGGCTGGTTTTTATTTGTTTTAAATATTAAGATAAATGTTGGTTTATTCAAGATATTTTGAATAAGTGTGGATTATTTTACGAGATAAGAGATAATTTTAGATTTATTTTATTTATTTTGAATAGATAAAGAAGAGATAAAGTATGGATTTTATTTATTTTAGTCTAAATAGGATAAGAGATAAAGATTGGCTTAATTCAAATTATTTTTGAATGAGTTTGGGAGAGGAAAAATAGGTGCCGAATTTGAGTAGTATAAGTAGGGGTGTTCATCCTTTGGCCATCCTTTCCTTCATTTTATTTCCTTTCCCCGAAAATTTGTTTGTTCATCTTTTAATCTCCATTGCCGAAATTCTTCTACTTTTCCCTTATTCATATTTTTATTTATTCCAACCCCAAATCCCCTTGTAGCCGAATATTTCTTGTGATTTAAAGTCGTAGCCGAACCTTGTAAGTGCTTTTCTTCTATTTGTATTTTTCTTTTATTAATAACCATAGTCGAATCTCAAAGGAGGCCGTATTCTTTTCTTCTATCGCAAGTTCTAAAAGTGGGATCCATTCTCTCTAGCCTCTTCAAGCGTGTAGTAGTGGTAAGTAGTTCTCTCCTAGCAATCGGTTATGGGGTTTCTTTCCATTAAGGTGCCAAAATCAAGTGTAGAGGCCTTGATTTTTTGGATGGCGAATGTCCATTAAGCTATTTTATGTGTGTTTTGTGTAGCCGATATTAAGGAGCGATAAGGAGTTCTTGAGATTGAAAGCATCAAGGTAAGTAGTATGTGTTATTCGCCAATGGCCACTATTCATGGATTTATATATTAGCCGATCTTTAACATATAGTATATAGGGAGTTCGACAGTTTCAAGAGCAAGAGCGCTTTTGGGTTTTGGTAAGTAATGCGCTTTAACTAAAGGGTGCATCCATAAATATTTATGTGTTAAAGCCGAACCTAACATTTAGTATGTAGGATTTCGTCAACTTCATAACCAATGGTGATTCGGAATAGTTAGCAAGGTAATTGGTGGTTAGCATTGACCTTAGGCCATTTTTGGTATCTAAGTGGCTAATTGATTACATCCCACGATGGATTAGGGGCTAATCGGCGAGCATAAGGGCAAGTTTCGAGATTCTAGATTGTGTTAGATTCAATAGATCGAATCTCGCTAAATAATCAAAAGCGTAGTTATCGTGACCGTCTCTTGAATGATTATATGTGTTATTTTATGTATGTGTATAATGTGAATAATAGCGAAATAAGGGCTAAGATTGTGAATACTTGTGGTGGGCGATTTAATAATCAGGTCAGTGATTTACGATAATAAATGATTATTGATGAATGTACGAAAATGTGGTGGCATGTGATGTATATTTGTTTCAAGTGATATGTTGCAATGATATATATATATATATATATGCATAGGACTTGGGATGTGACTATCGAAGGAAAAGGGTGTACATTATGTACGTGGTCTAATGTTAGCCTTGTGCTACATTAGCGCTTGATGTTAGCTATGTGCTCCATCAAGGGAGGTGCTGGCTAGGTGCCACATCTCAGTGGTTGATGGCTTTGTGCATCACCGTAGACTGATTGATATGTGGGATCACTTAGCTGATCGGTGGCTCAGTCACGGCCTTGAGCAGCAAGTCTGCCAAGGTAAGATATGTGAATCACTTATGTGATCGGTGGTGGATTAGCCACGGCCTTGGGCAGGGAGTCTGCTAAGGTAGGTGTAATGGATGGACTTAGGTTGTGTTGGGCTTCATAATTGCATATTGATGGACTGTGTGGATATGGGCCAAGCCCATATGTGGAGACATGTGAAATGACTATGCACTGGGTCTGTTGACTCACCCAAATTTTACCAACATTTCGGTGATGCATAAAGCTTGGACCGGTCGGAGGGATCGAGGTGGCCCATGCAGCAGATTATTTTATGCCATGCGAAGTTGATTTTCCTTATTTTATATATTTTATATTATCGATATTTTGGGAATTTATTTGATGTAAGAAGGGCCACTTATAGTACTTGGAAACTTTATTTATGGTTTTGAAGTTTATATTATTATCGAACTAATAAAGGGAAATATTTTTGGATTAAATTTATATTACAATAACATATGTAAAAGTTTTAATCCGGGAATTTATACCAACTAAATTTTCAATGGGCTTTTGAATACATAATGTTTTTCCAAGGACGTAAATTTATACGTTTTCACCTTTAAGTCAAATTCTTTCAAAACATCTTCCCGATGACATACCAGATCTGGTCAAGGCTCGTGGGCGGGTTTGGGGTGTTACAGATTTGGTATCGAGCCGGTTCAAAACTCACTTTGAGGGTTGTGGGGCCCAAAACATTTTCAAAATGGGCTTTTCAAAATATGGACTTTCTATGAAATTTTCAGTTTATTCGGCATGGCACTTTGATCTCCTACCAAGTCCACCGTAAGTACTTCGATTGTTGAAGTGGTTTGAATTTGTGAACTATATGGGCTTTTATGAGAACGTAGATTAGTGAACTAGGATCTATTGAACCCTAGGACTAGTCTACTCAAACACATGCATAAGACTTAAGGACTATTAAACAAACACAGTGATTAAGTCGTAGAGCTAGGGTGGGGCAACCACTGCTTAGGATCAGATTCAAGAAGAGCTTGGTATTTAAGCAGTCCTAGCGACTCACCTCCTCTTTACTCGAATCCTACCTGGTGCGTAGCTACGGTTCACCTTAACCAAGAGGACTTATTCACGGGCTAAACCCGATAATTAAAACCCGAAAGGGACTAGCCATGCAGTTTTATAAAATTCCTAGTTTTAAAGTTCCTAAATTACCCTTTTAATTTTAGTAAAAGATTATTGTGAAAATTTTTCCAAAATATCTCCGATTTACAAAATTACAAAAATGCCCCTATATTGTAAAATTACTAAAAATACCCTTGATTGTAAAAACTACCATACTACCTCAACTTTTGTTAAAATAATTTTACAAAATACCAAAATCTCTAGTTTTCAAAATATCAAGATACTACGATCCAGGAAAATTTATGAAAATACCCCAGTGGTAAAATTCCAAAATGCCCTTGGTTTCTAAATTTTCATATTACCTCGACTTTTATTTAAAATATTCTTAGTTTACAAAAATATCGAAAATTCTATTTTGCAAAAGGTAAAGATACCCTATTTGGAAAATTATTGAATTACCCAATTACCAAAATAACCCGATTTCCAAAATTTACGCAAAACCTTGATTTGGAAAATCTTTACATTAAAATGCCCATGAGTTTGGAAAAAATTTGAAATGGCTTTAGTGATTTTCAAATTTACCCCGATTTATTACCAAATTACCTCAGAGGACAAATGACGAAAATACCCACAGGATGAAAGCGGACAAAAATGTTCGAATAGTGAATGTGGGTGGTGGATACCCTTTGAAAGAATGTGTCCTTGTTGAGCAATGAAGATATCTCCATTATGAATGTGATTGTGAAGGTGATTCTTTGAATTAGAGTAGTGAGCTTGAACTGAAACTTTGATTGATCGAAAGAACAACTTCTGGAAACTTCATTTCATAAAATTGCTCGTGGATAAATAGTGGAACAAAATTTCTAATGCATAGAATTTCATAAATTAGACTAAATCGAGGCGCTAGAAATGAGTTCTAGAGGACGTGGTCGTCGTGGACGTGGTCGAGGTAGAATGACTGTGTCGGAACCCATTAGGTCGGGTCAAGGATCTGAGAATAGGGTACCACCGCCACTACCACCAGCTTTTGGTGTTGTGCAAAGAAGATCGATCGGGGATGATATCAGACGCAGCGACGGTCTTTGAGTTCTTGAGATGGTGGCTAGAGCAGGTGGAAATATGAGAGCTAGGAAGTCTGTACCCGAGTGACTCCGAGCTAATGGAGCTGAGGTGTTTCGGGGCGTATCAGGTGTGGCACCCAGTACGGCTGAATATTGGTTGGAAGCAACCGAGCGAATTATGGATGAGCTCGATCTAACCGCTGAGGAGAAAGTGAAAGGAATGGTGGCACTGCTTTGCAACGAGGCATATCAATGGTGGCTAACAGTTCGAGATAGTGCCACGGCGGAGGATCTCACCTGGGAGTACGTTAAGGCGGCATACCAGAAGAAGTATGTCGGTACTCATTATATTGATGCGCAAAGGAAGGCGTTTCTTGGGCTGGTTCAAGGGAACAAGTCCATAGCAGAATACGAGGCTGAATTTTTAAGGTTAAGCCGATATGCTTGAAGGGTAGTTGCTATGGAGCATGAGCGATGTGTCCGGTTCGAGGATAGATTAAGGGACGGCCTGAGGTTGTTGATAGCTCCTCATCAGGAACGGGAGTTCACTGTGTTAGTCGAAAAGGCTAAGGTAGCTGAAGGGATTAAGGACTCGGTGAGACAGAATAGTGATAAGGATAGGAACCGGGATAGGAGGAATTTTGGATCGTCTGAATCATCTGAGGGTCTTTAGAAAAGACTGAGGGTTGAAAATTCTATTCGTGTTACTAAGCCAACTATGGAAAATTTGGACCGTCCGTGTGCTCAGTGTGGAAGGTATCATGTTGGCAAGTGCTGGAACTGGGAACGGGAATGTTTTAGGTGTAAGTCTAAGTCTCACCTGATTAAGGACTGTCCTCAGGATCCGAATAGGGCTCGGACAGGCCAAGGTCATGTGCAGCCGGGTCGAGATGGTTAGCAAGCGACAAGGGGTCGCGGTCCAAACCATGGAGGAAATGGTTCAGGCCAAGGTCATAGAGCACCAAATAGAGAGGCTGAAAGTGCAGATGCAAGGTAGCCAAGGTTGGTTTTTGCAGTCGACTGTCGCGAGGGGGAAGATTTGCCCGAGGTGACAACGGGTAAGTTTTTTATTTCTGGAATACCCTCAATTGTCTTGTTTGTGGTTAAGTTAGTTCGTTTTTATGTTGTTGGTGAAGTGTATGGAACTTTGATTACGAACTTAGAGAGTGTGTCTAGAAAGTATGATAGTTCTTTAAGATCGAGTCTTGTGATGAGTAGCGTAGTGTGTTGAGTTAAGGATGCACGATTGAACGATAGTAAGTAATTTCGAGGACGAAATTATTTTAAGGGGGTAGAATTGTAATACCCTGAAATAGGGGTAGATTTTTTATTAAATTATTTTGCATAAGTGTGGTCATCATGGTGTTGATTGAGGTATTTTAGGTGCTAGTTATAAGCTAAGGGAAGGCCCGAGCTATAGGAGAAATTTTGTTTTTAAGTGTTAATTAGGGGGAGCTAGGCTAAGGAGGCTTTAAGAAAAGTTGTTGGGGATTTATGACATAAAAAAATGCCTTGGTAAAGTGGCTTAAGGGCGCCACTTAAAGGCCTAGAAGTAATGCCAACAAGGGCCTGGGTTCGAAACACGGTGGCAGCAAGTGGTGGTTTATTTTTGTTTTTGGCGTTAAGGGGGGAACAAGATGAAGGATGTCTTAAAAGAAATTCGGGGTGGAACATGTCACAAAAAGTGCACAGGTAAAGTGGCTTGGATGCTTCTTGGAAAGGGTGCTCGAGGGGATGAGGTTGAATTCACGTGGGCTGCAAGGAGTGGGGTTTTATTTTTAGCTTTTGGTGTTACGACAAGGGGAGCTAGGAAGGAGGCTTTAAAAGAAATCGGGGAGTTTATAACACAAAAGAATCAGCAGCAGAGTGGCTTAGGGCGCTACTGCAAAGAAGGGTTCAATGAGGTTTTAAGTTCGAATCGTGGTGGCAACAAATGGGTGTTTTATTTTATTTTTAGCTTTTGCGTCAAGGTGGAGAGAAGTGGGACGGTTATGGGACATTAAGGATAAGGGATAAGTGTTTTTTATTTATTTGAAGTGATAAGGTTTTGGTTTTATTTGTTTTAAATATTAAGATAAATGTTGGTTTATTCAAGATATTTTGAATAAGTATGGATTATTTTAGAGATAAGAGATAATTGTAGATTTATTTTATTTATTTTGAAAAGATAAAGAAGAGATAAAGTATGGATTTTATTTATTTTAGTCTAAATAGGATAAGAGATAAAGATTGACTTAATTCAAATTATTTTTGAATGAGTTTGGGAGAGGAAAAATAGGTGCTTAAATTTGAGTAGTATAAGTAGGGTGTTCATCCTTTGGCCATCCTTTCCTTCATTTTATTTCCTTTTGCTGAAAATTTTTTGTTCATCTTTTAATCTCCATTGTCAAATTCTTCTACTTTTCCTTATTCATCTTTTATTTCTTCCAACCCCAAATCCCCTTGTAGTTTAATATTTCTTATGATTTAAAGCCTTAGCCAACCTTGTAAGTGCTTTTCTTCTATTTGTATTTTTCTTTTATTAATAACCATAGCGAATCTCAAAGGAGGCCATATTCTTTTCTTCTATCGCAAGTTCTAAAAGCGGGATCCATTCTCTCTTAGCCTCTTCAAGCGTGTAGTGGTAAGTAGTTCTCTCCTAGCAATCGGTTATGGGGTTTCTTTCCATTAAGGTGCCAAAATCAAGTGTAGAGGCCTTGATTTTTTTTGATGGCGAATGTCCATTAAGCTATTTTATGTGTGTTTTGTGTAGCCGATATTAAGGAGCGAAGGAGTTCTTTGGGATTCAAAGCATCAAGGTAAGTAGTATGTGTTATTCGGCCAATGGCCACTATTCATGGATTTATGTATTAACCGATCTTTAACATATAGTATATAGGGAGTTCGACAGTTTCAAGAGCAAGAGCGCTTTGGGTTTTGGTAAGTAATGCGATTTCGCTAAAGGGTGCATCCATAAATATTCATGTGTTAAAGCCGAACCTAACATCTAGTATGTAGGATTTCGTCAACTTCATAACTAGTGGTGATTCGGGATAGTTAGCAAGGTAAGTGGTGGTTAGCATTCTACCTTAGGCCATTTTTGGTATCTAAGTGGCTAATCGATTACATCCATGATGGATTAGGGCTAATCGACGAGCATAAGGGCAAGTTTCGATTCTAGATTGTGTTAGATTCAATAGATCGAAATCTCGCTAAATAATCAAAAGCGTAGTTATCGCACTATCTCTTGAATGATTATGTGTGTTATTTTATGTATGTGTATAATGTGAATAATAGCCGAAATAAGGGCTAAGATTGTGAATACCTGTGGTGGGCGATTTAATAATCAGGTCAGTGATTTACGATAATAAATGATTATTAATGAATGTATGAAAATGTGGTGGCATGTGATGTATATTTGTTTCAAGTGATATGTTGCCATGATACATATATATATATGCGTAGGACTTGGGATGTGACTATCGAAGGAAAAGGGTGTACATTATGTACGTGGTCTAATGTTAGCCTTGTGCTACATTAGCGCTTGATGTTAGCTATGTGCTCCATCAAGGGAGGTGCTGGCTAGGTGCCACATCTCGGCGGTTGATGGCTTTGTGCATCACCGTAGACTGATTGATATGTGGGATCACTTAGGTGATCGGTGGCCTAGTCACGGCCTTGAGCAGCAAGTCTGCCAAGGTAAGATATGTGGATCACTTATGTGATCGGTGGTGGATTAGCCACGGCCTTGGGCAGGGAGTTTGCTAAGATAGGTGTAATGGATGGACTTAGGTTGGGTTGGGCTTCATAAGTACATATTTATGGACTGTGTGGATATGGGCCAAGCCCATATGTGGAGACATGTGAAATGACTATGAACTGAGTCTGTTGACTCACCCAAATTTTTACCAACATTTCAGGTGATGCATAAAGCTTGGACCGGGTCGGAGGCGATACGAGGTGGCCCATGCAAAAGTTATTTTTATGCCATGCAGAAGTTGATTTTCCTTATTTTTATATATTTTATATTATCAGTATTTTGGGAATTTATTTGATGTAATAAGGGCCACTTATAGTACTTGGAGACTTTATTTATGGTTTTGAAGTTTATTTTATTATCGAACTAATAATGGGAAATATTTTTGGATTTAATTTATATTACAATAACATATGTAAAAGTTTTAATCCGGGAATTTATACCGACTAAATTTTCAATGGGCTTTTAAATACATAATGTTTTTCCAAGGACAGAAATTTATACGTTTTCACCTTTAAGTCAAATTCTTTCAAAACATCTTCCCGCAGTGACATACCAGATCCGGTCAAGGCTCGTGGGCTGGGTTTAGGGTGTTACAGTCCTCAACCCGTGGAAAATCTTAGATCCCCGATACAGCCCTTCGTTTGAAGTTTGAGGGTATAACAGAGCCACCTCTCTTCTAAACACTCATTACCGCTCTTTTTGAACCTATTTTGTTAGCCCCGAAATCTTACGTTTACGGAAAAATAACTTATCGATTGAGTCCCCTATAATGAATCGATTAGTAATCTTTATCTAAAAACGATATAACCAAATATGACAATCCTTACCTTGAATGACCCCGAATGATCTCTCCTTAATCGTTGGCTGCAAAATGAGTCCTTAAAATCCGCTTCAAAGATTCGACCAAGGAGAAAATGAGAGAAATAGATTTCTAAATCGACTATTCTAAAAGAAAATAAAGAGAATGCTTGATAGAAAATCCTTACTCGAAATATGGAGATTGATTCACCCTTACTTGACTATTTGAAGATTCGGCCTTATTGATTTAGAAGAAAGAGAAATGGTGATTTCGGTTTTTAATAAAAGAAAAGAAAGAAGATGATGAAAATGGAAGATAGTTCGGTTTGACAAAAGAAGAGAAAGAGAATGGTGGTTTCGGTTATGACAACAAGAAAAAGAAAGAAAGATAAAAAGGTTTATGATGTTGCAAAAAGAAAATGATGAATTTGGAGGAGAGAAGTTTCGGCCTTAGCAAGGTAAATGAGAAGAGAAAGAAGAAAACAAAAGTTTGAAAGAAGGAGATGATTTGGTTTTCAAAAGAAAAGAGGTGAGTTTAGAAGTTATGAGTATTCGACCATGAGGGAAAAAGAGAAGAAAAATGGTCTTTGATATTTGGTATTTTCGGTTACAAAGAGGAGAGAAAGAAGATATGTTTTGGAGAAAGGAAAATAAAAGGACTACTCAAAACCGAAATGGTAAAATATCAAATGACTAAAAGAGAAGAAAAAGGTTCATCTTTTGTGTAATATGCATTCGGCTAAGAGACAAAGTTTGGAGAAAAGAAAAAGATGCACAAATTGGTTAAAGTTTTGGCCAACTTTCACCCCTAATGCTATTGCAAAATTCGGCCAACACCATGCCAACATGATCCCCCTTTTTCCTCCTCATTTCTTCCTTATCAATCCCTTGATTCCTATCACAATTAAACCAATCCCCCTTAGCCCCTTATGCCGTCTAGGTTCATGGTCAAATGACCATGAAAAAGCTTCCAAAACATCATCTCCTCTTCAAGCCCTTTGTCCCCTTATCCTTCCATAACCTCATGATTCCATACCATAACTTTTAACTTGCCTTTTTCCTATGGTCTACTATCCAAAATTAAAAGAATGTCCATCCATTCTAGATAAGGCTTGGCCGACACTATAGGAAAGAAAGCAAAAATTAAAATTCTTCCACTTGCTAGCTAGGGGATTCGAACCTCTCCCCTCAAGCATTCACCCATGCGCCAATACCACCTTGCCAAATGACTTGTTATGCTTAAAACCTCATGCCAAATTTTCTTAAAACCTGTCTTGCTTAGCTCCATCTTAAGTCTTAAAAATTTAATATTTCTCTAAGGCATTCACTTACATACTGAAGTTCCTAAAACTTCCAAAGTACACTCAACTACACATAGGCATGCAACAACATACAATTAAATTAAAAATGCATAGCCCCCAAATTCTGGATGTTACACTTCCAAATGATGAATGAGTGGTTCACACAGTATGTAAGAGATAATCTGGCTTTTTGGAACCTCCGCCCCCACTAATCCTTCTCAGACTTATCAACTTGAATCATTGAACAAGTCTACTATTGATAAGATCCGCAAGTACGGGCTAAAGAATTTAGGGCCACTAGTGAAGTCAATGCCGAGAAAGCTGAATTTTGGTTAGAGAACACTATCTGAGTATTTGATGAAATGTCATTGACTCTTGAAGAATGCATAAAATGTGTCGTTTCTTTACTACGAGATGCAACTTATCAGTGGTGGAAGACTCTGATTTCTATTGTTCCAAAGTCACGGGTTACATTGGATTTCTTTCAGTCTGAATTCTGGAAGAAATATATCAGTCAGAGATTTATTGATCAGAAATGAAAAGAATTCCTGGAATTGAAATAGGGTCGCATGTTTGTTACCGATTATGAACGAGAATTCATGAGACTAAGTTAATATGCTCGAGAATGTGTATCAACCGAAGCAATAATGTGCAAAATATTTGAAGATGTCATAAATGAAAATACATGGTTGCTTGTTGGGATTTTGGAAATAAAAAAGTTTGTTGTGCTTATTGATCGAGCGTGCAAAGTTGAGGCACTCTAAAAAGACAAAAGAAAAGCTGAGTACCAAAATAGATTGCCGATAGTGTGATTGAGATGCTAACGATCTCCGGATCTGAGCTAGCTTTACTGACACAGAAAAATAGAGAAACAATCACACAGTAAGCTTTCAAAGCTTAGTAAGTTCGAATTATAATATAATTAACTCGATGAACCAATTCAATATACACAATTAGCCATCACATGGATAATTTACCAATGGTATACAAGTTCAACTTTCTCCAATACTCACATAGCATTCCATTCATCTACTTTCAATTTCATCAACCACATAGGTATCATACATACCTTTGCCAACACATAATAACTTCATCAACCATGCTACTTAATCATTCGACTTTATACTTCGATCAATCTTTGTTATTCCCTTGCTTATGTCGCACACTTAGTGCCAATTTGTAGACATAACATACTTGTAATCGCATGTTTAGTTCCATTATGTTAAACAAGTTTATATCGGTATCGCACACATAGTGCTGATTCAATGAGCCGAAGCTTCTATCACATTACACACACACAAGGCCTATCATTTCTATCGCGTTTCTAATTTCGCACACTTAGTGCTTTCTAATTCGATTCAACCCATAGTATTTCTAAGCTCAAAGTTATATAGATATTTATTCAATTCACATCACATAGAACACAAATTTAACAACTTGTACTATATCCAAACTTACCTCGGATGTTGAATAGTGAAACAGTCGATTAATTGAGCATTTTATCCTTGCCTCGATCTCGATCCGAACCTTTCCTTTCTTGGTCTATACACATTCAAATTCAATCCATTGAATCACAAATTCATTCAATTTGATCCATACATACATATTTAGGGTATTTTACAAAATAGCCCACACATTTACACATTTTGACACTTTAGTCCTTAATTCATCAAATCACCAAATACACATAATTTGCTTGTACCCATGCCTAGTCGAATTCTCACTATGCTCATACAGGCCCACACCTTTCATTTATTTCACAATTTAATTCTTCAATTACTCATTTTCTCAATTAAGTCTAAAATGCTCTATTTCACTAAAAATCCCAATTCAAACTATGTTAACCCAACACCAAGTTTTCATATTTCACTATCAACTAGCACATAGCTCATGCATTCATCAATGGCTCATCACAAAAATATCATCAGTTCAAAAAATTTCAACATGGGTTAATTAGAGCACGAAGCAACGATTACGAAAACGTAGAAATTAATAAAAATTGAGCTCAAACATGCCATAAATCAAGATGAATAATAGCCAAAATTTTCATAGCTTAAAACCCTTCCTTCACTTTTAATTTTCGGTGGAGCAAATATGATAAAAATGAACATTTTCCATGTTTTATTATAACATATTAAACATAATTATTAATTTACCAAACTAACCTTTTGATTAACATATAAGACAAATATGCATCAAGGTTATCTTGTCATTTAACCATCCACTATAAAAAAATGGATTATTAACAACATAAGGCCTCCACCTTAAAAAGCCAACAATAATTAAGCACAAATAAATCAGCACATAGCATTTTGCACCTTATGCAATTAAGTCTTTTCTTTTAATTAATCACACAATCAATAAAATTATCACACAGAATTTTCACACAGGCTATGTCACATAGAATCAACACCAAAGATAACATTAAAATATTATTTTGACCTTGGAGTTGTTGTCTCAAAACCACTATTTTGACTAGGGTCTAAACCGGGCCGTTACAACTCTCCCCCTTAGGGTTTTCGTCCCCGAAAATCTTACCAATGAATAGACATGGATATTTCTTTCTCATAACATTCCTAGGCTCGCACGTAGCCTCTTCAATTTTGTGTTTGTGCCATAACACTTTCACTAAGGAAACTCTTTTGTTTCTCAACTCTTTAGTCTCTCGTGCCAGAATTTTAATTGGTTCTTCATTGTACGAAAAATCTGGCTGAATTTTAACTTCAGTAGGAGCATTCACGTGAGGCGGATCAGATCTGTACCTTCTAAGAATTGACACATGAAACACATTATGAATCTTTTCTAACTCAGGTGGCAACATCAATCTATAAGCAACCGGCCCTATTCATTCAATGATCTCATATGGCCCGATGAAACTCAGACTCAACTTGCCTTTCCGGCCAAATCGAAGTATTTTCTTCCACGGAGACACTTTTAGAAGCACTTTATCACCAATCTCAAATTTGATTTCTTTCCGTTTCAAGTCCACATACGACTTCTGGCGATTGAGGCCGCTTTCAAACTGTCTTGAATTACTTTCACTTTCTGCTTGGTTTTTTTTATAAGATCAACCCCGTGAATCTTATTCTCACTGAGCTCAGTCCAATACAATGGATTTTGACATTTTCGACCATAAAAAGCTTCATATGGTGCCATTTTAATACTAGATTGATAACTGTTATTATACACGGATTCAATTAACGGAAGATGTTTTTCCCATATACTCTGAAACGCAAGTACACAACATCTTAACATATCTTCGAGGATTTGAATGACTTGCTCGGATTGACCATCTGTTTGTGGATGAAATGCAGTATTGAAATACAGTTTTGTGCCTAACGCACCTTGTAATTTCTTCCAAAACCTCGAAGTAAATCTCAAATCTTTGTCAGACACTATAGATAGTGGCACTCTGTGCAATCTCACAATCTCAATACTGTACAATTCAGACAATCTCTCGAGTGAATAATTTCTTCTGACCGGAATGAAATGAGCCGATTACGTCAATCTATCAACTATCACCCATATTGCATCTTTCTTTCCTAGAGATAAAGGCAACCCCGACACAAAGTCTATCATAATTCTCTCCTATTTCCACTTAGGAATCATAATCGGCTGTAACAAACTAGACGAAGCCCGATGTTCAGCTTTAACTTACTGACAAATTAAACATTTTGACACAAAGTTAGAGATGTCATGTTTCATACCATGCCACCAATAAAATTGTTTCAAATCATTTTCCATTTTCGTACTTCCAGGGTGAACAGTCAAACGACTATTGTGAGCTTCATTCAAAATTATCTGAATCAACCCTGAATTTCTCGGGATACAAATCTGATCTTTAAATCTCAGACAATCATCACTATAAACCCAAAATTCTGAATTAACATTCGACTCGCACAAAGTTCGTTTATCCATCATTTCAACATCATCTTTTTGAGCATCACAAATTTGACATACAAATATCAGTTTTACATTCAACTAAACTAAAACCGCACTATCATCACACAGACCTATCTGAGTACTCATAGCTCACAAGGCATATAATGATTTTCGACTCAAGGCATCAGCTACAACATTAGCTTTACTCGGGTGATAATCTATCATAAGCTCGTAATCTTTCAACAATTCTAACCATCTTCTCTATCGCAAATTCAAGTCTTTTTGAGTCATCAAGTATTTCAAACTCTTGTGATCTGTAAAGATATCACATTTCTCTCCATATAAATAATGACGCCAAATTTTCAATGCGAACACAATCGCAGCCAATTCAAGGTCGTGCGTCGGTTAATTCTTTTCATGTGGCTTTAGTTTCCTCGAAGCATAAGCAATGACTTTGCCTTCTTACATCAGCACACAGCCTAAGCCATTTAACGATGCATCGCTATAAACTATAAACTCTTTACCTATTTCTGGTTGAACTAACATAGGTGCCTCTGTCAACAACGTTTTCAACTGATCGAAACTCTGCTGGCACTTTTTTGACCACTCAAATTTAACATCTTTCTATAGCAACTTTTACAATTGCATCATAATCATCGATAAGCCCTTCACAAACTATCTATAGTATTCCGCTAGTCCCAAAAAACTACGAACTATAGATACATTTCTCAGAGGCTTCCATTCTAAGATAGCTGAGACTTTACTCAGATCAACTCGTATTCCCGTAGCTGACACAATATGTCCTAGAAAACTAACCTCATGCAACCAAAATTCACATTTGCTAAACTTAGCATATAATTGTTTCGCACGTAGAGTCTGTAGCACAATTCTCAAATGTTCAGCATGTTGTGTTTCATCACATGAATAGATCAGAATATCATCAATGAACACCATAACAAAACGATAATATGGTCTAAATATCCGATTCATCAAATCCATAAACACTGCAGGAGCATTTGTTAGTCCAAAAGGTATCACTAAGAATTCGTAATGTCCGTACCTCGTTCTGAAAGCAGTTTTTGGTACATCGGATTCTTTAACTCTCAACTGATAGTAGCCCAATCTCAAATCTATCTTACATACTGACTTGTCCATACGGTCGAAGACATGCCCGTGTCCCTCACCCATGGTCAATACTGGCTTATTTCACACGGCCAGTCACACGCCCGTTTGTCCAGCTCGTGTGAGAGTTTGACTTGTTACAATTAAAAAATTTAAGAGACACGGTCGAGCCACACACCCGTGTGCTCAACCATATGGGCAAATATAGGCCATTTTGCCTCCCACACTTTGGGTTACACCTACAAGCATCAAACCACATAATTCCATACCTCAAATGGCATCAAAACATACTAAAACATGTACAATTTAGTATTTTAACATCATCATTCATTTTATATTCAAATCCTACTCTAATATACCAATACAAATTATCATTTTCACATCTATATCGTGTAATCCATTCATCATTTAATCCTCACCAAATTTAAGCATGAAACATACCATTTCCATTTTACTAAATTCATACCATATTGATCATTCACATAAAACACACCAACACATAATAACCATTCTTTCCACTTATCCAAAAAACATGTACCAAAACCATTAAACTATCAAGCCATATCATATGGCAAGATCTATACACTTCCAAAACATGCCATATTCACTAGCCTATACATGCCATATACCAAATATATACAACTTCAAAATTACCATAATAGATAGCCGATAGTGTGATTGAGTCATCGACGATCCTTGGATCCGAGCTAGCTTTAATGACACCAGTAAACAGATAAACACTTCACACAGTAAGCTAAAAAGCTTAGTAAGTTCGTCATATAATACATTTAACTTAACTATTCAAATTCAATATACAAAAATAACCATCACTTGGTCCAATTCAAAATTATATACAATCTCCTACATAGTCATTACTCAAATAATCATAGTCATTACTCACATAATCATCCATTTATCCATATACGATATCATCAACCACATAGGTTCTGTACATACCTATGCCAACACTTAGTTAACGATCACTTTTACTACTCAATGCTTAATACCACATTTCGTTCAGTCTTCATTTATCATTCAATTTACTCGCACACCTAGTGCCAATTTCTTAGTCGAAGCTTTAATATCATCACACACTTAGTGCCTTTACATTAAACCAATTTTAACTCGGTATCGTACACACAGTACCAATCAATATAGTCGATGCTTTCTTTCTTTCGCACACACATTGTTGTTCACCACTTTATCAATTTTATTCCGCACACTTAGTGCCACAACACTCAAATCCACATATAGAATTTCTAATTCATCAACCCCATATATTCATTCATCACATAACACATGAATATGATTTAAAAAAACTGCATTATACATGAACTTACCTCGGACGTCGAAATTACAAAACAAGTCGATCAATAGAACAGTTTGTTCTTGCCTCGATCTAAGTCTGAATTTCTCTTTTCTTGATCCATACATATTCAAATTTAGCTCATTCATTCACCCAATCATTCAATTCAATCCAAACACACATATTTAGGGCATTTTTAAAATAGCCCTCACATTTTTACATTTTGACATTTTAGTCCCTATTTCATAGAATCACAAAATACACACAATTCCATCATATCATACTTAGGATGAATTTTCCTCATGTTCATACAAACCCACATATTTCATTTATCTAACATTTTAGTCCTCCAATTTCATATTTTCATAATTCAGCCTAAAATAGTCAAATTCATCAAAAATTCAAAGACAAAATATGTTAATCTATCACATATCTTTCATATTTCATCATCAACTATCACAAAGCTCAAGCATTCATCAATGGAACATCTCAAAATCATTATCAAATTATAAAATTAAGACATGGGCTTGATAGAACATAAAGCAACGATCATAAAAACGTAAAAATAATAAAAAACTGACCTCAAAACATACCTTGATTGAGCTATGAATGTGCCGAACCCTAGCTTAATCTTTTTATTTTCTTTTCTTGATGTTTTCGGCCAAGGATGAAGAGAAATGGCCTTTAATTTCTTTTTTTCAATTATAATAACATTAATATACCATTTACCATTTTACCCTTAATTAAAACATTATAAATTCCACTAATTTGTGTCCATCTTTATCCACTCACCTTATTCATGCTCTAATTGTATCATAAGAACCTCACATTTAATAAACCAACTCAAATAAGCACTTAAACAATTAATAGGCAACTTTTACATTTTATGCGATTAAGTCCTTTTATCAAATTGGACATACAAACGATAAAATTTTCACACAAAATTTTCACACATGCTTAATCACTTACTGTAAACACCAAAAATTAATATTAAAATATTTTTATGACCTCAAATTTGTGGTCTCAAAACCATTATTTCAACTAGGGTCTAAACTGGGCTATTGCAGATTTGTGGAACCATTGTTCCGATTTAGCTAAAATCAGGCTATTACATATATAGTTTAAAAAAACAACCTATTCACATGTTCCTAACTAATCACTTGTATTTCTACAAGCTTAAGCACAAACAAACACATGTGTAAAGAAAAATAAAAACTAAAAATTACTAAAACTAAACAAAATAATGAAAAAATTAAAATTTTGATGTCAACCCCACACTTTATTTGACACATTGTCCCTAATGTTTACCAACAATAATAAGGAGATGAGATTACCCATTTAGGTGTGAAAGTGTCGTGAGAGTTGTCTAGTTATCTTCCCCTTTCTAGTTTAGCTCCCAAAATTAGTGTCATCCAAAGTCTAAAATCTAATGGAATAATTAACACAAAATCATAGTTTCGAAACAATCTCTGCTAGTGATAGTCTCACTTTGGAATAGGAACTTCTGATTAAGTGAACATAAAAATAACTAAATAAAAACTAAGAACAAAACAAAATCTAAAATCTAATCTCTATGTAGTCTGTTCAAGTCCCTTAATCTCTGTCTTATTTTGGTTACAATGGCCATTTATATAGGTTAAATTTGAAATATTAATGTGCCTATAATGCCCTTTAAGTATTTAGAGTTTGATTGGGAAAAGGAACCCTAACTGGCTGTCAAAACGCAGCTTACTTAAGTTGGAAAATCGACGTATCATCACTACATCAACTCTGTTTTAACCGAGGTTGTGTCTGTCTTCAGTGCCACGACATAGATGTCTTGGTGTCGCGACATCCACTCTAGTTTCTTCCCTGAGGTTGTTTTCAATTCTGACCTTGATATCGTGACATTAGCAACAGTTTCAGCCCAAATGTGCAACTTTAGCTACTGATTCAACCTACATGACCACGTAACTTTATTTATGTATATAAAATGTTATGAAAACTATAGAAAACTATAAATTATTCTTCAGATGTAAAATCGTAAATAATCACTAAATTGATTTAATTTGGCACGTTAACATATTTGCTTCAGATGTTCAAATGCTTAGGCCGGTATGAGTGCAAAGAAATTATGGCACAAAATGGTTCAAACACTAGACATATTTAGGCACATGACATTATTCCCTTTCTCCCCCAATTTTTTATTCAAGGCTTACTTCCTTATTTCTCCTTCTCTTACCTTCCTTTTCTCATCGAATATTAGATATGAAGACACAACACAATATACATGAATACAATAGCTTAACAAGTTTTAGTGTTATATGAATGACAAACATCCTAATCATACATGTGACTTTTATTTGATCACATTCTAAATATTTCCAGTTTTCCACTCACACCACTTTTAACACATTTCATTGCATTTATTTCACACTATTTGCTTTTAACCCTCACAATGCTTTTGTTCACTCAACTAATTTTTCATTTTAAGCACAAGCTTGTAACAGTCCTATATTCACTGTATTGTGTCATTTATTACTTTTTTATTTGCATTTATTTTGAAACTTTCAATATGTATCTACCTAAACAATCAATATCTATTGTCTGACATCTATTTTAGTATGCAATAAGGGACAAAAGATAAGGAAAAGTTCAAGTTTCAATTCAATTTTAGGCTCACAGTTTAGATTTAATGATCGAGCTTGTTTCAGATGTAGATCGTTAGATCATTTCATCCGTGATCGCCCAGAGTCTATTGAGCAAGAGATTGCTCAGAATCCTAGATCTGATAATGTTTCAGGGAGGGGTAGATCTTCCCAAAATACAAGAAATGTCAGTGGTAGTCAAAGAACTACAAAAGTCTCGGTTGCGAGATCTGAAGCCAGGGCGCCTGCAAGAGCATATGCCATCCGAGCTCGTGAGGAAGCTTCATCCCTAGATGTTATAACGGGTACATTTACTCTTTATGATACTTCTGTGATTGCATAGATAGACCAGGTTCTACTCATTCGTATATATGTATGAACTTAGTATCCAATAAGACTTTGCCTGTAGAGTCTATTGAATTTGTTATTAGAGTATTGAACCCTTTAGGTAAAAGTGTTCTGGTTGATAAAGTATGCAAGAACTGTCCATTGATGTTTCGAGATAATTATTTTCTGGCTGATCTAATTCTATTACCTTTTCATGAGTTTGATATAATTTTGGGTATGGACTGGTTGACATTGCATGATGTTGTTGTGAATTGTAAAAGAAAGACCATTGATTTAAGAAGTCAGAATGATGAAATAGTTCAGGTTGGGTCTAATGAATTGAAAGGGTTACCAGGTGTGATATTTATGTTAAAAGCTCAAAATTATGTGAGAAAGGGATATGAAGCTTATTTTGTTTATGTAATTGACTTAAAAGTGTTAGAAAAGAAAGTTGAATCAACGCCAATTGTTTGTGAAATCCCTGATGTATTTCCTGAAGAATTACCGGGATTACCTCCGATACGTGATGTTGAATTTGGTATTGAATTATTACCGGGAACAACTCCTATTTCGATAGCTTTGTATAGAATGGCACCAACAGAATTGAAAGAGTTAAAGTCAGAGTTGCAAGAGTTGACTGATAAAGGGTTTGCGAGACCGAGTTTCTCACCTTGGGGTGCTCCTATTCTGTTTGTGAAAAAGAAAGATGGCACAATGAGAATGTGCATTGATTATCGTCAGTTGAACAACATAACTATAAAGAAAAAATATCCTCTGTCAAAAATTGATGATTTATTTGATAAGTTTAGAGGAGTCACTGTGTTTTTTAAGATATATCTGAGATCGGGATACTATAAGTTGCAGGTAAAAGATTTAGATATTCCGAAAGCTACTTTCAAAATGAGGTACGGGCATTATGAATTTTTAGTTATGCCTTTCAGATAACGAATGCTCCTGCTATTTTTATGGATCTAATGAACAAAATTTTCAGATCGTACGTAGATCAATTTGTTGTTGTGTTCATTGACGACATCTTGATTTATTCACGTGATGAGATTTAGCATGCTGAGCATCTAAGAATTATTTTGTGAACTCTGCGAGATAAGCAATTGTATGCAAAGTTCAGTAAATTTGAATTCTGGCCACTTGAAGTTGGTTTTCTAGGACATATTGTATCACTTCTAGAAAACGAGTTGATCTGAGTAAGATTTCTGCTATTCTAGAATAGAAACCTCTGAAAATTAAAAACATTTAATATTATTTTTTGTGCCTATGATATGTGATTAAGCAGGTGTTAAAGTTCCATGAGTTAATTTTCCCATCTGTGTGCTTAATTTGAGAAGAGGACTAAATCACATAAAATGTAAAAGTAGCCTTCTATTTGATTAAGTGCTTAATTGATGTGTCTTTCTAAATGTGAGGCCCTTATGTTGTAATTTGGACATTAGACCATGGGATGGACAGTTATGGGCTTATTTCATATGGCTTACTTATTGAATTTCAAAGGTTAATTTAGTAAATAATATGTTAACATGAAATAAAAAAAACATAAAAAAGCATGCCATGTTCATCCTATTAGTGCAAAATTTGGAAGAAAAAGAAAAGAAATAAAGCTTCTTAGGGTTCGGCCATTGAAGAGTTTGATTAAGGTATGGATTTTGTTCAGTTTTTGATAATTTCTACTTTTTTGTAATCGTTGCTTAGTGTTCTTCAAAACCCATGCTTCAATTTGTGTGAATTGATGATGATTTTGAAATGTGCCATTGATCATTTTGCAAGCTTTGTGATGTTTGAAGATGAATTATGAAATATATGTGTTAGTTTAACATAGTTTGTCTTTGGATTTTTGTTAAATTTGAGCAATTTAGACTTAATTGAGAAAATAATATTTTGAAGGACTAAATTGTAAAATAATAGAAATGTATGGACTTTTATGGATTACATGAGAATTCGGCTAAGCATGGGTTGTATTGAATTTGGTGTATTTTGTGATTTTGTGAAATAGGGACTAAAATGGTAAAATCTAAAAATATGAGGGCTAATTTGTAAACTTCCCTAAATATGTTTTTTTTTTGGATTGAAATGAATGATTTGGTGAATAAATGGGTTAAATTTGAATATGTATAGATCAAGAACTAAAGGAAACGGACATAGATCGTGGGAAATCAAAAGTAATTGAGTAGCCGAGTTCGTTTCTATTTATTCGAATCTGAGGTAAGTCGATATAAAAATAAATGTATTTACATTGATATATATATATATATATATGTTCATATGAAAATTTATGACAGTGAATGTATATGAAATGATGAGATTATGAAATCCGAGGATGTATCGACAATGAATCAATGTCCGAAAAGTCCCGTACAAACTTAGGAATAAATAGGATTACATATGTCATAACATAGGTGTCCATTATGTGATATCGTGTAAGACCACGTCTGGGACGTTGTCATCAATATGAGACATCGTGTAAGACCATGTCTGGGACATTGGCATCGATATGAGATTCACGTGTAAGACAATGTCCGGGACATTGGCATCGTATTGGGTCGTGTAAGACCCTATCTGGGACAGCGGCATCGATATCTGGTTACATGTAAGACCACATTTGGGACGTTGGCATTGTACGAGTATTCTGAGCATTCTGAGAATCCTATTTGATTCTGAATAGTTCAACAGGCAAATCTTAGAAATGAAAATTACGTGAAATGTATAAATGAATCAGTACGTTTGAATCGTACACTAAACAAGTTTATGAAAGGTAAGTGTATATATGAACTTGCCAAGATGAATATGTGCATCGAATTGATGAGATAATATGTGATTTATGTTTGAATGTGATATAAGTATAAGTGATACTTTGAGATGTGGACTGTTATGGCTAAATAAATGAGCCTAAGAACATATTATGAAATTGCAAATGAGAAGTATTATTGACATTATATCAATGTGATCATATGCATTTTATGTTATGGTGATTTGTATATGACTTACTAAGCTTTTGAAAGCTTACTTTGTGTATGTTTGCTCTGTTTTATAAATCGTCAAAGCTACTGAGGGCTCGGGAATCATCGAGGATTGTCATCACACTACTCAAATCTATTTTGGTACCTTTTGAAAGTGTATATAATAAGTATGGCATGTATAGGCTAGTCATTTTGATTTATGTTTAAGTTGTGTTTATAGCCATGTGATATGGCTAGATAAAATGATGTTTATGAATGAAGAGTCATGCTAAATGATGATTGATTTTTCGTATGGTTTCATGGTTAAGAAATGGTCATATGAATGGTAAGCTATTTGATACATTGTTAGCATATTAATGATGGTAAGTTTTGGATGAGTTAAGTTTAAAAATGTTTATGAATAAATTGAGTTATATGACTTATAAGTTGGTGTGATTGTTGAACTCATAAGTGGTTATAATTTATGAACATTTTGGTATGTTTTGGTTGCTTATGATGCTTAATTGTGGTTGTAGGGATGGCCCAAGTGAGGGTGGCATTTTGGCCTTGCAAGCCTATATTTGCCCATACGATTGAGCACACGGGCATGTGGCTCGACCTTCGAGGTTGGAATGCAAAACAAGTCAGACTCAACCACGGGCAAGACACACGGCCGCATGACTAGCAGTGTGGTGCAAGTTACTGTCGACCACGGGTGAGGCACACGGGCGTGTCTCAGGCCGTGGGGACAAGTCAGTATGTATGCCCTGTTTTGACACGGCTTAGACACACGGGCATGTCTGAGGCCATGGGAGGCATACGGGCATGTGACCTCTATAACTTTGAAAAAATTTTAAATTTTTGAGAATTTCTGTATGTGTTCGGTTTAGTCCCGTCCCTATTCTAAAGCATGTTTAAGGTCTTGTAGACCTACTCAAGGGACACTTTGATTTGATTCGTTGAATAATATTATGAAATGTTCGCAAAAGATATGAATTGTCTGGTAATGGCTTTAAACCTAAATCGGCGACAGTTATGGGTTAGGGGTGTTACAGCCTTATTTTCAACTAGCGCAACATTCACATTATGAGCCATCCATGTTGGAAAAATGTGGTTTGAAAAGGCTTTTCTTGCACAGCGAAAAAGAGAAATTTTGAAATCAACCCAGTTTGTGATATTTATAACAATAAACCCTAGACCAAAATTGTACCTTGTTTTTGGATAGACCGATCCTTTTTGTTCCCAGCTTTCAACCAAACAATTTTCTCTTCTATTCTCGTATCACGACTTGCTTTGAGTGTAGGCTCGAACAAATCGAATCAAACATAGAAACTAGAAATAATTCTCTTCTTTTGGGGTGAAAGCGAAAATTCTCTCTTCAAAATAGATGCTGACAAAATCGTTATCCTAGAAAATATATTTAACTCATAATGAATAAAAATCTCTATATTTTAGGGCAGAATAACGATACCTAAAAATTCATTTAATAGCCCTACTAGTGTCATCTATTTACAGGGAGAGACAATAGAACTATTGTTGAATTATAGAAATTTATTACATCAGGGGCTTTTGGGCCTTTTCCATATCGGATCCAATTACAAGTACTTCCTAAGCTTTTAACCCAATACTTTATAATTTGATCCAACCCAATATTTCTGTTTCTATTTCCCAAAAATAAACATCAATATATTTCCAATTAAATAATTTTCTTAATCAAATTCGAACTCCACTAAAATCTTGATGACTTTACCGTAAAAGAATCTATGAGAAAATATATTTAATATTTCCACATTCAACAATTCAATATGACCAAATGATTTATTTTCATTTTTGAACTTCATTTAATTAAAAAACAAAATTCATTCTTCAAATCTTTTTTTTCATTTTCATTTTCATTTTGGAGAAAACCACATTCATTTCCAAATAATTTCATTTATCCATTTTCATTTTTATTTTAGAAAACCTTAATCATTTCCAGATGTTTCCTATTTCTTCATTTCACCATTTCTATTCATTTATGCTCATTTGATTCACTATGCAATTCATTTCGGTTTCTACGAGGTAGCGAGGTGTAACAACCTGTTTTAGTCAAATCGGATCGGTGGTTTTGGGACCACAAATCGAGCTCAAAATATTTATTTTATTATTATTTTAATGCCTACATCATGATGGTATGATTGTATAAAAAAATTTGTTAAGAAATTTTATCATTTGAGTGCTCAATTTGATAAAAAGGACTAAATCGCATAAAGTGTAAAAGTTGTGTTCTAATAGCTAAATGTGTCTAGTAGCTATAGAACTTTAAATTGGAGGTCCTTCAATGGTAATTAGACCATTAATATTATTATTGGATAAATATGGACATCATTTAAGTGATTTTTATTGATTACTTAAAAGGTCAATTTAGTAATTTAGTGAAAAATGACAAACTAAATAAAAATAACACGGTCATCATCTTTCCCCATCTTCTTTGTAACATCCTAATAATTAGGGGTTATGCATCTTACTTAATTGAATGAAGTTGCATGCTTAATTATTATTAAGTGTACTTTTTTGGAAGTTATTTGAGCTTCATTAATTAAGAGCATGCTTAGTAAAACTTTTAATTCCTATTAATTAGAGAGAGAGCTAAGCAAGTTAGGCCTTAAGAATTAATGATAAGAGGTTTTAGCATGAATTGAGTAATTGACAAGGTGGTTAAGATGCATGGATGTGTGCTTGAGGAGAGAGGTTCTAATCTCCTAGCTAGCATTAGGGAGGATTTTATTTTTGTTTTCTTCCCTATAAGTGTCGGCCAAGAATGTTCTAGAGTGGATGAGCATTCATTCATTTTTGGCTATTTGACCATGTGAAAAAGGAAGCTAGGAACTTATGGTATAGAATCATAAGTTGATGATAAGATGAGGGGGGACAAAAGGCATGATATGGGGCAAGGTTTTGGGAGTTTGTTCATGGTCATTTGACCATGAACCTAGACGGCATGAAGGGCTAAAGGGAATGGTTTATTGTTGATAGCAAATCAAGAGTTGATGGGGAAGAAACAAGGAGGAAAAAGGGGATAATGTTGGCATTGATTGGCCGAATTTTTGCTTTGCCATTAGGGAGGAAAGTTGGCCAAAAGTCTTGCATTTTTTTGTTTTTTTTGTCCATCTTTTCTCATTTCTCCAATAGTTTCTCTCCTAGCCAAATTTGTCATTGAGTTTAGGTAAAAAAAAAAAATTTCTTTTTGTTTGGCTTTCTTCTTTTTGACCAATTTTCTCCAAAAACTCCCACTTTGGCCGAATGTACCTTAGGCACTTTGGTACAATTTTGCTTTTGATTTAGCCTTCAATTGTGTTTGAACCAAATACTATTTTCTTTCTCCCATTTTTCTTTTTGAAACCGAAACTACAAAGTTCAAAGAACCAATTTCCTCATTTCTCCTTCATTGGCCGAATGTGCAAAGGTTCCTAAACACATTTCTTTTCATTAGAGAAATCACCATCATCATCTTCTCCTCCTTTATCTCTTTTTTCTTCCTTTTCTTTTTCCTTCTCTTTTCATTCTCTTTCTTCTTTCTTTCAAAATCGAAACCATCATATTGAAACCACCATTTCTCTTCTCTTTTTGTTAAGGCCGAATCATCATATTCTTTTCTTCTTATTCAAAGTCGAACCTTGAAGAACTCAAAGTAAGGTTTTGTCAATCGTTTTCATCATTTCTTTTTACTTTGGCAAATTTAGAATCATAGTCTTTTATTTCTCTTACCTAGGCCGAATCATTTGAAAAGATTTTTCAAAGATCTTTGTTGAAGACAACTTTTAAGTAGTGACCATTCGAAATCATCAAGGTAAGGTTATTAATTTAGATTATATCAATTTCTTTAGATGGATCACTAATCTACGTTATTTTAGTGGCGATTTAAGATCAACAAGATAGGTAAGAAAAGAGCCGTACGGAGTGTTTGGAAGAGAGGAGGTATTCCTTTACCATCGAACTATAAACGAAGAGCCGTATTGGGAGTAAGAGACTTTTCACCGGGTTGTGGACCCTCTGCTAACGAGGATCAGTTATTTGAAGTAGTGCGTACAACCGAACCACTTTACGTTGGTGGAATATCGGCGGATTTTGATCCATCTAGTGGAGAAAAACCACAAATAACTGTCGTTCGAGAATTCGAGGGTAAGGAATTAGATCTCTCGTCAATAATTACAATTTTATTAGCAATAGTTATACTAACCAAGCGTGTTAATCAAATAGGTGTTGACGAGCGAGAGAGCATTGTTCTCACAAATCACTAGGTGTGTAACCTTACATTAAAATTTCCATAGATCTATATTTTAAAAGTGATTATATGACAATATGTATGTTTGTGGATACCAATCATTGGTATACAAAATTCGTGTATGTTTACCCCAATATTTCGCTTATTTTTGCTATATGCATAAATATGAAATGAGTATGATTATATTATGTTTTGTGGGGTAAATAGCATGAAAATCGATTTGATATGTATGTGCATGGGCATATGGGTATTGTTGATAAAGGAGGAAGTATTCGGTGGTTTTACCACATTTCGGTGACTTCGGTCACATATTTGACTCCGTGACTTGGTCACATATTTGACTCCGTGACTTGGTCACGTATATTTGAACTCCGGTGACTTGGTCACATATGTGAATCTGGTGACTTGGACTTTTGAAATTGGACTTGTCGGTGACTTGGATCACATCTGTTTTGGTGGCTTTGCCACAATATTATAAGGCGATGTGCATGTTGACTGCAAAGAATCGCCTTCGATGGTGTGTAGCGGATGGAGGTCGATTTAGTAATCCCACGGTGTGTTGGTTGGTACGGGTGGTGTGTAGCGGATGGATATTTAGGTGGGCCAGGCTTGCATTTCATTTCATATACATAACCATGTAATATTGAATGTTTAGTATTTGATCTGCTATGAAATGGGCCTTTGGGCTAAATATGAGCTAAATGGGCCTTTAGGCTAAATATGAGCTAAATGGGCCTTTGGGCTAAATATGAGCTAAATGGGCCTTTGGGCTAAATATGAGCTAAATGGGCCTTTGGGCTAAATATGAGTTAAATGGGCCTATGGCCATATGTGAAATCTTTGGACTTAAAGCATATGATAAAATGGACTTTTTAATGTATGTGTTATACATTGAGTTTATGAATCACCCTTTTGTGGGATAAACTTTTCAGATAACTCATAGTGCGATGGATCGAGTCAGCAAGGATTTCGAGGTGGCCAACGCTCGTATCAAGTATTGTAGAGATTTCCCAACTTAAACTTATTAATTTAAATTTTACTACTTGGACTTTATTTTGGGTTTGCTATTTTTGTAATAAGGCCACTATAAACTACTTTTAGATTTTGTGTTTGGATTTATTTTAAATTCTGCCATGAACAATTATCAGTTAAATAACTAAATGGTTTTCGATAAATAATTTAAAAAAAGGTTTTTGTCAATAATATATTTATATGTTTTAAGAAATTACAAATCTATTTTTCAACTTAAGCCCAACTCGATCTTTAAGTTTATCCGTTTTACTTAAAATCATCAAGTTTTCTTGAACAAAACGATATTCCGCTAAAGTTTTACTCGAGGAACATACCAAATCCGGTTAGGCTTTTTGGGCCGGGTTTGGGGTGTTTCAGCTTGGTATCAGAGCCCAGTTTTAAACTCTCGGCCTTGGGTTTTGAAGCCCACAACATTTTCAAAAGTTGGCCCAAATGACTTTTTGAAAGTTTTCTTAAGTTAAATGATTTTTATAAGAGCATGGCACTCGAGTTCTCGACCCAGATCCATCAGGTATGTACTTTATCGATATGTGATATGTATGATAGTTTAAACTTAAACTATACTTTAGAGACATGGACCTTAGGTGTTTGTGTGCTACTACGGAAAAACTACTGAATATCTGTTTCATAAAACTTTCCTTTAATAAGAAGTGAAAAGACTCTAATACATAAGACTTTTCGTAAAAACCGATAAGATACGTAGTAGACATGAGTTCTAGGGGACGTGGTCATCGTGGACATGGAAGAGGAAGGATGACTGTTTCGAAACCAGTTCGATTTGGTCAAGGTTCCGAGAATGAAGCTCCGCCACCAACTGTTGGGGTGGACTTTCAAGAATAAAATGAAGGAGATGATGCAGTATCACAAGTCAGGTCTTGAAGTTTTAGAACGAGTAGCAGAAGCTAGTTCCGAAAATGGGTCTCGAAAGTCTGTAGCTGAGAGACTTAGATCGAATGGAGCTGAGGTTTTCAGAGGAGTATCTGGAGTAGCTCATAATGTAGCTGAATATTGGTTGGAGGCAGTCGAGAGAATCATGGACGATATAGACTGCACTGATGAAGAGAAATTGAAAGGTGCTATTTCACTTCTCCGTGATAAAGCCTACCAATGGTGGCTCACTATCAAGGAGCGTACCCCTGTGGATCGTCTGGATTGGGGTATTTTAAGATTAAATTCGAAGGAAAGTATGTTGGAGCTAGCTACATCGACTCCCAGAGGAAGACATTTATGAATTTGGTCCAAGGAAACAAGTCGATAGCTGAATATGAAGCAGAATTTTTACGACTTAGCCATTATGCCAGAGGGATAGTGGCTACGGAATATGAATGGTGTATCAGATTTGAAGATGGACTTAGAGATGAGCTTCGAGTGATGATTGCTCCACATCGTGAAAGATATTTTGTAATCTTAGTGGAAAGGGCAAGAATTGCCGAAGAGGCTAAGCGACCGAGAGATGTAATCGGACAGAGGCCAGAGCAAGAATAAGAGAAGCTTTGGGTCCTTAGGGTCGTCCGGAATTTTAGAAGAAATCAAGAAATGAAGGACCGCGAGGTCAACAGACTACTTCGGGTGGACAAAATCGTACTTATTCTCAATGTGGGAAAATGCACTAGGGAGAATGTTGGAAAAAGATCGGTGGATGTTTCAAGTGTGGTTCAAAGGATCATATGATCAAAGATTGTCCGATGAACTCAGAGAAGAACCGTCCAGCAAGTCAGGGTGCTAATCAGTCGATGTGGATGACAGACCAATAAGAGGCCGTGGTCCAAATGGAAGGGGCAATGGTTCCAGTAGAGGTCGCGGAGGCAGAGGCGAGCAGTAGCTCGAGGCGAGACGGCCAGTCTGTATATGCGCTTAAATCGCAGAGAAGACGAAAGACGCACCGATGTTATCACGCATGCTTTCGATTTACGGGTTGCCCTTTATTGCTTTAATAGATATAGGGTCAAATCATTCCTATATTGCTAGTGAAGTATCTGGGACTTTGCATGTGACTTCTGAAACTGTACCTAGGAAGATGACTGTACTTAGTCCTTTAGGATAGACAGTAGTTGTAGACAAACTTTTTAAGGAAGTGCCTTTAGAAGTTCAAGGGATACAGTTTTCGGCTGATCTAATGGAGTTGCCATTCGGAGAATTCGACCTAATCTTAGGCATGGACTAGCTTGTGAAGTACCGTGCAAATGTGGATTGTGCTGCTAAGAGAATGTCCTTAAGAACTTTTGATGACAAGAAAGTTGTAGTGATGGGCGAAAGACGGAACTACTTATTTAATGTAGTATCCGCTCTTAAGGCAGAAAGGATGGTTAAGAAGGGATGTGAAGCCTTCCTGATGTTGGTGAGTGCTTTGGAGGCTAAGGAAGTAACTGCTAATGAAGTAAGGACTGTGAATGAATTTGTAGATGTTTTTTCGGAAGAACTTCCAGGTTTGCCTCCGGATCGTGAAGTAGAATTCGGGATAGATTTATTTCCTGGAACGGCGCCAGTTTCTATTGCTCCATATAGAATGGCACCGAAGGAGTTGGTTGAGCTTAAGGCTCAGATTCAGGAGTTGCTTGATCGTGGATTCATTTGACCTAGTGTGTCTCCATGGGGAGCACCGGTCCTATTCGTGAAGAAGAAGGACGGATCGATGAAGATGTGTATAGATTACCGGCAGTTAAATAAGCTGACCATCAAGAACAAGTATCCTTTGCCAAGGATCGACGACTTGTTCGATCAGCTTAAGGGAGCTGAGGTATTCTCAAAGATTGATCTAAGGTCGGGGTATCATCAGCTTAAAGTGAAAGAAGTGGATATCCATAAGACGGCTTTCCGAACTAGATATGGGCATTATGAATTTCTGGTAATGCCATTTGGATTGACGAATGCCCCAGCTGCATTCATGGATATGATGAATCGAATTTTTTAGCCCTACTTGGATCAATTCGTCGTGGTATTCATAGACGACATCCTGGTGTATTCTAAATCCGAGATGGAACATGACGAGCATCTCCGAATTGTGTTGCGAGTTTTAAGGGAAAAGAAGTTGTATGCCAAATTCAGCAAGTGTGAATTTTGGCTGAAAGAAGTTGCATTTTTAGGCCATGTGGTATCTGCGAAAGGGATAAGGGTGGATCCTCGAAAGATTGAGGCTGTGCTAGATTAGAAACCACCTAAGTCCGTAACTGAGGTTCGTAGTTTCTTGGGTTTAGCCGGATACTACAAAAGATTCGTTGAAGGATTTTCATCGATAGCTGCACCTTTAACGAAATTGTTAAGAAAGGAAGTACCTTTCGTATGGGCTGATAAGCAGCAAGAGAGCTTTGAGAAGCTCAAGAAAGTTGACTGAAGCTCCGGTTTTGATCCAGCCTGAGGCAGGAAAAGATTTCTTCGTGTATTGTGATGCTTCTCACACGGATTAGGATGTGTTCTGATGCAAGGCGGAAGGTAGTTGCATATGCGTCTCGGCAGTTGAGACCGCACGAGGTCAATTACCCGACGCATGACTTGGAGTTGGCAGCTGTAGTCTTTGCTCTTAAGGTCTAGAGACATTACTTATACGGGGAGAAGTCAGTGATATATACGGACCACAAAAGTCTAAAATATCTACTGACTCAAAAAGAACTGAATTTGAGGCAGCGAAGGTGGATAGAGTTATTGAAAGACTATGACTGTTCCATCGAGTACCACCCGGGCAAGGCGAATGTGGTGGCAGACGCTCTAAGTCGAAAAGTGGTGTCAAATTTGAGGGCGATGTTTGAACACCTTAGTCTTTACGATGACGGAAGCTTATTGGCAGAACTTCAGGTTAAGCCGACATGGTTAAGTCAAGTGAAAGAGAGGCAGTTAGTAGATGAAGATCTGAGTGAAAAGCTTCGGCAGGTACAGAGTGGGAAATTGGAAGATTTTGGTATTAACAGTGACGGGGTATTGTGCTTCAAAGGTAAAGTATGCATGCCAAAGGATCAGGAGTTGAGGCAAAAAATACTTTAGGAATCGCATGGTAGTCCCTATGCTATGCATCCTGAAGGAAGTAAATTATACCGAGATTTGCGAGATCAATTTTGGTGGCCTGGACTTAAGAGAGAAGTTACGGAGTTTGTAGGAAAGTGCTTGACATGTCAGCAAGTCAAGGTTAAACATCAAGTACCATCGGGATTGCTTCAACCGATAAAGATTCCACAAGGGAAGTGGGAGAGAATCACCATGGACTTTGTTAGTGGGCTTCCTCTTCGCCTACTAAGAAAGACTCAGTATGGGTGATAGTGGACCGATTGACTAAATCGCACATTTTATTCCAGTTCGGGTTGATTACTCTTTGCAGAAATTGCCGAAGTTATATGTGGCTGAGATTGTGAGATTGCATGGAGTGCCGTTGTCGATTATTTTGGACAGAGATCCGATATTTACGTCGCGATTTTGGAAAGTATTGCATCAGGCTTTGGGCACCAGATTGGACTTCAGTACGGCATTTCATCCTCAATCGGACGGTCAGTCTGAAAGAGTAATCCAAATCTTAGAAGATATGTTAAGGGGATGTGTGATAGATTTCAAGGAAGTTGGGAGGAATTCTTACTGTTGGCGAATTTACGTGACAACAACAGCTTCAATCCAAGATACTGGATGGCACCATATGAAGCACTATATGGACGGAAGTGTCGCACTCCTACGTGTTGGACAAAATTAGGGAACGCCGATTTTGGGTCCGTAAATAGTGGTGAATCAAGAAAAGGTTAAGGTAATCCGGCTCGGTTAAAGGAAGCATCTAATGACAAAAAATCATACGCAGATCTAAAGCGAAAAGAAATAGAGCTTGCTGTGGGGGATCAAGTTTTCTAAAGGTTTCACCTTGGAAAAAGGTGATGAGATTTGGTCGCAAAGAGAAGCTAAGTCCTGTGTTCATTAGACCTTATCGGATTGTGAAGCGGGTCAGATCTGTGGCATATCAGTTAGATTTGCCTTCGGAATTGAAACAAATGCATGATCTGTTCCATGTTTCAATGTTACGCCGTTACCGGTCAGATCCATCTCATGTAGTGCCAGTTGAAGAGGTGGAATTAAGATCAGACTTGTCATATGAAGAGGAGCCAATTCAAATTCTAGAGCGAGATGTAAAGGTTTTACGGAGAAAGTTAGTTCCTCTCGTCAAGGTATTATGGCGTAATGATGGATCGAAGAAGCTTCATGGGAATCAAGGAAGCGATCGACGAGAATACCCCACTTATTCCAGGCCTGTAATTTCGAGGACGAAATTATTTTAAGGGGTAGAACGTAACATCCCGATAATTAAACATCCTGATAATTAGGGGTTATGCATCTTACTTAATTGAATGAAGTTGCATGCTTAATTATTATTAAGTGTATTTTTTTGGAAGTTATTTGAGCTTCATTAATTAAGAGCATGCTTAGTAAAACTTTTAATTCCTATTAATTAGAGAGAGAGCTAAGCAAGTTAGGCCTTAAGAATTAATGATAAGAGGTTTTAGCATGAATTGAGTAATTGACAAGGTGGTTAAGATGCATGGATGTGTGCTTGAGGAGAGAGGTTCGAATCTCCTAGCTAGCATTAGGGAGGATTTTATTTTTGTTTTCTTCCCTATAAGTGTCGGCCAAGAATGTTCTAGAGTGGATGAGCATTCATTCATTTTTGGCTATTTGACCATGTGAAAAGAAAGCTAGGAACTTATGGTATAGAATCATAAGTTGATGATAAGATGAGGGGGACAAAAGGCATGATATGGGGCAAGGTTTTGGGAGTTTGTTCATGGTCATTTGACCATGAACCTAGACAACATGAAGGGCTAAAGGGAGTGGTTTATTGTTGATAGCAAATCAAGAGTTGATAGGGAAGAAACAAGGAGGAAAAAGGGATAATGTTGGTATTGATTGGCCGAATTTTTGCTCTGCCATTAGGGGGAAAGTTGGCCAAAAGTCTTGCATTTTTTTTGTTTTGTTTGTCCATCTTTTCTCATTTCTCCAATAGTTTCTCTCCTAGCCGAATTTGTCATTGAGTTTAGGTAAAAAAATTCTTTTTGTTTAGCTTTCTTCTTTTTGACCAATTTTCTCCAAAAACTCCCACTTTGGCCGAATGTACCTTAGGCACTTTGGTACAATTTTGCTTTTGATTTAGCCCTCAATTGTGTTTGAACCAAATACTATTTTCTTTCTCCCATTTTTCTTTTTGAAACCGAAACTACAAAGTTCAAAGAACCAATTTCCTCATTTCTCCTTCATTGGCCGAATGTGCAAGGTTCCTAAACACATTTCTTTTCATTAGAGATCACCATCATCATCTTCTCCTCCTTTTCTTCCTTCTCTTTTCCTTCTCTTTTCATTCTCTTTCTTCTTTCTTTCAAAATCGAAACCATCATATTGAAACCACCATTTCTCTTCTCTTTTTGTTAAGGCCGAATCATCCTATTCTTTTCTTCTTATTCAAAGCCGAACCTTGAAGAACTCAAAGTAAGGTTTTGTCAATCGTTTTCATCATTTCTTTTTACTTTGGAAAATTTAGAATCATAGTCTTTTATTTCTCTTACCTAGGCCGAATCATTTGAAAAGATTTTTCAAAGATCTTTGTTGAAGACAACTTCTAAGTAGTGACCATTCGAAATCATCAAGGTAAGGTTATTAATTTAGATCATATCAATTTCTTTAGATGGATCACTAATCTACGTTATTTTAGTGGCGATTTAAGATCAACAAGATAGGTAAGAAAAGAGCCGATTTGAGTGTTTGGAAGAGAGGAGGTATTCCTTTACCATCGAACTACAAACGAAGAGTCAGACGGGAGTAAGAGACTTTCCACGGGTTGTGGACCCTCCGCTAACGAGGATCGCTTATTTGAGGTAGTCGTATAACCAAACCACTTTATGTTGGTGGAATATCGGTGGTTTTGATCCATCTAGTGGAGAAAACCACAAATAACTGCTGCTCGAGAATCCGAGGTAAGGAATTAGATCTCTCGTCAATAATTACAATTTTATTAGCAATAGTTATACTAACCAAGCGTGTTAATCAAATAGGTGTTGACGAGCGAGAGAGCATTGTTCTCACTGTCACTAGGTGTGTAACCTTACATTAAAATTTCCATAGATCTATATTTCAAAAAGTGATTATATGACAATATGTATATTTGTGGATACCAATCATTGGTATACAAAATTCGTGTATGTTTACCCCAATATTCCGCTTATTTTGCTATATGCATAAATATGAAATGAGTATGATTATATTATGTTTTGTGGGGTAAATAGCATGAAAATCGATTTGATATGTATGTGCATGGGCATATGGGTATTGTTGATAAAGAAGGAAGTATTCGGTGGTTTTACCACATTTACGGTGACTTGGTCACATATTTGTCACATATTTTACTCACATATGTGAATCTAATGACTTGGTCTTGACGGTGACTTCGGTCATTTGACTCCACAATATTATAAGACTTGTGTAGCGGATGGAGGGTCGATTTAGTAATCCCACGGTGTGTTGGTTGGTACGGTGTGTATATTTTAGAACTCATAACCATGTAATATTGAATGTTTAGTATTTGATCTATGAAAGGGGCCTTTGGGCTAAATATGAGCAAATCGGGCTAAATATGAGCTAAATGGGCCTTTGGGCTAAATTTAACCTTTGGGCTAGTCGGGCTAAATATGAGTTAAATGGGCCTATGTCCATATGTGGTTTATGATAAAATGGACTTTTAATGTAGACCACCCTTTTGTGGGAATTTTCAGATAACTCATAGTGCGAGTCCAGAAATATTTTAATATTATATTTTGTTTATTTTGGGTTTATTATAAGGCCACTATAAACTACTTTTAGTGAATTAATGTGTGAAAGTCTCAAATCTATTTTTCAACTTAAGCCCAACTCGATCTTTAAGTTAAAAAAATTTATCGCTTTTTAAGTGTTTAATTTAACGAAAAAAGGACTTAATCGGATCTAGATCGAGGGAAAAATAAAGTTTCGGACTAGTTGGTAAGTTCGTATGTTAATATAACTGTGTTTTAAATGTTTTAATTTTTGAATCAATTATGAATTGATCTTCTTGAAATAAATAATTGGCTATGTGTGAAATCCCAGTTGAACCTTAGGAATAGATTAGGATACAAATGACATGTCATTAGGGGTTATTGTGTTTGGGTACTGGTCCATACGTTCTACCATTGGCTGAGTTTTTTGGAATGTGTTGCGAATTCTTGTCAACTTGTGTGATACTTGTGTGAGCAGACCGTTGATAGCTCGAGAGTGAGCACTATATGACATATGAGGTTGAGATGGCCTCAACCATGTATTGGCACTTAAGATTCGCAAGATTCACGAGTGCAATGAGTATATTGAAGTTGTGAAAGGGTAAGAGATTGATACGTAGGTGAGTTACATGATCTAAAATGTGGATAAACATATATTAGCCTTGTGTTTAGGTTAAATTGTGGTGTTTTATTATTGATAACTTAAATTGTGAATGAATGGTAAGTTATATTTATTAATCATGGCTTACTAAGCTTTATAGCTTACTCATGGCTTTGAGTCAGAAATATTTTAATATTATATTTTGTGTTTATTATATGTGAATTAATGTGTGAAAGTCTCGTAGAAAAATTTATCGTTTAAGTGTTTAATTTAACGAAAAGGACTTAATCGCGTATGCTAGAATGAGGATGGCTTTTTAATATGAAGCATTAAATGGGTAAATAACCCATTTTTGAGTTAGTGGGTGACATATGACATGTTTAACCTTAATTTTATATTGTATAATTATTCATGATAAGGTTATAAAGGTAAATGAATAAATGTCATATATATGTTAAATAAAACATAAAAAAATGGCCATTATCATCTTTTATTTGCTTGACCAAATGTTGAGAAAAGAAATGGGGTTTGGTTTCCTTTGAATTTCGCAACTTCAATCACAAATTCAAGGTTAGTTTGATTTCAATTTTGATAATTTTACGTTTTTGAGATCGTTGCTTGAACCAGTAATGACCCATGTTAAAATTTTTAAATCTAAGCATGCTTGATGTTCGGCCATTGTTGTGTTCATGTGGTTTTTGATGTTAATTGATTTTAGATGAAAGATATGTTAAAGATTAGTATGGTTTGTATTGGAAGTTTTGATGAAATTGAGTATTTGGGGCTAATTTGTAAAAATAAATTTTTATAGGGACTTATTTGGGAAATAAATGAAATAAATGGACTTGTAAGGTCCCTAGGAAGATTCAGCTCTTGAGTAGCATGGGGAAATTTTGTGTATTTTGTGTTTTATGCAAATAGGACTAAATTGTAAAAATGTGAAACATTAGGGGTAAAGTGGTAAATTACCAATTTATGTGTTTTGGGACTAAATTGAAATGAAATGTACATGAATGAGCTAAATTTTAATGTGTTTAGATCAAGAACAAAGAAAAACGAATTTGGATCGGGGAAAGACAAAGGTTAACGACTAGCCGGATTACGTGGTTCGTCGACAGTCGAGGTAAGTCCTTAAGCAAGTATACGCCAAAGAATTATTTACGAACATAGTATATGATGATTTTTGAATATTTAAAGCATAATTATACATGTTGGCCGAATGTAGAGTATGAATTTGTGGTGAAATTAATTTGGTAAACACAATGTGAATATGTATGTTTGGATTAATAGGTGAAAGAAAAAGGAAGAATATGAGATGGATAATAGTTTGGTACTAAGTCATGTGTATCACAAAGTTAAATGTGTTGATATTCGGCTTCGTGCCTAGCGTGCTTAGTGCTTAGAGCTTCGTGCTAGTGCTTAGTGATGATATATTGGGCTTCGTGCCTAGCAAGCTTAGTCTTAGGTGATATATTCAAGCCGTGCCTAGAAGGCTTAGTCTTGGTGATATATTCGGCTTTGTGCCTAGCGTGCTTAGTGTCGATGATATATTCGGGTTTCGTACCTAGCAGGCCTAGTGCCGGTGATATATTTGGGCCTCGTGCCTATCAAGCTTAATGCTGGTGGTACTTTAAAACGCAGGAACCATAAATTACTCGGGGTGTAACATAGTGAATCTATTGTGTTAAAAACTCAGGTAAGCATAAGTCCCATTTGAATTCATCAAAAGTAAGGTAAGTTGTGATTAATGTTACTTGAGTTGAAATATATTATGTTAAGAAGGATGTTATGTGAAATTGAGGTCATAATCGATGTGTATGAATATAGAAATAATAGAATTTTTGGTGTGATAATGTAATGGATATGAATGTTGAATTTACATGACTATAAACATGCGATTCATGTAACATATGTACTTTGTGCTTTGATGAGGTGCAGGTTGATGGTAGAGAAGTATAAGTAATTGAGTAAATACATTACTAGTATTCGGTTTTGTATCAGTTGCATGTCGAAATATACATATACAATGTCCTACATTTATTGATTAAAATGTTAAAGTGCTTGATTAGTGAATTATCTTTTGATTAAGACTTACTAAGATAGTGAGCTTACTCGTATGTGTTTGTATTTACTTTTATAGATCATTGATTCAACTACGGGCTCGGGGATCATCAAGAAAGTCAACCACACTATCACTCTCTTTGGTGTATATATGTTTACTTTTCAATCAAAGGCATGTATAGGCTGAATTATGACTTGAATGAATGATGTTTGGTTTTGTAAATGTATATATATATATATATATATGCCTTCGAATAAGGCTATTACTTTTGGTTAAGCATCGTTTGTATGATTGATATAATGGTTTGTTTTAATTTTTGGTATAAGAGGTGTGCATATTATGCTTGGAAGTTTGATATGGTTATATAGAAATAATCATTTATATGTATTATATATATATGTATAAGTATGCATATTATGTCGTGTGAATTTTTCTATTTAAATTATTATGTGGTTGGTTATAATTTAGAGCTGGTCATGAAAATGTGTATACTTATGTTTTGGGTTGATCATTGGAGTTTTAAATTGAGGACCGATTATATGGTCAATGGATTGGTTATATTTATATATTTTGGACTAGTCACATATCATACGTGTAACACCCTAAAAAAATTGAGTATTGATTTTATTGCATGATTTTGGTGCTTAGATTATGAAGGAAAATTTTCTTCTTTTCATAGTTATTATAGTTCTGAAGAAGAGTTTAGAATTATTCGGGAAAGGAATAAATTTTTAATTTTGAGAAATAAATGAAGTGGATTAAGTGACATTAATACTTAAGTAAAAATAAGTGTCAAAGTGAAGCATAAGATGTGTAATGGTAAGGTGGTGATGGCGCATGAGTTATGGCATGAGGGGAGTGGTTCGAATCCCTTGGTTAGCATCTAGAAATTTTATTTTTGGCTTTAATCCATGCATGTGTCGGCAAGGGGATAAGGATGGATGAGTTGTATTGTTTTATTTTTGGTAAGTAAGACTAAAGGAAAAAGGTAATTTTTAACTTATGGTATGGAATCAAGGAACTTTGGAAAGATATGGGGACATGAGGCTAGTATCAAGGAAGATGTTTTGAAACAAATTCATGGTCATTTGACCAATGAATTTGGACGGCAATATGGCTAGGGGAGGTTGGCCGATTTTTGCTAGTAGCTTAGCTAGGGTAGGAATTTTGTTTTGGTCATTTCTAGCATCTTGTGCAACTTTGTTTTTTTTTTTTCTCTCAACCTTCTCTTTGGTCAACTTTGTGCTTTTGGTTTACCAAAATTCTTTTGACCATTTGGTCATTTTGCTATCACATTAGTATTCTTTGTATGCTTTTTCATTGTGCCGAAAATACAACACCAAAGGTCATTCCTTTTCTTCCTTCCTCCATTGCCGAATGTACCTTGCTCTAAACACATCTCTTATTTTCTTTTTCTTCTTTTGATAACCGAATCCTCATCATCCCTTTCACTCATCTTTTAATTTTTCTTTCCAATCATCATATCTCCATAAACATCTCTCATGGCTGAATGTTAGTGTGCCTTGTCGAATCTTTTTCTCTTCTCTTTAGTTTTCATTGCCGAATCTCTCTCTATTCATAAGCATCTTTCTCAATCACCTCTTCTCAACCGTGGAGAATAGGTAGGAGTTCTTTTAGTTCATGTTAGTTAATGGTGGTTTTGGCCGAATATGGATGGTGGTAAGAAGGATTTCTTGAATCTAAATACCCGTTCATTCTATTAATGTTTCTCTTTATTATACTTTAGTGCGATAACGGAAGATCGGAACTCGAGTGTTCGTGTGCATCTTGGAACATTTTTGGTCGACTCTCTTTTAGAGAAGCAAGAATCTTTGTGGTAAGGAAATCTCACCTTTAAGATCTTTAGTATTTTTTTCGATATATTATTATTAGGATTAACGATCTTTTGATATTGAAGACTTTCAAAATAGGGAAGAAAAGGGCGGTGTTTAGTTTTCGTAAAGGGGGCAGATCCACTATTTCCCCTAAGTATAAACGAAGGGCGGTTTCGATAGTCCGGATTTTCCACCGGGTTGCGGACCATCTTTCGAAGGAAATCAATTATTTGAAGTAGTACGAACTTCCGAGCCTTTGTACGTTAGTGGATTTTCAGCGAATATCGAATCGATAAACGAGGAGAAATTGAAAATTGAAGTGATTCAAAATCATGAGGGTAAGGATTTGGATAGATTATCGATAGTGTATTTTGTAACAACCCAAACCCGGCCCAAATGCTATGACCGAATTTGGTTTGCTACGGAGAAAACATTTTGAAACCTTTTAAAACCGAACTAGCGTCTAGACAAAAGATAGTGTCTTGTTATATCGGTTAGGTGTATAAAACCCATACTTAGATTTATTTTGAAAATATTTATTGAATCAAGTTATTATATATATTTTAAGATGTACCGATGGTACAAAAAAACATTTCAATTACTTTAGAAAATGTGTGAACTTATTATTATTACCATAATTAAATAGTTTAACTAATATTCAAAGCGTAACAATAACAAAATAATAAAAGGAGTTATTGGAGGCCTTATTACAACCCAATTAAAATTTAAACCAACAATCAAAAGATTGAATAAACCAAATTCAAAGTCGATTAAATTTAAATCCTTTGCATGGCCACCTCAAGTCCCTCCGGCCCATATCCGCGAACTACGTGTCACCGAAAAAATAAAGGAGAAGGTGAGTCACCAAGACTCAAGATGTAACCCTTCCCCCGGGTAAATACCACATCAGACACAATTTATAACAATTAACATGCATTAAGTCATGTACCCAACCTAGCCAACCAAACGCCTCTGTCTACCCCATTGTGGTACCAAACCACTAGTGGTGCCAAACCACTGGTGACGTATAGTCACAGATGTGATACCAAATCACTGGAGGCGCCAAACCTCTGGTGTCCGAAGACACAAATCGGTTGATGGGGCCAACCCATCACGTGATACCAAATCACCGGCATCAATCCAGATATCATCTGGGGCCAACCCACCGTGGTACTAAGCCACCGATGAGACGCTATGAGGTGCCAAACCTCGGAGGTACCAAACCTCTGGTGACCATAGTCACAGTGTGTTACCAAAACACCGGTGTCCGCCGACACAATGTAACCGCCCCTCCTCTCATCAACCCATATCAAGCGCTTATAAATGAGTTTAAGTCAACATACATTTATTACATGTATCAAATAAGCCATGCTTCCCAAAAGCATTATTAACAATCTCATCTTGACAGAGACTTACGGGATCCTCGCTTGTACCATTAAGGTACTAAATCCAGATCTACATACAATGAGATTTACATATAACATGCCTTTCGCAGCTTTATTAATAGTTATAAGTGTGTGTACACACACCACCAACGAGAAGTTTAAATCTCGAAAAGAGAAGTCGGCCACCCTAGATCTACTTGTCCCTATATTCGCCAAATACATGGGTTAGTATTATGGACTATTCGCCAACCCAATTTAATTCCAAAGGTTATCATTTGAAACCCAAGATCTTACCTTGTTCGACTTGGTTTCCAACAACCCGAATCCTTATACGGGTTCCATAGCAATCACCAACCTTTAGTACCAAACAAGATTAGTTTCGCTTTTCCAAATATCCAATAAAAGGCTTAGAAAGATTCGACTTACCGTCAACTTACCAAATTCAGTTGATAGAGAATGGAGGCTTGAACCGATTACTTCAAGATCTCAAACACCTAGATGTAATCGGTTTCAACATAGGAAGTTAATACCCTTTCAACAAGTGCCAAATCGGTTCTTACCTCTAGAAGTCGACAAGTACAAGAGAACCAAAGAGAAAGCATTTGGTCTTGGACACTCACCTTAGAACCGATTGAAGAAATAGATAGAGAAGAACACCTTTGTTTGAGATTCACCAAGACTACACAAAATAGGGAAAGAAATTGACACACCAAGGAGGAGTATATTCGCTATAGGAAAGAAGGAAAAATCAATTTATGGTCGCTTAGGATTCGGTTTGAGTGGAACAAGAGAATGAAGAAAGAGTGGAATAGGTGTTTGACTAAGGGTTTTGAGAAGAAAAAGAAGAAAAAACAAAAAGATGAACTAGCCGAAAATTATGAAGAAAGAGGCCAAGAAAATTTGGCATCATCCCTCCCCCAATTGCCTTGCCATCCACTCCACTCTAAGGAGTTTAAAATTCCACCAATTCCTTAATTCACTTAGGCCACATATTTCAAATTATTCAAAATAATTTGAAATATGTCAAACTCCTATATTTTCTCTTTGCCACTTATTAAAGATTATTCACAAAATAATCCAAATAAAAACTTAATAATATAGTTATTATCCTCATTAACAAAAGAGTTTGAAATGAGAAATTCTCTCCCTATGCCGTCCAAAATAAAGAGTAAAAGGATTTCCATGACTCAACACGTGCTCTCCTTATCCCTTGTGGCGTCACATGTAACTCCCAAGTAGCCTCCTTTGCCACTTTTCCAAGGCTTATTTTGTGTCAATAACTCCTCTATTTATTCTTGTAACCCCTACTTGCTAAAGATCCTTACCTTTAAAGTTCCCAAATACAATTTTCTACTAAACCGAGCCTACTCAAGACCTCCAACTAAGCCTTTTACACCACAATCAATAACACATCAATTCAATTTAAGAAAATCATTTAATCTCAAATAGCCCCAGTTTTAGGATGTTACAGTTCTACCCCCTTAAAAGAATTTCGTCCTCGAAATTACCTAGTTAGAAGAGATGGGGGTACTGTTGCCACATCACATCCTCGGGTTCCCACGTAGCTTCCTCTGCACCATGGATCCGCCATAGCACTTTCCCTAAGGGCACTGACTTCCTACGCAGAACCTTCATATCTCGATCCAAAATCTGAACCGGTTCTTCCTCGAAAAATAAGTCCGAGTTGACCTCAATTTCTGCCACAGGCACCACGTGTGATGGATCTGATCGATATCGCCTAAGCATCGACACGTGGAAGACGTTATGAATCTGACTTAACTCCGTTGGCAGTTCGAGCTGATAAGCTACCGGTCCTACTCGCTTAACATCAGATATGGGCCAATGAATCTTGGGCTTAGCTTTCCTTTTCGCCCAAATCTCAACACTTTTTCCAAGGTGATACCTTCAGGAAAACCTTGTCTCCTACATCATACTCCATTTCTTTGCGCTTCAGATCAAGATAAGACTTCATCTATCCGACGCTTCCTTAAGACGAGCCCGAATCACCCTAACTTTGTCCTCCGTTTACAGAACCAACTCTAGACCCAACACTTGTCGCTCACCTAACTTTGTCCAACACGTCGGAGTTCGGCATTTTCGTCCATACAATGCTTCAGTATGGTGCCATCCGGATACTCGCTTGGTAACTATTGTTGTAGGAGAACTCGACTAATGGTAAAATTCCTCCCAACTACCTCGAATTCCAAGACACAACCCTCAAAGATATCCTCTAAAATTTGTATGACCCTTTCGATTACCCATCGATCATGGATGGAAAGTCAGATCAAATCCAATCGCGTACCCAAAGCTTGATGCAACACTTTCCAAAACCTCGACGTGAACCTTGGATCCTTATTTGAGATAATTGATACGGGTACATCATGCAATCTGACTATTTCGGCCACATACAACTTTGCTAGCTTTTGGAGTGAGTAATCCATTCTCACCGGTACGAAGTGAGTTGATTTAGTCAGACGGTCCACAATTACCCAAACTGCATCTTTCTTGCTGGGCGTGAGGGGTAGACCACTGACGAAATCCATAGTGATCCTCTCCCATTTCCATTGAGGAATCTTTATCGGTTTAAGTAACCCCGATGGCAACTGATGCTCAGCTTTAACCTGCTGACACGTCAGACACCTTCCCACGAACTTAGTCACTTCACGCTTCAACCCAGGCCACCAGAACTGTCTCCGCAAATCTCCGTACATTTTGCTACCTCCAAGATGCATAGCGTATGGGATGCTATGTGCATCTTGGAGAATTCTTTGTCTCAGTTCCACATCCTTCGGCATACAAGGCCGTCCTTGAAAACATAATACATCATGATCAGTCAAACTATACTCTTCCAAACCACCATTTTGGACTTGCAATCTCTTTGCATTCAATCCCTCGCCTACTAACCGCTTATCCTTAATCTCCTCGATCCAAGTTGGCTTAACTTGCAGCTCATAAAAGACTTCCATCGTCAGATAGACTCAAATGAGCAAACATCGCCTTAAGTCCGCCACAACCTTCCGACTTAACGCGTCGACCACCACGTTAGCTTTGCGGATGGTACTCAATTGAACAATCGTAGTCCTTTACATTCAATCCACCGTCGTTGCCTCAAGTTCAAGTCCTTCGAGTCAAGAGATACCTTAAACTTTTGTGATCCGTAGACTATCGACTTCTCCCCATACAAGTAATGCCTCCATATTTTCAAGGCGAAGACTATGCTGCTAACTCCAAGTCGTGAGTTGGGTAGTTAACCTCATGCGATCTTAATGACGGGACGATAGGCTACTACCTTCCTTCCGCATCAATACACATCCCAACCCGTATGGGATGCATCACAAGAAACTATAAACAACTTTCCCGCCTCAGTACATGCGAATCCGGAGCTTCACAAAATTTTCCTCAGCTTATCAAAACTTCCCTGCTGCTTCTCCGACCATACAAATGGTACTCCCTTCCTTAATAGCTTAGTTAATGGTGTAGCAATTAACGAGAATCCTTCCACAAACCTTTGATAGTACCCAGCTAGACCCAAAAAGCTTGAATCTACGCCATCGACTTAGGCGGTTTCCAATCAACACCGCTTCAATCTTGCGGGATCCACTCTAACCCTTCCACGACACCACGTGACCTAAGAAAGCCACCTCCCTAAGCCAAAATTTGCATTTACTGAATTTTGTATATAACTTTTTCTCCCTCGATACTTGCAGAACTATTCGCTAATGCTTGTCATGCTCCTCCTCCGTCTTTGAGTAAACCAATATGTCGTCTATGAACACCACGACAAATTGGTCCAAGTACTGTTGAAACATCCTATTCATTAAGTCCATGAATGCCACCGGTGCATTGGTCAACCCGAATGGCATCACTAGGAACTCGTAATGCCCATACCGAGTTCGGAATGCCGTCTTGTGCACATCAACCTCCTTCACCTTTAATTGATGATAACCCGACCTAAGGTCAATCTTTGAGAATACCGATGCACCCTTTAGTTGGTCAAACAAGTCATCGATCCGAGGCAACGGATACTTGTTTTTGATCGTTAACTTGTTTAACTGACGGTAGTCGATGCACATCCGCATAGAACCGTCCTTCTTCTTGACAAAGAATATAGGTGCTCCACACGGAGATATACTTGGTTGGATGAACCCTCTATCCAAGAGTTCCTGAATTTGACCCTTCAACTCCACCAATTCCTTTGGTGCCATTCGATACGGTGTTATAGATACAGGTGCCGTTCCAGGTAGCAAATCTATACCAAATTCGACTTCCTAATCTAGAGGCAAACCAAAAAGTTCCTCTGGGAATACATCAGTGAATTCCCCTACTGTTTGGACCTTTTCAATCACGACTCCTTAGCCTCCAAGGCACAAATTCGAACTATAAATGCCTCACACCCTTTCCTAACCATTTTTTCAAATTCAAAGCCGACACCACATTAGGCATGTAATTTCTTCCATTATCGATCATAACCACTTCATCCCTTCTACCATCTTAAGAACCATGCTCTTAGCAAAGGCAATCCAACCTCGCTTTGGTACCTAACCAACCAGTCCATCCCGAGATCAAATTGAACTCCCCAAACGGCGGCTTCATCGATCAACCACAAACACGACCTTTTGAGTTCTAGGGTACATCCCTATAAAGCTTGTTCACAACTACGTAATGGCCTAAAGGGCTAATTACACCATCTCCCTAGCAGCAGTCTCAGAGTCTAGGTTCAAAGTCCCTACCACACTACTCGCTACGTATGAATGCGTTGAACCCACATCAATTAATGCAACATAAGGAAGACCAAAAATCATAAACATACAGGTTATGACATCAGGTGTGTCACCCTCCTCGCGACGCCACAGATAGACTAAGCCAGTGCCTTGCCTCAGATTGCTGCGCCTGCCTTCGACTTCCACGACCACGATTAGTACCATTTCCCCCTCTACCATTGCCACGACCCCTCTGTGGTCCCACAATTCTATCCTACTTACGGTTCTGCCCCTCTGACTGATTCTGAGCTCGCTTCCGGGGACAATCCCTCACGCGGTGTTTCAAAGACCCACATTCAAAGCAACCTCGCTCACCACCAACAACCTCCCAATGGGCTTTTCCACAATGATTACATTGAATGTGTTTCGATTAGCGTCATGGGCCTTGTCTTTGCGACTTGGCCCACTCGCCTAGCCTTTTTCCTCAACATTACTACGACCCAGATGGCGAAACCTCTCTTCTATTTGAGCCTATCATAGTTTTACCTCACGATGCCTTGATACCCTCGGCTACCTTAGCCTTTTCTACTAGAGATGAAAACTCACGAACCCTCTCATGAGCAATCAGCGACCTCAAATCATCTCTCAAATTCATCCTCAAAGCGGACATAGCGCTCATGTTCCAGAACCACGATGCCTCTCGCATATCTACTCAGCCTTAGGAATTCTGCATCATATTTCGGCACAGACTTAGTTCCTTGTACCAACCTAAGAAAAGCCTTTCTCTGCGAGTCAGTGTAGCTGGTACCCACATACTTTTTCTAGAAAGTAACTCTAAAGTATTCCCATGTAAGATCCTCTATCGTGGCGCCATCTCGGACCGTGAGCCACCACTGATAAGCTTCATCCTTCAGAAGTGACACGGCTCCTTTCAGTTTCTCCCCATCAGACAGGTCAAGATCGTCCATAATCCTTTCTATAGATTCTAGCCAGTATTCCGCTGCACTAGGTGCCACTCCTGATACACCCCAGAACACTTCAGTTCCGTTAGACCGAATTCGCTCGGGAATAGATTTTTGAGCCCCTAAATTTCCACTAGCCCCAGCCACCAACTCCAAGACTCGCAACACAGCTTGCGATACTGCCTCACCTCCCGTCTGATCTTGCTCCTCAATTCCAAAAGTTGAGGGTGGTAGTGGCGGTGGTATCTCATTTTCAGAACCCTGTCCTGACATAACGGGTTCAGAAACGGTCATTCTTCCCCTACCACGTCCATGTCGGCCACGTCCTCTAGAACTCATTCTATCTAACGCTTTTAATCGATTAAGAAAAATTTTATGGATTAGTAATTTGTTCCGCTTGATTATCCGAAGAATTTTATGAAAAGTTTACTAAGGATTCTTTCGATCAAACAATGTTTTAAGTCTTCTACCCTAGTTCACACAAAAGGCCACATTCATTCCCTAATACTTTCCATACCTATTCACTCCTGGACATTTCATCCTGCTTTTTATCCTGTGGGTATTTTCGCCATTTTCCTCTGAGGTATTTTTGTATTAGAATCCGAGAGATTTCAAACTTTAATAAAGCGTGTCACTTGAAATTCCCAAAATCAAGAGCATTCCTAAAATTTGTAAAATTTGAAGTTATGTCATCATTTTAGAAACTAGGGTATTTTGGTAATTTTGTCAATCGGGTAATTTTGTAATTTTAACAAATGGGGTATTTTAACGGTTGTAAAACTCGAGGGTTCCTTTTACGAGTTTCTCTCTTTTCAAACGATGATGTTGCAAAAATTTTGAATTGAGGTCATTTTGGTAATTTTACAAGTTGAGGCATTTTGAAATTTTCCAAAACCAAAGTATTTTATTGATGATTTGCAAAGTATAGTGTTTGGATATTTCTAAAATAATAAAATTTTGGGCAAAACCATTGAATTAATACTTTATGAGTCAAGGACATTTTAGTAATTTTACCCATAAGGGCATTTCTATAATTTTCACAAATTAAATTTTTCTAAAAGTTGTGAAAATGGTTGTTCTCAAATTTGAAAGAGTGATTTTAAAATTTTGAAAACTAGAGTTTTGTTGTTTTCTTCTTTTTAAAAACATGGTTAGTTCCTTTCGGGTTTTAGTCGTTATGTTTAGCCTATGACCGAGCCCTCTTGGTCGTGGTGAACCAAAGCTACGCACCAGTGCAGGATTCGAGTGGAGAGGAGGTGAGTCACGCAGATCGCTTAAATACCAAGCTCCCACCAACCTTTCTAGACATGCGCATGAGGTTACCACACCACCGAGCCCTCCGAGTTAGGGTGAACCGGCTACGCACCACGTAGGATACCTACGAAGAGGAGGTGAGTCACTCGGACTGCTTAAATACCAGGCTCTTCCGGATCCAATCCTAGACATGCGTACAGGGGTTACCACACCCTAGCTCAGTGACTTGGTCGTAGGTTGGTTGAGTTCATTAAGTCTTATGTTCTGTTTATGCGTTTGAGTAATCTAATCCTAAGGTTCGAATTCCTATAAGACTATTCTACGTTCCATGCTTCCTACCTTTCTATAGAAAATAATTCACAAAGAGGTTCGGAAGTACTTACCTGGGCGGATAGGTGCCGGAGACTCGGTGCCATGATGTTCAAAAACCCAAAATAACTCAAAGAGGCCTACCAAAACATTTTTGGGCCTTGGGCCCCCATAGCCGAGCTTTGAACTGGGCTCTGATACCAATTTTGTAACAACCCAAACGCTATGACCGAATTTGGTTTGCTACGGAGAAAACATTTTGAAACCTTTTAAAACCGAACTAGCGTCTAGACAAAAGATAGTGTCTTGTTATATCAGTTGGGGTGTATAAAACCCATACTTAGATTTATTTTGAAAATATTTATTGAATCATGTTATTATATATATATTTTAAGATGTACCCGATGGTACAAAAAAAACATTTCTGAATTACTTTAGAAAAACGTGTGAACTTATTATTATTACCATAATTAAATAGTTTAACTAATATTCAAAGTAGGTAACAATAACAAAATAATAAAAGGAGTTATTGGAGGCCTTATTACAACCCAATTAAAATTTAAACCAACAATCAAAAGATTGAATAAACCAAATTCAAAGTCTATTAAATTTAAATCCTTTGCATGGCCACCTCAAGTCCCTCGGCTCCATATCCATGAACTACGTGTCACCGAAAAAATAAAGGAGAAGGTGAGTCACCAAGACTCAGTATGTAACCCTTCCCCCGGGTAAATACCACATCATACACAATTTATAACAATTAACATGCATTAAGTCATGTACCCAACCTAGCCAACCAAACGCCTCTGTCTACCCCATTGTGGTACCAAACCACTGGTGGTGCCAAACCACTGGTGACGTATAGTCACAGATGTGATACCAAATCACTGGAGGTGCCAAACCTCTGGTGTCCGAAGACACAAATCGGTTGATGGGGCCAACCCATCGCGTGATACCAAATCACCAAGCGTCAATCCCAGTATTATCATCTGTGGGGCCAACCCACTGTGGTACTAAGCTACTGGGATGAGACGCTATGAGGTGCCAAACCTCTAGAGGTACCAAACCTCTGGTGACCGTAGTCACAGTGTGTTACCAAAACACTGGTGTCCGTCGACACAATGTAACTGCCCCCTCCTCTCATCAACCCATATCAAGCAGTTATAAACAGAGTTTAAGTCAACATACATTTATTACATGTATCAAATAAGCCATGCTTCCCAAAAGCATTATTAACAATCTCATACTGACAGAGACTTACCGGGATCCTCGCTTGTACCATTAAGGTACTAAATCCAGATCTACATGTAGCGATTTACATATAACATGCCTTTCATAGTTTATTAATAGTTATAAGTGTGTATGTACACACTGTCACCAACGAGAAGTTTAAATCCGAAAAGAGAAGTTGGCCACCTAGATCTACTTGTCCCTATATTCACCAAATACATGGGTTAGTATTATGGCCTATTCGCCAACCCAATTTCATTACAAAGGGTTACCATTTGAAACCCGAGATCTTACCTTGCTCTGACTTGGTTTCCAACAACCCGAATCCTTATACGGGTTCCTAGCAATCGGCCAACCTTTAGTACCAAACAAGATTAGTTTCATCTTTTCCAAATATCCAATAAAAAGGCTTAGAAAGATTTGACTTACCGTCGACTTACCAAATTCAGTTGATAGAGAATGGAGAGTTGAACCGATTACTTCAAGATCTCAAACACCTAGACAAAATCGATTTCAACATAGGAAGTTAATACCCTTTCAACAAGTGCTGAAATCGCCTTACCCTCTAGAAGTTCGACAAGTACAAGAGAACCAAAGAGAAAGCATTGGTCTTGGACACTCACCTTAGAACCGATTCAAGAAATAGATAGAAGAACACCTTTGTTTGAGATTTGACCAAGACTACACCAAATAGGGAAAGAAATTGCACACCAAGGAGGAGTATATTCGGCTATATGAAAGAAGGAAAAATCAATTTATGGCTGCTTAGGATTCGGTTTGAGTGGAACAAGAGAATGAAGAAAGAGTGGAATAGGTGTTTCGGCTAAGGGTTTTGAGAAGAAAAAGAAGAAAAAACAAAAGATGAACTAGCCAAAAATTATGAAGAAAGAGGCCAAGAAAATTCTAATTATCCCTCCCCAATTGCCTTGCAGTCCACTCCACTCTAAGGAGTTTAAAATTCCACCAATTCCTTAATTCACTCTAGGCCACATATTTCAAATTATTCAAAATAATTTGAAATACCTCAAACTCCTATATTTTCTCTTTGCCACTTATTAAAGATTATTCACAAAATAATCCAAATAAAAACTTAATAATATAGTTATTATCCTCATTAACAAAAGAGTTTGAAATGAGAAATTCTCTCCCCTATGCCAGTCCAAAATAAAGAGTAAAAAGGGATTTCCATGACTCGAACACAGGCTCTCCCTTATCCCTTGTGGCGTCACATGTAACTCCCAAGTAGCCCTCCTTTTGCCACTTTTCCAAGGCTTATTTTGTGTCAATAACTCCTCTATTTATTCTTGTAACCCCTACTTGCTAGAGATCCTTACCTTTAAAGTTCCCAAATACAATTTTCTACTAAACCGAGCCTACTCAAGACCTCCAACTAAGCCTTATTACACCACAATCAATAACACAACAATTCAATTTAAGAAAATCATTTAATCTCAAATAGCCCCAGTTTTAGGATGTTACAATTTTTATACATGATAGTGTTCTAACGGATCGTAATATGTTTTAGGTGTTGAGGAGCGAGAAGGATTAGTACTCACGATATCGAGGTGTGTAACTTCACATTTTTTTTCTCGGGTTGGACGACAATTGTGGTATTAGATAAAATCATAAAAATGACTAGATCGATATAAAACGTAATAACCGATATTTCTTTGAAATTACATGAAAGCGGTTAATATGGTGAAAATTACGAAAAAGCCCTCGATGAGTTAGATGGTAAAATATGAATTTTATGTTCTCGTAAAATGGGCGATAAGTTTGATAATTGGTAGATGGGCGAAAAATATTGTTTGTTAGTAAAATGGGCGAAATCAAGTGATAATAATAAATGGGCCAAAAAATCTACTAGATCGATAATTGGGCGAAATCTACATTAGATCAAAATTGGGCCGAAATCTCTGCTAGATCGTAAATGGGCCGAAATCTTTGCTAGATCGATAAATGGGCCAAACTCTTTGCTAGATCGTAAATTTGGGCCTAAGATGTTAAATTGCTAAATGGGCCAAATGATTGGGCCTTAATAAAAATCTGAAATATTGACTCTTGTTAATGGGCCTTTTAATAAAATCATGGTATGATCATAGACTACTTTGCATACATGTTGCATGGGTTGGGAAAATGATGAAGAGAAGAAAGGCTATTGCCAAAATCTAGTTCGGTGGCTTTGCCACAAAATTATAACTATTTGCCTCTAGTTCGGTGGCTCGCCACAAATAATAATTGGCTCAATGCCTCTAGTTCGGTGACTTTGTCACAATCTAGTTCGATGGCTCGCCACAAATATAAAAAGGCTTAATGCCTCGATTGGTGTGATGGCGGGGTGGGTTGACTTGATCCCCACAGGTGTGTTGGTTGGTGCGGGGTGTGTAGCGGATGGAAATTAGGTTTGGGAGGAAAAATACATTTTGCATGCATATTATTATTTATGTTGTTAATTTTGCTAGTGGGCTTAAGCCCAAATCCATAACGAAAAAATCGGCCCAAAGGACAAAGTAAGTGAGTTATACACTTTGAGTTCTAAGTAACTCACTCCCTCAAAATTTTCGCCTCGGGTAATGGAAATTGGCGTGGACTTGGTAGAGGATGACTTCGTGGAGGCCATATTGCAAAATATGGGTTTATTAAACTTGAACTTTTTAATAAGTATTTTTACTATTTTGGGTTGATGTAATGAGGGCCTCTATTAATATTTCATGGATTTATATGTGTGGTTGGTTAAAACTCTATTTTGGACATTTTATTATGGGGTGATGATTATATGATGTTTTCTCAAAATAAATTGGGTTTTCAAATATATGAAATTCCTTTATAAATATTTTAGTATTTTTAACTCTTATATAATTTACCTAAGGATTTTGATAATACAATATTAATGATGTTTTCAACTAATATTTTCTAATATACATCAAATTTAAAATACTCTTTTGATTTTTACTAAACCTTGTACTTAAAAATAATATTGTAGATTTCGACTCACCAAAATTTTTAAGATAGCTCGATTCATGTAATAAACCAAATCCAGTCTTAATGCATAGACCGGGTTTGGGGAGTTACATTTAATGGTATCAGAGCCAGTTTCAAAAACTCGACTGTGGTTTGGGTTCACAAATCTGTATGAATTCATTCAATTATGTTTTAAAGATCAGTATGGCACCACAAGCACCCGGCAACAAGTCAAGTAAGTATTTATTACTTAATGATTACTATGATGATCATAGGAACATTCTAGAACTTTTAGTTTTAGATGTGAAAAATCGTAGAGATTGAGGCTATAGGATATGTTGCGAAAAACAACTTTATCTCTCAAATCTCATAAAACATCGTTAATAAACACTGAAATAATTTTCTGATTCATAAAACTTGTAATCAGATAAAAATGAATAAGCCATCATGAGCACTAGAGGACGTGGCCGTGGACGTGGTAGACGTGGCCATGGTAGAGGCCGAGGTGCTACGACTGAAGCACCAAATCATATGCCGGAAATGGATGCACCTGTGTCATTTGAGAGTGAGACGGGATCACGCGATCACATGGAAGAAGATAATGCTTTGACACAAGCCATGCTGCGAGTCCTAAAAAGGGTCACCGGAACTAGAATTGGGCCAACAACTCGTGGGTCAATTTGAACGACTCAAGTCAAATAATATAGAAGTTTTTAGAGGAGTTTTTGGTGTAGCTCCGAATGTGGCTGAATATTGGCTCGAAGCGGTGGAACGGATTATGGATGATATGGAATGCAGTGTTGAGCAAAAACTAAAAGGAGTCGTGTCCTTGTTAAGAGGCGAGGCGTGTCGATGGTGGCTCATTTGTTAGAGAAGGCACCGTCACTGCGATTACTTGAGAATTCTTTAAAGCTGCCTTCCAAGGAAAATACATTAGAACGAGTTATGTAGACACCCGAAGGAAGGAATTTTTTAATCTTGTACAAGGGAGTAAAACAGTAGCAACTTATGAAGCTGAGTTTTTACGTTTGAGCCGCTATGCTCGGACAATTGTATCAACGATCATGAGCGTTGTGTGCATTTCTAGGATGGGCTTAATGATGAGTGAGGGTTCGATTGCTCCACAACAAGTTAGAACTTTTTCCACTTGTGGAGAAGGCCAAGATAGCCGAGGAGGCTAAGAACTCGAGCGTCGAGCAAGAAAGATTTAGAAATAAGAGAGAGACACAATGATCGGGTTCTTCAAAGAGATTTCAGAAGAGACCTCGAAATGATGAACCAATTCAAGGTAGAACACCCAACAAATAATCAAAGTCGAGATTGTCTTGAGTGTGGAAAAAGACATTTTGGAGAGTGTTAGAGGAAAGCAGTAGCTTGTTACAAATGCGGTTCAATGGATCATCGATATAGAAATTGTCCTCGGCGTATGGATATGACTCAAGAAGTTCGTAATAATGATACACGATCGGCGGAGGTATTCAAGAGCCACCGAGAGGTCGTGGACCGTCGTGGTGGTAATGGGGCTGGTCGTGGTCAAGGTGCACCGGTCGAGGCAATGGTCCTAGAGGAACACGGATGCAAGACGACTGGGCGGCCTATGCGATTAGACACCGCGAGGGCGACAATGCAACGATGTAATAAGCGATGCGTTTTCATCTTGATGTACATTATTGCATTAATAGATATTGGTTCTACCCACTCATATGTTGCTAGCGCCATATCTGGAAATTTAAATTTAAACTCTGAAATTACCGATAGTGAAATGACAGTAATTAGTCCTTTAGGATAGTCGATAATTGTTAATAAAATGTTTAGAGACGTGCCCTTGAAAATTCAAGAGGAGGTATTCTTGGCGAATCTGATGGAATTGCCTTTCAGCGAGTTCGATCTTATTCTGGGCATGGATTGGTTGGTTAAACATCAGGCGCAATTGGATTATGCTGAAAATGAATGTCAGTAAGAACCTCGGATGATAAGGAAGTCATAATGTTTGGTGAACGAAGGAACTATTTGGCAAATGTGGTATCTGCATTGAAGTCAGAGAAGTTGGTTCGGAAAGGATATGGAGCATTCCTGGCCTTTATCTGTGCTTTGGATGCCAAAGAGTTATCTGTGAATGATGTGAGAACAGTGAAGGAATTTCCTGATGTATTTCTCGAAGAACTTCCTGGTATACCTCCAGATCAGAAAGTAGAATTTGGCATTGAGCTTTTGCCTGGAATCGCTCCAGTGTCCATTGCTCCTTATAGGATGGCACCGAAGGAGTTGGCAGAGCTTAAGGCTCAAATTCAAGAATTGCTGGATAGGGGATTTATTCGATCGAGTGTGTCTCCGTGGGGAGCACCAGTTTTGTTTGTCAAGAAGAAAGATGGATCGATGCGTATGTACATCGATTACAGACAATTGAATAAATTGACGATCAAAAATCAGTATCCTCTACCAAGAATTGACGACCTGTTTGATCAATTAAAAGGAGCTTCAGTCTTCTCCAAAATTGATTTGAGATCGGGTTATCACCAGCTCAAGATGAAAGAAGCGGATATTTATAAGACGGCATTTCGGACTCATTACGGACATTATGAGTTTGAAGTGATGCCGTTTGGATTAACCAATGCACCAGCCGCATTTATGGACATGATGAACCGAGTCTTTCAACCATATTTAGACCGGTTTGTGGTAGTGTTCATAGATGACATATTGGTTTATTCAAGAAATGATGAGGAGCATGACACGCATTTGCGTATAGTATTCTGATTACTTATTGATAAACAATCTGTATGCCAAATTCGATAAATCAAATTTTGGCCAAAGGAAGTGACTTTCCTAGGTCATGTGGTATCAATTAAAGGAATAAGGGTGGATCCTCAAAAATTGAGGCTAATACGGATTGGAAACCACCAACGTCGGTGGTGAAATACGAGTTTCTTGGGTTTGGTGGTTACTATAGGCGTTTTGTAGAGGGTTTTAGTTGATTCTTTGCACCTAACTAAACTTGCGGAAGGAGTTCCATATAATTGGACTAAAAAGCGCAAGAGAGTTTAGAAATTGAAGAAGATCTGACGAAGCTCGGTTTGATTCAATAGGAGGTGAAAAAGAATTCCTTGTTTATTGTGATCGTCTCACAGTGCAGGTTGTGTGTTGATGCAAAATGGAAAGGTGGTGGCCTATGCTTCTCGTCAATTGAGACCGCACGAAGTAAACTACCCTACTCATGATTTGGAGTTAGGCTGCGGTGGTATTTGCTTTAAAGATTTGGAGGCACTATCTCTACGGTGAGAAATCTATTATCAACACGGATCACAAGAGTCTTAAATACCTCCTTACCCAAAAGGAGTTGAATTTGAGACAAAGAAGATGGGTAGAATTATTAAAGGATTATGATTTCTCAATTGAATATCATCCTGGAAAGGCTAACGTGGTAGCTGACGCGTTAAGTCGTAAAGCGATGTCGATTTGAGAGCAATGTTTGCTAATTTAAGTTTGTATGAGGATGGGAGTTTGTTAGCGAACTTGGTGAAGCACGTGTGGTGGAACAAATCAAGGAAAAACAGACATCAGATGAAAAGTTGGGACCTTTACTTCAGCAAGTTGAAAATGGAGAAATCGAGGATTTTAGAATAAACAAGGAAGGTGTGTTGTGCTTTCGTGGAAGAGTTTGTATGCCTAAGGACTCGGATCCGAGGCAAATGATTCTTCGGGGCGATAGTAGCCCTTATGCTATGCACCCGGAGGAAATAAGATGTATCGAGATCTCGTGAATGATATTGATGGCGGGGTTGAAGCGGGAGATTTTAGAGTTTGTGGGAAAATGTTTGACTTGTCGACAAGTGAAGGCGAACATCAATTATTATGCGGATTGTTACAACCGGTAAAGATTCCTCTTTGGAAATGGGAATGGATAACTATGGATTTTGTTAGTGGGTTAACTTTAACACCTACTAAGAAAAATTTTGTTTGGATAATTGTTGATCGTTTGACGAAGATCGCTCATTTCCTACCGGTTAAATGCGGATTTTTCATTGCGAAGTTGGCAAAGCTATCGTGTCTGAAATTGTGAGGTTGCATGGGGCACCGTATCTATTATATCGACATGGGATCGGTTTACATCACGATTTTAGAAAGCTCGCATGAACCTTGGGGACAAAGTTGAATTTTAGTCGGCTTTTCATCCTCGGCCGATGGCGATCGGAGAGAGTAATTCGGATATTGGAAGATATGTTAAGGGATGTGTAATCGATTTGAGGGTAGTTGGGAGGATTTTCTACCACCGGCGAATTTGCGATATAACAACAACTATCGATCGAGCATTGGATGGCACCTTACGAGGCATTGTATGGTCGTAGGTGTCGTTCTCCTATTTGTTAGGCGAGTTGGGTGAGCGACAAATGTTAGGTCTGAGATGATATCTCAAACAGAGGAAAAGGTAAAATTTATTCGAGCACGGTTGAAAGAAGCCTCAGATAGACAGAAGTCGTATGCAGACCTGAAGCATAAGGATATCGAGTATGATGTGGGGGATCAGGTTTTCTTGAAGGTCTCACCTTGGAAAAAGATTTTAGGTTTGGAAAGAAGGGCAAGCTAAGTCATAGGTACATTGGACCATATCGTGTCTTTGAAGCGTGTTGGTCCATGGCTTATCGAGAATGAGTTACCTCGGAGTTGGGTCAAATTCATAATGTTTTCATGTTTCCATCTTTGAGGCGCTATAGATCGGATCCATCTCATATAATACTAGGTTGAGGAAGTGGAATTAAATCTGATTTGTCTTTTGAAGAAGAACCAATGGAAATCTTAGGCCGAGATGTTAAAGTGCTAAGAAAGAAAACCGTGCTGTTGGTCAAAGTTTTATGGCATAATCACGGAGTGGAGGAAGCTACGTGGGAGCAGGAAACTATTCGACAACAATATCCTCACCTCTTTTAACCGAGTAAATTTCGAGGATGAAATTTTCTTTAAGGAGGTAGAGTTGTAACACCTAAAAAATTGAGTATTGATTTTATTGCATGATTTTGGTGCTTAGATTATGAAGGAAAATCTTCTTACTTCTTTTCATAGTTATTATAGTTACAAGAAGAGTTTAGAATTATTCGAAAGGAATAAATTTTAATTTTGAGAAATAAATGAAGTGGATTAAGTGACAAAGGTTAACGACTAGCCGGATTCGTGGTTCATCGACGATCGAGGTAAGTCCTTAAGCAAGTATCGCTAAAGAATTATTCTGAACATAGTATATGATGATTTTGAATATTTAAAGCATAATTATACATGTTGGCGAATGTGGAGTATGAATTTGTGGTGAAATTAATTTGGTAAACACAATGTGAATATGTATGTTTGTATTAATAGGTGAAAGAAAAGGAAGAATATGAGATGGATAATAGTTTAGTACTAAGTCTTGTGTATCACAAAGTTAAATGTGTTGATATTAGGGCTTCGTGCCTAGCGAACTTAGTCTTGGGTGATATATTCGGGCCGTGCCTAGCGAGCTTAGTCTTGGTGATATATTCGGGCTTCGTGCCTAGCGAGCTTAGTGTCGGTGATATATTCGAGTTTCGTGCCTAGCAGGCTTAGTGTCGGTGATATATTCGGGTTTCGTGCCTAGCAGGCTTAGTGTCGGTGATATATTCGGGGTTCGTACCTAGCAGGCCTAGTGCCGGTGATATATTCGGGCCTCGTGCCTATCAAGCTTAATGCTGGTGGTACTTTAAAACGCAGGAACCATAAATTACTCGGGGTGTAACATAGTGGATCTATTGTGTTAAAAACTCAGGTAAGCATAAGTCCCATTTGAATTCATCAGAAGTAAGGTAAGTTGTGATTAATGTTACTTGAGTTGAAATATATTATGTTAAGAAGGATGTTATGTGAATTTGAGCTCATAATCGGCGTGTATGAATACGAAATAATAGAATTTTGGTGTGATAATGTAATGGATATGAATGTTGAATTTACATGACTATAAACATGCGATTCATGTAACATATGTACTTTGTGCTTTGATGAGTTGCGGGTTGATGGTAGAAAATATAAGTAATTGAGTAAATACATTACTAGTATTCGGTTTTGTATCGATTGCATATCGAAATATACATATACAATCTCCTACATTTATTTATTAAAATGTTAAAGTGCTTGATTAGTGAATTATCTTTTGCTTAAGACTTACTAAGATAGTGAGCTTACTCTGTATGTGTTTGTATTTCTGTTTTATGGATCATTGATTCAACTACGGGCTCAGGGGATCATCAAGAATGCCAACCACACTATCACTCTCTTTGGTATATATATGTTTACTTTTGAATCAAAGGCATGTATAGGCTGAATTATGACTTGAATGAATGATGTTTGGTTTTATAAATATATATATATATATGGCCTTGCGAATAAGGCTATTACTTTTGGTTAAGCATCGTTTGTATGATTGATATAATGGTTTGTTTTAATTTTTGGTATAAGAGGTGTGCATATTATGCTAGGAAGTTTAATATGGTTATATAGAAATAATCATTTATATGTATTATATATATGTATAAGTATGCATATTATGTCGTGTGAATTTTTCTATTTAAATTATTATGTGGTTGGTTATAATTCAGAGCTGGTCATGAAAATGTGTATACTTATGTTTTGGGTTGATCATTGGAGTTTTAAATTGAGGACCGAATATATGGTCAATGGATTGGTTATATTTATATATTTTGGACTAGTCACATATCATCGTGTAACACCTAAAAAATTGAGTATTGATTTTATTGCATGATTTTGGTGCTTAGATTATGAAGGAAAATTTTCTTACTTCTTTTCATAGTTATTATAGTTACGAAGAAGAGTTTAGAATTATTAGGGAAAGGAGTAAATTTTTAATTTTGAGAAATAAATGAAGTGGATTAAGTGACATTAATACTTAAGTAAAAATAAGTGTCAAAGTGAAACATAAGATGTGTAAATGGTAAGGTGGTGATGGCGCATGAGTTATGGCATGAGGGAGTGGTTGAATCCTTGGTTAGTATCTAGAAATTTTATTTTTAGCTTTAATCCATGCATGTGTCGGCAAGGAGATAAGGATGGATGAGTTGTATTGTTTTATTTTTGGTAAGTAAGACTAAAGGAAAAGGTAATTTTAACTTATGGTATGGAATCAAGGAACTTTGGAAAGATATGGGGACATGAGGCTAGTATCAAGGAAGATGTTTTGGAAACAAATTCATGGTCATTTGACCAATGAATTTGGACGACAATATAGCTAGGGAGGTTGGCGATTTTTGCTAGTAAGCTTAGCTAAGGTAGGAATTTTGTTTTGGTCATTTCTAGCATCTTGTGCAACTTTTTTTCTCTCTCAACCTTCTCTTTAGCCGACTTTGTGCTTTTGGTTTACCAAAATTCTTTTGACCATTTGGTCATTTTGCTATCACATTAGTATTCTTTGTATGCCTTTTCATTGTCTTAGAAAATACAACACCAAAGGTCATTCTTTTCTTCCTTCCTCCATTGCCGAATGTACCTTGCTCTAAACACATCTCTTATTTTCTTTTTCTTCTTTTGATAACCGAATCCTCATCATCCCTTTCACTCATCTTTTAATTTTCTTTTCAATCATCATATCTCCATAAACATCTCTCATGGCGAATGTTAGTGTGCCTTGCTTAATCTTTTCTCTTCTCTTTAGTTTTCATAGCGAATCTCTCTCTATTCATAAGCATCTTTCTCAATCACCTCTTTTCAACCGTGGAGAATAGGTAAGAGTTCTTTTAGTTCATGTTAGTTAATGGTGGTTTTGGCCAAATATGGATGGTGGTAAGAAGGATTTCTTGAATCGAAATACTGTTCATTCTATTAACGTTTCTCTTTATTATACTTTAGTGCGATAACGGAAGATCGAACTTCGAGTGTTCGTGTGCATCTTGGAACATTTTGGTCGACTCTCTTTTAGAAGCAAGAATCTTTGTGGTAAGGAAATCCCACCTTGAGGATCTTTAGTATTTTTTCGATATATTATTATTAGGATTAACGATCTTTTGATATTGAAGACTTTCAAAATAGGGAAGAAAAGGGTGGTGTTTAGTTTTAAATAAGAGGCGGATCCACTATTTCCCTAAGTATAAGCGAAGGGGCGGTTTGATGATCTAGGATTTTCCACGGGTTCTGAACCATCTTCCAAGAAATCAATTATTTGAAGTAGTACAAACTTAGAGCCTTTGTATGTTAGTAGATTTTCAGTGAATAACGAATCGATAAGCGAGGAGAAACCGAAAATTGAAGTGATTCAAAATCAAGAGGTAAGGATTTGGATCGATTATCGATAGTGTATTTTATACATGATAGTGTTCTAACGGATCGTAATATGTTTTAGGTGTTGAGGAGCGAGAAGGATTAGTACTCACGATATCGAGGTGTGTAACTTCACATTTTTCTCGGGTTGGGCGACAATTGTGGTATTGGATAAAATCATAAAACGACTAGATCGATATAAAACGTAATAAGCGATATTTGGTGAAATTACATGAAAGCGGTTAATATGGTGAAAATTACGAAAAAGCCCTCGATGAGTTAGATGGTAAAATATGAATTTTTATGTTCTCGTAAAATGGGCGATAAGTTTGATAATTGGTAGATGGTAGAAAAATATTGTTTGTTAGTAAAATGGGCGAAATCGTGATAATAATAAATGGGCCAAAAAATCTACTGCTAGATCGATAATTGGTGAAATCTACATTAGATCAAAATTGGGCGAAATCTACGCTAGATCGTAAATGGGCCGTGATCTACATTAAATTGTTAAGCGGGTTTGAAATCTTAGCTAGATCGATAAATGGGCCAAACTCTTTGCTAGATCGTAAATTTGGGCCTAAGATGTTAAATTGCTAAATGGGCCAAATGATTGGGCCTTAATAAAAATCTAAAATATTGACTCTTGTTAATGGGCCTTTTTAATAAAATCATGGTATGATCATAGACTACTTTGCATACATGTTGCATGGGTTGGGAAAATGATGAAGAGAAGAAAGGCCTATTGCCAAAATCTAGTTCGGTGGCTTTGCCACAAAATTATGGCTATTTGCCTCTAGTTCGGTGGCTTTGCCACAAATAATAATTGGCTCCATGCCTCTAGTTCGGTGACTTTGTCACAATCTAGTTCGGTGGCTCTGCCACAAATATAAAAAGGCTTAATGCCTACGATTGGTGTGATGGCGGGGTGGGTTGACTTGATCCCCATAGGTGTGTTGGTTGGTACGGGGGTGTGTAGCGGATGGAAATTAGGTTTGGGAGGGAAAAATACATTTTGCATGCATATTATTATTTATGTTGTTAATTTTGCTAATGGGCTTAAGCCCAAATCCATAACGAAAAATCGGCCCATGGACAAAGTAAGTGAGTTATACTTGAGTTCTAAGTAACTCACTCCTTAAAATTTTCGTCTCGGTAATGGAAATTGGCGTGGACTTGGTAGAGGATGACTTCGTGGAGGCCATCTTGCAAAATATGGGTTTATTAAACTTGAACTTTTTCATAAGTATTTTTACTATTTTGGGTTGATGCAATAAGGGCCTCTATTAATATTTCATGGATTTATATGTGTGGTTGGTTAAAACTCTATTTTGGACATTTTATTATGGGTGATGATTATATGATGTTTTTCTCAAAATAAATTGGGTTTTCAAATATATGAAATTCCTTTATAAATATTTTAGTATTTTTAACTCTCATATAATTTACCTAAGGATTTTGATAATACAATATTAATGATGTTTTCAACTAATGTTTTCTAATATACATCAAATTTAAAATACTCTTTTGATTTTTACTAAACCTTGTACTTAAAAATAATATTGTAGATTTCGACTCACTGAAATTTTTAAGATAGCTCGATTCATGTAATAAACCAAATCCAGTCTTAATGCATAGACCGGGTTTAGGGTGTTACAATATGTGTTTGGTAGGTTATTCAATAATCTTTGTGTCCATTAATTAATAAGGTAGGATGAATTGGTAATTATGGTTTGACATGGTAATTGGTAATTATAGAGTATCATGGATCTATTCGTTTTTATTATGCATATTTGTATAAGGTATAAAAAGATATGTTGATATTAGACTAATGAAATAGATGTATTTATATATGTTTAACATATGAAATTTGGTGTTGTTATGTGGAAGCTTGATTGAAACTTGTGTAGATTATGAGTAATGATGTATTGCATTATGAATCATGGTTGTTTGTAATGTAAGTCTTAATCATCATTTGTTGATATGGAAATTTAAATATGCGTATTGGGTTTATTCCATATATGACTGTGCTAAATTGTGTCTAGTTCGGTAACGCCTCATAACCCTAATTTGGCGAGGGGTATGGGTTAAGGGGTGTTACATTTGATTGGTATTAGAGCTATGGTTTAGTCGATTCTAGGACTACCGTAGTGCGTAAGAGTCTAGCTATACATGCCTTTGAATTGTATATATGATAGTGTGGTGACTTCTGACAATTTCAATTGTATTTTATATAGTAAATGGATCCTGATCCCAATAGAGCCATAGCTGATGATATGGAGAGTGTTGCGCCTGTTCTCGCGTGTGGATCTGCACTATTAGACTCTCGACCAGTTTCAGGTAGCCATGAGGGGGAGGCTAAACAAGCCTTCTATCAGATGATGAACGAATGGTTTACCCAATTTATTTAGACTAATCCGGCTGTAAACAGCCTCCACCCCCGAATAATCCAACTCTGGTACCTTCAGCACCCCCGATGATAGATCCGATGAGATCTAGCAGGCCTCCCGTTGATAAAATCAGGAAATATAGGGCCGAGGAATTCAAGGCCAATGATGATGATGACGTAGAGCGAGCTGAGATATGGCTTGATAACACTATTCGGGTACTCGATGAGTTATCTTGTACTCCAGATGAATGCCTAAAGTACGCTATATCTCTACTTCGAGACACTGCCTATCACTGGTGGAACACACTGGTATCCGTAGTTTTGAAAGAAAAAGTAACTTGGGACTTCTTCCAAATTGAGTTCCGTAAGAAATATATCAGTCAGAGATTCATCGATCAGAAACGGAAAAAATTTCTGGAATTAAAATAGGGTCGCATGACTGTGACGAAATATGAGAGAAGTTTGTTAGATTGAGCCGTTACGCTCGGGAGTGTATATCTACCAAAGCCATTATGTGTAAAAGATTTTAAGACGACCTGAATGAAGACATAAAGTTACTTGTTGGCATTCTTGAAATCAAAAGTTTGTGACATTAGTCGAGCGAGCTTGTAAAGTCGAAGAGCTCGGAAAGGAGAAAAGAAAAGCTGAAGTAGAAGCTAGAGACACTCGAAAAAGATCATCGAGTAAAATTTTCCATTTTGTGCATAAGAAGTTCAGAGATGACCCTCGTCAACATAAAGCCACTTCAGACCTGCCTAGACGTGATCGACCTCCAGTGAGATCCCGAGCCACGTCGATAGCTAGTGTCGGTAATGTTCCACAAAATCGGGCCAAGTGTAAACATTGTGGGAAATGGCATCCTGGGAGTTGTAGAGTTCGTGATCGGTCCTGCTTTAAATGTGGATCGTCGGATCATTTTATTCGAGAGTGCCCGATGTTAGTCGAGCAAAATGCAACTCAGAACACTAGATCGAGCAGTGCGCCAACACGGGGTAGACCACTCAGACATTCAGGCAATGTAGGTGGCAGTCAGAGAGGGACAAAGGACACCGCAATACAGTCAAAGGCTAGAGCTTCAGCTAGAGCTTATGCTACACGAGCCAGAGAGGATACTTCCTCCCCCGATGTCATTATCTGTACATTCACCCTTTATGATACTACTGTGATTGCATTGATTGATCCTGGTTTGACTCATTCATATGTGTGTGAAACTCTAGTATTCGGTAAGACTCTGCCAATTGAGTCTACTGAGTTTGTGATTCATGTGTCCAACCCTTTGGGTAGATGTGTATTTGTTAATAAAGTGTGTAGAGGTTGCCCGTTGATGATTCGGGATTCTTGCTTCCCAGCCGATCTAATGTTGTTGCCCTTCGATGAGTTCGACATAATTTTGGGAATGGACTGGTTAACTTCACATGATGCAGTGGTGAATTGCAAAAGAAAGCTTATTGATTTGAGATGTCGAGCGGTGAGATCATCGAATTGGATCCAATGATTTAAGTGAGTTTCCTCAATAATATCCTCGATGTTAGCTTTGAAAGTATGTGAGAAAAGGTGCGAAGCTTATTTGGCCTATGTCTTTGGATAATAAAGTGTCCGAAAAGCATATTGAATCTGTCTGGGTTGTGTGTGAATACCAGGATGTGTTTCTGGAGAACTATCGGGTTTACCACCAATCTGAGAGATTGAGTTCGACATTGAATTTGTAACACCCCAAACCCGGTCTATGCATTGAGACTAGATTTGGTTTGTTACATGATTCGAGCTATTCTTAAATCTTTAATGAGTTGAAAACTACAATATTATTTATGAGGTTTAAAATTTGAAGAGTATTTGAATTTGATAAATATTTGAAAACATTAGTTGAAAATCATTGTATTATCAAAAACCTTTAAATAGTTTGTTAAAGAGTTAACTATAATAAAAAAAAATTTATAAAAGAATTCCATATACTTGAAAACCCAAATTTATTTTAATAAAACATCATAAAATCACAGCCCATAATTAAAAAGTCCAAAGTTTAGTTTAAATCCCAAACACACATAAAATCCATAAGTTATTTATAGAGGCCCTTATTACAATAATCCATAATAGTAAAAATATACTTATTAAAAGTTCAAAGTTTAAATAACCCTCTTTTGCAGTATGGCCTCCACGAAGTCATCCTCGGCCCAAGTCCACATCAATTTCCATTACCTGAGATGAAAAAAAAATTTAAAGGGGGTGAGTTACTTAGAACTCAGTGTGTAACTCACTTACCACCATTATTGGGCCAGATCATCAAGATATTATGCTGGGCTTGAGCCCAATTCAGAATTCAACAATATATCATGAATTAAAACAATTAAAAATGCATGTAAAAATGTAATTCCCAACCCAAACCTAATATCCATCCGCTAACACCCCCGTACCAACCATCACACCTGTGGGGATCAAGTCAACCCACCCCGCCATCACACCAATCGTAGGCATTAAGCCTTTTTATAATTGTGGCATAGCCACCGAACTAGAGGCAATAAGCCGTTAATGTGGCAGAGCCACCAAACTAGAGGCAATAAGCCGTTAATGTGGCGAAACCACCGAACTAGAGCAATAAAAACATTAATGTGGCGAGAGCCACCGAACTAGAGGCAATAAGCGTTAATGTGGCGAAACCACCGAACTAGAGGCAATAAGCGTTAATGTGGCGAAACCATCGAACTAGATTTTTGGCAATCGGCCATTCTTCTCTTCATATATCCCACCCCATGCAATCGATATGTATATAACAAAATATAATCATATAATAATTTCATTTATTTAATTCATAACAATGGTGGGTTTATCATTTCATTTGGCCCATAAACATAATATAGCAATTTGTCTATTTAGCAATTTAGTAGGCTTTGGCCCATTTACCGAACTAGAGTGTTTTGGCCCAATTTATCGAACTAGAGTATTTTGGCCCAATTTATCGAACTAGAGTATTTTGGCCCAATTTATCGAACTAGAGTATTTTGGCCCAATTTATCGAACTAGAGTATTTTGGCCCAATTTCACGAAACATCCAATTTACATAATAACAAATAATTTCTCGAGGGCGTTTTCGTCATTTTCACGATTTAGTCGTTTTTACGTATTTTCGTCAAAATATCAATTTTACGTTTTCCGATCTAATCGTTTTCGATTTACTTCCATACCGAAATTTGACATCCAGCAAGAAAATAATGAGTGTGAAATTACACACCTCGCTTCCGAGAGTACTAATCCTTCTTGCTCCTCGGCACCTAAAACATATTTTGATCCGTTAGACAACTAATTCAGTAAAATAATCTTAATCGATAATAGATCCAAAATCTTACCTCTTGATTTTGAATCACTTGATTTTCGCTTTTCCTCGTTTATTGATTCACTAGTAGAGAATCCACCAACGATATACGGCTCGGAAGTTCGTACTACTTTGAATAATGGACTTCCTTGGAAGATGGCCCGCAACTGGTGGAAAATCTCGACCGCCGAAACCGCTCTTCGTTTGAATGGGGATTCTGGATCCGCCCTCTTAACGTGACTAACCACCCCTTTTCTTCCCTATTTTGAAAGTCTTCAAGATCCAAAAGAATTTTAGTAAGATCTAAAATAATATCAAATAATACTAGAGATTTTAAAGAGTGGGATTTCCTTACCACAATGAAACGTTTCCAACGTTTCCACGATTCCCTGCTTCACTTGAGTTCCGATCTCCGTTATTGCACTAAATAATAGCGAAAAAACGTTATTAGAATGAGCGTTATATCGATTCAAAAGTCCTCATAAAACCAATGATATTCGGCCATGACACTAATAATAAATCGAAAATGGAAAGAACCCTTACCTAATTCCCACGGTCAAAAGGAAAGGATTGAGAATGATGTTTAATTGATGAAAGATTGGCTATGTATGATCAAAGAAAAGAAAATAAATTTGGCTCATAGGCACATTAGCATTCGCTATGAGAGTGTAGATGGAGAGAATTTCAATTGAAAAGAAATAAAATAAAAGAAAAGATGGTGATGATGTTGCTTTGATTTCAAAGAGATTAGGAGAAAAGAAAAGAAAATGACAAGCTTTAGGGAGATGTATATTCTAAGAATGGCAAAAGAAAAGAAAAGATTGGCTTTTGGTATAGGTGATTTTCGGCATTCAAAGAAAAGGTACAAACAAGTACTAAAGCAATAAACAAAAATGACCAAATGGTCAAAATAATCAAGGCTTACCAAAGCAATATTCGGCCAAGGGAGAGATAGGTTGAGAGAATTTGCAAAAATATGCACAAAACTAAAGAAAATGACCAAAACAAAAGACTAAGTTTCCTAGCAAACTATCACCAAAATTCGGCTTCCCCCTAGCCATAATGCCGTCCATAAGCATGGTCCATTGCCATGATTTTGTTTCCAAAATTCTCCCTTGATATGTGCCTTATGTCCCCCCTATCTTTCCTTAAGTCTTTGATTCCATGCCATAAGTTAGTTGTTTCCTTAATCCATTGATACACTAACCAAAAATAACATGGTCAACACTTTCCTTATATGTTCATTGCCGACACTTCCTATCCATGTGCAGAAAATTAAAACAAAAATTTCATCTAGGTGCTATACAAGGATTGAACCTCTTCCCCTTGCTATAACCCATGCGCCAATACCACCATGCCATATGCTCATTTTATGACACTCTTTAGCATATAATTTAACTTAAGTCCTAATGACATTTGTTTCCTTCAATAAATTCTCAATTAATAAATTTTATTCCTTTAAATATCTAAACACCAATCTATGCAATTTAAATACTCGGATTTTTAGGGTGTTACAACTCTACCCTCCTTAAAGAAAATTTAGTCCTCGAAATTTACAGTTGAAAAAGGTGAGGGTATTGTTGCCGAATTGCATCCTCTGGCTCCCACGTAGCTTCTTCCACTCAGTGGTTACGCCATAGAACTTTGACCAACTGCATGCGGTTTTCTTCCTTAATACCTTGACATCTCGTTCTAGGATTTCCACCGGTTCCTCTTCAAAAGACAAATCAATTCACTCCAATTCTTCTACCGGGTATAATGTGCAAAGGATCCGATCTATAACGCCTCAACATGGAAACATGAAAGACATTATGAATTTGATCTAACTCCGGAGGTAACTCAATCGATATGCCATTGGACCAACCCGCTTGAAAGACACGATAAGGTCCAATATATCTAGGACTTAGCTTGCCTTCCTTCCGAATCAAGATCTTTTCCAAGGAGATACCTTCAAGAAAACCCGATCCCCACATTATACTCGATGTCCCTTCGCTTCAGATCTGCGTCGACTTACATCTCATCCGAGGCTTCTTTCAACCGTGCTCGAATAACTTTTACCTTATCCTCTGCTCTCGATATCATCTCGGACCTAACATCATCTTTTTCGCCCAACTCACCCAACAAATAGGAGAGCGACACTTACGACCATACAATGCCTCGTAAGGTGCCATCTGAATGCTAGATCGATAGTCTTTGTTATATCGCTAATTACGCGGTGGTAGATAATCCTCCCAACTACCCTCAAGTCAATTACACATCCTCTTAACATATCTTCCAATATCTGAATTACTCTCTCGATGACCATCGACCGAGGATGAAAAGCCGTCTTGAAATTCAACTTTGTCCCCAAGGCTTCATGCGAGCTTTCCGTAATCATGATGTAAACCTAGGGTCCCTATCCGATATAATAGATACAAAATACCCATGCAACCTCACAATTTTGGATACGTCTGCCCAATTTACGCAATGAATAATCCGTATTTAACCGGCAAGAAATGAGCAATCTTAGTCAACCGATCAACAATTACCCAAATGGAATTTTTCTTAGTAGGTGTTAAAGGTAACCCACTAACAAAATCCATAGTTATCCGCTCCCATTTCCAAAGAGGAATCTTTATCGGTTGTAACAATCCAGACGGTAATTGATGTTACGCCTTCACTTGCGACAAGTCAAACATTTTCCCACAAACTCTGTAATCTCACGCTTCAACCACGCCACCAATCATTCACGGAGATCTCGATACATCTTATCTCCTCCGGGATGCATAGCATAAGGGCTACTATCGCCTCCGTAGAATCGCTTGCTTGTGTCCGGATCCTTAGGCATGCATACTCTTCCTCGAAAGCACAACACACCTCCGTGTTTATTCCAAAATCTTCAATTTCACCGCTTTCAACTTGCCAAGTAAGGGTCCCAACTTCTCATCGATGTCCTGCTTTTCCTTGATTTGTTCCACCATGAGGTTTCACCAAGTTACGCTAATAAACCGCCATCCTCATACGAGACTCAAATGGGCAAACAAAGCTCTTAATTCAGATACCGCCTTACGACATAATGCGCCACTACCACGTTAGCCTTTCGAGATGGTATTCGATGGAGAAATCGTAATCCTTTAATAATTCTACCCATCTTCTTTGTCTTAAATTCAACTCCTTTTGGGTAAGGAGGTATTTAAGACTCTTGTGATCCGTGTAGATTATGGACTTCTCACCATAGAGATAGTGCCTCCAAATCTTTAGAGCAAAGACAACGCAGCCTAACTCCAAATCATGAGTAGGGTAGTTTACTTCGTGTGGTCTCAATTGACGAGAAGCATAGGCCACCACCTTTCCATTTTGCATCAACACACAACCTGCACTGTGTGAGACGATCACAATAAACAAGAAATTCTTTTCCGGCCTCATCAATTAAAACTGGAGCTTCTGTCAGGATCTTCTTCAATTTCTCGAAACTCTCTTGTTGCTTTTCAGTCCAAATATACGGAGCTCCTTTACGCAACAATTTAGTTAGGGGTGCAGCAATCAACGAAAACCCCTCTACAAAACGTCTATAGTATCCAGCCAAACCTAAGAAACTCCGAATTTCAGCTACTGATGTTGGTGGTTTCCAATCCAGAATAGCCTCAATTTTCCGAGGATCCACCCTTATTCCTTCGGCTGATACTACATGACCAAGGAAAGTCACCTCCTTTAGCCAAAATTCACATTTACCAAATTTGGCATACAATTGCTTATCACGAAGTAGTTGTAATACTATCCGCAAATGCTGGTCATGTTCCTCCTCATTTCTCGAATAAACCAATATATCATCTATGAACACTACCACAAACCGGTCTAAATATGGTTGAAAGACTCGGTTCATCATGTCCATAAATGCATTTGGTGCATTGGTTAATCCAAGCGGTATTACTACAAACTCATAGTGTCCGTAAGCGGTCCGAAATGCCGTCTTATAAATGTTCGCTTCTTTCACCTTAAAATTTGGTGATAACTTGACCTTAAATCAATTTTGGAAAAATCAAGCTCCTTTTAATTGATCAAACAGTCATCAATTCTTGGCAGAGGATACCGATTCTTGATCATCAATTTATTTAATCGCGTAGTCAATGCACATACGCATCGATCCATCCTTCTTCTTGACGAACAAAACTGGTGCTCCCCACGGAGACACACTTGGTCGAATAAATCCCCGATCCAACAATTCTTAAATTTGAGCTTTAAGCTCAGCCAACTCCTTCGGTGCCATTCTATAAGGAGCAATGGACACCGGAGCTGTCCGAGCAAAAGCTCAATGCCAAATTCTACTTCCGATCCGAGGTATACCAGAAGTTCTTCGAGAAATACATCGGAAATTCCTTCACCGTCCTCACATCATTCACAGATAATTCTTTGGCATCCAAAGCACGATAAAGGCTAGGAATGCTCCGTACCCTTCGCACCAACTTCTCGACTTTTAATGCGAGATACCACATTTGCGGATAGTTCTTTCGTTCACCAATCATTATGACTTCCTTATCATTCGAGGTCCTTCGACATTCATTTTTCAGACAATCCAAATGCGCCTGATGTTTGACCAACCAATCCATGCCCGAATGAGATCGAACTCATAGAAAGGTAGTTCCATCAAATTTACTAAGAATACTTCCTCTTGGATTTTTAAGGCACGTCTTTAAATATTTTATTAACCATTACCGATCGTCCTAAAGGATGATTCTCGTCATCTCACTATCGATAATTTGATTCTAAATTGGTGTTTCGGATATGGCACTAGATACATATGAATGAGTAGAGCCAATATCTATTAAGGCAATAACGGTACATCAAAATGAAGAACGTCTGGGTTATCACATCCGGTGCATTACCGTCCTCGCGACGTCTAACCGCATAGACCGACCCAGTGTCTTGCATCGCATTTCCTCTATTACCATTGCCTCGACCGGTGCACCTTGACCACGACCAGCCATTACCACCACGACCGGTCCACGTCCTCTCGGTGGGTGCTGATTACCTCTGGTGGTTGTGCATCATTATTCTGGACTTCTTGAGTCATATCCATTCTTCGAGGACAACTTTTGTCTTGATGTTCCATTGAACCGCATTTGTAGCATCGCCGTTTTCCTCAACATTCCCCAAAATGTCTCTTCCCACACTCGGTGCAATCTCGACTTCGATTATTTGCTACCGGGTTCTACCTTGAACGATTCATCATTCCGGTTTCTTCGAAATCTCTTTGAAGATCCAGATCGCCGTCTCTCTCTTGTTTCGAATCTTTCTCGATTCTGCATGATTACGAGTTCTTAGCCTCTTGGCTATTTTGGCCTTCTCCACGTGGTGGAAAAATTTCTAACTTGTTGCGAGCAATCGTAACCCTCACTCATCATTAAGTCCATCTTCGAAACGTATACAACGTTCATGATCTGTTGCTACAATTGTCCGGGCATAGCGGCTCAGACGTACAAACTCAACTTCATATGCTGCCACGGTCTTACTTCCTTGGACAAGATTCAGAAATTCCTTTCTTCGAGCGTCTACATAACTCGTTCCAACATATTTTCCTTGAAAGGCAGCTTTAAAGAATTCCCAGTTAATCAGTGCGGCTTCAGTGCCTTCTCAAACAGTGAGCCACCACTGATACGCCTCATCTCTCAATAAGGATACAGCTCCTCTCAATTTTTACTCGACAGTACATTCCATATCATCCATAATTCGTTCCACAACTTCGAGCCAGTATTCGGCCACATTCGGAGCTACACCAGAGACTCCTCTGAAAACTTCTGCATTATTTGCCTTAAATCGCTCTGAAATTAACCCACGAGTTGTTGGCCCAATTCTAGTTCAATGACCCTTTCCAAGACTCGCAACATTGCTTGAGTCAATGCATGATCTTCTTCCATGTGATCGCGTGATCCGTCTCACTTTCAATTGGCGCAGTCGCGTCGCTTCCAAACATATGATTTGGTGCTTGATTGTAGCACCTCGGCCTCTACGGCCACGTCTACCGCGTCCACGACCACGTCCTCTAGTGCTCATGATAGCTTGTTCGTTTATCTGATTACAAGTTTTATGAATCAGAAATTTTGTTTCGGTGTTTATTAGCGATGTTTTATGAGATTTGAGATATAAAGTTGTTTTTCGCAACGTGTCCTATAGTCTCAATCTCTACAGTTTTTTACATCTAAAACTAGAAGTTCTAGAGTATTCCTATGATCATATCATAGTAATCATTAAGTAGTAAATACTTACTTGACTTGTTGCCGGATGCTTGTGGTGCCATACTGATTTTTGAATGATTTCATACAGAAATTATTTGCGAACCCAAACCACAGCCGAGTTTTTGAAACTGGGCTCTGATACCACTAAATGTAACACCCCAAACCCGGTCTATGCATTGAGACTAGATTTGGTTTGTTACATGATTCGAGCTATTCTTAAATCTTTAATGAGTTGAAAACTACAATATTATTCTGAGGTTTAAAATTTGAAGAGTATTTGAATTTGATAAATATTTGAAAACATTAGTTGAAAATCATTGTATTATCAAAACCTTTAAATAGTTTGTTAAAGAGTTAACTATAATAAAAAAATTTATAAAAGAATTCCATATACTTGAAAACCCAAATTTATTTTAATAAAACATCATAAAATCACACCCATAATTAAAAAGTCCAAAGTTTAGTTTAAATCCCAAACACACATAAAATCCATAAGTTATTTATAGAGGCCCTTATTACAATAATCCATAATAGTAAAAATATACTTATTAAAAGTTCGAGTTTAAATAACCCTCTTTCGCAGATGGCCTCCACGAAGTCATCCTCGCCCAAGTCCACATCAATTTCCATTACGAGATGAAAAAAAAAATTTAAAGGGGTGAGTTACTTAGAACTCGAAGTGTAACTCACTTACCACCATTATTGGGCGGATCATCAAGATATTATCTTTGGTTTGAGCCCAATTCGAATTCAACAATATATCATGAATTAAAACAATTAAAAATGCATGTAAAAATGTAATTCCCAACCCAAACCTAATATCCATCCGCTAACACCCCTGCACCAACCATCACACCTGGGGATCAAGTCAACCCACCCCGCCATCACACCAATCGTAGGCATTAAGCCTTTTTATAATTGTGGCATAGCCACCAACTAGAGGCAATAAGCGTTAATGTGGCGAAACCACCGAACTAGAGGCAATAAGCGTTAATGTGGCGAAACCAACGAACTAGAGGCAATAAGCCGTTAATGTGGCGAAACCACCGAACTAGAGGCAATAAGCGTTAATGTGGCGAAACCACCGAACTAGATTTTTGGCAACTGGCCATTCTTCTCTTCATATATCCCACCCCATGCAATCGTGCGTATATAACAAAATATAATCATATAATAATTTCATTTATTTAATTCATAACAATGGTGGGTTTATCATTTCATTTGGCCCATAAACATAATATAGCAATTTGTCTATTTAGCAATTTAGTGGGCTTTGGCCCATTTACCGAACTAGAGTGTTTTGGCCCAATTTATCGAACTAGAGTATTTTGGCCCAATTTATCGAACTAGAGTATTTTGGCCCAATTTATCGAACTAGAGTATTTTGGCCCAATTTATCGAACTAGAGTATTTTGGCCCAATTTATCGAACTAGAGTATTTTGGCCCAATTTCACGAAACATCAATTTACATAATAACAAATAATTTCGAGGCATTTTCGTCATTTTCACGATTTAGTCATTTTTACGTATTTTAGTCAAAATATCAATTTTTACGTTTTACCGATCTAATCGTTTTACGATTTACTTCCATACCGAAATTTGACATCCAACCGAGAAAATAATGAGTGTGAAATTACACACCTCGTTAATGAGAGTACTAATCCTTCTCGCTCCTCGGCACCTAAAACATATTTTGATCCGTTAGACAACTAATTAGTAAAATAATCTTAATCGATAATAGATCCAAAATCTTACCTCTTGATTTTGAATCACTTGATTTTCGGCTTTTCCTCGTTTATTGATTCGCTGGCAAGTCGAGAATCCACCAACGTATAACGGCTCAAAATCCCGCAACCCGGTGGAAAATAATGGACTTCCTTCGAAAGATGGCCCGCAACCCGATGGAAAATCCCGGACTGCCGAAACCGCTCTTCGTTTGAATGGGGGATTTACGGATCCGCCCCTCTTAACGTGACTAACCACCGCCCTTTTCTTCCCTATTTTGAAAGTCTTCAAGATCCAAAAGAATTTTAGTTAGATCTAAAATAATATCAAATAATACTAGAGATTTTAAAGAGTGGGATTTCCTTACCACAATGAAACATTTCCAACGTTTCCACGATTCCCCCGTTCACTTGAGTTCCGATCTCCGTTATTGCACTAAATAATAACGAAAGAAATGTTATTAGAATGAACGTTATATCGATTCAAAAAGTCCCTCATAAAACCAATGATATTCGGCCATGACACTAATAATAAATCGAAAATGGAAAAGAACCCTTACCTAATTCCCACGGTCGAAAGGAAAGGATTGAGAATGATGTTTAATTGATGAAAGATTCGCTATGTATGATCAAAGAAAAGAAAATAAATTTCGCTCATAGGCACATTAGCATTCGGCTATGAGAGTGTAGATGGAAGAATTTCAATTGAAAAGAAATAAAATAAAAGAAAAGATGGTGATGATGTTGCTTTGATTTCAAAGAGATTAGGAGAAAAGAAAAGAAAAAAAGACAAGCTTTAGGGAGATGTATATTCGCAATGGCAAAAGAAAAGAAAAGATTGGCTTTTGGTATAGGTGATTTTCGGCATTCAAAGAAAAGGTACAAACAAGTACTAAATCAATAAACAAAAATGACCAAATGGTCAAAATAATCAAGGCTTACCAAAGCAATATTTGGCCAAGGGAGAGATAGGTTGAGAGAATTTGCAAAAATATGCACAAAACTAAAGAAAATGACCAAAACAAAAGACTAAGTTTCCTAGCAAACTATCACCAAAATTAAGCTTCCCCCAGCCATAATGTCAGTCCATAAGCATGGTCCATTGCCATGATTTTGTTTCCAAAATTCTCCTTGATATGTGCCTTATGTCCCCCTATCTTTCCTTAAGTCTTTGATTCCATGCCATAAGTTAGTTGTTTCCTTAATCCATTGATACACTAACCAAAAATAACATGGTCAACACTTTTCTTATATGTTCATTGTCGACACTTCCTATCCATGTGCAAAAATTAAAACAAAATTTCATCTAGGTGCTATACAAGGATTGAACCTCTTCCCCTTGCTATAACCCATGCGCCAATACCACCATGCCATATGCTCATTTTATGACACTCTTTAGCATATAATTTAACTTAAGTCCTAATGACATTTGTTTCCTTCAATAAATTCTCAATTAATAAATTTTATTCCTTTAAAAATCTAAACACCAATCTATGCAATTTAAATACTCGAATTTTTAGGGTGTTATAGAATTAGCACCGGGAACGACTCCAATCTCGATTGCTCCGTATCGGATGGCACCTACTAAGTTAAAAGAGTTGAAAGCACAGTTGCAAGAGTTAACAGATAGGGGCTTTGCACGACCGAATTTCTCTCCTTGGGGTGCAGCAGTTCTTTTTGTGATGAAGAAATATGGAACGATGCGAATGTGTATTGATTATTGGTAATTGAATAAGGTAGCTATAAAGAATAAGTACCCGTTACCTCGGATTGATGATTTGTTTGATCAGTTGAAAGGGCTTCGGTATTTTCAAAAATAGATTTGAGATCGGGTTATTATCAGTTACGAGTCAGAGACAGATGTGCCAAAGATTGCATTCCGGACGAGGTACAAACATTTTGAGTTTCTGGTTATGCCTTTTGGACTCACTAATGCACCTGCTATTTTTATGGACCTAATGAATCAGATCTTCAGACAGTTTTTGGATCAGTTTGTAGTAGTGTTTATTGATGATATACTGATCTACTCTAAAGATGAAACCGAGCATGCCGAGCATTTGAAATTAGTGCTACAAACTTTGTGAGATCAACAGCTGTATGTAAAGTTTAGTAAATGTGAGTTCTGGATGGATGAAGTCAGTTTCTTGGGTCATGTTGTTTCAGCATCAGGTATTCGGGTGGATCCAAACAAAATAACGGCTATACTCGATTGGAAACCACCAAAGAATGTTTACAAAATTTGAAGTTTTCTAGGCCTTGCGGGATACTACAGACAGTTTGTGAAAGGTTTTTCTGTGATAGCTACACCTTTGACAAGGCTACTACAGAAAGATGTCAAGTTTGAGTGGTCGAAAAAGTGTCAGAAAAGTTTCAAACAACTGAAAGCTCTTTTGCCTAAAGCTCTAGTGTTAACTCAGTCTGAATCGGGTAAAGAATTTATCATTTTTAGTGATGCTTCTTTGAATGGGTTGGGTTGCGTTTTGGTGCAGGAAGGCAAAGTTATAGCCTACGCTTCAAGACAATTGAAGCCGCACGAAAGAAATTGTCAGACTCACGATTTGGAATTAGCAGCTATTATTTTCGCATTGAAAATTTGGTGTCACTACTTATTCGTCGAGAAATGTCACGTTTATTCGGATCATAAAAGTCTAAAGTATTTGATGAGTCAGAAAGATCTGAACTTGAGACAACGCAGATGGTTAGAATTGTTGAAAGACTATGAGTTGGTGATTGACTACCATCCGGGAAAAGCCAATATTGTTGCAGATGTGTTAAGTCAAGAATAATTATTTGCTCTTCGTGCGATTAAGTTTGGTGATGGTTCGATCATAGCCGAGTTACAAGCAAGACCGATGTTTATTCAGCAAATTTGTGATGCATAGAAAGTTGACAAAGATTTGATTGCTAGATTAATTCGATTAGAAAAGATACTGGAATCGAGTTTCAAATTGATGCAAATGACTATTTGAACTTTAAAAGCTGAATGTGTGTTCCGAAGAACTCAGAGTTGATTCAGATGATTCTGAGTGTGGCTCATAGTGGTCGATTATCGATAAATTTGGGTAGCACAAAATGTATAATGATTTGAAACAGTTTTATTGGTGGCCTGGCATGAAACGGGATATATCTGAATTTGTGTCAAAGTGCTTAATTTGTCAGCAAGTAAAAGCCGAGCATCAAGTGCCTTCTGGGTTGCTTCAGTCGATCATACTTGAATGGAAATGGGATAAAATCACTATGGATTTTGCATCTGGTTTGCCTATGACACCGAGCAAGAAAGATGCAGTCTGGGTTATAGTAGATAGACTGACCAAATCAGCTCATTTTGTACCGGTTTGTATGGACTTTTCACTCGATAAACTTGCTGAGTTGTATATATCTCAAATCGTGAGATTACATGGTGTGTTGAGCTCTATTATCTCAGACAGAGACCCGAGATTCACATCGCGATTGTGGAAGAAGTTCCAGGATGCTTTAGGTACTAAACTTCATTTTAGTACCGCCTTTCACCCGCAGACAGACGGTCAATCTGAGAGAACCATTCAAACACTTGAGGACATGTTGAGATGTTGCATTCTCGAGTTTGAAGGTACGTGGGAAAAGTACTTACCTTTGATTGAATTTGCCTATAATAATAGCTTTTCAATCAAGTATCAAAATGGCACCCTATGAAGCTCTATATGGCCGCAAGTGTAAATGCGCCTTTGTCTTGGATCAAGCTCGGTGAGAATAAGATACAAGGGTTGATTTGATTAAAAAGATCGAATGAAAGTGGTTGTAATCAAAGATAGTTTGAAAGTCGCATCGGATCGTCAAAAGTCTTATCTTGATTTGAAATGCAAAGATATAGAATTTCGAGTCGAGATTGGGTATTATTGAAAGTATCTCCGTGGAAGAAAGTACTTCATTTTGGTCGGAAGGCAAAGCGAGTCCGAGATTTATCGGATAGTATGAAATCATCGAACGTCTTAGGCATGTTTCTTGTAGGTTGAAGTTACCTCCTAATTAGAAAAGATACACGATGTATTTCACATTTTTATGCTCCGTAGATACAAATCAGATCCGTCACATGTGATTGCTCCATCTGAGATTGAAATTTGACCCGATATCACATATGAGAAAGAACCGATCCGTATCTTAGCTCGGGAAATGAAAGAGTTAAGAAACAAAAGGATTCCATTAGTGAAAGTATTGTGGAATCGACATGGAGTTGAAGAGGCTACGTGGGATCCTGAGGACTCAATAAGGCAACAATATCTGACATTGTTTAACGGTAAGATTTTCGGGGACGAAAATCCTTAAGGGGGGAGAGTTGTAACAGATCAAATTTGACCCTAGTCGAAACGATGGTTTCGGGACCATGAATTCGAGTCTGAGAAATATTTTAATATTATATTTTGTGTTTATTATATGTGAATTAATGTGTGTGAAAGTCTCGTAGAAAAATTTATCGTTTAAGTGTTTAATTTAACGAAAAGGACTTAATCGCGTAGAGTGTAAAAGTTGCAGGCTATAGAGTAAAGTGCTAGAATGAGGATGGCTTTTTAATATGAAGCATTAAATGGGTAAATAACCCATTTTTAAGTTAGTGGGTGACCTATGACATGTTTAACCTTAATTTTTATATTGTATAATTATTTATAATAAGGTTATAAAGGTAAACGAATAAATGTCATATATATGTTAAATAAAACATAAAAAAATGGCCATTATCATCTTTTATTTGCTTGGCTGAATGTTGAGAAAAGAAATGGGGTTTGGTTTCCTTTGAATTTTGGCAACTTCAATCACAAATTCAAGGTTAGTTTGATTTCGATTCTTGATAATTTTTACGTTTTTGAGATCGTTGCTTCGAATCGTAGCTGACCCATGTTAAAATTTTTAAATCTAAGCATGCTTGATGTTCGGCCATTGTTGTGTTCATGTGGTTTTTGATGTTAAATGATTTTAGATGAAAGATATGTTAAAGATTAGTATGTTTTGTATTGGAAGTTTTGATGAAATTGAGTATTTAGGGTTAATTTGTAAAAATAAATTTTTATAGGGACTTATTAGCAAAATAAATAAAATAAATGGACTTGTAAGGTCCCTAGGAATATTCGGCTCTTGAGTAGCATGGGGAAATTTTGTGTATTTTGTGTTTTATGCAAATAGGACTAAATTGTAAAAATGTGAAACATTAAGAGTAAAGTGGTAAATTGCCCATTTATGTGTTTTGGGACTAAATTGAAATGAAATGTACTTGAATGAGCTAAATTTTAATGTGTTTAGATCAAGAACAAAGAAAAATAGATTTGGATCGGGGAAAGACAAAGGTTATCGACTAGCTGGATTACGTGGTTCGTCGACAGTCGAGGTAAGTCCTTAAGCAAGTATACGCCAAATAATTATTTATGAACATAGTATATGATGATTTTTGAATATTTAAAGCATAATTATACATGTTGGCCGAATGTGGAGTATGAATTTGTAGTGAAATTAATTTGGTAAACACAATGTGAATATGTATGTTTGGATTAATAGGTGAAAGAAAAAGGAACAATATGAGATGGATAATAGTTTAATACTAAGTACTGTGTATCACAAAGTTAAATGTGTTGATATTCAGGCTTCGTGCCTAGCGGGCTTAGAGCCGGTGATATATTTGGGCTTCGTGCATAGTAGGCTTAGTGCCGGTGAAATATTCCGGCTTCGTGCCTAGCAAGCTTAGTGTCAGTGATATATTCGGGCTTCGTGCCTAGCAAGCTTAGTGCCGGTGATATATTCGGGCTTCATGCCTAGCAGGCTTAGTGCTGGTGATATATTCGGGCTTCGTGCCTAGTAGACCTAGTGCCGGTGATATATTTGGGCTTCGTGCCTAGTAGGCTTAATGCCGGTGATACTTTAAAACGAAGGAACCATAAATTACTCGAGGTGTAACATAGTGAATCTATTGTGTTAAAGACTCAGGTAAGCATAAGTCCCATTTGAATTCATCAGAAGTAAGGTAAGTTGTGATTAATGTTACTTGAGTTGAAATATATTATGTTAAGAAGGATGTTATGTGAATTTGAGCTCATAATCGATGTGTATGAATATAGAAATAATAGAATTTTGGTGTGATAATGTAATGGATATGAATGTTGAATTTACATGATTATAAACATGCGATTCATGTAATATATGTACTTTGTACTTTGATGAGTTGCGAGTTGATGGTAGTGAAGTATAAGTAATTGAGTAAATACATTACTAGTATTCGATTTTGTATCGATTGCATATCGAAATATACATATACAATGTCCTACATTTATTGATTAAAATGTTAAAGTGCTTGATTAGTGAATTATCTTTTGCGTAAGACTTACTAAGCTAGTGAGCTTACTCTGTATGTGTTTGTATTTTTGTTTTATAGATCATTGATTGAACTACGGGCTCAGGGGATCATCAAGAAAGTCGACCACACTATCACTCTCTTTGGTATATATATGTTTACATTTCGAATCAAAGGCATGTATAGGCTGAATTATGACTTGAATAAATGATGTTTGGTTTTGTAAATGTGTATATATATATGGCCTTGCGAATAAGGCTATTACTTTTGGTTAAGCATCATTTGTATGATTGATATAATGGTTTGTTTTAATTTTTGGTATAAGAGGTGTGCATATTATGCTTGGAAGTTTAATATGGTTATATAGAAATAATCATTTATATGTATTATATATATATGTATAAGTATGCATATTATGTCGTGTGAATTTTTCTATTTAAATTATTATGTGGTTGGTTATAATTGAATGGTCATGAAAATGTGTATACTTATGTTTTGGGTTGGTCATTGGAGTTTTAAATTGAGGACCGAATATATGGTCAATGGATTGGTTATATTTATATATTTTGGACTAGTCACATATCATACGTGTTTGGTAGGTTATTCAATAATCATTGCGTCCATTAATTAATAAGGTAGGATGAATTGATAATTATGGTTTGACATGGTTGATGAATTGATAATTATGGTTTGACATGGTTTTTGTTTTAGGGACATTGCGCATATTATGATAGTGATGTGTATGTTTGGTTATGCTATAATGTTTGAATGTCACATATGAGAAGGAAGAGCTAATAGAGTATCATGGATCTATTCGCTTTTATTATGCATATTTGTATAAGGTATAAAAGATATGTTGATATTAGACTAATGAAATAGATGTATTTATATATGTTTAACATATGAAATTTGGTGTTGTTATGTGGAAGCTTGATTGAAACTTGTATAGATTATGAGTAGTGATGTATTGCATTATGAATCATGGTTGTTTGTAATGTAATTCTTAATCATCATTTGTTGATATGGAAATTTAAATATGCGTATTGGGTTTATTCCATATATGATATGCTAAATTGTGTCTAGTTCTAGTAACGCTACTCATAACCCTAATTCTATTTACGGAGTGCAGGTTAAGGGATGTTACAATTGAAGTTGTGGTTAGTATGGTCTATATGTTAGTAATGGATTTAGCCATTTGATTTGGCTTGCAAATGATGAATGTTTGGTTATGTGTATTGTAACAGCTCAGTTTATACCTTAGTCAAAATAATGGTTTCGGGACCACAAATTCGAGTCAAAAAAATACTATAATATTATTTTTTATGTTTATAGCATGTGAACTTTTATGTGTGAAAGTTTTGTATGAAAATTTTATCGTTTGTGTGATTAATTTGCAAAAAGGACTAAATCGCAGAAAATGTAAAAGTAGCCTTCTATTTGATTAAGTGTTGAATTGATGTGTCTCTTTCAATGTGAGGTCCTTATGTTGTAATTAAACCATTTGAATATTAGATGGACATAAAAACATAAGGTTACTAGATTTTAAATGAATTTAAAAAGGCTAATATGGTAATTTATGTATTAAAATGATTTATAATAAAACAAAAGTATGAAAATAGGCCATTATGTTCATCTTTGGCCAAAACTAACAAGAAAGGAAAAGAAAAAGACTAAGCTTAGGGTTCGACACTTCCAAGTCTTGATTAAGGTATGGATTTTGTTCGGTTTTTGCTAATTTCTATGTCTTTGTGATCGTTTCTTCATGTTCTCTAAAGCCCATGCCTTAATTCATGAAATTTATGATGATTTTGAGTTATGCCATTGTTGATGTTGTGAGCTTTGTGATGTTAAATGGTGAAATATGTTTTGTATTGGGATTTTTGATGAAATTGATTATTATGTGATAATTTGTGAAAAAGAGAAATTGAAGGACTAAAATGTGAAATAAATGAAATATGTGGGCTTATTTGAGTTAAGTGAAGATTTTGCCAAACTAAAGTGTAATGAAATTTTATATATTTTGTGGTTTTGTGAATTAGGGACTTAAATGTCAAAATGTGAAAATGTGAGGGCTAATTTGTAAAATTCCCTAAATATGCATTTATTGATTGAATTGAATGATTTGGTGAATGTAATATCCGGGAATTAGGGCTTGTGCATTTTTGCTTAATTGTATGAAGTAACATGCCTATGTGTGTTTGAATGTGTTATATGAACTTTTGAGAACTTCAAAGTGTAGGTAAATGCCTTAGAAAATAATAGATTTTAAGTATTAAAGGGGGAGCTAAGCTTGATAGGCCTTAAGAAAATATGTAGAGGGAATTGGACATAAAAATCAGCTTGGCAAAGTGGCAAGGAGGCGCCACTTAGGGCCTTGGTAAGTGACGCCACAAGCAATGGAGAAGGGTTTGGGTTCGAGCCACAAGGGAAGCAAAAAAAGGGAGCTTTTATTTTGCGACAATGGGGAGCAATAGTGGACGGCATAGGGACTTTATTTAGATGAGGATTGGACTTGGTCAACCCCTTTTAAAATTTGGCTAAGATAGAAGATAAATGTTGATTTATTTTTAAATTATTTTGAAGGTGCAAACAGGAGAGAAAATAGGAGAAAAGGAAGGGATGATATAGGGGGAAGAAGAGTTGGCTGATTGGAGGGGTCTAGGTGTAGTATTTTCGGCAAGATGGGAGAAGTGAGGCCATTCTTCATTCTTTTCTCTTTTGTGCATCTATCGAATTCTCTAGCAAATCTTCTCTTTTCTCTTTTATTTTGTCAAATCCAAAAACACAAGCAAGCATAGCCGATCTCTTCATCTTTCTCTTCTCACCTTTTTTTCCCATCCTACTTAGGCCGAACCTCTTCCTCCCAAAGGTTCATCATTGTCGAAATTCCTAGATCAAAATACCACCATTGTCGAACCCTTGTAAATCTCATCTCTTTTCTTTCCCAATTGCTAAGGCCGAACACCTCTGTGGGTTCAACAAGGAGCAGTCGATTTCTGTAATAAGGGAAAGGGTCAACTATCGATTCTTTTCTTTCTTTTCTTTAGTCGATAGATGGAATCTAACCCATTAATGTTCTTGGCCGAAACTATGAAGGAAGTTTCAGGATTTCTATTGTAGCCGATTTCAAGAAGGAAGCTTTCGGGACTTTTAAGATCTAAGGTAAGCTATGGGTGATATTCGGCCATAGGCCATTTATGATGTTCATAAATTGTTAGAATCGGATCTAACATAAAGCTTGTAGGTATTTCGACATCTTCATAGCCAAGTGACTATTTTCGGGATTTGGAATTTCAAGGTAAGTGAATGTGGATATTTGGCCATATTGATCATTATCTTAGCCGAATCAAACTATGGTTATTTAGGGGCAGTCAACTGTGGTGTACAAGGATTTTCGAGATTTCAGTGAACTCGTTAAGTAAATCAGGTGTGTAGCCCCACACAAAATCTTAATAGATTTATGGTAATGTTTTAATATATGTGTTAATGAAAGTATGTGAACGTGGCTAAAGGTACCATATAATGGTACAGAACATTTAGGTACGTAATCTTTAATATTACGTCAATAAATGCTATGAACATGTGAAATATTGCACATAAGTGAATATTGATAAGAATGTGAGATAAGGCATAAAGTATGATATTTGTATGATTTGTATGACATGGGGCATATGGGTGTTATTTTAAGGGGAAGTGATCTGGTGGTTTTTACCATGAAATCTGGTGACTCATGTCACGTAATCTGAATGTGGTGACTTATGTCACAAAATATTATCTGGTGGCTATGCCACAATTTATACGGGCGATGTGCCAGTCATCTGTAGCGACTGCCTTCGATGATGTATAGCGGATGGAGGGTCGACTTAGTAGTCCCCACGGTGTGATGGTTGGTACGGTGATGTGTAGCAGATGGTTATCTAGGTTCGGGTTTGGGATTGCATCATTATCCATAATTGCTATGTATATATATGTATGAACTGATATGCCTAAATCGTTGGGACTATGTGTTGGTGGTTATTCATTGAGTCCGTTTGACTCACCCCGTTGTGGGATTTTTTTTCAGGTGACGCCCAGTGATGGACCGAGTCGGCAGGAACTTAGTGGTGGCCATGCTCAGCACAGAATTTATTTTATTTTAGGACTTTCTATTTATTTTGAAGTATTTTGGATTTATTTCGGGTTTTCTTTGATGTAATAAGGCCACTATATGAAACTGTTTATGCATGCATTTTAATTATTTTAGTGTGATACGATTTTTATCAATTTAAAGTTTAAGTAACTTTTCTTAAAAACGTCAACAAATATTTCAATGTTTTGACACCTAAACAACACCGTTATTAATTTGAACCCAACACAAATGAACTGTTTTTCAAAAACACACAAATATTTTTCCAAAGTTCAAATAAGTTGTGAATGGTTTTACTCAAGAAGCATGCCAGATCCGTCAGGGCTTGTGGGCTGAGTTTGGGGTGTTTCAGTTTGGTATTAGAGCCCGGTTCAAAACTCGGCCTTGAGGGCATTTTGGGCCCAAAACATTTTCTCTCTTTTAAAATTGAATTTTACTAAGAAATGAGTAGGTTTTCTGGCATGGCACCTGAGTCTCCGGCCCGAAGTCCACCAGGTAAGTACTCCTAACTCTTTTGTGATTTGTATGTGGGAAATTGTTGGGACGTAGATTAGTAAATTAGGAATTAAACCCTAGGATTAGCCTACTTCAACACCAAGATACATAAAACTTAAAGTCTAACCGAACAAACATGTGTTTGAGTCTCCAAGTTAAAGGTGTGGCAATTGTTGTATGCATGTCTAGGATTGGATTCAGGGGGAGCTTGGTATTTAAGCAGTCCTAGTAACTCACCTCCTCACTGCTCGAACCCTACCTGGTGCGTAGTGATGGTTCACCCTAACCAAGAGGACTCGATCACAGCTAAACTCAATAATTAAAACCGAAAGGGACCCACACCGGTTTTGTGAAATACTAAAGTCAAACCATGATTTTAAAATTTCAAAGTACCCTTGATTTAAAAATGACCCAAGATACCCTGATTTGCAAAATTGACCAAATTACCCCTAACCTGTACTAATGACCAAAATACCTCAAGGTGGAAAGTTCTTTGAAGCACCTCAAATTAAAAGAAAAAAATTCTAAAAATACCCTTGTTTTGAAAAGTCACCAGGAACCATATTTTGAGAAAAAAAAGAAAAAAAATTTACCGAAATGCCCTTGGATTGAAAAATTACAAAAATACCCTCAGTTTATAAAATTACCATTTTACCCTTGAAATTTTCTTACCAAGTATTTCAATTTTGTAAAAATACCAAAAATCTCTATTTTGCAACATTTCCAAATACCCTAATTTGAATAAAATTACCAAAATACCCCTGTAGGATGAAATTACGGAAATACCCCTGGGTAGTGGGAAAACAACAACAATAATAACTACAACATTTTTCTGTGATGAACGCAAGTTCATGAATGTGATGATTGAATGAATGAATTTGAGACTGTGTGTATAAATTCGAAAGAACTACTCCTTAGAACAATTGAACATAAGGCTGTTCGTGATAAATAAGTGGAACAAAACTAATTCATAAAATTCTTTAATCAGATAAACGCGATTCGAAAGTATGAACTCTAGGGGACGTGGTCGTAACGTGCGTGGCCGTGGTAGAGGTCGAATGACTGTGTCGAGCCCGTTAGGTCAGGACAAGGGTCCGAAAATGAAATGCCACCACCATCAGCCGCTGATGTGGAATATCAGGACCAGACGGGGGAAGATGTAGTATCACTGGAGATCTTCATGAAGTTCGGAAAGGGTGGCTGGAGTAGGTGGAGGCATGGGAGCTCAGATGTCGGTACTTGAGCGGCTTCGAGCTAATGGAGCTGAGTTTTTTCGTGGCGTATCTGGTGTGGCACCCAATACGGCTGAGTATTGGTTAGAGGCAACAGAATGGATTATGGACGACTTGGACCTGACTGCCGAGGATAAACTGAAAGGGGTAGTGTCGCTACTCCGTGATGAGTCATATCAATGGTGGCTCACAGTTCGAGATGGTGCTACCGCTGATGATCTTACTTGGGAATATTTTAAAGCGGCATATCAGAAGAAGTACATTGGAACTAGTTATGTTGATGCGCAAAGGAAGGCATTTTTTAGGCTGGTTTAGGGAAATAAGTCCGTAGAAGAATACGAGGCAGAATTTCTAAGGTTGAGCCGATATGCTCGAGGTATAGTGGCTACAAAACATAGGCGATGTGTCCAGTTTGAGGACGGACTGAGGGATGACTTGAGGTTGTTAATAGCTCCACAGTAAGAGCTAGAGTTTACTATATTGGTGGAGAAGGCTAAGGTAGCCGAAGGGATTAAGGACTCTGTGAGACAGAATACAAATAGGAACAAGCAAAAGAGAGGTTTTGGATCAGTAGGGTCATTTGGGAATGTGCTAAAGAGGACTAGAGTTGATGGGCCGTGAGGTCAGCAGGCTGCTACAGGAGGACAGTACCGTACTTGCGGCCAGTGTGGAAAGATGCACTTGGGAGAGTGTTGGAAGAAGACAGGGGGATGTTTCAAGTGTGGGTTCAAGGACCACATGATTAAGGACTGTCCAATGAGAACAGAAGGGGGCCAACCAGTATGTCAGGGTCCTAATCAGGCTGAAAGAGGACAGTAGCCACCGCGAGGTCGTGGTTCGGCTGGCAAAGGTAATGGTTCTGGTAGAGGACGGGGAACACCGGGCAGAGGTGTTGGTAACACGGAGGCGAGGCAGTCGGGTCTCGTATATGCGGTTCGTCGGAAGGAAGATGGTGACACACCGGACGTCATTACCAGTACATTCCTTATAGCTGACAAACCTTACCTTACTCTAATTGATGTTGGCTCTACCCACTCTTATATTGCATGTAGAGCAGTTGAAACACTAGGCATAGTCTCTGAGCTATCTAATAGGGAGATGACTGTAGTGAGCTCATTAGGTCAAACTGTAGTGGTGAATAAGATATTTCGAAGTGTACCTCTAGAGCTCCAAGGAGTGGTATTTCCTATCGACTTGATGGAATTACCCTTCGGAGAATTTGATCTCATCTTGGTATGGACTGGCTAGTGGAACATCAGGCTGTATTGGATTGCACAGCTAAGCGAATGGAGTTAAGGACGCCGGAGGATAAGGCGGTAGTTATGATAGGGGAAAGAAGAAACTACTTGTCTAACGTAGTTTCTGCTTTAAGGGCTAATAAGATGGTTCGAAAAGGGTGCGAGGCATTTTTGATCTTTGTTAGTGCGTTAGAAGCAAAGGAAGGGGGAGTTAATGGAGTTAGAACAGTAAGAGAATTTGTGGATGTTTTTTCGGAGGAGTTATCTAGAATACCCCCGGATAGAGAAGTGAAGTTCAGAATTGACTTGTTGCCGCATGCTGACTCCGTGTCAATTGCCCCGCATGAAATGGCACTAAAGGAGTTGGTTGAGCTCAAGGCTCAGATTCAAGAGTTGCTTGATCGTGGGTTTATCCGACCCAGTGTGTCTCCATGGGGAGCACCGGTCTTGTTTGTGAAGAAGAAGGAAGGAACTATGGGCATGTGCATAGATTATCGTCAGTTGAATAAGCTGACCATCAAGAACAAGTATCCATTGCTAAGAATATATGACTTGTTTGATTAGCTTAAGGGGGTCGCGGTACTCTCAAAGATAGATCTAAGGTCTGGATATAATCAGCTTAAGGTGAAGGAGGTTGATATCTATAAGATAGCTTTCTGAACAAGGTACGGGCATTATGAATTCTTGGTAATAACGTTCGGATTGACAAATGCCCCAGCTGCGTTCATGGACATGATGAATGGGGTTTTCCAACCCTATATGGATCGATTCATTGTTGTGTTCATAGACGATATTTAGGTGTATTCGAAGTCAGAGGAAGAACATGATGAGCACCTCCGAGTCGTGTTGCAAGTGTTAAGTGAGAAAAAGTTATATGCCAAGTTCAGCAAGTGCGAATTTTGGCTGAAGAAAGTTACGTTTTTAGGACATGTGGTGTCTGCCGAAGGAATAAGGGTGGATCCTTGGAAGATTGAGGCAGTGTTGGATTGGAAGCCACCAAAGTCCGTGGTAGAAGTTCGGAGTTTCTTGGGTTTAGCAAGCTATTATAGAAGGTTCGTAGAGGGGTTCTCATCAATAGCCGCTCCTTTGACGAAGTTGCTAAGAAAGGAGGTACCGTTCGTATGGACTGATAAGCAACAGGAGAGCTTTGAGAAACTTAAGAGGGTCTTGACTGAAGCTCCAGTTTTAATTCATCCTGAGGCAGGGAAGGATTTTATGGTATATTGTAATGCTTCCCATACAGGATTGGGAGGTGTCCTTATGCAAGACGGGAAGGTAGTGGCTTATGCGTCTCGACAATTAAGGCCACATGAGGTTAACTACCCGACGCATGATTTGGAATTGGCAGCAGTGGTCTTTGCTCTTAAAGTGTGGAGGCACTACTTATATGGAGAAAAGTCAGTGATCTACACGGACCGCAAAAGTCTGAAGTATTTACTAACTCAGAAAGAGCTGAACCTGAGACAGTGAAGGTGGGTGGAATTATTGAAGGATTATGATTGTTCTATAGAGTATCACCCGGGCAAGGCGAATGTGGTGGCGGATGCCCTAAGTCGAAAAGTAGTGATGGAGTTAAGGGCAATGTTCGTACATTTAAGCCTCTATGATGATGGAAGTTTATTAGCAGAATTGCAAGTGAAGCCGACATGGATGAATGAGGTGAAAGAGGGATAGTTGGCAGATGATGATTTCAGTACTAAGCTACAGCAAGTGCAGAGGGGGGAGTTGGAGGATTATGGTATTAATGGCGATGGAGTATTGTGTTTTAAGGGAAAGGTTTGTATGCCTAAGAATAAGGAGCTAAGGTAGAAAATTCTTCAGGAATCGTATAGTAGTCCTTGTGCTATGCATCCTGGAGGCAGTAAGATGTATAGAGATCTAAGGGAATAGTTTTGGTGGCCTGGTCTTAAGCGGGAAGTTACCAAATTTGTAGGGAAGTGCTTAACTGTCAGCAAGTTAAGGCTAAACACCAAGTTTCATCAGGGTTGCATCAGCCGATTAAGATACCACAGTGGAAGTAGGAGAGAATTACAATGGACTTTGTTAGTGGGCTTCCCTTACGCCGACTAAGAATGACTCGGTATGGGTGATAGTGGATCGGCTGACAAAGTCCGTGCATTTTATTCCAGTGCGGGTTGACTATTCTCTCCAGAGGTTAGCAAAGTTGTATGTGGCGAGATTGTGAGGTTGCACGGAGTGCCGGTGTCGATTATCTCGGATAGGGATCCGAGGTTCACGTCTCGATTTTGGAAGGCACTACATCAAGCTTTGGGCACCAGATTAGACTTTAGTATGGCATTTCATCCGCAGTCGGATGGTCAATCTGAGCGCGTGATCCAAGTGTTAGAGGATATGTTGAGGGGCTGTGTGATAGACTTCAGAGGAAGTTGGGAAGAATATTTACCTTTAGCAGAATTTGCATACAACAACAGCTATCAGGCAAGTATTCGGATGGCACCGTACGAAGCACTGTATGGACGGAAGTGTTGCACTCCCACATGTTGGACGAAATTGGGAGAACGCCATATTTTGGGTCCGAAAATTGTGGCAGAATCAGAAGAAATGGTTAAGGTGATTCGGACCCGGTTGAATAAGGCTTCTGACAGGCAAAAGTCATATACAGATCTTAAGTGGAAGGAGATTGAGTTTGCTGTGGGAGATTTTGTGTTTCTTAAAGTTTCACCGTGGAAGAAGGTAATGAGATTTGGTCGTAAAGGGAAGTTAAGTCCCAGATTTATAGGACCTTATCGGGTATTAAAGCGAGTTGGACCAGTGGCCTACCAATTGGAGTTGCCTTCGAAATTGCAGCAGATGCACGATGTATTCCATGTTTCTATGCTACGTTGATACCGATCGGATCCATCTCATGTAGTTTCGGTTGAAGAGGTGAAGCTAAGGCCAGATTTGTCCTACGAGGAGGAGCCAATTTAGATCTTAGAACAAGATGTGAAAGTGTTACGGAGGAAATCGGTCCTTTTGGTCAAGGTGCTGTGGCATAATCATGGATCGGAGGAAGCTTCTTGGGAGCTGGAATAAGCAATGCGACAACAATACCCCCACCTATTCTAGCCAAGTAATTTCTAGGTCAAAATTATTTTAAAGGGGTAGAACTGTAATATCCGGGAATTAGGGCTTGTGCATTTTTGCTTAATTGTATGAAGTAACATGCCTATGTGTGTTTGAATGTGTTATATGAACTTTTGAGAACTTCAAAGTGTAGGTAAATGCCTTAGAAAATAATAGATTTTAAGTATTAGAGGGGGAGCTAAGCTTGATAGGCCTTAAGAAAATATGTAGAGGGAATTGGACACAAAAATCAACTTGGCAAAGTGGCAAGGAGGCGCCACTTAGGGCCTTGGTCGATGACGCCACAAGCAATGGAGAAGGGTTTGGGTTCGAGCCACAAGGAAAGCAAAAAAGAGAGCTTTTATTTTACGGTAATGGGGAGCAGATGAGGACTGACATAGGGACTTTATTTAGATGAGGATTGGACTTGGTCAACCCCTTTTAAAATTCGGCTAAGATAGAAGATAAATGTTGATTTATTTTTAAATTATTTTGAAGGTGCAAAAAGTAGAGAAAATAGGAGAAATGGAAGGGATGAGATAGGGGGAAGGAGAGTTGGTAGATTGCAGGGGTCTAGGTGTAGTATTTTCGGCAAGATGGGAGAAGCGAGGCCATTCTTCATTCTTTTCTCTTTTGTGCATCTGTCGAATTCTCTAGCAAATATTCTCTTTTCTCTTTTATTTTGTCAAAGACAAAAACACAAGCAAGCATAGCCGATCTCTTCATCTTTCTCTTCTCACCTTTTTTTCCCATCCTACTTAGGCCGAACCTCTTCCTCCCAAAGGTTCATCATTGCTGAAATTCCTAGATTAAAATACCACCATTGTCGAACCCTTGTAAATCTCATTTCTTTTCTTTCCCAATTGCTAAGGCCGAACACCTCTGTGGGTTCAACAAGGAGCAGTTGATTTCTATAATAAGGGTAAGGGTCAACTATCGATTCTTTTCTTTCTTTTCTTTAGTCGAAAGATGGAATCTAGCCCCATTAATGTTCTTGGCCGAAACTATGAAGGAAGTTTCGGGATTTCTATTGTAACCAATTTCAAGAAAGAAGCTTTCGGGACTTTTAAGATCTAAGGTAAGCTATGGGTGATATTCGGCCATAGGCCATTTATGATGTTCATAAAGTGTTAGAATCGGATCTAACATAAGGCTTGTAAGTATTTCGACATCTTCATAGTCAAGTGACTATTTTCAGGATTTGGAATCGCAAGGCAAGTGAATGTGAATATTTGGCCATATTGGTCATTATGTTAGCCGAATCTAACTATGGTTATTTAGGGGTAGTCGACAGTGGTGTACAAGGATTTCCGGGAATTCAATGAACTCGTTAAGTAAATCAGGTGTGTAGCCCCACACAAAATCTTAATAGATTTATGGTAATGTTTTAATATGTGTGTTAATGAAAGTATGGGAACGTGGCTAAAGGTACCATACAATGGTACAGAACATTCAGGTACGTAATCTTTAATATTACGTCAATAAATGTTATGAACATGTGAAATATCGCACATAAGAATATTGATAAGAATGTGAGATAAGGCATAAAGTTTGATATTTGTAAGATTTGTATGACATGGGGCATATGGGTGTTATTTTAAGGGGAAGTGATTTGGTGGTTTTTACCACGAAATCTGGTGACTCATGTCACGTAATCTAAATGTGGTGACTTATGTCACAAAATATTATCTGGTGGGTATGCCATAATTTATAAGGGCGATGTGCCAATCGTCTGCAGCGATTGCCTTCGATGATGTGTAGCAGATGGAGGGTCGACTTAGTAGTCCCTACGGTGTGATGGTTGGTATGGGTGATGTGTAGAAGATGGTTATCTAGGTTCGGGTTCGGGATTGGATCATTATCCATAATTGCTATATATATATGTATGAACTGATATGCCTAAATTGTTGGGACTATGTGTTGGTGGTTATTCACTGAGTCCGTTTGACTCACCCCGTTGTGGGATATTTTTTTCAGGTGATGCTCAGTGATGGACCGAGTCAGCAAGAACTTAGTGGTGGCCATGCTCATCTCAAAATTTATTTTATTTTAGGACTTTCTATTTATTTTGAAGTATTTTGGATTTATTTCGGGTTTTCTTTGATGTAATAAGGCCACTAGTATGAAACTATTTATGCATGCATTTTAATTATTTTAGTGTGATACGATTTTTATCAATTTAAAGTTTAAGTAACTTTTCTTAAAAACGTCAACAAATATTTTAATGTTTTGACACCTAAACAACACCATTATTAATTTGAACCCAACACAAATCAACTGTTCTTCAAAAACACACAAATATTTTTCCAAAGTTCAAATAAGTTTTGAATGGTTTTACTCAAGAAGCATGCCAGATCCGGTCAGGGCTTGTGGGCCGGGTTTGGGGTGTTTCAGTGAATGAATAAGCTAAATTTGAATGTGTTTAGATCAAGAACCAAAGAAAACAAAATTAGATCGAGGGAAATCTAAAGTGGTCGAATAGTCATTTTTATCCGTTCATATCTGTACGAGGTAAGTCGATATACAAATAAATGTTTTCAATTTGAATTATTATTGTTTATATGTGAATTGTGATATATGACAATTTAAGTTGAATATGTGAAATTCAAGAAAATTCTATTAATATGACGACGTCTGAAAACCCCGTACGAACCTTAAGAAGTAGTTAGGATATGTATGTCATGACTTAGGATTTTGATAAGTGTTATCGTGTAAGACCACATCTGGGATGCTAGCATCAAATTATGATTTACGCATAAGACCATGTCTGGGACATTGGCATCATATTTGATTTTGTGTAAGACCCTATTTGGGGCAGTGGCATCGATATTGATTACATGTAAGACCACGTCTGGGAAGTTGGCATCGTACGAGCTTTTCGAGCTATCCGAGTATCCTGCTTGATTTCAAACGGTTGAACAGGCATTCCGAGATATGATTGAATATGTGAATACATATCCATTTTAGGTACGTATGAAATGTATATGAAATTTGGCAATGAAATATAAGTATGAATATGTTCATTTGACATGTGAGCTACATGAAAATGTGATACGTTTATGAGCAAGTTATTATGAACAATTGAGCTAGATGAGAAACATGAATTTGCTATTGTGATTGCCATAATTTGTATGAAAGAAATAGTTTGAAACTGTTTATGTGATAAATTTATTTGTATATGGCTTACTCAGCTTTTATAAGCTTACTTTGTGTGTGTTTTAATTGTTTTATAGATTATCGAAGCTACTGGAAGCTCGAGGATCGTCAAGGATCATCACCACACCATCGAACTATATTTTGGTACCTTTTGAAAATGTATATATTGAATTATGGCATGTATAGGCTAGAGAACTTTGTTTATGTTTTGAAATGTGTATATATAGCTATGTGATATGGCTTATTAATGAATGTGAATATGGGTGAATTTAGTCCATGCTATGTGATGCAAAAGATAGTATGTTTTTTATGGGAGGTTGGTATATTGAAATTGATATGTTTTGGATGTTTTTGGGTTATTAAATGATGCTTGTTTAATGCTTGTAGGTATGACCTATAATGGGTGGCAATTTGGCCTTGCAAATGGCCTATAATTGCCCACACAATTGATAACACGGGCGTGTGTCTAGACCGTGTCCTTCACTGTCCCATTTCTAAGGAAGTCAGACTTGTACACGAACAAAACACACGGGCGTGCGATAGACCTTGTGATTCAAGTCATTTTTGCACACGGGCTGAGACATGGTCCAAGGCAAGTCCTTATGAGGCACACGGCCTAGCCACATGAGCATGTGCCTTATTTTGAAAGAAAGTATTTTAAGTTTTGTAAAGTTTCTGTATGAGATCGATTTGGTCCCGAACCCTCTCTAAAGCATGTTTAAGGTCTAGGGACAAAGTGATTGTGAATGATGATGATTTGTTGTTGCATAATGTATGTTTGTGAAATGTTTCAATATGTCTGGTGATGCCTCTTAACCCTAATTCGATGAAAAATTTGGGTTAGGGGTGTTACAATTTATTGGTATTAGAGCTACGTTTAGTCGATTCTAGGACTAACATAGCGTGTGGGATTCTAGATATAAATGCCATATATACGAATTGTGATAGTGTGATGAATCCTAAAAAAAATGTGTTTTCCATATAGTAAATGGAACCCGAACGAGGCGTAGCTAACGATGTTGAAAGGAATGCGCCTACTCCCACTCAAGGGACAGTGCTGTTTGATTCTAGACCGGTTACAAGCGGTCAGGAAGGAGAGGCTAAACAAGTCTTCTTCCAAATGATGAATGAGTGGTTTACTCAGTATGTAAGAGCAATTTTAGCTGTTCCTCAACCTCCGCCCTCGAAAGTTCTCGTAGCTCCCTAAGTTATAGAACCAATTCACCTGAATAAACCTCTGGTCAATAAAATCTATAAATATGGGGCCGAAGAGTTCCACTAGTGATGATGATGTTGAGAGAGCTGAGGTTTGGCTTGAGAATACAATTTGAGCATTTGATGAGATGTCGTGTACCTCTGATGAATGTGTGAAATGTGCTATTTCTTAGTTGAGAAATGCAGCTTATCAGTGGGAGGAAACTTTGATTTGTGTTATTCCAAAAGAACGGATTACCTGGGATTTCTTTCAATCTGAAGTCCGGAAGAAATACATTAGTCAGAGATTCATTGATCAAAAACGCAAAGAGTTTCTTGAGTTGAAATAGGGTCGTATGTCTGTTACAGTATAAGAGCAAAAATTTGTGAGATTGAGCCAGTATGCACGAGAATGTGTCTCGACTAATGCAATAATGTGTAAAAGGTTCGAAGGTGGCCTGAATAAAGATATTCGTTTGTTAGTTGGAATTCTGTAAATAAAAGAATTCGTTGTGCTTGTTGACCGTGCGTGTAAGGATGAAGAACTCGGGAAAGAGAAAAGAAAAGTTGAGTCAGAAGATAGAGATGTGAGAAAGAGATCCTCAAGTAAACCATTTTAGTCTGCATCAAAGAAATTCTGAGATGAGCATAGTCATTCAAAGACTAATGCGGGACATTCAAGCTAAGATCGTCAAGATCACATTCGAGCTTTCGAGCTCCAGTTACTTCGATTGCAAGTGTTGGAAATGTCATATCTGAGCGACCTAAGTGTAGACATTGTGGTAAAAGACATCCGGAAATTTTCGATTAAATGATCGAGCTTGTTTCAAATGTGGATCTTTAGATCATTATACCCAGATTGTCTCGAGTCTGTTGAGCAAGAGATTGCACAGAATCTGAAGTCAAATAACGCTTCAGCTAGGGGTAGACCTTCCAGAAACACAAGAAATGTAAGTGGTAGCTAGAGAGTTTCAATTGATGCAGGTGCGAGATCAGAGGCGAGAGCATCTGCCAGGGCTTAATCTATTCGAGCTCATGAAAAAGCTTCGTCTACAGACGTTATTATTGGTACTTTTACTCTTTATGATACTTCTGTGATTGCATTGATAGATCCAGGGTCTACTCATTCATATATAAGCATGAACTTAGTATCCAGCAAGACTTTGCCTATAGAGTCTACTGAATTTTTAATTAAAGTATCGAACCCCTTAGGAAAGTGTGTTCTTGTTAATAAAGTGTGCAAGAATTGTCTGTTGATGTTTCAAGATGTCTATTTTCCGGCTGATCTGATGTTATTACCCTTTGATGAGTTTGATATAATTCTGGGTATGGATTGGCTAACATTGCATGATGCTGTTGTGAATTACAAGCATAAAACTATTGATTTAAGATGTCAGAATGATGAAATAATACAGATTGAGTCTAGTGATTTGAATGGGCTACCGGTACTAATATCTTCGATGAAAGCTCTAAAATATGTGCAAAAGGGATGTGAAGGTTATCTTGCTTATGTGATTGATACGAAAGTGACAGAAAAGAAAGTTGAATCTGTGCCTATGGTTTGTGAGTTCCCTGATGTGTTTCCTGAAGAATTACCGGGATTACCTCCGATAAGAGAAGTTGAGTTGGGCATTGAGCTAGTGTTGGGGACGACCCCTATCTCAATAGCTCCATATGAATGGCTCCGACATAAGTTAAAGAATTGAAGTCTCAGTTGCAAGAATTGACAGACAGAGGTTTTGCACGATCGAGTTATTCGCCCAGGGGTGCACCGGTATTGTTTGTAAAAAAGAAAGATGGCACGATGAGAATGTGTATCGATTATAGATAGTTTAATAAAGTGACTATAAAGAACAAATATCCTTTACCCAGAATCGATGATTTATTTGATCAGTTGAAAGGATTTTCTATGTTTTCAAAGATAGATTTGAGATTGAGATATTATCAGTTGCGAGTAAAAAATTCAGATATTACGAAAACTACCTTCTGAATGAGGTATGGGCACTATGAGTTTTTAGTTATGCCTTTCGGACTAACAAATGCTCCTTCTGTTTTTATGGACTTGATGAACATAATTTTCAGACTGCATTTAGCTCAATTTGTTGTTGTATTCATTGGTGACACTTTGATTTATCCGCGGGATGAAATTGAGCATGTTGAACATTTGAGAATTGTGCTACAAACTCTGCGTGATAAGCAATTGTATATTTAGTAAATGTGAGTTCTGGTTGTGTGAAGTTGGCTTTTTGGGGCATATTGCGTCAGCATCCGGTAGACAAGTTGATCTGAACAAGATTTCAGCTATTTTAGAGTGGAAACATCTAAAAAATGTGTCTGAAGTTCGCAGTTTTCTAGGACTTGCCGGTTATTACCGACGATTCGTAAAAGGCTTTTCGATGATTGCAACTCTAATGATGGGATTGCTTTAGAAAGATGTGAAATTCGAATGGTCAGAAAAGTGTCAGAAAAGCTTCAATCAGTTGAAAGCTCTTTTGACTAAAGCTCCAGTGTTAGTACAACCAGAATCCGGTAAAGAATTTGTGATTTATAATGATGCTTAGTTGAACGGTTTGGGATGTGTTTTGATGCAGGAAGGAAAAGTTTAGCTTATACTTCGAGGTAATTTAAACTACATTAAAAGAATTATTTGATGCACAACCTTGAGCTGGCTACAATTGTGTTCGCATTAAGTTTTGGCGTCACTATTTATTTGGTGAAAAATATCATGTGTTTTCAGATCATAAAAGTCTAAAATATTTGATGACTTAGAAAGATTTGAATCTGCGTCAAAGAAGATGGTTAGAACTGTTAAAAGACTATGAACTAGTTATAGATTATCATCCGGGAAAAACAAATGTTGTTGTTGATGCTTTGAGTCAAAAATCACTGTTTGTGCTACGTTCAATGAACACTCATTTAGATCTGTCTGTTGATGGTTCGGCTTTGGCCGAATTGAAAGCGAGATCATCATTTTTTCAACAAAATTTTGATGATAGAAATTTGATAATGAAATGTTAGCGAAACAAGCCTAGTGTAATTTAAACACTGATTCTAAATTTTAAGTTGATGTTGATGATTGTTTGAGATTCTGAGATCGAATTTGTGTTCCAAGAAATCTAGAATTGAATCAGTTGATTTTGAAAGAAGCACATAGCAGTCGCTTATCGGTTTATCCAAGAAGTACAAATATGTATAATGATATGAAACAACTTTACTAGTGGCCTGGAATGAAAAGAGATATCTCTGATTTTATTTTGAAATGTTTGATCTGACAGCAATTTAAAGTTGAACATCAGGTGCCATCCAGTTTATTACAACCGATTATGATTTTTGAATGGAAATGGAATAGAGTGACGATGGATTTTGTTTCAGGTTTGCCTTTAACTCCGGGAAGAAAGATGCAATCTGGGTTATAGTTGATAGATTGACAAAATCAACTTATTTTATTCTGGTGAGAATGAATTATTTGCTTGAGAAGTTAGCTAAGTTATACATTTCTGGTATTGTGAGGTTACATAGGGTGCCACAATCTATTGTGTTTGACAGAGATCCGAGGTTTACTTAGCAGTTTTTGGAAGAAACTGCAAGAGGCTATAGGTATGAAATTACACTTCAGTACTGCTTTTCACGCACAGACGAATGGCCAATCCGAGCAGATTATTCAGATACTCAAGGATATGTTTACATGTTGCATTCTTGAGTTTGAAGGTAAGTGGAAATAGTATTTTCCATTGATTGAATTTGTGTATAAAAATAGTTTTCAATCGAGCATTAAATTAGCACCATACGAAGCCTTGATTGGTAGGAAATGCCGAACACCTCTGTACCAGTCCGAACTCAGTGAAAATAATATCCAGGGGGTTGGTTTAATTAAGGAGACTGAACAGAAAGTAAAAGTGATATCTGAAAGCATCATTTGATCGGAAGAAATCATACGAAAATTTGAAACGTAAAGATATTGAATTTGAGATCGGTGATAAAGTATTTTTGAAAGTGTCTTCGTGGAAGAAAATACTCTGATTCAGCAAAAAGGGAAAATTGAGTTTGAGATTCATCGGACCGTATGAAATTATCCAGCGTATTGGACCTATTACTTATAAACTGTCGCTACCATCTAAGGTAGAAAAGATTCATAATGTGCTTCATGTATCGATGCTTTGACGATACAGATCTGATCCCTTACATGTAATTTCTCCGTCTGAAATAGAAATCCAGTCTGATATGACATATGAAGAAGAATCGATCCGCATCTTAGCTCGCAAGATTATAGAATTAAGAAATAAGATAATTCCGCTAGTAAAAGTATTGTGGCATCTACACAGTGTAAAAGAGGCTACGTGGGAACCCGAAGATGCTATGAGACAGCAATATCTGAATCTGTTCAATGGTAAGATTTTCGTGGATGAAAATCCCTACGGGGAGAGTTGTAACGGTCCGATTTATACCTTAGTCAAAATAGTAGTTTGGGACCCCAAATCCGAGTCAAAAAATATTTTAATATTATTTTCAGTGTTTATAGCATGTGAATTTTTATGTGTGGAAGTTTTGTATGAAAATTTTATCGTTTGTGTGATTAATTTGCAAAAAGGACTAAATTGCAGAAAATGTAAAAGTGGCATTCTATTTGATTAAGTGTAACACCCCTAACCCCTAACCATCGCCGGATTAGGGTTAAAAGTGTTACCAGATAGATCGAAAACATTTACAGAATTATCATATAGCCATTTATAAATCTCAAACATAATGTCCCTTAAGAAGGTTATCGAGACCCTAAGCATGCTTATAAACCGAGTTAGGACTAAACCGAAACTCATAAATTATTTCAAAAAAAAATTGGAAACTTTTCTAAGATATAGGGGTCACACGGCTGTGGGGGTAGGCCTGTGCCTCACCCACGGCTACTTGACACTCCCTTGTGTCCTCCCCGTGGTAGAATACTGCCAAAATCAACACGGTCACCAAGCACGCCCGTATGCTAAGGTCGTCTACTACTAGATCACATACTTCCATTTCTCACACGGCCATCAAGCACACCCGTGTCGAGGCCGTGTGCAATTTAAGCCACATTCTGCCAGTTTACCCACGGTCTTAGGCATGCCCATGTGCCTCAACCGTGTGACATCATAGGCCATTTTACAAGGCCAATATGCCATCCAAATGGGTCATACTTACAAGCAATGTTTTCCAGCATGTATTATGCATAAATGGCATCCAAAACATACCAATTTGACTCATCAATCAACACATTCAAAAACCATCTCAATCATGCCAAATTACCACTTAATATTCATATCATCATAGGCATAAACCATCCATTTGCCTAGTCTAAACTTAAGCATTTCATATGCAACAACCATATCAAGATTTGCATCATCTAGCTCATCCATTCAAGTATATATAACCTCAAAACTTACCAAAGCACAAGGCTAGATTCACTTCATAATCATATACACATACCTAGCCTATACATGCCATAATTAACTATATACATTTTCAAAAGGTGCCAAAATGAGTTTAATAGTGTGAAGACGATCTGTGACAGTCCCGAGCCTTCAGTAGCTTTGACGACCTATAAAATAGAAAAAACACGCACAGAGTAAGCTTTCCAAAAGCTTAGAAGTCATAATACAAATAAATCTAGCATAAAGGCATATATGCATAAAGTACATTGACACATAACATTTACTTAGCAACTATCACATATTGTTTTGGTTCATATACTTGGACCCAATTGCCACATTCATCCATACCAGAATCATATGTTTATATATACAACTCCTTCTTAAACACTCTTGCATCTTATTCTTGTGCTCATATTAAATCATACTTTTCTTTAATTCAAAGTCATATAGGTACTTACCTTTTATACACCTTTATTGTACATACCTAACATATCTGAAATAAATATACTTTCATGTAATTGTTCATAGCTCGGATTTGCTCATTGAACAGTTTAGAATCTAATATGATACCCGAAAACTCAGAATAATTATATAATGTCAACGCCTGCACGTGGTCTTATCGGATGTTGATGCCATTTGTCCCGCATGTGGTCTTACTCGTATTCAGATATCGATGCCACTATCCCTGAAAGGGTCTTACACATAAACAGATATCAATGCCACTGTCCCTGGCAGGGTCTTACACGTAAACAGATATCAATGCCACTGTCACTGGCAGGGTCTTACACATAAACAGATATTGATACCTCAGTCTCAGACATATTGTTACACGAATCAATATGATGCCGATGTCCTAAATGAGGTCTTATATATAATTAGATAATGATGCCTACGTCCTAGATGAGGTCTTATATATAATCAGGTAATGATGCCTACGTCCCAGACGAGGTCTTATATATAATCAGATAATGATGCCTACGTCCCAGACGAGGGCTTATATATAACCAGATAATGATGCCTACGTCCCAGATGAGGTCTTACACAATTATCAAATCAATGCCAATGTCCTAGACGTGGTCTTATATGATAAAACAGAACAGATACCTTTGTATTCCCAAGTTCATACAAAACTTCTCTGACTTATCACTATGTCGACCTTATTTTAGAATTCATCTACATAGTATCTCAAATGCAGCCATTATCATTGAAAATCATGTAAATAAACTCAATTCAATACAATTACATTTATTAGCAATATAACTTACCTCGGATTCGGTTTATCGGGATGAAAATAGCTACTCGTTAACTTTTGGTTTCCCGCGACATAAATCCATTTTCCTCGGTTCTTGATCTAAACATATTAAGAATTAACCATTTTATTCACTATTTCATTCAATTCAATCCATACACACATATTTTGGGCTATTTACAATTTAGCCCTCACATTTGAACATTCAATCAATTTAGTCCAGTTTTCTCAAAACATCAAATTCACCAAATTAATGCATACACATGCTTAGTCGAATATCCCTATGGACTATATAAGTCCAAATATTTCATCAAATTTGCTATTTAGTCCCTTAATTCTCCATTTTCTCAATTTAGCTCTAATTAGCTAAATTCATCAAAAATTCAAGAACAAAGTATGTTCATCAAATACATATCTTTCATCTAACATCATAAATCATCAAAACTCACATGAGTTCATCAAAAGCTCATCTCAAATACATCATCAATACTCAAAATTAAAACATGGGCTTGATAGTAGACGAAGCAACGATTGCAAAAACGTAGAAATTATCAAAAATCGAAGTTAAAACTTACCTTAATTCAAGCTTGAAGTGGCCGAATATAGCTTAAGGTTTTTTTATTTTCTTTCTTGATTTTCGGCAAGAGAGGATGATAATTATCATCTTTTCCTTGTTTGTTTTATTATTAACGTATTATTATTCCATTTACTAAAGTACCCTTTCATTTAATAAAAGAAAACATATATATAACAATGGCATACTTGACTTTCATTCATCCACTATCTATAATTTTGGCCAAATTTCCACATAAGACCCTCACTTTTACAAAGCCATAACACATTATTACTTTAACAAATAGCATGCTAGTTTTTTAGTCAATGCAATTCAATCCTTTTGTCAAATTAAACACGCAAATGAATAAATTAACTCACGAAAATTTAGGACATGCGTAGTCACATATCAAAGACATAGAAAATAATATTAAAAATATTATACGGACTTGGATTTGTGGTCCTGAAACCACTGTTCTGACTACGGTATAAATCGGACTGTTACATTAAGTGCCGAATTGATGTGTCTCTTTAAATGTGAGGTCCTTATGTTGTAATTAAACCATTTGAATATTGGATGGACATAAAAACCTAAGGTTAGTGGATTTTAAATGAATTTAAAAAAGCTAATATGGTAATTTATGTATTAATATGATTTATAATAAAACAAAAGTATGAAAATAGGCCATTATGTTCATCTTTGGCAAAAAATAACAATAAAAGAAAAGAAAAAAGACTAAATTTAGGGTTCGACACTTCCAAGTCTTGATTAAGGTATGGATTTTGTTCAGTTTCTGATAATTTCTATGTTTTTGTGATCATTGCTTCATGTCCTCTTAAGCCCATGCCTTAATTCATGAAATTTATGATGATTTTGAATTTTGCCATTATTTATGTTGTGAGCTTTGTGATGTTAAATGGTGAAATATAGAAGCTTGATGTTAGATAAATATGTTTTGTATTGGGATTTTTGATGAAATTGATTCTTATGTGCTAATTTGTGAAAATGAGAAATTGAAGAACTAAAATGTGAAATAAATGAAATATATTGGCTTATTTGAGATAAGTGAAGATTCGGCCAAACTATAGTGTAGTGAAATTTTGTATATTTTTGGTTTTGTGAATTATGGACTTAAATGTCAAAATGAGAAAATGTGAGGGCTAATTTGTAAAATACCTTAAATATATGTTTATTGATTGAATTGAATGATTTGCTGAATGAATAAGCTAAATTTGAATGTGTTTAGATCAAGAACCAAAGAAAGAGAAATTAGACTGGGGGAAATCTAAAGTGGTCGAATAGTCGTTTTCATTCGTTTGTATCCGTATGAGGTAAGTCGATATACAAATAAATGTGTTTGAATTGAATTATTATTGTTTATATGTGAATGAATTGTGATATATGACAATTTGGGCTAAATATGTGAAATTCGGGAAAATTTTGTTAATGTGACAACATCCGAAAAGCCCCATGCAAACCTTAGGAAGTAGTTAGGATACGTATGTCATGACATAGGATTCCGATAAGTGTTACCGTGTAAGACACATCTGGGATGTTGGCATCGAATTATGATTTATGTGTAAGACAATGTCTAGGACATTGGCATTGTATTTGATTTCGTGTAAGACCCTGTCTGTGACAGTGGCATCGATATTGATTACATGTAAGACCACGTCTAGGACGTTGGCATTGTACGAGCTTTCTGAGCTATCCGAGTATCCTATTTGATTCCGAATGATTCAACAGGCATTCCGAGATATGATTGAATATGTGAATATGTTTTTTGTTTCAGGTACGTATAAAATGTGTATGAAATTTTGCAATGGAAGATAAGTATGAATATGTTCATTTGACATGTGGGCTACATGAAAATGTGATATGTTTATGAGTAAGTGATTATGAACATTTGAGCTAGATGAGAAATATGAATTTGCTATTGTGATTGCCATAGTTTTTATGAAATAAATAGTTTGAAATTGTTTATGTGATAATTTACTTGTATATGGCTTACTAAGCTTTTATAAGCTTAATTTGTGTGTGTTTTAATTGTTTTATAGATTATCGAAGCTACTGGAAGCTCGGGGATCATCAAGGATCATTACCACACTATCGAACTATATTTTGCTACATTTTGAAAAAGTATATATTGAAGTATGGCATGTATAGGCTAGAGAACTTTGTTTATGTTTTGAAATGTGTATATATAGCTATGTGATATGGCTTGTTAATGAATGTGAATATAGGTGAATTTAGTCCATGCTATGTGATGCAAAAGATAGTATGTTTTTTATGTGAGGTTGGTATGTTGAAATTGATATGTTTTGGCTATTTTTGGGATACCAAAGGATGCTTGTTTAATGCTTGTAGGTATAACCTATAATGGGTGGCAATTTGGCCTTGCAAATGGCCTATAATTGCCAACACGGTTGAGCACACGGGCATGTGTCTAGACCATGTCCTTCACTGTCCCATTTCTAAGCAAGTAAGACTTGCACACGAGCCAGAAACACGGACGTGTGATAGGCCACGTGATTCAAGTCAGTTTTGCACACTGGCTGAGACATGGTCCAAGGCACGGCCTGGAAGTCACACAGCCTAGCCACATGGGCGTTTGCCCTGTTTTCAAAGAAAATATTCTAAGTTTCGCAAAGTTTCCGTATGAGATCGGTTTGGTCCCGAACCCAATCTAAAGCATGTTTAAGGTCTCGTAGACCTTCTAAAGGGACAAAGTGATTATGAATGATGATGATTTGTTACCCAAGTCAGAGAGTTACATGGGGCCGGACAAGAGCTGGGACATGACCATGTGATCCCATTTCGAATGTCCACATTGCCTATGACATAGGCGTGGCTTTGGCCATGTGAGACACATGGCCGCGCCACACGGGTGTGTGTCCCCTATATTTTGAAATTTTTTTCTATGTTTTCCAATAATTTCCTGAGTTATCGGTTTAGTCCCGAATACTTCTAATGCATGATTTGGACCTCGTAGGCTCGTATTAGGGACTATAAGATTGGTTGTGAATGACATTTATTTGGAAATGAAAAATGTATGTGAATTGTATGTTTGTTTAAGTAGCAAGTCCAGTAATACTCTGTAACCCTATTTCAACGACAAATACGAGTTAGGGGTGTTACAAGAGGGACCGATTTGACATATGCAATTGAGGCTAAAATGATTTATAATTAAGTTCCAATTGTTGCCTATTAATTATAAACTCATTTAATCAAAAATTCTTTCCACAATAGTATCGTGATTGAGCTCTCCTAACGACATACCATTACAAAAGCAACTCGATTAGTGCTCGTCCAATGGCCTTATCATAAGTGTGCTACCCTTATAGGATATCCTTAATCTGTTTGGGATAATATTCATTCTCCCAATATGATCTTATTTTATCTAATGGTAACCGTTACAACTTCATTCATGAAAGTCAATCACTATCAAATAGTGATAAAGTCATCCATCACAAAGACGAACAACACGTGACCATGTTTAGTTTTTTATCAACCATATAATACCGATGAGAAGATATCATTTACCCATGTCTTGGGCTGTGAATTCCACTATTGTGAATGACTCTACATACTGTGGAAGTCGTACACCCAACAAACTATCTTTTGGTTCATTATCTATTCTAACTTAGGCTTTTACTTACATCAAAGTGTAAAAGTCACACATACATAGATTTGAAAATGATTTTCTTACACAATGTAAATTTAAAATTTTGAATATTGACCCAATTTGTGATATTTATAGGAATAAACCCTAACTGAATTCATACTTGTGTTTTCGACTTATCGGACGTTCATTGTTTCTGGCTTTCAACCAAACGGTCTTCTCCGCTATTCTCATACAATGAACTACTTCGAGTGTGGGCCCAAACCAATTGGATCGAAACAAAGAACTAGAAAAAGTTCTCTCTTTTATTTGTGGTTAAAACAAAAATTTTCTATTCTTTAATAGAAATCTATAGAATTGTTTTTTTCTAGAAAAATATATTTAATAGTTGAGAATAAATTCTCTCTATTTTTCGGTAGAGTAAAAGTTGTGTTTTTTCTCTATCGGTGCCATATATTTATACGAAGAAAAGAAAAAAAAAAACCTTGATGAGTTGTTGTGGTTTATTTCAAAAAGAGAAAAACTTCCTACTTAGAGTATGATTGGAGTCGATGACACACCCCAGTATTCCTACTAGGGTTGCAGCCCTCCTTCATGTTAGATGAGAGGTTTTGGGCCTCTCTCACATAGGGTCCAATTATGAGTACTCTTAGGGATTTTGACCCAGTACTTTGTAATGTGATCCAAACGGATTTGATTTTTTTATCTCCCAAAATAAATTTTAATATTCTATATTTAACAATTTTCTCATCCATATTTTACCCCCAATAAAATTTTGATGATTTTACCCCTAGTTAAATTTTGAGAAAATAACTTTGATATTTCAAAACTCAACATGTTCACTATTACCGATGGTTTATTTTCATTTTGGTCTTCAAAACAACCCAAAATGTAAACTAATTCTTCCAATCATTTTTAAGTAATCTATATAGAATTGCAAACGAATCATTTCCATTTCCATTCCCATTTTCATTTCTAAAATCTATATTCATTTCCAAATAATTCTATTTTTCCATTTTGAAAAAAAAAAACCATAACCATTCCTGAATGCTTCCCATTTCTCTTTTCCTATTCATTTCGTTCATTTTTATTCAAACACATAATTCATTTATGGTTTCAACAAACTATTGGAGAGACCGATTGAACTTATGTAATTAGGGCTCAAATGATTTATAATTAAGTTCCATCCTTTTTCCTATTAATTATGAACTCATTTAGTCACGAAGTCATTCCACTATAGATTTGTGACTGAGCTTTCCCTAGCAACATACCATTACGAAAGCAAATATTCAGTGTTCATCTAATGACATTCTCATAAATGTGTTACCCTCATAGGATAACCTTGATCTCTTTGGGATAATATCCATTCTCTCAATATGATATTATTTTATCTAATGGTAACCAGTACATCTTCCTTCATGAAAAGTCAATTACTACCAAATAGTAATTAAGTCATTCATCACAAAGACAAAATACCCATGGCCATGTTTACTTTCATCAACCATTTAATACATAAGTCATTTATTGAATAGTAATCAACCATGTTTACTTCTCATCAACCATTTAATTCCACTATTGTGAATGATGTTACATACTATAGAAGTCATACACCCAACGCACCAACTTTTGATTCCTTATCTATTCGAACTTAGGCTTTTACTTACATTAAAGTGTACAAGTTACAGATACATAGTCTACCATCCACTCAGGATTGAGGTATGACACAAGCGAATAAACTCATAAATAGATTCAAGATATATTCTTCTTGGGTTCAGTCAATATACTATTGGTCCAGTCAGTCACATATATGTCTCTATCTTTTTGGAGTCATCTGCTCTGATGCCCAAGACAAGGCATCTCCCCAATTGGACTAAGTAGACGACATATTAGTTTTTCAAACAGTTTTCTTGTAATAGCACGTTTTCAGTGAAATCAAAACAATAGTTTTGGGACCGCAAATTCGATGTCAAAATATTTATTTTATTATTATTTTATTTCCTATAGCATGATAGTAGTACTGTATAAAAATTTCGTGTAACACCCTGAATTTGGGCCTAGTAGAATTGGGCCTATCGGGCCTTGGGCATAGGAGGGTTTAAAATTTTGAGAATAAAAGAACGACACTAATGCAAGTTGGACCTGTTAGGTGAGTGATTTTGGAAGGTTAGAGGGCTTCCATGAAGTCCTGGGTTCAAACCTAGGCTTTAGGAAAAATTTTGGTTTTAGGTGAATAAAACCCTAAGAGTAAGTAAGCCTTATGAATAAAATGTAGAAAACAAATGACATAAGGAAGCATGTGGCCTAGTGGTTTTGGCATCATTAAGGTTGCAAGGGAGCATGGGTTCAAGTCTTGGCCCTTGATTTTTATTTTGTTTTTACTTTTAAAGAAACCTGGACCTTGGGCCTATAGACCTAATATTTTGTTAATGATAGAGTGTGACACAAGGAGTTGGATGGCAAGGAGGCAAGTGGCGTATTTGATCAATGAAAGGGCTTGGGTTTGAGTCCTATTGAAAGCAAATAGTTGTTATTTTGCAACTTGGGGATGGTAAGAGATGGATTTGGATTCAAACACTTGGAGTTATTTGAAGACCTAGGAAAAGAAGGGAATTGACTTGGTCATAGTGGTTGGAATTTGATTTGAATTTAAATGAATGGTTGGAGGAAATCAAGGAATAATATAGGGAGGAAATCAGGGAGTTGAGCTTGAGGGGAATGTCCTAGCCAAATGGGGGGTGTTGAGTAGGAAAATTTTGGCTAAGAGCATTAGGGAATAGGCATCTCGACACTTTCAGTATTTTGGTAGCCGAATTCTCTTTTGGCAATGGAGGTATTTGTTCTGCTTTCTTCCTTTTTACGGTATTGGTTGTTAGGCACCCTTAGTGTATCTTTTTTCTCCTTTTAGGTCTCAACTCAGGTGCTTTTCTTTTTCCCCTCTTCTGTCAAGTTGTATCAAATAGCTCAGATCCTCTCTCAACGGTATTGCTTCTTGTAGGCCGAATGCTTCCTACTTTCACCATTAATTTCGGTTTCATTCTCTTTTTTTAATTCTTCTTTGGCCAAATTCTACTTACTTTTTCAGTTGCATTTCTTTTAGTTTAGTTTACCTTGCTATTTGGTAAAGCCGAATACAACTTTGTGTTCCTATTTCTTAAACATATTTCCTTTATTTCTGTTTTTCCCTTTTTTTTTCGGGATTGGTATTAATCTCAATTTCTTCTTGTTAGGGTGATCGATTACTTTGTGGTTGTGATTTAGGCATTCGTGTTAACTCTGATTCTGTGGGCCCACCTAGACTGAGTATTGGGTTTTGGTCCCAAATACACCGTTTTGTTGGTATATGTTATCAGTGTCGCTCGAGGCGACTGTAGCCCTTTTGGCAAGGTTGTGGAATTACTGAAATACCCTTGGAGGGTAAAATGACTGTTATGCCCCTAGAGGGCAAAATGACTTAAATGCCCTACATGTTATATGATTGTTATTGTATGTTAATTATGGTATGTTGCATTCATGTGATATTATGTTGCATGGGGAAAAAGGGATTATTGATGCGGAGGAAGTACTGATAGGGTCGCAAGGTCGCTTGGCGACTGTGGATCCACTGATGGCTTTAAGGCGATTATATGATTGGCAACTCTGCTGCAATATTGGTTAGTGCCGCAATCGGTGCTACATTAGGAGCGTATGGATGGGTGGGTCGATTAAATCCCCACAGGAGTGCAGGGTTGGATACGAGATGGAATGCAGGGTTGGTATGGGCATTAATAAATTACATATATGGATTCTAATATTGAGATGGCCTTAGGTCTAGATAAATATGATTTGTGGCATTTGACATGGGTTAAGGCCCAACTGAGGCTATTATGGGGCTAAGGCCCAAATGCCACCTTTATTGTGTGGGGCTTGGGCCCACATTGATGACTGGAATAGGCTTAGGCCTGGATTGTTTTGATGCATGCCTTATGACCAATGAGGGTTGTACACACTGAGTTTTCGTAAACTCACCCCATCTTTTTATTAAATGTTTCAGGAAATCATCAGCAGGCGGTTCGACGTACTGGAGTACTCGGAGGTGGCCACACTACGAGCAGCTTTGAATTTTAGTACTCCATTCTATTTTATTTAAACCATTTCCTTACTGGGTTGTAAAAGGCCACTCTTAAATTCTGGCTTTAAATTTGGGGCTTTTTTCTAGTTTATTATGATTTAAGTCTGTTGAAAGTTGAACCCAGTTTTCCCAAAAATGATAACTATTTTCCAAACACTACGCTTTTGCAACTCTATTTTTGGATAACACATCTTCGTAAATCATTATTTTAAATTAAGCTTCCGCAACAATGAGGTTTTGAAATTAATAACATTTAATAAACGTCGATTAATAATAAATAAACGCAAAACTGAGACTTTAGTTTTTAAATATCAAGATGGGTTTTTAAATGAAACCACGATTTTCGAAAAGCACCTCAATTGTGACACACCAGATTCGGGCCTAATGCCTAGGTCGGGTTTGGGGTGTTACAATAGTGTCAAAGAGCTGGGTCAGGATACGAATATAATTGGAAGATCACCCACACTATCAACTCATCTTGGTATATCTAGACTTGTTATTTTGAGTATGGCATGCATAGGGGCTAGACTAGGTGAATTATTTTGTTATTTTGGCTAACTATGTATTGGCTCATTTAAAGATGAACTCTTTTGTATATTTCCATAGTTGATGGCTCATTATTACTAATTTATGAAAAGATGATGTTATTCATGGAAGTGTATGCTGAAAATTTATGTTGCTTAGTCATTTGTTGAATGGAATTATGTTGTGTGAGCTAGGGTGATGAAAAGAGCATGGAAAATAGCCTTGTTCTTTTCCACATGGGTAGGCACACGGGCAGTCCCATGGGTGTGTGACGAGGTCGTGTGTCCCCTGTATGTTAGTGTTCTAAGTCAGTGTCGACCACGGGCTAGCCACACAAGCTTGTGCCTAGGTCGTGTGCCCCAGACGTCACAAATAGAACACCCATGTTTTTACACACAGGCGAGGACACGGGTGCGTCTAGGCCGTGTGGAGCACACGGGCCAAGAACATAGGCATGTGTCTGGCCATGTGAAAACCCCTAGGTTCGAAATGAAAATAAATCCCACATGGGCTAGGGACATAGGCGTGTGTAACCACAAGGCCTGCCCGCACGGACGTGTGGCCCCTATTTATACAAAAAAAAAATTAAGTGCACAAAAGTTCTCGGTTGGGTTCCGAAACCCTCCGTAAGCATGTTTAAGGCCTTGTAGGTCCATAATAAGAATGTTTTGAGGGTGAATGAGATATTTCAAATTGGAATGAAATTTGATAGTATAACTTTATGTGTTTAAGTGAGATAAGTGGTAATGCCTCGTGCCTGGTTCCGGTATTGAATATGGGTAAGGGGTGTTACAAACCCTGTGAATTATTTTCTCACTCAATTCGGTTCAATACAATGGAGTTCGGCATTTGTGACATATAAAGCTTCGTACGGTGCCATCTTCATGCTAGATTGAAAACTGTTGTTATATGCGATTCAACCAATGATAAATATTTCTCTCAGTTGCCTTCGAACTCTAGAACACAACATCAGAGCATATCTTCAAGAATCTGAATTACTCTCTCAGACTGACCATCAGTTTGCGGATGAAATACGATACTAAAGTTCAATTTCATACTTAAAGCCTCTTGCAATTTCTTACAAAAACACGATGTGAACCTCAGATATCTATCAGAAATAATCTAAACTGGCACCCTGTGCAATCTAATGATCTCAAAGATATACAATTGAGCTAATTTATCAAGTGAATAATTTTTACGTACTAGAATGAAATGCGCAGACTTTTTTAGACGATCTACAACAACCCATATAACATCTTTCTTTTTCAGAGACAGAGGCAAACCCGATACAAAATCCATCGAACTCTATCCCATTTCCACTCTGGTATAATCACAAGCTGTAGTAATCCTGAAGGTACTTGATGTTCAGCTTTGCACTTGTTGACAAATCAAACACCTCGATACAAACTCAGAAATGTCTCATTTCAAACATGACCACCAACATAATTGTTTCAAGCCATTGTACATTTTGGTACTCCCCGGGTGAACAGATAAACAACCATTATGTGTTTCGTGCAAAATTTTCTGAATGAGCTCGGAATTCTTTGGTACGCTGATTCTACCTCAGAACATTAAACAGTCATTGGATCCGATCTGAAAGTCAGAATCACTAGTGGACTCACATTGCACTCTTTTGGCTTGCAATTCATTATCACATTTCTGAGCTTTGTAAATTTGTTGAAGAAATACCGATTTAGCTTTCAACTCTGCTAGATCGAATCATTATCACATAAGGTTAACTGAGTATTCACCGCTCTCAAAGCAAACAAAGATTTTATACTCAAAGCATCTGCGACTACATTTGCTTTCCCCGAATGATAATCAATCACTATCTCATAGTCTTTAAGCAACTCGATCTATCTTCGTTGTCGCAAATTCAGATATTTCTGAGCCATTAAATACTTCAAGATTTTATGGCCGGTAAAGATATGACACTTCTCGTCGTATAAACGATATTGCCAAAATTTTAATGCAAATAAAATGACGGCCAACTCTAAATCATGCGTCGGATAATTCTTTTCATGTGGCTTTAGCTGTCTAGAGGCATAAGTTATAAATTTTCCTTCTTGCATCAAAACGCAACCTAAACCATTCACCGCAGAGATGATGTCACCAAATTTTCAATGCGAAAACAATAGCTGCCAGCTTTAAATCGTGTGTTGGATAATTCTTTTCATGCAGCTTCAACTGTCTCAAGACATAAGCTATCAGTTTTCCCTTTTGCATCAACATGCAACCCAAACCGTTCAATGATGCATCGCTATAAATCACGAATTCTTTACCCAACTCAGGTTGAGCCAACACTACTGCTTCAGTTAACAACATTTTCAACTGATCAAAACTCTATTGGCATTTCTCTGACCAATCGAATTTTACATCTTTCTTTAGTAATTTGGTCATCAGTGTATTAATCATCGAGAATCCCCTAAAAAAAACGTCGATAATAACAAGCTAATGCCAAAAAACTTCTAACTTCAAATACATTTCTCAGTGGTTTTTAGTCAACAACTGCAGAAATCTTGGTCGGGTCAACTCGTATGCCTTCAGCTGAAACAATATGTCCCAAAAATCTAACTTCTAGGAGACAAAATTCACATTTGCTGAATTTAGCAAACAATTACTTATCTCTCAGAGTTTGTAGCACAATTCTCAAATGCTTGGTGAGCTTAGACTCATCTTGTGAATATATTAGAATGTCATAAATGAACAAAACAATGAATATGTCTAGATACGGTCTAAAAATCTAATTCATCAAATCCATAAAAACTGCAGGAGCATTAGTCAATCGGAAAGGCATAACAAGAAATTCATAATGTCTGTACCTCACTCTGAATGATGTTTTCGGCACATCTGAATCTTTAACTCACAATTGATAGTAACCAGACCGTAGATCAGTATTTGAAAACACTGTTGCGCCTTTCAACTGATCAAATAAATAATCTATTCTTGGCAACTGATATTTGTTCTTTATCGTAACTTATTAAGCTGACGATAGTCAATACACATTTTCATCGACCCATCTTTCTTCTTTACGAATAACACTGGAGCATCACACAGTGAAAAACTAGGTCGTGCAAAACCTCTATCTGTTAATTCTTGCACCTAAGCTTTCAACTCTTTCAATTCTGTTGAAGCCATTCTGTACGGAGCTATCAATATTGGTAAAGTTCCCGGTACTAACTCAATAGCAAATTCAACCTCTCTTATTGGTGGTAACCCCAGTAATTCTTATGGAAGCATTTCTGGATACTAACAAACAATTGGCACTAATTCAATCTTAGATTCTGATACTTTTGTATCTAGAACATAAGCAAGATAAGCTTCAAAACCTTTTCTCACACATCTCTGAGCTAACATAGACGAAATTACAACCGGAAAATTACTTGACTCATCTGATTCAATTAGAAGAATTTTATTCTTCTGACATTTCAATTAAATAGTTTTTCGTCTACAATTCACAATAGCCTCATGCAACGTCAACAAATCCATAACCAGAATTACATCAAATTCATCAAAAGGTAGTAACATCAAATCAGTCAGAAAATAGTAACCCTAAGTCATCAAAGGATAATTCTTGCAAACTTTATCAACTAGAACATACTTGCCTAAGGGGTTCGATACACAAACTCAGTAGATTCAACAGGCAATTTCTTATTAGACACTAAATTCTCACAAACAAACGAATGAGTGAATTCAGGATCAATCAATGCAATAACATTAGTTTCGTAAAGAGAAAATGTACAGGTGATAACATCTGGTGATGGTGCATCTTCGCAAGCACGAATAGCGTAAGCTCTAGCAGGTGCTCTATCTTTAGATTCCTTAGATTAATCTTTTGTTATGCCTCTACTATTGGTCACATTTCCCACATTTCTGGGTTGTCTATCTCTAGTGACTGTGTTACTCGGTCTTGCATTCTAAATCTTATCTTTCTCAACTAACTCTGGGAAATCACGTATGAAATGATCTTGTGAACCACATTTGAAACAAGCCTGATTATTTATTCTACATTAACCAGGATTTCGTCTTCCACATTGTTGAAATTCAGGTCTATAGTTTCTCACGCTGCCAACACTTGATATTGATGTAGCTTGAGCTTTAGGATTTGAGTATTATTTTCCACGATCTCTATTTGAATTTCCAATTGAAGAATTTGGACGAGTGTATGAATCTTTAGATTTCTTTGATGAAGATTGATATCGCTTATTCATCAATCTTTTTCTCGAGTCTCTTGCCTCTAAATCTACCTTTCTCTTTTTTGCTAAGCTCCTCGGCTTTGCAAGCCCTATCAACTAGGACAATAAATTCTTTCAACTCTAGAATTCCTACTAGAAGTTTAATATCCTCATTCAATCCATCAACGAACCATTTACACATGATTTCTTCAGTAGAAACATACTCACGAGCATACTTGCTCAATCTTATGAATTCTCTTTCATACTCGATCACTTTCATATGGCCCTGTTTCAATTCTAGAAACATTTTGTGCATTTGATCAAGAAACTGCTGACTTATATATTTCTTTCAGAACTCACACCGAAAGAATTCCTAGGTAACTCTTTCTATCGGTACCACAGAACTAAGCTACTCCACCACTGATATGTAATGTCCCTCAATAAGGAAATGTCACACTTTAAACACTCAGCTGGCGTGCACAAAAGTTCATCGAAAACCCGGATAATATTTTCAAGCCAAAATTCAACTCTCTCGAGATCATCATTAACAGTAGCTCTAAACTCTTCATCCTCATATTTACGAATTTTATCAACTGGTGGCTTATTTACTCGTATAAGTTCCACACCTTAAGCAGCTACGGGAATAGGTTAGGGATTAGGTGGGGGTGGAGGTTGTTGAGCAGCCTAATTTATCTGGACAAATTGAATGAACCACTCGTTCATCATTTGGAAAAAGGCTTCTTTAGCCTCTCCTCCATGACTACTCGATACATTTCTAGATTCAGACAGCATTGCCCCTTGAGTGGGACCTAGCCCATTACTCTCGACATCGTTAGTTACAGCTCGATTGGGATCCATTTGATATGCGAAAACACAGTTTAAATTGTCAGGAGTCATCACACTATCACAGGTTATATATGGCATGTGTAGCTAGAATCTCACATACGTTATGTTAGTCCTAGAATCGACTAAAATCAAACCTCCGATACCAAAAAATATAACACCCCTCACAAGTATTCAATGCCAAAATAGGGTTATGGAACATTACTGAACTTATCACATATTAAAGCATAAATTTCTCATACAAATTAAACAAATCAAGTACAATTCATTCACAACTAATAATATTGTCCATAATATGAGCCTACGAGGCCCTAAACGTGGATTAGGAGTGGTTCGAGACTAAATCAATAACTTTGGAAAATTTTTGAACGTTTAGAAAATTTTCTCAAAAATAGGGGACACGCGCCCGTAAGGCCCGGCTGTGTGAACATTCGAAGTGGGAGCACATAGCCGTGTCCCAGCCCGTGTCTGACCCTATGCAACTTTCTGACTTGGGTCACACAGCCAACACACACACTCATGTGGCTAGCCCATGTGCCCTACAAATGGCCATACACACTCGTGTGCCATGCCGTGTGCTAGGCAATGTCAAACCTGTAGGGTATACAGACTTATAACACAAGGCCAGGTCACACGATCGTGTGTGAGGCTATGTGGAGTATACTGACATGGTTTCTATTTCAACACGAGGGGATACACAGCCGTGTACATGACTATGTATCACACACGGCTGAGACACACACCTTTTTTTCCCATGTGGACAAAAATATGCTATTTACCAAGCCATTTTGCCACCCAATCTTATGCACACCTATACCAAACTCAAATGGCACAAAACATAGCATATCATAGGCATTAAATTAACTTTACTCAAGCATATTTCATACCATTTCTAGCATCAACCAATTCAAAACATAAATACCACAATATTCCATACAAATTCATACCAAACTCAAATATGCATTAATGCCTAGTGTAACACCCGTCACTCGTATTCAATGACGGAATAGGGTTACGGAGCATTATCAAACTTATTCCATATTTTAAATTTACATTTCACATACAATTAATCAAAATCATATACATTCTATTCACAATCAAACATTTCATCCCTAATACGAGTCTACGAGGCTCTAAACATGTATTAGAAGTGGTTTGGGACTAAACTAATAACTTTGGAACTTTTTGAACACTTAGAAAATTTTCTCAAAAATAGGGGACACACGCCCTTGCGGCCCAAACGTGTGTCTCACATGGCCAATAGACACACCCGTGTCACAGGCCATGTGAACATTAGAAATGGAAGCACATGGCAGTCCCCCAGCCCATGTATAACACTGTGTAACTCTCTGATTTGGGTTACACGGCAAACACACACGCTCGTGTGCCCTAAAATTGGCCATACACGCCTGTGTGGCAAGTCGTGTGCTAGGCCGTGTCAAACCTATAGGGTATACTGACTTATACCACACGACCAAGTTACACGCCCGTGTGTGAGGCCGTCTAGAGCATACTGACTTGGTTTTATTTTCAACACCAACAGACACACGACCGTGTACATGACCGTATATCGTACACAGTTGAGACACATGCCCATGTCTCTGCCCGTGTGGACAAAAATAGGCTATTTACCAAGCCAATTTGCCACCCAACCTTGAGCACACCTACATCAAACTGTAAGGCACCAATATATAGAATAAATAAGCATTCAATCAACCTCAACCAAGCATCATTTATTCCATTTCAATACCAACAAATCCAAGGCTCACAATACGACAATATGCAATCCAAATACATACCAAAATTTACCCTTTTCAATCATCAATATAGTCATTTCCAAACATGTATCAAATTTGCCTAAACTCATAAGCATACTAATTACTAATTCATCAACCATTTGAAATTCACCATGCCTATATTCATCAAGCATCAATTACCATCATAACTAGCATTTATAGGGAAATTATCAAACTCAAACAAAGGCCATTTACACATTTATGTACATCATCAAATTCACCATTATAAACCAACTTACATGGCTACAAATATACTAACCAAACCTTATATATTTACAAGTCAATTCAAATGGCTAAATTAACAAGCATCACGTATATAAAAATGACCAAAATCCCTATACATGCCATATACCAAAATGCCAAAGTTCAAAAGTACCAAATGATAGTTGTATAGTGTGACAATATCTCCGATGATCCCCAAATTTGAGCTAGCTTTGAAAACACTATAAAACACAAAGAAATACACAAAGTAAGCTTTATAGCTTAGTATGTTCGTATAGCATTTATATCAACTAACCAAATATGCACAATTTAAACAAATCAAACATAATATACAATTCACATATGGAATCATCATCCTATCACAATTTCATTCACAAGATTGGTATCACTTTCATAATCTCCTTATTTCAATGCTTGTACGGTTCACATACATACATGTACCATTCTGTATCAAACTCATAATCCATCCACACCTTTGACGTACTCATTGATCCATTCGAAATATTTTTGGATACTCAAAAAACTCACACACTTAGTACCAAAAAATAGCCGAAGTTGTATCAATCTCGCACACTAAGTGCCAATATATAAATATAGCCGAATCTATTTCGATCACACACACTAACTGCAAATATATATAGCCAAAGCTATCTCGACTTTACACACTAAGTGCCCATAATTAATCGAATCATTGTCGAACATAACTGTAGTCTCATATACACAATTTATACAATATCAAAGCATATAAAGCATAATTATAACAATGCTTATTACATACAAACTTACCTCGGATGTAAAAATGGCTAAACTGATCAATTATTCGAGAACTTTGTTTTTCCTTCAATTTAGATCTGAGTTTCACTTTTCTTGATATGCTCAATATACCATGGCCAAACCTTCAAAAGAATAAAAATGGTGTTTTTCTTTCCTTAGATTTCTATTAGAAGAAGTTAAAATACCAAAATTTGTATTTGTTTAATTTATTTTATCTTTAATTATCAATTACCAAAATTAACCTTTAAAAACATTACTAATTAAACCAAATACCACTCCACTATCATCCACTATATCATAAATGGGTTAATTACCACATAATGACCTTAACTTTAAGGTTCTATAACTATTGGACACCTTTAGCTAATAGAACACTAGTTTTACACTTTACGCGATTTAGTCATTTTTATCAAATTGACCAACCAAACGATAAAATTTCTTAACGAAAATTTCACAAAATCATATTTTCATGTTGTAGGCATTAAAATAATAATAAAATAATTATTTCAAATTCGAATTTGTGGTCCCAAAACCACTGTTCCGATTTGACTAAAATAGTTGTTACAACTCTACCCCTTTAGGGATTTTCGTCCCCGAAAAACTTGCTAGTGAATAAGTTAGGGTACTGTTTTCTCATAGCTTTCTCGGGTTCCCATGTAGCTTCTTCAACCCCATGACGTTTCCATAACACTTTTACTAAAGCTATGCTTTTATTTCTCAACTCTTTAATCTCTCGAGCTAAAATTCTAATTGGTTCTTCTTTGTATGTCATATCAAGTTGAATTTCAATCTCTACCGGAGAAATTACATGTGATGGATCTAATCCATATCGATGTAACATCGATACATGAAACACATTATGGATATTCTCTAACTCATTCGGTAAAGCTAGCCGATATGCCGCTGGCCCTATTCTTTCAATAATCTTGTACGACCCAATGAAACATAAACTCAACTTACCTTTACGACCAAATCTAAGTATTTTATTCCATGAAGATACTTTCAGAAACACTTTATCACTAATATGAAATTCAATGTCTTTCCATTTCAAATATGCGTATGATTTTTTTAGATCTAAACCTATTTTCATATTGCCGTGAATTACTTTCACTTTTTCTTCAGTTTCTTTGATCAAATCAACCCCGTGAATCTTTTTCTCACTCAAGTCAGTCCAATACAATGGAGGTCGACATTCGTGACCATACAAAGCTTCATACAGTGCCATCTTTATACTAGATTGAAAGTTGTTGTTATATGAAATGTAACACCCCAAACCCGGTCAATACGTTAAGACCAAATCTGGTATGCTACAAGGAAAGGTTGTTTTAAAGAATTTGAAAGTTTAAGGGGAAAACCATAGTTTTGAAAATCTTTCGACTAGTGTTTCTATAATTTAAAAATGTTATGAAGTTTAACTGTTATTTACTATCTCCTGTTTAATAGAACTAGCAGTTGAAACAGAGTATCGTTTTATAACCACTAAAATCTAGCGACATTCCTAAATGTGATATCTTAAAATCAGTGTTTGAAGGTTTAAGAAAAATTCCAATTTAACTAGTCGTTCGCCATTATTCGTTAACACTTTGGAAACTATTTTTTTATGTTACTAATTTTCTGAAAAAAAACCCCCTTATTTGACAGTTTATAAAACATGCAATTTTAGCATTAAATCAATAATCCAAATTTAATTTCTAGCGGCCTTATTACATAACAAAATCCCAATTAAAAATAAGTCTAAATAAACGAAATGAGTTTACGAGAAAAATATTGCATGGCCATCTCGAGTCCGCCTCGGCTCCAAATCTACGATCTAATGATTACCTGCAAAATCATGCAGAGTGGTGAGTCACCGAGACTTAGTGTGTAAATCCCCATACAACGCAATCGACCTCAAGCCCACATACTATAACATATTAAATAGATATGCAATGCAGTGCAACCCAACCCAACCTAGTTTCCATCCTCTAGGTCACCTGAATCAGCCAAACGCCCGTGGCACCAAGCCACTGTGGTACCAAACCATTGGTGGTTCCAAACCACTAGTGACAGAGTCACTAAATATAATATGTGAGGCCAACCCACTGTGGTACCAAACTACTTGTAATGATCCCTGATAATATATATATGTGGGGCCAACCCACTGTGGTACCAAACCACTAGGACAAGTCATAGAAATAAACTATGTAGTGCCAAACCACTGTGGTACCAAGCCACTGAGACATAGTCATTGGATAAATTATGTGGGGCCGACCCACTATGGTACCAAACCACTGGTGACAGTCTTAGAATCACACTTCCCTTTTCACATCATATCCCAAGCCCATGCACATATTGACATAATGATATGAATGCATACATGCTCCCAAAGCACAATGGTGAATTATATCATACATTCATATAATCAAAAGTAGAACTCTATAGGTACTTACCTGGTGTCACCAACCCCACGAGGGTATCTCGACTATCTAAATAGTCATTTTAGCTTTTAGCCAACACAGTTAATAATGAAAATTGCTACAGAAAAGTGTGAACGTACACACCTGATAACACATAGAACTAGACTCTTTATGAAGACACTTTCACCAGCAGAGACAACGACTATTCATCTATCATAAGCAGAGGTCGGCTCTCTACCACAACCGTGGATAGTCTTGAACTGCCGACACCACACGCCTTTTAAACTTAGGAATCGAGACTAGGGGTTCGCTCCCTTCTTTTAATTGACTCGCACTTGCATCCATGGTAAGAGTCTTTGCTCAGTACACAAGGAGAAGCATAGATTGACTAATAATAGAATTAGGTTAAGGCTATCACAATTTAAAGGAATAACTAACCAAGAAGTCACAAGATGGCTCCTTACCTTAGACCCAAATGGAAAGTAGGATTTGAAAATGAACTGTTCCCTATACTTTGAACTCCAATCGTTTGGCTTAAACAACAGAACCGATTGAAATGACTTCCTAGCCAAAGATCCCTAGCACCTTGCTTCGCCATGTTCGCTAACAAGCATGGAACGAAAGAAATGGGTTAAGTTGTTTACAAGAATAGATTCGGCCTTACCTTGAAAAGAAAGAATAAAAGATTGATCATAAGGAAATGAAAGAGAACCTTACCTTCAACCACCAAGTAACAGGATGAAACAGATTCACATGACCAGAGGAGTTATTCGGCTAAAGAGAGAAAAGAAAAAGGCATCAATGAGGATGGTGCAAGGTTTCAGCTAAAGAAGAAGATGAGCCTGAGAGGTGATTCGACTAAAAAGAAAATGGTAGAGGAGAAGGAAAGTTTTGGCTTAGCAAGAGAGGAGATGATAGGATGGTTCGGCTAAGGAGAAATAGAGTGTAGAAAGAAGAAAGTTGTAAAAGCAAGAAATAGAAATTGATTAGAGGGATTCGGCTAACAACAACAAAGGTGGTTCGGTTATGGAGAAAACGGAAGAGAAAAGAATGATAAGAGAAAAAGTAAAAAAAGTGATATGGTTTCCTTTGGTAAACAAAAGAAAATGAAACCAAAATGACCAAAGTGAAAAGAAGACAAGAAAGTCTCTATGGATGATTTTGGCTCAACTCCGCACTCAAATAACACTAGCCACCAAACGCCACTCACCTCCCTTAATGAAAAAAATGCTTGGATGAAAAGAAAAAATGCCTAATGTTTATCACTTACGCTAACACTAAACCGCACATGCTTATCAACAAATGGTCCCCCACTCTCACCTACTTGACTGAATTCACTCCCCCAAACACCCCCACTTTTGGCCAATCCCACAACCAACACCAACCCACTATTTCTTCCTACTTTCACTCCCATCCAATCATTCAAACTTATTGACCCATTCAAACCCCACAAGCACCTCTCCACCACTCATTCAAACATTTGACTCATTCAACACTCACCCTTGAAGAGTCATTGCTGAAACCACTACTTTTCCATCCTTCCTCAAAAATAATTCCACCAAAAAGCACTCTGTGAGGTTTGAACCTACTCCCTTCTCTTCCTAGCTCTCTTGTGTCACCACACCTTGCACCATATGTGGCATCCTCTTGGCCACTCTACCACCCTACTTCTTGTGTCACCAAACACAAGAAATTACCCTTAAAACCTACCTCAACCAGATCTCCCTTAAAGAGCCTAAAAACAAAATTTACACCAAGGCTCAAGCTTGTCCCCGAGCCTTCCTAGGACCCCCAAGCATACCAAATTAACAAACAAAACATACCAAACACACATCAAACATAAAAATGCAGAGTCCCTAATCTTAGGATGTTACAGTTCTACCCCCTTAAAGAAATTTCGGCCTTGAAATTTACCTGGTCAAAAGAGGTGAGGGTACTGCTGTCGCATCACATCTTCTAGCTCCCATGTGGCTTCCTCTGATCCGTGATTCCGCCACAACACTTTAACCAATGGAACCATCTTCCTTCTCAATACCTTGACATCTCAGTCTAAAATCTGAATTGGTTCCTCTTCAAAAGATAAATCAAGTCTCACTTTGATTTCTTCCACCAGAACTACATGAGATGGATCTAAATGGTAGTGCCTTAACATCGAGACATGGAATATATCATGTATCTGCCCCAATTTTAGAGGTAACTTGAGCTGATACGCCATTGGTCCCACACGTTTCAACACTCGATAAGGCCCGATTAACTTGGAGCTCAACTTGCCCTTCCTTCCAAATCTTAAAACCTTTTTCCAAGGCGAAACTTTGAGAAAAACCTGATCACCCATTGCAAATTCTATATCCTTACGCCTCAAGTCAGCATAAGATTTCTGCCTATCAGAAGCTTCCTTCAACCGAGTCCAAATCAACTTAACCTTTTCCTCTATCTCTGAAGCAAATTTTGGACCCAACAACTGTCGCTCACCCAACTCTGTCCAGCAAGTAGGAGTGCGACACTTCCGACCATACAATGCTTCATAGGGTGCCATCTGAATACTAGATTGATAGCTATTGTTGTATGCAAATTCTGCCAACGGTAAGAACTCCTCCTAACTACCCCTGAAATCGATAACACAGCCTCTCAACATGTCTTCCAAGATCTAAATTACCCTCTCAGACTGACCATCAGTCAGTGGATGAAACACTGTGCTGAGGTCCAGTCTCGTACCCAATGCTTGATGCAACGCCTTCCAGAATCGTGATGTAAACCTAGGGTCTCTGTCTGATATGATAGACACAGGTCCCTCATGCAACCTCACAATCTCTGCTACATACAACTTAGCTAACTTCTGTAAAGAGTAGTCAACACGAACTAGTATAAAGTGAGCAGACTTCATCAACCAATCGACAATTACCCACACAACATCTTTCTTAGTAGATGTGAGAGGTAGTCCACTAACAAAGTCCATCGTTATCCTCTCCCACTTCCAAAGTGGAATCTTCACTAGCATAGTAACCCTGAGGGCAACTAATGTTCTGCCTTCACCTGCTGACATGTTAGACACCTACCCACAAACTCGGTAACCTCTTACTTCAGACCCAACCACCAAAATTTTTCTCGTAAATCCCAATACATCTTACTCCCACCAGGATGCATAGTGTATGGGCTACTATGCATTTCCTGTAGAATCTTCTGCCTTAACTTGGAATCCCTTGGCATACAAGCCTTCCCTCGAAAGCAAAATACCCCATCGTTGTTCAAATTGAAATCTTCTATCTCACTCCCTGCCACTAACTGAAATTTAGAACTTAGCAATTCATCTGACGACTACTTCTCTCTAATCTGACTGACCCAATAAGGCTTCACTTGAAGTTTAGCTTGCAAACTACCATCGTCGTACAAGCTGAGATGAGAAAACATTGCTCTCAAGTCCAATATTACCTTACGACTCAACGCATCTGCCACTACGTTAGCTTTACCTGGGTGATACTCGATCGAGCAGTTATAATCCTTCAACAGCTCAATCCACCTTCGTTGCCTTAAATTCAACTCCTTCTAGGTAAGGAGATATTTTAGGCTCTTATGATCGGTGTAGATAACAGACTTCTCCCCATACAGGTAGTGTCTCCAGATCTTCAGAGCGAACACTACCACAGCCAATTCCAGATCATGCGTGGGATAGTTCACCTCATGTGGTCTTAATTGTCAAGACGCATATGCTACCACTTTCCCTTCCTACATCAACACACATCCTAACCCTGTGTGCGACGCATCGCAATAGACAACAAACCCCTTCCTTGCCTCAGGCTGAATCAACACTGGTGCCTCTGTCAAAATCCTCTTCAACTTCTTAAAACTTTCCTGCTGCTTATCTGACCAGACAAACGTTACTACTTTCCGTAATAACCTGGTTAACGGTGCAGCTATTAACGAGAACCCCTCAATAAACCTTCTATGGTACCCAGCCAAACCAAGGAAACTCTAAATTTCTGCCACAGACTTAGGCGGTTTCCATTCCAATATGGCTTTAATTTTTCAGGGATCAACCCTAATTCCCTCAGTAGACACAAAGTGTCCCAGAAAAGTAACTTCTCTCAACCAAAATTCACACTTACTGAACTTGGTGTACAGCTGCTTTTCTCTCAAAATCTGCAAAACTACCCGAAGATGCGAATCATGCTCCTCCTCCATCCTTGAATAAACCAATATATCATTTATGAACACTATGAAAAATTGATCCAGATAGGGTTAGAATACCCAGTTTATCATATCCATAAATGCAACTGGCATATTTTTCAAACCGAGCGGCATCACTAAGAACTCGTAGTGACTATAACGAGTTCAAAAAGCTATCTTATGAATATCTGCCTCCTTGACCTTAAGTTAATGATAGCCTGACCTCAAATCTATCTTCGAGAAGATCGAAGTACCTCGCAGTTGATCAAACAAGTCGTTAATCCTTAGCAATGGGTACTTGTTCTTAATCGTCAACTTGTTCAGTTGCTTATAGTCAATGCACATCCGCATCGACCCATCCTTCTTCTTAACAAATAATATTGGCGCTCCCCACGAGGACACACTTGGTCAGATAAAACCCCGATCCAATAGTTCTTGAATCTGGGCTTTAAGTTCTACCAGCTCCTTCAGCGCCATTCTATACGGAGCAATGGGTACTGGACGCAGTTCCTGGAAGAAGATCAATACCGAACTCCACCTCGTGATCTGGAGGTAACCTTGGAAGCTCTTCTGAAAAAGTATCAGAGAATTCCTTCACTATTCTAACATCTCCTACTGATAATTCCTTGGTTTCCAATGCACTGACAAAAGTTAGGAAAGCCTCACATCCTTTTCTCACCATCCTTTTAGCCTTAAGAATAGACACCACATTAGACAGATAATTCCTTCTTTCGCCTATTACTAACACCTCATTTTCCTCGAGAGTCTTTAACACCATGCGCTTAGTAGCACAATCCAAGTTCACTCGATACTTCACCAACCAGTCCATGTCTAAGATCAAATCGAACTCGCCGAACGGCAGTTCCATCAAATCGGCCGGGAAGACTATCCCTTGTACTTCTAAAGGCACATTCCTAAAGAGTTTGTTCACCACTACAGATTGTCCTAAAGGGCTAAGCAAGTCATCTCTCTAGAAGAAATCTCATATTCCATGTTCAGAGTTCCAGACACAGTACTAGCTACATAGGAATGTGTAGACCCGATATCAATCAATGCAGTAAAAGGTAACCTAAAATAACGAACGTGCTGGTTATGACATCTGGTGCATTGCCCTCCTCTTGGCGTCTAGCTGCATAGACCAACCCAGGCTGTCTTGCACCTGTATTCCCATCACCTCTGCCCGGTGCTCCACACCCTCGACCAAAACCATTTCCACCCCTAGCTGACCACAACCTCTTTGTGGTTGCTGACCACCTCTTTCAGGCTGAACATAATTCTGACCCACCGACCGCGCTCTATTTGGCTCTTGTGGACAGTCCCTTATCCGATGATCCATAGATCCACACCTGAAACATCCTCTATTACCATCCCAACACTCTGCCGAATGAGATTTCCTACATCGAGTACACTACGAAGGCTAACTAATAGTAATAGGCTTCACAACATGACTCGACCCATCTAACCTAGGCCTCTTCTGGAAACCCCCAACAGATCTCGACGCCCAAAATTCCTTTTATCCCTACCTCTATCCCTATCCTAATTCTGCTTTTAGGACCGCTTTACCCCTTCGGCTATCTTAGCCTTTTCTACTAACACAACAAAATATCTTTCTCGTTGCGGAGCTATCAGTACTCGTAACTCGTCCTTCAGAACATCATCAAATCGAACACAATTCTCATGATCTATTGTAACAATACCCTGAGCATAATGGCTTAGGCGTAGGAATTTTGCTTCATACTCGGCCAGACTTATTCCCCTAGACCAAGTTTAGGAATGCCTTTTGCTGAGCGTCCACACAGCTCCACCCAATATACTTTCCCTGGAATGCTGACTTAAAGAAGTCCCAAGTAATGTGGTCAGCCGCTATACCATCTCTGACCGTGAGCCACCATTGATACGCCTTATCTCGGAGGAGAGACACCATTGCCTTCAATTTCTCTTCTGCGGTACAGTCAAGATCATTCATGATGTGCTAAACCACCTCTAGCCAGTACTTAGTTATGTTAGGAGCCACACCAGAGATGCCCCTAAACATTTCAGCCCCATTGGCTCGAAGTCGCTCAGACATAGATTTTTGAGCTGCTGAGCACGTTCTCGCTCTAGCAACTCTCTCTAAAATACATAACATAGCCTGAGACACAGCATCGTCTCTGCCAGTTTGGTCCTAAAATTCTACTCCCACAACTCGTGATGCTAACACTTCACCTCCGGCCCATGCCCTAATTTAGAAGGTTCAGACCCAACACCCTAGCCTCTACCACAGCCGCGCATACCATGTCCACGTCCTCTAGCACTTATTACTATCGATGTGACTTAATCTGATTAAAAATTTTATGAATTAGAATTTTTCTTCCACTGTTTATTGTAGAGCAGTCTTATGAAATAGTATCAGAAGTAGATTCTCGCAATTACAGATATACCTAAAGGTTTCAGTCTCTAAAGTTGAATTTCTTAGTACTAGCAATCATAGCACAATACAATTACTTCATGCAAAATAAACAATAGTCAGAAGACTTACCGTGCGGATTTGGTACCGGAGACTCGAGTGCCATGCTTCCAGAAAATATGTATTTTTCTAAACCATTTTCTAAACCAACTTTTGAAAACATTTTTGAACCTTATACCCACAGCCGAGTTTTTGAATCCTTGCTCTGATACCACAATTGTAACACCCCAAACTCGGTCAATACGTTACGACCAAATCTAGTATGCTACAGGGAAATGTTGTTTTAAGGAATTTGAAAGTTTAAGGGAAAATTGTAATTTTGAAAATCTTTCGACTAGTGTTTCTATAATTTGAAAATGTTATGAAGTTTAAATGTTATTTACTATCTCCTGTTTAACAGAACTAGCAGTTGAAACGAAGTATCGTTTAATAACCACTGAAATTTAGCGACGTTCCTAAATGTGATATCTTAAAATCAATGTTTGACGGTTTAAGAAATATTTCAAATTTAATTAGTCGTTCGCCATCATTCGTTAACACTTTGAAAACTATTTGTTTATGTTACTAATTTTCTAAAAAAACCCTTATTCGACAATTTATAAAACATGCAATATCAGCATTAAATAAAAAATCCAAATTTAAGTTATAACGGCCTTATTACATAACAAAATCCTAATTAAAAATAAGTCTAAATAAAAGAAACGAGTTTACGAGAAAAATATTGCATGGCCACTTTGAGTCTGCCACGGCTCCAAATTTGTGATCTAATGATTACCTGCAAAATTAAGCAGAGGGGTGAGTCACTGAGACTCAGTGTGTACATCCCTATACAACGTAATCGACCTCAAACCCACATAATATAACATATTAAATAGATATACAATGCAATGCACCCCATCCCAACCTAGTTTCCATCCTCTAGGTCACCTGAATCAGCCAAACGCCCGTGGCACCAAGCCACTGTGGTACCAAACCACTGGTGATAGAGTCACTAAATATAATATGTGGGGCCAACCCACTGTGGTACCAAACCACTGGGACAAGTCACAGAAATAAACTATGTGGTGCCAAACCACTGTGGTACCAAACCACTAAGACATAGTCACTGGATAAATTATGTGGGGCCAACCCACTGTGGTACCAAACCACCGGTGACAGTCTTAGAATCACACTTCCCCTTTTCACATCATATCCCAAGTCCCATGCACATATTGACATAATGATATGAATGCAGACATGCTCCTAAAACACAATGGTAAATTATATCATACATTCATATAATCAAAAGTAGAACTGTATAGAGATTGATCATCGTTCTAGCTATTATCAGTTATGAGTTAAAGATTCGAATGTATCAAAAACTGCATTTAGAACCAGGTACGGACACTATGAATTTCTTATGATGTTGTTTGGTTTAACTAATGCACCTACAGTATTTATGAATTCTATGAACAAAATATTCAGACTGTATTTAGATAGATTTTTTGTGGTATTTGTTGACGATATTCTGATATATTCACGAAATGAGTCTGAGCATGTTGAACATTTGCGAATTCTATTGCAAACCCTACGTGATAAACAACTTTTTGATAAATTTAGAAAATGTGAGTTTTGACTCCGAGAAATCAATTTTCTGGGACATATAATATCAGCTGAAGGCATCAGAGTTGATCCGAGTAAAATTTCAGCAGTTGTTGACTGGAAACCACCTAGGAACGTATCCAAAGTTAGAAGTTTTCTAAGATTAACTTGTTATTATCGATGATTCGACAAAGGGTTCTCGATGATAGCTACACCAATGATGTGACTATTATAGGAAGATGTGAAATTTGAATGGTCCGAAAAATGTTAACAAAGTTTTAATCAGTTGAATGCACTATTGACCGAGGCACCAGTTTCTAGTTCAACCTGAATCAGGTAAAGAGTTTGTGATTTTTAGCGATGCATCTTTAAGTGGTTTAGGATGTGTTTTGAAACAAGAAAGCAAAGTGATAGCTTATGCTTCAAGAAAGTTAAAGTTGCACGAAAAGAATTATTCGACACATGACTTAGAGTTGGTAGCTATTGTGTTTGAATTGAAAATTTGGCGACACCATTTGTTTGGTGAAAAATGTCACATGTTTACCTATCACAAGAGTTTGAAGTATCTAATGCTGCAGAAAGAATTGAATCTGAGATATCGCAATGGATTGATGGAACACCCTTAACCCGTATCTGTCACCAGTGTAGGGTTACGAGGTAATACCGATCAATTCACAACATATAGCATACATTTATCAAACATAAAGCATTTTAAAGATCACAAGAGTTTGAAGTATCTAATGCCGCAGAAAAATTGAATTTGAGATAGCGCAATGGATTAATGTAACACCCTTAACCCGTATCCATCGCCAGTGTAGGGTTACGATGTAATACCGATCAATTCACAACATATAGCATACATTTATGAAACATAAAGCATTCATTCTCATAAATCATTCAACACAATTACATTGTCCCTTATAAGGGCTAATGAGGCCTTAAACATGCTTTGGAAGTGGTTCGGGACTAAACTGACAACATACGAAAATTTTGGAAACTTAGAAAAATTTCAATCATAAAGGGTCCACACACCCGTGTGGATAGGCCGTGCACCTCACACGGCTCCAGACACGCCAGTGTCTCAGGCAATGTATGAATAGGACATACATACTGACTCTGGTCACATGGCCAACCACACGCCCCTGTATCTAGCCTGCGTGCCCTTTGAAGTGGCCACATACGCCCGTGTGCCAGGCCGTGCCGAACCTGTAGGGTATACTAACTTGTACCATACGACCATTCACACACCTGGGTTTGAGATCGTGTGGAGTATACTGACTTCAACTCAATGTCAACACCAGGGGACACACGATCGTGTAACATGACCATGTGTCACACATGGCTGAGACACATGCCCGTGTCTTTGTCCGTGTGGGTAAAAATAGGCCATTTGTAAGGTGAATTTGCCACCCCAACTTCAATGTACCTACACAAGGCAAAATTGGTACCATTTCCATACACAAAGGACAACCAAATCAATCCTAATTCATGCAAAATTCATGCTATACAAATACAACCATTTCACTTACTCCAATATATACCAAAACAACATCAAACAATATGGTCCATTTACCATGATTCACATAACCATTATAACTTCCATAATGTCTTGGTTACAACCATGCAAAACAAACAAAAATAAGCCATCACTCATGGCTATATATATACAAACCAAAACATATACATTTACAAGCCATTTCTATTAGCCAAACACAAATCAAAATTAACATAATTTACAAGCCAAATCTCATGGCTATGATCACAACCAAAATACCACATCTAGCCTATACATGCCATATACCATAAATGTTTAATTCAAAAGTACCAACTTAGATGTTTGATAGTGCGATGATGTTCCTAATAACTATCGGATCCAAGCTAGCCTTGATTCACTATAAAACATAGAAAAATAACACGAAGTAAGCTTTATAGCTTAGTAAGCTCGTATGTGAATAACTTATTTCATCGAATAAATGCAAATAAACCAATTACAAATGAAAACCATATACACATTAACTACAAACCTTTCTCATGTCTCAAAAAAAGATCAAATACAAACTCATCGAACTTTCACTATTTAATACTCGAATAGGTTCTGTTTGTACCTTTATAGCCTCGTACTAACCTCTTTCTCAACAACATCATTCATTTACCCGTTGAACCATTCTGAATAGAAATCAAATACTCAGGAGTCTCGTACGATAAGTACCTATACCATGGCTATAGCCAAATCAAGGTAACTTACCCGAAGAACTATTATCATAGCCCGAAGCCAAAACATCCAATATGCATGGCCTGAAGCCAAATCTATAAAATACGCACCCGAAGTGCTAATATCATGGCCCGAAGCCAACTCAACGTATCACTTACTGACATGTCAATAGTATCCAAAACTATTCTTAAGGTTTGATTGGGCTTTCACACTTTTCGTTTCTATCATCGAATGCATCTGTAAAGTCATTTTCACAATTCTTACATTATCCATAATCTCGTTTTAACAATTTATGCATTATTAAAGCATTTTAACATACATTTATAATATAATCATCACATACGAACTTACCTCGTATTCGAATTGACGCATCGTGGTTGACTACTCAATAACCTTATTTTTCTCCCGATTTAAATTCAAATTTAAATTCATTCTTGATCTATATGAATTCAAAATTAACTTATTTATTCATTTATTCATTCAATTGATTCAAAAATACACATTTGTCCATTTTTACACATTAGTCCTTAAACTTTCACATTTAATCAATTCAGTCTCTATTTCACAAATACACAAAATTCACACAATTCAACAAAATCCATGCTGGGCCAAATTATATATATGTCCCTAGCAGTCCAAAACTTTTATTTATTTCACATTTCAACCACACAATTTGCACATTTCACAATTGAATCCATATTATGCATTTTCATCAAAAATCACTTAACAAAACATGTAAAATAATCATCAAGCTTTCATATTTCAACATTAAAAATCAAAGAACACATAGAATCAACAATTGTAACTCTCAAAATCTTTAACAGTTTTGTAAAACAGTCCCCAGGCTAGCTAGTACTAGCTGCAACGATCACAAAAACATAGAAATCATTAAAAATCGAGCAAAAATAGACTTACAATCAAGGAATATACTAGTCGAACCTTGGAAAGCCTTCATGAAATTTTCTTTCTTCTAAATTCGATGGTGGAGAAGATGAATGAACCATTTTTTTCTTTTTATTTCATTTAATTTAACTTTAATAACTAAATTAAAAAAATAACCTTAATGATAAACCATTTAAAACATCCATTTAATGTCCAAGATTCTCCACTAACACTAAGGATGGTCTAATTACAACATAAAGACCTTCACTTTAATAAACCATAGTTATTAGACACCTTTAGCTATTAGAACTCAAGTTTTACGCTTTATGCGACTTAGTCCTTTTTATCAAATTAACCAAACAATCAGTAAAATTAGCTCACGAAATTTTCACACATATCAATTAACATGCTATAAATACCAAAAATAATATTAAAATAATTTTTTGACATTCAATTTGTGGTTTCAAAACCATTGTTACAGTTTAACTAAAATCGGGTTGTTACAACTCTCCCCCTTTAGGGATTTTTGTTCCCCAAAATCTTACCAGTGAATAGGTTCGGGTATTATTTTCTCATAGCATCCTCGAGTTCCCATGTAGCTTTTTCAGCCCCTTGTAGATGCCATAATACTTTTACTAATGCGTTCTTTTATTTCTCAGCTCTTTTGTAACATACTGAATTAATGGGCCTGTGCGCCGACTGTGTGTATATATTTAAGGTGTTAATTTAACTGCTAAAGGTCCAAGTTGGGCTCAGAATGTGGTCAAGGCCTTGGTGAATTCTTGCTTGGGCACTATAAGGTTTAAAAGGTGGTATCTGTGTTTAAAATATCAAAATGGGCTTGTGGCCCAGTGGTCAGTAACACCACTTAGGGAGCAAGGAGGTGACACCATACAAGGGGAGTAAGGGGCTCAAATTTAAGTTTCATGGAGCCCAATCTCTTTTAATTTATGTTAGCTAATTTTCGGCATCAGGGTTAGGTGGAGTGCACGGCTATAAGGCTCAAATGTAGGATGATATATGTATAGGATAATGTAGATATTATAGTTGATAATATGAAAGATACAAGGGGGAAAATATAGTAAGGCCAGGTGTTGGCCAAATTCCATCACCTAGAGGAGTGAAGAAATCAACTTCTTTAATGGCAAGGGGTGCCGAAATTTCCATGCTATTTGATTAATTGATTGGTTATTAGGAAGGAGTTTTCGCTTTAAACAAGAGGTGCCAAATCTTCTATAAATAGAGGGGATATCTCTTTAATTTTGGCATTTGAAACCCTATTCTTTTCTTCTTTTCTTGTGCCGAAATTCTTAGTATTCCTCTAAAATTCTTTTCTTTTGATTTCTTTAAAAGCCGAAACTACTAATCTTCTCAACATCTTCCCTTTCAAAAGTCGAAATCTTGAATTCTTTTCTCATCTCCATAGCTGAATATACCCTATTCCTTCTGCCGATTCCCTCAACTAAAAGCCAAAACTACTTATATCTCTTTTTACTTTTTTCTCTTCTTGATATCCTCAAAAGCCAAGAATTCCTAAGAGTTGCTGAATTTCCTGTAAAGGTAAGTGTTGGCCAGTGCTATTAATCTTATTATTTTTTGGCTTTTAAGCCAAAGCCGAATGGCTAGATGGTGTTTAGGACCATTCTTAGATTGGCATTCTCTTTCTAATCCTGTGTTCTCTTTCTTTGGGCGGTATTCTGGGACTTGAAGGGAATCAAATTACCTAGGATTCTAAATCAAAAGTTGGTAATCATTCAAATCACATTTTTGGAATTTAAGGTAATATGGTTTTCTCTAGATTTTTATTAGATTCATTTATCGTATGTGAGATCTTAACTTCATCATGTGTAGTAACGACCATGTATTGTGATAGTGGTTCTGACAAGGACTTCTAACAGATTTAAATATGGTTCAGACGAAGGAGAGAATCCCTAAGTTTAAGAAACAAGCGGTATCTTCCATTTGAGATTGGCCACCTGGTTATGGACCGGCTTCTAAACAACACATTAGGCAGATAGCGGTGGTGTTGGCTACGGATAGCGTCGACTTAGAGTGTCTCGTTCTAACAATAATAAGGTGTGGAGATCTCTAACACACACTTTCTAATTGTTCTTTATGTGTTATGGGTTAAAAAGCGTAGAAAGTGGTCATGTAGACAAAGAATAAAGCCCTAAAAGGGTTAGGCAAGGATGCTAGGTACGCAATCATAGAAATCACTATGTATAATGAAATATATGAAAGTCTGTATGATGTTTTCCTTATGTATGTATGCATGGGGGGAAATATGATAAAGAAGGGAAGTGCGTGATGGGTCACATGATAACTGGTGGTAGAAATCCCACGAATGTAGAGCGAGCAGTGGAAAGTGCTTTAGGTTTGGGTCTTTTGACCATCAAGTTAGGAACTATCTACAGTCGAAGGGCAATGAGGGGCCCACGGGTCAAGGGAATGCAGCATGACAGAGGAGGTCATGGGGCAGCCAGAGGTGGTAACGGTTTCGGTCGGGGTCATGGAGCAGCAGGTCGAGGGGCCAAAAAAATTGAAGCGAGATAGTCAGGGTTAGTCTATACTATCAGACGTCAAGAGAAGGCTGACGCACCGGATGTTATAACTGGTTCGTTCTTAATTTTTGGTTTGCCCTATATTGCATTAATTGACATCAAATCGACACATTCATATGTTGCTAGTAGGATATTTGAAACTTTAAGTGTAGATGCTGAGGTTTCCTCTAGGGAAATGATTGTAGTAAGCCCATTAGGACATTTTGTGGTGGTAAATAAGCTTTATCGAGAAATACCTTTAGAGGTCCAGGGTATAGTTTTCTGAGCGGATCTAATGGAATTACTGTTCGATGAGTTTGATTTAATCCTAGGCATGGATTGGCTTGTGAAGTATCAAGCTAATCTAGATTGTGCAGCTAAGCATATGGTGTTAAAAGCCCCAGAGGGTGACGAAGTGTTTGTAATAGAAGAAAGGGGGAACTGTCTGTCGAACGTGGTAACCGCCCTAAGAGTAGAAACGATGGTGAGAAAAGGTGCGAGGCAGTCTTAATGTTTGTTCGTGCTATGGAAGCTAAGGAACTAATAGTGGGAGACGTTAGGACGGTGAAGGAATTTCATGATGTTTTCCCCAAAGAGCTTCCGAGATTACCTCCGGATCGTGAAGTGGAGTTTGGAATCGATCTTTTTTTGGGAACAATGCCGGTATTGATAGCTCCATACCGAATGGCACCAAAGGAGTTGGTAGAGTTGAAAGCGCAGAGTCAACAGTTGTTGGACAAAGGATTTATTCAACCTAGTGTGTCACCTTGGGGAGCACCGGTTTTGTTCGTTAAGAAGAAGGATGGGTCAATGCGTATGTGTATTGACTGTCGCCAGTTGAATAAGTTAACGATCCAGAACAAGTATCCGTTGCCGAGGATAGATGACTTGTTCGATCAGTTAAAGCGGGCCTCAGTCTTTTTGAAGATAGATCTAAGGTCAGGGTATCATCAGCTTAAGGTTAAGGAGGCTGATATTCATAAGACGGCCTTTAGGACTCGCTATGGTCACTATGAGTTCATGGTGATGCCATTTGGTTTGACCAACGCCCCAGCAACATTTATGGATATGATGAACCGAGTGTTCCAACTCTACCTAGATCAGTTTACCGTGGTTTTTATTGATGACATCTTGGTTTATTCAAGATCGGGGGAGGAGCATGACTCACATCTACGAATAGTTTTGCAGATTCTAAGGGAAAAGCAGTTGTATGCCAAATTCAATAAGTGTGAATTTTGACTGAAGGAGGTTACTTTTCTAGGGCACGTTGTGTCGGCTGAGGGGATTAGGGTAGACCCTCGAAAGATTGAAGCGGTTGGAGTGGAAACCACCTAAGTCCGTGGCCGAGATTCAGAGTTTTTTGGGTCTGGCCGGATACTATCGAAGGTTTGTCGAAGGATTCTCTTTAATTGCGGTACCATTGACCAAGTTGTTACGGAAAGGAGTTCCATTTGTTTGGTCTGATAAGCAACAGGAGAGTTTCGAGAAGTTAAAAGGATTTTGACGGAAGTTCCGGTGTTGATTCAGTCGGAGGCTGGGAAGGAATTTGATATTTATTATGATGCTTCGCACATCATATTAGGATGTGTGTTGATGCAAGATGGAAAGGTCGTAGCATACGCATCTCGGCAGTTAAGATCGCATGAAGCAAATTATCCCACCCATGACCTAGAATTGGCGGCAGTGGTCTTTGCTTCGAAGATTTGGAGGCATTATCTTTATGGGGAGAAATTTATCATTTTTACTGATCATAAGAGTTTAAAGTATCTTTTGACTCATAAGGAGTTGAATTTAAGCCAGATGAGGTGGATCGAGTTGTTAAAGGATTATGACTATTCGATCGAGTATCATCCGAGTAAGGCCAATGTGGTGGCAGATGCTCTAAGCCGTAAGGTGATCTCTAACTTGAGAGCGATGTTTGCTCACCTTAGTCTGTACGACGATGGGAGTTTATTGGTGAAACTTCAAGTGAAACCCTCATGGATCAGTCTGGTTAAGGAAAAGCAGAAAATGGATGAGTTGCTTAAGGGGAAGGTTCCAGGATGGAGCAAGTGAAAAACCAACGGAGTTTAGTATGAATGAGGAAGAGCTGTTATGTTTCCAAGGGAGAGTGTGCATGCCGAGGTATCCTGAGTTGAGGCGTAGGATTTTGCAAGAAGTGCATAGTAGTCCATACGCTATGCATCATGGAGGGAGTAAGATGTATCAAGATTTACAGGAATAGTTTTGGTGGCCGGGCTTAAAACGAGAAGTGACCGAAGTAGTGGCGAAGTGTTTAACCTATCAGCAAGTAAAGGCGAGCATCGCTACCATCCGGTTGTTACAACCAGTGAAGATCCCTCAGTGGAAATGGGAAGGAATCACAATGGACTTCGTTAGTGGGCTACCTCTTACGCCTACTAAGAAATATTCAATTTGGGTGATCATTGATCGGTTGACGAAGTCTATTCATTTTGTACTAGTTCGGGTCGACTATTCCTTACAAAGGTTGGCTAAGCTGTATATAGCGGAGATTGTGAAGTTGCATGGAGTACTTGTGTCGATTATCTCAGATCGAGATCCTAGGTTTGCATCTAGGTTTTGAAGGGCATTACATCAAGCATTGGGTACGAAGTTGGATTTTAGTACAGCGATTCATCCTTAGACCGATGGACAGTCGGAGCAGGTGATTCAGATCTTGGAGGATATGTTAAGGGGTTGTGTCACAGATTTCAGAGGTAGTTGGGAGGACTTCCTGCATTGGCGGAGTTTGCATACAGTAACAGTTACCAGTCAAGTATTCGGATGGCGCCCTATGAAGCTTTGTATGGGCGGAAGTGTCATACCCCTACTTGTTGGACGAATTAAGGGAAAATCAAATTTTTTGTCTAGACTTGGTTGCTGAGACGGAGGAGAAGATGAAACTGATTCAGGCTAGACTAAAGGAGGCGGCAGATAGATAGAAGTCCTATGCTGACTTAAAGCGTAAGGACATAGAGTTTGCAGTAGGTGACAAGGTATTCTTAAAGGTGTCACCGTGGAAAAAGGTTCTAAGATTTGGGCAAAAGGTGAAATTAAGTCCCAGCTTCATCAGACCTTACCGGGTGCTAAAACAAGTAGGACCAGTAGCATATCAACTTGAGTTACCCTCGGAGCTAAGTCAAACTCACAATGTATTTCACGTCTCTATGTTAAGACATTATCGTTCGGATCCATCTCATGTAGTGCCTGTGGAGGAAATCGTGGTAAGACTCGATCTATCCTTCGAAGAGGAACTAGTGGAAATTTTGGATCATGATATCAAGGTGTTGCGAAGAAAAACGGTTCCATTGGTTAAGGTGCAGTGGCGGAACCATGGTTCTGAAGAGCCAACTTGGGAACAAGAGGAAGCGATGTGACAGCAATACCCTCATCTTTTTTGATTAGGTAATTTCGAGGCCAAATTTCTTTAAGGGGGTAGAACTGTAACATCCTGAATTAATGGGCCTATACGCCTAGTGTGTGTATATATTTAAGCTATTAATTTAAGTGTTAGGGGTCCAAGTTGGGCTATAAATGTGGTCAAGGCCTTGGTGAATTCTTGATTAGGCACTATAAGGTTTAAAAGGTGGTAACTGTGTTTAAAATATCAAAATGGGCTTGTGGCCTAGTGATCAGTGAAGCCACTTAGGGAGCAAGGAGGTGATGCCATACAAGGGGAGTAAGGGGCCCAAATTTAATTTTCATAGAGCCCAATCTCTTTTCATTTAAGTTAGCTAATTTTCGGCATTAGGGTTAGGTGGAGTGGACGGCTACAAGGCTCAAATGTAGGAGGATATATGTATAGGATAATGTAGATATTATAGTTGATAATATGAAAGATACAAGGGGAAAAAGATAGGAGCTATCTGCAAGGCTAGGTGTTGGCCGAAATTCCATCAACTAGAGGAGTGAAGAAATTGGCTTTTTTAATGGCAGGGGGTGTCAAAATTTCCATGCTATTTGATTATTTGATTGGTTATTAGGAAGGGTGTTTTCGGTTTTAAGCAGTAGGTGCCAAAATCTTCTATCAATAGAGGGGATATCTCTTCAATTTCGGCATTTGGAACCCTATTCTTTTCTTCTTTTCTTGTGCCGAAATTCTTAGTATTCCTCTGAAATTATTTTCTTTTGATTTCTTCAAAAGCCAAAACCTCCCAATCTTCTCAACATCTTCCCTTTCAAAAGCTGAAATCCTGAATTCTTTTCTCATCTCCATAGCCGAATATACCCTATTCCTTCTGTCGATTCCCTCAACTAAAAGTTGAAACTACTTAGATCTCTTCTTATTTTCTTATCTTCTTGATCTCCTCAAAAGCCGAGAATGCCTAAGAGTTGCCGAATTTCCTATAAAGGTAAGTGTTGGCCAGTGCTATTATTCCTTTTATTTTTTAGCTTTTAAGCCAAAGCCGAATAGCTAGATGGTGTTTAGAACCATCCTTAGATTGACATTCTCTTCCTGATCTCATGTTCTCTTTCTTTGGGCAGCATTCCAGGATTTGTAGGGAATCAAATCGCCTAGGATTCTAAGTCAAAAGGTTGGTAAGCATTCGATCACGTTTTTGGGATTTAAGGTAAGATGGTTTTCTCTAGATTTTCATTAGATTCATTTATCGTATGTGAGATCTTAACTTCATGATGTGGAGTAACAACCATGTGTAGTGATAGTGGTTCTGACAAGGACTTATGACGGATTTAAATATGGATCAGGCGAAGGAGAGAATCCCTATGTTTAAGAAACAAGTTGTATCTACCGTTCGAGATTGGCCACCTAGTTGTGGATCGACTTCTGAACAACACCTGAGGTAGATAGCGGTGGTGTTGGCTACGGATAGCGTCAATTTAGAGGGTCTCGTTCTAACGGTAATAAGGTGTGTAGATCTCTAACACACACTTTCTAATTGTTCTTTATGTGTTATGGGCTAAAAGCGTAAAGTGGTCGTGTAGACAAATTTAATAAAGCCCTAAAAGGGTTAGGCAAGGATGCCAGGAACGCAATCATAGAAATCACTATGTATGATGAAATATATGATAGTCTGTATGATGTTTTCCTTATGTATGTATGCATGGGGGAATATGATAAAGAGGGGAAGTGCATGATGGGTCACATGATGACCGATGGTAGAAATCCCATGAATATAAACATGGGTCACATGGTGACCGGTGGTAGAAATCCCATAAATAAAATGTTAGGTCACACAGTGATAGGTGGCAATGCCACGTTTAATGATTTCTAATAATGTAAACAGGCGGTTTATTGTCATTATGGTGTGTAGCAGATGGAGGGTTGATTGTAGAAATCCCCAAGGAGTGACAGTTGGTACGGGTTAGTGTGTAGAGGATGGAATTCTAGGATGGGTTGGGCCATTCATTATGTATTGTTTATCATGTAATATGATTGTTGCCTCTATGTACGGGCCTAGGCCCATAATGTGTTTGTGGGCCTCAGGTCAGTGTGTTCAAATTTATACACTAAGTCTTGGTGACTCACGCTTTCATTTTCTCTACTCTTTCAGATGAGCAGTAGATCGTAGACATGGGAGCTGAGACGGACTCAAGGGGCCATCAAGACTATTACTATTTCCATAGACTATTTTTGGTTTTAGTTTTCATTTCTGTTTTAATTTTTGGGAACATCTTTGTGTAATAAGGCCTCCATAACTTAGATTCCAATTTATTATCTTGTTATGTTGGGCTTTTACAAACTTATGTTTTTTTTAAAGTCTTAAATATAAAATTAAATGATAAACGGGTTTTCAAAACCAATCCATGCAAGTATTAAAGTTATTTTGCAAAACCTCACATTTAACGGACTATTCGGCTAAAATAAGCTAAGTTTTTCCAAAAACATTCAAAGTAAAGTTTTTAGGATTTAACATATAGCATACCAGATTCGGTAATGACGTATTGGCCGGGTTTGGGGTGTTACATCTTTGATCTCACGAGCTAAAATTTGAATTGTTTCTTCAACATATGACATATCAGACTGAATTTCAACCTTGATTGGGGAAATGACATGTGAACGATCAAATCGGTATCGTCGAAGCATCGATACATGAAACACATTATGTATTTTCTCTAACTCAGACGGTAAAGATAGTCGATATGCCACTAGCCCAATTCGCTCAATAATCTCATACGGTCCAATGAATCGTGGATTCAATTTCCCTTTCCGACCAAATCGCAATATCTTTTCCCACGGCGACACTGCCAAAAACACTTTATCCCTGATATGGAGCTCAATATCTTTCAGTTTTAAGTCTATGTATGATTTCTGTCAATCCGAAGTAGCTTTCAAACTATCACAAATTACTTTCACTATTTCTTCAGTCTCTCTAATCAGATCAACCCTATGAATCTTATTTTCACTAAGCTCAGTCCAGTTCAGTAGTGTTCTACATTTACGACCGTATAGAGCTTCGTATGGTGCCATCTTTATACTCGATTGGAAGCTATTATTGTAAGAAAATTCAATCAGCGATAGATATTTCTCCCAACTACCTTCAAACTAAAGAATGCAGCAACGCAACATATCCTCAAGTATAGGAATAACACGTTCGTATTGAGCATCCATTTTTGAGTGAAACGCAGTGCTAAAATGAAACTTTGAACCCAAAGCTTCTTACAATTTATTCCAAAATTGCAAAGTAAATCTTGGATCTCTATCCGAAACAATAGATTGGGGAACACCATGAAATCTCGCAATTTTGGAAATATACAACTCAGCTAATTTATCAAGCAAAAATATGTAAGTACCAAAATGAAATGAGCTAATTTCATCAATCTGTCAAAAACAACCCAGATCACATCTTTCTTTTTTGGAGATAAGGGAAAACCCGATACGAAGTCCTTTATTACTCTATCCCACTTCCACTCAGGAATCATAATAGGCTGTAATAAACCTGATGACACTTGATGCTTAGCTTTGAATTGCTGACAAATCAAACATTTCGAAACAAATTCTGAGATATCTCATTTCATGTCGTGCCACCAATAAAGTTGTTTCAAATCGTTATACATTTTCGTGTTTCTTGGATGTACTGATCAACAACTACTGTTTGCTTCATTTAGAATCTTCCGAATGAGCTCAGAATTTCTTGGTACACATATTCTATCACGAAACATCAAACAGTCATCAAGCCCTATTCAAAACACTAAATCAGAAGTCGACTCACACTGAGCTCATTTTGCTTGTAATTTATTATCAATTTTTTGAGCCTCACAAATCTGCTGTAGAAATTACGGTCTCGTTTTCAACTTGGCTACTATCGAACCGTCGTCAAACAAAGCTAATTGTGTGTTCAAAGCACATAAAGCAAATAAGGACTTTTGGCTTAAAGCATCAGCAACTATGTTCATTTTCCCCGGATCATAATCAATCACTATTTCATAGTCTTTTAGTAATTCTATTCATCTCCGCTCTCGCAAATTCAAATCTTTTGAGTCGTCAAATATTTCAAGCTTTTGTGGCCGGTATAAATATGGCATTTCTCACCAAACAAGTAATGACGCCAAATTTTCAATGCAAACACTATCGCGGCTAACTCTAGACCATGCGTTGAATAATTCTTTTCGTGCGGCTTTAACTACCTCGAGGCATAAGCTACAACTTTGCCTTCCTACATCAAAACACAACCCAGGCCATTTAATGATGCATCACTGAAAACTAAGAACTCTTTACCCGACTCAGGCTGAACTAACACTGGTGCCTCTGTCAATAATGCTTTCAACTGCTTGAAGCTTGCTGACACTTTTCTGACCACTCAAATTTAACATCTTTTTGAAGCAATCGTGTCATCGGAGTCACAATCATTGAGAAGCCTTTCACAAATCGTCTATAATAGTCGGCTAGTCTTGGAAAACTACGAACTTCTGATACATTTCTTAGAGGCTTCCAATCTATAATCGCAGAAATTTTGCTCGAGTCAACTTGGATACTCGCGGCTATAACTATATGTCCGAGAAAACCAACCTATCGTAGCCAAAACTCATATTTGTTGAACTTTGAAAACAACTTTTTATCTCTCAAAATTTGTAGCACGATTCTTAAATGCTCGGCATGCTAAGATTCATTATGAGAGTAAATCAAAATGTTATCAATAAACACAACTACGAATCGGTCTAAGTACGGCCTAAAATTCGGTTCATCAAGTTCATAAAAATAGTAGGTGCATTTGTTAGTCCGAAAGGCATAACAAGAAATTTGTAGTGTCCGTACCTTGTTCTAAATGCAGTCTTTGGCACATCTAAATCTTTAAATCGCAACTGGTAATAACTCGATCTCAAATAAATTTTTGAAAACACTGTTGTCCCTTTTAACTGATCAAACAAATCATCTATTCATGAAAAAGGGTATTTATTCTTGATCGTCACTTTGTTAAGCTCTCAATAGTCTATACACATTCTCATCTTGCTATCTTTCTTTTTCACAAATAACACCAGTGCAACCCAGGGAGAGAAACTTAGTCTAGCAAAACTTCTATCTATCAACTCTTACAGCTGAGCTTTCAATTACTTTAACTCTGTCAGAACCATTCTATAAGGAGCTATCGATATCGGCTTTATTCCTGGTACTAATTCAATACCAAACTCAACCTCTCTGATAGGTGGTAAACCTGGTAACTCTTCGAAATATATCTGGATACTCTCATACAACTGGTACTAATTCAATCTTTGTTTCTATCATTTTCGTATCAAGTACATAAGCAAGATAAGCTTCACACCCATTTCTCACAAATCTCTGAGCTAATATAAACGAGATCACAACTAGAAAACTATTCAGATCATAAGATTCAATTCTAATAGTCTCATTATTCTGACATTTCAGTTCAATTGTCTTTCACCTACAATTCACTATAGCTTTATGCATCATTAGCCAATCCATACCCAAAATCACATTAAATTCATCGAATGGCAACAACATCAGATTAGCCGAAAAATAGAAATTCTGATTCATTAACGGACAATTCTTGCAGATTTTGTCAACTGAAACACATTTGCCTAAAGGGTTTGATACTCTAATAAAAAATTTAGTAGACTCTACAGGCAAAGTTTTACTAGATACTAAATTCATACATATATAAGAATGAGTTGATCCTGGATCTATCAATGCAATCACATTAGTATCAAAGAGAGTGAAAGTATCGGTGATAACATCTAGAGATGACTTCTTCCCAAGTGCAAATAGTGTAGGGTCTAGTAGGTGCTCTGGCTTCGGATCTCACAGCTGAATGCTTTGTCGCCCCTCTACTATCACTTACATTTCCAGCAATTTTAGGTGGTCTACCACTATTCAACATGTTACTCTATCTCACATTCTGAACTTTATCTTTCGCATTGAGCTCAGGGCAATCTCGGATGAAGTGATCTAGAAAACCACATTTGTAACAAGCTTTATTACTTTTACTCTAGCATTCTCCAAAATGTCGTCTCCCACACTACTGACACTCAGGTTTGTTGTCTCTCACACTGCCAACACTTGATACTGATATAGCTTGAGCTTTATAACCTGAGTATTATTTTTTACGATCTCTGTTCAAACATTGGTTTGAAGCATTTGAACAAGTGTACAAATCTCTGGATTTCTTTGATGAAGAATGATACGGCTTACTCATCAATCTTTTTCTCGAGTCTCTAACTTTTTAATTTGTTTTTGTCTTTTCTTTGCTAAGATCCTCGACATTACAAGCCCTTTCAACCAGAATGACAAATTCTTTCAACTCTTGAATTTCGACTAGTAGTTTTATATCTTTGTTCAACCTGTCAATGATCCGCTTACACATAATCTCTTCGGTAGAAACAAACTCCCTTGCATACTTACTCAACCGTACAAATTCTTTTTGATACTCAGTTACAGTCATTCAGCCTTGTCTTAATTCTAAAAACTCTTTTTGCTTTTGATCGAGAAATCGTTAACTGATGTATTTCTTTCAAAATTTGGATTGAAAGAAATCCCAAGTAGCTCCTTCTTTCGGAACCATATAAATCAACGTGTTCCACCATTGATACGCGGTGTCTCTCAGCAAAGATACAACACATTTAATACATTCATCAGGAGTACAAGACAATCAAATACTCGAATTGTATTTTTGAGCTAGAACTCAACTCTCTCAACATCATCATCAGTAGTAGCTCGAAACTCTTCAGCCTCATTTTTACGAATCTTATCTGCTGGTGGCTTGTTCAACCGTATCAAATCTATAACTTGAGGAACAACATGGATTTGTTAAGGAAGAGGTGGGGTGGAGGTTGTTGAGCAGCCATATTCATTCGAACGAACTCCATGAACCACTCGTTCATTATTTGGAGAAAGGCTTGTTTAGACTCTCCTTCGTGGCTACTCATTACAGGCCTAGAATCAGATGGCGCTACCCCTTCAGTGGGAGCGGGCGCATTACTCCCTACATCATCAACTACAGCTCCTTTGGGGTCTATTACTATACAAAAACACAATTTAAGCAGTCAGGAATCATCACACTATAACAGAGTATATATGGCATGTATAGCTAGACTCCTACACACGCTACGTTAGTCATAGAATCGATTAAACTGTAGCTTTGGTACCAATAAAATGTAACATCCCTAACCCGTATCCGTCGCCAGATTAGGGTTACAAGGTATTACAAATCAATTCACAACATATAGCATACATTTATCAAACATAAAGCATTCATTCTCATAAATCATTCAACAAAATTAAATTATCCCTTATAAGGACCTACGAGGCCTTAAACATGCTTTAGAAGCGGTTTGACACTAAACCAATAACATACGAAAATTTATGGAAACTTAGAAAAATTTCAACCATATAGGGGTCACACGCCCGTGTGGATAGGCTATGTGCCTCATACGGCTCTAAACAAGCCCGTGTATTAGGTCGTGTTGAAATAGGACATACATACTGACTTGGGTCACACGGCCAACCACACGCCCCTGTGTCTAGCCCGTGTGCCTTTCGAAGTGGCCACAAATGCCCGTGTGTAGGCCGTGCCAAACCTATAGGGTATACTGACTTGTACCACACGACTAGTCACACGCCTGTGTGTGAGACTGTGTGGAGTATACTGATTTCAATTCAATTTCAACACCAAGGGACACACAGCCGTGTAACATGACCATGTGTCAAACACGGCTGAGACACACGCCCGTGTCTCTGCCCATGTGGACAAAAATAGGCCATTTGCAAGGTGAATTTTCCACCCTAACTTCAATTTACCTACGCAAGGCAGAAATGGTACCATTTCCATACACAAATGACAGCCAAATCAATCCCAATTCATGCACAATTCATGCTATACAAATACAACCATTTCACTTACTCAAATATATACCAAAACAACATCAAACAATGTGGTTCATTTACCATAATTCACATAAGCATTATAACTTTCATAATGTCTTGGTTACAACCATGCCAAAACAAACCAAAATAAGCCATTACTCATGGCTATATATATACAAACCAAGACATATACATTTACAAGCCATTTCCAATAGCCAAACACACATCAATATTAACATCATTTATAAGCCAAATCTCATGGATATGATCACAACCAAAATACCATATACACATGCCATATACCATAAATGTATAATTCAAAAGTACCATATTAAATGTTTTATAGTGCGATGATGTTCCCAACGACTCCCGGATCCAAGCTATCATTGATTCACTATAAAACAAAGAAAAATAACACAAAGTAAGCTTCATAGCTTAGTAAGCTTGTATATGAATAACTTATTTCATCGAATAAATGCAAATCAACCAATTACACATGACAAAACCATATACACATTAACTACAAACCTTTCTCATGTCTCAAAACATGATCAAATACAAACTCATCGAACTTTCACTATTTAATACTCGAATAGGTTTTGCACGTACTTATATCGCCTCGTAATAACCTCCTTCTCAACAACATCATTCGTTTACCCGTTGAACCATTCAGAATAGAAATCAGATACTCAGGAGTCTTGTACAATAAGTACCTATACCATGGCCCGTAGCCAAATCAAAGTAACTTATCCGAATAATAATTATCATGGCCCGAAGCCAAATCATTGATATGCATGGCCCTGAAGCCAAATCAGTAAAATATGAACCCAAAAAGCTAATATCATGGTCCGAATCTAACTCAACGTATCACTTACTAACATGTCAATAGTATCCAAAACTATTCTTAAAGTTCAATCGAGCTTTCACACTTTTTGTTTCTATCATCGAATGCATCCATAAAGCCTTTTTCACAATCCATACATTATCCGTAATCCTATTTAGCAATTTATGAAATATTAAAGCATTTCAACATACATTTATAATGTAATCATCACATACGGACTTACCTCGTATTTGAAATTGACGGATCGGGTCGACTACTTGATAACCTTGCTTTTCCCCCGATCTAAATATGAATTCTTTCTTTCTTGATCTATATGAATTCAAAATAAACTTATTTATTCATCTATTCATTCAATTGATCCAAAAATAAACATTTGGGCATTTTTACACATTATCCCCTAAACTTTCACATTTAATCAATTTAGCCCCTATTTCACAAATACACAGAATTCACACAATTCAACAAAACCCATGCTTGGATGAATTATATATAGGTCCCTATAAGTCCAAAAATTTCATTTATTTGACATTTCAACCATACAATTTGTACATTTTACAATTTAATCCCTATTATGCATTTTCATCAAAAATCACTTAAGAAAACATGTAAAACTGTCATCAAGTTTTCGTATTTCAACATTAAACATCAAAGAACACATAGATTCAATAGTGGAAACTCTAAAAATCTTTAAAATTTTTGCAAAATAGTCCCTAGGCTAGCTAGTATAGTTGTAACTATCACAAAAACATAGAAATTATTAAAAATCAAGCAAAAATGGACTTACAATCAAGGAATATACTAGCTAAACCCTAGCAAGCCTTCATGAACATTTTCTTCTTCTAAATTTGGTGGTGGAAATGACGAGTGAACCATATTTTTATTTTTTATTTCATTTAATTTAACTTTAATAACTAAATTACAAAAATAACCTTAATGATAAACCATTTAAAACATCCATTTAATGTCCAAGATTGTCCACTTACACTAAGGTTGGTCTAATTGCAACATAAGGACCTTCACTTTAATAAACCATATCTATTAGACACCTTTATCTATTAGAACTCAAGTTTTATGCTTTATGCAATTTAGTCCTTTTTATCAAATTAACCAACCAATCGATAAAATTAGCTAATGAAATTTTTACACATATCAAATAACATGCTGTAAATACTAAAAATAATATTAAAATAATTTTTCAACATCAAATTTGTGGTTGCGAATCACTATTTTGATTTAGCTAAAATTGGGCTGTTACGATCGAACTGCTAAAAGATTAAGAGTTGATCATTGATTATCATCTGAGAAAAGCGAATCTAGTTGCTTATGCTCTGAGTAGAAAGTCTTTATTTGCTTTGTGAGCGATGAATACGCGATTGACATTATCTGATGATGGTTCGATCTTATCTGAGTTTAAAGCTAGACCGATATTTTTACAACAGATCTACGAAGCTTAGAAATGTGATGTTGAGTTGCTAGCTAAACGACCACAATGTGAGTCGACTTCTGATTTAGAATTTTAGATAGGACTCGATGATTGCTTATTGTTTAGGGGTAGAATTTGTGTACCAAAAAAATCCAGAGCTCGTTCAGAGAATCTTGCATGAAGCTCATAGTGGTAGCTTCTCTACTCATCTGAGAAGTAATAAAATGTACAGTGATTTGAACAAATGTATTTGTGGTTGAGAATGAAATGTGAGTTTTTTGACTTTGTATCGGGATGTTTAGTATGTCAGCAAGTTAAAGATGAACATCAGGTATCTTCTGGATTCTTTTAGCCAGTGATGATACCAAAGTCGAAATGGGATCGTGTTACTATGGACTTTGTATCGAGTTTACCTCTATCTCCTAGAAAGAAAGATGTTGTTTGGGTTAATGTTGGTTGTTTAACAAAGTCAGTACATTTTATCTCGGTACGTATAGATTTCTCCCTTGAGAGATTAGCTAAATTATACATTTCTGTGATTGTCAGATTGCATGAGATGCTAGTTTCCATCATTTCTAATAGAGATCCACTGTTTACATCATGATTCTGGAGAAAGTTATAGAAAGCTCTAGGTACATGATTTCATTTTAGCAAGACATTTCATCCTCAGACAGACAGCCAGTCAAGCGAGTATTTTAGATACTTGAGGATATGCTTCGTTGTTGCACATTAGAGTTTGAAGGCAATTGGGAAAAATATCTATTGTTGGTTGAATTCAAATATAATAACAGTTTTTAGTCGAGCATAAAGATGGCACCGTATAAAGCTTTATGTGATCACAATTTTCAAACTCCATTATACTGGATTGAGCTTAGTGAGAAAAAGATACACAGATTGATTTGACTCGTTAGACTGAAGAAAAAGTAAAAGTGATTCGAGATAGTTTGGAAGCTACTTTATATTGTCAGAAATCATATGTGCATCTTAAACGTAAAGACATAGAGTTTCAATTCAGTGACAGAGTATTCTTGAAAGTATCTCCCTAGAAGAAAGTCCTTCGGTTCGGTCGCAATGGAAAGCTAAGTTCGTGGTTTGTCGGGCTGTATGAGATTATTGAAAGAATCGGACCTCTTACGTATCGATTAGCTTTACTGTCAGAACTAGGAAAGATTCATAATGTCTTTCATGTATCTATGTTACGACGGTACCAATCTAACCCTTCACATTTTATCCCCTCAACGGATTTCGAGATTCAGCCTGGTATGTTGTATAATAAGGAACCGATCAGAATTATGGCACGAGAGGTGAAACAATTGAGGAAAAAATATCTCTTTAGTAAAAGTTCATTAATAGTGACACAGAATAGAAGAAGCCACATGAGAACCCGAAGAAGCTATGAGAAATCAATATTTGAACCTATTTTTCGGTAGATTTTTCGGGACGAAAATTCCTTTAGGGGGAGAGTTATAACAACCCATTTTCAGTAAAATTGGAACAGTGCTTTCTGGACCATAGCTATGATGTCAAAATATTTTATTTTATTTTTATTACCTACAGTAAGATAGCAGTACCGTATAAAAATTTCATTAAGAAATTTTACCATTTATATGCTTAATTTGATAAAAAAGACTAAATCGCGTGAAGTGCAAAAGTTGAGTTCTAGTAGCTAAAAGTGTTAAATAGCTATAGAACTTTAAAGTTTGAATCCTTATATGGTAATTAGACCACTAGTGAGATCGTGGATGTACATGGCTTGGAATTTATGTAAATTTTAATCTATTTAAAGGTTAAATAAGTACATGGGTAAATAAATGATAAATTAAATAAAATAAAAAACCATCATCTTTTACTTCCATCTTCAACCGAATATGAAAAGAAAATAGTATCCATGGAATTTTAAAGTTTCAGCAACTGTAAATACCTTGCATTGGTATGTATTTTTTATCCCGTTTTTAATGATTTCTATGTTTTTGGGATCGTTGTAGCTTAACCTATCTAGCCTGAGGACTAATTTGTGAAACTATTAAACTATTAGGGTTTTTCCATTAATGAATATGCATGAGTTTTGATGAGTTATGGAAGAAAAATGGATAGCTATTGTTAGATAAATAACTTTTGTTAAGTGACTTTTAATGAAAATGTCAAATAGGGATTTAATTGAAAAATAAAAAATTATATTTGGTGAAATTATGAAATAAATGAAATATAGGGCTTTCAAGGCACCTCATTGATATTCAGCTGATAGTGGGTTGTGGTGGAATTTCAATAATTTCCATTTTTATGAGCTAGGGATTAAATTGCAAAGAAATTAAAAGTATAAGGGAAAAATGGTAATTTTTCCAAAATATGATTTTGGGTTAAATTAAATAAAATGTATATTGAATTGAATTAAATTTATCTGTATAGATCAAGACAAACCTCGTACAGCTTTAGATCGGGGCAAAGAGAAAGTATCGGATTTATCGTTTCCATATCTACGTATACTCGTCAAGGTAATTTCGTGTAATTAAATTGTGTATATATTTTTTTAATTGAATCATACTTGTATTTTAAATTACTATATGTACATACTTGTTGCATATCCAACTACGTATACTGGTTGCTATACCTTAGGAATTCATAGGATACAAATGACATGTCATTAGGGTTTACATGATTTGGGTGCTAGTTCTGAACGTCCTACCAATGGCTGAGGTCCGACATGTGTTGTAGATACTTCACAGCTCATGTGAGTAGCATCGTGTAGCTACGTTTTGACCCACAACTCGTGTGAGCAAGCCCATTTTCACAGCTTGTGTGAGCATACCGATTCACAGCTCGTTTGAGCATACATGTACATGATTTGATGGATTACAGTTATATGATTTAGTATACTATATGTGAGCTACCCTGGGTATCTAACAATATTCTAAATGGTTCAACGGGCAACGTTCTGATACAAAATGGTAAGAGTTTGATACGGACTATTATTGGGATACATATGAATTATATGGAAAAGTTGTTACATGGTATATGAAAAATTGAATTGGATGATACATGTATATTAAACTTAACCAATTGTTGTGCTCATCCATGATTATTGGTTTGTATATGTATTTACATGGCTAGCATGGTTGGTGTATATGTGCTTAGGCATTTGGCCAAGTTATGTTGGAATGTGCTATGTTTGTTTTACCTATTTTGTGATTAAATGGTAAGTTATATTTTAAGTTATACTAACTTACTAAGCTTATGTGCTTACTCTGTGTCATTTTCCATGTCTTATAGTGTATTAGAAGCTTGTTCGGGTTTGAAGCTTGTCGGAGCTATATGACACTATCCATCGCTTTATTGGTACTTTGAATGTTTTGATTTTGGTTGTAATAGGATGTATAGGCATTTTTGGTCAATGTTTGGCCCATGTGTTTTGGTTGTTGAAATGGCCATTTGGTTTGGCTTGTGTTATGGTATTTTTGGTGATGAAAAGAATTTAGTTTTGTCACGTAAATATTAGCCTTATATGGATGATGTTTGGCTTGATATGCTTGAATTGTGGAAGATGAAATTATGGTTTGAATATGCATATTATATATGGTTTGCAATTTGTTGGAAATGTTGTGTATTGGTACTTTGTAGTTGAACAACATGTTTAGTACAATTTAGTATGTTTTAGTGAGTAGATTTTATGGTATGTGTTGAGGCAAATCTAATTGGAAGTTAATTGATCAGTTTGGGTTAATTAGATTACATAGTTAGAAATGTTTACTTATTGTCATTGGAGGTGCCTAAGGGCATATTGGTTGTATGATATTATACCATATGTATACGAATTGGTTATGCATGATTTTGATGCCATGTTATAGCTTGTGTATATGTAAAATTTTGGTTGTAGGTATATGTCATGTTGGGTGAAACGGTCGTGTGTTTCCTGTAGCTTTCTAAAGGTTACAAGTCAGGCTGTTACACGGCTTAGCAGACGGCCTGGTACAAGGGTGTATTAGGTTACTTTGAAGGGTACACAGCCTGGCACATGGGCGTATGGCATGGCCATGTGACCCAAGTCAATGAGTTACATGGGCACGGACACAAGTTGGGACACATTCATGTGTCCCTATTTTGAATGCCCACACAGCCTAAGACACGGGCATGTCCCTTGGCCGTGTGAGTCACACGGCCTGGCCATATGGCCGTATGACCCCCACAACTTTGAAAATTTTAATTATTTTATGAAAAATTCTCTGAGTTTTTGATTTAGCCCCAACTTATTTTTATCGTGTTTATAGGGCCTTGAGGGCTCGTATAAGGGACAATATGAATTTTTTAGTTTGTATTTAATATATTTTTATATGATTTAAAATGTTTGGAACTTATGTTCATTTGATTTGAAAACTCTGGTAATGCTCCGTAACCCTGTTTCGACGACGAATACCGGTTAGGGGTGTTACATTTCTCATTTCCAATTAGACTAAGGACATGTTTAGGTTAGTCTAGTAATACAAGTTATCTTTTCATATTATGATCTAACCACGTAATAACACTTATTATTAGTTAAACATTAGACAATAAATGAGTAACATTTGCTTCCATTTTATTTTGTTTGCAAAAACTATTTGAGGACAATATACAAAGTAATAATGTAATTCATGAATAGTTTTATTAACCAATTTGTTTAAAAAATTACAAGTGTACTTTAGATGAAAATGCTTCACTTCATGCACCAAATCCAATAGTATCCCACTTGCTCTAGTGAAGTAGATATGCCATGTTTCATATTCTTGTGCCTGTCCATATGTTTCCAAAAGAACTCTCTAGCTAGTGGAGTCTTGGCAAAACAAATCCATAAGGTTTGTCCTCATATGCACTCTTTGGCTGCATCTACTATTCTATCAAACACTATTGTCTCCCTTAATGTGTTTTGTCATTATGTGGTTTCTTTTAGGTTTATCTATATCCGTACTATTATAGTACCATAACTTTTCCGTACATCATATTCGACCCTCCATAGTGAAGTTAGAACTGTAAGCCTGCTGCACACTTATTCACACTATGGACCCACTGTTTAGGAGAAAAGAATAGTGCGATGCTAACTTGCTCGAATCCTGACACATTTTGAAGTCAGAATTAGTATATCTGATAGGAGTAAGATCACCCTTAGAATACACAAACATATAATCTCTCGCTCCCCATAAAAGCTTGAGTATCTGCTTAACTATTTGTAATGTCATGGTCATGGATTCACATTATATCGACTTACCAACCCCATTGCAAAATAGATACCTAGGAATGTGCATAACATAGCATACTTGAGACTTCCTACTGCTTAAATATAAGGAACATTTCCCATGTCCTCTCTTTCTTCCACTATCTTAGGACAATCTTCTAAAGAAAGATGAAATCTTGATATGGAGGGTTGATTTCCCTTCTTCAAATTGGTCATTTATAACACTCAAATATTTTGTCTATGTATGAAGCTTGAGAAAGAGCTATCACCTTTTTCATTTGATTCCTTAGGATTTGAATGTCTAAAGCAAAATTATTTTATCTTAAGTCCTTCACGCTAAATTATTGGGTTAACCATAGTTTAACCGACAAAAATTTCCTACATCATTACCAATGAGTAGAATGTCATTAAAATATAGAACAATAAATACCACATTTCAATCCCTTAAATATTTATAAACACAAGGTTCATCTACATTTTGCTCAAATCCAAAAGTCTTGATCACTTGATCAAATCTTTGATTCCATGAGCGAGATGCTTGTTTAAGTCCATATATAGAAGTAAGTAGTTTGTAAAATTTATACTCATTTCCTTTTGCTATATATCCCGTGGATTGCATCATGTAGCTGTTTTCTTTAAGATAGTTGTTCAAAAATGGTCTCGTGACATCCATTTGCCAGATCTCGTAATCAAGACCAACAGCAATGAATACCAATATGTGGCTTGACTTAAGCATGACAATTGGAGAGAAGATTTTTTTTGTAATGGATACCTTCTTTTGAGTAAAAGTTTTTCCTCTTATAGGTCCACTTACACCCTATGGGTTTTATCCCAACCAATAAGTTTACAGGTTCCACACTGAGTTGGAATTAATAGAATCCATCTCATCTTTCATAGCTATTTCTCAGAGCTTGAAATCAGTACTCTACATCACTTCATCATAAGTGAGTGAGTCATCATATTCCTGTTTGGCAGACTTAGTGTTAAAAAAACTTCCACTAGAATGGAAGAACTCAGCCTATGAGAGACCCTTCCACTGCGACGAAGCACCATATACTGCTGATGGTTTGTAAGTCTACTATTAGGAGTTGGTTGTGGAACCGTTTCAGTAGGGTTTTGTATATATTTTGAAATTTCCTCAAGTATCTCTTTAGTCAAAGGCTTGAAGTTATTCATGTAATTTTCTTTAAGGACAGTATCATGAGTTGACACTATAATAGTTTTCTCTTTTAGGTTATAAAAAGAACCACCCTTTGTTCCCTTCAGATATCCTACAAATATGCACAATTTTGTCTGTGAGTCCAACATCCTCATATCTTTGTCCAATATGTAGGTTGGCCAATCCCAAATCCTTAAATGTTTTAGACTTGGCTTCTTGTCATGCCACAATTCATATGAAGTTTTCGATGATACCGTAGTTGGTATATAATTCAGAATATAACAAGCCATTTGTCCAACATATACGCAAAAAATAGATTGAAAGCTTTGAATAACTTAACATCGAATGTACCATGTCTAACCAATTTCTTCTTTCTATCACGCCATTTTCTTTTGGGGTGCCCGATGCAATTAAATGAAATAGAATCCCATTCTCTATGAGGTACCCTAAGAAATCATCATATAAGTATTCCCCACCTCGATCTGACCGAGGTGCCTTTATGGGTAAACCTAGTTGTGTCTCCACTTCCACATGAAAATCTTTATTTTATCAAAAGTTCCACTCTTACGGTGCATTATGTATACATACTCATATCTAGAATAGTCATCAATAAAGGGGTAACACCCCAAACCCGGCCTAGAAGTTAGGCTCGAATTTGGCATGTCACATTGAAGTGTTTCTCGAAAATCGTGTTCTCATTTGCGTTATATTCCCTTTTCAATCATGGAAGCTTAATTAAAATAAATGATTTATGGAAACATGATATTTAAAAATTGGGTAGCGGAAATGTAATGTTTGAAAGTAATTCTTTTTTTTTTTTTTTGAAATCGTATTCCACTTTTAGAAGTTAGAAAACATCATAAACAAATATCACAAATAATAAGTTAAAAATAGAGAGGCCTTATTACAACCCAAATCAAAATATTTAAAGGTAAATAATCAAAATAGAAAGCATAAGCAGTGTGTGGTCTTCTCCGAGTCCCTCGCAGCACCGATCCTCCTAATGCTGGGGATTACCTGCAAAGTTAAAAATGGGGTGAGTTTACGAAAACTCAGTGTGTAATCCCCTTACTAGAGTAACAACCAGTAAAAAAAAGAAACCAAAATAGTCTGGGCCCAAGCCCTTTAACAGTAACAGTACAATGCAGTTCAGAGCATACGTGGGCCAAAATCTACTACAATATCATTTGGGTCACAGCCCATACAGAATCAATTGGCCCGAGCCAAAACCAATAACAAAACAAGTGGGCCTAATTCCAGTACAGTGACAGATCTCATAAACAAGAATGCAACAGTATGAGGATGCATCCCACCTCGATCTAGCCAACACACCACCCGTACCAACCAACACACCATGTGGGGATAAAATTGACCCATCCAGCCAACACACCAAGCTTAGCACCGGTTGCGACACTAAGTCAACAGAATGGCTCGGTGCCGTGAAGAGAACGGCTAAAAGCCATAAATATTGCAACAACGCTGGCAGTTAATAAAATGGCTAAGAGCCATAAACAGAATGGTTATAAACCATAATCAGGATGGCACAGAGCCATCATCTAAATTTGGCATATATCCATCAGCGACAGTAATATAATCGGCACACAGCCACGGATAATTTATGATCGACACAAAGTCATCAATATATATATGTTAGGTACATAGCCACAGGTAAATACACCTGGCACAAAGCCATACTTACGTACGCATAGAGCAATAATCAGATTATGCGGCTTTAAGCCATCCGTTGGTCCACAGTCGTCATACGACCCATACGACCTCAACAGATAAATATTGGATCCAAAGTCATCATGCAACCCGTACGACCCTATCAGATCAATATTTGATCCACAGTCGTCATGCGACCCTTGCAACCCTATCAGATTAATACTGGATCCACGATCGTCATGTGACCCGTGTGACCATATCAGAACTTCCTTCATATCGATGTCCTAAGCCCATGCAATATGTCGTGTATGTCATGCTCAATCATTACACATGTATGCAAAATGGCCATGCTTAGTAACAGTCATTTCAACGTATATTAACAGCATATCAGTCACACGGCCACTGTGAAGTTAGTTAAAACACAGTCATGCGGTCACATTCAAATTAGTCAAATCATAGCACAAGTCAGTCATTTACCCACATTGGTAAAATAGTCATTTACCTTATAAGGGTATTTCGGTAATCCTACCCTTTAGGGGTAATTCTATAATTTTACCCTATAGGGGTAATTTAGTAATTTTACCCTACAGGGGTAATTCAGTAATTCTATGCTACAAGGGTATTTTGATAATTTTACAAACCAAGGGTGTTTGGGTAATTTTACAAATCGGGGGTATTTTGGTAATTTTGCAAACTAGGGGTATTTCGATAATTTTACAGACTGGGGGTATTTCAGTAATTTTACAAACCAGGGGTATTTCGATAATTTTGTAAACCAATGGTATTTTTGTAATTTTATAAACTGGGGGTATTTCGATAATTTTACAAATGAGGGTATTTCAATAATTTTGTAAACTAGAGGTATTTTGGTAATTTTACAAATCAGGGGTATTTCAGTAATTTTGCAAATCAGGGAATTTCGCTAATTTCGCAAACCCATGCCATTTTGATAATTTCCCAAATTAGGGGCACTTCGGTAATTTCACAAATTAAGGGTATTTAGGTAATTTCGCAAACTGAGGGTATTTCAGTAATTTTGTAAACCAATGTATTCTAAACAGAGATAACGATGAGAATCGGCCCATTCTCGACCCAAATTGGCCCACATGCTCGTGTGGCCCATTTAGCCCAAATCTAGCCACAGATATGAGATTCACGTAGTCCAGTCCAATATTTACTACATAATCATACAACTTATTTGATAGGGCCCACGGGCCCATTGGCCCTTTATGGCCCTTTTCGGCCCATCGTGGTCCAACTAGCCTAAACCCACAAGACACTCTATATGGCCTCAACTATCGCGTTGAAGCTCCCACACGTGAGCTCGTACGCTCGTGTGGCTACCATCGCCGTGTGACCAGCATTTCGGCATTTGTCGCTCTATAGCTAAAGTAGTGCGAAATACACACCTGATAGGAATTTGGAGTCAATCCACGCTCCGAACACTCCTATGCCCAAACGCCAACCATGTTATGCTTACTCTCCTCACAGATCGCTCTATTTAAAGCCAGCTTCTCGCCTACTCTCATGCCAGCTTCTCGATGTGGGATCCCTCCATCAATCCTCCAAAATCGTCCCAACTGCAAAATAAATATCACTTTTTGCTTGCAATAGGATTCAAACCCTTGCCTTCTCTTATGCTCCAAAAGCTACATGCCACCACAACACAAGCTCCTTTTATGACTTAAAACATGAGCAAATATTTATAAAACCTATGTGCCAGTGACCAAATTCTTATAAGAGCCAAAATTAAAGAAATTCTACAAGAGCCAAGATTTGAACCCAAGCTCCCTTACACCCTTAATGACGCCACAACAACTAGGCCACATGCTTCTCTGTGTCATTTTTTTCCACATATTATTCTTAAAGCCTACTTACTTACTCCCAGGGTTTTATTCACCTAAAACCAAAATTTTTCCTAAAGCCTAAGTTTGAACCCGGGACTTCATGGAAGCCCCCTAACCTTCCAAAATCACTCACCTAATAGGTCCAACTTTCATTAGTGCCGTTCTCTTGTTTTCAAAAATTTTCAACGCTCCCATGCCCAAGGCCCAATAAGCTCAATTCTACTAGGCCCAAATGCGGGGCGTTACAAAAGGTTACATAATACTCGTAACCTTCTCTTACAATAATGCTCATTAGACCATAAACGTCAGTGTGTAGAAATTCTAAGGATTTTTCAGCCCTCGTTGTAACAACACAATTTAGACCCTAGTCGGAACAGTGGTTTTGAGACCATAAATCCAAGGTCAAATTAATATTTTAATATTATCTATGGTGTTGATTCTCTGTGATATAGCCTATGTGAAAATTCTGTATGATAATTTTATCAATTGTGTGCCGAATTAAGAGAAAGGATTTAATCACTTAAAGAGTAAAAGCTATGTGTTGATTTATAAGTACCTAATTGTGGTTGTTATTATAATGAGGAGGACTTATGATGCAATTTGACCATAATTGAGTATAGTGGATGACATATTGATAACACATATGTTTTTTTATGTTAAAATTATAAGTTAAAATTTATATTTTATATTATATTATAAGGTTATAATAAAAACATGAATTAGTGGCATTTCTTTTCATGTTCATCTTTGTTTCCACCCAAAAATAAGAATAAGAAAAGGGTTTTAAGCTTTGTGACATTCGGCCTTGGTGTAATTCAAAATCGGGTACGTGTTTTTGATCGATTTTTGATAATTTCTACGTTTTGAAAATCGTTGCTTTGTACTCTACAAAACCCATGCTTGAATTTGGTGAATTGATGATGTTTTTGTGATGAGTCATTGATGAACACTTGAGCTATGTGCTAGTTGATAGTAAAATATGGAAACTTGGTGTTGGAGTAACATAGTTTGTATTGGAAATTTTAGTGAAATTGATTATTTTGGACTTAATTGAGAAAATGAGCAATTGAAGGGTTCAATTGTGAAATAAATGAAATGTGTGGACTTGTATGAACATAGAGAGAATTCGGCTAAGCATATGATTTTTGAAATTTTGTGTAGTTGATGATTTTTTGAAATAGGGACTAAAGTGTCAAAATGTGAAAATAAGAGGACTATTTTGTAAACTACCCTAAATGTGTGTGTGTGGACTAAATTGAAAGAATTGGTGATTGAATGGATTGAATTTGAATGTGTATAAACCAAGAAAGGAGAGGTTAGGATCGAGATTGAGGCAAAGATAAAGTGCTCGATTAATCGACTATTTCGATAGTTTGACTTCCGATGTAAGTTTGGACATAATATGTGTATTTAGCTATGTCTAATGTTATGAAATGAATGGTGTGATATTATTTAAAAGTGAATGCTATATGATAGATTGAGTTATATGGCACTAAGTGTACATATTCAAAAATATGACCGAGATAAATAGCACTGTGTGTGCAGAGTAATATAAGCTTCGGCTTTGTGGTTTGCAATGTGAGTGCAATACCGATTCAAGATCGGTTTGATATGGATGCATTAAGTGAGCGATGCTAATTAAGCTTCGGCTAACTGTTTAGGCACTAAGTGTGTGAATGAACTAAACAAGGGATGAATGTTGATCGAAATGAATTATGAGTATTGAGTAGCATAAGTATATGACAACTAAGTGTTGGCTAAGGTACGTTCGGAACCTATGTGGTTGATGAAACTATAAATGAGATTACGGAAAGTTAATTAAAAATTTTAGCTTTGGATGATATGAGATAGTAGATTGTGAAATAATCTATATGATGATATGTTTTGATTTAATGTATTTTGTTACGAACATACTAAGCTTTTGAAAGCTTACTGTGTGATTGTTTCTCTGTTTTACAGTGTTAGGAAAGCTAGCTCGGATCTAGGGATCGTCAGCATCTCAATCACACTATCGGAAAATCTATTTTGGGTACTTTTGAAAAAATGTACATAGTTAAAATATGGCATGTATAGGCTAGTTATTTGAATCATGTTTGATATGTGTAAATAGCCATGTGATGTGGCTAGATAAGTGTTAGTTTTAAGCATGAATGGTGTTGACAAATGATGCATATTTTGGTAAGGCTTGTGAGTAGAGAAAGTGAATTATGGATGTTAAATTCAATGATCAATTGATGCCTTTGTGATTTTGTGAAGTTATGGATAACTTATATATAGATTTACATGGAAATTGGTTGAGCAAGTTGGCATGTTTAGAAATGAGATGGAATAGAATGATATGATGTTCATTTGATGCGTATTTGGTTTTCATTTGAATGGATAAGTATGTTTGGTTATGCTTGTAGAGATTGACCCTTGTGTGGGTGGCAAATTGGACTTGAAAATGGCCTATTTTATCACACGGTTGTGGCACACGGGCGTGCCTAATGACAGTGGGTGAATGACAGTATATAGCCTAATAGCACATGGCCATAACACGGACGTGTCAACTAGCCATGGGCATAAGTCAGTAGCTAGCTTAAGGACACACGGCCGTGGTACACAGACGTGCCTAGTAGCCGTGTGAATAAGTCAGTATATGGCCTATGAGAACACGGCCTTAGCACACGGGGGTGCTTGGTAACTGTGGTGTTAAGTTAGATTCAACCACAGGGAGAACACACGGGTGTGTCTAGCAGTGTGGGAGGCGCACGATATGCCCACACGGGCGTGTAACCCCTGAAACGTAGAAAAGTTTTAAATTATTGAGAATTCTTGTATGTGTTTTGATTTAGTCCCGGCCCCCTCTAGCATGTGTTTTGGGTCTTATAGGCCTCCATAAGGGACTATTTGTTTATATTTTGATATGCTATGAATATGATTGACTTTGTGTCATAAATGGGAAGTGAAATGGTACAATTTGTTGGTAATACCTCTTAGGCCTATTTTGACAACAATTTTGAGTTAGGGGTGTTACAATTTTATTGGTATCAGAGCTACGGTTTAGTCGATTCTCGGACTAACGTAGCGCATGTGAGTCTAGCTATACATGCCATATATAAAATTGTGATAGTGTGATGAATTTTGACAGCTGAAAATGTGTTTTCATATAGTAATGGATCCCGATCGAGTAGTTGCTGACGATGTAGAGAGTAGCGCGCCTGCTCCCCCTCAAGGAACAGCACCGGCCACATCTAGGCCGACTGATAGTAGTGAGGGAAGAGAGGCTAAGCAAGCCTTCCTCTGAATGATGAGCGAGTAGTTTACGGAGTTCGTTCGAACGAATCTAGCTACTCCACAACCTCTACCCAAAAATACCTATTGTGTCACAAGTTATAGATTCGATTAGATTAAATAAACCTCTTGTGGACAAGATTCGAAAGTATGGTGCCAAAGAGTTTAGGGCCACATCTGATGACAATGCTGAGTGAGCTGAGTTTTGGCTTGAGAATACAATACGAGTATTTGATGAGATGTCATTGACACTTGATGAATGTATAAAATGTGCTATTATGTTGTTGAGGGATACTGCGTATAACTAGTGGAAAATATTGATATTTTTAGTTCCGAGAGACTTGGGACTTCTTTCAAACCAAGTTCAGAAAGAAGTATATCAGCCAATGCTTCATTGATCAGAAACGTAAAGAGTTTCTAGAACTAAAACAAGGTCGTTTGTCTGTTACTAAGTATGAGCAGGAATTCTTAAGATTGAGTTAATATGCGAGAGAATGTGTTTCGACTGAAGCTATGTAACACCCCAAACTCGGCCCATACGTCATGACCGGATCTGGTATGCTACTGGTTGAATGTTGAAAACTTTGCTTTAAAGGGTTTTGAAAATCTCAGTTTATTTTAACCGACTAATCAATAATTGTGACATTTTTTAAAGAAACCTTAACATTCGCATTGAATGTGCTTGAAAATCCCATTTTCATTTCACCTATAATTAAGACTTTGAAAACATAAGCTTATAAATTGTAACATAAAGAAAATATAGATCGATAACCTAAGTTATGGAGGCATTATTACAAAAATAATCTGAAAATTAAAACTCAATGAAAAATCAAAAACAGTCTATGAAAATAAAAGACTTGATGGCCTTCGAGTCCGCCTTGGCTCCCATGTCCACGATCTACTGCTCATTTGAAAAGTTGGGGAAAATAAAAGGGTGAGTCACCAAGACTCAGTGTGTAAATCCTGAAAGCACATAAAAGCCTTGAGGCCCAAAACACATTATGGTCCTTGGCCCATACACAATAGCAACAGAATATTTACATGCAACATGTCCCATCCCAAACCTATGAGTCAATCCTCTACACACCCCCGTACCAACCATCACACCATGAGGATTTCTACAATCAACCCTCCATCCACTACACACCATATTGACAGCTGTGCTGCCTGTCATCATAAAGACCAATCACTATGTGACCTATGTGGCAAAGCCACTGATCGCCATGCGACCTTAATAATATATCGATAGCTGAGCTGCCTGTCATAAAGACCGATCACTATGTGACCTATGTGGCAAAGCCACCGATCACTATGCGACCTGCTCCCCTTCATCATATCAATCATATCCCATGCATACATACATGCAAGAATCAGAACATTAACCTATCTAAACAGATTACATACTTTCACATACTTAGATACACATAAAGAAGTTTCTATGATTACGTACCTGGCATCCCTTTCCTACCCTTTTTGGGTAACACGACTGTTCATACAGCCTATTTTTGGCTTTTAGCCCATAACATATACATAATATAGTTTAACTAGTGTGATAGAGATCTACACACCTGATTACCGATAGGACAGTACTTTCTATGTCGACACTATCAGAAACTAATACGACGGCTAACTGTTTAAGGTTTTGTTCTAAAGCTGGTCTACAACCTGATGGCCAATCCCGTACTGCTGACATGTTGCATTTCTTGAACTTTGGGGCTGGGACTACAAATCCAACCCCTTCCCTTGATTTGCTGACATTCGAGTCCATGAATGACCTTAGTCAGAGGATACTATAATGATTGCTTAACGAGGCATTAGGTTAAGGCACAATAAGGAAAAGAAACTGATTGAACACTTAGGGAGAATTGAAACCCTTACCTTGAAATCCCAAAAAAGTAATGTTGTTCGAAGGCTAACGATTTCTGGCTTAGAAACCTGGGCGATTAGATCTCCTTCAAACCTCAAAATGCTGCCCAAAAAGAGCACGAGATCAATGAAAATATCAAACTAAAGATGGCCTAACAACCAACTAGCCATTCGGCTATGGTCTCAAAAATCGGAAGAGAAGAAAAAAGAAAAGAAGAAATTGGCACTTACCTTAACACAGATAATTCGGCAACTTCTAAAGAATTTCAGCTTTTGAGAAGATCAGAGAGAAAAGATGATCTCAAGAGATCTATGAAGATTCAGCTTTGATGAAGAAATAGACAAAGAGAAAAGAATAGACAAGGGTATTCAGCTATGGAGATGAAAGAAGAGAAAACAATGGAATTTCGGCTTTTGCATAAAAGTTGAGATGAGAGAATAAGATTAGGGGTTTCAACTTTTGAATAATGAGAGAAGAGAATGGGAAATAAAACCCTATTGCTGAAAATAAAAAGATATTCCCCCCACCTAAACACAGAATTTCGGCACCTACTACTTAAAACCCGAAAATGTCCCTTTTTAAAATGTCAAACTAAACTATGAATCAAGGGAAATTTCGGCACCCCTTGGATACACCAAAATCGATTCCTCCTCCCCCTTAGTGTTGGAATTTCGGCCACCACTGTGACCAGTAGATAATTCCTAAATTTTCTCCCTTATCTTCATCTGATCACTCATCCTCAAGTGGCCTAGATAACACCACCTCTTTCTCCTTTTTATTAGTCACTTTATCAGCCACACTATCCACATCATCCATTTCATTAATCTCCTACTTCCAAGCATCCTAGCCGCCCCCAACTCTCTTCTCCTTTAATGCCTAAAACATTTAAAAATAAGTGGGAAATGCGACTCGAACCTTGGACCTCCTCAGCTGACGCCACCTCCCTGCTCCCTAAGTGGCGCCACTTTGCCACTGGGCCACAAGCCCATTTGCGTCCTAAAACACAGATAACACCTTTTAAGCCCTATCCTAACTGGCTTTCCACTAGAATGTCCAAATAAAAATTTGATTAAGGCCTCGGCCAATCCCTAAGCCTATTCTAGGCCCCTAAAACATTCTAACATGCATAATCACACTTTAACGCAAAGGCCCATTAATTCAGGATGTTACAGGTCTACCCCCTTAAAGAAATTTCAACCTCGAAATTACCTGATCATAATAGATACGGGTACTATTGCCGCATCGTCTTCTCTGGTTCCCATGTAGCCTCCTCAGAATTGTGATTCCGCCATAGAACCTTAACCAACGGAACCATCTTCCTTCGCAACACTTTGACATCACGATCTAGGACTTTCACTGGCTCCTCTTCAAAGGATAGGTCAGGTCTTACATCGATTTCCTCCACCGGCACCACATGAGATGGATCTGAATGATATTGTCTCAACATAGAAACGTGGAATACATTGTGAATCTGGCTTAGCTCAAAAGGTAACTCTAGCTGATAGGCTACCCGCCCCACTTATTTTAACACCCGATAAGGTCCGATAAATTTGGGACTTAATTTACCCTTTCGTCCAAACCACAGTACTTTCTTCCATAGCGACACCTTCATGAACACCTTGTCACCCACTGCAAACTCCATGTCTTTACGCTTCAAGTCTGTATAGGACTTCTGTGGATCCAACGCTTCCTTTAGTCGAGCTTGAATTAACTTAACCTTCTCCTTTGTCTCGGTAACCAACTTCGGACCCAAAATTTGACGTTCTCCTAATTTTGTCCAACAGGTAGGAGTACGACACTTCCGCCCGTACAATGCTTCATAGGGCGCTATCGAATACTATACTGGTAGCTATTGTTGTACGCAAACTCCACCAACGGTAAAAAATCTTCCCAACTACCTCCGAAATCAATGACACATCCCCTTAACATGTCCTCCAAGATCTGAATTACCCGCTCAGACTGTCCATTTGTCTGAGGATGAAACGCTATACTGAAATCCAACTTCGTACCCAACGCTTGATACAAAGCCTTCCAAAATCGCAACGTGAACCTCGCATCCCTATCCGATATGATTGATACTGGTACCTTATGTAACCTCAATACCTTCGCTATATATAACCTAGCCAGCTTCTGCAGAGAGTAATCGACCCGTACTGGTATGAAATGAGCAGATTTCATCAAGCGATCAACAATCACCCAGACTGAATCTTTCTTAGTAGGCGTAAGGGGTAGCCCACTAACAAAGTCCATTGTGATCCTTTCCCACTTCTATTGTGGAATCTTCACTGGCTGCAACAATCTCGATGGTAACTGATGCTCTGCCTTTACCTGCTGACAAGTCAAACACTTACCTACCAATTCAGTTACCTCACGCTTCAAGCCTGGCCACTAGAACTGATCCCGCAATTCCCGATACATCTTACTCCCTTCGGGGTGCATAGCGTATGAACTTCTATGCGCTTCTTGTAAAATCCTACGTCTCAATCCCGAATCTTTTGGCATGCAAACTCTCCCTTGAAAACCTAAAAGTCCTTTCTTATTCATACTGAAGTTTGTCGATCCATCACTTGATCCTACATGAAACTTCTCCATTAGCAACTCATCGGTCTGCTGCTTCTCCTTAACCTGACTGACCCAAGAGGGTTTCACTTGAAGTTCAGCTAATAAGCTCCCATCATCATACAAACTAAAGTGAGCAAACATTGCCCTCAAGTAAGAGATTACTTTACGACTTAAGGCATTCGCCACCACATTAGCTTTACCCGGACGATACTCGATCGAGCAATCATAATCCTTTAACAACTTGATCCACCTCCTCTGCCTTAAATAAAACTCCTTTTGGGTTAAAAGGTATTTTAGGCTTTTATGATCTGTATAAATAATAAATTTCTCCCTGTATAGATAATGTCTCCAAATCTTTAAAGTAAAAACCATCACCGCCAACTCCAAATCATGGGTGGGATAATTTGCCTCGTGCGGTCTTAATTGCCAAGATGCATATGCAACAACTTTTCCATCTTGCATCAACACGCATCCTAGTCCCATGTGTGACGCATCACAGTAAATCATGAATTCCTTCCCAGCCTCTGGTTGAATCAATACCGGAGCCTCCGTTAAAATCTTTTTCAACTTCTTGAAACTCTCTTGCTACTTGCAAGACCAAATAAACGGAACTCCTTTCCGTAATAACTTAGTCAATGGTGTCACAATTGAAGAAAATCCTTCAACAAACCTTCGATAGTACCCGGCCAGACCAAGAAAACTCTAAATTTCTGCCACAGACTTGGGCGGCTTCCAATCCAACACCGCTTCAATTTTTTGAGGGTCAACCCTAATCCCCTCTGCCGACACAACGTGGCCTAGAAAAGTAACTTCACTTAGCCAAAATTTGCACTTATTGAATTTGGCATATAACTGCTTCTTCCTCCGAATCTGAAAAACCACTCGCAGATGTGAATCATGCTCCTCTTCCGATCTTGAGTAAACCAAGATATCATCTATAAATACCACGACAAACCGATCCAAGTAGGGTTGGAACATTCAGTTCATCATATCCATAAATGCTACTGGCGCATTGGTCAATTCGAATGGCATTACCATGAACTTGTAATAACCATAGCGAGTCCTAAAAGCCGTCTTATGAATATCTGCCTCCTTGACCTTATGCTGATGGTATCCTAAACTCGAATCTATCTTTGAGAACACTGACGCCCCTTTCAGTTGATCGAACAAGTCATCAATCCTTGGCAACGGATACTTGTTCTTGATAGTCGACTTGTTCAGCTGACGGTAATCAATGCACATACGCATTGATCCATCCTTCTTCTTAACAAATAACACTGGCGCTCCCCAAGGTGACACACTTGGTCGAATAAGTCCTTTATCTAACAACTCTTGTATTTGTGCTTTCAACTCTACCAACTCCTTTGGCGCCATCCTATATGGAGCGATAGACACTGGTGCTGTTCCCGAAAGAAGATCGATACCAAACTCTACTTCACGATTCGGAGGTAATCCCGGAAGCTCTTTTGGGAAAACATAAAAATTCCTTCACCGTCCTAATGTCCCCAACAGTTAGGTCCTTGGCTTCCAGAGCCCGAACAAACATTAATACCACATCGCATCCTTTTCTAACCATCCTTTCTTCTCTTAGGGCAGTCACTACATTTAACAAACAGTTCGCCCTTTGTCCTATCACCAACACTTCACCACCCTCAAGGGTTCTTAACACCATACGCTTGGCTACACAATCTAAATTAGCTTGATACTTCACCAGCCAGTCCATGCCTAATATTAAGTCAAACTCCCTGAACGGTAACTCCATCAGATCCATCCAAAAAACTATTCCCTCGAGCTTAACGGCTCAAGCGTAACAATTTCGCTTCATATGTCGCCACTGACCTACTTCCCTGAACCAGATTCAGGAATGCTCTACGCTGCGCATCCATATAACTCGTTCCAATGTACTTACTCTGGAATGCCATTTTGAAGTAATCCCAGGTGATACAGTCAGCCACTACACCATCCTTAACCGTAAGCCACCATTGATACACTTTGTCCCGGAGAAGAGAAACTACTCCTTTCAGCTTCTCTTCTTCCGTAAAGTCGAGATTATCCATTATGCGCTCCACCGCTTCCAACCAATATTCAGCTGTACTCAGGGCTATCCCAGAAATTCCCCTAAACACTTCTGCCCCATTAGCTCTAAGTCGCTCCGACATAGATTTTTGGGCTCCTGTGCCCATGCCTGCCCCAACAACCCTCTCTAAAACCCTTAACATCTCCTAAGATACCACATCATCTCTGACCGTCTGATCTTGAAATTTTGCCTCCATAGCTGGTGGCATTGGTACCTCATTCCTCGACTCATGACCAAACCCTACCGATTTAGACACAACAATCCTGCCTCTACCTTGGCTACGCACACCACGTCCTCTAGTGCTCATTCTATCGATTGTTGTTTATCTGATTAGGAATTTTATGAATTATTAATTTCTTCCACTGATTAATAACGAACAATCTTATGGAAAGTAGTTTTAACAATAGTTCTTTCGAAATCAAACTCTATCTACAAGGTTCAGTTCTCAGGTCTGTATTTCCTAGCTTTAGAATCCACATACATCCAACCATCACACATCAACATACAAGTAGCATCCATGAACTCACATTCATCACATAAGGGTATTTTTGTCATTTCACTACCCAGGGTATTTTCATTATTTTATCCTATAAGGGTATTTTTGTAATTTTCCAAAATAGGGTATCTTGGTGATTTTACAAAATAGGGGTATTTTGGTAATTTTGTAATCTTGGCGTATTTTGGTAATTTTGCCAACTGGGGGTATTTCAATAATTTTTACAAATCCAGGGTATTTCAAAAAATTTACAAAACTAGGGATATAAGTAATTTTACAAAAATAGGGTGGCTGGTCCCTTTCGGGTTTTAGTTATAAATTTTGGCCCGTCAACAAGCCCTCTCGGTTAGAGTGAACAAACACTACGCACCAGGTAGGATTCCAACAAAGAGGAGGTGAGCCGCTAGGGCCGCTTAAATACCAAGCTCTCCCTAGATCCAATCCTAGACATGCGTATGCCTGTTACCACACCCTAACCCTGTGACTTGTTCACAGACATGTTTAATTAGAAATTAAGTCTTATGAGATTTGAAGAATTGTTTATACTAAACCTAAAGTCCATAAACTCTAGCATACTAGCCTACGTCCCTAGAGAGCCCATCAAGCCCAACATGAATATCACATAATGAGTTTAGAATACTTACCTGCATGGATCGGGCGTTGGTAGACTCGAAGGCCATATCTCAACTAAACTTTTCTCAAACTTACATCACTTTTACAGATCACTACTGGACCGATTTCACAGCCTGAGTTTTGAACTGGGCTCTGATACCAAAAATGTAACACCCCAAACCCGACCCATACGTCATGATCGGATCTGGTATGCTATGGGTTGAATGTTGAAAACTTTGCTTTGAAGGGTTTTAAAAATCTTAGTTTATTTTAACCGACTAATCATTAATTGTGACATTTTTGAAAGGAACCTTAACATTCGCGTTGAATGTGCTTGAAAAGCCCATTTTCATTTCACTTATAAATAAGAATTTGAAAACATAAGCTTATAAATTGTAACATAAAAAAAAAATAGATCGATAACCTAAGTTATGGAGGCCTTATTACAAAAATAATCCCAAAATTAAAATTCAATGAAAAATCAAAAACAGTCTATGAAAATAAAAGACTTGATGGCCCCTCGAGTCCGCCTCGGCTCCCATGACCACGATCTACTGCTCATCTGAAAAGTTGGGAAAAATAAAAGGGTGAGTCACCAAGACTCAGTGTGCAAATCCCGAAAGCACATAAAAGCCTTGAGGCCCACAAACACATTATGGTCCTTGGCCCATACACAATGGCAACAAAATATTTACATTCAACATGTCCCATCCCAAACACACCACTGTACCAACCATCACATCGTGGGGATTTCTACAATCAACCCTCCATCCACTACAGACCATATCGATAGCTGTGCTCCCTGTCATAAAGACCGATCACTATGTGACCTATGTGGCAAACCCATCGATCGCCATGCGACCTTAATAATACATCGATAGCTAAGCTGCCTGTCATAAAGACCGATCACTATGTGACCTATGTGGCAAAGCCACCGATTGCTATGCGACCTGCTCCTCTTCATCATATCAATCCCCTCCCATTCATACATACATGCAAGAATAAGAACATTAAACTATCTAAACAGATCACATACTTTCACATACTTCGATACACATAGAGAAGTTTCTATGATTACGTACCTGGCATCCCTTGCCTACTCTTTTTGGGTAACACGAGTAGTCATACAACCTATTTTTGATTTTTAGCCCATAACATATACATAGTACAGTTTAACTAGTGTGATAGATATCTACACACCTGATTATCGATAGGACAGTACTTTCTATGTCGACACTATCAGAAACTGATACGATGGGTAACTGTCTAAGGTTTTGTTCTGAAGCTGGTCCACAACCCGGTGGCTAATCCCGTACGGCTGACACCACGCATTTCTTGAACTTTGGGGCTGAGACTACAGATCCAACCCCTTCCTTCGATTTGCTGACATTCGAGTCCATGAATAACCTTAGTCAAAGGATACTATAATGATTGCTTAATGAGACATTAGGTTAAGGCGCAATAAGGAAAAGAAATCCATTGAACACTTAGAGAGAATCAAAACCCTTACCTTAAAATCCCAAAAAAAGTAATGTGGTTAGAAGGCTTACGATTTTGGCTTTGAAACCTAGGCGATTAGATCTCCTTCAAATCTCGAATGCCACCCAAAAAGAACATGAGATCAGTGAAAATGTCAAACTAAAGATGGCCTAACAACCAACTAGCCTTTCGGCTATGGTCTTAAAAATCGAAAGAGAAGAAAAAAGAACAGAAGAAATTGGCACTTACCTTAACACGGAGAATTCGGCAACTCTTAGGGAATTTTAACTTTTGAGAAGATAAGAGAGAAAACATGATCTCAAGAGATCTATGAAGATTCAGCTTTGATAAAGAGATCGACAAAGAGAAAAGAATAGACAAGGGTATTCGACTATGGAGATGAAAGCAGAGAAAATTATTAAATTTTGGCTTTGCATAAAAGTGGAGATGAGAGAATAAGATTAGGGGTTTCAACTTTTGAATAATGAGAGAAGAGAATGGGAAATAAAACCCTATTGCTGAAAATAAAAAGATATTCCCCCACCTAAACACAGAATTTTGGCACCTACTACTTATAACCCAAAATGCCCCTTTCTAAAATGTCAAACTAAACTATGAATAAAGGGAAATTTTGGCACCTCTTGGATATACCAAAACTGATTCCTCCTCCCCCTCAGTGTTGGAATTTTGGCCACCACTGTGACCAGCAGATAATTCCTAAATTTTCTCCCTTATCTTCATCTGATCACTCATCCTCAAGTGGCCTAGATAACACCACCTCTTCCTCCTTTTTATTAGTTACTTTATCAGCCACACTATCCACATCATCTATTCCATTAATCTCCTACTTCCAAGCATCTTGGCTGCCCCCAACTCTCCTCTCATTTAATGCCAAAAATATTTAAAAATATGTAGGTAATGCGACTCGAACCTTAGACCTCCTCAGTTGATGCCACCTTCCTCCTCCCTAAGTGGCGCCACTTTGCCACTGGGCCACAAGCCCACTTGCATCTTAAAACACAAATAACATCTTTTAAGCCCTATCTTAACTAGCTTTCCACTAGAATGTCCAAATAAAAATTTGATTAAGGCCTCGGCCCAATCCTTGAGCCCATTCTTGACCACTTAAACATTCTAACAAGCATAATCACACTTTAACGCAAAGGCCCATTAATTCAGGATGTTACAAGCTACTATGTGCAAATGCTTCATAGAGGGATTGAATAAAGACATTAAATTTTTGGTTGGAATACTCGATATAAACGAATGTGTGGTGCTAGTTGAAAGAGCATGCAAAGCTGAGGAGCTCAGTAAAGAAAAGAAGAAAGCTGATTCTGAAGCTCGTGATGAAAGAAAAAGATTGATGAGTAAGTTTTCTCAACCTTCTACTAAGAGATTTAGAGATGCGAGCAATCATTCAAATGCTTTGTTTGGACATTTGAATAGAGATCGTTCGAGACAAAGTGTTGGTCCACGAACTCAAGCTTCGATTGAATCAAGTGTTGGCAATGTTATGAGTAACAGGTCTGAGTGTAGACAATGTGGAAGACGACATGTGAGAGAGTGCTGGGGCAAGTATAATAATAGAACATGTTTTAAGTGTGGATCATGAGATCACTCTATTTGAGATTGCCCAAAGATGGTCGAAGAGGAAAATGTTCAGAATGAAAGATCGAGTAACGTGAAGGCTAGGGGTAGACTACTCAGAAACACTAAAAATGTGAGCAAAATCCAGAGAGGGACAACTGATACAGCTGTGAGATCGGAGGTAAGAGCTTCTTCTTGAGCCTATGCTCTACGAGGGAGAGAGAAAGCATCATCTCCAAATGTCATCACTGGTACTTTCACTTTACTTGATACTAATGTCATTACATTGATAGATCCAGGATCAACTTATTCTTATGTGTGTATAAATCTAGTATTGAATAAGACTCTACCTGTTGAGTCTATTGAATTTATGGTTAGAGTATCAAACCCCTTACGCAAGTGTGTTTTTGTGGATAAGGTGTACAAGAATTGTCCATTGATGTTTCGAAATGTTTGTTTCTGGTTAATTTGATGTTGCTACCATTCGATGAATTTGACATAATTCTAGTTATGGATTGGCTTACTTTTCACAATGCCATCATGAATTGTAAAAGAAAGAGTATTAAATTGAAAAGTCAGAATGGTGAGATAGTCCGAATTGAGTCTAGTGATATGAAAGGATTACCAGCTGTTGTATCTATGATGAAAGCTATGAACTATGTGTGAAAGGGTTATGAAGCTTATTTGGCGTACGTAATTGATACAAAAGTGTCAGAAAAGAAAGTTGAATATGTACCTGTAGTATGTGAGTTTTTAGATGTGTTTCCTGAAGAGTTACCGGGATTACCTCCAATTCGAGAAGTTGAATTTGGTATTGAATTAGTGCCGGGAACCACTCCCATTTCGCAAGCTCCATATAAAATGGCACTAACAAAATTGAAAGAGTTAAAGTCTCAGTTGTAGGAGTTGACTGACAGAGGATTTACACGACTGAGTTTCTCACCCTGGGGAGCTCCTGTGTTATTTGTGAAAAAGAAAGATGGAACTATGAGAATGTGTATTGATTATCGACAGTTGAACAAAGTGATGATAAAGAACAAATATCCATTACCTCGTATCGATGATTTATTTAATCAGTTGAGAGGAGCTATAGTGTTTACTAAGATAGATTTGAGATTAGGCTACTAGCAGTTGAGAGTTAAAGAATCTGATGTGCCTAAAACTACTTTCAGAACGTGGTATGGACATTATGAATTCTTAGTAATGCCTTTCAGACTAACAAATGCTCATGCAGTGTTTATAGACCTGATGAATCGGATATTCAGACGGTATATGGATCATTTTGTTGTAGTGTTCATTGATGATATTTTGATCTATTCATGTGATGAGATGCAGCATGCTGAGCATTTGAGAATCGCTCTCAAAATTTGTGTGAGAAATAGTTGTATGCAAAGTTTAGCAAATGTGAATTTTGGTTGTGTGAGGTTGGTTTTCTGGGGCATATTGTATCAGCTGCAGGAATAAGAGTTGATCCGAGTAAAATTTCTGCTATTTTGGAATGGAAGCCTCCGAGAAATGTGTTTGAAGTCCATAGTTTTTTGGGATTAGCTGGATATTATAGACAATTTGTGAAAGGTTTCTCGATGATTATGACTCTGTTGACAAAGCTACTACAGAAATATGTTAAATTTGAGTGGTCAGAAAAGTGCCAACAAAGTTTTGAGCAGTTGAAAGTGTTGTTGACAGAGGCGCCAGTGTTAGTTCAACTTGAATCGGGCAAAGAATTTATAGTTTATAGTGATGCATCGTTGAATGGTTTGGGCTATGTGCTGATGCAAGAAGGTAAAGTTATCGCTTATGCTTCGAGGTAGTTAAAGCTGCACGAAAAGAATTATTCGACGCATGACCTTGAGTTAGCTGTGATCGTATTTTCGTTAAAGATTTGGCGTCACTACTTATTCGGTGAGAAATGTCATATTTATACTAATCATAATAGTTTAAAGTACTTGATGACTCAGAAAGACATGAATTTGCGACAGAGAAGATGGTTAGAATTGTTGAAAGACTACGAATTTGTGATAGATTACCACCCGTAAAGCTAATGTTGTAACTGATGCCTTGAGTCAAAAATCATTATATGCTTTGCGAGCTATGAATAATGAAATAGATTTGTCTAATGATAGTGCGGTTGTAGCTGAATTGAAAGTAAAGTCGATGTTTGTACAATAGATTTGTGATGCTCAGAAAAATGATGTTCAAATGATGGCTAAACGAACTCAATGTGAATCGCATGCTAAATTAAAATTTCGAGTAGATAGTGATGATTGGTTGAGATTTAGAGATTGGATTTGTGTTCCGATAAATTCAGAGTTGATTCAAACGATTTTGAATAAAGCTCACAATAATCATTTGACTGTACATCCGGGGCGTACGAAAATGTATAATGATCTCAAATAGTTCTATTGGTGGCAAGGTATGAAAAGAGACATTTCGGACTTTGTGTCGAAGTGTTTAGTTTGTCAACAAGTTAAGGTTAAACATCATGTTCTGTCCGGTTTATTACAACCGATTATGATTCCTGAGTGGAAATAGGAGAAAATCACGATAGACTTTGTGTTGGGTTTGCCCTTATCTTCGAGTAAGAAAGATGCAACCTGGGTGATAGTAGACAGATTGACGAAATCAACCCATTTCATTCTGGTAAGAATCGATTATTCTCTAGATAAGTTAGCTGATCTGTATATTGCTAAGATTGTGAGATTGCACGGAATACCACTATCTATAGTATCTGATAGAGATCCAAGGTTTACCTCACGATTTTGGAAGAAATTGTAAGATGCGTTAGGCACAAAGTTGCATTTCAATACTACGTTTCATCCGAAAATGAATGGTCAATACGAGTGAATCATTCAGATTCTCAAAGACATGTTGATGTGTTGCATACTTGAATTTGAGAGTACGTGGGAAAAATATTTGTCGTTGATTGAGTTTGCGTACAATAATAGTTTTTAATCTAGTATCAAAATGGCACCATATAAAGTTCTTTATGGTTAAAAGTGTCGAACTCCATTGTATTGGACTAAGCTGAGTGAGAACAAGATTCACGGGGTTGATTTGATAAAAGAGACTAAACAGAAAGTGAAAGTAATTCGTGACAATTTGAAAGCAACTTTAGATCGTCAGAAGTCTTATGCAGTTTTGAAATGAAAGGATATTGAATTCGAAATTACTGATAAAGTGTTTCTGAAAGTGTCTCCGTGGAAGAAAATACTTCGATTTGGAAGAAAGGGCAAGCTGAGTCTGAGATTTATTGGACGATATGAAATCATTGAACGAGTTGGGCCGGTTGCTTATAGGTTGAGATTGCCATCTAAATTAGAGAAGATTTATAAGGTGTTTCATGTGTCAATGCTTCGACGGTACAGATCAGATCCGTCTCATGTAATTGCTCCAACTGAGGTTGAGATTCAGTCAAACTTGTCATATAGTGAAGAACCTATTCGAATTTTGGCATGAGAGACTAAAGAGTTGAGAAACAAAAGAATATCCATAGTGAAAGTATTATGGCACAAACATGGAGTTGAAGAGGCTACGTGGGAGCCTGAGAACATTATGAGAGAGCAATATTCAACCTATTCACTGGTAAGATTTTCGGGGACGAAAATCCCTAAGGGAGACAGTTGTAATAGCCCGATTTAGACCTTAGTCAGAACAGTGGTTTCGAGACCACAAATTTGAGGTCGAATTAATATTTTAATATTATCTGTGGTGTTGATTCTGTGTGATATAGCCTGTGTGAAAATTCTATATGATAATTTTATTAATTGTGTGCCAAATTAAGAGAAAGGATTTAATCGCGTAAAGAGTAAAAGATATGTGCTGATTTATAAGTACCTAATTGTGGCTGTTCTTATAATGAGGAGGACTTATGATGCAATTTGACCATAATTGAGTATAGTGGACGACACATTGATAACATATATGTTTTTTATATGTTAAAATTATAAGTTAAAATTTATATTTTATATGATATTATAATGTTATAATAAAAACATGAATCAGTGGCATTTCTTTTCATGTTCATCTTTGTTTCCACCAAAAAACAAGAATAAGAATCTTATTTTTGTTTAAAAGCTTTGTGACATTTGGCCTTGGTGTAATTCAAAATCCGGTATGTGTTTTTGATCGATTTTTGATAATTTCCACATTTTTGAAATCGTTGCTTTGTACTATACAAAAGCCATGCTTGAATTTGGTGAATTGATGATGTTTTTGTGATGAGTCATTGATGAACACTTGAACTATGTGTTAGTTTATGGTAAAATATGGAAACTTGGTATTGGATTAATATAGTTTGTATTGGAAATTTTACTGAAATTGAGTATTTTGGACTTATATGAGAAAATGAGAAATTGAAGGGTAAAATTGTGAAATAAATTAAATGTGTGGACTTGTATGAACATAGAGAGAATTCTGTAACATCTTGAATAAATGTGTCTATGCATTTTGTGTGTTGTAGGGTTAAAGTGTTAGCTTGAGGTTTAGAGGTGCGAATTGGGCTTAGGTTTGGGCTAAAACCTGGGTTAATTTACTAATAAAGAACTACAGGACATAAAAAAGTGGGTATCTATGTTTAAATTGCAAGGTGGGCTTGTGGCCAAAAAATCTGGTGGTGCTGTAAGGGAGCAAGTGGGCGGCATCATTAAGCGAGGCATTGGGCTTAAGTTGGCCGCTTGGAGCCCATGCTTTTGGGCTAAAATTTGGCACTCCAGGGGGAAGGTTGGACGGCACACTAGTTACCAAAATAATGGATTTAATTCTTTTATTTTGATTAAATGCTGATATTAGGAAGGGAAGAGTCGATGTTAAGAAGGCCTCTCTTGAAGGGAGGAATGGATTAAAGATATCAAGTGGGATAAGAGTTATCAGGTGACGGCAGAGTTGGCCGAAAATCCAACTCTGGGAGGGGGGTTGATTATGCCAAAATTGGTAGGAAAGAGATCACTTTTCATCTTTTTATTTTCTTCCTCATCTTCTCTCTTAGCCAAAATTCATTGTTTCTCTCTTGTGGGTTTCTTTCTTTGCTGCAAATCCCTAGCTCTCCTCTTTCTTTGATATTTTCCTAAAAGTCGAACCCTCTTTGCCATACTTTCCTCTCCCATAGCCGAAACTTTCAAGATCAGTCTCTTTTCCCGAAGTTACACCATAGCCGAATCATCTTTTCAAGATTAGTAAGTTTTTCGTGGTTTTCTTCCTTGCTATTTCTCTCTTTCTCATTTAGTTTCTAACTCGAATCATTTTCTAAGATCCTATCGGTTATCACTTTTTACTCATAGGAGCCGGACCTTTCTTGCTATGATCTCTTGTGCCAAACTGTGAGGAAAGCCGAAGGTATGTGATGGTAGTAGGATTCGGCCGAATTGCCACTTTCTTACCTTTCCTTTTTTATTTGGATCTCATCAAGTATAGGTGTAGTAATCGTGTTGGTCTAATGAGGGATGCTTGGCTGAATGTAGGTAGGGAAGCAACATTTTCTTGAGGATTTCTGGGATTTGACAACCTAGGTAAGGGTCTCAATTTAGGTGCTATGTTTATCTCTTAGATTGGATCTTATCATTTAAATTCGATGTAGTGATCAAGGTGTGTTCATGGACTCGAATGCCAGCCAAACAACAAGAAGGGTTCGATCTATAAACCCAACCCCTAAGTACAAGAAGCGAGTAGTATCAGGAGTGCGAGATTGGCCACCGGGGTGTGGGCCGACATCGGAAGAAGATCGTAGGTCGATAGAGGTAGTCTCAAGTGACAATAGTGTCAAAGTAGTGAGTGCGATAGTACAAGAATCAGGTGTGTAACTCTTACACACTTCATATGTGTTATGTTAAATGTTGTGTTTGTTGAAAGCTAAATTAACAGTGGGAAACATTATGTTACCCTTATAAGCAAGGACTCGAGTAAGTCCATTATGGTGAATATCGTTCTTGATCTATGTGAAACCTATGTGTGCCATGTTGTTTTTTTTTTCATAAGCATTAAGCATGATTATAATGTATTGAGAAACATATACATAGCATATGGGTATGATGAGAGGAGGGGGAAGGCATGATTTATCAGACTGTCACCAGTGGTTAGGTACCACACGTGGGTTGGCCCTACATATGATGATTTTGTGACTAAGTCTCAGTGGTTTGGAACCACCAGTGGTTAAGTACCACATGTGCTTATTTTGTGACTTGTCCTAGTGGTTAGGTACCACAATGGGTTGGCCCCACATATTGATTTAAGGTATTGCCACCAGTGGTTAGGTACCACCAGTGGCTAGGTGCCACAAGGAGTAGATTTGGGAGATTCGGATGGATAATTAGGCAATGGGTTGGATGAATTGCATAATATCATATGAATCTATGTGTGAGTTTAACTCTTTTGGGATGGGGATTTACACACTAAGTCTCAGTGACTCACCCCTTCCGTTACATTTTGCAGATAATGCTTAGATCGTGGATCCGGAGCCGGGGTGGACTTGTGGTGGCCATGCTCGACTACTTAGTTTGAATTCGGTTTATTTACTTTAAGTTTTGGATTTCGGTACTTGTAATAAGGCCACTTAAACTTTATTAGGGATTTTGTTATTTTTTTTCTTTCCTTTCTTTTTCCTTAAACAATTATTAAACAAAAATGGCAAGCCAAGTAATTTGTGACATGAACGTTTTTATAAACTTAAGATAATTTTCTGAGTTTTTGAAAAGATATATATATATTTAATGAATGATAAACAACAAGGTAATTCAAACACAGAAAAAAAAAGAGGGAAAAAATCTAGCTTCAAAATGTTTTAAAAATCCACCCAAATCAAACACGTTTTAATTAACTACGTAAAAGTTTTGTTTTCCAACCAAGTTGCAAAGTGGTTTTCCTACAGTGACACGCCAGATTCGGTCATAGCATTTAGACCGGGTTTGGGGTGTTACATTTTGGTATCAGAGCCCAGTTCAAAAGCTCGACTGTGGGTACAAGGCACAAAATGTTTTAAAAAGGGGTCTAGAAAATGATTTCACAAAAATGCATACTTCGGAAAGCATGGCACTTGAGTCTCCGACACTGATCCACCTAGGTAAGTATCCAAACCTTTACTATGATATATATATGTATGATGGATTAATGGGTTATAGGGACGTAGATAGTTATACTAGGGGTTGTGGACCTTAGGCTTAGCTCAACCAACTTAAAAATGTCATAAAACTTAACTTCCTTAAATAGTCATGTCTGTGAGCAAGTCAGAGGGACTCAGGGTGTGGTAACAGGCATACGCATGTCTAGGAGTGGATTCAGGAAGAGCTTGGTATTTAAACAGTCCTAGTGACACACCTCCTCTTTTCTGGAATCCTACCTAGTGCGTAGTGACTGTTCACCTTAGCTTCGAAGACTGGTTAACAGGCCAAAATTTTAACTAAAACCCGAAAGGGACTAGTACCTATCCTTACGGAATTACTTACATGACCCTGAGTTTTTTAAAATTTTCCATAATACCTTAGGTTGAGGTAAATGACCCAATTATCCTTAGTTTTATGAAAGGACCAAAACAACCCTATTTGGAAAATTACCACAGCGCTTTTGTCTGAGAAATTACCAAAATACCCTTGAATTGTAAAATTACCAAAATACCCTAGATTGTAAAATTACCAAAATACCCCCAGATTGCAAAATTATCGAAATACACTACTTTTGAAAAATCACCAAGATACTTTATTTTGGAAAATTATGAAAATACCCCTGGGTAGTGAAATGACAAAAATACCCCTAGGTAGTGAACGTGAGTTCCTGGATGTACTTGTGCGTGAAACCTATATATGGTGCCCTGTTGGATGTTGTTTGAATGTGAATTTTTTTTTTTTGGAATGAGAAATACAGACTTAAGAATTGAACTATGTAGACATGGTTCAGACTCGAAAGAACCACTGTTAAAACTTCCTTCCATAAGACTGTTCGTTGTTAATCATTGAAAGGAAAAGTTATTAAACCATAAAATTTTTAAATCAGATTAAATCGCGAATGGTAGAGTGAGCACTCGAGGTCGTGGGCGTATTGCGCGCGCACGTAGTAGGGGTAGGACAATTGTGTCTGAACCGGTAGGGTCTGATTATGGGTCAAAAAATGAGGTGTCGTCGCCACCCGCTGTAGGCACCGAATGTCAAGAGCAGGAAGGTGGTGATGATGCAGTATCACAAGCTATGCGACGAGTCCTAGAGAGTGTTGCTAGAGTAGGTGTAGGGACGAAGACTCAGAAATCTGTGTCCAAATGACTTTGAGCGAATGGAGCCGGGGTGTTTAGGAGAGTTTCGGGTGTGGCTCCGAACACCGCGGAGTATTGGTTAGAGGTGACAAAGCGCATAATGGATGATTTGGATTTCACGGAGGAGGAGAAGTTGAAAGGGATAGTGTCTCTTCTCCAGGATGAGTCTTATCAGTGGTGGCTCACAGTCAGGGAAGGTGCGATGGCCGATAACATCACTTGGGATTTCTTTAAGGCGGCTTACCAGAGGAAGTACGTTGGGTCTAGTTATATAGATGCACAACGTAAGGCGTTCTTGCGTTTGGTACAAGGGAGTATGTCAGTATCCAGATACGAAGCAGAATTCTTGCAGTTGAACAGGTATGCTCAGGGTATTGTGGCTACGGAGCATGAGTGCTGTGTTAGGTTTGAGGACGGACTAAGGGACGAGTTGCGGGTGTTGATTGCACCGCAGCGAGAAAGGGAATTTACCGTTCTTGTAGAGAAGGCCAAGATTGCTTAGGAGGTGAAGCAAACTGAGAAGCAGAACCAAAATAGGAATAGGGATAAAAGAAGTTATGGGCCTTCAGAATCTGCTGGGAGTTCTCAGAAAAGGGCTAGATTCGGTGGATGGGATCAAGCTGTAAGGCCAGCTGCTACTGCTCAATGGCCACCACAGTGTGCCCGATGTGGAAAGTCCTATTCAAGAGAGTGTTGGACAAGTAATAGAGAATGTTTTGAATGTGGGCTAATGAACCACTAGATAAGGGATTATCTGTGGAGGCCGGCTAGGACGCAGACTAAGAACTAAGGGCGTAACCAGTTTAGGAGAGAGGGTCAGTGACCGCAGAGGGGTCGAGGTGCAGTCAAGGGTAGTAATGGAAATAGACGAGGCCGTGGGGCACCAATTAGGGGTGCCAAAATACGGATGCAAGATAGCCTGGATTGGTCCATGCAGTGGAGCTCATGAGGAGGGCCACGCACCGGACGTCACAACTGATACGTTTTTAATTTTTGGGTTGCCTTATACTACTTTGATTGATGCTGGTTCAACGCACTCTTATCTTGCTAATAGTATAGTGGGAACTTTGAACTTAGCCTATGAGACTTCTACTAGGGAGATGACGATAATTAGCCCTCTAGGACACTTTGTGGTAGTAGATAAACTATTTAGGGAGGTACACCTAGAACTTCAAGGGGTAGTGTTTCAAGCTGATTTGATGGAATTGCCCTTCGGGGAGTTCGATCTAATCTTAGGAATGGATTGGTTGGCAAAGTATTAGGCGGGTCTAGACTTTGCAGCTAAGCGCATGGTGCTAAGAATGGCCAAGGGTGAAGAGGTGGTGATGATAGGTGAGAGAAGGAATTACCTATCGAATGTGGTATCCGCTCTGAAGGCTGAGAAGATGGTGAGGAAAGGATGTGAGGTGTTTGTGGGTTATGTTTGTGCTTTGGAAGTTAAGGAATCAGCTTTGGAGAATGTCTGAACGGTGAAAGAATTTACCGATGTCTTTCTAGAAGAGCTTCCGGGATTACCCCCGAATCGCGAAGTGGAGTTTGGTATCGACCTTCTACCAAGAACAGCTGCAAGGTGTCTATTGCCCCATATAGGATGGCGCCGAAGGAGTTAGTGGAGTTGAAAGCGCAAATTCAAGAGTTGTTAGATCGGGGTTTTATTCGACCATGTGTATCGCCTTGGGGAGCGCCTGTGTTTTTCGTTAAGAAGAAGGATGAATCAATGAGAATATGCATTGATTACCGTCAGCTGAATAAGTTGACAATTAAGAACATGTATCCGTTACCAAGGATAGATGACCTATTCGATCAACTTAGGGGAGCCTTAGTCTTTTCAAGATAGATTTGAGGTCGAGATATCACCAGCGTAAGGTCAGGGAGGCTGATATCCATAAAATGGCTTTTTGTACTCGTTATGGTCACTATGAATTTCTGGTGATGCCGTTTGGTTTGATTAATGCCCTAGCAACGTTTATGGATACGATGAATCGGGTGTTTCAACCATATCTCGATTGGTTCGTTGTAGTGTTTATCGATGATATTTTGGTTTATTCTAAGTTTGAGGAGGAGCATGATGCGCACCTTCGTGTGCTGTTGCAAATTCTGAGGAAGAAGCAGTTGTTTGCTAAGTTTAGTAAGTGCGAGTTCTGGTTGAAGGAAGTTACCTTTTTGGGTCAAGTGGTGTCGGCTGAGGGGATTAGGGTGGATCCTCGAAAGATTGAGGTTGTATTGTACTAGAAACCACCGAAGTCGGTGATAGAGTTTTAGAGTTTTCTAGGTTTAGTAGGATATTACCGAAGGTTTGTGGAAGGATTCTCTTGATTGCAGTGCCATTAACCAAGTTGCTAAGGAAAAAGGTCCCGTTTGTGTGGTCAAACAAGCAACAAGAGAGTTTTAAGAAGCTGAAAAGGATTTTGACGGAAGCTCCGGTACTAATTCAACCTGAAGCAGGGATGGAGTTTAAGATTTAATGTGATGCATCGCACACAGAGTTAGGATGTGTGCTGATGCAAGAAGGGAAAGTAGTATCGTATGCTTCCCAGCAATTGAGACCTCATGAGGTGAATTACCCGACGCATGATCTGGAGTTGGCTGCTGTGTTTTGCCCTAAAAATTTGGAGACATTACTTGTATGGAGAGAAGTCTATTGTGTACACGGACCATAAGAGTTTGAAGTACCTCCTCACTCAGAAGGAATTGAATTTAAGGTAGAGGAGGTGGATCGAGTTGTTGAAGGATTATGATTGCTCGATTGAGTACCATCCGGGAAAGGCTAATGTAGTAGCTGATGCCTTGAGTCGTAAGGTTCTGGCAGATCTAAGAGCCATGTTTGCCCACCTTAGTCTATGTGATGACGAAAGTATGTTAGTGAAACTGCAAGTGAAGCCAACATGGGTAAACTAGGTTAAGGAAAAACAACTATTGGATGAAGTATTAAACGCTTGGTGTTTGCAAGTACAGAATGGTGGATTGGAGGGGTATAGCCTGAGCAGCGATGGAGTGCTGTGTTTTCAGGGGAAAGTTTACATGCTTAACGACATGGAGTTAAGGCAGAAGATTTCTTTAGGAGGCTCATAACAGTCCATACGCTATGCATCCTGGAGGTAGTAAGATGTACCAGGATTTGCGGAGCGATTAAGTGGCAGGCCTTGGCGAGAAGTAACTAAATTTGTGGGTAGGTGTTTGATGTGTCAATAGGTCAAAGCTGAACATCAGTTAGCCTTGGGATTGTTGCAACCAATAAAGATTCTGCAATGGAAATGGGAAAGGATCACGATGGATTTTGTTAGTAGGCTACCCCTCACGCCTACTAAAAAGGACTCAGTTTGGGTGATCGTCGGTTGTTTAATAAAGTCGACACATTTTATACCGATTCGGGTTGAATACTCTCTCCAGAGGTTAGCTAAGTTATATGTGGTAGAAATTATGAGATTACATGGGGTGCCAGTGTCGATTATCTCAGACAGGGACCCTAGGTTCACATCGAGGTTTTGGAAGGCATTACACCAGGCCTTGGGAACAAAGTTGGATTTTAGTACAGTATTTCATCCCCAGTTAGATGGGCAGTCAGAGAGGGTAATTCTGATCTTGGAAGATATGCTAAATGGTTGTGTATTGGATTTCAGAGGTAGTTGGGGAGAATTTCTGCAGCGCTGGCAGAGTTCGCATACAACAATAGTTACTAGGCAAGTATTCAGATGGCACCATATGAAACCTTATATGGTCAAAAGTTCTGTACCTCTACGTGTTGGACAGAGTTGGGAGAATGGCAGTTGTTGGGTCCAGAGTTGGTGGCTAAAATAGAAGAGAATGCTAAGCTGATTCGAGATCGTTTGAAGGAAGCTTCAGTCTGAAAAAAGTCCTATGCCGATCTTAAATAGAAGGATATAGAATTTGCAGAGGGTGACATGGTTTTCCTGAAGGTGTTGCCGTGGAAGAAGTTGCTGAGATTTGGTCGAAAGGGCAAGCTGAGCCCTAGGTTTATCGGGCCTTATCGGGTGTTGAAGCGAGTGGGACCAGTAGCTTATCAGCTCGAACTACCACCAGTATTGAGTCAAATCCATAATGTGTTTCATGTTTCCATGCTTAGACGCTATCGCTCGGATCCGTCTCATGTTGTGGCGGTAGAGGAAATTGAGGTAAGCTCAGACTTATCTTTTGATGAGGAACCAATATAGATCCTGGATCAGAATGTCAAGGTATTGCGTAGGAAATTAGTCCCTTTGGTGAAGGTATTATGGCGGAACCACAGTTCGAAAGAAGTGACATAGGAGCTGGAGATGTTATGCGACAGCAGTACCCTCAACTCTTTTGATCATGTAAATTTTGAGGCCAAAATTTATTTTAAGGGGGTCTGTGCATTTGTGTGTTGTAAGGTTAAAGTGTTAGCTTGAGGTTTAGAGGTGCGAATTGGGCTCAGGTTTAGGCTGAGACCTAGGTTAATTTACTAATAAAGAACTACGAGACATTATAAAGTGGGTATCTATGTTTAAATTGCAAGGTGGGCTTGTGGCCCAAAAATCTGGTGGTGCTGTAAGGGAGCAAGTGGGTGGCATCATTAAGGGAGGCATTCGGCTTAAGTTGGTCGCTTGGAGCCCATGCTTTTGGGCTAAAATTTAGCACTCAAGGGAGGGAGGTTGGACGGCACACTAGCTACCAAAATAAGGGATTTAATTCTTTTATTTTGATTAAATGCTGATAATAGTAAGGGAAGAGCTGGTGTTAAGAAGGCCTCTCTTGAAGGGAGGATATGGATTAAAGATATCAAGTGGGATAAGAGTTATCAGGTGATGACAGAGTTGGCAGAAAATCCAACTCTGGGAGGGGGGTTAATTATGCCGAAATTGGTAGGTAAGAGATCACTTTTCATCTTTTTCTTTTCTTCCTCATCTTCTCTCTTAGTAGAAATTCTTTGTTTCTCTCTTGTGGGTTTCTTTCTTTGCCGCAAATTCCTAGCTCTCCTCTTCTCTTTGATATTTTCCTAAAAGACAAACCCTCTTTGTCATACTTTCCTCTCCCATAGCTGAAACTTTCAAGATCAGTCTCTTTTCCCAAAGTTACACCATAGCCGAATCATCTTTTCAAGATTGGTAAGTTTTTTGTGGTTTTCTTCCTTGCTATTTCTCTCTTTCTCATTTAGTTTCTAACTCGAATCACTTCTCTAAGATCCTATTGGTTCTCACTCCTTACTCATAGGAGCCGAACCTTTCTTGCTGTGATCTCTCTTGCCAAACTATGAGGAAAGTCGAAGGTATGTAATGGTAGTAGGATTCAGCTGAATGGCCACTTCCTTACCTTTCTCTCTTTATTCGGATCTCATCAAGTGTAGGTGCAGTAATCATGTTGGTCTAATGAGGGATGCTTGGTCGAATGTAGGTAGGGAAGCGACATTTTCTTGAGGATTTCTGGGATTTGACAACCTAGGTAAGGGTCTCGATTTAGGTGATATGTTTATCTCTTAGATTGGATCTTATCATTTTAATTCGATTTAGTGATCAAGGTGTGTTCATGGACTCGAATGCCAGCCAAACAATAGGAAGGGTTGGATCTGTAAACCCAGCCCCTAAGTACAAGAAGCGAGTAGTATCAAGAGTGCGAGATTGGCCACCGGGGTGTGGGCCGACATCAGAAGAAGATCGTAGGCCGATAGAGGTAGTCTTGAGTGATGATAGTGTCAAATTAGTGAGTGCGATAGTATAAGAATCAGGTGTGTAACTCTTACACACTTCATATGTGTTATGTTAAATGTTGTGTTTGTTGAAAGCTGAATTAACAGTAGGATGCATTACGTTACCCTTATAAGTAAGGACTCCGAGTAAGTCCATTATGGTGAATATCGTGCTTGATCTATGTGAAACCTGTGTGTGCCATGTTATTTTTTTTCCTAAGCATTAAGCATGATTATAATGTATTGAGAAACATATACAAAGCATATGGGTATGATGAGAGGAGGGGGAAGGCATGATTTATCAGACTATCACCAGTGGATAGGTACCACACATGGGTTGGCCCCACATATCATGATTTTGTGACTAAGTCTCAGTGGTTTGGAACCACCAGTGGTTAGGTACCACATGTGCTTATTTTGTTACTTGTCCCAGTGGTTAGGTACCATAGTGCATTGGCCCCACATATCGATTTAAGGGATCGTCATCAATGGTTAGGTACCACAAGTGGGTTGGCCCCACACATGAATATTTGTAACTTCGGTTACCAGTGGTTAGGTACTACCAGTGGCTAGGTGCCACAAGGGGTAGATTTGGGAGATTCGGATGGATAATTAGGCAATGTGTTGCATGACTTGCATAATATCATATGAATCTGTGTGTGAGTTTAACTCTTTTGGGATGGGGATTTACACACTGAGTCTCGGTGACTCACCCCTTCCGTTACATTTTGCAGATAATGCTTAGATCGTGGATCCGGAGCCGGGGTGGACTCTTGGTGGCCATGCTCGACTACTTAGTTTGAATTGAGTTTTTATTTACTTTAAGTTTTGGATTTAGGTACTTGTAATAAGGCTACTTAAACTTTATTTGGGATTTTGTTATTTTTCTTTCTTTCCTTTCATTTTCCTTAAACCATTATTAAACGAAAAAGGCAAGCCAAGTGATTTGTGACATGAATGTTTTTATAAACTTAAGGTAATTTTTTGAGTTTTTGAAAAGATATATATATATCGAATGAATGATAAACAAGGTAATTCAAACACATAAAAAAAAAAGGAAGGGAAAAATCTAGCTTCAAAATGTTTTAAAAATCCACCCAAATCAAACACGTTTTAATTAACTACACAATAGTTTTGTTTTCCAACCAAGTTGCAAAGTGGTTTTCCTACGGTGACACGCCAGATTCAATCGTAGCTTTTAGACCAGGTTTGGGGTGTTACAAATTCGGCTAAGCATAAGTGTTTTGAAATTTTGTGTATTTGATGATTTTGTGAAATTGGGGCTAAAGTGTCGAAATGTGAAAATATGAGGGCTATTCTATAAAATACCCTAAATGTGTTTGTGTGGACTAAATTGAATGAATTGGTGATTGAATGGATTGAGTTTGAATGTGTATAGACCAAGAAAAGAAAGGTTCGGATCGAGGTCGAGGCAAAGATAAAGTGCTCGATTAATCGACCGTTTCTATAGTTTGACTTTCGAGGTAAGTTCAAACATAATACGTATATTTAGCTAAATTTAATGTTATGAAATGAATGGTATGATATTATGTAAAAGTGAATGCTATGTGATAGATTGAGTTAAATGGCACTTAGTGTGCGTATTCAAAATGTGACCGAGATAAACAACATTGTCTGTGCGGAGTAATATAAGCTTCGGCTTTGTGGTTGGCACTGTGTGTGCGATATTGATTCAAGATTGGTTTGATATGGATACACTAAGTGTCAGTGTTAATTAAGCTTCGGCTAATTGTTTAGGCACTAAGTGTGTGAATGAACTGAACAAGGGATGAATGTTGATCGAAATGAATTGTGAGTATTGAGTAGCATAAGTATATGACAACTAAGTGTTGGCTAAGGTACGTTAGGAACCTATGTGGTTGATGAAACTATAAATGAGATTATGGAAAGTTAATTGAAAATACTAGCTTTGGATGATATGAGATATTAGATTGTGAAATAATCTATGTGATGATATGTTTTGATTTAATGTATTTTGTTACGAACTTGCTAAGCTTTTGAAAGCTTAATGTGTTATTGTTTCTCTATTTTACAGTGTCAGCAAAGCTAGCTTGGATCTAGGGATCGTCAGCATCTCAACCACACTATCGGTAAATCTAGTTTGGGTACTTTTGAAAAGATGTACATAGTTAAAATATGGCATGTATAGGCTAGTTATTTGAATCATGTTTGAGATGTGTAAATAGCCATGTGATTTGGCTAGATAAGTGTTAGTTTTAAGCATGAATGGTATTGACAAATGATGCATATTTTGGTAAGGCTTGTGAGTAGAGAAAGTGAATTATGGATGTTAAATTCAATGATCAATTGATGCCTTTGTGATTTTGTGAAGTTACGGGTAACTGATATTTAGATTTACATGGAAATTGGTTAAGCAAGTTGGCATGTTTAGAAATGAGATGGAATAGAATGATATGATGGTCATTTGATGCGTCTCCGGTTGTTATTTGAATAGATAAGTATGCTTGATTATGCTTGTAGAGATTGACCCTTATGTGGGTGGCAAATTGGCCTTGAAAATGGCCTATTTTTTCACATGGTTGTGGCACATGGGCGTGCCTAATGACTGTGGGTGAATGATAGTATATAGCCTAATAGCACGTAGCCATGACACAGGCGTGTCAACTAGCCATGGGCATAAGTCAGTAGCTAGCTAAAAGACACAATGCCATGGTACACGGGCGTGCCTAGTAGCCGTGTGAATAAGTCAGTATGTGGCCTATGAGAACATGGCCTTACCACATGGGGGTGCTTGGTAACTGTGGTGTTAAGTTAGATTCAACCACAGGGAGGACACACAAGTGTGAAATTATCGAGAATTTCTATATGTGTTTCAGTTTAGCCCCGACCTTCCTCTAGCATGTGTTTTGGGTCTTATAGGCCTCCATAAGGGACTATTTGTTTATATTTTGATATGCTATGATGATGATTGACTTTTTGTCGTAAATGGGATGTGAAATGATATGATTGTTCGGTACTGCCTCTTAACCCTATTCTGGCGAAGGTTTCGAGTTATGGATGTTACACTCGTTCCTTTTGCATTAAAATATTGCTTAGTCATCTTACCTTCTAAGTAAGATTCACATTGTAGAAGATTAGCTTCTTCAAGCAATCTTAAGTTGTCATCTTTCACAAGTATAGTGATTGTTTCTCTATTAATATGACCAAGTCTTAAATGCCAATGGTGTGCCTCATTATAGCGAGAAGTTTTAAGTCTTAAGTCTTTTATTCAATATTTCAATCTCAAGCAGTGTGTGCATCTTGAGTTTGATAAAATAGAGAATGTTTGACAACCATCCATTATAGATAAGATTGTGATTTCTAAATATTGAAATTTCTTTATTAAAAGTCACGGTCAAGCTGTCCTTATATAAATCTGCAATAGAAATGAAGTTTATTTTCCAACTTGGTACGTGGAAAACGTCTCTTAAAATAATCTTCCTAAAATGATCAAAATAAAGATGTACATCTCTCATTGCTTCAGCTGCCTCACTTGTCCTGTTCCTAGTCTGCAATGATAAGCTTTTATCTCTAAGATCTTTTGTCTCCTCTAACCCTTGTAGAAAAACACAAACATGATTAGTGGCACTCAAATCAATGACCTAGTGGTCTATCGAACCCTCCACTAAACAAGCTTGAAATAGCCCGATTTAGGGCCTAGTCAAAAGAGTGGTTACGAAACCACAAATTCGAGGTAGAAATATGTGTTTTATGACCGTTATGAGGCCTATAGCATGTTTACATGATTATGTGAAAAAATCATGAAGAAATTTTATAAATTAGTGAACAATTTGTCTTTTAGGACTAAATTGCAAAGATTGGAAAATATGAGATTCTAGATGATTTAAGTATGAAATAGCATTATAAAAATTATTAGAAGTCCTTATTTAGTAATTAGACCAATATATGTTAAGATGGACAAAAATAGACACGAGAAGGACCAATATCAAGAAAGGGGCCTTGAGGGCTTTTTTGTCATTTGGTTAATAAAAGAATTAAAAGGGAAAAAGAAGTCAAAATTCATGTCCATCTTCATTCTCCATAGCCAAAAATCATAAGGACTCCATAGTTAGGGTTTCTTCAATTTTCAAGCTTGATTGTAAGTACCTCCTAGGCACGTTTTTAATGTTTTTCGTATTTTTAAGATCCTCGTAGCTCGATTTAGCTATTTCTAGCTATATTTTGAGTTAGGATTTGTGTTCAAAAATTTACCCCTGTGTGACATGCATGTATTTTGATGATTTATGGAGGAATATGAAAGTTTGATGTATGATAAACATCTTTTTCTAAGAGATTTCATGGAAAATTCATAAAAAGGACTAATTTGTAAAAGTTATGAAAGTGGCCATATATGAGTGAACTAGTAGAAATTAGGGGCTATTGTAGTTATGAAAATGATTCTGCTAGGCCTAAAATACAAGGAAATTGAATAAAAATCATTTTACGAGCCTAAGGGCAAAAATGTAATTATGTGAATGTTTAAGGGCAAAATCATAATTTTGCCAAAGTATGATTCATTGGTCAATTTAGTCAATTTGAGTATTAAACAAGTGAAATTGTTATTATAGATCAAGAAACACGAAGCCCGGATCGAAATCTAGGCAAGAGCAAGGTTGTGCACTAAATCGAACAACTATAAGTATTTTGAGTACCAAGGTATGTTTGTGTGAAATTAAAACAACATAATGTTATTATGTTTTTAATTACTTTATATTATGAGAAATGTATATTATTTCTATGAAGTTGATTAATGATGCCTCGATGAAATTATAATGAGATCATGTTAAGTTGAAGTTCCGGTTGAACATTCGGAATAGCAAGGATACCTGTGTCACAACATGAGATAAGGAAGGTCCTGTATAAGACCATGTCTGGGGCATGGAATTGGCACCAAATAAAGAAGATCTCGTATAAGGCCATGTCTGGGACATGACATCTGCATCAAATAAGGAACGTCTCGTATAAACAATGTCTGGGACATGGCCTCGGCACCAAAGAAAGATCTCGTGTAAGACCATATTTGGGACATGGTATCGACATCTATATACAATCTCGTATAAGACCATATCTGGGATATGGCATTGGCATCATGATACATGTATAATGAGATTGAGTATCCTTCGATATTCCAAGTAATTCAACGAGTAAAGAGCTATGTTTATGTGCATATAACAAAGAGCTAAGTCTATGTTTAAGAGAATAAAAGTGCTAAAGTTGTCGATGAAGTGATACATGTACCCATGAGTAACTTACGAGATATATATGCAAAATGTGATGTATGATTTGGTAAGATTGTGCATGAGTAAGTTATATTGATGTGTTTGGGAACTTGCGTTGCTATTATTCAATGAGATGAATGGATGTTATCATAAGTCTTTATGTTGCTATTTATTTCATGCAAACTTACTAAGCTTTATGCTTACCTTTCTCTTTTCCCTTTTCCTTGTAGTATTGCCAAGCTAACTCGAGGGTCGTAGAACGTCGGAGTTCGGATCACGCTATCAAGTATTATTTTGGTATAATAAAGTTGATTTATTTTGGGCATGGCATGTATACGAATTTGGTCATTTTGTTATGTCATATTTGTTAGCCAAAGTGTTGGCTATTATTGTTACTCATTCATTTTGTAAATGGCCATTGGTAATTGGCCAATACTTATTAAGTTATATATATATATATATATCCAATAATATGATATTCATGAAATACAAGTTCGTGTAATAGATCGAGTAAAATGTGAAGTGTATACATGATGAATTAGTGATTCTTCATAGTGTATTATTGTTACGTTATGTGTTGCTTGTAGGGATATAAGTGTGTTTATTTTTTTAGGGTGGCAATTGGCTTGGTAAATAGCCTTCTAATTGTCCACATGAGTAGACACACTAGCATTTGTTTAGGCCGTGTGTGACACACGGGCGTGTGTCTAGGTCAACCCCATGGGTCTGTTGATAGGTCGTGTGTCCCCTGCATCAAATTTGCAAAAATTCAATTCGTCACATGGGCCAGCACACGGGCGTGTGACTAGGCCGTGTGCCCCTTAGTGTTTGCTGACGCCATAAACAAAATACTAAGGTTTTTAGACACGGGTGAGGGCACGAGCATGTCTTGGTCATGTGAAGGACATAGACCATAGACAAGGGCGTGTGCCAGGCCTTGTGGAAACCCTGTAGGTTTGAAATGAAAAATAAAATCCACACGGGTTAGGAACATGGGTGTGTGTGACCACATGGCCTGCCCACACAGACGTGTTCCTTTCCAAACGGGCGTGTAGCCCTGTTTTGAGTGAAAATTTTCTAAGTGTGCCAAGGTTTCTGATTTAGTCCCGAACCATTATGTATATATGTTTAGGGTCTCGTAGACCCATAATAGGGACATTATTAATATGAATGAAAAAATTTTAAGTTGAAACAAAATTTTATAGCCCGATGTTATATGTTGAAGCAAGTTAAGTTCGGTAATGCCTTGTATCCAGTTTTGGCGTTGAATATGGGTAAGAGGTGTTACAAAGCTTCTATAATAAAGAGTTCTATATCTTTGCCTTTGGTAGCTAATATTCTTTTGAGTCTTTGCAGTTCACCTTAAAGTGTCCTTTCTTACTTTAGAAGAAGCATTTAGACTTAGATAAGTCTTAAGGCTTCCTGGTTCTCTTCCTTTCCACTTATGGTGACCTAGAGACCTTAGTCTTACCTTTTTTAGCATACTTTCCCTTCACTTTTGAGGGATAATAGATTATTTTATTTGCTTATGCTTTTTGGACCTGATGACCACCGTTTAACATCAACTCAGAAGACTATAGTTCCTTCATAAGTTGTGTAAGCATCAGATTCTTGTTCCCAAGGTTTTAAGTGGCTTGAAAACTAGCATAATCCTTAGATAGTCTTTTAGACACCTTCTCTATTTGGATGTTCTGGTCTAAATTGGCTTCAGTGTCCATGGCCTCAGCGAAGTTGCCCATAAGAGTGATCATATGGTTTTTGACCGAAGTGTTAGACTTTTTCTGGGCATTCATCAAGCTAGTTATAACATATTGTAGAGCTGAGGTAGCTTGGCCTCTAAACATGTCTTCTATCTTATCTAGAATCATTTTGACAGTCTTATAGCTCTCTAGTTGCTTATATAGGGTGCTAGTCATGCTTGCCAGTATATAGCAATGAGCTATCTCATCAGACTCTTCCCAGCATTTTGTAGCCCCAGATTGAGTAATCGGTGGACACTAATTATCAAGAACTATTATAAGCTTCTCACAGTTCAAGACAATTATCAATTGCCTTCTCCATTCCTTATAGTTATTTACGTTCTGTTCGCTCTCAATGAGAATGTTCAATAAGGGAGTAGGTGTTATTTTTGAACTGAAAATAAAATATTTATTTATTAATATATTCGTATAAGCAAATGTTTGAACTTTTTTTGCAACACTATGATTTGCATTAAATGATGCATGCGCCTTACATTAAACCTTGAAAAAACATTTGTAAGTCATTGCAATGATAATTTTCATACCCATTGAATCAAGCCACCATGGGGTGATCATGATCAACTAGTATGAACATGGATTTCCATCCAATTAGTACATGAACCTAATTCCTTAGGCATTCACACATACTAATAATCATGTAATGTTTGGCCATCATTCTAACTTAAGCATAGCTCATTGGTGAATTACTTAACTAGATGATCTTGAGTGTATAACCATCAACTCAACATCTATTGCATCATGCACCACAAATGAGTCATCTTGGGACAATCTCACCGATTTGCATGCTATGATTAGTTGTCCTCTTTGAAGACAAAATTTTTAAATGTATCGCATGATGGTACCTACCATAGGGGCCATTCCAACTATCATATGATCATAAGAATTTTTTGCTTACTTTTAGGAAGTCTCCTCAGTGAAATCTACATGACAACGTCTACCTTGGGGCATGTCCATTTCATGCCATCACAAGAGACCATTGATGGAGGTCGTAGGTTTTTTTTATGGACCTTAACCCACAGAATATTTAAGAAACGTGCAAGGTTTTTAATTTGTGATTTACATCATTAATGATCAATATATGCATGACAAGTACATGTGGCATTCTTTCCTAAACTACATGGCATGCTTATCTCATATATGCATGATATGCTATGACAATTTTATAATATACACATTCATTTATTCATAGAATCAACAATTTTAATTCTCTACAATTTTTTTAAGGGAAAAAACTGAAGTAGTGAATGTGAGCCGTGCACTAGGTAGGGTCTCAAAAAAGGGAGGTGTGTTATATTTGACCACTTAAAAACCAAGCCTTTCTTTGCCAAAGCCAATCCTAGACATGCATCTTCTTATTACCACACTTCTTACAGCAATCGAATAACTTAAAGAAGTGAATGGAAGAACACAACACATGTATTTTCTCATTACCACACTTCTTATCTTTAAACGATCAAATGTAGATTATCTCATACATATATATATATATCACAATTATATTTTTAATAATTACTAAATATATAAGGAGATGGGTAAGTAAAATAAAATGCCCAACCAAGGTTTCTGTAACATCCTAAAATCTAGAGGTCTGTAAAATTTGTGAAATTGAATGTTATGCTAGTTTTCTGTGTTATTAGAAAGTGTTTAGGTGGCTCTAGGGAGGTCTGGGGTCGAGTTTGGCCCCTAATGGAAGTTTAGTTTTTGAGTACTTTAGGGGGAGGATCGTTGGTGGCAGGGCTTTAAAGGAATTAAATGTATTTTGTTATCACAAGTAGAAATGTGGCCTAATGGTTGGCGTCACAAGGGAGCATGGAAAGGGGAGTGGGTTCGAATTCCACCTATTACAAAAGGAGTTATATTTTTTGTGCTCAGGAAAGGAGGAAGCGGGGTGAAGTTCAAACTCTGTATGATAGAGGGGAGACTTAGTCAAATATTTTGAATGGATGATGGAGAGTGAGTGAGGGAGTAAATCAAGGAGCAAATCAAGGGAGTGGGAGTGTGGTGTTAGTTGGCTGAAAGTGGGTAATGTTTGGGGGGGAGTAAATTCGGTCAAGTTAGGGGCTTTTGGGGAGAGTGTTCGGTTTTGGGGTAAGGTGTGTGTGCAAAATTTTTGAGAATTTTTCTTAGCATTTGTGCAATTGAGAGCATTCTTTTCTTTTTGTCAATTGGGTTTCATTTTAGTCTCATCTTCCTTTGCCAAAACCTAAGTCATTGGAGTGGCTTTTTCTTCATTTCTTCATCTCTTCTTGTTTTTTTAGTATTAGCCAAATCTATAGAGTGACAACTCATGCATTTTTTTCCCTTTATCCATTCTTTCCAACTGCCTTTCTTCCATTTCTCTTTATAAGTCGAATAGTCCCTTTGGTCCCAAGTGACTCGGATACATTTTTTTTAACTCGATTGTTGGTAAGCACAAGGTAATGGTTTCTTTTATATTTTGTTTGACACATTTGTTCTTCTTCTCTCTCTTTTCATAAAAGCCAAACACTCATCTTTTAATCACAAACCAAATTTGGTTTCTCTTTCGTAACTGATTACTCCATCATGTTGTGACCTTATTTCTTTTCTGTGCTTCTTGGTAGACCCTCGTTAGATAGGCCGGACACCCTTCATCTGCTAGCATAGTTATTTTTTAGTACACTATTAATAGAGGGAAGTTGTTGGGGCACTCTGTGGTTCTATCATCCTTGGTAAGTTGTCTTTCATAAAATCTTTTGGGTAATTGGTTTTGGTTGCGGTAGTACCCTTCATGCTTCTAACCCAAATGTTACCTTCTGGTGGTGTGGTGTTAGGTTTCAATCCAGATTCTAGGTGAGGCCTGGACTTGGGTATTGGTGCTTAACTTTGGTTGTAATCTAGATTAATCGCTGAGAAGTAAGATCGATTCGTGACCAAATGACTTAGGAAGTATAAGCTGATTCTTCTAAGGTTTCACGCCGTGGGTTGCTACGTTTATCTCCATTAGGTGTGTAAACTCACATCTTTATTTGTTTCGTAATGTATTATTCGGTGTAATAGTTAAAAGCTAAAATACCCTTAATAGGTAAGTTCACGAGATATACCTAGCGAGTAAGTTTGGAAATAGCCAAGTGAGTAAATTTATGATTATACCCATTCGGTTAGTTTTGGGATGACTATGTAAACTGTTAAACTACTATATTGGTATGTTCATGCATGCATTAAATAATATGCCATAGTATGTTGCATGGGATTGGGATGATTTTGATGAGTGGGAAAGTGTATTTCGGTGGCTCTGCCACATATTTCGGTGACTCTGTCACATTTTGGTTCGGTGGGTATGCCACATATATTTCGATAGTCTGGTGGTTTTGCCACAATTTCGGCGATGAGCAGCGTAACTGCCATCAAAGTGTGTAGTGGATGGAGGGTTGATTGTAGAAATCCCCACAGGTGTGTTAGGCTGGATACGGGTGGTGTGTAGCGGATGGAATATTAGGCTGGGATGGGTTGCATTGCATGTATTACTTGTGTTATCATGCTAATAGGGCTAAGGCCCAATTTGTTTTCGTATGGCACTGCGAGCCATTGTACTTCCGCATAGGCTAAGGCCCAATCGACTTTTGTGGGCTTTGGTCCAATTTTGTCCGAAGGGGGGAATTATACACTGAGTTCTCGTAACTCACCCCTCTACTTTAATTTTAAAGGTAATCCCTAGCTTTAAGGATTTTGAGCCGAGGTGGACTCTGTGGTGGCCATACATCATAGCTTAGTAAATTCCATTTTGCAGTACTATAGATTTTATTTAAATTTGGGTTTTTGTTTTGTAATACGGCCTCTTAGTATTTTGTTTTGGTTTTAACTTTTAATTCGATTACTGCTTCTTAATTTGAATGCTCAATTTGGGAATTTTTTAAAATTCATAACAGTTTTTTAATAATCTTAATAAACGGGTTACAAACTATAATTGATAAAACTCTGGATTTTCTTAACGTGGATATCTCTTTTCAAAATATTGCATGTCTACAATAATTTAAATGTTGTTTTCCTGCAACTCATTAAGTTTGATTAATTATAAACAAGATCATCGGAAATAGCAACGAAAATGTTTTTGCAAAGAGAACTATAAAACAAATTAGATTGTTCACAGGCAACAATTCTTAAAATTTTTAGTGAACGCATAGATTCTTTAAACAACCTTTCCATGTCACGTGCCAGATCCGATCATAACATCGAGGCTGGGTTTGGGGTGTTACATTTCTGGTATCAGAGCCCGGTTACAAAACTCGACTGTGGAATGGGTTCAAAAATGTTTTCTAAAAATTAGTTTGAAACATGGTTTAAAACATATGTTTTTTTGGGAAGTATGGCACCCGAGTCTCTGGCACCAAATCTATAAGTCTGCTGATTTTGTTTAATAGTATAATGGAATTATTTTAGAAAGAAGCTACTAGAGTTAGTGATAGTATACTGAAACTATTAGCTAAGATTATAGAGACTGAGACATTAGGACGTTTGTTCTGCGAAAACAATCCTTATATTTGCTTTACATAAGACATTTGTTAATAAACATTGAAATTATATATTGATTAATAAAATTTGTAATCAGATTAATTCAATCTAGCAAACATGAGCACTAGAGGACGTGGACGCGGTAGACGTGGCAGAGGTACTGGGGTTGGGTCTGAGGCATCTGGGCACATGCCTAAAATGGAAGCATATGCATCACCGGTGATCGACACGGGGTCCCATGATCAATCTGGAGGGGACAATGCTTTGTCCTAAGCTATGTTACGAGTTTTGGAGCAAGTTACTGGGGCAAGTACTGGATCGGTGGCCCAAAAATCTATTCCTGAGCGACTTCGGGAAAACGAGCCGAGGTTTTTAGGGGCATTTCTAGTGTGGCCTCAAATGTAGCTGAATACTGGCTGGAAGTAGTTGAACGAATTATGGATGATCTGGACTGCACAGCAGAGTAAAAATTGAAAGGAGTAGTGTCCTTCTTACGAGATGAGGCATACCAGTGGTGGCTCACAGTGAGGGAAGGAACTCCAGTGGATCTTATCACCTGGGACTTCTTTAAGACAGTGTTCTAGGGAAAATATGTTGGGGCGAGTTATGTGGACGCCTAGAGGAAAGCATTTCTGAATTTGGTCCAAGGGAATAAATCCGTGGCAAAATATGAGGCAGAGTTCTTGCGCTTAAGTTGTTACGCTCGGGGTATAGTTGCAACCAATTATAAGCATTGGGTACGGTTCTAGGATGGTTTGCAGGATGAGCTGTGAGTACTGATAGCTCCACAACGAGAAAGAGATATTGCCATTCTGGCTGAGAAGGAAAAGATCGCCAAATAAGTGAAATGCTTTGAGTGGCAGAATCGGGATAAAGAAAGGGGCAAGAGCAAGAGAGGTTTTGGGACGTCAGGTTCTTTTGGGGGTTTCCAAAAGAGGCCTAGGTTGGATGGGCCAGTTCGAGCTATAATGCCAGTTGCTGCAAGTCAGTTACGACCTTGTGCATAGTGCGGGAGAACACATCCGGGGGAGTGTTGGAGAAGAACTAGAGGATGTTTCAAATGTGGATCAAGGGATCATCTGATAAAGGACTCTCCATAGGAGTTGGCTAGGGCGCGGTCGGGAGGTCAGGGATTTGCATAGCCAGGAAGAGGTGGTCAGTAGCCACCAAGAGGTCGGGTCCGGCTAGAGGAGGGAATGGTTTTGGTTGAGGTCGTAGAGCACCGGGCAAAGGTGCTAGTAATATAGATGTAAGATAGTTGAGGTTGGTCTATGCAGCTCATCGGTGAGAGGATGGCGATGCACCAGACATCATAACCTGTATGTTTCTTATATTTGATGTGCTATTTACAGCCTTGATAGATATTGGATCAACAAATTCATATGTTGTCTGTACTGTATATGGGACTCTGGGTATAAAATTTGAAATTCTTGCTAGAAAAATGTCTGTGATTAGCCCTCTAGAACAATCTATGGAAGTGAACAAGTTGTTTAGGAATGTGCCTTTGAAATTACAAGGGATTGTATTCTGACAGATTTGATGTAACTACGTTCGATGAATTCGATCTAATCTTAGGCATGGATTGGCTAGTTAAGCACCGTGCAAATTTGGATTGTGCCACTAAGCGCATGATATTGAAGACTTCAGAGGATGAAGAGGTGATTGTGATAGGAGAAAGAAGAGATTATCTGTCCCATGTGATTTCGGCATTAAAGGTTGAGAAGATGGTCCAAAAAGGTGCAAGGTATTTCTAGCTTTTATCAGTGCATCGGATTCCAAGGAATTATCTGTTAGGGATGTTAAAATCGTGAGAGAGTTTTTGGATGTATTTTCTGAAGAGCTTCCGGGATTGCCTCTGAATCGCGAGGTCAAATTTGGCATTGAGCTGTTACCAGGAACGGCTCCGGTGTCTATCGCCCCTTATAGGATGGCATCGAAGGAGCTAGCAAAACTAAAAGCTCAAATCCAAGAGCTATTGGATGGGGATTTATCCGACCAAGTGTATCTCCGTAAGGAGCACCAATTTTGTTTGTGAAGAAAAAGGATGGGTCAATGCGTATGTGCATTGACTATCATCAGTTGAACAAATTGACAATTAAGAACAAATACCCGCTACCAAGGATTGACGACATGTTCGACCAGCTGCGAGGAGCTTTAATTTTCTCAAAGATAGATTTGAGATCGGGGTACCATTAGTTGAGGGTCAAGGAGGCAGATATTCACAAGACTGCTTTCCGAACTCGTTATGGGCATTATGAGTTCCTAGTGATGCCGTTCAGGTTGACTAATGCACCAGTCGCTTTTATGGACATGATGAATCGAGTCTTCAACCCTATCTAGACCGGTTCGTGTTAGTATTCTAGACGACATCCTGGTGTATTCGAGAATGGAAGAGGAGCATGATTTGCATCTTTAGACAATTTTACAGATATTGAGAGAGAAGCGACTATATTCCAAATTTAGTATGTGGGAATTTTGGCAGAAGGAAGTGAAATTTTTTTTGGGGCATGTTGTTTCTGCCAAAAGAATTAGGGTTGATCCCCAAAAGATCAAAGCTGTATTGGATTGGAAACCACCGAAGTCAGTGTTAAAAATTTAAAGTTTTTTGGGTTTGGCTGGGTACTACAAAAGGTTCGTTGAGGGGTTTTCACTGATTGCTGCACCTTTAACCAAGTTATTGCGAAATGGAGTACTATTTGTTTGGGCCGATAAATAGTAGGAAAGTTTTGATAAGTTAAAGAAGATTCTGACTGAGGCACCGGTATTAATTTAGCCAAAGACTGGGAAGGAATTTGTCGTCTTCTGTGATGCATCGAACACATGTTTGGGTTGTGTGTTAATGCAAGAAAGGAAGGTGGTAGCGTATGCATCTCGTCAACTAAGGCTGCATGAGATGAACTATCCCACTCATGATTTGGAATTAGCTGCAGTGGTGATCGCCCTAAAGATATGGAGACACTATCTGTACGGAGAAAAGTCAGTTATCTATACGAATCATAAGAGTCTGAAATATCTCCTTACCCAGAAGGAGCTACATTTAAGACAGCAGAGGTAGATAGAGTTTTTGAAAGATTATGACTGCACGATCTAGTATCACCTGGGTAAAGCCAACGTGGTGGTAGATGCATTGAGTCGTAAGGTGGTATCGAATTTGAGAGTAATGTTTGCTCATCTTATCCTTTACGAAGATGGCATCTTGTTGGCGAAACATCAGGTGTAACTGACATGGGTAAGTTAGATTAAAGAAAAGCAATCGTTGGATGAATCGTTGGGCTCTCGACTTCAGCAAGTGGTAAGTGGGAAGGCAATGGATTTTGGGTTTAACGGTGAAGGGGTGCTATGTTTTCCTGGAAGAAAAGGACTCTGAGTTAGGACAGATGATTCTGTGGGAAGTGCATAGTAGCCCATACGCTATGCACCCCGGTAGAACAAGATGTATCAGGATCTACGGGAATGGTATTGGTGGCCTGGTCTGAAACGAGAAGTTACCTACTTTGTGAGTAAGTGTTCGACATGCCAGCAAGTGAAGGTGGAACATCAGTTGCCTTTGGGGTTGCTACAACTGGTGAAGATTCCACTTTGGAAGTGGGAGAGGATAACGATGGATTTTGTTAGTGGGCAACCCCTAACGCCTATTAAGAAAGATTAAGTGTGGGTAATCATTGATCGGTTGACTAAGTTTGCATACTTTATACCGGTTCATATCGACTATTCGTTACAAAGGTTAGCCAAGCTGTACGTGGCAGAAATCGTGAGGCTGCATGGGGTACCAGTTTCTATCATATCAGATAGGGACCTTAAATTTACATCACTATTATGGAAAGCGTTAGATGAAGCATTGGGTACAAGGTTAGATTTTAGGACAGCGTTCCACCCATAGACTGATGGTCAGTCGAAAAGGGTAATTCAGATTTTGGAAGACATGTTAAAAGGTTGTGTGATTGACTTCAGGGGTAGTTGGGATGATTACTTACCATTGGTGGAATTTGCGTATAATAATAGCTTTTAGTCTGCCATTCAGATGGCAACCTATGAGGCGTTGTATGGTTGTAGGTGTCGTACCCCTACCTGTTGGACAGAGTTAGGTGAGCGACAGATGTTGGGTTTAGAATTGATCTCAAAAATGGAGGAAAAGGTTAAGCTGAATCGGGATCGATTAAAAGAAGCTTCTGATAGACAGAAATCGTATGCAGATCTAAAGCGTAGGGATATAGAATTTTCAGTGGGGGATCACGTCTTCTTGAAAGTATCACCTTGGAAGAAGGTTTTAAGATTTGGACGAAAGGGCAAGTTGAGCCCCAGATTCATCAGGCCTTATCTGGTATTGAGACGTGTGGATCCAGTTGCTTATCAACTTGAATTAGCCCTGAAATTGAGTTAGATACATAATGTCTTCCATGTTTCCATGTTGAGGCGCTACCATTCAAATCCATCTCACATAGTGTCGGTGGAAGAGATTAAGATTAGACCTTATTTGTCATTTGAAAAAGAACCAGTACGGAATTTTGATCGGCATGTGAAGGTATTAAGAAGGAATTCTGTTCTGTTAGTCAATGTGCTGTGGCATAATCATGGTTCAGAGAAAGCCACGTGGAGTCGGAAGAGGCAATTCGATAGCAATACCCTCATCTTTTTAACCAGATAAATTTGAGGACGAAATTTCTTTAAGAGGGTAGAACTGTAACATCCTAAAATCTAGGGGCTCTGTAAAGTTTGTGAAATTGCATGTTATGCTAGTTTTCTGTGTTATTTGAAGGTGTTTAGGGGGCTCTAGAAAGATCTAGGAACGATTTTGAGCCCAAATGGAAGTTTAGTTTGAGTATTTTAGGGGGGAGGATTGTTGGAGGCAGGGCTTAAAAGGAATTAAGTGTATTTTGTTATCACAAGTAGAAAGGTGGCCTAGTGGTTGGCGTCACAATGGAGCATGGAAGGGGGAGTGGGTTGGAATCCCACCTATTACAAAAGGAGTTATATTTTTTGTGCTTAGGAAGGGAGGAAGCGGAGTGAAGTTCAAACTCTGTAGGAGAGAGGGGAGACTTAGTCAAATATTTTGAATGGATGATGGAACATGAGTGAGGGAGTAAATCAAGGAGCAAATCAAGGGAGTGGGAGTGTGGTTTGAGTTGGTCAAAAGTGGGGAGTGTTTGTAGGGAGTAAATTCGGTCAAGTAATGGGCTTTTTGGGGAGAGTGTTCGGTTTGGGGTAAGGTGTGTGTGCAAATTTTTGAGCATTTTTCTTAGGATTTGTGCAATTGAGAGCATTCTTTTCTTTTTGTCAATCGAGTTTCAATTTTAGTCTCATCTTCCTTTGCCGAAACCTAAGTCATTGGAGTGGATTTTTCTTCATTTCATCATCTCTTCTTGTTTCTTTAGCATTAGCCGAATCTATAGAGTGACCACTCATGCATTTCTTTTTCCCTTCATCCATTCTTTCCAACTGTCCTTCTTCTATTTCTCTCCTTAAGCCTAATAATCCATTTGGTCCCCAATGAATCGGATCCATTTTTTTATTCGATTGTTGGTAAGCACAAGGTAATGGTTTCTTTTATATTTTGTTTGACACATATGTTCTTCTTCTCTTTCTTTTCATAAAAGCCGAACACTCATCTATTAATCACAAACCGAATTTTGTTTCTTTTTCGTAACTGATTACTCCATCATGTTCTAACCTTGTTTCTTTTCTGTGCTTCGTGGTAGACTCTCGTTAGATAGGCCAGTCACCCTTCATCTGCTAGCATGGTTATTTTTAGTACATTGTTAATAGAGGGAAGTTGTTGGGGCACTCTGCAGTTCTATCATCCTTGGTAAGTTGTCTTTCATAAAAACTTTTGGGCAATCGGTTTTGGTAGTGGTAGTACCCTTCATGCTTCTAACCCGAATGTTACCTTCTGGTGGTGGGGTGTTACGTTTCAATCCAGATCCTAGGTGAGGCATAGACTTAGGTATTGGTGCTTAACTTTGGTTGTGATCCAAATTAATCGCGAGAAGTAAAGTCGATTCATGACCAAATGGCTTAGGAAGTATAAGCCGATTCTTCTAAGGTTCTAAGCTTTTGGGTTGCTACGTTTCTCTCCATCAAGTGTGTAAACTCACACCTTTATTTGTTTCGTAATGTATTATTCGATGTAATAGTTAAAAGTCGAAATACCCTTAATGGGTAAGTTCACGAGATATACGTAGCGGGTAAGTTTGGAAATAGCCAGGTGAGTAAATTTACGATTATACTCTTTCGGTTAGTTTTGGCATGGCTATGTAAACCGTTAAACTGCTATATTGGTACGTTCATGCATGTATTAAATATTATGCCATAGTATGTTGCATGGGATTGGGATGATTTTGATGATTGGGAAAGTGTATTTCGGTGGATTTGCCACATATTTCGGTGACTCTATCTCCTTTTGGTTCGGTGGCTATGCCACATATATTTCGATAGTCTGGTGGCTCTACCACAATTTCAGCGATGAGCAGCGTGGCTGTCATCAAGGTGTGTAGCGGATGGAGGATTCATTGTAGAAATCCCCACAGGTGTGTTAGGCTGGATACGAGTGGTGTGTAGCGGATGGAATATTAGGTTGGGCTGGGTTGCATTGCATGTATTACCTGTGTTATCATGCTAATAGGGCTAAGGCCCAGTTTGTTTCCGTATGGGCTTCGAGCCATTGTACTTCCGTATGGGCTAAGGCCCAATCGGCTTCTGTGGGCTTAGGCCTAGTTTTGTCCGAAGGGGGGAATTACACACTGAGTTCTCGTAACTTACCCCTCTGCTTTAATTTTGCAGGTAATCCCTAGCTTTAAGGATTTGGAGCCGAGGTGAACTCTATGGTGGCCATATATCGTAGCTTAGTAAATTGCGTTTTGCGTTACTATAAATTTTATTTAAATTTGGGTTTTTGTTTTGTAATAAGGCCTCTTTGTATTTTGTTTTGGTTTTAGCTTTTAATTCGGTTACTGCTTATTAATTTTTAATGCTCAAATTGGGATTTTCTAAAACATTAATAACGGGTTTTTTATAATCTTAATAAACGTGTAACAAACTCTAATTAATAAAACTCTGGATTTTCTTAATGTGGATAACTCTTTTCAAAATATCGCATGTCTACAATAATTTATATGTTGTTTTCCTAAAACTCATTGAGTTTGATTAATTATAAACAAGATCATCGGAAATAGCAATGAAAATGTTTTTGCAAAGAGAACTATAAAACAAATTAGATTTTTTACAAGCAACAAAACTTGAAATTTTTAATGAACGCATAGATTCTTTAAACAACCTTTCCATGTGACATGACAGATCCGATCGTAACGTCGAGGCCGAGTTTGGGGTGTTACAGTTTCCATGGTTATATTTCTAGAAAATAAATGAAAAACCAAAAATTACATTGTTTTTCACCACTAGGCATTCCTTGTGTCTTCAACTGCCATCACTCCATCTTCTGCTCGTCATGGACTCCTTTTGGGAAAAATTACATTTAAGTCCTACGTTCATTTTCAGCTCACAAGAATTATATAAAAAATATCCTACGTAGTGATGATAGTCCACTACTTATTTCCTAAGAACCACAACCTTGGCAAAAATAATAATTAACTAAACAAATATATAATATCACATTCATTCACATACAATCTCCCAAAATATGCAAAAAAATTATAAGAATACCACATCTTATCAAATATCAATCAAACAAGATGAAGAGAGAGATCTGGTCTCAATTTACACTATAAACACAACACAACACAACATGGCTCTTGATACCTATTATTGGGAAAAAAAAAACCAATTTGAAAATGATTTTCTTGAAGAACTGAAAACTAAAAATTTAAAACCGACTCAATTTGTGTTAGTGATGGCAAAACCTTAGAACAAAATCATACTTGTATTTTTGGATAAACAGATGCTTGATGTTTTCTGACTTTCAACCAAATGATCTTATCTACTGTTCTCATACCACGAACTGCTTCAAGTGTGGGATCAAACCAATTGAATCAAAACATAGAACTTATAACACCTATATCCCGTATCCGTTATAGAAAGAAGGTTTTAGAGCATTACCGGACTTATTTCTTAAACAAACATACATTTCTTATACATTTTTCATATCCAAATAAAAATAATTCACATTTAATCATATTGTTCCTAATACGTGCCCTCGGGGCCCAAATCTTACATTAAAAGTGGTTCGAGACTAAACCAAGAACTTAGAAAATTTTTGGAAAAATAAAGAAAATTTTCAAAGTACAGGGGACACATGCTCGTGTGGTCTAGCTGTGTGTCTCACACGGCCAAAGACATGCCTGTGTAACTAGCCCGTGTACCCTTCAAAATAGCTCACACGCCCGTGTGCCAGGCCATATGCTAGGTCATGCTAAAACTGTAGGGTATACTGACTTATAATCTTACCTTGGTTTAGTCCATATGTTACACATAATTTAATCAACTACTTAACACATATGTAGCTACCATAGTATGACATTACAAATATATAAAAAAAACACCATTACTAGCCATTCCAATGGTTAGATTACAAGCATCATTTACATTTACATGCCAATAAGGCCAATATAACCTATACATACCATTATAACCATAATTGATTTACCATATGTACCGAAATGGGCCGATGGATAGTGTGAGCGATCTCCACCAAGCTTCCAATCCAACGAGGTTCTAATTTACTATAAAATAGGGAAATAAAACTAAGTAAGCGTAAAATGCTTAGTAAGTTCGTATAACATGGTACTTAACTTACCATTCATTCTATTTTGAGGTAACTATGTAAGGCACATTCATTCAATTTGACCTCAAGCCCTACACATATCCTTATTGCATTTGTTAGTTATATATTCCATAATAACATCAAAACATGTTTGGGCTCAACAACAATCAAGTTTCCAGGCACATATGCATTCCACAACATGTGTTCATTTAACATGCATAAATAATTTCTTTATATTACAAGTATAATTTCAAATAGTTCATCTCAAGTTCAAATTATTTCATATCAGAACTTTACTCATATTACTCGAAATACCAATGTCACACGAGTAATAGTACACTTAAAGTATACAAATCTATAATCAAGGGTGAACATATTCATCAAATGAATTCCTCGTTCAAATATCATCCTCTCATGTTTTCGTATATCAAATCTCATATATCATCATTCTCATGTATTTCAGATAAATACGTGTAAGAACTCATGTCTTATTCATATTCTCTCATGTCAAGATTTTTACCTATTGAATTTATTCAAAATATTGATAGATACATAGGTAGTACACTCGAGGTGTACAAATTAGAATCCATCAATTCATGTCCAATGGTACCCATAAGGTACTATTTTAGATAGTACACTCTCGAGCCATACATATGCATATACAGCAAGATTACCAGTCCGGGCTAAATCCTTTTTATGACATATGCTCTTGATCGCTGTAATTCAGAGTTTTAAAATTTATAAAGAGAATGATCGAACCTGGAAACTAGCTCCGACAACGATTAAAAGCAAGTGTACCTATCGAACAGTAGTATAGCTTAGGCAAGGCCGGATTGTCGAACCCAAAGGAACTAAAAGTACTAATACTAACTTTCTTTTTATTATTTAGCCTTAAAAATATAGTGAAGTTGCTTTAAACTAAATTAAACTAACAACTACTACTCTAAAGACACAAAGACAAAAGACTGAATTGGGAAATAACTTTATGAAAACTCAGTTGATCATGACGATACCCTCAGGAAGAATCCACCTAGACTTCACTTGTTATTTAACCCCTGAATCATATGATTTCTTTACTTAGCTTGATCCGTAAGACTCTCTAACCAATATTAAACCCTCTCTTGAAGTGAATAACATCTAACCCTAGGTTAATTAGTGGAACTCTTGTTCGCTTATAATAACCCCCTAGAATAGCAGTAAATCGATCAATGGACTCCCATTTTAGGTTTCACCCTAATCCGGTAAAATCTCGTCATCATATCATTAGGTGTGCGATCAACTCCGCTTAATTATGCTAGATCTACTCTTCGGTAGGGTCTATTCCTCCTCTGCCTAAGCACATCAGACTAGATTAAGCAACATAATTAAGAACAAACTATGTACTTATCATATAAATCAAAAATCAAATAATGAGATTCATCTAGGTTTCATCCCCTTCAGGTATCTGAAGGGTTTAGTTCATAACAAAATAAGAAAACATCTCAAGAGAAAAGATAAAACAAAACATAAGAAATCTGTAATATCCCGGGTTAAGGGCTATTTTGTTTTGGCATTGATTGCATGATTAATTGCCTGCTATGATGTTGTTTGAGTGTTTTTGGGGCTTAGTTGTAGGCTAGGAGTGAGCCTGAGTAGGTGGTGAAATGTTAGTTTTGGGCGTTAGGGGATAGGAGCTGAAGGTGTTGGGATTTATAATTAATTTAAGTGAATTTGTAACACAAGAAGGGAGCTGGTGGAGTGGCAAGGCATGCGCCACTTGGAGCATGTGTGTGGCGTCAAATGCAAGGGGGAGGTCTTGTGTTCAAGTCGCGAGAATCCCACCCCTTTGGCTCTCATTTTGACTGCATGGAGGAAGAGACCATGGACTTGGTCAACATATTCAAAGAGGGTGGAGAGTGAAAGTAGGAGGAGACTTGGTCTTTGCCATTTGAATTAGTGGTGTGAGTAAATGGGGAGTTGGCGGATTTGGTGAGAGTTTGGGGAGAGGGAGTGTGTGGCGGTTGGTGATTGGAGTGAGCCGAAATTCCTTTGTGCATGTGTGTGTGTTTTCGGTCATATGCTTGTAGCCTAAGCAGAACATACCTCTTCTTTTCATTTTGGAAAAAGCTACTCTCTTCTTTTCCATTCTCACTTGGCCAAAACTTGTACTCTCCTTTTACGCCCATATTCTCTCTTCTTGGGCAAAACCCAAAGCTTGGGTGTTGCAAAATTTACTTGTTGCCCTCATTTGTTTCTTTCTTTTTGTTTTTTGAAGCAGATGCCTCTCCCACTCTCTGTTCTTTTCAACTTTGTTAAACCGAAACCTCAAGCACCCATATTGAAATTCTACCTTGTTTCTTCCTTCTTCTTTTCATTGTGCAAGCCAAAACTAGTGATCATTCCTTCTCATTTTCTTCTTTTGCTTTCACAACCCTTGTGCGAATTCTCCTTTGTTCCATACCATTTCTTGCTAAAAATTTCTCTTCTTCTAAACACACCTTATTCTTTTCTTCCCTTTTCAAACCGAAAGTGACCCTCCATTCATCTATCTTTATTTGCTTGTCTTTTCCAAACACATTAGCGAATCATTCTCCTCTCGGTGTTGGGTGGCGAATATTTGGTGGTGTTGGGTGTGTGGTTTCCAATCGTTGGTAGGGGGTAAGTGTTGGCCGAATGGCCTTTCTCCTTTCTCTGTTGCCTTGCCGATTTTTGGGTATATTAAAGGGCTGATTTCGTTATTTATTATAAAGGAGTAATCACTTGTTTTGGTAACTATTTCCATATAGGGTCTTTGGAGGTCGTAGTGAAGCGAGGAGAGCCTTTTCATTCCGCTTGGTAATCGGTAAGTGGTGGTAAGAAGGGGTGTTTTGGATCCGATTTCGTTTAGTTTTCTTTAAGTTAAGTCATGAGGAGAGATTAATCATTATTCTTTTCTAGGGTGTGATCAGTTGGTAAGAAGCATTATTGGTTCGGGTTGTTTGGGAACCGAACCATTCGCAGAGGTAGGATTTAACGCAACCCCTTGGGTCATTTACTTTGTTGGCGAATGGTATTGGGTTAGGTTAACCCTTTTGTTGGCTGAATGTAGGACCCGTCGTTGAGGTGATCAAAGGTTTGATCAGTTCTTAGGCTTTAATCTCCGATATATCGGTGTGTAAACTAACACACTTGGTTTAGTAATATAATTGATAACTTTGGTGATGATTAATGAAACAAGTGATGATTGATGTGATACCTAATGGGTATGATTACGGACTCGGGTAAGTCGAATTATTATTATGTGTTTCTTGATGATCTATATGATACCATGGTTGTGGATATATGTGACATGGGGTATGAGATTAGACATATTAGCATGATATGCATGATTATATGATATGCATGACTACATGAGTGTGGTATGTTGATGGGTGATCTGAGTGGAGGGCGGTGATATTTTGTCTTGTGAGCACCGGTGTTTTAGTAACACACTTTGTGACTTTGGGTCACGAGGTTTAGCACCTTGAGGTTTGGTACCTCGGCGTCTCGTCCACGTGGTTTAACCACGTGGGTTGGCCCCACTTGTGAGATATGGGATTGGCGCTTGATGATTTGGTATCACACGATGGGTTGGCCCCATCAGCAGTTGTGACTCGGTCACGGTGCTTTAGTAGCACAGCTTGTTTCTTTGGGACACGGAGGTTTGGCACCTCATTGCGACTTGTCCTGTGGTTTAACCATCGTGGGTTGGCCCCACTTGAGATATGGGATCGTCGCTAGTGATTGGGTATCACACGATGGGTTGGCCCCATCAATGCATTTGTGACTACGGTCACCGGTGCTTTAGTAGCACAATTGTGTCTTTGGGACACCGGTGTTTTAGTAACACTTTGTGACTACATGTCACCGGTGGTTTAGCACCACCGGTGGTTTGGTACCACACGGGGTAGAAAAGCGATATGGATGGTTAGGATCGGGTTGCATTAATTATATTGCTTTGTATGATGTGTGTTAGCATGTTGTTCTTGAGGCGGGATTTACACACCGAGTCACTCGACTCACCCTCTCCTTTGACTTTTCAGTGACACTTAGACGCGGATATGGGCCGGATGGACTCGAGGTGTTCATGCCATACCGAAATAAAGATTTGCTCGGACTTTTAAGAAATTTGGTACTTAAGTTTTATTATTACTATTTGGTTTTATTTGGGTTGTAAATGGCCTCTTAAATTATGTTTTGTTTACGATTAAGTTGGATTTATAATATGCTTTAACAAACTACTTGAGATAAAACGTGCTAAAACTTGGAAAAGACAACGTTTTCAAAACTTCAAAAACGATGTTTTAAACTATACCATCGGGTATCATACTATAACTTAGAACAAAATGAACTCGAATTGTTTTTCTAACTTAAATATGATTTTCTACTAAGACAAAATACGTTGGTAATAATATGAAACAACTTAAAAATCAAACCGACATAAATTAGTTTTACCTACACTTCAGATAAATTTTTTTTCAAAGCTCTCTGGGTTTTCAAATACAACATAAATTTTTAGTCAAAACCTACTCAAGTTTCCTTAAATACAGAGTTTCGTAAAAATGTTTCATCAGACTTTTAGACTTCAACCTAAACCACCCAAAACCTTTTTCCTGTAGCATACAGTTCGATTAAGTGGTGTATTGACCGGGTTTGGGGTGTTACATTTGTGGTATCAGAGCCCAATTCAAAAGCTCGGCTGTGGGCCCGAGGCCCAAAATGTTATAAAACTATAATTTTCAAGTATTCAGTTTTAAAGTATGGTTTGAAAGGCATGACACCGAGTCTCGGCATCGGTCCGCCTGTAAGTACCCGTACTATTTATTGTATTGATTGATATGATTGGCCGATTAGTAGGACTACTCTAGAGGCTGAAACTAATAGGACTCGTGGACTCATGAAAACAAAGTCTCTTTAAAAATTCATAAAACTTTACTTTAAATATAGTGGAATAATAGTGATACATAAAATTCTTTAATCGACGAGATTTAGTCATGAGTACCGAGGTGGGCGTGGTCGTGGGCGTGGTCGCATGGGATGGCATTTGAGCCCGTGGGTTACAGGCGGGGTTGAGAGAATGAGATCTGGGTTCGCCACCACCGTGGAGGTGGTGAGTTCGAGAACAGACCGGCGATGATCACGGTGTCACTGACGATCTTGCGGGTTTTAGAAAGGGTAGGCTGGGCGGTGGAGGCGTGGAGCTAGAAATCATGCTGGCGACTTGAGCAAATGGGGCAATTCTTTCGGGGTGTCTCGGTGTTGCTCCTAGCAACTTTCTTGAAATCTTGGTGGAAGCGACAGAGCGGATCATGGATGACTGGACCTAACGGTAGAAGAAAAATTAAAGGGATCGTATCACTTCTCGAGATGAGTCATATCGGTGGTGGCTCACGGTCCGTGTGTATGCTGCATTGAAGATCGACATGGGATTATTTAGGTCGCTTATCGGAAGAAATGCGTCGGGCGAACTACATAAATGAGCGTGAAAGCATTCTTGAGGTTAGTCGAGGAGCAAATCGTAATAGATCTGAGGCCGATTTTACGAAATTTGAGTCGGTATGCCAGGTATGGTGGCTCTGAGCATGAGAGGTGCGTTCGTTTGAGGATGGCTGCGAGACGAACCGAGGTGATAATTGCGCCCGAGGGAGGCGTGAATTCTGATTCTAGTTGAAAAGGCGAAGGTTGTCGAGGGTATTAAAGAGTCCGTGAGGCGAGCATGGATAGAAACCGTCACAAAGGAGCTTTGGATCTTACGGGTCATCGGTGTCGCAGAAGAGGGCTAGACCGAGTGGGCGAATCGATCGGGTAGGTTTGTTCTTTGCTAAGCGAGGACCGCCGCATTATAACCGTTGTGGAAAGGCTCACCGGGGAGGATGTTGGGTGATGGTAGAGGTTGTTTTGAGTGTGGCTCGTTGGACCACCGTGTGAGGGAATTGTCCGCGCAAGTTGGCTAGAATTGGTCAGAGAATCGGTAGTAATCAATCTGAATAATGGACCGCCACAGGGGCCGAGGTAATGGCGAGGAGGTAATAGTTCGGTGGGGGCCGTGGAGCACCGGGTAGAGGTGCGAGTAGTTACGAGGCAGAATGGCTGGATTAGTATATCTTTGCGAGCCGAGAGAGGAGGCGGCCTTGCCGGACGTCATCAAGATGCGTTTTGATTTTGGTTCTCCTTATCTTGCTTTAATTGATGTGGGTTCTCGCACTCTTATGTTGCCGATGGTATAGTAGAGACAATGGATTTAGACTACGAGATATCTTCTAGGCGGATGGTAGTAATAAGCCCTCAGGTCACTCTGTAGTGGTAGATAAAGCGTATAGAGGCGTACCTCTAGAACTCAAGGGGTATCTTTTGAGGTGATCGATGGAGCGCCATTCGGGAGTTTGATCTAATTCTCGGAATGGACCGGTGGGTAAGTATCGGTGAAGTTGAATTGTGACTAAGCGCATAGTTCTGAAACACGGTGAGGGTGATGAAGTGGTTACGATCGGTAATAGGAGAAACTATCTCATCCAATGTGGTATCTGCTCGAAAGTCGAAAAATGGTCGAGAAAGAATTGCGAAGCATATATGGTGCATGTGTATGCCTTGGAGACTAAGAAGTCTCTTGTGGAGCAGTTGACACGATTAGGAATTTGTGGATGTGTTTCTGAGGAACTTAGGGTTTGCCACGGATCGGGAGGTAGAATTCGGGATAGATCATTCTGGGAGCTGCGCCAAGTATCCATTGCTCCGTCTGAGGATGGCACCTAAGGAGTTAGTGGAGCTTAAGGCTCGAATCTGAGAATTGTTGGACCGAGGCTTTATCGGGCCAAGTATTTCGTCATGGGGAGCACCGGTACTCTTCAGAAAGAAGAAAGACGGTACTATGCGGATGTGCATAGATTACCGCTAATCGAATAAGTGACGATCAAAACAAGTATCCACTTGCCTTGGATAGATGACTTGTTTGATCGGTGAAGAAGCGTCGGTTTTCTCGAAGATCGACCTAAGATGCAGGTATCACCATTGAAGGTAAAAGAGGCGGATATCGTAAGGCGACATTTAGTACTCGGTATGGGCACTTTGAGTTTTTGGTTATGCGTTCGGGTTGACTAACGCACTGGCTTTTTCATGGATCGATGAATAGGGTGTTCCAACGATTACCTAGATCGATTCGTGGTGGTTTTATCGGCGACATCTTGGTATACTCAAGGGCGAGGAAGAGCATGATACTCATTTACGAGTGGTATTGCAGATTCTAAGGAGAAACGACTCTATGCAAAGTTCGATAAATCGAGTTACGCTCGGGAGGTGACATTCTTGGGTCATGTAGTGTCGGTGAGGGATTAGAGTGGACCCAAGTAAGATAGAAGCGGTTTTGGATTGGAAGTCGCCTAAGTCGATAGCAAAAATTGAGTTTTACGGGCTTGGCGAGGATACTACCAAAGATTTGTAGAGGTTTTCGTTAATTCGGCACCAATGACCAAATTATTGAGAAAGGGAGTTAGTTTATTTGGGTGAAGCAACGGAGAGCTTCGACAAGTTGAAGAAGATTTTGACCGAAGCTCGGTTACGATTCAACTTTGAGGTGGTAAGGAATTTCTGATGTCTTGCGATGCATCACATACGGTTTTGGGTTGTGTCTTGATGCAAGAAGGAAGGTTGTGGCTTACGCATCCGACGGTGAGGCCACATGAGGTAAATTATCCAACGTACGATCTGGAGTTAGCATTGTAGTATTTGCCTTAAAGATATGGAGGCATTACTTATGCGGAGAAAGATCGATAGTCTATCACGGACCATAAGAGTCTGAAGTACCTTGACTCGGAAAGACTTGAATCGAGGCAGTAGCGATGGATTGAAATTTCTTTGAAAGACTACGATTGCTCAATTGAGTATCATCCGGGCAAGGCTAATGTTGTGGCGAGCGCATTGAGCCGTAAGGTTGTCTCGGTTGAGGCGTTGTTTGCCCACTTGAGTTTGTATGGCGGCGAAGTATTACGGCGAGCTACTGAGTTAAGCCTACTTGGGTTGAGCAGTTAGAGAAAAGCGGTTGTTGGATGAGGTTTTGGCGCCTGAGAGGACACAAGTGCGAAATGATGGGTTGAAAGGGTATAGCTTGTCTAGTGATGGGGTTCTGTGTTTCGGGGAAGGCTTGTATCTTAGAGATCTTTGAATTGAGGCAAAAGATTCTTGAGATGCTCATAGCAGCCCCTACGCTATGCATCTGGAGGTAGCAAAATGTATAAGGATCTCGAGGAACAGTTACGGTGGTAAGATGCGAAAAAGGAGGTGACGAGTTTGTAGGAAAGTGTCGACATGTCGGTGGTCAAGGTGAGCATCGATTGCCGTCTGGTTGCTTGACCAATGAAGATTCCACAGTGGAAGTGGGAAAGAATAACTATGGATTTCGTCGGTGGATTACCGCTTACACCGAGCAAGAAGGATTGATTTGGGTAGTTGTGGATCGGTGACTAAATCCGCTCACTTTATTCGGTGAGGTGGATTACTCACTTGAGAGGTTGGCGGTTGTATGTATCGAGAGATAGTGAGGCGCACGGGGTGCGATGTCGATCATCTCGGATAGGGATCAAGATTCACGTCAAGGTTACGGAAGGCGTTACATCGGGCTCTGGGTACAGTTAGATTTCAAAGACAACATTTCATCCGTGGTGACGACGGTCATCGGAAAAGAGTTATCTGAGATATTGGAGGATATGCTTGAGGTTGTGTATTGGACTTGAGGTAGTTGGGAGGAGTATCTACCGTTGGTGAGTTCGCTTACAACAACAGCTACCAAGCGAGCATTAAGATGGCACCTTATGAGGCGTTATGCGGTAGAAAGTGTCATTCAAACTTGTTGGACGAGTTAAGTGAGCGTCGATTATTGGGACGAGTTGGTTCTTTGAGACCGAAGACAAGGTTAAGTTGATTCGAGCTCGATTGAAGGAAGCTTCGGCCGCGAAGTCTTATCTGCCGATCTTAAGCGGAGAGATATTGAGTTTGTTGTGGGAGATCGGGTTTTCTGAAGGTCTCACCGTGGAAGAAAGTATTAAGGTTAGGAAGAAAGGCAAGCTAAGTCAGAGGTTTATTAGGTAGTATAAGGTATTAAGGCGAGTGGGACCGATTGCATATCATTTCGAGTTGCCGGTGAGCTAAGTCGAGACTCACGACGTGTTCCACGTTTGATGCTTCGTCGATATCGTTCGATCCATCACATGTGGTAACGATGAGAGAGATCGAAGTAAATCGAGATATGTCCATAGAGGAAGAGCACATGTCTGATTTTAGATCGGGATGTAAAGGTTCTCGTGGGAAGTCTGTGCCTCGGTTAAGGTTCTTTAGGCGGAATCATGGCGTGGAAGAAGCGGCGTGGGAACCCGAGGATATGATGAGACGACAATACCATAACTCTTGACCGGGTAATTTCGAGTCGAAATTCTTTTAAGGGGTAGAAGCGTAATATCCGGGTTAAGGGCTATTTTGTTTTGGCATTGATTGCATGATTAATTGCTGCTATGATGTTGTTTGGGTGTTTTGGGGCTTAGTTGTAGGCTAGGAGTGAGCTGAGTAGGTGGTGAAATGTTAGTTTTGGGCGTTAGGGATAGGAGTGAAGGTGTTGGGATTTATAATTAATTTAAGTGAATTTGTAACACAAGAAGGGAGCTGGTGGAGTGGCAAGGCATGCGCCACTTGGAGCATGTGTGTGGCGTCAAATGCAAGGGGGAGGTCTTGTGTTCAAGTCGCGAGAATCCCACCCCTTTTGGCTCTCATTTTGGACGGCATGGAGGAAGAGGTTGTGGGCAACTTGAACTCTACCATGGACTTGGTCAACATATTCAAAGAGGGTGGAGAGTGAAAGTAGGAGGAGACTTGGTCTTTGCCATTTGAATTAGTGGTGTGAGAGTAAATGGGGGAGTTGGCCGGATTTGGTGAGAGTTTGGGGGGGAGAGGAAGTGTGTGGCCGGTTGGTGATTGGAGTGAGCCGAAATTCCTTTGTGCATGTGTGTGTGTGTTTTCGGTCATATGCTTGTAGCCTAAGCAGACCTTACGCTCTTCTTTTCATTTTGGAAAAAGCTACTCTCTTCTTTTCCATTCTCACTTAAGCCGAAACTTGTACTCTCCTTTTCTACCCATATTCTCTCTTCTTGGGCAAAACCCAAAGCTTGGGTGTTCTGAAATTACTTGTTGCCCTCATTTGTTTCTTTCTTTTTGTTTTTTTGAAGCGAATGCCTCTCCCACTCTGTTCTTTTCAACTTTGTTAAGCCGAAACCTCAAGCACCCATATTGCTTAGAAATTCTACCTTGTTTCTTCCTTCTTCTTTTCATTGTGCAAGTCAAACTAGTGATCATTCCTTCTCATTTTCTTCTTTTTGCTTTCACAACCCTTGTGCGAATTCTCCTTTGTTCCATACCATTTCTTCTGAAAATTTCTCTTCTTCTAAACACACCTTATTCTTTTCTTCCCTTTTCAAAACCAAAGTGACCCTCCATTCATCTATCTTTATTTGCTTGTCTTTTCCGAAACACATTAGCGAATCATTCTCCTCTCGTGTTGGGTGGCGAATATTTGGTGGTGTTGGGTGTGTGGTTTCCAATCGTTGGTAGGGGTAAGTGTTGGCGAATGGCCTTTCTCCTTTCTCTGTTGCCTTGCTTGGATTTTTGGGTATATTAAAGGGCTGATTTAGTTATTTATTATAAAGGAGTAATCACTTGTTTTGGTAACTATTTCCATATAGGGTCTTTGGAGGTCGTAGTCAAGCGAGGAGAGCCCTTTCATTCCGCTTGTAATCGGTAAGTGGTGGTAAGAAGGGTGTTTTGGATCCGATTTCGTTTAGTTTTCTTTAAGTTAAGTCATGAGGAGATTAATCATTATTCTTTTCTAGGGTGTGATCGGTTGGTAGAAGCATTATTGGTTCGGGTTGTTTGGGAACCGAACCATTCGCGAGGTAGGATTTAACGCAACCCTCTTGGGTCATTTACTTTGTTGGCGAATGGTATTGGGTTAGGGTTAACCCTTTTGTTGGCGAATGTAGGACCAGTCGTTGAGGTGATCAAAAGGTTTCGATCGGTTCTTAGGCTTTAATCTCAGATATATCGGTGTGTAAACTAACACACTTGGTTTAGTAATATAATTGATAACTTTGAGTGATGATTAATGAAACAGTGATGATTGATGTGATACCCTAATGGGTATGATTACGGACTCGGGTAAGTCGATATTATTATTATGTGTTTCTTGATGATCTATATGATACCATGGTTGTGGATATATGTGACATGGGGTATGAGATTAGACATATTAGCATGATATGCATGATTATATGATATGCATGACTACATGAGTGTGGTATGTTGATGGGTGATCTGAGTGGAGGGAGCGGTGATATTTTGTCTTGTGAGCACCGGTGTTTTAGTAACACACTTTGTGACTTTGGGTCACGGAGGTTTAGCACCTCGGAGGTTTGGTACCTCGGCGTCTAAATCCACAATGGTTTAACCACCGTGGGTTGGCCCCACTTGTGAGATATGGGATTGGCCTTGGTGATTTGGTATCACACGATGGGTTGGCCCCATCAACAGATTTGTGACTATGGTCACCGGTGCTTTAGTAGCATAGTTGTGTCTTTGGGACACGGAGGTTTGGCACCTCATTGCGACTTGTCCACGTGGTTTAACCACCGTGGGTTGGCCCACTTGAGATATGGGATCGTCTGCTGGTGATTGGGTATCACACGATGGGTTGGCCCCATCATTGATTTGTGACTACGGTCACCGGTGCTTTAGTAGCACAATTGTGTCTTTGGGACACCGGTGTTTTGGTAACACTTTGTGACTACATGTCACCGGTGGTTTGGCACCACCGGTGGTTTGGTACCACACTGGGGTAGAAAAGCGATATGGATGGTTAGGATCGGGTTGCATTAATTATATTGCTTTGTATGATGTGTGTTAGCATGTTGTTCTTGGGGCGGGATTTACACATTTGAGTCACTCGACTCACCCTCTCCTTTGACTTTTTCAGGTGACACTTAGACGCGGATATGGAGCCGGGATGGACTCGAGGTGTTCATGCCATACCGAAATAAAGATTTGCTCGGACTTTTAAGAAACTTGGTACTTAAGTTTTATTATTACTATTTGGTTTTATTTGGGTTGTAAATGGCCTCTTAAATTATGTTTTGTTTACGATTAAGTTGGATTTATAATATGCTTTAACAAACTACTTGAGTTAAAATGTGCTAAAACTTGGAAAGACAATGTTTTCAAAACTTCAAAAAAAAAAACGATGTTTTAAACTATACCATCGGGTATCATACTATAACTTAGAACAAAATGAACTCGAATTGTTTTTCTAACTTAAATATGATTTTCTACTAAGACAAAATACGTTGGTAATAATATGAAACAACTTAAAAATCAAACCGACATAAATTAGTTTTACCTACACTTGGATAAATTTTTTTCAAAGCTCTCTGGGTTTTCAAATACAACATAAATTTTTAGTCAAAACCTACTCAAGTTTCCTCAAATACTGAGTTTAAGTAAAATGTTTCATCGACTTTTAGACTTCAACCTAAACCACCCAAAACCTTTTTCCTGTAGCATACAGTTCGATCTATGGTGTATTGACCGGGTTTGGGGTGTTACAAAATCCCTAATACTTCTTGAAGGAATTGAATGAGAGATCCTCCGTCTTGAGTAGAACTCCAGCTTCTTAAGATGGATCAACTGGCTATCTTCGAGTAATTCCCTAAACGAAAGCTCTGGTAGAAGGCTTCTGCCAAACTGCGACCCCCCAGAATAGCTACCTTGGGGTGTTTATATAGGCCTTGCGATGCTTTACTTGGCTTTTAAGTATCTTCTTTCAAGTAGAATTACTATTAGGGTGTTTAAGTAGACTTAGGAGTATGTTTCTTTGCCTTTAAGCATCCAACTCCTTGTGAAATTGCTCTTTCCCGCGGCAGGGGCACGCCCATAGCACATGCCCTTGTAAGTCGTGGCCAGGCCGTGTTCGGACTTGTCGGTTGGGGTATGGCCGTGCAAATCGGTGTTGAGGCTGTGTCCTAGATGATTAACGAGGCACGGCCATGTGGCTTGTTGTCCAGGCCGTGCTGATTTCATGAGTTGGCCCAATTTGGTCCATTTTAAGCTCGTTTTGTGTTTTTTTTTTATCCTTGGGTACTTTCCTGAGTATAAGACAAGAAAAGAAAGGATAAAGAGCACCTTTTTACATAAATCAATGATAAATCATCTAAAAGCATACTAAATGTGGGATTAAAATATGTTACTTTTATGGTTTATCAAATACCCCCACACTTAAGCTTTTGCTTGTCCTCAAGCAAAATTCTTAACTTACAATTAAAACGAACTTTCCATAATTCATAATTCCTATCGACAATGTCTCATCATAATTCATAGATAATTTATACATGGATAATTTAACTCAAAGAATTCAAAATTGACAAGGATTGACATCCTCACAAAAGATTCACTTAAATCACTCGAAATGTTTGAGGTTCAAGAATAACACTCATAAGTCGAACTTGAAAAGTTAATCCCATAGGCTTGCCTGAAAATCAAATCTCCACCACTGTATATGAGATGGTACACAAATCAAAAGGTCTGTATCAGGGTTGTAACGGGGCTAGGGTTAAAGGTGTGGATACAGGCTGAATTCGAAGGTTAGAATCGAGATTGACCTGAAAAATTTCCTAACTAGAAACACGAACTAATGATAAGTAATTGTATCAAATGAAAATTTGTAATACTAATACTCTAATACGAGCTTTTTTTTCAAGACTTGAAATTTACATGCATAAGCTCACCTAACATAGAACTAATAATGAATATACTTCATCGTTTTTTTTTTTTTTTAAGCTCAGACAAATACTGAGTATACTTTGGTTTTTTTTTTAACAAACAAAGTAATCAAGGATGAATTTAACTACTAAATTAAAATAATTAAGCAACCGATCAAATCAAATCTCGACATAAGGGTAGTCAAAAATGGATGGTGATAACAAATACAAAGGGTTTTGGGTTCAAATTAGTAGGTGAGTCAATAAAAAGGGTTGTTAGGATCAAAGGGGTTCACTAGGGGTTAATTGTGAGGGTAAGCTTTTTAGTGGAGTGAGTGGGTTAGATCCTAAGTGCCTTTATCATTTCTGTATATCAAATCAAAGGTGTGGTCTTAACATGTATAATCGAAGCAAGTTCTAGAATAACAAATCAATGTTGACACACTCATAATAAAAAGTGAGCATGAAAGGATGTATGCTCTAAAAGGCTCAAAATCTCATAAAAATTATGGGTATTTTGATGTCAACCTCGTAAATTTCAAACTTCAAAGTAATATTTAGATTCAGGTAAACAACCTAAAAAAATTTTTATTTCTGAAAAATAGACTTATCATGCTTGATTCTCTAGTATCCTTCAAATTTAATCATCAATGCACAATTCTCAATGACTTACTCCAAAACATATCAACAAATATCATAAATCATAGAAAATTTCATCATAATATGAGAGACTTTACTTTTGAACAAGGCATAATTCAGGGATTATCAAATAATACTATAGTTAACCCCCCCACACTTAAGATGTACATTGCCCTGAATGTACAAAGATAAATAATGGCAAAATAATCATAAAAATCATAAGATAGGGAGAGAAGTGAAACTTCCTAAATTTTGGATGAAGTCAATGAAAAGAAACTGGATAGGATTGGAGGTGAACGTGGGGAAGCGTCCCGAACCGTTTGAAATTGAATCCTCGAAGTAGTCGGTTTGATTTTATTGTATCCTAAGCTAAATCTAAATATCATAAAGAATAAGAAGAAGAAAATAAAATAAAATAAAGTAAAAAATAATAATAATGAAATTAAAATAAAATAAAAATAAAAAAATAAATAATGAAAAATGAAAGACAACTAGAAAAAGGGAGAATGAGGTTTAAATAGAGATGCAGCCCGTGTTTTGGGATTTTGAAATTTGGGTGCGTTTAGGGTGTTCGGGCACGGCCGTGGCGTAGTGGGACGCCTGTGTCTTTCTTCACATAGTTATTTAATAAAGGCGTGCACCTCCCTTGTTTGATAAGTCAGAATGTTGGCACAGTTGGAAAAGCACGGCCGTGTTTAGCACGTGCTTAACAAGTCAGTAACCTCGCACGGGGAGTCGGCACGGGCATGGACTATTACCGCCACCCGTGTTTGGGAAAAGAAATTTTTCTATGTCGTGCATAGCTACTGGCACGCCCATGGTTCATCCCCTGGCTTCCACACGACCACGGGCACATCCGTGTGTAGGGTCGTGTGGCCTAAAAATCTGCTCTTTGGTTAGTTTATGGTTAGGTGCTTAAAAGGAAAAATAAAAGAAAAGAAAGAAGAAGAAAATAAAAAATGTAAAAATGGGGTTGGTGCTCAGGTTGCCTCCCGAGAAGCTCATTTATAGCCTTAAGCTAGACGTTACCTCTCATTCGTATGGTCATGGTGGTTTGAGGAGGTGAAAATCCTTTCTCATGTGATCACTTCGGTTATGGATATATAGTTTAAGTCGAGTAATGTTTACCTCAAAAGTGTCAAATCTAGGATTACTTACCTCGACTGTGCCATAAAGGAAGACATTAAGTACTTCAAAAGTGATTTCTTCGCTTGTCTTGAGGTCTGAATTGGTGATTCGAGGGTCTTCTTTATTCAACAATACCTGATCCCCTAATTTGAAGTGATTCGTTGTTCCTATCAGCTCGTTTGAGGGCTCCTTTGGTTTCACTTCATGTGGTTCCTGGTCCTCTTTGATTTGTGTTTCCTGCTCTTTTAATTTGTCAACCTTAAGGCTTTGTTCCTTATTTATTTCTTCTTTGTTGGCACGAAGTGTAAGATCTAGCTCAGCTAACTGATTTCGTGATGCTTCCGCAAAAAGGTTGAACCAAATGACTATCAATAGAATTAATGTTCGTACCTTTATTACTTGATGTCCTAGCTGGGTCAAGAGCTTGAAGAGTGATTGTTTCATCGTCTGCACGAAGTGTGAATTCACTGAATTCTTCCTCTGTGTGGTCTTTCTTTATTGCATTGAGATATGGCACACGAGGTTGGTACTCTATAATTGCCGATTTTGGTATATCATGGCACACCTCAACCTTACCTTTAGTTACCACAGGTTTTTCCCTTGCGTTTGGTTCTTCTAACCCTTCACTATCGTAAATGGCTTGATTTTGCTCTCTCGGGTTAAGTTCAGTATTGCTTGGCAAGCTTCCTTGGTAGTTTTGATATCAGCTTAGCAAGTTGTCCAACTGACTTAGTAAGTTCCCCAACTTGGTTCTCGATCCCTTTGATCGATGCTTGTTGATTCTTAAGGGTGGTCTTAATGTCTTGGAGACGGGTATCTGTGGCTTCCATGAATTTTGTCATCATCTCCTCAAGGTGCGACTCCTCTTCCTGTTGGTGAGGTGGTTGTTGAAAGTTTGGAGGAACTTCCATTCTTTGGCTATTTTGATCATCCCACGAGAAATTGGGGTGGTAACTCCAACCTGCATTATAAGTTTCATTATAAAAATTATTTTGTGGTCTAGAATAGTTACCCGTATAGTGAGCTTGCTCGTTTTCCATGACATATCCTAGGGTGGGTACTCAGGATTCGCCACGCCTCCTAGATCCAAATCATATTGCATTACTGGATGTACCCGCGAAAGACTATTCAAACCATCAAACTTTTTATCCATCATCTCTAGTTTGTTAGATAACCTGGTGACCACGTAGAGGTTGAAAACACTGGCGGCTTTTGTTAGCGCTGTCCTCATAACTTGCCATTGATAGTTATTTAGTGCCATCTCCTCTATAGACTAAAATTACCTATCAAAGAAAATAATAGAAAAATTAGCAAAGTAAAATAATAATAATAATAATTTTTTTTTTGCAAAATAAAATTTAACTAAAAAAATAAATTACGGAAAATAAAAAAATAATGGTTAAAGTAATAAAAATAGAGCTTTCTTCGAATTTTAGTTCCCTGAAAACGGCACCAAAAACTTGATCGTTGTAAATCAAAGTTATTAAATTTATAAAGAGAATGATCGAACCTGGAAATTAACTCTGACAACATTTAAAGGCAAGTGTACCTACCGAACAATAGTATAGCTTAGGCAAGACTGGATTCTCAAACCCAAAGGAACTAAAAGTACTAATACTAACTTTCTTTGTATTATTTAGCCTTAAAAATATAGTGAAGTTGCTTTAAACTAAATTAAACTAAAAACTACTACTCTAAAGACACAAAGACAAAATAGTGAATTGGGAAATAACTTTAGGAAAAACTCAGTTTATCACGACGATACCCTGAGGAAGAATCCACCTAGACTTCACTTGTTATTTAACCCCTGAATCATATGATTTCTTTACTTAGCTTGATCCATAAGACACCCTAACCTATATTAAACCCTCTCTCGAGGCGAATAACATCTAACCCTAGGTTAATTAGTGGAACTCTTGTTCTCTTATAATAACCCCCTAGAATAGCAGTAAATCGATCAATGGACTCCAATATTAGGTTTCACCCTAATCCGGCAAAATCTCGTCACCCTATCTCTAGGCGTGCGATCAACTTCGCTTAATTATGCTAGATCTACTCTTAGGCAGGGTCTATTCCTCCTCTACCTAAACAAATCAGATTAGCTTAAGCAACATAATTAAGAACAAACTAAGTACTTATCATATAAATCAAAAATCAAATAACAAGATTCATCTAGGTTTAATCCCCTTCAGGTATCTGAAGGGTTTAGTTCATAACAAAATAAGAAAACATCTTAAGAGAAAAGATAAAACAAAACATAAGAAATCCCTAAAACACCCTGAAGGAATTGAAGAAGAGATCCTCCGTCTTGAGTACAACTCCGGCTTCTTGAGATGGATCAACTGGCTATCTTCGAGTAATTCCTTGAATGAAAGCTCTAGCAGAAGTCTTCTGCCAAACTGCGACCCCCCAGAATAGCTACCTTGGGGTGTTTATATAGGCCTTGAGATGCTTTACTTGGCTTCTAAGTATCTTCTTTCAAGTAGAATTACTATTAGGGTGTTTAAGTAGACTTAGGAGTATGTTTCTTTGCCTTCAAGCATCCAATTCTGTGTGAAATTGCTCTTTTCCACGGTAAGGGCACGCCCATGGCACACGCCCGTGTAGGTCGTGGCCAGGCCGTGTTTAGACTTTTCGGTTGGGGTATGGCCGTGTAAATCGGGGTTAAGGCCGTGTCCTAGATAATTGGAGAGGCACGGTCGTATGGCTTGTAGTCCAAGCCGTGTCGTTTTCGTGAGTTGGCCCAATTTGGTCCGTTTTAAGCCCATTTTGCGTTCTTTTTATCCTTGGGTGCTTTCCTGAGTATAACACATGAAATGAAAGGATTAAGAGCACCTTTTTACATAAATCAAGGATAAATCATCCAAAAGCATACTAAATGTGGGATTAAAATATGTTACTTTTACTGTTTATCAGCTCTAAAGAGCTTGATCTGGATTACCTATCCGAGCTAAATCCTCGAGAGGACTTATATAAGGATTACCCATTGGGGCTAAATCCTTTCATAATTTAGGTCAATAGGATTACTCGTCTGAGCTAAATCCTATCAGCAACAAATGCAGGACCTCATTCATTCCGAGAAATCACATATCCATCGATTTTCATTTATTCAAATGGGATTTAACATTTTCAATCATTTCTTGGCATGTAATTATTTCATACATCTATCACATCCATATGATTCAAATGATCACATTCCATATTCATTCCAAGCATAAAAGTAACTTTTCATCGTTTATCCTTTATCGGGCATTATCGTGGATCGGGCTTTGTCAGAAATACTTTCAATGTCACATATATATATATATATATATATATGATTTTTATACAATTAACAACATAATATTTAACTCAAGCATATAAACATGCACAATTTAGTTACACGAACTTACTTTGACAAATGTTCATGTACATAAATCTACTAATCTGACATATTCCTCTTTTCCTCGTTCTAACTCTGAATTTGGTCTACCCAGATCTATACAAGTAAATTTAACGTCAATTTATCACATTTCATATTCATGTGGACTCAATTTACATCCTAGGAAAAATTACCATTTTGCCCCTAACTTGTCTATAAATTCCATTTTCGTCCTTCGGCTCGAAAAATGAAATTTATGCAATTTACTCCTATTCCAAGCCTAACCAAAATTCCAAAATATAAATTTTACAGTACATATTTTCTAGAAATTTTAGAATTTTTCATCATTTTTCACCATTTTGCATTTTAGTCCCTAAATCATGTTTTCATCAAAAATTACTTTGTAAAAGTTGTTTATTTATCAACAGCCTTTCATTTTCTACCTTAAATTTCAAATTTTTAGCATATACATCCATGACCTAATTTCCATACTTTAATAACTTTTCAAATTAAATCCCCCAAATAGATAGATTAAGCTATCCAAATTTCAAAAATATCAAAATTACTAAAAATGGGCCAAGTAAACTTACCCAATTTGGCCATGAAAGTTTCTTCTCTATCTCCTAGGGTTTCCATGTATTATTTTGGGGAAGAAGATGAGAAAATAAGATGATATCTCTTTTTTCATCTTTTAATTAATTAAATATTTTCACTTTCCAATTTAGTCATTGCCCTTTTTCTAAATTTACATGGATGAGTCACCAAATATCTACATTTTTTCTTTAATGGTCTAATTACCTTATAATGACCTTAAGTTTTGAATTCCATAGTTATTTAATCCTTATAGCTACTAGAATTCAACTTTTGCATTTTATACAATTTGGTCCTTCTCGTAATTAAGCATGTAATCAATAAAATTTTATTTTCAAAATTTTCACATGACATTTCTAACATAATATGGTCCATATAATAAAATAAAAATAAATTTTATTTTTGCCTCAGATTTGTGGTCCCGAAACCACTGTTTCGATTTCACCGGAATTGAACTATTACAACGCCCGTGTGACTAGCCCGTGTGTCCTTCGAAATGGCCTCACACGTCTGTGTGCCAAGCCATGCTAAAACTGTAGGGTATACTGACTTCTACCACACGTACAGGTCACACGCCCGTGTGATGGGCCGTGTGGAGCATACTGACTTGGTTTCTGAATAAGTACTAAAGGAAACATGGCCGTGTCACACACGGCTGAGACACACGCTCGTGTCTCTACCCATGTGGACAAAAATAGGCCATTTTCCAAGCCATATTTTTCACCCAATCTTTCATTCACCTACACGAACCAAATTATGTATGACCATATCTTCAATAGGCATTTAAACCCATCTAAACCAAGTTCAATTCATGCTATATCAATACCAATAACCACAAGGTACATAAGTATCACAATTAGCTATTCAATTTCATGCATATTTCACATCCAAAATCACCTAAATGATCAAACTTACTTAGTAGACTTTGTGCCTAAATCAACATGCTTACCATATCTCAAAATTCAACCATTTGGTACTCAAAATACCAATTCACAACAAAGCATTCAAATAGCAATTATAAACCACAAAACAAGAAGGCCATTTTCACATTTAAACGCATAATCAAGTATACCAGAATAAGCCAAATCATTTTGCTATACACATAACAAAAACATACATCATTTAAAAACTAAGTCAATTGACTATATACATTACAAACATATAGACCATCATTTACAAACCTATACATGCCATATAACCAAAAACACAAGTTCAAAAGTACCAAAATGATAGCTGAATATTGTGATGAGATCTTTGACAACTCCTAATCTAAGCAAGCTTCGAAATCAATATAAAACACGAAAAAGTAAACAAAGTAAGATATAAAGCTTAGTAAGCTCGTATGATTAATAAATATAACTCACCATTCACTTACAAGTTAAGTTATCTATCATAATGCAGTACAATTTAACTTAATCACAAGGCTAATATATGTTCATCCACATAGTAGATCATGTACTCACAAACTTCATAGATTCAATGCTTATACAGTTTGCGTACATACCTGTACTGATACGTATCAATCTCTTACCATTTTATATCTTCAAATTACCCGTTGAACATGTAACATCCTTAATTAGGGGCTATTATGTTTGAACTATTTGCATGTGTATGGCTTGATTTTGTTGTTAATCAAGGTGTCTTGGGGTCTAGGTATGAGGCAAGGGTAGGCCCAAACTATAGGAAAAAATTTATTTTCAAGCATTGGTTCAGGGGAGCTAAAGGAGCTAGGGGTTAAGAATATTTTGTGATAAACTGTAGCACAAGAAAAGCCTTGGTAAAGTGGCAAGGAGGTGCCACTTAGGGCCTTGGGGAGTGACGTCACAAGAAGGGGAAGGAGAGCATGGGTTCGAGCTGCAGAAATCCCTTGCTGCTAATTCTTTTTGACGCAAGAGAGGGGAAGAGTTGTGCTCAGCTCAAACTCTGATGGATAACTGTTGAACAAGTCAGCAGATTTAAACGGGTGGAGAAGAGAGAATTTAGGAGTTTGATCAAGTCAAACTCATTTGAATGGTTGGTGAGAAGTTGGAGGAGTTTGCCGAAATTTGAACTCTAGTGTGAGGAAGAGTAATCGGTTGGAAGACTAGGGGGGTGCTGAAATTCCTTAATGACATTTTCGGCTAGTCAATGCCTTGGTTCATTCGGTCATGAGCTAAAGCTGAAACCCCCTTAGCCTTGTCGATTTCTTCCCTTAATGCACCATTTGATGCAAAAGCCAAAGGTTTTTAGGCTATTGTTGATTTCCCTCTAAAGCATCTAACCGAATCCCGAGAGGAACCATTTGAGCTTTTCCTCATTTGAAACCGAAACCACTTTGGTCGAATCTCCTTCTCCCCCACTTCTTTCTTTTCTTTCTCTCATATTTGTTTCAAAACCCCATCAACATCTCTTCTCAAATCGACAACTTCCTTTTTTTCTCATCTTCTCTTATACCGAAAGTTCATCAATCTTTTCTTGATTCCTTGCAAAGTCAATCTCTTTTGCTCTTCTTTCAAAAGCCATAGTAGAAACTCCTTTGATTGCTCCACCACCATTGCCGAAATCTCTCTCAACCATTGAAGATCTCTTCTTTTCTCTCGTTGCATTGTAGATCTCTCGTGTTTTCTGCTCTATTCGATTTTGGAGTGGGTAAGTGTTCTTGGCCGAATCTCTATCATCTTCTTATTTTCTCTCTGTCAACATATATAGAACAAAAGCTGAATTTCAGCATTTGCCATGATTCTTAATCATCTATGAGATCGGATTCTCTTAGGTTCTTGGGATTTTGAAGCAGTGGATCGTGATCATCTATTCATTATCAATCGATTTCGTTAAAGACTGTGGTAGGTTACATATCGACTTAATCTTTCTCTTAGTTATTTGAAAATTCAAAGGCTATTAAGATTAAGTGTTTAGTGTGGGTCGATTGTAAGGGAAAGCTTTATCTCGTATATATCGGGTTGTGACTGGTGATCAAAAAGCATTAAGGTAAGGATGGTTATTAGATGCGTTAACTTTTTGGGATTTACAAGTGTAGCCGAATGGCTTTTTGCTAATAGTTGTCATTGGCTGAATGTAGGAAAGGGGGGATCTAGTGCGTTAGATCTTGATCTTCGGGATTCAGTAGTCGCATTAGTAGCCAAGTGTGTATCTCACACACTTCATAATCTATGTAAACTTGTTAATAACCTAAAACTTTGTTAAAAGCCGAAATTGTGTAGATTTTGATTTGGTACCCTTATGGTTATGAGCAAGGATTCGGGTAAGTCCGTTTGGTAAGTTTAAGATATTTGATTCTAATGAAATCACATATGATATGGTTTACTATATGTTTAATGATTAAGTATGTTGGCATGATATGTATATGCATTATTGTGACTTTGGGTCACCAGTGGTTTGGTACCACAATTAATATTCGTGACTTTGGGTCATCAGAGGTTTGGCACCTCATGGCGACTCATCCCGATGGCTTCGCACCACAGTGGGTTGGCCCCACATTTGATAAAACGGGATTGTCACCAGTGATTTGGTATCACAACGTGGGTTGGCCCCACATATGGATTATTCGTGACTTTGGGTCACCAGTGGTTTGGCACCACATTATATTGATATCAGTGACTTTGGGTCACCATTGGTTTGGCACCACCAGTGGTTTGGTACCACACGAGGTAGAAAAAGGAGTTATGGGTGGCTAGGTTTGGGTGCATGATGTATTTACTTGGTTGTAAATTTATGTAAGCATGTTGCTATAATCGGGAGGGGGATTATTCACTGAGTTTGGGTGACTCACCTTCTCCCTTATCTTTTTCAGGTGATTCGTAGATCGCGGATGAGGAGTCGGGTGGACTCGAGGTGACCATGCAATATTTGCTTTCGGTTTACATGGACTTTTGACTTGGGTACTTTAACTTTATATTTTGGTTTTATTTGGGTTTGTAATAAGGCCATTAGTATTTTTATTTTGGGTTTTATTATATCTGCTTTAATTTTCTAAATGTTGCTAAGTACGTTGTTTAACATGTTTTAAATAACCTAATAATCAAGTTTTCGAAATTATGCTACGCAATGGGTTTTTTTTTAAACGTTACCATCGGGTAATAAAACACATAAGATGATAATTAAACTAACTTAAATGATTTTCAAATCTAAGTTTTCCCAAGCTCAAAATCAAACGGTTTTAAATTAACTAAGTAAAAAAATTCACTCGGGTTTCAATGGACTTTAACGTTTTTCTTAAGTAATGAATGACATAAGAGCTTAAAAAAAACCTTTCGGGATTTCAAGCAAACTAAGAAGCTTTTCGCTAAAATTAAACCAGTAACTTGTTTTCTTCGAAATGTTTTCACTCTGTGACATGCCAGATTTAGTCGTAGTGTGTTGACTGGGTTTGGGGTGTTACAGAACCATTTGGAATAATATCGAATACTCGGAATCTTGCACCCTAAGTTCCAATACATGCTTGAAACCATATCAATCTCATATCCCATATAATGCTCACTCTCGAGCTATCAACGAGTCTACACACACAAGTTGACGATCAAGACGTAACTACACGGTGCTGCTTACACAAGCTGACGAGAATTCACAACACATGCTAGAAAACTAAGCTACAAGTAGAATGTACGGACCAACACCCCAAACACAATAACCCATAATGACATCTCATTTGTATCAATGACATGTCATTTGTATCCTATCTATTCCTAAGATTCAACCAGGATTTCACATTGTCGAATCTTCGTCGAACATTTTAGTAATGTTGTATTCATCAACAATACAATTATAAAGCATTTGAAACACAATTACATTAATACTTATTAACATACGAACTTACATTGAATTTATACGGAGAGAAACGAGCTATCAATCCACTATTTTGTTTTTCCCCCGATCTAATACCGAACTTCACTTTTCTTGATCTAAATATAATCAAATTTAACTTATTTAACCATCATTCTATTCAATTTAATCCAAATTTCATATTATGACAATTTTTCACTCTTTCCCCTAAACTTTAGACTTGTTTACAATTTAGTCCCTAGCTCATAAAAATGAAAATTCATGCAATTGAGTCCACACCTATGCTAGCCAAATTTCACCAATACTCATAACAGCCCATGTTTTTCATTATTTCACACATTTACCACATTATTTTCACATTTTTCAATGTAAATTTTTAATTTGCAATTTCAACCAAAATTACTTAACAAATGTTGTTTATCTAACAACAACTATTCATTTTCTAACATCAAACATCAAAATACACACATATTCATCAATGGTAAAACCCTAAACGTTTAACTTTTTTGCAAATTAGCTGGGCTAGTTAGATTAAGCTACAACGACTATAAAAATAGAGAAATCATTAAAAACTAGACAAAAATTACTCACCAATTAAACCCCAAAGTAGCCAAACCCTAGAAAGCTCCCATGACTTCTTATTTCCTTGAATTTTCAGTGGTGAACAAAGAAAGATGATAGCCTTTAACTTTATTTTAACTTATTTTATCATTATTAACCAAATTACAAAATTAACCTTTATGAACATTAATTATTTCACTAACTTTTGAGCCATTATCATCCACTAACTCATTAATTGGCTAATTACCACTTAAGGACCTTCACTTTAAATTTTTATAGCTATTACACACCTTTCGCTAATAGAACTCAACTTTTACACTTTATGTGATTTAGTCCTTTTTATCGAATTAAGCATTCAAACAATAAAATTTCTTAACGAAATTTTTACATAGTTATACTATCATGTTGTAGATATTAAAATAATAATAAAAAAACTATTTTGACTTCAAATTTGTGGTTCTAAAACCACTATTTTGATTTGAATAAAAACGGGCTGTTACAACTCTCCCCCTTTAGGAATTTTTGTCCCCGAAAATCTTACAAGAAAATAGGTTAGGGTACTGTTTCCTCATAGCTTCCTCAGGTTCCCACATAGCCTCTTCAACACCGTGACGTTGCCATAGAACCTTCCCTAAAACTATGCTTTTATTTCTCAACACTTTAATCTCTCGAGTCAGAATTCTGATATGTTATTCGCTATACGACATATCACATTGAATTTCAATCTCTGCTGGAGAAATGATATGCAATGGATCTGATAAGTATCGTCGTAACATCGAAACATGAAACACATTATGAATATTTTCTAATTCTAACGATAATGCTAGCTGATATGCCACTAGCCCTATTCTCTCAATAATCTCATACAGTCCGATAAATCACAGACTTAATTTTCTTCTGCGATCAAATCGAAGAATCTTACTCCATGGCAATAATTTCAAAAATACTCTATTCCCAGTTTGAAATTCAATGTCTTTAAGTTTCAAATTCGCATATGATTTCTGTCGATCTGAAGCTGCTTTCAAACTGTCGCAAATTACTTTCACTTTATCTTCTGTCTCTCTAATCAAATCAACCTCGTGAATCTTTTTCTCACTAAGCCGGTCCAGTACAACAGAGTTCAACATTTATGACCATATAAAGCTTCATACAGTGTCATCTTTATACTCGATTGAAAGCTATTGTTATGCGTGAATTCAACTAATGGTAAATATTTTTCCTAGTTTCCTTTAAACTCTAAAACACAACAACGAAGCATATTTTCTAGAATTTGAATAATTCTCTCAGAATAACCATCTATTTGAGGATGAAATACAGTACTAATTTGCAACCACGTACCCAAAGCTTCTTGCAATTTCTTCCAAAATCGCGACGTGAATCTCGGATCTCTATTCAAAATAATAGAAACAGGTTCCTCGTAGAATCTGACAATCTTAGAGATGTACAATTCAGCTAATCTATCAGGTGAAAAGTTTGTATGTACCAGAATGAAATGTGCAGATTTCGTCAGTCAATCAACAACAACCCATATAGCATCTTTCTTTTTCAGAGATACGGGTAATCCCGATACGAAATCCATCGCAACTCTATCCCATTTTCACTCTGGTATCATCACTGGCTGTAATAGCCCCAAAGGCACATGATGTTCAGCTTTGACTTGTCGGCAAACCAAGCACCTCGACACAAATTTTGGAATGTCTCGTTTCATGCCCAACCACCAGTACAACTGTTTCAAATCATTGTACATCTTAGTACTCCTCAGATGAACAGATAAACAACCTCTGTGTGCTTCGTGTAGAATTTTCTGAATAAGCTCGAAATTTCTCGGTACACAAATTCTACCTCAAAAAAAAATCATTGGATTCAATCTGATATTCTGAATCAGTAGTCTACTCGCATTGCACTCTTTTAGCTTGAAGTTCATTGTCACATTTCTGAGCCTCGTAAATTTGCTGAAGAAATATTGATTTAGCTTTTAAGTCAGCTAAAATCGAACATCATTAGACAAGGTTAACTGCATGTTCATCACCCGCAAAGAAAATAAAGATTTTCTACTCAAAGCATCTGTGATTACATTCGCTTTCCTCATATGATGATCAATCACTAACTCATAGTCTTTCAACAACTCAAGCCATCTTTGTTGTAGCAAATTCAAATCTTTCTGAGACATTAGATACTTCAAGCTTTTGTGGTCAGTAAAAATATGACATATTTCACTGTACAAATGTTGTTGCCAAATTTTCAAAGCGAAAACAATAGCGGCCAACTCTAAGTCGAGTGCTAGATAATTATTTTCATGCGATTTTAACTGTCTAGAAGCATAAGCTATCACTTTGCCTTCTTGCATCAAAACACATTCCAAACCGTTCAATGACGCATCACTGAAATTTTTACACAATCATACTGTCATGCTATAGAAATTAAAATAATAATAAAATAATTATTTCTACTTCAGATTTGTGGTATCGAAACCACTGTTCCGATTTGACTAAAAACGGGCTGTTATAGAACTAGAAAAAAATTTCTTTTATCTTTGGGGTGAAAATGAAAATTCTCTCTTCTTTGATAGAAATCGATAGAATTGTTATTTTAGAAAAATATATTCAATAGTTGTAAATAAATTCTTTCTATCTTTCGAAAGAGTAACAATCTCTTAAAGTCTACTTACATGAAAATACTACACTTAGAGCATCATATCCAACATGTATAACATATCATACATGATACTTCCTACTACTGAAGCATAAAGAACCTTTTTCATGTTCTTTCTTTTTCCATTGCCTCGGGACCTTTCTCCAACGAGAAATGAAATCCCGATATGGAGGGCTGATTTCCCTTCTTTGAATCAGTTATTTAATATCACTCCAATATCTTTTTATGTATGAAGCTTGAGACAAAGTTATCACTTTCTTCTTTCAATATATTAAGGTTTGAATGATTGGAACAAAATTAGCTTCTCTCAAATCCTTAATGCTACACTACTGTGTTAACCACAATTTAACCGATGGCAAACGTCCCTACATCATTCCCAATGAGTACAATGTCATCGACATATAGAATGAGAAAGACCACCTTTCCATCCTTTAAACTTGAAGGTTCATCTACGTTTTGCTCAAATAAAAAATTCTTGATCGCTTGATCAAATCTTTGATTCCATGAGTAGGATGCTTGCTTAAGTCCATATATGGATCTAAATAGTCTGCAAAATTTATGCTTGTTTCCTTTAGCTACATATATTCGGTGGGTTGCATCATATAAATGCTCTCTTCAAGATTGTTGTTCAAAAATGCTATCTTGACATCCATTTTCTACATCTCTTAATTGAGAGTCACTACAATGGATAACAATGTGTGGATTGACTTGAGCATGACAACTAGAGAGAAGGTTTCTTCATAATCAATACCTTTTTTATGAATATAACCTTTTTCTACAAGTCTGGTCTTATAAGTTTCCACTTTTCCATCCACACTTCATTTTATCTTATAGATCCACTTACACCCTATATGTTATCTCTTGGTAAGTCTACAGGTTCCTGCATTGAGTTAGAGTCCATTGAATCCATCTCAACTTCCATAGCTATTTACTTGAGTTAGGAATCAACACTTCATTATACAAGAGTGGGTCATCATCTTCCTGTTCGGTAGACTCAGTGTTAAAAACACTTTTGCCATATTGGAAGAACTCAGGCGTATGAGAGACCCTCCCATTACGTTTAAGCACTCTATGCTCTTGACCGTTTGTAAGTCTACAATTAGGATTCGGTTCTAGAATCGTTTCTGTAGAGTTTTGTATATTTCTTGAAAGTTCATCAAATACCTATTTACTCTAAGGTTTGAAGTCATTCATGTAACTTTCTTCAAGGAAAGTAGCATGAGTTGATACTATTCTAATTTTCTCGTTCAGGTTATAAAACAAGCCACCCTTTGTTGCTTTTAGATATCTTACAAGCATGCACAATTCTTTTCGGAAGTACAACTTCCTCAGATATTTATTCAATACGTGGGCCAAGCATGCCCAAATCCTTAAATGATTAAGGTTTGGCTTCTTACTATACCACATATCGTATGAAGTTTTTATTACTACCTTAGTCGGCACATTATTAAGAATATAAAAACCGTTTACACTATATATCCTTAAAAAGACATTGAAAGCTTCGAAATAACTTAACATCAAATGTACCATGTTTAGAAGCATTGGATTCCTTATCTCTACAACGCCATTTTACTCTTGAGTGCCTGGTGCAGTCACTGGAATATAATCTCATTCTCAATGAGGCACCCTAAGAACTCATCAGATAAATATTACCCAACTCGATAAGACCAAAGTGTCTTTATGGGTAAACATATTTGTTTCTCCACTTCCACACAAAACTTTTTGAATCTATCAAATGTTTCACTCTTGTGGTGCATTAGGTATACATACCCATATCAAGAATAATAATCAATAAAAGTTGCATAATATTTGTAATCACCTCTTGCACTGAAAAGCATTAGAACCACAATATTCCCAATTGTCACAAGTGCTGGCTACATGCCCATGTTAGTACTATAAAATTGTTCATATAGATTTCACACGGCCTCAGTTAGTTACATGGCCCAGCCACACAACCGTGCGAATTTTTTATGAATTTTTTTATATTTTATCCACATGGCTTCAGATTTTTGCATGACTTGGACACTTGCCCATGTGTCCCTTGTTTGGTGATAGTTCCCTTACTTTATGAAAAAGTTACAATTTGATCTTTGATCATTCCCATGTCAACTTTAGAGCTTCGTAAGCTCTATTTAGACTTGGTTTCATTTATAATGCCTGATATATGTAATAATTGTGTGTGTAATTGAATTATTTTAATTAAGTTTTGCATGTATTGTTTTGTTGACTGTTGCAACATCTGATAACTCCGGTCTGACAATCGAACCAGGTGAGGGGTGTTACATATAATGGTATCAAAGCTACAGTTCAATCAATTCTAAGACTAAACGTAATTTCGAGTCTAGAAAATATATTCCATGACAACCTATGATAGTATGATGCTTTCTGATTCCATCTGGCCCTGTTTTCTTATAGATTTAAAGATGTCAACCGAGTTAAATCGTGCCATCACTACCAAAGTAGATAATAACATTCCAACTTTTGAATAGTAAGCGAGTCACAGTATACCGATTCTGGAGATGTTTGAAAATGAGGCAAAAATGCCTTTTTTGTATAATGGATAAATGGTTTACTAAATTTTTGTGAGCCATTCTTGTGGCTCCACAACCTCCACCCCCAATTGTGTCTTCCCCAACACCTCTTGGTCCTCAAAGTTTGAATCTCATACATGTGCATAGACCTCCAATAGATAATATTCAAAAATGTGGGGTCGAAGAATTTAGAGGTGATAAACTGAAATAGTAACATATTTTAATCCTACATTTAACATATTTTTGGATGATTCTTCCCTTTAATTATGGAAATAGGTGCTCCTAATCCTTTGTTTTCATGTTTTATACTCAGTAGAGCACCAGAAGATGAAAAGAACTAATAATGGGTTGAAAACAGAGAAAATAGGCCAAAGTATGAAATCCACATGGCCTGGGCAAAAGACTACACGGCCGTGCCTCGTGAGAAAAGTCGACAACGGCCTGGACCCTGAAATATATGGCTGTGCCTTGTCAACAAGATTGACCACGGCCTGGCCACGATTTACACGGACGTGTTCCATGGGCGTGTCTCTGTCGTATGAAATAAGAATTCTATTCGGATTAGGGTACTTAGAGGCAAAGAAACATATTCCAAAAGCCTATATAAAGACCCTAGAGGCCAACCTTTGAGGGGGCATTCAGCTAGGCCAAAGAGCCGAGCCAGAGCAGTTAATTTTAGGGATTTATTCAAGAAAGCCAGTTGATTCATCTCAAAAAGCCAGAATCATACTCAAGACGAAGGAACTCTCCTTCAAATCTTTCAGGGGGTTTTAGGGATTTCTTATGTTTTGTTTTATCTTTTCTTCTCAGATGTTTTCTTTTACAATTATGAATTAAACCCTCAAATACCTGAGGGGGATGAAACCTAAGACGGATCTTGTTATTGTTATCTGAACTAAATGATAAACATTTGATTTGTTCTTAACTATGTGTTCTTAATTCTTGTTTTGGTATTTCCGTGATATTGATTCAAGTGTGATGTGCTTAGGCAGAGGAGGAAGAGACCCTGTCTAAGAGTAGATCTAGCATAGTTAAACAGAGTTGCTCGTGCGCCTAGAGATATAGTGACGAAAATCTTCCAGATTAGAGTCAAACCTAATACAGGGGTCCATAGATCGTGTTAATGCAATTCTAGGGGTTTTAATTAGAAAGAGATTTCAATTAATCAACCTAGGGTTAGAAGTTAGTAGCCTTTAAGAGAGGTATTAATATAAATTAGGGAATCCTACGGATCAAGTCAAATGAATAAATTGTCCAGTTCAGAGTTAGATAACAAGTGAAGTCTAGGTGGATTCTTCCTCAAGTATTGTCTAAATCAATCATTTTTCCCTCAAGTCATTCCCCAATTTCTTCTTTGTCTTAGCACCTTTAGTTTAGTTGATTAGTTAACTTTAGATTAGATAAAAATTTCATTAACTCGTAGGCTAAATAATAGAAATAGAGTTAATATTAGTACTTTTGGTTCCTTTGGGTTCGACAATTCGGTCTTGCCGCTAGCTATACTACTGTTCGATAGGTGCACTTGCCTCAATCGTTGTCTTAGTTCGTTTCCAGGTTCGATCATTCTTTTTTTAAAGTTTTAAGACTCGATAGACATGATCAAACTTTTGGCATCGTTGCCCGGGATTAAAATATTAAGAATGCTCAATTTTTATTACTTTAGCCATATTATATTTTATTATTTTTGCAGTTAAATTTTATTTTTTTTTCTAAATTTCTTTCTTTTTATCTTTTCCTAGCAGGTACCTTTAGTTTATGACTAGAAGGAACCCAACAGGACCACTACTTTACGACAGTGATATTGAAGGAACCGTATGCAGAAATCATAGAGAAGTAAGGCGAGGCTTAGGTTACATACAAGAAAAACAAGAGGAAGAAACCAATACCAACGAAGGGATGGTGAGAATAATCCACCACATTAAGATATGGCCAATCATCATGCTCCTCGAACTATGTATGATTATGCTAAACCTAATTTAACAGGAGCTGAATCGAGTATTGCTAGGCCTGCTATAGCCCCAATATTTTTGAATTAAAACCTAACATTATACAAATGATTCAACAGTTTGTTCAATTTGATGGTTTGCAAGACGAAGACCCAAATACTCATTTAGCTAATTTTCTAGAATTCTGTGATACCTTCAAAATAAATGTCATTTTTTGATGATGCCTTTCATCTTCGGTTATTTCCCTTTTCTTTGAGAAATAAAGCCAAACAGTGGTTACATTCTCTTCCACAAGGATCAATCACTACATTGGACCAAATGATCGAAAAATTTTACTAAAATATTTTCCACCGGCCAAAACGGCAAAATTAAGGAATGATATCTCTTCTTTTGTTCAAATGGATTTAGAAACATTATACGATACATGGGAGAGATATAAAGATCTATTGAGGAAGTGCCCACACCATGGCTTACCCTTGTGGTTACAAGTCCAAACCTTTTACAACGGTGTGAACCCCTCAACTAGGCAGTTAATTGACTCATCTGCCGGCAGAACCCTGAATAACAAAACTCCTGAAGTAGCTTATGAATTCATAGAGGAGATGTCACTAAATAACTATCAGTGGCAAAGTACAAGGACAAAGCCAACTAAAGCAGTCGGAGTTTCAATCTCGACATAGTCACCATGCTATCAAATCAGGTAGAGATGATGAATAAAAAGATTGATGGTTTGTATGGTTCTTTGCAGGTATACCCAGTAATGCAACGTGACTCAAATTTAGGAGGCGTGGCAAATCCTGGGTACCCACCCTATAATCTGGGCATGGAAAGCGAACAATTAAACTATACAGGTAACAATTTTAGACCTCAAAATAACCCATTTAGTAATACTTATAATCGAGGTTGGAGGAACCACCCCAATTTCTCGTAGGGTGGCCAAGGAAATTAGAGACAACAACCACCCCCTCCAAACTTCCAACAATAGCCCTACCCACAAGAAAAGAAGCTGAACCTTGAAGAGATGCTGACAAAATTCATAGCAGTGTCTGAAACTCATTTTCAAAACACCGAGACAACTCTTAAAAATCAACAAGTATCGATTAAACGAATCAAGATCCAGTTAGGGAAACTCACAAAGCTGATCTCAGAATGACCACTAAGTAGCTTGCCAAGTAACACTGAGACTAATCCCAAGGAGCAAATTCAAGCCATAATAGCTCATGACAGTGAAAGGTTAGTCGAATCTGAACCTGAGCCAAGGAAAGAACCTGTTGCAAGTGAGGGTAAGGTTGGGGTAAGCCAAGAAAAGCCAAAATCAGTAATTAAAGAATACAAACCTCATATACATTATCCCAATGTGATAAAGAAAGACGACACAGAAGAACAGTTTGGTAAGTTCCTTAAACTCTTAAAGAAATTACATATTAACATACCACTTCTTGAAGCTCTTTGACAGATGCCAGATTCAAGGAAATTTTTAAAAGAGCTCTTAACAAATAAGCGAAAGTTAGACGAGAAGTCGCATGTGGAACTAAACGCAGTATGCTCAGCAATGTTACAAAATAGACTACCACAAAAATTAAAAAATCCAGGGAGTTTTACAGTTCCATGTCTACTGTTAGTTTATTTATCGATAATGCTTTAGCTGATTTAGGGGCAAGTATCAATGTTATGCTATCTAAAATGTTTAAATAGCTAGGTCTAGGGAAACCCAAGCAAACTAGGATGATTATTCAATTATCTTATAAGACTATTCTTTTGCCTAAGGGTATAATTGAAGATATACTAGTTAAAGTTGATAAATTCATATTCCCCGTATACTTCGTTGTTTTAGGTATGGATGAAGACAATAGTATCCCCTTAATTTTAAGAAGACCTTTTCTAGCAACTGCCAGATCTAAAATTGATTTAGCACAGGTGAACTCATACTTCGTGTAGGTGACGAATCAATCAGTCCTCAAGCTCTCGACTCATCTAGGACATCAAGTGAGAAAGGTGATGACGTAAATTTCGTTGATAAGCACCCAATTAAACTTCCCTTTTAGGAAGCACCACGAATTACACTATAGAGCCAGATCTTATAGCTTGTACCAACAAGGAAATATCTCATGAGGAACGACGGCTTCAGACCGGTGAGCTAAATGAGTGGGAGACACATTTCAATGAGGTATCAAACCCACACGAAGTGAAACCGAAGGAAACCCCAGAAGAACTTAAAGAAATATCAAATCACTTCAAAATAGGAAATCAGGTACTATTAGATAGTACAGACCCGCAAATCGCCACATCAAACCTAAAGATAACCGAAGAGATCCCCTTTATGGTACTTAATGTTTTCCCTTACAGAATAGTCAGGGAAAGTAATTCTACTTTCGGTACTTTTAAAGTAAACTGTACCTGACTCAAATTATAAAATGGCAGCATGAAAAAAGATTTTTCACTCCTTAAACCACCGTGAAGGTACGAATGAGATGTAAGTTGATAAACTAAAAAAGTAACATCTTTTAATCCCCCATTTAGTATGCTTTTGGATGATTTATCCCTGATTTATGTAAAAAGGTGCTCTTAATCCTTTCTTTTCATGTCTTATGCTTAGGAAAGAACCTAAGGATAAAAAGAACGTAAAACGGGCTTAAAACGGACCAAATTAGGCCAACCCAAGAAATCGACACGGCCTGGACTTTAAGCCACATGGTCGTGCCTTTCCATTTACTTCACAGGGCCATGCCCTGATTTACACGGCCATGCCCCAAACTATAGAATCGAGACACGGCCTCAAGAAAACTTACACGGGCGTGTGCCATGGGCGTGCCCCTACTGTGGGAAAGAGCAATTTCACTCGGATTTGGATGCTTGGAGGCAAAGAAACACATCCTAAGTCTACTTAAACATCCTAGGAGGAATTCTACTTGAATTAGAATACTTAGGAACCAAGTAAAGCATCTCAAAGCCTATATAAACACCCAAGGTAGCAACTAAAAATGGAGTTTGGTAGAAGCCGAAACAAGAGCTTTGAGCAGAGGCTTTTTGTCGAAGCTTGCATTTTTAGGGAATCACTTGAAGATAGCTAGTTGATCTATCTCAAGAAGTTGGAACTCCATTCAAGATGGAGGATCTCTCCTTCAATTCCTTCAAGGGGTTTTAGGGATGTCTTATGTTTTGTTTATTCTTTACTCTTGAGATGTTTTTGTGTATAGTTATAAACTAAACCCCTCAGATACTTGAAGAGGATGAAACCTATGATGAATTTTTGTTATTTAATTTCTAAATTATATGATAAGTACTTGGTTTGTTCTTAATTATGTTGCTTAATTCAATCTGATGTGCTTAGGTGGAGGATGAATAGACCTTACCTAAGAGTAGATCTAACATAATTGAGTAAAGTTGATCGGCGCCTATAGATAGGGTTACGAGATTTTGCGGATTAAGGTGAAACCTAATATGGGAATCCATTGATCAATTTACTACTTCCTTAGGGGGTTATTATAAGAGAACGAGAGTTCCACTAATTAACCTAAGGTTAGACGTTATTCGCCTCGAAAGAAGGTTTAATATAGGTTAGGGAGTCTCACGGATTAAGCTAAGTAAAGAAATCATATGGTGTGGGGAATAAATAATAAGTGAAGTCATAGGTGGATTCCTCCTGAGGGTATCATCTTTATCAACTGAGTTTTCTTAAAGTCTTTCTCTAATTCAATCTTTTGTCTTTGCATTTAGTCTAAGTATTTCTTTAGTTTAATAATCCAATCACTCCATATTTTAGGCTAAATAATAGAGAGAGAGTAGTAGTACTTTTAGGTTCCCTTGGGTTTGATAAGATATTCTTGCCTGAGCTATACTACTGTTTGATAGGTGCACTTGCCTCTATCATTGTCGCAGTCAGTCTACAGGTTTGATCACTCTTTTATAAATATTAAAACTCGACTATTTGACACGATCAAGTTTTTGGCGCCGTTGACGTGGAACACTAAAATATTAAGAAAACTCTATTTCTATTACTTTAGCCAAAAAAAAAATTTATTTGCAATTTATTATTATATTATTCTTTATTATTATTTCTTTTATTATTTCTTTTTACTTTGCTAATTTTTTCCTCTATTTTGCTTTTGGCAGAAAATTTTAGTCTATGGAAAAGATGGCACTAAACAATTATCGGTGGTAAGGCATGGGGGCAATTCCTACTAAAGCAATCAGTGTTTTCAACCTCGACGTGGTCACCGGTTATCTAATCGATTAGAGATGATGAATAAAAGATTGATGATTGGTATAGTCCTTGCAAGTACATCCGAAATACAATATTGTAATGAATCGAATTCGACCCTAATCGAGCGATGGTTTTGGGACCACGAATTGAGATCGAGAAATAATTTAATATTATATTTTGAGTTTATTATATGTGAATTAATGTGTGTGAAAGTTTCGTAGAAAAATTTTATCGTTTAAGTGCTTAATTTGATAAAAAGGACTTAATCGCGTAATAGGTAAAAGTGGCATACTAAAGTATAATGTGCTAGTTTGAGCTTGGCTTTTTAATATGAAGTGTTAAATGAGTAAATAACCCATTTTTAAGTTAGTGGGTTGGTATATGACTAAATTAACCTTAAGTTTTATATTATATAATTTTATGAATTAAGGTTAAAATAGTAAATAAATTAAAAACCATATTATATGTTAAATAAAACATAAAAGAAATAATGGATATTTTCATTCATCTTTTTGGCCGAATATTGAGAAACACAAGGGGAGCTAAGTTCTTTGAAATTTCGGCAATATCCAAGCCAAATTCAAGGTAAATTCTTAGTCGATTTTTGTAAATTTTTACGTTTTTGAGATCGTTGCTTCGAACCGTAACCGACCCATGTTGTAATTTTTGAATCTAAGCATGCTTGATGTTCGGCCATTGTTGTATTCATGTGGATTTTGATATTTGATGGTTTTAGATGAAAGATATGTAAAGGATTAATATGTTTTGTGTTGGAAGTTTTGATGAAATTGAGTTTTTAGGGTTAAATTGTAAAAATAAATTTTTAGAGGGGCCTATTTGCAAAATAAATGAAATGTGAGGACTTGTAAGGTCCCTAGGAACATTCGGCCCTTGCATAGTTTTGGCTAATTTGGTGTATTTTGTGTGTTAAGCAAATAGGACTAAATTGCAAAGTTGTGAAATGCTAGGGGTAAAATAGTAATTTGCCCATTTATGTGCTTAGGGACTAAATTAAGATGAATTGCACTTGAATGAGCTGAATTTTAATGTGTTTTAGATCAAGAGCAAAGAAAACGGATTTAGATCGGGGAAAGACGAAGGTTCTCGAATAGCCGATTTGCACGGCCTATCGACAACCGAGGTAAGTCCTTAAGAAAATTTAAATTGAGAATTTAATTACCAAAGTAGTATATGATAAAATTTAGTATACTAAGGCATAAAAATGTATATAGGCCGAATGTGGGGCATGAAATGGTATTGAATTTGTTGATTGAATGTGATGTGGATACTTACGTTCGGTTTAGCATGATATTGTAAAATAAAGCATATGAGATGGATGTGATTGTAGCATTAAGTAATGGGCATGGGAATGTTGATTGTGTTATATATTCGAGCTTAGTGCCTAGCGTGCTTCGTCTTGCAGTGATACATTCGGGCTTAGTGCCTAGCGTGCTTCATGCTTAGATACATTCGGCTTAGTGCCTAGCGTGCCTCGTCTTGGTGATACATTCGGCTTAGTGCTTAGTGCGTGCGCATTTAGGCTTAGTGCCTAGCGAGCTTCGTCTTAGGTGATATATCGAGCTTAGTGCCTAGCGTGCTTAGTGCTTGGTGATTTATTTCGGCTTTAAATGCCTAGTAGGCTTTATGCCTGATGTATTTTACAAAATAGAAACCAAATTTATGTTCAAGGCGAATTAAAGCAAACTTATCGAGTTAACGGCTGAGGTGAGTATGTGAAGTAGGAATGAATTTCTTACTTATATGAGACAAGGAAAAGTCGGTAATTTATTACAAATGGCATGTGTTACAGTATGGAATATATACATATATATATGGTTATAATATGTGTTCTCGGCTTTACTAATGAATGATATGATTGTTGTATCTTGGTCTTCTAATATGAGGATACATGACTAAGCATATTCGCCACATGAGTGGTTGTGTAATTGATGCCATGTTATAGTAATTGACATTTAAGTATATAAATGCATGTACCTATGATTATCGATGACATTTGGGTTTGAAAGGTTGGTTTATAAACAAGTATTTTGATCATAAGCATGTGGGTAGAGAGATATCGTTTCTATGAATTCATACTTGTTAATATGGGTATGAAAATTAAAGTTTGAAAATAAGTATGAGCACAAGTCCACAAGATGAATTATAGTAATTTAATTGTTAAAATTCAAATGTTATTTTTATGAAATTTGGACTTACTAAGCTAGCAAGCTTATCATGTGAAATGTTTCCTCTGTTTTATAGTTAGGTGCAAGCTACAAGCTCTTCGGGATCGTTCGGAAAGTCACTCACACTATCAATCTACATTTTGGGTACTCTTTCATTTTGATTTTTAAACGAAGGCATGTATAGGAAAGACTTGGTCTTTGTTTGATGAAATCTTAAGGTTCATGTATATAATAGCCATGCGAATATGGCTAAATTTTTTAGTTAAGTACGCTGTTGTGTCTTGATATGTATGTTGGTTTATGATGGCAATGTTTATGCATTCTTAATTAAAGTTTAATCGTTTTTGTTAAGGAAATGTTTGTATACGGAATGAATCCTTGAATTAGGGATGTAGGTAGGTTCGGTTAGAAGCTAGTCTTTCATAAAATGCAACAAAACAGCTTGTAGTAGCAGCAGTGATGTGAGTTAGAAAAATCACCAAAAATAGGGTATATTTAATTAGAAGGTGAATGAGATATGAAATTAAACCTTATTGTGTCTATTTTTACATAAGAGAAACATAGTAGGCAAAAGATTTATATATTATGAGATAATTAAGTTTTAGTGAGACCTTCTCTAAATGAATTTATGAGTCACTGTTATGTTTTGGAAAAATTTTCAAAATTGTAAAAAATCATTATGAAGCATGGTTTATATGTGTATAACCCTTAATGAGTCTATTTTTCATTGGTATAAACAAAAACATTATAGGAAATTTGTGCAATGAGATAACTGTATTTTTGTAGAGACAGGTCAGAATTGTCAAGCAGTGTAATAAGGGTAACTTTGATGAATAAACTGTACTAATTGGTCACATGAAAAATTCTGGAAAAATTATGATGAAAATTTATATGAGTCTAGTTTCAAGGAAAATTTACGGATCTAAATTTAGAGTTTTGTAACTCAAGTTATGGTCGATTTGGTCAGTATGACACAGTTGGACAGCTTTAAAATCTTACACCCCGAGTTAATAGTCAAGTCTAGTAATGCCATGTACTCGATTAAAAGCAAGGGTTTCGTGTATGGGTGTTACATTTATTGGTATCAGAGCTACGGTTTATTCTATTCTAGGACTACCGTAGTATGAAAGAGTCTAGCAATACATGCCTTTAAATTGTATATATGATAGTGTGGTGACTCCTGACAATTTCAATTGTATTTTATATAGTAAATGGATTACGATCCTAATAGAGCCGTAGCCGATGATGTGGAGAGTGTCGCTTGGTCTCGCACATGGATCGGTGCCACTAGACTCTCAACCGATTACGGGTAACCATGAGGAGAGGCTAAACAAGCCTTCTACCAAATGATGAATGAATGGTTTACCCAGTTAATTGAGAATAATCCAACAGTACAACAACCTCCACCCCGAATAATCCAACTCCGGTACCTTCAAGACTTCGATGATAGATCCAATGAGATCTAGTAGGCCTCCATTGATAAAATTAGGAAATTTGGGGCGAAGAATTCAAGGCTAATGATGATGATGATGCAGAGCGAAATGAAATGTGGCTTGATAACACTATTCGGTACTTGATGAGCTATCTTGCACTCGGATGAATGTTTAAAATGTGCTATATCTTTGCTTGGGACACCGCCTATCACCGGTGGAATACACTAGTATCGGTGGTTCCAAAAGAAAAAGTGACGTGGGATTTCTTCGAAATGAATTCGCAAGAAATATATCGACCAGAGGTTCATCGACCGAAACGTAAAGAATTTCTTGAACTAAAAGCGGGGCAAATGACCGTGACTGAATATGAGCGAAAATTTGTCAGATTGAGCCAATATACTGGGAGTGTGTATCAACTGAAGCCATTATGTGCAAAAGGTTTGAAGACGGTTTGAATGAAGATTTGAAGTTGCTAGTTGGCATTCTTGAGATCAAAGAATTTGTGACACTAGTCGAGCGAGCTTGCAAAGCTGAAGAGCTTGGGAAAGAGAAAAGAAAGGCTAAGACAGAAGCTAGAGACACCCGTAAAAGATCGTCGGGTAAAAATTTCCATTCAACATCTAAGAAGTTTAGAGATGACTTTAGTCGACACAAAGCTACTTCAGATTCATTTAGACGTGATCGACCTCCAGTGGGCTCCCGAGCTACCTCGATGGCGAGTGTTGGTAACGTCCCACAGAATCGAGTTGAATGCAAACATTGTGGAAAATGGCATCACAGGAGTTGTAGAGTTCGTGACCGGTCTTGCTTTAAATGTGGATCCTCGACCATTTTATTCGAGAGTGCCCGATGTTAGTGGTAGAATCTGACCTGAACTCTAGACCGAGTAGTGCATCGATGACGGGCGAGACCACCCGGCATTCGGCAATGTAGGTGGTAGTCGAGAGGGACAAAGAACACAACAGATCGATCTGAGGCTAGAGCTCCGGCTAGAGCTTATGTTACTCGAGCTAGAGGATCTTGCTTCTCGGATGTCATTACTGGTACTTTCACCCTTTATGATACTCTGTGATTGCATTGATTGATCTGGTTCGACCCATTCATATGTATGTGAAACTCGGTATTGATAAGACTCGCCGATTGAGTCTCTTGAGTTTGTGATTCAGCGTATCCAACCCTTTGGGTAGATGTGTGTTTGTTAATAAAGTGTGTAAAGTTGCCCATTGATGATTCGGGATTTTGCTTCCCGATTGATTTAATGCTATTGCCTTTTGATGAGTTTGATATAATTTTGGGAATGGGTGGTTAACTTCGCATGATCGGTGGTGAATTGCAAAAGAAAGCTTATTGATTTGAGACACCAAATGGTGAGATCATTAGAATTGAATCCATGAATTGGTGGGTTTCCTACGATTATATCATCGATGTTAGCCCTAAGTATGTGAGAAAAGGTGCGAAGCTTATTTGGCTTATGTCTTTGGATAATAAATTGTCTAAAAATAGATTGAATCCGTCTGATTGTATGTGAATACCCGGATGTGTTCCTCGAAGAACTACGGTTTACCCCAATCGAGAGATTGAGTTTGGCATTGAACTAGCTCGGAGCGACTCGATCTCAATAGCTCCATATCGGATGGCACCGATGAGCTAAAGAGTTGAAAACACAGTTGCAAGAGTTAACAGATAGGGCTTTGCGCGACCAAGTTTCTCTCCTTGGGGTGCACCATTCTTTTGTGAGAAAGAAAGATGGAGCGATGCGAATGTGTATTGATTATCGACAAGCTGAATAAAGTAACTATAAAGAATAAGTACCGTTACCTCGGATTGATGATTTGTTTGATCGGTTGAAAGGGCTTGATATTTTCGAAGATAGATTTGAGATCGGGTTATTATCGATTCTTGAGTCGAGATACGATGTGCCAAAGACCGCATTTCGGATGAGGTACGGACATTTTGAGTTTTTGGTAATGCCTTTTGGGCTTACTAATGCACTATTATTTTATGGATTTGATGAATCGGGTTTTAGATAGTTTTGGATCGATTTGTGGTGGTGTTTATTGATGACATATTGATCTACTCCAAAGATGAAATTGAACACGTGAACATTTGAGGTTAGTGCTACAAACTTTGCAAGATCATCACCTATGTCTGAAGTTTAGTAAGTGTGAGTTCGGATGAAAGAGGTCACTTTTTGGGACATGTGGTTTCACATCGGGCATTCGAGTTGATCCGTACAAAATCTCGGCTATACTTGATTGGAAGCCACCAAAATGTTTAGAGATTGAAGTTTTCGGGACTTGCGGGTTACTATCGACGATTTGTGAAAGATTTTTCTATGATAGCTACCCGTTGACAAGGTTCTTGCAGAAAGATGTCCGGTTCGAGTGGTCGAAAAAATGTCGAAAAGTTTTGATCGGTTGAAAGCCTTTTGATGAAGCTCGATATTAGTTCAACTTTGAATCGGGTAAAGAATTCGTTGTTTATTCCGATGCTTCTTTAAATGGTTTGGGCTGCGTTTTGATGCGAGAAGGCAAAGTTGTAGCCTACGCTTCAAGACAATTGAAGCCGCATGAAAGGAATTACCCGACGCATGATTTAGAGCTTGCAGCCATTGTGTTCGCACTGAAGATTTGGCGTCATTACTTATTTGGCGAGAAATGTCATGTTTACTCAGATCATAAAAGTCTGAAGTATCTAATGACTCAGAAAGATCTGAATTTGAGACAACGTAGGTGGCTAGAACTATTGAAAGACTATGAATTGGTGATTGACTATCACCCGGGAAAAGCTAACGTTGTTGCGGATGCGTTAAGTCGAAAATCTTTATTTGCTCTTCGGGCAATGAATGCACAGATGGCTATGTCTAGTGATGGTTCGATCATAGCCGAGTTACGAGCAAGACCGATGTTTATCCAACAAATTTGTGATGCACAGAAAGTTGACAAGAATATGATTGCTAAACGAATTCAGTGTGAAAAGGTGCGAGTCGATTTTGATTGATGCAAATGATTGTTTGAATTTTAAAAGCCGAATGTGTGTTCCAAAGAACTCGAATTTGATCTGAGATGATTTTGAGTGAGGCTCATAGTGGCCGACTATCGATACATCCGGGTAGCACGAAAATGTATAACGACTTGAAACAGTTCTATTGGTGGCCTGGTATGAAACGAGATATATCTGAATTTGTTTCAAAGTGCCTAATTTGTCGACAAGTAAAAGCCGAGCATCAAGTGACTTCTGGGTTGCTTGATAGATCATGATACCTGAGTGGAAATGGGATAAAATTACAATGGATTTTGTATCCGGTCTTCCTATGACACCGAGTAAGAAAGATGCCGTATGGGTGATAGTTGATAGACTGACTAAATCAGCTCATTTTGTGCCGATTCATACAGACTTTTCACTCGATAAACTTGCTGAATTGTATGTATCACAGATTATAAGATTGCATGGTGTACCGAGTTCCATTGTGTCAGACAGAGACCCGAGATTTATGTCGCGATTTTGGAAGAAGTTGCAAGATGCTTTAGGTACTAAACTACATTTTAGTACGACCTTCCATCCATGAGATGACGGCCGGTCCGAGCGAACTATTCAAATACTTGAGGACATGTTGAGATGTTGCGTTCTCGAGTTTGAAGGTATGTGGAACGATACCTACCTTTGATTGAATTTGCTTATAATAATAGCTTTCAATCAAGTATCAAACGGCACCTTATGAAGCCTTATACGGGCAAAATGTCGAACACCATTATCTTGGGTGAGCTCGTGAGAATAAGATACAGGGGTTGATTTGATTAAAGAGATGAGCAAGTAGCCATAATCAAAGATAATTTGAAAGTCGCATCGGATCGACAAAAGTCCTATCTTGATTTGAAACGTAAAGACATTGAATTTTAGGTAGGAGATCGTGTATTCTTAAAAGTTTCCCGTGGAAGAAAGTACTCGATTTGGTCGGAAAGGCAAGTTGAGTCAAAGATTTATCGGACCGTATGAAATCATTGAGCGTATTGGGCTGTTGCTTATAGATTGAGATTGCCCTCCGAGTTAGAAAAGATACACGACGTATTTCACGTTTCGATGCTTCGTAAGTCAGATCGATCCGCCTCATGTGATCACTCGACGTAGATTGAACTCAATCGATTTGACATATAATGAAGAACCGATCCGTATTTTAGCTCGGAAATAAAAGAGTTGAGAAATAAAAGAATTCCGTTAGTGAAAGTTCTATGGAATCGTCATGGAGTTGAAGAGGCTACGTGGGAGCCTGAGGATTCAATGAGGCAACAATATCCGACCTTGTTTAACGGTAAGATTTTCGGGGACGAAAATCCTTAAGGGGGGAGAGTTGTAACAGATCGAATTTGACCCTAATCCGAACGGTGGTTTTGGGACCACGAATTCGAGATTGAGAAATAATTTAATATTATATTTTGAGTTTATTATATGTGAATTAATGTGTGTGAAAGTTCGTAGAAAAATTTTATCGTTTAAGTGCTTAATTTGATAAAAAGGACTTAATCGCGTAATAGGTAAAAGTGGCATACTAAAGTATAATGTGCTAGTTTGAGCTTGACTTTTTAATATGAAGTGTTAAATGAGTAAATAACCCATTTTTAAGTTAGTGGGTTGGTATATGACTAAATTAACCTTAAGTTTTATATTATATAATTTTATGAATTAAGGTTAAAATAGTAAATAAATTAAAACCATATTATATGTTAAATAAACATAAAAGAAATAATGGATATTTTCATTCATCTTTTGGCGAATATTGAGAAACACAAGGGAGCTAAGTTCTTTAAAATTTGGCAATATCCAAGCCAAATTCAAGGTAAATTCTTAGTCGATTTTTGTAAATTTTTACGTTTTTGAGATCGTTGCTTGAAATGTAATCACCCATATTGTAATTTTTGAATCTAAGCATGCTTGATGTTCAGCCATTGTTGTATTCATGTGGATTTTGATATTTGATGGTTTTAGATGAAAGATATGTAAAGGATTAATATGTTTTATGTTGGAAGTTTTGATGAAATTGAGTTTTTAGGGTTAAATTGTAAAAATAAATTTTTAGAGGGGCCTATTTGCAAAATAAATGAAATGTGAGGACTTGTAAGGTCCCTAGGAACATTCGCCCTTGCATAGTTTTGGCTAATTTGGTGTATTTTGTGTGTTAAGCAAATAGGACTAAATTGCAAAGTTGTGAAATGCTAGGGGTAAAATAGTAATTTGTCCATTTATGTGCTTAGGGACTAAATTAAGATGAATTTCACTTGAATGAGCTGAATTTTAATGTGTTTTAGATCAAGAGCAAAGAAAACAGTTTAGATCGGGGAAAGACGAAGGTTCTCGAATAGCCGATTTGCACTACCTATCGACAACCGAGGTAAGTCCTAAACAAATTTAAATTGAGAATTTAATTACCAAAGTAGTATATGATAAAATTTAGTATACTAAGGCATAAAAATGTATATAGGCCGAATGTGGGGCATGAAATGGTATTGAATTTGTTGATTGAATGTGATGTGGATACTTAAGTTCGGTTTAGCATGATATTGTAAAATAAAGCATATGAGATGGATGTGATTGTAGCATTAAGTAATGTGCATGGGAATGTTGATTGTGTTATATATTCGGGCTTAGTGCCTAGCAGGCTTCGTGCCGGTGATACATTCGGGCTTAGTGCCTAGCGTGCTTCGTCTTGGGTGATACATTCGGGCTTAGTGCCTAGCGTGCCTCGTGCCTGCGTCGTGCAGTGATACATTCGGGCTTAGTGCCTAGCGTGCTTCGTGCTTGATATATATCGAGCTTAGTGCCTAGCGGTGTTTAGTGCTTGGTGATTTATTTCGGCTTTAAATGCCTAGCGTGCTTTATGCTGCGATGTATTTTACAAAATAGAAACCAAATTTATGTTCAAGGCTAATTAAAGCAAACTTATCGAGTTAACTACTGAGGTGAGTATGTGAAGTAGGAATGAATTTCTTACTTATATGAGACAAGGAAAAGTCAGTAATTTATTACAAATGGCATGTGTTACGAGTGTGGAATATATACATATATATATGGTTATAATATGTGTTCTCGGCTTTACTAATGAATGATATGATTGTTGTATCTTGGTCTTCTAATATGAGGATACATGACTAAGCATATTCGGCGACATGAGTGGTTGTGTAATTGATGCCATGTTATAGTAATTGACATTTAAGTATATAAATGCATGTACCTATGATTATCTGATGACATTTTGGGTTTGAAAGGTTGGTTTATAAACAAGTATTTTGATCATAAGCATGTGGGTAGAGAGATATCGTTTCTATGAATTCATACTTGTTAATATGGGTATGAAAATTAAAGTTTGAAAATAAGTATGAGCACAAGTCCACAAGTTGAATTATAGTAATTTAATTGTTAAAATTCAAATGTTATTTTTATGAAATTAGGACTTACTAAGTAGCAAGCTTATCATGTGAAATGTTTCCTCTGCTTTATAGTTAGGTGCAAGCTACAAGCTCTTGGGATCGTTAGGAAAGTCACTCACACTATCAATCTACATTTTGGGTACTCTTTCATTTTTATTTTTAAACGAAGGCATGTATAGGAAAGACTTGGTCTTTGTTTGATGAAATCTTAAGGTTCATGTATATAATAGCCATGCGAATATGGCTAAATTTTTAGTTAAATCTGTTGTTGTGTCTTGATATGTATGTTGGTTTATGATGGCAATGTTTATGCATTATTAATTAAAATTTAATCATTTTGTTAAGGAAATGTTTGTATCTGGAATGAATCCTTGAATTAGGGATGTAGGTAGGTTCGGTTAGAAGCTAGTCTTTCATAAAATGCAACAAAACAGCTTGTAGTAGCAGCAGTGATGTGAGTTAGAAAAATCACCAAAAATAGGGTATATTGAATTAGAAGGTTAATGAGATATGAAATTAAACCTTATTGTGTCTATTTTTACATAAGAGAAACATAGTAGGCAAAATATTTATATATTATGAGATAATTAAGTTTTAGTGAGACCTGCTCTAAATGAATTCATAAGTCACTGTTCTGTTTTGGAAAATTTTTTAAAAATTGTACAAAAATCATTAAGAAGCATGGTTTATATGTGTAGAACCCTTAATGAGTCTATTTTTCATTGGTATAAACAAGAACATTATAGGAAATTTGTGCAATGAGATAACTGTATTTTGTAGAGACAGGTCAGAATTGTCAAGCAGTGTAATAAGGGTAACTTTGATGAATAAAATGTACTAATTGGTCACATGAAAAATTCTGGAAAAATTATGGTGAAAATTTATATGAGTCTAGTTTCAAGGAAAATTTACGTATCTAAATTTTAGTTTTTTAACTCATGTTATGGTCGATTTGGTCAGTATGACACAGTTGGACAGCTTTAAAATCTTACACCCCGAGTTAATAGTCAAGTCTAGTAATGCCATGTACTCGATTCCGGCAAGGGTTTCGGGTATGGGGTGTTACAAATATGATTTGAATCTTGGAGGCGTGGCGAATCCTGAGTACCAACCCTACGGATATGGCATGGAAAACGAGCAAGCTTACTATATAGGTAACTATTCTAGATATCAAAATAATTTTTATAGTGACACTTATAATGCAGGTTGGAAGTACCATCCAAATTTCTCGTGGAATTATCAAAATAGCCAAAGATCGAACTTCCTCCAGATTTTCAACAACCACCTCACCAATAAGAAGAGGAGCCAAATCTTGAAGAGATGCTGATGAATTTCATGGAAACCACAGATTCTCGTCTCCAAAAGACTGAAGCAGCACTTGATGAACAACAAAAATCGATCAAAGGGATCGAGAATCAAGTTGGAGAACTTACTAGGTCAGTGGGACATCTCGCAAATCTAATACGACCGCTAGGACGTCTACCAAGTAATACCGAGGTTAACCCAAAGGAGGAAATTCAAGCCATCTCAGCTCAAGACAGTAAGGGGTTAGATGAACCAAAATCAATATAAGAAAACAAGGTAGAAGAAGGTAAGATAGAGGTAACACAAGAAAAGAAAAAACCGATAATCAAGAAGTATCAACCTCACATACCTTATCCCGAAGCAATGAAAAGAGACGATTCAGAGGAACAGTTTGGTAAGTTTCTTAAACTATTAAAGAAATTACATATTAACTTCCCTCTCCTTGAATCTCTTTTTCAGATACCAAACTCGAGGAAATTTTTAAGATAGCTCTTAACCAACAAACACAAATTAGACGAAGGGCACCACGTGGAGCTAAACGCAATGTGCTCAGCAATTCTACAAAATAAACTGCCATGAAAATTAAAAGATCCAGGGAGTCTTACAATTCCATGTTTAATTGGTAGTTTATCTATTGATAATGCATTAGCAGATTTAGGGCAAGCATCAATGTTATGCCTTACAAAATGTTTAAACAACTAGGTCTAGGGAAACCCAGACAAACTAGGATGAGCATTCAATTAACTGATAAAACTATAAGAATTCCTAGGGGTATAATAGAAAATGTTCTAATCAAAATTGATAAATTCGTATTCCCAGTAGACTTTGTTGTTTTAGACATGGATGCGGACAACACGATCCCCGTAATTTTAGGAAGACCCTTTTTAGCAACTGCCAGAGCTAAAATTGATATCTATGCAGGAGAACTCATACTTCGTGTAAGCGACGAGATAGTCACTCTTCAAGCTCTTGACTCGGCCAGAACATCAAATGATAAAGGTGAGAAAGTAAATTCAGTTGATAACCAACTTGCTCAACCTTTATTTCAGGAAACACCACAAAGCTACAAACCTGAACCGGATTATAGACCTAGTACTAATAAAAAAGAATTACATGAGGAACTAGAACCACACGAAGTGAAATTGAAGGAAACCCCAGACGAGCTGATAGGAACAACAAGTCACATCAAAATAGAGGATCAAGTATTGTTGAATAAGGAAGACCCTCGAATCACCAATTCAGAACTCAAGGCAAACGAAGAAATCACTTTTGAGGTACTTAATGTCTTCCCATACGGCACAGTCGAGGTAAGCAATCCTAAATTCAACACTTTTGAGGTAAACATTACTCGACTTAAACTTTATATCCATAACCGAGTTGATCGAATGAGAAAGGATTTCCACCTCCTCAAACCACCATGACCATACGAATGAGAGGTAAAGTCTAGCTAAGACTATAAACGAGCGCTTTTCGGAAGGCAACCCGAGTACTAACCCCATTTTTACATTTTTTTATTATTTTTTATTTTTTCTTTTCTTTTTCTTTTTAGCACCTAACCATAAACTAACCAAAGAGCAGATTTCTAGGCCACACGGCCCTACACACGGGCGTGCCCGTGGTCGCGTGGAAGCTAGGGGCTGAACCATGGGCATGCTGTTAGCCATGCACGAATAGTGAATAAGCTTTTTTCTCCAAAACGGGCTGCGATACTAGTCCACGCCCATGCCAATGCCCCGTGTGAGGTTACTGGCTCGTCAAGCAGGGGATAAACACAACCGTGCCTCCCAACCGTGCTAACATTCTGACTTATCGAACACCGGAGGAGGATGCCCGTATTGAATGACCGTGTGAAGAAAGACACGGGCATGCCACGACACCCACGACCATGCCCGAACACCCTAAATGCGTTCAAAATTCAAAATCCCAAAAACGGGCTACATCTCTATTTAAACCTCATTCCCCATTTTTCTAGTTGTCTTTTATTTTCCATTATTTATTTTTGTTTCTATTTTATTCCATCATTTTTTTACTTTATTTTATTTTATTTTATTTTATTTTCTTCTTCTTATTCTTTATGATATTTAGATTTAGCTTAGGATACAATAAAACCAAGCCGACTACTTCGAGGATTCAATTTCAAATGGTTCGAGACACTTCCCCATGTTCACCTCCATTCTTATCCGTTTTCTTTCATAGACTTCATCCAAAAATTCAGGAAGTGTTACTTTTCCCCTTCTCTTTTGACTTTATTATTACATAATTGTTTATCTATCTTTGTACGTTGAGGGCAATGTACATCTTAAGTGTGGGGGGTTGCATTATTCTCAAAATCCTGAATTTAGTCTTGTTTGAAAGTATTTTTCTCATATTACTAATTAGGATGAAATTTCTTATGATGTATGATTTTTATTGATATGATTTAGAGTAAGTCAGAGTTAATTGTTCATTGATGATTAAATCTGAAGGATACTAGAGAATTGAGCATGATAAGTCTACTTTCTAAAAATTAAAAATTAATAGGTCGTTGAACTGAATTTGAGTATTACTTTGAAGTTTGAAATTTATAGGGATTGAGGTCAAAAACACCCATAATTTTTGTGAGATTTTGAGCCTTATAGAGCATATATTCTTTTCGTGCTCACTTTATTGATTATGAGTGTGTCAACTTTGAACTGTTATTCTAGAACTTGCCTCGTTTATACATGTCGAGACCACACTTTTGATTTGATATACAGAGATGATAAAGGCACCTAGGATTTAACCCACTTACTCCATAAAAAGCCTACCTTCACAAATTAACCCCTAGCGAACCCTGTTGAATCCTAACAGCCTTTTTATTGACTCACCCACTAACATTAACCCAAAACCCCTTTGTATTTGTTATCACCCTTTCTTTTGACTACCCTTTAATCGAGGTTTGATTTGATTAAGTTACCAAATTAAATTAGTTTAGTAGTTACATTTATCATTTATGATGTAATATCTTAGTTTGTTCATAAAAAAAAGCTTAGAGCATTTAAAACTCCAATTGTTGAAGAAAAAGCTCGTATTAAAGTATTATCAAATTTCAAGTGATGAAAATACTCTTTATTATAGAGTAATTATCAATAGTAAGTATTATTAGTTTGCATTCAATGTAAATATTTATATTTAGTTCATTGCTTCTAGTTAGGTAAATTGTCAAGTCAGTCTCGATTCTAACCTTTTAATTCAGACTTTATCCACACCTTTTAACCTAAGCCCCGTTACAACCCTGATTAAAGACCTTTTTGATTTGTGTATCATCTCATATACAGTGGTGGAGATTTTATTTTCAAGCAAGCCTATGGGATTAACTTTTCAGGTTCGACTTATGAGTGCTTATTCTTGAACCTTAAAAACTTTGAGTGATTTGAGTGAATCTTTTATGAGGATGTCAATCCTTGTCGGTTTTGAATTAAAGGTAATTACTTAGATAAGGGGAGACACCTATGTTTTCGTGCTACAAAGGTATGACTTATCGTAATTGAATCTTTAGGACTCTTTGAGTTGAATTATCCATGTATAAATTACCTATGAATTATGATGAGACATTGTCTATGGGAAATATGAATTATGGAAAGTTCGTTTTAATTGTAAGTTGAGAATTTTGCTTGAGGACAAGCAAAAGCTTAAGTGTGGAGGTATTTGATAAACCGAAAAAGTAACATATTTTAATCCCACATTTAGTATGCTTTTGGATTATTTATCCCTGATTTATGTAAAAAGGTGCTATTAATCCTTTCTTTTCATGTCTTATGCTCAGGAAAGTACCTAAGGATAAAAAGAACATAAAACGGGCTTAAAACGGACCAAATTGGGCCAACCCAAGAAATCGACACGGCCTGGACTTGAAGCCACATAGCTGTGCCTTGCCATTTACTTCACACGGCCATGCCACGATTTATACGGCCATGCCCCAATTGACAGAATTGAGACACGACCTGAAGACGACTTACACGGGCGTGTGCCATGGGCGTGCCCCTGCCGCGGGAAAGAGCAATTTCACTTGAATTTGGATGCTTGAGGCCAAAAAACACATTCCTAAGTCTACTTAAACATCCTAGGAGGAATTCTACTTGAATTAGGATACTTAGGAGCCAAGTAAAGCATCTCAAAGCATTATATAAACACCCAAGGTAGCAACTAAAAATAGAGTTCGACAGAAGCCGAAACAGGAGCTTTGAGCAGAGGTTTTTTGCCAAAGCTTTCATTTTTTAGTGAATCACTTGAAGATAGCCAGTTGATCCATCTCAAGAAGTCGAAACTCCATTCAAGACAGAAGATCTCTCCTTCAATTCCTTCAGGGGGTTTTAGGGATTTCTTATGTTTTGTTTATTCTTTACTCTTGAGATGTTTTCGTAATTAGTTATGAACTAAACCTCTCATATACCTGAAGGGGATAGAACCTATGATGGAATGTTGTTATTTGATTTCTAAATTATATGATAAGTACTTGGTTTGCTCTTAATTATGTTGCTTAATTTAATCTAATGTGTTTGGGTGGAGGAGGAATAGACCCTACCTAAGAGTAGATCTAGCATAATTGAGCAGAGTTGATCGGGCGCCTAGAGATAGGGTTACGAGATTTTTCCAAATTAGGGTGAAACCTAATATGGGAATCCATTGATCGATTTACTACTTCCTTAGGGGTTATTATAAGAGAATGAGAGTTCCACTAATTAACCTAAGGTTAGACGTTATTCGCCTCGAGAGAGGGTTTAATATAGGTTAGGGAGTCTCACGGATCAAGCTAAGTAAAGAAATCATATCGTTTGGGGAATAAATAATAAGTGAAGTCATAGGTGGATTCTTTCTGAGGTTATCATCTTTATCAATTGAGTTTTCCTAAAGTCTTTCTCCAATTCAATCTTTTGTCTTTGCATTTAGTCTAAGTATTTCGTTAGTTTAATAATCCAATCACTCTATATTTTAGGCTAAATAATAGAGAGAAAGTGAGTAGTAGTACTTTTAGGTTCCCTTGGGTTCGATAAGATATTCTTGCCTGAGCTATACTACTGTTCAATAGGTGCACTTGCCTCTATCATTGTCACAGTCAGTCTACAGGTTTGATCACTCTTTTATAAATATTAAAACTCGACTATTTGACACGATCATAAGTCTAGCTTAAGACTTTAAATGAGAGGTTCTCGAGAGGCAGCCCGAGCGCTAACCCCATTTATTTTCAATTCTTTTAGCATCTAACCTCAGACTAAGCTAATAAAGCAAAGATTTTCACATCACATAGCCTTACACACGGCTGTGGTCATGGCAGTGTGGATGCTACGGATCTCCGTGCTAACATGGCAGAGATAGTACGAGATAGGACGAGAAAATATCTTTGAATCACGGACTCACCTAACACCACGGCCGTGCGACATAGTCGTGGCTAACAATGGTGAACCTACACGGGTGTGGCAACTTAAACACAAGGCGTGGGAGAAGTGATTGAACCACCACAAGGCCATATGATATGGCCATGTGGCACAACACGTCATATATACACGGGCATGGGGATGCACCAGAACTAAAAATTTCTATTTAAAACACCCCTCTCCCTTCTCATCCATTTCCTATCCACTCTCCACTTCCCTCCATCTTCACTCTCTTCCTTCTTCACTTTATAAAAGCCTCAATCTACGCTTTAACAATGTCGAAGAAATGAAAAGATCCGAGTCATGTCTCCCTATGCGAGACAAATCAACATAAGTTCATGTCGTCCCTTCATTAACTCGACAAGCCAAGGGTCTTTCAGACCATTTAACTTTTATTTTACTTTTCTCTTCTCCTTTATTTTCCTTTTCTTTATTTTTCATATATTAAATTTAGTTTATTTTGTTTTAGTTTATTGGTTTTAGGTTGTAAAGGCTGCTAGGGAATCACACACCACGGCCTTAGAAATACACCCACCTCGCGAACCATCTACCAATAAGGACTTTCTAGTCCATCCATCTTCTCTCTTAGTTTTATTTTAATTCATATTTTCTTTATTGTTATCTTTATTTACTTTAATTATATAACTAGTATAATTTGAATTATTATTATTATTTCCTAGCTAATTCTTCACGATTTACCCAATTTCTTTATCTAGCACAGGAATTAGAGGCGCTCCCTCCAACTTATCTTTAACCTCCGAATCAAGTTTCCACACTTCCAATTTAAGGAACCCATCCGAAAATTCAGGAAGTTTCACCTCTCTCCCTCTCTATTGATTTTCTTATTTTATGATTATTATCCATTTTTTGTACATTGAGGGCAATGTACATCTTAAATGTGGGGGGTGAAAGTTTATTAGAAAAAGTACCTAACTTTTTGCATTATTCTCAAATCCCTGAATGATATTCTATCTTAAGGTAATTTTCTCATATCACTAATTAGAATGAAATTCTTGTTGATTCATGATTTTTATTGATATGTTTTAGATTAAGTCATTGATAATTGTGCAATGATGATTTAAACTTTCAGATACTAGAGAATCAAGCATGATGAGTCTATGTTTAAAAATTAAAATTCCGTTAGATTGTCTACCTGAATCTAAACTGTTATCTTGAAGTTTTAAATTTATGAGGTTGACATCAAAATACCAATATTTTTTGTGAGATTTTGAGCCTTTTAGAGCATACATTCTTTTCGTGCTCACTTTATTGATTATGAGTATGTCAACATTGATTTGTTATTCTAGAACTTGCTTCGATTATACATGTCAAGAGCACACTATTGATTTGATATACAGAGATGATTAAGGCACTTAAGATTTAACCCACTTACTCCACTAAAAGCCTACCCTCATAATTGACCCCTAGTGAACCCCTTTGATCCTAACAACCCTTTTTATTGACTCAACCTACTAATATTAACCCGAAACCCATCTCGTATTTGTTATCACCATTCCTTTTGATTACGTTTAATTTCAACATCTTGAAGAAGAAGCTCGTATTACTAGTATTACAAGTTTTCAATTGATGTAATTATTCAGGTTATGAGTCATTTTTTCTAGTTAGGTGATTGTCAATTCAATCTCGATTCTAACCCCTCTAGTTTAGCCTTTATCCACACCTTTAACCTAAGCCCCGTTACAACCTTTTTTAAAGACCTTTTGACTTTTGTATCATCTCATTTTACAGTGGTGAAGATTTGATTTTCAAGCAAGCCTATGGTAATAACTTTTCATGTTCGACTTCTGAGAGCTTAATTTTTGAACCTTAAACACCTTGAGTAATTTGAGTGAATCTTTAGTGAGGATGTCAACTTTTGTCGATTTTGAATTAAAGGTGATTACTTAGGTAAGGGGAAACACCTATGTTTTCATGTTAAAAACTCATGACTTTGATTGTTTGAATCTTTAGGACTCTTTAATTTGAATCATCCATGTATAAATTATCTATGAATTATGATGAGGCATTCTTGATTAATTATGCAAGCTAAGTTGAGAATTTTGCTTGAGGACAAGCAAAAGCTTAAGTGTGGGGGTATTTGATAAACTGAAATAGTAACATATTTTAATTCCACATTTAACATTTTTTGGATGATTTTTCCCTTTAATTATGGAAATAGGTGCTACTAATCCTTTGTTTTCATGTTTTATACTCAGTAGAGCACCGAGAATGAAAAGAATGAATAACGATCCGAAAATGGAGCAAATGGACCAAAGTATGAAATTCACACGGTCTGGGCACAAGACCACACGGCTATGCTTCGTGAGAAAAGTCGACCACGGCCTGGACCCCGAAGTACATGGTCGTGCCTTGTCAACAAGATTAACCACGGCCATATAAAGACCCTAGAGGCAAAGAAACATATTCCAAAAGCCTATATAAAGACCCTAGAGGCCAACCTTTAAGGGGGCATTTAGCTAGGCCAAAGAGCCGAGCCAGAGCAGTTAATTTTAGGGATTTACTCGAAGAAAGACAGTTGATTCATCTCAAGAGGCCAGAATCATACTCAAGACGGAGAAACTCTCCTTCAAATCCTTTAAGGGGTTTTAGGGATTTCTTTTTTTTATTTTATCTTTTCTTCTGAGATGTTTTCTTTTACAATTATGAACTAAACCCTCAGATACCTGAGGGGGATGAAACCTAAGATGAATCTTGTTATTGTTATCTGAACTGAATGATAAATATTTGATTTATTCTTAACTATGTGTTCTTAATTCTTGTTTTGGTATTTTCGGGATATTGATTCAAGTGTGATGTGCTTAGGCAGAGGAGGAAGAGACCCTGTCTAAGAGTAGATCTACCATAACTAAGCGGAGTTGCTCGCGCGCCAAGAGATAAGGTGATGAAAATCTGTCGGATTAGGGTCAAACCTAATATGAGAGACCATAGATTGAGTTAATGCAATTCTAAGGTTTTAATTAGAAAGAGATTTCAATTAATCAACCTAGGGTTAGACGTTAGTAGCCTTGAAGAGAGGTATTAATACAAATTAGGGAATCCCACGGATCAAGTCAAATAAATAAATCATCCGGTTCAGAGTTAGATAACAAGTGAAGTCTAGGTGGATTTTTCCTCAAGGATTGTCTAAATCAATCAGTTTTCCTTAAGTCATTCCCCAATTTATTCTTTGTCTTAGCATCTTTAGTTTAGTTGATTAGTTCATTTTAGATTAGATAAAAATTTTGTTAATTCGTAGGCTAAATAATAGAAAGAGAGTTAATATTAGTACTTTTGGTTCCTTTGGGTTCGACAATCCAGTCTTGTCGCTAGCTATACGATTGTTCTATAGGTGCACTTGCCTCCACCGTCGTCTTAGTTAGTTTCCAGGTTCAATCATTCTTTTTATAAATTTTTAAGACTCGACAGACACGGTCATGAGGTAAGACTGATGACGTTTCAACTTAGGCTAAATATTGTAACGCTCGGTTTGTGCAAGTGTACTCAATCGTTATCAAGTAATAAAGTAAGAAAAAGAGATATCATCTCCACAAGGATTTTGTATGTTAATCAATATTTTGCAAGATTAAAGTTAACAAATTGGTGATAAAAACACAATATTCTGAGTGATGTTGATTAAGCTATCTAAACCCAAGATGATCCCTGACGTAATTTTAATCTAAATGCAAAGTATGAAATGAGATGTATAAAATGAATTTAGCAGCAAAGACACAAAATTCAATAATCACTAACATGAATAGGCTAGGATAATTACATCTTTCAACTTAGCTTATTTTTCTCATGTTTAATAGTGTTCGGAAAACATTCCATGGCAACTCGATCTTTCATGAGTTTAGAAACCAAGTTAAGTCTGTTTGGAATCTTTACTTAGTGAAATATGCATTTTACTGACCATATTAAACTAAGGATTTCTTAGAATTTATGTGAAGTAACAAGGACAAATCAGGTTTGAAACAATTTAATCACATAAATCTAAAAAATTATGCAAGATGATAGAGCTAGTCAAAGTTATTATAGAACTTTAATTTAGTCGGATCATGATCTAAATGAAGCATGCACTTTTCAATTATTGTGTCCATTAGTTTTCGTGTGGTCATGATCGCTCAGCTAATTCAAATGCATCCAATCATGTATGAATGAAATACATGCTTGAATTTAATTAATAACATGATTGACTGAGGCACAAACACTATAAAAATGATTTAATAAACTTCATTGAATAAATGAAATCATCCTAGCTGGATATATTAAGCTACCATTGTTAATGACAAGATCATAAAACACATTGCAAACATATTTAAATCAAAATAACAAAGTAAAGGAAGAATAAATTCTGTTCAAATCGATAACCTCGCGAACTCCGAATGAAGATGTTTTCCTCTGATCCTCGTGTTTCTCCTTTTCTAATGGCTCCTCAAGGTGGCTAGCCAAGAGATAACCTTATCATGGTTTTTTTGGCTAAAAATGAAGAGAAGTATGGGGTGCTAGGAGTGGAAAGAAGGAAGAACATGAAAGAATGAAAAAATGAATGGATGAGTAATGTAATATCTGGGAATTAGGGCTTGTACATTATTGCTTAATTGTATGAAGTAGCATGCCTATGTGTGTTTGAATGTGTTGTATGAATTTTTTTTTTTGAGTACTTCAAAGTGTAGGTAAATGCCTTAGAAAATATTGGATTTTTAGGTATTAAAGGGGAGCTAAGCTTGATAGGCCTTAAGAACAATTGTAGTGAAAATTAAACAAACAAATGGGCTTGTTAAAGTGGCAAGGAGGTGCCACTTAAAGCCCTAGGAGGTGACGCCACAAGCAGTTCAAAGGAGGCCTAGGTTCGAGTAGCAAGGAGAGCACTTTTGGAGTTTTATTTTGCATCAAGGAGGGGAGGTAGTGGACGACATGAGGACTCTGGAGGAAGGAAGTATAGATGGGGTTGGAGTGTTGAGGATTCGGTTAAGGAGGAGTGGATTAAGGGATAAGGGAGAGAGGGAAGAGAGGGTCCGCCTAGGGACTCTTTTGAGGTGATTTTCGGCCAAGGAATGAGAGTAAGGCCAGTATTCTTTCTTTTGTGCCTCTGTCGAATTCTCTAGCAAATATCCTCTCTTCTCTTTTATTTTGTCAAAGCCGAAATACCCTGTGTTCTAGCTGAATCTCCATCATCAATCTTCTTCTTCTTCTTTCTTCAAACTTAGAAGCCGAATACTCAAGGGACTCCTAGCTGATTGGTTCATTAAACTCTCAAAAGCCGAAACTTGTTGATCAACATTTAGCCTATAGTCGAATCCTTCTGTGGTGTCAAGTAAGAGTGCTGTCGATTTTAGTAAGGGTAAGGATTCTATTGTTGTAGTTTATTCCTTTTTCTTTTAGCCGAAAGTTGGAATCTAATCTCTTTTACTTTTCTTTGGCCAAAATAATGAAGGGGTTTTGGGTTTTGGTTGTTGCCGACTACAAGGAGGAGTTCTTCGGGATTTCTAGATCTAAGGTAAACGAAGTGTGGTTTTGGGCTGAAGGTCATTTATTGTGTTTAAATAATGGTTTGGATCTAACACATTCCTATAGGAATTTCGGCATCATCAAGAGCAAGGGTTAAATTCGAGATCTAGTCAAATAAGGTAAGTGAATATTCGGCCAAGGGCCATCTTCATAGTTTCCATGTATTAAAATCGATTCTAACAATTGACAAGTAGGGATTTCGACAACTTCAAAGCAAGTAACCACTTTCGGGATTTAAAATCGCAAGGTAAGTACACATGATATTCAGCCAAGGCCATATTTGGTGTTTCAGATCTATTTCGTATTTATTTGAAAAGTCGAAAACTAACTAGTTAAGTGATTTAGTGTCTAGTCGATTGCAAGAGGGAACATCACAAAGTTTCGGGATTTGATTAGTAATCAAATAGGGAGCAAGGTAAGGATTTTAGTTGCAATAATCCTTCGGGATTTGATTATTTAGCCGAAAGGCTTTTTGCTAAAACACTAAGTGATTGGCCGAATGTAGGAACTAAGGATCTAAAGCATTAGATCGGGATTTTCAGGATTTCAGTGAACTCGTTAAGTAAATCAGGTGTTTAGCCCTAACCTTAAGTCTTAATAGATTTATGGTAGTGTTTTAATAAATGTGTTAATAAGATATGTAAAATGTGGCTAAGGGTACCATGCAATGGTACAAAGTACTCAGGTACGTTAACCTACTACTGTGGTTATAATATTATGAATATCTGTTATGGCACACATGTGAAACTGTAACGACTATGAATAAGGCATAAGATAAGCTATTGGCATGATTTGTATGATATGGGGCATATGGGTGTTATTTTAAGGGGGAAGTGATTTGGTGGTTTTTACCACGAAATCTGGTGACTTGTGTCACATAATCGGAATATGGTGACTTATGTCACAAATTATTATATATGGTGACTTTGTCACAATTATCTGGTGGCTATGCCACGAATTTATAAGGGCGATGTGCAAGTCATCTGCAGCAACTGCCTTCGATGATGTGTAGTGGATGGAGGGTCGACTTAGTAGTCCCCACGGTGTGATGGTTGGTACGGGTGATGTGTAGCGGATGGTTATCTAGGTTTGGGTTCGGGTTTGCATCATTGATTATATATGTTTTATATGTATGATTTGACATGCCTAAATTGATTGAAAGCTTGTGTTGGTGGTTATACACTGAGTCTGTTTGGCTCACCCCGTTGTGGGATATTTTTTAGGTGGCACTCAGTAATGGACCGGGTCGGCAGGAGCTCAGTGGTGGCCTTGCTCAGCTCAGAGACTATTTTATTTTTATTAGTTTTTAATATTTAAGTTTTGAATTTATTTCGGGTTTCCTTTGATGTAATAAGGCCACTAGTATGAAACTATTTAAGCATGCATTTTAAAATTATTGTTGTAGGATACGATTTTCATCAATTTAAAGTTTAAGTAACTTTTCTTAAAAATAAATGTTAAATGTTTTGACACCAAATCAACTGTTCTTCAAAAACACACAAAATTTGGCAAAGTTCAAATAAGTTCTAAATGGTTTTTTCTCTAGAAGCATGCCAGATCCGGTCAGGGCTCATGGGCCGGGTTTGGGGTGTTTCAGCTTGGTATTAGAGCCCGGTTCAAAACTTGGCCTTGAGGGCTTTTAGGGCCCAAAACATTTTCTTTCTTTTGAAATGGGATTTTTCTAAGAAATGAGCAGGTTTTTTGGCATGGCACCTGAGTCTCCTGCCCGAAGTCCACCAGGTAAGTACTCCTAACTCTTTTGTGATTTGTATGTGGGACTTACAGGGATGTAGATTAGTGAATTAGGAATTAAACCTTATGATTAGTCTTCTTCAACACCGAAATGCATAAAACTTAAAGTCTAACCAAACAAACTTGTGCCTGAGTCACCGAGTTAAAGGTGTGGCAACCGCTGTGCGCATGTCTAGGATTGGATTCAGTGGGAGCTTGGTATTTAAGTAGTCCTAGTGACTCATCTCCTCACCACTCGAATCTTACCTGGTGCGTAGTGACGGTTCACCCTAATCAAGAGGACTCAGTCGCAGGCTAAACTCAATAACTAAAACCCGAAAGGGACCCATCACCTTGTTTTGTGAAATTTTAAAGACAAACTGTGATTTTAAAATTCCAGAAGTACCCTCGTTTTAAAAAAAATGACCAAAATACCCCTGATTTGCAAATTGACCCAATTACCCCTAACTTGTTCAAATGACCAAAATACCCTCAGTGTGGAAAGTTACCAAAGTACCCTCAAAATTAAAATTTCTAAAGTACCCTTGTTTTGAAAAGTCACCAGGAACCATATTTTGCAAAAAAATTACCAAAATGCCCCTAGTTTGAAAAATTACTAAAATACCCTCAGTTTATAAAATTACCATTTTACCATTGGAATTTTCCTACCAAGTATCTCAATTTTGAAAAAATTTATATTTATATACCAAAAATCTATACCTTGTGAAATTTTCAAATACCCTAATTTGGGAAAATTACCAAAATACCCTTATAGGATAAAAATTACAAAAATACCCCTGGGTAGTGGAAACAACAAACAATGACAACTACAACATTTTTTTCTTGTAATGAACGAAAGTTCATGAATGTGATTGAATGGATGAATTGAGACTGTATGTGTATGAAATCGAAAGAACTACTCCTTAGAACTATTGAACATAAGACTGTTTGCGATAAATCAGTGAAACAAAAGCTAATCCATAAAATTCTTTAATCAGATAAACGCGACTTAGAAGTATGAATTCTAGGGGACGTGGTCGTAACGTGTGAGGCCGTGGTAGAGGCCGAATGACCGTGTCGGAGCCCGTTAGGTCAGGATAAGGGTTCGAAAATGAAATGCCACCACCACCAGCTGCTGCTGATATGGAATATCAGGATCTGACGGGGGATGAGGCAGTGTCCCAGGCGATGCTGCGAGTCCTAAAAAGGGTGGCTGGAGTAGGTGGAGGCATGGGAGCTCGAAAGTCGGTACCTGAGCGGCTTCAAACTAATGGAGCTGAGTTTTTTCGTGGAGTATCTGATGTGGCACCCAATACGGCTCAGTATTGGTTAGAGGCGACGGAACAAATCATGGATGATTTGGACCTGACTGCCGAGGAGAAGCTGAAAGGGGCAGTGTCGCTACTCCGTGATAAGTCATACCAATGGTGGCTCACGGTTCGGGATGGTGTTGTCACTGATGATCTTACTTGGGAATATTTTAAGGTGGCATATCAGAAGAAGTACATTGGAACTAGTTATGTTGATGCGTAGATGAAGACATTTTTGAGGCTGGTTCAGGGAAATAAGTCCGTAGCGGAGTACGAGGCCGAATTTCTAAGGTTGAGCCGATATGCTCGAGGTATAGTGGCTACAGAACATGAGCGATGTGCCCGATTTGAGGATGGACTGAGGGATGATTTGAGGTTGTTAATAGCTCCACAGCAGGAGCGAGAGTTTGCCGTATTGGTGGAGAAGGCTATGGTAGCCGAAGGGATTAAGGATTTTGTGAGACAGAATACGGACCGGAACAGGCAAAAGAGAGGTTTTAGATCAGCAAGGTCTTCTGAGAATGTGCAAAAGAGGTCTAGAGTTGATGGGCCACGAGGTCAGCAGGCTGCTATTGGAGGGCAGTATCGTACTTGTGCTCATTGTGGAAGGATGCATCTAGGAGAGTGTTGGAAGAAGACAGGGGGATGTTTTAAGTGTGGGTCCAAGGACCACATGATTAAGGACTATCCTATGAGAATGTAAGGGACCGACCAAGAAGTCGTGGTCCTAATCAGTCGAAAGAGGAGGACAACGAGAATCATGAGGTCGTGGTTTGGCTGGCAGAGGTAATAGTTTTGGTAGAGGACGGGGAACACCAGGCAGAGGTGTTGGTACCACGGAGGCTAGACAGTCGGGTCTGGTATATGTAGTTCATTGGAGGGAAGATGGTGACGCACCGAACGTCATAACCGGTACGTTCCTTATAGTTGACAAGCCTTACTTTGCTCTAGTTGATGTTGGCTCTACCCACTCTTATGTTGCATGTAGAATAGTTGAAATGCTAGGCATAGCCTCTGAATTGTCTAATAGGGAGATGACTGTAGTGAGCCCATTAGGACAAACTGTAGTGGTGAATAAGATATTTCGGAGTGTACCTCTAGAGCATCAGGGAGTGGTATTCCCTGCCGACTTGATGGAACTACCCTTCGAAGAATTTGATCTCATCCATGGCATGGACTGGCAATGGAACATTGGGTTGTATTGGATTACGCAACTAAGCGAATGGAGTTAAGGACGCCGGAGGATAAGGCGGTAATTATGATAGGAGAAAGAAGAAACTACTTGTCTAACATAGTTTTAGCATTAAAGGCTGATAAGATGGTTCGAAAATGGTGCAAGGCATTTTTGGCCTTCATCAGTGCGTTGGATGCTAAAGAAGAGGGAGTTAGTGGAGTTAGAATAGTAAGAGACTTTGTGGATGTCTTTTCGAAAGAACTATCTGGAATACCCCGGATAGGGAGGTAGAGTTCAGAATTGACTTGCTACCGGGTACAGCTCCTGTGTCAATTGCCCCATACCGAATGGCACCAAAGGAGTTGGTTGAGCTCAAGGCTTAGATCCAAGAGTTACTTGATCATGGGTTTATCTGACCTAGTGTGTCTCCATGGGGAGCACCGGTCTTGTTTGTGAAGAAGAAGGACGGAACTATGCGCATGTGCATAGATTATCGTCAGTTGAATAAGCTGACCATCAAGAACAAGTACCCTTTACCAAGAATAGACGACTTGTTCGATCAGCTTAAGGGGGCCGCAGTATTTTCAAAGATAGATCTAAGGTCTGATATCATCAGCTTAAGGTGAAGGAATTTGATATCCATAAAATAGCTTTTCGGACAAGGTACGGGCATTATGAGTTCTTGGTAATACCGTTCGGATTGACAAATGCCCCAGCCGCGTTCATGGACATGATGAACTGGGTTTTCCAACCCTATCTGGATCGGTTCATTGTTGTGTTCATAGACGATATTTTGGTGTACTCTAAGTTTGAGGAAGAACATGATGAGCACCTCCGAGTTGTGTTGCAAGTGTTAAGGGAGAAAAAGTTATATGCTAAGTTCAGCAAGTGTGAATTTTGGCTGAAGGAAGTTACGTTTTTAGGACATGTGGTATCTGCTGAAGGAATAAGGGTGGATCCTCGGAAGATTGAGGCAGTATTGGATTGGAAACCACCCAAGTCTGTGGCGGAGGTTCGTAGCTTATTGGGATTGGTAGGCTATTATAGAAGGTTTGTAGAAGGGTTCTCGTCGATCGCAGCACCTTTGACGAAGTTGCTAAGGAAGGAGGTAACTTTCGTATGGACTGATAAGCAATAGGAGAGTTTTGAGAAGCTTAAGAGAGTCTTAACTGAAGCTCCAGTTTTGATTCAGCCTGAGGCAGGGAAGGATTTTGTGGTATACTGTGATGCTTCCCATACAGGATTGGGAGGTGTCCTTATGCAAGACGGGAAGGTAGTTGCTTATGTGTCTCGACAATTAAGGCCACATGAGGTTAACTACCCAATGCACGACTTGGAATTGGTAGCAGTGGTCTTTGCTCTTAAAGTGTGGAGGCACTACTTATATGGAGAAAAGTCAATGATCTACACGGACCACAAGAGCCTGAAGTATTTGCTGACCCAGAAAGAGCTGAACATGAGACAGCCAAGTATTAAATTAATGTCAACCGAAATGAACTGAAATGTAAATAGAAGTAATTAGTAGTTTAAATAAATTATAGTATGATAAAACATGAAAAGAAATATTTTGGGTATTTTATAACTAATAAAATAAAAATAACAAAAATAAAAGGAACTTCGGAAAAAATAATTCTAACTTAATCAAATCTAAGCATGGGTAATTAGCTCGCTTTGGTGATCATAACTAATTCCATTCTTAGGCTTCTACTCAATCAACTAGTCGCTACCCTAACAAGACCTCTCGATCTTATCTCTCGACCTCACAATTCAGACCGGTTCAGGGCTAAGGTGTTCACGGATAGGCCATACCAATTTTGTGTTACTTCCAATCTAAATGACTTCCTAGGGTAGCCAAGCCTAGGGTTTAAGTACTTCCTCTCCCAAACAATTGATCTACTAAGAAAACCCTACATAGCAATTAATTAATCAAACCTCCACTCACTAATCCCCCATAAAAGGATTAGTTCCTTGTGGATCTCATTATTGATAATAAATATAAGAATGAATGATAAATCAAGAGAACAGTTTAAGAGAATCTTGAATTGTATTGATTAAAGCACAAAATCCACAATAGTTTGATCATAGTTACAACTCTCATTCTCCAATGAACATAAAGTAGAAAATAATTGAAATAAACCTAAAGCCTAAAAGAAAGGAAAAACTAAAGATTAAATTTACAAAGAAAAACTTAGAATGTAAAATTTATTCTCAAACAAGTGTTTTAAGAGCCTTTTTATAGAGTTAGGGTTGCCATCATCATTAACCCTAGGTCAGCTAACATTCTCATGTTTTAATTTACATTGTGTGGACCAAAATGCCCTTGGCTCATAAGTGTTTCCCATACAAGAATGATGTCACGATACCCTAATCCCTGTGTCGTGACATCAAAGTAAGTATACAGGGTTTAGGGCTAGCTTCAAAGGTGTGTCGTGACATTCCTTGGCTATGTTGCGACACCCAAGGAAGTATAGCAGTCCTAGCAATCTACTCTCTGTGTTGTGCCATCGAACTCCCCGTGTTCTAACATAGCGACTAGCTTTGAGTTCCTATACCTTTGAATTATCTCTTGTACACTCACTTAGTACGTTAGCTCACTTTTAGGCCTCATTTGGCCCGTAAGGTCATTAAAAGACTCAAATGCACTTTTTATTGAATTTAAACCAAACTAAGAAAACATAAATAAAACATACTAAAATTGTTTGTATTCAAGCTCCTCAAGTATGAAAACTAGTTTAATTTGCTACACCAAATTATGACAGATCAAACTCCCCCACACTTAATTCATAGATTGTCCTCAAGCAAAAAAAAATAAAAAGAGTACAATACGTCCCTGGAGAAAGTATGATACAAAGATTGGTGTTGGAGGACATAACTATGCATTTTCATGCTTACACATGATCCTGGCATGATATATAAACAACTTACCACTTTCAATATCAAACACCTAAGTTTAGTATATTATAAAGTACACAAGCATTAAGGTTTTCAAGCATATACATTCTAGCAGAATATAGGTAATTTGATTATCCTAGCAGAATATAAACAGTCGTAAATGCAATCACTGAATATGATGTCAATTCATGAATAAGTTTACCTGGGTCACATAGGACTTTTCAACTTGCAACGTTCTGAGGCTTAGGACATGTATGGAATTCAAGAACAAGAACCATCAAAATAGTTTCAAGTATAAAAATAGTTTGGCACATCGTATTGTTCCCTATTCTTCTCCTTAGTAACTCTTACCCACCCATCGCCTTATTTCTCCTTCTCTCACCTTTCTTATTTCTCCACATAGGAAGTCACAACATAATATAGTAATTACGACTAGCTCATGAGTTATTTTTCATAATGACTGAGCTTTTCTACTTTTTTTACTTTGTTACTTTTTGATCTTTTCATACATTTCACTCACAATGCTTTTGTTTTTTATGTACTTTTTCTACTCGTTTTGATTTTCTTTTTGAATTTTTCTTTTGTTTCACATATTGGCTAACCTATAATTACTATATCACACTTATCCTTCCTATTTCACTCTATTTTTACAAAATCACCACGATGTATCTACTTAACCCTCAATACGTATGGCTTGACATCTATAGTTATACAATTTAGAACCAAAGAAAAAGGTAAATACAAATAAATGTTTTTAGCTCATGTTTTGTATGAAGTTTCATCAATAAGTGTATTCTGGATCAAAATAAGCACTAAAGATGAATGAACAAGGTTAGCTTTTTGGCTCTGTGTAACACCCCAAACTTGGCCTAGACGTTACGGCCGAATCTGGCGTGTCACATCGTAGTGTTTTTTTTCGAAATCAAGGCTTGTTGATAGAAAACCATTTTTAAGTGAAGAACTCATTTAGTTTTATTGCTAGGAAAAAAAACATTTGGTAAATCATTGTAACACCCCAAACTCGGCCTAGAAGTTAGTCCCAAATCTGACGTGTCACATTGAAGGAAGTTGAAAAGCTAAGCAATTGTTTAGAAAAGTTTTATCGGATTTTTGAACTCCGAGTTCATTGTTTGTTTGTGAAAAATGCGATTTGTTAAATGACCGTTCAAATGTTGTTATTATTTTGAAAACTGCTTTTGTTATGAAAATTGAATTTGAATAGTTGCGGAAACATTATATTTTGAAAAACAGTTTATTAACATTTTAGGAAAATCCCTATATTAAACAATTAATAATAAATGCTAACGGAAAGGAAAGTTTAAAAGAAAGTTAAAAGGCCTTATTACAAAATATTAAACCCAAACCAAATAATCTTAAAATAAAGCAAAACGGTAATGTTTGCGAGAATTAACTCCTATATATGGCCACCACCAAGTCCTTCACGGTTTCAAATCCTCTATCGCTGGGGATTACCTGAAACATTTAATAAATAGAGGGGGTGAGTTTATAAAAACTCAGTGTGTACAATCCTCATCGATCATAAAACATGCATCAAATTAATCCGGGCCTAAGTCCATTAGAGTAGCAGTGGCAATTGGGCCTTAGCCCAAAATAGCATCGATTAGGCCTAAACCCATCTCAATAACATAATCCATATATGCAATGCATTAATGCCCACCATCCATACACTCCATCTCCTATCCAACCGTGCACTCCTGTGGGGATTTAATCGACCCACCCATCCGTACACTCCTTATGTAGCACCGGTTGTGACAGTAACATTATTAGTGCAGCATGGCTGCTCGATGGCTAAAAAGCCTGCGGTGTTGGCACAAAGCCTATAATTATGGCACGAAGCCCATATTAATGGCACACACCCCTACGTAACAATATCGGTGCAGCATGGCTGCTCGGTGGCTAAAAACCCTTCGGTAAATATGATTGACATAGAGTCATTAATATATACGTTAGGCACATAGCCACGATAAATATGATTGGCACAAAGCTATAATAATGGCACAAAGCCTTCGGTATTGGCACAAAGCCCATAATTACGGCACGAAGCCCATATTAATGGCACACAGCCCTTGGTAACATTATCGATGCAGCATGGCTGCTCGGTGGCTAAAAAGCCTGTGGTGGCTATAAAGCCTTCAGTGGATCCACAGTCGTCAAGCGACCATGCGATCCTATTAGCACTTCCTCCGTATTAATAATCCCAACCCCATGAAATATGTCGTGTATGTCATGCTCAATCATTACACGTGTATGCAAAATGGCCATGCTCGGTAAAAATTATTTAAACATGTAATAAAAGCAAATTAGCCATACAACCACAGTAAAATTAGACAACTTATTGCACAAGTCGATAATTTACCTACAAGGGTAAATCAGTTATTTTACCCTATAAGGGTATTTGATAATTCTACTCATAACCAATCCATGTATGCATGGCATCTCAAACATAATCAATCATAGAATTAACACATACAATGCTAGTACCACCATGAGGGTATAATAGTGATTTTGTCGTTTAGGGGTAAAATGGTAATTTCACCCCTTTAAGGGTGTTTTAGTAATTTTACAAATCGGGGGTATTTCGATAATTTTGCAAACCAATGGTATTTCAGTAATTTCTCTAACCAAGGATCTTTCAATAATTTTGCAAACCAAGAGTATTTTGGTAATTTTTCAAATCAATGGTATTTCGATAATTTTACAAACCAGGGGTATTTTGGTAATTTTACAAATTAGGGATATTTTGGTAATTTTGCAAACAAAGGGTATTTCGGTAATTTTTCCTTTAATGGCCTTTTCAAAGGCCTACTATTGCCTCGAGCAACATGGATGCCTTTTTTATCGAAACGGTGCAATTGGGCCTAGGCCCATTCTCGGCCCGAATGGACCCACATGCTCGTATGGCCCATTTAGCCCAAATCTAACTACAGATATGAGATTCACATAGTCTAGTCAAATTTCTACTACACAATCATATAATTTATTCATATGGGCCCACGGCCTATTGGGTCCACTTGGCCCCTTTCGGCCTATCGTGGCCCAACAACCTAAACCCACAAGAACACTACTGATGGCCTCAACTATCGCGTTGAAGCCCCACACGTGCACTCACACGCTTGTGTGGTTACTATCGTCGTGTCACTAGCATTTCAGCATTTGCCACTCTACAACTAGAGTAGAGAGAAATACACATCTGTTAGGAATCTGGTGCTAATCTGCGCTCTGACCACTCTAGTGCCCAAACACCCACCAAGGTATACTCCTTCTCCTCCTAGGCAGCTCTATATATAGCTAGCTTCTTACCTTCCTTCTTTGTATCTTTCTGATGTGGGATCCCTCCGTCAGTAGAGTTTAAATCCAACTCAAAATCTTCCTATCCAATCCGTAAAATAAATACTCCCTTGCCTGTCATGAGATTCGAACCCAAGCTCCCTTGTAGCATAATCCACACCGCTAGCCACTTGGCCACAAGCTCCTCTTGTGTCTAAAACCATGTGCAACTAAATATAAATATATGGTCAAATTCTAAAGTCCATATAAAAAGAAAACCAAAATGCAAGAGCCAAGACTTGAACCTTGGACATCCTTCCTTCCTTTTTGGCATTACCCCCTTACCTCTTATGTGGCGTCACTTTGCCACTACACCACACACTCCACTTGTGACATTTTCTCCACATTTTATTCTTAAACCTACCTACTAACTCCCACGATTTTATTCACCTAAAGCTAAAATTTTTCCTAAGGCCTAACTTGAACCCGGGACTTCATAGAAGCCCCCTAACCTTCTAAAATAACTCACCTACTAGATCCAACTTGCATTAGAGCCGTTCTCTTGTTCTCCAAAATTTTAAACGCTCCTATGCCCAAGGCCCAATGGGCCCAATCCTAATAGGCCAAACTTTGGGATGTTACAAATCTACCCTCCTTAAAGAAATTCCATCCTCGAAATTTCCATCTATAGGAACAGTCGCACATCCTAACCTACCACACTACACTCACGCTGCACAGTTTGATTCTAAAACAGTAATAAACTTTCTAACTTAAGCTTGGAACCTCTTGACAGAACCAAATATCTAATACAGAAGCAAACAGATATTTAACACTCATACATAAAAATTTTCCATTCAAACATCACATCCAAAACATGCACAAAATAAATACAGTCATTATAGCATATAATAATAAGTAAGGGGACTTACCTGATTTGGTTCCGGAGACTCGGGTGCCACACTTCCAATAAAGATACTTTATTTTTTTAAAACCAAATTTCAAATAACTTTGAAAAACATTTTCGAACCCATTCCACAGTCGAGTTTTGCAACCTAGGCTCTGATACTATAATTGCAACACCCTAAACCCGGCCTAGAAGTTAGGCCCGAATTTGACGTGTCACATTGAAGGAAGTTGAAAAGCTAAGCAATTGTTTAGAAAAGTTTTATCGAATTTTTAAACTCTGAGTTCATTATTTGTTTTTGAAAAACATGATTTGTTAAATGACCGTTCAAAAGTTGTTATTATTTTGAAAACTGCTTTTGTTATGAAAATTGAAATTGAATAGTTACGGAAACATGATATTTTGAAAAATAGTTTATTAACATTTTAGGAAAACCCTATATTAAACAATTAATAATAAATGCTAACAGAAACGAAGGTTTAAAAGAAAATTTAAAGTTAAAAGGCCTTATTACAAAATATTAAACCCAAACCAAATAATCTTAAAAATAAAGCAAAACGGAAGTTTACTAAAGTTACGAGAATTAACTCCTATATATGGCCACCACCGAGTCCTCCACAGTTTCAAATCCTCTCTCGCTGGGGATTACTTGAAACATTTAATAAATAGCGGTGGTGAGTTTACGAAAACTCAGTGTGTACAATCCTCGTCGATCATAAAACATACATCAAATTAATCTGGGCCTAAGTCCATTACAGTAACGATGGCAATTGGGCTTTAGCCCAAAATAGCCTCGATTGGGCCTGAACCCATATCATATGTCACATGCCATAAATATTTGGGCCTAAGCCCATCTCAATAACATAATCCATATATGCAATGCATTAATGCCCATACCATCCGTTCCATCGCTATCAACCGTGCACTCTGTGATTTAATCGACCCACCCATCCGTACACTCGGTCTTGCGTAACATTATCGATCTTGCGTGGATCGCTCGTGGCTAAAAAGCCTACGGTGTTCGCACAAAGCCTATAATTATGGCACGAAGCCCATATTAATGGCACACAGCCCTACGTAACATTATTGGTGCAGCATGGCTGCTCAGTGGCTAAAAAGCCTTCGGTAAATATGATTAACACAGAGTCATTAATATATACATTAGGCACATAGCCATGATAAATATGATTGGCACAAAGCTATAATAACGGCACAAAGCCTTCGGTATTGGCATAAAGCCCATAATTACGGCACGAAGCCCATATTAATGGCACACAGCCCACGGTAACATTATCGGTGCAGCATGGCTGCTCAGTGGCTAAAAAGCCTACGGTGGCTATAAAACCTTCGCTGGTTAAAAAGCCTTCGGTGGATCCACAGTCGTCAAGCGACCATGCGATCCTATTAGCACTTCATCCGTATTAATAATCCCAACCCCATGAAATATGTCGTGTATGTCATGCTCAATCATTACACGTGTATCCAAAATTGCCATGCTCGATAACAATTATTTAAACATGTAATAAAAGAAAATCATTCACACAACCACAGTCAAATTAGAACCTATAAGGGCAAATCAGTTATTTTACCCTATAAGGGTATTTCGGTAATTCTACTCATAACCAATCCGTGTATGCAGTGCATGTCAAACATGATCAATCATAGAATTATCACATACAACGCTTGTACTACCATGAGGGTACAATAGTCATTTTATCGTTTAGGGGTAAAATGATAATTTTACCCCTTTAGGGGTATTTTGGTAATTTTACAAATCGGGGTATTTTGGTAATTTTGCAAACCAATGGTATTTTAGTAATTTCTCTAACCAAGGGTATTTCAATAATTTTGCAAACCAAGGGTATTTTGGTAATTTTTCAAACCAATGGTATTTTGATAATTTTACAAACTAGGGTTATTTCGATAATTTTACAAATTAGGGATATTTCGGTAATTTTGCAAACCAAGGGTATTTCGATAATTTTTCCTTTAATGGCCTTTTCGAAGGCCTACTGTTGCCTCGAGTGACATGGATGCCTTTTTTATCGAAACGGTACAATTAGGCCTAGGCCCATTCTCGACCCGAATGGACCCACACGCTCGTATGGCACATTTGCCCAAATCTAACTATAGATATGAGATTCACATAGTCTAGTCCAATTTCTACTACACAGTCATATAATTTATTCATATGGGCCCACGGGCCCATTAGGCCCACTTGGCCCCGTTTGACCCATCGTGGCCCAATAGCCTAAACCCACAAGAACACTACTGATGGCCTCAACTATCGCGTTGAAGCCCCACACATGTGCTCGCACTCTCGTGTGGTTACTATCCTCATGTCATCGGCATTTCGGCATTTGCCGCTTATAACTAGAGTAGAGAGAAATACACACCTGTTAGGAATCTAGTGCTAATCCGCGCTCCGACCACTCTTGTTCCCAAACACCCACCAAGGTATGCTCTTTCTCCTCCTAGGCAGCTCTATATATAGCTAGCTTCTTACCTTCCTTCTTTGTATCTTTCCGATGTGGGATCCCTCCGTCAGTAGAGTTTAAATCCAACTCAAACTCTTTCCATCCAATCCACAAAATAAATACTCCCTTACTTGTCATGAGATTCGAATCCAAGCTCCTTTGTAGCGTAATCCACGCTGCTAGCCACTTGGCCACAAGCTCCTCTTGTGTCTAAAACCATGCGCAACTAAATATAAATCTATGGCCAAATTCTAAAGTCCATATAAAAAGAAAACCAAAATGCAAGAGCCAAGACTTAAACCTTGGACCTCCTTCCTTCCTTTTTGGCGTCACCCCTTGCCTCTTATGTGGCGTCACTTTGCCACTACACCACACACTCCACTTGTGACATTTTCTCTACATTTTATTCTTAAAGCCTGCCTACTAACTCCCAGGGTTTTATTCACCTAAATCTAAATTTTTCCTAAGGACTAACTTGAACCCGGGACTTCATAGAAGCCCCCAAACATTCCAAAATAACTCACCTACTAGATCCAACTTGCATTAGAGCCGTTCTCCTATTCTCTAAAATTTTAAACGCTCCTGTGCCCAATGTCCAATGGGCCGAATCCTACTAGGCCCAACTTTGGGATGCTACAATCATTAAGTTGGAAAACCCACTTATTAAAACGATTGTCATGTTTATTTCTGTTGGTTTCTTAGATGGTTAAAAACCTACGGAAGCTACTCAAGTTAATGTCATTTTGAGGTTTTGAAAATGTGAGTTAATCTTTTAAAACAATTATTATTTTTGAAACTTATTTGTATCTGTTTGGCTATTAAAAATGAGAAATTAAAAACCCAATGGAAAGAAATCAAAAATTACCAGAGGCTTTATTACAAAAATCTCAACCCAATATAAAATATTTAATTAATTACATTTAAACAGACATCCTCGCTCATGTGGCCCACTCTGAGTCCCTCGCAGCTCCAAATCCACTAAGTATGGGGATTACCTGTACAGTTAAAAGAAAAGGGTGAGTTACGAGAACTCAGTGTGTAATCCTTTATCACTCAATCAGTAATACATGCAGTAACAGTTTGGGCCTCGCCACCTTTCGATGAATGATGTAGTGTGGGCCTTAGCCTAATACTGATAAAGATGTGGCCTAAGCCCGTCTGATGTCAAGATGGTGCAAGTATGTAAACCCACCCCAATCAAGCCAGCACACCACCCGTACTAACCCAACACACCATGTAGGGACAAAGTCGACCCACCCAGCCCTCACACTAATATTACAACATAGCTGCCAGTAATAATAACGCAGCAGAGATGCCAGTAACAGTATATGTGGCGATGCCACTAGTAACAGTAATTGTGGCAAAGCCACCAGTAACGGTACTTCCTCCATACAGAATCCCAACCCCATGCAGTATATCATGTCATCAGTATTTTGTGTATGCAATATGTCAAACTGAGTACAGTCATATAGTACATACATTCATCTGTCAACCTACCTCTAGAGGTAAAATAGTCATTTTCATGCATTAGGGGTAAACCGATAATTTTGCCTTATAAGGGTATTTTGGTCATTTTACCTACCTTGGGGTCTCGATATAGTTAACGACCTTTTTGAAGGCCTACAGTCGCCTCGAGCGACACGATTAATCCATTTGGTCGGAATAGTGTAAATGGGCTCAAAGCCCAATATTCGACCCAAATGGGCCCACACGCTTGTGTGGCCTATTTGGCCCAAATTCAATCACAGCTATGTGATCTACATAGCCCAATCCAGTTTATGGTACTTTTCGTAAATTTTATCTTTGTGGGGCCCACGAGCCTATTGGGCCCATATGGCCTATTTCGGCCCAATGAGGCCCATAACGGCCCAAGAGCATGAGAACGCTCGTGGTAGCCTTTACAGTCTATCGCCCATGATTGTGGTCTCTGTTTATCACACAAGTGATCGCACGCTCGTGAGGCCTCATGTAACACCCAAAACCCGGCCTTGAAGTTAGTCCTTAATCCGAATGTCACATTAAAAGCACACTTCAAAACAATTTTACTAATTAACCATTTAAGGCCCAAAAACCTTATATCCTGTTAAGTTAACATGAAAGCCCATATTTTAGGAAAACATTCATATGTTGAGTTATTTCGAAAACCATGTTAACTTTAAATTTTTTATTTAAGTTTATTAACTGGATAGTTGAAATAATAATGATAAAACCCAATATATAAAGTCAATTAGGAGATACATGGCCTTATTACAATTCAATGAAAAATAAAGTATTTAAAATAAATTCGTTTGAACAAGTTAAAACATCTAATCAGCTTGTAGTGTGCCATATCCGAGTCCTCTCCCACATCGAGCCGTCTATTTAGGATCATCTGAAACATTAAATAAAAGGGTGTGAGTTTTGAAACTCAGTGTGTACAACCCTTGGCAATCAAATCAACATACAAATATTCACATTGGGCCTAAGCCCTATCAAAATTGGTGGTCTTGGCCTTAGCCCATAATGACCTCATATCATATCATATCATATCATATCGTAAGCAAACAATGTAATGCAGAACCCTCCCAAAGATCCATCCGCTACACACACCATTTCCCTTCCAACCAATACACACCTGTGGGGATTTCTAAATCGACCCACCCATCCTCTACACACCAAAGGTAACACTCATAGCGACATTACTCAATGTTGCAGCATAGCTGCTAATCATATAATGAGCTTAAAGCCACTGGTGGATCCAAGGTCATTAAACAACTATGCGATCCTCAAATATTCCTCTGTACCATAATTTATCATATGAATGCATCAACACATGAGTAACATCCACAAACTCATATTTGTCACATAGGGGTATTTTCGTAATTCTACCCTACATGGGTATTTTGGTAATTTGGCAATATAGGGGTTTCTTGGTAATTTTGCAAAATAGGGGTGTTTTGGTAATTTTCAAAATAGGGGTATTTTGGTAATTTTTATAAATCTAAGGGTATTTTAGTAATTTTACAAATCTAAGGGTATTTTAGTAATTTTACAAATCTAGGGGTGTTTTGTCCTTCTCAGGTTTTAGTTATGAACTTTGGCCCATCAACAAGTCCTTGCGGTTAAAATGAACAGACACTACGCACCAGGTAGGATTCCAAAGAAGAGGAGGTGGGCCACTAGGACTGCTTAAGTACCAAGCTCTCCCTAGATCCAATCCTAGACATGCGTGTGTCTATTGCCACACTCTAACCCAACAACTTGTTCACGGACATTTTTCATTAGATTAAGTCTTATGAAATTTTAGAGTTGTTCAAACTAGGCCTCAAGGCCATTAACTCTAGCATACTTGCCTACGTCCCCATAAAGCCCATTTCATGTCATATAGCCCATTGGGCTCAATTACGATCCAATCATACAATCGTTCATGCCAAACCATTATTCATGCTCACATATCAACCATTTTCATTTTGGGTCCACAAGTTCGACATGCCCATTTAGCCACTTTCGGCTTTTCAGCTTTTTGGTGTAGCCGATATCGTGTGTGTAGTGTTTGTACACACCTGGAAACCTTGCATGCTGCAAACCCCTTAATCACGAACCTACAATCAACCACACTAATGATTAACCATGACTTAACACATACTTATCAAAAATCGAAACCTCACTGTACCCTTATCGTGTGCCTCACATTCTAGTAGCCCTTCCTTTGCTACTATTTGTGATTATCCTCTAGATCTACACCCAAACACCTATATCATCAAAACCAAGTGGCCCATATTGTACATAAGTCACCCCTATGAGCCACATTAGATTCAGCCATTACTAAACCATGACTGAGTCAAGAACACTTACCACCTTGTTACCAATTCGTACATACCACGCTTGCGATTGTTTAGCCTTACCCTTGTTAATACAAGTTAACGACAAGGAGGGGTTAGATAGCCCTTCTACTTTTAACAAAACACACTAAAAAGTTCAACTAAGCACTTACCGAAACTCTCCCTTGATCCTGTGGCTTAGATAACTTCTAAACAAGATTCGGCTTCCAACATGACTAAGAGAAGATAACAATTTATTGAGGTGGAGGAACAACAACAAGGGTTAGACAAGAGTAGAGAAGGATGATAGTAATTTCGGTAATGAAGGGAATTTGGCTTAGCGAAAAATCGGCAAAAAAAAAAGAAACCGTTTGAGGGGGAGAATAAAAACTAGAGAATGCTCAAAGAACCTTTTCAAGCATTCGACCGCCTCTCCTTTTAAAGCCACATGCCAAAACTCCCATCCCTCATAGTTCCATTCGGCACCATCACATCCTTACTCCCGATCTCCTAACTTTTCTCTCCGATAATACCTTAATCTTATCCGAAATCTCCTCCACATCCATAAGTCCTGCTTACTTCAAACTCTCCACAGCAAGAGTACAAAACCAACACAACTCTTGTCGTCACCTATGCAAAATAAAACACTCTAAAATGCACTGCTCCTGCTCGAACCTTAGATCTCTTCAGCTTTCACACACGCCACCTTATACCACTTTCCATTGGACCACAAGCCCATTTGTGTCTTATTTTCTCTTAATCTGCTTAAGAGGCCTCATGCCTGAGACTAGGGTCCACTAAAGTAAGAAAACTAAATTTTTCCCTATGGTCTCCCTTATCTCTAAGGCTTCAAATAATCCCAATAATACCTTAATATTAATATTCTAAGTGCTACACATACATACTAACTTCAATGCACAAAAATTAGGGTTTCAGGATTTTTGGGGTGTTACAATTCTACCCCTCTTAAAAAAATTTTCGGCCTCCAAATTTACCTTATTGAAACAAGTGAGGGTATTGTCGACACGTTGCCTCCTCAGGTTCCAAAGTAGCCTCCGTGGCATTATGGTTATGCCAAAGCACTTTGACTAAAGGGACAAATTTCCTTCTTAGTACCATAACATCTTGATTAATTATCTGAACCGACTACTCTTCAAAAGTTAGGCCTGGTCTAACCTCAACTCCTCGACTGATACGATGTGAGAAGGGTCTGAGCGATAACGCCTTATCATTGACACATGGAACACATTGTGCATTTGGGTCAATTCAGAAGGCAACTCCAACTGATAGGCAACTGGCCCAATTCGCTTCAATACTCGATAAGGCCCAATGAACCTTGGGCTTAACTTGCCCTTCTGACCAAACCTTAACACCTTCTTCCAAGGGAAAACCTTGAGAAAAACCATGTCCCCCATAGCATATTCGATCTATCTTCATTTGAGGTTAGCATACAACTTTTCCTATCCGCCTCCTTTAACTGATCCTGAATCAATTTCACCTTATCTTTGGTGTCTGCTACCAACTATGGACCCAAAACTCGTCGCTTACCCACCCCAGTCCAACAAGTCAGAGCACTACATCTTCGTCCATACAGTGCTTCATATGGTTCCATCCCAATACTTGCCTAATAACTATTATTATACTCAAATTCAGCTAACGGCAAGTAGTCCCCCCAAGTGCCTCGAAACTTAATTACACACCCTCTTAGGATATCCGCCAAAACTTGAATTACCTTTCCAACTGACCATCAGTCTGAGGGTGAAATGTTGTACTGAAATCCAACCTCGTATCTAGTGCTTCATGCAGCTTCTTCCAAAAGTAAGACGTAAGACGAGGATCTCTATCAGATATGATCGAGACCAGAACTCCATGCAACCTCACAACCTCCGCCACATACAACCTTGCCAATTTTTGTAGTGAGTAGTCAATGCAGACATGTATAAAATGGGCAGACTTAGTTAGCCGATCCACAATGACCCACAAGAGTTCTTCTTAGCAAGCCTCAAGGGTAACCTAGTAATGAAATCCATAGTAACCCGCTCCCACTTCCATTGTGGGATTCTAATCGACTGAAATAACCCCGATGGCAACCGATGTTCCGCTTTCACTTGTTGACATACCAAATATTTGCCTACAAACTCTGTAACCTCGTATTTCAATCCCGACCACCAATAAGGCTCTCGTAAATCTCGGTACATCTTGTTACCTTCGGGGGTGCATAGCGTAGAAACTACTATGCACTTCACATAGTATAGACTTCCTTAGCTTTTCATCCCTTGGCACACAAATTCTACCACGGAAACATAATAACCCATCACCATTCATCCCAAAATCCGTCATTTCCCCATTCTCAACTTATTTGAATCGAGAACTCAGAGTTTCATCCAATGACTATTTAGCTTTAATCTGCTCAACCCACATCATACAGACTCAATCGAGTAAACATTGTCCTCAAATCCAACATAGCCCTACGGCTTAGCCTATTAGCCACCACATTAGCTATGCCCGGGTAATATCGATCGTGCAATCATAATCCTTTAACAACTCAATCCATCTACGCTGCCTCAAGTTCAACTCCTTCTAAGTCAAGAGGTACTTCAGACTCTTGTGATCCATATAAATGGTGCACTTCTCTCCATACAAGTAATGCCTCTAAATCTTGAGCGCGAAAACCACTGCTGCCAATTCCAAATCGTGGGTTGGCTAATTCCCCTCGTGAGTCTTAAGCTGGCGCGACGCATAAGCAACCACCTTCCCCTCTTGCATCAACACACAGCCTAAGTCCACGTGTGACGCATCGTTATAAACCGTAAACTCCTTTTCGGGCTCTGGCTGAATCAACATAGGAGCCTCATTTAAGACCTTCTTAAGCTTCTCAAAGCATTCTTGTTGTTTATCAGTCTACACAAATGACACCCCCTTCCAAAGTAGCTTGGTCAATGGTGCCGGGATTAGGGAAAACCCTTCAACAAACCACCTATAATACCCAGCCAGTCTAGAAAACTCTGAATTTTTGACACCGTCTTAGGGCGTTTCCAATCCAACACTGCTTCCACCTTCCGAGGGTCAACACTAATTCCCTTAGCGAAAACCACATATCCTAAGAAAGTGACTTCCCTTAGCCAGAATTCGCACTTGCTAAACTTAGCGAAAAGTTGCTTCTCATTTAGAACTTGCAACATAATCTTTAAGTGTGCATCGTGATCAACCTCTGTTATCAAGAATACCAAGATGTCATCAATGAAGACTACTACAAACTGGTCTAGATATGGTTGAAAAACCCGATTCATGAGATCCATAAAAGCAGCAGGTGCATTTGTTAGCCCAAATGGCATTACCAAAAACTGGAAATGCCCATAAAAGGTTCTGAAAGCTATCTTATACACATCAGCTTCCTTAACTCTTAGTTGATGGTACCCTGAATGCAAATCAATCTTCGAGAAAATTGAGGCTCCCCTAAGTTGATCAAAAGGTCATTTATCCTCGGTAGAGGGTACTTATTCTTAATGGTTAACTTGTTCAACTGCCTATAGTTGAAGTACATCCTCATGGACCCATCCTTCTTTTTTACGAATAATACCGGTGCTCCCCATAGAGACACACTTGGTCTAATAAATATGTGGTCCAACAACTCCTAAATCTTGGCCTTCAACTCCACTAACTCTCTTGGTGCCATCCTATAAGGTGCGATGGACACTGGCGCCGTACCCGGTAATAACTCTATTCCAAACTCCACCTCTCTACTAAGAGGTAATCCCGGCAACTCCTCCGAAAAGACATCAGGGAATTCTTTTAATAATTCCAAATCTTTAAAGTAAAACTCTTCAATTCTGAATCACTGATATAAGCTAAGTAAGCTTTACAGCCCTTCCTTACCAACTTTTCTTCCCTTAAAGCTAAAATAACATTCAAAAAATAATCACGTCGTTCTCCAATCACTGCCACTTCATCACCTTCCACCGTTCTTAACACCATCCGCTTCATGGCACAATCTAGAGTTTCTTGATGCCTCGTTAACCAATCCACACCTAAGATGAGGTCAAACTCAGCAAACAATAATTCCATCAAATTTGCTAGGAAAATAGCTCCCTAAACTACCAATGGTATATTCCAAAACAGTTTACTAACTTTCACCGGCTACCCTAAAAGACTTAATACAATCATTTCATTATCAACTATTTCAAACTCAACCCCTTCAGTTCCAGTCCTATTACATGCAATGTACGAACAAGTCGACCCCACATCAATTAATGTAATATAAGGTAGCTCACAAATAAGGAACGTACCCGTTATCACATCTGGTGCATCACCTTCTTCTCTGCGATGAGTAGCATAAACCAACGTTAGTCGTCTCTCCTCTGCCTAACCTGCACCTTTTCCCGGAGCTCCATGTCCATGTCCTGCGCCATTGCCACCTTTGGCTTGACCACGACCCCTTGGTGGTTGTTGACCACCCCTCTGAGGCTGAAAATTACCTCTACCATCACATCGCTCCTGATCTAGCCTTCTCAAGCACTGCCTAACCCTATGCTCCATCGATCCACAACCCAAACATGATCCCATCCTCCTCTAACATTCGCCTAGATGCCTTCTCCACACTCAATACAAAGTGGTATTCCGTTATTAACAGCAGTAATAGGGGCCACAACTCTAACTGGCCCATTCACTCTAGCTCTCCTCATGGGCCTCTGTCTGGCTCCCGTAGGTTCCATATTCCACTTGTTCTTACCCTTCTCTTTTTCTCGATTGCGGTGCCCTGTGCTCTTTACCTCCTCTGCTATTTTTTCTTTCTCCACCAAAACTGCAAAATATTGCTCCCTCTATGGAGCTATCAGTACCCTAAGGCTATCCCTTAATCCATCCTCCAATCATATGCATCTTTTATACTCCGTCGCGACTATCCCTTTGGCATATCGACTTAGGCACAGAAACTTAGCCTCATACTCTGCTACTGGCTTATATCCCTTAGTCAGACTTAAAAACTCCTTTCTTCGTGTATCCACATAGGCCGTTCCAATGTATTTCCCCTGGAATGTTGATTTGAAGAACTCCAAAGTGATCTGCCCGATTGGTTGCCCTCCTTTACGATCAACCACCACTGATAGGCTTCTTCCCTAAGTAGGGATATCGCCCCCTTTAACTTCTGCTCTGCTGTGTAATCGAGGTCATTCATTATTCTTTCAGTAACATCCAACCAATACTTTGCCACATTCGAGGCCACCCCTACTATTCCTTTAAAAATCTCTGCCCTATTAGCTCGGAGTCACTCCACGATCGACCCACGACTCTCCGTACCATTATTGGGCCCAACGACCCTTTCTAAGATTCTTAGCATGGCCTACAATACTACATCCTCTATAGCGGCTTCGTGCATACGGTCCCCTTTCAGCTACTAGTGAGGCTGAAGCCTCCCCTACTCCAACGTCGGGCATATGGCCTGACTAGGACGACCCAGCCCTAGCACTTCCACGGCCTCTACCATAGCATCTTGCACCTCTTCTAGCACTCATCGTTACGTATTTCTGAATTAAAAGTTTTATGAAATTAGTACATAATTCCACTTATTTAGGGCACATGTTTTATGTAAGTAACACAATTTTTTTAATGTTATTCCGCAGTTGAGAATCCACTACAGGCTTAAATTTTCTACGGGCTTTAGTCTCTAAAAGCCTATTTTAAGTAGCCGATTATCTATAAGGTTCAGTAATTTAAGCAAATAAAATAACAGAAAAACACATTTGGCTCAACGTCGAGGGCTCGGTGAACCACACTTCAAGAACCTTGCAAAAACTTTTTAATCTACTTCTTTTAAAAACCCAAATTTTAAGGCCCATTTTGTAGCCCGAGCTTTACAATCGGGCTCTGATACCACTAAATGTAACACCTCAAACTCAACCTAGAAGTTAGGCCTGAATCCAGAATGTCACATTAAAGGCACACTTTAAAACGATTTTACTAATTAACCATTTAAGGCTCAAAAGCCCAAAACCCTTGTATCTTGTTAAGTTAAAAAGAAAAGCCCATATTTTAAGAAAACATTCATATGTTGAGTTATTTTGAAAACCATCTTAACTTATAAAATTTTTATTTAAGTTTATTAACTAGATAGTTGAAACAATAATGATAAAACCCAATATCTAAAGTCAATTAGGAGATACATGGCCTTATTACAATTCAATGAAAAATAAAGTATTTAAAATAAATTCGTTTGAACAAATTAAAACATCTGATCAGCTTGTAGTGTGGCCATTCATATTGTCCCTATCACGAGCCTACGAGGCCCAAAATATGCATCGAAAGTGGTTCAGGACTAAGCCTAGAACTTTGGAAACTTTTGGAAAACATAGAAAAATTTTCATGTAAAAGGGGTCATACACCTGTGTGGGTTTGGGACATACCCGTGCTTCAGGCCATGTTCAAATTAGGGAGCTTTCTGTTTATGACGTCATCATCAAATTGAGGTCACACGCTTGCGTGCTTAGGCCATGTGATCAATTATATTTTCATAATTTTTCATAAAATAGGTGCAGACTTTACACGGCCAGGGTACACGCCGTGTTCGAGGCTTTACCGTCAACACAGCTGAGACACACACTCGTGTCTCTGCCCGTGTGCTCATTACTAAGCATTCTATTTTGCAATAATTAAGGTGCAGAGGACACATAGCTAGAACACACGCCCATGGGGCAAGCCATGTGTCACACACGGACTAGACACACGCCCGTGTGTCTACCTGTGTGGACAAATATAAGGCTATTTAACACGCCTTTTTGCCACCCTTCCATGCACAACAAAACATAGCACCAATCCAAGCATATACATTCAACCCAACCAGCCACACATAAGGCCTCCACATATCATTTACATGCTATCATTTATCATATACAAACATCACATACTTAGCATCTCAAACCATGTAATTTCCCCACATTCATGAAAACATCATCATAAACCAATATTAGCCAATAACAAATGGCCATTTACCAAATGAATTATCAACTATTGAAGCCAACATATATGGCCAAATAAATTATGACACATAACAAAAAGATCAAGTCCCTATACATGCCATAACTCAAAATATTATAATCATAAGTATCCAAAATGATAATTTTTATAGTGTGAATGGATCTCCAACAGTCTCCGACCCTTGAGCTAGCTTTGTACACTATAAGACAAAGGAAAGAAAAGGGAGTAAGCTTTAAAGCTTAGTAAGTTCCTATGCAAATAACAGGCATCATAAACACACATTTATCATGCAACTAACATGAAATGAATTAACATAGATGTTATTATAAATCTCATAGTCCAACTTGGCATGGATAATATTTGAAACCTTAACATAATATCTTGCACAATCACAACCTTACCAAGAGATTCTTCAAATATTGAGCACATTAGACATAAGTTTTACGTACATACATGTACCAATTAGCAACATACCATGGACTTTCGCAACGTTAACATTTCCGTTACATTTCCCGTTGAACCGCTTAGAATACTAAAGGATACTCGAGAAATCTCACACACATAGTACCATACCAATGCCATATCCTATATATGGTCTTACATGGGATATCATATCGATTCCAATAGCCCAACTATGGTCTTACATGAAATCTCACATCGATGCCATATTCCGGATATGGTCTTACACGTAGTCTTAAATAACCCTAATGTCATGACATTTGTATCCTACCTATTCCTAAGGTTCAACCGGGATTCCTCGTTTGTTGAACATTGTCAATTTCATTCAAGAGTAAATCACAATTCATATAATAATAAAGCAATTAAAGCATAAATAACAATGAATTATTTATATACGAACTTACCTCGGTACAAAAATAGCGAAAATGGACCTAATCGTCAATAACCTTGTTTTCCCCCGATCAAGGTTTGAACCCCGTCTTTCTTGATCTATAATAGAAAATTTAACTTATTTCATTATCACATTGCTCAATTCAGTCCGAAAATCACACTATGGCAAAATTACCATTTTTGTCCCTAAACTTTTACATATTTACTTTTTTTCCCTTAGGCTCGAAAAATGAAATCTATTCAATTTCTTCAATTTCCAAGCCTAGGTGATCCTCTTTTATTCTTATAGCAGTCCACATTTTTCATTTAATCATACTTTTACACACATTTTATAATCTTTTTACAAATAGGTCTTTTTATGTATTTCCATCAATAATCAATCAGAAAAAGTTGTTCATTACACATCAAACTTTCATTTTCTACCCTAAAACATTAAAACACATGCATGTCATACATGGGTAAAATTTTAAACATGAACCCTACTTCAAAACAATGGTAGAAATAGAAAGATCGGGTGAATACGACTTCAAAAACATAAAGAGCATTAAAAACGGGGCTAGGATGTACTTACAATCAAGCTTGAAAGATGAACAAACCCTAACTATGGTGTTCTACCAAGTTTCAGCCAAGGTTGAAGAAAGATAAGCAAATTTTGGCTTTATTTTCCCTTTTTATTTTTTAATTTACCAAATGAACAAAACACCCTTCACTTAAAAATTTGAAATTTTATCTCACCATGTCCATTTTTGTCCATTAACTTAACAAATGGTCTAATTACCATCTAAGAACCTTCAAGTTAAAATTTCATAGAAATTAGACACCTATAGCATGTAGAACTCAACTTTTGCACTTTTTACAATTTAGTCCTTTTTACTAAATTGAGTTCCCAAACGTCAAAATTTCCAAATGAAATTTTTGCAAAATCATTTCATAAAATTGTAGACCATAGAAATATAATAAAAATAATTTTACTACATCGAATTTGTGATCCCAAAACCACTATTCCGAGTAGGCATAAAATCAGGCTATTACAAAAGACCAAATTTCATTACAAAGAACAATCAAATATTCAAATCCTTTCCTAAATAAAGGTTTTTCCTTGAAGATCAAGGAAATACTTTTCAATATTTTTTGTTTCTAAATTTTAATGGACTCAAAACGTCTCGTGGTTTCTACACACTAGTTTTCTACTCTTCCTAGAAGGCATATTCAATTTCAAAACTTAGAAAAACTAATAGATTCAAACAATATCTTTCAAAAGTAATAGAATAATATAATTTGAGAGTTGGAACTCTTAACTTTTTCTTGAAATCTTGTTTCCTACAAAGTAGTTCTTGTGATCTCTCGTATGAATGTTTGATGTGTAGCATAAACCAATGAAGATGAAAAGAAGAGATTTGCAACAAAATAATAAGGAATGATAGAATAGGGGTTTAGGTTTTAAGAGGGTTTTAAGAGATTTGAGAGAATTTAAAAGTTAAAAATTGTTTGGTTTTAAGTTAAAAGAGTTTCTAAGTTTTAATATGCGTATTTTGAGGTTAAAAACTGATTAAAATTAAGTTAAAAGTCGAAGGTTGCATGCTCGGGTTAGGTCGACCCTACAGAAAATTGTAGCGATGTCACGACACAGGGGTTTTGTGTCGTGCCTAACAAGATGTCGATGTCGCGACTCCAGGGTTTGGTGTCGTGACACAGCGTGAAAGTTTGAAAACATGGGTAAAATCCTCTCTGTGTTGCGACACAAGAGTGTTGTGTGGCGACATTGAGATAATTTTCTCGATTCTTTCGATTCTAGTCAATGTGTCACGACATAGGGGTGTTGTGTTGCAACACCAACTCTGTTTTTGCCCAAACTTACTATATGCAGAGCGTCTCAATTTTGTGAAACAAAATTTTAATAAAAATTAAAGTCTAAACTATTGGTTAGTTAAAGATATGATATATACATAAAATTAAAGTTCAAATAAGAATGTCAAGTTTTGCTACCGGATTCATCCGTCAGCTCAATCAGCGTGCCCATGGTTGCTCCTCCTATTTCGTTTCTAACTGTGCTTATCCAGTATCCATCATGTACTGATTACAGAAAATACCCCCTCGACTCAAGATAATTATGGATTTTTATTCAAGACATTGCTTCCCTAACTTTCCCCTATTTATCTCATTCTACTCGTGACCACCTTTAAAAATTCATGTCTCACCATTGCTCCTTATGGTATTCATTATTTTCCAAATCAATGGTGGACATGGACATTGCTAAAAATGGTCTGCCCAACATAATCGATATCACATGGTCCCTTTCAAAATCTAGGATAATAAAATCAACTGGGATGATGAACCTCTTCACTTTGACCAACACATCTTCAAGAACTCCTTTTGGTTTTACTAAAAACCTACCAGCTAGCTATAGTGTGATCTGATTATTTTTAAGCTCCTCTAACCAAAGTTTTTCATATCTATATAAAGACATTAAATTAATACTGGCTTTTAAATCGCATAGAGCCTTACAAAAATGTATATCCCCTGTCTCTATAGGATTGTTAAACTTCCTGGGTCTTTTAGTTTTGGGGGCATTTGTTTGGATATAAATGCACTACATGAGGCGCTTACGTTAACTTGCTATATTATTTTTATTGTTTGTCACCTAGACATAATTTCTTTCAAATATTTGGCATATTTAGGAACTTTTTCAATTAAATCAATTATAGACAAGTTAACATTCAGGGATTTAAATAAGTTTAGAAAACTTACAAATTTTGCCTAATCCAGTTTTTGTTTCTCTTCTAACTATGAATGGAATGGTACCCTTGGCAATGTAGGTTCCTATATTGGCTCATTCTTTAGTTTAGCTACCGACTCAACTTTGTCAACTGGTTCAGGTTCAGTTTCATTTTCTTGGGGATTCCCTTGAAGATCTTTCCCATCCTCTTTACTCTCTTTGTGAACTGGTTTTTTCGAGATACTCAGTACTTTTGCTTAATAGAGTGTGATTGCTTTCACTTTCTCCTTCCCTTCTCTCCGAGGATTATTCTCTGTATTGCTCGGGATTCCTTTGCCAATTTTTCTTTTGATATCTCCCATCATACTCATCAATTGGCTCATCTGATCTTTCAACTTAGTGAATGTTTTCATGGTGTTAATGCACTTAGACTGCACCTGTTTTACTTTAGTTCTCATTGACTACATTTCCCCCTCGATCCGATTCAAGCATTAACCACATATAGTATAATCATTTGGGTTGACCCTTTCTTGAGACTTCTACAAATAAGAAGGTTGATAATCAGTATTTTTAATTGGTTGTGCACTGTTACCTCTTCCTTGATTTCCTCCCCATCTAAGGTTTGGGTGATCTCTCCTACTAGGATTATAGGGGTTTTCACCCTTATTTTTGACGTAATTGACATCCTCAGTTAGATTGTTAATATAATGAAAGAGTGGTTTGTCTCCTCCATATATAGATGAAGTACTAGATGAGGACTCTATGCGATTGAGTTTGTCCACATTTTTTTGGTATCTATCATCCTCCTTCATAGCTTTTACAGTACATGGTTTCTGGCCATATGTATAGAGTTTAGTTGGCCACTGGCAAGAATTCATTGACATGTTTTTTATTAACTCATATGCATCTTCATAGGTTCTATTCATTAAAGCTCATTCTATGGCTCCATCTAGTCTTGAATGTGAGTGTACATCCAACCCATTGTAGAACATTTGCAGCCTCATCCATTCAGGTAATCCATGATTTGGGCATATCTGTATTAGTGTTTTAAAACACTCCCAAGTTTTATGAAACCTCTCTCCTTCTAATTGTTTGAATGTTGCGATTTCCCTCCTCAGTTGGACCGTCTTGCTACTAGGGAAAAAATTTTGTAGAAATTTTCCTGCAAGTTCATCCCATGTCGTGATGGATCTTAGTGCTTATAAATCTAACCAAGAAAAGACGTTATCGATTAAGGAGAAAGGGAACAGTCGAAGATAAATAGCATCATTGGTGACCCCATTATATTTAAATGTATCACAAAGCTGAAGGAACCATTCTAAATGTTGATTTGGATCCTCCATCATTGTGCCTTTATACTACAGATTGTTCTGGATCATCTAGATCATAGCCAATTTTATTTCAAAAATTTTAGTCATGATGGCTGGCCTTGTGATGCTTCCTTGAATCATCTTTAGATTTGGTAATGTGTACTCCCTTAGGGTTCTTTCGTTGTGTGCCATAGGTATGTTTGCAGGTAGCTGTGGTGGTGGTGGTAAGTCCTCTGGGATAGTATTGTTAACCTTGTCAAATAGTGGGTTCTCGTGTAGTGGATTTCCTATTGTAGGTTGCTGATTCTGCATTTGTTATTACTGTCAATTGTTCCTACGTATTAGTATTTTCGGATTAATGGCTGGGTCTATAGGTGTTTCCCTACTTTGAGTCATAAACTGAAACCACAGAGCAAAATAAAACATTAGTAAAAATAAAATAAAACTTGTATCTATAATTTATTAATTTTCTAATTATTCTATTAAATGTAAAAATTAAAATTAATCTAGTAGCGTTACCTCATCGGCAACAGCGCCAACAACTTGACCGCCTCTGGACATACCTACGTCCAGAGTATCAATACTACAACTAAAAGTTATGGAATTAAGGCGGTGTCCACAATTATACGAGTCATGTTGTAATATAGTTACAAAAAAGTAGGTAAGTACTCCGATTATCGTACTCAAGGGAGGCAAGTACCAAACTAATGTTAATATAAACACAAATAGAAGTAATTAGTCATTTAAATAAATTATAGTATGATAAAACATAAAAAGAAATATTTTTTGGTTTTTATAACTAATAAAATAAAATAAAAACAAAAATAAAAGGAACTTTAGAAAACTTAATTCTAACTTAATCAAATCTAAGCATGCATGATTAACTCACTGTAGTGATTATAACAAATTCCTATTTTAGGCTTATACTTAATCAACTAGTCACTAGCCTAGTAGGTTCTCTCGATCTTCCACTAAACTAACGAGTTAACAAGAACTGTTTATCTCTCAACCTCACAGTTTAGACCAGTTCGGGGCTGCGGTGTTCACGGATATGCCATACCAATTTTGCATTAATTTTCACCTAAATGACTTTCTAGGGTCGTCAAGCCTAGGGTTTAAGTTCTTCATCTCCCAAATAGTTGATCGGCTAAGAAACCCTACATAGCAATTAATTAATCACACCTCCACTCACTAATCCCTCATAAAAGGATTATTTCCTTGTGGATCTCATGAACACAATAATCTTGATAATAAAGATAACCATGAATGATAAATCAATAGAAGGTTTTAAAAGAATGTTGAATTGTATTGATTGAAGCATAAAATCCACAATAGTTTGATCACAGTTACAACTTACATTCTCCGACGAACACAAAATAGAAAAGAAATGAAATAAACCTAAAACATGAAAGAAAGGAAAAAATAAAGACTAAATTTACAAATAAAAAATTAGAATGTAACAGTTGTCCTCAAGCAAGTGTTTTACGAGCCTATTTATAGAGTTAGGGTTGTTGTCGTCCTTAACCCTAGGTCAGTTGACATTCTCGTGTTTTAATTTCCATTATGCGGACCAAAATACCCCTGGCTCGTAACCATTTCACGGACAGGATTGATGTTGCAACACATTAGTCCCTGTGTCATGGCATTAAAGGTAGTATGAATGGTTCAAGGCTAGCTTCAAGGGTGTGCCGCGACATCCCTTGGCTATGTCATGACACAAAAGGCAGTATAGTAGTCCTAGCATTCTACTCCTTGTGTTGAAACATTGAACTCCCCATGTTGCAACATAGCTACCAACTTTAAGTTCATATACCTTTGAATGGTCTCATGTACACTCACTAAGTACGTTATCTTGCCCTTAGGCCTCATTTGGCCCCTAAGGTAAATAAAAGACTCAAAATAAACTTTTCATTAAATTTAAACTAAGCTAAGAAAAACATAAATAAAACATACTAAAGCTGCTCATATTCAAGCTCCTCAAGTACAAAAACTAGTTTAATTTGCTACACCGAATTACGATAGATTAGTCGCCACACCACTCAATCTAGATTCTTGAAAAGGAATAAATCGAGACATAGTGACTTGAGATTTCAAAATGCTCCAACAGATAGTGTTGGCAGTGTTCACAATGTTGTTAGATCTGTTTGCAATCATTGTGGGAAATTCCACACTAATGAATGTAGAGTTAAAACAAGTGCCTGTTTCTGACGTGATTCGATAGAGCATTTTTGGAGAAACTGCCTGAGAAAGAATTGTGTTACAGATGATCAAGATAGTAAGCCCATATTAGTTTCTTAAAGGGGTAGACGGTCAGGATAGAATAGTAATATCGAAGCAAATCGAAGTGGGACTAAAGACACTATAGTTAGATCCAAAGCTAAGGCACTAGTTCAAATTTGTGCTATTCGACTTAGAGAAGAGGCTTCTGCACCCAATGTCATAGTTGGTGTTTTCTCTCTCTTTGATGCTATAGTTTATGCATTAATTAACCCTAGGTCAACCCATTCATATATTTGCACTGCTTTGGCACCTTAAAAGAACATACCTATAGAATCAACTAAATTTGATGTTAGAGATACGAACCCACTAGGTTAGGATGTTATAGTCAATCGTAAGAAGTGTCTACTGAGAATTCAAGGCTATGATTTCCCCGCTGATATGATGTTACTGCCTTTTCCACAAATTTGATGTTATTTTAGGCATGGTTTGGTTAACTTTACATGATGCAGTAGTGAACTATTGATTGAAATAGATTGATCTGAGATTTCCAAGTGGCGAGTTAATTATTGTTAAGCTTAATAGAATCAATAGTGTTACTAATGTCTATCTCCACTCAGAAATTGGTCAGAAAGGGTTGTCCAGTATTTTTGGCTTGCATTCTTGATACTCGAGTGTCGAGATTGAAAATTGATTAGGCACCGACAATTAAAGACTTTATAGACGTGTTTCTAAAAGATTCACTTGGATCACTACTAAATAAAGAGGTGGAATTTGGGATTTATTTGATACCAGCGACTATCTAAATATCTGCTGTACCATATAGAATGGCAGCAATTGAATTAAAAGAGTTAAAAGCTCAGTTGCAAGGATTGATTGATAGAGAATTCATCCGATCACGTGTATCCCTATCAGCCAAACCAATTTTATTCATCAAAAAGAAAGATAGGACCCTAGGGTTGTGCATTCATTATCGACATTTGAATAAAGTGACTATCAAGAATAAAAATGCATTACTATGAAAAGATAACATATTCGACTAGTTGGACAAAGATATAGTATTTTTGAAGATTGATCTTCATATGGTTACTATCAACTGAGAGTTAAAGAGTTTGATGTACCAAAAATTACATTTAGAACTCATTAAAATCACTATGAGTTTCTTGAAATGTTGTTTGGTTTGACTAATGCCCCTGTAGCATTTATGGATTTCATGAACAAAAATTTTTAGCTAGATTTAGAGAGATTTGTTGTTGTATTTATTAACGATACACTAATCTATTCAAAGAACGAGTTTGAGCGTGATCAGCATCTACGAATTATGTTACGAACTCTAAGGGAAAAACATTTATTTGCGAAGTTTAGAAAATGTGAGTTCTGGCTCAAATAAGTTGGATTTCTTTTTTATGTGATTTCAGTGCAAGGCATTCGAGTATATCCGAGCAAGATTTCTGCAATTTTGAATTGGAACCCTCCGAGAAATATTTTTGAGGTACGTAGTTTTCTAAGTTTGGTAGGATATTGCAGACGATTAGTGAAAGGTTTTTTTGATGATTGTCTTACCTTTAATAAAGATACTACAGAAAGGCTTTAGATTTATGTGGTCGGAAAAGTGCCAGCAAAGTTTTCATCAATTGAGAGCTATGTTGACTGAAGCTCCAATTTTGACTCAGTCAAAATTTGGGAAGGAATTCAGTGTGTACAATGATGCATTTCTCAACGCTTTAGGTTGCGTTATAATGTAACAACGCAAAGTTATTGCTTATACTTCTCGACAATTGAAATTGCATGAGAAAAACTATCCAAAACACGATCTATAGTTGCCAGTGGTTGTTTTTGCTCTGAAGATTTGGTGACATTACTTGTATGGAGAGAAATGTCACGTGTATACCTATCATAAAATTTTAAATACCTAATGTCATAGAAAGAATTAAATCTGAGGCAGCGAAGATAGCTTGAACTATTAAAGGATTATGATTTGGTGATTGACTACCATCTAGCTAAAACTAATATTAGAATTGATGCCTTCAGTCAGAAATCTTTGTTTATGTTGAGGGCAATAAATGCCCAATTGAGTTTAAAACATGGCTATTTTATTTTAGCTAAGTTGAATGCTAAACCAGTATTCCTTCAGAGAATTTGATAGCTGCAAAAAGATGATCCGAATTTGCTAGCTAAACGGGAACAGCCCTAGAATGGTCAAACCACTGAATTAAGTGTTGGCAATGAAAATAGTTTGTACTTCTAAAATTGGATATGTGTGTCGAATGACTCTAATGTTTAGTGAGACATTCTACAGGAGGCTCATAACAACTTTTTATGCAAAACATCTGGACGACAACAAAATGTACAATAACTTGAAACAAAGTTATTGGTGGCCGGGAATGAAGTGAGAAATATCTAAGTTTATATCAAGATGTTTAGTGTGTCATCAAGTGAAAGTCGAGCATCATGTTTTGTTAGGTTTGTTATAACCTGTAATGATTCTTGAGTGGAAATGGGAACATGTAACGATGGAATTTGTATTAGGGTTACCATTGTCTATAATGTCCCAAAAGTCAGTGGTGTCGAAAAGTGTGGTTTTGGAACCCTATTTTCGTAAACCAAACTTGTAAATAATATTATTAAATATTTACAGAGTTATATTAGAAGTGAAATGAATTTCAGTTAGGTAATTTTTTTCGAATTAGTGCTTAATTAGGGTCCAGGGACTAAATGATAAAAGTGGTGAAAGTGAAAATTCTAATTAGAAATTAAGGGCTAAAAAGGAAATTTTGCCTTTCTAATCTTTTGTGGACAGTAAGAATATATATAGATAGGTTACAAAATTTCTTAATTAAAAACAAATATAATAAAACATAATTTAAGTTAATAATAAAATATAAAGAAAATAAAGATAGTGGAGAAAAATAAAAACATTTCTGTTCACCATCTTTTGCATGTCGAATTGGAGAAGAAAAAAACGAAGCTTTTGGCTATTGAGTTCAAGTTATAGATCTTGATTTGGTTAGTGAAATTTAGTCATTTTCTTGTAACTTTTACATTTTCAAAATCTCGGTAGCTTAAGCTAGCTGACCCATGTTGTATTTTTCAATACTGCTAAAGATTTAAGATGTTACCATTGATGAATATTTGGAGCTTGAGGTGTAATTTCGATAGATTTCAAGTTTAGAATTAATAAAAGACTAAATTGTAAAGTTAATTGATGATTTTTTCCAATAGCAACTAAAATGCAGAAATTTTAAAATTTAGTGCTAAAAATGTGAAATAGGAAATGAAGTTAGGCCTAGATGTTTGAAATCGGGACAAAACACCACGTCCGATTATGTTACGGAATGGTGAGAGTTAAATTTGAATGGAAACACTAGTGTATTTTAGGAGACAATTTGAGTAGACTTGTTTGAAATCGGATGGAGTATGTAAAACCAGTAGATTTTTGAAATCTTAACCGATGTGTGGCTAAATGAGTTTAAACCATTTAAACCTTAATAGTTTCTTAGTGTTACTTAAAACCTTATTAGACTTAGAGTAATACTGAGTTTGATTTGAAAATCAATTGAATTTGCTTAATATAAAGACGTAGTGTGATACCCGATGGTATGTTTTAAAAACATATTGCGTTATCATTTTGAAATCATTATCTTTCCAAGTTTTAGTAAAAATGCATACCACTTGTGTTGTTAAGGCATATTAAAATCTAATTACAACATAAACATCACCAAAACATAAATTAAAGGCCTTTACATATCCAATATAAAACCCAAATAAAATAAATAAGCTAAAGTACCCAAATTCATTAGTCCTTTATTAAAGCCCTGGCATGTGCACCCGAGTCCATCCGGCTCCATGTCCGCGTCACGAGTCACCGAAATATCAAAGGAGAGGGTGAGTCGAGTGACTCGATGTGTAAATCCCGCTCCAGAAGATCAACATGCTAACACACATCATACAATGCAACATAATTAATGCAACCCGATTCTAACCATCCATATCGCCTTTTCTACCCGTGTGGTACCAAACCACCGGTGGTGCCAAACCACTGGTGACATATAGTCACAATGTGTTACCAAAACACCGGTGTCCCAAAGACACAATATCCGTCAATGTGGTGCCAAACCACCGTGTCCCAAAGACACAATTGTGCTACCAAAGCACCGTGACCAAGTCACAAATCGATGATGGGGCCAACCCATCGTGTGATACCAAATCACTAGCAGACGATCCCATATCTCAAGTGGGGCCAACCCACGGTGGTTAAACCACAGGGGACAAGTCGCAATGAGGTGCCAAACCTCCGTGACCCAAAGTCACAAAGTGTGCTACCAAAGCACTGGTGCTCGTCAGCACAAAATATCACTGCTCCCTCCACTCATATCACCCATACATGTCATACTGACTCATGTACAATATGCAATCATGTAACTCATGCAACCATGTCCAACATTGCATCTCATAGCATATATATACAGTATAGATCATCATATTCAAAGTATCCATAATAGGACTTGTAATAAAATAGACTTACCCGGATCCGTACACATACCCCATTTGGGTATCCAATTATCCATCATACTGGTATCGTTTTTAACAGGCAAACAGGTTTATTAATAACATTACTAGGTATCGGTGTTAGTTTACACACCGTAAATACTGAGTCTAGAAATCGACAAAAGCAATCTAAGTCCCTCGAGTACTAGCTTCTACAATCGACCAAAACATAGGGTTGACATCTACACATTCGCCAACACCATTAGACCAAAAGGGTTTGTCGAAGCCCTTACCTTTCACCGATTTGGTTTCCTACCAAATCCAACCAAAGAGTGGTTCCTTAGACAATCGGCCCACCTATCAAGAATGAAACATTAATCTCTTGAAGCTTTGACTAACCAAGAATTAAGAGAATGAACTATCAACAACCAATCACTTAACCTCCACTTACTAATCAACCGATGTAAGAAAACGGCTCCTCTTGCTTGCTTTGAAACCTTTGATGTCCTATAATAAGAATTGGTTTATAAAAGATTAGACCTTCCAACAATCACAATCGGCCATCAACGCAATAAGAATCGGCAAGGTGAGAAAAAGAAAAGAAATGGCCATTCGCCAACACTTACCTACTACCAACGATTGAAACCACACACCCAACACCACCAAATATTCGGCCACCCAACACCAGAGGAGAATGATTCGGCTAACAGGTTTCGGAAAAGACAAGCAAATAAAATAGATGAATGAAGGGGTCACTTTCGGTTTTGATGAAGAGAACAAATGGATGATGTTTCGGCTTACAAAGCTTCAAGAAGAAAGAAAGGTGAAAGAGGAGAGAGCATTCGGCTTCAAGAAAAGAGGAAAGAAAATGCTGGATTCGGCTCAAAAATGATGAAGAACAAAGGCTGGTTTTTGTTTAAAAGAGATGGTATGGAACAAAGGGAAATCGGCACAAGGTTGTGAAAGCACAAAGAAAGAAAATGAGAAGGAAACGACCAGCAAATGAGAAGGTTCGGCTTGAGTGCTTAACACCCTTACTTTCGGCTTTGTACAATTAAAGAAAGAGGAAGAAAAATGTGAGAAGAAGGGATATAGGTTTCGGCTTACCCAAAGGAAAGAAGAAGGAAGAAACAAGGTTTACTTTCGGCAATAAGGTGCTAGAGGTTTCGGTTTAACAAAGTTGACAAAAGAAGCAGAGGGTGGGAGAGGCATTCGGCTTCCAAATGAAACAAAAAGAAAAACAAAAGAGCTACAAGTGCATTCGGCAATACCCAAGCTTTGGGTTTTCGGTTCCAAGAAGAGAGAATATGGGCAAAAAGAAAGAGTGCAAGTTTCGGCTTAAGCTACAAGCATATGACCGAAACACACACACACATGCACAAAGGAGATTTCGGCACTTCCCAAGCTCCCCCAAACACTCCTCAAAACCGGCCACACACTCCCTCTCCCCCCAAACTCTCACCAAACCGGCCAAATCTCCCCCATACACTCCACTCCACACATTTCAAATGTGTTTACCAAGTCTTACTCCTACAATCACTCTCCACCTTACCTTTGAACGGTTTGACTTAGTCCATGGTAGAATTCCACTTGCCTTCTACCTCTTCCTCCATGCCGTCCAAAATGGGTGACAAAATGGGAGCTCTACGACTTGAACTCTGGACCTCCCTCACCTGAAGATGACGCCACACCCAAGGTCTAAGTGGCGCATGCCTTGCCACTTAGCTAGCTCCTCATTTGTGCTATAATTTCACTTAATTTAAATATAAACCCCAACACCTTCTGCTTCTATCCCCTAAAGCCCCTAAACAAGAATTTCACCACCTACCCAGGCTCACACCTAGCCCACAACTAAATCCCGAAAACACCAAAACAACATCATAGCAAGCAATTAAACATGCAAACAATGCCAAATCGAAATAGCCCCTTAACCCGGATATTACGCCTCTACCCCTTAAAATAATTTCGACCTCGAAATTACACGTCAAGAGTTGCGGGTATTGTCGTCTCATCATATCCTCGGGTTCCCACATCGCTTCTTCCACGCCATGATTCCGCCAAAGAACCTTAACCAGAGGCACGAGACTTCTAGCAGAACCTTCACATCCCGATCCAAAATCAGACAGGCTCTTCCTCTATGGACATATCCGGATTTACTTGATCTCCTCATCACATTACATGTGATGGATCGGACGATATCGTCAAGCATCGAACGTGGAACACGTCGTGAATTTGACTTAACTCACCGTGCAACTCGAGCTGATACGAATCGTCCCACTCGCCTTAGTACCTTATATGGCCCAATAAACCTCGGACTAAGCTTGCCTTTCTTCCCGAACCTTAATACTTTCTTCCACGGTGAGACCTTCAGAAAACCCGATCTCCCACAAAGAAACTCAATATCTCTCCGTTTAAGATCGGATAGGACTTCGCGGTCGAAGCTTCCTTGATCGAGCTGAATCAACTTAACCTTGTCTTCGTCTCAAAGAACCAACTCAGTCCCAATAATCGACGCTCACTTAACTCGCCCAACAAGTTTGGTGAACGACACTTCCTACCGCATAACGCCTCATAAGGTGCCATCTTAATGCTCGCTTGGTAGGCATTGTTGTAGGCGAACTCACCAACGGTAGATACTCCTCCCAACTACCCTCAAGTCCAATACACAACCTCAAGCATATCCTCCAATATCTCAGATAACCCTTTCGATTGCCCGTCACCATGGATGAAATGTCTTGAAATCTAACAGTGTACCCGAGAGCCCGATGCAAAGCCTTCCGAACCTTGACGTGAATCGGGGTCCCTATCCGAGATGATCGACACGGTACCCCATGCGCCTCACTATCTCCGATACATACAGACTTTGCCGACCTCAGTAGTGAGTAATCCACCTCACCGGAATAAAGTGAGCTGATTTAGTCAGCCGATCCACAATTACCCAAACCGAATCCTTCTTGCTTGGTGTAAGCGGTAATCCACTAACGAAATCCATAGTTATTCTTTCCCACTTCCATCGTGGAATTTTCACTTTGGTCAAGCAACCTGACGACAATCGATGCTCACTTTGACTACCGACAAGTCGACACTTTCCTACAAATTCTGCCACCTCCTTTTTCGATCTTGCCACCGTAATCGCTCCACGAGATCCTTATACATTTTGCTACCTCCGGGATGCATAGCGTAGAGGTTGCTATGAGCATCCTCAAGAATCTTTTGCCTCAATTCAAGATCTCTAAGGCATACAAGCTTTCCCACGAAACACGTAACCCCATCACCGGACAAGTCAGAACCCTTCAAACCATTATTCTCGCACTTTTGAGTCCTCTCGCGCCAAAACCTCATCTAACAACCGCTTCCCTAATGCGCTCAACCCAAGTAGGCTTAACTCGCAGCTTCGCGTAATACTCCGCCATCGTACAAACTCAAGTGGGCAAACAACGCCTTATATCCGAAACAACCTTACGGCTCAACGCGTCGCCACGACGTTAGCCTTGCGGATGATACTCAATTGAGCAATCGTAGTCTTTCAATAGCTCAATCCATCGTGACATCCTCGATTCAAGTCTTTCGAGTTAGGAGGTACTTCAGACTCTTATGGTCCGTATAGACTACCGATCTTTCTCCGCATAAGTAATGCCTCCATATCTTTAAGGCAAATACCACAACCGCTAACTCCGGATCGTCAGGCCGGATAGTTGACCTCATGTGGCCTCGATTGCGAGAGCGTAAGCCACAACCTTACCTTCTTGCATCAAGACACAACCCAAGCCCGTATGTGATGCATCGCAAGACATCAGAAATTCCTTACCACCTCGGGTTGAATCGTAACCGAGCTTGGTCAAAAAAATCTTCTTTAACTTATCGAAGCTCTCTGCTGTTTCTCACCAAACAAAGCGAACTCCTTTCTTAATAATTTGGTCATCGGCCGCAATTAACGAGAAACCTCTACAAACCTTCTGTAGTATCCGCCAACCCCGTAAAACTCAATCTCCGCCATCGACTTAGGCGGCTTCCAATCCAGCGGCCTCTATCTTTCGAGGATCCACTCTAATCCCTCAAATTCGACACTACATGACCCAAGAATGTCACCTCCACGAGCGAAACTCGCATTCTTGAACTTCGCGATAGAAATGCTTTCCCTTAGAATCGCAATACTACCCGCAAATGAGCATCATGCTCCTCCTCGCCCTGAATATACCAAGATGTCGTCGATAAAACTACCACGAACCGATCTAGGTAATCGTTGGAACACCCTTCGCTCATCGATCCATGAAAGTCAGGTCGTTAGTCAACCCGAACAGCATAACCAAGAACTCAAAGTGCCCATACCGAGTACCTAATGCCGCCTTCTGAGATATCCGCCTCTTTTACCTTCAACTGGTGATACCTGCACCTTAGGTCAATCTTGAGAAAACAGACGCCTTCACCGATCAAACAAGTCATCTATCCGAGGCGGTGGATACTTGTTTTGATCGTCGACTTATTCGGTTATGGTAGTCTATGCACATCCGCATAGTACCGCTCTTTCTTCTTTACAAAGAGTACCTCAAGGCCCCATGGCGTAAATACTTGGCACGATAAAACCTCGATCCAATAACTCCCGGATTTGAGCCTTAAGCTCCACTAATTCTTTAGGTGCCATCCTCAGACGGAGCAATGGATACAGTGCGCTTAAGAATGATCAATCCCGAACTCTACCTCCCGATCCGTGGCAAACCCTAAGCTCCTCAGAAACACATCCACAAATTCCCTAATCGTCCGAATAGCCTCCACGAAGACTCCTTAGCCTCCAAGGCATACACATGCACCATATATGCTTCGCAATTCTTTCGACCATTTTCTGGCTTTCAGGCAGATACCACATTGGATGAGATAGTTTCTCCTATTACCGATCGTAACTACTTCATCACCTCACCGTGCTCGTAACCATGCGCTTAGTCACAGCATTCAACTTCACCGATGCTTACTCACCACCCATCCCCAAAATCGATCGAACTCCCCAAACTAGCTTCCATCAGATCGCCTCAAAAGATACCCCTTGGAGTTCTAGAGGTGCGCTTCTATCAATCTATCTACCACTACAGAGTGACCTGAGGGCTTATTACGGTCATCCGCTAGAAGATATCTCGAGTCTAAATCCATTGTCTCTATTATACTATCGGCAACATAAGAGTGCGAGACCCCACATCAATTAAAGCGGTATAAGGAGAACCAAAAATCAAGAACGCATCGGTTATGACGTCCGGTCGTCACCCTCCTCTCTACCGCAAAGATATACCAAACCAGTCGCTCGGCCTCGAACTACTCGCACCTCACGGTGCTCCACGGCCCACCGTAACCGGCACCTCTCTCGCCATTACCTCGCCCTCTCATGGCGGTCCATTATTTCAGACTGACACTACCCGATTCTGACCGAATTCTAGCCAACTTATGCGGACAATCCTCACTCGGTGGTCCAAATGAGCCACACTCAAAACAACCTCTACCATCACCCAAAGAAGCCTCCCGGTGAGCCTTCCACAACGGTTACATCAAGGGCGGTCCCCGCTTAGCAAAGAATAAACCTACCCGACCGATTCGCCCACTCGGTCTAGCCCTCTTCTGCGATTACCCGACGACCGAAAGATCCAAAACTCCGCTTATGACGGTTTCTATCCATACTACCCTCACAGATTCTTTAATGCCCTCGGCAACCTTCGCTTTTCAACCGTAATCAAGAATTCACGCTCATGTTGGGCGCAATCAACAATCTTAACTCGCCTCGCAGCCATCCTCGAAACGAACGCACCTTTCCTCTTCAAGAGCCACCATACCCGCATAGCATCCGAATTTCGACCTCGAAACTTCGGCCTCATACTCCGATACTGATTTGCTCCCTGGACTAACCTCGTAAATGCTTTCCTCCGCTCATTTATGTAATTAGCTCCGACGCATTTCTTCCGATAGCGGCCGAAAATAGTCCCAAGTCGATCTTCCATTGCAGTATTATCACATTTGACCGTGAGCCACCACCGGTATGACTAATCTCGGAGAAGTGATACGATCCCTTTAATTTCTCTTCTGCGGTCGGTCTAGATCATCCATGATCCGCTCGTCGCTTCCACCAAGATTTCGGCGAAGCTAGGAGCAACACTAGAGATACCGGAAGAATTCAGCCCCATTTGCCCTAATCGCCAGCATGCATTTCCTAGCTCCTCGCCCCACCGCCTCTGCTACCCTCTCTAAAACCCGCAGATCGCTCGCGATATCGTGCATCATCGCCGGCCATTCTCGAACTCACCACCTCCACCGTGGCGAACCCAGATCTCATTCTCTGAACCCCCCTGAACCCACGGGCTCGAAATAATCATCCTACCGTGACCACGCCCACGACCACGCCCACCTCGGGTACTCATGACTAAATCTCAATGCAATTAAAGAATCTTATGTATCACCATTATTCCACCGTGTTTAAAGCAAAGTTTTATGAATTTTAAAGAAGCTTGTTTTCATGAATCCTATTAGTCTCGGCCTCTAAAGTAATCTTACTAACACTAGCCATTCAATCATATCAATATCACAACCAATAGTACAGGTACTTACCTGGGCGAACAGGTGCTTGGTGACTCGGTGCATGCCCTTCAACCCATACTTTAAAAATAGAATACTTGAAAATTATAGTTTTAAAACATTTTGGGCCTCGGCCCACAGTAGAAACTTTTGAACTCCGGCTCGATACCACAAATGTAACACCCCAAACCCGACAAAACACCACGTCCGAATCTGGTATGTTACGGAAAACGTGTTTGTGAGAGGTTAAATTTTTCGTTAAAAGCCGAGTGGAAACACTGTGTATTTTGGGAGACAATTTGAGTAGACTTGTTTGAAATCGGATGGAGTATGTAAAACACGGAGATTTTGAAATCTTAACTGATTGTGGCTAAATGAGTTTAAACCATTTAAACCTTAATAGTTTCTTAGTGTTACTTAAAACCTTATTAGACTTAGGAGTAATACGAGTTTGATTTGAAAATCAATTGAATTTGCTTAATATAAAGACGTAGTGTGATACCCGATGGTATGGTTTAAAAACATATTGCTATCATTTTGAAATCATTATCTTTCCAAGTTTTAGTAAAATGCATACCAAATTGTGTTGTTAAGGCATATTAAAATCTAATTACAACATAAACATCACCAAAACATAAATTAAAGGCCTTTTACAAATCCAATATAAAACCCAAATAAAATAAATAAGCTAAAGTACCCAAATTCATTAGTCCTTTATTAAAGCCCCGGCATGTGCACCCCGAGTCCATCCGGCCCATGTCCGCGTCTCACGAGTCACCTGAAATATCAAAGGAGAGGGTGAGTCGAGTGACTCAGTGTGTAAATCCCGCTCCCGAAGATCAACATGCTAACACACATCATACAATGCAACATAATTAATGCAACCCGATTCTAACCATCCATATCGCCTTTTCTACCCTGCTGTGGTACCAAACCACTGGTGGTGCCAAACCACTGTGACATATAGTCACAATGTGTTACCAAAACACCGGTGTCCCAAAGACACAATATCCGTCAATGTGGTGCCAAACCACCGGTGTCCCAAAGACACAATTGTGCTACCAAAGCACCGGTGACCGGTCACAACTCGATGATGGGGCCAACCCATCGTGTGATACCAAATCACTAGCGACGATCCCATATCTCAAGTGGGGCCAATCCACGGTGGTTAAACCACGAGGACAAGTCGCAATGAGGTGCTAAACCTCCGGTGACCCAAAGTCACAAAGTGTGCTACCAAAGCACCGGTGCTCACAAGACAAAATATCACCGCTCCCTCCACTCATATCACCCATACATGTCATATCGACTCATGTACAATATGCAATCATGTAACTCATGCAACCATGTCCAACATTGCATCTCATAGCATATATATACAGATAGATCATCATATTCAAAGTATCCATAATAGGACTTGTAATAAAATAGACTTACCCGGATCCGCACACATACCCCATTTGGGTATCCAATTATCCATCATATCGGTATCGCTTTTAACAGCAAAACAGTTTATTAATAACATTACTAGGTATCGCAGTGTTAGTTTACACACCGTAAATACGAGTCTAGAAATCGACAAAAGCAATCTAAGTCCCTCGAGTACTAGCTTCTACAATCGACCAAAACATAGGGTCGACATCTACACATTCGCCAACACCATTAGACCAAAAAGGGTTTGTCGAAAGCCCTCATTTTCACCCGATTTGGTTTCCTACCAAACTCAACCAAAGAGTGGTTCCTTAGACAATCGGCCCACCTATCAAGAATGAAACATTAATCTCTTGAAGCTTTGACTAACCAAGAATTAAGAGAATGAACTATCAACAACCAATCACTTAACCTCCACTTACTAATCAACTGACGAAGAAAAGCGGCTCCTCTTGCTTGCTTTGAAACCTTTGATGTCCTATAATAAGAATTGGTTTATAAAAGATTAGCACCTTCCAACAATCACAATGACCATCAACGCAATAAGAATCGGCAAGGTGAGAAAAGAAAAATGGCCATTCGCCAACACTTACCTACTACCAACGATTGGAAACCACACACCCAACACCACCAAATATTCTACCACCCAACACCAGAGGAGAATGATTCGCTAATGTGTTTTAAAAGACAAGCAAATAAAATAGATGAATGAAGGGGTCACTTTGGTTTTGATGAAGAGAACAAATGGATGATGTTTGACTACAAAGCTTCAAGAAGAAAGAAAGGTGAAAGAGGAGAGAGATTGAAGAAAAGAGAAAAGAAAATCTGGATTCTACAAAAATGATGAAGAACAAAGGCTGGTTTTGTTTAAAAGAGATGGTATGGAACAAGAAAAAGAAAGCACAAAGAAAGAAAATGAGAAGGAAACGACCAGCAAATGAGATTCTTAACACCCTTACTTTCGGCTTTGTACAATTAAAGAAAGAGGAAGAAAAATGTGAGAAGAAGGGATATAGGTTTTGAGGAACAAGGTTTACTTTCAATAAGGTGCTAGAGGTTTCGATTTAACAAAGTTGACAAAAGAAGGTAGGCATGGAAACAAAAAGAAAAACAAAAGAGCTACAAGTGCATTCTAATACCCAAGCTTTGGGTTTCGAAGAAGAGAGAATATGGGCAAAAAGAAAGAGTGCAAGTTTGAAGCTAAAGCATATGACCACACATGCACAATGGAGATTTCAAGACTTCCCAAGCTCCCCAAACACTCCTCAAACCCCACACACTCCCTCTCCTCAAACTCTCACCAAACCGCCAAATCTCCCCCATACACTCCACTCCACACATTTCAAATGTGTTTACCAAGTCTTACTCCTACAATCACTCTCCACCTTACCTTTGAGCAGTTTGACTTAGTCCATGGTAGAATTCCACTTGCCTTCTACCTCTTCCTCCATGCCGTCCAAAATGGGTGACAAAATGGGAGCTCACGACTTGAACTCTGGACCTCCTCACCAAGATGACGCCACACCAAGGTCTAAGGGCGCATGCCTTGCCACTAGCTAGCTCCTCATTTGTGCTATAATTTCACTTAATTTAAATATAAACCCCAACACCTTACGCTTCTATCCCTAAAGCCCCTAAACAAGAATTTCACCACCTACCTGTGCTCACACCTAGCCCACAACTAAATCCAAAACACCAAAACAACATCATAGCAAGCAATTAAACATGCAAACAATGCCAAATTAGCCCCTTAACCCGGGATATTACAATGTTAAATTTGAATGTTATGTTAGTCACAATTTTAGGGACTAAATGGAATAAAATGCTAAATTCATTTAACAAAGTATTGACAAATAGCGAATCCCTTGAAAAATAAAGGAAAAGATAAGGTTGTCAATGAATAGCTCGAAGTTCACTGTTTGTATTTCTATAATCTAAATTGTTTCAATTGTTGCATTTTTACGTTGCATTACAATGTCAGTTATATCGATAAATTTTGGGCACATTTATTTGTCGATTTTATCGGCCAGCGTAGGGAGCAATTCATTATTATGAATTATCCTTTATGCACTATGTGCCAAATTGGTATGTTGGTTGCATCTGCATATCCGTCTCGAGTCCAAGTCACGTTATTAGGAAAATAAAAATGGGAATTGGAATAGGGATATATGAATGAAATGAAAAATATGAAAAGAAAGAAAAATGTGAAATGGAATGTTTATTAGTGAAATGAGTTGAGCAAATGGTATGTGAAATAGATTGACCATGTATTAATATTAGCAATTGTATATTGCCATTCACTTTAAGTTTCTTGCATTTAAAATGAGTTATGTTATGTTTATTGTTCGGATTATAGAAATACCATTAAGTTATACTCAGTGTACGGTTTGTTTTCCTATGCATAGGTTAGGTAATTAGTGATTTGACTGTTGACTCAGCATCCAGCGACAATCTCAAACTCAAATTTGGTATCTAATTAGCCTTTTTAAGATTGTGTAAATATGTATAAGTGTGATGGATATGGTCATACAATAGATAACTTGATAAATTGTTTTTTGTTATATGCTTAATGACTTCATATTTGAGAAAGTATTATGCTAGGCATGGTGTTTTGGTTGATGATTGGTTTGGTTTGAAAGATAATATGCTTAGGTTATGTTTAGGAAATGCTTTGTTAAGTTTGATACTTAAACATGGGATGGTTGAATGGTTGACTGTATATATGTGTGGCTTGATTATTTGATATACCATTGATGGTATATTGGTATCAATGAATGTGGTCATTTTGCTAGATTTGAATTTATGATTGAGGTTCCAATTGTGCCATCTCTGTTAGGCACTTAAGATGGTTGTTTTAAATGATGATTTTGACTTAGATTGAATGTTTTTGAATAGGTTAAAATGTGGCTTTAATGGTAGCTTGTGGCATAAGTGTTTCATTGGTAAATGGCTTGTTTTAGAAGGCATTTTACAAGTACACATGGCCTGAGACAAGGCTTGGCACACAGCTGTGTGCCATACATGAGCTCATGGCACGACAGTGTGGTTTGTAAAATTTTAAGTGATTTTTGTGCACATAGTTTGCTCACACGACCGTGTGAACCATCCATATGGTCGTCTGACCCACTCATATGGCCATGTGGTCTATCCCACTCGGGTACGGCTCTTGTACATAGTTTAGCGACACAACCATGTGGTTCATCAAACTTGGGCTGAGCTTTCACACACGACCAAGGGACACTGCCATGTGACCCCTGTATGCAGATATTTCCTTTCTTCTTGTTATTTATTCAATTTAATCACTGTTTATTATCGAATTGTTTTTACACTTCTGTATACTCAATATCTACCTGAAATAGATTGATTAATGTATTTATACATGTTTATATGTGATTATTTAATATTTATTTTAAATTTTCATTAATAAATTGTATAGAAACTATTTGGTAATTGTTCGTAACAACCCATGACTTGGGTCTAACAACCAGACTAGGTAAGGGATGTTACACTATCACCGAGGAAGAAAGATACAATTTGGATTATAGTTGACATATTAGCCAAATCGACACACTTGTGACGCCTAAAAAATCCATGTTTTGATTTTATGTGTTTTGACTTGAATAATGGATTGTTTGAGTGGTATAGGAGTGGTTGAGAGTCTTTGAGAAACCCTGGGTTCGAGCCTTGTCTTTAGCAAAAAATTGCTTTATCTTAATTAAAGGGGGTTGAGCTTAGCAGGTAGGCTTTATAAATAATTGTAGGGGAAAGGAGACACAAGTGAACTGGTGGCCTAGTGGTGATGGCGTGAAATGGATGAGGGGAGAGCTTTGGTTTGAATCTTTTGGCATGCAAAAGAGTAATTATTTTATTTCCTTGCAGCATGAGAAGTGGAGTTAGACTAAAACTCTGTAAGGTGAAGTTTGAATTGATCTTAGAGTTTTATGGAGGATATCAAGGAGAGATGAGGGGAGGGATTTGTGGAGATTTTCAAGGAATTTTAATGTGAGGGAGTTGTGGCCAAATGGGACTCTGAGGCTTAGTGGAATTCGGCTAAGGGGAAAAGAGGGAGCATTTTCGGCACTAGGCATTCTCTTGTTCGATTTTGTGAGTGTTGATAGCAGAGCTGGCGAATTCCCTTGCTGGCAGTTTAGGTTTTCCACTTTTTGGCATTTTGGGTTCTCTCTAGTCTTCATTGTGCTATAAAACTGACCATTGGTGTCATTCCTTCTCTACATCCTTGCTGTTCTTTTCCTCTCTTCTTGTCCAAACCTAACATCTACTGTCCCTTACCCCTTTTCTTTTGCAATCGAATTCTTCCATAGCCTAGCTGAACCTTCCCTTTCTCTTCTTTTAACTTCTGTTCATCTTTTATCCCAGTCTGGTCGAATATCACTGCAGGTAATCCCTCTCTGCATCGATCTTTTGCAAAGGTTCTGACTATCGGTAAGTGTTCAAAATCTATCCTCTGCTTTTCTTTTAACACCGAATGCACCTATGCTCTTCCTTTCTTTTCCAGAACTGAATAACCCCATTAACCGATTGTTATTTCATTCTTCACATATTGCACTCATTACGATACTAGGGTCTTCCTCAAGGAGTGAACTGTGAACGGTTTGGAGGAGTCACACTTTCGATCTCAAACGTCCGGTAAGGTAATAAGGTTACCTCATGGTTTTTGAGTTGGTCGAATATGCCCTATCACTTACTAATCGGTTCTTGATTGTACTATATGAAATCAACAAGGGCGTGTGATCGTTTTTGAACAGCGATCATAGAGGGACTAAGGTCACCCTCATTCAAACAATGTAGGAAAGGTGTTTCGGATTAAGTGTCAATAAGAGGGTGCTTTACCCTATCGATTAAAGGACTAACTTTGGATCTTGTTTGAATCTAGGCTAGGTGCGCATGGAGCTAGAACAATATCGTAATCAGGTGTGTAATCACACTATCTCCTCTACGAATCGGCAAATGCCAAAAAACTAAAACTTCAACATTTGAGGTCTCACGAGCGTGCGATCGCTCATCTAGTAAAACCAAGCCTACAACCATGGGCGCTAGACTGAAGAAGCCACCATGAGTGTTCTCGTGCACTTGGACCATTATGGGCCTCGTTGGGTCAAAATCGACCTTGTGGACCCAATGGGCTCGTGGGCCCCACACAGATAAAATTTATGATAAGTGGCAAATATTGGACTGGGCTATATCGTTCGCATAGCCGTGCCTAAAATTAGGCTAAATGGGCCACAGAGTGTGTGCGCCCACTTGGGCCAAATATTGGGCTTTAGGCCAATTTACACTGTTTTGACCATATATGTTATCTGTGTCACTTGAGGTGACTGTAGACCTTCGAAAAGGTAGTAAAATGACTAAAATAGCCCTAAAGAGTAAAATGACTGAAATATCCTTAAAGAGTGAAATGACTAAAATGCCCTTGAGGAGTAAAATGACTGATGTGTTCATGATTTGTTTATGTTTGTTACTGAGTAGGACATTTTGCATATACTTATGATTTATGAGATGAAATATTGCATGGGGTAGGATACTGTTATGGAGGAAGTATACTATACTGGTGGCTCTATCACATATACTACTACTACCGACACTTTTGCATTATTATTCTTACCGTAGCCTTGTTGCGTTCTTTATTCTTTGGTGGCTTTGCCATATATACTATTATTACTGGCAGTTATGCTGCAATATTGGTGTGTTGGTTGGGTGGGTTGATTTTATCCCCACATGGTGTGTTTGTTGGTATGGGTGGTGTACTGGTTAGATTCGGGTAGGTTGCATATGTGCATCATACTGATACCGTATTGGGCTTAGGCCCACATTGATTATTGAAATGGGCCAAGGCCCATATTGTATGTTACTGAATAGGGCTCAGGCCCAGACTGTTATTGCATGATAGGGGATTACACACTGAGTTTTCGTAACTCAACCTTTTCTTTTAACTGTACAGGTAATCCCCAGCCTTAGATGATTTGGAGCTGTGAGAAACTCGGAGTTGGCCACATGTTCGCTATTATTTATTTCAGACCTAGTTAATTAAATTTTTATATTGGGTTGGTATCTATGTAATAAGGCCTCTGATGATTTTATTTCTCTTAATTGGGTTTTAATTTCTTATTTTGAAACTGCTAAACTGATACAAACAAGTTTTCAAAATAATAATTGTTTTAAAAGACAAACACACATTTTCAAACTTTAAGATGACATTAATTAGAGTAGCTTCCGTGGGTTTTTAACCAACTAAGAAACCAACAGTGACAAACATGGCAATCGTTTAAAAATAGTTTTCTCTCAACAGGCCTGAATTTGAAAAACACTTCGATGTAACGCATCAGATTAAGTCGTAATGTCTATGCCAGGTTTGGGGTGTTACATTTAGTGGTATCAAAGCCCGGTTGCAAAACTCGACTGTGGAATGGGTTTTGAAAAGTCTTCCTGAAAGAAGATTTTAAAGATTTAAAATGTTTTTGAAAGATGTATAAGTGTGGCACACTGAGCCTCCGGTGCAAAATCTGTAAGTTCTCTAAATTTTGTGTACTGTTATACTGTGAAACTCTAGATAGAGAAAACTGAGACCGTAGGAGACTATAAACTGTAGTGAGGCCTCAATCTACAAGAACAAACCCCTAATGATTATTTTCATAATACATTTTGTTAATAATTACTGAAATTATAATCTGATGCATAAGACTTTTTAATTAGATAAAGCGCATTTCGTAATGAGCACTAGAGGTCCTCGCAGAAGGGGTACAAGGGGCTGCGGTAGAGGCCGAGGAAGTGCTCAGACTGGATCTTCAACATCGGATCATATGCCTGCTAGGGAGGCACCAGCCTCACCAGTAACTGAGATGGGGTCTTATGATCGAGCAGCTGGGGATGATGCTCTATCCCAAGTAATGCTCCGCATTTTAGAGAAGGTTGCTGGAGCTAGTACTGGAACAGTAGGCCGAGGGTCAATTTCAGAGCGACTCCAGTCTAATGGAGTGGAAATTTTTAGGGGTATTTCTAGAGTTACCCCAAATGTGGCGGAGTACTGGTTAGAGGCTACCGAACGGATAATGGACGACCTTGACTATACTACGGAACAAAAATTAAAAGGGGCAATGTCCTTACTACGAGACGAGGCTTACCAATGGTGGCTCACAATGAGAGAGGGTACGCAGGCTAATCATTTGACATGGGATTTCTTTAAGGCGACAATTTAAGGAAAGTACGTGGGTGCAAGTTATGTGGATGCTCGACGAGAGGAATTTCTAAGCCTGACCTAGGGGAGTAAGATAGTGGCAGAATATGATGAAGAATTCTTGCGGTTGAGTCAGTATGCTCGAGGGATAGTAGCAACTGAGTATGAACGCTGTGTGCATTTTGAGGCTGGCCTTCGAGATGAGTTAAGGGTATAGATAGCTCTGTAGAGGGAGCGAGATTTTACTGCTGTTGTAGAAAAGGTAAAGATTGAGGAAGAGGTGAAGCGCTCGGAGCGCCAGAATCATGAAAAAGATAGGGACAAAAATACGAGGGATTTTGGGCCCTCAAGTTCTTCTAGGAGGCCTATTAAAAAAGCCAGGTTTGATGGGTCAGTTTGGACTGGAGTTCCTATTACTATTGCTAGACCATAGCCTTGTGCTGACTGTGGGAGATCTCACCAGGGTGAGTGTTGGAAGAGGATTGCGGCGTGCTTCAAATGCAGGTCCATAGATCATCAAGTTAAGAACTGTCCCCAAATACCTGTTCAGATGCAAGCTGGAAGACAGGGTTATGGTCAGCCAGTGAGAGGTGGTCAACAGCCACCGATAGGCCGTGGGTAGGCTAGAGGTGGTAATGGTAGGGGACGAGGTCGTAGAGATCCAGGCAGAGCTGCTGGTAACACTGAGGCGAGTCAGCCAGCGTTGGTCTATGTTGCTCGTCGTTGAGAAGATAGTGACGCCCCTAACGTCATAGCCGGTACGTTATTGATTTACAATGTACCTTACACTGCTTTAATTGATATTGGGTCTACACATTCGTACGTTGCATGTACTGTGTTGGGAACATTGGCTAATCATTTCAAAAATATTGTTAGTGAGATGACTGTGATAAGTCCACTGGGACAGTCAGTTAGGGTAAATAAGTTATTCAGAGATGTGCCCCTTGAGGTCCAAGGAGTAATTTTTCCAGCTGAATTTGATGGAACTGTCGTTTGGTGAATTCAACCTTATTATGGGTATGGATTGGCTGGTGAAACATCGAGCTAGTTTGGATTGTGCTGCTAAGCGTATAATGTTGAAGATTACTGAGGATGAGGAGGTGGCTGTGATTGGGGAGCGAAGGAATTATTTGTCTAACGTGATCTCAGCATTAAGGGCCGAGAAACTAGTTCGCAAAGGTAGTGAGGCGTTTTACCTATATTAGTATTTCTGATTTTGAAGGTCCTTCTATCGGAGATATTAGAACTGTTAAAGATTTTTGGATGTATTTTCTGATCAGGTCCTTAGGTTGCATTCGAATTGTGAAGTCAAATTTGGTATTGAGCTCTTAACTGGAATAGCTCCAGTGATTCATCACCCCATATAGGATGACACCGAAGGAGCTGGTGGAGTTGAAGGCTCAAATTCAAGAGCTTCTAGATCGAGGATTTTTTCGATCGAGTGAGTCTCCGTGGGGAGCACCAGTGTTGTTCGTAAAGAAGAAGGATGGGTCCATGCGCATGTGCATCGATTATCGGTAACTTAATAAACTGACTATCAAGAATTAGTATCCTTTGCTGAGGATTGACGATCTGTTTGATTAGCTGCAAGGAGCTTCGATTTTCTCCAAGATAGATCTCTATTCTAGGTACCGTCAGCTGAGGGTTAAAGAGGCTGATATGTATAAAATTGCATTTAGGACTCGTTATGGTCACTACGAGTTCCTAGTGATGTCGTTTGGACTGACGAATGCAGCTGCTGCTTTCATGGATCTGATGAACTGAGTATTCTAGCCCTACCTAAATCGATTCGTGGTGGCAATTATAGACAATATCTTGGTGTATTATAGAACCGAGGATGAATATAATGCACATCTCTGAATTGTTCTACAGATTTTAAGGGAGAAACAACTGTACACTAAATTCAGCAAGTGTGAGTTTTGGATGCGAGAGTGACATTTCTTGGTCACGTGGTGTCTACCGAAGGGATTAGGGTGGATCCTCGAAAAATTGAAGCCGTACTGAATTGGAAACCACCTAAGACCGTATTTGAGATTCGAAGCTTTCTGGGTCTGGCAGGGTATTACTGACGTTTTGTTGAGGGGTTTTCCTTGATTGCTGCACCTCTAACTAAGATGTTGCCGAAAGGGGTACCATTTAACTGGACTAATAGGCAGTAAGCAAGTTTTGAGAAACTGAAGAAAGTTCTGACTGAGGCCCCTGTCTTGATATAGCCAGAGTCTGGGAAGGAATTTACTGTCTACAGTGATGCATCACACATTGGATTGGGTTGTGTGCTGATGCAGGAGGGTAAGCTGGTTACTTATGTGTCTCGTGAGCTTAAGCCTCATGAGGCAAATTACCCAACTCATGACTTGGAGCTAGCTGCAGTGATATTCATACTAAAATTTTGGAGGCATTATTTATACGGTGAGGTGTATTATCTACACAGATCATAAGAGCCTCAAGTACCTCCTTACTCAGTAGGAGCTGAATCTTAGGTAGCGAGGATGGGTAGAGCTTCTTAAGGATTACAACTGCTCGATTGAGTATCACCCTGGTAAGGCTAACGAGGTAGCTGACGCATTGAGCCGTAGGGTCGTATCTGATTTAAGAGTAATGTTTGCTCGTCTCAACTTATATAATGATGGTAGTTTGTTAGCTGAGCTTCAAGTGAGACATGGACTGAACAAATTAAGGGGAAATAGTTGGTGGATGAGTTACTGGTTTCTCGTTTATGACAAGTTGAGAGTGGAGAGACTACAGATTTTGGGTTGAATGGTGAGGGAGTACTGTGTTTCCGTGAGAGAGTTTGTGTACCGAGAGATTCTAAGTTAAAGTAGTATGTATTGCGAGAGGCGAATAGTAGTCCATACGCTATGCATCCTGGTGAAAACAAGTTATACCGATATCTTCGTGAGCTATATTGGTGGCCAGGGCTGAAACGCAGTTACTAATTTTGTGCGTAAGTGCTTAACATGTCAACAAGTGAAAGCTAAGCATCAACTGCCTTCAAGGTTATTGCAGACAATTAAGATTCCGCTTTGGAAGTGGGAGAGAGTAACCATGGATTTTGTGAGTAGGCTGCTCTTAACGTCTACTAAAAAGGATTCAGTTTGGGTCATTGTGGATTGGTTGACTAAATTTTCCCATTTTATACCAGTCCACACTAATTACTCGTTGTAGAAGCTGGCAAGGTTGTATGGAGCTGAGATTGTGAGACTGTATGGCGTACCGGTTTCCATCATATTTGACAGAGACCCTCGTATCACATCTCAGTTTTGGAGGAAATTACACGAGGCTTTGGGTACTAGGTTGGACTTCAGTTCTGCATCCCATCCTCTAACAGATGGTCAATCAGAGAAGGTGATTTAGGTACTGGAGGACCTGTTAAGAAGTTGTACCATTGATTCCCGAGGCAACTGGGAAGAGTATTTGTTGCTAGCAGAGCTCGCATATTATAACAGCTATCAGTCTAGTATTCAAATTACACCGTACGAGGCATTTTATGTTCGTAGGTGTCGTACTCCTACCTGTTGGACTAAACTGGGCGAGCGGTGAGTATTGGGGCCAGAGTTAGTTTCTGATACCAAAGAAAAGGTAAAATTGATTCAAGACCGATTAAAGGAAGCGCCTGATAGGCAGAAGTCTTACGCAGATCTTAAAAGCCAAGAGATTGAGTAATCCGTGGGAGACTTCGTATTTCTTAAGGTCTCTCTATGGAAAAAGATACTGAGGTTTGGGCGAAAGGGTAAGCTTAGCCCTAGGTTCATTGGACCTTACTGTATACTGAAGCGTGTGGGACCAATCGCCTACCAACTTGAGTTGCCTCCAAAACTACACAAGATTCATGATGTGTTCCATGTCTCCATGCTGAGGCGTTATCGCTCTGATCCCACACATATAGTACCAATCGAGGAGATCGAAGTTAGGCTAGATTTGACCTTCGAGGAAGAACCAGTACAGGTATTGGACCGTGAAGTTAAGGTACTCAGGAAGAAATCGATCCCACTATTTAAAGTGCTTTGGCAAAATCACGGTACCGAGGAAGCCACGTGGGAACCTGAGGAGGAAATGCGACAACAATACCCACATCTATTCTAACCAGATAAATTTTGAGGCCGAAATTTCTTTTAGGGGTTGGAATTTTAATGCCCCAAAAATCCATGTTTTGATTTTATGTGTTTTGACTTGAATAATGGATTGTTTGAGTGGTTTAGGAGTGGTTGAGAGTCTATGAGAAACCCTGGGTTCGAGCATTGTCTTTAGCAAAATTTTGTTTTTTTCTTAATTAAAGGGGGTTGAGCTTAGCATGTAGGCTTTATAAATAATTGTAGGGGAAATAAGACACAAGTGAACTATTGGCCTAGTGGTGATGGATGAAATGGCTGAGTGGATAGCTTGGGTTCGAATCCTTTGGCATGCAAAAAGTATTTATTTTATTTCCTTGTAGCATGAGAAGTGGAATTAGACTGAAACTCTATAAGGTGAAGTTTGAATTGGTCTTGCAGTTGTTATGGAGGATATGAATGAGGGATAATGGGATGGGTTTATGGAGATTTTCAAGGAATTTAAATGTGAGGGGAGTTGTGGCCGAATGGGACTCTTAGGCTTAGTGGAATTCGGCTAAGGGGAAATGAGGGAGCATTTTCGGCACTAGGCATTCCCTTGTTTGGTTTTGTGAGTGTTGATAGGAGAACTGTAGAATTCCCTTGCTGGCAGTTTAGGTTTTGCACTTTTTGGCATTTCTAGTTTTCTCTAGTCTTCATTGTACTACGAAACTGACCATTCGTGTCATTCCTTCTCTGCATCCTTATTGTTCTTTTCTCTCTTCTTGGCCGAACCTAACATCTACTGTCCCTTACCCCTTTTCTTTTGCAATCGGATTCTTCCTTAGCCTAGTTGAACCTTCCCTTTCTCTTATTTTAACTTCATCTTCTATCCCAGTCTGGCCGAATATCACTACTATTAATCCCTCTCTGTGTTGATCTTTTACAAAGGTTCTAACTATCTGTAAGCGTTCAACATCTATCTCTACTTTTCTTTTAAAATCAAATGCACCTATGCTCTTCTTTTCTTTTCCAAAACCAAATAACCCCATTAATCTATTGTTATTTCATTCTTCACGTACTGCTCTCATTACGATTCTAGGGTCTTCTTCAAGGAGTGAAGTGTGAACGGTTTGGAGGAGTCACCCTTTCGTTCTCAAATGTCTGGTAAGGTAATAAGGTTACCTCATGTCTTTGGAGTTGGCCGAATATGCCCTATCACTTACTAATCGATTCTTGATTGTACTATTGGAAATCAACAAGGGTGTGTGATCGTTTCTGAATAGCGATCGTAAAGGGACTAAGGTCACCCTCATTCAAACAAGGTAAGAAGGGTGTTTCGGATTAAGCGTCAGTAAGAGGGTGTTTTACCCTATCAATTAAAGGACTAACTTTGGATCTTGTTTGAATCCAGGTTGGGTGCTTGTAGAGCTAGAGCAATATCGTAATCAGGTGTGTAAGCATACTATCTCCTTTGCGAATCAGCAAAAGCCGAAAAGCCAAAACTTCATCATTTAAGGCCTCACGAGCTTGCGATCGCTCGTGTGGTAAAATCGAGCCCACAATCGTGGGCGATAGACTGAAGAGGCCACCACGAGTGTTCTCATGCACTTAGACCCTTATGGGCTCGTTGGGTCAAAATGGGCCTTGTGGGCCAATGGGCTCGTGGGCCCCATAAGGATAAAATTTACGATAAGTGGTAAATATTGGAATGGGCTATATCGTTTGCATAGCCATAACTGAATTTGGGCTGAATGGGCCACATGAGCTTGTGGGCCCCATTTGGGTCGAATATTGGGCTTTGGGCCGATTTACATCGTTTTGACTATATATGTTATCTGTGTCGCTCGAGGCGACTGTATACCTTTGAGAAGGTAGTGAAATGACTGAAATACCCCTAAAGAGTAAAATGACTGAAATACCCCTAAAGAGTGAAATGACTAAAATACTCCTAAAGAGTAAAATGACTGATGTGTTCATGATTTGTATATGTTTGTTACTGAGTAAGACATTCAGCATATACGTATGATTTATGAGATGACATACTGTATGGGGGTGGGATACTGTTATGGAGGAAGTATACTGTACTGGTGGCTCTATCACATGTACTGCTACTAGAAGCCTTGCTGTGTTACTATTACTAGCAGCCTTGCTACGTTACTGTTACTGGTGGCTTTGCTACATATACTGTTATTATTGGTAGCTATGCTGCAATATTGGTGTGTTGGTTGGGTGGGTTGATTTTATCCCCACATGGTGTGTTGGTTGGTACGGGTGGTGTGTTAGTTTGATTTGGATGGGTTATATATGTGCATCATACTGATACTTTATTGGGCTTAGGCCCACATTGATTACTATAATGGGCCAAGGCCCACATTGCACTGTTACTGAATTGAGCTCAGGCCCAGACTGTTACTGTATGATAGGGGATTACATACTGAGTTCTCCTAACTCACCCTTTTCTTTTCACTGTACAGGTAATCCCCAGCCTTAGATGATTTGAAGCTGCGAGGAAGTCGGAGGTGGCCAGACATCCGCTATTATTTATTTCAGACCTAGTTATTTAAATTTTTATATTGGGTTGGTATTTATGTAATAAGGCCTTTGATGATTTTATTTCTCTTAATTGGGTTTTAATTTCTTATTTTGAGACTCCTAAACTGATACAAACAAGTTTTCAAACTAATAACTGTTTTAAAAGACAAACACACATTTTCAAACTTCAAGATGACATTAATTAGAGTAGCTTCCGTGGGTTTTTAACCAACTAAAAAACCAACAGTAACAAACATGGAAATTGTTTAAAAATAGTTTTCTCTCAATAGGCCCGATTTTGCAAAACACTTCGATGTAGCACATCAAATTCCGGTCGTAACGTCTAGGTCGAGTTTGAGGTGTTACAACATTTCATTCCAATACGAACAAATTATCCACTTGAGAAGTTAGTCGAATTGTATGTTGCTTAGGTTGTTAGATTGCACGACGTGCCATTATTTATTATTTTCGATCGTGATCCAAGGTTTACCTTTAGTTTTTAAGTAAATTTCACGAGGCTCTATGTACTAAACAGAATTTTATTACTTCTTTTCATCCATAGACAGATGATCAGTCAAATGAGTTATTCAGATTTTGGTAGTTATGCTACGATGTTGTATTATTGAGTTTGAGGACAGTTGGGAGAAATTTCTATTGTTAGCTGAGTTTTCCTATAATAATAGTTACCATTCTAGTATTAAAATGGCACCATTTGAGGCTTTATACGAACATAAATGCATAACTCCATTACCCTAGTCAAAATTGAGCGAAAGAAAGTTAGTCGGGACAGATTTAATCAAAGAAACAGGAGATAAAATCTGTATTATCCGAGATTGTTTGAAAGTCAATTCAGATCATCAAAAATCATGTGCAGATTCAAAATGAAAAGATATTGAATTTCAAATAGGTGATAAAGTGTTCTTTAATGTCTCTCAATGGAAGAAAGTTCTGCGTTTCGGTAGACAGGGGAAGATTAGTCCGAGATAATTGGTCCTATAGCTTACAAACTAGTATTACCTCCGAAACATAAAAAGATTCACAATGTTTTCAATGTTTCAATGCTATGATAGTACAGATCAGACCCATCTCATGTTATTACTCTCAACGGGAGAGAATTGTAGTCTGATCTATCGTATTCAAAAGAGGCAATAAAGATTTTTAACACGAGAAGGGAAAGAACTCACTAACAAACGAGTACTGATAGTGAAAGTTTTATGGGACCTACATGATATTGAGGAAGCTAAATGGGAAATGGAAGAGTCGATATCGAACCTATTTTTAGGTAAGAAATTTTGAGGACGAAATTTTTCTAAGGGCGAAAGTTGTAACAACCCGTTTTTAGTGGTACCAAAAATGGTGGTTTCGAAACCCCAGTTTATGATGATTGAGATAGTAAATATTATTTATTAATATTTACTAGTCTATTACAGAGTTATTTTAAATTTTATTTTGGTAATTTTGTGGATTGAATGGTTAATTAGGGTACAAGTACTAAATCATAAAAACTATAAAAGTTAATCGCTATAGATTTTTATCGGATAAATGACTTGAAAGGTAATTAAATAGGGTTTTACTTGGAAAATTAACCACTTAGAAAAATGATGGACGGGTAGTGTGTTTTAATTGAAAAATATGTTAATTATAATATTGAATTAATAATAAAATATGATAAAACATAAAATTAAGGGTCATCATCTTTTCTCATTTATACTTCCATCGATTTTTCACCATTTTGAAGAGAACAAAAAGCTTCCAAGCATTCAAACTATTCTACCCTCTCATGTAAGTTCAATCTAATCTTGCTATCTGTAAATTTTATGTTTTTAAAACTGTTGCAGCTTAATCTAGCTAACTTGGGTATTAAATTGTAAAACTGTTAAATGTTTTGAAATGCTTTCATTGATGGTTTTTATGTTAAATAGCTTGTAAGTAAGCTTAGATTTGATTAAGGACAAAATTATAAAGTGAAATTTGTTAGTTTTGAGTTAGGGATTAAAATGAAAATATTTTAAATTTGGAATTAAATTTCTATATTTATTGATTTTAGAGGGATGTATAAGGATTTATTTGAAATTAGATTGTGAAATAGGGCTTAAATGTGAAATATATGATAGTTTCAATTTTAAGGACTAAATTGAATAAAATGTGAAAATTTAGGGAAATTATGTAAAATGAAAGTAAGTTTTCATATCCATTGTGTAACATCATAAATTTTTGGGCCTATGCGTTTAATGGGTGAATATGTAGAATGAGTTAATTTAAATGTTAGGGGTCCAAATTGGGCTCAGGCTTAGGCAGAGGCCTTGATTAAAATTATATGTTTGAGCATTATAGGGTTTAAAAGGTAGTATCTATGTTTAAAATACCAAAGTGAGCTAGTGGCCCAATCTTAGGAGGTGACGCCACACAAGGGAGTAAGGGCCCAAATTTAAGTTTCATGGAGCCCAATTCTTTTAATTTAAGTTAGCTAAATTTTGGGCATTAGGATTAGGTGGAGGGGATGGCAACAAGGCTAAAATTTAGGGGTTTTAATGATTAAAATATGTGGATAATATGCTGATAAAGGAGGGAGGAATTAGAGATAATTAAGTCTCTTTTAGATGAGCTAGTAGATTAAGATAAAGGAGAAAAGTTAGGAATTTATCTACAAAGAGAGTGATGGCCAAGAATCCATCACTGAGAGGAGTAAAGAAACCAGCTACTATATGGCAAAGGGTTGTCGAATTTCCTATAAATAGAGGGGGCTAGCTCCTTATTTCTGACATTAAATCCTCTCCCTTTTCTGTCGAAATTCCCTAGCTTCTTTTCTCCAGATTTCTTTCTCTAATTTCTTTAAAAGCCAAAACTTTTCCCCACTTCCTTTTCCCTTGTGCCGATTTCTCTAAAAAGCCGAAGCATCCATCGCTTTTCTTTTATTCAACCTATTTGAGAAATTGTTCTACACTTCCGGCATTTAAATCTTCTATCGGCATTACCGAATCCTCTCCCTAGTGCTAGTCGAATCTCCTAAGCTAAGGTAAGAGTCGAATTTTGATTAGTTCTCATAATCTATTTTAGAAAGGCAAAAGCCGAAAGCTAATAGTTAATGGTTTTATGATGGGCGACAATTCGGGATTTGAAGGAGGCTTAGTCGACTAGATCTAAAAGCTGAAAATCATAAGTCTCCAATTTTGGGATTTTAAAGTAAGAAGATTATCCCTAGATTTTTATTAGATTCGTTCAATATATATATGATCTTAACTCTAAAAGGAGGATTAACGATTAAATATTGTTATAGTAGCTCTGATAAGTATTTGATGGAATTAAATATGGATTAGGCAAAAGAAAGAATCCCTAAGTTTAAGAAACGAGCAGTATCTGCTATTCGAGATTGGCCAATTGGTTGTGGACCGGCTTCGAACAACACCTTAGGCGGATAGCGCCAGTGTCGACTAAGGATAGCGTCGATATAGAAAGCCTCGTTTTATCGATAATCAGGTGTGTAGATCTCTAACACACTACCAATAAACCTCGTATGTAAATCTATTTATGTATGTTATGGGCTAAAGGTCAAATAAGGTCAGATAAACAATGAATGGAACCCTAAAAGGGCTAGGCAAGGATGCAGTGCGTAAACATAGAACTCCCTATGTGTATCGAAAAATATATATGACGCATGATATTTTCTTTATGTGTGTATGCATGGGATGGGATATTGATATGATGAAGGGAAGTGCATGAAAGGTCACGCAGTTGATCGGTGGTAGAAAACCCACAAATATAAATGCTAGGTCACATTGTGATCGGTGGCTATGCCACATTTAATGATTCCTACTTAATAGGAATAGGCGACGGCTATCGCTTTGGTGTGTAGCGGATGGAGGGTTGATTGTAGAAATCCCCAAGGTGTGATGGTTGGTACGGGTTGGTGTGTATAGGATGGAAACCTAGGATGGGTTGGGTTATTCATTCTTTATTGTTTATTATGTGATTATGATTGATGCCTTCTGATGGGCGGGGCCCATAATGTGTTTGTGGGCTCAGGTCGATGTGTGTTTTGAAATTTATACACTGAGTCTTTGTGACTCACGCTTTCCTTTTCTCTGCTCTTCTAGATGAACAGTAGATCGTGGACATGGGAGCCGAGACGGACTCGAGGGGCCATCAAGTTCTATTTCTACAAGTTAATTTCTTTTGGGATTTTTAAAGTTTATTTTATTTCATTGTTTTTTTCGAGAATATTTATGTAATAAGGCCCCTAGTCAGCAGTTATCAATGTTAAGCAACCTTTAAATTTTGTGATAAGGTTTATTTATACTTAATAATAAAAATACAAAGAGGTTTATTTTCAAAAAGTCTCTCCTTTATTCAAAATTTAATTAATTTAACTTGTGTTTTCAAAATGCGATAAAATGTTATGTGTTCGATAAAATGTTATTCAAAATATTTTGAAATGAATTATCGTATAGATCAAGAATCGAATCAACCAGAACTTAATCGAGGAAAAAGGAAAATTACAAACTAGTCCTTGACACCTCGTTTGATATCATTTTTCCAGGTAAGTTTATATGTTGTAGTATATATCAATAATTGACTTGTTTGTGATTGAATTGTATATTTATGTTGAGCTAATATACTTTACAAATTGATACAAAAAGGTGAGGAATGGACTGAATGGTAATAAATCATATTGTTACGTAAATAGTGCCCAGGTGAACGATAGGATAGGATACAATAAGCATGCCAATATGTTTATTCATGCATTGTAGGGTTATGTAAAAGAAATGATACTAAATACACTGATGTATGGAGAAAAATTACTATTATCAAAATCCAACATTTCTTGTGGATTACCTAGTTTGTCTTTGCGGATACCACTATTACTGATTATATCTACAAAAGATAAAGCTGTGTTTAAAAAGGATGTATAGCCTACGGGCTAAGCGCTTCATTGTTCAAGTGTGTATTGGATATATAGCTCAAATGAGAAACTAGGTGTATTTTGGATGGTTAATCGTGTATCCAAATCTATTAATCTAGTTCATCGAGCATAATAGTGTAAAAGGAAGTATTATGAATAGTGGTATATGTATCTTATAAATGGAAATGGTTATTGTAACACCCCGGTCGGCATAGTCCTAGGTGGTGGTTTGTGTGGGTGAATTGTTGACTAAATAATAAGCCAAGAAAGGTTGATTTATGTCTTATCTACTAGGTTAATTTAATGTTGGTTGTCGCACCATGATTGGCATATTGTTTGGCCAATCAGGTGTGTCTTTAAAGACATGGTTGAAGGTTTTTCTTTTGGCGTAGTATAGGTTATTGATCTATACATCTTGGTGTGGTTGTTGTGGAGAACCCACCAATAAATGGATTCTGTTGGCAAGCCTTGTGTTGACAGACCCTTCTGTTAGTATACTCTAGTGACAGATTATTAGGTCATGGGCGCGATAGTTTTCTTTATAAGCACATGGGTATGCTATCCAATTTTAGTTGGTTTCTTCTTAATATTTAGTTGGAAATTAACTAGGGTTCAAGGATGGAAATTAACTAGAGTTCAAGGATGTTTAAGGTAAGATTTGTCAAAAAATTATTATGTCGGCCACAAAAGGGTTTTGAGTCAGCTTTGCATGGTTGGCTACGTGTAAGGTTATTGTGAGAGCTACGTGGGATATAAATAACAGTGTGGCTATTGTAGTGGGGATTCTTCTTCTTTTCTTTCTTCTGTCTTGTTTTTTATTATTGTACCCCAAGAAAATAATGAATAACCTTGCTAGAAAAGAACCAACGAGTGTCCAAATAAAAATACTTGTCATGTGAACAACTACTTTGACATATTCTGTGAGTATCCAATTTGTGTGGGTTTTTATAAGTCTACCTTGAGTCCCTATATACTATTAGTTTGTGGGCTATAATAATTAAGGGTTATGAATTCAGGTAAAATCGTCTCCTTTGAACATGGTAAGTTTTACATGTAACCATCTGCATGTGCATGTAAGTGATAAGAAATAAACACGATTTCCTTGGTGTGCAAACTCAATACCCGGATATGATGGGCCACTGGTAGGGCATGCTAGTTGCTAACCAGGTTGGCGGAGATGACAAGCCACTAGTAGGGCATGTTAGTTTCTAACTAGATTGGCATATGTAATGGGTTTCTAGTAGGGCATGCTAGTTACTAACCAACCTGGTGTTATGGGTGATGCCATCAGTAGGCCATGTTAGTTGCTAACTACGGCAAAGAGTCCTAATCTTGTGGGAAAAACACGCATATGTTCAAAATAATCTAGACCAAGACATTTCTTATGGGTTTTAAATATGGGATCTGAGGTTCACAGAAGGAAGAGCATGGGAAAGACTAAGAAAATGTAAACAATGGGTTTGTTCTATACAATACACATTATGAACATTCGAAGTAAGGTATGAGAATGATAATCTCCTAAGAAATCAAATGTGAATCTTTAATCTTGACATAAATCTGCTTCAGAATTGACTTTAATGGTGTTTTTCGAGTTGTTTTCTTGAGTATTCTATGACGGCTCTTGTACTTTACTCTGATTTTCCGATTTTCAATTGTTTTTCACTCCTTTTTCTCCCAAATGCTCTCATAAGTCTAAAACATGAATTTAAATGATTAGGATCATAAAATTCCCCATTAACATCGAATAATCACCTAAAATTACATTAAGAATGAGATTAAAACATGTTACTTTTGGCACTTATCAAATATCCCCACACTTAAGCGTTTACTTATCCTCAAGCAAAATTCTCAAACTACATTCAAGTTAACTTCACTCAATTTATTATCTTCATTGATAGTCTTAGATAATTCAAAGATAATCATGCACTTGAAACTCAACTAAAATGACACTAAAGAATACAAGCAATCCAAATAGCAAATTTTAAGGCACAAAACATAAACATCTCCCTATCTCAATAATTACTTGAAATTCAAAGTCAACAAGAAATAACATCCTCACTAAGGATTCACTTAAAGCACTCAAAGTGTTTAAGGTTCAAGTAATATGCACTCAACAGTCGAACGAGAAATATTTTTACCATATGCCTGCTTGAAAACCAAATCTCCACCACTATAAAATGAGATGACACACCAATCAAGAGGTCATTACAAGGTTATAATGGGGCTTAGGTTAAGGGAAAAATGTCAAAAAAGTTGGTTACAATAGAAAATTGAGTTGATAACTTGGCAAGCTTGAAAAAAATCAATTGCTAAATTAAAAGAATTTATATCAACAAGAAATAAAGAATAAAAATGAATTTTTCAACGGGATATGAAACTAACGATTCAACCTCGAACAAGAAACTCAACAAAACAAATGATGGAACATAGTTAAGCAACTAACCAAATAAAATCTCAAGAAAAAAGGATTAATAAAAAGGATAATTTTACAACATAGATATGGTTTACGAGTGTAACACCCGACACACCACGACCGAATCTGGTATGTTACAGGGAAAAAGGATTTTGAGAGGTTTAGGTTTAAGTTTAAAAGTTTGAGGAAAACACTTCGCTAGATTGTGTATTTGAAGAAAAACTCGAGTAGGCTTGATTTAAATCTGTTGGTGTATTTAAAAACCCGGAAATTTTTGAAAACTTAATCAAATGTGTAGGTAAAACTAATTTATCTCTTTTAGAAGTTTAAGTTGCCTCTTATTATTACGATAACATCTTGACTTAGTAGAAAATCCAGTTTAAGTTAGAAAACATTTGAGTCCCCTTTTATTCCAAATCTTAGTGTGATACCCGATGGTATAGTTTAAAATGTCGCTTTTATAGTTTTGAAATCGTTGTCCTTCCAAGTTTTAGCACATTTTAACCCAATTAATTTGTTAAGGCATATTAAACATCTACTTTAAGCATCAACAAAGCAAAACATAATTTTAAAAGGCCTTTTACAACCCAAAATAAAACCAAATAGAAATAATAAGCTAATGTACCAAATTTTAGAAAGCTTTGAGTAGTTCCTTATTTAACCATGGCATGAGCACCTCGAGTCCATCCCGCTCAAATCTCCGCGTCTAAGTGTCACCAAACGTCAAAGGAGAGAGTGAGTCGCAAGACTCGATGTATAGATCCATCTCCAGATAACATGCCAACACACATCATAACAAAATAATGCAAGTAATGCACCGATCCTAACCAACCATATCACCTTTTCTACCCCGTGGTACCAAACCACCGGTGGTGCCAAACCACCGTGACCCAAAGTCACAATATCCATAATGTGGTACCAAACCACTTTGGTGACCCAAACTCACAAATAATCCAATGATGGGGCCAACCCATCGTGTGATACCAAATCACTAGCGACAATCCGTATCTCATAAGTGAGGCCAACCCACGGTGGTGTCAAACCACGAGGACGAGTCGCAATGAGGTGCCAAACCTCCGGTGTCCCAAAGACACAGCAGATACCAAATCACCGGTGACCAGTAGTCACAAATCCGTTGATGGGGCCAACCCATCGTGTGATACCAAATCACTGGCGTCAATCCCGTATAATCAACTGTGGGGCCAACCCACCGTGGTACTAAGCCACTGGGACGAGACGCTGAGGTGCCAAACCTCTGGTGACCCAAAGTCACAAGATATGTGGTACCAAACCACCGGAGGTGCCAAACCTCCGTGTCCCAAAGACACAGTGTCCCAAAGACACGGATATCATACTCCCCCTCCTCTCATATCACCCAATAGCACATCATACTAAATGCAAAATCGTGCAATCATGCTATCATGCTCACATGCTTAATATGGCATCTCAAAGTATATACACCAATAACCATGATATCACATACCATCACATATTTCATAATGAAACGGACTTACCGAATCCAGTATCCATACCTCAATGGGTACTAAAATAGTCAACCACACTGTTTCATTTACACAAACAGGTTATCACATTACTTAGTTAAGAAACTGTGTTGGTCTACACACCTGAATAGCGAAGATGTTAATCCTAAGAATCGGTCTACGTCCCTCGATCACCTCGACAACCCCGATCCTATAATCGGCCAACAATGGATTAGTCATTATACCATTCGGCCAAAAATAGGTAACCCAGGGGTTGCGTTAAGCTACCTTTGCAAATGGTTGGTTTCCAACCAAACCCGAACCAACACTTTGGTTCCTTCCGATAATCGGCCTCCCTAAAAACACAAATCATTAGTCTCATCAATCTTAACAACTCTAAAGAAACCATTAAAGCAACCTCTTACCACCACTTACCGATTGCTTAACAGAGAAACAAGGCTCTTCTCCAATGTTCCCAAAATCCGGATGTCCTATAATAAAATTGATTACACAATAGGTTAATACCCTTCAACCAATACCAAAATCGGCCTTTATCTAAGCCACAATACAAAAGAACGAGAGAGAGGAAAATGGCCATTCGCCAAGCTTTTACCCACTACCAACCGATTGAAACCAAACCTAACAACACCCAATATTCGCCAACAAACACCACTAGGAGAGAAGAAAGATTCTACTAGCACCCTTTAATCAAGATGGAAAGGAGGTTCGGCCTAAGTGTTTAACACACACCTATGCTCGGTTTTGAGTGGAAAGAAAAGGAGTAGAGATGAGAAGAAATGGAGGTTACGGCACACAAAAGAGATGAAGAGAAAACAAATGGAGAAAAATCGGCTAAAGCTCGAGAAGAAGAAAGAAATAAAAGATGAATAGAGAGGAGGGTATGTTCGGTTTTGAAAAAGAAAAAGAATTGGAGAGAGTTTTTGGAGATGAAAGCTTTGGCTACCAATGCTCAAGAAAGAAAGAAAAATGTGGAAAAAGAAAATACCAAATTCGGTTTACACAAATGACAAGGAAGGAAAAAAAATGCAAAGAACACTGGCTTCACCAAAAGAAAGAGCTTTGGCTTCTAAGACTTTGATCAAAATGTACCAAAATTCCCAAACAAATTTGGCACTCCCACTCCCCACACCAAGCCGTCCACTTCCCCACAAAACTCTCCTAAAATTTGGCCAAACTCCCCAAAAATCTCCTCAAACCGCCAACCTCCCCCAAACACTCCCAAGCCACTAATTCAAATCTCTTTGAATTAGTCCACCTCTACAATCACTCTCCACCCACCGTTTGAATGAGAAGACTTAGTCCAGGCGAGTTTGAGCGCCTACAACTCCTCCCTTCCATCTTTGTCAAAATGGATGCAAAAGTGTGGGATTTTCGCACTTGAACACAAGACCTCCTCCTTGCACTTGGCGCCACACACATGCTCCAAGTGGCATGCTTTGCCACTTTGCTAGCTCTTCATTTGTGCTCAAGAACACCAATTAAAATATATGAAACCCAACTTCTTGACTCCTATCACATAAAGCCCAAAAACTAAAATTTTTCCACCTACTAAAGCTCACTCCTACCCTACAATTAAGCCCCGAAACCACACAAAAAACAACATAGCAAGCCATAAACATGCAACAATGCCAAAATAAAATAGCCCTTAACCCGGGATATTACAACGAGCTAACATGAATGGGTGATAGAGAAAAAATGTGTTAGGATCAGTAGTGTTTACTAGGGGTTAATACAACATGTAAGCTGATTAAAGGTTAAGTGGGTTAAATTCTAAGTGCCTCTATCATCTAAGTATATCAAATAAAAAATGTAGTCTCGACATGTATAACCGAAGCAAGTTCTAGATTACAAATCAAGTTCACATACTCACAACCAAAAATAAAATGAGCACGAAATAAAATATATGCTCTATAGGCTCAAAAGCTCACAAAAAATTATGATTTTGATGTCAACTTATAATTTAAAATTTCAAAATAATTCTTTTGTTTAAGGAGACAACCTAAAACAATAATTTATGAAAAATAACTTATCATGTTTGACTATCTCATGCCTTAGTATAAATCACACAATGCAAACATCCACAAATTATTCTAAAGCAGAGTCAATAAAAACTCCAAATTAAAAAATAATTTAACTTCAATGAGAGGTATGAGAAAATTATTTAAACACAAAAATCAATTCAGAGATTTTTTTACACAAACATATAAACAACCTCCCCACACTTAAGATGTACATTGCCAACAATGTACAAATAAATATAATCACAGAATGAGCACAATATCATAAAGGAAGGGGTAAACTAAAACTGCCCTGAATTTGGATGAATTCACCGGAATAGTGAAAACTGGAATCGTAGGTAAATCTAAATGAAATACATGTTTTCGAGCAAACTAATAAGAAAATAGACAAAAATGAATAAGATAAAAAGATAACAAACTAGAAAAAAATTGACAAAATAAAAAAAAAAAAAAATTAGTGCGTAATAAACTAAAAACAGAACATATAAGTCTCAAAAATAAAATGAAAACAACTAACAAAATGTAAAAGTAGAATTGAAAATAAAAATAAAATAACTAAAATGGAAAGCTAAAGTAAATCATTGATCGACGGCCGGTGGTAAGTCAGAATCGCAAGGCGCATCAAGGGGAACTAGTGAATAAATGTGGAAATGTTGGTACATCTGCTATAGGTATGTCTCAAGGCGATCCTAATGGCATTTAATCTAGCCGGAGTACTCCAAGTGTAACTACTCGAGGCAATCTATCCACTTTTTTTGTTGCTGCTCAAGACGGTCGATCTGATCACAGTCTGCAACTCAAAGCGGTCAATCCACTCGAAAATGTCATCGAGTGTAACATAATGGGCAGAGATGGGGTGTCTCAGAGGAGGGGAGGATCAAGCTGGGTCCACATGTAAAGGAGGATCAACATCCGCAAGCTCCTCATGCTCATCTTGAGGATCCAGATGCAACAATGTATACCAATGAGGACCTACTTCATGCTAGCGCTGAGTCATCCTCATATGGCTCATAATAGATAATCCTTGCCGAGTCATGTAAGAACCCATACAGATATGGCCCTTCTTACTCTGATCATACTGGTGGCGACAACTTAGAGCCACCAAATAGGCAACATCAATGGGGTGACGCGCCTCCATTCTCCAAAAGAAATAAGCATTAAATGTACCAATAACCCCTATGCTCTCCCTCCGACAAATCAATGTGTGCGCCAGAACGGCATGAATATAACGTAGGGCCAGAGGTAGACAAGTCGCCGTAGACTAGCTCGGGTTATATTGTGCCGCAGTCTCGGTGACCTCGAACCAAAAAAGTAGAGCCGATCTATGGATGTGCCTGGATAAGTTCAGGAACTCTAGGTACTTATCAACTCCTTGGAATAAAGTCCAAGGGCTGCTCCAAAGCCCGGGATGCTCAGATAACATGTCATAACCTCGAGTCTAAAAAAGATAATGTGTGGGTCATCCCACCGTTACATAGCCTATTGTAGAAAGAATGTCGAAAGTACCTCCAGTGTGAGTTTTGTATATGTAGGCTCCACGATAGTGAAACCGATCGCACGCAGCCGTATCAATCAGAGTCTAAACTCTGTTAGCTTCATGGACCGCCTACAAGGCCTCCCAGTCATTGCAACGACCCAAACCCAAAGGTCACTCCTTTAAGTGCTGTTACTGGTCATCATGTAGACCCGTAGGAAATTGGAAACACAGATGTCTGCGACTGTAGTAGGGGCTAAGGACGAGGTGCACCCGGTGTCTTTTACCTTTTAGAGTCGGGGACAGAAGTCTTGGTTTTACCTCTAGTATTCATCATAAAGTACCTGAAAGAACAGATAAAAACCAAATAAATTAATATCAGTACAAATAAATAAAGAAACAAATCAACAAATAAAACAAACTGGCACACAATCCATCTCTCATGAAGAAAACCAAAGCACAATACTAATATTATAATAATCTACTCCTAATACGAAAAATAAAACTAATAGTAAGCAAAATAAAAATTGAACTAACTATAGCAATAATAAAAATAAAACTAATCCTACTAAAGAAAATAAGAAAAATGATCTAAGGACAGTATAATAATACTAATAATAAAACTAATACAATAATAAAATAAACCAAAAGGAAGTAAGGGGGACAAACGGGTGGGGGTTGGCAGACAGCGGTGGCGGCATGACAAAGGGACAGCAGGCGATGTTAGGGTAAAATAGTGAAATGGCCGACAAGAAACGATGTCACAATAAGGACAATCGAGTGAGGAAAGAAGGTGGGAGGGTGTTCTTCGGCGGAAAAGAAACGGGAGATGAAATAGAAAGGGAAAAAACAAGGACGGTGGTGGTGTGTAGGTTCGGGGTGGGTCGACAGAGGTGGAGATCTAGGGGAACAGTGACTAAAAAGGGGAGGGCGAACAACGATGGTGATTAAGGCTCGAGGTGTTTAAAGTCAAAGGAGCAATTAGATGTAAAGGAGAAGGGTGAGCCAATGGCGGGCAATTTAAGGGTGACGATGCAGAGGGAAAACCAGTGGCTAGAATTGACGAGGAAAGGATGGTCAACAAGAATTTGTGAAGGGTGGTTCATGGTTGAAACGGCGTGAAAAGGATAAGAAAAAAAATTGAACAGAAACTGTAGACTTGAAATAGAAGACATGGTCATTTGTATGACCTGTATTGTGCCACACGACCCTGTCTAGCAACCGTGTAAGGCCCTTTAGCTCGTGTGTGATTCAAAACATAAAAAAATAAGCTTCAATATTCACATGGCCCGTGTGTCCCACACGGTTGTGTCGTTAGACTGTGTGACATCACTTAGACCATGTGGGTTACAAAAAAAATTAAATATTAGTTCTAGTAGTCACACTACCGACAGTGCCGTGTGCTTAAAGCATGTGTCTCACACTACCGTGTCTCTGTGCGATGTCGATAATTGAGTGAGTGAGTGTTCATTCATTTCTCCCATGCCCGTGTATAAGGGTGTGTGGGTCACATGTTCCATGACACGCCCGTGTGCCAAGCCGTGTGTGTCACACTACCATGTCGACAAGTCGTGTGACTCTCTGATGTCGTGTTTGTTGAAAGAAAATTGAAAAAAAAACCTCCAGTATGCACACGTCCTGGAACATGACCATGTTTCCAAGTCGTGTGTCTCACACGGTTGAGCCACCAGGCCTTGTGGTTCACCCCAAAACATGTGGCTCCTCCCTTTGTTTTGACTTTTTAAAATTTTTTATAACATACTAGGCATGCCACAAAATTAATAGAAATAAAAACCAACACTCGGGTTGTCTCTTTAGAAGCACTTATTTAGAGTTTAAGCTCAACTTTCTCTTTCACATATACGGTTAACTCAAATTTTGGAGTCGAAGCTCCTCTCTTTAGTTATTAATATAACCACTAAGATAAGATTTGAGTGGATGACCATTTACCTTTAATGTGTCATATTCAGGATGTGTTACCTCTATTGTGCCATATGGAAAGACTGCTTTTACCACAAATGGTGTAACAAACCGAATTTAACCCTAATCGGAACGGTGATTTCGGGACCACGAATCCGAACCCGATAAATATTTTAATATTATATTCTATGTTTATTATATGTGGATTAATGTGTGTGAAAATTTCGTAGAAAAATTTTATCGTTTAAGTGCTTAATTTGATGAAAAGGATTTAATCGAGAAAAGTGTAAAAGTTATGCTAAAGTGAAAAGTACTAATTTGATTGTGGCTTTTAAGTGGGTGTCCTAAAGGGCAATTAGCCCATAAACTATGATAAGGAACGGCAATGGGCCACACCAACTACAAATTATATGTTAGTTTAATTTATTTTTATTATAAGGTTATGTTAGTATATTATAATAATGTTAATGTATATATATATTAAACAAAACATAAAATAAAGCCACCATCATCTTTATTCTCTCATAGCCGAATGTAAGAAGAGAAAACACCATTGTTTGAGCTTAAGGTTTGACATTAGGGAGGCTTAAATCGGTATGTACTTTGTTTAGTTTTGAAAATTTCTACGTTTTTGAGATCGTTGCTTCAGATATTACCCACCCATGCCTAAATTTTTAAAATATTATGTATATAGGATTCGCCATTAACATGCTTATATGGTTTTGATATTTGATGGTTTTAGATTAAATATATGTTAAAGATTTACAAGTTTTGTATTGAAAATTTTGGTGATTTGGAGTAAATAGGGCTAAATTAAGAAAATAAATTTGTGAGGGTTAAAATGCAAAATAAATGAAATGCATGAACTTAGATGGCTATGTAGAGGATTCACCTAACTATAGTGTTGGGAGATTTCATATATTTTGTGTTTTGTGTAAATAGGACTAATTTGTAAAAATAGGAAACATTAGGGCAAAATGGTAATTTGTCTATCTAAGTGTTTTGGATTAAATTGAGATGAAATGTGCTTGAATGGGCTAAATTTTAATGTGTTTTAGATCAAGAGCAAAGAAAAGCAGTTTAGATCGGGGAAAGACGAAGGTTCTCGAATAGCCGATTTGCACCTATCTATCGACAACCGAGGTAAGTCCTTACAAATTTATATCGAGAAATTATTTATGAAAGTAGTACATGATAAAGTTTGGTATTTAAGGCATGGAAATATATATAGGCCGAATGTGGGGTATGAAATTGTATTAAATTTGTTTGTTGAATGTGATGTGGATACTTACGTTCGGTTTAACATGAAATTGTAAAATAAAGTATATGAGATGGATGTGATTGTAGCATTAAGTAATGTGTATGGGAATGTTGATTGGGTTGATAATCGGGCTTTGAGCCTAGCGTGCCTCGTGTCGTTGTTATTAATCGGGCTTTGAGCCTAAGCAGTCGTCTTGTTATTAATCAAGCTTTGAGCCTATGGGGCTTTTATCAAGCTTTGAGCCTAGCGTGCCTTGTGCTTGTTATATATAAGGCTTTGATGCCTAGCGTGCTTCATGCTTGATTTATTTCGTTTAATGCCTAGCTTCGTGCTTCGCGTTTGATTTATTTCTGCTCTAATGCATAGCGTGCTTCGTGCTTGTGTTTAAATCTCTGACCTTTGGTCTAGCAGCTTTATACCAAAGATTTTTAATATGAGCTTATACTTATGAATGAAATGGTCTAGTTATGATGGTATTTGAATAAACCAAGGTTTATTATTATAGTGTTCACCAAAAGTTATGTATCGAATCAAGTTTATGATATATGTGATGCATCTTGAATAATCAAGTTGATAGAAATGTGTTTATATATTCTACTTAAGATATGTGATTAGAAAAGACATTGAGTTGATATGTTTACTTGCTTACTTGAGTTTATTATATTGATATGAGAAATTATACCTATATAGGTTCGCCATGAGCTATACATATAGATAAATGTATATATATTCAATTGTGTACCCTTATTTTAAATGTACACGTAAAGTATTATTCTATTGAAGTGAAAATATATATGTATTGATTTAGCAACTGGGTACCATTGATAAGTTTCGTGTTTTAAGTGTACGTTGAATATTATTTCACTAGGTGTGAACATTGATAATCGGCCATGGTAGTATATATGTGTTTTGTCACCATAAATGTTAATAATGTTATTCTATTCAATCTAATTGAATACCTAGTTGAGTTGTAAAGTCGCTTAAGACTTACTAAGCCGTGAGCTTACTCTGCTTATGTTTGTGCTCTATTTTATAGATCAATAATTCAACTACGGGCTCGGGGGATCATCAAGACAATGACCACACTATCACTCTCTTTGGTATAGTTATGTTTTGTAAACTTTTGAATCAAAGGCATGTATAGGCTTTGTTTTGATAAATAATGAATGATGTCGGTTTGTAAATATAAATATGGCCTTGCGAATAATAAGGTTACTTTTGGTTAAGTTTTATATTTGATATGGTAGCTTGTATTAAAATACCATTAGATATGTGATTTAGGTCATGCTTAAAATCATACATGAAAATGATCGATGATATATATATATATGATGTAATATTGGGATATGCACTTAGGTATAAAGGAGTAAATGTAAATGTACAAGGATACCATGTAAATAGCTATCTTATTTTGTTTAAGTTGACTTGTTTAAGCATGGTAAAATGTATATATGTTTATACTTGTAATGTCATTTGATAATGCTTAAATATGTATAGCTTTGTGGTAAGCATTTGGAGTAAAATGTTATACTTGATAAAGAGTACCTATGGTACGCATAAATGCATGTAAATTATGTTTGATTCATGTATATCATATATTTAAGAATTGAATGAACATAGGTATCACTATTTGCATGTATTGTATGTTAAATGCATAAATAAAATACTAGGTTATGAATTGATCTTGGTTAGAGTTTAGGTTTACATTTGAATGCTAACTATATTCTATTATGTGAAATGAGTTTTAAGGTATGAGTATGTGGTTATAATTACATAAGTATATATATATATATATATATATATATGTACGTAAGTAATGGTCATTGTCGAATGGGATGAATGAAAATGTGAATTGATGAATCGGTTAATATTTAAGTGGTAACATGTAGTAAAGTGCATTTGATGAGTGTTGAGGTTTATATTATCTCTAACCTACTCCTAAGAACGGATACTCGTTAGGTGTTTATTGGTATCGAGCTACGATTTAGTCAATTCTAGGACTACCGTAGTACGTAAGTAAGAGTCTAGCTATACATGCCTTTGAATTTTATATGTGATAGTGTGGTGATTTCGACAATTTCAATTGTATTTTATATAGTAAATGGATTCCGATCCCGATAGAGCCGTAGTGATGATGTGGAGAGTGTTGCGCTGGTCTCGCACATGGATCGATGCCATTAGACTCTCAACCGATTCACGGGTAACCACGAGGAGAGGCTAAACAAGCCTTCTACCAAATGATGAATGAATGGTTTACCCAATTTGTTCGTAATAATCCTACTGTACAACAACCTCCACCCCGAATAATCCAACTCGTACCTTCAAGACTCACGATGATAGATCCAATGAGATCTAGTAGGCCTCCTGCTGATAAAATCAAGAAATTTAGGCCGAGGAATTCAAGGCTAATGATAATGATGATGCGAGCGAGCTAAAATGTGGCTTGATAACACTATTCGGTACTTGATGAGCTATCCTCGCACTCTGCATTTAATGTTTGAAATGTGCTATATCTTTACTTGGGACACCGCTTATCACCGGTGGAATACACTAGTATCAATGGTTCCAAGAGAAAAGTGACATGGGATTTCTTCCGAATGAATTCGAAGAAATATATCGATCGAGGTTCATCGACCCGAAACGAAAAGAATTTCTTGAATCAAATAGGGAAAATGACCGTGATCAATATGAGCGAAAATTTGTCGATTGAGCCGATATGCTCGGAGTGTGTATCAACCAAGCCATTATGTGCAAAAGGTTTGAAGACGGTTTGAATGAAGATTTAAAGTTGCTAGTTGGCATTCTTGAGATCAAAGAGTTTGTGACACTAGTCGAGCGAGCTTGCAAAGTCAAGAGCTTGGGAAAGAGAAAAGAAAGGTCGAGATGATGCTAGAGACACTCGTAAAAGACCGTCGGGTAAGAATTTCCATTCCACATCTAAGAAGTTTAGAGATGACTTCAACCGACATAAAGCTACTTCAGATTCACCTAGACATGATCAACCTTCCGTGGGCTCCCGAGCTACCTCGATGGCCAGTGTTGATAATGTTCCACAAAATCGAGTTAAATGCAAACATTGTGGAAAATGGCATTCTGGGAGTTGTAGAGTTCGTGACTGGTCCTGCTTTAAATGTGGATCCTCAGACAATTTTATTTGAGAGTGCCCGATGTTAGGTGAAAGCGAGAATACCGCTGCAGAACTCTAGACCCAAGTAGTGCATCAAGACGGGCGTACCACCCGCATTCCGGCAATGTAGGTGGTAGTCGAGAGGGACGAAGAACACGCGAGCTCGATCGAGGCTAGAGCTCCAGCTAGAGCTTATGTTACTCGAGCAAGTGAGGATGCTTTGCTTCTCCGGATGTCATTACCAGTACTTTCACCCTTTATGATACTACCGTGATTGCATTGATTGATCCCGGTTCACCCATTCATATGTATGTGAAATTGGTATTCAAGAAGACTCGCCATTGAGTCTCTTGAGTTTGTGATTCAGCGATCCAACCCTTTGGGTAGATGTGTGTTGTTAATAAAGTATGTAAAAGTTGCCCATTGATGATTCGGGATTTTGCTTCCCAATGATTTAATGTCATTGCCTTTCGATGAGTTTGATATAATTTTAGGAATGGATCGGTTAACTTCGCATGATGCAAAGGGTGAATTGCAAAGAAAGCTTATTGATTTGAGACACCGTAATCGTGAGATCATTAGAATTGAATCTAGTGATTTAGGTGGGTTTCCTGAGCTATATCCTCGATGTTAGCCCGAAAGTATGTGAGAAAAGGTGCGAACCTTATTTGGCTTATGTAATCGGATAATAAATTGTCCGAGAAATGATTGAATCTGACTGATTGTATGTGAATACTCGGATGTGTTTCTGAAGAACTACCGGATTACCCCAAAGACGAGAGATTGAGTTTGGCATTGAATTAGCTCAGAAACGACTCCGATCTTAATAGCTCCATATCGGATGGCACCCATCGAGCTAAAAGAGTTGAAAGCACGATTGCAAGAGTTAACAGATAGGGCTTTATGCGACCAAGTTTCTCTCCTTGGGTGCACCAGTTCTTTTATGAGAAAGAAAGATGGAACGATGCGAATGTGTATTGATTATCAGAATCAATAAGGTAACTATAAAGAATAAGTACCGTTACCTCGGATTGATGATTTGTTTAATCGCTTGAAAGGGCTTCAGATTTTCAAGATAGATTTGAGATCGGGTTATTATCGATTCATGAGTCGAGATATAGATGTGCCAAAGACGCATTCGGATGAGGTACGGACATTTTGAGTTTTTGGTTATGCCTTTTGGGCTTACTAATGCACTTGCTATTTTTATGGATTTGATGAATCGAGTTTTTAGACAGTTTTTGGATCGATTTGTGGTAGTGTTTATTGATGATATATTGATTTACTCCAAAGATGAAATTGAGCATGCTGAGCATTTGAGATTAGTGCTACAAACTTTATGAAATCAGCAGCTTGTATGCGAAGTTTAGTAAGTGTGAGTTCGGATGAAAGAGGTCACTTTTTGGGACATGTTGTTTCAAAGATCGCATTCGAGTTGATCCGAACAAAATATCGGCTATACTTGATTGGAAGCCACCAAAAATGTTTTTGAGATTCAAGTTTTCGGGACTTGCGGGTTACTATCGATGATTTGTGAAAGATTTTCTATGATAGCTACCCGCTGACAAAGTTATTGCAGAAAGATGTCGAGTTCGAGTGGTCGGAAAAGTGTCGGAAAGTTTTGATCACCGAAAGCCCTTTTGATAAGTTCCAGGTGTTAGTTCAAATTTGAATCGGGTAAAGAATTTATTGTTTATTTTGATGCTTCTTTAAATGGTTTGGGCTGCATTTTGATGCAGGAAGGAAAAGTTGTAGCCTACGCTTCAAGACAATTGAAGCCGCATGAAAGAAATTACCCGACGATGACTTAGAACTTGCGACCATTGTTTTCGCATTGAAAATTTGGAGTCACTATTTATTTGGCGAGAAATGTCACATTTATTCAGATCATAAAAGTCTAAAGTATTTAATGACTCAGAAGGATCTAAATTTGAGACAACGCAGATGGTTGGAATTGTTGAAAGACTATGAGTTGGTGATTGACTACCATCCGGGAAAAGCTAACGTTGTTGCAGATGCGTTAAGTCGAAAATCATTGTTTGCTCTTCGTGCAATGAGCGCACAGATAGCTATGTCTGGTGATGGTTCGATCATAGCCGAGTTACAAGCAAGACCGATGTTTATTCAAAGAAATTTGTAATGCATGAAAGTTGACAAGGATTTGATTGCTAGACGAATTCAAAGGTGAAAAGGTGCAGAGTCGATTTTGATTGATGCAAATGACTGCTTGAATTTTAAAAGCCGAATATGTGTTCAAAATCTCGATTTGATATGGTGATTCGAGTGAGGCCCATAGTGGTCGATTATCAATACATCCGGTAGCACAAAGATGTATAATGATTTGAAACAGCTTCTATTGGTGGTCGGGCATGAAACGGGATATATCTGAATTTGTTTCGAAATGCTTAGTTTGTCAGCAAGTAAAAGCTGAACATCAAGTGCCATCCGGATTACTTCAGCCAATCATGATACCTGAATGGAAATGGGATAGAATTACAATGGATTTTGTATCCGGTCTTCCTATGACACCGAGTAAGAAAGATGCCGTCTGGTTATAGTTGATAGATCGACTAAATCACTCATTTTGTGCTTGGTTAATCTGCACTTTTCACTCGATAAACTTGTTGAATTGTATGTATCACAAATTGTGAGATTGCATGGTGTACCGAGTTCCATTGTTTTGCATGAGACCCGAGATTTACATCGCGATTTTAGAAGAAGTTACAAGATGCCTTAGGTACTAAACTACATTTTAGTACACTTTTCATCCATGCAGATGCATTTCGGCCCGAAATAACTATTCGAGATACTTGAGGACATGTTGAGATGTTGCGTTCTCGAGTTTGAAGGTACGTGGGAATGATACCTACCTTTGATTGAATTTGCTTATAATAACAGCTTTTCAATCTAGTATCAAGATGGCACCTTATGAAGCCTTGTACGGGCGAAAGTGTCAAACACCATTATACTGGACTGAGCTTAGCGAGAATAAGATACACGGGGTTGATTTGATTAAAGAAACCGAATTGAAAGTAGCTATTATTAGAGACAATTTGAAAGTCGCTTGGATCGTCAAAAGTCTTATGCCGATTTGAAACGTAACGACATTGAATTTCAAGTCGGAGAACGAGTATTTTTAAAGGTTTCTCCGTGGAAGAAAGTGCTCCGTTTTGGCCGGAAAGGCAAGTTGAGCCCGAGGTTCATTGGACCGTATGAAATCATTGAACGTGTTGGGCTGTTTCTTATAGGTTGAGGCTACCCTCGAATTAGAAAAGATACACGATGTATTTCACGCTTCTATGCTCGTGAGATACTGAGATCGATCCGGCTACATGTGATGGCTCCGCCGAGATTGAGATACAATCGATATGATGAATGAGGAAGAACCGATCCGTATTTTAGCTCGGAAAGAAACAAGAAAATTCCATTAGTGAAAGTACTTGTGGAAAAGGCACGGAGTTGAAGAGGCTACGGGAGCCTCAAGATTCAATGAGGCAACAATATCCGACGTTGTTTAATGGTAAGATTTTCGGGACGAAAATCCTTAAGGGGAGAGTTGTAATGCACCAAATTTGACCCTAATCGAACGGTGGTTTCGTGATTACGAATCCAAACCCGATAAATATTTTAATATTATATTCGTGTTTATTATATGTGGATTAATGTGTGAAAATTTCAGAGAAAAATTTTATCGCTTAAGTGCTTAATTTGATGAAAAGGATTTAATCGAGAAAAGCGTAAAAGTTATGCTAAAGTGAAAAGTACTAATTTGATTGTGGCTTTTTAAGTGGGTGTCCTAAAAGGGCAATTAGCCCATAAACTATGATAAGGAACGGCAATGGGCCACACCAACTACAAATTATATGTTAGTTTAATTTATTTTTTATTATAAGGTTATGTTAGTATATTATAATAATGTTAATGTATATATATATTAAACAAAACATAAAATAAAGCCACCATCATCTTTATTCTCTCATAGCCGAATGTAAGAAGAGAAAACACCATTGTTTGAGCTTAAGGTTTTGGCATTAGGGGAGGCTTAAATCGGGTATGTACTTTGTTTAGTTTTGAAAATTTTTACGTTTTGAGATCGTTGCTTTGTATATTACCCACCCATGCCTAAATTTTTAAAATATTATGTATATAGGATTCTACCATTAACATGCTTATATGGTTTTGATATTTGATGGTTTTAGATTAAATATATGTTAAAGATTTACAAGTTTTGTATTGAAAATTTTGGTGATTTGGAGTAAATAGGGCTAAATTAAGAAAATAAATTTGTGAGGGTTAAAATGCAAAATAAATGAAATGCATGAACTTAGATGGCTATGTAGAGGATTCACTAACTATAGTGTTGGGAGATTTCGCATATTTTGTGTTTTGGGTAAATAGGACTAATTTGTAAAATAGGAAACATTAGGGGCAAAATGGTAATTTGTCTATCTAAGTGTTTTTGGATTAAATTGAGATGAAATGTGCTTGAATGGGCTAAATTTTAATGTGTTTTAGATCAAGAGCAAAGAAAATGGATTTAGATCCGGAAAGACGAAGGTTCTCGAATAAGCCGATTTGCACTGGCCTATCGACAACCGAGGTAAGTCCTTACAAATTTATATCGAGAAATTATTTATGAAAGTAGTACATGATAAAGTTTGGTATTTAAGGCATGAAAATATATATAGGCGAATGTGGGGTATGAAATTGTATTAAATTTGTTTGTTGAATGTGATGTGGATACTTACGTTCGGTTTAACATGAAATTGTAAAATAAAGTATATGAGATGGATGTGATTGTAGCATTAAGTAATGTGTATGGGAATGTTGATTGGGTTGATAATCGGGCTTTGAGCCTAGCGGTGCCTCGTGTCGTTGTTATTAATCGGGCTTTGAGCCTAGCAGCCTCGTGCGGTGTTATTAATCAGGCTTTAAGCCTAGCAGTGCCTCGTGTTTGTTATTTATCTAAGCTTTGAGCCTAGCGTGCCTTGTGCTTGTTACATATCGGCTTTGATGCCTAGCGTGCTTCATGCTTTGGTGATTTATTTCGGCTTTAATGCCTAGCGTGCTTCGTCTTGCTTGATTTATTTCGGCTCTAATGCATAATGTGCTTCGTGTCGGTGTTTAAATCTCGGACCTTTGGTCTAGTAGTTTTATACCAAAGATTTTTATTATGAGCTTATACTTATGAATGAAATGGTCTAGTTATGATGGTATTTGAATAAACCAAGGTTTATTATTATAGTGTTCACCAAAAGTTATGTATCGAATCAAGTTTATGATATATGTGATGCTTCTTGAATAATCAAGTTGATAGAAATGTGTTTATATATTCTAGACTTAAGTTATGTGATTAGAAAAGACATTGTGTTAATATGTTTACTTGCTTACTTGAGTTTATTATATTGATATGAGAAATTATACCTATATAGGTTCTACCATGAGCTATACATATAGATAAATGTATATATATTCAATTATGTACCCTTATTTTAAATGTACACGTAAAGTATTATTCGGTTGAAGTGAAAATATATATGTATTGATTTAGCAACTGGGTACCATTGATAAGTTTCGTGTTTTAAGTGTACGTTGAATATTATTTCACTAGGTGTGAACATTGATAATCGCCATGGTAGTATATATGTGTTTTGTCACCATAAATGTTAATAATGTTATTCTATTCAATCTAATTGAATACCTAGTTGAGTTGTAAAGTCGCTTAAGACTTACTAAGCCGGTGAGCTTACTCTGCTTATGTTTGTGCTCTATTTTATAGATCAATAATTCAACTACGGCCTCGGGGGATCATCAAGACAATCGACCACACTATCACTCTCTTCTAGATAGTTATGTTTTGTAAACTTTTGAATCAAAGACATGTATAGGCTTTGTTTTGATAAATAATGAATGATGTCGGTTTGTAAATATAAATATGGCCTTGCGAATAAAATCATTACTTTTGGTTAAGTTTAAGTTTTATATTTGATATGGTAGCTTGTATTAAAATACCATTAGATATGTGATTTAGGTCATGCTTAAAATCATACACGTAAAATGATCATATGATATATATATATATATATGATGTAATATTGGGATATGCACTTAGGTATAAAGGAGTAAATGTGAATGTACAAGGATACCATGCTAAATAGCTATCTTATTTTGTTTTAGTTGACTTGTTTAAGCATGGTAAAATGTATATATGTTTATACTTGTAATGTCATTTGATAATGCTTAAATATGTATAGCTTTGTGGTAAGCATTTAGAGTAAAATTTTATACTTGATAAAGAGTACCTATGGTACGCATAAATGCATGTAAATTATGTTTGATTCATGCATATCATATATTTAAGAATTGAATGAACATAGGTATCACTATTTGCATGTATTGTATGTTAAATGCATAAATAAAATACTAGGTTATGAATTGATCTTGATTGGAGTTTAGGTTTACATTTGAATGCTAACTATATTCGGTTATGTGAAATGAGTTTTAAGGTATGATTATGTGGCTATAATTACATAAGTATATATATATGTATGTAAGTAATGGTCATTGCCGAATGGGATGAATGAAAATGTGAATTGATGAATCGGTTAATATTTAAGTGGTAACATGTATTAAAGTGCATTTGATGAGTGTTGAGGTCGGGTAATACCTCGTAACCCTACTCTGACAACAGATACAGGTTAGGGGTGTTACAAATGGGCTCAACCATGTCATCTTTAGCTTTCCAGAAAATAGTTTAAGCCTTGATTTATATAAAAGTGCTCGATCTCTAACTATGAATTTCTTGGGATGCTTTAAGCGAGTGCTATGGCGTCGCTTTGTTGATTTTTTGTACATTCTCGAGCTCTCATAAGAATTTGCTCTTCATTCACCTAACTCATTTAGTTGTAACATTCTCTTTTCACCTAGAAGTTTAGGATTGAAATTCAAAAATTTTATTGCCCAAAATGCTTTGTGCTCGAGTTCTAATTGTAAGTGACAATCCTTCCCATAAATTAATTTGTAGGGAGATGTTCCTATGGCTATTTTGTACACAATCCTATAAGACTATAAAGTATCATCTAATTTTAATGTCCAGTCTTTCCTATTTGTCTTTATGGTCTTTTCTAGAATGCATTTCAATTCTTAGTTCGATACTTCAACTTGACCACTAGTTTAAGGGTGATATGAGGTGGTTGTTCTATGATGTACAACATATTTCTTAAGAATCTTATCAAATTTGGCGTTATAGAAATGTGTACCCCTGTCATTAATGATTGCACTAGGTGTTCCAAAATGAGGGAAGAGCTTATTAAAAAATCTAACTACCACCCTATCAGCATTAGTTAGTAAAGCTTGAGCTTCAACCCATTTTGACACATAATCCACCGCTACTAGTACGTATTTATTACCATAAGAACTAAGAAATGACCTCATGAAATCAATACCCCAAATGTCAAATATTTCACACGAAAGCATGTAAGTTTGAGGCATTTCATCACGTTTGAAAATATTACTAGTCCATTAGCATCTATCATAAGAATAAACATACATGTTAGCATCTTTGAACAATGTGGGCCAATAAAAACCTGATTTGAGGAAATTATGTGTTTTTATAATCGCACTTTAGTGTCAAAAGTGATAATACTCCAAAATTTTCCCTTATGGTATTGAAACACATCTTCGAATTACCTGATCTGCACATACACAAAAAAGAAATGAATCCTCCCAAAAATAGTTTTTCATCAGTAAGGAATCGCTTTTTTTGATGATAAGTTAAATATTTTGGTAAAAAATTAACAGTCAAGTAATTCACAATATTTTCAAACCAAGGGACTTCGAAACCAGCTACCGCAAAGAGTCATTTTTTAGGAAATGAGTCATTTATCGTATCTTCATTAAGTTTCTCAATATGTGGATTTTTGAGCCTTGAGAGGTTGTCTACTACAAGATTTTTAGCTCCTTTCTTGTTTCTAATCTCCAAATTAAATTCCTATAATAATAATATCCACCTTATAAGTCGAGGTTTTGTATCCAGTTTAGTAAGAAGGTAACGAAAATAAGAGTGGTTAGTATACACAATAACTTTAAACAATATTAATTAAGGTCTAAATTTATTAAATGCAAAAGCCACAGATAGCTTCTTTTTCTATAATTGTGTAATTCTCTTGTGCATCTGTCAAAGTCTTACTAACATAATAGATCAATTGGAAGTGCTTGTGTATTCACTGTTCAAGGACTACACCTACTACAAAATCACTCGCATCACACATTATTTCAAAGGGTAAATTCCAATTAGGTGTAACTATAATTGGGGCATTGATTAACCTTAAGAACATTAAATGCCTCTAAACATTCTTGACTGAAATTAAATGACACATCTTTTTCTCGTAAATTAGTTAAAGGCTTCGCTATTTTGGAAAAATCTTTAATAAATCTCCTATAGAACCTAGCATGTCCTAGGAAACTTCTGATAACCTTAACTGAATTAGGGAAGGTAGTTTCTCAATGGTTTCGATTTTTTCTTTATCAACCTCAATCATTTTACTAGAAATTTTGTGACCCAAAACATTCCCTTCCTAAACCATGAAGTGACATTTTTCTCAATTAAGCACAAGGTTCATTTCCTCACATCTCATTAAAACTCATTTTAAATTCTTAAGGCATAGATGGAAAGAATTACCGAATATCGGAAGTTGTCCATAAATACCTCCATAATGTCTTCCACAATTTCATCAAAGATGGCTAACATGCATCGATGAAAAGTATTAAGGGCATTACATAATCCAAAAGGCATTATCCAGTAAGCAAACGTACCATATGGACTTGTAAATGTCGTATTTTCTTGATCCTCGAGTGTAATATCCGGGATTTTGGGCTTGTGCATTATTGCTTAATTGTATGAAGTAGCATGCCTATGAGTGTTTGAATCTGTTGTATAAATTTTTGAGAACTCTAGAGTGTAGGTGAATGCCTTAGAAATTACTAGATTTTAAGTCTTGAAGTGGAGCCAAGCTTGATAGGCCTTAAGAGAATTTGTAGGAGAAGTAGGACATAAAAACCAGCTTGGTAAAGTGGCAGGAAGGCGCCACTTAAGGCTTTGGTAAGTGACGCCAGAAGCAGTGTGTAGGGCCTAGGTTCGAGCAGCAAGGGGAGTAATTTTGGGCTACTTTTTGCGTCAGGAAGCAAGAGAGTTGGACGGCATTGGGAGACTGGGTGGATGAGCATAAGATGTGATCAAATACTTTTTAAAATTTTGGCTAAGGGCAAGGATAATTCTTGACTCATTTAAATTATTTTAAATAGGTAAAGAAGAGAGAAAGTAGGAGAAAAGTAAGGGAGCTGATAAGGGGAAGAGTGTTGGCCGGCCTAGGGACTCTCTTGAGGTGATTTTTGGCCAAGTTAGTAGGGGGGATAGCCGAATTTCATAAAAGCATTTTAGGCTCTCTTTCGTCTACTCTCTCACCAAAACTATCACTCCTTCTCTCATTTTTTTCTTTTAACTTGTTCTAGCCGAAATCCCTCCCCAAAGATCACCATTGCCGCAACTTCTTCAATCAAAAGACCACCATTACCAAATTCTTCTGAGCATCCTTTCTTTCCTCTTTTGTGTTGGCCGAACCTCCCTCTTGTCATCTAAACGAAGTCGCATCAAGTCTCAACCCTTTTTATCTTCTACTTTTCACCAATCTATCAAAAGCCGAATATACCAATAACCCCTAGCCGATTGCTCATTAAACCCCCAAAAGTCAAAACCTATTGATCACTATCTAGTCTACATAGCCAAATATCTCAAGGTGTCAGCAAGAGTGCAATCATTTCAATATTAAGGGTAAGATCAAATGCTATTCGATTTTCAATCCTTTCTCTTTAGCCAAAAATCTAGGAACTAATCCCATTAATGTTCTTTGGCCGAAACAATGAAGGATCTTTTAGGATTTCTATTGTAGTTGACTTCTAGGGCAGACCATTCGAGATTGGTTATCTAAGGTAAGTAAAGTGTGGTCTAGGTCGAAGGCCATTCATTCAAATGTTGGAATCGGATCTAACATAGATCATATAGGTATATCGACATCTCCATTAACAGATAGCGATTTGAGATTTAGATCCACAAGGTAAGAGGGCATGAACCTTCGGCCAAGGCCATATTTAGTGATTATTGATTGGCTAATTCTAACATTGAATTTTAGGGAGGAGTATAATCTGTTTCAGTAGACTTTCTGGACTCAGTGAACACGTTGGTAACCAGGTGTCTAGCTCTACACCAATTCCTAATAGATTTACGGTATTAATTTAATATGTGTGTTAATAAGAATATGAAAGATGTGGCTAAAGGTACCATTCAATGGTACGACAAATTCAGGTACGTTATTCTCTAAAGATCTATTAATAGTATTATAAACATTGAATGTGACATATATGAGAATTGGTTACGAATATGAATAAGGCATATGGCATGATATTCACATGATTTGTATGACACATGGGGCATATGGGTGATAATGAAAGGGAAGTGATTTGGTGGTTTTACCACAATATCCGTGACTCATGTCACATAATCAATGTGGTGACTAATGTCATGAATACTATCCGGTGACTTTGTCACAATTATCCGTGGCTATGCCACAATTTATAAGGGTGATGTGCAAGTCGCCCGCAAAGAATCGCCTTCAATGGTGTGTAGCGGATGGAGGGTCGATTTAGTAATCCCTACTGTGTGATTGATGTGCACGAGTGGTATGTAGAGGATGGTTATCTAGGTTTGGGTTCGGATTGCATCATTGCCTATACTTGCTATGTATGATTTGACATGCCTAAATCGATTGGGAATTTGTGTTGGTTGTTGCACATTGAGTCTGCTGACTCACCCTTTGTGGGATATCTTTTCAGTGACACTCAAGAGATGGACCGGCTCAGGAACTTAGGGGTGGCCATGCTCATTTCAAAGATTTATTTTATTTTGAATTTTTTATATATTTAAGTATTTTGGATTTATTTTGGTTTTGCTTTGATGTAATATGGCCATTACTATTAACTGCTTTTAACATGCATTTAATTTGGTTTATCATGATACGATTATTATTATCAAAGGTTAAACAAATTTTTATTTAAAATGAATTTTAAATGTTTTGACACCTAAACACAATCGATTTTCAATTTAATGTTAAACTTTAAAACCTCGGTAATACTTTTAACTTATTGATTTCAAGTACAAATAAAAATATCGTTTTAATAAAATTGAGTCTTCAAGAACAACACCGTTTTCAATTTGAACTCAACACAAATCAAATTTTCCTCCAAACCACCCAGATTTTCCAAAGTAACAAGCAAGTTTTGAACTGTTTTACTCAGGGAACATTCTAGATCCGATCAAGACTCGTAGGCCGGGTTTGGGGTGTTTCAATTTTGGTATCAGAGCCTAGTTTTAAACTCTCGGCCTTAGGTTTAAAGCCCACAATGTTTTCAAAATTGAGCCCAAATAAGTTTTGTGAAAATTTTTGTGAAATAAGCAGGTTTTTCTGGCATGGCACCTAAGTCTCCGACCCGAAGTCCACCAAGTAAGTACCCCTAACTGTTGTATGATTTATTGTATGACTTGTATGTGGGTATAACGGGAACGTAGATTAGTATATTAACTTATTGAACCCTAGGATTTGCTTACTCCAACACAGAATTACATAAACCTTTAAAGCCTAATTAAACCAACTGTGCCTGAATCGTCGAGTTAGGGTGTGGCAACCATTGTGTGCATGTCTAGGATTGGATTCAGGGAGAGCCTGGTATTTAAGCAGTCCTAGTGACTCACCTCCACATCGCTCGAATCCTACCTGGTGCGTAGTGACGGTTCACCCTAACCAAGAGGACTCAATCACAGGCTAAATTTAATAATTAAAACCCGAAAGGGACCAGTCACCTTGTTTTGTGAAATTCTAAGGTCAAACCATGATTATAAAATTCCAAAGTGCCCTTGATTTAAAAATGACCAAAATACCCCTGGTTTGCAAGTTACCCAAATTACCACTAACCTGTACAAATTACTAAAATACCCTCAAGATGGAAAGTTACCAAATACCCCAATTAAAATTTCCAAAATACCCTTGTTTTGAAAAGTCACCGGAACCATATTTTACAAAATTACCAAATGCCCTCGCTTGTAAAATTACAAAAATACCCCCAGATTATAAAATTACCATATTACCCTTGAATCTTCTTACCAAGTATTTCAATTTTGTAAAAAAATACCAAAAATCTCTACTTTGCAAAATTTTCAAATACCCTAATTTGGAAAATTACCAAAATACCCCTATAGGATAAAATTACGAAAATACCCCTAGGTAGTGGAAAACAACAACAATGACAACTACAACACTTCTGTGTAATGAACGCAAGTTCATGAATGCGATGATTTAATGAATGAATTTGAGACTCGTGTGTGTATGAATTCGAAAGAACTACTCTTTAGAACTGTTGAACATAATACTGTTCGCGATAAATCAGTGGAACAAAAACTAATTCATAAAATTCTTTAACCAGATAAACGCGATTTAGAAGCATGAATTCTAGAGGATGTGGTCGTAATGTGCGTGGCCGTGGTAGAGGTCGAATGATCGTGTTTCGGACCCGTTAGGTTTGGTCAAGGGTCCAAAATGAAATGCCACCACCACCAAAGCAATGATGTGGAATATCGTGGATCAAACAGGGATGATGCACGATATCACAGGCGATCTTTGTGAGTTTTGGAAAGGGTGGTCGGGCGCGGTGGAGGCATGAGAGCTCGAAAGTCATGCTGAGTGACTCGAGCTAATGGAGCCGAGTTTTCCATGGTATATCTAGGTGTGGCACCCAATATGGTGAGTATTGGTTGGAAGCGACGAGGCGAATTATGGATGATTTGGACTGATCGCCGAGGAGAAACCGAAAGGGTAGTGTCGCTATCTCGTGATGAGTCATACCAATGGTGGTTCACGATCGGGATGGTGCTGTCGTAGATGATCTTACTTGGGAGTACTTTAAGGCGGCATACCAGAAGAAGTACATTGGGACCAGTTTTGTGGATGCACAGAGGAAGGTGTTTTTGAGGCTGGTTAGGGAAATAAGTCCGTAGCGGAGTATGAGGCGAAATTTTTATGGTTGAGCCATTATGCTCGAGGAATCGTGGCTACGGAGCATGAGCGATGTGTCTAGTTTGAGGACAGACTAAGGGATGACTTGAGGTTGTTGATAGCTCCACAGCAGGAGCGAGAAGTTACCGTGTTGGTAGAGAAGGCTAAGGTAGCCGAAGGGATTAAAGAATATGTGAGACAGAATACGAACCGGAATAGGCAAAGGAGAGGTTTTGGATCATCAGGGTCATTCGGAAATGTGCAAAAGAGGCCTAGAGTTGATGGGCCGCGAGGTCAGCAGGTTGTGACTGGAGGGCAGTATCGTACATGTGCTCAGTGTGGAAAGATGCATCTAGGAGAGTGTTGGAAGAAGACAGGGGGATGTTTCAAGTGTGGGTCCAAGGACCACATGATTAAGGACTGTCCTATGAAAATAAATGGGAGTCGACCAGCAGGTCAGGGTTTTAATCAGTCTGGAAGAGGTGGACAGTAGCCACAGCCGGGCCGTGGTCCGATTGGCAGAGGTAACGTGCTAAAGAGGACGGGGAACACCAGGCAGAGGTACTGGTAATACAGAGGCAAGGCAGCTGGGTCTAGTGTATGAAGTTCACCGGAGGGAGGATAGAGACGCACCGGACATCATAACCGAATACGTTCCTTATGGCTGATAGGCCTTACTTTGCTTTAATTGATGTTGGCTCCACCCACTCTTATGTTGCATGTAGAGTAGTTGGAACACTAGGCATAGCCTCTGAACTGTCTAATAGGGAGATGACTGTAGTGAGCCCATTAGGTCAAACTGTAGTGGTGAATAAGATATTTCGAGTGTACCTCTAAAGATTGAGGGAGTGGTATTTCCTGCCGACTTGATGGAACTACCCTTGGGAGAATTTGATCTCATTCTTGGCATGGATTGGCTAGTGGAACATCGGGCTATATTGGATTGCGCAGATAAGCGAATGGAGTTAAGAACCCCAGAGGATGAGGTGATAATTATGATAGGAGAAAGAAGAAACTACTTGTCTAACGTAGTCTCTGCTTTAAAGGTTGATAAGATGGTTCAAAAGGGTGCAAGGTATTTTTGGCTTTCGTTAGTGCGTTGGATGTGAAAGAAGGGGGAGTTAGTGGAGTTAGAACAGTAAGAGAATTCATGGATGTTTTTCCGGAGGAGTTACCTAGAATACCCCCGGATAGGGAAGTGGAGTTCGAATTGACTTACTGTCGGGTACAGCTCTTGTGTCAATTGCCCCGTACAAAATGGCACCAAAGGAGTTGGTTGAGCTCAAGGCTTAGATCCAAGAGTTTCTTGATCGTGGGTTTATTTGACCCAGTGTGTCTCCATGGGGAGCACCGGTCTTGTTTATGAAGAAGAAGGATGAAACTATGCGTATGTGCATAGATTATCATCAGTTGAATAAGCTGACCATCAAGAACAAGTACCCGTTGCCAAGGATAGACGACTTGTTTGATCAGCTTAAGGGGGCCGCGGTATTCTCAAAGATAGATCTAAGGTCTGGATATCATCAACTTAAAGTGAAAGAGGCAGATATCCATAAGACAGCTTTTCGGACAAGATACGGGCATTATGAGTTCTTAGTAATGCCATTCAGATTAACGAATGCCCCAGCCGTGTTCATGGATATGATGAACCGGGTTTTTCAACCTTACTTTGATAGATTCGTCGTTGTGTTCATAGACGATATCCTAGTGTATTCTAAGTCTGAGGAAGAGCATGATGAGCATCTCCGGATAGTGCTGCAAGTGTTAAGGGAAAAGAAGTTATATGCCAAATTCAGCAAGTGTGAATTTTGGCTTAAGGAAGTTACTTTCTTAGGGCATGTAGTATCTGCTGAAGGGATAAGGGTGGATCCTCGAAAGATTGAGGCAGTGCTAGATTGGAAACCACCTAAGTCTGTGGCTGAGGTTCGTAGTTTCTTAGGATTGGCAGGCTACTACAGGAGGTTTGTGGAAGGGTTCTTCTCAATAGCCGCACCTTTGACGAAGTTGTTGAGAAAAGAGGTACCTTTCGTATGGACCGATAAGCAATAGGAGAGCTTTGAGAAGCTTAAAAGGGTTTTGACTGAAGCTCCGATTTTGATTCAGCCTGAGGCAGGAAAAGATTACATGGTGTATTGTGACGCTTCTCATACATGATTGGGATGTGTCCTCATACAAGACGGGAAGGCAGTCGCTTATGTGTCTCGACAATTAAGGCCACATGAAGTTAACTACCCGACGCATGACTTAGAATTAGCGGCAGTGGTCTTTGCTCTTAAGGTATGGAGGCACTATCTATATGGAGAAAAGTCAGTGATTTACACAGACCACAAGAGCCTTAAGTATCTGCTGACTCAGAAAGAGTTAAACTTAAGATAGCGAAGGTGGGTGGAATTATTGAAGGACTACGATTGTTCTATAAAGTATCACCCAGGCAAGGCGAATGTGGTGGTAGATGCCCTAAGTATGAAAGTAGTGACAGAGTTAAGGGCAATGTTCGCACATGTGAGCCTCTATGATGATGGAAGTTTGCTGGCAGAATTGCAGGTCAAGCCGTCATGGCTTAATGAGGTGAAAGAAGGACAGTTGGCAGATGAGGATCTAAGTGCTAAGTTGCGGCAAGTGCAGTGTGGGGGATTGGAAAATTTTGGTGTAAATGGCAACGGAGTGCTGTGTTTTCATGGCAAGGTCTGTATGCCGAAGGATGAGGAGTTAAGGCAGAAAATTCTTCAGGAATCGCATAGTAGCCCTTATGCTATGCATCTTGGAGGAAGTAAGTTATATAGGGATCTACGGGATCAGTTTAGGTGGCCTGGTCTTAAGCGGGAAGTTACAAAATTTGTAGGGAAGTGCTTAACGTGTCAACAAGTCAAGGCTAAACACCAAGTACCGTCAGAATTGCTTCAGCCGATTAAGATTCCACAATGGAAGTGGGAGAGAATTACCATGGACTTCGTTAGTAGGCTTCCCCTTACGCCTACTAAGAAGGACTCGGTATGGGTAATAGTAGATCAGTTGACAAAGTCTGCACATTTTATACCAGTGCAGGTTGACTATTCTCTACAGAAATTGGCAAAGTTGTATGTAGCTGAGATCGTGAGGCTGCACGGAGTGCCGATGTCGATTATCTCGGATAGGGATCCAAGGTTTACGCCTCGATTTTGAAAGGCGCTACATCAAGCTTTGGGTACCAAAGTTGGATTCCAAGACGACATTCCATCCGATCAATGGATGGTCAATCTGAGCGAGTGATCCAAGTGTTAGAGGATATGTCAAGGGTCAGTGTGATAGACTTGAGAGGAGTTGGGAAGAGTTCTTGCCTTTAGTAGAATTTGCGTATAACAATGCCTATCGTGCAAGTATTCGGATGGCAATTGCATTTAAGCGCTATATGGACGGAAGTGTCGCACTCCTACATGTTGGACGGAATTGGGGGAACATCAGATTTTGGGTCTAAAAATTGTGGCAGAATCAGAAGAAAAGGTTAAGGTGATTCAGACATAGTTGAAGGAGGCATCTGACAGGCAAAAGTCATACGCAGATCTTAAGCGAAGGAGATTGAGTTTGTTGTGGGAGATTACGTGTTTCTTAAAGTTTCGCCTTGGAAAAAGGTAATGAGATTTGGTCATAAAGGAAAGTTAAGTCCCAGGTTTATAGGACCTTATCAGGTATTGAAGCGAGTTAGACTAGTGGCATACCAGTTGGAGTTGCCTCCGGAGTTGAAGCAGATGCACGATGTATTCCATGTTTCTATGCTACGTCGTTACCGATTGGATCCATCTCATGTAGTGCCAGTTGAGGAGGTGGAGCTGAGACTAGATTTGTCATACGAGGAGGAGCCGATTCAGATCTTGGAGTGAGATGTGAAAGTATTACGAAGGAAATCAGTTCCTTTAGTCAAAGTATTATGGCGTAATCATGGATCGGAAGAGGCTTCGTGGGAGTCGAAAGAAGCAATGCGACAAGAATACCCTCACTTATTTTGACCAGGTAATTTCGAGGTCGAAATTATTTTAAGGGGGTAGAACTGTAATATTCGGGATTTTGGGCTTGTGCATTATTGCTTAATTGTATGAAGTAGCATGCCTATGCGTGTTTGAATGTGTTGTATAAATTTTTTGAGAACTCTAGAGTGTAGGTGAATGCCTTAGAAATTATCAGATTTTAAGTCTTGAAGTAGAGCCAAGCTTGATAGGCCTTAAGAGAATTTGTAGGAGAAGTAGGACATAAAAATCAGCTTGGTAAAGTGGCAGGAAGGCGCCACTTAAGGCTTTGGTAAGTGACGCCACAAGTAGTGTGCAGGGCCTAGGTTCGAGCGACAAGGGGAGCAATTTTGGGGTGCTTTTTGCGTTAGGCAGCAAGAGAGTTGGACGGCATTGAGAGACTAGGTGGATGAGCATAAGATGTGATCAAATACTTTTTAAAATTTCAGCTAAGGGCAAGGATAATTCTTGACTCATTTAAATTATTTTAAATAGGTAAAGAAGAGAGAAAGTAGGAGAAAAGTAAGGGAGCTGATAAGGGGAAGAGTGTTAGCTGGCCTAGGGACTCTCTTGAGGTGATTTTCGGCCAAGTTAGTAGGGGGATAGCCAAATTTCATAAAAGCATTTTAGCCTCTCTTTCGTCTACTATTTCTCTCCAAAACTATCACTCCTCTCATTTTTTCTTTTAACTTGTTCTAGCCAGAATCTCTCCCCAAAGATCACCATTGTCAATTCTTCAATCAAAAGACCATCCTTTCCTTCATCCTTTCCTTTCTTTTGTGTTGGCGAACCTCCTCTTGTCATCTAAACGAAGCCACATCAAGTCTCAACCCTTTTTCTTCTTCTTTTCACCAATCTATCAAAAGTCAATATACCAATAACCCCTAGCCGATTGCTCATTAAACCCCAAAAGTCAAACCTATTATTGATCACTATCTAGTCTACATAGCCAATATCTCGGTGGTGTCGAGCAAGAGTGCGATGATTTCAATATTAAGGGTAAGATCAAATGTTATTCGATTTTCAATCCTTTCTCTTTAGCGAAAATCTAGGAACTAATCCCATTAATGTTCTTTGGTCGAAACAATGAAGGATCTTTCGGATTTCTATTGTAGCCGACTTCTAGGGTAGACCATTCGGGATTGGTTATCCAAGGTAAGTAAAGTGTGGTCTAGGCCGAAGGCCATTCATTCAAATGTTGGAATCGGATCTAACATAGATCATGTAGGTATATCGATATCTCCATTAACAGATAGCAATTTTGGGATTTAGATCCACAAGGTAGGAGGGCATGAACCTTGGCCAAGGCCATATTTAGTGATTATTGATTGGCCGATTCTAACTTTGAATTTTAGGGAGGAGTATAATGCATTTGATGGACTTTCTCGACTCAAAGAACACGTTGGTAACTGGTGTCTAGCTCTTCACCAATTCCTAATAGATTTACTAGATTAATTTAATATGTGTGTTAATAAGAATATGAAACATGTGGCTAAAGGTACCATTCAATGGTACGACATATTCGTGCGTTATTCTCTAAAGATCTATTAATAGTATTATAAACATTGAATGTGACATATATGATAATTGGTTATGAATATGAATAAGGCATATGGCATGATATTCACATGATTTGTATGACACATAGGGCATATGGGTGATAATGAAAAGGGGAAGTGATTTGGTGGTTTTTACCACAATATCTGGTGACTTATGTCATATAATCTGAATGTGGTAACTAATGTCACGAAATACTATCTGGTGACTTTGTCACAATTATATGGTAGCTATGCCACAATTTATAAGGGCGATGTGCAAGTCGTCTGCAGCGACTGCCTTCGATGGTGTGTAGCGGATAGAGGGTCGATTTAGTAATCCCTACGGTGTGATTGGCAGGTACGGGTGGTATGTAGAGGATGGTTATCTAGGTTTGTGTTCAGGATTGCATCATTGCCTATACTTTCTATGTATGATTTGACATGCCTAAATCGATTGGGAATTTGTGTTGGTTGTTGCACATTGAGTCTGCTGACTCACCCTTTGTGGGATATCTTTTCGTGACACTCGAGAGATGGACCGGCCTACAGGAACTTAGGGGTGGCCATGCTCAGCTCAACATTCATTTTATTTTGAATTTTTTTATATATTTAAGTATTTTGGATTTATTTCGGGTTTTGCTTTGATGTAATATGGCCATTACTATTAACTGTTTTAACCATGCATTTAATTTGGTTTATCGTGATATGATTATTATTATCAATGGTTAAACAAATTTTTTATTTAAAATGAATTTTAAATGTTTTGACACCTAAACACAATCGATTTTCAATTTAATGTTAAACTCTAAAAACTCGGCAATACTTTTAACTTATTGATTTCAAGTACAAATAAGAATATCGTTTTAATAAAATCGAGTCTTCAAGAACAACACCGTTTTCAATTTGAACTCAACACAAATCAAATTTTCCTCCAAACCACCCAGATTTTCCAAAGTAACAAGCAAGTTTTGAACTGTTTTACTCAGGGAACATTCCAGATCTGGTCAAGGCTCATGGGCCGGGTTTGGGGTGTTTCATCGAGAGCTATTAAGGTTTGAAAGTACTTAAAAATTCCATCTAGGTAGTACATGTGACCAAACAACCTCTCCAATCCACGAACGATAAAGGAAAATGGTCTTTCCTTGTAGCATCTTTTAGCTTCATGTAGTTAATACAGACTCTTCATCTTATTACCGTTCTTGTTAGAATCAACTTATTTTTCTTATTAGCCACAACAGTCATGCCTCCTTTCTTAGGAACAACCTGCACATGACTTACCCAAGTACTATCATATATAGGATAAATAACTCACACACCTAGAAGTTTAATAGCATCATCCTTGGCAACTTCCTTCATGTTGGGATTTAATCTCCTTTGCGCTTGCACACATGACTTATACTTGTTTTACATTAAGATCTTATGGGTACAAAAAGAAGGATTGATCCTTCTAACATTTGAAATTCTCCAGGCTATAGCTCTTTCATGTTCCTTCAGCTCTTACAGTAACTCATCCTTCTCATTTGACTTTAAGTCTGAAGCAATAATCAATGGCATGTAGAATTTTTTCCAAGGAATGCATACTGCAAATGATTCGGTAATTTCTTCAAATCTAATTTGGGAGGTTCTTCAATAGAGGGTTTCAACTTCAGTTCTTCAGTTACCTTAATAGTCTCAAACTCTTTCTGTCTCAGTGCAGACTCATTACGTAACACCCCTAACCCGACCAGCGTTACTAAAACATTCAAAACATTTTTAGATAAATCATGTTAAACATTATTCATTAATCGAGATAATTTGTAATATCCCTTAGATGGACCCTCAAGGCCCAATACAAGCATTAGAATCGAGTCGAAACTTAATCTGGACCTTTATGAATTTTTCACAAAATTACAAAATTTTTCTAAGGTGCAGGGCTCACACGCCCGTGTGGTCTAAAGGACACACCCATTTGACCCTTAGACATGCCCATGCAGTAGGCCGTGTTCGATTTAGGTTGCTCCCTGACTTGTGCCACACAACCATGCCACACACCCGTGTACTACTCTATGTGGTTAATTAATTCAAATCAAATTAGGTACAGGTTTCACACGGCCAAGACACATGCCGGTGTCTATGCCCGTGTGTTCAATTCTGAGCATTCTGGTCTTCAAAATTAAGGTGTAGTGGACACAAGTTGTAACACCCATAACTCGTATCCATTGTCGGACTAGGGTTACGAGGTATTACTAGTCAAATCATAACATCATACCATCATGGCTCAAACAACAACACATTACAGTAATCAACAGCACAAAGTCCCTTTAATATGTCTTTGAGACCTTAAACATACTTTAAAAAAGGTTAGGGACTAAACCGATCTCATTAAGAAAACATTACAAAACTTAGAAAAATTTTATCTTAAATAGGGCACACACCCATGTGTCTCACACGGTCGTGCCTCTTACCATGTATTACCCTGTGTGCAAAACTGAATAGGATCACACAGCCTGTCACACACCCGTGTGTTTGGCTCGTGTACAACTCTAACTTGGATCACACGATTTGTCACACGCCCATTTGTTTGGCCCGTGTCAAGTCTGATTTGCATAAAATAAAGATTGTAATAGACACAGGTGAGAAACACGCCCGTGTGGACAATTATAGACCATTTACAAGGCCAAATTGCCACCCAAATTGGGTCATCCCTACATGCTCAAATCCAACATCATTTAACATACAATCATTCATCATCTAAACTACTAAATCAAGCATGAAACATATCATTCCTATTTCACCAAAACATACCATATAAACCATTCTCACAAGACCACATTTACACATCAAAAACACCATTTATACATATCAAAACATATACCAAAATCATTCCACAATGTTACTAGCCTATGCATGCCATATACCATATATACAACTTCCAAAAAGGTACCAAATAGATGTTCGATAGTGTGATAGAGTCGCTGGCGATCCCCGGATTCGAGCTAGCTTTAATGACACTGCAAAACAGAGTAAGACTTCACACAGTAGGCTTTAAAGCTTTGTAAGTTCGTAATATAACACAATTAACTCAACAATTCAAATTCAGTATGCAAAATTAACTAACACTTACTTCAATTCACATCACTGTCCAATCTTATCCATGACTATTGCTCACTTTCACACCATATCTATAGTTTCATGAACAAGCATTTATAATGCACCCTTTCCATCATTCATTTATCTCATACACAATATCATCAACCACATAGGTTCTGTACATACCTGTACCATCATGTATTTATATATCACATTTACCACTCAATGTTATAATTTGTTCGATCCTCTTTAAACATTCGATGAATTTGAACACTCAATGCCATTTAATTAGCCAAAGCCACAATAATATCACACACCTAGTGCCATCACACTAATCCGAAAATGTCTCGATATCGTACATATAGTGCCAAATAATATAGCCGATACATTTTTTTTATCTCGCACACTTAGTGCATTTCGTCACAGTAACTAATTTATTTAGGCACACTTAGTACCATATATCTTCAAACTCACATTTCATATTACTAACTCAACAATCACATTTCCATTCATTTCATAATAGGTAAACATTATTTCAACAATTCATATTATACACGAACATACCTCAAACGTAGAAATAATAACACTACTCCATCAATCGAGCACTTTGTTTTTTTCCTCGATCTCGGTCTGAATCTCTCTTTTCTTGATCTATATAATATTAAATTAAACTCATTCAATCACATTTTCATCCAAAACAAGCCACAACACTTATTTAAAGCATTTTACACTTTAGCCCTCACACTTTCACATTTTGACATTTAAGTCCCTATTTCATAAAATCACCAAATACTCATAATTTCACTAAACACATGCCTAGCTGAATTTTCTCCTAGCTCATATAAGCCCACATATTTCATTTATTTTACATTTAAACCTTTCAAAATTTCATTTTCACAAATTAGCCCTTAATAACCAAATTTATCAAAAATTCCAAATACAAAATATGTTTATCATCCATCAAGCTTTCATATTTCACCAACTATCAATAGAAAGCTCACCTATTCAACAATGGCATAACTCAAAATCATCATTAATTTCATGAATTCAAGCATGGTCTTTATAGAACACGAAGCAACGATCACAGAAACATAAAAATTATCAAAAACGGATCAAAATACATACCTTAATCAAGCCAAATTCTAGCTGAACCCTAGCTAACTTTCTTTTCTTTTCTTTCTTTGTATTTTTGGAAAGATGAACACAAATGGCCACTATTTCATGCATCTGTTTTATTTTAATTAACTTTATAACTAAATTACTATTTTATCCCTTGATTAAAACAATATAAAATCATTCATTTAATGGCCATTTATGTCAAATTCCACTATCAATGGTCTAATATCAACATAAGGACCTTTCATTTAATAAACCATGGCAATTAGGCACTTCTAACTACTAGCACACATCTTTTTCATTTTACGTGATTAGGTCTTCTTTCACAAATCAACTCACAACCAATAAAATTTTCACAGAGAACTTTCACACATACTTTATCACATACTATAAACACTAATGATAATATTAAAATATTTTTTGACCTCAAATTTGTGGTCTCAAAACCACTATTCTGACTAGGGTCTAAATCGGGCTGTTACACACGGCCTAACCACAAGCCCGTATTACTAGGCCATGTGTCACATGATCTAGACACATGCCCGTGTGTCTGCCCATATGGATAAAATAAAGCCATTCCTAGCTTCATTTCTCACCCCCAATATTTGCCATAATCTTATACCACATCTTGCATTCATAACCCAACAAATCCAATCATTTTATTCAAGTTAATTCTATAATTTAACATGATATATCATCACATACAATCACTAACCATTTCAAGCATATTCCATCCATCATCATGGCATATCATTTCCTGCATATATGTTTACAATCTTACCTTGGTTATGTCCTCATGTTAGACATAATTTGACCAACTACTTAACGTATATATGGCTAATAGAATATGACATTACAAGTATATCAAAACAATCATTACTAGTCATTCCAATGGCCAGATTGCAAGCATCGTTTATGTTTACATGCCAATATGGCCAACATATCCTATACATGCCATTACAACCATAATTGATTTACCATATTGTATCGTCATGGGCCGATGGATAGTGTGAGTGATCTCCACCGAGCTTCCAATCCAACGAGCTTCAAATTCACTCTGAAATAGGGGAAAATAAAATGATGTAAGCATTGTTTGCTTAGTAAGTTCCTACAACATGGTACCTAACTTACCATTTACTCTATTTTGAGATAACTATGTAAGACATATTCAATCAATTTGACCTCAAGCCCTACACATATCCTCATTGCCTTTGTTAGTCATATAATCTATAGTAATATTAAGACAAATATTGTAATATCCCGGGTTAAGGGCTATTTTATTTTGGCATTGCTTGCATGTTAATGGCTTGCTATGTTGTTGTTTGTGTGGTTTCGAGGCTTAGTTGTAGGCTAGGAGTGAGCCTGAGTAGGTGGGAAATTTTTAGTTTTAAGCCTTTGGGTGAGAGGAGCTGAAGGAGTTGGGGGTTATATATATTATTTGTTGAATTGTGGCATAACAAAGGAGTTGGTGGAGTGGCAAGCATGCGCCACTTAGAGCTTGTGTTTGGCGTCAATTGCAAGGGGTGAGGTCCTGAGTTCAAGCTGCGAAAATCCCACACTTTTGCATCCATTTTGACGGCATGGAAGGGAGGAGTTGTAGGCAGTTCAAACTCTGCCTTGGACTAAGTCTTCCTATTCAAACGGTGGGTGGAGAGTGATTGTAGGAGGTGGACTAATTCAAAGAGATTTGAATTAGTGGCTTGGGAGTGTTTGGGGGGAGGTTGGCCGATTTTGAGGAGATTTTGGGGGAGGTTGGTCGGTTGGTAAGTGTTGTGAGAGGGTGGGAGTGTGCCGAATTTTGGCATTTGGTAAGTGTGCATTTTCGGTCTTAGGGGATAGAAAATTAAGCTCTTTCATTTTTGTCAAAAACAAGCCGATTTTCTTTTAGTCAAGCTAGCAAAAGCGCAAAATACTTCCTCTCTTTTCTCCTTCAATCGAAAGTTCGGGTAGCTCTTGCCAAAATTTGCTTTGCATCTTGTGTAAACCTAACCTCAAGCACCTTCATTCCTTGGAAGACAAGCCGAGAATTGAAAATTTCTTTCATTTCTTTTCTTGGAAATCAAAACTAGCTTTCTTTCTCCCATATTTTCTTTTCTCAATACCCTATTGCCGAAACTTTATTCTCCAAAGAGACCTTCCTCCATCTTCTTTTCTATAAACCGAAAGCACCCCATTCACCATTTCAACTTCTTCTTTTCTTCTCCAAACCCCTTAGCTTTTGTTCCCAATCGTTCTTCATGTCTCTCTAAGGCCGAACCTCCTTTCCATTTTGATTAAAGGGTGCTAGCTGAATCTTATTTCTTCTTCCTATAGTTCTTCATTGCTGAATATCAACCCATTTCTTTTCATCTATACTCTCTTTTCTTTTCACACAAAGCCGAAAGTAGGAGTGTTAACATCTAGGCCGAATCTTTCTTCTCTCCTAGTGGTGTTTGTTGGCCGAATATTGGGTGTTGTTGGGTGCTTGTTTCCAATCGGTTGGTAGTGGGTAAGAGCTTGGCCAAATGGCCATTTTCCCTCTCTCTCGTTCTTTTGTATTGTGGCTTAGATAAAGGCCGATTTTGATATTGGTTGAAGGGTATTAACCTATTGTGTAAATCAATTTTATTATAGGACATCCGAATTTTGGGAACATTGGAGAAGAGCCTTATTTCTCTGCCAAGTAGTCGGTAAGTGGTGGTAAGAGGTTGCTTTAATGGTTTCTTTAGAATGGTTAAGCCAAAGTTTGATGAGGCTAATGATTTGTGTTTTAGAGGGGAGGCCGATTATCAGAAGGAACCAGTGTTGATTCGGGTTTGGTTGGAAACCGAACCATTTGCAAAGGTAAGGCTTAACGCAATCTCTTGGGTTACCTATTTTTGGCCGAATGGTATAATGATTAATCCATTGTTGGCCGATTATAGGATCGAGGTTGTCGAGGTGATCAAGGGACTTAGACCGATTCTTAGGATTAAGATCTTCGCTATTTCAGGTGTGTAAACCAACACACTTTCTTAACTGAGTAATGTGATAACCTGATTGTGTAAATGAAGTAGTGTGGTTGACTGATTTAATACCCATTGAGGTATGGATACGGATTCGGGTAAGTCCGTTTCATTATGAGTTATGTGATGATATGTGATGTCATGATTATTGATGTATATACGTTGAGATGCCATATTAAGCATGTGAGCATGATAGCATGATTGCACGATTTTGCATTTAGTATGATATGCTATTGGGTGATATGAGAGGAGGGGGAGTATGATATCCGTGTCTTTGGGACACTGTGTCTTTGGGACACCAGAGGTTTGGCACCTCCAGTGGTTTGGTACCACATATTTTGTGACTTTGGGTCACGGAGGTTTGGCACCTCAAAGATCTCGTCCCAAAGGCTTAGTACCACGGTGGGTTGGCCCCACGCTTGATTATACGGATTGACGCCAGTGATTTGGTATCACACGATGGGTTGGCCCCATCATCGGATTTATTTGCGGTCACCAAAGATTTAGTATCACACTATGTCTTTGGGACACCGAGGTTTGGCACCTCATTGCGACTCGTCCCCGTGGTTTGACACTACCGTGGGTTGGCCCCACTTATGAGATACGGGATTGTCGCTAGTGATTTGGTATCACACGATGGGTTGGCCCCATCATTGGATTATTTGTGACTTGAGTCACCAAAGGTTTGGCATCACATTATGGATATCGTGACTTTGGGTCACCAAGTGGTTTGGCACCACCAAAGGTTTGGTACCACACGGGTAGAAAAGGCGATATGGTTGGTTAGGATCGGTGCATTACTTGTATTACTTTGTTATGATGTGTGTTGGCATGTTATATCGGGAGGGGATTTACACACCGAGTCTTGCGACTCACTCTCTCCTTTGACATTTCAGTGATACTTAGACGCGACATGGAGCCGGATGGACTCGAGGTGCTCATGCCATGCTTAAATAAGGATTTGCTCGACTTTTATTAATTTGGTACTTAAACATATTCATTACTATTTGGTTTTATTTGGGTTTGTAAATGGCCTCTTAAAATTATGTTTTGCTATGTTTATGTTTAAAGTAGATTTATAATATGCCTTAACAAATTAATTGGGTTAAAATGTGCTAAAACTTGGAAAGATAACGATTTCAAAACTACAAAAGCGATATTTAAAGCTATACCATCGAGTATCACACTATGATTTGGGATAAAGTGAACTCAAATGTTTTCTAACTTAAATACGAATTTCTACTAAGTCAAAAATGTTTTAGTAACAATAAGAAACAACTTAAACTTCTAAACGAGATAAACTAGTCTTACCTACACATCGAATTAAGTTTTCAAAAATTTCTGGGTTTTCAAATACACCATCAGATTTTAATCAAGCCTACTCGAGTTTTCTTCAAAAACACAAATTCGCGAAGTGTTTTCCTCAAACATCTAAACTTAGACCTATTTTTCTCAAAATCCTTTTTCCCTGTAACATACCAGATTCGGTCGTGGTGTGTTGACCGGGTTTGGGGTGTTACAATTGTGGTATCAGAGCCAAGTTCAAAGGCTCGGCTGTGGGCCTGAGGCCCAAAATGTTTTCAAAAGTCTGTTTTAAGTGTTTTATTTTAAAAAGTATGGTTTGAAAGGCATGGCACCAAGTCTCCGGCACCAATCCGCCCAGGTAAATACCCCGTACTATTGTTTGTGATAATGATATTGATGAGATTGAATGGCTAGTGATAGTAAGACTACCTTAGAGACTGAAACTGATAGGACTCTTTGGACTCGCGAAAACAAAGCCTCTTTAATATTCATAAGACTTTGCTTTAAAATAGTGGAATAATTATTGATACATAAAATTCTTTAAATCAGACGAGATTTAGTCATGAGTACCCGAGGTGGGCGTGGTCGTGGATGAGGTCGCGGTAGGATGACAGCTTCTACCCGTAGGATCTGGTCGGGTCGAGAATGAGATACTGGGATTCGCCACCACCGGAGGTGGTGAGTTTCAAGATCGACCGGGACGACGCAGGTCACAAAGCAATCTTCGGAGTTCGGAAAGGGTAGGCGGAGTAGGTGGAGGCGTAGGAGCTAGGAAATCGTGCTGGCGACTTGAACAAACGGGTGAATTCTTTCGGGGTGTCTTGGGTGTTGCTCCTAGCACTGCTGAATATTGGCTGGAAGCGACAGAGCGGATAATGGATGATCTAGACCTGACTACTGAAGAAAAGTTAAAGGGGATCGTATCACTTCTCTGAGATGAGTCATACCAGTGGTGGCTCACTTGGTTCGACAATACCGCAGAGAAGATCTGACTTGGGACTATTTCAGGGCTACTTATCAGAAAAAGTACGTGGGAGCTAACTACATTAATGAGCAACAGAAAGCATTTCTGAGGTTAGTTCGAGGAGTAAATCGTGTTTGAGTCGAGGCGTAGTTTTGAGGCCGAGTCGGTATGCGAGGGTGTGGTGGCTCTTGAACACGAGAGGTGTGTTCGGAGGATGGCTGCGTGATGAATTAAGATTGTTGATTGCGCCTCAGCAGGAGCATGAATTTGCCGTTCTGGTTGAAAAGGCGAAAGTAGCCGAGGGTATTAAAGAGTCCGTGAGGCAAGGCATGGATAGGAATCGACACAAAAGGAGTTTTGGATCTTCTGGGTCATCGGGTAATCAGCAAAAAAAAGCTAGACCGAGTGGGCCGAATCAGTCGGGTAGTTTTGTTGCTACTAGGCAAGGACCGCCAGCAGGTAAACCGCTAGGGAAAGCTCATTGGGAGGATGTTGGGTGATGGTAGAGGTTTGTTTTGAGTGTGACTCACCGGACCACCGTGTGAGGGACCGTCCGCAAAGTTGGATAGGATTGGTCAGAGAGTCGTACGTACTCAATCAGAATAACGGACCACCACCGCAGAGGGGCCGAGGTAATGGCGAGGAGGTAATGGTTCGGTCGGGCCGTGGAGCACCGGGCAGAGGTGCAGTAGTTCGAGGCCGCACAACGGGGCTAGTGTATCTGGCGAGGCACCGAGAGGAGGGCGACGCACCGGACGTCATAATTGGTACGTTTTTAATCTTTGGTTCTCCATTTACTGCTTTGATTGACGTGGGTTCAACACATTCGTATGTTGCAAGTAGCATAGTGAAGACCATGGATTTAGACTTTGAGATATCTTCTAGGCAGATGACCGTAATAAGCCCTCTAGGTCACTCTATAGTTGTAGATAAGCTGTATAGAGACGTACCTCTAGAACTCCAAGGGGTAGCTTTTGTGGCTGATCTGAAGGAACTACTATTTGGGGAGTTCGATCTGATTCTCGGGATGGATTGGCTGGTTAAGTACCGGGTGAAGTTGGATTGCGCGGCTAAGCGCATGGTTCTGAGCACAGCTAAGGGGGATGAGGTAGTTCTGATCGGTAATAGGAGAAATTATCTGTCCAATGTGGTATCTGCTCTGAAAGCCGAGAAGATGGTCAGAAAGGGCTGTGAAGCATATGTGGTTCATGTGTATGCCTTGGAGGCTAAAGAGTCTGCTGTGGAGACGGTTGGACGATTAGGGAATTTGTTGATGTGTTTCTTGAGGAGCTTCGGGTTTGCCACCGGATCGTGAGGTAGAGTTCGAATAGATCATTTCTTAAATCTGCGCCCGTATCCATAGCTCCGTCTGTGATGGCACCTAAAGAGTTAGTGGAGCTTAAGGCTCGAGATCCGGAGTTGTTGGACCGAGGCTTTATCGGGCCAAGTGTTTCACCTTGGGAGCGCCTTGTACTCTTTGTCAAGAAGAAAGATGGTACTATGCAAATGTGTATAGACTACCACCAATCGAATAAGTCGACGATCAAAACAAGTATCCACCGCTCGGATAGATGACTTGTTTGATCAATTTGAAGGTGCGCCGATTTTCTCGAAGATCGATTTAAGGTCTAGGTATCACCAATTAAAGGTGAAGGAAGCGGATATCTGTAAGATGGCATTTCGTACTCGGTATGGGCACTTTGAGTTCTTAGTTATGCCGTTTGGGTTGACTAACGCGCCGGCAGCCTTCATGGATATGATGAATAGGGTGTTCCAACAGTATTTAGATCAGTTTGTAGTGGTTTTTATCGACGACATCTTGGTATATTCAAGGACTGAGGAGGAGCATGATGCGCATTTGCGGGTGGTATTGCAAATTTTGAGGGAGAAACAACTCTATGCGAAGTTCAGTAAATGCGAGTTCTGGCTTAAGGAGGTGACGTTCTTGGGTCATGTAGTATCGGCTGAGGGGATTAGAGTGGATCCTCGAAAGATTGAGGCGGTTTTGGATTGGAAGCCGCCTAGGTCAAGAGTCGAGGTTAGAGTTTTCGGGTTTGGCGAGATACTACCAAGATTTGTAGAGGATTTTCATTGATCGCAAAGACCGATGACCAAATTATTAAGAAAAGGGTTCCATTTATTTGGGTGAGAAGCGGCAGAGAGCTTCGATAAGTTGAAGAAGATTTTGACGAAGCTCGGTTCGATTCAACCCGAGGTCGTAAGGAATTCACGATGTCTTGCGATGCATCATATACGGGTTTGGGGTGTGTGCTGATGCAAGAAGGGAAGGTTGTGGCTTACGCATCCTGGCAGCTGAGGCCACATGAGGTGAATTATCCAACACACGATCTGGAGTTGGCGGCTGTAGTTTTTGCCTTGAAGATATGGAGGCATTACTTGTACGGAGAGAGATCGATTGTCTACACGGATCATAAGAGTCCGAAGTACCTTCTGACTTAAAAAGACTTGAATCTGAGATAGCGCAGATGGATTGAGTCTTTGAAAGATTACGACTGCTCAATTGAGTATCATCCGCAAGGCTAACATTATGGCGAACGTTGAGCCGTAAGGTTGTTTGGATTTAAGAGCATTGTTTGCCCACTTGAGTTTGTACGACGACGGAGTATTCTCGCGAGAGCCGAGTTAAGCCTACTTGGGTTGAGCGGATCGAGAAAAAATAGTTGTTGGATGAGGTTTTGAGCGCGCAGAGGACACAAGTGCAGAATGAGGGGTTGAAGGGTTATAGCTTGTCTAATGATGAGGTGCTGTGTGTTTTGGGGGAAGGTTTGTATGCCGAGAGATACTAAGTTAAGGCAAAAGATTCTTTAGGATGCACATAGCAGCCCCTACGCTATGCATCCTGGAGGTAGCAAAATGTATAGGGATCTCGGAGAACGCCTACGTGGCCGGGTCTTAAAAAGGAAGTGATGAGTTTGTAGGGAAGTGTCGACATGTCGGTGAGTCAAGGTGAGCATCGTTGCCGTCTGGGTTGCTTGACCAAAGAAGATCCCACAATGGAAGTGGGAAAGGATAACTATGGATTTCGGTGGATTACCGCTACACCAAGCAAGAAGGATTGATTTGGGTAATTGTGGATCGATCGACTAAATCACTCACTTTATTCCTGAGGGTGGATTACTCACTGCAGAGGTTGGCAAAGTCAGTATGTGTCGAGATAGTGAGATCGCACGGGTGCCGATGTCGATCATCTCGATAGAGATCCCAATTTACGCCAAGGTTTTGGAAAGCGTTGTATTAGGCTCTGGGTACACTGTTAGATTTCAACGACACATTTTATCCGCAGACCGACGGCAATCGAAAAGGGTTATACTGATCTTGGAGGACATGTTACGAGGTTGTGTATTGGACTTGAGGGTAGTTGGGAGGAGTATCTACCATTAGCTGAATTCGCCTACAACAATAGTTACCAAGCAAGCATCAAGATGGCACCATATGAGGCGTTGTATAGGTGAAATGTCTCTCACCTACTTGTTGGACGAGTTAAGTGAACGCCGCTTGTTGGGACCAGTTAGTTCTTTGAGACCAAGACAAGGTTAAGTTGATTCAGCTCGATTGAAAGAAGCTTGGATGGCGAAGTCCTATGCCGATCTTAAGCGGAGAGATATTGAATTCACCGTGGGAGATCAAGTTTTTCCAAGGTCTCACCATGGAAGAAAGTGTTAAGGTTCGGGAGGAAAGGCAAGCTAAGTCCGAGGTTTATTGGGCGTATAAGGTAATCGAGATGAGTGGGACCATGGCGATCGACTTGAGTTGCCGCAGAGCTAAGTCGATTCATAACGTATTCCACGCTTCAATGCTTGGCGTTATCGCTCGAGATCCATCGCACGTGGTGGCGATGGAAGAGATCGAGGTAAACCAGTTTGTCTATGGAGGAAGAGCACATGTATGATTTTAGATCGGGATGTGAAGGTTTTGCGTAAGAAGTCTGTGCCTTTGGTTAAGGTTCTTTGGCGGAATCATGGCGTGGAAGAAGCTACGTAGGAACCCGAGGATATGACAAGACAGCAATACCCGCAACTCTTCTGACTAGGTAATTTCGAGGTCAAAATTATAATTAAGGGGGGTAGAACTGTAATATCCCGGGTTAAGGGCTATTTTATTTTGGCATTGTTTGCATGTTAATGGCTTGCTATGTTGTTGTTTGTGTGGTTTCGAGGCTTAGTTGTAGGCTAGGAGTGAGCCCTTAGTAGGTGGGAAATTTTTAGTTTTAAGCCTTTGGGTGAGAGGAGTCAAGGAGTTGGGGTTATATATATTATTTGTTGAATTGTGGCATAACAAAGGAGTTGGTGGAGTGGCAAGCATGCGCCACTTAGAGCTTGTGTTTGGCGTCAATTGCAAGGGGTGAGGTCCTGAGTTCAAGCTGCGAAAATCCCACACTTTTGCATCCATTTTAACTAAGATGGAAAGGAGGAGTTGTAGGCGCTCAAACTCTACCTTGGACTAAGTCTTCCTATTCAAACGGTGGGTGGAGAGTGATTGTAGAGGTGGACTAATTCAAAGAGATTTGAATTAGTGGTTTGGGAGTGTTTGGGGGAGGTTGGCGGTTTTGAGGAGATTTTGGGGAGGTTGGCGGTTGGTAAGTGTTGTGAGAGGGTGGTGTGTGCGAATTTTGGCATTTGGTAAGTGTGCATTTTCGGTCTTAGGGATAGCAAATTAAGCTCTTTCATTTTGTCAAAAACAAGCCGATTTTCTTTTAGTCAAGCTAGCAAAAGCGCAAAATACTTCCTCTCTTTTCTCCTTCAACCGAAAGTTCGGTAGCTCTTGCCAAAATTTGCTTTGCATCTTGTGTAAACCTAACCTCAAGCACCTTCATTCCTTGGAAGACAAGCCGAGACTTGAAAATTTCTTTCATTTCTTTTTCTTGAAAATCGAAACTAGCTTTCTTTCTCCCATATTTTCTTTTCTCAATACCCTATTGTCAAACTTTATTCTCCAAAGAGACCTTCCTCCATCTTCTTTTCTATAAACCAAAGCACCCCATTCACCATTTTAACTTCTTCTTTTCTTCTCCAAACCCTTAGCTTTTGTTCCCAATCGTCGTCTCTGCTCTCTAAGGTCAACCTCCTTTCCATTTTGATTAAAGGGTGCTAGCTTAATCTTATTTCTTCTTCCTATAGTTCTTCATTCTTGAATATCAACCCATTTCTTTTCATCTATACTCTCTTTTCTTTTCACACAAAGCCGAAAGTAGGAGTGATAACATCTAGGCCGAATCTTTCTTCTCTCCTAGTGGTGTTTGTTGGTCAATATTGGGTGTTGTTGGGTGCTTGTTTCCAATCGATTGGTAGTGGGTAAGAGCTTGGCGAATGGCCATTTTCCTCTCTCTCGTTCTTTTGTATTGTGGCTTATATAAAGGCTGATTTTGGTATTGGTTGAAGGGTATTAACCTATTGTGTAAATCAATTTTATTATAGGACATCCGGATTTTGGGAACATTGGAGAAGAGCCTTATTTCTCATCAGCGATCGGTAAGTGGTGGTAAGAGGTTGCTTTAATGGTTTCTTTAGAATGGTTAAGCCAAAGTTTGATGAGGCTAATGATTTGTGTTTTAGAGGGGAGGCCGATTATCAGAAGGAACCAGTGTTGATTCGGGTTTGGTTGGAAACCGAACCATTTGCAAAGGTAAGGCTTAACGCAACCCCTTGGGTTACCTATTTTTGGCCGAATGGTATAATGATTAATCCATTGTTGGCCGATTGTAGGATCGGGGTTGTCGAGGTGATCAAGGGACTTAGACCGATTTTTAGGATTAAAATCTTCGCTATTTCAGGTGTGTAAACCAACACACTTTCTTAACTGAGTAATGTGATAACCTGATTGTGTAAATGAAACAGTGTGGTTGACTGATTTAATACCCATTGAGGTATGGATACGGATTCGGGTAAGTCCGTTTCATTATGAGTTATGTGATGATATGTGATGTCATGATTATTGATGTATATACGTTGAGATGCCATATTAAGCATGTGAGCATGATAGCATGATTGCACGATTTTGCATTTAGTATGATATGCTATTGGGTGATATGAGAGGAGGGGAGTATGATATCCGTGTCTTTGGGACACTGTGTCCTTGGGACACTAGAGGTTTGGCACCTCCAGTGGTTTGGTACCACATATTTTGTGACTTTGGGTCACCAGAGGTTTGGCACCTCAGCGTCTCGTCCCAGTGGCTTAGTACCACGGTGGGTTGGCCCCACAGTTGATTATACGGGATTGACGCCGATGATTTGGTATCACACGATGGGTTGGCCCCATCATCGGATTTGTGATCATGCGGTCACCAAAGATTTGGTATCACACTGTGTCTTTGGGACACCAGAGGTTTGGCACCTCATTGCGACTCGTCCCTGTGGTTTGACACCACCGTGGGTTGGCCCCACTTATGAGATACGGGATTGTCGCTAGTGATTTGGTATCACACGATGGGTTGGCCCCATCATTGGATTATTTGTGACTTCGAGTCACCAGTGGTTTGGCACCACATTATGGATATCGTGACTTTGGGTCACCAGTGGTTTGGCACCACCAGTGGTTTGGTACCACACGGGGTAGAAAAGGCGATATGGTTGGTTAGGATCGGGTGCATTACTTGCATTACTTTGTTATGATGTGTGTTGGCATGTTATATCGGGAGGGGGATTTACACACTGAGTCTTGCGACTCACTCTCTCCTTTGACATTTTAGGTGATACTTAGACGCGGACATGGAGCCGGGATGGACTCGAGGTGCTCATGCCATGCTTAAATAAGGATTTGCTCAGACTTTTATTAATTTGGTACTTAAACATATTCATTACTATTTGGTTTTATTTGGGTTTGTAAATGGCCTCTTAAAATTATGTTTTGCTATGTTTATGTTTAAAGTAGATTTATAATATGCCTTAACAAATTAATTGGGTTAAAATGTGCTAAAACTTGGAAAGATAACGATTTCAAAACTACAAAAGCGATATTTAAAGCTATACCATCGGTATCACACTATGATTTGGGATAAAGTGAACTCAAATGTTTTCTAACTTAAATCTAATTTCTACTAAGTCAAAAATGTTTTAGTAACAATAAGAAACAACTTAAACTTCTAAACGAGATAAACTAGTCTTACCTACACATCGGATTAAGTTTTCAAAAATTTCTGGGTTTTCAAATACACCATCAGATTTTAATCAAGCCTACTCGAGTTTTCTTCAAAAACACAAATTCGCGAAGTGTTTTCCTCAAACATCTAAACTTAGACCTATTTTTCTCAAAATCCTTTTTCCCTGTAACATACCAGATTCGATCGTGGTGTGTTGACCGGGTTTGGGGTGTTACATATATGGCTCAACAACAATAAAGTTTCCAAGCACACATGCTTTCCACAACATGTATCCATTCAACATGCATGATTCATCTCATTATTACAAGTATAATTTCATAATAACTCATTTCGAGTTTAGATCATTTCATACCAGAACTTTACTCATATTACTCAGAATATCAAGGGCACGATTTGTACACTCAAGGTGTACAAATCTATAATTAAGAATGAACATTCTTATCAAATAATTTCCATGTACAAATATCATCATCTCATATTTTCTTATATCACTTGTCATGTATCATCATTTTCTTGTATTTCATGTAATATTCTTTCATGTCATATTTCCATATCGTATACATCATTCCATGTCAATTTGTTTTCAATTCATCTTTACTCTTGTCAGAACTTTACTCGTTGAATTGTTTCAAAATATCGATGGATACACATGTAGTACACTTGAGGTGTACAATTCCATAGTCCGTCAATTCATATTCAGTAGTACCTTTTATGTACACTCTCGAGCCACATATTATACAGATGATTTACTAGTCTAGGCTAAATTCTAGCTGTAACATATACTCTAAGGGCTTTGTCGGATTACCAGTCCAGGCTAAATTCTTTATATGAAAAAGAATTCTCTATAGAGTCCATTATGGATTACCCGTCCGAGCTAAATTCAATCCATAACATATGGTCAAGAGGGTTTATATTAGGATTACTTGTCTGGGCTAAATCCTATCAGAATTGAGGTCGAAGGATTACTCATTCCAGCTAAATCCTATCCGCAACAAATACAAGACCTCTTTCATTTTGATAAATCACATATCCATCGATTTTCCATTTATTAAACTGGGATTTAAACACTTTTCAATCATTATCAAGCATTTGATTATTCCATACCTCCGTAACATTTATGTAATTCGAGTAAAACACATTCCACATTCATGTCAAGCATACAAGTAATATTTTATTCATTTACCATTTATTAGGCATTTTCATTTATCGGGCTATATCGAGTAGGTGATCATATCACATATTTATGGCATTGGTAAAATTCACAAACACAACATTTAAATTAAGCATAAAATCATATATAATTTAGTTACACGAACTTACCTCGATAAAGGTTCGTGTACATAAAATCTACTAATCTGACATTTTCCTCATTCTTCATTCTAACTTCAAATTTGGTCTATCCATATCTATATGAATAGATTTAACATCAATTTATCATATTTTACATTCATGTTATAACAGTCCAATTCTGAGTCTAGTGGAACAGTGGTTTTAGGACCACAAATCTGACGCAATAAAATTCATTTTTATTATATTTTATAGTCTAAACTTTTATGGAATGATTTTGTAAAAATTTCGTTCGAAAATTTTGACGTTTGGGCACTCAATTTAGTTAAAGGGACTAAATTACAAAAAATGCAAAACTTGAATTCTATGTGTTAAAGGTGTCCAATTGCTATGAGATTTTAAATTGAAGGTCTAATTAGACCATTATACTTTAGTATGGACAAAAAATGGACATGGCTAGGTGAAATTTCAAAGGTTGGTATTAAGTACATTGAAGCCATTTTCTCTGTCGAATTCCTTCTTCACCTTTATCCATTCTTTTAAATCTCCCCACCCGAAACTTTGTGTGTCATCATTCTCCTCTACTTCTTCTTTTATAGGCCAAAATTTAATTTTCATCTTCTTTCCCTTGCATTCATTCTATCTCTTTCTTCATTGCCGAACCATTTCGTGTGGCAATCGACATCTCTGTTGTGTAAGGTAAGGTTCTCCTTTATTTTCTCATAATCTATCTCTCCATCCTTTCTTTTTAAAAGAAAGTCGAATCTACTTTGTTAACAGCTAAATCTAGTTCTCTCACTCTGTTGCTTAAGTCAAACATCGCGAAGCAAGGGGTTAGGGATCTTGGCCAGGAAGTTTATCAACCGGGTTTTTTTGCTGAAGGTAAGAAGCAATTCTTTTACCTTTTCTTTTCTTTCTTTCAGTTTTGTGTGGCCAAAGCTGAATGGCTTGTAGCATGGCGTTATATTTCAGTTAACCCTCATTTCTTTTTCTCTTATCTCGTTTCGGACGTTTACTTCGGGAATCTCCATTAGCCAAGGGGTTATAGTTCAAAGCTGAAGGGTCTATGGTTGTCGAATTGGATCAATCCATTTGGATTCATAAGATAAAGGGCCAACTTGTGATTTCTTGGTCAACTTATTCCTATCATATCTGTTATGCCTTAACCAATTCTGTTATTAGTCAATCTACACTTCTCCTTGTGTACTGATCAAGATTCTCCATGGATGCGAAGGCTGGTCAATCTAAGGCAGGAAGCGAACCCCTAGTTTCGGCTCCTAAGTTTAAGAAGCGTGCAATGTCGATGATTCGAGATTTTTTGCTAGGCTGTCATAGAGAGCCGACGTCTACTTGGGATAGGCAGATAGTTGTCATCCCTGCTAGCGAAAGTGTTGACGTAAAAAGCCTAGTGTTACGTGTTATCAGGTGTGTATTACTCACATGCCTTCTTTATTGTTTTGTTATTAACTATTAAGGCTAAAAGCCGAAATGGCTGATGTGATAAACAAAATGACCTTATGGGTAAGGTTCGAGACGCCGGGTAAGTTCTCGATAATGATATTGTTGTTAATATGTATGTATGTATACTTTTATGTTTGCATGTATAAAATATGATCTGATATACAATGTGATATTGGTTGCATACATATTGTGCACGAAGTGAAGAGCATGGGCTTGGGATTGATTGAAAGGTAAAGGGAGAATGAGTGACTATTTTCACAAGTGACTAATGTCATGAGTGGTCTAAGTACAGTGGTGGTTGAAACCACAAATGATTTAATTAGTTACTTATCTCGGTGGTCAAGTACCACAGTGGGTTGGCCCTACGAATATATATAATTAAGTGACTATTGTCACAAGTGACTAATGACACGAGTGGTCTAGGACCACGGTGGTTAAGAACCAGAGTGGCTTAAAACCATAGGTGTTTGGAGGGAGAGCTAAACTAGGTTGGGCCACATTGCATACATTCTTAATATGCTATATTCTGTGGGCTTAAGGCCAGATTACGTTATAAGGGGATTTACACACTAAATCTCGATGACTCACCCCTCTGCTAAATTTTACAGGTAATCAGTAGTGGCGGGTTTTAGAGCCGGGATGGACTCGAGGTGGCTATGTGTTGCTATTTTTCTCGTAAATTTCATTACTTTATTTTGAACTTAGCTTAATTAGGGATTTTATTATGTAACAAGACTGCTTTAACTTAATGTAACACCCTGAATTAGGGGTTATTTGTAATTTAAATAAATTCCATGTGGACTTCAAGAAATAAATAAATATGATTTTATTTAGCATGATTTAGGGTCTAGAAATAACTCGATTTAGGTCTAATTTGGGTTTAAAAAATTATTAAATTAAAGTACTTAAAAGGAGGAAAGCTAGGGAATAGGGGTTAAGAAAATTTTTAGTAGGAACGACACAAGGATCTAGTTGGCTAAGTGGTTTCATGCGTGTTGGAGGTGAAAAAAAAAGGGGGGAGAGACGCAGGTCACAAGTTCGAGTAGCAGGAGGAGCATTTTATTGGGCTTTTATGTTAGAAGAGAAAGGCGGGAAGTAGGTCTTATAATTAAAAGGTAAGGGCTCATGACATGAAAGTCGAGGGGAAAAGTGGGAAAGCGTTGGAGGGGAGGCTGCTGAGGTCACTTTGGTTCGAGCCAAGAAAGCATCGATTTGCGTTTTATTTTATTTTGGGGTCTTTGGGCTTTAGTAGGAAGGGTTTAAAATAAATGTTGTGGTTAATTGACATGAAAGTCAATGTGGCCGAGTGACTGGGCGTGTTAAAGAAATTTCTTGCTTGGGGTCCTGTGTTGAATCAAGCAGCTGACAACATGGTTTTTTTTCCCTCTTTTCTTCCCATTTGCTAACGTGGGTGAAGGACTTTGGTTGCATTTGGACTCCCAAAGTCACCGGAAGAGTTTGATATGCACATGGGTTCTTTTATTTTTAGTGTTTTATTTGTTGAGGGATTAAGGAATTAAAGGATGATAAAATTAGATTTATCTTGGATAAATCAAGGCCGGGAATTATCATAAATTAAGAGAGTGTTTGCTAAAATTGGAGACCTTGAAATTTGTACATATCTGCTTTTGTACAAACAAATATGTACCAAAAGTTGAACCAAAATTCTTCTTTTCTCTCCAAATTCTATCTTCTTTGAAATCTCCATTGTTTCATAGCCAAAACCATTCAAAATTCCAGCTTCTCTTCTCTTTTACAAGCCAAATATACTCCTCTTTAAGAGAAAATTTCCAATGAACTCCTTCTCTTCTTCCTCTCTTCTTGTCTTTGCCTAAATCTCCCTTAAACCATAGCCAAAATTGTTCAAAAATTTCCAGCATTGTTGTTTACTCTTAACCGAATTCTCCTTAAGGAAAAAGGGTCTTGTTTTCGGTTCTTTCCTCTTCTAAAGGGTAGCCAACCCTCTCACAACATTAAGAGGTGCTGCCAATTTTCTATAAATGAGGAAGCTTTGGGTTTACTTTCCAAGGTGAGTTGGTAGCACATTCGCCAAAGGCCTTTCAATTAAAAAGTCTATGATTAAATGCCAAACTAACGTATGCCATGGATTTAGGGACTAAGTTAGGCTTGAGTTTGATTGGAAATCAAATCCATTCAAGGGACAAAATCTAGTGTTGTAGATCGGATCTTGGGATCTAGGAATTCTAGGTAGAAGCAGTGTGTAAACTCTTTACACACTTTATTATTAAACTTGCGATATTGTTGTCTTGTGTATAAATTTTGGTAGTGATCTATGATATGCTTGTGGCTTAAACATGGATTCCGTAAGTCCCCTAATTTGTGACTTTTGTTAAATAATTTGCATGTCATCACATGATATTAAATTCTATGCCATGATATATGAAAATTGATATAAAAGTATGTGATGGTGGGATTGATGAGAGGAGGGGATGAATTATGGATCATCGGTGGTTTTGACCACAAGATGGGTTGGCCCCATCGATTATTTGTGACCTATGGTCATCGATGGTTTTGACCACAACGATTGAATATTTGCGACTAAGTCCCAAAGTGGTTTGGTACCACGATGGTTTTGACCACACTTGATATTTTGTGACCTATGGTCATCGGTGGTTTTGGCCACACGATGGGTTGGCCCCATCAATTAAATTGTGACTTTAAGTCATCGATGGTTTTGACCACACGGGTAGAAAAGGAGTATGGATGGCTAGTTGGGTTGCATGTGCATGTTTAATTGATAAATTGTGTATGAGTTGTATTTTCCTAGTGGGGATTTACACACCGAGTCTTGGTGACTCACCCTTCCTTAACATTTTGCGAGATGAGTAAATCATGGAGATGGAGCCGGAGAGGACTCGAGGCGCCATGCTTAATGTTGGAATTTAATTTTGTTTTCGTTAAGTTTAATTATTTTATTTCCTAAGTATTTTTATTTTGGGATTGTAATAAGGCCGCTATTTATTTTGTGGATGTTATTTTATTTATTTTGCTTATGTTATGTTACAAATGAAATTTTCAATTGATAAGTAACCAGTTAAAAATAATTTTTCAAACTTAGTAAATTTCTACGGGTTTTTCAAAAGATGTTACCATCGGGTAACAAAAAAATAAACTAAGTCAACTATCACTTTGATGATTTTAAAATGATACATGATCAATGTTTTCAAAAGGGTTTATAAAGCCCAACTGTATTTATAAAAAGGCCCAACTGAGTTTTCAAACCCCGTTTTAAATACCTTAGCCAAATTTAATCGAATTTTCACCCAACTATCAAATTGGCCCAAAATATTTTACCCAGTGACATACCAGATCCGGTCAGGACTCATGGGCCGGGTTTGGGGTGTTACAAATTGGTATCGAGCAGGCTCAAAACTTCATTGTGGGGCCCAAGGCCCAAAATGTTTGGTTTTTGGATAGTAGGCCTTATTATAATGTTTGAGAAATTGTTTTGGCTTGATCAAGATGGCACCGAGTCTCCCACCTATCCGCCTGTAAGTACCTCTGTCAATTTACATGAATTCTTTGGATGAGGGTAGAAGGGTAAAATGGGAGCGTAGACTACTAGTAGAAAGCTGTTGAACCTAGGGCTAGCATACCCCAACAAAAATTTCATAAAATTTAATAATTACCTAAACAAACCACGTGAGTTGTCCTTGAGCAAAGGATGTGGCAATCGTTATACGCATGTCTAGGATTGGATTCGGTGGGGCACGGTATTTAAGCGATCCTCGTGACTCACCTCCTACTCACTTGAATCTTACAGTGCGTAGTAATCGGTTCATCCTAGTGAGACGACACACTCACAAAGCTAAATTCGATAACTAAAACCGAAAGGACTAGCCGCTTTGTTTTGGGAAATAATTAAAATTTTAGTTTTTTTAAAAAGAGACCAAAATACCCCTCAAGATGAAAATGACCAAAATACCCCGTTTGTAAAATACCCTCCATATGGAAAAAAAATTTCAAATAGAAATTTTCAAAAACATCCTTCTTTGTGAATTCACTTAGAACCTAAATTAAAATTATTTTGTGAAGATACCCGACTATGTAGAATTACTAAAATACCCTTGGGTAGAAATTACAAAAGCGCCTTGAATTATGAAATTTCCAAAATACCCACGATTTTAATCAAAATTTCATCACATAAAAAGTGCCTAAAATCTTAAAATTAAAACGTCATGATTTTGTAAAATTACAAAATTGTTCCTAACCTACCAAATTACTGAATACCAAACTTTCAAATATTGTAAACATCACTATTTTAGAAAATGCAAATTATCAAAAAGAGCCTTCAAAGTTTTTACAATTTTGAAATATCCCCATTCATCAAATTTTATAAATTCATCCCGATTTGTGGAAAATTACCAAAATGCCCCGAGTTTCAAAATTCATTGGAAGACCCCAAATTTCAAAATTTCTCAAAATAATCGAAATTAAGAGTTTTAAAATAATTTTGGCAAAATCATCCGAAAATTTGCATTTTGAAAATTATGAAAATACCTCAGGGAAAAATTACGGAAATACCCACAGGTAGTGGAAAAACAATCACAATGAAATCAACAATGTCTCTTTGATTGAATGAATGGAAGATCGTGTGTTTGTTTGATTCTGAAAGAACCACTCTTTAAATTCCTATCATAAAATTTCTTCGTGGATAATTAGTGAAACAAGTACTAATCCATAAAATTACGTAATCGATTAAAGCGCAATAGTTAGAATGAGTTCAAGAAGTCGTGGACGTCCGTCGCGTGGCCGAGGTAGAGGCGGTGGTAACTGTGTGTCGGAACCCGTGAGGTCGGTCGAAATCGGAGAATGGGATACCACCGCCACCGCCACCCCCAATTTTAGAGCCGAGGCGAGGATCGGGACGGGAGGTGAGGCCGCATCTTGTGTTCATGAGTCCTTGAGATGGTGGTCGGGCGAATGGAGGTATGGGAGCTCGAAAGTCTGTGCAGCGACTTGATCAAACAGGCGAGAGGTATTCCGGTGTATCGGGAGTGGCACCTAGTCTTGGCGGAATCTTGGTTAGAATCGATTGAAAGGATTATGGACGATCTTGACCGACTAATGAGGAGAAGTTAAAGGAGCGATGTCGCTCGAAGGATGAAGCGTATCATTGGTGGCTCACCGTAAAGGATGGAGCAGTGGCGAGTAAAACCTTACTTGGGAATTTTTCGGGAGCCTACCAAAGAAGTATATTGGAACCAGCTATGTAGCCGCTCGAAGGAAGGCTTTCTTGAACTGGTTCAAGGAAATAAGTCGATGGCGTAATATGAGGCCGAGTTCCTCCGATTAAGTAGATATGCTCGTGGTATTGTGGGTACCGAGCATGGTATGTCGATTTGAAGATGGCCTTAGAGATGAGTGAGGATGATGATAGCTCCACAACAGAACGAGAGTTATTTGTCCTTGTGGAGAAGTCTAAAGTTCTTGAGGGAGTAAGACAGTCAGCTTAGGCGGAACCGGACGTAAATTGGAATAAGAGGAGCTCTAACCATCGAGTTCTCTGGTAATCGATAAAAGAGGTCAAAGTTTGGTGGGTCGGATCAAACGCTAGACTGCTTCTTTGCTAATCCTCGATGGCCGCCACGGTGTGATAAGTGTGGCAAGTTTCACAAGGGGAGTGTTGGAATGGTAATCGTGGATGCTTTGAATGTGGGTCTATGGAGCATCGAGTTAGAGACATCCTAAGAAGGCGCTAGGTGAGAACGGAAGGTCGGGACCATGCACGTAATGTAAAGGATAACCAACAACCCCGGAGGGGTCGAGGTGCGACTAGGGGTAATGGAAATGGTAACAGGCGTGACCGAGGTGTTTGAAGGTGCAGAGGCGAGGCAACCAAGGTTGGTTTATGCAATTGGCCGTCATGAGGAGGAAGATGTGCGGATGTGACAACTGCACGCGTTCCTAATTCTCGAATACCCTAATTGCTTTAATTATTGTAGAGTTTTCTTGTTTTACTAGGGAAGTGCACGAAATCTTGGTTGTGAACTTAGAGATTGTGTCTAGGAAGCATGATAATTCTTTAAGATCAAAGTCTTGATAGTAGCATAGTCAAAGGAGTAAAGATGTACGGTTATTCGTTAGTAAGTAATTTCGAGGACTAAATTATTTTTAAGGGGTAGAACTGTAACACCTCAATTAGGGGTTATTTGTAATTTAAATAAATTCCATGTGGACTTCAAGAAATAAATAAATATGATTTTATTTAGCATGATTTAGGTCTAGAAATAACTCGATTTAGGTCTAATTTGGGTTTAAAAAAAATTATTAAATTAAAGTACTTAAAAGGAGGGAAGCTAGGGAATAGGGGTTAAGAAAATTTTTAGTAGGAACCTGACACAAGGATCTAGTTGGCTAAGTGGTTTCATGCGTGTTGGAGGTGAAAAAAAAAGGGGGAGAGAGACGCAGGTCACAAGTTCGAGTAGCAGGAGGAGCATTTTATTGGGCTTTTATGTTAGAAGAGAAAGGCGGAAGTAGGTCTTATAATTAAAAGGTAAGGGCTCATGACATGAAAGTCCGAGGGGAAAAGTGGAAAGCGTTGGAGGGAGGCTTCGCTTGAGGTCACTGGTTCGAGCCAAAAGCGCAGCGGTTATGCGTTTTATTTTATTTTGGGGTCTTTGGGCTTTAGTAGGAAGGGTTTAAAATAAATGTTGTGGTTAATTGACATGAAAGTCAATGTGGCCGAGTGGCACTGGGCGTGTTAAGAAATTCTTGCTTGGGGTTCGTGTTCAATCCAAGCAACAAACATGGTTTTTTTTTTCTCTTTTTCTTCCCCAAATGCTAACTTGCGGTGAAGGACTTTGGTTGCATTTGGACTCCCAAAGTCAATTTGGAAGAGTTTGATATGCACATGGGTTCTTTTATTTTTAGTGTTTTATTTGTTGAGGGATTAAGGAATTAAAAGGATGATAAAATTAGATTTATCTTGGATAAATCAAAGTGGGAATTATCATAAATTAAGAGAGTGTTTGCTGAAAATTGGAGGCCTTGGGGTCAGTACATATCTATTTTGTACAAAGAATATGTACCAAAAGTTTAACCAAAATTCTTCTTTTCTCTCCAAATTTATCGCTCTGAAATCTCCATTGTTTCATAGCCAAAACCATTCAAAAATTCCAGCTTCTCATCTCTTTTACAAGCCAAATATACTCCTCTTTAAGAGAAAATTTCAACAAACTCCTTCTCTTCTTCCTCTCTTCTTGTCTTGCTTAAATCTCCCTTAAACCATAGCCAAAATTGTTCAAAAATTTCCAGCATTGTTGTTTACTCTTAGCGAATTCTCCTTAAGGAAAAAGGGTCTTGTTTTCGGTTCTTTCCTCTTCTAAAAGGGTAGCGAACCCTCTCACAACATTAAGAGGTCTTGCCAATTTTCTATAAATGAGGAAAGCTTTGGATTTATTTTCCAAGGTGAGTTGGTAGCACATTGACCAAAGGCCTTTCAATTAAAAAGTCTATGATTAAATGCGAAACTAACGATGCCATGGATTTAGGGACTGTTAGGCTTGATTTGATTGGAAATCAAATCCATTCAAGGACAAAAATCTAGTGTTGTAGATCGGATCTTGGGATCTAGGAATTAGGTAGAAGCAGTGTGTAAACTCTTTACACACTTTATTATTAAACTTGCGATATTGTTGTCTTGTGTATAAATTTTGGTAGTGATCTATGATATGCTTGTGGCTTAAACATGGATTCCGGTAAGTCCCTAATTTGTGACTTTTGTTAAATAATTTGCATGTCATCACATGATATTAAATTCTATGCCATGATATATGAAAAATTGATATAAAAGCATGTGATGGTGGGATTGATGAGAGGAGGGGATGAATTATGGACCTGTCGGTGGTTTTGACCACAAGATGGGTTGGCCCCATCAGATTATTTGTGACCTATGGTCATCGATGGTTTTGACCACAACGATTGAATATTTGCGACTAAGTCCCAGTGGTTTGGTACCACCAATGGTTTTGACCACACGATATTTTGTGACCTATGGTCATCAATGGTTTTGACCACACGATGGGTTGGCCCCATCAATTAAATTGTGACTTTAAGTCATCGATGGTTTTGACCACACGGGTAGAAAAGGAGTATGGATGGCTAGTTGGGTTGCATGTGCATGTTTAATTGATAAATTGTGTATGAGTTGTATTTTCCTGGTAGGGATTTACAGTCTTGGTGACTCACCCTTCCTTAACATTTTGCAGATGAGTAAATCATGAGATGGAGCGGAGAGGACTCGAGGCGCCATGCTTAATGTTGGAATTTAATTTTGTTTTCGTTAAGTTTAATTATTTTATTTCCTAAGTATTTTATTTTGGGATTGTAATAAGGCGCTATTTATTTTGTGGATGTTATTTTATTTATTTTGCTTATGTTATGTTACAAATGAAATTTTCAATTGATAAGTAACGATTAAAATAATTTTTCAAACTTAGTAAATTTCTACGGGTTTTTCAAAAGATGTTACCATCGGGTAACAAAAAAAATAAACTAAGTCAACTATCACTTTGATGATTTTAAATGATACATGATCAATGTTTTCAAAAGGGTTTATAAAGCCCAACTGTATTTATTAAAAGGCCCAACTGAGTTTTCAAACCCGCTTTAAATACCTTAGCCAAATTTAATCAATTTTCACCCAACTATCAAATTGGCCCAAAATATTTTACCCAAGGACATACTCCGGCCAGACTCAAAATAGGGTTTCCTAAAAATTGGGTAAATCAAGGTTTTACAAATATTAACAAATGGATCACAAGAAATAAGTAATTAAAACTTGAAGTTTTCTTAGAACTACTAATAGTATCTTTATTTCTTTCTTTTCTCAAAAAGTCACATACTCAACACTATTTTAAACAAAATTTTCTAAAGTATGGTTTTACGAATTTAACCCGATTTTTACGCTTGGATATCTTAGTAAGCAGTGGTTACAACATAATACACCCTAATCAATCACCCTCAACTTGGATTTATCAAACAAAAAAAAAATGTTTTATCAAATTGTGATGTTCTGTTAAATGATTTTCAAAACTACATTTCTGGTAATAGACCAGATTTGGTCATAACGTATTAACTGAATTTAGGGTGTTACAATTGTGGTATCAGAGCCAGGTTCAAAAACTCGACTGTGGGTATGGCGTTGAAAAATGTTTCCAAAGATGGTTTAGAAAATGGTTTAGAAACATGTATGTTTTCTAGAAGCATGGCACCCGAGTCTCCGGCACCAAATCCGCACGGTAAGTTTTCTGACTTTTTGTTGTCTTACATGAAGTAAGTGTGATATGCTATGATTACTTGTACTGAAAAATGCAAGTTTAGAGACTGAAACCCTAGGTATGCATGAAGTGGCGAGAATTACCCATAATGATATTGCCATAAAACTGCTCTGTAATAAACAAGCGGAAGAAAATACTAGCTCATAAAATTTTTTTAATCAGATTAAATCGTGTTAGCAGTAATGAGTACTAGAGGACGTGGACGAGGTATGCGAGGCCATAGAAGGGGCCAAGATTTTGGGGCTGAGCCCTTAGAATCTGAGCATGGGCTGGAAGGTGAGGTGCTAGCATCACCAGTTGCAGAAGCAGAATTTCATGATCAAACTGGTGGAGACGATACGGTGTCTCGGGTGATGTTACGAGTTTTAGAGAGAGTTCCAGGAGCGAGCACGGGATCAGTAGCTCAAAAATCTATGTCTGACCGACTTTGAGCTAACGGGGAAGAAATGTTTAGGGGTGTCTCTGGTATAGCTCCTAATGTAGCTGAGTATTGGCTCGAGGCGGTTGAGCGTATCATGGATGATCTTGACTGCACTGCAGAAGAGAAATTAAAAGGAGTTGTGTCTCTTCTCCGAGATGAGGCTTACCAATGGTGGCTCACGGTCAGAGATGGTACAGTAGTGAACTGTGTTACCTGGGACTTCTTTAAGTCTGCGTTCCAGGGGAAATACATCGGGTCGAGTTATGTGGACGCGTAGCGTAAGGCATTCCTTAACTTGGTTCAGGGGAGTAAGTCAGTGGGTGAGTATGAGGCAAAATTTTTATGTCTTAGCTGGTATGCTCGAGGCATTATGTCAACAGATCATGGATGTTGTGTCTGATTTGAGGATAGTTTGAGGGACGAGTTGCGAGTACTGATAGCTCCGAAATGGGAAAGAGAGTTCACTGTTTTGGTGGAAAAGGCTAAGATAGCTGAAGAGGCAAAGAGGTCTGAAAGGTAGAACTAGGATAGGGACAAGGGTAGGAATAAAAAAAGTTTTGGACCATCAAGATCTACTAAAAATTTGCAAAAGAGGCCTAGGTTGGATGGGTCGGGTCGAGCTGCGAGGCCCGTTGTTGTTGGTCGGCCTCAACAGTGTGCCACGTGTGTGAAGTTTCACTTAGGAGAGTGCTGGGCAAGAAGCAATGGATGCTTCAGATGTGGATCAGTGGATCATTGAGTAAGGGACTGTCCGCAAGAGCCCAACAAAGCGGGGCTAGTGGGTCAGAATTATGTACAGCCTGGTAGATGTGGTCCGCAACTATAGAGAGGTCGTGGTCCGGCCAGAGGAAGAAATGGTTTTGGTTGTGGACGTGGAGCACCGGGCAGTGGTGCTAGGAACACTGATGCAAGACAGCCTGGTTTGGTTTATGCAGTTAGGTGCAGGGAGGAGGGCGATTCACCAAACGTCATAACCGGTATATTCCTTATTTACGTATTATCTTTTACCGCACTGATTGATATTGGATCAACACATAACTATGTTGCTAGTACTGTGTCTGGAACACTGAACATAGACTTTGAGATTGCTACTAGGGAGATGACCATACTTAGCCCTTTAGGATAATTTGTAGTGGTGAACAAACTCTTTAGGAATGTACCTCTAGAAGTACAAGGGATGGTTTTCCCGACTGATGTGATGGAACTGCCATTCGGGGAATTCGATTTGATCTTAGGCATGGACTGGTTAGCGAAGTATCGGGAATGTAATATCCCGAATTATGGCTTATGCATTATTGTTAAAATGTGTGAAATAGCATGTCATTGTGAGTTTGAATGTGTATTTATCAATGTTTGCAAACTTAAGAATAATAGGAAAATACTTTAGAAAATGTTAAGTTTTAAGTTTTAAGAGGAAGCTAAGTTGATATGGCCTTAAGAGAAAATGTAAGGGAAATGAGACATGAAGTTGGGCTTGGTAAAGTGGCTACAAGGCGCCACTTAGGGCCTTAGCAAGTGACGCCATTATCAAGGGGAAGGGGCTAGCGTTCGAGTAGCATGGGAAGCACTTGGAGGTTTTTATTTTTTTATTCTCGGCAAAAAAGGGAGAGAGGTGGACAGCATAGGGACTTCATTTGGATGAGCTTTAGTTAATTTTAAACTCTTTTTAGATTTCGGCTAAGGGAGGTGATAATTATGATTTAATCAATTATTTTAAAATAAGGGGATAAGAGGAAAAACAACAAGCAGAGGCTAGCCAAAATTGTGAAGCAAGTGTTCATCTTCTCTTTTATTTTGTTGTCGAAATATTCCTGTACTAGCCAATTTACATTCCACCATTGTCAAACCCTCAAGCTCTTTCCTTCTCACCTTTTGTTGAACCGAAACTCTCTAAGTGTTCATCTAAAAACTAAAACTCCTTCACCCTCACCATTGCTGAATAGTTTATCACCATTTGAAGCCATAGCCGAATCTCTAGGTGCTTATTTTCTCCTTCTTCTATCGTGAGTCTTAAAAGTCAAAACCTACTCTCTTTTGCTCTTCACAAGTAGTGTGGGGTGTTAAGTGTCTCTCCATAAACAATCATTTTTTTGATGGTATGCCGAAACCAAGTATTTGGTCTTGGTTCTTATAGCATGGCTGAATGTCATAGTGCCATTAAGTGTGTTCTTTTGTGTGTAGCCGGAGGAAGGAAGCATTGAGGGAGTCTCTTGGATTCGATTACCTAAGGTAAGTGTTAGGTACTATTCGGCCAAGGGCCATGATTATGGATTTATGTATTAAAGCCAAATCTAACATATGTATATAGGGAATTCGACATCTCCATAGTCAAGTGGTGTTTTGGGATTTTAGATTCACAAAGGTAAGTGAATCTGACATTCGGAAAAGGCCTTATTATGGTATTTAGATTTGTTTCTTCTTCTCTTTTAAGCCGAAAACTAACCAAGTCAATGGATCTAGTGATTAGCTGATTACAGGAAGGAGCATAGTAAAGTTTCGGGATTTGATCTTAAATTCAATCGGCAACAAGGAACTAAAGGATCTAAGGTTTTAGATCGGGTTTTTCAGGATTTAAGTGAACCGCTAAGTGTATCAGGTGTGTACCCCACACTATTTCTTAATAAGATTTATGGCAATGTTTAATAAATATAAATATATGTGTTATTAAGAATGTGAAAAGTATGGCTAAGGTACCATACCATGGTACAAAGTACTCAGGTACGTTTTCCTATTCCTACTGGGATTATGATAAGATCTATTAAAACACATATGTGAACCTATAAGAATGTGAATAGAGAATATGGCATAATAATGCATGATTTTGTATGACATGGGCATTTGGGTGAATATGAAAGGGGAAGTGAATGTGGTGACTATTGTCACATTATCTGAATGTGGTGACTTCGGTCACATTATCTGAATGTGGTGTCTCAAGACACAAAATATTATCTGGTGGCTATGCCACGAATTTATAAGGGTGATGAGCACGTCGACTGCAGCGACTGCCTTCGATGGTGTGTAGCGGATGGAGGGTTGACTTAGTAGTCCCCACGGTGTGCAGGTTGGTACGGGTGATGTGTAGCGGATGGCATCTAGGTTTGTGTTCGGGTTTGCATCATATTATTTAAATGCTATACGTACATGTATGATTTGATATGTCTAAATTTGTTAAGGCTTAGTGTTGTGGTTACACATTGAGTCTGCTGACTCACCTGTTGTGGGAATATTTTTCAGTGACGATCAAGAATGGACCTGCCTGGCGGAGCTTAATGGTGGCCATGCTCAAGAAGGAATTTTATGATTTTGACATTTTATTTTTATTTAAGTACTTTAATTTATTTGGGTTTGTTTTGATGTAATAAGGCCATAGTGATAAACTGTTTATGCATGCATTTTAATTATTTCAATACGTTACTAAATTTATCAAATCAAAGATCAAATGTTTTATTTGAAAATAAACCGTAAATGCTTTGACACTTAAATTCACATGATTTTAATTAAAGATAAAACCTATAATTTGACCTACCTTTTAATTTAAACGTTTTGAACTTAATAATGGCATCTTTATCCAAAATAAATTGGTTTCCAACTTGAGCCCAACCCAAACCGAGTTTTTCCCGAAATCACTTAAAGATTTTTAGACGAACCAACGAATTTGAACTGTTTTTACTCGAGGAACATACTAGATCTGGTCGAGACTCGTGGGCTGGGTTTGGGGTGTTTCAACTTGGTATCAGAGCCTAGTTTTTGAACTCTTAGCCTTGGGTTTAAGGCCCAAAATGTTTTCAAAGTTAAGCCCAAAATAATTTTGTGAAATAAGCAGGTTTTCTAGCATGGCACCTAAGTCTCCGACCCGAAGTCCACCAGGTAAGTACCCCTATCTCCTATGTGATTTATATTATGACTTGTAGAAGGGTAGAAATGGAATGGAACGTAGATTAGCATGATAAGTACTTGAACCCTAGGACTAGTTACCCCAACAATTACATAAGACTTAAATGCCTAATTAAACAAACTTGTGGTTAAGTCACCGAGTTAGGGTGTGGCAACCATGGTACGCATGTCTAGGATTGGTTTCGTGGGAGCTTGGTCCTGCTACCCACTTGACTCACCTCCTCTCCACTGAATCCTACAGTGCGTAGCTACTGGTTTACCCTAACCAAGAGGACTTATTCATATGCTAAACCCAATAACTAAAACCCAAAAGGGACTAGCCCTATTTTCATAAAACACCTTAGTTTTAAAATTACTAAATTACCCTTTTGATCTATAAAGACTATTTTTATAAATTTTTTTGCAATAATTCTGATTTACAAAATTACTACAATACCCTAGTGGTAAAATTACTAAAACGCCCTTGGTTTTAAAATTACCATATCACCCTCGATTTTAATAAAATTTTCTTACTTTGTAAAAGTATCCAAAAACCCTATTTTTGCGGAAGTCCAAAATACCCTGATTTGAAAATTTACAAAATTACACCTGGTTTACCAAAATTACCAAAATGTCCCTGCTTTCCGAAATCTTGACCATACCTTTGATTTGGAAAATTTTTCTTTTAAAATACCCATGAGTTTGGAAAATTTCAAAATGACTTTTGTGATTTTCAAATTGACCCCGATTTATTACCAAAATACCCATGTAGGATAAATTACGAAAATACCCCTGAGATAGAAAGGGACAAAAAAATGTTCAAAGAGTGAATGTGTATGGAAGATACTATGGAATGGATGTGTTTTCTTTGAATTAGGATAGAAGACTTGAAACTTTGATTGATCGAAAGAACCCCTATTAAACTTCCTTCCATAAAACTTCTTCGCGGATAATCAGTGGAATAAAGGATAATTCATAAGATTTCTTAAACCGATTAAAGTGCGATCGTAGATATGAGCTCTAGGGACGTGGTTGCAATGTACGAGGACACGGTCGAGGCGTAATGATCGTGTCGAAACCCATTAGATCGGGTCAAGGATCGAGAATGAGGTACCACCGCCACCACCACCACCGTCGGTGTTGAGCAAAGAGGATCAAACAGAGAGGATCTTTATATCGCAGCGATCTTTGCGAGTTCTTGAAATGGTGGTGGTCTTTGGAGGGAATATGGGAGCTCGAAAGTGCAGACTGAGTGACTCCGAGCCAACAGAGTGAAGTGTTTCAGAGTATCTGGCGTGGCACCCAAAGACTGGTGAATATTGGTTGGAGGCGTCGAGGAATTATGGATGAGCTCGATCGACCCCGAGGAGAAATTGAAAGGAATGGTGGCTCTGCTACGCGATGAAGCGTATCAATGGTGGCTTACAGTTTGGGATGGTGCCACCGCTGAGGATCTAACTTGGGAGTATGTTAAGCGAGCGTATCAGAAGAAGTATATGGGAACCAGATATATTGATGAGCAGAGGAAGGCATTTTGGGGTTGGTTCAAGGGAACAAGTCATGAAAGCAGTCTGGTTGAATTTACGAGGTCGAGCCGATATGCTCGAGGAGTAGTGGCTACGGAACATGAGCGGTGTGTCCGATTTGAGGACAAACTAAGGGATGACTTGAGGTTGTTAATCGCTCCACATCAGGAGCGGGAGTTTTCTGCATTAGTAGAGAAAGCTAAGGTAGCTGAAGGAATTAAGGACTCTGCAAGGCAGAACTTTGATCGGAATAGAAATAAGAGAGGTTTTAGGTCATTTGGATCAGCTGGGAGTGTTCAGAAAAGGCCTAGGGTTGATGGGCCGCGAGGTCAGCAAACTGGTACTAGAGGGCAATATCATACTTGTGAGCAGTGTGGGAAGAAACACTTCGGTGAATGCTGGAAGAAGACAGGTGGATGTTTCAAGCATGGGTCAAAGGACCATATGATTAAGGACTGTCCGATGAGACCAGATGGGAATCGACCAAGAGCTCGTAATGTTAATCGACCGGTAGAGGTGGACAAGAATGACCTCGGTGGGGCCGTGGTCTCAATAACGAGAGAAATGGTACCGGTAGAGGACGTGGAACACCGGCCTAGGTGCTACTAATCTTGAGGTAAAGCAAATAGAGTTTGGTTTATGTGGTTCACCGGAGGGAGGATGGAGACGCACCGGACGTTATAACCGGTACGTTCCTTATTTATGACAAGCCTTATGTTGCTTTAATTGATATGGGCTCGACCCATTCTTATGTGGCATGTAGAGTAGTTGAAACTCTAGACATAGCCTCTGAACTTTCTGATAGGGAGATGATTGTAGTAAGCCCACTAGGTCAAACTATAGTGGTGAATAAGATCTTTTGTAGTGTACCTTTAGAAATTCAAGGCATAGTATTTTCTGCTAACTTGATGGAACTTCCCTTTGGAGAATTCGATCTCATACTTGGTATGGAATGGCTAGTAGAACATCGAGCTGTGGTGGACTGTGCAGCTAAGCGAGTGGAGTTAAGGACCCCAGAGGATGAGGTGGTCATTATGATAGGAGAAAGAAGAAACTACTTGTCTAATGTAGTTTCAACACTTAAGGTGGAGAAGATGGTTCGAAAAGGGTGCAAGGTATTTTTGACCTTTATTAGTGCGTTGGAGGGAAAAGAAGGGGGAGTTAGTGGAGTAAGAGCTGTAAAGGATTTTGTGGATGTCTTTCCGAAGGAATTACCTGGAATACCCCCAGACAGGGAGGTTGAGTTTGGAATTGACTTGTCACGCAGCACGCCTCCCGTGTCAATCGCCTGCATGAGAATGGCACCAAAGGAGTTGGTTGAGCTCAATGCTCAGATCCAGGAGTTACTTGATCGTGGGTTTATTCAACCCAGTGTGTCTCCATGGGGAGCACCGGTCCTGTTTGTGAAAAAGAAGGACGAAACTATGCGTTTGTGCATAGACTATCGTCAGTTGAATAAGCTGACCATCAAGAACAAGTATTCTTTGTCAAGGACTGATGACTTATTCGATCAGCTTAAGGGGGCAGCAGTGTTCTCAAAGATCGACTTAAGATCAGGATATCATCAGTTGAAGGTGAAGGAGGCGGATATCCATAAAACAACCTTTAGGACAAGATACGGCCACTATGAGTTTATAGTAATGCCGTTCGGGTTGTCAAATGCCCCAGCCGCTTTCATGGATATGATAAACTGAGTTTTTCAACCTTACTTGGATAGGTTTGTCGTGGTGTTCATTGACGGCATCCTAGTGTACTCCAAGTCTAAAGAGGAGCATGATGAGCATCTTCGAATTGTGTTGCAAGTGTTGAGGGAGAAGAAGCTTTATGCCAAATTCAGCAAGTGTGAATTTTGGCTTAGGGAAGTTGCCTCCTTAGGGCATGTGGTGTCAGCAGAAGGAATAATGGTGGATCATAAAAGATTGAAGCAGTGTTGGATTGAAAACCACCTAGGTCAGTGGCTGAGATTCGCAGTTTCTTGGGATTGGTAGGCTACTACAGACGGTTTGTGGAAGGGTTCTCATCAATAGCCGCACTTTTGATGAAGTTGCTAAGAAAGGAAGTACCTTTCGTTTGGTCAGGTAAACAATAGGAGAGCTTTGAGAAGCTTAAGAGGGTTTTGACTGAAGCTCCAGTTCTGATTCAGCCTGAGGCAGGAAAAGACTTTGTGGTGTATTGTGACGCTTCTCATACAGGATTGGGATGCATGTTGATGCAAGAGGGGAAGGTAGTTGCTTATGCGTCTCGACAATTAAGGCCTCATGAGGTTAACTACCCAACTCATGACTTGGAATTGGCGGCAATAGTCTTTGCTCTTAAGATATAGAGGCATTACCTTTATGGAGAAAAGTCGGTGATCTACACAGACCACAAAAGCCTTAAGTATCTGCTGACTCAAGAGGAGTTGAATCTGAGACAGCGAAGATGGGTGGAACTATTGAAGGACTACGATTGTTCCATAGAATATCACCCGGGCAAGGCAAATGTAGTGGCGGATGCCCTAAGTTAGAAGGTTGTGTCAGATCTGAGGGTAATGTTCACACATCTGAGCTTGTATGATGATGGAAGTCTGCTGGCAGAGTTGCAAGTTAAGCCTACGTGGTTGAATGAAGTGAAAGATGGACAGTTGGCAGATGTTGATCTAAGTGATAAGTTACGACAAGTGCAGAATGGAGAGTTAGAGGATTATGGTTTTAATGATGAAGGAGTACTGTGTTTCAAGGGTAAGGTCTGTATGCCAAAGAACGAAGAACTTAGACAAAGGATTCTTCAGGAATCGCATAGTAGCCCTTATGCTATGCATCTTGGAGGCACTAAGTTGTACAGAGACCTAAGGGAACAGTTTTGGTGGCCTAGTCTGAAGAAGGAAGTTACTGAACTTGTTGGCAAGTGTTTGACGTGTCAGCAAGTTAAGGCTGAACACCAAGTTCCGTCAGAATTACTTCAACCGATAATGATTCCGTAGTGGAAGTGGGAGCAAATTACCATGGACTTCGTTAGTGGGCTTCCCCTTACGCCTACTAAGAAGGACTCGGTATGCGTAATAGTGGATCGGTTGACAAAATCTGAGCACTTCATTCCAGTATGGGTTGACTACTCCCTACAGAAGTTGGCAAGTTTGTATGTAGCGAAAATTGTGAGGTTGCATGGAGTGCCGATGTCAATTATCTCAGATAGGGATCCGAGGTTCACGTCTCGATTTTGGAAGGTACTACATCAGGCTTCAGGCACCAGATTGGATTTCACTACGACTTTTCATCCACAGTCGGACGGCCAGTCTGAACGGGTGATCCAAGTTTTAGAGGATATGTTGAGGGGCTGTGTGATTGATTTCAGAGGAAGTTGGGAGGAATATTTGCCTTTAGCGGAGTTTGCCTACAATAATAGCTATCGTGCAAGTATTCGATGGCACCGCATGAAAGCATCAGATGGTCGAAATGTCGCACTCCTACGTGTTGGACAGAATTGGGAGAACGTCTAGTTTTGGGTCCAGAGATTGTGGCAGAATCTGAAGAGAAGGTTAGTGTGATTTGGGCACGGTTAAAGGAAGTATCTGATAGACAGAAGTCGTATGCAGATCTTAAAAGGAAAGAAATAGAATTTGATGTGGGAGACCGAGTGTTTCTTAAAGATTCGCCTTGGAAAAAGGTAATGAGATTTGGTCGGAAAGGGAAGTTAAGTCCAAGGTTTATAGGACCTTATAAGGTTTTGAAGCGAATTGGACCAGTGGCATATCAGTTGGAGTTGCCACCGGAGTTGAAGCAGATGCACGACGTTGTAACACCCCTTGACCCGAGTCCATCGCCGGATAAGGGTTTACAGGTGTTACCATGCAATCTAACACTTAAGCTAAAATAATTGAATCATGGATGATCATCTTTATTAAAGAATTATCTATAAACAAATAATAAACACATGTATAACACATAACATATATATATTAGATCCAAATCATTCACAAAAGAATCATCGATGAACCTAATTCATCATACCGTGTATAATACATCAATATCACATAAACAAGTAGATTTCATGAAATCTCATAAGTGTCTAAGCTTCTTATAGCATAAAGTCTCGCCATAAATAAACTAATGTGTGCAACCATTACACATCAATTGTACACCCACTAAAAGGCCGAATATGCATGGTTCCATTATTGGCATTTTATGCACATTACCTAGCATAAACCGAAGTTTAACAATTTTATGCACTCAATTAAAACAAGCAATTCAACAAGCGAATACATATATAAATATATATATGAAAATGCATACATCTCAATTATGCACTCTTTTCCATACTAAACTATGCCTAACTATTTTAAACATTTTAACCACATTTGCAATGGTCACCTAGATTTGGCCAATACACATACCCATTTTATTCAATATAATTCATCCTATTTAAAACAACTGAATTTGATACATATCTAGATACATACTTCACAAGCATATAACTCAAATTCATATTCATATCAATTTCATGAAATTGAAATGCCTAACATCTCTCTTTATTAACCTATCACATATACGCATGATTAAAATTCTACCTTAATCTATCAAAGTGACCATCAAAGATCAAAATACATATACATGTCATGGCATATATCTATTAAAACATTTCATATAATGCCTAAACCACATCCAAACACAAATGATAATTCATGGCATGAGCAAACTATATCATCAAAACACGAAACAAGTTATCCAAAATAGATAGCCATTTTCGCATGGCTAGCATATTTACACGATTACAAAACATTAGTTATCTTGCTTAGTCTAACCTATACATGCCCTTTTTAGTACAAAACTAAGTTATTCAATACCAAAAGAAAGTCGATAGTGCGGTTGACTTCTTCCCAGATCCTTCGAGTCCGTAGCTTGAACCTAAAATCTATAAAACAAGGGTAAACGAGAATACACACAGTAATCTTGCTAGCTTAGTAAGTCTCAAGCAATATTTATGACATATACACACACATACTTAACAATTTAACTTCCATTCTTGCGGCAATTAGCATAGATAATTCAATACAAGTTTCACCTAGCCAAATATTAGTCATATCCTTAATCTAATCAATAGTAGTTTATCACATGAATTTATACAATAATATTTCATATATACAACCTATGCATTTGAATATTTCAAGTTACAGAAACATAACGTAATTTCGATCTCATTGTACATCATATTCATAGCCGAAGTTTTAAGTATCACCATTGTATGTCTATACCTCAACTTCTCGATATATATATATAAATCATACCAATCAATGATAAGCCTAATGTCACGAGATAAAATTCAATTCAAGTCATTAATTCATCACATCGTAATTAGCTCATATATAAGTAAACTAACTTACCTTATTACTTACCAATATAATAAGCTAATTTCCTTTTTCTTTTGAGAGCTTATAGCTCAATCTACTATGTATATACATATCAAATTCTATGTTTTAGCTTATCATATCACATTAACAAAATATATTTAATCCAATTTAACACCTTTACATTCAGCTAACGCTAATTCTATAGTCAATATTATTAAATTTCATTCTTTAACATGCATTAAAGCCGTAAATTCATTTATTCGAAATATCTAAACTCACCTCTTGATCTAAAACACATTAAAATTTAGGTCATTCAAGTACATTTCATCTCAATTTAGTCTCTAAGCACATAAATAGGCAATTTACCATTTTACCCCTACTATTTCAAATTTTTACAATTTAGTCCTATTTGCCTAAAACACAAAATACACCAAATTTCTCAATACCCTTAAGGGCGAATATGTATAGGGACTATACAAGTCCTTTTATTTTAGTTATTTGGCAAATAAGCCCTCTAAAATTTCATTTTTACAATTTGGCCCTAAAACAAAAAATTCATCAAAATTTCCAATATATAATATACTAATTTTTAACTTATTTTTTATCTAACATCATCAAACATCAAAAAGCATATAAACCTATCAATAGTCACCTCAAACATGCTTAGATTCAAAATTTTTAACATGGGTCACCTACTATTTGAAGCAACGACAAAAACGAAAATAACAAAACACAAAGCTAACCTTGAAATCGAGGCATCCAAGTGCTGAAAATCAAAGAGCATAAGCCCCCCTTTTCTTTCTCAGCTCAGATTCGTGGTCCCAAACCACCGCTGATTAGGGTCAAATTCGCTCATTACGTACATATTCCACGCTTCCATGCTACGTCATATCGATCGAATCCATCTCATGTAGTTTCAGCTGAAGAGGTGGAGCTAAGGCCAAATTTATCCTCGAGGAAGAACCGATTCAAATTCTAGAACGAGATGTGAAAGTGTTACGATAAAAATCGGTTCCTCTAGTCAAAGTGTTATGGCATAATCATGGATCAAAGGAAGCTAGCCAGAGGAGGCAATGCTAATACCCTCACTTATTCCAAATGTGTAATTTTGAGGATGAAATTATTTTAAGGGGTTTAATATCCCTAATTATGGCTTATGAGTTATTGTTAAAATGTGTGAAATAGCATTGTGAGTTTGAATGTGTATTTATGAATGTTTGCCTTTAGAAAATGTTAAGTTTTAATTTTAAGAGAAAGCTAAGTTGATATGCCAAGAGAAAATGTAAGGAAATGAGACATGAAGTTGGGCTTGGTAAAGTGGCTACAAGACGCCACCCTTAGTCAAGCTCTTTTCTTCTCATCTTTTGTTGAACCGAAACTCTCTAAGTGTTCATCTAAAACCGAAACTCCTTCACCCTCACCATTGCTGAATAGTTCATCACCATTTGAAGCCATAGCCGAATCTCTAGGTGCTTATTTTCTCCTTCTTATATCGCGAGTCTTAAAAAGTCGAAACCTACTCTCTTTTGGTCTTCACAAGTAGCGTGGGGTGGTAAGTGTCTCTCCATAAACAATCATTTTTTTGATGGTATGCTGAAACCAAGTATTTGGTCTTAGTTCTTATAGCATGGCCGAATGTCATAGTGCCATTAAGTGTGTTCTTTTGTGTGTAGCCAGAGGAAGGAAGCATTGAGGGAGTCTCTTGGATTCAATTACCTAAGGTAAGTGTTAGGTACTATTCGGCCAAGGGCCATGCTTATGGATTTATGTATTAAAGCCGAATCTAACATATGTGTATAGGGAATTCGACATCTCCATAGTCAAGTGGTGTTTTCGGGATTTTAGATTCACAAAGGTAAGTGAATTTGACATTCGGCCAAGGCCTTATTATGGTATTTAGATCTGTTTCTTCTTCGCTTTTAAGCCGAAAACTAACCAAGTCAATGGATCTAGTGATTACCCGATTACAGGAAGGAGCATAGCGAAGTTTCGGGATTTGATCTTAAATCCAATCGACAACAAAGAACTAAAGGATCTAAGGTTTTAGATCGGGTTTTTCGGGATTTAAGTGAACCGCTAGGTGTATCAGGTGTGTACCCCACACTATTTCTTAATAAGATTTATGGCAATGTTTAATAAATATAAATATATGTGTTATTAAGAATGTGAAAAGTATGGCTAAGGTACCATACCATGGTACAAAGTACTCAAGTACGTTTTCCTATTCCTACTGGGATTATGATAAGATCTGTTAAAACAAATATGTGAACCTATAAGAATGTGAATAGAGAATATGGCATAATAATGCATGATTTTGTATGACATGGGCATTTGGGTGAATATGAAAGGGGAAGTGAATGTGGTGACTATTGTCAATTATCTGAATGTGGTGACTTCGTTCACATTATCTGAATGTGGTGTCTCAAGACACAAAATATTATCTGGTGGCTAGGCCATGAATTTATAAGGGCGATGAGCACGTCAACTGCAGTGACTGCCTTCGATGGTGTGTAGCGGATGGGGGGTTGACTTAGTAGTCCCCACAGTGTGCAGGTTGGTACGGGTGATGTGTAGCGGATGGCATCTAGGTTTAGGTTCGGGTTCGGGTTTGCATCATATTATTTAAATGCTATACGTACATGTATGATTTGATATGTCTAAATTTGGTAAGGCTTAGTGTTGTGGTTACACATTGAGTCTGTTGACTCACCCTATTGTGGGAACATTTTTCAGGTGACGATTAGTAATGGACCGGGTCGGTAGGAGCTTAATGGTGGCCATGCTCAGCAAGGAATTTTATGATTTTGACATTTTATTTTTTTATTTAAGTACTTTAATTTATTTGGGTTTGTTTTGATGTAATAAGGCCATAGTGATAAACTGTTTATGCATGCATTTTAATTATTTCAATACGTTACTAAATTTATCAAATCAAAGATCAAATGTTTTATTTGAAAATAAACCCTAAATGTTTTGACACTTAAATTCACATGATTTTAATTAAAGATAAAACCTATAATTCGACCTACCTTTTAATTTAAACGTTTTGAACTTAACAGTGGCATCTTTATAAAAACTTATATTTCCAAAATAAATTGGTTTCCAACTTGAGCCCAACCCAAACCGAGTTTTTTTCGAAATCGCTTAAAGATTTTCAAACGAACCAACGAATTTGAACTGTTTTTACTCGAGGAACATACCAGATCTGGTCGAGACTCATGGACCGAGTTTGGGGTGTTTCAGGGCAAACTTGGATTGTGCTGCCAAGTGAATGGTGTTAAGGACTCCTGAGGATAATGAAGTCTTAGTGATAGGTGAAAGGAGGAACTACTTGTCTAATGTAGTGTCCGCTTTAAAGGCAGAAAGAATGGTGGGAAAGGATGCAAGGCTTTCTTAACTTATGTTTGTGTTCTAGAGGCCAAGGAGTTGACTGTAGGGATTTCAGAACGGTGAAGGAATTTCCTCATGTTTTTCCAGAAGAGCTTCCATGGTTACCTCCGGATTGCGAGGTGGAGTTCGGTATCGATCTTCTTCCGGGAACAATGCTGGTGTCTATTGACCCATATAGAATGGCACCGAAAGAGTTGGTGGAACTGAAAGCTCAAATTCAGGAACTACTGGACTGGGGTTTCATCTAACCCAGTGTGTCACCTTGGGGAGTGTTGGTGTTATTTGTTAAAAAGAAGAATGGGTCGATGCTGATGTGTATTGACTACAGGCAGTTGAACAAGTTAAAGATTGAGAATAAATACCCGTTACCTAGGATAGACGATCTGTTCGATCAGTTGCAAGGCGTTTCGGTCTTTTCAAAGATAGATTTGAGCTCAGGTTATCACCAGCTTAAGGTTAAGGAGGAAGATATCCATAAGACAGCTTTCTGAATTCATTATGGTCACTACGAGTTCTTGGTGATGCCATTCGAGTTGACGAATGCACCAGCTACGTTTATGGACATGATGAACTGAGTATTCCAACCCTATCTGGACCAGTTTGTCATGGCGTTCATAGATGATAATTTGGTCTATTCAGGTTCGAAAGAGGAGCATGATTCGCATCTTTGGGTGGTTCTAAAAATTTTGAGAAAGAAACAACTATACGCCAAATTCAGTAAGTGTGAATTCTGGCTAAAGGAAGTTACCTTTTTGGGACATGTTGTGTCTACTGAGGGGATTAGAGTAGATCCTCGAAAAATTGAAGCCGTGTTGGACTGGAAACCGCCTAAGTCTATGGCAGAAATTCAAAGTTTTCTGGGTTTGGCTGGGTATTATAGAAGGTTTGTTCAAAATTTTCATTAATAGCCGCACCGTTAACCAAGTTGTTACGGAAAGCGGTATTGTTTGTCTGGTCGGATAAGCAACAGGAAAGTTTTGAGAAGCTGAAGAGGATCTTGACTGAGGCTCTAGTGTTGATTATGCCTGAGGTTGGGAAGGAGTTTGTTGTCTACTGTGATGTGTCGCACACGGGTTTGGGATGTGTGTTGATGTAGGAAGGGAAGATGGTAGCATATGCATCTCGACAGTTGAGACCGCATAAAGTGAACTATCCCACAGATGATCTAGAGTTAGCTGCGGTAGTGTCCGATTTGAAGATTTGGGGACACTATCTGTATAAGGAGAATTCCATCATCTACACGGACCATAAAAGTCTGAAGTATCTTCTTACCCAAAAGGAATTTAATTTAAGGAAGCAAAGGTGGATTGAATTATTAAAGGTCTATGATTGTTTGATCGAGTACCAACTGGTTAAGGCTAACGTAATGGCAGACGCATTGAGCCGTAAGGTAATATCAGACTTGAGGGCAACATTTACCCATCTTAGCTTATATGATGATGGAAGTGTGCTAGCTGAACTTCAAGTGAATCCTTCTTGGGTTAGTCAGATTAAAGAGAAGTAATTTTTTGATGAGTCATTAAGCTTGAAACTTCAGTTAGTGGCAGGTGGTTAGACAGGAGATTTTAGTGTGAACAGTGATGGGGTATTGTGCTTTCGGGGAAGGCCTTGTATGCCGAAGGATTTCAAATTGAGACAGAAGATTCTACAGGAAGCGCATAGTAGCCCATACGCTATGCATCCTGGTGGAAGTAAGATGTATAGGGATCTGTGAGAATAGTTTTGGTGGTCAGGTCTGAAGCAAGGGGTAACTAAATTTGTGAATAAATGCTTAACGTGTTAGCAGGTGAAGGCAGATCACCAATTGCCTTTGGGGTTGCTACATCATGTAAAGATTCCACTTTGGAAGTGGAAAAGGATAACGATAGATTTTGTGAGTGGGCTACCCCTGACGCCTACGAAGAAAGATTTAGTATGGGTAATTGTGGATTGAATGATGAAGTCCATTCATTTCATAACATTTTGGGTTGATTACTCATTACAGAAGTTAGACAAATTTAATGTGGCGGAGGTTGTGAGATTGAATGGGGTACCTGCATCTATCATATCAAACAGAGACCCCAGGTTTACACCGACATTCTGGAAGGCATTGCATCAAGATGTTGGGTACGAGATTGGATTTCAAAGACAAGATTTCATCCACGTAATCGATGGTCGAGAGGAAAGGGTAATTCAGATCTTGGAAGACATGTTGAGAGGTTGTGTTTTTGACTTCAGGGGTAGTTGGGAGGAGTTCCTACCATTGGCAGAATTCGCATACAACAACAGCTACCAATCCAGTATTCAGATCGCACCCTATGCAGCATTTTATGGTCGAAAATGTCGTACTCCTACTTGCTGGATAGAATTGGGTGAGCGACAGTTGTTTGGTCAAGAATTGGTTTCGAAAATAGAGGAAAAGGTTAAGTTTATTCGGACTCGATTAAAGGAAGCTTTTGATAGGTAGAAATCTTATGCAGATCTGAAACATAAAGACATGGAATTTGCGGTAGGTGATCAGGTTTTCTTAAAGGTTTCACTGTGGAAGAAAGTCCTAAGGTTTGGACGGAAGGGCAAGCTGAGCCCTAGGTTTATCGAGCCTTACCGTGTGTATAAGCATGTGGGACCAGTAGCTTATCATCTCGAGCTATCTTTAGAACTGAGACAGATCCATGATGCATTCCATGTCTCGATGTTAAGGCGCTACCGTTCAGATCCATCTCATATAGTGCCGGTGGAAGAAATCGAAGTAAGGCCTGACTTATCTTTTGAGGAGGAACCAGTTCAAATCCTAGATCGAGATGCTAAGGTGTTGCGAAGAAAGATGGTTCCGTTGGTTAAAGTGTTGTAGTGGAATCACGGTTCAAAGGAAGCCACGTGGGAGCCAGAGGATGTGATGCGATAGCAATACCCTCATCTCTTTTGACTAGGTAAATTTCGAGGCTGAAATTTCTTTTAAGGGGGTAGAACTGTACCATCCTGGAACTAGGGGCTCTGTATTATTGTGTGTTGATGTGTGTTGGCATGTTTTGTTTGTTATTTTGGTGTGTTTGGGGGTCCCGGGAAGGCTCGGGGTTAAGCTTGAGCCTTAGTGAAAATTTTATTTTTAGGCACTTTAGGGGAGAGCTAGCTGAGGCAGGCCTTAAGGGTAATTAATTGTGTTTTGTTAACACAAGGCAAGAGGTGGTAAGGTGGCAAGGAGATGCCACTTAGAGTGTAGGGAAGTGGCGTCACAAGGGAGTTACAGTAGGGAGGAGGTTCAAATCCCACAAGCCTTACTACGGAACTTTATTTTTTCGCCTAGGGAGCTAGAGTGGTGGATTCGGCAAGGGCTCTTCAAGGTTGTTGGTGGAATGAGTCAAAGGAGTTGAATGAGTGGCCATGAGGAGTTGAGGGAGTTTGAAATGGTCAAACTGTTTCAAACGGGTAGTGGAGAGTGAGATAAGGAGTAAATTGGGGGATTTGGGTGATAGTGGAAGGTGTTGGCCGATTGAGAGAAGCTTAGAGAGGGGGAAAGAATAGGTTTGGTGCTAAGCTAGGGGGTGTGCCAAAATTCTTAAGGCTAGTGGCACTTGGTTTTTCTTTTTGATGTGGTTCAATCCGTCTTAGGAGTGTCATATTGTGTCGTTTTCCTCTAAGGTCATCTTGAGTATTGTGTTAGCAAAAACTGATTTTAGAAACACCCCATTTCTCTTTTGCGTTGGGGAACTTTTGCTTCATTTTCCTTCTAACCAAATTCGAAACACCGTTGCTTCTTTTCTTCTCTTGCATTCTCTAGGTGCTAGCCTAATATCATATTGGTGTTGGTGCCTGCTTTATTTCTTTTTCCTTCCACTTGCTAATTGATTTCCTTCATAGTCGAATCTCTCTAGACTTTACTCTTCATCTTTGTATCTTTTCATTTTAATTCCCTCTCTATTCCTTCATCTCTAGCCAAAACTCATTGAAGCCATTTCCTCTGTCAAATTCCTTCTTCACCTTTATTCATTCTTTTAAATCTCCTCAATTGAAACTTTGTGTGTCATCATTCTCCTCTAAATCTTCTCCTATAGGCCGAAGTTTGATTTTCATCTTCTTTCCCCTGCATTCATTCTATCCCTTTCTTCATCGCCGAACCATTTCGTGTGGCAATCGGCATCTCTGTTGTGTAAGGTAAGGTTCTCCTTCATTTTCTTATAATCTATCTCTCCATCATTTCTTTTCAAAAGAAGGTTGAATCTACTTTATTAACAGCTAAATCTGTTTCTTTCACTCTGTTGTTTAAGTCGAACATTGCGAAGTAATGGTTAGGGATCTTGGCCAGGAAGTTTATCAACCGAGTTTTGTTGCTGAAGGTAAGAAGTGATTCTTTTGCCTTTTCTTTTCTTTCTTTCGATTTTGTGTGGCCAAAGTCGAAAGGGCTTGTAGCATGGCGTTATATTTCGGTTAACCCTCTTTTCTTTTTCTCTTCTCTCATTTGGGACGTTTACTCCGGGAATCTGCATTAGCCAAGGGGTTGTAGTTCAAAGCTGAAGGGTCCTTGGTTGTCGAATCGGATCACTCCACTTGGATTCGTAAGGTAAGGGGCCAACTTGTGATTTCTTGGTCAAATTATTCCTATCATATGTGTTATGCCTTAACCGATTCTATTATTAGTCAATCTACACTTCTCCTTGTGTACTGATCAAGATTCTCCATGGATGCGAAAGCTGGTCAATCTAAGGCAGAGAGCGAACCCCTAGTTTTGACTCCTAATTTTAAGAAGCATGCGATGTCGGCGGTTCGGATTTTTGCCGGTCGTGGTAGAGAAGCGACGCTCCGCTTGGGTTAGGCGGATAAATTGTCATCCCTTCTAGCGAAAGTGTCGACGTAGAAAGCCTAGTGTTACGTGTTATCAGGTGTGTATTACTCACACGCATTCTTTATTATTTTCTTATTAACTGTTAAGGCTGAAAGCCGAAATGGCTGATGTGATAAGCAAAATGCCCTTATGGGTAAGGTTGGAGACGTCGAGTAAGTTCTTGATAATGATATTATTGTTAATATGTATGTATGTATATTTTGATGTTTGCATGTATGAAATATGATCTGATATACACTGTGATATTGGTTGCATACATATTGTGCACGAAGTGAGAGCATGGGCTCGGGATTGATTGAAAGGTGAAGGGAGAATGAGTGACTATTGTCACGAGTGACTACTGTCACGGCTGGTCTAAGTACCACGGTGGTTGAAACCACGAATGATTTAATTAGTGAGTTATCTCGATGGTCAAGTACCACAGTGGGTTGGCCCCATGTATATGTAATTTATCAGAGATCGTCACGGTGGTCAAATACCACAGTGGGTTGGCCACATATATATATATAATTAAGTGACTATTGTCACAAGTAACTAATGTCACGAGTGGTCTCGGACCACGGTGGTCAAGAACCACAGTGGCTTAAAGCCACGAGTGTTTGGAGGGAGCGCTAAACTGGGTTGGGTCGGATTGCATACATTCTTAATGTGCTATATTCTGTGGGCTTAAGGCCAGATTGCGTTATAAGGGGATTTACACACTGAGTCTTGATGACTCACCGCTCTACTAATTTTTACAGGTAATTAGTAGATGGCGGGTTTTGGGGCCGGGATAGACTCGAGGTGGCCATGCGTTGCTATTTTTCTCGTAAATTTCATTACTTTATTTTAAACTTAGTTTAATTTGGGATTTTATTATGTAATAAGGCTGCTTTAACTTAAATTTGGGGTTTGGTTTTAAATGCTAATTTTTATTTATGTTATAAACTGTCAAAATGGGGTTTCCTAAAAACGTAAATCAAGGTTTTTCCAAATATTAACAAACGGATCACAAGAAATAAGTAATTAAAACTTGAAGTTTTATTAGAACTACTAATAGTATCTCTATTTCTTTCTTTTCTCCAAAAGTCACATTACTCAACACTATTTTAAACAAAATTTTCTAAAGTATAGTTTTATGAATTTAACCCGATTTCTAGTTCTGGATATCTTAGTAAGCAGTGGTTACAACATAATCCACCCTAATCAATCACCCTCAACTTGGATTTATCAAACGAAAAAAAATGTTTTCTCAAATTGCGATGTTCCGTTAAATGATTTTCAAAACTACCTTTTCGATAATATACTAGATTTGGTCATAACGTATTGACCAAGTTTGGGGTGTTACAATGTATGTTTGATGTTAGATAAACAACTTTTACTAAGTGATTTTTAATGAAAATGCCTAAAAGGACCTATTTGTAAAAGTTGTAAAATATGTAGTAAAAATGTGAATAAATGAAAATTGTGGGCTGTTATAAGTATGAAAATAGTTCAGCTAGGCTTCAGTTTTGAATAAATTGACTATATTTCATTTTACGAGCCTAAGGAATAAAGTGTAAAAAGTTGAAAAGTTAGGGGCAAGAATGTAATTTTTTCTATAACGTGATTTTTCGACTGAATTGAATAATGTGAGTATTAAATGAGTTAAATTTGCTTTTATAGATCAAGAAATATAAGGTTCAGACCTAGATCGGGGGAAAAATAAAGTGTTTGACGATTAGGTCCACTTTCACTATTTTTGTACTGAAGTAAGTTTGTATGTAAATAATGCAACGTTATTATTGTGTTTATAATGTTTTGTTATTGTGTGAATTGTATGATTGACTCTATGGATGAAATTGACGAAGCTTCAACAAGCGAGTAAATCCCGGTTGAACTTTAGGAATAGATTAGGATACAAGTGACATGTCATTAGGAACCCATGTAATTATATGATTTATGTGTCCCGGGTGCTGGTCCTGTACTTCTTACCGGTGGCTAGGTATACCAGCATATGTTGTGGATACCTTACAGCTTGTGTAAGCAGACCACGTAGCTACGTCCCAACTGACAGCTTGTGTGAGCAGGCCCGAGGATAGCTCAAGATTGAGCTTATATGAGTTATGAGATTTGTGGTAGCATTGGCTACATAAGTGACACTTATGTGCAAAGATTTTTGTAACACCCTTTACTCGTATTCAACGCCAGAATAGGGTACGAGGCATTACTGGACTTAAAGCTTGAACATACAACCTTGGGCTATAAAATTCGTTCCAAATAAAAAAAAATTTCATTTACAATTTTAACATCCCTATCATAGGTTTACGAGACCCATTACATATTCTTGGGATGTTAAGGGACCAAACAAGAACTTTTAAACACTTGGAAAATTTTGACATAAAATAGGGCCACATGCCCGTGTTCTTGGCCCATGTGCTTCACATGGCACAGACACACCCGTGTCCTCGCCCGTGTGTAAAAACCTGGGTATTCTGTTTGTGACGTCAGAACCTCATAAGGTCACACAGCCTAGGCACACGCCCATGTGTCTACCCGTGTGGACAATTAGAAGGCTATTCTCCATGCCAATAGCCACTCTGAAACATAAGCACACATATACCAACACAAGAAACCCATAACATGACAATAATACACTATGAAGGATCACTAAACATCATTTGCATAAACTTTCACTTCGTAAAACTCATTACCATTAAAATATGAAGCTTGATAAATATCGGCCAATTCCTAAAGGCCATAAAAAAATGATTAAGTCCCTATACATGCCATAGACTCAAAAGGTTTTGCATTCACTTATACCTAACATGATAGCTTGATACTGTGATAGCATCTCCGGCGATCTCCAACCCGAGCTAGTATAAAACCCTACATGATATGAGAAAGGAAGGAGAGTAAGCTATAAAGCTTAGTAAGTATGTATGTAAATAATAAACAATTTATCACCATGCTTTTAACAATCCTTATTTTGAGTTCTCAAGGTAATGCCATCATTATTGCATAAACTTTCTCAATTCACTTATATTCATCTTGAGTTGTCTGCTCGAGTTATAGTCACTAAATTATTTTTATCCAAAGCTACGAAACTCCAAATTAAGATCTGCTAATTTTCCTTGAAACTATACTCACATATATTCTTACCATAAAATTTCTAGAATTTTTGGTTCAGTCAATTAGTACAGTTTATTCTTTAAAATCTCCCCTATTTCACTATCTAATAGTTTTGAACCCTCTTCACTAAAAATAAATTTTCTCTTGGTATAAGACTCGAATGATGTTTATGTTTTTTCTATTGAAAACAGACTCATTAAGAAATTAAACCATATAAATTTTACCCCTTAATTATTTTTTTATAATTTTTAATGAATTTATCAAGTTAGAATAGGGGACTCTAAAATCATTTTGACCCTGTCTCACTAAAATCCAAATATCTCTTCATATGAAATTCTTTTGCTTATTCTGTTTATTTTTTTTCCAAAATTAGACTCAATAAGATTTAATTTAATATCTTATTCAACTTCTAATTCATTTTCCACCATTTTTGGTGAATTTTCAAATTGATACAACTGCTGCAGTACAAACTGTTTTGTTGCTAACTTTACTCTATCATGTTTTCTTTTTATTAATTCCCATTTACACACTTATAATACTAAAGCATATCCATAGTTAGCCATACCGATAACTAGTCATCATCAAATATTTACAAGCCATTCATTGGCCCATTCAACTCATACATCAACAACAATATAAGTCTCAAATGTTTGGGCTTACTTACTCATACTTGTTCTTACTCATCACATGTTACATAATAATTTCATACTTGTATTATACTCATGGTACCTGTAACACTTAATCACATACATTAGCACTTTTGCTAATGTAATATGCATATCAATTCCTTATCTTCTGTAACATCCTGAATTAATGGGCCTATGCGTTTAATGTGTGGTTATGTGTAATGTGTTAATTAGAGTGTTGGGGGTCCAGATTGGGCTCGAGGTTAAGCTAAGGCCTTAGCAGAATTAGTTATTGGAAACTCTAGTGGAAAGCCAGTTCAGTTAGGACTTTAAAAATGTTATCAGCATTTAAAGTACCAAAATGGACTTGTGGCCCAAGGTTAAGTGGCGCTACATGGAACCATGGGGTGGCGTCATTAGCAGATGAAGAGGGCCCAAGTTCAAGTCACTTGAAGCTCAATTCTTTTAATACAATTTTAGCTAATTTCTAGCTTTTAAATGGATAGAGAGGGACAGCATAAGGGCTTGAAAATAGGAGAATAATAACGTGTGGATAATGTGCTGATAAAGGGAGGAAGAGGTGGTGCTATCTAGGCCTCTTTTGAAGGAGTGATCTGATAAAGATAAGGGAGGATTTAGGAGTTATCCGCTAAGCACAGTGGTGGCCGAATTTCCAACTCTAGGGGGTGCCGAAATTCTCTTTAAATAGAGGGGATACCTCTTCAATTCCAGTATTTGGTCTCTATTTTCTTTTTCCATTCTCTCATCCTCACTTTTATGCAAAAGCTAAAAGTCCATTATTCTGTTCTCTTTTCTTTCTCTTTTTTTCTTTCAAAAGTCAAAATCTCCCAATTGTTATCAACATCTTTTCTTTCAAAAGTCGAAACTCTGAACTCTCTTCTTATCCCCATAGCCGAGTACTTCCTATTCCCTTTTGCCAATTTATTCACTAAAGCCGAATCTACATAGACTTCTTCCTATCATCTTTTCTTCTGATCTTCTCAAAAGTCAGAATCTCTAAGGGGTAGTCAAATTCTATGTGTTAAGGTGAGTGCCGATTTTCCTATCTCTTCACTTTCTCTTTTGGTTTTTGGAAGACAAAGCCGAAAAGCTAATTGTTGAATGGTTTTGTATAATTTCATGTTGGGCATTTAGGTAGATTGCCTAGATTTAAAAGCTAGAAACGCTAGTCTCGGAGTCTCAATATTTTTTAGGGATTTCAAGCAAATCAAAGGAAGGGGTTGGATCTGTAGTTTTAGCCCCAAAGTTCAAGAAACACGCAGTGTTAGCGGTTCAGGATTGGCCACCGGGTTGTGGACCGGCTTCGGAGCAAAACCTTAGGCAGTTAGCAGTCGTATCGACTTCTGATAGTGTCAACATAGAAAGTACTGTCCTGTTGATAATCAGGTGTGTAGATCTCTATCACACTAGTTAAACTGTACTATGTATATGTTATGGGCTAAAAGCCAAAAATTGAGGCTGTATGAACAGTCGTAATACACAAAAAGGGTAGGCAAGGGATGCCAGGTACGTAATCATAGAAACTTCTCTATGTGTATCGAAGTATGTGAAAGTATGTGATCTGTTTAGATAGTTTAATGTTCTGATTCTTGCATGTATGTATGCATGGGATGGGATTGATATGATGAAGGGGAGCAGGTCGCAAGGCGATCGGTGGCTTTGCCACATAGGTCACATAGTGATCGGTCTTTATGACAGGTAGCACAACTATCGATATATATTATTAAGGTCGCATAGTGATCGGTGGCTTTGTCGCATTGGTCACATAGTGATCGGTGTTTATGACAGACAGCACAGCTGTCGATATGGTATGTAGCGGATGGAGGGCTGATTGTAGAAATCCCCCACGGTGTGATGGTTGGTACGGGGGTGTGTAGAGGATAGACTTTTAGGTTTGGGATGGGCCATGTTGCATGTAATATATATTCTGTGCCATTGTGAATGGCCCTAGGCCCATAATGTGTTTGTGGGCCCAAGGCATTTATGTGTTTTCAGGATGTGCACACTGGGTCTTGGTGACTCACCCTTCGATTTTTTCCTAACTTTCCAGATGAGCAGTAGATCATGGACATGGGAGCCGAGGTAGACTCGAGGGGCCATCAAGGTTTTTTTTTATCTTTATAGACTATTTTTGTTTTTTTCTTTAAGTTTGAGTTTGGGATTATTGTTGCAATAAGGCCCCCATAACTTAGGTTATCGTTTTACATTTTTTTCCTTTATTTGATCTATACGTCTTACAAACTTGTATTTCCAAAGTCTTAATTATAATGTGAAACCAAATGGGTTTTCCAAATGTGTCCAACGCAAATGTTAAAGTTCCTTCAAAATATCACAATTAATGATTAATCGGTTAAAATAAACTGAGATTCTTCAAAACCCTTCGAAACCCTTCAAGCAAAATTTTCAACATTCAACCCGTAACATACCAGATCCGGTCATGACGTATGGGCTGGATTTGGGGTGTTACATTTTGGTCTCAAAGCCCAGTTCAAAACTTGGGCTGTGACATAGGTCCAGTAGTGATTTATAAAAGTGATGTAAGTTAAGAAAAGTTCAGTTGAGATATGGCCTTCGAGTCTACCGACACCCGATCCACGCAGGTGAGTATTCTAAACTCACTATGTGATGTGCATGTTGGGCTTTATGGGACGTAGATAAGTATACTAGAATTTATAAACCTTAGGCCTAGTTTTGAACAACTCATAAATCTCATAAGACTTAATCTTTAATTAAACATGCCTATGAACAAGTCACAGGGTTAGGGTGTGGTAACAAGCATAGCATGTCTAGGATTAGATCCAGGAAGAGCTTTGTATTTAAGCGACCCTAGCGGCTCACCTCCTCTTTTCTGGAATCCTACCTGGTGCGTAGTGTTTGTTCACTCTAACTTGACGGGCCAAAACTTATAACTAAAACTCGAAAGGGACCAGCCACCCTATTTTTGTAAAAATTACTTATGTCTCCAGTTTTGTAAAATTTCTGAAATCCCCTTGATCTGTGAAAACTTCCCAACATACCTTGAATTTATAAAATCACTGAAATACCCCCAGTTGACAAAATTACTGAAATACCCCCAGATTGCAAAATTACCAAAATACCCCTATTTCGTAAAATCACCAAAAAACCTTATTTTGGAAAATTACAAAAAATACCCCTGTAAGATAAAATTACAAAAATACCCGTGGGTAATAAAATGACAAAAATACCCTTACGTGATGAATGTGAGTTCATGGATGCTACTTTATGTTGATGTGTGATGGTGGAATGTATGTGGATTCTAGAGCTAGGAAATATAGACCTGAGAACTGAATCTTGCAGATAGAGTTCGAATTCGAAAGAACTACTGTTAAAACTACTTTCCATAAGATTGTTCATTATTAATCAGTGGAACAAATTAATAATTCATAAAATTCCTAATCAGATAAACGCGAATTGGTAGAATGAGCACTAGAGGACGTGGTGTGCGTGGCCGAGGTAGAGGCAGGATTACTGTGTCAGAACCGGTAGGGTCCGATCATGAGTAGGGGAATGAGGTACCAGTGCCACCAGCTGCAGAGGCAGAATTCCAGGATCAGACGACTGGAGATGATGCGGTATCTCTGGCGATGTTGAGGGTTTTAGAGAGGGTTGCTGGGGCAGGCATGGGCACAGGAGCCCAAAAATCTATGTCGAAGCGACTTAGAGCTAATGGGGCAGAAGTGTTTAGAGGAATTTCTAGGATAGCCCTGAGTATAGTTGAGTATTGGTTGGAGGCAGTCGAACGCATAATGGATGATCTAGATTTCACGGAAGAAGAGAAGCTAAAAGAAGTAGTGTCCCTTCTCCGGGACGAAACTTATCAATGGTGGCTTATAGTTAAGAATGGTGTAGTGGCTGACTGTATCACCTAGGATTACTTCAGAACGGCGTTCCAGAGTAAGTACATTGGAACGAGTTATATGGATACGCAGCGCAAAGTATTCCTAATTCTGGTTCAGGGAAGTAGGTCAGTGGCGGTGTATGAAGCGAATTTCTTACGCTTGAGCCGTTATGCTCGAGGGATAGTGGCCACAGAACATGAATAGTGTGTTCGATTTGAGGATGGCCTGAAGGATGATTTACGTGTTTTGATAGCTCCATAGCGAGAGATGGAGTTTCCTGTACTTGTAGAGAAAGCTAAGATAGTTGATGAGGTAAAGCGAACGGAAAAGCTGAATCGGGATAAAGATAAAAGTGGAAGTAAGAGAAATTTTGGATCATTAGGGACAATTGGGAGTATTCAGAAAAGACCTAGATCGAATGGACCTAGACGAGCTGAGAGACCTGCTGCTGCTAGCCAAACACGGAAGTGTGCTCGATGTGGTAAATTCCATGTAGGTGAGAGTTGGGCAGGTAGTGGGAAGTGCTTTAGGTGTGGATCTTTGGACCATCAGATTAAAGACTGTCCACAGCCACGAAGCAATGTAGGACCTGCAGGGCAGGACAATGCTCAGTCGGGCAGAGGAGATCAGCAGCTGCAGAGGGGTTGTGGTCCAGCTAGAGGTGGTAACGGGTTCAGTCGGGGCCGTGGAGCACCAGGCTAAGGGATAGGAAACGTGAAGGTGAGACAGTCAGGGTTAGTCTATGCCACCAGACGTCGAGAGGAGGCTAACGCACTGGATGTTATAACCGGTACATTTTTAATATTTGGTTTGCCTTACACTGCATTGATTGACATTAGGTCGACACATTCATATATTGCTAGTAGTGTGTCTGGAACTTTAAGTTTATATTCCAAGATTACTCCTAGGGTGATGATTGTAATTAGCCCATTAGGATAATCTGTGGTAGTAGATAAACTTTATCGGGAGGTAGCCTTAGAAGTTCAGGGAATAATTTTCCTGATAGATTTGATAGAATTACCGTTGAGGGAGTTCGACTTAATATTAGGCATGGATTGGTTGGTGAAGTACCAAGCTTATTTAGATTGTGCAACCAAGCGTATGGTGTTAAGAACCCCCGAGGGGGGCAAAGTGTTGGTGATAGGAGAAAGAGGGAACTGTTTGTCGAATGTGGTGACTGCCCTAAGAGCAGAAAGGATGGTGAGAAAAGGATGCGAGGCAGTTTTAATGTTTGTTCGTGCTCTGGAAGCCAAGGACCTAGCTGTTGGGGACACTAGGACAGTAAAGGAGTTTCCTGATGTTTTCCTAAAAGAGCTTTCGAGATTACCTCCGGATCGTGAAGTGGAGTTTGGTATCGATCTTCTTCTGAGAATAGCAGCAGTGTCTATCGCTCTATATAGGATGGCGCCAAAGGAGCTGGTAGAGTTGAAAGCACAAATACAAGAGTTGTTAGATAAAGGATTTATTCGACCAAGTGTGTCGCCTTGGGGAGCGCCGGTGTTGTTTGTTAAGAAGAAGGATGGATCAATGCATATGTGCATTGACTACCGTCAGCTGAACAAGTTGACTATCAAGAACAAGTATCCGTTGCCAAGGATTGATGACTTGTTCGATCAACTGAGAGGGACGTCGGTGTTTTCAAAGACAGATTTGAGATTAGGATACCATCAGCTTAGGGTCAAAGAATCAGATATTCATAGGATAGCTTTCAGGACCCATTATGGACATTACAAATTTTTGGTAATGCCATTTGGGTTGACTAACGCACCAGCGACGTTTATGGATTTGATGAATCGAGTGTTCCAACCCTACTTGGATCGGTTTGTCGTGGTATTTATAGATGATATTTTGGTTTACTCAAGATTAGAAGAGGAGCATGATACCCATCTGCGAGTGGTTTTGTAGATTTTAAGGGAGAAGCAGTTGTATGCCCAATTCAATAAGTGCGAATTTTGGCTAAGTGAAGTTACTTTTCTAGGCCATGTTGTGTCAGCAGAGGGGATTAGGGTTAACCCTAGAAAAATTGAAGCAGTATTGGATTGGAAGCCGCCTAAGTTCTTGATGGAAATTCAGAGTTTTCTTGGTCTGGCCGGGTACTATCGAAGGTTTGTTGAAGGATTTTCTTTAATCGCGGCACCATTGACTAAGTTATTATGGAAAGGAGTTTCGTTTATTTGGTCTAGCAAGTAGCAAGAGAGTTTCGAGAAGTTGAAAAGGATTTTGATGGAGGCTCCGATATTCCTTCAACCGGAGGCTGGAAAGGAATTCGTAATTTACTGTGATGCATCACACACGGGACTAGGATGCGTGTTGATGCAAGATGGAAAGGTTGTTCCGTATGCATCTCGGCAGTTAAGACTACACGAAACAAATTATCCCACCCATGGCTTGGAGTTGGCGGCGGTGGTTTTTGCTTTAATGATTTGGAGACATTATCATGCGGGAAAAATCATTATTTATACTGCATCATAAGAGCCTAAAATACCTCTTGACCCAGAATGAGTTGAATCTAAGGCAGAGAAGGTGGATCGAGTTGTTAAAGGATTATGATTGCTCGATTGAGTATCATCCGGGCAAAGCTAATGTGGTGGCTGATGCCTTAAGTCATAAAGTAATCTCTAACTTGAGGGCAATGTTTGCTCACCTTAGTTTGTACGATGATGGGAGTTTGTTGGCTGAACATCAAGTGAAACCCTCTTGGGTCAATCAGGTTAAGGAGAAGCAGCAGGCCAATGAGTGGCTAAAGGAGAAGTTTCATGTAGGATTAAGTGATGGATCGATGGACTTTAGAATGAATGAGGAAGGATTGTTATGTTTTCAAGGGATAGTTTGCATGCCAAAAGATCCAGGATTGAGGCATAGGATTTTGCAAGAAGCGCATGGAAGTTCATACGCTATACACCCCGGAGGGAGTAAGATGTATCGGAATTTACGGGATCAGTTTTGGTGGCCGGGCTTGAAGCGTGAGGTAACTGAATTGGTGAGTAAGTGTTTGACCTATCAGCAGGTAAAGGCAGAGCATCAGTTACCATCGGGGTTGTTGCAGCCAGTGAAGATTCCACAATGGAAGTGGGAAAGGATCACAATGGACTTTGTTAGTGGGTTACCCCTCACGCCTACTAAGAAAGATTTAGTCTGGGTGATTGTTGATCGCTTGATGAAGTCTGCTCACTTCATACCAGTACGGGTTGATTACTCTTTGTAGAAATTGGCTAAGCTATATATAGCGGAGGTAGTGAGATTGCATGGGGTACCAGTATCAATCATATCGGACAGGGACCCGAGGTTCACATCGCGATTCTGGAAGGGTTTGCATCAAGCGTTGGGTATGAAGTTGGATTTTAGTAAAGCGTTTCATCTTCAGACAGATGGACAGTCTGAGTGGGTAATTCAGATCTTGGAGGACATGTTGAGGGGATGTGTCATTGATTTCAGAGGTAGTTGGGAAGATTTTTTACCATTAGCGGAATTTGCATACAACAATAGCTACCATTCTAGTATTCAGATGGCGCCCTATGAAGCATTGTACAGGCGGAAGTTTCGTACTCTTACCTATTGGACGGAATTAGGGGAACATCAGATTTTGGGTCCGGAGTTGGTTACCAAGACAGAAGAGAAGGTTGAGTTAATTCGAGCTCGACTAAAGGAAGGTCAGACCGACAGTAGTCCTATGCAGACTTGAAGCGTAAGGACATAGAGTTTGCGGTGGGTGACAAGGTGTTCTTGAAGGTGTTGCCATGGAAGAAAGTACTGAGGTTTGGAAGGAAGGGTAAATTAAGTCCCATATTTGTTGGGCCTTATCGGGTGTTGAAACGATTAGGGTCGGTAGCCTATCAGCTAGAGTTACCTTCTGAGCTAAGCCAGATTCACAATGTATTCCACGTCTCTATGTTAAGTTGTTACCAATCGGATCCGTCTCATGTGGTGCCTGTGGAAGAAATCGAGGTGAGACCTGACCTATCCTTTGAAGAGGAACCGGTGGAAATCCTAGATCATGATGTCAAAGTGTTGCGAAGGAAAATAGTTTCGTTGGTTAAGGTTCTATGGCGGAATCACGGTTCTGAGGAGGCTACTTGGGAGCCCGAGGAAGCAATGTGGCAGTAATACCCACATCTATTCTGATCAGGTAATTTCGAGGCCAAAATTTCTTTAAGGGGGTAGAACTGTAACATCCTGAATTAATGGGCCTATGCGTTTAATGTGTGGTTATGTGTAATGTGTTAATTAGAGTGTTAGGGGTCCAGATTGGGCTCGAGGTTGGGCTAAGGCCTTAGCAGATTTAGTTATTGGACACTCTAGTGGAAAGCCAGTTCAATTAGGACTTTAAAAATGTTGTCAGCATTTAAAGTACCAAAATGGGCTTGTGGCCCAAGGTTAAGTGGCGCTACATAGAACCATGGGGTGGCATTATTAGCAAATGAAGAGGGCCCATGTTCGAGTAACTTGAAGCTCAATTCTTTTAATACAATTTTAGCTAGTTTCTGGCATTTAAATGGATAGAGAGGGACGGCATAGGGGTTGAAAATAGGAGGATAATAACATGTGGATAATGTGTGGATAAAGGGAGGAAGAAGTGGTGCTATCTAGGCCTCTTTTGAAGGAGTGATCGGATAAAGATAAATGAGGAAGTTTAGGAGTTATCTGCTAAGCACAGTGGTTTCCGAATTTCCAACTCTAGGGATGCCAAAATTCTCTTTAAATAGAGGGGATACCTCTTCAATTCCGGTATTTGGTCCCTATTTTCTTTTTCCATTCTTTCCTCCTCACTTTTATGCAAAAGTCGAAAGTTCATTATTCTGTTCTCTTTTCATTTTCTTTCAAAAGTTGAAACCTCCCAATTGTTCTCAACATCTTTTCTTTCAAAAGCCAAAACTGTGAACTCTCTTCTCATCCCCATAGCCGAATACTTCCTATTCCCTTTTGTCGATTTCTTCACTAAATCCGAATCTACATAGACTTCTTCCTGTCATCTTTTCTTCTAATCTTCTCAAAAGTCAGAATCTCTAAGGGGTAGTCAAATTCTTTGTGTTAAGGTGAGTGCTGATTTTCCTATCTCTTCACTTGCTCTTTTGGTTTTTGGAAGACAAAGCCGAAAAGCTAATGGTTTAATGGTTTTGTATAATTTCGTGTTGGGCATTTAGGTAGATCGCCTAGATTTAAAAGCCAAAAACACTAGTCTCGAAGTCTCAATCTCTTTTCGGGATTTCAAGCAAATCAAAGGAAGGGGTTGGATCTGTAGTTTCAGCCCCAAAGTTCAAGAAACGCGCGGTGTCAGTGGTTTGGGATTGGCCGCTGGGTTGTGGACCGGCTTCGGAGCAAAACCTTAGGCAGTTAGCAGTCCTATCGACTTCTGATAGTGTCAACATAAAAAGTACTGTCCTATCGGTAATCAGGTGTGTAGATCTCTATCACACTAGTTAAACTGTACTATGTATATGTTATGGGATAAAATCCAAATATTGAGGCTGTATGAACAGTCGTAATACCCAAAAAGGCTAGGCATGGGATGCCAGGTACGTAATCATAGAAACTTCTCTATGTGTATCGAAGTATGTGAAAGTATGTAATCTGTTTAGATAGTTTAATGTTTTGATTCTTGCATGTATGTATGCATAGGATGGGATTGATATGATGAAGGGGAGCAGGTCTGTGAGGCGATCGGTGGCTTTGCCACATAGGTACATAGTGATCGGTCCTTATGACAGGCAGCGTATCTGTCGATATATATTATTAAAGTCGCATAGCAATCGGTGGCTTTTCCGCATAGGTCACATAGTGATCGGTCTTTATGACAGATAGCACAGCTGTCGATATGGTGTGTAGCGGATGGAGGGTTGATTTTAGAAATCCCCACAGTTTGATGGTTGGTACGGGGGTGTGTAGAGGATAGACTTTTAGGTTTGGGATGGGCCATGTTGCATGTAATATATATTCTGTGCCATTGTGAATGGCCCTAGGCCCATAATGTGTTTGTGGGCCCAAGGCATTTATGTGTTTTCGGGATGTGCACACTGGGTATTGGTGACTCACCCTTCGATTTTTTCCTAACTTTCCAGATGAGCAGTAGATCGTGGACATGGGAGCCGAGGCAGACTCGAGGGGCCATCAAGTTTTTTTTATCTTTATAGACTATTTCTTTTTTTTTTCTTTAAGTTTGAGTTTGGGATTATTTTTATAATAAGGCCCCCATAACTTAGGTTATCATTTTACATTTTTTTTCCTTTATTTAATCTATACGTCTTATGAACTTATGTTTCCAAAGTCTTAATTATAAAGTGAAACCAAATGGGTTTTCCAAATGTGTCCAACGCAAATGTTAAAGTTCCTTCAAAATATCACAATTAATGATTAATCGGTTAAAATAAATTGAGATTCTTCAAAACCCTTCAAGCAAAGTTTCAACATTCAACCCGTAGCATGCCAGATCCGGTCATGACGTATGGGCTGGTTTGGGGTGTTACATCTTCCTTAACTTAGATACAACCCTTTGTCCTTCATGAATAATTTAACTTGTTACTATCTGTACTTACTTAGCTTTCTTGTTGCCTCTTTCATACATGGCTCTTCTGCCCGATGAATTACCCGAAATAACTGAGGTTACTCAATCTCATCAAACATGGGTCTCGATGCCAATGCCATGTCCCAAACATGGTCTTACATGGTATTGCCTCATGATGCCAATGCCATATCCCAGATATGGTCTTACATGGGATCCCTTAACTCGGTGTCGATGCCATGTCCCAAACATGGTCTTACACGAGACCTTCCATATATGTTTCCTTTGGAAACTTACCATTGCCATGTCTTGACATGGTCTTACATGGTATCCTTGCCTTATGAATCTTATAAATGCCATGTCTTGACATGGACTTACATTACATCTTTGCCTTATGAATTCACCAATGCCATGTCTTGGCTTGGGCTTACATGGAACCTTTGCCTCATAATAACTTTTCAATTCCATGAATTGTCATGGACTTACATGATATCCTTTCCTTAATGCTGATGCCATGTCTTGACATGGTTTTACCCGAACTTTCCTTGTCTCATGCTATGATATTAGTATCCTCATTATTCCGAGTCTTCAACTGGGACTTCCTCTTGCATGTTCTCATTCATTTTCTCATCAAGATATTATTAATCTTAATTTCATGAAAATAATGTACATTATACGTCCTAATAAATGATTTAATAATAAAAATACATGTGAAGCCTTAAATTCATACAAACTTACCTCGGCACCCAAAATGTGTGTGGAAACTCAATTTAGTCCAACACTTTATCCTTGCCTCAGTTTCTGTCTGAGCTCCATTTTTCTTGATCTATAATAACAATTTTACTTGTTTAATACTCACAATAATTAAATTGACTCATAATTCATACTTTGAAAAAATTATAATTTTGCCCCTAAACTTTCACATAGTTACACTTTTGCCCCTAGGCTCGTAAAATGATTTTCATTCAACTTTCTTGTATTTTAACCTAGCCAAATCATTTTCTTAACTACAGTAGCCCCTAATTTTCACTATTTCACTCATGTATGACCAATTTCATAACTTTTGCAATTTGGTCCTTTTATGTATTTTTCATGAAAATCACTTAGAAAAAGATGTTTATCATACATCAAACTTCCATATTATTCCATAAATCATCAAAATACATGCATTTCATACATGGGTAAATTTTTGAGCACAATCCCTAGCTCAAAATAATGGTAGAAATAGCTAAATCGAGTTACAAGAATCTCAAAAATGTAAATAACATTAAAAACGGGGCTTGGATGCACTTATTATTGAGCTTGAAAGCTTGAAAACCCTAGCAATGGCTTCCCCTATGCTAAATTTGGCCAAGGAAGAAGATGGACAAAGGTTTTTGGCTTTTATTTTGTCTTTTAGTCCATTTAATTACCAAATTACCAAAATGCCCCTAATTTAAAAAGATCCTATTTCACTTATCTAACATCCATTTTTGTCCAACAATTTAACCAATGGTCTAATTGACATTTAAGGATCTCCAATTTAAAATTTCATATAAATTGGACACTTCTAACATGTAGAACTCAACTTTTGCACTATTTATAATTTAGTCCTTTTGACTAAATTAAGTGCCCAAACGTCAAAATTTTTGAATAAAATTTTCACAAAATCTTTTAGTGAAATAGAAGACCATAAAAATATAATAAAAATAAGATTTTTTTCAACAAATTTGTAGCCCCAAAACCACTATTTCGATTAGGCCCAAAATCGGGCTGTTACAATTTTCGTGTATCTAATAGTATTCCAAGTGGTTCAACAGGTATGTCAAAGAGGAGAAAGTATGTGATTACATTATGAGTTATTGTAGGTATGTACAAAAAACTCAATAGGAATAGATTCGATATATGATGATCTATTGGTAAGAATATGATTGAGTATGTTATGTTCATGAAGTTTTAATGACATTTATGTTGATTCGTGTTATGTTATGCATATGATAAATGTATAATCAATGTTGTTTATTATTGGCATATAAACTTACTAAACTGTTTAGCTTACTTCCATTTCTTTCCCTTATCTTATAGTGTCACCAAGCTAGCTCGGGATTAGAAATTATCGGAGATCCATTCACACTATCAACCATTATTTTCAGTACCATTGAAATGTCAATATTTTGATTTATGGCATGTATAGGGGACTTGGTCATTTTGTTATGTGTCATAACTGATTTGCCCAAATATGTTGGCTTATATTGGTTGAAAGTTCATTTTGTATTAGGCCATTTGAAATTGCCTAATATTGGTATAAGTATATTCATATGATAATGCCTTTTATGGATGTGGAAGCTTAAATGATTTTGAGTTGATAAGTATGCGACGTTTATGTATGATAGATGTAGCATGTGAATGATATGTGGATGTCTTGGTTGTGGATGTTTTGGTTGCCTAAGTATACCATGAATTATGCCATTGAATTGGTGTAAGTGTAGGTGTAAAATAGACATAGTACCACTATGATCATTCATGTAAAATTTTCTGTATAAACTCTAAATTCTTCAGTACACAAACTCTGTTTTTGAATAATAGGCATTTATCAGTTCTACTCTAAAATTTTGAATCAGAAATTATTTCACACTATATTCATTTAACATGTATGGACATCTCTTATTAATACAAGTATAGCTTCATAGTAATTCTTTTCATGTGGTTTTTAACTATCTAAAAATACTAGCTATTACTTTGCTTTACTGCATCAAAACACAGTCCAATTCCATTCAATAATACATCTCTATAATAACAAACTCCTTACCCGATTCAGGCTGAACTAGAATTAATACTTCGGTCAATAGAGCTTCCAACTAGTCAAAACTTTACTGATATTTATCGGTCCATTCAAATCTTACCTCTTTTCTGTAATAATTAGATCATCAATGTAGCTATTTCAATTGTTAACATTGATGCTTTGAGTTTTTTTTCCAAAGCCAGAACTATCAAATAGATTCAAAACCATAGTGCTATATTATGACCGACATTTTAGCCGTACAGATAAAGCAAAACTTCAATATCAAAAGTGTACCTCAATTTATAAGAGGAAAACCGAATGTGGCCCCAACAATAACCCATGCAGTAATATAGTTTCTATAATCTGTGATCCCTATCACCATACCTTGTAATCGATTCAATATTTATATCGAAATAAATGTAATTACCTCCAATTAAAGAATATCTTTCACAGATAATCCAAGTTTACATACTAAACAGATTGTTGATATCTTAGAGAAAATTCAGAAGAATAATATAACACATACTCAGTAGAAACTAGTGTGATAAAAATAATATATCTTTCACATTCGCAATTCAGGGCTTCAATCAGTAGAAGTAGAAAATAGTATCACATGAATCTTATCATCAAATCTTATATCATTCATGATGAATTAGCAACCCAAGTAAAATAAAGCAATACCGCTCATAAATCAACCAGACTTTCAGAAATTCCATTTATCATAATTTACTAGTATTTCAATACGATAGATATTGCATTTGTACATGCACAATTTCATATGCCTCTGATAATAACAGAACTTATAGAGTACCTAGAAGATGTTACTATAATATACTCAATTATAATAGTTGTATTCAAATATCTTTGCAGTTTTATCACTATTCCAATGACCAATAAAGTCATCAATAATCTTACATTATTCAGTTAACTGCTAATCCGTTCTATAGTTATCATATATGGAAAATTCAATTACTCATGAATATCTTCTTCCTTAACAATGACATCACATAATCAGAATAATCCTCAGAAAAATTTGATATCTCTTTTAATATCGTCTTTACTTAATAACTCATTCTCAATTTTGACTACCTCAGTAATCATTCATCCTTTGAACTCTTCTTTCACACTTATGAACTTAATCAACATAATTCTTGTGAATTTTCATCGTATAAAACTATACTGGTAAGGGGGTGGAGATCGTAAGCCTCAAAATTTAACTTTCATATATATGCTCATATAACATAACACTTATTATTTTCATGTACTATAAAACATCTATCCATACCTTTTCAAATTCTATTTCATCATCAGTAACATTTTACTCAGATACTTGAGTATCTTTTTCGGAGTCGTCAGTATTAGCTCGATTGGAAAGCATCTCTGTCTATTTGTAAAATAATTTTTTATCAGAGTCGGGAGATATCACACTATCACGGGTTAAATAATGGCATGTATTTCTATACTTCACATATGCTACGTTCAATCCGAGAATTGACTAAACTGTAGCTCTAATACCACTAATTGTTCAGAATATTTTTAGAACGTTACTAAAATGTTCAGAATGTTTTTAGATAAATCATGTCAATCATTATTATTTAACCGAGATCATTTGTAATGTCCCTTAGATAGACTCTTGAGGCCTAATACGAGCATTAGAAATGAATTGGGACTTAATCGGGAACTCTACGAATTTTTCACAAAATTACTAAATTTTTCTAAGATGTAGGGTCACATGCCCGTGTGGTCTAAGGGACACGCCCGTGCCTCAGGCCGTGTTCGATTTAGGTTGCTCTCTGACTTGTGCCATACGGCCATGCCACACGCCCGTGTACTAGGCCTGTGTGGCTAATTAATTCAAATTGAATTAGGTGCAGGTTTCACATGGCCAAGACACACACCCGTGTTCTAAGCCATATGGCACACACAGCTTGAGACACACGCCCGTGTCTCTGCCCATGTGCTCAATTCTGAGCATTCTGTTTTTCAAAATTAAGGTGCAGTGGACACACGGCCTAACCACATGCCCGTGATACTAGGTTGTGTGTCGTACACGGTCTAGACACATACCGTGTGTCTGGCCGTGTGGACAAAATAAAGCCATTCCTAGCTTCATTTTTCACCCCAATCTTTACCATAATTCTATACCACATCTTGCATTCATAACCCAACAAATCCAAGCATTTTATTCTATTTAATTCTATCATTTAACATGATATATCATCACATACAATTACTAACCATTTCAAGCATATTCCATCCAACATGGAATATCATTTCATGCATACATGTTTATAATCTTACCTTGGTTATGTCTTCATGTTAGACATAATTTGATCAACTACTTAACATATATGTGGCTAACATAATATGACCTTACAAGTATATCAAACCAATCATTACTAGCCATTCCAATGGATAGATTACAAGCATCGTTTATATTTACATGCCAATATGGCCAACATATCATATACATGCCATTACAACCATAATTGATTTACCATATTGTATCGTCATTGGCCGATGGATAGTGTGAGTGATCTCCATCGAGCTTCCAATCCAACGAGCTTCCGACTTACTTTAAAACAGGGAAAAATAAAATGAGGTAAGCATTGTTGCTTAGTAAGTTCATATAACATGGTACTTAACTTACCATTTATTCTATTTTGAGATAACTATGTAAGGCATATTCAATCAATTTGACCTCAAGCCCTACACATATTCTCATTGCTTTTGTTAGTCATATAATACATAGTAATATCAAGACATATATGGCTCAACAACAATCAAGTTTCCAAGCACACGTGCTTTTCACAACATGTATCCATTCAACATGCATGATTCATCTCATTATTACAAGTATAATTTCATAATAGCTCATTTCAAGTTTAGATCATTTCATACAAGAACTTTACTCATATTACTCAGAATATCAAGGTCACGATTTGTACACTCAAGGTGTACCAGTCTATAATTAAGAATGAACATTCTCATCAAATAATTTCCATGTACAAATATCATCATCTCATATTTTCATATATCACTTGTCATGTATCATCATTTTCTTGTATTTCATGTAATATTATTTCATGTCATATTCTTTCATGTCATATTTCCATATCATATACATCATTCCATGTCAATTTGTTTTCAATTCATCTTTGCTCTTGTCAGAACTTTACCCGTTGAATTGATTCGAAATATCGATGGATACACAGGTAGTACACTTGAGGTGTACAATTCCATAGTCCGTCAATTCATATTCAATAGTGGAACAACAGAAATGTAAAACTGTACACAATCGCAACAAGTAATAAAGTAAGAAGTAAATATCGAGTTATCGTACCCACAGGGACTGTGAAAAGAATTATTTGTGAATGCTATTTAAAACACTTTGGTGAAGAAAATTATTTTGTTTGACGAAGGTGATTAAAAACTAAGATTTTAAACTAAGTAAACTAAATAAATAAATCTCAAATGCACGATTTCAAAATATGATTTTAATCAAGATGACATAATTGTGTTTGATTAATTACATTTCTTAACTTAGAATTATTAAACTCATGTTTATATTGTTACAAATAAATTCACGGCAACTCAATAATTTGCTAACTTATGAACATACTCACCTACCAAAATCCATTCATCTCTTGACTATATCCTTATGTCAATTCAACCGATTAAACAAATCTTAATAGGCAAATATGTTATTGCACATACATACTTATTAATCCGAAATAATCTCTTGTACATATCGCTATGTCAATTCAAATGATTATTTAAATCTAATAAGCACATAAAAGACTACGTGAGGTAACAAAGTATCCCTACCTTGAAACAATTTAATCATAATAATCTTGCAAGTTATGCAAGGCAATTCTATCGTCAGATACCATTGCTAATTTAACCCCCATCTACCTTAGATGATTAAACATGCATTGATTAAGTACTGTGTCCAATAATTACAATTTCAGTCCATTTAAATAATTAATTCATTAGCTACCTCACAATTGTAATGCAAGAATAACTTAGTCATGATTTTACTTAATCAAGCATCTTATCGAGGCCTATAACAACATAAACACAATTTTAACAATTTTAGCAAACGAAATGCAATCACGAATTAAATTCAAGCTAAATTAATTAAATTTACCATTTCAACAACATAAATATTCATAGATATGTTCATCATAACAACAAAAAAAATTAAAGAGATAGGGAACAAGAATCAAATCCAGTGTTTTTCTGTGGCTTGCCTAGTTTTCCCCATTCTTCCTTCTCCGTTGTCCTCATCGACCATGGCTTCTATGAACACTTGATTGCTACTCCAAATGGCTGATGAATGCCCTTTTCTAAGAGGAGAAATTGGCAAGAGAGCAAGGGAATTTGGAATGGGGAAGAAGAGAGAAAAGATGTGAATGCTTGAGATGTTTTTCAAATGACCAGCCTAAGGGGGTTTTTATAGCTGAAGAGGGCTTCTAAAAATAGCTAAAATTATTAGCCAAAGAGCCCCCTTAGTCGGCCATACATGTGGCAAGGTTGAAAGTTTAAACTTTGCTAATTTAAGCTTGGGGCAAATCTATAAAGCCACCAATTGTGGAGGGGTTTGTTTGCAACTTGAATAAGTCTTCAAGAGCCTCTTTGCAAGCTAAATAATCATCCAATAAGCTGATTTTGGTCGGCATATGGATGGTTTTGGGCTGTCCATTTCTTGGTCAATTCTATAACGCCCCAAATTTTAGGCCTAGAGGTGGGGTCTTGAGCATAGGGGCAGTGAAGAGTCACACATATATAGTGAGTTGTGTAATTTAGTGTCAAGAATGGTCCTGTTGGTCTGGTGGTTAAGTGGAGTGTTATTATGCTTGAGGTCCTGTGTTTGAATCCCTGTTTAAGCTAGGGAGATATTTTGTGCACTTTTTTTCATTTAGATATTATTTTATTATAACAATTATTTGATATTTTTGTTATGTTAAAAATTATTATTATTATTTTAATTTTCTATTTTAACGTTTCTTCTCCCTTCTCCTCTCTGTTTTTCTTTCTTTTGTTTTTTTCTTATTGCTCAAACATTTTTAACTACGGTTTCGGGATTGTTGCTCCTCCGTCATTCTCTTCATCATAAAATTAGGTGTGGGATTCAAATCTAGTTACTACTTTCTATTTTTAAATCGATTACTATCTTGTTTTAAGAATCCCTTTCCTTTGACTTTTCATAGTTATACATTACCCCTTCGTTTTTGAGTTTTTACACGATAGAAGTGAAGGGAAATCATTGTTTTCTAATATATATTGATAGGGTAAATGCTAGGGACTATTACGGTGGCCAAAACAGTGCTTTCAGGGCTGAATTGGGGTGGTTTCGTAGCCTCCACGACGGCCACACGGGCGTGTGGCAAACTTGGGAATTTTTGTCGAAATCCACATGGCTATGTCCTCTGAGTACACCTGTATGAGTTTGGGAAATTAGGGATTTGGAGCTACATGATCATGTGATAGATTTAGGAAAATTAGGGTTCTTATACAGGCATGTGCTTTGGGACACACGGTCGTGTGATTGATTTGGGGCCTAGGGATTCCACACGGGCGTGTGTTATGGGACACACGGCCATGTTTAATGGCCACTTGGGCATGTGACACCTTCATATAGCCATGGCTTCCCTGTACCAAATATTAGGGAAATTGGTCAATAAGTTACACAGCATGTTCACACAGCCGTGTCCCTGCACCACACGGGCATGTGCCTCTGTCCAACAGCCGTGTGCCATCCCTCACACGGGCGTTTGGATCCCCACACGACTTGGATTGCTCCACATGGTCGGAGCACACAAGTGTGTGGCCCTAAATTGCTAGATTTTTATTTTAGGGCTAATCAAATGCCATTGTGAGTCTATGTGTTCCAAACCCTCGACTAAGCTTATTGAGGGTGAATACGATTCTGTTCTAATTTAAAATTATGTACTGCTTTTAAGTGAATGTGTGTTATGCTAGGTACTGATTCTGAGTGCATAAGTGTGCACATTTCTGTAACTGATTGACTGACTGTAAGTGACTACTTCTGAATGACTTCCTGAAATTGTATTTTGAATTGGTACATCTACATATATATATATATTTACATATATACATCTGCATATAAAGTATTTTGGGTTGGGATTTTGAAGGTAAGGAAGATTTACGATTTGGCAGCTTAACTGTATACTGAAGCCCCTAATACCAAGAGGGTCGAGGGCAATCCCAATACCCTGGGGGTCATGGACGATTTGACTGCATCATGGATTTTTGCACTACATCAGACAAGACATACGTCGGCATCGCCGTATTATTGATTGATTGGCGCTTTCTTCAGAACTCATCGGTATAGCGGATTACTACATTACACTGTACCGCATGTACGTTAGCTACGCTACGTACCACTATCTAATCTGAAAGTTCATACTACATGTCTGTACTGTGGTCGACCGTATTGCACAGTACAACTTATACGCTAGTTTTGCTGCATAATATATGAGACTGGCAGCTTATCTGCACACTGTTAGCCCTAATTCCCAGTGGGTCGAAGGCGGTCCCAATTCCCTGAGGGTCAAGGACAATGCTGATGATCATTGTTGCTGGGCAACCTGGGATAACATCTTATGGAGTATAAGGTTGGATGGGCTTTTCGAGGTCCTATCCAGAGTATAGAGATGGGTGGGTTGATTAAATCCCGATAATAAGTGTAGGGTTGGATGGAGATGGTGTGTTGGCTGGATGGGTGGGTTATTTTATAACTCATTTGCACTCATATGCATTTGAATGAATCTATGTGACTGACTGTGACCGTACTTTTTGACTGAAATGTCTGATTGATCAGTTTGGCTGAATGTGATACTATGACTGAATCTGATAATAAGACTGAATGTGTTACTGATCGACTGAAAGTTACGTGTGCCTATGCGATTTTTGTAAACTTTCTCTATAAATTTCTAATTGAACTGTTATTGTGATAGTGTGACTGACTTGTGAACTGTTGCTGTTGTATTTGAATAACACGTGAGGTTAGGTGTGTTTGTTTGTTCCATATGACTGTAAGGTACATATGGTGTGTGTTTGATGTTGGGCGGACTCGCTTAACTGTTATCTGTCTGTAAGTGTGTTCTTCTTCTGAACTGCTTCTAATTCCCTATTTTAGTTTCTGTGGTTTAACTACTTTTGATATCACACTGAGCTCGAGTAGCTTACCCCCTCTTTTGTTTCCCCTTTTCAAGTACAGTTTTGGATTCTGGATGCTAGACTCAGTATGGAAAGGACTCGAACAATCTTGGTGGAAATGAGTTATAAGCTTTTATTTTCAGGTTTAATTGTTATTCATTTAAGTTGAACTATAAAGCTTCATAATACTATGGTAAAACTTTTTTTAAGTTTCATTCATAAGTGTTATACTGTTGAACTTACTAGGGAATTTAAATGATTAAACGTTTTTGAATTTATTCGGGATAAACATTTTCGGGATTAAATTTTTAAACGACTTGATTTGTAAAATTTTCTCACAATCACTTCGGCGATCAATGTAGCATTCTGAATTCAATCTATACTTCTAGGTCGGGTTTGGGGTGTTACAGGTTCAGTTCACTCAGTTCGGCTCAACTAGACTACTTTTTCATAATTAATTAATAATAATTTATTTAATCCAAATTAAATTGGATGTAAATGAAAATTAATTATATCATGAGTTAATAAACATAATTGGACCGACTTAGGCTGAAAATTAATTCTCCTTGATACGTCAAATTGCTTCTCGATTTTGAACTTGTAGCAATGTCTACCGAGTCACTTTTTCCATTTTGTGCAAATCTGACGAAAAATGATCAAAATTAATCAAAATTTAATATAAAATTAATTAAAATTCATTATGTTATTAATTTAAGTACAAAATAATTATTTTATAATAATTGTATATTTTTCGACAATAATTTTGTCGAAACTGCATGGATTTGAGTTAAAAAGGGCATGAAAAAGTGTGTATATTTTCGTGTTTCCACACCCCCAAACTTAATTCATTGCTTGTCCTGAGTAATGCACAAATTGAAAAGAATTTCTCAGAAACACCTTTGAAGAATTCCTTCAAAACAACATTCTTCCCAAAATTATGAATTTGGTATACTTATGCTAAAAACAATAAATTTGAAATTTATGCTACTCAAGTATACATATCGTTCAAATTAATCTCAACAACTATTATGATAGCAAAATTAGACTAAATGCTTCCTTAACAAAGACATGTTAACCCTTACTTATTTGATTTTATTTCCTTATTCAAGATTAAACTGCAATCATTAAGCTTAACTTATGCCTTCATATGTTGAACATAGCAATTTCTCTCCACTAATGTAGGTACCATAGAAAACTTGAATCAATAGGTCTTTAAAAAGGTTGTCACGTGGCTAGGCTAGGGGTAGGTAAAAGACAGATAAATTTTGGCTAAAAAACCTTAGACTCAGCTTCATGATCGTGTGTCGGAGTCTTAAAAATTTATATAATGAATGATCTAGCCTACAAACTAACTGTGACAATGACTTGAGGCAAGCGCACCTATCAAATAGTAGTATAGTTTAGTGGCAAGATCGGATTGTCGAACCCAAAGGAACCAAAAGTACTAATACTAACTTTCTTTTTATTATTTAACCTAAGAATTAAAAGAATTGTTGTTTAACCTAAAATTAACTAACTACTAAGCTAAAGATGCTAAGACAAAAAGAATGAATTGGGGAAATACTTGTGGGAAAAACCAATTCATTAAGACAATACCCAAGGAAGAATCCACCTAGACTTCACTTGTTATTTAACTCTGAACCAAACGATTTATTCACTTGACTTGATCCGTAGAATTCCCTAATTTATATTAATACCTCTCTCGAGGCTACTAGCGTCTAACCCTACGTTGATTAATTGAAATCTCTTTCTAATTAAAACCCTTAGAATTGCATTAACTCTATCTATGGACTCCCATATTAGGTTTGACCCTAATTCGGTAGATTTTTGTCATCCTATCTCTAGGGTTGCGATCAACTCTGCTTAACTATGCTAGATCTACTCTTAAACAGGGTCTATTCCTCCTATGACTAAGATCATAAATTCTTGAATCAATATCTTGAAATATCAAAACAAGAATTAAGAACACATAGTTAAGAACAAATCAAGTATTTACCATACAGCTCAGAAAACAATAACAAGATCCGTCTAAGGTTTCATCCCCCTCGGGTATTTGAGGGGTTTAGTTCATAATCATAAAAGAGTACATCTCAGAAGAAAATATAAAACAAAACATAAAGAAAACCCTAAAACCCCCTGAAGGAAATTGAAGGGAAGATCCTCCGTCTTGAGTATGATCCGGCTTCTTGAGATGAATCAACTGGCTTTCTTCTAGTAAATCTCACAATTCTAGCCCTCTAGCTTGGCTCCTTGGCCTAGCTAAACTGCCCTCTTTTAAGTCACACTTAGGGTGTTTATATAGGCTTTTGGAATGACTTTTATTGCCCCTAAGTATCCTAATTCGAGTGAAATTGAAAAAAGTCACGATAGGGACATGCCCGTGTGGCACGCCCATGTAATTCGAGTTATAGGCCATGGTCGGTCCTGTTAAAGAGGCACGGTCATGTGACTCAGGGTCCAGGCCATGTGGATTTCATATTTTGGCCCATTTTCTTTATTTTCGGCCCATTTCTCATTCTTTTCATCCTCCGGTGCTCTCTTGAGTATAAAACATGAAAATAAAGGATTAGGAGCACCTATTTCCATAATTATAGGGATAAATCATCCAAAAGCATGCTAAATGTGGGATTAAAATATGTGTATATTATGGTTTATCAAATAAACCCACACTTAAGCTTTTTCTTGTCCTCAAGCAAAATTCTCAACTCATAATTAAAACGAACTTCCTGAATCCATAGTATTTATCAATAGTGTTTCATCATAATTCATAGATAATTTATACATGGATAATTTAACTCAAAAAGTCCTATAGATTCAAACAATCAAAGCCACAAGTTTGTAGCATGAAAAATATAGGTGTTTCCCCTTATCTAAATAATTACCTTTAATTCAAAATTGACAAGAGTTTACATCCTCACTAAAGATTCACTCAAATCACTCGAAGTGTTTAAGGTTTGAAATTAAGCTCTCAAAAGTCAAACATGAAAAGTTAATCCCATAGCCTTGCTTGAAAATCAAATCTCCACCACTATAAAATGAGATGATACACAAATCAAAAGGTCTGTAAAATGGGTTGTAACGGGGCTTAGGTTAAAGGTGTGGATAAAGGCTAAATTAGAGGGTTAGAATTGATATTGAATTAACAATTTACCTAACTAGAAAAATGAACTAATCTTGAATAGTTACATCAATTGAAAACTTGAAATACTAATAATATGAGCTTCTTCTTCACGATGTTGAATTTAAATGTATAAGCTCATTAGAACATAGAACTAATAATAAATATATTTCGATTTTTTTAAGAACAAATAAATAAATACATAATATAAGAAGAATTCAACTACTGAAATAAAAGAATTAGGCAACTGATCAAATTAAGTCTCGATAGAAGGGTAGTTAAGAAAAATGGTGATAACAAATACAAGATGGGTTCTGGGTTAATATTAGTGGTTGAATCAATAAAAAGGGTTGTTAGGATCAAAGGGGTTCACTAGGGGTTAATTGTGAGGGTAGGCTTTTAGTGGAGCAAGTGGGTTAAATCCTAAGTGTCTTTATCATCTCAGTATATCAAATCAAAGATGTGGTATCGACATGTATAATTGAAGCAAGTTCTAGAATAACAAATTAATGTTGACACACTCATAATCAATAAAGTGAGCATGAACAGAATGTATGCTCTAAAAGGCTCAAAATCTCACAAAAATTATGGGTTTTTGATGACAACCTTGTAAATTTTAAACTTCAAGGTAACAATTAGATTCAGGTAGACAACCTAACAAAATTTTAATTTTTGAAAATAAACTCATCATGCTTGATTCTCTAGTATCTTAAAGTTTAAATCATCATTGTATAATTATCAATGACTTAATCTGAAACATATCAATAAAAATCATAAATCAACAGGAATTTCATTCTAATTAGTGACATGAGAAAATTACTTAAGACAAGATATCATTAACTTTTCTAAATAAATTTTCACCCCCCACACTTAAGATGTACATTGCCCTCAATGTACAAAGATAGATAGTAATCATATATTAAGAAAATCAAAAGAGAGGGCGAAAAGTGAAACCTCCTGAATTTTTGGATGGATTCCTTGAGTTGGAAGTGTGGAAACTTGATTCGGAGGTGAAAGATAAGTTCGAGGGGGCGCCTCTAATTCCTGCACTAGATGAAGAAATTGGGAATCTCGTGAAGAGTTAGCTAGGAAATAATAAGAATAATTCTAAATATACTAAGTATATATTTAAAAAAAATAAAAAGAAAAAGTGTAAAAAGTTAAATAAGACTAAAAGAAAAGGTTAATGAACTGAAAAGTCCTTATTGTTAGATGGTTTTGAAGTGGAAGTGATTTCTAAGGCTTGGTGTGGTGATTCCCTAGCAGCCTTTAGAACCTAAAACCAAGAAACTAAAATAAAATAAACCAAATTTAGTATAAGAAAAATAAAGATAAGGAAATTAAAGAAGAAGAGAAAGGAAAAAATAAAGATTAAGTGGACTTAAAGGCATTTTTCCTATCGAGTTAATGAAGTGGCTGTAACACCCCAAACCTGGTCAACACACCACGACCGAATCTGGTATGTTACAGGGAAAAAGGTTTTTGAGAGGTTTAGGTTTAAGTTTAAAAGTTTGAGGAAAACACTTCGCTAAATTGTGTATTTAAAGAAAAACTTGAGTAGGTTTGATTGAAATCTAATGATGAATTTGAAATCCCAGAAATCTTGAAAAACTTAATCCGATGTGTAGGTAAAACTAGTTTATCTCGTTTAGAAGTTTAAGTTGTTTCTTATTGTTACTAAAACATTTTTGACTTAGTAGAAAATCGTATTTAAGTTAGAAAACATTTGAGTTCACTTTATCCCAAATCATAGTGTGATACCCGATGGTATAGCTTAAAACATCGCTTTTGTAGTTTTGAAATCGTTAACCTTTCAAGTTTTAGCACATTTTAACCCAATTAATTTGTTAAGACATATTATAAATCTACTTTAAACATAAACATAGCAAAACATAATTTAAGAGGCCATTTACAAACCCAAATAAAACCAAATAGTAATGAATATGCTTAAGTACCAAATTAATAAAAGTCTGAGCAAATCTTTATTTAAGCATGGCATGAGCACCTCGAGTCCATCCCGGCTCCATGTCCGCGTCTAAGTGTCACCTGAAAAGTCAAAGGAGAGAGTGAGTCGCAAGACTCAGTGTATAAATCCCTCTCCCGGTATAACATGCCAACACACATCATAACAAAATAATGCAAGTAATGCACTGATCCTAACCAACCATATCACCTTTTCTACCCCGTGGTACCAAACCACCGGTGGTGCTAAACCACCGGTGACCCAAAGTCACGATATCCATAATGTGGTGCCAAACCACCGTGACCAAGTCACGAATAATCCAATGATGGGGCCAACCCATCGTGTGATACCAAATCACTAGCGACAATCCCAGATCTCATAAGTGGGGCCAACCCACGGTGGTGTCAAACCACGTGGACGAGTCGCAATGAGGTGCCAAACCTCCGTGTCCCAAAGACACAGCAGTGATACTAAATCACCGGTGACCGCATCCACAAACCGATGATGGGGCCAACCCATCGTGTGATACCAAATCACCAAGCGCCAATCCCAGATAATCAATCGTGGGCCAACCCACCGTGGTACTAAGCCACTGGACGAGACGCCGAGGTGCCAAACCTCCGTGACCCAAAGTCACAAAATATCGCTTGTGGTACCAAACCACCGGAGGTGCCAAACCTCCGTGTCCCAAAGACACAAAGGTCCCAAAGACACGGATATCATACTCCCCTCCTCTCATATCACCCAATAGCACATCATACTAAATGCAAAATCGTGCAATCATGCTATCATGCTTACATGCTTAATATGGCATCTCAACGAATATACACCCATAATCATGAAATCATATATCATCACATAACTCATAATGAAACGGACTTACCCGAATCCGTATCTATACCTCAATGGGTACCAAAATAGTCAACCACACTGTTTCATTTACACAACAGGTTATCACATTACTCAGTTAAGAAAGTGTGTTGGTTTACACACCTGATATATCGAAGATGTTAATCCTAAGAATCGGTCTAAGTCCCTTGACCACCTCGACAACCCCGATCCTATAATCGGCCAACAAAGGATTAATCATCATACCATTCGGTCATAACCATTTACACAAAAAGGGGTTACTCTTCGATCTCTTACCTACCCTTGAATCGGTTACCAACCAAGTCTCGAACCAACAGTGGTTCCTCCACTAATCGACTACACCACAAAAGAGAACAATAAATCCTTTTGAAACCTTATACTTAATCGAAACTAAACAAATAGACCATGAGCCACCATTTCACCATCACTTACCAAACAATCGAATCCAGATAAAAGCTTTGCTGACTGCTTGGAAACCCGAAAGCCCTATAATGAGATGTTAAACAAATGATTAACTCCAACCAAAATCCACATAGGCCTAACCAACCCGAAATCAACATAGCACTAGAGAGAAAAAGAGAAATGGCCATTCGCCCGGCACTTACCCCTTCCAACGCTTGAAAACAAAACCCAAAATGATCCACACCACACCCCACAATCGCCAAGATGGAAGAAAAATAGAAAAGGGAAATTTCAAGAAAAGGATGATGGTTCGCTAAAGGGTTTGGGAAAAGCAAAGTAAAAGATGAATAGGGGTTACTTTGGTTTTGAAAAGAAAAAATAAGAAATGGAGAAGGTGTTTTGGAGGATGAGTTTCGGCTACCACTCTTCAAGAAAAGGAGAAAGAAAATGTGAGAAGAAGATGCTAGGTTCGGCTTTGCACAATAAAAAGAAGAAGAAAGAAACAAGGCAAAATTTCGGCACACAAGTGTTTGGGTTTTCGGTTCCAAGAGAAGAAAAATATGAGCGGAAAAAAAGGAGAGTAAGAGAAGCTAGTTTGGCTCTAGTTGAGAAAGCAAAGTGCTAGTTTTGGTTTTGGCAATAAGCTACTTGAGCATTCGGTTAAAGGAGAAAAAGAAAAGAAGTATTTTGAGGTTTGTGCTAGCTTTTGACTAAAAGAGAAATCAGCTTGTTTCTGACAAAAAAAAAAAGAAAGAGCTTAGTTGCTATTCCCCCTATGACCGAAAATGCACCCAAAAGTCCAAGGAAATTTCGGCACTCTCCAACACTTACCAACAGGCCAAACTCCCCCAAACACTCCCCAAAATCCGGCCACTCACCTATTTGAAATTCCCACAATCGGCCACCTCCTAGAAGCTCTCCAAGCCATTAGTTCAAACTAGTTTGAACTAGTCAAATCCCACAATTCACTCCTTGCCATCCATTCCACCTATTGACTTGGTCCAAGGCAGAGTTTGAACTGCCTACAACTCCTCTCCTCCATGCCATCAAAATGGAAGCCAAAATGGGGGATTTTCGTAGCTTGAACTCAGGACCTCCTCCCTCCTGCAAATGACGCCAATCCAAGCTCTTAGTGGCGCCTTGCTTGCCACTCCACCAGCTCTTTTCTTATGCCACAATTCACCAAATAATATATATAACCCCCAACTCCTTCAGCTCCTCTCACCCAAAGGCTTAAAACTAAAATTTTCCCACCTACTCAGGCTCACTCCTAGCCTACAACTAAGCCTCGAAACCACACAAACAACAACATAACAAGCCATTAACATGCAAACAATGCCAAAACAAAATAGCCCTTAACCCGGGATATTACAGTTCTACCCCCTTAAAAATAATTTCGGCCCCAAAATTACCTGGTCAGAAGAGTTGTGGGTATTGCTGTCTCATCACATCCTCGGGTTCCCACGTAGCTTCTTCCACGCCATGATTCTGCCAAAGAACCTTAACCAGAGGCACAGACTTCCTGCGCAAAACCTTCACATCCCGATCTAAAATCTGTACAGGCTCTTCCTCCATGGTCAAATCTAGGTTTACCTCGATCTCTTCCACTGCTACCACATGCGATGGATCTGAACGATATTGCCTAAGCATCAAAATGTGGAACACGTCGTGAATCTGACTTAGCTCTGCGGGCAACTCGAGCTGATATGCAACGGGTCCCACTCGTCTCAGTACCTTATACGGCCCAATAAACCTCGAACTTAGCTTGCCTTTCCTCCCGAACCTTAACACTTTCTTCCACGGTGAGACCTTCAGAAAACTCGATCTCCTACAATAATTCAATATCTCTCCGCTTAAGATCGGCATAAGACTTCTTGGGTCAAAAGCTTCTTTCAACCGAGCTCAATCAACTTAACCTTGTCTTGGTCCTCACCACCAACTCTAGTCCCAACAATCGACGTTCACTTAACTCTGTCCAACAAGTTGGTGAGCGACACTTCCTCCGCACAATGCTTCATATGGTGCCATCTTGATGCTTGCTTGGTAATCGTTGTTATAGGCGAACTCATTAACGGTAGATACTCCTCCCAACTACCCTCAAGTCCAATACACAACCTCGTAACATGTCTTCCAAGATCAGATAACCTTTCCGATCGCCTCGTCGATCATGGATAAAATGTCGGTCTTGAAATCTAACCGTGTACCCGAGCTCGATGCAATGCTTTCCAAAACCTTGACGTGAATCTCTGGATCCCTATCCGAGATGATCGACATCGGCACCCCGTGTAGTCTCACTATCTCGACACATACGACTTTGCCAACCTCTGCAGTGAGTAATCCACCTCACCGAATAAAGTGAGTCGATTTGTCGAGTCGATCCACAATTACCCAAAATGAATCCTTCTTGCTCGGTGTAGCGGTAATCCACCGAAAATCCATAGTTATCCTTTCCCACTTCCACTGTGGGATCTTCACCGTCAAGCAACCCAGACGGCAATCGATGCTCGGCTTTGACCTCGCCGACATGTCGACACTTCCCTACAAACTCGCTACTTCCTTTTTCGCACCTTACCACCGTAATCGTTCTCGAGATCCCTATACATTTTGCTACCTCTAGGATGCATAGCGTAGGGCTGCTATGTGCATCTGAAGAATCTTCGCCTTAACTCAAGATCTCTCGGATAAAAGATTTCCCAAAAAACAAAGATCATCAATGACTCAATCCATCTGCTACATCTCCGATTCAAGTCTTTACGAGTCAAGGTACTTCGACTCTTATGATCCGTGTAGACTATCGATCTCTCTCCATACAAGTAATGCCTCCATATCTTCAAGGCAAAAACTACAGCCGCTAACCCCAGATCGTCGTTGGGTAATTTACCTCGTGGCCTTAGGCTGTCGGACGCGTAAGCCACCACCTTCCCTTCTTGCATCAAACACAACCCAAACTCAGTATGTGATGCATCGCAATATATCGTGAATTCTTTACCACCTCAAAGTTGAATTAGAACCGAGCTTCACCAAAATCTTCTTCAACTTGTCGAAGCTCTCCGCCGCTTCTCACCCAAATAAACTAACCCTTTTCTCAATAATTTAGTCACCTGAGTCGCGATCAATGAGAAACCCTCTAAAATCTTCGGTAGTACCCTGCCAAGCCCAGAAAACTCCGAATCTCAGCTACTGACTTAGGCGGCTTCCAATCCAAAACTGACTCAATCTTCCGAGGATCCACTCTAATCCCCTCAGCAGATACTACATGACCCAAGAACATCACCTCCCTAAGCCAGAACTCGCATTTACTGAACTTCGCATAGAGTTGTTTCTCCCTCAAAATCTGTAATACCACCCGCAAATGCGCATCATGTTCCTCCTCAGTCCTTGAATATACTAAGATGTTGTCGATAAAAACCACTACAAACTGATCCAAATACCGTTGAAACACCATATTCATCAGATCCATGAAAGCTACCGGTGCGTTAGTCAACCCAAACGGCATAACTAAGAACTCAAAGTGCCCATACCGAGTACGAAATGCCGTCTTGCAGATATCCGCCTCCTTCACCTTTAATCGGTGATACCTGACCTTAAATCGATCTTTGAGAAAACCGACGACTTTTCTCGCCGATCAAACAAGTCATCTATCCGAGGTAGCAGATACTTGTTTTGATCGTCGACTTATTCGATTGGCGATAGTCTATACACATCCGCATAGTACCGCTTTTCTTCTTGACAAAGAGTACCGGCGCCCCAAGGCGTAAACATGGGCCTAATAAAGCCTCGGTCCAACAACTCCTGGATTTGGGCCTTAAGCTCCACTAACTCTTTAGGTGCCATCCTGTACGGAGCTATGGACACTGGCGCAGCTGCAATGATCTATCCCGAACTCTACCTCCCGATCTGGTGGCAAACCCAAAAGCTCCTCAGGAAACACATCAACAAATTCCCTAACTATCCGTACCGTCTCCACAGCAGACTCCTTAGCCTCCAAGGCATACACATGTACCACATATGCTTCACAGCCCTTTCTGACCATCTTCTTGGCTTTCAGAGTAGATACCACATTGGACAGATAATTCCTCCTATTACCGATCAGAACTACTTCATCACCCAAAGTTGTTTTCAGAATCATGCGCTTAGCCGCGCAATCCAACTTCGCCTAGTACTTAACCAGCCAATCCATTCCGAGAATCAGATCGAACTCCCCAAAAGGCAGTTCCATCAAATCAGCCACGAACACTACCCCTTGGAGTTCTAGAGGTACGTCTCTATACTGACTTATCTACAACTCAGAGTGACCTAGAGGGCTTATTACGGTCATCCGCCTAGAAGATATCTCGAGTCTAAATCCATGGTCTTCACTATGCTACTTGCAACATATGAATGTGTTGAACCCACATCAATCAAAGCAATAAATGGAGAACCAAAGATTAAAACGTCACTCGTAATGACGTCCGGTGCGTCCGCCTCTCCTCCTGCCTCGCAAAGATACACCAACCCCTACCGTCGGCCTCGTAACTACTCGCACCTCTGCTCGATGCTCCACGGCCCGACTAGAACCATTACCTCGGCCCTCTCTGTGGTGGTCCGTTATTCTGTCTTGTACGGCCCCGACTCTCGGACCAATCCTAGCCAACTTGCGCGGACAATCCCTCACACGGTGGTCCAATGAGCCACACTCAAAACAAATTTCTACCATCACCCAACATCCTCCCAATGAGCTTTCCCACAACGGTTACACTACTTGGCGGTCCTTGCCTAGCAACAACAAACTGCCTGATCGATTCGCCCACTCGGTCTAGCCCTTTTCTGATTACACCGATGACCCGTAAGATCCAAAACTCCTTTTGTGTCGGTTCCTATCCATGCCTTGCCTCACGGACTCTTTAATACCCTCGGCTACTTTCGTCTTTTCAATCGAATCGGTAAATTCACGCTCTCCGTTGAGGCGCAATCAACACCTTAATTCATCTCGTCGGTAGTCCTCTAAACGAACGCACCTCTCATGTTCAAGAGCCACCATACCTCGCATACCGACTCACCTCGAAACTCTGCCTCGTGATCGACACGATTTGCTCCCAAACTAATCTCGTAAATGCTTTCCGCTGCTTATTTATGTAGTTAGCTCGACGCATTTTTTTGATAAGCGACCGAAATAGTCCCAAGTCGGATCTTCTGCTGCGGCTTATCTCTGACCGTGAGCCACCACCGGTATGACTTATCTCGAGAAGTGATACGATCCCTTTAACTTTTCTTCAAAGATCGTGTCTAGATCGTCCATTATCTGCTCTGCTGCTTCGGCCAAGATTCAAGCAAAGTGCTAGGAGCAACACCGAGACACCCCGAAAGAATTCAAATTTGTTTGTTCAAGTCGCCAGTACGATTTCTAGCTCCTACGCCTCACCTACTCCAGCTACCCTTTCCGTAACTCCGCAAGATCGCTTATGACATCACGTCATCCCGGTCATTCTCAAACTCACCACCTCCACCGGTGGCGAACCCAGATCTCATTTTCGACCTCGACCAGAGCCTACGGGCTCGAAACTGCTATCCTACCGCGACCTCGTCCACGACCACATCCACCTCGGTACTCATGACTAACTCTCGTCGATTTAAAGAATTTTATGTATCAGTAATTACTTCCACTATTTTTAAGCAGAGTCTTATGAATATTAAAGGAGCTTTGTTTTCATGAGTCCACTCGATCTATCGCTTTTAGTTTCTAAAGTAGTCTTACTAGCCATCCAATCATATCAATTAATATCATTTTCACAACAATAGTTCGGGTACTTACTCAAGCAGATTAGTGCCGGAGACTCGGTGCCATGCCTTTCAAACTATACTTTTAAAACAAAACACTTAAAAGACTTTTGAAAACATTTTGGGCCTCGGGCCCACAAATGAGCCTTTGAACTTAGCTCGATACCACAATTGTAACACCCCAAACCCTGGCCAACACACCACCAATCAACTGTATGTTACAGGAAAAAGGTTTTGAGAGGTTTAGGTTTAAGTTTAAAAGTTTGAGGAAAACACTTCGCTAAATTGTGTATTTAAAGAAAAACTTGAGTAGGTTTGATTGAAATCTGATGATGAATTTGAAAACCCAAAAATTTTGAAAAACTTAATCCGATGTGTAGGTAAAACTAGTTTATCTCGTTTAGAAGTTTAAGTTGTTTCTTATTGTTACTAAAACATTTTTAACTTAGTAGAAAATCGTATTTAAGTTAGAAAACATTTGAGTTCACTTTATCCCAAATCATAGTGTGATACCCAATGGTATAGCTTAAAACATCGCTTTTGTAGTTTTGAAATCGTTAACCTTTCAAGTTTTAGCACATTTTAACCCAATTAATTTGTTAAGACATATTATAAATCTACTTTAAACATAAACATAGCAAAACATAATTTAAGAGGCCATTTACAAACCCAAATAAAACCAAATAGTAATGAATATGCTTAAGTACCAAATTAATAAAAGTCTGAGCAAATCTTTATTTAAGCATGGCATGAGCACCTCGAGTCCATCCCGGCTCCATGTCCGCGTCTAAGTGTCACCTGAAAAGTCAAAGGAGAGAGTGAGTCGCAAGACTCAAGTATGAATCCTCTCCCAGATAACATGCCAACACACATCATAACAAAATAATGCAAGTAATGCACCCGATCCTAACCAACCATATCACCTTTTCTACCCTGTGGTACCAAACCACCGGTGGTGCTAAACCACCGTGACCCAAAGTCACGATATCCATAATGTGGTGCCAAACCACTTTGGTGACCAAGTCACGAATAATCCAATGATGGGGCCAACCCATCATGTGATACCAAATCACTAGCGACGATCCCAGATCTCATAAGTGGGGCCAACCCACGTGGTGTCAAACCACGTGGACGAGTCGCAATGAGGTGCTAAACCTCCGTGTCCCAAAGACAGCAGATACCAAATCACCGTGACCGCAATACAAATCGATGATGGGGCCAACCCATCGTGTGATACCAAATCATGGCGTCAATCCCAGATAATCAATCGTAGGCCAACCCACCGTGGTACTAAGCCAACTGGGACAAGACGCCGAGGTGCCAAACCTCCGTGACCCAAAGTCACAAAATATCGCTTGTGGTACCAAACCACCGGAAGTGCCAAACCTCCGGTGTCCCAAAGACACAGTGTCCCAAAGACACGGATATCATACTCCCCCCTCCTCTCATATCACCCAATAGCACATCATACTAAATGCAAAATTGTGCAATCATGCTATCATGCTCACATGCTTAATATGGCATCTCAACGAATATACACCCATAATCATGAAATCATATATCATCACATAACTCATAATGAAACGGACTTACCCGAATCCGTATCTATACCTCAATGGGTACCAAAATAGTCAACCACACTGTTTCATTTACACAACAGGTTATCACATTACTCAGTTAAGAAAGTGTGTTGGTTTACACACCTGATATATCGAAGATGTTAATCCTAAGAATCGGTCTAAGTCCCTTGACCACCTCGACAACCCCGATCCTATAATCGGCCAACAAAGGATTAATCGTCATACCATTCGGTCATAACCATTTACACAAAAAGGGGTTACTCTTCGATCTCTTACCTGCCCTTGAATCGATTACCAACCAAGTCTCAAACCAACAGTGGTTCCTCCACTAATCGACTACACCATAAAAGAGAACAATAAATCCTTTTGAAACCTTATACTTAATCGAAACTAAACAAATAGACCATGAGCCACCATTTCACCATCACTTACCAAACAATCGAATCCAGATAAAAGTTTTGCTGACTGCTTAGAATCCCGAAAGCCCTATAATGAGATGTTAAACAAATGATTAACTCCAACCAAAATCCACATAGGCCTAACCAACCCGAAATCAACATAGCACTAGAGAGAAAAAGAGAAATGGCCATTCGGCCTAGCACTTACCCCTTCCAACGCTTGAAAACAAAACCCAAAATGATCCACACCACACCCCACAATCGCCAAGATGGAAGAAAAATAGAAAAGGAAATTTCAAGAAAAGGGATGATGGTTCTACTAAAGGGTTTGGGAAAAGCAAAGTAAAAGATGAATAGGGGTTACTTTCGCTTTGAAAAAGAAAAAATAAGAAATGGAGAAGGTGTTTTGGAGGATGAGTTTCACTACCACTCTTCAAGAAAAGGAGAAAGAAAATGTAAGAAGAAGATGCTAGGTTAAACTTTGCACAATGAAAAGAAGAAGAAAAAACAAGGCAAAATTTTGGCACAAAGTGTTTGGGTTTTGCCCAAGAGAAGAAAAATATGAGCAGGAAAAGGAAAGTAAGAGAAGCTAGTTTCACTCTAGTTGAGAAAGGAAAGTGCTAGTTTTGATTTTGGTAATAAGCTACTTGAGCATTCGGTTAAAGGAGAAAAGAAAAGAAGTATTTTGAGGTTTGTGCTAGCTTTTGACTAAAAGAGAAATCACTTGTTTCGACAAAAAAAAAGAAAGAGCTTAGTTGCTATTCCCTATGACCGAAAAATGCACCCAAAAGTCCAAGGAAATTTGGCACTCTCCAACACTTACCAACCGGCCAAACTCCCACAAACACTCCCCAAAATCCGACCACTCACCTATTTGAAATTCCCACAATCGGCCACCTCCCAGAAGCTCTCCAAGCCATTAGTTCAAACTAGTTTGAACTAGTCAAATCCCACAATTCACTCCTTGCCATCCATTCCACAAGGCAGAGTTTGAACTGCCTACAACTCCTCTCCTCCATGCCGTCAAAATGGGAGCCAAAATGGGGGATTTTCGCAGCTTGAACTCAGGACCTCCTCCCTCCTGCAAATGACGCCAATCCAAGCTCTTAGTGGTGCCTTGCTTGCCACTCCACCAGCTCCTTTCTTATGCCACAATTCACCAAATAATATATATAACCCCCAACTCCTTCAGCTCCTCTCACCTAAAGGCTTAAAACTAAAATTGTCCACCTACTCAGGCTCACTCCTAGCCTACAACTAAGCCTCGAAACCACACAAACAACAACATAACAAGCCATTAACATACAAACAATGCCAAAACAAAATAGCCCTTAACCCGGGATATTACAGTGGCCGACATGAACTTATGTAGATCGGTCTTGCACATGGAGACTGGGATAGGATCCTTCTATTTCTTCGACATGGATGAAGTGTAGATCAAGAGTTTGGAAAATGAAGAAGGAGGAAATGAAAAGGGGGGAGAGTGTAAAGGTTGTGGAAGAAGGGAATGGAGAGTAGGTGAGAAGGGGAGTAGGTGTTTTAAATAAAATTTTTAGCATTGGTACATCCATACGCCCGTGTTTCATGGGCGTGTCGTGTCACACAGCCATATCGTATGGCCGTGCCGTGGTTCATTCGTTTCTCCATGCCTGTTATTTAGGTTGCCATGCCCGTGTTGATGAAATAGTGTCTGCCATGGCTATGTCGCACGGCCGTGGTATTTAGTCAGAGCCCGTGGCTTGAAGATATTTTTCGTCCTGTTTCGTACTATATTTGTCATGCCAGTACGAAAATCTATAATATCCACATGGCCATGGCCACGGCCGTGTGCAAGGCCGTGTGCAAGTGTGGAAATCTACGCTTCATCAACTTGGTTGTTTGTAGTTAGGTGCTGAAAGAAAAAGAATAAAAATAAATGGGGTTAGTGCTCGGGTTGCCTCCCAAGAAGCGCTTTTTAAAGTCTTAAGCTAGACTTACCTCTCATTCGCACATTCATAGTGGTTTGAGGAGTGAAAAATCCTTTCTCATGCTATCATTATATAGTTTGAGTCTAGTAGCATTTACTTTAAATGTACCGAATGTAGAATTACTTACCTTGACTGTTCCGTAAGGGAAAACATTGATTAATTTAAAAGGGATTTCTTTATATGTATTTAGGTTTGATATGGCGATTCGAGGGTTTATTTTATCTAACAGTACCTAATCTCCTATTTTAAAGTGATTTGATGCTCCTGTAAGCTCGTCTGGGGGTTTCTTCAGTTTCACTTCATGTGGTTTTTTTTCTCCTTGAAATGCACTTTCCACTCGTCTAGTTCATCAATCTAAAGCCTTCGTTCCTCGTGACTTTCTTCTTTATTGACACGAGGTTTATGGTCTGGCTCAGATATGTAGCTTCGTGATGCTTTCTATAAAAAAGATTGAACTGAATGATTATCAATAGAATTTATGTTCTCAACATTATCACTCGATGTCCTAGCTGAGTCAAGAGCTTGAAGACTGATTGATTCATCACCTATATGAAGTGTGAGTTCACCTGTAATAACATCAATTTTAGATTTGGCAATTGCTAAAAAGGTCTTCCTCAAATTAAAGGAATTGTATTATCCTCATCCATATCTAAAACAACAAAGTCTACAGGGAATATGAATTTATCAATATTAACGAGTACATCTTCAATTATACCCCTAGGAATTCGAATAGTCTTATCAGCTAATTGAATACTCATTCTAGTTTTTTTTGGGTTTCCCTAGACCTAGTTGTTTAAACATTTTATAAGGCATAACATTTATGCTTGCCGCTAAATCAGCTAACGCGTTATTAATAGTTAAACTACCAATTAAACATGGAATTGTAAAACTCCCTGGATCTTTTAATTTTCATGGTAGTTTGTTTTGTAACATTGCTGAGCACACTGCGCTTAGTTCCACATGCAATTCCTCGTCTAACTTCTTCTTGTTTGTTAAAAGCTCTTTTAAAAATTTCCTTGAGTCTGGCATCTACGAAAGAGCTTCAAGAAATGGTAAGTTAATATGCGATTTCTTTAAAAGTTTAAGAAACTTACCAAACTGTTCATCTGAATTGTCTTTCTTCATCACATCGAGATATGGTATATGAGGTTGGTATTCTTTAATTATCAATTTTGGCTTTTCTTGGCTTACCTCAACATACCTTCACTTACCACAGGTTCTTACCTTGGCTCAGGTTTAGAATCTACTAACCCTTCACTATTCTGAGCGGTTATGGATTGAAGTTGCTCTTTTGGGTTCGTCTCAGTGTTACGTGGCAAGCTACCTTGTAGTCGTTCGGAGATCAGCTTAGCGAGTTGCCCTAATTATTTCTCAATTCCTTTAATCGATGCTTGATAATTTTTAATTGTTGTTTTGGTGTTAGGGAAACGAGTTTCTGACACCGCTATGAATTTTTCAGCATTTCCTCTAGGTTCGGCTTCTTTTCCTATGGGTAGGGCTATTGTTGGAAGTTTAGAGGAAGTTGTTGTCTCTAATTTCCTTGACCACCCCATGAGAAATTGGGATGGTTCCTCTGACCTAGATTATAAGTATTACTATAAAGGTTATTTTGAGATCTGAAATTGTTACCCGTATAGTTTATCTATTCGCTTTCCATGCTAGGATTATAGGGTGGGTACTCAGGATTCGCCACACCTCCTAGATTTTAATCACATTGCATTATTGGGTGTACCTGCGAGGAACCACACAAACCATCAATCTTTTTATTTAACATCTCTACCTAATTTGATAGCATGGTGAATGCGTCGAGGTTGAAAACTCTGGCTGTTTTTGTTGGCCTTGTCCTTGTAACTTGCCACAGATAGTTGTTCAGTGATATCTCCTCTAAAACTCATAGGCCGCCTTAGGAGTTTTGTTATTCAGGGTCTCACTGACTGCTGAATCAATTAGTTGTCCATCTGCACAAAAGAAGAGATATCATTCCTTAATTTGGCCGTTTTGGCTGGCAAAAAAATTTTAATTCGATTGATCCTCGTGGAAGAGAATTCAACCATTGTTTAGCTTTATTCCTCAAAGAAAAGGGAAATAACCGAATACGAATGGCATCATCAAAATGCCATTTATTTTGAAGGTGTCACAAAATTCTAGAAAATTTACTAAATGAGTATTTAGGTCTTCGTCCTGCAAACCATCAAATTGAACAAACTGTTGAATCATTTGTATAGTGTTAGGTTTCAGTTCAAAATTATTAGCAGCTATAGTAGGCGTAACAATACTTGACTCAGTTCCTATTTAATTCGATTTGGCATAATCATACATAGTTTGAGGAGCATGATTTTCAGCCACCTCCTCACCATCTCTTCGATAGTGTTAATTTTGTTCTCTTGATCTTCTTGTATGTGATTTAAGATTATTCTCTATGATTTTTAAGCAAACAGTACCATCTCTAAATTAAGGGTCTGTCGGGTTCCTTCTAGTCTAAACTAATTAAAACCCATTTTAATATTTCAATTCCCAAAGAAAAACTTGCATTTAAAATTTATATAATGAATGATCTAGCCTAAAACTAACTATGATCTATGGACTCTTATATTAGGTTTAACCTAATCCTAAGCTAAAGATGCTAAGACAAAAAGAATTTGGGAAATACATTCATCCTATCTCTTGTTATTTAACTCGAGGGTGGCAATCAACTCTCGCTACTAACATCTATAGGTTGATTAATTGAAATCTCTTTCTAGAATCTACTCGATCTAAGTACTCTTATATTAGGTTTGTCCTATCTCCAATCAACTCCGCTTAACCATGCTAGATCTACTCTTAAGCCTCCTAAGAGCATAAATGATTGAATCAATATCCCGAAATATCAAAACAAGAATTAAGAACACATAGTTAAGAACAAATCAAGTATTTATCATACAGCTCAGAAAATAATAACAAGATCCGTCATAGGTTTCATCCCCCTTAGGTATTTGAGGGTTTAGTTCATAATCATAAAAGAGTACATCACAGAAGAAAATATAAAACAAAACATAAAGAAAACCCTAAAACCCCTGAAGGAAATTGAAGGGAAGATCCTCCATCTTGAGTATGATTTTAACTTCTTGAGATTAATCATGTAACATCCTGAATTAGGGGTTGTCTAAAATTTAAATATTTTTCCCATGTGTGTATGCTTGTAGAAATAAATACTATGATTTATTTGACATGTTTTAGGGCCTAGTCATAACCCCGAACTAGGTCGGATTTAGAACTAAAAATTTCTTTTTAAGTATTTAAAAGAAGGGAGCTAGGAGATAGGGGTTAAGAAGAATTTTATGAAAAGTTGGACACAAGGATGTAATTGGCGTGTTGGCTTGGTGCGTCAAAGGGAGCTTCAAGGGAGGAGGTTCGAGTCTCGGGTGTAACAAGGGGGTGTGTTTTTATTTTGGGCTTTTTGGGACGTTAAAGATAGGGGCTAAGTGGGAAGGCCTTAATAGATTTTTCAGGCAAGGTTTGGACATGAAATGTCATATGGTGGAGAGGCTTGGGGTGCCACTTAAGGGCTTAGAGGTGGCAGGTCGCGGGTTCGAGACATGATGGACGCAAGGAGCATTTTATTTTTAGGCTTTTGGCGTTAAAGGAAAGGGGGCCAGGTATGAAGGCCTTATAATTTAATGGTGAGGTTATTTGACATGAAAGTCAAATGGGAAATATGGCATGAGGCGTGTAAGGGGGGCTGCAGCAGTGAGGTCTTGGTTTCGATCCAAGGAGGCAGCAATTGGTTTTGTTTTTTTATGCAACCCGTGAATGGGAGAGTAAGTGATGGCATGAATTTGGACTCTTAAATTGATAAGGGTAAGGCTAAAATTTTTTCACTTATTAATTTGGAAGAGAAGTGTATTTAGTTTTGTTTTCTTTTATTTTGAAGAAGTGGATAGAAGATAAATGTTATTTTTCTTATGTGATAATTAAGAGCTAAATTATCACAAGAAAGGGGAGGTAATGGCCGGCTTTGGGACTCCTTGGGGGGCTGTCCATAATTGGTTTTGTTATGGCAAAGGAGTGCCAAAATTCAACAACTATTCTTTTCTTTCTCTCCAAATTGCTGCTGCCGAATTCTCCCTAGCCCCTCTTGCCAAAACTCTTCAAAAGTTCTCTTCTTCTCTTGCTTCTTTTTAGCCGAACCTACCCCCTCCTTCACTAAAAATTTGCACCTTCCAATTGTGTTGGCCAAATCTCCTCCCCCCTAACTAAGTGCTGCCGATTTCAATAGTTTGGTAAGGGTAATCTTTTCTTGACCGATTTTGTGTAGTGACTAGACTTTACTACACTTCTTTCTTCATTCTAGATCTTAGTATTAAAACCCCATTTTTGTTCTTTGAAGGACCCGAAAGCTATTGACATCAATTAGGGTGCCGAATATTGGTGTGACTTGCTGAATCCATCTTTAAGTCGATTGTAGGGAAGCCATAGCCGATTGAAGGAAGCTTTCAGGATTTCGGTAAGTTGAGACTATTCAGCCAAGGCTAATAAAGGCTTTCGGGATTTCGAATTATTTTGGAGGAAACAACGTCTCGGGATTTCGCTAGTATATTTGGGATTTGCTAGTAAATAGGTGTGTAAAAACTCACTACACACTTTATTAATTTACATGACTTTATTGTTTGCCTTTTAATCTTTTTTGGTTGTGATTAGCTTGTGGCATAATCATGGTTTCCGGGTAAGTTCCTTAACTTGAGATCTATGATATATGACTGAGTTGCCATCATATCTTTGTTAAATGATATGTTGTACATAATACATGATATATATGGGATTATGATATTGTTGTGTAAGCATGATGATGGTGGGATTGATGAGAGGAGGGGGATGATTTTATGGATTGTCGCCAGTGGTTTTGACCACAAGATGGGTTGGCCCCATCGATTATTTGTGACATGTGGTCATCGATGGTTTTGACCACATCAATTGATAAATTGCGACTAAGTCCCAAAGGGTTTGGTACCACCGATGGTTTTGACCACACTTGATATATTGTGACCTATGGTCATCAATGGTTTTGACCACACGATGGGTTGGCCCCATCATTTATTTTGTGACACTAGTCACCAGTGGTTTTGACCACCAGTGGTTTTGACCACACGGGGTAGAAAAGGAGTATGGATGGATAGTTGGGTTGCATGTGCATGTTTATTAATAAATTTTGTATGAGTATATTTTTTCAGGTGGGGGATTTACACACTGAGTCTTGGTGACTCACCTCTTCCCTTACTATTTTGCAGACGGGTAGATCGCGGAGATGGAGCCGGAGAGGACTCGAGGCGGCCATGCTTATTGTTGGATTTAAACTTATTTTGTTATATATAATATTATTTATTTTTCAAGTCATTTTATTTTGGGATTGTAATAAGGCCGCTATTTATTATTTGGATGTTATTTTATTTTACTTATGTTATGCTACAAATGAATTTTCAAATGATATGTAAATCGGTTAAAAGTAACTTTTCAAACTTAATAAACTCCTACGGGTTTTTAAAGATGTTACCATCGGGTAACAAAAACAAACCAAGTCAACTATAACTTTGACGATTTTAAAAGGTTACATGATCAAACATTTTCAAAAGGGTTTATCAACACACCCATGTTTTTAAAAAGCCCAACTGAGTTTTCAAACACCGTTTTAATACCTTAGCCAAATTTCATCAAGTTTTCACCAGACACTCAAAAAGTTTCAAATTATTTTACTCCGTGACATACCAGATCCGGTCAGGACTCATGGGCCGAGTTTGGGGTGTTACATTTTTGGTATCAGAGCCCAGGTTTAAAACTCGGCTGTGGGGGCCCAAGGCCCAAAATGTTTTGTTTATGTTAGTAGGCCTTATTGGAGTGTTTTGAAACTGTTTTTGGCTTGAACAGCATGGCACCGAGTCTCCGGCACCTATCCGCCCAGGTGAGTAATTCTATCCATTTTTGTGAATATTTGATGAGGGGTAGAAGGGTAAATTGGGAACGTAGACTATTAGAATAGAAATTGTTGAACCCTAAGGTTAGTATACCCAAACAAACAATGCATAAGATTTAATAACTCCATAAACCAACCATGTGAGTTGTCACTGAGCAAAGGATGTGGCAATCGTTATACGCATGTCTAGGATTGGATTCGGTGGGGGCCTGGTATTTAAGCAGTCCTCGTGACTCACCTCCTACTCACTTGAATCCTACCTGGTGCGTAGTGACGGTTCATCCCAGTTGAGACGACACACTCACAGGCTAAACTTAATAATTAAAACCCAAAGGGACTAGCCGTTTTGTTTTTGAAGTAATTAAAAAAATGACTAAAATACCTCTCAGTTTGAAAAATGACCAAAATACCCCTGGTTTGAAAATTACCAAAATACCCTCCGTATGAAAAATTTCCAAATAGAAAATTTTCAAAATATTCTTCTTTTGTGAAATCCATTAAAACCAAATTTTGGAAATCTTGTTATGAAAAAAAAATTTACTAAAATACCCCTAGTGGTGAAATTACAAAATTGCCCCTAACCAACAAAATTACCAGAATAACCCTGATTTTCAAAACTTCGCAATATCACTGTTTTAGAAAATGCAATTCTCAAAAAGAGCCCCCAAAGATCTACAACTTTTGAAATATCCCTGATTTATTAAATTTTACAAATTCACATCGATTTGCAAAAATTACCAAAATGCCCCTGAACTTCAAAATTATCGAAATACCCCCAGATTTCAAAATTTTTCAAAATACCCGAGAATTTAAGAGTTCCAAAACACTTTATCATCCGAAAACTTTTATTTTTGAAAAATTACAAAAATACCCCTGTAGGACAAATTACAAAAATACCCCTGGGTAGTGGAAAAATAATCACAATGAAAACTACAACGTCTCTTTGAATGAATGAATAAAAGGACTGTGTGCATGTATGATACGAAAGAACCACTCCTAAAACTCATATCATAAAATTTCTTTGCGGATAACCAAGTGAAATACTAATGCATAAAATTCTTAAACAGATAAAGGCAATCGTTAGAATGAGTTCAAGAGGTCGTGGACGTCCGTCGCGTGGCCGTGGTAGGGGTAGGATGACCTTGTCGGAGCCAGCAAGGTCTGGACATGGGTCTGGAAATGAGATGCTGATCTGCCGTGGCGAAGACCGAGTTCCAAGATCGATCGGTGGTAACGACATAGTATCCCGCGGTTACTACGAGTGTTGGACCGTGTTCTTGAGGCGAGGCGGTGTAGAGCCCGTAAATTTATGGTTGAATGACTCAAGGGCTAACTGAGCAAAAGTATTCGAGGAGTTTTGGAGTAGCGCCCGGTCTTGTGAAATATTGGTTGGAATCCACCGAAAGGATTATGGGTGACTTGGATTTCACGGTGAGGAGAAGTTGAAGGTATCATCTCTTTCTCATGGGATGAGTCTTACCGTGGTGGCTTCTTGTAAGGGATGGAACGGTGGCAAAAAATCTCACCTGGGAATTCTTCAAGGATGCCTATCAAAGGAAGTATATCGAAACTAGCTACGTGGATGTGCAGCGGAAGGCTTTCTTGAATCTGGTTCAAGGCAATAAGACGATGGCGGTGTATGAGGCCAAATTCCTCCGGTTGAGTAGGTATGCTCGTGGAATTGTGGGTACCGAGCATGAGAGCTGTGTGAGATTTGAAGACGGGTCGAGAGATGAGTTGAGGATGATGATAGCTCCACAACTGGAACAGGAGTTCGCTGTCCTAGTGGAGAAATCGAAGGTTACTGAAGGGGTAAGATAGTCGGTTAGACGGAACCAAGATCGAAATTGGAATAAGAGGAGCTCGGGACCTTCAAAGTTTTTTGGTAACTAGCAAAAGAGGACAAGGTTTGGTGGGTCGGATCAAGCTGCTAGGCCTAGCTGCTGCTACTAATCCTCAATGGCTGCCACGTTGTGCTCAGTGTGGCAAGTCTCACACGGGGGAGTGTTTGAATGGTAATCGGGGATGCTTCAAGTGTGGGTCTTTGGAGCATCGAGTTAGAGACTGTCTGAAGAAAGCGGCTAGACTGAGATCTGAGGGTCAGGATCGTGCACCGAATAGGAGGGATAACCAACAGCCTCAGAGGGGTCGTGGTGCAGGAAGAGGAGGTAATAGTGCTGGCAGAGGTCGTGGGGCACCTAGGGGAGGTACCGGTGGTACTGAGGCTAGGCAACCTGGTCTAGTTTATGCCGCGAGGCGTCAAGAGGAGGGTGATGCACCGGTATGTTCTTGATCTTTGGTGTGCCCTATAATACTTTGATTGACATTGGCTCAACCCACTCGTACATTGCTAGTAGCGTAGTGGAAACTTTGTACTTAGACTCTGAGCTTACTTCTAGGAAGATGACTGTATTAAGCCCCCTAGGTCACTCTATAGAAGTAAGTAAACTCTATAGGAACGTATCCCTAAAACTCTAAGGGGTCATGTTTTTGGCAGACTTGATGGAACTACCATTCTGGGAGTTCGACCTAATTCTCGGGATGGATTGGCTAGTAAAGTATCAGGCTAGTCTGGATTGCACGGCTAAGCGCATGGTGTTAAAGACCGCGGAAGGTGATGAGGTGGTGATGATAGATGAAAGGAGAGATTACCTGTCTAACGTGGTTTCTGTATTGAAGGCGGAAAAGATGGTTAGGAAGGGTTGTGAAGCTTATGTGGTGCATGTTTATGCTTTGGGAGATAAAGATGTTGCTGTGGGAGATGTCCGGACTGTAAGGGACTATGTTGATGTGTTTCCAGAGGAACTTACGGGTCCACCTCTGGACCGTGAGGTTGAATTTGGTATAGACTTGTTACCCGGAACCGCGCCAGTATCTATAGCTCTGTATCGGATGGCGCCAAAAGAATTGGTGGAGTTAAAGGCGCAGATTCAGGAATTGTTGGATAGAGGTTCATCCACCAAGTGTATCGCCTTGGGAGCTCCAGGTCTTGTTTGTCAAGAAGAAGGATGGGACAATGAGGATGTGTATAGACTATCGGCAGCTGAATAAGTTGACAATAAAGAATCGGTACCCTTTGCCCAGGATTGACGATATGTTCGATCAACTCAAAGGGGCATCGGTGTTCTCTAAGATTGACCATAGGTTAGGGCACCATCAGCTTAAGGTGAAGGAGGCTGATGTCCACAAGACGGCATTCCGTACTCAGTATGGCCACTACGAGTTTCTGGTAATGCCTTTTGGTCTGACAAATGCACCGGCCGCATTTATGGACATGATAAACCGGGTTTTCCAACCCTATCTGGATCGATTCATCGTGGTCTTCATAGATGACATTTTGGTGTACTCGAAGTCTGAGGAGGAGCATGACGCACATCTTCATATGGTTCTACAAGTTCTAAGGGAGAAGCAGTTGTACGCCAAATTCAGTAAATGTGAGTTCTGGCTCAAGGAGGTAACTTTTCTAGGGCATGTAGTTTCAGTCGAGGGCATCAGAGTGGATCCCCGTAAGATTGAGGCGGTATTGGAGTGGAAGCCACCAAAGTCGATTACGAAAATTTAGAGTTTTCTAGGGTTGACAGGATATTATAGGAGATTCGTAAAGAATTTCTCCTTAATCGCAGCACCGTTGACTAAGCTGCTGAGGAAAGGGGTTCCGTTTATGTGGGCTGAGAAGCAGCAAGAGAGTTTTGATAAGTCAAGGGATTACGGCGAAGCATCGGTCTTAATTCAACTGAGGCGGAAAGGAGTTCATCAGATATTGCAATGCGTCACATACTAGTTTAGGCTATGTATTGATGCAAGAAGGGAAGGTGGTCACTTATGCGTCACGGCAGTTGAGGCCTCACGAAGCTAACTACCGACACATGACTTGGAATTGGCTGCTGTGGTGTTCGCCTTGAAGATTTGGAGGCACTACCTGTACGGGGAGAAGTCGGTGGTGTACACAGATCATAAGAGTCTAAAGTACATCCTAACTCAGAAAGATTTAAATCTGAGGCAGCGGAGGTGGATTGAGTTGTTGAAGGACTATGACTGCTCAATCGAATACCATCCGGAAAGGCTAATGTGGTAGCTGATGCATTGAGCCGAAAGATGGTAGCAGATTTGAGCTATGTTCTCTCATCTAAGTCTCTATGAGGATGGGAGCCTTTTGGTGGAATTGCAAGTGAAGCCGTCTTGGATTAATGAGGTCAAAGAAAGGCAGATGACTGATGAAGCTTTGAATACTCAAAGGTTGCAAGTACAGAATGGTGAGGCCAAAGGTTTCAGTTTAGGCAGTGATGGAGTGTTGTACTTTCAGGGAAGAGTATGCATGCCTAAGGATGATGAATTGAGGCAGCGAATCCTTAAAGAAGCTTATAGTAGTGCGTCGCTATGCACCCGAGAAGCGACAAGATGTATTGGGATTTAAGGGAGCGATTTTGGTGGCCAAGTGCAGGCGGAAGTGACCGAGTTGGTAGGCAAGTGTCTGACATGCCAGCAAGTTAAGGCTGAGCATCAATTGCCATCGGGGCTGTTACAGCCGGTAAAGATCCCACAGTGGAAATGGGAGGAGATTACTATGGATTTCGTAAGTGGGCTTCCCCTTACGCCCAGTAAGAAAGATGCCATTTGGGTGGTAGTAGACCGGTTGACTAAGTCGGCCCATTTCATACCGATAAGGGTTGACTATTCACTTCAACGGTTGGCTAAGTTGTACATCGCAGAGATAGTATGGTTGCATGGGGTACCTGTGTCCATTATCTCAGATCGGGATCCTCGGTTTACGTCGAGATTCTGGAAGGCTCTACATCAGGAGTTAGGCATGAAGTTGAATTTCAGCACGTCTTTTCACCCACAGTCTGATGGATAATCTGAGAGGGTAATCCAAGTGTTGGAAGACATGTTGAGGGGCTGTGTTTTGGACTTCCGTGGTAGCTGGGAGGAGTACCTACCTTTGGCAGAGTTCGCTTATAACAATAGTTATCAAGCAAGTATTCAGATGGCACCGTATGAGGCGCTGTATGGTTGAAAATGCCGTACTCTTACATGTTGGACGGAACTAGGAGAACATCAGATGTTGGGTCCAGAGTTAATAGCAAAGACAAAGGATAAGGTTAGAGTAATTCGGGCTCGTCTGAAGGAGGCATCAGACGAGCGAAATCTCGCCGATCTTAAGCACAGAGATATTGAGTATGCAGTGGGTGATAAGGTCTTCTTGAAGGTATCACCTTGGAAGAAGGTCTTGAGGTTTGGCGGAAGGGCAAGCTAAGCCCTAGATTCATCGGGCCCTTAACGGTGTTGAAACGTGTGGGACCGGGTAGCTTACCAACTTGAGTTGCCGGTGAATTGAGCGGATACATGATGTTTTCCATGTTTCAATCTTTGAGGAGCTATCGATCGATCCTCAAAGTTGTGCGGTTGAGGAAATTGAGGTGAGCCTGACTTGTCTTTCGAAGAGGAGCCAGTGCAAATTTTGGATCGAGATGTCAAAGTTCTTTGTAGGAAGTCAGCGCCTTTGGTAAAGGTGTTATGGCGAAACCATGGTACGGAGGAGGCCACATGGGAACCCGAGGATGTGATCTGGCGACAATACCCCAACTCTTGATCCGGGTAATTTGAGGCCAAAATTCTTTTTAAGGGGGTAGAATCGTAACATCCCAATTAGGGGTTGTCTAAAATTTAAATATTTTTCCCATGTGTGTATGCTTGTAGAAACAAATACTATGATTTATTTGACATGTTTTAGGGCCTAGTCATAACCCCGAACTAGGTCGGATTTAGAACTAAAAATTTCTTTTTAAGTATTTAAAAGAAGGGAGCTAGGAGATAGGGGTTAAGAAGAATTTTGTGAAAAGTTGGACACAAGGATGTAATTGGCGTGTTGGCTTGGTGCGTCAAAGGGAGCTTCAAGGGAGGAGGTTCGAGTCTCGGGTGTAACAAGGGGGTGTGTTTTTATTTTGGGCTTTTTGGGACGTTAAAGATAGGGGCTAAGTTGGAAGGCCTTAATAGATTTTTCAGGCAAGGTTTGGACATGAAATGTCGTATGGTGGAGAGGCTTGGGGTGCCACTTAAGGGCTTAGAGGTGGCAAGTCGTGGGTTCGAGACATGATGGACGCAAGGAGCATTTTATTTTTAGGCTTTTGGCGTTAAAGGAAAGGGGGCCAGGTATGAAGGCCTTATAATTTAATGGTGAGGTTATTTGACATGAAAGTCAAATGGGAAACATGGCATGAGGCGTGTAAGGGGGGCTACAGCAGTGAGGTCTTGGTTTCAAACCAAGGAGGCAGCAATTGGTTTTGTTTTTTTTATGCAACCGGCGTGAATGGGAGAGTAAGTGATGGCATGAATTTGGACTCTTAAATTGATAAGGGTAAGGCTGAAATTTTTTGCACTTATTCGGCTGGAAGAGAAGTGTATTTAGTTTTGTTTTCTTTTATTTTGAAGAAGTGGATAGAAGATAAATGTTATTTTTCTTATGTGATAATTAAGAGCTAAATTATCACAAGAAGGGGAGGTAATGGCCACTTTGAGACTCCTTGGGGGGCTGTCCATAATTGGTTTTGTTATGGCAAAAGAATGCCAAAATTCATCAACTATTCTTTTCTTTCTCTCCAAATTGTCTCTTTAAATTCTCCCTAGCCCTCTTGCCAAAACTCTTCAAAAGTTCTCTTCTTCTCTTGCTTCTTTTTAGCAGAACCTACCCCTCCTTCACTAAAATTTGCACCTTCCAATTGTGTTGGCCGAATCTCCTCCCCCCTAACTAAGTCTTGCCGATTTCAATAGTTTGGTAAGGGTAATCTTTTCTTGACCGATTTTGTGTAGTGACTAGACTTTACTACACTTCTTTCTTCATTCTAGATCTTAGTATTAAAACCCCGTTTTTGTTCTTTGAAGGAGCCGAAAGCTATTGACATCAATTAGGGTGTCGAATATTGGTGTGACTTGCCAAATCCTTCTTTAAGTCGATTATCGGGAAGCCATAGCCAATTGAAGGAAGGTTTCGGGATTTCAGTAAGTTGGGACTATTCAGCCAAGGCTAATAAAGGCTTCCGGGATTTTAAATTATTTTGGAGGAAACAACGTCTCGGGATTTCGCTAGTATATTCGGATTTGCTAGTAAATAGGTGTGTAAAAACTCACTACACACTTTATTAATTTACATGACTTTATTGTTTGCCTTTTAATCTTTTTGGTTGTGATTAGCTTGTGGCATAATCATGGTTTCCGGGTAAGTCCCCTAACTTGTGATCTATGATATATGACTGAGTTGCCATCATATGCTGTTAAATGATATGTTGTACATAATACATGATATATATGGGATTATGATATTGTTGTGTATGCATGATGATGGTGGGATTGATGAGAGGAGGGGGATGATTTTATGGACTGTCGCCAGTGGTTTTGACCACAAGATGGGTTGGCCCTACCAGATTATTTGTAACCTATGGTCATCAGTGGCTTTGACCACATCAATTGATAAATTGCGACTAAGTCCCAGTGGTTTGGTACCACCAGTGGTTTTGGCCATACTTGATATATTGTGACCTATGGTCATCAGTGGTTTTGACCACACGATGGGTTGGCCCCATCATTTATTTTGTGACACTAGTCACCAGTGGTTTTGACCACCAGTGGTTTTGACCACACGGGGTAGAAAAGGAGTATGGATGGATAGTTGGGTTGCATGTGCATGTTTATTAATAAATTGTGTATGAGTATATTTTTCCGGGTGGGGATTTACACACTGAGTCTTGGTGACTCACCCCTTCCCTTACTATTTTGCAGACGAGTAGATCGCGGAGATGGAGCCGGAGAGGACTCGAGGCGGCCATGCTTATCGTTGGATTTAAACTTATTTTGTTATAGATAATATTATTTATTTTCCAAGTCATTTTATTTTGGGATTGTAATAAGGCCGCTATTTATTATTTGGATGTTATTTTATTTTACTTATGTTATGCCACAAATGAATTTTCAAACTTAATAAACTCCTACGGGTTTTTAAAGATGTTACCATCGGGTAACAAAAACAAAACAAGTCAACTATAACTTTGACGATTTTAAAAGGTTACATGATCAAACGTTTTCAAAAGGGTTTATCAACACACCCATGTTTTTAAAAAGCCCAACTGAGTTTTCAAACACCGTTTTAATACCTTAGCCAAATTTCATCAAGTTTTCACCAGACACTCAAAAAGTTTCAAATTATTTTACTCCGTGACATACCAGATCCGGTCAGGACTCATGGGCCGGGTTTGGGGTGTTACATATCAACTGGCTTTCTTCGAGTAAATCCCACAATTCTAGCCCTGTGGCTTGGCTCCGTGGCCTAGCTGAATTGTAACATCTTTAAAGTGGGCCTACGCATTTATATGATAGTCTAATATGTTAAATTGAGATTTTAAGGATCGGGCTGACTTTTTGATTAAATATTTGAATTAGGGTTAAAGTTAGTGCTCTGGGTAATTTAAAGTGAAATATAGGGCTTTAAAAATTTAGGTTAGGTGGCTAATAAATGGTGTTAGCTCATAATTTAAGAAGATAGTTAATTAAGTGACAAGCTGGGCTTGTGGCCCAAAGAACTGAAGTGCTTTAAGTGGGCATGGGGTGGCATCATAAGGGGGGAGGAGTTTGGGCCCTTGTGTGGCCGATTAAGCATTAGGAGATGGGTCAAAATTCGGCACTTAAATGGGAAGGGGTGGGCGGCATGTAGGCTTATAGTTAGGAGCTTTATTTCTTTTTATTTAAGTGATAAAAGATGATAATCAAGAGGGAGGAGTTGGCTTTAGTGAGGCTCTCCTAAAGGTAAGATAAGGATTGAGTTATCATGAGATTTAAAATTATCGAAGAAGAGGAGAGTTGCGAAACTCAACTACGTAAGGGGAAATCGGTTTAGTATAGGCTAGCAGAAATTCGCTAACCATTCTCTCCATCTTTTCTTTCTCTTTCTCAAATCTACACTCCATTCTCTAAGTTTTCTTTCTTTTCTTTTTCCTGAAAACACATCATAGTCGAAACTCCTTAAGTGTTTCTCCTCTCCTCAAAAACCCTTCCAAAAGCCGAATGCTCTTAGCGCGCATCTTCTTCCTCTATAGCCAAATCTACAAGGGAGGTCTCTGTTTTCCTGAAGATGTACTGTAAGCCGTATACTCCTTAGTAATCCAGTGAGTTTTAGGATTTCTCCTTTTCTATGATTCCTTTATTCTTATCAAACTCCTAATCTAAATCATTATTTCCAAGGCCCTACCAATTATACTCTTTACCCCTTGAAGCCAAATCTGCCCCATTAAAGCCGATTTGGTGGAAAAGTCGAAGGTAGGTAGTGGTAAGTTTGGCCGAATGGCCTTCCATGATTCTTTTTTTGCTTTGCCAGAATATTATTTTGGTCAGGTTGGTTGTGTGTATCGGTTGGTTTGATACTTGGAGGATGGCCGAATGTAGGAAGGTTGGTGGTGACAATTTCTCAAAGATATTCAGGATTCGGCTAACTAGGTAAGTGTTCGTTAAGGGTTACATTTAACTAATGAGTTAGATCTCATCGTTTATTTGGTTTAGTGATTAAGGGATTGTTATGGACTCAACTAACAGTCAAGCAGGGAAGGTTAGATCTGTAAAATCGTTGCCCAAATTCAAGAAGCGATCTATTTCGGTAGTGCGAGATTGGCCAACGGGGTGTGTCCCAAAATCGAAGTCAGATCGTGGGACAATAGTAGTTGTTTCGAGTGATAGTAGCGTAGACAGAGCGAAAGCCTTAGTACGCGAATCAGGTGTGTAATACTTCCCCACCATCTAGATCTGATTATTAATATATATATATATATATGTGTGTGTTCATATGTTTTATATGTTACGTTAAAAGCTGAAATCTTGGATTTAAACAGCAGACCCTCAGGTTAGTAAATAATCTGATTATATGTTACAAGTAAATTGTTGTACATGTTTTTAAATTATTGTACATGTTTGCATGGGTTGGGTGATGAAAGGAGGAAGTTATATGTATATGTACATGTGTAACGGTTTTTACCGTGAATTCTTTATGCTGCTAATGCCATGATTTGTTATCTTGGCTTCACCAATATATGTTGATGAGCAAAGATGACCGCCATCTTGGAGTGTAGCGGTGAGGTTGATTGTAGAAATCCCCAATGGTGTGTTGGTTGGCACGGGGGCGTGTAGCGGATGGAAACCTAGGCAAATGGGTTAGGCTTTGCATATTACTTGTTATCCATATAAATGAAATTGTTGTTATGTTTTATGAGGCCCAAATCTAGTGGTGCATGAGGGTTGCACACTGAGTCTCATGACTCACCCAAATGAAACTAACCTTTCAGGTGACAATTAGTGCAACGGACTGGGCCGGAGTGAAGCGCAAGGTGGCCATGCAAAAGAAGGTGGATCCGGCGACAAGTTCCCCATATTAGTTTTTTTTTAAAAGTATTTTATGTTATGGATTTAAACTACGTTGTAATAAGGCCATGGGCCATTAGTTTACATTTTAGTTTTCTTATGGGCCTTTATTATTTATTCACATTTTAATTTCTTTCAAGGACATGTAATTCAGTTTTGGGCTTTTGATTATTAAGGCACATTTTATGTAATTCTTATTTGGGCTTTCTGCCGACACGATTGGTTTTACAAAATTTTTCTCAGTGACATACCAAACCCGGTTGTAGTGTTTGGGCCGGGTTTGGGGTGTTACAAATTGGTATCAGAGCCGGTTCAAAACTTAGCTTTGGGATTTTGGGCCCAAAAGATTTTCTACAAATGGGTTTTTTCAAACGTGGATTTTTATTAGCAAAGGTTTATTAGTTCAGCATGGCACCTGCGTCTCCGGCCAAGTTCGCTAGGTAAGTACTCTAAACCATTGTGTGATATAAATGTGGGCTTAACGGGCTTATGGGATGTAGACTATTTAGGTTAGAACTTGATGGACTCTAGGCTTAGACAAATAAACTCTTAAAAATCCATAAGACTTAACTTCATTAAACAAAACTTGTAAACAAGTCACAAGACTAAAGTGTGATAACAAGCATATGCATGTCTAGGAGTAGATCCGGAAGAGCTTGGTATTTAAGCAGTCCGAATGACTCACCTCCTCTTCCCAGGAATCACACCTAGTGCATAGTGATTATTCACTTTAGCCATGACAGGGTGTGGCAATAGGCATAAGCTTGTCTAGGAGTGGATTCAGGGAAAGCTTGGTACTTAAGTAGTCCTAGTGACTCACCTCCTTTCCACTAGAATCCTACCTGGTGCATAGTGACTATTCACCCTAGTTACGAGTACGTGTTGACAGGCCAAAACTACAATTAAAACCCGAAAGGGACCAGCCACATGTTATTGTCCCAAAAATTATTAGAATATCCTTACTTTGAAAAAAATACCTATGATTTGTGAATATACCCCGATTTACAAAGTCAACAGAATTTTTCCATAGAAAACAAAAACAACAACAACAACATCAAAATATCCTTGAATTACCAAATTACCCCTGAGTTGTAAATGACCAAGACACCCCTGATTTGCAAAATGATCAAAGAACCCCTGATTGGCAGAATTACTAAAATAACCCTAGATTTTATAAATTATCGAAATAACCCCAGATTTGCAAAATTATCGACATACCCCAAATTTGCAAAATTACCGAAATACCTCCGAGGGAAAAAAATTTTAAAATACCTTTATTCTGCAAAATCACCCGGAACCATATTTTGGAAAAAAAATTCTTACGAAAATACCCTTGTAGGTAAAATTACAAAAATACCCCTGGGTAGCGAAATGACAAAAATACCCTTAGGTGATGAATGTTACTTGTATGAACGTTGTGTGTCCATAACACCTAGAATAGGAAGACTAAAATTGTAGATAAGTTCGAATTCAAAAGAATCCCTTTTAAAACTATGTTTCATAAGATTGTTCGGGGATAATTAGTGGAAACAAATAATGACTCATAAAATTTTTAAATCGGATAAACGCAAACCAGAAGAATGAGTACAAGAGGTCGAGGACGTCCGCCATGTAGACGCGGTAGAGGTAGGATGACCATGTCAGAACCCGTAGGATCGGGTCATGGGTTCGAAAGTGAGATACTGGTTCCACCAGCTGCTGAGGTGGAATTCCAAGACCAGACTGGTGGAGAGGATGTGGTGTCTCAGGTTGTACTGAGGGTTTTAGAAAGAGTGGCTGAGGCTGGTATGGGCATGGGAGCCCGAAAATTTGTGCCTGAGAGGTTGAGGAACAATGGGGTAGAAGTATTTAGGGGAGTCTCTGGCGTATCCCCGAGTTTCGCTGAATATTGGTTGGAGGCGGTGGAACGTATAATGGATGACCTAGACTTCACGGTGGAGGAGAAGCTGAAGGGGGTCGTGTCTCTTCTTCGAGACAAGGCCTACCAATGGTGGCTCACGGTGAAAGAGGGTACAACATGGACTGATTGATTGGGATTTCTTTAAGGAGTCATTCCAGGGAAAGTACGTTGGGGCTAGTTATATGGATACTCAAAGGAAAGCATTCCTGAATTTGGTGCAGGGGAGTAAGTCTGTGGCTGAGTATGAGGCTGAGTTTCTACGCCTGAGTCGTTATGCTCGGGGAATGATGTCAACGGAGTATGAACGATGCATTCGGTTCGAGGATGGGCTAAGAAATAAGCTAAGGGTTTTGATCGCACCACAACGAGAGAGAATTTTTGCGGTTCTAGTGGATAAAGTTAACATAGTTGAGGAGGTAAAATGGGTGGAGAGACAAGAGAAGGATAAGGATCGGGGCAGGAGTAAGAGAAGTTTTGGACCCTCCAAAGCAACTGGAAATTTTTAGAAGAGGCCTAAAACTGATGGGCCAGCTCGTGCTCCATTGGGCCAGAGTCAAGCATGTTCTTTATGTGGGAGAACCCATTATGGGGAGTGCAGGGTGAAAACCGGTGGATGTTTTAGGTGTGGATCCACAGAACATTTGATGAGGGACTATCCTTAGATAGATCGTGGATAGCCAATGGGCCGAGATTCTGATCAGGCTAGGAGAGGTAATCAGCCTGGACCAAGGGGTAGAGATACAGCTAGAGGAAGAGATGGACCCGGTCAGGGTCGTGAAGCATCCGGAGAGAGTGCAGTGTCTGGATGCAAGGTAGATGGGTTTAGTTTATGCGGCTCACCGAAGGGAGGACGGTGATGCATCGGATGTTATAACCGGTACATTTCTTATCGCTAATAACCATTTCCTTGCTTTAATTGATATTGGGTCAACCTACTCCTATGTTGCATGCTCAGTATCTGAGACTCTAAGTGTAGATTATGAGATAACCACTAGGAAAATGACCGTGGTTAGTCCCCTAGGACAATCTAGGGTAGTGGACAAGCTATTTAGGGAAGTACCTTTAGAGACTCAAGGGGTAGTGTTCCCGGCAGACTTGATGGAATTGCCATTTGGAGAGTTTGACCTCATCTTGGGAATGGATTGGTTAACTAAGCATCATGCCAAGTTGGACTGTGAGAACAAGCGTATGATGTTGGGTACCCGGAAGGCGGGGAGGTGGTTGTGTTAGGAGAAAGGCGAAATTACTTGTCCAACGTGATATCCTCCTTAAAAGCTATTAAGATGATTCGGAAGGGATGTAGTGCATATCTATTTTTTATTAGTGCGTTGGATGCTAAGGAGGTGACTGTTAATGAGGTCCGAACAGTCAAGGATTTCACGGATGTCTTTCCAGAGGAATTGCCAGGATTACCCCCGGATCGCGAGGTGGAATTTAGAATAGACCTACTTTTGGGTACAGCTCTAGTATCTATTGCTCCTTATAGAATGGCGTCGAAGGAGTTGGTGGAGCTCAAGGCTCAGATTCAGAAACTATTGGATCGTGGGTTCATTCGACCGAGTGTGTCTCCATAGGGAGCGTCGGTCCTGTTCGTGAAGAAGAAGGACGGATCCATGCGTATGTGCGTGGACTATCGTTAATTGAACAAGTTAATGATAAAAAACAAGTATCCATTACCGAGGATCGACGACCTGTTCGATCAACTCAAAGGAGCATCGGTCTTTTCTAAGATTGACTTAAGGTCTGGATACCATCAATTAAAAGTTAAAGAATGGGACATTCATAAGACGGCATTTCGGACTCGGTACAAGCATTATGAGTTCTTGGTAATGTCGTTCGAGTTGACGAACGCACCAGTGGCCTTTATGGATATGATGAACCGGGTGTTTCAGCCATATCTTGATCGATTTGTTGTGGTGTTCATCGACGATATCCTGGTTTACTCTAAGTTGGAGGAGGAGAATGACGAACATCTTCGCGTGGTGTTGCAATCTCTGAGGGAGAAGCAGTTGTTTGCAAAGTTTAGTAAGTGTGAGTCTGGTGAAGGAAGTGACTTTCTTAGGATATGTGGTTTTGGCCGAGGGAATCAGGGTGGACCCTCGAAAGATAGAGGCTGTATTAGATTGGAAACCACCAAAGTCTGTGGCAGAGGTTCGGAGTTTCTTAGGTTTAATAGGGTATTACAGAAGGTTCGTTGAGGGGTTTTCTCTAATAGCGGCTCCTCTGACTAAGTTGTTGGGGAAGGGAGTATTATTCGTATGGACTGGCAAACAACAGGGAAGCTTTGAGAAGCTAAAGAGAATCTGACTAAGCGCCATATTAATTGACCAGAGGCGGAAAAAATTTACTCTCTTGTGATGCGTCGCTTTACAGGTTTAGGGTATGTCTTGATGCAAGAAGGAAAGGTGGTGGCGTGTCGTCTCGGCGCTTGAGACGCATGAGTTGAACTACCCTACGCATGACTTGGAGTTAGCGTGGTAGTGTTTGCCTTAAAGATTTGGAGGCACTACTTATATGGGGAGAAGTCGATAATTTACACCAACCATGAAAGTCTGAAGTACCTCCTTACCCAGAAAGAGCTGAATTTGAGACAACGTAGGTGGATCGAGCTCCTGAAGGATTATGATTGTTCGATCTAATATCACCCTAGAAAGGCGAATGTGGTAGTAGATGCATTAAGCCACAAGATAGTATCGGAGCTAAGAGCCATGTTCGCTCATCTGAGTCTATTCGATGACAGGAGTGTGCTGGCAGAGTTACAAGTACAGCCAACATGGGTAAGCCAGGTTAAGGACAAATAGTTAGTGGATGATGTTCTGAGTGCTCGACTTTTACAAGTGAGGGATGGTGAAATGGAGGACTATATTCTAAACAAAGATGGAGTTCTGTGTTATCGTGGGAAGATTTGTATGCCTAAGGATTATGAGCTAAGACAGAGGATTCTTCGGGAATCGCATAGTAGCCCCTATGCTATGCATCTTGGAGGAGTCAAGATGTACCGTGATTTGCAAGAGCAATTTTGGTGGCTAGGTCTGAAGAAAGGGGTAACAGAAGTCGTAGGAAAATGTTTGACGTGTCAGCAGGTCAAAGCTGAACAGCAAGTGCCATCGGGATTGTTGCAGCCGGTGAATATTCCCCAATTGAAATGGGAGAGAATCACGATGGATTTTGTTAGTGGGTTACCCTTTACACCCACTAAGAAGGATTCAATTTGGGTGATTGTTGTCCGACTGACAAAGTCTGCTCACTTTATACCGGTTCGAGTGGACTTTTCTTTACAAAAGCTGGCTAAATTGTATGTGGTTGAGGTTGGAAGATTGCATGGTGTGCCAGTGTCGATCATATCAGATAGGGACCCTAGGTTCACATCACGATTTTGGAAGGCTCTTCATCAAGCAATGGGAACAAGGTTAGACTTTAATCTTGCCTTTCAACCACGGTGATGGTCGATCAGGAGGGTAATTCAAATCTTGGAAGATATGCTAAGGGATTGCATCATCGACTTTAGGGGCAGTTGGGAAGAGTATTTGCCCTTGGCAGAATTTGCATATAATAATAGTTATCAATCAGATGGCGCCTTATGAAGCGTTATATGGAAGGAGATGTCGTACTCCAACATGTTGGACGGAGTTGGGTGAACGTAAGGTGTTAGGTACAAAATTAGTTTCAAAAATCGAGGAGAAAGTGAAGTTAATACGGGTTTGGCTAAAGGAAGCATCTGATCGACAGAAGTCTTACGCGGATCTAAAGCGAAAGGAGGTGGAATTCGCGGTAGGTGATCAAGTCTTCTTGAAGGTATCCCCATGGAAGAACGTAATGAGGTTTGGTCGAAAGGGGAAGTTAAGTCCACGGTTTATTGGGCCTTATCGGGTACTAGAACGTGTGGGCCCAGTGGCTTATCGGTTGGAGTTGCCTTTGGAGTTGGAGCAGATACATGACATGTTCCATGTCTCGATGCTAAGACGTTATCGATCTGACCCATCACAGGTAGTGCTGGTAGAAGAGATAGAAGTAAGGCTGGACTTGTCCTTTGAGGAGGAACCAGAACAAATTCTGGATCGAGATGTGAAAGTGTTGAGAAGGAAGTCTATTCCGTTGGTTAAAGTTTTGTGGCAAAATCACGGTGCAGAAGAGGCGACGTGGGAGCAAGAGGATGTTATACACCAGCCGTATCCCATCTTTTCCAACCAGGAAAATTTTGAGGCCGAAATTTATTTTAAGGGGGGTAGAACTGTAACATCCTTAAAGTGGGCCTACGCATTTATATGATAGTCTAATATGTTAAATTGAGATTTTATGGATCGGGCTGACTTTTTAATAAATATTTGAATTAGGGTTAACGTTAGTGTTCTGGGTAATTTAAAGTGAAATATTGTGCTTTAAAAATTTAGGTTAGGTGGCTAATAAATGGTGTTAGCTCATAATTTAAGAAGATAGTTAATTAAGTCACAAGCTGGGCTTATGGCCCAAAGAATTGAAGTGCTTTAAGTGGGCATAAGGTGGTGTCATAATGGGGGAAGAGTTTGGGCCCTTGTGTGGCCAATTGAGCCTTAAGAGATGGGTCAAAATTCGGCACTTAAATGGGAAGGGGGTGAACGGCATGTAGGCTACTAGTTAGGAGCTTTATTTCTTTTTATTTAAGTGATAAAAGATAATAATCAAGGAGGGAGGAGTTGGCTTTAGTGAGGGCTCTCCTAAAGGTAAGATAAGGATTGAGTTATCATGAGATTTAAAGATTATCAGAAGAAGAGGAGAGTTGCAGAAACTCAACTACGTAGGGGAAATCGGTTTAGTATAGGCTAGCCAAATTACGCTAACCATTCTCTCCATCTTTTCTTTCTCTTTGCTGAAATCTACACTCCATTCTCTCTAAGTTTTCTTTCTTTTCTTTTTCCTAAAAACACATCATAGCCGAAACTCCTTAAGTGTTTCTCCTCTCCTCAAAAACCCTTCTGAAAGCCGAATGCTCTTAGCGCACCTCTTCTTCCTTTATAGCCGAATCTACAAGGGAGATCTCTGTTTTCTCGAAGGTGCACTGTAAGCCGTATACTCCTTAGTAATCCGGTGAGTTTTGGGATTTCTCCTTTTCTGCAATTCCTTTATTCTTATCAAACTCCTAATCTAAATCATTATTTCCAAGGCCATGCCGATTATACTCTTTACCCCTTGAAGTCGAATCTGCCCCATTAAAGCTGATTTGGTGGAAAAGTCGAAGGTAGGTAGTGGTAAGTTTGGTCGAATGGCCTTCCATGATTCTTTTTTTGCTTTGGCTGAATATTATTTGGGTTAGGTTGGTTGTGTGTATCGGTTGGTTTGATATTTGGAGGATGGCCGAATGTAGGAAGGTTGGTGGTGATAATTTCTCAAAGATATTCGGGATTCGGCTAACTAGGTAAGTGTTCGTTTTAAGGGTTACATTTAACTAATGAGTTAGATCTCATCGTTTATTTGGTTTAGTGATTAAGGGATTGTTATGGACTCAACTAACAGTCAAGCAGAGAAGGTTGGATCTGTAAAACCATCACCAAAATTCAAGAAGTGATCTGCTTCGGTAGTGCGAGATTGGCCAACGGGGTGTGGGCAGAAATCGAAGTCAAATCGTGGGCCAATAGTAGTTGTTTCGAGTGATAGTAGCGTAGACATAGCGATAGCCTTAGTACGCGAATCAGGTGTGTAATACTTCCCCATCATCTAGATCTGATTATTAATATATATATATGTGTTCATAAGTTTTATATGTTACGTTAAAAGTCAAAAACTCGAATTTAAACAGCGGACCCTCAGGTTAGTAAATAATCTGATTATATGTTACAAGTAAATTGTTGTACATGTTTTTAAATTATTGTACATGTTTGCATGGGTTGGGTGATGAAAGGAGGAAGTTATATGTATATGTCTATGTGTAATAGTTTTTACCATGAATTACTGTAGCGGCTAATGCCATGATTTGTTATACGAGCTTTGGCCAATATATGTTGATGAGTAGCATGACTGCCATTTTGGAGTGTAGCGGTGTGGGTTGATTGTAGAAGTCCCCAATGGTGTGTTGGTTGGTACGGGGGCGTGTAGCGGATGGAAACCTAGGCAAATGGGTTGGGCTTTGCATATTACTTGTTATCCATGTAAAAGAAATTGTTGTTATGTTTTATGAGGCCCAAATCTAGTGGTGCATGAGGGTTGCACACTAAGTCTCGCGACTCACCCAAATGAAACTAACCTTTCAGGTGACAATTAGTGCAACGGACTGGGCCGCAGTGAAGCGCAAGGTGGCCATGCAAAATAAGGTGGATCCGGTGACAAGTTCCCCATATTAGTTTTTTTTTAAAAGTATTTTATGTTATGGATTTAAACTACGTTGTAATAAGGCCATGGGCCATTAGTTTACATTTTAGTTTTATTATGGGCCTTTATTATTTATTCTCATTTTAATTTCTTTCAAAGACATGTAATTCAGTTTTATGCTTTTGATTATTAAGGCACATTTTATGTAATTCTTATTTGGGCTTTCTGCCGACACGATTGGTTTTACAAAATTTTTCTCAGTGACATACCAAACCTGGTTGTAGTGTTTGGGCCGGGTTTGGGGTGTTACATGAATTGCCTCCTTTTAGGTCACACTTAGGGTGTTTATATAGGCTTTCGGAATGTCTTTCTTTGCCTCTAAGTATTCTAATCCGAGTGAAATTAAAACATGTCACGGTAGGGACACGCCCGTGTGGTATGCCTGTGTAATTCGAGTTATAGGCCGTGGTCGGTCTTGCTAAAGAGGCACGGCCGTGTTGAAACACCCCAAACCCGGCCCAAAAAGCCTGACTGGATTTGATATGTTCCTCGAATAAAACTTTAGCAATTTCTCGTTTTGTTTAAGAAAAACTTGATGAATTTGTATAAAACAGATTTGCTTAATATTGAGGTTAAAATCGAATTTAAATAAATTTGTATCTTCTTAAAACATTATTTTAAGAGAAATTTATAAGTTAAAAGAAAACCAAATTTAATGAAAATTTTACTTATTATTGTAAAACATATATATATATTAGTGTCAAAAGCAGTTTAAATTATTTATTGAAAACCATTTAGTTATTTAATAAATATTGTTCATGGCGTAATAAAAAAAAATCCAAATACAAAAATTTAAAAAGCAGTTCATAGTGGCCTTATTACAAAAATAGCAAAACCCATAATAAATTCTAAGTAATAAAAATAAGCTTAATAAGTTTAATTAGGAGAAACTCAAAATACTTTGTTGAGCAATAGCCACCACGTAGTCCTCATTGACCGATCCATCCCGCTAAGAGTCATCGAAAATTATCCCACAAAGGGTGAGTCATTGACTCAATGTGTAACAAAAACACTAAAAGCCCAATTGATCATGGCCTTTAAGCCCATTTAATAACACATATAGCCATAAGCCCAATTAAGTCATATTTAGCCATAAGCCCATTTTATAGCAAATCAAATCAAATCATTTAGAAATCATATGGATATTTATATAATGAAATGCAAACCCGGCCCACCTAAATATCCATCCACTATACACCACCGTACCAACCAATCACACCGTGGGGATTACTAAATCGACCCTCCATCGCTACACACCATCGAAGGCGATTCTTTGCGGTCAACATGCACATCGCCCTTATAATTTTGTGGCAAGGCCACCAGATAATTGTGATCGAAGTCACCGAATTCAAATATGTGACCGAAGTCACCAGATTCACATATGTGACCGAAGTCACTGGATTCAAATATGTGACCGAAGTCACCGGATTATGTGGTAAAAACCACCGGAATACTTCCCCTTATCAATAACACCCATATGCCCATGCACATACATAATATTTAGTTTTCATGCCATTTACCCCATAATCATAGCAAAATCATACTTATTTCACATTTATACATATAGCAAAATTTACGAAATATTGGGGGTAAACATACCTTAATATCGCATACCACTGAATGGTACCCACAATCATTATCAAACATATTTTCATATAATCTTATTTATTTTAGATCTATGAGGAATTTAGCATAATGTTACACACCTTATGACAGTGAGAACGATACCTTCCCGCTCGTCAACACCCTCGGAATCTCGGACAACCGTTATATGTGGTTTCTCTCCGATAGATGGATCAAAACCCGATAACAACCCACTAACAAAAAGTGGCTCGGGTGTACGCACGACTTCAAATAACCGATCTTTGTTAGCAGAGGGTCCACAACCCGTGGAAAATCTCGTATCCCTAATCTGACCCTTCGTTTGATGTTTGAGGGTATAATAGAGCCTCCCCTCTTCCAAACACTCCTTACCGCTCTTTTCGAGCCTATCTTGTTCGTCCCGAACTCTCCCCTTGGTTGATTCCGAATGATCTCTCCTAAAATGTTGGCTACCAAAAAGAATCCTTAAAATCCCCTTCAAAGGTTCAGCCAAGGAGAAAATAAGAGAGTTAGATTTCTTAAATCGGCAATTCAAAGAAAATAAAAGAACAATTGGTAGAAATTCCTTACTCGTGATACGGAGATTGATTCACCCTTACTTACACTATTAGGAAGATTCGGCCTTAATGATTTAGAAGAAGAAAATTAGTGATTTCGGCTTGCACAAAAAGAGAAGAGAAAAGATAGTGATTTTTGGCTATAGTGGTTTCGATTTTCAATAAAAGAAAAGAAAGAAGAAGTTGAAAATGGAAGATGATTCGGTTTGACAAAAGAGAGGAAAAGAATGGTGATTTTGGTTTTGGTAGAAGATGGTTTCGGTTGAAAGTGATGAAGAAAGACAAAAAGAAAAGAGAAAGAAAGAGAAAGGGAAAGAAAGAAAATAAGAATGCCCTTTGATGCTAGATGATTCGGCACTAGAGAGGGAGAAAAAAGAAGAAAATTGTCTTCAAAATTCCTTTGGTGTTTTCGGCAATGAGGAAAAAGAGAAGAAAAGGGTCATTGATAATTTGGTATTTTCGGTTACAAAGAGAAGAGAAAGAAGAAACCGAAATGGTAAAATTCAATTGACTAAAAGAAAGAAAAAAGGTTTCTCTTTTGTGTAATAGGTAATCGGCTAAGAAACAAAGTTTGGAGAGAAAAGAAATGATGCACAAATTGGTTAAAGTTTTGGCCAACTTACACCCCTAAGGCTAATGCAAAAATTCGGCCAACCCTTGCCAACATGATCCCCTTTTTCCTCCTCATTTCTTCCCCATCAAATCCCTTGATTCTATCACAATTAAACCATCCCCCTTAGCCCCTTATGCCGTCTAGGTTCATGGTCAAATGACCATGAAAATGTTTCCAAAACATCCTCCCTTCTTCAAGCCCTTTGTCCCCCTATCTTACCATAACTTCATGATTCCATACCATAACTCCTAACTTTCCTTTTCCTAAAGTCTACTAACCAAAAATAAAAATTGTCCATCCATTCTAGATAAGCTTGATCGACACTATAGGAAAGAAATCAAAAATTAAAATTCTTCCACTTGCTAGCTAGGGGATTCGAACCTCTTCCCTCATGCATTCACCCATGCGCCATTACCACCTTGCCAATTGACTTATTATGCTTAAAACCTCTTGCCAATATTTCTTAAAGCCTATCTTGCTTAGCTCCATCTTAAATATTAAAAATTTAATATTTCTCTAAGCATTCACTTACAAACTGAAGTTCCTAAAACTTCCAAAACACACTCAATTATACTTATGCATGCAACAACATTCAATTAAGTAAAAATACATAACCCCTTTATTCAGGATGTTATAGTTCTACCCCCTTAAAATAATTTCGACCTCGAAATTACCTTGCTAGAACAAGTGAGGGTATTGTTGTCGCATTGCTTCCTCTGGCTCCCACGAAGCTTCTTCCGATCCATGATTACGCCATAACACTTTGACGAGAGGAACCGATTTTCTTCGCTACACTTTTACATCCCGCTCCAGGATTTGAATTGGCTCCTCTTCATAAGACAAATCTGGTCTTAATTCTACCTCCTCAACTGGCACTACATGAGATGGATCCGACCGGTAACGACGTAACATTGAAACATGGAACACATTGTGCATTTGCTTCAATTTTGAAAGCAATTCTAACTGATATGCCACAGGTCCAACCCGCTTCAAAACCCGATAAGGTCCAATGAACCTGGGACTTAGCTTCCCTTTGCAACCAAATCTCATCACCTTTTTCCAAGGTGAAACCTTCAAGAATACTTGATCCCCCACAGCAAACTCTATTTCTTTCTGCTTAAGATCTGCGTATGACTTTTGCCTATCAGAGCTTCTTTTAACCGAGCCCGAATTACCTTAACCTTTTCTTCGGATTCAGCCACTAATTCTGGACCCAAAATATGATGTTCCCCTAGTTCTATCCAACACGTAGGAGTGCGACACTTCTGTCCATATAATGCTTCATATGGTGCCATCGAATCTTGGCTTGGTAACTTTTGTTGTACATAAATTACGCTAACGGTAAAACTCCTCCCGACTTCCTCTAAAATCCATTACACATCCCTTAACATATCCTCTAAGACTTGAATTACTCGCTCGGACCGACCGTCGGTATGGATGAAATCTTTATCTTGAAGTCAATCTGGTGCCCAAAGCCTGATGAAATGCTTTCCAAAATCGAGACGCAAACCTCGGATCTCTATCCAAAATAATCGACACCGGCACTCCATGCAATCTCACAATCTCAGCCACATATAACTTCGCCAATTTCTGCAAAGAGTAATCAACCCGAACTAGGATAAAATGTGCAGATTTCATCAATCGGTCCACTATCACCCATACTGAGTCTTTCTTAGTAGGCGTAGGAGGAAGCCCACTAACAAAGTCCATGGTGATTCTCTCCCACTTCCACTACGGAATCTTTATCTATGAAGCAATCCCAAAGGTCCTTGATGTTCAGCCTTGACTTGTTGACACGTTAAACACTTTCCTACGAATTCTGTAACTTCTCGCTTAAGACCAGGCCACCAAAACTAATCTCGCAAATCTTGGTATAACTTACTTCCTCCAGGATGCATAGCATATGGGCTACCATGCAACTCTTGAAGAATCTTTTGCCTCAACTCCTGATCCCTCGGCATCTGATTTTACCTTTGAAACATAATACCCCATCGTTGTTAATACCAAAATCTTCTAATTCCCATTCGTACTGCTAGTAGCTTTGCACTCGGATCATCGTCTACCAATTGTATCTCTTTCACTAGACTCAACCATGTCGGCCTTACTTGTAATTCTGCCAGCAAGCTTCTGTCCTCATAAAGACTAAGATGTGTAAACATCACCCTTAGATCTGACACCACTTTCTGACTTAGAGCGTCTGCCACCACATTTGCCTTGCCTGGGTGGTATTCAATAGAACAGTCGTAATCTTTCAACAACTCTATCCACCTTCGTTGCCTCAAATTCAATTCTTTCTGAGTCAGTAGATATTTCAGACTTTTGTGGTCCGTGTATATCACTGACTTTTCCCCATATAAATAATGTCTCCAAACTTTAAGAGCAAAGACTACTGCTGCCAACTTCAAGTCATGCATCGGGTAATTAACCTCGTGTGGTCTCAAGCTGCCGAGATGCATACGCAACTACCTTCCGTCTTGCATCGAACATATCCTAATCACATGTGAGAAGCGTCACAATACGATGAAATCCTTCCACGCCTCAGTGAATCAAAACGAGCTTGATCAAAACCCTCTTGAGCTTCTCAAAGCTCTCTTGTTGCTTATCACCCACACGAAAGGTACTTCCTTTCTCAACAATTTCGTTAAAGGTGCACTATCGATGAAAATCCTTGACAAATCTTACGTAATAGCTGCTAATCCCAAGCTGCGAACCTCGATTCACGGACTTGGGTGGTTTCAATCTAATCTTGCCTCAATCTTAGGATCCACCTTATTCATACCGCCGATACCACATGACCTAAGAACGCAACTTCTTTCACCAAAATTCACACTTGTTGAATTTGGCATAAAGTTCTTCTCCCTTAAAACTTGTAACACAATCCGGAGATGCTTATCATGCTCTATCTCTGACTTAGAATACACTAGGATATCGTCTATGAACACTACGATGAACTGATCCAAGTAGGGTTGGAAAACTCGGTTCATCATATCCATGAACGCATGTTGGGGCGTTAAATCAATCAAAACATTACCAGAAATTCATAATGCCCATATCTTATTCAGAAAGCTGTCTTATGGATATCTGCTTCTTTCACTTTAAGCTGATGATACCTCGACCTTAGGTCTATCTTTGAGAATACCGCAGCTCCCTTAAGCTGATCAAACAAGTCGTCGATCCTTGGCAAAGGATACTTGTTCTTAATGGTCAGCTTATTCAACTACCGGTAGTCTATACACATCCGTATCGATCCGTCCTTCTTTTTCACGAATAGGACCGGTGCTCCCCATGGAGACACACTAGGTCGGATAAATCCACGATCAAGCAACTCCTGGATCTGAGCCTTAAGCTCAACCAACTCTTTCGGTGCCATTCTATACGGAGTAATAGAAACTGGCGCCGTTCCAGGTAATAATTCAATCCCAAATTCTACCTCTCGATCCGGAGGTAATCCTGGCAGTTCTTCCGGAAAAACATCTACAAATTCTCTTACAGTCTTGACTCCTTCAACAGTTGCTTCTTTAGCCTCTAAGGCACTAACCAACATCAGAAAAGCCACACATCCCTTTCTAACCATCTTTTCTGCCTTAAGAGCGGATACTACATTTGATAAGTAGTTCTGTCTCTCGCCCATCACTATAACTTCTTTGTCATCAATAGTTCTTAATGACATCCGCTTAGTAGCATAATCCACATTTGCACGATATTTCACTAGCCAGTCCATGCCTAAGGTCAGGTCGAATTCTCCGAATGGCAACTCCATTAAATTAGCCAGAAATTGCGTCCCTTGAACTTCTAAAGGCACTTCCTTAAAGAGTTTGTCTATTACTATTGTCTGTCCTAAAGGACTAAGTACAATCATTTTCCTAGGTACAGTCTCAGAAGTCACATGCGAGTTTGAGATACTTCACTAGCGATGTATGAATGAGTTGACCTATATCTATCAAAGCAATAAAGGCAACCGAAATTAAAAACGTGCCGTGATAACATCGGTCGTCACTTCTTCTCTCTGACGAGCGCATATACGGACTAGCTATCTCGCCTCGAGCTACCATCGCCTCTGCACGAAGTCTCGCGACCTCTACGGACCATTTCCCTTTCATTTGGACCACGACCCTTATCAATTTCTTGTCCACCTCTGCCACTGATTAACACCACGACTTCTTTGGCGATTCTTATCTGAATTCATCGGGCAATCCTTGATCATATGATCTTTAGACCCGCACTTGAAACATCCCCCAGTCTTTTTCCAACATTCTCCCAGGTGCATCTTCCCACATTGAGTACAAGCATGATGTTGTCCTCCAGTAGCAGTCTGTTGACCTCGAGGCCCATCAACTCTTGGTTTCTTCTGAAAATTCCCGGATGACCCTGAAGACCCAAAGCTCCTCTTATTCCTATTTTGGCCTCTGTCCTAGTTCTGTCTTTCAGTCTGCTTAACTTCTTCAGCTATCCTTGCCCTTTCTACTAGGACTGCAAAGTCTCTTTCTCGGTGTGGAGCAATCAACACTCGCAGCTCATCTCTCAGTCCATCCTCGAATCTGACACACCGCTCATATTTAGTTGCTACTATCCCTCTAGCATATCGGCTAAGTCGCAAGAACTCTGCTTCATACTCAGCTATCGACTTATTTCCTTGTACTAAATTCAAAAATGCCTTTCTCTGGGAGTCGATGTAGCTAGCTCCAACATATTTTCCTTTGAACTTAACTTTAAAATACCCCCAATCCACTCGATCCACAGGGGTACTCTCCTTGATAGTGAACCACCACTGGTAGGCCTCATCACGGAGTAGTGAAACGACACCTTCGACTTTTCTTCAAGATGCAGTCTAAATCGTCCATGATCCTCTCATTTGCCTCTAACCAGTACTCCGCTACATTCGGAGCTACTCCAGATACTCCCCTAAAAACCTCAGCTCCATTTGATCTAAGTCTCTCAGCTACTTGATTTTAGAGACCCATTTCCCGTACTAGCTTCTGCTACTCGTTCCAAAACTCGCAGCACAACTTGTGATACTGCGTCACCTCCTTCATTTTGTTCTTGAAATTCCACCCCAACAGTTGGTGGCGAAACTTCATTTTCAGAACCTTGACCAGATCTAACTGGTTCCGACACAGCCATTCTTCCTCTACCACGTCCACGACGACCACGTCCCCTAGAACTCATGTCTACTACGCGTCTTATCTATTTTTACGAAAAAGCCTTATGCATTAGAGTCTTTTCACTTCTTATTAAAAGAAAGTTTTATTCAGAGATATTTATTCGATGGTTTTTAGTAGTAGTACACATACACCTAGTGTCCATGTCTCTAAAGTATAGTTTCCTTAGGTTTATCACTTTAAAATATCATACATTCACATCACTTTATCAACAAAAGTACTTACGATGGACTGGTGAGAACTCAAAAGCCATGCTTCTATAAAACCATTTTAACTTAAGAAAACTTTCAAAAAGTCATTTGGGCTAAATTTTGAAAAAGTTGTGGCTTCAAAACCCAAGTAGAGAGTTTAAAAGCGGGCTCGATACCAAGTTGAAACACCCCAAACCCGCCCAAAAAGCTGGCGGATTTGATATGTTCCTCGAATAAAACTTTAGCAATTTCTCGTTTTGTTTAAGAAAACTTGATGAATTTGTATAAAAGCAGTTTGCTTAATATTTAGGTTAAAATCAATTTAAATAAATTTGTATCTTCTTAAAACATTATTTTAAGAGAAATTTATAAGTTAAAAGAAAACCAAATTTAATGAAAATTTTACTTATTATTGTAAAACATATATATATATTATTAGAGTAAAAAAGCAGTTTAAATTATTTATCGAAAACCATTTAGTTATTTAATAAATATTGTTCATGGCGAAATAAAATAAAAATCAAGCATAAAAATTTAAAAAGCAGGTTCATAGTGGCCTTATTACAAAAATAGCAAAACCCATAATAAATTCTAAGTAATAAAAATAAGCTTAATAAGTTTAATTAGGAGAAACTCTGAAATACTTTGTTGAGCAATGGCCACCACGTAGTCCTCGCTGACCCGATCCATCCCGCTAAGAGTCATCTAAAAAATTATCCCACAAAGGGGTGAGTCATTGACTCAATGTGTAACAAAAACACTAAAAGCCCAATTGATCATGGCCTTTAAGCCCATTTAATAACACATATAGCCATAAGCCCAATTAAGTCATATTTAGCCATAAGCCCATTTTTATAACAAATCAAATCAAATCATTTAGAAATCATATGGATATTTATATAATGAAATGCAAACCCGGCCCACCTAAATATCCATCTGCTACACACCACCCGTACCAACCAATCACACCATGGGGATTACTAAATCGACCCTCCTTTCGCTACACACCATCGAAGGCAGTTGCTGCAGTCAACATGCACATCGCCCTTATAATTTTGTGGCAAGGCCACCATATAATTGTGACTGAAGTCACCGAATTCAAATATGTGATCGAAGTCACCAGATTCACATATGTGACCGAAGTCACCGGATTCAAATATGTGACCAAAGTCACCGGATTATGTGGTAAAAACCACCGGAATACTTCCCCTTATCAATAACACCCATATGCCCATGCACATACATATTATTTAGTTTTCATGCCATTTACCCCATAATCATAGAAAAATCATACTTATTTCACATTTATGCATATAGCAAAATTTACGAAATATTGGGGGTAAACATACCTGAATATCGCATACCACTGAATGGTACCCACAATCATTATCAAACATATTTTCATATAATCTTATTTATTTTAGATCTATGATGAATTTAGCATAATGTTACACACCTTATGACAGTGAGAACGATACCTTCCCGCTCGTCAACACCCTCGAAATCTCGGACAACCGTTATATATGGTTTCTCTTCGATAGATGGATCAAAACCCGATAACAACCCACTAACGAAAAGTGGCTCGGGTGTACGCACGACTTCAAATAACCGATCTTCGTTAGCAGAGGGTCCACAACCCGGTGGAAAATCTCGTATCCCGTCTGACCCTTCGTTTGAAGTTTAAGGGTATATGAGCCTCCCTCTTCCAAACACTCCTTACCGCTCTTTTGAACCTATCTTGTTCATCTCGAACTCTCCCCTTGGTTGATTCCGAATGATCTCTCCTAAAATGTTGGCTACCAAAAAGAATCCTTAAAATCCCCTTCAAAGGTTCGGCCAAGGAGAAAATAAGAGAGTTAGATTTCTTAAATCATTAATTTCGAAAGAAAATAAAAATAACGATTGGTAGAAATTCCTTACTAAGTAATCTGAGATTGATTCACCCTTACTTACACTATTAGGAAGATTCGCCTTAATGATTTAGAAGAAGAAAATTAGTGATTTGACTTGCACAAAAGAGAAGAGAAAAGATAGTGATTTTTGGCTATAGTGGTTTCGATTCTCAATAAAAGAAAAGAAAGAAGAAGTTGAAAATGGAAGATGATTTGGTTTGACAAAAGAGAGGAAAAGAATGGTGATTTTGGTTTTGGTAGAAGATGGTTTGGTTGAAAGTGAAGAAGAAAGACAAAAGAAAAGAGAAAGAAAGAAAAGGAAAGAAAGAAAATAAGAATGCCCTTTGATGCTAGATGATTCGGCACTAGAGAGGGAGAAAAAAGAAGAAAATTGTCTTCAAAATTCCTTTGGTATTTTCAGCAATGAGGAAAAAGAGAAGAAAATGGTCATTGATAATTTGGTATTTTCAATTACAAAGAGAAGAGAAAGAAGAAACCGAAATGGTAAAATTCAATTGACTAAAAGAAAGAAAAAAGGTTTCTCTTTTGTGTAATAGGCAATCGGCTAAGAAACAAAGTTTGGAGAGAAAAGAAATGATGCACAAATTGGTTAAAGTTTTGGCCAACTTACACCCCTAAGGCTAATGCAAAAATTCGGCCAACCCTTGCCAACATGATCCCCTTTTTCCTCCTCATTTCTTCCCCATCAAATCCTTGATTCTATCACAATTAAACCATCCCCCTTAGCCCCTTATGCCGTCTAGGTTCATGGTCAAATGACCATGAAAATGTTTCCAAAACATCCTCCCCTCTTCAAGCCCTTTGTCCCCTATCTTACCATAACTTCATGATTCCATACCATAACTCCTAACTTGCCTTTTCCTAAAGTCTACTAACCAAAAATAAAAATATGTCCATCCATTCTAGATAAGCTTGACCGACACTATAGGAAAGAAATCAAAAATTAAAATTCTTCCACTTGCTAGCTAAGGGATTCGAACCTCTCCCCTCATGCATTCACCCATGCGCCATTACCACCTTGCCAATTGACTTATTATGCTTAAAACCTCTTGCCAATATTTCTTAAAGCCTATCTTGCTTAGCTCCATCCTAAATATTAAAAATTTAATATTTCTCTAAGCATTCACTTACAAACTGAAGTTCCTAAAACTTCCAAAACACACTCAATTATACTTAGGCATGCAACAACATTCAATTAAGTAAAAATGCATAACCCTTTATTCAGGATGTTACACGTGTGCTCGGGGTCCAGGCCGTGAGGATTTCGTACTTTGGCCCATTTTCTCCATTTTTAGGCCATTTTTTATTCTTTTCATCCTTCGGTGCTCTATTGAGTATAAAACATGAAAACAAGGATTAGGAGCACCTATTTCCACATTTAAAGGGATAAATCATCCAAAAGTATGCTAAATGTGGGATTAAAATATGTGTATATTATGCTTTATCACTTCAATTAGACCTTCAGAATAATTGCCTTCAATACGCCTACTTACTTTGCTTTCACATGCTTTTTTTGTACATTTATTTTCTTTCAAGTATGTATGCTCTTTTTCTCTTTTCTTTTTTAAGCATTTTGCTTATGTACTACAAAATTTTTGAGCATTTGATACTTCTTTTCAGCTCCCCCAAACTTATTTTCACAGACTATTTTAAATAGTACTAAGTCTAGTGTTTAGGACAATTTAAAGGTAATTAAAAGAGAAGTGATGGCTAAATATTGCAAGGGTTCAAATAAAATTAGTCCATATAGTCTCAGAGATGGGTTTCAAAGCATAAAATTTCATCAAGGTTGGCTTGAAAGGCTCAAACGGTCCAAACAAGAGTTGCCTAAATCATTTTCAACATTCCATGCTTCCTAGGATTTCGCCTCAAGAAACTACTAAGTCAACTCTAGAGACTTAAACTTTCATGCATGCCTAACTTTCTTAAGGAACTAAAAATTTTATGGTACGATTTGCATGCTTTATTAAAAATATATTTATATCATTATTAAGCTAACATAACAATTTATTGAAATAATAGAACTTTATATATACTGAAGTTTAGCATACTTAACAAAACTTCAAATTATTGAACAAAACATATCCTAATCATAATTAAAAGAACTATTTATTCTGAGTGGAAATAATTTCAATTTTTCGGTCCCCTTACTTAAAATGAACAATGTCCTCATTGTTTAAAGTGAATAGATACTATACACCAGCTAGGATTCTAGAAAAGAGGAGGTGAGTCAATTTGACTACTTAAGTACCAAGCTTTTTCTAAATCCAATCCTAGACATGTATATATCTATTGCCACATTTTATACATCGCAACTTGTTTAATATTATTAATGATTTCCATCTCTTGTTTTATTATGCGAGAAAAAAATTTCTAATCAACTTAATCCTAAAATAACCTAAGAACATAAATAAAATAAAGTCGAGATCGCCCTTTATTTATTTGTAGATCCTTCCGAATTCGACTCATCTTTTGCTCCATCATTATTTTCTTTGCATGAATCGCTTCGCTTCTTATTCAATAATGGGCTATATGGTTCAAATATGTAATTTGGAAACTCAGGCACAAAAATAAATGGGTCATTGTAAGTTTTCGTAAGAGCACTTCTCATCGAGTCATCCTTTATTTTTTAGTATCTCCAGTAAGCTTGTTGCTACCACTGCATATGTTCCATTATGTCCATCAACATTGACAGCTAAACCCAAAGATCTGGGCGAGGTAGTTGAGCTCTAAACATTGTAGTCTCGACATCAAGTTTAGCTTCTGGTTCCATTGGTTCCACCTTATTAGGGACTTCATCCGATTGCACTGGCTCGATCTCTGTGGGAACTTCTTCTTCTTCTTCTTCTTAGGGATCCTCACTTTCTTCAACTCATTGCTGTAGAATAGAGTCTCCAGCTATTCAATAGAGGTCCCAATCTGTGATTGTGCCTTGGCTATATCTTATCTTCTTTACGTTTGCAAGAATTTTAGCTTTCAAGCATAGAATTGTTATTGTAAAATGAAAGTAAGATGGGCCAAAACGTCCAACGGCACAATTCCGCATTTCTTTCAAGATGATTTTTCCCACATCAATGGTCTTTCCAGTTAAAATCGAGTATAATAAGACCATTCGCTCTAATGAGATTGTAGTCCCATGTGAACTAGGCATAAGGCTGATACAGATAAAATAGAACCATACCTTTGCGAGTGGTGTCAAATATTCTCTTCTACAAGTGTGGATTCCTTCCTTTGACACAGTCCACTTAGAACCTGGAACTGTAAGTTCCTCGAGTATTTATTGCAAATTTTTAGGCTCGATATTGCTAATTAAGGAAGAATGTTCATCATTTTTGAAATCAGGTAATTCAAAGAACTCATTAATAGCATTTGAAGTTATTGCTACCTTGATTCCATGAACTGGAACTTCGTCAACTCACTTGAGGTTAAATTCACATAGAATTCATGCACTAACTCTTCATCCACACTAGTTCTCTTTTCACAAAATAACTCTCAATTGAGAGTTCCAGCAACCTGACGAATACGCGCCATAAAATAAATATAGTTGCTTCCTTGCAATGTGAAGCCTTTCTCTGGATGCATCTGTTGATTCTTTAAAACACTTTCGTATCTCTCTTTGGCTTCTTCACAGTGGAATTTTCTTTGTGATTCGTCAATTTGGGCAGAGGCATGAGTTCTTTTGTGAGGCATGATTAACCTGAACATAAGATGGAAAATAATTTCTCAAAAATTTAAATAATATAAAATATTAATAATTCAATAAGTTGAAAAACTAAATGATTAAATAAAATTTAAAATTTAAGAGAAAAATTTGTCTTACCACCTTTTTATAAAAATTAAAAACTCCTAAAAAATTAATTAGAAAACAAAAGAGGTCGATTTAGCGTAGGTTGGAGGGTTGTCGACTAAGGACGTTGGTGTAGGGCTGGTGTGCTGCACGGATGTGCGTGGGAGGAGGCAACAGTGTGGAAGCAAGCAGCACTAGGCACGCAGATCCTTGCAGGCGTGTAGAGCAGGCCTGATGAGTGCTGGAGCTGGACGTGCGCAGGTGTGGCGCCAAGGAGCAGCTGCTGGGTGCGCATGGTGGGCATGGGGCTACTGGCCGATTTGGTAAGGGTGCCGAGTAGGTAGGTAGTGTTTGAAGCTTGCGGCACTAAATGATTCGGTATTTGGTGGGAATGGATTTTGAGTGATGAATGATGGAGAAGGTTGGTGGTATTTATAATGAGAGAAGTAGGAATTAAAGTAGAATTCTTAGAGCAATTTAATAATTAATTTATTCTAAGTTCTAATCCTATGCAAAGTTAACAACATTTAATAATTAAGATAAGGCATATTAAATTATTATTTGTTATTAATTTATTAAAGATAAAACTAATTAAATTAAAATATGATTAAATTAAAACTAATCCTAACTCTATGTAAAGTTGATAATAATTAATATATATTATAATAGATATAATTATCATATTTTTTAAATTAAAAATATTTATTCTAGAAACCTTTTGAAAATATTTACGAGAGAGGCATCTAATTTTAATATTTACAAAAGAGCAACCAAATTTTAAAAAATAGTTCAATTAAGTCCCTAGACTTAATGAAAATTTGAAATTGAGTTGCAATTTTAAAACTTGGATCAAAACTAACCCTTTTATTTGAAAATTTAAAAATTTATTTTTCCATTTAGGCAATAATTTCTCAAAAATTTATGTCAAAATCAATTCCCAAGAAAGATTGGAGGGGTCACAAGCGGTCCCGCTTAAGTTCCAATCTCCTAGATAGAATTTATTTAAACATACTAATCCCAAAAATACATCCTAAATCATTTATTTAAAAGAAAACAAGAAAATTTAATCATTTGATAAAATGAACGAGATTTGATCCCGTTCAATTTTATCTCCCCAGCAATGTTTCAAACGTTGAGCATTAAGTAAAAATTACCTCCCATACCTTGAAGTTCAACAACTCCGTATGGATAGACTCGATGAATCATAAATGGATCGGACCAATGTGATTTTAACTTACTTGGAAAGAACCTTAATATGAAATTGAATAACAAGACTTGCTGACTTGCTTCAAATTCTCAAACTCAAATGTGCTTGTCATGCCATTTCTTAAGTCTCTCCTTAAGTAATTTGGCATTCTCGTATGAAGACATTCGAAATTCTTCTAACTCGCTAAGTTGAAGCATCCATTTCTCTTTAGAAATTTTAAGATCCAAGTTGATTCGTTGGAGAGCCCAGTAAGCTTTATGATCTAACTCCAAAGGCATATGACAGGCTTTCCTAAAGACCAACCTATAGGGTGACACCCCTTAAGGTGTCATGTATGTTGTCCTGTAGGCCCATAAAGCATCATCCATTCTTTTGGACCAATCTCATCGATTTGGGCAAACTACCTTCTCAAGTATGCCTTTGATCTCTTTATTTGCAAGTTTAGCTTGACCATTCATCTGCGGATGGTAAGCTGTGGTAACCTTGTGCTTCACTCCATGTTTGTCAAGTAACCATTTCAACCACTTGTTCACAAAATGGGACCCTTCATCACTAATGATGGCTCGTGGGTTCCAAACCTTGTGAACACATGCTTCTGCAAAAACTTCATCACAACCTTAGCATCGTTTGTCGGATATGCTTCAGCCTGAATCCACTTAGACATGTAGTCTACAGCTACCAAGATATACTTGTGACCAAAAGACGGAGGGAAACAATCGAGAAAGTCAATACCACAAACATCAAACAATTCTACCTTAATGATGTTTGTTCGAGGGATATCGTTTCTATTGGTGACATTTTTGACCCTTTGACATCGATCACAACTCTTTACGTAAGCATATGCATCTTTAAATAATATTGGATAAAAGAATCAGGCTTGCAATACTTTGGCCACAGTACGTGTTCCTCTGAAGTGTCCCCCACTCGGGCTGAATGATAGTGGTATAAAATCTTATGTACTTCATCTTCTGCCACGCATCTCTGGATCATTTGATCTACACACTTTTTAAACAAATATGGTTCTTCCCAGAAATAGTACTTCACATCGTGAATAAACTTTTCTTTTGATGATATGTCTTATCAATTGGCATCAAACTACAAGCTAAATAGTTAGCAATATCAAAAAACCAAAGTGTATTATGGACATGATTTACCTTCAGTATGTGTTCATCTGGAAATGTCTCCTGAATTGGTATAAGTGGAGAATTCCCTTCTTGTGGCTCCAATTGTACAAGTTATCTTCTACTTGATTTTCTACTCCCTTTCGATCTTGAATTTCTAGATCCTCTTGAAGTATAAGTACCCACTAGATCAGTCTCAGGTTAGCATCTTTCTTGGCAGGTAAATACTTAATTGCTGAATGGTACGTATAGATAATCACCTTGATACCTACAAGATAGGATCAAAACTTCTCAAAAGCAAACACAATAGCAAGTAACTCTTTTTCTGTTACCATATAATTTAGTTGAGCTCCTATTAGAGTCCGACTTGCATAGTAGATGGGATGAAAAACTTAGTTCCTTTACTGGCCCATGACTGCTCCTATCTCGTAGTCACTTGCGTCACACATCAATTCAAATGGAAAATCCCAATCTGGTGTGACGATTATGGGTAACGAAACTAATCGACTCTTCAAATCGTTGAATGCTCTTAAGCACTCTTCATCAAATTTGAATATAGTGTCATTCTCTAATAATTTGCATAAAGGTTTAGCAATCTTGAAGAAGTCCTTGATAAATCTTCGATAGAAACCGGCGTGGCCTAAAAAGCTCCTAACACCCTTTATAGATGTTAGATGTGGGAGCTTCTCAATAATGTCTACCTTTGTTTTATCTATCTCGATTCCATGTCTCGTTATCTGATGCCCTAGAACAATACCTTCTCATACCATAAAATGACATGTTTCCCAGTTAAGTACAAGGCTTGTTTCTTCATCGCCTTAGTTCCTTGGTTAGATTGGCTAGGCAATCATCATATGTATCTTTGAATACTGAAAAATCATCCATAAAAACTTCCAAATATTTCTCAATCATGTTAGTGAAAATAGACATCATACATCTTTGAAATGTAGCAGGTGCATTACATAAACCCATTGGCATGTGCCTAAATGAAAATGTACCGTACGGGTAGGTGAATGTTGTCTTGTGTTGATCTTCTGGTGCTACTATAATCTGATTATACCCTGAGTATCCATTAAGAAAACAATAATAGTCTCGCCCCTCGAGTCTATCCAGCATATGGTCCATGAATGGCAAAGAAAAGTGATCTTCCCTAGTCACCTTGTTCAGCTTTTGGTAATCGATGCAAATTCTCTATCCCGTAACCGTTCTAGTCGGTATCAACTCGTTATTCTCATTTTCAATGACCGTAATACCTCCTTTCTTTGGCATGCACTGGACCAGACTTACCCACGAACTATCTGATATGGGGTAAATTATACCCGTATCTAACCACTTGATGATTTCTTTCTTGACTACGTCCTTTATGATGGGATTCAGTCTTCCTTGTCCATTAATCTTTCCTTTCTCGCCATCTTCTAGTATGATCTTATCCATGCATACAGATGGATTAATACCGCGAATATCAGGTATGGTCCATCCGATAGCCTTCTTGAATTGTTTCAATACACGGGTGAGTTTCTCTTCTTGCTCATTGGTTAATTCTACTGAAACAATCACAGGCAGAGTAGAAGAGTTACCTAAATAAACATATTTCAAATGTGAGGGAAGTACATTCAGTTCTAATTTAGGTGGCTCCTCGATTGACGCTTTTGGTTAGGCATAATGCCTTTTCTCTAACTCCAAAGATTCAAAGTGGGATTGCGGATTAAATCCCATTTGGTTGGCTTCTAGCAAAGCTAAGTATTCATCATTCTCTTCATCATTTGGAGGGTCTGATGTCAAAATTTGTTCTAATGGATCCTCAACATAGTTGAGTTCCTTTCCCATGATTAAATCCTCTAAATCAAACACTGCAGAACAATCATCAATTGTGTTAGGAAATTGCATATACTTAAAAATGTTAAATGTTACCTGATCATCCTGAACACGCATAGTAAGCTCGCCCTTCTACACATCAATAAGGATCTTTTCGGTTGTTCAGAATAGTCTTCCTAGGATGATTGGCACCTTTTTGTCTGCTTCAAAGTCTAGAATCACAAATTCAGCAAGAAAGATAAATTTGTCTACACATACCAATACGTCCTCGATTTATCCTTCTAGATGTGCTAAGGATCGATCTGCTAATTGAAGTGTAACCGTAGTTGATCTAACTTCACCTATCCCTAACTTTCTAAATATAGACATAGGCGTCAAGTTGATACTCGCACCCAAGTCACATAGTGCCTTACCATAAAATGTTGCTCCAATGCTGCAAGGTATTGTAAAACATCTAGGATCCTTCAACTTTGGGGTTAGTTTGTTTCGAAGATATGCACTGTATTCCTTTGTCAAGGCTACCTTCTTAAATTCTCCAAGTCTTCATTTTTTAGACAGGATATCCTTCATGAATTTAACGTAGTTAGGCATTTGTTCAAGTGCTTCAACCAACGGGATGTTGATATAAAGTTGCTTGAGTATGTCTAGGAACTTCTTGAATTGAATTTCCTGCTTTTGCTTCTGAAGTCTTTGAGGGTAGGGTGGTGGAGGTTTCTTTACTAGAACTGGTTGATTTATCTTTTGTGGTAATTCTACATCTAACGGAGTTGTTAGTTGATCAAAATTAGCTGGTTCTGAAGTTACCTTGTTAGATTTTGCATATTCTGGTTCTTGTGAAACTAGAATTTCAACACTCGGTTGAACTTTCTCTGAGTCTTGGCGTCAGCTAGGTCCTTCTCAACTTCGACGGAATTGGGCTCTAAAATCTTTTTGCTCCTTAATGTAAACCTTTACAATGCTCCTTCCCTGGATTCCTCAGATTCTCCGTATCACTACATAAAGCACCTTATGGTCAGTTTTGAGCTCAGTAGCAAGATGGCCCATTTGGTTCTCTAGATTTTTCAATGTAGCTACTAGGCTTTGAATTAAGGCATCATTCTTCACCATGTATGCCTTTAACAAATTTTCTAAGCCATTGGATGGTTCAGCTTGGGTTGGTTTCTGAACTTGTTTGGGAAAACTAGGTGGCTGGGTCGGTCTAGGCTAGACGTAAGTGTTACTGGTTCCAACCACTTGGTTACTCCAGGAAAAATTTGGGTGGTTTCGCCATGATGGGTTATAGAAATTGGATTGCAGTCCTTGCCTTCCTCAATTTTGGTTCCGGTTACCCATGTAATATACAGATTTTGGGTTCGATAGACATTCTTCAAACAAATGTCCTACCCCACAATAGACATAGGCTATATGTTAATTAGATTTGGTGGTTGTGCTGTAAAACTATTAGACCCATTAGTAGTAAGATTTTTTAACATTGAGGATATTGATGATACCTGAGATGTGAGTGAATTATGAGCGTCTACTTCATGTATTCCAGCAACTCGTCTTCCCTGACTACTCGATTGGTTGGCCATTGATAATTGTTGCTGGAAAACCTCTCAATAATTTCATGAGCCTCATTATAAGACTTAGAAAGAGAGCACTGTTAGCAGAAGTGTCCACTACCATCCTCGTGTGAGCATTGAGACCATTATAAAACATCTCAAGTTGGATACAATGTGGGATTCCATGATGAGGGTACTTCTGTAATAATTCTTTGTACCATTCCCATGCCTCATATAAGGACTCATCATCCATTTGTTGGAAGGCGGTGATCTCACTCCTCAACTTAGCATTCTTGCTAGGCGAAAATACTTCATGAGGAATCTTTCTGCTAACTCTTGCCATGCGAAAGTTGAATTTGGTGGCAATGAGTTCAACCAAGCTCAAGCTCAGTCCCTTAGCAAATATGGGAACAGCTTCAATTATAATGCATCTTCGGGTACTCCAACTAACTTGAAAGAATTGCTCACCTCCATAAACAGTCTTAAGTGTAGGTGAGGATCTTCGATAGGCATTCCACTAAATTGGCCCACTTTCTAAAGCATTTGGAACATCACTGTCTTCAGCTCAAACTGTTGTGCCTCGACTTTGGGTCTCCTAATGCCCGGATTAAGATCATTAAACACTGGCACTGCATACTATCTTAAAGCTCTATCCCAATCATCAACAATAAGGATAGGATTTTGAGCAGGGTTTGCTTTGTTTCCTTAATTCAGATTTTCGAAGTTCATCTTTTTGGTCCTTCTCTGACTTGCTTGTCTTCTTCATTGTCAAAAAGTTCGTTCAATCTCAGGGTCTACAGGGAGTAAATCGATAATTCGGTCAATACTCATAAACACCTAAAATAATCACAAAAAATTAATTAAGTTAAAATTTAAACAGACAATTAAACCAAAATGCAAAACTAATAAATTCATAAATAATGACTTTTTAAAATAGCCCCCAGTAATGGCGCCAAAAACTTGGAACAACGGAAATGTTCAAGTGTATACAATCGCAACAAGTAATAAAGTGACAAGTAAATGTCAAGTTATAGTACCCACAAGGACTGTGAAAAGAATTATTTATGAATGTTATTTAAAACACTTTGGTGAAGAAAATAATTTTGTTTGAAGAGGGTGATTGAAATCTAAGATTTTAAACTAAGTAAACAAAATAAATAAATCTCAAATGCACAATCTCAAAATATGACTTTAATCAAGATGACATAATTGTGTTAGATTAATTACATTTCTTAACTTAGAATTATTAAACTCATGTTTATATTATTACGAATAAATTCACGGCAACTCTGTAATTTGCTAACTTATGAACATACTCACCTACCAAAATCCATTCATATCTTGACTCTATCCCTATGTCAATTCAACCGATTAAACAAATCTTAATAGGAAAATATGTTATTGCACATACATACTTACTAAATCGAAATAATTTCTTGTACATATCCCTATGTCAATCCAAACGATTAATTAAATCTAATAAGCACATAAAAGACTACGTAGGGTAACAAAGTATCCCTACCTTGAAACAATTTAATCACAATAATCTTACAAGTTATGCAAGGCAATTGTATCGTCAGATACCATTGCTAATTTAACCCTCAGCTACCTTAGATGATTAAACATGCACTGATTAAGTACTGTGTCCATTAATTACAATTTCAATCCGTTTAAATGATTAATTCATCAGCTACCTCACAATTGTAATGCAAGAATAACTTAGTCATGATTTTACTTAATCAAGCATCTTACCGAGGCCTATAACAACATAAACACAATTTTAACAATTTTAGGAAACGAAATGCAATCAACCTAACACGAATTAAATCCAAGATAAATTGATTAAATTAACCATTCCAACAACATAAACATTCATAAATATGTTCATCATAAAAAAAATTAAAGAGATAAGGAACAAGAATCAAATCTGGTGTTTTTTCATGGCTTGACTAGTTTGCTCCGTTCTTCTTTCTACGTTGTCCTCGTCGACCATGGCTGCTATGAACACTTGATTGCTACTCCAAATGGCTGATGAATGCCCCTTTTCCAATAGGAGAAATCAGCAAGAGAGCAAGGGAATTTGGAATGGAAAAGAGAGAAAAGATGTGAATGCTTGAGATGTTTTTCAAATGACCAGCCTAAGGGGGTTTTTATAGCTGAAGAGGGCTGCTAAAAATAGCTAAAATTATCAGCCAAAGAGCCCTCCCTATGCCGGCCACACATTTGGCAAGGTTGAAAGTTTCAACTTTTCTAATTTAGGCTTGGGGCAATTCTATAAGCCACCAATTGTGGAGGGGTTCGTTTGCACCTTGAACAAGTCTTTAAGGGCCTCCTTTCAAGCTAAATAATCAGCCAATAAGCTGATTTGGGTCAACATATGGACGGGTTTCGGCTGTCCACTTCTTGATCGATTCGGTTCATTCGGTTCGGCTCAACTGGACCATTTTTTCATAATTAATTAATAATAATTTATTTAATCCAAATTAAATTGGATATAAATTAAAATTAATTATATCATGAATTAATACACATAATTGGATTGACTTAGGCTGAAAATTATTTCGCCTTGATACTTCAATTTGCTTCTCGATTTTGAACTTAGTAGTGTTTGCCAAGTCATTTTTTTCCCTTTTGTGCAAATCTGACAAAAAATTATTAAAATTAATCAAAGTTTATTATAAAATTAATTAAAATTCATTATGTTAATAATTTAAGTACAAAATAATTATTTTATAATAATTGTATATTTTTCGACAATAATTTTGCCGAAACTGCATGATTTTGAGTTTAAAAAGGCATGAAAAAGTGTGTATATTTTCGTGTTTCCAAGTAGTACCTTTTAGGTACACTCTCAAGCCACATATCATACAACGGAATTACCAGTCCAGCCTAAATTCTAGCTGTAACATATACTCTAAGGGCTTTGCCGGATTACCAGTCCAGGCTAAATCATTTATATGACAAAGAATTCCCTATAGAGTCCATTATGGATTACCCGTCCGGGCTAAATTTAATCCATAACATATGTTCAAGAGGAATTATATCAGGATTACCTGTCCAGACTAAATCCTATTAGAATTGAGGTCGACGGATTACTCATCCGAGTTAAATCCTATCCACAACAAATGCAAGACCTCTTTTGTTTCGGGAAATCACATATCCATCAATTTTCCATTTATTCAACTGGGATTTAAACACTTTTTAAGCATTATCGGGCATTTTATTATTTCATACCTCCGTAACATTTTTGTAATTCGAGTAAAACACATTCCACATTCATGTCAAGCATATAAGTAATATTTTATTCATTTACCACTTTATTAGGAATTTTCATTTATCGGGCTATATCAAGTAGGTGATCATTGCACATATTTATGACATTGATAAAATTCACAAATACAACATCTAAATCAAGTATAAAAACATATACAATTTAGTTACACGAACTTACCTCGACAAAGTGTATGTAAAATCTACTAATCCGACATTTTCCTCATTCCTCGTTCTAACTCCGAATCTGGTCTATTCGTATCTATACGAGTAGATTTAACATCAATTTATCATATTTTACATTCATGTAGACTAAATTTTCATCCTAGGCAAAATTACTATTTTGCCCCTAACTTTTCCAAAAATTCAATTTTCGTCCCTAAGCTCGAAAAATGAAACTTGTGAAAATTACTCCCTATTCCAAGCCTAACCAAAGCCCCATTACAAATTTTACAGCACATGCATTCATAAAATTTTAGAATTTTTCATCAAATTTTACAACTTTTCATTTTAGTCCCTAAATCATGTTTTCATCAAAAATCACTTTGTAAAAGTTGTTTATCTATCAATAATCGTTCATTTTCTACCATAAATTTCTAATTTCCAGCATATGAATCCATGTTCCATTTTCATGCTTTGATAACTTTTCAAATTAATCCCCCAAATAAAGAGATTAAGCTATCCCGATTCCAAAAATTTCAAAATTACTAAAAAATGGGACAAGAAACTTACCCAAATTGGCCATGAAAGTATCTTCTCTCTCTCCTAGGGTTTCCATGTTTATTCTAGGGAAGAAGATGAGAAAATATGATTTTTATTTTCTTTTCATATTTTTAATTAATTAATATTTTCACTTTCCAATTTAGTCCCTAGCCTTTTGTCATTTTCCATGGATGAATCATCCAAAAAAATCTACATACTTTTTATTAATGGCCTAATTACCATATAAGGAGCTTAAGTTTTGAATTCCATAGCTATTTATTCCTTATAGCTACTAGAATTCAACTATCGCATTTTATGCGATTTAGTCCTTCTAGTAATTATGCACTAAATTGATAAAATTTTCATGTCAAAAATTTCACATGTCACCTCTATCATAATAAGGACCATAAAATAAAATAAAAATAAGTTTTATTTTAGGCTCAAATTTGTGGTCCCGAAACCACTGTTTCGATTTCATCGAAATTGGGCTGTTACACATTAACATCTAAATCAATCCTCATTTCACTTGTCACAGAATTATCTCCATTGACCTCCTCACCTTAAACAATACACAATTTCAATGTGTCCCTATGAACAATTTCCTACAATTAATCTTGAATTGTATGATCTATAGAACCAATAAAATAACAGGAATAATCTTGTTTTACTAGAAACTTGCATCATATATTTGATAAACAATCTCATCACCACCTACCCTAAGGACAAGTTTATGAGACCACCAAAGAGAAATGTTGATTATGTAGTTGCATTACATGAGGAGTATTAAGTCATAATCTTATTTAATGTATTTTGGATGAACATATCAGTTAGTTGTAGTGCTTGGTGTATTCTATCCCCCAAAGGGGAGTTATACTCAGTAGGAATATAGATACTAGTCAAGAGGTATGTTTAGGATGATAGAGTAAGTATGGTAGCTTTTATGTCCATTCAAGTGAAGTATATTTTCTGTTGATGTTAGTGAAACTATCATCTAGGAGTTGTTAATTGTATTAGACAAATAATATAGTCAGCTAGGGGATACTATCCATCGAGGATAGGTATTCGCCATTGTTGCATGTAAGACTATCTACACCCAAATGTCTCTTCTAGAAACCTACTAGAATATTATTTAAATATATATGTTGAGTTATCTTGGTTGTTGGAAACCGATTATAAGGTTGAGCATGTTTAGCTTTAGAGCTCACTAAGTTCTTTCGAACTTACTCTTTTTCTTTCTCTTTTCCAAGTATTACCATGACATGGACAAGTCGTGTAACTCTATCTTGTAACCAATATTTATAATAATTTACATCTTTTGCCAAATCATTATTTTAAGAGAATGTTTACATAATCTTGAAGTATAGGTTAAACCCTTGTAAATTATGGTTTATGAAATCATCTTTTAGTTTTATACGCCAATTTGATTTAAACGATATTTAACTACTAACAATGCACTTGAAACTTTTGTGTGGGAAATAACTCACCTTGCGTTTTATGTAAACCTGTTGACTTTTGTAAGACTTCCGTTGAAAGGTCATTTTCAATTATTTTTAATGTTATATGGCATATCCTTGATTTATTTTTTTCATTTAAATTTTGGGTTAACACCTCAATTTAGTGAGTATTCATCGAAACATCAATAACCAAGTTTAAACCCTCTTTTAGTGTAACGCCTCAATCCACCAATAAGGGTTAAGGTGTTAGAAGTTTTGTATTAGAGCCAAGGATGAGTCGATTCTTAGAAAAATGAAGGTTATGTCATGCCTCGATTTGCTTCTTACATGTTTCTGGTTAGTTCCTTGTAGTGTTGCTAAACTATGTTTATGTATGAAAATTAGAATGTCTTCGGATTTGCATGATGTTGCTGGAAAAAGATTTGAGAGAAATATTTCTCAGGCTCGTGGTTTGGAGCCTTTGGCTAATCTAGGAGCAACTAAAAATGCCGTAAGAGATACTTTTGTCAAGATGATGGAATGATTTTGACCAATGTAACAGCGCGGTTTAGACCCTATTCAGAATAGCAATTTCAAGACCACAAATGTGAGATTAAAATAATATTTTAATGTTATCTTTGGTGTTGATTCTGTGTGACATAGCCTGTGTGAAAATTTTGTGTGATAATTTTATCAATTGTGTGTTTAATTAAGAGAAAGGACTTAATTGTATAAGGTGCAAAATGCTATGTGCTGATTTATATGTGCTTAATTGTTGTTGGCTTTTTAAGGTGGAGGCCTTATGTTGTTAATAATCCATTTTTTTTTATAGTGGATGGTTAAATGACAAGATAACCTCAATGTATATTTGTCTTATGTGTTTATTAATCTGTTAGTTTGGTAAATTAATAATTATGTTTAATATGTTATAATAAAACATGGAAAATGGTCATTGTTATCATCTTTGCTCCACAAAAATTTGAGAGTGAAAGAAGGGTTTTAAGCTTTAAAAATTTTAGCTATTGTTCATCTTCATTTCAGGTATGTTTGAGCTCAGTTTTTGTTAATTTCTACATTTTCGTAATCGTTGTTCGTGCTCTAATTAACTCATATTGAAATTTTGTGAATTGATGATGTTTTTGGGATGAGCCATTGATGAATGCATGAGCTATGTGCTAGATGATAGTGAAATATGAAAACTTGGTGTTGGGTTAACATAGTTTAAATTGGGATTTTTAGTGAAATTGAGCATTTTAGACTTAATTTAGAAAATGAGTAATTGAAGGATTAAATTGTGAAATAAATGAAAGATGTGTGCTTGTATGAGCATAGTGAGAATTCGCCTACGCATGGGTACAAGCAAATTATATGTATTTGGTGATTTGATGAATTAAGGACTAAAGTGTCGAAATGGGTAAATGGGAGGGCTATTTTGTAAAATGCCCTAAATATGTATGGTGGATCAAATTGAATGAATTTGTGATTAAATGGATTGAATTTGAATGTGTATAGACCAAGAAAGGATAGTTCCGGATCGAGATCGAGGCAAAGATAAAGTGCTCATTAATCGATCGTTTCACTATTCAACGTCTGAGGTAAGTTCGGATATAGTACAAGTTATTAAATTTGTGTTCTATGTGATGTGAATTTAATAAATATCTATATAACTTTGAGCTTAGAAATGCTATGTGCTGAATCAAATTAGAAAGCACTAAGCGTACGAAATTAGAAACGCGATAGAAATGATTGGCACTGTGTGTGTGAGTTGATAGAAGCTTCGGCTCATTGAATCAGCACTGTGTGTGCGATACCGATATAAACTCAGTTTAATGTAATGGCACTAAGTGTGTGACATAAGCAAGAGAATAACAAAGATTGATCGAAGTATAAAGTCAAATGATCAAGTAGCATGGCTGGTGAAGTTATTATGAGTTGGTAAAGGTATGTACGATACCTATGTGGTTGATGAAATTGAAAGTAGATGACTGGAATGCTGTGTGAGTATTGGATATATTTGAACTTGTGTACCCTTGGTAAATTATCTATATGATGGCTAAATGTGTATATTGAATTGGTTCATTAAGTTAATTGCATATAAATTCGAACTTACTAAGCTCTGAATGCTTATTGTGTGATTGTTTCTCTATTTTGCAGTGTTAGTAAAGCTAGCTTGAATCCTGGGATCGTCAGCATCTCAATCACACTATCGGTAATCTATTTTGGTACTTTGGAAAGATGTATATAGTTGGACTATGGCATGTATAGGGTAGTAGATAAGATATGTCCTAAAATGTTTAATCCTTTCCATGTGAGTTGGCTTGGAAGTTGAGTGATGTTTAACTTATAATGAGTTATGGAAATGGTATGTTTCATGATGGTGTGGTTGATGATAAGATATGGTTTGAAGAAAGTTTATGATATGGATTACATGATGTTTGGTATATTCATGTTTTGATGTATATTTGTCACTTTGAATGGCTTTAATTGTGATGACAATGAGCATGGGAGTAAATAGTTTAGTTGGTGATTGGATAATACATGAAATGGTATGTTTGAATGCCTTTGAAAGCATGGATTGGTATTATATTGATCCTTGTAGGTATGATCTTATTGTGGGAGGGAAATTTGGTCTTACAAATGGCCTGTTTTGGCAAACGGGCGTGCCTATTGACTGTGGGATAAAGTCAGTAGCTAGCTTAGGAACACATGGGCGTGCCTAGTAGCCATGTGAATAAGTCAATATATTTCCTAAGAGCACACGACCTTAGCACATGGGCGTGCTTGATGGTCGTGTGAAGAAGTCAGTAAACATGCCCTATTTGACACGGCCTGGACACATGGGTGTGTTTGGTAACCGTGGGAGGCACACGGTCTGGTTGCACAGGTCTGTAACCTCAACAGTGTTGAATAATGCTTGAAAATTTGAAAACTTTCATAAGCGTTTGATTTACTCTCGACCCCTTTTAACATTTGATTAAGGTCTCGTAGACCTAGATGAGGGACTATATGTTTGTATTTGAGCATGTATGATTAATGATAGACTATGTGTTGTGGAATAAATGTATGTTATTATGGTTGTTCGGTAATTCCTCTTAACCCTATTTTGGCGACGGTCTCAGGTTAGGGGTGTTACATTTTATTGGTATCATAGCTACGATTTAGACGATTCTCGAACTAACGTAGCATGTGCCAGTCTAGCTATACATGCCATATATGAAATTGCGATAGTGTGATGAATTTTGACAGATGAAAATGTGTTTTCAAATAGTAACAGATCCCGATCGAGCAGTTGTTGACAATGTAGAGAGTAATATGCCTGGTCCCGCTCAAGGAACAGTGCCGGCCACATCTAGGCCAAATGAAATTAGTGAGGGAGGAGAGGCTAAGCAAGCCTTCTTTCGTATGATGAGTGAATGGTTTTCAGAGTTCGTTCGAACGAATCCGGCTGCTCCACAACCTCCACCCCCACAAGATCTTATTGTACCACAAGTGATAGATCTGATTCAACTGAATAAACCTTCAGTGGATAAGATTCGAAAGTATGGGGCCGAAGAGTTTAGGGCCACTTTCGATGATGATGCTGAGAGAGCTGAGTTTTAACTCGAGAATACAATTCGGCTGTTCGATGAGATGTCGTTGACTTCTGATAAATGTATAAAATGTGTTGCTTCGTTGTTGAGAGATACTGCGAATAATTGGTGGAAAACCATTATATCCGTGGTTCCAAGAGAGAGAATTACTTGGGATTTCTTTCAAGTTGAGTTCAGAAAGAAGTATATCATCCAATGATTTATTGATCAGAAACGTAAAGAGTTTCTAGAGCTGAAACAATGGCGCTTGTCAGTTACTGAGTATGAGCGGGAATTTGTGAGATTGAGCTGGTATGCACGAGAATGTTTTTTGACTGAAGCTACTATGTGTAAACGCTTCATAAAAGGTTTGAATGATGACATCAAGTTGTTGGTTAGGATACTTGATATAAATGAATTTGTTGTGTTAGTTGAAAGAGCATGCAAAGTTGAGGAGCTCAGTAAAGAAAAGAAGAAAGCCGACTCTGAAGCTCGTAATGAAAGAAAAAGAACTATGAGTAAGTTTTCTCAACCTTCGACAAAGAGATTTAGAGATGCAAGTAATCGATCAAATACTTCATATGGACATCCGAATAGAGACCGCCTAAGACTAATTGTTGGACCGAGAATTCAAGCCCCAATTGAATCAAGTGTTAATAGTGCCAAAAGTAACAAACTTGAGTGTAGACAGTGTGGAAGACGACATGTGGGAGAATTTTGGGGCAAGTACAACAATAGAGTTTGCTATAAATATGGATCACAAGATCACTTTATTAGAGACTGCCCAAAGATGACTGAGGAAGAAATGTTCAGAATGTGATATCGAGTAATGTGACGACTAGGGGTAGACCAACCAGAAATATCGGTAATGTTAGTGGAAGTCAAAGAAGACCACTAATACAACTGTGAGATCAGAGGCGAGAGCACCTACCCGAGCTTATGCTATACGAGCACGAGAGGAAGCGTCATCTCCAGACGTCAATACTGGTACTTTTACTCTATTCGATACTGATGTGATTGCATTAATAGATCTGGGATCAACCCATTCCTATGTGTGTATGAATTTAGTATTGAATAAGACTCTACCTGTTGAGTCTACTGAATTTTTGTTTAGAGTATCGAGCCCCTTAGGCAAGTGTGTCTTGGTGGATATGGTGTGCAAGAATTGCCCATTGATATTTCGTGATTTATGTTTTTCGGTCAATTTGATGTTGCTTCCATTCGATGAGTTCGATATAATTTTGGGTATGGATTGGCTCACTTTGCATAATGCTATTGTGAATTGTAAAAGAAAGAGTATTGAATTGAGAAGTGAGAATAGTGAGATAGTTCAAATTGAATCAAGTGATATGAAAGGGTTACCGGCTGTTGTATCTACAATGAAAGCTATGAACAATGTGAGAAAGGGTTGCGAAGCCTATTTAGCATATGTGATTGATGCAAAAGTGTCAAAAAAGAAAGTTAAATCTGTACCTGTAGTTTGTAAGTTTTCAGATGTGTTTCCTGAAGAGTTACCGAGATTACCTCCAATTCGGGAAGTTAAATTTGGTATTGAGTTAGTGACGGGAACTACTCCTATCTCAATAGCTCCGTATAAAATGGCGCCGGCTGAATTGAAAGAGTTGAAATCTCAGTTGGAAGAGTTGACTGATAGAGGATTTGCACGACCGAGTTTCTCTCCCTAGGGTGCTCCTATGTTGTTCATGAAAAAGAAAGATAGTACTATGAGAATGTGTATTAATTACCGACAATTGAATAAAGTGATGATAAAGAACAAATATTCGTTGCCTCGTATCGATGATTTGTTTGATCAACTGAGAGGAGCTACAGTGTTCTCTAAGATAGATTTGAGATCGGGATACTATCAGTTGAGAGTTAAACAATCTAATCTACCGAAAATTGCTTTCAGAACGAGGTACGGACATTACGAATTCTTAGTGATACCTTTTGGACTAACAAATGCTCCTACAGTGTTTATGGATCTGATGAATCGAATATTTAGACCGTATTTAGATCGCATTGTTGTGGTGTTCATTGATGATATTTTGATCTATTCATATGATGAAATGCAACATGCCAAACATTTGAGAATTGTGCTACAGACTCTACGTGAGAAACAATTGTATGCTAAGTTTAGCAAATGTGAATTTTGGTTGCGTGAGGTTAGTTTTCTAGGACATATTGTGTCATCTGCGGGAATATGAGTTGAACCAAGTAAAGTCTCAGCTATTTTAGAAAGGAAGCCTTTAGGAAATGTATCTGAAGTCTGTAGTTTTTTGGGACTAGCGGGATATTATAGACAATTTGTGAAGGGCTTCTTAATGATTGTGACGCCAGTGACAAAGTTGCTATAGAAAGATGTTAAATTTGAGTGGTTAGAAAAGTGCCAGCAGAGTTTCGATCAGTTGAAAACGTTGTTGACAGAGGCACCTGTGTTAGTTCAACTAGAAACGGGTAAAGAGTTTATAATTTATAGCAATGCATCATTAAATGGCTTGGGATGTGTACTGATGCAAGAAGGCAAAGTCATTGCTTATGCTTCGAGGCAACTAAAGCCGCATGAAAGGATCTACCTGACGTACGACCTTAAATTGGCTGCGATTGTGTTCACATTGAAAATTTGGCGTCATTATTTATTTGGTGAGAAATGTCATATCTTTACAGATCACAATAGTTTGAAATACTTGATGACTTAGAAACACTTGAATTTGCAACAGAGAAGATGGTTAGAATTGTTGAAAGATTACGAGCTTGTGATAGGTTATGACCTGGTAAAGCTAATGTTGTAGCTGATGTCTTGGGTTGAAAATCATCATATGCCTTGCGAGCTATTAGTACTCAGATAGATCTGTGTGATGATAGTACGATTTTAGCTGAGTTGAAAGTAAAACCGATGTTTGTACTTCAAATTTGTGATACTCAAAAAGATGATGTTAAAATGATGGCTAAACGAACTCAGTGTGATTTGAATGTTAATTCAAAATTTTGGGTTGATAGTGATGATTGTCTGAGATTTAGAGATAGGATTTGCATACCGAGAAATTTAGGGTTGATTTAGATGATTTTGAATGGAGCTCACAATAGTCGTTTGGCTGTTCACCTGGGAAGTATGAAAATGTGTGACGATTTGAAACAGTTTTATTGGTGGCATGGTATGAAACGAGACATCTCTGACTTTGTGATGAAATGTTTAACTTCTTAGACAGTTAAAGCTAAACATCAGGTTTCGTCTAGTTTGCTACAGCCGATTATGATTCCTGAGTGGAAATAGGAGAGAATTAAGATGGACTTTGTCTCGGGGTTGCCTTTATCTCCGACAAAGAAAGATGCAATATGGGTGATAGTTGATAGATTGCCGAAATTAGCTCATTTCATTCAGGTGAGAACAAATTATTCACTCGATAGATTGGCTAAATTGTACATTATTGAGATTGTGAGATTGCACGGAGTGCCACTATCTCTAGTTTCTGACAGAGATTTGAGATTTACTTCTAGGTTTTGGAAGAAATTGCAAGATGCATTAGGCACAAAACTACATTTCAGTACTGCATTTCATCTACAAACGAATGGTCAATCCGAGCGAGTCATTCAAATCCTCGAAGATATGTTAAGATGTTTTTTAATTGAGTTTGAGAGTATGTGGGAAAAACATCTATCGTTGATTGAATTCACGTATAATAACAGTTATCAATCTAGTATTAAAATGGCACAATATGAAGCTCTTTATGGTCGAAAATGTCGAACTCCATTGTATAGGACTGAGCTGAGTGAGAATAAGATTCACGGGGTTGATCTTATAAAAGAAATCGAGCAAAAAGTGAAAGTAATTCAAGACAGTTTTAAAGTGGCCTCAGATCGTCAGAAGTCGTATGCGGACTTGAAATAGAAAGAAATCGAATTTGATATTGGTGATAAAGTGTTTCTGAAAGTGTCTCCGTGGAAGAAAATACTTCAATTTGGTAGGAAAGGTAAGTTGAGTCCGAGATTCATCGTGCCATATAATATCATTGAGCAGTAGGGCGGTTGCTTATAGATTGATATTGCAACTTTGAGTTAGAAAAGATTCATAATGTGTTTCATGTGTCAATCTTAGAAGGTACAGATCTGATCCGTCTCACGTGATTGCTCCTACTGAAGTTGAAAATCAGCCAAATTTATCGTACAATGAAGAACCAATTCGAATTGTGGTACGAGAGACTAAATAGTTGAGAAACAAAAGAATTTCCTTAGTGAAAATGTTTTGGCACAAACACAAAATTGAAAAGGCTACGTGGGAGCCTAAGAATGTTATGAGAAAGCAATATCCACATCTATTCATTGCTAAGATTTTCGAGGATGAAAATCCCTAAGGGAGGGAGAGTTGTAACAGCTCGATTTAGACCTTAGTAGGAACAATGGTTTCGAGACCACAAATATGAGGTCGAAATAGTATTTTAATGTTATCTTTGGTATTGATTCTATGTGACATAGCCTGTGTGAAAATTCTGTGTGATAATTTTATCGATTGTGTGTTTAATTAAGAGAAAGGACTAATTGCATAAGGTGCAAAATGCTATATGCTGATTTATATGTGCTTAATTGTTGTTGGCTTTTTAAGGTGGAGGCCTTATGTTGATAATAATCCATTTTTATAGTGGATGGTTAAATGACAAGATAACCTTAATGTATATTTGTCTTATATGTTTATTAAAAGGTTAGTTTGGTAAATTAATAATTATGTTTAATATGTTATAATAAAACATGGAAAATGGTCATTGTTATCATCTTTGCTCCACCAAAAATTTAGATTAAAAGAAGGGTTTTAAGCGTTGAAAATTTCGACTATTGTTCGTCTTGATTTAAGGTATGTTTAAGCTTGGTTTTTGTTAATTTCTACGTCTTTGTAATCGTTGCTTCGTGCTCTAATCAACCCATGTTGAAATTTTTTGAATTGATGATGTTTTTGTCATGAGCCATTGATGAATGCATGAGTTATGTGCTAGTTGATAGTGAAATATGAAAACTTGGTGTTGGGTTAACATAGTTTGAATTGAGATTTTTAGTGAAATTGAGCATTTTATACTTAATTGAGAAAATGAGTAATTGAAGGATTAAATTGTGAAATAAATGAAAGGTGTGGGCTTGTATGAGCATAGTGAGAATTCGGCTAGGCATGGGTACAAGCAAATTATGTGTATTTGTTGATTTGATGAATTAAGGACTAAAGTGTTGAAATGTGTAAATATGAGGGCTATTTTGTAAAATGCCCTAAATATGTATGTGTTGATAAAATCGAATGAATTTGTGATTGAATGGTTTGAATTTGAATGTGTATAGACCAAGAAAGGAGAGGTTCGGATCGAGATCGAGGCAAAGATAAAGTGCTTGATTAATCAACCGTTTTACTATTCAACGTCTGAGGTAAGTTCGGATAAAGTGCAACTTGTTAAATTTGTGTTCTATGTGATGTGAATTGAATAAATATCTATATAACTTTGAGCTTAGAAACGCTATGTGCTGAATCGAATTAGAAAGCACTAAGTGTGCAAAATTAGAAACGCAATAGAAATGATTAGCACTGTGTGTGCGAGTTGGTAGAAGCTTCGGCTCATTGAATCGGAACTGTGTGTACGATACCGATATAAACTCAGTTTAACGTAATGGCACTAAGTGTGCAATGACAAGTATGTCAGGTTTCAAATTGGCACTAAGTGTGTGACATAAGCAAGAGAATAACAAAGTTTGATCAAAGTATAAAGTCAAATGATTAAGTAGCATGGTTGGTGAAGTTATTATGTGTTGCCAAAGGTATGTATGATACCTATGTGGTTGATGAAATTGAAAGTAGATGAATGGAATGCTATGTGAGTATTGGATAAAGTTGAACTTGGGTACCCTTGGAAAATTATCTATGTGATGGCTAAATGTGTATATTGAATTGGTTCATTGAGTTAATTGCATATAAATTCGAACTTACTAAGCTTTGAAAGCTTACTGTGTGATTGTTTCTCTATTTTGCAGTGTCAGTAAAGCTAGCTCGGATCTGGGGATCATCAGCATCTCAATCCTACTATCGGCAATCTATTTTGGTACTTTGGAAAGATGTATATACTTGAATTATGGCATGTATAGGGTAGTAGATAAGATATGTCCTGAAATGTCTAATCCCTGCCATGTGAGTTGCCTTGGAAGTTGAATGATGTTTAACTTATGAATGAGTTATGGAAATGGTATAATTCATGATGGTGTGGTTGATGATAAGATGTGGTTTGAAGAAAGTTTATGATATGGATTACATGATGTTTGGTATATTCATGTTTTGATGTATATTTGTCACTTTGAATGGCTTTAATTGTGATGACAATGAGCATGGGAGTAAATGGTTTAGTTGGTGATTGGATAATGCATGAAATCGTATGTTTGAATGCCTTTGAAAGCATGGATTGGTATTGTATTGATTCTTGTAGGTATGATCTTCTTATGGGAGGGAAATTCGGCCTTACAAATGACATGTTTTGCCTACACGATTATGGCACACGGGCATGCCTACTGACCGTGGGATAAAGTCAGTAGCTAGCTTAAGAGCACACGGCCATGGTACACGGGCTTGCCTAGTAGCCGTGTGAATAAGTCAGTATTTTGCCTAAGAGCACACGACCTTAGTACACGGGCGTGCCTGATGGTTGTGTGAAGAAGTCAGTATACATGCCCTATTTGACACGGCCTGGACACATGGGTGTGTCTGGTAACCGTGGGAGGCACACGGTCTGGTTGCACGGGCATGTGACCTCAATAGTGTTGAATAATGCTTGAAATTTTGAAAGCTTTCGTAAGCGTTTGATTTAGTCTCGACCTCTTTTTAACATTTGATTAAGTTCTCGTAGACCTAGATGAGGGACTATATTTTTGTATTTGAGCATGTATGATTAGTGATAGACTATGTGTTGTGGAATGAATGTATGTTATTGTTGTTGTTCGGTAATGCTGCTTAACCATATTCTGGCGACAGTCTCGGGATAGGGGTGTTACAACCAATTTATGGGAGTTGCTCATGTGCCTCCACCCTAACCTCAGTCTCTGTTAGAAGCTACTCCACCTAGGGCACCCATTCTAGCTGTGCCAGTTGTGAACCAGTTTCGAGGAGATCCCATGAGGGAGATACGTAAGCGTGGCATTAAGAAATTTCTAAGGGATAAAGGTGATGACCCGCCACAGCACAATAGTTGCAAACTCATGTAGGAAGGGCGATTTCATAGCTAAAATGTACTGTAACACCCCTATCTCGTGTCTGTTGCCAGATAAGGGTTAAGGACGTTGCCTGACAGATCGAAAACTTTATCAGACAATTCGTAAGTTAAGCCATCAAATACAATCATAATGTCCCCTTTGTAGGTCATCGAGACCTAAAGCATGCTTTGTAATAGGGTTAGGACTAAACTGGAACACATACAAAAATTCTTAGAAATTTAAAAATTTTCTAAATTTCAAGGGTTACACGCCCGTCTGGGCAGGCCGTGTGCCTCCCACAGCTGCTAGGCACACCCGTGTGTCCTCCCCATGGTCGAACCTGACTTAACTCCATGGCCACCACGCACGCCCATGTACCCTGACCGTGGTCGATCCTGACTTGGCTCCACGGCTACCAAGCACCCCCGTGTGCTAAGGCCGTGTACACTTAGGCCATATACTGACTTATTCACACGGCTACTAGGCACGCCCATGTACCATGGTCATGTTCTCTTAAGCTAGCTACTAACTTTACACCACGGTCACTAGGCACGCCCGTGTGCCACAACCATGTGACATTGTAGGTCATTTGCAAGGCCAAAAATGACACCCACATAGGGTCTTAACCTACAATCAAATATCAATCCAATCAATGCATATTTAACAACCATGAACATGCCAAAATATCCATTCAATCTTTACATTCAAAACAAATTTCAACCATGCCAACTTACAAGACTAAAACTTATGTATATGCAAGCATAATTTATCCATACTTACCATTCACAAGATCATCCTTTTTGTTAAACATATAAGCTCAAAATTTCATCTATATACTTACCTTAAACTTAATCATTTCTTATGCTTTCAAACCATACCAAATATACATCATATAACACATTCATTAAAGCATGTTACCAACACATAACTAGCCAAATCACATGGCTAAGTTCAAATCTCACACCTATACAATTAACTAGCCTATACATGTCATATCTAGCTATATACATTTCCAAAATGTACCAAAACAAGTTGAGTACTGTGATGATGATCCTCGATGGTCCCTGAGCGTTCAGTAGCTTTGACGATCTATAAAACAGAGAAAACACACACATAGAGTAAGCTTTCCAAAAGCTTAGTAAGTCATATACAAATAAACTTAATACACAATGCATATAACCAAAATTGAAACATTGGTACTTATAAATCTCATAGCCATTTCATTTCATAGGCTTTGGCACATTTACTCACTCAAAGCTTGCCAAATATTTCATATCACATATCACATATATACTTAGCTTATTCAAAACCACTCTTATATCTCATTCATATTCTCATGTTCAATCATACATTTATTCAAATCAAATTCACATAGGTACTTACCTTTTATACACACTTAGTGTACATACCGAACGTACCTGGAACGAATATATATTCACGTAATTGTTCATAGCCCAACTTTTCCCGTTGAATAGCTTGGAATCTAATAGGATATACAGAATACTCGGAATAGTTGTACAATGCCAACGTCCCAGACGTGGTCTTACATGTAATCAGATATCGATGCCACTGTCCCAGACAGGGTCTTACATGAATCAATACGATGCTGATGTCCTAGACATGGTCTTACACGTAAAGATCATATCAATGCCAACGTCCTAGATGTGGTCTTACACGAATCTCGAATTAATGCCAACGTCCCAGTCGTGGTCTTACATGATAAAACAGAACAGATACCTATGTCATGACATAACTAATCCTATCTATTCCTAGGTTCGTACGGGACTTCTCGGACATTATCACTATATCGATCTTATCTCAAAATTCATATACATAGCATCTCATAAGCATTCATTGTTATCAATAGTCATATGAATATGCACAATTCAATACAAATACATTTATTTGCATAATGACTTACCTCGGATTCGATTTAACGGAAATGGAAACAACTCCTCGGTTACTTTCGCTTTCCCGTGGTCTAAGTCCGTTTTCCTTGGTTCTTGATCTATACATATTCATATTTAACCCTTTTATTCACTATTCATCCAATTCAATCCAAATACACATATATTGGGCAATTTACAAATTAGCCCTTATAATTGCACATTTTATCAATTTAGTCCATTTTTCTCAAAACATCAAATTCACAAAATCATCATTTAACCATGCTTAGCTGAATGTTCATACAACTCATACAAGCCCATATTTTCCATCAAATTTGCAATCTAGTCCCTCAAGTTAATATTTTCTCAATTTAACCTTATTAAGCTAAATTCATCAAAATTTCAAGAACAAAGCATGTTCATCTAGTACAAATCTTTCAATTAACAACCAAGATCATCACAAAGCTCATTCACCAATGGCACATCTCATGAGCATCATCAACTCATAAAATTGAGACATGGGCTTAATAGTAGACTAAGCAACAATCTCAAAAACATAAAAATCATTAAAATCCAAAACCAAAACATACCTTAATCATCCAATTCAATGGTCGAATGCCCTAGCTAGTTTTCTCTTTTCTTTCTTTGCTAGTTTCGATCAATTGAAGAGAAATAAAAGATGAACACTTTCATCTTTTTGTTTTATTAATATAAAATTAACACATATTTTACTAAATTAAACTTTTATAAACATAAAAGACAATTATAATTCAATGTCATTTTTTCCATTAACAATCCACTAACTTATGAATGGCTTGATTGCCATATAAGGCCTCCACCTTTACAAAGCCACAACACATTGGTAGTTTAACAAATAGCATGCTAGTTTTGCATTTGATGCAAGTCAATCCTTTTATCAAATTAAACACACAAACAGATAAATTATCTTACGAAAATTTAGCACATGCTTAATCACACATCAAAGTCATAGATAATAATATTAAAATATTTCACTGACTCGAATTTGTGGTCCCGAAACCACTGTTCTGACTATAGTATAAACCAGACTGTTACATGTACGTCGATAGATAGTCTATTATACGTTGTTTCTTTATTAAAGGTAGAGGCATATCAATGGTGGGAAACGTTGGTAAGTGTGACCCTAGAAGAACAAATAGTCTAAGAGTTCTTTTTAATAAAATTTAGAGAGAAAGATGTGAATCTGATGTATGTGGAACAGATGAAGAAAGAGTTTTTATATCTCAAGCAAGAACGAATGTCAGTGATGAAATACAAGCGAGATTTTGTCAAACTTAGTCGATATGTGAGGGATATGTTCCAAATTGAAAAGGCCTTGTCTGATAAATTTGAGTGGGGCTTAAGGGATGAAATTTGCTCCGTAGTAGCAACTATAAAAGTTCAAAATCTAGTAGCCATGATAGCCAAGGCTCATAAGATGGAAATGATTATTCAAGACAGAAGTGAGGGCAAGAGAGAGAGAAAAGTGAGCATGAGAATATTGAACCGCTCCCTACCAAAAATTTTAACAAGCCTAAAGAAGTGAAGGATTTCTCCTATGAGCCAACAAGAGATTCTTAGATGATGGGAAGTCGTCATGATAGTGATTAGTGTCAAATTACATTTATGGCGAGTTTTGATGGATCAAACAAATGAAGGCTTCTATCTGTAATACTTGTGCGAGAAAACATGTGAGAATTTGCTGAAATGTGATGAAAGTCTGTTACGAAGCAAGACGCCTGACCATTTGGTCCGAGATTGCCTAGTAAGGACTAGAGGCCAGTCTAAACAATCAACCCAAGTAGTTTGCATGAATCAACGTGATGTGAGAGCAAGGGCTGTTGTGAGGTAAAAATCTATCAAAAGGACTCCAAGTAGAAGTTTTACTAATACCAACTCAAGAGCAATAGTCAGTGCTTGTAATTTTAGAGCCCAAGAAGATGTTGTACCTAATGGTAAGAATTTCATTATAACATCCCAAAGTTAGGCCTAGTAGGATTGGGCCCATTGGGCCTTAGGCGTAAGAGCGTTTAAAATTTATGGGAATAAGAGAACGGCATTAGTGCAAGTTGGATCTATTAGGTGAGTGATTTTGGAAGGTTAGGGGGCTTCTATGAAGTCCCAAGTTCAAACTTTGGCTTTAGGGAAATTTTGGTTTTAGGTGAATAAAACCCTGAGAGTTAGTAGGTAGGCTTTAAGAATAAAATGTGGAGAGAATGACATAAGTGGAGTGTGTGGTGTAGTGGCAAAGTGACGCCACATAAGAGACAAGGGGGTGACGCCAAAAGGAAGGAAGGAGGTTCAAGGTTCAAGTCTTGGCTCTTGCATTTTGGTTTTCTTTTTAAAGGGACTCTAAAATTTTGCCATAGGGTTATATTTAGTTGCGCATGGTTTTAGAAACAAGGAGCTAGTTGGTAAAGTGGTTAGCGGCGTGGATTGTGCTACAAGGGAGCACAGGTTGAATCTCATGGAAAGCGATGGAGTATTTATTTTGCGGACTCGGACGGAAGAGTTTCATTGGATTTAAACTCTCTTCGGAGAGATCCCATCATCGAAAAGATATAAAGGAGGAAGGTGAGAAGTTAGCTATAAATAGAGCTGCCTAGGAGGAGAAGGAGCATACCTGGTTGGCGTTGGGCATGGGAGTGCTCGGAGCGCGGTTTAGCAGCTTCAGATTCCTATCAGGTGTGTACCTCTCTCCACTTTAGCTGTAGAGCGACAAATGCCGAAATGCTGGTCACACGGTGATGGTAGCCACACGAGTGTGCGAGCGTACGTGTGGAAGCTTCGACGCGATGTCGAGGCCACCATGAGTATTCTTGTAGGTGTGGGCTATTGGGCCAAGTCGGCCCAATAGGCCCTAGGGCCCATATGAGTAAATTATATGATTGAGTAGTAGATAGTGAACTAGACTATGTGAATCTCATATATGTGGCTAGGTTTGGGCTAAATGGGCCACACGAGTATGTGGGCCCACTTGGGCCGAGAATGGGCCTTAGGCCCATTCGCATCATTATCTCTATTTAGAATACTTGAGTCATTTGAGGCGATAATGGACCTTCTGTTAGGTCGTTAATACCCTGATTTGTTAAATGATCAAAATACCCCTAGTTTACAAAATTATCGAAAGACCCTAATTTATGAAATTACCAAAATACCCCTGGTTTATAAAATTATCGAAATACCCTAATTTGTGAAATTACCAAAATACCAGGTTTACAAAATTACTAAAATACCCCTGGTTTGTGAAATTATCGAATTACCCCTAATTTGCAAAATTACCGAATTACCCCTGGTTTACGAAATTACCGAAGTACCATTGGTTTATAAATTACCAAATTACCCCTGATTTGCAAAATTACTGAATTACCCTGGTTTGTAAAATTACGGAATTACCCCTGGTTTGCAAAACTACCGAATTACCCTTGGTTTGCAAAATTACCGAATTACCCCTGGTTTGCGAAATTACTGAATTACCCTTAGTTTGTGAAATTATCGAATTACCCCTGGTTTACGAAATTACTGAATTACCCCAATTTGCAAAATTACCGAATTACCCCTGGTTTGTAAATTATCGAATTACTCCTAGTTTGCGAAATTACCGAATTACCCTCGAATTATAAAATTATCGAAATACCCTTAGTGTGTAATTACCACTTTACCCCTAAATGAAAAATGACCGTTGTACCCTCGTGGTAGTACTAATGTTGTTTGTGTTAATTGTATGATTGATTATGTTCGAGATTGGCCACTAGGTTGTGGTAAACTACGAGCAAAGTTGTAGGCGGATAGCGATAGTTAGATTAGCGATAGTGTCGACGTAGAGAGCGTGACATTTCGTGTTATCAGGTGTGTAACTCTTACACACTTTATATGTTAATTATGTTATTATATATGTATTGCAAAAAGCCGAAGTGACGATAATGGTCACTAAAAATACCCTTGTGGGTTTGGATCAAGGATTCTGGGTAAGTACATAATACTCTGTTGATAGCAAAAGTATGTATGAATGGAATGGTTGGTTGTTATGCATTTGAAAGTATGATCATATCATATTGACTGTTAAACATGGCATGGACTTGGGGTATGATGTGATAAGGGAGAAAACGTGATCTCTTTTAGACTGTCACCAGTGGTTGGTACCACAAGTGGGTTGGCCCTACATATTACCTTTGTGACTAAGTCTCAGTGGTTTGGAACCACCAGTGGTTTGGTACCACATATATATTATTTTGTGACTCGTCCCAGTGGTTCGGTACCACAATGGGTTGGCCCCACATATATTCATTACGGGATTGTCACCAGTGGTTTGGTACCACAAGTGGGTTAGCCCCACGTATTCTCTTATGTGACATTTATCACCAGTGGTTTGGAAACACTAGTGGTTTGGTACCACATATATATTATTTTGTGACTCATCCTAGTGGTTTGGTACCACAGTGGGTTGGCCCCATATATTGTAACACCCCAAACTCGGTCAAAATGCTACGACCGAATCTGGCGTGTCACTGGGAAGAAAACGTCTTGAAAACCAATTTGTTGACTTTATTTGAGAAGTAAACTGTTATGTAGTTGTAAAAACGAATTTGGATTGTGTGAATTGCTAAACATTTTGAAACTTAGCTTAGCAAAATAGGGTTGCCTTGTTGCTAACCCTGGTTTGTTATTTATCCGGTGTATAACTTCAAAAATTTCAAAAAGTTTACTCAAGTTTGTAAAAACGTCCATTTCATAAATCACTTGGCATGCCTTTCTAGTTTAACAAAAATTTAAGGGAAAACAAAACAAATAATAAATCCCAAAGTAAAGTTTAAGTGGCCTTATTACAAAGCTAAAATCCAAACTTAAAGTAAAGAAAAACTAAATCCAAAATAAACATTGAAATGGAACAATTGTTTAGCATGGCCACCATGAGTCCACACCGGCTCCAAATCCACGATCTAGACATTATCCACAAAAAATAACGGAAGGGGTGAGCCACCGAGACTCAATGTGTAATTCCCCACCCCCAAAAGATGTTAAGCTTTTACACAGATTCATATGCAAATATGCATGTCATGCAACCCATCCACCTAAATATCCATCCGAGTCTCCCAAATCTACCCCTTGTGGCACCTAGCCACTGATGGTTCCTAACCACTGGTAATCAAAGTTACAAATATTCATGTGTAGGGCCAACCCACTTGTGGTACCTAACCACTGGTGACGATCCCTTAGATCGATACGTGGGGCCAACCCACTGTGGTACCTAACCACTGGGACAAGTCATAAAATAAGCACATGTGGTACCTAACCACTAGTTGTTCCAAACCACTGAGACTTAGTCACAGAATCATGATATGTGGGGCCAACCCACGTGTGGTACCAAACCACTGGTGACAGTTTGATAAAACATACCTTCCTCCTCCGCTCATCATACCCATTTTCATGCATATGCTTTTCCATACCATATGATCATGATTATTACTTAAAGAAAAGATATAACATGACACGCACAGGTTTAACATAGATAAATCACATTATCCCTCATAATAGACTTACCCTGAGTCCTTGCTTATACCCACAAGGGTAACATAATGGTTCCAACCGTTACTTTGACTTTTGACAAAACACAACATTAACATATCAAACATATGAAGTGTGTAAAAGTTACACACCTGATTACTCGTACTATAACACCCTCTACTTCAACACTATCGTCAAACGAGACTACCGCTATCTGCCTACGATCTTGCTCCAATACTGGCCCACAACCCGATGGCCAATCTCGTATTACTGATACTGCTTGCTTTTTGAATTTCAGGGTTGGGTTTATAGATCCAACCCTTCCTAATGCTTGGCTGGCATTTGAGTCCATAACAACCCTTGGTCACTAAACCGAATTTAAACAATGAAACCAAATCTAAGAGATTAACATAACACTTAAAATGAAACCCTTACCTAGATCGACAAATCCGAAAATCCTTAAGAAAGTGTCACCACCCTACTTACATTCGGCCAAGCGTCCAATCATTGGACCAACACGATGATCGCACCTACACAAGTACCTGATGAGATTCGGTAAAAGAGAAAGGGTAAGGGAGTGGCCATTCGGCTGAACCTATTACCAACACATACCTTCAGCTATCCTCAAAGTTCAGCACAAGAGATCACAGCGAGGAAGATTCGGCTTCTAGGAACAAGGAGTGAAAACCAACGAGATATCAAGGAAGTGATTCGGGTTAGAATAAAGATGAGAAAGAAAAGAGATAGCAAAGAAGAAAACTATGGAGAACTTACCAATCTTGAGATGATGATTCGACTATGGTGAAACTTCGGGAAAAGAGGCTGAACTTTAAAGGTTTCGACTATGGGAGAAGAAGATATGGGCAAGGGGTATTCGACTTTTGGAAGAAATTGAAGAGGAGAATAGAGAGAGTTAGAGAGTTTCAATTTTGAGAGCAATTGAGAAAAAAAAAAAGAGAACCCATAAGAGAAAGGGAATTTCGGCTTGAAAGAGAGAAGATAAGAAAGAAAAATAGCTGAAGAAGATGAACACTTTTGCCTACTACTTTCGGCATACCAAACCGATTTTCTCTCCCTCCCAGAGTTTGATTTTCGGCCAACTCGCCTCTACATGATAGCTTTTATCCTCCCTTGTTATCTAAATCTACAACTTCCTTCAAAAGAAGCCTCCTTAGCACCAACTTCTCCCCTCATATATCAACATATTATCCACATAAATAAAGCATTTAAATCTCCTATTTCTTAGCCTTTGTACCATCCTTCCCTAGCCCCCTTAAAGTGTCAAATTTGACCCAAGAACATGGGCTCCAAGCGGCTAACACTTGGGGCCAATCCTTCCCCTTAATGACGCCACCTTCTACTTCTCTTGCAGCACCACCAGACTTTGGGCCACTAGCCCACCATGCTAATTTTAAACCTAGATACCTATTTTTAAACCCTATAATGCCTCAACAGAAAATTAACCAAGGTCTCAGCCCAAACTTGAGCCCAATTCGCACCTCAAATTCTCAATCTAACACATTAAACACACACTCAATGTATAGGCCCCCAACTCAAGATGTTACATATATTCATTACGGGATTGTCACCAGTGGTTTGGTACCACAAGTGGGTTGGCCCCACCTATTCTCTTTTGTGACATTTGTCACCAGTGGTTTGAACCACCAGTGGTTAGGTACCACCAGTGGCTAGGTGCCATAGTTATTGGGTAGATTCAAGAGATGCGGAGACTAAACATAATAGGTTGTCCTGGGTTTGCATCGCATTGCATACATTATCTTATGTGACATATGATATGGGTTAAAGTTCAACCGAGGCTATTTTGGGCTAAGGCCTAATTGCCACCGTTACTGTAATAGGCTTCGACTCGAATTATTGTGATGCATGTTCTTACTGATGAGGGTTGTATACACTGAGTTTTCATAAACTTACCCCCTCTTTTTATTAAATGTTTCAGGTAATTTCCAACGATAGAGGATTGGGAGCCGTGAGGACTCGGGGTGGCTATACATCGGAGATACTACTTGTGAACTTTGGTAATTTTGATTTTTACCTTATTTTAAGAATAGTTATTTTGTGATTATTCTACTTTAATTTGGATTTTGGTAATGTAATAAGGCCATTTACACTTTAGTTTGGGTTTATACTTATTTTTATTAACTTTCTTTAGTTTATTTTGGACTATTAAGGCATGCCCAATAAATTGTCAAAATGGATGATTTCCAAAACTCAAGAACTTTGAGACTTTACAATTGGCTAACTAAAATTTGGGTTTGAATAGCAAAGTTGCTAAATTTTCAAACTAAGACAAAAAAAAAAAAAATTGTTTCAATTGATCACTCAGTATAAATTCTGTTTCTATAAAATCAAAGGTTTTTACCCAACTCATGACTTTAACCCGATTTTCAAATTTTTTCTTTTCTTGTGACATGCCAGATTCAGTCGTACCATTTGACCGGGTTTGGGGTGTTACAATTGTGGTATCAGAGCCTAGGTTGCAAAACTCGGCTGTGGAATGGGCTCGAAAAATGTTTTTTCAAAGTTATTTGAAATTTGGTTTTTTTTTAAAAAAATTATCTTTATTGGAAGTATGGCACTCGAGTTTTCGGCACCAAATCCGTAAGTCCCCTTACTTATTATTATATGCCATAATGACTGTATTTATTCTGTGTATATTTTGGATGTGATGTTTGAATGGAAATTTTTTATGTATGAGTGTTAAATATTTGTTTGCTCCTGTATTAGATATTTGGTTGTGTGAAAAGGTTCCAAGATTAAGTTAGAAAGTGTATTACTGTTTAGAATCAGAGTGCGAAGCGTGAGTGTAGTGTTGTAGGTTAGGATGTGCGACTATTTCTATAGCTGGAAAATTTGAAGATGAAATTTCTTTAAGGAGGGTAAATTTGTAACATCCCAAAGTTGAGCCTAGTAGGATTGGGCCCATTGTGCCTTAGGCGTAGGAGTGTTTAAAATTTTTTTGGAATAAGAGAATGGCATTAGTGCAAGTTGGATCTATTAGGTGAGTGATTTTGGAAGGTTAGGGGGCTTTTATGAAGTCCCAGGTTCAAACTTTGGCTTTAAGGAAATTTTGGCTTTAGGTGAATAAAACCCTGGGAGTTAGTAGGTAGGCTTTAAGAATAAAATGTGTAGAGAATGACACAAGTGGAGTGTGTGGTGTAGTGGCAAAGTGACGCCACATAAGAGGCAAGGGGTGATGCCAAAAGGAAGTAAGGAGGTCCAAGGTTCAAGTCTTGGCTCTTGCGTTTTGGTTTTCTTTTTAAAGGGACTCTAGAATTTTGCCATAGGGTTATATTTAGTTGTGCATGGTTTTAGAAACAATGAGCTAGTTGGTAAAGTGGTTAATGGCGTGGATTGTGCTACAAGGGAGCCTAGGTTCGAATCTCATGGAAAGTAGTGGAGTATTTATTTTACGGATTGGACGGGAAGAGTTTGAGTTGGATTTAAACTCTACTGGCGGAGGGATCCCACATCGGAAAGATACAAAGAAGGAAGGTGAGAAGCTAGCTATAAATAGAGCTGCCTAGGAGGAGAAGGAGCATACCTAGTTGGCATTGGGCATGGGACTGCTCGGAGCGCGGTTTAGCAGCTTCAGATTCCTATCAGGTGTGTACCTCTCTCTACTCTACCTGTAGAGCGAAAAATGCCGAAATACTGGTCACACGGCGATAGTAGCCACACGAGCGTGTGAGCACACGTGTGGAAGCTTCAACGCGATAGTCGAGGCCACCATGAGTATTCTTGTAGGTGTGGGCTGTTGGGCCACGATGGCTCAAAAGGGCCAAGTAGGCCCATATGTGTAAATTGTATGATTGAGTAGTAGATAGTAAACTAGATTATGTGAATATCATATATGTGGCTAGGTTTAGGCTAAATGGGCCACACGAGTGTGTGGGCCCACTTGGGCCAAGAATGGGTCTTAGGCCCATTCGCATCATTATCTCTGTTTAGAATACTTGAGTCATTCGAGGTGATAGTGGACCTTCTGTTGGGCCGTTAATACCCTGATTTGTAAAATAACTAAAATATCCCTGGTTTATAAAATTATCGAAATACCCTAATTTGTGAAATTACCAAAATATCCCTTGTTTACAAAATTATTGAAATACCCTAATTTGTGAAATTACCAAAATACCCCTGGTTTACAAAATTTCTAAAATATACATGATTTGTGAGATTACCGAATTACCCCTGGTTTGCAAAATTATCGAATTACTCTTGGTTTGGAAAATTATCGAATAACCCCTGGTTTACAAAATTACCGGAGTACCTCTGGTTTGCAAAATTACCAAATTACCCTTTGTTTGCGAAATTACCGAATTACCCTTGGTTTGTAAAATTATCGAATTACCCCTGGTTTACGAACTTACCGAATTACCCCTGGTTTGTAAATTACCGAATTACCCCTAGTTTGCAAAATTACCGAATTACCCCTGGTATACAAAATTATCGAATTACCCTTAGTTTGTGAAATTACTGAATTACCCCGGTTTACGAAATTACCGAATTACCCCTGGTTTACGAAATTACCGAATTACACCTAGTCTGTGAAATTATCAAATTATCCCTGGTTTGTAAATTATCGAATTACCCCTAATTTGTGAAATTACCGAATTACCCCCGAATTACAAAATTACAGAAATACCCTTAGTGTGTAATTACCACTTTACCCCTAAACGATAAATGACTGTTGTACCCTCATGGTAGTACCAATATTGTTTGTGCTAATTGTATGATTGATTATGTTCGATATTGGCCACAAGGTTGTGGGCTGGCTTCTGAGCAAAGTCGTAGACAAATAGCAGTAGCTCCAATTAGCGATAATGTCGACGTAGAGAGCGTGACATTACATGTTATCAAGTGTGTAACTCTTACACACTTTATATGTTAATTATGTTATTATCTATGTATTGCCAAAAGCCGAAGTGACGATGTTGGTCACTAAAAATACCCTTGTGGGTTTGGATCAAGGATTCTGGTTAAGTTTCGTAATACTCTGTTGATAGAAAAAGTATGTATGAATGGAATGGTTAGTTGTTATGCATTTGAAAGTATGATCATATCATATTGACTGTTAAACATGGCATGGACTTGGGGTATGATGTGATGAGGGAGAAAACGTGATCTCTTTTAGACTATCACCAGTGGTTTGGTGCCACAAGTGGGTTGGCCCCACATATTACCTTTGTGACTAAGTCTCAGTGGTTTGAAACCACCAATGGTTTGGTACCACATATATATTATCTTGTGACTCGTCCAGTGGTTCGGTTCCATAGTGGGTTTGCCCCACGTATATTCATTACAGGATTGTCACTAGTGGTTTGGTACCACAAGTGGGTTGGCCCTACGTATTCTCTTTTGTGACATTTGTCACCAATGGTTTGGAACCAGCATTGGTTTGGTACCACATATATATTATTTTGTGACTCGTCCTAGTGGTTTGGTACCAAAGTGGGTTGGCCCCATATATATTCATTACGGGATTATCACCAGTGGTTTGGTACCACAAGTGGGTTGGCCCCACGTATTCTCTTTTGTGACATTTGTCACCAGTGGTTTGAACCACCAATGGTTAGGTACCACCAGTGGCTAGGTGCCACAATTATTGGGTAGATTTAGGAGATGCGGAGACTGAACATAATAGGTTGGGCTGGTTTTGTATCGCATTGCATACATTATCTGCTGTGACATATGATATGGGTTCAGGTTCAACCAAGGCTATTTTGGGCTAAGGCCCAATTGCCACCATTACTGTAATGGGCTTCGGCTCGGATTGTTGTAATGCATGTTCTTATCGATGAGGGTTGTACACACTGAGTTTTCGTAAACTCACCCCTTCTTTTTATTAAATGTTTTAGGTAATTTCCAGTGATAGAGGATTGAGAGCCGTGGAGGACTCGGGGTGGCTATACATCGGAGATACTACTTGTGAACTTTAGTAATTTTGATTTTTACCTTATTTTAAGAATAGTTATTTTGGGATTATTCTACTTTAATTTGGATTTTGGTAATGTAATAAGGCCATTTACACTTTAATTTGGGTTTATACTTATTTTTATTAACTTTCTTTAGTTTATTTTGGACTATTAAGGCATGCCTAATAAATTGTCGAAATGGATGATTTCCAAAACTCAAGAACTTTGAGACTTTACAATTGGCTAAATAAAATTTGGGTTTGAATAGCAAAGTTGCTAAATTTTCAAACTAAGACAAATTTTTTTTTTCAATTGATCACTCAGTATAAATTCTGTTTCTATAAAATCAAAGGTTTTTACCCAACTCATGACGTTAACCCGATTTTTAAAATTTTTCTATTCCTGTGACATGCCAGATTCGGTCGTAACGTTTGACCGGGTTTGGGGTGTTACTTGTGGTATCAGAGCCTAGGTTGCAAAACTCGGCTTTGGAATGGGCTCGAAAAATATTTTTTTAAAGTTATTTGAAATTTGGTTTTTTTAAAAAAAATTATCTCTATTGGAAGTATGGCACCCGAGTTTTCGGCACCAAATCCGTAAGTCCCCTTACTTATTATTATATGCTATAATGACTGTATTTATTCTGTGTATGTTTTGGATGTGATGTTTGAAGGGAAAATTTTTATGTATGAGTGTTAAATATTTGTTTGCTCCTGTATTAGATATTTCGTTGTGTGAAAAGGTTCCAAGATTAAGTTAGAAAGTGTATTTACTTTTAGAATCGAGTCTTGTGATGTGAGTGTAGTGTTGTAGGTTAGGATGTGCGACTGTTTCTATACCTGGAAAATTTGAAGACGAAATTTCTTTAAGGAGGGTAAATTTGTAACATCCCAAAGTTGGGCCTAGTAGGATTGGGCCCATTGGGCCTTAGGCGTAGGAGCTTTTAAAATTTTTGGGAATAAGAGAACGGCATTAGTGCAAGTTGGATCTATTAGGTGAGTGATTTTAGAAGGTTAAAGGGCTTCTATGAAGTCCCGGGGTTCAAACTTTGGCTTTAGGGAAATTTTGGTTTTATGTGAATAAAACCCTAGAGTTAGTAGGCAGGCTTTAAGAATAAAATTGGAGAGAATGACACAAGTGGAGTGTGTGAAGTGACGCCACATAAGAGGCAAGAGGGTTACGCCAAAAGAAAGGAAGGAGGTCCAAGGTTCAAGTCTTGGCTCTTGCATTTTGGTTTTCTTTTTAAAGGGACTCTAGAATTTTTCCATAGGGTTATATTTAGTTGTGCATGATTTTAGAAACAAGGAGCTAGTTGGTAAAGTGGTTAGCGGCGTGGATTGTGCTGCAAGGGAGCCTAGGTTCGAATCTCATGGAAAGCAATGGAGTATTTATTTTTCGGATTGGACGGGAAGAGTTTGAATTGGATGTAAACTCTACTGGCGGAGGGATCCCACATCGGAAAGATACAAAGAAGGAAGGTGAGAAGCTAGCAATAAATAGAGCTGCCTAGGAGGAGAAGGAGCATACCTAGTTGGCGTTGGGCATGGGAGTGCTCGGAGCTCAATGATTTAGCAGCTTCAGATTCCTATCAGGTGTGTACCTCTCTCTACTCTAGCTGTAGAGCGGCAAATGCCGAAATGTTGGTCACACGGCGATGGTAGCCACACGAGCGTGCGAGCGCACGCGATGGAAGCTTTAACGCGATAGTCGAGGCCACCATGAGTATTCTTGTAGGTGTGGGCTGTTGGGCCACGATGGCTCGAAAGGGGCCAAGTGGGCCCATATGTGTAAATTGTATGATTGAGTAGTAGATAGTAAACTAGACTATGTGAATATCATATATGTGGCTAGGTTTGGGCTAAATGGGCCACACGAGTATGTGGGCCCACTTGGGCGAGAATGGGCCTTAGGCCCATTCGCATCATTATCTCTATTTAGAATACTTGAGTCATTCGAGGCGATAGTGGACCTTCTGTTGGGTCGTTAATACCCTAATTTGTAAAATGACCAAAATACCCCTGGTTTACAAAATTATCGAAATACCCTAATTTGTGAAATTTCCAAAATATATCTGGTTTACAAAATTATCGAAATACCCTAATTTATGAAATTACCAAAATGCCCCTAGTTTACAAAATTTTGAAATACCCTTAGTTTGCAAAATTACCAAATTACCCCTGGTTTGGAAAATTACCGAATTACCCCTGGTTAGCGAAATTACCGAATTACCCCTGGTTTGTAAATTATCGAATTACCCTTGGTTTGTGAAATTACCAAATTACTCCTAGTTTGCAAAATTATCGAATTACCCCTGGTTTACAAAATTATCGAATTACCCCTAGTTTTCAAAATTACTGAATTACCCCTAGTTTGTAAAATTATCGAATTACCCCTGGTTTACGAAATTACCTAATTACCCCTGGTTTGCAAAATTACCGAATTACCCCAAGTTTGTAAATTATTAAATTACCATTGGTTTGCAAAATTACCGAATTACCCCTGAATTACAAAATTATCGAAATACCCTTAGTGTGTAATTACCACTTTACCCCTAAGCGACAAATGATCGTTGTACCGTCGTGGTAGTACTAATGTTGTCTGTGTTAATTGTATGATTGATTATGTTTGAGATTGGCCACCAGGTTGTGGGCCAGCTTCTGTGCAAAGTCGTAGGCAGATAGCAGTAGTTTCGATTAGCGATAGTGTCGACGTAGAGAGCGTGACATTACGTGTTATCAGGGGTGTAACTCTTACACACTTTATATGTTAATTATGTTATTATCTATGTATTGCCAAAAGCAGAAGTGACGATATTGGTCACTAAAAATACCCTTTGTGGGTTTGGATCAAGGGTTCCGGGTAAGTTCCATAATACTCTGTTGATAGCTAAAGTATGTATGAATGGAATGGTTAGTTGTTATGTATTTGAAAGTATGATCATATCATATTGACTGTTAAACATGGCATGGACTTGGGGTATGATGTGATGAGGGAGAAAACGTGATCTCTTTTAGACTGTCACTAGTGGTTTGGTACCACAAGTGGGTTGGCCCCACTTATTACCTTTGTGATTAAGTCTTAGTGGTTTTAAACCACCAGTGGTTTGGTACCGCATATATATTATTTTGTGACTCGTTCTAGTGGTTCGGTACCGCAGTGGGTTGGCCCCACATATATTCATTACGGGATTGTCACCAGTGGTTTGGCACCACAAGTGGGTTGGCCCCACGTATTCTCTTTTGTGACATTTGTCACCAGTGGTTTGGAACCACCAGTGGTTTAGTACCACATATATATTATTTTGTGACTCGTCCCAGTGGTTTGGTACCACAGTGGGTTGGCCCCACGTATTCTCTTTTGTGACATTTGTCACCAGTGGTTTGGAACCACTAGTGGTTAGGTACCACCAGTGGCTAGGTGCTACAGTTATTGGGTAGATTTAGGAGATGCGGAGATTGAACATAATAGGTTGGGTTGGGTTTGCATCGCATTGCATACATTATCTGCTGTGATATATGATATGGGTTAAAGTTCAACCGAGGCTATTTTAGGCTAAGGCCCAATTGCCACAGTTACTATAATGGGCTTAGGCTCAGATTGTTGTGATGCATGTTCTTACTGATGAGGGTTGTACACACTAAGTTTTCGTAAACTCACCCCCTCTTTTTATTAAATGTTTTAGGTAATTTTCCATCGATAGAGGATTGGGAGCCGTGGAGGACTCGGGGTGGCTATACATTGGAGATACTACTTGTGAACTTTAGTAATTTTGATTTTTACCTTATTTTAACATTACTTAATTTGGGTTAATATTTTGTAATAAGGCCATTGGTTTATGTTTTCTAAGTTTTCATTTATAACTGTTAAACTTATAAATACGGGGTTTTCTTAAAACATGAGCAATCGTTTTCTAAAATATCATGTTATGCAACGATGCAAGTTCAACTTTCATAACAAAACACTTTTTCAAAATAATAACAACTTTTAAACGGTCATTTAGCAAATCGCGTTTTTCTCAAACAAACAACGAACTCGGAGTTTAAAAATTCGGTAAAACATTTCTAAACAATTGCTTAGCTTTTCAACTTCCTTCAATGTAACACGCCAAATTCGGGCCTAACTTCTAGGCCGAGTTTGGGGTGTTACATTCATGGGCGAAATTCCTTTTTAAGGTGGGAGAGTTGTAACACCTTGCCCGACATAGTCCCAGTTGGTGGTTTGTATGGGTGAATTGTTAGCTAAAGTATAAGCCAAGGTAGGTTGATTTTCGCTCTATCTGCTAAGTTAATTCAATGCTGGTTGTTGTGCATGATTGGCGGATTGTTTGTCCTATCAGGTAAGTTGGTAAAGACTTGGTTGAAGATTTGTCTTTTGGTGAAGTATAGGTTACTGATCTATAAGTCTTTGTAGGGTCATTGTGGAGAACCCGCCAGTGAGTTTTCTAAGCAAGCCTTGTGTTGATGGACCCTTCTATTAGTATTAGTTAGTGTCAGGTTGTTAGGTCATTGACCCAATAGTTTTCTTTAAGAGCACATGGGTATGTTGTTCAGTTTTAGTTTGTTTCTTGTTAAGATCTAGTTGAAAATTAACTAGAATGTAAGGATGTTTAAGGTAAGATTTGTCTAGAAATTATTATGTCAGTCATAAAAAGGGTGTTGAGTCAGTTTTGCATAGTTGGCCACGTTTAAGGTTATTTTAAGAGCTGTGTGGGCTATAAATAAAGGTGTGGTTGTTATAGTGGGGGTTGCTCTTATTTCTTTCTTCTACCTTGTTTTTATTCTTGTACCCCGAGAAAAGAAGGAATAACCTTGTTAGAGAAGAACTAGCGATTGTCCAAATAACAAGTAAAGGTTATGAAGTGTAGCAAAAGACTTGTAGTGCAACCAACTACTTTGAGATCTTCTGTGAGTATCATTTTTCTAAGTATTACCACAACGTTGAAGTCTCGTGGAAGGGACATAGCCAGAAGATAGTAGCCTCTATTATGAGCCTCGCATCTGTTTATTTTGTAACATGCATGTACTTTCATTTTGGATGTGTGGCATGTAACTCTGCTTTGTAACTAACATTTGTAGTAATTTGCATCTTTCGCCAAATCATTGTTTTAAGAGAATGTTTACGTACTATTGAAGTATAGGTTAAACCTTTGTGAATTGTGGTTTATGAAATCATCTTTTAGTCATATACAACAAACTGATTTAAACTATATTTAACTGTTAGTGATGCACTTGAAACTATTGTGTATGAAATAACTCACCTTGCATTTTATATAAACCTATCAACTTTTGTATGGTTTTCGCCGAAATTTCGTTTTCAATTATTTTTTATATTATATGGCATATCACTTGTTTGATTTCTTTTTCATTTAAATTTTTGGGTTAACGCCCCAGTTCAATGAGTATTCACCGAAACCTTAATAAAAGTATGAACCAAGTTTAAGCCTACTTTCAGTGTAACGCTGCAGTTCGCCAGCGGGGGTTAGGGTGTTACAGTTATATTGATTGAATTGATATAAATGGTAGATATGTTTGACAAATTGAATTGAATGGTACTAGTTTGTGTTATATCAATCAAATTGAAATGTTATGCAAATTGCAAATGATATATTCACCGTATATTTGTGAATTATGGAAACAGGAATATTATATAACTAGCTAATTTTTTTTTTTGTTATTGTATATCAAGGTGAGTTAATGTTTTAATCTATAAACTTCTAAACATTGAAATGCTTACTCGATTATGTTTATGTTTTGTAGTTGTCTTTTATGGAACTCGACTATCGAATCACTCTAGAGCTCACACTATCCAACTTCTATCTCAGTAATCTTTTAATTGTTCTAGATTCAATTATGTGGCATGTATATAGATTTGGAATTGTATTTATGTTATCCTGAATGCTTATGAACTTAGTTTAATGATGATATTGATTATAGATGTTTTGGCAAGATATATATAAGTGTGAAATTAGCATTTGGTCAATTATGTTTGTGGCAAGTGAATGGCCAACTTTGAATGTGGCTTGCTTTAGTTAAAATGTTTAAATGGTATAAAGAGATTGACTTGTAAATGTTGGCAATGTGATAAGTTTAGTTTGAATGGTATAAGTGGTTGAATGACTTGAGTTTATTCATGTTATGTTAATTGATTTGAGAGCCATTTGTGGCATATTGATATAGTGATTGAATGTGTTTAAAATGTGGTAAATTGGTATGTTTTCTATTGAGTTTATGCATGTTTTGATTAGGTTTAGTTGTGCATTGGGACATCAAATAGGTTATTGATTTAGTTTGGCATGAAGTAGGCACCAAATAACATATTTTTGTACCACACGGTTGTGTGTCACACACGGGATGGTGATACGGCTGTGTGTCCACTAGAAATTAGAAAGAATTAGAACCATATGGTTCCCGATTGTCACACGGGCTAGCCACACACCTGTGTGAGTATTGTAAATTTGGTCATCTAGATTTCACATAGCCTTAGTTTGTTACATGGCCCAGCCACACGGTCGTGTGACTTTTGATTAATTTTTTTTGTTTGATCCTCATTGCTTCATTTTGTTCATGTCCTAGACACACGCCCTTGTGTCCCCAATTTTGCATGAGTGCCCTTATCTTTTGAAAAAGTTGCAGTTTGATTTTGATCATTCCCAAGTCAATTTTATAACTTTTGTAAGCTTGATTTAGACTTTGTTTCATTTGTGATGCCTTATATATGTAATAGTTGTATTTGTAATTCAAATTTTTGAATTAAGTTTTGCATGTACTATTCCGTTGATTGTTGTAACATCCTATAACTTGGGTCCAGCGATCAGCCCGAGTGAGGAGTGTTACAAAAAAACATATTATTATTGTGTATTGTGATTAGTAGCACGTATAAGAGGATAAATGAAATCGTAGTTGCTTTAGCAACGTATGTGATATCCTGTAACTCAAACTCGACGACCGGATTAAATATGAGGTATTACAGTAATCATGATATAATTATTACCTTTAATTCCAAGGGTGCATGGAAAATTTGGCTCATTGACAATTATCCCAAACTTGACATTGCTAGTGTTGAGATACTCGTCCAAAAAAAAAAATTACCACACATATATTAATAAATAATAATTGTGGACTTTTTTTTTTTTTGTTTCAATTCTACACACTTCTATTACAGACTTATCGCTGTTTTATTGAAGCGATTTTGTTAAACTTAATTGAATGCATCCTTTTTTTTTTCTTTAAAAAAAATGAAGAAAGAGAGAGAGGTTTACTATAAGTCTATCAAAAAATGGTACTACCAGCACAAGATTCCATGATTTGTACAACAGATTAATGACAAACCATAAAGCATATTTACACATTTTTACACATAATGAAGATTCCATGGTTTCGTACGAAATTATTTACAACTATCGTAATACATATACAACAAAAGAAACAAACTAAATTTTTGTATCACCATTTGTACCTCTATCAGTGATGTGCAACTGCAATCACTGTTTCGTCATGCATCTTTGATTTGGACATTAAGGTCATCAACAGCATTCTCCTGCAACACCAATGCCTGTTCGAGTTTACCGAGTACATCACTTATTGACGGCCGATCCATTTGCCTACTAGCCAGGCACCCCACTGCAATTTCCACAAATGTCACAAGGCACTCGAACTTTATCTTTCCTCTTAGGTATGGTTCAATCAAGAGATCAATCTTTTCACTTCCATAGCAATGAAGAGCCCATCTAGCCAAGCTTACCTTGGTCTGGTCATCCTCGTTTGGCTCAGGATTAACAGCTGGTCTTGCACATAATACTTCAAATAAAACCACACCAAATGAGTAAACATCCGACTTGCGAGTTAATGTTTTGTTTCTGCCATACTCAGGGTCCAAATATCCAAAAGTACCCTTTGGTCCGGGACTGATTTGGCTCCTGTTGGAACCTGAAATCTTGCCTACTTTCGAAAGGCCAAAATCCGACACTTTGGCTACCCATTCTTGATCCAGGAGTATGTTTGTTGATTTGATGTCTCGGTGAATGATGGAATGTTCGGTGCCCGTGTGGAGGTAGTGTAATCCACGGGCAGCACCGATGCATATCTTGAGCCTTCGAGTCCAAGAAAGTGGTGGATTTTGGGTCTGGTAGAGATGATCACGTAGAGTTCCATTAGCCATGTAATCATACACCAAAATCAGCTCGCTATCTTCTTCACAATAGCCCAGCAATGACACAATGTTCGTGTGACGAATAGTGGAGAGCAATTCGACTTCAGTTTTGAACTCTTGAAGTCCTTGATTGGACTCGGGATTTTTGCGCTTAACTGCCACTTTGGTGATCCCATCGTCAAGCAGGCCCTCGTAAACCTTCCCGAAACCCCCGTAACCGAGCAGACGAGATTCACTGAAATTGTTAGTGGCGGCTTTTATCTCTTCCAAGGGAAATTGACGGCAATACTCTGAAGATTTAGAGATTAGGCTACTTGCTTTCCTAACGTTTACATCATAACGTAGCAAAAACCAATGAGATAACATAAAGACTATCAAAGAGACTGCAGAAATTCCAACGACAAGGCCGATAACCATTCCCAGGAAGATGTTAGATGTTGGAATACTCCCACTTCTGTCTTCATTCTTCACTTGAAGTACATGAGCTCCAAGATTGTTTCTTGTATCACTCAACTTCATGATCTCAATTCCATTTAGGATTACATCAGCAAGCTTTGGATTTGAATCAACGTTAGGCTGCAAGGCAAGCCATAGTTCAGTTCCTCCTTTGGATTCCGGAACCGTGATGGTATAGTCCTTATGCATTGCAACCAAAGGACCACCTGCCACAGCAACTATATCCAAGCTGCTTTCCACTGTCTTGTTGTTGATATACACCTTGAACACTCTCTGATTCACTTCTGTCACAAAAAGCTGAATCTCGCAGAAATGAAGCCTAACAATATACGAAAAGCCTGAGTCAATAGAAAATGTCCATGTCAGGTTGTAGCCCACGTTGGCAGCCTCGTCGCTACCACCAATTGTCCTAGCTTTGCTGTACAGATCCCAAGGTGCTCCATACTCACTTAACGTCCAAGGGCTTTTATTGTAGTCAATATGATCATCATATGCTTCAATGAGAGTCCCATTTATTGAACCCTGAAGGTATTGGTCATCTAGCCCATTCCAAAACGGCTCGTTCTGAGAGTTAGCCCCTACATTGATTCTGTAAAGTATCTCAGTAGCATTACTGGAAGTTCCATTCACTCCATAATCAGAGAGTTTGAGGGGCATTGAGTAAATCTCTATCCCATTTACAAAGGCGAAAGAATCTGAATCCTCTAGTGATGGAGCGAAGGTGATATTGACAATGGGTTTCTTTAAGTTGAAGAAATAATCTTTAGTGACATAAGGTGATTTCAAAGTGGTTGCCATTACAGAAGGTATAAAACTGTTTAACAAAGTGTAATCTCCGGCGGTGACAGAGAACTCGGCCTCGGAGATTTTTCTTATACCACTGTAAGAAGTAGGGTAGAAATGGAGGCGGATAAATTTGAGACCAGGGGACATAGGGAAGCTATAGGTGAAAGAAGAAGGAAAGAAACGTGCGGTTGAGTATGGATTCACCGGAACCTCGCCGGTTTCATTAGAGACCACACGGCCGATGGTGGTCCCCGCGTGAAAAGAATAAGCTGGGAAAAAAGTTTCATCCCCTACCCAAGTTTTACCATTAAAAGATGAGTTTCCCGCAAATCCGCAGTCAATAATTACCTGGTCAATAGCTAAACAAGTCCAGGAACTGAACAAGAAGCTGAGGTGAAGAAGAGAAACAAGTGATGGCCATGAAGGGTTCGAATTGGTAATCTTCTTCATAGAAAGCAATGTGGGAGCTGTTCAAGGAAGAAGATCACAGGCATGCATGGTTGAAACATCCAAAAACAGGTTGTTAAAATTGCTGCAAAAGCCAAAAGGGTAGTTAATCCGACGTTGTCTGTGAAGTATAACTTTTTGTCTTGTTTCTCTTGGGAACGGTTCGCCCTTCGTTTCTGAATGACTGGAATCGAAAGCCAAGTTACATGCAAAAGCAACGCGGATGTTTCTTTGATTGTTCGTGAAAGCTATTGATTGTAATTCCTTTGACCATTAAAATTTTCTTCATCCATTAAAGAAGTCTACTGCATAAAAATTAATATTATTATCCATTCATTTATATCTAATATTTTCTCTAGCTTAATTTAATTTTAATATTACTTAAAATAATTAATTTTTAAATTATAAACAAACATATTTTCTTCTTTTACAAATTTTAATCATTTTGTTCATAAGTTAATATTTTTATTATTGTGCAACAAATTTAAAAGAATATATATTTTATGTACCTTTCCCACCACATTATTCATGATTCCGTTCTAATTATTTCATAATATTTTAACAATTTTTCCATATCATTAACACAGAATTTTGCTAATTTTTTTTACCTTAAACCTAACCCCAAAACCTTAAACTCTGAATCTAGAATCCGAACCTCTTGACCAAAAATCTAGAACCCTAAACTTTAAACTCGAACCCCAAATTTGTAACTCCAAATCCTTGAACCTTGAACCTCAAGTCCAAAACCCAAACCCGAACATTGAACCTTAATCTCGAATCCAATCCCTAAATCTTGAGGTTAATGGTTCAAGGTTTGAGGTTTGGGTAAAATAATTATCAAATTTATTTGTCATTGACATCGAAAAAATTATACAAAATTACTATTTTTTTAAATTGGTTGCACAATAATAAAAATATTAACTTATGGAAAAAAAAACAAAATGATTAAAATTTGTAAAAGAAGAAAAGATATTTGTGTATAATTTAAAAACTAATTATTTTAAGTAATTTAATTAAAATTAAATTAAGTTGAAGAATATATTAGATATAGATGAGTGTATAATAATACTTTGTTATCTTTAAAACTTCTTGACCGACATTATTTTATTGGTGTCTAAAAACTATACTTTTTAGGATGAGCCTAATATATAATTTATTTCCAATTATTATACACTCATTCATACAAAAATTATTTTATGGACCCTTCTCACTACATTATTCATGGTCTCTTTTAATTATTTCATAATATTCCCACAATTTTTCCATGTCATTGACATAGAATTTTGGTAATTTTTTTACCTTGAATCTTAACCCTAAAATCCTAAACCTTAAATCTAAAATCTTAAACCCTAGACCTATAACCTTAAACTCAAACCCCAAATTTATAACCCCAAACCCTTAAACCTTGAACCTAGAATTCAAAACCCAAACCCGAACATTGAACCTTAATCTCGAACCCAAACTATGAACCTCGATATTTAGGGTTCAAAGTTTAAGGTTTTAGTTTAAAGTTTAGGGTTCTAGGTTCGAGATTTAGGGTAAAATAATTACCAAAATTGTGTCATTAACATGGAAAAATTACACAAAAATTACTATTTTTTAAAATTAATTATACAACAATAGAAAACATTAACTTATAGGAAAAAAATGATTAAAATTTGTAAAAGTAAATGTTTGTTTATAAATTAAAAATTAATTATTTTAAGTAATTTAATTAAAATTAAGTTGAAAAAGATATTAGATATAGATGAGTTTATAATAATATTATTATCTTTAAAATTTAATAACATGATATTATTTTATTAGTGCCTAAAAACTATACCTTTTAATATATCTTGATATAATTTATTTTCTTAAAACAAATGATTAGGAAGGTAATAAATCCCTCCAATTACAACGGAGAATACTTGCCTTCTCATTGGCTTTTACTTAATTAACTAACATAAACAATTTATAATAAATTCTTGTCTTGCACACAAATAGACAAATTGGGTGTATTTTTATTCTTAGGAAATCACTGAATCATTGAAATATCCATTGGTTAATTTGGGTTGACTAAGAAGTAAGATTGGTGGGCTCTATTTTATATTTTTCCTCTGAAAGCAATATGACAGCTGATCAATTATGACCAGTAGCTCGGATGATCTCATAAGAGAAAAGAAAAATGTCATATATACATAATTTATACACAAACTTCTCCAAATTAAATTTTTATATTGTCTCCTTAGATGTAGTATTAAATATATGGAGTTTAAGGTAAAAACGAATGGATTTAGTTATAATAAGGTCACTTCCATCTGAATCACTAATAATGTTTAGACAGTAAGTAATATTTTATTTTATATATGAAATAAATATTAATGTGTTTTTTATTGTAACACTCTTAACCCATATCAGTCGTTGGAATAGGGTTACGAAGTATTACTGATTAAACAGATATAATTTAAATCATTTCATATCATATAATATTCAAGTCAAAACTAATCAAACTCATACATATTGTCCCTTTTTCGAGTTCTCGGGACCCAATATACGTGTTAGAAACAAGTCGAGACTAATTTAGAAACTGATAAATTTTTTTAAAAAAATATTAAATTAATCATCTTAAGTATCTAACCAATGTACCATCATAGGTACCACAATTATATCATCAAAACCTATCAATAAAACATAATTCAAATCCAATTTATAAACATGCCAAATTCAATCTATTTTGCCTATTTCATGTTTAGTCAAACATTAACTTAAACATGCCATAATATGACTTCAAACATAAACTCATATTTATATGTATACACCAAACTAATATTAAACTTATAACAACATTTACAATCAATTCACAAAATAATTATTATTTAGACACCCTATGTACATGCCGACATAAAAGATAGACATTACCACATTTGAGTTCGGGATCATTGTTGGATGTTGAATCGGCAATCAAAATTAAGTACCTAACCTGCGCACGGAAAATAAAACCGTACGTTGAGTAAAACTCAGTGGTATTTTTATAATCCGAATATTTAAAGGTAAGAAATTACAAATACATGATTGAAATATTAACACATATTAATATTTAATTATTACAACAACCATATCATATTTCATTTGTTTGACAAATATTTCAATTCTCATACTTACTATATAAATAGCTTTTCACAATTTATTTTACATTTCATTATACAATTGCATTATCCATTCCATAATCATTTCATGAGTATATAACTCATATATTCCATATATTTGCAACATGTTTCACATTCTATTTTCAATTCACAATTTCACTTCCATTTCTCATACCATGCCATTTCAATAACAATCATAAAACTTTATTATTCATTTACCCCTATTAACATGACTTGGACTCGGATGGATACACGGATCCAACCAAACACACCAGTTTGGCACCCAGTGCCTCATTGGATAATTCGAAGCAATAAATTGACACCCAGTGTCTCATTGGCTAAATCGAAGTAAATTGGCACCCAGTGCCTCATCGAATTAATCCGAAGTAGTGAATTGACACCCAGTGTCTCATCGACTCGAAGTCGAAGAAATCTTTGAACTCTTTCAATCCTATGGCATGCCATCTATATCCGACTCAACCCGATACAGTTAATAGGTTTAATTTCATATTTCAGATATAATCAATATCCTATACTGATTTTTCATATAATCACATAATTACACATATATTCTTTTCAATTCAAAAATCAATCCATTCAATGTATCTATATCTACCAATTCAATTCATTCAATCAAGTATCAAAATATTAATTAATTACCTCAACATTTATCATATACATTAAATAAAGATTACAGCAATTAATAACTAGCTTTGGATTATAGAAATATAAACTAGAAATTTCGAGCTATTCCTCGTCGACTTTATCTTTCTATTTTTTAGTCGAGGATTCCAGTACGACGTTAGCTACAGAATTAAAATAATTAAAATTCATTAATACAACACAATTCAATTTCATATTGAATATTTCAATTTTTACTCAAATTTTTTAAAATTCCAATTTAGTCCTTAAACCGAGACTAACTTTATTTCTATACAATTAATTCTATATTTTCACACAAATTTCACTTTAAACTAAATTTAACTCTTTAATTTCACTTAAATCCCTAAATTTTATAATTTTATAATTTAGTCCCTATTACTCAAAATTTGCAATTTTATTATACAATTCAACCCTTTTTCATTTCTAACTTAAAAATCTATCAATTTAACCCTAATACTAAGATTATTCAACAAAACATCACTTAAAAACTCAATAATTTCTAAAATTTTGACATGGGTCGGGTTGTATTTAATACCAAGATTTCAAAAACATAAAAATTACAAGAAAATGGATTAAATTGACTAACCAATTGAGCTTTAAACAATTGAAACCCTAGCTTTCTCCTTTCTCCTTCTTTCTTTTCTTTTTCTTTATGTTTCGTTTCACTTTGTTTCTTTTTCTTTTTTTTTTTGTTTTATTATACATTAATTTTATTATTATATAATATAATATATATACTTAATACTTAAGGAATGTAACACCCAAACCCGGCCCATTCGATACGACCGAATTTGAAATGTCACTGCAGAAAACATTTGAAAACATTCATACTTAAGAGTAAAAACATATAAATTTATTGTCTTTTGTAAAACATTATTTAATAGAAAATCCATTAAAACTTAATTGTTATAAAAATACCGGATTCAAAACTCTGATATGACTCTTGAGGTCTAAATAGCTTTTAAAATAAAACTTACATAATTTTAACTTAATTATAAATACAACTGAAACATAGCAAAAATCCAAATACTTTGAGTGGCTCTTATTACATTAAATAATAATTCATAATTATTGGAGATATAAAATAATTAAAACAAGCAAAACTTCTTCTGCATGGGCCACCTTGTATCCACTCCAAACCCGGTCCAAGCATCCTACATCACCTGTAAGGTTTAATAAAAATTTGGGTGAGTCATATAGACTCAGTGTGCACTTAGTCCACTGAATTCCACCCAAATGTCAAACCACATACCTACCCACATAACAGATATTAATGCAACTTATTCACAGGATTTCACTTATTGGGCTTGGCCCATATCCTTATCAATAGAGTTCACATATTGGGCTTGGCCCATAACCATATCACATTCTTATAATAGTGTAAATAAGCACATGTTTCCACATACTGGGCTTGGCCCATTACCACTTTAATCCACATCACATACTGGGCTTGGCCCATTTTCACATATATTCACATGCAAAATTTTGTAATTATGAAACCCAACCCAGCCTAGGGTCCATCCTCTACACACCCCCGTATCTAGCCTACCACACACCAGGGGATTATTAAATCACCCTCTCCTTTTCACTCCAAAAGGCAATCAATACCGTCCACGTGCAACTAAGCACAATAATCCACAATGCGACCTCAGTCAGCGTCAATCCACGATGTAGCCATAGCTAACATCAAAACCACGATTAGCATAAATCCATCAGTAACCATGATATGGCACATAGCCTATATCAATCACGATGAGGCACAGAGCCATTCATCAAACCACGTACTCGAAGTACACCATGTCCTTCTTTCATATCCCACCCATGCACACGCCACATAAAATAATGATATAATATAATGATGCATGAGCATGTTCATCAAACGTATTATCACATATTCATATTAATAATCACATTTCATCAGATTTGATACTTACCAGATTATTGACATACCCCTTGAGGGTATCCATATCACAATTTCCACTACACTAGTTAGCATATTCATAACACACATACAGATATCTCATACAATCATAAACCCGAAAACGGTAGGCTAACTACACCTGATAACTTGAAGCACTATGCTCTCGATCCCGATACTATCACTAAGCGACACTACATCTATCTGTCTACTTTCCTATTTTGACGCTGGCCCACACCTTGGTGGCCAATCCCGAACGGCAGAAATTGATCTCTTCTTAAACTTCGGGATAGGGACTATCCCTTTACCTTCTCGACTGGCATCCATGTCCATCGAAGAACACCTAAATAAAAACTGATTAATACAAACTCTTAAACAAATAACCAAATCAATACTTTAACAACCTTACCAAAAATTGGATCAAGGTCCCGAAAGCTCCTCTTAACCACTGTCGATTTGCCCCTAAACATCAAAGTTAGAATCGGCTAACTTAAATACCAAATATAGCCTATGGCCGAATACCATGAATCACTTACCTTGCTTACCAAAATCCCGAATTACCATTTGTCTATGAAGTTGACGAAATCCCAGCATGTTAGGGGTTATGTTCGGCTTTAACACATGAACACTTATGGATATATCCCTTGGTGAAACTACATTACTTACCTTGGTTACTCAAATACTTCTCCCAACGTTGGCTACAAGAATCCCGAAAGACCTCCTTTAATGATCCCTGTTGTTGGCACAAACAAAAGAAACACTAGATCATGGCTTATGAATATTCGGCTAACCTTAGATCAAAGCCCTTTTAAGGTTCGGCCAACCAAAATACCAAGCCAACCCTTGATTTCGACATACTAACTGAAGAAGAAGAGAAACCGATTGCTAAGGAAGATCATACTTACCACTATGTCGCTTGAAGAGACTACAAGAGAAAAGTCGACAGCCCCTTAAAGATTCGGCTTCAATGGAATAGAAGAAAGACTAGCCTTGAGATTCGGCCTTTAACAAAAAGATGAAGGGAGTATGAGACTTAATAAAATTCGGCAATGGCTATGTTTAAGAGTGATTTCGGCTCAAGCAAAAGAAAAGAAAAGATGTGAAAGAAGAAAGAAAATCTCTACACAAAAAGGTTCTAACTTTCGGCTTTTATCAAAGGGAAAAAATAAGGTGAAAAGTTCGACAAAACACAAAGATGAAAAAGGGAGAATTTAACACACACAAAGACAAATTTTGGCACACCCTACCACCTCTTCAAAACCGAAAATATTCACCAAGAGAGTCCCCTTGGTCGGCCACCTTATCAACTCCTTATCAAATCCTCATATTTCTCTTATCACCTTAATAAATAAAAATAAAATAATCCATCACATAATCCCTTATCACACCCCTATAATATCTCTTATCTTACTCCTTTAAAAATAAATGAAATAAATAAAACAACATTTATCCTACCTTAGCCGAAAATTAAAAGAAAAACTAAGCTTATTCTTACCTTCCAAAGTCCCAAAGCCGTCCATCTCTTCTCCCTTCTCTCTTGACGTTACATGCCAAAAAAATAAAGGCACTCCCCTTGCTGTCCACAAGCTCGAACCTAGGCCCCTTTTCCCTTTGCTCATGGCGTCATCCTCCAAGGCCCTAAGTGGCGCCTTGCAGCCACTTTACCAAGCTCACTTTCATGTCCAAGAACCCTTACATATTTCCTTAAGGCCTCCTTAGCCCAACTTCCCCTTCTTGACGCCAAAAGTCCAAAAATAAAACCCCACTATATGCTGCCCACGTGATTCGAACCAAGGCCCTTGTCATTGCACCTGGCGCTCCACTGCCACTTTACCACATGATTTCTTGTGGCATAAATCCCTCACGAATTCCCCTTAAAGCCTCTTTATCCTAGTTCCTCTTTTTGACGCAAAAATACAAGTCTCTAATGCTTCCTACGTTGCTCGAACCTCCTCCCCCTGAAGCTTCCTTTGACGCAAACTCCCCAGCACTCTAGGTGGCATCCCTTGCCACTTTGCTGCTAGTTCTTTTGTGCCACAACCTCCCCACAATTTCTTTTAAGACCTCCTTCACCTAGCTTTTCCTTTAGACTTAAAATTCCAATATTTTTCCAAAGCTTTCACCTTCATTCTAGAGTTCTAAAAACTCTTAAAACACACTCAACCATAGCCTGAGCTTACTAACTTACGAATTATTCATCCAACACATAGCCCCTAATTTAGGATATTACAAGGAATTTATTATATAATATATATAATAAATTACCAAAAATCTTCCTCATTAATGCCAATGGCATAATTGCTTCTTTAGTCCCTTTAATTTTTCTTTAATCTATAATTCAACTTTTGCCCTATATACAATTTAGTTCTTTTACCTAATAACTCTTAATTAATGCAAATTCACCAAACCAAAACCTAATTAACCACACAACTAACTTCGTAAATATGTCTAATAAATATTTACGAGCCTAATTTATAGTAAAAGAATTTCAAAATATATTTTCTAACACCCGTGACTATTCGGTTGTTACAATTCTCCCCCTAAATAAATTTTGTCCCCAAAATTTACCTGAAAAGAGGTGGGGGTACTAATATCTCATTGTTTCTTCTAGTTCCCAAGTCGCTTCCTCAACAATATGACTAAGCCATATTACTTTCACTAACGAAACTTGCTTATTACGAAACTCTTTCACCTCATGTGCCAAAATCTCAACCGGTTCTTCTTCGTATGACAAATCAGGTTGAATTTTAATATCCTCTGTTGAAATAACATGAGATGGGTCTGATCGATATTTCCTAAGCATTGAAACATGAAAAACATCATGTATTTTTTGTAATTCAGCAAGCAAAGCTAAACGATATGCAACTGGTCCCACTCTTTCTGTGATCTCATACGGTCCAATAAAACGAGGACTCAGTTTCAAATCTCAACGTTTCAAATCTGCATATGATTTTTGTCTGTCCAAAGCTATCTTCAATCTCTCACAAGTTCTCTTAACAGATATCTTCCATTTCTTAAATTACTCTTGGCCCGATCATTTTTCTCTCACTTAATTCCATCCAACAAACAGGTGATCGACATCTATGACCATATAAAGCTTCATATGGACCCATTTGAATACTCGACTAGAAATTATTATTATATACAAATTCAGCCAATGGTAAGTAACGCTCCCAACCTTATTCAAAATCAATAACATAAGTACGAAGCATGTCTTCCAAAATCTGAATAACACGCTCAGATTGTCCATCAGTCTGTGGGTGAAAAGCTGTGCTAAAATTAAATCGCGTACCAAGAGATTCATGCAACTGTTTCCAAAATCTCAAAGTGAACCGCAGGATCTCGATTAGAGATTATCGACATAGGAATACCGTGCAATCTCACAATTTCTTGAATATAAACTTCAGCAAGCTTTTGAAGTGACCAACCAGTCCTGACTGCAATGAAATGAGCCGATTTCGTACGTCGATCAATAATCACCCAAATAGAATTTTTCTTACTTGCCAATAAGGGTAATCCTGTTAAAAAATCCATTGTGATACAATCCTATTTCCATTCAGGAATAGTAATAGGCTGAAGTAATCCGGTAGGAACCTGATGTTCTGCCTTAACTTGCTGACAAGTTACACATTTAGCCACATTCTCAACTATATCTCTTTTCATTCCTGGCCACCATTAAGATTCTCGCAGATTACGATACATTTTCGTTCCTCTAGGATGTAAAGCTAAAGGACTATCATGAGCTTCGCGAAGTATCAACTCTTTCAATTCAGAAACATCTGCAACACAGATTCGCTTACGAAATATTAGGCAACCATATTCATCAATGCTGAAATTTTCTAACATACCATTCTGAACCATTTCTTTTTTCTTTACCAACTTGTCATCTTCTAACTATGCTACCTTGATTTGATCCAACATCACTGGTTTGATTTTTAATTCAGCCAATAGATTTCCATCATCATTGATACTGAGCTATGCAAACATTGCTCACAATTCAATTGCTGCTTTTCTACTCAACACATTAGCTACAATATTAGCTTTACAAGGGTGGTAATCAATAACACAATTACAATCTTTTAGAAGTTCTATCCAACAATGCTGTCGTAAATTTAACTCCTTTTGGGATAGAAGATACTTGAGACTCTTGTGATCGGCATAAATGTAACACTTTTCGCAGTACAAATAGTGTCTCCAAATCTTTAAAGTAAAAACCACGGCAGCTAACTCTAAATCATGTGTCGGATAATTGCGTTCATGTGCTTTTAATTGACGATATGCATAAGCAATCACTTTCCCATCTTGCATCAAAACACAACCAAGACCACTCAATGATGCATCACTATAAATAATAAAATCCTTTCCCGATTCTGGAAAAGTCAAAACTAGTGCTTCACTCAACATTTGCTTCAATTTTTGAAAACTTTCTTGACACAGATCATCCCAAACGAACTGAATATTTGTAACACCTCCAAACCTGGCCTAGACATTACGGACAGATTTGGAGATTTCACATGATAGGGTGATTGAAAACTAAATTGATGATAAACCATTTTTGTTTGTTAACATTTGATTAACTAAAAAAATGTACGTCCATTGATTTGTCACAAACTTATCTTTTTAGCAGAAGCTTTGGAAATCATTCATTTTTTAAGTAAAATAGTTCATTTTATGGAAAACCTTAGTTTTTAGAAAATTTCATTTTTTGTTAAGGTTGTAGTTGTAAGTCCGTAAAAGCAGTTAAAATTTCCAAAGTTAAAGCAAAACAGTCCATAAAGTCTAACTACATAAAAATATCTCGTAAAAAAAACCATAAACAAAAGTAAGCAATTTAAAATATGTGTGGCCACCGTCGAGTCATCCGCTGCACCGAACCGTCAAGTTTGGGGATTACCTGTACAGATTAATAGGAAGGGGTGAGTTTACATAAACTCAGGTGTAATCCCTACAGAAACATGCATAGAGTCAATTAGCAATAAACAGTTAAATGCAGACTGGGGCCTAAGCCCATTACAGTTTCAGTTGTAATTTGGGTCTTAACCCATTTCAATTCAGTGTCAGATATGCATTAGGGCTTTAGCCCATCACAATAATAGTAATGCAAACAATAATCAGTGAATAGAGTCCTACCCACCAGCCTCTACACACCATCTCCGTCCATCCCTACACTCCATGTGGGGTTCAAAACACCCACTTATCCCTACACTCCACGTAGTACCGAATGTGACACATATTCAGTAAATTGCAGTTGAGCTGCCAGATAATAGGCTTAAAGCCTTTCAATACACTTCTTTCAAATATCATCATCCTAACCCAATGCAATGCAAACATACAATATGTCATGATTTTATGCAACCATCAGTCATACATATATATATACATCAGTAATCATGCATAATTTATCATGCATCACATACACTCAGATCATATATTTAGGTGTCTAGGTAACGCTTATCGACCCTATAGTAGGTTCACAGCTGACTTGGGGGACTCGTGCAACCCTAGGAATCATTTCATGTAAATGGGCTCACATGCCCATGTGGCTAGCTCGTGTGGATCACATGGCCTGGCACAAATTCCCACATGCCCGTGTGGCCCACACGGCCCAAATCAGTCTAGCTTGTGTGTCGCACACGACCTACCTGGCCATCATACGGCCTACCACACAGGCAACCATACACCCGTGTAGCATCAACGGTGGGTTTTTAGCTTTCGTCGAGACACTATTTTCTGCATTTTTGGGTACACACCTAGTACGATTTCGATGCTACTGCAACTAGGAACACTCTAGGACCTAAAAATCAGTATACTAATGCTCAGCATCAGAACTATTACACGTTTGAATTGAAATTACAAAAACAATAACGATATCAATCCACCTTCAACACTTACCCCAACACCCTTGAACGATTTGATCACGTTTCTGCAATAGTAATGAACACCCCAAACCCGGTCCACGAGTCTCGACCAGATCTGGTATGTTCTTCGAGTAAAATAGTTCAAATTCATTGGTTCGTCTGAAAATCTTTAAGTGATTTCGGGAAAAACTCGATTTGGGTTGGGCTCAAGTTGGAAACCAATTTATTTTGGAAATATAAGTTTTTATAAAGATGCCATTGTTAAGTTCAAAACGTTTAAATTAAAAGGTAGGTCAAATTTTAGGTTTTATCTTTAATTAAAATCATGTGATTTTAAGTGTCAAAACATTTAGGGTTTATTTTCAAATAAAACATTTGATCTTTGATTTGATAAATTTAGTAACGTATTGAAATAATTAAAATGCATGCATAAACAGTTTATCACTATGGCCTTATTACATCAAAACAAACCCAAATAAATTAAAGTACTTAAATAAAAAATAAAATGTCAAAATCATAAAATTCCTTGCTGAGCATGGCCACCATTAAGCTCCTGCCGACCTGGTCCATTATTGATCGTCACCTGAAAAATGTTCCCACAATAGGGTGAGACAACAGACTCAATGTGTAACCACAACACTAAGCCTTAACAAATTTAGACATATCAAATCATACATGTACGTATAGCATTTAAATAATATGATGCAAACCCAAACCCAAACCTAGATGCCATCCGCTACACATCACCCGTACCAACTCGCACAGTGGGGACTACTAAGTCAACCCCCATCCGCTACACACCATCGAAGGCGATCATTGCAATCGACGTGCTCATCGCCTCTTATAAATTCGTGGCATAGCCACGGATAATATTTTGTGTCTTGAGACACCACATTCGAATAATGTGACCGAAGTCACCACATTCAGATAATATGACAATAGTCATCACATTCACTTCCCCTTTCATATTCACCCAAATGCCCATGTCATACAAAATCATGCATTATTATGCCATATTCTCTATTCACATTCTTATAGGTTCACATATGTGTTTTAAAAGATCTTATCATAATCCCAGTAGGAATCGAAAAACTTACCTGAGTACTTTGTACCATGGTATGGTACCTTAGCCATACTTTTCACATTCTTAATAACACATATATTTATATATATTAAACATTGCCATAAATCTTATTAAGAAATAGTGTGGGGTACACACCTGATACACTTAGCGGTTCACTTAAATCTCGAAAAACCCGATCTAAAACCTCAGATCCTTTAGTTCCTTGTTGCCGATTAGATTTAAGATCAAATCTGAAACTTTGCTATGCTCCTTCCTGTAATCGGCTAATCACAAGATCCATTGACTTGGTTAGTTTTTGGCTTAAAAGCGAAGAAGAAACAGATCTAAATACCATAATAAGGCCTTGGCCGAATGTCAGAATCACTTACCTTTGTGAATCTAAAATCTCAAAACACCACTTGACTATGGAGATGTCGAATTCCCTATACACATATGTTAGATTTGGCTTTAATACATAAATCCATAACCATGGCCCTTGGCCGAATAGTACCTAACACTTACCTTAGGTAATCAAATCCAATAGACTCCCTCAATGCTTCCTTCCTCCAGCTACACAAAAAAGAACACACTTAATGGCACTATGACATTCGGCCATGCTATAAGAACCAAGACCAAATACTTGGTTTCGGCATACCATCAAAAAATGATTGTTTATAGAGAGACACTTACCATCCCACGCTACTTGTGAAGACCAAAAGAGAGTAGGTTTCAACTTTTAAGACTCGCGATAGAAGAAGGAGAAAATAAGCACATAGAGATTCGGCTATGGCTTCAAATGGTGATGAACTATTCAACAATGGTGAGGGTAAAGGAGTTTCAATTTTTAGATGAACACTTAGAGAGTTTCGGTTCAACAAAAGATCAGAAGGAAGGAGCTTGAGGGTTTCAACAATGGTGGAATGTAAATTCGACTAGCACAGGGAGTATTTCGGCTTAACAAAATAAAAGAGAAGATGAACACTTGCTTCACAATTTCGGCTAGCCTCTGCTTGTTGTTTTTCTTCTTATCCCCTTATTTTAAAATAATTGATTAAATCATAATTATCACCTCCTTTAACCGAAATCTAAAAAGAGTTTAAAATTAACTAAAGCTCATCCAAATGAAGTCCCTATGGCATCCACCTCTCTCCCCTTTTTGTTGAGAATAAAAAAAAAAAAACCTCCAAGTGCTTCCCACGCTACTCGAACCCTGGCCCCTTCCCCTTGATAATGGCGTCACTTGCTAAGGCCCTAAGTGGCGCCTTGTAGCCACTTTACCAAGCCCAACTTCATGTCTCATTTCCCTTACATTTTCTCTTAAGGCCATATCAACTTAGCTTCCTCTTAAAACTTAAAACTTAACATTTTCTAAAGTATTTTCCTATTATTCTTAATTCGCAAACATTCATAAATACACATTCAAACTCACAATGACATGCTATTTCACACATTTTAACAATAACGCATAAGCCATAATTCGGGATATTACAGTTCTACCCCCTTAAAATAATTTTGTCCTCGAAATTACTTGGTTGGAATAAGTGAGGGTATTGCTGTCGTATTGCCTCCTCTGGCTCCCACGAAGCTTCCTCTGATCCATGATTATGCCATAACACTTTGACTAGAGGAACTGATTTCCGTCGTAACACTTTCACATCTCGTTCTAGAATTTGAATCGGTTCTTCCTCGTAGGATAAATCTGGCCTTAGCTCCACCTCTTCAACCGAAACTACATGAGATGGATCCGATCGATAACGACGTAGCATGGAAACATGGAATACGTCGTGCATCTGCTTCAACTCCGGTGGCAACTCCAACTAATATGCCACTAGTTCAATTCGCTTCAAAACCATATAAGGTCCTATAAACCTTGGACTTAACTTCCCTTTCCAACCAAATCTCATTACCCTTTTTCCAAGGCAAAACTTTAAAAACACTCGGTCTCCCACATCAAATTCTATTTCTTTCCTTTTGAGATCTGCATACGACTTCTGTCTATCAGACGCTTCCTTTAACCGTGCCTGAATCACACTAACCTTCTCTTCAGATTCTACCACAATCTCTGGACCCAAAACTCGATGTTCTCCCAATTCCGTCTAACATGTAGGAGTGCGACATTTTCGACCATACAATGCTTCATACGGTGCCATCCGAATACTTGCCTGATAGCTATTATTGTAGGCAAACTCCACTAAAGGCAAATATTCCTCCCAACTTCCTCTGAAATCCATCACACAGCCCTCAACATATCCTCTAAAACTTGGATCACCCGTTCTGACTAGCCGTCCGACTGTGGATGGAAAGCCGTAGTGAAATCCAATCTGGTGCCTAAAGCCTGATGTAGTTCCTTCCAAAACTGAGACGTGAACCTCGAATCCCTATCAGAGATAATTGACATCGGCACTCCATGCAACCTCATAATTTTTGCTACATACAACCTTGCCAACTTTTGTAGGGAGTAGTCAACCCGCACTGGAATGAAGTGCGCAGATTTTGTCAACCGATCCACTATTACCCATACCGAGTCCTTCTTAGTAGGCGTAAGGGGAAGCCCACTAACGAAGTCCATGGTAATTCACTCCCACTTCCACTGCGGAATCATTATCGGTTGAAGTAATCCTGACAGAACTTGGTATTCAGCCTTAACTTGCTGACACGTCAAACACTTGCCAACAAATTCAGTAACTTCCTTCTTCAGACTAGGCCGCCAAAACTGTTCCCTTAGGTCTCTGTACAACTTAGTGCCTCTAGGATGCATAGCATAAGGGCTACTATGCGATTCCTGAAGAATCCTTTGTCTACGTTCTTCGTTCTTCAGCATACAGACCTTACCCTTGAAACATAGTACTCCTTCATCATTAAAACCATAATCCTCTAACTCTCCATTCTACACTTGCCGTAACTTATCACTTAGACCAACATCTGCCAACTGTCCCTCTTTCACTTCATTCAACCATGTTGGCTTAACTTGCAACTCTGCCAGCAGACTTCCATCATCATACAAGCTCAGATGTGCAAACATTGCCCTCAGATCCGACACAACCTTCCAACTTAGGGCATCCGCCGCTACATTTACCTTGCCCAGGTGATATTCTATGGAACAATCGTAGTCTTTTAATAGTTCCACCCATCTTCGCTGTCTCAAATTCAACTCCTTCTGAGTCAGCAGATACTTAAGGCTTCTGTAGTCTGTGTATATCACCGACTTTTCTCCATATAGGTAATGCCTCCATACCTTAAGAGCAAAGACCACTGCCGTCAATTCCAAGTCATGAGTTGGGTAGTTAACCTCATGAGGCCTTAATTACCAAGAAGCATAAGCAACTACCTTCCCCTCTTGCATCAACACGCATCCCAATCCTGTATGAGAAGTGTTACAATACACCACGAAGTCCTTTCCTACCTCAGGCTGAATCAGAACCCAAGCTTCAGTCAAAACCCTCTTAAGCTTCACAAAGCTCTCCTATTGTTTACCTGACCAAACGAAAGGTACTTCCTTTCTTAGCAACTTCGTCAAAGGCACGGCTATTGATGAGAACCCTTCCACAAACCGTCTGTAGTAGCCTGCCAATCCCAAGAAACTGCGAAGCTCAGCCACTGACCTAGGTGGTTTCAATCCAACACTGCTTCAATCTTTTTAGGATCCACCCTTATTCCTTCTACTGACACCACATGCCCTAAGAAGGCAACTTCCCTAAGTGAAAATTCACACTTACTGAATTTGGCATAAAGCTTCTTCTCCCTCAACACTTGCAACACAATCCGGAGATGCTCATCATGCTCCTCTTCAGACTTGGAGTACACTAGGATGTCATCGATGAACACCACGATGAACCTATCCAAGTAAGGTTAAAAAACCCGGTTCATCATATCCATGAACGCGGCTGGGGCGTTTGTCAACCCGAACGACATTACTACAAACTCATAGTGGCCGTATCTTGTCCTAAAGGCTGTCTTATGGATATCCGCCTCCTTCACCTTCAACTGATGATATCTTGACCTTAAGTCGATCTTTGAGAACACTGCCGCCCCCTTAAGCTGATCAAACAAGTCATCAATCCTTGGCAAAGGATACTTGTTCTTGATGGTTAGCTTATTCAACTGACGATAGTCTATGCACATATGCATAGTTCCGTCCTTCTTCTTCACAAACAGGACCGGTGCTCTCCATGGAGACACACTGGGTCGAATAAACCCACGATCAAGTAACTCCTGGATCTGAGCCTTGAGCTCAACCAACTCCTTTGGTGCCATTCTGTGTGGGGCGATTGACATAGGAGCTGTACCCAGCAGCAAGTCAATTCCAAACTCAACCTCCCTGTCTGGGGGTATTCTAGGTAATTCCTCCGGAAAGACATCCGCAAAATCCTTTACAGCTCTTACTCCACTAACTCCCCCTTCTTTTCCCTCCAATGCACTAATAAAGGTAAAAAATGCCTTGCACCTTTTTCGAACCATCTTCTCTACCTTAAGTGCTGAAACTACATTAGACAAGTAGTTTCTTCTTTCTCCAATCATAATGACCACCTCATCCTCTAGGGTCCTTAACTCCATTCGCTTAGTTGCACACACCCACCACATTCGATGTTCCACTAGCCACCCATACCAAGTATGAGATCAAATTCTCAAGGAAGTTCCATCAAGTCGTGAAAATACTACGCCTTGAATTTCTAAAGGTACACTACTGAAAGAGCTTATTCACCACTACGCTTTGACCTAGTGGGCTTACTACGATCATCTCCCTATCGAAAAGTTCGGAGGCTATGTCTAGAGTTTCAACTACTCTACATGCCACATAAGAATGGGTCGAGCCCACATCAATTAAAGCAACATAAGTCTTGCCATAAATAAGGAACGTACCGGTTATAACGTCCAGTGTATCTCCATCCTCCCTCCGGTGAACCGCATAAACCAAACCCGACTGCCTTGCCTCAAGATAATGACACCTCATTTCGGTGTTCCATGTCCTCTATCGGTACCATTTCCTCTATTATTTAGACCACGGCCCTGCTGAGGCTGATCCACCTCTACCAGTCTGGTTAACATTCTGAGCTACTGGTCGATTCCCATCTGGTCTCATCAGACAGTCCTTAATCATATGGTCCTTTGACCCATACTTGAGACATCCACCTGTCTTCTTCCAGCATTCACCTAAGTGTTTCTTCCCACACTGCTCACAAGTACGATATTGCCCTCCAGTACCAGTTTGCTGACCTCGCGGCCCATCAACCCTAGGCCTTTTCTGAACACTCCCAGCTGATCCAGATGACCCAAAACCTCTCTTATTTCTATTCCGATCAGAGTTCTGCCTTGCAGAGTCCTTAATTCCTTCAGCTATCTTAATGCAGAAAACTCCCGCTCCTGATGTGGAGCGATTAACAACCTCAGGTCATCTCTTAGTCTGTCCTCAAACCAGACACACCGCTCATATTTCATAGCCACTACTCCTCGAGCATACCGGCTCAGCCTCAAAAATTCAACTTCGTACTCTGTTATGACTTGTTCCCTTGAACCAGCCCTAAAAATGCCTTCCTCTGCTCATTAATATATCTGGTTCCCACATACTTCTTCTAATACAGTTGCCTTAACATACTCCCAGGTTAGATCCTCAGCGGTAGCACCATCCCAAACTGTAAGCCACCATTGATACACTTCATCGCGTAGCAGCACCACCATTCCTTTCAATTTCTCCTCAGGGGTTAGATCGAGCTCATCCATAATTCACTCGGTCGCCTCCAACCAATATTCACCATTGTCTTTGGGTGCCATGCCGATACTCCATAAAACACTTCACTCAGTTGGCTCGAGTCGCTCAGTCTGCACTTCCAAGCTCCCATATTCCTCCAAAGACCACCACCATTTCAAGAACTCGTAGCACTACCTGCAATACAACATCCTCTCCCATCTGATCTTGCTGCTCAACATCGACAACTGGTGGTGGTGGCGGTGGTACCTCATTTTCATATCCTTGACCCGATCTAACGGGTTCTGACACAGCCATTCTTCCTTGACCGCGTCCTCGTACATTGTGACCACGTCCCCTAGAGCTCATATCTACGGTCGCGCTTTAATCTGGTTTAAGAAATCTTATGAATTAGCCTTTATTCCACTGATTATCCGCGAAGAAGTTTTATGGAAGAAAGTTTCATAGGGGTTCTTTCGATCAATCAAAGTTTCAAGTCTTCTATCCTAATTCAAAGAAAACACATCCATTCCATAGTATCTTCCATACACATTCACTCTTTGAACATTTTTTTTGTCCCTTTCTATCCTAGGGGTATTTTCGTAATTTGTCTTACAGGTGTATTTTGGTAATAAATCGGGGTCAATTTGAAAATCACAAAAGTCATTTCAAAATTTTCCAAACTCATGGGTATTTTAAAAGAAAAATTTTCCAAATCAAAGGTATGGTCAAGATTTCGGAAAGTAGGGTCATTTTGGTAATTTTGGTAAACCAGGGGTAATTTCGTAAATTTTCAAATCAAGGTATTTTGGACTTCCGCAAAAATAGGGTTTTTAGATACTTTTACAAAGTAAGAAAATTTTATTAAAATCAAGGGTGATATGGTAATTTTAAAACCAAGGGTGTTTTAGTAATTTTACCACTAGGGGTATTTTAGTAATTTTGTAAATCAGAATTATTGCAGAAAAATTTATAAAAATAGTCTTTATAAATCAAAAGGGTAATTTAGTAATTTTAAAACTAGGGTGTTTTATGAAAATATGGCTAGTCCCTTTTCGGGTTTTAGTTATTGGGTTTAGCCTATGAATAAGTCCTCTTGGTTAGGGTAAACCGTAGCTACGCACCAAGTAGGATTCGAGTGGAGAGGAGGTGAGTCACTAGGACTGCTTAAGTACCAAGCTCCCACCAAAACCAATCCTAGACATGCGTACCATGGTTACCACACCCTAACTCGGCGACTTAACCACAGGTTTGTTTAATTAGGCATTTAAGTCTTATGTAATTGCTGGGGTAACTAGTCCTAGGGTTCAAGTACTTATCATGCTAATCTACATTCCATTAATATAAATCACACAGGAGATAGGGGTACTTACCTGGTGGACTTCGGGTCGGAGACTTAGGTGCCATGCCAGAAAACCTACTTATTTCACAAAATTCTTTTGGGCTTAACTTTGAAAACGTTTTGGGCCTTAAACCCAAGGCCGAGAGTTCAAAAATTGGGCTCTGATACCAAGGTGAAACACCCCAAACCCAGCCCACGAGTCTCGACCAGATCTGGTATGTTTCTCGAGTAAAAACAGTTCAAATTCGTTGGTTAAATCGAAAATCTTTAAGTGATTTGGGAAAAACTCGGTTTGGGTTGGGCTCAAGTTGGAAACCAATTTATTTTAGAAATATAAGTTTTATAAAGATGCCATTGTTAAGTTCAAAATGTTTAAATTAAAAGGTAGGTCAAATTATAGGTTTTATCTTTAATTAAAATCATGTGAATTTAAGTGTCAAAACATTTAGGTTTATTTTCAAATAAAACATTTGATCTTTGATTTGATAAATTTAGTAACATATTGAAATAATTAAAATGCATGCATAAACAGGTTTATCACTATGGCCTTATTACATCAAAACAAACCCAAATAAATTAAAGTACTTAAATAAAAATAAAATGTCAAAATCATAAAATTCCTTCTTGAGCATGGCCACCATTAAGCTCCCGCCGACTCGGTCCATTCTTGATCGTCACCGAAAAATGTTCCCTAACAGGGGTGAGTCAATGACTCAATGTGTAACCACAACACTAAGCCTTAACAAATTTAGACATATCAAATCATACATGCACGTATAGCATTTAAATAATATAATGCAAACCTGAACCCAAACCTAGATGCCATCCGCTACACATCACCCATACCAACCTGCACACCGTGGGGACTACTAAGTCAACCCTCCATCCGCTACACACCATCGAAGCGTCATTGCGGTGACGTGCTCATCGCCCTCATAAATTCGTGGCATAGCCACGGATAATATTTTGTGTCTTGAGACACTACATTCAGATAATGTGACCGAAGTCACCACATTCAGATAATGTGACAATAGTCTCCACATTCACTTCCCCTTTCATATTCACCCAAATGCCCATGTCATACAAAATCATGCATTATTATGCCATATTCTCTATTCATATTCTTATAGGTTCACATATGTGTTTTAATGATCTTATCATAATCCCGGTAGGAACAGAAAAACGCACAGAGTACTTTGTACCATGGTATGGTACCTTAGCCATACTTTTCACATTCTTAATAACACATATATTTATATTTATTAAACATTGCCATAAATCTTATTAAGAAATACCGTGGGGTATACACCTGATACACTTAGCGATTCACTTAAATCCCAAAAACCCGATCTAAAACCTCAGATCCTTTAGTTTCTTGTTGCCGATTGGATTTAAGATCAAATCCCGAAACTTTGCTATGCTCCTTCCTATAATCGACTAATCACTAGATCCATTGACTTGGTTAGTTTTTGGCTTAAAAGTGAAGAAGAAATAGATCTAAATACCATATTAAGGCCTTGGCCGAATGTCAGATTCACTTACCTTTGTGAATCTAAAATCCCGAAAACACCACTTGACTATGGAGATGTCGAATTCCCTATACACATATGTTAGATTCGGCTTTAATACATAAATCCATAACCATGGCCCTTGGCCGAATAGTACCTAACACTTACCTTAGGTAATCGAATCCAAAAGACTCCCTCAATGCTTCCTTCCTCCGGCTACACACAAAAGAACACACTTAATGGCACTATGACATTCGGCCATGCTATAAGAACCAAGACCAAATACTTGGTTTCGGCATACCATCAAAAAAATGATTGTTTATAGAGAGACACTTACCACCCCACGCTACTTGTGAAGACCAAAAGAAAGTAGGTTTCGGCTTTTAAGACTTGCGATAGAAGAAGGGGAAAATAAGCACCTAGAGATTCGGCTATGGCTTCAAATGGTGATGAACTATTCAGCAATGGTGAGGGTGAAGGAGTTTCAGTTTTTAGATGAACACTTATAGAGTTTCAGTTCAACAAAAGATGAGAAGGAAAGAGCTTTAGGGTTTCGAAAATGGTGGAATGTAAATTCGACTAGCACAGGGAGTATTTTGCGTAACAAAATAAAAGAGAAGATGAACACTTGCTTCACAATTTCGGCTAGCCTCTGCTTGTTGTTTTTCCTCTTATCCCCTTATTTTAAAATAATTGATTAAATCATAATTATCACCTCCCTTAGGCGAAATCTAAAAAGAGTTTAAAATTAACTAAAGCTCATCCAAATGAAGTCCCTATGCCGTCCACCTTTCTCCTCTTTTTGCCGAGAATAAAATAAAAATAAAAACCTCCAAGTGCTTCCCACGCTACTCGAACCCTGGCCCCTTCCCCTTGATAATGGCGTCACTTGCTAAGGCCCTAAGTGGTGCCTTGTAGCCACTTTACCAAGCCCAACTTCATGTCTCATTTCCCTTACATTTTCTCTTAAGGCCATATCAACTTAGCTTCCTCTTAAAACTTAAAACTTAACATTTTCTAAAGTATTTTCCTATTATTCTTAAGTTCGCAAACATTCATAAATACACATTCAAACTCACAATGACATGCTATTTCACACATTTTAACAATAACGCATAAGCCATAATTCGGGATATTACAAGAAACATCACAACCTTCTTGATCTGCTACTACCAAAACACAATTCTGTTACTAAATAGAAAAGGGAACAAATTGTTCTATCGATTCTAAAGAAGAACACCCTACTCGATTAAAAAACTACCATTACTTACCCACACCAGAAAAATCTTGAATAGAGGAACCACAAGTTGAAAGCAAAATTGATAATGGAAAGGTAAGAATGAGCAAAAATCCGACTGAGAAGAAGAGGGGATAATTAACGTCAGAAAAATTCTTGGGAGATGAGAGAGAAAATTTCGTAAAGATAATATCAGAATAACTCCTGTATCCCCTCAAATCTCTCCCCCTAACCCACTACCCATAATTCTTATTTGACCGAAACTCTCTCGATCAAATGAGAAAAAAAATAAACTCTCGCACTTGCGTAGAAATTCAAACTCCAGACGCCCAACACACTAATACTCAATTTAACCACCGGACCAGCCGGCCCATTCTGATATGGTTTTACAAATAATTAAATATAAGCCCACTGAACAGAGATAGGGCTTATATCAGAAAAATACCAAAATTTTCCAAAGCTAAAGCTTGAACTTGGGACCTCATACACACACCTAGAACACTTAACCACTAAAGCAGATACACAGTTGTGTCCTATTTTAACAGAAACAGAAATAGAAATTTTTAGGGCGTTACAACTTTACCCCTAAAAAAAAATTTCGGCCTTGAAATTTACCTGATCAGAATAAATGAGGATACTGCTGACGCATTGCATCCTCAGGATCCTACGTGTCCACCTCAGTTCTATGATTCCGCCACAGTACCATCACTAAAGGGTAGACTAAGTCTGAAGAACCTTTACATCACGATCCAGAATCTGTACCGGCTCCTCTTCAAAGGTCAAGCCTGGCCTAACCTCAATCTCCTCAATAGGGACAATATGAGTAGAATCAGAGTGGTACTACCTCAATATTGAGACGTGGAATAGATCATGAATACGGTTTAGCTCCAGAAGTAACTCTAGCTTATAAGTGACAAGTCCCACTCACTTCAGAATCCGGTAAGGCCTAATAAACCTAGGGCTCAGCTTGCCCTTCCGACCGAACCTTAGAATCTTTTTCCATGGCGAGACGTTGAGAAATACGAATTCCCCCATAGAATACTAAATCTCGTGTCTCTTCAGATTCTCATAAGATTTTTGTCTGTCCGATGCCGCTTTTAGTCAATCCCAAATCAATCTGACCTTATCCTCAGTCTCTGAAACCAACTCAAGACCTAGAACACGTCGTTTACCAAACTAAGTCCAACACAAGGGAGTGCGACACTTACGACCATACAAAGCCTTGTAAGGTGCCATCTGAATGCTAGACTGGAAATTGTTATTATAAGCAAATTCTGCTAGTGGCAGATACTCCGCCCAACTACTTCAGAAATCGATTGCACAGCTCCTCGACATATCCTTCAATATCTGAATCACCCTTTCTGATTGACCATCGGTCTAAGGATGAAAGGCAGTACTGAAGTCCAACCTTGAACCTAGAGCCTCATGTAGCTTTTCCCAAAACTGAGACGTGACGATCCCTATTAGAGATGATAAAAAATGGTACCCCGAGCAGTCTCACTATTTTAGAAATGTAGAGCTTCGCCAACTTCTGCAAAGAATAATTTGTCCTAATTGGGATGAAGTGTGCAGACTTGGTCAACTGATCCACGATGACCCATACTGAATCCTTCTTAATGGGTGTTAAAGGCAACCCACTAACGAAATCCATCGTTAGATGCTCACATTTCCATAACGAAATCTTAACCGGGTGCAGTAAACCCGAAGGCAACTGGTGCTCAGCCTTAACCTGCTGGTATGTCAGACATCTAGCAACAAAATCAGTAACCTCTAATTTCAATCCTGGCCACCAGTACAACTTTCGAAGATTTCAGTAAATCTTATTTCCTTCAGGGTACATAATGTGAGGGCTACTATGCGCCTCTCTCAAAATACACTACCTTAAATCATTTTCATTTAGAACATAGATCCGATCATGAAAATAGAGCACCCCACCATTATTCAGCCCAAAATTCGTAGTGCTGCCACTCTTCACCTATCGAAACTAAAGACCCAAATATTCATCATCCAACTATTTAACCTTATGTTGCTCGATTTAAGTCGGTTTGACTTGTAGCTCAGCCAATAAACTCCCATTGTCAAACAGGCTAAGTTGAGCGAACATCACTTTCAGATCAGTCATATCCCTATGGCTCAATGCATCGGCCACCACATTAACCTTGCTCGGATGGTACTCAATGGTACAATAGTAATCTTTAAGTAGCTCAACCCATCTACGCTACCTAAGATTCAGCTCCTTTTGAGTAAGGAGGTAGTTGAGGCTCATGTGATCAGTGTAGGTGATACACTTCTCACCATACAGATAGTGCCTCCAGATTTTCAGAATAAAAACTACAGCAGCCAATTCCAAATCGTGTGTCGGGTAGTTCACCTCATGTTTCTTAAGCTAACGAGACGCATATGCTACCTCTTTACCATCCTGCATCAACACACATCCGAAACTGACATGTAATGCATCACTATAAATCGTGAACTCCTTTCCAGGTTCGGGCTGTACTAGAATATGAGCCTTAGTCAGTATTGTCTTAAGCTTCTCGAAACTCTCTTGCTACACCCTAGACCAGACAAACTGTACACCCTTACGTAGCAGCTTAGTTAAGGGTGTTGCAATCAATGAGAAGCCTTCTACAAACCGTCGATAATAACCCGCCAACCTTAGAAAACTACGAATCTTAGACACATTCTTAGGCTATTTCCAATCCAATACAACCTCAATCTTTCGAGGACCGGCTCGAATCCCTCAGCAAACACCACATGACCCAAAAATGTTACTTTATGTAACCAGAACTTGCACTTGCCAAACTTAGCATAGAGTTGCTTTTCCCTCAAAATCTGAAGAACAATCTTAAGGTACTCGTCATGCTCATCCTCAGTCCTCGAATAAACCAATATGTCATCAATGAACACCACTACAAATTGGTCTAGATAGGGTTGAAACAATTGGTTCATCAGGTCCACGAAAGTTGCCGGTGCATTAGTCAGTCCAAATGGCATCACTAGGAGCTTGTAGTGATCATAACGAATCCTAAATGTCATCTTATGCACATCAGCCTCCTTAACCCTTAACTGATGATACCCAAAACATAAGTCAATCTTAGAGAACATAGATGCCCCTCGAAACTTATCAAACAAATCATCGATCCTTGGTAACGGATACTTGTTCTTAATGGTCAGCTTATTCAGCTGCCAGTAGTCAATACACATTCTCATAGACCTATCATTTTTCTTAACAAATAGTACTAGTGCTCTCCACGGAGACACACTAGGGCGGATAAACCCACGATCTAACAAATCTTGAATCTATGCCTTAAGCTCCATAAGCTCCTTTGGTGCCATTCCATAGGGAGCGATAGACACCAGAGCTATACCCAGAAGAAACTTAATCCCAAAATCCAGTTCACTATTCAGAGGTAAACTTGGTAGCTCCTCAGGGAAGAGGTCCGAAAAATCCCTTACAATGCAATTATCCTTTATAGTAGAGTTCCCAAAAGCAAAAACACTTACATAGGCCAAATACGCCTTACGTCCCTTGCAAACCAATTTTTTAGCTACCAGTGAAGAGATCACGTTAGCCATGTAGTTTCGATGTTCTCCAATCACGACTACCCCATCATCATCCTCACTTCTCAATACAACCCTCTTAGTCGCACAATTGAAGCTTGCATGATGCTTGACCAGCCAATCCATCCCCAATATCATATGGAACTCCCAAAATGGAAGCTCCATCAAGTCAGCCAGAAATACCATCCCTTGAGCCTCTAAAGGAACATTCCTATACAATTTACTAACTCTATTAGATTGCCCCAGTGGGTTCAGCACAGTCACCTCACTAACAGTACCCTCATTTGGAATCCCTAGATTTTTGGAAACAGAATAGGCAACATAGGAATGCGTAGATCCTATATCTATCAATGCAATGTAAGGCACATCATAAATAAGAAACGTACCTATGATGACGTCTAGAGCATCTCTGTCCTCTCGGTGATGTACAGCGTAAACAAGAGCAGGCTGCCTCGCCTCAGTCTGTCCAGTACCTCTACCTGGTGCTCTCTGACCATGGCCCATGCGTTACCACCTCTAGCCTGACCACGGCCTCTCGGTGGTTGTTGTGCTACTCTTTGTGGCTACGTGATCGTTGTTTTATCAAGTCTTAAAATTTATATAAAGAATGATCGAACCTTGAGACTAGCTAAGACAACAATGGAGGCAAGCGCACCTATCGAATAGTAGTATAGTTTAGGCAAGACCGAAATGTCGAATCCCAAAGGAACCAAAAGTACTAATACTAACTTTTTTTATCTAGCCTAAGATAAAGGGAATTTGTTGTTTAATCTAAATTAACTAACTACTAAATTAAAGACTCTAAGACAAAAAAGAATGAAATTTGGAAAATAACTTTAGGAGAAACCAATTGATTAAGATGACACCCAAGGAAGAATCCACTTAGACTTCACTTGTTATCTAACACTGAACAGACGATTTATTCACTTGACTTGATCCGTAAGATTCCCTAACATATATTAATCCCTTTCTCGAAGTGACTAATGTCTAACCCTAGGTTGATTAATTGAAATATTTTTCCTACTTAAAACCCCTAGAATCGCATTAACTTGATCTATGGACTCCCATATTAGGTTTCACCCTAATTCGACAAAATCTCGTCACCCTATCTCTAGGCGCGCGGTCAACTCTGCTTATTTATGCTAGATTTACTCTTAGGTAGAGACTTTTGCTCCTCCACCTAAGCATATCATACTTGAATTAATATCCCAGAAATATTAACACAATAATTAAGAATACATAATTATGAACAAGTTAAATATTTATCATATAGTTCAGAAAACAATAACAAGATTCATCTTAGGCTTCATCCCCCTCAGGTATCTGAGGGTTTAGTTCATAATTGTAAAAGAAAACATCTCAAAAGAAAAGATAAACAAAACATAAGAAATCCATAAAACCCCTTCAAGGAATTGAAGGAGATATCCTCCGTCTTGAGTATAATTCCAGCTTCTTGAGATGAATCAACTGGCTATCTTTGAGTAAATCTCCACAAATCTACCTTCCTTGGCCTAGCTAGACGCCCTCGACTAAAGCCCTGGGTTCTTCCCTTTTAGGTCATACTTAGGGTGTTTATATAGGCTTCGAAATGTGTTTCTTCGCCTAAATATCCTAATCCGAGTGAAACTTCTCTTTGTCACGACAGGACACGCCCTATAACACGCCTTTGTGAATCGTGGCTGGCCATACTCAATCTTCTTTGAAGAGGCACTACATTTGTGGGAATCATGGTCAGGCTGTGTTAGAGAAAATGAGGGAGGCACGGCTATGTGGTCTTGGGCCCAGGCCATGTCGATTTCTATTTTGACCCAATTTGATCTATTTTAGGCCCGTTTCTCATTCTTTTCATCCTCCGGCGCTCTCCTGAGTATAAAACATGAAAAAACGAATTAAGAGCACTAAATTACATAATTCAAGGCTTAAATCATCCAAAAGTATGCTAAATGTTGGCCTAAAATATATTACTTTTACGGTTTATCAAATACCCCCACACTTAAGCTTTTGCTTGTCCCCAAGCAAAATTCTCAACTTACAATTAAAACGAACTTTCCACAATTCATAATTCTCATCAATAATGTCTCATCATAATTCATAGACAATTCATACATGGATAATTTAACTCAAAGACTCCCAAAGATTCAAACAATTCTAAGTCATATATTTGTAGCACGAAAACATAGGTGTCTCCCATTATCTAAATAATTACCTTTGATTCAAAACTGAAAAGGATTGACATCCTTACTAAAGATTCACTCAAAGCATTTGAAGTGTTTAAGATTTAAGAATAAGCACTCATAAGTTGAACCTGAAAAGTTAATCCCATAGGCTTGCCTGAAAATCAAATCTCCACCACTGTATTATGAGATGATACACAAATCAAAAGGTCTTTAACAGGGTTGTAACGGGGGCTTGGGTTAAAGGTGTGGATAAAGGCTAAATTAGAAGGGTTAGAATTGAGATTGAATTAAAAAATTACCTAACTAGAAAAATGAACTAATAACTTGAATAATTACATCACATGAAAAATTAAAATAGTAATAATACAAGCTTCTTCTTCAAGATGTTGAATTTTAACTGTACAAGCTCTTAGAACATAGAACTAATAATGAATATACTTCATTTTTTTTAAAGAATAAGTCAAATGATGAATTTACTAATAAAATAATTAGGCAACCGATCAAATCAAATCTTGATATAAGGGTAGTCAAAAAGTGGTGATAACAAATACAAAGGGTTTTGGGGGAATATTAGTGGATAAGTAATTGAAAAGGATTGTTAAGATCAACGGGGTTCACTATGGGTTAATTATGAAGGTAGGCTTTTTAGTTGAATGAGTGTGTTAAAACCTAGGTGCCTTTCTTATCTCAGTATATCAAATAAAAAATGTGGCCTTGACATGTATAATCGCGGCAAGTTCTAGAATAACAATTCAGTGTTGGCACACTCATAATCAATAAAGTGAGCATGAAAAGGAATATATGCTCTATAAGGCTCAAAATATCACAAAAATTATGGGCTTTTTTTATATCAATCCCTGTAAATTTCAAACTTCAAGGTAATATTCAAATTTAGTTCAATAACCTAAAAAATTTTTAATTCTTGTAAAATAGACTTATCATGCTTGATTCTCTAGTATCTTAAAGTTAAATAATCAATGTACAATTAACTATGACTTAATCTTAGACATATCAATAAAATCATAAATCAATAGAAATTTCATCCTAATTAGTAATATGAGAAAATTACTTAAGACAAGATATCATTCAGGGATTTGAGAATAATGCAAAAAGTTAGGTATAAACTTTCTCCCCCCACACTTAATATGTACATTGCCCTCAATGTACAAAGACAGATAATAGTATATAATAAGAAAATCACAAGATATGGAGAGAAGTGAAACTTCCTGAATTGTTGGATGGATTCCTTAAGTCAGAGGTTTCATCTTTTTGTGTGGTGGTTACTAATGAGCTCTGCGCTAGATAAAGAAATTGGGGAGCTCGTGAAGATTTAGCCAGGAATTAATAATAAAGATTCAAAATATACTAAATAAATATCTAAAGAAAAGCAAGCTAAAGTGAAGAAAAACAAAAAGTAAAATAAACTTATAAGAAAAGGTTAATGGACTGAAAAGTCTTTATTGTAAGATGGTTTGTGACGTGGGTGTGATTTCTAAGGCCGTGGTACGTTAAATAGATTTTCAAATCTAATGCCTTCCCACACCCGTGTAAAGTGGGCGTGTTGAGTCGCACGACTGCCTCGTACGCCCGTGTTGTGGGTCGTATCGTTTCTCCCACGCCTGTGTTCAAATTGCCACACCCATGCTTGGTAAGTCAATGTCGACCACGGTCGCCTCGTACACCCATGTTTAGTTTGCCACAATCGTGTATGAACTCACAATGTCGGCCACAGCCGCATTGCACGACCGTTACGTGGTGGTTGTGTTTGTGACTTAAAAATTGATTCGTTCTGACTTGTACCATCTCTTTTATGTCAGCACGGAGATTTGATGCATCCATAAGGCCACGGCCACGGTCGTGTGTAAGGCCGTGTGGAATGAAAATCTGCCAAAGAAGAATAAAAGAAAAGAAAAGGAAAGAAAAAATTTAACAATAAATAGGTTAGTGCTCGGGTTGCCTCACAAGAAGTGCTCGTTTAAAGTCTTAAGCTTGACTTTCCTCTCATTTGCATATTCAAGGAGGTTTGAGGAGTTGAAAATCCTTTCTCATGTTAGCAGTTCCATTATCATGATAGAGTTTAAGATGAGTAGCGTTTATTTTCAAAGTGCCAAACATCGGATTACTTAACTCGACTGTTCCTATGGGAAGACATTAATTAGCTTAAAAGGAATTTCCTTGCTTGTGTTAAGATCAGGTGGAGATATTCGTTGGCCTGCTTTGTCTAATAGTACCTGATCTCTGATTTTGAACTTGTCTACCTCATGAAGTGGCTTCGGTTCTGCTTCGTGTATCCCTAGTTCTTCTTTAAGATGCGTCTTCTCCTCTTATAGTTCATCGATCTGGATCCCTTGTTCCTTGTGAGTTATTTCCATGTTGGCGCAGGATTTTGGATCGGACTCAGTTGTGTTCCTTTGTTGTGCTTCCTGAAAAGAAGGGTTAACCGAATGGTTATTAATAGAGTTTACTTTCTCTCCTTGGTTATTCGATCTTCTAGCTAAATCGAGGGCTTGAAGAGTAACTGTCTCATCACCTACATAGAGTATGAGTTCACTTGCGTCGACATCGATTTTAGTCCTGGTAGTTGCTAAGAATGGTCTTCCTAAAATTAGAGGTATTGTGTTGTCCTCATCCATGTCTAAAACGTCAAAGTCTACCGGGAATACGAATTTATCAATCTTCACAAGTACATCTTCAATTATACCACTAGGAACTCTGATAGTTTTATTAGCTAATTGAATGCTCATCCTAGTTTGTTTGAACTTCCCTAGACCTAGTTGTTTAAAAAAACGTATAAGGCATGACATTTATGCTTGCCCTTAAATCAGCTAATGTATTATCAATAGATAAACTACCAATTAAGCATGGAATTGTAAAACTCCCTGGATCTTTTAGTTTTCGTGGTAGTTTATTTTGCAATATTGCTGAGCATACTGCGTTCAGTTCCACATGTGATTCCTCGTCTATCTTCCGCTTATTTGTCAATAATTTCTTTAAAAATTTTCTCGAATCTGGCATCTACGAAAGAGCTTCAAGAAATGGTAAGTTAATATGTAATTTCTTTAAAAGTTTAAGAAACTTACCAAACTGTTCCTCTGTGTCGTCTTTCGTTATTGCTTCGGGATATGGTATGCGCGGTTTGTATTTTTTGATTACCGGTTTTGGTTTTACCTCAACCTTACCTTCTTCTACTACATTCTTCTATTTTGAATTAGGCGCGTCTAACCCTTCACTATTTTGAGCTGTTATGGCTTGAACTTGCTCCCTTGGGTTAGTTTCGGTGTTGCTTGGTAGTCTTACTTGTGGTCTCTCAGAAATCTACTTAGCAAGTTGACCGATTTGATCCTTGAACTCCTGCGTCAATGCCTCAAGTTTTGCTTCTATCTTTTGGAAACGTGTTTCTGTATTTTGGAAGCGTATTTCTAAGGCTGCTATGAAGTTTGTCAGCATCTCTTCAAGGTTCAACTTCTTTTCCTGTAGGTAGGGCTGTTGTTGGAAGTTTTGGGATGGTTGTTGCCTTTGATTTCTTTGACTGCCCCATGAGAAATTGGGGTGATCCTTTCAACCCGGATTATAAGTATTACTATAAGGGTTATTGTTAGATCGAAAATTATTACCCATATAGTTCATTTGTTTGCTCTCCATGCCCTGTTCGTAGGGTGGGTACTCAGGATTCGCCACTCCTCCACTTGCGTCGCACTATATAACTAGATGTGCCTGCGAGGAACCATATAAACCATCAAATTTTTTATGTAGCAACTCTACCTGATTTGATACCGCGGTTGCTACGTCGAGGTTGAAAACTCTGGCTGCTTTGGCTGGCCTTGTCCTTGTAACTTGCCATTGATAGTTATTTAGTGACATCTCTTCTATAAACTCATAAGCTGCTTCAGGAGTTTTTTATTCAGAGTTTTGTCGGCGGCTGAATTGATTAGTTGCCTTGTCGAGGGTTCACACCATTGTAGAAAGTCTGCACCTATAGCCACAAGGGTAGTCCATGGTGTGGACACCTTCTCAACAAATCCTTGTATCTCTCCCATGCATCGTAAAGTGTCTCTAAATCTATCTGCACAAAAGAAGAGATATCATTCCTTAGCTTGGCAGTTTTGGCCGGCAAAATATATTTTAATAAAAATTTCTCGGTCATTTGATCCTATGTAGTGATTGATCCTCATTGAAGAGAATGTAACCAATTTTTGGCTTTATTTCTCAGAATAAATGAAGATGGATGGCATCATCAGAAACACCATTTATTTTGAAGGTATCACATAATTCTAGAAAATTCGCTAAATGTGTGTTAGGATACTCATCCTGCAAACCAACAAACTGAACAAACTGTTGTATCATCTGTATAGTGCTAGGTTTCAATTCAAAATTATTTGCAGCAATAGTAGGCGTAACAATACTTGACTCAGTTCCTATTAAACTAGGTTTAGAATAATCATACATAGTACGTGGAGTGTGATGTTCAGCTGCCTCTGGAGGTAGGGGATTATTCTCGACCATCTTTTCAATAGGATTAGTTTCGCCTTCTTGCTCTTCTTCTATGCAGTTTAAGCTTCGCCTTATCTCTCTGCGATTTCTACGAATGGTACCTTTGATGTCACTATCGTAAAGTAGAGGTCCTGTCAGGTTCCTTCTAGTCATAAACTAGAGGTACCTGGAAGGAGCGAAAGAAGAAAATTTAGAAAAGCAAAAATATAATTTAATTGCAAAAATAAAATATGGCTAAAGTAATAAAAATTAAGCATTCTTAATATTTCAGTTTCCCGGCAACGGCATCAAAAACTTGATTGTTGTTTTATCGAGTCTTTAAATTTACATAAAGAATGATCGAACCTAGAAACTAACTAAGACAAAGATGGAGGCAAGCGCACCTATCGAACAATAGTATAGTTTAGGCAAGACCGGAATGTCGAATCCCAAAGGAACCAAAAGTACTAATACTAACTCTCTTTTTATTATGTAGCCTAAGATAAAGGGAATTTGTTGTTTAATATAACTACTAAAATAAAGACACTAAGACAAAGAAGAATGAAATTTGGAAAATAACTTTAGGAAAAACCAATTGATTAAGACGACACCCAAGGAAGAATCCACCTAGACTTCACTTGTTATCTAACACTGAACCAGACGATTTATTTACTTGACTTGATCCGTAAGATTCTCTAACATATATTAATCCCTCTCTCGACGCGACTAACGTCTAACCCTAGGTTGATTAATTGAAAATTCTTTCTAATTAAAACCCCTAGAATCACATTAACTCGATTATGGACTCCCATATTAGGTTTCACCCTAATCCGATAAAATCTCGTCACCCTATCTTTAGGCGCGTGATCAAATTTGCTTAATTATGCTAGATCTACACTTAGGCAGGGACTTTTGCTCCTACACATAAGCACATCATATTGGAATTAATATCCCGAAAATATCAACACAAGAATTAAGAACACATAATTAAGAACAAGTCAAATATTTATCATATAGTTCAGAAAACAATAACAAGGCCCCCTCAGGTATTTGAGGGTTTAGTTCATAATTGTAAAAGAAAACATCTCAAAAGAAAAGATAAAAAAACATAAAAAATCCCTAAAACCCCCTGAAGGAATTGAAGGAGAGATCCTCCGTCTTGAGTATAATTCCGGCTTCTTGAGATGAGTCAACTGGCTGTCTTCGAGTAAATCTCCACAAATCTGCCTTCCTTGGCCTAGCTGGATGCCCCCTTACTAAAGCCCTATGTTCCCCTCTTTTACGTCATACTTAGGGTGTTTATATAGGCTTTGGAATGTGTTTCTTCACCACTAAATATCATAATCTGAGTGAAACTTCTCTTTGTCACGACAGGGAAACGCCCATGGCACATGCCCGTGTGAATCGTGCCCAGGCCGTGTTCAATCCTGCTGAAGAGACACGGCTATGGGAATCGTGGTCAGGCCGTGTTAGAGTAATTAGGGAGGCACGGCTGTGTGGTCTTAGGCCCAGGCCGTGTCGAATTCCATTTTGACCCAATTTAGTCCGTTTTAGGACCGTTTCTTGTTCTTTTCATCCTCTGGTGCTCTCCTGACTATAAAACATGAAAACAATGGATTAAGAGCACCAAATTAAATAATTCAAGGCTTAAATCATCCAAAAGTATGCCAAATGTGGGCCTAAAATATGTTACTTTTACGGTTTATCACTGTGTAGTACCAGTACCCTGAGCTTGCATCTGATCGGCCCTCAATGGACACTCTCCAATGCAATGATCAAATGACCCATACCTCAGACACGCCCCAGTCCTCCTCTAACACTCGCCCTGATAGCGTCTACCACAATCGACACATGGCTGCATCCGATGCAAGATAACAAGGGCCCAAATCTAATCGCCCATCAGGTTTGGCCTTTTCTTAGGCCTCTGTATAGAACTCGAGGGCTCTGAATTTGTAACACCCCTAACTTGTATCTGTCACCGGATTTGGGCTAAAGGCATTATCGGACAAGTCAAAAACTTTTACAGACAGTTCATACAACCATTCATCATTCGCAATCAAAGTGTCCCTTTTATATGTCAACGAGACCTTAATTATACTTTAGAATAGGGTCGGGACTAAACCGAATGCATATAAGATTTCTCAGAAGTTTAAAAACATTTCTAAGTTATAGAAGCCACACGCCCATGTGGGCAGACCATGTGCCTTCCACGGCTACCAGCCACACCCATGTGTCTTGGCCATGCCAAAACACAGCTTGTATTCTGACTTATCTAAATGGCCACCAGGCACGCCCGTGTGCCATGGTCGTGTAACATTAAGCTAGCTACTGGCTTAATCACACGGATACCAGGCACGCCCGTATGCCATGGTCGTGTACACTTAGGTTAGCTACTGATTTAGTCACACGGCCACTAGGTACGCCCGTGTAGGCAAAACAGACCACTTGCAAGGTCAAAATGCCACCCACACTAGGGTCATCTCTCATAGCTGCACACTAATTCATTTCATACACAACTATCATCCAAAGATAAATCAAACTAAACAACAATATTCACATCCAATCTCCTTTCTAATCAGACCACTTTGCCCAACTAAAACACATATACATTCAAGCATGATTCATCTACATTTACCTTTCATATAATCATCCCTTGCTAAAACATACACACTCATAATGCTTTCATATGCTTACCATAAACTTGACCATTTCATAGCCATGGGATTATACCAAAATCAACATAATATACCACATTTACAAATGCATAATATCAACACATAACTAGCCACATCACATGGCTAAGTTCATATCTCAAATTATACCAAATAACTAGCCTATACATGCCATATTTAGCTATATACAAATATTCAAAATACCAAAACAAGTTTGAGTAGTGTGATGATGATCCTCGACGGTCCCCGAGCCTTCAGTAGCTTTGATGATCTATAAAACAGAGCAAACACAAACAAAGTAAGCTTTCAAAAGCTTAGTAAGCCATATACAAATAAACTTAGCATAAAATGCACATAACCATAATGATACAATGACATTAATGGTTCTCATAGCAAATTCATCACATATATTTCTTTGGCTCATTTTCTTAGCCATATCTTACTACATTCTTCAACTCAAATGTCACATATACACATAGCTCTTTTAAGCATCTCTTCACATATCATTCTATCATTTCATTTCACATATCCATCTTAGTAAGTTCATGTAGATACTTAACTTTCATACACACTTAGTGTACATAACAAGGGTACCTGAAACAAAAATATCAATCAGATAGTCGTTTGTATCTCAGATTTGCCCGTTGAACTGTTCAGAATCTAATAGGATGCTCAGAGTGCCTGGAATAGTCATACAATGCCAATGTCCCAGATGTGGTCTTACATGTAATCAGATATCAATGCCATTGTCCCAGACAGGGTCTTACACGAATTAATATGATTTCAATGTCCCAGACATGGTCTTACACGTAATTCTCATATCGATGCCAACGTCCCAGACGTTTTCTTACACAAAATCTCGAATTAATGCCAACGTCCTAGATGTGGTCTTACATGATATCACATAACAGACACCTATGTCATGACATAGACTACCCTATCTATTCCTAGGTTCAAACGGGACTTCTCAGACATTGTCACTATGTTGATTCTATCTCGGAATTCATGTATACATCATCTCATATACATTCATCATTATCAATAATCATAAGAACATACATAATTCAATACAAATACATTTATTTGTATATTGACTTACCATAGATTTGGATATTCATTTGGACTCAGTTATTTGACTACTTTTGCTTTCCCGCGATCTAAGTTCGTTTTCTTTGATTCTTGATCTTAATTTAGCTAATTAATGACCAAACCCTAGCTTGTTTATTTCTTCTTCTTCTTTGCCAAACTTTCAGCACAAAAGATGATAATTCTCATCTTTCATATGTTTGTTTTATTTAATGAGCATATTAATGCCAATTTACAACATTAACCTTCATATAAAACATACATAACTCATAAAGTTAATGGCATAACCGTCCAAAGTCTTGCACTATCCTTATTAATGACATAATTGCCTCATAAGGCCTCCACACTTAGAGACCACATCAATTTGGCCATTAATCAAATAGAAAGCCTCTTTTAAAATTTATGCTATTTAGTCCTTTTGTCAAATTAAGCATACGAACAGACAAATTTTCGTACAAAATCTTCACACATGCTTAATCACAAATCAAAAACACAGAAAATAATATTAAAATATTTTACTGACTCAGATTTGTGGTCCCAAACTACTATTCTGACTAGGGTCTAAACCGAACTATTACAACTCTCCTCCCTTAGTAATTTTCATCCCGAAAATCTTACGATTTAACAAATTCGGATATTGTTGTTTCATTGCATCTTCAGGCTCCCACGTAGCCTCTTCCACTCCATGTCGATGCCACAACACTTTCACTAACGAAATTTTCTTATTTCTCAACTCTTTCACTCCACAAGCTAGAATACAGATCGGTTCTTCCTCATATGTCATATCAAATCAAATTTCAATCTCAGACGGGGTAATCACATGTGACGGATCAGATCGGTATCTCGAACATCGAAACATGGAATACATTGTGAATCTTTTCTAACTCAGATGGCAATAACAATCTGTACCCAACAGGTCCAACACGTTCGATGATTTCATACGGTTCGATGAACCTCGAACTCAACTTGCCTTTACGTCCAAATCAGAGTACTTTCTTTTATAGAGACACTTTTAGAAACACTTTGTCACCGATCTCAAATTCAATCTCTTTTCGTTTCAAGTCTGCATAAGACTTCTGATGATCAGATGCTGATTTCAAACTATCACGGATTACTTTTACTTTCTGTTCAGTATCTTTTATCAAATCAACCACGTGTAGCTTATTTTCACTAAGCTCGATCCAATACAGACGTGTACGACATTTGCTTCCATACAAAGCTTCATAAGGTGCCATTTTAATGCTCGACTCAAAACTATTATTGTACGCAAATTCAATCAATGGCAAATATTGTTCCCATGAACCATTAAACTCAAGATGCAACATCTCAACATGTCCTCAAGAATCTGAATAATCCGTTTAGACTAACCATCTATTTGCGAATGAAATGGGGTACTGAAATACAATTTCGTGTCTAAAGCTTTTTACAATTTCTTCCAGAATCGTGATGTAAACATCGGATCTCTGTCAGATACAATGGATAGTAGTACCCCGTGTAATTTCACAATATTAGAAATGTAAAGCTCAGCTAATCTATCAAGTGAATAATCAGATCGTACTAGAATAAAATAGGTAGATTTTGACAGTCTATCAACTACAACTACAACCCAAATCATTTCTTTCTTTCTCGGAGTCAAAGGCAAATCAGAAACAAAGTCCATCGTTACTCTATCCCATTTCCACTCAAGAATCAAAATCGATTGTAGCAACCCAGACGGAACCTGATGTTCGGCTTTAACTTGCTGACAAATTAAGCATTTTGAAACAAAGTCAGATATGTTTCGTTTCATACCAGACCACCAATAGTGTTGTTTTAGATCACGGTACATCTTTGTACTTCCCAAATGAACAGATAGATGACTGTTATGTTTCATTCAAAATCAACTAAATCAATTCTGGATTTCTCAGAACACAAATTTGATCCCGAAATCTCAAACAATCATTATCATCCACTCGAAATTCAGAATCAGAATTCGAATCGCATTGAATTCATTTCGCTATTATTTCATTATCAACTTTCGAGCATCACATATCTGTTATAAAAATAATGGCTTTGCTTTCAATTCAGCCATCACAGAACTATCATTAGACAAATCTAATTGAGCATTCAAAGCATGTAATGCAAACAATGATTTCCTACTCAGTGCATCAGCAATGACATTTTCTTTACCAGGATGAAAATCAATTACAAGTTCATAAGATATTTCAGACTTTTATGATCTGAAAAAATGTGACATTTTTCACTGAACAAATAATGTCGCCAAATCTTTAATGTGAATACAATCGCAACTAGTTCAAGGTCATGCGTCAGATAATTGTTTTCATGTGACTGCAATTATCTTGAAGCGTAAGATATTACTTTGCCTTCTTGCATCAAAACACATCCCAGAACATTTAACGAAGCATCACTGTATATCACAAATTCTTTACCCGATTCTGGTTGTACTAAAACTAGGGCTTCAATCAAAAGGGATTTTAACTGATCAAAACTTTTCTGACATTTATAGGACCATTCAAACCTTACATCTTTCTGAAGTAATCTAGTCAATAGAGTAGCTATCATTGAAAATCCTTTTACAAACCTTCGGTAATAACCAGGAAGTCCCAAAAAACTGCAGACTTCAGATACATTCTTTGAAGTTTTCCATTCCAAAATAGCAAAAATCTTGCTCGGATCAACTCGTATACCAGAGGCTAATACTATATGTCCCAGAAAATTGACTTCATGCAACCAGAATTCACATTTATTGAATTTCACATACAATTGCCTTTCTTTTAGAGTTTGTAACACAATTTTCAAATGTTTAGCATGTTCAGCATGTTCAGTTTCATCCTGTGAATAAATCAAATTGTCGTCAATAAATACAACAACAAATCGATCTAAATACGGTCTAAAAATTATGTTCATCAGATCCATAAAAATAGCAGGAGCATTCATTAGTCCGAAAGACATAACTAAAAACTCACAATGCCCGTACCTTATTCTGAAAGCAGTTTTCAGGATGTCTAAGTCTTTTACCCTCAACTAGTAGTAACCCGATCTCAGATCTATCTTTGAAAACACAGTGACTCCTTTTAGTTGATCAAACAAATTGTCAATCCTTGGCAACAAATATTTATTCTTTATGGTCACTTTGTTCAACTAACTATAATCAATGCACATTCTCATCCTGCCATCTTTCTTTTTCACAATTAGAACTAGAGCACTCCAAGGTGAGAAACTCAGTCTGGCAAAACCTTTGTCAGTTAACTCTTGCAACTGTGACTTTAACTCTTTCAACTCTGTTGGTGCCATTCTATACGGAGCTATTGAAATAGTTGTCGTACTAGGCAAAAAATCTATACCAAATTCAACTTCACGTATGGGAGGTAATCCCGACAATTCTTTAGGAAATACATTAGAAAACTCACAAACAACTGGTACTTACTTAACTTTCTTTTCAGACACCTTCGAGTCAATCACATAAGTAAAATATACCTAATATCACTTTTTCACATATCTTTGAGCTTTCAACACAGATATAAAAGTAGGCAATTTATTCAAATCATTAGACTTAACCCGACTATTTCATCATTCAGACATCTCAAATCAATAATCTTTCTTTTATAGTTTACAATAGCATCATGCAATGTCAACCAGTCCATACCCAGAATGATATCAAACTCATCAAATGGAAAAAGCACCAAATCAGTAGGGGAACAGATATCTCAAAACATTAACGGATAGTTCTTGTATACTTTGTCAACTAGGACACTTTACCTAAGGGGTTCGATACTTTTATAACAAACTCAGTAGACTCTATAGGAAAAGTCTTACTGGATACTCAGTTTATGCATATATACGAATATGTAGAACTAGGGTCTATCAATGCAATCATAGAAGTATCATAAAGTGTAAAAGTACCCGTTATAACATCTAGAGATGAATCTTCCTTATGAGCTCGTATAGCATATGCTCGGCAGGTGCTCTAACTTTGGATCTCACAATAGTATCTCTCGAAGTTCTCTGACTACCATTGACATTCCTTGCATTTCGGGAAGATCTACCTCTCATTGGAGCATTATCAGATCTTGGATTCTGAACAATATTTGGATCAGCAGACTCTGGACAGTCACGGATAAAATGATCTAATGATCCACATCTGAAGCAAGATCAATCATTTAATCTACAACTTCCCGGATGCCTTTTTCCACAATGCTTATATTCAGGTATCTCAAATCGGACATTTCCAACACTTGCTATTGAAGTTGCTGGAGCTTTGGAGGTCAATTGTGATCTAGCTCGATCTCTATTCGAATGTCCCACATTAACCTTTGAACGGCTATGCTTATCTCAAAATTTCATCGAAGCAGACTAAAATGATTTACTCAAAAATCCTTTTCTCACGTCTTTAGCTTCAGACTCAGCTTTTCTTTTGTCTTTCCCAAGTGCCTCAGTTTTGCAAGCTCGATCAACAAGCACGACAAAATCTTTTATCTCTAAAATCCTGACTAGCAAGCATTAAGGCCATCTTGAATCTTTTGCACATTATTGCCTCGGTGGATACACACTCACGAGCATACTGACTCAGTCTCACCAACTCTCGTTCATATTCCGTAACAGTCATACGGCCTTGTTTCAGTTCTAGAAATTCCTTTCATTTCTTATCAATGAATCTCTCACTGATATATTTCTTTCGAAACTCAGACCGAAAAAATTCCCAAGTGAACTCACACTATCCATCGGCTTTATTGGTACTTTGAATGTTTTGATTTTGGTTGTAATGGGATGTATAGGCATTTTTGGTCAATGTTTGGCCTATGTGTTTTGGTTATTGAAATGGCCATTTGGTTTAGCTTGTGTTATGGTATTTTTGGTGATGAAAAGAATTTAGTTTTGTCACGTAAATATTAGCCTTATATGGATGATGTTTGGCTTGATATGCTTGAATTGTGGAAGATGAAATTATGGTTTGAATATGCATATTATATATGGTTTGTAATTTGTTGGAAATGTTGTGTATTGGTGCTTTGTTGTTGAACAACATGTTTAGTACAATTTAGTACGTTTTAGTGGGTAGATTTTATGGTATGTGTTGAGGCAAATCAAATTGGAAGTTAATTGATCAGTTTGGGTCAATTAGATTACATAGTTAGAAATGTTTACATATTGTCATTGGAGGGGCCTAAGGGCATATTGGTTGTATGTTATTATACCATATGTATATGAATTGGTTATGCATGATTTTGATGCCATGTTATAGCTTGTGTATATGTACAATTTTGGTTGTAGGTATATGTCATGTTGGGTGAAACAGCCGTGTGTCCCCTGTAGCTTTCTAAAGGTTACAAGTCAGGCTGTTACACGGCTTAGCAGGCGGCCTGGTGCAAGGGAGTGTGAGGTTACTTCGAAGGGTACACGGCTTGGCACATGGGCATGTGGCTTGGCCATGTGACCCAAGTCAATGAGTTACACGGGCACGGACACAAGTTGGGACACATTCGTGTGTCCCCATTTTGAATGCCCACACAGCCTAAGACACGGGCATGTCTCTTGGCCGTGTGAGTCACACGGCCTGGCCATATGGCCGTATGACCCCTACAGCTTTGAAAATTTTCATTATTTTTTGAAAAATTCTCTGAGTTTTTGATTTAGCTCCAACTTATTTTTATCGTGTTTATAGGGCTTCGAGGGCTCGTATAAGGGACAATATGAATTTTTTAGTTTGCATTTAATATATTTTTTATATGATTTAAAATGTTTGGAACTTATGTTCGTTTGATTTGAAAACTCTTGTAATGCTCCGTAACCCTGTTTCGACGATGAATACAGGTTAGGGGTGCTACATTTCTCATTTCCAATTAGACTAAAGACATGTTTAGGTTAATCTAGTAATACAAGTTATCTTTCATATTATGATCTAACCACGTAATAACACTTAGTATTAGTTAAACATTAGACAATAAATGAGTAAAATTTGCTTCCATTTTATTTTGTTTGCAAAAACTATTTGAGGATAATGTACAACGTAATAATCTAATCCATGATAGTTTTATTAACCAATTTGTTTAAAAAATTACAAGTGTACTTTAGACGAAAAAACTACACTTCATGCACCAAATCCAATAGTATCCCACTTGCTCTAGTGAAGTAGATATGTCATGTTTCGTATTCTTGTGCCTGTCCATATGTTTCCAAAAGAACTCTCTAGCTAGTGGAGTCTTGGCAAAACAAATCCATAAGGTTTGTCCTCATATGCACTCTTTTGTTGCATCCACTATTCTATCAAACAATATTGTCTCCCTTAATGTGTTTTGTCATTATGTGGTTTCTTTTAGGTTTATCTATGTCCATACTGTTATAGTACCATAACTTTTCCGTACATCATATTCGACCCTCCATAGTGAAGTTAGAACTGTAAGCCTGCTGCACACTTATTCACACTATAGACCCACTATTTAGGAGAAAAGCATAGTGCGATGCTAACTTGCTCGGATCCTGACACATGTCGAAGTCAGAATTAGTATATCTGATAGGACTAAGATCACCTTTGAAATACACAAACATATAATCTCTCGCTCCCCATAAATGCTTGAGTATCTGCTTAACTACTTGCTAATGTCATGGTCATTGATTCACCTGATATCGACTTACCAACCCCACTGCAAAATAGATACTTAGGCATGTGCATAACATAGCATACATGAGACTTCCTACTGCTGAAATATAAGGAACATTTCCCATGTCCTCTCTTTCTTCCACTATCTTAGGACAATCTTTTAAAGAAAGATGAAATCTTGATACGGAGGGTTGATTTCCCTTCTTCGAGTTGGTCATTTCATAACACTCAAATATTTTGTCTATGTATGAAGCTTGAGATAGATCTATCACGTTTTTCATTTGATTCCTTAGGATTTGAATGTTTAAAGCAAAATTATTTTATCTTAAGTCCTTCATGCAAAATTATTAGGTTAACCATAGTTTAACCGACAAAAATTCCCTACATCATTACCAATGAGTAGAATGTCATTGAAATATAGAACAAGAAAGACCATATTTCAATCCCCTAAATATTTATAAACACAAGGTTCATCTACATTTTGCTCAAATCCAGAAGTCTTGATTACTTGATCAAATCTTTGATTCCATAAGCGAGATGCTTGCTTAAGTCAATATATAGAAGTAAGTAGTTTGTAAAATTTATACTCATTTCCTTCAGCTATATATCCTATGGATTGCATCATGTAGATGTTATCTTTAAGATAGTTGTTCAAAAATGTTCTCTTGACATCCATTTTTCAGATCTCGTGATCAAGAGCAACTGCAATGAATACCAATATGTTGATTGGCTTAAGCATGACAATTGGAGAGAAGATTTTTTTGTAATGGATACCTTCTTTTTGAGTAAAACTTTTTTCTCTTGTAGTTCCACTTACACCCTATGGGTCTTATCCCAACCAATAAGTTTACAAGTTCCACACTGAGTTGGAATTAATAGAATCCATCTCATCTTTCATAGCTATTTCTCAAAGCTTGAAATTAGTGCTCTGCATCACTTCATCATAAGTGAGTGAGTCATCATATTCCTGTTTGGTAGACTCAGTGTTAAAAAAACTTCCACTAGATTGGAAGAACTCGGCCTATGAGAGACCCTTCCACTGCGACGAAACACCCTATGCTGCTGATCATTTGCTAGGTCTACTATTAGGAGTTGGTTGTGGAATCGTTTCAGTAGGGTTTTGTATATATTTTGAAATTTTCTCAAGTATCTCTTTAGTCAAAGGCTTGAAGTTATTCATGTAATTTTCTTTGAGGAAAGTATCATGAGTTCACACTATAATAGTTTTCTCTTTTAGATTATAAAAAGAACCACCCTTTGTTCCCTTTAGATATCCTACAAATATGCACAATTCTGTCTGTGAGTCCAACATCCTCATATCTTTGTCCAATATATGGGTTGGGCAATCCCAAATACTTAAATGTTTTAGACTTAGCTTCTTGTCATGCCACAATTCATATAAAGTTTTTGATGCTACCATAGTTGGCATATCATTCAGAATAAACCAAGCCATTTGTACAACATATACGCAAAAAATAGATTGGAAGCTTCAAATAACTTAACATCGAATGTACCATGTCTAACAACGTTCAATTTCTTCTTTCTGTCACGCCATTTTCTTTTGGGGTGCCCGATGCAATTAAATGAAATAGAATCCCATTCTCTATGAGGTACCCTAAGAAATCATTAGATAAGTATTCCCCACCTTGATTGACCGAGGTGCCTTTATGGGTAAACCTAGTTGTTTCTCCACTTCCACACGAAAATCTTTAATGTATCAAAAGTTCTACTCTTACGGTGCATTAGGTATACATACTCATATCTGGAATAGTCATCAATAAAGGGGTAACACCCCAATTCCGGCCTAAAAGTTAGGCTCGAATCTGGCATGTCACATTGAAGTGTTTCTCAAAAACCATGTTCTCATTTGCATTAGTTTATTTTCAAAATGTGGTTTATAAAAAAAAATAATCCCTTTTCAATCGCGGAAGCTTAATTAAAATAAATGATTTATGGAAACATGATATTTAAAAATTGGGTTGCGAAAATGTAGTGTTTGAAAGCAATTATTTCTTTGGAAATCGTATTCCACTTTTAGTAGTTAGAAAACATCATAAACAAATATCACAAATAATAAGTCAAAAATAAAGAGGCCTTATTACAACCCAAATCAAAATATTTAAAAGTAAATAATCAAAACAGCAAGCATAATCAGTGTGTGGTCTTCTCCGAGTCCCTTGCAGCACCGATCCTCCTAATGCTGGGGATTACCTGTAAAGTGAAAAACTGGGTGAGTTTACGAAAACTCAGTGTGTAATCCCTTACTAGTGTAACAGTCAGTAAACAGAAACAAAAACTAAAATAGTTTGGGCCCAAGCCCTTTAACAGTAACAGTACAATGCAGTTCAGAGCATACGTGGGCCAAAACCTACTACAATATCATTTGGGTCACAATCTATACAAAATCAATTGGGCCTAGCCCAAACCAATAACAAAACATGTGGGCCTAAGCCCAGTACAGTGACAGATCTCATAAACAAGTATGCAACAGTGTCAGGATGAATCCCACCTCAATCTAGCCAACACACCACCCATACCAACCAACACACCATGTGAGGATAAAATTGACCCACCCAACCAACACACCAAGCTTAGCATCGGTTGCGGCATGAAGTCAACAGAATGGCTCGGTGCTGTGAACAGAACGGCTAAAAGCCATAAATATCGCAACAACGCTGCCAGTTAATAAAACGGCTAAGAACCATAAATAGAATGGTTATAAACCATAATCAGGATGGCACAGAGCCATCATCTAAATTTGGCATATATCCATTAGCGACGGTAATATAATCGGCACACATCCACGGATAATTTATGATCGACACAGAGTCATCAATATATGTATATGTTAGGTACATAGCCACGGGTAAATACGCTTGGCACAAAGCCATAATCAAGATGGCACAAAGCCATACTTAGGTTCGCACAGAGCCATAATCAGATTACGCGACTTTAAGCCGTCCGTTGGCCCAAAGTTTCCATGTGACCCGCGTGACCTCAACAGATCAATACTGGATCCATAGTCGCCATGTACCCCGTGCGAGCCTATCAGATCAATATTGGATCCACGATCATCATTCGACCCGTGCGACCCTATCAGATCAATACTGGATCCACAGTTGTCAGGCGACCCACGCGACCCTATCAGAACTTCCTCCGTATCAATGTCCCAACCCTATGCAATATGTCGTGTATGTCATGCTCAATCATTACACATGCATGCAAAATGGCCATGCTTAGTAACAGTCATTTCAACACATATTAACAGCATATCAGTCACACGCCCACAGTGAAGTCAGTTAAAACACAATCATGCTATCACAGTCAAATTAGTCAAATCATAGTACAAGTCAGTCATTTACCCACATCGACAAAATAGTCATTTACCCTATAAGGGTATTTCAGTAATCCTACCCTTTAGGGGTAATTCAATAATTCTACCCTACAAGGGTATTTTGATAATTTTATAAACCGAGAGTATTTGGGTAATTTTACAAATCGGAGGTATTTTGGTAATTTTACAAACCAGCGGTATTTTGATAATTTTACAAACCGGGGTATTTCAATCATTTTGCAAACCAGGGGTATTTCGATAATTTTGTAAACCAATGATTTTTTGATAATTTTATAAACTGGGGGTATTTTGATAATTTTGCAAATGAGGGTATTTTAGTAATTTCGTAAACTAGGGGTATTTTGATAATTTTACAAATCAGGGGTATTTCGATAATTTTACAAATTAGGGTATTTTGGTAATTTTGCAAACCCATGGTATTTTGATAATTTTCCAAATCAGGGGTACTTAGGTAATTTCACAAATTAGGGGTATTTCAGTAATTTCGTAAATTGAGGGTATTTCAGTAATTTTCTAAACCAAGGTATTCTAAACAGAGATAATGATGAGAATGGGCCTAGGGCCCATTCTTGACCCAAATGGGCTGCTCATGTGGCCCATTTAGCCCAAATCTAGCCACAGATATGAGATTCACATAGTCCAGTCCAATATTTACTACATAATCATACAACTTATTCGACAGGGCCTAGGGGCCCTTTGGCCTCACATGGCCCCTTTCAACCTATCGTGGCCCAACCAGTCTAAACCCACAAGAATACTCTAGGTGGCCTCAACTATCGCGTCGAAGCTCCCACACGTGCGCTCGCACGCTCATGTGGCTACCATCGCTGTGTGACCAGCATTTTGGCATTTGCCGCTCTATAGCTAGAGTAGTGCGAAATACACACCTGATAGGAATCTGGAGTCAATCCAATCACTCCTATGCCCAAACGCCAACCAAGGTATGCTTACTCTCCTCATAGATCACTCTATTTAAAGCCAGCTTCTCGCCTACTCTCATGCTAGCTTCTCGATGTGGGATCCCTCCATCAATCCTCCAAAACCATCCCAACTACAAAATAAATATCCCTTTTTGCTTGTAATGGGATTCGAACCCTTGCCTTCTCTTATGCTCTGAAAGCTACTTGCCACTACAACACAAGCTCCTTTTATGACTTAAAACATGCGCAAATATTTATAAAACCTATGTGTCAGTGACCAAATTCTTATAAGAGCCAAAAATTAAAGAAATTCTGCAAGAGCCAAGATTTGAACCCAAGCTCCCTTACACCCTTAATCATGCCACAACAACTAGGCCACATGCTTTCTTGTGTCATTTTTTTTCCACATTTTATTCTTAAAGCCTATTTACTTACTCCTAGGGTTTTAGTCACCTAAAACCAAAATTTTTCCTAAAGCCCATGTTTGAACCCGGGACTTCATGGAAGCCCCCTAACCTTCCAAAATCACTCAACTAATAGGTCCAACTTGCATTAGTACCGTTCTCTTGTTCTCAAAAATTTTAAACGCTCCTATGCCCAAGGCCCAATAGGTCCGATTCTACTAGGCCCAAATTCGGGGCGTTACAAAAGGTTACATAATACTTGTAACCTTCTCTTACAATAACACTCATTAGACCATAAACGTCAGTGTGTACAAGTTCTAAGGATTTTTCAGCTATCGTTGTAATAAACCCTAGTCAAAATAGTGGTTTTGAGACCATAAATCTGAGGTAAAATTAATATTTTAATATTATGTATGGTGTTGATTCTGTGTGATATAGCCTGTGTGAAAATTCTGTATGATAATTTTATCAATTGTGTGCCGAATTAAGAGAAAGGATTTAATCGCGTAAAGAGTAAAAGCTATGTGCTGATTTATAAGTACCTAATTGTGGCTATTCTTATAATGATGAGGACTTATGATGCAATTTGACCATAATTGAGTATAGTGGACGACACATTGATAACACATTTTTTAATGTTAAAATTATAAGTTAAAATTTATATTTTATATTATATTATAAGGTTATAATAAAATATGAATTAGTGGCATTTCTTTTCATGTTCGTCTTTGTTTCCACCCAAAAACAAGAATAAGAAAGGGGTTTTAAGCTTTGTGACATTCGGCCCTGGTGTAATTTAAAATCGGGCATGTGTTTTTGATTAGGTTTTTGATAATTTCTACATTTTTAAAATCGTTGCTTTGTACTCTACAAAACCCATGCTTGATTTTAGTGAATTGATGATGTTTTTGTGATGAGTCATTGATGAACACTTGAGCTATGTGTTAGTTGATAGTAAAATATGGAAACTTGGTGTTGGATTAACATAGTTTGTATTGGAAATTTTAGTGAAATTGAGTATTTTGGACTCAATTGAGAAAATGAGTAATTGAAGGGTTAAATTGTGAAATAAATGAAATGTGTGGACTTATATGAACATAGAAAATTCGGCTAAGCATATGTGTTTTGAAATTTTGTGCATTTGATGATTTTGTGAAATAGGGACTAAAGTGTTGAAATGTGAAAATATTAGGGCTATTTTGTAAACTACCCTAAATGTGTGTGTGTGGACTAAATTGAATGAATTGGTGATTGAATGGATTGAATTTGAATGTGTATAGACCAAAAAAAGGAGAGGTTTGGATCGAGATCGAGGCAAATATAAAGTGCTCGATTAATCGACCATTTCGATAATTTGACTTTCGAGGTAAGTTTGGACATAATACATGTATTTAGCTATCTTTAATGTTATGAAATGAATGGTATAATATTATTTAAAAGTGAATGCTATATGATAGATTGAGTTAAATGGCACTAAGTGTGCATATTCAAAAATGTGACCGAGATAAATAGCACTGTGTATGCAGAGTAATATGAGCTTCGGCTTTGTGGTTAGCACTTTGAGTGCGATACCGATTCAAGATCGGTTTGATATGGATGCACTAAGTGTGTGATGCTAATTAAGCTTTGGCTAACTGTTTAGGCACTAAGTGTGCGAAAGAACTGAACAAGGGATGGATGTTGATCGAAATGAATTATGAGTATTAAGTAGCATAAGTATATGACAACTAAATGTTGGCTAAGGTACGTTCGGAACCTATGTTGTTGATGAAACTATAAATGAGATTATGGAAAGTTAATTAAAAATACTAGCTTTTGATGATATGAGATAGTAGATTGTGAAATAATCAATGTGATGATATGTTTTGATTAATGTATTTTATTACGAACTTACTAAGCTTTTGAAAGCTTACTGTGTGATTGTTTCTCTGTTTTACAGTGTCAGCAAAGCTAACTCGGATCTAGGGATCGTCAGCATCTCAATCACACTATCGGTAAATCTATTTTGGGTACTTTTGAAAAGATGTACATAGTTAAAATATGACATGTATAGGCTAGTTATTTGAATCATGTTTGATATGTGTAAATAGCCAAGTGATGTGGCTAGATAATTTTTAGTTTTAAGCATGAATGGTATTGACAAATGATACATATTTTGGTAGGCTTGTGAGTAGAGAAAGTGAATTATGGATGTTAAATTCAATGATCAATTGATGCCTTTGTGATTTTGTGAAGTTATGGATAACTTATATATAGATTTACATCGAAATTGGTTGAGCAAGTTGGCATGTTTTAAAATGAGATGGAATAGAATGATATGATGTTCATTTGATGCGTCTTTGGTTGTCATTTGAATGGATAAGTATGTTTGATTATGCTTTTAGAGATTGACCCTTGTGTGGGTGGCAAATTGGCCTTGAAAATGGCCTATTTTGCCACACGGTTGTGGCACACCGTCCTGCCTAATGACTGTGAGTGAATGACAGTAATAGTTTAATAGCATACGGCCATAACACGGACGTGTCAACTAGCCGTGGGCATAAGTCAGTAGCTAGCTTAAGGACACACGGCCATGGTACACGGGCATGCCTATTAGCCGTGTGAATAAGTTAGTATATGGCCTATGAGAACACGGCCTTAGCACACGGAGGTGCTTGGTAACTGTGGTGGTAAGTCAGATTCAACCACAGGGAGGGCACACAGGTGAGTCTAGCAGCCGTGGGAGGCACACGATATGCCCATACGGGTGTGTAACCCCAAAATGTATAAAAGTTTTAAATTATCAAGAATTTTTCTATGTGTTTTGGTTTAGTACTGACCCCCTCTAGCATGTGTTTTGAGTCTTATAGGCCTCTATAAGGGACTATTTGTTTATATTTTGATATGTTATGGTGATGATTGACTTTGTGTCGTAAATGGGGCGTGAAATGATAAGATTGTTCGGCAATGCCTTTTAACCCTATTTCAGCAATGACTTTGGGTTAGGGGTGCTGCAATTTTATTTGTATCAGAGTTGCGATTTACTCGATTCTCAGACTAACGTAGCGCATGTGAGTCTAGCTATACATGCCATATATGAAATTGCGATAGTGTGATGAATTCTGACAGCTGAAAATGTGTTTTCATATTATAATGGATCTCGATCGAGCAGTTGCTGACGACGTAGAGGGTAACGCGCCTACTCCCGCTCAAGGGATAGCACCGGCCACATCTAGGCCAAATGATATAGCACCGGCCACATCTAGGCCGAATGATAGTAGTGAGGGAGGAGAGGCTAAGTAAGCCTTCCTTTGAATGATGAGCGAGTGGTTTACGGAGTTCGTTCAAACAAATTTGGCTGCTCCACAACCTCCACCCTACAAGTACCTGTTGTGTCACAAGTTGTAGATTCGATTACATTGAATAAACCTCTTGTGGACAAGATTCGGAAGTATGGGGCCGAAGAGTTTAGGGCTACATCTAATGACGATGCTGAGCGAGCCGAGTTTTGGCTTGAGAATACAATACGAGTATTTGATGAGATGTCATTGACACTTGATGAATGTATTAAATGTGCTATTTCATTGTTGAGGGATACTGCGTATAACTGGTGGAAAACATTGATAGTTGTGGTTCTGAGAGAGAGAATTACTTGGGACTTCTTTCAAGTCGAGTTCAGAAAGAAGTATATCAGTCAACGCTTCATTGATCAGAAACGTAAAGAGTTTCTAGAACTAAAACAAGGTCATTTGTCTGTTACTGAGTATGAGCGAGAATTCATAAGATTGAGTTAATACGTGAGAGAATGTGTTTCGACTGAAGCTATTATGTGCAAACGCTTCATAGAGGGATTGAATGAAGACATTAAATTGTTGGTTGGAATACTCAATATAAACGAATATGTAGTGCTAGTTTAAAGAGCATGCAAAGATGAGGAGCTCAGTAAAGAAAAGAAGAAAGCTGATTCTGAAGCTCGTGATGAAAGAAAAAGATCGATGAGTAAGTTTTCTCAACCTTCTACTAAGAGATTTAGAGATGCGAGCAATCATTCAAATGTTTCATTTGGACATTCAAGTAGAGATCGTTCGAGACAAAGTCTTGGTCCACGAACTCAAGCTCTAATTGAATCAAGTGTTGGCAGTGTTAAGTGTAACAAGCCTGAGTGTAGACAATGTGGGAGACGACATGTGAGAGAGTGCTAGGGCAAGTATAATAATAAAACATGTTATAAGTGTGGATCATGAGATCACTTTATTCGAGATTGCCCAAAAGATGGTCGAAGAGGAAAATGTTCAATGAAAGATCGAGTAACGTGACAGCTAGGGGTAGACTACCCAGAAACACTAAAAATGTGAGCAAAATTCAGAGAGGGACAATCGATACAGCTGTGAGATCGGAGGTGAGAGCTTCAGCTCGAGCCTATGTTATACGAGCGAGAGAGGAAACATCATCTCCAGATGTCATCACTAGTACTTTCACTTTACTTGATAGTAATGTCATTGCATTGATAGATCTAGGATCAACTCATTCCTATGTGTGTATGAATCTAGTATTGAATAAGACTCTACCTGTTAAGTCTATTGATTTTGTGGTTAGAGTATCAAACCCCTTAGGCAAGTGTGTTTTGGTGGATAAGGTGTGCAAAATTGTCCATTGATGTTTTGGGATGTTTGTTTTCTGGTTAATTTGATGTTGCTACCATTCGATAAATTTGACATAATTCTGGGTATGGATTGGCTTACTTTTCATAATGCCATCATGAATTGTAAAAGAAAGAGTATTGGATTAAAAAATCAGAATGGTGAGATAGTTTGAATTGAGTCCAGTGATATGAAAGGATTACCAGCGTTGTATCTGTGATGAAAGCTATGAACTATATGTGAAAGGGTTGTGAAGCTTATTTGGCGTACGTAATTGATACAAAAGTGTCGAAAAGAAAGTTGAATCTGTGCCTGAAGCATGTGAGTTTCCAGATGTCTTTACTGAGGAGTTGTCAGGATTACCTCTAATTCGAAAAGTTGAATTTGGTATTGAATTAGTGCCGGGGACCACTCTCATTTCCCTAGCTCCGTATAGAATGGCACCAGCAGAATTGAAAGAGTTAAAGTCTCAGTTGCAGGAGTTGATTGACAGAAGATTTGCATGACTGAGTTTCTCACCCTGGGGTGCTCCTGTGTTATTTGTGAAAAATAAAGATGGAACTATGAGAATGTTTATTGATTATCGACAGTTGAACAAAGTGACGATAAAGAACAAATATCCATTGCCTCGTATCGATGATTTGTTTGATCAGTTGAGAGGAGCTACAATGTTTTCTAAGATAGATTTGAGATCAGGCTACTATCAGTTGAGAGTTAAAGAATCTGATGTGCCTAAAACTGTTTTCAGAATGAGGTATGGACATTATGAATTCTTAGTGATGCCTTTCAGACTAACAAATGCTCCTGCAGTGTTTATGGACCTGATGAATCAAATATTCAGACCGTATCTGGATCATTTTTTATAGTGTTCATTGATGATATTTTGATCTATTTGTGTGATGAGATGCAGCATGCTGAGCATTTGAGAATCGTGCTACAAACTCTGCGTGAGAAACAGTTGAATGCAAAGTTTAGCAAATGTGAATTTTGGTTGCATGAGGTTGGTTTTCTGGGGCATATTGTATCATCTGCAGGAATAAGAGTTGATCCGAGTAAAATTTCTGCTATTTTGGAATGGAAGCCTCCGAGAAATGTGTCTGCAGTTCGTAGTTTTTAGGATTAGCTGGATATTATAGATGATTTGTGAAAGGTTTCTCGATGATTGCGACTCTGTTGACAAAGCTACTACAGAAAGATGTTAAATTTGAGTGCTCAGAAAAGTGCCAGTAAAGTTTTGAGTAGTTGAAAGTGTTGTTGATAGAGGCGCCAGTGTTAGTTCAACCTGAATCAGGAAAAGAATTTATAGTTTATAGTGATGCATCGTTTAATGGTTTGGGCTATGTACTGATGCAAGAAGGTAAAGTTATCGCTTATGCTTTGAGGCAGTTAAAGCCGCACAAAAAGAATTATCCGACGCATGACCTTGAGTTAGCTGCGATTGTATTTGCGTTAAAGATTTGGCGTTACTACTTATTTGGTGAGAAATGTCATATTTATACTGATCATAATAGTTTAAAGTACTTGATGACTCAAAAAGACTTGAATTTGTGACAGAGAAGATGGTTAGAATTGTTGAAAGACTACAAACTTGTGATAGATTACCACCCGGGTAAAGCTAATGTTGTAACTGATGCCTTGAGTTAGAAATCATTATATGCTTTATGAGCTATGAGTAATGAGATAGATCTGTGTAATGATAGTGCGGTTGAAGCTGAATTGAAAGTAAAGATGATGTTTGTACAGCAGATTTGTGATGCTCAGAAAAATGATGTTGAAATGATGCCTAAACGAACTCAATGTGAATCGAATGCTGAATCAGAATTTCAAGTAGATAGTGATGATTGTTTGAGATTTAGAGATCAGATTTGTGTTCCAAGAAATTCAAAGTTGATTCAAACAATTTTGAATGAAGCTCATAATAATCATTTGATTGTACATCTGGGGAGTACAAAAATGTATAATGATCTGAAACAGTTCTATTGGTGGCAAGGTATGAAAAGAGACATTTCTGACTTCGTGTCGAAGTGTTTAGTTTGTCAACAAGTTAAGGCTGAACATCAAGTTCCGTCTGGTTTATTACAACCGATTATGATTCCTGAGTGGAAATGGGAGAAAATCACGATGAACTTTGTGTTGGGTTTGCCCTTATCTTCGAGTAAGAAAGATGCAATCTGGGTGATAGTAGACAGATTGACAAAATCAGCCCATTTTGTTCTGGTAAGAACCGATTATTCTCTAGATAAGTTAGCTGAACTGTATATTGCTAAGTTTGTGAGATTGCACGGAATACCACTATCTATAGTATCTGACAGAGATCCAAGGTTTACCTCATGATTTTGGAGGAAATTGCAAGATGCATTAGGCACAAAATTGCATTTCAGTACTACGTTTCATCCGCAAACGGATGGTCAATCCGAGCGAATCATTCAGATTCTCGAAGACATGCTGAGGTGTTGCATACTTGAATTTGATGGTACGTGGGAAAAATATTTGTCATTGATTGAGTTTGCATACAATAATAGCTTTCAATCTAGTATCAAAATGGCACCATATGAAGCTCTTTATGGTCGAAAGTGTCGAACTCCATTGTATTGGACTAAGCTGAGTGAGAACAAGATTCACGGGGTTGATTTGATAAAAGAGACTGAACAGAAAGTGAAAGTAATTCGTGACAATTTGAAAGCAGCTTTAGATCGTCAGAAGTCTTATGCAGATTTGAAACGAAAGGATATTGAATTCGAAATTGCTGATAAAGTGTTTCTAAAGTGTCTCCATGGAAGAAAATACTTCAATTTGGAAGAAAGGGCAAGCTGAGTCCGAGATTCATTGGACCATATGAAATCATTGAACGAGTTTGGCCGATTACTTATAGGTTGAGATTGCCATCTGAATTAGAGAAGATTCATAACGTGTTTCATGTGTTAATGCTTCGATGGTACAGATTAGATCCATCTCATGTAATTGCTCCTATTGAGGTTGAGATTCAATCAAACTTGTCGAATAGTGAAGAACCGATTCGAATTTTGACATGAGAGACTAAAGAGTTGAGAAACAAAAGAATTTTCTTAGTGAAAGTATTATGGCACAAACATGGAGTTGAAGAGGCTATGTGAGCCTGAGAACATTATGAGAGAGAAATATTGTAACACCCCAAACCCGGCCAACACACCACAACCAGATCTGGCATGCTACGGAGTGATAACCTTTTTAAAAAGAAAGTTTGTCGGATAATTTTCTTAGAAAACCTTGTTGTAGTATGAAAAGTTTAGAAGTCCTTGCTTGAAAATCTACTTATTGTTGCAAGTTTTTAGAAAACATACAAGTTATCATCTTATAAGTGGTGTTACCCGATGGCAATGTTTAAAAAAAATGAAGGAGTTATAGTTTTGAAAACATTGCTTTTTACCGGTTAATTTAACAAGTCCATATATCTAAAATAGGTATAACATAATCAAAATAAAAGTCAATAATAAAACCCAAAATAATACTTAGTGGCCTTATTACAAAACCAAAACCAAATTTAAAGAGAACGAATAAAACCGAAATAGTACTTTAAAGTCAAAACCCGAATTAAGCATGCATGGCCGCCTCGAGTCCTCCCCGGCTCCATATCCGTAATCTATGCCTCATCTATAAAATATAAGGGAAGGGGTGAGTCACCAAGACTCAGTGTATAAATCCCCAACCCGATAGTGCAAGCACTCACACAAATCATCAGTAAAACATGCAAATCATGCAACCCATAACCTAACCACCCAATCTCCTTTAACTACCCCGTGTGGTCAAAACCACTGGTCGTCAAAACCACTGGTGACCGTAGTCACAAATATATATAACGGTGTGGTCAAAACCACTGATAACCGTAGTCACAAATCGAGTGATGGGGCCAACCCATTGTATGGTCAAAACCACTGATGATAATCCCGTAATAATCAGCATGTGGGGCCAACCCACTGTGGTACCAAACCACTAGGACTTAGTCACAGAATATAATATCAAAGACGGAGCCAACCCGTCGTGTGGTCAAAACCACTGGTGACAGTCCAAATATTCCTTCCCCCTCCTCTCATCAACCCCATCATCATGTCCATAACATACGTGACATAATATCATGTATCATGCAATAACGCATACCATAGCATATATCAATAACATGATGATGTATATCAAAAATCACATAACAGGGGACTTACCCGGAATCCAAGCTCATACCCACAAGGCATAACCACTGATTTCATTAGCTAAAATAGTAACATAATAGGCAAATTATACTAATAAAGTGTGTAAGCGTTACACACCTGGCTATTCGTAAATCAAAGCGAATCCTGAGACTACGCAAACTAACGAGATCCTAAATGTTGCTCCCTCCTACAATCGGCCAACATTAGTTAGTAACCCAAAAGCCCATTCGGCTCTATTAGAAATCCCGAAGGATGTGTCTCCCAAATATAGAACTCACCTCAAAGTCGATTTGGTTTCCAACCAAATCCCAAAACTACTCAAAAGATCTCCCTTTACAATCGGCCAAACCCTTAATCGGCAACCAAATCTCCAACTTCACTGTATTCGGCTACTTCTCCCTCCCCTTACAATCGGCTTAACACATCATTAAAGATCTAAAGGCCATTCGGCCATAACATGAATCCGAAACCAAAAGAGTTAGTCGCCCCCTTACCTTAATGACTGATTTGGCTTCTTTACATTAAAGGTCGGCACCCTTTATTGGTGTTAGGGGTTTCGGCTACCACATAGAACAAAAATAAATCAAGGTTTTGATTACTAGCAATTGAAGGCAAAAGAGATTTAGCATTACCCAAATCGATCAAGAAGAAAAGATGAAGAAATCATTCACCAGGAGATTTGACCAAGATAACCAAGGAGGAGGTGAATGTCGGCACTTGAGATGATGAAAAGAAAACGCAAGAAGATAGAGGTTTATGAGAAAAGTATTTGGCCAAGAGAAGAACAATAAGGTTTCGACTTAAGTGATGGTTTGATATGGGAAAGATGGTGAAGTGAAGAGAAGTGGAAGGAGACAGATTCGACAATGGGTTTGAGAGAAGAGAAAGAATGAAATAGAAAGAAAAAAAGAATGGAGGAGAAGATGTGAGGGTAGGTTTCGGCTTTGAACAAAATAGGAAGAAGAAGAAAAAGAGAATGGGAATGAGGATGGTTTGGCAAAAAGAATGAAAGAACTTTTGGCAAACCTTTTTGCTAACCCAATCGATTCCTCCCTCACCCCCTAGTGTTTGGCATTCGGCCAACACTAAGCTCCCTAAGCCGATCCCTAAAAATCCTCGTCTCTATCCATATCAAATTTGTTGACTCAATCCTCATCTATCCATGAGAGTCCCACCGAGCACACCTCTGCTTTTTTGTGGCGTCAAAATAATTGAGCAGAAAGGGATTTCGCAAACTCAACCAAGGTCCTCCTTACCCTTGTGGCGCCACTCCTTGTGACTTGAGTGGCGCCTCCTTGCCACTTTACCAAGGCACTTCTTATGTCTAAAACCTCAAATTAATTCTCTTAACCCCTATTTCCCCTAGCTCCTTTCTCTTAAGTGCTAAACAAAAATTTTGGCCATGACCCAGGACTAACCCGAGGTCATGCCTAGTCCCCAAGACATGCTAAACTAGCACAGTAGACATACCATCACATGCAAACACATGCAAAATGTAGAGACCCCATTTTAAGGATGTTACAGTTCTACCCCCTAAAAAAATAATTTCAGCCTCAAAATTACCTGGTCAGAAGAGTTGAGGGTATTGCTGCCGCATCACGTCCTCTGGCTCCTACGTGGCCTCCTCCGTACCATGATTCTGCCATAACACTTTCACCAGGGGTGCTGACTTCCTACGCAAGACCTTGACATCCCGATCCAAAATCTGTACCGGCTCCTCCTCGAAAGACAAGTCTGAGCTCACCTCAATCTCCGCAACTGGCACAACATGTGACGGATCTGACCGATAGCGCCTAAGCATTGAAACATGGAAGACGTCGTGAATTTAACTTAACTCACTGCAACTCGAAATGATAAGCTACGGTCCTACTAAACGCTCAACACCGTGTACAAATTTAATAAACCTAGGGCTTAGTTTTCCTTTCCATCCAAATCTCAAAGACTTTTTCCATGGCGATACCTTCGTAAAAACCTTATCACCCATCGCATACTCTATATCCTGCGCTTAAGATCGGCAGAAGACTTCACTCGTCTGGCGCTTCCTTAAGACGAGCCCGAATCACCTTAACTTTATCCTCGCCGCCACCAACTCCGGACCTAATATCTGCCGTTCACCCAACTCTGTCCAACACGTAGGAGTGCGACATTTTCATCCATACAGTGCCTCGTATGGTGCCCTCTGGATACTCGCTTGATAACTATTGTTATAAGTGAACTCCGCCAATGGTGGATACTACTCCCAACTACCACTAAAATCCAGAACACAGCCCCTTAGCATATCCTCTAAAATCGAGATTACTCTTTCAGACTGTCCATCGAATTACGGGTGAAAAGCTGTGCTGAAATCCAACCTCGTTCCCGAAGCTTGATGCAAAGCTCTCCAGTGAACCTAGGACCCCTATCCGAGATAATTAACACTGGTACCCCATGCAACCTTACTATCTCAGCCACATACAACTTAGCCAACCTCTGAAGCGAATAATCAACCCTCACCGGTATAAAATGAGCTGATTTAGTTAAATGGTCCAAAATCACCCAGACTGGGTCCTTCTTGCTAGGCGTAAGGGGTAGCCCACTGACAAAGTCCATAATGATCCTTTCCTACTTCCATTGAGGAATCTTCACCGGCTAAAGTAAACCTGACGGCAGCTGATGTTTAGCCTTGACCTGCTGACACGTCAGACAGTTACCCACAAACTCAGTCACATCCCGCTTCAACCACGCCACCGTAATCGCCAGAATCTCGGTACATCTTGCTACCTCCAGGATGCATAGCGTATGGGCAGCTATGTGTATCCTGAAGAATCCTTTGCCTCAACTCGACGTCTTACGGCATACAAGCTCTCCCTTGAAAACACAACACTCCATCGTGAGTCAAGCTGTAACCTTCCATACCATTACTCTGTACTTGCAACCTCCGAGCATTCAAACCCTCATCCACTAACTGTTTTTCTTTAATCTACTCCACCCAAGTCAGCTTTACTTGCAATTCCGCCAACAAACTCCCATCGTCATATAGACTAAGGTGAGCAAACATCGCTCGCAAGTTTGCTACCACCTTACGGCTCAACGTATCAGCCACTACGTTAGCCTTGCCTGGATGACACTCAATCGAGCAGTCGTATTCCTTCAACAACTCAATCCACCTTCGCTGTCTCAAATTTAAATCCTTCTGCGTCAATAGATACTTCAGACTATTGTGGTCCGTATAGACTATCGACTTCTCTCCATATAAATAGTGTCTCCGTATTTTCAGGGCAAAAACCACTGCAGCCAACTCTAGATCATGCGTCAGATAGTTAACCTCATGCAATCTCAGCTGTCAAGACGCATATGCCACTACTTTCCCTTCCTGCATCAGCACACATCCCAAGCCAGTATGTGATGCATCGCAATAGACCATGAATACCTTTCCTGCCTTAGGCTGAACCAGAACCGGAGCTTTCGTCAGAATCTTCCTCAACTTGTCAAAACTTTCCTATTGTTTCTCCGACCACACGAATGAAACTCCTTTCCTTAATAACTTGGTCAACGGTGCCACGATCAGAGAAAATCCTTCCACAAATCTCCGATAATACCCCGCCAAACCTAGAAAACTCTGAATTTCTGCAATCGACCTAGGCGGTTTCCAATCCAACGCCGCCTCAATCTTGCGAGGGTCCACTCTAATCCCTTCAGTGGACACTAGTGACCCAAGAAAGTCACTTCCCTAAGCCAGAACTCGCACTTACTAAATTTGGCAAATAGCTGCTTCTCCCTTATAATTTGCAAAACTACCCGCAAGTGCGTATCATGATCCTCCTCAGTCTTTGAGTACACCAATATGTCGTCTATAAATACTATAACAAACTGGTCCAAGTATTGCTGAAACACCTAATTCATCAAGTCCATGAATGATGTCGGTATATTGGTTAACCCGAACGGCATCACCAGAAACTCGTAATGCCCATACCGATTACAGAATACCGTCTTATGAACATCAACCTCCTTTACTTTGAGTTAATGATACCCCGACCTGAGATCTATCTTTGAGAAAATCGATGCACCCTTAAGTTGATCAAACAAGTCGTCAATCCTGGGCAACGGATACTTGTTTTTGATCGTCAACTTGTTCAGCTGGCGGTAATCTATACACATCCGCATTGTACTGTCTTTTTTCTTCACAAAGAGCACAGATGCTCCCCAAGGAGATATGCTTGGTCGAATGAAACCTCGGTCCAATAACTCTTGAATTTGAGCCTTCAACTCCACCAATTACTTTGGCGCCATTCTATACGGGGCTATAGATATTGGCACTGTTCCGGGTAATAGGTCTATACCGAATTCAACTTCCCGATCCGGAGGCAGACCGAAAGTTCTTCTGGGAATACATCCGCAAATTCCCCTACAGTTCGAACACTCTCTACAGCTGCATCCTTGGCGCCCAAAGCACAAACATGCACCATGAAGGCCTCACAACCTTTCCTTACCATTTTCTCCGCCTTCAGTGCAGAGACCACATTGGATAAGTAATCCCTTCTATTACCTATCATCACCACCTCCCTACCTTCCATATTCCTTAACACCATGTGCTTGGCCGCGCAATCCAAACTGGCCTGGTACTTCACCAGCCAATCCATCCCGAGAATCAGATCGAACTCCCCAAACGGCAGTTCCATCAAATCAGCCAAAAACACGACCCTTTGAAGTTCTAGGGGTACATCCATATATAGTCTACTTACTTCTACAGAGTGACCTAAAGGGCTTATCACAGCCATCTTCCTAGAAGTAATCTCAGAATTCAAGTTCATAGTTTCCACTATGCTATTGGCTACATATGAGTGCATCAAACCCACATCTATCAAAACATTATAAGGTAGTACAAAGATTAAGAACGTACCGGTTATGATGTCTGATGCGTCACCCTCCTCTCGACGCCTCATTGTAGACCACCCAGTATCTAGCCTCTGACTACTCGCATCTTCACTGGTGCTCCACACCTCTACTAGAGCCATTACCTCCCTAGCAAAGACAACGACCCTTTATGGTCACGACAATCCTTCTTATTCTGAGTACGATTCTGATCCCCAGACTGTAACCTAGCTGACCTCTGTGGATAATCTGTCACTCGGTGTCCCATCGATCCACACTCAAAACATCCTCTATTTCCAGTCCAACATTCTCCCATGTGTGACTTTCCACAACGAGCACATTGTGGCAGCCACTAAGTATCAGCAGCAGTAGGCCTAGCAGCTTGATTCGGCCCACTATATCTACCCTGTTTTTCTGCTGATTCTTGGTTGACCCAGATGATCCAGAATTCCTCTTATTCCAAAGCTTGTCCTGATTCCGTCTAACCGACTGTTTCACTTTCTCCGTAACTTTGGCTTTTTCCACTAAGATCGTAAATTCTCTCTCCTACTGTGGAGCGATCAGCAACCTCAGACCATCCCTTAATCCATCCTTGAATCTGACACATCACTCATGCACTGTTTTATGATGCCCCGAGTATATCGGCTCAACCTTAAGAATTTCGCCTCATACTCCGATACAGACTTACTCCCTAAACTAGCCTCAGAAACGCCTTCCTCTAGACATCAATATAACTGATCCCAACATACTTCTTCTGATATGCTGCCTTGAAATAATCCTAAGTGAGATCATCCACTGCAGTACCATCCCGAACCGTGAGCCACCACTGGTATGACTTATCTCGGAGAAGCGACACCACTCTTTTTAGTTTCTCCTCAGCCGTCAGATCCAAATCGTCCATGATTCATTCTGTTGCTTCCAACCAATACTCAGTCGTATTGGGTGCCACACCAGATACCACTCGAAATACCTCGGCTCCATTGGTTCGAGTCACTCGAGATCTGATTTACGAGCTCCATACCTCCACCGCTTCACCACTCTTTCCGAAGACTCGCAAAGATCGCTGCGACAATCGCATCTTCCCCGTTTGATCCTGGTACTCTACACCAGCAGCTGGTGGTGGTGGTATCTCATTCTCGAACCCTTGACCAGACCTAACGGGTTTCGATATGGTCATTCCGCCTCTACCACATCCTCGCACATTACGACCACGTCCCCTAGTACTCATATCTAAATCGTGATTTTTCTGCTTAAAGAAATTTATGGATTAGCTTCTGTTCCACTTATTACCCATGAATAAGTTTTATGCAAAGTAGTTTGGTAGTGGTTCTTTCGATCATCACAAAGTTTTCATTTTGATTTCCTACCCTAATTCAGTGAATCACATTTACTCATCAATAACCTCCTCCACCTACATTCCACATGTAGGGGTATTCTCGTCATTTCACTACCCGAGGGTATTTTCGTAATTAACCTATCAGGGTATTTCAGTAATAAATTAGGGTTGATTCAGAAACCTTTACAAATCATAGATGTTTCAGAAATTCCAAAAATCGAGGGTATTTTGGTAATTTTTACAAGTTAGGGGTAATTTGGTCATTTCTTAAATCAAGGATACTGTGGTAATTTCAAAACCAAGGTTTAAAATGTTTCAAAACAAAATGGCTGGTCCCTTTCGAGTTTTAGTTATTAATTTTAGCCTGTGAAAAAGTCATCTCAGTTAGGATGAACCGTCACTACGCACCAGGTAGGATTCGAATGGAGAGGAGATGAGTCACTAGGACTGCTTAAATACCAAGCTCCCCTTGAATCCATTCCTAGACATGTGTACAATGGTTGCCACACCCTTAACTCAGTGACATACTCACAGGTTTGTTTAGTGGATCTTTAAGTCTTATGTAATTTGTGTTGGAGTAAGCTATTTTAGGGTTCAATAACTCCTATTCTACTAATCTACGATCCCAAAATACCCATTTCCCCCACATATAATTCATGCAATAGTTAGGGATACTTACTTGGGCGGATTGGTGCCGGAGACTCGGTGCCATGCTGTTCAAACCATGTACCTTTTCCAAAAACTTTTCAAAACCCTACTTTAAAATATTTTGGGCCTCAAGCCCACAGCTAGCTTTTGAACTTGGCTCTGATACCAAAATTGTAACACCCCAAACCCAGTCAACACACCACAACCAGATCTGGCATGCTACGGAGTGATAACCTTTTTAAAAAGAAACTTTGTCGGATAATTTTCTTAGAAAACCCTATTGTAGTATGAAAAGTTTAGAAGTCCTTGCTTGAAAATCTACTTATTGTTGCAAGTTTTTAGAAAACATACAAGTTATCATCTTATAAGTGGTGTTACCCGATGGCAACGTTTAAAAAAAAGGAAGGAGTTATAGTTTTGAAAACATTGCTTTTTACCGGTTAATTTAACAAGTCCATATATCCAACATAGGTATAACATAATCAAAATAAAAGTAAATAATAAAACCCAAAATAATACTTAGTGGCCTTATTACAAAACCAAAACCAAATTTAAAGAGAACGAATAAAATCAAAATAGTACTTTAAAGTCAAAACCCGAATTAAGCATGCATGGCCGCCTCGAGTCCTCCCTAGCTCCATATCCGCAATATACGCCTCATCTGCAAAATATAAGAGAAGGGGTGAGTCACCAAGACTCAGTGTATAAATCCCCAACCCGATAGTGCAAGCACCCATACAAATCATCAGTAAAACATGCAAAACATGCAACCCATAACCTAACCATCCAATCTCCTTTAACTACCCCGTGTGGTCAAAACCACTGGTGGTCAAAACCATCGTGACCATAGTCACAAATATATATAACGGTGTGGTCAAAACCATCGATGACCGTAGTCACAAATCGAGTGATGGGGCCAACCCATCGTGTGGTCAAAACCAGCGATGATAATCCGTAATAATCAAGCATGTGGGCCAACCCAATCGTGGTACCAAACCACCGGGACGAGTCTCAATATTCATATGTGGTCAAAACCACTGGTGGTCAAAACCACTGGGACTTAGTCACAGAATATAATATCAAAGACGGGGCCAACCCGTCGTGTGGTCAAAACCACTAGTGACAGTCCAAATATTCCTTCCCCCTCCTCTCATCAATCCCATTATCATATCCATAACATACGTGACATAATATCATGTATCATGCAATAACGCATAGCATAGCATATATCAATAACATGATGATGTATATCAAAAATCACATAACAAGGGACTTACCCGGAATCCAAGCTCATACACACAAGGCATAACCACTGATTTTATTGGCTAAAACAGTAATATAATAGGCATATTATACTAATAAAGTAGTAAGTGTTACATACCTGCCTATTCGTAAATATAAGCGAATCCCGAGACTGCGCAAACTAACGAAATTCTCAACGTTGCTCCCTCCTACAATCGGCCAACATTAGTTAGTAACCCAAAAGCCCATTCGGCTCTACTAGAAATCCTGAAGGATGTGTCGCCCAAATATAGCACTCACCTTAAAGTCAATTTGGTTTCCAACCAAATCCCAAAACTACTCAAAAGATCTCCCTTTACAATCGGCCAAACCCTTAATCGGTAACCAAATCTCCAACTTCACTGTATTCGGCTACTTTTCCCTTTCCCTACAATCGCTTAACACATCATTAAAGATCTAAAGGCCATTTGGCCATAACATGAATCCGAAACCAAAAGAGTCAATCGCCCCCTTACCTTAATGACTGAGTCGACTTATTTACATCAAAGGTCGGCACCCTTTATTGGTGTTAGGGGCTTCGGCTACCACATAGAACAAAAATAAATTAAGGTTTTGATTACTAGGGATTGAAGGCAAAAGAGATTCAGCATTACCCAAACCGATCAAGAAGAAAAGATGAAGAAATCATTCACCAGGAGATTCGACAAAGAGAACCAAAGAGGAGGTGAATGTCGGCACTTGAGATGATGAAAAGAAAACGCAAGAAGAGAGAGGTTTATGAGCAAAGTATTTGGCCAAGAGAAGAACAATAAGGTTTTGACTTAAGTGATGGTTTGATCCAGTAAAGATGGTGAAGAGAAGAGAAGTGGAAGGAGACAGATTCGACAATGGGATTGAAAGAAGAGAAAGAATGAAATAGAAAGAAAAAAAGAATGGAGGAGAAGATGTGAGGGTAGGTTTCGGCTTTGAACAAAATTGGAAGAAGAAGAAAAAGAGAATGGGAATGAGGAGGGTTTGGCAAAAAGAATGAAAGAACTTTCGGCACACCCTTTTGCTAACCCAACAGATTCCTCCTCACCTCTTAGTGTTTGGCATTCGACCAACACTAAGCTCCCTTAGCCGATTCCTAAAAATCCTCCTCTCTATCCATATCAAATTTGTTGACTCAATCCTCATCTATCCATGAGAGTCCCACCTGAGCACACCTTTGCTTGCCTGTGGCGTCAAAAATACTTGAGCAGAAAGGGATTTCTGTAGCTCGAACCAAGGTCCTCCTTTCCCCTTGTGGCGTCACCTCCCTTGTGACTTGAGTGGCGCCTCCTTACCGCTTTACCAAGGCACTTCTTGTGCCTAAAACCTCAAATTAATTCTCTTAACCCCTATTTCCCCTAGCTCCTTTCTCTTAAGCGCTAAACAAAAATTTTGGCCATGACCTAGGACTAACCCGAGGTCATGCCTAGTCCCCAAGACATGCTAAACTAGCACAGCAGACATACCATCACATGCAAACACATGAAAAATGCAGAGACCCCATTTTAAGGATGGTACAAATATTCACACCTATTCACTGGTAAGATTTTCGGGGACGAAAGTCCCTAAGGGGGAGAGGTGTAACAGCCTGATTTAGACCCTTGTTAGAATAGTGGTTTTGAGACCACATATTTGAGGTCAAATTAATATTTTAATATTATCTCTAGTGTTGATTCTATGTGATATAGCCTGTGTGAAAATTCTATATGATAATTTTATCAATTGTGTGTCGAATTAAGAGAAAGGATTTAATCGCGTAAAGAGTAACAGATATGTGCTAATTTATAAGTACCTAATTGTGGCTATTCTTATAATGAGGACTTATGATGCAATTTGACCATAATTGAGTATAGTGGACGACACATTGATAACACATATGTTTTTTATATGTTAAAATTATAAGTTAAAATTTATATTTTATATTATGTTATAAGGTTATAATAAAAACATGAATCAGTGGCATTTCTTTTCATGTTCATCTTTGTTTCCACCAAAAAACAAGAATAAGAATCTTATTCTTGTTTTTAAGCTTTGTGACATTTGGCCTTGGTGTAATTCAAAATCGGGTATGTGTTTTTGATCGATTTTTGATAATTTCCACGTTTTTGAAATCGTTGCTTTGTACTCTACAAAACCCATGCTTGAAATTGGTGAATTGATGATGTTTTTGTGATGAGTCATTGATGAACACTTGAGCTATGTGTTAGTTGATAGTAAAATATGGAAACTTGGTGCTGGATTAATATAGTTTGTATTGGAAATTTTAGTGAAATTGAGTATTTTGGACTTAAATGAGAAAATGAGAAATTGAAGGGTTAAATTGTGAAATTTTGTGTATTTGATGATTTTGTGAAATAGGGACTAAAATGTTAAAATGTGAAAATATGAGGGCTATTTTGTAAAATACCCTAAATGTGTTTGTGTAGACTAAATTGAATGAATTGGTGATTGAATGGATTGAATTTGAATGTGTAAAATCTAAGAAAGGAGAGGTTCGGATCAAGATCGAGGCAAAGATAAAGTGCTCAATTAATCAACCGTTTTGATAGTTTGACTTTCGAGGTAAGTTTAGACATAATACGTGTATTTAGCTACGTCTAATGTTATGAAATGAATGGTATGATATTATTTAAAAGTGAATGCTATGTGATAGATTGAGTTAAATGGCACTAAGTGTGCGTATTCAAAATGTGACCGAGATAAATAGCATTGTCTGTGTGGAGTAATATGAGCTTTGGCTTTGTGGTTGGCACTGTGTGTGCGATACCGATTCAAGATTGGTTTGATATGGATACACTAAGTGTGCGATGCTAATTAAGCTTCGGCTAACTGTTTAGGCACTAAGTGTGTGAATGAACTGAACAAGGGATGAATGTTGATCGAAATAAATTATGAGTATTGAGTAGCATAAGTATATGACAACTAAGTGTTGGCTAAGGTATGTTCGAAACCTATGTGGTTGATGAAACTATAAATGAGATTATGGAAAGTTAATTAAAAATACTAGCTTTGGATGATATGAGATATTAGATTGTGAAATAATCTATGTGATGATATGTTTTGATTTAATGTATTTTGTTATGAACTTACTAAGCTTTTGAAAGCTTGCTGTGTTATTGTTTCTCTGTTTTACAGTGTCAGCAAAGCTAGCTCGAATCTAGGGATCGTTAGCATCTCAATCACACTATCAGTAAATCTATTTTTGGGTACTTTTGAAAAGATGTACATAGTTAAAAAATGGCATGTATAGGCTAGTTATTTGAATCATGTTTGAGATGTGTAAATAGCCATGTGATTTGGCTAGATAAGTGTTAGTTTTAAGCATGAATGGTATTGACATATGATGCATATTTTGGCAAGGCTTGTGAGTAGAGAAAGTGAATTATGGATGTTAAATTCAATGATAAATTGATGCCTTTGTGATTTTGTGAAGTTATGTGTAACTTATTTTTAGATTCACATGGAAATTGGTTAAGCAAGTTGGCATGTTTAGAAATGAGATGGAATAGAATGATATGATGGTCATTTGATGCATCTCTAGTTGTTATTTGAATGGATAAGTATGCTTGATTATGGTTGTAGAGATTGACCCTTGTGTGGGTGGTAAATTGGCCTTGAAAATGGCCTATTTTGTCACACGATTGTGGCACACGAGCGTGCTTAATGACCGTGGGTTGAATGACAGTATATAGCCTAATAGCACATGGCCATGACATGAACATGTCAACTATCCATGGACATAAGTCAGTAGCTAGCTTAAGGACACACGGCCATGGTACATGGGCATACCTAGTAGCCGTGTGAATAAGTTAGTATATGGCCTATGAGAACACGGCCTTAGCACACGGGGGTGCTTGGTAACCATGGTGTTAAGTCAGATTCAACCACAGGAAGGACACACGAGTGTGTCTAGCAGCCGTGGGAGGCACACAATTTGCACACACGGGCGTGTAACCCCTGAAACTTAGAAAAGTTTTAAATTATTGAGAATTTCTGTATGTGTTTCAGTTTAGCCCCGACCCTCCTCTAGCATGTGTTTTGGGTTTTATAGGCCTCCATAAGGGACTATTTGTTTATATTTTGATATGCTATGATGATGATTGACTTTGTGTTGTAAATGGGATGTGAAATGATACGATTGTTCGGTAATGCCTCTTAACCCTATTCCGGTGATAGTTTTGGGTTAGGGGTGTTACACTCGTTCCTTTTGCATTAAAATATTTCTTAGTCATCTTACCTTTTAAGCAAGATTCGCATTGTGGAAGATTAGCTTCTTGAAGCAATCTTAAGTTGTCATCTTTCACAAGTCTAGTGATTGTTTATCTGTTAATATGACCAAGTCTTAAATGCCAAAGGTACGCTTCATTGTAGCGAGAAGTTTTAAGTCTTTAATTCAAGATTTCAATCTCAAGCAGTGTGTACATCTTGAGTTTGATAAAATAGAGAATGTTTAACAACCATCCATTATAGATAATATTGTGATTTCTAAATATTGAAATTTCATTATTAAAAGTCACGATCAAGTCGTCTTTATATGAATCTGCAATAGAAATGAAGTTTCTTTTCCAACTTGGTACGTAGAAAACATCTCTTAAAATAATCTTCCTAAAATTATCAAAATAAATATGTACATCTCCCATTGCTTCAGCTGCCTCACTTGTCCTGTTCCTAGTCTGCAATGATAAGCTTTTATCTCTAAGATCTTTTGTCTCCTCGAACCCTTGTAGAGAAACACAAACATGATTAGTGGCTCTCAAATCAATGACCTAGTGGTCTATCGAACCCTCCACTAAACAAGCTTGTAACAGCTCGATTTAGGGCCTAGTCAAAAGAGTAGTTACGAGACACAAATCTAAGGTAGAAATATGTGTTTTATGACTATTATGTGGCCTATAGCATGTTTACATGATTTTGTGAAAAATTCATGAAGAAATTTTATAAATTAGTGAACAATTTGTCTATTAGGACTAAATTGCAAAGATTGGAAAATATGAGATTCTAGAAGATTTAAGTATGAAATAGCATTATAAAAATTATTAGAAGTCCTTATTTAGCAATTAGACCAATATATGTTAAGATGGACAAAAATAGACATGAGAAGGACAAATATCGAGAAAGGGGCCTTGAGGGCATTTTTATCATTTGGTTAATAAAAGAATTAAAAGGGAAAAAGAAGTCAAAATTCATGTCCATCTTTATTCTCCATAGCCAAAAATCATAAGGACTTCATAGTTAGGGTTTCTTCAATTTTCAAGCTTGATTGTAAGTACTTCCTAGCCCCGTTTTTAATGTTCTTCGTATTTTTAAGATCCTCGTAGCTCGATTTAGCTATTTCCAGCTATATTTTGAGCTAGGGTTTATGTTCAAAAATTTACCAATGTGTGACATGCATGTATTTTGATGATTTATGGAGGAATATGAAAGTTTGATGTATGATAAACATCTTTTTCTAAGAGATTTTCATGGAAAATTCATAAAAAAAAAGACTAATTTGTAAAAGTTATGAAATGGTCATATATGAGTGAATTAGTAGAAATTAGGGGCTGCTGTAGTTATGAAAATGATTCGACTAGGCCTAAAATACAAGGAAATTGAATAAAAATCATTTTACGAGCCTAAGGGCAAAAATGTAATTATGTAAAAGTGCAGGGGTAAAATCATAATTTTACCAAAGTATGATTCATTGGTCAATTTAGTCAATGTGAGTATTAAACAAGTGAAATTGTTATTATAGATCAAGGAACACGAAGCCTAGATTGAAATCGAGGCAAGAATAAGGTTGTGGACTAAATCGAACCACTATACGTATTTTGAGTACCGAGGTAAGTTTGTGTGAAATTAAAGCTACATAATGTTATTATGTTTTTAATTACTTTATATTATGAGAAATGTATATTATTTCCATGAAGTTGATTAATGATGCCTCGATGAAATTATAATGAGATCATGTTAAGTTGAAGTCCTGGTTGAACATTCGGAATAGCAAGGATACTTGTGTCACAACATGAGATAAGGAAGGTCCCGTATAAGACTATGTCTGGGACATGGCATTGGCACCAAATAAAGAAGGTCTCGTATAAGGCCATGTCTGGGACATGGCATCGGCATCAAATAAGGAAGGTCTCGTATAAACCATGTCTAGGACATGGCCTCGACACCAAAGAAAGATCTCGTGTAAGAATATGTCTGGGAAATGGCATCGACATCTATATACGATCTCGTATAAGACCATATCTGGGATATGGCATTGGCATCATGATACATGTATAATGAGATTAAGTATCCTTCGATATTCCGAGTAATTCAACGGGCAAAGAGCTAAGTTTATGTACATATAACAAAGAACTAAGTATATGTTTAAGAGAATAAAAGTGCTAAAGTTGTCGATTAAGTGATACAGGTACCCATGAGTAACTTACGAGATATATATGCAAAATGTGATGTATGATTTGGTAAGATTGTGCATGAGTAAGTTATGTTGATGTGTTTGGGAACTTGCGTTGCTATTATTCAATGAGATGAATAGATGTTATCATAAGTCTTTATGTTGCTATTTATTTCATGCAAACTTTCTAAGCTTTATGCTTACCTTTCTCTTTTCCTTTTTCCTTGTAGTATTGCCAAGCTAACTTGGGGGTCGTAGAACGTCGGAGTTCGGATCACGCTATCAAGTATTCTTTTGGTATAGTAAAGTTGATTTATTTTGAGCATGGCATGTATAGGAACTTGGTCATTTTTTTATGTCATATTTGTTAGCCAAAGTGTTGGCTATTATTGTTACTCATTCATTTTCTAAATGGCCATTGGGAATTGGCCAATACTTATTAAGTTATATACATCCAATAATGATGATATTCATGAAGTGCAAGTTCGTGTAATAGATCGAGTAAAATATGAAGTGTATGCATGATGAATTAGTGATTCTTTATAGTGTATTATTGTTATGTTATGTGTTGCTTGTAGAGGTATAAGTGTGTTTGTTTTTTTAGGGTGGCAATTAGCTTGGTAAATAGCCTTCTAATAGTCCACATGGGTAGACACATGGACGTGTGTCTAGGCCGTGTGTGACACACGGGCGTGTATCTAGGTCAGCCCCATGGGTCTGTTGATAGGTCGTGTGTCCCCTGCATCAAATTTGCAAAAATTTAGTTCGTCACATGGGCCAGCACACGGACGTGTGACTAGGCCATGTGCCCCTTAGTGTTTACTAACATCATAAATAGAATACTAAGGTTTTCAGACACGGGTGAGGGCACGAGCATGTCTTGGCCGTGTGAAGGACACAGATCATAGACACGGCATGTACCAAGCTGTGTGGAAACCCTGTAGGTTCAAAATGAAAAATAAAATCCACACAGGTTAGGAACATGGGCGTGTGTGACCATACAGCCTGCCACACGGACGTCCTCCTTTCCAAATGAGCGTGTAGCCCTGTTTTGAGTAAAAGTTTTGTAAGTGTGCCAAAGTTTTCGATTTAGTCTCGAACCATTCTGTATGTATGTTTAGGGTCTTGTAGACCCATAATAGGGATGCTATTAATATGAATGAAAAAGTTTTAAGTTGAAACAAAATTTTATAGCCCGATGTTATAAGTTGAAGCAAGTTAAGTTCGGTAATGCCTCGTATCCAGTTTCGGCATTGAATACGGGTAAGAGGTGTTACAAAGCTTCTATAATAAAGAGTTCCATACCTTTGCCTTTGGTAGCTAAGTATTCTTTTGACTCTTTGCAGTTCACATTGAAGTGTCCTTTCTTACTTTAGAAGAAGCATTTAGACTTAGATAAGTCTTTAGGCTTCCTGGTTCTCTTCTTTTCCACTTGTGGTGACCTAGAGACCTTAGTCTAGCCTTTTTTAGCATGCTTTCCCTTCACTTTTGAGGGATAAGAGATTATTTTATTTGCTTATGCTTTTTGGACCTGATGACCACCGTTCAACATCAACTCATAAGGCTATAGTTCCTTCATAAGTTGTGTAAGCATCAGATTCTTGTTCCCAAGGTTATAAGTGGCTTGAAAACTAGCATAATCCTTAGATAGTCTTTTGGACACCTTCTCTATTTGGGTGTTCTGGTCCAAATTGGCTTCAGTGTCTGTGGCCTCAACAAAGTAGCCCATAAGAGTGATTATATGGTTTTTGACCGAAGTGTTAGACTTTTTATGGGCATTCATCAAGCTAGTTATAACATATTGTAGAGCTGAGGTAGCTGGGCCTCTAAACATGTCTTCTAGCTTATCTAGAATCATTTTGATAGTCTTACAGCTATCTAGTTGCTTATATGGGGTGCTAGTCATGCTTGCCAGTATATAGTAATGAGCTATCTCATCAGACTCTTCCCAGCATTTTGTAGCCCCAGATTGAGTAATTGGTGGACACTAATTATCATGAACTATTATAAGCTTCTCACAGTTCAAGACAATTATCAATTTCCTTCTCCATTCCTTATAGTTATTTACGCTCTGTTCACTTTCAATGAGTATGTTCAATAAGGGAGTAGGTGTCATTTTTGAACTGAAAATAAAATATTTATCTATTAATATCTTCATATAAGCAAATGTTTGAACTTTTTTTTTGCAACACTATGATTTGCATTAAATGATGCATGCTCTTTACATTAAACCTTGAAAAACATTTGTAAGTCGTTGCAATGATAATTTTCATACCCATTGAATCAAGCCACAGGGGGTGATCATGATCAACTAGTATGAACATGGATTTCCATCCAATTAGTACATGAACCTAATTACTTAGGCATTCACACATACTAATAATCATGTAATGTTTGGCCATCATTCTAACTTAAGCATAGCTCATTGGTGAATTACTTAACTAGATGATCTTGAGTGTATAACCATCAACTCAACATCTATTGCATCGTGCACTACAAATGAGTCATCTTGGGACAATCTCACCGATTTGCATGCCATGATTAGTTGTCCTCTTTGAAAACAAAATTTCTAAATGTATAGCATGATGGTACCTACCATAGGGGCCGTTTCAACTATCATATGATCATAATAAATTTTTGCTTACTTTTAGGAGTCTCCTCAGTGAAATCAACATGACAACGTCTACCTTGGGGTAAGTCCATTTCATGCCATCACAAGATACCATTGACGGTGGTCATAGGTTTTTTTTAGGGACCTTACCCTACAGAATATTTAAGAAACATGCAAGGTTTTTAATTTGTGATTTACATCATGAATGATTAATATATGCATGACAAGTACATGTGGCATTCTTTCCTAAACTATATGGAATGCTTATCTCATATATGCATGATATGCTATGAGAATTTTATAATATACACATTCATTTATTCATAAAATCAACAAATTTTATTCTCCACAATTTTTCTTTTAAGGGAAAAAATTGAAGTAGTGAATGTGAACCATGCACTAGGTAGGGTCTAAAAAAGGGAGGTGTGTTATATTTGACCACTTAAAAACCAAGCCTTTCTTTGCCAGAGCCAATCTTAGACATGCATCATCTTCTTATTTCACACTTCTTACAGCAATCGAATAACCTAAAGAAGTGAATGAAAGATCACAACACATGTATTTTCTCATTACCCACACTTTTTATCTTTAATCGATCAAATGTAGATTATCTCATACATCTATATATCACAATTATATTTTTAACAATTACTAAATATATAAAGAGATGGGTAAGCAAAATAAAATGTCCAACCAAGGTTTCTGTAACATCCTAAAATCGAGGGGTCTGTAAAATTTATTAAATTGAATGTTATGCTAGTTTTTTATGTTATTTGAAAGTGTTTAGGGGGCTCTAGGGAGGTCTGGGGTTGAGTTTGGGCCCTAGTGGAAGTTTAGTTTTTGAGTACTTTAGGGGGGGAGGATTGTTAGAGGCAGGGGTTAGAAGGAATTAAGTGTATTTTGTTATCACAAGTAGAAATGTGGCCTAGTGGTTGGCGTCACAAAGGAGCATGGAAGGGGGAGTGGGTTCGAATCCCACCTATTACAAAAGGAGTTGTATTTTTTGTACTCAGGAAGGAAGGAAGTGGAGTGAAGTTCAAACTCTGTAGGGGAGAGGGGTGACTTAGTCAAATATTTTGAATGGATGATGGAGAGTGAGTGAGGGGGTAAATCAAGAAGCAAATCAAGGCAGTGGGAGTGTGGTGTTAGTTGGCCGAAAGTGGGGAGTGTTTGGGGGGAGTAAATTCGGTCACGTAAGGGGCTTTTGGGGAGAGTGTTCGATTTTGGGGTAAGGTATGTGTGCCAAATTTTTGAGCATTTTTCTTAGCATTTGTGCAATTGAGAGCATTCTTTTCTTTTTGTTAATCAGGTTTCAATTTTAGTCTATCTTCCTTTGCCGAAACCTAAGTCATTGGAGTGGCTTTTTCTTCATTTCTTCATCTCTTCTTGTTTCTTTAGTATTAACCAAATCTATAGAGTGACCACTCGTGCATTTCTTTTTCCCTTCATCCATTCTTTCCAACTTTCTTTCTTCTATTTCTCTCCTTAAGTCGAATAGTCCCTTTGGTCCTAAGTGAATCGGATCCATTGTGTTTATTCGATTGTTGGTAAGCACAAGGTAATGGTTTCTTTTATATTTTGTTTGACACATATGTTCTTCTTCTGTCTCTTTTCATAAAAGCCAAACACTCATCTTTTAATCGCAAACCAAATTTGGTTTCTCTTTCATAACTGATTACTCCATCATGTTGTGACCTTGTTTCTTTTCTGTGCTTCATGGTAGACTCTCGTTAGGTAGGCCGGACACCCTTCATCTGCTAGCATAGTTATTTTCGAGTACACTGTTAATAGAGGGAAATTGTTGGGGAACTCTGTAGCTCTATCATCCTTGGTAAGTTATCTTTCATAAAAACTTTTGGGCAATTGATTTTGGTAGCGGTGGTACCCTTCATGCTTCTAACCCGAATGTTACCTTCTGGTATTGGGTTTTAGGTTTAAATCCAGATCCTAGGTGAGGCATGGACTTGGCTATTGGTGCTTAACTTCGGTTGTGATCTAGATTAATCGCGGAGAAGTAAGGTCGATTTGTGACCAAATGACTTAAGAAGTATAAGCCGATTCTTCTAAGGTTTCACGCTCGTGGGTTGTTACGTTTCTCTCCATTAGGTGTGTAAACTCACATCTTTATTTGTTTTGTAATGTATTATTCGGTGTAATAGTTAAAAGCTGAAATCCCTTAATAGGTAAGTTCACGAGATATACCTAGCTTGTAAGTTTGGAAATAGCCAGGTGAGTAAATTTACGATTATACCCTTTCGGTTAGTTTTGGCATGACTATGTAAACTATTAAAATGCTATATTGGTAGGTTCATGCATGCATTAAATATTATGCCATAGTATGTTGCATGGGATTGGGATGATTTTGATGATTGGGAAAGGGTATTTTGGTGGCTTTGCCACATATTTCGGTGACTCAGTCACATTTTGGTTCGGTGGGTATGCCACATATATTTCGATAGTCTTGTGGCTCTGCCACAATTTTGGCGATGAGCAACGTGACTGCTATCGAGGTGTGTAGTGGATGAAGGGTTGATTGTAGAAATCCCCACAGGTGTGTTAGGCTGGATATGGGTGGTGTGTAGCAGATGGAATATTAGGCTGGGCTAGGTTGCATTGCATGTATTACCTGTGTTATCATGCTAATAGGGCTAAGGCCCAGTTTGTTTTTGTATCGGCTTCAAGACAATGTACTTCCGTATAGGCTAAGGCCCAATCGGCTTCTGTGGGCTTAGGCCCAGTTTTGTCCGAATGGGGAAATTACATACTGAGTTCTTGTAACTCACCCCTCTGCTTTAATTTTACAGGTAATCCCTAGCTTTAAGGATTTTGAGCCGAGGTGGACTCTGTGGTGGCCATACATCATAGCTTAGTAAATTCCGTTTTGTGGTACTATAGATTTTATTTAAATTTGGGTTTTTGTTTTGTAATACGGCCTCTTGGTATTTTGTTTTGGTTTTAGCTTTTAATTCAGTTACTGCTTATTAATTTGAATGCTCAATTTGGGATTTTTTAAAACATTAATAACAGTTTTTCTATAATCTTAGTAAATGGGTTACAAACTATAATTGATAAAACTCTGGATTTCTTAACGTGGATAACTCTTTTCAAAATATCGCATGTCTACAATAATTTAAATGTTGTTTTCCTGAAACTCATTGAGTTTGATTAATTATAAACAAGATCATCGGAAATAGCAACAAAAAAGTTTTTGCAAAGAGAACTATAAAACAAATTAGATTGTTCACAAGCAACAAAACTTGAAATTTTTAATGAACGCATAGATTCTTTAAACAACCCTTCCATGTGACATGTCAGATACGGTCGTAACGTCGAGGTGAGTTTAGGGTGTAACCCGGTTGCAAAACTCGGTTATGGAATGGGTTCGAAAACATTTTCCAAAAATTAGTTTGAAACATGGTTTAAAACATATGTTTTTCTGGGAAGTATGGCACTCGAGTCTCCGGCACCAAATCCGTAAGTCTTCTGATTTTGTTTAATAGTATGATGGATTATTTTAGAAAGAAACTACTAGAGCTAGTGATAGTATACTGAAACTGTTAGCTAAGACTATATAGACTGAGACATTAGGAAGTTCGATCTACGAAAACAACCCTTATATTTACTTTACATATGACATTTGTTAATAAACATCAGAATTATATACTGATTCATAAAATTTGTAATCAGATTAATTCGATCTAGCAAACATGAGCACTAGAGGACGTGGACGCAGTAGACGTGTCCGAGGTGCTGGGGTTGGGTCTGAGGTATCTGGGCACATGCCTGAAATGGAAGCATCTGCATCACCAGTGATCGAAACAGGGTCCCGTGATCGATCAGGAGGGGACGATGCTTTGTCCGAAGCTATGTTGCGAGTTCTAGAGCAAGTTGCTAGGGAAAGTACTGGATCGGTGACCCTAAAATCTATTCTTGAGCGACTTCGGGCAAACGAAGCTGAGGTTTTAAGGGCATTTCTAGTGTGGCCCAAATGTAGCTGAATACTGGCTAAAAGTAGTTGAATGAATTATGGATGATCTGGACTGTACAATAGAGGAAAAGCTGAAAGGAGCAGTGTCCTTCCTATGAGATGAGGCATACCAGTGGTGGCTCATAGTGAGGGAAGGTACTCTAGTGGATCGTATCACCTGAGATTTCTTTAGGACAGCATTCTAGGGAAAATATGTTGGGGCGAGTTATGTGGACGCCAGAGGAAAGCATTCCTGAATTTGGTCCAGGAGAATAAATTCATGGTAGAATATGAGGCGAGTTCCTGCGCTTAAGTTCTTACGCTCGAGGTATAGTCCCAACCGATTATGAGAGTTGGGTATGGTTTTAGGATGGTTTGCGGGATGAGCTATGAGTACTGATAGCTCTGCAGCGGGAAAGAGATTTTTCCATTCTGGTCGAGAAAGCAAAGTCCTCTGAAGAAGTGAAACTTTCTGAGAGGCAGAATCAGGATAAGGATAGGGGCAAGAGCAAGAGAGGTTTTGGGATGTCAGGTTCTTTTAGGGGTTTCAAAAAGAGGCCTAGGTTGGATGGGCCTGTTCGAGCTGTAATGCCAGTTGCTACAAGTCATTTGCAACCTTGTGCACAGTGCGGGAGAACACATCCGGGGGAGTGTTGGAGAAGAGCTAGAGGATGTTTCAAATGTGGATCTAGGGATCATCTGATAAAGGACTGTCCACAGGAGTTGGCTTGGAACACCCCAAACCCGGCCTAGAAGTTAGGCCCAAATCTGGAATGTCACATTAAAGGCACAATTCAAAACGGTTTTGCTAATTAAGAAATTAAGGCCCAAAAGCCCAAAATCTAATAGACTTATTAATTAAAGATAAAAAAACCCATTTTATTATTTTAAGCATTTAGTAAACCAAGTTTGAACATAAGAGCTTACTTAGGTTTAATAATTAAATAAACATTTAATCTCAAAACCCAAATTAAATCTGAAGTCAAAATGGAGTACAAGGTCTTATTACGTCCACTGAAAATTAAGTAAATAAAACATGTATTTTGAAACAAATAAATGGAAATTCAAGCCTCTTGTAGTGTGGCCATTGCCGAGTCCTCTCCCACGTCGAGTCATCTATTAGGGATTGCCTGAAACATTAAATTAAAGGGGTGCGAGTTTCGAAACTCAGTGTGCACAACCCTTGGAAAACAAATCACTTACAAATATCCACATTGGGCCTAACCCCTATCAAAATCGGTGGTCTTGGACTTAACCCATAATAACCTCATATCATATCATAACGCATCATATACACACAAGATAATGCAAAACCCACCCCAAAATCCATCCGCTACACACACCATTTCCCTTCCAACCTTATGACTCTAGTGGGGAATTCTAGCTCGAACTACCCCTCCGCTACACATCAAATATTGACACAGAGTCATCAATATATATGTTAGGCACATAGCCACAGTAAATATGATTGGCACAAAGCCATAATAATAGCACAAAGCCCATAATTACAGCACGAAACCCATATTAATGGTACATAGCCCTTGGTAACATTATCGATGCAAAGATGGTCGCTTTGGCTAAAAGCTCCGCAGTGGATCCATACCATACTACCATGCGATCCTCGGATCCATACCATACTACCATGCGATCCTCAAATCTTCCTCCGCACCATAAATCCCACCCATATGCATCCTAAGCAGAATATCATATGAATGCATCAAACACAAAAGTAACATCCACAAACTCATATTCGTCACATAGGGGTATTTTCGTAATTCTACCCTACAAGGGTATTTTGGTAATTTTGTAAATTAGGGGTATTTCAATAATTTCACAAATAGAGGGTATTTTGGTAATTTCACAAATTAGGGTATTTTGATAATTTCGCAAATCGAGGGTACTTTGGTAATTTTTCAAATTAGGGGTATTTTAGTAATTTTGTAAATCGAGGGTATTTTGGTAATTTCACAAATTAGGGGTATTTTGATAATTTTACAAATCGGGGGTATTTTGGTAATTTTGTAAATCGGGGTATTTTGATAATATCACAAATCAGTGGTATTTTGATAATTTCACAAATCGAGGGTACTTTGGTAATTTCACAAATTGGGGGTATTTCAGTAATTTCACAAATCGAGGGTTTTTCGATAATTTTACAAATCGGGGGTATTTTGTTAATTTCATAAATCAAGGGTATTTCGGTAATTTCACAAATCAGGGGTAGTTCGGTCCCTTTCGGGTCTTAATTATGAACTTTGGCTCATCAACAAGTCTTCGCGACTAAAGTGAACAGACACTACGCACCAGGTAGGATTCCAGAAAAGAGGAGGTGGGCCACTAGGGTCGCTTAAGTACCAAGCTCTCCCTAGATCCAATCCTTGACATGCGTATGCCCGTTGCCACACCCTAACCCAGCGACTTATTCACAGGCATGTTTAATTAGATTAAGTCTTATGAAATTTAAGAGTTGTTCAAACTAGACCCAAATCTCATCATATGGCCTATTAGGCCCAAAACAAATCCAATTCATGTATCATGCATGACTAATTCAATTCGTATAACCAACCAAACCATTTCATCAAACTTAGCCTCAGGGCCCATTGGGCCCATTTAGCCACTTTCGGCTTTTTGGCATTGCCTATTTCGTGTGTGCAGTGTTTGTACACACCTGGTAACCACGCGCGCTGCAAACTCTTTAGACACGAACCTACAATCGACATCACCTAACAATTAATCATAACTTAATATACACTTATCGAAAATCGAAACCTCACCGTAACCTTACCGTGCACCACACGTTATAGTAGCCCTTCCTTCACTACTATTGGCGATTATCCTCTAGGTTTGCACCCAAACGTCCACCAAGGTATATTAACTCTCCTCATAGAGTGCTCTATATAGCTAGCTTCTCACCTTCCTTCTTTGTATCTTACCGAAGTGGGATCCCTCCGTTAGCAGAGTTAAAATCCAACTCAAACTCTTCTCGTCCAATCCGCAAAATAAATACTCCCTTAATCCGCAAAATAAATACTCCCTTACTTGTCATGAGATTCGAACCTAGGCTCCTTTGCACCCTTAATGACGCCTTGCCACTAGACCACTCACTTTCTTGTGTCTAAAATCATGCGCAACTAAATATAACCCTATGGCAAAATTCTAGAGTCCATTTAAAAAGAAATCCCAAAATGCAAGAGCCAAGACTTGAACCTTGGACCTCCTTCCTTCCTTGTGGCGTCACTCCCTTGTCCCTTATGTGGTGTCACTTTGCCACTACACCGCACACTCCACTTGTATCATTTTTTTCCACATTTTATTCTTAAAGCCTACCTACTAACTCCCAGGGTTTTATTCATCTAAAACCAAAATTTTCCTAAAACCAAAGTTTGAACCCGGGACTTCATAGAAACCCTCTAACCTTCCAAAATTACTCACCTAATAGGTCCAGCTAGCACTAAAGCTATTTTCTTATTCTCAAAAATTTTAAACGCTCCCGTGCCCAAGGCCCAATGGGCCCAATTCTTATGGGCCCAAATTTGGGATGTTACATGGCTAGGGCGCTGTCGGTAGGTCAGGGATTTGCACAGCTAGGAAGAGGTGGTCAGCAGCTACCGAGAGGTCAGGGTCCAGCTAGAGGAGGGAATGGTTTTGGTCGAGGTCGTGGAGCACCAAGCAGAGGTGCTAGTAATACTGATGTAAGACAGTTGGGGTTGGTCTATACAGCTCGTCGGTGAGAAGATGGCGACACACCGAACGTCATAATCGGTACGTTTCTTATATTTGATGTGCCATTTACAACCTTGATAGATATTGGATCAATACATTCATATGTTGCCTGTTCTGTATCTGGGACTCTGGATATAAAATTTGAAATTGTTGCTAGAGAAATGTCTGTGATTAGCCCTCTAGGACAATCTGTGGTTGTGAACAAGTTGTTTAGGAATGTGCCTTTGGAAGTACAAGGGATTGTATTCCTGATAGATTTGAAGTAACTACTGTTCGGTGAATTTGATCTAATCTTAGGCATGGATTGGCTAGTTAAACATCGTGCGAATTTGGATCGTGCCGCTAAGCGCATGATATTGAAGACTTCAGAGGATGAAGAGGTGATTGTGATAGGAGAAAGAAGAGATTATCTGTCCCATGTGATTTCAGCATTAAAGGTTGGGAAGATGGTGCGAAAAGGGTGCAAGGCATTTCTGGCTTTTGTCAGCGCATCGGATGCCAAGGAATTATCTGTCAGGGATGTTAGAACCGTGAAAGAGTTTTGGACGTATTTCCTGAAGAGCTTTCGGGATTGCTCCAAATTACGAGGTTGAATTTGGCATTGAGCTGTTACTAGGAACGTCTCCGTGTCCATCGCCTCTTATAGGATGGTACCGAAAGTGCTAACAAAAAGCTCAAATCCAAGAGCTGTTACACCGGGGATTTATCCGACCAAGTGTATCTCCGTAGGGAGCACCAGTTTTGTTTGTGAAGCAAAAGGATGGGTTGATGCGTATGTGCATTGACTATCATCAGTTGAACAAATTGATAATGAAGAATAAATACCCGCTACCAAGGATTGAAGACTTGTTCGACCAGCTGCGAGGAGCTTCAAATTTCTCAAAGATAGATTTGAGATCGGGGTACCATCAGTTGAGGGTCAAGGAGGCGGATATTCACAAGACTACTTTTTGAACTCGTTATGGGCATTATGAGTTCCTAGTGATGCCGTTCGGGTTGACTAATGCACCAGTTGCTTTTATGGACATAATGAACCGGGTTTTCCAACCCTATCTAGACCGGTTTGTGGTAGCATTCATAGACGACATCCTGGTGTATTTGAGAATGGAGGAGGAGCATGATTCACATCTTCAAACATTTTTGCAGATATTGAGAGAGAAGCGACTATATGCCAAATTCAGTAAGTGTGAATTTTGGCAGAAGGAAGTGACTTTTTTTGGGGCATGTTGTTTTGCCGAAAGAATTAGGGTTGATCCCCAAAAGATTGAAGCTGTATTGGATTGGAAACCACCAAATTCAGTGTCAAAAATTTGAAGTTTTTGGGTTTGGTTGGGTACTACAGAAGGTTCGTTGAGGGGTTTTCGTTGATTGCTACACCTTTAACAAAGTTATTGTGAAATGGAGTACCATTTGTTTGGGCCGATAAATAGAAAGAAAGTTTTGAGAAGTTAAAGAAGATACTAACTGAGGCACTGGTATTGATTTAGCCTGAGGCTGGGAAGGAATTTGTAATCTTCTGTGATGCATTGCACACAGGTTTGGGGTGTATGTTAATGCAAGAAGGGAAGGTGGTAGCATATGCAACTCGTCAACTAAGACCGCATGAGATGAACTATCCCACTCATGATTTGGAATTAGTGATCGTGTCAAAATAGTCGAGTTTTAATTTTTTATAAAAGAGTGATCGAACCTGTAGACTGACTGTGACAACAATAGAGGAAAGTGCACCTATCGAACAGTAGTATAGCTCGCAAGAATATCTTATCGAACCCAAGGAACCTAAAAGTACTACTACTCACTTTTTTTCTATTATTTAGCCTAAAATATAGAGTGATTGGATTATTAAACTAATGAAATACTTAAACTAAATGCAAAGATAAAAGAATGAATTGGAGAAAGACTTTAAGAAAACTCGGTTGATAAAGACGATACCTCGTGAAGAATCCACCTATGACTTCACTTATAATTTATTCCCCAAACCATATGATTTCTTTACTTAGCTTGACCAAAGAGACTCCCTAACCTATATTAAACCCTCTCGAGGTGAATAACGCCTAACCTTAGGTTAATTAGTGGAACTCTCATTCTCTTATAATAACCCCGAGGAAGTAGTAAATCGTTCAATGGATTACCATATTAGGTTTCACCCTAATCTGGAAAAATCTCGTAACCCTATCTCTAGGCGCCCGATCAACTCCGCTCAATTACGCTAGATCTACTCTTAGGCGAGGTCTATTCCTCCTCCACCTAAGCACATCAGATTAAATTAAGTAACATAATTAAAAACAAACTGAGTACTTATCATATAAATTTAGAAATCAAATAACAAAATCCATCATAGGTTTCATCCTCTTCAGGTATCTGAGGGGTTTAGTGCATAACTAAATACAAAAACATCTCAAGAGTAAAGAATAAACAAAACATAAGAACTCCCTAAAACCCCCTGAAGGAATTGAAGGAGAGATCCTCCGTCATGAATGGAGTTCTGACTACTTGAGATGGATCAATTGGCTATCTTCAAGTGACTCCCTAAAAGATGAATGCTTCGGCCTAAAAGCCTCTGCCCAAAAAGCTCCTCTTTTATGTCTGCCTTGGGTTGTTTATATAGGCTTTGGGATGCTATACTTGGCTCCTAAGTATCTCCTTCAAGTAAAATTACTATTAGGGTGTTTGAGTAGACTTAGGAGTATGTTTCTTTGGCTTCAAACATCCAATTCTGAGTGAAATTTCTCATTCCCGCGTCAGGGGCACGCCCATGGCACACGCTCGTGTAATTACAGGGTTGGGTCGTGCCTTGATTCTATCGATTTAGGCACGGCCATGTAGATCACCAGGCACGCCCGTGTGTGGTAATAAGATGATGCACTACTGTGTAACTCGTGATTTGGGCCATGTTCTATGTAATTATTGAGACACAGTCGTGCAGGTTTTGGGCCAGGCCGTGTTGATTTCTTGCTAAGGCCCAATTACTCTGTTTTAAGCCTGTTTTGTGTTCTTTTTATCCTCGGGTACTTTCTTGAGTATAAACATGAAAAGAAAGGATTAAAAGCACCTTTTTACATAATTCAAGGGCTAAATCATCCAAAAGCATACCAAATACGGGGTTAAAATATATTACTTTTACGGTTTATCAAATACCCATACACTTAAGCTTTTGCTTGTCCTCAAGCAAAATTTTCAACTTACAATTAAAACAAACTTTCCATAATTCATAATTCCTATCGACAATGTCTCATAATAATTCATAGATAATTTGTACATGGATAATTCAACTCAAAGAACCCTAAATATTCAATTACGATAAGTCATACCTTTATAGTTCGAAAACATAGGTGCCTCCCGTTATCTAAGTGCTTACCTTTAATTCAAAATCAACAAGGACTCACATCCTCACAAAATATTCACTCAAATCACTCAAAGGTGTTTAAGGTTCAAGAATAAGCACTCTAAGTCGAACCAGAAAAGTTAATCCCATAGACTTGCCTGAAAATCAAATCTCCACCACTGTATATGAGATGATACACAAATCAAAAGGTCTTTAATCAAGGTTGTAACGGGGCTATGGTTAAAAGGTGTGGAACAGGCTAAACTAGAGGTTTAGAATCGATATTGAATTGACTAATTACCTAATCTAAAAATAATGAACTAAATATGAATATTTACATCGAATGAAAAGCTAACAGTACTATAAGAGTATTTTCATCACTCAAATTTTGAAAATACTATAATACGAGCTTTTTCCTTAAAAATTGGAGTTTTAAATGCTCTAAGCTCTTTATTACACTACTAATATTGACTATACTTGGATTTTTTTAAGAATAAACTAAAATAAACATAATAGAAGGAACTTTGAAATAACCTAATTCGACAATTGATCAAATCAATTCTCAATAAAGGGGTAGTCAAAGGAATGTTGATAACAAATACAAAGGGATTTTAGGTTAATATTAGTGGGTGATTCAATAAAAAGGTTGTTAGGATTCAACGAGGTTCACTAGGGGTTATTTATGTAGGTAGGCTTTTAGTGGAGTGAACGAGTTAAAACATAGGTGCCTTTATCATCTCAGTGTATCAAATTAAAAGTGTGGTCTCGACATGTATAAACGAGGCAAGTTCTAGAATAACAGTTCAAAGTTGACACACTCATAATCAATAAAGTGGGCACGAAAAAGAATATATGCTCTATAAGGCTCAAAATCTCTCAAAAATTATGGGTGTTTTTGACATCAATCCTTATAAATTCCAAATTTCAAGGTAATACTCAAATTAGGTTCAACAACCTATCAATTTTAATTTTTAAAAAGTAGACTTATCATGCTCGATTCTCTAGTATTCTTCAAATTTAATTATCAATGCACAATTAGCTAAGACTTATTCTAAAACATATCAATAAAAATCATAAATCATTAGAAATTTCATCATAATTAATAATATGAGAAAAATACTTAAGATCAAGACTAATTTCAGGGTTTTGAGAATTATGCAAAAAGTTAGGCACTATTACCACCGCACTTAAGATGTATATTGTCCTCAATGTACAAGGATAGATAACGAAATTTATGTGCCAAATCAAAAAGATAAGTGGGAAAAGTAATACTCCCTGAAATCTGGATGATCCCAGGTGTCTTTGGTGGAGGTGATGGTGTTTTCTATGGGCCCGGTGGAGTGGCTACCGAAAAGCAATTTGCTAGATGAAGAAATTGGGTAGCTTGTGAAGATATAGCCAAGAGATCTAGGGTAATAATAATATTATACTAATAATATAATTAAGGGTTAAGGAAATAAAATGAAGGAGACTAAGAAGAAAACTGAAATTAAAAGAAAATACTAATGGACTAAGGAGTCCTTTGGATGGTTCACGAGGTCGATGTAACCTCGAAGGCTGTGGTGCGTGATTCCCAAGCAGCCTTTAGAACCTAAAACCAAGAAACTAGTATGAAATAAATTAATTTAAGTAGGAAATACATAAAGATAAGGAAACTAAAAGAGACGAGAAAAGAAAAATAGAACCGAAAAGGTTTCCGAGACCTTTGGCATGTCAATTAAGTGAAGCTACAAGCATGAACTCATGATGAGGTCTCCTCTGAGGAGATGATGCTTACATTTATTCAACATGATCTTTGTGTTGCTCAAGTGTCTTGGATCTTTTCTATGAATAGGAAGAAAAATTTGAAAGAAAAAAGAAAGAAGGAATAAGGAAGAAGATGGGACAAAGAGGACGGGCTGTGGGGATTTAAATAAGATTTCAAATCTAGCACGTTCCCACGCCCGTGTACCGAGGGTGTGTCGATTCACATGGTCATATCGCACGGCCGTGTTGTGGGGTGTGTTTTCCTTCCACGCCCGTTTTGTTGGTTTGCACGCCCGTTCCTAAAAAGTCAGTATAAGAGCACGGTTGGAATACACGGGCGTGGTCTGCCCGTGCTAAATAAGTTAGTATCTTAGCACGATTATGAGGCACGGCTGTGCTGTTTTTGTCGGTGCCCGTGCTGTGGGTGGTTGGATCCGTTACATTGGGGGCGGGTGATTGGACTGACTTGCACAGCTGTGCTCTATCAGTGTGGTGGTTCTGGTGGTCAACACGGCCACGGGCATGGCCGTGTGTAAGGCCGTGTGGCTTGGAAACCTGCATCTTTGTTTTAATTGTGGAGAGAGAAGAGAGGAAAGAAAAGAAAAGAAAAGAAAAATAATTTTGAGAAATAAAAAGTGTTAGCGCTCGGGTTGCTCCCTAGAAGTTCTTGTTTATAGTCTTAAGCTAGACTGTCTTAGGCTTTGAAACTTTAGGGAGGTTTAAAGGTTTGAATATTTTCCCTTTTACTGGCAGTTTTATTTTCGTGACAAAGTTTAGGTCGATAAGTGTTTACCTTGAAATTGCTGACCATTGGATTGCTTACCTCGACTATTTCGTGTGGGAAAACATCGTGTACCTGAAGGAGTATTTCTTCCTGTTTCTTCAGTTCTGTTGAAGTGATGTAAGGATCAGCTTTATATAACAGCACTTGATCTTCTATTTTAAAGTGATTTGATGTCCCTATGAGCTCTTCTAGTGGTTCCTCAGGTTTTATTTCATGTGGATCTGGCTTTTCTTTGGTGTGTATCTTCTGCTCTTCTAAATTGTTGATCGTACGATTTTGTGTTGGCTCAGTTTTGATGCTTTGTGATGTTTCCTGCGGTGAAGGTTGAATAATTTGATTATCTATTGAAATGACTTTCTTACCTTTATCTTCTGTGGTTCTGGCTGAGTCAAGAGCTTGAAGATTGACTGATTCATCTCCTACATGAAGTATGAGTTCTCCTGTGGCAACATCAATTTTAGTCTTGGCAGTTGCAAGAAAAGGTCTTCCTAAAATTAAAGGGATTGAATTTTCCTCATCCATGTCTAAAACAACAAAATCTCATCGGGAAGACGAATTTATCGATTTTACTAAAATGTCTTCAATAATGCCCTTAGAATTCTAATGCTTTTATCAGCTAGTTGGATACTCATCCCAGTTTGTTTGGGCTTTCCTAGACCTAGTCGTTTAAACAGTGTATAAGGCATGACATTTATACTTGCCCCTAAATAAGCTAACGCATTATCAATAGTTAATCTACCAATTAAACATGGAATCATAAAGCTCCTTGGATCTTTTAATTTCTACGGTAGTCAATTTTGTAGCATTACCGAGCATGTTGCGTTAAGTTCCACATGGTGCTCTTCATCTATTTTGTGTTTGTTTGTTAAGAGCTATCTTAAAAATCTCCTTGAGTCGGGCATCTGAAAAAGAGCTTCAAGAAGAGGTAAGTTAATGTGTAATCTCTTCAGAAGTTTTAGAAACTTACCAAATTGTTCCTCTGAATCATCTCTTTTCAATGCTTCGGGATAAGGTATTCGAGGTGGTACTCTTTAATTACCGCTTTTCTTATGCTACCTCTATTTTACTTGCTTCTTCCTTGGTTTCTTGTCTTTGAGGTGGGCTGGTCTACCTTTGTATCCTCTTGAGATGTGATGGCTTGTATCTTCTTTTTGGGTTTATTTTTGTGTTGCTTGGTAGACGTCCTTGTTAACGTTCTGAAATAAGCTTTGTGAGTTGTCCCACTGACCTAGTGATTTCCCCAACTTGTTCCTTGATTTCTTTGATCGATATTACTTGGTTATCAAGTGTTGTATCAGTTCTTTGGAGATGGGCATATGTGTCCGCCATGAACTTTTTCAGCATCTCTTCAAGGCTCGGCTTCTTTTCCAGTGGATAAGGTTGATTTTGGTAATTTGGAAGAGGTTGCTGCCTTTGATTTCCTTGTCCTCCCCACGAAAAATTTGGGTGTTTCTTCCAACCTGGATTGTAAGTGTTAATATAAGGATTATTATTAGATCTGAAATTGTTACCTATATAGTTTGTCTGCTCGTTTTCTGCTCCTGGTTGGTAAGGTGGGTACTCAGAATTTGCCACATTCCCGCTCGCTTCTCATTGCATGACTAGATGTACCTGTGAAGAACATAAATTATCAAGCTTTTTATTCATTAACTCCATTTGTGTTGACAACATTGTCACTGTATCTATGTTAAAAACTACGGATGATTTTGTCGGTTTAACCCTTGTAATTTACCATTGATATGTGTTCAACGACATCTCCTTAATAAAATCGTAAGCCGCTTCAGGAGTTTTGTTGTTCAAAGTTCCATATGCTGATGAATCAATCATTTGCCTAGTTGGAGAATTCACACCATTGTAAAAAGTTTGGACTCGAAGCCACAAAGGTAATCCGTAGTGTGGGCATCTCCTTAGGAGATCCTTATATCTTTCCCATGCATCATATAATGTTTCTACGTCATTCTGCACAAAAGAAGATATATCATTTTAGCCATTTTGGTTGTTGGAAAATATTTTTAAAGAAATTTTTTGGTCATTTGATCCCATGTGGTGATTGACCCTCGTGGTAACGAGTTCAACCAACGCTTTGCTTTGTTCCTTAATGAAAAGGAAATAATCAAGACGTATGACATCGCCAGAAATGCCATTTATTTTGAAGGTATCACAGAATTCTAAAAAATTAGATATATGAGTGTTTGGATCTTCATCCTGCAAACCATCAAATTGAACAAATTGTTGAATCATTTGTATTGTGTTAGGCTTTAATTCAAAATTATTAGTAGCTATAGCGGGCCTAACAATACTAGATTCTACTCATGTCAAATTAGGTTTAGCATAATCATACATAGTACGCGGAGCATTCTGTTTTGCACATTTGGTGGATTGTTCTCGTCCATCCATTCAAGAGGATTGGATCTTTGTCGTTCTTCTCTTTGATAGTCTAGGGCTCGCTTTATTTCTCTCGCGATTTCTACTTAGCGGTAGCCTCAATGTCACTTTCAGATTCTAATAGTCCTTTCGGATTTCTTCTAGTCATAAACTAGAGGTACCTTGATATGAAAAGAAAGAAAGAAATTTAGAAAACAAAACAAAAATATATGTATAAAAGAGAAATTTAAAAATAACAATAATGGCTAAAGTAATAGAATTAGAGCTTTCTTAATATTTTAGATGAACCCGACAACGGTGCCAAAAACTTGATCGTGTCAAAACAGTCGAGTTTTAATATTTATAAAAGAGTGATCGAACCTGTAGATTGACTGCGACAACAATACAGGCAAGTGCACCTATCGAACAGTAGTATAGCTCAGGCAAGAATAATATATCGAACCCAAGGGAACCTAAAAGTACTACTACTCACTTTCTTTCTATTATTTAGCCTTAAATATAGAGTGATTGGATTATTCAACTAATGAAATACTTAAACGAAATGCAAAGACAAAAGAATTAATTGGAGAAAGACTTTAAGAAAACTCAGTTGATAAAGACGATACCCTCAGTAAGAATCCACCTATGACTTCACTTATAATTTATTCCCCAAACCATATGATTTCTTTACATAGCTTGATCCATGAGACTCCCTAACCCATATTAAACCCTCTTTCGAGGCAAATAACGTCTAACCTTAGGTTAATTAGTGGAACTCTCGTTCTCTTATAATAACCCCCTAAGGAAGCAATAAATCGATCAATGGATTCTCATATTAGGTTTTACCCTAATTCGACAAAATCTTGTAACCCTATCTCTAGGCGCCTGATAAACTCCGCTCAATTACACTAGATCTACTCTTAGGTGGGGTCTATTCCTCCTCCACCTAAGCACATCAGATTAAATTAAGCAACATAATTCAGAATAAACCAAGTACTTATCATATAAATTTAGAAATCAAATAACAAAATCCATCATAGGTTTCATCCCCTTCAGGTACCTGAGGGGTTTAATGCATAACTAAATACGAAAACATCTCAAAAGTAAAGAATAAACAAAACATAAAAACTCCCTAAAACCTCCTGAAGGAATTGAAGGAGAGATCCTCCGTCTTGAATGGAGTTCCGACTTCTTGAGATGGATCAACTGGCTATCTTCAAGTGACTCTCTAAAAGATGAATGCTTTGACCTAAAAGCCTCTGCCCAAAAAGCTTCTCTTTTATGTCTGCCTTGGGTTTTTTATATAGGATTTGGGATGTTATACTTGGCTCCTATGTATCTCCTTCAAGTAGAATTACTATTAGGGTTTTGATAAGACTTAGGAGTATGTTTCTTTGGCTTCAAGCATCCAATTCCAAGTGAAATTTCTCATTCCCATGGTAGGGGCACGCCATGGCACACGTCTGTGTAATTACAAGGTTGGGTCGTGCCTTGATTCTCTCGATTTGGGCGTGGCCATGTGGATCACCAAGGACGCCCGTGTGTGGTAATAAGATGATGCACGGTCGTGTAACTCGTGAGTTGGGCTGTGTTCTAGGTAATTGTCCAGACACAGTCGTGCAGGTTTTGGGCAAGGCCGTGTTGATTTCTTGATAAGGCCCAATTACTCCATTTTAAGCCCGTTTTGTGTTATTTTTATCCTCGGGTGCTTTCCTGAGTATAAACATGAAAATAAAGGATTAGAAACACCTTTTTACATAATTCAAGGGCTAAATCATCCAAAAGCATACCAAATATGTGGTTAAGATATGTTACTTTTACGGTTTATCAATTAGCTGCAGTGGTGTTCACCCTAAAGATATGGAGACACTATCTGTATAGAGAAAAGTCAGTTATCTATACGGATCATAAGAGTCTGAAATATTTTCTAGCCCAGAAGGAGCTAAATTTAAGACAGCGGAGGTGGATAGAGTTGTTGAAAGATTATGACTGCTCGATCGAGTATCACCCGGGTAAAGCCAATGTGGTGGCAGATGCGTTGAGTCGTAAGGTGGTATCGAATTTGAAAGCAATGTTCGCTCATCTTTGCCTTTACGAAGATGGCAGCTTGTTGGCCGAACTTCAAGTGTAAGTGACATGGGTAAGTCAGATTAAAGAAAAGCAATCGTTAGATGAATCGTTGGGCTCTTGACTTCAGCAAGTGGTAAGTGGGGAGGTAGTGGAATTTAGGTTTAACAGTGAAGGGGTGTTATGTTTTCCATGAAGAATTTGTATGCCGAAAGACTCTGAGTTAAGACAGATGATTCTGTGGGAAACGCATAGTAGCCTACAAGCTATGCACCCCGGTGGATGTAAGAAGTATCAGGATCTACGGGAACGGTATTGGTGGCCTGGTCTAAAATGAGAAGTTACTGACTTTGTGAGTAAGTGTTCAACATGCCAGCAAGTGAAGGCGAAACATCAGTTGCCTTCGGGGTTGTTGCAACCCGTGAAGATTCCACTTTGGAAGTGGGAGAGGATAATGATGCATTTTGTTAGTGGGCTACCCCTAACGCCTACTAAGAAAGATTCAGTGTGGGTAATCGTTGATCGATTGACTAAGTTCGCACACTTTATACAAGTTCGTACGACTATTCATTACAAAGGTTGGCCAAGCTGCATGTGGTAGAAATCGTGAGGCTGCATGGGGTACCAGTTTCTATCATATCAGACAGGGACCCTAGATTTACATCACTGTTCTGGAAGGCGTTACATGAAGCTTTGAGTACAAGGTTAGATTCCACCCACAGAATGATGGTCAGTTGAAAAGGGTAATTCAGATTTTGGAAGACATGTTAAGAGGCTATGTGATTGATTTTAGGGGTAGTTGGGAAGATTATCTACCGTTGGCAAAATTTGCATATAATAACAGCTATTAGTCCAGCATTCAGATGGCACCCTAGAAGGCTTTGTATGGTTGTTGGTGTCGTACCCCTACCAGTTGGACAGAGCTAGGTGAGCGACAGATGTTGGGTCTAGAATTGATCTCATAAACGGAGGAAAAGGTTAAGCTGATTCGGGATCGATTAAAAGAAGCTTCTGATAGATAAAAATCTTATGCGGATCTGAAGCGTAGGGAGATAGAATTTTTAATGGGGGATCACGTCTTCTTGAAAGTGTCACTTGGAAGAAGGTTTTAAGATTTGGACGAAAGGGCAAGTTGAGCCCCAGATTCATCAGGCCTTATCGAGTGTTGAAACGTGTGGGACCAGTTGCTTATCAGCTTGAATTAGCCTCGGAATTGAGTCAGATACATAATGTCTTCCATTTTTCCATGTTGAGGCTCTGACCGTTCAGATCCATCACACATAGTGCCGGTGGAAGAGATTGAGGTTAGACCTGATTTGTCATTTGAAGAAGAACCAATGCGATTTTGGATCGAGATGTAAAGGTATTAAGAAGGAAGTCCGTTCTGTTAGTCAAGGTGCTGTGGCGTAATCACGGTTCAGAAGAAGCCATGTGGGAGCCGGAAGAGGCAATTCGACAGTAATACCCTCATTTTTTTTAACCAGGTAAATTTTAAGGCTAAAATTTCTTTAAGGGGGTAGAACTGTAACATCCTAAAATCTAGAGGTCTGTAAAATTTGTGAAATTTCATGTTATGCTAGTTTTCTATGTTATTTGAAGGTGTTTAGGGGGCTCTAGGAAGGTCTGGGGTTGAGTTTGAGCCCTGGTGGAAATTTAGTTTTTGAGTACTTTAGGGGGGAGGATTGTTGGAGGCAGCGCTTAAAAGGAATTAAGTGTATTTTGTTATCACAAGTAGAAAGGTGGCTAGTGGTTGGCGTCACAAGGGAGCATGGAAGGGGGAGTGGGTTCGAATCCCACCTATTTCAAAAGGAGTTATATTTTTTGTGCTCAAGAAGGGAGGAAGCGGAGTGAAGTTCAAACTCTGTAGGAGAGAGGGGAGACTTAGTCAAATATTTTGAATGGATGATGGAGAGTGAGTGAGGGAGTAAATCAAGGAGCAAATCAAGGGAGTGGGAGTGTGGTGTTAGTTGGCTGAAAGTGGGGAGTGTTTGGGGGGGAGTAAATTCGGTCAAGTAAGGGGCTTTTTGGGGAGAGTGTTTGGTTTTGGGGTAAGGTGTGTCTGCCGAATTTTTGAGCATTTTTGTTAGCATTTGTGCAATTGAGAGCATTCTTTTCTTTTTGTCAATCGGGTTTCAATTTTAGTCTCATCTTCCTTTGTCAAACCTAAGTCATTGGAGTGGCTTTTTCTTCATTTCTTCATCTTTTCTTGTTTCCTTAGTATTAGCCGAATCTATAAAGTGACCACTCCTGCATTTCTTTTTCCCTCCATCTATTCTTTCCAACTGTCTTTCTTGTATTTCTCTCCTTAAGCTGAATAGTCCCTTTGGTCCCCAATGAATCGGATCCACTTTGTTTATTCACTTGTTGGTAAGCACAAGGTAATGGTTTCTTTTATATTTTGTTTGACACATATGTTTTTCTTCTCTCACTTTTCATAAAAGCCAAACACCATCTTTTAATCGCAAACCAAATTTCGTTTCTCTTTTGTAACTGATTACTCCATCATTTGTGACCTTGTTTCTTTTCTGTGCTTCGTGGTAGACTCTCGTTAGATAGGTCGACACCCTTCATCTGCTAGGATAGTTATTTTCGAGTACACTGTTAATAGAGGGAAGTTGTTGGAGCACTATGCGTTCTATCATCCTTGGTAAGTTGTCTTTCATAAAAACTTTTGGGTAATTGGTTTTGGTAGCGGTAGTACCCTTCATGCTTCTAACCCGAATGTTACCTTCTGATGGTGGGGTGTTAGGTTTCAATCCAGATCCTAGGTGAGGCGTGGACTTGGGTATTGGTGCTTAACTTTGGTTGTGATCCATATTAATTGCGGAGAAGTAAAGTCGATTCGTGACCAAACGGCTTAGGAAGTATAAGCCGATTCTTCTAAGGTTCTACGCTCATGGGTTGCTACGTTTCTCTCCATCAAGTGTGTAAACTCACACCTTTATTTGTTTCGTAATGTATTATTCGATGTAATAGTTAAAAGCCAAAGTACCCTTAATGGGTAAGTTCACGAGATATACCTAGTGGGTAAGTTTGGAAATAGCCATGTGAGTAAATTTACCATTATACCCTTTCGGTTATGTAAACTGTTAAAATGCTATATTGGTACGTTCATGCATGTATTAAATATTATGCCATAGTATGTTGCATGGGATTGGGATGATTTTGATGATTGGGGAAGTGTATTTCGGTGGTTTCGCCACATATTTTGGTGACCCTGTCACATTTTGGTTCGGTGGCTATGCCACATATATTTCGATAGTCTGGTGCTCGCCATTATTTGGCCGATGAACAATGGACTGGATCATCGAGGTGTGTAGCGGATGAAGGGTTGATTGTAGAAATCCCCACAGGTGTGTTAGGCTAGATACGAGTGGTGTGTAGCGGATGGAATATTAGGTTGGGCTGGGTTGCGTTGCATGTATTACCTGTGTTATCATTCTAATAGGGCTAAGGCCCGTTTGTTTCCGTATGAGCTTCGAGCCATTGTACTTCCGCATGGGCTAAGGCCCAATTGGCTTCCGTGGGCTTAGGCCCAATTTTGTCCAAAGGGGGGAATTCCACACTAAGTTCTCGTAACTCACCCCTCTGCTTTAATTTTTCAGGTAATCCCTAGCTTTAAGGATTTGGAGCCGAGGTGGACTCTATGGTGGCCATACATCATAGCTTAGTAAATTTCGTTTTGCAGTACTATAGATTTTATTTAAATTTGGGTTTTTGTTTTGTAATAAGGCCTTTTTGTATTTTGTTTTAGTTTTAGCTTTAAATTCGGTTACTGCTTATTAATTTTGAATGCTCAATTTGGGATTTTCTAAAACATTAATAACGGTTTTTCTATAATCTTAATAAATGGGTTACAAACTATAATTGATAAAACTCTAGATTTTCTTAATGTGGATAACTCTTTTCAAAATATCGCATGTCTACAATAATTTAATTGTTGTTTTCCTGAAACTCATTGAGTTTGATTAATTATAAACAAGATCATCAGAAATAGCAATGAAAATGTTTTTGCAATGAGAACTATAAAACAAATTAGATTTTTTCACAAGCAACAAAACTTGAAATTTTTAATGAACGCATAGATTCTTTAAACAACCCTTCCATGTGACATGCCAGATCCAATCGTAACGTTGAGGCCGGGTTTGGGGTGTTATAGTTTTCGTGGTTATATTTCTAGAAATTAAATGAAAAACCAAAAATTACATAGTTTTTCACCACTAGGCATTCATTGTGTCTTCAACCGCCATCACTCCATCTTCTGCTCGTGAGGGACTCCTTTTGGGAAAAATAACATTTAAGTCCTATGTTCATTTTCGGCTCACAAGAATTATATAAAAAATATCCTACGTGGTGATGATAGTCCACTGTTTATTTCCTAAGCACCACAACCTTGGCAAAAATAATAATCATCTAAACAAATATATAATATCACATTCATTCACATACAATCCCCCAAAATATGAAAAAAATATAAGAATACCACATCTTATCAAATATCAATCAAACAAGATGAAGAGAGAGATCTGGTCTCGATTTACACTATAAACACAACACAACACAACCTGTCTCTTGATACCTATTATTGGAAAAAAATCCAATTTGAAAATGATTTTCTTGAAGAACGGAAAACTAAAAATTTAAAACCGACTCAATTTGTGATATTGATAGCAATAAACCTTAGAACAAAATCATACTTGTGTTTTCAGATAAACAGATACTTGATGTTTTTTGACTTTCAACCAAATGATCTTATCTACTATTCTCGTACCACGAACTGCTTCAAGTATGGGATCAAACCAATTGAATCAAAACATAGAACTTGTAACACCCATATCTCGTATCCGTTATAGAAAGAAGGTTTTAGAGCATTACCGAACTTATTTCTTAAACAAACATACATTTCTTATACATTTTTCATATCCAAATAAAAATAATTCACATTTAATCATATTGTTCCTAATACGTGCCCTCGAGGCCCAAATCTTGCATTAAAAGTGGTTCGGGACTAAACCAAGAACTTAGGAAATTTTTGGAAAAACAAAGAAAATTTTCAAAGTACAGGGAACACATGCCTGTGTGGTCTAGCCGTGTGTCCCACATGGCCAAAGGCATGCCCATGTAACTAGCCTGTGTACCCTTCGAAATAGCCTCACACGCCCGTGTGCCAGGCCATGTGCTAGGCTGTGCTAAAACTGTAGGGTATATTGACTTATAATCTTACCTTGGTTTAGTCTATATGTTACACATAATTTAATCAACTACTTAACACATATGTAGCTACCATAGTATGACATTACAAATATATAAAAAAAACCATTACTAGCCACTCCAATTGTTAGATTACAAGCATCATTTACATTTACATGCCAATAGGGCCAATATAACCTATACATACCATTATAACCATAATTGATTTACCATATGTACCGAAATGGGCCGATGGATAGTGTGAGTGATCTTCGCCAAGCTTCCAATCCAACGAGGTTCTGATTTACTATAAAACAGGAAATAAAACTAAGTAAGCATAAAATGCTCAGTAAGTTCATATAACATGGTACTTAACTTACCATTCATTCTATTTTGAGGTAACTATGTAAGCCACATTCATTCAATTTGACCTCAAGCCCTACACATATCCTCATTGCCTTTGTTAGTCATATATTCCATAATAACATCAAAACATGTTTGGGCTCAACAACAATCAAGTTTCCAGGCACATATGCATTCCACAACATGTGTTCATTTAACATGTATAAATAATCACTTTATATTAGAAGTATATTTTCATAATAGTTCATCTCAAGTTCAAATTATTTCATATCAGAACCTTACTCATATTACTCGAAATATCAATGTCACACGAGTAATAGTACACTTAAAGTATACAAATCTATAATCAAGGATAAACATATTCATCAAATGGATTCCTTGTTCAAATATCATCCTCTCATGTTTTCGTTTATCAAATGTCATATATCATCATTCTCATGTATTTTAGACAAATACGTAACAACTCATGTCTTATTCACATTCTCTCATCTCAATATTTTTACCTGTTGAATTTATTCAAAATATTGATGGATATGCTAGTACACTCGAGGTGTACAAATCAGAATCCATCAATTCATGTCCAATGGTACCTATAAGGTACTATTTCAAATAGTACACTCTCGAGCCACACATATACATATACAGTAGGATTACCAGTCCGGGCTAAATCGTTTTTATGACATATGCTCTTGATCGTTGTAAATCAGAGTTTTAAAATTTATAAAGAGAATGATTGAACTTGGAAACTAACTCTGACAATGATTAAAGGCAAGTGTACCTATCGAACAGTAGTATAGCTTAGGCAAGATCGGATTGTCGAACCCAAAGGAACTAAACGTACTAATACTAACTTTCTTTTCATTATTTAGCCTTAAAAATATAGTGAAATTGCTTTAAACTAAATTAAACTAACAACTACTACTCTAAAGACACAAAGACAAAAGAGTGAATTGTGAAATAACTTTAGGCAAAACTCAGTTGATCATGACGATACCCTCAGGAAGAATCTACATGGACTTCACTTGTTATTTAACCCCTGAATCATATGATTTCTTTACTTAGCTTGATTCGTAAGACTCCCTAACCTATATTAAACCCTCTCTCGAGGCGAATAACGTCTAACCCTATGTTAATTTGTGGAACTCTCGTTCATTTATAATAACCCCCTAGAATAGCAGTAAATTGATCAATGGACTCCCATATTAGGTTTCACCCTAATCCGACAAAATCTCGTCACCCTATCTCTAGGCGTGCAATCAACTCCGCTTAATTATGCTAGATCTACTCTTAGGCAGGGTCTATTCCTCCTCTACCTAAGCACATCAGATTTGATTAAGCAATATAATTAAGAACAAACTAAGTACTTATCATATAAATTAAAAATCAAATAACAAGATTCATCTAGGTTTCATCCCCTTCAGGTATCTTAAGGGTTTAGTTCATAACAAAATGAGAAAACATTTCAAGAGAAATGATAAAATAAAACATAAGAAATCCCTAAAACTCCTTGAAGGAATTGAAGGAGAGATCCTCCGTCTTGAGTAGAACTCCAGCTTTTTGAGATGGATCAACTGGCTATCTTCGAGTAATTCCCTGAACGAAAGCTCTGGCAGAAGGCTTCTGCCAAACTGTGACCCCCTAGAATAGCTGCCTTGGGGTGTTTATATAGGCCTTGAGATGCTTTACTTGGCTTCTAAGTATCTCCTTCAAGTAGAATTACTATTAAGGTGTTTAAGTAGACTTTGGAATATGTTTCTTTGCCTTCAAGCATCCAATTCCATGTGAAATTACTCTTTCCCACGACTTTTGCCAAACTGTGGCTAGGCCATGTTCGAACTTGTCGGTTGGGGTACGGTTGTGTAAATCGGGGTTGAGGTCGTGTCCTAGATAATTGGAGAGGCAGACCGTGTGCCTTGTAGTCCAGGCCGTGCCGATTTCGTGAGTTGGCCCAATTTGGTCTGTTTTAAGCCTGTTTTGCGTTCTTTTTATCCTTGGGTGCTTTCCTGAGTATAAGACATGAAAAGAAAGGATTAAGAGCACCTTTTTACATAAATCAAGGATAAATCATCCAAAAGCATACTAAATGTGGGATTAAAATATGTTACTTTTATGGTTTATCAAATACCCCCACACTTAAGCTTTTGCTTGTCCTCAAGCAAAATTCTCAACTTACAATTAAAACGAACTTTCCATAATTCATAATTCCTATCGACAATGTCTCATAATAATTCATAGATAATTTATACATGGATAATTTAACTCAAAGAACCCTAAAGATTCAATCAAGTATACCTTTGTAGTACAGAAACATAGGTGTCTCCCCTTTTCTAAGTAATTACCTTTAATTCAAAACCGACAAGGATTGACATCCTCACAAAAGATTCACTCAAATCACTCGAAGTGTTTAAGGTTCAAGAATAAGCACTCATAAGTTGAACCTGAAAAGTTAATCCCATAGGCTTTCTTGAAAATCAAATCTCCACCACTGTTTATGAGATGATACAAAAATCAAAAGGTCTTTATCAGGGTTGTAACTGGGCTAGGGTTAAAGGTGTGGAAATAGGTTGAATTTGAAGGTTAGAATCGAGATGGACCTGACAAATTACCTAACTAGAAACATGAACTAATGATAAGTAATTGCATCAAATGAAAATTTTTAATACTAATACTCTAATACAAGCTTTTTTTTTCAAGACTTGAAATTTACATGCATAAGCTCACCTAACATAGAACTAATAATGAATATACTTCATCATTTTTTTTGTAAGCTTAGACAAATACTAAGTATACTTTGTTTTTTTTTTTTTTTGAACAAAATAAGTAATCAAGGATGAATTTAACTACTAAATTAAAATAATTAGGCAATCGATCAAATCAAATATCAACATAAGGGTAGTAAAAAAGGGATGGTGATAACAAATACAAAAGGTTTTGGGTTAAAATTAGTAGGCGAGTCAATAAAAAGGGTTGTAAGGATCAAAGGGGTTCACTAGGGGTTAATTGTGAGCGTAAGCATTTTAGTGGAGTGAGTGGGGTAGATCCTAAGTGCCTTTATCATTTCTGTATATCAAATCAAAGGTGTTGTCTTAACATGTATAATCGAAGCAAGTTCTAGAATAACAAATCAATGTTGACACACTCATAATAAAAAGTGAGCATGAAAGGATGTATGCTCTAAAAGGCTCAAAATCTCACAAAAATAATGGGTATTTTGATGTTAACCTCGTAAATTTCAAACTTCAAAGTAATATTTAGATTCAGGTAAACAACCTAAAAAAATTTTAATTCTGAAAAATAGACTTATCATGCTTGATTCTCTAGTATCCTTCAAATTTAATCATCAATGCACAATTATCAATGACTTACTCTAAAACATATCAACAAAGATCATAAATCATAGGAAATTTTGTCATAATATGAGAGACTTTACTTTTGAACAAGGCATAATTCAGGGATTTTCAATTAATACTATAGTTAACCTCCCTACACTTAAGATGTACATTGCCCTTAATGTACAAAGATAGATAATAGCAAAATAATCATAAAAATCATAAGATAGGGAGAGAAGTGAAACTTCCTGAATTTTGGATGAAGTCAATGAAAAGAAACCAGATAGGATTGGAGGTGAACGTGGGGAAGCGTCTCAAACCGTTTGAAATTGAATCCTTGAAGCAGCCGGTCTGATTTTATTGTATCCTAAGCTAAATCTAAATATCATAAAGAAGAAGAAGAAGAAAATTAAATAAAATAAAGTAATAATAATAATAATAATGAAATTAAAATAAAATAAAAATAAAAATAAATAATGGAAAATGAAAGACAACTAGAAAAAGGGAGAATGAGGTTTAAATAGAGATGTAACCCGTGTTTTGGAATTTTGAATTTTGGGTGCGTTCAGTTGTTTGGGCACGTGGCCGTGGTGTAGTGGCACGCCTGTGTCTTTCTTCACACGGTCATTTAATAAGGGTGTGCACCTCCCTTGTTCGATAAGTCAGAATATTGGCACGGTTGGAAAAGCACGGCCGTGTTTAGCCCGTGCTTAACAAGTCAGTAACCTTGCACGGGGAGTCAGCACGGGCGTGGACTATTATCACCAAAATTTTTCTATGTCGTGCACGACTACTGGCACGCCCATGGTTCATCCCTGGCTTCCACGCGGCCACGGGCATGCCCATGTGTAGGGTCGTGTGGCCTAGAAATCTACTTTTTGGTTAGTTTATGGTTAGGTGCTTAAAAGGAAAAATAAAAGAAAATAAAAAATAAGAAAATAAAAAATAAAAAATGTAAAAATGGAGTTAGTGCTCGGGTTGCCTCCCGAGAAGCGCTTGTTTATAGTCTTAAGCTAGACTTTACCTCTCATTTGTATGGTCATGGTGGTTTGAGGAGGTGAAAATCCTTTGTCATGCGATCACTTCGGTTATGGATATATAGTTTAAGTCGAGTAATGTTTACCTTAAAAGTGTTAAATTTAGGATTGCTTACCTCGACTGTGCCGTATAGGAAGACATTAAGTACCTCAAAAGTGATTTCTTCGTTTGTCTTGAGGTCTAAATTGGTGATTCGAGGGTCTTCTTTATTCAACGATACCTGATCCCGTAATTTGAAGTGATTCGTTGTTCCTATCAGCTCGTCTGGGGGCTCCTTTGGTTTCACTTCGTGCGGTTCCTGCTCCTCTTTGATTTGTGTTTCCTGCTCTTTTAATTTGTCAACCCTAAGGCTTTGTTCCTTATGTATTTCTTCTTTGTTGGCACGAGGTCTAAGATCTAGCTTAGCTAAAGGATTTCGTGATGCTTCCTGTAAAGAACGTTGAACCAAATAATTATCAATAGAATTAACGTTCGTAACTTTATTACTTGATGTCCTAGCTGAGTCAAGAGCTTGAAGAGTGATTGTTTCGTCGTTCATACGAAGTGTGAATTCACCAATTCTTCCTCCTGTGGTCTTTCTTTGTTGCATCGAGATATGGCACACGAGGTTGGTACTCAGAATTGCTTGGCTTTTGGTATATCATGGCACACCTTGGTATATCATGGCACACCTCAACCTTACCTTTACTTACCATCGTGTTCTTCCTTGCGTTTGGTTCTTCTAACCCTTAACTATCGTTTCAAATGTATGGAAATGGAAATGGACATTTTGGAAACTTAGACATTTTGGGAAACTTAGACATTTTGGGAAACCCGAACATTTTGGAAACCCGAACATTTTGGAAACCCGAACATTTTGGAAACTGAACATTTTGGAAACCTCGAACATTTTGGGAAACTTGAACATTTTGGAAACCCGAACATTTTGGAAACTTGAACATTTTGGAAACCCGAAAATACAGAGTCACATGAAAATTTTAGGAAACTTAAAATTAGCCCCGGAATGTCGAATTTAAGAGCCCAAAGGGGAACTTAGGGCCCAGTGACCCTAAAAATATAAAGTACCTAAAAATCTGACCCAATAACGGACTTGGAAATGTGGCCTGAAGATGCCACCTAAGGCTTTAGGAAATGGCCCAAATACAAGAGGCTTTTGGGCCTGAGTTTGAGTCATCCAGGAAGCAAATAATGAAGGCTTTATTTTGCTTCCAAGGCTAGGAGGTGGGATGGCACAAGCTTCTTGAATTATGGGAATTTTAACTCGGTTAAAATTCGTTTAATTAAGTGTTAAGTAAAGGAATTTCTTTTAATAAAATAAATAAGGAGATAAAGGATGGATAAAACACTCCTAATTTAATTAAGGTGATAATTAAATGAAAATATTATCACTTGTGGGGGGAGTGGTGGCCAAGTCAAGGACTCTTGGCTTAGCAATTTGAGTTAAAAGAGGAAAATTAAGGCCATTCTCTCATCTTTCCTAGTGTGTGCCAAAATTTTCATAGCTCTCTTCTCCCCCACTTTTGTCGAATTTTCTTTGAACAAAAACCATCCTCTTTTCTTCTCTTTTCTCCTCTGTTTCTACTATCAAAGCCGAATCCCTGTCGATTCTAAGTAAAGGAGAAGTCATCCACAACATCAAAAAGGGTAAGATCTGTGGTCAGACAACTTCTATTCTTTTCTTTTTACCAAAATTCGGGTACTAATCCCTACTTCTGTTCATAGCCGAATAGCATAAGGGATTTTCCGGGATTCGAAAATGAGGTAAGTACATCAATGTACATTCGACAAAAAGATCCCTTTCATAATCAAACAATAGATCTAATCTAACAAGTGATTTCGGCAGGAATTTGAAATAAAGATCAACTTCGAGATTTGAGGTAAGTGAGTCTATACATTCGGCCAAGGTTCATGTGATTACCTAGATTAGATCCATAATTTTAAAAAGCCGAAAACTAATTTATGTGAAGTTTTAAGGTTGGCCGAACAACAAGTAAAGGAAAAATAAAGTTTTCGGGATTTGTGTAAACACCAAATCGGCAAAGGTGAGTTCCTTTTTACAAATCCTACTAGGATTTGGTTTTGTTTAAGCCAAAAAGGGATTATAATGTGTTTTAATTGGTGGGCCGAATATAGGAATTAATAGATCTAAAATTAGATCGGGATTCTCGAGATCTCAAGGAATCTATTAAGCAAAACAGGTGTGTACCCTTACTATCCTTCGATATTATATGGCTAAATATTTTAATATATGATATGAATAATAATGTGAATGTGGCTATGTACCACAATTGTGGCAAAAAGTACCCAGGTACGTTTCCTACTTCTGATAGGATTGTGAAAAATGTTATTTTATAACATGCGAATATATGTATATGAACATGAAATTAAGTTATGCATAATATATGAATTTTGGGGCATTCAGATTTATGTGAAAGGGGAGAATAGGTGTTGACTTGGTCTCACCAACTAAGGTGTTGACTTGGTCTCACTAACGAAATATGTTGACTACAAATCACATTGCAAAATTTTGGTAACTTGTTTACAACATTGTCTAATGACACAACGTTTAAATTTGATTATAGTGTCTAAAGACACAACGTGGAGAGTGGCGGATGGAGGGTTGACTTATTAGTCCCCACGGTGTGAATGGCAGGTACGGGTGGTGTGTAGCGGATGGACCATTAGGATTGGGTTTGGGTTACATCATAATTTCATTATTGTATGGACTTAATGATTTGAACACGAATGCCCGATTTATTGAATGATAGTCTTGTGTGCACATTGAGTCTGTTGACTCACCCTATTGTGGGAATTATTTTTTCGGGTCTTTCTTTGTTGCATCGAGATATGGCACATTCGAGGTTGGTACTTAGGCTGTTAATTGTATTTAGGCTTTGGTATATCATGGCACACCTCAACCTTACCTTTACTTACCATGGGTTTCTTCCCAACTCAAAATAATAGCTCTTCAAAGAAATATACAATTTTCTCTAAGTATCGAAAATGTTTTGAAATCGGATTACTTTAGGAACATACTCCTGCTCGGGCTCGTAGTTTGGGGTGTTTCATTGGCAAGCTTCCTTGTGGTAGTTCTGATACCAGCTTAGCAAGTTGTCCAACTGACTTAGTAAGTTCCCCAGCTTGGTTCTCGGTCCCTTTGATTGATGCTTGTTGATTCTTAAGGGTGGTCTCAGTGTCTTGGAGACGGGTATCTGTGGCTGCCATGAATTTTTTTAGCATCTCCTCAAGGTGCGACTCCTCTTCCTGTTGGTGAGGTGGTTGTTGAAAGTTTGGAGGAAGTTCTGGTCTTTGGCTATTTTGATCATCCCACGAGAAATTGGGGTGGTAACTCCACCCTGCGTTATAAGTGTCATTATTAAAATTATTTTGTGATCTAGAATAGTTACCCGTATAGTGAGCTTGCTCGTTTTCCATGCCATATCCGTAAGGTGGGTACTCAGGATTCACCACGCCTCCTAGATCCGAATCATATTGCATTATTGGATGTACCTACAAGAGACTATTCAAACCATCAAACTTTTTATTCATCATCTCTAGTTGGTTAGATAACCTGGTGACCACGTCGAAGTTGAAAACACTGGCGGCTTTTGTTGGCGCTGTCCTCATAACTTGCCATTGATAGTTGTTTAATCCCATCTTCTCTATAGACTAAAATTACCTGTCAAAGAAAATAAAAGAAAAATTAGCAAAGTAAAAAATAATAATAATAATTTTTTTTGTAAAATAAAATTTAACTAAAAAATAAATTGTGGAAAATAAAAAAATAATGGCTAAAGTAATAAAAATAGAGCTTTCTTAGTATTTTAGTTCCCCGGCAATGGCGCCAACAACTTGATCGCTATAAATCAGAGTTTTAAAATTTATAAAGAGAATGATCGAATCTGGAAACTAACTCTAGCAACGATTAAAGGTAAGTGTACCTATCGAACAGTAGTATAGCTTAGGCAAGACTAGGTTGTCGAACCCAAAGGAACTAAAAGTACTAATACTAACTTTCTTTTTATTATTTAGCCTTAAAAATATAGTGAAGTTGCTTTAAACTAAATTAAACTAACAACTACTACTCTAAAGACTCAAAGACAAAAGAGTGAATTGGGAAATAACTTTAGGAAAAACTCAGTTGATCACGATGATACCCTCAGGAAGAATCCACCTAGACTTCACTTGTTATTTAACCCCTGAATCATATGATTTCTTTACTTAGCTTGATCAGTAAGACTCCCTAACCTATATTAAACCCACTCTCGAGGTGAATAACGTCTAACCCTAGGTTAATTAGTGGAATGCTCGTTCGCTTATAATAAGCCCCTAGAATAGCAGTAAATCGATCAATGGACTCCCACATTAGGTTTCACCCTAATCCAGCAAAATCTCGTCACCCTATCTCTAGGCGTGTGATCAACTCCGCTTAATTATGCTAGATCTACTCTTAGGTAGGGTCTATTCCTCCTCTACCTAAGCACATTAGATTAGATTAAGCAACATAATTAAGAACAAACTAAGTACTTATCATATAAATCAAAAATCAAGTAACAAGATTCATCTAGGTTTCATCCCCTTCAGGTATCTAACGGGTTTAGTTCATAACAAAATAAGAAAACATCTCAAGGGAAAAGATAAAACAAAACATAAGAAATCCCTAAAACTCGCTGAAGGAATTGAATGAGAGATCCTCCGTCTTGAGTAGAACTCCGGCTTCTTGAGATAGATCAACTGGCTATCTTTGAGTAATTCCCTGAATGAAAGCTCTGGCAGAAGGCTTCTGCCAAACTGCGACCCCCCAGAATAGTTGCCTTGGGGTGTTTATATAGGCCTTGAGATGCTTTACTTGGCTTCTAAGTATCTTCTTTCAAGTAGAATTACTATTAGGGTGTTTAAATAGACTGAGGAGTATGTTCTTTGCCTTCAAGCATCCAATTCCGTGTGAAATTGCTCTTTCCTGCGGCAGGGGCACACCCATGGCACACGCCCGTGTAAGTCATGGCCAGGCTGTGTTTAGACTTTTTGGTTGGGGTACGGCCGTGTAAATCGGGGTTGAGGCCGTGTCCTAGATGATTGGCAAGGCACGACCGTGTGGATTGTAGTCCAGGCCGTGCCGATTTTGTGAGTTGGCCCAATTTGGTCTGTTGTAAGCATGTTTTGCGTTCTTTTTATCCTTAGGTGCTTTCCTGAGTATAAGACATGAAAAGAAAGGATTAAGAGCTTCTTCTTACATAAATCAAGGATAAATCATCCAAAAGCATACTAAATGTGGAATTAAAATATGTTACTTTTATTGTTTATCAGCTCTAAAGAGCTTGATCTGGATTACCTGTCCGGTCTAAATCCAATCCATAACATATGCTCGAGAGGACTTATATCAGGATTACCCGTTGGGGCTAAATCCTTTCATAAATGAGGTTAATAGGATTACTTGTCCATGCTAAATCCTATCAGCAACAAATGCTGGACCTCATTCATTCCAAGAAATCACATATCCATCTATTTTCATTTATTCAAATGGGATTTAACATTTTCAATCATTTCTTGGCATGTAATTATTTCATACATGTATCACATCCATATGATTCAAATGATTACATTTCATATTCATTCCAAGCATAAAAGTAACTTTTTCATCGTTTATCCTTTATCGGGCATTATCATGGATCGGGCTTTGTCAGAAATACTTTCAATGTCACACACACACATATATATATATATATATATATATATATGATTTTTAGACAATTCACAACATAACATTTAACTCAAGCATATAAACATACACAATTTAGTTACACGAACTTACTTTGACAAATGTTCGTGTCCATAAATCTACTAATCTGACATTTTCCTCTTTTCCTCGTTCTAACTCCAAATTGGTCTATCCAGATCTATACGAGTAAATTTAACGTCAATTTATCACATTTCATACTCATGTGGAATCAATTTACATCCTAGGAAAAATTACCATTTTGCCCCTAACTTATCCATAAATTCCATTTTCGTCCTTAAGCTCGGAAAATGAAATTTATGCAATTTACTCCCTATTCCAAGCCTAACCGAAATTCCAAAATATGAAATTTACAGCACATATTTTCTATAAATTTTAGAACTTTTCATCAATTTTCACCATTTTGCATTTTAGTCCCTAAATCATGTTTTCATCAAAAAATCACTTTGTAAAAGTTGTTTATTTATCAACAGCCTTTCATTTTCTACCTTAAATTTCAAATTTTCAGCATATACATCCATGACCTAATCTCCATACTTTGATAACTTTTCAAATTAAATCCCCCAAATAGATAGATTAAGCTATCCCGATTTCAAAAATAGCAAAATTACTAAAAACGGGCCAAGGAAACTTACCCAATTTGGCCATGAAAGTTTCTTCTCTCTCTCCTAGGGTTTCTATGTATTATTTTGGGGAAGAAGATGAGAAAATAAGATGATATATCTTTTTTTATCTTTTAATTAATTAAATATTTTCACTTTCTAATTTAGTCCTTGCCCTTTTTCTAAATTTACATGGATGAGTCACCAAAATATCTACTTACTTTTCTTTAATGGTCTAATTACCTTATAATGACCTTAAGTTTTGAATCCCATAGTTATTTAATCTTATAGCTACTAGAATTCAAATTTTACATTTTATACGATTTGGTCCTGCTCGTAATTAAGCATGTAATCGATAAAATTTTATTTTCAAAATTTTCACATGACATTTCTAACATAATACGGTCTATATAATAAAATAAAAATAAATTTGTTTTCACCTCAGATTTGTGGTCCCAAAACCACTGTTTCGATTTCACCGGAATTGAGCTATTACAACGCCCGTGTGACTAGCCCGTGTATCCTTCGAAATGGCCTCACACGCCTGTGTGTCAGGCCATGCTAAAACTGTAGGGTATACTGACTTCTACCACACGGCTAGGTCACACGCCCGTGTGATGGGCCGTGTGGAGCATACTGACTTGGTTTCTAAATAAGTATCAAGGGAAACATGGCCGTGTCGCACATGGTTGAGACACACACTCGTGTCTCTGCCTATGTGGACAAAAATAGGCTATTCTCCAAGCCAAACTTTTCACCCAATACTTCATTCACCTACACAAACCAAATTGTATATGACCATATCTTCAATAGGCATTTAAACCCATCTAAACTAAGTTCAATTCATGCTATACCAATACCAATAACCACAAGGAACATAAGTATCACAATTAGCTATTCAATTTCATGCCTATTTCACATCCAAAATCACCTAAATGATCAAACTTATTTAGTAGACTTTGTGCCTAAATCAACATGCTTACCATATCTCAAAATTCAACCATTTGGTACTCAAAATACGAATTCACAACAAAGCATTCAAATAGCAATTATAAACCACAAAACAAGAAGACCATTTTCACATTTAAACACATAATCAAGTATACCAAAATAAGCCAAATCATTTTACTATACACATAACAAAACATACATCATTTACAAACCAAGTCAATTGGCTATATACATTACAAACATATAGACCATCATTTACAAACCTATACATGCCATATAACCAAAAACACAAGTTCAAAAGTACCAAAATGATAGTTGAATACTGTGATGAGATCTTTGACAACTCTCAATCCGAGCAAGCTTCGAAATCAATATAAAACACAAAAAAGTAAACAAAGTAAGCTATAGAGCTTAGTAAGCTCATATGATCAATAAATATAACTCACCATTCATTTACAAGTTAAGTTATCTATCATAATGCAATACAATTTAACTTAATCACAAGGCTAATATATGTTCATCCACATAGTAGATCATGTACTCAAAAAATTCATAAATTCAATGCTTATACGGTTTGCGTACATACCTGTACTGATACGTATCAATCTCTTACCATTTATATCTTCAAATTACCCGTTGAACCATTTGGAATAATATTGGATACTCGGAATCTTGCACCCTAAGTTCCAATACATGGTTGAAACCATAACAATCTCATATCTCATATAATGCTCACTCTCGAGCTATCAACGGGTCTACTCACACAAGTTGACGGTCAAGACGTAACTACACGGTGTTGCTCATACAAGCTGACGAGAATTCGCAACACATGCTAGACCACTAAGCTACCGACAGAATGTACAGACCAACACCCCAAACACAATAACCTATAATGACATGTCATTTGTATCCTATCAATTCCTAAGATTCAACTAGGATTTCACATTGTCGAATCTTCGTCGAACATTTTCGTAATGTTGTATTCATCAACAATCAACAATACAATTATAAAGCATTTGAAACACAATTACATTAATCCTTAATAACATACGAACTTACCTCGGATTTATACGGAGAGAAACGAGCTATCAATCCACTATTTTGTTTTTCCCCTGATCTAATACCGAACTTCACTTTTCTTGATCTAAATATAATCAAATTTAACTTATTTAACCATCATTTTATTCAATTTAATCCAAATTTCATATTATGGTAATTTTCACTTTTTCCCCTAAACTTTAGACTTCTTTACAATTTACTCCCTATCTCATAAAAATGCAAATTAATGCAATTGAGTCCACACTCATGCTAGCCAAATTTCACCTATACTCATAACAACCCATATTTTTCATTATTTCATACATTTACCACATTATTTTCACATTTCTCAATGTAAGTTTTTAATTTGCAATTTCAACCAAAATCACTTAACAAATGTTGTTTATCTAACAACAACTACTCATTTTCTATCATCAAACATCAAAATACACACATATTCATCAATGGTAAAACCCTAAGCGTTTAACATTTTTACAAGTTAGCTGGGCTAGTTAGATTAAGCTACAACGACTCTAAAAACATAGAAATCATTAAAAACAGAACAAAAATTACTCACCAATTAAACCCCAAAGTAGCCAAACCCTAGAAAGATCCCACAACTTCTTATTTCCTTGAATTTTCAGTGGTGAACAAAGAATAATGATAGCCTTTAACTTTGTTTTAACTTATTTTATCATTATTAACCAAATTACAAAATTAACCTTAATGAACATTAATTATTTCACTAACTTCCAAGCCATTATCATCCACTAACTCATTAATTGGCTAATTACCACTTAAGGACCTTCACTTTAAATTTTTATAGCTATTAGACACCTTTAGCTAATAGAACTCAATTTTTACACTTTACGCGATTTAGTCCTTTTTATCGAATTAAGCATTCAAACGATAAAATTTCTTAATGAAATTTTCACACAATTATACTATCATGATGTAGACATTAAAAAATAATAAAATAATTATTTTGACTTCAAATTTTTGGTTCTAAAACTAGTATTCTAATTTGACTAAAAATGGGTTGTTACAGCTCTCTCCCTTTAGGAATTTTTGTCCCCGAAAATCTTATAAGAAAATAGGTTAGGGTATTGTTTTCTCATAACTTCCTCAGGCTCCCACGTAGCCTCTTCAACACCGTGACGTTTCCATAGAACCTTCCCTAAAACTATGCTTTTATTTCTCAACTCTTTAATCTCTCGAGTCAGAATTCTGATATGTTATTCGCTATACGACATATCACGTTGAATTTTGATCTTTGCCAAAGAAATAATATGCGATGGATCTGATCAGTATCGTCGTAACATCGAAACATGAAACACATTATGAATATTTTCTAATTCTAACGATAATGCTAGCCGATATGCCACTAGCCCTATTCTCTTGATAATCTCATACAGTCTGATAAATCACGGACTTAATTTTCCTTTGCGACCAAATCAAAGAATCTTACTCCATGGTGATAATTTCAAAAATACTCTATTCCCAGTTTGAAATTCAATGTCTTTACATTTCAAATTCGTATATGATTTCTGTCCATCGGAAGCTTCTTTCAAACTATCACGAATTACTTTCACTTTATCTTCTGTCTCTCTAATCAAATCAACCCCGTGAATCTTTTTCTCACTAAGCCAGTCTAGTACAACAGAGTTCAGCATTTACAACCATTTAAAGCTTCATACGGTGTCATCTTTATACTCGATTGAAAGCTATTGTTATACGTGAATTCAACTAACGGTAAATATTTTTCCTAGTTTTCTTCAAACTCTAAAACACAACAACGAAGCATATTTTCTAGAATATGAATAATTCTCTCGGACTAACCATCTGTTTGAGGATGAAATACAGTACTAAAGTGCAACCACGTACCCAAAGCTTCTTACAATTTCTTCCAAAATCACGACGTGAATCTTGGATCTCTATTCGAAATAATAGAAACAAGTACCTCGTGGAATCTGACAATCTCAGAGATGTACAATTTAGCTAATCTATCGAGTGAAAAGTTTGTACGTATCGGAATGAAATATGCAAATTTCGTCAGTCAATCAACAACACCCATATAACATCTTTCTTTTTCAGAGATAGGGGTAATCCCGATACGAAATCCATCGCAACTCTATCCATTTTCACTCTAGTATCATCATTTGTAACATCCTTGAATAAGGGCTATTATGTTTGAACTATTTGCATGTGTATGGCTTGAGTTGCGCTATTGATTGAGGTGTTTTAGGGTCTAGATATGAGCCAAGGGTAGGCTCAAACTATAAGGGCTAAGAATATTTTGTGGTAAACTATAGCACAAGTAAAGCTTTGGTAAAGTGGCTAAGGGGTGCCACTTGGGGCCTTAGTCAGTGACGTCACAAGCAAGGGAAGGAGAGATTGGGTTCGAGCTGCAAAAATCTCCCCTTGTGCAATTATTTTTGATGCCAGTGGGGAAGAGTTGTGCTCAGCTCAAACTCTGATGGATAACTATTGAACAAGTCAACAGATTTAAATGGATGGAGAAGAGAGAATTTAGGAGTTTGATCAATTCAAACTCATTTCAATGGTTAGCTAGGAGTGATTTGGGGAGTTTACCGAAATCTAAACTCTGGTGTGAGAGGAGTAATCGGTTGGGAGACTTAGGAGAGGTGCCGATTTTCCATAATCATGCTAGGTAGGCACTTTCGGCTAAGCAAAATTTTGAAGCAAGTTGTTTGAGGCAAAACTGAAACCCCTAGGCTTTAGTGACTTCACTCTCCAGCATCCAAATCATCATTTTTCTTTCTCTTTTGAAACCGAAACTGTGCTTGCATCTTTTCCTTCTTCTATTTTTCGGTAATAAGGGGGTTGTGACCGAATCTCTTTTGCCCTTCTTTTAACAGCCATAGCCAAACCCCTTTTGACTGTTCCACCACCATTTTCGAAACCCCTCTCAACCATTAAAGATCTCTTCTTTACTCTCCTCTTCTTTTTCTACACTTTGGCCGAATATCAACCAAGGGTGGATCTCTTTGGTCTTCTTCTATAATCGATTTTGGAAGGGGTAAGTGTTCTTGGCCGAAACTCTATTATCTTCTTCTTTTCTCTCTGACGACATATGTAGAACAAAAGCTGAATTTCGGTATTTATCTTGGTTCTCATTCATCTGTGAAATCGATTTCTTCTAGGATCTTTGAGATTTTGAAGCGGTGGATTGGGGTCATCTATTCTCTGCCAATCGGTCTTAGTAAGTTAGTGGGAAGGCTCTATCTCGTGATCAAAAAATGTTAAGGAGGGGGAATCTAGTGCGTTAGATCTTGATCTTCGAGATTCGATAGTCGCGTTAGTAACCAGGTGTGTATCTTACACACTTCATAATCTATGCAAACTTGTTAATAACCTAAAACTTTGTTAAAAGCCAAAACTGTGTAGATTTCGGTTTGGCACCCTTATGGGTATGAGCAAGGATTCGGGTAAGTCCGTTTGATAATTTTACTATATGTTTAATGATTAAGCATGATGGCATGATTTATATGTGCATGAGCATTAATATGGGTGACATGAGAGGAGGGGGAAGATTGATATCTTTGACTTTGGGTCACCACTGGTTTGGTACCACAGTTGAAATTCGTGACTTTGGGTCACCAGAGGTTTGGCACCTCATAGCGACTCGTCCTAGTGGCTTAGCACCACAGTGGGTTGGCCCCACATTTGATAAAACGAAATTGTCGCCAGTGATTTGGTATCACAATGTGGGTTGGCCCCACATATGGATTATTCGTGACTTTGGGTCACCAGTGGTTTGGCACCACATTATATTGATATCAGTGACTTTGGGTCACCAGTGGTTTGGCACCACCAGTGGTTTGGTACCACACGGGGTAGAAAAAGGAGTTGTGGATGGTTAGGTTTGGGTGCATGAAATGTTTGCTTGATTATGATCTATGTGAGTATGTTGCTATAATCGGGAGGGGGATTATGCACTGAGTCTTGGTGACTCACCTTCTCCCTTATCTTTTCAGGTGACTCGTAGATCGCGGATGAGTAGCCGAGTGGACTCGAGGTGGCCATGCGACATCTATTTACGATTTTATTTGGATTTTCTGATTTGGGTATCACCACTTTAATTTTTGATTTATTTGGGTTTGTAATAAGGCCATTAGTATTTTTATTTAGGGTTTTATTATATCTGCTTTAATTTTTCTAAATGTTGCTAAGTAAACGGTTTAACCAAAGTTTTCGAAAATTATACTACACAACGGGTTTTCTAAATTCTACAATCGGGTAACGATATTTTCAATAGGATAACAAGGTTAACTCAAATGATTTTCAAGACCTAAGTTTTCAAGCTCAAAATTAAAAGATTTTAAATTAACTAAGTAAGAATTCACTCGGGTTTTAATAGACCTTAATGTTTTTCTTAAGTAATGAATGATAGACGAGTTTTAAAAACCCTTTCAGGATTTCAAGGCAACTTCATGATTTCAACTATACATGAGCCGGGTTTTTGCAAACAAAAAAAAAAAAGAGCTTTTTGCTAAAAATAAACTGGCGACTTGTTTTCCTTCGTAACGTTTTAACTCTGTGACATGCCAGATTCTCATCATGGTGTGTTGGCCAAGTGCAGGGTGTTATATTTTTGGTATCAGAGCCAGGTTCAAAAGCTCGACTGTGGGCCTGAGGCCCAAACTATTTAAAAATAGGGTTTTAAAAAAGTTTTGTGGAAAATATACATGGTTTGAACAGCATAGCACCGAGTCTCGGACACCAATCCACCCAGGTAAGTACCCCTAATCATTGTGTGATTTGTATGTGAAAGAAATGGGTATTACGGGATCGTAGATTAGTAGATTAGGAGCTATTGAACCCTAGGAATAGCTTACTCCAAACACAAAATTACATAAGACTTAAAGATCAATCAAACAAACATGTGAGTACGTCATCGAGTTGAGGGTGTGGCAACAGTTGTGCGTATGCCTAGGATTGGATTCAGGGGGAGCTTGGTATTTAAGCAGTCCTAGTGACTCACCTCCTCTTCGCTCGAATCCTACTTGGTGCGTAGTGACGGTTCACCCTAACCAAGAGGACTTATTCACAAGCTAAATTCAATAATTAAAACCCGAAAGGGACTAGCTACACTATTTTATAAAAACCCTAGTTTTGAAAACACCGAATTACTCCCTTGATTTGTCAAAAACTACCCTGGATCTGGAAAAAAAATTTACCAAAATACCCCTAGTTTATGAAATTATCAAAATAACCTCAATTTTGAAATTACTAAAGTACCCTTGATTCGTAAAAATTTCCCTAATATGTAAATTGACCAAATTACCCCTGACTTGTATAATTACCAAAATACCCTCGGTATGAAAAATTACCGAAGTACCCCCGAATTGAAAATTTCCAAAATACCCTTATTTCATAAAATCACCTGGAACCATATTTTGGAAAATTACAAAAATACCCCTGTAGGTTAAAATTACGAAAATACCCCTGGGTAGTGAAATGACGAGAATACCCCTACAAGTGGTAAGTGTGTGTAGTGGATGTTATTGATGTATGAATGCAATTCTCTGAATTAGGGTAGAAGACTTGAAACGAAAACTTTGTAATGATCGAAAGAACTACTACTAAACTTCTTTACATAAAACTTGTTCGTGGGTAATCAATGGAATAGAAGCTAATGCATAAAATTTCCTAAGTAGGTTAAATCGCGATCATAGACATGAGTTCTAGGGGACATGGTCGTAATGTGTGTTGGCGTGGTAGAGGCAGAATGACCATATCGGAACCAGTTAGGTCTGGTAAAGGGTAGGAGAATGAGATGCCAACTCTACCAGCTGCTAGTGTTGAGTACCAGGATCAGACGGGGGATGATGCAGTGTTGCAGGCGATGCTATGAGTTCTTGAGAGAATGGCTGGAGCAGGTGGAGGTACGGGAGCTCAAAAATCTATATCTGAGTGACTCTGAGCCAATAGAGCTGAGGTATTCCGAGGTGTTTCTAGTGTGGCGTCCAATACGGCTGAGTATTGGTTGGAAGCGACGGAGTGAATCATGGACGATTTGGATCTAACTGCTGAGGAGAAACTGAAAGGGGTAGTGTCACTTCTCTGGGATGAGTCATACCAATGGTGGCTCACGGTTCGGGATGGTGCTGCAGTCGATGATCTCAATTGGGATTATTTCAAGGTGGCCTATCAGAAGAAGTATATTGGGTCTAGTTATATTGATCTTGAGAGGAAGGCATTTACGAGGTCGGTTCGGGGAGTAAGTTCAGACGTCAGTCTGAGGCGAACTTTTAAGGTTGAGCCAGTATGCTCGAGGTATTGTGGCTACGGAGCATGAGTGGTGTGTCAGGTTCGAGGACAGACTGAGGGATGAGCTGAGAATGTTGATTGCTCCACAGCAGGGGAGAGTTTGTTGTGTTGGTAGAGAAGGCTAAGGTAGTCGAAGGGGTCAAGGAATTTGTGAGACAGAATGACGGATAGGAATAGACAAAAGAGAGGTTTTGGATCATCTGGATCAGCTGAAAACTCTCAGAAGAGGGCTAGGCATGGTGGGCCGAATCAGTCTGGGAGGCCTGTTGTCGCTAATCGGGGACCCGCGCAGTGTAATCGATGTGGAAAATCTCATTGGGGTGGATGTTGGACGGGTGACAAAGGATGTTTTGAGTGTGGGTCGCTGGATCATCATGTGAGGGACTATCCACGGAAGTTAGCGAGATTCAATCGAGGTCGGTAGTGCTCAGTTTAGGATGAGGGACCGCAACCGCAGAGGGGTCGTGGTTCTGGTAGAGGAGGTAATGGTTCTGGTCGGGGCCGCGGAGCACCAGGCAGAGGTGTAGGTAGCACTAAAGTAAGACAGCCTGGATTGGTATATGCAGTGATGCGTCGAGAGGAAGGCGATGCATCGGACGTCATAACCGGTACGTTCTTAATCTTTGGATTACCATATACTGCTTTGATAGATATGGGTTCGACGCATTTGTATGTTGCTAGTAGCATAGTGGAAACCATGAACCTAGACTCTAAAACTACTTCTAGGGAGATGACAGTAATTAGCCCTCTAGATCACTCTGTAGAAGTAAATAAGATGTATAGGGATGTACCCCTAGAACTCCAAGGGGTAGTATTTGTAGCTGATCTGATGGAACTGCCGTTAGGGGAGTTCGATCTATTTCTTGGGATGGACTGGCTGGTAAAGTACCAAGCAAGTTTAGATTGCGCAGCTAAGCGCATGGTTTTGAAAACCATTGAGGGTGAAGAAGTGGTGATGATAGGTAATAGAAGAGATTATCTATCCAACGTGGTGTCTACTTTGAAAGCTGAGAAGATGGTCGGAAGGGCTGTGAGGTGTTTATGGTTCGTGTGTGTGCCTTGGAGGCCAAAGAGTCAGCCGTGGAGAATGTCTAAACAGTGAAGGAATTTGCTGACGTGTTTCTAGAAGAACTTCCGGGTCTACCTCTGGATCGAGAAGTTGAATTCGGTATAAATCTATTACCCAAAACTGCACCAGTGTCTATTGCCCCGTATAGAATGGCGCCAAAAGAATTGGTGGAGCTAAAGGCTCAGATTCAGGAGTTGTTGGATCGAGGTTTTATCCGGCCAAGTGTTTCGCCTTGGGAAGCACCTATGCTCTTGGTTAAGAAAAAGGATGGTACAATGCGAATGTGTATAGACTACCGCCAGTTGAATAAGCTGACGATCAAAAATAAGTATGCGTTGCCGAGAATAGACGACTTGTTCGATCAGCTTAAGGGGGCATCGATCTTCTCAAAGATCGAGCTAAGATCGGGGTATCATCAGCTTAAGGTGAAGGAGGCTGATATCCACAAGATGGTGTTTCGCACTCGATATGGGCACTACGAGTTTCTGGTAATGCCGTTTGGGTTGACCAACGCGCCGACAGCATTCATGGACATGATGAATCGGGTGTTCCAACCGTACTTGGACCAGTTTGTCGTAGTATTTATAGACAACATATTAGTGTACTCAAGGTCTGAGGAGGACCATGATACTATTCTAATTTTCTCTTTCAGGTTATAAAACAAGCCACCCTTTGTTCCTTTTAGATATCTTACAAGCATGCGCAATTCTTTTCGGAAGTACAACTTCCTCGGATATTTATTCAATACGTGGGCCAAGCATGCCCAAATCCTTAATTGATTAAGTTTTGGCTTCTTACTATACCACAATTCGTATGATGTTTTTGTTACTACCTTAGTCGGCACATTATTAAGAATATAACAAACCTTTTGCACTATATATCCTTAAAAAGACATTGAAAGCTTTGAAATAACTTAACATCAAATGTACCATGTTTAGAAGCATTAGATTCCTTCTCTCTACAATGCCATTCTACTCTTGAGTGCCTGGTGCAGTCAATTGGAATAGAATATCATTCTCAATGAGGCACCCTAAGAACTCATCAGATAAATATTACCCAACTCGATAAGACCGAAGTGTCTTTATGAGTAAACATATTTGTTTCTCCACTTCTACACGAAACTTTTTGAATTTATCAAATGTTTCACTCTTGTGGTGCATTAGGTTTACATACCCATATCAAGAATAATAATTAATAAAAGTTGCATAATCTATGTAACCACCTCTTGCACTGGAAAGCATTAGAACCACATGATTCCCAATTGTCACAAGTGCTAGCCACATGCCCATGTTCGTACTATAAATTTGTTCATCTAGATTTCACACGGCCTCAGTTAGTTACATGGCCCAGCCACACAACTGTGTGACTTTTTATGAATTTTTTTTTATATTTTATCTACATGGCTTCAGTTTTTTGCACGACCTAGACACGTGCCCGTGTGTCCCTTGTTTGGCGATAGTTCCCTTATTTTATGAAAAAGTTACAACTTGATCTTTGATCATTCCCAGGTCAATTTTAGAGCTTCGTAAGCTCAATTCATACTTGGTTTCATTTATGATGCCTGATATATGTAATAATTGTGTGTGTAATTGGATTATTTTAATTAAGTTTTTCATGTATTATTTCGTTGACTGTTGCAACATCCGATAACTCCGGTCTGACAATCAAACCAGGTGAGGGGTGTTTTATTTAATAGTATTAAAGCTACAATTCAATCAATTCTAGGACTAAACATAACATCGAGTCTACAAAATATATTCCATGACAACCTATGATAGTATGATGCTTTCTAATTCCATCTGATCCTATTTTCTTATAGATTTAAATATGTCAATCGAGTTAAACCGTGTCATCACTAACAAAGTAGACAATAACATTCCAACTTTTGAATAGTAAGCGAGTCACAGTATACCGATTCTGAAGATGTTTGAAAATGAGGCAAAAATGCCTTTTTTTGTATAATGGGTAAATGGTTTACTAAATTTTTGTGAGCCATTCTTGTGGCTCCGCAACCTCCACCCCAATTATGTCTTCCCCGACACCTCTTGGTCCTTAAAGTTATAATCCTGTACATGTGCATAGACCTTCAATAGATAATATTTGAAAATGTGGGGTCAAAGAATTTAGAGGTGATAAACTGAAATAGTATCATATTTTAATCCCACATTTAGCATATTTTTGGATGATTTTTCCCTTTAATTATGGAAATAGGTGCTCATAATCTTTTGGTTTCATGTTTTATACTCAGTAGAGCACCGGAGGATGAAAAGAATGAATAACAGGTCAAAAACAGAAAAATAGCCAAAGTATGAAATCCACAAAGCCTGGGCACAGGACCACACGGCCGTGTCCCGTGAGAAAAGTCGACAATGGCTTGGACCCCTAAATACATGGCCATGCCTCGTCAACAAGATTGACCACGGCCTGGCCACGATTTACATGGACGTGTGCCATGGGCGTGTCTTTGTTGTAGGAAATAAGAATTCTACTCAGATTAGGGCACTTAGAGGAAAAGAAACATATTCCAAAAGCCTATATAAAGACCCTAGAGGCCAACCTTTGAGGGGGCATTCAGCTAGGCCAAAGAGCCGAGCCAGAGCAGTTAATTTCAGGGATTTCCTCGAAGAAATCCAGTTGATTCATCTCAATAGGCCAGAATCATACTCAAGACGGAGGAACTCTCCTTTTAATCCTTTAGGGGGTTTAGGGATTTCTTATGTTTTGTTTTATCTTTTCTTCTGAGATGTTTTCTTTTACAATTATGAATTAAACCCTCAGATAGTTGAGGGGGATGAAACCTAAGATGTATCTTGTTATTGTTATCTGAACTGAATGATAAATATTTGATTTGTTCTTAACTATGTGTTCTTAATTCTTGTTTTGGCATTTTCGGATATTGATTCAAGTGTGATGTGCTTCGGCAGAGGAGGAAGAGACCCTATCTAAGAGTAGATCTAGCATAGTTAAGCGGAGTTGCTCATGCGCCTAGAGATAGGGTGATGAAAATCTGCCAGATTAGGGTCAAACCTAATATAGGATTCCATAGATCGAGTTAATGCAATTCTAGGGGTTTTAATTAGAAAGTGATTTCAATTAATCAGCCTAGGGTTAGATGTTAGTAGCCTTGAAGAGAGGTATTAATATAAATTAGGGAATCCTACGGATCAAGTCAAGTGAATAAATCATCCGATTCAGAGTTAGATAACATGTGAAGTCTAGGTGGATTCTTCCTCAAGTATTGTCTAAATCAATCGGTTTTCCCTCAAGTCATTCCCCAATTTCTTCTTTGTCTTGGCGCCTTTAGTTTAGTTGATTAGTTAATTTTAGATTAGATAAAAATTTCCTTAACTCATAGGCTAAATAATAGAGATAGGGTTAATATTAGTACTTTGGTTCCTTTAGGTTCGACAATCCGGTCTTGCCGCTAGCTATACTACTGTTCGATAAGTGCACTTGCCTCCATCGTTGTCTTAGTTAGTTTCCAGGTTCGATCATTCTTTTTATAAAGTTTTAAGACTCGACAGACACGATCAAATTTTTGGCGCGGTGCCAGGGACTAAAATGTGAAGAACGCTCAATTTTTATTACTTTAGACATATTATATTTTATTATTTTTGCAATTAAATTTTATTTTTATTTTTCTAAATTTCTTTCTTTTTATCTTTTCCTAGCAGGTACCTTTAGTTTATGACTAGAAGGAACCTAACAGGACCACTACTTTACGACAGTGATATTGAAGGCACCGTACGCAAAAATCGTAGAGAAGTAAGGCGATGCTTATATTATATATAAGAAAAACAAGAGGACGAAACCAATACCACCGAAGGGATGGCCAAGAATAATCCACCACATCAAGTTATGGCCGATCATCAAGCTCCTCGAACTATGTATGATTATGCTAAACCTAATTTAATAGAAGCTAAATCGAGTATTGCTATGCCTGTTATAGCCACTAATAATTTTGAATTAAAACCAAACACTATACAAATGATTCAACAGTTTGTTCAATTTGATGGTTTGCAGGATGAAGACCCAAATACTCATTTAGCTAATTTTCTAGAATTCTGTGATACCTTCAAAATAAATGTCATTTTTGATGATGCCATTCGTCTTTGATTATTTCCCTTTTCTTTGAGAAATAAAGCCAAACAATGGTTACATTCTCTTCCATGAGGATAAATCACTACATGGGACCAAATGACCGAAAATTTTTTACTCAAATTTTTTCCACCGGCCAAAATAGCCAAATTAAGGAATGATATCTCTTCTTTTGTGCAGATAGATTTAGAAACATTATACGATGCATGGGAGAGATATAAATATCTATTGATGAAGTGCCCACACCATGGCTTACCCTTGTGGTTACAAGTCTAAACCTTTTACAACGGTGTGAACCCCTCAACCAGGCAGTTAATTAACTCATTCACCGGTGAAACCCTGAATAACAAAACTCCTGAAGCAGCTTATAAATTCATAGAGGAGATGTTACTTAATAACTATCAGTGGCAAAGTACAAGGACAAAGCCAACTAAACCAGCCAGAGTTTTCAATCTCGATGCAGTCACCATGCTATCAAATCTGGTAGAGATGATGAATAAAAAGATTGATGGTTTGTGTGGTTATTTGCAGGTACACCTAGTAATGCAATGTGACTCGAATCTAGGAGGCGTGGCAAATCCTGAATACCCACCCTACAATCTGGGCATGGAAAGCGAACAATTAAACTATACAGGTAACAATTTTAAACCTCAAAATAACCTCTATAGTAATACTTATAATCCAAGTTGGAGGAACCACCCCAATTTCTTGTGGGGTGGCCAAGGAAATTAGAGACAACAACCACCCCCTCCAAACTTCCAACAACAGCCCTACCCACAGGAAAAGAAGCCGAACCTTGAAGAGATGCTGACAAAATTCATAACAGTGTCTGAAACTCATTTTCAAAACACCGAGACAACACTTAAAAATCAACAAGCATCGATTAAAGGAATCGAGATCCAGTTAGGGTAACTCACAAAGCTGATCTCAGAACAACCACTAGGTAGCTTACCAAGTAACAATGAGACTAATCCCAAGGAGCAAATTCAAGCCATAATAGCTCATGACAGTGAAAGGTTAGTCGAATATGAACCTGAGCCAAAGAAATAACCTGTGGCAAGTAAAGGTAAGGTTGAGGTAAGCCAAGAAAAGCCAAAATCGGTAATTAAAGAATACAAACCTCGTATACATTATCCAAATGCGATAAAGAAAGACGACACAGAAGAACAGTTCTGTAAGTTCCTCAAACTCTTAAAGAAATTACATATTAACTTACCACTTCTTGAAGCTCTTTCGCAGATGCCAGATTCAAGGAAAATTTGAAAAGAGCTCTTAACAAATAAGAAAAAGTTAGACGAGAAGTCATATGTGGAACTAAACGCAGTATGCTCAACAATGTTACAGAACAGACTACCACGAAAATTAAAAGATTCAGGGAGTTTTACAGTTCCATGTCTAATCGGTAGTTTATCTGTCGATAATGCTTTAGCTGATTTAGGGGCAAGCATCAATGTTATGCCATCTAAAATGTTTAAACAGCTAGGTCTAGGGAAACCCAAGCAAACTAGGATGATTATTCAATTATCTGATAAGACTATTCGCATCCCTAAGGGTATAATTGAAGATGTTCTAGTTCAAGCTGATAAATTCATATTCCCCATAGACTTCATTGTTTTAGATATGGATGAAGACAATAGTATCCCCTCAATTTTAGGAAGACCTTTTCTAGCAACTTCTAGATCTAAAATTGATTTAGCACAGGTGAACTCATACTTCGTGTAGGTGACAAATTAATCAGTCTTCAAGCTCTCGACTCATCTAGGACATCGAGTGAGAAAGGTGAGGACGTAAATTCCGTTGATAAGCACCCAATTAAACTACCCTTTCAAGAAGCACCACGAAATTGTACTACAGAGCCAGATCCTATAGCTCATGCCAACAAAAAAATATCTCATGAGGAATGACTGCTTCAGACTGATGAGCCAAATGAGTGGGAGACACATTTCAAGGAGGAATCAAACCCACACGAAGTGAAACCGGATGAAACCCCAGAAGAACTTAAAAGAACATCAAATCACTTCAAATTAGGGGATCAAATATTATTAGATAGTACAGACCCGCAAATCACCACATCAAACCTGAAGATAACCGAAGAAATCCCCTTTACGGTACTTATTATTTTCCCTTACGGAATAGTCGAGGTAAGCAATTCTACTTTCGGTACTTTTAAAGTAAACTGTACCCGACTAAAATTATATAATGGCAGCATGAAAAAAGACTTTTCACTCCTTAAACCACCGTGAAGGTACGAATGAGATGTAAGTCTAGCTTAAGACTTTAAATGAGCGCTTCTCGGGAGGTAACCCGAGCGCTAACCCCATTTATTTTTAATTCTTTTAGCACCTAACCTTAGACTAACCAAGTTAATGAAGCAAAGATTTTCACATCACATGGCCTTACACATGAGTGTGGTTATGGCAGTGTGGATGCTATGGATCTCCGTACTGACATGGCAGAGATAGTATGAGACAGGACGAGAAAAATATCTTTGAATCACAGACTCACCTAACACCACGGCCGTGCGACATAGCCGTGGCTAACACTGATGAACCTACACGGGCATGGAAACTTAAACACAAGGCGTGGGAGAAGCGATTGAACCACCACAAGGCCGTGCAATATGGCCGTGTGCACAACACGCCCTCGATACACGAGCGTGGGGACGCACTAGAACTAAAAATTTTCTATTTAAAACACCCCTCTTCCCTTCTCATCCATTTCCTATCCACTCTCTACTTCCCTCCATCTTCACCCTCTTCCTTATTCACTCCATAAAAGCCTCAATCTACGCTTAAACAATGTCGAAGAAACTAAAAGATCCAAATCATGTCTCCCTATGTGAGACAAATCAACATAAGTTCATGTAGGCCCTTCATTAACTCGACAAGCCAAGGGTCATTCAAACCATTTACCTTTTATTTTACTTTTCTCTTCTCCTTTATTTTCCTTTTCTTTATTTTTCATATATTATATTTAGTTTATTTTTTTTAGTTTATTGTTTTTAGGTTGTAAAGGCTACTAGGGAATCACACACCATAGCCTTAGGAATCATACCCATCTCGCGAACTATCTACCAATAAGTACTTTCTAGTCCATCCATCTTCTCTCTTAGTTTTATTTTAATTCATATTTTCTTTATTGTTATCTTTATTTACTTTAATTATATAATTAGTATAATTTGAATTTATTATTATTTCCTGGCTAATTCTTCCCGAGTTATCCAATTTCTTCATCTAGCACAGGAATTAGAGGCGCTCCCTCCAACTTATCTTTAACCTCCGAATCAAGTTTCCGCACTTCCAACTTAAGGAATCCATCCAAAAATTCAGGAAGCTTCACCTCTCTCCCTCTCTATTGATTTTCTTATTTTATGATTATTATCCATCCTTGTACATTGAGGACAATGTACATCTTAAGTGTGGGGGGTGAAAGTTTATTAAAAAAAGTGCCTAACTTTTTGCATTATTCTCAAATCGCTGAATGATATTCTGTCTTAAAGTAATTTTCTCATATCACTAATTAGAATGAAATTCTTGTTGATTCATGATTTTTATTGATATGTTTTTGATTAAGTCATTGATAATTGTGCAATGATGATTTAAACTTTAAGATTCTAGAGAATCAAGCATGATGAGTCTATGTTTAAAAATTAAAATTTCGTTAGGTTGTCTACCTGAACCTAAACTGTTATCTTGAAGTTTTAAATTTACGAGGTTGACATCAAAATGCCAATAATTTTTGTGAGATTTTGAGCCTTTTAGAGCATACATTCTTTTCGTGCTCACTTTATTGATTATGAGTATGTCAACATTGATTTGTTATTCTAGAACTTGCTTCGATTATACATGTCAAGACCACACTATTGATTTGATATACAGAGATGATTAAGGATTTAACCCACTTACTCCACTAAAAGCCTACCCTCATAATTGACCCCTAGTGAACCCCTTTGACCCTAACAACCCTTTTTATTGACTCAACCCACTAATATTAACCCGAAACCCATCTCGTATTTGTTATCACCATTCCTTTTGATTACCCTTCTATCGAGATTTGTTTTGATTATTTGCCTAATTAGATTATTTTAGTTGTTAAATTTCTATTATAATTTGATTTGTTCTTAAAAAAAATTCAAAATCAATCAAAAATTCAAAGTATATTCATTATTAGTTATGTGATTAAGCGAGCCTATACGTTTAATTTCAACATCTTGAGGAAAAAGCTCGTATTATTAGTATTACAAGTTTTCAATTGATGTAATTATTCAGGTTATTAGTTATTTTTTCTAGTTAGGTGATAGCCAATTCAATCTCGATTCTAACCCCTCTAATTCAGCCTCTATCCACACCTTTAACCTAAGCCCCGTTACAAACTTTTTTAAAGACCTTTTGATTTGTGTATCATCTCATTTTATAGTGGTGAAGATTTGATTTTCAAGCAAGCCTATGGTAATAACTTTTCATGTTCGACTTCTGAGAGCTTAATTTTTGAACCTTAAACACCTTGAGTAATTTGAATGACTCTTTAGTGAGGATGTCAACTTTTGTCGATTTTGAATTAAAGGTGATTACTTAGGTAAGGGGAAACACCTATGTTTTCATGCTAAAAACTCATGACTTTGATTGTTTGAATCTTTAGGACTCTTCAATTTGAATCATCCATGCATAAATTATCTATGAATTTTCTATGAATTATGATGAGGCATTCTTGATGAATTATGCAAGCTAAGTTGAGAATTTTGCTTGAGGACAAGCAAAAGCTTAAGTGTGGGGGTATTTGATAAACCGAAATAGTAACATATTTTAATCCCACATTTAGCATATTTTTGGATGATTTTTCCCTTTAATTATGGAAATAGATGCTACTAATCCTTTGTTTTCATGTTTTATACTCAGTAGAGCACCGGAGGATGAGAAGAATGAATAACAGGCCGAAAATGGAGAAAATGGGCCAAAGTATGAAATTCACACGGTCTGGGCACAAGACCACATGGCTGTGCTTTGTGAGAAAAGTCGACCACGGCCTGGACCTCGAAATACATGACCGTGCCTCATCAACAGGATTAACCACGGCCTGGCCATAATTTACACGGGCATGTGCCATGGGCGTGTCTCTGTCGCAAGAAATAAGAATTCTATTCGGATTAGGGTACTTAGAGGCAAAGAAACATATTCCAAAAGCCTATATAAAGACCCTAGAGGCCAACCTTTAAGAGGGCATCCAGTTAGGCCAAAGAGCAGAGCCATAGTAGTTAATTTCAGGGATTTACTCGAAGAAAGATAGTTGATTCATCTCAAGATGGCAGGATCGTACTCAAGACGGAAGAACTCTCCTTCAAATCCTTCAGGGGTTTTAGGGATTTCTTATGTTTTGTTTTTTCTTTTCTTCTGAGATGTTTTGTTTTACAATTAAGAATTAAACCCTCAGATACCTGAGGGGGATGAAACCTAAGACAGATCTTGTTATTGTTATCTGAACTGAATGATAAATATTTGATTTGTTCTTAACTATGTGTTCTTAATTCTTGCTTTGGTATTTTCGGGATATTGATTCAAGTGTGATGTGCTTAGGCAGAGGAGGAAGAGACCCTGTCTAAGAGTAGATCTAGCATATTTAAGTGGAGTTGCTCACGCACCTAGAGATAGGGTGACAAAAATCTATCAGATTAGGGTCAAACCTAATATGAGAGTCCATAGATTGAGTTAATGCAATTATAGGGTTTTAATTAGAAAGAGATTTCAATTAATCAACCTAGGGTTAGACGTTAGTAGCCTTGAAGAGTGGTATTAATATAAATTAGGGAATCCTACGGATCAAGTCAAATGAATAAATCGTCCGGTTCAGAGTTAGATAACAAGTGAAGTCTAGATGGATTCTTCCTCAAGGATTGCCTAAATCAATCGGTTTTCCCTCAAGTCATTCCCCAATTTTTTCTTTGTCTTAGCACCTTTAGTTTAGTTGATCAGTTAATTTTAGATTAGATAAAAATTTCCTTAATTCGTAGGCTAAATAATAGAAATAGAGTTAATATTAGTACTTTTGGTTCCTTTGGGTTTGAAAATCCAGTCTTGTCACTAGGTATACTACAGTTCTATAGGTGCACTTGCCTCCATCGTTGTCTTAGTTAGTTTCCAGGTTCAATCATTCTTTTTATAAATTTTTAAGACTCGACAGACATGATCAAGAGGTAAGACTGATGATCATCCAACTTAGGCTAAATATTTTAACGCTCGGTTTGTGCAAGTGTACTCAGTCGTTATCAAGTAATAAAGTAAGTAAAAGAGTTATCATCTCCACAAGGATTTTGTATGTTAATCAATATTTTTCAAGATTAAAGTTAACAAATTGGTGATAAAAACACAATATCTTGAATGATGTTGATTAAGCTATCTAAATCCAAGATGATCGCTAATGTAATTTTAATTTAAATGCAAAGTATGAAATGAGATGTATAAAATGAATTTAGCATCAAAGACAAAAACTCAATAATCAATAACATGAATAGGCTAGGATAATTACATCTTTCAACTTAGTTCATTTTTCTCATGTTTAATAGTATTCGGAAAACATTCCATGGCAACTCGATCTTTCATGAGTTTAGAAACCAAATTAAGTCCGTTTGGAGTCTTTACTTAGTGAAATATGCATTTTACTGACCATATTAAACTAAGGGTTTCTTATAATTCATGTGAAGTAACAAGGACAAATCAGGTTTGAAACAATTTAATCACATAAATCTAAAAAATTATGCTAGATGATAAAGCTCGTCAAAGTTATTATCGAACTTTAATTTTGTCGGATCATGATCTAAATTAAGCATGCACTTTTCAATTATTGTGTCCATTAGTTTTCGTGTGGTCATGATCGCTCAACTAATTAAAATGCATCCAATCATGTATGAATGAAATACATGCTTGAATTTAATTGATAACATGATCGACTGAGGCACAAACACTATAAACATGATTTAATAAACTTCATTGAATAAATGAAATCATCCTAGATGGATATATTAAGCTACCATTGATAATGACAAGATCATAAAACACATTGCAAACATATTTAAATCAAAATAACAAAGTAAATGAAGAATAAATTCTATTCAAATTGATAGCCTCACGAACTCCGAATGAAGATGTTTTCCTCCGATCCTCGTGTTTCTCCTTTTCTAATGGCTCCTTAAGGTGGCTAGCCAAGAGATAACCTTATCATGGTTTTTTTGGCTAAGAATGAAGAGAAGTATGGGGTGTTAGGAGTGGAAAGAAGGAAGAAAATGAAAGAATGAAAAAAATGAATGGATGAGTAATGAATGAAGGAATGATGGATGATTTTTAGGGATTAAGGGGTGAATGAAAGGTGAGAGGAGTGTGGTATTTATACTTGAAGTTGATGGCAAGATTTACTAAAAATGGCATCAAAGATTCCTTGGTTCTCTCCCATTAATGGTCAGTCATAACAAGTGGAAATGAGGGTGAGTTAGCGATGGGGTGGACAGTTTCTTGAGCAATCTTCATGTGCTAATTTTTTCTGATTTTTTACAATGGAGACACCTTCAAATAATTCTCCCAAAGCTAATTTTTAGGCAACCATAGGCTTGTTCTAAATTTGCGCTTGACTCCCTCTTGTTGGACGGTTTCATGACCTAATAAAGAATTAGGCATGTCCACCTTGTAACATCATTTTAACTGGGTCAAATTAACATCCTTATGACCCAATTTTGCATGGTTTTGTTGTCCAAGTAGGGTGGATTTGTTCATGTCCATGCAAGAGTTGTACTGAGCTCCATATTATATCACCTCATGGTCTCACTGCATTATTAAAACATAGGACATTAATAAATAACATGAAAATTATTTAATTTACGCACAAATTTTCATATTTCATAAATTCATGTCCATGATTGAGATTAAAGAAAATTTCACTAAATTCATTAACAATTGCTTAGGATTAATGTTATTTTTAAGTAGAAAGGTGGAAAAAATGACTAGAAACGCCCTATATAATTTAGAGTTTGCAAATATTGGCTTGAAAACACTCCGAGGGTTTTTGACGAGATGGCATGTTCACCGGACAATTATTTGAGGTGTTTTGTGTCATTATTAAAAGATGAAGCTTACAATTATTGGTCGACATTGACAGCTATGGTACCAAAGGAAAGAGTAAACTAAAACTTTTTTCGAATAGAATTCCAAAGTAAATATCTTAGCCAAAGGTACTTAGCCAATTCAAAGAAAGAGTTACTCGAAATAAAACAGGGAAATAGATCCATGTCAAAATATGAGCAACAATTTGTGACCCTTGTTCAAATGTTACACAATCGAGGCCTATGTCACATGGCCTGGCCACACACCTATGCGACTTCTATTTTTCAATTTTTGTAACTTTTTCTTAAACTTTCTGTTTTGTTTCAAATTAGTCCTGAATTGATTCCAAGCTATTTCCAGGGCCTCGAAGGCTCGATTTAGGGAAAAAATGCATGTGATTGAATGGATTATAATATGTTTAATTTATTTAAATGTTAAGATGCTAAATGTTTTTGATTGTTCGGTAATGCTCTGTAACCCTAATCTGGCGACGGAGACGAGTTAGAGGTGTTACAAAAATATGTGTCCATTTTGAATTTGATTTGAATGATAAGATTGGAATGTTAATCGAAGCACTGGAACTGCAAGAGTTTGTGGTTTTATTTGAAAGAGCTTAAAAGATGGAAGAAATTTACAATGAGAATAAACATATCTAGATTAGATTTTGAGGTTCCGATAAACAGAGTATATCCAAACCATTTTTAGCTCCTCCATCAAAGAAATCGAGGAAAGCTTTTAGCTGTTGATCGCCTCGGACATAGCAACATCCAAAGTATGAATACTACAATGAAAATATATGGAATTAAGGTAATGTCCGCATGTATAGAAGTCAGGTTGTAATATGGTAACAACAAAGTAGGTAAGTACTCCGAGGATTGTACCCAAGGGAGCCAAGTATTAAATTAATGTCAACCGAAATGAACTAAAATGCAAATAGAAGTAATTAGTAGTTTAAATAAATTATAGTATGATAAAACATGAAAAGAAATATTTTGGGGATTTTATAACTAATAAAATAAAAATAACAAAAATAAAAGGAACTTCAGAAAAAATAATTCTAACTTAATCAAATCTAAGCATGGGTGATTAGCTCGCTTTGGTGATCATAACTAATTCCATTCTTAGGCTTCTACTCAATCAACTAGTCGCTACCCTAGCAAGATCTCTCAATCTTCCACTAAACAAAAAAGTCAACAAGAACTACTTATCTTTCGACCTCACAATTCAGACCGGTTCGGGGCTAAAGTGTTCACGGATAGGCCATACCAATTTTGTGTTACTTCCCATCTAAATGACTTTCTAGGGTAGCCAAGCCTAGGGTTTAAGTACTTCCTCTCCAAAAAAATTGATCTACTAAGAAAACCCTACATAGTAATTAATTAATCACACCTCCACTCACTAATCCCCCATAAAAGGATTAGTTCCTTGTGGATCTTATTCTTGATAATAAATATAAGAATGAATGATAAATCAAGAGAAGGGTTTAAGAGAATCTTAAATTGTATTGATTAAATTACAAATCCACAATAGTTTGATCATAGTTACAACTCTCATTCTCCAACGAACGTAAAGTAGAAAATAACCAAAATAAACCTAAAGCCTAAAAGAAAGGAAAAACTAAAGATTAAATTTACAAAGAAAAACTTAGAATGTAAAGTTTATTCTCAAACAAGTGTCTTAAGAGCCTTTTTATAGAGTTAGGGTTGCCATCATCCTTAACCCTAGGTCAACTAACGTTCTCGTGATTTAATTTACATTGTGTGGACCACAATGCCCTTGGCTCGTATGTGTTTCCCTACAAGAATGATGTCACGATACCCTAATCGCTATGTCGCGACATCGAAGTAAGTATGCAGGGTTCAGGGATAGCTTCAAAGGTGTGTCGTGACATCCCTTGGCTATGTTGCGACACCCAAGGAAGTATAACAGTCCTAGCAATCTACACTCTGTGTTATGCCATCGAACTCCTCGTGTTCCAACATAGAGACTAGCTTTGAGTTCATATACCTTTGAATTATCTCTTGTACACTCACTTAGTACGTTAGCTCACTTTTAGGCCTCATCGTAAGAGTATGCCCAAAGATCAATCATGAGATGGTTATAATAACATACTTGATTTACCATGTTTATTAATATAAAGCGTTGTCATTATTATTTCATTTTTTCCTTCTGTGTGTACTAATAAACTATTTTTATAATAATGTCCTGAGAATAATATGATTATTCTTAAAATATCCTTAGTCAAGTATTATTGTTGACTAGGACAACAATAATGCATTAAGACTAACATGTAGTTGATTGCTGATAAAGAGTTGTCATTGATATGGAGTGTCAAAATCAATGCATGAATATGTGTGTTAGAGAACAACATATTGGACTGGCCCGCTATGAGTATGTTTCTTGGATTATTATGTAATTGTCACAACATTACTCATAGTGATTAATATGTATATGATCCTTAGACTTGAGATAATCATTATCCCAACATCGTGAGTCGTATATTTTGATACTGATCAAGCGTACATCGTGGCGGGTTGTTCTATAAAGGCTAATGTTGGATATACCACAATCTATGTAGAGGGATATTGTTGATCAATATAGGATAAGTCCCTCCCACATAATGGGAGTAATATCTTAGGCCACTTGATTGAGCAAGACTAGAAATGCATGGCCATGCTCAAATAAGTTGACATGAGATGTCATACTAATTTGTATATCATAGTCTACTCAAGATATCAAGAAACATGGGATGGACTATACAAGTGTGACTATTCCATGACTTGTATCTATTCCAAGATAAAGGACTTAAGGATTAATGCATGAAAAGTTAATCACAAAAGTTATGCGAATCATGACTTCTTGTAACTTAGGTAGCAATGATGCATTGCTAGATGCCACTCATTGTTTGTGACATTAGAATCGTTCTAGTATTACTACTAATATTACAAGAACCTCTGAGGTCACACCCTATGATTGAAATGAACGGAATGAAACATAGTTGGTATTGTGTTTGATTGTCACATGAATTAAATTAATTAAAGAATTAATTTAATTGGGCAATCAAATATTGAATATATTATATGTACAAGGATGTTGTACACATAATGAGAATTAATATATGAATTTGTTAGTATATAAATTTAAATAAATATAGTTTATCAAATCCATGTTATAATTAATGTAATTATAATTTTCGGTTAAAACATTATTATATTTATTTAATTTTATAATTCATATATGAAATACCGATTATAAAAGGTAATTAGTGAAGAGAAACCCTAAGAATTTTGCTTAGAAAAGTCTAGCAGCTGTCAAGCAAATAAAAACCTCTGAAAATAGTTTTTGGAGATTTTCTGCTGTTCATAGTCAAACCGGGTGGATTACGTAGAGGCTGACATCGTAAAGGTTGCAGCTTGGTTCGACAATAGATCAGAACTCTTGTTGCCGAGGCATCACTGTCTACTCAGATTGAAATTTTGATAATTTCGAAACCTTTATTTCACCCCGATTCGTTCCTCACACATGGATTCATGGTTTGGATCGTCGAGACTAATTTTATTTCGCTGCGCCATGGGGGTACCGGCGTTCCAACACTCATTTGGCCCGTAAGGTCAATAAAAGACTCAAATGCACTTTTTATTGAATTTAAACCAAACTAAGAAAACATAAATAAAGCATACTAAAATTGTTTGTATTCAAGCTCCTCAAGTACGAAAACTAGTTAAATTTGCTACTCTGAATTATGACAGATCAAACTCCCCCACACTTAATTCATGGATTGTCCTCAAGCAAAGAAAAACAATAAAAAAAGTATAATACGTCCCCGGAGAAAGTATGATACAAAGATTGGTGTTGGAGGACATAACTATGCATTTTCATGTTTACACATGATCCGGCATGATATATAAACAACTTACCACTTTCAATATCAAACACCTAAGTTTAGTATATTATAAAGTACACAAGCATTAGGGTTTTCAAGCATATACATTCTAGCAGAATATAGGTTATTTGATTATCCTAGCAGAATATAAACAGTCGTAAATGCAATCACTTAATATGATGTCAATTCATGAATAAGTTTACCTGGGTCACATAGGACTTTTCAACTTGTAACGTTCTGAGGCTTAGGACATGTATGGAATTCAAGAACAAGAACCATTAAAATAGTTTCAAGTACAAAAATAGTTTGGCATATCGTATTGTTCCCTATTCTTCTCCTTAGTAACTTTTACCCACCCATTGCCTTAATTCTCCTTCTCTCACCTTCCTTATTTCTCCACATAGGAAGTCACAACATAATATAGCAATTACAGCTAGCTCGTGAGTTATTTTGCATAATGACTGAGCTTTTCTACTTTTTTTACTTTGTTGCTTTTTGATCTTTTCATACATTTCAGTCACAATGCTTTTGTTTTTTACGTACTTTTTCTACTCGTTTTGATTTTCTTTTTGAATTTTTCTTTTGTTTCAGATATTGGCTAACCTATAATTACTATATCACACTTATCCTTTCTATTTCACTCTATTTTTACAAAATCACCACGGTGTATCTACTTAACCCTCAATACATATGGCTTGACATTTAAAGTCATACAATTTAGGACCAAAGAAAATGGTAAATACAAATAAATGTTTTTAGCTCAAGTTTTGTATGAAGGTTCATCAATAAGTGTTTTCAGGATCAAAATAGGTACTAAAGATGAATGAACAAGGCTAGATTTTTGGCTCTGTGTAACACCCCAAACTTGGCCTAGACGTTACGGTCGAATCTGGTGTGTCACATCGAAGTGTTTTTTTTTTTTTTTGAAATCAAGGCTTGTTGATAGAAAACCATTTTTAAGTGAAGAACTCATTTAGTTTTATTGCTTGGGAAAAAAACATTTAGTAAATCATTAAGTTGGAAAACCCACTTATTAAAATGATTGTCATGTTTGTTTCTGTTGGTTTCTTAACTAGTTAAAAACCTGTGGAAGCTACTCAAGTTAATGTCATTTTGAAGGTTTGAAAATGTGTGTTAGTCTTTTAAAACAGTTATTTTTTGAAACTTATTTGTATCCGTTTGGCTATTAAAAATGAGAAATTAAAAACCCAATGGAAAGAAATTAAAAATTACCAGAGGCTTTATTACAAAAATCTCAACCCAATATAAAATATTTAATTAACTACGTTTAAATAGACATCCTCACTCATGTGGCCCCCTCCGAGTCCCTAGCAGCTCCAAATCCACTAAGTCTGGGGATTACCTGTACAGTTAAAAGAAAAGGGTGAGCTACGAGAAATCAGTGTGTAATCCTCTATTACTCAATCAGTAATACATGCAGTAACAGTTTGGGCCTGAGCCCTGTTCAGTAACAGTGCAGTATGGGCCTTAGCTCAATACAGTAACAATGTGGGCCTAAGCCCGATATAATATCATTATGGTGCAAGTATGTAAACCCACCCCAATCCAGCCAGCACACCACCCGTACCAACCTAACACACCATGTGGGGACAAAAGTCGACCCATCCAGCCCGCGCACCAATATTACAACATAGTTGCCAATAATAATAACGCAACAGAGCTGCCAGTAACAGTATATATGGCAAAGCCACTAGTAACAGTAATTGTGGTAGGGCCACCAGTATCAGTATGTGTGGCAGAGTCACCAGTAACGGTACTTCCTCCATACAGAATCCCAACCCCATGCAGTATGTCATGTCATCAGTATTTCATGTATGCAATATGTCAAACTCAGTACAGTCGTACAGTACATACATTCATCTGTCAACCTACCTCTAGGGGTAAAATAGTCATTTTCATGCATTAGGGGTAAATCGATAATTTTGCCTTATAGGGATATTTTCGTCATTTTACCTATCTTGGGGTCTCGGTACAGTTAACGACCTTTTTGAAGGCCTACAGTTACCTCAAGCGACACAGTTAATCCATTTTGTCGAATAGTGTAAATGGGCTCAAAACCCAATATACGGCCCAAATAGGCCCACACGCTCGTGTGGCCCATTTGGCCCAAATTCAATCACAGCTATGTGATCTACATAGTCCAATCCATTTCAGCCCAACGAGGCTCATAACGGCATAAGATCATGAGAATGCTCGTGGTAGCCTCTACAGTCTATCGCCCATGATTGTGGGCTCGGTTTACCACACGAGCGATCGCACGCTCGTGAGGCCTCATGTAACACCCCAAACTTGGCCTTGAAGTTAAGCCCGAATCTCGAATGTCACATTAAAGGCACACTTCAAAATGATTTTACTAATTAACCATTTAAGGCCCAAAACCCCAAAACCCTTGTATCTTGTTAAGTTAAGATGAAAAGCCCATATTTTAGGAAAACATTCATATGTTGAGTTATTTCAAAAACCATGTTAACTTTAAAATTTTTTTAAGTTTATTAACTGGATAGTTGAAACAATAATGATAAAACCCAATATATAAAGTCAATTAGGAGATACATAGCCTTATTACAATTCAATGAAAACAAAGTATTTAAAATAAATTCGTTTTAACAAGTTAAAACATCTGATCAGCTTGTAGTATGCCATATTCGAGTCCTCTCCCACATCGAGCCGTCTTTTCAGAATCACCTGAAACATTAAATAAGGGGGTGAGTTTCGAAACTCAATTTGTACAACCCTTGGCAATCAAATCAACATACAAATATTCACATTGGGCCTAAGCCCTATCAAAATTGGTAGTCTTGGCCTTAGCCCATATGACCTCATATCATATCATATCATATCATATCATATCGTAAGCAAACAATGTAATGCAGAACCCTCCCAAAGATCCATCCGCTACACACACCATTTCCCTTCCAACCAATACACACCTGTGGGGATTTCTAAATTGACCCATCCATCCTCTACACACCAAAGGTAACACTCACAGTGGCACTACTCAATGTTGCAGCATAGCTGCTAATCCTATAATGAGCTTAAAGCCACCGGTGGATCCAAAGTCATTAAGCGACTATGCGATCCTCAAATCTTCCTCCTTACCATAATTTCCACCCATATGCATCCTAAGTAGAACATCATATGAATGCATCAACATATGAGTAACATCCACAAACTCATACTCCTCACATAGGGGTATTTTTGTAATTCTACCATACATGGGTATTTTGGTAATTTGGCAATATAGGGGTATCATGGTAATTTAGCAAAATAAGGGTGTTTTGGTAATTTGCAAAATATGGGTATTTTGGTAATTTTTACAAATTTAAGGGTAGTTTAGTAATTTTACAAACCTATGGGTATTTTAGTAATTTTACAAATCTAGGGGTGTTTTGTCCTTCTCAGGTTTTAGTTATGAACTTTGGCCCATTCATGATCCTCGCGGCTAAAGTGAACAGACACTACGCACCAGGTAGGATTCTAGAGAAGAGGAGGTGGGCCACTAGGACCGCTTAAGTACCAAGCTCTCCTTACATCCAATCCTAGACATGCGTATGTCTGTTGCCACGCTCTAACCCAACAACTTGTTAACGGATGTGTTCCATTAGATTAAGTCTTATGAAATTTCAGAGTTGTTCAAACTAGGCCTCAAGTCCATTAACTCTAGCATACTTGCCTACGTCCCCATAAAGCCCATTTCATGTCATATAGCCCATTGGGCTCAATTACGATCCAATCATATAATCGTTCATGCCAAACCATTATTCATGTTCACATATCAACCATTTTCGTTTTGGGCCTACAAGTTCGGCATGCCCATTTAGCCACTTTCGGCTTTTCAGCTTTTCGGTGTTGTCGATATCATGTATGTAGTGTTTGTACACACTTGGTAACCTCGCATGCTGCAAACCCCTTAATCACGAACCTACAATCGACCACACTAACAATTAACCATGACTTAACACATACTTATCAAAAACTAAAACCTCACCGTACCTTTACCGCGTGCCTCAAGTTCTAGTAGCCCTTCTTTTGCTACTATTTGCGATCATCCTCTAGATCTGCACCCAAACATCTATATCATCAAAACCAAGTGACCTATATTGTACATAAGTCAACCCTATGAGCCACATTAGATTCGGCCATTACTAAACCATGACTGAATCGAGAACACTTACCACCTTGATAGCAATCCTTACCTACCATGCTTGCGCTTGTTTAGCTTTACCCTTGCTAATACAAGTTAACGACAAGGAGGGGTTAGATAGCCATTCAGCTTTTAACAAAACACACTAAAAAGTTCAACTAAGCACTTATCGAAACTCTCCTTTGATCCTGCGGCTTAGATAACTTCTAAAAAAGATTCATTTTCAACGTGACTAAGAGAAGATAACAATTGATTGAGGTGGAGGAACAACAACAAGGGTTCAAAAAGAGTAGAGATTCGGCAAAGAAGGATGATAGTAATTTCAGCAGTGAAGGGAATTTGGCTTAGCAAAAATATGGCAAAAAAAAATGAGAAACCGTTTGAGGGGAAGAATAAAAACTAGAGAATGCTCAAAGAACCTTTCAAGCATTCGACCCCCTCTCCTTTTAAAGCCACAGGTCGAACACACCCCTCCTTTAGAGTCCCATTCGGCACCATCACATCCTTACTCCCCATCTCCTAACTTATTTCTCTGATAATACCTTAATCTTATCCAAAATCTCCTCCATATGCATAAGTCTTGCTTACTTCAAACTCTCCACGGCAAGAGAACAAAACCAACACAACTTTTGCCATCACCTATGCAAAATAAAACACTCTAAAATGCACTCCTCCTGCTTGAACCTTAGATCTCTTCAGATTTCACACACGCCACCTTATAGCTCCCAAGTGACGCCACTTTCCATTGGACCACAAGCCCATTTGTGTCTTATTTTCTCTTAATCTGCTTAAGAGGCCTCATGCCTGAGACTAGGGTCCACTAAAGTAAGAAAAATAAATTTTTCCCTATGGTCTCCCCTATCTCTAAGGCTTCAAATAATCCCAATAATACCTTAAAATTAATATTCTAAGTGCCACACATACGTACTAACTTCAATGCACAAAAATTAGGGTTTCAGGATTTTTGAGACGTTACAATTCTACCCCTCTTTAAAAAAATTTTGGCCTCAAAATTTACCTTATTGAAACAAGTGAGGGTATTGTCGACGCATTGCCTCCTCAGGTTCCTAAGTAGCCTCCGCAGCATTATGGTTACACCAAAGCACTTTGACTAAAGGGACAAATTTCCTTCTTAGTACCGTAACATCTTGATTAATTTTTTGAACTTACTCCTCTTCAAAAGTTAGGTCTGGTCTAACCTCAATCTCCTCGATTGATACGATGTAAGAAGGGTCCGAGCGATAACGCCTGAGCATTGACACATGGAACACATTGTGCATTTGGCTCAATTCAGAAGGCAACTCCAGCTGATGACAATTGGCCCAATTCGCTTCAATACTCGATAAGGCCCAATGAACATTGTGCTTAACTTGCCCGTCCGACCAAACCTTAACACCTTCTTCGAAGGGGAAACCTGGAGAAAAACCATGTCCCCCACAGCATATTTTATCTCTCTTCATTTGAGATCAGCATACGACTTCTACCTATCCACCGCCTCCTTTAACCTATCCCGAATCAATTTCACCTTATCCTCGGTGTCTGCTACCAACTCTGGACCCAAAACTCGTCGCTTACCCACCTCAGTCCAACAAGTCGGAGTACTACCTCTTCGTCCATAGAGTGGTTCATATGGTGCCATTCCAATACTTTCCTAATAACAATTGTTATACACAAATTCAGCTAACGGCAAGTAGTCCCCAAAACTACCTCGAAACTCAATTACACACCCTCTCAGCATATCCTCCAAAACTTGAATTACCCTTTCCAACTGACCATCAGTATGAAGGTGAAATGCTGTACTGAAATCCAACCTCGTACCTAGCGCTTCATGCAGCTTCTTCCAAAAATGAGACGTAATACGAGGATATCTATCAGATATGATCGAGACCAGAACTCTATGCAACCTCACAACCTCTGCCACATACAACCTTGCCAATTTTTTTAGTGAGTAGTTAGTGCAGACATGTATAAAATGGGGAGACTTAGCCGATCCACAATGACCCATAAGAGTTCTTCTAAGCAGGCATCAAGCAAGCCCACTAACAAAATCCATAGTAACCCGCTCCCACTTCCATTGTGGGATTCTAATCGGCAGAATTAACCCCGATGGCAACCGATGTTCTGCTTTCACTTGCTGACATACCAAACATTTGCCCACAAACTCCATAAACTCGCGTTTCAATCCTGACCACCAATAAAGCTCTCATAAATCTCGGTTCATCTTGTTACCTCCGGGGTGCATAGAACAGGAACTACTATACGTTTTCCATAGTATAGACTTCCTTAGCTCTTCGTCCCTTGGCACACAAATTCTACCATGAAAACATAATAACCCATCACCATTCATCCCAAAAATTCGCTGGTTCCCCATTCTCAACTTGTTTGAATCGAGAACTCAGAGTTTCATCCAATGACTATTTAGCTTTAATCTGCTCAACCCATAGTGGCTTCACTTACATATCGGCTAACAAACTCCCGTCGTCATACAGACTCAATCGAGCAAACATTGCCCTCAAATCCACCATAGCCCTACGGCTTAGCCCATCAGCCACCATATTAGCTTTGCCCGGGTAATATTCGATTGTTCAATCATAATCCTTTAACAGCTCAATCCATTTGCACTGTCTCAAGTTCAACTCCTTCCGAGTCAAGAGGTACTTCAGACTCTTGTGATCCATATAAATGGTGCACTTCTCTCCATACAAGTAATGCCTCTAAATATTGAGCGCGAAAACTACTGCTGCCAATTCCAAATCGTGGGTTGGGTAGTTCCCCTAATGAGTCTTAAGCTGGCGCGACGCATAAGCAACCACCTTCCCCTCCTACATCAACACACAGCCTAAGCCCACGTGTGACGCAATGCTATAAATCATAAACTCCTTTCCGGGCTCTGGCTGAATCAACATAGGAGCCTCCGTTAAGACCTTCTTAAGTTTCTCAAAGTTTTCTTGCTATTTATCAGCCCACACAAATGACGCCCCCTTTCGAAGCAGCTTGGTCAATGGTGCTGCGATTAAGGAAAACCATTCAACAAACCACCTATAATACCCAGCCAGGCCTAGAAAACTCTGAATTTCTGACACTGTCTTAGGGCGTTTCCAATCTAATACTGCTTCCACCTTCCAACGGTCAACACCAATTCCCTTACTGGAAACCACATGTCCTAAGAAAGTGACTTCCCTTAGCCAGAATTCTCACTTGCTAAACATAGCATAAAGTTGCTTCTCCCTTAGAACTTGCAACACAATCTTTAAGTGTGCATCGTGATCAACCTCTATTCTTAAGTATACCAAGATGTCATCAATAAAGACTACTATGAACTAGTCTAGATATGGTTTAAAAACCCGATTCATGAGATCCATAAAAGCAGCAGCTGCATTTGTTAGGCCAAACAGCATTACCAAAAACTGGTAATGTCCATAAAGGGTTTTGAAAGCTGTCTTATACACATCAGCTTCCTTAACCCTCAGTTGGTGGTACCCTGAATGCAAATCGATCTTCAAGAAAATTGAGGCTCCCCTAAGTTGATCAAAAAGGTCATCTATCCTCGGTAGAGGGTACTTATTCTTAATGGTTAACTTGTTCAACTGCCATCCTCATGGACCCATCCTTCTTCTTTACGAATAATACCGGTGCTCCCCATAGAGACACACTTGGTCTAATAAATATGCGGTCCAACAACTCCTGAATCTGGGCCTTCAACTCCACAAGCTCCCTCGGTGCCATCCTATAAGGTGCGATGGACACTGGCGCCGTACTCGGTAACAACTCTATTCCAAACTCCACCACTCTACTGGGAGGTAATCCTGGCAACTCCTCTGAAAAGATATCAGGGAATTCTTTTACTGTTTCCAAATCCTTATAGTAAAACTCTTTGATTTTGAATCACTGATATAAGCTAAGTAAGCTTCACAACCCTTCCTTACCAACTTTTTTGCCCTTAAAGCTGAAATAACATTCAAAAAATAATCACGTCATTCTCCAATCACTGCCATTTCATCACCTTCCACCGTTCTTATCACCATCCGCTTCATTGCACAATCTAGAGTTGCTTGGTGCCTTGTCAACCAATCCATGCCTAAGATGAGGTCGAACTCACCAAACGACAATTCCATCAAATCCGCTAGGAACTACCAATGGTATATTCCAAAATAGTTTACTAACTTTCACCGACTGCCCTAAAGGACTTAACACAGTCATTTCATTCTCAACTATTTCAAACTCAACTCTTACAGTTTCAGTCCTAGTACATGCAATGTACGAATGAGTCGACCCCACATCAATTAACACAATACATGGTAGCTCACAAATAAAGAACATACCCGTTTTCACATCTGGTGCATCACCTTCCTTTCTGCGACGAGCAGCATAAACCAACTTTAGTTGTCTCGCCTCTGCCTGACCTGCACCTCTGCCCGAAGCTTCACGTCCTCGTCCTGTGCTATTGCCACCTTTGGCTTGACCACAGCCCCTTGGTGGTTGTTGACCACCCCTCTGAGGTTGAAAATTATTTCTACCATCGCATCGCTCCTGATCTAGCCTTCTCAAGCACTACCTAACCCTATGCTCTATCGATCCACAGCCCAAACATGCTCCTATCCTCCTCCAGCATTCACCCGGATGCCTTCTCCCATACTCAGCGCGAAGTGGTATTTCGTTATTAATAGCAGCAACAGGGACCATAGCTCTAGCCGGCCCATTCACTCTGGCTCTCCTCATGGGCATCTGTCCGGCTCCCGTAGGTTCCATATTCCACTTGTTCTTAGCCTTCTCTTTCTCTCAATTGTGGTGCTCTGTGCTCTTTACCTCCTCTACTATTTTTGTTTTCTCCACCAAAATCACAAAATCTCGCTCCCTCTGTGGAGCTATCAGTACCCTAAGGCTATCCCTTAATCCATCCTCCAATCATACACATCTTTTATACTCCGTCGCGACTATCCCTTTAGCATATCGACTTAGGCGTAGAAACTCAGCTTCGTACTCTACTACTGGCTTATCTCCCTGAGTTAGACTCAAAAACTCCTTCCTTCATGCATCCACATAAGCCGCACCAATGTATTTCCTCTGGAATGCCGATTTGAAGAACTCCCAAGTGATCTGCTCTGATTGGTTGCCCTCCTTTACGGTCAACCACCACTGATAGGCTTCTTCCCTAAGTAGGGATATCGCCCCCTTTAACTTCTGCTCTGCCGTGCAATCCAGGTTATCCATTATTCTTTCAGTAGCTTCCAACCAATACTCCGCCACATTCAAGGCCACCCTTGCTATTCCTTTGAAAATCTCTGCCCCATTAGCTTGGAGTCGCTCCACGATTGACCCACGACTCCCCGTACCATTATTGGGCCCAACGACCCTTCTAAGATTCTTAGCATGGCCTGTGATACTACATCCTCTGTAGCGGCTGCCCGTTCATATGGTCCCCTTTCAGCTACTGGTGAGGCCAGAGCCTCCCCTACTCCAACGTTGGGCATATAGCCTAACTAGGACGACGCAACTCTAGCACTTCTACGGCCTCTGCAGTGGCATCTTGTACCTCTTCTAGAGCTCATTGTTGCATATTTTTGAATTAAAATTTTTATGAAATTAGTACATAATTCCACTTGTTTAGGGCACATGTCTTATGTAAGTAACACAATTATTTTAAAGTTATTCTGTAGTCGAGAATCCACTACAGGCTTAAATTTTCTACGGGCTTTAGTCTCTAAAAGCCTATTTTAAGTAGCCGATTATCTATAAGGTTCAGTAATTTAAGCAAATAAAATAACAAAAAAACACACTTGGCTCGACGTCAAGGGCTCGGTGAACCACACTTCAAGAACCTTGCAAAAACTTTTTAATCTACTTGTTTTAAAAACCCAAAATTTAAGGCCCATTTCACAGCCTGAGCTTTGCAACCGGGCTCTAATACCACTAAATATAACACCCCAAACTCGGCCTAAAGTTAGGCATGAATCCGGAATGTCACATTAAAGGCACACTTCAAAATGATTTTACTAATTAACCATTTTAGGCCCAAAAGCCCAAAACCCTTTTATCTTGTTAAGTTAAGATGAAAAGCCCATATTTTAGGAAAACATTCATATGTTGAGTTATTTCGAAAACCATGTTAATTTTAACATTTTTATTTAAGTTTATTAACTAGATAGTTGAAACAATAATGATAGAACCCAATATCTAAAGTCAATTAGGAGATACATGGCCTTGTTACAATTCAATGAAAAACAAAGTATTTAAAATAAATTCGTTTGAACAAATTAAAACATCTGATCAGCTTGTTGTGTGGCCATCTCCGAGTCCTCTCCCACATCGAGCCGTCTATTCAGGATCTCTTGAAACATTAAATAAATGGGTGTGAGCTTCGAAACTCAGTGTGTACAACCCTTGGCAATCAAATCAACATATAAATAGTCACATTGGGCCTAAGACCTATCAAAATCGGTGGTCTTGGCCTTAACCCATAATGACCTCATATCATATTGTAAGCAAACAAGGTAATGTAGAACCCTTCCAAAGATCCATCCGCTACACACACCATTTCCCTTCCAACCAATACACACCTGTGGGGATTTCTAAATCGACCCACCCATCCTCTACACACCAAAGGTAGCACTTACAGTGGCACTACTCAACGTTCCAGCATAGCTACTTATCATATAATGGGCTTCAAGCCACCGGTGGATCCAAGGTCGTCAAGCGACTATGCGATCCTCAAATCTTCCTCCGTACCATTATTCCCACTCATATGCTTCCTAAGCAGAATATCATATGAATGCATCAACACATGAGTAACATCCACAAACTCATATTCGTCTTGTCATTTCACTACCTAGGGGTATTTTCGTAATTCTACCATACAGGGGTATTTTGGTAATTTGGCAAGATAGGGGTGTCTTGGTAATTTTGCAAAATAGGGTGTTTTGGTAATTTGCAAAATAGGGTGTTTTAGTAATTTACAAAATAGGGGTATTTTGGTAATTTTTACAAATCTAATGGGATTTTAGTAATTTTACAAATCTAGGGGTATTTTAGTAATTTTACAAATTTAAGGCTATTTGGTCCTTCTCGGGTTTTAGTTATGAACTTTGGCACATCAACAAGTCCTCGCGGCTAAAGTGTACACACACTACGTAACAGGTAGGATTCCACAGAAGAGGAGGTGGGCCACGAGGACCGCTTAAGTACCAAGCTCTCCCTACATCCAATCCTAGACATGCGTATGTCCGTTGCCACACTCTAACCCAATGGCTTGTTCACAAATGTGTTTCATTAGATGAAGTCTTATGAAATTTCAGAGTTGTTCAAACTAGGCCTCAAGTTCATTAACTCTAGCATACTTGCCTACGTCCCCATAAATCCTATTTCATGTCATGTAGCCCATTGGGCTCAATTACGATCCAATCATACAATCGTTCATGCCAAACCATTATTCATGCTTACAAATCAACTATTTTTATTTTGGGCCCACAAGTTTGGCAAGTCCATTTAGCCACATTCGACTATTCAACTTTTCGGCATTGCCGATATCGTGTGTGTAGTGTTTGTACACACATGGTAATCTCGCATGCTGCAAACCCCTTAATCACAAACCTACAATCGACCACACTAACGATTAACCATGTCTTAACAAATACTTATCAAAAATTGAAACCTCACCGTAACCTTACCGTGTGCCTCATGTTCTAGTAGCCCTTCCTTTTCTACTATTTGTGATTATCCTCTGTATTTGCACCCAAACACCTATATCATCAAAACCATGTGACCCATATTGTATATAAGTCACCCCTATGAGCCACATTATATTCGGCCATTACTAAACCATGATTGAGTCGAGAACACTTACCACCTTGTTAGTAATCCTTACCTACCACGCTTGCGATTGTTGAGCCTTACCCTTGCTAATACATGTTAACGACAAGGAGGGGTTAGATAGCCATTCGGCTTTTAACAAAACACACTAAAAAGTTCAACTAAGCACTTATCGAAACTCTCCTTTGACCCTGCGGCTTAGATAACTTCTAAACAAGATTCAGCTTCCAATGTGACTAAGAGAAGATAACAATCGATTGAGGTGGAGGAACAACAACATGGGTTCGACAACAGTAAAGTTTCGACAAAGAAGGATGATAGTAATTTCGGCAATGAAGGGAATTTGGCTTAGCGAAAATTTTGCAAAAAAAAAAGGAGAAACTGATTAAGAGGGGAATAAAAACTAGAGAATGTTCAAAAACCTTTTAAGCATTCGGCCCCCTCTCCTTTTAAAGCCATAGGCCGAACACTCCCCTCCCTTAGAGTCCCATTCGGCACCATCACATCCTTACTCCCCATCTCCTAACTTTTTTCTCCGATAATATCTTAATCTTATCTGAAATCTCCTCCACATCCATCAGTCCTGCTTACTTCAAACTCTCCACGGTAAGAGTACAAAACCAACACAACTCTTACCTTCACCTATGCAAAATAAAAAACTCTAAAATGCACTCCTCATGCTCAAATCTTGGACCTCTTCATCTTTCATACACACCACTTTATAGCTCCCAAGTGATGCCACTTTCCATTGGACCACAAGCCCATTTGTGTCTTATTTTCTCTTAATCTGCTTAAAAGGCATCATGCCTGAGACTAGGGTCCACTAAAGCAAGAAATTTTTTTCCCTATGGTCTCCCTTATCTCTAAGGCTTCAAATAATCCCAATAATACCTTAATATTAATATTCTAAGTGCTACACATACATACTAATTGCAATGCATTGAAATTAGGGTTTCGAGATTTTTGAGGCGTTACACCTCAAATGCCAAAATTTTAACTTTTCGGCTTTTGTCGACACACAGAAACGATAGTGTGATTACACACCTATTTACAGAAACCGCTCCAAGTTCCACGAGCACCCAACCTAAATTCAAACATGGCCCACGTTAATCCTTTAATTGTTAGGGTAAACACCCTCTTATGGACACTTAATCCACACTTAATCAATCATCACCTACCACGATTATACGAAATATGGCCTACTCCTCTAAGATTGCTGGCCAAGCCACTTCCTTACGTCCTTGATGATTACCTACTTAAAAAATAATTTTTATTAGACAGAATTGTTCACGAAAATGTGATGTAAAAACCCAACACCAAAATCACAGCATATTCGGCCCACCAAACCAACTTACCCCCAATGATCAATCAGAGTATGAAGGGAAGATTTGGGAACACCTCTACACACTAGAGAATCCCCTTTTTCCTTTGTGAGATTTTAACACACAAATAACAAACAAATGAGAGTGACTTAGGTACACAGTGCTAACGAAACAACCTACTTGGAAAAGCTGAAAGACTTACCAAAATTGATGACTGCAAAAGAGTTGTGTACAGGAATTTAATCGATTACCGGAGAGTAGTTAAAGGTTACGTTATCTGGCTTGGTACAAAAGAAAAGGGAAGATAATAGAATCAGTTAGAATAGATTAGATATATTCGGCCAAGCACAAAAGGGATGAGATGATAAAATGAAAGTACATAAAAAGAGCCTTATGATGAAATCGGCTAAGATTGGGAGAGAGTGGGAAGCAGAGAAAAAAGATGAAGGGAAGGTTCGGTTTAGAAGGGAGACTAAAAGAAGAAGAATTCAAGAGGAAGGAAGAAGCAAAACAAAAGTGAGAGAGGCAAGACAAATTCGACAATAAAGAAAGGTGTAAATGACACACTAACTAGTTCCCCCAAATGTCAATTTGGTAGTACACTAGCAACCAAAATAGAGAGCAAGAATGAAAGCTATTTGGACACTTCAAGATTTTAGAGCAAAAGACCCAAAACGAAAAATGACAAAAATTGAATCCCCCAAAGAAAGTCTCACCCAAAACTCTGAGTAGCTAAACACCCCATTTAGCACTAACACTCCCACACACTCCAACTTTCTAGATTCCCTCTACAATACTCTCCTTTAATCCTCTCCACAATTTACTCCTACAATCTCTCCATGACCAATTCAACCACCTCATCAACAGTGTTTCAGTCCAACTCTTCTACTTTCCCAGCTCAAGCAGCAAAATAAACACTTCATTGCTTATCCCAGGATTTGAACCTCAGACCTCATAGTTACTCAACATGCCAATTGCCACTAGGCCACAAGCTCTTCTTGTGTCATTAAACAAGCATCATTATTAAAAAAACCTAAGTGCCAGTGTCCAGGTTCATTTAAAAGAAAAATTAAAATTTTGTAAGAGTCAAAACTTGAACCCATGCTTCTCAAATACTCCCATACACACAAAAATCACTAAGCCATTAAAGAAAACAAGCAATTTTGTTAGAGCATGAAAAATTAAAGACCCTATATTTTTGGGGCGTTACACTCTGGGTGTATACCGAACAATGCCTTGTCATCCTTTGGGATCTCAATATTCACAAATTTAATCAATCAAATAATCACAAATTCAACTATTTATCATATATACTAGCATGTTCGTTTCCCGATATTCTCTATATAATTTAGTATGTTCAATTACTTAATACTTATTTATAGTGTAATGTATAGAACTTAGTAGTGTAATAATAAAAAATTTAAAGTCATTTACTATCATGCAAAGTTTATAGAAAACACAATCAATCTATTTACATGCTCCTAACAAATCGTTTGTATTTTTATAAGATCAAGCATACATTTGACAATAAAAATTAAAAGAAAATTGTAGAAATTAAAAACAAATTTCCTATGTGTAGCTTGAAAAATATAAGGAAATAAATTACTCAATTGATCGTGCCATTGTTCAAATCAACTGGTTGGTTCTTCCTTCCTTTTTCGTTGTTACCTCAATGAATGTCTTGCTTCTATCGTATGGGGTTCCTCTGTAACATCCCAAAATTGGGCCTAGTAGGATTGGGCCTTGAGCTTTAGGAAATTAGAATAGTTTTTAGTATGGTTTATTTAATGAAGTGGATTAAGTAAGCTTAGCACTTAAGTTAATTTAAGTGTTCATTTAAAGCATAAGAGGAGTAAGTGGCAAGTTGGTTAAGGAGCTTGAAAGGTGGCTTGAGGTTAGAGGTTCGAGTAGTATGTTTAGCATTTTGAAACTTTATTTTTGTATTTTAACATTGATGGCCGGTCAACCTATGTTTATGATAGGTTGGACTTCATCTTTTGGTAAGTTGAATTTTTGCTTAAGGAAAGCTTGAAGATAGGGATAAGAATCTTGAGTTTATGGTATTATGAGGGGACAAGGGCATGAAAGGTGGAGAATGTTTTCCTAGGCCTTAATGGTTGAATGTGGACGGCATGTGTGGAAAAGGGGGATGGCCGAATGTGTTAGGTGGTTTGGGGGAGAATATTTGGCCAACTTTGGCATTTGGGCACCATTTGGCATATTTTCTTTTCCTCTCCAAGTAAATTCCTCTTTGGTAGAATGCACTTAGGCATTTTGTGCAAAATTGTTTTGGATTTTAGCCTCATTTTGTTGAATCAAATATCATTTCTCTTTCTCTCATTTTTCCTTTTACAACAAAACTACCTTTTTATTTATGTGCATTTTCTTTTGGGCAAACAAGGTGTTGGCGAATCTCAATTCTCCCATCTCTCTCTTTTCTTCCTTTGATTTGTGCTCAAACACAAATCCCTTTTCTTTCATTTGGCGAACCTCTTTCTTCCCAAATCCTCTTTTCTTTTCTCTCTTCCATTGTTGATTAAACCGAATCCTCATCCTTTCATTTTATTCTCTTTTCTACTTACATATTTCCTTCACTTTTATTCACATATTTTCTCCTTTCATAACTATATAGCCGAAACTTCCCATTTCCTCTTAGTATTGTTGTGGCCGAATATTGAAGGTTGGTAAGTCAAAGGGTAAGGATTTATTTTAAGGGATTATTCTTTTGATTATCCTAAAGCCGAAGGCTATTATTTATTTTAATGGTTGATGATTGTAGGAAAGTGAAGCAGATTTGCGTATCGGTTGCCGTAGTTAGTACTCGAAGGCGATTAGGTGAGGTTTTGGGTTTATATGATAACCCCGTAGAAATTATTGGTTTGGCCGAATGGTCCATGTCCCTAACTCTTGTGTTTGGCCGATTATAGGAGCAAGAAATCTTGTGTAGCCAATTGATTCTTTGAGGATTAGGAATATCGTTGGTGAAAGGTGTGTACATACACATCTTATAACTATTTAATATGCTAAGTATTATATGTATGTTTAATCGGTTTGTGTAGATACGGATGTAATACCATCATGGTATAAACAAGGATTCGGGTAAGTCTTTGTTGCTATGAGATTACGATTTGATGCTTTTGGGAAGCATGATACATTTGGTATGTGGCTTATAATATATGGCTCATGATAGATTGGCATGACAATTGTTAATTTAATATTATTGATTCATGTGGGATCTAATGAGTGGAGGGGCGTGATATTCGTGTCGACGGACACCGGTGTTTTGGTAACACATTGTGACTACGGTCACGGTTTGGTACCTCCGAGGTTTGGCACCTCATAGCGTCTCGTCCCTCGTGGCTTAGCATCACCGTGGGTTGGCCCCACTTTGAGATATGGGATTGGCCTTGGTGATTTGGTATCACACGATGGGTTGGCCCCATCATTCGATTTGTGTCCTCGGACACCGAGATTTAGTATCTCCATTGATTTGGCATCACATTTGTGACTATACGTCACCAGTGGTTTGGCACCACCAGTGGTTTGGTACCACACGGGGTAGAGAAAGGCATTTGGATGGTTAGGATGGGTGCATCTTAAACTTATGCATATTAATTGGTTATGATTTGTGTATGTTGTTGCACTAAATCGGGAAGGGATACACATTGAGTCTTGGTGACTCACCTTCTCCTTTAATTTTTCAGGTGACTCGTAGATTGTGGATGAGGAACCGGATGGACTCGAGGTGGCCATGCAGTGGACATTTGATATAAATGAACTTTGAATTTTAATTATTTTTCTGTTGGTTTGTTTTAATTAAGATGTAATAAGGCCTCCTAGAATTATTTTTGTTATTGCTGCATGTTTTGAATGTTTTGTTTAAACTAATTGATGATGTTAAAAGCGGATGCACATGTTTTCTCAAATTAAGCGTAAAATGTTTTAAAGTGCCATCGGTACATTTGAAGTCGTAAACAATTCGACTTAATAAATATTTTAAACAAATTAAGTATGGTTTTTAACAAAGAGAATTGAAAATGAAAGGCATTTCAACAAAATTTTAAATCGGTTTTAAAATGGTTTTCAAAATGTTTTCTCTGTAGTAAACCAAATTGATTAAGTAATGTTTGGGCGAGTTTAGGGTGTTACAAATGGGTATCGAGCCAGTTCAAAGCTTCATTGTGGGGCCCAAGGCCCAAAAATGTTTTAGTAGGCCTATTTGAAATATTTTGGTTTTGAATAAGCATGGCACCGAGTCTCCGGCACCAATCCACCCAGGTAAGTACTCCTAACTTCTGTATGATTTATTTTCTGTAGAAGGGTAGGAAGCATGGAACGTAGATAGTGATAAGTACTTTAAACTTTAGGACTAGTTACCCCAAACAAAGACATAAGACTTTAAGAGCCTAATTAAACAAACCTACGACCTAGTCACCGAGTTAGGGTGTGGTAACCCTGGTGCGCATGTCTAGGATTGGATCCGGAAGAGCTTGGTATTTAAGCAGTCCTCGTGACTCACCTCCTCTTCGCAGGAATCCTACCTGGTGCGTAGTTTCGGTTCACCCTAACCAAGAGGACTCGGTCATAGGTGAAACAATAAATAAAACCCGAAAGGGATTAGCCATGTTTTCATGAAAACTCGAGTTTTTTTGCAGGCACACACATGGGAAAAATAATTAAATTGCAAACAACCCCTAATTCAGGATGTTACAGGATTGCACACTGATTTTTTTGCAAACTCACCCCGTTTTTAACTGTGCAAGTAATTCCCAGCAATAGGAGGATTGGTGCTGCGAGGGACTCGGATATGGCCACACGACTACCTTTGGACTTCATTTATGCTTTAAATTCCATTTTGAGTTTTAATTTTTGTAATAAGGCCTTTTTAAGGTTCTGGGTTCTAACTTTAGGTTTTTTATTTACTTTGAATTATATCCGTTAGAAGTAAATCACGTTTTTCCAAAATGTTAACTATTTTTAAATCAACACTACGTTTTCGTAACATTTTCGAAATGGTTTTGTGACTTAATGTTTTTCGTAAATCGATTACTCTCAAAATTAGCTTTTGTAACTGAAAAGATATTTTGGAAATAAAATTAATAATTTTTCAATGTACCACGTTTTAAGAATAAACTAACGTAACTGGGATTTTACTTAAGCTTTGAAGCAATAAGGGTATTAAATGAAAACATGGTTTTCGAAAAATACTTCAATGTGACACGCCAGATGCGTGCCTAAACTTCTAGGTCGGGTTTAGTGTGTTACAATGCATGTAAGTCCGTTTTGAACCTGTTTCTCGTAATTTTTATGTTTTTAAAATCGTTGCAACTAGGCCCCGTACCTTCATTTTTTAAACTGTTAAAGATTTTGAATGTTGCCATTGATGAATCTTTGTGATTTTAAATGTTAAAGGATGAGCTTGATGTATTAGTTGTTATTTATAAGTAATTTGTTAAGTGAGCTTTGATGACTTTAATGACTAGGGATTAAATTATTGAAATAGTAAAATTCAATATAAATTGTGTGAAATGAGGAAAAATATGGGCTATTATAAAATTAAAGGAAAACTGGGTAACATGAATTTCAGCTACAAATGGTAAATTTTCATGTTTTGGGCTTAGGGACTAAATCGAATAAAAATGAAAAGTTGAAGGTAATTTTGTAAAAATGTCAAAAAGGACTTAATTGCATAAAATAAATTGGTTTTCTGTCTAAATTAATGAATTGAATGCAATTATTAATTTATATCAAGAACAAGTGGGAAATCGAGGAAAAGAGAAAATTACCAAATAGGCATTGTATTTAGTCATTGCTGCAATTTTGCCAAATAAGGTTGTCTGAACTGTAATTATACTAATGTTATATAAATTGAATGTTTGTTATGTCATATTAATGTAATTGAATTAGTTCACACATGCACCAATGCTATGATGAATTGGCGGACGTTGAGTCCTAGTTGAACCTTAGGAATTCGTAGGATGCAAATGACATGTGTCATTAGGGATTTCCTGTTTCGGGGGCTGGTCTTGAATGTCCTACTGATGGCTAAGGTCTCGAATTTGTTGCGGATACTCCACAACTCATGTGAGCAACATCATGTAGCTTACATTTTGATCCAAAACTCGTGTGAGCAAGCCTATTTCACAACTCGTGTGAGCAATGATGTAAAGGAAAAGTTACGATTATATGTTAAGCACACTTCATGTGAGCTTTACTGAGTATCCGAAATATTCTAAATGGTTCAATGGGAAACATAAAGGATTGAAAAGGTAAGATTCCAAATGGAAATATGCTTATGCTCATGAAAAGGTTGTATGAATCAAATGATATATTTTCCCAGGAAATGGTTTGTCATGTGGTTAATCCTAAAAGAGTTATGTATAAATACACTAACTTGTGTATTTATGATTATGTAAAGGCTTGTTTCAAGCTTGTGTTATGGTTGATTTTTTGCTTATGCTTTGTATTACGCAAATAAAATGTGTAAGAAAAGGGAATGAAACGGTAAATTCATAATTGGATATAACATGATGATATAAAAGGATTGGTGAGTGAAATGATGTACTTATATATGAGAAATCTAGTTATACTATGGATGAATTTACCTATATCATGAATAAATACACTAACTCATGAATTGATAATGTTGTTTAGACTTATGCTAAGCATTTGGAATGGAGTGGAAAGTAAGTAAATAGGATGATTCATGATCTTAGGAAAAGGTTGATGATTGTGTAATATGTCTTATAAAATCCTATTATGTTATGAATAAAAAATATATATGATGTTGATGGACTTACTCATTTGTGAGTTGAAGGTTTTATAGTTTTATAAGTTTTATGGCATTGGTATAGGTTCATAATTATCCTGTAAAGTTCAGTATTGAAATGGAATATTATGTTTAAAGTTTATACGAGCTTATTAAGCATTCATTACTTTCGTAGTTATTTTTCCTTTACTTTACAGATTATCAGAAGCTCAATCAGTTAGAAGTTCGTCGGGATCTATCATACTATCCATTGGACAATTCAGAAGTTGTTGAGTATTTTGGCTAAGATTTATAATGGCATGTATAGGAAATTTGTAATGGCTTTATGATGCATGTATTAATGGTGTTTTGGTACATTTAAGCTTTGGAAAGCTATGTTAGTTTGATATACATTAATGTCTTACCAAATTTTGTGATTTTGGTTACTTTAAAGTACTTGTTGATATGCATATCTTGGCATGTTGATTATGGTTTGAAAATGGATCTTTGTGACATGTTTAGTTCATATTTTAGCTAGGATAGCATGTACGGAAAAAAAAGGCAATATTAACATGTATAGGTAGATTTCTAATAATGTTGGGTTGAATGTTTAGGTGATGATTTGGTATGTATAAGTTATTTGGATTGATGCCTTTTGATGCTTGTCAAAATATGTCATTTTGGGTACTTGAGATGCATGAATGGTATGACTTAAATGCTATGTTTGTGATGAAGTGTTATTGGTCATATTTGTGGCATGATTTGTTAGAAGTTGAATGATATTTGATGATGGAAATGTGATCAAATATGCATGTATAGGTAAGATTTGATGTTAGCTTGTGAGGTGTTTTGAATGGCATATTGGTTGATTGATTTAAGGCTATTGAATTGGTCATTATATGTATGTTTCGGTAGGTTTTTATGTCTTGATTATGTGCATAAAATGTCTTAAGGTGTATGCATGGTTTGGTGTTGGAAATGACTTGTTTTTTGGCGAATTCATGTCCACACGACTTGAGACATGGGCGTGTGACTCAACAGTGTGTGACATGCATCCTGGCGACACAGCCATGTGTCTCTATAGGTTCTATTGCATGTAAGTCAGACTATTATACGGCCTAGCACACGACTAGTACACGGGCGTATAAGGCTATTTCAAGAGTTATACGGGTTAGGGCACAGGCTGGCACACGGCCGTGTGACCCCGTAGTCAAAACTTTTCTAACTTTTTCCTATAGTTTTCAAATGTTTCCAATTTAGTCTCGAATTGTTTTAATGTATTTCTAGGGCCTCGAGGGCTCTATTTAGGGCCTATTTGTATGTTAATGGTTGATTCATGTTATTATTATGACTATATACGAAATGTATATTTAAATGTTCCATTTTTCGGTGATGCTCCGTAACCCAAATTCGATGACGGATATGGGTTAGGGGTGTTACACGGATGGCATCCGGTTCTCTTCAACCATGAGAGCAGCATAGAACTCTTGGACATGTAACACCCAAAACCCGGTCATCACACCACGACCGAATCTGGTATGTTACAGGGAAAAAGAATTTTGAGAGATTTAGGTTTAGGTTTAAAAGTTTGATGAATCACTTTGCCATATTTTGATCTTGTAGAAAAACTGAGCAGGATTTTAAACAAATCGTTAGTGTACTTTGGAAACCCGGAAAATTTGAAAACTTACTCCGATGTGTAGGTAAAACAAGTTTGTCTCATTTGGAAGTTTGAGTTGTTTATTATTGTTACTAAACATTTTGACTTAGTAGAAAAATCGAGTTTTAAGTTAGAAAAACATTTGAGTTCTCTTTTCTTCCAAATCTTAGTGTGATACCCGATGGTATAGTTTAAAATGTCGCTTTTGTAGTTTTGAAATCGTTATCTTTCCAAGTTTTAGCACATTTTAACCCAATTAATTTCTTAAGACATATTGTAAATCTACTTTAAACATAAACATAGCAAAACATAATTTAAGAGGCCATTTACAAACCCAAATAAAACCAAATAGTAATGAATATGCTTAAGTACCAAATTAATAAAAGTTCGAGCAAATCTTTATTTAAGCATGGCATGAGCACCTCGAGTCCATCCGGCTCCATGTCCGCGTCTAAGTGTCACTGAAAAAGTCAAATGAGAGAGAGTGAGTCGCAAGACTCGGTGTATAAATCCTCTCCAGTATATCATGCCAACACACATCATAACAAAGTAATGCAAGTAATGCACCCGATCCTAGCCAACCATATCTCCTTTTCTACCCCGTGTGGTACCAAACCACTGGTGGTGCCAAACCACTGGTGACCCGAAGTCACAAATAATCCAATGATGGGGCCAACCCATCGTGTGATACCAAATCACTAGCGACAATCCCGTATCTCATAAGTGGGGCCAACCCACGGTGGTGTCAAACCACAGGGACGAGTCGCAATGAGGTGCCAAACCTCTGGTGTCCCAAAGACACAGTGTGATACCAAATCACTGGTGACCGCAGTCACAAATCCGATGATGGGGCCAACCCATTGTGTGATACCAAATCACTAGCGTCAATCCCGTAATATCAACTGTGGGGCCAACCCACTGTGGTACTAAGCCACTGGGACGAGACGCTGAGGTGCCAAACCTCTGGTGACCCAAAGTCACAAAATATGTGGTACCAAACCACTGGAGGTGCCAAACCTCTGGTGTCCCAAAGACACAGTGTCCCAAAGACACGGATATCATACTCCCCCTCCTCTCATATCACCCAATAGCACATCATACTAAATGCAAAATCGTGCAATCATGCTATCATGCTCACATGCTTAATATGGCATCTCAACGAATATACACCCATAATCATGAAATCATATATCATCACATAACTCATAATGAAATGGACTTACCCGAATCCGTATCTATACCTCAATGGGTACCAAAATAGTCAACCACACTGTTTCATTTACACAACAGGTTATCACATTACTCAGTTAAGAAAGTGTGTTGGTTTACACACCTGATATAGCAAAGATTAAATCCTAAGAACCGATCTAAGTCCCTTGATCACCTCGACAACCCCGATCCTACAATCGGCCAACAATGGATTAGTCACTATACCATTCGGCCAAAAATAGGTAACCCAAGGGGTTGCGTTAAGCCTTACCTTTGCCAATGGTTCGGTTTCCAACCACGCCTAGAACCAACACCGGTCCTTCGATAATCGGCCTCCCTCTAAAACACAAACATTAGTCTCATCAAACTTTGGCTTAACAACTCTAAAGAACCCATCATAGCTACCTTTTCCACCACTTCTTCGAGTGCTTAACAGTCTGAAGGCTCTCCTTCTTGATTTGAACTCCAAAGGCCCTATACGAAAAATGATTACCAAACCAAACGTTAACTCCTTTCAACAGAATCACCAAATGGGTCCTAAAATACACTAACAACGGCAAAGCACACAAAGAGGAGAAATGGCCATTCGGCCAACACTTACCTTCTTGTTAGACCGATTGAACAAGACTCCAATCCTTTGGTATCGACAATAAAGAGACTATAGGAAGAAAGAGAAGATTCGCTAGCACTCTTAATCAAGAAGAAAAGTTTTAAAAACAAGGAAGAAATCGGCAAGGGTTGTAGTAAGGTTCGGCTAATAGGTTTTGGAAAAGAAAAAAGAATAAAAAGATGAAAGGAGGGGTGCTTTCGGTTAAAAGAAAAAGAAGATGGAGGTTGTAGGTTTTTGGAAAGATGTGTTACGGTCAAGAAGGGGGAGAGAAAAGCTAGTTTAAACTTCGGCACTTGGAAAGGAAAGGGATGCACATTCGGCCACCAAGGTTTTCAAAAGAGAAAAAGATGAAGGAAAAGTGGAGAAGAAAGTGTAGTAGTTTCGGCAAGCAAAGGTGCAGCAAGTAAAGGTGCTTGAGGTTTCGGTTTACACAAAATGCAAGTGAAAAATGAGAGCAATATTCGGCCACACACCAAGTAAAAAGATGAAAGCAATTTGGCAAAAAGATATTTAGACTTTCGGTTTAAGGAGTACAAATTGGAAAAGAGAGGAAAAAACACTTAAGGTTTCAGCTTGCTTTGACCAAAGAGAGAATGTGCTTCCCAAAAACTTTTTGACCGAAATCACAAAATGATGAAGGAGTTTTCGGCACCCCCACTCTCTCACAACACTAACCAACCGGCCAACCTCCCCCAAAATCTCCTTAAAACCGGCCAACCTCCCCCCAAACACTCCCAAGCCACTAATTCAAATCATCTTGACCAAGTCTTCCTCCACCATTTGCTCTCCACCCATCATTTAAATGTGTTGACTTAGTCCATGGTAGAGTTTGAACTACCAACAACTCCTCCTCCCATGCCGTCAAAATGAAACAAAAGGGCCACTCTGCGGCTTGAACTCAAGACCTCTCCCCTTCCAATTGGCGCCAACCACCAACTCCAAGTGGTGCATGCCTTGCCACTTTGCTAGCTCATCTCTTGTGCAACAACTCACCAAACAATATATATAACCCCCAACTCCTTCAGCCCCTCTCACCCAAAGGCTTAAAACTAAAATTTTCCCACCTACTCAGGCTCACTCCTAGCCTACAGCTAAGCCTCGAGACCACACAAACAACAACATAACAAGCCATTAACATGCAAACAATGCCAAAATAAGATAGCCCTTAACCTGGGATATTATAGTTCTACCCCCCTTAAAAATAATTTCGACCTCGAAATTACCTGGTCAGAAGAGTTGGGGGTATTGCTGTCTCATCATATCCTCGGGTTCCCAAGTAGCTTCTTCCACGCCATGATTCAGCCAAAGAACCTTAACCAAAGGCACAGTCTTCCTACGCAGAACCTTCACATCCCGATCTAAAATCTGTATAGGCTCCTCCTCCATAGACAAATCTGGGTTTACCTCGATCTCTTCTCTCGTCACCACGTCACGATGGATCCGGCGATATCGCTAAGCATCAAAGCGTGGAACACGTCGTGAATTTGACTTAGCTCTGCTGGCAAATCGAGTGATATGCAATCGGTCCCACTCGTCTCGGTACCTTATCATTGAATAAACCTCGGACTTAGCTTGCCTTTCCTCCGAACCTTAATACTTTCTTCCACGGTGAGACCTTCATAAAAACTTGATCCCCCACAGCAAATTCAATATCTCTCCGCATAAGATCGGCATAGGACTTCGGCCGGTCCGAAGCTTCCTTCAATCGAGCTTGAATCAACTTAACCTTGTCTTCAGTCTCAGCAACTAACTCTGGTCCCAACAACTGACGTTCACTTAACTCTGTCCAACAAGTAGGTGAGCGACACTTCCTACCGCATAACGCGCCTCATATGGTGCCATCTTGATGCTTGCTTGGTAACTATTGTTATAGGCGAACTCATTAACGGTAGATACTCCTCCCAACTACCCACGAAGTCCAATACACAACCTCGTAACATGTCTTCCAAGATCTCTATAACCCTTTCGAATGCCCGTCCATCTGCGGATGAAATGCCGTCTTTGAAATCTAACCGTGTACCCAAAGCCTGATGCAACACTTTCCAAAACCTTGACGTGAATCTCGGATCCCTATCCGAGATGATCGACATCTTACACCCATGCGGTCTCACTATCTCGACACATCTGACTTTGCCAACCTCTGCAGTGAGTAATCCACCCTCACCGGAATAAAGTGAGCTGATTTAGTCAGTCGATCCACAATTACCCAAACTGAATCCTTCTTGCTCGGTGTAAGCGGTAATCCACTGACGAAATCCATAGTTATCCTTTCCCACTTCCACTGTGGGATCTTCACTGGCTGAAGCAACCCAGACGGCAACTGATGCTCAGCCTTGACCTGCTGACATGTCAGACACTTCCCTACAAACTCTGTCACTTCCTTTTTCAGACCCGGCCACCAGAACTATTCTCTGAGATCCCTATACATTTTGCTACCTCCAGGATGCATAGCGTAGGGGCTACTATGTGCATCCTGAAAAATCTTTTGCCTTAATTCAGAATCTCCCGGCATACAAGCTTCCCCCTGAAAACACAGAACCCCATCACTAGACAAGCTATAACCCTTCAAACCATCGCTCTGCACTTGTGTCCTCTGCACGCTCAGAACCTCATCCATCAACTATTTTTCTCTGATCTGCTCAACCCAAGTAGGCTTAACCTGCAGCTCTGCCAGAATACTCCCGTCGTCATACAAACTCAAGTGGGCAAACATCGCTCTTAGATCCGAAACAACCTTGCGACTCAACACATCTGCCACCACGTTAGCCTTGCCCGGGATACTCAATTGAGCAATCGTAGTCTTCGGCTTTCAATCCATCTGCGGCTGTCTCGGTTAAGTCTTTCTGAGTCAGAAGGTACTTCAGACTCTTATGATCCGTGTAGACTATCGATCTCTCTCCATACAAGTAATGCCTCCATATCTTCAAGGCAAAAACTACGATCGCTAACTCCGGATCATGCGTTGGATAATTTACCTCATGTGGCCTCAATCGCCGAGATCGTAAGCCACAACCTTCCTTCTTGCATCGATACACAACCCAAACCCGTATGTGATGCATCGCGATATCTTGTGAATTCCTTACCACCTCGGGTTGAATTAGAACCGAGCTTGGTCAAAATCTTCTTCAACTTGTCGAAGCTCTCCTGCTGCTTCTCAGTCCAAATAAACGGAACCTCTTTTCTCAATAATTTAGTCATCGGAGCTGCGATCAATGAGAAACCCTCTACAAATCTTCGGTAGTACCCTGCCAAGCCTAGAAAACTCCGAACCTCAGCTACTGACTTAGGCGGCTTCCAATCCAAAACCGCCTCAATCTTCCGAGGATCCACTCTAATCCCCTCAGCAGATACTACATGACCCAAGAACGTCACCTCCCTAAGCCAGAACTCGCATTTACTGAACTTCACATAAAGATGTTTCTCCCTCAAAATCTGCAACACCACCCGCAAATGCGCATCATGTTCCTCCTCAGTCCTTGAATATACTAAGATGTCGTCGATAAAAACCACTACGAACTGATCCAAATACCGCTGAAACACCCTATTCATCAAATTCATGAAGGCCGCCGACGCGTTAGTCAACCCGAACGGCATAACTAAGAACTCAAAGTGCCCATACCGAGTACGAAATGCCATTTTGCAGATATCCGCCTCCTTTACCCTTAACTGGTGATACCGAGACCTTAAGTCAATCTTGAGAAAATCGACGCCCTTCACCGGTGATCAAACAAGTCATCTATCCGAGGCGGTGGATACTTGTTTTGATCGTCGACTTATTCGGTTAGCGATAGTCTATACACATCCGCATGGTACCGTCTTTCTTCTTGACAAAAGTATCTTGGCGCTCCCAAGGCAAAACACTTGGCACGATAAATCCTCGATCCAACAATTCCTATATCTGAGCCTTAAGCTCCACTAACTCCTTAGGTGCCATCCTGTACGGAGTAATGGACATCGGCGCTTGATTAAGATATGATCTATCCGAACTCTACCTCACGATCTATTGGCAAACCCTAAGCTCCTCAGGAAACACATCAACAAATTCCCTAACTGTCTGAACCGTCTCCACAGCAGACTCTTTAGCCTCTAAGGCATACACATGAACCACATATGCTTCGCAGCCCTTTCTGACCATCTTCTCGGCTTTCAGAGCAGATACCACATTGGACAGATAATTCCTCCTATTACCGATCAAAACTACCTCATCACCCTCAGCTGTGCTCAGAACCATGCGCTTAGCCGCGCAGTCCAACTTCGCCTGGTGTTTAACCAGCCAGTCCATCCCAAGAATCAGATCGAACTCCCCAAACGGTAGTTCCATCAGATCGACCTCAAATACTACCCTTGGAGTTCTAGAGGTACGTCTCTATACAGTTTATCTACCACTACAGAGTGACCTAGAGGGCTTATTACAGTCATCTGCCTAGAAGATATCTCGAGTCTAAATCCATGGTCTTCACTCGCTACTTGCAACATACGAATGTGTTGAACCCACATCAATCAAAGTAGTAAATGGAGAACCAAAGATTAAAACGCATCTGGTAATGACGTCCGGTGCGTCGCCCTCCTCTCGGCGCCTGCAAAGATACACCAACCCCTACTGTCTAGCCTCGAACTACTGCACCTCGTCCGGTGCTCGCGCCCCGACCGTAACCATTACCTCCTCTGCCATTACCTCGGCCCCTCTGCTTGTGGTGGTCTCATTATTCTGTCTTGAGTACGGCCACAGCTCTCTGGCGAATCCTAGCCAACTTGCGCGACAGGTCCCTCACACGGTAGTCCAATGAGCCACACTCAAAACACCTCTACCATCGGTCCAACATCCTCCCTAATGAACCTTTCCAGCAGTTACATCTGGCGGTCCACGCTTAGCAAGAACAAACCTACCCGATCGATTCGGCCACTCGGTCTAGCCCTTTTCTCGATTTCGATGACCCGTAAGATCCAAAACTCCTCTTGTGTGGGTTCCTATCCATGCCTTGCCTCACGGACTCTTTAATACCCTCACCACCTTTGCCTTTTCAACCAAAACCAAAATTCACGCTCTGTTTGGCGCAATCAACAATCTTAATTCGTCTCATGAGCCATCCTCGAAATGAACGCACCTCTCATGTTCAGTAGCCACCATACCCCTGGCATACCGACTCAGCCTGAGAAACTCTGCCTCGTACTCTGACACAGATTTGCTCCCCTGAACTAACCTCAGAAATGCTTTCCGTTGCTCATTTATGTAGTTAGCTCCGACGTACTTCTTCTGATAAGTAGCTCGAAAATAGTCCCAAGTCGGATCTTACATTCTGTTGTTCCGAACCGTGAGCCACCACCGGTATGACTCATCTCGAGAAGTGATCGATCCCTTTAACTTTTCTTCAGCGATCAGTCTAGATCATCCATGATCCACTCTGTCGCTTCCACCAAGATTCAGCGGTGCTAGGAGCAACACCGAGACACCCGAAAGAATTCAAATTGCGTTTGCCCAAGTCGCCAGCACATATTTCCTAGCTCCTACACCTCCACCTACTCCAGCTACCCTTTCTAACACTCGCAGCATCGCCTGTGACACTGCGTCATCCCCAGTCTGCTCTTGGAACTCACCACCTCTAGCTGGTGGCGAATCGAGATCTCATTTTCGACCCTCGACGGATCCTACGGGTTCAGAAACCGTCATCCTACCGCGACCTCGTCCACGACCACGTCCACCTCGGGTACTCATGACTAAATCTCGTCTGATTTAAAGAATTTTATGCATCAGTAATTATTCCACTATTTTTAAGCAGAGTCTTATGAATATTAAAGGAGCTTTGTTTTCGCGAGTCCACTCAGTCCTATCAGTTTTAGTTTCTAAAGTAGTCTTACTAGCCATCCAATCATATCAATTAATATCATTTTCACAACAATAGTACGGGGTACTTACCTGGGCGGATTGGTGCCGGAGACTCGGTGCCATGCCTTTCAAACTATACTTTTTTTTAAACCAAACACTTAAAACAGACTTTTGAAAACATTTTGGGCCTCAGGCCCACAGCCGAGCCTTTGAACCTCACTCTGATACCACAAATGTAACACCCCAAACCCGGTCATCACACCACGACCGAATCTGGTATGTTACAGGGAAAAAGAATTTTGAGAGATTTAGGTTTAGGTTTAAAAGTTTGATGAATCACTTTGCCATATTTTGATCTTGTAGAAAAACTGAGCAGGATTTTAAACAAATCGTTAGTGTACTTTGGAAACCCGAAAAATTTGAAAACTTACTCCGATGTGTAGGTAAAACAAGTTTGTCTCATTTGGAAGTTTGAGTTGTTTATTATTGTTACTAAACATTTTGACTTAGTAGAAAAATCGAGTTTTAAGTTAGAAAAACATTTGAGTTCTCTTTTCTTCTAAATCTTAGTGTGATACCCGATGGTATAGTTTAAAATGTCGCTTTTGTAGTTTTGAAATCGTTATCTTTCCAAGTTTTAGCACATTTTAACCCAATTAATTTCTTAAGACATATTATAAATCTACTTTAAACATAAACATAGCAAAACATAATTTAAGAGGCCATTTACAAACCCAAATAAAACCAAATAGTAATGAATATGCTTAAGTACCAAATTAATAAAAGTTCGAGCAAATCTTTATTTAAGCATGGCATGAGCACCTCGAGTCCATCCCGGCTCCATGTCCGCGTCTAAGTGTCACCTAAAAAGTCAAAGGAGAGAGAGTGAGTCGCAAGACTCAGTGTATAAATCCCTCTCCCGGTATATCATGCCAACACACATCATAACAAAGTAATGCAAGTAATGCACCCGATCCTAGCCAACCATATCTCCTTTTTCTACCCCGTGTGGTACCAAACCACTGGTGGTGCCAAACCACTGGTGACCCAAAGTCACGATATCCATAATGTGGTGCCAAACCACTGGTGACCCGAAGTCACAAATAATCCAATGATGGGGCCAACCCATCATGTGATACCAAATCACTAGCGACAATCCCGTATCTCATAAGTAGGGCCAACCCACGATGGTGTCAAACCACAGGGACGAGTCGCAATGAGGTGCCAAACCTCTGGTGTCCCAAAGACACAGTGTGATACCAAATCACTGGTGACCGCAGTCACAAATCCGATGATGGGGCCAACCCATCGTGTGATACCAAATCACTGGCGTCAATCCCGTAATATCAACTGTGGGGCCAACCCACCGTGGTACTAAGCCACTGGGACGAGACGCTGAGGTGCCAAACCTCTGGTGACCCAAAGTCACAAAATATGTGGTACCAAACCACTGGAGGTGCCAAACCTCTGGTGTCCCAAAGACATAGTGTCCCAAAGACACGGATATCATACTCCCCCTCCTCTCATATCACCCAATAGCACATCATACTAAATGCAAAATCGTGCAATCATGCTATCATGCTCACATGCTTAATATGGCATCTCAACGAATATACACCCATAATCATGAAATCATATATCATCACATAACTCATAATGAAACGGACTTACCCGAATCCGTATCTATACCTCAATGGGTACCAAAATAGTCAACCACATTGTTTCATTTACACAACAGGTTATCACATTACTCAGTTAAGAAAGTGTGTTGGTTTACACACCTGATATAGCGAAGATTAAATCCTAAGAACCGATCTAAGTCCCTTGATCACCTCGACAACCCCGATCCTACAATCGGCCAACAATGGATTAGTCACTATACCATTCGGCCAAAAATAGGTAACCCAAGGGGTTGGGTTAAGCCTTACCTTTGCCAATGGTTCGGTTTTCAACCACGCCCGAACCAACACTGGTCCCTTTTCATAATCGGCCTCCCCTCTAAAACACAAACATTAGTCTCATCAAACTTTGGCTTAACAACTCTAAAGAACCCATCATAGCTACCTTTTTCCACCACTTACCGAGTGCTTAACAGAGTACGAAGGCTCTTCTTGCTTGATTTTGAACTCCAAAGGCCCTATACGAAAAATGATTACTAAACCAAACATTAACTCCTTTCAACAGATACCGAAATGGGTCCTCAAATACACTAACAATCGGCAAAGCACACAAAAGAGGAGAAATGGCCATTCGGCCAACACTTACCTTCTTGTTAGACCGATTGAACAAGACTCCAACAAGGTCACACTCCTCCTTTGGTATACGACAATAAAGAGACTATAGGAAGAAAGAGAAGATTCGCTAGCACTCTTAATCAAGAAGAGAAAAGTTTTAAAACAAGGAAGAAATCGGCAAGGGTTGTAGTAAGGTTCGCTAATAGGTTTTGGAAAAGAAAAAAAGAATAAAAGATGAAAGAAGGGTGCTTTGGTTAAAAGAAAAAAGAAGATGGAGGTTGTAGGTTTTGGAAAGATGTGTTACGGTCAAGAAGGGGAGAGAAAAGCTAGTTTCGCTTGACACTTGGAAAGGAAAGGATGCACATTCGCCACCAAGGTTTTCAAAAGAGAAAAAGATGAAGGAAAAGTGGAGAAGAAAGTGTAGTAGTTTTGGCAAGCAAATGTGCAGCAAGTAAAGGTGCTTGAGGTTTCGGTTTACACAAAATGCAAGTGAAAAATGAGAGCAATATTCGGCCACACACCAAGTAAAAAGATTAAAGCAATTTGGCAAAAAGATATTTGGACTTTCGGTTTAAGGAGCACAAATTGGAAAAGAGAGGAAAAAACACTTAAGGTTTCGGCTTGCTTTGACCAAAGAGAGAATGTGCTTCCCAAAAACTTTTTGACCGAAATCACAAAATGATGAAGGAGTTTTCGGCACCCCCACTCTCTCACAACACTAACCAACCGGCCAACCTCCCCCAAAATCTCCTCAAAACCGGCCAACCTCCCCCCAAACACTCCCAAGCCACTAATTCAAATCATCTTGACCAAGTCTTCCTCCACCATTTTCTCTCCACCCATCATTTAAATGTGTTGACTTAGTCCATGGCGAGTTTGAACTACCAACAACTCCTCCTCCCATCTGTCAAAATGAAACAAAAAGGGGGCACTCTGCGGCTTGAACTCAAGACCTCTCCCCCCTTCCAATTGACGCCAACCACCAACTCCAAGTGGCGCATGCCTTGCCACTTTGCTAGCTCATCTCTTGTGCAACAACTCACCAAACAATATATATAACCCCCAACTCCTTCAGCTCCTCTCACCCAAAGGCTTAAAACTAAAATTTTCCCACCTACTCAGGCTCACTCCTAGCCTACAACTAAGCCTCGAGACCACACAAACAACAACATAACAAGCCATTAACATGCAAACAATGCCAAAATAAAATAGCCCTTAACCCGGGATATTACAGGACAAGTGGGATAACAATCGTTTCTTTGGAAGTGACATAGAATTGCTCCCATCTATTATACCATACTAAAGATGTAACACCCCTTACCCATATTCAACGCCGAAACATGTTACGAGGCATTACCAGACATAATCACAAGCAACCTTATAAAATCGAGACATAGATTTCCATCCATGTTTGAAACCTTTCACATACATTCATATTGTCCCTATCATGAGCCTACGAGGCCCAAAACATGCATCGAAAGTGGTTCAGGACTAAACCGAGAACTTTGGAAACTTTTGGAAAACTTAGAAAAATTTTCATGTAAAAGGGGTCACACGCCTGTGTGGGTTTGGGACATACCTGTGCTTCAGGCCATGTTCAAATTAGGGAGCTTTCTGTTTATGACATCATCATCAAATTGAGGTCACACGCTCGTGTGCTTAGGCTATGTGATCGATTATATTTTCATAATTTTTCATAAAATAGGTGCAGACTTTACATAGCCAGGGTACACGTCCGTGTTCGAGGCTTTGCCGTCCACACAACTGAGACACATGCTTGTGTCTCTGCCCGTGTGCTCATTACTAAGCAATCTTTTTTGCAACAATTAAGGTGCAGGGGACACACAGCCAAAACACACGCCCATGGGGCAAGCCATGTGTCACACACGGACTAGACACACGCCCGTGTGTCTACCCATGTGGACAAATATAAGGCTATTTACCATTCCTTTTTGCCACCCTTCCATGCACCAACCTACACAACAAAACATAGCACCAATCCAAGCATATACATTCAAACCAACCAGCCACACATAAGGCCTCCACATATCATTTACATGCTATCATTTATCGCATACAAACATCACATACTTAGTATTTCAAACCATGCAATTTCCCCACATTCATGAAAATATCATCATAAGTATATATATTCTTAACCAATATTAGCCAATAACAAATGGCCATTTACCAAATGAATTATCAACTATTGAAGCCAACACATATGGCCAAATTAATTATGACACATAACAAAAAGACCAAGTCCCTAGACATGCCATAACTCAAAATATTATAATCATAAGTACCCAAAATGATAATTTGATAGTGTGAATGGATCTCCAACAGTCTCCAATCCCTGAGCTAGCTTGGTGACACTATAAGACAAAGGAAAGAAAATGGAGTAAGCTTTAAATCTTAGTAAGTTCCTATGCAAATAACAAGCATCATAAACACACATTTATCATGCAACTAACATGAAATGAATTAACATAGATGTCATTATAAATCTCATAGTCCAACTTGGCATGGATAATATTAGAAACCTTAACATCATATCTTGCACAATCACAACCTTACCGAGAGATTCTTCAAATATTGAGCTAATTAGACATAAGTTTTACGTACATACATGTACCAATTAGCAACATACCATGGACTTTCGCAACGTTAAAATTTTTGTTACGTTTCCCGTTGAACCACTTGGAATACTAAAGGATACTCGGGAAATCTCACACACATAGTACCATACCAATGCCATATCCTATATATGGTCTTACATGGGAGATCATATCGATTCCAATAGCCCAGCTATGGTCTTACACGAAATCTCACATTGATGCCATATTGTAGATATGGTCTTACACGTAGTCTTAAATAACCTTAATGTCATGACATTTGTATCCTACCTATTCCTAAGGTTCAACCGGTATTCCTCATTTGTCAAACTTTGTCAATTTCATTCAAGATTAAATCACAATTCATATAATAATAAAACAATTAAAGCATAAATAACAATGCATTATTTACATACAAACTTACCTAGGTACAAAAATAGCGAAAATGGACCTAATCGTCAATAACCTTATTTTTCCCCCGATCAAGGTTTGAACCCTGTCTTTCTTAATCTATAATAGAAAATTTAACTTATTTCATTATCACATTGCTCAATTTGGTCCGAAATCACACTATGGCAAAATTATCATTTTTTCCCCTAAACTTTTACATATTTACATTTTTTCCCTTAGGCTCGAAAAATGAAATCTATTCAATTTCTTCAATTCCCAAGCCTAGGTGATCCTCTTTTATTCTTATAGCAGTCCACATTTTTCATTTAATCATACTTTATACACATTTTATAATCTTTTTACAAATAGGTCCTTTTATGCATTTCCATCAATAATCAATCAGTAAAAGTTGTTCATTACACATAAAACTTTCATTTTCTACCCTAAAACATTAAAACACATGCATGTCATACATGAGTAAAATTTTAAACATGAACCCTACTTCAAAGCAATGGTAGTAATAGAAAGATCGGGTGAATACGACTTCAAAAACATAAAAAGCATTAAAAATGGGGCTAGGATGTACTTACAATCAAGCTTGAAAGATGAAAAAACCCTAACTATGGTGTTATCCCAAGTTTTGGCCAAGGTTTAAGAAAGATAAGCAAATTTTGGCTTTATTTTCCCTTTTTATTCTTTTATTCACCAAATGACCAAAACACCCTTCACTTAAAAATTTGAAATTTTATCTCACCATGTCCATTTTTGTCCACTAACTTAACAAATGGTCTAATTACCATTTAAGGACATTCAATTTAAAATTTCATAGAAATTAGACACCTATAGCATGTAGAACTCAACTTTTACACTTTTTATAATTTAGTCCTTTTTACTAAATTGAGTGCCCAAAGGTCAAAATTTCGAAACGAAATTTTTGCAAAATCATTTGTAAAACTGTAGACCATAGAAATATAATAAAAATAAAATTTACTACATCGGATTTGTGGTCCCAAAACCACTATTCCGAGTAGGCGTAAAATTGGGCTATTACAAAAGACCAAATTTCATTACAAAGAACAATCAAATATTCAAATCCTTTCCTAAATAAAGGTTTTTCCTTGAAGATCGAGGAAATACTTTTCGATATTTTGGTTTCCAAATTTTAATGGACACAAAACTGTCGGTGGTTTTTACACACTAGTTTTTCTACTCTTCCTAGAAGGCATATTCATTTCAAAACTTAGAAAAATTAATAGATTCAAACAATATCTTTCAAAAGCAATAGAACAATATAATTTTAGAGTTGGAAATCTTAACTTTTTCCTTGAAATCTTGTTTCCTACAAAGTAGTTCTTGTGATCTCTCGTATGAATGTTTGATGTGTAGCATACACCAATGAAGATGAAAAGAAGAGATTTGCAACAAAATAATAAGGAATGATAGAATAGGGGTTTAGGGTTTAAGAGGGTTTTAAGAGATTTGAGAGAATTTAGAAGTTAAAAAGGGTTTGGTTTTAAGTTAAAAGAGTTTCTAAGTTTTAATATGTGTATTTTGAGGTTAAAAACTGATTAAAATTAAGTTAAAAGTCAAAGGTTGCATGCTCGGGTTAGGTTGACCCTGCAAAAAATTACAGTGATGTCACGACACATGGATTTTGTGTCGTGACGCCCCTAACAAGATGTCGATGTCGCGACACCGGGGTTTGGTGTCGTGACACAGCGTGACATTTTGAAAACTTGGGTCAAAATGCTCTCTGTGTCGCAACTTGTGTTGCGACATTGAGATAATTTTCTCGATTCTTTCAATTCTAGTCAATGTGTCATGACATAGGGGTGTTGTGTTGCAACACTAACTCTGTTTTTGCCCAAACTTCCTATATTCAGAGCGTCTCAATTTCTGTGAAACAAAATTTTAATAAAAATTAAAGTCTAAACTATTGGTTAGTTAAAGATATGATAATATACATAAAATTAAAGTTCAAATAAGATTGTCAAGTTTTGCTATCGGATTCATCTGCCAGCTCAATCAGCGTGCCCATGGTTGCTCCTCTTATTTCGTTTCTAACTGTGTTTATCCAATATCCATCATGCCATTTCGCCTTCCACTGCTTGTCCTATTCTTTGAAATTTCTTTTTCTACCTGTACTGATTACAGAAAATACCTTCCTCGACTCAAGGTAATTAGGGATTTTTATTCAAGACATTGCTTCCCTAACTTTTCCCTATTTATCTCATTCTATTTGTGACCACCTTTAAAAATTCATGTCTCACCATTGATCCTCATGGTATTCATTATTTTCCAAATCAATGGTGGACATGGACATTGCAAAAAATGGTCTACCCAACAGAATCAATATCTCATGGTCCTTTTCAAAATCTAGGATAATAAAATCAGCTGGGATGATGAACCTCTTCACTTTGACCAACACATCTTCAAGAACTCCTTTTGGTTTTAATAAAAACCTACCAGCTAACTATAGTGTGATTTGATTATTTTTAAGCTCCTTTAACCCGAGTTTTTCATATCTATATAAAGATATTAAATTAATATTGGCTCTTAAATCGCATAGAGCCTTGCTAAAATGTATATATCCTATCTCTATAGGATTGTAAAACTTCCTGGGTCTTTTAGTTTTGGGGGCATCTGTTTGGATATAAATGCACTACATGAGGCGCTTAAGTTAACTTGCTGTATTGTTTTTGTTGTTCATCACCTGGACATAATTTCTTTCAAATATTTGGCATATTTGGGAACTTTTTCAATTAAATCAATTATAAACAAGTTAACATTCAGGGATTTAAATAAGTTTAGAAAACTTACAAATTCTGCCTAATCCAGTTTTTGTTTCTCTTTTAACTATGAATGGAATGGTACCCTTGGCTCATTCTTTGGTTTAGCTACCGACTCAACTTCCTCATCTGGTTCAAGTTCAGTTTCATTTTCTTGGGGATTCCCTTAAAGATCTTTCCCATCCTCTTAACTCTCTTTATGAACTGGTTTTTCGAGATACTCAGTACTTTTCCTTAATAGAGTGTGATTGCTTTCACTTTCTCCTTCCCTTCTCTCCGAGGATTATTCTCTATATTGCTCGGGATTCCTCTGCCAATTTTTCTTTTGATATCTCCCATCATGCTCATCAATTGGCTCATCTGATCTTTCAACTTAGTGAATGTTTTCATAGTGTTAATGCACTTAGACTGCACCTATTTTACTTTAGTTCTCATTGACTACATTTCCCAATCGATCCGATTCAAGCATTAACCACATATAGTATGATCATTCGGGTTGACCCTTTCTTGAGACTTCTGCAAATAAGGAGGTTGATAATTAGTATTTTTAATTGGTTGTGCACTGTTACCTCTTCCTTGATTTCCTCTCCATCTCAGGTTTGATGATCTCTCCAACTGGGATTATAAGGGTTTTCACCCCTATTTCTGATGTAATTGACATCCTCAGTTAGATTGCTAATATAATGAAAGAGTGGTTTGTCTCCTCCATATATAGATGAAGTACTAGATGAGGACTCTATGCGATTGAATTTGTCCACATTTTTTTGGTATCTATCATCCTCCTTGGTAGCTTTTACCGTAGATGGTTTCTGGTCATATGTATAGAGTTTAGTTGGCCACTGGCAGGAATTCATTGCAATGTTTTGTATTAACTCATACGCATCTTCGTAGGTTCTATTCATTAAAGCTCATTCTATGGCTCCATCTAGTCCTGAATGTGAGTGTACAACCAACCCATTGTAGAACTTTTGCTGCCTTATCCACTCAGGTAATCCATGATTTGGGCATGTCTGTATTAGTGTTTTAAAACACTCCCAAGCTTTATGAAACCTCTCTCCTTCTAATTGTTTGAATGCTGCGATTTCCCTCCTCAGTTGGACCATCCTGCTAATAGGGAAAAAAATTTTGTAGAAATTTTCCTGAAAGTTCATCCCATGTCGTGATGGATCTTATTGCCTACGAATCTAACCAAGAAAAGACGTTATCGATTAAGGAGAAAGGGAACAGTCGAAGATAAATAGCGTCATCGGTGACCCCATTATATTTAAATGTATCACAAAGCTGAAGGAACCATTCTAAATGTTGAGTTGGATCCTCCATCATTGTGCTTCTAAACTACAAATTGTTCTGGATCATCTAGATCATAGCCAATTTTATTTCAAAAATTTTAGCCTTGATGGCTAGCCTTGTGATGCTTCCTTGAATCATCTTTAGATTTGGCAATGCGTAGTCCCTTAGGGTTCTTTCGTTACGTGCCATAGGTACGTTTGCAGGTAGCTGTGGTGGTGGTGGTGGTAAGTCCTCTGGGAAAGTATCGTTAACCTCGTCAAATAGTGGGTTCTCATGTAGTGGATTTCCTATTGTAGGTTGCTGATTCTACATTTGTTATTACTGTCAACTATTCCTACGTATTAGTATTTCAGAATTAATGGCTAGGTCTATAGGTGTTTCCCTACTTCGAGTCATAAACTGAAACCACAAACCAAAATAAAACATTAGTAAAAATAAAATAAAACTTGTATCTATAATTTATTAATTTTCTAGTTATTCTATTAAATGTAAAAATTAAAATTAATCTAGTAGCCTTACCTCCTCAGCAACAGCGCCAACAACTTGACTGCCTCTAGACGTACCTACGTTCAGAGTATTAATACTGCAACTAAAAGTTATGGAATTAAGGCGGCGTCTGCAATTATATAAGTCATGATGTAATATAGTTACAAAAAAGTAGGCAAGTACTCCGATTATCGTACCCAAGGGAGGCAAGTACCAAATTAATGTCAATCTAAACACAAATAGAAGTAATTAATCATTTAAATAAATTATAGTACGATAAAACATAAAAAGAAATATTTTTGGGTTTTTATAACTAATATAATAAAATAAAAGCAAAAATAAAAGGAACTTTAGAAAACATAATTCTAACTTAATCAAATCTAAGCATGCGTGATTAACTCACTGTAGTGATAATAACTAATTCCTATTTTAGGCTTATACTTAATCAACTAGTCGCTACCCTAGTAGGTTCTCTCGATCTTCCACTAAACTAACGAGTTAACAAGATCTATTTATCTCTCAACCTCACAATTTAGACCAGTTCGGGCCTACAGTGTTCACGGATATGCCATACCAATTTTGCGTTAATTTCCACCTAAATGCTTTCTAGGGTCGTCAAGCCTAGGGTTTAATTTCTTCGTCTCCCAAAGAGTTGACCAGCTATGAAACCTTACATAGAAATTAATTAATCACACCTCCACTCACTAATCCCCCATAAAAGGATTATTTCCTTGTGGATCTTGTGAACACAATAATCTTGATAATAAAGATAACCATGAATGATAAATCAATAGAAGGCTTTAAAAGAATGTTAAATTATATTGATTGAAGCATAAAATCCACAATAGTTTGATCACAGTTACAACTTACATTCTCTGACGAACACAAAATAGAAATGAACTGAAATAAACCTAAAACCTGAAAGAAAGGAAAAAATAAAGACTAAATTTATAAATAAAAAATTAGAATGTAACAGTTGTCCTCAAGCAAGTGTTTTACGAGCTTATTTATAGAGTTAGGGTTGTCGTCGTCCTTAACCCTAGGTCAGCTGACATTCTCGTGTCTTAATTTCCATTGTGCAGACCAAAATGCCCCTGGCTCGTAACTATTTCCCAGACAGGATTGATGTTGCAACACATTAGTCCTTGTGTCATGGCATTAAAGGTAGTATGCATGGTTCAAGGCTAGCTTCAAGGGTATACCGCGACATCCCTTGGCTATGTCGTGACACCAAAGGTAGTATAGTAGTCCTACCATTCTACTCCTTGTGTTGAGACATCGAACTCCCCATGTTGCAACATAGCTACCAACTTTAAGTTCCTATGACTTTAAATGGTCTCATGTACACTCACTAAGTACGTTAGCTTGCCCTTAGGCCTCATTTGGCCACTAAGGTAAATAAAAGACTCAAAATACACTTTTCATTCAATTTAAACTAAGCTAAGAAAAACATAAATAAAACATACTAAAACTACTCATATTCGAGATCCTCAAGTACGAAAACTAGTTTAATCTACTACATCGAATTACGATAGATTAGACACCACACCACTCCATCCAGATTCTTGAAAAGGAATAAATCGAGACATAGTGACTTGAGATTTCAAACTGCTTGTAACATCCAGGATTTAGGGGTCATGCATTTCAATCATATTCGTGTGTTAGTATGCTCTGCATATTGTTCAAGTGTGTTTGGGGGCTTCGGGGAACCTTGGGGTTAGGTAGAAGCCTTAGTAGAAATTGTTGGTTTGGAGCCTTTAGGGGAGAGCTAGGGGAATTAGGCCTTAAGGGATTTAAAGTGGTAAGTTTTGACATAAGAAAGGATGTGGTGGAGTGGCAAGGTAACGCCTAGGGTGCAGGGGAGTTTGCGTCAAAGGGAGTTGCAAGGGGGTTAGAGGTTCAAATAGCATGGTTAGCATTTTGGGGTTGTTTTTGCGCCAAAGGGGAGTGGAGAGTTAGATTCGGCTTGGGCACTTGAAAGGTGGAGGTGGAATGAGTCAAACAAATTTGAACAGGTGGTGGGGACGCATTTATGGAGTTTGAATGAGTCAAACTCATTTGAATGGGTGTTGTAGAGGGATTTAAGGAGGAAATCATGGGGAGTGAAGGCTTGGGAGTGTGTAGCCGAATCTTGTAGTGGAAAAAGGGGTGAGGGAGCATTCGGTTTTGGGAGGGATTATGTGTGCCGAAATTTCTTAGATCATAGGTTCTCTTTTCATTTTTTTGTGTTCATCTTGTGGCATTTTATTTTTCTCTCCTCTAGTTTTTGTGTCGAAAACATTCGGCATTTTCAATTCTTTGTCTCTTTTGACTCTTGGGCAAAACATAGAAGACCATTAGGGTCACTTTATTCATCCTTTTCTTCTCATCTTCAAGAGCCGAATGTGCCGCATATTCTCCTCTTTCATTTAAAGTTCCCTTTTCATTCTTGAAGCCTCTCTAGCTGAACCATAATCCTCCCATCTCCTTTATTCTTTTCATCTCAATAACCTTAAACCTTCATTCCTATTTCAAGAACTGAATCTTACCCCTCACTTTGTACCATAACTGAACTTGTTGATCATTGCTAACTCTTTTTTTGTTCATTGATTATAAGCCATCTCTTAGGGAACGCCGTCGTTCATCTGGTACCAACTCTTCCAGTCAATTTCTAATATTGTGGTAGGGGGATTCTCTTCTATTTTGAATCTTGTTCTTTCCTTGTTGGGTTACTGAAACTAAATGTTCCATTCAGTTTCTTGGGTGATGGCCGAATCTATATAAGACCTTAAACTCGTGACTCTTTTGTTAAAACCAACGTTAGGAGTGTAAGAGATCTTCGGGATCTGATCAAGCAAGGTAAGGAGATGATAACGTTAGGTCGAAGGCCACTCTTTCTTGTCCATATGTGTTAGAGCCAAATCTAACACGATTCATGTAGGGATCTCGACAGCTTTCAAGTACAACTGAGAACCTTCGGGATTTGAATTGACGTTGGTAAGGATATTCAATTAACATGATTATTTAGTCTCGTTTAGATATGATTTAGTGTTTAACTAGGTCTTCTGATTAAGTTGTTACTCGATGGATGCGGGTACCACCCAAGGAGAGAAAGGGGTTGGACACGTAGTCCCTACCCCTAAGTTCAAGAAGCGGTCAGTTTCAGCGATTCGGGATTGGCCTTCTGGCTGTGGGCGAGCGTCCGACATAGATAAGTAGATCACTGTGATCTCTTCGAGTGAGGACATGAGGGAGATCGATAGTTTAGTTCTTCAAGTTCTCAGGTGTGTAATTAACACATTTACTTACTTACTTTAATTAAATATGTAACATGAGTGGTAGCCGAAATAGTGGCTGTGGTGATGCTATTACCTAATTTGGGTAAACCGGTAACTAGGTTAGTATACTATCTATGTTGTGGTTGTGGTTAATTATTGTGGATACATGTAAGCATGTCATATGTGCCTATCTAGTATGTTCATACGTTATATTGCCATATCATTATAATATAATGCATGTGCATGGGGATCAGTATATATTAAATAAGGGGAAGTGTGTACATTTATGTACGTGGATTGATGATGGCTTTGAGCCTCATCGTGGATTGATGTTAGCCTTGAGCTACATGGTGGATTGATGACGACCTCGAGTCTCTTCGTGGATATTTGTGATATTAATCACGTGGATCAGTGGCTAGACCACTAAGTGGACTTTGAGCAGTGTACTGCCAAAGTGGTGTGTATCGGATGGAGGGTCGATTTAGTAATCCCCTGGTGTGTGGTGGATGGTTATACGGGTGGTGTGTAGCGGCTGGATATTAGGTTGGGTTAGGCTAACATTTTGCATTATTACTATCCGTGGTATGTGGTTTAATGTGGTTTTGGGCTAAGCCCACTCGTGGAAATATGTGGACTAATTACACACTTAGTCAAAATGACTCACTTTGTTGTTCTCAAACAATGCAGGTAGCACATGAGATTTTGGACCAGGCTGGAGTGGATTCGAGGTGGCCATGTAGAAGCTGTTTATATTTCTATTTATATTTTAAATTTCAAGTACTTTTTGGGATAAATTTTGTTGTAATAACGCCGCTATAAATGTTTTGGGGTTTTTATTATGGTTTAAGTTAGAACTATTAACGGATCATTATCTAGAAATGACTTTGAAACATTTGCGACTTAAACACCAAATTTAAGTTTTAAAATTCGTGTTTTTTTTAGAAACTACTCGTTTTCACGGAATTTCTTTCAATAGATAAATTTTTCATAAATGAGAGATTTACTTTAAAACTCTTAAGCTATAGTTACCTCCAAAGTGAACTCTTTTTGAACATTAACCCAGTAACATTCCATATTCGGTTGTGGTATTTTGGGCTGGGTTTGAGGCGTTACAATTTGGTATCAGAGCCCAGTTCAAAACTCAGCTTTGAGGGTTTTTGGGCTCAAAATGTTTTTCCAAAGATGGGTTTCTCCAAAACATGAGTTTTTATAAACTATTTAGGTTTATTTCTGGCATGGCACCCACATCTCTGGCCCAAGTCCGCCAGGTAAGTACTCAAAACTACTGCGTGATTAATAGGTTTTATGGGACCGTAGATTAGCAAGTTAGGAACTATTGAACCCTAGGATTAGGTTACCCCAACACTAAACTTCATTAGACTTAATCTATTTCACCAAACCCAAGAGAATGTCGCAGAGTTCAGGTGTGGTAACAAGCATGCGCATGTCTAGGCATGGATTCAGAATGAGCTTGGTATTTAAGCAGTCCTAGCGACTCACCTCCTCTTCTCTAAAATCATATCTGGTGCATAGTGATTGTTCACCTTAACCATGAGGACTTGTTAACGGGCCAAAATTTATAATTAAAACTCGAAATGGAACGAATACCCTGTTTTGATAAAATTTCCAAATCACCCTCGATTGTGGCAGAGTATTGGTTAGAAGCAGTCGAGAGAATCATGGATGACTTGGACTGCACAGTTGAAGAGGAGTTGAAGGGCGCAGTTTCTTTACTTCGGGATGAGGCCTACCAGTGGTGGCTCACTGTCAAAGAGGGTACTCCAGCAGATCAAGTGGATTGGGGTTTCTTTAAGGTGAAGTTCGAAGGGAAGTTCGTCAGGGTTAGTTATATGGACGCGCAGAGGAAGGTGTTCCTAAACCTAGTACAAGGGGGTAAGGCAGTAACTGAATATGAGGCAGAATTCTTGCGGTTAAGCCGGTATGCCAGAGGAATGGTTACAACCGACTACGAGCACTGTGTGAGATTCGAGGATGGGCTGCGGAATGAGCTGCGGGTATTGATAGTTCCAAATTGGTATGTTGGTTGTATCTGCGTATCCGTCCGAGTCCGAGTCACGTTATTAGGGAAATAAAAATGGGAATTGGAATAGGGATATATGAATGAAATGAAAAATATGAAAATAAAGAAAAATGTGAAATGGAATGTTTATTAGTGAAATGAGTTGTACAAATGTTATGTGAAATAGATTGACCATGTATTAATATTAGCAATTGTATATTACCATTCATTTTAAGTTTCTTGCATTTAAAATGAGTTATGTTATGTTTATTGTTCGGATTATAGAAATACCATTGAGTTATACTCAGTGTACGGTTTGTTTTCCCATGCATAGGTTAGGTACTTAGTGATTTGACTATTGACTAAGGATCCAGCGGCAATCTCGAACTCAAATTTGGTATCTAGTTAGCCTTTTTAAGATTGTGTAAATATGTATAAGTGTGATGGATATGGTCATACAATTGATAACTTGATAAATTGTTTTTATATGCTTAATGACTTCACATTTGAGAAAGTATTATGCTAGGCATGGTGTTTTGGTTGATGATTGGTTTGGTTTGATAGATAATATGCTTAGGTTATGTTTAGGAAATGCTTTGGTAAGTTTGATACTTAAACATGGGATGGTTGAATGGTTGACTGTATATATGTGTGGCTTGATTATTTGAGATACCACTGATGGTATATTGGTATGAATGAATGTGGTCATTTTGCTAGATTTGAATTTATGATTGAGGTTCCAATTGTGCCATCTCTGTTAGGCACTTAAGATGGTTGTTTTAAATGATGATTTTGACTTCGATTGAATGTTTTTGAATAGGTTAAAATGTGGCTTAAATGGTAGCTTGTGGCATAAGTGTTTCATTGGTAAATAGCTTATTTTAGAAGGCATTTTACAAGTACACATGGCCTAAGACACGGCTTGGCACACGGCTGTGTGCCATACATGAGCTCATGGCACGACAGTGTGGTTTGTAAAATTTTAAGTGATTTTTGTGCACACGAGCACAGAGAGTTACATGGTTTGCTCACACGGTCGTGTGAACCATCCACATGGTCGTCTGACCCACTCATATGGCCATGTGGTCTATCCCACTCGGGTATGGCTCTTGTACATAGTTTAGCGACACAACCATGTGGTTCATCACACTTGGGCTGAGCTTTCACACACGACCAAGGGACACTGCCACGTACCCCTGTATGCAGATATTTCCTTTCTTCTTGTTATTTATTCAATTTAATCTTTGTTCATTACCGAATTGTTTTTGCACTTCTGTATACTCAATATCTACCTGAAATAGATTGATTAATGTATTTATACATGTATATATGTGATTATTTAATATTTATTTTAAATTTTCATTAATAAATTGTACAGAAATTGTTTGGTAATTATTCGTAACAACACATGACTTGGGTCTAACAACCAGACTAGGTAATGGGTGTTACACTACCACCGAGGAAGAAAGATACAATCTAGATTATGTTGACATATTAACCAAATCAGCACATGCCCCAAAAACTCCATGTTTTGATTTTATGTGTTTTGACTTGATTAATGGATTGTTTGAGTGGTTTAGGAGTGGTTGAGAGTCTTTGAGAAACCCTGGGTTTGAGCCTTGTCTTTAGCAAAAAATTGTTTTATCTTAATTAAAGGGTGTTGAGCTTAGCAAGTAGGCTTTATAAAAAATTGTAGGGGAAAAGAGACACAAGTGAACTGGTGGCCTAGTGCTGATGGCGTGAAATTACTGAGGGGAGAGCTTGGGTTCGAATCCTTTGGCATGCAAAAGAGTATTTATTTTATTTCCTTGCAGCATGAGAAGTGGAGTTAGACTAAAACTCTGTAAGGTGAAGTTTGAATTGATCTTGGAGTTTTTATGGAGGATATCAAGGAGGGATAAGGGGAAGGATTTATGGAGATTTTTAAGGAATTTGAATATGAGGGGAGTTGTGGCCGTATGGGACTCTGACGCTTAGTGGAATTCGGCTAAAGGGAAAGAGGGAGCATTTTTGGCACTAGGCATTCACTAGTTCGGTTTTGTGAGTGTTGGTAGCAGAGCTGCCAAATTCCCTTGCTGGCAGTTTAGGTTTTCCACTTTTTGGCATTTTGGGTTCTCTCTAGTCTTCATTGTGCTACGAAATTGACCATTTGTGTCTTTCCTTCTCTGTATCCTCGTTGTTCTTTTCCTCTCTTCTTGTCCAAACCTAACATCTACAGTCTCTTACCCCTTTTCTTTTGCAATCGGATTCTTCTATAGCCTAGCCAAACCTTCCCTTTCTCTTCTTTTAACTTCTGTTCATATTTTATCCTAGTCTGGCATAATATCACTACTGGTAATCCCTCTCTGCGTCGATCTTTTGCAAAGGTTCTGACTATCGGTAAGTGTTCAAAATCTATCCTCTGCTTTTCTTTTAAAATCAAATGCACCTATGCTATTCCTTTCATTTCCAGAATCGAATAACCCCATTAGTCGATTGTTATTTCATTCTTCACATACTGTACTCATTACGATTCTAGGGTCTTCCTCAAGGAGTGAAGTGTGAATGGTTTGGAGGAGTCACACTTTCGATCTCAAATGTCCGATAAGGTAATAAGATTACCTCATGTTTTTGGAGTTGGCAAAATATGCCCTATCACTTACTAATCGGTTCTTGATTGTACTATAGGAAATCAACAATGGCGTGTGATCGTTTCTGAACAACTATCATAGAGGGACTAAGGTCACCCTCATTCAAACAAGGTAGGAAGGGTGTTTCAGATTAAGCATCAATAAGAGGGTGCTTTACCCTATTGATTAAAGGACTAACTTTGGATCTTGTTTGAATCTAGGCTAAGTGTTCATGGAGCTAGAGCAATATCATAATCAGGTGTGTAATCACACTATCTCCTCTACGAATTGGCAAATGCCGAAAAATTGAAACTTTGACATTCGAGGCATCACGAGCGTGCGATTGCTCATCTGGTAAAATCGAGCCCACAGCCATGGGCGATAGACTGAAGAGGCCACCATGAGTGTTCTCATGTACTTGGACCATTATGGGCCTCATTGGGTCGAAATGGGCCTTGTGGGCCCAATGGGCTCGTGGGCCCCACACAGATAAAATTTATGATAAGTGGCAAATACTGGACTGGCCTATATCGTTCACATAGTTGTGCCTAAAATTGGGCTGAATGGGCCACACGAGCGTGTGTGCCCACTTGGGCCGAATATTGGGCTTTGGGCCGATTTACACCGTTTTGACCATATATGTTATCTGTGTCACTTGAGGTGACTGTAGACCTTCGGTAAGGTATTAAAATGATTGAAATACCCCTAAAGAGTAAAACGACTGACATAGCCTTAAAGATTAAAATGACTAAAATACCCCTAAAGAGTGAAATGACTAAAATACCCCTAAGGAGTAAAATGACTGATGTGTTCATGATTTGTATATGTTTGTTACTAAGTAGGACATTCTGCATATACGTATGATTTATGAGATGACATATTGTATGGGGTGGGATACTGTTATGGAGGAAGTATCTTTATCTTGGTGGCTCTACCACATATCACACTCTTGGCGGCGTTCTTTGCGTTATTATTCTTGGTAGCCTTCTTTGCGTTCTCATTGTTGGTGGCTTTGCCATATATACTGTTATTACTGGCAGCTATGCTACAATATTGGTGTGTTGGTTGGGTGGGTTGATTTTATCCCCACATGGTGTGTTGGTTGGTACGGGTGGTGTGCTAGTTAGATTCGGGTGGGTTACATATGTACATCATACTGATACTGTATTGGGCTTAGGCACACATTGATTACTGTAATGGGCTAAGGCCCATACTATACTGTTACTAAATAAGGCTCAAGCCTAGACTGTTATTGCATGATAGGGGTTTACACACTAAGTTCTCATAACTCAACCTTTTCTTTTAATTATATAGGTAATCCCCAGCCTTAGATGATTTGGAGATGCGAGGAACTTGAAGTTGGCCACATGTTCGCTATTATTTATTTCAGACCTAGTTAATTAAATTTTTATATTGGGTTGGTATTTATGTAAGAAGGTCTCTGATGATTTTATTTCTCTTAATTGGGTTTTAATTTCTTATTTTGAAACTGCTAAACTGATACAAACAAGTTTTCAAACTAATAACTGTTTTAAAAGACAAACACACATTTTTAAACTTCAAGATGACATTAATTAGAGTAGCTTCCGTGGCTTTTTAACCAACTAAGAAACCAACAGTAACAAACGTGGCAATCGTTTAAAAATAGTTTTATCTCAACAGGCCTAAATTCGAAAAACACTTCGATGTAACGCGTCAGATTCGGTCGTAACGTCTAGGCCAGGTTTGGGGTGTTACATTTAGTGGTATCAAAGCCCAGTTGCAAAACTCGACTGTGGAATGGGTTTTGAAAAGTCTACCTGAAAGCATATTTTAAAGATTTAAAATGTTTTTGAAAGATGTACAAGTGTGGCACACCGAGCCTCTGGTGCAAAATCTGTAAGTTCTCTAAATTTTGATTACTGTTATACTGTGAAACTCTAGATAGAGAAAACTGAGACCGTAAGAGACTATAAATTGTAGTGAGGCCTCAATCTGCAAGAACAAACCCCTAATGATTATTTTTATAATACATTTTGTTAATAATTATTGAAATTATAATCTGATGCATAAGACTTTTTAATCAGATAAAGCGCATTTTGAAATGAGCACTAGAGGTACTCGCGGAAGGGGTACACGGGGCCACGGTAGAGGCCGAAGAAGTGCTCGGGCTGGATCTTTAGCATCAGGTCATATGCCTGCTAGGGAGGCACCAGCCTTACCAGTAACTAAGACGGGGTCTTATGATCGGGCAGCTGGGGATGATGCTCTATCCCAAGCAATGCTTCGTATTTTAGAGTGGGTTGCTGGAGATAGTACTGGAACAGTGGGTCGAGGGTCAATTTCAGAGTGACTCCAGTCTAATGGAGAAGGAATTTTCAAGGGTATTTCTGGAGTAGCCCCAAATGTGACGACCTTGACTGTACTACAGAGCAAAAATTAAAAGGGGCAGTGTCCTTACCACGAGACGAGGCTTACCAATGGTGGCTCATAGTGAGAGAAAGTACGCAGGCTGATCGTTTGACATGGGATTTCTTTAAGGTGGCAATTTAAGGAAAGTACATGGGTGCAAGTTATGTGGACACTCGACAAAAGAAATTTCTGAGCCTGACCTAAGGGAGTAAGATAGTGGCAGAATATGAGGCTGAATTCTTGCGGTTAAGTTGGTGTGCTCGAGGGATACTAGCAACTGAGTATGAACGCTATGTGCATTTTGAGGCTGGCCTTTGAGACGAGTTAAGGGTATTGATAGCTCCACAGAAGGGGCGAGATTTTGCTGCTGTTGTAGAAAATGCAAACATTGAGGAAGAGGTGAAGCGCTCGGAGCGTCAAAATCGTGAAAAAGATGGGGGCAATAATAAGAGTGATTTTAGGCCTTCAAGTTCTTGTAGGAGGCCTATTAAGAAAGCCAGGTTTATGGGCCGGTTTGGACTGGAGTTCCTATTGCTATTGCTAGACCATAACCTTACGCTGACTGTGGGAGATCTCACTAGGGTGAGTGCTGGAAGAGGATTGGGGCATGCTTTAAATACATGTCCATGGATCATTGGGTTAAGAATTGTCCCCAAAGGCCTGTTCAGATGCAACCTGGAAGATAGGGTTATGGTCAGCCAGTGAGAGGTGGTCAACTGCCACCGAGGGGCCGTGGGCAGGCCAAAGGTGGTAATGGTGGGGGACGAGGTCGTAGAGACCCAGGCAGAGGTGCTGTAACACTAAGGTGAGGCAGCCATCCTTGGTCTATGTTGCTCGTTGTCGAGAGGATGGTGACGCCCCTGACGTCATAACCGGTACGTTCTTGATTTATAATGTACCTTGCACTACTTTAATTGATATTGGGCCTACATATATGTACGTTGCATGCACTATGTCGAGAACTTTGGGTAATCATTTCAAAAATATTGTTAATGAGATGACTGTGATAAGTCCACTGGGACAGTCAGTTAGGGTAAATAAGTTATTTAAAGATGTACCCCTTGAGGTCCAATGAGTAATTTTTCCAGCAGATTTGATGGAACTGTCGTTTGGTGAATTTGACCTTATTTTTGGTATAGATTGGCTGGTGAAACACCGAGCTAGTTTGGACTGTGCTCCTAAGCGTATGATGTTGAAGACTACTGAGGATGAGGAGGTGGCTGTGATTGGGGAGCAAAGGAATTATTTGTATAATGTGATCTCAGCATTAAGGGCCAAGAAACTAGTTCGCAAAGGTAGTGAGGCTTTTTTAGCCTATGTTAGTTTTTCTTATTTTGAAAGTCCTTCTGTCGGAGATATTAGAACTGTTAAGGATTTTTGGATGTATTTTTGATGAGGTCCCTGGGTTGCCTCCGAACCGTGAAGTCAAATTTGGTATTTAGCTCTTACCTAGAATAGCTCTAGTGTCTATCGCCCCAGATAGGATGGCACAAAAGGAGCTGGTGGAGTTAAAGGCTCAAATTCAAGAGCTTCTGGACCTGGGATTCATTCGACCGAGTGTGTCTCCGTAGGGAGCACCAGTTTGTTTGTAAAGAAGAAGGATGGGTCCATGCATGTGCATTGATTATCGGTAACTTAATAAACTGACTATCAAGAATTAGTATCCTTTACTGAGGATTGACGATCTATTTGATCAGCTGCAAGGAACTTCGACTTTCTCCAAGATAGATCTTCGTTCTGGGTACCATCAGCTGAGGGTTAAAGAGGCTGATGTGTATAACACTGTATTTAGGACTCGTTATGGTCACTCCGAGTTCCTAGTGATGCCTTTTGGACTGAGGAATGCACCATCTGCTTTCATGGATCTGATGAACCGAATATTCTAGCCCTACCTGGATCGGTTCGTGGTGGTATTTATAGACGATATCTTGGTGTATTATTGAATCGAGGATGAACATAATGCACATCTCCGAATTCTTCTGTAGATTTTAAGAGAGAAATAACTATACGCTAAGTTTAGAAAGTGAGTTCTGGCTGCGAGAAGTGACATTTCTTGGTCACATGGTGTCTGCCGAGGGGATTAGGGTGGATCATCGAAAAATTAAAGTCGTACTGAATTGGAAACCACCTAAGACCGTATCTGAGATTCAAAGCTTTCTAGGTTTGGCAGGGCATTACAGACGTTTTGTTGAGGGGTTTTCCTTGATTGCTGCACCTCTAACTAAGATGTTGCAAAAAGGGGTACCGTTTAACTGGACTGATAGACAGTAAGCAAGTTTTGAGAAACTGAAGAAAGTTCTGACTGAGGCCCCTATCTTGATACAGCCAGAGTCTGGGAAGGAATTTACTATCTACAGTGATGCATCACACATTAGATTGGGTTGTGTGCTGATACAGGAAGGTAAGGTGGTTGCTTATGTGTCTCATGAGCTTAAGCCTCACGAGGCAAATTACCCAACTCATGACTTGGAGCTAGCTACAGTGATATTCATACCAAAAATTTAGAGGCATTATTTATACGATGAGGTGTATTATCTACATAGATCACAAGAGCCTCCAATACCTCCTTACTCAGAAGGAGTTGAATCTTAGGCAGTGAAGATGGGTAGAGTTGCTTAATGATTACAACTGCTCGATTGAGTATCACCCTGATAAGGCTAACGAGGTAGCTGACGCATTAAGCCGTAGGGCCATATCTGATTTAAGAGTAATGTTTGCTCGTCCCAGCTTGTATAATGATGGTAGCTTGTTAGCTGAGCTTCAAGTGAGACCGACATGGACTGAACAAATTAAGGGGAAACAGTTGGTGGATGAGTCACTGGTTTTTTGCTTTCGATAAGTTAAGAATAGAGAGACTGTAGACTTTGGGTTGAATGGTGAGGGAGTACTGTGTTTCCGTGAGAGGGTCTGTGTACTGAGAGATTCTGAGTTAAAGCAGTCTATACTGCGAGAGGCGAATAGTAGTCTATACGCTATGCATCCTAGTAGAAACAAGTTATACCGATATCTTCGTGAGCTATACTAGTGGCCAGGGTTAAAACGCGAAGTTACTAATTTTGTGCGTAAGTGCTTAACATGTCAACAAGTTAAAGCTGAGCATCAACTGCCTTTAGGGTTATTGCAGCCAGTTAAGATTCCACTTTGGAAGTGGGAGAGAGTAACCGTGGATTTTGTGAGTGGGCTACCCTTAACGCCTAGTAAGAAGGATTCGGTATGGGTCATTGTAGATCGGTTGACTAAATTTTCCCATTTTATACCAGTCCGCACTGATTACTCATTGTAGAAGCTGGCAAGGTTGTATGTAGCTGAGATTGTAAGACTGCATGGGGTACCGGTTTCCATCCACATCTCGGTTTTGGATGAAATTACACGAGGCTTTGGGTACTAGGTTGGACTTCAGTACTGCGTTCCATCCTCTGACAGATGGTCAATCAGAGAAGGTGATTCAGGTACTGGAGGACCTATGAGAAAGTTGTACCATTGATTCCCGAGGCAACTGGGAAGACTATTTACCGCCAGCAGAGTTCACATATTATAACAGCTATCAATCCAGTATTCAAATTGCACCGTACGAGGTATTTTATGATCGTAGGTGCCGTACTCATACCTGTCAGACTAAACTAGGCAAGCGGTGAGTATTGGGGCCCAGAGTTAGTTTCTGATACCAAATAAAAGGTAAAATTGATTCGAGACCGATTGAAGGAAGAGCCTGATAGGTAGAAGTCTTATGCAGATCTTAAAGGCCAAGAGATTGAGTAATTCGTGGAAGACTTCGTATTTTTTAAGGTCTCTCCATGGAAAAAGATACTGAGGTTTGGGCGAAAAGGTAAGCTTAGCCCTAGGTTCATTAGGCCTTACCGTATACTGAAGCGTCTGGGACCAGTCGCCTATCAACTTGAGTTGCCTCCAGAATTAGACCAGATTTACGATGTGTTCCATGTCTCTATGCTGAGGCATTATCGCTCTGATCCGACACATATAGTACCAATCGAGGAGATCGAAGTTAGGCCAAATCTAACCTTTGAGGAAGAACCAGTATAGATATTGGACCGTGAGGTTAAGGTACTAAGAAAGAAATCGATCTCACTGTTTAAAGTGCTTTGGCAAAATCACAATACCAAGAAAGCCACGTGGGAACCTGAGGAGGCAATGCGACAACAATACCCACACCTATTCTAACCAAGTAAACTTCGAGGCCAAAATTTCTTTTAGGGCTTGGAATTTTAATGCCCCAAAAAATCCATGTTTTGATTTTATGTGTTTTGACATGAATAATGGATTGTTTGAGTGGTTTAGGAGTGGTTGAGAGTCTGTGAGAAACCCTAAGTTCGAGCATTGTCTTTAGCAAAATTTTATTTTTTCTAAATTAAAGGGGGTTAAGCTTAGCAGGTAGGCTTTATAAATAATTGTAGGGGAAATGAGACACAAGTGAACTATTGGCCTAGTGGTGATGGCTGAAATGGCTGAGGGGAGAGCTTGGGTTCGAATCCATTGACATGCAAAAGAGTATTTATTTTATTTCCTTGCAGCATGAGAAGTGGAGTTAGACTTAAACTCTGTAAGGTGAAGTTTGAATTGGGCTTGGAGTTGTTTTGGAGGATATCAAGGAGGGATAAAGGGAGGGATTTATGGAGATTTTCAAGGAATTTAAATGTGAAGGGAGTTGTGGCCGAATGGGACTCTTAGTTTTAGTGGAATTCAGCTAAGGGGAAAAGAGGGAGCATTTTCGAGACTAGGCATTCCCTTGTTCGATTTTGTGAGTGTTGATAGGAGAGCTGCAGAATTCCCTTGCTGGCAGTTTAGGTTTTGCACTTTTTGGCATTTTGAGTTTTCTCTAGTCTTCATTGTGCTATGAAACTGACCATTCGTTTCATTCCTTCTCGGCATCCTTGCTGTTCTTTCCTCTCTTCTTGGCCGAACCTAACATCTATTGTACCTTACCCCTTTTCTTTTGCAATCGAATTCTTCCATAGCCTAGCCGAACCTTCCCTTTCTCTTCTTTTAACTTCCGTTCATCTTCTATCCGAGTCTGGCTAACTATCACTACTATTAATTCCCCTCTGCGTCGATCTTCTGCAAAGGTTTTGACATCGGTAAGCGCTCGACATCTATCTCTACTTTTCTTTTAAAATCAAATGTAACTATGCTCTTCCTTTCTTTTCCAAAACCGAATAACCCCCTATGCAGTGTCTCAGGCCATGTTGCAGGTTTTAGAGAGAGTTGCGGGATCAAACGTGGGTTCTGGGGCTAGGAAGTTCGTGCTTTGAGCGACTTCGGTCAAACGGAGCTGAGGTATTCAGAGGTGTCTCTAGGGTAGCTCCGAACGTGGCAGAATATTGGTTAGAAGTAGTCGAGAGAATCATGGATGACTTGGACTGCACAGTTGAAGAGGAGTTGAAGGGCGCAGTTTCTTTACTTGGGGATGAGGCCTACCAGTGGTGGCTCACTGTCAAAGAGGGTACTCCAGCAGATCAAATGGATTGGGGTTTCTTTAAGGTGAAGTTCGAAGGGAAGTTCATCAGGGTTAGTTATATAGACGCGCAGAGGAAGGTGTTCCTAAACCTAGTACAATGGGGTAAGGTAGTAACTGAATATGAGGCAGAATTCTTGCGGTTAAGCCAGTATGCCAGAGGAATGGTTACAACCAACTACGAGCACTGTGTGAGATTCGAGGATGGGCTGCGGAATGAGCTGCGGGTGTTGATAGTTCCAAATTGGTATGTTGGTTGCATCTGCGTATCCGTCCGAGTCTGAGTCACGTTATTAGGGAAATAAAAATGGGAATTGGAATAGGGATATATGAATAAACTGAAAAGTATGAAAATAAAGAAAAATGTGAAATGGAATGTTTATTAGTGAAATGAGTTGTGCAAATGTTATGTGAAATAGATTGACCATGTATTAATATTAGCAATTGTATATTGCCATTCATTTTAAGTTTCTTGCATTTAAAATGAGTTATGTTATGTTTATTGTTTGGATTATAGAAATACCATTGAGTTATAGTCAGTGTACGGTTTGTTTTCCCATGCATAGGTTAGGTACTTAGTGATTTGACAGTTGACTAAGCATCCAGCGGCAATCTCGAACTCAAATTTGGTATCTAGTTAGCCTTTTTAAGATTGTGTAAATATGTATAAGTGTGATGGATATGGCCATACAATTGATAACTTGATAAATTGTTTTTATATGCTTAATGACTTCACATTTGAGAAAGTATTATGCTAGGCATGGTGTTTTGGTTGATGATTGGTTTGGTTTGATAGATAATATGCTTAGGTTATGTTTAGGAAATGCTTTGGTAAGTTTGATACTTAAACATGGGATGGTTGAATGGTTGATCAGATATATGTGTGGCTTGATTATTTGAGATACCACTGATGGTATATTGGTATGAATGAATATGGTCATTTTGCTAGATTTGAATTTATGATTGAGGTTCCAATTGTGCCATCTCTGTTAGGCACTTGAGATGGTTGTTTTAAATGATGATTTTGACTTCATTGAATGTTTTTGAATAGGTTAAAATGTGGCTTAAATGGTAGCTTGTGGCATAAGTGTTTCATTGGTAAATAGCTTATTTTAGAAGGCATTTTACAAGTACACATGGCACGAGACACTTGGCTTACACTACTGTGTGCTATACATGAGCTCATGGCACGACAGTGTGGTTTGTAAAATTTTAAGTGATTTTTGTGCACACGAGCACAGAGAGTTACATGGTTTGCTCACACGGCTGTGTGAACCATCCACATGGTCGTCTGACCCACTCATATGGCCATGTGGTCTATCCCACTCGGGTACGGCTCTTGTACATAGTTTAGCGACACAACCACGTGGTTCATCACACTTGGGCTGAGCTTTCACACACGACCAAGGGACACTGCCATGTACCCCTGTATGCAGATATTTCCTTTCTTCTTGTTATTTATTCAATTTAATCTTTGTTCATTACCGAATTGTTTTTACACTTCTGTATACTCAATATCTACCTGAAATAGATTGATTAATGTATTTATACATGTATATATGTGATTATTTAATATTTATTTTAAATTTTCATTAATAAATTGTACAAAATTGTTTGGTAATTATTCGTAACAACACATGACTTGGGTCTAACAACCAGACTAGGTAATGGGTGTTACACTACCACCGAGGAAGAAAGATACAACTGGATTATAGTTGACATATTAGCCAAATCAGCACATGCCCCAAAAACTCCATGTTTTGATTTTATGTGTTTTGACTTGATTAATGGATTGTTTGAGTGGTTTAGGAGTGGTTGAGAGTCTTTGAGTAACCCTGGGTTTGAGCCTTGTCTTTAGCAAAAAATTGTTTTATCTTAATTAAAGGGTGTTGAGCTTAGCAAGTAGGCTTTATAAAAAATTGTAGGGGAAAAGAGACACAAGTGAACTGGTGGCCTAGTGGTGATGGCGTGAAATTGCTGAGGGGAGAGCTTGGGTTCGAATCCTTTGGCATGCAAAAGAGTATTTATTTTATTTCCTTGCAGCATGAGAAGTGGAGTTAGACTAAAACTCTGTAAGGTGAAGTTTGAATTGATCTTGGAGTTTTTATGGAGGATATCAAGGAGGGATAAGGGGAAGGATTTGTTGAGATTTTTAAGAAATTTGAATGTGAGGGGTGTTGTGGCCGTATGGGACTCTGATGCTTAGTGGAATTCGACTAAAGGGAATAGAGGGAGCATTTTCGGCACTAGGCATTCACTTGTTCGATTTTGTGAGTGTTGGTAGCAGAGCTGCCAAATTCCCTTGCTGGCAGTTTAGGTTTTCCACTTTTTGGCATTTTGGGTTCTCTCTAGTCTTCATTGTGCTACGAAATTGACCATTTGTGTCTTTCCTTCTCTGCATCCTCGTTGTTCTTTTCCTCTCTTCTTGTCCAAACCTAACATCTACTGTCTCTTACCCATTTTCTTTTGCAATCGGATTCTTTCATAGCCTAGCCGAACCTTCCCTTTCTCTTCTTTTAACTTCTATTCATATTTTATCCCAGTCTGGCATAATATCACTGCTTGTAATCCCTCTCTGCGTCGATCTTCTGCAAAGGTTCTGACTATCGGTAAGTGTTCAAAATCTATCCTCTGCTTTTCTTTTAAAATCAAATGCACCTATGCTATTCTTTTCTTTTCCAGAATCGAATAACCCCATTGTCGATTGTTATTTCATTCTTCACATACTGTACTCATTGCGATTCTAGGTTCTTCCTCAAGGAGTGAAGTGTGAACGGCTTGGAGGAGTCACACTTTCGTTCTCAAATGTCTGTAAGGTAATAAGATTACCTCATGTTTTTGGAGTTGGTCGAATATGCCCTATCACTTACTAATCGGTTCTTGATTGTACTATAGGAAATTAACAAGGGCGTGTGATCGTTTCTGAATAGCGATCGTAGAGGGACTAAGGTCACCCTCATTCAAACAAGGTAAGAAGGGTGTTTCGGATTAAGCCTCAATAAGAGGGTGTTTTACCCTGTCAGTTAAAGGACTAACTTTGGATCTTGTTTAAATCTAGGTTGGGTGCTTGTAGAGCTAGAGCAATATCATAATCAGGAGTGTAATCACACTATCTCCTCTATGAATTAGCAAAAGCCGAAAAGTCAAACTTCTGCATTTAAGGCCTCACGAGCTTGCAATCGCTCGTGTGGTAAAATCGAGCCCACAATCGTGGGCGATAGACTGAAGAGGCCACCACGAGGGTTTTCGTGCATTTGGACCCTTATGAGCCTTGTTGGGTTGAAATGGGCCTTGTGGGCCCAATGGGCTCGTAAGCCCCATACGGATAAAATTTACGATAAGTGAAAAATACTGAAATGGGCTATATCGTTTACATAGTCGTGACTGAAATTGGGCTGAATGGGCCGCACGAGCTTGTAGGCCCACTTGGGTCGAATATTGGGCTTTAGGTCGATTTACACCGTTTTGACCATATATGTTATCTGTGTCACTCGAGACAACTGTAGACCTTCGAGAAGGTAGTAAAATGACTAAAATACCCCTAAAGAGTAAAATGAATTAAATACCCCTAAAGAGTGAAATGACTAAAATACTCCTAAGGAGTAAAATGACTGATGTGTTCATGATTTGTATATGTTTGTTAGTGAGTAGGACATTCTGCACATACGTATGATTTATTAGATGACATACTATATGGGGGTGGGATACTGTTATGGAGGAAGTATACTATACTGGTGGCTCTACCACATATACTGCTACTGGAATCCTTGTTGCGTTACTATTACTAGCAGCCTTGCTGCGTTACTGTTACTAGCAGCCTTGCTGCATTACTTTACTAGTAGCCTTGCTACGTTACTGTTATTACTGGCAGCTATGCTGCAATATTGGTGTGTTGGTTGGGTGGATTGATTTTATCTCCACATGGTGTGTTGGTTGGTATGGGTGGTGTGTTAGTTGGATTTGGGTGGGTTATATATGTGCATCATATTGATACTGTATTGGGCTTATGCCCACATTGATTACTATAACGGTAGAGGCCCACACCGCATCTTATTCTTGAATTGGGCTCGGGCCTGCATCACATTGCATGATAGGGGATTACACACTAAGTTCTCATAACTCACTCTTTTCTTTTAACTGTACAGGTAATCCCCAGCCTTAGATGATTTGAAGCTGCGAGGAAGTCGAAGGTGGCCACACGTCCGCTATTATTTATTTTAGACCTAGTTATTTAAATTTTTATATTGGGTTGGTATTTATGTAATAAGGCCTCTGATGATTTTATTTCTCTTAATTGGGTTTTAATTTCTTATTTTGAGACTCCTAAACTGATACAAACAAGTTTTCAAACTAATAACTGTTTTAAAAGACAAACACACATTTTCAAACTTCAAGATGACATTAATTAAAGTAGCTTCCGTGGGTTTTTAACCAACTAAAAAACCAACAGTAACAAACATGGAAATTGTTTAAAAATAGTTTCTCTCAATAGCCTGATTTTGAAAAAAACTTCGATGTAACACGTCAAATTCGGTCGTAACGTCTAGGCCGAGTTTGGGGTGTTACAACATTCCATTACAATACGGACAAATTATCCACTTGAGAGGTTAGCCAAATTTTATGTTGCTTAGGTTGTTAGATTGCACGATGTGCCATTATTTATTATTTCGATCGTGATCCAAGGTTTACCTTTAGTTTTTTTTTAATAAATTTCACGAGGCTCTATGTAGTAAACAGAATTTTATTACTGCTTTTCACCCATAGACTGATGACCAGTCAGAATGAGTTATTCAGATTCTGGAAGTTATGCTTCGATGTTGTATTATTGAGTTTGAGGACAGCTGGGAGAAATTTCTATTGTTAGATGAGTTTTCCTATAATAATAGTTACCATTCTAGTATTAAAATGGCACCATTCGAGGCTTTATACGAACATAAATGCATAACTCCATTACACTAGTCAAAATTGAGAGAAAGAAAGTTAGTCGGGACAGATTTAATCAAAGAAACAGGAGATAAAATTTGTATTATCCGAGATTGTTTGAAAGTCACTTCAGATCATCAAAAATCATATGCAGATTCAAAATGAAAAGATATTGAATTTCAGACAGGTGATAAAGTGTTCTTTAATGTCTCTCAGTGGAAGAAAGTTCTGCGTTTCGGTAGAAAGGGAAAGCTTAGTCTGAGATAATTGGTCCTATGGCTTACAAACTAGTATTACCTCCGGAACTTAAAAAGATTCACAATGTTTTCCATGTTTCAATGCTATGACGGTATAGATCAGACCCATCTCATTTTATTACTCTCGACAGGAGAGAATTGTAGTCTGATCTATCGTATTCAAAAGAGCCAATAAATATTTTTAACACGAGAAGGGAAATAACTCACTAACAAGCGAGTACTGATAGTGAAAGTTTTATGGGACCTACATGATATTGAGGAAGCTACATGGGAAATGGAAGAGTCGATAAAATATCAGTACTCGAACCTATTTTTAGGTAAGAAATTTTGAGGACGAAATTTTTCTAAGGGCGAGAGTTGTAACAACCCGTTTTTAGTGGTACCAAAATGGTGGTTTCGAAACCCCAGTTTCTGATGGTCGAGTTAGTAAATATTATTTATTAATATTTACTAGTCTATTATAGAGTTATTTTAAATTTTTTTCTGGTAATTTTTGGATTGAATGGTTAATTAGGGTACAATGACTAAATCGTAAAAATTGTAAAAGTTAATCACTATAGATTTTTATCGGATAAATGACTTGAAAGGAAATTAAATAGGGTTTTACTTGGAAAATTAACCACTTAGAAAAATGATGGACGGGTAGTGTGTTTTAATTGAAAAATATGTTAATTATAATATTGAATTAATAATAAAATATGATAAAACATAAAATTAAGGGTCATCATCTTTTCTCATTTATACTTCCATCGATTTTTCACCATTTTGAAGAGAACAAAAAGCTTCCAAGCATTCAAACTATTCTACCCTCTCATGTAAATTCAATTTAATCTTATTTTTTTTGTAAATTTTATGTTTTTAAAATTGTTGTAGCTTAATCTAGCTAACTCGGGTATTAAATCATAAAACTGTTAAATGTTTTGGAATGTTTTCATTGATGGTTTTTGATGTTAAATAGCTTGTAAGTAAGCTTAGATTTGATTAAGGACTAAATTATAAAGTGAAATGTGTTAGTTTTGAGTTAGGGATTAAAATGAAAATATTTCAAATTTGGAATTAAATTTCTATATTTATTGATTATAGAGGGATGTATAAGGATTTATTTGAAATTAGATTGTGAAATAGGGCTTAAATGTGAAATATATGATAGTTTCAGTTTTAGGGGCTAAATTGAATAAAATGTGAAACTTTAGGGAAATTATGTAAAATGAAAGTAAGTTTTCATATGCCTTGAATAAGAGGTTATAAGGCAATTACCATTGATATTTTGAAATGAATTATCGTATAGATCAAGAAACGAATCAACTAGAACTTAATCGAGGAAAAGGGAAAATTACAAACTAGTCCTCGACACCTCGTTTGATATCATTTTTCCAGGTAAGTTCATATGTTGTAGTATATATCAATAATTGAGTTGTTTGTGATTGAATTGTGTATTTATGTTGAACTAATATACTTTGAATTAGTATACAAATTGATACAAAAAGGTGAGGAGTGGACTGAATGGTAATAAATCATATTGTTGCGTAAATAGTGCCCAAATGAACTATAGGATAGGATATAATAAGCATGCCAATATGGTTATTCACGCATTGTAGGGTTATGTAAAAGAAATGATACTAAATGCACTGATGTATGGAGAAAAATTACTGTTATCGGAATCCAACATTTCTTGTGGATTACCTAGTTTGTCTTTGCGGATACCACTATTACTGATTATATCTACATAAGATAAAGTTGTGTTTAAAGAGGATGTATAGCCTATGGGCTAAGCGCTTTATTTTTCAGGTGTGTTTTGGAGATATAGCTCAAATGAGAGACTAGGTGTATTTTGGATGGTTAATCGTGTATCCAAATATATTAATCTAGTTCATCGAGCATAATAGTGTAAAAGAAAATATTATAAATAATGGTATATGTATCGTATGAATGGAAATGGTTATTGTAACACCCCGCTCAACATAGTCCTAGGTGGTGGTTTGTGTGGGTGAATTGTTGACTAAATTATAAGCCAAGGAAGGTTGGTTTATGTCTTATCTGCTAGGTTAATTTAATGTTGGTTGTCGCGCCATGATTGTCATATTGTTTGGCCAATCAGGTGTGTCTTTAAAGACATGGTTGAAGGTTCTTCTTTTGGCATAGTATAGGTTATTGATCTATACATGTTGGTGTGGTTGTTGTGGAGAACCCGCCAATAAATGGATTCTGTTGGCAAGCCTTGTGTTGACAGACCCTTCTATTAGTATCCTCTAGTGACGGATTATTAGGTCATGGGTGCGATAGTTTTCTTTATGAGCACATGGGTATGCTATCCAATTTTTGTTGGTTTCTTCTTAAGATTTAGTTGGAAATTAACTAGGGTGCAAGGATGGAAATTAACTATAGTCCAAGGATGTTTAAGGTAAGATTTGTCCAAAAATTATTATGTCGGCCACAAAAGGGTTCTAAGTTAGCTTTGCATGGTTGGCCACGTGTAAGGTTATTGTGAGAGCTACGTGGGATATAAATAACAGTGTGGCTATTGTAGTGGGGATTCTTCTTCTTTTCTTTCTTCTGTCTTGTTTTTATTATTGTACCCCGAGAAAAGAATGAATAACCTTGTCAGAGAAGAACCAACGAGTGTCCAAATAAAAATACTTGTGGTGTAAACAACTACTTTGACATCTTCTGTGAGTATCCAATTTGTGTGGGTTTTTTATAAGTCTACTCTGAGTCCCTATATACTGTTTGTTTATGGGCTGTAATAATTAAGGGTTATGAATTCAGGTAAAATTGTCTCCTTTGAACATGGTAAGTTTTGCATGTAACCATCTTCATGTGCATGTAAGTGATAAGAAATAAACACGATTTCCTTGGTGTGCAAACTCAATACCCGATATGATGGGCCACTGGTAGGGCATGCTAGTTGCTAACCAGGTTGGCGGAGATGACAAGCCACTAGTAGGGCATGTTAGTTTCTAGCTAGATTGGCATATGTAATGGGTTACTAGTAAGGCATGCTAGTTACTAACCAACCTGGTGTTATGGGTGATGCCATCAGTAGGCCGTGTTAGTTGCTAACTACGGCAAAGAGCCCTAATCTTGTGGGAAAACACGCATATGTTCAAAATAATCTGGACCAATACATTTCTTATGAGTTTTAAATATGGGATTTGAGGTTAGCAGAAGGAAGAGCATGGGAAATACTAAGAAAATGTAAACAATGGGTTTGTTGTATACAATACACATTATGAACATTCGAAGTGAGGTATGAGAATGATAATCTACTAAGAAATCAAATGTGAATCTTTAATCTTGACATAAATCTGCTTCAGAATTGACTTTAATGGTGTTTTTCGAGTTGTTTTCTTGAGTATTCTATGACGGCTCTTATACCTTACTCTAATTTTTCGATTTTCAATTGTTTTCCTCCTTTTTCTCCCAAATGCTCTCATAAGTCTAAAAACATGAATTTAAATGATTAGGATCATAAAATTCCCCATTAACATAGAATAATCACCTAAAATCGCATTAAGAATGAGATTAAAACATGTTACTTTTGGCATTTATCAAATATCCCCACACTTAAGCGTTTGGTTATCCTCAAGCAGAATTCTCAACCTACATTCAAGTTAACTTCTCTCAATTTATTATCTTCATTCATAATGTCTTAGGATAATTCAAAGATAATCATGCACTTGAAACTCAACTAAAATGACACTAAAGAACACAAGCAATCTAAATAGCAAAATTTAAGGCACAAAACATAAGCGTCTCCCTATATCAATACTTACTTGAAATTCAAAGTCAACAAGAAACAACATCCTCACTAAAGACTCACTCAAAGCACTCAAAGTGTTTAAGGTTCAAGTAATATGCACTCAACAGTCGAACGAGAAATATTTTTACCATATGCCTGCTTGAAAACCAAATCTCCACCACTATAGAATGAGATGACACACCAATCAAGAAGTCATTACAAGGTTATAATGGGGCTTAGGTTAAGGGAAAAATGTCAAAAAAGTTGGTTACAATAGAAAATTGAGTTGATAACTTGGAAAACTTGAAAAAAATCAGTTGCTAAATTAAAAGAATTTATATCAATAAGAAATAAAGAATAAAAATGAATTTTTCAACGGAATATGAAACTAACGATTCAACCTCGAACAAGAAACTCAACAATACAAATGATGGAACATTGTTAAGCAACTAACCAAATAAAATCTCGAGAAAAAAGAATTAATAAAAAGGATAATTTTATAACATAGATATGGTTTACGAGCTAACATGAATGGGTGATAGAGAAAAAAATGTGTTAGGATCAGCAGTGTTTATTAGGGGTTAATACAACATGTAAGCTGATTAAAGGTTAAGTGGGTTAAATTCTAAGTGCCTCTATCATCTTAGTATATCAAATAAAAAATGTAGTCTCGACATGTATAACCAAACAAGTTCTAGAATACAAATCAAGTTGACATACAACCAAAAATAAAATGAGCACGAAATAAAATATATGCGCTATAGGCTCAAAAGCTCACAAAAAAAATTATGATTTTGATGTCAAACTTATAAATTTAAATTTCAAAATAATTCTTTTGATTAACGAGACAACCTAAAACAATAATTTATGAAAAAAAAAACTTATCATGTTTGACTGTCTCGTGCCTTAAAGTATAAATCACACAATGCAAACATCCACAAATTATTCTAAAGCAGAATCAATAAAAACTCCAAATTAAAAAATAATTTAACTTCAATGAGAGGTATGAGAAAATTATTTAAACACAAAAAACAATTCAGAGATTTTTTTTGCATAAACATATAAACAACCTCCCCACACTTAAGATGTACATTGCCCTCAATATACAAATAAAAATAATCACAGAATGAGCACAATATCATAAAGGAAGGGGTAAACTAAAACTGACCTGAATTTCGATGAATTCCCTAGAATAGTGAAAACTGAAATCGTAGGTAAATCTAAATGAAGTACATGTTTTCGAGCAAACTAATAAGAAAATAGACAAAATGAATAAGATAAAGAGATAACAAACTAGAAAAAATCAACAAAATAAAAAAAAAAAATAGTGCGTAATAAACTAAAAATAGAACATATAAGTCTCAAAAATAAAATGAAAACAACTAACAAAATATAAAGTAGAATTGAAAACAAAAATAAAATAACTAAAATGGAAAACTAAAGTAAATCATTGATCGACGGCCAGTGGTAAGTCAGAATCGCAAGGCGCATCAAGGGGAACTAGTGAAGAAATGTGGAAATGTTGGTACATCTGCTATAGGTATGTCTCGGGGCGATCCTAATGGCATTTAATCTAGCCGGAGTGCTCCAAGTGTAACTACTCGAGGCAATCTATCCACTTTTTTTGTTGCTGCTCAAGACGGTCGATCTGATCAGACTTTTCTACTCAAAGCGGTCAATCCACACGAAAATGTCATCGAGTGTAACATAATGGGTAGAGATGGGGTGTCTCGGAGGAGGGGAGGATCAAGCTGGGTCCACATGTAAAGGAGGATCAACATCCGCAAGCTCCTCATGCTCATCTTGAGGATCCAGATGCAACAATGTATACCAATGAGGACCTACTTCATGCTAGCGCTGAGTCATCCTCATATGGCTCATAATAGATCATCCTTGCCGAGTCATGTAAGGACCCATATAGATATGGCCCTTCTTACTCTGATCATACTGGTGGCGACAACTTAGAGGCACCAAATAGGCAACATTAATGGGGTGATGTGCCTCTATTCTCCAAAAGAAATAAGCATTAAATGTACCAACAACCCCTATGCTCTCCCTCCGACAAATCAATGTGTGCGCCAAAATGGCATGAATATAACGTAGGGCCAGAGGTAGACAAGTCACCTTAGACTAGCTTGGGTTGTATTGTGCCGCAGTCTCGGTGACCTCGAACCAAAAAAGTAGAGCCGATCTATGGATGTGCCTAGATAAGTTCAGGAACTCTGGGTACTTATCAACATGTCATACCCCCGAGTCTAAAAAAGATAATGCGTGGGTCATCCCACCATTACATAGCCTATTGTAGAAAGAATGTCGAACATATCTCCAGTGTGAGTTCTGTATATGTAGGCTCCACGATAGTTAAACCGATCTCACTCAGCCGTATCAATCAGAGTCTAAACTCTGTCAGGTTCATGGACCGCCTACAAGGCCTCCCAGTTAATGCAACGCCCCAAACCCAAAGGTCACGCCTTTAAGTGCTGATACTGGTCCTCATGTAGACCCGAAGGAAATTGGAAACACAAATGTCTCGCGACTGTAGTAGGGGCCAAGGACGAGGAGCACCCGGTGTCTTTTACCTTTTAGAGTCGGGGACAGAAGTCTTGGTTTTAACTCTAGTATTCATCATAAAGTACCTGAAAGAACAGATAAAAACCAAATAAATTAATATCAGTACAAATAAATAAATAAACAAATCAACAAATAAAACAAATCGGCACACAATCCATCTCTCATGAAGAAAACCAAAGCACAATACTAATAATAGAATAATCTACTCCTAATACAAAAATAAAACTAATAGTAAGCAAAATAAAAATTGAACTAACTATAGCAATAATAAAAATAAAACTAATCTTAATAAAAAAATAAGAAAAATAATCTAAGAACAGTATAATAATAGTAATGATAAAACTAATATAATAATAAAATAAACAAAAAGGAAGTAAGGGGGACAAATGGTGGAGGGTTGGCAGACAGCAGTGGCGGAACGACAAAGGGACGGCAGGCGATGTTAGGGCAAAATAGTGAAATGGCCAACGAGAAACGATGTCACAATAAGGACAATCGAGTGACGAAAGAAGGTGGGAGGGTGTTCTTCGGCGGATAGGAAACGGGGGAGGAAATAGAAAGGGAAAAAACAAGGACGGTGGTGGTGTGTAGGTTCGGGGTGGGTCGACAGAGGTGGAGATCTAGGGGAACAATGACTAAAAAGGGGAGGGCGAACAACGATGGTGATTAAGGCTCGAGGTGTTTGAAGTCAAAGGAGCAATTAGGGGTAAAGGAGAAGGGGGAGCCAATGGCGGGCAGTTTGAGGGTGACGACGCAGAGGGAAAACTAGTGGCTAGAATTGACGAGGAAAGGATGGTCAACAAGAATTTGTGAAGGGTGGTTCATGGTTGAAACGGCGTGAAAAGGATAAGAAAAAAAATTGAACAGAAACTGTAGACTTGAAATAGAAGACATGGTCATTCATATGACCTGTATTGGGCCACACGACCCTATCTAGCACCCGTGTAAGGCCCCTTAGCTTGTGTATGATTCAAAACATAAAAAAATAAGCTTCAATATCCACATTGCCCGTGTGTCCCACACGGTCGTTTCGTCAGACTGTTTGGTCTCTCTCAAGCTGTGTAATGCTTTCGTTCACTTTTCTCCTGGTCATGTACATGGCGTGTGGGTTACATGACCATGTCGTTAGGTCGTGTGACCTTACTTAGACCATGTGGGTCACAAAAAATTAAAATTAGTTCTAGTAGTCACACGGTCTAGGACACGCCTATGTGCTTAGGCCATGTGTCTCACACGGCCGTGTCTTTAGGCAGTGTACGATAATTAAGGCTAAGTGGGTGTTCATTTGTTTCTCCTATGCCCGTGTACAAGGGTGTGTGGGTCACATGTTCCATGACACGCCCGTGTGCCAAGCCGTGTGTGTCACACTACCATGTCGACAAGCCGTGTAACTCTCTAATGTCGTGTGTGTTGAAAGAAAATTGAAAAAAAAACCTCCAGTATGCATACGGCCTGGAACATGACCATGTTTCGGCAGTATATGTCTCACACGGTTGTGCCACCAGGCCTTGTGGATCACCCCAAACCATGTGGCTCCTCCCTTTGTTTTGACTTTTTTAATTTTTTTTTTAAAACATACTAGGCATTCCACAAAATTAATAGAAATAAAAACCAACACTCGAGTTGTCTCTTTAGAAGCACTTATTTAGAGTCTAAGCTCAACTTTCTCTTTCACGTATACGGTTAACTCAAATTTTGGAGTCGAAGCTCCTCTCTTTAGTTATTAATATAACCACCAAGATAAGATTTGAGTCGATGACCATTTACCTTTAATGTGTCATATTCAGGATGTGTTACCTCTATTGTGCCATATGGAAAGACTGTTTTTACCACAAATGGGCTCAACCATGTCGTTTTTAGCTTTCTAGAAAATAGTTTAAGCCTTGTGATAAACCGTAAAAGTAACATATTTTAACCCCAATTTAATAGGCTTTTGGATGATTTAGACCTTGATTTATGTAAAAAGCTGCTTTTAATCCTTTCTTTTCATGTTTATACTCAGGAAAGCACTCGAGGATAAAAAGAACACAAAACGGGCTTAAAACGGAGTAATTGGGCCTTAGCAAGCAATCAACACGGCTTGGCCCAAAGCCCACACGACCGTGCCTCGCCAATTACCTAGAGCACAGCCTCAACTATGTAACAAATGGTCGTGCAGCATCCATTCATCACACGAATGTGCCTGGTGATCTACATGGCCGTGCCCAAATCGACAGACCTCAAGCACGGCCTGAATCCTGACTCACACGGCCATGCTAAAAATGACATAATCGAGACATGGCCTAACCACGATTTATATGGGCATGTGCCATGGCCATGCCCCTGTCGCGGGAGAGAAATTTCACTTTGATTTGGATGTTTGAAGCCAACATACTTCTAATTCTACTCCAACAACCTAATAGTAATTCTGCTTGAATGAGATACTTAGAAGCCAAGTATAGCATCCCAAAGCCTATAGAAACAACCCAAGGCAAACATTAAAGGGGAGCTTTTTGGCAGAGGCTTTTGCCGAAGCGTTCATCTTTTAGGGAATCATTTAAAGATAGCCAGTTGATTCATCTCAAGAAGCCGGAACTCCATTCAAGATAGAGGATCTCTCCTTTAATTCCTTCAGGGGGTTTTATGGATTTCTTATGTTTTGTTTATTCTTTACTATTGAGATGTTTTCGCATTTAGTTATGCACTAAACCCCTCAGATACCTGAAGGGGATGAAACCTATGATGGATTTTGTTATTTAATTTCTAAATTATATGATAAGTACTTGGTTTGTTCTTAATTATGTTGCTTAATTTAATCTGATGTGCTTAGGTGGAGGAGGAATAGACCCTACCTAAGAGTAGATCTTGTAACACCCCAAACCCGGCCAATACACCACGACCGAATCTGGTATGTTACGGGGAAATTCGTATTTGAGAGGTTAGGTTTCCGGTTAAAGTGTTGATGAAAACTCTTTGCTGTGTTTGAAGAAAAAACAAAATTCTTGGGTATGATTGTTTGAAACCGATAGTGCATTTTGAAAACCCTAAGTTTTGAAAACTTAATGGATCTAATAGTAAAACCAATTTATATCATTTGGAAATTGAGTTATTCCTTTTAGGTTGCTAAAAAACATTTTGAACTTAGTTTAAGTTTGGAAAACATTTGAGTTGCATCCATTTTAAATTACGTGATACCCGATGGTAAAGTTTAAAACTTATCGCTTTGTAGTTTTGAAAACCTTATCTTTCCAAGTTTTATCCAATATTAAGCCAATAATTTGTTAAGGCATATTTGAAATCAAATTTAAGCATAAAAATAACCAAAGTATAATTTTAAAAGGACTTTTACAATCCCAACAAACCAAATAAAAGAAAATATGAAATATAGTACCAAGTTTTTAACTCAAAGGCAACTCCGAATTTATTTTTGGCATGGTCACCTCGAGTCCATCCGGCCCATGTCCGCGATCTAAGTGTCACCGAAATGATAAGGAGAAGGTGAGTCGCAAGACTCGATGCATAAATCCTCCCGATGAATGCAACATACTAACACACATCATAACAAAGCAATACAATTAATGCACCCGATCCTAACCATCCATAACACCTTTTCTACCCCGTGTGGTACCAAACCACTGGTGGTGCCAAACCACTGGTGACCCAAAGTCACGATATCCATCAATGTGGTGCCAAACCACTGGTGACCCAAAGTCACGAATAATCCATCTGTGGGGCCAACCCATGTGTGATACCAAATCACTTGCGACGATCCCGTATCTCAATAGTGGGGCCAACCCACGGTGGCGTTAAACCACAGGGACAAGTTGCTATGAGGTGCCAAACCTCTGGTGTCCTAAAGACACAATTGTGATACCAAATCACTGATGATCGAAGTCACGAATAGTCAAGTTGTGGGGCCAACCCACGTGTGATACCAAATCACTGGCGACAATCCGTAATATCAACTGGGGCCAACCCATCGTGGTACTAAGCCACTGGGACAAGTCGCTATGAGGTGCCAAACCTCCGTGACCCAAAGTCACAATAAATCGATCTGTGGTACCAAACCACTGGAGGTGCCAAACCTCTGGTGTCCCAAAGACACGGATATCATATTCCCCCTCCTCTCATATCACCCATAGACATATCATACCGACTCATGTAATGTATGCCAATCATGCAAATCATGCTAACATATTAATATTTCATCTAACAACACATACATCATAGATCATGATATCATATATCAATAACAGAACTCGTAACGAAACGGACTTACCCGAATCCGTGCACAAACCCTTAGGGTATCACATCAATCCACCAAGTTTTCGGCCTTATTAAGAAATCAGGTTATTAAGCATATTACTAAGCAAAGAGTGTGTTAGTTTACACACCTGTTAAAACGCAAGCCTTAACCCCAAAGAACCGATCTAAGACCCTCGATTACCCTGCTCCTATAATCGGCCAAACATGAACATCAGGACCAAGGCCATTCGGCCAACCCAAATAAACCCAAAGGGTTAACGTTTGAACCCTTACCTTGCAAACGATTTGGTTTCCTACCAAATCCCGAACCAACTAATGGTTCCCCTGACAATCGGCCACACCATATTAAGAAGAACAGTTAATCCTTTGAAGGCTTTGGCTTAACGAAACTAAGAGAATAGACTAATAAAACCAACCCTTACCACCACTTACCCACCGATCACTCACAAGTGGAGGCTTCGCTTGACTGCTTCGAAATCCTAGAGACCCTATAACAAAATGGTTCCAAAACAATCGATTAACACACTTCCAATCAAATGCCGAATCAACTCTTACCTTGCAAAAGTCGACAGAGAACAGGGAGGGGAAGAAATAGGCATTCGGCCTAGCACTAACCTTCCTCTCAAAACCCGATTGGAGAAAAAGAGAAGAGACCACTCTTGCTTGAGACTTTTGGCCACCACTAAAAAAAAGAAAGAAGAGGGTTAATTAGAGCCTTGGAGGTTGAAACAAAAGAAATGTGATTCAAAAGAAAAGAAGAAATCGGCAATGGGAGATTTAGAAGTGAGAGGAAGGTTAAAGGAGGAGGCGAGTAAGTTTCGACAAGAGTTTTTAAGAAAACAAGACAAAGTATGAGAGGAAGAAGATGGTTATTTAAACAACACAAATGAAAAAGTAAAAGAGAGGTAGGAGGGTATATGGTTCGCCAAAGATAAAAAAGAGAAGAAACCAAAAGAAATAAAAGCTTGAGAACTCAAAGAGCATTAATTTGCCAATGAAAATGAAGGAAGAAAACAAAGCAAGTTTCAAGGGTATATGTTGCTTGGGGATTTTCGATTTCAAGAAAGAAAATGAGAGACTTACTTGCAAATTCATTAGCTATTGACAAAAGAAAATACTTGGCTTTGACACAAGTTGACGAAAAAAATACCAAAATGCCTAAGAAAATCGGTACTTCCCACCTATCCACCAAAACCGGCCACTCCCCCCTGAAGACTCCAAGATTCAGCCACCTCCCAAGCTCACTCATGGCCACTAATTCAAACTGATTTGAATTAGCCAAATCCCTTAATTTCCTCTCAACCCACCATTTGAAATATTTGACTTGGTCCATGGCAGAGTTTGAACTGCACACTACTTCTCCTCCTCCATGCCGTCAAAATGGAAGCAAAATGATGAGACTTCTGCAGCTCGAACACAGGACCTCCTCCCCTTGCAAGTGGCGTCACACACAAGCTCTAAGTGGTGCCTTCCTTGCCACTCTACTAGCTCAATTCTTGTGCTAAAATTCACCTAAAAATACCTATAACCCCTAGCTCCTTCAGCTCCATTCACTTAAAGCTTAAAAACTAAATTTTTTCCTACCACTCAGGCCTACACCAAAGCTTACAACTAAGCCCCAAAACATCAAAACAATGACATTGCGACTGCACACATGCAAACAATGCAACAACAAAATAGCCCCTAACCTGTGGTATTACGCTTATACCCCTTAAAAATAATTTTGACCTCGAAATTACCTCGATCAAAAGAGTTGAGGGTATCGCGCTTCATCGCATCCTCTGGTTCCCATGTAGCTTCTTCCACACCATGATTCCGCCATAGCACTTTTACCAAAGGAACCGACTTTCTCACGCAGGACTTTCACATCTCGATCTAGAATCTGCACTGGTTCCTCCTCTATGGTCAAATCCAGATTCACCTCGATATCTTCCACTGCTACGGCATGCGATGGATCTGAACGATATCGCCTAAGCATCGAAACATGGAATACGTCGTGAATCTGACTTAGCTCTACTGGCAACTCAAGCTGATAAGCTATCGGTCCCACTCGTCTCAGTACCTTATACGGCCTAATAAACCTCGGACTTAACTTGCCTTTCCTCCCGAACCTCAACACTTTCTTCCATGGCGAGACCTTGAGAAAGACCTTATCACCCACGACAAACTCTATATCTCCACGCTTGAGATCGGCGTAAGACTTACGCTTTGTCAAAGCTTCCTTCAATCGAGCCCTGAATCAACTTAACCTTGTCTTGATCTTTGCGACCAACTCGTCCCAACATCCGACGCTCACCCAACTCAAGTCCAACATGTAGGTGAGCGACACTTCCTACCATACAATGCCTCATATGGTGCCATCTTGATGCTTGTTTGGTAACTATTGTTATAGGTGAACTCACTAATGGTAGAAAATCTTCCCAACTACCTCGAAGTCCAAAACACAACCTCGTAGCATATCCTCTAAGATCAGATAACCTTTTCCGATTTGCTGTTATCATGGTGAAATGTCAGGTTAAAATCCAAACGCATACCCAGAGCTCGATGCAACGCTTTCCAGAACCTTGACGTAAATCTGGGATCCCTATCTGAGATAATCGATACTGGCACATCGTGCAGCCTCACTATCTCTAACACATACAGCTTCGCTAACCTCTGAAGTGAGTAATCCACCCTCACCGGAATGAAGTGAGCTGATTTAGTCAAATGATCCACAATTATCCAAACTGAGTCCTTCTTGCTAGGCGTAAGAGGTAATCCACTGACGAAATCCACAGTTATCCTTTCCCACTTCCACTGGAATCTTCACCGGTCAAGCAACCTCGACGGCAATCGATGTTCACCTTGACCTGCCGACATGTCGGACACTTCCCTACAAACTCGCACTTCCTCTTGCACTCCATCCACCAAAATCGCTTTTTAGATCCCGATACATCTTACTACCTCCAGGATGCATAGCGTAGGGTTGCTATGTGCGTCCTGAAGAATCTTCTGCCTTAACTCAATATCCCTCGGCATACAAGCTCTCCCTTGAAAACACAGCACTCCATCACTAGACAAACTGTAACCCTCCAAACCACCATTCTGCACTTGTGACCTCTGCGCATTCAAAACCTCATCCTCTAACTATTTCTCCTTAATCTGCTCAACCCACGTAGGCTTAACCTGTAATTCTTCCAGAATACTTCCGTCGTCATACAAACTCAAATGGGCAAACATCGCTCTTAAGTCCGCTACAACCTTACGGCTCAACGCGTCTGCCACCACGTTAGCCTTGCCCGGATGATACTCAATCGAACAGTCGTAATCCTTTAACAACTCAATCCATCTGCGCTGCCTCAAATTCAAATCCTTCTGAGTCAAAAGGTACTTCAGACTCTTGTGATCTGTGTAGACTATCGATCTCTCTCCGTACAAGTAGTGCCTCCAAATTTTCAAGGTGAAGACTACTGCCGCTAACTCTAAGTCGTGCGTCGGATAATTGACTTCATGTGGCCTCACCGCCGAGATCGTAAGCTACAACCTTCCTTTCTCGCATCAAGACACAACCCAAACCCGTATGTGATGCATTGCAATATATCAGTGAATTCCTTTCCGCTCGGGTTGAATTAGAACCGAGCTTCACCAAAATCTTCTTCAACTTGTCAAAACTCTCCTGCGCTTCTCGGTCAAACGAACGAACCCCTTTTCTTAACAATTTGGTCATCGGCGCTGCGATCAATGAAAATCCTTCTACAAATCTTCGGTAGTATTCTGCCAAGCCCAAAAAACTCTGAATCTCAGCCACTGACTTAGGAAGCTTCCAACCCAAAACTGCATCAATCTTTCGAGGATCCACTCTAATCCCCTCAGCTGACACCACATGACCCAAGAAGGTTACCTCCCTCAGCCAGAACTCGCACTTACTAAACTTAGCATAAAGTTGCTTCTCCCTCAGAATCTGCAACACAACTCGCAAATGCGCATCATGCTCCTCCTCAGTCCTTGAATACAACAAGATGTCGTCTATGAATACTACGACAAACTGATCCAAATACTGTTGGAACACCCTATTCATCATATCCATGAATGCTGCCGGCGCGTTAGTTAACCCAAATGGCATTACCAGAAACTCATAGTGCCCATACCGAGTACGAAATGCCGTCTTGCAAATATCCGCCTCCTTCACCTTTAACTGGTAATACCCAGACCTTAAATCGATCTTCGAGAATACCGATGCACCCTTCAGCTGATCAAACAAGTCATCTATCCATGGTAACAGATACTTGTTTTTGATCGTCAGCTTATTCAACTGGCGGTAATCTATACACATTCGTATAGTACCGTCTTTCTTCTTGACAAAGAGTATCGGCGCTCCCCAAGGTGAAACACTTGGCCTGATAAAGCCTCGGTCCAACAATTCCTAGATCTGAGCCTTAAGCTCTACTAACTCTTTTGGCGCCATCCTATACGGAGCAATAGACACTGGCGCAGTTTCAGGTAACAAATCTATCCCAAACTCCACCTCACGATCCGGTGGCAATCCCGGAAGCTCCTCTGGAAACACATCAACAAATTCCTTAACTGTTCGGACCTTCCCTATAGCAAACTCCTTAGCCTCCAATGCATACACATGAACCACATATGCTTCTGACCGCTTCGACCATCTTCTCAGCTTTCAAAGCAGACACCACGTTGGATAAGTAATCTCTTCTATTACCTATCATGACCACCTCATCACCCTTAGCCGTCCTTAGAACCATATGCTTAGCCGCGCAATCCAACCTCGCCTGGTACTTAACCAACCAGTCCATCCCAAGAATCAGATCGAACTCTCCAAATGGCAGTTCCATCAGATCAGCCTCAAACACTACCCCTTGAAGTTCTAGGGGTACATCTCTATACAGCTTATCTACAACTACAGAGTGACCTAGAGGGCTAATTACAGTCATCTGCCTAGAAGATATCTCAGAGTCTAAATCCATGGTCTTCACTATGCTACTCGCAATGTATGAATGCGTTGAACCCACATCAATCAAAGTAGTAAATGGAGAACCAAAGATCAAGAACGTACCGGTTATGACGTCCGGTGCGTCGCCCTCCTCTCGGTGCCTCGCTGCATACACTAACCTAGGCTATCTTGCCTCAGAATTACCCGCACCTCGGCCTGGTGCTCCGCGGCCCCGACCAGAACCATTACCTCCTCTACCGTTACCACGACCCCTCTGCGGTAGTGGTCCACTATTCTGAAACTGAGTACGGCCCTGACTCTCAGACTGAATCTTAGCCAACTTACGCGGACAGTCTCTCACACGGTGGTCCAGTGAACCACACTCAAAACATCCTCTTCCACCAGTCCAACATCCTCCCCAATGAGCTTTCCCACAACGGTTACACTGTGGCGGTCCCTGATTAGCAGCAATGAACCTACCAGACTGATTCGGCCCACTCTGTCTAGCCCTTTTCTGAGGATTACCTGACAACCCAGAAGATCCAAAACTCCTCTTATGCCTGTTCCTATCCAAGTTCTGCCTCACAAACTCTTTAACCCCTTCGGCTACCTTAGCCTTTTCTACCAGGACAGCAAACTCACGCTCCTACTGTGGAGCAATCAGCAACCTTAATTCATCTCTCAGACTATCCTCGAATCGAACGCACCTCTCGTGTTCCGTAGCCACAATGCCCCTAGCATACCGACTCAGCCTCAAGAACTTTACCTCGTACTCCGACACAGATTTACTCCCCTGCACCAGCCTTAGAAATGCCTTCCGTTGATCATTAATGTAGCTAGATCCAATGTACTTTTTTTGATATGCAGCCTTAAAATAATCCCAAGTAAGATCTTCCGCTGCAGCATTGTCCCGAACCGTGAGCCACCACTGGTATGACTCATCTCGAAGAAGTGATACTATCCCTTTAGCTTTTCTTGATGAGTCGAGTCCAAATCGTCCATGATCCGCCTCCCGCCTCCACCAATACTCGGCGTCTTTGAGAGCCACACCGAGACACACCTCGGAATACCTCGGTCCGTTTGCTCGAGTCGTTCGAGCCGATTTTTGAGCTCCTGCGCCTCCACCTACTCCAACTACCCTTTCTAGAACTTGCGGATCGCCTCAGTGACCTGCGTCATCCCGATCATTCTCAAACTCACCACCTCCAACCGGTGGTGGTACAAATATCTCATTCTCGGACCTGACTGCACCCTCTTGGTTCGAAACTGTCATCCTACCCCGACCACGTCCACGACCACGGCCACCCGATCGCTCATGACTAAAATCTCGTCTTGTCTGATTAGAAGTTTATGCATTAGTAAATATTCCACTATCTTTAAAGGCAAGAGTCTTATGAATATCTCTTATTAAAGAAGTTTTGTTTGCACGAGTCCATAGAGTCCTATCGATTTCAGTTTCTAAAGTAATCTACTATAGCTAGTTATTCAGTCATATTACATCAAAAATCTCAAGCAATAGTAAGGGGTACTTACCTGGGCGGATTGGTGCCGGAGTCTCGGTGCCATGCCTTTCAAACCATTTATTTTAAAACAACATCATTTAAACCAATCCTTAAAATATTTTGAGCCTCGGGCCCACAGCCGAGCCTTTGAACTTAGCTCTGATACCACAATTGTAACACCCCAAACCCGACCAATACACCACGACCGAATCTGGTATGTTACGGGGAAATTCGTATTTGAGAGGTTAGGTTTCCGGTTAAAGTGTTGATGAAAACTCTTTGCTGTGTTTGAAGAAAAAATAAAATTCTTGGGTATGATTATTTGAAACCGATAGTGCATTTTGAAAACCCGGAAGTTTTGAAAACTTAGCTGGATCTAATAGTAAAACCAATTTATATCATTTGAAAATTCGAGTTATTCCTTTTCAGTTGCTAAAAAAACATTTTGAACTTAGTTTAAGTTTGGAAAACATTTGAGTTGCATCCATTTTAAATTACAGCGTGATACCCGATGGTAAAGTTTAAAACTTATCGCTTTGTAATTTTGAAAACCTTATCTTTCCAAGTTTTATCCAATATTAACCCAATAATTTGTTAAGGCATATTTGAAATCAAATTTAAGCATAAAAATAACCAAAGTATAATTTTAAAAAGGCCTTTTACAATCCCAACAAACCAAATAAAAGAAAATATGAAATATAGTACCAAGTTTTTAACTCAGTGCAACTCCGAATTTATTTTTGGCATGGTCACCTCGAGTCCATCCGGCTCCATGTCCGCGATCTAAGTGTCACCTGAAATGATAAGGGAGAAGGTGAGTCGCAAGACTCAGTGCATAAATCCCCCTCCCGATGAATGCAACATACTAACACACATCATAACAAAGCAATACAATTAATGCACCCGATCCTAACCATCCATAACACCTTTTCTACCCCGTGTGGTACCAAACCACTGGTGGTGCCAAACCACTGGTGACCCAAAGTCACGATATCCATAATTGGCCAAACATGAACATCAGGACCAAGGCCATTCAGCCAACCCAAATAAACCCAAAGGGTTAACGTTTGAACCCTTACCTTGCAAATGATTTGGTTTCCTACCAAATCCCGAACCAACTGATGGTTCCTCTGACAATCGGCCACACCCTATTAAGAAGAACAGTTAATCCTTTGAAGGCTTTGGCTTAACGAAACTAAGAGAATAGACTAATAAAACCAACCCTTACCACCACTTACCCACTGATCACTCACAAGTCGAGGCTTCGCTTGACTGCTTCAAAATCCCGGAGACCCTATAACAAAATGGTTCCAAAACAATCGATTAACACACTTCCAATCAAATGCCGAATCAACTCTTACCTTGCAAAAGTCGACAGAGAACAGGGAGGGGAAGAAATAGGCATTCGACCTAGCACTAACCTTCCTCTAAAAACCCGATTGGAGAAAAAGAAAAGAGACCACCCTTACTTGAGACTTTCGCCAACACTAAATAAAAGAAAGAAGAGGGTTCGGCTAGAGCCTTGGAGGTTGAAACAAAAGAAATGTGATTCAAAAGAAAAGAAAAAATCGCAATGGGAGATTTAGAAGTGAGAGGAAGGTTCTACTAAGAAAGCGAGTAAGTTTGAAGACAAGAGTTTTTAAGAAAACAAGACAAAGTATGAGAGGAAGAAGATGGTTATTTCGGCTTAACACAAATGAAAATGTAAAAGAGAGGTAGGAGGGTATATGGTTTGGCCAAAGATAAAAAAGAGAAGAAAGCAAAAATAAATAAAAGCTTGAGAACTCAAAGAGCATTCAGCTGCCAATGAAAATGAAGGAAGAAAACAAAGCAAGTTTCGGCAAGGTATATGTTGCTTGGGGATTTTCGGTTTCAAGAAAGAAAATGAGAGACTTACTTGCAAATTCAGCTAGCTATTGACAAAAGAAAATACTTGGCATTGACACAAGCTGACCGAAAAAAATACCAAAATGCCTAAGAAAATCGGCACTTCCCACCTATCCACCAAAACCGACCACTCCCCCATGAAGACTCCAAGATTCGGCCACCTCTCAAGCTCACTCATGGCCACTAATTCAAACTGATTTGAATTAGCCAAATCCCTTAATTTCCTCTCAACCCACCATTTGAAATATTTGACTTGGTCCATGGCAGAGTTTGAACTGCACACTACTTCTCCTCCTTCATGCCTTCAAAATGGGAGCAAAATGATGAGACTTCTGCAGCTCGAACACAGGACCTCCTCCCCTTGCAAGTGGCGTCACACACAAGCTCTAAGTGGCGCCTTCCTTGCCACTCTACTAGCTCAATTCCTGTGCTAAAATTCACCTAAAAATACCTATAACCCCTAGCTTCTTCAGCTCCATTCACTTAAAGCTTAAAACCAAAATTTTTCCTACCACTCAGGCCTACACCAGGCTTACAACTAAGCCCCAAAACATCAAAAACAACGACATTGCAGACCAGACACATGCAATCAATGCAACAACAAAATAACCCCTAACCCAGGGTATTACAGATCTAGCATAATTGAGCGGAGTTGATTGGGCATCTAGAGATAGGGTTACGAGATTTTGCAGATTAGGGTGAAACCTAATATGGGAAGTCATTGATTGATTTATTGCTTCCTTAGGGGGTTATTATAAGAGAACGAGAGTTCCACTAATTAACCTAAGGTTAGACGTTATTCATCTCGAGAGAGGGTTTAATATAGGTTAGGGAGTCTCACGGATCAAGCTAAGTAAAGAAATCATAAGGTTTGGGGAATAAATAATAAGTGAAGTCATAGGTGGATTCTTCCTGAGGGTATCATCTTTATCAACTGAGTTTTCCTAAAGTCTTTCTCCAATTCAATCTTTTTTCTTTGCATTTAGTCTAAGTATTTTGTTAGTTTAATAATTCAATCACTCCAAATTTCAGGCTAAATAACAGAGAGAAAGTGAGTAGTAGTACTTTTAGGTTCCCTTGGGTTTGATAAGATATTCTTGCCAAAGCTATACAACTGTTCGATAGGTGCACTTGCCTCTATCATTGTCACAGTTAGTCTACAGGTTCGATCACTCTTTTATAAATATTAAAACTCAACTATTTAACATGATCAAGTTCTCGGCACCGTTGCCGGGGACTCCTAAAATATTAAGAAAGATCTATTTCTATTACTTTAGCCATTATCTTTATTTTTAAAAGTCTCTTATTTTTATACATATATTTTTGTTTTTCTAAATTTCTTTCTTTCTTTTCATAGCAGGTACCTCTAGTTTATGACTAGAAGGAATCCGAGAGGACCATTGGAATACGAGAGTCTCGCAGAAATCGCAGAGAAATTAAACGAGCCCTAGACTATCAAAGAGAAGAACAGCAAAGATCCAATCCTACTGAAGGGATAGACGAAACAACCCACCAAATGTGCAAGAACAGAATGCTCCGCATACTATGTATGATTATGCTAAACCTAATTTGACAGGAGCAGAATCTAGTATTGTTAAGCCCACTATAGTTGCTAATAATTTTGAATTAAAGCCTAACACGATACAAATGATTCAACAATTTGTTCAATTTGATGGTTTGTCGGATGAGGATCCAAACACTCATATATCTAATTTTTTAGAATTCTGTGATACCTTCAAAATAAATGGCGTTTCGACAATGCCATACATCTTCGGTTATTTCCTTTTTCATTAAGGAATAAGGCAAAGTAGTGGTTGAACTCGTTACCACGAGGGTCAATCACCACATGGGATCAAATGACCGAAAAATTTCTTTTAAAATACTTTCCACCAGCCAAAACGGCTAAATTTAGGAATGACATATCTTCTTTTGTGCAAAATGACGCAGAATCATTATATGATGCATGGGAAAGATACGAGGATCTCCTAAGAAGATGCCCACACCATGGATTACCTTTGTGGCTTCAAGTCCAAACTTTCTACAATGGTGTAAATTCTCCAACTAGGTAAATGATTGATTCATCAGCCGGTGGAACATTGAATAATAAAACTCCTGAAGCAGCTTACGATTTTATTGAGGAGATGTCATTGACCACCTATCAATGGCAAATTACAAGAGCTAAACCGACAAAATCAGCCGGAGTTTTTAACATAGACACTGTGACAATGTTGTCAACACTGGTGGAGTTAATGAATAAAAAGCTTGACAATTTATGTTTTTCACAGGTACATCCAGTCATGCAATGCGAATCAAGCAGGAATGTGGCGAATTCTGAGTACCCACCCTACCAACCAGGAGCAGAAAACGAGCAGACCAACTATATAGGTAACAATTTCTGATCTAATAATAACCCTTATAGTAACACTCATAATGTAGGTTGGAGGAACCACCCAAATTTTTCGTGGGGAGGACAAGGAAATCAAAGGCAGCAACCTACTCCAAATTACCAAAACCAGCCCTATCCACAGGAAAAGAAATCAACCCTTGAAGAGATGTTGACAAAATTCATGGCAGCTATAGATTCTCGTCTCTAAAAGACTGAAGCAATACGTGATGAGCAACAAAAATCGATCAAAGGGATCAAGCATCAACTTGGAGAACATACTAGGTCCGTGGGACATCTCATAAAGGTGATTTCTAACGTCAATAATGACGTCTACCAAGCAACACAGAAATAAACCCAAAAGAGCAAATCCAAGCCATCACAGCTCAAGAGGATACAAAAGTAGACGATCCCACCTCAGTAAAAAAAACTAAGGAAGAAAAAGGTAAAACAGAGGTAGCACAAGATAAACAAAAACCAGTAATCAAAGAATACCAACCTCGCATACCTTATCCCGAAGCATTGAAAAAAGATGATTCAAAGGAACAATTCTGTAAGTTTCTAAAACTTTTAATGAAATTACATATTAACTTACCTCTTCTTGCAGCTCTTTTTCAGATGCCCGACTTAAGGAGATTTTTAAGATGGCTCTTAACAAATAAGCGAAAAATAGAATAAGAGCACTACGTAGAACTTAACGCAACATGCTCACCAATGCTACAGAATAGACTACCACAGAAACTAAAAGATCTAGGGAGTTTTACGATTCCATGCTTAATTGGTAGTTTAACTATTGATAATGCGTAAGCCGATTTAAGGGCAAGTATAAATGTCATGCCTTATGTATTGTTTAAACGACTAGGTCTAGGGAAGCCGAAACAAACTAGGATGAGTATTCAACTAGCTAATAAAACCGTTAGAATTCCTAGGGGCATTATTGAAGCCGTTTTAGTAAAAATCGATAAATTTGTTTTTCCCAGTAGATTTTGTTGTTTTAGACATGGATGTGGGAAATTCAATCCCTTTAATTTTAGGAAAACCTTTTCTTGTAACTGCCAAGACTAAAATTGACGTTGCCACAGGGGAACTCATACTTCATGTTGGATATGAATCGGTCAATCTTCAAGCTCTCGACTCAGCCAAAACAATAGAAGATGAATGTAAGAAAGTTGTTTCAATAGATAATCAAATTGTTCAAACTTCATCGCAGGAAACATCACAATGTATCAAAGCTGAGCCAACTCATAGTCCTCAAGTAGTCACAGAAGAATCAAACCAGAAACAAAACTGGAAGACCGATAAATTAGAAGAGCAAAAGATACACACCAAAGAAAAGTTGGATCCACACGAAGTAAAACCTAAGGAACCACCAGAAGAGCTCATCGGGAGGACATCAAATCACTTTAAAATAGGAGACTAGCTGCTGTTAGACAAAGTTGATCCTTACATCAGTTCAACAAAACTAAAGAAAAGGGAAGAAATACTCCTTCAGGTACACAATGTTTTCCCACACGAAATAGTCGAGGTAAGCAATCCAATGTTTGGCAATTTCAAGGTAAACACTTCTCGACCTAAACTTTGTCACGAAAATAAAACTGTCAGTAAGAGGGAAAATATTTAAACCTTTAAACCTCCCTAAAATCTTCAAGGTCTAGGACAGTCTAGCTTAAGACTATAAACAAGCGCTTCTCGAGGCAACCCGAGCACTAACACTTTTTATTTTTTTAAAAAATTATTTTTTCTTTTATTTTCCTCTCTTTTCTCTTTCCACATTTAAAATAAAGATACAAGTTTCAGTGCATACACGGCTTACACATGGTCGCATTCGTGGCCGTGTGGACCACCGAAACCATCACACTGATAGAGCAGAGCCGTGCAAGTCAGTCCAACCACCCCCAACGTCACAGATCCAACCACCCACAACACGAGCACCTACAAAAATTATAACATCCTAGATTAGGGGTTATGCGTTAGTGCATAATTCATGAGATAGTGGGATCACTGGTGTGTTGGATGTGTTCAAGAGTTTCAAGAACCCTAAGATGAAAGAAAATGAAAGGAAATGTAAGGAAATGTAAGGAAAAGAAAGGAAATATAAGGAAAATGTAAGGAAATGAAAGGAAATGAAAGGAAATGAAAGGAAATGTAAGGAAATGAAAGGAAATGTAAGGAAATGTATGGAAATGTATGGAAATGTATGGAAATATATGGAAATGTAAGGAAATGTATGGAAATGTATGGAAATGTGTGGAAATGTAAGGAGATGTATGGAAATGTAAGGAATGCTTTAGAAATGTTAAGTTTGGAAACTAAACTAAAATAGGAAAGTGACCATTTTGGAAACCAAGTAAATTAGGAAAGTGAATATTTTGGAAACCAAGCCAAAATAGGAAACTAAACATTTTGGAAACTTGGAAAATACAGAAATGCTGAAAATTTTAGGAAACTTAAAATGACCCTGGAATGTCGAATTTAAGACCCAAAGGGGAGCTTAGGGCCAAGTGACCCTAAAATATAAAGTACATGAAATTTGACCCAATAACGGACTTGGAAATGTGGCCTAAAGATGCCACCTAAGGCCTCAGGAAATGGCCCACATGCAAGGGTGTTGGGCTTGAGTTCGAGTCACATAAGAAGCAAATAAAATAAGTTTTATTTTGCTTCTAGAAGCCTAATAGGTGGACGGCACAAGGCCTGCAAAAGAGGAGTTCACTCTCTTTAAAACTCGGCTAATTAGAAGATCATAAGGACTCTTAAGGGAAGAGTTTAATTCTCTTTAAAATTCGGCTAAATAGGTGGATAAATGAAGAATTATTCTTTAATTAGGAAAATAAGGAAGAGTGGTGGCCAAGTTAAGGATTCTTGGCCTAGTAATTTCGGCTATAAAAGGATGAGACTAGGGCCATTCATTATTCATTCTCCTCTCTCTTTCCTCCTCCGCCAAATATTCTTCTTGAGCATCCATTCTTTTCTTCTTTTCTTTTAGCCTCCTAGCCGATTTCCTTCTAAGCCTATTATTCCTCTCTTCTTTCATCTTTGAAATCAAATACATAAGGGAATCATAGCCGATTGTTCATCAAGTCTCTAAGCCGAATCTCTGAAGGTTGAAGTGAAGGTGCAATCGATTCCTTCAAATAAGGGTAAGATCCAAGTTTAGTTTTCCATTCTTTTATATTCTAGACTTATTGAAATTTAGAGACTAATTTCGATTATTAATCTTGGCGAATCATGGAAGAAGAAATTCTTCTCCGAAGGTACACCATAGGCCACGTGTTCCTAGTTATTCGGTGAATTTCTGGATTTAAGATCCACAAGGTAAGTACCTAAAAGTATTCTACCAAAGCTTGTATGATTATCTAGATCGTTCTTTAATTATTAAAAGTCAAAAACTAACCCATATTGAGATTCAAGGTTGGCCGAATATCAAGTGAAGGAAAACCAAGTTTTCGGGATTTGAATAAACACCAAATCGGCATCAAAGGTAAGTCTTTTTACAAATCCTACTAGGATTTGGATATCATAGCCAAATAGAATTTATGCTAAGTAATAAATGATGAATCAAATGTAGGGACTAAGGATCTAAACTTTAGATCTAGCTTTTCGAAAATCTCAAGGAATCGTTAAACAAATCAGGTGTGTACCCTACACTAAATCTTGATAGATTTACGGCTTTAATTCATTATATGTGTTAATATGAAAGTGTAAGAATATGGCTAAGGTACCGTGTGTATTCCACACTAATCTTAATAGATTTATGGTTTAAATATGTTATATATGTTAAAGTGAAAGTGAAAGAAAGTGACCAAAGTACCATATTATGGTACAAAGTGCTAAGGCACGTTTCCTACTTCTACTAGGATTTCAAAAGATGTTATATTTAACATGTGAACAATGATGTGAAAGTGTAATAAAATATGTTATGCATGATATTTATTATTTGGGGCATTCGGTTATTTGAGAAAGGGAAGTGAATGTGATGACTTTGGTCTCACTAAGTGAAGGTGTTGACTTGGTCTCACCAACGTTATATTTGAAAGTGATGACTTTGGTCTCACTAAGTGAATGTGATGACTTGGTCTCACTAAGTGAAGGTGTTGACTTGGTCTCACCAACGTTATATTTGAAAGTGATGACTTGGTCTCACTAAGTGAATGTGATGACTTGGTCTCACTAAGTGAAAGTGGTGACTTGGTCACATTAAGTGGTAACTTTTACATTACGATGGTGGCTATGCCACAATATTATCGATGGGCGATGAGCACGTCATTGCAGCGACGCCTTCGATGGAGTGTAGCGGAAGGAGGGTTGACTTAGTAGTCCCCACAGATTATGTGTGTTGGTACGGGTAGAGTGTAGCGGATGGCATATAGGTTTGGGTTGGGTTTGCATCATTACCTTGAAATTTTTATATGCATATGATTTTTATGGTGTGCCTATCTCTATTATGTTTAGTGTTGGTTACACACCGAGTCTATCGACTCACCCCGCTGTGGGAATATGTTTGGTAATGAGCAAGAATGGACCCAGACGGCGAGAACTTGTGGTGGCCATGATCGACTTGAAGTTCATTTAATTTGAATATTCATTTATTTTAAGAACTGTACAATTTATTATTTTGGGTTTCATTTTATGTAATAAGGCCACCGTGACGACATTTTTATTTCTACTATAATTACTATGTTATGAATTTAGGGCTTTATAAAGAGTAAGCCCACTTAATATGAAATAAGTTTAAATATTTTGTCACTTGAAACAAATGGGATTTTGTTATAAAAAAATAATAAATTTGTTTTCAACTCAAGCCCAACCCACAACAAACTATCTTCCAAAACTCATAGTTTTCAAAACATTCGAATGAATCAACCAAGGTTACTTGAGGAACATACCGATCCATCCATTCTCGTGGGCGAGTTTGGGGTGTTTCATTTGGTATCGAGCCCAGTTCAAACTCTCAACTCATGGGCTAAGGCCCAAAACGCTTTCAAAGCGAGCCAAATGATTATCTTTGAAAAAATAAGGTGTTTTCCGGCATGGCACCTAAGTCTCCAACCATGATCCACCGTAAGTACTTCTATCCATTGTGTGATTTATATTATGATTTGTAGAAGGGTAGAAATGGAATGGAACGTAGAATAGAGATTAAGTACTTGAACCCTAGGACTAGTTACCCCAACAATTACATAAGACTTAAATGCCTAATCAAACAAACCTATGATTAAGTCACCGAGCTAGGGGTGTCGAATCACAAAGCGCATGTCTAGGAGTGGATTCAAGAAGAGCTTGGTATTTAAGCACCCTAGTGACTCACCTCCTCTTTACTCGAATCCTACACAGTGCGTAGTAACTGCTCACCCTAATCAAGAGGACTTAGTCACTGCTAAACCCAATAACTAAAACCCGAAAGGGACTAGCAGTATTTTATGGAAACCCTAATTTTAAAATTTCTAAATTACCCTCTTGATTTGAAAAGAATATTTTATAAATTTTCCTAAAATATTTTTGATTTACAAATTTACTAAAATACCCTTAGTGGTAAAATTACAAAATGCCCTTGGTTTATAAAATGTTCAACTACTCAACACTTTACCAAAATTTCATTATTTTATAAACATTCAAAACCCTAATTTGTAAAATATCAAAATACCTTGATTTTGAAAAATTACAAAATTGCCCCTAACTTACAAAATTACCAAAATGACCTAATTTCCAAAATTTTGCAACTTCATCGTCTTTGGAAAATAAATTTCTCAAAAAGAACCCTCAAAGTTTTGCAACTTCAAATATCCTTGATTTATTAAAATTTTACAATTTACCCCGATTTGTGGAAAAATTACCAAAATACCCCTAATGTCCAAAATTTACGAAATACCCTGATTTCAAAAATTTTTCCAAAATACCCTGTGAACTTAAAAGGACCAAAAATACCTTGTGACAAAATCACCAAGGAACCTTATTTTGACAAATTACGAAAATACCCACAGAGGACAAATTACGAAAATACCCCGGGTAGTGGAAAAACAACAAATGAAAAAAAAACTACAACGTTTCTCCGAATGAACTAAGGTTCATAATTGTTTGATGGATGTGTGAATGAATGAAAAGATCTGTGCATGTATGAATACGAAAGAACCACCTCTAAAAATTCTTTCCATAAAACTTCTTCAGGTAATCAAGTAAAACAAGGACTAATTCATAAAACTTTTTAATTAAATCGCGACGTTAGAAATGAGTTCTAAGGAACGTGAACTTAGAGAATGTACGTAGAAAGTATGATAGTTCTTTATGATCGAGTCTTGCAACAATAGCGTAGTGTGGTGAGTTAGACTGCATGCGGATGAACGATAGTAAGTAATTTCGAGGACTAAATTATTTTTAAGGGGTAGAATCGTAACATCCTAGATTAGGGGTTATGCGTTCGTGCATAATTCATGAGATAGTGGGATCAGTGGGTGTGTTGGATGTGTTCTGAAGAGTTTCAAGAACCCTAAGATGAAAGAAAATGAAAGGAAATGTAAGGAAATGTAAGGAAAAGAAAGGAAATATAAGGAAAATGTAAGGAAATGAAAGGAAATGAAAGGAAATGAAAGGAAATGTAAGGAAATGAAAGGAAATGTAAGGAAATGTATGGAAATGTATGGAAATGTATGGAAATATATGGAAATGTAAGGAAATGTATGGAAATGTATGGAAATGTGTGGAAATGTGTGGAAATGTAAGGAGATGTATGGAAATGTAAGGAATGCTTTAGAAATGTTAAGTTTTGGAAACTAAACTAAAATAGGAAAGTGACCATTTTGGAAACCGAAGTAAATTAGGAAAGTGAACATTTTGGAAACCAAGCCAAAATAGGAAACTAAACATTTTGGAAACTTGGAAAATACAGAATGGAAAATTTTAGGAAACTTAAAATGACCCCTAATGTTGAATTTAAGACCAAAGGGGAGCTTAGGGCCAAGTGACCCTAAAATATAAAGTACATGAAATTTGACCCAATAACGGACTTGGAAATGTGGCTGAAGATGCCACCTAAGGCCTCGTGAAATGGCCCACATGCAAGGGTGTTGGGCTTGAGTTCGAGTCACATAAGAAGCAAATAAAATAAGTTTTATTTTGCTTCTAGAAGCTAATAGGTGGACGGCACAAGGCACGCAAAAGAGGAGTTCACTCTCTTTAAAACTCTGCTAATTAGAAGATCATAAGGACTCTTAAGGGAAGAGTTTAATTCTCTTTAAAATTCGGCTAAATAGGTGGATAAATGAAGAATTATTCTTTAATTAGGAAAATAAGGAAGAGTGGTGGCCAAGTTAAGGATTCTTGGCCTAGTAATTTCGGCTATAAAAGGATGAGACTAGGCCATTCATTATTCATTCTCCCTCTCTCTTTTCCTCTGCCAAATATTCTTCTTGAGCATCCATTCTTTTTCTTCTTTTCTTTTAGCCTCCTAGCCGATTTCCTTCTAAGCCTATTATTCCTCTCTTCTTTCATCTTTGAAACCAAATACATAAGGGAATCATAGCGATTGTTCATCAAGTCTCTAAGCCAATCTCAAGGTTGAAGTGAAGGTGCAATCGATTCCTTCAAATAAGGGTAAGATCCAAGTTTAGTTTTCCATTCTTTTATATTCTAGACTTATTGAAATTTAGAGACTAATTTCGATTATTAATCTTGGCCGAATCATGGAAGAAGAAATTCTTCTCCCGAAGGTACACCATAGGCCACGTGTTCCCTAGTTATTCGGTGAATTTCGGGATTTAAGATCCACAAGGTAAGTACCTAAAAGTATTCGCCAAAGCTTGTATGATTATCTAGATCAGTTCTTTAATTATTAAAAGCGAAAACTAACCCATATTGAGATTCAAGGTTGGCGAATATCAAGTGAAGGAAAACCAAGTTTTGGATTTGAATAAACACCAAATCGGCATCAAAGGTAAGTCTTTTTACAAATCCTACTAGGATTTGGATATCATAGCCAAATAGAATTTATGCTAAGTAATAAATGATGAATCAAATGTAGGGACTAAGGATCTAAACTTTAGATCTAGCTTTTCGGAATCTCAAGGAATCGTTAAACAAATCAGGTGTGTACCCTACACTAAATCTTGATAGATTTACGGCTTTAATTCATTATATGTGTTAATATGAAAGTGTAAGAATATGGCTAAGGTACCGTGTGTATTCCACACTAATCTTAATAGATTTATGGTTTAAATATGTTATATATGTTAAAGTGAAAGTGAAAGAAAGTGACCAAAGTACCATATTATGGTACAAAGTGCTAAGGTACGTTTTCCTACTTCTACTAGGATTTCAAAAGATGTTATATTTAACATGTGAACAAAGGATGTGAAAGTGTAATAAAATATGTTATGCATGATATTTATTATTTGGGGCATTCGGGTTATTTGAGAAAGGGAAGTGAATGTGATGACTTGGTCTCACTAAGTGAAGGTGTTGACTTGGTCTCACCAACGTTATATTTGAAAGTGATGACTTGGTCTCACTAAGTGAATGTGATGACTTGGTCTCACTAAGTGAAGGTGTTGACTTGGTCTCACCAACGTTATATTTGAAAGTGATGACTTGGTCTCACTAAGTGAATGTGATGACTTGGTCTCACTAAGTGAAAGTGGTGACTTGGTCACATTAAGTGGTAACTTTACATTACGTTGGTGGCTATGCCATAATATTATCGATGGGCGATGAGCACGCCGATTGCAAATGACGCCTTCGATGGAGTGTAGCGGAAGGAGGGTTGACTTAGTAGTCCCCACTGTATGCAGGTTGGTGCGGTGGAGTGTAGCGGATGGCATATAGGTTTGGGTTCTGGTTTGCATCGTTACCTTGAAATTTTTATATGCATATGATTTTTATGGTGTGCCTATCTCTATTATGTTTAGTGTTGGTTACACACCGAGTCTATCGACTCACCCGTTGCTGGGAATATGTTTGAGTAATGAGCGAGAATGGACCGGACTGGCAGAACTTGTGGTGGCCATGATCGACTTGAAGTTCATTTAATTTGAATATTCATTTTATTTTAAGAACTGTACAATTTATTATTTTGGGTTTCATTTTATGTAATAAGGCCACCGTGATTTACATTTTATTTCTACTATAATTACTATGTTATGAATTTAGGGCTTTATAAAGAGTAAGCCCACTTAATATGAAATAAGTTTAAATATTTTGTCACTTGAAACAAATGGGATTTTGTTATAAAAAAATAATAAATTTGTTTTCAACTCAAGCCCAACCCACAACAAACTATCTTCCAAAACTCATAGTTTTCAAAACATTCGAATGAATCTGAACCGGGTTACTTCGAGGAACATACCAGATCCAGTCCATTCTCGTGGGCCGGGTTTGGGGTGTTTCAAAAATAGCACGGCCGTGCCTCACAACCGTGCTAAGATACTGACTTATTCAGCACGGGCAGACCACACTTGTGTATTCCACCTGTGCTCCTATACTGGCTTTTTAGAAACGGGCGTGCCCATCTACAAACGGGCGTGGAAGAACAACGCACTCCACAATACGGCTGTGCAAAGCGGCCGTGTGAATTAACACACCCTCGGCACACGGGCGTGGGAACATACCAGATTTGAAAATTTTATTTAAATCTCCACAGCCTTCCCTTCTCCCCCATCTTCCTTCTCCCCTTTCCTTCTTTGCAATTTTTTCTCTCTATTCATAGAAAAGGTCCAAGACTCTTGAGAAACACAAAGATCATGCCCAAGAAATGTAAGAAGGTCAGCATCATCTCCTCAGAGGAGACCTCAACATGAGTTCATGTCGGCAGCTTCACTTAATTGACACGCCAAGGGACTCGAAAACCTTTTCGGTTCTATTTTTCTTTTCTCGTCTCCTTTATTTTCCTTATCTTTACTTATATCCTGCTTAATTTAATTTATTTCATATTAGTTTCTTTGTTTTAGGTTCTAAAGGCTGTTTGGGAATCACGCACCACAGCCTTCGAGGTCACATCCACCTCGCGAACCATCTAACAATAAGGACTCCTTAGTCCATTAGTATTTTCTTTTAATTTCAATTTTCTTCTTAGCCTCCTTCATTTTATTTCCTTAATCTTTAATTATATTATTAGTATAGTATTATTATTTCTCGATCTCTTGGCTATATCTTCTGAGCTACCCAATTTCTTCATCTAGCAAATTGCTTTCCCAGGTAGCCACTCCACGAACCCATAGAAAACACCATCACCGCCACCAAAGACGCTAGGGATCATCCAGATTTTAGGAGTATTACTTTCCCCACTTATCTTTTTTATTTGGCACCTAATTATCATTATCTATATTTGTACATTTAGGGTAATGTACATCTTAAGTGTGGGGTAATAGTGCCTAACTTTTGCATAATTCTCAAAACCACAAATTAGTCTTGATCTTAAGTATTTTTCTCATATTATTAATTCGTGAAATTTCTAATGATTTATGATTTTTATCGATATGTTTTAGAATAAGTCTTATTTAATTGTGCATTGTTGATTAAATTTGAAGAATACTAGAGAATCGAGCATGATAAGTCTACTTTCTAAAAATTAAAATTGATAGGTTGTTGAACCTAATTTGAGTATCACCTTGAAGTTCAAAATTTATAAGGATTGATGTCAAAACACCCATAATTTTTTGTGAGATTTTGAGCCTTATAAAGCATATACCCTTTTTCGTGCTCACTTTAATTGATTATGAGTGTGTCAACTTTGAACTGTTATTTAGAACTTGCCTTGTTTATGCATGTCAAAACCACATTAATGATTTGATACACTGAGACGATAAAGGCACCTAGTTTTTAACCCATTCACTCCACTAAAAAAGCCTACCCATACAAATTAACCCCTAGTGAACCCCATTGAATTCTAACAACCTTTTTATTGACTCACCCACTAATATTAACCCAAAATCCCTTTGTATTTGTTATCAACATTCCTTTGACTACCCCTCTATCGAGAATTGATTTGATCAATTATCGAATTAGGTTATTTCAATCACCAAAGATCCTTCTATTGTGTTTATTTTGGTTTGTTCTTAAATAAAAACCAAGTATACTCAATATTAATAGTATAATAAAAGAGCTTATAGCATTTAAACTCCAATTGTTGAAGAAAAAGCTCGTATTAAAGTATTATAAAATTTTAAGTAATGAACATATTCGTTATTATATAGTAATTATCTATAGTGGTATTATTAGTTTGCATTCGAAGTAAATATTCATATTTAGTTCAGTGTTCCTTGTTAGGCAATTTGTCAAGTTAGTCTCGATTCTAAACCTCTAATCCAGCCTGTATCCACACCCTTAACCGTAGCCCCATTACAACCCCGATTAAAGACCTTTTGATCTGTGTATCATCTCATATACAGTGGCGGAGATTTGATTTTCAGGCAAGCCTATGGGATTAACTTTTCAGGTTTGACTTAGAGTGCTTATTCTTGAACCTTAAACACCTTCGAGTGATTTGAGTGAATCTTTATTGAGGATGTCAGTTCTTGTCGATTTTGAATTAAAGATAATCACTTAGATAAGGGGAGACACCTATGTTTTCATGCTATAAAGGTTGACTTATCGTAATTGACTTTTTAGGGTTCTTTGAGTTGAATTATCCATGTATAAATTATCTATGAATTGTGATGAGACATTGTCAATAGGAATTATGAATTATGGAAAGTTCGATTTAATTGTAAAGTTGAGAATTTTGCTTGAGGACAAGCAAAAGCCTAAGTGTGGGGGTATTTGATAAACCGTAAAGTAACATATTTTAACCCCATATTTAATAGGATTTTGGATGATTTAGCCCTTGATTTATGTAAAAAGGTGCTTTTAATCCTTTCTTTTCATTTTTATACTCAGGAAAGCACCCGAGGATAAAAAACACAAAACAGGCTTAAAAAGGAGTAATTGGGCCTTAGCAAGCAATCAACATGGCTTGGCCCAAAGCCCACACGATCGTGCCTCACAAATTACCTAGAGCACGGCCTCAACTACGTAACACATAGTCATGCAGCATCCATTCATCACACAGACGTGCATGGTGATCTACATGGCCGTGCCCAAATCGACAGACACTGAAGCACGACCTGAATCCTGACTCACACGGTCGTGCCCAAAATGACATAATCGAGACACGACCCAACCACAATTTACACGGGCGTGTGCCATGGCTGTGCCTCTGCCATGGGAGAGAGTAATTTCACTTGGATTTGGATGCTTGATTCCAAAGAAACATGCTCCTAATTCTACTCCAACACCTTAATAGTAATTCTGCTTGAAGGAGATACTTAGGAGCCAAGTATAGTATCCCAAAGCCTATATAAACAACCCAAGGCAAACATTAAAGGGGAGCTTTTTGGCAGAGGCTTTTGCCAAAACGTTCATCTTTTAGGGAATCACTTGAAGATAGCCAGTTGATTCATCTCATCAAGACGGAGGATCTCTCCTTTAATTTCTTGAGGGGGTTTTATGGATTTCTTATGTTTTGTTTATTCTTTACTCTTGAGATGTTTTCGTATTTAGTTATGCCTAAACCCCTCAGATACCTAAAGGGATGAAACCTATGATGAATTTTGTTATTTGATTTCTAAATTATATGATAAGTACTTGGTTTGTTCTTAATTATGTTGCTTATTTAATCTGATGTGCTTAGGTGGAGGAGGAACAGACCCTACTTAAGAGTAGATCTAGCATAATTGAGCGGAGTTGATCGGGCGCCTAGAGATAGGGTTACAAGATTTTGTCGGATTAGTGTGAAACCGAATATGGGAATCCATTGATTGATTTACTGCTTCCTTAGGGGGTTATTATAAGAGAATGAGAGTTCCACTAAGTAACCTAAGGTTAGACGTTATTCACCTCGAGAGAGGGTTTAATATAGATTAGGGAGTCTTACGGATCAATCTAAGTAAAGAAATCATAAGGTTTGGGGAATAAATAATAAGTGAAGTCATAGGTGGATTCTTCCTAAGGGTATCATCTTTATCAACTGAGTTTTCCTAAAGTCTTTCTCCAATTCAATCTTTTGTCTTTGCATTTAGTCTAAGTATTTCGTTAGTTTAATAATTCAATCACTCCAAATTTTAGGCTAAATAATAGACAAAAAGTGAGTAGTAGTACTTTTAGGTTTGGGTTCGACAAGATATTCTTGCCTGAGTTATACTACTGTTCGATAGGTGCACTTGCCTCTATCGTTGACATAGTTAGTCTACAGGTTCGATCACTCTTTTATAAATATTAAAAGTCGACTGTTTGACACGATCACCTTGACTTATATAAAAGTGCTCAATCTCTAACTATGAATTTCTTGGGATGCTTTAAACGAGCACTATGGCATCGCTTTGTTGATTCTTTGTACAATCTTGAGCTCTTATAAGAATTTGCTCTCTATTCACCTAACTAATTTAGTTGTAACATTCTCTTTTCACCTAGAAGTTTAGGATCGAAATTCAAAATTTTATTGCCCAAAATACTTTGTGCTCGAGTTCTAATTGTAAATGGCAATCCTCCCCATAAATTAATTTGTAGGGAGACATTCCTATGGCTATTTTGTACACAATCCTATGAGCCCATAAAATATCATCTAATTTTAATGCCCAGTCTTTCCTGTTTGTCTTTATGGTCTTTTCTAGAATGCGTTTCAATTCTAAGTTCGATACTTTAACTTGACCACTAGTTTAAGGGTGATATGAGGTGGTTGTTCTATGATGTACAACATATTTCTTAAGAATCTTATCAAATTTGGCGTTATAGAAATGTGTACCTGTCATTAATGATTGCACTAGGTGTTCCAAAATGAGGGAATAGCTTATTAAGAAATCTAACTACCACCCTAGCAGCATTAATTAGTAAAGCTTGAGCTTCAACCCATTTTGACACATAATCCACCGCTACTAGTATGTATTTATTACCATAAGAACTAAGAAATGATCCCATGAAATCAATACCCCAAATCTCAAATATTTCACATGAAAGCATGTAAGTTTGAGGCATTTCATCACATTTGGAAATATTACTAGTCCATTGGCATCTATCATAAGAATAAACATACATGTTAGCATATTTGAACAGTGTGGGCCAATAAAAACCTGATTTGAGGAAATTATGTGTTTTTATAATCGCACTTTAGTGTCGAAAGTGATAATGCTCCAAAATTTTCCCTTATGGTATTAAAACACACCTTCGAATTACCTGATCTGCACATACAAAAAAAAGAAAAGGATCCTCCCAAAAATAGTTTTTCACATCAGTAAGGAATCGCTTTTTTTGATGATAAGTTAAATCTTTTGGTAAAAAATTAACAGCCAAGTAATTCGCAATATTTTCAAACCAAGGGACTTCGAAACCAGCTACCACAAAGAGTCATTATTCAAGAAATGAGTCATTTATCGCATCTTCATTAATTTTCTAAATATGTGGATTTTTTAGCCTTGAGAGGTTGTCTACTTCAAGATTTTTAGCTCATTTCTTGTCTCTAATCTCCAAATCAAATTCCTGTAACAATAATATCCACCTTATAAGTCGAGGTTTTGTTTCAGGTTTAGTAAGAAGGTAACGAAAATAAGAGTGGTTAGTATATACAATAACTTTAAACAATATTAATTAAGGTCTAAATTTATTAAATGCAAAAACCACAGATAGCTTCTTTTTCTGTAATTATGTAATTCTCTTATGCGTCTGTCAAAGTCTTGCTAACGTAATAGATCAATTGGAAGTGCTTGTGTATTCACTGTTCAAGGACTACATCTACTACAAAATCACTCGCATCACACATTATTTCAAAGGGTAAATTCCAATCAGGTGCAACTGTAATTGGGGCATTGATTGATTTTTCCTTAAGAACATTAAATGCCTCTAAACATTCTTGACTGAAATTAAATGACATATCTTTTTCTCACAAATTAGTTAAAGGCTTCACTATTTTTGGAAAAATCTTTAATAAATCTCCTATAGAACCTAGCATGTCCTAGGAAACTTCTGATAACCTTAACTAAATTAAGGAAAGGTAGTTTCTCAATGGTTTCAATTTTTGCTTTATCAACCTCAATCCTTTTACTAGAATTTTTGTGACCCAAAACATTCCCTTCCTAAACCATGAAGTGACATTTTTCTCAATTAAGCACAAGGTTTGTTTCCTCACAGCTCATTAAAACTCATTAAATTCTTAATGCATAGATGGAAAGAATTATTGAATACCGAGAAGTTGTCCATAAATACCTCCATAATGTCTTCCATGAATTCATCAAAGATGGCTAACATGCATCGATGAAAAGTATTAAAGGCAATACATAATCCAAAAGGCATTATTCAGTAAGTAAACGTACCATATGGACTTGTAAATGTCGTCTTTTCTTGATCCTCGAGAGCTATTATGGTTTGAAAGTACCCAAAAATTTCATCTAGGTAGTACATGTGACCAGATAACCTCTCTAACATTTGATCCATGAATGATAAAGGAAAATGGTCTTTCTTTGTAGCATCGTTTAGCTTCCTGTAGTTAATATAGACTCTTCATCTTGTTACCGTTCTTGTTGGAATCAACTTATTTTTCTTATTAGCCACAACAGTCATGCCTCATTTCTTAGGAGCAACCTGCACATGACTTACCCAAGTACTATCATATATAGGATAAATAACTCACACATCTAGAAGTTTAATAGCATCATCCTTGGCAACTTTATTCATGTTGGGATTTAATCTCCTTTGCGCTTGCACACATGACTTATACTTGTTTTACATTAAGATCTTGTAGGTGTAAAAAGAAGGATTGATCCTTCTAACATTTGAAATTCTCCAGGCTACAGCTCTTTTGTGTTCCTTCAGCTCTTACAGTAACTCATCCTTCTCATTCAACTTTAAGTCTGAAGCAATAATCAATGGCATGTAGAATTATTTCCAAGGAATGCATACTCCAAATGATTCGATAATTACTTCAAATATAATTTGGGAGGTTCTTCAATAGAGGGTTTCAACTTCAGTTCTTTAGTTACCTCAACAGTCTCAAACTCTTTCTGTCTCAGTGCAGACTCATTACGTAACACCCCTAACCCGTATTCGTCGCCAGAACAATGTTACTGAAACATTCAAAACATTTTTAGATAAATCATGTTAATCATTATTCATTAATCGAGATAATTTGTAATATCCCTTAGATGGACCTTCAAGGCCCAATACAAGCATTAGAATTGAGTCGGGACTTAATCCGGACCTCTATGAATTTTTCACAAAATTACAAAATTTTTCTAAAGTGCAGGGCTCACACGCCCGTGTGGTCTAAGGGACACACCCGCGTGACCCTTAGACACACCCGTACATCAGGCCGTGTTCGATTTAGGTTGCTCTCAGACTTGTGCCACACAGCCATACCACACGCCCGTGTACTACTCCGTATGGTTAATTAATTCAAATCAAATTAGGTACAGGTTTCACATGGCCAAGACACACGCCCGTGTCTATGCCCGTGTGTTCAATTCTGAGCATTCTGGTCTTCAAAATTAAGGTGTAGTGGACACACGTTGTATCACCCATAACCTGTATCCATTGCCGAACTAGGGTTACGAGGTATTACTAGTCAAATCATAACATCATACCATCATGGCTCAAACAACAACGCATTATAGCAATCAACAGCAGAAAGTCCCTTTAATATGTCTTTGAGAACATACTTTAAAGAAGGTTAGGGACTAAACCGATCTCATTAAGAAAACATTACAAAACTTAGAAAAATTTTCATCTTAAATAGGGCACACGCCCGTGTGGCTAAATCGTGTGTCTCACACAGCCGTGCCTCTGACCATGTATTACCCTGTGTACAAAACTGAATAGGACCACACGGCCTATCACACACCCGTGTGTTTGGCTCATGTACAACTCTGACTTGAATCACACGGTCTGTCACATGCCCATGTGTTTGGCCCGTATGCACATCTGATCTGCATTGAATAAAGACTATAACGGACACAGGCGAGACACATGCCCGTGTGTTCACCCGTGTGGACAATTATAGACCATTTACAAGGCTAAATTGCCACCCAAATTGGGTCATCCCTACATGCTCGAATTCAACATCATTTAACATACAATCATTCATCATCTCAACTACCAAATCAAGCATGAAACATACCATTCCTATTTCACCAAAACATACCATATAAACCATTCTCACAAGACCACATTTACACATCACAAACACCATTTATACAAAACATATACCAAAATCATTCCACAACCTTACTAGCCTATACATTCCATATACCATATATACAACTTCCAAAAAGGTACCAAATAGATGTTCGATAGTGTGATAGAGTTGCTGATGATCCCCGAATTTGAGCTAGCTTTAATGACACTGCAAAACAGAGTAAGACTTCACACAGTAAGCTTTAAAGCTTAGTAAGTTCATAATATAACACAATTAACTCAACAATTCAAATTCAGTATGCAAAATTAACTATCACTTAGTTCAATTCACATCACTGTCCAATCTCATCCATGACTATTGCTCACTTTCACACCATATCTATAGTTTCATGAACAAGCATTTATAATGCTACTCAAACCAGCCCTTTCCATCATTCATCTATCTCATACACAATATCATCAACCACATAGCTTCTGTACATACTTGTACCATCACGTATTTATATATCACATTTACCACTCAATGCTATAATTTGTTCGATCCTCTTTAAACGTTCGATGAATTTGCACACTCAGTGCCATTTAATTAGCCGAAGCCACGATAATATCACACACCTAGTGCCATCACACTAAATCAAGATGTCTCGATATCGTGCACATAGTGCCAAAAAATATAGCCGATATATTTTTCTATCTCGCACACTTAGTGCATTTCATCGCAGTAACTAATCTATTTAAGCACACTTAGTGCCACATAACTTCAAACTCACATTTCACATTACTAACTCAACAATCACATTTCCATTCATTTCATAATAGGTAAACAATATTTAAACAATTTGTATTATACACGAACTGACCTCGGACGTAGAAATAGTAACACTAGTCGATCAATCGAACACTTTATTTTTTCCTCGATCTCGGTCTGAATCTCTCTTTTCTTGATCTATATAATATTAAATTAAACTCATTCAATCACATTTTCATCCAAAACAACCCACAACACTTATTTAAAGCATTTTACACTTTGGCCCTCACACTTTCACATTTTGACATTTAAGTCCCTGTTTCATAAAATCACCAAATACTCATAATTTCATTAAACACATGCCTAGCTGAATTTTCTCCTAGCTCATATAAACCCACATATTTCATTTATTTCACATTTCAACCTTTCAAAATTTCATTTTCACAAATTAGCCCTTAATAACCAATTTTATCAAAAATTCCAAATACAAAATATGTTTATCATCCATCAAGCTTTCATATTTCACCAACAATCAATAGAAAGCTCACATATTCAACAATGGCATAACTCAAAATCATAATTAATTTCATGAATTCAAGCATGGTCTTTATAGAACACGAAGCAACAATCACAAAAACGTAAAAATTATCAAAAACGGATCAAAATACATACCTTAATCAAGCCAAATTCTAGACGAACCCTAGCTAACTTTCTTTTCTTTTCTTTATTTGTATTTTTGGAAAGAAGAACACAAATGGCCACTAATTCATGCATCTGTTTTATTTTAATTAACTTTATAACCAAATTACTATTTTATCCCTTGATTAAAACATTATAAAATCATTCATTTAATGGCCATTTATGTCAAATTCCACTATCAATGGTCTAATATCAACATAAGGACCTTTCATTTAATAAACCATGGCAATTAGGCACTTTTAACTAGTAGCACAAAGCTTTTTTATTTTACGCGATTAGGTCATTTTTCACAAATCGACTCACAACCGATAAAATTTTCACACAAAACTTTCACACATACTTTATCACATACTATAAACACTGAAATAATATTAAAATATTTTGTCCTCAAATTTGTGGTCTCAAAACCACTATTCTGACTAGGGTCTAAATCGCGTTGTGTATTACCAGGCCATGTGTCACACGATCTAGACACATGCCCGTGTGTCTGCCCATATGGGTAAAATAAAGCCATTCCTAGCTTCATTTCTCACCCCCAATCTTTGCTATAATCTTTTACCACATCTTGCATTCATAACCCAACAAATCCAAGCATTTTATTCAAGTTAATTTTATCATGATATATCATCACATACAATTACTAACCATTTCAAGTATATTCCATCCATCATCATGGCATATCATTTCATGCATATATGTTTACAATATTACCTTGGTTGTGTCCTCATGTTAGACATAATTTGATCAACTACTTAACATATATATGGCTAACATAATATGACATTACAAGTATATCAAAATAATCATTACTAGTTATTCCAATGGCTAGATTACAAGCATCATTTATGTTTACATGCCAATATGGCCAACATATCCTATACATGCCATTACAACCATAATTGATTTACCATATTGTATCGCCATGGGCTGATGGATAGTGTGAGTGATCTCCACTGAGCTTCTAATCCAACGACCTTCTAATTCACTCTAAAATAAGGGAAAATAAAATGGGGTAAGCATTGTATGCTTGGTAAGTTCATATAGCATGATACCTAATTTACCATTTACTTTATTTTGTGATAACTATGTAAGACATATTCAATCAATTTGACCTCAAGCCCTATACATATCCTCATTGCCTTTGTTAGTCATATAATCCATAGTAATATCAAGACATATATGGCTCGACAACAATCAAGTTTCCAAGCACACATGCTTTCCAAAACATGTATCCATTCAACATGCATGATTCATCTCATTATTACAAGTATAATTTCATAATAACTCATTTCGAGTTCAGATCATTTCATACCAAAGCTTTACTCATATTACTCGAAATATCAAGGTCACGATTTGTACACTCAAGGTGTAGAAGTCTATAATTAAGAATGAACATTCCTATCAAATAATTTCCATGTACAAATGTCATCATCTCATATTTTCATATATCACTTGTCATGTATCATCATTTTCTTGTATTTCATGTAATATTCTTTCATGTCATATTTCCATATCGTATAGATCATTCAATGTCAATTTGTTTTCAATTCATCTTTGCTCTTGTCAGAACTTTACCTGTTGAAATGATTCGAAATATCGATGGATACAAAAGTAGTACACTTGAGGTGTACAATTCCATAATTCATCAATTCATATTCAGTAGTACCTTTTAGGTACACTTTCGAGCCACATATTATACAGATGAGTTACCAGTCCAGGCTAAATTTTAGTTGTAACATATACTCTAAGGGCTTTGTCAAATTACCAGTCCAGGCCAAATTCTTTATATGAAAAAGAACTCCCTATAAAGTCCATTTTGGATTACCCGTCTGGGCTAAATTCAATCCATAACATTTGCTTGAGAGGATTTATATTAGGATTACCTGTCTGGGCTAAATCCTATCAGAATTGAGGTCGAAGCTAAATCCTATCCGCAACAAATGTAGGACCTCTTTCATTTTGATAAATCACATATCCATCGATTTTCCATTTATTCAACTGGGATTTAAACACTTTTCAAGCATTATCAGGCATTTGATTATTCCATACCTCCATAACATTTATGTAATTAGAGTAAAACACATTCCACATCCATGTTAAGCATACAAGTAATATTTTATTCATTTACCATTTTATCAAGCATTTTCATTTATCGGGCTATATCGAGTAGGTGATCATATCACATATTTATGGCATTGATAAAATTCACAAACACAACATTTAAATTAAGCATAAAATCATATACAATTTAGTTACACGAACTTACCTCGACAAAGGTTCGTGTACGTAAAATATACTAATCCAACATTTTCCTCATTCCTCATTCTAACTTCTAATTTGGTCTATCCATATCTATATGAGTAGATTTAACATCAATTTATCATATTATACATTCATGTTGTAACAGTCCGATTTTGGGTCTGCTGGAATAGTGGTTTCGGGACCACAAATCTGACGCAATAAAATTCATTTTTATTATATTTTATAGTCTAAAGTTTTATGGAATGATTTTGTGAAATTTTGTTTGAAAATTTTGACTTTTGGGCACTCAATTTAGTTAAAGGGACTAAATTGCAAAAAACTACAAAACTTAAATTCTATGTGTTAAAGGTGTCCAATTGCTATGAGATTTTAAATTGGAGGTCCTTAGATGGTAACTAGACCATTAGACTTTTGTATGGACAAAAATGGACATGGCTAGGTGAAATTTCAAAGTTTGGTATTGAGTACATTTTGGTAAAATGGTAAATAAAGACAAAATTAACTAAATAAAAGATGTTCATCTTCATCAAATTAGTCCCTTGGATGAAATTCACAAGAGGATTCCATAGCTAGGATATTTTCATCTTCTAAGCTCGATTGTAAGTCCGTTCTTGCCCCATTTTCATGATTTTTTATGTTTTTGAGATCCTTGTAACCTAATCTAGCTATTTCAAGGACTAATTTGAAAGAAAATCAAAGTATAAAACTATACCCATGTTAGATATTTGTGTATTATGATGTCTAATGGTAGATTATTTATATAAAATACTGAAACTAGGGGCTCTGCATTATTGTGTGTTGTTGTGTGTTGGCATGTTTGCTTGTTATTTTGGTGTGTTTGGGGGTCCCGAGAAGGCTCGCGGTTAAGCTTGAGCCTTGGTGAAAATTTTATTTTTATGCAGTTTATGGGAGAGCTAGCTGAGGCAGGCCTTAAGGGTAATTAATCACGTTTTGTTAACACAAGAGAAGAGGTGGTACGGTGGCAAGGAGATGCCACTTAGAGTGCAAGGAAGTGGCGTCACAAGGGGGTTGCAGCAGGGAGAAGGTTCGAATCCCACAAGCCTTATTGTGGAACTTTATTTTTGTGCCTAGGGATCTAGAGTGGTGGATTCAGCAAGGGCTCTTCAAGGTTGCTGATGGAATGAGTCAAAGGAGTTGAATGAGTGGCCATGAGGAGTTAAGGGAGTTTGAAATGGTCAAACTGTTTCAAACGGGTGATGGAGAGTGAGTTAAGGAGCAAATTGGGGATTTGGATGATAGTGGAAGGTGTTGGCTGATCGTGTCAAACAATCGAGTTTTAATATTTATAAAGAATGATCGAACCTGTAGACTAACTATGACACTGATTGAGGCAAGTGAACCTATCGAACAATAGTATAGTTTAGGTAAGATTATTTTATCGAACCCAAAGAAACCTAAAAGTACTACTACTCACTTTTTTTCTATTATTTAGCCTAAAATATGGAGTGGTTGGTTTATTAATCTAATGAAAAACTAAACTATATGCAAAGACAAAAGAATGAAACTTTGGGAAAAGACTGTGGAAAAACTCAGTTGATTTTAGACGATACCCTCAGAAAGAATCCACCTATGACTTCTCTTGTTATCTAACTTTTAATTCATATGACTTCTTTACTTAGCTCGATCCGTGAGACTCCCTAACCTATATTAAACTCTCTCTCAAGGCAAATAATGTCTATCCTTAGGTTAATTAGTGAAACTCTCATTCTCTTATAATAACCCCCTAAGGAAGCAGTAAATCGATCAATGGACTCCCATATTAGGTTTCACCCTAATCCGAAAAAAACTCGTCACCCTATCTCTAGGTGTGCAATCAACTCCGCTTAATTATGCTAGATCTACTCTTAGGCAGGGTCTACTCCTCTTCCACCTAAGCACATCGGACTAAATTAAGTAACATAATTAAGAAAAAACTAAGTACTTACCATATAATTTAGAAATCAAATAACAAAATCCATCATAGGTTTCATCCCCTTCAGGTATCTGAAGGGTTTAGTTCATAACAAAATAAGAAAACATCTCAAGAGAAAAGATAAAACAAAACATAAGAAATCCTTAAAACCCCCTGAAGGAATTGAAGGGGAGATCTTCTGTCTTGAGTAGAACTCTAACTTTTGAGATGGATCAACTGGCTATCTTCGAGTAATTCCCTGAATAAAAGCCCTAGCAGAAAACTCAGCCCAAAACTCTCTCCTGTTTCGACTTCTGTCAAACTCCCCTTTTTAGTTACTACCTTGGGTGTTTATATAGGCTTTGAGATGCTTTACTTGGCTCCTAAGTATCCTAATTCAAGTAGAATTCCTCCTAAGATGTTTAAGTAGACTTAGGAATGTGTTTCTTTACCTCCAAGCATCCAAATTCGAGTGAAATTGCTCTTTTCTGCGGCAGGGGCACGACCATGGTACACGCCCGTATAAATCATCTTCAGGCCGTGTCTCGATTCTTTCGATTGGGACGCGGCCATGTAAATTGTGGCAAGGCCGTGTGAAGTAATTTGTCGAGGCACGGCCGTATGGCTTGAAGTCCAGGCCGTGTCGATTTCCTCTTTGGCCTAAATTGGCCCATTTTAAGCCTATTTCTCGTTCTTTTTGTCCTCGGGTGCTTTCCTGAGTATAAACATGAAAAGAAAGGATTAAAACCACCTTTTTTACATAAATCAAGGGCTAAATCATCCAAAAGCATACTAAATATGAGGTTAAAATATGTTACTTTTATGGTTTATCAAATACCCCCACTTAAGCTTTTGCTTGTCCTCAAGCAAAATTCTCAACTTACAATTAAAACAAACTTTTCATAATTCATAATTCCAATCGGCAATGTCTCATCATAATTCATAGATAATTTATACATGGATAATTCAACTTAAAGAGTCCTAAAGATTCAATCACGATAAGTCATACCATTGTAGTATGAAAACATATGTGTCTCCCCTTATCTCGATAATTACCTTTAATTCAAAACTTACAAAGATTGACATCCTCACTAAAGTTTCAATCAAATCACTCAAAGTGTTTAAGGTTCAAGAATAAGCACTCATAAGTCGAACCTGAAAAGTTAATCCCATAGGCTTGCCTGAAAATCAAATATCCACCACTGTATATGAGATGATACACAGATCAAAAGGTCTTTATCAGGGTTGTAATGGGGCTAAGGTTAAGGGTGTGGATACGGCTGAATTAGAGGGTTAGAATCAAGATTGACTTGACAAATTACCTAACTAGAAACAATAAACTAAATATGAATATTTTCATCCAATGAAAACTAATAATACCACTATTGATAATTACTTTATAATAAAGAGTATTTTCATCACTTACAATTTGATAATACTTTAATAATAGCTTTTTCTTCAACAATTGGATTTTAAATGCTCTAAGCTTTTTATATACTACTAATATTGAATATACTTGGGTTTTTTAGAACAAACTAAAATATTACATCATAAATGATAAATGTAACTATTGAACTAATATAATTCTAGAACTTAATCAAATCAAACCTCGATTAAAGGGCGTCAAAAGAATGGTGATAACAAATACAAAGGGATTTTGGGTTAATATTAGTGGGTAAGTCAATAAAAGGTTGTTAGGATTCAACGGGGTTCACTAGGGGTTAATTTGTGAAGGTAGGCTTTTTATGAAGTAAGTGGGCTAACTCCTAGGTGCCTTTATCATCTCTCAGATATCAAATCAAAAGTGTGGTCTCGACATGTATAAACGAGGCAAGTTCTAGAATAATAGTTCAAAGTTCACGACTCATAATCAATAAAGTGAGCATGAAAAGAATATATGCTCTATAAGGCTCAACATTTCACAAAAATTATGGGTGTTTTGACATCAATCCTCAGAAATTTCAAACTTCAAAGTAATACTCAAATTCAGTTCAACGACCTATTAATTTTAATTTTAGAAAGTAGACTTATCATGCTTGATTCTCTAGTATCCTTCAAATTTAATCATCAATGCACAATTAACCATGACTTACTCTAAAACATATCAATACAACTCATAAATCACCAGAAATTTCATCCTAATTAGTAATATGAGAAAAATACTTGAAAACAAGACTAAATTCAGGATTTGAGAATAATGCAAAAAGTCAGGTACTTTTACCCCACCACACTTACGATGTACATTGCCCTCAATGTACAAGGATAGATAAACAATTATGTAATAATAAAATCAAAAGAGAAGGGGAGAAGTAACACTTCCTGAATTTTTGGATGAAGTCTACGAAAGAAACCGGATAATATTGGAGGTGAACATGGGGAAGCATCTCGAACTGTTTGAAATTGAATCCTCGAAGCAGCCGGCTTGGTTTTATTGTATCTTAAGCTAAATCTAAAGGCCATTGAGAAAAAGGGAAAAATAATAAAGGAAGTATAAATAAAAATAAAAATAAAAATAAAAATATGAATAAATGTAAATAATTAAATAGAGATAAGGTCCATGTGCCTAGTCGTGGTGTCCACACGGCCACGACCATGGCCACGGCTGTGTGCAAGGCCATGTGGGTATGGAAACCTATGCCTAAATATGAAAAGAAATAAAACCAAACTAATTAGTATGGTTAGTACTCAGTTTGCCTCCTGAGAAGCGCTTATTTAAAGTCTCGAGTTAGACTTACTTGTTGTACGCACAATCATGGTGGTTTGAGGAGGTGGAAATCCTTTCTCATGCGATCAACTCGGTTATGGATATAAACTTTATGTCAGTAATGTTTACCTCAAAAGTGCTAAATTTAGGATTGCTTACCTCGACTGTGCCGTATAGGAAGACATTAAGTACCTCAAAAGTGATTTCTTCGTTTGCCTTGAGTTTTGAATTTGTGATTCGAGGGTCTTCCTTATTCAACAATACCTGATCCTCTATTTTGATGTGATTTGTTGCTCCTATTAGCTCGTATGGGGTTTCCTTCGGTTTCACTTCATGTGGTTCTGGTTTTTCTTTAAATTGTGTTTTCCACTCTTCTAGTTTGTCGACCCTAAGGATTCGTTCCTCATAATTCTTCTTTATTGGCACGAGGTCTATGATCCGGTTCAGGTTTGTAGCTTTGTGGTATTTCCTACAATTAAGGTTGAACAAGTTGGTTATCAACTGAATTTACTTTCTCACATTTATCACTTGAAGTTCTGGCCGAGTCAAGAGCTTGAAGAGTGACTATTTCGTTGCCTACACGAAGTATGTGTTCACCTGCATAGATATCAATTTTAGCTCTGGCAGTTGCTAGAAAGGGCTTCCTCAAATTAAGGGGATCGTGTTGTCCTCATCCATGTCTAAAATGACAAAGTCTATTGGGAATACGAATTTATCAATTTTGATTAGAACGTTTTCTATTATACCCCCAGGAATTCTTATAGTTTTATTAGTTAATTGAATGCTCATCCTAGTTTGTCTGGGTTTCCCTAGACCTAGTTGTTTAAACATTTTATAAGGCATAACATTGATGGTTGCCCCTAAATTCGCTAATGCATTATCAATAGATAAACTACCAATTAAACATGGAATTTTAAAACTCCCTGGATCTTTTAATTTTCGTGGCAGTTCATTTTGTAGAATTGCTGAGCACATTACGTTTAGCTCCACGTGGTGCTCTTTGTCTAATTTGTGTTTGTTGGTTAAGAGTTGTCTTAAAAATTTCCTCGAGTCTGGAATATAGAAAAGAGCTTCAAGAAGGGGTAAGTTAGTATGTAATTTCTTTAAAAGTTTAAGAAACTTACCAAACTGTTCCTCTAAATCATCTCCTTTCAATGCTTATGCGAGGTTTGTATTCTTTGATTATTGGTTTTGACTTTTCGTGTGCCACCTCTATTTACCTTTTTCTTGCTTGGTTTCTTGTGCCGTGGTGGGCTCGTCTACCTTTGTACCCTCTTGAGCTGTGATGGCTTGGATATGTTCTTTTGGGTTTATTTCAGTGTTGCTTGGTAGACGTCCTTGTTGACGTTCAGAAATCAGCTTTTTGAGATGTCCTACTGACATAGTAAGTTCTCTAACTTGATTTTTGATCCCTTTGATCGATTTTTGTTGTTCATCAAGTGCTGCTTCAGTTTTTTTGAAATGAGAATCTGTGGCTGCCATGAATTTTGTCAGCATCTCTTCAAGATTCGGCTCCTTTTCTTGTTGGTGAGTTGGTTGTTGAAAATCTGGAGGAAGTTTCGATCTTTGGCTATTTTGATCATCACGCGAGAAATTAGGATGGTACTTCCAACCTGTATTATAAGTGTCACAACAAAAATTATTTTGATATCTAGAATAGTTACCTGTATAGTGAGCTTGCTCGTTTTCCATGCCATATCCGTAAGGTGGGTACTCAGGATTCACCATTCCTCCTAGATTCAAAGCATATTGTATTTCTTGATGTACATGCGAGGGACTATACCAATCATCAATATTTTTATTCATCATCTCTAACTGATTAGATAACCTGGTGACCACATCGAGGTTGAAGACACTGGCTATTTTAGTAGGAATTGTCCTCATGACTTGCCACTGATAATTATTCAGTGCCATCTTTTCCATTGACTAAAATTTTCTACCAAAAGCAAAATAGAGGAAAAAATTAGCAAAGTAAAAAATAAAAATAAAAATAAAAAATTGTAATAAGAAATTGGCTAACGTAATAAAAAACAGAGCTTTCTTAATGTTTTAGTGTTCCCCGGCAACGGCGCCAAAAACTTGATCGTGTCAAACAGTCGAGTTTTAATATTTATACAGAATGATCGAACCTGTAGACTAACTATGACAACGATTGAGGCAAGTGCACCTATCGAACAATAGTATAGTTTAGGCAAGATTATTTTATCGAAACCAAAGGAACCTAAAAGTACTACTACTCACTTTCTTTCTACTATTTAGCCTAAAATATGGAGTGATTGACTTATTAATCTAATGAAAAACTAAACTAGATGCAAAGATAAAAGAATGAAACTTTGGGAAAAGACTGTGGAAAAACTCAGTTGATTTTAGACGATACCCTCAGGAAGAATCCACCTATGACTTCTCTTGTTATCTAACTTTTAATTCATATGACTTCTTTACTTAGCTCGATCCGTGAGACTCCCTAACCTATATTAAACCCTCTCTCGAGGCGAATAACATCTAACCTTAGGTTAATTAGTGGAACTCTCATTCTCTTATAATAACCCCCTAAGGAAGCAGTAAATCAATCAATGGACTCCCATATTAGGATTCACCCTAATTCGGCAAAATCTTGTCCCCTATCTCTAGGCGCGTGATCAACTTCGCTTAATTATGCTAGATCTACCCTTAGGCAGGGTCTATTCCTCCTCCATCTAAGCACATCTGATTAAATTAAGCAACATAATTAAGAAAAAACTAAGTACTTATCATATAATTTAGAAATCAAATAACAAAATACATCATATGTTTCATCGCCTTTAGGTATCTAAAGGGTTTAGTTCATAACAAAATAAGAAAACATCTCAAGAGAAATGATAAAACAAAACATAAGAAATCCCTAAAACCCCCTGAAGGAATTGAAGGGGAGATCTTCTTTCTTGAGTAGAACTCCAGCTTCTTGAGATGGATCAACTGGCTATCTTCGAGTAATTCCCTGAATAAAAGCCCTGGCAAAAAACTCTGCCCAAAACTCTCTCTGTTTCGGCTTCTATCGATCTCCCATTTTTAGTTGGTACCTTGGGTGTTTATATAGGCTTTGAGATGCTTTACTTGGCTCCTAAGTATCCTAATTCAAGTAGAATTCCTCCTAATATGTTTAAGTAGACTTAGGAATGTGTTTTTTACCTCCAAGCATCCAAATCTGAGTGAAATTGCTCTTTTTCGCGACAGGGGCACGACCATGGTACATGCCAGTGTAAATCGTGTTCAGGTCTGTCTCGATTCTATCGATTGGGACACGGTCGTGAAAATTGTGGCATGGCCATGTAAAGTAATTTAACGATGAACGACCGTGTGGCTTGAAGTCCAAGCTGTGTCGATTTCCTCTTTGGCCCAAATTGGCCCGTTTTAAGCCCGTTTCTCGTTCTTTTTGTCTTCGGGTGCTTTCTTGAGTATAAACATGAAAAGAAAGGATTAAAAGCACCTTTGTACATAAATCAATGGCTAAATCATCCAAAAGCATACTAAATATGGGGTTAAAATATGTTACTTTTATTATTTATCATTGGCGGTTTTGAGAAGCTTGGAGAGGGGGAAATAATCGGTTTGGTGCTAAGCTAGGGGGTGTGCCTAAATTCTTAAGGCTAGTGGCACTTGGTTTTTCTTTTTGATGTGGTTCAATTAGTCTTAGGGGTGTCATATTGTGCCAGTTTCCTCTAAGGACATCTTAAGTATTGTGTTAGCAAAAATCGATTTTAGAAACACTCCCCTTTCTCTTTTGTGTTGGGGAAATTTTGCTTCATTTTCTTTCTAACCAAAATCGAAACACCATTGATTCTTTTCTTTTCTTGCATTCTCTAGGTGCTAGCCGAATATCATATTGCTGTTGGTGCCTACTTTATTTCTTTTTCCTTCCACTTGCTAATTGCTTTCCTTCATAGCCGAATCCCTTTAGACTTTACTCTTCATCTTTGTATCTTTTCATTTTAATTCCCTCTCTATTCCTTCATCCCTAGCCGAAAATCATTGAAGCCATTTTCTCTGTCGAATTCCTTCTTCACCTTTATCCATTCTTTTAAATCTACCCAACCAAAACTTTGTATGTCATCATTCTCCTCTAGTTCTTCTCCTATAGGCCGATATCTGATTTTCATCTTCTTTCCCTATTTGCTTAACCATTTTGTGTGGCAATCGGCATCTCTGTCGTGTAAGGTAAGCTTCTCCTTTATTTTCTCATAATCTATCTCTCCATCCATTCTTTTCAAAAGAAAGTCGAATCTACTTTGTTAACAGCTAAATCTGGTTCTTTCACTCTGTTGTTTAAGTCGAACATCACAAAGTAAGGGGTTAGGGGTCTTGGCCAGGAAGTTTATCAATCGGGTTTTGTTGCTGAAGGTAAGAAGCGATTCTTTTGCCTTTTATTTTCTTTCTTTCAGTTTTGTATAGCCAAAACCGAATGGCTTGTAGCATGGCGTTATATTTCGGTTAACCCTAATTTCTTTTTCTCTTCTTTCGTTTGGGACATTTACTCTGGAAATCTCCATTAGCCAAGGGGTTGTAGTTCAAAGCTGAAGGGTCTATGGTTGTCGAATCGGATCACTCCATTTGGATTCATAAGGTAAGGGGCCAACTTGTAATTTCTTGGTCACCTTATTCCCATCATATGTGTTATGCCTTAATCGATTTTGTTATTAAGCAATCTACACTTCTCCTCGTGTACTGATCAAGATTCTCCATGGATGCGAAGGCTGGTCAATCTAAGGTAGGGAGCGAACCCCTAGTTTCGGCTCCTAAGTTTAATAAGCGTGCAGTGTCGACAGTTTGAGATTTTCCGCCAGGCTGTGGTAGAGAGCCAACGTCTGCTTGGGATAGGCAGATAGTTGTCATCCCTGCTAGTGAAAGTGTCGACGTAGAAAGCCTAGTGTTACGTGTTATCAAGTGTGTATTACTCACACGCCTTCTTTATTATTTTGTTATTAACTGTTAAGGCTGAAAGCCTAAATGGCTGACGTGATAAGCAAAATGCCCTTATGGGTAAGGTTGGAGATGCCGGGTAAGTTCTCAATAATGATATTGTTGTTAATATGTATGTATGTATATTTTGATGTTTGCATGTATGAAATATGATATGATATACACTGTGATATTGGTTGCATACATATTGTGCACGAAGTGAAGAGCATGGGCTCGAGATTGATTGAAAGGTGAAGGTAGAATGAGTGACTATTGCCACGAGTGACTACTTTCACGAGTGGTCTAAGTACCAAAGTGGTTGAAACCATGAATGATTTAATTAGTGACTTATCTCGGTGGTCAAGTACCATAGTGGGTTGGCCCCACGCATATGGAATTTATCAGAGATCATCACGGTGGTCAAGTACCACAGTGGGTTGGCCCTATGAATATTTATAATTAAGTGACTATTATCATGAGTGTAACACCCCTAACCCATATCCATCACCGATTAGGGTTACGAGGCATTACCACACTAAATATAACTTCCAAACATTCACTTATTCTCACAGATCATATTTGTAACATCCTAGATTAGGGGTTATGCGTTTGTGCATAATTCATGAGTAGTAGGTTTTGGCAGTGTTTGGAAGTGAATTAAGGGTTTTTAAAATCCTAGGATGGAAGAGAAAGCTTTGGACAATTATTGGTTTTTAAGTTAAAAACAAGAAGTGATGTGGAAAAGTGGCAAGGGACGCCACCTAAGGTGCAAGGGTTATGGCATCAAGTGAAGTACTTTGAGGGAAGAGGTTTGAATCCCATTGTGTGCATTTTTGCTTAATTTTATGAAATAGCATGTTCACTGTGATATGGATGTGTGAAAAGGTGGGTGCGCCGAATTTGTGTAGTTAAAAAGGGGTGACCATCTCTTGGTTATTCTTTTCTTCTTTTATTCTCTTTTATTTGGAAATTGTTTCTCTCTTCCATTCTCTCCTTGTACCGAATTCCAAGCAGCCAAAAAGGCCATTTGTGTTTCTTCTTCTCCTCTATTTGTTAGCATTAGCCGAATCCTATAAGCTTCCTTTCTCTTTTCTTTGCTTGGCACCCAAAAGAAACATCATAGCCGAATGCACCTTTTCCTATGGTGGCTGACTCTTCCATTATTATTTTATAAGGATTAGCCGAATCTTCAAGTGGTATTATTCTCCTTATTCTGACATTAGTTTGAGAAGCCGAAAGTGTCGTGGGTGGTAAGTATTTCTCCTTTAAAAGTCAGTTTTGGATTCTTTCTCTTTTAGTATGCCGAAAGCAAGGGTAAGCCTTGGTATTTGGGTTGGCCGAACCTTAATAGGGCCTTGATTTGCATGTCTTGTTTTGTAGTCAAGGGAAGATAGCGCTAAGGGATAAGGAGATCTCTCGGGTTTTTGGAACACCAAGGTAAGCAAAAATGTACCATTCGGCCAAGGGCCACATATTTCTTTATGTCTTAAGAATGGTAGGCCGAAGGCCATTATTTATGCTCAATTGTGGTAGGGCCGAATCCAACATGGCCAGTGCAGGGATTTTGACAACTCTCAAAAGCAAGTGAGAGCATTCGGATTATAGTTGGGCAAGGGGTAAATCGGCAGTGATTAAGAGGAGCCTTTGGGATTTGGTAGGAGACCAAATCGGCGTTAAGGGAGGAGGAAAAACCCCGTTCATCGTGTTAGAATCAAATAGTTCGGGATTTCGCTAAATAGTCAGGTGTGTGATTAACCCACCGTTTTCTAGGTTTTTTGCTATTTTTGCATGTGTGAATTATGTGCTAACCAAAGGCAATGGCGCGCTTATGTGGTGATTACCATAACAAGGGGTATATCGATAATCAATTTAGTATTATCTGTTGATATGAATGTGAAAGTGCCGATGTGAATGTGACTATGCCTATGGAAATATGATGGTCTGCCTTAATAACATGTGCATGCATTTATTATTATTGTGCCACTATTACATGTTGCATGTGCATGGGTTGGGATATGAAAGAAGGTACGGGTGTACTTCGAGTACGTGGTTTGATGTTAGCCTTGAACTACATCGTAGATTGACGTTGACTGAGGTCACGTTGTGGATTAATTGCGATTTAGTTCGCGTGGCTTGATGAGTGGCTATGTGCCTCATCGTGGTTGATATCGGCTAAGTGTCGTATCGTGGTTGATGAGTGACTATGTGTCCCATCGTGGTTTTGGTGTTAGCTACGACTACATCGTGGATTGGCGCTGATTGAGGTCGCATTGTGGATTTTTGTGCTTTATTACACGTGGACGGCATTGATTGCCTTTTGGAGTGAAAAGGAGAGGGTGATTTATTAATCCCCTGGTGTGTGGTAGGCTGGATAAGGGGGGTGTGTAGAGGATGGACCCTAGGTTTGGGTTGGGTACACTTTGCATAATTATATCTGATATGTGAATTTAATGTGAAAGTGGGCCAAGCCCAATTGATACGTGGACTAATGTGGAAATGGGCCAAGCCCAATATGTAAATGTGGATTTGAATAAGAAATGGGCTAAGCCCAGTATGTGAAAAGTATGTGGTTAATTACCCTGTTTCCTGATAAGTGTTATGAATATAGGTCAAGCCCAGAATGTGGTAAATTGTGAATATGATATCTTGTTATCTGATATATGGGTTAATATGTGTTAACATGTGGGTGGAATTCATTGGTTTAATTACACACCGAGTCCAGTATGACTCACCCAATTTTTATCAACATCACGGTGATGCTTGGACCGAGTTTGGAGTGGATACGAGGTGGCCCATGCGTAAGACATTTTATTTAATTAATTAAGTATTTGTATTTTTAGTATTTTGATTAAGTGTTTATTGTAATAAGGCCCATTAAAGTATTTAAGTATTTTATTAAGTATCTTTAATATTATGTTTTATTATGGATTGGCAATTGAGATATCTTTCGCAAATGGTTTATTTTCATAAATCTATATATATATATAAAGTTTTAATTCGGATATTTTTATCAAGCTTATATTATTTAAAATTTTAAATGGACATGGTTTTTGAATAAGAACAAAATTTTCAAGTTCCACCACAAGTCAGGATATTTTCAAACGTTTTTCGCAGTGGCATTTCAAATTTGGTCGTAACGAATGGGCCAGGTTTGGGGTGTTACTGTTTGGTATCAGAGCCCGGTTCAAAACTCAGCTTTGAGGGTTTTGGGTCCAAAAATGTTTTCAAAAATGGGCTTTTCAAAATATGGACTTTTATTTCAGGTTATTCTGGCATGGCACCTGTATCTCCGGCCCGAAGTCTACCGGGTAAGTACTTCTAATTATTGAAGTGATTGTTTATGTGAACTTTTATCGGCTTATTTGGGCTCGTAGATTAGAATATTAGGCCTATTGAACCCTAGGGCTAGTGCACCCAAACACATGCATAAGACTTAAGGACTATTAAACAAACCTGTGAAGTAAGTCGCTGAGTTAAGGTGTGGCAACCATTGTGCGCATGTCTAGGAGTGGATTCAGTAAGAGCTTGGTACTTAAGCAGTCCTAGTGACTCACCTCCTCTTTACTCGAATCCTACCTGGTGCGTAGCTACGGTTCACCCTAACCAAGAGGACTTATTCATAGGCTAAACCTAGTAACTAAAACCGAAAGGGACTAGCCGTAAATTTTCTTTTAAAAAACCCTAGTTTTTTTTAAATCCTTAAATTACCCCTTCGATTTGTAACAAAATCTATTTTGAAAAATTTCTCGAAAAAATTTTTGAATTGCCAAATTACTAAAATACCCCTGGTGGAAGAATTACGAAAATGCCCTTAGTTTCTAAAAGTACCATATTACCCTTGATTTTAATGAAATTTCCTTATTTTGCAAAAGTGTCCAAAAAATCTATTTTGCAAAAGTTCAATGTACTTTGATTTGGGAAAATTACTAAAATGCCCCTGTGTGGTAAATTTCTAAAATACCCTTAGTTTTTAAGATTTTCAAAAAAAATACCCTCGACTTTTGCTAAAATGTTTCTACTTTTCAAAAATACCAGAAACTTCTGTTTTACAAATATCAAGATATCCTGATTTGGAGAATTTATGAAAATGCCCCTAACTTCCAAAATTACCGAAATAACCCCGATTTCTAAAATTTTTGGCAATACCTCTGATTTGGAAAACAAATTTTCAAGATTACCCCGAGTTTTTGAAATACCTTTAGTTTATAAAGATTTTTAACTTGATCCTAATTTATTACGAAAATACCCATAGGTAGTGGAAAAACAACAACAATGAAACCTACAACATTTCTCTGAATGAACGAAAGTTCATAATTGACTGATGGATGTATGAATGTAAAGACTATGTGCATGTATGAATACGAAAGAACCACTTCTAAAAATTCTTTCCATAAAACTTCTTCATGTTAATCGGTGAAACAAAATTTTTTAATACATAAAACTTCTTAATCGATTAAATCGCGACGTTAGAAATGAGTTCTAAGGGACATGAACTTAGAGATTGTGCCTGGAAAGTATGATGGTTCTATGAAGATCAGAGTGCACAGCGTAAGCATAGTGTGGTGAGAAGGATTGTACGACTGTTAGTAAGTAATTTCGAGGACGAAATTATTTTTAAGGAGGGTAGAACCAGTAACATCCTAGATTAGGGGTTATGCGTTTGTGCATAATTCATGAGTAGTAGGTTTTGGCGGTGTTTGGAAGTGAATTAAGGGTTTTTAAAATCCTAGGATGGAAGAGAAAGCTTTGGACAATTATTGGTTTTAAGTTAAAAACAAGAAGTGATGTGGAAAAGTGGCAAGGGACGCCACCTAAGGTGCAAGGGTTATGGCATCAAGTGAAGTACTTTGAGGGAAGAGGTTCGAATCCCATTGTGTGCATTTTTGCTTAATTTTATGAAATAGCATGTTTACTGTGATATGGATGTGTGAAAAGGTGGGTGTGCCGAATTTGTGTAGTTAAAAAGGGGTGACCATCTCTTGGTTATTCTTTTCTTCTTTTATTCTCTTTTATTTGGAAATTGTTTCTCTCTTTCCATTCTCTCCTTGTGCCGAATTCCAAGCAGCCAAAAAGGCCATTTGTGTTTCTTCTTCTCCTCTATTTGTTAGCATTAGCTGAATCCTATAAGCTTCATTTCTCTTTTCTTTGCTTGGCACCCAAAAGAAACATCATAGCCGAATGCACCTTTTCCTATGGTGGCCGACTCTTCCATTATTATTTTATAAGGCTTAGCCGAATCTTCAAGTGGTATTATTCTCCTTATTCTGACGTTAGTTTGAGAAGCCGAAAGTGTCGTGGGTGGTAAGTATTTCTCCTTTAAAAGTCGGTTTTGGATTCTTTCTCTTTTAGTATGCCGAAAGCAAGGTAAGCCTTGGTATTTGGGTTGGTAGAACCTAATAGGGCCTTGATTTGCATGTCTTGTTTTGTAGTCAAGGAAGATAGCGCTAAGGGATAAGGAGATCTCTCGGGTTTTTGGAACACCAAGGTAAGCAAAAATGTACCATTCGGCCAAGGGCAAAAATGTACCATTCGGCCAAGGGCCACATATTTCTTTTTGTCTTAAGAATGGTAGGTCGAAGGCCATTATTTATGCTCAATTGTGGTAGGGCCGAATCCAACATGGCCAGTGCAAGGATTTCGACAACTCTCAAAAGCAAGTGAGAGCATTCGGATTATAGTTGGGCAAGGGGTAAATTGGCAGTGATTAAGAGGAGCCTTTGGGATTTGGTAGGAGACCAAATCGGCATTAAGGGAGGAGGAAAAACCCCGTTCATCGTGTTAGAATCAAATAGTTTGGGATTTCGCTAAATAGTCAGGTGTGTGATTAACCCACCGTTTTCCGGGTTTTTGCTATATTTGCATGTGTGAATTATGTGCTAACCAGTGCAGTGGCAGTTATGTGGTGATTACCCTAAAAAGGGATATATCGATAATCAGGTTAGTATTATCTGTTGATACAAATGTGAAAGTGCCGATGTGAATGTGACTATGCCTATGGAAATATGATGGTCTGCCTTAATAACATGTGCATGCATTTATTATTATTGTGCCACTATTACATGGTGCATGTGCATGGGTTGGGATATGAAAGAAGGTACGGGTGTACTTCTAGTACGTGGTTTGATGTTAGCCTTGAACTACATCGTGGATTGACGTTGACTGAGGTCATGTTGTGGATTAATTGCGATTTAGTTCGCATGGCTTGATGAGTGGCTATGTGCCTCATCGTGGTTGATATCGGCTAAGTGCCATATCGTGGTTGATGAGTGACTATGTGTCCCATCGTGGTTTTGGTGTTAGCTACGGCTACATCATGGATTGGCGCTGACTGAGGTCGCGTTGTGGATTTTTGTGCTTTATTGCGTGGGCGGCATTGATTGCCTTTTGGAGTGAAAAGGAGAGGTGATTTATTAATCCCGGTGTGTGGTAGGTTTGGATAAGGGGTGTGTAGAGGATGGACCCTAGGTTTGGGTTGGGTACACTTTGCATAATTATATCTGATATGTGAATTTAATGTGAAAGTGGGCCAAGCCCAATTGATACGTGGACTAATGTGGAAATGGGCCAAGCCTAGTATGTGAATGTGGATTTGAATAAGAAATGGGCTAAGCCCAGTATGTGAAAAGTATGTGGTTAATTACCCTGTTTCACGATAAGTGTTATGAATATGGGCCAAGCCGTAATGTGGTAAATTGTGAATATGATATCTTGTTATCGATATATGGGTTAATATGTGTTAACATGTGGGTGGAATTCAATGGTTTAATTACACATTGAGTGCATATGACTCACCCAATTTTTATCAACATCACAGTGATGCTTGGACCGGTTTGGAGTGGATACGAGGTGGCCCATGCTGAAGACATTTTATTTAATTAATTAAGTATTTATATTTTCAGTATTTTGATTAAGTGTTTATTGTAATAAGGCCCATTAAAGTATTTAAGTATTTTATTAAGTATCTTTAATATTATGTTTTATTATAGATTGACAATTGAGATATCTTTACAAAAGGTTTTATTTTCATAAATCTATATATATATAATAAAGTTTTAATTGGATATTTTATCAAGCTTATATTATTTAAAAATTTTAAATGGACATGGTTTTTGAATAAGAACAAAATTTTCAAGTTCCACCAAAGTCGGGATATTTTCAAACGCGTTTTCGCGTTGGCATTTCAAATTCGATTAAATAACGAATGGGCCGGTTTGGGGTGTTACAATATTTGCATAAATAAAGCATATGGCTGATTAAAAATTAAATATACATTATTAATCATAAAACAAAAGACAATTCCATTGCATATAATCTTATTTAAATGTTAAATAAACTTACCTCAAAACCATACAAAATTTGCTTCAAAATGTACACCTAAATTATATCCTCATCACATCATGACATATATGTTCAAATCCAATATAATTATTAAAACTTAATTATTCAATAATTTACTTGCACTTAATGGACCAAACAAATCACATCACAAAGCTTAATATCCAAAATCATATATGATATAAACAATTAAACCAATTTATTGGCACATTTTTCCACATTAAATTTGAACCATTCAAGCTTAAAATATATAAACACATTACCAATCATCTTGCCTTTAATTCGACTAATCAAATTTATCTATTAAAATCTAAACCCAAAACATACACATCTCATATAACCAACTATAACCGATTTTATGAGAACATTATTTACTAACTATAAGTCTATTTAAAAGACAACAATGTATCATTTTAAAAGACCATAAACATGCATAGTTTCCTATTACCAGCTTTCGCGTATGTGCACACCAAATGAGTCATTTTTGAAAATCCATACAAATCATATCATTGTACAATTAATAAACCAAATCAATCTTACTCACGTATGTGCAAATCAAACCTTTATCGTATATCCCTCAAACTCATATAACATACTTATTACCTAACTAACATTCATTACTTAGCTTATTGCCAAAATACATAACCATATGCCTCATATTCATAAAAACATGGTATTTCTTCTCGATTTGCTAAACCATGATCAAATCCAAAGATTAACAAAACATATCAACTTTTACTCATTAAAGCATGCCATTCAAATCAATACAAAACCACATTTCCTAATCAAATTTTCATAGCCAAATTATATATAACCTCAAACCATCACATACATATTTCATTTCAAAATCAAATACATACTTACTTTATAAACAATATTCAAACTGGTTCATATTACAATTTAGACATCTCAATATTAAATCATTAACTATGCATAACCTAAATTTATTCATCAACCTCATATTTCAAGACTTTAATACCTAACATAACCAAATTTATCACATACCTGTAACATGAATATCTCATTCGAATGCAAGCTCAAATCATGATCAAATGTAGTCAAAATAAAGCATAAAAATTAAACACATCAAGCACTCATTCAAAAGCACATAAAATCCAACTTAAACAAAACGATCATGGACAAGCCATTTTTAAACCAACCCGAACTCAAGCATGGAAATTAAGCCATTTTCGCATGGCTATAATAATTATAGTTTCAAAACCAACCAAACTAATACTAGACTATACATGACATAGATTCAGGATTCAAACTTAGTAAATACCAAAACAGTCGATAGTGTGATAGACTCCTCCGACGATCCCCGAGCTCATAACCCATCTTTCAAAATCTATAAAACGAAGAGTAAACATACACACAGTTAGCTTTTGCAGCTTAGTAAGTCATAAGCAAACAATAATCATATGAACATTAACACTAAATCAATTAGCCAAGTCAATCCAAACCTTAATTAAATATACATATATCACACTCACAAGTTTATATGTTTTCAAATTTACATTAGCATTTAACATCATATAGCTAAATGCACAAATACTCATAAACATATATAATTATCACTTTTAAATATCACAATTATATCAATAGGCCGAATCACTTATATTATCAGAAATACATAATAGGCCTAATCACTTATATGTTCAAATATGCTAACACATAATTCATATTTCACATAACTTTAAATCATCAATTCAAGTATACAATTTACCTTAATTTCATAACATAGTATGAGTACATACCTAAACCTTTTAATTCATTTTCACATTCGGTCTTTAATTCACATTGCCCGTTGAATCGTTTGAAATTTAAAAGGATACGTAGATAATCGGAAAGATTGTACAACCCCAACGTCCTAGACGTGGTCTTACATGTAATCACATATCGTTGCCACTGTCCCAGATATGGTCTTACACGAATCAAATACGATGCCAATGTCCCAGACATGGTCTTACACGTAAACACAAGTCGATTCCAACGTCCCAGACAAGGCCTTGCATGAAAACACATATCGATTGAATCGAACTCGTAACTTATCTTCTAAGCTTAATCACAATCGACCAATGCACATATATATTCTTAAAATTCAATTCAACACATAACAAAGATATATATTTTCAATTTGACAACATTTATATGCTTATAGACTTACCTCGAATATCGATGACGAAATAAACGGATATTCGATTATTTTTGTTTATCCCCGATCCAAACTCGTTTTCTTTGATTCTTGATCTTAATTAGAAATTAAAGCTTGGTCGAATGTTAAAGCCATCAATGGCTTTCTATGTCTTCAAATTCGGCTGGTGAAAAAGGAATGAAAAAGATGACACTTTGTTTCTTTTATTTATTATTTGTTTTGTCATTATTAACTAACTTACAAAAATAACCTTTATGCAATTTATTTATTACACCAAATGCCAAGCCATCATATTCCACTATCTCTTTTAATGGTCTAATTACTAATTAAGGACCTTTCCTTTAATATTCTTCAGCTATTTGGTATTTTTAGCTAATAGAACACAAGTTTTACGCTTTACGCGATTTAGTCCTTCTTACTGAATTAACCACTCAAACGGTAAAATTTCTTTACGAAATTTTCACACGAACATTCTATCATACTTTAAATATTAATAACATAATAAAATAAATATTTTGACTTGGTTAAGTGGTCCCAAAACCACCCGTTCTGATCAGACTCAAAAATGGGCTGTTACAACGAGTGACTAATGTCACGAGTGGTCTAGGACCACGGTGGTCAAGAACCATAGTTGCTTTAACTTAAATTTAAGTTTAATTTGGGATTTTATTATGTAATAAGGCCGTTTTAACTTAAATTTGGGGTTTGGTTTTAAATGCTGATTTTTATTTATGTTATAAACTGTCAAAATGGGGTTTCCTAAAAACGTAAATCAAGGTTTTCCAAATATTAACAAACGGATCACAAGAATAAGTAGTTAAAACTTGAAGTTTTCTTAGAATTACTAATAGTATCTCTATTTCTTTCTTTTCTCCAAAAGTCACATTACTCAACACTATTTTAAACAAAATTTTCTAAAGTATGGTTTTACAAATTTAACCCGATTTCTACTTCTGGTGTAACATCCTAAAAAGGGCCTATGCATTTCAGGTTTAATTGTACGAAATGACATGTCTTATGTGTTATGAATAAATTTTGAATATTTTTGGAAACCTGGGAATGTATAGAAAAGTTACGTTAAAAAGAGGAAAGTTAACATTTTGGAAACCTAAGTAAAATAGGAAAGTGAACATTTTGGAAACCTAAGTAAAATAGGAAAGTGAACATTTTGGAAACCTAAGTTAAAGAGGAAAGTGAACATTTCGAAACTTGGAAATGTAAGGAAATGTCAAGTTTAAAGAGCCAAGCGAAAATTTTGGAAACTTAGAAATGACTTAGAAATGTCGAGTTTTAAAGTTTAAAAGAGGAAATTAAGGCAAGGTGGCTTTAAGAGAAAAAGTATGTGAAATTTGACACACAAGCAGGCTTGGAAAAGTGGCTGAAGATGCCACTTAGGGCCTCTAGAAATGGCGCCACATGCAAGAGTGTTGGGCTGAGTTCGAGTCACAGGGAAGCAAATAAAAGAAGTTTTATTTTGCTTCTAGAAGCCTGAGGTGGACGGCACAAGGCTTGCAAAAGAGGAGTTTTATTTCCTTTAGAACTTGACCAAATAGGAGATAATTGTTGGATTAATTTTTTGATAAAGTGATAATTATCACATAGGAAGAGTGGTGGCCAAGTAGGGGACTCTAGCCTAGCAATTTTGGCTAAGAAAGGAAGAGCAAGGCTATTCTTCATTCATTCTCCCTTTCTTTTCTTTTGTCGAATTCCTTTCTCCTCTCCTCTCCAAGATTTTCTTCTTCTCAAGCCAAATTCTTCATAGCCTCAAAAGCCGAAAATAAGCAAAGCCCTAGCCGATTCCTTCACAGTTACAAAAGCCGAAACTTTGTGTTACATATGAGAGCCATAGCTGATTATTACTAAGGATCATTCGGGATTTAAAAACAAGGTGAGTACATATATGTACATTCGGCCAAAGGTCTCTTCCATACTTTAATATTAGATCAAATCTAACATATGATTATAAGGATTTCGACAGGCACCTAAGACAAAAGATCAATTTGAGATTCAAGATTTGGAAGGTAAGTCTCTATAGCTTTACGCCAAGGCTTATATTAGTGTTTGGATCTATCTTTTATTATCTTAAAAGCGAAAACTAATATGTTAAAGGGTCTAGAGTTGGCGAATACAAGGAAGGAGCATAAGCAAAGTTTGAGATTTGAGAACTCCAAGGTAAGTGTATTCACATATTATTGAAGGCCCTATCCAAAATACTTAGATCTATTTGTTTTAACCGAAAACTAAGCGATTCAAGGGATCTAGTGATTAGCCGATTTCAAAGGGGAAGAATACAAGTTTACGAGATTTGATTAATCATCTAAACGCAACAAGGTAAGTTTAAGAATACAAATCCTACTAGGATTTGGTTTTATGGCGAATAGGCCTTTGCTAAATATTACCATGTTGGTCGAATGTAGGCATTAAAAACCTAAAGTAGTAGATCGGATTTGGGATTTCAGTGAAGTTGTTAAGAGAATCAGGTGTGTACCCTACACTACTTTTAATAAGATTCATGGCTATAATAAATATATGCATGTTTATAAGAATGTGAATATGGCTAAGGTCCCATGTTATGGTACAAAGTACTCAGGTACGTTTCCTACTCCTACTAGGATTACGAAATATGTTATATTTAACATGTGAAAAGTGACATGAATGTGAAATTAAGTATGATATGCATGATATGAATAATTTGAGGCATTTGGGTTTTATGAGAAAGGGGAAGTGAATGTGGAGACTTCGGTCTCACTATTTGAATGTGGTGACTTTGGTCACATTATCTGAATGTGGTAACTTCGGTTACATTATCCGAATTTGGTGTCTCATGACACAATTATCTGGTGGCTATGCCACAAATTATATATGGGCGATGAGCACGTCGATTGCAATGACGCCTTCGATTGTGTGTAGCGGATGGGGGTTGACTTAGTAGTCCCCACGGTGTGCGAGTTGAGTGCAGGGATGTGTGCGGATGGCATCTAGGTTTGGGTTTGGGTTGCATCATTATCTTGAATCATTAAATGTGAAATTATGATACGTATGAATATGATTTGTTATGCTGAATTTGTTAAGACTTAGTATTTGTGTACACATTGAGTCTGTTGACTCACCCGTTAATGGGAACATGTTTGGTGACGACGATGATGGACCGGGTTCGGCGAAGCTTAGGGATGGCCACGCATAGCAAGAAATTCTGACTTAGACTTTTATTTAATTTTAAGTAATTTATAGTTTATTTTGGTTTTAATTTTGGGAAGTTATTTGATGTAATAAGGCCGTAGTAGCGTTTACTTTACTTTTATTTATTGAGCATACAATCTTTATATTTATTAAAAGATTAAGTAAAATTAATTTAATTCAAAGCCCAAACGTTTTGTCACCTAAATCAAAAGGTTTTTTAATAACGAAATAAACCTGTTTTCAACTCAAGCCCAACCCAAAACAAACTTTCTTTAAAAACACACAAGTTTTTCCTAAGTAACAAAAGAATTTGAAACGATTTTCACCGAGGAACATACTAGATCCGGTCAAGGCTCGTGGGCTAGGTTTGGGGTGTTTCAATTTGGTATCAGAGCCCGGTTTTAAACTCTTGGCCTGTGGGCTAAGGCCCAAAACATTTTCAAATCGAGCTCAAATAAGCTTTATAAAGTATCTTATGAAATAAGCAGGATTTTCTGGCATGGCACCTAAGTCTCTGGCATGCAGTCCACCAGGTAAGTACCCCTAACTATCTGTGTGATTATGTGAATCATAGAAGGGTAGAAAAGGAATGGAACGTAGAATAGCATGATAGGAACTTGAACCACAGGATTAGTCTACTCAAACACAAATACATAAGACTTAATTCACTAAACAAACCTATGGCTAAGTCAATTGAGTTAGGGTGTGGCAACCATGAGTGCGCATGTCTAGGATTAGATCAGAAAGAGCACAGTATTTAAGCGATCCTAGTGACTCACCTCCTCTTGAGAATCCTACAGTGCGTAGCTTCGGTTCACCCAACCCGAGGACTTAGTGGGTGTGGCAACCCCATGCGCATGCCTAGGAATGGTTTCGATGGGAGCTTGGTATTTAAGCGATCAGTGTGACTCACCTTCTCTCCACTCGAATCCTGCACAGTGCGTAGCTTTGGTTCACCCTGACTAAGAGGACTCGGTTATAGGCTAAACCTAGTAACTAAAACCCGAAAGGGAACTAGCCATGTTTTTTTATATATATATAAGAACCCTAATTTTAAAACTCTTGAAATCATTTCTCTTTAATTTGTGAAAACTAATTTTTTTCCACACAATTTTTTCGAAAAAAATTTTTGATTTATAAAATTACTAAAATACCCCAGTGGTAAAATTACAAAAATGCCCTTGGTTTATAAAATGTCTAAAATACCCACAGATTCTAATCAACATTTTCATTATTTTATAACCAGTCCAAAAACCCTTATTTGCAAATTATCAAAAATATCTTGATTTTTGAAAAATTACAAAATTGCCCCTAACTTACCAAAATTTCCAAAATGATCCTGATTTCCAAAATTTTTGCAACTTCATCATTTTGGAAAATAAATTTCTCAAAAAGAACCCTCAAAATTTTGCAAATTTTGAAATATCCCTGAATTATTAAACTTTACAAATTTACCACGGTTTATTACCAATTAAAAAATTATCAAATACCCCTAGAATTTCCAAATTTACCAAAGAACCGGGACTATAAAATTTTGAAATACTTTGACAAAATTATCAAGGAACCCTATTTGAAAAATTACGAAAATACCCCTGTAGGACAAATTATGCAAATACCCGGGGTAGTGCAAAAACAACAACAATGAAAACTGTAACATTTCTGCGAATGAGCGGAAGTTCATAATTGATTGATGGATGCATGAATGTGAAGGCGTGTGCATGTATGAATCTGAAAGAACCACTCTTAAAATTCTTTTCATAAAACTTCTTCGTGGTTAATCAAGTGGAACCAAACTAATGTATAAAATTCTTTAATCGAGATAAGCATAGTGGAAGTTTGAATTCAAGGGGACGTGGTCGTAACGTACGTGGCCGTAGAAGAGGCCGAATGACTGTGTTGGAACCCGTTATATCGGGTTAAGGGTTTGACAATGAGTTACCACCGCCACCACCACCCCAGCTTGTCGATGTCGAACAATGAGCTCGGACGGGGATGATCTTTGTATTGCAAGTCTTGCGAGTTTTGGAAATGGTGGTGGCGGGGTTGAAATCGCGGAGCTCGAAGTCATGTACTGGCGACTCGAGCCAACAGAGCTGAGGTGTTCCGTGGAGTGTCTGGTGTGGCACCCAGTACAGCTGAATACTGGTTGGAGGCGATCGAGTGCATTATGGATGAGCTCGATCTGACCCCAGAGGAGAAGTTGAAAGGAATGGTGGCACTACTACGCGATGAAGCGCATCAATGGTGGTTAACAGTTTGAGATGGTGCCACTGCTGAGGATCTGATCTGGGAGTATGCTAAGGAGGCATATCAAAAAAAGTATGTCGGCACACGATATATTGATGAGCAGAGGAAAGCTTTTCTGGGGCTGGTTCAAGGGAACAAGTCAATAGTAGCATATGAAGCTGAATTTTAGAGGTTGAGCCGATATGCTCGTGGAGTAGTATGGCCGAGCATGGCGTTGTGTCCGTTTGAAGACGGTTTAAGGATGACCTCGGGTTATTGATAGCTCCACATCGAGTGGGAGTTTTCTGCGTTGGTTGAAAAGGCTAAGGTAGCCGAGGGAATCAAGGACTTCGGTTAAGCGAGCTCGATAGGAATAGACCCAAGAGGGTTATGGGTCATCCGGATCATTGAGAAATATGAGAAAAAGCCCGAGCTAATGGGCCGAGGGTTGACAAGTTGATCTGGGAGGCGATATCGTCCTTGTGAGCATTGTGGAAAGAAGCACTTAGAAGTCTTTGGAAAAACGGGAGGATATTTTAGGTGTGGGTCCAAGGACCATATGCTAAAAGATTGTCCTAAGAAACCGGATGAAAGTCGATCGATGCTCGAGAATGTTAATCAGGCTGGTAGAGGAGGACAGCAGCCTCAACGAGGTCGTGGTTCGAATAATAGAGGTAATGGTCTTTGGCGATCGTGGAACACAAAGCGGAGGAGCTGCTATCTTGAGGTAAAGCGATCGAGTTGGGTTTATACGATTCACCGAAGGGAGGATGGAGACACAATGGACGTCATAACTGGTACGTTCTTTATTTATGGCAAGCCTTATTATGCCTTAATTGATGTGGGCTCGACACATTCTTATGTTGCCTGTAGTGTAGTTGAAACACTAGGCTTAGACTCTGAACTTTCTGATAGGCAGATGACTGTAGTAAGCCCATTAGGCCAAACTGTAGTGGTGGATAAGATCTTTCAGAGTGTACCCCTAAAAAATCAGGGAGTGAGCTTTCGGGCTGACTTAATGGAGTTACCCTTCGGAGAATTTAACCTCATACTTGGTATGAATTGGTTAGTAGAACACCAAGCCGTATTGGATTGTGCGACTAAACGAATGGAACTAAGGACACCTGAGGATGAGGTGGTCATTATGATAGGAGAAAGAAGAAACTACCTGTCTAACGTAGTTTCGGCGTTAAAGGCTAAAAAAATGGTTAGGAAAGGGTACAAGGCATTTATGGCTTTCGTCTTGTAGATGTAAAAGAAGGGGGAGTTAGTGGAGTTAGAACTGTAAAGGACTTTGAAGATGTATTTTCGGAGGAATTACCAAGAATACCCCTAGATAGGGAGGTGGAATTTGGAATAGATTTGCTATCGGGAATAGCTCCTGTGTCAATCGCTCCATACCGAATGGCGCCAAAAGAGTTGGTTGAGCTCAAGGCTCAAATCCAGGAATTACTTGACCGTGGGTTTATACGGCCCAGTGTGTCTCCGTGGGGAGCACTAGTTTTGTTTGTAAAGAAGAAGGACGGAACTATGCGTATGTGCATAGATTACTGTCAGTTAAGAACAAGTATCCTTTGCCAAGGATTGATGACTTGTTCGATTAGATGAAAGAGGCCGCAGTATTCTCAAAGATAGATTTGAGGTCGGGATATCATCAATTGAAGGTGAAAGAGGCAGATATCCATAAGATAGCCTTTAGGACAAGATACAACCACTATGAGTTTGTAGTAATGTCGTTTGGGTTGACAAAGGCCCGGCCGCGTTCATGGATATGATGAACCGAGTCTTCCAACCTTACATGGATAGGTTCGTCGTTGTGTTCATCGACGATATCTTGGTGTACTCTAAGACTGAAGAGGGGCATGATGAGCATCTCCGGATTGTGTTGCAAGTGTTAAGGGAAAAGAAGCTTTATGCCAAATTCAGCAAGTGTGAATTTTGGCTTAGGAAAGTTGCTTTCCTAGGACACGTGGTGTCTGTCGAAGGAATAAAGGTGGATCCTAAGAAGATCGAAGCTGTGTTGGATTGGAAACCACCTAGGTCCATGGCTGAGATCCGAAGTTTCTTAGGTTTGGCAGGCTATTACAAAAGGTTTGTGGAAGGGTTCTCGTCTATAGCTGCGCCTTTGACAAAGTTGTTGATGAAGGAAGTACCCTTTGTATGGTCGGATAAGCAACAGGAGAGCTTTGAGAAGCTTAAGAAGGTCTTAACGGAAGCTTCAGTATTGATTCACCAGAGGCGGAAAGAATTCACGATGTATTGTGGCGCTTCCCATCTGAGTTTGGGATGTGTATTGATGCAAGACGGAAAGGTAGTCGCATATGCATCTCGGCAGTTAAAGCCGCATGAGGTTAACTACCCAACCCATGACTTGGAATTGGCAGCAGTGGTTTTCGCCCTTAAGGTGTAGAGGCACTATCTCTATGGAGAAAGATCAGTGATCTACACAGACCACAAGAGTCTCAAGTATCTGTTAACTCAGAAGGAGTTGAACTTGAGGCAACGAAGGTGGGTGGAGTTATTGAAGGATTATGATTGCTCGATAGAGTACCACCCGGGCAAGGTGAATGTGGTAGCTAATGCCCTAAGTTGGAAGGTTGTGTTGGACCTAAGGGCAATGTTCACCCATTTAAGTTTGTATGAGGATGGAAGCCTGTTGGCAGAGTTGCAAGTTAAACCCACATGGCTGAATGAGGTAAAAAGGGGACAGTTGACTGATAAGGAACTAAGTGCTAAGTTGCAGCAAGTACAGAATGGAGAGTTAGAGGATTATGGCATTAATGATGAAGGAGTATTGTGCTACAAAGGAAAAGTCGTATCTTAGAAGGATGAGGAGTTAAGACAGAGGATTCTTTAGGAAGCGCATGGTAGCCCTTATGCTATACATCCTGGAGGCACTAAGTTGTACAGAGATCTAAGAGAACAATTTGGTGGCCTGATCTTAAGCGGGAAGTTCTTGAATTCAGTAGGAAAATGTCGACATGTCGACAAGTTAAGGCTGAACACCAAGTTCCATCGGGATTGCTTGACCAATCGAGATTCCATGATGGAAGTGGGAAAGAATTACCATAGACTTCGTTAGTGGGCTTCCCTTACGCCTACTAAGAAGGACTCGGTATGGGTAATAGTGGACCGTTTGACTAAGTCCGCACACTTCATCCCGTGAAGTGGATTATTCCTTGAAGTTAGCCAAATTATACGTGGCGGAGGTTGTAAGGTTACAGTGCCGATGAAACACCCACACCCTACCCACGAGCTGAGCAGGATCTGGTATGTTCCTAAAAAGTAAACCGATTTCAAAATCATTTTCGATACTTAGAAAAATTGTAAATTTTTGGAAAAACTATTATTTTCAGTTGGGCTTAGATTGGAAACCCATTTATTTGATCTTGTAAGCCCATTTAATTAAATACATCCAATAAAGTTCTTAGTATGAAACTTAACAGTAAGCCAACATAAAGTATAATCCACTGGGCCTTAAGGCCTTATTACATCAAGTAAAACCCAAAATAGAATAAAAGCAACTAAAAATAAAATTTAAGTCCAAACTAAATGAAATTTTTCGCATGTAGCATGGCCTCCTCATGGTCCACCGCCCTGGTCAAATCCTTGCTCATCACACGAAAAATAATTCCCACAATGGGGTGAGTCAACAGACTCAATGTGCACACAATACTAACATTCAATAAATCGGGCATTCATGTTTAAATCATCAAGTCCATATAATAATGAAATTATGATGCAACCCAACCCAATCCTAATGGTCCATCCGCTACACACCACCGTGCACGCCATTCACACCGTGGGGACTAATAAGTCAACCCTCCATCCGCTACTCTCACGTTGTGTCATTAGACACTATAATCAAATTTAAGCGTTGTGTCATTAGACACTATTGTAACCGGTTACCAAAATTTAGCAATGTGACCGTAGTCAACATATTTTGTTGGTGAGACCAAGTCAACACCTTTGTTGGTGAGACCAAGTCAACACTGTTCTCCCCTTTCACATAAATCCCGAATGCCCTAAAACATATATATTGCATAACTTAATTTCATGTTCATATTCATATATTAGCATGTTATTAAATAACATTTTCACAATCCTATCGAAGTAGGAAGCGTGCACAGGTACTTTTTGCCACATTTGTGGTACATAGCCACATTCACATTATTATTCATATCATATATTAAAATATTTAGCCATATAATATCGAAGGATAGTAAGTGTAACATCCCAAAATGGGGTTATTTGGAATTTAATTATTTTTCTCATGTAAGAATGTTGAGATATTATTCATGGAATAATAGAGTTTAATTTAAGGCTTTGTGTTGGCTCGATTTGGTAGGAAATTTTAGTTTTAATTTTTAAGGTAGGAAGCCTTAGCAAGAGGGTGTTATAAGAATAAATGGGGATAATTTGGACATAAAATGAGCTTAGACCAAGTGGCAAAGCAAGCCCACTTAAGAGCTACATGTGACGCCACCTAGGGAGCAAGGAGAGCCTTGGTTCGAGTCACAAAAATCCCTCTTTTTGGCAACATGATGGACGGCACATGAGGGAGAGTCCTATCTCTCTTTAAATTTTTATTTTCTTTAGATAATCAAGGATAATATGAGTTTTTTAAAAAAAGGGGATTTTATTTTTATTTTGTGAGGATAATAGGGGATATCACATGGATTGTTTAAGGATTAATACTTATTATTGGAAATTAAATCAAAATAGTTAGGATTAAACTAAATGGTTGGCCTAGAGTGATTCAAGGAGTTAAGATGAATCTTGGACTCCTTGTTGAGGAGGAGTGGGCACTAGGACTTATGAAGGAGGGGGGGAGTTGCCGAATGCTTATAAAAGCACTTAAGTGATCACCTTGATTCAGTTTGCTTAGCCGAAAATTCAAAGCACCTTCTCCTCCTTTTCTTTTATCATTCCATTCCCTCAAAAACCATAGCGAACCCTCACAACTCCTCCTTGCCGAAAACCACATTCTTTAAGTCCCTTCTCCTTTTATTTCCTACTAGCCTAATCACCACTTCCTATTTACCTTTCTTCTTTCTTTTCTCATTTAAAAATCAGCCTTGTTTAAAGCCAAATATAGCCGAATCTAGTACCTAGCAAAGTGCCGAAAATCTTTTCTTTTACTTGAAGGCACTTTGGCCGAATATCAAAGGTAACACAAGACCTTTCGGGACTATCTATTCAATCGATTATCAAGGTAAGGGATGGCCGAACCCTCATACATATTTTCTTTTCTTGTCGACTTATGGGATTGAATGGAAGCCGAAATTTCGGCAACTAGTAGCAAGAGTTCTAACCAGTGTTGAAATCGATGATAGGCACTTCGGGATCTCAAAACAGAGAGATCGGATCTGGCATTCTTTGACATTCGGTTTTGGGTAAGTGGTGGTAAGTGTTTACTTATAAAAGATTACTCCTCTAATGATTAAGAAAAGCCAAAGGCCATGGTTGCTAATATTGATCAAGCTGTGGTTTATGAACGGATCTGCGATTCGGTCAAGCTAGGATTCAGCGATTAGGTAAGGATCTGGTACAAAATATGACCCTTTAAATAATTTGGTTTGGCGAATGGCCATATTACTAACCTTGATAGTTGGCGAATATAGGGGCAAGGACTTAGAGTGTGGTAGATTGATTATCTTGAGGATTTAAGACTATCGTGGTAACAGTGTGTACATACACACTATATAATATATTAAATATGCTTAACTTTGTGAATGCTCATTTTATGAATGTAGCATTGGAATGAATACCAAATCGGTATAAGTGGTGATTCGGTGAAAGTACACATTAATGTGATTTATTATTATTAATGCTTTTGGTAAGCATGATGTGTTGACACATGAAATTTAAGAATGTGATGGCATGAAATATATGTATGTTTATACATTGTGGGATTGATGAGTGGAGGCGTTGATATTGTGCGCGGGCACCGATGTTTTGTAACACACCGTGACTATATGTCACGGAGGTTTGGTACCTCGGAGGTTTAGTACCTCAATAGTGACTTGTCCTGTGGTTAACACCACCGTGGGTTGGCCCCACTAGAGATATGGGATCGTCGCCGTGATTTGGTATCACACGATGGGTTGGCCTATCACCCGATTTGTGTCTCACGGACACGGTGTTTTGGTAACACATTGTGACTATATGTCACCAGTGGTTTAGCACCACCGGTGGTTTGGTACCACAGCAGGGTGAGCAGTGGCGTATGGTTGGCTAGGTTGGGTACACATTATTTTGCATATTAATTGTTATATGTTGTGTATGGAAAATATTTTAAAAGGGGGGAAGGGTTACATACTGAGTCTTGGTGACTCACCTTCTCCATTAATTTTTCAGGTGATGCTTAGATCGCGGACATGGAGCCGGAGGGACTTGAGGAGGCCATGCGGTGGACTTAAAATTTAATGGACTTTAATTCTTGTTATTTTAAATTTGGTTATTGGGTTGTTTTATTTTGGATGTAATAAGGCCTCATTAAACTTTACTTTAGCTATTTTCTTTTATGTTGGATATTTTTATTTTTATTAAAATTTGAATTACACGTTTTTTTTAAATTAACTCGAAAAATGTTTTATCGTGCCATCGGGCACATCGAAAATTTGTGTAAAAACTTGACTTAATTAAATTTTCAATTTGGGACTAAGTATAATTTCGGCAAGATAACTTAAAATGGCGATTTTCAACAAAACTTTAGTGGATAAAGAAAATGGGTTTCAAAAGTTCTTCCTAGTAACGACCCATATTAGGTCCTAACGATTGGTAGGGTTTGGGCTATTACAAATTGGTATCGAGCCAGTTCAAAACTTCATTTGTGGGGGCCCAAGGCCCAAAAATGTTTTAGTAGGCCTTATTAATTGTTTTGGGTTTTAAAGCGGCATGGCCCAAGTCTCAAGACCGATCCGCCTGGGTAAGTACCTCTAAACTTCTTTGTGGATTATATTACATAGAAGGGTAGGAAGCATGGAGCGTAGATAGACTTATAGAATTTGAACCCTAGGTTAGATTACTCAAACACACAAGCTAAACATAAGATTTAAAGAACTAAACCAATCTATGACTTAGTCCTTGAGCTAGGGTGTGGTAACCCATGCATGTCTAGGATTGGAGCAGGAAGAGCTGGTATTTAAGCGGTCAGGTGACTCACCACCTCTTGGGTATCCTGCACAGTGCGTGGCTTGGGTTCACCCAAACCCGGAGGGCTCGGTGGTGTGGTAACCTCTGCGCATGTCTAGAAAGGTTCGGTGGGAGCTTGGTATTTAAGCGATCCGTGTGACTCACCTCCTCTCCACGAAACACTGCACAGTGCGTAGCTTGGGTTCACCACGACCGGAAGGGCTCGGTCATAGGCTAAACATAACGACTAAAACCCGAAGGAATTAGCCTTGATTTTGGAAAAAAAAAGAAAAAAAAAAAGAAATGATGAAACAACAAAATTTGGTTTTAAAACTTTTCAAATCACTCCTTCAGAAAGAAGAACAACTCTTTTTACAATGTTTTACCCCGAAAAGTTCAATTTGTGGAAAATTACGAAAATGCCCTTAGGGGAAAAAAATTACTAAAATACCCTTGACTCATAAAATATCAAATCGATGATTTTGTCCAAAAATTTTAACTATTCTATAAATATTCAACACCTTAGCCTTGAAAATCATCAGCAAAATATTTGGTTTTGGAAAAATTACAAACATACTCAACTTATAAAATTACCAAAATGCCACAGTACAAAATTTTTGCAACACCACCGTGTTAAGAAAGGAAAATTCTCAAAAGGGACACTCGAGTTTTATAATGGTTAAAACACCCTTGTTTTACAAAATTACAAAATTACCCACGATGGACAAAATTACCAAAATACCCACGCTTCAAAGTGATGATGTATCTTTAAAATTTTACAACTTTTAGAAAAAACCCTCCAGTTTTGGGAATTTCAAAACAACCTACTCTACTAAAGTTTTAAAATTTCTTTTATTACGAAAATACCTGCGGAAAATGGCGAAAATACCACAGGGTTAGAAATGGGCGAAATGTCCAAAGAGCGAATAGGTATGGAAAGTATTAGGGAATGGATGCAAGAACCCCTTGTGTGAACTAGGATAGAAGATCGAGACCTTGTTTGCACGAAAGAATCCTAATTAAAATTTATTCATAAAATTTCTTGCGAGTAATGAAGTGGAACAAACGCTAATACATAAAATTTCTCTTAATCGATTAAAAGCGCGATGAGATAGGATGAGTTCTAGAGGGCGTGGGCCGTGTGGGCCTTGGTAGGGGTAGGATGATGGTGTATGAACCCGTCAGTCGGGACAAGGTTACAAAACGATGTACCACCACCACCACCTCCAGCTTTTGGAAGCGGAGGCGAGATCGAGACGGGAGGAGGCGATGCGCATGGCGGTGTTCTGAGTCCTCGAATTGGTGGGCGAGGTGGCGGAAATTTAGGAGCTCTAAAATCATTCCCGGCGAATTCGGTCCAACGGAGTGAGGTGTTCCGGTGTGTCGAGTGGCACCAGTCTGTGAGTATTGGTGGAATCTGAAAAGGATAATGGATGATCTTGACCTAACCGAGGAGGAAAAATGAAAGGCGATGTCGCTTCTAAAGGATGAAGCGTGCAGTGGTGGTGACAGATTCGGGATGGAGCCACAGTAGATGATCTCACGTGGGACTACTTTAAAACCGCCTTTCGGAAGAAGTATGTGGGCACCGGCTACACCGAGCCTTGAGAGGAAGGCTTTTACGAGTTTAGTACAAGGAACTAAGTCCGTGGCCGAGTATGAAGCGGAGTTTTAAAATTTGAGTAGGTATGCGGAGGAATCGTAGCTGAACACGAGCGCCATGTCCGCTTTGAGGACGGACTCGAGATGACTTGAGGCTCTTGATTGCCCATGACAAGTTCGGGAGTTTTCATCTCACGTGGAAAAGGCTAAAGTTCTTTGAGGGATCAAGGAGGTCGTGAGGCGAAATTATAGTAGAAATAATCGGAAGAGAGGATTTGGGTCAATTTGGATCCGATGGTAATGATCGAGAAGAAGGCTAAGCGAGTGGGCCGTCGAGTCACAAGAAGCCGTAGCTAATAATCGGTAGGCCGGTCTGAATCGTGTGGGAAGTCCCATTGGGGAGGATGTTCGACCGGTGATAGAGGATGTTTGAGTGTGGATCTTTAGAACATCGGGTTGAGATTGTCCCCGAAAGCGAGCTCGGAATCGACCGGAGGGGCGAGCCGTACTCGGGACGAAATGTGGGACCCTTGAGAGGGTCGTGGCAATGGCGAGAGGAAGCAATGGTCCTAACAGAATTCGAGGAACTCGGCGGAGGTTCGAGCAACCTGAGGCTAAACGACTGGCTTAGTCTATCTGACAAGGCGTCGCGAGGAGGGTGGCCTGCCGGATGTTATAGCAGATGCGTTCGATTTTGGTCTCCCTTATTATGCATTGATTGATGTGGGGTCTACACATTAAATGCGTAGCTGATGGTGTGGTAGAGACTTTGAACCTAGACTCGAGGCTAACTGCTAGGGAGATGGCTGTAGTGAGTCCTTTAGGTCACTCTGTAGTGGTAGACAAACTTTTAGAGGCGTACCCTAGAACTCCAAGGGTGCGTATTGAAGTGATCGATGGAACTACCATTCGGGAGTTCGATTTGATCCTGGAATGGATTGGTGGCTAAGTATCGGTAATTTGGATTGCGCGACTAAGCGCATGGTTCTTAAGGCGGTGAGGGTGGTGAAGTGGTTATGATAGGTGATAGAAGGAATTACCTATCAATGTTGTGTCTGCCTTAAAAGCGGAAAAGATGGTCAAGAAGGGTTGTAAGGCGTATTTGGTTCGAATTTGTGCTTTGGAAGCTAAGGAGTCGAGATTGGAAAGGTCCGAACGATTGGGGAATTTCTTGATGTGTTCCCGAAAGAACTTAGGGTCTACCTCGGATCGGGAAGTCGAATTGATATAGACGTGCTACGGGCAGCACACATGTCTATAGCACCTTCCGAATGGCACCAAAGGAATTGGTGGGCTGAAGGCTCAAATTCAGAGCTCTTGGATAAAGGTTTATTCGACCTAGCATATCTCCGTGGAGGCGCTGTATTGTTTGTCAAGAAGAAGGAGCGGTTCTATGCGAATGTGCATCGATTCGTCGATTAAACAAGTTAACGATCAAAAACAAGTACCCATTGCCACGGATCGATGACTTGTTTGACCCGATTGAAGAAGCGTCGGTGTTTTCAAAGATAGACCTTAGGTCGGGTTACCATCAACTTAAGGTGAAGGGGCCGATGTTCACAAGACGGCTTTTCGAACTCGGTATGGGCATTCTGAGTTCCTAGTGATGCCATTCGGGTTGACCAATGCAACGCGGCGTTCATGGATCTAATGAGCGAGTTTTCAACAATACTTGGACCAATTCGTCGTAGTGTTCATTGGCGACATATTGGTTTACTCTAAGACGGAGGAGGAGCACGACAAGCATTCACGGATAGTCCTACAAGTGTTGAGGAAAAGCGGTTGTATGCCAAATTGATGAAGTGCAATTTTGGTGAGGAGGTGACTTTCTTAGGTCACGTAGTATCGTGGAAGGATTAGAGTGGATCCCATAAGATTGAAGCGGTATTGAGTGGAAACCGCCTAAGTCGATTGGCGAGATCTGAAGTTTTACGGGGTTAGCGAGGTATTACCGAAGATTTGTGGAAGGGTTCTCTCGATGTGACAGACCGTTAACCAAGTTGCTAAGGAAAGGTGTTCCGTTTGTATGGTGGAGAAGCGACAAAAAGCTTTGATAAGCTAAGGAAAATTTTGACTAAGCTCAGTTTAGTGCAACTTGAAGGTGGAAATTATTCACATCTATTGTGATGCATCTCACACGGTTTGGGGTGTGTCTTGATCTGAGATGGGAAGGTAGTAGCCTATCGTCCGTCGGCTAAGACCGCATGAGGTTAACTATCCGACACACGACACAGAGTTAGCCGCGATCGTCTTAGCCTAAAAAGTATGGAACATTATCTTTATGGGGAGAAGTCGGTAATTTACGGACCACAAAAGTTTGAGGTATCTTCCGACACGAAGGATCTGAATCGAGGCAATGGCGATGGATTGAGTACATTAAGGACTACGACCGCTCCATCGAATATCATCCGGGTAAGGCTAACGTGGTGGTCGCGCGTTGAGCGGAAGGTCGTGGCGGTTTAAGAGCAATGTTAGCTCGATTGAGCCTATATGACGATGGAAGCCTTTTGGCGAGAACTTCAAGTTAAGCCAACATGGATCGAGGAGATTAAGAGCAAGCAGTTAGTGGATGAAGGGCTAAATCGAAGAGAATACAAGTTCGAATGGTGGTGTAGAGGGTATAGTCATTTGGTGATGGTGTGCTATGTTTTCGGGGGCGGCCTTGTATGCCAAAAGATATGGAGTTGAGGCGAGAAAATTCTCCAGATGCTCATAGCATTTCCCACGCTATGCATCCGGGAGGAAGCAAGATGTATGGAGATCTCTGGCTAAATTACGGTGGCGGGTTGAAGCGTGAGATAACGGAGTTAATGAGGGAAGTGTTTGGCGTGTCGTGAGTTAAGGTGAACACCGATTACCATCGGGGTTACTTCAACGGTTAAGATCCCTCAATGGAAGTGGGGCGGATCACTATGGATTTCGTCGGTGGTCTACCCCTACGCCCGACAAGAAAGATGCGGTTTGGGTTATCGTGGACCGTCGACTAAATCGACTCACTTCATACGGTGAGAATGGACTACTCACTCGAAAACTAGCAAAGTTGTATGTGGCGAGATAGTCGATTGCATGGTGTCTGTGTCGATTATCTCGGATAGGGACCCAAGGTTCACTTGAGGTTTTGGAGAGCGTTACGTCAGCGTTAGATGCAGCGGTTGGATTTCACCTGACTTTCCATCCTCGAGACGGACGGGCGATCCGAAAGGTCCTCTGATCTTAGAAGATATCTTTGAGGGTTGTGTCTTGGAATTAGAGGTAGTTGGGAGAATTCTTACCTCTAGTGAGTTAGCCTACAACAATAGCTACCAAGCGAGTATTGAGATGGCACCATACGAGGCCTTCGTATGGGCGGAAATGCCGAACCCCGCGTGTTGGGCGGAGTTGGGTGAGCGACAAGTGTTGGGCCCGAAATTGGTAGCGGCGAAGACAAAGTCAAAGTGATTCGGTCTCGTCTCAAGGAAGCATCGGATAAGCGAAGTCTTATGCCGATCTCAAGCGCAAGAAATGGAGTATCTTTGTGGAGACAAGGTCTTCCTAAAGGTGTCGCCTTGGAAGAATGTACTAAGATTTGGGCGAAAGGAAGTTGAGCCCAAGATTCATTAACCCATATCTGATGTTAAGCGGATAGGACCGGTAGCTTATCGACAGAATATGAGAGTTAAGTCGGATACATGACGTCTTTCACGTATCAATGTTAAGGCGGTATCGGTCGGATCCATCACATGTGGTGCTGTGTGTAAATCGAAGTTAACGCGACTTATCTTTTGAGGAAGAACTGTTCGGATCTTGGATAGAGATATAAAGGTTCTCGTAGGAAATCGATGCCCTTAGTAAAAGTGCTATGGCGGAATCATGGTGTTGAGGAAGCTACGTGGGAACACGAGGATGTGATCTGGCGACAATACCTCATCTGTTTTAGTTATGTAATTTCGGAATGAAATTTATTTTAAGGGGGTAAATCTGTAACATCCCAAAAATGGGGTTATTTGGAATTTAATTATTTTCTCATGTAAGAATGTTGAGATATTATTCATGGAATAATAGAGTTTAATTTAAGGCTTTGTGTTGGCTCGATTTGGTAGGAAATTTTAGTTTTAATTTTTAAGGTAGGAAGCCTTAGCAAGAGGGTGTTATAAGAATAAATGGGGATAATTTGGACATAAAATGAGCTTAGACCAAGTGGCAAAGCAAGCCCACTTAAGAGCTACATGTGGCGCCACCTAGGGAGCAAGGAGAGCCTTGGTTGAGTCACAAAATCCCTCTTTTGGCAACATGATGGACTGACACATGAGGGAGAGTCCTATCTCTCTTTAAATTTTATTTTCTTTAGATAATCAAGGATAATATGAGTTTTTTAAAAGGGATTTTATTTTTATTTTGTGAGGATAATAGGGATATCACATGGATTGTTTAAGGATTAATACTTATTATTGGAAATTAAATCAAAATAGTTAGGATTAAACTAAATGGTTGGCCTAGAGTGATTCAAGGAGTTAAGATGAATCTTGGACTCCTTGTTGAGGAGGAGTGGACTGCTAGGACTTATGAAGGAGGGGAGTTGCGAATGCTTATAAAAGCACTTAAGTGATCACCTTGATTCAGTTTGCTTAGCCGAAAATTCAAAGCACCTTCTCCTCCTTTTCTTTTATCATTCCATTCCTCAAAAACCATAGCGAACCCTCACAACTCCTCCTTGCGAAACCACATTCTTTAAGTCCCTTCTCCTTTTATTTCCTACTAGCGAATCACCACTTCCCTATTTACCTTTCTTCTTTCTTTTCTCATTTAAAATCAGCCTTGTTTAAAGCCAAATATAGCCAATCTAGTACCTAGCAAAGTCTTGAAAATCTTTTCTTTTACTTGAAGGCACTTTGGCGAATATCAAAGGTAACACAAGACCTTTCGGGACTATCTATTCAATCGATTATCAAGGTAAGGGATGGCGAACCCTCATACTCATATTTTCTTTTCTTGTCGACTTATGGGATTGAATGGGCCAAATTTGACAACTAGTAGCAAGAGTTCTAACCGGTGTTGAAATCGATGATAGGCACTTGGGATCTCAAAGCAGAGATCGGATCGGCATCCTTTGACATTCGGTTTTGGGTAAGTGGTGGTAAGTGTTTACTTATAAAAGATTACTCCTCTAATGATTAAGAAAAGCCAAAGGCCATGGTTGCTAATATTGATCAAGCTGTAGTTTATGAACCAGATCTGCGATTGGTCTGAAGCTAGGATTCAAGCGATTAGGTAAGGATGCGGTACAAAATATGACCCCTTTAAATAATTTGGTTTGGCGAATGGCCATATTACTAACCTTGATAGTTGGTAGAATATAGGGGCAAGGACTTAGAGTGTGGTAGATTGATTATCTTGAGGATTTAAGACTATCGTAGTAACAGTGTGTACATACACACTATATAATATATTAAATATGCTTAACTTTGTGAATGCTCATTTTATGAATGTAGCATTGGAATGAATACCAAATCGGTATAAGTGGTGATTCGTAAGTACACATTAATGTGATTTATTATTATTAATGCTTTTGGTAAGCATGATGTGTTGACACATGAAATTTAAGAATGTGATGGCATGAAATATATGTATGTTTATCTTGTGGGATTGATGAGTGGAGGCGGTGATATTGTGCCGCGGGCACCAGTGTTTTGGTAACACACCGTGACTATATGTCACGGAGGTTTGGTACCTCAGGAGGTTTGGTACCTCAATAGCGACTTGTCCACATGGTTAACACCACCGTGGGTTGGCCCCACTAGAGATATGGGATCGTCGCGGTGATTTGGTATCACACGATGGGTTGGCCCCATCACCCGATTTGTGTCTCGGACACGGTGTTTTAGTAACACATTGTGACTATATGTCACCGGTGGTTTAGCACCACCGGTGGTTTGGTACCACAGCAGGGTAGACAGTGGCGTATGGTTGGCTAGGTTGGGTACACATTATTTTGCATATTAATTGTTATATGTTGTGTATGGAAAATATTTTAAAAGCGGGAAGGGTTACATCTTGAGTCTTGGTGACTCACCTTCTCCATTAATTTTCAATTGATGCTTAGATCGCGGACATGGGCCGGAGGGACTTGAGGAGGCCATGCGGTGGACTTAAAATTTAATGGACTTTAATTCTTGTTATTTTAAATTTGGTTATTGGGTTGTTTTATTTTGGATGTAATAAGGCCTCATTAAACTTTACTTTAGCTATTTTCTTTTATGTTGGATATTTTATTTTTATTAAAATTTGAATTACCGTTTTTTTTAAATTAACTCGAAAAATGTTTTATCGTGCCATCGAACATCTGAAAATTTGTGTAAAAACTTGACTTAATTAAATTTTCAATTTGGGACTAAGTATAATTTCGACAAGATAACTTAAAATGAGCGATTTCAACAAAACTTTAGTGGATAAAGAAAATGGGTTTCAAAAAGTTCTTCCTAGTAACGACCCATATTCGGTCTAACGATTGGGTAGGGTTTGAAATACATTACGATGAAATACACACCTTATTCGCAAATAAAAGTTCCTTGAGATCTCGAATATCCCGATCTAATCTTTAGATCTAATAATTCCTATATTCGCCCACCAAATAAAACACATTAATAAACCCTTTTGTCTTAAAACAAAACCAAATCCTAGTAGGATTTGTAAAAGACTCACCTTTGCCGATTTGGTGTTTATACAAATCCAGAAGGTTTGGTTTTCCTCTACGATATTCGGCCAACCTTGTATTCAATATGGGTTAGTTTTTGACTTTTCAAAAATTAAGGAATTGATCTAGATAATCTTACAACCATTGGTAGAATATTTTGAGGCTTACCTTATAGATTCCAAATCCGAAAGTTCCCTTTATCTTGAATATCATCAAAATCCTAGTATTTAGAAGTTAGATCGATCTAATTTTAATAAGTAGTAATTGGCCTTAGGCGAATATATCTTACCTTAATTTCCTCGAATCAAAATCCAAAACTCCTCCTTTGACATTCTACCATAGACATAAGAGAGGTTATTATCTTAAACCTTGATTAAACGATTTAAAGGAACAAGAATCAAGTGCCTTTACCTAAAATCCTTGATCTTTGTATTCGGTAGTTGTGGAAACTTGAGATCCCTTGTATATTCGGCCATGATAAAAAGAATGGGGATTATGCCTTTTACTTTCTAAACTAGAAAAGAAAGAAAGAAAATTGAATGGAATCCTTACCTTGATGTCTTTAATCACTTGTTTCCTTGTCTTGAGTTCTTGAGATCCGCTATGGAGATTTAAACGAGATTGGAAGAGAAAGGTTTTGACTAGGCAATGGCAAAGGGAAGGAAAAGAAAAGACGGAGTCCTTGCTTAGGGAAATTTCGGCAAAGAGAGGGAAGGAGAGCAAAATTTGACAAGAGAGTGAATAAGAGAAAAGTCTCACTTTTCCTCTTTTAACCGAAATTACTAGACCAAGAGTCCAAAACTTGGCCACTACTCTCCCAAGTGATAATTTAATCTCCATTAATTATCACTTAATTAAATTAAAAAGTCTTTAATCCATCCTTTTATTCCTCATTTATCTTAGAAGAATAAATTCTTTATTTATCACTTTAATTTGACAAGTTTTAATAAAAATAAAACTCTTCCCTTTTTAGCAAATGTGTGCCGTCCACCCCTAGCCTTGGGATGCAAAAATAAACCTTCAAAAATTACTTTCCAAGTGACTCGAACTCAGGCCATTCCCATAAACCCTAAGTGACACTTCAGGCCACTTTTTCCAAGCTCGACTGTATGCCAAAATTCACCAACTTTTTCTTTTAAGGCCCTCTTGCCCTTATCTCCTATTTTGGGCTTTAAAATTTGTCATTCCTACCTTATTTCTAAGTTTCCTAAAATTTTAGCTGACTCTGTAACTTGCCATTTTCCTTACATCTTGGGTTTCCAAAATGTTTAGGTTTCCAAAATGTTTAGGTTTCCAAAATGTTCAGGTTTCCAAAATGTTTAGGTTTCCAAAATGTTCAGGTTTCCAAAATGTTTAGGTTTCCCAAAATGTCTAAGTTTCCAAAAATGTCTAAGTTTCCAAAAATGTCTAAGTTTCCAAAAATGTCCATTTCCATTTCCATTTTTCATTTTTCATTTCCATGCATTTCTAGGTTTCCAAAAGTATCAAAAATTTATTCATAGTACTTGAAACTTGTCATTTCATACAATTAAATTGGAAATGCATAGGCCCTATTCAGGATGTTACAGTTTTACCCCTCTTAAACAAAATTTCGTCCCCGAAATTTCCTAACTAAAATAGTTGAGGGTATTACTGTCTCATCGCCTCTTCTGGCTCCCACGAAGCTTCGTCCGTTCCATGATTGCGCCATAGCACTTTGACTAGAGGAACTGTCTTCTTTCGTAGTACTTTCACATCACGTTCCAAGATCCGAATCGGTTCTTCCTCGTATGATAAGTCTGGCCTTAGTTCCACCTCTTCAACCGGTACCACATAAGATGGATCCGATCGATAGCGACGTAACATGGACACATGAAATACGTCGTGCATCTGCTTCAATTCTGGTGGCAACTCTAATTGGTATGCCACTGGCCCAACGCGCTTCAGTACTTGATAAGGCCCTATAAATCTTGGGCTTAGCTTCCTTCATGCCAAACCTCATTACCTTCTTCCAAGGTGAGACTTTCAAGAACACTTGATCTCCTACTTCAAACTCTATTTCCTTTAAGGTCAAGGTCTGCGTCGACTTTTGCCTATCGGAGGCTTCCTTCAACCGTGTCCTAATTAACTCAACCTTCTCTTGACTTGACCACCAACTCTGGACCCAAAACTCGGCGTTCTCCTAACTCGGTCCAACAAGTAGGTGTTCTACACTTCCTTCCATACAATGCTTCAATGCGGTGCCATCCGAATCTTTGCTTGATAGTTTGTTGTTATAGGCGAATTCAGCTAAAGGCAAGTAATCTTCCCAACTTCCTCTAAAATCCATTACACGCCTCTCAACATATCCTCCAACACTTGTATAACCTGTTCGGATCGCCTGATCGATTGTGGATGAAAAGTCGTAGTAAAGTCTAGCTTAGTGCCTAAAGCTTGATGAAGTGCTTTCCAAAATCGAGACGTAAACCTTGGGTCTCTATCAGAGATGATTGACATTGGTACTCCATGTAATCTCACAATTTCCGCCACATACAACTTAGCCAACTTCTGAAGAGAATAATCCATTCTGACTGGGATAAAGTGTGCGGACTTGGTCAAACGGTCCACTACCACCCATACCGAGTCCTTCTTAGTAGGCGTAAGGGGAAGCCCACTAACGAAGTCCATGGTAATTCTTTCCCACTTCCATTGGGGAATTTCGATTGGTTGGAGCAATCCTGATGGGACTTGGTGTTCACCTTTAACTTGTCGACCGTCAAACATTTCCCCACAAATTTAGTCACTTCTCGCTTGGTCGGACCACCAAAATTGTTCCTTAAATCTCTACTGACTTGACGCCTCGGGATGCATAGCACAAGGGCTACCATCGCTTCGAAGAATCCTTTGTCTCAACTCCTTATTCTTGACATCTGACTTTACCCTTGTAGCACAATACTCCTTCATTGTTGACATCATAATCCTCTAATCCCCTTGTTGTGCTTCTTGCAACTTAGTACTTAAGTCATTATCACCAACTGTCCCTCCTTCACTTCCTTTAGCCATGTGGGCACGACTTGCAACTCGCCAACAAAGCTTCCATCATCATCTGAGACTTATATGAGCGAACAAAGCCCGTAGATCCGATACAACCTTTCGACTTAGGGCATCGACTACTACATTCGCCTTGCCGAGATGATACTCTATTGAATAGTCGTAGTCCTTCAGCAATTCCACCCACCTTCGTTGCCTCAAGTTCAACTCCTTCCGAGTTAATAAATACTTAAGGCTCTTGTGGTGCAATGTAGATAATCGACCTTTCTCCATAAAGGTAGCGCCTCAAACCTTAAGGGCGAAAACCACCGCTGCTAGCTCTAAGTCATGAGTTGGGTAGTTAAGCTCATGAGGCCTTAGGCTGCCGTGACGCATAAGCAACCACTTTGCCATCTTGCATTAGCACACGCCCTAACCCCGTCTGAAGCATCACGATTACCCATAAAATCTTTTCACTCCTAATTTGAATTAACACTAGAGCTTCGGCACCTTCTTAAGCTTTTCAAAGCTCTCCTGCTTTATTAGTCCATTCAAGGGTACTTCCTTCCTTAGTAACTTGGTTAAAGGCGCGGCTATTGGCGAGAATCCTTCCACGAACCTTCTCAGTAATAGCACGCCAAGCCTAAGAAACTTTGGATTTCAGCCACGCACCTAGGTGGTTTCCAATCCAACACCGCTCGATCTTCCTAGGGTCCACTCTTATTCATACTGCGGATACCACATGCCCTAAGAATGCCACCTCCTTAAGCCAAAATTCACACTTGCTGAATTTGGCATAGAGCTTTTTTTCCCTTAACACTTCCAACACGACTCGGAGATGCTCATCATGCTCCTCCTCCGACTTGAATACACCAAAATGTCATCGATGAACACCACGACAAATCTATCCAAGTAGGGTTGAAAACCCGATTCATCATGTCCATGAGCGCTTTGGGCGTTCGTCAACTAAGCAGCATCACCACAAACTCGAAGTGACCATATCTTGTCCTAAAAGCGGTCTTATGGATATCACCTCCTTTACCTTCAACTCGATGGTATCCCGACCAGAATCGATCTTTGAAAACACCACGACTCCTTCACCGATCGAACAAGTCATCGATCCTTGGCAAGGGATACTTGTTCTTAATGGTCACTTATTTAACTAACGGTAATCTATGCACATACGCATAGTTTCGTCCTTCTTCTTTACAATATGACCGGTGCTCCCCACGGAGACACACTGGCCGGATGAACCCACGGTCCAACAGTTCTTGTATCTGAGCCTTGAGCTCCACTAACTCCTTTGGTGCCATTCGGTATGGGGCGATTGACACAGAGAGCTGTCCCCGTAGCAAATCAATCCCAAATTCCACCTTCCTGTGTGGGGGTATTCCCGGTAACTCCTCTGGAAACACATCTACGAAGTCCCTTACCGTCCTAACTCCATTAACACCTTCCTCCTTTCCACCTATCGCACTTACAAAAGCTAAGAACGCTTTGCAACCTTTCTTAACCATCTTCTCACCTTCAGTGCCGAAACTATATTAGATAAATAGTTCCTCCTTTCTCCGATCATTATTACCACTTCATCTTTCGGGGTTCTTAGTTCCATACGTTTAGCCGCACAATCTAACACGGCTCGGTGTTCTACTAACCAATCTATTTTGAGTATAAGCTCAAACTCTCCGAAGGGTAACTCCATTAAGTCCTTCGAAAGTTCACTCCACGAATTTTTAGGGTACATTCGAAAGATCTTGTCTACCACTATAGTTTGGCCTAATGGGCTTACTACGATCATCGCCTATCGAGAGTTGATGCGGGCCTAGTGTTTTCACTACACTACTTGCAACATAGGAATGGGTCGAGCCCACATCAATCAAAGCAAAGTAGGGTTTGTCAAAAATAAAGAACGTACCAGTTATAACATCCGACGCGTCTCCGTCTTCCCTTCGACGAACCGCATAAACCAAACCCGGTTGTCTTGCATCGGTATTAGTATTACCTTGGCCCTGTGTTCCATGGCCTCTGCCTGTACCACTATCACGGTTACTCGAACCACGACCCGTTGAAATTGCTGTCGCCTCTCTGACGATCCGCTAGCATTCGAACTACCGGTTGGCTCTCGTCCCGATTGTTTGGGGCAATCCTTAAACATATGGTCCTTGGACCCACACCTAAGACATGCTCCTATCTTTTTCCAACACTCCCCTAGATGCCTCTTTCCACAATACTCACAAGGACGAATCTGCCCGCCCTTCTGTACCAGCTTGTTGATTCCGTGGCCCATCAACCCTAGGCCTTTTGTAACCCTTTCCGGATGGCCCAAACCCTCTTTGGCCTTATTCTTATCCGCGATGCGCTTAGTAGCATCCTTAATCCCTCGCCACCTTGGCCTTTTCTACCAAAATGTAGAATTCCCGCTCTTGATGCGGTGCTATTAATGATCTTAAATCATCTCTCACCCATCCTCAAAACGGACCTGGCGTTCATGCTCGATTGCCACTACCCTCGAGCATAGCGGCTCAATCTCAAAATTACGCCTCATATTCTCATGACGGACTTACTCCCTTGTACCAACCCTAGAAAAGCCTTCCTCTACTCATCTCGTATACGGTTCCCACATACTTCTTCCGAAAGGCCTCCTTAACATATTCCTGTGTCAAATTTTCATTTGTGGTACCATCACGAGCAATCAACCACCAACGATCGCTTCATCGTGCAACAACGCCACCATCCCTTTCAATTTTTCCTCTGAGTCAAATCAAGCTTATCCATTATCGCTCCGTTGCTTCCAACGATTTCAATTTGACTTGGGTGCCACATGGATACTCTCGAAACATTTACGCTCCATTAGCTCGAAGCCGTTCAGTCCGACTTTGGTTTCCTCCATTTCCTCTGCCCTACCACCAATTCCAAATCTCGTAGAGAACGACTGCGACCTGACCTCTTCCCCTGCTGCGAGCTCTTTGCTCAACATTAACAATTGGGGTGGTGGTGGCGGTGGCATCTCATTGTCGGACCCTTGACCCGACCTAGCGGGTTCCGACACGGTCATCCTTCCTCTTCCTCGACCACGACGACCACGTCCTCTAGAGCTCATTTTCTAACGTCGAGATCTGATTAAGAAATTTTATAGATTAGTCAATGTTCCACTTATTTATCAGCGAAGAAGTTTTATGAGAAGGGATTTTAGAGTGGTTCTTTCGTATCATACAAACACACAGTCTTTTCCATTCATTCATCCATCCATCAAACAAATATGAACTTTCGTTCATTCAAAGAAATGTTGTAGTTTTTGTTGTTGTTGTTTTCCACTACCTGGGGGTATTTTCGTAATTTTTCAGAGAAAACATTTCTTGGGGTTTTTGTCAAAAGTTATTTTATTTTATTTTTTTTGAAAATTTTGAAGTCTAGGGGTGATTTGAAAAATTTTAAAATTCGAGGGGTATTTTGGTAATTTTTCACAAATCAGAGTAAATTTGTAAAATTTTATAGATTTAGCGTATTTCAAAAGTTGTAAAACTTTGAGGTTCTTTTAAAATTGTTCCTTCAAAATGGGGATATTGCAAAAATTTTGGAAATTAGGGTTATTTTGGTAATTTTGTAAGTTAGGGGCAATTTTGTAATTTTTGCAAATCACGGTATTTTGATGTTTTACAAATTAGGGGTTTTGAATGTTTATGAAATGTTGAAATTTTGGTAAAGCTGTTGAGTAGTTGAATATTTTATAAACCAAGGGCGTGTTGGTAATTTCACCCCTAAGGGCATTTTTGTAATTTTCGCAAATCAGGAGTTTTTCAGAAAATGTTGTAAAAATAATTTTCTCATATTTAAAAGAAAGTTTTAAAAGTTTGAAAAAACTAGGGTTTGTTGTTTTGTTCTCTCTTCTCTTTCTTTTTTTTTTTAAAACATGGCTAGTTCCCTTTCGGGTTTTAATCATTATGTTTAGCCTATGGTGAGCCCTCTTAGTCGGGGTGAACCAAAGCTACGCACTGTGCGAGATTCGTGTGGAGAGGAGGTGAGTCACGTGGATCGCTTAAATACCAAGCTCCCACCAAACTGTTCCTAGACATGCGCAGAGGTTGCCACACCACCGAGCCCTCGAGTTAGGGTGAACCGAAGCTACGCACTGGTAGGATTCTTGCGAAGAGGAGGTGAGACACTAGGACTGCTTAAATACCAAGCTCTTTCGGATCCAATCCTAGACATGCGTACAAGGGTTACCACACCACTAGCTCGTTGACTTAGCCATAGGTTGGTTCGATTGCATTAGGTCTTATGTGTTACGTTTGAGTAGTCTAATCCTGGGTTCAAATTCCTATCATTCTATTCTCGTTCCATGCCTTTTCTACCCTTATATAAATCACATAATCACTCATATAGTTAGGGTACTTACCGGTGGATCATGGTCGGAGACTTAGGGGCCATGCCGAAGCTTGCTTATTTTCAAAGAAAATCATTTGGCTCAATTCAAAACGTTTTGGGCCTTAGCCCACGTGCCGAGAGTTTAAACACAGGCTCGATACCAAATCGAACACACCACACCCTACCCACGAGCACGAGCCAGGATCTGGTATGTTCCTAAAGTAAACCGATTTCAAAATCATTTTCGATACTTAGAGAAAATTGTAAATTTTGGAAAAACTATTATTTTCGATTGGGCTTAGATTGAAACCCATTTATTTGATCTTATAAGCCCATTTAATTAAATACATCCAATAAAGTTCTTAGTATGAAACTTAACGAGAAGCCAACATAAAGTATAATCCATTGGGCCTTAAAGCCTTATTACATCAAGTAAAACCCAAAATAGAATAAAAGCAACTAAAAATAAAATTTAAGTCCAAACTAAATGAAATTTTTCGCATGTAGCATAGCCTCCTCATGGTCCCTTAAGCCATTCAAATCCTTGCTCATCACCAAAAATAATTCCCACAATGGGGTGAGTCAGCAGACTCAATGTGCACACAATACTAACATTCAATAAATCGGGCATTCATGTTTAAATCATCAAGTCCATATAATAATGAAATTATGATGCAACCCAACCCAATCCTAATGGTCCATCCGCTACACACCACCCGTACCTGCCATTCACACCGTGGGGATTAATAAGTCAACCCTCCATCCGCTACTCTCCACGTTGTGTCATTAGACACTATAATCAAATTTAAACGTTGTGTCATTAGACACTATTGTAACCGAAGTTACCAAAATTTCGCAATGTGACCGAAGTCAACACCTTTGTTGGTGAGACCGAAGTCAACACCTGTTCTTCCCCTTTCACATAAATCCCGAATGCCCCAAAACATATATATTGCATAACTTAATTTCATGTTCATATTCATATATTAGCATGTAATTAAATAACATTTTCACAATCCTATCGGAAGTAGGAAGCGTGCACAGGTACTTTTGCCACATTTGTGGTACATAGCCACATTCACATTATTATTCATATCATATATTAAAATATTTAGCCATATAATATCGAAGGATAGTAAGGGTACACACCTTATTAAGCAAATAAAAGTTCCTTGAGATCTCGAATATCCCGATCTAATCTTTAGATCTAATAATTCCTATAGTCGGCCCACCAAATAAAACACATTAATAAACCCTTTTATCTTAAAACAAAACCAAATCCTAGTAGGATTTGTAAAAAGACTCACCTTTGCCGATTTGGTGTTTATACAAATCCAGAAGGTTTGGTTTTCCTCTACGATATTCGCCAACCTTGTATTCAATATGGGTGGAGTTTTGACTTTTCAAAATTAAGGAATTGATCTAGATAATCTTACAACCATTGGCGAATATTTTGAAACTTACCTTATAGATTCCAAATCCGAAAGTTCCCTTTATCTTGAATATCATCGAAAAAATCCTAGTATTTAGAAGTTAGATCGATCTAATTTTAATAAATAGTAATTGGCCTTAGGCCGAATATATCTTACCTTAATTTCCTCGAATTTGAAATCCGAAACTCCTCCTTTGACATTCGGCCATAGACATAAGAGAGGTTATTATCTTAAACCTTGATTAAACGATTTAAAGGAACAAGAATCAAGTGTCTTTACCTAAAATCCTTGATCTTTGTATTCGTAGTTGTGGAAACTTGAGATCCCTTGTATATTCGCCATGATAAAAAGAATGGGGATTAGGCCTTTTACTTTCGGCAACTAGAAAAGAAAGAAAGAAAATTGAATGGCTAATCCTTACCTTGATGTCTTTAATCACTTGTTTCCTTGTCTTGAGTTCTTGAGATCCGCTATGGAGATTTAACCGAGATTGGAAGAGAAAGGTTTTGACTAGGCAATGGCAAAGGGAAGGAAAAGAAAAGATGGAGTCCTTGCTTAGGGGAAATTTCGGCAAAGAGAGGGGGAAGGGAGAGCAAAATTTCGGCAAAGAGAGTGAATGAGAGAAAAGTCTCACTTTTCCTCTTTTAACTGAAATTACTAGACCAAGAGTCCAAAACTTGGCCACTACTCTCCCAAGTGATAATTTAATCTCCATTAATTATCACTTAATTAAATTAAAAAGTCTTTAATCCATCCTTTAATTCCTCATTTATCTTAGAAGAATAAATTCTTTATTTATCACTTTAATTTGACAAGTTTTAATAAAAATAAAACTCTTCCCTTTTTAGCAAATGTGTGCCGTCCACCCCTAGCCTTGGGATGCAAAATAAACCTTCAAAATTGCTTTCCAAGTGACTCGAACTCAAGCCATTCCATAAACCCTAAGTGACACTTGAGCCACTTTTTCCAAGCTCATTGTATGCCAAAGTTCACCAACTTTTCTTTTAAGGCCCTTTTGCCCTTATCTCCTATTTTGGGCTTTAAAATTTGTCATTCGGCCTTATTTCTAAGTTTCCTAAAATTTTCACTGTGACTCTGTAACTTTCCATTTTCCTTACATCTTGAGTTTCCAAAATGTTCGGGTTTTCAAAATGTTTAGGTTTCCAAAATGTTCGGAGTTTCCAAAATGTTTAGGTTTCCAAAATGTTCAGGGTTTCCAAAATGTTTAGGTTTCCCAAAATGTCTAAGTTTCCAAAATGTCTAAGTTTCCAAAATGTCTAAGTTTCCAAAATGTCCATTTCCATTTCCATTTTCATTTTCATTTCCATGCATTTCTAGGTTTCAAAAGTATCAAAATTTATTCATAGTACTTGAAACTTGTCATTTCATACAATTAAACTGAAATGCATAGGCCCTATTCGGATATTCTGTAGATGTCAATTATTTGAGATAGAGACCCAAGGTTCATGTCTCGATTTTGGAGGCACTTCATCAAGCTTTAGACACTAAGTTGGACTTCACTAAGGCTTTTCATCCACAATCGACGGGCGATCGAACAGGTAATACAAGTGTTGGAGGATATGTTGAGAGGTCAGTGTGATGGATTTGGAGGAAGTTGGGAGGATTACTTGCCTTTAGCGAGTTCGCCTACAACAACAGCTTATCGAGCTAGCATTCTGGATGGCACCATATGAAGCATTATGCAGGCGAAGTGTCAAACTCCTACTTGTTGGACTGAGTTAGGAGAACGTCGAGTTTTGGGACCAGAGTTAGTAGCAGAAACTGAAGAGAAGATTGAGATAATTCGAGCACGGTTAAAGGAAGCCTCTGATAGGCAGAAGTCCTACACTGACCTCAAGCGGAAGGAAATAGAGTTTGAAGTGGGAGACCAAGTGTTTCTGAAAGTCTCGTCTTGGATGAAGGTGATGAGGTTTGGTCGGAAAGGGAAGTTAAGCCCAAGGTTTATAGGGCCCTATCGAGTACTAAAGCGAGTTGGACCAGTGGCATACCAGCTAGAGTTATCATCGGAGTTGCAGCAGATGCACGACGTATTCCATGTATCCATGCTACGTCGCTACCGATCGGATCCATCTCATGTGGTACCAGTTGAAGAAGTGGAGCTAAGACCAGACTTATCCTACGAGGAAGAGCCGATTTAGATATTGGAACGTGATGTGAAAATATTACGGAGGAAGTCAGTTCCCCTAGTCAAAGTGTTATGGCGCAATCATGGATCGGAGGAAGCTTCGTGGGAGCCAGAAGAGGCAATGCGATAGCAATACCCTCAATTATTTTAGCTAGGAAATTTCGAGGACGAAATTATTTTAAGGGCTAGAATCGTAACATCTGAAAAGGGCCTATGCATTTCGGTTTAATTATGCGAAATGACATGTCTTATGTGTTATGAATAAATTTTGAACATTTTGGAAACACAGGAATGTATAGAAAAGTTACGTTAAAAAGAGGAAAGTTAACATTTTAGAAACCTAAGTAAAATAGGAAAGTGAACATTTTGGAAACCTAAGTTAAAGAGGAAAGTGAACATTTCTGGAAACTTGGAAATGTAAGGAAATGTCAAGTTTAAAGAGCTAAACGAAAATTTTTGGAAACTTAGAAATGACTTAGAAATGTCGAGTTTTAAAGTTTAAAAGAGGAAATTAAGGCAAGGTGGCCTTAAGAGAAAAAGTATGTGAAATTTGACACACAAGCAGGCTTGGAAAAGTGGCTGAAGATGCCACTTAGGGCCTCTGAAATGGCGCCACATGCAAGGGTGTTTGGCCACGAGTTCGAGTCACATGGGAAGCAAATAAAAGAAGTTTTATTTTTGCTTCTAGAAGCACATAGGTGGACGGCACAAGGCTTGCAAAAGAGGAGTTTTATTTCCTTTAGAACTTCAGCTAAATAGGAGATAATTGTTGGATTAATTTTTTTGATAAAGTGATAATTATCACATAGGAAGAGTGGTGGCCAAGTAGGGGACTCTAGCCTAGCAATTTCGGCTAAGAAAGGAAGAGCAAGGCTATTCTTCATTCATTCTCCCTCTCTTTTATTTTTCGAATTCCTTTCTCCTCTCCTCTCCAAGATTTTCTTCTTCTCAAGCCAAATTTTTCATAGCCTCAAAAGCCAAAAATAAGCAAAGCCCTAGCCGATTCCTTCACAGTTACAAAAGCCGAAACTTTGTGTTACATATGAGAGCCATAGCCGATTATTACTAAGGATCATCTGGGATTTAAAAACAAGGTAACTACATATATGTACATTCGGCCAAAGGACTCTTCCATACTTTAATATTAGATCAAATCTAACATATGATTATAAGGATTTCGACAGGCACCTAGGACAAAAGATCAATTTCAGGATTTAAGATTTGGAAGGTAAGTCTCTATAGCTTTCGGCCAAGGCTTATATTAGTGTTTGGATCTATCTTTTACAATCTTAAAAGCCGAAAACTAATATGTTAAAGGGATCTAGAGTTGGCCGAATACAAGGAAGGAGCATAAGCAAAGTTTCGGGATTTGAGAACTCCAAGGTAAGTGTATTCACATATTCAACCAAGGCCCTATCTAAAGTACTTAGATCTATTTGTTTTAACCAAAAACTAACTGATTCAAGGGATCTAGTGATTAGCCGATTTCAAAAGGGGAAGAATACAAGTTTCTGGGATTTGATTAATCATTTAAACGGCAACAAGGTAAGTTTTAAGAATACAAATCCTACTAGGATTTGGTTTTATGGCCGAATAGGCCTTTGCTAAATATTACCATGTTGGCCGAATGTAGGCATTAAAAACCTAAAGTAGTAGATCGGATTTTGGGATTTCAGTAAAGTTGTTAAGCGAATTAGGTGTGTACCCTACACTACTTTTAATAAGATTCATGGATATAATAAATATATGCATGTTTATAAGAATGTGAATATGGCTAAGGTCCCATGTTATGGTACAAAGTACTGTGTCGCTTTCCTACTCCTACTAGGATTACGAAATATGTTATATTTAACATGTGAAAAGTGACATGAATGTGAAATTAAGTATGATATGCATGATATGAATAATTTGGGGCATTCGGGTTTTATGAGAAAGGGGAAGTGAATGTGGAGACTTCGGTCTCACTATCTGAATGTGGTGACTTTGGTCACATTATCTGAATGTGGTAACTTCGGTTACATTATCCGAATGTGGTGTCTCATGACACAATTATCTGGTGGCTATGCCACGAATTTTATATGGGCGATGAGCACGTCATTGCAATGACGCCTTCGATGGTGTGTAGCGGATGGAGGTTGACTTAGTAGTCCCCACGGTGTGCGAGTTGGTACGGGATGTGTAGCGGATGGCATCGAGGTTTGGTTTTGGGTTGCATCATTATCTTGAATCATTAAATGTGAAATTATGATACGTATGAATATGATTTGTTATGCTTGAATTTGCTAAGACTTAGTGTTTGTGTACACATTGAGTCTGTTGACTCACCCGCTAGGGAACATGTTTCATGTGATGAGCGGTGATAGACCGAGTTCAAAGAAGCTTAGGGATGGCCATGCACAAAGAAGAAATTTACGACTTGGACTTTTATTTAATTTTAAGTAATTTATAGTTTATTTTGGTTTTAATTTTGGGAAATTATTTGATGTAATAAGGTAGTAGTAGCGTTTACTTTACTTTTATTTATTGAGCATACAATCTTTATATTTATTAAAAGATTAAGTAAAATTAATTTAATTCAAAGCCCAAACGTTTTGTCACCTAATTCAAAAGGAATTTTAATAACAAAATAAACCTGTTTTCAACTCAAGCCCAACCCAAAACAAACTTTCTTTAAAAACACACAAGTTTTTCCTAAGTAACAAAAGAATTTGAAACGGTTTTCACCGGGGAACATACCAGATCCGGTCAAGGATCGTGGGCCGAGTTTGGGGTGTTTCATCTAGAAATCTTAGTAAGCAGTTGTTACATAATACACCCTAATCAATCTCCCTCAACTTTGATTTATCAACGGAAAAAAATGTTTTCTCAAATTGCGATGTTCCGTTAAATGATATTCAAAACTACATTTTCGGTAATATACCAGATTTGGTCATGACGTATTGACTGGGTTTGAGGTGTTACAATTGTGGTATCAGAGCCAGGTTCAAAAACTCGACTGTGGGTATGGGGTTTAAAAATGTTTCCAAAGATGGTTTAGAAACATGTATGTTTTCTGGAAGCATGGCACCCAAGTCTCCGACACCAAATTCGCACGGTAAGTCTTTTGACTTTTGGTTGTCTTACATGAAGTGTGATATGCTATGATTACTTGTATTGAGAAATGAAACTTCACAGACTGAAACCCTAGGTATGCATGAAGTGGCGAGAATTACTCATAATGATATTGCCATAAAACTGCTCTGGAATAAACAAGTGGAAGAAAATACTAGCTCATAAAATTTTTTTAATCAGATTAAATCACGTTAGTAGTAATGAGTACTAGAGGACATGGACGAGGTATGCGAGGTGTGTAAGGGGCCAAGATTTTGGGGTTGAGCCCTCGGAATCTGAGCATGGGCCGAAAGGTGAGGTGCCAGCATCACCAGTTGTGAAGCGAAATTTCATGATCAAACTGGTGGGGACGATGACGGTGTCTTAGGCGATGTCACGTGTTCTGAAGAGAGTTACAGGAGCGAGCATGGGATCAGTAGCTCAAAATCTATGTCGGAGTGACTTTGAGCGAACGGGATAGAAATATTTAGGGGCATCTCTAGTATAGCACCTAATGTAGCTGAATATTGGCTCGAGGCGGTTGAGCGCATCATGGATGATCTTGACTGCCCCGTAGAAAAGAAATTGAAAAGAGTTGTGTCTCTTCTCCGAGATGAGGCTTGCCAATGGTGGCTCACGGTTAGAGATGGTACAACAGCGAACTGTGTTACATGGGACTTCTTTAAGTCTGCATTCCAGGGGAAATACATTGGGTCGAGTTATGTGGACGCGACTGTAAGGCATTCCTTAACTTAGTTTAGAGGAGTAAGTCAGTGGGTGAGTATGAGGTGAAATTTTTACGTCTTAGCTGGTATGCTCGAGGCATTGTGTCAACAGATCATGAACGTTGTGTCCGATTTGAGGATGGTTTGAAGGACGAGTTACGAGTACTAGTAGCTCCGCAACGGGAAAGAGAGTTCGCTATTTTGGTGGAAAAGGCTAAGATAGTTGAAGAGGCAAAGCAGTCTAAAAGGCAGAACCAGGATAGGGACAAGGGTAGGAATAAAAGAAATTTTGGACCGTAAAAATCTACTGGGAATTTTTAGAAGAGGCCTAGGTTGGATGGGCCGGGTCGAGCTGCGAGTCCCGTTGTTATTGGTCGGCCTCAGCAGTGTGCCACGTGTGGGAAGTTTCACTTAGGAGATTACTAAGCAAGAAGTAATGGATGCTTCAGATGTGGATCAGTGGATCATCGAGTAAGGGACTATCCTCAAGAGCCCAACAGAGCGGGGCCAGTGGGTCAGAATTATGTACAACCTGGTAGAGGTGGTCCGCAACTACAAAGAGGTCGTGGTCTGGCCGGAGGAAGAAATGGTTTTGGTCGTGGACGTGGAGCACCGGGCAGTTGTGCTGGGAACACTGATGCAAGATAGCCTAGTTTGGTTTATGCAGCTAGGCGTCGAGAGGAAGGCGATTCACCGGACGTCATAACCGGTACATTCCTTAATTACGGATTGTCTTTTACCGCACTGATTGATATTGGATCAACACATTCCTATGTTGCTAGTACTGTGTCTAGAACTCTGAACATAAACTCTGGGATTGCTACTAGGGAGATGATCGTACTTAGCCCTTTAGGACAATATGTAGTGGTGAACAAACTCTTTAAGAATGTGCCTCTAGAAGTAAAAGGGATGGTTTTCCCGACTGATTTGATGAAACTATCGTTCAGGGAATTCGATTTGATCTTAGGCATGGACTGGTTAGGGAAGTATCGGGCAAACTTGGATTATGCTGCCAAGCGAATGGTGTTAAGGACTCCTGAGGATAATAAAGTCTTAGTGATAGGTGAAAGGAGGAACTACTTGTCTAATGTAGTGTTTGCTTTAAAGGCAAAAAGAATGGTGCGGAAAGGATGCGAGGCTTTCTTAACTGTAGGGGATTTCAGAATGGTGAAGGAATTTCTTGATGTTTTTTCAGAAGAGCTTCCAGGGTTACCTCCGGATTGGGAGGTGAAGTTCAGTATCGATCTTCTTCTGGGAACAATGCGGTGTCTATTGCCCTATATAGAATGGCACCGAAAGAGTAGGTGGAACTGAAAGCTCAAATTTAGGAACTACTGGACCAGGGTTTCGTCTAACCCATGTGTCACCTTGGGGAGCGTCGGTGTTATTTGTTAAAAAGAAGGATGGGTCTATGCGGATGTGTATTGACTATAGGCAGTTGAACAAGTTGAATAAATACCTGTTCGATCAGTTGCGAGGCGCTTCGGTCTTTTCAAAGATAGATTTGAGCGCAGGTTATCACCAGCTTAAGGTTAAGGAGGCAGATATCCATAAGACAACTTTCCGAACTCGTTATTGTCATTACGAGTTCTTGGTGATGCCATTCGGGTTGACAAATGCACCAACTACATTTATGGACATGATGAACCGGGTATTCCAACCCTATCTGGACCGATTTTTGTGGTGTTCATAAACGATATTTTGGTCTATTCAAGTTTAGAAGAGGAGCATGATTCACATCTTTGGGTGGTTCTGAAAATTTTGAGAGAGAAACAACTGTACGTCAAATTCAGTAAGTGTGAATTCTGGCTGAGGGAAGTTGCCTTTTTGGGACATGTTGTGTCTAGTAAGGGGGTTAGAGTAGATCCCCAGAAAATTGAAGCTGTGTTGGACTGGAAACCGCCTAAGTATGTGGCAGAAATTTAGAGTTTTCTGGGTTTGGCTGGGTATTACAGAAGGTTTGTTAAGGGATTTTAATTAATAGCTGCACTGTTAACCAAGTTGTTACGGAAAGGGGTACCATTTGTTTGGTCAGATAAGCAACAAGAAAGTTTTGAGAAGCTAAAGAGGATCTTGACTGAGGCTCCAGTGTTGATTCAGCCTCAGGCTGGGAAGGAGTTTGTTGTCTATTGTGATGCGTCGCACACGGGTTTAGGGATGTGTGTTGATGTAGGAAGGGAAGGTGGTAGCATATGCATCTCAGCAGTTGAAACCGCATAAAGTGAACTATCCTACACATGATCTGGAGTTATCTGCGGTAGTGTTCGCTTTGAAGATTTGGAGACACTATTTGTATGGGGAGAATTCCATCATCTAAATGGACCACAAAAGTCTAAAGTATCTTCTTACCCAGAAGGAATTGAATTTAAGGCAGCGAAGGTGGATTGAATTATTAAAGGACTATGATTGTTCGATCGAGTACCACCTGGGTAAGGCTGAAGTAGTGGCAGACACGTCGAGCCATAAGGTAATATCGAACTTGAGGGCAATGTTTTGCTATCTCAGCTTATATGATAATGGAAGTGTGCTAGCTGAAATTCAAGTGAAGCCTTCTTGGGTTAGTTAGATAAAAGAGAAGCAATTGTTTGATGAGTCGTTAAGCTCAAAACTTGAGTTAGTAGCAAGTGGTTAGACATGAGATTTTAGTGTGAACAGTGATGGGTATTGTGCTTTCGGGGAAGGCCTTGTATGCCGAAGGATTCCAAATTGAGACGAAAGATTCTACAGGAAGCGCATAGTAGCCCATACACTATGCATCCTGGTGGAAGTAAGATGTATACGGATCTGCGAGAACAGTTTTGGTGGTAGGGTCTAAAGTAAGAGGTAACTAAATTTGTGAATAAATGCTTAACGTGTCAGCAGGTGAAGGCGGAACACCAATTGCCTTCGGGGTTACTATAGCCAGTAAAGATTCCACTTTGGAAGTGGGAAAGGATAATGATGGATTTTGTAAGTAGGCTACCCTTGACGCCTACGAAGAAAGATTCAATATGGGTAATTGTGGATCGATTGACGAAGTCCACTCATTTTATACCAGTTCAGGTTGATTAATGTAATATCCCGGGTTATGGGCTATTTTATTTTTGGCTTTGTTGCATGTGCATGGTGTGCTATGTGGTTATTTTGATGTTGTTGGGGCTTAGTTGTAAGCTAGGTGTAAGCCTAGAGTGGTAGGAAAAATTTTGTTTTTAGGCTTAGGTGGGAGAAGCTGAAGGAGCTGGGGTTTATAAATATTTTAGGTGAATTTTTAGCACAAGAAAGGAGCTGGTGGAGTGGCAAGCAAGGCGCCACTAAGAGCTTGGATTAGCGCCACTTGCGGAGGAGGGAGGTCCCGTGTTCAAGCCGCAGAGTGCTCCATTTTGGGTTCTATTTTGACGGCATGGAGGGAGGAGTTGTAGGCGGTTCAAACTACGCCTTGGACCAAGTCAAAAGTTCAAATGGTAGGTGGAGAGTGATTGTAGGAAGTGGACTAATTCAAAGTGATTTGAATTAGAGGCTTAGAGTGTTTGGGGGAGTTGTTGCCAGATTTTGGAGAGATTTTGGGGGAGTGGCCGGTTGGTAAGTGTTGTGGGGGGAGTGTGCCGAATTTTCACTTTGGCAAATTGTGCATTTTCGGTCAAAAACCATTTAGTAAGCCAATTCTCATTTAGTCAAAACTAGCCAAAACTTCAAGTATATTTCTTCTTTTCTCCTTAAACCGAAAAGTTCAAGCTTCTTCTTGCCAAAAGTTGCTTTGTTTTCTCTTGATTCTCTTTGGTAGTCGAATGTTTGTTCCCATCTTTCTCTTATTTGCATCTTGTGTAAACCAAACTAGTAACCTTTCTTCTCATACATTATTTCCTATCTCTTAAGTCGGTGCCAACTTGCATACTCCATTTGCTTTTTCCATTGCTTGTGAGCGAAACTAGCTTCTCTCTCTCCCTTCTTGACCAAACACCATCCTCCAAAACTTCATCCTCCATCTTCTTTTTCTTTAAACCAAAGCACCCTCCATTCATCATTTTATTTTCTTCTTTTCTTTTCCAAAACCCCTTGGCCTTTTTGTTCCCAATCGTTCTTCCCATTTCTCTTAAGGCCGAACCTCCTTTTCCATTTTGTTAAGGGTGCTAGCCGAATCTTTTTCTCTCCTTATGGTTCTTCATTGCTGAATATTAGAGGAGTGTGACCTTGTTGGATTCTTGTTCAATCGGGCTAGTAGAAGGTAAGTGTTGGCCGAATGGCCATTTCTCCCCTTTCTTGTGCTTTATCGATTTTGGGTTTGTTAAAGGGCCGATTTCGGCATCTGTTGAAGGGAGTTAACTCTTTGGTTGGTAACCGATTTTGTTATAGGGCCTTTGGATTTCGGAAGTAAGCAAGAGGAGTCTAAACGTTGGGTAAGTGGTGGTAAGAGATTGCTTTATTGGTTCTCTTTAGAGTTATTAAGCCTAAGACGTATGAGACTAATGGTTTTTGTTTTAGGGGGGAGGCCGATTATCAGAGGGAACCATTATTGGTTCGGGTTGGTTGGAAACCGAACCATTTGCAAAGGTAAAGGTTTAACGCAAACCCTTTTGGTTTATTGGTTTTGGCCAAAAGTTATGTGTGACTAATCTGGTGTTTGGCCGCTTTTAGGAGCAAATTAATCGAGGGGTTTAAACCGGTTCTTCGGGATTAAGCGTGCGATCTATCAGGTGTGTAAACTAACACACCTTCTTAACTGAGTAATGTGTTGATAACCTGATTGTGTAAGTGAAACAGTGTGGTTGACTGATTTAATACCCAATGAGGTTTGGATACGAATTCGGGTAAGTCCGTTTCATTACGAGATATGTGATGATATGTGATATCATGATTTATTGGTGTATGTATTTTGAGATGTCATATTAAGCATGTGAGCATGATAGCATGATTGCACCACTTTGCATTAGTACGATATGTTATTGGGAATATGAGAGGAGGGGATATGATATCGTGTCTTTGGGACACCGGAGGTTTGGCACCTCCAAAGGGTTTGGTACCACGATTGATTATTGTGACTTTGGGTCACGGAGGTTTGGCACCTCCGCATCTCATCCCCAAAGGGCTTAGTACCACGATGGGTTGGCCCCACGGTTGATTATACGGGATTGACGCTAGTGATTTGGTATCACACGATGGGTTGGCCCCATCATTTTAATTGTGACTACGGTTACCAGTGATTTGGTATCACACTTGTGTCTTTGGGACACCAGAGGTTTGGCACCTCATAGCGACTCGTCCCTGTGGTTAACGCCACCGTGGGTTGGCCCCACTTTTGAGATATGGGATCGTCGCCAGTGATTTGGTATCACACATGGGTTGGCCCCACGAATGGATCTTTCGTGACTTTGGGTCACCAGTGGTTTGGCACCACATCTATGGATATCGTGACTTTGGGTCACCAAAGGTTTGGCACCACCAAGGGTTGGTACCACACTGGTAGAAAAGGTGTTATGGATGGTTAGGATCGGTGCATTACTTGCATTGCTTTGTTATGGTGTGTGTTAGCATGTTATACCGGAGAGGATTTATGCACTTAGTCTTGCGACTCACCTTCTCCTTATCATTTCAGGTGACACGTAGACCGCGGACTTGGAGCCAGGATGGATTCGAGGTGACCATGCCAAAAATAAATTCGGACTTGCACTGATTTTCAAACTTGGTACTTTACCTTATTTAATTTCATTTGATTATGTTGGGATTGTAAAAGGCCTCTTTAAAAATTTTAAACTTATATTTTGTTATTTACTTGCTTAGATTGGATTTCAAATATGCCTTAACAAATTACTGGGTAATATTCGATAAAACTTGGAAAGATAAGGTTTTCAAAACTACAAAGCGATATGTTTTAAACTTTACCATCGGGTATCACGCTGTAGTTCAAATTAAATGAAACTCAATTGTCTTCCAAACTTGAATGTGATTTCTTATTAACTTAAACAAAAAAAATGTGTTTAAGCAACAACAAGGATTACTTAAATTTCTAAATGAGGTAAGCTTGTTTTACTTACATAACTGATTAAGTTTTCAAAATTTTTGGGTTTTCAAATACACTATCGCTTTTAAACAATCATGCTCAAGTTTTCTACAAGAACAAAACATGCGAAAGAGTTTTCATCAAACTTTTAAACGGAAACCTAAACCTCTCAAATACCTTTTTCCTCAGTAACATACCGATTCGATTGGTGGTGTATTGACCGGTTTGGTGTGTTACAATTGTAATATTAGAGCCAAGTTCAAAGGCTCATTGTGGGCCCGGGTCCAAAATGTTTTGAATTCGGTTTTAAGTGTTTTGTCTTAAAAGCATGGTTTGAAAGGCATGGCACCGAGTCTCCCAAGACCAATCCGCCTGTAAGTACCCTTACTATTATTTGTGATAATGATATTGATGAGATGTGATTGGATGGCTAGTGATAGTAAGACTACTTTAGAAATTAGAACTAATAGGACTCGGTGGACTTACGAAAATAAAACTTCTTTAATAAGCAATATTCATAAGACATTGCTTTTAAACAAAGGAATAATTCTCGATGCATAAAATTCTTTAAATCGGGCGAGATTTTAGTCATGAGTACACGAGGTGGACGTGGTCGTGGGCGTGGTCGAGGTAGGATGATGCTTTTGAACCCGTAGGTTCCGGTTGGGTCGAGAATGAGATACCGCATCGCCACCACCGGAGGTGGTGAGTTTCAGAATGCACTAGGGACGACGCAGGTCACAAAGCGATGCTCTGAGTTCGGAAAGGGTAGTTGGAGTAGGTGGAGCGCGGAGCTAGAAAATCGTGCTCGAACGACTTGAACAAACGAAATTTGAAGTTTTTCGAGGTGTCTCTAGTGTTGCTCCCAAAGATCTTGAATATTGGTAAGCGACAGAGCGGATCATGGACGATCCGGACTGATTGTCAAGAAAAGTTAAAGGGGATAGTATCACTTCTCCGAGATGAGTCATACCAGTGGTGGCTCATGGTTCGGGACAGCGCTGCAGCGAAAGATCTGACTTGGGACTATTTCAGTGCTGCTTATCAGAAAAAGTATGTTGGAGCTAACTACATTAATGAGCAATGAAAGCATTTACGAGGTTAGTTCGGGGAGTAAATGTATCGAGTACGAGGTAGAGTTTCGAGGTCGAAGTCGGTATGCGGGGTATGGTGGCTACCGAACACGAGAGGTGTGTTCGTTTGAGGATGGCTGCGAGATGAATTAAGGTTGTTGATTGCGCCAGGTAGAGCGTGAATTTTGCTGCTCGTTGAAAAGCGAAGGTAGCCGAGGGTATTAAGGAGTCTCGTGAGGCAAGGCATGGATAGGAACCGACATAAGAGGAGTTTTGAATCTTCCGGTCATCGGTAATCCATGAGAAAAGGGCTAGATCGAGTGGGTTTGAATCGATCTGGTAGGTTTGTTGTTTGCTAGTCAAGGACCGCCGCAGATGTAACCGCTGTGGGAAAGCTCATTGGGGAGGATGTTGGACCGGTGGTGAGGTGTTTTTGAGTGTGGCTCATTTGGACCACCGCGTGAGGGACCGGTCCGCGCAAGTTGGCTAGGATTCACCGAGAGTCGGGGCCATACTCAAGATAGAATAATGGACCACCACCGCAGAGGGCCGAGGTAATGGCAGAGGAGGTAATGGTTACGGTCGGGGCCGTGGAGCACCAAGGCGGAGGTGCGAGTAGTCTTGAGGCAGACGGTAGGGGCTAGTGTATGCAATGAGGCACCGAGAGAGGGCTACACACCGGATGTCATAACCCAGATGTTTTAATCTTTGGTTCTCCATTTACCGCTTTTGATTGATGTGGGTTCGACGATTCATATATTGCAAGTAGCATAGTGAAGACCATGGATTTAGGCTCTGAGATATCTTCTAGACAGATGATCGTAATAAGCCCTCTAGGTCACTCTGTAGTTGTAGATAAGCTGTATAGAGACGTACCTCTAGAACTCTAAGGGGTAGTGTTTGTGGCTGATCTGATGGAACTGCCGTTTGGGGAGTTCGATCTGATTCTCGGGATGGACCGGCCGGTTAAGTACCGTGCGAAGTTGGATTGTGCACTAAGCGCATGGTTACAAAACAACTAGGGGTGATGAGGTAGTCCCGATCGGTAATAGAAGGAATTATCATCCAATGTGGTATCTGCTCTGGCCCGAAGATGGTCGAAAAGGCGTGAAGCATATGTGGTTCATGTGTATGCCTTGGAGGCTAAAGAGTCTGCTTTGTGGAGACGGTTGAATAGTTAGGGAATTTGTTGATGTGTTTCTGAGAAGCTTCCGGTTTGCCACCGGATCGTGAGGTAGAGTTCGGGATAGATCATTGCGGAACTCGCGCCAATATCTATTGTCCGCATGTGATGGCGCCTAAAGAGTTAGTGGAGCTTAAGGCTCGAGATCCGAGTTGTTGGACCGAGGCTTTATCGGGCCAAGTGTTTTGCCTTGGGAGCACCGGTACTCTTTGTCAAGAAGAAAGACGGTACTATGTGGATGTGTATAGACTACCGCCAATTGAATAAGTCGACGATCAAAAACAAGTATCCGCCCTCGGATAGATGACTTGTTTGATCGGTTGAAGGTGCATCGATTTTCTCAAGATCGATTTAAGGTCCAGGTATCACCGCTTAAAGGTGAAGGAGGCGGATATCCGCAAGACGCATTTAAATACTCGGTATGGGCACTTTGAGTTCTTAGTTATGCCGTTTGGGTTGACTAACGCTACGGCAAATTTCATAGATATGATGAATAGGGTGTTCCAATGAGATTTAGATCGGTTCGTAGTGGTTTTTATCGACGACATCTTGGTATATTCAAGGACTGAGGAGGAACATGATGCGCATTTGTAGGTGGTATTGCAGATTCTCAGGGAGAAATAGCTTTATGCGAAGTTTAGTAAATGCGAGTTATGGCTTAGGGAGGTGACGTTCTTGGGTCATATAGTATCGACTGAGGGGATTAGAGTGGATCCTCGAAAGATTGAGGCGGTTTTGGATTGGAAGCCACCTAGGTCAGTAGCTGAGATTCGAGTTTTCTGGGTTTGGCAGGATACTACCGAAGGTTTGTAGAGGGATTTTCATTGATCGCAGCGTCGATGACCAAATTGTTAAGAAAAGGGGTTCCGTTCATTTGGATTGAGAAGCAGCAGGAGAGCTTCGACAAGTTGAAGAAGATTTTGACTGAAGCTCCGATTCTAATTCAACTTTGAGGTGGAAAGAATTCACAGTTTATTGCGATGCATCACATATAGGTTTGGGTTGTGTCTTGATGCGGAAGGGAAGGTTGTGGCTTACGATCTCGGTAAGAATTGAGGCCACATGAGGTCAATTATCCAACGTACGATCTGGAGCTTGTGGTACTGTAGTCTTTGCCTTGAAGATTTGGAGGCATTACTTGTATGGAGAGAAATCGATGGTCTACACGGATCATAAGAGTCTGAAGTACCTTTTGACTCGAAAAGACTTGAATCGAGATGCGGTCGAGATGGATTGAGTTGCTAAAAGACTACGATCGCTTGATTGAGTATCATCCGGGCAAGGCTAACATTGTGGCAGACGCATTGAGCTGTAAGGTTGTTTTAGATCTAAGAGCGATGTTTTCCCACTTGAGTTTGTACGACGACGGAGTATTGTGGCGGAGCTGCAGAGTTAAGCCTACTTGGGTTGAGCGGATCGAGTAAAACAGTTGATGGATGAGGTTTTGAGTCGCAGAGGACACAAGTGCGAATGATGGTTTGGAGGTTACGATTTGTCTAGTGATGGGGTCTTTGTGTTTTCGGGGAAAGCTTGTATGCCGAGAGATATTGAGTTAAGCGAAAGATTCTTCAGATGCACATAGCAGCCCTCACGCTTATGCATCCCGGAGGTAGCAAAATGTATAGGGATCTCGGAGAGCGCCTACGTGGTAAAGATGCGAAGAGGGAAGTAGCGAGTTTGTAGGAAGTGTCGACATGTCGCCGAGTTAAGGCCGAACATCGATGCCGTCGTGGTTGCTTCAACGGTGAAGATTCCACAAAGGAAGTGGGAAAGGATAACTATGGATTTCGTCGGTGGATTACCTCTTCGCCTAGCAAGAAGGATTGATTTGGGTAATTGTGGATCGATCGACTAAATCACTCACTTTATCCGGTGAGGTGGATTACTCACTTCAAAGGTTGGCGAAGTTGTATGTGTCGAGAGATAGTGAGGTCGCACGGTGTGCGATGTCGATCATCTCGGATAGGGATCCCAAATTTACGTCAAGGTTCTGGAAAGCGTTGTATCATGCTCTGGGTACGCGGTTGGATTTCAAGACAACATTTCACCCGCATCGGCGGGCGATCGTAAAGGTTATCTGATCTTGGAGGACATGTTACGAGGTTGTGTATTGGACTTCAGGGGTAGTTGGGAGGAGTATTTACCATTAGCTGAGTTCGCCTACAACAATAGTTACCAAGCAAGCATCAAGATGGCACCGTATGAGGCGTTGTATGGTAGGAAGTGTCACTCACCAACTTGTTGGATGGAGTTAAGTAAACTTCAGTTGTTGGGACCAGAGTTGGTTGTTGAGACCGAAGACAAGGTTAAGTTGATTCAGGCCCGATTGAAGGAAGCTTCGGACCGGCAAAAGTCTTATGCCGATCTTAAGCGGAGAGATATTGAATTTGCTGTGGGAGATCAAGTTTTTTTGAAGGTCTCACCGTGGAAGAAAGTGTTAAGGTTCGGAAGAAAAGGTAAGCTAAGTCCGAGGTTTATTGTACCGTATAAGGTGCTAAAACGAGTGGGACCAGTAGCATATCAGCTTGAGTTGCCAGCAGAGCTAAGTCAGATTCACGACGTGTTCCACGTTTCGATGCTTCGGTGTTATTGCTCAGATCCATCGCACGTGGTGGCAGTGAAAGGGATCGAGGTAAACCCAGATTTGACCATGGAGGAAGAGCCTGTACAGATTTTGGATCGGGATGTGAAGGTTCTGCGTAGGAAGTCTGTGCCTTTGGTTAAGGTACTATGGCAGAATCATGACATGGAAGAAGCTACATAGGAACCCAAGGATATGATGGGACAGCAATACCCGCAACTCTTTTGACCAGGTAATTTCGAGGCCGAAATTATTTATAAGGGGGTAGAACTGTAATATCCCGGGTTATGGGCTATTTTATTTTTGGCTTTGTTGCATGTGCATGGTGTGCTATGTGGTTATTTTGATGTTGTTGGGGCTTAGTTGTAAGCTAGGTGTAAGCTTTGAGTGGTAGGAAAAATTTTGTTTTAGGCTTAGGTGGGAGAAGTCAAGGAGCTGGGGTTTATAAATATTTTAGGTGAATTTTTGCACAAGAAAGGAGTGGTGGAGTGGCAAGCAAGGCGCCACTAAGAGCTTGATTAGCGTCACTTGCGGGAGGGAGGAGGTCCTATGTTCAAGCTGCAGAGTGCTCCATTTTGGGTTCTATTTTGACGGCATGGAGGGGAGGAGTTGTAGGTAGTTCAAACTCTGCCTTGGACCAAGTCAAAAGTTCAAATGGTGGGTGGAGAGTGATTGTAGGAAGTGGACTAATTCAAAGTGATTTGAATTAGAGGCTTGGAGTGTTTGGGGGAGTTGTGGCCGAATTTTGGAGAGATTTTGGGGGAGTGGCCGGTTGGTAAGTGTTGTGGGGGAGTGTGCCGAATTTTCACTTTGGCAAATTGTGCATTTTCGGTCAAAAACCATTTTGTAAGCCAATTCTCATTTAGTCAAAGCTAGCCAAAACTTCAAGTATATTTCTTCTTTTTCTCTTTAAACCAAAAAGTTCAAGCTTCTTCTTGCCAAAAGTTGCTTTGGTTTTCTCTTGATTCTCTTTGGTAGCCGGATGTTTGTTCCCATCTTTCTCTTATTTGCATCTTGTGTAAACCGAAACTAGTAACCTTTCTTCTCATACATTATTTCCTATCTCTTAAGCTGGTGCCGAACTTGCATACTCCATTTGCTTTCTCCATTGCTTGTGAGCCGAAACTAGCTTCTCTCTCTCTCCCTTCTTGACCGAAACACCATCCTCCAAAAACTTCAACCTCCATCTTCTTTTTCTTTAAACCGAAAGCACCCCTCCATTCATCATTTTATTTTCTTCTTTTCTTTTCCAAAACCCCTTGGCCTTTTTGTTCCTAATCGTTCTTCCCATTTCTCTTAAGGCCGAACCTCCTTTTCCATTTTGTTAAGAGTGCTAGCCGAATCTTTTCTCTCCTTATAGTTCTTCATTGCCGAATATTAGAGGAGTGTGACCTTGTTGGATTCTTGTTCAATCGGGCTAGTAGAAGGTAAGTGTTGGCCGAATGGCCATTTCTCCCCTCTCTTGTGCTTTATCGATTTTGGGTTTGTTAAAGGGCCGATTTCGGCATCTGTTGAAGGGAGTTAACTCTTTGGTTGGTAACCGATTTTGTTATAGGGCCTTTGGATTTCGGAAGCAAGCAAGAGGAGTCTAAACGTTGGGTAAGTGGTGGTAAGAGATTGCTTTATTGGTTCTCTTTAGAGTTATTAAGCCTAAGACGTATGAGACTAATGGTTTGTGTTTTAGGGGGGAGGCCGATTATCAGAGGGAACCATTGTTGGTTCGGGTTGGTTGGAAACCGAACCATTTGCAAAGGTAAAGGTTTAACGCAAACCCTTTTGGTTTATTGGTTTTGGCCGAAAAGTTATGTGTGACTAATCTGGTGTTTGGCCACTTTTAGGAGTAAATTAATCGAGGGGTTTAAACGGTTCTTCGGGATTAAGCGTGCGATCTATCAGGTGTGTAAACTAACACACCTTCTTAATCGAGTAATGTGTTGATAACTTTGATTGTGTAAGTGAAACAAAGTGGTTGGTGATTTAATACCCAATGAGGTATGGATACGGATTCGGTAAGTCCGTTTCATTCTGAGATATGTGATGATATGTGATATCATGATTTATTGGTGTATGTATTTTGAGATGTCATATTAAGCATGTGAGCATGATAGCATGATTGCACGACTTTGCATTAGTATGATATGTTATTGGGTAATATGAGAGGAGGGGATATGATATCCGTGTCTTTGGGACACCAGAGGTTTGGCACCTCCAAAGGTTTGGTACCACAGATTGATTATTGTGACTTTGGGTCACCAAGGTTTGGCACCTCCGTCTCGTCCCAAAGGCTTAGTACCACGATTGGGTTGGCCCTACGGTTGATTATATGGGATTGACGCTAGTGATTTGGTATCACACGATGGGTTGGCCCCATCATTTTAATTGTGACTACGGTCACCAAGATTTAGTATCACACTTGTGTCTTTGGGACACCGGAGGTTTGGCACCTCATAGCGACTCGTCCACGTGGTTAACGCCACCGTGGGTTGGCCCCACTTTTGAGATATGGGATCGCCGCCATGATTTGGTATCACATGTGGGTTGGCCCCACAAATGGATCTTTCGTGACTTTGGGTCATCGGTGGTTTGGCACCACATCTATGGATATCGTGACTTTGGGTCACCGTGGTTTGGCACCACCGGTGGGTTGGTACCACACGGGTAGAAAAGGTGTTATGGATGGTTAGGATCGGGTGCATTACTTGCATTGCTTTGTTATGGTGTGTGTTAGCATGTTATTCCGAGAGGGATTTATGCATTGAGTCTTGCGACTCACCTTCTCCCTTATCATTTCGGTGACACGTGATCATGGACTTGGAGCCGGATGGACTCGAGGTGACCATGCCAAAAATAAATTCGGACTTGCACCGATTTTCAAACTTGGTACTTTACCTTATTTAATTTCATTTGATTATGTTGGGATTGTAAAAGGCCTCTTTAAAATTTTAAACTTATATTTTGTTATTTACTTGCTTAGATTGGATTTCAAATATGCCTTAACAAATTCTTGGGTAATATTCGATAAAACTTGGAAAGATAAGGTTTTCAAAACTACAAAGCGATATGTTTTAAACTTTACCATCGGGTATCACGTAGTTCAAATTAAATGAAACTCAATTGTCTTCCAAACTTGAATGTGATTTCTTATTAACTTAAACAAAAAAAATGTGTTTAAGCAACAACAAGGATTACTTAAATTTCTAAATGAGGTAAGCTTGTTTTACTTACATAACTGATTAAGTTTTCAAAATTTTTGGGTTTTCAAATACACTATCGCTTTTAAACAATCATGCTCAAGTTTTCTACAAGAACAAAACATGCGAAAGAGTTTTCATCAAACTTTTAAACGGAAACCTAAACCTCTCAAATACCTTTTTCCCTGTAACATACCAGATTTGGTCGTGGTGTATTGACCGGGTTTGGGGTGTTACAATTACTCATTATAGAAGTTAGCCAAACTTTATGTGGCGGAGGTTGTGAGATTGCATGAGGTACCTGCGTCTATCATGTCAAACAGAGACCCCAGGTTTACGTTGAGGTTCTGGAAGGCATTGAATCAAGTGTTAGGTACGAGATTGGATCTCAGCACAGCGTTTCATCCACAGACTGATGGTCAGTCGGAAAGGGTAATTTAGATCTTGGAAGACATGTTGAGAGGTTGTGTTATTGACTTCAAGGGTACTTAGGAGGAGTTCCTACCATTGGCAGAATTCGCATACAACAACAGCTACCAATCTAGTATTCAGATGGCATCCTATGAAGCATTGTATGGTCGAAAATGTCACACTCCTACTTGCTGGACAGAATTGGGTGAGCGACAGTTGTTGGGTCCAAAATTGGTTTTGAAAATAGAGGAAAAGATTAAGTTGATTTGGACTCAATTAAAGGAAGCTTTTGATAGGCAAAAATCTTATGCAGATCTAAAACGTAAAGACATAGAATTTGCAGCAGGTGATCAGGTTTTCTTAAAAGTTTCACTGTGGAAGAAAGTCCTAAGGTTTGGATGAAAGGGTAAGCTGAGCCCCATGTTTATCGGGCCTTACCGTGTGTTGAAGAGTGTAGGACCAGTAGCTTATCAGCTCGAGCTACCTTCGAAACTGAGACAGATCTAGGATGTATTCCATGTCTCGATGTTAAGGCGCTACCATTCGAATCCATCTCATATAGTGCCGGTGGAAGAAATTGAAGTAAGGCCTAACTTATCTTTTGAGGAGGAATCAGTTCAAATCCTAGATCGAGATGTTAAGGTGTTGCGGAGAAAGATAGTTCCGTTGGTTAAAGTGTTGTGGTGGAATCATGGTTGAGAGGAAGCCACGTGGGAGCTAGAGGATGTGATGCGACATAAATACCCTCATCTCTTTTGACCAGCTAAATTTCGAGGCCGAAATTTCTTTAAGGGGGTAGAACTGTAACATCCTAAAACTAGGGGCTCTGCATTATTGTGTGTTGCTATATGTTGGCATGTTTTGTTTGTTATTTTGGTGTGTTTGGGGGTCCTAGGAAGGCTCGGGGTTAAGCTTGAGCCTTGGTGAAAATTTTATTTTTAGGCACTTAGGAGAGCTAGCTGAGGCAGGCCTTAAGGGTAATTAATCGTGTTTTGTTAACACAAGGTAAGAGGTGGTAAGGTGGCAAGGAGACACCACTTAGAGTGAAGGAAAGTGGTGTCACAAGGGGGTTGCAGTAGGGAGGAGGTTCAAATCCCACAAACCTCACTGTGGAACTTTATTTTTGCGTCTAGGGAGCTAGAGTGGTGGATTCGCCAAGGGCTCTTTAAGGTTGTTCGTGGAATGAGTCAAAGGAGTTGATGAGTGGCCATGAGGAATTGAGGGAGTTTGAAATGGTTAAACTATTTCAAACGGGTGATGGAGAGTGAGTTAAGGAGCAAATTGGGGGATTTGGGTGATAGTGAAAGGTGTTGGCCGATTGTGAGAAGCTTGGAGAGGGGGAAAGAATCGGTTTGGTGCTAAGCTAGGGGGTGTGTCAAAATTATTAAGGCTAATGGCACTTGGTTTTTCTTTTTGATGTGGTTCAATCAGTCTTAGGGGTGTCATATTGTATCGTTTTCCTCTAAGGTCATCTTGAGTATTGTTTTAGTAAAAACTGATTTTAGCACCCCCTTTCTCTTTTGCGTTGGGGAACTTTTGCTTTATTTTCCTTCTAACTAAATCCGAAACACCGTTACTTCTTTTCTTCTCTTGCATTCTCTAGGTGCTAGCCGAATATCATATTGGTGTTGGTGCCTGCTTTATTTCTTTTTCCTTCCACTTGCTAATTGCTTTCCTTCATAGCCGAATCTCTTTAGACTTTACCCTTCATCTTTGTATCTTTTCATTTTAATTCCCTCTAAATTCCTTCATCTCTAGCCGAAACTCATTAAAGCCATTTCCTCTGTCGAATTCCTTCTTCACCTTTATTTGTTCTTTTAAATCTCTCCAACTGAAACTGTGTGTCATCATTCTCCACTAATTCTTCTCCTATAGGCCGAAATCATATTTTCATCTTCTTTCCCTTGAATTCATTCTATCCCTTTCTTCATTTCTGAACCATTTCATGTGGCAATTGGCATCTCTGTTGTGTAAGGTAAGGTTCTCCTTCATTTTCTCATAATCTATCTCTCTATCCTTTCTTTTCAAAAGAAAGTCGAATCTTCTTTGTTAACATCTAAATCTGGTTCTTTCACTCTGTTGTTTAAGTCGAACATTGCGAAGCAAGGGGTTAGGGATCTTGACCAGGAAGTTTATCAACTGGGTTTTGTTGCTGAAAGTAAGAAGTGATTCTTTTGCCTTTTTTTTCTTTTTTTTTTTGGTTTGTGTGGCCAAAGCCGAATGGCTTGTAGCATGGCGTTATATTTCGGTTAACCCTCCTTTCTTTTTCTCTTCTCTCGTTTGGGACATTTACTCTGGGAATCCCCATTAGCTAAGAGGTTGTAGTTCAAAGCTGAAGGGTCCATGGTTGTCGAATCGGATCACTCCATTTGGATTTGTAAGGTAAGGGGCCAACTTGTGATTTCTTGGTCAACTTATTCCTATCATATGTGTTATGCCTTAATCGATTCTTTTATTAGTCAATCTACACTTCTCCTTGTGTACTGATCAAGATTCTCCATGGGTGCAAAAAATAGTCAATCTAAGGCAGTGAGCTAACCCCTAGTTTCGACTCCTAAGTTTAAGAAGCGTGTAGTGTCGGTGGTTCGGGATTTTCTACCAGGCTGTGGTAGGGAGCCGACGTCTGCTTGGGATAGGCGATAGTCATCCCTACTAGCGAAAGTGTCGACATAGAAAGCCTAGTGTTACGTGTTATCAAGTGTGTATTACTCACACGCCTTCTTTATTGTTTTGTTATTAACTGTTAAGGCTAAAAGCCGAAATGGCTGATGTGATAAGCAAAATGCCCTTATGGGTAAGGTTGGAGACGCCGGGTAAGTTCTAGATAATGATATTATTGTTAATATGTATGTATGTATATTTTGATGTTTGCATGTATGAAATATGATCTGATATACACTATGATATTGGTTGCATACATATTGTGCAAAAAGTGAAGAGCATGGGCTCGGGATTGATTGAAAGGTGAAGGGAGAATGGGTGACTATTGTCACAAGTGACTACTGTCATGAGTGGTCTAGGTACCACGGTCGTTGAAACCACGAATGATTCAATTAGTGACTTGTCTCGGTGGTCAAGTACCACAGTGGGTTGGCCCCACGGATATATATAATTAAGTGACTATTGTCACGAGTGACTAATGTCACGAGTGGTCTAGGACCACGGTGGTTAAGAACCACAGTGGCTTAAAGCCATGATTGTTTGGAGGGAGAGCTAAATTGGGTTGGGTCGCATTGCATACATTCTTAATATGCTATATTCTGTGGGCTTAAGGCCAGATTGCGCTATAAGGGGATTTACACACTGAGTTTCGGTGACTCACCCCTCTGCTAATTTTTGTAGGCAATTAGTAGATGGTGGGTTTGGAGCCAGGATGGACTCGAGGTGGCCATGCGTTTCTATTTTTCTCGTAAATTTCATTACTTTATTTTGAACTTAGTTTAATTTGGGATTTTATTATGTAATAAGGCCGTTTTAACTTAAATTTGGGGTTTGGTTTTAAATGTTGATTTTTATTTATGTTATAAACTGTCAAAATGGGGTTTCCTAAAAATGTAAATCAAGGTTTTCCAAATATTAACAAACGGATCACAAGAAATAAGTAATTAAAACTTGAAGTTTTCTTAGAACTACTAAAAGTATCTCTATTTCTTTCTTTTCTCCAAAAGTCGCATTACTCAACACTATTTTAAACAAAATTTTCTTAAGTATAGTTTTATGAATTTAACCCGATTTCTACTTCTGGATATCTTAGTAAGCAGTGGTTACAACATAATACACCCTAATCAATCACCCTCAACTTGGATTTATCAAACGAAAAAAATGTTTTCTCAAATTGCGATGTTCCGTTAAATGATTTTCAAAACTACCTTTTCGGTAATATACCAGATTTGGTCGTAACGTATTGACCGAGTTTGGGGTGTTACAATGTATGTTTGATGTTAGATAAACAACTTTTACTAAGCAATTTTTGATGAAAATGCCTAAAAGGACCTATTTGTAAAAGTTATAAAATATATAGTAAAAATGTGAATAAATGAAAATTGTGGGCTGTTATAAGTATGAAAATGGTTCATCTAGGCTTGTGTTTTGAATAAATTAACTATATTTCATTTTACAAGCCTAGGGAATAAAGTGTAAAAAGTTGAAAAGTTAGGGGCAAGAATGTAATTTTTCCATAATGTGATTTTTGGACTGAATTGAATAATGTGAGGATTAAATGAGTTAAATTTGCTTTATAGATCAAGAAAAATGAGGTTTAGACCTAGATCGGGAGAAAAAAAAATGTTTGACGATTAGGTCCACTTTCACTATTTTTGTATTGAAGTAAGTTTGTATGTAAATAATGCAACGTTATAATTGTGTTTATAATGTTTTGTTATTGTGTGAATTGTATGATTGACTCTATGGATGAAATTGACGAAGTTTTGACAAGCGAGTAAATCCCAGTTGAACTTTAGGAATAGATTAGGATACAAGTGACATGTCACTAGGAACCCATGTAATTATATGATTTATGTGTCCCAGTTGCTGGTCCTGTACTTCCTACCGGTGGCTAGGTATACCGGTATATGTTGTGGATACCTTATAGCTTGTGTGAGCAGACCGCATAGCTACGTCTCAACTGACAGCTTGTGTGAGCAGGCCTGAGGATAGCTCGAGATCGAGCTTAAATAAGTTATGAGATTTGTGGTAGCTTTGGCTACATAAGTGGCACTTATGTGCAAAGATTTTTGTAACACCCCTTACCCGTATTCAATGTCGGAATAGGGTACGAGGCATTACTGGACTTAACTTGCTTAAACATACAATCTTGGGCTATAAAATTCGTTCCAATTAAAAACTTTTTCATTTACAATTGTAACGCCCCTATCATAGGTCTACGAGACCCATTACATATTCTCGGGATGTTAAGGGACCAAATAAGAACTTTTAAACACTTGGAGAATTTTGACATAAAACAGGGCCACACGCCCGTGTTCTTGGCCCATGTGCTTCACACGGCATAGACACATCCGTGTCCTCGCCCGTGTGTAAAAACCTGGGTATTCTGTTTGTGACGTCAGCAACCTCCTAAAGGTCACATGACCTAGGCACAGGTCTATGTGTCTACTCGTGTGGACAATTAGAAGGCTATTCTCCATGCCAACAGCACTTGAAACATAAGCACACATATACCAACACAAGAAACCCATAACATGACAATAATACACTATGAAGGATCACTAAACATCATTTGCATAAACTTTCACTTCGTAAAACTCATTACCATTAAAATATGAAGCTTGATAAATATCGGCCAATTCCTAATGGCCATATACAAAATGACTAAGTGCCTATACATGCCATGACTCAAAAGGTTTTGCATTCAATTATACATAACATGATAGCTTGATAGTGTAGCATCTTCGACGATCTCCAACTCGAGCTAGTATAAAACCCTACATGATATGAGAAAGAAAGGGGAGTAAGGTATAAAGCTTAGTAAGTATGTATGTAAATAATAAACAATTTATCACCATGCTTTTAACAATCCTTATTTTGAGTTCTCAAGGTAGTGCCATCATTATTGCATAAACTTTCTCAATTCACTTATATTCATCTTGAGTTGTTTGCTTGAGTTATAGTCACTAAATTATTTTTATCCGGAGCTACGGAACTCCAAATTAAGATCTGCTGATTTTCCTGCTTGAGTTATAGTCACTAAATTATTTTTATCCGGAGCTACGGGACTCCAAATTAAGATCTGCTGATTTTCCTCGAAACTATACTCACATATATTCTTACCATAAAATTTCTAGAATTTTTGGTTCAGTCAATTAGTATAGTTTATTCTTTAAAATCTCCCCTATTTCACTGTCTAACAGTTTTGAACCCTCTTCACTAAAAATAAATTTTCTCCTAGTACAAGACTCGAATGATGTTTTTATTTTTTCTATTGAAAATAGACTCATTAAGAAATTAAAGCATATAAATTTTACCCCTTAATTATTTTTTATAATTTTTAATGAATTTCTCAAGTTAGAATAGGGGATTAAAATCATTTTGACCCTGTCTCACTAAAATACAAACATCTCATCATATGAAATTCTTTTGCTTATTCTATTTCTTTCTTTTTTATTATTTTTCAAAATTAGACTAAAAAATATTTAATTTAAAATCTTATTCAACTTCTAATTCATTTTCCACCATTTTTGGTGAATTTTCAAATTGATACAACTGCTGCTGTACAAACTGTTTTGTTGCTAACTTTACTCTATCATGTTTTCTTTTTATTGATTCTCATTTACACACTTACAATACTAAAGCATATCCATAGTTAGCCATGCCAATAGCTAGTCATCATCAAATATTTAGAAGACATTCATTGGCCCATTCAACTCACACATCAACAACAATATAAGTCTCAAATGCTTGGGCTTACTTACTCATACTTGTTCTTACTCATCACATGTTACATAATAATTTCATACTTGTATTATACTCAAGGTACCTGTAACACTTAATCACATAGATTAGAACTTTTGCTAATGTAATATGCATATCAATTCCTTATCTTCCTTAACTTAGATACAACCCTTTATCCTTCATGAATAATTTAACTTGTTACTATCTTTACTTACCTAGCTTTCTTATTACCTCTTTCATACATGGCTCTTTTGCCCGATGAATTACCCAGAATAACTGAGGTTACTCAATCTCATCAAACATGGGTCTCGATGCCAATGCCATCTCCCAAACATGGCCTTACATGGGATCGTTTCATGATGCCAATGCCATATCCCAGATATGGTCTTACATGGGATCCCTTAACTCGGTGTCGATGCCATGTCCCAAACATGGTCTTACACGAGACCTTCCATATAAGTTTCCTTTGGAAACTTACCATTGCCATGTCTTGACATGGTCTTACATGGTATCCTTGCCTTATGAATCTTATAAATGCCATGTCTTGACATGGACTTACATTACATCTTTGCCTTATTAATTCACCAATGCCATGCCTTGGCTTGGACTTACATGGAACCTTTGCCTCATAATAACTTTTCAATTCAATGAATTGTCATGGACTTACATTATATCCTTGCCTTAATGCCGATGCCATGTCTTGACATGGTCTTACACGGACTTTCCATGTCTCATGCTGTGATATTAGTATCCTCATTATTTCGAGTCTTCAACCGAGACTTCCTCTTGCATGTTCTCATTCATTTTCTCATCAAGATATTATTAATCTTAATTTCATGAAAATAATGTACTTTCTACATCATAATAAATGATTTAATAATAAAAAACATGTGAATCCTTAAATTCATACAAACTTACCTCGGTACCCAAAATGTGTGTGAAAGCTCGATTTAGTCCAACACTTTATCTTTGCCTCGGTTTCTGTCCGAGCTTCGTTTTTCTTGATCTATAATAAAAATTTTACTTGTTTAATACTCACATTAATTAAATTGACTCATAATTCATGCTTTGAAAATTTACAATTTTGCCCCTAAACTTTCACATAATTTCACATAATTACACTTTTGCCCCTAGGCTCGTAAAATGATTTTCATTCAACTTTCTTGTATTTCAAGCCTAGCTGAATCATTTTCTTAACTACAACAGCCCCTAATTTTCACTATTTCACTCATGTATGACCAATTTCATAACTTTTGCAATTTGGTCCTTTTATGCATTTTTAATGAAAATCACTTAGAAAAAGATGTTTATCATACATCAAACTTCCATATTCTTCAATAAATCATCAAAATACATGCATGTCATACATGGGTAAATTTTTGAACACAAACCCTAGCTAAAAATAATGGTAGAAATAGCTAAACCGAGTTACGGGAATATCAAAAATGTAAATAACATTGAAAACGGGGCTTGGATACACTTATTATTAAGCTTGAAAGCTTGAAAACCCTAGCCATGGCTTCCCCTATGCTAAATTTGGCCAAGGAAGAAGATGGAAAAAGGTATTTGGCTTTTATTTTTTCTTTTAGTCCATTTAATTACAAAATTACCAAAATGCCCCTAACTTAAAAATATCTTATTTCACTTATCTAACGTCCATTTTTGTCCAAAAATTTAACCAATGGTCTAATTGAAATTTAAGGACCTCCAATTTAAAATTTCATATAAATTGGACACTTCTAACATGTAGAACTCAACTTTTGCATTATTTATAATTTAGTCCTTTTGACTAGATTGAGTGCCCAAACGTCAAAATTTTCGAACAAAATTTTCACAAAATCTTTTTGTGAAATAGTGGACCATAAAAATATAATAAAAATAAGATTTTCCTCAACGAATTTGTAGCCCCAAAACCACTATTTCGACTAGGCCCAAAATCGGGTTATTACAATTTCCGTGTATCTGATAATATTCCAAGTGGTTCAACGAGTATGTCAAAGATGAAAAGTATGTGATTACGTTATGAGTTATTGCAGGTATGTACAAAAAACTCAATGGGAATAGATTCGATATATGATGATCTATTGGTAAGAATATGATTGAGTATGTTATGTTTATGAAGTTTTAATGACATTTATGTTGATTCATGTTATGCTATGCATATGATAAATGTATAATCAATGTTGTTTATTATTTGCATATGAACATACTAAACTGTTTAGCTCACTCCCCTTTCTTTCCCTTATCTTATAGTGTCACCAAGCTAGCTCGGGATTAGAAATTGTCGGAGATCCATTCACACTATCAACCATTATTTTTGGTACCATTAAAATGTTAATATTTTGATTTATGGCATGTATAGGGGACTTGGTCATTTTGTTATGTGTCATAATTGATTTTCCCAAATATGTTGGCTTATATTGGTTGAAAGTTCATTTTGTATTAGGCCATTTGAAATTGCCTAATATTGGTAAAAGTATATTCATATGATAATTCCTTTCATGGATGTGGAAGCTTACATGATTTTGAGTTGATAAGTATGCGATGTTTATGTATGATAGATGTAGCATGTGAATGATATGTGGACGTCTTGGTTGTGTATGTTTTGGTTGCCTAAGTATACCATGAATTATGCCATTGAATTGGTGTAAGTGTAGGTGTAAATAGACATAGTACCACTATGTTCATTCATGTAAAATTTTATATATAAACTCTAAATTCTTCAGTACACAAACTCTGTTTTTGAATATAGGCATTTATTAGTTCTACTCTAAAATTCTGAATCAAAAATTATTTCACATTATATTCATTTAACATGTATAGACATCTCTTATTAATACAAGTATAGCTTCATAGTAATTCTTTTCATGTGGTTTTTAACTGTCTAAAAATACAAGCTATTACTTTGCCTTACTGCATCAAAACACAGTCCAATTCCATTCAATAATACATCTCTATAATAACAAACTCCTTACACGATTCAAGCTGAACCAGAATTAATACTTCGGTCAACAAAGCTTCCAACTGGTCAAAACTTTACTGATATTTATCGGTCCATTCAAATCTCACCTCTTTTCTGTAATAACTTGATCATCAATGTAGCTATTTCAATTGTTAACATTGACGCTTTGAGTTTTTTTTCCAAAGCCAGAACTATCAAATAGATTCAAAACCATAGTGCTATATTATGACCGACATTTCAGCCGTACAGATAAAGCAAAACTTCAATATCAATAATGTACCTCAATTTATAAGAGGGAGAATCGAATGTGGACCCAACAATAACCAATGTAGTAATACAGTTTCTATAATCTGTGATCCCTATCACCATACCTCGTAATCGATTCAATATTTATATCAGAAATGAATGTAATTACCTCCAATTAAAGAATATCTTTCATAGATAACCCAAGTTTACATACTAAACAGATTGTTGATATCTCAGAGAAAATTCAGAAGAATAATGTAACACATACTCAGTAGAAACTACTGTGATAAAAATAATATAACTTTCACATTCACAATTCAGGGCTTCAATCAGTAGAAGTAGAAAATAGTATCACATGAATATTATCATCAAATCTTATATCATTCATGATGAATTAGCAACCCAAGCAAAATAGAGCAATACCGCTCATAAATCAACCAAACTTTCAGAAATTCCATTTATCATAATTTACTAGTATTTCAATACGATAAATATTGCATTTGTACATGCACAATTTCATATGCCTCTGATAATAACAGAACTTATAGAGTACCTAGAAGATGTTGCTGTAATATACTCAATTATAACAGTTGTATTCAAATATCTTTTCAGTTTTATCACTATTCCAATGACCAATAAAGTCATCAATAATCTTACATTATTTAGTTCACTGAAATAGTCAGTTCAGAAGAATTTTCGGCTAATCCATTCCGTAATTATCATATATGGAAAGGTCAATTACTCATTAATAACTTCTTCCTTAACAATGACATCACATAATCAGAATAATCCTCAGAAAAATCTGATATCTCTTTTAATATCGTCTTTACTTAATAACTCATTCTTAATTTTGACTACCTCAATAATCATTCAGCATTTGAACTGTTCTTTCACACTTATGAACTTAGTCAACATAAATCTTGTGAATTTTCAGCGTATAAAACTATACTGGTAAGGGGGTGGAGATCGTAAGCCTCAAAATTTAACTTTTATATATATGCTCATATAACATAACACTTATCATTTTCATGTACTATGAAACATCTATCCATATCTTTTCGAATTCTATTTCATCATCGGTAACATTTTACTCAGATACTTGAGTATCTCTTTCGGAGTCGTCAGAATTAGCTCGGTTGGAAAGCATCTCTGTCTATTTGTAAAATAATTTTTTATCAGAGTCAGGAGATATCACACTATCACAGATTAAATAATGGCATGTGTTTCTAGACTTCACATATGCTACGTTCAGTCCGTGAACTGACTAAACTGTAGCTCTGATACCACTAATTGTAATACCCCTAACCCGTATTCGTCACCAGAATAGGGTTTTAGAGTGTTACCAAAATGTTTCAAACATTTTTAGATAAATCATGTCAATCATTATTCATTAACCGAGATCATTTGTAATGTCCCTTAAATGGACTCTCGAGGCCCAATACGAGCATTAGAATTGAGTTGGGACTTAATAGGGAACTCTACGAATTTTTCACAAAATTACAAAAATTTTCTAAGGTGCAGGGCTCACACGCCCGTGTGGTCAAAGGGACACGCCCGTGCCTCAGGCCGTGTTCGATTTAGGTTGCTCTTTGACTTGTGCCACACGGCCATGCCACAGGCCCGTGTACTAGGTCGTGTGGATAATTAATTCAAATCGAATTAGGTGCAGGTTTCACACGGCCAAGACACACACCCGTGTTCTAAGCCATATGGCACACACAGCTGAGACACACACCCGTGTCTCTGCCCATGTGTTCAATTCTGAGCATTCTGTTTTTTAAAATTAAGGTGCAATGGACACATGACCTAACCACATGCCCGTGATACTAGGCTGTGTGTCATACACAGTCTAGACACACACCGTGTGTCTGCCCGTGTGGACAAAATAAAGCCATTCCTAGCTTCATTTCTCACCTCAATCTTTACCATAATTCTATACCACATCTTGCATTCATAACCCAACAAATCCAAGCATTTTATTCAATTTAATTCTATCATTTAACATGATATATCATCACATACAATTACTAACCATTTCCAGCATATTCCATCCATCATGGAATATCATTTCATGCATGCATGTTTACAATCTTACATTGGTTATGTTTTCATGTTAGACATAATTTGATAAACTACTTAACATATATATGGCTAACATAATATGAAATTACAAGTATATCAAACCAATCATTACTAGCCATTCCAATGGCTAGATTACAAGCATCATTTATGTTTACATGCCAATATGGCCAACATATCATATACATGCCATTACAACCATAATTGATTTACCATATTGTACCGTCATTGGCCGATGGTGTAACATCTGAAAATGGGCCTATGTATTTCTGATTTAATTATACGAAATGGCATGACTTATGTATTATGAATGTATGATGAACATTTTTGGAAACTTGGAAAGTAAACATTTTGGAAACTTAGAAATGTTAAGTAAAAGAGGAAACTAAAACAAGGTGGCCTTAAGATAATTAATAGAAGAAATTTGACACAAACATAGGCTTGTTTAAGTGGCTTGGAGGCACCATTTAAGGGCCTAGCATGTGACGCCACCTATATATGCAATTGGGCTTGAGTTCGAGCCACAAGGAAAGCAAAAAGAAGTTTTATTTTACTTCAAGATAGGTAGAAGTGACGGCATTAAGGCACCATAAGGAGGAGTTTGTTTTTTTTTTTTTTTTAGAATTCGGCTAGATGAGGGATACTTGTTGGATTAAATTTTCTTTTTGAATAAGGTGATAATTAAAAGATAAATGAGGAGATTAATAAGGGATTTGATCAGAGTTGAGGTGGTGGCCGAATAGGGGGCTCTTTGGGATTGGTATTTTTTAGTTTTGAAAGGGGGGCTTAAGTGCCGAATTTTGTTATTTTCACCCCTAAGTCTCTCTTGCCAAAATTCTATAGTCAAAAAAATCCTTTCCTTTTCTCATTATTTTGATAAGGCCGAAACTCCATTAGCATCCTCCCTTGTCGAAATTCTTCTCCTCTTTTCCTAATCTTCTTTCGTTTCCCTCTTCCAAATTCCCTTGTAGCCGAATCTTAAAGTTTTCTTTACCTCTTTTCTACTCTTGATATCATAAAGGGCCGAACCACCATTGTTGATCTCAAAGCTGAATCTTTGAGAGATTGCCAGAAAAGGTGTTGTCGATTTCTTCAAGCAAGGATTGTCGATCTCTAAAGTAAGGGTAAGATCTTATTCAGTCTCATTCTTTTTCTTCTAAGATTAAAACCTGAAACCAGGAAATCTAACCCCATTATTGTGTTAGTCAAGCTTGGAAAAAGGCTTGAGATTTAGGAGTTATCAATTACCAAGAGGAGATCTTTCGGGATTTAAAATCCACAAGGTAAGTCCATGTGAATATTCGGACAAGGCCTATTTTTGGTGTTTGGATCTAGTTCATATTTATTCAAAATAGTTGAAACTAACAAGTTAATAGATCTAAGGATCAGCCGATTACAAGGAAGGAGAAGTTCTTTTCCCGAAGGTACACCATAGGCCACGTGTTCCCTAGTTATTCGGTGAGTTTTGGGATTCGAGAATCGCAAGGTATGTGCCTAAATACAATCGGCCATAGGCCTGTTTTGATAACTAGATCTATTTCATAATTGTTAAAAAGCCAAAACTAACCTGTGGTATGATTTAATGTTTGGCCAAATGCAAGAAGGAATACAACAAAGTTTCGGGACTTGATTCTTAAATCAATCGGCAACAAGGTAGGCTTTAAATGTACAAATCCTACTAGGAATTGGTTTTATAGCCGAATAGGCTTTATGCTAACATATTAAGGTTGGCCGAATGTAGGGACTTGAGATCTAAGGCTTTAGATATGATTTTCGGGATTCAAGTGAAATTGTTAAGCGAATCAGGTGTGTACCCTACCCTAAGTTTTAATACATTCATGGCAATGTTTTAAATTAAATGCGTTATTAAGAATGTGAAAAGCATGGCTAAGGTACCATACAATGGTACAAAGTACTAAGGTACATTTCCTACTCCTACTAGGAATATGAATATATGTTATTTTTAACATGTGAAAGTGATAAGAATATGAAAAGTGATAAGAATGTGAATTAAGGTATGGTATTGCATGATATGTATGATATGGGGCATATAGGTTATATGAAAAGGGGAAGTTAATGTGGTGAACTAAGACCACGAAATCTGAATGTGGTGACCTAAGACCACGATAACTGAATGTGGTGACCTAAGACCACGAATTCTAAATGTGGTGACCTAAGACCACGAATTTTATAAGGGCGATGAGCACGTCGACTGCAATGACTGCCTTCGATGGTGTGTAGCAGTTGGAGGGTTGACTTAGCAGTCCTCACGGTGTGCAGGTTGGTACGGGGGACGTGTAGCGGATGGCTATCTAGGTTTGGGATCAGGTTGCATCATTATTTTTTTATTGTTTATGAACATGTATGATAATGTATGCCTGAATTGTTAAATTTTAGTGTTGGTTACACATTGAGTCTGTTTGACTCACCACTTGTGGGATTACTTTTCAGGTGACGACCAGTGATGGACTAGGCCGGCAGATGCTTAGGGATGGCCATGCACAGCAAGAAGTTCATTTATTTTTATTTGGACTATTTTATTTTAAGTATTGTAAATTTTTATTTTGGGAATTATTTGATGTAATAAGGCCATAGTAGCACTACTTTACTTTGCTTTTATTATTAAGCTTACAAACTTTTATTTATTAAAAGATTAAGTAAATTTATTTTAAAACAAAGTCCAAACATTTTGTCACATAAAGTAAAGGATTTTAATAATGAAATAAACTTGTTTTCAACTCAAGCCCAACCCAAAACAATCTTTAAAAACACACAAGTTTTTCCTAAGTAACAAAAGAATTTGAAATGGTTTTCACCGGAGAACATACCAGATCCGGTCAAGGCTCGTGGGTCGGGTTTGAGGTATTTCAGCTTGGTATCAGAGCCCAATTTTAAACTCTTAGCCTTGGGTTTAAGGCCCAAAACGTTTTCCAAAGTAAGCCCAAAAGGAATTTTCTGAAAAATTTTCAGGTTTTCTAGCATGGCACCTAAGTCTCCGACCTGTAGTCCACCAGGTAAGTACTTCTGACTTCTGAAGTGATTTGAATATGGGAAATGTATGGGCTTTTATGGAACGTAGAATAGAGATTAAGTACTTGAACCCTAGGACTAGTATACCCCAACAAAAACATAAGACTTAAATGCCTAACTAAACAAACCCATGATTAAGTCGCCGAGTTAGGGTGTGGCAACCATGGTACGCATGTCTAGGATTGGTTTCGGTGGGAGCTTGGTATTTAAGCAGTCCTAGTGACTCACCTCCTCTCCACTCAAATCCTACCTGGCGCGTAGCCTCGGTTCACCCTAATCAGGAGGACTTATTCATGGGATAAACCCCTAACTAAAACCCGAAAGGGACTAGCCGTATTTTTATGGAAACCCTAGTGGTAAAATTATAAAAATGCCCTTGGTTTATGAAATTTTCAAAATACCCACAACTCTTATCAAAATTTCATTACTTAACAAAATGTTCAAAAACCCTAATTTGCAAAATATCAAAATACCTTGATTTTGGAAAATTACGAAATTGCCCCTAACCTGCAAAATTACCAAAATGACCCTGATCTTCAAAAAAAATTTCTGCAACAACACTGATTTGGAAAACAAATTCTCAGAAATAACCTTCAAGTTTTGTAAAATTTCAAAGTATCCTTGATTTATTAAGATTTACAAATTTACCCGGGTTAATTACCAAAATATCCTCGAATTTTAAAATTTCTTAAAATACCCCTGGGAATGAAAAATTACCAGAATACCCTTATTGACAAAATCACCAAAGAACGTTATTTGAAAAATTATAAAAAATACCCCATAAGACAACTTACGAAAATACCCCTGGATAGTGGAAAAACAACAACAATGAAAACTACAACATTTCCCTAAATGAACGAAAGTTCATAATTGATTGATGGATGTATGAATGTAAAGACTGTGTGCATGCATGAATACGAAAGAACCACTCCTAAAATTCTTTTCATAAAACTTCTTCGCGGTTAATCAGTGGAATAAAGGCTAATTCATAAAATTTTTTAATCAGATTAAAGTGCGTCGTTAGATATGAGTTCTAGAGGACGCGGTCGTCATGGATGCGGTAGAGGAAGGATGACTGTGTCAGAACCCGTTAGCTCGGGTCAAGGGTCTGGCAATGAGTTACCACCACCACCACTACCCCTAGCTGTTGGTGTCGGCGCAAGCTCGGATGGGGATGATGTCAGATCGCGAGCTATCTTGAGTTCTTGCAATAGTGGCTGGTGCTGGAAGGAATGTGGGAGCTCAAAAATCTGTATCTGAGCGACTCCGAGCCAACGGAGCTAAGGTGTTCCATGGAGTATCGGTGTGGCACCCAAAGACAAATTGAATCTTGGTTGGAAGCAATGGCGCATTATGGATAAGCTCGATCGACCCCGAGGAGAAGTTGAAGGAATGGTGGCATTTACGCGATGAAGCGTACCAATGGTGGTTAACGATTCGGGATGGTGCCCCAGTGAGGATCGACACAGGAATATATTAAGGTGGCATATCAGAAGAAATATGTCGGCACACGTTATATTAATGAGCAGAGGAAGGCTTTTTAAGATGGTTTAAGGAACAAGTCGATGAGCAGATATGAAGCTGAATTTTTAGGTTAGTGATATGCTCGAGGTGTGTACGAGCATCGGTGTGTTCGGTTTGAAGACGGTTTAATGGATGATCTAAGGTTATTGATAGCTCCACATCAGGAGCGAGAGTTTTTCGCGTTAGTAGAAAAGGCTAAGGTAGCCAAGGGAATCAAGAACCCGGTTAAGCAGAGCTCTAATAGGAATAGACCTAAGAGGGGTTATGGGTCGTCAGGATCGTCGAGAAATGTGCAGAAAAGGCCCAGAGCTGATGGGCCGCTGGGTCAACAAGTTGGTACAGGAGGGCAGTATCGTCCTTGTGATCAGTGTGGGAAGAAACACTTAGGAAATGCTGGAAGAAGACAAGTGGGTGTTTCAGATGTGGGTCAAAGGACCATATGATCAAGGACTGCCCGAAGAAACCAGATGAGAATCCCCAATGACTCGAGAATGCTAATCGAGTTTGGTAGAGGGGACAGACCGCCCTCGGAGGTCGCGGTCCGAATAATCGAGGAAATAGTAGAGGACGTGGAACACCAAGCTGAGGTGCTGCTAATACTGAGGCAAGGCAGCCGGGTTTGGTTTATGCGATTCACCATAGGGAGGATAGAGACGCGTCAGATGTCATAACCGATACGTTCCTCATTCATGGCAAGCCCTATTTTGCTCTTATTGATATGGGTTTGACCCGTTCTTATGTTGCATGTAGTGTAGTGGAAACACTAGGCCTAGACTCTGAACTTTTTGATAGGGAGATGACTGTAGTAAGCCCGTTAGGCCAAACTATAGTGGTGAATAAGATCTTTTGGAGTGTATCCCTAGAAATTCAGGGAGTGAGCTTTCGGGCTGACTTAATGGAGTTACCCTTCGGAGAATTTGACCTCATACTTGGTATGGATTGGTTAGTAGAGCACCAAGCCGTGTTGGATTGTGCGGCTAAACAAATGGAACTAAAGACCTCAGAAGATGAAGTGGTAGTGATGATAGGAGAAAGAAGAAACTTCTTGTCTAATGTAGTTTCGGCACTAAAAGCTGAAAAGATGGTTCGTAAAGGGTGCAAGGCATTCTTAGCCTTCGTAAGTGCGCTAGATGGAAAAGAAAAAGGTGTTAGTGGAGTTAGAACAGTAAGGGACTTTGAGGATGTGTTCCGGAGGAATTACCAAGAATACCCCCAGACAGGGAGGTGGAGTTTGGAATTGACTTGCTGCCGGGAACAGCTCCTGTGTCAATTGCCCCTTATAGAATGGCACCAAAGGAGTTGGTTGAGCTCAAGGCTCAAATCCAAGAATTGCTGGATTATGGGTTTATTCGACCCAGTGTGTCTCCATGGGGAGCACCGGGCCTATTTGTGAAGAAGAATGACGGAACTATGCAGATGTGCATAGATTATCATCAGTTGAATAAGCTGACCATCAAGAACAAGTACCCCTTGCCAAGGATAGACGACTTGTTCGATCAGCTTAAGGGGGCGATAGTGTTTTCAAAGATTGACTTAAGGTCGGGACATCATTAGTTGAAGGTGAAGGAGGCAGATATCCATAAGACAGCCTTTAGGACAAGATACGATCATTTTGAGTTTGTAGTAATGCCGTTCGGGTTGACAAACACCCTAGCCGTGTCCATGGATATGATGAACCGGGTGTTTCAACCTTACTTGGATAGGTTCTTCGTGGTGTTTATCGATGACATCCTCATATACTCTAAGACTAAAAAGGAGCATGATGAGCATCTCCGGATTGTGTTGCAAGTATTGAGGGAGAAGAAGCTTTATGCCAAATTCAGCAAGTGTGAATTTTGGCTTAGGAAAGTTGCTTTCTTAGGACACGTGGTGTCTGGTGAAGGAATAAGGGTGGATCCTAAGAAGATTGAAGCAGTGTTGGATTGGAAACCACCTAAGTCAGTGGCAGAGATTTGTAGTTTCTTAGGATTGGCAGGCTATTACAGAAGGTTCGTGGAAGGATTTTCGTCAATAGTCGCGCCTTTGACAAAGTTGTTGAGGAAGGAAGTGCCCTTTGTATGGACGGATAAGCAACAGGAGAGCTTTGAAAAGCTTAAGAGGGTATTGACAGAAGCTCTAGTGTTGATTCAGCCTGAGGCAGGAAATGATTTTACGGTGTATTGTGATGCTTCCCATATAGGTTTGGGTTGCGTATTGATGCAGGACGAGAAGGTAGTCGCATATGTGTCCCGATAGTTGAGGCCACATGAGGTGACATGACTTGGAGTTGGCGGCAATGGTCTTCGCTCTTAAGGTATGGAGGCACTACTTTATGGGGAAAAGTCAACGATCTACACAAACCACAAGAGTCTCAAGTATCTGTTGACTCAGAAGGAGTTGAATCTGAGGCAGCGAAGGTGGGTGGAATTACTGAAGGACTATGACTGTGCGATTGAGTATCACCCAGGCAAGGCGAATGTAGTGGCGGATGCCCAAAGTTGAAAGGTGGTGTCGGATCTGAGGGCAATGTTCGCCCATTTAAGTTTGTATGATGATGGAAGCTTGTTGGCAGAGTTGCAAGTCAAGTCGACGTGGTTGAATGAAGTGAAAGAAGGACAGTTAGCTGATGAGGACTTAAGTGCTAAGCTACAACAAGTACAGAATGGAGAGTTGGAAGATTATGGCATTAATGGCGAAGGAGTGTTGTGTTTCAAGAGCAAGGTCTGTATGCCTAAGGATAAGGAACTCAGGCGAATGATTCTTCAGGAATTGCATGGTAGCCCGTATGCTATGCATCCTGGAGGCACTAAGTTGTACAGAGAACTAAGGGAACAGTTTTGGTGGCCTGGTCTGAAAAAGGAAGTTACTGAGCTTGTTGGCAATTGTCTGACGTGTCAGCAAGTTAAGGCTAAACACCAAGTTCCATCGGGATTACTTCAGCCAATCGAGATTCTGCAGTGGAAGTGGGAAAGAATTACCATGGACTTCGTTAGTGGGCTTCCCCTTACGCCTACTAAGAAGGACTCGGTATGGGTAATAGTGGATCGTTTGACCAAGTCTGTGCACTTTATCAGAAATTGGCTAAATTATATGTGGCGAAAATTGTGAGGCTATATGGAGTTCCGGTGTCTATCATTTCGGATAGAGACCCAAAATTTACGTCTCGATTTTGGAGGGCACTTCATCAAGCTTTAGGCACTAAGTTGGATTTCACTCGCTTTTCATCCACAAATGGATGGGCAATCTGAGCGAGTAATCCAAGTATTGGAGGATATGTTGAGGGGTTGTGTAATGGATTTCAGAGGAAGTTGGGAGGAGTATTTGCCTTTAGCCGAGTTTGCCTACAACAATAGCTATCAGGCAAGTATTCGAATGGCACCTTATAAAGCACTGTATGGTCGGAGGTGTCGAACTCCTACATGTTGGATGGAATCGAGAGAACGTCGAGTTTTGGGACTAGAATTAGTAGCAGAGTCTAAAGAGAAGGTTGAGATAATTCGTGCACGGTTGAAGGAAGCATCTGATAGACAAAAGTCGTACGCAGATCTCAAATGGAAGGAGATCGAATTTGATGTGGGAGACCGGGTATTCCTTAAGGTTTCACTTTGGAAGAATGTGATGAGATTCGGTTGCAAAGAGAAGTTAAGTCCAAGATTTATAGGACCCTATCGAGTGTTGAAGCGAGTTGGACCAGTGGCAAACCAGCTAGAATTGCCACTAGAGTTATAACAGATGCACGACGTATTCCATGTATCCATGCTACGTCGCTACCGATCGGATCTATCTCATGTGGTACCAGTTGAAGAAGTGGAGCTAAGGCCAGACTTATCCTACGAGGAAGAGCCAATTCAGATCTTGGAACGAGATGTGAAAATATTATGGAGGAAGTCAGTTCCCCTAGTCAAAGTGTTGTGGCGCAATCATGGATCGGAGGAAGCATCGTGGGAGCCAGAAGAGGCAATGCGACAGCAATACCCTCATTTATTTTAGCCAGGCAATTTCAGGGACGAAATTATTTTAAGGGGGTAGAACTGTAACATCCTAAAAATGGGCCTATGTATTTCTGATTTAATTATATGAAATGGCATGACTTATGTATTATGAATGTATGATGAACATTTTTGGAAACTTGGAAAGTGAACATTTTGGAAACTTAGAAATGTTAAGTAAAAGAGGAAACTAAAACAAGGTGGCCTTAAGAAAATTAATAGAAGAAATTTGACACAAACATAGGCTTGTTTAAGTGACTTGGAGGCACCACTTAAGGGCCTAGCATGTGACGCCACCTATATATGCAATTGGGCTTGAGTTCGAGCCACAAGGAAAGCAAAAAGAAGTTTTATTTTTGCTACAAGATAGGTAAAAGTAGACGGCATTAAGGCACCATAAGGAGGAGTTTGTTTTTTTTAGAATTCGGCTAGATGAGGGATACTTGTTGGATTAAATTTTCTTTTTGAATAAGATGATAATTAAAAGATAAATGAGGATATTAATAAGGGATTTGATCAGAGTTGAGGTGGTGGCCGAATAGGGGGCTCTTTGGGATTGGTATTTTCGGTTTTGAAAGGGGGGCTTAAGTGCTGAATTTTGTTATTTTCACCCCTAAGTCTCTCTTGTCGAAATTCTATAGTCAAGAAAATCCTCTCCTTTTCTCATTATTTTGATAAGGCCGAAACTCCATTAGCATCCTCCCTTGCTGAAATTATTCTCCTCTTCTCCTAATCTTCTTTCGTTTCCCTCTTCCAAATTCCCTTGTAGCCGAATCTTAAAGCTTTCTTCACCTCTTTTCTACTCTTGATATCATAAAGGGCCGAACCACCATTGTTGATCTTAAAGCCGAATCTTTGAGAGATTGCCAACAAAGGTGCTGTCGATTTCTTCAAGCAAGGATTGCCGATCTCTAAAGTAAGGGTAAGATCTCATTCAGTCTCATTCTTTTTCTTCTAAGATTAAAACCGAAACCAGGAAATCTAACCCCATTATTGTGTTACTCGAAGCTTGGAAAAAAGGCTTCGGGATTTAGGAGTTATCAATTACCAAGAGGAGATCTTTCGGGATTTAAAATCCACAAGGTAAGTCCATGTGAATATTCGGCCAAGGCCTATTTTTGGTGTTTGGATCTAGTTCATATTTATTCAAAATAGCCAAAACTAACAAGTTAATAGATCTAAGGATTAGCCGATTGTGAGGAAGGAGAAGTTCTTTTCCCGAAGGTACACCATAGGCCTCGTGTTCCCTAGTTATTCGGTGAGTTTCGGGATTCGAGAATCGCAAGGTATGTGCCTAAATACAATCGGCCATAGGCCTGTTTTGATAACTAGATCTATTTCATAATTGTTAAAAAGCTGAAACTAACCTATGGTATGATTTAATGTTTGGCCGAATGTAAGAAGGAATACAACAAAGTTTCGGGACTTGATTCTTAAATCAATCGGCAACAAGGTAGGTTTTAAGTGTACAAATCCTACTAGGAATTGGTTTTATAGCCGAATAGGCTTTATGCTAACATATATAGGGACTTGAGATCTAAGGCTTTAGATCAGATTTTTGGGATTCAAGTGAAATTGTTAAGCGAATCAGGTGTGTACCCTACCCTAAGTTTTAATACGTTCATGGCTATGTTTTAAATTAAATGTGTTATTAAGAATGTGAAAAGCATGGCTAAGGTACCATACAATGGTACAAAGTACTAAGGTACGTTTCCTACTCCTACTAGGAATATGAATATATGTTATTTTTAACATGTGAAAGTGATAAGAATTTGAAAAGTGATAAGAATGTGAATTAAGGTATGATATTGCATGATATGTATGATATGGGGCATATGGGTTATATGAAAAGGGGAAGTTAATGTGGTGACCTAAGACCACGAAATCTGAATGTGGTGACCTAAGACCACGATAACTGAATGTGGTGACCTAAGACCACGAATTCTGAATGTGGTGACCTAAGACCACGAATTTTATAAGGGTGATGAGCACATCAACTACAGCGACTGCCTTCGATGGTGTGTAGCGGTTGGAGGGTTGACTTAGCAGTCCCCACGGTGTGCAGGTTGGTACGGGGGATATGCAGCGGATGGCTATCTAGGTTTGGGTTAGGGTTGCATCATTATTCTTTTTATTGTTTATGAACATGTATGATAATGTACGCCTGAATTGTTAAATTTTAGTGTTGGTTACACATTGAGTCTGTTTGACTCACCCCTCGTGGGATTACTTTTCAGGTGATGACCAGTGATGGACCGGGCTGGCAGATGCTTAGGGATGGCCATGCACAGCAAGAAGTTCATTTATTTTTATTTGGACTATTTTATTTTAAGTATTTTAAATTTTTATTTTGGGAATTATTTGATATAATAAGGCCATAGTAGCACTACTTTACTTTGCTTTTATTATTAGGCTTACAAACTTTTATTTATTAAAAGATTAAGTAAATTTTTTTAAAACAAAGCCCAAACGTTTTGTCACATAAAGTAAAGGATTTTAATAATGAAATAAACTTGTTTTCAACTCAAGCCCAACCCAAAACAATCTTTAAAAACACACAAGTTTTTCCTAAGTAACAAAAGAACTTGAAACGGTTTTCACCGGGGAACATACCAGATCAGGTCAAGGCTCGTGGGTCGGGTTTGGGGTGTTTCAGATGGATAGTGTGAGTGATCTCGCTGAGCTTCTGATTTACTCTAAAATAGGGAAAAATAAAATGGGGTAACATTGTATGCTTAGTAAGTTCGTATAACATGGTACTTAACTTACCATTTACTCTATTTTGAGATAACTATGTAAGGCATAGTCAATCAATTTGACCTCAAGCCCTACACATATTCTCATTGCTTTTGTTAGTCATATAATCCATAGTAATATCAAGAAATATATGGCTCAATAACAATCAAGTTTCCAAGCACACGTGCTTTTCACAACATGTATCCATTCAACATGCATGATTCATCTCATTATTACAAGTATAATTTCATAATAGCTCATTTCGAGTTCAGATCATTTCATACTAGAACTTTACTCATATTACTCGGAATATCAAGGTCACAATTTGTACACTCAAGGTGTATAAGTCTATAATTAAGAATGAACATTCTCATCAAATATTTTCCATGTACAAATATCATCATCTCATATTTTCATATATCACTTGTCATGTATCATCATTTTCTTGTATTTCATGTAATATTCTTTCATGTCACATTTCCATATCATATACATCATTCCATGTCAATTTGTTTTCAATTCATCTTTGCTCTTGTCAGTATTTTACTTGTTGAATTGATTCAAAATATTGATGGATACACAGGTAGTACACTTGAGGTGTACAATTCCATAGTCTGTCAATTCATATTCAGTAGTGGAACAATGAAAATGTGAAAGTGTACAAAATCGCAACAAGTAATAAAGTGAGAAGTAAATATCGAGTTATCGTACCCACAGGGACAGTGAAAAGAATTATTTGTGAATGCTATTTAAAACACTTTGGTGAAGAAAATTATTTTGTTTGAAGATGGTGATTAAAAACTAAGATTTTAAACTAAGTAAACTAAATAAATAAATCTCAAATGCACGATTTCAAAATATGATTTTAATCAAGATGACATAATTGTGTTTGATTAATTACATTTCTTAACTTAGAATTATTAAACTCATGTTTATATTGTTACGAATAAATTCACGGCAACTCGGTAATTTGCTAACTTATGAACATACTCACCTACGAAAATCCATTAATCTCTTGACTATATCCTTATGTCAATTCAACCGATTAAACAAATCTTAATAGGTAAATATGTTATTGCACATACATACTTATTAAACTGAAATAATCTATTGTACATATCGCTATGTCAATTCAAATGATTATTTAAATCTAATAAGCACATAAAAAACTACGTGAGGTAACAAAGTATCCCTACCTTGAAACAATTTAATCACAATAATCTTGCAAGTTATGCAAGGCAATTGTATCGTCAGATACCATTGCTAATTTAACCCCCAGCTACCTTAGATGATTAAACATGCACTGATTAAGTACTGTGTCCATTAATTACAATTTTAATCTGTTTAAATAATTAATTCATTATCTACCTCACAATTGTAATGCAAGAATAACTTAGTCATGATTTTACTTAATCAAGCATCTTATCGAGGCCTATAACAACATAAACACAATTTTAACAATTTTAGCAAACGAAATGCAATCAACCTAACACGAATTAAATTCAAGTTAAATTAATTAAATTAACCATTCCAACAACATAAATATTCAAAGATATGTTCATCATAACAACAAAAAAATTAAAGAGATAGGGAATAAGATTCAAATCTAGTGTTTTTCCGTGGCTTGGCTAGTTTGCTCCGTTATTCCTTCTCCATTGTCCGCATCGTCCAAGGCTTCTATGAACACTTGATTTCTGCTCCAAATGGCTGATGAATGCCCTTTTTCCAAGAGGAGAAATCGGCAAGAGAGCAAGGGAATTTAGAATGGGAAAGAAGAGAGAAAGTGTAGAGAAGAGAGAAAAGATGTGAATGCTTGAGATGTTTTTCAAATGACCAGCCTAAGGGGGTTTTATAGCTGAAGAGGGCTTCTAAAAATAGCTAAAATTATCAACCAAAGAGCCCTCCCTTAGTCGACCACACATGTGGCAAGGTTGAAAGTTTCAACTTTGCTAATTTAAGCTTGGGGCGAATCTATAAAGCTACCAATTGTGGAGGGGTTTGTTTGCAACTTGAACAAGTCTTCAAGAGCCTCTTTACAAGCTAAATAATCAACCAATAAGCTGATTTGGCTCAGCATATGGACAGTTTTGGTCTGTCCATTTCTTGGTCAATTCTATAAAGCCAAAATTTGGGCCTAGAGGTGGGGTCTTGAGCATAGGGGAGTGAAGAGTCGCACATATGTAGTGAGTTGTGCAATTTAGTGTCAAGAATATGCATGTAGGTCTGGTGGTTAAGTGGAGTGTTATTATGCTTGAGGTTCTGTGTTCAAATCCTTGCGTAAGCTAGGGAGATATTTTGTGCACTTTTTTCATTTAGATATTATTTTATTATAATAATTATTTGATATTTTTGTTATGTTAAAAATTATTATTATTTTAATTTTCTATTTTGGCGTTTCTTCTACCTTCTCCTCTATGTTTTTCTTTCTTTTGTTTTTTTCTTATTACTCAAACATTTTTAACTGCGGTTTCGGGATTGTCGCTCCTCCGCCATTCTCTTCATCATCAAATTAGGTGTGGGATTCAATTCTAGTTACTACTTTCTATTTTTAAATCGATTACTATCTTGTTTTAAGAATCCCTTTCCTTCAGCTTTTCGTAGTTATGCATTACCCCTTCATTTTTGAGTTTTTAGACGATAGAAGTGAAGGGAAATCATTGTTTTCCAATATATGTTGATAGGGTAAAGGTTAGGGACTGTTACAACGGCCAAAACGGTGTTTTCGGGGCTAAATTGGGGTGGTTTTGTAGCCTCCCCGACGGCCACACGGGCGTGTGGCCACCTTGGGAATTTTTGTCAGATTCCACACGGCTGTGTCCTTTGAGCACACTGGCGTATGAGTTTGTGAAATTAGGGATTTAGAGTTACACAATCGTGTTGGAACTTCGGCACCCCCATGGCGCAGCGAAATAAAATTAATCCCGGTGATCCAAACCATGAATCCATGTGAGAGGAACGAATTGGGGTGAAATAAAGATTTCAAAATTACCGAAATTTCAATCTGAGTAGACAGCGACGCCTTAGCAACAGGAGTTCTGATCTACTATCGAAACAAGCCGCAACCTTTACGATGTCAACCTCTACGTAATCCACCCGATTTGACTATGAACGGCAGAAATCTCCAAAACTGTTTTAGAGGTTTTTTATTTGCTTGACGGCTGCTAGACTTTTCAAGCAAATTCTTAGGGTTTCTCTTAATCAGTTTTTTATCACTTATTCCCTTTTATAATCGGTATGTCTTTTATGAATTATAAAATTAAATAAATATAATAATATTTTAACCGAAAATTATAATTACATTAATTATACCCAAAAAGTTATAATTACATTAATTATAACATGGATTTCGGTAAACTATATTTATTTAAATTTATATACGAACCAAATTCATATATTAATTCTCATTATGTGTACAACATCCTTGTACATATAATATATTCAATATTTGATTACCCAATTAAATTAATTCTTTAATTAATTTAATTCATGTGGCAATCAAACACAATACCAACTATGTTTTATTCCGTTCATTTCAACCATAGGGTGTGACCCTGTAGGTTCTTGTAACGTTAGCAGTAATACTAGAATGATTCTAATGTCACAAACAATGAGTGGCATCTAGCAATGCATCATTGCTACCTAAGTTACAAGAAGTCATGATTCGACATAACTTTTTGTGATTAACCTTTCATGCATTAATCCTTAAGTCCTTTATCTTTGGAATGGATACAAGTCATGGAATAGTCACACTTGTATCGTCCATCCCATGTTTCTTGATATCTTGAGTAGACTATGATATAAAAATTTGTATGACATCTCATGTCAACTTATTTGAGCATGGCCATGCATTTCTAGTCTCACTCAATCAAGTGGCCTAAGATATTACTCCCATTATGTGGGATGGACTTATCCTATATTGATCAACAATATCCCTCTACATAGATTGTGGTATATCCAACATCAGCGATTGTGGTACATCCAACATCAGCCTTTATAGAACAACCAGTTACGGTGTACGTTTGACTATATCAAAATATATGACTCACGATGTTGGGATAATGATTATCCCAAGTCTAAGGATCATATACATATTAATCACTATGAGTAATGTTGTGACAATTACATAATAATATAAGAAACATACTCATAGCGGGTCAATCCAATATGTTGTTCTCTAACTCACATATTCATGCATTGATTTTGACACTCCATATCAATGACAACTCTTTATCATCAATCAACTACATGTTAGTCTTAATGCATTATTGTTGTCCTAGTCAACAATAATACTTGACTAAGGATCTTTTAAGAATAATCATATTATTTTCAGGACATTATTATAAAACAGTTTATTTGTATGCACGGAAGGAAAAACTAAAATAATAATGACAATGCTTTATATTAATAAACATGGTAAATCAAGTATGTTATTACAACCATCTCATGATTGATCTTTGGGCATACTCTTACAGACCGTGTGATAGATTTGGGAAAATTAAGGTTCTTATACGGGCGTGTGCTTTGGGACACACGGCCGTGTGACTGATTTGGGGCCTAGGGATTCCACACAGTGTGTGTTATGGGACACACAACCATGTCTAATGGCCACTTGGGCATGTGACACCTTTACATGGCCGTGTCTGCCCTGCACCTAATATTAGGGAAATTGGACGGTGAGTTACACAGCCTGTTCACACGGCCATGTCCCTACACCAGGCGGGCGTATGCCTCTGTCACATAGCCGTGTGCCACCCCTCACACGGGTGTTCGGATCCCACACAACCTGGATTGCTCCACATGGTCGGAGCACACGGGTGTGTGGCCCTAAATTGGCAGATTTTGATTTTAGGGCTAATCAAATACCACTGTGAGTCTATGTGTTCCAAACCCTCGACTAAGCTTACTAAGGGTGAATACAATTCTGTTCTGATTTAAAATTATGTACTGCTTTTAAGTGAATGTGTGCTATGCTAGGTACTGATTCTGAGTGCATAAGTGTGCACGTTTCTGTAATTGATTGACTGACTGTAAGTGACTACTCTTGAATGACTACCTGAAATTGTATTCTGAATTAGTATATCTGTATTCATACATTTGCATATATATATACATCTCCATATAAAGTATTTTGGGTTGGGATTTTGAAGATATGGAAGATTTACGATTTGGCAGTTTAACTACATACTGAAGCCCCTAATACCCAGAGGGTCGAGGGCAATCCCAATACCTTGAGGGTATGGACGATTTAACTGTACTGTGAATTTTCGCACTACACTGTACAGCACATATGTCAGCATCGCTGCGTATCATTGATTGATTTGGCAGTTTTACTATAACTCATCGGTATAGCAGATTATTGCATTGCACTGTACCACATGTATGTTAGCTACGCTATATACCACTATCTGATCTAAAAGTTCATATTGCATGTATATACCGCGGTCTATCGTATTGCACAGTACAACTTATATGCTAGCTTTGCTGCATAATATATAAGACTGGCAGTTTATCTGCACACTGTTAGCCCCAATTCCCAGAGGGTTGAGGGCGGTCCCAATTCCTTGAGGGTCGAGGACAATGCTGATGATCATCGTTGCTGGGTAACCCCAGAAGACATCTTATGGAGTATAAGGTTGGATGGGCTTTTCAAGGTCCTATTCGAGTGTAGGGATGGGTGGGTTGATTAAATCCCGATAATAAGTGTAGGGTTGGATGGAGATGGTGTGTTAGCTAGATGGGTGGGTTATTTTATAACTCATTTGCACTCATATGCATTTGAATGAATCTATGTGACTGACTGTGACCGTACTTTTTGACTGAAATGTCTGATTGATCAGTTTCACCGAATGTGATACTATGACTGAATCTGATAATATGACTGAATGTGTTATTGATCAGCTGAAAGGAACGTGTGCCTATGTGATTTCTATAGACTTTCTCTATAAATTTCTAGTGTGACTGACTTGTGAACTGTTGCTATTGTATTTGAATAGCACGTAAGGTTAGGTGTGTTTGTTTGTTCCATATGACTGTAAGGTACATATGGTGTGTGTTTGATGTTGGGTAGACTCGCTTAACTGTTATTTGTCTGTAAGTGTGTTCTTCTTCTGAACTGCTTCTAATTCCCTATTTTTGTTTCTGTAGTTTAATTGCTTTTGATCTCACACTGAGCTCGAGTAGCTCACCCCTCTTCTGTTTCCCCTTTTCAGGTACAGTTTTGGATTCTGGATGCTAGACTTAGTACAAAGAGGACTTGAACAATCTTGGTGGAAATAAGTTATAAGCTTTTATTTTCAGGTTTAATTATTATTCATTTAAGTTGAACTATAAAGCTTCATAATACTGTGGTACAACTTTTGTTTTAAGTTTCATTTGTAAGTGTTATACTGTTGAACTTACTAACGAATTTAAAGGACTAAACGTTTTTGAATTTATTCAGAATAAACGTTTTCGGGATTAAATTTTTAAACGACTTAATTTGTAAAATTTTCTCACAATCACTTCGGTGATCAATATAGCATTTCGAATTCGATCTAGACTTCTAGGCCGGGTTTGGGGTGTTGCAGGTTCAGCTCACTTGGTTCGGCTCAACTAGACTACTTTTAGGTTCCTTGGGCTCGATAAGATATTCTTTCCTGAGCTATACTACTGTTCAATAGGTGTGCTTGCCTCTATCGTTGTCGCAGTCAGTCTACAGGTTCGATCACTCTTTGACGCCATTGTCGGGGAACTCTAAAATATTACGAAAGCTCTATTTTTATTACTTTAACCATTATTTCTAATTTTTATTAAAATTCTAATTTTACTAATCCTCTTTGTTTATTAAACATTCAAGGGTACCACTAGTTTATGACAAGAAGAAACCCTAGAGGACCATTAGAATACGACAGTGAAATTGAAGCTACCGCTCGCATGAAATCACAGAGAAACTAGACGAGCTCTAGACTACCAAAGAGAAGAACAACAAAATGATCCAATCCTCTTGAAGGATGGCGAAAACAATCCGCCGACGCAAGAAGATCGAATGCTCACGTACTATGTATGATTATGCTAAACCTAATTTTATAGGAGCAAAATTTAGTATTGTTAGGCCTGCTATAGCTTCTAATAATTTTGAATTAAAACCTAACATAATACAAATGGTTCAACAGTTTGTTCAATTTGATGGATTGTAGGACGAAGATCCAAATACTCATATAGCTAATTTCTTAGAGTTCTGTGATACTTTCAAAATAGATGGCGTTTCTGATGATGTCGTACGTCTTCAGTTATTTCCTTTCTCATTAAGGAATAAAGCAAAGATGTGGTTGAACTCGTTACCATGAGGGTCAATCACCACATGGGACTAAATGACCGAAAAATTTCTTTTAAAGTATTTTCCACCAGCCAAAACGGTCAAATTTAGGAATGACATATCTTCTTTTGTGCAGAATGATGTAGAAACATTATATGATGCATGGGAAAGATACAATGATCTCCTAAAAAGATGCCCACACCACAGATTACCTTTGTGGCTTCAAGTTCAAACTTTCTACAATGGTGTGAATTCTTCAACAAGGCAAATGATTGACTCATCAGCTAGTGGAACTCTGAACAACAAAACTTTTGAAGCGGCCTACGATTTTATAGAGGAGATGTCATTGAACACTTATCAATGGCAAATCACAAGGGCAAAGCCGACAAAATCAGCCGGATTTTTCAACATAGACGTCGTGACAATGCTGTCAACACGTGGAGTTAATGAATAAAAAGCTTGATAATTTATGTTCTTCGCAGGTACATCCAATAATGCAATGCAAAGCAAGCGGGAATATGGCGAATGTTGAGTACCCACCCTACCAACCAGGAACAGAAAACGACCAGACAAACTATATAGGTAACAATTTAAGATCTAATAATAATCCTTATAGTAATACTTATAACCCAGGTTGGAGGAACCACCCAAATTTTTCGTGGGGAGGACAAGGAAATCAAGGAATTCAAAGGCGAAGAACCTCCTCCAAATTATCAAAATCAGCCCTACCCACGGAAAAAAATCAAGCCTTGAAGAGATCTTGACAAAATTCATGGCGACCACGAATCTCGCCTTCAAAAGACCGATACAAACCTTGATGAACAATGTAAGTCGATGATGGACTCAAGAATCAAGTTGGAGAACTTACTAGGTCAGTGGGACACCTCACAAAGTTAATTTCTGAACGCCAACAAGGACGTCTACCAAGCAACACAGAAATAAGCCCAAAAGAGCAAATCCAATCCATTATAACTCAAGAGGGTACAGAAGTAGATAGACTCACATCAGTCAGAAAAGAAGGATAAGAACGAGGTAGCCCAAGAAAAGCCAAAATCGATAATCAAAGAATATCAACCTCGTATATCTTATCCCGAATCATTGAAAAAAAGATAATTTAGAAGAATAATTCGGTAAGTTTCTAAAACTCTTGGAGAAATTACACATTAACTTACCTCTTTTAGAAGCTCCTTTTCAGATGCCCGATGCAAGGAAGTTCTTAAGCAAGCTTTTGATGAACAAACACAAAATAGATGAAGAGCACCGTGTGGAATTAAACGCAGCATGCTCAGCAATGCTACAAAACAAGCTACCACCAAAAACTAAAAGATCCAGGGAGTTTTATGACTCCATGCTTAATTGGTAGTTTGACTATTGATAACGCATTAGCTGATTTAGGGGCAAGTATAAATGTTATGCCTTATGCACTGTTTAAACAACTAGGTCTAGGGAAGCCCAAACAAACTAGGATGAGTATTCAACTAGCTGATAAAACTGTTAGAATCCCTAGGGGCATTATTGAAGATGTTTTAGTCAAAATCGATAAATTTGTTTTCCCAGTAGATTTTATTGTTTTAGACATGGATGAGGATAATTCAATCCCCTTGATTTTAGGAAGGCCTTTTCTAGCAACTGCTAGAACTAAGATTGATGTTGCCACAGGAGAACTCATACTTCACGTGGGAGATGAATCAATAAATCTTCAAGCTCTCAACTCAGCCACAGCCATAAAAGATGAAGTCGACACAGAAGAATCACATACACTTAAGCTCGACAAATTAGAAGAGCAGAAGACACAAGCAAGGACGGATCCACACGAAGTAAAGTTAGAGGGACCATCAGAACAACTCAAAGGGACATCAAATCACTTAAAAATAAAAGATGAGGTACACGAAATCTTCCCCCATAGAACAGTCGAGGTAAGTAAACCAAAATTCTATAAAACCAAGGTAAATGCTTCTCAACTCCAACTTTGTCATGAAAATAAAATCACAAGCATGAGGGAAGATATTCAAATCTTTAAACCTCCCTGAAATTTTCCAACATAAGGACAGTCTAGCTTAGGACTATAAATGAGAGCTTCTAGGGAGGCAACCCGAACATTAACACCATTTATTTTCAATTCTGTTTTCAATTTATTTTCTTCTACCTTCCTTTCTTCAGTATTTAGTTTAAAATAGTTATGCAGGTTCCCAGGCCACACGGCCTTACACACGGCTGTGCCCGTGGCTATGTGAACCACTAGAACCACCACTCTGACAGAGCAAAGCCGTGCAAGTCAGTCCAACCACCCCCTCATCACGGATCCAACCACCCACAGCACGGGCACCGACAAAAATAGCACGACCGTGCCTCACAACCATGCCTAGACATTGACTTATAGAGCACGGGCAACCCACGCCCGTGCAGTCCATCCGTGCTTACATCTTGGCCTATTAGGAACGAGCGTGCAAACCAACAAAATGGCCGTGGAAGAACAACACACCTCACAACATGGTCGTGCACTGCAGCCGTGTGAACTGACACTCCCTTGGTAAACGGGCATGGGAACGTGACAAGACTTAAAATCCTATTTAAAACCCTCACAGCCCTTCCTATTTTTCCCATCTTCTTTCTTTATCCTCTCTTTATCTTTTCTCTCAAAATTTTCTTCATACTCATAGAAAAGATCCAAGATACTTGAGCAACATAAAGATCATGCCGAAAAAACGTAAGCATCATCTCCTTAGAGGAGACCTCAACATGAGTTCATGCCGGCAGCTTCACTTACTTGACACGCCAAGGGTCTCAGAAACCTTTTTGGTTCTATTTTTCTTTTCTCATCTCTTTTATTTTCCTTATCTATACTTTTTTTCCATCTTAATTTAATTTATTTCATATTAGTTTCTTGGTTTTAGGTTCTAAAGGCTGCTAGGGAATCACACACCACAGCCTTCGAGGTCACACCCACTTCGTAAACCATCCAACAATAAGGACTCCTTAGTCAATTAGTCTTTTCTTTCAATTTCAGTTTTCTTCTTAGTTTCCTTCTTTTTATTTCCTTAATCTTTAAATTTATTATTAGCATACTATTATTATTTCTCTAGATCTCTTGGCTATTTCTTCACAGACTACCCAATTTCTTCATCTAGCAAATTGCTTCTCGGTAGCCACTCCACCAGGCCCATAGAAAACACCATCACCTCCACCAAAGACGCCAGGGATCATCTAGATTTCAGGAAGTATCACTTTCCCCACTTCTCTTTTTGATTTGGCACATAAATTTCATTATCTATCTTTGTACATTGAGGGCAATGTACATCTTAAGTGTAGGGGTAATAGTGCCTGACTTTTTGCATAATTCTCAAAATCCTTGAATTTAGTCTTGTTTTTAAGTATTTTTCTCATATTACTAATTAGGATGAAATTTCTGTTAACTCATGATTTTTATTGATATGTTTTGAATTAAGTCATAGTTAATTGTGCATTGATGATTAAATTTGAAGGATACTATAGAATCAAGCATGATAAGTCTACTTTCTAAAAATCAAAATTTGTTGACCTGAATTTGAATATTACCTTGAAGTTCAAAATTTATAAGGATTGATGTCAAAACACCCATAATTTTTGTGAGATTTTGAGCCTTATAGAGCATATATATATATTCTTTTTCGTGCTCGTTTTATTAATTATGAGTGTGTCAACATTGAACTGTTATTCTAGAACTTGCCTCGTTTATACATGTCGAGACCACAATAATGATTTGATATACTGAGATGATAAAGGCACCTAGGTCTTAACCCGTTCACTCCACTAAAAAGCTTACCCACATAAATAACCCCTAATGAACCCCGTTGAATCCTAACAACCTTTTTATTAACTCACCCACTAATATTAAAATCCCTTTGTATTTGTTATCAACATTCTTTTGACTACCCCTCTATCAAGAATTGACTTGATCAATTGCCAATTTAGGTTATTTCAATTATCAAAGTTCCTTCTATTAATTTTTTCTTAGTTTGTTCTTAAAAAAAATCCAAGTTTATTCAATATTAGGAGTATAAAAGAGCTTAGAGCAATTAAACTCCAATTGTTAAAGGAAAAGCTCGTATTAAAGTATTATCAAATTTTAAAGTAAAGAAAATACTCTTCAATATTGGTATTATTATTGTTCATTCGATGTAAATATTCATATTTAGTTCATTGTTTTTAGATTAGGTAATTAGTCAATTCAATCTCGATTATAACCTCTAATTCAGCCTTTATCCACACCTTTAACCCTAGCCCCGTTACAACCCTAATAAAGACCTTTTGATTTGTGTGTCATCTCATATACAGTGGTGAATATTTGATTTTTTAGGCAAGCCTATGGGATTAACTTTTCAGGTTCAACTTTGATTACTTTATTGTGAACCTTAAAACACCTATAGTGATTTGAGTGAATCTTTAGTGAGGATGTCGATCCTTATCAGTTTTGAATCAAAGGTAATTATTTAGAAAAGGGGAGACACCTATGTTTTCATGCTACAAAAAATCATGATTTATCTCGTTTGAATCTTTAGGGCACTTTGAGTTAAATCATCCATGCATGAATTATGTATGAATTATGATGAGGCATTGTCGATAAGAATTATGAATTATGGAAAGTTTGTTTTAATTATAAGTTGAGAATTTTGCTTGAGGACAAGCAAAAGCTTAAGTGTGGGGGTATTTGATAAACCGTAAAAGTAACACATTTTAATCCTACATTTAGTATGCTTTTGGATGAATTTATCCTTAATTTATGTAAAAAGGTGCTCTTAATCCTTTCTTTTCATAACTTATACTCAGGAAAGCACCCAAGGATAAAAAGAACGTAAAATAGGCTTAAAACGGACCAAATTGGACCAACCCAAGAAGACAACACGGTCGAGGCTTTATTCCACATGGTCGTGCCTTGTGTTCCACCTAGAACACGATCATGTCCTGGTTTACACGATAGTGTCTCGTCGACAAAAAGCCCAACATGGCCTGAACCCCATTGCACATGTCCGTGCCCCAATTGGCAGACCCGAAGCATGGCCTCTACCCATATACTACATGGACGTGTCATGGCCGTGCTTAAACCAACAGAATGGAGACACGGGCTGGACCACGATTTACACGGGCGTGTCAAGGTCATGCCCCTGCCGCGGGAAAGAGTAATTTCACTCGAAATTGGATGCTTGGAGGCCAAGAAACATAATCCTAAGTTCACTCAAACACTTAGGGCAAATTTCACTTGAATTACGAGCATTTAGGAGCCAAGTAAAGCATCCCAAACATCTATATAAACCACCTAAGGCAGCAATTTAAAGGCGTCAAGTTTTTAGCAAAGTTTTTTCTACCTTAGCTTTACTCGTTAGGGAATTACTTGAAGATAGCCAATTGATCCATCTCAAGAAGTCGAATTCTACTCAAGACGAAGGAACTCACCTTTAATTCCTTCAGGGAGTTTTAGGAATTTCTTATGTTTTGTTTTATCTTTTCTCTTGAGATGTTTTCTTATTTAGTTATGAACTAAACCCCTTAGATACCTGAGGGAGATGAAACCTATGATGGATTTTGTTATTTAATTCTTTCGGTTTATATGATAAATACTTGGTTTGTTCTTAATTATGTTGCTTAAATTTATCTGATGTGCTTAGGTGGAGGAGGAGGAGACTCTGCCTAAGAGTAGATCTAGCATAATTAAGCGGAGTTGATCGAGCGCCTAGAGATAGGGTTACGAGATTTTGCCGGATTAGGGTGAAACCTAATATGGGAGTCCATTGATCGATTTACTGCTTCCTTAGGGGGTTATTATAAGAGAACGAGAGTTCCACTAATTAACCTAAGGTTAGACGTTATTCACTTCGAGAGAAGGTTTAATATATGTTAGGGAGTCTCACGGATCAAGCTAAGTAAAAGAAATCATATGAATTGAAAGTTAGATAATAAGTGAAGTCATAGGTGGATTCTTCCCGAGGGTATCGTCTTTATCAGTTGAGTTTTCTTAAAAGTCTTTTCCCAAAGTTTTGTTCTTTGGACTTTACATTTAAGTTAAATATTTCATTTATTTTAGATTAATAAACCAATCATTTCATATTTTAGGCTAAATAATAAAAAGAAAGTGAGTAATTGTACTTTTAGGTTCCTTGGGTTCGATAAGATATTCTTGCCTGAGATATACTACTGTTCGATAGGTGCGCTTTCCTTTATCGTTGTCGGAGTCAGTCTACAGGTTCGATCACTCTTTAATAAATACTAAAACTAGACTATTTTACAGCGATCAGATTCCATCCAAAAAGTCATTGTCAGAACTACTATAGCAAAATAGGGTTAAACCATATCATATGAGTTAATAACTCAATTATGATAGCGAATCTTAATGGAAATCTAAAGAAATCCCTTACCTTGAGTTCTTGAAATTAGAGATTAATGGTTTCCAGCTTTTTGAGATCTGGATAATTCGATCTACTAGGATTTCCCGGAGTGCTGCCCAAAAAACATGCGATTAACAAAAGAGTTAAACTAAAGATAGCCTATCAAACTACTAGCCATTCGACTATAGTCTTAAAATCAAAAGAGAAAAGAATTCGGTTCTTACCTTTACAGAGAAATCGGCACGTCAAGAAAATCTCGATTTATGGAGAAATCGGCACAAGAGGAAAAGAATGGAAAAAGAAAGTGAATTAAAAAGGTTTTAGCTTTTAGTAGGGTAATCAACAGAGAGAAAAAAGAAAGAATAATCAAAGGTATTCAGTTATGGAGATGAGAAGAAAGTTGAGTGGTTTCAGTTTTTGGAAAAGAAAAGAGAATAGAAAGTGTAGAGAGGGACTGAAAATCTTGGCACAAAGACTAGGGTTCAAATGCCAGAATTTGAAGAGATACACTCCTATTTTTAGGGGATTTCGCACTTCCTATCAAATGCCAGAATTGCCCTCTTTTAAAAATCGAGACTAATTGACAAACATGGGGAATTTCGGCACCCCTTATGCCACTTCAAAACTGATTATTCCTCCCCTTAGAGTTGGAATTTTGGCCATCTCATTCCCTCAGAGTTGGTATTTCAGCCAACTCTGCCTACAGCAGATAACTCCTATCTTTTCTCCTTAATCTACTCATAATGAATATCAGCACAATTATCTATATTATGCATTAGATAAATCTCCCTATTTTTAAGCCTTGTTACTGTCCAACCTTACCCACCTATATGCTGAAATTTAACTAATTACAATTAAAGGAATTAGGCTTCATGCCCCTTGCATTTAGGCCTCCTTAGTTGACGCCACCTCCTTGCTCTCTAAGTGGTGCCATTTGCCACTGGGCCACAAGCCCAATTGTGTTGAAACACATATAACATCTTCTAAACCCTCTAATGTCCAAGCAAAAAATTTACCCAAGGCCTTGGCCCAATCTGAGCCCCTTAAATACTCTAATTAACACATTGAACGTAATACACATCAAATGCAAAGGCCCATTAATTCAGGATGTTACAGTTCTACCCCTTTAGAGAAATTTCATCCTCGAAATTACCTAATCTGAATAGATGTGGGTATTGCTGTCACATCGCTTCCTCCAGTTCCTACGTAACCTCCTCAGAGCCGTGATTCTGCCATAGAACCTTCACCAACGGAACCTTCTTCCTTCGTAATACTTTGACATCACGATCCAAGATTTCCACTGGCTCATCTTCAAAGGATAGGTCAGATCTTACCTCGATTTCCTCTACGGTACCACATGAGATGGATCCGAATGATATCATCTTAACATGGAGACGTGAAATACATCGTGATTCTAGCTTAGCTCAAGAGATAGCTCTAGCTGATACGCTATTGATCCAACTCATTTCAACATCTGATACGGTCCGATTAATCTGGGACTTAACTTACCCTTTCATCCAAATCTTAATACTTTCTTCCATGGCGACACTTTCAAGAACACCTTGTCACCTATGGCAAACTCTATATCCCTACGCTTCAGATCAGCATAGGACTTCTGTCTGTCCAACGCTTCCTTTAGTCGAGCTCAAATTAACTCAACCTTCTCCTCCGTCTCGGTAACCAACTCCAGACCCAAAATTTGACGTTCCCCTAATTCTGTCCAACAGGTAGGAGTACGACATTTCCTCCCGTACAATGCTTTATAGGGCACCACCTGAATACTAGACTGGTAGCTGTTGTTGCAAGCAAACTCCACCAATGGAAGAAACTCCGCCCAACTACCTCTGAAGTCAATGACACAACCCCTTAACATGTCCTCCAAGATCTGAATCACCCACTCGGTATCCCATCGATGCGAGGATGAAATCTTATCTTGAAGTCTAACCCACCCAAAACTTGATGCAACGCCTTCCAAAACCTTCACGTAAATCTAGGATCTTGGTCTGAGATAATCGACACAGGTACTCCATGCAACCTTACAATCTCCACTATATACAGCTTAGCCAACTTTTGTAAGGAATAATCGACTCGAACCAGTACTAAATGAGCGGACTTTATCAACTGATCAACGATCACCCAAACTGAATCTTTCCTAGTAGGTATGAGAGGTAGCCCACTAACAAAGTCCATTGTGATCCTTTCCCACTTCCATTGGGGAATCTTTACCGGCTACAATAATCCTGATGGTAACTGATGCTCCGCTTTTACCTGCTGACAGGTTAAACACTTCCCTACCAATTCAGTTACCTCTCGCTTTAAGCCTGGCCACCTGAACTGTTCCTATAAATCTCGATACATCTTACTCCCTTCAGGATGCATAGTGTATGGACTACCATGCGCTTCTTGCAAAATCCTTCACCTCAACTCAAGGTATTTCGGCATGCACACTCTCCCTTGAAAACATAATAATCCTTCCTCATTCATACTGAATTCTGTTGGCTCATCACTTGAAATCAACTGCAACTTTCCCCTAAGCAATCCATCGATCTGTTGTTTCTCCTTAACTTGACTAACCCATGAGGGTTTCACTTGAAGTTTAGCTAGTAAACTTCTATCATCATATAAGCTAAGGTGAGCAAACATCGCTCTCAAATCAGAGATCACCTTACGGCTTAGAGCATCTGCCACCACGTTGGCCTTACCCAGATGATACTCGATTGAGTAGTCATAATCCTTTAACAACTTGATCCACCTTCTCTGCCTCAGATTCAACTCTTTTTGAGTCAAAAGGTACTTCAAGCTTTTATGATCCGTGTAAATGATAGATTTCTCCCCGTACAAATAATGCCTCCAAATTTTCAAGGCAAACGCCACCGCCGCCAACTCCAAGTCATTGGTGGGATAGTTTGCTTCATGCGGCCTCAACTACTGTGATGCATACCCAACCACCTTTCTATCTTACATCAATACGCATCGTAATCCCGTGTGTGAAGCATCGCAGTAAATCACAAATTCCTTCCCAACCTCCAGTTGAATCAACACCGGAGCCTCCGTCAATATCCTTTTGAACTTCTCGAAACTATTTTGATGCTTATCAGTCCACACAAATGGAACTCCTTTCCATGACAACTTAGTGAACGATGCCGCAATCAGAGAAAATCCTTCCACAAATCTTCTGTAGTACCCGGCTAAACCAATGAAACTCCGAATCTCCGCCACCGCTTAGGCGACTTCAATCCAACATCGCTTCAATTTTTGAGGTCAACCCTAATCCCTCTGCGACACCACGTGACCTAGAAAAGTAACTTCCTTCAGCCAAAATTCACACTTGCTGAATTTGGCATAAAACTGCTTCTCCCTTAGAATCTGTAGAACCACGCGTAGATGTGAATCATGCTGCTCTTCCGTTCTTGAGTAGACCAAGATGTTATCAATAAAAACCACGATAAACCGATCCAAGTAGGGTTGGAACACTCGGTTCATCATATCTATAAACACTGCTGGTGCGTTAGTCAACCCAAATGGCATCACCATGAACTCATAGTGACCATAGCGAGTCCTAAAAGCCGTCTTATGAATGTCCGCCTCCTTAACCTTAAGCTGATGATACCCAGACCTCAAACCTATCTTTGAAAAGACTGAGGCCCCCTTCAACTGATCTAACGAGTCATCGATCCTTGGCAATGGGTATTTGTTCTTGATGGTTAACTTATTCAGTTAACGACAGTCAATACACATACGCATTGAACCATCCTTCTTCTTAACAAATAACACCGATGCCCCCAAGGCAACACACTTGGTTGAATAAACCCTCTATCCAACAACTCCTAGATTTGTGCTTTCAATTCCACCAACTTCTTCAGCGCCATTCTATATGGAGCTATAGATACCGGTCGCTGTTCTCGAAAGAAGATCAATTCCAAACTCCACTTCTCGATCCAGAGGTAATCCCAGAAGCTCTTTGGGAAAGACATCAGGAAATTCTTTCACCGTCCTAACGTCTTTAACAGTTAGGTCATTGGCTTCCAATGCCTGTACAAACATTAGAACTGCCTTGCACCCTTTTCTCACTATTCTTTCTGCTCTTAGGGAAGTTACCACGTTTGATAGAAAATTCTTCCTTTCTCCTATCACCAACACTTCACCTCCATCGGGGGTTGTTAACACCATCCGCTTGGCTGCACAATCTAAGTTGGCTTGATGCTTCACTAGCCAGTCCATGCCTAAAATTAAGTCAAACTCCCCGAACGGTAATTCTATCAAATCCGTCAGGAAAACTATTCCCTGAACTTCTAAGGGTTCGTTTCGATAAAGTGATCTACTATCACAGATTGTCCTAATGGGCTAATTATAGTCACCGCCCTAGGGATAACTTCAGAATCTAAACTTAAAGTTTCAGACACACTACTAGCAATATATGAATGTGTCGACCCAATGTCAATCAATACAACATAAGGCAATCCAAAAATTAAAAATGTACCGGTTATAATATCCGGTGCATCAGCCTCCTCCCGATGTCTCACAGCATAAACTAACCCCACCGCCTTGCCTCAGTGTTTCTTGCCCCTCGGCCTGGCTCTCCTCGGCCTCGACCAAAACCATTACCATCTCTGGCCGGACCACGACCTCTCTGTGGCTACTAACCTCCTCTACTCGACTGAGCATTTCCCTACCCTGTGGGTCTTTCCTCATCCCGTGGCTGAGGACAATCTCTTATCTGACGGTCCAAAGAACCACACCTAAAGCACTTCCCATTGCCTGCCCTACACTCGCCTACATGGAATTTATCACATCGGGCCCACCTTCGTGTTTGGTTAGCAGTAGGTCTTTTAGCTCATCTCGGTCCATTCGACCTAGGTTTTTTCTGGTTACTCCTAGTTGTTCCTGATGCTCCAAAGTTTCTCTTACCTCTACCCCTATCTCTATCTTGGTTCAGCTTCTCCGTTCATTTTACCTCCTCAGTTATCTTAGCTTTCTCTACAAGCACAGTAAATTCCCTCTCCTACTGTGGAGCTATCAACACCCGTAGATCATCCTTCAGGCCATCCTTAAAATGAACACATCGTTCATGCTCTGTGGTCACTATCCCTCGAGCATAATGACTAAGGCATAAGAATTCTACTTCATACGCCGCCACCGACCTACTTCCCTGAACCAGATTCAAGAATGCTCTACGCTGCGCATCCGCATAACTCGTTCAAATATACTTACTTTGGAATGCCGCCTTGAAGCAATCCCAAGTGATATGGTCAGCTATGGTACCTTCTTTAATCGTAAGCCACCATTGATAAGCTTTGTCCCGAAGAAGAGACACCACTCCCTTCAGCTTCTCTTCATTCGTGAAGTCGAGATCATCCATGATCTGCTCCATTGCTTCCAACCAGTACTCAGCTGTATTAGGAGCTACAACCGAAATTCCCTTAAACACCTTTGCCCCATTGGCTCTCAGTAACTCTGGCACAGGCTTCTAGGCTCATGTGCCCATGCCTACTCCAGTAACTCTCTCTAAAACCCTTAACATAGCCTAAGATATAGCATCATATCCGGCCGTCTGATCTTGAAACTCTACCTCCATAATTGGTGGTACTGGAACTTCATTCCCCGACTCGTGACCAGACCCCACGGGTTCTGACACAGCAATCCTGCCTCTACCTCGGCCACGCACACCACGTCCTCTAGTGCTCATTCTACCATTCACGATTTATCTAATTAAAAATTTTATGAATTAATAATTCTTTCTTCCATTGATTAATAACAGACAGTCTTATGGAAAGTAGTTTTAACAGTAGTTCTTTCGAATTCGCATTCTACCTATAAGTTCAGTTCTCAAGTCTGTATTCCCTAATTCTAGAGTTCACATTCAATCAACATAAAGCAGAGCACCACATACATGCATCAAACACACAAATAAACATCCACGAACTTGTATTCATCACCTAAGGGAATTTTTGTCATTTCACTACCTAGGGGTATTTTCGTAATTTTCCAAAATAAGGTTTCTTGGTTAATTTTCAAAATAAGGGTATTTTGGTAATTTTACAATCTAGGGGTATTTCGATAATTTTATCAACCGGGGATATTTTGATAATTTTTGTAGATTAAGGGTAATTCAGTAGTTTCTCGTACAGGGGTACTTTGGTAATTTTCAAACAAAGGTATTTTAGTCATTTTGCAAAATCAAGGGTATTTCGATAAAGTTTCTCAACCTAGGGTATTGCGAATAATTTTACAAAATCAGGGACATACAAGTTATTTTACAAAAATAGGATACTGGTCCCTTTTGGGTTTTAGTTATGAAATTTGACCTGTCAACAAGTCCTTGTGGCTAAGGTGAACAGTCACTACGCACCAGGTAGGATTCCAGAAAAGAGGAGGTGAGTCACTAGGACTGCTTAAGTACCAAGCTCTTCCTGGATCCAATCCTAGACATGCGTATGCTTGTTTCCACACCCTAACCCTGTGACTTGTTCACAGACCTGCTTAATCAAGAAAAATTAAGTCTTATGAGACTTGAAGAATTGTTTAATCTAGGCCTAAGGTCCATTAACACTATCATACTAGTCTACGTCCATAAGGCCTATCAAACCCACCATATATATCACATCAAAGGTTAGAATACTTACCTGGGTGGATCGGCTACCTGTAGACTCGAAGGCCATATTTTTTAAAACTTTTCTCAACTTACATTACTTTCATAAATTCCTATCGGTCCCATTCCACATCCTGAGTTTTGAACTGGGCTCTAATACCAAAAATGTAACACCCCAATCCCGGCCCATTCGTCATTACCAGATCTGGTATGCTATGGGTTTAAATCTTGAAAACTTTACTTTGATGGGTTTTTAAAAAAAACTAGTTTATTATAGCCGAATAATCCATTAAATGCGTTGATTGGGTTTGAAAAGCCCATTTTCCATTTTGTTTTATATTTGAGATTTTGAAGAAAACATAAGTTGTAAAAACCAACATAACAAGAAAGAAGATAAATCGAAACCTAAGTTATGGGGCCTTATTACAAAAATATATTCCCAAAAAAATAATAATAATCCATAATAATAATGAAAGTCTTGATGGCCCTCGAGTGCGCCTTGGCTCCGTGTCCACGACTCTTGCTCATCTCAGAGAGTGGGAAAAAAATAAAAGGGTGAGTCACCAAGACTCAATGTGTAGAACTTGAAAACACATAAAAGCCTAGGACCTACAAACACATTATGGGCCTTCGCCTGCAGACAATGGTAACAGATTATGTCATGCATCATGGCCCATCCCAAAACCTAAGAGTCCATCCTCTAAACGCCCCCGTACCAACCTTTACATCATGGGGATTTCTACAATCAACCCTCCATCCGCTACACACCACATTGGCGGTGTCTTTTGTCATATCAAACCGATTGTTTACGCGAACCTCGAAATACATTATAGTATTCGACAAATTATCTTTTGTCATATATAGACCGATCGCCACGCAAAACCTCATAAATACATTATAATATTCAACACTATCTGTGCCTATGGCAAAGCCACGATCGCCTCGCGACCCTGCTCCCCTACCATAAATCCATCAATCATTCCCATCCCATGCATGCATACATACAAGAAACAAGCCATCAAGCCATCTAACAGATCCCATAATTTCACATGCTATGAAACATATAGAAAAGTTTCTATTGGTACGTACCTGGCATCCCATGCCTACCCTTTCTGGGTAATACGACTGTTCATACAACCTTTCTTTCTGGCTTTTAGCACTTAGCATACATATAATATATAAATGCATATGTGTTAAGATTCTACACACCTTTTTACTATTAAGATGACACCCTCTATATCAATACTATCAGAAGCCGATACGATTGCTATCTGCCTAAGATGCTGTTCAAAAGCCGGTCCACAACCTGACGGCCAATCTCAAACACTGGACACTGCTTGTTGCTTAAACTTAGGGATTACGGACCCAACCCTCTCCTTTGCCTAATCCATATTTGATTCCATCCAAAAAGTCCTTGTCAGAACTACTATAGTAAAATAGGGTTAAACCATATCATATGAGTTAATAACTCAATTATGATAGCAAATCTTAATGGAAATCTAAAGAAATCCCTTACCTTGAGATCCTAAAATCGATAGGATACTAGAGATTATTAGTTTCCATCTTTTTGATATCTGGATGATTCGATCTATTACGATTTCCCGGAGTGCCGCAAAAAAAAAAACATGCGATTAACGAAAGAGTTAAACTAAAGATAGCCTATCAAACTACTAGCCATTCGGCTATAGTCTTAAAATTGAATGAGAAAAGAATTTGGTTCTTACCTTTATTGAGAAATCAGCACTTCAAGAAAATCCTGGTTTATAGAGAAATCGGCACAAGAGGAAAAGAATGGAAAAAGAAAGTGAATTAAAAAGGTTTCGGCTTTTAGTAGGGTAATCGATAGAGAGAAAAAAGAAAGAATAATCAAAGGTATTTGGTTATGGAGATGAGAAGAAAGTTGAGAGGTTTCGATTTTTGGAAAAGAAAAGAGAATAGAAAATGTAGAGAAGGACTAAAAATTCCGGCACAAAGACTAGGGTTCAAATGCCGGAATTTGAAGAGATACACTCCTATTTATAGGGGATTTCGGCACTTACCTAGCAAATGCCGAAATTGCCCTCTTCTAAAAATCGAGACTAATTGACAAACATGTGGAACTTTAGCACCCTTTATGCCACTTCAAAACCGATTCTTCCTCCCCTTAGAGTTGGAATTTCGACCATCTCCTTCCCTCAGAGTTGGTATTTCGACCAACTCTACCTATAGCAGATAACCCCCATCTTTTCTCCTTAATCTACTCATAACTAATATCAGTACAATTATCTATATTATTCATTAGATAAATCTCCCTATTTTTAAGCCTTGTTGCCGTCCAACCTTACCCACCTATATGTTGAAATTTAGCTAATTACAATTAAAGGAATTGGGCTTCATGCCCCTTGCGTTTGGGCCTCCTTAGTTGACGCCACCTCCTTGCTCTCTAAGTGGCGCCATTTTCCATTGGGCTACAAGCTCACTTGTTATTGAAACACAGATAACATATTTTAAACCCTCTAATGTCCAAGCAAAAAATTTACCCAAGGCTTCGGCCCAATCTGAGCCCCTTAAATACTCTAATTAACACATTGAACGTAATACACATCAAATACAAAGGCCCATTAATTCAGGATGTTACAATTGGATTCAGGTAGACAACCTAACAAAATTTTAAATTTTGAAAATAGACTCATGATGCTTGATTCTCTAGTATCTTAAAGTTTAAATCATCACTGTATAATTATCAATGACTTAATCCAAAACATATCAATAAAAATCATAAATCAACAGGAATTTCATTCTAATTAGTGATATGAGAAAATTACTTAAGACAAGATATCATTCAGGGATTTGAGAATAATGCAAAAAGTTAGGAACTTTTCTAAATAAATTTTCACCCCCCACACTTAAGATGTACATTGCCCTCAATGTACAAAGATAGATAGTTATCATATAGTAAGAAAATCAAAAGAGAGGGAGAGAAGTGAAACTTCCTAAATTTTTGGATGGATTCCTTGAGTTGAAAGTGTAGAAACTTGATTCAGAGATGAAAGATAAGTTGGAGGGGACGCCTCTAATTCCTACGCTAGATGAAGAAATTGGGAATCTCGTGAAGAGTTAGCCATGAAATAATAAGAATAATTCTAAATATACTAAGTATATATTTAAAGAAAAGAAAAATAAAAAGAAAGAGTGTAAAAAGTTAAATAAGACTAAAAGAAAAGATTAATGGACTGAAAAGTCCTTATTGTTAGATGGTTTGTGAGGTGGAAGTGATTTCTAAGGCTTGGTGGTGATTCCCTAGTAGCCTTTAGAACCTAAAACCAAGAAATTAAAATAAAATAAACCAAATTTAGTATGAGAAAAATAAAGATAAGGAAAATAAAGGAGAAGAGAAAGGAAAAAGAAAGATTAAATCGACTCAAAGGTTTTTTTCTTGTCAAGTTAATGAAGCGGCCGACATGAACTTATGTAGATTGGTCTCGCACAAGGAGACTGGGATAGGATCATTCTGTTTCTTCGACATGGATAAAGTGTAGATGAAGAGTTTGGAAATGAAAAAGGAGGAAATGAAAAGGAAGGAGAGTGTAAAGGTTGTGGAAGAAGGGAATCGAGAGTAGGTGAGAAGGGGAGTAGGTGTTTTAAATAAAATTTTCAGCTCTGGTACATCCCCACGCCCGTGTTTCATGAGTGTGTCGCGTCACATGACCATATCGCATGGCCGTACAGTGGTTCATTCGTTTCTCCCACGCCTGTTATTCAGGTTGCCATGCCTGTGTTGGTAAAACAGTGTCTGCCATGGCTGTGTCGAACAACCGTGGTGTTTAGTCAGAGCCCGTGGCTTGAAGATATTTTTCATCCTATTTCGTACTATCATTGTCTTGCTAGTATAGAAATCCGTAGTATCCACATGACTGTATGCAAGGCCGTGTGGTGTGGAAATCTGTGCTTCATTAACTTGGTTAGTTTGTAGTTAGGTGCCAAAAGAAAAATAAATAGGGTTAGTGCTCGGGTTGCCTCCTGAGAAGCACTTGTTTAAAGTCTTAAGCTAGACTAACCTCTCATTCACACATTCATGGTGGTTTGAGGAGTGAAAAATCCTTTCTCATGCTATCATTATATAGTTTGAATCTAGTAGCGTTTGCTTTAAAAGTACTGAATGTAGAATTACTTACCTCGACTATTCCATAAAGGAAAACATTAATTACTTTAAAAGGGATTTCTTGGTATGTATTTAGGTTTGATATGGCGATTCGAGGGTCTATTTTATCTAACAGTACCTAATCTCCTATTTTGATATGATTTAATGTTCCTGTAAGCTCGTCTGGGGGTTCCTTCAGTTTCACTTCATGTAGTTTTTTTTCATCTTGAAATGCACTTTCCACTCGTCTAGTTCATCAATCTGAAGCCTTCATTCCTTGTGACTTTCTTCTTTATTGGCACGAGGTTTATGATCTGGCTCAGATATGTAGCTTCATGATGCTTTCTATAAAAAAGGTTGAACTGAATGATTATCAATAGAATTTACGTTCTCACCATTATCACTCGATGTCCTAGCTTAGTCAAGAGCTTGAAGACTGATTGATTCGTCACCTACACGAAGTGTGAGTTCACCTGTACTAACATCAATTTTAGATCTGGCAGTTGCTAAAAATGGTATTCTTAAAATTAAAGGAACCGTATTATCCTTATCCATATCTAAAACAAAAAAGTCTACGGGGAATATGAATTTGTCAATTTTAATGAGTACATCTTCAATTATACCCCTAGGAATTTGAATAGTCTTATCAGCTAATTGAATACTCATCCTAGTTTGTTTGGGTTTCCCTAGACCTAGTTGTTTAAACATTTTATAAGGCATAACATTTATGCTTGACCCTAAATCAGCTAACGCATTATTAATAGTTAAACTAGCAATTAAACATGGAATTATAAAACTCCCTGGATCTTTTAATTTTGTGGTAGTTTGTTTTGTAACATTGCTGAGCACACTGCGTTTAGTTCCACATGCGATTCCTCGTCTAACTTTTGCTTGTTTGTTAAAAGCTCTTTTAAAAATTTCCTTGAGTCTGGCATCTGCGAAAGAGCTTCAAGAAGTGGTAAGTTAATATGCAATTTCTTTAAAAGTTTAAGAAACTTACTAAACGGTTCATCTGAATTGTCTTTCTTCATCGCATTGGGATATGGTATACGAGGTTGGATTTTCTTGGCTTACCTCAATCATACCTTCACTTACCACAGGTTCTTGCCTTGGCTTAGGTTTAGAATCTACTAACCCTTCACTATTCTGGGCGGTTATGGCTTGTAGTTGCTCTTTTGGGTTAGTCTTTGTGTTACTTGGCAAGCTACCTTGTGGTTGTTCGGAGATCAGCATAGCGAGTTGCCCTAACTGTTTCTCAATTCCTTTAATCGATGCCTGATGATTTTTAAGTGTTATTTTAGTGTTCTGGAAACGAGATTCTAACACCGCTATGAATTTTGTCAGCATCTCCTCAAGGTTCGGCTTCTTTTCTTGTGGGTAAGGCTGTTGTTGGAAGTTTGGAGGAAGTTGTTGTCTCTGATTTCCTTGACCACCCCATGAGAAATTGGGGTGGTTCCTCCAACCTGGATTATAAGTATTACTATAAAGGTTATTTTGATATCTGAAATTGTTACTCGTTGAAACACCCCAAACCCGGCCCACGAGCTTTGACCAGATTTGGTATGTTCCTCAAGTAAACTGGTTTCAAGTTCTTTTGTAACTTAGAGAAACTTGTGTGATTCTAAAAAATATTGTTTTGGGTTGGGCTTGTGTTGAAACGGATTAAATTTTATTTTAAAACCCTTTTAATATTAAGTGATAAAACATATAGAGTATATTAAAAAAATGAATTACTTAGTCTTTAACTCAATAAAATTTGTAACATAATTAAATAATAAATGTAAATAAAATGGTTCACCATGGCCTTATGGCCTTATTACATCAAACAAATCCATATAGTTCAAAGTACTTAAAAGAAATAAAATGTCCATTAAAATAAAACTTCCAAGTTGAGCATGGCCACCACAAGTTTTGCCGTCCGGTCCATCACTGCTCATCACCAAACATGGTTCCACAACAGGTAAGCCAATGACTCAATGTGTACACAACACTAAATCATAATCGAATCAGGCATAACAATTATTACACATTCATATCATAGCATACAAATTATGATGCATTCCCAAAACCCAAACCTATTAAGCCATCCGCTACACTCCCCCGTACCAACCTGTACACCGTGGGGACTACTAAGTCGACCCTCCTTTCGCTACACTCCATATCACGATCTTAGGTCATCGCATTCATGGTCTTAGGTCACCATATTCAGATTTCTATGGTCTTAGGTCACCACATTTAGATTACTGTGGTCTTAGGTCACCACATTTGGATATCACGGTCTTAGGTCACCTTGTTTGTGGTCTTAGGTCACCACATTCACTTCCCCAAAAATAAACCCATATGCCCCATATAATAGTAATATGCATAAATATGCCAGAGTTCACATTCTTATTCTTATTCTCATGTTCTAATTAACATATTTCATAATCCTAGTAGGAGTAGGAAACGTACCTGAGTACTTTGTACCATAACATGGTACCTTAGCCACTTTCATATTCTTAATATCACACATATTAATTAAACGTAGCCATAAAACATATTATGATATAGTGTGGGGTACACACCTGATTTGCTTAACGAATTCCTTGAAATCCCGAAAAAATTGATCTATTGCTTTAGATTTTTAAGTCCCTACATTCGGCCAACATGGTAATATTTAGCAAAGGCCTATTCAGCCAAACTTAGTGTTTTCTTTTAAAGCCTAATCGGCTATAACCCAAATCTCGAAGGATTTATGTAGTCAACTTCTTACCTTTGGTGTTGATTTGATGACTATTTAAATCCCGAAATCACTGCTATGCTTCTTCTTGTATTCGGCCAAGCATTGAATCACTTAAACAGGTTAGTTTCGGCTTTTTAAACGATTATCAAATAGGTCTAAGTATCAAATCAGGCCTTTCCCAAACATACTTATGTGCTTATCTTCCAAATCTAATATCCCGAATTGGATCCTTGCTTCCTTAATATTGTCGAAAACCCTTGAATGTTGAAATCCCGGAGAACTCCTCTTTCTCTAGTCGACACCACCTAAATCCCAAAATTCCTTTCCATAGTTTCGGCCAAAATACAATATGAGGGATTAGTCCCCAAATTTTGATAGGCTTAAAAAGAAAAGAATGGAAACCGAGTTTAGATCTTGCCCTTACTGAAGAATTCGATGGAACTCTTGCTTGAACCCTTAGCACTATTCGGCTATGGCCCTGATATGTATCACAATTTTGGTTCTTGAGGCTTAGTGAGAAATCGGCTAGGGCTATTGGTACTTTCAGCTTTTGATTGTGTTTGTAATAGAAAAAGAAAAGAAAAGAGAAGAAGAGAATAATGGCAGAGAGAATTCGGTAGAGGAAAGAAAGAAAAGAATGGAGAAATTTGCTAGAGAATTTCTAGAGAGGCTTCCTTGAAGAGAAAAGAATGAATGAAGAATGGCCTTATCTTCCTTCTATTGCCGAAATTCCTAGGCTAGAGTCCCTACTTGGCCACCACTCTTCCTATGTGATAAATTTTTATCTTTTATTTATCACCTTAATTAATCTCATCAATAATCCACTTAAAGTAATCTAATATTAGATCTATTATTTATCCCTATTTAGTGAAATTTTAAAGGAATAAAACTCCTCTTTTAAGAGCCATAATGCCGCCCACCTCTCGCTTCTAGAAGCAAAATAAAATTTCTTTTATTTGCTTCCCAAGTGACTCGATCCACGCCCAAATATACAAGCTTGTGGCGTCACTTGTTTGGGCTTTTAAGTGGTGCCTTCAAGCCACTTTGACAAGCTTGTTTGTGTGTCAAATTCATCCTATTAATTTTCTTAAGGCCACCTTGCCTTAGTTTCCTCTTTTAAACTTAACATTTCCATACATTTTCCAGGTTTCCAAAATGTTTACTTTCCTCTTTTAACTTAAGTTTCCAAAATGTTCACTTTCCTCTTTTAACTTAAGTTTCCAAAATGTTCACTTTCCTCTTTTAACTTAAGTTTCCAAAATGTTCACTTTCCTCCTTTTGAAACTTAACATGTCTAAACCATTTCTTTAATTTCCAAGTTTTCAAAAATGTTCATAATACATTCATAACACATAAGACATGTCATTTCGTACAATTAAACCGAAAATGCATAGGCCCATTTTTAGGATGTTACAGTATTACCCCCTTAAAAATAATTTCGGCTCGAAATTACTTAAATAATCGTACATCCTAACTCACCACACTACACCACTATCACAAGACTCGATCTTAAAACTAACACATCTCCTATGCACAATTCCAAAGTTCACATCCAAGGTTTCATACCATTCACTAGCAATACAAGAACAAACTAGCTCTATAATAAACAGGGCAATAAAGGCATTCCGAAAATAAGAAACTTACCCATTGTCATATCTAGTACATCACTCTCCTCACGACGGCCAACTGCATAAACCAACCTTGGTTGCCTTGCATCAGAACCTTCAGCACCTCCGCTTGGTGCTCCACGACCACGGTCGAAACCATTTCCTCCATGGTTCGGACCACGACCTCGCTGAGGCTGCTGTCCACCTCTACCAGCCTGATTAACATTCTGAGCTGCTGATTGACTTTCATCTGGTTTCTTAGGAGAATCTTTGAGCATATGGTCCTTGGACCCACACCTAAAACATCCTTCCGTCTTTTTCCAGCACTCCCCTAAGTGCTTCTTTCCATAATGATCACAAGGACGATACTGCCCTCCTGTACCAACTTGCTGACCCCGTGGCCAATCAGCTCTGGGCCTTTTCTGCACATTTCCCATCGATCCTGATGACTCATAATCCCTCTTGGGTCTATTCCTATTAGAGTTCTGCTTAACCGAGTCATTGATTCCCTCGGCTACCTTAGCCTTTTCTACCAACGCGAAAAACTCCTGCTCCTGATGTGGAGCTATCAATAACTTGAGGTCATCCCTTAAACCGTCTTCAAAACAGACACATCACTCATGTTCCGTTGCCACTACTCCTCGAGTATATCGGCTTAACCTCAAAAATTCAGCTTCATACGCTGCTACTGACTTGTTCCCTTGAACTAGCCCCAGAAAAGCTTTCCTCTACTCATCAATATAACGTGTGCCGACATACTTTTTCTGATATACCTCCTTAGCATACTCCCAGGTCAGATCCTCAGCAGTGGCACCATCCCTCACTGTTAACCACCATTGATACGCTTCATCTCTTAGTAGTGCCACCATTCCTTTCAACTTCTCCTCCGGGGTCAGATCGAGCTCATCCATAATGCGCTCGACTGCTTCCAACCAATACTCAGCTGTACTGGGTGCCACACCGGATACTCCACGAAATACCTCAGCCCCGTTGGCTCGGAGTCACTCGGGTACATACTTTCGAGCTCCCGTATTTCCACCCGCGCCAGCCACCATTTCCAAAACTCGCGACCTGACTGCGATCTGACATCATCCCCGTTTGAGCCTCTTTGCTCGATACCGATAGTTGGGGGTGGTGGTAGTGATGGTAACTCATTGTCAGACCCTTGACCCAATCTAACGGGTTCTGACACAGCCATTCTTCCTCTACCGCGTCCTTGACGACCGCGTCTTCTAGAATTCATATCTAACGATGCGCTTTAATCTGATTTAAGAAAGTTTTATGAATTAGCCCTTATTCCACTGATTATCCACGACGAAGTTTTATGAAAAGAATTTTAAGAGTGGTTATTTCGTATTCATACATTCACACAGTCTTCACATTCATACATCCATCAACCAATTATGAACTTCCGTTCATTTAGAGAAATGTTGTAGTTTTCATTGTTGTTGTTTTTCCACTACCTAGGGGTATTTGCGTAATTTGTCCTACAGGGGTATTTTTTGTAATTTGTCAAATAGGGTTCCTTGGTAATTTTGTCAAGAAGTATTTCAGAAATTTTAAAATCTCGGGGCTTTTCAGTAAATTTGGAAATTCCAGGGGTATTTTGGTAATTTTGAATTTTAGGGGTATTTTGGTAATTAACCAAGGTAAATTTGTAAAGTTTAATAATTCAGGGATATTTCAAAATTTACAAAACTTTGAGTGTTCTTTTTGAGAAATTTATTTTCCAAAACGATGAAGTTGCAAAAAATTTTGGAAATCAGGGTCATTTTAGAAATTTTGATAAGTTAGGGGCAATTTTGTAATTTTCCAAAATCAAGGTATTTTTGATAATTTGCAAATAAGAGTTTTTGGACTTGTTATAAAATAATGAAAATGTTGATTAGAACTGTGGGTATTTTAGACATTTTTATAAACCAAGGGCATTTTTGTAATTTTACCACTATGGGTATTTTTGTAGTTTTATAAATTAGAAATTTTTCGAGAATTGTGTAGAAAAGATAGTTTCCACGAGTTAAAGAAAAATAATTTTAAGAGTTTTTAAAATTAGGGTTCTTATTAAAGAAAAACATGGCTAGTTCCCTTTCGGGTTTTAGTTATTGGGTTTAGCCTATGTCCGAGTCTTCTTGGTCAGGGTGAACCAAAGCTACGCACCAGGTAGGATTTGAGTGGAGAGGAGGTAAGTCACACGGACTGCTTAAATACCAAGCTCCCACTGAAACCATTCCTAGGCATGACCTACCACACCCTTAAGTCTTCGGGTTAGGGTGAACCGAAGCTACGCACTGGTAGGATTCTCTGAAGAGGAGGTGAGTCACTAGGGCTGCTTAAATACCAAGCTCTTCCGGATCCAATCCTAGACATGCGCATAGTGGTTACCACACCCTAACTCGGTTGACTTAGCCATAGGTTTGTTTAGTTAGGCATTTAAGTTTTATGTAGTAGTTGGGGTAGACTAGTCCTAGGTTCAAGTACCTATCATTCTATTCTACGCTCCATTCCTTCTACCCTTCAGAAATCACATAATCACACAGATGGTTGGGGTACTTACACGGTGGATCATGGGTTGGAGACTTGGTGCCATCCCATCAAACCTGTCTATTTTCAGAAATACTTACATAAAACTCATTTAGGCTCGATTTGAAAACGTTTTGGGCCTTAGACCACGGTAGAGGTTTAAAATCGGGCTCGATATTAAATCGAAACACCCCAAACTCCGCCCACGAGCTTTGACCATATTTGGTATGTTCCTCAAGTAAACTAGTTTCAAGTTCTTTTGTAAATTAGAGAAAACTTGTGTGATTCTAAAAAAATATTGTTTTGGGTTGGGCTTGTGTTGAAACAGATTAAATTTTATTTTGAAAACCCTTTTTAATATTAAGTGATAAAACATATAAAGTATATTAAAAAATGAATTACTTAGTCTTTAACTCAATAAAATTTGTAACATAATTAAACAATAAATGTAAATAAAATGGTTCACCATGGCCTTATGGCCTTATTACATCAAACAAATCCAAATAGTTCAAAGTACTTAAAAGAAATAAAATGTCCATTAAAATAAAACTTCCAAGTTGAGCATGGCCACCACAAGTTCTCGCCGTCCCACCATCACTGTTTATCACCAAACATGGTCCCACAACGGGTGAGTCAACAGACTCAATGTGTACACAAAGACTAAATCATAATCGAATCAGTATAACAATTATTACATATTCATATCATAGCATACAAATTATGATGCATTCCCAAAACCCAAACCTATTAAGCCATCCGCCACACTCCCCATACCAACTTTGCACACCGTGGGACTACTAAGTCGACCCTCCTTCCGCTACACTCCATATCACGGTCTTAGGTCACCACATTCGTGGTCTTAGGTCACCACGTTCAGATTTCGTGGTCTTAGGTCACCACATTCGATTCTTGTGGTCTTAGGTCACCACATTCAGATATCACGGTCTTAGGTTATCGTGTTTGTGGTCTTAGGTCACCACATTCACTTCCCAAAAAATAAACCCATATGCCCCATATAATAGTAATATGAGTAAATCTGCCATATTTCACATTCTTATTCCTATTCTCATGTTACAATTAACATATTTCATAATCCTAGTATAAGTAGGAAACGTACCTGGGTACTTTGTACTATAACATGGTACCTTAGCCACTTTCATATTCTTAATATCACATATATTAATTAAACGTAGCCATAAAACATATTATGATATAGTGTGGGGTACACACCTGATTTGCTTAACGAATTCCTTGAAATCCCAAAAAAACCGATCTATTGTTTAGATTTTTAAGTCCCTACATTCGGCCAACATGGTAATATTTAGCAAAGGCCTATTCGGCCAAACTTAGTGTTTTCTTTTAAAGCCTAATCGGCTATAACCCAAATCCCGAAAGATTTATGTAGTCAACTTCATACCTTTGGTGCCGATTTGATGACTATTCAAATCCCGAAATCGCTACTATGATTCTTCTTGTATTCGGCCAAGCATTGAATCACTTAAACAGATTAGTTTTGGCTTTTTAAACGATTATCAAATAGATCTAAGTATCAAATCAGGCCTTGGCCGAACATACTTATGTGCTTACCTTCCAAATCTAATATCTCGAATTGGATCCTTGCTTCCTTAATATTGTCCAAAACCCTTGAATGTTGAAATCTCGAAGAACTCCTCTTTCTCTAGTCGACACCACCTAAATCTCGAAATTCCTTTCCATAGTTTCGGACAAAATACAATATGAGGGATTAGTCCCTAAATTTTGACAGGCTTAAAAAGAAAAGAATGGAAACCGAGTCTAGATATTACCCTTACTGAAGAATTCGATGGAACTCTTGCTTGAACCCTTGGCACTATTCGGCTTTGGCCCTGATATGTATCACAATTTTGGTTCTTGAGGCTTAGTGAGAAATCGGCTAGGGCTATTGGTACTTTCGGCTTTTGATTGTGTTTGTAATAGAAGAAGAAAAGAAAGAGAAGAAGAGAATAATGGCAGAGAGAATTCGGTAGAGGAAAGAAAGAAAAGAATGGAGAAATTTGCTAGAGAATTTTGGAAGAGGCTTCCTTGAAGAGAAAAGAATGAATGAAGAATGGCCTTATCTTCCTTCTATTGCCGAAATTCCTAGGCTAGAGTCCCCTACTTGGCCACCACTCTTCCTATGTGATAAATTTTTATCTTTTATTTATCACCATAATTAATCTCATCAATAATCCACTTAAAGTAATCTAATATTAGATCTATTATTTATCCCCTATTTAGCCAAAATTTTAAAGGGAATAAAACTCCTCTTTTAATAGCCATAATGTCGTCCACCTCTCTGATTCTGGAAGCAAAATAAAATTTCTTTTATTTGCTTCCCAAGTGACTCGATCCCTGGCCCAAATATACAAGCTTGTGGCGTCACTTGCTGGGCTTTTAAGTGGTGCCTTCAAGCCACTTTGACAAGCCTATTTGTGTGTCAAATTCCTCCTATTAATTTTCTTAAGGCCACCTTGCCTTAGTTTCCTCTTTTTAAACTTAACATTTCCATACATTTTCTAGGTTTCCAAAATGTTTACTTTCCTCTTTTAACTTAAGTTTCCAAAATGTTCACTTTCCTCTTTTAACTTAAGTTTCCAAAATGTTCACTTTCCTATTTTTGAAACTTAACATGTCTAAGCTATTTCTTTCATTTCCAAGTTTCCAAAAATGTTCATAATACATTCATAACACATAAGACATGTCATTTCATACAATTAAACCGAAAATGCATAGGCCCATTTTCAGGATGTTACACTCGTATAGTTTATCTGTTCGCTTTTTATGCCAGGATTGAAGGGTGGGTACTCAGGATTCGCCACACCTCCTAGATTTGAATCACATTGCATTATTGGGTGTACCTGTGAGGAACCACACAAACCATCAATCTATTTATTTAACATCTCTACCTGATTTGATAGCATGGTGACTGCCTCGAGGTTGAGAACTCCGACTATTTTTGTTGGCCTTGTCCTTGTAACTTGCCACTGATAGTTGTTCAGTGATATCTCCTCTAAAAATCATTGGCCACCTTATGAGTTTTGTTATTCAGGGTTTTATCGACTGCTGAATCAATCAGTTGTCTCGTTGAAGGGTTCACACTGTTGTAAAAGGTTTGGACTTGTAGCCACAAGGGTAACCCATGGTGTGGGCACCTTCTCAATAGATCTTTGTATCTCTCCTATGCATCGTATAGTGTTTCTAAATCCATCTGCACAAAAGAAGAGATATCATTCCTTAATTTGGCCGTTTCGACCGGTAAAAAAAATTATTAAAAATTTTTCAGTCATTTGTTCCCATGCAGTGATTGATCCTCGTGGAAGATAATTCAACCATTGTTTAGCTTTATTCCTCAAAGAAAAGGGAAATAATCAAGACGAATGGCATCATCAGAAATGCCATTTATTTTGAATGTGTCATAAAATTCTAGAAAATTTACTAAATGAGTATTTAGGTCTTTGTCCTGGAAACCATCAAATTGAACCAACTGTTGAATCATTTGTATAGTGTTAGGTTTCAGTTCAAAATTATTAGCAGCTATAGTAGGCCTAACAATACTTGACTCAATTCCTATTTAATTCGATATCATACATAGTTCGAGGAGCATGATTTTCGACCACCTCTTGAGGTAGCAGATTATTCTCAGCCATCTCTTCGATAGTGTTAATTTTGTTTTCTTGCTCTTCTTGTATGTGATTTAAGCTTCGCCTTATTTCTCTACGATTTTTGCAAACAGTACCTTCAATTTCACTGTCATAAATTAAGGGTCCTGTCCGGTTCCTTCTAGTCATAAACTAGAGGTACCTGTTAGGAACATATACAAAGAAAAAAAATTAAAAAAGTAAAAATAAAATTTAATTGCAAAAATAAAATATGGATAAAGTAATAAAAATTGAGCGTTCTTAATATTTAGTTCCCCGGCAACGGCGCCAAAAACTTGATCGTGTGTCAGAGTCTTAAAAATTTATATAATGAATGATCTAGCCTAAAAACTAACTATGACAACAACTTGAGGCAAGCGCACCTATCGAAAAGTAGTATAGTTTAGTGGCAAGACCGGATTGTCAAACCCAAAGGAACCAAAAGTACTAATACTAACTTTCTTTTTATTATTTAACCTAAGAATTAAAAGAATTATTGTTTAACCTAAAATTAACTAACTACTAAGCTAAAGATGCTAAGACAAAATGAATGAATTGGGAAAATACTTGTGGGAAAAACCAATTCATTAAGACAATACCCGAGGAAGAATCCGCCGAGACTTCACTTGTTATTTAACTCGAACTGCATTTATTTATTCACTTGACTTGATCCGTAGGATTCCTAATTTATATTAATACCACTCTCGAGGCTACTAACGTCTAACCCTAGGTTGATTAATTAAAATCTCTTTCTAATTAAAACCCCTAGAATTGCATTAACTCGATCTATGGACTCCTATATTAGGTTTGACCCTAATCCAGCAGATTTTCATCATCCTATCTCTAGGGTGGCGATCAACTCCGCTTAACTATGCTAGATCTCCTCTTAAACAGGGTTTATTCCTCCTCTGCCTAAGAGCATAAATGACTGAATCAATATCCTGAAATATCAAAACAAGAATTAAGAACACATAGTTAAGAACAAATCAAGTATTTATCATACAGCTCAGAAAACAATAACAAGATCCGTCATAGGTTTCATCCCCCTCAGGTATTTGAGGGGTTTAGTTCATAATCATAAAAGAGTACATCTCAAAAGAAAATATAAAACAAAACATAAAGAAAACCCTAAAACCCCATAAAGGAAATTGAAGGGAAGATCCTCTATCTTGAGTATGATTCCAGCTTCTTGAGATGAATCAACTGGCTTTCTTCGGGTAAATCCCACAATTCTAGCCCTGTGGCTTGGCTCCTTGGCCTAGCTGAATTGGCCCCTTTTAGATCACACTTAGGGTGTTTATATATGCTTTTGAAATGTCTTTCTTTGCCCCTAAGTATCCTAATTCGAGTGAAACTGAAACAAGTTACGGCAGGGACACGCCCGTGTGGCACGCCTGTGTAATTTGAGTTATAGGCCATAGTTGGTCCTGCTAAAGAGGCACGGCCATATGACTCGGGGTCTAGGCTATGTGGATTTCATACTTGGGCCCATTTTCTCCATTTTCGGCTCGTTTCTGATTCTTTTCATCCTTCAGTGCTCTCCTGAGTATAAAACATGAAAACAAAGGATTAGGAGCACCTATTTCCATAATTAAAGGGATAAATCATCCAAAGTATGCTAAATGTTGGATTAAAATATGTTTATATTATGCTTTATCACTTCAGTTAGACCTTCAGAATAATTGCCTTCAATACGCCAACTTACTTTGCTTTCACATGCTTGTTTTGTACATTTATTTTCTTTCAAGTACGTATGCTCTTTTTTTTTTTGAGCATTTTGCTTATGTACTACAAAATTTTTGAGCATTTGATAGTTCTTTTTAGCCCCCCCAAACTTATTTTCAAAGAATATTTTGAATAGTACTAAGTCTAGTGTTTGGGACAATTTAAAGGTAATAAAGAGAGAAGTGATGGCTAAATATTACAACGGTTCAAATAAAATTAGGCCATATAGTCTCAAAGATGGGTTTCAAAGGATAAAATTTCATCAAGGTTGGCTTGAAAGGCTCAAACAGTCCAAACAAGAGTTGCCTAAATCATTTTAAACATTCCATGCTTCCTAGGATTTTGCCTCAAGAAACTACTAAGTCAATTCTAGAGACTTAAACTTTCATGCATGCCTAACTTTCTTAAGGAACTAAAAATTTTATGGTACGATTTGCATGCTTTATTAAAAATACATTTATATCATTATTAAGCTAACATAACAATTTATTGAAATAATAGAACTTTATCTATATTGAAGTTTAGCAAACTTAACAAAAGTTCAAATTGTTGAACAAAATATATCCTAATCATAATTAAAAGAAATATCTATTCTGGGTGGAAATAATTTCAATTTTTCGGTCCCCCTACTTAAAATGAACAATGTCCTCATTGTTTAAAGTGAATAGATACTATACACCAGGTAGGATTCTAGAAAAGAGGAGGTGAGTCAATTTGACTGCTAAAGTACCAAGCTTTTTCTAAATCAAATCCTAGACATGTATATATCTATTGCCACACTTTATACTTCGCGACTTGTTTAATATTATTAATGATTTCCATCTCTTGTTTTATTATATGAGAAAAAAATCATTATTTAACTTAATCCTAAAATAACCTAAGAACAAAAATAAAATAAAGCCGAGATCCCCCCTTTATTTATTTGTAGATCCTTCCGAATTTGACTCATCTTTTGCTCCATCATTATTTTCTTTGCATGAATCGCTTCGCTCCTTCTTCAATAATGGGCTCTATGGTTCAAATATGTAATCTGGAAACTTAGGCACAAAAATAAATGGGTCATTGTAAATTTTCCTAAGAGCACTTCTCATCGAGTCATCCCTTATTTTTTAGTATCTCTAGTAAGCTTGTTGCTACCACTGCATATGTTGCATTATGTCCATCAACATTGACAGCTCAACTCGAAGATCTGGGCGAGGCAGTTGAGCTCTGAACATTGAAGTCTCGACATCAAGTTTAGCTGCTGGTTCCATTGGTTCCACCTTATCAAAGACTTCATCTGATTGCACTAGCTCGATCTCTGTGGGAACTTCTTCTTCTTCTTCTTACGGATCCTCACTTTTTTCAACTCATTGCTATAGAATAGAGTATCTAGCTATTCAATAGAGGTCCCATTCTGTGATTATGCCTTGGCTATATCCTGTCTTCTTTACGTTTGCAAGAATTTTAGCTTTCAAGCATAGAATTGTTATTATAAAATGAAACTAAGATGGGCCAAAATGTATAACGACACAATTCTGCATTTCTCTTAGGATGATTTTTCCACATCAATGGTCTTTCCAGTTAAAATCGAGTATAATAAGACCATTCGCTCTAATGAGATTGTAGTCCCATGTGAACTAGGCATAAGGCTGATACGGATAAAATAGAACAATACCTTTGCGAGTGGTGTCAAATATTCTCTACAACAAGTGTGGATTCCTTGCTTTGACACGGTCCATTTAGAACCTGGAACTATAAGTTCCTCGAGTATTTCTTGCAAATTTTCAGGCTCGATATTGCTAATTAAGGAAGAATACTCATCATTTTCGAAATCAGGTAATTCAAAGAACTCATTAATAGCTTTTGAAGTTATTGGTACCTTGATTCCACAAACTGGAACTTTCGTTAACACACTTGAGGTTAAATTCACATAGAATTCACGCACTAACTCTTCATCCACACTAGTTCTCTTTTCACAAAATAACTCCCAATTGAGAGTTTCAGCAACCTGACGAATACGCGCCATAAAATCAATATAGTTGCTTCCTTTCAATGTGAAGCCTTTCTCTGGATGCATTTGTTGATTCTCGAAAACATTTTCGTATCTCTCTTTGGCTTCTTCACAGTGGAATTTGCTTTGTGATTCGTCAATTTGGCCAGAGGCACGAGTTCTTTTGTGAGGCATGATTAACCTGAACATAAGATGGAAAATAATTTCTCAAAAATTTAAATAATATAAAATATTAATAATTCAATAAGTTGAAAAATTAAATGATTAAATAAAATTTAAATTTTCAGAGAAAAAATTTTCTTACCACCTTTTTATAAAAATTAAGAACTCCTAAAAAATTAATTAGAAAACAAAAGAGGTCGATTTAAGGTAGGTTGGAGGGTTGTCGGCTAAGGATGTTGGTGCGGGGCTGGTGTGCCACACACATGTGCGTGGGAGGAGGCAATAGCATGGAAGCAATCAGCACTAGGCACGCGGATCCTTGCAGGCGTGTCGAGTAGGCCTGATGAGTGTTGGAGCTGGACGTGCTCAGGTGTGGCACCAAGGAGCAGCTACTGGGTGCGCACAGTGGGCATGGGGCTGCTAGCCAATTTGGTAAGGGTGCCGAGTAGGTAGGTAGTGTTGGAAGCTTGCGGCATTAGATGATTCAGTATTTGGTGGGAATGGATTTTGAGTGATGAATGATGGAGAAGGTTGGTAGTATTTATAATGAGAGAAGTAGGAATTAAAGTAGAATTCTAGAGCAATTTAATAATTAAATTATTCTAAGTTCTAATCCTATACAAAGTTAACAACATTTAATAATTAATATAACGATATTAAATTATTATTTGTTATTAATTAATTAAAGATAAAACCGATTAAAATAAAATATGATTAAATTAAAACTAATCCTAACTCAGTGTAAAGTTGATAATAATTAATATATTATAATAGATATAATTATATATTAATAATTACCATCTTTTTATTAAATTAAAAATATTTATTCTAGAAACCTCTTGAAAATATTTACAAAAGAGGCATCTAATTTTTAATATTTACAAAAAAGTAACCAAATTTTAAAAATAGTTCAATTAAGTCCCTAGACTTAATGAAAATTTGAAATTGAGTTGCAATTTTAAAACTTGGATCAAAATTGACCCTTTTATTTGAAAATTTAAAAATTTAATTTTCCATTGAGGGAATAATTTCTCAGAAATTTATGTCAAAATCAATTCCCAGGAAAGATTGGAGGGGTCACAAGCGGTCCCGCTTAAGTTCCAATCTCCTAGATAGAATTTATTTAAACATACTAATCCCGAAAATACATCCTAAATCATTTATTTAAAAGAAAACAAGAAAATTTAATCATTTGATAAAATGAACGAGATTTGATCCCGTTCAATTTTATCTCCCCAGTAATGTTTCAAGCATTGAGCATTAACTCGAAAATTACCTCCCTTACCTTGAAGTTCAACAACTCCATATGGATAGACTCAACGAATCATAAATGGACCGGACCAACGTGATTTTAACTTACTTGGAAAGAACCTTAATCTAAAATTGAATAACAAGACTTGCTGACTTGCTTCAAATTATCAAACTCGAATGTGCTTGTCATGCCATTTCTTGAGTCTCTCCTTAAGTAATTTGGCATTCTCGTATGAAGACATTCGAAATTCTTCTAACTCGTTAAGTTGAAGCATCCATTTCTCTTTAGAAATTTTAAGATCCAAGTTGAGTCGTTGGAGAGCCCAGTAAGCTTTATGACCTAACTCCAAAGGTATATGACAGGCTTTCCCAAAGACCAACCTATAGGGTGACATCCCTAAAGGTGTCATGTATGTTGTCATGTAGGCCCATAAAGCATCATCCATTCTTTTGGACCAATCTTGTCGGTTCGAGCAAACTACCTTATCAAGTATGCCTTTGATCTCTTTATTTGTAAGTTCAGCTTGACCATTCATCTACGGATGGTAAGCTGTGGTAACCTTATGCTTAACTCCATGCTTGTCAAGTAACCATTTCAACCACTTGTTCACAAAATGGGACCCTTCATCACTGATGATGGCTCGTGGGGTTCCAAACCTTGTGAACACATGCTTCTGCAAAAACTTCATTACAACCTTAGCATCATTTTTCGGATATGCTTCAGCCTCAATCCACTTAGACACATAGTCTACAGCTACCAAGATGTACTTGTGACCAAAAAATGGAGGGAAACGAACGAGAAAGTCAATACCACAAACATCAAACAATTCTACCTCAATGATGTTTGTTCGAGGCATCTCGTTTCTATTGGTGACATTTTTGACCCTTTGACATCGATCACAACTCTTTACGTAAGCATATGCATCTTGAAATAGTGTTGGCTAAAAGAATCCAGCTTGCAACACTTTGGACACAATACGTGTTCCTCTGAAGTGTCCCCCACTCGAAGCTGAATGACAGTGGTATAAAATCTTATGTACTTCATCTTTTGCCATGCATCTCTTGATCATTTGATCTGCACACTTTTTAAACAAATATGGTTCTTCCCAGAAATAGTACTTCACATTGCGAAGAAACTTCTTCTTTTGATGATATGTCTTATTAATTGGTATCAAACCACAAGCTAAATAGTTAGCAATATCAGCAAACCAAGGGGTATTATAGACATGATTTACCTTTAGTATGTGTTCATCTGGAAATGCCTCCTGAATTGGCATAAGTGGAGAATTCCCTTTGTGGCTCCAATCTGTACAAGTTATTAGCTACTTGATTTTCTACTCCCTTTCGATCATGAATTTCTAGATCGAACTCTTAAAGTAGAAGTACCCACCAGACTAGTCTCGGCTTAGCGTCTTTCTTAGCAAGTAAATACTTAATTACCGAATGGTCTGTATAGATAGTCACCTTGGTACCTACAAGATAGGATCAAAACTTGTCAAAAGCAAACACAATAGCAAGTAGCTCTTTCTCTGTTACCATATAATTTAGTCGAGCTCCTGTTAGAGTCTGACTTGCATAGTAGATGGGATGAAAAACTTAGTTCCTTTACTCGCCCATGACAGCTCCTATCTCGTAGTCACTTGCGTCACACATCAATTCAAATGGAAAACCCTAGTCTGGTGTGACGATTATGGGTACCAAAACTAATCGACTCTTCAAATCATTGAATGCTCTTAATCACTCTTCATCAAATTTGAATATAGTGTCCTTCTCTAATAATTTGCATAAAGGTTTAGAAATCTTGGAGAAGTCCTTAGTAAATCTTCGATAGAAATTGGTGTGGCCCAAAAAGCTCCTAACACCCTTTACAGATGTTAGAGGTGGGAGTCTCTCAATAATGTCTACCTTTGTTTTATCTATCTCGATTCCATGCCTCGTTATCTGATGCCCTAGAACAATACCTTCTCATACCATAAAATGGCACGTTTCCTAATTAAGTACAAGGCTTTTTTCTTCGCATCGCCTTAGTACCTTGGTTAGATTGGCTAGGCAATCATCAAATGTATCTCTGAATACTAAAAAATCATCCATAAAAACTTCCAAATTTTCTCAACCATGTTAGTAAAAATAGACATCATACATCTTTGAAATGTAGCAGGTGCATTACATAAACCCAATGGCATGTGCCTAAATTCAAATGTACTGCACAGGCAGGTGAATGTTGTCTTGTGTTGATCTTCTGGAGCTACTGTAATCTAATTATACCCTGAGTATCCATCAAGAAAATAGTAATAGTCTCGCCCTCCGAGTGTATCCAGCATTTGTCCAAGAATGGCAAAGGAAAGTGATCTTTCCTAGTCACCTTGTTCAGCTTTTGGTAATCGATGCAAATTCTCCATCCCGTAACTGTTCTAGCCGGTATCAACTCGTTATTCTCATTTTCAATGACCGTAATACCTCCTTTCTTTGGCACGCACTGGACCAGACTTACCCACGAACTGTCTGAAATGGGGTAAATTATGACCGTATCTAACCACTTGATGATTTCTTTCTTGACTACGTCCTTCATGATGGGATTTAGTCTTTGTTGTCCATCAATCTTCCCTTTCTTGCCATCTTCTAGTATGATCTTATGCATGCATACAAATGGACTAATACCGCAAATATCAGGTATGGTCCATCTGATAGCCTTCTTGAATTGTTTCAATACAAGGATGAGTTTCTCTTCTTGCTCATTGGTTAATTATATTGAAACAATCACAGGCGGAGTAGAAGAGTTACCTAAATAAACATATTTCAAATGTGAGGGAAGTACCTTCAGTTCTAATTTAGGTGGCCCCTCGATTGACGCTTTTGGTTAGGCATAATCCCTTTTCTCTAACTCCAAAGATTCAAAGCGGATTGCGGATTAAATCCCCTTTGATTGGCTTTTAGCAAAGCTAAATATTCATCCTTCTCTTCATCATTTGGAGGGTTTAATGTCAAAATTTGTTCTAATGGATCCTCAACATAGTTGATTTCCTTCCCCATGATTAAATCCTCTAAATCGAACACTGCAGAACAATCATCATTTGTGTCAGGAAATCGCATAGACTTAAAAATATTAAATGTTACCTGATCATCCTAAACACGCATAGTAAGGTCGCCCTTCTACACATCAATAAGGATCCTTTCGGTTGTTCAGAACATTCTTCTTAGGATGATTGGCACTTCTTTGTGCTTCAAAGTCTAGAATCACAAAGTCATCAAGAAAGATAAATTTGTCTACACATACCAATACGTCCTTGATTTATCCTTCTAAATGTGCTAAGGATCGATCTTCTAATTGAAGTGTAACTATAGTCGGTCTAACTTCACCTATCCCTAACTTTCTAAATATAGACATAGGCATCAAGTTGATAGTCGCACCCAAGTCACATAGTGCCTTACCATAATATGTTGGTCCAATGTTGCAAGGTATTGTAAAACATCTAGGATCCTTCAACTTTGGGGGTAGTTTGTTTTGAATATATGCACTGCATTCCTTTGTCATTGCTACCATCTTAAATTCTCCAAGTCTTCATTTTTTTAGACGGGATATCTTTCATGAATTTAACATAGTTAGGCATTTGTTCAAGTGCTTCAACCAATGAGATGTTGATGTAAAGTTGCTTGAGTATGTCTAGGAACTTCTTGAATTGAATTTCCTACTTCTGCTTCTGAAGTCATTGAGGGTAGGATGGTGGAGGTTTCTTTACTAGAATTGATTGATTTATCTTTTGTGGTAATTCTACATCTAACGGTGTTGTTAGTTGATCAAAATTAGCTGGTTTTAAAGTTACCTTGTAACATCCCAAACCCGGCCCATACGTTATGACCGGATCTGGTATGCTACGGGTTGAATGTTGAAAACTTTTCTTGAAGGGTTTTGAAGAATCTCAGTTTATTTTAACCTTTTAATCATTAATTGTGATATTTTGAAGGAACTTTAACATTTGTTTTGGACACATTATAACATCCTAGATTAGGGGTTATGCGTTTGTGCATAATTCATGAGTAGTAGGTTTTGGCAGTGTTTGGAAATGAATTAAGGGTTTTTAAAATCCTAGGATGGAAGAGAAATCTTTGGACAATTATTGGCTTTTAAGTTAAAAACAAGAAGTGATGTGGAAAAGTGGCAAGGGATGCCACCTAAGGTGCAAGGGTTATGGCATCAAGTAAAGTACTTTGAGGGAAGATGTTCGAATCCTATTGTGTGCATCTTTGCTTAATTTTATGAAATAGCATGTTTACTATCATATGGATGTGTGGTGTACATTTTTAGAACCTTGGAAATGTAAGGAAATGTATGGAAATGTATGGAAATGTATGGAAATGTATGGAAATGTAAGGAAATGTATGGAAATGTATGGAAATGTAAGGAAATGTATGGAAATGTATGGAAATGTATGGAAATGTAAGGAAATGTATGGAAATGTAAGGAAATGTATGGAAATGTATGGAAATGTAAGGAAATGTATGGAAATGTATGGAAATGTAAGGAAATGTATGGAAATGTAAGGAAATGTATGGAAATGTATGGAAATGTAGGGAAATGTCCTGGAAATATAAGGAAATGATTTAGAAATGATTCAATAAAGGAAATGAACATTTATGGAAACTAGGAAAATGATTTAGAAATGATTCAAAAGGGAAAAGTGAACATTTCTGGAAACTAGGAAATGTAAGGAAATGTCAAGTTTAAAGAGCCAAACGAAAATTTTTGGAAACTTAGAAATGACTTAGAAATGTCGAGTTTTAAAGTTTAAAAGAGGAAATTAAGGCAAGGTGGCCTTAAGAGAAAAAGTATGTGAAATTTGACACACAAACAGCTTGGAAAAGTGGCTGAAGATGCCACTTAGGGCCTCTAGAAATGGCGCCACATGCAAGTGTATTTGGGCTGTGGATCGAGTCACTTAGGAAGCAAATAAAAGAAGTTTTATTTTGCTACAAAGAGTAGAGAGGTGGATGACATCTAGCTAAGACTTTAAGTGATTTTATTTAATTACTTAAAAGGAAGCAATGGACTGACAACAGGGACTCTTAATGGAAGAGTTTAATTCTCCTTAAAACTTCGGCTAAATAGTGGATAAATGATGATTTATTTTAGATTATTTTCAAAGAGATAATTGAGGATTATTCTTTAATTTTAATTAAAGAGATAAAGCTATCAAAATAGAAGAGTGATGGCCAAGTAAGGGATTCTAAGATAGTAATTTCACTATAAAAGGAAAATAGGCGATTCATTCTTTCTTCTAACTCTCTCTCTCCAAATTCTCTCTAGCAAATATCTCCTTTCTTCATTGTTTTGCTGTCAAAATACACCTTGTGTAGCCAAAAGTTTGCTAAAATCAAGGCCATAGCCAATAGTTTTGAGACTTCAAACAAGGGGTTGTCGACTTACGTATTAAGGGTAAGAACTAGTTATCATTTGATTTTCATCCTTTTCTTTTAATATTTGCGAAATCTAGGACTAACCCCATTAATATCTTGTTGTCAAACATTGAAGAGAACTTTCGGGATTTGTTTAAGTCAACTACAAGAAGAAGAAATTCTTTTCCCGAAGGTACACCATAGGCCACGTGTTCCCTAGTTATTCGGTGAATTTTGGGATTTAAAATCTTTAAGGTAAGTGACTATGAATATTCGGCCAAGACCCTATTTTAGTAGTAGATCTATTATTATGTGTTTTAAATCGAAAAACTAATCGATTCAAGGAATCTAGTGATTAGCCAATTTCGAAGGAGTAGAATACAAGTTTCCAGGATTTGATTAATCATCTAAACTGCAACAAGGAATTGAGATCTACGGCATTAGATCAAGCTTTTCAGGATTTAAGTGAACCGCTAAGCAAATCAGGTGTGTACTCCACACTATATCATAATATGTTTTATGGGTATGTTTAATTAATATATGTGATATTAAGAATATGAAAGTGGCTAAGGTACAAAAGTACTCAGGTACGTTTCCTACTCCTACTAGGATTATGAAATATGTTAATTGTAACATAAGAATAAGAATAAGAATGTGAACTCTGGCATATTTATGCATATTACTATTATGTGGGGCATATGGGTTTATTTTTGGGGAAGTGAATGTGGTGACCAAAGACCACAAACACGGTGACCTAAAATCGTGATATCTAAATGTGGTGACCTAAGACCACAATAATCTGAATGTGGTGACCTAAGACCACAGAAATCTGAACGTGGTGACCTAAGACCACGAATGCGGTGACCTAAGACCGCGATATGGAGTGTAGCGAAAGGAGGGTTGACTTAGTAGTCCCCACTGTGCGAGATGGTGCAATTGGTGTGTAGCGGATGGCATATAGGTTTGGGTTCGGGTTGCATCATATTGTTTAAATTCTTTATGAACATGTATGATATTTTATGCCTGAAATATTAAATTTTAGTGTTGGTTACACATTGAGTCTGTTGACTCACCCCATTGTGGGATTATTTTCCAGGTGACGATCAGTGATGGACCGGGCCGGTAGAAGCTTAGGGATGGCCATGCTTAGCAAGAAATTCATTTTTATTCGGACTATTTTACTTTAAGAATTTTGAATTTTTATATTTTGGAAATTATTTTGATGTAATAAGGCCATAGTTGAACTACTTTATTATTCTTTTAATTATTATTTTACGAATTTTTATCAATTAAAGATTAAGTAAATTTATTTTTAAAACAAAGCCTAAACGTTTTGTCACCTAAAGTAAAGGATCTTAATAATGAAATAAACTTGTTTTCAACTCAAGCCCAACCCAAAACAACCTTTCTTCCAAAACACACAAGTTTTTCCTAAGTAACAAAAGAATTTGAAACGGTTTACACCGGGGAACATACCAGATCCGGTCAAGGCTCGTGGGCTAGGTTTAGGGTGTTTCAATTTGGTATCAGAGCCCAGTTTTAAACTCTCGGCCTTGGGTTTAAGGCCCAAAACGTTTTCCAAAGTAAGCCCAAAAGGAATTTTCTGAAAAATTTTCAGGTTTTTCTGGCATGGCCCACTAAGTCTCAGACCATGATCCACCAGGTAAGTACTTCTGACTTCTGAAGTGATTTGAATATGTGAAATGTATGGGCTTTTATGGCAACGTAGATTAGTCTGATAAGTATTTGAACCCTAGGACTAGTGTACCCCAACAAAAACATAAGACTTAAATTGTAACACCCCAAACCCGGCCCATGAGCCCTGACCGAATCTGGTATGTCACGGAGTAAAAGCATTTTGAAAGACATTGATTTTCTGGTGAAAACTTGTTAAAATATGGCTAAGGTTTTTGAAACGGTGTTTGAAAACTTAGTTGGGCTTTTTTATAAACATGGTTGTGTTGAAAGCCTTTGAAAACATTTGATCATTTAAAACTTTTAAAATCGTTAAGGTATAATTGACTTGGTGAATTTTGTTACCGATGGTAACATCTTTGAAAAATCCGTAGAAGTTATTAAGTTGGAAAAGTTACTTTTAACCTGTTTACTTAACATTTGTAAATTCATTTGTATCATAACATAAGTAAAATAAAATAGCATCCAAAGAATAAATAACGGCCTTATTACAATCCCAAAATAAAAAGACTTAGAAAGTAAATATTATTAACTATAATAAAATAAATTCAAATTCATCGATAAGCATGGCCGCCTCGAGTCCTCTCCGGCTCCATCCTCCGCGATCTACTCATCTGCAAAATGGTAAGGGAAGGGGTGAGTCACCAAGACTCAGTGTGTAAATCCCCCACCCGGAAAATACAACTCATACATAGGTTATTAATAAACATGCACATGCAACCCAACTAACCATCCATACTCCTTTTCCACCCCATGTGGTCAAAACCACTGGTGGTCAAAACCACTGGTGACTAGTGTCACAAAATAAATGATGGGGCCAACCCATCGTGTGGTCAAAACCACTGATGACCATAGGTCACAATTTATCAAGTGTGGTCAAAGCCACTGGTGGTACCAAACCACTGGGACTTAGTCGCAATTTATCAATCGGTGTGGTCAAAACCACTGATGACCATAGGTCACAAATAATCTGATGGGGCCAACCCATCTTGTGGTCAAAACCACTGGTGACAGTCCATAAAAATCATCCCCCTCCTCTCATCAATCCCACCATCATCATGCTCACATATCAATTATCATATATCATGTATTTAGGCATGGCATTTAACAACATGTGATGGCATACAAAATCATAAATCAAAGATTATGTATAGGGGACTTACCCGGAGTCCATGCTTAAGCCCACAAGCATATATCATAGATCACTATCATATTTATTAACAAGGCAACAAAATAGTCATGTTATTAATAAAGTGTGTAGTGAATTTTTACACACCTGTTTCTACCGAAATTCCTAGATCCCGAAGATTCGATCTACGATGCTAGATCTCTTGACCTATAATCGGCCAACAATCATGGTTAGGGACATTAGGCCTATTCGGCCAAACCAAATAATCCCGAAGGATTTGTTGTACTTGAAATAACACTCACCTTGGTTGCCGATTTGGTTTCCAACCAAATCCCGAAGCCTTAATTAGCCCCTAAATCCATGGCACATATTAGTTTCGGTATATATAAATTCCTTTAACAAATGGCCCTTGGCCGAATGTGACTTATTCACTTACCCTACTTACCGAAATCCCAAAATATCACTTGAGTCTTCAAAATCCCTACAAAAACACATGTTAAAAATTAGCTTGCACAATCACTCATAATCAAGGCCTATGGCCGAATGTCACTTACCTCTTTACCTTAGGAAAATAAGTCCCGAAAGCTCCCTTCAATCGGCTATGCCCTCCTACAATCGGTTTAATCATATTAGTAAGAGTCTTAGCCCATTCGCCATAACCTTATACCTAAAAGAGGTGATTACCCTTACCTTAATGATTATTTAGGCCCCAAACACCTCAAGTCAAGAACACTTGGTGTTGTGAGGAGGTTCGCTACTCTTGAAGAGGAGAAAAGAACCAAAGTGGACAAAGACCTTTCTTTAAGGGATTCAACTCAAGAGAAAGAAGAAAATAATGAGAAGGGGTGATATGGTTTGAAGAATTTTGGCACTTGTGGACTAGAGAGGGTTCGGCCAAAAGAAATCAAGAGGGAAAGAAAAGAAAAACTTCATGAATTTCAGCAGCCCCTTGTTTTATCATAGCCGAATGTAGATGGCCCCCAAGGAGTCCCAAAGTCGGCCATTACCTCTCCCCTCTTTGTGATAATTCATCTTTTAATTATCACCCAACATTACATTTATCTTTAGCCTTTATCTCCTAGCCACTCTTCCTACAATTTAAAAGCAAATAAACTACTAACTACTATCCCTTCCAAATTGATTATAAGCAAAAATTTAAGCCTAATCTCATCACTTAAAGAGTCCATAATCGGCCATCACCTCCCCTCTTCACGCCACTTCCAAAAAATAAAACCCCATCTTTGCTTCTTTGGTTCGAACTCGCGACCTCACTGCCGCAGCCCTCTCTTCCAACGTCTCTTGCCATCTTTCCCATTTGACTTTCATGTCATGAGCCCTCTCCATTTAATTTTAAAGCCTTCATACCGGGCCCCCTTTCCTTTAACGCCGAAAAGCCTAAAAATAAAATGCTCATTCGTCCATCATGTCTCGAACTCGAGACCGCCACCTCTAAGCTCTTAAGTGGCACCCAAGCCACTCCACCAATGCCTTTCCTGCCCAAACCTTGCCCACAAAATCATTTAAGGCCTTTCTAATTAGCCCCTTTCTTTAACGTCCCAAAAAACCCAAAATAAAACACACCCCCTTGTTACACCCGAGACTCGAACCTCCTCCCTTGAAGCTCCCTTTGACACCCCCCTTGTAGCACCTAAGTGGTGCATGGAACCACTTAGCCAATTAGTTTTTTGTGTCAAGTTCCTTTCGAAAATTTTCTGAACCCCTATCTCACCTAGCTCCTTTCTTTAAAACACTTAGAAAGAAATTTTTTTAGCCCTAAGTCAGGTCTAGCTCGGGTTTATTTCTAGACCTTAGAACATGCCAAATAAATCATAGAATTTATTTCTTCAAGCACACACACACATGGGAAAACAAATAATTAAATTTTCAAACAACCACTAATTCAGGATGTTACATAAATGCCTAACTAAACAAACCTGTGGTTAAGTCGCTGAGTTAGGGTGTGGTAACCATGGTGCGCATGTCTAGGATTGGTTTCGGTGGGAGCTTGGTATTTAAGCAGCCCGTGTGACTCACCTCCTCTCCACTCGAATCCTACCTGGTGCGTAGCCTCGGTTCACCCTAACCAAGAGGACTTATACACTGGCTAAACCCCTAACTAAAACTCGAAAGGGACTAGTCGTATTTTTATGGAAACCCTAGTTTTAAAATTTCTAAATTACCCTCTTGATTTGAAAAGATTATTTTTATAAATTTTTCTGAAATATTTCTGATTTACCAATTTACTAAAATACCCCTAGTGGTAAAATTACAAAAAAAATGCCCTTGGTTTATGGAATTTCAAAATACCCACAGTTCTTATCAAAATTTCACTACTTTGCTTAAAAGAACCCTAAATTTACAAAATATCAAAATACCTTGATTATGGGAAGAAAAAATTTATTTACGAAATTACCCCTACCTTACAAATTACCGAAATACCCCCGAGTTACAAAACTACCAGAATGACCCCCGATCTTCAAAAATTTATGCAACAACACTGATTTGGAAAACAAATTCTCAGAAACAACCTTCAAGTTCAGAAATTCCAAAATATCCTTGATTTATTAAGATTTATAAATTTACCACGGTTTATTACTAAAATACCCTGTAATTTCAAAATTTTGAAATACCCTGGATTTCAAAATTACCAAAATACCCTTATTGAAAAAATCACCAAGGAACCTTATTTTGATAAATTACAAAATACCCACAGTAGGAAAATTATGAAAATACCCCAGGTAGTGGAAAAACAACAACAATAAAAACTACAACATTTCTCGAATGAACGAAAGTTCATAATTGATTGATGGATGTATGAATGTAAAGACTGTGTGCATGTATGAATACGAAAGAACCACTTCTAAAAATTCTTTCCATAAAACTTCTTGGCGGTTAATCGGTGAAACAAAATTTTTAATACATAAAACTTCTTAATCGATTAAATCGCGACGTTAGAAATGAGTTCTAAGGGGCGTGAACTTAGAGATTTTGCTGGAAAGTATGATGGTTCTATTAAGATCGAGTCTTGCAGCGTAAGCATAAGTGCGGTGAGAAGGATTGTACGATTGTTAGTAAGTAATTTCGAGGACTAAATTATTTTTAAGGAGGGTAGAATCAGTAACATCCTAGATTAGGGGTTATGTGTTTGTGCATAATTCATGAGTAGTAGGTTTTGGCGGTGTTTGGAAATGAATTAAGGGTTTTAAAATCCTAGGATGGAAGAGAAAGCTTTGGACAATTATTGGTTTTAAGTTAAAACAAGAAGTGATGTGGAAAAGTGGCAAGGGACGCCACCTAAGGTGCAAGGGTTATGGCATCAAGTGAAGTACTTTGAGGAAGAGGTTCAATCCCATTGTGTGCATCTTTGCTTAATTTTATGAAATAGCATGTTTACTATGATATGGATGTGTGGTGTGCATTTAGAACCTTGGAAATGTAAGGAAATGGAAATGTATGGAAATGTATGGAAATGTATGGAAATGTATGGAAATGTAAGGAAATGTGTGGAAATGTATGGAAATGTAAGGAAATGTATGGAAATGTATGGAAATGTAATGAAATGTAAGGAAATGTATGGAAATGTAAGGAAATGTGTGGAAATGTAAGGAAATGTAGGGAAATGTCCTGGAAATGTAAGGAAATGATTTAGAAATGATTCAAAAGAGGAAAATGAACATTTATGGAAACTAGGGAAATGATTTAGAAATGATTCAAAAGGGGAAAGTGAACATTTCTGGAAACTAGGAAATGTAAGGAAATGTCAAGTTTAAAGAGCCATACGAAAATTTTTGGAAACTTAGAAATGACTTAGAAATGACTTAGAAATAAAGTTTAAAAGAGGAAATTAAGGCAAGGTGGCCTTCAGAGAAAAAGTATGTGAAATTTGGCACACAAACAGGCTTGGAAAAGTGGCCTGAAGATGCCACTTAGGGCCTCTGGAAATGGTGCCACATGCAAGTGTATTTGGGCCAAGGATCGAGTCACTTAGGAAGCAAATAAAAGAAGTTTTATTTTGATACAAAGAGCAGTGAGGTGGACAGCATCTAGCTAAGACTTTAGCTGATTTTTATTTAATTACTTAAAAAGGAAGCAATGGACTGCAACAGGACTCTTAATGGAAGAGTTTAATTCTCCTTAAAACTTCGGCTAAATAGGTGGATAAATGATGATTTATTTTAGATTATTTTCAAAGAGATAATTGAGGGATTATTCTTTAATTTTTAATTAAAGAGATAAAGCTATCAAAATAGAAGAGTGATGGCCAAGTAAGGGATTCTAAGTTAGTAATTTCGGCTATAAAAGGAAAAGAGTGCCATTCATTCTTTCTTATAACTCTCTCTCTGCCGAATTCTCTCTAGCAAATATCTCCTTTCTTCATTGTTTTACCAAGCCGAAAATACACCTTGTGTAGCCGAAAGTTTGATAAAATCAAGGCCATAGCCGAATAGTTTTGAGACTTCAAACAAGGGGTTGTCGACTTCTGTATTAAGGGTAAGAACTAGTTATCATTCGATTTTCATCCTTTTTCTTTTAATATTTGCCGAAATCTAGGACTAACCCCATTAATATCTTGTTGCCGAAACATTGAAGAGATCTTTCGGGATTTGTTTAAGTCAACTACAAGAAGAAGAAATTCTTTTCTCGAAGGTACACCATAGGCCACGTGTTCCCTAGTTATTCGATGAATTTTGGGATTTAAAATCCTTAAGGTAAGTGACTATGAATATTCAGCCAAGACCCTATTTTAGTGGTAGATTTATTATTTTTAAACCGAAAAACTAACCGATTCAAGGAATCTAGTGATTAGCCGATTTCGAAGGAGTAGAATACAAGTTTCCGGGATTTGATTAATCATCTAAACTGCAACAAGGAATTGAGATCCAAGGCATTAGATCAAGCTTTTCGGGATTTAAGTGAACCGCTAAGCAAATCAGGTGTGTACCCCACACTATATCATAATATGTTTTATGGCTACGTTTAATTAATATATGTGATATTAAGAATATGAAAGTGGCTAAGGTACCATGTTATGGTACAAAGTACTCAGATACGTTTCCTACTCCTACTAGGATTATGAAATATGTTAATTGTAACATGAGAATAAGAATAAGAATGTGAACTCTGGCATATTTATGCATATTACTATTATATGGGGCATATGGGTTTATTTTTGGGGAAGGTGATGTGGTGACCTAAGACCACAAACACGGTGACCTTAGACCGTGATATCTGAATGTGGTGACCTAAGACCACATCAATCTGAATGTGGTGACCTAAGACCACAGAAATCTGAACGTGGTGGCCTAAGACCATGAATGCGGTGACCTAAGACCGCGATATGGAGTGTAGCGGAAGGAGGGTTGACTTAGTAGTCCCCACGGTGTGCAGGATGGTATGGGTGGTGTGTAGCGGATGGCATATAGCTTTGGGTTCGGGTTGCATCATATTGTTTAAATGCTTTATGAACATATATGATATTGTATGCCTGAAATATTAAATTTTAGTGTTGGATACACATTGAGTCTGTTGACTCACCCCGTTGTGGGATTATTTTCTAGGTGACAATCACTGATGGACCGAGCCGACAGAAGCTTAGGGATGGCCATGCTCAGCAAGAAATTCATTTTTATTTGGACTATTTTACTTTAAGAATTTTGAATTTTTATATTTTGGGAATTATTTTGATGTAATAAGGCCATAGTTGAACTACTTTATTATTCTTTTAATTATTATTTTACGAATTATTATCAATTAAAGATTAAGTAAATTTATTTTTAAAACAAAGCCTAAACGTTTTGTCACCTAAAGTAAAGGATTTTAATAATGAAATAAACTTGTTTTCAGCTCAAGCCCAACCCAAAACAACCTTTCTTCCAAAACACACAAGTTTTTCCTAAGTAACAAAAGAATTTAAAATGGTTTACACCGGGGAACATACCAGATCCAGTCAAGGCTCGTGGGTCGGGTTTGGGGTGTTTCAATTTGTTTGACTCACCCAATTTTTATCAACATCGCAGGTGATGCTTGGACCGGGTTTGGAGTGGATACGAGGTGGCCCATGCGTAAGACATTTTATTTAATTAATTAAGTATTTATATTTTCAGATTTTGATTAAGTGTTTATTGTAATAAGGCCCATTAAAGTATTTAAGTATTTTTTAAGTATCTTTATTGTTATGTTTTATTATGGATTGACAATTGAGATATCTTTCGCCAATGGTTTTATTTTCTTAAATCTATATATAATAAAGTTTTTATTTCATATATTTTTATCAAGCTTATATTATTTAAAATTTTTAAATGGACATGGTTTTTGAATAAGAACAAAATTTTCAAGTTCCACCACAAGTCAGGATATTTTCAAACGTTTTTCGCAGTGGCATTTCAAATTCGGTCATAACAAATGGGCCGGGTTTGGGGTGTTACACACATTTGGAAAACCCATTTGGTTTCACTTTATAATTAAGACTTTGGAAATATAAGTTTGTAAGATGTATAGATTAAATAAAGGAAAAAAATGTAAAACGATAACCTAAGTTATGGGGGCCTTAATACAAAAATAATCTCAAACTCAAACTTAAAGAAAAAAAAAACGAAAATAGTCTATAAAGATAAAAAAAAACTTGATGGCCCCTCGAGTCCGCCTCGGCTCCCATGTCCACGATCTACTGCTCATCTGAAAAGTTGGGAAAACATAAAAGGGTGAGTCACCAAGACTCAGTGTGCACATCCCGAAAACACATAAACGCTTTGGGCCCACAAACACATTATGGGCCTAGGCGGATTCACAATGGCACAGAATATATATTACATGCAACATGGCCCATCCCAAACCTAAAAGTCCATCCTCTACACACCCCCGTACCAACCATCACACCGTGAGGATTTCTACAATCAACCCTCTATCCGCTACACACCATATTTACAGCTGTGCTATCTGTCATAATGACCGATCACTATGTAACCTATCTGGCAAAGCTACTGATCGCTATGCGACCTTAAATATATATATCGACAGCTGCTTTGCCTGTCATAAAGACCGATCACTATGTGACCTATGTGGCAAAGCCACCGATCGCCTCACGACCTACTCCCCTTCATCAAATCAATCCCATCCCATGGATACATACATGCAAGAATCAGAACATTAAACTATCTAAACAGATAACATACGTTCACATACTTCGATACACATAAATAAGTTTCTACGATTACCTACCTGACATCCCTTGCCTACCCTTTTTGGGTATTACGACTGTTCATACAGCCTCAATTTTTGGCTTTTAGTCCATAACATATACATGGTACAGTTTAACTAGTGTGATAGATATCTACACACCTGATTATCGACAGGATAGTACTTTCTATGTCGACACTATTAGAAGTCGATATGACTGCTAACTGCCCAAGGTTTTGTTCTGAAGCCAGTCCACAACCTGGTGGCCAATCCCGAACCGCTGACACTGCACATTTCTTAAACTTTGGGGCTGAAACTACAGATCCAACTCGTTCTTTTGATTTGCTAACATTCGAGTCCGTGAGTGATCTTTGGTCAGAAGATACTATGATGATTGCTTAACGCAACATTAGGTTAAGGAACAAATAATGACAAAGAACCCGATTAAACAACATAGGAAGAATTGAACCCTTACCTTGAAATCTCGAAAAGAGATTGAGACTTCGAGACTAGCGTTTCTGACTTTTAAATCTAGGCGATCTACCGAAATGCCCAACACGAAATTATACAAAAGCATTAAACCATTAGCTTTTCGGTTTTGTCTTCCAAAAATCGAAAGAGAAAGTGAAGAGATAGGAAAATCGACACTCACCTTAACTTAAAGAATTCGACTACCCCTTAGAGATTCTGGCTTTTGATAAGATCATAAGAAAAGATGATAGGAAGAAGTCTATGTAGATTCAGCTTTAGTGAAGAAATCGGCAAAAGGGAATAGGAAATATTCGGTTATGGGGATGAGAAGAGAGTTTAGAGTTTTAGCTTTTGAAAGAAAAGATGTTGAGAATAATTGGGAGGTTTTGACTTTTGAAAGAAAAATGAAAAAGAAAAGAGAACAGAATAATGAACTTTTGACTTTTGCATAAAAGTGAGGATGAGAGAATGGAAAAAGAAAATAGGGACCAAATATCGGAATTCAAGAGATATCCCCTCTATTTAAAGAGAATTTTGGCACCCCGCCTTAGAGTTGGAAATTTGGCCACCAATGTGCTTAGCAGATAACTCCTAAACTTCCTCCCTTATCTTTATCCGATCACTCCTTCAAAGGAGGCCTATATAGCACCACCTCTTCCTCCCTTTATCAGCACATTATCCACATGTTATTATCCTCCTGTTTTCAAGCCCTTATCCGTCCCTCTCTATCCATTTAAAAGCCAAAAATTAGCTAAAATTGTATTAAAAGATTTGAGCTTCAAGCTACTAATGATGCCATCTTACCCCCTCCGGGGTGCATAGCATATGAACTTCCATGTGCTTTTTGCAAAATCCTATGCCTCAATCCCGGATCCTTTGGCATGCAAACTCTCCCTTGAAAATGTAACATTCCTTCCTCATTCATACTGAAGTCCGTCGATCCATCACTTAATCCTACATGAAACTTCTCCTTTAGCCACTCATTGGTCTGCTGCTTCTCCTTAAACTGATTGACCCAAGAGGGTTTCACTTGAAGTTTAGCCAACAAACTCCCATCATCGTACAAACTAAGGTGAGCAAACATTGCCCTCAAGTTAGAGATTACTTTACGACTTAAGGCATCTGCCACCACATTAGCTTTACCCGGATGATACTTAATCGAACAATCATAATCCTTTCACAACTCGATCCACCTCCTCTGCCTTAGATTCAACACCTTCTAGGTCAAGAGGTATTTTAGGCTCTTATGATCTGTATAAATAACAGATTTTTCCCCGTACAGATAATGTCTCCAAATCTTTAAAGTAAAAACCACCGCCGCCAACTCCAAGTCATGGGTAGGATAATTTGCTTCGTGCGGTCTTAACTGCTGAGATGCATACACAACAACCTTTCTATCTTGCATCAACACGCATCCTAGTCCCGTGTGTGATGCATCACAGTAAATTATGAATTCCTTTCTAGCCTCCGTCAAAATCCTTTTCAACTTCTTGAAACTCTCTTGTTGCTTACTAGACCAAATAAACAGAACTCATTTCCATAATAACATAGTCAATGGTGCCGCAATTAAAGAAAATCCTTCAACAAACCTTCGATAGTACTCCGCCAGACCAAGAAAACTCCAAATTTTTGCCACAGACCTAGGCGGCTTCCAATCCAATACCGCTTCAATTTTTCGAGGGTCAACCCTAATCCCCTCTATCGACACAACGTGGCCTAAAAACATAACTTCAATTAGCCAAAATTCACACTTACTGAATTTGGCATACAACTGCTTCTCCCTCAGAATCTGCAAAACCACTCGCAGATGTGAATCATACTCCTCTTCCGATCTTGAGTAAACCAGGATATCATCTATAAATACCATGACAAACGGATCCAAGTAGGGTTGGAACACTCGGTTCATCAAATCCATAAATGCCGCTGGTGCATTAGTCAACCCAAATGGGATTACCAAAAATTCGTAATGGCCATAACGGGTCCTGAAAGCTGTCCTATGAATATCCGATTCTTTGACCCTAAGTTGATGGTATCCTGATCTCAAATCTATCTTTGAGAACACTGATGCCCTCTCAGTTGATCGAACAAGTCATCAATCCTTGGCAATAGATACTTGTTCTTGATAGTCAACTTGTTCAGCTGACGGTAGTCAATACACATACGCATTGATCCATCCTTCTTCTTAACAAACAACATCGGCGCTCCCTATGGCGACACACTTGGTCAAATAAATCCTTTATCTAACAACCCTTTTATTTGTGCTTTTAACTCTACCAGCTCCTTTGGCGCCATCCTATATGGAGCGATAGACACTGGTGCTGTTCCTGGAAGAAGATCGATACCAAACTCCACTTCACAATCTGAAGGTAATCCCAAAAGCTCTTTTGGGAAAACATCAGGAAACTCCTTCACTGTCCTAACGTCCCCAACAGTTAAGTCCTTGGCTTCCAGAGCCCGAACAAACATTAAAACTGTCTCGCATCCTTTCCTCACCATCTTTATGGCCCTTAGGGCAGTCACCACATTCGAAAATAGTTCCCCCTTTCTCCTATCACTAACACTTTGCCACCCTCGGGGGTTTTCAACACTATACACTTGGCTGCACAATCTAAATTCGCTTGATACTTCACCAGCCATTCCATGCCTAATATTAAGTCAAACTCCCCAAATGGTAATTCCATCAGATCCGTCTGGAAAACTATTCCCTAAACTTCTAGGGGTACCTCTTGATAGAGTTTATCTACTACTACAGATTGTCCTAATAGGCTTATTACAGTCATCGCCCTAGGGGTAATCTTAGAATCTAAACTTAAAGTTACTGACACACTACTAGCAACATATGAATGTGTCGACCCAATGTCAATCAATGCAGTTTAAGGCAAACCAAATATTAAAAATGTACCGGTTATAACATCCGATGTGTCAGCCTCCTCTCGATGTCTTGCAGCATAGACTAACCCTGGCTGTCTCGCCTCAGCATTTCCTATCCCTCAGCCTGGTGCTACACGGCCCCGACCAAAATCGTTTCCACCTCTAGCTGGACCACGACCCCTCTGCGGTTGCTGACCTCCTCTGCCCGACTAAGCATTGTCCTACCCTGCGAGTCCTACATCGCTTCGTGGCTGTGGACAGTCTTTAATCTGATGGTCCAAAGATCCATACCTAAAGCACTTCCCACTGCCTGCCCAACACTCACCTACATGGAATTTACCACATCGAGCACACTTCCGTGTTTGGCTAGCAGCAGCAGGTCTCTCAGCCTGTCTCAATCAATCTGATCTAGGTCTTTTTTGAGTACTCTCAGTTGTCCCTGATGATCCAAAGTTTCTCTTACTTCCACTTCTATCTATATCCCAATTCAGCTTTTCCGTTCGCTTTACCTCCTCAGCTATCTTAGCTTTCTCCACAAGCACAGCAAACTCCCTCTCTCGCTGTGGAGCTATCAAAACACGTAAATCATCCTTCAGGCCATCCTCAAATTGAACACATTTTTCATGTTCTGTGGCCACTATCCCTCGAGCGTAACAGCTCAAGCGCAAGAATTCGACTTCATACGCCACCACCAACCTACTTCCATGAACCAGATTTAGGAATGCTTTGCGCTGCGCATCCACATAACTCATTCCAATGTACTTACTCTGGAATGCTGTTCTAAAGTAATCCCAGGTGATCTGGTCAACCACTGCACCATCCTTAACCGTAAGCCACCATTGATAAGCTTCGTCCCGGAGAAGAGACACTACTCCTTTCAGCTTCTCTTCTTTTGTGAAATCTAGATCATCCATTATGCGTTTGACCGCCTCCAACCAATACTCAGCTGTACTCGAGGCTAACCCAGAAATTCACCTAAACACTTCTGCCCCATTAGCTCTAAGTCATTTCGACATAGATTTTTGGGCTCCTATGCCCATGCCTGCCCTAGCAACCCTCTCTAAAACCCTCAACATCGTCTGAGATACCGCATCATCTCCGGCCGTCTGATCTTGAAATTCTGCCTCCATAGTTGTGGGCACTGGTACCTCATTCCTCGACTCGTGATCAGACCCTACTGATTTCGACGCAGCAATCCTGCCTCTACCTCAGCCACGCACACCACGTCCTCTAGTGCCCATTCTATTGATTCACGTTTATCTTATTAGGAATTTTATGAATTATTAATTTCTTCCACTGATTAATAACGAACAATCTTATGGAAAGTAGTTTTAACAGTAGTTCTTTCGAAATCGAACTCTATCTACAAGGTTCAGTTCTCAGGCCTATATTTCCTAGCTCTAGAATCCACATACATTCAACCACCACATGTCAACATATAAGTAGCATCCATGAACTCACATTCATCACGTAAGGGTATTTTTGCCATTTCACTACCCAGAGGTATTTTCGTAATTTTATCTTACAGGGGTATTTTCGTAATTTTCCAAAATAGGGTTTCTTGTCGATTTTACAAAATAGGGGTATTGTGGTAATTTTGTAATCTGGGGGTATTTCAGTAATTTTGTCAATTGGGGGTATTTCGGTGATTTTACAAATCCAGGGTATTTTGGGAAGTTTTAACAAATCAAGGGGATTTCGAAAATTTTACAAAACTGGGGACATAAGTAATTTTTATAAAAATAGGGTGGTTGGTCCATTTCAGGTTTTAGTTATAAGTTTTGGCCCGTCAACAAGCCCTCCTGGTTAGAGTGAACAAACACTACGCATTAGGTAAGATTCCAAAAAAGAGGAGGTGAGCCGCTAGGGCTGCTTAAATACCATGCTCTTCCTCGATCCAATCCTAGACATGCGTATGCCTGTTACCACACCTTAACCCTGTGACTTGTTCACAGACATGTTTAATTAGAGATTAAGTCTTATGAGATTTAAGAGTTGTTCAAAACTAGGCCTAAGGTTCATAAATTCTAGTATATTTGTCTACGTCCCATAAAGCCCATCAAGCCTAACATGCACATCACATAGTGAGTTTAGAATACTTACGTACGTGGATCGGGTGCCGGTAGACTTGAAGGCCATATCTCAACTAAACTTTTCTTAACTTACATCACTTTTATAAATCACTACTGGACATATTTCACAGCCCAAGTTTTGAACTGGGCTCTGATACCAAAAATGTAACACCCCAAACTCGGCCCATACGTCATGACCGAATTTGGTATGCTACGGGTTGAATGTTGAAAACTTTGCTTGAAGGGTTTTGAAGAATCTCAGTTTATTTTAACCGATTAATCATTAATTATGATATTTTGAAGGAACTTTAACATTTGCATTGGACACATTTGGAAAACCCATTTGGTTTCACTTTATAATTAAGACTTTGGAAATATAAGTTTGTAAGACGTATAGATTAAATAAAGGAAAAAAATGTAAAACGATAACCTAAGTTATGGGGGCCTTATTATAAAAATAATCCCAAACTCAAACTTAAAGAAAAAATGGAAATAGTCTATAAAGATTAAAAAAAAACTTGATGGCCCCTCGACTCCACCTCGGCTCCTATGTCCACGATCTACTGCTCATCTAGAAAGTTGGGAAAAAATAAAAGGGTGAGTCACCAAGACTCAGTGTCCACATCTCGAAAACATATAAACGCCTTGGGCCCACAAACACATTATGGGCCTAGGCCTATTCATAATGGCACAGAATGTATATTACATGCAACATGGCCCATCCTAAACCTAAAAGTCCATCCTCTACACACCCCCGTACCAACCATCACACCATGGGGATTTCTACAATCAACCCTCCATCCACTACACATCATATCGACAGCTGTGCTGTTAGTCATAAAGACCAATCACTATGTGACCTATGTGGTAAAGCCACCGATCGCTATGCGATCTGAAATATATATATCGACAGCTGTGCTGCCTGTCATAAAGATCGATCACTATGTGACCTATGTGGCAAAGCCACCGATCGCCTCGTGACTTGCTCCCCTTCATCATATCAATCCCATCCCATGGATACATACATGCAAGAATTAGAACATTAAACTATCTAAATAGATCACATACTTTCACATACTTTGATACACATAGAGAAGTTTCTATGATTACGTACCTGGCATCCTTTGCCTACCCTTTTTAGGTATTACGACTGTTCATACAGCCTCAATTTCCAGCTTTTAGCCCATAACATATACATAGTACAGTTTAACTAGTGTGATAGAGATCTACACACCTGATTACCGACAGGATAGTACTTTCTATGTCGACACTATTAAAAGTTGATACGACTGCTAACTGCCTAAGGTTTTGCTCCGAAGCCGGTCCACAACCCGATGGCCAATCCCGAACCACTAACATCGCGTGTTTCTTGAACTTTGGGGCTGAAACTACAGATCCAACCCATTCCTTTGATTTGCTGACATTCGAGTCCATGAGTGATCTTTGGTCAGAAGATACTATGATGATTGCTTAATGCAACATTAGGTTAAGGCACGAATAATGAAAAAGAACTCGATTAAATAGCATAGGAAGAATTAAACTCTTACCTTGAAATCCCAAAAGAGATTGAGACCCTGAGACTAGTGTTTCCAGATTTTAAATCTAAGCAATCGACCTAAATGCCGACACTCACCTTAACATAAAGAATTCGACTACCCTTTAGAGATTCTGGCTTTTGAGAAGATCAGAAGAAAAGATGATAGGAAGAAGTCTATGTAGATTCGGCTTTAGTGAAGAAATCAGCAAAAGGGAATAGGAAGTATTCGGCTATGGGGATGAAAAAAGAGTTTAGAGTTTTGACTTTTGAAAGGAAAGATGTTGAGAACAATTAGGAGGTTTCGATTTTGAAAGAAAAAAGAAAAATAAAAGAGAACAGAATAATGGACTTTCGGCTTTTCCATAAAAGTGAGGATGGGAGAATGGAAAAAGAAAATAGAGACCAAATACCGGAATTGAAGAGATATCCCTCTATTTAAAGAGAATTTCGACACCCCCTAGAGCTGGAAATTCGCCACCACTGTGCTTAGCAGATAACTCCTAAACTTCCTCCCTTATCTTTATCTGATCACTCCTTCAAAAGAGGCCTAGATAGCACCACCTCTTCCTCCCTTTATCAACACATTATCCATATGTTATTATCCTCCTATTTTCAAGCCCCTATGCCGTCCTTCTCTATCCATTTAAAAGCCAGAAATTAGCTAAAATTGTATTAAAAGAATTGAGCTTCAAGTGACTCGAACTTGGGCCCTCTTCATCTGCTAATGATGCCACCCCGTGGTTCCATGTAGCGCCACTTAACCTTGTGACACAAGCCCATTTTGGTACTTTAAATGCTGATAACATTTTTAAAGTCCTAACTGAACTAGCTTTCCACTAGAGTGTCCAATAACTAATTCTGCTAAGGCCTTAGCCCAACCTCGAGCCCAATCTGGACCCCTAACACTCTAATTAACACATTACACATAACCACACATTAAACGCATAGGCCCATTAATTCAGGATGTTACATACCTTATCGAATTTTACAGATTCTGCTTCTTGTGAAACTAGAATTTCAACATTCGGTTGAACTTCCTCTGAGTCTTGAGCGTCAGCTGGCTCCTTCTCAACTTTGACGGAATTGGGCTCTAAAGTCTTTCCTCTCCTTAATGTCAACCTCTACAATGCTCCTTCCCTGGATTCCTCAGATTCTCAAAATCACTAGGTAAAGCACCTTGTGGTCAGTACCTGAGCTCAGTAGCAAGATGGCCCATTTGGTTATCCAGATTTTTCAATGTAGCTACTTGGCTTTAAATTAAGGCATCATTCTTCACCATGTATGCCTTTAACAAATTTTCTAAGCCATTGGATGGTTCAACTTGGGTTGGTTTCTGAACTTGTTGGGAAAAACTAGGTGGCTGGGTCAATCTAGGTTGGACGTAAGTGTTACTGGTTCCAACCCCTTGGTTACTCTAGGAAAAATTTGGGTGGTTTCGCCATGATGGGTTATAGAAATTGGATTGCAGTCCTTGCCTTCCTCGATTTTGGTTCTGGTTACCCATGTAACATATGGATTCTAGGTTCGATGGACATTCTTCAAACAAATGTCCTACCCCAAATAGACACAAGCTATATTTTAAATTGATTTGGTGGTTGTGCTGTAAAACTATTAGACCCATTAGTAGTAAGATTTTTTAACATTGAGGATATTGATGATACTTGAGATGTGAGTGAATTATGAGCGTCTACTTCATGTATTCCAACAACTCGTCTTCCCTAAGCTGCTCGATTGGTTGGTCATTGATAATTGTTGCTAGAAAACCTCTCAATGATTTTATAAGCCTCATTATAAGACTTAGAAAGGAGAACACTGTTAGCAGAAGCATCCATTACCATCCTCGTGTGAGCATTGAGACCATTATAAAACATCTCAAGTTGGATGCAATGTGGGATTCCATGATGAGGGTACTTCTGTAATAATTCTTTGTACCTTTCCCATGCCTCATACAAGGACTCATCATCCATTTGTTGGAAGGCAATGATCTCATTCCTCAACTTAGCATTCTTGCTAGGCGGGAAATACTTCATGAGGAATCTTTCTACTAACTCTTGCCATGTGGAAATTGAATTTTGTGGCAATGAGTTCAACCAGGCTCAAGCTCTGTCCCTTAGCAAATATGAGAACAGTTTCAATCGTAATGCATCTTCGGGTACTCCAGCTAACTTGAAAGAATCGCTCACCTCCATAAACAGTCTTAAGTGTAGGTGAGGAGCTTCGGTAGGCATTCCACTAAATTGGCCCACTTTCTGAAGCATTTGAAACATCACTATCTTCAACTCGAACTGTTGTGCCTCGACTTTGGGTCTCCTAATACCCTGATTAAGATCATTAAACACTGGCACTACATACTGTCTTAAAGCTCTATCCCAATCATCGACAATAAGGATAGGATTTTGAGTAGGGTCTTCTTTGTTTCCTTGATTCAAATTTTTAAAGTTCATCTTTTTGGTCCTTCTCTGACTTGCTTGTCTTCTTCATTGTCAAAAAGTTCGTTCAATCTCAGGGTATACAGGGAGTAAATTGATAATTCGGTCAATACTCATAAACACCTAAAATAATCACAGAAAAATTAATTAAGTTAAAATTTAAACAGACAATTAAACCAAAATGCAAAACTAATAAATTCATAATAATGACTTTTTGAAACAGTCCCCAGCAATGGTGCCAAAAACTTGGAACGACAGAAATGTGCAAGTGTACACAATCGCAACAAGTAATAAAGTGACAAGTAAATGTCAAGTTATCGTACCCACAGGGACTGTGAAAAGAATTATTTATGAATTTTATTTAAAACACTTTGGTGAAGAAAATAAATTTGTTTGATGAGGGTGATTAAAAACTAAGATTTTAAACTAAGTAAACTAAATAAATAAATCTCATATGCACAATTTCAAAATATGACTTTAATCAAGATGACATAATTGTGTTAGATTAATTACATTTCTTAACTTAGAATTATTAAACTCATGTTTATATTATTACGAATAAATTCACGGCAACTCGGTAATTTGCTAACTTATGAACATACTCACCTACCAAAATCCATTCATCTCTTGACTATATCCCTATGTCAATTCAACCGATTAAACAAATCTTAATAGGCAAAATGTTATTGCACATACATACTTATTAAATCGAAATAATTTCTTGTACATATCCGTATGTCAATTCAAACGATTAATTAAATCTAATAAGCACATGAAAGACTACGTAGGGTAACAAAATATCCCTACCTTGAGACAATTTAATCACAATAATCTTGCAAGTTATGCAAGGCAATTGTATCGTCAGATACCATTGCTAATTTAACCCTCAGCTACCTTAGATGATTAAACATGCACTGATTAAGTACTGTGTCCATTAATTACAATTTCAATCCTTTTAAATAATCAATTCATTAGCTACCTCACAATTGTAATGCAAGAATAACTTAGTCATGATTTTACTTAATCAAGCATCTTACCAAGGCCTATAACAACATAAACACAATTTTAACAATTTTAGGAAATGAAATGCAATCAACCTAACACGAATTAAATCCAAGCTAAATTGATTAAATTAACCATTCCAACAACACAAATATTCATAGATATGTTCATCCTAACAACAAAAAAAAAAATTAAAGAGATAAGGAACAAGAATCAAATCCGGTGTTTTTTCGTGGCTTGACTAGCTTGCTCCGTTCTTCTTTCTCCATTGTCCTTGTTGACCATGGCTGCTATGAACACTTGATTACTACTCCAAATGGCTGATGAATGCCCGTTTTCCAAGAGGAGAAATCGACAAGAGAGCAAGGGAATTTGGAATGGAAAAGAAGAGAGAAAAGATGTGAATGCTTGAGATGTTTTTCAAATGACCACCCTAAGGGGGTTTTTATAGCTGAAGAGGAAGCTAAAAATAGCTAAAATTATCAGCCAAAGAGCCCTCCCTATGCCGGTCATACATGTGGCAAGGTTGAAAGTTTCAACTTTGCTAATTTAGGCTTAGGGCAATTCTATAAGCCACCAATTGTGGAGGGGTTCGTTTGCAACTTGAACAAGTCTTCAAGGGCCTCTTTGCAAGCTAAATAATCAGCCAATAAGCTGATTTGGGTCAACATATGGATGGTTTTGGGCTGTCCACTTCTTGGTCGGTTCAGTTCACTCGGATTGGTTCAAGTGGGCCACTTTTTCATATTCAATTAATAATTATTTATTTAATCCAAATTAAATTGGATATAAATTAAAATTAATTATATCATGAATTAATACACATAATTGGATCGACTTAGGCTAAAAATTAATTCGCCTTGATACTTCAATTTGCTTCTTGATTTTGAACTTAGCAGTGTTTGCCGAGTCATTTTTTCCTTTTTGTGCAGATCTGATGAAAAATGATCAAAATTAATCAAAGTTTATTATAAAATTAATTAAAATTTATTATGTGAATAATTGAAGTACAAAATAATTATTTTATAATAATTGTATGTTTTTCGACAATAATTTTGTCGAAACTGCATGAATTTGAGTTTAAAAGGGCATGAAAAAGTGTGTATATTTTCATGTTTCCAAGTAGTATCTTTTAGGTACACTCTCAAGCCACATATTATACAGTAGAATTACCAGTCCAGCCTAAATTCTAGATGTAACATATACTCTAAGGGCTTTGTCGGATTACCAGTCCAGGCTAAATCCTTTATAAGACAAAGGATTCCCTATAGAGTCCATTTTGAATTACCCATCTGGGCTAAATTTAATCCATAACATATGTTCGAGAGGAATTATATTAGGATTACCCATCCGGCTAAATCCTATTAGAATTGAGGTCGACAGATTACTCATCTGAGTTAAATACTATCCACAACAAATGCAAGACCTCTTTTGTTATGGGAAATCACATATCCATCGATTTTCCATTTATTCAACTGGGATTTAAACACTTTTCAAGCATTATCGGGCATTTTATTATTGCATACCTTCGTAACATTTATGTAATTCGAGTAAAACACATTCCACATTCATGTCAAGCATATAAGTACTATTTTATTCATTTACCACTTTATCAGGAATTTTCATTTATCGGGCTATATCGAGTAGGTGGTCATTACACATATTAATGACATTGATAAAGTTCACAAACACAACATCTCAATCAAGCATAAAAACATATGCAATTTAGTTACACGAACTTACCTCGACAAAGTGTACGTAAAATCTACTAATCCGACATTTTCCTCATTCCTCGTTCTAACTCCGAATTTGGTCTATTCGTATCTATACGAGTAGATTTAAAATCAATTTATCATATTTTACATTCATGTAGACTAAACTTTCATCCTAGGAAAAATTACTATTTTGCCCCTAACTTTTCCAAAAATTTAATTTTCGTCCCTAAGCTCGAAAAATGAAACTTGTGCAAATTACTCCCTATTCCAAGCCTAACCAAAGCCCCATTACAAATTTTACAGCACATGCATTCATAAAATTTTAGAATTTTTCATCAAATTTTACAACTTTTCATTTTAGTCCCTAAATCATGTTTTCATCAAAAATCACTTTGTAAAAGTTGTTTATATATCAATAATCTTTCATTTTCTACCATAAATTTCTAATTTTCAGCATATAAATCCATGTTCCATTTTCATGCTTTGATAACTTTTCAAATTAATCCCCCAAATAGAAAGATTAAGCTATCCCGATTCTAAAAATATCAAAATTACTAAAAACGGGACAAGGAAACTTACCCAAATTGGCCATGAAAGTATCTTTTCTCTTTCCTAGGGTTTCCATGTTTATTTTGGGGAAGATGAGAAAATATGATTTTTATTTTCTTTTCATATTTTTAATTAATTAATATTTTTACTTTCCAATTTAGTCCCTAGCCTTTTCTCATTTTCCATGGATGAATCATCCAAAAAAATCCACATTCTTATTAATGGCCTAATTACCATATAAGGACCTTAAGTTTTGAATTCCATAGCTATTAATCCTTATAGCTACTAGAATTCAACTATCGTATTTTATGCGATTTAGTCCTTCTCGTAATTAAGCACTAAATCGATAAAATTTTCATGTCAAAAATTTCACATGTCACCTCTATCATAATAAGGACTATAAAATAAAATAAAAATAAGTTTTATTTTTGGCTCAAATTTGTGGTCCTGAAACCACTGTTCTAATTTCACTGAAATTGGGCTGTTACACATTAGCATCTAAATCAATCCTCATTTCACTTGTCACAAAATTATCTCCATTGACCTCCTCACCTTAAACAATACACAGTTCCAATGTGTCCCTATGAACAATTTCCTACAATTAATCATGAATTGCATAATCTATAGAACCAATAAAATAACAGGAATAATCTTGTTTTACTAGAAACTTGCATCATATATTTGATAAACAATCTCATCACCACCTGCCCTTAGGACAAGTTTATGAGACCACCAAAGAGAAATGTTGATTATGTAGTTGCATTACATGAGGAGTATTAAGTCCTAATCTTATTTAATGTATTTTGGATGAACATATCAGTTAGTTGTAGTGTTTGGCATATTCTATCCCCCAAAGGGGAGTTATACTCAGTAGGCATATAAATACTAGTCAACATGTATGTTTAGGATGATAGTGTAACAGCCCAAACCCGGCCCAAACGTTAGGACCGAATATGGGTCGTTACAGAGAAAACTTTTTGAAACCCATTTTAAAATCTAATTCAAGTTTTGCTGAAAACTTCTCGTTTTTGGTTGTCTTGCTGAAATCATACTTAGATTAATTACGAAAATTTAATTGAAGTCAAGTTATTATACCAAATTTGAATGTGTCCGCTGACACGATAAAACATTTTCGTGTTGATTTAGAAAACATGTGGTTTTAATTTAATTTTAATAATGTAGCTTTAAACAAGTATCCGACATATGAGTAATAACAAAAGAAATAAAGTTTATGGAGGCCTTATTACAACCCAAATAAAAACAAACCAATAATAAAATAAAACCACTAAGTTTAAGTTCATTTAATTTAAGTCCACCGCATGGCCACGTCGAGTCCCTCCGGCTCCATATCCGCGATCTATGCATCACCTGAAAAAATAATGGAGAAGGTGAGTCACCAAGACTCAGTATGTAACCCTTCCCTGTTTTAAAACATTTTCATACACAACACATAACCATTAATATGCATAATATTAAGTACCCATCCTAGCCATCCAAGCGCCATTTATCTACCCCTGTTGTGGTACCAAACCACCGGTGGTGCCAAACCACTGGTGACTTATAGTCACAATGTGTTACCAAAACACCGTGTCCATAGACACAGATCATTTGATGGGGCCAACCCATCGTGTGATACCAAATCACCGGCAAGATCCCATATCTCAAGTGGGGCCAACCCACGGTGGTGTTAACCACAGGGACAAGTCGCTATGAGGTGCCAAACCTCTGGAGGTACCAAACCTCTAGTGACCGTAGTCACGGTGTGTTACCAAAACACTGGTGCCCGTCGGCACAATAATACTGCCCCCTCCACTCACTAATCCCACATCAATCAATATACATACATGTTTCATGCCATCATATGCTTAAATCTCATGCATCAATACATTATGCTTACCAAAAGCATCAAATAGCATATTCAAACAGGTACTTACCTGAATTGCCAACTATACCGATATGGTATGACATCCAACGCTACAATAACCAAATTAGCATTCACAATAATGAACATATTTAATGAGTTATACGTGTGTATGTACACACCTGTCACCACTGGATAGTCTAAATCCCGAAAAGAAGAGTCGACCACCCTAGATCTACTGCCCCTATATTCGGCCAAGACATGAGTTAGTGCATTCGGCCAAATCAACCAATTTAAAGGGTTCTCCTTTTGAACCCGAATCCTTACCCGAAAGTCTTGAGTATCAACCTTTTGCTTCACCACCCTAAAATCGGCACTTAACCAAATTAGTAGCCTTCGGCTTAATCGATTAACAACTACTTAACTAAAGTAGATCTTACCATTACTTACCAACTAAATATCGAGAAAGGAGGGTCGATCTCTCACCTGTGAATCCGGAGTTCCTAGATGGAATCGGTTTCAAAGAGTGGTTAGTTCTTCGCTTGCAAATGCCGAATTTTCGGCTTTTCTCCAACCCACAAGTCGTCAAAGAAAGGAAAATATGAAAAGAGAGTTCGGCCATCACTTACCTTCGCAAAGAATCGAATATAGGAGAAATCCCGAAGCCACTATATTATTCGGCCAAGACCACTAAGGGAGTAGTAGGAAGATTCGGCTAGGAAAGGAAAATAATGGGAGAAGGAGTGTTAGAATTTCGGCAAATAAAAAGGAAAAAGGGAAATTGAGGATGGGGTTTCGGCCAAGGCTTTGAGAGAATGGAATGATAAAAGAAAATTAGGGAAAAGTGTTTTGAATTTTCGCAAGCAAATTGAAAAAAAGAAAATCAAGGTGATCACTTAGGTGCTTTTATAAGCATTCGCACCCCCTAGTAGCCTTGTCATCAACTCTTCAACCAAGAGTCCAAAATCCATCCTACTTCCATAAATTGCTCTAGACCACTTGTTTAATTAAATTCAAAATAATTTGATTTAATCCCCAAAATAAATGAATAATCTTAATAATATCCTCTTTATATTCTATTATCCTTGGAATTGATAATAAACAAAATGCTCTTATTATCCTTAATTATCTCATAAAAAAAGAGTTTAAAGAGAGAAGGACTCTCCTTCCCATGCCGTCAAAAGAAAGATAAAAGGGAGAATTGTGACTCAACCAAGGCTCTCCCTTGTTCTTGATGGCGCTAATTGTAGCTCCCAAGTGGCCCTCCTTTGCCACTTATTCTAGGCTCATTTTATGACAAATGTTTCCTTATTTATTCTTATAACCCCTAACTACTAAGGCTCTTCACCTTTAAAGCTTATAAACCGAGATTTTCTACCAAACTGCACACTCAAAGCCTTAAATTAAGCTCTATTATTCAATAAATAAAATCTCAAATGTCCATACATAAGAAAAATAATTAAATTCCAAATAACCCCATTTTGGGATGTTACGATTCTACCCTCCTTAAAATAAATTTCGTCCAAATTACTTAATTAAAATAGATGGGGTATTGCCGCGTATCACATCCTCGTGTTCCCACGTAGCTTCTTCCACACCATGGTTCCGCCACAAGACTTTCACTAAGGGCACCGACTTCCTACGTAGAACCTTTACATCTCTATCCAAGATCCGAACCTGTTCCTCCTCAAAAGATAAGTCTGCGTTAACCTCAATTTCATCACGGCACCACATGTGATGGATCGGCAACCGATACCGCCAAAGATCGATACATGGAAGACATTATGAATTTGACTTAACTCAGTCGGCAGTTCGAGCTGATAAGCTACCGGTCCTATTCGCTTCAATACTGTATATGGGCCAATGAATCTTGGGCTTAGCTTCCCCTTTCGTCCAAATCTTAGTACCTTCTTCCAAGGCGACACCTTCAGGAAAACCTTATCCCCTACTGCATACTCCATTTCCTTGCGCTTAAGATCAGCATAGGACTTCTGTCTATCTGATGCTTCCTTAAGACGGGCTCAAATTACCTTCACTTTATCCTCGGTTTAGTTACCAATTCGGACCCAACACATGCGTTCACCCAACTCCGTCCAACACGTCGAGTTTGACATTTTCCATCTGATTAAGGCTTCGTATGGTGCCATCTCAATACTAAGCTTGGTAATCTGTTGTTGTAGGCGAACTCGGCTAAAGGTAAGAATTCCTCCCAACTACCTCGAAATTCCAAGACACAACCCCTCAACATATCTTCTAAGATCTGTATGACCCTTTGGGATTGCCCGTCTGACTGAGGATGGAAAGCTGTGCTGAAATCTAATCGCGTACCCAACGCTTGATGTAACGCTTTCCAAAACCTCGAAGTGAACCTTGGGTCCCTATCCGAGATAACTGATACGGGCACACCATGCAATCTGACTATCTCGGCCACATACAATTTTGCTAGCTTCGAGGTGAGTAATCCATCCTCACCCAGGTATGAAGTGAGTGATTTGGTCGACGGCCTCGATTACCCAAATCGCATCTTTCTTCTTTGGGCGTAAGGGGTAGACCACTAACGAAATCCATAGTGATCCTCTCCCATTTCCATTGAGGAATCTTTACCGGTTGAAGTAGCCCTGATGGCAACCGGTGTTCACCTTAACTCACGACACGTCAAACACTTCCTATGAATTCGTTATCTCACGCTTTAACCCGGCCACCGTAATCAAGTTTCAGAGATCTCCATACATCTTGCTTCCTCCCGGATGCATAGTGTATGGGCTGCTATGAGCATCATGGAGAATTTTCCGCCTCAACTCCATATCCTTTGGTATACAGGGCCGTCCTTGAAAACATAACACACCATCACCAGTCAAACTATACCCTTCTAAACCACCATCCTGAACTTGCATTCTCTTAGCATTTAACCCTTCATCCACTAACTGTTTGTCCTTGATTTCCTCGATCCATGTTGGCTTAACTTGAAGCTCTGCCAAAAGGCTTCCATCGTCATATAGGCTCAACTGAGCAAACATTGCTCTTAAGTCCGCCACAACCTTCCGGCTCAACGCGTCAGCCACCACGTTAGCCTTACCCGGATGATATTCGATGGAATAGTCGTAGTCCTTTAACAGTTCAATCCATCGGTGCTGTCTCAGATTCAGATCCTTCTGAGTCAGAAGATACCTCAAACTTTTGTGATCCGTGTAAATCACCGACTTCTCCCCATAAAGATAATGTCTCCATATCTTCAGAGCGAAGACAAGCTACCGCTAACTCTGTGTCGTGAGTTGGGTAGTTAACCTCATGCGGTCTTAGCCGACGGACGATAGGCTACTACCTTCCCATCCTACATCAACACACACCCCAAACCAATGTGAGATGCATCACAATAGATCGTGAATAATTTCCGCCTCGGGTTGTACTAAAACCGAGCTTAATCAAATCTTCCTCACTTATCAAAACTTTCTTCGCTTCTCTAACCATACAAATGGAACACCTTTCCTTAGCAACTTAGTCAATCGGCAACAGCGATCGAGAGAACCCTTCCACAAACCTCCGATAATACCTCGCTAAACCTAGTAAACTTCAGATCTCGCCACCGACTTAGGTGATTTCCACCCAACACCGCTTCAATCTTGCGGGATCCACTCTAATCCTTCCACCGACACTCGTGACCTAAGAAAGCCACCTCCTTAGCCAAAATTCGCACTTCTTGAATTTGGCATACAATTATTTTTCCCTCAACACTTGCAGAACTATCCGTAAATGCTTGTCGTGTTCCTCCTCCGTCTTAGAGTAAACTAATATGTCGTCAATGAACACCACAACGAATTGGTCTAGGTACTGTTGGAATACCCTATTCATTAAGTCCATGAACGCCGCCGGGGCATTGGTCAACCCGAATGGCATCACTAGGAACTCGTAATGCCCATATCGAGTTTGGAATGTCGTCTTGTGAACATCGGCCTCCTTCACCTTAAGTTGATGGTAACCCGACCTAAGGTCTATCTTCGAAAACATCGATGCCCCCTTCAACTGGTCAAACAAGTCATCGATCCGAGGCAATGGGTACTTGTTTTTGATCGTTAACTTGTTTAACTGACGGTAGTCGATGCACATCCGCATAGAACCGTCCTTCTTCTTGACAAACAATACAGGCGCTCCCCACGGAGATATACTAGGTCGAATAAATCCCTTATCCAAGAGCTCCTGAATTTGGGCCTTCAGCTCCACCAATTCCTTTGGTGCCATTCGGTAAGGTGCTATAGACACAGGTGCCGTTCCGGGTAGCAAGTCTATACCGAATTTGACTTCTCGATTTGGAGGCAGACCCGGAAGTTCTTCTGGGAACACATCAGCAAATTCCCCAACCGTTCGGACCTTTCCAACTACTGACTCCTTAACTTCCAAAGCACAGATTTGAACCAAGAACGCCTTACAACCCTTCTTGACCATCTTCTCAACCTTCAAGGCAGACACCACGTTGGATAGGTAATTCCTTCTATCACCTATCATAACCACTTCATCATTCTCAGCCGTCTGAAGAACCATAAGCTTAGTCACGTAATCCAAATTCACCGATACTTAACCACCAATCCATTCCAAGGATCAAATCGAACTCCCCAAACAAGAGTTCCATCGGATCGATACAAATACTACCCCTTGGAGTTCTAGGGGTTCGTCTCTATAAAGTTTATCTACCACTACAGAGTGACCTAACGGACTAACTACAGTCATCTCCCTAGAAGTAGTTTTAGAGTTTAGGTCCAAAGTCTCTACCACACTACTGGCTACGTACGAATGTGTAGACCCTACATCAATTAATGCATAATAAGGAAGACCAAAAATTAGAAATGTACCGGTTATGACATCTGGTGCGTCACCCTCCTCGTGACGCCTCGCCGCATAGACTAAGCCAGGCTGCCTAGCCTCTGTGTTGCCTGAACCTCTGCCCTGAATTCCACGACCTCGGTTAGGGGCCGTTGCTTCCTCGGCCATTATGCGACCCTCTGTGGTCCCACATTTCTATCCCGAGTGCGGTTACGCCCTCCGATGATTTCGAGCTTACTTTGGGGACAATCTCGACCGGTGCTCCAAAGACCCACACTCAAAACATCCTCTATCACGGGTCGAACAATTTCCCCAATGGGTCTTCCCATGATTACTCGAGTCGGCCTCGATTAGCAGATCATGGGCCTTGCCACCGATTTGGCCCACTTGGCTAGCCTTTTTCTCGACACCACCATTGGATCCGGTGACCCAAATCCTCTCTTTGATTATTCCTACTATAATTACATCTCACGACCTCCTTGATCCCTCGGCTACTTTAGCCTTTTCCACAAGAGATGAAAACTCACGAACTTGTCATGGGCAATCAGTAACCTCAAATCATCTCGGAGTCCGTCCTCAAAGCGGACACAGCGCTCGTGTTCAGTAGCCACGATGCCTCTAGCATACCTACTCAGTCTTAAAAACTCTGCCTCATATTCCGCTACTGACTTAGTTCCTTGCACTAACCCCAGAAAGGCTTTCCTCTGAGCATCTGTATAACTGGTGCCCACATACTTCTTCTGATAGGCGGTTTTGAAATAATCCCAAGTCAAATCATCTGCCGTAGCGCCATCTCGCACTGTCAGCCACCACTGATACGCTTCATCCTTTAGAAGCGATACGGCCCCTTTCAGTTTTTCTTCCTCAGTCAGGTCAAGATCATCCATGATCCTTTCAGTTGACTCTAGCCAGTACTCTGCTGCACTGGGTGCCACTCCTGACACACCTCGGAACACTTCCGCCCCATTGGACCGAATTCGCTCGGGAACAGATTTTCGAGCTCTCAGATTTCCACTAGCTCCAGCCACCAACTCGAGGACTCGCAACACGCGACTTGCGATCGCCTCTCCTCGTCGATCTTGCTCCTCCACTCCAAAAGTTTGGAGGTGGTGGTGGCAGTGGTACTTCATTTTCGAACCATGTCCCGACTGACGGGTTCGGATATAGTCATTCTTCCCTACCACGTCCCACGTCGGCCACGTCCTCTAGAACACATTCTATCTAACGTGCTTTAATCGATTAAGAAAAATTTTATGAATTAGTGATTTGTTCCGCTTGATTACCCGCGAAAAGTTTTATGAAAAATTGAATAGGGATTCTTTCGATCAGACAAGGTTTCAGTTTCCTAACCTAGTCCACACAAAGAAGTTCTTGCATCCATTCCTTAATACTTTCCATACCTATTCGCTCTTCGGACATTTCTGCCCATTTCTAGCCCAGGGGTATTTTCGTCTTTTTCCTACAGGGGTATTTTCGTAATAAAAGAGATTTTAAAACTTTAGTAAAGTAGGTTGTTTTTGAAATTCCCAACACTGGGGGTTACTATTAAAAATTGATAAGGGTTGAAGTTATGGCATTATTTCGAAAACCGGGGGTATTTTGGTAATTTTGTCCATCAGGGGTAATTTTGTAATTTTTGTAAATCAAGGGTGTTTTAATAATTGTCAAACTCTGAGGGTCCCTTTTGAGAATTTTTTTTCTTAAAACGGTGATGTTGCAAAAATTTTGTACTGTGGTCGTTTTGGTAATTTTATAAGTTGAGGCGTTTTAATTTTTCCAAACTAAAATGTTTCATTGATGATTTCCAAAGTGAGTTGAATATTTGAGAAGTAGTTAAAATTTTGGACAAAATCATTGAGTTAATGTTTTATGAACCAAGGGTATTTTAGTAATTTTACCCTAAGGGTATTTTCGTAATTTTCCACAAATCAACTTTTGGGAAAACATTGTAAAAGAGTTGTTCTTACGTTTGAAGGAGTGATTTTAAAAGTTTTAAAACCAAGTTTTGTTGTTTCATTCCTTTTTCAAAATCGAGGCTAATTCCTTTCGGGTTTTAGTCATTATGTTTAGCTTTGTGACCGAGCCTTCTTGGTCGGTGAACCCAAGCTACGCACTGCAGTGTTTCGTGTGGAGAGGAGGTGAGTCATCGGACCGCTTAAATACCAAGCTCCCACCAACCTTTCTAGACATGCTTGAGAGGTTACCACACCACCGAGCCCTCCGGGTTAGGGTGAACCCAAGCTACGCACCGTAGGATACTGCGAAGAGGTGGTGAGTCACTCTGACCGCTTAAATACCGAGCTCTTCCTGGATCCAATCCTAGACATGCGTCATGGAGTTACCACACCCTAGCTCAAAGGACCAAGTCATAGGTTGGTTTAGTTCTTTAAGTCTTATGTTACTGCTTTGTGTGTTTGAGTAATCTAATCCTAGGGTTCAAGTTCCTATAAGTCTATCTACGTTCCATGCTTCCTACCCTTCTACAGAATATAATTCACAAAGAGGTTTAGATGTACTTACATGGGCGGATCGATGCCGGAGACTCGGGCCATGCTTCTTTAAAACCCAAAAACAATTAATAAGGCCTACTAAAACATTTTTGGGCCTTGGGCCCCAGTAGAAACTTTGAATTGGGCTCGATACCAATTTGTAACACCCAAACCCAATTTCAAACGTTAGGACCGAATATGGGTCGTTACTGGAGAAAACTTTTGAAACCCATTTTAAAATCTAATTCAAGTTTTTTGAAAACTTCTCGCTTTTGGTTGTCTTCTTGAAATCATACTTAGATTAATTACGAAAATTTAATTGAAGTCAAGTTATTATACCAAATTTGAATGTGTCCATGACACGATAAAACATTTTCGTGTTGATTTAGAAAACATGTGGTTTTAATTTAATTTTAATAATGTAGCTTTAAACAAGTATCCGACATATGATTAATAACAAAAGAAATAAAGTTTATGGAGGCCTTATTACAACCCAAATAAAAGCAAACCAATAATAAAATAAAACCACTAGGTTTAAGTTCATTTAATTTAAGTCCACCGCATGGCCACCTCGAGTCCCTCCTACCCATATCCACGATCTATGCATCACATGAAAAAATAATGGAGAAGGTGAGTCACCCAGACTCGATATGTAACCCTTCCCGCTTTTAAAACATTTTCATACACAACACATAACCATTAATATGCATAATATTAAGTACCCATCCTAGCCATCCAAACGCCACTGCTCTACCCTGTTGTGGTACCAAACCACCGGTGGTGCTAAACCACCGGTGACTTATAGTCACAATGTGTTACCAAAACACCGGTGTCCATAGACACAGATCATTTGATGGGGTCAACCCATCGTGTGATACCAAATCACCGCGACGATCCCATATCTCAAGTGGGGCCAACCCACGGTGGTGTTAACCACGAGGACAAGTCGCTATGAGGTGCCAAACCTCCTGAGGTACCAAACCTCGGTGACCGTAGTCACGGTGTGTTACTAAAACACTGGTGCCCGTCGGCACAATAATCTGCCCCTCCACTCACTAATCCCACATCACCAATATACATACATGTTTCATGCCATCACATTCTTAAATCTCATGCATCAATACATTATGCTTACCAAAAGCATCAAATAGCATATTCAAACAGTACTTACACGAATTGCCAACTATACCAATATGGTATGACATCCAACGCTACAATAACCAAATTAGCATTCACAATAATGAACATATTTAATGAGTTATACGTGTGTGTACACACACGTCACCACCGGATAGTCTAAATCCCGAAAAGAAGAGTCGACCACCCTAGATCTACTGCCCCTATATTTGGCCAAGACATGAGTTAGTGCATTCGGCCAAATCAACCAATTTAAAGGGTTCTCCTTTTGAACCCGAATCCTTATCCGAAAGTCTTGAGTATCAACCTTTTGCTTCACCACCCTAAAATCGGCACTTAACCAAATTAGTAGCCTTCGACTTAATCGATTAACAACTACTTAACTAAAGTAGATCTTACCATTACTTACCAACTAAATATCAGAGAAAAGAGGGTCAGATCTACTGCTTGTGAATCCCGGAGTTCCTAGATGGAATCAGTTTCAAAGAGTGGTTAGTTCTCTGCTTGCAAATGCCGAATTTTTGGCTTTTCTCCAACCCACAAGTCGTCAAAGAAAGGAAAATATGAAAAGAGAGTTCGGCCATCACTTACCTTCGTAAAGAATCGAATATAGGAGAAATCCCGAAGCCACTATATTATTCGGCCAAGACCACTAAGGGAGTAGTAGGAAGATTCGGCTAGGAAAGGAAAATAATGGGAGAAGGAGTGTTAGAATTTCGGCAAATAAAAAGGAAAAAGGGAAATTGAGGATGGGGGTTTTCGGCCAAGGCTTTGAGAGAATGGAATGATAAAAGAAAATTAGGGAAAAGTGTTTTGAATTTTTGGCTAAGCAAATTGAAAAAAAAGAAAATCAAGGTGATCACTTAGGTGCTTTTATAAGCATTCGGCACCCCCTAGTAGCCTTGCCATCCAACTCTTCAACCAAGAGTCCAAAATCCATCCTACTTCCATAAATTGCTCTAGACCACTTGTTTAATTAAATTCAAAATAATTTGATTTAATCCCCAAAATAAATGAATAATCTTAATAATATCCTCTTTATATTCTATTATCCTTGGAATTGATAATAAACAAAATGCTCCTATTATCCTTAATTATCTCATAAAAAAAGAGTTTAAAGAGAGAAGGGACTCTCCTTCCCATGCCATCAAAAGAAAGATAAAAGGGAGAATTGTGACTCAACCAAGGCTCTCCTTGTTCTTGATGGCGTCAATTGTAGCTCCCAAGTGGCCCTCCTTTGCCACTTATTCTAGGCTCATTTATGACAAATGTTTCCTTATTTATTCTTATAACCCCTAACTACTAAGGCTCTTCACCTTTAAAGCTTATAAACCGAGATTTTCTACCAAACCGTGCACACTCAAAGCCTTAAATTAAGCTCTATTATTCAATAAATAAAATCTCAGCGGTCCATACATAAGAAAAATAATTAAATTCCAAATAACCCCATTTTTGGGATGTTACAGATAGAGTAATTATGGTAGCTTTTACTTCCATTCAAGTGAAGTATATTTTCTGTTGATGTTAATGAAACTGTCATCTAGGAGTTATGAATTGTATTCGACAAATAATATAGTCCGCTGGGGATACTATCCATCAAGGATAGGTATTCGCCATTGTTGCATGTAAGACTATCTACACCCAAATGTATCTTCTAGAAACTATTAGAATATTATTTAAATATATATGTTGAGTTATCTTGGTTGTTGGAAACCAATTATAAGGTTGAAAATATTTAGCTTTAGAGCTCACTAAGTTCTTTCGAACTTACTCCCTTTCTTTCTCTTTTCCAAGTATTACCATGATGTGGACGAGTCGTGGAAGGGACTTAGCTAGAAGATAGCAGCCTCTATTGTGAACCTCGTATATATTTGTTTCATAACATGCATATACTTTCATTTTGGGCAGGTGATGTGTAACTCTATCTTGTAACCAACATTTATAATAATTTACATCTTTCGCCAAATCATTATTTTAAGAAAATGTTTATGTAATCTTGAAGTATAGGTTAAACCTTTGTAAATTATGGTTTATGAAATCATCTTTTAGTTTTATACGCCAATTTGATTTAAACGATATTTAACTACTAGCATTGCACTTGAAACTTTTGTGTGGGAAATAACTAACCTTGCATTTTATGTAAACCTGTCGACTTTTGTAAGGCTTCCATTGAAAGGTCATTTTCAATTATTTTTAATGTTATATGGCGTATCCTTGACTTATTTTTTTCATTTAAATTTTGGGTTAACACCTCAGTTTAGTGAGTATTCATCGAAACATCAATAACCAAGTTTAAACCCTCTTTTAGTGTAACGCCTCAATCTACCAATGAGGGTTAAGGTGTTAGAAGTTTTGTATTAGAGCCAAGGATGAGTAGATTCTTAGAAAAATGAAGGTTATGTCATGCCTCAATTTGCTTCTTACATGTTTCCGGTTAGTTCCTTGTAGTGTTGCTAAGCTGTGCCTATGTGTGGAAATTAGAATGTCTTTGGATTTGCATGATATTACTGGAAAAAGATTTGAGAGAAATATTCCTCAGACTCGTGGTTTGGAGCCTTTGGCTAATCTAGGAGCAGCTAAAATTGCCGCAAGAGATACTTTTGTCAAGACGATGGAACGATGGTTTGACCAATGTAACAGTGCAATTTAGACCTTATTCAAAATAGTGGTTTCGAGACCACAAATCTGAGGTCAAAATAATATTTTAATGTTATCTTTGGTGTTGATTCTATGTGACATAGCCTGTGTGAAAATTCTGTGTGATAATTTTATCAATTGTGTGTTTAATTAAGAGAAATGACTTAATTGCATAAGGTGCAAAATGCTATGTGCTGATTTATTTGTGCTTAATTGTTGTTGGCTTTTTAAGGTGGATGCCTTATGTTGTTAATAATCCATTTTTTTTATGGTGGATGGTTAAATAACAAGATAACCTTAATGTATATTTGTCTTATATGTTTATTAATCTGTTAGTTTGGTAAATTAATAATTATGTTTAATATGTTATAATAAAACATGGAAAATGGTCATTGTTATCATCTTTGCTCCACAAAAAATTGAGAGTGAAAGAAGGGTTTTAAGCTTTGAAAATTTTAACTATTGTTCATCTTCATTTAAGGTATGTTTGAGCTCAGTTTTTGTTAATTTCTATGTTTTCATAATCGTTGTTCGTGCTCTATTTAACCCATGTTGAAATTTTGTGAATTGATGATGTTCTTGTGATGAGCCATTGATGAATGCATGAGCTATGTGCTAGTTGATAGTGAAATATGAAAACTTGGTGTTGGGTTAACATAGTTTGAATTGAGATTATTAGTGAAATTGAGCATTTTAGACTTAATTGAGAAAATGAGTAATTGAAGGATTAAATTGTAAAATAAATGAAAGGTGTGTGCTTGTATGAGCATAGTGAGAATTTGGCTACGCATGGGTACAAGCAAATTATATGTATTTGGTGATTTGATGAATTAAGGACTAAAGTGTCAAAATGGGTAAATAGGAGGGATATTTTGTAAAATGCCCTAAATATGTATGTGTGGATCAAATTGAATGAATTTGTGATTAAATGGATTGAATTTGAATGTGTATAGGCCAAGAAAGGATAAGTTCGGATTGAGATCGAGGCAAAGATAAAGTGCTCGATTAATCGACCGTTTTACTATTCAACGTCCGAGGTAAGTTCGAATATAGTACAAGTATTTGTGTTCTATGTGATGTGAATTTAATAAATATCTATATAACTTTGAGCTTAGAAATGCTATGTGCTGAATCGAATTAGAAAGTATGTAACATCCTAGATTAGGGGTTATGCGTTTGTGCATAATTCATGAGTAGTAGGTTTTGGCAGTGTTTGGAAGTGAATTAAGGGTTTTTAAAATCCTAGGATGGAAGAGAAAGCTTTGGACAATTATTGGTTTTTAAGTTAAAAACAAGAAGTGATGTGGAAAAGTGGCAAGGGGCGCCACCTAAGATGCAAGGGTTATGGCATCAAGTGAAGTACTTTGAGGGAAGAGGTTCGAATCCCATTGTGTGCATCTTTGCTTAATTTTATGAAATAGCATGTTTACTGTGATATGTTGTGTGCATTTTTAGAACCTTGGAAATGTAAGGAAATGTATGGAAATGTATGGAAATGTAAGGAAATGTATGGAAATGTAAGGAAATGTAAGGAAATGTATGGAAATGTAAGGAAATGTATGGAAATGTAAGGAAATGTATGGAAATGTATGGAAATGTAAATGTAAATGTATGGAAATGTATGGAAATGTATGGAAATGTATAAATGTATGGAAATGTAAGGAAATGTATGGAAATGTAAGGAAATGTTAAGTTCAAAGTGAACATTTTTAGAAACTAGGAAATGTAAGGAAATAATTTTGAAATGTTAAGTTTCAAAAAGAGGAAAGTTAACATTTTGGAAACCTAAGTAAAATAGGAAAGTGAACATTTTGGAAACCTAAGTAAAATATGAAAGTGAACATTTTGGAAACCTAGGAAATGTCAAGTTTAAAGAGCCACACGAAAATTTTTGGAAACTTAGAAATGACTTAGAAATGTCGAGTTTTAAAGTTTAAAAGAGGAAATTAAGGCAAGGTGGCCTTAAGAGAAAAGGTATGTGAAATTTGACACACAATTGGGCTTGGAAAAGTGGCTTGGAGATGCCACTTAGGGCCTCTGGAAATGGCGCCACATGCAAGTGTATTTGGGCCAAGGATCGAGTCACTTAGGAAGCAAATAAAAGAAGTTTTATTTTGCTACAAAGAGCAGAGAGGTGGATGGCATGTGTGCTCTTAAAAGAGGAGTTTTATTTCCTTTAGTATTTTGGCTAATTAGGAGATAATTGTTGGATCAATTCTTTTGATAAAGTGATAATTATCACATAGGAAGAGTGGTGGCCAAGTAGGGGACTCTAGCCTAGTAATTTCGGCTATAAAAGGGAAAGAAGGCCATTCATTCATTCATTCACTCTTCCTTTGCCAAATTTCTAAAGTAGATTCTCCTCTCTCCAAAATTCTCTGCTTTTATTCTTCCTTCTCTTTTCTTTCTAATTCCTCCAAAAGCCGAAAGTTGTGAGAGCATCTTTTAGCCATAGCCGAATCTCTGAAGGTTGAAGTGAAGGTGTAATCGATTCCTTCAAATAAGGGTAAGATCCAAGTTTAGTTTCCATTCTTTTATATTTTAGACTTATCAACATTTAGGAACTAATTTCGATTATTAATCCTGGCCGAATCATGGAAGGAGAAGTTCTTTTCTCGAAGGTACACCGTAGGCCGCGTGTTCCCTAGTTATTCGGTGAATTTCGAGATTTAAGATCCTTAAGGTAAGTGACTATGAATATTCAGCCAAGACCCTATTTTTGTAGTAGAATGGTGAAAACTAACCGATTCAAGGGATCTAGTGAGTAGCCGATTTAAAAGGGGGAAGAATACAAGTTTTCGGGATTTGATTTTTATTCAATCGGCATTATAGGTACACAAATCCTCCTAGGATTTGGTTTTATGGCCGAATAGGCCTTTGCTAAATATTACCATGTTGGTAGAATGTAGGCATTAAAAATCTAAGGTAGTTGATCGGATTTGGATTTCAAGTGAAATTGTTAAGTGAATCAGGTGTGTACCCTACCCTAAGTTTTAATACGTTCATGGCTATGTTTTAAATTAAATGTGTTAATATGAAAGTGTAAGAACATGGCTAAGGTTCCGTGTGTACACCACACTAATCTTAATAGATTTATGGCTTAAACTTGATATATGTGTTAATATGAAAGTGTAAGAATGTGGCTAAAGTACCATGTTATGGTACAAAATACTCAGGTACGTTTTCCTACTCCTACTAGGCTTACGAAATATGTTATACTTAACATGTGAAAAGTGATGAATGTGAATTTAAGTATGATATGCATGATATGAATAATATGGGGCATTCGAGTTATTTGAGAAAGGGGAAGTGAATGTGATGACTTCAGTCTCACTATCTGAATGTGGTAACTTTGGTCACATTATCTGAATGTGGCGACTTCGGTCACATTATCTGAATGTGGTAACTTTGGTTACATTATCTGAATGTGGTGTCTCATGACACAATTATCTGGTGGCTATGCCACGAATTTTATATGGGCGATGAGCACGTCGACTTCAGCGACTGCCTTCGATGGTGTGTAGCGGATAGAGGGTTGACTTAGTAGTCCCCACGGTGTGCAGGATGGTACGGGTTGAGTGTAGCGGATGGCTAACTAGGTTTGGGTTTGGGTTGCATCATTATTTTTACCTGTTATATGAACATGTATGTGATATGATAATGCATGCCTGAAATGTTAATTCTTAGTGTTGGTTACACATTGAGTCTATTTGACTCACCCCGCTGTGGGACTATTTTCAGGTGACGAACAGTAATGGACCGGGTTCGGCAGAATCTTAGGGATGGCCATGCACAACAAGAAATTTACGACTTGGACTTTTATTTTATTTTAAGTATTTTGAATTTAAATTTTGGGAATTATTTGATGTAATAAGGCCTTAGTAGGAATATTTTATTCTGTTTTTAATTGTTAAGCTTACGAATTTTTATCAATTAAAGATTAAGTAAATCTATTTTCATACAAAGCCCAAACGTTTTGTCACCTAAAGTAAAGGATTTTAATAATGAATTAAACTTGTTTTCAACTCAAGCCCAACCCAAAACAATCTTTCTTTCAAAACACACAAGTTTTTCCTAAGTAACAAAAGAATTTGAAACGGTTTGCACCGGGGAACATACCAGATCCGGTCAAAACTCGTGGGCCGGGTGTGGGGTGTTTCAGTTTGGTATCAGAGCCCAATTTTAAACTCTCGGCCTTAGGTTTAAGGCCCAAAACGTTTTCCAAAGTAAGCCCAAAAGGAATTTTCTGAAAAATTTTCAGGTTTTTCTAGCATCGCCCACAAGTCTCCGACCCGCAGGCCACCAGGTAAGTACTTCTGACTTCTGAAGTGATTTGAATATGTGAAATGTATGGACTTTTATGGCAACGTAGATTAGTCTGATAAGTATTTGAACCCTAGGACTAGTGTACCCCAACAAATACATAAGACTTAAATATCTAATTAAACAAACATGTGGTTGAGTCGCCGAGTTAGGGTGTGGCAACCATGGTACGCATGTCTAGGATTGGTTTCGTGGGAGCTTGGTATTTAAGCAATCAGAGTGACTCACCTCCTCTCCACTCGAATCCTACCAGTGCGTAGCTACTGGTTCACTCTAACCAAGAGGACTTATACACTGCTAAACCCCTAACTAAAACCCGAAAGGGACTAGCCGTATTTTTATGGAAACCCTAGTTTTAAAATTTCTAAATTACCCTCTTGATTTGAAAAAGATTATTTTTATAAATTTTCCTGAAATATTTCTGATTTACAAATTTACTAAAATACTCCTAGTGGTAAGATTACAAAATGCCCTTGGTTTATGAAATTTCCAAATGACCGCAGTTCTTATCAAAATTTCACTACTTTGCTTAAAGGAACCCTAAATTTACAAAATATCAACATACCTTGATTATGGAAAGAAATTTAAGAAAATATCCCTGATTTGTAAAATGACCAAAATACCCTCAGAAGGGAAAATCAACGAAGTACCCTCAAATTAGAAATCTTCAAAATGCCCTTAGTTTTAAATTTACCTTATTACCCTTGATTTCAATAAAATTTCCTCACTTTGTAAAAGTATTTAAAACCCTATTTTGCAAAAGTCCAAAATACCCCGATTTGAAAATTTACGAAATTACCCCAATTGACAAAATTACCAAAATGACCCTGATTTTCAAAATTTTTGCAACATCACCGATTTGGAAAAAAAATCTCAAAAAGAAACCTCAAGTTTTGCAAATTTTGAAATACCCTTGATTTATTGAGATTTACAAATTTACCCTGGTTAATTACCAAAATACCCTTGTAATTTTAAAATTTTTGAAAAGCCCCGAGATTTCAAAATTACCAAAATACCCTTATTGACAACATCACCAAGGAACCTTATTTTGACAAATTACGAAAATACCCCTGTATGGCAAATTACAAAAATACCCCTAGGTAGTGGAAAAATAGCAACAATGAAAACTACAACATTTCTCTGAATGAACGAAAGTTTATAATTGATTGATGGATGTATGAATGTAAAGACTGTATGCATGTATGAATACGAAAGAACCACTTCTAAAAATTCTTTCCATAAAACTTCTTCGCGGTTAATCAGTGAAACAAAATTTTTTAATACATAAAACATCTTAATCGATTAAATCGCGACGTTAGAAATAAGTTCTAAGGGACGTGAACTTAGAGATTGTGCTGGAAAGTATGATGGTTCTATTAAGATCGAGTCTGACAGATAAGCATAAGTGCGGTGAGAAGGATTGTACGATTGTTAGTAAGTAATTTTGAGGACGAAATTATTTTTAAGGAGGGTAGAATCAGTAACATCCTAGATTAGGGGTTATGCATTTGTGCATAATTCATGAGTAGTAGGTTTTGGCGGTGTTTGGAAGTGAATTAAGGGTTTTAAAATCCTAGGATGGAAGAGAAAGCTTTGGACAATTATTGGTTTTAAGTTAAAAACAAGAAGTGATGTGGAAAAGTGGCAAGGACACCACCTAAGGTGCAAGGGTTATGGCATCAAGTGAAGTACTTTGAGGAAGAGGTTCAATCCCATTGTGTGCATCTTTACTTAATTTTATGAAATAGCATGTTTATTGTGATATGTTGTGTGCATTTTAGAACCTTGGAAATGTAAGGAAATGTATGGAAATGTAAGGAAATGTATGGAAATGTATGGAAATGTATGGAAATGTAAGGAAATGTATGGAAATGTAAGAAATGTATGGAAATGTAAGGAAATGTATGGAAATGTAAGTAAGAAATGGAAATGTAAGGAAATATATGGAAATGTAAGGAAATGTATTGAAATGTATGGAAATGTAAGGAAATGTATGAAATGTAAGGAAATGTATTGAAATGTATGGAAATGTAAGGAAATGTATGGAAATGTAAGGAAATGTTAAGTTCAAAGTGAACATTTTTGGAAACTAGGAAATGTAAGGAAATGATTTTGAAATGTTAAGTTTCAAAAGAGAAAGAACATTTGGAAACCTAAATAAAATAGGACATTTTGGAAACCTAAGTAAAATAGGAAAGTGAACATTTTGGAAACCTAGGAAATGTCAAGTTTAAAGAGCCAAACAAAAATTTTTGAAAACTTAGAAATGACTTAGAAATGTCGAGTTTTAAAGTTTAAAAGAGGAAATTAAGGCAAGGTGGCCTTAAGAGAAAAAGTATGTGAAATTTGACACACAATTGGGCTTGGAAAAGTGGCTTGAAGATGTCACTTAGGGCCTCTGGAAATGGCACCACATGCAAGTGTATTTGGGCCAGGGATCGAGTCACTTAGGAAGCAAATAAAAGAAGTTTTATTTTACTACAAAGAGCAGAGAGGTGGACGACATGTGGGCTCTTAAAAGAGGAGTTTTATTTCCTTTAGAATTTCGGCTAATTAGGAGATAATTGTTGGATTAATTCTTTTGATAAATTGATAATTATCACATAGGAAGAGTGGTGGCCAAGTAGGGGGCTCTAGCCTAGTAATTTCGGCTATAAAAGGGAAAAAAGGCCATTCATTCATTCATTCACTCTTCCTTTGTCGAATTTCTTAAGCAGATTCTCCTCTCTCTGTCGAAATTCCTACAGTTTTATTCTTCCTTCTCTTTTCTTTCTAATTCCTCCAAAAGCTGAAAGTTGTGAGAGCATCATTTAGCCATAGCCGAATCTCTGAAGGTTGAAGTGAAGGTGCAATCGATTCCTTCAAATAAGGGTAAGATCAAAGTTTAGTTTCCATTCTTTTATATTTTAGACTTATCAAAATTTAGGGACTAATTTTGATTATTAATCTTGACCGAATCATGGAAGGAGAAGTTCTTTTCCCGAAGGTACACTATAGGTCATGTGTTCCTAGTTATTCGATGAATTTCGAGATTTAAGATCCTTAAGGTAAGTGACTATGAATATTCGGCCAAGACCCTATTTTTGTAGTAGATCTATTATTATGTGTTTTAAGCTGAAAACTAACCAATTCAAGGGATCTAGTGAGTAGCCGATTTCAAAGGGGGAAGAATACAAGTTTTTGGGATTTGATTTTTTATTCAATCGGCATTAAGGTAAGTACACAAATCCTACTAGGATTTGGCCGAATAGGCCTTTGCTAAATATTACCATGTTGGTCGAATGTAGGCATTAAAAATATAAGGTAGTAGATCGGATTTTGGGATTTCAAGTGAAATTGTTAAGCGAATCAGGTGTGTACCCTACCCTAAGTTTTAATACATTCATGGCTATGTTTTAAATTAAATGTGTTAATATGAAAGTGTAAGAACATGGCGAAGGTACTGTGTGTACCCCACACTAATCTTAATAGATTTATGGCTTAAACTTGATATATGTGTTAATATGAAAGTGTAAGAATGTGGCTAAAGTACCATGTTATGGTACAAATTACTCAGTGCACGCTTTTCCTACTCCTACTAGGATTACTTAAATATGTTATACTTAACATGTGAAAAATGACATGAATGTGAATTTAAGTATGATATGCATGATATGAATAATATGGGGCATTCGGGTTATTTGAGAAAGGGAAGTGAATGTGAAGACTTGGTCTCGCTTATCCGAATGTGGTGACTTGGTCACATTATCCGAATGTGGTGGCTTGGTCACATTATCCGAATGTGGTAACCGGTTGCATTATCTCGAATGTGGTGTCTCATGACCCAATTATCTAGTGGCTATGCCACGAATTTTATATGGGCGATGAGCACGCCGATTGCAATGATCGCCTTCGATGGTGTGTAGCGGATGGAGGGTTGACTTAGTAGTCCCCACTGTGCGGGATGATGGTACGGTGGAGTGTAGCGGATGGCTAACTAGGTTTGGGTTTGGGTTGCATCATTATTTTTACCGTTATATGAACATGTATGTGATATGATAATGCATGCCCGAAATGTTAATTCTTAGTGTTGGTTACACATTGAGTCTATTTGACTCACCCATTGTGGGACTATTTTCGTGTGACGAACAAGAATGGACCAGTTCGATGAATCTTAGGGATGGCCATGCACAAGAAGAAAGTTACGACTTGGACTTTTATTTTATTTTAAGTATTTTGAATTTAAATTTTGGGAATTATTTGATGTAATAAGGCCTTAGTAGGAATATTTTATTCTATTTTTATTGTTAAGCTTACGAATTTTTATCAATTAAAGATTAAGTAAATCTATTTTCATACAAAGCCCAAACATTTTGTCACCTAAAGTAAAGGATTTTAATAATGAATTAAACTTTTTTTCAACTCAAGCCCAACCCAAAACAATCTTTCTTTCAAAACACACAAGTTTTTCCTAAGTAACAAAAGAATTTGAAACGGTTTACACCGGGAACATACCAGATCCGGTCAAAACTCGTGGGCCGGATGTGGGGTTTTTTAGTTTGATATCAGAGCCCAGTTTTAAACTCTCGGCCTTGGGTTTAAGGCCCAAAATGTTTTCCAAAGTAAGCCCAAAAGGAATTTTCTAAAAATTTCAGTTTTTTCGGCATGGCCCACTAAGTCTCCAACCATGATCCACCGTAAGTACTTGACTTCAAGTGATTTGAATATGTGAAATGTATGGGATTTTATGGCATCGTAGATTAGTCTGATAAGTATTTGAACCCTAGGACTAGTGTACCCCAACAAATACATAAGACTTAAATATCTAATTAAACAAACCTGTGGTTGAGTCGCCGAGTTAGGGTGTGGCAACCATGGTACGCATGTCTAGGATTGGTTTCGGAGGGAGCTTGGTATTTAAGCAGTCCGAGTGACTCACCTCCTCTCCACTCGAACCCTACCTGGTGCATAGCTACGATTCACTCTAACCAAGAGGACTTATACATGGGCTAAATCCCTAACTAAAACCCGAAAGGGACTAGCCGTATTTTTATGGAAACCCTAGTTTTAAGATTTCTAAATTACCCTCTTGATTTGAAAAAGATTATTTTATAAATTTTCCGAGATATTTCGATTTACAAATTTAATAAAATACTCCTAGTGGTAAGATTACAAAATGCCCTTGGTTTATGAAATTTCCAAATACCCACGCTTATCAAAATTTCACTACTTTGCTTAAAGGAACCTTAAATTTACAAAATATCAACATACTTTGATTATGGAAAAAATTTACAAAATATCCCTGATTTACAAAATGACCAAAATACCCTCAGAAGGGAAAATCAATGAAGTGTGTGAAATTAGAAACGCGATAGAAATGATTGGCACTATGTGTGTGAGTTGATAGAAGCTTCGGCTCATTGAATCAGCATTGTGTGTGTGATACCGTTATAAACTCGGTTTAACATAATGGCACTAAGTGTGTGACATAAGCAAGAGAATAACAAAGATTGATCGAAGTATAAAGTCAAATGATTAAGTAGCATGGTTGGTGAAGTTATTATGTGTTGGAAAAGGTATGTATGATACCTATGTGGTTGATGAAATTGAAAGTAGATGACTGGAATGCTATGTGCGTATTGGATAAATTTGAACTTGTGCACCCTTGGTAAATTATCTATGTGATGGCTAAATGTTTATATTGAATTGGTTCATTGAGTTAATTGCATATAAATTCAAACTTACTAAGCTTTGAAAGCTTATTGTGTGATTGTTTCTCTATTTTACAGTGTCAGTAAAGCTAGCTCGAATCCGGGGATCGTTAGCATCTCAATCACACTATCGGGAATCTATTTTGGTACTTTGGAAAGATGCATATAGTTGAATTATGGCATGTATAGGGGAGTAGATAAGATATGTCCTGAAATGTTTAATCCTTTCCATGTGAGTTGGCTTGGAAGTTGAATGATGTTTAACTTATGAATGAGTTATAGAAATGGTATATTTCATGATGGTGTGGTTGATGATAAGATGTGGTTTGAAGAAAGTTTATGATATGGATTACATGATGTTTGGTATATTCATGTTTTGATGTATATTTGTCACTTTGAATGGCTTTAATTGTGATGACAATGATATGGGAGTAAATGGTTTAGTTGGTGATTGGATAATGCATGAAATGGTATGTTTGAATGCCTTTGAAAGCATGGATTGGTATTCTATTGATGCTTGTAGGTATGATCTTATTGTGGGAGGGAAATTTGGCCTTACAAATGGCCTGTTTTGCCTACACGGTTATGGCATACGGGCGTGCCTATTAACCGTGGGATAAAGTCAGTAGCTAGATTAAGAGCACAAGACCATGGTTTGGACACATGGGTGTGCCTGATGGCCGTGTGAAAAAGTCAGTATACATGCCCTATTTAACACGGCTTGGACACATGGGTGTGTCTGGTAACTGTGGGAGGCATATTATCTGGTTGCACAGGTGTGTGACCTCAATAGTGTTGAATAATGCTTGAAAATTTGAAAACTTTCATAAGCGTTCGATTTAGTCTCAACCCCTTTTAACATTTGATTAAGGTCTCATAGACCTAGATGGGGACTATATGTTTGTATTTGAGCATGTATGATTAATGATAGACTATGTGTTGTGGAATGAATGTATATTATTATGGTTGTTTGGTAATTCCTCTTAACCCTATTTCGGTGACAGTCTCGGGTTAGGGGTGCTACTTTTATTGGTATCAGAGCAACGATTTAGTCGATTCTCAGACTAACGTAGCTTGTGTCAGTCTAGCTATACATGCCATATATGAAATTGTGATAGTGTGATAAATTTTGATAGATGAAAATGTGTTTTCATATAGTAATGGATCTCGATCGAGCAAATGTTGATGATGTAGAGAGTAATGTGCCTGCTCCCGCTCAAGGGACAGTGCCGGCCACATCTAGGCCAAATGAAAGTAGTGAGGGAGGAGAGGCTAAGCAAGCTTTCTGTCGTATGATGAGTGAATAGTTTTGGAGTTCATTCAAATGAATCCGACTGCTCCACAACCTCCACCCCCACATGATCCTGTTGTACCATAAGTGATAGATCTGATTCAACTAAATAAACCTTCGGTGGATAAGATTTGAAAGTACGGAGCTGAAGAGTTTAGGGCCACTTCCGCTGATGATGTTGAGAAAGATGAGTTTTGGCTTGAGAATACAATTCGGGTATTCGATGAGATGTCATTGACTTCTGATGAATGTATAATATGTGTTGTTTTATTGTTGAGAGATACTTCAAATAATTGGTGGAAAACTATAATATCCGTGGTTCCAAGAGAGAGAATTACCTGGGATTTCTTTCAAGTTGAGTTCAAAAAGAAGTATATCAGCCAACGATTTATTAATCAGAAACGTAAAGAGTTTCTAGAGCTGAAACAATGGCGCTTGTCAGTTACTGAGTATGAGCCGTAATTTGTAAGATTGAGCCGGTATGCACGAGAATGTGTTTCAACTGAAGCTACTATGTGCAAATGCTTCATAGAAGGTTTGAATGAGGACATCAAGTTGTTGGTTGGGATACTTGATATAAATGAATTTGTTGTGTTAGTTGGAAGAGCATGCAAAGCTAAGGAGCTCAGTAAAGAAAAAAAGAAAGCCGACTCTAAAGCTTGTGATGAAAGAAAAATATCTATGAGTAAGTTTTCTCAACCTTCGACAGAGAGATTTAGAGATGCAAGTAACCGATCAAATACTTCATATGGACATCCGAATAGAGACTGTCTAAGACTAATTGTTGGACCGAGAATTCAGGCCCTAATTGAATCAAGTGTCCCAAAAGTAATAAACCTGAGTGCAGATAGTGTGGAAGACGACATGTGGGAGAATGCTGGGGCAAGTACAAAATAGAGTTTGCTATAAATGTGGATCACAAGATCACTTTATTAGAGACTTCCCAAAGATGGCTGAGGAAGAAAATGTCCAGAATGTGATATCGAGTAATTTGACGACTAGGGGTAGACCAACCAGAAATGCTGAGAATGTTAGTGGAAGTCAAAGAGGACCACTGATACAGCTGTGAGATCAGAGACGAAAGCACCTGCCCGAGCTTATGCTATACGAGCACAGGAGGAAGCGTCATCTCAAGACGTCAATACTGGTACTTTTCCTCTATTTGATACTGATGTGATTGCACTAATAGATCCGAGATCAACCCATTCCTATGTGTGTATGAATTTAGTATTGAATAAGACTCTACCTGTTGAGTCTACTGAATTTTTGGTTAGAGTATCGAACCCCTTAGGAAAGTGTGTCTTTGTGGATAAAGTGTGCAAGAATTGCCCATTGATATTTCATGATTTATGTTTTCCGATCAATTTGATGTTGCTTCCATTCGATGAGTTCGATATAATTCTGGGTACGGATTGTCTCACTTTGCATAATGCTGTTGTGAACTGTAAAAGAAAGATTATTGAATTGAGAAGTGAGAACAGTGATGTAACATCCCAAAATTGGGCCTAGTAGGATTAGGCCCAATGGGCCTTGGCGTAAGAATGTTTAAAATTTTTTAGAATATGAGAATGGCGTTGTTGCAAATTGGACTTATTCGTTAAGTGAATTTGGAAGGTTACGGGGTTTCTATGAAGTCTCAGGTTTAATTGGGCCTTAGGAAAAATTTGGTATTTTAGCACTTTAAAGAGAGATGGTAAGTAGCTTCAAGGCTTATAGAAATAAATGAGTAAATTGTTAGCATAAATGAGCTTATGGTAAAAGGGTTACGGTGCCACATGATGTACTTTGAGGGAAAAGGTTCAAACCCCATTGTGTGCAAATTTTGACTATTATTTTTGCATGCTCTCCTTAAGTGTAGGCCAAGAGGTATATATGGCAAGGTGGACTTCTTTATTTTTGTAAGGTGGCTAAGGAAATAAGGAAAGGTTGAGGTTGGGGAAAGGAATCAAAAGAAAACGGCAAGTATAGGGGACATGTTGGCACAAAAAGGGGAGAATGCTATGGAAAGTGTGGTTGGCCAAATGTTTGACCAATATTGTAATGCATGTGGACGGTTTTGGGGGTAGATAGGTAGCTGAAATTTTTACTTTGGCATTTGGTAAGGTCTTGGTATTGTTTTGGCCAAAAATCCTATTTGCAACTTGTGTCATCTTCTTCCAATTTGCTATTCTCTTTGCTGAAACCTCCTAGCACAATTGTGCATCTTTCTTCTCTTTTGTTTAGTCAAATATACATCTTTTGTTCATCTTCTTTTGATAGCTGAATTTCTATCATCTTCTATCTTCCCCATTTTTGTGTGTTGGACATCTCTCGTTGGTTGAATCGGGTAAAGGCTTCATTTCTACTCCTTTCATTTTCTTCTTTTCTAGCCGAATATGTATGTTCATCACTATACGGCTATTCCACTTTGTTTCTTATCGAAATATCACTCTCTCCATCACTCTCATATTTGATCAACTCTTTTTCGTAGATTTCTAGTGGGTGGCCTAATACCAAATCCTTTTCGATTAATTCGTAGTCATAAGCCAATTGGTGGGAATCGAGATTATCATCGATTAAGGTAAGGAGTCTTTTCATAGTTCATTCAATATTTCTATTAGGTTATGGTGTTAATCATATTGAAAGTTTGGCTAATCGATTAGGTTGTTAGGCACGAAATAACGCGATACTATCTACTTGTGGATTTTTTGAAAATAGTGGTAAAGTCGAGCACCTATCTCTCGTAATAAGAGACTCGGATTGTTGGTAAGTGATATAGATCGTTAAATCAATCACAATACTTGGATGAAGTTGTAAATTGGATTTTGGACTAATTGTTGACCATTGTATCTTTAGGTGTCATGGAGAATATCGTGTTACGGATTCCGAATAAGGTGTATAATCCCGTACTTTTCGAATATATATTTTAAAATGATGTGTGATCTCATGCTTCTCTGAAGGCTTGCATGAAATATTCTATGATTCAGTGGAAATACCAAAGAAAAATCAAAAATCGACATCCGTAATCACTCGGGCGTGCGTATGATAGTAGTGGTAATCATATTTGTAACAAAATAGTTTTGGTTAGAAACAGTGACGTGTTTTTGAAAAATCACGAAAAATTTGAGAAAAGGAATTAGAAAGTGAATGAGATATCAAATAAAATCTTACTGTGTCTATTTTGACAAGGAAGAAACGGAGAAGGAAAAGGAATTTTATATTCTAAGATATGTTAATTTTAGTTAGACTTGGTCTAAATTGACTTCGTGGTTCCCTAATCTATCTTGGAAAAATCATATAAAATTGTACAAAGTGAATTATGGCTTATAATTTATATTTATGGACTTTTTAGTGAGTCTATTTTCAATAGAAACAAGTGGTAGTAGTATATGAAAACCGTATAGTGAGATATATGAAATTAAAGAAAGAGAGGTTAGAATCGTTGGACAGTGAAATAAGGGAAGATTTATGGAATAACCTGTACTTAATGGTTAAGCATAAAATTATGACAAAATTGTAGTAGGAAGATATAAGAGTCTAGTTTCAAGGAAAATTTATGGATTTAGATTTCGAGATTCCTAACCCAAGTTATAGTCAATTTAGTTAGTACGATGCAGATGGACGGTTTAAATTGTTATGCCCAAATTAGTAGTTAAGTCTGGATTGCGAAATTACCGAATTACCCTTAGTGGGTAAAATTACCAATTGACAAAAATGCCCCTATGGGCTTAATTATGAAAATATCCCTAAAGGGCCGAAATACGATATTGCTTAATGGACTGAATTGACATATTGCATTATGGCCCAAATGGACATATTGATTAATGGGCCAATCTGATATTTTGCTATATGGGCCGATCTAATATTTTGCTATATGGGTCGATCTAATATTTTGATTAATGGGCCAATCTGATGTTTTACTTTATGGGCCGATCTGATATTTTGCTATATGGGTCAATCTGATAATTTGCTATATGGGTCGATCTGATATTTTGTCATATGGGCCAATCTGATATTTTGCTAAATTGGCCTATTTGATAAATTGTTATAATGGGCTATAATTTTTGTAATAAATATCTGAATAAGTTATTGTGATTCTTTATGCATTGTATACATGAATTACATGGGATGGGATAATGATGAAGAGAAGTTTTGGTAGCTCTACTGCATAATTTTGGTGGCCCTGTCACAAATTTGTATAGTGGCAATGCCACGTAAATTCTGTTATTCTGGTGGCTTGTCCACAACTAAATTTGCTATAAATGGCTTAATGCCTACGATTGGTGTGTTGGCGGGGTGGCTTGACTACAGATTCCCACAGGTGTGTTGGTCAGTACAGGTGGTGTATAGCGGATGGATTACTAGGCTTGGTTTGGGAATTGCATTCCATATACATGTTATATTTTGATATATTATTGTTATTGTAAATGGGCTTCGGCCCGAGTTATTGTTATATGGGCTTAGGCCCAAATAATTGCTTAATGGGATTTTAGTCTAGTGGACAACGATAAGTGGGTTAGACATTGAGTTCTTGTAACTCACCCCTTTCTCAACCCTTGTAGGTAATGCTCACTGATGAGGACTTGGGGCGATGGATGACTCGGTGGAGGCCATGCTTCGGAAATAACATTTTGAATATTAGTAAACTATTTTCCGTTTTTTTTCATTATTTCTGCTATTTTGGGTTTTTATGTTGTAATAAGGCCTCTTGAGTATTTTTATTATTTGCTTTACATTTGATATAGTTATCTTGCTTAAATTGTTTTAAATGAGAATATTTCTAAAACTTAAATAAAAGGTTTTCTAAAATGGATTAACAAATGGTTTTCATAACAAACTTTTACAAATATTTTTAACTCAAAAGTTTTCTCTCGAATTATCAACGATGTTTTCAAAAGTCACGATTTTATAAGATCACTATTTCAAATATCGATTCTTCAATCAGCATTTCAAAGATTAGTAGTATTTTTATAAAATATTTCTAAACAAATTTGTTTTTCTTAACTATAACAAAAATAACATTATCTTTAGTCACAAGTTCTTTATACGTAAAAACTCTTCAGTGTGACACGCCAGATTTAGGCCTAACTTCTAGCCGGGTTTGGGATGTTACATTTTATGGTATCAAAGCCTAGTTTCAAAACTCGGCCATGGTTTGGGTTCAAAAACATTTTCCAAAGCAGTTTGAATGTTAAATTAAAAAAACATGTTCTAAAGGAAGTATGGCACCACGAGTATCCGGCACCAAGTCAAGTAAGTGTATGTAATTATTGTATGATTATAATGATTATGATATGACTGTAGGAATACTCTAGAACTTCTAGTTTTAAGTATCGAAACTATAAAGGTTAAGACTATAGGATGCGTTTTTGCGAAAACAACCCTACTTTCTATACTCCATAAAACATTATTTAATAAACATTGAAATAGCTTAATGATTTATAAAACTCTTAATCAAATTAAATTGACTTAGTCAATATGAGCACTAGAAGACGTGGATGCGAAAGACGTGGACGTGGTAGAGGCCGAAGTGCTAGGGCTGGATCTTCAGCACCGAGGCATGTTTTCAAAAGGGAGGCGTTGGCATTACCAGTGGCTGAAACAAAATCTCATGATCAAGCTAGGGTTGATAAGCTGACTCAGTTAGTTAAAGAAGTATTGGAGGAGGTTAAAGGAATCGGTGAGGCACTTCAAGTTGGGTGTGTGGACTGTAAAAAGAAAGGAGATCGCGGTTCTTTAGGGACACAGTCTCGCTCTGTAAAGCGTGTCAAGGCACGTCCAAACTTTCTAGTTTGCGATTATTGCGAAAGGTGTCATTCGAGTGAATGCTAGAAGAGGTCAGGAGAATGTTTGAGATACGGGTCTAAGGAGCATAGGGCTCGGGATTGTTCCATCACCATTAAGACGGGTATATTTTTGTTGAATGTAGAAAATTTTATGAATGAGTAATAAATACCTGTTTGCTTCTGAGGATTTGATATTTGTTGATTTGAAGAGTTTCCAAGGTTAAAGATAGAAAGCAAATTAGTGTTATTAAGATCAGCGTGCACAGCGAAAGCATAGTAGTGTGATTTGAGCAGTGCGTTCAGTAGTAGGATGGAAATTTCGAGGATGAAATTTTCTTTAAGGAGGGTATAATTGTAACATCCCAAAATTAGGCCTAGTAGGATTGGGCCCAATGGGCCTTGGGCTTAAGAATGTTTAAAATTTTTGAGAATATGAGAATGGCATTGTTGCAAATTAGACTTATTAGTTAAGTGAATTTGGAAGGTTACGGGGTTTCTATGAAGTCTCGGGTTTAATTGGGCCTTATGATAAATTTGGTATTTTAGCACTTTAAGGAGAGATGGTAAGTAGCTTCAAGGCTTATAGAAATAAATGAGTAAATTGTTAGCATAAATGAGCTTATGGTAAAAGGGTTATGGCGCCACATGATGTACTTTGAGGGAAAAGGTTCAAATCCTATTGTGTGTAAATTTTGACTATTATTTTTGCATGCTCTCCTTAAGTGTCGGCCAAGAGGTAAATATGGAAAGGTGGACTTCTTTATTTTTTGTAAGGTGGCTGAGGAAATAAGGAAAGGTTGAGGTTGGGGAAAGGAATCAAAAGAAAAAGGCAAGTATGGGGGACATGTTGGCACAAAAAGGGAGAATGCTATGGAAAGCATGGTTGGCCAAATGTTTGACCAATATTGTAATGCATGTGGATGGTTTTGGGGGTAGATAGGTGGTTGAAATTTTTACTTTGGCATTTGGTAAGGTCTTGGTATTCTTTTGGCCAAAAATTCTATTTGCAACTTTTGTGTCATCTTCTTCGAATTTGCTATTCTCTTTGTCGAAACCTTCTAGCGCAATTGTGCATCTTTCTTCTCTTTTGTTTAGTCATATATTCATCTTTTGTTCATCTTCTTTTGATAGCTGAATTTTTATCATCTTCTATCTTCCCCATTTTTATGTGTTGGACATCTCTCGTTGGTTGAATCGGGTAAGGGCTTCATTTCTACTCCTTTCATTTTCTTCTCTTTCTAGCTGAATATATATGTTCATCACTATACGGCTATTCCACTTTGTTTCTTATCGAAATATCACTCTCTCCATCACTCTCATATTTGATCAACTCTTTTTCGTAGAGTTCTAGTGGGTGGCCTAATACCAAATCCTTTTCGATTTATTCGTAGTCATAAGCCAATTGGTGGGAATCGGGATTATCATCGATTAAGGTAGGGATTCTTTTCATAGTCCATTCGATATCTGTAACATCCTGATAATTAGGGGTTATGCATCTTACTTAATTGAATTATGTTGCATGCTTAATTATTATTAAGTGTATTTTGGAAGTTATTTGAGCTTCATTAATTAAGTGAATGCTTAGTAAAACTTTTAATTTCTAATAATTAAGAGAGAGAGCTAAGCAAATTAGGCTTTAAGAATTAATGACAAGAGGTTTCTAGCATGAATTGAGTAATTGGCAAGGTGGTTAAGATGCATGGATGTGTGCTTGAGGAGAGAGGTTCGAATCTCCTAGCTAGCATAAGGGAGGATTTTATTTTTTGTTTTCTTCCATATAAGTGTCGGCCAAAAACATTCTAGAGTGGATGAGTACTCTTTTAATTTTGGCTATTTGACCATGTGAAAAAGGAAGCTAGGAACTTATGGTATGGAATCATAAGTTGATGATAAGATGAGGGGACAAAAGGCATAATATTGGGCAATGTTTTGGGAGTGTGTTCATGGTCATTTGACCATGAACCTAGACAACATAAGGGGCTAGAGGGTGGTTTAATTGTGTAGCAAATTTTGGATATGATGGGGAAGAAACAAGGAGGAAAAGGGGATGATGTTGGCTAGGTTGACCGAAAATTTAGTGTAGCCATTAGGGTGCTAGTTGGCCAATAATCCTAGCAAATTGTCCATCTTTTCTCCCATCTCCAAAACCTTTCCCCTAAACCGAAACTATCATTGGCATTTGGTACAAGTTTGCTTTGTTTTGGCATTGGTATTTTGACCAAATAGGTACCTTTATTTCATCTTTTCCTCTCAAAATTTTATCTCTTTTGATGCCAAAATATTGTCACTTTTGAAGTCACATCTTTTCTTCCTCTTTAGTGCCGAATTTAACTTTCACTAAAAGCCTTCTCTTTCATTTTCTTTTCTTTCTTTTTCATTCTATTTCTCTTTCTCTTCCCTCTCATAGTCGAAACCACAAAAGATCAAGCACCATTTTCTTCTTCATTTCTCCCTCTTGGCAAATGCTCCTAAGCCCCAAAACCAATCTCCTTTCTATTTGATCTTTCTCTTTTTCTTCCTTTTCTTTTTCCTTCTCACTTTTGTTTTCTTTCTTTCTTCTCTCTATAGAAACTATTTTCTTCTAAACCAAGAATCATCAATCCTTTTCTTATTTTTCTTCAAGACCGAATCATATTCTTTTTCAATCTCCTTTCTCATTTTCTTTTATTGAAAACCGAAACTATTATATACTAAAAATCACTATCTTTTTCTTTTATCTTTTTGTCCAAGCCGAATCATCAATCCTTCTTTTCTTTTTGTTTAGGCCGAATCTTCAAGTGAGTAAGTAAAACTTTCCGTCCATTGTTTTCATTATTTATTTCTTTTTACTTTAGCAAATTTAGAAACATGATCTCTTATTTTCTCTCTAGGTCAATCCTTGGAAAGGATTTTCAAGGATCCTTGTTGAAGAAGACTTTTAAGAAGTGATCTTCGGATCATCTAAGGTAAGATTATTCCCTTTGGTTATATCAAATCTTTTTTGAATGGATCGCTAATCAACATTATTTTAGGGGCGATTTAAGATCAACAAGATAGGTAAGAAAAGAGCCGACGGAGTGTTTGGAAGAGAGGAGGTATTCCTTTACCATCAAACTACAAACGAAGGCGATGTCGGCGGTTAGAGACTTTCCACGGGTTTTGGACCCTCGCTAACGAGGATCGGTTATTTGAAGTAGTGCGTACAACCGAACCACTTTACGTTGGTGGAATATCGGCGGGTTTTGATCCATCTAGTGGAGAAAAACCACAAATAATTGTCGTTCGAGAATCTAAGGGTAAGGAATTAGATCTCTCGTCAATAAGTATCGTTTTGTTAACAATAGTGTATACTAACCAAGTGTGTTAATTAATTAGGTGTTGACGAACGAGAGGGTATTGTTCTCACTGTCACAAGGTGTGTAACCTTACATTAAAATTCCATAGATCTATATTTTAAAAAGTGATTTTATGACAAAATGTTTGTTTGTGGTTACCAATCATTGGTATACAAAATTCAGGTATGTTTACCCCAATATTCCGTTTATTTTTGCTATATGCATAAATATGAAATAAATATGATTATATTATGTTTTGAGGGGTAAATGGCATGAAAATCTAATTTGATATGTATGTGCATGGGCATATGGGTATATTTGATAAATGAGGAAGTATTCTGGTGGTTTTACCACATTTCCGGTGACATCAGTCACATATTTGATTCCGATGACTTCGGTCACATATTTGACTCCGGTGACTTCGGTCACATATTTGGCTCCGGTGACTTCGGTCACATATTTGAAATCCGGTGACTTCGGTCACATATGTGAATTTGGTGACTTCGGTCACGTATTTGAAATTTGGACTTGATCGGTGACTTCATCACATCTGCTTGGTGGCTTTGCCACAATATTATAAGGCGATGTGCATGTTGACCGCAAAGAATCGCCTTCGATGGTGTGTAGAGGATGGAGGGTCGATTTAGTAATCCCACGGTGTGTTGGTTGGTGCAGGTGGTATGTAGCGGATGGATATTTAGGTGGGCCAGGCTTGCACTTCATTTCATGTACATAACCATGTAATATGGAATGATTATTATTTGATCTGCTATGATATGGGCCTTTGGGCTAAATATGAGTTAAATGGGCCTATGGCCATATGTGAAATTTTTGGACTTAAAGCATATGATAAAATGGACTTTTTAGTGTATGTGTTATACATTGAGTTTATGACTCACCCTTTTGTGGGATAAACTTTTCAGATAATTCATAGTGCGATGGATCTAGTCGAAAGGATTTCAAGGTGGCGATGTCAGATCAAGTATTGTGGAGATTTCCCACTTAAACTTATTAATTTAAATTTTATTACTTAGACTTTATTTTGGGTTTGCTATTTTTGTAATAAGGCCACTATAAACTACTTTTAGATTTTGTGTTTGGATTTATTTTAAATTCTACCATGAACAATTATCAATTAAATAACTAAATGGTTTTCGATAAATAATTTAAAAAGGTTTTTGTCAGTAATATATATATATATGTTTTAAGAAAATACAAATCTATTTTTCAACTAAGCCCAACTCGATCTTTAAGTTAATCCGCTTTACTTAAAATCATCAAGTTTTCTTGAACAAAATGATATTCCGCTAAAGTTTTACTCGAGGAACATACCAAATCCGGTTAGGCTTTTTGGGCCGAGTTTGGAGTGTTTCAGCTTGGTATCAGAGCCCAGTTTTAAACTCTCGGCCTTGGGTTTTGAAGCCCACAACGTTTTCAAAAGTTGACCCAAATGACTTTTTGAAAGTTTTCTTAAGTTAAATGGTTTTATAAGAGCATGGCACTCGGAGTTCTCGGCCCAGATCCATCAGGTATGTACTTTATCGATATGTGATATGTATGATAGTTTAAGCTTAAACTATACTTTAGAGACATGGACCCTAGGTGTTTATGTGCTACTACGGAAAAACTACTGAATATCTGTTTCATAAAACTTTCCTTTAATAAGAAGTGAAAAGACTCTAATACATAAGACTCTTTCGTAAAAATAGATAAGACATGTAGTAGACATGAGTTCTAGGGGACGTGGTCGTCGTGGACGTGAAAGAGGAAGGATGACTGTTTCGGAACCAGTTTGATCTGGTCAAGGTTTCGAGAATGAAGCTCATACCTACCGTTGGGGTGGACTTTCAAGAACAAAATGATGGAGGTGACGCAGTATCACAAGTTGTCTTTGCGAGTTTTGGAACGAGTAGCAGAAGCTAGTTCTGGAAATGGGTCTCGAAAGTCTGTAGCTGAGAGACTTAAATCGAATGGAGTTGAGGTTTTCAGAGGAGTATCTGGAGTAGCTCTAATGTAGCTGAATATTGGTTGGAGGCAGTCGAGAGGATCATGGACGATATAGACTGCACTGATGAAGAGAAATTGAAAGGTGCTATTTCACTTCTCCGTGATGAAGCCTACCAGTGGTGGCTCACTATCAAGGAGAGTACCCTTGTGGATCGTCTGGATTGGGGGTATTTTAAGATTAAATTCGAAGGAAAATATGTTGGAGCTAGCTACATCGACTCCCGAGGAAGACATTTCGAATTTGGTCCAAGGAAACAAGTCGATAGTGAATATGAAGCGATTTTTTATGACTTAGCCGTTATGCCGAGGATAGTGGCTACGAATATTAACGGTGTATCAGATTTGAAGATGGACTTAGAGATGAGCTTCGAATGATGATTGCTCCACACCGTGAAAGAGATTTTGCAATCTTAGTGGAAAGGGCAAGAATTGCCGAAGAGGCTAAACGGACTGAGAGACAGAACCGGGACAGAGGCCAGAGCAAGAATAAGAGAAGCTTTGGGTCTTCAGGATCGTCCGGGAATTTTCAGAAGAAATCAAGAAATGATGGACCGCGAGGTCAACAGATTACTACGGGTGGACAAAATCGTACTTGTTCTCAATGTGGGAAAATGCACTCGGGAGAATGTTGGAAAAAGACCGGCGGATGTTTCAAGTGCGGTTCGAAGGATCATATGATCAAAGATTGCCCGATGAATTCGAGAAGAACCGCCCAAAGAAGTCGTGGTGCTAATCAGTCGATGTAAGTGGACAGAAATGATAAGAGGCCGTGGTCCAAATGGAAGGGCAATGGTTCCAAAAAGGTCGCGGAACTTGATGAGGCGTGGTAGCTCGAGGAGAGACAACCAGGTTTGGTGTATGCGCTTGTCGCAGAGAGAAAAGATGGCCTTTTGATGTTATCACGGTACGCTTTCGATTTCGGGTTGCCCTTTATTGCTTTGATAGATATAGGGTCAACTCATTCCTATATCGCTAGTGAAGTATCTGGACTTTGCATGTGACTTCAAATCTGCATCTAGGAAGATGATCGTACTTAGTCCTCTAGGATGATAAGAGTTGTAGACAAACTTTTTAAGGAAGTACCTTTAGAAGTTCAAGGGATACAGCTTCACGATTTAATGGAGTTACCATTCGGAGAATTCGACCTAATCTTAGGCATGGATCGGCTTGTGAAGTACCGCAAATGTGGATTGTCTTTGCTAAGAGAATGTCCTTAAGAACTTTTGATGACAAGGAAGTTGTAGTGTTGGGCGAGAGACGGAACTACTTATCTAATGTAGTATCCGCTCTTAAGGCGAAAAGATGGTTAGAAAGGGATGTGAAGCCTTCGATGTTAGTGAATGCTTTGGAGGCTAAGGAGACAACTGCTAATGAAGTCGGAGACGGTGAAGGAATTTGTAGATGTTTTTCGAAAGAACTTCCGTGTTTGCCTCCGGATCGTGAGGTAGAATTCGGATTGATTTATTGCACAGAACGGCGCCGCTTCTATTGCTCCATATTGAATGGCAAGAAGGAATTGGTTGAGCTTAAGGTTCAAATTCAGGAGTTGCTTGATCGTAGATTCATCCGACCTAGTGTGTCTCCATGGGGAGCACCGGTCCTATTCGTGAAGAAGAAGGACGGATCGATGAGGATGTGTATAGATTACCGACAGTTAAATAAGCTGACCATCAAGAACAAGTATCCTTTGCCAAGGATCGACGACTTGTTCGATCAGCTTAAGAGAGCTGCGGTATTCTCAAAGATTGATCTAAGGTCGGGGTATCATCAGCTTAAATTGAAAGAAGCGGATATCCATAAGACGGCTTTCCGAACTAGATATGGGCATTATGAATTTTTGGTAATGCCATACGGATTGACGAACGCCCCAGCTGCGTTTATGGATATGATGAACCAGATTTTTCAGCTCTACTTGGATTAATTCATCGTGGTATTCATAGACGACATCCTGGTGTATTCTAAGTCCGAAGTAGAACATGATGAGCATCTCCGGATTGTGTTGCAAATATTAAGGGAGAAGAAACTTTACGCCAAATTCAGTAAGTGTGAATTTTGGCTGAAGAAAGTCGCGTTTTTAGGCCATGTGGTATCTACGGAAGGGATAAGGGTGGATCCTCGGAAGATTGAGGCTATGCTAGATTGGAAACCACCTAAGTCCGTAACTGAGGTTCGTAGTTTCTTGGGATTAGCCGGATATTATCGAAGATTTGTCGAAGGATTTTCATCAATAGCTGCACCTTTAACGAAATTATTGAGAAAGGAAGTACCTTTCGTGTGGGCTGATAAGCAGCAAGAGAGTTTTGAGAAGCTCAAGAAAGTTTTGACGGAAGCTCCGGTTTTGATCCAGCATGAGGCAGGGAAGGATTTCATCGTGTATTGTGATGCTTCTCACATCGGATTAGGATGTGTTCTGATGCAAGGCGGGAAGGTAGTTATATATGCGTCTCGGCAGTTGAGACCGCACGAGGTTAATTACCCGACACATGACTTAGAGTTGGCAGCTGTAGTCTTTGCTCTTAAGGTTTGGAGACATTATTTATACGGGGAAAAGTCAGTGATATACACGGACCACAAAAGTCTAAAATATCTACTAACTCAGAAAGAACTGAATTTGAGGCAACGAAGGTGGATAGAGTTGTTGAAAGACTACGACTGTTCCATCGAGTACCACCCGGGCAAGGCGAATGTGGTGGCAGACGCTCTAAGTTGGAAAGTGGTATCAGATTTAAGAGCGATGTTTGCACATCTTAGTCTTTTCGATGATGGAAGCTTGTTGGCAGAACTTCAAGTTAAGCCGACATGGTTAAGTCAAGTAAAAGAGAGGCAGTTAGTAGATGATGACCTTAGTGAAAAGCTTCGACAGGTGCAGAGTGGGAAAGTGGAAGATTTTGGTATTAACAGTGACGGGGTATTGTGTTTTAAAGGTAAAGTCTGTATGCCAAGGGATCAGGAGTTGAGGCAAAAGATACTGCAGGAATCGCATGGTAGCCCCTATGCTATGCATCCTGAAGGAAGTAAGTTATACCGAGATTTGATAGATCAATTTTGGTGGCCTGGACTTAAGCGGGAAGTTACGGAGTTTGTAGGAAAGTGCTTGACGTGTCAGCAAGTCAAGGATGAACATCAAGTACCTTCGGGATTGCTTCAACCGATAAAGATTCCGCAGTGGAAGTGGGAGAGAATCACCATGGACTTTGTTAGTGGGCTTCCTTTACGCCTACTAAGAAAGACTCAGATGGGTGATAGTGGACCGATTGATGAAATCGCACATTTTATCCCAATTGGATTGATTACTCTTTGCGAAATTGGCAAAGTTATATGTGGTGAGATTGTGAGATTGCATGGAGTGCCGTTGTCGATTATTTCGACATGAGATCCGAGATTTACGTCGCGATTTTGGAAAGCATTGCATCGAAGCTTTGGGCACCAGATTGGATTTCAAGACGGTATTTCATCCTCGGTCGACGGCACAATTGAAAGAGTAATCCAAATCTTAGAAGATATGTTAAGGGGATGTGATAGATTTCAAGGCAAGTTGGGAGGAATTCTTACCGTTGGCGAATTTATGTACAACAACAGCTTCAATCCAAAGATACGGATGGCACCATATGAAGCACTATATGGACGAAAGTGTCGCACTCCTACGTGTTGGACAGAATTAGGGGAACGTCAAATTTTGGGACCAGAAATAGTGGCTGAATCTGAAGAAAAGGTTAAGGTAATCCGGGCTCGGTTAAAGGAAGCATCTGACAGACAAAAATCGTACACAGATTTAAAGCGGAAAGGAATAGAGTATGCAGGGGGAGATCAAGTTTTCCTAAAGGTTTCACCTTGGAAAAGGGTGATGAGATTTGGATGCAAAGGAAAGCTAAGTCCCAGGTTCATTGGACCTTATCGAGTTTTGAAGCGAGTCGGATCTGTGGCATATCAGTTAGATTTACCTTCGAAATTAAAGCAAATGCATGATGTGTTCCATGTTTCAATGTTACGCCGTCACCGGTCGGATCCATCACATGTAGTGCCAGTTGAGGAGGTGGAATTAAGATCAGATTCGTCATATGAAGAGGACCCAATTCAAATTCTGGAGCGAGATGTAAAGGTTTTACGGAGAAAGTTGGTTCCTCTCGTTAAGGTATTATGGCGTAATCATGGATCAGAAGAAGCTTCGTGGGAATCGGAGGAAACGATGCAACAACAATACCCTCACTTATTCCAGCCAGGTAATTTCGAGGATGAAATTATTTTAAGGGGGTAGAACTGTAACATCTTAATAATTAGGGGTTATGCATCTTACTTAATTGAATGATGTTGCATGCTTAATTATTATTAAGTGTATTTTGGAAGTTATTTAAGCTTCATTAATTAAGTGAATGCTTAGTAAAACTTTTAATTTCTAATAATTAAGAGAGAGAGCTAAGCAAATTAGGCTTTAAGAATTAATGACAAGAGGTTTCTAGCATGAATTGAGTAATTGGCAAGGTGGTTAAGATGCATGGATGTGTGCTTGAGGAGAGAGGTTTGAATCTCCTAGCTAGCATAAGGGAGGATTTTATTTTGTTTTCTTCCTATAAGTGTCGGCCAAGAACATTCTAGAGTGGATGAGTACTCTTTTAATTTTGGCTATTTGACCATGTGAAAAGGAAGCTAGGAACTTATGGTATGGAATCATAAGTTGATGATAAGATGAGGGGACAAAAGGCATAATATTGGGCAATGTTTTGGGAGTGTGTTCATGGTCATTTGACCATGAACCTAGACAACATAAGGGGCTAGAGGGTGGTTTAATTGTGTAGCAAATTTTGGATATGATGGGAAAGAAACAAGGAGGAAAAAGGGGGATGATGTTGGCTAGGTTGACTGAAAATTTAGTGTAGCCATTAGGGTGCTAGTTGGCCAATAATCCTAGCAAATTGTCCATCTTTTCTCCCTTCTCCAAAACCTTTCCCCTAAACCGAAACTATCATTGGCATTTGGTACAAGTTTGCTTTGTTTTGGCATTGGTATTTTTGACCAAATAGGTACCTTTATTTCATCTTTTCCTCTCAAAATTTTATCTCTCTTTTGATGCCAAAATATTGTCACTTTTGAAGTCACATCTTTTCTTCCTCTTTAGTGCCGAATTTAACTTTCACCAAAAGCCTTCTCTTTCATTTTCTTTTCTTTCTTTTCATTCTATTTCTCTTTCTCTTCCCTCTCATAGTCGAAACCACAAAAGATCAAGCACCATTTTCTTCTTCATTTCTCCCTCTTGGCCGAATGCACCTAAGCCCCAAAACCAATCTCCTTTCTCTTTGATCTTTCTTTTTCTTCCTTTTCTTTTCCTTCTCACTTTTGTTTTCTTTCTTTCTTCTCTATAGAAACTATTTTCTTCTAAACCAAGAATCATCAATCCTTTTCTTATTTTTCTTCAAGACCAATCATATTCTTTTCAATCTCCTTTCTCATTTTCTTTTATTGAAAACCAAAACTATTATATACTAAAATCACTATCTTTTCTTTTATCTTTTGTCCAAGCCGAATCATCAATCATTCTTTTCTTTTTATTTAGGCCGAATCTTCAAGTGAGTAAGTAAAACTTTCCGTCCATCGTTTTCATTATTTATTTCTTTTTACTTTAGCAAATTTAGAAACATGATCTCTTATTTTCTCTCCTAGGCCGAATCCTTAGAAAGGATTTTCAAGGATCCTTGTTGAAGAATACTTTTAAGAAGTGATCTTTCGGATCATCTAAGGTAAGATTATTCCCTTTTGGTTATATCAAATCTTTTTTGAATGGATCGCTAATAAACGTTATTTTAGGGGCGATTTAATATCAACAAGATAGGTAAGAAAAGAGCCGTACGGAGTGTTCGGAAGAGAGGAGGCATTCCTTTACCATCAAACTACAAACGAAGGCGATGTCGGTGGTTAGAGACTTTCCACCGGGTTGTGGACCTTCCGCTAACGAGGATCGGTTATTTGAAGTAGTGCGTACAACCGAACCACTTTACGTTAGTGGAATATCGGCGGGTTTTGATCCATCTAATGGAGAAAAACCACAAATAACTGTCGTTCGAGAATTCGAGGGTAAGGAATTAGATCTCTCGTCAATAAGTATAGTTTTGTTAATGATGTGTATACTAACCAAGTGTGTTAATTAATTAGGTGTTGACGAACGAGAGGATATTGTTCTCACCGTCACAAGGTGTGTAACCTTACATTAAAATTCCATAGATCTATATTTTAAAAGTGATTTTATGACAAAATGTTTGTTTGTGGTTACCAATCATTGGTATACAAAATTCGGTATGTTTACCCCAATATTCCGTTTATTTTGCTATATGCATAAATATGAAATAAATATGATTATATTATGTTTTGAGGGTAAATGGCATGAAAATCTAATTTGATATGTATGTGCATGGGCATATGGGTATATTTGATAAAGGAGGAAGTATTCGGTGGTTTTACCACATTTCCGGTGACTTCGGTCACATATTTGATTTCGGTGACTTGGTCACATATTTGACTCGGTGACTTGGTCACATATTTAGCTCCGGTGACTTGATCACATATTTGAAATCCGGTGACTTGGTCACATATGTGAATCTGGTGACTTGGTCACGTATTTAAAATTTAGACTTGATCGGTGACTTGGTCACATCTGCTTGGTGGCTTTGTCACAATATTATAAGGGCGATGTGCATGTTGATGACAAAGAATCGCCTTCGATGGTGTGTAGCGAATGGAGGGTCGATTTAGTAATCCCACGGTGTGTTGGTTGGTACGGGTGGTGTGTAGCGGATGGATATTTAGGTGGGCCAGGCTTGCATTTCATTTCATGTACATAACCATGTAATATTGAATGATTATTATTTGATCTACTATGATATGGGCCTTTGGGCTAAATATGAGTTAAATGGGCCTATGGCCATATGTGAAATTTTTTGGACTTAAAGCATATGATAAAATGGACTTTTTAGTGTATGTGTTATACATTAAGTTTATGACTCACCCTTTTGTGGGATAAACTTTTCAGATAATTCATAGTGCGATAGATCGAATTGACAAGGATTTCGAGGTGGCGTTGCTCAGATCAAGTATTGTGGAGATTTCCCACTTAAACTTATTAATTTAAATTTTATTACTTAGACTTTATTTTGGGTTTGCTATTTTTGTAATAAGGCCACTATAAACTACTTTTAAATTTTGTGTTTGGATTTATTTTAAATTCTACCATGAACAATTATCAATTAAATAACTAAATGGTTTTCGATAAATAATTAAAAAGGTTTTTGTCAAGAATATATATATATATATATGTTTTAAGAAAATGCAAATCTATTTTTCAACTAAGCCCAACTCGATCTTTAAGTTAATCCGTTTTACTTAAAATCATCAAGTTTTCTTGAACAAAACGATATTATGCTAAAGTTTTACTCGAGGAACATACCAAATCCGGTTAGGCTTTTTGGGCCGGGTTTGGGGTGTTTCAATATCGCTATTCGGTTATGGTGTTAATCAGATTGAAAGTTTGGCTAATCGATTATGTTGTTAGGCACGAAATCACGGGATGCTCTCTACTTGTGGATTTTTTGAAAATAGTGGTAATGTCAAACACCTATCTCTCGTAATAAGAGACTCGGATTGTTGGTAAGTGATATAGATTGTTAAATCAATCGCAATACTTGGATGAAGTTGTAAATTGGGTTTTGGACTAATTGTTGACCGATTGTATCGTTAGGTGCCGTGGAGAATATCGTGTTACGGATTCAGAATAAGGTGTGTAATCTCGTACTTTCCAAATATATATTTTGAAATGGTGTGTGATCTCACAGTTCTCTGAAGGCTTGCATGAAATATTCTGTGATTCGGTTGAAATACCAAAGAAAAACTAGAAATCGGCATCCGTAATCACTCCGGCGTGCGTATGATCGTAGTGGTAATCATATTTGTAATCAAAATAGTTTCAGTTAAAAATAGTGACGTGTTTTTGAAAAATCATGAAAAATAGGAGAAAGGGAATTAGAAAGTGAATGAGATATCAAATAAAAGCTTACTGTGTCTATTTTGATAAGGAAGAAACGGAGAAGGAAAAGGAATTTTATATCTGAGATATGTTAATTTTAGTGAGACTGGTTCTGAAAGACTTTGTGGTTCCCTGATCTGTCTTGGAAAAATCATATAAAATTGTACAAAGTGAATTATAGGTTATAATTTATATGTATGGATTTCTTAGTAAGTATATTTTCAATAGAAATAAGTGGTAGCAGTATATAAACCCGTACAGTGATATATTTGAAATTAAGGAAAGAGAGGTTAGAATCGTTGGATAATAAAACAAGGGAAAATTTAAGGAATAAACTGTACTTAATGGATAAGAAAAAAATTCTGGAAAAATTGTAGTAAGAGATAAGAGTCTAGTTTCAAGGAAAATTTATGGATTTAGATTTCGAGATTCCTAACCCAAGTTATGGTCAATATAGTTAGTACGACGCAGATGGATAGTTTAAATTGTTATGCCCAAATAAGTAGTTAAGTCTGGATTGCGAAATTATCGAATTACCCTTAGTGGGTAAAATTACCAATTGACAAAAATGCCCTATTGGCTTAATAATGGAAATACCCCTAAAGGGCCAAAATACGATATTGCTTAATGGACTGAATTGACATATTGCCTTATGGCCCAAATGGACATATTGATTAATGGGCCGATCTAATATTTTGCTATATGGGCCGATTTGATATTTTGCTATATGGGTCGATCTGATATTTTGATTAATGGGTCGATCTGATATTTTGCTATATGGGCCGATCTGATATTTTGCTATATGGGCCGATCTGATAATTTGCTATATGGGTCGATCTGATATTTTGTCATATGGCCCAATTTGATATTTTGCTAAATGGGCCTATTTGAATTGTTATAATGGGCTATAAATTGTCTAATAAATATCCGAATAAATTATTGTGATTCGTTATGCATTATATACATGAATTGCATGGGATGGGATAATGATGAGGAGAAGTTTTGGCAGCTCTGCTATAGAATTTTGGTGGCCCTGCCACAAATTTGTATAGTGGCAATGCCACGTAAATTCTGTTATTCTGGTGGCTTGTCCACAACTAAATTTGCTATAAATGGCTTAATGCCTAAGATTGGTGTGTTGGCGGGGTGGGTTGGCTAAAGATCCCCACAGGTGTGTTGGTTGGTACGGGTGGTGTGTAGCGGATGGATTACTAGGCTTGGTTTGGGAATTGCATTTCATATACATGTTATATTTTGATATATTATTTTTATTGTAAATGGGCTTCGGCCCAAGTTATTGTTATATGGGCTCAGGCCCAAATAATTGCTTAATGGGATTTTGGCCCAGTGGACAACGGTAAGTGGGTTGCACACTGTGTTCTTGTAACTCACCCTCCTTTCTCAACCCTTGTAGGTAATGCTCACTGATGAGGACTTGGGGCGATGGATGACTCGGTGGAGGCCATGCTTCGGAAATAACATTTTCGAATATTAGTAAACTATTTTTCATTTTATTTCATTATTTCTGCTATTTTGGGTTTTTATGTTGTAATAAGGCCTCTAGAGTATTCTTATTATTTGCTTTACATTTGATATAGTTATTATCTTGCTTAAATTGTTTTAAATGAGAATTTTCTAAAACTTAAATAAATATTTTCTAAAATGGATTAACAAATGGTTTTCATACAAACTTTTACAAATAATTTTAACTCGAAAATTTTCTCTCGAATTATCAACGATGTTTTCAAAAGTCACAATTTTATAAGATCACTATTTCAAATATCAATTCTTCAATCAACATTTCAAAGATTAGTAGTATTTTTATCAAATATTTCTAAACAAATTTGTTTTTCTTAGTTATAACAAAAATAACTTTATCTTTAGTCACAAGTTCTTTATACGTTTTCGAAAAACTCTTCAGTGTGACACGCTAGATTCGGGCCTAACTTCTGGGCCGGGTTTGGGGTGTTACAGGTGAGATAGTTCGAACTGAATCCAGTGATATGAAAGGGTTACCAGCAGTTGTATCTACAATGAAAGCTATGAACAATGTGAGAAAGGGTTGTGAAGACTATTTAGCATATGTGATTGATACAAAAGTGTCAAAAAAGAAAGTTGAATCTGTACCTGTGGTTTGTGAGTTTTTAGATGTGTTTCCTGAAGAGTTACCGAGATTACCTCCAATTCGGGAAGTTGAATTTGGTATTTAGTTAGTGCCGGGAACTACTCCTATCTCAATAGCTCCGTATAAAATGGCACCGGATGAATTGAAAGAGTTGAAATCTCAGTTGCAAGAGTTGACTGATAAAGGATTTGCATGACCGAGTTTCTCTCCCTGGGGTGCTCCTATGTTGTTCATGAAAAAGAAAGACGGTACTATGAGAATGTGTATTGGTTACCAACAATTGAATAAAGTGACGATAAAGAACAAATATCCGTTGCCTCGTATCGATGATTTGTTTGATCAACTGAAAGGAGCTACAGTGTTCTCTAAGATAGATTTGAGATCGGGATACTATCAGTTGAGAGTTAAAGAATCCGATGTACCGAAAACTGCTTTCAGAACGAGGTACGGACATTACGAATTCTTAGTGATACCTTTTGGACTAACAAATGCTCCTAAAGTGTTTATGGATCTGATGAATCAGATATTTAGACCATATTTAGATCGCTTTGTTGTGGTGTTCATTAATGATATTTTGATCTATTTATGTGATGAAACGCAGCATGCCGAACATTTGAGAATTGTGCTATAGACTCTACGTGAGAAACAAATGAATGCTAAGTTTAGCAAATGTGAATTTTGGCTGCTTGAGGTTAGTTTTCTAGGACATATTATGTCATCTACAGGAATACGAGTTGATCCGAGTAAAGTCTCAGCTATTTTAGAAAGGAAGCCTCTAAGAAATGTATCTGAAGTCCATAGTTTTCTGGGACTAGTGGGATATTATAGATAATTTGTGAAGGGCTTCTCAATGATTGTGACGCCATTGACAAAGTTACTATAGAAAGATGTTAAATTTGAGTGGTCAAAAAAGTGCCAGCAGAGTTTCGATCAGTTGAAAACGTTGTTCACAGAGGCACTTGTGTTAGTTCAACTAGAAATAGGTAAAGAGTTTATAATTTATAGCGATGCATCGTTAAATGGCTTGGGATGTGTGCTGATGCAAGAAGGCAAAGTCATTGCTTATAGTTCTAGGCAACTAAAGCCGCATGAAAAGAACTACCCGACGCACGACCTTGAATGGTTGCGATTGTGTTGGAATTGAAAATTTGGCGTCATTATTTATTTGGTGAGAAATGTCATATCTTTACAGATCACAAGAGTTTGAAATACTTGATGACTTAGAAAGACTTGAATTTGCGACAGAGAAGATGGTTAGAATTGTTAAAAGATTACGAGCTTGTGATAGGTTATGACATGGGTAAAGCTAATGTTGTAGCTGATGTCCTAAGTCGAAAATCATCATATGCCTTGCGAGCTATGAGTACTCAGATAAATCTGTGTGATGATGTACGGTTTTAGCTGAGTTGAAAGTAAAACCGATGTTTGTACTTCAAATTTGTGATGCTCAGAAAGATGATGTTGAAATGATGGCTAAATGAACTCAGTGTGAGTCAAAAGTTAATTCAAAATTTCGGGTTGATAGTGATGATTGTCTGAGATTTAGAGATCAGATTTGTATCCCAAGAAATTCAGGGTTGATTCAGATGATTTTGAATGAAGCTCACAATAGTCGTTTGGCTGTTCACACAGGAAGTACAAAATGTGTAACGATTTGAAACATTTTTATTGGTGGCATGGATGAAACGGGGCATCTCTGACTTTGTGACGAAATGTTCAATTTCTTAGAATATTAAAGCTAAACATCAGGTTCCATCTGGTTTGCTACAACTGATTATGATTCTTGAGTGGAAATGGGAGAGAATTACGATAGACTTTGTGTCAGGGTTGCCTTTATTTCCTAGAAAGAAAGATGCAGTATGGGTGATAGTTGATAGATTGACGAAATCAACTCATTTCATTCAGGTGAGAACAAATTATTCACTCGATAGATTGGCTGAATTGTACATTACTGAAATAATGAGATTGCATGAAGTGCCACTGTCTATAGTGTCTGACAAAGATTAGAGATTTACTTTGAGATTTTGGAAGAAATTGTAAGATGCATTAGGCATAAAACTACATTTTAGTCGCATTTCATCCATAGATGGATGGTCAATCCGAGCGAGTCATTCAAATCCTTGAAGATATGTTAAGATATTGTTTACTTGAGTTTGAGAGTATGTGGGAAAAACATCTATCGTTGATTGAATTCGCGTATAATAACAGTTATCAATCTAGTATTAAAATGGTGCCATATAAAGCTCTTTATGGTCGAAAATGTCGAACTCCATTGTATTGGATTGAGTTGAGTGAGAATAAGATTCACGGGGTTGATCTTATAAAAGAAATCGAGCAAAAAGCGGCCTCAGATCGTCAGAAGTCATATGCGAACTAGAAATGGAAAGAAATCAAATTTGAGATTGGTGATAAAGTGTTTCTAAAAGTATCTCTGTGGAAGAAAATACTTCAATTTGGCTAGAAAGGCAAGTTAAGTCCGAGATTCATCGGGCCATATGATTCATTGAACGAATAGGGCCGGTTGTTAATAAATTCATGTTACCACCTGAGTTAGGAAAGATTCATAACATGTTTCATGTGCCAATGCTTAGAAGGTACAAATCTGATCTGTCTCACGTGATTGCTCCTACTGAAGTTGAAATTTAGCCAGATTTGTCGTACAATGAAGAACTAATTCAAATTGTGGCACGAGAGACTAAATAGTTGAGAAACAAAAGAATTTCCTTACTGAAAGTGTTGTGGCACAAACACGGAATTGAAGAGGCTACGTGGGAGCCTAAGAATGTTATGAGAAAGCAATATCCACATCTATTCATTGCTAAGATTTTCGAGGACGAAAATCCCTAAGGGAAGGAGAGTTGTAACAGACCGGTTTAGACCCTAGTAGGAACAATGGTTTCGAGACCACAAATCTGAGGTCGAAATAATATTTTAATGTTATCTTTGGTGTTGATTCTATGTGACTTAGCCTGTGTGTAAATTCTGTATGATAAATTTATCGATTGTGTGTTTAATTAAGAGAAAGGACTTAATTGCATAAGGTGCAAGATGCTATGTGCTGATTTATATGTGCTTAATTTTTGTTGGCTTTTTAAGGTGGAGGCCTTATGTTGTTAATAACCCATTTTTTTATAGTGGATGGTTAAATGACAAGATAACCTTAATGCATATTTGTCTTATATGTTTATTAAAAGGTTAGTTTGGTAAATTAATAATTATGTAAAATATGTTATAATAAAACATGGAAAATGGTCATTGTTATCATCTTTGCTCCACCAAAAATTGAGAGTGAAAGAAGGGTTTTAAGCTTTGGAAATTTTGACTATTGTTCATCTTGATTTAAGGTATGTTTGATCTTGGTTTTTGTTAATTTCTACGTTTTCGTAATCGTTGCTTCGTGCTCTAATTAACCTATGTTGAAATTTTTTGAATTGATGATGTTTTTGTCATGAGCCATTAATAAATGCATGAGCTATGTGCTAGTTGATAGTGAAATATGAAAACTTGGTGTTGGGTTAACATAGTTTGAATTGGGATTTCATTTCAGACTTAATTGAGATAGTTTGAATTGGGATTTCATTTCAGACTTAATTGAGAAAATGAGTAATTGAAGGATTAAATTGTGAAATAAATGAAAGGTGTGGGCTTGTATGAGCAAAGTGAGAATTCGGCTAGGCATGGGTACAAGCAAATTATGTATATTTGTTGATTTGATGAATTAAGGACTAAAGTGTCGAAATATGTAAATGTGAGGGCTATTTTGTAAAATGCCCTAAATATGTATGTGTGGATAAAATTGAATGAATTTGCGATTGAATGGTTTGAATTTGAATGTGTATAGACCAAGAAAGGAGAGGTTTAGATCAAGATCAAGGCAAAGATAAAGTGCTCGATTAATCGACCGTTTCACTATTCAACGTCTGAGGTAAGTTCGAATATAGTACAAGTTGTTAAATTTGTGTTCTATGTGATGTGAATTGAAGAAATATCTATATAACTTTGAGCTTAGAAATGTTATGTGCTGAATCGAATTAGAAAGCACTAAGTGTGCGAAATTAGAAACGCAATAGAAATGATTAGCACTGTGTGTGCAAGTTTATAGAAGCTTCGGCTCATTGAATCAGAACTGTGTTTACGATACCGATATAAACTCGGTTTAATGTAATGGCACTAAATGTGCGATGACAAGTATGTCAGGTTTACAAATTGGCACTAAGTGTGCGACATAAGCAAGAGAATAACAAAGATTGATCGAAGTATAAAGTCAAATGATTAAGTAGCATGGTTGGTGAAGTTATTATGTGTTGGCAAAGGTATGTATGATACCTATGTTGTTGATGAATTTGAAAGTAGATGAATGGAATGCTATGTGAGTATTGGATAAAGTTGAACTTGTGTACCCGTGGAAAATTATCTATGTGATGGCTAAATGTATATATTGAATTGGTGCATTGAGTTAATTGTATATAAATTCGATCTTACTAAGCTTTGAAAGCTTACTGTGTGATTGTTTCTCTATTTTGCAGTGTCAGTAAAGCTAGCTCGAATCCAGGGTTCATCAGCATCTCAATCACACTATCGGCAATCTATTTTGGTACTTTGGAAAGATGTATATAGTTGAATTATGGCATGTATAGGGTAGTAGATAAGATATGTCCTGAAATGTTTAATCCTTGCCATATGAGTTGGCTTGGAAGTTGAGTGATGTTTAACTTATGAATGAGTTATGGAAATGGAATAATTCATGATGGTGTGGTTGATGATAAGGCGTGGTTTGAAGAAAGTTTATGATATGGATTACATGATGTTTTGTATATTCATGTTTTGATGTATATTTGTCACTTTGAATGGCTTTAATTGTGATGACAATGAGCTTGGGAGTAAATGGTTTAGTTGGTGATTGGATAATGCATGAAATGGTATGTTTGAATGCCTTTGAAAGCATGGATTGGTATTGTATTGATTCTTGTAGGTATGATCTTATTATGAGAGGGAAATTTGGCCTTACAAATGACCTGTTTTACCTACACGGTTATGGCAAACGGGCGTGCCTATTGACCGTGGGATAAAGTCAGTAGCTAGCTTAAGAGCACAGGCCATGGTACATAGGCGTGCCTAGTAGCTATGTGAATAAGTCAGTATATTGCCTAAGAGCACACGACCTTAGCACACGGGCGTGCCTGATGGCTATGTGAAGAAGTCAGTATACATGCCCTATTTGACACGACCTAGACACATGGGTGTGTCTAGTAACCGTGGGAGGCACACGGTCTGGTTGCATGGGCATGTGACCTCAACAGTGTTGAATAATGCTTGAAAATTTGAAAACTTTAGTAAGCGTTCGGTTTAGTCTCGACCTCTTTTTAACATTAGATTAAGTTCTCGTAGACCTAGATGAGGGACTCTATCTTTGTATGTGAGCATGTATGATTAATGATAGACTATGTGTTGTAGAATGAATGTATGTTATTGTTGTTGTTCGGTAATGTCACTTAACCATATTTCGACGACGGTCTCGGGTTAGGGGTGTTACAACCAATTTATGGGAGTTGCTCATGTGTCTCCACCCTAACCTCAGTCTCAGTTAGAAGCTGCTCCACCAAAGGCACCCATTCTAGCTGTGCCAGTCGTGAACCAGTTTTGAGGAGATCCCATGAGGGAGATACGTAAGCGTGGCATTAAGAAATTTCTAAGGGATAAGGGGGATGACCCACCACAGCACAACAATTGCAAACTCATGTAGGAAGGGCGATTTCAGAGCTGAAATGTACTGTAACACCCCTATCCCGTGTCTGTTGCTGGATTAGGGTTAAGGGCATTACCTGACAGATCAGAAACTTTATCGGACAATTCATAAGTTAAGCCATCAAATATAATCATAATGTCCCCTTTTTAGGTCATCGAGACCTAAAGCATGCTTTGTAACAGGGTCGGGACTAAACTAGAACACATAAAAAAATTCTCAGAAATTTAAAAATTTTTAAATTTCAGGGGTTACACACCCGTCTGGGCAGGCCATGTGCTTCCCACGACTGCTAGACATACCCGTGTGTCCTCCCCGTGGTCGAACTTGACTTAACTCCACGGCCACCAAGCACGCCCATGTACCCTAGCCGTGGTCGATCCTGACTTGGCTCCACGTACTCTTAGGCCATATACTGACTTATTCACATGGCTACTAGGCACGCCCGTGTACCATGGTCATGTGCTCTTAAGCTAGCTACCGACTTTACACCACGGTAACTAGGCACGCCCGTGTGCCACAACCGTATGACATTGTAGGTCATTTGCAAGGCCAAAAATGCCACCCACCTTGGGTCTTAACCTACAATCAAATACCAATCCAAACAATGCATATTTAACAACCATGAACATGCCAAAATATCCATTCAATCTTTACATTCAAAGCCAATTTCAACAATGCCAACTTACAAGACTAAAACTTATGTATATGCAAGCATAATTTATCCATACTTACCATTCACAAGCTCATCCTGTAACACCCCTTACCTGAAACCGTCGTCGGATTAGGATTAAGGGGTATTATCGATCAATCAAAATATTTAACCTCTAAATGTCGACACAAAGTCAATCATCATCAAACACATTCATATACACTCATTGTGTCCCTTAAATGAGTCATCAAGACCCTAAGCACGCTTATAAACCGAGTCGGGACTAAACCGAAATAGATATAAAATTTCATGAAAAATTAAAACTTTTCTAGAATACAGGGGAGACACACTCGTGGGGCCAGGCCGTGCCTCTCCCACGGCTACATGACACACCCCTGTGACCTCCCCGTGGTTACATACTGCCATTTCTCGACGACACAGCAAGCACGCCCTGCTATGGCCGTGTCTTTATTAAGGCTAGTCACGACTTGTGCACCACGGTTAAATGACACCCCTGTGTCGAGGCAGTGTGCAATTTAAGCCACATTTGCCATTTACCCACGGTCTGAGGCATGCCCATGTGCCCCAACCGTGTGACATTATAGGCCATTTTTACAAGGCCAACCAGACACCCATTTGGGTCTCGCCTACAAGCATCACTTACCAACACATAACATGTATATATATATATATAGCAACTGTCACATACCCAAATGACTACCCAATCTAAACATGCCAATTTGCATGACCAAAATTCAATTATGCCCAAGCACCAATCATCTATATACATACCATCTTATAACCATTTCATATATCAACTAATCATACCAAAACACTTCACATATATATTCCTTTAAGCATATTACCAAAACATAACTAGCCAAATCACATGGCTAAGTTCAATTTACAACTCACATCAAGGACTAGCCTATACATGCCATATCTAGCTATATACATATTCAAAGTGTACCAAAATGATTTTAGTAGTGTGATGATGATCCGTGACGGTCCCGAGCCTTCAGTAGCTTTGACGACCTATAAACAGAGAAAACATACACATAGAGTAAGCTTTACAAAGCTTAGTAAGTCAATATACAAACAAACTTAACATGAATTGCACATAACTAAATTAATAGAATGACCATTATGGTTCTCATGACAAAATCACTTCATTCTTTCTTAATCTCATAAGCTTAGCCATAACTTACCATATTTCCAAATCAGATATCATATTTGCATTTATTTCATATGTTCAAGAATTTACACATCATTTATCAATTTGATGTACTTAACATCATAATATGCTTACATGGATACTTACCTCATATACACCATTAGTATATAAGCAACATACCTGTAACAGATATTCATTCACTTAACTTATCAAAGTTTGGATTTGTTATTCGTACTACAGACTTGCCCGTTGAACCAATAGGAATCTAATAAGATACTCAAAAACTCAGAACAATTGTATAATATCAATGTCCCAACCAAAGCTAAAATACTCATTCACTCATTCATAACTTGTCAACCACAAAGGTTCAATACGTATCTTAGCTAACACATAATTATTCAACTTCCAAGCTATTCTATGCTTGATATTATATGTCGATCATTCTTTCATAATCGTTCAACTTAATTGCACACTCAGTGCTATATATATAATTGAATCATATTAATCGTCGTACACTTAGTGCCTATTCTTTTAAACGACTTGTCTCAGTGTCACACACACACACACAGTGCCAATTTAATAAGCCGAAGCTTTCATATCATCACACACAGTGTTGTTTATCTCTTATAATTACACACTTAGTGTCTATTCTTTTAATCTACTTGTCTTGATATTGCACACACAGTGCCAATTCAATAAACCGAAGCTTTCATATCATCGCACACACAGTGCTATTCCTTTCTTATAATCGCACACTTAGTGCCTATTCTTTTAATCGACTTGTCTCAATGTCGCATACACAGTGCCAATTCAATAAACCGAAGCTTTCATATCATCGCACACACAGTGCTATTCCTTTCTTATAATCTCACACTTAGTGCCTATTCTTTTAATCGACCTGTCTCGATGTTGTACAGTGCCAATTCAATAAACCGAAGCTTTCATATCATCGCGCACTTAGTGCATTAATACAAATCAAACTTACTTAACATCGCACACTTAGTGCCTTTATTTTAAACCGAGCTTATCTCGGTATCGCACACACAGTCCCAACTCATTAAGTCGAAGCTTCTATTGTTTCGCACACACAGTGCTAATCGTCTCTGTCTTATTTCTAAATTCGCACACTTAGTGCCTCAAAACTCAAACTCATGCACAACACATTTCTATTTCATTAAAATACATTCATTCATTTTTCATCACATAGATACAATTTTAATGGCAAGTATTATATCCGAACTTACTTACTAAATTAAACTTATCATGGAATTTACATGCATAATCCTCTCATAAGCATCCATTATCAACATTAGTCATATAAACAATTCCAGTTTCATGCAAGTACATTTATTTGCATAGTGAACTTATCTCGGATTCGGTTTATCGATATGAAAACAGTTACTCTGTCATTTTCGCTTTCCCGCGATTTAAGTCCTTTTTCCTTGGTTTTTGATCTAAACATATTCGGAATTAACCCATTTATTCACTAATTCATTCAATTCAATCCAAAAACATATATTTAGGGCTATTTACAAATTAGACCTCGCATTTACACATTTTATTAATTTAGTCCATTTTTCTCAAAACATTAAATTCACAAAATCAGTACACAACTAAGCTTAGCCGAATATTCACACATATCATACAAGTCCATATTTTTCATCAACTTAGAAATTTAGTCCCTCAATTTGCCATTTTCACAATTTAACCATATTTAGCTAAATTCACCAAAACTTCAAGAACAAAACATATTTATCTAGCTCTAAACTTTCATTTAACAACTAAACTCATCACAAAGCTTAAAATAACATCAATGGCATTTCTAATGAACAACATCAATTCATTAAATTGAGACATGGGCTTGATAGTAAACAAAGCAACGATTGCAAAAACGTAAAAATTATCAAAAACCAAAGTCAAAACTTACCTTAATTTGAGCTCACAATAGCCGAATGCCCAAGCTTCATATTTCTTTCTCTTTTTCTTGTTATTTTCGACTAGAATGGATGAACACATCCACTAGCTCTTTCATTTGTTTTATTAATAACATTTTATTAATCCATTTACTAAAATATCCATCCAATTAATAATTATAGCAAACATGTAATAGGGCATATTTGACTTTCATTCATCCACTAACTACATAGTGGTCTATTTGCTTCATAAGGCCCTTTTCTTTTAAAAGCCACAACACATTGGTATTTAACAAATATCATGCAACTTTCACATTCAAATTAAGCACACAGACAAACAATTTAACTCACGAAAATTTACTACATGCTTAATCACATATCAATGGCATAGAAAATAATATTAAAATATTTTACAAACTCGAATTTGTGGTCCCGAAACCATTGTTTCGACTAGGGTATAAACCGGACTGTTACACATCCTTTTTGTTAAACATATAAGCTCAAAATTTCATCTATATACTTACCTTAAACTTAATCATTTCTTATGCTTTCAAACCATACCAAATATACATCATATAACACATTCATTAAAGCATATTACCAACACATAGCTAGCCAAATCACATGGCTAAGTTCAAATCTCACACTTATATAAATAACTAGCCTATACATGTCATATCTAGCTATATACATTTCCAAAATGTACCCAAACAAGCTGAGTAGTGTGATGACAATCCTCGATGGTCCTCGAGCCTTCAGTAGCTTTGACGATCTATAAAACAGAGAAAACACACACATAGAGTAAGCTTTCCAAAAGCTTAGTAAGTCATATACAAATAAACTTAATACAGAATGTATATAACCAAAATTGAATCATTGGTACTTATAAATCTCATAGCCATTTAATTTCATAAGCTTTGGCACATTTACTCACTCAAAGCTTGCCACATATTTCATATCACATATCACATATATGTTTAGCTTATTCAAAACCACTCTTATATCTCATTCATATTCTCATGTTCAATCATACATTTATTCAAATCAAATTCACATAGGTACTTACCTTTTATACACACTTAGTGTACATACAGAATGTACCTGGAATGAATATACATTCACGTAATTATTCATAGCTCGAATTTGCTCGTTGAACCACTCAGAATCTAATAGGATATATAGAATACTTAGAATTGTTGTACAATGCCAACGTCCCAGACGTGGTCTTACATGTAATAAGATATCGATGCCATTGTCCCAAACAGGGTCTTACACGAATCAATACAATGCCGATGTCCCAGACATGGTCTTACACGTAAAGATCATATCCATGCCAACATCCCAGACGTGGTCTTACATGAATCTCAAATCAATGCCAACATCCCAGATGTGGTTGTACATGATAAAATAGAACAGATAAGTATGTCATGACAAAGCTAATCCTATCTATTCCTAGGTTTGTACGGGACTTCTCGAACATTATCACTACATCGATCTTATCTCAAAATTCATATACATAGCATCTCGTAAGCATTCACTATTATCAATAGTCATATCAATATTCACAATTCAATACAAATACATTTATTTGCATAATGACTTACCTCGAATTCGATTTAATGAAAATGGAAATGGCTACTCGGTTACTTTCGATTTCCCGCGGACTAAGACTATTTTCCTCGATTCTTGATCTATACATATTCAGATTTAACCATTATTCACTAGTTCATCCAATTCAATCCAAATACACATATTTTGGGAAATTTACAAATTAGCCCTTATAATTGCATATTTTATCAATTTAGTCCATTTTTCTCAAAACATCAAATTCACAAAATCATAATTTAACCATGCTTATCCGAATGTTCATACAACTCATACAAGCCCATATTTTTCATCAAATTTGTAATTTAGTCCCTCAAGTTAATATTTTCTCAATTTAACCTTATTTAGCTAAATTCATCAAATTTTCAAGAACAAAGTATGTTCATCTGGTACAAATCTTTGAATTAACAACTAAGCTCATCACAAAGCTCACCATTTCATCAATGGCACATCTCATAAACATCACCAACTCATAAAATTGAAACATGGGCTTAATACTAGACTAAGCAACAATCTCAAAAACATTAAAATCATTAAAATCCAAAACCAAAACATACCTTAATCATGCAATTAAATGGTCGAATGCCCTAGCTAGTTTTCTCTTTTCTTTCTTTGTTAGTTTCAGTCAATTGAAGAGAAATAAAAGATAAACACTTTCATCTTTTTGTTTTATTAATAAAACATTAACACCTATTTTACTAAATTAACCTTTTATAAACATAAAAGACAATTATAATTTAATGTTATTTTTGTCCATTAACAATCCACTAACTTATGAATGGCTTAATTTCCATATAAGGCCTCCACATTTACAAAGCCACAACACATTGGTACTTTAACAAATAGCATGCTAGTTTTGCATTTGATGCAAGTTAATCCTTTTATCAAATTAAGCACACAGACAGATAAATTATCTTATGAAAATTTAGCACATGTTTAATCACCCATCAAAGTCACAAAAAATAACATTAAAATATTTCACTGACTCGGATTTGTGGCCCCGAAACCACTATTCTGTCTACAGTATAAACCATGCTGTTACATTTCTCCCCCTTAGTGATTTTCGTCCCCAAAAATTTTACCATTAAACAGATTCGGATATTATTGTCTCATTGAATCTTTAAGTTCCCACGTAGCCTCTTCTATTCCGTGTCGATTCCACAATACTTTCACTAACGAAATTTTTTATTTCTCAACTCTTTTACTTCACGAGCTAAAATACAAATCGGTTCATCTTCGTATGTTATACCAGATTGGATTTCAATTTTTGATGGGACAATCCCATGTGACGGATCGAATCGATATCTACGGAGCATCGAGACATGTAATACATTATGGATCTTTTCTAGCTCAAGGTCTACCTTAATCTATATGCAACAGGACCAACACGTTCAATAATTTCATACGGCCCAATGAACCTCAGACTCAACTTGCCTTTATATTTAAATCGAAGCACTTTCTTCCATGGAGACACTTTTAGAAATACTGTCGTTGATCTCAAATTCTATATCTTTTCGATTCAAGTCCGCATAAGACTTCTGACGATCAAATGCCGCTTTCAAACAATCTTAGATCAGTTTCACTTTTTTTCTGAATCTTTTATCGAATTGACCCCGTGTAGCTTATTTTCACTGAGCTCAGTCTAATACAGAGGTGTACGACATTTACATCCGTACAAAGCTTCGTAAGGTGCCATTTTAATACTTGACTAAAAACTATTATTTTATGCAAATTCAATCAATGGTAGGTACTATTCCCACGTACTGTTAAACTCAGGTATACAACATCTTAACATATCTTCAAGAATCTGAATAATCCACTCGGATTGACCATCTATTTGCGGATGAAAAGCTGAACTGAAATGTAATTTCATTCCTAAAGCTTCTTGTAATTTCTTCCAAAATCTTGATGTAAACCTCGGATCTTTGTCAGACACAATGGATAGTGGCACCCCGTGCAATCTTACAATCTCAAAAATATAAAGCTCAGCTAATCTATCATGTAACAGCCCGATTTAGAGCTAGTCAAAATAGTGATCTCGAGATCACTAATCTGAGATTATAGAAATTTATTTTGATATTATATTATGAGATATAACATGATAGCATATTTACATGAGAATTTTGGTACTTTAATTTTAGCGATTTCATGTTTAATCGCGAAAAAGGACTAATTCGCATAAAATGCAAAAGTTCTATTCTATAAGCTAAAGGTGTCAAACAGCCATAGATTGTTAATTTGAGGTCTTTAGAAGGAAATTTAGCCCTTTTAAAAGGCTTGGCTAGCCATAGGATTTATAGGGGATAAGAATTGACCTAATTGGTCAATGTTGGTAGTGCTTGGTGAACTAAATTATTAGTTTAATATTATAATAAAGAATAGATGATATCCATCTTTTTGCTCATCATTCTCCACTAAAAATAGTAAGAAAATAGGAGTTTTTGAATGCTCAAAATTTTAGCAAGCTCTCATCCATTCAACTAAGTGTTCTAGTGACCTTTTCTTGAAAATAGCTGTACTTTTAAGACCCCCAAAGTTTAAGCTTTCAAATGAGGGGACTATTGTGAAATATCATGAAAAGTTTAGAGTTTTACCATGAGAGTTATCATTGTTAATTTCTGCATCTCATGGAAGAAAATAAGTCTCACTTGTTAGATAAACAAGTTTTGTGGAAGGTGTTAGCATAAAAATACCAAATAGGACCTTGATGAAAAAGTTATTAAGTTTGTGGTTAATTTGTGAAATATTGATTTTTAATGATAGCTTTATGAGAATTAAATGTCCACCTAGGCTTTCTGAACTTTGAAGTATGATTAGAACTTATTTTCGAGTCTAGGGGAAAAATGGTCATTTTGCCAAAGTCTAGGGGCAAAATAGTAATTTTGCCTAAATATGATTTTTGAAATGCTTATATTAATGCAGTGATTAAAATGAGCTAATTTGCTATTATAGAGCAAGAGGAGTCAAGAATTCGCCTTGAACGGGGAAAGAATAAAGTCTTGGACTGAACAGAAGAACTAGCTCATTTTGAAAACGAGGTAAGTTTGTATGTGAATTAAGCAACATCTATATTAACATGTTGAGAAATGCTTGACATTATATTAATGCATGATGCGCTACTAAATTGAGTAGTTAATGTGAATGAGATGTTGAAATCCTAATGGGCCATATTGAGTATAGAAATGTTATCATTGAGATATGAAATAGATAAGGTCCCGTATAAGACTATGTCCGGGACATGGCCTCGGCACTGAGTTGAGATCCCATATAAGACCATATTCGGGATATGGCATCAATACATGATAGGAAATTCCATATAAGACCATATACGGGATATGGCATTAGAACTTAGAAGTTATCCCATATAAGACCATATTCGAGATATGGCATTGGCATATGAGGTGACTCCATGTAAGACCACCTCGAGGATGTGGCATTGGCTTTATACTTACAGTAGTGATGATAAACACACGTCTTTGACAATCCCTTGTGAATAGTGGGATAAGTAGATAAATTTAGAAGTAGACATGTGAATGATATTTAAGTCATGTGAATGAGTGAATATAGGTACTTGTGAATGAGTCACAAAGAATCGGTTTCATATGTGGTACGGTAGGTGCTAAATAAAGGCAATTGTAAGTAAGTATTGTCAAGAAGCTTGGCTCGAGTACGATTAGACAATACCGTGGATGAATTATTTTATGAGCTTATTATTGCTACTTATTTCCATGCAAACTTACCAAGCTTTATGCTTACCCTTTTTTCATTGCCCTTCTTTCGTATAGTATTGCCAAGGTAGCTCAAGGATCGTGGACGTAGGAGTTCGAAAATCACACTATCGACAGCACTTTGGTATAACAATTTTAGACTTATTTTGAGTATGGCATGTATAGGACTTGAGTATTTTGTTAAGTTGTAATTGTTAGTAAAAGTGTTGGCTATGTAAGTTAGAAAACAAGAAATAATTTTGTAAATGGCCTTATGAGTTAGGCAAATATTTGGAAAACTCTTTTGCTTAATGAAGATGAAATTCATGAAGTGTATGTCCCTGTAATTATCTTGTATGTTAGAATCTGTTCTTATACTTTCTTATGTGATAGGAGTTGTATTGTTTTGAATGGAAGTATGTATGTGTGCACTCTAGGGTGGAAATGGCTTGGTATATAGCCTACTAATTGACCTCATAAGTAGACACACGAGTGTGGGTCTAGACTGTGTGGGAGGCACGACCAGTACATGGGCGTGTACCTAGGCCGTGTGAAGTCTGCACCTTACACTTGGGATTTTGAATCACCACACGGCTGTGGTACACAGACGTGTGTGTAGGCTATGTGGATAAGTCAGAATACTAAGGTTTTACACACAGGCCAGGGCCATGGGCGTGCATGGCTGTGTGAAATTTGTTAGTGTCAACCACGGGTGGAAGACACGAGAATGCCTCAGGGGCACACGGGCGTGTGGCCTCTATTTTGTCAAAAAGTTTTCTAAACTCATGAAAGCTCCGGGAAAGATTTTGATACTTCTCGGATGTATGTTTAGGGCCTCCTAGGCCAAATATGTGCGGGCGTTAAGGTTAAACAAAATTTTATAACCCTATTCTAGATGTTTAAGCAAGGTTAGCTATGTAATGCCTCCAACCCTATTTTGGCTCGAATAAGGGCAAGAGGTGTTACGTTTATTGGTATCAGAGCTATAGTTTAGTTGATTCTAGGACTAACGTAGCGTAAGTATGAGTCTAACTATACATGCTATATGTAAGAGTGTTTGAGTAATGATAGTATGACGGCTCCTGACGTATAAAATTATGCTTTTTGTAGTAGATGGATTCCTATCCAGACCGAACTACACCCAATAATGCTACGAGTAATGCGCCGGCTCTTGCTCAAGGGACCGCGCCAGTTAATAATAGACCTGAGACCTTGAGTCAGGGAGAAGAGGCTTGAGAAGCCTTTCTCCACATGATGAGCAACTGGTATACTGAGTATACCCGAGCAAATCCTAATGTTCAACCCCCTCCGTCCCCACCTATCCCTCAACCTGCTCCAATAGCTCCTCAAGTGGTTGAGGTGGTGAGAAGAGAAAGGCCTTTGGTGGATAAGATTCGGAAGCAAAGAGCCAAGGAATTTCAGGTGAATAAGGATGATGACCTAAGAAAGTAAAATTTTGGCTCGAGAATACCATCCAGGTATTCGATGAGTTATCCTGCACGCTTGAGGAGTGCTGAAAGTGTGCAGTGTCTCTTTTGAGAGATTCAGCCTACTTATGGTGGAACACCCTGGTATCGGTGGTGCCAAGGGAGAGAGTTAGCTAGAAATTCTTCCAAGAGGAATACCAGAAGAAGTATATCAGCCAAAGATTCATCAACCACAAGAGAAATGAGTTTTTAGAACTAAAGCAAGGCCGTATGTCAATGACCGACTATGAATGAGAGTTCGTAAGGCTTAGCAAGTATGCACAAGAGTGCATGTCTATCGAGGCCATCATGTGCAAGAGATTCGAGGATGGATTGATTGAAGATATCTTCCTATATATGGGAGTTCTTGAATTAAGGGAGTTTGTAGTGTTGGTGGATAGAGCCTGTAAAGCTGAGGAGTTGGCTAAAGAGAAGAGAAGAGCTAAGAACGAGTCTCATGACTTGAGAAAGAGACAACTAAACAAGTCTCACCGATCCTCATCTATGAAATCGAAGGATTTCACTACTCGATTAGTCACTTCATGGGGCTATCAAACCAAAGTAAGGGCAAGCAATTCTTGGGGTCGAAAGGGCAAACCACATCAGTTGCTAGTGTGGGCAATGTCTGACCAAGTAGACTGGAATGCCCTCAGTGTGGCAGGTGCCATTTTGGTGAGTGTAGGGCTAATAAGAAAGCTTGCTTCAGATATGGGTCTTTAGACCACTTTATCAGAGGTGGACGAGAAAGAAAGCCTCAGAATGCAAGATCGAGAAGTACCACTAGGGGAAGACCATTGAGAAACCCGAGGATTGAGATGGAGAGTAAGAATCCTTCTAAAGAGCAAGCTGCTAGAGTCGAGGGTAGAGCACCCGCGAGGACATATGGTATTCGTGTTCGTGAATAGGCATCTCCCCCCGACGGGATCACGAGTATCTTTTCTCTCCATAATATTCATGTTATAGCTTTAATTGACCCTGGATCTACCCACTCATACATATGCATGAAATTAGTCTCTAGCATGAGTATGCGTATAGAGTCTACCAAATTAATTATAAGAGTATCTAATCCTCTAGGTAAGTGTGTGTTAGTTGATAGAGTTTGCAAAGGGTGACCTTTGATGATTAAGGGTCATTGTTTCTCGGTCGACCTTATGTTATTACCGTTTGGCGAGTTTGATGTCATCCTCGGGATGGATTGGTTAGTTACCCATGGAGTAATTGTGAATTGTGGGAAGAAGCATATTGAGTTGAGAGATGAAAATGATAATTTTATTTGTGTTGAATCAAATAAGCTGGACAGGTCACCAATAGTGATATCAACCATGTCAGCTCAAAGGTACCTAAGAAAGGGGTATAAGGCTTATCTTGCATTTGTGTTGAACACTAAAGAGACTGAGTTGAAAATTGAGTCAATACCCATAGTATGTGATTACCTAGATGTTTTCCGGAAGAGTTGCCAAGGCTACCTCCAAATAGAGAGATTGAATTTGGGATTGAATTAGTTCTGGGTACTGCCCCCATTTCTATTGCTCCATTTAGAATGGCTCCAACCGAGCTAAATGAGCTAAAAGCACAGTTGCAAGAATTAACAGATAAGGGTTTTGCGGCCGAGTTTCTTTTCGTGGGGTGCTCTCATTCTATTTGTGAAGAAGAAAGATGGTCCCACGAGACTATGTATAGACTATTGACAACTCAACAAGGTGAAGGTGAAGAATAAGTACCTATTTTCGAGGATCGATGATCTATTTGATTAATTGAAGGGAGCTACAGTATTTTCCAAGATAGATTTGAGGTCAAGGTACTATCAGCTGAGAGTCAAGGACTCGGATATGTCGAAAATCGTATTTAGTACTAGGTATGGCCACTATGAATTTTTAGTCATGCCTTTTGGTCTAATGAACTCCCCCGCGATCTTCATGGATTTGATGAATCGCATTTTTCGATCGTACTTGGATAGATTTGTTGTGGTCTTCATCGATGACATACTGATCTACTCTCGAGATGAGAACGATCATGCGAAGCATTTGAGTATGGTTCTACATGTTTTGAGAGAAAAACAATTCTATGCCAAATTCAGTAAGAGTAAGTTTTGGCTCAAGGAAGTGGGGTTTTCGGGGCACATTGTCTAGGGAGAAGGGATTAGAGTCAACCCGAGTAAGATTTTGGCAATTGTTAAATGGAAATCGCCGAGGAACATAACTGAAGTGAGGAGTTTTCTAGGCCTAGCAGGCTATTATAGGTGTTTTGTCAAGGGGTTTTCCATGATAGCTACCCCGATGATGAGGCTTGTGCAGAAAGATGTAAAGTTCAATTGGACGAAAAAGTGTCAACAGAGTTTTGAGAAACTGAAGACACTGTTGACTAAGGCTCCCATTTTGGTGCAACCAGAATCAGGAAGAGAACTTGTGGTTTATAGTGATCCGTCCTTGAACGGATTGGGCTATGTACTTATGCAATAGTAAAATGATTGCATACGCCTCTAGGCATTTGAAGCTGCACGAGAAGAACTACCCGACTCATGATCTAGAGTTGGCCGTAATTGTGTTCGCACTGAAAATTTTGAGACATCATTTATAGGGTGAAAGGTGTCAAATTTTCACTAGTCACAAAAGCCTAAAATATTTGATGACTCAAAAGGAATTGAATTTGTGGCAACTAAGGTGGTTAGAGCTGATTAAAGATTATGAGTTGGTAATTGACTATCATTCTGGAAAGGCAAATGTAGTCACCAACGCTTTGAGCAGAAAATCATTATTCGCACTAAAAGCCATAAGTACTCAGATGGCCTTGCTGGATGATGGTTCTGTTTTAGCCGAGTTGAGGGCTAAACCATTGTTTCTCCAAGAGATTCATCAAGCCCAGAAAGAAGATAATAGCTTGCAAGCAAAGAGAGTTTTACGTGAGTCGAGCATTGAGACAGACTTTCGAGTAAATCTTGATGGATGTCTAACCTTTCAAAATCGAGTCTGTGTACCCAAGAATGACGAGCTTATTCACAAAATCTTGCATGAAGCACATTGTGAATGTTTGAATGTACACTCGGTAGCATGAAGATGTACAATGATTTGAAGAAATGGTATTTATGGTTGGGTATGAAGAAAGATAATTTCGAGTTTGTATCAAAATGGCTAATTTGCCAACAAGTGAAGGCTGAACATCAAGTACCTTCGGGTTTACTTTAGCCCATTATGATTCCTGAGTGGAAGTGGGACCGTATTACTATAGAGTTCATGACGGGCTTACCGTTGACTTCAAAGAGGAAAGATGCAGTATGGGTAGTGGTTGATAGACTCACCAAGTCAGCCCACTTTATACCAGTACGAGTCGACTATTCACTCGATAAATTGGCAGACTTGTATATGTCTGAGGTAGGAAGACTTCATGGTGTACCATTGTCAATAATTTTAGATAGAGATCCAAGATTCACGTCACGATTTTGGAAAAGCTGCAAGAAGCATTGGGCACGAAATTGAGTTGCAGTACAGCCTTCCATTCACAAACTGACGGGCAATCAAAAGGGTAATTCAGATACTAGAAGACATGCTTCGATGCTGTGTTTTGGAATTTCACGGTAATTGGGAAAAATACTTACCATTAGAGGAATTTGCCTACAACAACAGCTTTCGGTCAAGTTTGAAGACTGCACCTTATGAGGCATTGTGTGGGCGTAAGTGTCGAACGCCCTTATATTGGTCAAACTCAGAGCGAAACAGATACAAGGGGTTGACTTGGTTAAGGAAACTGAAGAGAAGGTAAAAGTGATATGTGATTGTTTGAAAGTTGCTTCAGATAGACAAAAGTCCTATTCAGATTTAAAAAGGAAAGAAATAGAATACAAAGTCAGTGATAAAGTGTTCTCGAAAGTATCACGTTGGAGAAAGGTCCTCAGATTTGACCAGAAGGGTAAATCGAGTCCGCTTTATCGGACCTTATGAAGTTACCAAAAGGATAAGACCGGTAGCTTATCAGTTAACCTTGCCACCTAAGCTAGAAAAGATTCATAACGTCTTTCATGTATCTATGTTGCGTCGATACCGTTTGGACCCTTCACATATCATAGAGCCGACAAAGGTAGAGATACAACCAGATTTGACGTATGGTGAAGAACCAGTTAGAATTTTGGCTCGTGAAGTCAAGAAGTTACGAAACAAAAGCATAGCCCTAGTGAAAGTCCTATGGAAAAGGCACAGCATAGAAGAGGCTACATGGGAGCCCGAGGAATCGATAAGGAACTAATACCCCAATCTTTTCACCGGTAAGATTTTCGGGGACGAAAATTCTTAAGGGGGAGAATTGTAATAGCCTAATTTAGGGGCTAGTCAGAATAGTGATCTTAGGATCACTAATATGAGATTAGAGAAATTTATTTTCATGTTATATTATGAGTTAGAAAATGATAGCATATGTACATGAGAATTTTGGTACTTCAATTTTGGCGATTTCGTGTTTAATCGCGAAAAAAGACTAATTCGCATAAAGTGCGAAAGTTTCATTCTATAAGCTAAGGGTGTTAAATTAAGGTCTTTAAAAGGAAATTTAGCCCTTTTCAAAGGCTTGGCTGGCCATAGGCTTCATAGGGACAAGAATTGACCTAATTGGTCAAAGTTGGTAGTGTTTGGTGGACTATATTGTTAGGTTAATATTAGAATAAAGAAAAAGATGATATCCATCTTTTTGCTCATCCTTCTCCACCGAAAATAGCAAGAAAATAGGGGTTTTGAATGCCTAAAATTTTAGCAATCTCCCATCCATTCAAGTAAGTGTTCTAGTGACCTTTTTCTTGAAAATAGTTGTACATTTGAGACCCCCAAAGTTTAAGCTTTCAAATAAGGGGACTATTGTGAAATATTTTGAAAAGTTTAGAGTTTTACCATGAGAGTTATCATTGTTAATTTCTGCATTTCATGGAAGAAAATAAGTCTCACTTGTTAGATGAACAAGTTTTGTGGAAGGTGTTATCATAAAAACACCAAATAGGACCTTGATGAAAAAGTTATTAAGTTTGTGGTTAATTTGTGAAATATTGATTTTAATGATAGCTTTATGAGCATTAAATGTTCACCTAGGCTTGCTGAACTTCAAAGTGTGATTAGAACTTATTTTCGAGTCTAGGGGCAAAATGGTCATTTTGCCAAAGTCTAAGGGCAAAATAGTAATTTTGCCTAAACATGATTTTTGAAATGCTTATATTAATGTAGTGATTAAAATGGCTTGGTATATAGCCTACTAATTGACCACATAAGTAAACACATGGGCGTGGGTCTAGACCATGTGGGAGGCACGACCAACAAATGGGCATGTACCCAGGCCGTGTGAAGTTTGCACCTTGAACATGGGATTTCGAATCACCACACGGTTGGGGTACACAGGCGTGTGTGTAAGCCATATGGATAAGTCTGAATACTAAGGTTTTACACATGGGCCAGGGCCACAGTGTGTCATGGCCATGTGAAATTAGTCAGTGTCGACCACGGGTTAAAGACACGGGCATGCCTCAGGGGCACACGGGCATGTCCCTAGGCCTACACGGGCGTGTGGCCTCTGTTTTGTCAAAAAGTTTCCCGAACTTGTGAAAGCTCCCAGAAAGATTTCAATACTTATCGGATGTATGTTTAGGGCCTCTTACGTCGAATATGTGTGGGCATTAGGGTTAATCAAAATTTTATAACCCTATTCTAGAAGTTTAAGGAATGTTAGCTATGTAATGCCTCCAACCCTGTCCCGGCTCTAATATGAGCAAGGGGTGTTACATATCAAATGAATAATTAGATCTTACCGGAATAAAACGGCCAGATTTCGTTAATCGATCAACTATGACCCATATTGCATCTTTCTTTCTCGGAGTTAGAGGCAATCTAGAAACAAAATCCATCGTCACTCTATCCTGTTTCCATTCTAGCATCAGAATCTGTTGTAGTAAACTAGACAAAACTTGATGTTTAGCTTTCACTTGTTGATAGATTAAACATTTCGAAACAAAATTAGAAATATCTCGCTTCATACCAGACCACCAATAGTGTCGCTTCAAATCATGGTACATTTTAGTACTTCCCGGATAATAGATAGACGACCGTTATGTACTTCACTCAAAATCAGCTGAATCAACTCCGGATTTCTCGAAACACAGATATGACCTTGGAATCTCAAGCAATCATCAACAACTCAAATTTCAGATTTAGAATTCAATTCACACTGAGCTCATTTCGATAATAATTCATTATCAACCTTTTGAGCATCACATATTTGCTGTAAGAACAACAATTTCGCTTTTAATTCCGCTATCACAAAACTATCATCAGACAAATCTAACTGAGCATTCAAAGCACGTAATGCAAACAATGATTTTCTACTCAACGCATCAGCAACAACATTTGCTTTACCTTGATGATAATCAATCACAATCTCATAATCTTTTAATAGCTCTAACCATAGTCTTTGGCGCAGGTTCAAATCTTTCTGGGTCATCAGATATTTCAAACTTTTATGATTTGAAAACACATGAAATTTTTCACCGTACAGATAATGGTGCCAGATCTTCAATGCAAACACAATTGCAGCTAACTCAAGGTCATGCACCGTATAGTTCTTTTCATGTGGCTTCAATTGTCTCAAGGCATAAGTTACAACTTTGCCTTCCTTCATCAAAACCCATCCCAGATCGTTTAACGAAGCATCACTATATATAACAAATTCTTTACCCGATTCTAGTTGTACTAACCCTGGAGCTTTTGTTAACAGAGCTTTCAACTAATCAAAACTTTTCTGACATTTATCATACCATTCAAATCTAACATCTTTCTGAAGTAGTCTAGTCAACGAAGTAGCTATCACTGAAAATCCTTTTACAAATCGACGATAATAACCAGCTAAACTCGAAAAGCTACAGACTTCGGACACATTCCTCGGAGGTTTCCAATCCAGAATAGCAGAAATCTTGTTCGGATCAACTCAAATCCCAGAAGCTGACACAATATGTCCCAAAAAACTAACCTCATGCAACCAAAATTCACATTTGCTGAATTTTGCATACAATTACTTTTCTCTCAAAGTTTGCAACACAATTTTCAAATGTTCTGCATGCTCATTTTCATCACGTGAATAATTCAATATGTTATCTATAAACACTACCACAAATTGATCTAGGTACTGTCTAAAAATTCTACTCATCAGATCCATAAAAACAGCAAGAGCATTAGTTAATCTAAATGGCATAACTAAAAACTCATAATTCCCATACCTCGTTCTGAAAGCAGTTTTCGGCATATCTGAATCTTTCACTCTCAACTGGTAGTATCCTGATTTCAAATCAATATTGGAAAATACAGTAGCTTCTTTTAACTAATCAAATAAGTCATCAATTTTGGACAACGGATATTTATTCTTTATGGTCACTTTATTTAAATGACGATAATCAATGCACATTCTCATCGTGCAATCTTTCTTTTTCACAAACAGAACAGAAGCACCCCAAGGTGAAAAACTCTGTCTAGCAAACCCTCTATCAGTCAATTCTTGCAACTGTGACTTTAACTCTTTCAACTTTGTTGGTGCCACTCTATACGGAGCTATCGAAATAGGTGTTGTAGCAGACAACAGATCAATACCAAATTCAACTTCACGTATTAGAGGCAAACCCGGCAATTCCTCGGGAATACACCAGAAAACTCATAGATGACTGGCATTGATTCAACTTTCTTTGCAGACACTTTTGAATCAATCACATAAGCGAAATATGCCTCATATCCCTTTTTCACATATTTTTGAGCTTTCAATACAGATATCATGGTAGGCAATCCATTTAAATCATTAGACTCAACCCGTACAATTTCATTATTCAGACATCTCAAATCAATAGTCTTTCTTTTACAGTTTACAACAGCATCATGCAATGTCAACCAGTCCATACCCAGAATGATATCGAAATCATCAAATGGCAAAAGCATCAGATCAGCAGAGAAATAAATATCTCAAAACATTAACGGACAGTTCTTGCATACTTTGTTAACGAGGACACTTTTACCTAAGGGGTTCGATCCTTTTATAGCAAACTTAGTAGACTCTACAGGCAAAGTCTTACTGAATACTAAATTCATGCATACATATATATGAATGTGAAGAACCAGGGTCTATCAATGCAATCATAGAAGTATCATAAAGAGTAAAATTACCCGTTATAACATCTAGAGATGAAGCTTCCTCGTGAGCTCTGATAGGATACGCTCTGGCAAGCTCTCTAGCTTCAGATCTTGCAACAGTGTCTCTCGTAGGTCTCTAACTACCACAAGCATTTCTTACATTCTTCAAAGGTCTTCCCCTCACAGGTGCATTATCAGATCTCAGATTCTGAACAATCTCTGGCTCGACAGACTCAGGGCAACCACGAATAAAATGATCATGTTATCCACATCTGAAACAAGCTTTATCATTTAATCTATAACTTCCCAGATGCCTTTTTCCACAATGTTTACATTCAGGTCTCTCAGTCCGACATTTCCAACACTGGCCACTAAAGTTGTTGGAGTTTTGGAACTCATTTACAATCTAACTCGATTTCTATTCGAATGTCCCACATTATCTCTTAAATGACTTTGATCATCTCTTTATCTCTTTGAAGTAGACTAAAATAATTTGCTCAAAAATCTCTTTTTCATATCTCGAGCTTCAGACTCAACTTTTCTTTTATCTTTCCCGAGTGCCTCAGCTTTGCACTCTCGATCAACGAGTACAACAAACTCTTTTATTTCTAAGATCCCAACTAACAAACGAATATCTTCATTAAGACCATATTCGAATCTTTTGTACATTATTGCTTCAGATGATATACATTCTCGGGCATACTGACTTAGTCCCACGAACTCTCATTCATACTCAGTAACGGTCATTCAGCCCTATTTTAGTTTCAGAAGTTCCTTTTGTTTCTAATTGATGATCTCTCACTGATGTATTTCTTTCAGAACTCGATCTGAAAGAAGTCCCATGTAACTCGCTCTTTCGAAACAATAAAATTCAGAGTTTTCCACCATTGATAAGCTGCATCTTAGAGTAATGATACAACACATTTTATACATTCTTCCAGAGTCAGAGACATTTTATCGAATACCCGAATAGTGTTTTCTAACCAGAAGTTAGCCTTTTTAGCATCATCATCATTACTAGCCTAGAACTCTTCAGCTCCATATTTATGGATCTTATCAACCAGAGGCTTATTCTACAGATTCAAATTTGCAGTCAGAGGTATATCGAATGTCTGAAGGGGATTAATTGAGGGCGAGGGTTACGAAATAGTCGGGTTATTTCTTACGAATTGAGTGAACCATTCACTCATCATTTGAAAGAAAGCTTGTTTAGCTTCTCCCTCTTGACCGCTCGTAACCGATCTCAGATCAGAGGGCACTGTCCCTTGCGTGGGAGCAGGTGCATTACTTTCTACGTCATTAGCTACGGCTCTTTTGAGATCCATTACTATACGAAAATCACACTTTATACATCAGGATTCATCACACTATCATAATTCAAATATATGGCAGTATAGCTAGACTCTGAGGCACTACGTTAGTCTGAGAATTGACTAAATCGTAGCTCTGATACCAACCAAATGTAACACCCTTATCCCGTATCCGTCGCCAGATTAGGGTTAAGGGCGTTACCTGACAGATCAAAACTTTATCCGATAATTCATAAGTTAAGCCATCAAATACAATCATAATGTCCCCTTTGTAGGTCATCAAAACCTAAAACATGATTTGTAACAAGGTCGAAACTAAACTGGAACACATACAAAAAGTCTCAAAAATGTAAAACTTTTTTAAATTTCAGGGGTTACACGCCCGTGTGGGCAAGTCGTGTGCCTCCCATGGCTGCTAGACACATCCGTGTGTCCTTTCTGTGGTCGAACCTGACTTAACTCCACAGCCACCAAGCACACCCATCTACCTTGGCCGTGGTCGATCCTAACTTGCCTCTACGGCTACCAAGCACCCCCATGTGCTAATACCGCGTACTCTTAGGCCATATACTGACTTATTTACATGGCTACTAGGCACGCTCATGTACCATGGTCATGTGCTCTTAAGTTAGCTATTGACTTTACACCACAGTCACTAGCCACGCCCGTGTGCCACAACCGTGTAACATTATAGGTCATTTGCAAGGCCAAAAATGCCACCCACCTAGGGTCTTAACCTACAATCAAATAACAATCCAATCAATGCATATTTAACAACCATGAACATACCAAAATATCCATTCAATCTTTACATTCAAAACCAATTTCAACCATGCCAACTTACAGGACTAAAACTTATCTATATGCAAGCATAATTTATACCAACCAAATATAACACCCCTATCCCGTGTTCGTCGATGGATTAGGGTTAAGGGCATTACCTAATAGATGGAAAACTTTATCAAAAATTCATAAGTTAAGCCATCAAATACAATCATAATGTCCCCTTCGTAGGTCATCGAGACCTAAAACATGCTTTGTAACAGGGTCAGGACTAAATTGGAACATATATAGAAATTCTCAAAAATTTAAAACTTTTCTAAATTTTAGGGGTTACACATCTGTGTAGGCAGACTGTGTGCCTCCCACGGCTGCTAGACATATCCGTGTGCCCTCTCCATGGTCGAACCTAACTTAATTCCACGGCCACTAAGCATGCCCATGTACCCTGGCTGTGGTCGATCCTTACTTGGCTTCACGACTACCAAGCACCCCCGTATGCTAAGGTCGTGTACTCTTAGACCATATACTGACTTATTCACACGACTCCTAGGCATGCCCGTGTACCATGGCCATGTGCTCTTAAGCTAGCTACTAAGTTTACACCACGGTCACTAGGCATGCCCGTGTGCAACAACCGTGTGACATTATAGGTCATTTACAAGGATAAAAATGCCACCCACCTAGTGTAACAGCCCGATTTAGGGCCTAGTCGGGATAGTGGTGCGAGGCCACAAACCCGAGGTGAAATTATGAGTTTTCCAAGTTTATGCGTGTTTGCATGCTAGTATGAAAGTTTTGTAAAGCAATTTTATTAAGTTGAGGTCAATTGGTCCAAAAAGGACTAAATTGCAAAAGTTTCCAAAATATGAGTTTCTAGAAGCTTTTTATATGAAATAGATCAAGATTAATAATTGTGAGTCCTTAAGTAGCAATTTTCCCAAAATTTAATTTTTGGACAAAATTGTCCTTAATAGACTATTATGGAAATTTTTAAGAGGAAGGGCATTTTGGTCATTTGGCCTCATTAGTGATTAAAATAGGAGAAAGATTAGAAAAATTCACTCATCTTCTTCCTTGTTGCTGTCGAAAATTTGGAGACACCATAGCTAGGGTTCTTCATTTTTTTCAAGCTCATAGTAAGTTCATCTTAGCCCCGTTTTTAATATTCTTCGTATTTTTGAAGTTCTCGTATTATGAATTAGCTAATTTTAGCTATAAAATGAGCTAAGGTGCATGTTCAAAAATCTACCCTTGAATGACATGCTTGTTAAATGATGTTTTATGGAAGTTTAAGAGAGTTTGATGTTAGATAAACATCTTTTCCTTAATGAATTTCATGAAAAATGGTAGCGAGGACCTTTTGTAATGATTATAAAATTGGTCATACCTACTAGAAATAGTGAGAATTGATGATTTTTATAGAAGAGAAAATGATTCAGTTGAGCATGAAGTTTAAAAAAGTTGCATGAAAATCATTTAACGAGAATTGGGGCAAAAGTGCAAATATTAAAAAGTATAAGGGCAAAATAGTAATTTTGCCAAAGTATGAGTTATGAGTCAACTTATTCAATATGGTTATTAAATGATCTATTTATGATTATAGATTAAGAAAAATGAAGCCCGGATCGAAACCGAGGCAAGAACAAAATCAAGGACTAAATTGCACATCTATATACATTTTTTATATTGAGGTAAGTTTGTATGAATTTTAAGCTTTATGATTATTATCATTAAATTTCTTAATATAATGTACAATAATTTTATGAAATGATCATGTTATGTTCAAGCAAGTTATCATGTAAGTCCAAGGCAAGCTTGGCATTGATCAAGTTAAAGCAAGTTATCATTGTCCAAGCATTGATCAAGATATCATGTAAGTCAAGCTTGGCATTGATCAAGTTAGCATGTAAGTTTAAGGCAAGCTTGGCATTGATCAAGATATCATGTAAGTCCAAGGCAAGCTTGGCATTGATCAAGTTAGCAAGCAATTTATATGTAAGTCCAAGGACTCAAGCTTGGTATTGAGTATGTTATCAAGAGCAAGACTTCATATAAGTCCATGTCAAGACATGGCCTTGAAAACAAGATGAGATAACCCATGTAAGACCATGTCTAGGATATGGCTTTGGCATCATATTATGTGGGAAGAGATTTAGTATCCTCGGTTATTTACATAAATTTATCGGGCAAATGAGCAAGCTAAAAGAAGATACCAAGAAAGCTAAGAAAGTAAAGTTAGTATCAAGATGAAGTTAGATGAAGTTGAGTATTATTCATGTTGTGAATGAGAAAGTAGATATCATGATTATTGTTATTATAGTATACTGATCAATGTGATCAAGTGATACAGGTATCATGGTTACCTTACAAGTATGATAATAGTAAGTGTCATGAGACATGTAAGAATCTATATGAGTAAGTAAGCTCTTTAGCTGAAATTCATGATACCATTGTTTAAGTGAAATGGTTTATATCGAGCAATGATGATGCTAAGAGTTGTTACATGCAAACTTACTAAGCTATATGCTTACTTTATGATTCTTTCTTTCTATGCAGTCCCGCCAAGCTAATCCGTGGATCATTAAAGTCGGAGCTCGCAACACACTATCAACTCATATTTTGGTATAGCCAAGTTACTTTACTAAGTATGGCATGTATAAGATACATTCATTTTGTGGACATGTTTTAAGAAGGGCCTTTGTAAAGGCTATCAAGTTTATTATTCTTTTGTATATGGCTAAGTGATTGGCCAAATTTGACTAAGCATGTATGTTTATTGAGATCAATGAAGCATGTAGTATTATTCATAAAATTGAGTTGTTATTGCACCATTGAATTGTGTATGGATATGATCTTCATTTTAAGGTGGCTAACGGCTTGGTAAATAGCCTGTAAGTGGCCACACGGTTGGACACATGGGCATGTGTCAAGACCGTGTTAACCCTGCACCTTAGTATTATTAATCAGAATAGGCCACGGGCAAATCCCATGGCCGTGTGTGTATGCCGTGTAAGACACACGGTTTGGACATGGGCGTGTTCCCAGACTATGTTGATTTAGTCAGTATATCAAGGATTAGCACATGATCTAAGCCCACGGGCATGTCATTGTAACACCCTTAACCCGTATCCGTTGCTAGATTAGGGTTATAAGGCATTACCATGTATTGTACAAGTCTTAACAATTATTAACGGTTCAATAGACATGATCGAATACAACAAGGGTAGTATACTTTCATAGCATGCTTAACATTAATATACATATCATATTTCATTTAGCCACAATTACAAAGAAGTATTTTTTTTTCATCGAATAATCTTATTACTATTCATTTTGTAACACATTTATCAATGACCGAATATGATCATATCCTTATTTATCAAACCTAAACAAGACATCAATTATCAAAACTAAATTTTCATGTATAAGAATAATTATGCTTTAACCTTGCGTATTCAAATTTAACCTTTGTCTAACTTCCCATACCAAGTACTAATACATCCAAACAAAGTATAGATCCATACATATTTAAGAACAAAATCGAGTAACAAGATCAAATAAATATCTTCTATAATTCATGATTCATATCAATTTGAATTATACTCATACACTTTATAAAACATGTTTTACAGAGTCAAATTATCATTCCAACCAATAATATCATAACATGGCCGGATATTCCTAATTAAGTGTTTGACATTATTACAAGCTGATTTACATTTCAAAATGTGTACTCTATTAATAAATATTTATCAATGCATGGCTCAAAACAACTTCAAATGCGCATATACCAAACTTCCTAATGCAACTCCTAATGTTCATAAACACGTAATATGACTAACTATCAACCAAGCACAAACAATCACATTCAACAATTATCTTAACCTCAAAGTCAAGTCATAAGAACATCCATCACAAATAATATACTATAAGATATACTTCTAAAATGAGCTATTTACTAAATAGCAAATGCATGACATAAGAGACACGTAAATCAACCAAATTACCAACCATGCTTACTTACTTTACCGATTCTACCTTTATAATGATCAAGCATTAAGGCCAAATACATTAAAGACCAAAGTACTATAATTTAGCCATTTTCACATGGCTCTAAATATATATACAGGAACAAAATTTCATTATTTCAAAATCTAGTCTAGCCTATACATGCCTTTAGTTCGAAATCTAGACTTTAAAAGTACCAAAATAGTCGATAGTGTGGATGAATTCGTTGATGATCCCCAGAGCTCGTAGATTGACCAAAATCTATAAAGCAGAATAACAAACAGTTAAGCAAAAATATTAAATCAAATGATCATTCAAACATTTTCAAATCCAAATTTAATATCATACAATTTTAAAGCTTAGTACTTAATTGATCTACCATGCCAAATGCTATTACTCTTTTCCTTAATAACCTCAAAATATCCTTATCTCACCTTAATTGTGCAAACTCACCGAATACACTTAAATGTAATATGTATCCATATATAACCAGATCAAGTAAGTACAATATACATATTAACCACATATAATCAATCATACACATATGTAATCATCTCCATTTGCCCCCACATATAGCATTTACACATATGGCCGAATCTCAAAGGCATTGTAATATTCTAAAAAGGGCCTATGCATTTTGGCCAATTTGTATTGAAAGACATGTTTTATATGTTTTGAATAAATTTTGAATATTTTTGGAAACCTGAGAATGTATGGAAATGTTACGTTAAAAATAGGAAAGGTAAATTAGCAAAGTGAACATTTTGGAAACCTAAGATAAAAGAGGAAAGCAAACATTTTGGAAACTAAGCTAAAAGAGGAAAGTAAACATTTTGGAAACTAAGCTAAAAGGGGAAAGTAAACATTTTGGAAACTAAGCTAAAAGAGGAAAGTAAACATTTTGGAAACCTAGGAAATGTCAAGTTTATAGAGCCGAACGAAAATTTTGGAAACTTAGAAATGACCTCGAAATGTCTAGTTCTAAAGTTTAAATGAGGAACTTAGGGCCAGGTGGCCTTAAGATAAAAAGTATGTGAAATTTGACCCACGAACGGACTTGGAAAAGTGGCCTGAAGATGCCACTTAGGGCCTCAGGAAATGGCCCACATGCAAGGGTGTTTGGGCCTGAGTTTGAGTCACATAGGAAGCAAATAAAAGAAGTTTTATTTTGCTTCCATAAGCAGAGAGTTGAACGGCACAAGGGATCTTGAAAGAGGAGTTTTAATTCCTTTGGAATCTTGGCTAATTAGGAGATAATTGTTGGAATTTAATTTTTGATAAAGTTAAAATTTATCACATAGGAAGAGTTGGCCAATTGAAGGATTCTAAGGCTAGTGTTTTCGGCCAAAGAGGGAAAATAAGGGCCATTCTTCATTCTTTTCTCTTCAAGGGAACCCCTGTCGAAATTCTCTAGCAAATAGCACCAATCTTTTCTTCTCTCTTTAGCCGAATTCTCTCTGCCAAAACTCTCTCCTTTTCTTTTCTCTTCTTTTCTTTTCTTCTTCTATTCCTTCACAAAAGCCAAAACTTTGTGTTCCATATAAGAGCCATAGCCGATTAGTATAAAGGATCACTCGGGATTTGAAAACAAGGTAAGTACATCTATGTACATTCGGCCAAAAAGGTCTCTTCCATATTTGAATGATAGACCAAATCTAACATGTGATTTCGGCAGGAATCTAAAATAAAAGACAATTTTGGGATTTGAGAACTCCAAGGTAAGTGTGTTCATATATTCGGCCAAGGCCCAATCTTAGGTATTTAGATCAAAATAATCAAAAACTAATCGATTCAAGAATTTAGGATTTGGCCGAATACAAGGAAGAGAAAAGCAAAGTTTTCGGGATTTAAAATACACAAGGTAAGCACCTAAAAGCATTCGGCCAAGGCTTGTATGAATATATGGATCGGTTCTTTAGTTATTAAAAAGACGAAAACTAACCTATGTTGAGATTCAGGGTTGGCCGAATATCAGGTGAATGAAAACCAAGTTTTCGGGATTTGAATAATCATCAAATCGGCATCAAAGGTAAGACTTTTTACAAATCCTACTAGGATTTGGATATTATAGCCAAATAGGATTTATGCTAAGTAATAAGTGATAAATCAAATGTAGGGACTAAGGATCTAAACATTAGATCTAGCTTTTCGGAATCTCAAGGAATCGCTAAGCGAATCAGGTGTGTAGCCTACTCTAAGTTTTAATATGTTCATGGATATGTTTTAAATTAAATGTGTTAATATGAAAGTGTAAGAATATGGCTAAGGTACCGTGTGTACCCCACACTAATCTTAATAGATTTATGGATTAAACTTGATATATATGTTAATATGAAAGTGTAAGAATGTGGCTAAAGTACCATGTTATGGTACAAAGTACTCAGGTATGTTTCCTACTCCTACTAGGATTACGAAATATGTTATACTTAACATGTGAAAAGTGACATGAATGTGAATTTAAGTATGATATGCATGATATGAATAATATGGGGCATTCGGGTTATTTGAGAAAGGGAAGTGAATGTGATGACTTGGTCTCATTATCCGAATGTGGTGACTTGGCCACATTATCTCGAATGTGGTGACTTGGTCACATTATCCGAATGTGGTAGCTTGGTTACATTATCTCAATGTGGTGTCTCATGACACAATTATCTGGTGGCTATGCCATGAATTTTATATAGGCGATGAGCACGTCATTGTGTGATTGCCTTGAAGGTGTGTAGCGGATGGAGGGTTGACTTAGTAGCCCCACGGTGTGCGAGTTTGGTGCGGGTGGAGTGTAGCGGATGGCATATATGTTTGGGTTCAGTTTGCATCATTATCTTGAATTTTTATATGAACATGATATGTATGGTGTGCCTAATTCTATTATATTTTAGTGTTGGTTACACATTGAGTCTATCGACTCACCCGTTAGGGAACATGTTTGGTGAGGAGCGATAATGGATCGGACGGCAGAACTTGTGGTAGCCATGTTCAGCTTGAAGTTAATTTAATTTGAACCTTTATTTTATTTTAAGTACTGTATAAATTTTATTTTGGGTTTTGCTTTATGTAATAAGGCCATAGTGATGATTTTATTTCTGTTTTGATTACTATGCTATGAATTTAGGGCTTTATAAAGAATAAGTCCATTGAATTTAAAATAAGCTCAAATATTTTGTCACCTGAAATAAATGGGTTTCAAAAAATAATAATAATAATAAACTTGTTTTCAACTCGAGCCCAACCCACAATCAAACTATCTTCAAAACACACAGTTTTCAAAGTATCCAAAAGTATTTTGAACCGGGTTACATCGAGGAACATACCAGATCTGGTCCATTCTCGTGGTGGGTGTAGGGTGTTTTAGTTTGGTATCAGAGCCCAATTTTAAACTCTCGGCCTGTGGCCTAAGGCCCAAAACGTTTTCAACAAGCCCAAAAGAGTTTTTATGGAAATATTTCTAAAAGTGGACAGGTATGATGACATGGCCCCTAAGTTTCCGATCCGCAGTCCACCAGGTAAGTACCCCTATCTATCTGTGTGATTATGTGAATTATAGAAGGGTAGAAAAGGAATGGAACGTAGAATAGCGTGATAGGAACTTGAACCCTAAGATTAGTCTACTCAAACACAAATACATAAGACTTAATACACTAAACAAACCTATGGCTAAGTCAATCAAGTTAGGGTGTGGCAACCATGGTACGCATGTCTAGGATTGGATCCTGAAGAGCTTGGTATTTAAGCAGTCCTAGTGACTCACCTCCTCTTCACAGGAATCCTACCTGGTGCGTAGCTTCGGTTCACCCTAACCCAGAGGACTTAGTGGGTGTGGCAACCCCTATACGCATGTCTAGGAATGGTTTCAGTGGGAGCTTGGTACTTAAGCAGTCCGCGTGACTCACTTCCTCTCCACTCGAATCCTGCCTGGTGCGTAGCTTTGGTTCGCCCTCACCAAGGAGGCTCGGTCATAGGCTAAACCCAATAACTAAAACCCGAAAGGGAACTAGCCATTTTTTTTAGAACCTTAATATTAAAAATTCTTAAAATCATTTGTTCTCTCTTTAATTCATGAAAATTATTTCTTTTTACACAAATTTTCAAAAAAAAAAATTTGATTTACAAAAATACCCCTAATGGTAAAATTACAAAAATGCCCTTGGTTTATAAAATACCCAACTACTCAACAGCTTTTTCCAAAATTTCAATATTTCATAAATGTTCAAAAACCCTAATTTGCAAACTATCAGGAAAATACCTTAATTTTTTGAAAATTACAAAATTGCCCCTAACTTACTAAAATTTCCAAAATGACCCTAACTTCTAAAATTTTTGTAACTTCATCGTTTTGGAAAAATAAATTTCTCAAAAGGAACCCTCAAAATTTTGCAACTTCTGAAATATCCCCGATTTATTAAAACTTTACAATTTACCCCGATTTATGGAGAAATTACCAAAATACCCCCTAAGGTCTAAAAATTTCTGAAATACCCTCGGATTTCAAAAATTTTCCAAAATACCCCTGTAGGACAAATTATGAAAATACCCTCGGGTAGTGGAAAAATAGCAACAAATGAAAACTACAACGTTTTTCTGAATGAACTAAGGTTCATAATTGTTTGATGGATGTATGAATGAATGAAAATACTGTGTGCATGTATGAATCTGAAAGAACCACTCCTAAATTCCTTTTCATAAAATTTCTTCATGGTAATCAAGTGAAACAAAAGTACTAATTCATAAAACTTCTTAATCGATCTTGACGTTAGAAATGAGTTCTAGAGGACGCGGTTGTCAAAGATACGGTAGAGGAAGAATAACTGTGTCAGAACCCATTAGATCGGGTCAAGGGTCTGGCAATGAGTTACCACTACCACCACCACCCCAAGCTATTAATGTCGAGCAGCTGGCTCGGATGGGGATGATCTTGTGTCGCAGCCATGTTGCGAGTTTTGGAAATGGTGGTGGCTCGGGTGGAAATCTGGGAGCTCAAAATTTGTACAGAGACTCAGAGCCAGCGAAATGAGGTGTTTCGTGGAGTGTCCGGTGTGGCACCCAATACTGGTGAAATCTTGGTTGGAAGCAATCGAGCGTATTATGGATGAGCTCGACCTGACCCCTGAAGAGAAGTTGAAAGTGATGGTGGCACTGTTACGTGATGAAGCGTACCAATGGTGGTTAAGCTGTCTGAGGATGGTGCCACAGTGAGGATCGACACGGGAGTATGCTAAGGAGGCATATCGGAAAAAGTATGTCGGCTACGGTATATTGATGAGCAGAGGAAAGCTTTTCTAGGACTAGTTCAAGGGAACAAGTCGATAGCAGCATATGAGGCTGAATTTCTAAGGTTAAGCCGATATGCTCGAGGAGTAGTCGCAATTGAACACGAACGCTGTGTCCGTTTTGAGGATGGATTAAGGGATGACCTAAGATTATTGATAGCTCCACATCAGGAACGGGAGTTCTCCGCATTGGTTGAAAAGGCTAAGGTAGCTGAGGGAATCAAGAACTCGACTAAGCAGAACTCTGATAGGAATAGACCCAAGAGAGGTTATGGATCGTCAGGAAATGTGCAGAAAAGGCCCAGAACTGAGGGGTTGAAGGGTCAGCAAGTTGGTACCAGAGGGCAGTATCGTCCTTGTGAGCATTGTGGAAAGAAGCATTTAGGTGAGTGTTGGAAAATAACGGGAGGATGTTTTAAGTGTGGGTCCAAGGACCATATGCTCAAGGACTGTCCAAAGATATTAGATGAAAAGCAACAAAGAACTCGTAATGTTAATCAGTGGGTAGGGGAGGACAAGACCTCAACGAGGTCGAGGTTGAATAACGAGGTAATGGTGCCGGCAGAGGATGTGGCGAGGTGCTACTAATCTTGAGGCAAAGCGGTGAGTTTGGTTTATCTTTGTTAAATCGTAGGGAGGATGGAGACGCGCCGGACGTCATAACTGGTACGTTCCTTATTCATGGCAATCCCTATTATGCTTTAATTGATGTGGGCTCAACCCATTCTTATGTTGCCTGTAGTGTAGTTGAAACACTAGGCTTAGACTCTGAACTTTTCGATAGGGAGATGACGGTAGTAAGCCCATTAGGCCAAACTATAGTGGTGAATAAGATCTTTCGGAATATACCCCTAGAAACTCAAGGAGTGAGCTTTCGGGTTGACCTAATGGAGTTACCCTTCGGGGAATTTGACCTCATACTTGGTATGGATTGGTTACTAGAGCACCGAGCTGTGTTGGATTGTGTGGTTAAACGAATGGAACTAAGGACCCCTGAGGATGAGGTGGTCATTATGATAGGAGAAAGAAAAACTATTTGACCAATGTAGTTTACGTGCTTAAGGCCGAAAGGATGATTCAGTAAAGGTGCGAGGCGTTCTTAGCCTTTGTAAGTCGTTGGATGGAAAGGAGGAAGGTGTCAAAAGAGTTAGAGCGGTAAGGGACTTTGAGGATGTGTTTCGGAGGAATTACCAGAATACCCCGGATAGAAGTTGAATTTGGAATAGACTTGCTACCGGGAACAGCACCTGTGTCAATCGCTCCATACCGAATGGCGCCAAAGGAGTTAGTGGAGCTCAAGGCTCAAATCCAAGAATTATTGGATCGTGGGTTTATTCGACCCAGTGTGTCTCCGTGGGGAGCACCGGTCCTGTTTGTGAAGAAGAATGATGAAACTATGTGTATGTGCATAGACTATCGTCAATTGAATAAGCTGACCATCAAGAACAAGTATCCCTTGCCTAGGATTGATGACTTGTTCAATAAGCTGAAGGGAGAGGCAGTGTTCTCAAAGATCGACTTAAGGTCAGGATATCACCATTAAAAGTAAAGGAAGTGGATATCCATAAGACAGCTTTCAGAACAAGATACGGCCATTTTGAGTTTGTGGTAATGTCGTTTGGGTTGACAAACGCCCCAATCGCATTCATGGATATGATGAACCGAGTGTTTCAACCTTACTTAGATAGGTTCGTCGTAGTGTTCATCGACGATATTTTGGTATACTCTAAGTCTGAAGAGGAGCATGACGAGCATCTCCGGATTGTGTTGCAAGTATTGAAGGAAAAGAAGCTTTATGCCAAATTCAGCAAGTGTGAATTCTGGCTTAAGGAAGTTCCTTTCTTAGGACACGTGGTGTCTGCCGAGGGAATAAGGGTGGATCCTAAGAAAATTGAAGCTGTATTGGATTGGAAACCGCCTAAGTCGGTGGCGGAGATTCGTAGTTTCTTAGGATTGGCAGGCTATTACAGAAGGTTCGTGGAAGGATTTTCATCAATAGCCGCGCCATTAACAAAGTTGTTGAGGAAGGAAGTACCCTTTGTATGGACGGATAAGCAATAGGAGAGTTTTGAAAAACTTAAGAAAGTATTAATGGAAGCTCCAGTGTTGATTCAGCCGGAGGTGGGAAAGGATTTTGTGGTGTACTGTGACGCTTCACATATGGGATTAGGATGTGTTCTAATGCAAGATGGAAAGTAGTCGCTTATGCGTCTCGGCAGTTAAGGCCGCATGAGGTGAACTACTCAACACATGACTTGGAATTGGCAGCGGTGGTTTTCGCTCTTAAGGTGTGGAGACACTACCTTTATGGAGAAAGGTCAGTGATTTACATGGACCACAAGAGTCTCAAGTACTGTTGACTCGAGAAGGAGTTAAACTTGAGGCAACGAAGGTGGGTGGAATTACTGAAAGACTATGACTGTTCGATAGAATACCACCCAGGCAAGGGGAATGTAGTAGCTGATGCTCTAAGTCGGAAGGTTGTGTTAGACATAAGAGCAATGTTCATCGATTTAAGTTTGTATGAGGATGGAAGCCTGTTGGCTGAATTGAACATGGTTGAAGGAGGTGAAAGAGGGACAGTTGGTTGATGAGGATTTAAGTGTTAAGTTACAAAAAGTACAGAACGGAGAGTTGGAGGACTATGAGGTTAATGATGAAGGAGTATTGTGCTACAAAGGAAAAGTCCGTATCTTGGGGACAAGGAGTTAAGACGGAGGATTCTTTGGGAAGCGCATAGTAGCCCTTATGCTATGCATCCGGAGGCATTAAGTTGTCTGAGATTTAAGATAACAATTTTGTGGCCCGATCTTAAGCGAGAAGTTATGGAATTAGTGGGAAGATGTCGGCGTGTCGACAAGTTAAATTGAACACCAAGTTCCACCGGATTGCTTGACCTATCCAAATTCATGATGGAAGTGGGAAAGAATTACCATGGACTTCGTGGGCTTCCCTTATGCCTACTAAGAAGGACTCGGTATGGGTAATAGTGGACCATTTGACTAAGTCCGCACATTTTATCCCGATGAAGTGGATTATTCTCTTCAAAAGTTAGCCAAGTTATATGTGGCAGAAATCGTGAGACTACACGGAGCGCCGGTGTCAATTATTTCGGATAGAGACCCAAGATTCACGTCTCGATTTTGGAAGGCACTTCACCAAGCTTTAGGCACCAAGTTGGATTTCACTACGACTTTTCATCCACAATCAGACGGGCAGTCTGAACGGGTAATACAAGTGTTGGAGGATATGTTGAGAGGATGTGTGATGGATTTCCGAGGAAGTTGGGAGGATTACTTGCCTTTAGCAGAGTTCGCCTACAACAACAGTTATCAGGCTAGCATTTGAATGGCACCATATGAAGAATTGTACGGACGGAAGTGTCGTACTCCTACTTGTTGGACTGAGTTAGGAGAACGTCGAGTTTTGGGACCAAAAATGGTGGCAAAAATGGAAGAGAAGGTTGAGATAATTTGAGCACGGTTAAAGGAAGCCTCGGATAGGCAGAAGTCTTATGCCGACCTCAAGCGGAAGGAAATAGAGTTTGAAGTGCGAGACCAAGTGTTTCTAAAAATCTCACCATGGAAAAAGGTGATGAGGTTTGGTCTGAAAGGGAAGTTAAGCCCAAGGTTTATAGGGCCCTATCAAGTACTAAAGTGAGTGGGACCAGTGGCATACCAGCTAGAGTTGCCACCTGAGTTGCAACAGATGCACGACGTATTCCATGTGTCCATGCTACGTCGCTACCGATCAAATCCCTCTCACGTAGTACCAGTTGAAGAAGTGGAGCTAAGGCCAGACTTAACCTACGAGGAAGTGCCGATTCAGATTTTGGAACATGATGTGAAAGTGTTACGAAGAAAGTCGATTCCTCTAGTCAAAGTGTTATGGCGCAATCATGGATCGGAGGAAGCTTCGTGGGAACCAGAGGAGGCAATGCGACAGCAATACCCTCAATTATTTAGTTAGGAAATTTCGAGGACGAAATTATTTTAAGGGGGTAGAACTGTAACATTCTAAAAAGGGCCTATGCATTTTGGCCAAATTGTATGAAAAGACATGTTTTATATGTTTTGAATAAATTTTGAATATTTTTGGAAACCTGAGAATGTATGGAAGTGTTACGTTAAAAATAGGAAAGTGACCATTTTTGGAAACCTAAGTAAATTAGGAAAGTGAACATTTTGGAAACCTAAGATAAAAGAGGAAAGCAAACATTTTGGAAACTAAGCTAAAAGAGGAAAGTAAACATTTTGGAAACTAAGCTAAAAGAGGAAAGTAAACATTTTGGAAACCTAGGAAATGTCAAGTTTATAAAGCCGAACGAAAATTTTTGGAAACTTAGAAATGACCTCGAAATGTCGAGTTCTAAAGTTTAAAGGAGGAACTTAGGGCCAGGTGGCCTTAAGATAAAAAGTATGTAAAATTTGACCCACGAACGAACTTGGAAAAGTGGCCTGAAGATGCCACTTAGGGCCTCAGGAAATGGCCCACATGCAAGGGTGTTTGGGCCTGAGTTCGAGTCACATAGGAAGCAAATAAAAGAAGTTTTATTTTGCTTCCATAAGCGAATAGTTTGACGCACAAGGGATCTTGAAAGAGGAGTTTTAATTCCTTTGGAATTTCGCTAATTAGGAGATAATTGTTGAATTTAATATTTGATAAAGTTAAAATTTATCACATAGGAAGAGTTGGTCGATTGAGGATTCTAAGGCTAGTATTTTCACCAAAGAGGGAAAATAAGGGCCATTCTTCATTCTTTTCTCTTCAAGGAACCCTACCAAATTCTCTAGCAAATAGCACCAATCTTTTCTTCTCTCTTTAGTCGAATTCTCTCTGCCAAAACTCTCTCCTTTTCTTTTCTTTTCTTTTCTTTTCTTCTTCTATTCCTTCACAAAAGCCGAAACTTTGTGTTCCATATAAGAGCCATAGTCGATTAGTATAAAGGATCACTTGGGATTTGAAAACAAGGTAAGTACATCTATGTACATTCGGCCAAAAAGGTCTCTTTCATATTTGAATGATAGATCAAATCTAACATGTGATTTTGGCAGGAATCTAAAATAAAAGATCAATTTCGGGATTTGAGAACTCTAAGGTAAGTGTGTTCATATATTCGGCCAAGGCCCAATCTTAGGTATTTAGATCAAAATAATCAAAAACTAATCGATTCAAGGATTTAGGATTTGGCCGAATACAAGGAAGAAAAAAGCGAAGTTTTCGGGATTTAAAATCCACAAGGTAAGCACCTAAAAGCATTTGGCCAAGGCTTGTATGAATATATGGATCGGTTCTTTAATTATTAAAAAGCCGAAAACTAACCTATGTTGAGATTCAGGGTTGGCCGAATATCAGGTGAAGGAAAACCAAGTTTTCGGGATTTGAATAATCATCAAATCGGCATCAAAGGTAAGACTTTTTACAAATCCTACTAGGATTTGGATATTATAATAAAATAGGATTTATGCTAAGTAATAAGTGATAAATCAAATGTAGGGACTAAGGATCTAAACATTAGATCTAGCTTTTCGGAATCTCAAGGAATCGCTAAGCGAATCAGGTGTGTACCCTACTCTAAGTTTTAATATGTTCATGGCTATGTTTTAAATTAAATGTGTTAATATGAAAGTGTAAGAATATGGCTAAGGTACCGTGTGTACCCCACACTAATCTTAATAGATTTATGGCTTAAACTTGATATATGTGTTAATATGAAAGTGTAAGAATGTGGCTAAAGTACCATGTTATAGTATAAAGTACTCAGGTATGTTTCCTACTCCTACTAGGATTACGAAATATGTTATACTTAACATGTGAAAAGTGACATGAATGTGAATTTAAGTATGATATGCATGATATGAATAATATGGGGCATTCGGGTTATTTGAGAAAGGGGAAGTGAATGTGATGACTTCAGTCTCACTATCTGAATATGGTGACTTCGGCCACATTATCTGAATGTGGTGACTTTGGTCACATTACCTGAATGTGGTAGCTTCGGTTACATTATCTGATTGTGGTGTCTCATGACACAATTATCTGGTGGCTATGCTATGAATTTTATATGGGCGATGAGCACGTTGACTGCAGCGACTGCCTTCGAAGGTGTGTAGCGGATGGAGGGTTGACTTAGTAGTCCCCACGGTGTGCAGGTTGGTACGGGTGGAGTGTAGCGGATGGCATATAGGTTTGGGTTCGGGTTTGCATCATTATCTTGAATTTTTATATGAACATGATATGTATGGTGTGCCTAATTCTATTATATTTTAGTGTTGGTTACACATTGAGTCTATCTTCTCACCCGCTGTGGGAACATATTTCAGGTGATGAGTAGTAATGGACCGGATGATGAACTTGTGGTGGCCATGTTCACTTGAAGTTAATTTAATTTGAACCTTTATTTTATTTTAAGTCTTCAGATAAATTTTATTTTGGGTTTTGTTTTATGTAATAAGGCCATAGTGATGATTTTATTTACATTTTGATTACTATGCTATGAATTTAGGGCTTTATAAAGAATAAGTCCATTGAATTTAAAATAAGCTCAAATATTTTGTCACCTGAAATAAATGGGTTTCAAAAAAAATAATAATAAACTTGTTTTCAACTCGAGCCCAACCCACAATCAAACTATCTTCAAAACACAGTTTTCAAAGTATCCAAAAGTATTTTGAACCGGGTTACATCGAAGAACATACCAGATCCGGTCCATTCTCGTGGGCCGGGTGTGGGGTGTTTCAGGCATAACCAAGATTAAATTCCAATATATCATATCCATTATTTGTAAGACCAAATGCACATATTAAAATCTTACAAAAATACTTCATCTATATCACATATTGCTCATTTCGAATAGTTATATAATAACTTACCTTATTCCTTGCAACTATGAAGCTTATACTTACCTGAACATTTAGCTTACTTGCAGTAAATACATTCCGCCTTAATAGTGATCCATGTATCCTCTATTTATAATAATTCACCAGTAATAAGCCTGCTAGGCAACAAAGCCTAAAACACACACACCGGCACTAAGCCTGCAAGACCCGAGGTCTGAAATTTAATCACCGGCATTTAGCTTGCTAAGCAATAAGCCTGATATAATTCATCGGCACAAGGCCTGCTAGGCAATAAGCCTGATATAATTCACTGGCACAAGGCCTGCTAGGCTCGAAGCTCGAATAGCGATATTATTAAATCATCTCATACACATTACATATTACCAATATCACATATGTCACACATAATTCATATCACTTTCACATATCAAACTCAATTAAATTTAATTACATTTCATTATTAAAACACTTATCACATTCGGCTTTGGCCAAATTCCCATTTATAAATTCAAAATTCAGCATGTAATTAAGATCATAACCGATATTAATGATGTTAAATTGCTTAAAGATATCTCACATGAATCATTTCACATGTCAAACTATTTTCTCATTGAAATTTCATCATACAAATATTCAAATACTTCTAACATTCGAATAATTCAACCAAATCACATATTTTTCTTAACCAAATTTGCCAATTTCAAGTATAGTCACAAATGGTTTCAAGTTTCAGCATTTATTAAATTACGTAAATAATATACGACATATATTCACTTAGAGACTTACCTCGGATATCATTTAACAACAAAGACCGGCTATTCGATTATCTTCGTTTTTCCCCGATCCAAATCCGTTTTCCTTTGTTCTTGATCTAAACATATTTAAAATAAACTCATTCAAACACATTTTTATTCAATTTAATCCCAAAACACATAAATGGGTAAATTACCATTTTGCCTCTAATGTTTCACATTTTCCCAATTTAATCCTTATTATACAAAACACAAAAAAGGCAAAATTTCACAACAACATAGTTAGGTTGAACCCTACTTATGTCATATAAATCCATGAATTTTATTTATTTTGCATTTTAACCCCTCAAAAATTTATTTTTTCAATTTAGCCCTATTTAGTTAAATTCATCAAAAATTCAAGAACAAAATATATTCATCAAATACATATCTTTCATCTAACCTCATAAATCATCATAAATCACATGAGTTCATCAAAAGCTCATCTCAAAAACATCATCAATACTCAAAATTAGTACATGGGTTTGAAAGCTCTCGAAGCATCAATTACAAAAACGTAAAAATTATCGAAAACCGACCGAAAACATACCTTGAATTTAACTAAATAAGTGCCGAAGCCAAAGCTTGTTTTCTTCTTTTCTTTCTTAGCTACATTCGGCCAAATAGGATGAAAAATGGCCATGTTTTATGATTATTATGTAATAACATATATTATTAATTCATTTACAAAATTAACCCTTCATTAAACACTTAAAACAAACATGGAATAAGGCATGATTGTCTTTCATTCATCCACTAAGTATGTTTCTTTTATTATAATATGTTAATATATAATATAAAATACATATATATATATATATATATATATTTAACAAAACATATAAAATAATCATATATAAACATAATGGATTTACACATTTCCGTCTACTATCTAATATTTTGGCCAAATTGCCATTTAAGGCCCTCACTTTTACAAAGCGACATCAAATTAATACTTTAACAAATAACATGTAATTTTCACATTCAATGCAATTTCATCCTTTTTGCAAATTAAACACACGAACAGACAAATTAACTTACGAAAATTTAACACATGCTAAACCACATATCAACGGCACAGAATATAATATTAAAATATTATTCAGACTCAGATTTGTGGTCCCGAAACCACTATTCTGACTAGGGTATAAACTAGACTGTTACAGTCATGGCCGTCTAAATGAGTCAGTAGCCTCCCATGGTTGAAAGACACGAGTGTGTCTAAGCCGTGTGGAAACTATCAGTAGCTCCCCACGGTTTGAGGGCATGGGCGTGCTTAAGGATACACGGGTGTGTTCCAAGTCACACGGGCGTGTGAACCTTGCTTCAAAAAAATGATTTAATTGATTTAGTTTCAAAGTTTTAGACACGAGTTTAAGGCTTCGTAGGCCCTTGTAACGTATGTGTTGACTAAGAAAACAAAGTTTTTAAGTCGAAACAAAATTTTATAGCCCGTAAGTACATGTTTAAGTGAGCTCAAGCATAGTAATGTCTCGTATCCAAACCTAGCCTCGATCTTAGGTACGGGGTGTTACATTTAGTGGTATCAGAGCTACGGTTTAGTCGATTCTAGGACTAACATAGCACGAGCATGAGTCTATCTATACATGCCATACGTATGAATGTTTTTATAATGATAGTGTGATGACTCCTGACGACTTAAATTATGTTTATACATATAGTAAATAGATCCCGAAAGAGCTGAGGTGGATGATGTAGAAAGTAACGCACCAGCTCTCGCAGAAAGGACAGTGCCGTATGAGAATGAGAATAGACCCACAACGGTGAGTCAAGAAGGAGTAGGAGAAGAGGCTAGAGAAGCCTTCTTCCATATGATGGATTCCTGGTACACGGAGTTCGTTCGAGCGAACCCGAATACACAACCCCCTCCACCCCCGCCTGTTCCACAACCTACTCCAGTAGCCCCTCAAGTAGTAGAGGTGGTAAGAGGAGGTAAACCTCCAATTGATAGGATCAGGAAGCATGGGATAGAAGAATTTCGAGCTAGAAAAGATGATGATCTAGAAAAAGCTGAGTTCTAGTTAAAAAATACCATCAGAGTATTTAACAAACTGTCCTGCACTCCTGATGAATGCATGAAGTGTGTAGTCTCTCTCTTAAGAGATTTTACTTACCAATGGTGGAACACCCTTGTGTCGGTGGTACCAAGGGAAAGGATCTCGTGGGAATTCTTCCAAGAAGAGTTTAAGAAAAAGTATATCAGCCAGAGGTTTGTAAACCAGAAGAGGAAAGAATTTCTAGAGCTGAAGCAAGGCAAGATGTCAGTAACTGATTATGGGCGAGAGTTCGTACGACTCAGTAAGTATACTCGTGAATGTGTGTCCATTGAGGCCATTATGAGTAAAAGGTTTGAAGAAGGTTTAAATGAGGACATTAAGCTGGTTGTTGCTATCCTCAAATTAAAAGAATTTGTTGTACTAGTGGAAAGGGCTTGTAAAGCCGAAGAACTGGTAAAAGAGTAGAAGAAATGTAAAATAGAGTCTCGCGATTCTAAAAAGAGACAGTCGAACAAGTCGTTCCAATTATCATCTAAGAAGTCAAGAGATTTTCCAGCTCGATCAGCTACTTCCACTGGGTTTTCAAGGAAAGACAAGAGTAAGCAGTATTCGGGAAATAAAGCACAGACCACTTCAGTTACAAGTGTTGGAAATTTTAGATCTGACAGACCTGAATGTCCACAATGTGACAGACACCATTTAAGAGAATGCTGAGCACATGAAAATGCATGTTTTAGATGTGGTTCCCAAGACCATTTCATAAAGGATTGTCCAGAGATGACAAAAGAAGAGAGAACTTAGAACCCGAGATCTGGGAGTATGGTCAGAGGGAGACCGTGGAGAAACCCGAGAAGTGGGGCAAGTGGAAGAGGTAACCCTAGAGAGCAGGCTGTGAGACCCGAGGGTAGAGCACCTGCAAGGACTTATGCCATTCATACTCGCGTAGAGGCATCTTCCCCTGATGTTATTACGGGTACCTTTTCTCTTTCAATACCAAAGTTATTGCTTTAATAGACCCCGGATCCACACACTCTTACATTTGTATGAAATTAGTACCGTTTGGGTGTACCTATAGATACCACAGAATTTGTGATTAAGGTATCTAATCCTTTAGGCAAGAGTATGTTAGTTGAGAAAGTTTGTAAATATTGTCCATTAATGATTAGAGGTCATTACTTTAAGGTAAATCTTATGTTGTTACCATTTGATGAATTTAACCTCATTCTTGGAATGGATTGGTTGACTACTCATAATGTAATTGTAAATTTTGGGAAGAAATACTTTGAGATGAGATGTGAGAATAGGGATTCTTTTCATGTAGAATCAGATGAATAAGATGGATTACTGGTAGTGATATCTCACATGATGGCACAGAGATATATAAGAAAAGGGTGTGAAGCATATTTAGCCTTTGTGATGAATGATAAAGAGACAGAGTTAAAGATCGAGTCAGTGCCAATAGAATGGGAGTATGTGGATGTTTTTCCTAAAGAATTACCAAGATTACCACCAGTTAGAGAAGTTGAGTTTGGCATTGAGCTAGCTCCCAGTACTGTACCAATATCCATTACTCCTTATAGAATAGCTTCAACAGAGTTGAAAGAGTTGAAGTTATAGTTGCAAGAGTTGACAAACAAAGGCTTTGTAAGATCAAGTTGTTCACCATAGGGTGCTTCGATTTTATTTGTGAAAAGAAAGATGGCACCATGAGATTATGCATTGATTACCGTCAGCTTAATAAATTGATAGTAAAGAACAAGTATCCATTGCCTAGGATCGATGATTTGTTTGATCAATTGAGAGGAGCGACTATATTCTTCAAAACAGACTTGAGATCAGGGTACTACTAGTTGAGAGTGAAGGATTCAGATGTATCCAAGACTGCCTTTCGAACAAGATATGGGCATTATGAATTTTTAGTCATGCCCTTTGGGTTGACCAATGCTCCTACGGTATTGATGGACTTAATGAATTGCATTTTTAGACCATACCTTGATAAGGTTGTAGTCATTTTTATTGACGACATACTGATTTATTCCCAAGATGAGAATGAACATGCTGATCATCTTCGGACAGTTTTACAGACTCTTCGAGAAAATCAGTTGTATGTCAAATTCAGTAAAAGTGAATTTTGGCTCAAGGAAGTGGGATTCCTGGGACATATTGTCTCGAGAGATGGAGTCCGAGTAGATCCAAGTAAGATCTCAGCTATAATAGACTAGAAACCACCAAAGAACATCACTGAGATTAGAAGTTTTCTGGGCCTAACTCGCTATTATAGACGATTTGTCAAGGGGTTTTCTATAATTGCAACCCCGATGACTAAATTCTTATAGAAGAACGTAAAGTTTGAGTGGTCAAAAGATGTCAACAAAGTTTTGAGAAGTTGAAAGCAATGCTGACAGAAGCTCTAGTCTTAGTACAACCTGAATCAGGGAAAGAATTTGTAGTCTACAGCGATGTCTCCTTAAATGGATTGGGCTGTGTACTCATGCAAGAAGTCAAAGTGATTACTTATGCCTCAAGACAGTTAAAACCTCATGAGAAGAATTATCCGATGCACGACCTAGAATTGGCCGCCATAGTCTTCGCATTGAAGATCTGGAGACACCATTTATACGGTGAACGATGTCTAATTTTTACCGATCACAAAAGTTTGAATTACTTAATGACGCAGAAAGAGTTGAACTTAAGACAAAGAAGATGGTTAGAGTTGATAAAAGACTATGAGTTGGTCATCAACTACCATCCAGGAAAGGCGAATGTAGTTGCTGATGCTTTAAGCAGGAAGTCTTTATTTATTTTAAGAGCATTGAATTCAAGGATATCCTTATCTGACAATGGCTCCATTTTAGCTAAGTTAAGAGCTAGACCAATGTTTCTTCAAGAGATCTTTGAAGCTCAGAAAGAAGATAGTGAGTTGCAAGTCAAGAGAGCTCGATGCGAGTCAGATGCTGAATCTGTCTTTTAGATTAATTCTGATGGATACTTGATGTTCAAAGATAGAGTTTGTGTTCCGAGAAAAGAGAAGCTTATACAGAGAATTTTGTATGAAGCACATAATGGGTGTTTATCTGTACATCCGGGTAGCACCAAGATGTATAATGATCTAAAGCAACAGTATTGGTGGCTGAAAATGAAGAAAGACATTTCAAAATTTGTTACCAAGTGCATGATTTGTCAGCAAGTAAAGGCTGAACACCAAGTACCTTCGGGTTTACTTCAACCTATCTTAATTCCCGAGTGGAAATGGGACCGTATCACCATGGATTTCAGAATTCGGTTTACCGTTGTCTCCGAGCAAGAAGGATCTTTGTATGGGTAGTGGTTGATAGACTCACGAAGTCACCCACTTTATACCGCACAAGTGGATTACTCCTAGACAAGTTGGAAAACTTGTATGTTTCGAAATAGTAAGACTTCACGAAGTTCCTTATCGATCATATCGGATAGAGATTCGAGATTCACATCCAGATTCTGGAAGAAACTGCAAGAAGCTTTGGGTACAAAATTGAGTTTTAGCATAGCTTTTCACCTCAAACCGATGGTCGATCGGAAAGGTTAATTCAAGTACTCGAGGACATGCTCAGATGTTGTGTTTTGGAATTCCAAGGCAGTTGGGAAAAGTTTCTCCCATTGGTAGAATTTTCCTATAATAATAGCTTTCAGTCGAGCTTAAAGATGGCGCCTTATAAGGCCCTATATGGGCATAAGTGCAGAACTCCCTTGTTTTGGACTGAACTCAAGGAGAACCAAATTCACGGGGTTGATTTGGTTAAAGAAGCTGAAGAGAAAGTGAAAGTAATTCAAGAATGTTTAAAAGTTGCCTTAGACAGACAGAAATCCTATTCGGATTTAAAGAGAAAAGAGATCGAGTACCAAGTTGGGGATAAAGTCTTTTTGAAAGTATCACCGTGGAGAAAAGTTTTCAGATTTGGCCATAAAGTCAAGTTAAGTCCTTGTTTCATTGGATCTTACGAGGTTACAGAAAGAATTGGGCCAGTAGCTTACAGTTTGGCTTTACCATCAGAATTAGAGAAGATACATGATGTGTTTCATGTGTCAATGTTACGACACTACAGATTAGACCCTTCGCATGTAATTACCCCTTCAAAATTGAGATTCGTCCCGACATGACTTATGGTGAAAAACAAGTCAAGATTTTGGCTTGGGAAGTTAAGCAACTAAGAAATAAGAGTATTGCCTTAGTAAAGGTATTGTGGAAAAGGCACGGAATCGAAGAAGCTACATGGGAATCAAAAGAGAGTATGAGAAATCAGTATCCAAACCTTTTTGCTGGTAAGATTTTCAAAGATGAAAATCCCTTAAGGAGGGAGAATTGTAATAGCCCGATTTAGGGCCTAGTCGGGATAGTGGTGCGAGGCCACGAACCCGAGGTGAAATTATGAGTTTACCAGGTTTATGCCATGTTTGCATGCTAGTATGAAAGTTTTGTAAAGCAATTTTATTAAGTTGAGGTCAATTGATCCAAAAAGGACTAAATTGCAAAAGTTTCCAAAATATGAGTTTCTAGAAGTTTTTATATGAAATAGCTCAAGATTAATAATTGTGAGTCATTAAGTAGCAATTTTCCCAAAATTTATTTTTTGGACAAAATTGGCCTTTTATAGACTATTATGGAAATTTTTAAGAGGAAGGGCATTTTGGTCATTTGGCCTCATTAGTGATTAAAATAGGATAAAGATGAGAAAAATTCACCCATCTTCTTCCTTGTTGCTGCCAAAAATTTGGAGACACCATAGCTAGGGTTCTTCATTTTTTTCAAGCTCTTAGTAAGTTCATCTTAGCCCCGTTTTTAATATTCTTCATATTTTGGAAGTTCTCGTATTATGAATTAGCTAATTTTAGCTATAAAATGAGCTAAGATGCATGTTCAAAAATCTACCCTTGAATGGCATGCTTGTTAAATGATGTTTTATGGAAGTTAAAGAGAGTTTGATGTTAGATAAACATCTTTTCCTTAATGAATTTCATGACAAATGGTAGTAGGGACCATTTTGTACAGTTATAAAATTGGTCATACCTACTAGAAATAGTGAGAATTGATGATTGTTATATAAGAGAAAATGATTCAGTTGAGCATGAAGTTTAAGAAAGTTGCATGAAAATCATTTTACGAGAATTGGGGCAAAAGTGCAAATATTAGAAAGTATAGGGGCAAAATAGTAGTTTTGCCAAAGTGTGAGTTATGAGTCAATTTAGTCAATATGGTTATTAAATGATCTATTTATGATTATAGATTAAGAAAAGCGAAGCCCGGATTGAAATCGAGATAAGAACAAAGTCGAAGACTAAATTGCACATCTACATACATTTTGTATATTGAGGTAAGTTTGTATGATTTTTAAGCTTTATGATTATTATCATTAAATAGCTTAATATAATGTACAATAATTGTATGAAATGATCATGTTATGTTCAAGCAAGTTCTCATGTAAGTCCAAGGCAAGCTTGGCATTGATCAAGATATCATGTAAGTCCAAGGCAAGCTTGGCATTGATCAAGTTAGCAAGCAAGTTATCATGCAAGTCCAATGCAAGCTTGGCATTGATCAAGATATCATGTAAGCCCAAGGCAAGCTTGGCATTGATCAAATTAGCAAGCAAGTTATGATGTAAGTCCAAGGCAAGCTTGGCATTGATCAAGATATCATGTAAGTCCAAGGCAAGCTTGGCATTGATCAAGTTAGCAAGCAAGTTATCACGTAAATCCAATGACTCAAGCTTGGCATTGAGTATGTTATCAAGAGCAAGACTTCATATAAGTCCATGTCAAGACATGGCCTTGAAACCAATATGAGATAACCCATGTAAGACCATGTCTAGGATATGGCTTTGGCATCATATTATGTGGGAAGAGATTTAGTATCCTCGATTATTCACAGAAATTCATCGGGCAAATGAGCAAGCTAAATGAAGATAGCAAGAAAGCTAAGAATGTAAAGTTAGTATCATGATGAAGTCAGATGATGTTGAGTATTATTCATGTTGTGAATGAGAAAGTAGATATCGTGATTATTGTTATTATAGTATACTGATCAATGTGATCAAGTGATACAGGTATCATGGTTACCTTACAAGTATGATAATAGTAAGTGTCATGAGACCTGTAAGAATCTATATGAGTAAGTAAGCTCTTTAGCTGAAATTCATGATACCATTGTTTATGTGAAATGGTTTATATTGAGCAATGATGATGTTAAGAGTTGTTACATGCAAACTTACTAAGCTATATGCTTATGTTATGATTCTTTCTTTCTATGCAGTCCCGCCAAGCTAACTCGTGGATCATTAAAGTCGGAGCTCGCAACACACAATCAACTCTTATTTTGGTATAGCCAAGTTACTTTACTAAGTATGGCATGTATAGGAAACATTCATTTTGTGGACATGTTTTAAGAAGGGCCTTTGTAATGGCTATCAAGTATATTATTCTTTTGTATATGGCTAAGTGATTGGCCAAATTTGACTAAGCATGTATGTTTATTGAGATCAATGAAGCATGTAGTATTATTCATAAAATTGAGTTGCTATTGCACAGTTGAATTGTGTATGGATATGATCTTCATTTCAGGGTGGCTAATGGCTTGGTAAATAGCCTGTAAGTGCCCACACAATTGGACACTCGGGCGTGTGTCAAGACCGTGGTAACCCTGCACCTTAATATTATTAATCAGAATAGGCCACAGGCAAATCCCACAACCATGTGTGTGTGCCGTGTAAGACACACGGTTTGGACATGGGCGTGTTCCCAGATCGTGTTGATCTAGTCAGTATATCAAGGATTAGCACACGGTCTAAGCCCACGGACGTGTCATGGCCATGTGAAATTAGTCAGTAGCCTCCCATGGTTGAAAGACATGGGTGTGTCTAAGCCGTATGGAAACAGCCAGTAGCTCCCCACGGTTTGAGGGCATGGGTGTGCTTAAGGATACACGGGCGTGTTCCAAGTCACACGGGCGTGTGAACCCTGCTTCAAAAAAAATGATTTAATTGATTTAGTTTCGAAAGTTTTTAGACACGAGTTTAAGGCCTCGTAGGACCTTGTAACGTATGTGTTGACTAAGAAAGCGAAGTTTTTAAGTCGGAACAAAATTTTATAGCCGTAAGTACATGTTTATGTGAGCTCAAGCATTGTAATGTTTCGTATCCAAACCTATCCTCGATCTTGGGTACGGGGTGCTACACCTAGGGTCTTAACCTACAATCATATACCAATCCAATCAATGCATATTTAACCATGAACATGCCAAAATATCCATTCAATCTTTACATTCAAAACAAATTTCAACCATGCCAACTTACAAGACTAAAACTTCTGTATATGCAAGCATAATTTATCCATACTTACTATTCACAAGCTCATCCTTTTTGTTAAACATATAAGCTCAAAATTTCATCTATATACCTGTCTTAAACTTAATCACTTCTTATGCTTTCAAACCATACCAAATATACATCATATAACACATTCATTAAAGCATATTACCAACACATAACTAGCCAAATCACATGGCTAATTCAAATCTCACACTTATACAAATAACTAGCCTATACATGCCATATCTAGCTATATATATTTCCAAAATGTACCAAAACAAGCTGAGTAGTGTGATGATGATCCTCGACGGTCCCCGAGCCTTCAGTAGCTTTGACAATCTATAAAACAGAGAAAACGCACACATAGAGTAAGCTTTCCAAAAGCTTAGTAAGTCATATACAAATAAACTTAATACACAATGCATATAACCAAAATTGAATCATTGGTACTCATAAAACTCATAGCCAGTTAATTTCATAGGCATTGGCACATTTACTCACTCAAAGCTTGCCGCATATTTCATATCACATATCACATATATACTTAGATTATTCAAAACAACTCTTATATCTCATTCATATTCTCATGTTCAATCATACGTTTATTCAAATCAAATTTACATAGGTACTTACCTTTTATACACACTTAGTGCACATAGCAAATGTACCTGGAACGAATATACATTCACTTAATTGTTCATAGCTCAAATTTGCCCGTTGAACCGCTTGAAATCTAATAGGATATACAGAATACTCGGAATAGTTGTCCAATGCCAACGTCCTAGACGTGGTCTTACATGTAATCAGATATCAATGCCACTATCCCAGACAGGGTCTTACACGAATCAATATGATGTCGATGTCCCAGACATGGTCTTACATGTAAGGATCATATCGATGCCAACGTCCCAAATGTGGTCTTACACAAATCTCTAATTAATGCCAACGTCCCAGACGTGGTCTTACATGATAAAACAGAACAGATACCTATGTCATGACATAGCTAATCCTATCTATTCCTAGGTTCGTATGGGACTTCTCGGACATTATCACTATATTGATCTTATCTCAAAATTCATATACATATCATCTCGTAAGCATTCACTATTATCAATAGTCATCTGAATATGCACAATTCAATACAAATACATTTATTTGCATAATGACTTACCACATATTCGATTTAACGGAAATGGAAACGGCTACTCGATTACTTTAGCTTTCCCGCGGTCTAAGTCTGTTTTCCTTGGTTCTTGATCTATACATATTCATATTTAACCCTTTTATTCACTAGTTCATCCAATTTAATCCAAATACACATATATTTGGCAATTTACAAATTAGCCCTTATAATTGCACGTTTTATCATTTTAGTCCATTTTTCTCGAAACATCAAATTCACAAAATCATCATTTAACCATGCTTAGCTGAATGTTCATACAACTCATACAAGCCCATATTTTCCATCAAATTTGCAATTTAGTCCCTCAAGTTAATATTTTCTCAATTTAACCTTATTTAGCTAAATTCATCAAAATTTCAAGAACAAAGTATGTTCATCTAGTACAAATCTTTCAATTAACAACCAAGATCATCACAAAGCTCACCATTTCATCAATGGCACATCTCATGAACATCATCAACTCATAAAATTGAGACATGGGCTTAATAGTAGACTAAGCAACAATCTCAAAAACATAAAAATCATTAAAATCCAAAACCAAAACATACCTTAATCATCCAATTCAATGTCCGAATGCCCTAGCTAGTTTTCTATTTTCTTTCTTTGCTAGTTTTGGTCAATTGAAGAGAAATAAAATATGAACACTTTCATCTTTTTGTTTTATTAATATAAAATTAACACCTATTTTAATAAATTAACTTTTTATATACATAAAAGACAATTATAATTCAATGTCATTTTTTTCCATTAACAATCCACTAACTTATGAATGGCTTGATTGCCATATAAGGCCTCCACCTTTCCAAAGCCACAACACATTGGTATTTTAACAAATAGCATGCTAGTTTTGCATTTGATGCAAGTCAATCCTTTTTTTTCAAATTAAACATACAAACAGATAAATTATCTTATGAAAATTTAGCACATGCTTAATCACACATCAAAGTCATAGAAAATAATATTAAAATATTTCACTGACTCAAATTTGTAGTCTCAAAACCATGGTTTCGACTAGAGTATAAACCAAACTGTTACATGTACGCCGACAGATAGTCTATTATATGTTGTTTCTTTATTGGAGGTAGAGGCATATCAATGGTGGGAAACATTGGTAAGTGTGACCCTAGAAGAACAAATAGTTTAAGAGTTCTTTTTAATAAAATTTAGAGAGAAAGATGTGAATTTGATGTATATGGAATAGATGAAGAAAGAGTTTTTATATCTCAAGCAAGGACAAATATCAGTGATGGAATACAAGCGAGATTTTGTCAAACTTAATCTATATGTGAGGGATATGTTCCAAATTGAAAAGGCCTTGTCTGATAAATTTGAGTGGGGCTTAAGGGATGAAATTTGCTCCCTAGTAGCAACTATAAAAGTTCAAAATCTAGTAGCCATGATAGCCAAGGCTCATAAGATGGAAATGATTGTTCAAGACAGAAGTGAGCGCGAGAGAGAGAGAGAAAAGTGAGCATGAGAATATTGAACTGCTCCCTACCACAAATTTTAACAAGCCTAAAGAAGTGAAGGATTTCTCCTACCAGCCAGTAAGATATTCTCAGATGATAGGAAGTCGTCGTGATAGTGATTAGTGTCAAACTACATTTATGGCGAGTTTTGGTGGATCAAAAAATATGAAGGCTTCTATCTGTAATACTTGTGCGAAAAAACATGTGAGAATTTGCTGAAATGTGATGAAAGTCTATTACAAAGCAGGTCACCTGACCATTTGGTTCGAGATTGCCCAGTAAGGACTAGAGTCCAATCTAAACAATCAATCCAAGTAATTTGCAAGAATCAACATGATGTGAGAGCAAAGGATGTTGTGAGGTAGAAATCTATCAAGAGGACTCCAAGTAGAAGTTCTACTAATACCAACTCAAGAGCAATAGTCAGTGCTTGTGATTTCAGAGCCCAAGAAGATGTTGTACCTAATGGTAAGAATTTCATGGGCAAAATTCCTTTTTAAGGTGGGAGAGTTGTAACACCCTGCCCGACGTAGTCCTAGTTAGTGGTTTGTATGGGTGAATTGTTAGCTAAAGTATAAGCCAAAGGAGGTTTATTTTCACTCTATTTGCTAAGTTAATTCAATACTGGTTGTTGCACCATGATTGGCGGATTGTTTGTCCTATCAGGTAAGTTGGTAAAGACTTGGTTGAAGATTTGTCTTTTGGTTAAGTATAGGTTACTGATCTATAAGTCTTTGTAGGGTCATTGTGGAGAACCTGCCAGCGAGTTTTCTAAGCAAGCCTTGTGTTGATGGACCCTTCTATTAGTATTAGCTAGTGTCAGGTTGTTAGGTCATTAACCTGATAGTTTTCTTTATGAGCACGTGGGTATGTTGTTCAGTTTTAGTTTGTTTCTTGTTAAGATCTAGTTGAAAATTAACTAGAATGTAAGGATGTTTAAGGTAAGATTTGTCTAGAAATTATTATGTCAGTCACAAAAGGGTGTTGAGTCAGTTTTACATGGTTGGCCATGTTTAAGGTTATTTTGAGAGATGTGTGGGCTATAAATAAAGGTGTGGTTGTTATAGTGGGGGTTATTCTTCTTTCTTTCTTCTACCTTGTTTTTATTCTTGCACCCTGAGAAAAGAGGTTGTTAGAGAAGAACTAGCGATTGTCCAAATAACAAGTAAAGGTTATGAAGTGTAGCAAAAGACTTGTAGTGCAACCAACTACTTTGAGATCTTCTGTGAGTATCATTTTTCTAAGTATTACCACAATGTTGAAGTCTCATGGAAGGGACTTAGCCAGAAGATAGCGGCCTCTATTATGAGCCTCGCATATGTTTATTTTGTAACATGCATGTACTTTCATTTTGGATGGGTGGCATGTAACTCTGTTTTGTAACCAACATTTGTAGTAATTTGCATCTTTCGCCAAATCATTGTTTTAAGAGAATGTTTACGTACTATTGAAGTTTAGGCTAAACCTTTGTGAATTGTGGTTTATGAAATCATCTTTTAGTCATATACAACAAACTGATTTAAACTATATTTAACTGTTAGTGATGCACTTCAAACTATTGTGTATGAAATAACTCACCTTGTGTTTTATATAAACCTATCAACTTTTGTATGGTTTCTGCTGAAATTTCGTTTTCAATTATGTTTTATATTGTATGGCATATCACTTGTTTGATTTCTTTTTCATTTAAATTTTTCGGTTAATGCCCCAGTTCAATGAGTATTCACCGAAACCTCAATAAAAGTATGAACCAAGTTTAAGACTACCTTCAGTGTAATGCCGCAATTCGCTAGCAGGGGTTGGAGTGTTACAGCTTTCAGTGTAAGGTCGATTTCTCATATCTCGGTTTTAGTTTCAGCTTTTCTTTTATCTTTTCCGAGTGCCTCAGCTTTGGAAGCTCGTTCAACGAGTACAACAAACTCTTTTATTTCTAAAATCCCGACTAGAAAACGAATATCTTCATTCAGACCATCTTCAAATCTTTTGCACATTATAACTTCAAAAGATACACATTCACTAGCGTAATGACTGAACCTGACAAATTCCCGTTCATATTCTGTAACAGTCATATGGCCTTGTTTTAGCTCCAGAAATTCTTTTCGTTTCTGATCGACGAATCTTTCACTGATATATTTCTTCCCGAACTCAATCTGAAAGAAATCCCATGTAACCCGTTCACTCGAACAATAGAAATTAAGGTTTTCCACCATTGATAAGTCGCATCTCGAAGCAAGGATACAACACACTTTATACATTCGTCCGGAGTCAGGGACATTTCATCGAAAACTCGAATAGTATTTTCAATCCAGAACTCGACCTTTTCAGTATCATCATCCTTAGTAGCTCGAAATTCTTCAGCCCCATACTTACGAATCTTGTCAATCGGAGGCTTACTTAACAGATTCAGATTTGCAGTCGGAGGTATATTGGATGTTTGATGGGGGATTAACCGGGGGCGGGGGTTGTGAAATAGTCAGGTTATTCTTTACGAACTGAGTGAACCACTCACTCATCATCTGGAAAAAAGCTTGTTTAGCTTCTCACTCCTGACTGTTCGTAGCCGGTCTTGAATCAGAAGGCTATGTCCCTTGTAGGGGAGTAAGCGCATTACTTTCTACGTCATCAGCTACGGCTCTTTAGGGATCCATTGCTATACAAAAATCACATTTTACACGTCAGGATTCATCACACTATAAAGTTCAAATATATGGCATGTATAGCTAGACTCTGACACGCTACATTAGTCTGAGAACTGACTAAACCATAGCTCTGATACCAACCAAATGTAACACCCCTATCCCGTGTCCGATCACCAGATTAGGGTTAAAGGCATTACCAGACAGATTGGAAACATTTATAGAATTAATTGTACAACCAATCATCAATATCAATCATAATATCCCTTAAGTAGGTCATCGAGACCCTAAACATGCTTATAAACCGAGTCGAGACTAAACCGAAACACATACGTAATTTTATAAAAATTTGAAACTTTTCTAACATACAGGGGACACACGGCCGTGAGGGTAGGCCGTGCCCCTCCCACGGCTACTTGACACACCCGTGTGTCTTCCCCGTGGCTATATACTGCCAAAACCAACACGGTCACCAAGCACGACCATGTGCTAAGGCCGTGTACAATAGATCACATACTGCCATTTCTCACACGGCCACCAAGCACGCCCGTGTCGAGGCCGTGTGCAATTTAAGCCACATTCTGCCAATTTTCCCACGGTCTTAGGCACGCCCGTATGCCTCAACCGTGTGATATTATAGGCCCTTTTACAAGACCAATATGCCACCCACTTAGGGTCTTCCTACAAGCAATACATACCTAAACATAATATACATATATGGCAACAAAACATATCAAATGGTTCACTTTATCCGTACATTCAATAGCCAAACCATTCATATCATCTTTCAAAACAATAACACATACATAACCAAAGCAAAACTTCATCATTTAACTAACCATAAACTTGGCTATTTCATAAGCTTCTACCTTACCAAGATATGCATCAAACATCACATTCTTTCAAGCATATTACCAAATTAAACTTGCCAAAGCACATGGCTAAGTTCACTTCCAAAAACATATATATACCTATCTAGCCTATACATGCCATAATTAGACATATACATTTTCAAAAGGGTACCAAAATAAGTCTAGTAGTGTGATGACGATCCTTGGCAATCCCGAGCCTTCAGTAGCTTCGACGACCTATAAAATAGAGAAAATATTCACACAGGATAAGCTTTCCGAAAGCTAAGTAAGTCATATACAATTAAACTTGGCATAAGAATTATATATGCAATTTAATACATTTGCACATCTCATTCACTTAACAATTTATCACGTATATGATTGATTCATACTTATGACTACATTTTCACATTTATCCATTCAAAACTCATTTGAAACACATAGCTCATTCATAATCTTCCTTGCATCTCATTCACAATATCCTATTCAAATATACTTTTCTTCAAATCAAAGTCATATGCATACTTACCATTCATGCATACTTAATGTACATTCAACGCACCTGAATCGGATATTCATTCACTTTATTGATCATAGCTCGGATATACCATTCGTATTGCAGACTTGCCCGTTGAACCCTTAGGAACCTAATAGGATACTCAGAAAGCTCAGAATAGTAGTACAATGCCAATGTCCCAGACAAGGTCTTACATGCACTCGTATATCGATACCACTGTCCTGGATAGGGTCTTACACATACAGATCATAACGATGCCAACGTCCCAGACGTGGTCCTACACGAGTTAATATGATGCCGATGTCCCAGACATGGTCTTACTCATAAAGTTCATATTGATGCCTACGTCCCAGACGAGGTCTTTTACATAGAATTCATATCGATGCCTACGTCCTAGACGAGGTCTTACACAAATTTCAAATCAACGCCAATGTCCCGGACGTGGTCTTACATGATAAAACAGAATAGATACCTATGTCATGACATGGCTAATCCTATCTATTCCTAGGTTCGTACGGGACTTCTCGGCTCTATCACTATATCGAACTTATTTTGGAATCCATGCACTTAGCATCTCTTACTCATTCATTTTCATCGATAAACATATGAATACATATATTCAATTCAATACTGATAAGTTTATTTGCTTAGTGACTTACCTTAAGTTCGGTTTAACGAAACGAAAACGGCTACTCTGTTTCTTTCGCTTTCCCTCGATCTAAATCCGTTTTCCTCGGTTCTTGATCTAAACATATTCAGAATTAACCCTTTTATTCACCATTCCATTCAATTCAATCCATAGACACACACTTAGGACTATTTACAAATTAACCCTCATATTTGGACACTTTAACAATTTAGTCCATTTTTCACAAAACATCAAATTCACAAAATCCACACACACACATGCTTGGCCGAACCTCTCTAGGGACTATATAAGTCCAAATATTTCATCTAATTTGCTATTTAGTCCCTCAACTTTCCATTTTTTCTCAATTTATCCCTATTTAGCTAAATTCATGAAAATTTCAAGAATAAATTATGTTCATCTAGCTCAAATCTTTCATTTATCAACTAAAATCATTTCAAAACTCAATATATCAACAATGGCATCTCACACAAACATCATCAATTCATCAAATTGAGACATGGTTTTAGTAGCTCTCAAAGCAACGATTGCAAAAACGTAGAAATTATCGAAAACCAAAGTCAAAACTTACCTTAATCTTGCTTAAAGCTAGCCGAAACATCCAAAGCTCAAAACCCTTGTTTTTTTTCTCTTGTTCGGTCATCAAAATAAAGGTGAACATGGCATTTTCAATTGATTTTTGTTTATTAGCCTTTATTTAATCAAATTACTCATTTAACCCTTCCATAATGATTCAAACAAACATACATTATGTGCACATATGTCCTTTGTTCACCCACTAACTAAATAGTGGTCTTATTGCCCCATAAGGCCTTCTCTTTCAAAGCCATAACACCTTGATACTTAACAAATATCATGCAACTTTCACATTCAATGCATTTCAATCCTTTTGTCAAATTAAACACGCAAATAGACAAATTCACTTACGAAAATTTACCACATGGTAATTCACATATCAACGACATAGAAAATAATATTAAAATATTATACAAACTTAAATTTGTGGTCTCGAAACCACTTTTCTGACTAGGGTATAAACCGGACTATTATAATTCTCCCCTCTTAGGGATTTTCGTCCTCGAAAATCTTAATGTTAAACAGAGTTGGATATTGTTGTTTCATTGAATCTTCAGGCTCCCGCGTAGCCTCTTCTATACCATGACGATGCCAGAGTACTTTCACTAACGAAATTTTCTTGTTTCTTAACTCTTTCACTTCACGAGCAAAGATACGGATCGGTTCCTCTTCGTATGTCATATCAGATCGGATTTCAATTTCAGATGGGGCAATCACATGTGACAGATCAGACCTATATCTACGGAGCATTGAAACGTGAAATACATTGTGGATCTTTTCTAGTTCAGAGGGTAACTTCAATCTATATGCAACAGGCCCAACACGTTTAATAATCTCATACGTCGATGAATCTAGGACTTAACTTGCCTTTACGTCTGAATCGGAGCACTTTCTTCCACGGAGACACTTTCATAAATACTTTATCGTCGATCTCAAATTCTATATCCTTTCGTTTTAAGTCTGCATAGGACTTTTAACGATCAGATGCTGCTTTCAAAGAATCTCGGATCAGTTTCACTTTTTATTCAGTATCTTTTATTAAATCGGCCCCGTGTAACTTATTCTCACTGAGTTCAGGCCAATATAGAGGTGTATGACATTTACGTCCATACAAAGCTTCATATGGTGCCATTTTAATGCTCATCTGAAAACTATTGTTATACGTAAATTCAATCAACGGCAGGTATTGTTCCCACGAACCATTAAACTCAAGTACAAAGCATCTTAACATATCTTTGAGAATCTAAATAATTCGCTAGGATTGACCATCCGTTTGCGGATGAAAAGCTGTACTGAAATGTAATTTCGTACCCAAAGCGTCTTGCAATTTCTTCCAGAACCGCGATGTGAATCTCGGATCCCTATCTGACACAATAAATAATGGCACCCCATGCAATCTCACAATTTCAGAAATATAAAGCTCAGCTAATGTCTCCAATGAGAAATCAGATCTTACCGGAATAAAATGGGCAGACTTTGTCAATCGGTCAACTACAACCCATATTACAACTTTCTTTCTCGAAGTCAGAGGCAACTCAGAAACAAAGTCCATAGTTACTTTATCCTATTTCCACTCAGGAATCAGAATCGGCTACAGCAATCCCGACGGAACTTGATGTTCAACTTTCACTTACTGATAAACTAAACATTTTGAAACAAAGTCAGAAATGTCTCGTTTAATGCCAGACCACCAATAGTGTTGCTTCAAATCATGATACATCTTTGTACTTCTCGGATGGACAGATAGGCGACTGTTATGTGCTTCACCCAAAATCAATTGAATCAACTCCAGATTTCTCGAAACACAAATACGATCTCAAAATCTCAAACAATCATCAACAATTCGAAATTCAAATTCAAAACTCAATTCACATTGAGCTCGTTTTAACAACAATTCATTATCAACCTTCTGAGCATCACATATTTGTTGTACAAATAACGGTTTCGTTCTCATTTCAACTATTAGAAAAATACCATCAGATAAATCTAACTGAGCATTCAAAACACGTAGTGCAAACAATGCTCAATGCATCAGCAACCACGTTTGCTTTACCCAGATGATAATCTGTAACATCCTGAAAAGGGCCTATGCATTTTCGGTTTCATTGTACGAAATGACATGTCTTATGTGTTATGAATGTATTTTGAATATTTTTGGAAACATGGGAATGTATGGAAATGTCAAGTTAAAATAGGAAAGTGAACATTTTGGAAACTTGGAAATGTTAAGTTAAAATAGGAAAGTAAACATTTTGGAAACTTGGAAATGTCAAGTTAAAATAGGAAAGTGAACATTTTTGGAAACCTGGAAGTGTAAGGAAATGATCTAAAAATGTTAAGTAAAAGAGGAAACTAAAGTAAGGTGGCCTTAAGAAAATTAATAGGAGGAATTTGACACACAAACAGGCTTGGAAAAGTGGCCTGAAGATATCACTTGAGGCCCAGGTAGGTGACGCCACATCCAAAGGTATTGGGCCTAGGTTCGAGTCACTTGGGGAGCAAATAAATGAGTTTTATTTTTACTACAAAGAGCAGGGAAGTGGACGGCACTAAGGAACCCAAGGGAAGAGTTTTATTCTCTTTAAATTTCATCTGAATAGGAGATAAATAATAGATTTATTTATCATTATTTTTAGGAGATAATTGTTGGATTAATTCTTTTAATAAAGTGATAAGTCAAAGGATAAAGTTATCAAAATAGAAGAGTGGTGGACAAGTAAGGGATTCTGAGTAGTAATTTCGGCTATAAGAGGGAAAGAATAGGGCTACTCATCAATTTTTCTTCCTCCTCTTTTCTCTGCCGAATTTCTTAGTGCTCTCCTTTCTTCTCTTCTCTTTCATTTGTTAAGCCGAATCTATAGTCCACCATTGCCAAAATTCTCAAGTTCTCTTTTCTTTATTTTTTTGTGGAAACCGAATACCCCAAGAGAACCCCTAGCATACTTCTCCATTAAATCCTAAAAGTCGAAACCTTATCATCTAGTCATCAAGGCTAATTTTTTAAGGGCTTTTTAACAAGGGTGCTGCTGATTTCTTAAAAGGGGTGTATTCGGGATTTAAGAATTGTCAACTACAAGAAGGTATCTTTCAGAATTTCAACGATCTAAGGAATTTTGACAGCATTAAGGAAGCAAGGATCCAATTCGGGATTTAAGATTTGGAAGGTAAACACCTATGTATATTCGGCTATAGCCTAGATTAGTATTTAGATCTGTTCTTTAAATATTCAAAATAGCTGAAACTAACAAGTTAATAAATCTAAGGATCAGTCGATTACAAGGAAGAAGAAATTTTTATTCCCAAAGGTACACCATAGGCCACGTGTTCCCTAGTTATTCGGTGAGTTTCGAGATTTAAAATCCACAAGGTAAGTATCTATAGCATTCGGCCAAGGCCTGTATTGATACTAAGATCTATTTCTTACATGTTAAAAAGCCGAAACTAACCTATGTAGAGATCCAGTGTTTGGCCGAATACAAGGAGGAGTATAGCAGAGTTTTCAGGATTTAAGTGATAAGCAAATCGATATTAAGGTAAGTTTTAGTACACAAATCCTACTAGGATTTGGTTTTATGGCTGAATGTGTTTTTCATTAAATATTTAATATGGGCCGAATGTAGGGAGTTAAAGATCTAAGATCGAAATTCGGGATTTCAAGTGAAATCGTTAAGCGAATCAGGTGTGTACCCCACACTAAATCTCAATAGATTTACGGTTTTAATTCATTATATGTGATAATATGAAAGTGTAAGAATATGGCTAAGGTACCCCACACTATTTCTTAATAAGTTTTATGGCAATGTTTAATATAAGTATGTGTATAAGAATGTGAATATGGCTAAGGTACCATGTTATGGTACAAAGTACTCAGGTACGTTTCCTACTCCTACTAGGATTATGTTAAATATCTGTTACGACACGCATATGACATTATAAGAATGTGAAATAAAAATTTGGCATGTTAATGCATGATATGTATGATATGGGGCATATGGGTTATATGAAAAGGGGAAGTGAATGTGGTGACCTATGACCACGATATCTGAAAGTGGTGACCTAAGACCACGATAACTGAATGTGGTGACCTAAAACCACAATATCTGAATGTGGTGACCTAAGACCACGAATTCTAAATGTGATGACCTAAGACCACGAATTTTTATAAGGGCGATGAGCACGTCGACTGCAACGACTGCCTTCGATGGTGTGTAGTGGATGGAGGGTTGACTTAGTAGTCCCACGATGTGCAGGATGGTACGGGTGGTGTGTAGCGGATGGCATATAGGTTTGGGTTCGGGTTGCATCATATTGTTAAAATGCTTTATGAACATGAATGATATTTTATGCCTGAAATATTAAATTTTAGTGTTGGTTACACATTGAGTCTGTTGACTCACCCCGTTGTGGGATTACTTTTCAGGTGACGACCAGTGATGGACCGGGCCGGCAGATGATTAGTGGAGGCCATGTGAAGTTCAGATTTCTTTTATTTGGACTATTTTATTTTAATTATTTTGAATTTAAATGTGGGAATTATTTGATGTAATAAGGCCTTAGTAGAATTATTTTATTCTATTTTTTTATTTATTAAGCTTACAAACTTTTATTTATTAAAAGATTAAGTAAATCTATTTTTTAAACAAAGCCCAAACATTTTGTCACCGAAAGTAAAGGATTTTAATAATGAAATAAACTTGTTTTCAACTCAAGCCCAACCCAAAACGATCTTTCTTTCAAAATAAACAAGTTTTTCCTAAGTAACAAAAGAATTCGAAACGGTTTACATCGGGGAACATACCAGATCCAGTCAAGGCTTGTGGGCCGGGTTTGGGGTGTTTTAGTTTGGTATCAGAGCCCAATTTTAAACTCTCGACCTTGGGTTTAAGGCCCAAAACGTTTTCCAAAGTAAGCCCAAAAGGAATTTTCTGAAAAATTTTCAAGTTTTTCTGGCATGGCCCACCAAGTCTCCGACCCGAAGTCCACCAGGTAAGTACTTCTGACTTATGAAGTGATTTGAATATGGAAATGTATGGGCTTTTATGGAACATAGAATAAAGACTAAGTACTTGAACCCTAGGACTAGTATACCCCAACAAAAACATAAGACTTAAATGCCTAACTAAACAAACCTGTGGTTAAGTAGCTGAGTTAGGGTGTGGCAACCATGGTGCGCATGTCTAGCATTGGTTTCGGTGGGAGCTTGGTATTTAAGTAGTTCGTGTGACTCACCACCTCTCCACTCGAATCCTACCTGGTGCGTAGCTCCGGTTCACCCTAACAAAGAGGACTTAGCTACGGGCTAAATCCCTAACTAAAACCCGAAAGGGACTAGCCGTATTTTTACGGAAACCCTAGTTTTAAATTTTTTAAATTACCCTCTTGATTTGAAAAGATTATTTTTATAAATTTTCCTGAAATATTTCTGATTTACAAAATTACTAAAATACCGCTATTGGTAAAATTACAAAAATGCCCTTGGTTTATGGAAATTTTCAAAATACCCACAGTTCTTATCAAAATTTCACTACTTTGCTTAAAGGAACCTAATGTAACACCCCAAACCCGCCTATTCATTACTTAATAAATTTGAAATGCCACCGCTAAAAACGTTTGAAAATATCCCGACTTGCGGTGGAACTTGAAAATTTTGTTCTTATTCAAAACCATGTCCATTTAAAATTTTAAATAATATAAGCTTGATAAAAAATCCAATTAAAACTTTATTATATATAGATTTATGAAAATAAAACCATTTAGAAAGATATCTCAATTGTCAATCCATAATAAAACATAATATTAAAGATACTTAATAAAAATACTTAAATACTTTAATGGGCCTTATTACAATAAACACTTAATCAAAATACTGAAAATATAAATACTTAATTAATTAAATAAAATGTCTTCTGCATGGGCCACCTCGTATTCACTCCAAACCCAATCCAAGCATCATCTGTGATGTTGATAAAAATTGGGTGAGTCATACAGACTCAGTGTGTAATTAAACCACTGAATTCCACCCACATGTTAACACATATTAACCCATATATCAGATAACAAGATATCATATTCACAATTTACCACATTCTGGGCTTGGCCCATATTCATAACACTTATCAGAAAACAGGGTAATTAACCACATACTTTTCACATACTGGGCTTAGCCCATTTCTTATTCAAATCCACATTCACATGATGGGCTTGGCCCATTTCCACATTAGTCCACGTATCAATTGGGCTTGGCCCACTTTCACATTAAATTCACATATCAGATATAATTATGCAAAGTGTACCCAACCCAAACCTAGGGTCCATCCTCTACACACCCCCCTTATCCAGCCTACCACACACCAGGGGATTAATAAATCACCCTCTCCTTTTCACTCCAAAAGGCAATCAATACCGTCCACGAGCAATAAAGCACAAAAATCCACAACGCGACCTCAGTCAGCGCCAATCCATGATGTAGCCGTAGCTAACACCAAAACCACGATGGGACACATAGTCACTCATCAACCACGATATGGCACTTAGCCGATATCAACCACGATGAGGCACATAGCCACTCATCAAGCCACGTGAACTAAATCGTAATTAATCCACAACGTGACCTCAGTCAACGTCAATCCACGATGTAGTTCAAGGCTAACATCAAACCACGTACTCGAAGTACACCCATACCTTCTTTCATATCCTAACCCATGAACATGCAACATGTAATAGTGGCACAATAATAATAAATGCATGCACATGTTATTAAGGCAGACCATCATATTTCCATAGGCATAGTCACATTCACATCGGCACTTTCACATTCGTATCAACAGATAATACTAACCTGATTATCGATATATCCCTTTTTAGGGTAATCACCACATAATTGCCACTGCACTGGTTAGCACATAATTCACACATGCAAATATAGCAAAAACCCGAAAAACGGTGGGTTAATCACACACCTGATTATTTAGCGAAATCCCAAACTATTTGATTCTAACATGATGAACGGGGTTTTTCCTCCTCCCTTAACGCTGATTTGGTCTCCTACCAAATCCCAAAGGCTCCTCTTAATCACTGCCGATTTACCCCTTGCCCAACTATAATCCGAATGCTCTCACTTGCTTTTGAGAGTTGTCGAAATCCCTGCACTGGCCATGTTGGATTTGGCCCTACCACAATTGAGCATAAATAATGGCCTTCGGCCTACCATTCTTAAGACATAAAGAAATATGTGGCCCTTGGCCGAATGGTACATTTTTGCTTACCTTGGTGTTCCAAAAACCCGAGAGATCTCCTTATCCCTTAGCGCTGTCTTCCCTTGACTACTAAACAAGACATGCAAATCAAGGCCCTATTAAGGTTCGGCCAACCCAAATACTAAGGCTTACCCTTTCTTTCGGTATACTAAAAGAGAAAGAATCCAAAACCGACTTTTAAAGGAGAAATACTTACCACCCATGACACTTTCGACTTCTCAAACTAATGTCAGAATAAGGAGAATAAGACCACTTGAAGATTCGGCTAAGCCTTATAAAATAATAATGGAAGAGTTGGCCACCATAGGAAAAGGTGCATTCGGCTATGATGCTTCTTTTGGGTGCCAAGCAAAGAAAAGAAAAAGGAAGCTTATAGGATTCGGCTAATGCTAACAAATAGAGGAGAAGAAGAAACACAAATGGCCTTTTTGGCTGCTTGGAATTCAGCACAAGGAGAGAATGGAAAGAGAGAAACAATTTCCAAATAAAAGAGAATAAAAGAAGAAAAGAATAACCAAGAGATGGTCACCCTTTTAACTACACAAATTCAAGACACCCACCTTTTCACACATCCAAGCGAAATTTGCTACCCCAAGGAATCTTATATTCACCATTGCTCATCCCATAACAAGTCCCAATTTAATCTCTTATTTTATCCCTTCAACATCCATTCAAAAATAATAATAAAATAAGGCCACCCTTATCAAATTCTACTAAACTCCTATTTTAACTCCACACTACTCATTAAAATAAATTAAAAAGAATAATCCAATCCTTTATCCCTTATTTCTTAATCATACACTTAAAATAAAATAAATACTTTATCTCCTCTTTATCTCTTATCTCCACATTTAAACTAAATAAAATAACACCTCTATTATCTAAAATAAATAATACAACCATTATCTCTACCTATTCAAAATAAACAAATAACAAAAATAAATCCAACAATTATCCTTACTCCAACCGAATTTCAAAATTAAAATCAAAGCTTATCTTTACCTCTTCCAAAGTCCTATGCCGACCCACTTCTCACCTTGCTGTTGACGCCAAAAATAAAAACACACAACTGCTGCCCCCAGGTTTCGAACTTGAGACCTGTTGGAAACACCACACGCTGCCAGCCACTTTGCTAAGGTGCTGTTTGTGACATAAACCACCCTGAACTTCTTTTAAGACCTCTTTCCCTAGCTCCCCTTGCCTTAACGCCAAAGCAAAATAAAACACGCCCATGTCGCCAACGGATTCAACCAAGGTCCTTAACCAGGCGTCACTTCAAGCCCTTAAGTGGCGCATGGAAGCCACTTTACCAAGGCTGCTTTATGCCAAAACGCCTAAGATTTTTCCTTTAAGGCCTCACCGCCTTGCTCCCTTTAACGCCAAAAATAAAACTCCCAAGTGCGATTCCCGCCGCTTGAACCCCTTCCTCCTCAAGTCCCTTGCACCTTAGCGCCCTAAGCCACTTTGCCAATTAATTCCTTATGTCCTAAACCCCACATAATTTCTTTTAAGGCCTCTTTGCCTAGTTTCCTCTTTTTAACCTAAAATTCCAAAAATTTCCAATGCATTCTCTTCCATCCTAAAATTTTAAAAACCCTTAATACACCTCCAAACACACTCACTGAGTCCACTAACACATGAATTATGCACTAAATGCATAACCCCTAATCTAGGATGCTACAATTCTACCCTCCTTAAAAATAATTTCGTCCTCGAAATTACTTACTAACGAATAATCGCACATTTCAACTCACCGCACTACGCTTATGTTGCGCACTCTGATCTTAACAAAACTAACACATTCCTTAGATACTATCTCAAGATTCATATTCAAAGTTCCATACTTCACTAGCATACAAACACGAACTATCTTACCTTCTAGGCACAGTTTTTAAGTTCACATCCAGAGTTCAAGCACTTCACTAGCACATAAGAATGAACTATCTCAAAGCAATAAATAATATTTCAAAATCAAGGAACTTACCCGCTATCACTTCCTTGGTTGCCTCGCATCCAAACCTTCAGCACCTCTACTTGGCGTTCCGACGACCTAGGCCGAAACCATTTCCTCCATGGTTTGGGCCACGAACCTTCGTTGCCTGAGGACAATTCTTAACCAAATGAGCCTTAGATCCACATCGGAAACATACTTACTATTACCCCAACATTCTCCTATGTGAGTTCTCCCACACTGAGCACATAGACGACTCTGATTCTCAGAAACTGGCACAGGTGCACGTACAAAATTCTCGATCCTTGGTCTTTTCTGAACATCTCCAAACGATGCTGACGGTCCAGAACTTCTCTTATTCCCATTCCTTTCCTTATCTCGGTTCTCTCTTACAGCCCTCTTAACTTCTTCAGCTATCCGAGCTTTCTCCACTAGAATGGAAAAGTCTCTTTCTCTGTGCGGAGCAATCAACTCTCGCAACTCATCTCGTAGCCCATCTTCGAATCGGACACACCTTTCGTAATCAGTAGCCACGATCCCTTTGGCGTACTGACTTAACCGCACAAATTCAGCTTCATACTCTGCTACCGACTTGCTTCCTTGAACCAAGTTTAGAAATGCCTTCCTCTGCGAGTCTAAGTAGCTAGATCCAACGTACTTCCCTTCAAACTTAAGCTTAAAATATTCCCAATCCACTCGATCTATCGGAACACCTTGCCTGACAGTGAGCCACCATCGATAAGCTTCATCTCGGAGCAACGAGACAGCACCTTTCAGCTTTTCCTCATCAGTACAGTCCAAATCGTCCATGATTCTTTCAACTGCCTCCAACCAATACTCCACTACATTCGGAGCTACTCCTGATACTCCTCTAAAAACTTCGGCTCTGTTCGACCTAAGTCTTTCCGATACTAATTTTTGAGCTCTATTTCCCACACTAGCTCCTGCCACACATTCTAGTACTCGCAACATAGCGCGCGATACTACATCATCCCCCGTCTGACCTTGCTGTTCAACACCAAAAGCTGGTGGTAGTGGCGGTGGTACCCCATTCTCAGATCCTTGACCCGACCTAACGGGTTCCGACACGGCCATTCTACCTCTACCGCGTCTACGACGACCACGTCCCCTAGAACTCATGTCTAATGTCACGATTTATCTTATTATAAATTTTATGCATTAGTACTTTTGTTCCACTAATTAACCGCAAATAATTTTATGAAAAGAAGTTCTAGAAGTGGTTCTTTCGATCACACAAAGTTTCAGTTCAAGTTCTCTATTCTAATTCAGAGAATCACATTCACATTCACATTCATAATAGAGATATCTACATTTCTCAATGAAGCTACATTCATTCATCAACAAGAACACATTCATTCAGTGGTATCTACCACACACATTCACTATTCAGACATTTCTGCCCGTTTCTATCCCAGGGGTATTTTCGTCATTTGTCCTATAAGGGTATTTTCGTAATAAATCAGGATCAATTTAAAAATCTTTATAAACTAAAGGTATTTCAAAAACTCGGGGTAATCTTGAAAATTTGTTTTCCAAATCAGAGGTATTGCCAAAAATTTTAGAAATCAGGGTTATTTCGATAATTTTGGAAGTTAGGGGCATTTCCGTAAATTCTCCAAATCAGGATATCTTAATATTTGTAAAACAGAAGTTTCTGGTATTTTTGAAAAGTAGAAACATTTTAGCAAAAGTCGAGGGTATTTTTTTAAAAATCTTAAAAACTAAGGGTATTTTAGTAATTTACCACATAGGGGCATTTTAGTAATTTTCCCAAATCAAAGTACATTGAACTTTTGCAAAATAGAGTTTTTGGACACTTTTGAAAAATAAGGAAATTTTATTAAAATCAAGGGTAATATGGTACTTTTAGAAACCAAGGGCATTTTCGTAATTCTTCCACCAGGGGTATTTTAGTAATTTGGCAATTCAAAAAAAAAATTCGAGAAATTTTTCAAAAGCAGATTTTGTTACAAATTGAAGGGTAATTTAAGGATTTAAAAGAACTAGGTTTTTAAAAGAAAATTCTGACTAGTCCCTTTCGGTTTTAGTTCTTGAGTTTAGCTTATGAATAAGTCCTCTTGGTTAGGGTGAGCAGTAGCTACGCACTGTAGGATTCGAGTAAAGAGGAGGTGAGTCACTAGGACTACTTAAGTACCAAGCTCTTCTGAATCCACTCCTGACATGCGCACAATGGTTGCCACACCTTAACTCAGCGACTTACTTCACAGGTTTGTTTAATAGTCCTTAAGCCTTATGCATGTGTTTGAGTGCACAAGCCCTAGGGTTCAATAGGCCTAATATTCTAATCTACGAGCCCAAATAAGCCCATAACAGTTCACATAAACAATCACTTCAATAATTAGAAGTACTTACCCTTGGACTTGGTAGGAGATCTGGTGCCATGCTAGAATAACTCAAATAAAAGTCCATATTTTGAAAAGCCCATTTTGAAAACATTTTGGACCCAAAACCCTCAAAGCCGAGTTTTGAGCAGCTCGATACCAAATCAGAACACCCAAACCCGGCCCATTCGTTCTTTAATCGAATTTGAAATGCCATCTGCGAAAACGTTTGAAAATATCTTGACTTGCGGTGGAACTTGAAAATTTTGTTCTTATTCAAAAACCATGTCCATTTAAATTTTTAAATAATATAAGCTTGATAAAATATCCTAATTAAAACTTTATTATATATATAGATTTATGAAAATAAAACCATTTCGAAAGATATCTCAATTGTCAATCCATAATAAAACATAATATTAAAGATACTTAATAAAAATACTTAAATACTTTAATGGGCCTTATTACAATAATCACTTAATCAAAATAGTGAAAATATAAATACTTAATTAATTAAATAAAATGTCTTCTGATGGGCCACCTCGTATCCACTCCAAACCGGTCCAAGCATCACCGTGATGTTGATAAAAATTGGGTGAGTCATACGGACTCGGTGTGTAATTAAACCACCGAATTCCACCCACATGGTAACACATATTAACCCATATATCGATAACAAGATATCATATTCACAATTTACCACATTCGGGCTTGGTCCATATTCATAACACTTATCGTGAAGCAGGTAATTAACCACATACTTTTCACATCTTGGGCTTAGCCCATTTCTTATTCAAATCCACGTTCACATCTTGGGCTTGGCCCATTTCCACATTAGTCCACGTATCAATTGGGCTTGGCCCACTTTCACATTAAATTCACATATCGATATAATTATGCAAAGTGTACCCAACCCAAACCTAGGGTCCATCCTCTACACACCCCCCTTATCCAGCCTACCACACACCAGGGGATTAATAAATCACCCTCTCCTTTTCACTCCAAAAGGCAATCAATGCCGTCCACGACCAATAAAGCACAAAAATCCACAACGCGACCTCAGTCAGCGCCAATCCACGATGTAGCCGTAGCTAACACCAAAACCACGATGGGACACATAGTCACTCATCAACCACGATATGGCACTTAGACGATATCAACCACGATGAGGCACATAGCCACTCATCAACCCACGCGAACTAAATCGCAATTAATCCACAATGTGACCTCAGTCAACGTCAATCCATGATGTAGTTCAAGGCTAACATCAAACCACGTACTCGAAGTACGCCTGTACCTTCTTTCATATCCTAACCCATGAACATGCAACATGTAATAGTGGCACAATAATAATAAATGCATGCACATGTTATTAAGGCAAACCATCATATTTCCATAGGCATAGTCACATTCACATCGGCACTTTCACATTCGTATCAACAGATAATACTAACTCGATTATCGATATACCCTTTTAGGGTAATCACCACATAACGCCTTTCGCTTTGGTTAGCACATAATTCACACATACAAATATAGCAAAAACCCGAAAAATGGTGGGTTAATCACACACCTGACTATTTAGCGAAATCCCAAACTATTTGATTCTAACATGTTGAACGGGGTTTTTCCTCCTCCCTTAACACCGATTTGGTCTCCTACCAAATCCCAAAGGCTCCTCATAATCACTACCGATTTACCCCTTTGCCCAACTATAATCCGAATGCTCTCACTTGCTTTTGAGAGTTGTCGAAATCCCTACACTGGAGATGTTGGATTTGGCCCTACCACAATTGGGCATAAATAATGGCCTTCGGCCTACCATTCTTAAGACATAAAGAAATATGTGGCCCTTGGCCGAATGGTACATTTTTGCTTACCTTGGTGTTCCAAAAACCCGAGAGATTTCCTTATCCCTTATCGTTATCTTCCCTTGACTACAAAACAAGACATGCAAATCAAGGCCCTATTAAGGTTCGGCCAACCCAAATACCAAGGCTTACCCTTGCGTTCAGCATACTAAAAGAGAAAGAATCCAAAACTGACTTTTAAAGGAGAAATACTTACCACCCACGACACTTTCGGCTTCTCAAACTAACGTCAGAATAAGGAGAATAATACCACTTGAAGATTCAGCTAATCCTTATAAAATAATAATGGAAGAGTCGACCACCATAGGAAAAGGCGCATTCGGCTATAATGCTTCTTTTGGGTGCCAAGCAAAGAAAAGAGAAAGGAAGCTTATAGGATTTGGCTAATGCTAACAAATAGAGGAGAAGAAGAAACACAAATGGCCTTTTTGGTTGCTTGGAATTCGGTGCAAGGAGAGAATGGAAAGAGAGAAACAATTTCCAAATAAAAGAGAATAAAAGAAGAAAAGAATAACCAAGAGATTGTCACCCCTTTTTAACTACACAAATTCGACACACCTACCTTTTCACACATCCAAGCCGAAATTTGCTACCCAAAGGAATCCTATATTCGGCCATTGCTCATCCCATAACAAGTCCCAATTTAATCTCTTATTTTATCCCTTCAACATCCATTCAAAAAAAAATAATAAAATAAGGCCACCCTTATCAAATTCCAATTAAACTCCTATTTTAACTCCACACTACTCATTAAAATAAATTAAAAAGAATAATCCAATCCTTTATCCCTTATTTCTTTATCACACACTTAAAATAAAATAAATACTTTATCTCCTCTTTATCTCTTATCTCCACATTTAAACTAAATAAAATAACACCTTTATTATCTAAAATAAATAATACAACCATTATCTCTACCTATTCAAAATAAATAAATAACAAAAATAAATCCAACAATTATCCTTACTCCAGCCGAATTTCCAAATAAAAATCAAAGCTTATCTTTATCTCTTCCAAAGTCCTATGCCGACCCACTTCTCACCCTACTGTTGACGCCAAAATAAAAACACACAACTGCTGCCCCCAGGTTTCAAACTTGAGACCTGCTGGAAACACCACACGCTGCCAGCCACTTTGCCAAGGCGCTGTTTGTGACATAAACCACCCAGAACTTCTTTTAAGACCTCTTTCCCTAGCTCCCCCTTGCCTTAACGCCAAAGCAAAATAAAACACGCCCATGTCGCCAGCGGATTGAACGAAGGTCCTTGTCCAGGCGTCACTTCCAGGCCCTTAAGTGGCGCATGGAAGCCACTTTACCAAGGCCTGTTTTATGCCAAACACGCCTAAGATTTTTCCTTTAAGGCCTCGCTGGCCTTGCTCCCCTTTAACGCCAAAAATAAAACTCCCAAGTGCGATTTCTGCCGCTCGAACCCCTTCCCTCCTGAAGTCCCCTTGCACCTCAGTGCCCCAAGCCAATTTGCCAATTAATTCCTTATGTCCTAAACCCCACATAATTTCTTTTAAGGCCTCTTTGCCTAGTTTCCTCTTTTTAACCTAAAATTCCAAAAATTTCCAATGCATTCTCTTCCATCCTAAAATTTTAAAAACCCTTAATACACCTCCAAACACACTCACTGAGTCCACTAACACGTGAATTATGCACTAAATGCATAACCCCTAATCTAGGATGTTACAGTTCTACCCTCCTTAAAAATAATTTCGTCCTCGAAATTACTTACTAACGAATAATCGCACATTTTAACTCACCGCCCTACGCTTATGCTGCGCACTCCGATCTTAACAAAACTAACACATTCCTTAGATACTATCTCAAGATTCGTATTCAAAGTTCCATACTTCACTAGCATACAAACACGAACTATCTTACCTTCTAGGCACAGTTTCTAAGTTCACATCCAGAGTTCAAGAACTTCACTAGCACATAAGAATGAACTATCTCAAAGCAATAAATAATATTTCAAAATCAAGGAACTTACCCGCTAGCACTTCCTTGGTTGCCTTGCATCCAAACCTTCAGCACCTCTGCTTGGCGTTCCACGACCTTGGCCGAAACCATTTCTTCCATGGTTTGGGCCACGAACCTTCATTGCCTGAGGACAATTCTTAATCAAATGAGCCTTAGATCCACATCGAAAGCATACCATACTATTACCCCAACATTCTCCTGTGTGAGTTCTCCCACACTGAGCACATAGACGACTCCGATTCTCAAAAACTGGCATAGGTGCATGTACAGAATTCTCGATCCTTGGTCTTTTCTGAACATCTCCAAATGATGCTGACGGTCCAGAACTTCTCTTATTCCCATTCCTTTCCTTATCTTGGTTCTCTCTTATAGCCCTCTTAACTTCTTCAGCTATCCGAGCTTTCTTTAGTAGAATGGCAAAGTCTCTTTCTCTGTGTGGAGCAATCAACTCTCGCAACTCATCTCGTAGCCCATCTTCGAATCGGACACACTTTTCGTAATCAGTAGCCACGATCCATTTGGCATACTTACTTAACCGCACAAATTCAGCTTCATACTCTCCTACCGACTTGCTTCCTTGAGCCAAGTTTAGAAATGCCTTCCTCCGCGAGTCTAAGTAGCTAGATCCAACGTACTTCCCTTTAAACTTAAGCTTAAAATATTCCCAATCCACTCGATCTGCCGGAACACCTTGCCTGACAGTGAGCCACCATCGATAAGCTTCATCTCGGAGCAACAAGACAGCACCTTTCAGCTTTTCCTCATCAGTACAGTCCAAATCGTCCATGATTCTTTCAACGCCTCCAACCAATACTCGCTACATTCGAGCTAATCCGATACTCCTCTAAAACTTGACTCGCTTTGACCTAAGTCTTTTCCGACATCTTGATTTTCGAGCTCTATTTCCCACACTAGCTCCGCCACACGTTCTAGTACTCGCAACATAGCGCGACATCTTGCATCATCCCCGTCGATCTTGTTTGCTCAACACCAAAAGCTAGTGGTAGTGGCAGTGGTGCCCCATTCTCAGATCCTTGACCTGACCTAACGGGTTCTGACACGGCCATTCTACCTCTACCGCGTCCACGATGACCACGTCCCCTAGAACTCATGTCTAACGTCGCGATTTATCTGATTATAAATTTTATGCATTAGTACTTTTGTTCCACTGATTAACCGCGAACAATTTTATGAAAAAAAGTTCTAGAAGTGGTTCTTTCGATCACACAAAGTTTCAGTTCAAGTTCTCTATTCTAATTCAGAGAATCACATTCACATTCACATTCATAATAGAGATATCTACATTTCTCAATGAAGCTACATTCATTCATCAATAAGAACACATTCATTCAGTGGTATCTACCACACACATTCACTATTCGGACATTTCTGCCCATTTCTATCCCAGGGGTATTTTCGTCATTTATCTTATAAGGGTATTTTGGTAATAAATCAGGATCAATTTAAAAAGCTTTATAAACTAAAGGTATTTCAAAAACTCGGGGTAATCTTGAAAATTTGTTTTCCAAATCAGAGGTATTACCAAAAATTTTAGAAATCGGGGTTATGTCGGTAATTTTGGAAGTTAGGGGCATTTCCGTAAATTCTCCAAATCAGGATATCTTGATATTTGTAAAACAGAAGTTTCTGGTATTTTCGAAAAGTAGAAACATTTTAGCAAATGTCGAGGGTATTTTTTTTGAAAATCTTAAAAACTAAGGGTATTTTAGTAATTTACCACACAGGGGCATTTTAGTAATTTTCCCAAATCAAAGTACATTGAACTTTTGCAAAATAGAGTTTTTGGACACTTTTGAAAAATAAGGAAATTTTATTAAAATCAAGGGTAATATGGTACTTTTAGAAACCAAGAGCATTTTCGTAATTCTTCCACTAGGGGTATTTTAGTAATTTGGCAATTCAAAAATTTTTTTCGAGAAATTTTTCAAAATATATTTTGTTATAAATCAAAGGGGTAATTTAAGGATTTAAGAAAAAACTAAGGTTTTCTAAAAGAAAATTTACGGCTAGTCCCTTTCGGTTTTAGTTACTGGGTTTAGCTTATGAATAAGTCCTCTTGGTTAAGGTGAACCGTAGCTACGCAGCAGGTAGGATTCGAGTAAAGAGGAGGTGAGTCACTAGGACTACTTAAGTACCATGCTCTTACTGAATCCACTCCTAGACATGCGCACAATGGTTGCCACACCTTAACTCAGCAACTTACTTCACAGGTTTGTTTAATAGTCCTTAAGTCTTATGCATGTGTTTGAGTGCACAAGCCCTAGGGTTCAATAGGCCTAATATTCTAATCTACGAGCCCAAATAAGCCCATAACAGTTCACATAAACAATCACTTCAATAATTAGAAGTACTTACCCGGTGGACTTCGGGTCGGAGATACAAGTGCCATGCCAGAATAACCTGAAATAAAAGTCCATATTTTGAAAAGCCCATTTTGAAAACATTTTGGACCCAAAACCCTCAAAGCCGAGTTTTGAATCGAGCTCGAAACCAAATCAGAACACCTCAAACCCGCTAATTAATTCGATCAATTTGAAATTCCACTACTGAAAAGGTTTGAAAATATCCGACTTAAGGTGGAACTTAAAAATTTTGTTCTTATTCAAAACCATGTCCATTTAAAATTTTAAATAATATAAGCTTGATAAAAAATCAATTAAAACTTTCTTATATATATAGATTTATGAAAATAAAACCATTTATGAAAGATATCTCAATTGTCAATCCATAATAAAACATAATATTAAAGATACTTAATAAAAATACTTAAATACTTTAATGGGCCTTATTACAATAAACACTTAATCAAAATACTGAAAATATAAATACTTAATTAATTAAATAAAATGTCTTCTCAGATGGGCCACCTCGTATCCACTCCAAACCCGGTCCAAGCATCACCGTGATGTTGATAAAAATTGGGTGAGTCATACAACTCAAAGTGTAATTAAACCACCAATTCCACCCACATGTTAACACATATAAACCCATATATCATAACAAGATATCATATTCACAATTTACCACATTCGGCTTGGCCCATATTCATAACACTTATCGTGAAACAGGTAAATAACCACATACTTTTCACATACTTGGCTTAGCCCATTTCTTATTCAAATCCACATTCACATACTTTGGGCTTGGCCCATTTCCACATTAGTCCACGTATCAATTGGGCTTGGCCCACTTTCACATTAAATTCATATATCGATATAATTATGCAAAGTGTACCCAACCCAAACCTAGGGTCCATCCTCTACACACCCCCTTATCCAAATTTACCACACACCGGGGATTAATAAATCACCTCTCCTTTTCACTCCAAAAGGCAATCAATGCCGCCCACGTGCAATAAAGCACAAAAATCCACAACGCGACCTCAGTCAGCACCAATCCACGATGTAGCCGTAGCTAACACCAAAACCACGATGGGACACATAGTCACTCATCAACCATGATATGGCACTTAGCCGATATCAACCACGATGAGGCACATAGCCACTCATCAAGCCACGCGAACTAAATCGCAATTAATCCACAATGTGACCTCAGTCAACGTCAATCCATGATGTAGTTCAAGGCTAACATCAAACCACGTACTCGAAGTACACCCGTACCTTCTTTCATATCCTAACCCATGAACATGCAACATGTAATAGTGGCACAATAATAATAAATGCATGCACATGTTATTAAGGCAAACCATCATATTTCCATAGGCATAGTCACATTCACATCGGCACTTTCACATTCGTATCAACAGATAATACTAACCTGATTATCGATATACCCCTTTTTAGGGTAATCACCACATAACGCCCTTTACGACCGGTTAGCACATAATTCACACATACAAATATAGCAAAAACCCGGAAAACGGTGGGTTAATCACACACCTGACTATTTAGCGAAATCCCAAACTATTTGATTTTAACATGTTGAACGGGGTTTTTCCTCCTCCCTTAACACCGATTTGGTCTCCTACCAAATCCCAAAGGCTCCTCATAATCACTACCGATTTACCCCTTTGCCCAACTATAATCCGAATGCTCTCACTTGCTTTTGAGAGTTGTCGAAATCCCTGCACTGGCGATGTTGGATTTGGCCCTACCACAATTGGGCATAAATAATGGCCTTCGGCCTACCATTCTTAAGACATAAAGAAATATGTGGCCCTTGGCCGAATGGTACATTTTTGCTTACCTTGGTGTTCCAAAAACCCGAGAGATTTCCTTATCCCTTAGCGTTATCTTCCCTTGACTACAAAACAAGACATGCAAATCAAGGCCCTATTAAGGTTCGGCCAACCCAAATACCAAGGCTTACCCTTGCGTTCGGCATACTAAAAGAGAAAGAATCCAAAACTGACTTTTAAAGGAGAAATGCTTACCACCCACGACACTTTTGGCTTCTCAAACTAACGTTAGAATAAGGAGAATAATACCACTTGATGATTTGGCTAAGCCTTATAAAATAATAATGGAAGAGTCGGCCACCATAGGAAAAGGCGCATTCGGCTATAATGCTTCTTTTGGGTGCCAAGCAAAGAAAAGAGAAAGGAAGCTTATAGGATTTGGCTAATGCTAACAAATAGAGGAGAAGAAGAAACACAAATGGCCTTTTGGTCGCTTGGAATTCAATGAGGAGAGAATGGAAAAGAGAAACAATTTCAAATAAAAGAGAATAAAAGAAGAAAAGAATAACCAAGAGATTGTCACCCCTTTTTAACTATACAAATTCGGCACACCCACCTTTTCACACATCCAAGCTGAAATTTGCTACCCCAAGGAATCCTATATTTGGCCATTGCTCATCCCATAACAAGTCCCAATTTAATCTCTTATTTTATCCCTTCAACATCCATTCAAAAAAAATAATAAAATAAGGCCACCCTTATCAAATTCCAATTAAACTCCTATTTTAACTCTACACTACTCATTAAAATAAATTAAAAAGAATAATCCAATCCTTTATCCCTTATTTCTTTATCACACACTTAAAATAAAATAAATACTTTATCTCCTCTTTATCTCTTATCTCCACATTTAAACTAAATAAAATAACACCTTTATTATCTAAAATAAATAATACAACCATTATCTCTACCTATTCAAAATAAACAAATAACAAAAATAAATCCAACAATTATCCTTACTCCAAATTAATTTCCAAATAAAATCAAAGCTTATCTTTACCTCTTCCAAAGTCCTATGTCAACCCACTTCTCACCCTCGTTGTTGACGCCTAAAATAAAAACACAACTACGCCCCTGTGTTTCAAACTTGAGACTCATTGAAACACCACACGCCGCCACCACTTTGCCAAGGCACTGTTTGTGACATAAACCACCCTGAACTTCTTTTAAGATCTCTTTCCCTAGCTCCCCCTTGCCTTAACGCCAAAGCAAAATAAAAACACACCCATGCTACCAGCGGGATTCGAACCAAGGTCCTTGTCCAAGCGTCACTTCCAGGCCCTTAAATGGCGCATGGAAGCCACTTTACCAAGGCCTATTTTATGCCAAACACGCCTAAGATTTGTCCTTTAAGGCCTCACTAGCCTTGCTCCCCTTTAACGCCAAAAATAAAACTCCCAAGTGCGATTCCTGCCGCTCGAACCCCTTCCCTCCTGAAGTCCCCTTGCACCTTAGCGCCCCAAGCCACTTTGCCAATTAATTCCTTATGTCATAAACCCCACATAATTTCTTTTAAGGCCTCTTTGCCTAGTTTCCTCTTTTTAACCTAAAATTCCAAAAATTTCCAATGCATTCTCTTCCATCCTAAAATTTTAAAAACCCTTAATACACCTCCAAACACACTCACTGAGTCCACTAACACATGAATTATGCACTAAATGCATAACCCCTAATCTAGGATGTTACACCTAAATTTACAAAATATCAAAATACCTTGATTTTGAAAAAAATTATTTATGAAATTACCCCTACCCTACAAATTACCGAAATACCCCTGAGTTACAAAATTACCAGAATGACCCCTAATCTTCAAAAATTTCTGCAACAACACTGATTTGGAAAATAAATTCTCAGAAACAACCTTCAAGTTTTGTAAATTCCAAAATATCCTTGATTTATTAAGATTTATAAATTTACCCTTGTTTATTACCGAAATACCCTCGGATTTCCAAATTTCCCAAAATACCCCCGGGAATGCAAAATTACCAAAATACCCTTATTGACAAAATCACCAAGGAACCTTATTTTGGCAAATTACGAAAATACCCCTGTAGGGAAAATTACAAAAATACCCCTGGGTAGTGGAAAACAACAAACAACGATAATTACAACATTTCTCTGTAATGAACGCAAGTTCATGTGTGTGGCTAAAAGAATGATGTGAGACTGTATGTGTATGAATTGAAAGAACAACTTCTTAAAACTATTAAACATAAAACTATTCGTGGATAATCAAGCAGAACAAAACTAATTCATAAAATTCTTTAATCAGATAAATGCAAGCGGAAGTATGAATTCAAGGGACGTGGTCGTAACGTGAGTGGTCGTGGAAGAGGCCGAATGACCGTGTCTAAACCCGTTAGATGGGGTCAAGGATCTGAAAATAAATGCCACCACCACCCCCAGCCGCTGATGTGAATTTTAGTAGGAAATGTGTTAGTTTTAAGATCAGAGTGAGCACAGCAATAGCGAAGTGTGGTGAGTTAGATTGTACGATTGTTTGTTAGTAAGTAATTTCAAGGACGAAATTATTTTAAGGGGGTAGAACTGTAACATCCTGAAAAGGGTCTATGCATTTTCGGTTTAATTGTACGAAATGACATGTCTTATGTGTTATGAATGTATTTTGAATATTTTTGGAAACCTGGGAATGTATGGAAATGTCAAGTTAAAATAAGAAAGTGAACATTTTGGAAACTTGGAAATGTCAAGTTAAAATAGGAAAGTGAACTTTTTGGAAACCCGAAATGTAAGGAAATGATCTCAAATGTTAAGTAAAGAGGAAACTAAGGCAAGGTGGCCTTAAGAAAATTAATAGGAGGAATTTGACACACAAACAGCTTGGAAAAGTGGCTCAAGATATCACTTGAGGCCCAAGTAGGTGACACCACATACAAGGGTATTGGGCCTAGGTTCGAGTCACTTGGGGAGCAAATAAAGGAGTTTTATTTTGCTACAAAGAGCGTGGAAGTGGATTGCACTAAGGAACCCAAGGGAAGAGTTTTATTCTCTTTAAATTTCGTCTAAATAGGAGATAAATAATAGATTTATTTATCATTATTTTTAGGAGATAATTGTTGGATTAATTCTTTTAATAAAGTGATAATTCAAAGGATAAAGTTATCAAAATAGAAGAGTGGTGGCCAAGTAAGGGATTCTGAGTAGTAATTTCGGCTATAAGAGGGAAAGAATAGGTCTACTCATCAATTTTTCTTCCTCCTCTTTTCTCTGTCAAATTTTTTAGTGCTCTCCTCTCTTCTCTTCTCTTTCATTTGTTAAGCCAAATCTATAGTCCACCATTGCCAAAATTTTCAAGTTCTCTTTTCTTTATTTTTTTGTGGAGACCGAATACCCCAAGAGAACCCTAGCCGACTTCTCCATTAAATCCTAAAAGCCAAAACCTTATCATCTAGTCATCAAGGCCAATTCTTTAAGGGGCTTTTAACAAGGGTGCTGCCGATTTCTTAAAAGGGGTGTATTCGGATTTAAGAATTGTCAACTACAAGAAGGTATCTTTCGGGATTTCAAGGATCTAAGGAATTTCGACAGCATTAAGGAAGCAAGGATCCAATTCGGGATTTAAGATTTGGAAGGTAAGCACCTATGTATATTCGGCTAAAGCCTAGATTAGTATTTAGATCTGTTCTTTAAATATTCAAAATAGCCGAAACTAACAAGTTAATAAATCTAAGGATCAGTCGACTACAAGGAAGAAGAAATTCTTTTCCCGAAGGTACACCATAGGCCACGTGTTGAGTTTCGGGATTTAAAATCCACAAGGTAAGTATCTATAGCATTCGGCCAAGGCCTGTATTGATACTAAGATCTATTTCTTACATGTTAAAAAGCCGAAACTAACCTATGTAGAGATCCAGTGTTTGGCCGAATACAAGGAGGAGTATAGCAAAGTTTTCGGGATTTGAGTGATAAGCAAATCGATATTAAGGTAAGTTTTAGTACACAAATCCTAGTAGGATTTGGTTTTATGGCCGAATGAGTTTTTCATTAAATATTAATATGGGCCGAATGTAGGGAGTTAAAGATCTAAGATCGAATTCGGATTTCAAGTGAAATAGTTAAGTTTAATCAGTGTGTAATTCTACACTAAATCTCAATAGATTTACTGGTTTTAATTCATTATATGTGATAATATGAAAGTGTAAGAATATGGCTAAGGTACCCCACACTATTTCTTAATAAGTTTTATGACAATGTTTAATATAAGTATGTGTATAAGAATGTGAATATGGCTAAGGTACATGTTATGATACAAAGTACTCGTGCGCTTCCTACTCCTACTAGGATTATGTTAAATATCATTATTACACACATATGACATTATAAGAATGTGAAATAAGAATTTGGCATGTTAATGCATGATATGTATGATATGGGGCATATGGGTTATATGAAAAGGGGAAGTGAATGTGGTGACCTAAGACCACGATATATCGAAAGTGGTGACCTAAGACCACGATAACGAATGTGGTGACCTAAGACCATGATATCTCGAATGTGGTGACCTAAGACCACGAATTCTAAATGTGGTGACCTAAGACCACAAATTTTATAAGGCGATGAGCACATCGATTGCAATGATCGCCTTCGATGGTGTGTAGCGGATGGAGGTTGACTTAGTAGTCCCCGCGTGTGCGAGGATGATGCAATGTGGTGTGTAGCGGATAGCATATAGGTTTGGGTTTGGGTTGCATCATATTGTTTAAATGCTTTATGAACATGAATGATATTGTATGCCCTAAATATTAAATTTTAGTGTTGGTTACACATTGAGTCTGTTGACTCACCCGTTGTGGGATTACTTTTCGGTGACGACCGGTGATGGACCGGTCCGTGAGATGATTAGTGGAGGCCATGTGAAGTTCGATTTCTTTTATTTGGACTATTTTATTTTAAGTATTTTGAATTTAAATGTGGAATTATTTGATGTAATAAGGCCTTAGTAGAATTATTTTATTCTGCTTTTTATTTATTAAGCTTACAAACTTTTATTTATTAAAAGATTAAGTAAATCTATTTTTAAACAAAACCCAAACGGTTTTGTCACCTAAAGTAAAGGATTTTAATAATGAAATAAACTTGTTTTCAACTCAAGCCCAACCCAAAACGATCTTTCTTTCAAAATACACAAGTTTTTCCTAAGTAACAAAAGAATTCGAAACGGTTTACACCGGGGAACATACCAGATCCGGTCAAGGCTCGTGGGTGGGTTTAGGGTGTTTCATAATCTATCACAAGCTCGTAACCTTTTAACAGTTTTAACCATCTTCTTTGATGCAGGTTCAAATCTTTTTAGGTCATCAGATATTTCAGACTTTTATGATCTGAAAACACATGACATTTCTCACCGTACAAATAATGACGCCAAATTTTAAGTGCAAACACAATCGTAGTGAGCTCAAGGTCGTGTGTCGGATAATTCTTATCATAAGGTTTTAATTGTCTCAAAGCATAAGCTACCACTTTGCCCTCTTGCAGCGAGACACATCCTAGACCATTTAACGAAGCATCACTGTAAACAACAAATTCTTTACCCGATTTTGGTCAGATCGACACTGGAGCTTCATAATGTAGTTTTCAATTGGTCAAAACTTTTATGACATTTATCCAACCATTCAAATCTGACATCTTTCTGAAGTAATCTAGTCAATGGAGTAGCTATAGTCGAGAAGCCTTTAACAAATTTGCGGTAATAACCAGCTAAACCCAAAAACTACGAACTTCGGACACATTCTTCGGAGGTTTCCAATTCAGAATAGTAGAAATCTTGCTCAGATCAACACGAATCCAAGAAGCTGACACAATATGCCCTAGAAAATTGACCTCATTCAACCAGAATTCACATTTGCTGAATTTTGCGTACAATTGTTTTTCTCTCAAGGTTTGCAACACAATTTTCAAATGTTCTGCATGCTTATTCTCATCACGTGAATAAATCAATATATCATCTATGAATACTACAACAAATTAATCTAAGTATAGCCTAAAAATTCTGTTCATCAGATCCATAAAAACAGCAAGAGCATTGGTTAGTCCAAATGGCATAACTAAAAACTCATAATGCATGTACCTCGTTCTGAAAGCAGTCTTTGGAATGTCTGAATCTTTAACTCTCAATTGGTAGTATCCTGATCTTAGATCAATCTTTGAAAATATAGTAGCTCCTTTTAACTGATTAAATAAATCATCAATTCTAGGCAACGGATATTTGTTCTTTATGGTCACCTTATTCAACTGACGGTAATCAATGCACATTCTCATCGTGCCATCTTTCTTTTTCAAAAATAGAACAGGTGCACCCCAAGGCGAGAAACTCAGTCTAGCGAACCCTCTATCGGTCAACTCTTGCAATCTGACTTTAACTCTTTCAACTCTGTTGGTGCCATTCTATATGGAGCTATCGAAATTGGTGTCATACCAGGCAACAATTCAATACCAAATTCAACTTCACGAATCAGAGGTAAACCCGGTAACTCTTCAGGGAACACATTAGAAAAATCACAAACAATGGGTACTGATTCAACTTTCTTCTCAGATACTTTTGAATCAATTACATAAGCAAAATATGCCTCATACCCCTTTTTCACATAGCTTCGAGCTTTCAAAATCGATATCACAGCAGGCAATCCACTCAAATCACTAGACTCAACCCGTACAATTTTATTATTCGGACCTCATAAATCTATAGTCTTTCTTTTACAGTTTACAATTGCATCAAGCATAAACAACCAATCCATTCTCAAAATAATATCAAATTAATCAAATGGAAAAAGCATCAGATCAGCAGGGAAACAGATATCTCGAAACATTAACGGATAGTTCTTGCATACTTTGTCAACAAGGACGCTTTTACCTAAGGGTTCGATACTTTTATAGTAAACTCGAGAGACTCTACAGCAAAGTCTTGTGAATACTAAATTCATGCATATATATGAATGCGTAGAACCAGGGTCTATCAAAGCAATCACAAAAGTATTATAAAGAGTAAAAGTACCCGTTATAACATTAGGTGATAAAGCTTTTTCACGAGCTCGGATAGCATATGCTCTGGCAGGCGCTCTAGCTTCAGATCTTACCATAGTGTCTCTCGTACCTCGACTACCACTAACATTTCTTGTATTCTTTGAAGGTATACCTTCCTGATGCATTTTCAAGTCTCAAATTCGAATACTCTAGCTCAATGACTCAGGACAATTACGGATAAAATGATCAAGCGATCCACATCTGAAGCAAGCTTTATCCTTTAATCTGCAGCTTCCCGAATGCCTCTTTCTGCAATGTTTCCATTTAGGTCTCTTAGATCGAACATTACCAACACTGGCCACATAAGTTACTAGGGTTTTGGAACTCATTTGCAATCTAGCTCGACTTCTGTTCAAATGTCCCACATTATCTTTAGAATGACTTTGATCATCTCGAAATCTTTTTGGAGTAGACTGAAATGATTTACTCTGAAATTTTTTTCTCATATCTCGGGCTTCAGTTTCAGCTTTTCTTTTATCTTCTTCGAGTGCCTCAGCTTTGCAAGCTCGGTCAACGAGTACAACGAACTCTTTTATTTCTAAAATTCCGACTAGCAAATGAATATCTTCATTCAGATCATCTTCAAATCTTTTGCACATTATAGCTTCAGAAGATACACATTCACTAGCGCATCGACTCAACTCGCAAATTCCGTCAGATTCGTATAGCTTATACGGCCTTGCTTTAGTTCCAGAAATTCTTTTTGTTTCTGATCGATGAATCTTTCATTGATATATTTCTTCCGGAACTCAATCTGAAAGAAATCCCATGTAACCCGTTCACTCAGAACAACAGAAATTAAGGTTTTCCACCATTGATAAGTCGCATCTCAAACCAAGGATACAACACACTTTATACACTCATCCAGAGTCAGAGACATTTCCTCGAAAACTTGAATAGTATTTTTAATCCAGAACTCGGCCTTTTCAGTATCATCATCCTTAGTAGCTCAGAATTCTTCAGCCCCATACTTACGAATCTTGTCAATCGAAGGCTTAATTAACAGATTTAGATTTACAGTCAGAGGTATATTGGATGTTTAAGGGGGATTAATCGGGGGCGGGGGTTGTGAAATAGTCAGGTTATTCTTTACGAACTGAGTGAACCACTCACTCATCATCTGGAAGAAAACTTGTTTAGCTTCTCCCTCCTAACCGTTCATAGCCGGTCTTGAATCAGAAGGCTCTGTCCATTGTGTGGGAGCAAGCGCATCACTTTTTATGTCGTCAGCTACGGCTCTTTCGGGATCCATTGCTATACAGAAATCACATTTTACACGTCAGAATTCATCACACTATCATAGTTCAAATATATGGCATGTATAGCTAGACTCTGACACGCTGCGTTAGTCTGAGAACCGACTAAATCGTAGCTCCGATACCAACCAAATATAACACCCCTATCCCGTGTTCGATCACCAGATTAGGGTTAAAGGCATTACCAGAGAGATGAAAAATATTTACAAAATTAATTGTACAACCATTCATCAATATCAATCATAATGTCCCTTAAGTAGGTCATCGAGACCCTAAACATGCTTATAAACTGAGTCGGGACTAAACCGAAACACATATGTAATTTCATAAAAATTTGAAACTTTTCCAACATACAGAGGACACACAGCCGTGGGGGTAGGCCGTGCCCCTCCCATGGCTACTTGACACACCCGTGTGTCTTCCTCATGGCTATATACTGCCAAAACCAACACGGTCACGAAGCATGCCCGTGTGCTAAGGCCGTGTACAATAGTTCACATACTGCCATTTCTCACACGGCCACCAAGCACGCCCGTGTCGAGGTCGTGTGCAATTTAAGCCACACTCTGCCAATTTTCCCATGGTCTTGGGCACGCCCGTGTGCCTCAACCGTGTAACATTATAGGCCCCTTTACAAGACAAATATGCCACCCACTTAGGGTCTTCCTACAAGCAATACATACCTAAACATAATATGTATATATAAAACCAAAACATATCAAATGGTTCACTTTATCCATACATTCAATAGCCAAACCATTCATATCATCTTTCAAAACAATAACATATACATAACCAAAGCAAAACTTTATCATTTCACTAACCATAAACTTGACTATTTCATAAGCTTCTACCTTACTAAGATATGCATCAAACATCACATTCTTTCAAGCATATTACCAAATTAAACTTGCCAAAGCACATGGCTAAGTTCACTTCCAAAACATATATATACCTATCTAGCCTATACATGCCATAATTAGACATATACATTTTCAAAAGGGTAACAAAATAAGTCTAGTAGTGTGATGACGATCCTTGACAATCCTGAGCCTTCAGTAGCTTCGACGACCTATAAAACAGACAAAATACACACACAGATGAAGCTTTTCGAAAGCTTAGTAAGTCATACTTGGCATAAGAATTATATATGCAATTTAATACATTTGCACATCTCATTCACATAACAATTTATCACGTATATGCTTGATTCATACTTATGACTACATTTGTCACATTTATCCATTCAAAACTCATTTCAAACACATAGCTCATTCATAATCTTCCCTGTATCTCATTCACAATATCCTATTCAAACATACTTTTCTTCAAATCAAAGTCATATGCATACTTACCATTCATGCATACTTAACGCACATTCAACGCACCTGAATCGGATATTCATTCACTTAATTGATCATAGCTCGGATATACCATTCGTATTGCAGACTTGCCCATTGAACCCTTAGGAACATAATAGGATACTCAGAAGCTCAGAATAGTAGTACAATGCCAACGTCCCAGATGAGGTCTTACATGCACTCGTATATCGATGCCACTGTCCCGGACAGGGTCTTACACGTATAGATCATAACGATGCCAACGTCCCAGACGTGGTCTTACACGAGTCAATATGATGTCGATGTCCTAGACATGGTCATACTCATAAAGTTCATATTGATGCCTACTTCCCAGAAGAGGTCTTTTAGCTAGAATTCATATCGATGCCTACGTCCCAGACGAGGTCTTACACAAATTTCAAATAAACACCAATGTCCGGACATGGTCTTACATGATAAAACAGAATAGATACCTATGTCATGACATGGCTAATCCTATCTATTCCTAGGTTCGTACGGGACTTCTCGGCTTTATCATTATATCGAACTTATTTCGAAATTCATGCACTTAGCATCTCTTACTCATTCATTTTCATCGATAAACATATGAATACATGTATTTAATTCCATACTGATAAGTTTATTTGCATAGTGACTTACCTCGAGTTCGGTTTAACGAATCAAAAATGGCTACTCTGTTACTTTTGCTTTCCTGCAATCTAAATCTATTTTCCTCGGGTCTTGATCAAAACATATTTAGAATTAACCCTTTTATTCACCATTCCATTCAATTCAATCCATAGACACACATTTAGGGCTATTTACAAATTAACCCTCATATTTGCACACTTTAACAATTTAGTCTATTTTTCACAAAACATCAAATTCACAAAATCCACACACACACATGCTTGGCCAAACCTCTCTAGGGACTATATAAGTCAAAATATTTCATCCAATTTGCTATTTAGTCCCTCATCTTTCCATTTTTCTCAATTTAGCCCTATTTAGCTAAATTCATGAAAATTTCAATAACAAATTACGTTTATCTATCTCAAATATTTCATTTATCAACTAAACTCATTTCAAAACTCAACATATCAACAATGGCATCTCACACAAACATCATCAATTCATCAAATTGAGACATGGGTTTAGTAGCTCTCAAAGCAATGATTGCAAAAACGTAGAAATTATCGAAAATCGAAGTCAAAACTTACCTTAATCTTGCTTAAAGCTAGTCGAAACATCCGAAGCTCAAAACCCTTGTTCTTTTTCTCTTCATCAAAATAAAGATGAACATGGCATTTTCAATTGATTTTTGTTTATTAGCCTTTCTTTAATCAAATTACTCATTTAACCCTTCCATAATGATTCAAACAAACATACATTAAGGGCACATTTGTCCTTTGTTCACCCACTAACTAAATAGTGGTCTTATTACCTCATAAGGCCTTCTCTTTTAAAAGCCATAACACCTTGATACTTAACAAATATCATGCAACTTTCACATTCAATGCATTTCAATCCTTTTGTCAAATTAAACACGCAAACAGACAAATTCACTTATAGAAATTTACCACATGGTAATTCACATATCAACGGCACAAAAAATAATATTAAAATGTTATACGGACTCGAATTTGTGGTCCCGAAACCACTGTTCCAACTAGGCTATAAACTGGACTGTTACAAGAGCTCACACTATCCAACTTCTATCTCAGTAATCATTTAATTATTCTAGATTCGATTATGTGGCATGTATATAGATTTGGAATTGTATTTATGTTATCCTGAATGCTTATGTCTAATGATGATATTGATTATAGATGTTTTGGCAAGATATATATAATGTGAAATTAGCATTTTGTGAATTATATTTGTGGCAAGTGAATGGACAACTTTGAATGTGGCTTGCTTGAGTTAAAATGTTTAAATTGTATAAAGAGATCAGCTTGTAAATGTTGGCAATGTGATAAGTTTAGTTTGAATGGTATAAGTGGTTGAATGACTTGAGTTTATTCATGTTATGTTAATTGATTTTAGAGCCATTTGTGGCATATTGATATAGTAATTAAATGTGTTTAAAATGTGGTAAATTGGTATGTTTTCTATTGAGTTTATGCATGTTTTGATTAGGTTCAGTTGTGCATTAGGACATCAAATAGGTTATTGATTTAGTTTGGCATGAAGTAGGCATCAAATAACATATTTTTGTACCACACGATCGTGTGTCACATACGGGATGGTGACACGGCTGTGTGCCCACTAGAAATTAGAAAGAATTAGAACCATATGGTTCCCGATTGTCACACGGGCTAGCCACACACCTGTGTGAGTATTGTAAATTTGGTCATCTAGATTTCACATAGCCTTAGTTTGTTACATGGCCCAGCCACACGGTCGTGTGACTTTTGATTAATTTTTTTATGTTTGATCCTCATTTCTTCATTTTGTTCATGTCCTAGACACACGCCCTTGTGTCCCCAGTTTTGCATGAGTGCCCTTATCTTTTGAAAAAGTTGTAGTTTGATCTTTGATCATTCCCGGGTCAATTTTATAACTTTTGTAAGCTTGATTTAGACTTTGTTTCATTTGTGATGCCTGATATATGTAATAGTTGTATGTGTAATTCAAATTTTTGAATTAAGTTTTGCATGTACTATTCTGTTGATTGTTGTAACACCCTATAACTTGGGTCCAGTGATCAGCCCGAGTGAGGAGTGTTACAAAAAAAAACATATTATGATTGTGTATTGTGATTAGTAGCACGTATAAGAGGATAAATGAAATCGTAGTTGCTTTAGTAATATATGTGATATCTTGTAACTCGAACCCGACGATCAAATTAAATATGAGGTATTGCAGTACTCATGATATAATTATTACCTTTAATTCCAAGGGTGCATGGAAAATTTGGGTCGCTGACAATTATCCTAAACTTGACATTGATAGTGTTGAGATACTCGTCCAAAAAAAAATTACCACACATATATTAATAAATAATAATTGTGGACTTTTTTTTTTTTTTTGTTTCAATTCTACACACTTCTATTACAGACTGATCGCTGTTTTATTGAAGCAATTTTGTTAAACTTAATTGAATGCATCTTTCTTTCTTTTTCTTTTAAAAAAAAAAAATGAAGAAAGAGAGAGAGGTTTAGTATAAGTCTATCAAAAAATGGTACTACCAGCACAAGATTCCATGATTTGTACAAAAGATTACCATAAAGCATATTTACACATATTTATACATAATGAAGATTCCATGGTTTCGTACGAAATTATTTACAACTATCGTAATACATATACAACAAAAGAAACAAACTAAATTTTTGTATCACCATTCGTACCTCTATCAGTGATGTGCAACTGCAATCACTGTTTCGTCATGCATCTTTGATTTGGACATTAAGGTCATCAACAGCATTCTCCTGCAACACCAATGCCTGTTCGAGTTTACCGAGCACATCACTTATTGACCGCCGATCCATTTGCCTACTAACCAGGCACCTCGCTGCAATTTCCACAAATGTCACAAGGCACTCGAACTTTATCTTTCCTCTTAGGTATGGTTCAATCAAGAGATCAATCTTTTCACTTCCATAGCAATGAAGAGCCCATCTAGCAAAGCTTACTTTGGTCTGGTCATCCTCGTTTGGCTCAGGATTAACAGCTGGTCTTGCACATAATATTTCAAATAAAACCACACCAAATGAGTAAACATCCGACTTGCGAGTTAATGTTTTGTTTCTGCCATACTCAGGGTCCAAATATCCAAAAGTACCCTTTGGTCCGGGACTGATTTGGCTCCTGTTGGAACCTGAAATCTTGCCTACTTTCGAAAGGCCAAAATCCGACACTTTGGCCACCCATTCTTGATCCAGGATTATGTTTGTTGATTTGATGTCTCGGTGAATGATGGAATGTTCGGTACCCGTGTGGGGGTAGTGTAATCCACGGGCAGCACCGATGCATATCTTGAGCCTTCGAGTCCAAGAAAGTGGTGGATTTTGGGTCTGGTAGAGATGATCACGTAGAGTTCCATTAGCCATGTAATCATACACCAAAATCAGCTCGCTCTCTTCTTCACAATAGCCCAGCAATGACACAATGTTCGTGTGACGAATAGTGGAGAGCCATTCGGCTTCAGTTTTGAACTCTTGAAGTCCTTGATTGGACTCGGGATTTTTGCGCTTAACTGCCACTTTGGTGATCCCATCGCCAAGCAGGCCCTCGTAAACCTTCCCGAAGCCCCCGTAACCGAGCAGACGAGATTCACTGAAATTGTTAGTGGCGGCTTTTATCTCTTCCAAGGGAAATTGACGGTAATACTCTGAAGATTTAGAGATTAGGCTACTTGCTTTCCTAAGGTTTACATCATAACGTAGCAAAAACCAATGAGATAACATATAGACTATCAAAGAGACTGCAGAAATTCCAACGACAAGGCCGATAACCATTCCCAGGAAGATGTTAGATGTTGGAATACTCCCACTTCTGTCATCATTCTTCACTTGAAGTACATGAGATGCAAGATTGTTTCTTGTATCACTCAACTTCATGATATCAATTCCATTTAGGATTACATCAGCAAGCTTTGGATTTGAATCAACGTTAGGCTGCAAGGCAAGCCATAGTTCAGTTCCTCCTTTGGATTCCGGATCCGTGATGGTATAGTCCTTATGCATTGCAACCAAAGGACCACCTGTCATAGCAACTATATCCAAGCTGCTTTCCACTGTCTTGTTGTTGATATACACCTTGAACACTCTCTGATTCACTTCTGTCACAAAAAGCTGAATCTCGCAGAAATGAACTCTAACAATATACGAAAAGCCTCAGTCAATAGAAAATGTCCATGTCAGGTTGTAGCCCACGTTGGCAGCCTCGTCGCTACCACCAATTGTCCTTGCTTTGCTGTACAGATCCCAAAGTGCTCCATACTCACGTAACGTCCAAGGGCTTTTATTGTAGTCAATATGATCATCATATGCTTCAATGAGAGTCCCATTTATTGAACCCTGAAGGTATTGGTCATCTAGCCCATTCCGAAACGGCTCGTTCTGAGAGTTAACCCCTACATTGATTCTGTAAAGTATCTCAGTAGCATTACTGGAAGTTCCATTCACTCCATAATCAGAGAGTTTGAGGGCATTGAGTGGATCTCTATCCCATTTACAAAGGCGAAAGAATCTGAATCATCTAGTGATGGAGCGAAGGTGATATTGACAATGGGTTTCTTTAAGTTGAAGAAATAATCTTTAGTGACATAAGGTGATTTCAAAGTGGTTGCCATTACAGAAGGTTTAAAGCTGTTTAACAAAGTGTAATCTCCGGCGGTGACAGAGAACTCGGCCTCGGAGATTTTTCTTATACCACTGTAAGAAGTAGGGTAGAAATGGAGGCGGATAAATTTGAGACCAGGGGACATAGGGAAACTATAGGTGAAAGAAGAAGGAAAGAAACGTGCGGTTGAGTATGGATTCACCGGAACCTCGCCGGTTTCATTAGAGACCACACGGCCGATGGTGGTCCCCGCGTGAAAAGAATAAGGTGGGAAAAAAGTTGCATCCCCTACCCAAGTTTTACCATTAAAAGATGAGTTTCCCGCAAATCCGCAGTCAAGAATTACCTGGTCAATAGCTAAACAAGTCCAGGAGCTGAACAAGAAGCTGAGGTGAAGAAGAGAAACAAGTGATGGCCATGAAGGGTTCGAATTGGTAATCTTCTTCATAGATAGCAATGTGGGAGCTGTTCAAGGAAGAAGATCACAGGCATGCATGGTTGAAACATCCAAAAACAGGTTGTTAAAATTGCTGCAAAAGCCAAAAGGGTAGTTAATCCGATGTTGTCTGTGAAGTATAACTTTTTGTCTTGTTTCTCTTGGGAACGGTTCGCCCTTCGTTTCTGAATGACTGGAATCGAAAGCCAAGTTACATGCAAAAGCAACGCGGATGTTTCTTTGATTGTTCGTGAAAGCTATTGACTGTAATTCCTTTGACCATTAAAATTTTCTTCATCCATTAAAGAAGTCTACTGCATAAAAATTAATATTATTATACATTCATTTATATCTAATATCTTCTCTAACTTAATTTAATTTTTAATATTACTTAAAATAATTAATTTTTAAATTATAAACAAACATATTTTCTTCTTGTACAAATTTTAATCATTTTTGTTCATAAGTTAATATTTTTTATTGTTGTCCAACCAATTTAAAAGAATATATATTTTGTGTATCTTTCCCACCACATTATTCATGGTTCCGTTCTAATTATTTCATAATATTTTAACAATTTTTTTCATATCATTAACACAGAATTTTGCTATTTTTTTTTACCTTAAACCTAACCCCAAAACCTTAAACTCTGAATCTAGAATCTGAACCTCTTGGCCAAAAACCAAGAACCCCAAACCTTAAATTCGAATCCCAAATTTGTAACCCCAAATCCTTGAAGCTTGAACCTCGAGTCCAAAACCCAAACCCGAACATTGAACCTTAATCTCGAATCCAAATCGTAAATCTTTAGGTTCATTATTCAAGGTTTGGGGTTTGGGTAAAATAATTACCAAATTTATTTGTCATTGACATCGAAAAAAATTACACAAAAATTACTATTTTTTTAATTTGGTTGCACAATAATAAAAATATTAACTTATGAAAAAAATAAAATGATTAAAATTTGTAAAAGAAGAAAAGATGTTTGTCTATAATTTAAAAACTAATTATTTTAAGTAATTTAATTAAAATTAAATTAAGTTGAAGAATATATTAGATATAGATGAGTGTATAATAATATTTTGTTATCTTTAAAACTTAATAACTCGACATTATTTTATTGGTGTTTAAAACTATACTTTTTAGGATGAGCCTAATATATAATTTATTTCCAATTATTATACACTCGTTTATAGAGAAATTATTTTATGGACCCTTCTCACCACATTATTCATGGTCTCTTTTCAATTATTTCATAATATTCCCACAATTTTTCCATGTCATTAACATAGAGTTTTGGTAATTTTTTTATCTTGAATCTTAACCCTAAAACCCTAAACCTTAAATCTAAAATCTTAAACCTTGGACCCATAACCTTAAACTCAAACCCCAAATTTGTAACCCCAAACCCTTAAACCTTGAACCTAGAATCTAAAACTCAAACCCGAACATTGAACCTTAGTCTCGAACCCAAACTATGAACCTCGATATCTAGGGTTCAAAGTTTAAGGTTTTAGTTTAAAATTTAGGGTTCTGGGTTCGAGATTTAGGGTAAAATAATTACCAAAATTGTGTCATTAACATGGAAAAATTACACAAAATTACTATTTTTTTAAAAATTGATTACACAACAATAGAAAATATTAACTTATGGGAAAAAACAAAATGATTAAAATTTGTAAAAGTAAATGTTTGTTTATAAATTAAAAATTAATTATTTTAAGTAATTTAATTAAAATTAAGTTGAAGAAAATATTAGATATAGATGAGTTTATAATAATATTGTTATCTTTAAAATTTAATAACATGATATTATTTTATTAGTGCCTAAAAATTATACCTTTTAATATATCTTGATATAATTTATTTTCTTAAAATAAATGATTAGGAAGGTAATAAATCCTCCAATTACAACGGAGAATAGTTGCCTTCTCATTGGCTTTTACTTAATTAACTAACATAAACAATTTATAATAAATTCTTGTCTTCCACACAAATAGACAAATTGGGTGTATTTTTATTCTTAGGAAATCACTGAATCATTGAAATATCCATTAGTTAATTTGGGTTGACTAAGAAGTAAGATTGGTGGGCTCTATTTTATATTTTTCCTCTGAAAGCAATATTACAGCTGATCAATTATGACCAGTAGCTCGGACGATCTCATATGAGAAAAGAAAAATGTCATATATACATAATTTATACACAAAATTCTCCAAATTGAATTTTTATATTGTCTCCTTAGATGTAGTATTAAATATATGGAGTTTAAGGTAAAAACGAATGCATTTAGTTATAAAAGGTCACTTCCATCTGAATCACTAATAATGTTTAGACAGTAAGTAATATTTTATTATATATATGAAATAAATACTAATGTATTTTTTATTGTAACACTCTTAACCCACATCAGTCGTCGGAATAGGGTTACGGAGTATTACCGATTAAACAGACATAATTTAAATCATTTCATATCATATAATATTCAAGTCAAAACTAATCAAACTCATACATATTGTCCCTTTTTCGAGCCCTCGAAGCCCAATATACGTGTTAGAAGACGTGTTAGAAGCAAGTCGAGACTAATTCAGAAACTGGTAATTTTTTTAAAAAAATATTAAATTAATCATCTTAAGTGTCTAACAAATGTACCATCATAGGTACCACAATTATATCATCAAAACCTATCAATAAAACATCATTCAAATCCAATTTATAAACATGTCAAATTCAATCTATTTTGCCTATTTCATGTTCAGTCAAACATTAACTTAAACATGCCATAATATGACTTCAAATATAAACTCATATTTATATGTATACACCAAACTAATATTAAACTTATAACCTCATTTACAATCAATTCACAAAATAATTATTATTTAGACACCCTATGTATATGCCGACATAAAAGATAGACATTACCACATTTGAGTTCGAGATCATTGTTGGATGTTGAATCGGTAGTCAAAATTAAGTACCTAACCTATGCACGGAAAATAAAACCGTACGTTGAGTAAAACTCGATGGTATTTCTATAATCCGAATATTTAAAGCTAAGAAATTACAAATACATGATTGAAATATTAACACATATTAATATTTAATTATTACAACAACCATATCATATTTCATTTGTTTGACAAATATTTGAATTCTCATACTTGCTATATAAATAGCTTTTCACAATTTATTTCACATTTCATTATACAATTGCATTATCCATTCCATAATCATTTCATGAGTATATAACTCATATATTCCATATATTTGCAACATGTTTCACATTTTATTTTCAATTCACTATTTCACTTCCATTTCTCATACTATGCCATTTCAATAACAATCATAAAACTTTATTATTCATTTACCCCTATTAACACGACTAGGACTCAGACGGATACATGGATCCAACCAAACACACCAGTTTGGCACCCAGTGCCTCATTGGATAATTCGAAGTAATAAATTGACACCCAGTGTCTCATTGGCTAAATCGAAGTAAATTGGCACCCAGTGCCTCATCGAATTAATCCAAAAGAGTAAATTGACACCCAGTGTCTCATCGACTCGAAGTCGAATAAATCCTTGAACTCTTCCAATCCTATGGCATTCCATATATATTCGACTCAGCCCGATACAATTAATAGGTTTAATTTCACATTTTAGATATAATAAATATCCAATACTGATTTTTCATATAATCACATAATTACACATATATTCTTTTCAATTCAAAAATCAATCCATTCAATGTATATATATCTACCAATTCAATTCATTCAATCAAGTATCAAAATATTAATTACTTACCTCAATATTTATCATATACATTAAATAAAAATTACAACAATTAATAACTAGCTTCGGATTATAGAAATACAAATTAGAAATTTCGAGCTATTCCTCGTCGACTTTTCCTTTCTCTTTTTTAGTCGAGGATTCCAGTACGACGTTAGCTACAGAATTAAAATAATTAAATTTCATTAATACAACACAACTCAATTTCATATTGAATATTTCAATTTTTACTCAAATTTTTTTAAAATTCCAATTTAGTCCCTAAACCGAGACTAACTTTATTTCGTACAATTAATTCTATATTTTCACACAAATTTCACTTTAAACTAAATTTAACTCTCTAATTTTACTTAAATCCATAAATTTTATAATTTTTACAATTTAGTCCCTATTACTCAAAATTTACAATTTTATTATACAATTCAACCCTTTTCATTTCTAACTTAAAATCTATCAATTTAATCCCTAATACTAAAATTATTCAACAAAGACATCACTTAAAAACTCAATAATTTCTAAAATTTTGACATGGGTCAAGTAGTTTTTAATACCAAGATTTTAAAAACATAAAAATTACAAGAAAATGGACTAAATTGACTAACCAATTGAGCTTTAAACAATTGAAACCCTAGCTTTCTCCTTTCTCCTTCTATCTTTCCTTTTTCTTTCTGTTTCGTTTCACTTTGTTTCTTCTTCTATTTCTTTTTCCTTTTTTTTTTGTTTTATTATACATTAATTTTATTATTATATAATTTAATATATATACTTAATACTTAAGGAATTTATTTTATAATATATATATATATATATATATATATAATAAATTCACAAATATCTTCCTCATTTAATGCCAATGGCATAATTCTTCTTTAGTCCCTTTAATTTTTCTTTAATCTATAATTCAACTTTTACCCCATATACAATTTAGTCATTTTACCTAATAACTCTTAATTAATGCAAATTCACCTAACCAAAACCTAATTAACCACACAACTAACTTCGTAAATATTTCTAATAAATATTTACGAGCCTAATTTATAGTAAAAAAATTTTAGAAATATATTTTCTGACACCCGTGACTATCCGGTTGTTACAATTCTCCCCCTAAATAAATTTTTTCCCCGAAATTTACCGGAAAAGAGGTGGGGGTACTGATATCTCATTGTTTCTTCAGGTTCCCAAGTCGCTTCCTCAACACTATGACTATGCCATATTACTTTCACTAACGGAACTTGCTTATTACGAAACTCTTTCACCTCATGTGCCAAAATCTCAACCGGTTCTTCTTCGTATGACAAATCAGGTTGAATTTCAATATCCTCTGTTGAAATAACATGAGATGGGTCCGATCGATATTTCCTAAGCATTGAAACGTGAAAAACATCATGTATTTTTTGTAATTCAGCAAGCAAAGCTAAACGATATGCAAGTGGTCCCACTCTTTCTGTGATCTCATACGGTCAAATAAAACGATGACTCAGTTTCCATTTTCGACCAAATCTCAAAATTTTATTCCAAGGTAAAACTTTAAAAAATACTTTATCTCCAACAGAATATTCAATATCTCAACGTTTCAAATCTGCATATGATTTTTGTTTGTCAAAAGCTGTCTTCAATCTCTCCCAAATTCTCTTAACAAATATCTTCCATTTCTTGAATTACTTTTGGCCCAATCATTTTTCTCTTTCTTAATTCCATCCAACAAACAGGTGATCAACATCTACGACCATATAAAGCTTTATACGGAGCCATATGTATACTCGACTGGAAATTATTATTGTATACATTCGGCCAATGGTAAGTAACGCTCCCAACTTGATTCAAAATCAATAACACAAGTACGAAGCATGTATTCCAAAATTTGAATAACACGCTCAGATTGTCCATCAGTCTGCGGGTGAAAAGCTGTGCTAAAATTAAGTCGCGTACCAAGAGATTCATGCAACTATTTCCAAAATCTCAAAGTGAACCGCAGATCTCGATTAGAGATTATCGACATAAGAACATCGTGCAATCTCACAATTTCTTGAATATAAACTTCAACAAGCTTTTGAAGTGACCAACCAGTCTTGACTGCAATGAAATGAGCCGATTCGTACGTCGATCAATAATCACCCAAATAGCATTTTTCTTACTTGCCAATAAGGGTAATCCTGTTACAAAATCCATTGTGATACAATCCCATTTTTATTCAGGAATAGTAATAGGCTGAAGTAATCCGGTAGGAACCTGATGTTCTACCTTAACTTGCTGACAAGTTACACATTTAGCCACATTCTCAACTATATCTCTTTTCATTCCTAGCCACCAATAAGATTCTCGCAGATTACGATACATTTTCGTTCCTCTAGGATGCAAAGCTAAAGGACTATCATGAGTTTCACGAAGTACCAACTCTTCCAATTCAGAAACATCTGCAACACAGATTCACTTACAAAATATCAGGCAACCATATTTATCAATGCTGAAATTTTCTAACATACCATTCTGAACCATTTCTCTTTTCTTTACCAACTTGTCATCTTCTAACTATACTGCCTTGATTAGATTTCCATCATCATTGATACTGAGCTGTGCAAACATTGCCCGCAATTCAATCACTGCTTTTCTACTCAACGCATCAGCTACAATATTAGCTTTACCAGGGTAGTAATCAATAACACAATTACAATATTTTAGAAGTTCTATCCAACATTGTCACAAATTTAACTCCTTTGGGGATAAAAGATACTTGAGACTCTTGTGATCGGCATAAATGTAACACTTTTCACCGTACAAATAGTGTCTCCAAATCTTTAAAGCAAAAACCACGGCAACTAACTCTAAATCGTGTGTCAGATAATTGCGTTCATGTGCTTTTAATTAACGATATGCATAAGCAATCACTTTCCCGTCTTGCATCAAAACACAACCAAGACCACTCAAGGATGCATCACTATAAATAACAAAATCCTTTCCCGATTATGGTAAAGTCAAAACTAGTGCTTCAGTCAACATCTGCTTCAATTTCTGAAAACTTTCTTGACACTGATCATCCTAAATGAACTGAACATTTGTAACACCCCAAACCCGGCCTGGACATTACAGACGGATTTGGCGATTTCACATGATAGGGTGATTGAAAACTAAATTGATGATAAACCATTTTCGTTTGTTAACATTTGATTAACTAAAAAAAATGTATGTCCATTGATTTGTCTCAAACTTATCTTTTTAGCAGAAGCTTTGGAAATCATTCATTTTTTAAGTAAAATAGTTCATTTTATGGAAATCCTTAGTTTTTAAAAAATTTTGTTTTTTTGTTAAGGTTGTAGTTGTAAGTCCGTAAAAGCAGTTAAAATTTCCAAAGTTAAAGCAAAATAGTAAGCAATTTAAAAAAAAAACCATAAACCACCCACTCATCCCTACACTCCACGTACCAAATGCGACACATATTCAGTAAATTGCAGCTGAGCTGCCAGATAATATGCTTAAAGCCTTTCAGTACACTTCTTTCAAATATAATCATCCTAACCCAATGCAATGCAAACATACAATATGTCATGATTTTATGCAACCATCATTCATACATATATATACATCAGTAATCATGCATAATTTATCATGCATCACATACACTCAGATAATATATTTAGGGGTCTAGGTAATGCTTACCGACCCTACAGTAGGTTCACAGTGGACTTGGGGGACCCGTTCAACCCTAGGAATCATTTCATGTAAATGGGCTCATATGCCCATGTGGCTAGCCCGTGTGGATCACACGGCCTGGCCCAAATTCCCACACGCCCGTGTGGGCCACACGACCCAAATTAGTCTAGCCTATGTGTGGCACACGACCTACCTGGCCATCATACGGCCTATCACACGGGCGACCATACACCTGTGTGGCGTCAACAGTGGGTTTTCAGCTTTCGTCAAAACACTTTTTTCTGCATTTTCGGTACACACATAGTACAATTTCGATGCTACTGCAACTACGAACACTCTAGGACCTAAAAATTAGTATACCAACGCTCAGCATTAGAACTATTACATGTTTGAATCGAAATTACAAAACTGATAACGACATCAATCCACCTTCAACACTTACCCCAACACCCTTGAACGATTTGATCACGTTTTCGCAATAGTAACGTCACAATCTTCTTGATTTGCTGCTACCAAAACACAATTCTGTTACTAAATAGAAAAGTGAACAAATTGATCTATCGATTCTAAAGAAGAACACCCTACTCGATTAAAAATACAACCATTACTTACCCACACAAAAAAATCTTGAATAGAGGAACCACAAATTGAAAGCAAAATTGACAATGGAAATGAAAGAAGGAGCAAAAATCTGATTGAGAAGAGGAGGGGATAATTGACGTCAAAAAATTTTTGGGAGATGAAAGAGAAAATTTTGTAAAGATAATATCAGAATAACTCCTATATCCCCTCAAATCTCTCCCACTAACCCACTACCCAGAATGCTTGTTTGACCGAAACTCTCTCGGTTAAACGAGAAAAAAAATAAACTCTCTCGCTTGCGCAGGAGTTCGAACTCCAGATCTCCAACACACTAATACACAATTTAACCACCAGACTAGCCGGCCCATTCTGATATGGTTTTACAAATAATTAAATATAAGCCCACTGATCAGAGATAGGGCTTATATCAGAAAAATACCAAAATTTTCCAAAACTAAGGCTTGAACTTGGGACCTCACACACACACTTAGAACACTCAACCACTAAAGCAGATACATAGTTGTGTCCTATTTTAACAGAAACATAAATAGAAATTTTTAGGACGTTACAACTCTACCCCCTAAAAAAAATTTCGGCCTTGAAATTTACCTGATCAGAACAAATGAGGATACTGCTGAAGCATAGCATCCTCAGGCTCCTACGTGTCCACCTCAGTTCTATGATTCTGCCACAGTACCATCACTAAAGGGATAGACTAAGTCTGAAGAACCTTTACATCGCGATCCAGAATCTGTACCGGCTCCTCTTCAAAGGTCAAGCCTGGCCTAACCTCAATATCCTTAATAGGGACAATATGAGGAGGATCAAAGTGGTACTGCCTTAACATTGAGACGTGGAATACATCATGAATACGGTCTAGCTCTGGAAGTAACTCCAACTTATAAGCGACAAGTCCTACTCGCTTCAAAATTCGGTAAGGCCCAATAAACCTAGGGCTCAGGTTGTCCTTCCAACCGAACCTCAGAATCTTTTTCCATGGCGAGGCCTTGAGAAAAATGAAGTCCCCTACAGAATACTAAATCTCGTGTCTCTTCAGATCCTTATAAGAATTTTTTCTATCTGATGCCGCTTTCAGTCGATCCCAAATCAATATGACCTTATCCACAGTCTCAGAAACCAACTCAGAACCCAGAACACGTCGTTTACCTAACTCAGTCCAACATAAGTAAGTGCGACACTTACGACCATACAAAGCCTCGTAAGGTGCCATTTGAATGTTAGACTTGAAACTGTTATTATAAGCAAATTCGGCTAGTGGCAATACTCCCCTCAACTACCTCAGAAATTGATAGCACAGCTCCTCAACATATCCTTCAGTATCTGAATCACCCTTTTCAATTGACCATCGGTCTGAGGATGGAACACAGGATGAAGTCCAACCTTGAACCTAGAGCCTCATATAGCTTTTCCCAAAACTGAGACGTGAAGCAAGGATCCCTACCAGAGAAGATCGAAAATGGTACCCCGAGCAGTCTCACTATCTCAGAAATGTAGAGCTTCGCCAACTTCTGCAAAGAATAATTTGTCCTAACTAGGATGAAGTGTGCAGACTTGGTCAAGTGATCCAAGATGACCCACATGAAATTCTTCTTAGTGGGTGTTAAAGGCAACCCACTAACGAAATCCATCACTAGACGCTCTCATTTCCATAACAAAATCTTAACCGGCTGTAGTAAACCCGAAGGCAACTAGTGCTCAGCCTTAACCTGCTGGTATGTTAGACATCTAGCCACAAAATTGGTAACCTCTCGTTTCAATCCTGGCCACCAATACAACTCTTGAATATTTTAGTAAATCTTATTTCCTTCAGGGTATACAACGTAAGGGCTACTATGCGCCTCTCTTGAAATACACTGCCTTAAATTAGTGTCATTCAGAACACAGATCCGACCATGAAAACAGAGCACCCCATCATTATTCAGCCCAAAATTCGTAGTGCTGCCACTCTCCACCTGTCGGAACTAAAGACCCAAATATTCATCCTTCAACTGTTTAACCCTAAGCTACTCGATCTAAGTCGGTTTGACTTGTAGCTCAGCCAATAAACTCCCATTGTCAAACAGGCTAAGTCGAGCGAACATCACTCTCAGATCAGTCATATCTCTATGGCTCAATGCATCAGCAAACACATTAACCTTGCCCAGATGGTACTCAATGGTACAATAGTAATCTTTAAGTAGCTCAACCCATCTATGCTACCTAAGATTCAGCTTCTTTTAAGTAAGGAGGTAGTTGAGGCTCATGTGATCAGTGTAGATGATACATTTCTCACCATACAGATAGTGCCTCCAGATTTTCAGAATAAAATCTACAACGGCCAATTCCAAATCGTGTGTCGGGTAGTTCACCTCATGTGTCTTAAGCTAACGAGACGCATATGCTACCTCTTTACCATCTTGCAAACGTGTATCCTAAACCGACATGTGATGCATCACTATAAATCATGAACTCCTTTCTAGGTTCGGGCTGTACCAGAATAGGAGCCTGAGTCAGTACTGTCTTAAGCTTCTCGAAACTTTCTTGCTGCACCCTAGACCAGACAAACTGTACACCCTTACGTAGTAGCTTAGTTAAGGATGCTGCAATCAATAAGAAGCCTTCCACAAACCATCAATAATAACCCGCCAACCTTAGAAAACTACAGATCTCAGACACATTCTTAGGCTGTTTCCAATCCAATACAGCCTCAATCTTTCGAGGATCGACTCGAATCCCCTCAGCAGAGACCAAATGACCCAAAAATGTTACTTCATGCAACCAGAACTTGCACTTGCTGAACTTAGCATAGAGTTGCTTTTCCCTTAAAATCTGAAGAACAATCCTAAGGTACTCGTCATGATCATCCTCAGTCCTCGAATAAACCAATATGTCGTCGATGAACACCACTACAAATCGGTCCAGATAGGGTTGAAACAATCGGTTCATCAGGTCCATGAAAGCTGCGGTGCATTAGTAGTCCAAATGGCATCACTAGGAGCTCGTAGTGATTATAACGAATCCTAAATGTCGTCTTATGCACATCAGCCTCCTTAACCCTTAACTGATGATACCCAGAACACAAGTCAATCTTAGAGAACATAGACGCCCCTCAGAACTTGTCAAACAGATTATCGACTTGGTAATAGATACTTGTTCTTAATGGTGAGCTTATTTAGTTTCCGGTAGTCAATACACATTCTCATGGACCTATCATTTTTCTTAACAAACAGTACTAGTGTTCTCCATAGAGACACACTAGGGCGGATGAACCCACGATCCAACAAATCCTGAATCTATGCCTTAAGCTCCGTAAGCTCCTTCGGTGCCATTCCATAGGGAGCGATATACACCAGAGCTATACCCAGAAAAAACTCAATCCCAAAATCCAGTTCACGATTCAGAGGTAAACTTGGTAGCTCCTCAGGGAAGAGGTTTGAAAAGTCCCTTACAATGCAATTATCCTTTACAGTAGAGTTCCCAAAAGCAGAAACACTTACATAGGCCAAATACGCCTCACATCCCTTGCGAACTAATTTTTTAGCTACCAGTGAAGAGATCATGTTAGCCAAGTAGTTCCGACGTTTTCAACCACGACTACCCCATCATCATCCTCAGTTCTCAGTACAACCTCTTAGTCGCACAATTGAAGCTTGCACGATGCTTGACCAACCAATCCATTCCTAATATCATATCGAACTCCCAAAACAGAAGCTCCATCAAGTCAGCCAGAAATACCATCCCCTGAACCTCTAAAGGAACATTCCTATACAATTTACTAACTCTATCAGATTGCCCCAGTGGGTTCAGCACAGTCACCTCACTAACAGTACCCTCAACCAGAATCCCCAGATTTTTGGAAACAGAACATGCAACATAAGAATGCGTAGATCCTATATCTATCAATGCAATGAAAGGCATATCATAAATAAGAAACGTACCCATGATGACGTCTGAGCATCTCTGTCCTCTCGGTGATGTGCATCGTAAACAAGAGTAGGCTGCCTCACCTCAGTCTGTCCAACACCTCTACCCGGTGCTCTCTGACCACGGCCCATACCGTTACCACCTCTAGCCTAACCACAGCCTCTCGGTGGTTGCCGTGCTACACTTTGTGGCTGCATGATCGTTGTTTTATCAAGTCTTCAAATTTATATAAAGAATGATCGAACCTGGAGACTAACTAAGACAACAATGGAGGCAAGCGCACTTATCGAACAGTAGTATAGTTTAGGCAAGACCGAAATATCGAATCCTAAAGGAACCAAAAGTACTAATACTAACTCTCTTTTTTTATCTAGCCTAAGATAAAGGGAATTTGTTGTTTAATCTAAATTAACTAACTACTAAACTAAAGACTCTAAGACAAAAAACAATGAAATTTGGAAAATAACTTTAGGAAAAACCAATTGATTAAGATGACACCCAAGGAAGAATCCACCTAGACTTCACTTGTTATCTAACACTGAACCAGACGATTTATTCACTTGACTTGATTCGTAAGATTCCCTAACGTATATTAATCCCTCTCTCGAGGTGACTAACGTCTAACCCTAGGTTGATTAATTGAAATCTCTTTCTAATTAAAACCCCTAGAATCACATTAACTCGATCTATGGACTCCCATATTAGGTTTCACCCTAATCCGACAAAATCTCGTCACCGTATCCCTAGGTGCGCGATCAACTCTACTTATTTATGCTAGATCTACTCTTAGGCAGAGACTTTTGCTCCTCCACCTAAGCACATCATACTTGAATTAATATCCCAAAAATATAAACATAAGAATTAAGAACACATAATTAAGAACAAGTCAAATATTTATCATATAGTTCAGAAAACAATAACAAGATTCATTTTAGGCTTTATCCCCCTCAGGTATCTGAGGGTTTAGTTCATAATTGTAAAAGAAAACATCTCAAAAAAAGATAAAACAAAATATAAGAAATCCCTAAAACCCCTTGAAGGAATTGAATAAGAGATCTTTCGTCTCGAGTATAATTCCGGCTTCTTGAGATGAATCAACTAACCATCTTCGAGTAAATCTCCACAAATCTGCCTTCCTTGGCCTAGCTAGATGCCCCCTGACTAAAGCACTGGGTTCTCCCCTTTTAGGTCATACTTAGGGTGTTTATATAGGCTTCGAAATTTGTTTTGTCGCCCTTAAATATCCTAATATGAGTGAAACTTCTCTTTGTCACGACAGGGACACTCCTATGGCACATGCCCGTGTGAATCATGACCAGGCCGTGTTCAATCCTACTGAAGAGGCACGGCTGTGAGAATCGTGGTTAGGCCATGCTAGAGTAAATGAGGGAGGCACGGCTATTTGGTCTTGGGCCCAGGCCGTGTCTATTTCCATTTTGACCTAATTTGGTCCATTTTAGGCCCGTTTCTCATTCTTTTCATCCTCCAGCGCTCTCCTGAGTATAAAACATGAAAACAACAAATTAAGAGCACTAAATTATATAATTCAAGGCTTAAATTATCCAAAAGTATGCTAAATATGGGCCTAAAATATGTTACTTTTACAGTTTATCAAATACTCCCACACTTAAGCTTTTGCTTGTCCTCAAGCAAAATTCTTAACTTATAATTAAAACGAACTTTCTACAATTCATAATTCTCATCAACAATGTCTCATCATAATTCATAGACAATTCATACATGGATAATTTAACTCAAAGACACCCAAAGATTCAAACAATTCTACGTCATATATTTGTAGCACGAAAACATAGGTGTCTCCCCTTATCTAAATAATTACCTTTGATTCAAAACTGAAAAGGATTGACATCCTTACTAAAGATTCACTCAAAGCACTCAAAGTGTTTAAGATTCAAGAATAAGCACTCATAAGTTGAACCTGAAAAGTTAATCCCATAGGCTTGCTTGAAAATCAAATCTCAACCACTGTACTATGAGATGATACACAAATCAAAAGGTCTTTAACAGGGTTGTAACGGGGCTTGGGTTAAAGGTGTGGATAAAGGATAAATTAGAAGGGTTAGAATCGAGATTGAATTAAAAAATTACCTAACTAGAAAAATGAACTAATAACGTGAATAATTACATCACATGAAAAATTAAAATACTAATAATACGAGCTTCTTTTTCAAGATGTTGAATTTAAATGTATAAGCTCTAAGAACATAGAACTAATAATGAATATACTTCATGTTTTTTTTAAGAACAAGTGAAAGGATGAATTTACTATTAAAATAATTAGGCAACCGATCAAATCAAATCTCGATATAAGGGTAGTCAAAAAGAGTGGTGATAACAAATACAAAGTGTTTTGGGGTAATATTAGTGGATAAGTAAATGAAAAAGATTGTTAAGATCAACGGCGCTCACTATGGGTTAATTATGAAGGTAGGCTTTTTAGTGGAGTGCGTGGGTTAAAACCTAGGTGCCTTTCTCATCTCAGTATATCAAATAAAAAATGTGGTCTTGACATGTATAATCGCGGCAAGTTCTAGAATAGCAATTCAGTGTTGACACACTCATAATCAATAAAGTAAGCATGAAAAGGAATATATGCTCTATAAGGCTCAAAATCTCACAAAAATTATGGGCTTTTTTTTATATCAATCCCTGTAAATTTCAAACTTCAAGGTAATATTCAAATTTAGTTCAACAACCTAAAAAATTTTTAATTCTTGGAAAATGGACTTATCATGCTTGATTCTCTAGCATCTTAAAGTTTAAATCATCAATGTAGAATTAACTATGACTTAATCTAAGACATATCAATAAAAATCATAAATCAACAGAAATTTCATCCTAATTAGTAATATGAGAAAATTACTTAAGACAAGATATCATTCAGGGATTTGAGAATAATGCAAAAAGTTAGGTATAAACTTTCACCCCCCACATTTAAGATGTACATTGCCCTCAATGTACAAAGATAGATAATAGTATATAATAAGAAAATCACAAGATATGGGAAGAAGTGAAACTTCCTGAATTGTTGGATGGATTCCTTAAGTCGGAGGTGTCATATTTTTGTGTGGTGGTTACTAACGAGCTCTGCGCTAGATGAAGAAATTGGGGAGCTCGTGAAGATTTAGCCAGGAATTAATAATAAAGATTCAAAATATACTAAATAAATATTTAAAGAAAAGCAAGCTAAAGTGAAGGAAAACAAAAAGTAAAATAAACTTATAGGAAAAGGTAAATGGACTGAAAAGTCCTTATTGTAAGATGGTTCGTGACATGGCTATGATTTCTAAGGCCGTGGTGCGTTAAATAGATTTTCAAATCTGACGCCTTCCCACGCCCGTGTAAAGTGGGTGTGTTAAGTCACACGGCTGCCTCGTATGCCCGTGTTGTGGGTCATATCGTTTCTCCCACGCCTATGTTAAAATTACCACACCCATGCTTGGAAGTCAGTGTCGACCACGGTCACCTCCTACGCCAATGTTTAGTTTGCCATGACCGTGTATGAACTCACAATGTCGGCCACAGACGCATTGTACGACCGTGGCGTGGTGGTTGGTTCCATGACTTGAAAATTGATTCGTTTTGACTCGTACCATCTCTGCTATGTCAGCACAGAGATTTGATGCATCCACATGGCCACGACCACGGCCGTATGTAAGGCCATGTGGAATGAAAATCTACCAAAGAAGAAGAATAGAAAAGAAAAAGAAAGAAAAATTTTAACAACAAATAGGGTTAGTGCTTGGGTTGCCTCACGAGAAGCGCTCGTTTAAAGTCTTAATCTTGACTTTCCTCTCATTTACATATTCAAGGAGGTTTGAGGAGTTGAAAATCCTTCCTCATGTTAACAGTTCCATTATCATGATAGAGTTTAAGACGAGTAGCGTTTATTTTTAAACTGCCAAACATGGGATTACTTAACTCGACTGTTCCGTATGGGAAGGCATTAATTAGCTTAAAAGGGATTTTCTTACTTGTGTTAGGATTAGGTGGAGATATTCGTTGGTCTGCTTTGTCTAATAGTACCTAATCTCTGATTTTGAAATTGTCTACCTCATGAATGGGCTTCGGTTCTGCTTCGTGTATCCCTAGTTCTTCTTTAAGATGCGTCTTCTCCTCTTCTAGTTCATCGATCTGAATCCCTTGTTCCTTGTGAGTTATTTCTTTGTTGGCACAGGATTTAAGATCGGACTTAGTTGTGTTCTTTTGTGGTGCTTCCTGAAAAGAAGGGTTAACCGAATGGTTATTAATAGAATTTACTTTCTCACCTTGGTTATTCGATCTTCTAGCTGAATCGAGGGCTTGAAAAGTAACTATCTCGTCACCTACACAGAGTATGAGTTCACCTGCGTCGACATTAATTTTAGTCTTGGCAGTTGCTAAGAATGGTCTTCCTAAAATTAAGGGTATCGTGTTGTCCTCATCCATGTCTAAAACAAAAAAGTCTACCGGGAATACGAATTTATCAATCTTCACAAGTACATCTTCAATTATACCTCTAGGAACTCTAATAGTTTTATCAGCTAATTGAATACTCATCCTAGTTTGTTTGGGCTTCCCTAGACGTAGTTGTACATTATCAATAGATAAATTAACAATTAAGCGTGGAATTGTAAAACTCCTTGGATCTTTTAGTTTTCGTGGTAGTTTATTTTGTAATATTGCTGAGCATACTGCATTCAACTCCACATGTGATTCCTCATCTATCTTCCGCTTATTTGTTAATAGTTTCTTTAAAAATTTTCTCGAATCTGGCATCTATGAAAGAGCTTCAAGAAATGGTAAGTTAATATGTAGTTTCTTTAAAAGTCTGAGAAACTTACCGAACTGTTCTTCTATGTCGTCTTTCGTTATTGCTTCGGGATATGGCATGCGCATTTTGTATTCTTTGATTACCGATTTTGGTTTTACCTCAACCTTACCTTCTTCTACCACATTCTTCTATTTTGAATTAGGCGCGTCTAACCCTTCACTATCTTAAGCTGTTATGGCTTAAACTTACTCCCTTGGGTTAGTTTCGGTGTTGCTCAGTAGTCTTCCTTATGGTCTCTCAGAAATCTACTTAGCAAGTTACCCGATTTGATCTTTGAACTCTTGTGTCAATGCTTCAAGTTTTACTTCTATCTTTTGGAAATGTGTTTCTGTATTTTGGGAACGCATTTCTGAGGCTGCTATAAAGTTTGTCAGCACCTCTTCAAGGTTTGGCTTCTTTTCCTAGGGGTAGGGCTATTGTTGGAAGTTTTGGGATGGTTGTTGCCTTTGAATTCTTTGACCGCCCCATGAGAAATTGGGGTGGTTCTTCCAACCTGGATTATAAGTATTGCTATAAGGGTTATTGCTAGATTGGAAATTATTACCCATATAGTTCATTTGTTTGCTCTCTATGCCCTGTCTATAGGGTGGGTACTCAAGATTCGCCACTCCTCCACTTGCATCGCACTGCATAACTAGATGTGCCTGCAAGGAACCATATAAACCATCAAATTTTTTATGTAACAACTCTACCTGATTTGATACCGCAGTTATTGAGTCAAGGTTGAAAACTCCGGCTGCTTTGGCTGGCCTTGTCCTTGTAACTTGCCATTGATTGTTATTCAGTGACATCTCTTCTATAAACACGTAGGCTGCTTCAGGAGTTTTGTTATTCAGAGTTCTGCTGGCGGCTGAATCGATTAGATTCCTTGTCGAGGGTTTGCACCATTGTAGAAAGTCTGCACCTGTAGCCACAAGGGTAGTCCATGGTGTGGACACCTTCTCAACAAATCCTTGTATCTCTCCCATGCGTCGTAAAGTGTCTCTAAATCTATCTGCACAAAAGAAAAGATATCATTCCTTAACTTGGCAGTTTTGGCTGGCAGAAAATATTTTAATAAAAATTTCTTGGTCATTTGATCCCATGTAGTGATTGATCCTCGTTGAAGAGAATATAACCACTGTTTGGCTTTATTTCTCAAAGAAAAAGGAAATAATCGAAGACAGATGGCATAATCAGAAACACCATTTATTTTGAAGGTATCACAGAATTCTAGAAAATTCGCTAAATGTGTGTTAGGATCCTCATCCTGCAAACCATCAAACTGAACAAATTGTTGTATCATCTGTATAGTGCTAGGTTTTAGTTCAAAATTATTTGCAGCAATAGTAGGCCTAACAATACTTGACTCAGTTCCTGTTAAACTAGGTTTAGCATAATCATACATAGTACGTAGAGCGTGATGTTCGGCTACCTTTGGAGGTCGGGGATTATTCTCGGCCATCCTTTCAATAGGATTAATTTCACCTTCTTGCTCTTCTTCTATGTAGTTTAAGCTTCGCCTTATCTCTCTGCGATTTCTACGAACGGTACCTTTGATATCACTATCGTAAAGTAGAGGTCCTATCGGGTTCCTTCTAGTCATAAACTAGAGGTACCTGGAAGGAGCGAAAGAAGAAAATTTAGAAAAGCAAAAATAAAATTTAATTGCAAAAATAAAATATGGCTAAAGTAATAAAAATTAAGCATTCTTAATATTTCAGTTCCCCGGCAACGGCACCAAAAACTTGATTGTTGTTTTATCGAGTCTTAAAATTTACATAAAGAATGATCGAACCTGGAAACTAACTAAGACAACGATGGAGGCAAGCACACCTATCGAATAGTAGTATTGTTTAGGCAAGATCGGAATGTCGAATCCCAAAGGAACCAAAAGTACTAATACAAACTCTCTTTTTATTATCTAGCCTAAGATAAAGGGAATTTTTTGTTTAATCTAAATTAACTAACTACTAAAATAAAGACTCTAAGACAAAGAAGAATGAAATTTCGAAAATAACTTTAGGAAAAACCAATTGATTAAAACGACACCCAAGGAAGAATCCACCTAGACTTCACTTGTTATCTAACACTGAACCAGATGATTTATTCACTTGACTTGATCCGTAAGATTCTCTAACATATATTAATCTCTCTCTCGAGGCGACTAACGTCTAACCCTAGGTTGATTAATTGAAAATTCTTTCTAATTAAAACCCCTAGAATCGCATTAACTCGATTTATGGACTCCCAATTAGGTTTCACTCTAATCCGGCAAAATCTCGTCACCCTATCTCTAGGCGCGTGATCAACTCCGCTTAATTATGCTAGATCTACTCTTAGGCATGAACTTTTGCTCCTCCACCTAAGCACATCATACTGGAATTAATATCCTGGAAATATCAACACAATAATTAAGAACACATAATTAAGAACAAGTCAAATATTTGTCATATAATTTAGAGAACAATAACAAGATTCATCTTAGGCTTTATCCCCCTCAGGTATCTGAGGGTTTAGTTCATAATTGTAAAAGAACACATCTCAAAAGAAAAGATAAAACAAAACATAAGAAAGCCCTAAAACCCCCTAAAGGAATTGAAGGAGAGATCCTCCGTCTTGAGTATAATTTCGACTTCTTGAGCTGAATCAACTAGCTATCTTCGAGTAAATCTCCACAAATCTTCCTTCCTTGGCCTAGATGGATGCCCCCTGACTAAAGCCCTAGGTTCCCCCTTTTAGGTCATACTTAGGGTGTTTATATAGGCTTCGAATGTGTTTCTTCGCCCCTAAATATCCTAATTCGAGTGAAACTTCTCTTTGTAACGACAGGAACATGCCCATGGCACACACCCATGTGAATCGTGGCCAGGCCGTGTTCAATCCTGCTGAAGATGCACGGCTATGGGGATCATGGTCAGGGTGTGTTATAGTAAATTAGGGAGGCACGGCCTTGTGGTATTGGGCCCAGGCCGTGTCAATTTCCATTTTTACCCAATTTGGTCCGTTTTAGGCCGTTTCTCATTCTTTTCATCCTCCGGTGCTCTCTTGAGTATAAAATATGGAAACAATGGATTAAGAGCTCCAAATTAAATAATTCAAGGCTTAAATCATCCAAAAGTATGCTAAATGTGGGTCTAAAATATGTTACTTTTACGGTTTATCACTGCGTAGTACCAGTACCCTAAGCTTGCATCTGATCGCCCTCAACGGACACTCCCTAATGCAATGATCCAATGACCCACACCTCAGACACGCCCCAGTCCTCCTCCAACACTCGCCCTGATAGCATTTACAACAATCGATACATGGCTACAGTCCAGTAGTAGTAACAAGGGGCCCAGCTCTAACTCGCCCATCAGGTTTGGCCTTTTTCTTAGGCCTCTGTATAGAACTCGAGGGCTCAATTTGTAACACCCCTAACTCGTATCCGTCACCGGATTTGGGTTAAAGGCATTACCGGACAAGTCAAAAACATTTACAAACATTTCATACAACCATTCATCATTCGCAATCAAAATGTCCCTTTTATAGGTCAATGAGACCTTAATTATACTTTAGAATAGGGTCGGGACTAAATCGAATGCATATAAGATTTCTCAGAAATTTAAAAACATTTCTAAGTTATAGAGGCCACTTGCCCATGTGGGCAGGCCATGTGCCTTCCACGGCTACCAGGCACACCCATGTGTCTTGGCCATGCCAAACCAGAGCTTGTATTCTGACTTATCCAAATGGCCACCAAGCACGCCCGTGTGCCATGGCTGTATAACATTAAGCTAGCTACTGACTTAATCACATGGTTACCAGGCATGCCCGTATGCCATGGCCATGTACACTTAGGTTAGCTACTGATTTATTCACATGACCACTAGGCACGCCCATGTGCCACGGCCGTGTAAGTAAAACAGACCACTTGCAAGGTCAAAATGCCACCCACACTAGGGTCATCTCTCATAGCTGCACACCAATTCATTTCATGCACAATTATCATCCAAAGATAAATCAAACTAAACAACCAATATTCACATCCAATCTCCTTTCTAATCAGACCACTTTGCCCAACTAAAATACATATACATTCAAGCATGATTCATCTACATTTACCTTTCATATAATCATCCCTTGCTAAAACATACACACTCATAATGCTTTCATATGCTTACCATAAACTTGACCATTTCATAGCCATGGGATTATACCAAAATCAACTTCATATACCACATTTACAAATGCATAATATCAACACATAACTAGCCACATCACATGGCTAAGTTCATATCTCAAATTATACCAAATAACTAGCCTATACATGCCATATTTAGCTATATACAAATATTCAAAATACCAAAACAAGTTTGAGTAGTGTGATGACGATCCTCGACGGTCCCCGAGCCTTCAATAGCTTTGATGATCTATAAAATAGAGCAAACACAAACAAAGTAAGCTTTCAAAAGCTTAGTAAGCCATATACAAATAAACTTAGCATAAAATGCACATAACCATAATGATACAATGACATTAATGGTTCTTATAGCAAATTCATCGCATATATTTCTTTGGCTCATTTGCTTAGCCATATCTTACCACATTCTTCAACTCAAATGTCACATATACACATAGCTCTTTTAATCATCTCTTCACATATCATTCTATCATTTCATTTCACATATCCATCTTAGTAAGTTCATGTAGACACTTAACTTTCATACACACTTAGTGTACATAACAAGCATACCTGAAATGAAAATATCAATCACATAGTAGTTCGTATCTCGGATTTGCTCGTTGAACCGTTTAGAATCTAATAGGATGCGTCATACAATGCCAATGTCCCAGATATGGTCTTACATGTAATCAGATATCAATGCCACTCGACCCAGACAGGGTCTTACATGAATCAATATATTGCCAATGTCCCGGACATGGTCTTACACATAATTCTCATATCGATGCCAACGTCCCAGACATTTTCTCACACGAAATCTCAAATTAATGTCAACGTCCCAGATGTGGTCTTACATGATATCACATAACAGACACTTATGTCATGACATAAACTACCCTATCTATTCCTAGGTTCAAACGGGACTTCTTAGACATTGTCACTATGTCGATTCTATCTCGGAATCCATGTATACATCATCTCATAAACATTCATCATTATCAATAATCATAAGAACATACATAATTCAATACAAATACATTTTTTTGTATATTGACTTACCTCGGATTTGGATATTCGTTTGGACTCGGTTATTTGACAACTTTCGCTTTTCTGCGATCTAAGTTCGTTTTCTTCGATTCTTGATCTTAATTGAGCTAATTAATGACCGAACCCTAGCTTGTTTATTTCTTCTTCTTCTTTGCCAAACTTTCGGCACAAAAGATGATAACTCTCATCTTCCATATGTTTGTTTTATTTAATAAACATATTAATGCCAATTTACAACACTAACCTTCATATAAAACATACATAACTCATAAAGTTAATGGCATAATTGCCTCATAAGGTCTCTACACTTAGAAACCACATCAATTTGGCCATTAATCAAATAGAAAGCCTCTTTTAAAATTTATGCTATTTAGTCCTTTTGTCAATTTAAGCATACGAACAGACAAATTTTCGTACAAAATCTTCACACATGCTTAATCACAAATCAAAAACACAGAAAATAATATTAAAATATTTTACTGACTCAGATTTGTGGTCCCAAAACTACTGTTCTGACTAGGGTCTAAACTGGGCTGTTACAATTCTCCTTCCTTAGTAGTTTTCATCCCCAAAATCTTACCATTTAACAGATTCAAATATTATTGTTTCATTGAATCTTTAGGCTCCCACTTAGCCTCTTTCATTCCATGTCGATACCATAACACTTTCACTAACGAAATTTTATTATTTCTCAACTCTTTCACTACACAAGCTAGAATACAAATCGGTTCTTCCTCATATGTCATATCAAATCAAATTTCAATCTCAAACGGGGTAATCACATGTGACGGATCAAATCGATATCCACGGAGCATCGAAACATGGAATACATAGTGTATCTTTTCTAACTCAGATGGTAATAACAATCTGTACGCAACAGATCCAACACGCTCGATGATTTCATACGGTCCGATGAACATCGAACTCAACTTGCCTTTACGTCCAAATCGGAGTACTTTTTTTTACGGAGACACTTTTAGAAACACTTTGTCACTGATCTCAAATTCAATCTCTTTTCGTTTCAAGCCTGCATAAGACTTCTGGCGATCAGATGCTGATTTCAAACTATCACAAATTACTTTTACTTTTTGTACAGTATCTTTTATCAAATCAACCCTGTGCAGCTTATTTTCACTGAGCTCAGTCCAATACAGAGGTGTACGACATTTGCTTCCATACAAAGCTTCATAAGGTGCCATTTTAATGCTCGACTAAAAACTATTATTGTATGCAAATTCAATCAATGGCAAATATTGTTCCCATGAACCATTAAACTCGAAGATGCAACATCTCAACATGTCCTCAAGAATCTAAATAATCCGTTCAGACTGACCATCTGTTTGTAGATGAAAAGTGGTACTGAAATACAATTTCATGTCTAAAGCTTTTTGCAATTTCTTCCAGAATCGTGATGTAAACATCGGATCTCTGTCAGACACAATGGATAGTGGTACCACTTGTAATTTCACAATATTAGAAATGTAAAGCTCAGCTAATCTATCAAGTGAATAATCAGATTGTACCAGAATAAAATGGGTAGATTTCGTCAATCTATCAACTTCAACCCAAATCATATCTTTCTTTCTTAGAGTCAAAGGCAAATCAGAAACAAAGTCGATCGTTACTCTATCCCATTTCCACTCAGGGATCAGAATTGGTTGTAGCAACCCAGACGGAACCTGATGTTTGGCTTTAACTTCCTGACAAATTAAGCATTTCGAAACAAAGTCAGATATGTTTCGTTTCATACCAGACCACCAATAGTGTTGTTTTAGATCACGATACATCTTTGTACTTCCCAGATGAATAGATAGACGACTGTTATATGCTTCATTCAAAATCAACTAAATCAATTCTGGATTTCTCGAAACACAAATTTGATCTTGAAATCTCAAACAATCATTATTATCCACTCGAAATTCAAAATCAGAATTCAAATCACACTGAATTCATTTCACTATTATTTCATTATCAACTTTCTGAGCATCACATATCTGCTATAAAAATAATGGTTTTGCTTTTAATTCAGCTATCACGGAACTATCATCAGACAAATCTAATTGAGCATTCAAAACATGTCATGCAAACAATAATTTCCTACTCAGTGCATCAGCAACGACATTTTCTTTACCCAGATGAAAATCAATTACAAGTTCATAATCTTTCAATAGCTCTAACCATCTTCTCTATCATAGATTCAAATCTTTCTGAGTCATCAGATATTTTAGAATTTTATGATCTAAAAAAACGTGATATTTTTCACTGAACAGATAATGTCGCCAAATCTTTAATGCGAATACAATCGCAACTAGTTTAAGATCGTGTGTTAGATAATTCTTTTCATGCGACTTTAATTATCTTGAAGCATAAGCTATTACTTTGCCTTCTTGCATCAAAACACATCCCAGACCATTTAACGAAGCATCACTGCATATCACGAATTCTTTACCCGATTCTGGCTGTACTAAAACTGGGGCTTCAGTCAGAAGGGCTTTTAACTTATCAAAACTTTTCTGACATTTATAGGACCATTCAAACCTTACATCTTTCTGAAGTAATCTAGTCAACAGAGTAGCTATCATCGAAAATCCTTTTACAAACCTTCGGTAATAACCAGCAAGTCCCAAAAAACTGCGGACTTCAAATACATTCTTCGAAGGTTTCCATTCCAGAATAGCAAAAATCTTGCTCGGATCAACTCGTATACCAGAGGCTGATACTATATGTCCCAGAAAATTGACTTCATGCAACTAGAATTCACATTGAATTTCACATACAATTGCTTTTCTCTTAGAGTTTGTAACACAATTTTCAAATGTTCAGCATGTTCAGTTTAATCTTGTGAATAAATCAAAATGTCATCAATAAATACAACAACAAATCAATCTAAATACGGTCTGAAAATTATGTTCATCTGATCCATAAAAATAGCAGGAGCATTTGTTAGTCCAAAAGGCATAACTAAAAACTCATAATGCCCGTACCTCATACTGAAAGCAGTTTTCAGAATGTTTGAGTCTTTTACCCTCAACTAGTAGTAACCCGATCTCAGATCTATCTTTGAAAACTCAGTGGCTCTTTTAGTTGATCAAACAAATCGTCAATCCTGGGCAACAAATATTTATTCTTTATAGTCACTTTGTTCAACTAACTATAATCAATGCACATTCTCATCGTGCCATCTTTCTTTTTCACAAATAGAACTGGAGCACCCCAAGGTGAGAAACTCAATCTGGCGAAACCTTTGTCAGTTAACTCTTGCAACTGTGACTTTAACTCTTTCAACTCTATTGGTACCATTCTATATGGAGCTATCGAAATAGGTGTCGTACCAGGCAAAAAGTCTATACCAAATTCAACTTCACGTATCGGAGGCAATCCCGGCAATTCTTCAGGAAATACATCAAAAAACTCACAAACAACTGGCACTTACTCAACTTTCTTTTTAGACACTTTCGAGTCAATCACATAAGTAAAATATACCTAATATCACTTTTTCACATATCTTTGAGCTTTCAACACAGATATAACAGCAGGCATTTCGTTCAAATCGTTAGACTCAACCCAAACTATTTCATCATTCAGACATCTCAAATCAATAATATTTCTTTTACAGTTTACAACAGCATCATGTAATGTCAACCAGTTCATACCCAGAATGATATCAAACTCATCAAATGGCAAAAGCATCAAATCAGTAGGGGAACAGATATATCAAAACATTAACGGACAATTCTTGCATACTTTGTCAACTAGGACACTTTACCTAAGGTGTTCGATACTTTTATAACAAACTCAGTAGACTCTACAGGAAAAGTCTTACTGGATACAAAGTTTATGCATATATACGAATGTGTAGAACCAGGGTCTACCAATGCAATCATAGAAGTATCATAAAGTGTAAAAGTACCCGTTATAACATCTAGAGATAAAGCTTCCTCATGAGCTCGTATAGCATATGCTCTGGTAGGTGCTCTAACTTCGGATCTCACAATAGTATCTCTCGAAGTTCTCTGACTACCACTGACATTCCTTGCATTTTGGGAAGATCTACCTCTCATTGGAGCATTATCAGATCTTGGATTTTGAACAATATTTGGATCAATAGACTCTGGACAGTCACGGATAAAATGATCTAATGATCCACATCTGAAGCAGGATCAATCATTTAATCTACAACTTCCTGGATGCCTTTTTCCACAATGCTTACATTCAGGTCTCTCAGTTGGACATTTCCAACACTTGCTATTGAAGTTGGTGGAGCTTTGTAGCTCAACTGTGATCTAGCTCGATCTCTATTCGGAAGTCCCACATTAACCTTTGAACGGCTATGCTCATCTCGAAATTTCATTGAAGCAAACTGAAATGATTTACTCGAAAATCTTTTTCTCACCTCTCTAGCTTCAAACTCAGCTTTTCTTTTGTCTTTCCCAAGTGCATCAGCTTTGCACGCTTGATCAACAAGCACCACCAAATCTTTTATCTCTAAAGTCCTGACTAGCAAGCAGATATCTTCATTAAGGCCATCTTTGAATCTTTTACACATTATTGCTTCGGTGGATACACACTCAAGAGCATACTGACTCAGTCTCACGAACTCTCGTTCATATTTCGTAACAGTCATATGGCCCTGTTTCAGTTCTAGAAATTCCTTTCATTTCTTATCAATGAATCTCTCACTGATATATTTCTTTCAGAACTCAGACTGGAAGAAATCCCAAGTGACCCTTTCTTTTGGAACCACAGAAATCAAAGTCTTGCACCACTGGTAAGTTGCATCTCGTAGCAGTGAAACAACACATTTAATACTTTCTTCCGAAGTCAAGGACATCTCATCAAATACCTGGATAGTGTTTTCTAACCAAAACTCAGCTTTTTCGGCATCATCATCACTGGTAGCCCTAAACTTTTCAGCCCCATACTTACGAATTTTATCGACCGGAGGCTTGTTCAATAGATTCAAATTCATAGCCGGAGGCATAGTAGATGTTTGGGGGATTAAACGGGGGCAGAGGTTGTGAAAGAGCCGATTTATTTCTAGCGAATTGAGTGAACCACTCACTCATCATCTGGAAGAAAACTTTTTTAGCTTCTCCCTCTTGACCACTCGTAGTTAGTCTTGATTCAGATGGTGCTGTCCCTTGAGCGGGAGCAGGCGCATTGCTTTCTACATCATCAGCTACGACCCTTTCGGGATCCATTACTATATGAAAATCACATTTTACACATCAGGATTCATCACACTATCACAGTTCAGATATTTGGCATGTATAGCTAGAGTCTCCCGCTACATTAGTCTGAGAATTGGCTAAACTGTAACTCTGATACCAACCAAATGTAACACTCCTAACCCATATCTGTCGGATTTGGGTTAAAGGCATTACTAGACAAGTCAAAAACTTTTACGGACATTTCATACAACCATTCATCATTCGCAATCAAAGTGTCCCTTTTATAGGTCAACGAGACATTAATCATACTTTAGAATAGGGTCGGGACTAAATTGAACGCATATAAGATTTCTCATAAATTTAAAAACATTTCTAAGTTATAAAGTCCACACGCCCGTGTGGGTAGACCATGTGCCTTCCACGGCTACCAGACACACCCATGTGTCTTGGCTGTGCCAAAACAGAGCTTGTATTTTGACTTATCCACACGACCACCAGGCATGCCCATGTGCCATGGCTGTGTAACATTAAGCTAGCTACTGGCTTAACCACACGGCTACCAGGCACGCCCGTATGCCATGAGCATGTACACTTAGGTTAGCTATGATTTATTCACACGGCTACTAGGCACACCCTTGTGCCACAGCCGTGTAGGCAAAATAGACCACTTGCAAGGTGAAAATGCCACCCACACTAGGTCATCTCTCATAGATGCACACCAATTCATTTCATGCACAATTATCATCCAAAGATAAATCAAACTAAACAACCAATATTCACATCCAATCTCCTTTCTAATCATTGCCCAACTAAAACACATATACATTCAAGCATGATTCATCTAGATTTACCTTTCAGATAATCATTCACTTGCTCAAACATACACACTTATAATGCTTTCATATGCTTACCGTAAACTTGACCATTTCATAGCCATGGGATTATAACAAAATCAACATCATATACGACATTTACAAATGCATAGTGATCGTTGCTTTTTTGAGTCTTAAAATATATATAAACAATGATCGAACCTGGAAACTAACTTAGACAATGATGGAGGCAAGCACACCTATCGAATAGTAGTATAGTTTAGGCAAGACTGGAATGTCAAATCCCAAAGGAACCAAAAGTATTAATACTAACTCTCTTTTTATTATCTAGCCTAAGAATTAAGAGAATTTGTTATTTAATCTAAATTAACTAACTACTAAACTAAAAACTCTAAGACAAAGAAGAATGAAATTTGGAAAATAACTTGAGAAAAAACCAAATGATTAAGACGACACCCAAGGAAGAATCCACCTAGACTTCACTTGTTATCTAACACTGAACTAGACGATTTATTCACTTGACTTGATCCGTAAGATTCCCTAACGTATATTAATCCCTCTCTCGAGGCGACTAACGTCTAACCCTAGGTTGATTAATTGAAATCTCGTTCTAATTAAAACCCCTAGAATCGCATTAACTCGATCTATGGACTCCCATATTAGATTTCACCCTAATCCGTCAAAATCTCATCACCCTATCTCTAGGCGCGCGATCAACTCCGCTTAATTATACTAGATCTACTCTTACATTGGGACTTTTGCTCCTTCACCTAAGCACATCATACATGAATTAATATCTCAGAAATATCAACCCAAGAATTAAGAATACATAATTAAGAACAAGTCAAATATTTATCATATAGTTTAGAAAACAATAACAAGATTCATCTTAGGTTTCATCCCCCTTAGGTATCTGAGGGTTTAGTTCATAAATGCAAAAGAAAACATCTTAAAAGAAAAGATAAAACAAAGCATAAGAAATCCCTAAAACCCCCTAAAGGAATTGAAAGAGAGATCCGCCGTCTTGAGTATAATTTCGACTTCTTGAGATGAATCAACAGGCTATCTTCTAGTAAATCTCCACAAATCTGCCCTCTATGGCCTAGCTGGATGCCCCCTGACTAAAGCCCTGGGTTCCCCCAACAAAAGCTTTGGCAGAAGGCTTTTGTTGAACTCCCCCTTTAAGTTGCCCCCTAGGGTGTTTATATAGACTTTGGGATGCCTTACTTGGCCCCTACATATCCTAATTCAAGTAGAATTCCTACTAGGGTGTTTGAATAGGCTTTGGAATATGTTTCTTTGCCTCCAAGTATCCTCTTTCGAGAAAAAATCCTCTTGGCTGCGGCATGGACACTCCCATGGCACACGTTCGTGTGGATCGTGGCCAGGCCGTGTTTGAGTCTGCTGAAAAGACATGACCGTGTGTTTTGGGGTCCAGGTCATGTTAAAGTAAATTAGGGAGGCACAACCGTGTGGTCTTGGGCCCAGGCCATGTCGATTTCCATTTTGACCCAATTTAGTCCGTTTTAGGCCCGTTTCTCATTCTTTTCATCTTCTGGTGCTCTCCTGAGTATAAAACATGAAAACAATGGATTAAGAGCACCAAATTACATAATTCAAGGGATAAATCATCCAAAAGTATGCTAAATATGGGCATAAAATATGTTACTTCTACGGTTTATCAAATACCCTCACACTTAAGCTTTTGCTTGTCCTCAAGCAAAATTCTCAAGTTACAATTAAAACAAACTTCCTCGATTCATAATATTTATCAATAATGCCTCATGATAATTCAAAGACAATTTATACATGGATAATTCAACTCAAAGAATCCTAAAGATTCAAACAATCAAAGTCATACATTTATAGCCCTGAAAACTTTAGGTGTTTCCCCTTACCTAAATAATTACCTTTAATTCAAAACTGACAAGGATTGACATCCTTGCTAAAGATTCACTCAAAGCACTCGAAGTGTTTAAGGTTAAAGAATAAGCACTCATAAGTCAAACCTGAAAAGTTAATCCCATAGGCTTGCCTAAAAATCAAATCTCCACCACTGTAATATGAGATGATACACAAATCAAAAGGTCTTTAACAAGGTTGTAACGAGGCTTGGGTTAATGGTGTGGACAAAGGCTAAATTAGAAGGGTTAGAATCGATATTGAATTGACAAATTACCTAACTAGAAAAATGAACTAATAACCTGAATAATTATGTCACATGAAAATTTAAAATACTAAAAATACGAGCTTCTTCTTCAAGATGTTGAATTTAAATGTATAAGCTCTAAGAACATAGAACTAATAATGAATATACTTCGTGTTTTTTTAAGAACAAGTCAAAGGATGAATTTACTAATAAAATAATTAGGCAACTGATCAAATCAAATCTCGATATAAGGGTAGTCAAAAAGAATGGTGATAACAAATACAAATGGTTTTGGGGGAATATTAGTGGATAAGTAAATAAAAAGGATTGTTAGGATCAACGGGGTTCAGTAGGGGTTAATTATGAAGGTAGGCTTTTAGTAGAGTGAGTGGGTTAAAACCTAGGTGCCTTTCTCATCTCAGTATATCAAATAAAAAATGTGGCCTTGACATGTATAATCGCGACAAGTTCTAGAATAACAATTCTGTGTTGACACACTTATAATCAATAAAGTGAGCATAAAAAGGAATATATGCTCTATAAGGCTTAAAATCTCACAAAAATTATGGGTTTTTTTATATCAATCACTGTAAATTTTAAACTTGAGTAACAATTATATTCAAGTAGACAACCTAACAAAATTTTAAATTTTGAAAATAGACTCATCATGCTCGATTTTCTAGTATCTTTAAAATTTAATTATCAATGCACAATTATCAATGACTTAATCCAAAACATATCAATAAAAATAATAAATTAGGGAAATTTTATTCTAATCATAATATGAGAAACTTACTTTAGAACAGGCATAATTCAATAATACTATAGTTAACCGCCCACGCTTAAGATGTACATTGCCCTCAATGTACAAAGATAGATAATATCAAAATAATCATAAAATCATAAGATTGGGAGAGAAGTGAAACTTCCTGAATTTTGGATGAAGTCAATGAAAAGAAACCAGATAAGATTAGAGGTGAACGTGTGGAAGCGTCTCGAACCGTTTGAAATTGAATCCTCGAACCAGTCGTTCTGATTTTATTTTATCCTAAGCTAAATCCAAATGGCATGAAGAATAAGAAGAAAATAATAAAGAAAATAAAAATAAAAATAAAATAAAAATAAAAGTAAATAATTTAAAATGAAAGAAGAAAGACAATTGGAAAAGTGAAGGGAAGAAGGGGGTTTAAATAGAGATGCATCCCATGCCCGTGTTCCTTCCTGTGGTGCCCACATGGCCAAGGCCACGACCGTGTGGGTATGGAAACCTATGCCTAAATACAAAAAGAAATAAAACTAAACTAATTAGTAGAGTTAGTGCTCGTGTTGCCTCCCGAGAAGCGCTCGTTTAAAGTCTTGAGCTAGACTTACCTATCATTCGCATAATCATGGTGGTTTGAGGAGGTGAAAATCCTTTCTCATGCGATCAATATAAAATTTAAATCGAGTAGTATTTACCTTAAAGGTGTTGATTTTAGGACTAGTTACCTCGACTGTTCCATTTGGGAAGATTTTGAGTACCTGATCTCCTATCTTAAGATGGGTTGTCCCATCATTAAGTTAGTTGTGGAGTTTCCTCGTTTTTGCTTCGTGTGTTTTTAGTCTCTCCTTGAAGTGTGTATTCCATTCGTTTAGTTCATCGATCCAAAGCCTTCGTTCCTTATGAATTTCTTCTTTATCGACACGAAGTCTAGGATCTGGCATCTGCGAAAGAGGTTCAAGAAATGACAAGTTAATATGTAATTTCTTTCAAAGTTTAAGAGACTTACCGAATTGTTCCTCTGTGTGGTCTTTCTTTATCACATTGGTGTATGGCACACGAGCTTGGTACTCTGTAATTACCGGGTTTGGTACATCCTGGCTTACCTCAACCTTACCTTCACTTACCACAGGCTCTTACCTCGGGTCAGATTCCACTAACCTTTCACTGTCATGAGTTGTTACGACTTGAATTTGCTCTTTTGGGTTAGTTTCAGTGTTGCTTGGCAAGCTTTCTTATAGTTGTTCTGAGATCAGTTTAGTAAGATGACCTAACTGATCCTTGAGCTCCTGTGACAATACTTCAAGTTTTGTTTCTACCTTTTGGAAACGTGTTTCTGAGGCTGCTATGAAATTTGTTAGCATCTCTTCAAGGTTCGACTCCTCTTCCTGTTGGTGAGGTGGTTGTTGAAAATCTTGAGGATGTTCCGGTCTTTGGCTATTTTGATCATCCAACGAGAAATTAGGATGGTACCTCCAACCTACATTATAAGTGTTACCATAAAAATTATTTTGAGGTCTAGGATAGTTACCCATATAGTGAGCATGTTCGTTTTTCATGCCATATCCATAGGGTGGGTACTCAGCATTCGCCACGCCTCCTAGATTCAAATCATATTGCATTTTGGGTGTACCTACGAGGAATCATATAAACCATCAAATTTTTTATGCAACATCTCTACCTGATTTGATAGCATGGTGATGGCATCGAGGTTGAAGACACTGGCTGCTTTAGTAGGAATTGTCCTCATGAATTGCCACTGATAATTATTCAATGCCAACTCCTCTATAAACTAAAATTATCTGCCAAAAGTAAATAAAGGAAAAATTAGCAAAGTAAAAACAAACAAATAAAAATAAAAATAAATTGCAATAAAAAAATGGCTAAAGTAATAAAAAAGAAGCTTTCTTAATATTTCAGTTCCCCAGCAACGACGCCAAAAACTTGATCGTTATTTTGTCGAGTCTTAAAATTTATATAAATAATAATCGAACCTGGAAACTAACTAAGACAATGATGGAGGCAAGCGCACCTATCGAACAGTAGTATAGTTTAGGCAAGACCGGAATGTCGAATCCCAAAGGAACCAAAAGTACTAATACTAGCTCTCTTTTTTATTATCTAGCCTAAGAATTAAGGAAATTTGTTGTTTAATCTAAATTAACTAACTAGTAAAATAAAAACTCTAAGACAAAGAAGAATGAAATTTGAAAAATAACTTGAGGAAAAACCAATTGATTAGGAATTGAAGGAGAGATCCGCCAACTTGAGTATAATTCTGGTTTCTTGAGATAAATCAACTGGCTATCTTCTAGTAAATCTACACAAATTTGCCCTCTTTGGCCTAGTTGAACTCCCCCTGACTAAAGCACTGGGTTCCCCCGACAAAAGCCCTGGCAGAAGGCTTCTGCCGAACTCCCCCTTTAAGTTGCCCCCTGGGGTGTTTATATAGACTTTAAGATGCCTTACTTGGCCCCTACATATCCTAATTCAAGTAGAATTCCTACTAGGTTGTTTGAATAGGCTTTGGAATGTGTTTCTTTGCCTCCAAGTATCCTATTCCGAGTAAAACTCCTCTTGGCCATGGCAAGGACATGCCCATGACACACGTCCGTGTGGATCGTGGCCAGTCCGTGTTTGAGTCTGCTGAAGAGACACGCCCGTGTGTTTCGGGGTCTAGGCCGTGATAGAGTAAATTAAGGAGGCACGACCGTGTGGTCTTGGGCCTAGGTCGTGTCGATTTTCATTTTGACCCAATTTAGTCCTTTTAGGCTCGTTTCTCGATCTTTTCATCGTCCGATGCTCTCTTGAGTATAAAACATGAAAACAACGGATTAAGAGCACCAAATTACATAATTCAAGGGATAAATCATCCAAAAGTATGCTAAATGTGGGCCTAAAATATGTTACTTCTAGGGTTCATCAAATAGTATCAACACATAACTAACCACATCACATGGCTAAGTTCATATCTCAAATTATACCAAATAACTAGCCTATACATGCCATATTTAGCTATATACAAATCTTCAAAATACCAAAACAAGTTTGAGTAGTGTGATGACGATCCTCGATGGTCCCCGAGCCTTCAATAGCTTTGATGATCTATATAACAGAGCAAACACACACAAAATAAGCTTTCAAAAGCTTAGTAAGCCATATACAAATAAACTTAGCATAAAATGCACATAACCGTAATGATACAATGACATTAATGGTTCTCATAGCAAATTCATCACATATATTTCTTTGGCTCATTTGCTTAGCCATATCTTACCACATTCTTCAACTCAAATGTCACATATACACATAGCTCTTTTAAGCATCTCTTCACATATCATTCTATCATTTCATTTCACATATCCATCTTAGTAAGTTCGTGTAGATACTTAACTTTCATACACACTTAGTGTACATAACAAGCGTACCTGAAACAGAAATACCAATCACATAGTCATTCGTATCTCGAATTTTCCCGTTGAACCGTTCGAAATCTAATAGGATACTCAGAGTGCTCGGAATAGTTGTATAATGCCAACGTCCCAGATGTGGTCTTACATGTAATTAGATATCGATGCCACTATCCCAAACAGTGTCTTACATGAATCAATACGATGCCAATGTCCCAGACATGGTCTTACACATAATTCTCATATCGATGCCAACGTCCCAAACATGGTCTTACACGAAATCTCGAATCAATGCCAACGTCCCAGACGTGGTCTTACATGATATCACATAACAGACACCTATGTCATGACATAGACTACCCTATCTATTACTAGGTTCAAACGGGACTTCTCGAACATTGTCACTATGTCCATTCTATCTCGAAATTCATGTATACATCATCTCATATACATTCATCATTATCAATAATCATAAGAACATACATAACTCATTACAAATAAATTTATTTGTATATTGACTTACCTTGGATTCAGATATTCGTTCGGACTCGGTTATTCGACTACTTTCACTTTCCCGCGATCTAAGTCTGTTTTCTTTGGTTCCTGATCTTAATTTAGCTAATCAATGATCGAACCCTAGCTTGTTTATTTCTTCTTCTTCTTTGCCAAATTTTTTACACAAAAGATGATAACTCTTATCTTTCTTATGTTTGTTTTATTTAATAAACATTTTAATGTCAATTTACAATATTAACCTTCATATAAAACATACATAACCCATAAAGTTAATGGCATAACCGTCCAAAGTCTTCCACTATCATTATTAATGGCATAATTTCCTCATAAGGCCTTTACACTTAGAAACCACATCAATTTGGCCATTAATCAAATAGAAAGCCTCTTTTACAATTTATGCTATTTAGTCCTTTTGTCAAAATAAGCATACGAACAGACAAATTTTCGTGCGAAATCTTCACACATGCTTAATCATAAATAAAAAACACAGAAAATAATATTAAAATATTTTACTGACTCAGATTTGTGGTCCTAAAACCACTATTCCAACTAGGGTCTAAACTGGAATGTTACAGAATCCCTCTTGTTCTTACCCCTCTCTATATCTCTGTTTTGGTGCTCAGCGCGCTTAACATCCTCGGTGATCTTCACCTTCTCGACCAGAATAGAAAAATCTCACTCCCTCTGTGGAGCTATCAGAACTCTCAAATTATCTCTGAAGCCATCCTCAAAGCAGACACACCTCTCATACTCCGATGCCACCATACCTCGCGCATAGCGGCTCAACCTTAGGAACTCGGCCTCATACTTGGCCACTGATCGATCCCCTTGAGAATATTTAGAAACTCCCTCCTAGAGCGTCCACATAACTGGTTCCCACATATTTCCCCTGGAATGTAGTCTTAAAGAACTCCCAATTCAGACGTTCAGGCTAAGTGCTCTCCCTAATAGTCAGCCACCATTGATAAGCCTCGTCTCATAACAGAGAGACTGCACTCTTTAATATCTATTCAGGGGTGCAATCTAAGTCATCCATAATCCACTCCGTAACCTCTATCCAGTACTTGGCCACATTAGTCCAGTGAAACCCCTAAAAAGTTTAGCTCCATTGGACCGAAGTCGTTCCGTAATTGACTTACAGTCCCCAGTTCTAGTATTAGGCCCAGCTACCCTATCTAATATCCTTAGCATAGCCTAGGACAATGCATCGTTCCTAGCCATGCGATCTTGAGACCTAGTCTCAGTAGCAGGTGACACTGGCGTCTCACTCGTGTCCAGATTTGGCATACTGCCCAGTGAAGAGGACTTAGTTCGAGCCCCTCCACGACCTCTACTTTGGCCTCTAGTACCTCGTCCGCAGATACATCGTGCGCTCATCGTAAATTATAGGTTTTCTCTACATTAATAGTTTTATGAATCAGTTACAGTTTCAGTATTTATTAGCAAAAATTTTGTAAAAGTAGTTTTAGTAATTTGGAGTTTGTTTTCGTATGTTGCATTCTTCACAATAGTTTCAATACACACTACTAGAGTGTTTTTACAGTATACTACCTACCGTAGTCTCAAAATATACTATCTACAGTATTTTTAGTTCAAACTTATCTCATTTTCAAAAGACTTATAGGATCGGCGCCGAAGACTCGGTGTACCACATACTAAGTCAAATCATTTTAAATAATATTGAGATTAATTCTTTAAAAACCAATTTTTGAAACCCAAAATCCATAGCTGAGTTTTGCAACTTGACTTTGATACCACTAAATGTAACACCCCCAAACACGGCTTGGACGTTACGGACAGATCTAGCGATGTCACATGTTAGGGTGATTGAAAACTAAATTAACGATAAACCATTTCCGTTTGTTAACATTTGATTAACTAAAAAAAATGCATGTCCATTGATTTGTCTCAAACTTATCTTTTTAGCGAAAGCTTTGGAAATCATTCATTTTTTAAGTAAAATCGTTCATTTTATAGAAAACCTTTGTTTTTAGAAAATTCCATATTTTGTTAATGTTGTAGTTGTAAGTCCGTAAAAGCAATTAAAATTTCCAAAGTTAAAGAAAAATAGTTCATAAAGTCCAACTACATAAAAATACCCCATAAATAAATAAAACCATAAACAAAAGTAAGCAATTTAAATATATGTGGCCACCGTCGAGTCTTTCGCTGCACCGAACTGTCAAGTCTAGGGATTACCTATATAGATTAACAGAAAGGGGTGAGTTTACGTAAACTTAGTGTGTAATCCCCATAGAAACATGCATACAGTCAATTAGCAGTAAACAGTCAAATGCATTCTGAGGCCTAAACCCATTACAGTTTCAGTAGTAGTTTGGGCCTTAGCCCATTTCAGTTCAGTGTCAGATAAGCATTAGGGCTTTAGTCCATCACAGTAACAGTAATGCAAATAGTAATCTGTGAAAAGAGTCCTACCCACCAGCCTCTACACACCATCTCTGTCCATCCTTACACTCCATGTGGAGTTCAAAACACCCACACATCCCTACACTCCACGTAGTACCAAATGCGGCACATATTTAGTATATTGCAACTGAGTTTCTAAATAATAGGCTTAAAGCCTTTCAGTACACTTCCTTCAAATATCATCATCCCAACCCAATACAATGCAAACATACAATATGTCATGCTTTTATGAACCATCAATCATACATATACATATATACATCAGTAATTATGCATAATTTATCATTCTTCATATACATTCAGATTATATATTTAGGAGTCTAGGTAACACTTACCGACCCTACAGTAGGTTCACAGTCGAATTGGGCGACCCATGCAACCCTAGGAATCATTTCATATAAATGGGATCACATGTCCATGTGGCTAGCCCGTGTGGCCCACACGCCCAGATTGGCCTTGGCCCGTGTAGATCACACGGCCTGGCCCAAATTCCCACACGCCCATGTGGACTACCCCTGTGGCCCACATGACCCAAATCAGTCTAGCTCGTGTGTCGCACATGGCCTACCAAGCCATCATACGGCCATGTCTTGCATGAACGGCTTGGCCTCGTCGATCACACACCCGTGCTAGGGTACATGGCCTACCACATGGGTGACCACACGTCCCTGTGGCATTGGCAGTGCATTTTCGGGTACACATCTGGTAAGATTTTGATACTACTGCAACTACGAACACTCCAGGACATAAAAATTAGTATACCAACGCTCAGCATCAGAAATATTACAGGTTTGAATCGAAATTTCAAAATCGAGAATGATATCAATCCCCCTTCAACACTTACCCTAACACTCTTGAACGATTTGATCACGTTTCTGCAACAGTAACGCCACAACATTCTTGATTTGCTGTTACCAAAACACAATTTCGTTACTAAATAGAAAAGGGAACAAATCGTTCTATCGATTCTAAAGAAGAACACTCTACTCGATTAAAAATACTACCATTACTTACCCACACCAGAAAAATGTTGAATACGAGAACCACAAATTGAAAACAAAATTGACAATGGAAAGGAAATGAGCAAGAATTCGACAGGGGAGAAGAGGGGAGAATTGACGTCAGAAAAATTCTTGGGAGATAAGAGAGAAAATTTTGAAAAGATAATATCAGAATAACTCCCATATCCCCTCAAATCTCTCCCACTAACCCACTACTCAGAATTCCTATTTGACTGAAACTCTCTCGGTCAAACGATCAAAAATAAACTCCCACGCTTGCGCAAGGATTCGAACTCCAGACTTCCAACACACCAACACACAACTTAACCACCAGACCAGCAGGCCTATTCTCATATGGTTTAATAAATAATTAAATATAAGCACATTGAACAGATATAGAGCTTATATTAGAAAAATACCAAAATTTTCCAAAGCTAAGGCTTGAACTTGGGACCTCCCACACACACCTAGGACACTTAACCACTAAAGTAAATACACAGTTGTGTCCTATTTTAATAGAGAAAAATAGAAATTTTTGGGGCGTTACAACATTCTTATGCAATAACTTTGTCATCGGCAAGGCTATCTTCGAAAATTCATTTACAAATCTTCGGTAATAACCAGCTAGTCCAAGGAAACTACGAACCTCTGACACATTCCTCGATGTTTCCCACTGAACAATTGCCTCGATTTTTTTTTTGGATCAACTCTAATTCCATATGCTGAAATAACATGACCAAAATTACAACCTCTGATAATCAAAATTCATACTTGCTAAGCTTCTCGACTCAACCAATTTAGTATTAACATATGAATACGAAGATCCCAGATCTATCAAAGCATAAACATGTTTTGAATGTAATAAAAATATACCTGTCACAACATCATTAGCATCACCATCCTCACGAGTTCGCACAACATAAGTTAGAGCTAGCATTCTAGCCTCTGACTATTGAGTAAAAACATCATTTCTCTTTCTAGCCCCACCTCTCGAAAATGAACCACTTCGACTTAACCCGCGACCTCTAGAAGCAGGCATAAATCTCTGAAAAGTAACAGGTGTAGCATTTTCTTTCTTGGAACAATCTCTAACAAAATGTTTTGTAGATCCACAGCAAAAACAACCTCGAGTTAATTTCCAGCATTCACCACGGTGCTCACAAATCAAAATTTTAGTATCCCAAGATGGACCTTGCACACTAACCGTAGACACAGTCGGTTGTCTATCAGTTCTATAAGATTTTAAATTTGATCTACAACTACCATGGAATTCTTTTCATTCTTCGGTTGTGGATTTGAACTAGCAGTTCCAGGACATTTTCCAACAGTACAAGTATTCTTAGTCTTTTTATCAAAATCCAGAACTTGCTTTACCATTCTTGCCCGTTCAACTAAATCTGCAAATTCAATGATTCTGTGAGATACCAACTGCACTTGTAACTCATCGCGTAAACCACGCAGGAATCGCTTGCAATTGTCAATTTCAGTCAGTACAAACTCAACAGCATACCTACTAAGTAGCAAAACTCTCGTTCATAATCAACCACGGACATTTCACCTTGTTTTAGCATAAAAAACTCTTTTTTTCTGTCTTCAATATACAATTCACCCAAATATTTCTTTCAAAATTCCTTTTGGAAAAATTCTCAATTTACCTGTTCTGCGGTTACATGACGCGTCATTGATTGCCACCAAGTATATGCATCTCCTTGTAGTAGAGAAACAACACACATTAAAATTTCACGTGAATTGCATTCAAGTTGTTCCAAAATTCTTTTAGTAGATTCTATCCAAATTTCAGCTGCAGAAGGATCAACTCGTTTCAAACCCGAACCCTCAGTTGTACCATATTTACGCAATTCTTTAATCAAAGCTTGACGAACAGTAGGTGCAGATGTCGTAGCGGATGTAGTTCCAGCCACACGCTGAAGAGCATCAGCAATAGCTCTAAGTAATTATGAATAATCTCTTTCCCCAATATTACCTCATTCAACATTAGGTTGTTGAGTACTAACTGGATTGACACTCGGTGTCGCTAATTCGGTTTCATCTAATTCATTGGAGACATCATCTTCAGTATACATCTCTTGATCAATATCATCAATATAATCATCCAACAATTTCAACTATAAAACAAAACAAATGTATATATCAGCATCCAAATTCCAACTCAATTTGACTCAATTATGGCATGTATCTCTAGACTCAATTTTTCGAGCTCAATTTAGTCCAAGAATCGACCAAACCTACAAAGTTCTGATACCACTAAATGTAACACCCCTAAACACATCCATCGCCAGAATAGGGTTACGAATTATTATCAATCAAATAGACAAAATTTCAATCATTTCATATTATATAATATTCAAGTCAAAACTAATCAAACTCATACATATTATCTCTTTTTCGAACCCTTGAGGCCCAATATACATGCTAGAAACAAGTCGGGACTAATTCAGAAACTGAAGAATTTTTTATTAGAAATATTAAATTAATCATCCTAGGTGTCTAACCAATGTACCCTCATAGGTACCACAATTATATAATGAAAATCTATCAATAAAACATCATTCAAATCCAATTTATAAACATGTCAAATTCAATCAATTTTGCCTATTTCATGTTCATTCAAACATTAACTTAAACATGCCATAATATGACTTCAAACATAAACTCATATTTATATGTATATACCAAACTAATATTAAACTTATAACCTCATTTACAATCAATTTACAAAATAATTATTATTTAGACACCCTAGGTATATGCCGACACAAAAGATAGACATCACCACATTTGAGTTCTGGATCGTTGTTGGATGCTGAATCGGCAATCAAAATTAAGTACCTAACCTGGGCACGGAAAATAAAACCGTACGCTAAGTAAAACTCAGAGGTATTTCTATAATCCGAATATTTAAAGGAAAGAAATTACAAATACACGATTGAAATATTGACACATATTAATATTTAATTATTACAACAACCATATCATATTTCATTTTTTTGACAAATATTTCAATTCTCATACTTGCTATATAAATAGCTTTTCACAATTTATTTCACATTTCATTATACAATTGCATTATCCATTCCATAATCATTTCATGAGTACATAACTCATATATTCCATATATTTGCAACATATTTCACATTCTATTTTCAATTCACTATTTCACTTCCATTTCTCATAGTTTCTCTACTGATCTGATGCTTTTCCCATTTGATGAATTCGATATTATTTTGGGAATGGATTGGTTGTTTATGCATAATGCCGTTGTGAACTGTAAAAAAATCTATTGATTTAAGAAGTCCGAATGACGAGATTATATGGATTGAGTCTGATGATTTGAATGGATTGCCTGCTGTGATATCCATTTTGAAAGCTCAGAGTTATGTGAAAAAGGGGTATGAATCATATTTTGCTTATGTGATTGATTCAAAAGTATCCGAGAAGAAAGTTAAATCAGTACCTATTGTTTGTGATTTTTTTGATGTGTTCCCTGAAGAGTTACTAGGTTTACCTCTGATTCGTGAAGTTGAATTTGGTATTGAATTATTGCCTGGTACGACACCTATATCGATAGCTCATATAGAATGGCACCAACAGAGTTGAAAGAGTTAAAGTCACAGCTAAAAGAATTGACCGATAGAGGGTTTGCTAGACCAAGTTTTTTGCCTTGGGGTGCTCCTGTTCTATTTGTGAATAAGAAAGATGGAACGATGAGAATGTGCATTGATTATCGTCATTTGAATAAGGTGACCATAAAGAACAAATATCTGTTGCCTAGGATTGATGACTTATTCGATCAGTTAAAAGGAGCTACTGTATTTTCAAAGATTGATCTAAGATCAGGATACTACCAATTGAGAGTTAAAGATTCAGATATTCTGAAAATTGCCTTCAGAACGAGGTACGGGCATTATGAGTTTTTAGTTATGCCATTTGGACTAACCAATGCTCCTACTATTTTTATGGATCTGATGAACAAAATTTTCAGACCGTACTTAGATCAATTTGTTGTAGTATTCATAGATGATATATTGATCTATTCACGGAATGAAAATGAGCATGCTAAACACTTGAGGATTGTGTTGCAAACTCTGTGAGAGAAGCAATTGTACGCAAAATTCAGCAAATGTGAATTCTGGTTGAATGAGGTCAGTTTTCTGGGGCATATTGTGTCAGCTTCTGGGATTCGTATTGATCTAAGCAAGATTTTTGCTATTCTGAATTGGAAACCTCCGAGAAATGTATCTGAAGTTCATAGTTTTCTGGGTTTAGCTGGTTATTACCGTAGATTTGTAAAGGGTTTTTCAACAATAGCTACTCCGTTGATAAGATTACTTCAGAAAGATATCAGATTTGAATGGTCGGATAAATGTCAGAGAAGTTTTGATCAGTTGAAAACTCTGTTAACAGAAGCTCTAGTGTTAGTACAACCAGAATCGGGTAAGGAATTCGTTGTATACAGTGATGCTTTGTTAAACGATTTGGGATGTGTTTTGAGGCAAGAGGGCAAAGTGGTAGCTTATGCTTCGAGACAATTAAAGCCTCATGAAAAGAATTATCTAAAACACGACCTTGAATTAGTTGTGATTGTGTTTGCACTTAAAATTTGGCTTCATTATTTGTACGGTGAGAAATGTCATGTGTTTTCAGATCATAAAAGTCTGAAATATCTAATGACCCAGAAAGATTTGAACCTGAGTCAAAGAACATGGTTAGAACTGTTAAAAGATTACGAGCTTGTGATAGATTATCATCTGGGTAAAGCAAACATGGTTTCTAATGCGTTGAGTAGAAAATCATTGTTTGCACTACATGCTTTGAATGCTCAGTTAGATTTGTCTGATGATAGTCCTGTGATAGCTGAATTGAGAGCGAAACCGTTATTTGTACAGCAAATATGTGATGCTCAGAAGGTTGATAATGAATTGTTGTTGAAACGAGCTCAGTGTGAATTGAATTCTGAATTTGAATTTTGAGTTGTTTGAGTTTCTGAGATCAAATCTGTGTTCCAAGAAATCTGGAACTGATTTAATTGATTTTGGGTGAAGCATATAACAGTCGCCTATTTGTCTATCCGAAAAGTACAAAGATGTATCATGATTTGAAACGACACTACTGGTGGTCTGGTATGAAACGGGACATTTCTAAATTTGTTTCAAAATGCTTAGTTTGTCAGCAAGTGAAAGTAGAACATCAAGTTCCGTCTGGGTTGTTACAGCTCGATTCTTATTCCTGAATGGAAATGGGATAGATTAACTATGGATTTTGTTTCTGGGTTGCCTCTAACTCCTAGAAAGAAAGATACGATTTGGGTTGTAGTTGACCGATTAACAAAATCTGCCCATTTTATTTTAGTAAGATTTGACTTTTCACTCGAGAGATTAGTCGAGCTTTATATTTCTGAGATTGTGAGATTGCACGGGGTGCCACTATCTATTGTGTCAGATAGAGACTCGATATTCACATCGAGTTCTGAAAGAAATTGTAAAAAGCTTTGGGCACGAAATCGCATTTCAGTACAGCTTTTCATCCGCAGACGGATGGTCAATCTGAGCGAGTCATTCAAATTTTAGAGGATATGTTGAGATGCTGTATACTTGAGTTTATTGGTTCGTGGGAACAGTATCTGCCGTTGATCGAGTTTGCGTACAACAATAGTTTTCAGACGAGCATTAAAATGGCACCTTATGAAGCTTTGTACGGACGTAAATGTCGTACACCTCTGTATTGGACTGAGCTTAGTGAAAATAAGCTTCACGACGTTGATTTGATAAAAGATACTAAAAAGAAAGTGAAACTGATTCGAGATTGTTTGAAAGCAGCATCTGATCGTCAGAAGTCCTATGCAGACTTAAAACGAAAGGATATAGAATTTGAGATTGGCGATAAAGTATTTTTGAAAGTGTCTCCGTGGAAGAAAGTGCTCCGATTTGGAAGTAAAGGCAAGTTAAGTCTGAGATTCATCGGACCGTATGAGATCATTGAATGTTTTGGGCCTGTTGCATATAGATTGAAGTTACCCTCTGAACTAGAAAAGATTCACAATGTATTTCACGTTTCGATGCTCCGTAAATATCGGTCTGATCCGTCACATGTGATTGCCCCATCTGAAATTGAAATCTAATCTGATATGACATACGAAGAGGAATTGATTCGTATCTTAGCTCGTGAAGTAAAAGAGTTAAGAAACAAGAAAATTCCATTAGTGAAAGTATTGTGTAATTGACACAGATTAGAAGAGGCTACGTGGAGCCTGAACATTCAATGAGACAGCAACATCCGAATCTGTTTAACGGTAAGGTTTTCAGAGACAAAATCCCTAGGGGGAGAATTGTAACAGTCTGGTTTATACCCTAGTCGAACAGTGGTTTCGGGACCACAAATCTGAGTCTGTATAATATTTTAATATTATTTTCGATACGTTGATATGTGACTAAGCATGTGTTTAAATTCCGTAAGCTAATTAGTCCGTTTGAATGTTTAATTTGAGCAAAGGATTAAATTGCACTAAATGTGAAAGTTGCTTGCTAATTGCTAAAGTACCAATGTGTTGTGACTCTTTTAAGGTTGAGTCCTTATGTTGTTATTATGCCAACTTATAGTTAATGGATGAATGAAAGACAATCATGCCCCTGCTACATGTTCGTTTTAATTGTTTAATGAAAGGTTAAATTTGTAAATGGATTAGTATATATGATATATTGGATAAAACATAACAAAATGGCCATTTTATTCATCCCACTTTGGCCGAATATAGCAAAGAAAAATGTAGAACTTGAGCTTTAAGGGTTTTAGCTATTTCAAGCTATAATTTAGGTAAGTTTTGACTTCGATTTTCGATAATTTCTACGTTTTTGCAATCGTTGCTTTGGGAGCTACTAAACCCATGTCTCAATTTGATGAATTGATGATGTTTGTGTAAAATGCCATTGATGCTATGTTGAGTTTTGTGATGTTTTATGATGTTAAATGGAAGATTTAAGCTTGATGAACATGTTTTGTTCTTGAAGTTTTGTTGAATTTAGCTAAATAGGGCTAAATTGTGAAAATGGTAAATTGAAGGACTAAATAGAAAATTTGATGAAATATTTGGGCATATATAGTCCCTAGAGAGGTTCGACCAAGCATGTGTGCGTGGGGATTTTGTGAAATTGATGTTTTGTGAAAAATGGACTAAATTGTTAAAGTGTGCAAATATGAGGTTTAATTTGCAAATAGCTCTAAATATGTGTCTTTGGATTTAATTGAATAAAATAGTGAATAAAAGGATAAATTCTAAATATGTTTAGATTAAGAACCGAGGAAAATGGACTTAGATCGGGGGAAAGCGAAAATAACTGAGTAGCCGTTTCCGTTCGATAAACCAAATCCGAGGTAAGTCACTATGCAAATAAACTTATCTGTATTGAATTGAATGTATGTAGTCTTATGTCTATCGATGAAAAATGAATGGCTATGAGATGCTAAGTGTGTGAATTTTGAAATAAGTTCGATATAGTGATAAAGCCGAGAAGTCCCGCATGAACCTAGGAATAGATAGGATTAGCTATGTCATGACATAGGTATCTATTCTGTTTTATCAAGTAAGACCACGTCCGGGACGTTGGCATTGATTTGAAATTTCATGTAAGACCTCGTCTAGGGATGTAGGCATCGATATGAACTTTATGAGTAAGACCATGTTTGGGACATCGGCATGATATTGACTCGTGTAAGACTACGTCTGGGATGTCGGCATCGTTATGATTTGTACGTGTAAGACCCTGTCTGGGATAGTGGCATCGATATACGAGTGCATGAAAGACCTCATCTGGGACTTTGGCATTGTACTATTATTCCGAGCTTTCTAAGTATCATACTAGGTTCCTAAGAGTTAAACGGGCAAGTCTACAATACGAATGATATATCCGAGTTATGATCAATTAAGTGAATGAATATCCGATTCAGGTACGTTGAATGTGCATTAAGTATGCATGAATGGTAAGTGTGCATATGACTTTGATTTGAAGAAAGGTATGTTTGAATAGGATAATGTGAATGAGATGCAAGGAAGATTGTGAATGAGCCATGTGTTTCAAATGAGTTTTGAATGGATAAAAGTGACCAATGTAGTCATAAGTATGAATCAAGCATGTACATGATAAATTGTTAAGTGAATGAGATGTGCAAAAGTTTTAAATTGCATTTATGCTTTTTATGCCAAGTTTATTTGTATATGACTCACTAAGCTTTTGGAAAGCTTACTCTGTGTGTGTGTTTTCTCTGTTTTATAGGTCGTCGAAGCTACTGAAGGCTCGGGATTGTCAAGGATCATCATCACACTACAAAAACTTATTTTTGTACCCTTTTGAAAATGTATATGGCTAAATATGACATGTATAGGCTAGATAAGTGTATATGTTTATGAAGTGAGCATGGCCATGTGTTATGGCAAGTTTAATTTGGTAATATGCTTGAATGAATGTGATATTTGATGCATATATTAGTAAGGTAGAAGCTTATGAAATAACCAAGTTTATGGTTAGTTAAATGATGAAGTTTTGCTTTAGTTATGTATGTGTTATTGTTTTGAAAGATGATATGAATGATTTGGCTATTGAATGTAAGGGTAAAGTGAACCATTTGATATGTTTTGGTTTCCATATATGCATATTATGTTTAGATATATATTGCTTGTAGGAAGACCCTAAGTGGGTGGCATATTGGCCTTGTAAAAGGGCCTATAATGTCATACGGTTGATGCACACGGGCATGCCTAAGACCGTGGGTAAATTGGCAGAATGTGGCTTAAATTGCACACTACCTCGACACGGGTGTGCTTGGTTGCCGTGTGAGAAATGGCAGTATGTGATCTAGTAGTACATGGCCTTAGCACACGGGTGTGCTTGGTGACCATGTTGAATTTGGCAGTATACCACCACGAGGAGGACACACGGGAGTGTCCAGTAGCCGTGGGTAAGGCACGGACTACGCCCATGGTCGTGTGTCCCCTGTATGTTAGAAAAGTTTCAAATTTTTTATGAAATTTCTTATATGTTTCGGTTTAGTCCCGACTTGATTTATAAGCAAGATTAAGGTCTCGATGACCTACTTAAGGGACATAATGATTGATGTTGATGAATAGTTGTACAATTAATTCTGTAAATGTTTTTGATCTGTCTGGTAACGCCTTTAACCCTAATTATGTGATCGGACACGGGATAGGGGTGTTACAACATGTAACATAGCAACTCATTATAAATACAACTATATATCTAGCCATATCACATGGCTATGTTCACATATCTCAAACATAACTCAAAGTGACTAGCCTATACATGCCATACAAATATATACATTTTCAAAAGCTACCAAAATAAAATTTGGTAGTGTGATGACAATCCTCTATGGTCCCTGAGCCTTCAACAGCTTTGACGATCTATAAAATAGAATTAACAGACACAGAGTAAGCTTTCAAAAGCTTAGTAAGCCATATACAAATAAACTTAACATATAATCAATTATAAGAATGGCAAATCAAATTTAGAAATATATTTCATTCTATACACATAGATTTCTCTTTGGCTCAATTGGTTTGATATTGCTTTCCAACACATCATGTCTCAAGCATCTCTTTTTCTCATATATCAAACATACACATAACACACTTTGGTCATAGCATCCATGTACATCTTAGCTTACCTCTTAGGCTTATTCAAAACATATACTTCAGACGTATGTGAAACGGATAGATATCACATATAATAATTCATTTCTTGGATTCTCCCGTTGAATCGTTCAGAATCTAATAGGATGCTCAGAGTGCTCGGAATAGTCGTACAATGCCAACGTCTCAAACTAGGTATTACATGTACTCATATATCGATGCCACTATCCCAGACAGGGTCTTACACGAAACAATACGATGCCAGTGTCCCAGACATGGTCTTACACGTAAATCTCATATCAATGCCAATGTCCCAGACGTGGTCTTACATAATATCACATATCGGACACCTATGTCATGACATATACTATCCTATCTATTCCTAGGTTCAAATGGGACTTCTCGGACACTGATAACTTGTCGATATATGCATAAACCCGGATTTCATATACATTCCATCTCAATGGATATTCATACAAATTAAAATCTCATATATGTAGAAATAATTCAATTCAAATATATTTATTTGTATATTGACTTACATCGGATTCGAATATTCGATCAGATTCGGTTATTCGACTACTTTCGATTTCCCATGGTGTAAGTCTATTTTTTTCGGTTCTTGATCTATACATATTCAAATATAACTCATTTATTCACTAATGCACCAATTCAATCCAAATACACATATTTAGGGCAATTTACAAATTAGCCCTCACATTTTCACATTTGGACAATTTAGTCCTTATTTCACAAAATCACAAAATACACCAAATTTCATATTATCCATGCCTAGTGAATTCTCATGTAGTTCATACAAGTCCCCACATTTCATTTATTTTATAATTTAGTCCTTCAACATACTATTTCCTCAATTTAATCCAAAATACTCAAATTCATCAAAAACTCAAAGACAAACTATATTAATCAAACATATATCTTTCATAATTCACCATCAAACTTCATAAAACTCATGTGTTCATCAATGACTCATTTCAAAATTATCATAAATTCTCAAAATTAAGACATGGGTTTCAAAGCACTTTAAGCAACGATTACAAAAACATAGAAATTATCAAAAACCAATCAAAAACCATTCCTTAATTTAGCCAAACCATAGCCGAATGCCCTTGGTTTCTTATTCTCTTTTTCTTTTCTTTGTTTCGGTCAAAATAGAAAGATGAACACAAGGTAATGGCTTTCTTCTTTAATGTTTGTTTAATATGTCATATATTCTATTATTTCATTTACTAAATTAACCTTTTACTAAACATAAAACCATATATACATTAAGGGCATACTTGTCATTTACCATCCATTAACTTCATTAATGGACTAATTGCCTATTAAGGACTTCACATTATAAAGACATTAACAATTTAGCACTTATGCATTATAAAGACATTAACAATTTAACACTTGTGCATTTATCCATCAAATTTTCATTTTATGCTATTAAATCCTTTTGTCAAATTAAGCATACAAACGAGCAAATTAACTCACGAAACTTTAGCACATGCTTAATCACATACAGTAAACACAGAAAATAATATTAAAATATTTTTTAGACTCAAATTTGTGGTCCCGAAACCACTATTCGACTAGGGCCTAAATCGATTGTTACAATTCTCCCCATAGGACTTTTGTCCCCAAAAATCTTACCGTTAAACAGATTTAGATATTGTTTTGTCATTGTATCTTCAGGCTCCCACGTAGCCTATTCCACTTTGTGTCGATGCCATAGCACTTTCGCTAATGGAATGTTCTTATTTATCAACTCTTTCACTTCACAAGCTAAGATACGGATCGATTCTTCTTCATAAGTCATATCGGTTGATTTCAATTCCAGACAGAGGAATCGCATGTGATGGATCGGATCGGTATCTACGGAGCAGTGAAACATGAAATACATTATGTATCTATTGTAGCTCGAAGGGTAATAACAATCTCTATGGCCAACACGCTCGATAATCTCATATGGCCCGATGAACCTCAAACTCAACTTGCTTTTACGTTTGAATCTGAGTACTTTCTTCCACAGAGATACTCTCAAAAATAATTTATCCCTAATTTAGAATTCAATGTCTTTTATTTTCAAGTCTGCATTGGACTTCTGACGATCAGAAGCTATTTTCAGACTGTCACGGATCACTTTCACTTTCTATTCAATGTCTTTTATTAAATCGACCCCGTGTATCTTATTCTTGCTGAGCTCAGTCCAATACAGAGGTGTTAGACATTTACGTCCGTACAAAGCTTCATAAGGTGCCATTTTGATGCTCTACTAAAAACTATTATTATAGGTAAATTCAATCAATGGTCAAGAATGCAGCATCTCAACATATCCTCGAGAATTTGAATGATCCATTCGGATTGACCATCCGTTTGCAGGTGAAAAGCTATACTAAAATGCAATTTCGTGCCTAAAGCTTCTTGCAATTTCTTCCACAACCGTGAAGTAAACATCAGATCTCTATCTGACACAATAGACAGTGGCACTCCGTGTAATCTCATAATATCAGAAATGTAAAGCTCAGCTAACTTATCAAGTGAGTAATCAGATCTCACCGGAATAAAATGGGTAGATTTCGTCAAACGATCAACTACAACCCAAATTGCATCTTTCTTTCTCGGAGTTAAAGGCAAACCATAAACAAAGTCCATCGTCAGTCTATCCCATTTCCACTCAGGAATCAGAATTGGTTGCAATAAACCAGATGGAACCTGATGTTTAGCTTTAGCTTGCTGACAGACTAAACATTTTGATACAAAATTAGAGATATCTCTTTTCATACTAGACCACCAATAGTGTTGCTTAAGATCATGATACATCTTCGTACTTCCTGAACGAACGGATAGACGACTATTTTGAGCTTCACTCAAAATCAACTGAATCAACTCTGAGTTTCTCAGAACACACATTTGATCTTGGAACCCCAAGCAATCATAAACATCAACTCGAAATTCAGAATCAGAGTTCGAATCATACTGAGCTCGTTTCGCTAACATTTATTACCAATCTTCTGAGCATCACATATTTGTTGTAAAAAAATGGTTTTGCTTTCAATTTGGCTATCACTAAACCACCATCAGACAAGTCTAAATGAGCATTCATAACACACAATGCAAACAATGACTTTCGACTTAGTGCATTAGCAATAACATTTGCCTTACCCGTGTGATAATCAATCACAAGCTCGTAGTCTTTCAACAGCTCTAACCATCTTCTCTATCGCAGATTCAAATCTTTCTGAGTCATCAAATATTTCAAACTTTTGTGATTCAAAAACACATGACGCTTTTCACCGAAGAGGTAGTGATGCCATATTTTTAGTGCGAACACAAATGCAACTAACTCAAGATCATGTGTCAGATAATTCTTTTCATGCGGCTTTAATTATCTTGAGACATAAGCTATAACGTTGCCTTCCTACATCAAAACACATCCCAAACCATTTAATGAAGCATCACTATAAATCATAAATTCTTTACCCGATTCTGGTTGTATCAAAATTGGAGCTTCAGTCAACGGAATTTTTAACTGATCAAAACTTTTCTGACATTTATCGGACCATTCGAATCTCACATATTTCAGAAGTAATTTAGTCAGCGGAGTAGCTATTATTGAGAACCATTTTACAAACCGACGATAATAACCAGCTAGTCCCAGAAAACTTGAACTTCAAACACATTCTTTGGAGGCTTCCATTCCAGAATAGTAGAAATCTTCCTTGGATCAACTCGTATTCCAGAGGCCGATACAATATGTCCTAAAAAACTGACTTCATGCAACCATAATTCGCATTTGCTGAATTTTGTATACAATTACTTTTCTCTCAGAGTTTGCAACACAATTCACAGATGTTTAGCATGTTTAATTTCATTTTGAGAATAAATCAAAATTTCGTCAATGAAAACAATAAGAAATCGATCTAGGTATGGTCTGAAAATTCTGTTCATCAGATCCATAAAAACAGTAGGAGTATTCGTTTGTCCGAAAGGCATAACTAAAAACTCGTAATGCCTGTACCTCATTCTGAAAGCAGTTTACGGAATGCCTGAGTCTTTTACCCTCAACTGGTAGTAACCCGATCTCTTATCTATCTTTCAAAACACAGTGGCTCCTTTTAGCTGATCAAACAAATCGTCAATCCTGGGCAACGGATATTTATTCTTTATGGTCACTTTGTTCAACTCACTATAATCAATGCACATTCTTATCGCGCCATCTTTCTTTTTCACAAACAGAACTGGAGTACCCCAAGGTGAGAAACTCAGTCTTGCGAACCCTATGTTAGTTAAGTCTTGCAACTGTGACTTTAACTCTTTCAGTTCTGTTGGTGCCATTCTATATAGAGCTATCAAAATAGGAGTTGTACCAGACAACAAATCAATACCAAATTCAACTTCATGCATCTGAGGCAATCCCGATAGTTCTTCAAGGAATACATCATGGAACTCACAAACAATTGGCACTGATTCAACTTTCTTTTCAGATACTTTTGAATCAATCACATAATCAAAATATGCTTCATACCCCTTTTTCAAATAACTTTGAGCTTTCAACACAGATATCACTGCAGGTAATCCAGTCAAATCAGTAGACTTAACCTGAACTATTTCATCATTTAGGTATCTCAAATCAATAGTATTTCTTTTACAGTTCACAACAGCATCATGCAATGTCAACCAATCCATACCCAAAATTATATCAAACTCTTAAATGGTAATAACATCAGATTGACAGGAAAACATTTATTTCGAAACATCAACGGGCAGTTCTTGAATACTTTGTCAACCAGGACATTTTTACCTAGGGGTTCGATACTTTTATAACAAACTCAGTAGACTCTATAGGCAAAGTCTTATTGGATACTATGTTCATGCATATATATAAGTGAGTGGAACCTATGTCTATCAATGCAATCACAGAAGTATCATTAAGGGTAAAAGTACCCGTAATAACATCTAAATATGAAGCTTCCTCACGAGCTCTAATGGCATACGCTCTAGCAGGTGCTATAGCTTCAGATTTTACTATGGTGTCTCTCGTAGTTCTTTGACTACCACTGACATTTCTTACGTTTCGAGAGGGTTTACCTCTAGCTGCAACATTGTCGGACCTCGAGTTCGGAACAATCTCTTGTTCAAAAAACTCTAGGCATTCTCCAATAAAATGATCTAACGATCCACATCTGAAGCAAGCACGATCATTCAATCTACAACTTCTCGAATTCCTTTTATGATAATGTTTACATTCAGGTTGCTCGGATCAGACGTTTCCAACACTTTCCATTGGAGTTGCTGGAGCTTTGAAGCTCAACTGTGATCTAGCTCGATCTCTACCCAAATGTCCCACATTAGCCTTTGAACGACTATGCTCATCTCAGAATTTCTTTGAAGCAGACTGAAATGATTTGCTCAAAAATCTCTTTCTCACATCTCTAGCTTCAGACTCAGCTTTTCTTTTGTCTTTCCCGAGTGCCTCAGCATTACATGCTTGGTCAACAAGCACAATGAACTCTTTTATCTCCAGAATACAAACTAACAGACGAATGTCTTCATTTAGGCCATCTTCAAATCTTTTGCACATTATTGCCTCAGTCGATACACATTCCCGAGCATACTAACTTAGTATCACGAACTCTCGTTCATATTCAGTGACAGACATGCGACCTTGTTTCAAATCCAGAAATTCCTTTCGTTTCTAATCAATGGATCTTTGACTGATATATTTCTTTTGGAACTCAAATTGAATGAAATCCCAAGTAACCCGTTCCTTTGGAACCATTGAAGTCAAACTCTTCCACCACTGATAGGCCGCGTCTCGTAACAAATAAACAATACACTTTATACATTCTTTAGGACTCAACGACATTTCATCAAATACTCGGATTGTGCTTTCTATCTAGAACTAGACTTTCTCAACATCGTCATCACTAGTAGCCCTGAATTCTTCAGACCTATATTTAAGAATTTTGTCGACCGGAGGCTTGTTCAATAGATTCATATTCATAATCAGAGGTGTAGCAGAAGTTTGAGGGAATTAGGCAGAGGCGAAGATTTTGAAACATCCGAATTATTTCTCACAAACTAAGTGAACAACTCACTCATCATTTGGAAGAAAGCTTGTTTAGCTTCTCCTTCTTGACCGCTTCGTAGCTGGTCTCGAATCAGATGGCGCTGTCCCTTGAGTAGGAGCAGGTGCATTGATTTCTACGTCTTCAGCTACGGCTCTTTTGGGATCCATTACTATACGATAAACACATTTTATACGTCAGGATTCATCACACTATCACAGTTCAAATATATGGCGTGTATGGCTAGACTCTCACACGCTACGTTAGTCCGAGAATGGACTAAACCGTAGCTCTGATACCAATTAAATGTAACACCTCTAACCCGTCACCATCGTTAGTTTAGGGTTGAGAGGCATTACCGGACAGATCAAAAACTTTTATGGATATTTCATATTACAATTCATCCAATGCAACCAAAGCGTCCCTTACATAGGTCAACAAGACCTCAAGCATGCTTTAGAATAGGGGCGGGACTAAACCGAACACATATAGAAATTCTCAAAAATTTAAAAATTTTCTATGTTACAGAGGTCACACACCCGTGTGGGCAGGCCATGTGCCTCCCACGGCCTTAGACACACCTGTGTGTCTAAGCCGTGCCAAAATAGGGTATACATACTGACTTGTCCACTCGGCCGTGGACATGCTTGTGTGCCTCATCCGTGGTCGATCCTGACTTGTACCACATGGCCAGTCAAATGCCCATTTGCCCAGCCCGTGGTCGATACTGACTTATTTTAAATTTCAACCACGAGGGACACGGTCGAGCCACACGCCTGTGTGCTCAACCGTGTGAGAAATTATAAGCCATTTTCAAGGCCAAATTGCCACCCACACAGGGGTCATCCCTACAAGCTCAATTAATCAATAATCCATACACAATTAGCAACCAATATCATACCATATGATCATCAGAACATCTCAACAATCTCATTTCCATACATATCATCTTATAGGTCCAATAACTCAACTAATTCACATATAAACTAAGCATGACTCAACAACAACTTACTATCCATAATATGCTATCTTTGCATCATAAAGCTTACCATTCATTTGATCACTTTACTAGCCATTAGACTTGTCCAAACAAGGTAACATGTAACATAGCAACTCATTCAAAATACAACCATATATCTAGCCATATCACATGGCTATGTTCACATATCTCAAACATAACTCAAAGTGACTAGCCTATACATGCCATACTAATTTATACATTTTCAAAAGGTACCAAAATAAAATTGGGTAGTGTGATGACGATCCTCGACGGTCCCTTAGCCTTCAGTAGCTTTGATGATCTATAAAAAAGAATTAATAGACACAAAATAAGATTTCAAAAGCTTAGTAAGCCATATACAAATAAACTTAACATATAATAAGTTACAAGCATGGAAGATCAAATTCATAAATATATTTTCATCCCATACACATAGATTTCTATTTGGCTCAATTGGTTTGCTATGCTTTCCAACACATCATGTCTCAAGCATCTCTTTTTCTCATATATCAAAGATACACATGACACACTTTGGTCATAGCATCCATGTACATGTTAGCTCACCTCTTAGGCTTATTCAAAACATGTACTTCAGATGTACCTGAAACGGATAGATATCACATATAATCATTCATTTCTTGGATTCACCCGTTGAATCGTTTAGAATTTAATAGCATGCTCAGAGTGCTCGGAATAGTCGTACAATGCCAAAGTCCCAGATGAGGTATTACATGTACTCAGATATTGATGCCACTATCCTTGACAGGGCCTTACACGAATCAATACGATGCCAGTGTCCCAGACATGGTCTTACACGTAAATCTCATATCAATGCCAACGTCCCAGACGTGGTCTTACATGATATCACATATCGGACACCTATGTCATGACATATACTATCCTATCTATTCCAAGGTTCAAACGGGACTCTCGCACACTAATAACTTATCAACATATGCATAAACTCAGATTTCATATATATTCCATCTCAATTGATATTCATAGCAATTAAAATCTTATATATGTAGAAATAATTCAATTCAAATACATTTATTTGTATATCGACTTACCTCGGATTTAGATATTCGATCGAATTCGGTTATTCGACAACTTTCGATTTCTCGTGATCTAAGTCTGTTTTCTTCGGTTCTTGATCTATACATATTCAAATATAACTCATTTATTCACTAATTCATCCAATTCAGTCCAAATACACATATTTAGGGTAATTTACAAATTAGCCCTCACATTTTCACATTTAGACAATTTAGCCCTATTTCACAAAATCACAAAATACACCAAATTTCATATTACCCTTACCTAGCTGAATTCTCATGTAGTTCATACAAGTCCCCACATTTCATTTATTTTACAATTTAGTCCTTCAACATACTATTTTCTCAATTTAATCCAAAATACTCAAATTTATCAAAAACTTAAAGACAAACTATATTAATCAAACATAAATCTTTCATAATTCACCATCAAACTTCATAAAACTCATGTGTTCAACAATGACTCATTTCAAAATTATCATAAATTCTCAAAATTAAGACATGGGTTTCAAAGTACTTTAAGCAACGATTACAAAAACATCGAAATTATCAAAAACCGATAAAAACCATACGTTAGTTTAGCCAAACCATAGCCAAATGCCCTAGCTTTCTTATTCTCTTTTTCTTTTCTTTGTTTCGGTCAAAATAGAAAGATGAACACAAGGTAATGGCTTTATTCTTTAATGTTTGTTTAATATGTCATATATTTTATTATTTCATTTACTAAATTAACCTTTTACTAAACATATAACCATATATACATTAAGGGCATACTTGTCATTTACCATCCATTAACTTCATTAATGGACTAATTGCCTATTAAGGACTTCACATTATAAAGACATTAACAATTTGACACTTATGCATTTAACCATCAAATTTTCATTTTATATGATTAAACCCTTTTCTCAAATTTAGCATACAAACGAGCAAATTAACTCACGGAACTTTAGCACATGCTTAATCACACACAATAAACACAGAAAATAATATTAAAATATTTTTCATACTTGAATTTGTAGTCTCGAAACCACTGTTTCGACTAGGGTCTAAATTGGATTGTTACAATTCTCCCCCTGTAGGGATTTTCGTCCTCAAAAATCTTACCGTTAAACAGATTTGGATATTGTTTTGTCATTGTATCTTTAGGCTCCCACGTAGCCTATTCTCCTCCCTGTCAATGCCATAGCACTTTCGCTAACGGAATGTTCTCATTTCTCAACTCTTTCACTTCATGAGCTAAGATACGGATTGATTCTTCTTCATAAGTCATATCGGATCAGATTTCAATTCCAGACGGAGGAATCACATGTGATGGATCGGATCGGTATCTACGGAGCATTGACACATGAAATACATTATGTATCTTTTCTAGCTCGAAGGGTAACAACAATCTCTACGCAACTGACCCAACACGCTCGATAATCTCATATGGCCCGATGAACCTCAGACTCAACTTGCATTTACGTCCGAATCTGAGTACTTTCCTCCACGAAGATACTTTCAACAATACTTTATCCCCAATTTGGAATTCAATGTCTTTTCTTTTCAAGTCTGCATTGGACTTTTGACGATCAGACGCTATTTTCAGGCTGTCACGGATCACTTTCACTTTCTGTTCAATGTCTTTTATTAAATCGACCCGTTTATCTTATTCTCGCTGAGCTCAGTCCAATACAGAGGTGTTAGACATTTAGGTCTGCACAAAGCTTCATAAGGAGCCATTTTGATGCTCGACTGAAAACTATTATTATAGGCAAATTCAATCAATGGTAGGTACTGTTCCCACGAACCATCAAACTCAAGAATGCAACATCTCAACATATCCTCGAGAATCTGAATGATCCGTTCGGATTGACCATCCATTTGCAGGTGAAAAGCTGTACTAAATACAATTTCGTGCCTAAAGCTTCTTGCAATTTCTTTTAGAACCGTGAAGCAAACCTTAGATCTCTATCTGACACAATAGACAGTGGCACTCCGTGCAATCTCATAATATTAGAAATGTAAAGCTTAGCTAACTTATCAAGTGAGTAATTAGATCTCACCAGAATAAAATGGGCAGATTTCGTTAAACAATCAACTACAACCCAAATTGCATCTTTCTTTCTTGGAGTCAAAGGTAACCTAGAAACAAAGTCCATCGTCAGTCTATCCCATTTCCACTAGGGAGTCAGAACTAGTTGCAATAAACTAGATGAAACCTGATGTTCAGCTTTAACTTGCTGACAAACTAAACATTTCGATATAAAATTAGAGATATCTCTTTTCATACCAGACCACCAATAGTGTTGCTTCAGATCATGGTACATCTTCGTATTTCCTGGACGAATGGATAGACGAATATTATGAGCTTCACTCAAAATCAACTGAATCAAATCTGAGTTTCTCAGAACACATATTCGATCTCGGAACCTCAAGCAATCATAAACATCAACTCAAAATTCAGAATCAGAGTTTGAATCACACTAAGCTCGTTTCGCTAACATTTCATTATCAATCTTCTGAGCATCACATATTTGTTGTAAAAAAAATGGTTTCACTTTCAATTTGGCTATCACTGAACCACCATTAGACAAGTTTAAATGAGCATTCATAAAACACAATGCAAACAGTTACTTTCGACTTAGTGCATCAGCAACAACATTTGCCTTACCTGGGTGATAATCAATCACAAGCTCGTAGTCTTTCAACACCTCTAACCATCTTCTCTGTCGCAGATTCAAATCTTTCTGAGTCATCAAATATTTCAAACTTTTGTGATTCGACATGACACTTTTCACCGAAGAGGTAGTGATGCCAAATTTTTAATGCTAACACAAACGCAGCTAACTCAAGATCATGTGTCAGATAATTCTTTTCATGCGTCTTTAATTGTTTTGAGGCATAAGCTATAACTTTGCCTTCCTGCATCAAAATACATCCCAAACCATTTAATGAAGCATCACTATAAATCACAAATTCTTTACCCGATTCTGGTTTTATCAAAACTGGAGCTTCAGTCAACAGGGTTTTAAACTGATCAAAGTTTTTTTCACATTTATAAGACCATTCGGATCTCACATATTTTAGAAGTAATTTAGTCAGCGGAGTATCTATTATCGAGAACCATTTTACAAACCGACGATAATAACCAGCTAGTCCCAGAAAACTACAAACTTCAGACACATTCTTTGGAGGCTTCCATTCCAGAATAGCAGAAATCTTGCTTGGATCAAGTCGTATTCTAGAGGCCGATACAATATGTCCCAAAAAACGGCTTCATGTAACCAGAATTCACATTTGCTGAATTTTGCATACAATTGCTTTTCTCTCAGAGTTTACAACACAATTCTCAGATGTTTAGCATGTTCAATTTCATTTCGAGAATAAATCAAAATGTCGTCAATGAAAACAACAATAAATCGATGTAGGTACGGTCTAAAATTTTGTTCATCAGATCCATAAAAACAGTAGGAGCATTCGTTAGTCCGAAAGGCATAACTAAAAATTTGTAATGCCCGTGCCTCGTTTTGAAAGCAATTTTCAAAATGTTTGAGTCGTTTACCCTCAACTGGTAGTAACCCGATCTTAAATCTATCTTTTAAAACACAGTGACTCCTTTTAGCTGATCAAACAAATCTTCAATCCTGGGCAATAGATATTTATTCTTTATGGTCACTTTGTTCAACTGACTATAATCAATGCACATTCTTATCGTTCCATCTTTCTTTTTCACAAACAGAACTAGAGTACCCCATGGTGAGAAACTCGGTCTTGCGAACCCTCTGTCAGTTAAGTCTTGCAACTGTGACTTTAACTCTTTCAGTTCTGTTGGTTCCATTCTATATAGAGCAATCGAAATAGAGTCATACTAGGCAACAAATCAATGCAAATTCAACTTCACGTATCGGAGGCAATCCCGGTAGTTCTTCAAGGAATACATCATGGAACTCACAAACAACTGGCACTGATTCAACTTTCTTTTCAGATACTTTTGAATCAATCACATAAGCAAAATATGCTTCATACCCCTTTTCACATAACTTTGAGCTTTCAACACAGATATCATAGCAGGTAATCCAGTCAAATCATTAGACTTAACCTGAACTATTTCATCATTCAGGCATCTCAAATCAATAGTCTTTCTTGAACTATTTCATCATTCAGGCATCTCAAATCAATAGTCTTTCTTTTACAGTTCACAACAGCATCATGCAATGTCAACCATTCCATACCCAAAATTATATCAAACTCGTCAAATGCTAATAACATCATATTGGCAGGAAAACATATATTTCGAAACATCAATGGGCAGTTCTTGCATACTTTGTCAACCAGGACATTTTTACCTAAGGAATTCGATACTTTTATAACAAACTCAGTAGACTCTATAGACAAAGTCTTATTGGATGCTAAGTTCATGCATATATATGAGGGAGTAGAACTTGTGTCTATCAATGCAATCATAGAAGTATCATAAAGGGTAAATGTTCCCGTAATAACATTTGGAGATGAAGCTTCCTCATGAGCTCGGATGGCATACGCTCTAGCAGGCGCTCTAGCTTCAGATTTTGCTACGGTGTCTCCCGTAGTTCTTTGACTACCATTGACATTTCTTGTGTTTCGAGAGGGTCTACCTTTAGCTACAACATTTTCGGTCCTTGGGTTCTGAACAATCTCTTATTCAACAAACTCTAGGCAGTCTCGAATAAAATGATCTAACGATCCACATCTGAAGCAAGCCCGATCATTCAATCTACAACTTCCCGGATGCCTTTTACCATAATGTTTACATTCAGGTTGCTCGGATCGGACGTTTCCAACACTTGCCATTGAAGTTGCTAGAGCTTTGGAGCTCAACTATGATCTAGCTTGATCTCTACCCAAATGTCCCACATAAGCCTTTGAATGGCTATGCTCATCTCAGAATTTCTTCGAAGCAGACTGAAATGATTTGCTTAGAAATCTCTTTCTCACATCTCTAGCTTCAGACACAACTTTTCATTTGTCTTTCCCGAGTGCCTCATCTTTACATGCTCGATCAACAAGCACAGTGAACTCTTTTATCTCTAGAATACCAACTAGAAGAAGAAGTCTTCATTTAGGCCATCTTCAAATCTTTTGCACATTATTGCCTTAGTCAATACACATTCCCGAGCATACTGACTTAGTCTCACGAAGTCTCATTCATATTCAGTGACAGACTTGCGACCTTATTTCATATCCAAAAATTCCTTTCGTTTCTGATTAATGAATCTCTGACTGATATATTTCTTTCAGAACTCATATTGAAAGAAATCCCAAGTAACCCGTTCCTTTGGAACCACAGAAGTCAAAGTCTTCCACCACTGATAGGCCATGTCTCGTAACAAATAAACAACTCACTTTATACATTCTTCAGGACTCAACGACATTTCATCAAATACTCGGATTGTGCTTTCTATCCAGAACTCGACTTTCTCACCATCGTCATCACTAGTAGCCCTGAGCTCTTCGGACCCATATTTATGAATTTTGTCAATGGGAGGCTTGTTCAATAGATTCATATTCAAAATCGGAGGTATAACAGAAGTCTGAGGGAGATTAGGCAGAGGCGGAGATTGTGGAACACCAGATTATTTCTCACAAACTGAATGAACCACTCACTCATCATTTAGAAGAAAGCTTGTTTAACTTCTCCTCTTGACCGTTCGTAGCCGGTGTCGAATCATATGGCACTGTCCATTAAGTGGGAGCAGCGTATTGATTTTTACGTCGTCAGTTACGGCTCTTTCGGGATCCGTTACTTTATGATAAACACATTTTATACGTCAAGATTCATCACACTATCACAGTTCAAATATATGGCATGTATGGCTAGACTCTCTCACACGTTATGTTAGTCTGAGAATTGACTAAATCATAGCTCTGATACCAATCAAATGTAACACCCCTAACCCGTAACCATCGTCAGTTTAGGGTTAAGAGGCATTACCAGACAGATCAGAAACTTTTACGGATATTTCATATTACAATTCATCCAATGCAACCAAAGCGTCCATTACATAGGTCAACAAGACCTCAAGCATGCTTTAGAATAGGGCCAAGACTAAACCGAACACATATAGAAATTCTCAAATATTTAAAAATTTAATATGTTATAGAGGTCACACACCCGTGTGGGTAGGCCATGTGCCTCCCACGGCCTCAGACACGCCCGTGTGTCTAGGCCGTGCCAAAATAGGGCATACATACTGACTTGTCCACAAGGCCGTGGACATGCTCGTGTGCCTCACCCGTGGACATGCTCGTGTGCCTCACCCGTGCTCGATCCTAACTTGCACCACACGGCCAGTCATACGCCCATTTGTCCAGCCCGTGGTTAATACTGACTTGTTTTAAATTTCAACCACGAGGGACACGGTCGAGCCACACACCCGTGTGCTCAACTGTGTGGGCAATTATAGGCCATTTTCAAGGCCAAATTGCCACCCACACAGGGGTCATCCCTACAAGATCAATTAATCAATAATCCATACACAATTAGCAACTAATATAATACCATATGATCATCAGAACATCTCATACAATCTCATTTCCATACATATCATCTTATAGGTCCAATAACTCAACTAATTCACATATAAACTACACATGACTCAACAACAACTTACTATCAATAATATGCTATCTTTGGATCATAAAGCTTACCTTTCATTTGATCACTTTACTAGCCATTAGACTTGTCCAAACAAGGTAACATGTAACATAACAACTCATTCAAAATACAACCATATATCTTGCCATATCACATGGCTATGTTCACATATCTCAAACATAACTCAAAGTGACTAGCCTATACATGCCATACTAATATATACATTTTCAAAAGGTACCAAAATAAAATTAAGTAGTGTGATGACGATCCTCGACGGTCCCCTAGCCTTCAGTAGCTTTGATGATCTATAAAACAGAATTAACAGACACAAAATAAGCTGTCAAAAGCTTAGTAAGCCATATACAAATAAACTTAACATATAATAAGTTACAAGCACGGCAAATCAAATTCATAAATATATTTTCATTCCATACACATAGTTTTCTCTTTGACTCAATTGGTTTGCTATTGCTTTCCAACATATCATGTCTCAAGCATCTCTTTTTCTCATAGATCAAACATACACATAACACACTTTGGTCATAGCATCCATGTACATGTTAGCTTACCTCTTAGGCTTATTCAAAACATATACTTCAGACATACTTGAAACGGATAGATATCACATATAATAATTCATTTCTCAAATTCTCTGGTTGAATCGTTCAGAATCTAATAGGATGCTTAGAGTGCTCAAAATAGTCGTACAATGCCAATGTCTCAGACGAGGTATTACATGTACTCAGATATTGATGCCACTATCCCAGACAGGGTCTTACACGAATCAATATGATGCCAGTGTCCCAGACATAGTCTTATACGTAAATCTCATATCAATGTCAATGTCCCAGATGTGGTCTTACATGATATCACATATCAGACACCTATGTCATGACATATACTATCCTATCTATTCCTAGGTTCAAACGGGACTTTTCGGACACTGATAACTTGTCTATATATGCATAAACTCGATTTCATATACATTCCATCTCAATGGATATTCATAGCAATGAAAATCTCATATATGTACAAATAATTCAATTCAAATACATTTATTTGTATATCAACTTACCCCGGATTCGGATATGCGATCGGATTCGGTTATTCGACTACTTTCGATTTCCCACGGTCTAAGTCTGTTTTTTCGGTTCTTGATCTATACATATTCAAATATAACTCATTTATTCACTAATTCATCCAATTCAATCCAAATACACATATTTAGGGTAATTTGCAAATTAGCCCTCACATTTTCACATTTGGACAATTTAGTCCCTATTTCACAAAATCACAAAATACACCAAATTTCATATTACCCATGCCTAGCCGAATTCTCATGTAGTTCATACAAGTCCCCACATTTCATTTATTTCTCAATTTAGTCTTTCAACATACTATTTTCTCAATTTAATCCAAAATACTAAAATTCATCCAAAACTCAAAGACAAACTATATTAATCAAACATATATCTTTCATAATTCACCTTCAAATTTCATAAAACTCATGTATGGCTCATTTCAAAATTATCATAAATTTTCAAAATTAAGACATGTGTTTCAAAGTACTCAAAGCAACGATTACCAAAACGTAAAAATTATCAAAAACTGATCAAAAACCATACCTTAATTTAGCCAAACCATAGCCGAATGCCCTTGATTTCTTATTCTCTTTTTCTTTTCTTTGTTTTGGTTAAAATAGAAAGATGAACACATGGCTTTGTTTAATATGTCATATATTTTATTATTTCATTTACTAAATTAACCTTTTACTAACCTATAACCATATATACATTAAGGGCATACTTGTCCTTTACCATCTACTAACTTCATAATGGACTAATTTCCTATTAAGGACTTCACATTATAAAGACATTAACAATTTAACACTTATGCATTTAACCATCAAATTTTCATTTTATGCGATTAAGCCATTTTCTCAAATTAAGCATAGAAACGAGAAAATTAACTCACGGAACTTTAGCACATGCTTAATCACACACAATAAACACATAAAATAATACTAAATATATTTTTTGGACTCGAATTTGTGGTCTCAAAACCACTGTTCTGACTAGGGTCTAAACCGGACTGTTACATTCCCATGTAGCCTATTCAACTCCGTGTCGTTGCCACAAAACTTTAACTAGGGCTATATTTTTATTTTTCAACCGTTTAACTTCTCGAGCCAAAATCTTGAGCGGTTTTTCACCGTAAGTCATATCGGGTCAAATCTCAACCTCTGTTGGAGAAATCACATGTGAAGGGTCTAACCGATAACAACGCAACATCGACACATGAAATACATTCTGAATCCTTTCCAACTCTGTTGGCAAAGCTAATCGATATGCCACTGGCCCTATTCTCTCAATAACCTCATACGACCCAATGAAACATGGACTTAATTTTCCTTTACGACTATATATCAGAATCTTCTTCCATGGAGACACTTTGAAGAATACTTTATCACCAATCTAAAATTCTATCTCTTTTCTTTTCAAATCCACATATGACTTCTGTCGATCTGAAGTTTCCTTCAAATAGTCACGAATTACTTTCACTTTTTCTTCGGTCTCTCTAACCAAATCGACCCCATGTATCTGTTTCTTACTAAACTCTGTCCAATACAATTGAGTTCGACACTTGCGACCATACAATGCCTCATACGGTGCTATCTTTATACTCGAATGAAAACTGTTGTTATAAGTAAATTCGACTAAAGGTAGATATTTTTTGCAACTACCTTCTGTAACATCCCAAAGTTGGGCCTAGTAGGATTGGGCCCATTGGGCCTTAGGCGTAGGAGTGTTTAAAATTTTTGGGAACAAGAGAATGGCTTTAATGCAAGTTGGATCTAGTAGGTGAGTGATTTTGGAAGATTAGAGGGCTTATATGAAGTCCTGGGTTCAAGTTAGGCCTTAGGAAAAATTTTGGTTTTAGGTGAATAAAACCCTGGGAGTTAATAGGTAGGCTTTAAGGATAAAATGTGGGGGAAAATGACATAAGTGGAGTGTGTGGTGTAGTGGGAAAATGACGCCACATAAGAGGCAAGGGGGTGATGCCAAAAGGAAGGAAGGAGGTCCAAGGTTCAAGTCTTGGCTCTTACATTTTGGTTTTTTTTATATGGACTTTATAATTTGGCCATAGATTTATATTTAGTTGCGCATGGTTTTAGTCACAAGAGGAGCTTGTGGCCAAGTGGTTAGTGGCGTGGATTATGCTACAAGGGAGCCTGGGTTTGAATCTTATGGAAAGTAATGGAGTATTTATTTTGCGGATTGGACGAAAAGAGTTTGATTTCGATTTAAACTCTACTGACGGAGGGATCCCACATCGGTAAGATACAAAGAATGAAGGTGAGAAGCTAGCTATATATAGAGCATTCTATGAGGAGAGTTAATATACCCTGGTGGGCGTTTGGGTGCAGACCTAGAGGATAATCGCCAATAGTAGTGAAGGAAGGACAACTATAACGTGAGGTGCACGGTAAGGTTACGATGAGGTTTTGATTTTCGATAAGTGTATATTAAGTTATGATTAATCATTAGGTGATGTCAATTGTAGGTTCGTGATTAAGGGGTTTGCAGCGCGCGTGGTTACCAGGTGTGTGCAAACACTACACACACGAATCGGCAAAGCCGAAAGTGGCTAAATGGGTCCGGTGGGCTCTGAGGCTAAGTTTGATGAAATGGTTTGGTTGGTTATACAAATTGAATTAGTCATGCATGATACATGAATTGGATTTGTTTTTGGCCTGATAGGCCATATGATGAGATTTGGGCCTAATGGGCTGTAAGGGAGTGATTTGGGCTTATGGGGACGTAGGCATGTATGTTAGGGTTTATGGACCTTAGGTCTAGTTTGAACAACTCGTAAATTCCATAAGACTTAATTCTAATTAAACATGTCTGTGAACAAGTTGCAGGGTTGGAGTGTGGCAACAAGTGTACGCATGTCTAGGATTGGATCTAGGAGAGCTTAGTACTTAAGTGGCCCTAGTGGCCCACTTCCTCTTTTCTGGAAACCTACCTGGTGCGTAGTGTCTGTTCACTTTAGCCGCGATGACTTGTTGATGGGCCAAAGTTCATAACTAAAACCCGAAAGGGACCGTACCCCCAGTTTGCGAATTACCAAAATACCCCCGATTTGTGAAATTATCGAAATGCCTCTGATTTGTGAAATTTCTAAAATACCCCCGATTTGTAAAATTATCGAAATACCCCAATTTGTAAAATTATTGAAATACCCCTATTTTGTAAAATTATCGAAATACCCTTGGTTTGTAAAATTATCGAAATACCCCTGGTTTGTAAAATTACTAGAGTACCCCTGGTTTATAAAACTACCGAAATACCCCTAGTTTGTAAAATTACTGAAATACCCTGGTTTGCAAAATTACCGAAATATCCCTGGTTTGTAAAATTACCAAAATACCCTTGGTTTGTAAAATTACCGAAATACCCTTAGTGTGTAATTACCATTTTACCCATAAATGAAAAATGATTGTTGTATCCTCGTGGCAGTACCAATGTTGCCTGTGTTAATTGTATGATTGATTATGTTCGAGATGCACTGCATACATGGATTAGTTATGAGTAGAATTATCGAATTACCCTTGGTAGGTAAATTACTGAAATACTGTTATACCCTTAGGGGTTGATTAGCGTGATTGTGTGTAAACCCAACACACCTTACTTAACGTATTATTAATTGTATGGGCTAAAAAGCCAGAAAAGGCTATAAATACAGTCGACATACCCTTGGGGGGTAAGGTAGGAAGTGCCAGGTACGTATCTGTAATTACCAGATATGAGTTGGTTGTATGTGATGATCTATTGCCTTGTTACTAGCATGATACATCTGTCACGATATGAATGTTGTGCATGGGATATGGGAATGTTGATAAAGGGGAAGTGATAAGGTCACATAGTGATCAGTGGCGCTGCCACATTGTTTGTAAGGTCACATGGTGATCAGTGGCTCTGCCACATTGTTTATTAAGGTCACATACTATCGGTGGCGCTGCCACATTGTTCATAAGGTCACATGGTGATCGATGGCTCTGCCACAGTTGTTTTAAGGTCACATAGTGATCGGTGGCTCTGCCACATTTTTTGATAGCATGATTGTTAAGATGGTGTGTAGCGGATGGAGGGTTGATTGTAGAAATCCCCACGGTGTAATGGTTGGTATGGGTTGGTGTGTAGAGGATAGAAAATTAGGTTGGGCTGGGTTTGCATCGCATTGCATACATTATCTGCTGTGACATATGATATAGGTTAAGGCTCAACCGAGGCTATTTTGGGCTAAGGCCCAATTACCACCGTTACTGTAATGGGCTTCGGCCTGGATTATTGTGATGCATGTTCTTACCGACGAGGGTTGTGCACACTGAGTTTTCATAAACTCACCCCCTCTTTTTATTAAATGTTTCAGGTGATTCCCAACGATTGAGGATTGGGAGCCATGGAGGACTCGGGGGTGGTTGTACATCAAAGATACTACTCGTGAACTTTAGTAATTTCAGATTTTTTCCTTTTCTTTTAGCTTATTTATTTTGGGTTAATATTTTGTAATAAGACGATTGGTTTATTTTTCTAAGTTTTCATTTATAACTGTTAAACTTATAAATGCGGTGTTTTCTTAAAACATTAGCAATCGTTTTCTAAAATATCATGTTTACGCAACGATGCAAGTTCAACTTTCATAACAAAATAGTTTTTCAAAATAATAACCACTTTTAAATGGTCATTTAGTAAATCATGTTTTTCTCAATCAAACAACAAACTCGGAGTTCAAAAATCTGATAAAACTTTTCTAAAACAATTGCTTAGCTTTTTAACTTCCTTCAATGTGACACACCAGATTCGTGCCTAACTTTTAGGCTGAGTTTGGGGTGTTACACCTTCGAACTCCAAAACACAACAGCGAAGCATATCTTCAAGAACCTAAGTTTTTCTCTCAGATTGGCTGTCGGTTTGTGGATGAAATGTGGTACTAAAGTTCAACTTTGTACCCAAAGCTTCTTGCAACTTCTTCCAGAATCGTGAAGTAAACCTCGGATCTCTATCCGAAATAATAAAAATAGGTACTCTATTCAATCTCACAATTTCATCAATGTACAATTAAGCTAGCTTATCAAGTGAGTAATCGGTATGTACCGGTATAAAATGAGCCGATTTTGTCAACCTATCAACAACAACCCAAACGGCATCTTTCTTTTTTAGAGTCAAAGGCAAACTCGTTACAAAATCCATCATAATTTTGTCCCATTTCCACTCGGGCACCATCACTGGTTAAAGTAAGTACTTGGTTTTCGACCTTTATTTGTTGACAAACTAAACATCTCTAAACAAACTCCAAAATATCTCGTTTCATACCTGACCACCAATAGCATTTCTTCAAATCATTATACATTTTCGTACTACCCAAATGAACTGATAAGCAACCACTGTGTGCCTCGTGTAAAATTTTCTGAATAAGTTCATCATTTTTCAATACACATATTCTATCTCGAATATCAAACAATCACCGAACCTATCTAAAAGTCTGAATCATCACCCAATTCACACTGAGCACTTTTAGCTTGCAATTCAATATCACTTTTCTAAGCTTCAAAAATCTGCTAAAGAAATATTGGTCTAGCTCTCAACTCGGCCAAAATTGAACTATCATTAGACAAAGTCAGTCTCGTACTCATAGCTCTCAAAACAAGTAAGGATTATTTTCTCAACGCATTTGCGACTACATTCGCCTTTCCTGGATGGTAGTCAATCACTAGCTCATAATCTTTTTGTAGCTCGAGCCATCTCTGGTGCCGCAAATTCAAATCTTTCTAAGTCATCAAATACTTTAAACTTTTATGATCGGTATAGATGTGGCACTTCTCACCATACAAATGATGACGCCAAATTTTCAAAGCAAAAATAATGGCAGCCAATTCCAAATCGTGCGCCGGATAATTCTTCTCGTGTGGTTTCAACTATCTCAAGATTTTCCCTATTGCATCAACACAAATCCTAATCAATTTAGTGACACACCGCTATAAATCACAAACTCTTTTCCCGGTTCAGGTTGCACTAAAACTGGCACCTTGATCAACAATGCTTTTAACTTCTCAAAACTTTGCTGACATTTTTCGGACCATTCAAACTTAACATCTTTTTGCAGCAGCTTAGCCATAAGAGTAGCAATCATCAAAAATCCTTTGAAAAAAAATGTCGGTAATAAACATCTAAGCCCAAAAAGCTCTTGACCTCTGATACATTTTTTGGCGGTTTCCAATCAATAATTGATGATATCTTACTCGAATCAACCTGAACACCATATCTAGAGACAATATGTCCCAAAAATCCGACTTCTCAGAGCCAAAAATCACTTTTACTAAATTTAGTGAATAATTTCTCATCTCTCAAAGTTTGCAATACAGTTCTTAAATGCTCGGCATACTCAGACTCGTCTTTAGAATAAATTAAGATGTCATCAACGAACACAACCATAAACTTATCTAAATATGATCGAAAAATTTGATTCATCAAGTCCATAAAAACAGCAGGAGCATTAGTTAGTCTGAAAGGCATGACAAGAAATTCATAGTGCCCGTACCTTATTCTGAAAGCGATTTTTGGCATGTCTAACTCTTTAACTCTCAACCGGTAGTAGCCAGACATCAAATCAATTTTTGAAAATACTGTTGCCCCTTTCAACTAATCAAACAAGTCATCAATTCTTGGCAAAAGAATACTTGCTCTTTATAGTCACTTTGTTGAGCTGTCGGTAATCGATACAAAGTCTCATGGATCCATCTTTCTTATTGACAAATAACATCGGTGCACCTCTTGGTGAAAAACTCAGTCTCACAAAACCCTTATCTATCAATTCTTGTAATTGAGACTTCAATTCCTTTAACTCAGTAGAGCCATTCTATACGGGGCTATCGATATCGGTGAAGTCCCTGGTACTAAATCAATACCAAACTCAACTTCTCTAATTGGTGGCAACCCAGGCAACTCTTCTGGAAGATATTCACTAACTACCGGCACTGATTCAATTTTCAATTCAGACACTTTTGTATTCAACACATAAGCTAGATAAGCTTCACAACCCTTTCTCACATATCTTTGGGCAGTCATTGAAGAAATCACAATAGGTAATTCACTTGGCTCATCTGAATCAATTCGAAGGATTTCACCATTTTCACATTTCAATTCAATAATTTTCCGTCTACAATTCATTACAACATCATGCAATGTCAACCAACCCATAGCCAAAATGACATCAAACTCATCAAATGGCAACAACATTAGATCAGCGGAAAATAGTGACCTCGAATCATCAATGGACAATTCTTGCAAACTTTCAAATAGCACATATTTGCCTAAGGGGTTTGACACTTTAATCACAAATTCAATAAACTCAACAGGTAAGTTCTTACTAGCTACCAATTTCATGCAAACATAAGAATGATTCGATCCAGGATCAATCAATGCAACTACATTAGTATTATAGAGAGAAAAAGCACCAGTATTAACATCAGGAGATGTCGCTTCTTCACGAGCACGTATAGCATAGGCTCTAGCAGGTGCCCTGGCCTTAGATCTTACAGCTGTATCTTTTGTCACACATTTACTACTAGCTCCATTTCTCATGTTTCTTGGTGGTCTCCTTTAGAGGCAGTGTTGCTCGATCTTGTAGTCTAAAATTATCCATTTCAACCATCTCTGGGCAATCTTTAATAAAGTGGTCATGAGAGCCACACTTAAAACAAGCCCGGTCATACATTCGACATTCTCCAGGGTGTCATCTGCCATAGTATAGGCATTCAAGCCTACCAGACTTAGCATTACCAATGCTCGCTACTGATGTAGTTTGGGCTTTAGAATCCGAATATTGCTTCCCATGATCTCTGTTGGGATACCCAGCTGAAGCACTTGATCGGGCATACAAATCTCTCGATTTCTTAGGCTGAGATTGAAATGACTTACTCATCGGCTTTTTTTTTTTTTGCATCTCAAGCCTCAAACTCAGCTTTTCTCTTTTCCTTGCTTAATTCTTCAGCTTTACAAGCTCGTTCGAATAGCACTACAAATTCTTTCAACTCAAAAACTCCAACTAACAATCGGTGTCCTCATTCAACCCATCTTCAAACCTTTTGCACATGATAGCCTCAGTGGAAGCACACTCTTGAGCATACTTACTGAGCTTGAAAATTCTCGTTCATACTCGGTTATAGACATTCGACCCTGTTTCAGCTCTAAAAATGCCTTACGTTTCTAATTAATGTACCGTTAGCTGATATACTTCTTCTGAAATTCATCTTAGAAGATTTCCCATTTAACCCTCTCTCTTGGTACTACGCAGACACAAGGGTTTTTCGCCAATGGTATGCTGAGTCTCTTAGAAGTGATACGAAAAATTTTAGACATTCATCAGGTGTGCAAGACAGTTCATCGAATACCCTGATAGAATTCTCAAGCCAAAATTCTACCCTCTCGGGATCATCGTTAACATTTGCTCTAAAATCTTCAGCCAATGCTTTCGAATCTTATCAACTGGAGGCTTATTCACTCTTACGAATTCTATACCTTGTGGAGCTACGGGAATAGGCTGAGGAATTGGTGGGGTTGGAGGGGGTTGAGCATTCAGATTTGTTCAAACAAATTCCATATACCACTTGTTCATCATGCAGAGGAAGGCTTTTCTAGCCCATTCTCCACCTCTCCGACTAATCGTGGGAGGTCTACTTTCAGACGGCGTTGCCCTTTGAGCGGGAGCTGGCGTATTACTTTTTATTTCATTAGCTTTAGCTCGATTGGGATCCATTTTCTATATAAAAATACATTTTAAAATTGTTAGGAGTCATCACACTATCACAATTTATTTATGGCATGTATAGCTTGACGTTCACACATGATACGTTAGTCTGAGAATTGACTAAATCGTAGCTCTGATACCACTAAATATAAAACCCCTTACCCGTATTCGATGTTGAAACTGGGTATGAGGCATTACCGAACATAAACACAAGCAAACATACATTTTTGAGTCATAAGTTTTGATTCAAATTAAAATTTTTCATACACATTCAAATCATCCCTAAAACGAGCCAACGAGGCTCAATACATGCTTTAGAAGTGGTTCGGGACTAAACTGAGAATTTTAGAAAAATTTTCAAAACTTAGAAATTTTTTCATGTTACAGGGCTCACACGTCCATGTGGTCCAAAGGACACTCCGTGTGACCCTTAGACATGCTCGTACTATAGGCCATGTTCAAAATAGGGTGCTCTCTGACTTGTGCCATACGACCGTGCCACACGCCCATGTGCTAGGCCATGTGGTTGATTTAATTTTCATAATTTTTATAAAATAGGTGCAGACTTCACACGAAAGAGACACATGCCCATGTCAAAGGCCGTGAAGCACACATGGTAAAGACACACGCTCGTGTCTATGCCCGTGTGCTCAATTTTGGACATTCTATTTTGCAATAATTAAGGTGTAGGGGACACACGGCCGGAACCCATGCCTGTGGGGTAGGCGTACACGGCCGTGTGTCTACCCGCGTGGACAACAATAAGGCTATTTGCCAAGCCATTTTTCCACCCTTACTTGTACATACGCACACAACATCATATGACACCAATCTAAGCATTTACATACAACCAAATCAGCCACAATCAAGACATCAACACATCATTCATATGCTACCATCTATCATACAAAAATTCACATGCTTATCAACTCAAATCATGTAAATTCCTACATCTATGAAACACCCCACACCCGGCCCATGAGAATGGACCGGATCTGGTATGTTCCCCGGTGTAAACCGTTTCAAAATTCTTTTGAATACTTTGAGAACTGTGTGTTTTGGAAGATAGTTTATCGGTGTGTTGGGCTCGAGTTGAAAACAAGTTTATATATATATTTTTTGAAAACCCATAATCTCTGGTGGCAAAAGTATTTAAGCTTATTTTAAATTAAATGGGCTTAGTCTTTATAAAGCCCTAAATTCATAGCATAGTAATCATAACAGAAATAAAATCATCACTATGGCCTTATTGCATAAAACAAAACCCAAAATAAAATTTATATAGTACTTAAAATAAAATAAAGGTTCAAATTAAATTAAACTTCAAAGTTTAACATGGCCACCACAAGTTCGTCGTCCCCATCCATTACTTGCTCATCTCCTGAAACATATTCCCACAACGGGGTGAGTCGATAGACTCAATGTGTAACCAACACTAAAATATAATAGAATTAGGCACACCATACATATCATGTTCATATAAAAATTCAAGATAATGATGCAAACCCGAACCCAAACCTATATGCCATCCGCTACACTCCACCCATACCAACCTGCACACCGTGGGGACTACTAAGTCAACCCTCCATCCGCTACACACCATCGAAGGCGATCATCGCAATGACGTGCTCATCGCCCACATAAAATTTTGTGGCATAGCCACCAGATATTTGTGTCATGAGACACCACATTTAGATAATGTAACTGAAGTTACCACATTCACTTAATGTGACCGAAGTCACCACATTCACTTAGTGAGACCAAGTCGTCACATATTCTTAGTGAGATCAAGTCATCACGTTTCACTTAGGGAGACCAAGTCATCACATTCACTTCCCCTTTCTCAAATAACCCGAATGCCCCATATTATTCATATCATGCATATCATACTTAAATTCACATTCATGTCACTTTTCACATGTTGAGTATAACATATTTCGTAATCCTAGTAAGAGTAAGAAGATGTAGCTGAGTACTTTGTACCATAATATGGTATCTTATCCACATTCTTACACTTTCACATTAATATATATATCATATTTAAGCCATAAAACTATTAAGATTAGTGTAGGGTACACACCTATTTCGCTTAATGTTTCCTTGAGATTCTGAAAAGCTAGATCTAATGTTTAGATCCTTAGTCCCTACATTTGATTTATCACTTATTACATAGCATAAATCCTATTTGGCTATAATATCCAAATCCTAGTAGGATTTGTAAAAAGACTTACCTTTGATGCCAATTTGATGATTATTCAAATCCCAAAAACTTGGTTTTCCTTCACCTGATATTCGGCCAACCCTGAATCTCATCATAGGTTAGTTTTCGGCTTTTTAATAATTAAAGAACCGATCTATGTAATCATACAAGCCTTGGCCGAATACTTTTAGGTGCTTACCTTGTGGATTTTAAATCCAGAAAACTTCACCTTCCTCTTCCTTGAAATCACCAAATCCTAAATCCACAGATCGGTTAGTTTTGATTAATTTGATCTAAATACCTAAGATTGGGCCTTGGCCGAATGTATGAACACACTTACCTTGGAGTTCTCAAATCCCAAAATTGATCTTTTACTTTAGATTCCTGCCGAAATCATATGTTAGATTTGATCTATCATTCAAGTATGGAAGAGACCTTTTTGATCGAATGTACATAGATGTACTTACCTTGTTTTCAAATCTCGAGTGATCTTTTATACTAATCGGCTATGGCTCTTATATGGAACACAGAGTTTCGACTTTTGTGAAGGAATAGAAGAAGAAAGAAAAGAAAAGAAAAGAAAAGAGTTTTGAGAGAGAGAATTGACTAAAGAGAGAAGAAGAGAGTGGTGCTATTTGCTAGAGAATTTGGCGGGGGTTCTCTTGAGGAGAAAAGAATGGAGAATGGCCCTTTATTTTCCCTCTTTGGTAAAAATACTAGCCTTAGAATCCCTCAATCGGCCAACTCTTCCTATGTGATAAATGTCAATTTTATCAAATATTAAATTCCAACTATTATCTCCTAATTAGCAAATTTCCAAAGGAATTAAAACTCCTCTCTCAAGATCCTTGTGCCATCCAACTCTCTCTTATGGAAGCAAAATAAAACTTCTTTTATTTGCTTCCTATGTGACTTCGAACTCAGCCCAAACACCCTTGCATGCGGGCCATTTCACGAGGCCTTAAGTGGCATCTTGAGCCACTTTTCCAAGTCTGTTTGTGGGTCAAATTTCACATACTTTTTATTTTAAGGCCACTGCCCTAAGTTCCTCCTTTAAACTTTAAAACTCGACATTTTGAGGTCATTTCTAAGTTTCCTAAAATTTTCATTCATTCTATAAACTTGACATTTCCTAGGTTTCCAAAATGTTTAGTTTCCTCTTTTAGCTTAGTTTCCAAAATGTTTACTTTCCTCTTTTAGCTTAGTTTCCAAAATGTTTGCTTTCCTCTTTTAGCTTAGGTTTCCCAAATGTTCACTTTCCTAATTTACTTAGGTTTCCAAAAATGGTCACTTTCCTATTTTCAACGTAACATTTCCATACATTCTCAGGTTTCCAAAAATGTTCAAAATCTATTCAAAACATATAAAACATGTCTTTTCATACAATTTGGCCAAAATGCATAGACCCTTTTTAGGATGTTACAATCTATGAAAGGCATCATCATATAAATTGCTCATACCAGTTGTAGCCAATTTTTTAATGGCCTCATACAAAATGAACTTTCAACCAATATAAGCCAACACATTTGGCCAATTCAATTATGACACATAACAAAATGTCGAAGTCCCCTATACATGGCATAACTCAAAATGTTGAATTCATTGGTACCAAAATAATAGTTGAAAGTTTGAATGAATCTCTGACGTTCTCCAATCTCGAGCTAGCTTGGTGACACTATAAGATAAGGGAAAGAAAAGGGAGTAAGCAATACAACTTAGTAAGTTTATATGCAAATAATGAACAACATTAACCATACAATTACCATATAAGTAAAATACATTTATCAACCTAAATGTCATTAAAACCTCATGAACATAACATACTCAATCACAATCTTACCAATAGTTTATCATATACCGAATTCATTTCCTTTGAGTTTTTTGTACATATCTGTACCAACTCGTAATATAATCACATACTTTCTCGTCTTTGACATACCCGTTGAACCACTTGGAATACTATCGGATACACGAAAAACTTTGCAATAAGTGCCACATATGTAGCCAATGCTATCACAATTCTCATAACAAATATAAGCTCGCTCTCGAGCAAATCCACGAACCGCTCACAAAAGTCATCGATCGAGACATAGCTACTGTGATGCTTCTCACACAAGCTGTCAGGTATCCCCAACATATGCAAGTATACCCAGCCACCGGTAGGACATACAGGACCAGCATTCGGGACACATAAATCACATAATCACATGGGTTCCTAGTGACATGTCACTTGTATCCTAATCTATTCCTAAGGTTCAACCGGGAATTCTCTCTTGCCAGAACTTCATCGAATATACTCATAGAACCAGTCATACATTTCATGCAATATCAAAGCATTAAAATACAAATATAACATTGCATTATTTACATATGGACTTACCTCAGTATAAAAATAGTTAAAATGGACCTAATCGTCAAACAATTTGTTTTCCCCCAATCTAGGTCTGAACTTCATTTTTCTTGATCTATAATAGAAAATTTAGCTCATTTAGTACTCGCATTATTCAATTCAGCCCTAAAATCAAACTATAACAAATTACATTTTTGCCCTTAATTTTTCAACTTTTTACATTTTAGTCCTTAGGCTCGTAAACTGAAATATGTTCAATTTCTTCAAAACCCAAGCCTAGTCGAACCTTACTCATGCTTATAACAACCCATATTTGTAATTAATTCACACTTTTACTACATATTTTATAACTTTTACAAATAGGTCATTTTAAGCATTTTCATAAAAAATCACTTAGTAAAAGTTATTTATCTAACACCAAACTTGCATAATCTACCATTAAACATAAAAATACATAAATATCCAACATGGGTAAAAATTTAGACTTTTATTTTCTTTCAAATTAGTCTTTGAAATAGCTAGATTAGAACCCTAACCATAGTTTCTTTTTGATACATTCGGCCATGGGGTAGAAGATGAGTAATAATTGGCTTTTAATTTGGCTTTTTAGTTCATTTAATTATCAAATTACTAAAATACCCTTAATGAACAACTTTAGAAAGATACCAAACCATGTCCATTTTTTTCCACCAACTTAACCAATGGTCTTATTACCATTTAAGGACCTCTAATTTAAAATTTCATAGAAATTGGACACCTTTAACACATAGAATTCAAGTTTTACACTTTATTCCAATTTAGTCCTTTTGACTAAATTGAGTGCCCAAACGTCAAAATTTTCGAATGAAATTTTCATGAAATTGTTTCATAAAACTGTAGACAATAAAAATATAATAAAAATAGATTTTACTGCGTTAAATTTGTGGTCACGAAACCACAGTTTCGACTAGATCCAAAATCGAGCTGTTACAATATATATGAAAAGGGGACATTTGAAATATATACATGGAAAAAAGATGTTAAATGTTAAATGATAAATGAATATGTGATGGTTGGTCTATGTACCAAATGTATTTTTAGGTATATGTTTGATGACATTATAAAGTTATATGTTTTATATATAAACTCACTAATATTGTTAAACTTGTAATGTGTTGATGGTCACTAAACTAATTATAATTAAGACAAAGGCAAGTGCACCAATCAAAAAATAGTATAGCTATGGTGAGTAGGGAATATCATATCCTCGAGGACTAAAATTACTAGTAATTAACCTTTTTTCTATTATTTAGCCGATAAATTGAAGTGATTATTTTTAATCTAAATTTACTAATTTAATTTAACTGCAAACGCAACAGAGAATGAAATGGGAAAATAATCGAAAACAACCAATGAGAAAGACAATACCCAGGAAAGAATCCAACTAGATTTCACTTATTATTCTGAATCTGAATTAAACGATTTATTCACTTGTGTCTTGATCCATAGAAATCCCTAAATTATGTCAATATCTCTTTCGAGAGTAAGAACAACTAACTATAGGTTGATTAATTGAAATCTCTTTCTAATTAAAACCCCTATCGTCGCATTAACTCGATCTATGGATTCCCTTATTAGATTTGACTCTAATCCTTTAGATTTATGTCATCCTATTTCTAAGATTGCATACAACTCCATTCAATCATGTTAGATCTGCTCTTAAACAAGGACTTCTGCTCCACTAAAATAAGCACATTAAACATGAATTAATATCCTAAAATATTAAAACACGAAATAAGCATACATAATTAAGAACAAGAATCAAGTATTTATCGCGTAAAAATAGAAATTAAATAATAAGATTCATCATATGTTTCATCCTCCCTAGGCATCTAGGGTGCAACACCCTAAAATATAGGGTCTCTAATTTTTCATGTTCTGACCAAATTGCTTGTTTGCTTTAATGGCTAAGTGTTTTGGCGTGTTTTGGGGATTTTAGGAAGCCTGGGTTCAAGTATGGCCTTTGGAAAAATTTTGATTTTTTCTCTTAAGTGAAATTGACTGTTAGCAGTTAGGACTTATGTTTAAATATGTGTGATTCTATGTCACAAAGAAAGTTTGCGGCTTGATGGTTGTGACGTCACTAGGGTGGCAAGGGAATTGGGGTTCGAATCCCATGGCATGCAAATAGGAGGCTTTTATTTTATGATTTAGTGGTGTAAGAGGTAGAGTTTGAATAAAACTCTACAGAGGAGGTTGGAGACTTGGTCAACAAATTTGAATGAGAGGTTGGGAGCAATTCAAGGAGGATTTGGTGGAGAGTTTGAAGGAGTTGGGATGTGAGGAGAGTCTTGGCCATTTGGGGGAGCATGAGTAAGGGAAATTTGGCTATGGCATTCATTTTGGGTGCATTTTCAGCTTTGTGAGAGTTTAGAGGTGCCTAACTTTCTCTGATAATTTTAGGTTTTCACTTTTTTCATTTCGGGATTTACTTCTTTCATGGCATCTCGTGCCACATTTTTTACCATTCAGGTCTTTCTTTCTCCATCTTTCTTTCTCTCTCAACTATTATTCACTTTTTCTAAACACTATACCAATTGCCAATTTTTGAATTCTCCATTGAAGCCTTCCTTTTCTTCTGCACATCTTCTTTCTGCCGATTGGCATTCTATTTCTTTTTCTTAATTTCTTCTTTGATCGAATCTGATTCATCCTCTTCTCCTCTTGTTCTCTTTTCTTGTGATGCCAACCTCTGTCAAGTGGTCGATTGTTACTGAATTCTACCGTTTCTATCAGTTAATCTTGGGTAAGTATTCCTTACTTTTATTCGATTTTGGTTCCTTTTTATGGCTCTTCCCTAACAAGCCGAATGATTCGGTTTGGGGTTGCTAACTCTTGGAACCTTCTCTTGTGTTGGATTTTCTTGGTTAAGGCAGCATTTCAGCAGGAAAGGGGTGTAGATATCTTTCGGTTAGCATCATAAGTGGATTGGAAAGCGTTCTTGGGGAAGGTGAGTATCAATACCAGCCTCTTTGGGATTCAACGTTAGTATTAGGTATTGATATTAACCAAAAACTTTAATGGATGTAGGTTTGGTATTCGTGGGTTGCTTGTACGAGATGTGAAAAAGGTACACCCAATGTTGTTTCTGTTGAAACGATGGATGAAGGTGTGTATTCACACCTCTGCTTAATTGTGAATCGGTAAAAGTCGAAAAGCCAAAAAGTCGAAACTTCGGCATCTGAGGGCTCACGAGCGTGCGAGCGCTCGTAGGTGAAAATCGAGCCACAACCATTGGCGATAAATCGTAGAGGCGGCCACGAACATTCTCATAGGCTTAGATCATAATGGGCCTCGTAGAGCTGAGATGGGCCACGTAGGCCCAATAGGCTCACGTGGGCCCAATGGGCTCATGTGCCCCACATGGGTAAAATCCACGATAAGCGAATAATAATGGACTGGGCAGCGAAATTTGTATAGCCGTAATGTAATTTGGGCTGAACGGGCCACACGAGCGTTTGGGCCTACTAGAGTCGAGTATTGGGCCTTGGGCCGAATTACATTATTTTGGCCATATAAGTTATCTGAGTCATTCGAGATGATGATAGGCCTTTTCTGTATAGAAACCCCTAGGAAGTAAAATTACCAAAATACCCTCGAAGGGTAAAATTATCGAAATACCCTCGTAGGGTAAAATTACCAAAATACCCCCGATTTATGATAATTTCTGAAATATCCCTAACTTGCAAAATTACCAAAATACTCCCGATTTGCAAAATTACTTAAATACCTTCGATAGGTAAATTTATCAAAATACCTTTGAAGGGTAAAATTACCAAATACCCCGATTTATAAAATTACGAAAATACCCTAGGTTTACAAAATTATCGAAATACCCCTAGTTTGCAAAATTATCAAAATATCCTCGGTTTGTAAAATTATTGAAATACCCTCGATTTTCAAAATTACCGAAAAACCCCCAGTTTGTAAAATTACTGAAATACCCCCGTTTTACAAAATTACCGAAATACCCTTTTAGGGTAGAATTACTGAAATACCCCTGTAGGGTAGAATTACTGAAATACCCCTATAGGGTAGAATTACTAAAATAACTCTGAAGGGTAGGATTACCGAAATACCCTTATTGAGTAAAATGATTGTTTTGCCCTCGTGGATAAATGATTGTTTTATGCTATGTTTTGACTAACCTGAGCTATGATTTGTTTGTCTTTCTAGAGTATGCCATGTGATTTATGTATATGTGCTTTGCATACATGACATAATGCATTGGTTTGGGATTTTGTAATTGGAGGAAGTGATTGATCTGTTAGGGTCGCACGGGTCGCCTGAGACGAGTGTGGACCCACCGATTTGATTGTTAGGGTTACACAGGTCGCCCGAGATGACTCTGGACCCACTGATGGCTTTAAGCCGCTTATATTTTGGCAGCTCTACTGCAATATTGGTTAGTACTACAACCGGTGCTAATATTAGTGTGCGGGTTGGGTGGGTCAATTTTATCCCCACATAGTGTGTTGGTTGGTACGGGTGGTGTGCTGGCTGGATTGGGGTGGGGTACATTCGTACACTATTGCATTTCTGTTTATGAGATTCGATACTGATATGGGCTAGGCCTAAACGATTCTGTTATGGGGCGAAACCTAAATGATGTTGCAATGGGCTTAGGCCCACTAAAACTGTACTGTGACTGAATAGGGCTCAGGCCCAGACTACTTCTGAATTCTATTTATCTGATTGACTGCTTTTATATTAGGGGATTATGCACTGAGTTTTTGTAAACTCTCCTCTCTTTTTTTAACTGTGCAGGCAATCCCCAGCCTTAGACGGAACGAAGCTATGAGGGACTCGGAGATGGCCACACAACTACTTCTGTTTTTCCATTAAGTTATTCATAAGTACTTTATTTTGGTTTGGTTGGTAATAAGGCCTCTTAAAGTTTTCGGATTTTAAATTTTAGGTTTGGTTTTTATTTTAATTTATATCTGTTAGAAGGAAATCGCGATTTTTCCAAAATGAATACTGTTTTCAAAACACTACGTTACAACAACTATTTTTGTATATTACATTTTCGTAACTTTTTTAAAAAAGCTTCCGCAGTTGAAGGAGATTTCGAAGGAAATCAATAACGTTTTAAAAGTGAACAACCTTTTTCAATGAACCCCACTTTGAAAATAAATGAACACAAGCTGAGGCTTTACACAAGTTTTAAATGGCAAGAAGTTTTTTAATATTAAGAAGGGTTTTCAACAAAAACATGGTTTTCGAAAAACACTTCAATGTGACATGCCAGATGCGGGCCTAACTTCTAGGCCGGGTTTGGGGTGTTACATAGGGAATTTAGTTCATAATCCTGAATAGAAACATCTCAAAGTTAGGATAACAGTGAGACATAAAGAAACTCAATAAAACTTCGAAGGAAATTAAATGGAGATCTTCTCTGAGTGCCCCCTTAAGTATTCTTCTAATTGGTATTTATAGACTTTAGAATGCTTAAAAAGCCTAAAAATTGGGTTTTTCTGCGTATTTGGGAAGTAGGGTGTGATATCGATAAGGGCTAGCACATAGGCATGTGGCCAGTCCGTGTGGCTCACATGGGCGTGTGGCCAGCCAGTGTGGAAACACCCAAGCCGTGTGGATCTTGGAAACAACTCTACTTGTCCGATTTTGTCTCATTTTTTACTCCCAAATGCTCTCCTAAGTATAGAAACAGGAATTTAAAAGATTAGGAGCATCAAATTCACTAATTTACATAATTAATCATCCAAAAACGCATCAACAATGGAATTAAAAATATGTTACTTTTATGGCTTATCAAATATCCCCACACTTAAGTGTTTGCTTGTCCTCAAGCAAAATCCTCAACTCACAATTAAAACTAATCTTTCTCAACTTATAATTCTCATTAATGATGTTTCGTCATAATTCACATATATTCATACATTGATAATTCAACTAAAAGAGCACTAAAGATTCAAACAATCCAAGTCGAACATTTTTAAAGCATGAAAACTTAGGTATTTCCCTTTATCTAAGTAATTAACTTTAATTCAAAATCGATAAGAATCGACATCTTCACTAAAGATTCACTCAAATCACTCAAAGTGTTTAAGGTTCAATAATAAGCACTCAATGAAGAAAAATAAACAAATGTTGAATTAAAAACAATTACATCAATCGAAAACTATTCAAGAACAAAGCGAGCTTCTTATCAAAATATGAATTTAACTGTTCAAGCTCAATTAACATAGAATTAAATAATAATCAATATTTTTTTCGATTTTCTTCTTTTTTTAATAAGAAATAATTCAACAAATTAAACAAAAGAGCTTAATTAGGCAATTAACCAAATCAAATCTCGATAAAAAGGAGTCAATAAAACAGGAAAAATTCTCAACGACCAACAAATGAGTTATGGGTTAACATTAATGGGTAAATCAAGAAACAATGTGTTAGGCTCAACAGGGTTCACTAAGGGTTAATTATGTTGGTAGGCTTTTTATGGGATAAGTGGGTTAAAACCTAAGTGCCTTTCTAATCTCAGTATATCAAATCAAACGTGTGGTCTCAACATGCATAATCGAAGCAAGTTCTAGAATAACAAATCAAATTGACACACTCATAACCAATAATAAAAAATGAGCAAAAAAATGTATGCTCTAAAGGCTCAAAATCTCACAAAAAATTTATGGTTTCTTATGTCAAACTTGTAAATTTAAAACGTCAAGATAATACTTCAATTCAAGGAAACAACCTAAAATTTTTTAATTCTGAAAATAAACTTATCATGCTTGATTCTCTTATGTCTTAAATTTTAAATCAACCAATACACAATTATCGATAAATTAATCTAAAATACATCAACAAAAATCACAAATCGATAAAAATTCATTCTAATAAAAGTAGGAGAAAATTACTTCAACACAAGACATAATTCAGGGATTTTCTAATAATTATATAAATAACCTCCCCACACTTAAGATGTACATTGTCCTCAATGTACAAACATATATAATCACAGTATAAACAGAATATCATAAGAGAGGGAGAAAACTAAAATTGCCCTGAATATTGGATGAAATTGCCAAAATGGTGAAAAGCGGAATTGTAGACAAATCTAGATGTAGTGCATGATTCCAAGCAAAGTAATAAGAAAATAAAAAAAATTAGTGAAGAAGATTAAGGGGTTATAACTCAAGTAGAAACAACCATAAAAATATAATTCAAAAGATAATAAACAACTAATAAGAGAAATAAACATAAAATGAAATGAAATGAAAAAGAAAACAAATAAAATCAGTGATCCTCATCGTCAGAGGCATCAGTGGGGTGAGTCGTAGGTTCCGAAGAAGAAATGTGGAGGTACTAACGGATCTGCTGTAGTGTCGCATCAATACTACCAAACCTCTGAAAGCAGAGCTACTCGAAGCGAGTGAACCGCTCGAAGAGGTCCTTTAATGTAGCAGCAACAGACACAGGACGGTGACGCGAGTAGGGGATGAGCCAATGTAGTCGAAAGAAGTACTTGACACTCATAAACTCCTCAGTTTTAGTCCCAAAGCAGCACCAAACTCAAGGAGACCCATATGGTGCACTAGGCCATTGAGTTGGAAAGTGATGGTGCCCAGCTTCTCTTGAGTTGTCATGACATGCTATAGAGTAAATGTTGAGCAGAACTCTAAAGTCAACTCCATGTATGTGGGATCGATGATGGAGAAAAATTGGTCCCACAGGGCTATGGTAATAAAGCGCGCACATGATCAGCTAGGTGGACCTACTCTAAAGTGGCCAAATCAATACATTAGCCTAAGCCTAGTGGTCACAATCACAGTAGCTGAAATAATTCCTCCTAGGGACCCGCTAAAAATGGATATAGAGGTGGCAGGCCTCGGTGGAGGCACTCGAAGAGGAGGTTGCACCAGGTGTTTTCCTCTTTTTTGAATCGGGAATGGCGACTTTGGATTTACTACTAGTGTTGATAATGGTGTGCTTGAAATAAAATAATTCACTATTAGAAAATAAAATATGCATCACCAAATAAACAAACAAAGAGGATGAGAAACAGTCATGTAAATTAAAATACGACACTAAGAATCATCCTAAGATGCACTTCAGAATCTAAACTGCCTAAATAGAAAATTGATTCCGAAAACACTATTTACTAGTAACAAGCATGCAAAACGAATAATGAAAATAAAAATAAAAATAAGAAACGACCTAGAAATCTAAAACCATAATAAAAATAATGAAATAACAGTAATAAGGAAATAAGTGCAACACCTCTAACCCGTATCCGTCGCCGAAACAGGGTTACGAAGCATTACAAGAATATACATATCAAGTAAGTATAAATTTCATTTTATACAGTAATCGTGTCAGAAATCAAACATAAAGTCCCTTATATGAACCCTCGAGGTCCAAAACATGCATTAGAAATGAGTCAGGACAAAACTAGGTACTAATGGAATTTTTCGCAAAATCTCAAAATTTTTCCTAGGAGCAGGGGACACATGCCCGTGTGGTTAGGCAATGTAGTTGACACGACCAGGGACACGCCCATGTCTCACGCCGTGTAACTCTCTCACTTAAGTCACATGGTCAGGTCACATGCCTGTGTGCTAGACCGTGTGTAGGTGCAGGGGTCAGACGACCAACTCACAGGCCCGTGTGCTAGGTCGTGTGATCAATTCCGAGCATTCTCTTTTGACATTTTAAAGATGCAGAAGACACAAGGCCAAATCACATGCCCATGTGCTAGGTCGTGTATCACACATGGCTGAGACACACGTCCGTGTCTCTGCCCATGTGGACAAAAATAGGCTATTTTCCAACCCACATTTATCACCCTTCTTGTCTTTCACCTACACCAATACTTGAACACATTCACAAACAATATCAAATGTAACACCCCAAACCCGGCCCATACGTCATTACCGAATCTAGTAAGCTACAGGTTAAATCTTAAAAACTTTGCTTCGATGGGTTTTGAAAAGTCCCAGTTTTTTTCATTAATCGTTATATTTGTGAAAAAGTTTGAAGAACTTATCATTTGCTTCGGTTGAGTTTGAAAAGCCCATTTATCATTTCATTTTATTAATAAGACTTTGGAAAAACATAGGTTTATAAGCATGTGACTTATTAAGAGTGAAAATAAAATAAAGCGAGTAACACATAAATTGGAAAACTAAGTTTTGGGGCCTTATTACAAAAATATTCCCAAAAATTTATATTTTAAACGAAAAGTCAAAGATAGTCTATGAAAATAATAATAGTCTTGATGGCCCTCTAGTCCGCTTTCTACTCTCATGTCCACGGTATACTACTCATCCAGAGAGTGGGAAAAACATAAATGGGTGAGTCATAAAGACTCAGTGTGCAAAACTTGAAAACACATGAAAGCCTAGGGCCCACAAATACATTATGGGCGTTGGCCCATATACAATGGTAACAAAATATGTCATGCAACATGGCCCAACCCAAAACCTAAGAGTTTATCATCTACACACCCCCGTACCAACCATCAGACCGTGGGGATTTCTACAATCAACCCTCCATCCGCTACACACCACGTTGACAACTATTCTGCCTGTCATAAAGACCGATCGCTAATGCGAACCTTTGTGGAAAAGCCACCGATCGCCCCGCGACCTGCTCCCATTCCAAAAATCGATCAATCAATCCCATCCCATGCATACACACATACAAGAATCAAAACATCAAGCCATCTAACATATCTCATACTTTCACATGCTTCGATACACATAGAAAAGTTTCTATGATTACGTACCTGGCATCCCTTGCCTACCTTTTCTAGGTAACACAACTGTTCATACAACCTCTCTTTCCGGCATTTAGGCCATAGCATACATATAACATAACAAAGCTTATGTGTCAAGAATCTACACACCTTATTACGGTTAATATGACACCCTCTATGTCGACACTGTCAGAAGCCGATACTACTGCTATCTATCTAAGATGCTATTCAGAAGCCAGTTCACAACCTGGCGGCCAATCTCGAACAGTGAACACTGCTCGTTTCTTAAACTTAGGGATTGGGTTTACAAACCTAATCCTCTCTTTTGCCTGATCCATATTTGATTCCATCCAAAAAGTCCTTGTCAGAATTACTATAGCGAAATAGGGTTGTTAAACCATATATGAGTTAAGATCTCAAATATGATAGAAAATCTAATAGGAATCTAAAGGAAACCCCTTACCTTGAAATCCCAAAATCGATATGATACTTAGAGATTAATGGCTTCTGGCTTTTTGAGATCCGGATGATTCGATCTACTATGATTTCCGAAGTGCCGCCTAAAAGAACATATTATTAGAGAAAAAGTTAAACTAAAGATGACCTATCAATCAACTAGCCATTCGGCTATAGTCTCAAAACCAAAAGAGAAGGGAAAAAGCACAGAAAAAAATTGACACCTACCTTTACAGGGAATTCGGCAACTTCCAGGAGATTCCAGCTTTATGGAGAAATCGGCACAAGAGAAAAGAATGGAAAAAGAAAGTGAAGTGAGAGGTTTCGGCTTTTGAAGAAAGTGAAGATGAGAGAAAGAATTGAGAGGTTTCAGTTTTTGGAAAAGAAGAGAGAATAGAAATTGTAGAGAAAGACTGGGAATTTTGTCATAGAGAATGAGGAAAAAAATAGAGTTCAAATGCCGTAATTGAAGAGATACCACCCCTATTTATAGAGAATTTCGGCACTTACTTATCAAAACCCAAAAGTTCCCTTCTTGATAACTAATAATTAATCAAATAATAGGGGAAATTTTGGCACCCCTTTAAGATGAAGAAACCGATTCCTCCCCCTCTAGCAGATGGAATTTCGGCCAACTCTGCTCTCAGCAGATAGCTCCTATCTTTTCTCCTTTATTTTGATCTATTCACCTTTAGGAGAGGCCTAAATAACACCATCTCTCCCAACTATTATCAGCACAATATCCACATTATCCAACAGATAAATCTTCCTATTTTAAAGCATCCTAGCTGCCCCCACTCACCTCTCTTTTTAACGCCAAAAACAATTAAAATAAATAAGTGGGTAATGCGACTCAAACCTTAGATCCCCTTACTGCTTTTCACACCACTGTCCACTGGGCCACTAGCCCATTTTTGTGTTTTAATTTGCGAATAATATCTTTTAAGCCCGGACCTATCTAGCTTTCCACTAAAGTGCCCAAACAAAAAATTTGATTAAGGCCTCAGCCCAAACCTGAGCCCAATCTGAACCCCTTAAACACTCTAATTATCATATTGAACATAGCACACATTAAATGCAAAGGCCCATTAATTTAGGATGTTACAGTTCTACCCTCTTTAAAGGAATTTCGTCCTCAAAATTACCGATCCGAATAGATGCGGTATTCTTTGTCGATCGCTTTCTCCGCTCCCACGTAGCCTCCTCGAGCCGTGATTCCGCCATAGAACCTTAACCAACAGAACCTTCTTCATTCATAATACTTTGACATCACGATCCAAGATTTCCACTGGTTCCTCTTCAAAGGATAGGTCAGGTTTTACCTCAATTTCCTCCATAGGTACCACATGAGACGGATCCTAACGATAACGTCTTAACATAGAGACGTGAAATACATCGTGGATCTGATTCAATTCAGCATGTAGTTTAAGCTGATACGCTACTAGTCCAACCCGATTCAGCACCTGATAAGGTCCGATGAATCTAGGACTTAACTTACCCTTCCGTCCAAACCTTAATACTTTCTTCCATGGCAACACTTTCAGGAACACCTTATCACCCACTGCAAACTCTATGTCCTTGCGCTTCAAATCAGCATAGGACTTCTGTCTGTCTGACGCTTCTTTTAGACGAGCCCGAATTAGCTCAACCTTCTCCTCTATCTTGGTTACCAACTCCGAACCCAAAATTTATCGTTCCCCTGATTCCGTCCAATAGGTAGGAGTACGACACTTCTGCCCATACAATGCTTCATAGGGCACCATTTGAATACTAGACTGGTAGTTGTTGTTGTACGCAAACTCCGCCAATGGCAGAAACTCCTCCCAACTACCTCTGAAATAAATGGCACAACCCCCTAACATGTCCTCCAAGATCTGAATCACCCGCCGGATCGTCCATCGGTTTGAGGATGAAACGTAGATCAAATCCAACTTCGCACTCCAACGCTGATGCAACGCCTTCCAAAACCTTGACGTAAACCTAGGATCTCGGTCTGAGATAATCAACATAGGTACTCCATGCAACCTTACAATCTCTGCTATATACAACTTAGGTAACTTTTGTAAGGAATAATCGACCTGAACTGATACAAAATGAGTGGACTTCATCAACCGATGAACGATTGCCTAAACTGAATCTTTCCTAGTAGGCGTGAGAGGTAGCCCACTAACAAAGTCCATTGTGATCCTTTCACACTTCCACTGAGGAATCTTCACCGGTTGCAACAACCCTGATGGTAACTGATCCTCCGCCTTTACCTGCTGATAGGTTAAACACTTCCCCACTAATTTGGTCACCTCTTGTTTTAAGCCTGGCCACCAAAACTGCTCCCGTAAATCTCGATACATCTTACTCCCTCTAAGATGCATAGTGTATGGACTACCATGCACTTCTTGCAGGATCCTATGCCTCAATTCAGAATCTTTCGATATGCACACTCTACCTTGAAAACATATCAGCCCTTCCTCATTCACACTAAATTCTGTTGATTCATCACTTGCTCTAACCGAAAACTTCTCCTTCAGTAACTTATCAGTCTGCTGCTTTTCCTTTACTTGACTGACCCATGAGGGTTTTACTTGAAGTTCCGCCAATAAACTTCCATCGTTATACAGACTAAGGTGAGCAAACATTTCTCTCAAGTCAGAGATCACCTTACGGCTTAGAGCATCTGCCACCACATTGACCTTACCCGGATGATACTCGATCGAGCAATCATAATCCTTTAACAACTCGATCCACCTCATTTGCCTCTTATGTGGCGTCACTTTGCCACTACACCACACACTTCACTTCTCGATTCGGAGGTAATCCCGGAAGCTCTTCTGGGAAAACATTAGAAAATTCCTTCACCGTCCTAACATCCTCAACAGTTAGGTCCTTGGCTTCCAAAGCCCGTACAAACATTAGAACTGCATCGCACCCTTTTCTCACCATTCTTTCCACTCTTAGGGCAGTTACCACGTTTGACAGATAATTCCCCCTTTCTCCTATCACCAACACTTCACCTCCCTCGGGGTTTCTTAACACCATACGCTTGACTACACAATCTACATTGACCTGATACTTCACTAGCCAATCCATGCCTAAAATTAAGTCAAATTCCCGGAATGGTAATTCCATCAGATCCGTCAGGAAAACTACTCCCTGAACTTCTAAGGGTACCTCCCGATAAAGTTTATCTACCACCACAGATTGTCCTAATGGGCTAATACCGTCATGGCCTTAGGGGTAACTTCGAATATAAACTTAAAGTTTCGGACACACTACTAGAAACATATGAATGTGTCGACCAAAGGTCAATCAATGCAGTATAAGGCAATCCAAAAATTACAACAGGTACCGATTATAACATCTGGTGCGTCGGCCTCCTCTCGAGGTCTTGCAGCATAGACCAACCCCGGCTGCCTCACCTCGGTGTTTCCGCCTCTACCGGTGCTCCACGACCCGATCAAACCATTACCACCTCCGGCCGACCACGATCTCTCTGCATGCACGACCTCCTCTACCCTACCGAGCATTTCCACGCCTCATGGGTCCTACCTCATCCCGTGGCTGAGGACAATCTCTTATCTGATGGTCCAAAGAACCACACCTAAATCACTTCCCACTGCCCACCCAACACTTAACTACATGGAATTTGTCACATCGGCCACACCTTCGTGTTCGGTTAGCAGTAGGTTTTTTAGCCCGTCTCGGTTCATCCGACCTAGGTCTTTTCTGAGTACGCACGGCTGTCCCTGCCGATCTAAAATTTCTCTTACCTCTGCCCCTATCTCTATCCCGATTCAGGTTTTTCATTCGTTTCACCTCCTTAGCTATTTTAGCCTTCTCCACAAGCACAACAAATTCCCGCTCTCGTTGTGGAGCTATCAACACACGTAGATTGTCCTTCAGGCCATCCTCAAAACAAACACATCTCTCATGCTCTGTGGCCACTATCCCTCGAGCATAACGGCTAAGGCATAGGAATTCTGCTTCATACGCCGCTGCTGACCTACTTCCTTGAACCAAGTTCAGGAATGCTTTGCGCTGCGCATCCACATAGCTTGTCCCAATGTACTTACTTTGGAATGCCGTTCTGAAGTGATCCAAGGTGATATGGTCAGCTACAGTACCCTTCTTAACCCTAAGCCACCATTGATATGCTTTGTCCCAGAGAAGAGACACCACTCCTTTTAGCTTCTCTTCATCCGTAAAGTCGAGATCATTCATTATCCGCTCCATTGCTTCCAACCAAGATCTGTTGCATTAGGAGCTACACCAGAAATTCCCTTAAACACTTCAAATTTGTTGGCTCTCAGTCGCTCTGGCACAGACTTCCGGGCTTTTGTGCCCATGCCTGCCCCAACAACCCTCTCTAAGACTCGTAACATTACCTGAGATACAGCATCATCTCCGGCTATCTGATCTTGAAATTCTGCCTCCACAGTTGGTGGCACTGGTACCTCATTCCTTGACTCGTGACCAGACCCTACGGGTTCTGACACAGCAATCCTGCCTCTACCTCGGCCATGCACACCACGTCCTCTAGTGCTCATTCTACCGTTTGCGATTTATCTGATTAAAAATTTTATGAATTAATAATTCTTTCTTCCACTGATCAATAACGGACAGTCTTATGAAAAGTAGTTTTAACAGTAGTTCTTTCAAATTCAGATTCTATCTACAAGTTCAGTTCTCAAATCAGTATTTCCTAGTTCTAGAATACACATTCAACCATCATCCATAACACATCAACACACAAGCAGCATCATGAATTTACATTCATCACTTAGGGGTATTTTTGTCATTTCACTACCCAGGGGTATTTTCATAACTTTAACCTACAGGGGTATTTTTGTAATTTTCCAAAATAAGGTATCTTGGTGATTTTACAAAATAGGGGTATTTTGGTAATTTACAATCTGGGGGTATTTTTATAATTTTACAAATTTTGGTAACTTCCGTAAATCAGGGGTAATTTAGTAATTTCTCAAACAAGGGTACTTTGGTAATTTTCAAACAAGGGTATTTCAATAAATTTCCTCAACCTAGGGTGTTTTGGATAATTTACAAAATCAGGGACATATAAGTAATTTTACAGAAATAGGGTACTGGTCCCTTTCGGGTTTTAGTTATAAATTTTGGCCTAAACAAGTCCTCGTGGCTAAGGCGAACAGTCACTACGCACTGTAGGATTCGAGAAAAGAGGAGGTGAGTCACTAGGACCGCTTAAATACCAAGCTCTTCTTGGATCCAATCCTGAGCAGTATGCTGTTTCACACCCTAACCCCGTGACTTGTTCACGACATGTTTAATTAAGAAAATTAAGTCTTATGAGATTTGAAGAAGTGTTTATACTAAACCTAAAGTCCATAAACACTGTCCTACTAGTCTATGCCTATAAAGCCCATCAAGCCCATCACATATATCACATCAAAGGTTAGAGTACTTACCTGGGTGGATTGGGTGTCGATAGACTCAAAGGCCATATTTTCCAAAACTTTTCTCAACTTACATTACTTTTATAAATCCCTACTGGACCCATTTCATAGCCCGAGTTTTGAATGGGGCTCTGATACCAAAAATGTAACACCCCAAACCTAGCCCATACGTCATTACCGGATCTGGTATGCTAGAAGTTAAATCTTAAAAACTTTGCTTCGATGAGTTTTAGAAAGTCTCAATTTTTTTCATTAATCGTGATATTTGTGAAAAAGTTTGAAGAACTTATCATTTGCGTTGGTTGAGTTTGAAAAGGCCATTTATCATTTCATTTTATTAATAAGACTTTGGAAAAACATAGGTTTATAAGCATGTGACTTATTAAGGGTGAAAATAAAATAAAGCGAGTAACACATAAATTGGAAACCTAATTTATGAGGCCTTATTACAAAATTATTCCCAAATATTTATATTTTAAATGAAAAGTCAAAGATAGTCTATGAAAATAATAATAGTCTTGATGGCCCCTCGAGTCTGCCTTGGCTCCCATGTCCACGGTCTACTGCTCATCTGTAGAGTGGGAAAAACATAGATGGGTAAGTCACAAAGACTCAGTGTGCAAAACTTGAAAACACATAAAAGCCTAGGGCCCACAAACACATTATGGGCCTTGGCCCATATACAATGGTAACAAAATATGTCATGCAACATGGCCCATCCCAAAACCTAAGAGTCCATCCTCTACACACCCCCGTACCAACCATCATACCGTGGTGATTTCTACAATCAATCCTCCATCCGCTACACACCACGTTGACAGCTGTGCTGCCTGTCATAAAGACCGATCGCTAATGTGAACCTCAAAAAATACATTTAGTATTTCGACTGACTATCTTTCATCATAAAGACCGATCGCTAATGCGAACCTTTGTGGCAAAGCCACCGATCGCCTCACTACCTGCTCCCCTTCCATAAATCAATCAATCAATCTCATCCCATGCATACACACATACATGAATCAAAACATCAAGCCATCTAACAAATCTCATACTTTCACATGCTTTGATACACATAGAAAAGTTTCTATGATTATGTACCTGGCATCCCTTGCCTACCCTTTCTGGGTAACACGACTGTTCATATAACCTCTCTTTCCGGCTTTTAGCACATAGCATACATATAACATAACAAAGCTTATGTGTCAAGAATCTACACACCTTATTACGGTTAAGATGACACCCTATATTTTGACACTATCAGAAGCCGATACGACTGCTATCTACCTAAGATACTATTCAGAAGCCAGTCCACAACCCGGGGCCAATCTCGAACAGCGAACACTGCTCATTTCTTAAACTTAGGGATTGGGTTTACGAACCCAATCCTCCCCTTTGCCTGATCCATATTTGATTCCATCCAAAAAGTCCTTGTCAGAATTACTATAGCGAAATAGGGTTGTTAAACCATATATGAGTTAAGATCTCAAATATGATAACTAATCTAATAGGAATCTAAAGGAAACCCCTTACCTTGAAATCCCAAAATCGATAGGATACTTAAAGATTAACGACTTCTAGCTTTTTGAGATCTGGATGATTCGATCTACTATGATTTCTCGAAGTGCCGCCTAAAAGAACATGTGTTAGGGAAAAAGTTAAACTAAAGATGACCTACCAATCAACTAGCCATTCGGCTATAGTCTCAAAACTGAAAGAGAATGGGAAAAGAATAAAAGAAAATCGGAACCTACCTTTACAGGGAATTTGGCAACTTCCAGGAGATTTCGGCTTTATGAAGAAATCAGCACAAGAGAAAAGAATGGAAAAAGAAAGTGAAGATAAGAGAAAAGTTTCGGCTTTTGGAAAATAAGAGAGAACAGAAAATGTAGAGAAAGATTGAGAATTTTGGCATAGAGAATAAGGAAAAGAATAGGGTTCAAATACCGTAATTGAAGAGATACCACCCCTATTTATAGAGAATTTCGGCACTTGCTTATCAGAACCCAAAAGTGCCCTTCCTGATAACTAATAATTAATCAAATAATAGGGGAAATTTCGGCACCCCTTTAACATGAAGAAACCGATTCCTTCCCTTTCTAGGAGATGGAATTTTGGCCAACTCTGCTCTCAGTAGATGGCTCCTATCTTTTCTCCTTTATCTTGATCTATTCACCTTTAGGAGAGGCATAAATAACACCACCTCTCCCTACTATTATCAGCACAATATCCACATTATCCAACAGATAAATCTTCCTATTTTAAAGCATCCTAGCCGCCCCCACTCTCCTCTCCTTTTAACGCCAAAAGCAATTAAAATAAATAAGTGGGTAATGCGACTCGAACCTTGGATCCCCTTACTGCTTTTCATGCCACTTTCCACTGGGCCACTAACCCATTTTTGTGTTTTAATTCATGAACAATATCTTTTAAGCCCGAACCTATCTAGCTTTCCACTAAAGTTCCTAAATAGAAAATTTGATTAAGGCCTCAGCCCAAACCTGAGCCCAATCTGAACCCCTTAAACACTCTAATTATCATTTTGAACATAACACACATCAAATACAAAGGCCCATTAATATAGGATGTTACATCAAAGCATTCAAAACAAGTCCAAATCATGTCTTGAACATGACAATATAACATATAACCAATGTACCTTTAGGTACCCTAAATGACAATTGACTTTCATGTTAATCTATTATTCATATTCATCTAGTTACCAAATTCATATATGGTTATCACATTCATTCTTCAAACATGATAGAACCACGTATAATTATATCAAAATGTGTTCATCACAAGCCATTCCAATGACAGGTTATAACCAAAACATTTACATGCCAATATGGGCCAAATAACCTATACATGCCATTATAACCGTGTGAGTGATCTCCGCCAAGCTTCCGATCCAACGAGCTTCCGATTTACTATTAAATAGGGACATAAAGTAGAGTAAGCATGTAATGCTTAGTAAGTTTGTATAACATGGTACTTAACTTACCATTCATTCTATTTCAAGATAAACATGTAAGGTATGTTAAATAAATTTAATCTCAAGCCCTACACATATCCTCATTACCCTTGTTAGTCATATATTTCACAATAACATCAAGAAACATATATGAGTTCTACAACAATTATATTTCCAAGCACATATGCTTTTCACATCACGTATTCATTTAACATGTATAAATCATATTTTTGTATTACAAGAAAATTTTCATAATAATTCATCTCGAGTTCAAGTTATTTCATGCTGGAACTTTACCCATTAAATTAGTAGAAATATCAATGTCATACGAATAGTACACTCAAGGTGTACAAATCTATAATCATGAATGAACGTATTCATCAAATAAATAAATTGTTCACATATCATCATCTCATATTTCCATACATCATGTATCATTATTTTTCATGTACTTCAGACCGATACGTGTAATAACTCATGTCCTATTCACATATTCTCATGTTAGGATTTTTCCCATTGAATTTATCAGAAATATCGATAGACACACAGGTAGTACACTCAAGGTGTACAAATCAGGATCCGTCAATTCATATTCAAGGGTACCCATAAGGGCACATAATCAGGGAGCACACTATCAAGCCACATATCAGAATGCTCAGATGAGCCATGTAACAGGACACTTATCCGGGCTAAACAGGAAACTCATAAGAGTTTTATTCAGGGAGCTCATAGAGCTTAACAGATAACTCTGAAGAGTTAATATCAGGGAGCATCGGATAAGGTAATAAGGAGCTCAAGCGAGCCATGTCCGGAAGCTCATAAGAGCCTATATCAGGACGCTCACGTAGAGTTGTGTTTATGTCCGCATTATATGTTGGATCACAACCGATCAAATCATGTAACAGGACGCTCACAAAGAGCTATGGTAGTGCACAACACATTCAGAATCACTATCGATCAAGATGCTTTCAGGAACTATATAACAGGATGCTCAAGAGGGCTTATAACAGGATTGCTCGTCCGAGCTATAATGTCTACAACATATGCAGGACTATATTCAATATGGGAAATCATGTATCCATCGACTTTTATTTATTCAAACGGGATTTAACATTTTTCAGGCATTTTCAGGCATGTGATTATTACATATATTTATAATATTCATACAATTCAAATAAACACATTAACATTTTTATCATTTATCATTTATCGACATTATCATTTATCGTGTTTTGTGGATATGTTTTCAATGTTATATATATATGATATTTATACAAATCACATACACAACATCTAATTTAAGCTTATAAATATACACAATTTAGTTACACGAACTTATCTCGTCAAATATTCGTGTACGAAAATAGACAAATTCGACATTTTCTCTTTTCATTGTTATAACTCCGAATTTGATCTATCTAGATCTATACGAGTAAATTCAACATCAATTTAATAAAATTTATATTCAATTAAGTCCAATTCACATCTTAGGCAAAATTACCATTTTGCCCAAAACTTTTAATTAATGACGATTTTGTCCTTAGGCTCGGAAAATAAAATTCATACAATTTAACCCTTGTCCAAGACTAACTGATTTTTACTTGTAACATTTACATCCCATATATTTCATAAAATTCAAAATTTTCCATGAATTTTACAACTTTTCAATCTAGTCCCTAAATCATGTTTTCATTAAAATTCACTTTGTAAAAGTTATTTATCTATCAACAACCTTTCATATTTCACCATAAATTTCAAAATTTCAGGATATTCATCCATGGTAAAATTTCTATACTTTTATATCTTTACAAATTAATCCCCAAAATAGATAGATTAAGCTATACCGATCTCAGAAATATAAAAATTACTAAAAATGGGACAATGATACTTACTCAATTAAGAAAAGAAAGCTTGTTTTCTCTTTCCTAGCATTTTCATGTTTTTTTGGGGGAAGAAGATGATATAAAATGATGTTATTTGATATTTATTTTATTTATCATCTTTAATTTTTTTTAACTTTCCATTTTCATCCTTTTCCTTTTCTAATTTTCCATTGATGAATCACCAAAAATATCTGCTAACTTTTCTTTAATGGTCAAATTACCATATAAGGACCTCCAATTTAAAGTTCTATGGCTATTTAATCCCTTTAGCTATTAGAACTCAACTTTTTCACTTTGTGCAATTTGGTCCTTTATCAAATTAAACATGTAATCGTTAAAATTTCTTTACGAAATTTTCCAATGACATTATTATCGTACTATAGATCATAAAATAATATTAAAATAAATTTCCTTTTCGAAATCAAATTTGTGGTCTCGAAATCACTGTTCGATTTTACCAAAAATAGGCTATTACAACTCTCCCCTTAGAAATTTTCGTCCTCAAAATTTTACTAGTAAAGAAGTCTAGATATTTCTTTCACTTCACATGCCAGAATTTCAATCAGTCTCTCTCTGTAATTGTCAAGCTGAATTTCAATATTTATCAGAGAAATAACATGTGACAGATCTGATCGATACCATCGTAGCATACACATAAATAACATTTATGAATTCTATCAAGCTCTGAAAATAATGCTAATCTATACGTAACAAGTCCATTCTTTTCAATGATCTCATATGGCCTGATAAACTGTAGACTTAATTTGCCTTTATAGCCAAACCGGGGAATTTTCTTCCATGACGAAATTTTCAAGAACATTTTGTCGCTAACTCAGAACTCTATTTCTTTTCATTTAAGATCCAAATAAGATTCTCTAACAATTAGAAATTACTTTAAAACTATCTTAGATCACTTCACTTTTTCTTCAGTTTCCCAGATCAAATCAACTCAATGTATTTTTTTCTCACTAAACTCAATTCAATATTATGGAGTTTTATATTCATGATCATACCAAGTTTCATATGGTGCCATTTAATACTTGACTAGGAATCTGTTATTATATGAGAATTCGACTAACGAGAATTATTTCTTTTCCAATTGCCTTCAAATTCTAGAATACAACATCGAAACATATCTTTAAGAATCCAAATCACACATTCAGACTAACCATCCATTTGAGAATGAAATGTGACACTAAATTATAATCACTTACCCAGAACTTCTTGTAACTTGTTTCAGAATCGGGATATGAACTGTGAATCTCAATCATAAATAATGGAAACTGGCATACCATGAAATCTGACAATCTCAGAAACAACTAATTCAGACAATTTATAAAGTGAGAAATCTATTCATACTAGGAATAAATATGCAGATTTCACTAAATGGTCGATGATTAACCAAGTAACATCTTTCTTTTTCAGAGATAGGGGTAATCCCGATATAAAATCCATAATAACTTTATCCCATTTCTATTTCGGTATCGTAACTGGCTGTAACAGTTCTGTAAATATCAGTACCTGAAGTTCAGCTTTAACTTGTTGACATATCAAACTTTTATATACAAGTTCAGAAATATCACATTTCATTCTAGGCCACCAACACATCTGTTTTAGATCATTGTGCATTTTATTATTTCCTAGATGAATAGACATAATACCACTGTGAGTATTTATGTAAAATTTTCTGTATAGTATTCAAATTCTTCGGTACACAGACTCTACCTCAGAAAAACAGACAATCATCAGATCCAATATGAAATTCTACATCAGAAGTTAATTTACATTGTACTTGTTTAACTTGTAACTCATTATCATCTTTTTAATCTTCACAATTCTGTTGTAGAAACATTTAGCTTTATACTCATCTAAAATTGAGCCATTATCAGACAATAACAATTGAATATTCATTGCTTGTAAGACAAGCAAGGATTTTCTACTCAGAGCGTTAGCAATTACACTTGTTTTTCCCAAATGAAAATTAATCATCAAGTCATAGTCTTTCAATAACTCTAGCTATCAACACTGTCTCAGATTCAAATCTTTTTGTGACATCAGATAATTTAAAATTTTATAATCAATTAATATGCAGCATTTTTTTCACTAACTAATAATGTCGCCACATTTTCAGTGCAAACACTATAGTTGTAGATTCTAATTCATGTATTGGGTAATTCTTTTCAAACGATTTTAGTTGTATGAAAATATAGGCTATTACTTTGCCTTTGTGCATCAAACACAGTCTAACACATTCAATAATGCATCACTGAAATAACAAATTCCTTACTCGATTCAAGCTGAACCAGAATTAATACTTCGATCAACAGGGCTTCCAACTGGTCAAAACTTTACTAATATTTATCGGTCCATTTAAATCTTACATCTTTTCTATAATAATTGTGTCATAAATATAGCTATTTCAATTATTAACATTGAAGCTTTGAATTTTTTCGAAGCCACAACCAACAGATAGATTAAAAACCATAATGCCATAATAGGACCAAAATTTCTAAACAGTATAAATAGAACAATACCTCAACATCAATAGTACTATCCAAAATGGAAAAGGAAAATAAAAAATGGCCCCAATAATAACCAGTACAGTAATATAGTTTCAAATATCTGTGATCCATATCACCAAACTTCATGATTGAGTTAGTATTTATAATAGTAATAAATGTAGTTACCTCTGGCCAATGAATATCTTTCACAGATAAACCATGTTTAAATAATAAAGAAATGGATAATATCCCCGAGAAAGTCTAGTAGAGTAATATCGCGCATACGCAGTAAAAACAGCGATGATAGAGACAATATAAATTACATATTTAAAATTCAGAGCTTAAACTAGTAGAAGTAGAAAATAGTATCATATAAATCTTGTTGTCAAGTCTTCTATCAAATATAATGTATTAGAAAACCAGAGAAAGATAGAGCAATTACTGCTCATGAATCAACTAGACTTCTAATAGTTTCCATATAATATTATTATTAACTGGCCTTTCTATATGATAAATACCATATCTGTATATAATCAATTTCATATGTCTCTAAGGATAACAGAACATGTGGAATACCTAGAAAAAGGTTACTATAAGATACCCAATTCTAATAACTGCATTCAGATATCCTTGCGACTTCATCACTATTCCACTGACTACTAAAGTCATCAATGGTCCCACATTATTCCAATCACTAAAAAACTCAATTTAGAATAATTTTGGTTAACCCATTCTTAAAATACCATACCATACCTGAATAAATCGATTATTCATGAATAAATTCTTCTTCCATAACAATGACATTACATATCCCGGATAAATCTTTAGGATAATCTTATATCTCTTTTAAAACCATATTTACTTACTAACCCATTCTCACCTCTGACTGCATTATTAATCATTCAACCACTGAACTTTTTAGTTTCACACTTGTGAACTTAATCAATATAAATCTTGTGATGTTCATTGTATAAGACTATACTGGTGTTGGGGTGGAGATCATAAAGTCTCAAAATTTGACTTTTATAAATACATGCGTATAACATAACATTTATCATCAACATGTTCATTATAAAACATTTATTTCATACCTTTATAAATCTCTACTCATCATAAGTTCATTTTTAATCAGATACTTGAGTATCGCTTTCAACATTATCAGAATTAGCTCGGTTGGAAAGGATCTCTATCTATTAGTAAAACAATTCTCATCACAGTCAGGAGATATCACACTATCATAGGTTATATAATGACATGTATTTCTAGACTTCACATATGCTACGTTTAGTCTGAAAACCGACTAAACTGTAGCTCTGATACCAATAAATGTAACACCCCAAACTCGAATCTGTCATCAGAATAGGGTTATGAAGCATTACCAGAATATACAGACCAAGTAAACAGATATTTCATTTTATACAATATTCATGTCAGAAATCAAACATAAAGTCCCTTATATGAACCCTCGAGGTCCAAAGCATGCATTAGAAATGAGTTAGGAGAAAACCAGGTACTCATGGAATTTTCGCTTTAACATCCCAAAATTGGGCCTTGAAACACCCCAAACCCGACCCACGAGCCTTGACCGGATCTGGTATGTTCCCGATTTAAACCGTTTCAAATTTTTTTCTTACTTAGGAAAAACTTGTGTGTTTTGAAAGAAAGGTTGTTTTTAGGTTGGGCTCGAGTTGAAAACAAGTTTATTTCATTATTAAAATCCTTTACTTTAGGTGACAAAATGTTTAGGCTTTGTTTTAAAATAAATTTACTTAATCTTTTAATAAATAAAAGTTTGTAAGCTTAATAAATAGAAACAAAGTAAAGTAGTTCTACTATGGCCTTATTACATCAAATAATTCCCAAAAAAAATAAATTCAAAGTACTTAATGAAATAAGAATCCAAATTTAAATAAATTCCTTGCTGTGCATGGCCACCTTTAAGCTCCTGCCGACCCGGTCCATTACTGATCGTTACCTGAAAAAGGTTCCCACAACGGGGTGAGTCAAACAGACTCAATGTGTAACCAACACTAAAATTTAATAGTTTAGGCATATGTTCACATATTACATGCATATTCATATAATAGATAGGAAATAATGATGCAACCCAACCCAAACCTATATGCCATCCGCTACACATCACCCGTACCATCCATCGCACATCGTGGGGACTAGTAAGTCAACCTCCATCCACTACACACCATCGAAGGCGTCATTGCAATGACGTGCTCATCGCCTCTTATAAAATTCGTGGTCTTAGGTCACCACATTCGGATATCGTGGTCTTAGGTCACCACATTCGATATCGTGGTCTTAGGTCACCACATTCGATTATCGTGGTCTTAGGTCACCACATTCGGATATCGTGGCCTTAGGTCACCACATTCACTTCCCCTTTTCATATAACCCATATGCCCCATATCATACATATCATGCATTAACATGCCAAATTCTTATTTCACATTCTTATAATGTCATATGTGTGTCGTAACAGATATTTAACATAATCCTAGTATGAGTAGGAAACGTACTTGAGTACTTTGTACCATAACATGGTACCTTAGCCATATTCACATTCTTATACACATACTTATATTAAACATTGCCATAAAACTTATTAAGAAATAGTGTGGGGTACACACCTGATACACTTAGCGGTTCACTTAAATCCCAAAAATCCCAATCTAAGCTTTAGATCCTTAACTGCCTATATTCGGCCAAGATATAGTTAATTTATTAAGACCCATTCGGCTATGAAACCAAATCTCACTAGGATTATAACTCAACACTTACCTTGATGCCAATTTGCTTATCACTCAAATCCCAAAATCTTTGCTATACTCCTCCTTATATTCGTCCAAACACTAGATCTCTACATAGGTTAGTTTCGGCTTTTAAACATGTAAGAAATAGATTTGAGTGTCAAAATAGGCCTTGGCCGAATGTTCATATGGACTTACCTTGTAATTCTCAAATCCCGGAATCCTTGTATACCTCTGTCGAAATCCCTATAGACTCATATATTAGATCCAATTTTCAATCACTTACATATGATTAATGGCCTTTGACCGATTGACTCACCTTAGATCCTTGAAAGTCCCGAAAGATCTCCTCTTGTAGTCGATGACTACTAAATCCCAAAAACTCCCTTCCATAATTTGGCCAAGATTAATAACAGGGATTAGTCCTTAAATTTCGATAAGTTTTAAGAATATAAATGAATGGAAACTGAATTTGGATCTTACCCTTACTTGAAGAAATCGACAGCACCTCCCCCTTTTTATTACTGACCTTAACGGCTACAGGAGGGAACTAGATCAAGGTTTTGGTTTTTAAAAGAATTATGAAAGAAAGGAAGAGAGGAAGAGAGGATTCGGCTAACAAAATAAAAGAAGAGTATTGGGGAAAGGGATATAGATTCGGCCAAGAACAAGTAGAGAAGAGGAATGAAACACAAATGGCTTTTTGCACAAGGGAAAAACGGCACCAATGGGAAAAGAGGTACTAAATTTCGGCAATAACCAAGATGAAAAAGAAAGGTTTTGAAAGGGAAAATTTAGCACACACTGGCACCATATTTATACCGAAAATTCAAGCTCCTAGAGTCCAACAATCGGCCACCACTTCCCCACTTATCAAATCCCAACTTAAACTCCTATTTTATCTCTTAACAAGTAAAATAATTAATCCAACACCTTATCTCTTATCTATCTATTAAACTAAAATAAATAAAATAAAATCTCATTTAATCTAAATAAAACCATAATTATCCTATAATAAAATAAATAAATAAAACTACAATTATCCTACTCTTAGTTGAATATTAATGGAAGAATTAAGCCAAATCCTTATCCAATTGAAATTCCATGTGCCGTCCAATTCCTTCCAACTCTACCTTGATGCAAAAGTAAAATAAAACATTCCCCTTGCTGCTCACAAGCCTCGAACCCGAGACCTGTTGGAGCCCTTGACACAAGCTGCAGGTAACGTCCCCAGCCACTTTGCCAAGGCGCTGTTTGTGATATAAACTCCCCAGAATTTCTTTTAAACCCTCTTTCGCCAGGCGCCTTCTTATCGCAAAAATAAAAGCTCCTTCATGCCTCCTTCGCAACTCGAACCTGGGCCCTCTACCCATTGCTTGAGGCGTCACTTACCCAAGCCTTAAGTAGCGCCCTGCTGCCACTTTACTAGGCCAACCCTTGTGTCATAAATCCCTCACGAATTTCCTTTAAAGCCTTTTTAGCCTAGTTCCCATTTTGACGCAAATGTGCAAAATGAAAGCCACCCATTTGTTGCCCCCAAGTTTCGAACATGAAACTTGCTGGAACCCCCACACGCTGCCAGCCACTTTGCTGCTAGCTTCTTTGTGTCATAATCCCCCCACAATTCTTTTTAAGACCTCCTTTACCTTTAACGCCAACTTGCAAAAATAAAAACACGCTTATGCTGCCCACAGGACTCGAACCTAGGCCCTTTTCCCCTACTCATGGCGTCATCACCAAGGCCTTTAAGTGGCGCATTGCAGCCACTTTACCAAGCCCGCTCTCATGTCCAAAATCCCTCGCAATTATTCATAAGGCCTCCTTAGCCCAATTCCCCTTTTAACTTAAAATTTCCATATTTTTCCAAAGCTTCCTCTTCCATCCTAGAGTTTTCAAAGCCCCTCAAACACCTCCAAACACACTCACTAAAGCATGCTAACACTCCAAACACACTCACTAAAGCATGCTAACACTTGCATCATGCACTAAATGCATAACCCCTAATTGAGGATATTACAGGCCTAGTAGAATTGGGTCCATTGGACCCTGGGCTTGGGAGCGTTTAAAATTTTTGAGAATAAGAGAATGGCATTATTTCAAGTTGGACTTATTGGAAAGGTGATTTTTGAAAGTTACGGGGTTTCTAGGAAGTTTCGGGTTCAAGTTTGGAAAATTTTAGTGTTCAAGCATTTAAAGAGGAGAAGGCAAGTGGCGTCTAGCATAAGGGAATAATTGGGAAACTTGCTAGCACAAGAGAAGCTAGTAGCAAAGTGGTGAGGCATCACATGAAGAGGCTTAAGGCCTGGAGTTTGAATCCCATCTATTGCAACCTTTAGGATTTATTTATTTTTTTTTGTACTAATCAAGTGTTTATGGGAAGTGTCGGCCAAGCTTCAAAGATGGTAAGGAAGACTTTTTATTGAAGGAAAGAACACAAAGGAGAAGAGTAAGGAGAGAAACCAATGAAAATGAAGGAAAGAATCAAAGGAAAAAGGTAAGAGAAGGGAACATGTTGTCCTATTATGTGAAAGATGTTTTGGAAAGAATATTTTGGGTCAACACTCATCTTTTTGGTAAAGATGATACAAGGTTTTGGTAGGGAGAAAAAGAGAGCCAATATAGTTTTTTAAGTTTTGGGGCATGTAAAGTTTTCTTCTTTGGAGCATTTTGAGTTTTCCCTTTTCCTAATTTCTTCCCTCTCTTACCGAAACTCTAAAGCCAAAATTGTACACCTTTCTCCTTTGTTTTGTCGAAACTTTCAAGCCATTCTTTCCTACTACTTATCATTCTCTTAGCCTTGGTTTCGGAAGTTGATTGGTAATTGGGTGATTAGGCCGAATATTGGTGGTAAGATGTTACTCTTTATTTCGATGTTTTGCGCCACTCATGTGATTCTATTTTGTGGTGATGATATCAATTTCCTACTCTTGTGGAAAGGCCGAATATTGGATAAAGGCTAACCCTTTGGTTCATCACTTATTTATTTTTAGGAACTCGTTGCAATAGCCAAAGTGCAAGGCTGGATTTTAGAACCTAGTAGGGAAAGATCATGATTGTGGGGACAACGAAGAGTGGTTCTTTAGGAAATCCGAATAAGGTGTGTAATCTCGCACCCCATGCGAATACGTGTTTGAAATGGTGTGTAATCTCACACCTCTCTGAATATTTGCATGAAATGTTTTGTGATTCAGTGGAAAGATCAAAAAAATGGAAACTGGCATCTATGACCACATGGGCGTGCGTATGTTTGTAGTGAAAACCATATTTTACAATGAAATGGTTTTTGATTAGCAGCAATGACGTGATTTTGAAAAATCACAGAAAATAGGAGAAAGGGAATCTGAAAGTGAATAAGATATAGAATTAAATCTTATTGTGTCTATTTTTATATGAAAGAAATAGAGAAGGAAGAGGAATTTTATATTCTGAGATATTTTAATTTTAGTGAGATTGGTTCTGAATGACTTCGTGGTTCCCTGTTCTGTCTTGGAAAAATCATTAAAAATTGTAAAAAGTGAATTATGAGTTATAATTTATATTTATATATTTCTTAGTCTATTTTTAATAGAAACAAGTGAGAGCAATATATGAAAACTGTACAATAAGATATTTGGATTTAAGGTAAGAGAGGTCAGAATCGTTGATCAGTGATATAGGGGAAACTTTAATGAATAAATTATACTAAACGGCTAAGCCAAAAATTCTGGAAAACTTTTAGTAAGAAGATATATGAGTATAGTTTCAAGGAAAATTTACGGATCTAAATTTTGAGTTTTCTCACTCGAGTTATAGTTAATTTAGTCAATATGACGCAGATGGACAGTTTAAATTTTTATGCCCCATATTAGTAGTTAAGTCCGAGGTTGCGAAATTACGAACATACCCTCAATGTGTAAAATTACAGAAATACCTTTGGGTTATGAAATTTCCCTAAATGCCTCTATAGGCCGAATTACGAAAATACCCTTTTGGGTCAAATTACAAAAATGCCCCTATGGGCCGATTTGTTAGAATACTTTAGTGGGCCGAATTACAAAGTTCTATAATTGGCCAATTTACCGTAATAAATTATTGGATTAATTATTGCTGTACATATATGTGGATATTATGCTTTATTATGTTTGTTGCATTTTACATATCGCATGGGTTGGGACAAATTGAATGAAGAGAAGTGTAGCCTGGTGGCATTGCCACAATTTGTTCATTAATGTGCTTATGACTCTGGTGGCTCAACCACAAATATTATGATAAATGGCAACTTGCCTACGATTGGTGTGTTTGGCGGGTGGGTTGACTTGATCCCCACCGGTGTGATGGGATGGTACGGGTGGTGTGTAGCGGATGAATTACTAGGATTGGTTGGGTTGCATACATTCCACATATATATATATATATTCTGTTATGTAAATGGGTTTTGGCCCAAGATTATGCTACATGGGCTCTAGCCCAAGTTATTGCTAAATGGGTTCAGACCCAGTGGATGACGGTAAGGAGATTATGCACTGAGTTCTTGTAACTCACCCCGTTTCCTTAATCCTTGTAGGTAATGCTCAGTGAAGAGGACTTGAGCCCATGGATGACTCGGTGGAGGCCATACTTTGGAAATAATGTTTTCGAACATTAGTAAACTTCTTTTCTATTTTAATTCGTTACTTTTACTATGTTTGGTTTTAAAGTTGTAACAAGGCATCGGGATATTTTTATTTTGCTTTATGTTAGTCGTACTTATTATCTTGCTTGAATTGTTTTAAATGGGAATTTTTCTAAAAACTTAAATAAAGGTTTTTCAAAAATAGATTAACAAATTGATTTTATAACAAACTTTTACAAATATTTTTACCTTGGAATTTTTTCCTCGAATTATCAACGATATTTTCAAAAGTCACGGTTTATAAGTTCTCTAGTTCAAATTATCAAATTGTCAATCAACCTTCAAGATTAGTAGTATTTTTATCAAATATTTCTAATCAAACTTGTTTTCTTCAATTACACCTATTTTAGTATGAATCACAAGATCTTTTATATGTTTTCTTCATTGAGACACACTAGATTCGGGCCTAACTTCTAGGCGGGTTTGGGGTGTTACATTCAAAAAATCTCAAAATTTTTCCTAGGTGTAGGGGACACACGCCCATGTGGTTAGGTCGTGTGGTTGACACGACCAGGGACACGCCCGTGTCTCAGGCCGTGTAACTCTCTGACTTAAGTCACACGGTCAGGTCACATGCCTAAGTGTTAGACCGTGTTTAGGTGCAGGGTTTACACGGCCAAGTCACACGCCCATGTGCTAGGCCATGTGATTAATCTCGAGCATTCTGTTTTAACATTTTAAAGATGTAAGGGACAAACGGCCAGATCAGACGCCCATGTACACACGGCTGAGACACAAGCCCATGTCTCTACCTATATCGACAAAAATAGGCTATTTTCCAAGCCACATTTATCACCCTTCTTGTCTTTCACCTACACCAATACTTGAACACATTCACAAACCATATCAAAGCATTCAAAACAAGTCCAAATCATGTCTTGAACATGACAATATAACATATAACCAATGTACCCTAAATGACAATTGACTTTTATGCTAATCTATTATTCATATTCATCGAGTTACCAAATGCATATATGGTTATCACATTCATTCTTCAAACATGATAGAACCACTTATAATTATATCAAAACATGTTCATCATAAGCCGTTCCAATGACAAGTTATAACCAAAACATTTACATGCCAATATGGGTCAAATAACCTATACATGCCATTATAACCATAATTGATTTACCATATGTACCGACATGAGCCAATAGATAGTGTGAGTGATCTCCGCCAAGCTTCCAATCGAATGAGCTTCTGATTTACTATTAAACAGGGAAAATAAAGTAGAGTAAGCATATAATGCTTAGTAAGTTCGTATAACATGGTACTTAACTTACCATTCATTCTATTTCAAGATAAACATGTAAGGTATGTTAAATAAATTTAATCTTAAGCCCTATACATATCCTCATTACCCTTGTTAGTCATATATTCCACAATAACATCAAGAAACATATATAAGTTCTACAACAATTAGATTTCCAGGCACATATGCTTTTCACATAACGTATTCATTTAACATGTATATATCATATTTTTGTATTACAAGCAAATTTTAATAATAATTCATCTCGAGTTCAAGTTATTTCATGTTGGAACTTTACCCATTAAATCAGTAGAAATATCAATGTCGCACGAATAGTACACTCAAGGTGTACAAATCTATAATCATGAATGAACGTATTCATCAAATAAATAAATTGTTCACATATCATCATCTCATATTTCCATACATCATGTATCATCATTTTCATGTATTTCAGACAGATACGTGTAATAACTCATTTCCTATTCACATATTCTCATGTTAGGATTTTTCCCGTTGAATTTATTCGAAATATCAATGGATACACAGGTAGTACACTCAAGGTGTACAAATCAGGATTTGTCAATTCATATTCATGGGTACCAATAAGGGCACATAATCAGGGAGCACACTCTCGAGCCACATATCAAAATGATCAGATGAGCCATGTAACAGGACGCTTATCCGAGCTAAATAGGAAACTCCTAAGAGTTTTATTCAGGGAGCTCATAGAGCTTAACAGATAACTCCGAAGAGTTAATATCATGGAGCACTGGATAAGGTAATAGGGAGTTCAAACGAGCCATGTCCGGAAGCTCATAACAGCCTATATCAGGACACTCACGTAGAGCTGCATTTCTGTCCGCATTATATGTTGGATCACAACCGATCGAATCATGTAACAAGACACTCACAAAGAGCTACGGTAGTGCACAACACATTCAGAATCACTATCGATCAGGATGCTCACAGGAACTATATAATAGGATGCTCGAGAGGGCTTATAACAGGATTGCTCATCTGAGCTATAATGTCCGCAACATATGCAGGACTATATTCAATATGGGAAATCATGTATCCATCGACTTTTATTTATTCAAACGGGATTTAACATTTTTCAAGCATTATCAGGCATGTGATTATTACATATATTTATAATATTCATATAATTCAAATAAACACATTCCACATTCATTTCAAAGATAAATGTAACATTTTATAATTTATCGGACATTATCATTTATTTCAGACATTATCATTTATCGGGTTTTGTCGGATATGTTTTCAATGTCATATATATATATATATATATATATGATATTTATACAAATCACATACACAACATCTAATTTAAGCATAAAAATATACACAATTTAGTTACACGAACTTACCTCGTCAATTATTCGTGTACGAAAATAGACAAATTCGACATTTTTTCTTTTCCTCGTTCTAACTCCGAATTTGATCTATCCTGATCTATACGAGTAAATTTAACATCAATTTAATAAAATTTATACTCCATTCAGTCCAACATCTTAGGCAGAATTACCATTTCCCCCTAAACTTTTAATTAATGATAATTTTGTCCTTAGGCTCGGAAAATAAAACTCATACAACCCATATATTTCATAAAATTAAGAATTTTCCATGAATTTTACAAGTTTTCAATCTATTCCCTAAATCATGTTTTCATCAAAATTCACTTTGTAAAAGTTGTTTATCTATCAACAACCTTTCATATTTTACCATAAATTTCAAAATTTCAGCATATCAATCCGTGGTAAAATTTCTATTCTTTGATATCTTTGCAAATTAATCCACAAAATAGATAGATTAAGCTATACTGATCTTAGAAATAAAAATTACTAAAAACGGGACAAGGATACTTACTCAATTAAGCCAAGAAAGCTTGTTTTCTCTTTCCTAGGGTTTCCATGTATTTTTGGGGAAGAACATATAAAATGATGTTATTTTATATTTATTTTATTTATCATCTTTATTTTTTTAACTTTCCAATTTCATCCTTTTCTTTTTCTAATTTTCCATGGATGAATCACCAAAAATATCTACTAACTTTTCCTTAATGGTCTATTTACCATATAAGGACCTCCAATTTAAAGTTCTATAGCTATTTAATCCCTTTAAATATTAGAACTCAACTTTTGCATTTTGTGCAATTTGGTACTTTTATCAAATTAAACATATAATCGAAAAAATTTCTTTAAGAAATTTTCACATGACATTATTATCATACTATAGACCATAAAATAATATTAAAATACATTTCCTTTCTAGAATCAGATTTATGGTGCCAAAACCACTGCTTTGATTTTCTTGAAAATGGGCTATTACAACAAGAACACATAAGAATAATAAAACTAAATAAATAAATAATTTGAACACTAAGAACAAAGTACAATAGTAATAGAAATAGTGAATAAGAATTCAAAATAATAAACTAATGATGAATCATAATAATAGCTATATCAATAAACCAAAATACTAGCATGAAGAAGAATAAATGAATGATTAAAAATGAATTAATATTAATATAAGGTCGGAAACAAGTATAACTAGAAAAATAATATAATATAACTAAGAATAGAAATAATAGATAATAAAAATAAATAAATAAAATAAAAGAACTAATAAGAATAATAATATACAAAGAACAAATAAATAAATATTAAATAAAATATGGTAACTAGTGGTTGACCAACGGTGGGATGGTGGTAGCAACCGGTAAGTGACGGTGGAGCAGTGGTAGTTGTGGTGCAGGGGTGGTAGTTCAGACAAGGGGGAGAGTATGACAAGGAGGAGAAATGAGGCTGGCGGTGTACGAAGGGGACATCCGTAGGGTTCGAGGTGTACGTGGGTGAAGAAAGGATAAAGGAGGGAGAAAAGGAAAGGGAAGGGGCGAGGTAGAGAAGGCTACGGGCTTGAGTGATGAGGGGCAGCTGGTGGGACTCAAAGGGTGCAAGCTTGGGTGATCAGGGGCAGGGAGGTTGGTGCGGCTCAAAACAGAGAGGGTTGGGGTCTGTGAGGAGGGGCGGCTCGACGCGATTGTGGGAAGGGTGGATGGATGGCTGGTAAGAAGAAAAAGGGAGAGGGAGGGGTAATGGAGGGGAGCAACAGTTTAGACGGTCAGAGTTGTAAAAGGAAAGTGAACAGGGGCCGGTAGGTTTAGGGATTGATGAAGAAGAAAAGTAAAAAAATAAAAAAAAAAAAAGGGATTAGGGTTTTAAAAGGGTGACACAATCATGTAAGGGCCCATGTTGGGCCACACAGCAGTGTCGCACGCCCGTGTGAAGCGTTTTAAGCTCGTGTGTGTTTTAAAAATATAGGCCTAGCCTTCACACGGCTGTGTCCCACAGCCATGTGTAACCTTCTTCGCTTCTCCCACGTCCGTGTACAATCCCACACGCCCGTGTGTCTCGACTGTGTCTCGCACACGACCGTCTAACTTACCCTTGTAACTTTTTGACTTGATTTGAAAATTAAAAAATTAGCTCTAAGTTTCACACGGACGTGTGGACCATTTTAGGCCCTATAATAGTCAAATTTTGGAAAAATTAAGTCTTGGGATCCACACGGCCAAGGACACACCGATGTGTCTAGGCCGTGTGGGTCACACGGGCATGTCACCAGGTCGTGTAACTCACTGTTGAACCCTTTATAGTGCACACGGCCGGGGACACGCCCGTGTGTCCAAGCCGTGTGGGTCTAAAAACCTTTTTTTTTTCAATTTTGAAAATTAATTAATTTTAAAAATATCATGAAATAAAATTAAGAATATTAACAGTGTTAACACTCGGGTTGCCTCTCGAGAAGCGCTTATTTAAAGTCTAAGATCGACTTACCTCATATTCGTATGGTCACGGTCGTTCATGGAGTTAAAACTCCTTTTTCTCGCTATCAATTCTATTATCAAAATAAGGTTTAAGTCAAGTACTATTTACCTTAAATGTGTCGAATTCAGAATGAGTTACCTCGACTGTACCTGATCGTTGTTTTGTCGAGTTTTAAAATTTATAAAGAGAATGATCAAACTTGGAAACTAACTATGACAACGACTTAAGGCAAGTGTACCTATCAAACAGTAGAATAGCTTAGGCAAGACCAGATTATCGAACCCAAAGGAACTAAAAGTACTAATACTAACTTTCTTTTTATTATTTAGCCTAAAATAAGTGAAGTTGCTTTAATCTAAAATAACGACTTACTAAACTAAAGACACAAAGACAAAAAGAATGAATTGGAAAATAACTTGAAGAGAAACTCATTGATCACGACAATAACCTCAGGGAGAATCCACCTAGACTTCACTTGTTATTTAACACTGAACCATACGATTTATTCACTTAGTTTGATCCATAAGACTCCCTAACGTATATTAAACCCTCTCTCGAGGTGAATAACGTCTAACCCTAGGTTAATAATGGAAATCTCTTTCTCAAATAATAACCCCTTAGAATAGCAGTATATTGATCTATGGACTCCCATATTAGGTTTCACCCTAATCCGGAAAAATCTCGTCACCCTATCTCTAGGCGTGCGATCAACTCCGCTTAATTATGCTAGATCTACTTTTAAGTAGGATCTATTCCTCCCACACTTAAACACATCAAATTTGGATTAAGTATGCATAATTAAGAACAAACTAAGTATTTATCATATAATTCATAAATCAATAACAAGATTCATCTAGGTTTCATCCCCTTCAGGTATCTGAAGGGTTTAGTTCATAATGAATAAAGAAATCATCTCAAGAGAAAAGATAAAACAAAACATAAGAAATCCCTAAAAGCCCTTGAAGGAATTGAAGGAGAAATTCGTCGTCTTGAGTAGAATTTCAGCTTCTTTAGATGGATCAACTGGTTATCTTCGAGTAATTCCCACAAATCTGGCCTTCTGGCTTGGCTCCTTGGCCTAGCTAACCGCCCCCTTTTCAGGATACACTTAGGGTGATTATATAGACTTTTGGAATACTTTAGTTGGCCCCTAAGTATCCTAATTCAAGTATAATTCCTACTCGGTGTTTGAATAGGGTTTGGAATGTGTTTCTTTGCCTCAAAGTATCCTATTCTGAGTAGAATTGCTCTTTTTTGCGGCAGGACATGGCCATGGTACATGCCTGTGTAAATCGTCTTTAGGCCGTGTTTGGATTCTGTCGATTGGGGCACGACCATGTAAATCATGGCATAGTCGTGTCTTAGTTAATTGTCAAGGCACGGTCGTGTGTCTTGAAGTCCAGGCCGTGTCGATTTTCTCTTTGGCCCAAATTGGCCCGTTTTAAGCCTGTTTCTTGTTCTTTTTGTCCTCGGGTGCTTTCCTGAGTAAAACCATGAAAGGAAAGGATTAAGAGCACCTTTTTTAAATAAATCAAGGGCTAAATAATCCAAAAGCATTCTAAATGTGGGCCTAAAATATGCTACTTTTACGGTTTATCAAATACCCCCACACTTAAGCTTTTGCTTGTCCTCAAGCAAAATTCTCAACTTATAATTAAAACGAACTTTCCATAATTCGCAATTCCTATCAATAATGCTTCATCATAATTCATAGATAATTCATACATGGATAATTTAACTCAAAGACTCTTAAAGATTCAAACAATATAAGTCATATATTTGTAGCATAAAAACATAGACGTTTCTCCTTATCTAAATAATTACCTTTAATTCAAAACCGACAAGAATTGACATCCTCACTAAAGATTCACTCAAAGAGTTTTAAGGTTCAAGAATAAACACTCATAAGTCAAACTTGAAAAGTTAATCCTATAGGATTGCCTGAAAATCAAACCTCCACCACTGTAATATGAGATGATACACAAATCAAAAGGTCTTTGACAGGGTTGTAACGGGGTTTAGGTTAAAGGTGTGGATAAAGGCTGAATTAGAAGGTTTAGAATCGAGATTAACCTGACCAATTACCTAACTAAAAATAATAAACTTGAAAATAAATGATTATATCAATTAAAATTTTGAAACTAATAATACTACGAGCTTTTTCTTTGATAATTGAAATTTAAATGTACAAGCTCACTTTTTATACTATTAATGTTGAATATACTTTGATTTTGATTGATTTTTTTTTAAGAACAAACTAGAAACTTAAGAAAAATTTATCAACTGAAATAAACTAATTCGGTAGCTGATCAAATCAATTCTCAATAGAAGGGTAGTCAAAAGAATGGTGATAACAAATACAAAGGGTTTTGGGTTAATATTAGCGGGTAAATCAATAAAAAGAGTTGTTAGGATCAAATGGGTTCACTAAGGGTTAATTTGTGAAGGCAGGCTTTCTAGTGGAGTGAATGGGTTAAAACCTAGGTGCATTTATCATCTCAGTATATCAAATCATTAATGTGGTCTCAACATGTATAATCAAGGCAAGTTCTAGAATAACAATTCAGTGTTGACACACTCATAATCAATAAAGTGAGCATGAAAAAGAATATATGCTCTATATAGCTCAAATATCTCAAAAATTATAGGTATTTGACATCAATCCTGTAAATTCCAAACTTCAAGGTAATATTCAAATTCAGTTCAACAACCTAGGAAAAAATTTTAATTCTTGAAAAATAGACTTATCATGCTCGCTTCTCTAGTATTCTTTAATTTTAATCATCAATGCACAATTATCAATGACTTACTCAAAAACATATCAATAAAAATCATAAATCATCAGAAATTTCACCCTAATTAATAATATGAGAAAATTACTTAGGAACAAGACTAAAATTCTAGATTTTAGAATAATGCAAAAAGTTAGGTACTTTTACCCCCACACTTAAGATGTACATTGTCCTCAATGTAAAAAGATAGATAAACAATTATGTAATAATAAAATCAAAAGAGAAGGGGAGAAGTAACAATTCCTGAATTTTTGGATGAAGTCAATGAAAAGAGACCGGATAAGATTGGAGGTGAACGTGGGAAGCGTTTGAACCGCTTTGAAATTGAATCCTCAAGTAGCCGGCTTGGTTTTATTGTATCCTAAGCTAAATCTAAATGCCATTGAGAAAAAGGAGAAAATAATAAAAGAAGTAAAAATAAAAATAAAAATAAAAATAAAGATAAAAATATGAGTAAAAGTAAATAATTAAATAGAGATAAGGTCCACGCCCATGTGCCTAGCCGTGGTGTCCACATGGCCACAGCCACGGTCGTGTGCAAGGCCGTGTGGGTATGGAAACCTATGCCTAAATATGAAAAGAAATAAAATGAAACTAATTAGTACGGTTAGTACTCGGGTTGCCTCCCGAGAAGCGCTCGTTTAAAGTCTTGAGCTAGACTTACCTGCTGTACGCACAATCATGGTGGTTTGAGGAGGTGGAAATCCTTTCTCATGCGATCAACTCATTTATGGATATAAAGTTTAAATCGAGTAATGTTTACCTCAAAAGTGTTGAATTTAAGATTGCTTACCTCGATTGTGCCGTATAGGAAGACATTAAGTACCTTAAAAGTGATTTCTTCATTTGTCTTGAGTTCTGAATTAGTGATTCAAAGGTCTTCCTTATTCAACAATACTTGATCCCTTATTTTGAAGTGATTTGTTGTTCCTATCAGTTCGTCTGGGGTTTCCTTCAGTTTCACTTCATGTGGTTTTGGTTCTTCTTTAAATTGTGTTTTCCACTCTTCTAGTTTGTCGACCCTAAGGCTTCGTTCCTCATATAATTCTTCTTTATTGGCACGAGGTCTAAGATCTAGCTCAGCTAGGTGATTTCTTGATGCTTCCTGTAAAGAAGGTTGAAAAAAATGGTTATCAGTAGAATTAATGTTCGTACCTTTATTACTCGATGTCCTAGCTGAGTCAAGACCTTGAAGAGTGATTGTTTCGTCATCTACACGAAGTGTGAGTTCACCAAATTCTTCCTCTACGTGGTCTCTCATTATTGCATCGGGATATGGCACACGAGGTTGCTACTCTGTAATTGTCGGTTTTGGTATATCATGGCACACCTCAACCCTTCCTTCACTTACCACAGGTTCGTCCCTTGGGTTTGGTTCGTCTAACCCTTCACTGTCATGAGCTGGTACAATTTGAATTTGCTCGTTTGGGTTAATCTCTGTGTTGTTTGGTAGACGCCCTTGCGGTCGTTCAGACATTAACTTTGCAAGTTGTTCAACTGACTTAGTAATTTTCTGAACTTGGTTATTGGTCTCTTTGATCGATGTTTGTTGATTTTCGAAAGTTATCTTAGTTTTTTGGGGATGGGTTTCTATGGCTGCCTTGAATTTTGTCAACATCTCCTCAAGACTCGACTCCTCTTCCTGTTGGTGAGGTGGTTTTGAAAATTTGGAGGAAGTTCTTGACTTTGGCTACTTTGATCATCCCATGAGAAATTGGGGTGGTAACTCCGACCTGCATTATAAGTGTCATTATAAAAATTATTTTGTGGTCTAGAATAGTTACCCGTATAGTGAGCTTGCTCGTTTTCCATGCCATATCTGTAGGGTGGGTACTCAGGATTCGCCACGCCTCCTAAATTCGAATCATATTGCATTACTGGGTGTACCTACGAGAGATGATACAAACCATCAATCTTTTTATTCATCATCTCTAGTTGGTTTGATAGCATGGTTATTGGGTCGAGGTTGTAGATATCGGCCACTTTTATTGGCTTTGTACTCATAACTTGCCACTAATAGTTATTTAGTGCCATCTCCTCTATTTGCCAAAATCAAATAAAAGAAAATTTAGCAAAATCAAAATTTAACCTAAAAATAAATAAAAGTATAATTGCAAAAATAAAAAATAATGGCTAAAGTAATAAAAATAGAGTTTTCTTAATATTTTAGTTCCCAAAATTCAGCGCCAAAAACTTGATCGTTGTTTTGTCGAGTTTTAAAATTTATAAAAGAATGATCAAACACGAAACTAACTCGACAACGACTTAAGGCAAGTGTACCTATTGTACAGTAGTATAGCTTAGGCAAGACCGGATTGTAGAACCCAAAGGAACTAAAAGTACTAATACTAACTTTCTTTTTATTATTTAGCCTAAAATAAGTGAAGTTGCTTTAATCTAAAATAACGACTTACTAAACTAAAGACACAAGGACAAAAGAATGAATTGGAAAATAACTTGAAGAGAAACTCAGTTGATCACGACGATAACCTCAGGGAGAATCCACCTAGACTTCACTTGATATTTAACACTAAATCATACGATTTATTCACATAGTTTGATCCATAAGACTCCCTAATGTATATTAAACCCTCTCTCGAGGTGAATAACGTCTAACCCTAGGTTAATTAACAAAAATCTCTTTCTCGAATAATAATTCCCTAGAATAGCAGTGAATCGATCTATGGACTCCCATATTAGGTTTCACCCTAATTCGGTAAAATCTCATTACCCTATCTCTAGGCGTGCGATCAACTCTATTTAATTATGCTAGATCTACTCTTAAGTAGGGTCTATTCCTCCGCTACCTAAGCACATCAAATTTGGATTAAGTATGCATAATTATGAACAAACTAAGTATTTATCATATAATTCAGAAATCAATAACAAGATTCATCTAGGTTTCATCCCCTTCAGGTATCTGAAGGGTTTAGTTCATAATGAATAAAGAAAACATCTCAAGAGAATAGTAAAACAAAACATAAGAAATCCCTAAAAGCCCATGAAGGAATTGAAGGAGAAATTTGCCGTCTTGAGTAGAATTTCAGCTTCTTGAGATGGATCAACTGGCTATCTTCGAGTAATTCCCACAAATCTGGCCTTCTAGCTCGGCTCTTTGGCTTAGCTAACCGCCCCCTTTTCAAGATACACTTAGGGTGTTTATATAGACTTTTAGAATGCTTTACTTGGACCCTAAGTATCCTAATTCAATTATAATTCCTACTCGGGTGTTTGAATAGGCTTTGGAATGTGTTTATTTTCCTCAAAGTATCCTATTCCGAGTAGAATTACTCTTTTCTGTAGCAAGGACACGGCCATGGTACACGCCCGTGTAAATTGTCTTCAGGCCGTGTCTCGATTCTGTCAATTGAGGCACGGCCGTGTAAATCGTAGCATGGTCGTGTCTTAGTTAATTGTCAAGGCACGATCGTATGGCTTGAAGTCCAGGCCGTGTCAATTTCCTCTTTGGCCCAAATTGGCTCGTTTTAAGCCCATTTCTTGTTCTTTTCGTCCTCAGGTGCTTTCCCGAGTAAAAACATGAAAAGAAAGGATTAACAACACCTTTTTACATAAATCAAGGGCTAAATCATCCAAAAGCATATTAAATGTAGGCCTAAAATATGTTACTTTTACGGTTTATCAGTATCATATGGGAAGACATTCAGTACCGTAAAAGGAATTGCTCTATTTGCATTAAGTTCTGAAGTGGAAATACGTGGATCCGTTTTATCTAGCAGTACCTTGTTCCCAACCTTAATTTGGTTTGTTCCATCCACATGCTCATCATGGCGTCGCTTTGGCTTTGCATCATGTATTCTCAGTTTTTCCTTAACATGTTTCCGCCATTCGTCTAGTTCATTGATTTAGAACATTCGTTCTTCATGAGTCGTTATGTTTTTGTCGCATGGATTGGAACGTGGCTTCATAACATTTTTCCAAAGGGTTTCCTACAAAGAAGTGTGAGCCACAAGGTTATACATATTAACAGAACTCATATAATCATCTCAATCACTAGATGTCTTAATAAAATCAAAAGCTTGGAGAGTAATCATGTCATCACCTACAAGAATTATTAATTCACTTGTACCAATATCAATAATAGTTCTAGTAGCTGCTAAAAAGGGCCGACCTAGAATCAAAGGTACATTACTATCCTCATCTATATCTAAAACAAAAAATCAATTGGGAATATGAATTTATCAATTTTTACAAGAACATCTTCAATAATACCTCTAGGAAATCTAATGGTTCTATCTGCTAATTGAATATTCATCCTAATTTGTTTGGGTTTCCCAAGACCCAATTACTTAAACATTTTATAGGGCATGGCGTTATTACTAACCCCTAAATTAGGCAAATCATTATTAATATTCAAACTACCAATTAAACAAGGAATAGTAAAACTCCCTGGATCTTTCAATTTGTTGGGTACTTTATTTTGCATTATAGCTGAGCAAATTGCATTTAGCTCCACATGCGACGAATCATCTAACTTCTTTTTGTTCACCAAAAGCTCCTTTAAAATTTAATGGAATTGGGTATCTGCGAAAAAGCTTTAACAAACGGTAAGTTAATATGCAAATTTTTTAGAAGTTTAAGAATTTACCAAATTGTTCATTCGTGTGGTCTTTCTTCATCGCATTAGGATATGGCACTCGAGGTTTATATTCTTTACTGACTGACTTTTGTTCATTTTGGCTTACCTCGACCTTACCGTTACTTACCACACTTTCTTACCTTGATTATGATTCAGATTCAACTAACCCTTCTTCATCTTGAACAGTAATTGCATGAAGTTGCTCTCTTGGGTTAGTTTCGGTATTGCTAGGCAAGCTACCTTGTGGTCGTTCTGAAATTAACTTAGCAAGTTGGCCTATTTGTTTCTCGAGTCCTTAAATTGACGCTTGTTGAATTTTAAGTGTTGATTCAGTGTTTTGAAAGTGGGTTTATGACACTGAGATAAACTTTATAAACATATCCTCGAGATTCTATTTTTTATCTTGTTGGTAAGGTTGTTGAAAGCCTGGAGGGGGTTGTGCTCTTTGATTTCCTTCACCACCCCAAGAAAAATTAGGATGGTTCCTCCAACCTACACTATAGGTGTTACTGTAAGGGTTATTTTCAAGCATAGAATTATTAGCTATATAGTTGATTTGTTCATTCTATGTGCTTGGAACGTAGGGAAAATATTCTGGATTGTTCATTCCTCCTTCATTTGTATTGCACTGTATCACCGGATATACCTACGTAGAAACATTTAAACCATCAATTTTCATATTTAAAATTTCTACCTGATTTGATAACATGGTGATTGCATCTAAGTTAAAAACACCAGCTACTTTCATCGGTTTTTCCTCATGACTTGCCGCTGATAATTATTCAGTGACATCTCCTTTAAAAATTCATAAGTCACTTCAGGTGTTTTATTTTTTAGAGTTCTATAGGCTCCTGCATCGATCAATTGCGTAGTTGAGGGATTTAAACTGTTGTAGAAGGTTTGAACCTATAGACATAGAGGTAACTCATGGTGAGGGCACCGTCTCAATAAATCCTTCTACCTCTCCCACACATCATATAGGTTCTCTATAACATCCTGTTTTTAAGGCTAGTCAGAATAGTGGTTTTGGAACCACTAATTCAAGGATGGATAAATTAGTTTTAATATTATTTTATGTGTTATGGTATAATTATATGGGTGTATGAAAATTTTGTTGTATTAATTTTGAGGATTGCATGCTTAATTGTGAAAAAGGACTAAATCGTATAAATTAAGAAAGTTCTATTTTATAGGCTAAAGGTGTCTAATAACTGTAGAATATTAATTGGAAGCCCAAAAGGTGCAATTGCACCCTTAGAAAATGAGTGTCTGGCCATAGGGGACAAGAAATGTCAAAATTTGGTCAAAGTGGGTTAATTAGGTGACTAAATTGAAGGAAATAAAATAAAATAAAATAAAAGTGTTGCCATCTTTTACTATTCCCATTTCTTCTTCCACTGAAAATTGAAGTGAAAATAGAGGTTTTTGGAGCTCAAAATTTTAGCCAAGCTACTCCCTTGCAAGTAAGTGACTTTAGAGGTCTTTCTAAATAATTTTTGTACTTTTAGAACCCTTAAAGCTTAAGCTAGCTAATGAGGGGACTATTTTGCAAAATGGTTGAAAGTTTACAAATTTTCCATGAGAGTGTTTATGTTGTTTTTTGAGTTTTTATAGAAGAAAATTAATGTTAGTGGGTTAGGGAATAACCTTTGTGAAAGGTTTTTCCATGAAAACACCTAAATGGGACTTATTTGAAAAGGTTGTAATTGAGTAGTAAATGCATGAAATGATTGGTATTGAGAATTATTATAAGAGAAATAAATGTTCAGCTATGCTTGTTTAATGAGAAAATGTGATGAAAAATGATTTACGAGCCTAAAGGAAAAATTGTAATTTTGCCAAAGTATAAGGGCAAAACGGTCATTTTTGCCTAAGAAAAAATTTTGAAGTGTCATGACTTATGTAATAATTAAATGAGTAAATTTTATTATTATAGATCAATAAGAATGCAGAAACAACCTTGACCAGGGAAAAGGCAAGGTTACGGATTAAGCAGCAAATAACCTATTTTGCACCGAGGTAAGTTTATGTGTAAACGATACATCTTTAATACATATGTTGTTACCTATTGATGCATTGTATGCATGTAAATACTTAATAGTGAGCTTGATTGAAAATGATAGAAAGTGAGTAATTCTCAAATGAACCTTGGAATAGCAATGTGGGTATAGATAACTATCCGTAAATACGTAATTATTTTTGGGCTATGTGCGATACCACCTTGTTATTTATTCACGATGGGATATGTGCGATATTATCATTTATATTATTATTTGGTGGGCTGTGTGCAATAATACCCTATTATTGATTAATGGTGGGCTGTGTGCGAAACCACTGGGTACTTTGTATCATTCTAAAGGGTTCATCGAGAAATTTGTTTAAGTAAAATATTTCATGTGACTTTGTGGTGATGAGTGCAGAGTATATGTACAAGTAATTATGAAAAATTTTTGTGATATGTGTTTGGGGTGTGGTAAGATTTGAAATGAGTAAGCTTGATTATGAGGTTAAGAATTGTTATAGCATAGTGTGAAATGTTTAGCTGGATTTTTAAGTGGTATGATGCTTATTGTTTACATATAGACTTACTAAGCCTAAAGCTTACTCATTTTTCTTTTCCCTTGTTTTATAGTGTCGAAGAGCCAACGCAGGGTATGGAGATAATCAAAGGACCACCCACACTATCAGCACATCTTGGTATATTACACTTAGCATTTTGAGTATGGCATGTATAGGGACTATACTTAGTTGAATGTCATATTGTTTTGGCCAAGTGTGTTGGCTCATTCTAAGATAAAATATTTTGTATAAGGCCATATTAGGTGGCCCTTTCTTATTAATCTATGAAAAGATGAAGTTATTCGTGATTGTGCAAGTTATGCGTGATTGAGTTGAGGGTTGAATGTGACTTATTCTTATATTAGTTAAGCTAAAAGAAAGAGCTTGGCAAATAGCCTTGTTCTTGTCCACACAAGTAGACACACGGGTGTGTTTCTAAACACACGGGCAGAGACACGATCGTGTGTCTCGACCCTGTGGAAGGCACGTCCATGGACATGGGCGTGTGCCCCAGGTCGTGTGAAGTCTACACCTGAAATTAGGAATTTAATTCGCCACACAGTCAAAAGACACAGGCGTGTTCCTAGGTCGTGTGACATTTATGGGGTGGTGACGTTAGAACAGAATGTCAAGGTTTTTGCGCACGGGCTAAGACACGGGGCGTGTCTAGTCCGTGTGAAAGACATGGGTCAGGGACACGGGTGTGTGTCTGGTTATGTGAAAACTCCTGTAGGTTCGAATTGAGAAATGATTCCACACGAGTGTGGAACACGGGCAAGTGATATGCCACACGGGCATGTCCCTTCTCCCACACGGGCGTGTAGACTATTTAATGAAAATTTTTTTGAGACTTTTTGAGATCCCTTAAAGAGTTTGATTTGATCCTGAACTATTCTTAAAGCGTGTTTTTAGCCTCGTAGGCTTGTTTAAGATGTGTTATCAAAAGCTTTTAATTTGGAGAGAAAGTCAAGTCTCGAAATTGAATGATTGATAGCGTTTAAGCCTAGTAATGCCTCGTACCCTATTCCTGGCATTGAATACAGTTAAGGGGTATTACATTTAGTGGTATCAGAGCTAGGTTTAGTCGATTCTCGGACTACCGTAGCGTGTGTAAGAGTCTAGCTATAAATGCCATGAACATATATTGATAGTGTTATGACTCCTGACAATATTAAACTGTGTTTTCATATAGTAAATGAAACACCCCAAACCCGGCCCAAAAAGCCTAACCGGATTTGGTATGTTCCTCGAGTAAAACTTTAGCAGAATTCCATTGTAAAGAAATTTTGTCTTTAAAAACATTATTTTTAGGAGGAATTAATAAAATCAAAAGGAAACCAAACTTAAGAAAATTTCCTTGAAAACATTTATATATTAAAGACAAAAACCTTTTAAATAATTATTAAAAAGCAATTTAGTTATTTAATGGATATTTGTTCATGGCAAAATAAAAGTAAATCCAAACACGAAATTAAAGATAGTTTATAATGGCCTTATTACATAATATTGGCAACCCAAATTAAAGTCTAAGTAATAAAATTTAACTTAAAGAGTTTAAGTTGGAAAATCTCCACAATACTTAATACGAAAGCATCGCCACCTCGAAATCTTTTGTCTTAGATCCATCGCACTACGAGTTATCGAAAAGTTATCCCATTAAAATGGGTGAGTTATAAACTCAATGTATAACACATACACTAAAAGCCCATTTTATGAAATGCTTTCAAGCCCAAAATTTCACATATGGCCATAGGCCCATTTAATCAAATAATTAGCCCAAAGGCCCATTTAGCTCATATTTAGCCCAAAGGCCCATTTTAGCTCAAATTTAGCCCAAAGGCCCATTTCATAGCAGATCAAATAATAATCATACAATATTACATGGATATACTTATGAAATGAGATGCAAGCCCTACCAACCTAAATATCCATCCGCTACACACCCGCACCAACCAAAGACACCGGGGATTACTAAATCGACCTCCATCTCGCTACACACCATCGAAGGCGCTTGTTTGCCAACATGCACATCGCCTTATTGTGGCAAAGCCACCAAAACAGATGTGATCAAGTCACCCGATCAAGTCCAAATTTCAAATACGTGGATCAAGTCACCGGAGTCAAATATGTGACCGCCACCGGAGTCAAATATGTGACCAAGCCACCGAGTCAAATATGTGACCAAGTCACCAATTTCACATATGTGACCGAAGTCACGAATTGTGGTAAAACCACCGAATACTTCCTCCTTTATTAAACATACCCATATGCCCATGCACATACATATCAAATCGATTTTCATGCTATTTACCCACAAATCATAATATAGTCATGCTTATTTCATATTGATGCATATATCAAAATAAACGAAATATTGGGTAACATACTCAATTTTGTATACCAATAATTGGTATCCACAATCAAAACATACTATCATATAATCACTTTTTAACAATATAAATCTATGGAAATTTTAATGTATGGTTACACACCTAGTAACAAAGGAGAACAATACCTCTTGCTCGTCCACACCTAATTGATTAATACACTTTGCTAGTATAAACTATTGTTAGCAAAACTATACTTATAAACGATAGATCTAAATCCTTACCCTCAGATTCATGAATGATAGTTATTTGCGGTTTTTCCACTAGATGGATCAAAACCACGATATTCCACCAACGTAAAGTGGTTCGATTGTACGCACTACTTGAATAACCGATCCTCGTTAGCGGAGGGTCCACAACCCTGGAAAGTCTCTAACCCCGATCTCGCTTCTTCATTTGTAGTTTGATGGTAAAGGAATACCTCCTCTCTTCCAAACACTTCAATGACCCTTTTCTTACCTATCTTGTTGATTTTAGATCGCCTAAAATAACGTAGATTAGTGATCCATCTAAAGAAATTGATATTATCTAAAATAGTAATCTTACCTTGATGATTCGAATGGTCACTTAAAGGTTGTCTTCAACAAGGATTTTTGAAAAATCTTTTCAAAAGATTCGCCTAGGAGGAAAATAAAAGATTATGGTTCTAAATTTACTAAAGTGAAAGGAAATGATAAAAAAAATAATTGATAGAATTCTTACTTGAGTCCCTCAAGATTCGGCTTTAACAAAAAGAGAAGAGAAATGGTGGTTTCGATTTGAGAAAAAAGAAGAAAGGGAAAAGAAAAGAGAAGGAAAGAAATAAGGTAGAAAAGAGAAAGAGGAGAAGAAGATGATAATGGTGATTTCTCAAAAGAAAAGAGATGATTAGGAACTTTTGCACATTCGGCCAAGGAGGTGATTCTTGATCCTAAGTGGTTTCGGCAATGAGAGGAAAAGAAGAGAGAAATAAAGTGAAAAGAAAAGAAAAGAGAATATGATCAAAGAGAAGGAGATTAGTTTTGAGACTTAGATGCATTATTAAAGAAGAGAAATGAAGAATTTGGTTCTTTGAACTTTGTAGTTTCGGTTTCAAAAAGAAAGAAGGAGAACAAAATTGTATTTGGTTCAAATAAAATCGAGAACTAAATCAAAAGTAAAAGTGTACCAAAGTGTCTAAGGTACATTCGGCCAAAGTAGAAGTTTTGGAGAAAAATTGGTCAAAAGAAAGCTAAAACAAAGAGAAGATTTTCACCTAAACTCAATGTCAATTTCGCTAGGAGAATTTTTGGAGAAAATGAGAAAAGATGGACAAAAGATTGTGTAATACTTTTGGCTAACTCCCCTAATGGCAAAGCACAAATTCGCCAAATCAATGCCAACATATCCCCTTTTTCCTCCTTGTTTCTTCCCTATCCACTCTTGATTTGCTATCAACAAAATAAACTACTCCCTTTAGCCTCCATGTTGTCTAGGTTCATGGTCAAATGACCATGAACACATCCCTAAAACATAGCCAATTATCAAGCCTTTGTCCCCTTCATCTTATCACTAACTTATGATTCCATGCCTTAAGTTTTTAACTTCCTTTTTCACATGGTCAACTAGCCAAAAATGAATGAAAGCTCATCCACTCTAGAACTTTCTTGGCCGACACATATAAGGAAGAAAACAAAAAGTTTAAAATCTTCCCCTAATGCTAGCTAGAAGATTCGAACCTTACACCTCAAGCATACATCCATGCATCTTAACCACTTTGCCAATTACTTAACTTATGCATGAAACTCCTTATCATTAATTCTTAAGTCCTAATTTACTTAGCTCTCTCTCTCTCTTAATAAAAATTAAAAGTTTTACTAAGCCTTCACTTAATTAATGATGCTTAAATAACTTCCAAAATATACTCATTAATAAATAAACATGCAACATCATTCAATTAAGTAAAATGCTTAGCCCCTAATTATCGTGGATGTTACGCTTCTACCCTTAAAATAATTTCGTCCTCGAAATTACCCGGCCGAATAAGTGAGGGTATTGCTTGTCGCATCGCTTCCTCTGTTCCCATGAAGCTTCTTCCGATCCATGATTACGCCATAATACCTTAACGAGGAACCGATTTTCTCCAGTAAAACCTTTACATCTCACCTGTAATTTGAATTGGCTCTCTTCATATGACAAATCGATCTTAATTCCACCTCCTCAATCGGTTCTATATGAGATGGATCCGACTGCAGAATTGTGTAACATTGAAACATGGAACACATCGTGCATTTGTTTCAATTCAAGGCAAATCTAGTGTTATGCCACGATCCGACCCGCTTCACAATCCGATAAGGTCCAATGAACCTGGGACTTAGTTTCCCTTTGCGTCCAAATCTCATCACCTTTTTCCAAGGTGAAACCTTTAGGAAAACTTGGTCTCCCACTGCATACTCTATTTCTTTCCGCTTTAAATCTGCGTACGATTTTTGTCTATCTGATGCTTCCTTTAACCGAGCCCGGATTACCTTAACCTTTTCTTCAGATTCAGCCACTATTTTTGGACCCAAAATCTGTCATTCCCCTAATTCTGTCCAACACGTAGGTGTGCGACACTTCCGTCCATATAGTGCTTCATACGGTGCCATCCGTATACTGGATTGGAAACTATTGTTGTACGCAAATTCTAGCAACGGTAAGAATTCCTCCCAACTTCCCTTGAAATCTATCACACAACCCCTTAACATATCTTCTAAGATCTGGATTACTCTTTCTGACCGACCGTCTGATCGAGGATGAAATGTCGATCAAGTCTAATTTGGTGCCCAAAGCCCGATGCAATGCTTTCCAAAATCGCGACGTAAATCTCTTGATCTCGTCCAAATTATCCACAACGACTCCATGCAATCTCACAATCTCACCACATATAACTTTGCCAATTTCGCAAAGAGTAATCAACCCGAATCGGGATAAAATGTGCGATTTCATTAATCGGTCCACTATCACCCAAATGGAGTCTTTCTTAGTAGGCGTAAGAGGAAGCCCACTAACAAAATCCATGGTGATTCTCTCCCACTTCCATTGCGGAATCTTTATTGGTCAGTAGCAATCCGTAAGGTACTTGATGTTCACCTTAACTTGTCGACACGCCAAGCACTTCCCTACAAACTCGAGAACTTCCGCTTAAGACCGTGCCACTAAAATTGATCTCACAAATCTCGGTATAACTTATTTCCTCCGTGATGCATAGCATAGGGACTACCATGCGATTCCTAAAGTATCTTTTGTCTCAACTCCCGATCCTTCTAAGATACAAACTTTACCTTTGAAGCACAATATCCGTCATTGTAAATACCGAAATCTTCCAATTTCCCACTGCACTGTCAAGCTTTTCACTCGATCTTCATCTATTAACTGTCTCTCTTTACTTGACTTAACCATGCTCGCTTAACTCAAGTTCGCCAACAAGCTTCCATCATCGTAGAGACTAAGATGTGCAAACATCGCCTCAAATCGACACCACTTTTTGACTTAGAAGCCCCGCCACCACATTCGCCTTACCCGTGGTACTCGATAGAACAATGTAGTCTTTCAACAACTCTATCCACCTTCTCTCGCCTCGATTCAGTTCTTTCGAGTCAGAGATATTTCAAACTTTTGTGGTCCGTATATCACCGACTTTTCCCAGTATAAGTAATGTCTCCAAACCTTAAGAGCAAAGACTACAACCGCCAACTCCAAGTCATGCGTCGGGTAATTAACCTCGTATGGTCTCAATCGCCGAGACGCACACGCAACTACCTTTCCGCCTTGCATCGTAACACATCCTAATCCCGTGAGAACCATCACAATACACGACAAAATCCTTTCCCGCTTCAGTCAATCAAAACAGAGCTTCCACAAAACTTTCTTGAGCTTCTCAAACTCTCTTGTTGCTTATCACCCACACGAAAGGTACTTCCTTCCTTAGCAATTTCGTTAAAGGTGCAAATATCGATAAAAATCCTTCGACGAATCTTCGTAATATCCCATTAAACCCAAGAAATCGAACCTCGCCATTTGGACTTAGGTGGTTTCAATCTATCTGACCTCGATCTTCCGAGGATCCACCCTAATTCCTTCCGCAGATACCACATGTCCTAAAATGCAACTTCTTTCACCAAAATTCACACTTGTTTGAATTTGGCGTGCATGACTTCTTTCTCTTAAAACTCGCAACACAATCCAAGATGCTCATCATGTTCTACTTGGACTTAGAATACACCAAGATGTCGCCTATGAATACCACGACGAACCGATCCAAGTAGGGCTAAAAATTCGGTTCATCATATCCATAAACGTAATGGGCATTCGTCAATCCGAATGGCATTACCGTAAATTCATAATGCCCATATCTAGTTCTAAAGTCGCCTTATGGATATCCGCTTCTTTCACTTTAAGTCGATGATACCCGACCTTAGATCAATTTTAGAGAATACAGCAGCTCCCTTAAGTTGATCGAACAAGTCGTCGATCCTTGGGAAAGGATACTTGCTCTTGATGGTCAGCTTATTCAACTGCCGGTAGTCTATACACATCCTCATCGATCCGTCCTTCTTCTTCACGAATAAAACCGGTGCTCCCCATGGAGACACACTAGGTCGGATGAATCCACGATCAAGCAACTCCTGAATCTGAGCCTTAAGCTCAACCAATTCTTTCTGTGCCATTCTATAGAGCAATAGAAACTGGCGCCTGCCTGCAATAAATCAATCCCGAATTCTACCTCACGATCCAGAGGCAAACCCGAAGTTCTTCCTAAAAACATCTACAAATTCATTCACCGTCCTGACTTCTTCAACAGTCGCCTCCTTAGCCTCCAAGGCACTCACCAACATCAGAAAGGCTACACATCCTTTTTTAACCATCTTTTCCGCCTTAAGAGCGGATACTACATTAGATAAGTAGTTCCGCCTCTCGCCCATCACTACAACTTCCTTGTCATCAAAAGTTCTTAAGGACATTCTCTTAGCAGAAGACAATCCACATTTGCACCAGATTCACAAGCCGCCCATGCCTAAAATTAGGTCAATTCTCCAATGGCAACTCCATTAAATCACCGAAACCGTATCCCTTGGACTTCTAGAGGCACTTCCTTAAAAAGTTTGTCTACAACTCATCGTCATTCCTGAGGACTAAGCAGTCATCTTCCTAGGTACGCTTTTAGAAGTCACATGCAAAGTCCCGATACTTCACTAGCGATATAGGAATGAGTTGACCTATATCTATCAAAGCAATAAAGGGCAACCTGAAATCAAAAACGCACTCGTGATAACATCAAAAGGCCACGTTTTCTCTCGCGACGAACCGCATACACCAAACTCGGTTGTCTCGCCTCGAGCTACCACGCCTCTCGCTCAAGTTTCGCCCTCTACCGTAACCATTGCCCTTTCATTTGGACCACGACCTCTTATCGGTTGTTTGTCCACTTCATCACTGATTAGCACCTCGACTTGTCGGACGGCTTCTTCTCCGAGTTCATCGGCAATCCTTGATCATGTGGTCCTTCAACCGCACTTGAAACATCCACGGTTTTCTTTTCAAAGATTCTCCCGAGTGCATTTTCCCACACCGAGAACAAGTTCGACTTTGTACACCCGTAGTAGTCTGCTGACCTCGCGGTCCATCATTCCTTGATTTCTTCCGAAAGTTTTTAGACGACCCCAAGACCCAAAGCTTCTTTATTCTTGCTCGACCTCCGTCCTTACTGCCTCTCAAATTCGCTTAGCCTCTTCAAAGAATTCTTGCCCTTTCCACTAAGATTGCAAAATCTCTTTCACTTGTGGAGCAATCATCACTCTTAGCTCATCTCTAAGTCCATCTTCAAATCGACGCAACGTTCATATTCAAGAGCCACTATCCCTCCGCATAACGGCTAAGTCGCAAAATTCTACTTCATACTCACCATCGACTTGTTTCCTTATACTAGATTCGTAAATGTCTTCCTCTCGAGAGTCGATATAGCTAGCTCCAACATATTTTCCTTCAATTTAATCTTAAAATACCCCAATCCGCATTTCCATCCACGTGGGTACTTTCCTTTATAGTGAGCCACCACCGGTAGGCTTCATCATGAAGAAGCAAAATAGCACCTTTCAATTTCTCTTCATCGCGTGCGTCTATATCGTCCATGATTCTCTCGATCGCTTCCAACCAATATTCAGCTACGCTTGAGCTACTCCGATACTCCTCTGAAAACTTCAGCTCCATTCGATCTAAGTCTCTCACCATCGACTTTCGAGACCCATTTTAACTAGCTTCCGCTACTGCTCCAAAACTCGCAAAGACAAACTTGTGATATCGCGTCACCACCTTCATTTTATTCTTGAAAATCGCCCCAACAAATGGTGGTGGAGCTTCGTTTCTAACCTTGACCAGACCGAATCGGTTTCGACACGATCATCCTTCCTCTTCCATGTTCACGACGACCTCGTCCCCTAGAGCTCATGTCTACTACGATCTTATCTGCTTTTACGAAAAGTCTTATGTATTAGAATCTTTTCACTTCTTATTAAAAGAAAGTTTTATGAAATGATATTCAAGGGTTTTCGTAGTAGTACACATACATCTAGGGTCCATGTCTCTAAAGTTTCCTTAGGCTTATCAAACATTCATATCATTTATCAAATGAAGGTACATACCTGATGGATCTGGGTCAAGAATTTCGAGTGCCATGCTCTTATAAAACCATTTAACTTAAGAAAATTTTCAAAGTCTTTTGGGCCAAAGTTTTGAAAACGCTGTGGGCTTCAAAACCCAAGGCCGAGAGTTTTAAACTGGCTCGATACTGTTTAAACACTCCAAACCCTACCAAAAGCCTAACCAGATTTGGTATGTTCTCGAGTAAAACTTTAGCGAAATTCCATTGTAAAGAAATTTTGTCTTTAAAAACATTATTTTTAGAAGGAATTAATAAAATCAAAAGGAAACCAAACTTAAGAAAATTTCCTTGAAAACATTTATATATTAAAGACAAAACCTTTTAAATAATTATTAAAAAGTAATTTAGTTATTTAATGGATATTTGTTCATGGCAAAATAAAAGTAAATCCAAACACGAAATTAAAGATAGTTTATAATGGCCTTATTACATAATATTGGCAACCCAAATTAAAGTCTAAGTAATAAAATTTAACTTAAAGAGTTTAAGTTGGAAAATCTCCACAATACTTAATAATGAGCACCGCCACCTCGAAATCCTTGCACGCCTAGATCCATCGCACTACGAGTTATCTCAAAAGTTATCCCATTAAAATGGGTGAGTTATAAACTCAATGTATAACACATACACTAAAAAGCCCATTTTATGAAATGCTTTCAAGCCCAAAATCTCACATATGGCCATAGGCCCATTTAATCAAATAATTAGCTCAAAGGCCCATTTAGCTCATATTTAGCCCAAAGGCCCATTTTAGCTCAAATTTAGCCCAAAGGCCCATTTCATAGCGTATCAAATAATAATCATACAATATTACATGGATATACTTATGAAATGAGATGCAAGCCCTACCAACCTAAATATCCATCCGCTACACACCCCGTGCACTCAACCAAAGACACCGTGGGATTACTAAATCGACCTCCATCCGCTACACACCATCGAAGGCGCTTCTTTGCGAGCCAACATGCACATCGCCTTATTGTGGCAAAGCCACCAAAACAGATGTGACCAAGTCACCGATCAAGTCCAAATTTCAAATACGTGACCAAGTCACGGAGCCAAATATGTGACCGAAGTCACCGAGTCAAATATGTGACCGGCCACCGAGTCAAATATGTGACCGGCCAACCGGAGTCAAATATGTGACCAAGTCACCAATTTCACATATGTGACCGAAGTCACCGTAATTGTGGTAAAACCACCGTAATACTTCCTCCTTTATTAAACATACCCATATGCCCATGCACATACATATCAAATCGATTTTCATGCTATTTACCCACAAATCATAATATAGTCATGCTTATTTCATAGTGATGCATATATCAAAATAAACGAAATATTGGGTAACATACTCAATTTTGTATACCAATAATTGGTATCCACAATCAAAACATACTATCATATAATCACTTTTAACAATATAAATCTATGGAAATTTTTAATGTATGGTTACACACCTAGTAACAAAGTGAGAACAATACCCTCTTGCTCGTCCACACCTAATTGATTAATACACTTGTTAGTATAAACTATTGTTAGCAAAACTATACTTATAAATGATGGATCTAAATCCTTACCATCTGGATTCACGAATGATAGTTATTTGCGGTTTTTCCACTAGATGGATCAAAACCGCCGATATTCCACCAACGTAAAGTGGTTCGATTATACGACTACTCGAATAACCGATCCTCGTTAGCGAGGGTCCACAACCCGGTGGAAAGTCTCTAACCCCGATCTCGCTTCTTCATTTGTAGTTTGATGGTAAAGGAATACCTCCTCTCTTCCAAACACTTCGCACAACCCTTTTCTTACCTATCTTGTTGATCTTAGATCGCCTAAAATAACGTAGATTAGTGATCCATCTAAAGAAATTGATATTATCTAAAATAGTAATCTTACCTTGATGATTCGAATGGTCACTTAAAGGTTGTCTTCAACAAGGATTTTTGAAAAATCTTTTCAAAAGATTCGCCTAGGAGGAAAATAAAAGATTATGGTTCTAAATTTACTAAAGTGAAAGGAAATGATAAAAAAATAATTGATAGAATTCTTACTTGAGTCCCTCAAGATTCGCTTTAACAAAAGAGAAGAGAAATGGTGGTTTTGATTTGAGAAAAAGAAGAAAGGAAAAGAAAAGAGAAGGAAAGAAAGAAGGTAGAAAAGAGAAAGAGGAGAAGAAGATGATAATGGTGATTTCTCAAAAGAAAAGAGATGATTAGGAACTTTTGCACATTCGCCAAGGAGGTGATTCTTGATCCTAAGTGGTTTCAAAGAATGAGAGGAAAAGAAGAGAGAAATAAAGTGAAAAGAAAAGAAAAGAGAATATGATCAAAGAGAATGGAGATTAGTTTTGAGACTTAGATGCATTCGGCTAAAGAAGAGAAATGAAGAATTTGGTTCTTCGAACTTTGTAGTTTCAGTTTCAAAAAGAAAGAAGGGAGAACGAAAATTGTATTTGGTTCAAATAAAATCGAGGACTAAATTAAAAGTAAAAGTGTACCAAAGTGTCTAAGGTACATTCGGCCAAAGTAGAAGTTTTTGGAGAAAAATTGGTCAAAAGAAAGCTAAAACAAAGAGAAGATTTTCACCTAAACTCAATGTCAATTTCGGCTAGGAGAGAACTTTTGGAGAAAATGAGAAAAGATGGACAAAAGATTGTGTAATACTTTTGGCTAACTCCCCCTAATGGCAAAGCACAAATTCAGCCAAATCAATGCCAACATATCCCCTTTTCCTCCTTGTTTCTTCCCTATCCACTCTTGATTTGCTATCAACAAAATAAACTACTCCCTTTAGCCTCCATGCCGTCTAGGTTCATGGTCAAATGACCATGAACACATCCCCAAAACATAGCCAATTATCAAGCCTTTGTCCCCTTCATCTTATCACTAACTTATGATTCCATGCCTTAAGTTTTTAACTTCCTTTTTCACATGGTCAACTAGCCAAAAATGAATGAAAGCTCATCCACTCTAGAACTTTCTTGGCCGACACATATAAGGAAGAAAACAAAAAGTTTAAAATCTTCCCCTAATGCTAGCTAGAAGATTTGAACCTTACACCTCAAGCATACATCCATGCATCTTAACCACTTTGCCAATTACTTAACTTATGCATGAAACTCCTTATCATTAATTCTTAAGGCCTAATTTACTTAGCTCTCTCTCTCTCTTAATAAAAATTAAAAGTTTTACTAAGCCGTCACTTAATTAATGATGCTTAAATAACTTCCAAAATATACTCATTAATAAATAAACATGCAACATCATTCAATTAAGTAAAATGCTTAGCCCCTAATTATCAGGATGTTACAGTAAATGGATCCCACCGAGTTGCTATTGATAACGCTGCTAGTAATGCACGGGCTCCTATGCAAGGGACCGTGCTTGTAGAAATTAGACCTGAGACTTTGGGTCAATGAGAAGAGGCTAGGGAAGCCTTTCTCAATATGTTGAGTAACTGGGACACCGAATTTGTACGAGAAAACTCTAATGCTCAACCTCCTCCACCTCACCTATACCTCAGCCAGTCCCCGTGGCTCCTCAAGGTATAAACTTGGTAAGAGCGACTAAACCCCCTGTCAGTAAAATTTAAAAACAAGGGGCCGAGGAATTTAGAGCCAATATGTATGATGACCCTGAGAGAGTAGAGTTCTGGCTTGAGAACTCTATAGAAGTATTCGATGAACTCTCTTGCACGCCTAAGGAGAGCTTAAAATGTGTTGTGTCATTGCTGAGGGACTTGGCATATCGTTGGTGGAAAACACTGACATCTGTAGTACCGAGGGAGAGAGTGACATGGGACTTCTTTTTGGAAGAGTTCTGAAAGAAGTACATAAGTCAAAGATTTGTGTATCAGAAATGGAAAGAGTTCCTTGAATTGAAGCAAGGCAAGATGACTGTGGCAGAGTATGATCGTGAGTTTGTTAGGCTCAGCAAGTATGCACAATAGTGTGTGTCTACGAAAGTTATTTTGTGCAAGAGGTTCGAAGATGGGCTGAAAGAGGATATTAGATTGCTATTTGGGATTTTGGAATTGAAGGAATTTACGGTTTTGGTCGATAGAGCTTGCAAGGCTGAATAGTTGAATAAGGAAAAGAGAAAAGCCATGATTGAGGCCTGAGATGCAAGGAAGAGGCCAATGAGTAAATTATTCCAAACTCAATCTAAGAGGTCCAAGAAAGCAAACCATCAGACAACTGCTTCAGTTGGGTATTCACACTGAGATCGAGGTAATACATATTTGGGCTCGAGAGTTCAATCCATTTCGATGGCAAGCGTGGGCAATACAAAGCCAAATAAATTAGAGTGTCCAAATTATGGTAGACAACACACTGGGGAGTGTTGGGGAAACAACCGTAATTGCTACAAGTGTGGTTCACATGATCATTTCATTCGGAACTGTCCAGAGAGGGATGAGAAGGGTAGAAAACAAGAAGTAAGAGCAAGCAATGTACCTTCGAGAGGTAGACCACAGAGGAACCCAGGGAGTGGGACTAGTAGAAGAGGTGTGCTTAGAGACTCTGCTGTGAGATCGAAGGGTCAAGCACCTGCAAGAACTTATGCCATTCACGCTCGCGAATAGGCATCATCTCCAGACGTGATAACAGGTACTTTTTTCTCTTCATGATATTTCTATTGTTGCTTTGATTGATACGGGGTCTACCCATTCTTATATTTACATGAAATTGGTATCTAGTATGAGTATGATTGTGAAGTCGACAGAATTTGTGGTAAAAGTGTCAAACCCATTAGGCAAACATATGCTAGTTGACAAAGTGTGTAGGAATTGTCCCTTGACAATTAGAGGTCAGTGTTTTCTGGAAAATCTCATGTTGTTGCTGTTTCATGAATTTGATATGATTCTTGGCATGGATTGGTTGACTACTCATAATCTTTTAGTAAAATGCGGTACTAAGTTTATTGAATTGAGATATGTAAATGGAGATGTCATTCGGGTTGAATCAAGTAAATCAGATAATATATCTGTAGTGATTTCGTCTATGGTAGCTGAGAAATACATGAAAAAAGGGTGTGAGTCCTATCTCACCTTTGTGTTGAATACTCAAGAGTCAGAGGTAAAGATTGAATTAGTGCCTGTGGTGTACGAGTATCCGAACGTGTTCCTCTAAGAGTTACCCAAATTGCCTCCAGTTAGAGAGGTTGAGTTTGGCATTGAGTTAGCTCTGGGTACGGCACCTATTTCTGTTGCCCCGTATAGGATGGCACCGTTAGAGTCAAAAGAATTGAAGGTTCAGTTGCAAGAGTTAACGGATAAGGTTTTTGCAAGATCGAGCTATTCACCATGTAGTGCTCTAGTACTTTTTGTGAAGAAGAAAGGCGGGTCGATGAGACGTTGCATAGACTACAGATAACTTAACAAGGTGACAGTGAAGAATAAGTATCCCTTGCTAAGGATCGATGATTTGTTTGACCAATTGAATGGAGCTACGGTGTTTTCTAAGATAGATCTAAGGTCTGGCTATTACCAGTTGAGGGTTAAAGAGCAAGATGTGCCAAAAACTACATTTCAAACGGTGTATGGCCATTATGAGTTCCTTGTCATGCCATTTGGCTTAACAAATTCTCCTGCGATCTTTATAGATTTAATGAACCGTATCTTCTGACCGTATTTGGATAAGTTTGTAATTGTTTTTATCGATAACATATTGATTTATTCTCGGGATGAGGGTGAACATACAGAGCACCTGAGAACTATTTTGCAGACTCTAAGAGACAAGTAGTTATATGCTAAGTTTAGCAAGAGTGAGTTTTGGCTCTGAGAGGTCGAATTCTTAGGACACATTGTGTCAGGTGATGGCATTAGAGTTGTTCCGAGCAATATTTCGGCTATTGTGGAGTGGAAACCGCGGAGGAATGTGTTAGAGATTAGGAGCTTTTTGGGCTTAGCGGGGTACTACAGACGGTTTGTTAAAGGGTTCTCCATGATTGCTACAATGATGATGAGACTGTTACATAAAGATGCTAAGTTTGAATAGACCAAGAAGTGCCAATGGAGTTTTGAGAAACTGAAAGCTTTGTTGACTGAAGCACCAGTTTTAGTACAACCTGAGTCGAGAAAGGATTTTGTAGTCTACAGTGATGCGTCCTTAAATGGTCTTGGCTATGTGTTGATGCAAGAAGGAAAAGTAGTAGCTTATGCCTCGAGAAAGTTAAAACCAGACAAAAAGAATTATCTGACTCACGATTTGGAGTTGATTGCTATTATTTTTTCTTTGAATATTTGGCATCATTATTTGTATGGTGAAAAGTGCCAAATCTTCACCGATCACAAGAGTTTTAAATACTTGATGGATCAAAAGGATTTGAATTTGCCACAACGGCGGTGGCTCGAATTACTGAAAGATTATGAGCTAGTAATCGATTACCATCCAGGAAAAGTAAATGTTGTTGTAGATGCCTTGAGTAGAAAATCCATGTATGCCTTGGGATCTATGAGTACGAGCTTAGCATTGTCTGATGATAGTGCTATATTGGCCGAGTTGAAGGCTAAACCATTATTTCTTCAGCAGAATGTGAAACTCAAAAGAGTGATAGTGAAATGCAAGTTAAGAGAGCTCAGTGCAAATTGGGAAATAACACTGACTTTCGGGTTGGTACAAATGATTGTTTGATGTTTCGCGATAGAGTTTGTGTACCTAAGGATGACGAATTGATGCGAAAAATTTTACATGAAGCACACAATGGTTGCTTGTCAGTACATCTGGGGAGTACAAAAATTTACAATGATTTGAAGAAGTTGTATTAGTGGCTGGGTATGAAAAGAGATATCTCCGAGTTTGTTACAAAGTGTTTGATCTGCCAACAAGTGAAAGCTAAGCATCAAGTACCTTCGGGATTACTTCAGCCAGTGATGGTCCCCGAGTGGAAGTGGGATCGAATCACAATGTATTTCGTAACGGGGTTACCTATGACTCCAAAAAAGAAAGATGTTATGTGGGTTATTGTGGATAGATTAACAAAATTGGCTCACTTTATACTGGTGCTTGTGGATTACTCACTTGATAAGTTGGCCGAGCTATATATTACTAAGGTTGTAAGATTACATGGGGTGCCTACATCCATTATCTTAGATAGAGATCCAAGGTTTACTTTGAGGTTTTGTAAGAAGTTGCAGGAAGCCTTGGGTACAAAATTGAATTTTAGTACTGCGTTCCACCCACAAACCGATGGCCAATCTACAAGAATGATTCAAGTTCTTGACGATATGCTCCAATGTTGTGTTTTAGAGTTTGAAAGTAGTTGGGAAAAATATCTACCTTTGGTTGAGTTTGCCTACAACAACAGTTATCCGTCGAGTATACGGATAGCACCGTACGAAGCTTTATATGGTCGCAAGTGTCGGACTCCCTTATATTAGACAGAGCTTAACGAGAAGCAAATTCATGAGTTGACCTAGTTAATGAAACTGAGGAGAAAGTGAAAGTGATCCATGATAGTTTGAAAGCTGCTTCAGATCGACAAAAGTCATATGTGGATTTAAAGAGGAAAGAAATCAAGTTTCAGGTGGGCAATAAAGTATTCCTAAAAGTATCCCCGTGGAAGAAAATATTGAGATTTTGTCGAAAGGGCAAATTGAGTCCACAATTCATAGGGCTGTATAATGTTATTGAAAGGATTGGGCCAGTAGCTTACCGATTGGCTTTCCTGGCAGAGTTAGAGAGAATACACAACGTGTTTCATGTGTCGATGTTGCAGCGATATTTTTTCGATCCTTCGTATGTGATCAATCCGACTGAAATTGAGATACGACCGGACATGACTTATGAAGAGGAACCAATTAAGATTTTGGCTCGAGAGGTTAAACAATTGAGGAATAAAAGTATAACCTTAGTGAAAGTGATATGGCAAAAACACAGTGTAGAAGAGGCTATGTGGAACCGAAAGAAACCATGAGAGAACAGTACCCGAACCTTTTTACCGATAAGATTTTCGAGGACGAAAATCTCTAAAGGGGAGAGTTGTAACATCCCAATTTTGGGGCTAGTCGGAATGGTGGTTTCAGAACCACTAATTTGAGGTTGGATAAATTAGTTTTAATATTATTTTATGTGTTATGACATAATTATATAGGTGTATGAAAATTTTGGTGCATTAATTTTGAGGATTGCATGCTTAATTGCGAAAAAGGACTAAATCACATAAAGTTAGAAAGTTCTATTTTTAGGCTAAAGGTGTCTAATAGTTGTAGAATATTAATTGAAAGCCCTAAAGGTTCAATTGGACCCTTAGAAAATGAGTGGCGGGCCATAGGGGACAACAAATGTCAAAATTTGGTCAAAGTGGGTGAATTAGGTAACTAAATTTAAGGAAATGAAATAAAATAAAAGGGTTGCCATCTTTTACTATTCCCATTTCTTCTTCCACCAAAATTGAAGTGAAAATAGAGGTTTTTGAGCTCAAACTTACAACCAAGCTACTCCCTTGCAAGTAAGTGACTTTAGAGGTTTTTCTTGATATTTTTTGTACTTTTGGAACCCCTAAAACTTAAGCTAGCTAATGGAGGGGACTATTTCACAAAATGGTTGAAAGTTTACGGATTTTCCATGAGAGTGTTTATGTTGTTTTCTGAGTTTTTATAGAAGAAAATGAATGTTAGTGGGTTAGGGAATAACCTTTGTGAAAGGTTTTTCCATGAAAACACCTAAATGGGACTTATTTGTAAAGGTTGTAATTGAGTAGTAAATGCATGAAATGATTGGTATTGAGAATTATTATAAGAGAAATAAATGTCCAGCTAGGCTTGTTTAATGAGAAAATGTGATGAAAATGATTTACGAGCCTGAGGGCAAAATCATAATTTTGCCAAAGTATAAGGGCAAAACAGTCATTTTTTGCCTAAGTAAAAATTTTGAAGTGTCATTATTTATGTAGTAATTAAATGAGTAAATTTTATTATTATAGATCAAGAAGAACGCATAAACAACCTTGACCGAGGAAAAGGCAAGTTTACGGATTAAGCGACAAATTAACCTATTTTGCACCGAGGTAAGTTCATGTGTAAACGATACATCTTTAATACATATGTTGTTACCTATTGATGCATTGTATGGATGTAAATACTTATTGGTGTGCTTGATTGAAAATTATAAAAGGTGAATAATTCTCGAATAAACCTCGGAATAGCAATGTGGGTATGGATAAATATCCGTAAGTACATAATTGTTTGTGGGCTATGTGCGATACCACCTTGTTATTTATTCATGATGGGTTGTGTCCGATACCATCGTTTATATTATTATTTGGTGGGCTGTGTGTGATACCACCTTATTATTGATTAATGGTGAGATGTGTACGAAACCACCAGGTACTTAGTATCATTCCGAATGGTTCATCGAGAAATTTGTTTAAGTAAAATATTTCATGTGACTTTGTGGTGATGAGTGCAGGGTATATGTACAAGTAATTATGAGCAATGTTTGTGATATGTGTTTGGGGTGTGGTAAGATTTGAAATTAGTCAGCTTGATTATGAGGCTAAGATTTGTTATAGCATAGTGTGAAATGTTTAGCTGAATTTTTAAGTGGTCTGATGTTTATTGTTTACATATAAACTTACTAAGCTTAAAGCTTACTCCCTTTTCTTTTCCCTTGTTTTACAGTGTCGAAGAGCCAACTTGGGGTACCGAGATAAACAAAGGACCACCCACACTATCAACATATCTTTGTATATTAGACTTAACATTTTGAGTATGGCATGTATAGGGACTTGACTTAGTTGAATGTCATATTGTTTTGGCCAAGTGTGTTTGCTCATTCTAAGATAAACTCTTTTGAATAAGGCCATATTGGGTGGCTCTTTCTTATTAATCTATGAAAAGATGAAGTTATTCGTGATTGTGCAAGTAGCATGTTGATTTACTTGGTTCAATTATGCATGATTGAGTTGAGGGTTGAATGTGACTTATGCTTGTATAAGTTAGGGTGAAAGAAAGAGCTTCGCAAATAGCCTTGTTCTTGTCCACACGGGTAGACACATAGGCTTGTGTCTAGGCTGTGTGTGACACACGGTCAGCCTCTTGGGCGTGTGGTTAGGCCGTGTGTCCCCTTGCATGCTAGTCTCACAAGTAAGAATGCTCAGTAGTAAACACACAGGGAGACACACGGTCGTGTGTCTCAGTCGTGTGGAAGGCATGTCCATGGACATGGGCGTGTGCCCAAGCCGTGTAAAGTCTGCACCTAAAATTGAGAACTTAATTTGCCACACGGTCGAAGGACACGGGCATGTGCCTAGGCCACGTGACATTTATGGGTGATGACATCAGAAACAAAATGTCAAGGTTTTTGCACACGGACTAAGACACAGGCGTGTTGAAGCCGTGTGAGCGACACGGGCCAGGGACACGGGCATGTTTTTGACCGTGTAAAAACCCCTGTAGGTTCGAATTGAGAAATGATTCCACACGGGTGTGGAACACGGGCATGTGATACGCCACACGGGCGTGTTCCTTCTCCCACACGGGCGTGTGGACTGTTTAATTAAAATTTTTCTGAGACATTTCGAGATCCCTTAAAGAGTTCGATTTGATCCCGACCTATTCTTAAAGTGTGATTTAAGCCTCGTATGCTTGTTTAAGAGGTGTTATCGAAAGTTTTTAATTTGGAGAGAAAGTCAAGTCTTGGAATTGTATGATTGATAGCGTTTAAGCCTAGTAATGTCTCATACCCTATTCAGGCGTTGAATATGGGTAAGGGGTGTTATAGCCTCTAAGTCGATCTGAACGAAGAAAGAGATATCATTCCTTAACTTGGCTGTCTTAGCCAATAGAAAGTACTTCAATAGGAATTTCTCGATCATTTGATCCCATGTAGTGATAGAACCTCATGGTAAAGAATTCAACCACTATTTAGCTTTGTTCCTCAATAATAAGGGAAACAACTATAGGCGAATAGCAACATCAAAATGCACCATTTATCTTAAAAGTATCACAGACTTCTAGAAAATTAGCCAAATAAGTATTTGGATCTTCGTCCTGCAAACCATCGAACTGAACAAATTGTTGTACCATCTGAATAGTGTTTAGCTTCAGTTCGAAATTATTTTCAGCAAAAGTAGGTCTCACAATACTCGATTCAAACCCAGTTAGAGTGGGCTTGGCATAATCATGCATAGTATGAGGAGCAAGATCTGGATTTGCAGCAACTGCATGAGGTAGTTGATTATTCTGATTATCACCTATCTCACTAGTAATAATAATAACGTCCTCTTGCTCGTCTACTATACTCTGTCAACTCTGCCTTGCTTCTCTACAATTTATGCGAGCTATACTTTCAATTTCACTGTCAAACAGTAATGATCCCGATGGATTTCTTCTAGTCATAAACTAAAGGAACCTGTTAGAAGCAAATAAGAAAAAGAAAAATTAGAATGCAAAATTTAAACTAAAAATAGAAAAATAAAAAAAATAAAAAATGGCTAAATTAATAAAAATTGAATGTTCCTAATATTTTAGTCCCCGACAACGACTCCAAAAACTTGATGGTCACTAAACTAACTATAATTATGAAAAAGGCAAGCGCAGCTATCGAACAATAGTATAGCTATGGTGGGTAGGGAATATCACATCCACAAGGACTAAAAGTACTAGTAATTACTACATTTTCTATTATTTAGCCGATAAATTGAAGTGATTATTTTTTATCTAAATTTACTAATCTAATTTAACTACTAACGTAACAGAGAATGAAATGGGAAAATAATCGAAGACAACCAATGAGAAAGACAATACCCAGGAAAGAATCCACCTAGACTTCAGCTATTATTCTGAATCTGAATTAAACTATTTATTCACTTGTGTCTTGATCCGTAGAAATCCCTAAATTATGTTAATATCTCTATCGAGAGTAAGAACAACTGACTCTCGGTTGATTAATTGAAATCTCTTTCTAATTAAAACCCCTATTGTCACATTAACTCGATCTATGGATTCCCCTATTAGATTTGACTCTAATCCGGTAGATTTATGTCATCCTATTTTTAGGATTGCATGCAACTCCACTCAATTATGTTAGATCTACTCTTAAACAGGGACTTTTGATCCACTGAAATAAGCAAATTAAACATGAATTAATATCCTAAAAATATTAAAACACGAAATAAGCATACATAATTGAGAACAAGAATCAAGTATTTATCGCGTAAAAATAGAAACTAAATAATAAGATTCATCATAGGTTTCATCCTCCTTAGGTATCTAAGGAATTTAGTTCATAATCCTGAATAGAAACATCTCAAAGTTAGGATAACAACAAGACATAAGAAACTCAATAAAACTTTGAAGGAAATTAAATGGAGATCTTTTCTGAGTGCCCCCTTAGGTCTTTTTCTAATTGGTATTTATAGACTTTAGAATGCTCATAAAGCCTAAATATTGGGTTTTTCCACGTATTTGGGAAGCAGGGGGCGATACTGACACGGTTGGCACATGGCCGTGTGGATCCTAGAAACAGCTCTATTTGTCTAATTTTTGCTCTTCTTTTGCTCCTTTCGCTCCCAAATGCTCTCCTAAGTATAAAAACATGAATTTAAAGGATTAGCAGCATTGAATTCACTAATTTAAATAATTAATCATCAAAAAATGCATCAAGAATGGGATTAAAAATATGTTACTTTTATGGCTTATCATGTGTATAGGTAAATAATGAACTCATAACTGGGCTATTGAATTATCTTGTAAAATGTTTTATTACATCCTTTTCGATAAGTTAAAATTTAAGTTTATCACGAACTTAGTAAGCTTTATGCAAACTTACCTCTTTTTGGTTCTTCTTCTTTGTAGATCGTTTGATTCGAGCTATCGATTGGATTACTTTTGGAGATCACACTATCTGTCCAACAATTTGGTATAAGATGTGATTATTTTGATTCAGGTTATAAGTGGCATTTTCTAGGAGCATTTAAGTTCTTTTGTTAGAGAGATGTTATTTAAACTTAGTTTAAGCATATTTGTGTATATATCTTTGGATTTGGCTTGTATGTGTCCATATATATGTCTTTAGTTATTTGGTATATGCCTCTTGGAAGTGTTTGAAATATGGTAAGATTGAATGTGAATGGAATGGATAAAGTATGTTTGGCATGTCTATATGGTAAAGACTTGAGATATTTGGATGTGAATTAGTTTGGTGTATGAAATATGGTGCCAATGAGAGCACATTGGTTAGACACTTAGGTTGAATGTTTTGGTATGTTTCAAGCATGTTTGAATGTGTTTTGAATGTATGAAAATGGTTGATTTTGATTTGACCTAGTACTTAAGAAAGAGTTAAGAATTTGGCTTGCTTATGAAGTTTTTAGGTTGCACAAGACCTGGGACACGGGCTGTCACACGATCGTGTGCCACACACGATCTATCCACACGGTTGTGTTGATGTTAAATTTTAGGTGCAGGAGTTTTCAAATGGGTACAGTCAATTGTACAACCTGGCGACACAATCGTGTGACCCTGAGAGAACAGGCTTGTAGAGTAGCCACACGACCATGTTTGGTGCCACACGGCCTGACCTTTGTCACACAATCTAACCACATGGCTGTGTGACCCTTGTTTCCACTTTTTAATCAAAATTTTTATATATGTTTCAATTTGATCCAAATTTAATCTTGGATTGCTTTACATGCTCCTTAAGCTCGATTTAGGTCCTGATATGCTTGTAAGACATTGAAAATGATCGTGTTTTAATATTATGTGAATTATTTGATTATATTATATAAGTGATAAAGTTTTACCTTTGTAATGCCTTATGGCTCAGGTAAACTTCCAAAAGCGGTGTAAGGTGTTACACCTTAGTTATGGAAAGCTAAGGTAATGGAGTAGGCAATTGGGGCTAAACCACTCTAAATTATCGTGTCCATCCTTCAATTTTCTTTCTACCTTTCATAATTTTTTTAAAAGCCAATTCACTCCCCTCTTGGCAATTTTAGTTTGATATATCGAGCTAATACTTGGTGTGAGAGCTAGTCTATAAAAGAAAATCTAACAACCACTATAAGATCCTCGAGGTAGCTTAACTTCCTTCTATTCAAACCATACAAGATGACATCTTTTTCCAGCTCTATTATGGTTTGTGAGTCACAATTCATTCATAAATCTCATTTTTTCAATGGTGAAAATTATTCATATTGGAAAACTAGAACGACGTTGTTCAAACAAGCCAATATCTTGCCATGTAGGATGCTATCATCGATGGTCCATCAATTCCTCGAAAGCAAAGAGAGAAGTTAGTTCGAAAGAGCAAGAAAGAATGGAATGATTAAGATAGGAGAAACATAGAACTCAACACCTAGACCATGCACACTCTCTTTTGTGTACTTGGTCTGGATGAATATAGTAAAGTTTCTTCATGTTCCATTACGAAGAAAATATGGGAAAAATTGGAGGTGATTCATTAGGGTATTGATCAAGTTAAGAAATCAAAGTTGGGAATCCTCACTCTCAATTATGAGATTTTCACGATTAAGCCTGAGGAGGACATCAAAGCTATGTCTGATAGATTCATCATCATCATCATCATCAATGAGCTCAAATCCTATAAGAAAACCTACCCAATGAAGAAGTAGTCCAGAAGATGCTTAGATTCTTTCCTATGTCTTAGGATGCCAAAGTTACATCTATAAAGGAAGCAAAAAATTCGGAGACTCTTTCATTAGATAAGCTAATTGGTTCCTTGCTCACTCATGAAATAAGACTCAATGGAGTGAACAAAGGAGAAGAAAAAAGTTGAAAAGAAGAAGGTTGGCGTTGCCCCCAAGTCCATAATAGAAGAAGATAATTCAAATGAATAAGTTGATGAGGATGAATAGATGACCATGTTTGCAAGAAGATTCAAGAGGTTTATGAGGTCCAGTAAAGGAATAATGTTTCAAAAGAAGGAAGGACTTAAGATTGAATTTACTAAGGAGAAGGACCCCATCATATGTTATGAATGCAAGAAACTGTGACCCATCAAGTTTGATTGTCCTCAATTGAAGAAAAAAGGGTCAAGAAAATAAAAGCTTAAGGCTCATGTTGCTACTTGGAGTGATGAGGACTCATCCGATAATGAAGATCAAGAAGTAGTTAATCTTTGTCTTATAGTCATCGACGAATATAAGGTAACTTCTAACTTATCTAATTCAAATTCTTATTTTTTTGATAAGTTACAAGGTGCCTATGATGAGTTGGGTTTGGAGATTGAATTAATGGTTTTAAAATATAAAAAAAAAAACTATTTCAAAACTTAAAGATGAAAACAATTCACTCTCCAAAGTCAAGCATGAAATTGAAAGTAAAATAAATGATATGCAAGCTAATATAAAAGATTTTGAGAAAAAGATTTTTAACTTGCATAATTTGATTTCTAAAGTTCATGATGATTATCAAAAGCAACTTGAGTTGCTTAAGAGTGAAAAAGCTCACCCTAACAAAGTTTTTGAAAAAGGAGAAAATTCAAAACAAAACTTTGTTAAAAATAACTTTAATTTCTATAAACATAGAGATTCCCAAAACTTTTATAAAAGAAAAATTATTAAAAGTGTATGGGTCTCTAAAGGACATATAACTTCTTAAGATAAGAACTTAATTTCTAAATGGATACCTTAAATGACCAAAGTTATAGGGACTAATGCTTATGGAACCAAAAGAATTTGGATACCAAAAATCAAAGCTTAATTCTATGTTTGTAGGAAGAGGAGCATTGCTTCAAGGTGGACAAATCAAGAAAAAATTCATGGTACCTTAATAATGGATGCCTAAGACATATGACTGATGACAAGAGTCACTTTATCAAATTGAAGCCCAAAAATGAAGAGGAAGTTACATTTGGTGGCAACTCCAAAGGAAAAATTGGAATAGACACTATTGGTAAAAAAAATTCAATTCTTATTGAAAATGTCTTATATGTCAATTGTCTTAAGCATAATCTACTAAGTATTAATCAATTATATGATAAAGGTCTCAATGTCATAGTTGAGCCTAATGTTTGTAAAGTTATTGACATTGTTTCTAATAAGATTATGCCTGTAGGACATAGAATAGGAAATACATGCATGGTGCATTTAGATGATTTGCATGAATCTAACATATGCCTTGTTGTCAAAAATGAAAATAATTCTTTATTATGACATAAAAAACTAGGACATGCTAGCATGAACATATTGCATAAACTAGCTAAAAATGACTTAGTAAGAGGATTACCTAAAATTGATTTTGAATTAGATAAAGTATGTGATGCATGTGTTAATGGTAAATATAAAATAGTTTTCGTCAAACCTATTAATGATGTATCAACTAGTAGAGTTCTTCAACTAATTCACATATACTTATTTGGTCCTATTAGGACAACTAGCATGGGTGGAAAACAATATGTTTTTTTTCTTGTTTATGACTATTCTAGATTTACTTAGGTTCTTTTCTTAATTACTAAAGATGAAGCTTGTAACATCCCAAAGTTGGGCCTAGTAGGATTGGGCCCATTGGGTTTTAGGCGTAGGAGAGTTTAAAATTTTTACGAATAAGAGAACGGCATTAGTGCAAGTTGGATCTAGTATGTAAGTGATTTTGGAAGGTTAAGGGGCTTCTATGAAGTCCCGGGTTCAAGTTAGGCCTTATGAAAAATTTTGGTTTTAGGTGAATAAAACCCTAGGACATAGTAATAGGCTTTAAGAATAAAATGTGGAGAAAAAGACAAAAGTGGAGTGTGGTGTAGTGGCAAAGTGACGCCACATAAGAGACAAGGGGGTGACGCCAAAAGGAAAGAAGGAGGTCCAAGGTTCAAGCCTTGGCTCTTGCATTTTGGTTTTTTTTTTTTTAAATGGATTTTTGAATTTGGCCATAGGACTTATATTTAGTTATGCATGATTTTAGAAACAAGGAGCTAGTTGGTAAAGTGGCTAGCAGCGTGGATTATGTTATAGGGGAGCCTGGGTTCGAATCTCATGAGAAGTAATGGAGTATTTATTTTGCTAAGATGGGGCGGCAAGAGTTTGAGTTGGATTTAAACTCTGCTAGCGGAAGGATCCCGCATCGAAAAGATACAAAGAAGGAAGGTGAGAAGCTAGCTATATATAGTGCATTCTATGAGGAGAGTTAATATACCTTGGTGGGTGTTTGGGTACAGACCTAGAGGATAATCACCAATAGTAGCGAAGGAAGGGCTACTACAACGTGAGGTGCACGGTAAGGTTACGGTGAGGTTTTGGTTTCCGATAAGTGTATATTAAGTTATGATTAATCGTTAGGTGATGTCGATTGTAGGTTCGTGACTAACGGGTTCGCAGCGTGCACATGGTTACCAGGTGTGTGCAAACACTACACACATGAAATTGATAATGTTGAAAAGCCGAAAAGTGAAAGTGGCTAAATGGGCCCGGGGGCCCTGAGGCTAAGTTTGATGAAATGGTTTGGTTGGTTATACGAATTGAATTAGTCATGCATGATACATGAATTGGATTTGCTTTGGGCCTAATAGGCCATATGATGAGATTTGGACCTAAAGGGCCGTAAGGGAGTGATTTGGGCTTGATGGGCTTATGGGGACGTAGACATGTATGTTAGGGCTTATGGGCCTTAGGCCTAGTTTGATCAACTCTTAAATTCCATAAGACTTTCTAATAATTAAACATGTTTGTGAACAAGTCGCTAGGTTAGGGTATGGCAACGGGTATATGCATGTCTAGGATTGGATCTAGGGAGAGCTTGGTACTTAAGCGGCCCTAGTGGCCCACCTCCTCTTTTCTGGAATCCTACCTGGTGCGTAGTGTTTGTTCACTTTAGCCGCGAGGACTTGTTGATGGGCCAAAGTTCATAACTAAAATCCGAGAGGGACCAAATACCCTTATATTTGTTAAATTACTAAAATACACTTATATTGGTAAAGTACCAAAATACCCCTATTTTGCAAAATTACCAAAATATCCTCGATTTGTGAAATTACCAAAATACCCTTGATTTGTGAAATTACCAAAATATCCTTGATTTGTGAAATTACCAAAATACCCCTGGTTTGTAAAATTACCAAAATACCCCTGATTTGCAAAATTATCGAAATACCCATGTTCTATAAAATTACCAAAATACCCCTAGTTTGTAAAATTATCGAAATACCCCCGGATTACAAAATTACCAAAATACCCTTAGTGTGTAATTACTGTTTTACCCTTAAACAATAAAATGACCGTTGTACCCTTGTGGTAGCACTAATGTTGTCTGTGTTAATTGTATGATTGATTATGTTCGAGATGCACTGCATACATGGATTAGTTATGAGTAGAATTACCGAATTACCCTTGGTAGGCAAATTACTAAAATACCCTCGGTAGGTAAAATTACTCGTTATACCCTTTGGGGTTGATTATCGTGATTGTGTGTAACTACTCACACCATCTTTAATGCTATATTAATATGATTATCATATTCTGTTCAATACTGAAAGTTCGGTATGGCTATTGTGACACTTGTAAAGGGTGGAAGCGAGACATCAGGTTAGTGATTTCTGTTCCGATATAATAAAAGGTTATGATGAAATAATTTGATCTATGTTATGAGTTTTCCGTACACGCTTGTGGTAATCTGTTACATCCATACATCTGCATTTTATGTTGCATGGGGTAAGGAATATGTGATGAAAGGGGAAGTGTTGTAGTGGCTCTACCACGATCTGTTGTAGTGGCTTTTGCCATGATCTGCATTGTAGTGGCTTTTGCCATGATCATTGTAGTGGCTTTTGCCATGATCTCTCGCCACGATCTGTTCTGGTGACTATGTCACGATTCTGACGATGAGCAGCTAACTACAGCATGACTGCCATCGATGGTGTATAGCGGATGGAGGGTTGATTGTAGAAATCCCCATGGTGTGATTGGTTGGTACGGGTGGTGTGTAGAGCATGGAAAATCTAGGTTGGGGCTGGGTTTTCATCGCATTGTATACATTATCTGCTGTGACATATGATGTGGGCTAAGGCTCAACCGAGGCTATTTTGGGCTAAGGCCCAATTGCCACCGTTACTGTAATGGGCTTCGGCCTAGATTATGTGATGCATGTTCTTACCGATGAGGGTTGTACACATTGTGTTTTCGTAAACTCACCCCCTCTTTTTATTAAATGTTTCAGGTGATTCCCATTGATTGAGGATTGGGAGCCGTGGAGGACTCGGGGGTGGCTATACATCAGAGATACTACTCGTGAACTTTAGTAATTTCGTTTTCTTTCTTTTATAGTCTCAGTATTACTATAAGTTTATTTTGATTTGGGACTTTTTTTATGTAATAAGGCCTTGCAAAGTTGTACTTTGGTTTTTATTAGTTACTGTTTATATCAAATTCGCCACCACGCCAGTTTAAATATTAAGGTAAAAGTGGAGTTTCATTAATCTACACATCGATGATTTCAAAAGACAACGTAATACTCGGAAAAAATTTTCTTTCAAATCTCTGATTTTTCTTAAGTATAACTAAGACTTGATTTTAATTCACCCTGTGACATACCAGATTCGGCCGTAACGTATAAGCAGGGTTTGGGGTGTTACAAAGCTTTAGCAAAATTTATCACATCTAAAAAAAATTAACAAAAGCTTTAGAAAAAGGTTACTCTGTCCCTAGTGTTAGAAGTAACCATGGAACTGAATTTCAAAATCTTGGTTTTAAAAATTTTTGCAACTCAAATGGAATTAGTCATAATTTTTTTGCACCTAGAACCCCTCAACAAAATGGAGTTGTTAAGAGGAAAAATAGAATTTAGAAGAAATGGCTAGAACCATGCTTTGTGAAAATAATTTACCAAAATATTTTTAGGCGAAAGCCACAAACAGTGCTTGCTATGTTGTTAATAGAGCAATGATTAGACCTATTTTATAGAAAACTCCATATGAACTTTTCAAAAATAAAAAGCCTAACATTAGCTATTTTCATCCCTTTGGATGCAAGTGTTTTGTTTTAAACAATGGCAAAGATAATCTTGATAAATTTGATCCAAAGAGTGATGAAAGAATTTTTCTTAGTTATTCTTAAAATTCTAAACCTTTTCGAGTGTTTAACAAAAGAACTTTAGCAGTAGAAGAGTCTATACATGTTTTTTTTTTTTTACTCTAACCCTCATTCCAGAAAGGATTCTTGTGTTGATGATGATTATATAGAAATTTCTAACAATAATGATAAAGGGGATCAATCATAAAGTAAGAAGATTCAAGAATAGGCACAAAAATCTCTAGAAGAGCTTACAATAGAGGAAAGGGGCGTCACTTATCCAAGAGAATTCAACTATGTGAAAGATGGTAAGATATTGGGATATCCATCAAAGGGGTAACTATCATATCTTCTCTTATAAATACTTGTAATTTTGTTACATTTATCTCATGCATTAAGCCTAAAATTATCAAAGAAATATTAAATGATGAATATTGGATATTGGCTATGCAAGAATAGTTGAATCAATTTGAGAGAAGTAAAGTATGGACCCTAGTTGAAAGACTTTATAATAAATCTACTATAGGTACTAAATGAGTTTTTAGGACCAAGCTAGATGAGAGCAGTAACATAGTGAGGAACAAGGCTAGACTTGTTGCTCAAGATTACACTCAAGAGGAAAGAATACTTTACGATGAAACTTATGCTCCTATAATTAAGATGGAAGCCATTAGAATGCTTTTAACTTTTGCATGCTTTATTGATTTTAGATTATATCAAATGGATGTAAAAAGTACTTTTCTAAATGGTTTTATAAATGAAGAAGTGTATGTTGAACAATCACCCGATTTTGAAGATCCAAAATTTTTAAACCATGTTTTTAAATTTTCAAAAGCTTCATATGGTTTGAAATAAGCTACTAAAGTTTGGTATGAAAGATTATCAAATTTTCTTATTGAAAAGGGTTTTAGTAAAGGGAAGGTAAACACAACATTTTTTATTAAAATAAAATACAAAGATTTATTAGTAGTTCAAATTTATGTTTATGATATTATTTTTGGTTTTACTAATGATTTTCTTTGTCAAGAATTTTCTAAGTTAATGTAAGATGAATTTGAGATGAGTATGATGGAAGAACTAAATTTCTTTTCGGGACTCCAAATTAAGCAAAGAAAGGATGGCATCTTCATCAATCAAGCTAAAGACACAAAAGAAATGCTCAAGAAGTTTGAGATGGACACTCTCAAACCACAAGCTACTCCTATGAGCCCTTCTACAAAGCTTGATAAAGATGGTAAAGGTAAATGTGTTGATTTAAAATTATGTAGGTCAATAATTGGTTCTTTTTTTTCTTACCTCAAGTAGACCCGATATTATGTTTAGTGTATGCTTGTGTGCTAGATATCAATCTTACCCTAAGGAATCACATTTACAAGCACTTAAGAGAATCTTTAGATACCTTAGAGACATCCCAAATTTAGGCCTTTAGTATTCTAGAGACTTATCCTTTAGCTTACATGTATTCTCGAATGAAGATTTTGAAGGTTGCAAATTAGATAGGAAAAGCACCTCTAGTACTTGTCAATTGTAACCCCCCAAACACGGCCTAGACATTATGGCCGAATCCGGGAGTGTTATGAAAAGGGTTTCAAAATTGATGATACTTTCATAAAACCATGTTTAGATATATTTGATAAAATGCCCAAGTATTGCAAAACATATTCATTTATAAATATACATTACTGAAATCGTTATATGATGTTCTTTAAAGTTAACCATTTATTTCGCAACAGAAGTTTAAAATTGTTTTAAAACCAAGACCAAGCTTGTGTTTCCAAAAACAATTTGTTTGTGTAAAGTGTTTTAGTTAACGTTGAGAAAAACAAAGCAAAACAAAATCCAAATCCAAAAGTTAAAACCATTCAGTCCAAAGAGACCCAAAAATTACAAACTCTCAAGAAAAACTAGATTTTAAAATAAAACCATTATTACTAAATAAAAAAGTTCTCTGTCGAGTGTCATCGCTGGGCCTCCGTCGCACTGACCCAACAAAATAGTCATGAAACATACACAAAATTTTTTTTGTAGTTAGATACAGATTCGGACCTAAGTGCATAACAGTAACAGATATCAGAATCAGATAACAGGTCAGACGTACAGAATCCTACCCTCATCCTCTACACACCATCTCTATCCATCCCATCACACCATGTAGGGTTAAAAACACCTACCCATCCCTACACACCACAAAATGTCGATGCGACACATAATAGAATAATATTCAGTCAAGCTGCCAGAATACATTCGAAAGGTACAGATCACTTCCTCCACAAATACAAATCCCACCCCAAACACAAATACAGAACACAGATGAAAAAATAACAGAATAAACATGTTTCACATGATCGTATATAGATAAATACATACTTAACAGTACAGTCAGACATACATATCAGTTTCCTACTCAGATCAGACAATCAGAGTATCAGATCCCATGGAATAGGGTTTGGATAGCCCTTACCGACCCTACAGTAGGCCCATAGTTGATCAGAATGACTTGTGCGACCCTAGGGAAATTTTTACAATTTTGGGCCCACATGCCCATGTAGCTTGCCCGTGTGGGCCCCTACGCCTGTGTGGCCCACACACCCAAATTGCCGTGCCCGTGTGGCCCACACAACCTGGCCTAAAACCTACACGCCAGTGTGGCATGTCCGTGTGGGCCCACATGCCCAACCTGGCCTAGCCCGTGTGGCCCACACATTCGCCATCACACAGTTGTGTCAAACATGACCACACCTACGACATTCACATGGCCATGTCTCACACACGGCCAACCACACGGCCTGGCACACACCCATGTGGCATCGACAGTGTCCTTTTTTAACTTTTGTCAAACCTTGATATTTCGTGTTTAGGGTACATGTAACAAACCGATTTAGGGCCTAGTCAGAATAGTGGTCCGAGACCACAAATTTGAATTATAAATATGTGTTTTATGATTTTTACGGGGATTATAATATGTTTGCATGATTGTGTGAAAATGTCATGAAGAAATTTTATTAAATAGTTATTAAATTGTCCATTAGGGCTAAATTGCAAAGATTAGAAAAATATGAAATTCTAGAAAATTTAAGGTTGAAATAGCATCATAAAAATTATTAGAAGTCCTTATTTAGCAATTAGACCATTATATAAGATGGACAAAAATGGGCATGGGAAGGAAAAATCTCAAGAAAGGGCCTTAAGGGCATTTTAGTCTTTTGGTTAATTAATGAATTAAAAAGGGAAAAATAAGTCAAAATCTTGTCCATCTTCTTCCTCTAAGTGTTGAAATTTGAAAGGAGACATAGCTAGGGTTTCTTCAACTTCCAAGCTTGATAGTAAGTGCATCCTAGTCCCGTTTTTAATGTTCTTCGTATTTTTAAAAACCTTGTAGCTCAGTTTAGCTATTTCTAGCTATATTTTGAGCTAGGGTTTATATTCAAAAATTTACCAATGTATGACTTGCATGTAATTTGATGTTTTATGAAAGAATATGAAAGTTTGATGTATGATAAACATCTTTTTCTAAGTGATTTTCATGAAAAATGCATAAAAAAGGACCAAATTGTAAAAGTTGTAAAATGGTCATACATGAGTGAAATAATAGAAATTGAAGGCTGTTGTAGTTAAGATAATGTTTTGGCTGGGCTTGAAATACAAGAAAGTTGAATGAAAATCATTTTACGAGCCTAGGGGTAAAAGTATAATTATGTGGAAGTTTAGGGGCAAAATTAAAAATTTTCCAAAGTATGATTCATGAGTCAATTTAGTCAGTGTGAGTATTAAACAAGTGAAATTGTCATTATATATCAAGAAACACAAAGCCCAGACCGAAACTGAGGCAAGAACAAAGTGTTGGACTAATTGAACATCTACAAGCATTTTGAGTATCGAGGTAAGTTTGTGTGAGATAAGACTACATATGTTATCATATTTTAATTTATTATTATTATGAGAAATGCATATTATTATTTCCATGAAATTAATTAATGATACCTCGATGAAAAAGTGAAGAGAATATGACATGTTGAAGTCTCGGTTAAAGATTCGGAATAACGAGGATACCGATGTCACGACATGAGATAAGGACGGTCCCGTATAAGACCATGTCTGGGACATGGCATAGGCACTGAGTGTAGATCCCGTATAAGACCATGTATGGGACATGGCATCGGCATCAAATAAGGAAGGTCCCGTGTAAGACCATGTTTGGGACATGGCTTCGACACCAAATAAAGATCTCGTGTAAGACCATGTCTGGGATATGGTATCGACATCTAAGTACGATCTCATATAAGACTGTGTTTGGGACATGGGATCGACATCGAGCTAAGAGATCCCGTGTAAGACCATATCTAGGATATGGCATTGACATCAGAGGTGATCCCATGTAAGACCATATCTAGGATATGGCATTGGCATCACGATACATGTATGATGAGATTGAGTATCCTCTGATATTCTAAGTAGTTCAACAGGAAAAAGAGCTAAGTAAGCAAAGATGCTATAGAGTTAAATTATACAAGGTTGATAATGAGTTCCATTTATGTTAAGGATGATGATGATTTAAGTTTATGTCCAAGTTAGCGTAAGTGCTAAATTATGTGACTAAGTGATACAGGTACCATGAGTAAAATTTCAAGTTATGAAACCATAATGTGATGTGTGATGGTAAGAGTGAGTATGAGTAAGTATGCCAAAGCACTTAAGAACTTGTGTTGCTATTGTTATATGATATGAATGGATTTTACCATGAACATTTATGTTGCTATATTAATTCATGCAAACTTACTAAGATATATGCTTACCCATCTCTTTTCCTTTTTCCTTGTAGTATCGCCAAGCTAGCTCGGGGATCGTAGAACGTCGGAGCTCGAATCACACTATCAATCATTCTTTTGGTATAGTAAAGTTGATTTATTTTGGATATGGCATGTATAGGAACTTGGTCATTTTGTATTATCTCATATTTGAGAGCCAAAGGGTTGGCTACTAATGTTATTCACTCATTTTGTATATGGCCATAGGGAATTGGCCAATATTTGTCAAGTTTCATATTTTAATGATGATAAGTTCTATGAAGGGAAAGTTTATGCAAATGATGAGGTAAAATGTGAAGTGTTTGAATGATGATTAGTGGTTTTTTATAGGGTATTATTACCATATCATGTATTGCTTGATTTGGTATAAGTGTGTTTATGTTTCAGGGTGACAATTGGCTTGGAAAATATCCTTCTAATTGTCCACACGGGTAGACACAAGGGTGTGAACTATTTGAATGATGATTAGTGGTTCTTTATAGGGTATTATTGCCATATCATGTATTGCTTTAGTTGGTATAAATGTGTTTATGTTTCAGGGTGACAATTGGCTTGGAAAATAGCCTTCTAATTGTCCACATGGGTAGACACATGGGCGGTGTCTAGGCTGTGTGTGTCACACGGTCAACCCCCATGGGTGTGTTGATAGGTCGTGTGTCTCCTGCACCAAATTTATGAAAATTTGATTCATCACACGGGCCTGCACACGGGCGTGTGCCTAAGCCGTGTGCCCCTTGAGAAGTTGCTGATGTCATAAACAGAATGCTAAGGTTTTCACACACGGGTGAGGACACGGGCGTGTCTAAGCCGTGTGAGAGACACGGGCCATTGACACGGGCGTGTGTTTGGCTGTGTGAAAACCCCTGTAGGTTTAAAATAAAAAATTTATTTCCATACAGGCAAGGAACATTGGCGTGTGTGACTTCATGGCCTACCCACACGTGTGTGTGGCCCCTATTTAGGTAAAAAAATTTAAGAGCGTAAAAGTTTCTAGATTAATTCTGAAACCTCTCGTAAGTATGTTTAGGACCTCGTAGGCCCATAATAAGGATGTTATGAATATGAATGAAAAGTTTTAAGTTTGAAAAGAAATTTATAGCTCGATAATGTATGTTTGAGCAAGTTAAGTCCGGTAATGCCTCATATCCTATTCCGATGTTGGCCACGGGTAAGAGGTGTTACAGTACACACTTGGTATGGTTTTGACGCAAACACTCCCATAAGATAACCCAAACTTAAAATTCAATTAAGAACACTCGTCAATAACCAAAATAATGTATAGAACTAAAAATCCCTAATCCACCGAAGTTTTCACCTTTGACGAACAACTCTTCTCAAATCAAAATTGCCGAAGAATCTAACGTTTCCAACCCCTCTCCTACACAATCAACCAAATCTGAGCATTCAAACTCAACATTCATGAAAATTTTAAACTAATTCCTACAACAAAAAATCCCTAACACGCAACGAAAAGGGTAAAAACTACTTACGAAATACTCCAACTGCAGAACAGACAATTAGAAGATGGGAGAGAAAGAAAAAGAAAAACACAATATGGAAGATGGGAAAAAAACATGAATTTGGGAAAGGTAAAAAATTGGAAAAAGAAAATAAAAATAAAATTAACTAATATTATTTTAGTCATATCCCTAAAATCTCTCTAACTCCCTACTACTCCACTAACCCAAACCAACCACTTCAGAATTTCAGCCCCACTAAAACACTCTCAGACAACTAAGACAAAAATTAACATCCACGCTTGCACAAGGATTCGAACACTAGACTGCAGGGCAAGCTAACACCTTACCACTTTAACTAGTAGGCTCATTCTGATATGAGTTTGCAAAAAATATTATATAAGCCCACCCAATAGGAATAACTCTTGGATAAAAAATAACAAAATTTGCCATAGATAGGACTTCAACCCAATACCTCACACACATACCCAGTTTAACAGCCCGATTTAGGTTCTAGTCAGAATAGTGGTACGAGGCCATGAATCCAAGGTGAATTTATGAGTTTTAAAGGTTTATGCCATGTTTTAATGCTAGTGTGAAAGTTTTATGAAGCAATTTTGTTGAATTGAGGTTGAATGGTCCAAAAGGACTAAATTGGAAAAGTTGCAAAATATGAATTTCTAGAAGCTTTTTGTATGAAATAGCATTAGAATATCAATTAGAAGTCCTTAAGTAGCAATTTTCCCAAATTATAAATTTGGGACAAAATTGACATGAGTTAGTAAAATAGAAATTTTTAAAGAGAAGGGCATTTTAGTCATTTGTCTAATAAATGATTAAAATAGGAAAAAGATGATAAAAATCTACTCATCTTATTCCTCACATTGCCGAAAATTTGGAGACTCCATAGCTAGGGTTCTTTATTTTTTCAAGCTTGCTAGTAAGTTCATCTTAGCCCTGTTTTTAATATTCTTCGTATTTTTGAAGTTCTCGTGTTATGAATTAGCTATCTTTAGCTATAAAATGAGCTAGGATGCATGTTCAAAGATTTACCCATGAATGACATGCATGTTAGATGATGTTTTATGGAAGTTTAGGAGAGTTTGATGTTAGAAAAACATCTTTTGCAAGTGAATTTCATGAAAAATGATAATATGGACTAATTTGTAATAGTTATGAAAATTGGTCATACATACTAGAAATAGTGAGAATTGATGACTGTTATAGTAGAGAAAATAAATCAGCTAAGCATGAAGTTTAAGAAAGTTTAATGAGAATTATTTTACGAGCCTTTGGGCCAAAGCGCAAAAATGAGAAAGTATAAGGGCAAAATAATAATTTTGCCAAAGTATGAGTAAGGAATCAATTTAGTCAATGTGATTATTAAATGATCTATTTATGATTATAGATCAATAAAAATGACGCTCGAATCGAAACCAATGTAAGAACAAAGTCGAGGACTAAATTGTATATCTACATACATTTTGTATATTGAGGTAAATTGGTATGGTTTTTAAGCTTTATGAATTCTATCATTGAATTGCTTAGTATAATGTGCATTATTATCATGGAATGTTTAATGTTATGCTAAACAAAGAAATCAATGAGATTAAATATGAGCAAGTCCCGATTGAAGATGAATTTCTCAGGATACTCGATCTACTACATGAGATAAGAAAGTTCGTATAAGACCAAGCCAAGGCATGGCATTGACAATCAAGTAAATTATCATGTAAGTCCAAGGCAAGCTTGGCATTGAACAAGTTATCATGTAAGTCCAAGGCAAGCTTGGCATTGAACAAGTTACCATGTAAGTCAAGGCAAGCTTGGCATTGAAAAGCTATCAAGAGAAAGAAATCCCATGTAAGTCCAAGCCAAGGCATGGCATTGGTGAGAACAAGAAAGACTTCATATAAGTCCATCTCAAGACATGGCCTTGAAACCAAGATGAGATATTCCATGTAAGACCATATATAGGATATGGCTTTGGCATCAAGATAGGTGGGATGAGATTTAGTATCCTCGGTTATTCGCAGAAATTCATCGGGCAAATGAGTAAAGTTAAAATTAGATGACAAGAAAGATAAGTAAGCAAAGCTATTATCAAGTTGGAAATGAGTATTATTCATGTTATGAATGATGAAGGAAATATTATGATTATCATGTTAAAGTATACTGATTAATGTGATCAAGTGACACAGGTACCTTATTTATCCCACAGGGATGAGACTAGTAAGTATCATGTGATATGTAAGAATCAGTATAAGTAAGTAAGCTTTATAGCTGAAATCTATGATACCATTTTTTATGTCAAATGGTTTATATTAATTAAGTATGTTGCTATATGCATTATATGCAAACTTACTAAGCTAAATGTTTATGTCTTTTATTCTTTCTTTATATGTAGTTTTGCCAAGCCAATCTCGTGGATCATTGTCATTGGAGTTCGGAGCACACTATCACTCGCTATTTGGGTATAGCCAAGTTATATTACTAAGTATGGCATGTATAGGAAGCATTTCATTTTGAGAATATGTTCTAAGAAGAGCCAAAGTGTTGGCTATTAAGTTTATTATTCTTCTGTATATGGCTAAGTGATTGGCCAAAATTAACTAAGTATGTATGTTTATGGAGATCAATGAAGTATGTAGTAATGTTTATGAAAAATGCATTGAATTGAGCATGAGTTTGGTCTTGATTTCAGGGTGGCAATAGGCTTGGTTAATAGCCTCTAAATGCCCACATGGTTAGACACACGGGTGTGTGTCTAGGCCGTGCGTACCCTACACTTTAGTGTTTTAAGTCAGAATAGGCCACGGGCAAATCCCACGATCATTTGTTTAGGCCGTGTGTGATAATGGTCAGAACATGGGCATGTGCCCCAGACCGTGTGAATAAGTCAGTTTATCAAGATATAGCACACGGTTTACATCCACGGGTGTGTCAAGGCTGTGTGCAATTAGTCAGTGTCAACCACGGGTGGAAGACACGGGCATGTGTTAGGGGTACACGGGCGTGTCCCAAGTCACATGGGCGTATGACCCCTATTTTAAGGAAAAGTTTTCATTTGAGTTCCGAAAGTTTCCAAATACGTGTTTAAGGCCTCGTAGGCCCATGAAATGTATGATTAGATTAAGAAAGAGAAGTTTTTAATTCGAAACAAAATTTTATAGCCCGTAAGTACATGTTTTAAGTGAGTTCAAGCATGGTAATGTCTCGTATCCAGTCTTAGCATCAGACTCAGGTATGGAGTGTTACATTTAGTGGTATCAAAGCTACGGTTTAGTTGGTTCTAGGACTAATGTACCACGAGCACGTGTCTAGCTATACATGCCATATGTAAGCATGTTTTTATAATGATAGTGTGACTACTTCTGATGATTTAAATTATGTTTATACATATAGTAAATGGATCCCAAAAGAGCTGAGGCGGATGATGTAGAAAGTAACGTGTCAGCTTCTGCTGAAGGGACGGTGCCAAATGAGAATGAGAATAGACCCACTACGATGAGTCAAGGAGGAGGAGAAGAGGCTAGAGAAGCCTTCCTCCATATAATGAATACATGGTGCACGAAATTCGTTCGTATGAACCTGAATGTACAACCCCCTCCACCCCCGCCTGTTCCACAACCTATCCCAACAGCCCCTCAAGTAGTAGAGGTGGTAAGAGGAGACAAACCTCCAATTGATAGGATCATGAAACATGGGGTAAAAGAATTTCGGGCTAGAAAAGATGATGATTCGAAAAAGGCTGAGTTCTGGATAGAAAATACTATCAGGGTATTTAATGAGTTGTCATGCACACCTGAGGAATGTATAAAATGTGTTGTTTCTCTTTTAAGAGATGCTATCTATCAATGGTGGAACACCCTTGTGTCGGTAGTATCGAGGGAAAAGGTCACCTAAGAATTTTTCCAAGAAGAGTTCAAGAAAAAGTATATCAGTCAAAGATTCGTGGACCAGAAAATGAGGGAATTCCTAGAACTGAAACAAGGCAAGATGTCAGTGACTGATTATGAGCGAGAGTTTGTGCGACTCAGCAAATACGCTCGAGAATGCGTGTCCACTGAAGCCATCAAGAGTAAGAGGTCTGAAGATGGACTAAATGATGATATCAAGTTATTTGTTGCTGTCCTTGAATTAAAAGAATTTGTGGTGTTAGTGGAAAGGGCTTGTAAGGCCGAAGAATTAATAAAAGAGAAGAGAAAATCTAAATGGAGTCTCTTGACTCTAGAAAGAGATAGTGGAATAAGTCATTCCAATCTTCATCTAAGAAGTCAAGAGATTTCCCTACCCGATCAGCTACTTCCATTGGGTTTTCAAAGAAGGATAAGAATAAGCAGAATTCAAGGAATAAAGCACAGACTACTTCAGTTGCTAGTGTAGGGAACGTTCGATCTGATAGACTTGAATGCCCACAGTGTGGTAGACGCCATCTCGGTGAATGTCGAGCGCATGAAAATGCTTTTTTCAGATGTGGTTCCCATGATCACTTTATAAAATATTATCCTGAGATGATGAAAGAAGAGAGAACTCAGAAACTGAGATCTGGAGGTATGGTCAAAGGCAGACCGCAGAGAAACCAAGGGAGTGGGGCAAGTGGAAGAGGTAACCCTAAAAAGTAGGCTGCGAGACCTGAGGGTAGGGCACCCACTAGGACTTATGCCATTCGCGCTCGCGAAGAGGCATCTTCTCCTGATGTTATTACGGGTACTTTTTCTCTTTATGATATCAAAGTTATTGTTTTAATAGATCCCGGATCTACACACTCTTATATTTGTATGAAACTAGTATCTAGTATGAATATGCCTATAGATGCTACAGAATTTACGATTAAGGTGTCTAATTCTTTAGGCAAAAGTGTTTTAGTTGATAAAGTATGTAAAGACTACCTATTGATGATTAGCGATCATTATTTTAAAGAAAACATTATGTTGTTACCATTTGATGAGTTTGACATCATTCTAGGTATGGACTGGTTGACTACCCATGATGTAATAGTTAATTGTGGGAAGAAATACATTGAGATGAAATATGAGAATGGGGACACTCTTCATATAGAATCAAATGAGCAGAGCAAATCACCTATAGTGATTTTTCATATGATGGCATAGAGATACTTAAGAAAAGGGTATGAAGCGTATTTGGCCTTTGTGATGAATGATAAAGAAACAGAGCTAAAGATTGAGTCAGTACCGATAGTATGTGAGTACGTGGATGTTTTTCCCGAGCAATTACCAGGACTACCACCAGTTAGGGAGGTTGAGTTCAATATTGAGCTAGCTCCGATACTCTATCGATATCTATTACTCCTTACAAAATGGCTCCAACAGAGTTGAAAGAACTAAAGATACAGTTACAAGAGTTGAGGATAAAGGCTTTGTTAGGTTGAGTTGTTCTCCCTGGGGTGCTCCAGTTTTATTTGTGGAAAAAAAGATGGCACCATGAGATTGTGCATAGATTACCGTCAACTTAATAAAGTAACAGTGAAGAACAAGTACCCATTACCTAGGATCAATGATTTGTTCGATCAATTGAAAGGAGCTAATGTGTTCTCCAAAATAGACTTGAGATTAGGGTATTATCAGTTAAGAGTAAAGGATTCAGATGTGTCCAAGATAGCTTTTTGAACAAGATATAGGCATTATGAATTCTTAGTCATGCCCTTTGGTTTGACCAATGCTCCTGTGGTATTCATGGACTTAATGAACCGCATCTTTAGACCTTACCTTGACAAGTTTGTAGTCGTTTTCATTGATGACATATTGATTTATTCCCGGGATGATAATGAGCATGTTGAGCACCTATGGATAGTTTTGCAGATTCTACGAGAAAATCAGTTGTATGCCAAGTTCAGTAAAAGTGAATTTTGGCTCAAGGAAGTAGGATTTTTGGGACATATTGTCTCGGAGATGGAGTCCGAGTGGATCCAAGCAAGATTTCGGCTATAATGGACTAGAAACCACCGAGTAATATCTCTGAGATTAGGAGTTTCCTAGGCCTAGCCGGCTATTACCGACGATTTGTCAAGATGTTTTCTATGATCACAACCATGATGACTAAATTGTTACAAAAAAATGTGAAGTTTGAGTGGACAGAAAGATGCCAACAAAGTTTTGAGAAATTGAAAGCAATGTTGACGAAGCTCCAGTTTTAGTACAACCCAAGACAGGGAAAGAATTTTTGATTTACTGCGATGCATCCTTAAATGGATTAGGCTTTGTACTTATGCAAGAAGGCAAGGTTATTACTTACGCCTCAAGACAGTTGAAGCCTCATGAGAAGAATTATCCAACACATGATCTAGAGCTGGCTACCATAGTCTTCACCTTGAAGATTTAGAAACACCATTTCTATGGTGAAAGATGTCAAATTTTTACTGATCACAAAAGTCTGAAGTACTTGATGACGTAGAAAGAGTTAAACTTAAGGCAACAGAGATGGTTAGAGTTGATAAAGTACTATGAATTGGTCATTGACTACCATCTAAGAAAGGCAAATGTTGTTGCCGATGCTTTGAGCAGGAAGTCCTTTTTTGCATTAAGGGCAATGAATTCACGGATGACCTTATCTGACGATGGTTCTATTCTAGCTGAATTAAAAGCTAGACCAATGTTCCTTCAAGAGATCACTGAAGCTCAACAAGAAGATAAAGAGTTGCAAGCCAAGAGAACTCAATGCGAGTCAGATGTTGAATCCAACTTTCAGATTAATTCTGATGGATACTTGATGTTTAAAGATAGAGTTTGTGTACTGAGAAAAGATGAGCTTATTTAGAGAATTTTGTATGAGGCACATAACGGATGTTTATCTATTCATCCGGTAGTACCAAGATGTATAATGACTTGAAGCAATTGTATTGGTGGCCGAGAATGAAGAAAGATATTTCAGAGTTTGTTACAAGATGTTTGATTTGTCAGCAAGTAAAGGCTGAACACCAAGTACCTTCGGGTTTGCTTCAACCAATTATGATACCTGAGTGGAAATGGGACCGTATCACTATGGATTTTGTAACGGGATTGCCATTATCACCAAGCAATAAAGATGCTATATAGGTTGTAGTTGATAGACTCACGAAGTTAGCTCATTTCCTACATGTACGAGTTGACTACTCACTTGACAAACTAGCAAATTTATATGTTTCTGAAATAGTAAGACTTCATGGAGTTCCTTTGTCAATCATATCGGATAGAGATCCGAGATTCACTTTCAGATTTTAGAAGAAGCTTTAAGAAGCCTTGGGTACAAAATTGATTTTTAGCACAGCTTTCATCCTCAAACTGACGATCAGTCAGAGAGGTTGATTCAGATACTCGAGGACATGCTTCGATGTTGTGTTCTAAAATTCCAAGGAAGTTGGGAAAAGTTTCTCCCATTGGTAGAATTTCCCTACAATAATAGCTTTTGGTCGAGCTTAAAGGTGGCACCTTATGAGGCTCTATATGGGCGTAAATGTAGAACGCCTTTATATTGGACTGAACTTAAAGAAAACCAAATTCACGAGGTTGATTTGGTTAGAGAAGCTAAAGAGAAAGTGAAAGTGATACGAGAATGTTTAAAAGCTGCATCAAACAGACAGAAATCTTATTCGGACCTAAAGAGAAGAGAGATAGAGTATCAAGTCGGGGATAAAGTTTTCTTGAAAGTGTCATCTTGGAGAAAAGTTCTCAGATTTGGCCGGAAAGGCAAGTTAAGTCCACGTTTTATTGGACCGTTTGAGATTACCGAGAAAGTTGGGCCGGTAGCTTATAGATTGGCTTTGCCATTAGAGTTAGAAAAGATACACGATGTGTTTCACGTGTCAATGTTGAGACGCTACCGATCAGATCCTTCACATGTAATTACCCCGTCAGAAATAGAGATTCATCCTGACATGACTTATGATGAAAAACCAATCAAGATTTTAGCTCGGGAAGTCAAGTAGCTAAGAAATAAAAGTATTGCTCTAGTGAAAGTATTGTGGCAAAGGCATGGGATAGAGGAAGCTACATGGGAACCAGAAAAGAGCATGAGAAACCAGTACCCAAACTTGTTTGCTGGTAAGATTTTCGAGGATGAAAATCCCTAAGGGGGGAGAAGTGGAACAGCCAGATTTAGGGCCTAGTCGAATAGTGGTGCGAGGCCATGAATTCGAGATGAATTTATGAGTTTTTAAGGTTTATGCCATATTTGCATGCTAGTGTGAAAGTTTCATGAAGCAATTTTGTTGAATTGAGGTTGAATGGTCCAAAAGGACTAAATTGCAAAAGTTGCAAAATATGAAGCTTTTTGTATGAAATAGCATTAGAATATCAATTAGAAGTCCTTAAGTAGCAATTTTCCCAAATTATAAATTTGGGACAAAATTGGACATGAGTTAGTAAAATAGAAATTTTTAAAGAGAAAGGCATTTTAGTCATTTGTCTAATAAATGATTAAAATAGGAAAAAGATGATAAAAATCTACTCATCTTCTTCCTCACATTGCCGAAAATTTGAAGACTCCATAAATAGGGTTCTTCATTTTTTTCAAGCTTGCTATTATGTTCATCTTAGCCCTGTTTTTAATATTCTTCGTATTTTTGAAGTTCTTGTATTATGAATTAGCTATTTTTAGCTATAAAATGAGAAATGATGCATGTTCAAAAATTTACCCATGAATGACATGCATGCTAAATAATGTTTTATGGAAGTTTATGAGAGTTTGATGTTAGATAAACATCTTTTGCTAAGTGAATTTCATGAAAAATGATAGTATGGACTAATTTGTAATAGTTATGAAAATTGGTCATACATACTAGAAATAGTGAGAATTGATGATTGTTATAGTAGAGAAAATGAATCAGCTAAGCATGAAGTTTAAGAAAGTTTAATGAGAATTATTTTACGAGCCTTTGGGCCAAAGTACAAAAATGAGAAAGTATAGGGGCAAAATAATAATTTTGCCAAAGTATGAGTAAGGAGTCAATTTAGTCAATGTGATTATTAAATGATCTATTTATGATTATAGATCAAGAAAAACGAAGCCAGATCAAAACCGAGGCAAGAACAAAGTCGAGGACTAAATTATATATCTACATACATTTTGTATATTGAGGTAAGTTGGTATGGTTTCTAAGCTTTATGAATTCTATCATTGAATTGCTTAGTATAATGTAAATTATTATCATGGAATGTCTAATGTTATGTTAAACAAAGAAATCAATGAGATTAAATATGAGCAAGTCCCGATTGAAGATGAATTTCCCAAGATACTCGATCTAGCACATGAGATAAGAAAGTCCGTATAAGACCAACCCAAGGCATGGCATGTAACACCCTAAACTCGGCCTAGATGTTACGGCCGGATCTTGGCATGTCACATGGAAATGTTGTTAAGGAATATACGCGTTCGTTAAAAATATCAAGTTTTGTTGCTTGTGAAAAATCCAATTTGTTTTATAGTTCTCTTTGCAAAAACATTTTCATTGCTATTTCTGATGATCTTGTTTATAATTAATCCAACTCAATGAGTTTCAAAAAATGACATTTAAATTATTGTATACATGCGATATTTTGAAAAGAGTTATCAACGTTAAGAAAATCCAGAGTTTTATCCATTATAGTTTGTAAACTGTGTATTAACATTATAGAAAAACCGTTATTAATGTTTTAGAAAATCTCAAACTGAGCATTCAAAATTAATAAGCAGTAACCAATTAAAAGCAAAAACCAAACCAAAGGCCTTATTACAAAACAAAAACCCAAATTTAAATAAAATCTATAGTACCGCAAAACGGAATTTATTAAGCTACGATGTATGGCCACCACAGAGTTCACCTCGGCTCGAAATCTGCAAAGCTAGGAATTACCTGCAAAATTAAGCAGAGGGGAGAGTTACCAGAACTCAAAGTGTAATCCCCTATACGAACGATAATTGGGCCTAAGCCCACAGAAGCACATTGAGCCTTAGCTCTCACAGTAATGAAATTGGCCGAAGCCCATACGAGTCGAACTGGGCCGTAGCCCTAACAACATGGCATAAATAGTGAATGCAATGCAACCCAGCCCAACCTAGTATTCCATCCTCTACACTCCGCTCCATATGTCCAACCTCAGCACACCTGTGGGGATTTCTACAATCAGCCCTCCATCGTCTACACTCCTCTTTGGCAGTCATGCTGCTCAAAGCCGATATAATGTGACAGAGTCACCGATATATGTGGCACCAAGCTATTGAAATAATGTGGTAGAGCCACCGATATATGTGGCAGAGCTATCAAAATAATAATATAATCGGGACACAGCCCTGGGTAAATATGATTGACACAAAGTCATCAATAACTGTATTATGCTTGGCACATAGCCATCAGCGACGGTAATATAATCAGCACACAGCCTTGGGTAAATACGATTGGCACAAAGCCATAATCAAGATGGCACGAGCCATATTTAGGTTGGCATATAGCCATTATACAGAATGTGGCAGAGCCACCGATATATATTTCCCCGATCATCAATATCCCAACCTCATGCAATATGTCGTGTATGTCATGCTCAATCATTACACGTGTATGCAGAATGGTCATGCTCAATAACAATCATTTAAGCATGTAATAAAAGCATATCAGTCATACAACCATAGCCAAACCGGTCATAGCACAAGCCAATCACTTACCTACAAGGGCAAATCAGTCATTTTACCCTGTAAGGGTATTCCGGTAATCCTACCCTTCAGGGGTAGTTTGGTAATTCTACTCATAACTAATTCTTGTATGCAGTGTATCTCAAACATAATCAATCATACAATTAACACATAAAATGTTAGTACTACCATAAGGGTACAACGGTCATTTTGTCGTTTAGGGGAAAAATAGTAATTTTGCAAATCGAGGGTATTTTAATAATTTCGCAAACTAGGGGTATTTTAGTAATTTTGCAAACCAGGGGTATTTCAATAATTTCAAAATTAGGGGTATTTTGGTAATTTTGCAAACTAGGGGTATTTCGATAATTTTACAAACTAGGGGTATTTCGATAATTTTAGAAACCAGGGGTATTTTGGTAATTTCACAAACCAGGGGTATTTCGGTAATTTTATAAACTAGGGATATTTTGGTCATTTTATAAATCAGGGTATTAACAACCCAACAGAAGGTCCATTGTCGCCTCGAACGACTCAAGTATTCTAAACAGAGATAATGATGCAAATGGGCGTAAGGCCCATTCTAGGCCCAAGTAGGCCCACACACTCGTGTGGCCCATTCAGCCCAAACCTAGCCACATATATAAAATTCACATAGTCTAGTTCACTATCTACTACTCAATCTTATAATTTTCTCATATGGGCCCCTAGAGCCCATTGGGCCCACTTGGCTCCTTTCGGGCCATCGTGGCCCAATAGCCCACACCCATAAGAACAAAACTGATGGCCTCAACTATCGCGTTGAAGCCCCACTCGTGCGCTCGCACGCTTGTGTGGTTACTATCGACGTGTCACCGGAATTTTGGCATATTCCGCTCTACAACTAGAATAGAGAGAATACACACCTAATAGGAGTCTGAAGATGTTAAATCGCGCTCCGAGCACTCCTACATCCAACGCCAACCAAGTATGCCTACTCTCCTCCTAGACAGCTCTATATATAGCTAGCTTCTCACCTTCCTTCTTTGTATCTTTCTGATGTGGGATCCCTCCGACAGTAGAGTTTAAATCCAACTCAAACTCTTGTCGTCAAATCCGTAAAATAAATACTTCCTTGCTTTCTATGAGATTCGAACCCAGGCTCTCCCATCAGCCAATTCACACCACTTGCCACTAAGCCACCAGTCCCTTTTGTGAGTAAAACCATGCACAACTAAATATAAATCTATGCCAAGGTCTAAATCCAATTTGAAAAATACCAAAAAGAAATGCAAGTGCCACGCCTTGAACCTTGGGTCTTCTTCCTTTCTTTTGGCGTCACCCCCTTGCCTCTTATGTGGCGTCACTTTGCCACTACACCACACACTCCACTTGTGTCATTTTCTCCACATTTTATTCTTAAAGCCTACCTACTAACTCTCAGGGTTTTATTCACCTAAAACCAAAATTTTTCCTAAGGCCTAACTTCAATCCGGGACTTCATAAGAGCCCCCTAACCTTCCAAAACCACTCACCTACTAGATCCAACTTGTATTAAAGCTGTTCTCATATTCTCAAAAATTTTAATCGCTACTACGCCCAAGGCCTATTGGGCCCAATCCTACTAGGCCCAAATTTGGGATGTTACATGGCATCGGCAATTAAGTAAGTTATCATGTAAGTCCAAGGCAAGCTTGGCATTGAACAAGTATCATGTAAGTCCAAGGCAAGCTTGGCATTGAACAAGTTATCATGTAAGCCCAAGGAAAGATTGGCATTCAAAAGCTATCAAGAGAAAGAAATCCCATGTAAGTCCAAGCCAAGGTATGGCATTGGTGAGAACAAGAAAGACTTCATATAAGTCCATGTCAAGACATGGCCTTGAAACCAAGATGAGATATTCCATGTAAGACCATATATAGGATATGGCTTTTGTATCAAGATATGTGGGATGAGATTTAGTATCCTCGGTTGTTCACAGAAATTCATCGGGCAAATAAGTTAAAATTAGATGACAAGAAAGATAAGTAAGCAAAGCTATTATCCAGTTGGAAATGAGTATTATTCATGTTATGAATGATGAAGGAAATATTATGATTATCATGTTAAAGTATACTAATTAATGTGATCAAGTGACACAGGTACCTTATTTATCCCACAGGGATGAGACTAGTAAGTATCATGTGATATGTAAGAATCAGTATAAGTAAGTAAGCTTTATAGATAAAGTCTATGATACCATTTTTTATGTCAAATGGTTTATATTAATCAAGTATGTTGCTATGTGCATTATATGCAAACTTACTAAGTTAAATGCTTATGTCTTTTGTTCTTTCTTTATATGTAGTTTCGCCAAGCCAATCTCGTGGATCATCGTCATTAGTGTTTGGAGCACACTATTAATCACTATTTTGGTATAACCAAGTTATTTTACTAAGTATGGCATGTATAGGAAGCATTTCATTTTGAGAATATGTTCTAAGAAGATCCAAAGTGTTGGCTATTAAGTTTATTATTCTTTTGTATATGGCTAAGTGATTGGCCAAAATTAACTAAGTATGTATGTTTATGGAGATCAATGAAGTATGTAGTAATGTTTATGAAAAATGTATTGAATCGAGCATGAGTTTGGTCTTGATTTCAGGGTGGCAATAGGCTTGGTAAATAGCCTCTAACACACGGTCGTGTGTCTAGGCCGTGCGTACCCTACACTTTAGTGTTTTAAGTCAGAATAGGCCACGGGCAAATCCCACGGTCGTTTGTTTAGGCCGTGTGTGACACACGATCAGAACATGGGCATGTGCCCCAGATCGTTTGAATAAGTCAGTATATCAAGATATAGTACACGGTTTACATTCACGGGCGTGTCAAGGCCATTTGTAATTAGTCAGTGTTAACCACGGGTGGAAGACACGGGCATGTGTTAGGGGTATACAGGCGTGTCCCAAGTCACATGGGTGTGTGACCCTTGATTTAAAGAAAAGTTTTCCTTTGAGTTTCGAAAGTTTCCAGATACGTGTTTAAGGCCTCGTAGGCCCATGAAATGTATTATTAGACTAAGAAAGAGAAGTTTTTAATTTGGAACAAAATTTTATAGCCCGTAAATACATGTTTTAAGTGAGTTTAAGCATGGTAATGTCTCGTATCCAATCTTAGCATCGGACTCGGGTATGGGGTGTTACACCCAGAACACTTGGCCACTAAAATAGATTGATAAACCGTAATATATACATATTTTAAACCCACATTTAGCATACTTTTGGATGATTTATCCCTTTAATTATGGAATTTGATGCTCCAAATCCTTTTTTTTTTACGTTTTATACTCAGGAAAGCATAGAAGGATGAAAAGAATGAGAAACGGGCCAAAAATAGAGGAAATAGGCCAAATTAAGGAATCAACACGGCCTGGAGTTCACCACACGGTCGTGCCTCTTTAGCAAGCTCGAACACGGGCCTGGGCTCGAATCACACGGGCGTGTCCCTGCTGTGACCTGTTTTAATCCACTCAAAAAGAATACTTAGAGGCAAAGAAAGACATTTCGAAAGCCTATATAAACACCCTAAGTGTATCCTAAAATAAGAGGTAGCCTGTGGCAGACAGGGAGGGCTGAATACAGGGAATTACTCAAAGAAAGCCAGTTGATCCATCTTAGAAGCCTGAATCACACTCAAGACTGAGTATTTCTCCTTCAATTCCTTTAGGGGGTTTTAGGGTTTTGTTTATGTTTTGTTATTTTTCTTCTGAGATATATTCTTTTATAAGCATGTACAAAACCCCTTAAATACCTGAGGGGGATGAAACCTAAGATGAATCTTGTTATTGTTTTCTAAACTATATGATAAATACTTGATTTTTTCTTGATTATGTGTTCTTAATTCTTGCTTTAATATTCCAGGATATTGATTCAAGTATTGATGTGCTTATTCAGTGGAGCAAAAGTTCCTGTTTAAGAGTAGATCTAGCATAATTAAGCGGAGTTGATCGCACTCCTAGAAATAGGACGACGAAAATCTATCGGATTAGGGTCAAACCTAATATGGGAGTCCATACATCCAGTTAATGCAACCTTAGGGGTTTTAATTAGAAATAGATGTCAATTAATCAACCTAGGGTTAGATGTTAGTAGCCCCAAAATAGGTATTAATATAAATTAGGGAATCCTACGGATCAAGTAAAGTGAATAAATCGTCTGGTTCAGAGTTAAATAACAAGTGAAGTCTAGGTGGATTCTTCCTCGGGTATTGTCTTGAACAATTGATTTTTCTCAAAAGTATTTTCCTAATTCATTCTCTTTGTCTTGGCATCCTTAGCTTAGTAATTAGTTAAATAAACATTAATCACTTTTATTTTAGGCTAGATAATAAAAAGACAGTCAGTACTAGTACTTTTGGTTCCTTTGGGTTTGACATTCCGGTCTTGCCACTAAGCTAAACTACTATTCGATAGATGCGCTTGCCTCAATCATGGTGATAGTTAGTTTTTAGGCTCGATCATTCATTATATAAATATTAAGACTTATCACACACACAATCACAAATACACATTTGTGTCAAGTTTTACAAAAACAGACTTAAATTATTTAGGGTATTACAACTTGTCAATTCCTAGGCAACATGCTACTATCATGGTTTTTAAAGAAACAAAATATTGTTGCATTGTCCACCACCGAAGCAAAATATATTTCTACCAGTGGTTGTTGTGCTCAAGTTTTATAGATGAAACAACAACTTAAGGACTATGGAATTGATATAGATACCATTCCTATCAAGTGTGACAATACTAGTTCTATTTGTCTCACTAAAAATCCCATCCAACATTCTAGGACTAAACACATTGAAATTAAACATCATTTCATTAGAGACCATGTCCAAAAGGGTGAAATAGTGCTAGAGTATATAGACACCTTGAACTAATTAGCTGACATTTTTACAACTGACATTTTTACAAAACATTAGACAAAGAGAGATTTTGGACACTTAGGAGAGAACTAGGTTTAACTACCTTGGTTTAACTTTGTGTTGAAACTTTCTATGCTCTTTGATTATTTTTGTTTCAAAAAGCTTTTAAGTAAAGATTTCATGGATCTTGTATGCATAAAGATACGGGAAGTTTATGTAGATATTTGATCTATTTTGACCTTATTTATCTAACATGACTTACTCTTGTGATGTTTTTGAACTTATTAAATTAGTCTTATTCTTACTAATTTAGTCATTTTTCTTTAAAATCTAAGTTTGCTTTATAAATCATATGAATCATGCTTAGATTTTGCATTTCCATGCATATAAAAAATTTAGGAATGATATTAGAGTCATTTTAGGACCCTTAAAACCTCTAAAGACTAAAAAATCTCAGTTTTGCAATTTTCACTACATTTGGAGAACAAAAATGCAATTTGGTATCGATACCAATTTAAAAATATCGATATTCATGAGAAATTATCGATACCACAGATGTTTAAAGGTATCTGCAGCTGCTTTTAAAATAGAATTTCAAATGCCCTAAAAATTTTTTCTTCCCTTCACCGAAAACCTCTCAACTTTTCTCCAAAATTTCTTTAAATTTCTTGATTTCTTCATCAAATCTTGGCTTTTCAACACCTTGAAACATCATTTCCTCAAGATTTGTTCAAGATTGCTTGGAGATTTTGCCTATTTCAACATTTTTTAGGAGGTTACCTATTTCTAAAGATTTTCTTAACATTTTTACCTAAAACCCTTGCCCACCAAGTGTTTGTTAAAATTCTCCAATGATTTTATTTAGGTCTTATTGTTTCTAAGTGTTTAAATAGATATAATGGCTTCTAAGAAATGTTCTAGAACCTGTGCATCTCATCTAATCCATCTAGTGAGTTAGAGTCATCTTTCAACAAGTGTTTTCAATCCTCAAACTCTCTATCTTGTTTTAATGAAAAAATTTCCTCCAAAAAGGCTTGGGAATCTAGAAAAATAGATTTTGGCATGCTTGAAGCCATAAATTTTATTTTTTTATCTATTTTTCAAATTTAGGGTTGGACAGGTTTCTTAAAAATTTCCTCACTGACATTTTATAATCTTATTTGAGCCTTTTATTCAAATGCCAAACTCAAACATGATGAGTTTGATGACTCTGTTATTGCCATCTCCTCATTTTTAATGAACACTCCTATTCGCCTCACTGTCGACAAATTTGGAGATTTGTTACACTTGCCTTCTGGAGGTAACTCCAATGAAAAAGGCATTTTTAATCCGACTATTTTCATCCTGTCCGGTTTAGCTTCAGAACTTTCTCTACACGATCGAGTCTTCCACCTTATCCTAACATGGAATTTACGTCCCATTATGAAACATGCCAAGCTTCGAAACATCAATTATTGGTGGCTCGATTCTAACCAAACTAATAGGTGTTTCGACCTTGCTCTCATTATGTTTAATGACATTACTAAGGCTACCGAAAGGGGGATGAATACAAATATCACCCTTCCTCATGACACGTAGTTGTCATATATCTTTAGAAGGTTAGGAATTAGCACTCTTGGAGACTCCCCCTTTATATCTAATCAACCTAAAAGTTACGGGGCACTTCACCATGCCGATTATCACTATGATGCCAACTCTATTGAGTAGATCAAGGGAGGTAATCTGGCTGCTAATAAAGATGACGATGATGAAGGCGCTTTTGAACACATCCCTTCACTCGAGTAAGATCCTCCACCGGCTTCATCCTCTCATGATGCTCAACCCTCATCCAAGATTAATAGTGCTATCCTCAATGCTATACACTTCTTGAGCAATGATGTTTGGGGATTGAGAGATGATGTTAACTTTCGACTATCGACCTTGGTGACACAAATGGCATTTCTCCCAGCCCGCTTCCCTTTAACTCCTCTTTTTTCTCCTAGTGCTGATTAGGGTAGATTTAAGTCATTTATTTTATACTCATAACATTTGCACCTAGATTTCTTTATTTATTCTTATGTCTATGTTTTCTTGCACTTTATTATTTATTGGTATTTTGAGATACATTATTGTTTTAATTTATTGCCCATTTACTTTTTTATATCTATTATGATGAACTAACCTCTTTTCTCCTTAAGCTTTATGTGCCATTTGATATAACAAAAAAGGGGGTAGAAGAAAAGTTAAATTGATTGATTATTCATCTATACTAACTATATGCAAATTTTTTGACCAATTTCCCTTAAAGTAAAAATGAATGCCAAATTGTATGTCAAATTTTATTTTGCCTTATAGTAAAAATGACATTTATTAAGAGGGAGCAAATTATTCAAAATAAATTTACCAATTATTTTGTTATATCAAAAGGGAAGATTGTTAAACCAAGCTTGATTTGATAAAATATTTTGATATAACAAATTGAAGTATTTTGAATAAAAGATAAAATTGAATAAAATTGACAAAAATGGTTTGTTTAAAATTGAAGTCTAAGAGATAAAATTTTGAATATTTACTTTGAACTATTAGAAAATTTTTGAAACAACTTTAAAATCAAGTCAAAATGATTTTCATTTAGTAAAAAGACTTCAAACAAATCAAATAATTTTCAAACAACGCAAAATTACTGCAGGCCAAAAAGTATCGATACCTTTTTGGCCAAATATTAATATTTTCTGAATTACCAATACCCCCTCTTAAAAATGATACCAAAATGGCATTTTGTTTTTCACAAACCCTACTAAGTATCGGTACCTTTTGGTCAAGTATCGATATTTTCTGAATTATCGATACCCCCTCTTAAAAGTGATACCAAAATAGCATTCTATTTCTCAAAAAACCAACAAAGTATCGATACGATATCGATAACTTTTTATAAAGTATCGATAAAATTATTTTGGTATCGATAGTAAAACTCCAATGGTCACTAAATTTATCATTTATTGCAAAAAATTATCGATATCGTTTTATACAGTACAAATACTCGATGTTGCAGGTGAATTAAATGCTTTGGTTTTTACATCCACAATGGCTCGATTCATGACACCAACAACCTCAATGGTTAAAAATCAATTAGGGGGTATAAATATTAACTTCTAAAGTTCCTACAACAACAAGAAAGCACTTTCAAACAAAAATCATCAATCAAACAACTTTTGAGCTTACTATTTTCCATATTTCTTACACACACTTGTGAGCTTTACTTCTATTCTTTTGCTCAAGTGTATTCCATTGTGTTTGAGATTAATTTGCAAACACTCTGATCTTGTAAGGATTATTTCTTTGTTTGCTTATTTGATTTCCTTGAGAAGGTTTGTGTCATAAGATTTAGGATAGAAATCTTAAGGGAGTTCTAAGTTAAACCTTATCCTCAAAGGTTATTGAATTAGTGAATTTGGGAAAATTCTTAGTTGTGGAAAGCTAAGGTAGTGGAGTAAGCAATTGAAGCTGAACCACTCTAAATTATCATGTCCATCTTTCAATCTTCTTTTTAGTTTTCACAATTTCACCCCCTCTTGGCAATTTTGATTTGATTTATCGAGATAACAATAATACCTTCCTACATGGTGATCTTGATGAAAAGGTTTACATGAAACTTCCTCTAGTTTTTGCTCCTGATAAGACTGGAATGGTTTGTTGTTTGCGCAACTCTTTGTATGGGTTGAAATGGGCTCTTCGGTGTTGGTTCGCGAAGCTTTTTACTGAACTAAAAGAGTATGGATTTATTCAATCGTATTCTAATTATTCTCTCTTTACATACTCTATGAGATTAGTACGCATTAATGTGTTGGTTTATGTTGATGATTTGCTTATTTCTAGGAATGATTCCACTACTTTGAAAACTTTTAAGGGGTATCTTAGTTCTTGCTTCCATATGAAAGATCTTGGTGTTTTGAAATATTTTTTAGGGATAGAGATAGCTTGTAGCTCTTTGGGGTTATTTCTTTGTCAAAGGAAATATGCACTTGATATTATTCCGGAGGTGGTTCTTTTAGGAGCAAAGCCCGCAAGATCGCCAGTAGAGTAAAATCATAAATTAGCACATGCTACAGGGACAATTTTGTCTGATCTTGAGCCGTACAGACAATTAATAGGTCATTTGATTTATTTAACCATGACCAAAGCTACTTTGACATACTCGGTTCATGTCTTATCCCAGTTTATGTGTAACAGTCTGATTTATACCCTAGTCAGAATAGTGGTTTCGGGACCACAGATCTGAATCAAAAAAATATTTTAATATTATTTTTTGTGTCTACAGTGTGTGATAAAGCATGTGTGAAAGTTTCGTGAATTAATTTGGTTGTCTGTGTGCTTAATTTGAGAAAAGGACTAAATTGCATAAAAGGTAAAAGTGGCAATTCATATGTTAATGTGTTAAATTGACATGGCTTATTAAAGGTGAAGTCCTTAAATAGATATTATACTTTTTTTTTATGCTAGTGGACATTTATGTCCATATTTTACATGATTTTTATATGGTTTAATAAAGGTTAAAGTTGTAAAATGATTAATAAGTTATATTAAAATTATCTTTGTCTTTGCCGAAATTGAAAGAAAAGAAAAGAAAAGAGATAGCTAGGTATTCAGCCCTTGTTCACCTTGATTGAGATCAAGAATCGAGGAAAGCGGATTTAGATCGCGGAAAAACAAAAATAATCGAGTAGCCAATTCTGTTCGATAAACCAAATTTGAGGTCGTCGAAGCTACTGAAGGCTCGGGATTGTCAAGGATTGTCATCACACTACAAAAACTTATTTTGGTACCCTTTTGGAATGTATATGGCTGATTATGGCATGTATAGACAAGATATGTGTATATATTTTTGGAAGTGAACTTAGCCATGTATTTTGGCAAGTTTAATTTGGTTCATATTATGCTTTGATGAATATGGCAAATGTATGGTTTTGGTATGGTTTAAATGCCCATGAAATAGCCAGGTTTATGGTTAGTTAAATGATGAAGTTTTTCTTTAGTTATGTATGTGTTATTATTTGAAAGATGATATAAATGATTTGGACATTAAAAGCACGGATTGAAGGAACAAATTGGTATGTTATTGGTTACCATACATGCATGATATGTCTTGGTATATTTTGCCTATAGGTGTGACCCTTATAGGTGGAAGTTTGGCCTTGTAAATGGCCTATAATGTCACACGGTTGAGGCACACGGGCGTGCCTAAAATCGTGGGTAAATTGGAAGAATATGGCTTAAATTGCACATGGCTTCAACACGGGCGTGCTTGATGGCCGTGTGAGAAATGGCAGTATGTGATCTACTAGTACACGGCCATAGCACACAGGCGTGCTTGGTGACCGTGTTGATTATGGCAGTATATAGCCACGGGGAAAACACACGGGTGTATCAAGTAGCCGTGGGAGAGGCACGGCCTACCCCCACGGCCGTGTGTCCCCTATGTTAGAAAAGTTTCAATTTTTATGAAATTACTTATGTGTTTCGATTTAGTCCCAATTTGGTTTAAAAGCATGCTGAGGGTCTCGATGACCTACTTAAGGGACATTATGATTGATATTTGATGAATGGTTGTACGATTAATTCTGTAACTATTTTTGAAATGTCTGGTAATGCCTCTAACCCTATTCTGGTGATCGGACACGGGATAAGGGTGTTACATTTGGTTGGTATCAGAGCTACGGTTTAGTCGATTCTCGGACTAACGTAGTGTGTCAAAGTCTAGCTATACATGCCATATTTTTGAACAGTGATAGTGTGATGAATCCTGACATGTAAAATGTGATTTCTGTATAGTAATGGATCCCAAAAGAGCCATAGCTGAAAACATAGAAAGTATTGTGCCTACTCCCACATAAGGGACAGAGCCTTCTAATTTGAGACCGGCTACGATCGGTCAGGAGGGAAAAGCTAAACAAGCTTTCTTCTAAATGATGAGTGAGTGGTTCACTCAGTTCGTAAAGAATAACCCGACTGTTTCACAACCTCCGCCCCTAGTTAATCCTCCTCAGACTACAGTTGTGCCACCGGCTATATATCTGAATCTGTTAAATAAGCCTCCAGTTGATAAGATTCGTAAGTATGGGGATGAAGAATTCCAGGCTACTAATGCTGATGATGCTGAAAAGGCTGAGTTCTGGATTGAAAATACTATTCGAGTTTTCGATGAAATGTCTCTAACTCTGGATGAATGTATAAAGTTTTTGTATCCTTGCTTCGAGATACAGCTTATCAATGGTGGAAAACCTTAATTTCTGTTGTTCCGAGATAACGGGTTACTTGGGATTTCTCTCAGATTGAGTTTTGGAAGTAATATATCAGTGAAAGATTCGTCGATCAGAAACGAAAAATTTTCTGGAGCTTAAATAGGGCTGGATGACTGTCACTGAATATGAATGAGAGTTCGTGCGACTAAGTCAATATGCTCGAGAGTGTATATCTTTCGAAGCAATAATGTGCAAAAGATTCGAAGATAGTCTTAATGAAGATATCCGTTTGCTAGTCGGGATTTTAGAAATAAAAGAGTTCGTTGTACTTGTTGACCGAGCTTGCAAAGCTGAGGCACTTGGAAAGGATAAAAGAAGAGCTGAGTCTGAAGCTCGAGATACAAGAAAGAGATTTCAGAGTAAATCATTTCAGTCTGCTCCGAAAAGATTTTGAGATGATCAAAGTCGTTCTAGAGATAATGTGGGACATTTGAATAGAAATCGAGCTAAATTGCAAATGAGTTCCAAAACTCCAGCAACTTCAGTGGCCAGCGTTGGTAATGTTTGATCAGAGAGACCTGAATGTAAACATTGTGGAAAAAGACATCCGCGAAGCTGTAGATTGAATGACAGAGCTTGCTTTAGATGTGGGTCGCTTGATCATTTTATCCGTGATTGCCCTGAGCCTGTCAAACCAGAGACTGTTAAGAATCTAAGATCTGATAATGCACCTGCGAGAGGTCGATCATCAAAGAATGTAAAGAATGTCAGTGGTAGTCAGAGAACTATGAGAGACAATGTTGTCAGATCCGAAGTTAGAACGCCTGTCAGAGCGTATGCTATCCGAGCTCGTGAAGAAGCTTCGTCGCCTGATGTTATAACGGGTACTTTTACTCTTTATGATACTTCTGTGATAGCTTTAATAGACCCTGGTTCTACGCATTCGTACATATGCATGAATTTAGTATATGGTATGACTTTGCCTGTAGAGTCTACTGAATTTGCTATAAAAGTATCGAACCCCTTAGGTAAGAGTGTCCTTGTTGACAAAGTATGGAAGAACTGTCCGTTAATGTTTCGAGATATATGTTTCCCTACTGATCTGATGCTTTTACCATTTGATGAATTCGATATTATTTTGGGAATGGATTGGTTGTTTATGCATGATGTCGTTGTGAACTATAAAAGAAAATCTATTGATTTGATAAGTCCGAATGATGAGATTGTACGGATTAAGTCTGATGATTTAAATGGATTTCCTGCTGTGGTATCCATATTGAAAGCTCAGAGTTATGTGAAAATGGGGTATGAATCATATTTTGCTTATGTGATCGATTCAAAAGCTTCCAAGAAGAAAGTTGAACCAGTACCCATTGTTTGTGATTTTGCTGATGTGTTCCCTGAAGAGTTACTGAGTTTACCTCTGATTCGTGAAGTTGAATTTGGTATTGAATTGTTGCCTGGTACAACACCTATTTTGATATCTCCGTATAGAATGGCACCAACGGAGTTGAAAGTGTTAAAGTCACTGTTACAAGAATTGACTGATAGAGGGTTTGTTAGACCGAGTCTTTCACCTTGGGGTGCTCCTGTTCTGTTTGTGAAAAAGAAAGATGGTACGATGAGAGTGTGTATCGATTATCGTCAGTTGAATAAAGTGACTATAATGAACAAATATCCATTGCCCAGAATTGATGATTTGTTTGATCAGTTAAAATGAGCTACTATGTTTTCCAAGATTGATTTGAGATCAAGATACTACCAATTGAGAGTTAAAGATTTAGACATTTTGAAAACTACTTTTCGAACGAGGTACGGGCATTATGAGTTTTTAGTTATGCAATTCGGACTAACCAATGCTCCTGCTATTTTTATGAACTTAATGAAAAGAATTTTCAGACCGTATCTGGATCAATTTGTTGTTGAATTCATTGATGACATTTTTATTTACTCAAGTAATGAGAATGAGTATGTAGAACATTTGAAAATTGTGTTGCAAACTTTGAGAGAAAAGCAATTGTACGCAAAATTCAGCAAATGTGAATTCTGGTTGAATGAGGTCAGTTTTTTGGGGCATATTGTGTTAGCTTCTGGGATTCGTGTTGATTCGAGCAAGATTTTTGCTATTTTGAATTGGAAACCTCCAAAGAACGTGTCTGAAGTTCGTAGTTTTCTGGGTTTAGCTAGTTATTACCATAGATTTGTTAAAGGCTTCTCAACTATAGCTACTCCATTGACTAGATTACTTCAGAAAGATGTCAGATTTGAATGGTCAGATAAATGTTAGAAAATTTTTGACCAATTGAAAACTCTGTTAACAAAAGCTCCAGTGTTAGTACAGCCAGAACCAGGTAAAGAATTTGTTGTTTACAGTGATGCTTCGTTAAGCAGTCTGGGATGTGTTTTGATGCAAGAGGGCAAAGTGGTAGCTTATGCTTCGAGACAATTAAAGCCTCATGAAAAGAATTACCCGGCACACGACCTTGAACTCGCTGTAATTGTATTTGCACTTAAAATTTGGCGTCATTATTTGTACAGTGAGAAATGTCATGTGTTTTCAGATCATAAAAGTCTAAAATATTTAATGACCCAGAAAGATTTGGACCTGTGTCAAAGAAGATGGTTAGAACTGTTAAAAGATTACGAGCTTGTGATAGATTATCATCCGGGTAAAGCAAACGTGGTTGCTGATGCTTTGAGTAGAAAGTCATTGTTTGCACTACATGCTTTGAACCCTCAGTTAGATTTGTCTAATGATAGTTCTGTGATAGCTGAATTGAGAGCGAAACCGTTATTTGTATAGCTAATATGTGATGCTCAGAAGGTTGATAATGAATTGTTGTTGAAACGAGCTCAATGTGAATGGAATTCTGAATCTGAATTTCGAGTTGTCGATGATTGTTTGAGATTCTAGGATCAAATCTGTGTTCCAAGAAATTCGGAGCTGATTCAATTGATTTTGGGTGAAGCACATAACAGTCGCCTATTTGTCCATCCGGGAAGTACAAAGATGTATCATGATTTGAAACAACACTATTGGTGGTCTGGCATGAAACGAGACATTTCTAACTTTGTTTCAAAATGTTTAGTTTGTCAGCAAGTGAAAGCAGAACATCAAGTTCTGTCTGGGTTGTTACAGTCAATTCTGATCTCTGAATGGAAATGGGATAAAGCAACTATGGACTTTGTTTCTGGGTTGCCTCTGACTCCGAGAAAGAAGGATGCGATACAGGTCATAGTTGACCGATTGACGAAATCTACCCATTTTATTTCGGTAAGATCTAACTATTCACTCGAGAGATTAGCCAAGCTTTATATTTTTGAGATTGTGAGATTGCACGGGGTGCCACTATCTATTGTGTCAGATAGAGACCCAAGATTCACATCGAGGTTCTGGAAGAAATTGCAAGAAGCTTTAGGCATGAAATTGCATTTTAGTATAGCTTTTCATCCGCAAATAGATGGTCAATCCAAGCGAATTATTCAGATTCTCGAAGATATGTTAAGATGCTGTATATTAGAATTTAATGGTTCGTGGGAACAATACCTGCCATTGATCAAATTTGTGTATAATAATAGTTTTTAGTCGAGCATCAAAATGGCACCTTATGAAGATTTGTATGGACGTAAGTGTCGTACACCTCTGTATTGAACTGAACTCAGTGAGAATAAGTTACACGGGGTCGATTTGATAAAAGATACCGAACAGAAAGTGAAACTGATTCGAGATTGTTTGAAAGTAGCATCTGATCGTCAAAAGATCCTATGCAGACTTAAAATGAAAGGACATAGAATTTGAGATCGAGGATAAAGTATTTCTGAAAGTGTCTCCATGGAAGAAAGTGCTCTGATTCAAACGTAAAGGCAAGTTAAGTCCGAGATTCATCGGACCGTATGAGATCATTGAACGTGTTGGGCCTGTTGCATATAGATTAAAGTTACCCTCGGCACCAGAAAAGATTCAGAATGTATTTCATGTTTCGATACTCCATAGATATTGGTCTGATCCGTCACATGTGATTGCCCCATCTGAAATTGAAATCCGATCTGATATGACATACGAAGAGGAATCGATCCGTATCTTAGCTCGTGAAGTGAAAGAGTTAAGAAACAAGGAAATTCCATTAGTGAAAGTACTCTGGCATCGTCACGGTATAAAAGAGGCTACGTGGGAGCCTAAGGACTCAATGAGACAGTAATATCCGATTCTGTTTAACGGTAAGATTTTCGGGGACAAAAATCCCTAAGGGGGAAGAATTGTAACAGTCCGGTTTATACCCTAGTCAGAACAGTGGTTTCAGGACCACAGATCAGAGTCAGAAAATATTTTAATATTATTTTTCGTGTCTACAGTGTGTGATAAAGCATATGTGAAAGTTTCGTGAATTAATTTGGTTGTCTGTGTGCTTAATTTGAGAAAAAGGACTAAATTACATAAAAGGTAAAAATGGCAATTCATATGTTAATGTGTTAAATTGACATGGCTTATTAAAGGTGAAGTCCTTAAATGGATATTATACTTTTTTTTTTTTGCTAGTAGACATTTATGTCCATATTTTACATGATTTTTATATGGTTTAATAAAGGTTAAAGTTGTAAAATGATTAATAAGTTATATTAAAATAAAACAAACATAAAACAAGCCATTATTATCTTTGTCTTTACCGAAATTGAAAGAAAAGAAAAGAAAAAGAGATAGCTAGGTATTCGGCCCTTGTTCACCTTGATTGAGATCAAGAACCAAGGAAAACGGATTTAGATCGCGGGAAAGCGAAAATAATCGAGTAGCCGTTTCCGTTTGATAAACCAAATTTGAGGTCGTCAAAGCTACTAAAGGCTCGGGATTGTCAAGGATCGTCATCACACTACAAAAACCTATTTTGGTACCCTTTTGGAATATATGGCATGTATAGACTAGATATGTGTATATGTTTTTGGAAGTGAACTTAGCCATGTGTTTTGGCAAGTTTAATTTGGTTCATATTATGCTTTGATGAATGTGGCATATGTATGGTTTTGGTATGGTTTAAATGTCCATGAAATAGCCAGGTTTATGGTTAGTTAAATGATGAAGTTTTGCTTTGGTTATGTATGTGTTATTATTTGAAAGATGATATGAATGATTTGGCTATTAAATGCACGAATTGGAGGAACAAATTGGTATGCTATTGGTTTCCATACATGCATGATGTGTCTTGGTATATTTTGCCTATAGATGTGACCCTTATGGGTGGAAGTTTGGCCTTGTAAATGGCCTATAATGTCACACGGTTGAGGCACACGGGCGTGCCTAAGACTGTGGGTAAATTGGCAGAATATGGTTTAAATTGCACACGGCTTCGACACGGGCGTGCTTGATAGCCGTGTGAGAAATGGCAGTATGTGATCTAGTAGTACACGGCCATAGCACAAGGGCGTCCTTGGTGACATGTTGATTTTGGCAGTATATAGCCACGGGAAGACACACGGGTGTGTCAAGTAGCCGTGGGAGAGGCACGGCCTACCCCCACGGCCGTGTGTCCCCTGTATGTTAGAAAAGTTTCAAATTTTTATGGAATTACTTATGTGTTTTGGTTTAGTCCCGACTCAGTTTATAAGCATGCTTATGGTCTCGATGACCTACTTAAGGGACATTATGATTGATATTTGATGAATGGTTGTACGATTAATTACATGAATCGCTTGATCCGTCTGGTAATGCCTCTAACCCTATTCGGTGATCGGACACGGGATAGGGGTGTTACATTATGCATGAGCCGAGGCAGGAGCATTGGGGCATAGCTCTGCATGGTGTTCGGTACTTGAAAGGCCCTCCTGTCCAAAGGATTCTTTTGAGATCTGATAGTGATTTGTCCTTGAAATGGTGGTATGATTTAGATTGGGCTACTGGCTCCTATTTCCTGGAAAACTAAGAAACAACATACAGTTTCCCGCTCTTCTGCTGAGGCTAATATAGGTCTATGGCTTGTGTCACTTAAGAGTTTAAGTGGCTGAAGGCCTTGTTATTGAGCTAGGTGTTCATCATCCAAAAGCAATTCCTTTATTTTGTGATAGTATTACTTAGAATCACTTGGGGGTGTTAGGATATTATTATGGGATATTATCTTTTAACAATTTAATTCTTAATAGGACATTATAGGATATTGTTATGAAATATTATCTTGAGGTTTATCAATAAAATTCATGAGATTATCCTATTATCGTCATCTATCTATATTTGTTTTTTTTTCAAATCAACGAAAAGAATGAAAAAAAATGGTTTTCATTGATGGTTTTGAAAATTAAAACAAATGAATCCTATTATTATTATTATTATTATTATTATTATTATTATTATTATTATTTTGTTTTAACTTTTTCATTTTCAAGCCTAAAAAAGTTTCGGCTTCTTTGGCTCTAAAGGTTTTAAAACTCAATGAAAAAAATTACCATTTTTTTATAATCAAAATGTATACATGCGTAAGATGTAGGGTAAATGACTAGAATATACCAATTTTTAAAAAAAATTACGGAAAAGGGCCGAAAATTAATTATTTACCGGAAAGGGCTATTTTCCTCGAAAATGCATCCACGTCAGCGCGTTTTCAGGGGATGAATCAGAAAAGCACGTCCACGAGGGAGCGCTTTGTGCCACATCAGCCAAAAACACGTCCTTGAGGGCGCGCTTTGATGATGTGGCAAAAGCGCTCCCTTGTGGACGCGCTTTTGCCCTTCACCCTCCCCCCGATGGCTTTTTCGTTGTTTTTAGTGTTAGGGTATGAGTTTTTAGGGTTTTAGGGCTACGATTTAGGGATTTTTAGAGTCTTAAGGTTTAGGGTTTTTAGGGGAAAATTAATGGACTAGATTTTAAGGTTAATTAATTTTAGGGTTTTAGAAAAATATATCAGCAAAATAAAATTTATTTGAATTTTTTTTACAATATTATCTGGCAAGATAATTTTGAGAAGACGTTTCTGAACAAATAGTGACCAAAATGCTTCAAGCAGGATGCACTGTCAGCAAGAGTACTAAAAAAATCTCCCATGTGGACACTCTTTTGCTACAGTAGTCTCTGGAAAAATAATTTTAAGAAGACGTTTCTGAACAAATAGTGACCAAAACGCTTCAAGCAGGATGCATTGTAAGTAAGAGTACTGAAAAAAGCTCCCACATGGACGCTCTTTTGCTACAGTAGTTCCTGAAAAGATAATTTTGAGAAGATGTTTCTGAACAAATAGTGACCATAACGCTTCAAGCAGGATGCACTGTCAGCAAGAGTACTGAAAAAAGCTCCCACGTGGATGCTCTTTTGTCACAATAGTCTCTGGTAAAATAATTTTAAGAAGACATTTCTGAAACGCTTCAAGCAGGATGCACTGTCAACAAGAGTACTAAAAAAAGCTCCCACGTGGACGCTTTTTTATTACAGTAGTCTCTGGCAATCCTTAAACTATAAATCAGTCAAATTTCATTCTCAGGTTGCATAACAGAAATTGATGCAAAAGTAAAATAGAAACTAAGAAGAGTGAACGTATTAATGCTGTTATTTACTACAATGATGAGGTTTGTGACACCGAAAATGGTATTGTTTTTTTATCGGAGAACACAACGTGACTGGGTTTTAACCGGAACATAGATTTGACAGAACTTCGTAAAAGAATTAGGCATAAAATCTTCGGAACAACGCCAATGAAAGTTCAGTCTATTAAGTATAGATTTTGGGCTTCGGTTGATTCGGTGTGATATGACTCATTCGACATCAAAGGACCTCGGAGCTTGGAGGCAATGGTGGAGACTCATCTTGCCAGTGGATCACCCTATCTTGAGGTATATGTACAATTTTCATCGCCAAGTGATCTTCCCTCGACTTCAACATCTACTGCTGTTCGAGGGGAATATACGACCCCAAGCTGAAACTCAGTTAGTGGAAGGCAGAATACGAAAACGCTCGTGTTTGGTGGTAGTATGGAAAACACAACCCCTGTACAACACTTGGCTGGTGGATAGGACATGCATATCATTCCTTCGATGTTCAATGCTAGAAATACGTATTGGGAACGTCATCAACTTCTAGTGGTTGGCAATCCAGATATGATTGGGAACGTTACAAAAGTTGTTTAAGAAGGATAATGTACTCCCCACAACATCCACCGGTGAGGAGCCCTTGTTCGTTACAGATGATGGTAGGTCAGATGATAAGTCCAATGTGGATCCACCTCGAGAGCCCGGCCCCGATGGTGTAGAAGTTGTATTATTTTTGAACCGGAGCCTGTTCCAACCATACCTAAAGATGTTGAAGGCTATTCAGATAAAGAAGAAGAATATTTGTGATTCAGGGCGTACTCACCTCCAGCCCACATGCATAATGTCGATCTATCTCAAGGCGATGCATTGGAGTTTCCTAAACACTACACAGAAGGCGTGACCGTACAAGTTCGTCATTGGATTCAGGCGAATTAAAAGTTGGTAAAGAGTTTTCCAACAAAGATAGTTTTCTTGGTGCATTGAAACAATATAGCATCAAGAATGGGGTTAACCACAACGTGGTTAAATCCAAACTCGATAAGTACTAGGCCAAGTGTGCAGTGCAAGACGGTACATGTTCATAGAAAATTATGGCCTCGTTGAGGAAAAGGATAGGCTTGTGGGAGATTAAAAAGTACAAAGGTCCACATATATGTCTTGTCAGTACAGTATCACTAGGTGTTCAAGGTTTTTGAATAATAATGATATTACGTAATGTTGCATTATTTAACGTACTTCGTTGATAGGTGTTTGACAAGATCATCCAAAGATGGATTCAGAGATGTTGGCTGACTTAATAATATCGACGGTGAAGGCGGATCCCAAGATTATAGTGCCAACCTTAATTGGCAATATTCGTAGCCAATTGGGGCACACGCCCTCTTACCGGAAGACTTGGATAGCTAAGCAGAAGGCGTTGGAAAAGTTGCATGGTCGATGGGATGCTTCATATAATGAAGTGTGGCAGTGGTGTCAGGTGCTGGGGAGATATGTCCCAGGCAGCATAACAAACGTTGAAACGGAACGGCGTACTACAACGGTCGATTGCTCCGTAGATGCCAAGTGTTCAAGCATCTGTTCTGGACATTTAAGCAATGTCGAGGCGCATTTCTATAATGCAAGCCATTGGTACAAATTTACGGTACCTTTATGTATGGTAGATATATGCATCGGCTATTGCTAGCTGTGGTACAGGATGGTAGTAGGAGAATCCTTCCAATTGCATTTGCAATAACACTAGAGGAGTCAGCTGATCACTGGGATTTCTTTCTATCTAGGTTAAGGAGGCATGTCTTCCCCCAACCTGATATATGCATTATATCGGATCGGGGCCCTGGGATACTAGCCACAATAGAGCGACAGGGAAGCCTGTGGCATCGCACATACCATCGATATTACCTAAGGCAGGTTGTATCCAACTACCACGGGCAACATCAATCTACAAGTGAACGACGGCAAGTGACCAACATAGGTATGTAATATCTATTAATATAATTTCATTTGTAATATTCAATTTATTCTTAATTGAAGAGTGGTATGTAATATTCGCTATCAACTTCTATTGGCGGTGCGAATTAATAAGGACCATTTTCACGAGATGTTGGCGAGTTTGCGCTCAGTTAACGAAGAAGGCGCAAACTACCTACGCAATATACCTTTCGAACAGTAGACACAAGCATACGACGGCGGCCTACAATATGGTCATATGACCTCAAACCTGGCCGCATGCATAAATTCTATTCTAAAAAATGTGTCATTTGCTGATAACATCGGTTGTGTGAGAGACATATTTTCGTTTAGCGACACTATTTTCGAAGCAAGCAGCGAGTTATAAAGGACAAATGTAAGGAGGCCATGTATGGTGCGCGAAGGTATTGCGAGAAATTAATAAGGGGAAGGCACGGGCCAACACCATGCACACAGCGTGTCACAATCGCGACAACCTATAGTTTCGTGTGACGGAATTTGACAGACCGAACCAAGGTATTGTTGGCAGGCAATATCGTGTACACTTGAGAAATAGGACCTGCGACTCTAGGATATTTGAGGCACTTTGTTACTCATGCGTTCATGTACTTGCGGCTTGTCAGAATCTCCGTCTGAATCCCATAAGCTATGTCGACGAAGTGTATAAAATAGAAAACATGTACAACGTGTGGAGACACATATTCCCACCAGTCCCAGATGAATGTAGGTGGCCATCTGTATCGCTTGCCGAGAACTGCGGCTCAAACCAAAAGGTCGACCTTGCTCGACTAGAATGCTCAACAATATGGATATCCGATAAATGGCCAACCAATGGAAGTTATGCAGATGGTGTAGGAACCTAGGCCATACATCTCGCTCGTGTCCAAATCGGAATAGTTGATAGTCTTCTTATTATTTTTGTCTCTTGGTGGCTATGAAAATTCTTTTAATTTCTTGATGAAAATGGTGAACTTTTGTAGAAGGACTAAGTTGCAAAATAAAAAAAAGTTATTCAATTAATCTAAAATATCACCATCATCATTATTCTTTAAAATTATCTTTCTTGCTAAATGTTTATTTTATTTACAAGTAGGAGGAAAAGAGGCATTAATTTGGGTACTACAATGATATTTAAGATATATTAGGAGGAGGAAAAGAGGCATTAAGACTTTTTGCATGTTAGGGAGACGAGGAGTCCATTAAATTCCACCAAAGACGATTCGTTTTCCTTCTTTTCCCTATTTTGCATGACCATCACATAGAATCTCACAGTTGCTGCCTTTTCTTTTATAGCATATATAGAAACACAACAAGTTCCTTTATCCCAAGACTATTCTCTTCATTTTTTTTATATATATAACAACATTGTTTGTCTGCTTAAACGAAGATCACGAAAAACAAGGACCATTTAAGGGTCTAAAGAGGCATTTGGCTTTTGACGATGAAGATTCCAACGACGTTCTCCTTTTCAAATTTTTGTTACCCAATGAGACTAGTGTTGAACTAGTGTTGAAAAACCCTGAGTCTGAAATCTCATTTGAAGGTTTCGTTGACTTGATTAAGGACACTTATGACATGGTTAAACGTCAATCTGGGACATTTAAAAGAAAAAGAATGATAGATTGGAAGAATAAAATGTTATGTCTCGAGGATATAAATGGGGTTAAAACTAGGAGCAGGATTGATTTGCGGCATTTTAAACCGCACAAGTGTCATATTTTAATCTTCATATGAGTCCTGTTTAGATGTATTTAAAGACATGATAGAAGTAAAAGCATGTGTTTTTTATTTTATTAAATATAAAAAATTTAAATTACAATTAGGATATTAAAAATAACTTTCATTTTATAAAAATAAAAAATAAATTACAAAAATAAAAAAACTTTTATTTTATTAAAGATATAAAAATTAAATTACAAAAATAAAAATAAAAACAACTTTTATTTTATTAAAGATATAAAATTAAATTACAAAAAAAACAACTTTTATTTTATTAAAGATATAAAATTAAATTACAAAAAAATAAAAAATCAACTTTTATTTTATTAAAGATATAAAATTAAATTACAAAAAAATAAACAACAACTTTTATTTTATTAAATATATAAAAATTAAATTACAAAAATAAAAATAAAAACAACTTTTATTTTATTAAAGATATAAAAATTAAATTACAAAAAATAAACAACAACTTTTATTTTATTAAAGATATAAAATTAAATTATAAAAAATAAAAATAACTTTTATTTTATTAAAGATATAAAAATAAATTACAATAAAATAAACAACTTTTTATTTTATTAAAGATATAAATATAAATAAATTACAATAAAAATAAAAAACAACTTTTATTTTATTATAGATATAAAAAGTAAATTACAATAAAAAACAAAAAGTAAATTACAATAAAAAACAACTTTTATTTTATTAAAGATATAAAAATAAAATAAATTACAATAAAAAATAAAAACAACTTTTATTTTATTAAAGATATAAAAATAAATTACAATAAAAATAAAACAACTTTTATTTTATTAAATATATAAAAATAAATTACAATAAAAAATAAAAAATGGAGGTTAGAATCAATGTTGGTGCTTATTTAATCGGTGTCACATGGGGTGGTCGATTCAGTTCTGCGCTAGATTCCTCCTTCTTCTAGCTTCCTGGGGATTATGGAACCTCGGTGGGATTCAGTTCCTCGGCGTGAGTCCAGTTGTGGGTGTTAGGAGGATGACCCACCTTGATAAAATAATAACTGAGGAGGTGTTTGCATAAACCATGGCGGAGGTGTCTGAATCACATGAGGCGAAGGAGACCGTAAAAGAAGAGCTCCCAAAGGCGCCTCGTGCGATCCTCATCCGACAGGTGGCCTCAAGATCGGTGCCACGGAGTAGTCGAAACGGACTCAACCGGGCCATGCATTCCAACTGCCGTGGGACCGGAAAAAAGGAAACATATAAGGGTTAGGATACATATAAGGGCTAGGGTACGCACCTGGCATAATCTGAAAAGGTTGTGATGTGGATGTCGTCGGTTGAAGTGTTGGGCTCGATGACTGTGTGGGCGTTGTTGATAGGCCCAGTGGTTGTGTCGGCGCTGTTGATGGTCCCGTCTCATTACCTTTTCTCCTTGGATTTAAAGGGCCCGTCGTTCCTTTTGTTCACGGTTGCTTGTCGCCTCTCTTCTTCCGCAATAATCTGACGCCATGGATCCTAAACCATGGCATGTATTCTGGCACGCACGCTAACTCAGGAACGATGATTGGTTCCCGAGTAGGTATATAATCATACCGGTCCTCCCACAATTTGATATATGCTGACCAAAATCTTGGTCAATCTGTATGCAACTGCCGTAAGTCGACTTTGTGCCATCATCGAGCACCTCAGGTGCCACGGGAATCGATTGTCGGAATCCAAATTGACGTAGAACCCGATCTGACTGGTGCATCTCCACGGTGGCATAGTTGATCAATGGGACCTTCACATGCCAAATGTTCGGATTTTGAAAGAACTCCTTCGAAATTACTGCCTGAATTGACGGATCTTCGTATAGTGTCCATTCAAACTATATTTACATGATAAAAATATTAGTTATATACTAAATACTAAACTAAACACTAAATATGAAATACGAAATGACTATTTTATTACAAAAATATATTTTATTTAATACTTACTTATACTTCTGACCGTTGCTCTAGTAGAACCCGTATATCTTCAAGCGATGTAGGTATTCCAACATAACTAGCCGAATGGTTCCACCTAATTAAATAAATTTTTAGCATACAATTATATTTTAAATCTACAAAATAATTGTAAAATCTAATATTAAATTTTCCTCGTTATGAGTGAGAATGTATATGGGTGGTTGACTCGAGGACGTAAAAATGGAAATCGAAACCGTGCCCATGATTGCAGTAGTGATAGGCAACCTCTGATTTTCGCTTTATTCGGCCGCGTCGCCCAGTACATCTCCCGATACAATTTTGCTAGCATGGTAGACCCCCAACTCAATTCACCAACTGCTCTAAAATCAACGAGTTTCAACAGCCATATCAGATGTATGAGGTTTTGGTCGAATCATTATTCGGCTCCGAGAATGTGTCTCGTAACCAGCCCATCTCGATCCGACCACCATAAATGTTATCTGGAATAGCACCCAAAAGCTCGTAGCATACGGCTCCCCAATCGCCAGAAGTTGCGGACCCGTTGACTATGTACCCATCCACCGGCAATCCTAATTACAAATACACGTCTTCCAGAGTGATAGTACACTCTCCGCATGGAAGATGGAAAGTGTTCGTCTCGGGTCTCCACCTCTCTATCAACGCACTGATTAACTTCGGATCTAACTTGCACCCATGGCCTATCATGGCCACATGCCAAAAACTCGCTTCCCGCAGGTAATTCTCGATCAACGGCGATGGCGAACCAAGCATATTGCGAATATAACATTGCAACATCCAATCTACAGACTGTTTAAAAATTATAAAATAAAATTTAATTAAAATTGTATAAACCTAAAAAATATTAAATAGTATTAAAAAATTTAAATTAAAACTTACGATTATCATTTGATCGACGGAGATGTGTTTATTGTCGTGACAAATTAATTCTCCGGCCATTGCTAATACGATTGAATATTTTAAAATTTATCAAAAAAATAATATTTCAAAAAATTTTAACAAGGGCTTTTTTATAAATATTAAAGGACTATTGTGAAATTTGAGAGAAAGTTTAAAGTAATTTAAGAGAAATTTGAGAAGAATTTGAGAGAAAGTTGAGAGAAAATGAGTAAGGACTTTTATGTGAAAAAATAAAAGGGTGAGGGTTTTATATAGTTTTTTTTTTTACCGTTGCAAGGGGAAAGCGCGTTCACGAGGAGCGCTTTTGCCACATCAGTAAAGCGCGTCCTCAAGGCGTTTTTGGCTGATGTGGCACAAAACGCTCCCTCGTGGACGCGCTTTTCTGATTTATTCCCTAAAAACGAGCTGACATGGACGCGTTTTCGGTGGAGATGACTCTTTCCGGTAAATAATTATTTTTCGACCTTTTTCCATAAATATTTTTAAAAATTAGTATATTTTAGTCATTTACTCTAAGATGTAAATTTTTTGAGTTTTAATCTGAAAATTTTGCACTTTTCGGAATATTCTAGTTTGTGGGTTTTAAAACCCGATGAAACCAAAATATTAGATTTATGGGAAATCTTGTTAAAAATTTTAAAAAAGAAATGTTGATAATTTGACATGTTTAGAAAACGTAAAATAAACTGTAAATGAAAAAAAACTTTTTAATGAATATCATTTAACATTTTCATCATGTAATAACGAAATACAGTTTTTTTATATGTTTTAGAAGAAATGTAAATTGAGAATTTTTCAAAATTTCAAAATATCAAAATCCATAAAGGTCATATTTACATTTTCTTTTCAAATTGTTTGACAGTCTGAAACTTTTGCTTATCTAGAGAGTGAGGGTTATAAATCCCTATGAAAACACCAAAATAATGAAAGCATAGTCTCATATACGAAAGCTTTACCATTAGAAATTATTATTAAATATTTAAAATCTTTAGATGATTATATATATATATATATATATATATATATATATATGCAGTATAAAAGTTTTCTAATTCAACATGTAATGACGGAAATGAAAATATTTCCTTTTACTTTAGAAATATTAAAAAAAAAAGTTGAGAGTATTTTCGAAAAATGCAGAAATGTATATTTTATAAAACAAACAAAAGAAAATTAATTACAACTCTGAAAAAGAAAAGAATGTTGTTTACCCGTAAGCTATGGTTTTAGTAAAGAAAATCAATGGTTGAATAGAAATTTAAAGTTAATTTTAGAAATTAATTGCATAATTTTTTTATTGTAAAACAAAACAAAAATCTTTAAGAAAACTAACTTTTTTTTTCTTTTGCTTTGACTGATGTTGCTTTTGAGTTACAAATTTTCCCTATTTATAGATTTTGATTCTTGTTTTTAAATTAATTTGTAACTTTTTTATCATCAAATTTTAAAAATATTTAATTAATAAGTTAATTTGGATTTTTTTTGTCGTGCATACGGACTGCATAAGTAAAATATATATAAAACTATATTAGAAAACATTTAAATAGATATAACCTAAAACTCTTCTTATATCATTAAATTTTTAACATTAATAAATTTTTTTTTCCTCTGCTAATAATTTTTTGGCAAAAAAATTTCCAACTAAAACATATACACTTTATTTTTTTTTCTATTACTTTACTATCATTCTATACGCTTAGTTTTAACGCACTACAGAGGAATACATTATTCCCAAAGAAACGAGCAAGAGCCTTCCAAAGTGCGACTCGATTACCTAGAATAAATTGTAGTGTAAGATAGAGGCCGGAACCCTGGAGCAGGCTTCTCAGTGGTTGACTCAGTCATTTTGCCATTTTTACTTTATTATTTTTCTGTGTGCTTTGATAAATACAACTAGCAAATTCACTAAAATCTCATCATGATTTTGTAGAATAAATAAATGGGAAATGGTCTGTCAGAAAAGAACAGCTGACTGAAGAAAGTAAAGATACAAAAGGATACAAACGTTCATGTACCTTAGCTTAATTGTCATTATTTGCCATCTGGCTGGTATCCATGAACATTATAACAGTTTTAAAAATCAAAATCTGGAGAAACTAGACCCATTGATAATGACCAGCCAAAGTCATGTTCATTGCAAAAAGTCATTTTGCCAGTAATATCTGGTATTGTTTTTAGGCCATAATCACAACTATGAGCTGGTGCTTAGCAGATGTAAATCCTTTGTTTGTAGGCAAGGCAGCGTTGAATTCCTTGCAATGCAAGGTCTTCTATTAGTTCCTATGGTGCTGAATAGCTAGAACGACATGGACTTTGGCTTGATATGAACATTTAATTCCCTTTCACAGAAACTTCATTGCAAATACTTGAAAGTGACCATCATAGTTGCGTGAAGACTTAATTTAACCAGAAAAGATAGCTGACATTATATATATTATAGGAATGAGTAACTTTGCATGCATTGGGAGAAACTAAAATCAGATAGAATGATCATTGTTCACTTGAAATGCATGTACATGTTTATCTATCTGTATTTTCATATCCTTCACTATCAAAAACTAGATGTTTCAGCAGATGAATCGGCTTACTTTCCGTTAGAAACCACTCTTCTCGACTGTGGTCCTTTGGCCTTGCGAGCTTTATCTTACGATGGCCGGAATTGGACCAACGACAGCTCACATTTTGGGGCGTCTAACTCCGAAAGCAGCTTCGCCATGTCTAGAGCCTCTTCAGAAGAGACCTCAGTGCCTGAAGTTCCTTACATGACTGCTAGGCTCTTCTTCCACTCCCGGTTTACTTACACCTTCAATGTGACCCCAGGTTCGAAATTCATTCGACTTCACTTCTATCCCGATTCTTACATGAACCTCCATGCCTCAAAGTCTTTTCTCACAGTCACTGCTGGAAACTATACTCTCTTAAGAAACTTTAGTGCCTAGCTCAATGCCAAGCACATCAAATCAGCATACTTTTTCAAAGAGTTCATCGTTCACGTAGAAAATCATACACTAGACTTAACATTTAGCCCTACTACAAATGCTTCCGATGGTTATGCTTTTGTGAACGGGATTGAAATTGTTTCGATGCCACTTACTCTCTATTATCAAGGCAACAATGTATCTGCAATAGAGACAATGCATAGAGTTAATGTAGGAGGCCAAAGCATACCTCCCAATGAAGACACCGGGATGTCCCGCAGTTGGGCAATGGATTCAAGTTACATCTTTGGAGAAGCTTTTGGAGTGGAGAATTATGATTTTGATGCTTCTATCACATACCCCAAAGAAGTACCAGCATACATTGCACCTCGAGGAGTATATAAAACAGCCCGTTCAATGGGTCCGGTTCCTGAGATCAACATTAACTACAATTTAAGTTGGACTTTCCCTCTTGACCCTGGTTTCATGTATCTTATCAGGCTTCATCTCTGTGAGATTTCAAGGAACATAACAAAGGTAAACCAGAGGGTATTCGATATATTCATCGACAATCAAGTTATCGAAAGAGGAATCGACATCATTGCATTGACATATGGCAATGATATTCCTTTATATCGGGACTTTACCGTTTTGATTCCCAATCTAACCATGAAGCATGACCTGTGGCTGAAGTTACACCCAAACCTCCAAACAAAGCCTCAATACTATGATGCCATCTTAAATGGAGCGGAGATTTTCAAAGTGAGCAATATTGATGGAAACCTTGCTGGACTCAATCCTTCACTCGAGAATGAATCTAGCGTTGATGGTGATGAGCCATCTTTCAGTCCAAGTTCATCGAAAACTTCAACCGAAGCAATACTTATCATCATTGGCAGCTTGCTTGTTCTTGTCCTTGCAATATCCCTTGGCGTTTACTTGGTTTCTTTCCTGCGTTGGAGAAACTTAGAATGGACAAAGAAGGAGAATACTAGAAATTCATTGCCCTATCGTTCTTTTTCCATTGATGAAATCAAAATGGCAACCGATAACTTTAATGAGGCAAAGCCTAGGAAGCACCGACACGGCAAAATCCTCTCGTGCATCGTGTTATGCATGTCCGACACGGACACGCCACGACACGGCCGGATACGCATCGGATCGCTTTGAAGCGTGTCAAAAATGACACTCGAGTCTCTAAATTTTTTTGCGAGAATGAAAAACAAGCAAGCCAAAGATAAATATGGTAAATGTGAAAGGAAAAAGGAGTAAATGGGAAGGAAAAAAATGGGCTGCATAAAAAGATAAAAGAGAGTTAATCTGAAAAAAAAGTTAATGCTTAATGTTAAAAAAAAGTTAATGCCTAAAATTAATGCCGTAAAAAAAAAAAAAATTAATGTTGTGAAAAAATAATTAATGTATTGTTTTATATAATTATAAATTTATAATGAAAAAGAATTAATTATATATTAATAAAATATCAATATTTTTATTTACATTGAGTATTTTAACATAAATATATATATAATAAAATATTTTTATTGCCATATCTTACTGCATCGTGTCCTCATTTTTAAAAATTACCGTGTCGTCAGATCCGTATCGTGTCGCACCGTATTAGCGTGTCCGTGTCCATGCTTCATAGGGCAAAGCTTATTGACAAGGGTGCATTTGGTCTAGTTTATAAATGTTACATTGATCATGGAAGTATTACAGTCACCATCAACCGATTGATTCAGGCAATACCAAAACAAGAGTTGCATAAATTTGATGCAGAGATAAGAATACATCATCATGTTCGCCATCAAAATCTCGTTCAGTTGATTGGTTATTGCAAGGAAGAACATGAGATGATCCTCGTATATGAATCCATGCCTAATGCCACCCTCTTTGAGCGTCTTCATTTCGCTGATCAAAGGCAGCAATCTACTCTTTCGTGGAACCAGCGACTTGAAATCTGTGTTGGAGCTGCTCGATAACTAAACTATCTCCACTCTGCTATGGCATATCCCATAAATTATGGGCCATAATCTATGGTGACTTCAAGACCACCAACATCTATTTAGATAGGAACTGGATGCCAAAAGTTTCAGGTTTTATGCCATCGAGATTAGCCTTGGCAATGTCATCCCATAGCCGTATTAGACCCAACATGAAGGGCTTCACTGGATACCTGGATCCTGAGCATTACCGGCTTCAAAATCTGACAGAAAAATCTGATGTGTTTTCATTTGGAGTGGTGCTGTTGGAAATACTTTCTGGAAAGCAAGCCACAAATCCAAAGGCTGATGCTGCTAAGACCAACCATCGTGAAAACTTGGTTCATCGGGCATTAACTTGCATCGAGAAAAATGAGGTTGATCTACTAGTGGATCGACATTTAAAAGGAAAGATAGCGCCAGCATCACTTGCAAAGTTTGTGGAGATCCTAGACAAATGCTTGGCTGATGAAGGGGTGAATCGACCATCCATGATCGAGGTTCTTTGCAACGTAGAGTTGGCACAGCAGCTAAAATAGCAGGGTCTTGAAACCTCAAATGGATCAGCTAAGGACATGGTTTTTCATAGCAGCTCAAATTTGATGCAGGGACTAGAATTCTTCGGTGTAGGCCGTTGAAACTTCAAGGCCATTAATCATTCAAGATTGGCTTATAGTTTATTGTGTTATACTAAACAATACGGCTTTTTATGGGGGAGCAACAGAAATGATTGAATCCAACAAATCGGGCATTCCTATTTTTAGTCAAAAACATCATTTTGCATAATACTTTCGACGGATCAATTTGAATGAACCATGAACAGCTAACTATAGGTGTTAAGCATTGTTCCCATGTATTCAATCTTGGGTTTTCTGTCGTTTTATATTCAAGTTCGACCCCTCCACCTATTACCAATTTGGTTTTAGGTAATGCTTAACAATTTGAGACCACTGTCCTACGAGAAAAGCTGGATAGAGTGATAATTGATAAAGATATAAACATGTAATACCTTGAAAATAGCCTATATCAGTTTTAAATTAATGGTGGCAATCATGACATTGGAGTTGTTGGGTCGTGGGTGGTGCGACTAAGTGGGAGCCCACTTCTATATGTGCCCTAGGTACTTAGTTTGCAGGATTGCTGAAAAAAAAAGTGTGCAACAAGTCAAAGAAAAAAAAAAAAAGAGAAAGGGGAGGGAAAGTAGTTTTTTTACACATACTAACCTTCGTATTTTCTTTTATCGGAGGTCTATTTGGTATCCATTGGAGTTGATTTTATGACGGTAGCTAGTAGACTCGAAGATCTTTAATGCATATAGTCTGATTTTCGTTTGGGATATTATATCTTCAAGTTTTCGGCTTTCAAAGTCAACCTCTTTTTTGTAATATTCTCAACTTTTCTAATAAAGTCTGCTTGAGATTAGTTGTTAGTAGCCTTATTTGAGTTGTATACTGTAACACCCCATATTCGGTCCGATGATCGGACCCAAGTTATGAGATGCTACAAACAAACAAGAATATACTCCTTCAAATTAAATATCAATGAAACACCCCAAACCCGGCCCACGAGCTTTGACCAGATTTGGTATGTTCCTCAAGTAAACTGGTTTCAAGTTCTTTTGTAACTTAGAGAAAACTTGTGTGATTCTAAAAAAAATATTGTTTTGGGTTGGGCTTGTGTTGAAACGGATTAAATTTTATTTTGAAAACCCTTTTTAATATTAAGTGATAAAACATATAGAGTATATTAAAAAAATGAATTACTTAGTCTTTAACTCAATAAAATTTGTAACATAATTAAACAATAAATGAAATAAAATGGTTCACCATGGCCTTATGGCCTTATTACATCAAACAAATCCAAATTGTTCAAAGTACTTAAAAGAAATAAAATGTCCATTAAAATAAAAACTTCCAAGTTGAGCATGGCCACCACAAGTTCTGTCGTCGGTCCATTCTTGTTTATCACCAAACATGGTCCCACAACGGGTGAGTCAACAGACTCAATGTGTACACAAACACTAAATCATAATCGAATCGGGCATAACAATTATTACACATTCATATCATAGCATACAAATTATGATGCATTCCCAAAACCCAAACCTATTAAGCCATCCGCTACACTCCCCGTACCAACCATGCAGTGGGGACTACTAAGTCGACCCTCCTTCCGCTACACTCCATATCGCGGTCTTAGGTCACCGCATTCGTGGTCTTAGGTCACCACGTTCAAATTTTTGTGGTCTTAGGTCACCACATTCAAATTACTGTGGTCTTAGGTCACCACATTCAGATATCACGGTCTTAGGTCACCTTGTTTGTGGTCTTAGGTCACCACATTCACTTCCCCAAAAATAAACCCATATGCCCCATATAATAGTAATATGCATAAATATGCCAGAGTTCACATTCTTATTCTTATTCTCATGTTACAATTAACATATTTCATAATCCTAGTAGGAGTAGGAAACGTACCTGAGTACTTTGTACCATAACATGGTACCTTAGCCACTTTCATATTCTTAATATCACATATATTAATTAAACGTAGCCATAAAACATATTATGATATAGTGTGGGGTACACACCTGATTTGCTTAACGAATTCCTTGAAATCCCGAAAAATCGATCTATTGCTTTAGATTTTTAAGTCCCTACATTCGGCCAACATGGTAATATTTAGCAAAGGCCTATTCGGCCAAACTTAGTGTTTTCTTTTAAAGCCTAATCGACTATAACCCAAATCCTGAAGGATTTATGTAGTCAACTTCTTACCTTTGGTGCAGATTTGATGACTATTCAAATCCCGAAATCGCTGCTATGCTTCTTCTTGTATTCGGCCAAGCATTGAATCACTTAAATAGATAAGTTTCGGCTTTTTAAACGATTATCAAATAGATCTAAGTATCAAATCGGGCCTTGGCCTAACATACTTATGTGCTTACCTTCCAAATCTAATATCCCGAATTGGATCCTTGCTTCCTTAATATTGTCGAAAACCCTTGAATGTTGAAATCCCGGAGAACTCCTCCTTCTCTAGTCGACACCACCTAAATCCCGAAATTTCTTTCCATAGTTTCGGCCAAAATACAATATGAGGGATTAGTCCTTAAATTTCGACAGGCTTAAAAAGAAAAGAATGGAAACCGAGTCTAGATCTTACCCTTATTGAAGAATTCGATGGAACTCTTGCTTGAACCCTTAGCACTATTCGGCTATGGCCCTGATATGTATCACAATCGGTTCTTGAGGCTTAGTGAGAAATCCACTAAGGATATTGGTACTTTCGGCTTTTGATTGTGTTTGTAATAGAAGAAGAAAAGAAAAGAGAAGAAGAGAATAATGGCAGAGAGAATTCGGTAGAGGAAAGAAAGAAAAGAATGGAGAAATTTGCTAGAGAATTTCGGCAGAGGCTTCCTTGAAGAGAAAAGAATGAATGAAGAATGGCCTTATCTTCCTTCTATTGCCGAAATTCCTAGGCTAGAGTCCCCTACTTGGCCACCACTCTTCCTATGTGATAAATTTTTATCTTTTATTTATCACCTTAATTAATCTCATCAATAATCCACTTAAAGTAATCTAATATTAGATCTATTATTTATCCCCTCTTTAGCCGAAATTTTAAAGGGAATATAAGAGCCATAATGTCGTCCACCTCTCTGCTTCTGGAAGCAAAATAAAATTTCTTTTATTTGCTTCCCAAGTGACTCGATCCCTGGCCCAAATATACAAGCTTGTGGCGTCACTTGCTGGGCTTTTAAGTGGTGCCTTCAAGCCACTTTGACAAGCCTGTTTGTGTGTCAAATTCCTCCTATTAATTTTCTTAAGGCCACCTTGCCTTAGTTTCCTCTTTTTAAACTTAACATTTCCATACATTTTCCAGGTTTCCAAAATGTTTACTTTCCTTTTTTAACTTAAGTTTCAAAAATGTTCACTTTCCTCTTTTTGAAACTTAACATGTCTAAACCATTTCTTTCATTTCCGAGTTTCCAAAAATGTTCATAATACATTCATAACACATAAGACATGTCATTTCGTACAATTAAACCGAAAATGCATAGGCCCATTTTCAGGATGTTACAATCAACTAATCATCATTAAACATACATCAACTAATAAGAATGAAAACAGGACTATTAAACTATGTAAAAATTAGATTCAAGCTTGTTTATGGACTAAATTATAAAACTTTTTAACTTTGGACAAATATTGATACCAAGTAAATAAGTATCAATACGAAATTATTTACCGATACCATTTTGGCATTCTGCCAAATCAAGGTATCAGTAAAAATTAGAAATTATTGATACTAAGAAAATTATTGATTCCAAAACTATATTCTGTCAATTTTGAAACTATTCATATGGTCTAGTATCGATACCTTTGTCCATTTTATCAATTATTTTATAAAAATGATCAAAAATTACAAGTTGAAAAGTCTGATTCATGCCCAAACCTAAAACTTATCTCATAGATACATATAGTGACATTAACATGCATAAAATCTCATTTAATCCAACCTAAGTGTCTAGCCAATATACCCTTATTGGCACCACGAATCAAACATTAAAACAAAAACCATTCAAGTACCGTGACACCTTATATCCAACCCAGTTAGAGGATCCGAATATAAAATGCCACATTCAAATATCGAAACGACCTACTTTACTATCTCACTCAATTGAAATGGTAGTGTAGTGGTAAAATTATTTTTTAAAGAAATATCGGCAGCATTTCTGCCTATTTTACATAAAAACCCTTGCAAAATATAGATTTCACAATATATCCATATTCACATCATCTCCCGAATCAATTCCCAACACTTCGATATTTTGAAACATACCACAAACTAAGCATATCACATTAAAACTATTTAATTGATTAATAATATTATAATTATAGCAATCAAAAAGTTAATTTTTTTTTTCACACATACATAACTATAGCCTAATGACTTTACTAAAAACCAAGTACATGCCAACTTGAAACAAAACAAAATATACGAACTTTGTTGAGTATAGAATTTGTCGATTGGATGTTGACGACTTTGAGTACAAGATCTCAAAAAATAGACCTAGCTTGCATATGAAAACAAAACCAGTTGGTGAGTATTAATTTCAAATGGTATTACTAAAACATACTCAATATAGCATGAAATTTAAATAATTGAACTCAGTTGATTTGTTTCTTCTTTAGACCAATTCAAGTATGTTTCATTATCCAATACATTAATATACACATGTATCCCAATAAACCAAATTCGATATTTTAACTAACTAATCTATTTTAAAGAACTTGTTAACACTTTATGCTAACTATGTATGCAACCTCATTTGATTTTGTCTCATTTTTTCATATCACATTACATTACCAATTTGAATCAAACCATGCTTCCTGAAAAAATTTTTGTTCACTAATACATAGCTCGGATCGAACTATTTTATAGCTCCTACTAATACTATAATTCAGCACCCAATGCCTCATCAATATGTCTCAAACTAAACAAATTGCGTGTAGCGCTCATCAGTTCATTTGAAGCAATAATCGTGCCCAACACTCGTTGGTACGCTTGATGGTTAATGCGCCCAGAGCTCATCGACCTATAGTCGAAGTAATTCTATATCGATATATTTGATGTAAACAATTCACGCTCGGCACTCATCGGCTCAGCCGAAGTAGTAATTGGGAAAACCAAAGTTGGGACATTCAAAGGAAAATGCGCCTAGTACTCATCGACTTATAATCGAAGAAATTTTATTTTATTTTTTTTACTCAATTCTATAACTTATTAATTATTTTCAACTTTTCACAACAATTACTACAACAATGCATAGTTTAATTTCATTATCAGTTCAGTTTCCATTCTATTGATCTCAACAACAACTTTTCCATTGAATGTCATCTCATATAAAACATGGCATGATTCGTCTCATATTCAAGCCAAATGTGCAACTTTATTAAGTTATACTATTTCAAATTTGTATACAATTTAACTTTCCATCGCAATAATCAATCTCAATATCTTATTTCTAGTTAACCATTCATGTGAAACTTCATTTGTTTTGTCAACTTCCCTAATAATGAAAATAAAAAGAAAAATAAATAATAAGTTGAGTTATAGTGATACTTACAAGGAATTTCGAACTATTCGTCGATGACTTTAGTTTTTCGTTTGCTCTCGAGGAAATTAGATCGTCAATAACTACGAATTAACATAAACAAATAACACTGTAACACCCCTTACCCGTATTCAACTCCAGAACCGGGTACGACGCATTACCAGACTTGACTTGCTTGAACATTCAACTTTTGGCTATAAAATTTCGTTCCAATTTAATTCTTTTTCATTTACATTCATAACATTCCTATTATGGGTCTACAAGACCCTTTACATATACTCAGGATGCTGAGGGACCAAACCGAAACTTTTAAACAATTTAAAAATTTTGACATAAAACTGGTCACATGCCCGTGTGACATATAACACAGCCGTGCTCCATGCCCATGTAGAATTATTTTCTTTTTGAACCTACAAGGGTTTTCACACAGCTGACACATGCCCGTGTTCTTGGCTTGTGTGCTCCACATGGCCTAAACACGCCCGTGTCCTCGCCTGTGTGTAAAAACCTGAGTATTCTGTTTGTGATGTCGCAACCTCATAAGGGTCACACGGCCTAGGCACATGCCCGTATGTCTAGCCCGTGGCCGACACTAACTTTGCAACACTAACACGCAGGGGACACACGGCCTAGTCACACACCCATGGGACTGACCGTGTGTCACACCCGGCCTAGACACACGCCCGTGTGTCTGCCTGTGTGGACCAATTCAAGGCTATTTGCCAAGCCATTTAGCCACCCTCACTTGCACATATTTACACATCATCACAACATTCTCAAATCATTAATTATAACTCTTGAATTATCACATTTAAATCATGAAAATCAAATCATCTTCCCATATGCGAGGGAGAACTATTACTACTACAATTATAAACGACATGAGCCATCATCCATGGCTATACACAACCGAATCATAAACTCTTTTAGGCCAACATATTTGGCTACTTTAATTATGACTTAATTAAACCAAAATAAGGTCCCTATACATGCCATATCTCAAGAAGACTTGAAACCTCATACCAAATGACTGCTCGATAGTGTGAAAACATCTCCGGCTGTTTCCAACCCGAGCTAGTTAAGCTAACCTATAAGAGATAGGAAAGGAAGAAGAGTAAGCAATAACGCTTAGTAAGTTTATATGCAAATGATAAGCAACTATTGACATTTATTTATTATACTCAACCACAAGGTAATATAATGAGATTTTCACTTAAGCTTATGAATACCCATTCAATCATTCATAATGCTTACTCATTCTAAACTTTCACCTGTCACAAACTCATATCATAAAACATTGTTCATCTTTACTTGCATTTATACCCTACATTTATCACCACAAAGCCACATGCAAATTTCACTTAGTCAAGTTTCTCGATATCACCCTAAAATAATAATAAATACTTGGTGGTTTCGCACACAGCCCACCATTCAATAATTAATAAGGTGGTATTGCACATAGCCCACCATTAATACTAAGCACAATGGTATCGCACACAACCCATCGGTAACAAATAATAAGGTGGTATCTCACACAGCCCACCATTGATAATATTGGCGATGGTATCGCACACAGCCCATCGTTAACAATTAATAAGGTGTTATTGCACATAGCCCACCATTATTACACATTCATGGGTATTTATCCACATACATTTTCCTATTTTGAATGTTCATCCGGAATATCCTCACACACTATCATTCTTAATAGATCTCTACAATAATCATTCACATTCACGCAATGTATTAATAAATATAACATATGAAATCAGGGTGCATCGTTTACACATAACTCACCATGGTTTCCTCATTATACTGAATTCACCCCAAGTGAGTTTTGGGCACATACCTATACCTCTTATGGTATAACCACATACTTCCTCATTTTCAACATCATACCCCCGATAGGGTCTTACATGAAATATCATATCGATGCCATGTCCCTGACATGGTCATATATGAAATCTCACATCGAGGCCATATTCCATACATGGTCTTACACGGGACCTTAAATTATCATAGTATAATGATATTTGCATTCCTTCTATTCTTAGATTCAATTGAAGATTTTCATTTCTTGACATCTCGTCAAAACATATTTAATATATTCATAGAATCAATAAACAATTCATACAACATCTAAATATCAATTACTTCACTTATTGTTGCATTATTAGTACACGAGCTTACCTCGATGTCGAAAGGGAAGAAAGGGACCTATTTGTCCATATTTCTCTTTTCTTTCGTTCTAGGTCCGAATCTCATTTTCTTTGATCTAGAAAAATAAAATTTATTCATTTAATCACCACACTAATCAATACATTTTAATGTTTCTACTTTGGAAAATTTACCATTTTTCCCTTAGACTTTAGCAAAATTACGATTTTGCCCCTAGGCTTATATATCGATTTTCATCCAACTTCTTTACTAATCAAGCCTAGCCGATTCATATTCCCTTCTATAGAAACTCAAGATTTCAACTATTATACATTTACCACTTATTACACAACCTTTATAAAAAGGTGCTTTTAGGTGTTTTCATGGTAACACCCTTCACAAAAGTTGTTTATCTAACAACTAAGACTCATTTTCTTCCATAAAAAATGTAGCAAACAACTCAATTGCTCTCATGGAAAAACCTTAGACTCTTAACCATTTTGCAAAATAGTCCCCTCATTAGCTAGCTTAAGCTTTAGGGGTTCCAAAAGTACAAAAATCATCAAAAATAATCATCAAGATGACTTACTCGTAAAGGTGAGGAGTTGCTGAAAATTTTCAAGCTCCCATGGCTTTTTTTCTTGAGAAATTTAAGTGGAGAGAAGGGAAAGAAAAGATGATATCTTTTCTTCTCTTTATTTTATTATAAAAATTAAAATTTTATCACCAATTTCATCTAACAATATGACAAAGTCAATTCTTTGTCCCCTATGGCCGTCCACCTCTTAAAATAAGGCCTAATTGCACATTAGGGACCTCTAATTAATATTCCTTAGCTATTGGCACCTCTAGCAAATAAAATAGAACTTTTGCACTTTATGCGATTTATGCGATTTAGTCCTTTTTCGCGTTTAAGCATGAAATCGCTAAAATTAAAACACCAAAATTTCCATGCTCCTTTATAATCATGCTATAACCCATAAAATAAAATTAAAATAATTTTCCCTGACCCCGGATTAGTGGTCCCGAGCTGACTAGCCCCTAAATCAAGCTGTTACAAACACCATCAATAATTCACCCAATTCACAATTAATAATTATTTCAAACAAAATTTACATTTCATTCAATTTAGTTTTTAGAATAGAAACAAGCATAACTATCCATTTTAAGCATTGATTTATAATTTGACTTCATTTCTTTCTATTTTTGACCATTTATTATCGATTTCTAACAAAATCTCATAACAACTCTACTTGATATCCACTTTATTTTCTCAGGTGAAAAAAAATCTAACATATAACTTCAAACTCTAGTCTTTTTTTCATGTATACACTAAAAATCTATCAATTTAACACCCAAAACATAGAGAAATCATTAATGATAACTGTCTAAAACCTTAACAATTTTCTAAATTATTACACAAGTTAGCTAAATTAAGATTCACCGATCTAAAAAACATATGATTTATAAGAAAAGTAATAAGCTGCACTCACCATTTTGTGGGCTAAAGCTTGAAAACCCTAAACAATGATTTTCCTCTATTTTTTTCTTTCTTCCATACGTGGAAGGATGGAGAAGATAATTTTCTCTCTCCTTCCACTTAAATGATTTAAACTTTATTTTTTATCATAAATTATAATAGTAATTGAAGAGCCACGTTTCTTTAGCCATATATTTGGCATGTTGCCATTTTAAACTTTTGGGCTATTTGCAATTTTAATCCCTTTAACTATTTTCAAATTAAAAATTATAGCGATCTAACTTTATAATTTAATCGTTGGACTACATTAAATACTCAAATCAACTAAATTACTTATCCTTGATTCAATTCATTTATAACATAACTCCGTAAATATTTTTATTAATTATTTACAGACTCGATTCATTTAAACAAAACCCGAAACCATACTTTCTGACACCACTGTACCAGGTTGTTGCAATTCTCCCCTTCTTAAGAGATTTTATCCTCGAAATTTACCTAGAAAAAGGTAAGGGTATTGGCATTTCATTGTTTCTTCTGGTTCCCAGGTCGCTTCTTCTACATTATTGTTGCACCATAGAACTTTCACTAGTGGTACACACTTACTTCTTAGCTCTTTCACTTCCCAAGCTAAGATTTCCACCGATTCTTCCTTATAAGTCAAATTCGTTGAACTTCAATTTCTTCTACTAGAATCGTATGAGATGTGTCAGAACGGTATCATTTGAGCATGGACATATGAAATACGTCATGAATCTTTTGCAATTCTGATGGTAGGGCTAGACGATAAGCAACTAGTCCCACTCTCTCAATAATTTCATACGGTTCTAGAAATCAAGGACTCAACTTTCCCTTACGACCAAATCATAAGACTTACTTCCACGGGGAGACTTTCAAAAATACTCTATCTGCCACCAAATACTCAATATCCCTTCATTATAATTCTGTATATGACTTTTATTGATCGAATGTTGCTTTCAATCTATCCCGTATGAGTTTAGCTACATTTTCTGTTTCTTGAATTAACTCTGACCTGATCACCTTTCTCTCACTCAATTCAGCCCAACAAACTGGCGTTCTACATCTTTGACCATACAATGCTTCATATGGAGAAATATGAATACTTGATTAGAAATTATTATTATACACAAATTCAGCTAATGGTAAATAACATTCCCAGCCAAATTCAAAATTTATAACACAAGCACATAACATATCTTCCAATATTTGGATGACTCGTTCTGATTGGCCATCAGATTGAGGATGAAATGTCGTGCTAAAATTTAGCCTCGTACCCCATGATTCATGCAACTACTTCAAAAATCTAGATGTAAAACGAGAATCATGATTGGAGATAATAGATGCAAGTACACTGTACAGTCCAACCATCTCGTGAATGTGAACTTCCGCTAACTTTGGAAGTGACCAATCTATCCTTACTCCTAAAAAATGTGATGATTTTGTTCGATCAAGTATCACCCAAATATAATTTCTTTTATTCGGTGAGGTTGGTAAACCAATCACAAAATCCATCGTCACTCACTTTCACTTCCACACAAGAATCGAGATAGGCTGAAGTAATCCAATGGTAACCTAATGTTCCGCTTTTACCTGTTGACAAGTCAAACACATGGAAACATGTTCGGCAATCTCCTTTTTCATTTTAGATCACAAGTATAACTCTCGCAAATCAAGATACATTTTTGCATCACCAGGATGCATAACAAATGGGCCACTATGAGCTTCACGTAGCTTCAACTCTACATTATTAGGAACATAAAAAAGATTACAAAATCGAAGATAACCATTTGTATCAATGCCAAAATTATCACTATCACCCTACCAAGCAAGCTTCAGTTTCTTAGACAATTTCGTATCGATCAACTGTGCCTCATTGATTTGATAGAGCATTACAAGTTTAAGTTGTAATTCAACTATCAGATTACCATCATCACCAATTTTGAGCTGAGCAAACATTGCTCGCAATTTAATTGCTATCTTTCTACTCAGCGCATGAGCTACAAGATTTGCTTTCCTAGGATGATAATCAATCACACAATCGTAAGCCTTTAACAACTCAATCCAACGACGTTGTCTCAAGTTCAATTCCCTTTGAGATAGAAGATATTTAAGACTTTTATGGTCGATGTAGATATGGCATTTCTCACCATAGAGATAGTGTCTCCATATTTTTAGAGCAAAAACCACCGCAACAAGCTCTAAATCATGCGTTGGGTAATTGCGTTCATGAGGTTTCAGTCGTCGGGACGTATACGCAATCACCTTATCATCTTGCATCAATACACAACTTAACCCATTCAATGAGGCGTCACTATAAACCACAAATTCCTTCCCTGATTCAAGTAGGTTAAAATTGGAGCTTCAACTAGTATCACTTTTAATTTCTCAAAACTTTCTTGACATTGTCTGTCCAAACAAATGGTATATTCTTTTGTAACTTTATCATCGGCATCTCCATCTTGAAAAACCCATTTACAAATCTTCTATAATATTCAGCTAGACCAAGGAAACTCCTGATCTCTGACACATTATTTGGTGCCTTCCACTGAAGGATAGCTTCAATATTTTTTGGGTCAACCCAAATTTCTTCAACTGAAATCACATGCCCTAGAAAAACCACTTCAGACAACCAAAATTTACATTTGCTAAGCTTCTCGTATAGTTGCTTCTTTTGCAATACTTGCAATACAATTTTGAGATACTCATCATATCTGGTCTCCGATTTTGAATATACCATAGTATCATCAATAAATACTACAATAAATTGATCTAGATAAGGCTGAAATATACTATTCATGAGATCTGTGAATGTCACAACAGCATTCGTCAGTCCAAATGACATTACCAGAAAGTCATAATGACTATTCCACATACAAAACATTGTTTGAGGTACATAACTTTCCTTTACCTTCATCTGGTAATACCTCGATCTCAAGTCAATTTTTAAAAAAGATTAAGGATCCCTTCAACTGATCAAAAAAATCATCGATGTGCAGCAAAGGATATCAATTTTTAATCGTCAACTTATTTAGTTGGTGATAATCAATACAAAGCCGCATAGATTGATATTTCTTCTTAACAAACAAAACTAGAGCTCCCTAATGAGAGATACTAGGGTGTATGAATCCACAATTCAACAAGTCTTGCAATTGAATTTTTAGGTCCTTTAATTCTGTCGGTGCCACCAATATTTGGCTATTGATACAAGGTTGTACCAGGAAAAACTTCAATCGCTAACTCAACTTATCGATCAGGTGGTAACCCCGGTAATTCCTTCGAAAACACATTAGAAAACTTGCACACTGTTTAAATTTTGCTTATCTGATCCTACTCTAAATTTGAGTTAATGACGTAGGCTAGGAATGCTTCACTGTCTTGATTCAGGAGCTTATTAGCTTGAACTGAAGAAATGACGTGATTTGAGCCATTCGATCTAAATATCATTTACTTTAACTATCTCTCCATTCATACCCTAGATTAAAAATTTCTTCCTACAATAATCTAGAATTACACCATATTCTGTCAATCAGTCCATACATAGAATCATGTCAAAATCACCAAACGACATAATTAATAAATCAACAGAAAAGAATACATTTTGGATTTCCAATGGACATCGCTTACAAACTTGATCAACTAGTACGGTTTGTCCTAAGGGACTCGTCACCACCATTGCAATACTTGACATTTCCAACTTTAAATTCCTCATTTTGAAAAAACTAGCATTTATATAGGAGTGATATGAATTAGAATCAATAAGGGTATATACAAGTACTAAACATAAGAGAAATATACCTACTACGACATCTATAGCATCACCCTCTTCATGAGTCCACAAAACATAGGCTCGCGCTAGAGCTCTGGCCTCTTATTTTTAAGTAGTTAAGCTCGTATTTTTCCTTTAAATTTCTCGTGAAACAGAACCACCGCAAGGATTTCCTCGACCCCTAACAGGACCTCTAAGCGATAATTGGAGAAGCATCTTCGTTCTTGGACAATCTCGAGCAAAATGTTCCAAAGACCCATAACGAAAACAAGTTTTTGTCAACTTCCAACATTCACATTGGTGCTTTTTCCCACAATGAACACATGTTGGGATCTCAGAATCTATTGTAGGACCTCTCACGCTACCCACTGATACTAACGGTTGACGATCTTGAGCTCTGTGAACTTTAGAAAATCTTGAGGTCGTTCTCCCATACTCACGAGTTTATTTGGCTCACTTAGATGTATGATACAAACTAGAAGTCCCCGCTCGTTTCCCAATAGCTTGAGAGATTTCAAATTTCTTATCAAGACCCAAGGTTTATTCTACTATTTTAGCTCATTTAGCCAAGTAAACAAACTCCTTAATTCTATAAAAAAACCAACTAAATTCTAAATTCATCTCACAATCCTCGAAAGAACTACTTACAACTCTCTTCTTTTGTTGGCATAAGTTTCGAGGAATATTTGTTGAGCCGAAGTAACTCTCGCTCATAATCCATTACAAATATCTCACCCTATTTCAACAATAAGAACTCATGTTTTTGGTCTTCCAAATATAATTCGCTAACATATTTCTTTTGAAATTCAAAGTGAAAAATCTCAATCAATCCGATCTGTTAATACATGACGGCTAGCTGTTTGCCACCACAAATATGCCTATTCTTTCAAGAGAGATATAACACATGTGACACATTACTACGGAGTACACTCGACTTGTTGTAATACTTGATTTGTTGATTCCAACCAAACTTTAGCTGATGATAGATTGATCCATTTTAAACCCATAAATTCTATGACACCATATTTTTACAATTATTTTATCGGTGCTCGTTGAGTTATCGGCGCTGGAATAATTGAAAAGTAACTCCAACTACTCGTTGAAGAGCTTTCGCTATAACACAGAGCAAATTTTCATCACTCTGACCCTCAGGTCTAGGTCTAGCATCTCTAGGTTGTTGAGCACCAGTTTAGTCCATAACAGGTGTTTCTGACCCAATTATACTTTCATTCTCAACAGAAGAACCACCACTATTTACATCATGATCAGCTTCATTTTCGGCTTCTATAAACATTTTTAGCTAAAAAATAGGAAAAATGAAATTTACAATCAGCATCCAAATCCTGACTTAGACTTGACTTAACTTTGACATGTATTTCTAGACTCAATTTTTAACTTGATCTAATCTAAGAATTGGTTAAACCTATAGCTCTGATACCACTAAACATGACACCTTATATCCAACCCAATTAGATTATCCGAATATAAAATGTCACATTCAAATGTCGAAACAACCTACTTTACTATCTCACTTTATTGAAATGGAAGTGTAGTGGTAAAATTATTTTAAAAAATAATGGCAGCATTTCTACTTATTTTACATAAAAAAAACCCCTTGCAAACTATAGATATGTAACAGCTGATTTAGGGGATATTCAGAATAGTGACCCCGGGATCACTAATTTGAGATTGGAGAAATTTATTTTCATGTTATATTATGAGTCAGAGCATGATAGTATATGTGCATGAAAATTTTGATGCTTTAATTTTAACGATTTCATGATTAATCGCAAAAAAAAATGACTAAATCGCAAAAAGTGCGAAAGTTCCATTCTATAAGCTAAAGGTACCAAATAGCCATAGATTAACAATTGGAGGTCTTTAAAAGACAATTAGACCCCCAATATTTGCTTGGTCGGCCATAGACTAGCATAGGAGACAAATTTGTCAATGTTGGTCAAAGTTGGTGATAATAGGTGGACTAATTTGACTTGTATTAATAAAATAAGGAGAGGAAAGATATCAATTTATTTCTCTTTCACTCTTCCACCAAAAATTTGCAGCAAATAGAGGGTAGAAAGCTTCAAAATTTTAGCACACTCATCTCTTCACAAGTAAGTGTTCTAGTGATCTTTTCTTTAAAATAGTTGTACTTTTGGGACCTCTAATGCTTAAGCTTTCAAATGAGGGGAGTGTTATGCAATATGGTAAAAAGTTTAGAGTTTTTCCATGAGAGCTGTGTTAGTTATTTGCTGCATTTTTATGGAAGAAATAAAGTCTTAGTTGTTAGATGAACAACATTTGTGAAAGGTGTTGTCTTGGAAACACCTAATTGGACCTTGATGAAAAGGTTACAAATTTGTAGTAATTATGTGAAATGTTGAGTTTTGATGATAGCTATAAGAGTATTAAATGTTCACGTAGGCTTGTTGAAGGTAGAAATGAGATAGAATTAATTTTCGAGCCTAGGGGCAAAATGGTAATTTTGCCAATGTCTAGAGGTAAAATAGTAATTTTGCCTAAACATGATTATTGAAATGCTTTAATTTATGTGGTGAATAAAATGAGCTAAATTTCTATTATAAAGCAAGAAGAATCGAGAATCCACCTCGATCAGGGAAAGAACAAAGTCTTGGATTAAACCGGCGAGTTAGCTCATTTTGAAATCGAGGTAAGTTTGTATGTGATTAATGCAACATTTATGTTAGCATAATTGAGAATGCTTTGTATCATATTAATGCATGATGCTTTACTAAATTGAGTAGTTAATGTTGAATGAGATGTTGAGGTCCTAGTGGACTATACTGAATATGAAATTTATATTGTCGAGATAAGAAATAGATAAGGTCCCGTATAAGACCATGTCCGGGACATGGCCTTGGAATCGAGTTGAGATCCCGTGTAAGACCATATCCAGGATTTGGCTTCAATAATGAATATGAGAATCGTATAAGACTGTATCTGGGATATGGCATCGATACTTGATGAGAAACTCCATATAATATCATATCTGGGATATGGCATCGATAGTTGATGAGAAACTCCATATAATATCATATCTAGGATATGGCATTGACATTTAGAAGTGACTCCATATAAAACCATATTTGGGATATGGCATTGGCATTTAGAAGTGACTCCATATAAGACCATCTTTGGAATGTGGCATTGGCTTTGTACCCACTTGAATGACGATTAAGATGCGTCTTTGACTATCCCTAGTGATTAATGAGATAAGTAAATGAGTTTAGAAGTAGAAATGAGAATTTTACTAAAGTCATGTGAATGAGTGAATACAGGTACTCGTGAATGAGTCACGAAAAAATGACTACGATGTGTAGCATGGTATGTACTAAATAAGGGAAATTGTAAGTAAGTATGACAAGGAGCCTATGAATTATGTATGGTTAGTTAATGTCATGGATGGATTCTATTACGAGCTTATTGTTGCTATTTATTTCCATGAAAACTTAATAAGCTTCATACTTACCCCTTTCATTGCCCTTCTTCCTTGTAGTATTGCCAAGATAACTCGAGGATCGTGGACGTAGGAGTTCAGAAATCACACTATCGGCATCACTTTGGTATAAAAATTTAGATTTATTTTGAGTATGGCATGTATAGGACTTGAGTATTTTGTTAAGTTGTAATTGTTAGTCAAAGTGTTGGCTATGTAAGTTATAAAAGTCATTTTTGTAAATGGCCTTATAAGTTAGGAAAATACTTGGCAAGTTCTATTGCCTAATGAAGATGAATTTCATGAAATATATGTCCTTTTGTATATCTTGATTTTTGAGCTCCTAGAAAAACCTTTTCATTATCTTTTATTTTGTAATGAGTTCTTAGATGTACCTTTGGGATAGGAGTTGTATTTTTTGAATTGGAATATGCATGAATGTAACGTAGGGTCGCAAGGGCTTGGTATATAGCCTGTTAATTGTCCACATGGGTAGACACATTGGGCATGTGTCTAGACCATATGAGAGGCACGGCTAGAACATGGGCATATGCCTAGGCCGTGTGAAGTCTACACCTTGTACTAGGGATTTAAATCGCCACACGGCTGAAGCATACGGACGTGTGTATAAGCCATGTGGATAAGTCAGAATGACAAGGTTTGGCACATGGGCCAGGGCCACGAGCGGGTTAAGGCCGTGTGCAATTAGTCAGTGTCGACCACGGGTGAAAGACACGGGCATGTCTTAGGGGCACACGGGCGTGTTCCTAGTTTAACATGGGTGTGTGGCCTCTATTTTGATGAAAAGCTTTCCAAGTTTGTAAAATTCCCGATTTAATCCTGAAACCTCTCGAAGGTATGTTTAGGGCGATATAGGCCAAGAATGAGCAACAAATGGGTTCGAACGAAATTTTATAACCCTATTCGAGATGTTAAGCAAGATTAGTTGGGTAATGCCTCAAACCCTATTTTGACTTGCATACGGGTAAGGGGTGTTACATTTATTGGTATCAAAGCTATAGTTTAGTCAGTTCTAGGACTAACGTGGCATAAGTACGAGTCTAGCTATACATGCCATATATAAGAGTGTCTGAGTAATGATAGTGTGATGGCTCCTGACGTATAAAATCGTGTTTTATGTAGAATATGGATTCTGATCTAGACCGAACTGTAGCCGATGATGCTGCGAGTAATGCGCTGACTCCCACTCAAGGGATCACACCAGCTAATAGTAGACCCGAGACCTTGGGTCGGGGAAGAGGCTCGAGAAGCCTTTCTCCACATGATGAGCAACTGGTATACTGAGTATACTCAAGCAAATCTTAACGCTCAACCTCCTCCACCCCCACCAATTCCTCAACCCGCTCCAGTAGCTCCTAAATGGTCGAGGTGGTGAGAAGAGAAAGGCCTCCGGTGGATAAGATTCAGAAGAAAGGAGCCGAGAAATTTTAGGCAAATAAAAACGATGACCCGAGAGAGCGAAATTCTGGCTCGAGAATACCATCAGGGTATTTGATGAGTTATCTAGCACCTCTAAGGAGTACTTAAAGTGTGTGGTATCCCTCCTAAGAGATTCAGCCTACCGATGGTGGAACACTCTAGTGCCTGTGGTGCTAAGGGAGAGGGTTAGCTGGGAATTTTCCAAGAAGAATACCGAAAAAAGTACATCAGCCAGAGGTTTATCGACCACAAGAGGAAGGAGTTCTTGGAACTGAAGCAAGGCCATATGTAAGTGACTGATTACAAATAGGAGTTCGTAAGGCTTAGCAAATATACTCGGGAGTGCGTGTCTACCAAGGCAATTATGTCCAAGTGGTTCGAGGATGGACTGAATGAGGACATCCGTTTATATGTTGGAGTCCTCGAACTAAAAGAATTTGTAGTGTTGGTCGATGAGCCTATAAAGCCGAAGAGTTGGTTAAGAAAAAGAGAAGAGCTGAGAATAAGTCTCGTGACTCGAGGAAGAGACAACTGAATAAGTCTCACCAATCCTCATTTAAAAAATCGAGGGATTTCTCTACTCGATCAGCCACTTCTGTGGGGTTTTCAACCAAAAGTAAAGGAAAACAATTTTTGGGGTCGAAAGGGCAGACCACATCAGTTGCTAGTGTAGGCAATGTCCGACCAAGTAGATCGAAATGCCCTCAGTGTGGCAGACACCATTCTGGTGAGTGTCGAGCTAATGAGAAAACTTGTTTCAGATGTGGGTCCTTAGACCACTTTATCAGAGAATGCCCTGAGGTGGGCGAGAAAGAAAAGCCTCAGAATACAATATCAGGAAGTACTGCTAGGGGAAGACCACTGAGAAACCTAGGAATTGAGATGGGTAGCAAGAATCCATCTAGAGAGCAAGTTGCTAAAGTCAAGGGCAGAGCGCCGGTGAGGACATATGCCATTTGTGCTCGTGATAAGGCATCTTCCCTCGATGTAATCACGGGTACCTTTTCTCTCTATAATACTCGTGTTATAACTTTAATTGATCCGAGATCTACCTACTCATACATATGCATAAAATTAGTCTCTAGCATGAGCATGCCTATAGAGTCTACCAAATTTATCATAAGAGTGTCTAATCCTCTAGGCAAATGCGTGTTGGTTGATAGAGTTTGCAAAGGTTGCCCTTTGATGATTAAAGGTCATTGTTTCCCGGTTGATCTTATAATATTGCCATTTCATGAGTTTGACGTCATCCTTGGGATGGATTGGTTAGTTACTCATGGAGTAATTGTGAATTACAGGGAGAAGTATATTGAGTTGAGAGATGAAAATGGTAATCTAATTCGTGTTGAATCAAATAAGCCAGATAGGTCACCAGTAGTAATGTCAATCTTGTCGACTCAAAAGTATTTAAGAAAGGGATACAAGGCTTATCTTACCTTTGTGTTGAACACTAAAGAGATTGATTCGAGAATTGAGTCGATACCCACAGTATGCAATTCCCGGATGTCTTCCCAAAAGAGTTGCCAGGGCTACCTCAAGCTAGAGAAATTGAATTTGGTATTGAGTTAGCTCCGGGTACTGCCCCTATTTCTATTGCTCCATTTAGAATGGCTCCAATTGAGCTAAAAGAGCTAAAAGAACAGTTGCAAGAACTAACGGATAAAGGTTTTGCAAGGCCAAGTTTCTCTCCGTGGGGTGCTCCCGTTTTATTTGTGAAAAGAAAGATGGTTCTATGAGACTGTGTATAGATTATCGAAACTCAACAAGGTAACTGTGAAGAACAAGTACCCATTGCCGAAGATCTGTGATCTATTTGATCAATTGAAGGGAGCCACAATATTTTCCAAGATAGATTTGAGGTCAGGGTACTACCAGATAAGAGTCAAGGACTCAGATGTCCTGAAAACTACATTTATGACTAGGTATGGCCACTATGAATTTTTGGTCATGCCTTTTGGTCTGACGAATGCCCCTGCAATCTTCATGGATTTGATGAATCGCATTTTTCAACCATACTTGGATAAATTTGTTGCAGTTTTCATCAATGACATACTAATCTACTCTCGAGATGAGAACGATCATGCAGAGCATTTGAGTATGGTTCTACAAGTTTTGAGAGAAAAATAATTGTATGCCAAATTCAGTAAGAGTGAATTTTGGCTAAAAGAAGTGGGATTTTTGGGGCACATTGTCTCGGGAGACAGGATTAGAGTTGACTTGAGTAAGATTTCAGCAATTGTTAAATTAAAACCGCCGAAGAGTGTAACTGAAGTAAGAAGTTTCCTAGGCCTAACCGGCTATTATAGGCATTTTCTCAAGACGTTTTCCATGATAGCTACTCTGATGACGAGACTTTTGCAAAAAGATGTGACGTTCGATTGGATAGAAAGGTGTCAACAGAGCTTTGCGGCCAAGACATTTGTTGATGAGGCTCTGCTCGGTGCAACTTTGAAATTTGGGAAGAGAATTTGTGGTTTACAGTGACACGTCCTTGAAAGATTGGGTTGTGTACTTATGCAAGAGGGTAAAGTGATTGCATGCGCCTCTAAGCAATTGAAGCCGCACGAGAAGAATTACCCAACTCATGATTTAGAGTTGGCCGCAATCGTGTTTGCGTTGAAAATTTGGAGGCATCATTTGTATGGTGAAAGGTGTCAGGTTTTCACCGACCACAAAAGCCTAAAATATTTGATGACTCAAAGGGAATTGAATTTGAGGCAACGAAGGTGGTTAGAGCTGATTAAGGATTATGTGTTGGTAATTGACTATCATCCAGGAAAGGCAAACGTAGTCACCGATGCTTTGAGCAGAAAATCATTATTTGCCCTAAGAGCCATGAGTACTCAGATGACTTTGTTGGATGATGGTCCGTTTTAGCCGAATTGAGGGTTAAACCATTTTTTCTCCAAGAGATTTGTGAAACTCAGAAAGATGATATCAGTTTGCAAGCTAAGAGAGTTTATGTGAGTCGAACGTAGAGTTAGACTTTCGAGTAAATCCTGATAGATGTCTAACATTTAGAGATCAGGTCTGTGTAACCATAAATGACGAGCTTATTCATAAAATCTTGTAGAAAGCGTATAGTGGATGTTTGATTATACACCACACAACACGAAGATGTACAATGATTTGAGGAAATGGTATTGGTGGCTTGGTATGAAGAAAGACATTTTCGAGTTTGTATCAAAATGCCTGATTTGTCAGCAAGTGAAGGCTAAACATCAAGCACCTTCAGGTTTACTTCAGCCCATTATGGTTTCTGAGTGGAAATGGGACCGTATTACCATGGACTTCGTGATGGGCTTATCGTTGACTCCAAAGAAGAAAGATGCAGTATGGGTAGTGGTTGATAGACTCACAAAGTCAGCCTATTTTATACAAGTGCAAACTTGATAAATTAGTGGACTTATACATGTCAGAGATAGTAAGACTCCATGGTGTACCATTGTCGATCATTTTAGATAGGGATCCAAGATTCACGTCACGATTTTGGAAAAAGTTACAAGAGGCCATGGGCACGAAATTGAGTTTCAGTACAGCCTTTCATAATTCAGATACTTGAAGACATGCTTCGATGTTGTGTTTTGGAATCCCACAGTAATTGGGAGAAATACTTACCATTGGTGGAATTAGCCTATAATAATAGCTTTCATTCAAGTCTGAAAATGGCATCTTTTGAGGCATTGTATGGGCGTAAGTGCCGAATGCCCTTGTATTGGTCAAAACTCAAAGAGAAACAGATTCACGGGGTCGATTTGGTTAAGGAAACTGAAGAGAAGGTAAAAGTGATATATGACTGTCTAAAAGTTGCCTCAGATAGGCAAAAGTCCTATTCAAATTTGAAAAGGAAAGAGATTGAATTTAAAGTCGGTGATAAAGTGTTCTTGACAGTATCACCTTAGAGGAAAGTCCTTAGATTTGGCCAGAAGGGCAAATTGAGCCCGCGTTTTATCGGACCTTATGAAGTTACTGAGAGGATTAGACCGGTAGCTTATCGGTTGGCCTTGCCACCTGAACTGGAAATGATTCATGACGTCTTTCACGTATCCATGTTATGCCGATACCATTCATACCCTTCACATGTCATAGTACCGACAAAGGTAGAATTACAATCAGACTTAACTTATGGTGAAGAGCCGATTAGAATCTTGGCGCAAGAGGTCAAGCAATTAAGAAAAAAAAGCATAACCCTAATGAAAGTTCTATGGCAAAGTCACGGAATAGAAGAGGCCAAGGAAATGATGAGAAACCAATATCCCAACCTTTTCACCGGTAAGATTTTCGAGGACGAAAATCTTTAAGGGCGGAGAATTGTAACAGCCCGATTTAGGGGCTATTCAGAATAGTGACCCTGGGATCACTAATTCGAGATTGGAGAAATTTATTTTCATGTTATATTATGAGTCAGAGCATGATAGTATATGTGTATGAAAATTTTGGTGCTTTAATTTTAACGATTTCATGATTAATCGCAAAAAAAAAAATGACTAAATCGCATAAAGTGCGAAAGTTCCATTCTATAAGCTAAAGGTACCAAATAGCCATAGATTAAAAATTGGAGGTCTTTAAAAGACAATTAGACCCCCAATATTTGCTTGGTCAGCTATAAACTAGCATAGGAGAAAAATTTATCAATGTTGGTCAAAGTTGGTGATAGTAGGTGGACTAATTTGACTTGTATTAATAAAATAAGGAGAGGAAAGATATCATTTTATTTCTCTTTCACTCTTCCACCAAAAATTTGCAGCAAATAGAGGGTAGAAAGCTTCAAAATTTTAGCACACTCATCTCTTCACAAGTAAGTGTTCTAGTGGTCTTTTCTTTAAAATAGTTGTACTTTTGGGACCCCTAAAGCTTAAGCTTTCAAATGAGGGGACTGTTGTGCAATATAGTAAAAAGTTTAGAGTTTTTCCATGAGAGCTATCTTAGTTATTTGCTGCATTTTTATGGAAGAAATAAAGTCTTAGTTGTTAGATGAACAACTTTTGTGAAAGGTGTTGTCTTGGAAACACCTAATTGGACCTTGATGAAAAGGTTACAAATTTGTAGTAATTATGTGAAATGTTGAGTTTTGATGATAGGTATAAGAGTATTAAATGTTCACCTAGGCTTGTTGAAGGTAGAAATGTGATAGAATTAATTTTCGAACCTATGGTCAAAATGGTCATTTTACCAAAGTCTAGGGAAAAATAGTAATTTTGCCTAAACATGATTATTGAAATGCTTTCATTAATGTGGTGATTAAAATGAGCTAAATTGTTATTATAAAGCAAGAAGAACCGAGAATCCGCCTCAATCGGGGAAAAATAAAGTCTTGGACTAAACCGACGAGTTAGCTCATTTTAAAATCGAGGTAAGTTTGTATGTGATTAATGCAACATTTATGTTAGCATAATTGAGAATGCTTTGTATCATATTGATGCATGATGCTTTACTAAATTGAGTAGTTAATGTTGAATGAGATGTTGAGGTCCTAGTGGACTATATTAAATATGAAATTTATATCATCGAGATACGAAATAGATAAGGTCTCGTATAAGAACATGTCCAGGATATGGACTTGGCATCGAGTTGAGATCCCGTGTAAGACCATATCCTAGATTTGACTTCGGTAATGAATATGAGAATCGTATAAGACCATATCTGGGATATGGCATCGATACTTGATGAGAAACTCCATATAAGACCATATCTGGGATATGACATTGGCATTTAGAAGTGACTCCATATAAGACCACATCTGGAATGTGGCATTGGCTTCGTACCCACTTGAATGACGATTAAGATGTGTCTTTGACTATCCCTAGTGATTAATGGGATAAGTAAATGAGTTTAGAAGTAGAAATGAGAATTTTACTAAATTCATGTAAATAAGTGAGTACAGGTACTCATGAATGAGTCACGAAAAAATGATTACGATGTGTAGCACGGTATGTGCTAAATAAGGGAAATTGTAAGTAAGTATCGCAAGGAGCCTATGAAATGTGTATGGTTAGTTAATGTCATGGAAGGATTTTATTATGAGCTTATTGTTGCTATTTATTTCCATGCAAACTTACTAAGCTTCATGCTTACCCCTTTCATTTCCTTTCTTCCTTGTAGTATTGCCAAGATAACTCGAGGATCGTGGGCGTAGGAGTTCAGAAATCACACTATCAACATCACTTTGGTATAACAATTTAGACTTATTTTGAGTATGGCATGTATAGGACTTGAGTATTTTGTTAAGTTGTAATTGTTAGTCAAAGTGTTGGCTATGTAAGTTATAAAAGTCATTTTTGTAAATGGCCTTATAAGTTAGGCAAATACTTGGCAAGCTCTATTGCCTAATGAAGATGAATTTCATGAAATATATGTCATTTTGTATTTCTTGATTTTTTAGCTCCTAGAAAAACCTTTTCATTATCTTTTATGTTGGAATGAGTTCTTAGATGTGCCTTTGGGATAGAAGTTGTATTGTTTTGAATTGGAATATGTATGTGTGTAATGTAGGGTGGCAAGATATAGCCTGCTAATTGTCTACATGGGTAGACACATGGGCGTGTGTCTAAACCGTGTGAGAGGCACGACTAGCACATGGGCATATGCCCGAGCCGTGTGAAGTCTGCACCTTGTACTTGGGATTTAAATCGCCACACGGCTCAGGCACATAGATGTGTGGATAGGCCGTGTGGATAAGTCAGAATAACAAGGTTTGGCACACGGGCTAGGGCCATGGGCGTGTCAAGGCCGTGTGAAATTAGTCAGTGTCGACCACGGGTGAAAGACACGGGCATGTCTTAAGGGCCCACAGGCGTGTGGCCCATGTTTTGATGAAAAGCTTTCCAAGTTTGTAAAATTCCCCGATTTAATCCTGAAACCTCTCGGAGGCATGTTTAGGGCCATGTAGGCTAAGAATGAGCAAGAAATGGGTTTGAACGAAATTTTATAACCCTATTCGAGATGTTAAGCAAGATTAGTTGGGTGATGCCTCAAAACCTATTCCAGCTTGCATACGGGTAAGGGGTGTTACATTTATTGGTATCAGAGCTACGGTTTAGTCGGTTCTAGGACTAAGTAGTGTAAGTACGAGTGTGGCTATACATGTCATATGTAAGAGTGTCTGAGTAATGATAGTGTGATGGCTCCTGACATATAAAATCGTGTTTTATATAGAATGTAGATTCTGATCTAGACTGAACTGCAGCTGATGATGCTGCGAGTAATGCACCGGCTCCCGCTCAAGGGACCGCGCAAGCTAATAGTAGACCCGAGACATTGGGTCAGGGGGAAGAGGCTCGAGAAACCTTTCTCCACATGATAAGCAATGGTATACTGAGTATACCCGAGCAAATCTTAACGCTCAACCTCCTCCACCCCTACCAATTCCTCAACACGCTCTAGTAGCTCCTCAAGTGGTCAAGGTGGTGAGAAGAGAAAGGCCTCCGGTGGATATGATTCAGAAGCAAAGAGCCAAGTAATTTCGGGCAAATAAGGGCGATAACCCGGAGAGAGCAGAATTCTGGCTCGAGAATACCATCAGGGTATTCGATGAGTTATCATGCACCTCTGAGGTGTGCTTAAAGTGTGCGGTATCCCTCCTGAGAGATTCAAGCTACCGATGGTGGAACACCTTAATGTCAGTGGTGCCAAGAGAGAGGGTTAGCCGTGAATTTTTCTAAGAAGAATACCGGAAGAAGTACATCAGCCAGAGGTTTATCAACCATAAGAGGAAGGAGTTCTTGAAACTAAAGCAAGGCCGTATGTCAGTGACTGATTACGAATGGGAGCTCGTAAGGCTTAGCAAATATGCTCGGGAGTGCGTGTCTACCGAGGTAGTTATGTGTAAGAGGTTCGAGGACGGACTGAATGAGGACATCCGTTTATAGCTGAAGAGTTGGTTATGGAGAATAGAAGAGTTGAGAATGAGTCTCGTGACTCAAGGAAGAGACAAGTGAATAAGTCTCACCAATCCTCATCTAAGAAATCGAGCGATTTCTCTACTCGATCAGTCACTTCTGCAGGGTTTTCAACCCAAAGTAAAGGCAAATAATTTTCGGGGTTGAAAGGGCAGACCACATCAGTTGCTAGAGTGGGCAACGTCCAACCAAGTAGACCGGAATGCCCTCAGTGTGGCAGATGCCATTCTGGTGAGTGTCGAGCTAATGAGAAAGCTTGTTTCAGATGTGGGTCCTTAGACCACTTTATCAGAGAATGCTCCGATGTGGGCGAGAAAGAAAAGCCTCAGAATACAAGATCGGGAAGTACTGTTAGGGGAAGACCACTGAGAAACCCAGGAATTGAGATGGGTAGCAAGAATCCATCTAAAGAGCAAGCTGCTAGAGTCGAGGGTAGAGAGCCAAATTTATCATAAGAGTGTCTAATCCTCTAGGCAAATGTGTGTTGGTTGATAGAATTTGCAAAGGTTTCCCTTTGATGACTAAAGGTCATTGTTTCTGGTTGATCTTATACTATTTCCATTTGATGAGTTTGATGTCATCCTTGAAATAGATTGGTTAGTTACTCATAGAGTAATTGTGAATTGTGGGGAGAAGTTTATTGAGTTGAGAGATGAAAATGGTAATCTAATTCGTGTTGAATCAGATAAGCCAGATAGGTCACCAGCAATGATGTCAATCTTGTCTACTCGGAAGTATTTAAGGAAGGGATACGAGTCCTATCTTGCCTTTATGTTGAACACTAAAGAGACTGATTTGAGAATTGAATCGGTATCCACAGTATGCGATTACCTGGATGTCTTCCCGGAAGAGTTGCCAAGGCTACCTCCGGTTAGAGAAATTGAATTTGGGATTGAGTTAGCTCCAGGTACTGCCCCTATTTCTATTGCTCCATATAGAATGGCTCTAAATGAGCTAAAAGAGATAAAAGAATAGTTGCAAGAACTAACGGATAAAAGTTTCGCAAGGCCAATTTCTCCCCGTTGGGTGCTCCTATTTTATTCGTGAAGAAGAAAGATGGTTCCATGAGACTGTGTATAGATTATCGGCAACCCAACAAGGTAACTGTGAAGAACAAGTACTCATTGCCGAGGATCGACGATCTATTCGATCAATTGAAGGGAGCCACGATATTTTCCAATATAGATTTGAGGTCAGGGTACTACCATTGAGCGTCAAGGACTTGGATGTGCCGAAAATCGCATTTAGGACTACGTATGGCCACTATGAATTTTTGGTCATGCCTTTTGGTCTAAGGAATGCCCCTGCGATCTTTATGGATTTGATGAATCGCATTTTTCGGCCATACTTGGATAAATTTGTTGTAGTTTTCATTGATGACATACTAATCTACTCTCAGGATGAGAACGATCATGCTGAGCGTTTGAGTATGTTCTACAAGATTTGAGAGAAAAAAATTGTATGCCAAATTCAGTGGAGTGAATTTTGGCTAAAAGAAGTGGGATTTTTTAGGCACATTGTCTCGGGAGACGGGATTAGAGTCGACCCGAGTAAGATTTCAGGAATTGTTGAATGGAAACCGCCGAGAAGCGTAACTGAAGTAAGAAGTTTCCTAGGCCTAGCCGGCTATTATAGGAATTTTGTCAAGGGGTTTTCCATGATAGCTACTCCGATGATGAGAATTTTGCAAAAGGATGTGAACTTCGATTAGACAGAAAGGTGTCAACGAGCTTTGAGAAACTGAAAACACTATTGACTGAGGCTCCTGTTCTGGTGCAACCTGAGCTGGGAAGAGAATTTGTGGTTTACAGTGACGCGTACTTGAACGGATTGGGTTGTGTACTTATGCAAGAGGGTAAAGTGATTGCATACGCCTCTAGGCAATTGAAGCCGTACGAGAAGAATTACCCGACTCATGATTTAGAGTTGGCTACAATCGTGTTTACGTTGAAAATTTGGAGGCATCATTTGCATGGTGAAAGGTGTCGGATTTTCACCGACCACAAAAGCCTAAAATATTTGATGACTCAAAGGGAATTGAATTTGAGGCAATGAAGGTGGTTAGAGCTGATTAATGATTATGAGTTGGTAATTGACTACCATCCGGGAAAGGAAAACGTAGTCACCGATGCTTTGAGCAGAAAATCATTGTTTGCCCTAAGAGCCATGAGTACTCAGATGACTTTGTTGGATGATGGTTCCGTTTTAGCCGAATTGAGGGTTAAACCATTGTTTATCCAAGAGATTTGTGAAGCTCAGAAAGATGATAACAGTTTGCAAGCCAAGAGAGTTATATGTGAGTAAAACGTAGAGTCAGACTTTCGAGCAAATCCTGATGGATGTCTAACATTTCGAGTAAATCACAATATATCCATATTCAAATCATCTCTCGCATCAATTCTCAATATTTCAATATTCCGAAACATACTGCAAACTAAGCATATCACATTAAAACTATTTAATTAATTAATAATTTTATAATTATAGCAACCAAAAAGTTAATTTTTTTATCACACATACAAAACTATAGCCAAATGACATTACTAAAAACAAGGTACATGCCAACTTGAAAGAAAATTGAGTCTAGGTTTTTTTTCAATTGGATGCTAACGACTCTGAGTACAAGATCTCAAAATACACCTGGCCTGCATATGAAAACAAGACCATTTGGTTAGTTTTAATTTCAAATGGTATTACTATAACTTAATCAATATCGCGTGAAATTTAAATAATTAGACTCAGTTGATTTGCTTTTTCCTTAGACCAATGCAAGTATGTTTCATATCAAAGTTTATCCAATAAATTAACAAACACATGTATCCCAATAAACCAAATGCAATATTTTAACTAATTAATCTGTTTTAACGATCTTATTAACACTTTATGCTAACGATGTATGAAACCTATATTCAATTTTGTCTCATTTTTTCATATCCCATTACATTACCAATTTGAATCAAACAATTCTTCCTATTCAATATTTATGTTCGTTAATACATAACTCGGGTCTGAACTAATTTACGGATCCTACTAATACTATAATTCGGCACCCAGTGCCCCATCGATATGTCCCAAACTAAAAAAATTTTGCATAGTGCTCATTAGTTCATTCGAAGCAATAATTGTTCCCAACACTCGTCGGTACGTTCGATGGTTAATGTGCCCAGCTCTCATCAACCTATAGTCGAAGTAATTCTATATCGGTACATCCGGTGGAAACTATTCATGCCCATCACTCATCGGCTCAGCCAAAGTAGTAATTAGGAAAGCAATGGTTGGGACGTTCAAAAGGAAAATGCGCCTAGCGCTCATCGACTTATACTAGAATAATTTCTTTTACTTCATTCAATAACTTAGTAATTATTTTCAACTTTGCCTAATAATTACTACAACAACGCATAGTGTAACACCCCTCACCCATATTCACCATCAGAATAGGGTTACGGAGTATTATAGACTACAACACTTTTAAACATACATTTCATATACAATTTATCAATTCAAATCTAATTCAATTACAATCAGTCATAGTGTCCCTTAAACGAGCCTACGAGGCCTTAAGCATAAATTGGGAGTGGTTTGGGACTAAACCAAAAACTCAGGAAATCTAATTCAATCACAATCAGTCATAGTGTCCCTTAAACCAGACACGCCCGTGTCACAGACCGTGTGAACATTCGAAATGGGAGCATATGGCCGTGTCCCAGCTCGTGTCCAAACTGGTGAGGTTATTGACTTGGGTCACACGGCCAACCACATGCCTGTGTGTCAGGCGTGTGCTAGGCCGTGCCAAACCTGTAGGGTATACTGACTTATTGAACACAGCCAAGTCACACGCCCGTGTGCTAGGCCGTGTGCCAATTAAGGGGGTCTACTGACTTGTGCCACACGGCCAATCACACAACCATGTGTGAGACCGTGTGGAGCATACTGACTTCATTTCAATTTCAACACTAGGGGACACATGGCCATGTATCATAATCGTGTGTCACACATAGCTGAGACACATGCCCGTGTCTGTGCCCGTGTGGACAACAACAGGCTATTTACCAAGCCAATTTGCCACCCTCAATCTCATGTACCTAAGAACCCAAATGGCACCAATTCATAGCACAATAGAACATCTATTCTAGCCCCATTCAAGACAATTTCATACCATTTCAAATACTAATAACCAACATGCTTATATCTTAAGTTTTACTTAACCAAAACCTACTAAAATACATATACCAATCAACTAGTTAAACCATTACCTAACAGACCTCATTTTGTACCAATTCACAAGCAAGGTACCAATTCCAAAAACTTCATAATATGGTCATTCACATATCCATCCAAGAACTCAATATCAACCCTATATTAAACAGATAACTAAATCCACCATATTAAGCGAAATCTCATGGCTATATTTACAAACCAAAACATATACATTTACAAGCCATTATAAATGACCAAAATCTTTATCAACCCATAATCAAAATGACTCAAAATACCTATACATGCCATATACTTAAAACATAGTTTCAAAAGAACCAAAGAGTCAGTGGATAGTGTGGTGAAGTTTTCGACAATCCCCGAATTTGAGCTAGCTTTGAAATTACTATAAAACATGGAAAAACAAGAAAGTAAGCTATATAGCTTAGTAAGCTCGTATGTTAACAATGAGCAACATTCATAAATTATTCATATAATAGAAAACAATGTGCAACAATTCTATTAAATCTCAAGCTATCAAATGATCATTCATATAACTTACCAAGGAACTCATCAATTTCATAGTTTTCAATACTCAATTCATTTCCATATGTACTTGTACCATCTCGTACCAATCTCATAATCAACCATATCCTTCTTTTACCCATTGAACCATTCAAAATAGAAGTTAGAAGCCAAATCAAGGTAACTTATCTGAAATTCTGATATCATGGCTTGAAGCCAAATCAACTAATCTGCATGGCCCGAAGCCAAATTGGTATATCTCACACCCGAAGTGCTAATAACATTGCCCGAAGCCAACTCAAATATACCTAATGACATGTCACTAATATCCTAAACTATTCATAAGGTTCAATCGAATTTCCAACTGTAGAATCTTCATCGAATCATTTCTGAACTCATCCGTAATCACATAATCACAATTCATGCTATATCAAAGCATATAAAATACATTTGAAATGAAATTATACATACGAACTTACCTCGGATGATAAAATGGCAAATCGAGTCAATTAGTCGATAACTTTATCTTTTCCCCGATCCAAGTCTGTATTTTGCTTTTCTTTATCTAAATATATTCAAAATTAACTTATTTAATCATCTATTCATTCAATTTAGTCCAAGTCACACTTTAAAAAACATTTACACTTTTGCCCTAAACTTTTACATTTTTCACAATTTAGTCCTTATTGCATAAAATCACAAATTAGTGAAATTCCAAATATACCCATGCTAGCTAAATTACCATAATGCCCCTAGCAACCCATAATTTTCATTTATTTCACATTTTAACCACTAACTTTACACATTTCTCAATTTAACCCCTATTTTGTATTTTCACTCAAAATCACATAACAAAACTTGTTTAACTATCAACAACTAATCAAAATCTATCATCAAACATCAAAACTCATACATATTCATCAATGGCAACTTTCACAATCTTTAACATTAAACCATTTAAAACACTTGATAAATGTCCATATATGTCCACTCATGTTATTAATGGTCTAATTACAACATAAGGACCTTTACTTTAAGGTTATATAGCTATTAGACACCTTTAGCTAATAGAACACAAGTTTTACATTTTATGCGATTTAGTCCTTTTTATCAAATTAAGCATTCAAATGATAAAATTTCTTAATGAAATTTTCACACAATCACTCAATCATGCTGTAAACATTAAAATAATAATAAAATAAATATTTTGACCTTGAATTTGTGGTCCAAAAACTACTATTTTGATTTGACCAAAAACGGGCTATTACATAGTCTAATTTCATTCTTAGTTTAGTTTCTATTTTATTGACCTTAACAACAACAACTCTTCTATTGAAATTCATCTGATATAAAACATTGCATGATTCGTCTCATGTTCAAGCGAAATGCGCAACTTTACTAAAATATACTATTTCAAATTTGTATACAATTTAACTCTCTATCACAATAATCAATCTCAATATCCTATTTCTAGTCAACCACCCATGTCTAACTTTCTTCGTTTTGTCAACTTACCTAAAAATGAAAATAAAAGGAAAATTAAATAATAAGTTGAGTTATGGTGATACTTACAAGGAATTTCGAACTATTCGTTAGTGACTTTCGATTTTTCCTTCGTTCTTGAGGAAATCGGATCGTCGGTAGCTACGAATTTGAAACACCCCAAACCCAGCCCACAAGCCCTGACCGGATCTAGCATGCTTCTAAGAAAACCATTCAAATCTTATTTGTTACTTTGCTAAAATTTTTCGTGTTTTTGAAAATAGTTGATTTGGGTTGGGCTCGAATTTTAAAACCCATGTTGATTAGGTGTTAAAAACAAATTGTCTTTGTTTTTTTATACTTAAGAAAAATTTACTTTTAACTTTGAATTATCAAAATCGTGTCGTACTTAGATAATTAAATTTGCATGCATAAACAGTTCATACTATAGGCTTATTACATCAACATAAAACCCAAAATAAAAATTTAAAGTACTTAAATAACATAAAATGTCCAACTAATAAAATTCGTGCTGGGTATGGTCACCACTAAGCTCCTGCCGACCCAGTCCATCACTGATCATCACCTGAAAAACATTCCCACAAAGGGGTGAGTCAAACAGACTCAATGTGTACAATCAACACTAAGTCTCAATAGATATGGCATATCAAATCATACATATTCACATAGCATTTAAATAAAATGATGTAATCCCGAACCCAAACCTAAATGCCATCCGCTACACATCACCCGTACCAACCATCACACCGTAGGGACTACTAAGTCAACCCTCCATCCACTACACACCATCGAAGGCATTCGCTGCAGACGACATGCTCATCGTCCTTATAATTTCATGGCATAGCCACCAGATATATATTCGTGACATAAGTCACCACATTCATATATTGTGACATAAGTCACCACATTCAGATATTGCGACATAAGTCATCACTTTCAGATATTGTGACATAAGTCACCACATTCAGATATTGGGGTATAAAACCACCAATTCACTTCCCCTTTTCATATCACCCATATGCCCCATGTCATACATATCATGCAATATGATGCTTTACTCACATTCTTATAGATGCACCCATGTGCCATAATAGATCGTATTATATTCCTAGTAGGAGTAGGAAAACGTACCTGCGTACTTTGTACCATCGCATAGTAACTTAGCCATATTTTTCACATTTTTCTTATCACATGCATTAAACTAAAGCCGTAATATATTAAGGTTTAGTGTGGGGTACACACCTGGTATACTTATCGAATTTACTGAAATCCCGAAAACTCGATCTATCACTTTAGATCTTTAATTCCTATATTCGGCCAACCCTAACATGTTAGTAAAAAGCCATTCGGCTATAAAACCAAATCCCGAAGGCTTAATGTAACCAACTTCTTACCTTGCTTGCCTATTTGAGTACTTCTCAAATCCTAAAATTTCGTGACCTTGCCCCTAGTAATCGGCCAACACTAGATTACCTAAATAATTAGTTTTCGACTTTTGAATAAACAAGAAATAGATTTGAACCACCAGATTTAGCTTTGGCCGATTAAAATATTCACTTACCTTTGTGAATCTAAAATCTCAAAACTTGTCACTTGGCTTATGAAGATGCCGAAATACCTTAGATCTGAAATCCTGGTTGATCTCCCTAAAAATCGACTAATATGGAAAATCTCAAAATTCACCTTCCAAGTTTCGGCCAACAAGATTAGGAGAGATTAGATTTTGATTTCAACAGTCAGGAGAAGAAATAAAGAAAGTAGATTGACATTGGTGATATTCCTTACCAATTTAATCAAATGTCCTTCCTTGAAGTAGAGGAATTCGGCTCTTAGAGGATAGGGGAGTATTCGGCTATGGCCACTAATATGTGAGATTCGACTTTAACAAGGAAAAGAAAAGAGAAGAAAGGTGTATGGGACTTAGAGAGAATAGACAATGGCTTAGGAGGAACTTGCTTTCGGCTTTTGAAAAGTTTGCAAAAAGAAGAAGAGAAAGGTGAAAAAATCGGCAATGGTTACTTGTGTTTTCTGGCTTTTGACAAAATAAAGAGAGAAGGAGAAGAGTGGCTAGAGAATTGAGAGGTTTCAAAAGAGAAAGAATAATAGCCTTACTTTTCCTCCTCTTGCCAAATTACTAAACCTAGAGTCCCTTGGCTGGCCACCTCTTCCTCTCACTATCAAATCCCTTAATTCACTCTTCCTTACCCTTTTCAAAAATAATTCATCACCTATCTCCTACCTTAGCCGAAATTTCTAAGAGAATTAGACTTCATCTCAAACTCCTCCCATAGACTCCTTTTGCCGTCCCTCATCGCTCCTTGTTGCCGAAAATAAAAGCTTCCATTTAGCTTCCCATGCGACTCGAACCTTGGCCCATTTACCTTGCTGGTGGCGTCATTCCCAGAGGCCTTAAGTGGCGCCTCAAGCCACTTTTCCAAGCCCAATTGTGTGTTTTATTTCCCCCATTTATTTTCTTAAGGCCTATCAGGCTTAACTCCCTCTTTTAGACTTAAAATTAAGTAATTTCTAAAGCGTTCACCTACTCACTAAGGTTCATAGAACACATTTATACATACAACGGCATGCTTTCATATTCAATTAAGCAATTATGCATAAGCCATAGTCTGGGATATTACAGTTCTACCCCATTAAAATAATTTCGTCCTCAAAATTACCTGGCTAAAACAAGTGAGTGTATTGCTGTCGCATTGCTTCTTCTGGCTCCCAAGAAGCTTCCTCCGATCCATGATTTCGCCATAACACTTTGACTAAAGGTACTGACTTCCTCCGTAACACTTTCACATCTCGCTCCAAGATCTGAATCGGCTCCTCTTCGTAGGATAGGTCTGGCCTTATTTCCACCTCTTCAACCGGCACTACATGAGATGGATCCGATCGATAACGACGTAGCATGGAAACATGGAATACGTCGTGCATCTGCTTCAACTCCGGTGGCAACTCCAACTGGTATGCCACTGGTCTGATTCGCTTCAATACCCGATAGGGTCTTATGAACCTTGGACTTAGCTTCCCTTTTCGACCAAATCTCATCACCTTCTTCCAAGGCGATACTTTAAGGAACACTTGATCTCCCACATCAAATTCAATCTCCTTTCGTTTGAGATCTAGCGATGACTTCTGTCCATCGGTTGCCTCCTTTAATCGAGTTTGAATTACACTAACCTTCTCCTCAGATTCTACCATAATTTTCGGACCCAAAATCTGACGTTCTCCCAATTCCGTCCAACATGTAGGAGTCTGACATTTTCGACCATACAATGCCTCGTATGGTGCCATCCGTATACTGGCCTGATAGCTGTTATTGTAAGCAAATTTCGCTAGAGGCAAATATTCTTCCCAACTTCCTCAGAAGTCTATCACACAGCCTCTTAACATATCCTCTAGCACTTGGATCACTCGTTCAGACTGCCCGTCCGATTGTGGATGAAAAGTCGTACTGAAGTCCAATCTGGTGCCTAAAGCCTGATGTAGTGCTTTCTAAAATCGAGACGTAAACCTCAGATCCCTATCCGAGATAATCGACACCGGTACTCCGTGCAATCTTACGATCTCCGCTACATACAACCTTGCTAACTTTTGTAGGGAGTAGTCAACCCGCACTGGAATAAAATACGCGGACTTTGTCAGTCGATCCACTATCACCCATACCGAGTCCTTCTTAGTAGGCGTAAGGGGAAGCCCACTAACGAAGTCCATGGTAATTCTCTCCCACTTCCATTGGGGAATCAGATTGGTGAAGCAATCTGATGGAACTTGGTGTTCAAATTTTAACTTGTCGACACGTCAAACACTTGCCAACATATTCGGTAACTTCTCACTTAAGACCTGGCCACCAAAACTGTTCCCTTAGGTCTCTGTAATTTTACTACCTCTGGGATGCATAGCATAAGGGCTACTATGCAATTCCCAAAGAATTCTTTGCCTAAGCTCGTCGTCCTTCAGCATACAGACCTTACCCTTGAAACACAATACTCCTTCATCGTTAATACCATAATTTTCCAACTCTCCGTTCTGCGCTTGTCGCAACTTAACACTTAGATCCTCATCCACCAACTGTCCCTCTTTTACTTCATTCAACCACGTTGGCTTAATTTGTAGCTCTGCCAGTAGAATTCCATCATCATACAAGCTTAGATGCGCGAACATCGCCCTCAGATCCGTCACTACCTTCTGACTTAAGGCATCCACCACTACATTTTCCTTGCCTGGGTGATATTCTATGGAACAATCGTAGTCCTTCAATAATTCCACCCACCTTCACTGTCTCAGATTCAACTCCTTCTGAGTCAGCAGATACTTAAGGTTTTTATGGTCTATGTAGATCACCGACTTCTCTCCATATAGATAATGCCTCCACACCTTAAGGGAAAAGACCACTGTCGCCAATTCCAAGTCATGCGTCGGGTAGTTAACCTCGTGTGGCCTTAGTTGTCAAGATGCATAAGCGACTACTTTCCCATCTTGCATAAGGACACCTCCCAATCCTGTATGGGAAGCATCATAGTATACTACAAAATCCTTCCCTGCCTCTGGCTAAATCAAAACTGGAGCTTCGGTCAAAACCTTCTTAAGCTTCTCGAAGCTCTCCTGTTGCTTATTGGTCCATATAATTCCTTCCTTAATAACTTTGTTAAAGGCGCGACTATCAACGAGAACCCTTCCACAAAGCGTCTATAACAGCCTGCCAATCCTAAGAAACTCTGAACTTTCGCCACAGACCTAGGGGGTTTCCAATCCAAAACTGCCTCAATCTTCCGTGGATCCACCCTTATTCCTTCAGCAGATACCACATGTCCTAGAAACGTCACCTCCTTAAGCCAAAATCACACTTGCTGAATTTGGCATAGAGCTTCTTCTCCCTCAACACTTGCAACACAATTCAGAGGTGCTCATCATGCTCTTCCTCTGACTTTGAATACACTAATATGTCATCTATGAACACAACAATGAACCGATCCAGATAGGGTTAGAAAACCCAGTTCATCATGTCCATAAACGCGGCTGGGCATTAGTCAAACCGAACGGCATTACCAAGAACTCATAATGCCCGTACCTTGTTCGGAAAGCCGTCTTATGGATATCAGCCTCCTTCACCTTAAGCTGATGATATCCAGACCTTAGATCTATCTTCGAGAATACTGCGGCCCCTTTAAGCTGATCGAACAAGTCATCTATTCTTGGCAATGGATACTTGTTCTTGATGGTCAGCTTGTTCAGCTGACGATAATCTATGCACATGCATATAGTTTCGTCCTTCTTTTTCACAAACAAGATCGATGTTCCCTATAGAGACACATTGGGTCGGATAAACCCACGGTCTAGCAATTCTTGGATTTGAGCCTTGAGCTCAACCAACTCCTTTGGTGCCATTTTGTATGGGGCAATGGACACAGGAGCTGTACCCGACAGTAAGTCGATTCTAAACTTCACCTCCCTATTTGGGGGTATTCCGGGTAATTCCTCCGGAAAGACATCCTCAAACTCCCTTACGGTTCTAACTCCACTAACTCCCCCTTCTTTCTCATCCAAAGTACTAATGAAAGCCAAAAACGCCTTGCATCCTTTTCGAACCATCTTATCAGCCTTTAAAGCAGAAACTACATTCGATAGGTAGTTTCTTCTTTCTCCTATCATAACTACTTCCTCATCCTTAGGGGTTCTTAATTCCATTCGTTTGGCTGCACAATCCAATACAACCCAATGCTCCACTAGCCAATCCATGCCAAGTATAAGATCGAATTCCCCGAAGGGTATTCTATTAAGTCGATAAGAAATACCGCTCCTTGAAGTTCCAAAGGTACTCTCCGAAACATCTTATTCACCACTACAGTTTGACCTAGTGGGCTTACTACAGTCATCTCCCTACTAGAAAGTTCAGAGGCTATGTCTAGTGCTTCAACTACACATGCAACATAAGAATGGGTCGAGCCCACATCGAACAAAGTAAAACAAGGCTTGCCATAAATAAGAAACATACCGGTTATGACATCCGGTGCGTCTCTGTCCTCCCTACGGTGAACCGCATACACCAAGCTCGGCTGTCTTGCCTTTGTATTACCACCACCTCAGCCCGGTGTTCCACGTCCTCTTCTGGCACCATTTCCTCTACCATTCGGACCACGCCCTCGCGGTGGCTACTGTCCTCCTTCTCCCGCCTGGTTAGGTCCTTGACCTACTGGTCGTCCCCCTTCGGTTCTCTCGGGACAATCCTTAATCATGTGGTCCTTGGACCCACACTTGAAGCATCCTCCAATCTTTTTCCAACACTCACCCAAGTGTTTTTTCCCACACTGATCACAAGTGCGATCGCCTCTCTAGCGGCTGACTTGCGACCTCGCTGACCCATCAACTCTAGGCCTCTTTTGCTCATTCCTAGATGGCCTTGATGATCCAAAACCTCTTTTCTGCCTATTTCGATCAGTGTTCTGCCTTACAGAATCCTTGATACCTTCGACTACCTTAGCCTTCTCCACTAACACGACAAACTCCGCTCCTGTTGTGGGGCTATCAATAACCTCAAGTCATCCCTTAGTCTGTCTTCAAACCGGACACACGGCTCATGCTCAGTCGACACTATGCCTCGAGCATAACGGCTTAGCCTTAGGAATTCTGCTTCGTACTCAGCTACGGACTTGTTCCCTTGAACCAGCCACAGAAAAGCCTTTCTCTGCGCATCAATATAATGCGTGCCGAAATACTTCTTCTGATATGCCGCCTTAACATATTCCCAAGTAAGATCCTCAGCTAAAGCACCATCCCGCACCGTGAGCCACCATTGATATGACTCATCGCGGAGGAGTGACACCAACCCTTTCAGCTTTTCCTAGTCAGTTAAGTCGAGCTCATCCATAATCCGCTTAGTTGCCTCCCACCAATACTCAGCGGTACTGGGTGCCACACCTGATATACCACGGAACACCTCAGCTCCATTGGCTCGGAGTCGCTCAGGTACCGATTTTTGAGCTCCCATGCCTCCACCTGCTCCAGCCACCCTTTCTAAAACCAGCAAAGATCGCTTGTGACATCTGCGTCATCCCCTGGTCGATCGATATTCCACATCGGTACTGGTGGTGGCATTTCATTCTCAGATCCTTGACCCGATCTAATGGGTTCAGACACGGTCATTCGGCCTCTTCCACGGCCACGCACGTTAGGACCACGTCCCCTTGAATTTATACTTCCGCTTAGTGTTTATCTGATTTAAAGAATTTTATGTATTAGTTTTATTCCACTGATTTAACACGAACAGTTTTATGTTTAATAGTTTTAAGAAGTAGTTCTTTCGATTCCATACACATACAGTCTCAATTCAACCATTCAATCACATTCATGAACTTGCGTTCATTATAGAGAAATGTTGTAGTTGTCGTTGTTTGTTGTTTTCCACTACCCATGGGTATTTTCGTAATTTTGTCCTACAGGGGTATTTTGGTAATTTTCAAATTAGGGTATTTGAAAATGTTGCAAAATAGAGATTGATGATATTTTACAAAATTAAAATACTTGCCGGAAAAATTTCAAAGGTGAAATGATAATTTTATACACTAGGGGTATTTTTGTAATTTTTAAGCGAGGTCTTTTCAAAATTTTTCACAAAATATGGTTCTGGTGACTTTTCAAAACAAGGGTGTTTTAAAGGTTTTTAATTTGAGGTACTTCGTTGATTTTCCTTCTTGAGGTATTTTGGTCATTTATACAAAGTTAGGGGTAATTTAATCATTTTGCAAATCAGGGGTAATTTTGTAAATTTTTCAAACCAGGGTATCTTGAATCTTCACAAGTTAGGGTTTCATGGATACTTTTGCAAAGTAGAGAAATTTTATTGAAATCAAGGGTAATATGGAAATTTTAGAACTAAGGGCATTTTAGTAATTTTTACCACTAAGGATATTTAGGTAATTTGTAAATTAAAAATTTTTAGAAAGTTTTTCCAAAGTAATAATTTTCACAATTCAAAAGGGTAGTTTGTTGACTTTTAAAACTAGGGTTTCCATAAAAATGTGGCTAGTCCCTTTTGGGTTTTAATTATTGAGTTTAGCCCGTGACTAAGTCCTCCTGGTTAGGGTGAACCGAAGCTACGCACTAGGTAGGATTCGAGTGGAGAGGAGGTGAGTCACACGGACTGCTTAAATACCAAGCTCCCACTAAAACCAATCCTAGACATGCGCACAATGGTTGCCACACCCTAACTCGGCGACTTAACCACATGTTTGTTTAATTGGGCACTTAAAATTTTATGTAATTGTTGGGGTAACCTAGTCCTAGGGTTCAAGTACTTATCATGCTAATCTCGTTCCATTTCTACCCTTCTACAATTCATATCATAAATCACACAAGAGATACTGGTGCTTACAGGTGGACTTGGTAGGAGACTCAGTGCCATGCTAGAAAACACCTTATTTCTTAAAATTTTTCACAAAATTCTTTTGGGCTTAATTTTGAAAATGTTTTGGGCCTTAAACCCAAGGTCGAGAGTTTAAAAATTGGGCTCTGATACCAAAATGAAACACCCCAAACCCAAATTTCACAAGCCTCGAATAGGATCTCGCATGCTTCTAAGAAAACCATTCAAATCTTATTTGTTACTTTGCTAAAATTTTTCGTGTTTTTGAAAATAGTTGATTTGGGTTGGGCTCGAATTTTAAAACCCGTGTTGATTAGGTGTTAAAAATAATTTGTCTTTTTTTTTTTATACTTAAGAAAAATTTACTTTTAACTTTGAATTATCAAAATCGTGTCGCATTTAGATAATTAAATTTGCATGCATAAATAGTTCATACTATAGGCTTATTACATCAAAATAAAACCCAAAATAAAAATTTAAAGTACTTAAATAACATAAAATGTCCAATTAATAAAATTAAATCTGGGCATGGTCACCACTAAGCTCCCCGCCAATCTCGGTCCATCACTGATCATCACCTGAAAAACATTCCCACAAAGGGGTGAGTCAAACAGACTCAATGTGTACAATCAACACTAAGTCTCAATAGATATGGCATATCAAATCATACATATTCACATAGCATTTAAATAAAATGATGCAATCCCGAACCCAAACCTAAATGCCATCCGCTACACATCACCCATACCAACCATCACACCATGGGGACTACTAAGTCAACCCTCCATCCGCTACACACCATCGAAGGCAGTCGCTGCAGACGACATGCTCATCGCCCTTATAATTTCGTGGCATAGCCACCAGATATATATTGTGACATAAGTCACCACATTCATATATTGTGACATAAGTCACCACATTCGGATATTGTGACATAAGTCACCACTTTCAGATATTGTGACATAAGTCACCACATTCAGATATTGGGGTATAAAACCACCAATTCACTTCCTCTTTTCATATCACCCATATGCCCCATGTCATACATATCATGCAATATGATGCTTTACTCACATTCTTATAGTTGCACTCATGTGCCATAATAGATCGTATTATATTCCTAGTAGGAGTAGGAAAACGTACCTGAGTACTTTGTACCATCGCATGGTAACTTAGCCATATTTTTCACATTTTTCTTATCACATGCATTAAAGTAAAGCCGTAATCTATTAAGGTTTAGTGTGGGGTATACACCTGGTATACTTATCGAATTTACTAAAATCCCGAAAACTCGATCTATCGCTTTAGATCTTTAATTCCTATATTTGGCCAACCCTAACATGTTAGTAAAAAGCCATTCGGCTATAAAACCAAATCCCGAAGGCTTAATGTAACCAACTTCTTACCTTGCTTGCCGATTTGAGTACTTCTCAAATCCCAAAATTTTGTGATCTTGCCCCCTAGCAATCGGCCAACACTAGGTTGCCTAAATAATTAGTTTCCAGCTTTTGAATAAACAAGAAATAGATTTGAACTACCAGATTTAGCTTTGGCCAATTAAAATATTCACTTACCTTTGTGAATCTAAAATCCCGAAAACTTGTCACTTGGCTTATGAAGATGTCGAAATACCTTAGATCTAAAATCCAGGTTGATCTCCCTAAAAATCGGCTAATATGGAAAATCCCGAAATTCACCTTCCAAGTTTCGGCCAACAAGATTAGGAGAGATTAGATTTCGATTTCAACAGTCAGGAGAAGAAATAAAGAAAGTAGATTGACATAGGTGATATTCCTTACTAATTTAATCAAATGTCCTTCCTTGAAGTAGAGAAATTCGGCTCCTAGAGGATAGGGGAGTATTCGGCTATGGCCACTAATATGTGAGATTCGGCTTTAACAAGGAAAAGAAAAGAGAAGAAAGGTGTATGGGACTTAGAAAGAATCGGCAATGGCTTCGGAGGAACTTGCTTTCGGCTTTTGAAAAGTTTGCAAAAAGAAGAAGAGAAAGGTGAAAAAATCGGCAATGGTTACTTGTGTTTTCCGGCTTTTGACAAAATAAAGAGAGAAGGAGAAGAGTGGCTATAGAATTCGGCAGAGGTTTCAAAAGAGAAAAGAATAATAGCCTTACTTTTCCTCCTCTTGCTGAAATTACTAAACCTAGAGTCCCTTGGCCCACCACCTCCTTCCTCTCACTATCAAATCCCTTAATTCACTCTTCCTTACCCTTTCCAAAAATAATTCATCACCTATCTCCTACCTTAGCCCACTTTTCCAAGCCAATTTCTAAGAGAACTAGAGTTCATCTCAAACTCCTCCCATAGACTCCTTTTTCCATAATCAAGGCAACTCTTGATTCTTATCTAGTAGGATCTCCTTGTTGTCGAAAATAAAAGCTTCCATTTAGCTTCCCATGTGACTCGAACCTTGGCCCATTTACCTCCTAATACCCTTAACTCAACCTTGTCTATCAATATATGCGGAATAAACACATTTAGAAGTGGTGGCGCTATTCCCAGAGGCCTTAAGTGGCGCCCGAGCCACTTTTCCAAGCCCAATTATGTGTTTTATTTCCCCATTTATTTTCTTAAGGCCTATCAGCTTAACTTTTTGACTTAAAATTAAGTAATTTCGTGTTTGGTTGAATGGAATGATGTTGTAATAACATAAGGAAAAGAACTAAATGACCGTAATAATTTTTAGCGTAATTTTTTTAAGTAGATGATTATTGTTGTTATTAAATTTTAATAAGATTATTATTGAAAATAATTTAATAAAATAATAAATAATTTAATCATATTGTAACATAATTATTATTAAATATAATTTAATAAAAATAATTTAATAACATTCTCCTATAAAATATATATAATCTATTTTATTATTTTTAAATTGTAATGCATTTTAATGTGCTAAAATATCATTATTGAAACAAATAATTTAATTATTCTACAATAAAAATATTAAAAGTAATAAATAACATATAAAATTCTAATCAGATACTATCAAAGCCCATTTCGCATCCAATTCTCAAAGTATCTCTAATGCATATATAATTTTTCACCAAGAGGGTGATGAACAAATGGTATATCAAATGTTCAAAAATTTTATTTCCCCATTTATTTTCTTAAGGCCTATCATATACTAATTAGCATGAAGAGACAACTTAACTCCTCTTTTAGACTTAAAATTAAGTAATTTCTAAAGCGCTCACCTACTCACTAAGGTTCATAGAACACATTTATACATACAACTATTCCATTATGAATGCTTTCACATTCAATTAAGCAATTATGCGTAAGCCATAGTCTGGGATATTACAGAATTAACATAAACAAATAACACCATTAATAATTCACCCAATTCACAATCAATTATTATTTCAAACAAATTTTACATTTCATTAAATTTAGTTTTTAAAATCAAAACAAGCATAACTCTCCATTCTAAGCGTCGATTTATAATTTGACTTCATTTCCTTCTATTTTTGACCCTCTATTATCAATTTCTAACAAAATTTCATAACAACTCTACTTGATATCCACTTTATTTTCTCAGGTGAAAAAATCTAACATCTAACTTCAAAATCCAGTCCTTTTTCATGTATACACTAAAAATCTATCAATGTATCACCAAAAACATAAAGAAATCATTAATGGTAACTGTAACACCCCAAACCCGGCCAATACACCCCGATCGAATCTGGCATGTTACGGGGAAGACGTATTTGAGAGGTTAGGTTTCGGATAAAGGTTTGATGAAAACTCTTTGCTGTATTTGTACTTTGTAAAAATCTTGAGCATGATTGTTTTAAAACCGATAGTGCATTTTGCTAACCCGAAAGTTTTGGAAACTTAGTTGAGTCTAATAGTAAAACCAATTCATATCATTTGGAAATACGAGTTATTCCTTTTTAGTTGTTTGAAAACATTTTTAACTTAGTTTAAGTTGGAAAATATTTGAGTTGCATTCATTTTAAGTTACAGTGTGATACCCGATGGTAAAGTTAAAACATATCGCTTTGTAGTTTTGAAAATCCTATCGATCCAAGTTTTATCGAATATTACCCAATAATTTGTTAAGGCATATTTGAAATCAAATTTAAGCATAAAGATAACCAAAGTAAAATTTTAAAAAGGCCTTTTACAACCCAACAAAACCAAATGGAAATAAACAAAGTAAAGTACCAAGTTTTTTTTTTTTAAATCAGTGAAAATCCCATTTTATTCATGGCATGGTCACCTCGAGTCCACCCGGCTCCGTGTCTGCGATCTAAGTGTCACCTGAAATGATAAGGGAGAAGGTGAGTCGCAAGACTCAGTGCATAAATCCCCCTCCCGGTATATGCAACATACTAACACACATCATAACAAAGCAACACAATTAATGCACCGATCCTAACCATCCGTAACACCTTTTCTACCCGTGTGGTACCAAAGCCACCGGTGGTGCCAAACCACCGGTGACCCAAAGTCACGATATCTATCAATGTGGTGCCAAACCACCGGTGACCCAAAGTCACGAAAAATCCATCGTGGGGCCAACCCACGTGTGATACCAGATCACCGTGACAATCCCGTATCTCAAAAGTGGGGCCAACTTACGGTGGTGTTAAACCACGACGGACGAGTCGCTATGAGGTGCCAAACCTCTAGTGTCCCAAAGACACAAGTGTGATACCAAATCACCGTGACCGCATCACGAATCGAATGATGGGGCCAACCCATTGTGTGATACCAAATCACCGCGCCAATCCTATAAAATCAACTGGGGCCAACCCATCGTGGTGCTAAGCCACCGGGATGAGACGCGAGGTGCCAAACCTCCGGTGACCCAAAGTCACAATAATCAATCGTGGTACCAAACCACCGGAGGTGCTAAACCTCCGTGTCCCAAAGACACGGATATCATATTCCCCCTCTCATATCACCCATAAAATGTCATCTTGATGTAAATCATGCAACTCATGCAATCATGCTCACATGCTTAATATGGCATCACATAATACATACACCATAAATCATGATATCATATATCACTACAGATCTCGTAATGAAACGGACTTACCCGAATCCGTACATACCCCATCGGGTATCATATCGGTCATCATACCGCTTTGGTCTTACAAAGGCAATCGGGTTTATTAAACATATTACTAAGTAAAAGTGTGTTAGTTTACACACCTGTTAACACGCAAGCTTAAACCTAACGAACCGATCTAAATCCCTCGATTACCTTGCTCCTAGAATCGGCCAAACATAGATTAGCACCTATACTATTTAGCCAAAACAGATAACTCAAGAGGGCTAACACTTAAACTCTTACCTTGCAAATGGTTTGGTTTCCTACCAAACCCCGAACCAAACAATGGTTCCTCTAACAATCGACCTCCCTCTAAAACACAAACAATTAGCCTCACAAGCCTTTGGCTTAACAACCTCTAAAAGAAAGACCATTAAAGCAAACTCTTACCACCACTTACCCAACGATCGACCAAAGGTAAAGGCTTCACTTGACTGCTTCACTTGATCGCCAACCAAAATCCGGAGACCCTAAAATGAAGTGATTACCAAAACAAAAGATTAACTCCTTTCAACCAAACCAAAATCGGCACTTAACCAACCCCAAAAACGATAAAGCATAAGAGAGGGGAGAAATGGCCATTCGGCCAAGCACTTACCTTCTTCTAAACCGATTGAAACAAGAGCCCAACAAGGTCAACACTCCTCTAATATTCGACAATGAAGAAACTATTAGGAGAGAGGAGAGATTCGGCCAACACTTTAAACAAGAAAGAAAAGAGGATTCGGCCAAGGAGTTTAATACACTTATGTTCGGTTTTGAGTGAAAAAGAGAAAGAAAGAAGGTGTGAAATGGGAAAGAAAGAAGGTGTGAAATGGGAATAGAGTTTCGTCAAGAGGGTATTGAGAGAAGAAAAAGGGAGTATGAGAGGAAGAGAGAAGCTAGTTTCGGCTCAACACAAATGAACAACAAGTAAAAGAAGTGGGAGGGTTCAGCCAAAGTGAATAAAAGAGATGAAAGTTTGAAGGCTCAAGAGCATTCGGCTAACAAAGAAAACCCAAAGAAAACAAGCAACTTTCGGCAAGCTATAGGGGTTTGGTCTTTCGGTTTCATGAAGTAAAGAAAATGAGAGAAAGCTCTCTTGAACATTCGGTGACAAAAGGAAGAACTTGGCTTACACAACTTGACCGAAAATGTACCAAAATGCAATGTGCATTTCGGCACACTCCTCCACTTACCAACCAAAACCGTCCACTCCTTCCCAAAAGCTCTCCAATATTCGGCCATCACCCTCAAACACTCCAAGCCACTAATTCAAATCACTTTGAATTAGTCCACTTCCTTGATTTACTCTTCACCCACCATTTGAGCATTTGACTTGGTCTAAGGCAGAGTTTGAACTGCCTACAACTTCTCCTCTCCATGCCGTCAAAATGGAAGCAAAATGTGGGACTTCTGCAACTTGAACTCCGGACCTCTCCCCCCTGCAAGTGACGCCAATCCAAGCCTCAAGTGGCGCCTATCCTGCCACTCCACCAGCTCCTTTCTTGTACTAACATTTACCAAATAAAACCTTTAAACCCCAGCTTCCTCAGCTCCTCTCACCTAAGCCTAAAAACTGAAATTTTCCCTACCACTCTGGCTTACACTAGGCTTACACCCAAGCCCTCAAAACATCAAAAACAACAACATAGCAAACCAAGCACATGCAAACAAGGCCATAACAAAATAGCCCCTAACCTGGGATATTACAGTTCTACCCCCTTAAAATAATTTCGACCTCGAAATTACACAGTCGAGAGATCTGGGTATTCTTTGTCTCATCATATCCTCGGGTTCCCACGTAGCTTCTTCCATGCCATGATTCTGCCATAGTACATTTTCCAAAGGCACAGACTTTCTACGCAGAACCTTCACATCTCGATCTAGAATCTGCACAGGTTCTTCCTCCATGGTCAAATCTGGATTTACCTCAATCTCTTCCACTGCTACCACGTGCGATGGATCTGAACGATAACGCCTAAGCATCGAAACGTGGAATACATCGTGAATCTGACTCAACTCTGCTGGCAAATCAAGCTGATACGCTATCGGTCCCACTCGCCTTAGTACCTTATATGGTCCAATAAACCTTGGACTTAGCTTGCCTCTCCTTCCGAACCTTAACACTTTCTTCCATGGTGAAACCTTCAGGAAAACTTGATCTCCCACAGCAAACTCTATATCTCTTCGCCTAAGGTCGGCATAGGACTTCTGCCGGTCCAAAGCTTCCTTTAATCGAGCCTGAATCAACTTAACCTTGTCTTCGGTCTCTGTAACCAACTCTGGTCCCATCAACTGACGTTCACCCAACTCCATCCAACATGTAGGTGAGCGACACTTCCTACCATACAACACCTCATATGGTGCTATCTTGATGCTTGCTTGGTAACTATTGTTGTAGGCGAACTCGGCTAATGGCAGAAACTCCTCCCAACTACCTCTGAAGTCCAGGACACAACCTCGTAACATATCCTCTAAGATCTCAGATAACCCTTTCCATTTGCCTCGTCGATCGCGGGTGAAATCTCGTCTTTGAAATCCAACCGTGTACCCAGAGCCTAATGCAACACTTTCCGTAAACCTCGGCGTAATTGGGATCCCTATCCGAGATGATCGACATCGGCACACCGTGCGGCCTCACTATCTCGACACATATACTTCGCTAACCTCTCGAAGTGAGTAATCCACCCTCACCGGATAAAGTGAGTGATTTAGTCAAATGATCCACAATTACCCAAACTAAATCTTCTTGCTAGGCGTTTGGTGAATAGTTAACCCCGACTTCCATCTGTGGAATCTTCATCATCGATGTTCGGCCTTGACCTGCCGACATGTCAAGCACTTCTCCACAAGCTCCGCTACTTCCCTCTTCGCACCGGCCACCGAGATCGCTCTTTTAGATCCCGATACATCTTATCGCCTCCGGGATGCATAGCGTAGGGGCTACTATGTGCGCCTGAAGAATCTTCGCCTTAACTCAATATCCTCTCGCATACAAGCTTTCCCCGAAAACACAAAGACTCCATCACTAGACAAATCAGAACCTTCCAACCCACTATCCCGCAATTGTGACCTCTGCGACTCAAAACCTCATCCATTAACTGTTTTTCCTTGATCCGCTTAACCCAAGTAGGCTTAACTCGCAGCTCGCGAAATATACTTCGTAAATCATACAAACTCAAATGGGCAAACATCGCTCTTAAGTGCGAAACAACCTTACGGCTCAATGCGTGCGCCCCCACATTAGCCTTGCCCGATGATACTCAATCGAGCGATCGTAGTTTTTAGCAACTCAATCCATCTCGACCGCCTCGATTCAAATCTTTACGAGTCAAAAGATACTTCAGACTCTTGTGATCTGTGTAGACTATCGATCTCTCTCCGTACAAGTAATGCCTCCAAATCTTCAAAGCGAAGACTACTGCCGCTAACTCCAGATCGTGCGTTGGATAATTGACCTCATGTGGCCTCACCGCCGAGATCGTAAGCCACAACCTTCCCTCCTACATCAAAGACACAACCCAAACTCAGATGTGATGCATCGCAATATCTCGTGAATTCCTTTCACCTCAAAGTTGAATTAGAACCGAGCTTCACCAAAATCTTCTTCAACTTGTCAAAACTCTCCTGCCGCTTCTCGGTCAAATGAACGGAACCCTTTTCTTAACAATTTGGTCATCGGTCTGCGATCAACGAGAATCCTTCTACAAATCTTGGTAGTATCCTCGCCAAGCCCGAAAACTCGAATCTCGACTCTCGACTTAGGCGGCTTCCAATCCAAAATCGCCTCAATCTTTCGAGGATCCACTCTAATCCCCTCAGCCGACACTACATGACCCAAGAAAGTCACCTCTCTAAGCCAAAACTCGCATTTACTAAACTTTGCATAAAGTTGTTTCTCCCTCAGAATCTGTAATACTACCTGCAAATGCGCATCATGCTCCTCCTCAGTCCTTGAATACACCAAGATGTCGTCAATAAAAACCACGATGAACTGATCCAAATACTGCTGGAACACTCTATTCATCATATCCATGAATGCTGTCGGCGCGTTAGTTAACCCAAATGGCATTACTAAGAACTCATAGTGCCCATACCGAGTACGAAACGCCGTCTTGCAGATATCCGCCTCCTTCACCTTTAACTGGTGATACCTAGACCTTAAATCGATCTTTGAGAATACCGATGCACCATTCAGCTGATCAAACAAGTCATCAATCCGTGGCAGCGGATACTTGTTTTTGATCGTCAGCTTATTCAATTGGCGATAGTCTATACACATCCGCATAGTACCGTCCTTCTTCTTGACAAAGAGTACCGGCGCTCCTCAAGGTGAAACACTTAGCCTGATAAAACCTCGATCCAACAACTCCTGGATCTGAGCCTTAAGCTCCACTAACTCCTTTGGCGCCATCCTATACGGAGCAATAGACACTGGCGCGGTTCTGGGTAACAAATCTATCCCGAACTCTACCTCACGATCCGGTGGCAAACTTGGAAACTCCTCAGGAAACACATCAGCAAATTCCCTAACTGTCTGAACCTTCTCTATAGCAGACTCTTTAGCCTCCAAGGCATACACATGAACCACATATGCTTCACAGCCCTTTCTGACCATCTTTCCAGCCTTCAGAGCAGATACCACATTGGATAGGTAGTCCCTCCTATTACCTATCATGACCACTTCATCACCCTCCGACGTCTTTAGAACCATGTGCTTAGCCACGCAATCCAACTTCGCCTGGTACTTAACCAACCAGTCCATCCCAAGAATCAGATCGAACTCCCCAAACGGCAGTTCCATCAGATCAGCCACAAACACTACCCCTTGGAGTTCTAGAGGTACATCTCTATACAGCTTATCTACAACTACAGAGTGGCCTAGAGGGCTAATTACAGTCATCTGCCTAGAAGATACCTCAAAGTCTAAATCCATGGTCTTCACTATGCTGCTCGTAACATATGAATGCGTTGAACCCACATCAATCATAGTAGTAAATGGAGAACCAAAGATTAAGAACGTACCGGTTATGACGTCCGGTGCGTCGCCCTCCTCTCGGCGCCTCGCTGCATACACTAGCCCAGGCTATCTAGCCTCCGAACTACCTGCACCTCTGCCCGGTGCTCCATGGCCCCGACTAGAACCATTACCTCCTCTGCCATTACCACGGCCCCTCTGCGGTGGTGGTCCATTATTCCTGAACTGAGTACGGCCCTGACTCTCGGACTGAATCCTAGCCAACTTACGCGGACAGTCCCTCACACGATGATCCAAAGAGCCACACTCGAAACATCTTTTTCCACCGGTCCAACATCCTCCCCAATGAGCTTTCCCATAACGGTTACACTGTGGCGGTCCCTGATTAGCAGCAATGACCCTACCAGACTGATTTGGCCCACTCTGTCTAGCCCTTTTCTAAGGATTTCCTGACGACCCAGAAGATCCAAAACTCCGCTTTTGCCTATTCCTATCCAAGTTCTGCCTCACGGACTCTTTAACCCCTTCGGCAACCTTAGCCTTCTCAACCAGGACAGCAAACTCACGCTCCTGCTGTGGAGCAATCAGCAACCTTAATTCATCTCTCAGACCATCCTCGAAACAAACACACCTCTCGTGTTCAAGAGCCACCATACCCTAGCATACCGACTTCGGCCTCAAGAACTACGCCTCGTACTCAGACACGCACTTACTCCCTGTACCAAATTTCTCAAAAATGCCTTCCGTTGCTCATTAATGTAGTTAGCTCCAATGTACTTTTTACGATATGCGACCTTGAAATAATCCCAAGTAAGGTCTTCCATTGCAGACTTTGTCTCGAACCGTGAGCCACCACCGGTATGACTCATCTCAAGAAGTGATACTATCCCTTTAGTTTCTCTTCACGGTCAGTCTAAATCGTCCATGATCCGCTCTGTCGTCTCCACCAATATTCGGTAGTCTTTGAGCCACACCGAGACACACCTCGGAATACTTCACCCGTTTACTCGAGTCGTTCGAGCACGATTTTTGAGCTCCTACGCCTCCACCTACTCCCACTACCCTTTCCGAACTTCGCAACATCGCTTTGTGACATGCGTCGTCCCGATCATTCTCGAAACTCACCACCTCCACCGTGGTGGCGGTACAGATCTCATTCTCTAACCCCTGACTAGATCCTACGGGTTCAGAAGCTGTCATCCTACCTCGACCACGTCCAAGACCACGTCTACCTCTAGCGCTCATAATTAAGATCTCTACTTGTCTAATTTAAAGAATTTTATGCATCAGTAATTATTCCACAGTTTAAAAGCAAAGTCTTATGAATAGTGCTTCCTAAAGAAGTTTTATTTTCGCAAGTCCACCCAGTCCTATTGATTTTTAGTTTCTAAAGTAGTTTACTACTGCTAGCCATTCGATCACATCACATCAAAATCTCAAGCAATGATAAGGGGTACTTACCTGGGCGGATTGGTGCCGGAGTCTCGGTGCCATGCCTTTCAAACCATATTCTTTAAAACCAAAGACACTTAAAACTAGAATTTAAAACATTTTGGGCCTTCGGCCCACAGCCGAGCCTTTGAACTTAGCTCTGATACCACAATTGTAACACCCCAAACCCGGCCAATACACCACGACTGAATCGGCATGTTACGGGAAAACATATTTGAGAGGTTAGGTTTCCGGATAAAGGTTTGATGAAAACTCTTTGCTGTATTTGTACTTTGTAAAAATCTTGAGCATGATTGTTTTAAAATCGATAGTGCATTTTGCTAACCCGAAAGTTTTGGAAACTTAGTTGAGTCTAATAGTAAAACCAATTCATATCATTTGGAAATACGAGTTATTCCTTTTTAGTTGTTTGAAAACATTTTGAACTTAGTTTAAGTTGGAAAATATTTGAGTTGCATTCATTTTAAGTTACAGCGTGATACCCGATGGTAAAGTTAAAACATATCGCTTTGTAGTTTTGAAAATCCTATCGATCCAAGTTTTATCGAATATTACCCAATAATTTGTTAAGGCATATTTGAAATCAAATTTAAGCATAAAGATAACCAAAGTAAAATTTTAAAAAGGCCTTTTACAACCCAACAAAACCAAATGGAAATAAACAAAGTAAAGTACCAAGTTTTTTTTTTTAAAATCAGTGCAAATCCCATTTTATTCATGGAATGGTCACCTCGAGTCCACCCGGCTCCGTGTCCGTGATCTAAGTGTCACTGAAATGATAAAGGAGAAGGTGAGTCGCAAGACTCAGTGCATAAATCCCCCTCCCAGAATATGCAACATACTAACACACATCATAACAAAGCAACACAATTAATGCACCCGATCCTAACCATACGTAACACCTTTTCTACCCCTGTGGTACCAAACCAAACCACCGTGACCCAAAGTCACGATATCCATCAATGTGGTGCCAAACCACCGGTGACCCAAAGTCACGAAAAATCCATCTGTGGGGCCAACCCACGTGTGATACCGGATCATGGCGACAATCCGTATCTCAAAAGTGGGGCCAACCCATGGTGGTGTTAAACCACGAGGACGAGTCGCTATGAGGTGCCAAACCTCCGTGTCCCAAAGACACAAGTGTGATACCAAATCACTTTGGTGACCGCGATCCACGAATCGAATGATGGGGCCAACCCATCGTGTGATACCAAATCATGGCGTCAATCCGTAAAATCAACCGTGGGGCCAACCCATCGTGGTGCTAAGCCACCGGACGAGGCGCGGAGGTGCCAAACCTCGGTGACCCAAAGTCACAATAATCAATCTGTGGTACCAAACCATTGGAGGTGCCAAACCTTTGGTGTCCCAAAGACACGGATATTATATTCCCCCTCCTCTCATATCACCCATAACATGTCATATTGATGTAAATCATGCAACTCATGCAATCATGCTCACATGCTTAATATGGCATCTCATAATACATACACCATAAATCATGATATCATATATCACTACAGATCTCGTAATGAAACGGACTTACCCGAATCCGTGCACATACCCCATCGGGTATCATATCGATCATCATACCGTTTTGGTCTTACAAAGGCAATCAGGTTTATTAAACATATTACTAAGTAAAAAGTGTGTTAGTTTACACACCTGTTAACACGCAAGCTTAAACCCAACGAACCGATCTAAATCCCTCGATTACCTTGCTCCTAGAATCGGCCAAACATAGATTAGCACCTATACTATTCGGCCAAAACAGATAACTCAAGAGGGCTAACACTTAAACCCTTACCTTGCAAATGGTTTGGTTTCCTACCAAACCTCGAACCAAACAATGGTTCCTCTGACAATCGGCCTCCCCCTAAAACACAAACAATTAGCCTCACAAGCCTTTGGCTTAACAAACTCTAAAAGAAAGACCATTAAAGCAACCTCTTACCACCACTTACCCAACAACCGACCAAAGGTAAAGGCTTCGCTTGACTGCTTCACTTGATCACCAACCAAAATCCGAAGACCCTAAAATGAAGTGATTACCAAAACAAAAGATTAACTTCTTTCAACCAAACCAAAATCGGCACTTAACCAACCCCAAAAATGATAAAGCACAAGAGAAGGGAGAAATGGCCATTCGGCCAAGCACTTACCTTCTTCTAAACCGATTGAAACAAGAGCCCAACAAGGTCAACACTCCTCTAATATTCGGCAATGAAGAAACTATTGAGAGAGAGGAGAGATTCGACCAACACTTTAAACAAGAAAGAAAAGAGGATTCGGCCAAGGAGTTTAACACACTTATGTTCAGTTTTGAGTGAAAAAGAGAAAGAAAGAAGGTGTGAAATGGGAAAGAAAGAAGGTGTAAAATGGGAATAGAGTTTCGGCAAGAGGGTATTGAGAGAAGAAAAAGAGAGTATGAGAGGAAGAGAGAAGCTAGTTTCGGCTCAACACAAATGAACAACAAGTAAAAGAAGTGGGAGGGTTCGGCCAAAGTGAATAAAAGAGATGAAAGTTTGAAGGCTCAAGAGCATTTGGCTAACAAAGAAAACCCAAAGAAAACAAGCAACTTTCGGCAAGCTATAGGGGTTTGGTCTTTCGGTTTCAAGAAGTAAAGAAAATGAGAGAAAGCTCTCTTGAACATTCGATGACAAAAGGAAGAACTTGGCTTACACAACTTGACCGAAAATGTACCAAAATGCAAAGTGCATTTCGGCACACTCCTCCACTTACCAACCAAAACCGTCCACTCCCCCCCAAAAGCTCTCCAATATTCGGCCATCACCCCCAAACACTCTAAGCCACTAATTCAAATCACTTTGAATTAGTCCACTTCCTTGATTTACTCTCCACCCACCATTTGAGCATTTGACTTGGTCTAAGGCAGAGTTTGAACTGCCTACAACTTCTCCCCTCCATGCCGTCAAAATGGAAGCAAAATGTGGGACTTCTGCAACTTGAACTCAGGACCTCTCCCCCCTGCAAGTGACGCCAATCCAAGCCTCAAGTGGCGCCTATCCTGCCACTCCACCAGCTCCTTTCTTGTGCTAACATTTACCAAATAAAACCTTTAAACCCCAGCTTCCTCAGCTCCTCTCACCTAAGCCTAAAAACTGAAATTTTTCCTACCACTCTGGCTTACACTAGGCTTACACCCAAGCCCTCACAACATCAAAAACAACAACATAGCAAACCAAGCACATGCAAACAAGGCTATAACAAAATAGCCCCTAACCCGGGATATTACAGTAATTTTCTAAAACCTTAACAAATTTATAAATTAAAACACAAGTTAGCCAAATTAAGATTCACCGATCTCAAAAACATAAGATTTATAAGAAAATTAATAAGATGCACTCACCAATTTGTGGGCTAAAGCTTGGAAACCCTAAAATATGTTTTTCTTCTGTTTCTTTTCTTTCTTCCGTGCGTGGAAGGATGGAGAAGATAATATTCTCTCTCCTTCCACTTAAATGATTTAAACTTTATTTTTTTCTTTTTTTATCATAAATAATAATAGTAATTGAATAGCCACAATTTTTTAGCCACATATTTGGCATGTTTTATTGTCTTTTTAAATTTTTGGGCTGTTAGCAATTTTAGTCCATTTAACTATTTTCAAATTAAAATTTACAGCAATCTAACTTTATAATTTAATCGTTGGACTAGATTAAATAGTCAAATCAACTAAATTACTTATCCTTGATTCAATTTCATTTATAACATAACTCCATAAATATTTTTATTAACTATTTACAGACTCAGTTCATCAAAATAAAACCCAAAATGGTACTTTCCGACACCACTGTATCGAGTTGTTACAAGTACAACTACTTAACATTTCATGCTTATTCAACCCTCAGTTATACCCCATTTTATCATGACCAAAATCATCAACCAAAGTTCTTCAACTAACCATGTCATAAAGTATATTTCATAGCCACAAAACATGTTAAATATCAAGGAAGTTCATACCATTACAAAGGATCAAAACTACCACTTTAGCTTACAAACTTGTACAATAATTCAAATATCAAATGAAAAAAAATATAATGAAATGATCATAAACACACTAAAATTCCTATCTACATTCCATTTATAACGGGGCCAAAAATAAACAAGTAGCTACCAAAAGAGTTGACAGATAGTGTTACCTCCAACGATGTTCCAATCGACAAGAGTCTGTCAACTACAAAGAAGAAAACCAAATAGGGTAAACTTACGTAAAGCTTAGTAAGTTTATAAAATAAAAGATCACATACCTGTCGTTTTAATCATACAATTTGAATAAAACATAACTAGAATTTCCAAGCCTTGTTTCATATTCCCTACCATACCACATGGTTAGACATGTAAATACAACATTGCAAAATACAAATTACTTGTTCACATGCCAAATTCAATATCTCAAAAATATACAACCATGTATGCCACAAGGTTCATTCTTGAACTTTTCGATAACTATTTTGCCCAGAGAATTATAGTAAATTTACTTTGGATACGTGAGAAGATAATGCTTACACAAGCTGACAAATGGGACATTAACCAATACATGATGTTGCTCACATAAGCTAACGAAAAACTGTAAAAAAATGCTAGATTCTAGCCATCGATATGGTATACACCACGGGTACATAGTACTTGGAACTGTAATCACTAGCTGGAACTGTAATCACTAGCATAGGGTGCCTAGAACTGAAACACTGGTACATAGTACCTGAAACTATAATCACAACACCTAGTGCCTGAAACACCTTAATGACATGTGATTTGTATCTTAGCTATTCATTAAGTTCACACGGGCTTTATCCTGTTTTCCTTGGTCATCACAAATACAAATATTAAACCATCATCACATTGATCACATACATACCGTATACTAATATCCATGTAACTATTTACCATACCATACTTTTCATTTCAATCCATTACTTTTCCATTTCAAAACTACTTCAATTAATCGCATAATTATACATGTTTATGTTATCATACACATAATTAAATTAAATTATTATCAAACATAATAAACATTTTATGAACTTACCAACACGCAGTATCTACCAACACTTCAACGACGACCATTCAACGACTATTCCTTTCCCCTCGGTAATCAACCGACGGATTTGTTTCTTGATTTAAATATAATAATTTAATTCAATTAACCAATTCAAAAACATTAACATACTTAAATTCATGTATTTGACCCTTTTATCAATATTTTACACTTTGACCCTAAACTTTTACCTTTTATTCAATTTAGTCCCTAAATCTTAAACTTTCAAATCTGTCACAATTGAACCCAGCCTCAGCTAGTCAAATTCTCTATAGTCCTTATACCACCCATATTTATCAAAATCTTCACAAGAATTTAATGCTATTTTTACTATTTTAACAACTTAGCCCTTAAACTTAAAATAAATCAAAAAGCACTTTACAAAATGGTCCTATTTAGCTATCAAGCTTATAAATCTATCATTAAACGTCAAAAACATCACAAATTCATCAATGGCATAAATAAAAACATTTAACAGTTTTGTGAATTAGTCCATAGGTTAGCTAGATTAAGCTACAACGACCTCAAAAATATAAAAATCACTAAAAATGAACTCAAAACATATACCATGCAAGAGGCTTAATGCTTGGTTGAATGCTTCCCTACTCAACAATGGAGTTTCGATTTTCCAAAGATAAAAAAGGAAGATGATGACTTTGTTCATCTTTTGTTTAAATTGTTTATTAACTTAATTACCATTTTAATCTTTTAATTTAACTAAAATTTCATAAATTAACACCTTCAAACCATCCACTATGATAGACAAGGTATATTTACCTTTTAAATTCCTCAAATCATGGTTCCATAGCCATTCATTACAATTAAACTAATAGCAATTGACTTTTGAATCTTTTATGATTTAGTCTTTTTTACTTAATTAACTATCTAAACGTTAAAATTTTCTAACCAAATTTTAATACGACACTATAATATCCCTGTAAATATTAAATAAAAATTACTGACTCAATGGTTAGAGTTGTGGTCTTAAAACTACTGTTTTTGACACCATTGAATATAGGTTGTTACAACTCTCCCTAAATGAATTTTCGTCCTTGAAAATCTTACTAGAGAAATGGTTTGGATATTGTAATTTCGTAGCTTCTTTGGGTTCCCAATTGGCTTCCTCAACACCGTGACGCAGCCAGACACATTTCATTAAAGATATCCATTTATTTTGAAACTCTTTAGTTTCCCAAGCCATAACCTTAATTGGTTCTTCACTATAGGTCATAAATGGCTGTAACTCTATTTCAACTGGAGAAATTATATCGAAAGGATTTGATTTATACCTTCTCAAAATTGACATGTAAAAAACATTATGAATAAGCTCTGACTGTCACACCCCTAACCTGTATCCGTCGCTAGAATAGGGTAATGAAGCATTACCATAAAAACATAACTCAAACATTCATTTCCAACATTTCATAATCATTGAAAAATCCAATCAAACACATACATAATGTCCCTTTTTTGAGCCCTCGAGGCCTTAGAAACACTTTGGAAATGATCCAAAACTAAATCGGAAACATTTAAAACTTCTAGGATAAAGATGGAAAAATTCACACTGCAGGGGTCACACAGCCGTGTGGCCAGGCTGTGTGGATAAAAAATAGGCCAATTTCAAGTCATTCCTTTAACCCATTTCAAGCTCACAACTACAAGACATTTGCACATATAAACAAGCTTCCACATACCAAAACATGCATATTAAGACCAATTCATTAGGTCAATTATCCTTACAACCAATATGCCATATAGGCACCTCAAATGCAAACATACAATTTATCTAAACATATATATGTACTTAACACATTCCATTCATCAACACTTCATTCATTTTCCATTTCAAAACTCATCATAAATTGACCACATTTATACTATTACAATTAGTTCATATTTACCTAAAAGCATAACTCCACTTAGACTTATATAAAAATATCAAACATGGTTATTCCAAACATACCTAAACATGTGCATGTTTGAGCATACCATACTTGGCTTATACCATGTCAATATCACTTATCATTTGAATCATTATTTACATGCATCTCAAAAAAAACATATACCTAACTTAAATATATATATGACCATAACTCATCCATATATGTATTTAGGTTAATTTCATATAAAGTTATACCATAATTAACCACAAGCTAAATTCACATTCAAACATACCAAATGGGTCATAATTCAACCAATTATACTTGACTAAACTCTATATCAAATCATGCCTTAAATGATTATTTTGTAAACATGCCAACACTTACCACTTTGCCCATAAAAACCATGCATCAATTTGATCATATAAACACCAACCATTAAGCATCAAAGTGTAAAAAGCACACCAATCATCAAAGCATCAAAATAACATAAGTTTCACAAATTCATAGCAATATTACATGCCAATATCATCAACTAAACATTAGACATAGTCCACCTATACATGCCATTATAACTATGACCAAAGCATCAATGTAACGCCCAAAAATTCTTATTTCAGCATTTATGAAAATGTGACACAATTGTGTATCTGCTTCAGTGGTTAAATGTTCTGGGTATGTGTGTGAGGTCCCATGCTCAAGCTTTAGCTTTAGCAAATTTTGTTATTTTTGGATCCAATCCCTACATTTGCTCTGTAGACTTATATTTAATTGCCTAAAATTTCATATTAGAATGAGTCTGTTGATTTGAGTGGTAAAGGAGTCTGTGTGTTGTGTGGAGGTCCTGTGTTCGAATCCTTGCGCGAACGAGGGAGTTTATTTTTGCTCATTTTAGTAAGGAGTTCTGATTGTATTGAAAGACTGAGAGTGGGTGGTTAGGAAGTGATCTAGTGGGGAGTTATCAGAATATCTCAAAAATAATTTTTATTTCTCTCTCCCCAAGAACATCTGAAGTTAGATTTCTCTTCTCTGCTATTATTCTTTTTTCTTTTCATTTTCCTCCCTTCGTTGCTATTTTTCCTTTCTTTTGGATCGTGTTTTTGATTCTTGTTAATACGGTATTTACGCGTTATTCTGGTAAGTGAGATTTTAGTATCTGAAGCATAGTTTTACAACTTGTTGGTGTTGGTGTTTTGAAGTGTAAGTTAGAGGACTGATTTTGCATATTTTTGGTACAGGAGAAGGTGGTGTTCGGTGAAGTTTTGATTTGATAGCCTAAATCGTGTTGGGGTTTCGTTTGAGTCATCAGTAAGACTTTGTGTGTTATTTCGGGTTATGTATCAATTTGTAACCGACTATTAATTGAACGTTGGTATGGCAATTTTTAGGCTCTAAAAGGCTCATGTTTGCATTTTCTATGAAGCGATATTAGGTGTGTACCCAAAATGCAAAAATCAAGCTTTCGGTAAAAATTAAAAAAGGCCACTATCGATGCCACACTAGCGTGTGGTCACCCATGTGGCAGGCCGTGTGGTCACCCGTGTGGTAGGCCATGTGTGATAATAAGGTCGTGTGATCGATGAAGGCCAATCTGTGTGCAAGACACGACTGTGTGATGGCTAGGGTGTGGTCGTGTGGACCACACAGGAAAAAATAAACTGAACCTGTGTGTAACATCCCAAATTTGGGCCTAGTAGGATTGGGGCCCAATGGTCCTTGAGCAAGGGAACGTTTAAAATTTTTAAGAATAAGATAATGGCATTAGTGCAAGTTGGACCTATTAGGTGAGTTATTTTGGAAGGTTAGGGGGCATCTATGAAGTCTCGGGTTCAAACTTTGGCTTTAGGAAAAGTTGGTTTTAGGTGAATAAAACCCTGAGAGTTAGTAGTAGGCTTTAAGAATAAAATGTGGAGAAAAATGACACAAGGGGAGTGTGTGGTGTAGTGGCAAAGTGACGCCACATAAGAGACAAGGGGGTGACGCCACAAGGAAGGAATAAGGTCCAAGGTTCAAGTCCATAGGGTTATATTTAGTTACGCATAATTTTAGACACAAGAAAGTGAGTGGTCTAGTGGCAAGGCATCATTAAGGGTGCAATGGAAATTGGATTCGAATCTCATGACAAGCAAGGGAGTATTTGTTTTGTGAATTGGATGAGAAGAGTTTGAGTTGGATTTAAACTCTGCTAACGGACGGATCCCACATCAGTAAGATACAAAGAAGGAAGGTGAGAAGCTAGCTGTATATAGAGCATTCTATGAGGAGAGTTAATATACCTTGGTGGGCGTTTGAGTGCAGACCTAGAGGATAATCACCAATAGTAGCGAAGGAAGGGCTGCTATAATGTGAGGTGCACGACAAGGTTACGGTGAGGTTTTGGTTTCTGAGAAGTGTATATTAAGTTATGATTAATCGTTAGGTGATGCCGATTGTAGGTTCGTGACTAAGGGGTTTGCAGCGCGCGTGGTTACTAAGTGTGTACAAACACTACACACACGATTTTGGCAATACTGAAAAGTCAAAAAGTCAAAATGGCTAAATGGGCCCGATGGGCCCTGAGGCTAAGTTTGATGAAATGGTTTGGTTAGTTATACGAATTGAATTAGTCATGCATGATACATGAACTGGATTTGTTTTAGGCCTAATAGGTCATATGATGAGATTTGAGCCTAATGGGCCGTAAAGGAGTGATTTGGGCTTGATGGGCTTATGGGGACGTAGACATGTATGCTAGGGTTTATGGACCTTAGGTCTAGTTTGAACAACTCTTAAATTCCATAAGACTTAATTTTTCTAATTAAACATGTCTGTGAACAAGTCACTGGGTTAGGGTGTGGCAACGGGCATACGTATGTCTAGGATTGGATCCAGGGAGAGCTTGGTATTTAAGTGGCCCTAGTGGCCCACCTCCTCTTTTCTAGAATCTTACTTGGTGCGTAGTGTTTGTTCACTTTAGCCGCGAGGACTTGTTGATGGGCCAAAGTTCATAACTAAAATTCGAGAGGGACCAAATACCCTTATATTTGTTAAATTACCAAAATATCCCTAATTTACAAAATTACTAAAATACCCCTAATTTATGAAATTACCAAAATACCCTCGATTTACGAAATTAACGAAATACCCCAATTTTCAAAATTACCAAAGTACCCCAGTTTGCAAAATTATTGAAATACCTTTGATTTGTGAAATTACCAAAACACCCTGTAGGGTAGAATTACGAAAATACCCCTAGGTAGTGAAATGACGAAAATACCCTTATGTGACGAATATGAGTTTGTGGATGTTACTTTTGTGTTTGATGCATTCATATGATATTCTTCTTAGGATGCATATGGGTGGGAATTATGCTACGAAGGAAGATTTGAGGATCGCATGGCCGTATGGTATGGATCTAGGATCGCATGGCCGTATGGTATGGATCCACCGCAGGCTTTTAACCACCGAGTAGCCATGCTGCACCGATAATGTTACCGAGGGTTGTGTGCCGTAATTATGGGCTTTGTGCCAATACCGAAGGCTTTGTGCTGTTATTATGGCTTTGTGCCAATCATATTTACCATGGCTATGTGCCTAACATATATATTGATGACTCAGTGTTAATATTTGAGGATCGCATGGCCGTATGGTATGGATCCAGGATCGCATGGCCGTATGGTATGGATCCACCGGAGGCTTTAAGCCCAATATTTGATTAGCAGCTTTGCTACAACATTCGATAGTACCGCAATCGGGCTACCCTTAGTGTGTAGCGGAGGGGTGGGTCGAGCTAAAATTCCCTACAGGAGTCATAAGGTTGGAAGGGAAATGGTGTGTAGCGGATGGATTTTTGGGGTGGGTTTTGCATTATTTGTTTATGAATGATACGATATGATATGATATGAGGTCATTGTAGGATAAGGCCCAAGACTATCGATTTTGATAGGGCTTAGGCCCAATGTGGATATTTGTAAGTGATTTGTTTTCCAAGCGTTGTGCACACTGAGTTTCAAAACTCACACCCCTTTAATTTAATGTTTCAGGTAATCCCGAATAGATGACTCGACGTGGGAGAGAACTTGGAGATGGCCACACTACAAGAGGCTTGAATTTTCATTTATTTGTTTCAAAATACATGCTTTATTTACTTAATTTTTAGTGGATGTAATAAGACCTTGTACTCTGTTTTGACTTTAGATTTAATTTGGGGTTTGAGATTAAATATTTATTTAATTATTAAACATAAGTAAGCTCTTATGTTCAAACTTGGTTTACTAAATGTTTAAAATAATAAAATAGGTTTTTTATCTTTAATTAATAAGTCTATTAGATTTTGGGCTTTTGGGCCTTAATTTCTTAATTAGCAAAACCATTTTGAATTGTGCCTTTAATGTGACATTCGGGATTCGGGCCTAACTTTTAGGCCGGGTTTTAGGTGTTACATTTAGTGGTATCAGAGCCTAGGTTGCAAAGCTCGGGCTGTGAATGGGCCTTAGATTTTGGGTTTTTTTTTTTTAAAAAATTTTGGCAGGATTCTTGAAGTGCGGATCATTGAGCCCTTGACATTGAGCCAAGTAAGTTTTTCTGTTATTGTTTGAATTATTGAACTGCATAGATAATGGGCTACTTAAAAATAGGCTTTTAGAGACTAAAGCCCGTAGGAAACTTAAGCCTGTAGTGGATTCTCGATAGCGAAATAACTTTAAGAAATTGTTGTTACTTACATAAGACATGTGCCCTAAACAAGTGGAATTAAGTACTAATTTCATAAAATTCTTAAATCAGAATGCGCAGCAAAAGCATAGTGGTGTGACTTGAGTGGTGCGTTTAGTAGTTAGTTGGAAATTTCGAGGACAAAATTTCTTTAAGGAGGGTAGCTTTGTAACATCTCGAATTTGGACCTAGTAGGATTGGGGCCCAATGGGCCTTGGGCACGGGAGCATTTAAAATTTTTAAGAATAAAAGAACGGCATTAGTGCAAGTTGGACCTATTAGGTGAGTGATTTTAGAAGGTTAGGGGGCTTCTATGAACTCCCGGTTCAAACTTTGGCTTTAGGAAAATTTTGGTTTTAGGTGAATAAAACCCTGAGAGTTAGTAGTAGGCTTTAAGAATATTAAATGGAGAAAAATGACACAAGTGGAGTGTGTGGTGTAGTAGCAAAGTAACACCACATAAGAGACAAGGGGGTGACGCCACAAGGAAGGAAGGAGGTCCAAGGTTCAAGTCTTGGCTCTTGCAATTTGGATTTCTTTTTAAATGGACTCTAGAATTTTGCCATAGTGTTATATTTAGTTGCGCATGATTTTAGACACAAGAAAGTGAGTGGTCTAGTGGTAAGGCATCATTAAGGGTGCAAGGGAGCTTGGGTTTGAATCTCATGACAAGCAAGAGAGTATTTATTTTGCGAATTGGACGAGAAGAGTTTGAGTTGGATTTAAACTCTGCTAACTGAGGATCCCACATCAAGAAGATACAAAGAAGGAAGGTGAGAAGCTAGCTATATAGAGAGCATTCTATGAGGAGAGTTAATATACCTTGGTGGGCGTTTGGGTGCACTCAGAGGATAATCACCAATAGTAGCGAAGGAAGGGCTACTATAACGTGAGGTGCACGGTAAGGTTACGGTGAGGTTTCGATTTTCGAGAAGTGTATATTAAGTTATGATTAATCGTTAGGTGATGTCAATTGTAGGTTCATGACTAAGGGGTTTGTAGCGCGCGTGGTTACTAGGTGTGTACAAACACTACACACACGATGTCAGCAATGTCAAAAAGTCGAAAAGCCAAAAATGGCTAAATGGGCCCGGTGGGCCCTGAGGCTAAGTTTGATGAAATGGTTTGGCTGGTTATACGAATTGAATTAGTCATGCATGATACATGAACTGGATTTGTTTTTGGCCTAATAGGCCATATGATGAGATTTGGGCCTAATGGGCCGTAAGGGAGTGATTTGGGCTTGATGGGCTTATGGGGACGTAGACATGTATGTTAGGGTTTATGGACCTTAGGTCTAGTTTGAACAAATCTTAAATTCCTTAAGACTTAATTTTTCTAATTAAACATGTTTGAGAACAAGTCACTATGTTAGGGTGTGGCAACGGGCATACGCATGTCTAGGATTGGATCCAGGAAGAGCTTGGTATTTAAACGGCCCTTGTGGCCCACTTCCTCTTTTCTGGAATCCTACTTGGTGCATAGTGTCTGTTCACTTTAGCCGCGAGGACTTGTTGATGGGCCAAAGTTCATAACTAAAATCTGAGAGGGACCGAATACCCTTATATTTGTTAAATTACCAACATATCCCCAATTTGCAAAATTATCGAAATACCCCCGATTTGCGAAATTATCGAAATACCTCAATTTGCGGAATTAACGAAATACCCTCAATTTTTAAAATTACCAAAGTACCCCGATTTGTAAAATTACTGAAATACCCCTAATTTGTAAAATTACCAAAATACCCCTATAGGATAGAATTATGAAAATACCCCTAGATAGTGAAATGACGAAAATACCCTTATGTGACGAATATGAGTTTGTGGATGTTACTTTTGTGTTTGATGCATTCATGTGATATTCTGCTTAGGATGGATATGGGTGGGAATTACGATACGGAGGAAGATTTGAGGATCGCATGGCCGTATGGTATGAATCTAGGATCGCATGGTCGTATGGTATGGATCTAGGATCGCATGGCCGTATGGTATGGATCCACCGCAGGCTTTTAGCCATCGAGTAGCCATGCTGCACCGATAATGTTACCGAGGGTTGTGTGCCATTAATATGGGCTTCGTGACCGTAATTTTGGGCTTTGTGCTAATACCGAAGGCTTTGTGCTGTTATTATGGCTTTGTGCCAATCATATTTACCATGGCTATGTGCCTAACATATATATATTGATGACTCTGTGTCAATATTTGAGGATCGCATGGTCGAATGGCATGGATCCAGGATCGTATGGCCGTATGGTATGGATCCACCGGAGGCTTTAAGCCTAATATTTGATTAGCGCCTTTGCTTAACGTTCGAGAATCTGTAATCGGGCTACCCTTGGTGTGTAGCGGAGGGGTGGGTCGAGCTAGAATTCGCCACAGGAGTCATAAGGTTGGAAAGGAAATGGTGTGTGTAGCGGATGGATTTTTGGGGTGGGTTTTGCATTATTTGTTTATGAATGATACGATATGATATGATATGAGGTCATTGTGGGATAAGGCCCAAGACCACCGATTTTGATAGGGCTTAGGCCCAATGTGGATATTTGTAAGTGATTTGTTTTCCAAGCGTTGTGCACACTGAGTTTCGAAACTCACTCTCCTTTAATTTAATGTTTCAGGTAATCCCGAATAGACGACTTGACGTGGGAGAGGACTCGGAGATGGCCACACTACAAGAGGCTTGAATTTCCATTTATTTGTTTCAAAATACATGCTTTATTTACTTAATTTTTAGTGGATGTAATAAGACCTTGTACTCCGTTTTGACTTCAAATTTAATTTGGGGTTTGAGATTAAATGTTTATTTAATTATTAAACCTAAGTAAGCTCTTATGTTCAAACTTGGTTTACTAAATGCTTAAAATAATAAAATGGGCTTTTTATCTTTAATTAATAAGTCTATTAGATTTTTGGCTTTTGGGCCTTAATTTCTTAATTAGCAAAATTATTTTGAATTGTGCCTTTAATATGACGTTTCGGATTCGGGCCTAACTTCTAGGCCGGGTTTGGGGTGTTACAGTGTGGGCCCACACGAACATGCCATAGGGACGTGTGATATTTGGGCCAGGCCGTGTGATCCACACGGGCAAGGCCAATCTGGGTGTGTAGGCCACACGGGCAAACCACATGGGCGTGTAGGCCCATTTATCTAAAATGTTTCTTAGGGTTTCACAAGTCTCCCAAGTCGACTGTGAACCTACTGTAGGGTCAGTAAGTGCAACTTAGACCCTAAATCGTGTGACCTGAGTACATAATATTTGTATGGAGCATGTTAAATTTGTGCATGTTTACTGGTCCGTATATACGACTGATAACTGAATTTTAGCATATAAGCATGTATTTCTGTATGTGTGCATTGATCATGTTTAGTTACATCTGCATTGGGGTGGGATGATTAATTATTGGAGGAAGTGTACTGAAAGGCTTTATGCCTATTATCTGGTAGCTCAACTGCAATATTACTGATATGTGCTGCATTCGGTACGACTTGGTGTGTAGGGCTAGGTGGGTGTTTTAAACCCTACATGGTGTGTAGCGATGGTCGGAGATGGTGTGTAGAGGCTGGTGGGTAGGATACTAATTTCTGTTATTGTGTGCATACTGTATCTGAGATGGGCCAATGCCCTAAATTATATCTGAAACTGTATCTGAATCTGGAATGGGTTTAGGCCCCAGACTGCATTTTACTGATAACTGTTGTCTGATTGTATGCATGTCTTCTATGGGGACTACACACTGAGTTTATGTAAACTCACCCCTTTCTGTTTTAATTGTACAGGTAATCCCTAGACTTAGACGGATTGGTGAGGTGGAGGACTCAACGGTGACCACATGTCTAATGAACTTCTTTAATTTCATTATGGTTTTTATTTTCTATTCTTCTTCTGGGGTATTTTTGATGTAATTTGGGACTTTTGGACTGTTTGCCTTTATTTTAAATTTTAACTATTTTCATGGATTTTTAAACTGTAAAACCCAACGAACTCGGTTTAATTAAAAACAACATTTTTTTTCTAAACGTAAACAGTTTTATTAAAATATCACAGTTTTAAAAGCTTCCGCTACAGAATATGTTTTTTTTAAACGTATGAAATTAACGAGAATATAATATTGAAATTGACGAGGGATAAATAGAAGCTAATAAACAGAAACGGTCTTAACTTGATAAATCGCTTTCAAATCCTGTCCCATGTGACATCGCCAGATTTGGTCATAATGTCTAGGCCGGGATTGAGGTGTTACAATCAAAATCTACTGATAAAATAGATGGATAGTGTGATGGATATTTTACTAGCTTCCAACTCGATCGATCTTCCGATAATCTGTAAAGTAAAGGAAAATAACTACGTAAGCAATGAATACTTAGTAAGTTCGTATAAACTTAAACATAGCATAGCATTTCAATAATAAACATTATAGGTTAAATATAAACATGTACCAATGCCTCAAGACTCATCAAACCATAATCATCGACTCATAAATGAATAAGTTCATTAATGTCGCATATTTATTGACCATTCAAAACATGATAGGATTTCATGAGACATAATATATAATCATCAACCTTTTTATAAGATTATATATCTTTTTATTTACTTACTTTCCATTCCATTCCCAATGCTTATCATAAGCCTAAAAAACATTATTAATTCTCGATTCAGTGTATTTATCCATGACATAGGTAGATTCATCCATAGCATAAACAATTTTCTCACATACAATTACATCATTTATCACATTAAACCTTTTATAACATCATAACACATCCCAATTATGCACTTATCGTTTCATTCCCTTTTCTTACTGTTTCATATGCATAGTATAAGCATAATCATAAACATCAATCATATCCACAAACTTGGCATAAGCTTAAGCACATCAACAACACATGTTAGTTTATTTAAACATGATTCATATAAATTTGGCATGGATAACCATTATACTTGAGCATGATTCAATTGGATTTTATCATCCATCTCAACATAACATATTTTTAATGCAGTTCACCATTTCAAAGTCTTTCATACATACATTTCTTGGTTCATATTGAGCACTTACCATTTCATTTGCATAACATACAACATTAACCATAGCCACAAGCTAGTGATTAAACACATAACTTAACAACATCATCAAATGGTAAGATATGGTACATAAACATAACATCACTTAAATCATACTTTTCATAAACATGAATGTTCATACTTTAATCATCAATACATCATACCTTTCGATAATTATCGTAGTGAAATCAATCGGTGCCCTTACCGAAGCTTACACAATGTGTGCTAAACGATGGTCGAAACCATCCCTTTTCTTTAATCAATGGTCGAAGCCTTCCCTTTTCATATCTTATGAGAAACCTAATGATGATTGAAACCCTGGTACACGTTTCATATTGTGCCATAGTCCAACTATGGTCTTATATGTGCACTACCATGGCTTTATCATGGTCTTACGCTTATAGTGCCATAATTCGGTTATGGTCTCATCATTAGAATGCCATAGCCTAGCTATGGTCTTACATATATATACATTGCCATGGTCCAACCATGGTCTTATGTCTGAAAAACTACCATAGCCTCGCTATGGTCTTACGTAAACATTGCCATGGCCCAACCATGGCCTTGAATATTTTTTACGTTGTGCTGCCATAATGTCTTTCAACCAGGGATATTATTCGTTTCCTTCAAGCTGAAAAATTTGATTCACACATATATACACAAATAGATAATAATTTATCAAAAAATTAATTAATTGAACTAACCAAGTTACGAACTTACCTAGTTAAATTGCAAAAAGGACAAACTTTAGGGGCATTTTGGTAATTTTCTATTCTCATCGATTTTCCACTTAATGTTGATCTAAATTAATAATTTCATTCAATATATTAATTTAGACAGTGAAAAATACATTTTATACAATTTAGTCATTTTGACATTTTATAAAATTACCCTAACATTTTACTTTTATTCAATTTAGTCCTTAAGCCTAAATCATGCAAATTAACCATTTCTAATGCCAATTTTTATAATCTAAATATCCATGGCACACAAAACAGCCCAAATTTGTAATAATTTCACATCAAATCCTTATATTTTTACTAATTTAACAAATTAGTTCCTAATCAAAAAATTCATCAAAATTACTTAACAAAATACTTTTAAATATCAACCAACATCTCAAATTCATCATTTAATAACTAAAATCACATAGATTCATCAATGACAATATTCACAATCTTTAATAGTTTCAAAATTGAAGGTACGGGTTAGCTGGACCTAGTTGCAACGATCTCAAAAACATAAAAATTAATGAAAACGGGGCCAAAATGACATAGCATGCAAAGGTTCAACCATGGTCGAACCAAAAAGCCTTTAGCAATGGCTTTTTTCTACCCAAATTCAGTGGAAGAAGAATAAGAAAAGATGGTAACTTTTATTTTTATTTTATTTTATTTATCAAATTACCATTTTAACCGTGGTTAATAATTAAATAAAACATCAAATTCATGTCCATTTTAAACCACTAGCTCCTTAAATGGTTTAATTACCATTTAAGTCCCTTTCCCTTTATTCAATAAACCCTTTAATCACTCAAATCAAATAGTGATCAAATTTTACATCACGATTTAGTCCTTTTTAATTAATTAACTATCGAAACATTAAAAATTTTCAAGAAAAATTTAATACCACTATAATGACACTCCATAAATATTTATAAAAATATTTACGGCTCAGTTTTTAGAAATGAGGTCCTGATACCTCATTTTCTAAAACCACTTGACTTAGGTCTTACCACTTCAACTTAATAAATCGCTTATATAACAAAAATTATCAAATCAAAAACCTTTTTAAAATCACATTTGACTCGTAAATATTAAATAGTATTATTTACGAACTTACTCGTCAGACTTGGTGGCCCTGAAACCACTATTTCTGACACCACTTAAAAACGGGTTGTTACACTGATGATAAAGCTAAACGGTATGCTACTATACCTATTCTTTCAAAAACATCGTACGGACCAATAAACCTTAGGCTTAGTTTTCCTTTCCGATCGAAACGAAGATCTTTCTTCCAAGGCAATACTTTTAGGTATAATTTTTTCACCAACCTGAAACTCGATATATTTTCTTTTTAAATTAGCATACAATTTCCTATAGAAAGTTCACCTCTAAAAATATTGAGTGTGGATTGAAAATGTCTCAAAATCAAAATGATGCTACCCACAACCCCATTAACAAAAAAAATAATGCCAACCCCACCAATTTCTCCACTCCAATGAATGACAATTATGCCACCAACTCTGAACTTCCTTCAACCCAATCATAACCATTATGGAAGCCCTTACCCAGTTCTTGAATGCCCTTAACACTCTTTTGGCTAACCCAACCATTGTGGCCTCTCTTTCAATCCCCAACACCCCATTATCTTCTACTACCCTATAAGATCCTAAAGATGACCTTCTAAAACAAATCTTCTCTTATTTGGCATTTCAGCCTCAACCCATTGTTGTGGTTGTTCCTCTAAATCAAGCTTCCCAACAACAACAACTCCATGATTTTCAACATCATTTTATTGAGATGTAGGAAAAACGTGTCTTATGGAGGATCAACTCTTGTCTCAACAACGTCAATTCCAGGAACAAAAAGAGTGTCAACATTTGGATCAGTAAAATTCTTGTAATGAACAATTGATCATAGAGTTGTGAGCAACCAAAGAGGCTGCCAAATGAGGTGATTTACCCCTTCCGCTGGAACCAAAAGGTATACCACACTCTATGGTCTATAATGATAAGAAGGATAGCGATGATAATGAAATGCTGCAAGATCTTCAACCTATCAATCATCCTGACACACATGTGGCATCGCCCCCAGTGATCACCCAATCATCAACTTTTAAAAAATAATAATATTTTGGATGTTGGCACATGTCAGGTGGTACTAGTCTTTATTTTTCAAAATATCCATTAAAAATACATGTACTTAGAGAAGGAAAATATATCTTTTAATGGGTGTTGCCAGTTTGTTAGGCAACACCAAAGAATTTTTTTAATAAAAATTATTTTTGGGTGTCACTGGTATGTCAGGTGACACCCATTAAAATATTTAAAAATAATACTTTTTTAGGTGTCATTGTCGTGTCAATCGATATCAGTGATATCTAAAAAAAATCATTGTAGAAATAGTAGTTCGAATCTTTGGTAATTGTTTTAGAAGATTTGGAGCTGGCTCTTAAGAGATTTGAACCATAGAAGTCAACGAGAAGAAGGAAATCTCTTCTTTAGTGTCAAAATTGGCACGAAAGGCCACCATAAATGGTGACATTAGTGGCTATTGAGTATAGCGGTTAGGGTTTTCAATTAAGAAGAAGGTAAAGAAAAAAAAGGAAATAAAAAATAAAAAAGACAACTAAGTACGAAGACTAGGATTTTCAATTGAGAAAAAAAAGAAGAGAAATTTGAATGGGAAGGAAAAGAGAGTATATAGAAAATTGAGAATAAAATAGAATAAAAAAATGAAAAATATTAAATTCTCTTTCATATCTCTATTTTCCATATCTATTATTTTCTTTCATTTCTCATATTTGATTCTTTATTTTCTATAGAATATTCAATTCCCTTTTATTATCTCTATTTTATGTAGTTGTTATTCTCTTTCCTTTCCCTTTCTCGTCTTTCTATCTTTCTCTCATATCTCTTTCTCTCTCGTCTCTCTTTCTGCCATATCTCTTTCTTTCCTACTTTAATCTTATTTAAGATTATTTTTTTGAAATAATATTTCATCTACTGATGGTGATATTGACAAGTTAAGAAGACAAGAACCACCTATGAAGCAAGCATTGGTCATGGGCTTTCCCTTTTATTTTTTTCGGTTTTCTTTTTTTTTCTATTTCAACTCTTTCTTTTCATCTGTTTTTTTCCTATTTCACCTATTTTTTTTAATTCCCACTGGTGCCACCTGACACACTAGCGACACAAACTTTTTTTTTTAAATTTTACTAACTGGTGTCGCTTAAGGCACCCATTAAAAAAATTCTCTCCTAAATACTCATATTTTTAACGAGTATTTTGAAATATATAGACTAGTGTTGTCTGACACAATAGTGGCACCCAAAAAAATAATTTTTTTTAAAAGTTGATGATTGGATCATCATTAGGGGGCGACGCCGTCGGTGTGTCAGGTGGCACCGACAGGCACTGTAAAAAACGAACCATTTTCGTACATTAATTCTGACTGAAGTCTTTTCATAAATAATTAATTATTTTGAGTCAAGGTAAAAACACCGAGAAAGGCAAAAAAGTTAAGTGGCGGTCGTCGACTGAAAGGTTAAGAAAATCCTATAATATCAAATTAGAGTTTGAAAGAGTTGGCGGGAGTATAGAAGTTATGTTTAGTGTTTTTTTTTTTTTTTTGGTCAATCAACATTTCATTCAAAGCAAAAGAAACTTAAGTCACCATACAAAGCACCAAGATAGAACAGAAACTAGAAAACTTAACCAGGCATGGCTAGTAGGCCATCCTTATCTAGAATATGGCCTAAAGAAAATGGTGGTTAGTGCAACTAGTAAAAAAACAACATCTCCTTCCTATAATAAAAAGCCACCCAATCAACAGCCAAATTAGCAGAACACTTAACAGACTTAAAATGCACATGGGAATCTTGGGAAAGATAGAATCCAATTTTTTCAAGATAGGCTTGAGTTTCCAATGACTACACTTATCTAATTTCAAAATCTCCTTATACACAATCATTAAATCCGTAGCCATAATAATTCTCTGATATCCTTGCTTCAAAGCAAGATCAGCCCCCAACAGGATTGCCAAGGCTTCCACTATTTCAAGAGAGTCAACAAATTCTAGAGAACCTCCTCCATTAACTAGAGAACCCGTTTCATCCCTAGCAACCACACCAATTCTAGCAATCTTTGTCAAATAATCAAAAGATCCATTATAATTAATTTTGATTACCTGCCTTTAGTTTCTTCCAAATTGAATCATAAGTAACATCTACAGCCATAAGCCCTCTACGAGGGATCTGAACTCCATACCAGTCCATAGACTCCAAAATTACAACTTCAATCTTATTAATTGTGGCCTTAAAGTCTAAATACCCCCAAAGTTACCTGGCATGACATCTTCCAAATATGCCATAAAGTGTAAACCACTCTGAGCTTAAGCTCCTCAATTCCTTGCTTCAACTAGTCAATCCTGCTCCAAGTCTGCAAGAACCAGTGATCAAAAGTACTGATGCTCACTTTTTGGATGCACATTCTATGAAAAGCTTCAAACCAAACAGCATGAACCCATTCACAACCAAAAAATAGATGCTCAACAGTTTCCTCCTCACAATTATTCAAACAACATAAAGGAGATGCAACACAAATTCTTTTCCATAAACCAATCCTAGTAGGGAAAGCATTATGACAACATTTCCAAAGGAAAACTTTACACTTACTAGGAATCTTAAGCATCCAAATAATCTTTCAGACCTTGGAATCAGTGATTTGTGACGATGAAGCTTTATCATGCCTCATATCTTGCTTCTTCGATCGTAACAGCTGCTATCCAGATTTCACAGTGAATTCCCCTTCAGTACTGTGTGGCCAAATCAGGTGATCCTCTTATTCAATATTCAAAATTGGAATTCTTAGGATAGCCTCTCGAGCCTTTTCATCAATCCATTGTTCAATACTGAACAAGTCCCACATTTCTCCAATTTTCCAAAAAAATTTCTTCAACCTTCATAGAAAGATCCTCCTCACAATCCCTTGGAAAAGGAATTTGATTCCCATTAATCCCTACTGATCGTGTCAAACAGTCGATTTTTAATATTTATAAATGAATGATCGAACCTGTAGACTAACTATGACAACGATAGAGACAAGTGCACCTATCGAACAGTAGTATAGTTTAGGCAAGAATATCTTATCGAACCCAAAGGAACCTAAAATCCTACTACTCACTTTCTTTTTATTATTTAACTTGAAATATGGAGCGATTGATTTATTAATCTAAAACTAATGAAATATTTTAAACTAAATGCAAAAATGAAAGAACTAAACTTTGGGAAAAGACTGTGAAAAAAAAACTCAATTGATTACGACGATACCCTCAGAAAGAATCCGCCTAGACTTCACTTGTTATCTAACCTTTAATTCATATGATTTATTTACTTAGCTTGATCTGTGAGACTCCCTAACCTATATTAAACCCTCTCTCGAGGTGAATAATGTCTAACCTTAGGTTAATTAGTAGAACTCTCGTTGTCTTATAATAACCCCCTAAGGAAGTAGTAAATCGATCAATGGATTCCCATATTAGGTTTCACCCTAATCCGGCAAAATCTCGTAACCCTATCTCTAGGCGCCCGATCAACTCCGCTCAATTATGGTAGATCTACTCTTAAGCAGGGTCTATTCCTCCTCCACCTAAGCACATCAGATTAAATTAAGTAACATAATTAAGAACAAACTAAGTACTTATCATATAATTTAGAAATCAAATAACAAAATCAATCATAGGTTTCATCCCCTTCAAGTATCTGAAGGGTTTAGTTCATAACAAAGTAGGAAAACATCTCATGAGAAAAGATAAATCAAAACATAAGAAATCCCTAAAACTCTCTGAAGGAATTGAAGGAGAGATCCTCCGTCTTGAATAGAGTTTCACTTTTGAGATGGATCAATTGGCTATCTTCAAGTGATTCCCTAAAAGATGAAAGCTTCGGCAAAAGCCTCTGCCCAAAAACCGTCCTCTTCAATGTCTGCCTTGGGTTGTTTATATAGGCTTTTGAGATGCTTTACTTGGCTCCTAAGTACCTCTTTCAAGTATAATTACTATTAGGGTGTTTAAGTAGACTTAGAAGTATGTTTCTTTGGCTTCAAACATCCAATTCTGAGTGAAATTGCTCATTCCTGCGGCAAGGGCATGCCCATGGCACACGCCCTATCAATCAGGGTTGGGTCGTGCCTTGATTCTGTCATTTTGGGCACGGTTGTGGCACGGCTGTGTAAGTCGGGATTCAGGCTGTGCTTCAGGTCTATCGTTTGGGACATGGCCATGTAGATTGCTTGACACGCCCATGTGTGGTAACGAGATGATGCGTGGCCCTACAACTCATGAGTTAGGCTGTGCTCTAGGTAATCGGCAAGACACGGTCGTGCAGGCTTTATGCCCGGCCGTGTTGATTTCTTCCTAAGGCCCAATTACTCCGTTTTAAGCCCGTTTTGTATTCTTTTTATCCTCGGTGCTTTCCTGAGTATATGATATGAAAAGAACGGATTACAAGCACCTTTTATATAAATCAAGGGCTAAATCATCAAAAAGCATCCTAAATGTGGGATTAAAATATGTTACTTTTACGATTTATCAAATACCCCCACACTTAAGCTTTTGCTTGTCCTCAAGAAAAATTCTCAACTTATAATTAAAACGAACTTTCCACAATCCATAATTCCTATCGATAACGTCTCATCATAATTTATAGATAATTTATACATGAATAATTTAACTCAAAGAGTCCTAAAGATTCAATTACGATAAGCCATACCTTTATAGCACGAAAACATAGGTGTCTCCCTTTATCTGAATAATTACCTTTAATTCAAAACCGATAAGGATTGACATCCTCACTGAAGGTTCACTCAAATCACTCAAAATGTTTAAGGTTCAAGAATAAGCACTCATAAGTCGAACTTGAAAAGTTAATCCCATAGGCTTGCCTAAAAATCAAATCTCCACCATTATATATGAGATGATACACAGATCAAAAGGTCTTTATCAAGGTTGTAATGGGGCTAAGGTTAAGGGTGTGGATACAAGCTGAATTAGAGGGTTAGAATCGAGATCGAATTGACTAATTACCTAATCTAAAAACAATGAACTGAATATGAATATTTACATTGAATGAAAACTAATAATACCACTATTGATAATTACTATATAATAAAGAATATTTTCATCACTTAAAATTTGATAATACTTTAATCTGAACTTTTCTTCACAAATTAGAGTTTAAATGCTCTAATCTCTTTTATATACTACTAATATTGAATAAACTTGGATTTTTTAAGAACAAACTAAAATATTACATCATAAATAATAAATGTAACTACTGAACTAATATAATTTGGTAATTTAATCAAATCAAACCTCGATTAAAGGGTAGTCAAAAGAATGGTGATAACAAATTCAAAAGGATTTGGGGTTAATATTAGTGGGTGAGTCAATAAAAAGGTTGTTAGGATTCAACAGGGTTCACTAGGGGTTAATTTGTATGGGTAGGCTTTTTAGTGGAGTGAACGGGTTAAAACCTAAGTTCCTTTATCCTCTCAGCATATCAAATCATTAATGTGGTCTTGAAATATATAAATGAGGCAAGTTCTAGAATAACAATTCAAAGTTGACACACTCATAATTAATAGAGTGAGCACGAAAAAGAATATATGCTCTATAAAGCTCAAATCTCACAAAAATTATGGGTGTTTTGACATCAATCCTTATAAATTTCAAACTTCAAGGTGACATCAAATTCAGTTCAACAACCTATCAATTTTAATTTTTAGAAAGTAGACTTATTATGCATGATTCTCTAGTACTCTTCAAATTTAATCATCAATGCACAATTAACTATGACTTAATAAAAACATTTCAATAATAATCATAAATCATTAGAAATTTCATCCTAATTAGTAATATGAGGAAATTACTTTCGAACAAGACTAAATTCAGGGTTTGAGAATAATGCAAAAAGTTAGGTACTTTTACCCCTCAATCTTAAGATGTACATTGCCCTCAATGTACCAAGAAGAATAATGACAGTTATGGGATAAATCAAAAGATAAGGGGTAAAGTGTGTTCCTGATTTTTGGATGGCTCCAAAGTGTGTTCCTCAGGTGACTTTTTCTATGGATATGTGTTTGTGTATGTGAGGTGTGTAATTGATTCTGCAAAGTCACTTGGTTAATTATCTTGTAGCATATAATTGATTAGGGATCCTTAAAAGGTTAGATAGCCAATGGTAGATAATAATAAAAACAATGCAATACTAATGGAAGTTCAAATTTAAAAGCAACAGCAAATAAAAAGTTTTAAAATAAAGAAAAGTAAATGATAGATAACAATTTATGAGGACTCAGAGGTCCTCATTGTCAACTGGATCCTGCGGAGGTGTCGGTGGTGATATATGAAAGTGATGGCAGATTTGCTGAAGAGTGTCCTCGATCCCACCAAGACGTCAAGCAGTGTCAGTAAATTGCTGGGTGCAGTACTGCTCCAACTATGTGCGGTGTGTGGAGATATCCTCTAATGCTGGTCCTGTACAGGATGGTCGTTGGTTCAGAATCGGTGCCTCCTCTGATGGTAGTGGGACATCATCAGGAATGTCCTCGTCCTCTTCCTCGTTTATGGGTTCTTTTAGTTTGTACTGAGGGGGATTGTAACACCCCAAACCCGGCCCAAACACCACGACCGAATCTGGTAGGTCACTAAGAAAATTTAATGAAATATGTCACATTTTTGGAAAATATTTTCCTTGAGTTTAACCTTTTATTCGAGAAAAATTAATAGGTTGTTAATTTAGATAAGCTATAAATTCTATGAGATGTTTTTATGAATTAAAAACCGAAACTTAAATACATGCCTTAGGAAAAAAATGTAAACTTAAAATGTCTGATAATAATAATAAAAGCCCAAAATTAGAACTGAACCGAAATATAAAGTTAACAGCCGGTGGCCTTATTACATTGAAATTTAAAACCCATTAAATAAAGATATAAAATAATAAACTAAAGTATTTTTCTAAATCCAAATGTTCTTTTGCATGACCACCTTGCGCTCCTCTCCAGCCCGGTCCGATGCAGTAGGTGCTACCTGAAAAAATAGTAAATAATAGGTTGAGTCACGAGACTCAGTGTGCAACCTTCGTGCACCATCAGATTGAGCCTTAGCCCCACAAATCAGAATAACAGATATCATATAATAAAATATATGCAAAAACCCAACCCAATCCTAGGTTTCCATCCGCTACACACCACCCTTACCTGCCAATCACACCATTGGGGATTTCTACAATCAACCCACACCGCTACACACCATTGATGGCGGTCATGTCATTTATCGTCGATCATGGCAATAGCCACTACAACAGATCATGGCAAAAGCCACTACAACAGATCATGGCAAAAGCCACTACAACAGATAATGGCAAAAGCCACTACATAGAATACTTCCCCTTTCATCAAACTCAACCTCGTGCAATCAAAGAAATTGGTATACTTATAAAACATATCATCTTAACAAGAACATTCACTGAAGAATGACGAGATCATTAACCTGGTAATTCACTTTTACCCTCCTTGGGTTTCGAATGTTATGCCGGGATTTCGGCATTTAACAGAATAGAAGCAGATTTATTAACACATATTAACAGACAATCTAATGGTGTGAAAAGTTACACACTTGATAACGCGTAGTACTACTCTCTATGTCGATACCCTTGCTAATATGATCTACTGCCCTTTGTCTACAACCTTGCTCAAAAGCCGGAAGAACGCAAGGATAAGGCCTCTCCTATATTCGGCCAAGATTAGTGCTTTACCCGATTCATACATTCAAATTAATAGATCTCCTTACCTTAAAATCTCGAAAGTAATTCGATCCGAGTGCTACTAAACTCTGGCTTAGAAATCTAAGCGATTGGACCCCCTTCAAATCTTAAAATGCTGTAAATGAGAGAAAACACCCGATTAGTTAACCATATAGCCATTCGGCTAAGATCTCTAAAAGTCGAAAAAATATTGAAATCTCACGAATCGACACTTACCTTTACAAATGGTTTCGACTACCCCTTGTAGGAAGATTCGGCAATCACAGCAGAAGATCAAAGCGTAGAAGATTAGAGATCAAAGAATTTTGGCTTTTAAGAAAATCCTAAAATGATGAACAAGAGGAAGATTTCGGCTACAAGAACAAACAAGATTGTGGTTTCATCTTTTAGTGAATAAGAGAAGAATAAAAATAGAGATCAGAAGATTCGGCTAATAGGAAATTTCAAAGAAAGAAGAAAGGGTGAAGGAGGTGGTGATTTTTGGCTTTTTGAAAGAAAGTTGATAGAAATTGTGGAGGGAGAGACTGAGAATTTTGGCACAAAAAATGAAGAAAAAGTAGGGTTCAAATGCCGAAATTGATGAGCTATTCCCCCTATTTATAAAAAATTTGGCATCCCCTATGGCTATTAGAAACCAATTTCTTTACTCCTCTAGGTGATGGAATTTCGGCCAACTCTGCTCTCAGCAGATAGCTCCTAATTTTTCTCCTTTTATCTTCCATATTATCAACTATATTATCTATATTATCCCATTCACATAAATCCTCCTATTTTTGAGCCTTGTAGCCATCGACTCCACCTAACCCTAATGCCGAAAATTAGCTAACTTGAATCCAAGGAATTGGGCTCCTTGAAACTTAAATTTGAGCCCCTAACTCCTTGGTGTGGCATCACCTCCTTGTTCCCTAAGTGGCGCTACTGACCACTGGGCTACAAGCCCATTTTGATATTTTAAACATAGGTACTACCTTTTAACTCCTATAATGCCCAAATAGAAAATTTTAATCAAGGTCTCTGCCTAAGCCTGAGCCCAATTTAGACCCTTAATAGTTAAATTAACACTTTAAACATATACACACACTAAACGCATAGGCCCAAAAATTCAGGATGTTACAACTCTACCCTCCTTAAAGAAATTTCATCCTCAATATTTCCAATTAACTAGTAATCATACTACCTAAGTCTCACCACTATGCTTTCACTGTGCACTCTAATTCTAAAGCCAAAATAAACACTTAGTATACTATGGTAAGATACGCACCATTATTCGCATCTGGAGCATCTCCATCCCTTGGCGATGTCTTTGCATAGACCAAAGTCGGTCGCCTCGCCTCGGATAACTCGCACCTCTACTTGATGCTCCATGACTGCGTTCATTACCAACATCGCCCCTGGCTTGTCCACGGCCCTTTGGTGGTTCTTGACCACCTCTCTAACTCGATCGAACTCGTCCCATGGTCAGGCTCGCTTCCACTGTGGGATGATCCTTAATCATATGCTCCGTGGATCCACACCTAAAGCATCCACCAGTTCTCCATCTGCACTCCCCATAATGCACCTTCCCACACGAAGGACATGACCGATTCTGACCCATCGGAGTACGAGCTGGCCCATCAGACCTAGGCCTTTTCTGAAAATTCCCAGATGATTTCGACAACCCAAAACCCCTATTATTCCTATTCCTATCCTTATCCTTGTTCTGTTTCTCGGTTTACTTAACCTCCTCAGATATCTTAGCTTTCTCAACCAAAACCGCAAAGTTCCTTTCTCGCTGCGGTGCTACTAATACCCTCAGCTCATCCCTTAATCCATCCTTGAACCGTACGAAACACTAATAGTCAGTCACCACAATCCCTCGAGCGTAACGGCTCAATCGCAGAAACTCTGCCTCGTATTCAGATACAGACTTACTTTCCTGTACCAAGTTCAAGAATGCCTTTCTCTGTGCATCCACATAACTGGCCCCGATGTACCTTCCTTGAAACGACTCCTTAAAGAAGTCCCAATCAATGCGGTCTGCGAAAGTACACTCCTTCACTGAGAGCCACCACTGGTAGGCCTCATCTCGAAGAAGAGACACGACCCCCTTCAACTTCTCCTCCACAGTGAAGTCAAGGTCATCCATTATACGCTCGCCTCTAACCAATACTCACCGTGTTAGGGGCCACGCCGAAACTCCCTAAACATCTCCTAAACATCTAAACCCGCATCTACTCACCACTGTTGGACTCAAGACGTCCATCAAATCATCTCCACTGCTTGGCCCCTCCACGGTCCCATCTCATTTCCTCGACCCGTGGCCAAACCCTCTCGGTTCGAGATCGGTCATCCTACCCCTACTACGACCACGCCATGACCTCCTCGACCCTTGTACTCATTCTTTTGATTGACGTTTATCCGATTAGAAATTTTATGATTTATTAGTTTTTTTCTCTTGATTAACCACGAGCAGTCTTATGAACAAGAGCTTTAAGAGTGGTGCTTTCAAATTTGCAACATGTCTCGAATTCACCTCAAGTCTACTACTCTAATTCGAGAATCTCATACATTCACAATCAAGATACTGAGGCATTCACAAACCTCGCTCATCACCTAGGGGTATTTTCGTCATTTCACTACCCAGAGGTATTTTCGTAATTTTAACCTACAGGGGTATTTTCATAATTTTCCAAAATAAGGTTTCGGTGATTTTACGAAATAAGGGTATTTTGTTAATTTTACAATCTGGGGGTATTTCGATAATTTTGTAAATCAGAGGTGTTTTAGGCATTTTACAATCAGGGGTACCTTGGTTATTTTTCAAAACCAGGGAAGTTTTTATGAGCCAAGGGTAATTTGGTGATTTAAAAACTAGGGTTTACTTTAGGGTTTTACAAAACAGGGCGGCTGGTCCCTTTTGGGTTTTAATTATGAGTTTTGGCCTGTCAACATGTCCTCATGGTTTGGGTGAACGGTCACTACACACCAGGTAGGATTCTAGCGAAGAGAAGGTGAGTCACTAGAACTGCTTAAATACCAAGCTCTCCCTGTATCCACTCCTAGACATGCGTATGCCTGTTGCCACACCCTAACATGGCTAAGGTGAACAGTTACTACGCACCAGGAAGGATTCCAGTGAAGAGGAGGTGAGTCACTAGAACTGCTTAAATACCAAGCTCTCCCTGAATCTAATCCTAGACATGTGTATGCCTGTTGCTACACCCTAACTCAGTGGCTAGTTCACAGGATTTGTTTGGATAAATTAAGTCTTATGAAATTTATAAAGTTGTTTAACCTAGGCCTAAAGTCCATCAAGGTCTAGCTAAGATAGTCTACGTCCCTTAAAGCCCATCAAGCCCACATACAGATATATATATCACATAGTGAGTTCAGAGTACTTACAGCGAGACTTGGTAGGGAGGCGCAGTGCCATGCCGAGAAAACAACCTCAGACTATTTATAAACATGCATGTTTCTAAAACCCATCTTTAGAAAATGTTTTGAGCCCAAAAACCCCCAAAGCCGAGTTTTGAACTGGGCTTTGATACCAATTTGTAACATCCCAAACCCGGCCCAAACACCACGACCGAATCTGGTATGTCACTAAGAAAATTTAATAAAACATGTCACATTTTTGGAAAATATTTTCCTTGAGTTTAACCTTTTATTCGGGAAAAATTAATAGGTTGTTAATTTAGATAAGCTATAAATTCTATGAGATGTTTTTATGAATTAAAAATCAAAACTTAAATACATGCCTTAGGAAAAAAAATGTAAACTTAAAATTTCTGATAATAATAATAAAAGCCCAAAATTAAAACTGAACCGAAATATAAAGCTAACAGCCCGTGGCCTTATTACATTGAAATTTAAAACCCATTAAATAAAGATATAAAATAATAAACTAAAGTCTTTTGCTAAATCCAAATGTTATTTTGCATGGCCACCTTGCGCTCCTCGTGCACCATCAGATTGGGCCTTAGCCCCATAAATCAGAATAATAGATATCATATAATAAAATATATGCAAAAACCCAACCCAATCCTAGGTTTCCATCCACTACACACCACCCTTACCTGCCAATCACACCATTGGGAATTTCTACTATCAACCCATACTGCTACACACCATCGATGGCAGTCATACTGCTCATCGTCAGATCATGGCAATAGCCACTACAATAGATCATAGCAAAAGCCACTATAACAGATCATGGCAAAAGCCACTACAACAGATCATGGCAAAAGCCACTACACAGAACACTTCCCCTTTCATCAAACCCAACCCCGTGCAATCACAGAAATCAACATACTTATAAAACATATCATCTTAACAGAACATTCACTGAAGAATGATAGAGATCATTAACCTGGTGATTCACTTTTACCCTTCTCGGGTTTCGAACAATATGCCGAGATTTTGGCATTTAATAGAATATAAGTAGATTTATTAACACATATTAACAGACAATCTAATGGTGTGAAAAGTTACACATCTGATAACGTGTAGTACTACTCTCTATGTCGATACCCTTGCTAATCTGACCTACTGCCCTTTGTCTACAACCTTGCTCAAAAGCCGGAAGAATGCAAGGATAAGGCCTCTCCTATATTCGGCCAAGGTTAGTGCTTTCCCGATTCATATATTTAAATTAACAGATCTCCTTACCTTCAAATCCTGAAAATAATTCGATCCGAGTGCTACTGAACTCTGACTTAGAAATCTAAGCGATTGAACCCCCTTCAAATCTTGGAATACCGCAAATGAGAGAAAACACCCGATTAGTTAACCATATATCCATTCGGCTAAGATCTCTAAAAGTCAGAAAAATATTGAAATCTCACGAATCGACACTTACCTTTACAAATGGTTTTGGCTACCCCTTGTAGGAAGATTCAGTAATCACAGCAGAAGATCGAAACATAGAAGATTAGAGATCTAAGAATTTTGGCTTTTAAGAAAATCCCAAAAATGATGAACAAGAGGAAGATTTAGGCTACAAGAACAAACAAGAGTGTAGTTTCAGCTTTTAGTGAATGGGAGAAGAATAACAATGGAGATCAGAAGATTCGACTAACAGGAAATTTCAAAGAAAGAAGAAAAGGTGAAGGAGATGGTGATTTTCGCTTTTTGAAAGAAAGTTGACAGAAATTATGGAGGGAGAGACTGAGAATTTTGGCACAAAGAATAAAGAAAAAGTAGGGTTCAAATGTCAAAATTGTGAGCTATTCCCCCCATTTATAGAAAATTTGGCACCCCCTATGGCTATTAGAAATCGATTTCTTTACTCCTCTAGGTGATGGAATTTTGGCCAACTCTGCTCTCAGAGATAGCTCCTAATTTTTCTCCTTTTATCTTCCATATTATCAACTATATTATCTACATTATCCTATTCACATAAATCCTCCTATTTTTGAGCCTTGTAGTCGTCCACTCAACCTAACCCTAATGCCAAAAATTAGCTCACTTGAATCCAAGGAATTGGGCTCCTTGAAACTTAAATTTGGGCCCCTAACTCCCTGGTGTGGTGTCACCTCCTTGTTCCCTAAGTGGCACTACTAACCATTGGGCCACAAGCCCATTTTGATATTTTAAACATAGGTACTACCTTTTAAGTCCTATAATGCCCAAACAGAAAATTTTAATCAAGGCCTCTGTCTAAGCCTGAGCCTAATTTAGACCCTTAACAGTTAAATTAACACTTTAAACATATACACACACTAAACGCATAGGCCCAAAAATTTAGGATGTTACAAGGATCTATTCCTCAACGTTGTTTGATCATTCGCATGTGTAGCATCGTCTGGATGCCTTGAAGTACCATGTTGCCCATTAGCATGAGAGATGATCTCTGGTCGTCGGTATTGAGGAGGTTGAAGTATCGAGCTAGCCGTGTGATATATGGGCCCATCGATAGAATTCCTTTCTTCGTACTATTCGTGCGGTCGGATTGCGATGCAATAAAATATGCCAAGTCAAAAACATCTCCTTCAACATACATGATAAGAAATAGACGTCGTGTTTGTTGACGACGCCAGTGCTCACCTTGCGACCTGTAATGGTATGGGTGATAATAGCTTGAATATACCTGAGAGCTAGAGAAAGAGTGGTCGCTTTGGAGTGACTAGGGTTGTAACTGCTTGTTGAAGGGCGTAGGCTGCACCAACATTCGATTGGAGTGGCATGTAGTCCGATTTAATCCGTTCAGTAGGTTCTCTTCAATGAATTCTGGTGTGTAAAGTCCGAGGGCCGTACCAAATTGTGGTACGCTCAATCAACGTACTGTGCCCTCGAGACGAAATTGGATAGTGCCTGGGTCGTCAAACTGAGCCATCACGGTTTATAGTGTGAAGGTGGAGCAGAATTCGAGTATGAGCTCCAAGTATGTAGCCTCATTGATTGAGAAGAAATTTTCCCATAGTTCATTGATAGGAGGGCTTTGATATCAGTTGTGAGCCCAACTTGCCTTACCGCATCCCAATTAATGCATCGCCCGATGCCTAGGGGCCTATTCCGTATGGCTTTGTACCGTTCTTCTTGAGTTTCTTGCAAAAATCAAAGGAACGGGTGACAAAGTTCGGTTGTTGTACTTGCGGAAGAGGAACCGGGTCCCTTTCTTTTCTTACTTGGCACTGAGCATTTCACTCGAGATGTCGACATATTTCCTGCAAATTAAAATGTAAAGCAATTTTTCTAGTCCAACCAGTTTTTTGAGTATTTGGGAATCATTATTCACAATCAAATTTTGACAATAGTATAGCAAGCAATTCTCAAAGAAACAACAACTAATATCTAACATGTATTAATAATCAAAGAATAAAAATCATGTTGTTAAAAACTAAAGAAATAAATAAAGCAAACAAGAATTCTAAAGAAAGTGAACTAAAAATCATGTTTAACATAGAATAAACAAGAAATAGACTAAATGAAACAAATTAAATCAGATTTTTAAGTCTAAAATTAAGCAAAAACTTAAATAAAGAGAAAGTATGCGAAAATCTGAAGAAAAATGAACCAAGCACGGTGGTACTTGACGAGCACGGGTGGAGGGCACGGCGGTGGAGCTGATTTTTTGCAGTATGAACACGACCTGATAGGGGCGTGGTGTTTGTAGGCACGGTGGTGTTGCAGCCGTGTGGGTGGGTTGCGGTCATTTCTTGGAGAAAAATGGCATTAGGGAGGGAGAGGTCTTGTTTTGTGGCCGAATTTTTTGGGGGGAAGAAAAAAAAATCTTATTTTAGGGTTTGAAGTTGGAAAGATAAAATGGTTAGTTTGCTTATAAAGAAAGGGGAACACGGCTTTTCACCATGGCCTTGTTTAATTTGAAATGCCCGTGCTTTTTGTGATTTCTTAAATTTGGTGCGCTTCAGGGTTTTTGGCACGTCCGTGTGTCAATTAGGCATGTCCGTGCTCCGGAGATTCAATGTCGACCACGGTCGTGTCGCACTGCCGTGGGTTAAGGCGTGTTGAGTTTTCTACACCAGTTTGTCACTTGGCACGCCCGTTCCTAAAAGGTCAGTATGTGAGCACAGATGGAGTGGACAGGCGTGGTCTGTCCGTGCTCAATATGTCAGTATCTTCACACGGTCGTGGGGCACGGCCATGTAAAGCCCGTGCTGAATAAGTCAGTAGCTTCACACGGTCATTGCGCACGGCCGTGCAAAGCCCGTGTCATTTAAAATTTTTGTTCTTTTTTCGTTCTGTTTATGCATGGATCCGACCACGCCCGTGGGGTGTCCCTTGTTTTGTACACGGTCGTTGGCACGCCTGTCTTCAAGGCCGTGTTAACAATCCTGTATTTCTATTAAAAAATTTTTAGAGAGATAAAGTTACTGTTAAGGAGTTAGCACTCAGGTTGCCTCCCGAGAAGCGCTTTTTATAGTCTTAAGCTAGACTTCCCTTATTTTCAATTCTAAACAAAGGTTCCTAGAGTAGAAGCTCCTCTCTTATATTTCCAAAATCTGCACCGTTTTAAATTTTAAGTCTGTAACCATTTACCTTGAATGTGCCTTTTGTGGGATGAGTTACCTCAATGGTGCCATATGGAAAGATTGTTTTGATCATGAATGGGCCTGACCATCTTGACTTCAGTTTTCCCGGGAATCATTTAAGCCTTGAATTATATAGTAGGACCAGGTCTCCTACCTCAAACTATTTTGATTGCTTGCGAAGAGCATTGTGGCATCGCTTTGTTACTTTCTTGTACAATTTTGAGTTCTCATAGGCTTCCGTTCTCCATTCATCCAGCTCGTTCATCTGCATCATTCTTTTCTTTCCTGCAAGTTTGAGGTCAGCATTCAAAAATTTTATTGCCCAAAAAGCTTTGTGTTCTAGCCCGAATGGTAGATGACAGCTTTTCCCGTATACAAGTTTGTATGGGGATGTCCCTAGAGGTTTTTTGAATGCTGTTCTGTAGGCCCATAAGCATCATCTACTTTAACTGTCCAATCTTTTCTATTTGATTCAACCATTTTTTCTAGAATGCGCTTAAGCTCTCGGTTTGCTACCTCAACTTGCCCACTAGTTTGAGGATGATATGGGGTGGCTGTTCTATGGTATACTCCATATTTCTTTAGAACTTTTTCAAATTGTGTATTACAGAAATGAGTACCCCTATCACTAATGATGGCTCTCGGTGTCCCGAATCGGGAAAATAGTTTCTTGAGAAATTTAACTACTACCCTAACATCATTGGTAGGTAAGGCTTCCGCTTCTACCCATTTTGACATATAATCGACTGCTACTAGAATGTATTTATTTCCAAATGAACTAGGGAATGGTCCTATAAAATCAATACCCCATACATCAAATATCTCACACGACAACATATATGTTTGAGGCATTTCATCACGTTTAGAAATATTACCTGTTCTTTGGCATTTTTCACATGAGGTAACATACCTATTGGCATCTTTAAATAGAGTGGGCCAATAAAACCCTGATTCGAGTATTTTGTGTGCTATTTTAATACCACTGTAGTATCCTCCTGATGGTCCTGAATGACAATGTTCCAAGATTTTGCTTGCCTCTGTCTTTGTAACGCATCTTCGAATTACCTGATCTGCACATATGCGGAAAAGAAATGGATATTCCCAAAAATAATTTTTCACATTAGCAAGGAATCGCTTCTTTTGATGATGTGTGAATTTTCTTGGTAAGACGTTAGCCACTAAATAATCCGCAATATTTGCAAACCAGGGTACTTTAGAATGTGTTATTGAAAAGAGCTATTCTTCGGGAAATAAATCATTTATTTCATGTTCATCAAGCTCTTTGGTGTGTGGATTTTCGAGTCTTGAAAGGTGATCTACCGCAAGATTCTCGGCTCCCTTCTTATCCTGTATTTCCAAGTCAAATTTTTGTAAGAGTAAAATCCATCATATGAGTCTAGGTTTTGCATCAGGTTTGGTTAAAAGATAACAAGGAGCTGAATGGTAAGTGTAAACGACAACTTTAGATAATATTAGATATTGTCTAAATTTGTCAAAAGCAAAAACTACAGCTAGCAGTTCTTTCTCAGTCGTGGTGTAATTTTCTTGCGCGGGTGTTAATGTTCTGCTAGCATAGTAAATTGGCTGAAAATGCTTGGCTCTTCGTTGTCCCAAAACTGCGCCTACTGCAAAGTCACTTGCATCACACATTAGTTCAAAGGGTAAATTTCAATCAGGTGCGATTATAATCGGTGCATTTATTAATTTATCTTTAAGGACATTGAATGCATCTAAACATTCCTGATTGAAATTAAAAGGAGCATCTTTTTTCTAGTAATTTTGTCAAAGGCTTACTATTTTAGAAAAGTCTTTAATGAATCTTCTATAAAAACCTGCATGTCCTAAAAAGCTTCTAATAGCCATCATTGAACTAGGGGGAGGTAATTTTTCTATGGTTTCAACTTTTGCTTTATCTACCTCAATCCCTTTTCTAAAAATCTTATGTCCTAAAACAATCCATTCTCTAACCATAAAGTGGCATTTTTCCTAATTCAAAACAAGGTTTTTTCTTTACATCTAATTATAACTCATTTTAAATTTTTAAGGCAAAGATGGAAAGAATTATCGAATACCAAGAAATCATCCATGAATACCTCAATGATGACCTCTACGAGTTCGTCAAAAATTGCCAACATGCAACGCTGAAAAGTGGCAGGAGCATTACATAATCCAAAAGGCATTTTACGATAAGCAAACGTGCCATATGGGCATGTAAATGTCGTCTTGTCTTGATTTTCAGGAGCTATGGGGATTTGGAAGTAGCCAGAGAGTCCGTCCAGGAAGCAGTAGTACATATGCCCGGATAGTCTTTCTAACATTTGATCTATGAAAGGTAGAGGAAAGTGATCTTTTCTGGTGGCATCATTCACTTTCTATAGTCTATGCGCACTCTCCACTCAGAATCGTTCTTGTGGGGATTAACTCATTCTTTTCATTAGGTACTACCGTCATTCCTCCTTTCTTTGGAACTACCTGCACAGGACTTACCCAAGCGCTGTCAGAAATAAGATAAATTATTCCTGCATCTAGAAGTTTAATTACCTCGATTTTGACCACTTCTTTCATGTTGGGGTTTAATCATCTCTGAGGTTGCACACACGGTTTATATTCTTCTTCCATTAAAATTTTGTGGGTGCAGAACACGGGGTTTATTCCCTTGATAATGGAAATTTTCCAAGCTATGGCTTTCTTATGTTCTCTTAATACCTTTATCAGCTCCTCCTTTTCCTTTTGTTCTAGTTCTGAAGAGATGTTACTGGTAGTGTAGAACTGTCCCCAAGGAATGCGTATTTTAAATGTTGTGGTAACTATTTTAATTCTAATTTTGGCAGCTCGTCGATGGAGGGTTTCTATTTTAATATGTCATCTTCTTCAATGTTTTCTTCTTTCATTTGTCTAAATTCTGATGTATACAAACTTGTCTCATTGCCTTCATCTTCTTCCCCCTCTCTTGAGGCGAACACAGTTCCATCGTGTCATCTTGCAGGATTTCCTATAATGAATTTTTAATAATATGATCAATAGTGTCAACAAAATAACAGGAATCATCTTGCTCTTTAGAATATCGCATGGCATCATAAATTTGGAAAATAATTTCTTCATCGCCTATCCTTAGTGCTAGTTTGCCATCACCTACATCAATAATAGCTTAAGCAGTGGCTAAAAAAGGACGCCGTAAGATTAAAGGAACATTGATGTCTTCATCCATGTCTAACACAATGAAATCAATAGGGAAAATAAATTTATCAATTTTTACCAAGACATCTTCAATAACTCCTCTAGGATATTTAATAGATCTATCAGCTAATTGAATACTTATCCTAGTGGGTTTTGGTTCCCCAAGATCTAGATGTTTAAACAATCTGTAAGGCATTAAGTTGATACTAGTGCCTAGGTCTACTAATGCTTTCTTGATGTTTAAACTACCAATTAAGCATGGAATAGTGAAACTCCCTGGATCTTTTAACTTCCGTGGTAATCTATTTTGGAGAAGGGCTGAACACTCTTCATTAAGCTCCACCGATGATACTTCCTCAAGCTTCTTTTTGTTTGTGAGAAGTTCCTTTAAGAATTTTGCATACTTTGGCATCTGTGAAATAGCTTCAACAAAAGGTAAGTTAATATTTATTTGTTTAAGGAGTTCAAGGAACTTACCGTATTAAGCATCCAGTTTTTCTTTCTTCAATTTTGCTGGATATGGAATTTGTGTTCTATTCTCTTTAGGTAATGTATTATAGTTCTCAACTTCTACACTTTTTTTTCTTGGTAACCTCATGTAGTGTCTTTCTTTGTGGTTCAACTAGCTCTTTGCCACTCCTTAGTGTAACTGCCCTTACTTTCTCTGTGTCTTTGGATAAAATTTCTGTCCATATTGCACATACTATTTCAGTAAGTATTCTAACTGACGTAATGAGCTCTCCCACCTGAGTCTTGATTCCCTTGAGTGAGATTTGCTGTTCATCAAGTGTTTCTTCCGTCATTTGGAGACGAGAATCTGTAGCTGCCATGAATTTTGTTAGCATCTCTTCAAGGTTTGATTTCTTTTCCTATGGATAGGGCTGATTTTGGTAATTTGGAGGAGGTTGTTGCCTTTGATTTCCTTGATTTCCTTGTCCTCCCCACGAAAAATTTGGGTGGTTCCTCCAACCTGCATTATAAGTGTTACTATAAGGATTATTATTAGATCTGAAATTGTTACCTATATAGTTTGTCTGCACATTGTCTGCGCCCGGTTGGTAGGGTGGGTACTCAGAATTTGCCACATTTCCACACGCTTCGCATTGCATGACTGGGTGTACCTGCGAAGAACATAAGTTATCAAGCTTTTTATTCATCATCTCCACCTGTGTTGACAGCATTGTTACTGCGTCTATGTTGAAAACTTCGGCTGATTTTGTCGGTTTGGCTCTTGTAATTTGCCATTGATAGGTGTTCAATGACATTTCTTCAATCAAATCGTAAGCTGCTTCAGGAGTTTTGTTGTTCAAAGTTCCACCGACTGATGAATCAATCAATTGTCGCGTTGAAGAATTCACACCGTTGTAAAAAGTTTGGACTTGAAGCCATAAAGGTAATCCATTGTGTGGACATCTTCTCAGGAGGTCCTTGTACCTCTCCCATGCATCATATAATGTTTCTGCGTCATTATGCACAAAAGAAGATATGTCATTCCTAAATTTGGCCGTTTTGGCTAGTGGAAAATATTTTAAAAGAAAATTTTCGGTCATTTGATCCCATGTGGTGATTGACCCTCGTGGTAACGAGTTCAACCACTACTTTGCTTTATTCCTTAATGAAAAAAGGGAATAATCGAAGACGCATGGCATCGTTAGAAACGCCATTTATTTTGAAGGTATCACAGAATTCTAAGAAATTAGCTATATGAGTATTTGGATCTTCGTCCTGCAAACCATCAAATTGAGCAAACTGTTGAATCATTTGTATTGTGTTAGGCTTTAATTCAAAATTATTAGCAGCTATAGCAGGCCTGACAATACTAGATTCTGCCACTATCAAATTAGGTTTAGCATAATCATACATAGTACGCGGAGCATTCTGTTCTTGCACTTTTGGCGGTGGATTGTTTTCGTCCATCCCTTCAGTAGGATTGGATCTTTCTTGTTGTTCTTCTCTTTGGTAGTCAAGAGCTCGTCTAGTTTCTCTGTGATTCCTGCGAGCGGTAGCTTCAATGTCACTTTCGTATTCTAGAGGTCCTCTCATGTTTCTTCTAGTCATAAACTAGAGGTTCCTGCTAGGAAAAGAAAGAAAGAAATTTAGAAAAACAAAGATATATGTATAAAAATAAGAAAAAAATGGCTAAAGTAATAGAAATAGAGCTTTCTTAATATTTTAGAGTTCCTCGGCAACGGCTCCAAAAACTTGATCGTGTCAAACAGTCGAGTTTTAATATTTATAAAAGAATGATCCAACCTATAGACTAACTATGACAACGATAGAGGCAAGTGCACCTATCGAGCAGTAGTATAGTTTAGGCAAGAATATCTTATCAAACCCAAAGGAACCTTACTCACTTTCTTTCTATTCTTTAACTTGAAATATGGAGCGATTTATTTATTAATCTAAAACTAATGAAATATTTTAAACTAAATGCAAAAATGAAAGAACTAAACTTTGGGAAAAGACTGTGAAAAAAAACTCAATTGATTACGACTATACCCTCAGGAAGAATCCTCCTAGACTTCACTTGTTATCTAACCTTTAATTCATATGATTTCTTTACTTAGCTTGATCCGTGAGACTCCCTAACCTATATTAAACCCTCTCTTGAGGCAAATAACATCTAACCTTAGGTTAATTAGTGGAACTCTTGTTCTCTTATAATAACCCCCTAAGGAAGCAGTAAATCGATCAATGGATTTTCATATTAGGTTTCACCCTAATCCGGTAAAATCTCGTAACCCTATCTCTAGGCGCCCGATCAACTCCGCTCAATTATGCTATATCTACTTTTAGGCAGGTTCTATTCCTCCTCCACCTAAGCACATCAGATTAAATTAAGCAACATAATTAAGAACAAACTAAGTACTTATCATATAATTTAGAAATCAAATAACAAAATCCATCATAGGTTTCATCGCCTTCAGGCATCTGAAAGGTTTAGTTCATAAAAAAGTAGGAAAACATCTCAAGAGAAAAGATAAAACAAAACATAAGAAATCCCTAAAAATCCCTGAAGGAATTGAAGGAGAGATCCTCCGTCTTGAGTAGAGTTCTGGCTTCTTGAGATGGATCAACTGGCTATCTTCAAATGATTCCCTAAAAGATGAAAGCTTCGGCAAAAGCCTCTTCCCAAAAACCATCCTCCTCAATGTCTGCCTTGGGTTGTTTATATAGGCTTTTGAGATGCTTTACTTAGCTCCTAAGTACCTCTTTCAAGTACAATTACTATTAGGGTGTTTAAGTAGACTTAGGAGTATGTTTCTTTGGCTTTAAACATCCAATTCCGAGTGAAATTGCTCATTTCCGCAGTAGGGGCACGCCCATGGCACACGCCCGTATCAATCGGGGTTGGGCCGTGCCTTGATTCTTTCGTTTTGGGCACGGCCGTGGCATGACCGTGTAAGTCAGGATTCAGGCCGTGCTTCAGGTCTTTCGATTGGGACACGGCCATGTAGATTGCTTGACATGCCCGTGTGTGGAAACGAGATGATGCGCGGTCGTGCAACTCGTGAGTTAGGATGTGCTCTAGGTAATCGGTGAGACACGGTGTAACACCCCTAACCCGTATCCGTCGTCAGATTAGGGTTACAAGGCGTTATTTGTCATAATACAGTTCACACAGATATTCATTACATTTCATAACTCAAAAATCTAATCACTTTAATATTTGAAACCTAAACAAATATCAAGTCTTTAAATTAAAAGAAACATAACTTTCATAATTAAATCATACTCCAAATACTATTAAACCATATTGTTATGTAACCTTAAAACGAGTACTAATTTAAACATCAAATGATCCACAGTCACTATTTAAAATTCCACTCATTTAAACGATATTGGTGATATAAAACATAACCAAACTAACTTTAGTTGCCAATATACCATTCGCATATTTTCCTAAAGTCAAAACCATATCTAACATAATTACGTAATCCATACCAACTCATTCCCTTAATCAATCATTGATTATAACAATTCACATGCTATATGCATTAATATAAGATAGATTAACCACATTACATATTAACCATACCACTTAATCAAGCATCATTTCAACATTTAATAACTTCATCTTTTATTGCAAATATATATACATACGACCATAACGATTTGAACCATTTCAATTTGACAAATAACCATAATATAGCATAGTTAATACATATTGATTCAACCAAATCCATTATTAGCAATTATCTATGTAATTAAACCACTATGGTAGAACCACATTTTATATAAAAGTCTATTATCTATATTTACAAATTAAGTTAATGCATGACTAAAGAATCATTATCATAGCATCATTAACGATACACAACTAAAGCTTAACCATCAATCAAATATTAACTACCACACACCTAAGAATGACCAAAATTTATTTAAACATCTAATATTAGCTTTAAGAACAAGCTATACACAATCAAAACCTTATTCATAAACTATTTTCACATTTGGATCAAGTCATATACAAATTCATCACATATATTAAACTATATGATTTTTTCTAATGAGTGTTAAGTACCTAATCGAAAATATACCATGAATAGCATTATACTTAACCATGCAACCAACACAAGCATACTTACTCTATCAAAAATTATTATCATAATGAGCAAGCACCAAGATCGAATACCCTTAAGATTAAAATACCATAATCTAGCCATTTTCGCATGGCTATATATATATACAAGGACATCATTCATTAATTCAGACATAATCTAGCCTATACATGCCTTTAATTCAAAACCAAACTCAAAAAGGTACCAAAATAGATTGATAGTGTGGATGACTTCATTGACGATCCCCTGAGCTTATAGCTTGATCAAAATCTATAAAGCATAATGATGAACACACGAGTAAGCTAATTTAGCTTAGTAAGTCTTAGCAAATCATGATATACCAATTGTACATTCAAGCATTAAAAAAATCAAGTAATAACGTTGAATAAATTAGCTTAACTCAAAGGTCCTCCAAAGCGAATGCCTTTACCTCACATAACATAACGTTTATCATTTCCTTACCATTAACATCCAACTTACCAACTCAAAGATTTTAACCAAAATATAAAGCATCCTCTCTTTATGATCTATTCATAACACGCACATATGAAAATCAATAGGTTCACATAATTATTCGAACAAGTAAAAGGCCATGTACATCTAAATCGTCTCTTTAATTACATAAACACAAGTTCGCTTAGCTTAACCATCATCACTATTTTACCTTTAAACCTCCATTTATAATCTCATCATATGATTCACATATAGATTAAATACTGCTTCCAACTACTCATATTTTCGATACACATATTTCCATAAGATCACATATATATATATATATATATACGATAAGTATATACTTTACACTTAGTAATTTCACATAAAAGGAAATATATCCATACACACACACACACATATATATATATATATATCCATTTGGCATTTCATACATTTGTATACATGGCATCAAAGTAATCCTAGTATGTCGCGTAAACATAAGCATAAAGCCAAATATACAGGATCAATTTGTATCATTCATATCAATATACTTATACGATCACCTTAACCACATTATGCTTTCAAATACCAATTTCCTCATGGCATAGTTTATACACAATTTGCATCTACCGATTGTATATCACATTTTCTTCATCAATTCATTCACTTATCATCATCACATATATATATGTATAATACAGGAATATGAATAGCACATACCTTGTAGCCGAATTAACAAATTCATTTTCAAATGCTTAGGCTCACTTGATTCATTTAATGACTTTACTAGTAAACAATCTAAGCTTGAAATTTCAACTCACCCAGATAAAACCTCGCTAGGCATTTGCCCGAATCTCACATACTTGGCATTAGACTTGCTAGACTCAAGGTCCGTAGTTCAAACACCGCATTTAGCCTCGCTAGGCAATAAGCCAAAATATATCACCTAAGACTAAGCACCGCTAGGCACGAAGTCCGAATATGTCACCCAACTAAGCACGCTAGGCACGAAGCCTAATATGTCACCCAAGACTAAGCCTCGCTAGGCATGAAGCTTAAATATGTCACCTAAGACTAAGCACGCTAGGCAATAAAGCCCGAGTATCAATGTAGTCAATCATTCCACACACATTTCATAATTTATCACATATCCAATTCAACTAAGCTTATTTACATTGCACAAATAAAATCATTACGTCATTGTAAAACCCACAATTCATATAGAGATACTCATTCATATCACATTATTAAATTATGCATTCAACCTAATTTACTTTTATACATTCGGCTATGACATAAACATGTACTCAAATTTATCGAACATCATCATTTAATATGTTCATAAATAATTCTTTGATATATTTCACAAGGACTTACCTCAAATATCGATGGACTGACGAAGACCTATTATTCAATAACCTTCGCTTTTCCCCGATCTAAACTGCTTTTCTTTGTTCTTGATCTAAACATATTTAAAATAAGCTTATTCAAGTACATTTCATCTCAATTTAGTCCCAAAATACATAAATGGGCAAATTACCATTTTGCCCCTATTATTTCACATTTTTACAATTTAGTCCTATTTGCTTAAAACACAAAATACACACAATTTGAATAAATACCTTAAGGGCCGAATATCTATAGCATTCATACAAATCCATACATTTCATTTATTTCACATTTAAGTCCTCTAAAATTTAATTTTCACAATTTAGCCCTAATTATTTAAATTTATCAAAATTCAAGAACAAAATGTGTTCATCTAGCACCTATCTTTCATTTAACATCAATAACCATCAAAAGCTTAAAATATCATCAATGGCATATCACACAAACATTATCAATTCACAAAATTAGTACATGGGTTTGATAGTTTTCGAAGCAACGATTACAAAAACGTAAAAATTATCAAAAATCGAGCAAGACACATACCCGATTTAAGCTTCAATAGTGCCGAATATTAAAGCTTATCCATGGCTTATTTTTCTTCCACATTCGGCCATCCATGAAAAAAGATGATCACCATATTTATTTTTGTCTTATTTTAACATATAACATTATTTAAAATGGATTACTATTTTACCCTTTTAAAAATAATATACTTAACATATATTTTAAGGTCATTTTAGACCATTGCCGCCCACTAACTTGTAGAATGGGCTAATTGCCCTTTTAGGACTCCATATTAAAAAGCCATTATCACTTTAGAACTTTTCACTATAGTATGCAACTTTTACACTTTACACTATTAAGTCCTTTTTGTCAAATTAAACACTCAAACGATAAAATTTTCTTACGAAACTTTCACACACATTAATTCACATATAATAAACACCAAAAATAATATCTAAAAATTTTTTGGACTCAGATTCGTGGTCCCAAAACTACCGTTCCGATTAGGGTCAAATTCGGGCTGTTACAACTCTTCCCCGCTTAGGGATTTTCGTCCCCAAAAATCTTTCCGCTGAACAATTTCAAATATTGTTATCTTATTGAATCTTCAGGCTGCCATTTCTTATTTCTCAACTCCTTTATTTCACGGCTAAGATATGGATCAGCTCTCTTCAATGTCATATTAGATCGAATCTCTGTTTCAAATGGGGCAATCACACGTGACGGATTAGGCCGATATTTACGAAATATTGAAACATGAAATACTTTGTCGTCGATCTCAAATTCTATATCTTTTCGTTTCAAGTCTATAAAGGACTTTTGACGATCAAATACTGCTTTCAAACAATCTCGGATCAATTTCACTTCCTGTTCTGTATCCTTTATCAAATCAACCCCGTGTAACTTATTCTCACTGAGTTCAGTCTAATACAGAGGTATACAATTTTTACGTCCGTACAAATCTTCATACGGTGCCATTTTGATATTCATCTGAAAACCACTATTATACAAAATTTTTAATCAATGGTAGATATTGTTCCCATGAGCCTTAAAACTCTAATACGCAGCAACTTAGTATATCTTTAAGAATCTGAATAGTTTGTTCAGATTGATCATCTGTTTGCAAATGAAAGGCTGTACTGAAATGCAATTTCGTGCCCAAAGCTTCTTGCAAATTTCTCTAGAATCGTGATAGGAATCTCGCACTTATCGACACAATAGATAGTGGTACCCGTGCAATCTCACAATCTCATTAATATAAAACTCGGTCAATCTCTAGTGAGAAATCGCACCTAACCGTAATGAAATGGGTAGATTTAGTTAATCGATCAATTACGACCCATATCACCTCTTTCTTTCTCGGTTTAGGGCCAATCGTAGACAAAGTCCATTGTTACTTTATCCCATTTCCACTCAAGAATCAAAATTGGTCGTACTAATCCGTATGAGACTTGATGTTCGGCTTTCATTTGTTGATGACTAAACATTTTAAAACCAAATCGAAATGTCTCATTCCATACCAAACCACCCGTAGTGTTGCTACAAATTATGATACATTTTAGTACTTCCTGGATGAACAGCTTAAACGACTATTATGTACTTCATTCACATCGATGGAATTTACTCAATTTCTCGAAATACAATCATGATCCCGAATCTCGCATAATCATCAAAATTTTGAAATTCGGACTAAATTCACTTCACTCGAGCTTGATTCACTAACAATTTATTATCAAATTTTGAGCTTTATATATATATCTGTTGTAAAAACATCGGTTCGCTCTCAATTCCTCTATTACAAAACTATCATAAGACAAGTCCAACGAGTATTCAAAGCACGTAATGCAACGATGACTTTCTATTCGCACCATTAGTCACAACATTTGTTTTACCCGAATGATAATCTAACAATAGCTCATACTTTTTCAATATCTCAAGCCATCTTCTCTGATTCAGGTTCAAATCTTTTGAGTCACCAATTATTTTTAAACTTTATGATCCGAATAGACATGACATTTCTCCCTAACAAGTAATAACGCCAAATCTTCATCGCGAATATAATAGTTGCTAGTTCCAAATCACATGTCGGGTAATTTCTTTCATGCGGCTTCAATTGTCTCAAGCGTAGGCTACGACTTTGCCTTATTGCATCAAAACACACCATAAAGAAGCATCACTAAAACAACAAATTCTTTACCCGATTCAAAGCTAAACTAACACCGAGCTTCAATCAAAAGGGCTTTCAACCGATCGAAACTTTTCTAACACTTTTCCGACCATTCAAACCCGACATCTTTCCAAAGCGCCTAATCAATCGGAGTAACTATCATTAGATCTAATCGATTCCAAAAGTCGACACAATATATCCCGTAAGACTAACTTCGCATAATCGAATTCACATTCTCCGAATATCATATATATATAATTGTTCTTCTCTCAAAGTTTGCAAGAAAATTCTCAATGTTCAAGATGCTCCTTTTCATCAAGTGAATAAATATAGGATCATCCACAATTTCCACAACAAATCAATAATGATTTAACTTCACGAATCGTAGGCAAACCCAGTAACTCTTCAGAAACATATCGAAAACTCACAAACAATAGGCATTGATTAAATTTTCTTCCCAGATACTTTCAAATCAATCACGTAGGCAAAATATGCCTCATAACCCCTTTTTTTATATAATTCCGAGCTTTCAAAATAGATATTATAGCAGTTAATCTACTCAAACCATTGGACTCAATTCGTACTTTCTTATCTTTCAGACATCTCAAATTTATAGTCTTTCTTTTGCAGTTCACAATAGTATCATGCATAACAACCAATCCCTTCCCAAAATAATAATATTGAACTCATCAAATGGTAAAAGCATCAAATCACGGAAATGATATCTCAAACATTAATGGACAGTTCTTGCATACTTTATCAACCATGACACTTTTATCTAGGGGTTCAATACTTTTATAGCAAACTCAGAAGATTCTGCAGTCAAAGTCTTGCTGAATACTAAATTCATGCATACATACGGATATGTAGAACCAAGGTTTATCAAAACAATCACAGAAGTCTCATAAAGAGTAAATGTACCGCTTATGACATCGGTGATGAGGCATCCTCTAGAACTCGAATAGCATACACTCGACCGCACTGCTTCAAATATGTTAATATTGTCTTCTAATAAAGATATGGTACACTTTAAACATTGATCCTGAATATAAGATAGCTCGTTGAACACACAAATAGTATTGTTAAACCACAACTTAGCCCGCTCCATATCATTATCATCATCATTAGTTTTAAATTCTTCGGCCCTGTGTTTCTCAATTTTATCTACAGGAGCCTGCCAAATATTATCGGATCCACTATCGGAGGTACCATAGGTATCGTAGATGGATTATTCGGGGGTAGAGGTTGTTGCACAGTCGGGTTAGTCCTGATATATTGAGTAAACCATTCGTTTATCATCTGGTAGAAGGCTTACTTAGCCTTCCCCCTCATGACTACTCGAGATAAGTCGAGAGTCTACCGGCGCTGACCTATACGCGGAATCAGGCGCTACGCTCTCACCATCATCAGCTACGGCTCTATCGGGATCCATTTACAATATAAAATCACAATTCAGATGTCAGAAGTTATCACACTATCGTATTGTAATTTAAGGCATGTATAGCTAGACCCACACGTGCTACGGTAGTCCTAGAATCGATTAAACCGTAAGCTCTGATACCAATCAAATGTAACACCCCTAACCTGTATCCGTCGTCAGATTAGGGTTACGAGGCGTTATTTGTCATAATACAGTTCACACAGATATTCATTACATTTCATAACTCAAAAATCTAATCACTTTAATATTTGAAACCTAAACAAATATCAAGTCTTTAAATTAAAAGAAACATAACTTTCATAATTAAATCATACTCTAATGCCTATTAAACCATATTGTTATGTAACCTTAAAACAGTACTAATTTAAACATCAAATGATCCACAATCACTATTTAAAATTCCACTCATTTAAACGATATTGGTGATATAAAACATAACCAAACTAACTTTAGTTGCCAATATACCATTCGCATATTTTCCTAAAGTCAAAACCATATCTAACATAATTACGTAATCCATACCAACTCATTCCCTTAATCAATCATTGATTATAACAATTCACATGCTATATGCATTAATATAAGATAGATTAACCACATTACATATTAACCATACCACTTAATCAAGCATCATTTCAACATTTAATAACTTCATCTTTTATTGCAAATATATATACATACGACCATAACGATTTGAACCATTTCAATTTGACAAATAACCATAATATAGCATAGTTAATACATATTGATTCAACCAAATCCATTATTAGCAATTATCTATGTAATTAAACCACTATGGCCGAACCACATTTTATATAAAAGTCTATTATCTATATTTACAAATTAAGTTAATGCATGACTAAAGAATTATTATCATAGCATCATTAACGATACACAACTAAAGCTTAACCATCAATCAAATATTAACTACCACACACCTAAGAATGACCAAAATTTATTTAAACATCTAATATTAGCTTTAAGAACAAGCCATACACAATCAAAACCTTATTCATAAACTATTTTCACATTTGGATCAAGTCATATACAAATTCATCACACATATTAAACTATATGATATTTTTCTAATGAGTGTTAAGTACCTAATCGAAAATATACCATGAATAGCATTATACTTAACCATGCAACCAACACAAGCATACTTACTCTATCAAAAATTATTATCATAATGAGCAAGCACCAAGATCGAATACCCTTAAGATTAAAATACCATAATCTAGCCATTTTCACATGGCTATATATATATACAAGGACATCATTCATTAATTCAGACATAATCTAGCCTATACATGCCTTTAATTCAAAACCAAACTCAAAAAGGTACCAAAATAGATTGATAGTGTGGATGACTTCGTTGATGATCCCCTGAGCTTATAGCTTGATCAAAATCTATAAAGCAGAATGATGAACACACGGAGTAAGCTAATTTAGCTTAGTAAGTCTTAAGCAGTCATGATATACCAATTGTACATTCAAGCATTAAAAAAAATCAAGTAATAACGTTGAATAAATTAGCTTAACTCAAAGGTCCTCCAAAGCGAATGCCTTTACCTTACATAACATAACGTTTATCATTTCCTTACCATTAACATCCAACTTACCAACTCAAAGATTTTAACCAAAATATAAAGCATCCTCTCTTTATGATCTATTCATAACACGCACATATGAAAATTAATAGGTTCACATAATTATTCGAACAAGTAAAAGGCCATGTACATCTAAATCGCCTCTTTAATTACATAAACACAAGTTCGTTTAGCTTAACCATCATCACTATTTTACCTTTAAACCTCCATTTATAATCTCATCATATGATTCACATATAGATTAAATACTCATTTCCAACTACTCATATTTTGATACACATATTTCCATAGGATCACATATATATATATATATATATATACGATAAGTATATACTTTACACTTAGTAATTTCACATAAAAGGAAATATATTCATACACACACACACACACATATATATATATATATATATCCATTTGATATTTCATACATTTGTATACATGGCATCAAAGTAATCCTAGTATGTCTCAGTAAACATAAGCATAAAGCCAAATATACAGGATCAATTTGTATCATTCATATCAATATACTTATACGATCACCTTAACCACATTATGCTTTCATATACCAATTTCCTCATGGCATAGTTTATACACAATTTGCATCTACCGATTGTATATCACATTTTCTTCATCAATTCATTCACTTATCATCATCACATATATATATGTATAATACATGAATATGAATAGCACATACCTTGTAGCCAATTAACAAATTCATTTTCAAATGCTTAGGCTCACTTGATTCATTTAATGACTTTACTAGTACACAATCTAAGCTTGAAATTTCAACTCACCCAGATAAAAACTCGCTAGGCATTTGCCCGAATCTCACATACTTGGCATTAGACTTGCTAGACTCAAGGTCCAGTAGTTCAAACATCGGCATTTAGCACTCGCTAGGCAATAAGCCCGAATATGTCATCGGACTAAGCACGCTAGGCACGGCTTCGAATATGTCACCTAAGCACTAACGCTTAAGCAATATGTCATTGGCACTAAGCACCTAGGCACGGCTTAAATATGTCACCAAAGACTAAGCCTCGCTAGGCAATAAAGCCCGAGTATCAATGTAGTCAATCATTCCACACACATTTCATAATTTATCACATATCCAATTCAACTAAGCTTATTCACATTGCACAAATAAAATCATTACGTCATTGTAAAACCCACAATTCATATAGAGATACTCATTCATATCACATTATTAAATTATGCATTCAACCTAATTTACTTTTATTCATTCAGCTATGACATAAACATGTACTCAAATTTATCGAACATCATCATTTAATATGTTCATAAATAATTCTTTGATATATTTTAGCTTAAGGACTTACCTCAAATATCGATGGACGACGAAGACCGGCTATTCAATAACCTTCGCCTTTCCCCGATCTAAATCCGTTTTTCTTTGTTCTTGATCTAAACATATTTAAAATAAGCTTATTCAAGTACATTTCATCTCAATTTAGTCCCAAAATACATAAATGGGTAAATTACCATTTTGCCCCTATTATTTCATATTTTTACAATTTAGTCCTATTTGCTTAAAACACAAAATACACACAATTTGAATAAATACCTTAAGAGCCGAATATCTATAGCATTCATACAAATCCATACATTTCATTTATTTCACATTTAAGTCCCTCTAAAATTTAATTTTCACAATTTAGCCCTAATTATTTAAATTTATCAAAAATTCAAGAACAAAATGTGTTCATCTAGCACCTATCTTTCATTTAACATCAATAACCATCAAAAAGCTTAAAATATCATCAATGGCATATCACGCAAACATTATCAATTCACAAAATTAGTACATGGGTTTGATAGTTTTCGAAGCAACGATTACAAAAACGTAAAAATTATCAAAAATCGAGCAAGACACATACCCGATTTAAGCTTCAATAGTCAATATTAAAGCTCATCCATGGCTTCTTTTTCTTCCACATTCGACCATCCATGAAAAAGATGATCACCATCTTTATTTTTGTCTTATTTTAACATATAACATTATTTAAAATGGATTACTATTTTACCCTTTTAAAAATAATATACTTAACATATATTTTAAGGTCATTTTAGACCATTGTCACCACTAACTTGTAGAATGGGCTAATTGCCCTTTAGGACTCCATATTAAAAAGCCATTATCACTTTAGCACTTTTCACTATAGTATGCAACTTTTACACTTTACACGATTAAGTCCTTTTGTCAAATTAAACACTCAAACGATAAAATTTTCTTACTAAACTTTCACACACATTAATTCACATATAATAAACACCAAAAATAATATCTAAAATTTTTTGGACTCAGATTCGTGGTCCCGAAACCACCGTTTTGATTAGGGTCAAATTCAGGCTGTTACACACGGTCGTGCAGGCTTTGTACCCGGCCATGTTGATTTCTTGCTAAGGCCCAATTACTCCGTTTTAAACCCGTTTTGTGTTTTTTTTATCCTCGGGTGCTTTCCTGAGTATATGACATGAAAAGAAAGGATTACAAGCACCTTTTCTATAAATCAAGGGCCAAATCATCAAAAAGCATCCTAAATGTGAGATTAAAATATGTTACTTTTACGATTTATCACCTACAATCCATTTTTCCTCCCATAGGTTAATTTTGTTCCCATTAACCACTTGCTACAACATTGTTTTTCCAATGAAATTCTTGGCTTCAACCAAACTGCTCAAAGCCCATAAAGCATAATTTCCTTTACTAGAACCAAAAATTCCTACTGAGGAAAGTAAAAACCTTTCAGAACACACACCCATAGTGCTTCAAGCTTCTCAATGGCTCTCCAGCATTGTTTAGCCAGCATAGCAAGATTAAACAATTCAAAGTCGCAAAAGCCAATGCCACTATCACATTTAGCTCGAGTAACACAGTCCCAAGACTTCTAATAAATTCGAAGCTCTTCTCCCTTTTGCCCCCACTAGAATCGAGAAATGGATGAAGTAAGCTTAGAGAAAATCTTCTTAGGGAACTTAAAACAAGCCATAGTATAGGTTGGAATCGCACTAGCAAGAAACTTGATCATCACCTCCCTACCTCCTAGTGACAGAGATTATTGCTTCTAATCCTTCAATCTATGCATAGTCTTGTCCTTAATAGCACTCAACACCAAAGTTCTCATCTTGCCCTAAAGAGATGGAATGCCAACGTAAGTACCCGGATTATCAGCAACAGGAATATTCAAGACTTGTCAAATCTGCTCTTATAACTCATTAGGAGCATTAGCACTAAAAATAAGAGAGGATTTCTCATAATTTACTACTTTCCCCTATGCTACACAATAAGCCTAGATTAAATCAAAAAGCTTTCTACAGCTTGTCATATTAGCCTCCCAGAAGAAAAGTGAATCATCTGCAAAAAGTATATGATATAAGTCAGGACAATGTTGATTGAGTTTGATCACAGTGATTTCACTAGATTGGACAGCTTTACTGAGATTTCTGGAAAGGATATCAATAAGAAAAAGAAAGAGATAAGGGGACAAAGGGCCCCCTATCTCAGACCTCTAGAAGAGACAATTCTTTTACTAAATTTACCATTAATAAGCAAATTTTAAGAAACTAATCTCACAGTTTCCATAATCCATCCAATCCAAACCAAACTAAAACCCAATTTTCGTAACACCATCTCCAAGAAATCCCACTCAACACGATCATAGGCTTTATTCATATCTCCTTTTACAGCCACCATGACCTTCTTCCCTTTCTTCTGAAGCTTCAGACAATTCAAAACTTCTTGCACCACCAAAATGTTATCATGTATGCATCTTCCAGCAACAAATCCACTTTGTTGCTCTGAAATAACCTCTCCCAAAAACTCTTTTAGACGATTCACCATAGGATTCGAAATGATCTTGCAAGAAAAATTACAGAGACGGGTTAGCCTAAACTGTGTAACTTTCTCTGGATTTTTCTGTTTGGGAATTAGAACCACTTCAGTTTCATTAATACCCTTTGACATCACCCCTTTTTGGAAAAATTCATGTACTATGGCAATCACATATTCCCGAACTATATCCTAACATCTGTGGTAAAACACTCCATGAAACCCATCAAGACCTGGAGCCTCAAAAGCACCCATTTGGAAGACTACAGTCATAATCTCCTCATCAGTAACCTCTATTATCAACTGCATATTCATCTCTTCTGTGATCATTATAGTTAGGGCATCCAAAACAACATCATTAATTACCCTACTTGTTTGAAATAGATTTTTATAGTACTAAGTAAAGGCATCAGTGATCTCTTTCTCATCCTCCAACCACCTGTCTCCAACCTTAAGCCTCAATATTTTATTCACACTTCTCCTCTGAGTTGTTGCAAGATGAAAAAACTTAGAGTTTCTATCCCCATATTGTAACCAATTCCTCCTAGCCCTTTAAAAATAGTACATTTCTTCCTTTTCCCAAGCAATTCGAATCCCCTATTTTAACTCCCTAAGCTTAAGAATATCCCCTTCAACACCATCTTCATCTTGAAGTTTCTTCAACTCTTCCTTTAATTCCTCAATATTAATTCTATTATTCCTTACATTCTTCCTACTCTACTCACTCAATACCTTCTCGCTCTTGTTTAACTTCTGCACCAATTTTAGATCCCTAGACCTTTTATCCACATGCTGCCAATAATTTTTTAACATTGCTTCAAAACCATCCACTTGTAATCAATTAGTTTCAAATTTGAATCTCTTAGGAAACTTCTTATCATTAAAATCAGAAAACACCATCAAAGAGAGTGATTCAACCCTATAGCAAGAAGATTGAATTCGAGGCTATTAGGAAAGATTTCCATCCACCTAAAATTCACCAATGCTCTGTCTAGCCTCTCTTTAACCAAGTAGTTCTCCCCACTCCCATACATGTAAATTTCAAACCCTTAAAATTCATCTCATTTAGTTGACACTCTCGAATCATTTCATTGAAACATTCCATCTTTCTTTTTTATTTAGGCCTCCTCATTTCCTTTTCATGCTCCCCCTAATGTCATTAAAGTCCTCAACACACAACCAAGCCATATTACCTGTCACACATTTTTGCTTTACCTGTTCCCATATTACCTTTAGATCCTCAAAGATAGAGGCCCTATAAACCCAAAAAACACTTACCACAGCCCCATAATCCCCATTACACACTGTAGTGTCAACTACATTCTTTGAACTTTCCAAAATATTCACCAACCAGTCACCTTTCCACCAAAAAGCTATTCCCCCACTCAAACCCGCAAGATCCATTACAAATCCTTCACTGAATTTTAACTTTCTTCTTACAGACTCCACTTTTTCTTTCTTATTCTTTGTTTCCGGTAAACAAATAAAATCCGGATCAAATTTATAGATATTCTCCTTGAGCACTTTCACTGTCAAGGCTGATCCTACACCCTAACAGTTCCATACCATAAGCCTCATGGCTGCTAGATGGTTGGATTAGGGTAGCCACCAAACCCATCAGTATTGTTGTTGAAATATCCTCTCAATAAAACAGGTACTTCCACTAAAAGATTATCACAGTATACCTTACCTTTGCCCTTTCTCCTTTTAACACACCTTCTTCCTATTACCCTTTTACTACCCCTACCCAATCTTATAAAAGCACCTGCCTCTTCAAAATTTAGATTTAACTCGCCTAAACACTGTCTTTTGCCTCAAGAGAACTCCTCATCATCTTCTCCAATACATTCATCTAAATTCCTTTTAAGGTTAAGATTATTAAATTCAAGAGGTAGTACCACATTACTCAACACAGTAAACAAGCCATTTGCCTCTATCCCCTTATCCCTACCCTTTCTAATATCTCCTTCTTGGCCTCATCATCTTCAAGCATCTCAACAAAATATGGGCAGTTCCCATGCACCTCTCCCCTCTTACATTTATCTTATCAGACACATCCCATAAGGTTATGTTTAGTTTAAGGGTTTTTTTTATATATATATTTTTTGTTTTTAATTGGGTTTGGAGTTTTATTTTACGGGGTTAATTTAATAGGGTTATTTTTATATAACCCATTTAATTTTATTGGGTTTGGAGTATTGGGCTTAATTTAATATAATATTTATAAAATATAGGTTTAATATATACTTTAGTTTCTGAAGTATTTTTTTTTTTCATTTTGGTCCTTAAAATTCTTTTTTCTGACTTACTTCAGTCATTAACGCTATCAAACGTTTCTAGTTTAGTCCCTAACGTTATCAGGCGTTCTCGGTTCAATTCTTTGGACGTTAAAAAATATTGATCAACCAATCACATGTTACTATGTGGCATACAATGACGTCACTGTAACGTTATCACCCAAAAAAAACCTTAAAATCTTTAAAAATTACAAAAAAAATACAAAAATTAAATACAAAAAGTATTTAAAAATTATAAATATACAAGAATTGTAAAAATTACAAAAATTTATTAAAAATTGAAAAAAATTTAAAATTATTAAAAATAGGAAAAGTTATAAAATTACAAAAAAAGCATTATAAAAATATTTAAAAATACTAATTTTTTAAAAATAATTATAAATCTTAATATTTTTAAAATATTATAAATCAAATTTAGTAGAGTTTAAACATGAAATCATTGTCTCTTTAAAAGACACCATCTATGATAATTGTTTTATAATTTAATCAACCGAAATTTGTAATTGATATATTTTTATGCAATAAATTTGGATGATATTTTCATTAAATAATAAAAATAATATTATTTCAATAATTGCAATGAAAACCATGTTACATGATAACTTTATTTTAACTGAAATTTCGATTGAGTTCCAACCTTTTTGACAGATTAAGAATGGCTTTGTGTTGCACGTAGTGGTTGATCATAGCAAGAACTGAAATTAGTTTATTGGCTCATGAAAACATTATCATTTCGTCTACCTACACTTAAATATTAGTATTAATGCATTTGTTTCTTCTCTTGTTTTTTCGAAATGAAACACCAATTTTTTTTTTTTTTTGAGTAAAATATTGGGTTGTATTATAGATAAGAAAATCAAGACATAAAAGTCCAATAACAAGTCACGGGCCAGACTCCAAACAAGAGTTGGGGCCTACCAGGATTAAAAAAAACATTGCATAAAACAACAAAAATGAAAACCCAGCCTTATGAGCTGTCTACTTCAAGATGATCCTGTAAAAAATATCTGCATCCTAAACGACCAGCTCTTAGAGAAAACAACAGTCATAGAAATCAAAATTTTCTTCTACTACTCTCTCATTTCCACTTGATGGTGCTGTCTTTGTGTGGTCTTCATCTTCATCCCCGATCAATTTCAAATTCGTTGAGATCTTGATTAACATATTCATGAACAAGGTACGCATTTTCCCCTCTTTTCAGCCCTTCAGATGCCAGATTATGTGCTTATTTATTTGCTGCTCTTCTTGCATGCTGAAATTTGCATTCATAAAAAGCCGCCTTCTAATCTTGAATATCAACAATACATGGTCCGATTGCTGATTTATCTTGTTTTTGTCTTTGAACTTTTTTTTATTACCGTCAGAGAGTCACCCTCAATAATAACATATTTTATCCCCAGTTCTCTACCCACAGTAAGCGCCTGCAAACAGAGGCTATGGCTTCTGCTGCGAATCCGGAAGAAATGTTGTCCTGGATCATTGTTTTTTACGCCAAGACATCTCCTTTAAAATTCTTTACTATAACCCCCAAGCATGATATATTTTTCCCGTTGTCAAAAGTAGCATCAAAGTTTATTTTGAGAAAACCCTTTCCCGGCGATCTCCATGAATCAGAATCTAAGCAAAAGGCAAGGTGTTTTCTTTCCGTATCTTTTAGTTCCTGTATATACTGTAATATGAACTTCGCTGTTTCTGTTCCAGATCTCTTGTGTCCTCCGTGTATCCATTGATTCCTAGCAGACCAGATAGCCCAAATGGCGCAGACAAAGATTCGGCACTCCTCTGCTTTACTAGTTAACAGGACCCAGGTAAACCACTCCATATATTCCATATGAGATAACTCATAGGACCAGGCATAGTTTAATTTTTCCCACGTTTCCTTTGCAACAGCACAGTCTAGAAAAATGTGTTCCCTAGTTTCCAACCCTTGCCTACATCTCAGACAGATGGCTTCATTGGTTAATTGTTTTATTTTTAAATTCACTAGAGTAGGGAGAAAGTTGAGAGTGGCTCTCCAAATTGTAATAAGTAGTTTTGAAGGGAGATTGCTGTTCCACAGTTCTTGTAGCATTTTGTAATTTCAAGCGAGCTGTACTATTAATGTTGTAGTCAGTAACTTGTAATAGTAGTTTGTATCCGCTATGCGCAGTATATTCGCCCGATGATTCACCCCTCCATATCAAAAAATCATCATGGGGAAGATGAGCCAGAGGAATTTGCAGGATCTTTTGGACATCATCTTCAGAAAAGGTATTCCAAATTAACTCAATTTTCCGTGATCTGGTATTACTATCAATAAGATCCGCAACCATTGTGATATTCTGCCTTCTAACCCTTTGTTTGATCAGTAGGCCTGGCACATTCGGGGCCCAAACATCTTCTTCGATTTGAATGTCATGGCCAGTGCGCACCTCCAGCACAGTCCCAATAGTAAGAGTCCCTTTGCAGCCCATATACTTTTCCAGGTATAGAAAAGTAAATTTCCTAATCCTGAACTTAAGAAATCAATTTTCGGATAATATTTGGCTTTTAACATTCTAGCTAAAAGGGATTTAGGATCGTCAATTAATCTCTAGCCATGCTTTGCGAGAAGGGCCAAATTAAATTTTGCTAAATTGTGATATCCAAGACCACTACACTCTTTTAACTCGCATAATTTGCTCCATGAACGCCAATGAATCTCGCGTTTCCCATAACCTTTTTGCCACAAAAATTTGCTATTATTTGTTCCATTTTTGCACATATTGATTTCGGCAATAGGAAGCATGCCATTATGTTTATGGGGATTGCATGTAAAACGATTTTGATGAACACCTTTTTTACTCCTTGCGATAGTAATGTTGTACTACAGCTATCTATCTTTAACTTTAAACGATCATATAAGTGTTGGAACGCCAAACATTTCTTCCTGCCCACCATAATTGACAGACCCAAATATTTCTTAAAATTGTTTGACCATTTGACCCCAGTCGACTCAATATGGTAGTACGAACATTATAGGTGGTATTTGAATTGAAAAAAAATAGTTGACTTTCTGTAGTTGATACATCGTCCTGAACAAACATCGTACTCTTTGAGAACCTTTTCAAACGTCGCGGTACCCTTATCAGTTGCTTCCCTAAATAAAACACAATCATCAGTAAAAAGAAGATGGGAAATTTGAGGCCCTCTTCTACTTGTCTTAACCCCTCTCAAACTCCCTCTGATGCAAGCCTTAAAAGTGTTGAAAGCCCTTCACTACAAAAAGGAATAAGAAAGAACTTAAAAGATCACCTTGTCGTAAGCCTCTTTTTGGGGTAAAGACTATTCTTGGCACACCATTTAAAACAACCGAATACGAAGCAGTGCTAATATATTGCATTATACGCTTCACTTACAACGCATCAAAACCCAATGTGATCATAATTTGTTTCAGTAACTCTCATTTCACCCGGTCATATGCTTTACTCATATCGATCTTAAGTGCCATAAGACCTTTTTTTCTCACCTTTTTATTTCTCAAAGTATAAAGAATTTCATAGGCAAGAAGTACGTTATTAGATATTAATCGTCCCGATACGAACGCATTTTGAACAGAATTGATACAATGATCAATAACTTTTTGAAGTCTATTTGCTATAGATTTTGAGATGATTTTATAGAACACCGTGCATAGACTAATTGGCCAAAAGTTGGTAGGATTTTTTGGATGAACCATTTTTGGAAGTAACACTATATTCATATGATTCAAAGGTTTTAAAGATTTACCTTAAAGGACCTCCAAGCAGAAATTATTGACTTCCCTTCCTATTATGTACCAAAATTTTTGAAAGAAAATAGTTGGAAAACCATTAAGTCCAGAAGCTTTAGTTGACCTTATACTATTGATTGCTTCAACCTTGTATTTCGCTATTAATAGTTGATTCATGTTCTCGTAAATACACTGTTTAACACTCGAAAGGTGATGGTTTGTATCGTCGACCCCACTTGATTGGAAGATTCCCATAAATAATCCCTTATAATATGTTCTATGTTAATATCTTTTATTTTTAAAATGCCATCCCTATTTTCTAATCCCAAATTTTGTTCATCTTATGTCTTTGAGATGCTTTACTGTGGAAGAAAATCGTATTTTTATCCCCTTGACCAACCAATTAGCTCTGGCTCTTTGTTCACAATACAATTCCTTATTTTCCATCTCTCAATTTAATTCCAGTTTCACATTAATCATTTCAGCTAAATTATCATCGTCCCTAATCATGCCATCAACTTCGACCACTTTTTCCCGCAGATTCTTCGTTCTCCTATCATGCTCTCCTTTGATATTCTTCCCCCATCTTTGGAGACCAGCTCAAAGATATTATAATTTCTTCAAAGCGTCACTTGACTTTTCAGCCCATAGTTTCTTAATGACATCTTCACAAGACGGTTCAAGTATCCACCAAGATTCAAATTTAAACCTTTTCCTCTCAGATCTATTTTCGTTTTTTTCCATTTTGTATAAAAAGTTGGCAATGATCGGAGAAAGAATGATGGAGATATTTTACCGAGAAATCATGAAACAAATTTAACCATTCAATATTCGCCACACCCTTGTCGAGTCTTTCTCTAATATTTGTGTCCACAAAATTTCCCTTTTTCCAAGTAAACTTTTTTCAATGAAACCCATATCAAACAACTCACAATCTGCTAAAACTTTTCGAAACTCCTCCATTTGCCTTTTATCTTTTGCTGCCACTCTTATTTTCTCATGAGCGTACAATATCTTGTTAAAATCACCACCAACACACCACAACAATGAACATGTGCTTCGTAACCTTCGAAGGAGATTTCAAGATTTTTGTGTGACGATCGGCTGAAAATAAGAGTAAAGAAGAGAAAAAAGCAGCAGAAAGAAGAAATAGCAGGGAGATTCAAATCTGATTCCAAAATTCTCAATAACCATTTCCTTGTGAGTACAATATATAAAATAATAACTAACCAAAAGCAAGTAACAATACGCAGCGTTTTAGTGCAAACAATACAAAATGCAGCGGATACTTAAAAGTAATTGAAACGGGGCGTTTCACACCTGCATGAAAATAACATACGTGCATGGTCATAATTCTCGTACGTAACAAATACTCCCCGCCTGAAAAAAACATATTTGTCCTCAAGGATTAAACAGAGGAAATTGTCGTTGAAGGGTCTCGAAGTTCTCTTAGGTGGCGTCTTCAGGAACAGTGTCTGGCCACTCAATCAGAACTTCAACTGCAGCGTGATTTCCTTTCTTGACTAAGCGTCGATCCAACACACGAATGGGAGTTTTCATGAGAGCTCTGTCCGGATCTAGTGGTGGAAGTATAGGAGCGCTGACTGTCGAACCCACATGTTTCTTCAATTGGGAGACGTGAAACGTGGAATGGATACGAGCCGACGGGGGTAATAGTAACCTGTAGGCCACGGTTCCCACACGAGCCTTGATCGGAAAAGGACTAAAATACCGAGGGGACATCTTTTGATTTTTAAGGTGGCGTAAAGAACGTTGGCGGTAAGGTTGTAACTTCAAGTACACTAAGTCACCCACCTGAAATGTGCGCTCCGAACGGTGCCTATCTGCCATCTGTTTCATACGGTCTTGCGCGCGAGTAAGGTGAAATTTTAAAAGACGACGCATCACCTATCTGTGTTGTAGGGAGCGGTCGACTGACGCCACAAGAGAAACACCCACCAAGTATGGTAAGTGAAGAGGGGGTTCCTGGACGTAGAGAGCTTCATACGGAGTACATCGAATAGCCGAATGATAGGTAGTGTTATACCACCATTCTGCTAAAGGGAGCCAAGACACCCAAGCTGAAGGCGTTTCACCCGTCATACAACGCAGGTAAGTTTCCAAACATTTGTTGAGAATTTTTGTCTGGCCGTCGGTTTGGGGGTGATAAGCGGTGGAAAGCTTTAGTTTAACCCCCCAAATGACGAAATAAATCTTGCCAAAAGTTGCTCAAAAATTTTTTTATCTCGGTCAGATAGAATAGCTTCAGGAGCCCCATGCAATTTATACACTTGGTGAAGGAATTCCTGAGCAACCATTGCAACAGTATAAAGGTGCGCAAGAGACAAAAATGTCCATATTTGGTCAAGCGGTCAACTATAGTTAAAATAGTGGACTTGCCATGAGAGACTGGCAACCCTTCAATAAAATCCAAGCTGATAACTGCCCATGCTCGATCCGAATTGGCAATGGTTGTAGCAACCCAGGTGAAGCCGCATTGTCATACTTACAACGTTGACACACCACGCATTCTTTAACCCATCGTTTAATATCCTTCGACATACCTTTCCAATAGAGTAAGGCTGAAATGCGATGACGACTTGCATGAACCCTAGAATGACCTCCGATGGCACTATCATGAAAGAGAGAAAAAATACGTTAGCGAAGTGGCAAATCTTTTCCCACAATTATTTTGCCCGAACGTCGCAGGAACGGATCATGCCACGAATATTTGGGGTGCAAATGAGGATGTTCTTGGACCTCTTTACAAAGTTTAGAAAGTTTGGAGTCAGATGAATAAGAAGTCGCGATTTGAGACCAAAGTTCAGACCAACGGTTTTCAACACTGCCCGTGCATTGTAATAATTGGGGAGAACCAGCGTGACTTCTTCTAGATAGAGCATCAGCGATAGTGTTTTGTATTCCTTTGCGATATAAAATTGAGTAATCATAACCCATCATTTTCGCAACCCACCGTTATTGAGAGGGTGTAATGGCTTGCTGATCCTCTAAAAATTTAAGGCTTTGATGGTCCGTTTTGATGATGAAATGACAACCAACTAAATAGGAGTGCCATTTCTTAACTGCCAATAGTACTGCAAGCATTTCCTTTTCATAGATCGACAGAGCTTGATACTTCACCCCCAATGCATTGCTAAAATAGGCCATAGGATGACCATGTTGTTGTAAAATGGCTCCTACCCCATGTGCAATTGCATCTGTTTCAACACAAAATGGGAGTTGAAAATTAGGCAAAGTCAGTATTGGAAACTCATAAACTCGAGATTTTAGCTCATCAAAAGTAGCCTGTTCGATCAATTTTACCGCCATTCAATCGCCTTTTTAAGCAAAACGGTGAGGGGTTAAGCGATTATATCGTATCCTTTTATGAAACGACGGTAATAACTCGATAACCCCCAAAACCCACGTAACTCTTTCAATGACTGAAGAGGATGCCAATTCGCAACGGCTGCTACTTTGCTACTATCCATACGAACACTACCGTTGGAAATAACATGGCCCAAATATTCCACCTGTGGAGCCTCGAATATGCACTTGGAGTGTTTAACATATAAATGATTGGACCTCAAAATCTGAAGCACCTCTCGAACATGAACCAAATGATCCACCTACTCGTTTAAGTAAACGAGAATGTCATAAAAAATAAGGACTGATCGGCGCAAAAGGGGCCGAAAAATGGAGTTCATTAGTGACTGAAAACTCGAGGGAACATTGGTCAAGCCAAATGGCATAACCAGGAATTTATAAGGCCTTACATGCGTCTTGAAAGCTGTTTTATAGACGTCCGATTCACACATCCGAATTTGGTGATATCCCGAGCGGAGGTCCAACTTGGAGAAAAATTTGGCTTGTCCCAATTCATTAAACAACTCTTCTATAATCGGAATAGGGAAATGATCCTTAACAGTAAGTTGATTAAGCTGGCGATAATGCACAGCCTCTAACTACCGTTCTTCTTCTTCACCATGACCACAGGGGAAGCAAACGGGCTATTGCTATTGCGAATTATCCCTGCTTGCAGCATCTCGTGGATTAACTTCTCAATTTTAGTCTTCTGAATCGCGGGATATTGGTAAGGTCTCACTTTGACAACCTTAGTCTCGTCGACCAATGGTATCCTATGATCATGGAATCGGGACGGAGGTAAGCCAACAGGGTTACCAAAGATATCCTGGAATGCCTCCAAAAGTGTTTGTAACTCCTTGGTCAACTGCGTTGGTGGCAGTGTAACAGTAGTGTGCTCACCGGAAGCTAAAAGCATTGGAAATGGTCCATTGCCCACCAAGCTAAAACATTTGGAAAATTGGCTATTGGAACCCAAGTGAAGAGAGCCTGGAACTATACCCGAGAACACAATTCCTCCTCTATGCTGGAATTGCATAGTTAAGCTAGAAAAATCCCACATGATCGGGCCAAGAGAGAATAGCCATTGAATTCCCAACACCAAGTCAAATCCTTTTACTGTTAAGAGTAAAAAATCTGTAGAAAATTTGTGACCTTGTGCCTCCCATGAAACCTCCTTACATAGACCTTGAGTTGGTAGTTGAACCCCATTCGCTACCAAAACCTTTAGTGAACAACCCGACTCAACTGTTAACCTCGATTAACTTGGCCATTTTACGATCCAAAAGTTATGCGTGCTCACAGGTCGACCAACACCACCACCTCGGTCGATCAATGCGAACTGAAAATCGCATGGTATGATGACCTTGTAACCCTTGAAGAGCATGTAATGATAATACGAGACTATCCGAAGTGTGATCAACCAATTCCAATTAATCAGAATAGTCTTGCAGCTCCTCAGAAGTTGTGCTTTTCAGCTCAGACCCTTGTTCCCAATTTGGTTCAATCACAAGTTGGAAAACTTAGGATTTGGAACATTTGTGACCCGGAAAATACTTCGCGTCACACCAAAAACAGAGACTCTTTCTCCTCCTATTTTTCAACTTCGGTTTGAGACAAGGATTTTGAGGGCAGCTTTTGTCCCCCTCCACTCATCTGTGTGGAATTTCATGTTCCTTGTGGTGCTCTTGAAGAAGGTAGAAATAACCTTGAAGAACTCGTCCCACTACTAGGAACCAACCCTTTTTATAGGTCCAAACACAATGTTTTCAACTTGTCGAGCGAGTTTGTAACCTTCCATTAAGGTCTGAGGGGTAAATAACCTCAAATACTGACCGATCTCATGTTTTAAATTGCTTATGAAAATACTCAAGGCATAAGACTCTAGCAAATTTAATTGATTCAACAGGCTCAAAAACCCATCATAAAATTGGTCAACAGATCCTTGCTGTTTAAGGGTCACTAACTCCGTCATAGGGTCAAGAAAAGAATCAGACCTAAACCGGTCCTTAGTCCCTTTTGAACACAATTCTCATGTCAACTGGTGCAGGCCCCCATGTTTACGTACAAAGAAGTGATGTCAATCTAAGGCTTTCCCTTCTAAATGCAACATAACCACCCTAACCTTAGCTTGCTCACCAAACCCCTCAGCCTCAAAATACTGTTCCAGCTTAGACCACCAACCTCTGAAATCGTCACCATCAAAGCGCGGGCAATCCACTCTAAAGAAGGAAGGGTTGCTCGTATGCACGACACCACCTCTAGAAGACAAGCTTGATTGTCCCAACTCCGAATTAGGTGACACTAAAAGGGTTTCTCGAGCTAGAAAACCCGGAGGGGAACCTAAGATTCCCTTTCCTCTACCCATTTCTACACTAGTAGGGCCCCCAAGGTGCAACCAACAAATCTTTTTCAACAAAGTGAAGTTCAGATCTAAGCTTCGATCTTACCTTCGATCGAACCTCTGATTTGATTCCTTCTTGAAATTCTTTGAGTCGAGCATCAATCCTCGCGTCGAGCTGGAAAAGCTCCCCTTGAAGCTGAGTAAACTCTCCTTGCATCAGTCCAAACTCCTTCTGCAACCTGGTTGTCACACCCTCGCCGGTCATGAGGATCGAAAAGCTCTGATACCTTCGTGACGATCGGATCTGAAAATAAGAGAAAAGAAAAGCAAGCAGCAGAAAGAAGAAATAGCAGGGAGATTGAAATTTGATTCCAAAATTCTCAATAACCGTTTTCTTGTGAGTACAGTATATAAAATAACAACTAACCAAAAGCAAGTAACAATACGCAGCGTTTTAGTCCAAACAATACAAAACGCAGCGGATACTTAAAAGTAATTGAAATGGGGCATTTTACACGTACATGAAAATATCGTACGTGCATGGTCATAATTCTGGTACGTAACATTTTGTCTATTTGATTCTCATGGATTCCCATAAAACCCAATGAACCTCTATTTGATTGGGTCATCTTCTTCACTAACTTCAACATCAATATGATTATTTGAGTAACTGTGAACTTGAATCGAATAATTTCCACTCCAAGCAAGGCTTAGTCTACCCCGCGAACCAGAAGCCGAAACATCCAACCCATTATGAAAACCATAGTGTTTTCAAACACTTTCCATTCTATTGTGATCCAATTTAGACTATCTCATTCCCGTCGTCCATAGCCCCGAAGTCACTGCTCGTTTTCTTCCCAACAATAGTATCCATTGTTTCTTTAGGAGACCTAAGAGAGCATTCTTGACTCCCCGGAGCAAAACCTTATGAAACACCAAATTTGTAAGAACAATAATTGATTGAATTATTAATTAATTGAAATAATATTATTTTTAATTATTTAAATAATTTGAAAAATTATCTAAATTTATCACTTAAAAATTTACTAATTTTAAATTATTGATTGAATTATAAAATAATTATCGTAAGTAGTATTCTTCCTAATTTTAATATATATTTTTAATTTTAGTAAATTTAATGTTTTTATAATTTTTTCTATTTTATATTTTTAAAAATTTTATAATTTTTTATAATTTTTAAAAATTTTAAAATTTTAAAATTTTTAAATTTTTTTGCATTTTATATTTTTTAATTTTAAATATTTTAAGGTGATAATATTATGATGACATTATTATATGACACGTGGCAATATAAGGTTGGCTGAATAATTTTTATTAACACCCAAAGGAGTGAAGTGGGCAAAAAAAAACTTTAAAGATCAAAATGAAAAAATATGACATACTTTAAGAAGTAAAGCGTGGATTGAGCTTAAAATATAAATAATTTTAAAATTAAGTAGGATGAATTTGATTATGAGATTTAATAATCAAAAACCGAATATTATAATTTGATCGCCGAAATCGTTTTAAACGAAAACAATCTAATTGAATGTACGGATTAAATCGATTATAACTTATTAATGCTCTCCCTACCCTCCTCTAGCACATCTAGATCCAAATTAGACTGCTAAGGATGCCAAGCACCTAGTGAAAATGGCAGTGAAAGTGAATAGCTCCTTCAGCTGGCCTTAACTCTCTCTCTCTCTCTCTCTCTCTATGTTATTTTTGTCTGCAAGTTGATTATTGTTCAAAAATAAAATTTTACTTTTGCCCCACCACATGTCCATGAACCATGAGGTCTACTAATTGGTACAGATATTCTCCTTTTCTTTTCTTTAATACAGTGGATAAATTAACCCACTAAACACCATGAAACAACCAAGATGTTTCTGAAATCCTTTTAAAAACCTGAAAGGAAAAACTTTTACTAATTCTTTGCCTTTGCATCCATTGATTTCCTCAATCTTCATCCCTATTTTCATTTTTTGTATGGCAATATGGTCTCTTTGTTGTAGACAGGGACCTAAATGGTGTGGGAATCTTGCTTTGACGATGAAGTACTTGATGCTTAATGTTGAAGTGCATTTGAAGCATACATGACTAATGGGGTCACCACTACTCACTATTTCAATAAAAGATTGTCCCCCTGTTTTATAATCAGATTGAAAGAATTTATTTGTAAACCAACTGATAAAATTTCAAGCAGAAAACCAATTTTCAAAGGCTAAATTTGTTGTAAATTTACAACAATTGCATAAGAGTGTTTTGCAGCTTCAGCAAAGCTGATCAAACCCAGCATCTCCACTGCAGCAATCATGTGCTTCTTTTAGGCCATTGTAGCATCCAGTAAAGACCCTTAAGGGATTAACTTGGGACCCAACTGTGTTTCCCTTGGCCCTACAATTTCCATGTCCATCAATAAACACACAACACACTTTTTTCATCCACACACCAAACCCCACATTTTTTTTCTCAATTTACTTTACTAGTATTATATTTACAAACAACAACACTAGATTAAAGAATACTATTACATATATTCAATGATGATGGTGTTTGATTTAGGCCAAGAGCCAAAAGTCCTTGTGCCGCTTAGTGGTGATCAGATAACCTCCAAGTTTTTTGCTTTTTCTTCTTACTGCAACTGCCATGCAACTAGCATTTTGGATACAATACTCTACAACTCCACCAGTAATCCGGTTCCCCGCCCACATCATGATGAGCCGCCATGTCATGGACTTCTTTTTTTGCCCCAACACCAGAAGCGCCGCTCCTTGGTTTTTGGCCTCTTCCACTATTGTTGGACCTTTCTCTTTCCCCTCCACCACTGCTACCTCAACTTCTACCTGTCAGGTAAAAAGTGGTTGAACTTTTAATTTCAAATATGTGTGTCAATTCACATAGCTGCCACAAGGACCAAGAAAAAATTGACATTATAATTAGACATGTTAACCCACCTCGGGTCTCTTTTGCTTGCACATGGTTTTCAAGGTGGAAATCGGTTCATAAGCCCTGTTCTTGTTGGACTCATCATTTGTAACTGGAACTGTATAAAAATATTTTCAACCATTAATCAAAAGCTTTGATTTTTCAGGGTAAAGGACATGAAAACAAAGAGCTGCAAACCTTGTTTTGAGGGCTTTGTGACATAGAGAAGAATAACTGTGTCATGGCACTGGACAGTGTGAGAGAGTGCCCATTGTAAAGCTCCCTTGGCTTCAATGCTGGAATCAACCACGATCATGATCTTCCTACCCATTACAAAACCAGGTTTCTTTTCTCCATGGCTGGGTTTATCTTCTTCAACTTTGCCATTATTCTCATGCTTGTGATCAGTTGTAGCTGAATTCAAATTGGCCTTGGTTTGTATTGGAGGAGACCGAACTCTAACATGAGGCCTAATCCTATTGAGGCAAAAGCTTGGCAACCTAGTGCCCGATCTGCCCATCTCCTGAATATAGCTACTAAGGTAATAAACCACACACAAAATGATTATAAGAATCTTTAAGAAGAAGAGAAGAAAGCAACCATTTGGCCTTTGCCTGTTTGATGAACCAAAGTTCTATGCGTTGGTTTGGGCCATGGGATTTATTTGCTTTTCCTCCATCACTTTTTTTTGTTTTGTTTTGTTTGGTAATGATGATAACAGGTCTTTGTTTCTTTTTTTTTTTTTTAATTCACTTGTGGGGCTATTACTAACGTGCTTGTCATGAAGTTTGTAGGTCCATTCCTCTCCACAGCATTCTCTGCCATGTTTGTGGTAATCAAATTATTTAATAATTTGCTTGCTTTGCCTTTCCAGTTTATACCCAACCTCTCTATTCTATGCCTAATTGCAATACTGGAAGGCTCATATTATGAACTCTTCTTTGAACTCATTTTAGAAGTTGAAACTATGGGTAATTGCTCCAATTTTTATTTGTTATTAATATTTAGTTTAACTTATGATTTTATCAATAGAAGATTATTTAACAGTTAATGAATCAAATATTCTTAATTAGAATTAAATAAAAGAATCTTTACATAATCTTTTTATGAGGGTTTTTAGCTTTATCTGTTAGAATTAAGTGATCTGAATCCTTATTTAAATAAAATACGGTGGTAAAATAAAATAAAAGAAAAATTCCTATAGAACTACACTTCTTTTATTTTATTTTAAAATAAAGTTTTTCCTTATTAAACTCCACCTATTTGATATTGATTAGAATAATGTGTTTCAATCTTATTACACTCATATTAGAATATGGCTTTACAAACCTATAAATAGATATAGTCTATTTCTCTTGTAATTAATTCGAATTCGACATAGTGAATTTTTTTTTTCTCTGCCTGTGTTTTTTTTTCCTAAAAGGGTTTTCATGTAAAATCTGTGTGTTCTTTATTTTATTTCTCTTTTCTTTGCAATAAATTGTCATTACTGACGTTATATACTTTTCTCAAATTAGTATCAGAGCTTTCGGGTTTTTCATCTCGATCACGGTAATGGCGTCTTTGAAGCATGAAATTTCGCTATTAGATCGCAATACCAGATTCGCGTTGTGGTAGATAAAGATGCAGGCAGTTCTTGCACAGATGGATTTAGAAGAAGCCCTGCTAGGGGTAGATAAGATGCCTTCGACCTTAACGGAGGAAGAAAAGAAGTGCAATGATCGAAAGGCGTTAACACAGTTACATCTGCATTTGTCTAACGAAATTTTGCAGGATGTGATGAAAGAGAAGACTGTCGTTGCATTATGGAAGAGGCTAGAACAAATATGTATGTCGAAAACTCTAACCAGCAAGTTGCATATGAAGCAACGTCTTTATGCTCATCGTTTGGAGGAAGGTGCGTCTGTGCACGAACACTTAACAGTGTTTAAAGAAATTCTCTCAAACTTGGAGGCCATGGAAGTTCAGTATGATTAGGAAGATCTAAGGTTGATTCTACTTTGTTCGTTGTCTCTATCTTATTCAACCTTTAGAGACACGATTTTTTATAGCCGCGAGTCTCTCACAGTTGATGAGGTTTATGATTCTTTGACCTCTTATGATAAGATGAAGCATCTTGTGGTTAAACTCGACTCTCAGGGAGAGGGTCTCATTGTTCGTGGGAGACAAGATCGGAATGCTGATGATGATCGTGGAAGGACACAGGAACAGAATCCTCGCGATAAATCTAAGGGTAGATCGAAGTCTTCAAATAGAGGTAAAACTTGTAAATTCTGCAAGAAGAAAGGGCACATTAAATCTGAGTGCTATAAGCTACAGAACAATATTAAAAAGGAGGCTGCGAATCAAAAGGGAAAACAACCAGAAAATTTCGGTGAAACTTGTAACAGTCCGATTTACATCCTAGTCGGAACAGTGGTTTCGGGACCATGAATCGAGTTTGAATAATATTTTTTTCTGTATCGTTGATATGTGACTAAGCATGTGCTAAATTTTCGAAAGTTAATTTGTCTGTTTGTGGCTTTCATTTGATAAAAGACTGAATTGCATAATTGGTAAAGGTGGCCTTTTATTTGATTTATGGCTAAATTGATGTGGCTTTATTTTAGTGAAGTCCTTAAAGGGCAATATGCCCATTTTGACTTATAGTGGATGGCAACATGGTGTTATAACATGTTTTTATGTGTTATTTTATATGTTAAAAGTTATATTATATTTATATTATAAGTTATAACTATATTATAATAAAACAAACATGAAAGTGGAATTTTATTCATGCATTCTTCCATCGAAAAACACAAAGAAAAGAAAGGTTTTTGGAGCTTTGTATATTCAACTACTTATAAACCAAATTAAAGATCAATAACAAAAGAAAAAGGACTTGGATCGGGGAAAAGCAAAAATAGTTGAATAGTCGGTCTTCGTTGTCTGTCGATAGTCGAGGTAAGTCATTAAGCAAGTTAATACCATAAGTATTGATTTTAATCTAATTTACATGCCGAATTTTAAACTTATGGATTGAAATTTGATATAGCCGAATGTGTTATAGTGATTTAACAAAGAAATGCATTTGAATTAATCGAGTTCAGTTTGTGGAAGTGTTGTGAATTATATCTGATATATGTGAAATTGACAATATGTAATGGGAATGAGATGGCTCAACAATATGAATATTCGGGCTTATTGCCTAGCAGGCCTTGTGCCGGTGAAACGTATCGGGCTTGTTGCCTAACAGGCTAAATGTCGGTGATTTAATTTCAGACCTTGGGTCTAACAGGCCTTGTGCCGCTGATCTATATCGGGCTAAATGCCTAGCAGGCCTTGTGCCGGTGAATTATTTCGGGCTTATTGCCTAGCAGGCTCAATGCCGGTGTTTAAATCTCGGACCTCTAGTCTAGCAGGCTTAGTGCCGGTGTATATTTCGGGCTTGGATGCCTAGCAGGCTTAATGCTAGTGATATGTTATAAATCGAGAATTCATAAATCAAATAAGGTGAGACATATTTAATGCAATGTGCTAATAGCTCGGGTAACTGTATCCTACTATTGTAGTAAGGAATGAAGTAAGTATAATATCAATTGAGTTAAGTATGATGTGATTAAATTGTAAATTTAATAAGAACTTTATTATGTGCTATTGAGCTTATCATTGATGAGTATGAATATTATATATCTATATATATATGAAATTGAGTTTTATATATTTATTACCTTGATGAATCGGTTATAGGTGGAAAAATAAATGAAAAAAAAAATGAGTTTGGATGTGTTTGCATATGTGTACAAAAAGGAAGAATATGTGGTTGATATGTATGATGTGTTCATTCGACTTGGAATATACGAATACTTAATTATGTGATTTGGTGATGTATATGTTCATGGTAATAAAGTGTTAATACTTAGGTTAAGGATATTGATGGTATTCGGCCATGATTATTTTACTTATATTAATGTTTATATTCATTGCCATGAATTTAATGATTAAAAGTTTAAAGGTTTGAATATTATGTTGTATTTGCTTAAGACTTACTAAGCTAGTAAGCTTACTTTGTGAGTGTTCAATGTGCTGTTTTATAGATTTTGATCAAGCTACGAGCTCGGGGGATCGTCAACAAAGTCATTCACACTATCAACCTACTTTGGTATTTTTAAAGTTTGGATTTTTGAACTTAAGGCATGTATAGGCTAGTTTAATACTTATATGATATTTCGTTAATGTATATAGCCATGCGAAAATGGCTAAATTATGGTTTTGTGGTCCTTAATGTTTTCAGCCATGGTATTTATACACCATAATATAGTATTTTATAGTGTAATTATGCTTGTGCTAGTAGTATGGTTGATTTATATTATTTATGTCATGCATAGGATTAAGTATTTAACTTATCTTAGAAATACATCTTATAGCTTATTATATGAGGTAGATTTTTATATGACCGACCTAAATGTGAAGATAGTTGAGGAATATGGTTTTGATTGTGTATGGCTTGTTCTTAAGATTAATATTAGATGTCTAAATAATTTTGGTCATTCTTATGTGTGCAGAAGTTAATATTTGGTTGATGGATAAGTTTTAGTTGTGTATCGTTAATAATGCCATGATAATGATTCTTTAGTCATGCATTAATTCAGTTTGTGAATATAGATAATGGACGTCTATCTAAAAGGTAGTTCGGCCATAGTGGTTTAATTATATAGATAAATACTAATAATGGATTTGGTTGAATTAGTATGTGTTAACTATGCTATATTATGGTTATTTTTTATATTGAAATGGTTCAAATCATTGTGGTCGTATGCGCTTATATTTGCATTAAAAGAAGAAGTTATTAAATTTCGAGATGATGATTGAATAAGTGTGTGTATATACATGTATGGTTAATATGCAATGTGGTTAATCTATCTTATATTACTGCGAATAGCATGTGAATTGTTATAATCAAGGAATGATTAAAGAAATAAGTTGGTATGGAATTCAGTAACTATGTTTAGATATGGTTTTAATTTTAGGAAAAAATGCAAATGGTAAATTGGCCATTAAAGTTAGTTTGGTTATGTTTTATATCACTAATATCGTTTAAATGGGTGAAAATTTAATAGTAAACTGTGGATCATTTGATGTTTAAATTTGTACTTGTGCTGAGGTTTATAACAATATGAATTGATAGATGCTGAAGTATGGTTTGATTATGAAAGTTATGTTCTTTTATTTAAAGACTTGATATTGTTAAAGTTTCAGATATTAAAGTGATTAGATTTTGAGTTATGAAATGTAAGGAATATCTAGGTGAACTGTATTATGTCTAATAATACCTTGTAACCCTAATCTGGGACAGATACGGGTTAAGGGTGTTACAAAGCTGATGTTGTAGAAGACTACAGCGATAGTGAACTTCTAGTTGCTTCTGTCAACAATTCTAAAGTGAGCGATGAGTGGATCCTTGATTCGGGTTGCACCTTCCACATGAGTCCCAATCGGGATTGGTTTACAAATTACGAAACAGTGTCTGAAGGTGTTGTTTTGATGGGAAATAATGCTTCGAGTAAAATCGCAAGTGTTGGAAACAATTAAAGTTAAGATGTTTGATGGAGTTGTCAGAATACTTAGTGATGTGCGACATGTTCCAGAATTGAAAGTAAATTTAATTTCATTAAGTACTCTTGATTCAAAATGGTACAAATACACAGCTGAAAGTGGGATTTTGAAGATTTTCAAAGGTTCTCTCATTATGATGAAAGGGCAGAGAAAGATTACCAAGTTATATGTTTTGCAGGGTTCTACTATTATTGGTGATGCAGCTATCGCTTCCTCTTCCATGTTAGATGATATTACTAAGCTTTGGCATATGCGCCTAGGGCATATGAGTGAGAATGGCATGGCAGAATTGAGCAAAAGAGGACTTCTTGATGGGCAAGGAATTTACAAACTAAAGTTATGTGAGCACTGCATTTTTGGGAAGCAAAAAAGAGTTCGATTCACCAGAGGAATCCATAACACGAAAAGAACATTGGAGTATAATCATTTTGATCTGTGGGGGCCATCAAGAGTGCCTTCAAGAGGTGGAGCTAATTATATGCTAACTTTTATTGATGATTTTTTCAGAAAATTTTGGGCATTATTCCTGAAGCAGAAAAGTGATGTGTTTTCTGCATTTAAGTCTTGAAAAATTATGATTGAAAAATAGACGGGAAAACAAATAAAATACCTCCGCACAGATAATGGCTTAGAGTTTTGTTCTGATGAGTTTAATAAACTGTGCAAGTCAGAAGGGATCGTGAGACACTTGACAGTTCGTCATACTCCACAGTAAAACGGTATTGCAGAACGATCATGGAGAAGTTTAGATGTATGTTGTCAAATGACAATTTACCAAAGTCGTTTTGGGCTGAAGCAGCTTCTATTGCATGTTTTTTTATCAACAGATCTCCATCTGTTGCCATTGAGAAAAAGATTCCACAAGAGGTATGGTCTGGTAATCCTGCTAATTATTTTGATTTAAAGATCTCTGGGTGTCCTGCGTATGCTCATATTGATAATGAAAAATTAGAACCGAGATCCATTAAATGTGTTTTTCTTGGTTATAAAGCTGGTGTGAAAGGGTATAAGTTATGGTGTCCTGAAAATAGAAAAGTTGTGATTAGCAGAGATGTTGTTTTTAATGAAACTGCTATGCTACCTAACTTATCTCTTAAAGACTCTTCCAATAAAGAAAATCAAAAGCAAGTGGAGTATCAGATTAATACAGAGTTGACTCCTCAAGCCAGTACAAAAATTGATAATAGAGTTTCTTTTCACCATAATACTCTATCGCCAAAAACAAAACTAGAAGAGAAATTAAACCTCCAAAGAAGTATGCCGAGGCTGATCTAGTTCTTATGCTTTAAATGTGGCCGAAGATATAGATGCAAACTAAGAACCATCTAATTATTCTGAGGTGGTTAGTTATGAAGACTCAGAAAAGTCGATGCTTGCTATGCAAGAGGAGATGGAGTCACTCCACAAAAATAGAACATGGGATCTTATGAAACTTCTTAAATATAAAAAGGTTGTTCGTTGTAAATGGATGTTTAAAAAGAAAGAATGGAATTTAGGAGTTGAAGAACCCAGATATAAAGCAAGACTTATTGCAAAAGGCTATAGTCAAATTCCAGGAGTGGACTTCACATATGTGTTCTCACCAGTTGTAAAGCATAGTTCGATTCGAGCTTTCCTTGGTATTGTGACATGCATGCTTTGGAGCTTAAGTAGTTAGATGTAAAAACTGCATTTTTGTGTGGAGAACTTGAGGAAGATATTTACATTCAACAACCAGAGGGTTTTACAGTCTCGAAAAAAAAGGACTATGTTTGCTTGCTGAAAAAGTCCCTTTACAATTTGAAACAGTCACCAAGACAGTGGTACAAGAGGTTTGATTCCTTTATGACTTCTCATGATTTTAAAAGAAGTAGTTTTGACAGATGTGTTTACTTTAAGAAAAACAGTGATGGTTTTTTTGTGTATCTACTTCTTTATGTTGATGACATGTTGATAGCAGCAAAAGATAAATGAGAGATAAGAAATGTCAAAGCCCAACTAAATAAAGATTTTAAGATGAAAGATTTGAGATCAACAAAGAAGATACTTGGTATGGAGATTCTCAGAGACAGAAAAGCAAGTAAATTATACCGAAGTCAGAAGGGGTACATTGAGAAAGTTCTTTGCAGGTTCAATATGCAGAGTGCTAAGCCTGTTAGTACTCCTTTAATGTTTTCATTTCGTGATCATCGGCTTCGTCTCCACAATCAGATAATGAGATTGAGTACATGTGACATGTTCCATATTCTAGTGCAGTGGGATCTCTCATATATGCTATGGTTTGTTCACATCTAGATTTATCATATGAAATCAGTGCAGTTAGCAGATACATGGTGAATCCCGGTAAAGAACATTGGAAAGCAGTTCAGTGGATTTTAAGATACTTACGAGGTACTACTGATGTTTGCTTACAGTTTGGAAGAACTAGAAATGGAGTCATTGGGTACGTTGATGTTGATTTTGCTGGAGACCTTGATAGAAGAAGATTTCTCACTAGTTATGTCTTTACAATCGGAGGTTGTGCAATCAATTTGAAAGTTACTTTGCAAACTACAGTCGCTTTGTCTACCACTGAAGCTAAGCACATGGTGATTACTGAGGCTTGTAAAGAAGCTATTTGGTTAAAGTGACTCTTTAGTGAGCTCAATGAAGACCTTCAAATCAGCACAATATTTTTTGACAGTCAGAGTGCCATCTTCCTTACAAAAGATCAAATGTTTCATGAGAGAACAAAATACATTGATGTTCGGTATCATTTTGTTCATGATATTATTGCTCGTGATGATATTGTTGTGAACAAAATCAGTATTCATGAAAATCCTACAGATATGATGACTAAGTCACTTCCTATAATCAAGTTTGAGCATTGCTTAGACTTGGTTGGTGTTCATTGTTGAAATTAAACCCTTAAGAGGTTTTATGGAAGAGGTGGAGAGCTTGTTCGTTGAGAGTTCGCGATGAAGAACTTGTTCATTGAGAATTCGTGTCAAGGTGGAGATTGTTAGAATTAAGTGACCCGAATCCTTATTTAAATAAAATACAGTGGTAAAATAAAATAAAAGAAAAATCCCTATAGAACTACACTTCTTTTATTTTATTTTAGAATAAAGTTTTTAAACCTTATTAAACTCCATCTATTTGATATTGATTAGAATAAGGTGTTTTAATCTTACTACACTCATATTAAAATATGGCTTTACAAGCTTATAAATAGACATAGTCTATTCTTCTTGTAATTAATTCGAATTTGACATAGTGAATTTTTTTCCTCTGCCCGATGTTTTTTTTTCTCGAAAGGATTTTCACGTAAAATCTGTGTGTTCTTTATTTTATTTCTCTTTTCTTTACGATATATTATCATTACCGATATTATATACTTTTCTCGTTATCAAGCAGCGATCATTATATATTTTTGGACAGTGGATGTAGACTAAAAAGCTGGACCACATATAATGGTAATTATGGCTGAAAGAACTGCCATTCTTAGTTTAGTACTATCACCATTTTCTGCAGTGATCATTTCTAGATTAATATAAAAAGATATACAAAGATAAATATGAAAAATATTTCTGAAATCCAATATCAATCACAATAGAACTTATCTTTAAAGATATTTCTTCTTCTTCTTTTGGTGGTTTGTGTGGCGTGACTCAAACGCTACCAGCTCATCATTTTGAGAACACAAAATAATTAACAAAGTAAAAGAATACTGTTTTAGAAGTTCTTCCAAACAAAATGATTAACAAAAGCAAAGAAAATAAATAAAGGGGGTCAACTTCTATAATGTTAATTTTGCAGAAAAAGTTGTGATGATTAAGAATAAATTAACAAATTAAACTAAAACAGCTATGAGACATAAACTCACTTTTCTCAAAACATAAATATATATATATACTTGCAAAAAGTAAGGTCAAATAGGTGAGAGGTCCATTTCATCTTCCTTAACTTTAATTTGCCATTTGCATGAAACAATTTACCACTTTAATTGCCCATATGTCTAATCAATGTCCCCAATTTAAGCTTTTTGTTATGATATCAATCTTATAAACATTGCAATTCAAACTCGGACTTCCAATCCAACAAAAATCCTTTCACCATGCTGTTTACTTTGATTACAACCTAATAAAATCATAATTTACATGTTTTAAAGTCCAGTTATTCATCCAAATTTAAAATTCTACTTAATATTAAGTTTTAAACTGATTTCGGGTAAAAAGTTTTGCTTAAAATATAAACCGAGATCAGACTACCATATTCAATGTCTAAACTTAACTTAAGTTAATTATTTATAGATACATATGAGGGAAGATATGTAAAAATAGCATAAATTTTTGTAAGAAAGAAACTATGGTGAAGTTTGTGTCAATCATTTATAAATACTATATTATGATACACCATGACATGAGTGGAAAGATTTTAAGTAAAAACTATTTTTATATAAACATAAACAAGAATTTTGTTGAAATGATTCTGTGAAACTTTAAAATTTACGGTATCTAATGTTCAAATCCCATCATATGTGAGCACTTTTCAAGGCTTATTCTAGTTTTATAGATTTTATATAAGAATATAAAAAACAAAGATACTTTCATTATAATAATTGATACTTTGTAAGAAGAATAAATTTTAGTCATTTCACAATTGAATTAATATTCAATTAATTAATAACACTAACTCAATTAAGAGATTTAAATAATAATATAAATGAGTAACCTTTGAAATATTTCATTTTAAATCAATTTTAAATAAGTATAAAATTTATTAATACCATTCATAAATTTAATGTAGATTCTACTAGACTTTTAACACCTTTATTAACATTTAACAATGCAATTGGAGGCAAAAGTAAAAGGTGACTAATAATTTTAACTCGACATCCCTTTAGCTCTGTTAATGGGATGGATTGGTCATGACTCGATTTTAAATGATTTGCTTGATTTAATCTAACTTATTTTTGTTGTTCATGTATTATAAACTATTTAATATATACTTATTTTAATTAAATTTAAATAAAATATTTTATTTTTTAATTTGAGTCATATTAGAGCAATCTAGGATCAAATATCTTATCCGAGTTTCAATTGTAATCTACATATTATCCATAATAATATATATAATTTATTAGAGATGATAGTTTAAATTGTGAATATTTAATTACTTTTTACAAATTCAAATACTATTTAAATTCGGATGTTAAAACTATTATTAGTTGCAGTTTGAAGGGAATGGAATAAACACCCTGTAGAGAACCCACATTTGTGTTTTCCTGGTTTCCAAAGTTTTTTTGTTGGACTATCAATTTTTGACAGACAGATTCCGGTTACTTCGATCACCATAGACTGCGACGTGTCTGTAAACTACACTTCCTTCTCTGCAATGGTGAAGCGTGTCACGACTAAATTGCCGGTAAATGTTGAAAATTTTTCATATTTATCAGATTAAATCGTTTTTTAAAGAATTACGGGAATAACCTAAATTTACACGTGAAATTTTAAAAAAAATATTTCTATTTAGAAGCGTTTTTAGGTGATTTGCAGAAAAACTTTTTTAGCTGGAAACATTTTTTACTACATCAGCATTAAAAGTGACAGCACAAATAAATATTTTTATTTTTTAGTGTCACCTATTAATGTGAAAATAAAATTTATAAAATAAGTTTTATATAGACCCCAAGTCTCATTTCCCTTAATTTTTTAAAGAATGTGGGATGTGGGATATAGGTATATATAGATAGGGATGTCAATTGGGCGAGGCAGGGGCGGGTGCAGGGGATGCTCCCTTCACACGCATCCCCGTTAAGATTTTTCATCCCTATCCCTGCCCCGCGACCCGCTGTCGATGCAAAACCCAAAACCATCCCCACCCCACCACCCACGTGGGTTCTCAAACCCACCTAATCCCCGCTATACCCACCCCACGGCCCACTTCATATAATATATTTATAAGTATTAGTTAAACAAATATAAACCAATTTTTTTATGAAAGAAGTATGAAATACTTGTCCTCTAGACTCCCATCACATATGTGACATTATTCTGATTGTCACCATTAAAAAAAAATCGTCGCAACACTTTAATTGGTAAATAAAATATAACTTCAACACGAGTTTAAAAAATTCAAAAAATAAAGTCCTTACATATCCAAATACAAACAATATCTCAAATACATCATAAATGTTTTCAAATGCAACACAAGTGCAAAAATTCCAAAAATCAATCAATACATGTCCCTCATGTTGCTTCTGTATCACATTCATCTTCTAATTCTTTTATCAATTGTGAGCATTGTATCTCTTTAACTTCACCTAAACTTGCATATGTAAGCTTCTTTATAAGTAACTTGCACTTTTATTTGACAAATAAATTCAATGTAAAAAATGATATGTTACGATTTTATAAATAAATTCAAAATAAAAAATATCATAAAGTACTTTTAAAATCAGCCGGAATCCAATTCTGAGCACACATCAAAGCCTTAATAGTTTTCAATAGAAGTCGACTACGATAAGGGTCAAGTTCTCGACCACTAGTGCTGAAAGCAGACTCCTAAGGGATTGTAGAAACAGGAATGCTTAAAATTTCCCTAGCTATTTGTTGAAACCTTTTTTTTTAAAAAAAAGGAAAATGGGAGTCGCCACCAATCCTTTTTTTTATGAGGTGTGATCGGGTCACCTTGTAATTTGATCGTTTTAATAAACGATTTGATTTACTAAAACAAAGGTTTTTGGTCTATGAAGTTCAGGAAACGGGTTCAAGAGTCGATTATGCACGAGGAAGGATTAGCACCCTTGTGAAGCTCGAAATTGGTACCTAGTTGATTAATTAAAGTCTTGGTGTCAAAAATTAAACCCGAAAAGAATTTAAAGATAGGATCCCTCTTTGTATTATTATTTTTTTGCTAAAAAATGCTTGAATAAATTGAAACGCATGTTAAAGATCTCATCTCGCGGAAACAAAATGTCACATCCCGTAAGTTAGGACACGACACCTCGAATCCTTGAGAATAAGCTTACTTTTTCTTTTTTATTTGAAATCTTAGGGCAAATATCCCAAAAATACCAAAAAAAAATAAAAAATTATCGGAAAGGACAGGTTTCAAAAATATTGACCTAAGGGCAATTTCCCAAAAATCGCGTCCCACGTCGGTGAAGTTTTTGGGAAAGGCCTAAAGCGTCCATGGGGGCGCTTTAGGCCACCTCAAAAAAACGCCCCACGAGGGCGCTTTTGTTGAGGTGGCCTAAAGTGCTCCCCATGGACGCCTCTTTAGGTCATAGAATCAAAAAAATTGACCGTTGACCCCAACGGTCAAAAAAGCAACGGAAAAAAAACTATAAATACCCCCAACCCTTCATTTTTTCACACTTCAATCCTTTCTCATTTTTCTCTCAATTTTCTCTCAATTTGCTCTCAATTTTCTCTCAAGTTTCTCTCAAAGCCCTTGAAATTTACGCTTAAATTTCAAAATAGTCTTCTACCATTTACTGAAAAAGCCCTTTATAATTTTTTAATATATTTATTTTTTGGAAAATTTAAAATTCTTTATCGAAGTACAATGGTCGGGATTTACATCGCTAGACAAAGAATCACATTGGCATCCAAAGAATTGAAAATGGTAAGTTTGAATTTTAATTTTTCAATATTATTAAATTTTTTAATTATGCAATTTTAATTAATTTTGAATTTTATTATTTTTTAAACAGTCTGTAGATCGGGTGTTGCAATGTTATATTCGCAACATGCCTGGTCCCCCATCGCCATTGATCGAGAATTACCTGCGGGAAGCGGGTTTTTGGCACGTGGCCACGATAGGCCGGGGGTTCAAGTTGGACCCGGTTTTGATCAGCGCGTTGATAGAGAGGTGGAGACCCGAGACGCACACTTTCCATCTGCCATGCGGAGAGTGTACCATCACCTTAGAAGATGTGCAGTTACAGTTGGGATTACCGGTGGACGGGTCGGTAGTCACCGGGTCCGTAACATCTCTCGATTGGATGGCCGTATGCTACGAGCTCCTGGGTGCCATTCCGGATAAATTGCAAGGAGGTCGGATCGATATGGTTTGGTTATGAGACACATTCCGCAACCGAATGAAGATTCGATCAAGATGAAAGAATACGGTATGCACGGCATACATACTTGAGATAATTGGAGGCTATCGATGCCGGACCTCTCTAGAAACCTCGTCCACGAGATGGCTCTCAAACTTGTTGATTTCAGAGCAACGGTGAATTGAGTTGGGGTCCGCTGCTATCGAGGTTGTACCGGAGATGTCTTGAAGCGACGGTGCGGATAAAGCAAAAATCGAGGTTGCCTATCACTACCTGCAGTCATGGACATGGTTTCGATTTCCATTTTTACGTCCTCGACTCGACCAGCCATATTCATTCCCATTGATAACGAGGTAAATTTAATATTATATTTTACAATTATATCGTAGATTTATAGTATAATTGCATGCTAAAAGTTTATTTAATTAGGTGGAACCATCCGACAAGTCATGTTGGAATACCTGACTCGCTTGAGGATATACGGCTCCTATTGGAACAACGGTCGGAATCACAAGTAAGTGTCAATTTCGTTATTATAATTTAGTATTTATGTATATAACTAATATTTTGGTAATGTTAATATAGTTTCAATGGACACCGTCACGAGGATCCCAAAATTCGGCGAGAATTCCGGGAGTTCCTCCAAAATCCGAGCAGTTAGCACGTTAAGGTCCCGCTAATCACCTACGCGACCGTGGAGATGCACCACGATCGAGTTATGCGGCAATTTGGATTCCTAAATCGATTCTCGTGGCTCTTGAGGTGCTCGATGATGAGGACGAGTGTGGACTTACTGGCAAAGACACGGATTGGCCAATATTTTGGTCAGAACATATCGAGACGTGGGAGAATCGGTATGACTTTTTACCTAACCGAGAACCGATCGTAGTTCCTGAGTTAGCGTGTGTGCCGGAGTACATGCCATGGTTTAGAATCCATGGCAAGCCGTATCTGTTGTCGGCTGAAGAGAGGCGACGACAAATTCACGAGCGAAGGGAACGTCAGGCCCCTTTACATTCAAGGAGAAGGGGTGATGAGACGGGCCCAGCAACAGCGCCTACACAGTCATCGGGCCCATCAACAGCGCCTATACAATCACCGACCCATCGATTCGGTGACAACATCGACAACACAATATTCACGCTTTATGCTAGGTGCGTACCGCCTTACATGTATCCTCCTAACCCATATATGTTTCCTTTTCTAGTCCCCCTGTGTTGGAATGCATGGCGGTTCGAGTTCGTTCGACAACTCCTTTTAGCTAGTCGATCGTGAGGCCGACATCGGTGTGGGATTAGAGGAGGTGCCGTCGGGAGCGATTCTTTCTACCGTGCTCCTTCACCGTGCGGGATGCGATCACCCCGCCGTGGTTTATGCAAACACCTCCGGTCATTATTTTATCAAGGTGGGTCATCATCGCAACACCTGAACTAGACCCACCGCCGGAGGACGGATTCCCTTTGAGGTTCCACAACCCCGGCCGGAAGCTAGAAGAAGGAGGAATCCAGCACGTAACCGTCGACCGCCCCCGTGTGGCACTAGTTCCCACCGGCATCCGCACTAAACCCTACACCCCCTAATTTGAGTAATTGTAAATTAATATATAATTTGAGTTTAATTTTTTTGTAATTAAGGTTTAATTTTTGTAATTAAGTTGTAATATATTTAATAAAATTTGAGTTTGTTTTTTTTTGTAATATAATTTTTTAATTTATTTAATTTTAATAACTTTGACAAAATAGGTTTGGTTTATTTTTTTTTGTAATTAAGTTGTAATATATTTAATACAATTTGAGTTTGTTTTTTTTGTAATTTAATTTTTTAAATTATTTAATTTTAATAACTTTGACAAAATAGGTTTGGTTTATTTTTTTGTAATTAAGTTGTAATATATTTAATACAATTTGAGTTTTTTTGTAATTTAATTTTTTAATTTATTTAATTTTTTAAATTTAATTTTTAAATTATTTAATTTTAATAACTTTGACAAAATAGGTTTGGTTTTTTTTTTGTAATTAAGTTGTAATATATTTAATACAATTTGAATTTTTTTTTTGTAATTAAGTTGTAATATATTTAATACAATTTGAGTTTTTTTGTAATTTAATTTTTTAATTTTTTAATTTTTTAAATTTTTTAAATTATTTAATTTTAATAACTTTGACAAAATAGGTTTGGTTTTTTTTTTTGTAATTAAGTTGTAATATATTTAATACAATTTGAGTTTGTTTTTTTTTGTAATTAAGTTGTAATATATTTAATACAATTTGAGTTTGTTTTTTTTGTAATTAAGTTGTAATATATTTAATACAATTTGAGTTTGTTTTTTTTTTAATTTAATTTATTTAATTTATTTAATTTTTTAATTTATTTAATTTTTTAAATTTAATTTTTTATATAATAAAATTGAGTTAACTTTTATTTGTTTTGTATTTTAATTTTTTATTTTAATTTTAATATCTTTGATAAGATAGAAATGATTTAATTTCGTTTTCCTCCAAAAAAGCAAAATTACATAGCCGAAAGAGACAAACAAGCTAAGAACACGGTCAACTAGTCCGATTTGGACACGAAGCGAGATGTATGGCGGGTTCCTACACCACCCGCATGCACCGACTTTGGTTGGTCGGTTCTCGGATATCCATATTGTTGCGTATTCTAGTCGAGGAAGGTCGAACTTTTGGTTTGCGTCTCAATTCTCTATCCCAAACAACTTATACGGTGCAAGCGATACCGATGGCCACTTACGTTCATCTGGGATCGTGGGAATACGTGTCTCCACACGTTGTACATGTTTTCTAATTTGTAGACTTCATCGACATAGATCATGGGGTCAAGACGAAGATTATGACAAGTCGCAAGTACATGAGCACATGGGTAACGGTGCATCAAATATCCCACGTCGCATGTCCTATTTGTCAAGTGTACATGATAATGCCCGCCAACAATACCTTGGTTCGGTCTGTCAAACTCCGTGACACGAAACCATAGGTCGTCATGATCGTGACAAACCGTGTGCATAGTGTTCGCCGTGCCTTCCACGGTTAATTTCTTCCAAGACCTTCGGGCTCCATACATGGCCTCCTTGCATCGCGCCTCGATAACTCGCCGCTTCTTGAAAATAGTGCTTGCTAAATGAAAATATGTCTCCGCAAAATTGTCAGTAATGGGCGGATGACGGGTTCCTTTTAGCATGTAATTTATGCATTCGGCCAGTTTGTGGTCATATGACCATATCGTGGCCGCCGTCATATGCTTGTGTCCACTGTTCAAAAGGAATATTGCACAGGTACTCTGCGCCTTTGGCGTTATCTTCGCACAAACTGGCCAACATCTCGTGAAAACGGTCTTTATTGATCTCGTACCATGCCAATATACGTTGATATCGAATATTACATACCACTATTCAATTGCGAATAAATTGAAAATTTCAAAAGAAATTATATTAATAGAAATTTCATACCCATATTGGTCACTTGCCGTTTACGTCTTTTAGATCGGTGTTGCCCATAGTAGTTGGATGCCACATGCCTCGTGCAATATCGATGGTGTGTGCGATGCCACATGCTTCCCCGTCGTTCTATTGCCGCAAGTATTCCAGGCCCCGATCCGATATAACGCATATGTCGTTGAGGCGACATGCCTCCTTAACCTAGATAGGAAGAAGTCCCACCATCACCGACTCCCGGTGTTATGCGAATGCAATCGGAAGGATTCTCCCACAGTAGTCTTGTGCCACAGCTAGTAATAGCCGATCGTATATCTACCATACATGAAGGTACCGCTCAATTTGTACCAATGGCTTGCGGATGTAAAAGCATCTCAAGATTGCTTAAATGTCGAGCAGCGCTTGAACACTACGCATCCATAGAGCGACGATCGTTGTAGTACGCCGGTTCCGTTTCAATGTCTGTTGTCTTTCCTAGGACATATCTCTCCAGCACCTTACACCATTGCCACACTTCATTATATGAAGCGTCCCACCGATCGTGCAACTTTTCCAACGCCTTCTGCTTGGCTATCCAAGCCTTTCTGTAAGAGGGCGTGTACCCCATTTGGCTACGAATATTGCCAATTAAGGCCGACACTGTAGTTTTGGGATCGGCCTTCACCGTCGGGATTATTAAATCAGCCAACATGTCTGAATCCATCCTCGGATGATCTTGTGTTACACCTGTCAACGAAGTATGTTAAATAATGCAACATTACATAATATTAGTGTTATTCGAAATCATTGAACACATAGTGGTACTGCACTTGAAGACATGTATGCGGACCTTTGTACTTCTTCACCTCCCACATCCCCGTCCTTTTCCTCAATGACGCCATGATTTTCCATGCACATGTGCCGCCTTGCACAAAGACACTTCGCCTCGCACCTATCGAGCTTTGATTTAACCATAGTGTAGTTAACCCGCTCTTGATGTCAGTATTGTTTCAATGCACCAAGAAAAGTGTTCTTGTTGGAAAACTGGTTACCAACTTCTAATTGGTCCGAATCCAACGAAGAATTTGTACGATCACGCGTCCGGTGTGGTAGTTCAGGAAACTCCAATGCATCATCTTGAGATAGATCGACATTATGCATGTGCGTTGGAGGCGAGTATGCCCTGAATAATGGATCTTCTTATTCTTCGTCTGAACCACCCTCAACATCTTCAGGTACGATTGGAAAGGGCTCCGGTTCAGAAAATAGTCCAACTTCTGCACCGTCAGGCCCTGGCTCCCGAGGTGGATCCACATCGGATTCATCGTCCGATCCTCCATAACTTACAACAAACGAGGGCCCTCGCTGGTGGATGCCGTTGGTAATACATCATCCTTCTTAAACATCTTTCAGAAGATTCCAATCGTATGTGGATTGCCATCCACTAGAAGTTGATGACGCCCCCAATACGTATTTACGTCATCCGACGTCGATTGACGAATATGCATGTCCCATCCACCAATCAAGTGTCGTGCGGGGTTATGTTTTCCATACTACCACCGCACACGGCACTTCGTGTTTTGCCTCCCACTTACAGTGTGTCGACACGGGTCGTGTATTCCCCTCGAACGATACTAGATGTTGAGGTCGCAGCCAGATCACTTGGAGATGAAAATTCTACATATAACTCGAGATAGGGTGATCCACTGGCAAAATGAGTCTCCACCATTGCCTCAAGGCTCCGAGGACCTTTGATGTCGAATGCGTCATATCTCACCGGATCAACCGAAGCGCAAAATCTATACTTAATAGACTGAACTTTCATTGGCGTTGTTCCGAATATTTTACACCTAATTCTTTTGCGAAGTTCTACCAAATCGACGTTTCGATTAAAACTCAATCGCGCTGTGTTCTCTGATAAGAAAACAACACCATTTTCGTGTCACGACTTCACCATCATAGTAAATAACACCATTAAAACGTTCACTCATTTTCAATTTTTTTTCTTTTTGCTTGAATGCTTTCTGCCAACTGAGAATGCAATTTGGCTGATTTATAGCCTAATTTTGCGGACAAAGACCAGAGCAAAAGTGCGTCCACGTGGGAGCGCTTTTCATGGTTCGGGTAATAGTGCACCTATTTGGAAGCGTTTTTGGCCATGTTTGTTCGAAACGTCTCTCAAAATAATTTTGCGGAGACCATCAGAGCAAAAGCGCGTCCACGTGAGAGCGTTTTGCCACGATTTGTTCAAACGTCTCCTCAAAATTATTTTGCCGAGACTCTTCGCCCAAAAATTATTTCATTTTTCACATTGCAAGTGGATGGGAAAGATTCCCCAAAAATGCCTAAAAGCGCGTCCATGGAGGCGCTTTAGGCCCTCCTCAAGAAAAGCGCCTCGTGGGGCGTTTTTCTTTGAGGTGGCCTAAAGCGCCCCCATGGACGCTTTTTAGTCGCTTTCCCAAAAACGCCGACGTGGGCGCGATTTTTGGGAAATTGCCCTTCCTGTTAATATTTTTGAAACCTGTCCTTTCCGGTAATTTTTAGTTTTTTTTGGTATTTTTGGGATATTTTCCCGAAATCTTATGTATTTTAATTTTGAAAGGATATTCGGTTATTAGAGTTCAACGAGAAAATCGAAACCCCGTAAGTTAGGGTAAGATTTTCTCGAATCATTTAAATACGGAACATTGCCTATTTTTGAAAATTTGTTTTGCATAATAATCGGAATAATATTAAAACGATAGTTATTTATCTCATTTTGGGGTATAAAATAAAAGTAACTAATTTCATTTAAACATAATGCATGTAGTGATTTTAAAATGGTTATACGGATAGAATATTTAAATGACATATAGTAAGTGAATAAAGAAATGTCATGATAATATCAATGTAACTATAATAATAGTAAGAATATTAATCCATGGTATAAAATAAATAAAATGATAAAAATAAATAAAAATGATGAAAATAAAAATAAAAATGCTAGATGTCTTATGACGATTATAAATGTAAATGATGTGAGAATGATAAAAGAAATGACAAAATAATAAAATAAGATAATAAATAATGATAATAAATGAACAAAATGTACAAATAATATATATATATATATATATAAAAAATCTAGTTTTGAAATATATAAAAGGGATAATAAATAAATAGATGACCAAATAATAATAAAAATAGTAATAATAATGAAAGAATAGATAAAAAATTGAAGAAAGGAAATAAAAAATATTAATATAAAAAAATGATGAATAATAAATAAATGAATACAAGGATTGAAAAAAATAAACAAATAAATGAATAATATATAAATAAATGAGTAAATGAATGATAAATGAATAAAATAACTGGAATAAATAATAAATAAGCAAGTAGATGAATAAATAAATAACAGAATTAAAATAAAAAGGACTTAATAGTAATTTAAATGAAATTAAAAGGACAAATTGAATAAAATAAAAACAAAAGGGCCACAATGTAATGCGCGAAAACAAGCGAGGACTAATTAAGAAATTATCCCAATCCTCTGGACACGCATCCCTTCTCCAGGAGATCGGCGAGCCAGGGACTAAATTGAAACACGCAAACAAAATCAGTAGCCAAATCTATAAAATAAAAAAATACTAAATTGAAGCGCGTCGCAAAAGCGGAACGACCATTCGTGCAAATAACCCATTCATCCAAAAAGCGCGGATCCTCTGAGCGGGTCGGGTCGACACGCGGATCTTAGGGGTGAAACGACGACATTTTGGCGCCTAAACTTCGGCTCAAAATGACGCCGTTTAGTACCCCCTATTTAAGTTTAAAAACAAAAAAAAAAAAAGAAATCATTTCATCCTTATTCTAAAAAAAAAAAAAGAAAACTCTCTCAAACTCTCTTCCCCTCCCCCAAGCTCCGGCCACCGGCCATCGTGGCGACCGCCGATCACCGGCGACGGCACCGCCGTACACGGTGGCCAAAAAATCCCAAAAATGCCCCTTTTTATCCCTTATTATTATTATTTTAGATCTAAATCTACAGGTGAAAGCCTAAAAAAAGAAAAGAAAAGGAGAATTTCGGTTGACGCCCTCTTGTATCCCCCTTTTAACGAAGCTTGAACGCTACCCTGGTAGGTTCAACGGCTTGCGGGGTTGGAGGAGACCTCCGATGGTGGCGCAACATGACCGGGTAGGGAAGTTTCAACCCTTTTTTATTTTTTGTTTTATATTTTAATTTTAAAAAATTCGTAAAAAAAACCAAAATATAAAAAAAATCACCTTTTTTTAGCTTTTGAGTTCTGTTTTTTTTATATTAATATTTCCTGTGTAAAAATTACATTGATAATGGCTTTTATAGCCAATATTACACTGCTTATTTGACTATTTTGCTACTGTTTGTTTTCGTTTCTGCTACAGTTTCTCTGCTCTTGTTTTGTGCTCTATTTTTCCTTCTGTTTTGTAGGTGCAGAGGTCAACGGAGAAGACCTTGCTATTCTGGTGTAAGATGGCCAAGCCTCGGGCGATGGGCGCGCTGTGGAGGCACGTGGGAGGCAACAGAAGGGTATGACGCCAAAAAAGAGGCTAAGTTTTTTTACTGAGAATTTGTTTAGGTCGTGGCCCTATAAATTGGGCTTAGAGTTTTTTATTTTGGGTTTTAATTTCGGGCTTGCATTTTGTAAATTGGGCCTGATATATTTTTTTGTAAATGGACTGTGGATTTATTTTGTTTTTTTTTTTGTATTTTTGTTTAGTGCCTGAGCAAATTGGGCCTACTACAGCCGCCCCTCTTTGCTCGTTGTCGTGTAACGAGAATGGAACAAAAACTTTTACGAAGGACCAATTTTGCCTGGCCTCACCGAATCTTGACTTCTTAGTGCTCATTCTTCAAATAGCCTCATTTTAACCCATTGCAACTTCAGGGGTATAGGAATTGCAGCTTCAATCTGCTCCACCACTGCAACTTCAAAGGTATAAGATTGATTGCTTCTATCTGCTCCACTGCAACTTCAAGGAGATAAGACTTGTAACTTCAACTTGCTCTACTGCAACTTCAGGGAGATAAGGTTTATAGCTTTAATCTGCTTTACTGCAACTTCAGGGAGATAAGATTTGTAACTTGTTGCTTTAATCTGTTCCACTGCAACTTCAGGGAAATAAGATTTGCTATCTTCAATCTGCTCCACTACAACTTCAGGGAGATGAGATTTGTGGTTTTAATCTGCTCCACTGTAACTTCAGGGAGATAAGATTAGTGGCTTCAATTTGCTCCATTGCAACTTTAAGGAGATAAGATTTGTAACCCGTAGCTTTAATCTGCTTCACTGCAACTTCAGGGAAATAAGATTTGCTATTGTAACACTCTGAAAATGGGCCTATGCATTTCTTTTGATTATACGAAATGGCATGTCTTATGTGTTATGAATGTATTATGAACATTTTTGGAAACTTGGAAATGTAAGAAATGATTTAGAAATGTTAAGTTTCAAAAAGAGGAAAGTGAACATTTTGGAAACTTGGAAATGTTAAGTTAAAAGAGGAAAGTGAACATTTTGGAAACTTAAGTTAAAAGAGGAAAGTGAACATTTTGGAAACTTAAGTTGAAAAAGGAAAGTGAACATTTTGGAAACCTGGAAATGTATGGAAATGTTAAGTTTAAAAAGAGGAAACTAAGGCAAGGTGGCCTTAAGAAAATTAAAATGAGGAATTTGACACACAAGCAAGCTTGGAAAAGTGGCCTGAAGATATCACTTGAGGCCCAGGTGGGTGACGCCACATACAAGGGTATTGGGCCTAGGTTCGAGTCACTTGGGGAGCAAATAAAGGAGTTTTATTTTTGCTACAAAGAGCAGGGAAGTGGACGGCACTAAGGAACCCAAGGGAAGAGTTTTATTCTCTTTAAATTTCGTCTAAATAGAAGATAAACAATAGATTTATTTATCATTATTTTTAGGAGATAATTGTTGGATTAATTCTTTTAATAAAGTGATAATTCAAAGGATAAAGTTATCAAAATAGAAGAGTGGTGGCCAAATAAGGGATTCTGAGTAGTAATTTTGGCTAAGAGGGAAAAAAAAAGGGCTACTCAATAATTTTTTTCCTCCTCTTCTCTCTGCCGAATTTCTTAGTGCTCTCCTCTCTTATCTTCTCTTTCATTTGTTAAGCCGAATCTATAGTCCACCATTTCCAAAATTCTCAAGTCTTCTTTTCTTTATTTTTTTGTGGAAATCGAATACCCCAAGAGAACCCCTAGCCAACTTCTCCATTAAATCCCAAAAGCGAAACCTTATCATCTAGTCATCAAGGCCAATTCTTTAAGGGCTTTTAACAAGGTCTTGTCGATTTCTTAAAAGGGTAAGATCCAAAATTGGTTTCAATTCTTTTATATTTTAGACCTATCAAAATTTAGGGACTAATCTCTATTATTGATTTTGGCCGAATTATGGAAGGGTGTATTCGGGATTTAAGAATTGTCAACTACAAGAAGGTATCTTTCGGGATTGCAAGGGTCTAAGGTAAGACATATGTATATTCGGCCAAAGGCCATGTTTTATGTTTTAAGGTTAGATTAAATCTAACATATGGTTATAGGAATTTCGACAGCATTAAGGAAGCAAGGATCCAATTCGAGATTTAAGATTTGGAAGGTAAGCACCTATGTATATTCTGGCTAAAGCCTAGATTAGTATTCGATCCGTTTTTAAATATTCAAAAGCGAAAACTAACCAAGTTAATTGATTCAATGCCTGGCCGAATACAAAGAGGAATAAAGCAAAGATTTTGGGATTGGTTGGTGTCCCAATCGGCAACAAGGTAGGTTTTAAGTGTACAAATCCTACTAGGATTTGGTTTTATAGCCAAATAGGCTTTATGCTAACATATTAAGGTTGGTCGAATGTAGGACTTGAGATCTAAGGCTTTAGATCGGATTTTCGGGATTTCAGTGAATTGTTAAGCGAATCAGGTGTGTACCCTACCCTAAGTTTTAATACGTTCATGGCTATGTTTTAAATTAAATATGTTATTAAGAATGTGAAAAGCATGGCTAAGGTACCATACAATGGTACAAAGTATTAAGGTACGTATCCTACTCCTACTAGGAATATGAATATATGTTATTTTTAACATAGTGATAAGAATGTGAATTAAGGCATGATTTTGCATATTGTAGATGAAATATGGGGGCATATGGGTTATATGAAAATGGGAAGTTAATGTGGTGACCTAAGACCACGAAATCGAATGTGGTGACCTAAGATCACGATCACGAATTGGTGACCTAAGATTCTAAATGTGGTGACCTAAGACCACAATTTTTATAAGGGCGATGAGCACGCGATCGCAGCTGATCGCCTTCGATGGTGTGTAGCGGATGGAGGGTTGACTTAGTAGTCCCCACGGTGTGCAAGATGGTACGGGTGGTGTGTAGTGGATGGCATATAGGTTTGGGTTCGGGTTGCATCATATTGTTTAAATTCTTTATGAACATGTATGATATTGTATGCCCGAAATATTAAATTTTAGTGTTGGTTACACATTGAGTCTGTGACTCACCCGTTGTGGGATTATTTTTTAGTGACGACCGGTGATGGACCTAATGATGATGCTTAGTGGAGGCCATGTGAAGTTCGATTTCTTTTATTTGGACTATTTTACTTTAAGTATTTTGAATTTAAATTTTGGGAATTATTTGATGTAATAAGGCCTTAATAGGAATATTTTATTCTCTTTATTTGTTAAGCTTACAAACCTTATTTTATTAAAAGATTAAGTAAAATATATTTTTTTAAAACAAAGCCCAAACGTTTTGTCACCTAAAGTAAAGGATTTTTAACAATGAATTAAACTTGTTTTCAACTCAAGCTCAACCCAAAACGATCATTCTTCCAAATTACAAAAGTTTTTCCTAAGTAACAAAAGAATTTGAAAAGGTTTACACCGGGGAATATACCAGATCCGGTTAAGGCTTATGGGCCGGGTTTAGGGTGTTTCAATTTGGTATCAGAGCCCAGTTTTAAACTCTCGGCCTTGGGTTTAAGGCCCAAAACGTTTCCAAAGTTAAGCCCAAAAGAATTTTTGTGAATTAAGCAGGTTTTTCTGGCATGGCCCACTAAGTCTCCGACCCGCAGTCCACCAAGTAAGTACTTCTATCCATTGTGTGATTCATATTATGACTTATAAAAGGGTAGAAGTGGAATGGAACGTAGATTAGCATGATAAGCACTTGAACCCTAGGACTAGAATACCCCAACAAAAACATAAGACTTAAATGCCTAACTAAACAAACATGTGATTGAGTCACCGAGTTAGGGTGTGGCAACCATGGTACGCATGTCTAGGATTGGTTTCGGTGGGAGCTTGGTATTTAAGCAGTCCGCGTGACTCACCTCCTCTCCACTCGAATCCTACCTGGTGCGTAGCCTCGGTTCACCCTAATCAAGAGGACTTATTCACGGGCTAAACCCCTAACTAAAACCCGAAAGGGACTAGCCGTATTTTTATGGAAACCCTAGCTTTAAAATCCCTATATTACCCTTTTAGGAATAGCAAAAGATTTTTGTGAAAATTCTTCCAAAATATTTCCTACTTGCAAAATTACTAAAATGCCCTAGTGGTAAAATTACAAAAATACCCTTGGTTTATGAAATTTTCAAAATACCCACAACTCTTATCAAAATTTCATTACGTAATAAAATGTTCGAAAAACCCTAATATGCAAAATATCAAAATACCTTAATTTTTGAAAATTATGAAATTACCCCTAACCTGCAAAATCACCAGAACGACCCCTGATTTTCAAAATTTTTGCAACAGCACCGATTTGGAAAATAAATTCTCAAAAAGAACCCTCAAGTTTTGCAAATTTTGAAATACCCTTGATTTATTCAGACTTATAAATTTACCACGTTAATTAAGAGATACCTCGGATTTCAAAATTTTCTGAAATACCCCCGGGATTTCAAAAAAAAATTTCCAAAATACCTTTATTGACAACATCACCAAGGAACCTTATTTTGACAAATTATGAAAATACCCAGAGGGAAAATTACAACAATACCCACAGGTAGTGGAAAAACAACAACAATGAAAACTACAACATTTCTCGAATGAGCGAAAGTTCATAATTGATTGATGGATGTATGAATGTAAAGACGTGTGCATGTATGAATATGAAAGAACCACTCCTAAAATTCTTTTCATAAAACTTCATCACGGTTAATCAGTGAAATAAAAGCTAATTCATAAAAATTTCTTAAATGATTAAAACGCATCGTTAGATATGAGTTCTAGAGGACACGGTCGTCATGGGCGCAGAGAGGAAGAATGATCGTCGAACCCGTTAGATCGGGTCAAGGGTCCGACAATGAGTTACCACCGCCACCACCACCCCCACCGATGGTGTCGAGCGGAAGCTCAAACGGGGATGATCTTGATGTCAGTGCTATCTTTGCGGGTTCTTGAAATGGTGGTGGTGTTGGAGGGAATAGGGAGCTCAAAATCAGACGAGCGACTCCGAGCCAAAGGAGTCGAAGTGTTCCGTGGAGTATCTGGTGTGGCACCCAGTACAGCTGAATATTGGTTGGAAGTAACCGAGCGCATTATGGATGAGCTCGATCTGACTCCTGAGGAGAAGTTGAAGGGAATGGTGGCACTGTTACGCGATGAAACGTACCAATGGTGGTTAACAGTTTGGGATGGTGCCCCAGCTGAGGATCTGACCTGGGAATATGTCAAGGCGGCGTATCAAAAGAAGTATGTGGGAACCAGATATATTGATGAGCAAAGGAAAGCATTTTTGGGGCTGGTTCAAGGAAACAAGTCAGTAGCAGTGTATGAAGCTGAATTTTTGAGGTTAAGTCGATATGCTCGAGGAGTAGTGGCTACGGAGCATGAGCGCTGTGTTCAGTTCGAAGACGGCTTAAGGGATGACCTCAAGTTATTGATAACTCCACATCAGGAGTGGGAGTTTTTCGTGTTGGTTGAAAAGGCTAAGGTAGCTGAGGGAATCAAGGATTGGTTAAGCGAGTTATGATAGAATAGACCCAAGAGGGTTATGGGTCATCGGGATCGTCGAAATGTGTAGAAAAGGCCCAGAGTGATGGGCAGCGGATCGAAAGTGGGTGCGGGAGGCGATGTCGTCCATGTGATCGATGGAAAGAAGCACTTAGGAGAATGCTGGAAGAAGACAGGTGGATGTTTCAGATGTGGGTTAAAGGACCATATGATCAAGGACTGTCCAAAGAGATCAGATGAAAGGCATCCAGCAGCTCAGAATGTTAATCAGGCTGGTAGAGGGGGACAGCAGCCTCAGCGAGGTCGTGGTCCAAATAATCGAGGAAATGGTAGAGGACGTGGAACACTAGTCAAGTGTCGCTTGCTATCTTGAGACAAGGCAGCCAGGTTTGATTTATGCTGTTCGTCGAAAGGAGGATGGAGACGCCCTAGACATCATAACCGGTATGTTCTTCATTCATGGCAAGCCCTATTTTGCTCTTATTGATGTGGGCTCGACCCCCTCTTATGTTGCCTGTAGTGTAGTGGAAACACTAGGCCTAGACTCTAAACTTTCTGATAGGGAGATGACTGTAGTAAGCCCATTAGGCCAAACTATAGTGGTGGATAAGATCTTTCGGAGTGTATCCCTAGAAATTCAGGGAGTGAGCTTTCGGGCTGACTTAATGGAGTTACCCTTCGAAATTTGACCTCATACTTGGTATGGATGGTTAGTAGAGCACCGGTAGTGTTGGATTGTCGGCTAAATGAATGGAACTAAGGACCCCGGAAGATGAAGTGGTAGTAATGATAGAGAAAGAAGAAACTACTTGTCTAATATAGTCTCGGCGCTAAAGGCTGAAAAGATGGTTCACAAAGGGTGCAGGGCGTTCTTAGCCTTTGTAAGTGCGTTAGATGGAAAGGAAGGAGGTGTCAGTGGAGTTAGAACTGTAAGGGACTTTGAGGATGTGTTCCCAGAGGAATTACCAGGAATACCCCCAGATAGGGAGGTAGAATTTGGAATAGACTTGCTACCGGGAACAGCTCCTGTGTCAATCGCTCCATACCGAATGGCACCAAAGGAGTTGGTTGAGCTCAAGGCTCAAATCCAAGAACCGCTTGATCGTGGGTTTATTCGACCCAATGTGTCTCCATGGGGAGCACCGGTTCTATTTGTGAAGAAGAAGGACGGAACTATGCGTATGTGCATAGATTATCGTCAGTTGAATAAGCTGACCATCAAGAACAAGTACCCTTTGCCAAGGATAGACGACTTGTTCGATCAGCTTAAGGGGGCGGCAGTGTTCTCAAAGATCGACTTAAGGTCAGGATATCATCAGTTGAAGGTGAAGGAGGTAGATATCCATAAGACAGCCTTTAGGACAAGATACGACCATTTTGAGTTTGTAGTAATGCCGTTCGAGTTGACAAACGCCCTAGTCGCATTCATGGATATGATGAACCGGGTGTTTTAACCCTACTTGGATAGGTTCATCGTAGTGTTCATCGATGATATTTTGGTGTACTCTAAGGCCGAAGAGGAGCATGATGAGGATCTCCGGATTGTGTTGCAAGTACTGAGGGAGAAGAAGCTTTATGCCAAATTCAGCAAGTGTGAATTTTGGCTTAAGGAAGTTGCTTTCTTAGGGCATGTGGTGTCTGCCGAAGGAATAAGGGTGGATCCTAAGAAGATTGAAGTAGTGTTGGATTGGAAACCACCTAAGTCAGTGGCAGAGATTCGTAGTTTCTTGGGATTGGCAGGCTATTATAGAAGGTTTGTGGAAGGATTTTCGTCAATAGCCGTGCCTTTGACAAAGTTGTTGAGGAAGGAAGTACCCTTTGTATGGACGGATAAGCAGCAGGAGAGCTTTGAAAAGCTTAAGAGGGTATTGACGGAAGCTCCAGTGTTGATTTAGCCTGAGGCAGGAAAGGATTTTACGGTGTATTGTGACGCTTCCCATACAGGTTTGGGTTGCGTATTGATGCAAGACGGGAAGGTAGTCGCATATGCGTCCCGCCAATTGAGGCCACATAAGGTGAATTACTCGACACATGACTTGGAATTAGTAGCAGTGGTCTTCGCTCTTAAGGTATGGAAGCACTACCTTTGTGGCGAAAAGTCGACGATCTACACAGACCACAAGAGTCTCAAGTATTTGCTGACTCAGAAGGAGTTAAACTTGAGGCAGTGAAGGTGGGTTGAATTGCTGAAGGACTATGACTGTTCGATAGAATATCACCCGGGCAAGGCAAATGTAGTGGCGGATGCCCTAAGCCGAAAGGTTGTGTCGGATCTGAGGGCGTTATTCGCACACTTGAGTTTGTATAATGATGGGAGCCTGTTGGCAGAATTGCAAGTCAAGCCGACGTGGTTAAATGAGGTGAAAGAAGGACAGTTGGCTGATGAGGACCTAAGTGCTAAGCTATAGCAAGTACAGAATGGAGAGTTAGAGGACTATGGTGTTAGTGATTAGGGAGTATTGTGCTTCAAAGGAAAGGTCTGTATGTCGAGGGACGAGGAGTTAAGATAAATGATTCTTCGAGAAGCGCATGGTAGTCCTTATGCTATGCATCCCGGAGGCACCAAGCTGTACAGAGATCTAAGGGAACAATTTTGGTGGCCTGATCTTAAGCGAAAGTTACTAAATTCGTGGGGAAATGTCTGACGTGTCAGCAAGTTAAGGCTGAACACCAAGTTCCATCGGGATTGCTTCAGCCAATCGAGATCCCGCAGTGGAAGTGGGAAAGAATTACCATGGACTTCGTTAGTGGGCTTCCCCTTACGCCTACTAAGAAGGACTCGGTATAGGTAATAGTGGACCGTTTGACCAAGTCCGCGCACTTTATCCCGGTAAGGGTTGATTATTCTCTTCAAAAATTGGCCAAATTATATGTGGCAGAAATTGTGAGGTTACATGGAGTGCCTGTCTTTCATTTCGGATAGAGACCCAAGATTTACGTCTCGGTTTTGGAGGGCACTTCATTAAGCTTTAGGCACTAAGTTGGATTTCACTACGGCTTTTCATCCACAGTCGGACGGGCAATCTGAACGGGTAATCCAAGTTTTGGAGGATATGTTGAGGGGCTGTGTGATGGATTTCAGAGGAAGTTGGGAGGAGTATTTGCCTTTAGCAGAGTTTGCCTACAACAATAGCTATTAGGCAAGTATTCGAATGGCACCATACGAAGCGCTGTATGGTTGGAAGTGTCGGACTCCTACATGTTGGACGGAATTGAGAGAACGTCGAGTTTTGGGACCCGAGTTAATGGCAGAATCTGAAGAGAAAGTTGAGATTATTCGTGCACGATTGAAGGAAGCTTCTGATAGACAGAAGTCATACGCAGATCTTAAACGGAAGGAAATCGAATTAGATGTGGGAGACAAAGTATTTTTAAAGGTTTCCCCTTGGAAGAAGGTGATAAGATTCGGTCGGAAAGGAAAGCTAAGCCCAAGATTTATAGGACCCTATCGAGTGTTGAAGTGAGTTGGACCAGTGGCATACCAGCTAGAGTTGCCACCAGAGTTGCAGCAGATGCACGACGTATTCCATGTGTCCATGCTACGTCGTTATCGATCGGATCCATCTCATGTGGTACCAGTTGAGGAAGTGGAGCTAAGGCCAGACTTATCCTACGAGGAGGAGCCAATTCAGATCTTGGAACGAGACGTGAAAATATTACGGAGGAAGTCAGTTCCTCTAGTCAAAGTGTTGTGGCGCAATCACGGATCGGAAGAAGCTTTGTGGGAGCCAGAAGAGGCAATGCGACAGCAATACCCTCATTTATTTTAGCCAAGCAATTTCGGGGATGAAATTATTTTAAGGGGGTAGAAGCGTAACACCAAAATGGGCCTATGCATTTCTTTTGATTATCTGAAATGGCATGTCTTATGTGTTATGAATGTATTATGAACATTTTGGAAACTTGGAAATGTAAGAAATGATTTAGAAATGTTAAGTTTCAAAAGAGGAAAGTGAACATTTTGGAAACTTGGAAATGTTAAGTTAAAAGAGGAAAGTGAACATTTTGGAAACTTAAGTTAAAAGAAGAAAGTGACCATTTTGGAAACTTAAGTTAAAAGAGGAAAGTGAACATTTTGGAAACCCGGAAATGTATGGAAATGTTAAGTTTAAAAGAGGAAACTAAGGCAAGGTGGCCTTAAGAAAATTAATAGGAGGAATTTGACACACAAGCAGGCTTGGAAAAGTGGCCTGAAGATATCCCTTGAGGCCTAGGTGGGTGACGCCACATACAAGGGTATTGGGCCTAGGTTCGAGTCACTTGAAGAGCAAATAAAGGAGTTTCATTTTTGCTACAAAGAGCAGGGAAGTGGACGGCACTAAGGAACCCAAGGGAAGAGTTTTATTCTCTTTAAATTTCGTCTAAATAGGAGATAAACAATAGATTTATTTATCATTATTTTTAGGAGATAATTGTTGGATTAATTCTTTTAATAAAGTGATAATTCAAAGGATAAAGTTATCAAAATAGAAGAGTGGTGGCCAAATAAGGGATTCTAAGTAGTAATTTCGGCTAAGAGGGAAAAAAAGTGCTACTCAACAATTTTTTTCCTCCTCTTCTCTCTGCTGAATTTCTTAGTGCTCTCTTCTCTTCTATTCTCTTTCATTTGTTAACTCGAATCTATAGTCCACCATTGCCAAAATTCTCAAGTCTTCTTTTCTTTATTTTTTTGTGGAAACCGAATACCCCAAGAGAACCCATAGCCAACTTCTCCATTAAATCCCAAAAGTCGAAACCTTATCATCTAGTCATCAAGGCCGATTCTTTAAGGGGCTTTTAACAAGGGTGCTGCCGATTTCTTAAAAGGGTAAGATCCAAAATTGGTTTCAATTCTTTTATATTTTAGACCTATCGAAAATTTAGGGACTAATCTCTATTATTGATTTTGGCCGAATTATGGAAGGGTGTATTCAGGATTTAAGAATTGTCAACTACAAGAAGGTATCTTTCGGGATTGCAAGGGTCTAAGGTAAGACATATGTATATTCGACCAAAGGCCATGTTTTATTTTTTAAGGTTAGATTAAATCTAACATATGGTTATAGGAATTTTGACAAAGATTAAGGAAGCAAGGATCCAATTCGGATTTAAGATTTGGAAGGTAAGCACCTATGTATATTCGGCTAAAGCCTAGATTAGTATTTAGATCTGTTCTTTAAATATTCAAAAGCCGAAAACTAACCAAGTTAATTGATTCAATGCCTGGCCGAATACAAGGAGGAATAAAGCAAAGACTTCAGGATTGGTTGGTGTCCCAATCGGCAAGAAGGTAGGTTTTAAGTGTACAAATCCTACTAGAATTTGGTTTTATAGCCTAATAGGCTTTATGCTAACATATTAAGGTTGGTAGAATGTAGGACTTGAGATCTAAGGCTTTAGATCGGATTTTCTGGATTTCATTGAATTGTTGCGAATCGGTGTGTACCCTACCCTAAGTTTTAATATGTTCATGGCTATGTTTTAAATTAAATATGTTATTAAGGATGTGAAAAGCATGGCTAAGGTATCATACAATGGTACAAAGTACTAAGGTACGTATCCTACTCCTACTAGGAATATGAATATATGTTATTTTTAACATAGTGATAAGAATGTGAATTAAAGCATGATTTTGCATATTGTAGATGAAATATGGGGGCATATGGGTTATATGAAAAGGGGAAGTTAATGTGGTGACCTAAGACCACGAAATCGAATGTGGTGACCTAAGACCACGATAATCGAATGTGGTGACCTAAGACCATGAATTCTAAATGTGGTGACCTAAGACCACAAATTTTATAAGGGCAATGAGCACGCCGATTGCAATGATCGCCTTCGATGGTGTGTAGTGGATGGAGGGTTGACTTAGTAGTCCCCGGTTGCAGTGTGATGGTATGGGTGGTGTGTAGCGGATGGCATATAGGTTTGGGTTTGGGTTGCATCATATTGTTTAAATGCTTTATGAACATGTATGATATTGTATGCCCGAAATATTAAATTTTAGTGTTGGTTACACATTGAGTCTGTTGACTCACCCGCTGTGGGATTATTTTTCGGTGACGACCGGTGATGGACCGGCCTAGATGCTTAGTGGAGGCCATGTGAAGTTCGATTTCTTTTATTTGGACTATTTTACTTTAAGTATTTTGAATTTAAATTTTGGGAATTATTTGATGTAATAAGGCCTTAGTAGGAATATTTTATTCTGCCTTTATTTGTTAAGCTTACAAACCTTATTTTATTAAAAGATTAAGTAAAATATATATTTTTTTTAAAACAAAGCCCAAATGTTTTGTCACCTAAAGTAAAGGATTTTAACAATGAATTAAACTTGTTTTCAACTCAAGCCCAACCCAAAACGATCTTTCTTCCAAGTCACACAAGTTTTCCTAAGTAACAAAAGAATTTGAAACGGTTTACACCGGAAACATACCAGATCCAGTTAAGGCTCGTGGGCCGGGTTTGGGGTGTTTCAGCTATCTTCAATCTACTCCACTGTAACTTCAGGGAGATGAGATTTGTGGTTTTAATCTACTCCACTGTAACTTTAGGGAGATAAGATTAGTGGTTTCAATCTGTTCCACTACAACTTTAGGGAAATAAGATTCACTATCTTCAATTTGCTCCATTGCAACTTAAGGGAGATAAGATTTGTAACTTGTAGCCTTAATCTACTCCACTACAACTTCAGGGAGATAAGATTTGTTATCTTCGATCTACTCTACTGCAACTTCAGGGAGATCAGATTTGTAATTTGTAGGCTTAAGTTGTTCCACTGCAACTTCAGGGAAATAAGATTCACTATCTTCAGTCTTCTCCACTGCAACTTCAAGAATATAAAATTTGTAACTTGTAGCTTTAATCTAGTCCACTACACTTTAGGGAAATAGACTCGCTACAGTAGATTTGATCCGACCTACTGCAACGTCAGAGGTATAGAATTTGTGGCTTTAATCTACTCCATTACAAATTCAAGGAGATAAGATTCGCTATGTTGACTTCAATTCGTCCCACTGGAACTTCAGGGTATAGGATTTGTGGCTTTCACTGATCTGTTACACCGTTCTCTAGGTAACATGATATATAAAATCTATTTCATGGGTCTCTATTTATGCCAAGCAATTAGGATATTATGATCAAAATGAATCAAATGCTCCTAATTAGATGTGTATGAATGATATTTGCATGAATGATGAATGTCATTTTTCGAGAATGGTCCCCTTTTAATGCTCTCGTTGTTCGTCAAGGTTCTATCACTGATGTATTACCCTGCCCTCTTGTTCAGCTTGTATCTTTGACAGAGAACCCAAAGAAATAATCACAATTTAGATTATTCTTTCTCAAATATTTCCAGCTCTTAAATTTGGTTAGTTCTGACTAGTGGTCCTATTTCAGGTCCTTATACTATTTAGAAAAGCTTTCAGAGCAATATGCAGAACTTCTTTTACTACTTTGACATTGTTGTCCACTAACCTTTATTTTAATGCAAAAATGCTTGAGCAGGGTCGTAAAAAAAGAATAAGACTGAAATTTATTAGGGGCAAAGCCCTTAATTAAAAGATTAATCAAAGTGGTAAACATTGCTAAAACACAAAGTGAGTGAAAATGAAATTAGGTTCCCCAGATATCGCAGTATGATCTTCTTCGAGCAAACTTATCGAGGACTATTTTGAGCCTGATATGTGTTTAGGAGATCTAGAGTACTTTGTTGATTCCCCAAGATGTGACATTTTCCTTTTGTAGCCTCTGTGGGGAAACGACTATTGCAAGCCCATTGTCTGGTCAAAATTTGAGCCGCCCTTTTTGGGTTTTCAACTCAAAACTCATTTGGTCTCAAGACGCCCTTTGCGGGTTTTCGCCTTGACCTCTCATTTTTTCTCTTTTGTCTTTTCTTTTCTTCATTTCTTTCTTTCTTTTTTCTTTTTTTGTGAAATACCTCTTGATTGAATATGAATTCACAAGGTTGGGCAAATCTCTGCCATCTATCTCGATTAAAATCAACGCTTTCTAGAAAAGGCTTTATTCACCATATAAGGTCCTTTCCAATTCGACATCCATTTTCCTTTGAATTCCTTTTGTATAGGAACGATCTTTTTCAATACTAGCTCCCCCTCATGGAATTCTCTAGGGCAAACCTTTTTGTCAATAGCTTGTATCATTCATTTTTGGTACATTTGACCATGACGGATAGCCTTCAGCCCCTTCTCTTCAATCAAGTTCAGTTGATCATAACAATTTTGGATCCATTCTATTTCATCTAACTTCAGCTCTGATAAAACTCAGAGAGAAGGAACCTCGAATCCAATGGGAAAAATTGCCTCCACTTTATAAACCAATGAGAAAGGCGTTGCTCTAATAAAGGTCTTGACAGACATTCAATAAACATAGAAGGCGAATGGTAACTTCTTATGCCAATCTTTATAGTCTCAGTCATTTTCCCAACGATCTTCTTAATGTTCTTATTGGCTGACTCAACTGCACCGTTCATTTTTTAGCGAAACGGTGACAAGTTGTGGTGCTTGATTTTGAACTGATTGCAGACTTCTGATATCGTGCTGTTGTTCAAATTCAATGCATTGTCAGATATGATCCTTTCTGGCATCCCATGTCGACATATGATTTTTTCTTCAAGAATTTACTAACTGTCGACTTCGTGACATTGGCATAAGAAGTGGCTTCTACCCACTTGGTGAAGTAGTCAACCACAAAGATAAATCGATGCCCATTGGAAGCTTTAGGTGATATCGACCCAATGGTATCCATGCCCCACATAGAGAAAGGCCATGGAGAAGTCATAACATGAAGAGATGAAGGAGGCACATGAATTTCGTCTCCAAAAATTTGGATCTTATGGCATCACTTGGCATAATTGATACAATCCCTTCCATGGTGGACCAATAATACCCTAATCTTATGATTTGTCTGGCCATTATAAAACCATTAGCATGTGTTCCGCAGACGCCCTCGTGGACTTCTTTCAATATCTTCTTGGCCTTAATGGCGTCCACACATCTTAGTAGCAGCACCTAATCCTTTCTTCTTTTAAACAGGATCTCCCCATCTAAGACATAGTCATTGGCTAGTCTCTTCAGCGTCCTTTTATCATTCTTGGTCACCTGATCAGGGTATTCACAATTCTTTACATATCGCAGTATATCGTGGTACCAAGGGTGATCATCTTTTCCTCTTCCTCGATGTTGTAAGAATAAGTCGAGTCTCTTAAATGTTCATTTGGATAGGTTTTGTATCCTCTTATTTGTTCACTTTGACCATGGAAGCTAAGGTAGCCAGGGCATCAGCCATTTGATTTTTATCTCGTGGGAGGTAGCAGAAGGTGATGTCATCAAACTCTTAAATTAGCTCCAGAACCATCCTTCGATAATTGATCAATTTGGGATATCGTGTCTCCTATTCTCCTTTGAGTTGATAGATCAATATTGCAGAATCTTGATCTTGCGTTCTATAGCTGCACGGATACCTATGATGCATGCTTCATATTCTACCATATTGTTCATGCAATTAAAATCCAATTTGCTAGTAAATAGATAATGATCTCCATTTGGGGATACCAGGACTGCCCCGATTTCATTACCCAAAGCGTTCGAGGCTCCATAAAAGTTTAGCTTCCAAGGGTGACCTTATTGAGAGTCTTCTTCAGTGGTTGCAACGTACATTAGATCTTTATTCGAGGAATCAAAGTTCAAAGGTTCGTAATCTTCAAGAGCTCTACTGGCCAAAAAATTTGCTATTGCACTCCCTTTTACTGCTTTCTGGTTCACATAGACTATATCAAATTTGAAAAGTAGAATTTGCCACCGGGCCATTCTTTCATTTAAAGCAGTCGACTCCATCATGTACTTTAGAGGGTCCATTTTTGAGATGAGCCAAGTTGTGTGGTACAACATGTATTGTCTGTCTTCGAGTTGTCCAGATTAAGGCGTAACACAACTTCTCAATTGGCGAATATCTCATCTCACACTCAGTGAATTTCTTATTGAGGTAGTATATCGCTCTTTCTTTCCTTCCTGACTCATCATTTTGGCCAAAGCACATCCCATAAAATTACCAAATACTGCCAAGTATAGTATCAGCGGCTTATCTGGACTAGGTGGCATTAGCACTAGGGCATTGAACAAGTAATGTTTGACATTGGCGAAAGTTTTCTGGCATTCCTCATCCCATACATCTGGATTGTGTTTCTTAAAGAGACAGAATATAGGGTCACATTTCTCGGTCAGTTGTGAAATGAACTAGGCGATATAATTCAATCTTTCTAAGAAACCCAAGCCTTTTTTTAGTGGGAAGAAGAGGTAAATCCTGTATAGCCTTGACTTTATTCAGGTCAATTTTGATCCTTTTTTCGCAGACTACGAATCCTAGCAGTTTCTCCGAGCTAGCCCTGAAGGTAGATTTTGCTGGATTGAACTTTAGTTGGAATTTTCTCAATATTAAGAACAATCCCCTCAGGACTTGTATATGCTCCTTTTCTGTTCGGGATTTTACAATCATGTCGTCGACATAAACTTTAATTTCTTTGTGCATCATGTCATGAAGCAAGGTTACCATGGCTCTTTGATACGTTGCTCCTGCATTTTTCAGTCCAAATGGGATCACCTTATAGCAAAATGTTCCCTACATGGTTACGAATATGGTCTTCTCCATGTCTTTAGGATGTATCTTTATCTGGCTGTATCCCGAGAAACCATCCATAAAAGAGAATAGCGAGTAACCTGCCGTGTTGTCCACTAAAGTGTCGATATAAGGCATTGGGAAATTGTCTTTCGGGCTGGCTTTGTTCAAATATCTTTAGTCTACGCAAATTCGTACTTTCCCATCTTTTTTAGGGATGGAGACGATATTGGCTACCCATTCTGAGTATTTAACTTCTCGTAAGAAACCAGCATCAAATTACTTCTTGACTTCCTCTTTTATTTTCAGTAAAGCATCGGGCTTCATCCTTTGGAGCTTCTGTTGAACTGGCTTGCACTCTTCCTTTATGGGGAGTCAGTGTACCACGATATCAGTACTCAACTTGGGCATGTCTTGATATGACCATGCGAAGACATCATTGAATTCTTGGAGTAACTCAATGAGGTTTCTCTTTGTCGTTGCGGTGATACAAGCTACGATCTTCACCTTTTTCTCTTCTCCTAAGCTCACAATTTCTACAGATTCTTTGTAAGGTAGGATTTGTTTCTCATTCTGTTCTACCATCCTTAACAAATTAGGAGATAGGTTACAATCTCAATCACCTTCAGAGTCCTGAGGTTCCTCTAAACTCATATCTTACTCAAAAAGGAGATTCTGAGCCAGTAGCAGCGTCGCTCATATTATTGATATCTGGAGACCTGTTATAGGAACAAAGGAAGACCCAAAAACAAATGAATCTAATAATAACTATCTGTGTAGTATGAGTATGAATGAAATGAAAAAAAATAGAAGAATATTTTCCAAGTGGGATACAAAGATGCATTATTTTTATTGAAATAAAAAATAATGGACATGTGCCTTTTTCACAAAAGGATTCCTATTGCTTCCAGACTTAGAGCAATAGGTGTGTTCTGAATATTACTCTGAAATGGTCCTAAAAACTACGGGGATCTCCTCCACAGTCTAGTTGATCTGAACACTTCAGGGGATGTAGGAACAAATTCCTAATAGTTTTTTTTTTTGAGTTCGTTCTTCAAAGGCACAAACATCTTTCCCTTTCGAATCTTCGATATCTTCAAAGAATTCCAACTCTTTATTATCCATCAGGCTCTGTATAGAGTTCTAAACTCGAATCACTTTTGAATTTTATGAAATTTATTGCATGCAATGAAATGTAATGGAAAAGATGCATGCAAAAAGGCGTTGATTCTAGTTAAATTCTATTAGAACAACTTTACTAGAAAACAAGTTTCTTTACATAAAGTGGATACATATGCGACGTCGTCTTCACACTTAATGTAACACCTTTAACCCAAAACTATAGCCAGAATAGGGTTAAGAGACATTACTGAACAATCAAAAAATTTCGTATTCATTTCACGACACCAAGTCAAATATCACTCATTCATATTCAAACATAACCACATAGTCCCTTAGTGAGGTCATCGAGACCTTAAGCATGCTTTAGAACAGGGGCGGGACTAAATCGAACACTTACGAAAATTTTTGAAATTCAAAAATCTTTCTAAGTTACAGAGGTCACACGCCCGTGTGGGTAGGCTGTATGCCTCACACGGCCTTGGACATGCCCATGTGTCCAAGCCGTGGCAAAATAGGGCATACCTACTAACTTGTCCACACGGCCTGAGACACGTACGTGTGCCTCACCCGTGGTCGATCCTGACTTGCACCACACGGTCAATCATACGCCCTGTGGTCGATCCTGACTTGTTTCACTTGGCAAACTCAAACAACACGGTCGAGCCACACACCCGTGTGCTCAACCGTGTGGGCAATTATAGGCCATTTTCAAGGCCAAATTTGGCACCCACACTTAGGCACACCTACAAGCTTCAAAACAATATCAATTCATGCCTCAAAATGCATTCAAATATACCATTTCATACACCAATTAATCACCAACTATACCATCTATAATAATACTCAATTTCATCTCACATTGGTTCAACCAAAGTACCAAAATTCCTATCTCAAACATATAAACCAAACATCATATAAACCTTACCACCATACACATTTTATCCATCATTCTCATCAACCAATTCAAACATAATATTACCACATCCATCATTTACTTAACTCATACATGCATTTCAACTTCATTTCATTTTCAACCCATATCACATGTCAATCTCACACACATAAAAAACATGCCAAATCTACTAGCCTATACATGCCATATACCATATATATACATCTTTCAAAAGTACCCAAAATAGATTGCCGATAGTGTGATAGAGATGCTGACGATTCCCAAATTCGAGCTAGCTTTACTGGCACTGTAAAATAGAGAAACAAATCACATAGTAATCTTTTAAAGCTTAGTAAGTTCGTAATACAATACATGTAATTCAACAATTCATGTCAATATACAAAATAAACCATCACTTAGATTAATTGCTCAATTATGTACATCATGAATCTCAACCATATGCTCAAGTATCTATTCATTCAAATTTTAAAACTATTATCAACTACATAGGTTCAAACGTACCTTGATCAACGTATAGTTACTCACCATTCATGCTACTCAATTGCTCGATATTACACCTCATTCAACCTCTACTATTATTTTGAGTATTTCGCACACTTAGTGCCAATATGTTAAACCAAACTATATCGTTATCGCACACACAGTGCCAATTCAATAAGCTGAAGCTTCTATCTTTTCGCACACACAGTGCTAATCATCACAGTCTCAATTCTAATTTTGCACACTTAGTGCTATCTATTCAAAATTTCGCACATAGCATTTCTAATCTCTTAATTCTATATATTTTCATTCAATTCACATCACATAGATATAATTTAACAACTAGTATTATATCCGAACTTACCTCGGACGTCGAAATACCAAAACAGTCGATTAATCGAGCACTTTGTCTTTGCCTCGATCTCTATCCGAATCTCTCCTTTCTTGGTCTATACATATACAAATTTAAATCATTCAATCACTAATGCATTCAATTTAGTCCAAACACACATAATTAGGGCATTTTACAAAATAACCCTCATAATTTCACATTTTGACACTTTAGTCCCTATTTCATAAATCATCAAATACACACAAATTTAAATCACATATGCTTAGCCGAATTCTTCCAATGCTAATACTAGCCCAAACATTTCATTTATTTCACATTTTAGTCATTCAATTTACACTTTTCACAATTTAGCCTAAATTACTCAAATTTACCAAAAATTCAAAGACAAAATATGTTAACCTAACATTAAGCTTTCATTTTCCACCAACTAACAACACAAAGCTCACATACTCATCAATGGCACATTCTAAAATCATCATCAATTCACAAAATTGAAGCATGGGTTAGCTAGAGCACAAAGCAACGATCACAAAAACGTAGAAAGTATCAAAAATCGATCAAAAACACATACACGATTTATGCCTAGACTTTGGCCGAATGTAACAAAGCTCAAACTCTTCCTTCTTCACTATTCGGTGGAAAAGATTATAAAAATGGCCTATTTTCAAGCTTTTATTTTATTTAACATAATATTATACCCTTTTACTAATTTGACCTTTTCATTAAACATATATAACCTTTATATATTAAGGTTATTCTAGTCCATTGCCACCCACTATCACTAATAATGGCCTAATTTCATTTTAAGGGCCTCTCATTCAAAAGCAAACTCAATTAAGCACTTTAACAACCAGCGCACAGATTTTACATTTTATGCGATTAAGTCCTTTACGCAAATTAAACACACAATCGATAAAATCTTCACACAAAACAATCACACAGGCTAAATCACATATAGTAAACATAGAAATTAATATTAAAATATTTTTTTAACCTTGGACTTGTGGTCTCAAAACCACTGTTCCGACTAGAGTCTAAACCGGACTGTTACAACTCTCCCCCTTAGGGATTTTCGTCCCCGAAAATTTTACCAGTGAATAGATGTGAATATTGCTCTCTCATAGCATCTTTAGACTCCCACGTAGCCTCTTCTACTCTGTATTTATGCCACAATACTTTTACTAAGGAAATTCTTTTGTTTCTCAACTCTTTGATTTCACATGCCAAAATTCAGATCGGTTCTTCACTATACGACAACTCTGACTAAATCTCAGCCTCAGTAGGAACAATCACATGAGACGGATCAGATCAGTACCGTCGAAGCATCGAAACATGAAACACGTTATGAATCTTTTCTAACTCATATGGCAACAACAATCTATAAGCAACCGGTCTAATTCTTTCGATGATTTCATTCGGTCTAATGAACTTCGGACTTAGCTTACCTTTTCAGCCAAATCAAAGTATGTTCTTCCACGGAGACACTTTCAAAAACATTTTGTCACCAAATTCGAATTCATTATCTTTTCATTTCAAGTCTGCATAAGACTTCTGACGATCTGAGGCTGCTTTCAAACTGTCACGAATCACTTTCACTTTCTGCTCAGTCTCTTTGATCAAATCAACTCCGTGAATCTTATTCTCGCTCAGCTCAGTCCAATACAATGGAGTTCGGCATTTTCGACTGTAAAGAGCCTCATATCGTGCCATTTTAATGCTAGATTGAAAACTGTTGTTGTACATAAACTCAATCAATGGTAAATGTTTTTCCCACATACTTTCAAATTCAAGAATACAGCATCTCAACATATCTTCAAGAACCTGAATGATCCGTTTGGATTGTCCATCCGTTTGCGGATGAAATGCAGTGCTGAAATGCAATTTCGTGCCTAAAGCCTCTTGCAATTTCTTCCAAAATCACAAGGTAAATCTCGGATCTTTGTCAGACACAATAGATAGTGGCACCCCATGCAATCTCACAATCTTAGAGATATACAACTCAAGTAACTTATCAAGTGAATAATCTGTTCTCCCCGAAATGAAATGGGCTGATTTCATCAATCTATCAACTATCACCCATATTGCATCCTTCTTTCCTAGAGACAAATGTAATCCTGACACAAAGTCTATTGTGATTCTTTCCCATTTCCACTCAGGAAGCATGATCGGTTGTAACAAATTGGATGGAACCTGATGTTCAGCTTTAACTTGCTGACAAACTAAACTCTTCGACACAAAGTCAGAAATGTCTCTTTTCATACCATGCCACCAGTAAAACTGTTTCAAATCATTGTACATTTTTGTACTCCCTGGGTGAACAGTCAATCGAATATTGTGAACTTCATTCAAAATTGTCTGAATTAACTCTGAATTCCTCGGAACACAAATCTGATCTCTGAATCTCAGACAGTCATCACTATCAACTCAAAATTCTAAATTAGAATTCAATCCACACTGATCTCGTTTAGCCATCATTTTAACATCATTTTTCTGGGCATCACAAATTTGTCGTACGAACATTGGCCTAACTTTTAACTCAGCCAAAACTGAATCATCATCACATAGATCTATCTGAGTATTCATAGCTCGCAAGGCACAGAGAGACTTTTGACTCAAGGCATCAGCAACAACATTAGTTTTGCCCTGATGATAATCAATCACAAGTTCGTAATCTTTCAATAATTCTAACCATCTTCTCTGTCGCAAATTTAATTCTTTCTGAGTCATCAAGTATTTCAAACTCTTATGATCGGCATAAATATGACATTTCTCACCAAATAGGTAGTGAAGCCAAATCTTTAATGCAAACACAATCGTGACCAATTCAAGGTCGTGCGTCGGATAGTTCTTTTCGTGCGGCTTTAATTGCCTCGAAGCATAAGCGATAACCTTGCCTTCTTGCATCAGCACATAGCCCAAACCATTCAACGATGCATCACTGTAAACTATGAATTATTTGCCCGATTCAGGCTGAACTAACACTAGCGCTTCTGCCAATAATGCTTTTAATTGCTCAAAACTCTGTTGGCACTTTTCTGACCATTCAAATTTAACATCTTTCTGTAGCAACTTCGTCAATGGAGTCGCAGTCATCGAGAAACCTTTCACAAACTGTCTATAGTATCCCGCTAGTCCCAAAAAACTACGGACTTTAGACACATTTCTCGGAGGCTTCCATTCTAAAATGGCTGAGATTTTACTCGGATCAACTCGTATTCCTGCAGCTGATACAATATGCCTCAGAAATCCAACATCATGCAACTAAAACTCACATTTGCTAAACTTAGCATACAATTGTTTCTCGCGCAGAGTCTGTAACACAACTCTCAAATGCATGGTATGCTGCGTCTCATCAAATGAGTAAATTAGAATATCATCTATAAACACCACAACAAAACGATCCAAATATGGTCTGAATATCCGATTCATCAGATCCATAAACATTGCAAGAGCATTCGATCGATTTCTTGCATCTCTAAATCTCTACTCAGATGTCCAAGTGAAACATTTTATCGATTTGTTGCATCTCTAAATCTCTTCATTGAAGGTTGAGATGACTTACTCATCAATGTTTTTCTTTCATCTCTAGCCTCAGAATCGGCTTTCTTCTTTTCTTTACCGAGCTCCTCAACTTTGCAGGCTCTTTCAACTAACACAACAAATTCATTTATGTCAAGTATTCCAACCAACAATTTAATGTCTTCATTTAGCCCTTCAATGAAAAGTTTGCATATAGTAACTTCGATCGAAACACATTCCCTCGCATATTGGCTCAATCTCACAAATTCCCACTCGTACTCAGTAACAGACATGTGACCTTGTTTCAACTTGAGGAATTTTTATGTTTCTAATTAATGAATCGTTTACTGATATACTTCTTTCTGAATTCAGCTTGAAAGAAATCCCAAGTGATTTTCTCTCTCGGAACCACAAAAATCAACGTTTTCCACCAGTTATAAGCCATATCTCTCAACAAAGAAATTGCACACTTTATACATTCATCAGGAGTCAACGACATCTCGTCAAACACTTGAATAGTATTCTCGAGCCAAAACTCAGCTCACTCAGCATCATCTTCAGCGGTGGCCCTAATCTCTTCTGCCCCATACTTTCTAATCTTATCCACATGAGGTTTATTCAATCGAATCGGTTTATAACTTGTGGCACGACAGGCACTTGTGGGGATGGAGGCTGTGGAGCATCCTGATTCGTTCGAACGAACTCCAAAAACCACTCACTCATCATTAGGAAGAAGGCTTGCTTAGCCTCTCCTCCCTCACTACTATTATTCAGCCTGGATGTGGCTTGCACCGTCCCTTGAGCGAACAGTATCGTTACTCTCACATCATCAAGAATCGCCGATCGGATCCATTACTATATGAAAACAAATTTTCAACTGTCAGGATTCATCACACTATCGCAATTATATATATGGCATGTATAGCTAGACTCACACACGCTATGTTAGTTTGAGAATCGACTAAATCGTAGCTCGATACCAATAAAATGTAATGCCACTAGCCCGAAACTATCACCGAAATAGGGTTAAAAGGCATTACCGAATAATCAAAACATTTCGTATCCATTTCACGACACCAAGTCAAATATCATTCATTCATATTCAAACATAATCATATAGTCCCTTAGTGAGATCATCGAGAACTTAAACATGCTTTAGAATAGGGGCAGGACTAAATCGAACACTTATGAAGATTTTTAAAATTCAAACATCTTTTTAGGTTACAGAGTCACACGCCCGTGTGGATAGGCCATGTACTTCACATGGCCTCAGACACGCCCATGTGTCTAAGCCGTGGCAAAATAGGACATACCTTCTAACTTGTCCACACACCTGTGTGCCTCACCCGTGGTTGATCCTGACTTGCACCACACGGCCAGTCACACGCCCGTGTGTCCAGCCCATGGTCGATTCTGACTTGTTTCACTTGGCAAACTCAAACAACACGGTCGAGCCACACGCCCGTGTGCTCAACTGTGTGGGAAATAATAGGTTTCAAGGCCAAATTTGCCACCCACACTTAGGTACACCAACAAGCTTCAAAACAATATCAATTCATGCCTCAAAATACATTTAAACATACCATTTCAGACACCAATTAATCACCAACTATACCATCTATAATAATACTCAATTTCATCTCACATTGGTTCAACCAAAGTACCAAAATTCCTATCTCAAACATATAAAACAAACATCATACAAACCTTACCACCATACACATTTTATCCATCATTCTCATCAACTAATTCAAACATAATATATACCACATCCATCATTTACTTAAATCATACATGCATTTCAACTTCATTTCATTTTCAAGCCATATCACATGGCAATCTCATACACATAAAAACATTCCAAATCTACTAGCTTATACATGCCATATACCGAATATATACATCTTTCAAAAGTACCCAAAATAGATTGTCGATAGTGTGATAGAGATGTCGATTTAACTCCTTGATCTGAGCTAGCTTTTATCGACATCAGAAAATGTAGAAATAAGTCACACAGTAAGCTTTTAAATCTTAGTAAGTTCGTAATACAATACATGTAATTCAAAAATTCATGTCAATATACAAAATAAACCATCACTTAGATTAATTGCTTAATTATGCACATCATCATTCTCAACCATATGCTCATGTATCTATTCATTCAAATTTTAAAACTATTATCAACCACATAGGTTCAAACGTGCCTTGATCAACACATAGTTACTCACCATTCAAACTACTCAATTGCTTGATATTATACCTCGTTCAACCTTTACTATTCTTTTGAGTATTTCACACACTTAGTGCCAGTTTCATAATCGAAACATAATCATCATCACACATTTAGTGCCAATATGTTAAACCGAACTATATCGGTATCGCCCACACAGTGCCAATTCAATAAGCTGAAGCTTCTATCTTTTCGCACACATAGTGCTAATCATCTCAGTGTCGTTTCTAATTTCACACACTTAGTGCTATCTATTGAAAATTTCACACATAACATTTCTAATCTCTTAATTCCATATATTTTCATTCAATTCACATCACATAGCATTTCTAATCTCTTAATTCTATATATTTTCATTCAATTCACATCACATAGATATAATTTAACAACTATTATTTTATCCGAACTTACCTTGGAAGTCAAAATACCGAAATGGTAGATTAATCGAGCACTTTGTCTTTACCTCGATCTCGATCCGAATCTCTCCTTTCTTGGTCTATACATATACAAATTTAACTCATTCAGTCAACAATTCATTCAATTTAGTCCAAACACACATAATTAGGGCATTTTACAAAATAGCCCTAACAATTTCACATTTTGACACTTTAGTCCCTATTTCATAAAATCATCAAATACACACAATTTCAAATCACATATGCTTAGCCAAATTCTTCCCATGCTAATACTAGCCCACAAATTTCATTTACTTCACATTTTAGTCCTTCAATTTTCACTTTTCTCAATTTAGCCCAAATTACTCAATTTTACCAATAATTCAAATACAAAATATGTTAACCCAACATTAAGCTTTCATTTTCCACCAACTAACAGCACAAAGCTCACATACTCATCAATGGCACATTCCAAAATCATCACCAATTCACAAAATTGAAGCATGGCTTAGTTAGAGCACAAAGCAACAATCACAAAAACATAGAAATTATCAAAATCGATCAAAAACACATACACGATTTATGCCTAGACTTTGGCCGAATGTAACAGCTCAAACTCTTCCTTCTTCTTCAATATTCGGTGGAAAAGATTATAAAAATTGCCTATTTTCAAGCTTTTATTTTATTTAACATAATATATACCCTTTTACTAATTTGCCCTTTTCATTAAACATATATAACTTTATATATTAAGGTTATTCTAGTCCATTGCCACCCACTATCACTAATAATGGCCAAATTTCATTTTAAGGCCCTCTCATTCAAAAGTCAACTCAATTAAGCACTTTAACAACCAGCACACAGCTTTTACATTTTATGCAATTAAGTCCTTTTCACAAATTGAGTACACAATCGATAAAATCTTCATACGAAATTTTCACACAGGCTAAATCACATATAATAAACACATAAATTAATATTTAAATATTTTTTCAACCTCGAACTTGTGGTCTCGAAACCACTATTCTGACTAGAGTCTAAACCGAGCTGTTACACTTAAAACCTTAACTTTCCTAAGAATCTAAACAGGGCTGTTACACTTAAAACCTGAACTTTCCCAAGAAACAAAGCTAATTCTTGGCCTTGATTCGACTCTGATTCATATTTTAGTTTTTGAACGGCTGGGGTGTACAAGAGGTCCATATCTTTGACCTGCACGTCTCACAGGCTGTCAATTTTCTCTTGTTGCCTTTTCTTGGACCATATTTGCGCGGCCGTGTTGTCTTCCACTTTATCAAGAAACCCATTTTCCATGACAAGCTCTCTATTTAGCAACCGAACAAGAATCAACACCCCTTTTCTATTATAAAAATACAATGCAATCACAGTCAAAATAAAACAAAACAAATCAGTACATTTTATACAAAGCTAAAATTTAAAGCAAGTAAGAAATAATAAACAAAGTACCTATTTGGGTGACCACTAGGGGTTCGGTACAGTTCTACCTAGGGTAGGCTCTTAGGGCTGATTATATACGGTTCGATTCTAAAGTAAAGGTACCTGAACCGGCAGATTCCTCGATCCTCACCCATTATAGGCTCATACAGACAGAGTTTAGTTCAGGGGAATACATTTCCCTATGGCTATATGAAGATGAAAATCTCACTAAGACACAGGTACGGATGTATCCTAAAAACGATCCACTATCCTATACGGAGGTGAAGACCTCACGAAGGAATAGTTTCTCATTCCCACTTAAACGGGTATAACCGACCGGCTATGAAATATGTTAACCGAACATTAGGCTTTCATTTTCCACCAACTAACAACACAAAGCTCACATACTCATCAATGGCACATTCCAAAATCATCATTAATTCACAAAATTGAAGCATGGGTTAGCTAGAGCACAAAGCAACGACCACAAAAACGTAGAAAGTATTAAAACCGATCAAAAACACATACACAATTTATGCCTAGACTTTGGCCGAATGTAACAAAGCTCAAACTCTTCCTTCTTCAATATTCGGTGGAAAAGATTATAAAAATGGTCTATTTTAAAGCTTTTATTTTATTTAACATAATATTATACCCTTTTACTAATTTGACCTTTTCATTCAACATATATAACCTTTATATATTAAGGTTATTCTAGTCCATTGCCACCCACTATCACTAATAATGGCCTAATTTCATTTTAAGGGCCTCTCATTCAAAAGCAAATTAAATTAAGCACTTTAACAACCATCGCACAGATTTTACATTTTATGCGATTAAGTCCTTTTCGTAAATTAAACACACAATCGATAAAATCTTCACACAAAACATTCACACAGGCTAAATCACATATAGTAAACACAGAACTTAATGTTAAAATATTTTTTTGACCTTGGACTTGTGGTCTCAAAACCACTGTTCCGACTAGAGTCTAAACGGGGCTGTTACAACTCTCCCCCTTAGGGATTTTCGTCCCCAAAAATTTTACCAGTGAATAGATGTGAATATTGCTCTCTCATAGCATCTTCAGACTCCCACGTAGCCTCTTCTACTCTGTATTAATGCCACAACACTTTTACTAAAAAAATTCTTTTGTTTCTCAACTCTTTGATTTCACATGCCAAAATTCAGATCAGTTCTTCACTATACGACAAGTCTGACTAAATCTCAGCCTCAATAGGAACAATCACATGAGACGGATCAGATCAGTACCGTCGAAGCATCGACACATGAAACACGTTATGAATCTTTTCTAACTCATATGGCAACAACAATCTATAAGCAACCCGTCTAATTCTTTCGATGATTTCATACGGTCCAATGAACCTCGGACTTAGCTTACCTTTTGAGCCAAATCGAAGTATTTTTTCCACGGAGACACTTTCAAAAACATTTTGTCACCAAATTCGAATTCATTATCTTTTCATTTCAAGTCTGCATAAGACTTCTGACGATCTGCGGCTGCTTTCAAACTGTCACGAATCATTTTCACTTTCTGCTCAGTCTCTTTGATCAAATCAACTCCATGAATCTTATTCTTACTCAGCTCAGTCCAATACGATGGAGTTCGGCATTTTCGACTGTAAAGAGCCTCATATCGTGCATTTTAATGCTAAATTGAAAACTATTGTTGTACATAAAGTCAATCAATGGTAAATATTTTTCCCACATACTTTTAAATTCAAGAATACAGGATCTCAACATATCTTCAAGAACCTGAATGATCCGTTCGGATTGTCCATCCGTTTGCGGATGAAATGCAGTGCTGAAATGCAATTTCGTGCCTAAAGCCTCTTGCAATTTCAACCAAAATCGCAAGGTAAATCTTGGATCTTTGTCAGACACAATAGATAGTGGCACCCCATGCAATCTCACAATCTCAGAGATATACAACTCAACTAACTTATCAAGTGAATAATATGTTCTCCCCGGAATGAAATGAGCTGATTTCATCAATCTATCAACTATCACCCATATTGCATCCTTCTTTCCTAGAGACAAATGTAATCCTGACACAAAGTCCATTGTGATTCTTTCCCATTTCCACTCAAGAATAATGATCGGTTGTAACAAACTGGACGAAACCTGATGTTCAACTTTAACTTGCTGACAAACTAAACACTTCAACACAAAGTCAGAAATGTCTCTTTTCATACCATGCCACCAGTAAAACTGTTTCAAATCATTGTACATTTTTGTACTCCCTGGTGAATAGTCAATCGAATATTGTAAACTTCATTCAAAATTGTCTGAATTAACTTTGAATTCCTCGGAACACCAATCTGAATTAGAATTCAATCCACACTGATCTCGTTTAGCCATCATTTTAACATCAATTATCTGGGCATCACAAATTTGTCGTACGAACATTGGCCTAACTTTTAACTCAGCCAAAACTGAATCATCATCACATAGATCTATCTGAGTATTCATAGCTCGCAAGGCACATAGAGACTTTCGGCTCAAGGCATCAGCAACAACATTAGCTTTGCCCATATGATAATCAATCATAAGTTCGTAATCTTTCAAAAATTCTAGCCATCTTCTCTGTCGCAAATTTAATTCTTTCTGAGTCATCAAGTATTTCAAACTCTTGTGATCGGTATAAATATGACATTTCTCACCAAATAGGTAGTGACGCCAAATCTTCAATGCAAACACAATCTTGACTAATTCAAGGTCGTGCGTTGGATAGTTCTTTTCATGTGGCTTTAATTGCCTCGAAGCATAAGTGATAACTTTGCCTTCTTGCATCAGCACATAGCCCAAACCATTCAACGATGCATCACTGTAAACTATGAATTATTTGCTCGATTCAGGCTGAACTAACACTGACGCTTCTGTCAATAATGCTTTTAACTGCTGAAAACTCTGTTGGCACTTTTTCGACCATTCAAATTTAACATCTTTCTGTAGCAACTTCGTCAACGGAGTCGCAGTCATCGAGAAACCTTTCACAAACTGTCTATAGTATCCCGCTAGTCCCAAAAAACTACAGACTTCAGACACATTTCTCGGAGGCTTCCATTCTAAAATGGCTGAGATTTTACTCGGATCAACTCGTATTCCCGCAGCTGATACAATATGCCTCAGAAATCCAACCTCACGCAACCAAAACTCACATTTGCTAAACTTAGCATACAATTGTTTCTCGCGCAGAGTCTGTAACACAACTCTCAAATGCACGGCATGCTGCGTCTCATCACATGAGTAAATCAGAATATCATTTATAAACACCACAACAAAACGATCCAAATATCGTCTGAATATCCTATTCATCAGATCCATAAACATTGCATGAGCATTCGTTAGTCCGAAAGGCATATCTAAGAATTCATAATGTCCATACCTCGTTTTAAAAATTATCTTCGGTACATTTGATTCTTTAACTCGTAGCTGGTAGTAACCCGATCTCAAATCTATCTTAGAAAACACTGTAGCTTCTTTCAGCTAGTCAAACAAATCATCAACATGTGGCAGGGGATACTTATTCTTTATCGTCACTTTGTTCAATTGTCGATAATCAATACACATTCTCATAGTTCTGTCTTTCCTTTTCACGAACAACACAGGAGCACCCTAGGGCGAGAAACTCGGTCGTGCAAATCCTCGATCTGTCAACTCTTGCAACTGAGACTTTAACTCTTTTAATTTTTTCGGTGCCATTCTATACGGAGCTATCGAGATAGGAGTCTTCCCTGGTACCAATTCAATACCAAGATCAACTTCTCAGATCGGAGGTAATCCTGGGAACTCCTCAGGAAACACATCAGGAAATTCACAAACCACAAGCTCAGATTCAACTTTCTTTCCTGTCACTTTTGTATCAATCACATATGCCAGATAAGCTTCGCAACCCTTCCTCACATAGTTCAGAGCTTTCATCGCAGATACAATGGCTAGTAACCCATTCAAATCACTAGATTTCAATTCGAACTATCCTACCATTCTGACTTTTCAAATCAATACTCTTTCGTTTATAATTCACAATAGCATTATGTAAAGTGAGCCAATCCATACCCAAAATTATATCAAATTCATCGAATGGTAGCAACATCAAATCAGCCGGAAAGTAAATGTCTCAAAACATCAACAGGCAATTCTTGCACACTTTATCCACCAAGACACACTTGCCTAAGGGGTTTGATACTCTAATCACAAATTTAATAGACTCAACAGGCAGAGTCTTACTTGATACTAGATTCACACACACATAGGAATGAGTAGAACCTGGATCTATCAATGCAATCCCATCAGTATCAAATAGAGTAAAAGTACCAGTAATGACGTATGGAGATGACGCTTCCTCTCGCGCATGTATAGCATAAGCTCGGGCAGGTTCTCTCACCTCGAAATCACAGTTGTATCCGTAGTCCCTCTCTAACTTCCACTCATATTTCCAGTGTTTCTGGGTGGTCCACCCCTAGTCGTCACATTACTCGGTCTCACATTCTGAACATTTTCTTCCTCAGCTAACTTTGGGCAATCTCTAATGAAATGATCTCGTGATCCCACTTATAACAAGTTCGATATTATACTTGCCCCAACATTCTCCCACTTGTCGTCTTTCACACTTTCTACACTCGGGTTTCTTGCTTTTGGCACTTCCAACACTTGATTCAATAGGAATTTGAGCTCTTGGTACAACACTTTGCCTCGCACGATCTCTACTCAGATGTCCTAACGAAGCATTTGATCGATTTCTTGCATCTCTAAATCTCTTCATCGAAGGTTGAGATGACTTACTCATCAATGTTTTTCTTTCATCTCTAGCCTCAGAATTGACTTTATTCTTTTCTTTACCGAGCTCCTCAACTTTGCAGGCTCTTTCAACTAACACAACAAATTCATTTATGTCAAGTATTCCAACCAATAATTTAATGTCTTCATTCAGCCCTTCAATGAAAAGTTTGCACTAAGTAACTTCGGTCGAAACACATTCCCGTGCATATTGGCTCAGTCTCACAAATTCCCACCTGTACTCAAGAATGCATATGTGACCTTATTTCAACTTGAGGAATTTCTTATGTTTCTAATTAATGAATTGTTGACTGATATACTTCTTTCTGAATTCAGCTTGAAAGAAATCCCAAGTGATTTTCTCTCTCGAAACCACAAAAATCAACGTTTTCCACCAGTTATAAGCCATATCTCTCAACAAAGAAATTGCACACTTTATACATTCATCGAGTCAACGACATCTCGTCAAACACTTGAATAGTATTCTCGAGCCAAAACTCAGCTCACTCAGCATCATCTTTAGCGGTGGCCCTAATCTCTTCTGCCCCATACTTTTAATCTTATCCACATGAGGTTTATTCAATCGAATCGATTTATAACTTGTGGCACGATAGGCACTTGTGGGGGTGGAGGCTATGGAGCATCCTGATTCGTTCGAACGAACTCCAAAAACCACTCACTCATCATTCGAAGAAGGCTTGATTAGCCTCTCCTCCCTCACTACTATTATTCGGCCTGGATGTGGCCGGCGCTGTCCCTTGAGTGGGAGCAGGTACGTTACTCTCTACATCATCAGCAACTGCTCGATCGAGATCCATTACTATATGAAAAAAATTTTCAACTATCAGGATTCATCACACTATCGCAATTATATATATGGCATGTATAGCTAGAATCACACACGCTACGTTAGTTTGAGAATCGATGAAATCGTAGCTCTGATACCAATAAAATGTAACACCACTAACCCAAAACTATCATTGAAATAGGGTTAAGAGGCATTATCGAATAATCAAAACATTTTGTATCTATTTCACGACACCAAGTCAAATATCATTCATATTCAAACATAATCATATAGTCTCTTAGTGAGGTCATCGAGAACTTAAACATGCTTTAGAATAGGGGCAAGACTAAACCGAACACTTACGAAGATTTTTAAAATTCAAACATCTTTCTAAGTTACAGAGTCACATGCCCGTGTGGGTAGGCCATGTACTTCACATGGCCTCGGACACGCCCATGTGTCTAAGCCGTGGCAAAATAGGACATACCTACTGACTTGTCCACATGCCGGTGTGCCTCACCCGTGGTCGATCCTGACTTGCACCACATGGCCAGTCACACGCCCGTGTGTCCAGCCCGTGGTCGATCTTGACTTGTTTCACTTGGCAAACTCAAACAACACGGTTGAGCCACGCGCCCGTGTGCTCAACCGTGTGGGTAATAATAGGCCATTTTCAAGGCCAAATTTTCCACCCACACTTAGGTACACCTACAAGTTTCAAAACAATATCAATTCATGCCTCAAAATGCATTTAAACATACCATTTCATACACCAATTAATCACCAACTATACCATCTATAATAACACTCAATTTCATCTCACAATGGTTCAACCAAAGTACCAAAATTCCTATCTCAAACATATAAACCAAACATCATATAAACCTTACCACCATACACATTTTATCCATCATTCTCATCAACCAATTCAAAATAATATATACCACATCCATCATTTACTTAAATCATACATGCATTTCAACTTCATTTCATTTTCAAGCCATATCACATGGCAATCTCATACACATCAAAAACATACCAAATCTACTATCTTATACATGCCATATACCAAATATATACATCTTTCAAAAGTACCCAAAATAGATTGTCGATAGTGTGATAGAGATGCTGACGGTTCCCAGATCCTAGCTAGCTTTGTTGACACTGTAAAATAGAGAAATAAATCACAAGTAAGCTTTTAAATCTTAGTAAGTTCGTAATACAATACATGTAATTCAAAAATTCATGTCAATATACAAAATAAACCATCACTTAGATTAATTGCTCAATTATGCACATCATCAATCTCAACCATATGCTCAAGTATCTATTCATTCAAATTTTAAAACTATTATCAACTACATAGGTTTAAACGTGCCTTGACCAACACATAGTTACTCACCATTCATGCTACTCAATTGCTCGATATTACACCTCATTCAACCTTTACTATTCTTTTGAGTATTTCGCACACTTAGTGCCAGTTTCATAATCAAAACATAATCATCATCGCACACTTAGTGCCAATATGTTAAACCGAACTATATCGGTATCGTACACACAGTGCCAATTCACTAAGCTGAAGCTTTTATCTTTTCGCACACATAGTGCTAATCATCTCAGTGTCGTTTCTAATTTCGCAAACTTAGTGCTATCTATTCAAAATTTCACACATAGCATTTCTAATATCTTAATTCTATATATTTTCATTCAATTCACATCACAAAGCATTTCTAATCTCTTAATTCTATATATTTTCATTCAATTCACATCACATAGATATAATTTAACAACTATTATTTTATTCAAACTTACCTTGGAAGTCGAAATACCGAAACGGTAGATTAATCGAGCACTTTGTCTTTGCCTCGATCTCGATCTGAATCTCTCCTTCTTGGTCTATACATATACAAATTTAACTCATTCAATCACCAATTCATTCAATTTAGTCCAAACACACATAATTAGGGCATTTTACAAAATAGCCTTAACAATTTCACATTTCGCACTTTAGTCCCTATTTTATAAAATCATCAAATACGCACAATTTCAAATCACATATGCTTATTTCATTTATTTCACATTTTAGTCCTTCAATTTTTACTTCTCTCAATTTAGCCCAAATTACTCAATTTTACCAAAAATTCAAATACAAAATATGTTAACCGAACATTAAGCCTTCATTTTCCACCAAATAACAGCACAAAGCTCACATACTCATCAATGGCACATTCCAAAATCATCACCAATTCACAAAATTGAAGCATGGCTTAGTTAGAGCACAAAGCAACGATCACAAAAACATAGAAATTATCAAAAATAGATCAAAAACACATACACGATTTATGCCTAGACTTTGGCCGAATGTAACAGCTCAAACTCTTCCTTCTTCTTCAATATTCAGTGGAAAAGATTATAAAAATGGCCTATTTTTAAGCTTTTATTTTATTTAACATAATATTATACCCTTTTACTAATTTGCCCTTTTCATTAAACATATATAACCTTTATATATTAAGGTTATTCTAGTCCATTGCCACCCACTATCACTAATAATGGCCTAATTTCATTTTAAGGCCCTCTCATTCAAAAGTCAACTCAATTAAGCACTTTAACAACCAGCACACAGCTTTTACATTTTATGCGATTAAGTCATTTTCGCAAATTAAACACACAATTGACAAAATCTTCACACGAAATTTTCACACAGGCTAAATCACATATAACAAACACATAAATTAATATTGAAATATTTTTTCGACCTCGAACTTGTGGTCTCAAAACCACTGTTCTGACTAGAGTCTAAACCGGGCTGTTATACTTAAAACCTTAACTTTCCTAAGAATCTAAACATGGCTGTTACACTTAAAACCTTAACTTTCCCAAGAAACGAAGCTAATTCTCAGCCTTGGTTCAACTTTGATTCATATTTTAATTTTTGAATGGTTGGGGTGTGCAAGAGGTCCATATCTTTGACATGCACCTCTCACAGGCTGTCAATTTTCTCTTGTTGCCTTTTCTTGGACCATATTCGCGCGGCCGTGTTGTCTTCCACTTTATCAAGAAATCCATTTTCCATGACAAGCTCTCTATTTAGCAACTGAACACGAATCAACACCCCTTTTCTATTATAAAAATACAATGCAATCACAGTCAAAATAAAACAAAACAAATCAGTACATTTTATACAAAGCTAAAATTTAAAGCAAGTAAGAAATAATAAACAAAGTACCTATTTGGGTGACCACTAGGGGTTTGGTACAGTTCTACCTAGGGTAGGCTCTTAGGGCTGATTATATGCGGTTCTATTCTAAAGTAAAGGTACCTGATCCGCAGATTCCTCGATCCTCACCCATTATAGGCTCATACGGACTAGAGTTTAGTTCAGGGGAATACATTTCCCTATGGCTATACGAAGATGAAAATCTCACTAAGACACAGGTATGGATGTATCCTAAAAATGATCCACTATCCTATAAGGAGGTGAAGACCTCATGAAGAAATAGTTTCTCACTCCCACTTAAAAGGGTATAACCGACCGGCTATGAAATGCAAAATGCGAAGGTATATGCAAAGACTCGAACCAATAAGGCAAATATATCAAAATGATGCAAACCATAAAAATGAAATGCAATGAAAGGATCGTAAATTTAAATCAAATTATCAATTTTCAACAAAAAAGACAAGAAGTAATGAACTCGTGGCTTGACTCTCTTATTTTAGTCCCTAGTGCAGTCGCTAAGCTTTCGAAACCTTTTTTTAGAAATCTACTTTTATTTTTTTCTAAAAACAAAAATGGGAGTTGCCACCAATCCTTTTTTTATGAGGTGTGATTGGGTCACACCGTAATTTGATCATTTTAATAAACGGTTTGATTTATTAAAACAAAGGTTTTTGGTCTACGAAGTTCAGGAAACGGGTTCAGGAGTCGATTACGCATGAGGAAGGATTAGCACCCTCGTGACGCCCGAAATTAGTACCCAGTTGATTAATTAAAGTCTTGGTGTCAAAAATTTAAAACCTGAAAAGAATTTTAAAATACGATCCCTCTTTGTATTATTAATTTTTTGCTAAAAAATGCTTTAATAAATTGGAACGCATGTTAAAGATCTCATCTCGCAATAACAAAATGTCACATCCCGTAAGTTAGGACAGACACCTCGAATCCTTGAGAATAAGCTTACTTTTTCTTTTTTATTTGAAATCTTATGTATTTTAATTTTGAAAGGATATTTGGTTATTTGAGTTCAACGAGAAAATCAAAACCCCCTAAGTTAGGGTACGATTTTCTCGAATCTTCCAAATACGGAGCATTGCCTATTTTTGAAATTTTGTTTTGAATAATAATCGATGCAATATTAAAACTATAGTTATTTGTCTCATTTTGGGGTATAATATAAAAGCAACTAATTTCATTTAAACATAATGCATGTAGTGATTTTAAAATGGTTATATGAATAGAATATTTAAATGACATATAGTAAGTGAATAAAGAAATGCCATGATAATATCAATGTAACTATAATAATAGTAAGAATATTAATCCATGGTATAAAATAAATAAAGTGATAAAATAAATAAAAATGATGAAAATAAAAAAATAAAATGCTAGATGCCTTATGACGATTATAAACGTAAATGATGTGAGAATGATAAAAGAAATGATAAGTAATAAAAATAAGATAAAAATAATGATAATAATAATGATACAAATAAAAAATTATAAATAATCTAATTTTGAAAATATATAAAAGGGATAATAAATAAATATATGAACAAATAATAATAATAATAGTAATAATAATGAAAGCATAGATAAAAAATCAAGAAAGGAAATAAAAAATATTAATATAAAAATGACGAAATAATAAATAAATGAATACAAGGATTGAAACAAAAAAAACAAATAAATGAATAAAATAATCGAATAAATAATAAATAAGCAAGTAGATGACTAAATAAATAAAATAATTAAAATAAAAAGGACTTAATAGTAACTTAAATGAAATTAAAAGGATAGATTGAATAAAATAAAAACAAAAGGGCTAAAATGTAATGTGCGAAAACAAGCGAGGGCTAATTAAGAAATTAACTCGATCCTCTGGACATGCATCCCTTCTCCAGGAGATCGGCAAGCCAGGGTCTAAATTGAAACATGCAAAAAAATCAGTAGTCAAATCTATAAAATAAAAAAGGGACTAAATTGAAGCGCGCCGCAAAAGCGAAAGGACCATTCGCGCAAATAACCCATTCGTCCAAAACGCGCAGATCCTCTTAACGGATCGGGTCGGCGCGCAGATCCTAGGGGTGAAACAACGCCGTTTTGGCACCTAAATTTTGGCTCAAAAGGACACCATTTAGTACCCTCTATTTAAGTTTAAAAAAAAAAATTTAATTTCATCCTTATTCTAAAAAAAAAAAAAGAAAACTCTCTCAAACTCTCTTCCCCTGCCCCAAGCTCTGGCCATGGCTCCTGCCACCGTGGCGGCCGTAGATTATCGACAATGGCGCCGTTGTACACGGTGGTAGGAAAATCCCAAAATGCCTCTTTTTATCCCTTTTTTTTATCCTAGATCTAAATCTACAGTGAAAGCCTAAAAAAAGAAAAGAAAAGGAGAAATTCGATTGACGCCCTCTTGTATCCCCCTTTTGATGAAGCCTAAACGCTACCCTGATAGTTTCGACGGCTTGCGGGGTTGGAGGAGACCTCCGGTGGTGGCGCAACGTGACCAAGGCGGTAGTTTCTACCCTTTTTCCTTTTTGTTTTATATTTTACTTATAAAATAAATTAGTAAAAAAAACAAAATATAAAAAAATGGCCATTTTAAACTTTTGAGTTATGTTTTTTTATTAATATTACCTGTGTAAAAATTACATTGATAATGGCTTTTATAACCAAAATTACACTGCTTATTTCACTATTTTGCTACTGTTTGCTTTCGTTTACCATGCTTTCTCTTCTTCTTTTGTGCTATATTTTCCCCTCTTTTTTGCAGGTGCTAGGGTCAACGGAGAAGACCTTGCTATTCTGGTGCAAGGTGGCCAAGCCTCAGGCAGGGGGCTCACTGCAGAAGCACGTGGGTGGCAGCAGAAGGGTACGGCGCCATAAAGGAGGCTAGGTTTTTTTTTACTGAGAATTTGTTTAGGTCGTGGGCCTAAAAATTGGGCTTAGGGTTTTTTGTTTTGGGTTTTAATTTTGGGCTTGCATTTTGTAAATTGGGCTGATATATTTTTTTGTAAATGGACTGTGGATTTATTTGTTTTTTATTTGTATTTTTTTAGGGCCCGGGCAAATTAGGCCTACTACACTATTTATTGAAGAATTGGATGTGTGCTTCCATTTGTCTTCCACCAGGTGAGGATATTAAAATCATCACAAAGTGGTACATTAGAAGCTTCCAAATATTTTTCCAAATATGATTTTTTATAACTCTGACTCTTATCTTGCTCCATAAATTGTGCAAATTCTTACGTATACGCATCTACTCTAATGTTACCAATATCACTAGGTGCTCGAGAACTAGTAGCTTGAATTGTAACACCCAAAATAGGGCCTAGAAGTTTTAGGAGTATTTTAGGTTTTTAGCCTTAGAGTGTTCGAAATTTCATGACATGGTGTTTCGGTAATTTTTTTACTTTAGATTTTAGGAAATTAAATCAATTTTTGAAAAAGTGTTTTGGAAACCTTTAATTTTAGAAAAAAAAGGACTAATTTGTAACAGAGACAAAATTATGAACATTTATGTTTTAGTTTTACCAATTTTTAAAATCGAACCTAAAAATCACCCCACCTACATTTTTCACATTATTTCTTCTATTTTACTTGTTAGTGCTGCCCCTTGCTCTTCCAACCTTGGATCCTCAATTTTCTTTGTTAAATCTTCACTCTTTTTTCCCATCATTCCCCAAGTATTAAACCTTTATAAATCCTCAAGAAAACATCCCAAAACTCCATAGATTTCATCATCTTCTTCACGTGTGAGTTTTTTGGGTTTTCGACAAATCTTCGTTTTTCTCCCATCAAAGGTAACCATTCGTCTACCCATTAGTTTTTAATGTTAATTAGTCTTAAAAACTGAATTATTAGCCATTGATGTAACATCCTAAATATTCGAGTATCATTATGTTGCTAAGTGTTAGCTCGGGTTTAATTGGAGTTAAAATAAATATTAGTAAAGTGTACTTTAGTGTAAAGAAATTAAGTGACCTTGAAACTTAAGTTAATTAAGTACTAAAAGATGGCATAAGCTGAGTCATTGGCAAAGTGGTGAAGGCGCCATAAGTTGGACATGAGGGAAGGAGTTCGAATCACCTAGCATGCAATTAAGGAATTTTATTTTTTTGCTTTAGCATAGCATGTGTCGGCTATGGATAAGATTAGGATGAGTTGGATTTTTTTTTTTTGGTAAGAAGATTAAGGATTATGGAAAGCTAAAGATAGGGGATAGAATGGCTTGAATTGGGGGATTTTGTCTCTCCAACTTAAGGAAAAAGGAGGAGGATAAGGCTTAAGAATAGGGAGATGTTTTGGAAACTTCCTAATGGCCTTTTAACCTTGTATTTGGACAGCATAGAGGCTAGGGGGGATGGCCGATTTTGTTGATTGCTTTGGTAGGCTTTGGTGTTGGTGAAACACATTCATTTGGTCATTTTTTTTAGCTAAACATATTTCCTCTCCATCCATTTTCTCTCTAGCCGAAAATTTCCAACAACCTTGAGTAAGCAACTCATTCTTTTGTCATTTTCTTTTGACCACTTCGGTTTAGTAACTCTTTTTCTCGCTAAATCTTTTCTTCTCATTGTGACCGAAAGCACTTATGCAAGCAAGGATTTTTCTTTCTTTTGTTTTTCTCATTTTTCCTCCCCAATGCCGAATGCACTTTTTTTTTAAACTAAATTCTCTTTTCTTTCTCTCTTTCTCTCTTGAAACCGAATCATATCATTTCCATTTTCTCATTCTTTTATTTTCTTCTTCATTAAAATCTCTTCAATACTTTCACTCATGGCCGAATGATAATATGCTCTTCTGCCAAAATTTCTTTCATTTTCTTTGTTTGAACACAACCGATTTCCTTTAGTCATACATAATTTTCTCACTCAATTCTTTTCAACCGTGGACATTAGTGAGAGTTTTGGAAGACAAAACTCAATGTGTTCTTGAGTATTGTGGATCGTTGGAATCGATCATAAGAGTTAAAGTAAGGAGATTATTTAAGGATTCTCACTTTATTCATTATATTAGTATGGTTAGTTACTTAATCGATTTCATTATAGGGACGTAATCGCTCAATCGTTTCTTCGAGGAACGAAGATAATCGTGGTAAGCCAATCTCAAATCTTTTAAAAAAAATCGTTAGCCATATTTCGATATTTATAAGTCAGACTAATGATCCTATCTCATTAGAGATATTCAAGATAGGGCAGAAAAGGGCAGTCCATAGTCTTCGAAAGAGGGGCGGTTCCGCTAATCCCCCTAAATATAAATGAAGGGCTATTTCAGGAATCGGGATTTTCACCGGTTGCGGACCTTCAAATGAAGAGAATCAATTGTTTGAGGTTATTCGTACTCCTAACCTTTGTTCGCTCGTGGATTCTCATCGGAAACGAACCAATAATCGAGAAGAAACCAAAAATAGAAGTGGTTCGAAATCCAAAGGGTAAAGATTTAGATCGTTTACCAATAGTGTATTTTAATAAATGATAGTGTTCTAATGGTTCGTGTTATGTTAGGTATTGACGAGCGGGAAGGTCTAGTACTCACAATATCAAGGTGTGTAATTTCACACTTATCTCGAGTTAGATGTTATACCATAATTATTGGGAAAAATCATAAAGATGACAAAATCGGTAAAATACGTAATAATTGGTATTTTTGTGAAAATTTATGAAAACAGTTAAAGTTGTGAAATTTATGAAAATGCCCTCAATGAGTTAGTTGGTAAATTGAAAATATGCTAGATCGATAAATGGGCCGAAAACTCTGCTAGATTGTTAAATGGGCCAAAAAGTATGCTAGATTGTTAAATGGGCCGAAAAGTATGCTAGATCGTAAAATGGGCCGAAACCTCTGCTAGATCGATAAATGGTCCGAAAACTATGCTAGATTGTTAAATGGGCTGAAAAGTATGCTAGATCATAAAATGGGCCGAAATCTCTGCTAGATCGATAAATGGGCCGAAAACTCTGCTAGATTGCTAAATGGCCCAAAGTTGCTAGATTGTTAAATGGGCTAAATGATATTTTGCATTATGGGCCTTAATAAAACCTGAAATATTGACTCACATGTAAATTGGGCCTTTTTGCTAAAATCATCATATGTATATAGACTATTTTGCATACATGTTGCATGGGTTGGGATTAATGATGAAGGAAGAAAGGCTGCTGCCAAAATCTAGTTCGGTGGCTCGCCACAAAATAATTAAATGGCTCATTGCCTCTAGTTCTGTGGCTCGCCACAAAATAATTAAATGGCTTATTGCCTCTAGTTCGGTGGCTCTCCACAAATATTTTAATGGTTCAATGCCTCTAGTTCGGTGACTTTGTCACAATCTAGTTCGGTGGCTCTGCCACAAATATTTAATGGCTCAATGCCTCTAGTTCGGTGACTTTGTCATAATCTAGTTCGGTGGCTCTGCCACAAATATAAAAATGGCTTATTGCCTATGTTTGGTGTGTTGGCGGGGTGGGTTGACTTGATCCCCATAGGTGTGATGGTTGGTATGGGTGGTGTGTAGCGGATGGAAATTAGGTTTCGGTGGGAAATTTCATTTTGCATACATTACAATTATTACATTACTAAATCTGTTTATGGACTCAAGCCCAAAATTATGATTTGATAATCTGGCCCAGTTGATATAGTAAGTGAGTTATACACTGAGTTTTAAGTAACTCACTCCCTTAAATTTTCCATCTCAGGTAATGGAAATTGACGTGGACTTGGGCCAAGGATGACTTTGTGGAGGCCATACTGCAAACATGGGTTAAATAAACTTTGAACTTTTAATAAGTACTTTCATTAATTTACTATTTTGGGTATGATGTAATAAGGCCTCTATTAATGTTTTATGGATTTTATGTGTGGATGAATTTAAATTATGTTTTGGATAATTAATATGGGCTTATGTTTATCCTATAATGTTTTCTTAAAATACTTTGGGTTTCAAACATATGAGATTCTTTATCTATTCTTAATTTCAAATACTTTGAACTCTTATAAAAAATTACTTTAAGGTTTTGACAATTAAATATTAAATGATGAGATTTTCAACTAATGTTTCTCAAATTCAATCGAACTTAAATTATTTCTCTTGGTTTTATTAAACTTTATTTTTTAAAAGGATTTTGTAATTACCGATTCACCTAAATCATTAGATAGACTAAAAGAATGTTCGGTTTGTGTGACAAACCAAATCTCGTCTTGATGCATAGACCTGGTTTGGGGTGTTACATTTAATGGTATCAGAGCTAGTTTCAAAACTCGGCTGTGGTTGGGTTCAAAAATAACTTTTGTATGAAATTATTTCAATTATGTTTTAAAGATTAGTATGGCACCACAAGCATCCGGCACCAAGTCAAGTAAGTATTCACATCGAATGATTATTATGATGATGATATGATCGTAGGAACACTCTAGAACTTCTAGTTTTAGATGTTGAAAATCGTAGAGATTGAGACTATAGGATGTGTTTGCGAAAAACAACTTTATCTCTCAAATCTCATAAAACATCGTTAATAAACATCAAATAGTATTCGATTCATAAAACTTGTAATCGATTAAATCAATTAGTCATCATGAGCACTAGAGGACGTGGTCGTGGACGGGTAGACATGGCCGTGGTAGAGGGCGAGGTGTTAGAGGTGCAAGCGGTTACCGGGTCATATGTCGGAAATGGATGCACCGCCTCATTTGAGAGTGAGATGGGATCACATGATCATATGAAAGAAGATAATGCTTTGACACGAGTAATGTTGCGAGTTCTTGAAAGGGTCATTGAACTAGAGTTGGGCCAACAACTTGTGGGTCGATATCGAAACGACTCAAGTCTAATAATGCGTAAGTTCTTAGAGGAGTTTTCTTGTAGCTCGAATGTGGCGTAATATTGGCTCAAGTCGTGGAGCGAATTATGAATGATATGGAATGCACTATCGAACAGAAACTGAAAGGAGCTATGTCCTTGCTAAGAGAAGAGGCATATCAATGGTAGCTTACTGTTCGAGAGGGCACTGAGGCTACATTGATTACTTGGGAATTCTTCAAAGTCGCCTTCCAAGGGAAGTATGTAGGAACAAGTTATGTGGATGCCCAAAGGAAGGAATTCCTAAATCTAATTCAAGGAATAAGACAAAGGCGGCAGATGAGGTCGAAGTTTTACGCTTGAGTCGCTATGCTCGGACAATAGTGTAAACGGATCATGAACGTTGTGTACGCTTTTGATGATGGGTGAATAATGAGTCATGGGTTCGATTGCCCCACAACAAGTTAGAACTTTTGCCACGCTTGTAGAAGGCCAAGATAACCAAAGAACTAAGAACTCAGAACGTCAGAATCGGGAAAAATTTAGAAGCAAGAGAGATTTAAAGCATTCAGGTTCTTCAAAAAGGTTTCTGAAGAGGCCTCGGAATGATGAACCAGCTCAAGGTAGAGCACCTGTAGTTAATAATCAGAGTCGAGATTGTGCTGAATGTGGGAAAAGGCATTCTGGAGAGTGCTGGAGGAAAACGGGTGCTTGTTATAAATGTGGTTCAATGGATCACTAATATAGAAATTGCCCTCGACGTATGGATACGACTCAGGAAGTTCGTAATCTCGATGCACACCGGGCCGAGGTACTCAGCAGCCACCGAGAGGTCGTGGACCAGGTCGTGGTGGTAATGGGGTGGACGTGGTCAAGGTGCACCGGTCGAGGCAAGGCAATGGTCCTAGAGGTAACACAGATGCAAGATGCCCGTGATTGGTCTATGCGCTAGACGCCATGAGGATGGCAATGCACCGATGTAATAATCGGTACGTTCTTCATCTTTGATGTACTATTCTATCGCTTTAATAGATATTGGTTCTACCCACTCGTATGTTGCTAGCGCCATATCTGGAAACTTGAATCTAGAATCTAAAATTATCGGTAGCGAGATGACAGTAATTAGTCCTTTAGGACAGTCGACAATTGTAAATAAACTGTTTAGGGATGTGCCCTTAGGAATTCAAGAAGAAGTATTTTTGGCAAATTTGATGGAATTGCCTTCCGGCAAATTTGATCTCATTCTGGGCATGGATTGGTTGGTTAAGCATCGGGCACATTTGGATTGTGCTGAAAATCGGATGTCATTAAGAACTTCGGATTATAAGGAAGAAATAATGATAGGTGAACGAAGGAATTACTTGGCAAATTTGGTATCTGCGTTGAAGGCAGAGAAGTTGATGCGGAAGGGATATGGGGCATTCCTAGCTTTTATTTGTGCTTTGGATGCCAAAGAGTTATCTGTGGATGATGTGAGAATGGTGAAGGAATTTTTAGATGTATTTTCCGAAGAACTTCCCGGTATACCTCGGATCGGAAGTAGAATTTGGTATTGAGCTTTTGCGGAATAGCTCCAAAGGTTCCATTGCTCCTTATAGAATGGCACCGAGGAGTTGGCGAGCTTAAAGCTCAAATTCAAGAATTGTTGGATCGGGATTTATTCGATCGAGTGTGTCTCCGTGGGGAGCACCAATTTTGTTCGTTAAGAAAAAGGATGGATCGATGCGTATGTGCATTGATTACAGGTAATTGAATAAATTGACGATCATGAATAGGTATCCTTTACCGAGAATTGATGACCTGTTTGATCAATTGAAAGGAGCTTCAATTTTCTCCAAAATTGATTTGAGATCGGGTTATCACCAACTTAAGGTGAAAGAAGCAGATATTTATAAGACGGCATTTCGAACTCGTTATGGACATTATGGGTTTTTGGTGATGCCGTTTGGATTAACCAATGCACCAGCCGCATTTATGGACATGATGAACCAAGTCTTTCAACCATATTTAGACCGGTTTGTGGTAGTGTCCATAGATGACATTTTGGTTTATTCAAGAAATGAAGAGAAGCATGACACGCATTTGCGTATAGTATTGCAGCTACTTCGTGATAAGCAACTTTATGCCAAATTCAGTAAATGTGAATCTTGGTTAAAGGAAGTGACTTTCTTGGGTCATGTGGTATCAGCTGAAGGAATAAGGGTGGATCTTCGGAAGATTGAGGCTGTTCTGGATTGGAAACCACCAAAGTCGGTAGCTGACGCGTTAAGTCGTAAGGTGGTATCTGATTTGAGAGCAATGTTTGCTCATTTGAGTTTGTATGAGGATGGAAGTCTGTTAGCAGAACTTCAGGTGAAGCCCCTGTGGTTAGAACAAATCAGGGAAAAGCAGACATCAGATAAAAAGTTGGGACCCTTATTCCAGCAGGTTGAAAGAGGTGAAATAGAGGATTTTGGTATAATCACGAATGGAGTGCTGGGTTTTCGTGGAAGGGTTTGTATGCCTAAAGACTTAGATTTGAGACAAATGATTCTGCAGGAGGCCCATAGTAGCCCTTATGCTATGCACCCCAGAGGAAATAAGATGTATCGAGATCTCCATGAATAGTATTGGTGGCCAGGGTTGAAGCGTGAGATTTCTGAGTTTGTAGGAAATGGTTTGACTTGTCAACAAGTGAAAGCGGAGCATCAATTGCCGTTAGGTTTATTACAACCAGTAAAGATTCCTCTTTGGAAATGGGAGCGAATAACAATGGATTTTGTTAGTGGGTTACTTTTAACACCTACTAAGAAAAATTCCGTATGGGTAGTAGTTGATCGCTTGACTAAGACCGCCATTTTCTTCCAAATAGCACGGATTATTCATTACGTAAAATTGACTAAGTCATATGTATCTCAAATCGTGAGATTGCATGGGGTACCAAAGTTCATTATATCGCATGGGGATCCTAGATATACATCACGATTTTGGAAAGCTCGCATGAAGCCTTGGGAACGGTTAAACTTTAGTACGACTTTTCATCCTCAATCAGATGGTCTGTCGGAAAGAATTTTTCAGATATTGGAAGACATGTTAAGGGGATGTGTGATTGACTTCAGAGGTAGTTGGGAGGATTTTCTACCATTGGTGAATTCACAGATAACAATAGCTATCGGTCTAGCATTCAGATGGCACCCTATGAGGCATTGTATGGTCGTAGGTGCCATACTCCTACTTGTTGGACCGAATTGGGCTTAACGACGGATGTTGGGTCCCGAATTGATATCCAAACCAAGAAAAGTAAAAGTTATTCGAGCACGGTTAAAGGAAGCTTCGGATAGATAGGAATCATATGCTGACCTGAAGCGAAGGATATCGAGTTTGCTGTGGGAGAGCAGGTCTTCCTGAAGGTCTCACCTTGGAAGAAAATTTTCAGATTCGGAAAGAAGGGCAAGTTGAGCCCTAGGTTCATCGGGCCATATCGTGTGATGAAGCGTGTTGGTCTAGTGGCTTATCAGATTGAACTACCTTCGGAGTTGAGTCAAATTCATTATGTTTTCCATGTTTCCATGCTGAGACACTATAGATCGGATCCATCTCACATATTACCGGTAGAGGAAGTGGAATTGAAATCGACTGCTTTTGAGGAAGAACCAAAGGAAATTTTAGACCGAATGTTAAAGTGCTAAGAAAGAATATCGTGCCATTGGTCAAAGTTTTATGGCATAATCACGGAGCGGAGGAAGCTACGTGGGAGCCTGAGGATGCAATTCGGCAACAATATCCTCACCTCTTTTAATAAGGTAAATTTCGAGGACGAAATTTTCTTTAAGGGGGTAGAATTGTAACATCCTAAATAGTCAAGTATCATTATGTTGCTAAGTGTTAGCTTGGGTTTAATTGGAGTTAAAATAAATATTAGTAAAGTGTACTTTAGTGTAAAGAAATTAAGTGACCTTGAAACTTAAGTTAATTAAGTACTAAAAGATGGCATAAGATGAGTAATTGGCAAAGTGGTGAAGGTGCCATAAGTTGGACATGAGGGAAGGAGTTCGAATCACCTAGCATGCAATTAAGGAATTTTATTTTTTTGCTTTAGCATAGCATGTTTCGGCTATGGATAAGATTAGGATGAGTTGGATTTTTTTTTTTGGTAAGAAGATTAAGGATTATGGAAAGCTAAAGATGGGGATAGAATGGCTTGAATTGGGGATTTTGTCTCTAACTTAAGGAAAAGGAGAAGGATAAGGCTTAAAAATAGGGAGATGTTTTGAAACTTCCTAATGGCCTTTTGACCTTGTATTTGGACCAGATAGAGGCTAGGGGATGGCTGGTTTTGTTGATTGCTTTGGTAGGCTTTGGTGTGGGTGAAACACATTCATTTGGTCATTTTTTTAGCAAAACATATTTCCTCTCCATCCATTTTCTCTCTAGCCGAAAATTTCCAACAACCTTGAGTAAGCAACTCATTCTTTTGTCATTTTCTTTTGACCACTTCTGTTTAGTAACTCTTTTTCTCTCTAAATCTTTTCTTCTCATTGTGACCGAAAGCACTTATGCGAGCAAGGATTTTTCTTTCTTTTGTTTTTCTCATTTTTCCTCCCCAATGCCGAATGCACTTTTTTTTTAAACTAAATTCTCTTTTCTTCTCTTTTCTTTCTCTCTTTCTCTCTTGAAACCGAATCATATCATTTCCATTTTCTCATTCTTTTATTTTCTTCTTCATTAAAATCTCTTCAATACTTACACTCATGGCCGAATGATAATATGTTTTTGTGCCAAAATTTCTTTCATTTTCTTTGTTTGAACACAACCGATTTCCTTTAGTCATACATAATTTTCTCACTCAATTCTTTTCAACCGTGGACATTAGTGAGAGTTTTGGAAGACAGAAACTCAACGTGTTCTTGAGTATTGTGGATCCTTGGAATCGATCGTAAGAGTTAAGGTAAGGAGATTATTTAAGGATTCTCACTTTATTCATTATATTAGTATAGTTAGTTATTTAATCGATTTCATTATAGGGATGTAATCGCTCGATCGTTTCTTCGAGGAACGAAGATAATCGTGGTAAGCCAATCTCAAATCTTCTAAAAAAAATCATTAGCCATATTTCGATATTTATAAGTCGGACTAATGATCCTATGTCATTAGAGAGATTCAAGATAGGGCAGAAAAGGGCAGTCCATAGTCTTCGAAAGAGGGGCGGTTCCTAATCCCCCTAAATATAAACGAAGGGCTGTTTTGGGAATCTAGGATTTTCCACCGAGTTGCGGACCTTCAACCGAGGAGAATCAATTGTTTGAGGTTATTCGTACTCCCGAACCTTTGTTCGTTCGTGTATTCTCATCGGGCAACGAACCAACAATCGAGGAGAAACCAAAAATAGAAGTGGTTCGAAATCCAAAGGGTAAAGATTTAGATCGTTTACCAATAGTGTATTTTTAATAAATGATAGTGTTCTAATGGTTCGTGTTACATTAGGTATTGACGAGCGGGAAGGTCTAGTACTCACAATATCGAGGTGTGTAATTTCACACTTATCTCGGGTTAGATGTTATACCGTAATTATTGGGAAAAATCGTAAAGATGACAAAATCGGTAAAATACGTAATAATTGGTATTTTTGTGAAAATTTATGAAAACGGTTAAAGTTGTGAAATTTACAAAAACGCCCTCAATGAGTTAGTTGGTAAATTGAAAATATGCTAGATCGATAAATGGGCCGAAAACTCTGCTAGATTGTTAAATGGGCCGAAAAGTATGCTAGATTGTTAAATGGGCCGAAAAGTTTGATAGATTGTAAAATGGGCCGAAACCTCTGCTAGATCGATAAATGAGCCGAAAACTCTGCTAGATTGTTAAATGGGCTGAAAAGTATGCTAGATCGTAAAATGGGCCGAAATCTCTAATAGATCGATAAATGGGCCGAAAACTCTGCTAGATTGTTAAATGGGCCAAAGTTGCTAGATTGTTAAATGGGCTAAATGATATTTTGTATTATGGGCCTTAATAAAAACCTAAAATATTGACTCACATGTAAATTGGGCCTTTTTGCTAAAATCATTATATGTATATAGACTATTTTGCATACATGTTGCATGGGTTGGGATTAATGATGAAGAGAAGAAAGGCCTGTTGCCAAAATCTAGTTCGGTGGCTCTGCCACAAAATAATTAAATGGCTCATTGCCTCTAGTTCGATGGCTCTGCCACAAAATAATTAAATGGCTTATTGCCTCTAGTTCGGTGGCTCTGCCACAAATATTTTAATGGCTCAATGCCTCTAGTTTGGTGACTTTGTCACAATCTAGTTCGGTGGCTCTGCCACAAATATTTAATGGCTCAATGCCTCTAGTTCGGTGACTTTGTCACAATCTAGTTCGGTGGCTCTGCCACAAATATAAAAATGGCTTATTGCCTATGTTTGGTGTGTTGGCGGGGTGGGTTGACTTGATCCCCACAGGTGTGATGGTTGGTACGGGTGGTGTGTAGCGGATGGAAATTAGGTTTGGGTGGGAAATTTCATTTTGCATACATTATAGTTATTACATTGCTAAATCTGTTTATGGACTCAAGCCCAAAATTATGATTTGATGATCTGACCCAGTGGATATAGTAAGTGAGTTATACACTGAGTTTTAAGTAACTCACTTGTAACATCCTGAATAGGGCCTATGTATTTCCAGTTTAATTGTATAAAATGACAAGTTTCAAGTACTATGAATAAATTTTTGATACTTTTAGAAACCTAGAAATGCATGAAAATGGAAATGAAAATAGAAATGGAAATGGAAATGGAAATGGAAATGGACATTTTTGGAAACTTAGACATTTTTGGAAACTTAGACATTTTTGGAAACTTAGACATTTTTGGAAACCTAAAGGAATCAGGAAAGTGAACATTTTGGAAACCAAACCAAAATAGGAAACTAAACATTTTGGAAACCAAACCAAAATAGGAAACTAAACATTTTGGAAACCAAGCCAAAATAGGAAACTAAACATTTTGGAAACTTGGAAAATACAGAGCCGCGCGAAAATTTTAGGAAACTTAAAAATGACCCCAGAATGTCGAATTTAAGAGCCCAAAGGGGAGCTTAGGGCCAAGTGACCCCAAAAATATAAAGAACATAAAATTTGACCCAATAACGGACTTGGAAATGTGGCTCAAGATGCCACCTAAGGCCTAGGAAATGGCCCAAATGCAAGAGGTTTTGGGCTCGAGTTTGAGTCATCTAGGAAACAAATAAAAGAAATTTTATTTTGCTTCCATGAATGGGGAGTTGGACAGCACAAGGGAAGCCAAGAAGAGGAATTTTTATTCAATAGAACTTTTGGCTAATTAGGAGATTTGATGGAATTTCATAGTTGATAAAATTAAAACTTATCACAAATGAAGAGTTGGAGGATTTAGGGACTCTAAGACTAATAGTTTCAGCCAAAGAGAGAAAAGTAAAAGCCATTCTCTTCTCTTCATCTTCTTGCTGAAACCTCCTAATCAAGCAACAACAACTTTTCCTTTTTCTTTAGCGAATCCTCCTTGTCAAAAGTCTCTCCATCTCTTTTCCTTTCTTTTCTTTTCTTCTACTATCCTCCAAAAAGCCAAAACTTTGAGATCCCAAATAGTGCCATAGCCTAATATTAAAAGAGATCATCCAGATTCGAGAACGAGGAATTAAAATAAAGATCAACTTCGGATTTGAGAACTTCAAGGTAAGTAAGTCTATACATTCTATTAAGGCCAAATCTTAATCAATTAGATCAAATTGATCAAATTGATCAAAAACTAACCTATTCGGAGATCTAGGTGTTGGCCGATTATAAGGAAAAGGAAGGTGAAGTTTTGGATTTAAAATCCATAAGGTAAGCATTTGAAAGTATTCACCAAGGTTGTGTGATTACATAAATAACATCTATAATTATTAAAAAGCGAAAACTAATTTTTGTTGAGATTTAAGGTTGGCCGAATATCAAGTGAAGGAAAACAAAGTTTCCGGGATTTGAATAAACATCAAATCGGCATCAAAGGTAAGCCTCTTTACAAATCCTACTAGGATTTGGATATTATAGCCAAAATAGAATTTATGCTAAGTAATACTTGATAAACCAAATGTAGGAATTAAGGATCTAAACATTAGATCTTGCTTTCAAATCTCAAGGAATCGCTAAACAAATCGTGTGTATTCCACACTATTCTTAATAGTTTTATGGTTTAAATATGTTATATATGTTAATGTGAAAGTGAAAGAAAGTGGCTAAAGTGCCATATTATGGTACAAAGTATTCGTGCACGCTTTTCCTACTTCTACTAGGATTTCAAATAAATGTTATACAAGTGAAAAGTGATGTGAAAGTGAAATAAAAATATGTTATGCATGATATTTATAATTTGGGGCATTCGGGATTTATGTGAAAGGGAAGAAGGTGTTGACTACGGTCTCACCAATGTTATAAGTGAAAGTGATGACTTCGGTCTCACTAAGTGAATGTGATAACTTGGTCTCACTAAGTGAATGTGATGACTTCGGTCTCACTAAGTGGTAACTTCGGTTACATTACGGTGGTGGCTATGCCACAATATTATCGATGGGCGATGAGCACGCCGACCGCAGCGACCGCCTCGATGGAGTGTAGCGGAAGGAGGGTTGACTTAGTAGTCCCCACTTGCACAAAGTTGGTACTGGTGGAGTGTAGCGGATGGCATATAGGTTTGGGTTGGGTTTGCATCATGATCTTGAATTTTTATATGCATATGATTTTATGGTGTGCCTATCTCTATTATGTTTAGTGTTGGTTACACATTGAGTCTATCGACTCACCTCGTTGTGGGAATATGTTTCAGGTGATGAGCAAGAATGGACCGGACTACGTAACTTGTGGTGGCCATGATCGACTTGAAGTTCAATTTAATTTGAATATTTATTTTATTTTAAAGTACTGTACAATTTATTATTTTGGGTTTCATTTTATGTAATAAGGCCACCGTGACAAATTTTTATTTCTACTATAATTACTATGTTATGAATTTAGGGCTTTATAAAGAGTAAGCCCACTTAGTATGAGATAAGTTTAAATATTTTGTCACTTGAAGCAAATGGGTTTTTGTTATAAAAATAAATTTGTTTTCAACTCAAGCCCAACCCACAACGAACTGTCTTCCAAAACATCACAGTTTTCAAAGTATTCGAATGAATTTGAACTAGGTTACTTTGGGGAACATACCAGATCCAGTCCATTCTCGTGGGCCGGGTTTGGGGTGTTTCATCACTCCCTTAAATTTTCCATCTCAGGTAATAGAAATTGACGTGGACTTGGGCCGAGGATGACTTCATGGAGGCCATACTGCAAACATGGGTTAAATAAACTTTGAACTTTTAATAAGTACTTTCATTAATTTGCTATTTTGAGTATGATGTAATAAGGCCTCTATTAATGTTTTATGGATTTTATGTGTGGATGAATTTAAATTATGTTTTGGATAATTAATATGGGCTTATGTTTATCCTATAATGTTTTCTTAAAATACTTTGGGTTTCAAACATATGAGATTCTTTATCTATTCTTAATTTCAAATACTTTGAACTCTTATAAAAAAATTACTTTAAGGTTTTGACAATTAAATATTAAATGATGAGATTTTCAACTAATGTTTCTCAAATTCACGAACTTAAATTATTTCTCTTGGTTTTTATTAAACTTTATTTTTTTAAAAGGATTTTTGTAATTACCGATTCACCTAAATCATTAGATAGACTAAAAGAATGTTCGGTTTGTGTGACAAACCAAATCTCATCTTGACGCATAGACCTGGTTTGGGGTGTTACAATTGAATCGTATGTTTTGATTAAAAGCTGAAATTAGAGTCGTTAATGGTGAATTTTGGGATTTTGAGTAAAAACGTGATTTCGGAGTGTTTTTCAATTAGTTTTGACATGATTAAGAGGTCTCTAAACTTGTTTTCAAGTTTCGATAAAAATTTCTTGATTAATGAATTTTTAGAGAATAGCCATAACACATGTTGAAAAAGTCGATACCATGAATTGAATATTTATTGTAGTTTAAAGATTAAGAATTAGTCATAGGTGAATTATAAGATGAACGGAATTAGACAAAAAGGCTAAGTATAAAATGAGATATTCAAATTTAAAGTTTATTATGTTAAAGGTTTCGGTTACATGAGAACTTAGTTTAGGCTTATGTTTTTGATTGCTTGTGGTGAGTCTTAGGCTAATCTATTGCTCTCTCATAGCATATTCAGATTCCCACGTAGCCTCTTCTACTCTGTATTTATGCCACAATACTTTTACTAAGGAAATTCTTTTGTTTCTCAACTCTTTGATTTCACACGCCAAAATTCAGATCGGTTCTTCACTATACGACAAGTCTGACTAAATCTCAGCCTCAGTAGGAACAACCACATGAGACGGATCAGATCAGTACCGTCGAAGCATCGACACATGAAACACGTTATGAATCTTTTCTAACTCATATGGCAACAACAATCTATAAGCAACCGGTCTAATTCTTTCGATGATTTCATACGGTCCAATGAACCTCAGACTTAGCTTACCTTTTCAGCCAAATCGAAGTATTTTCTTCCACTGAGACACTTTCAAAAACATTTTGTCGCCAAATTCGAATTCATTATCTTTTCATTTCAAATCTGCATAAGACTTCTGACGATCCGAGGTTGCTTTCAAACTGTCACGAATCACTTTCACTTTCTGCTCAGTCTCTTTGATCAAATCAACTCCGTGAATCTTATTCTCACTCAGCTCAGTCCAATACAATGGAGTTCGGCATTTTCGACTGTAAAGAGCCTCATATCGTGCCATTTTAATGCTAGATTGAAAACTGTTGTTGTACATAAACTCAATCAATGGTAAATGTTTTTCCCACCTACTTTCAAATTCAAGAATACATCATCTCAACATATCTTCAAGAACCTGAATGATCCGTTCGGATTGTCCATCCATTTGCGGATGAAATGCAGTGCTGAAATGCAATTTCGTGCCTAAAGCCTCTTGCAATTTCTTCCAAAATCGCAAGGTAAATCTCGGATCTTTGTCAGACATAATAGAATAGTGGCACCCCATGCAATCTCACAATATCAGAAATATACAACTCAACTAACTTATCAAGTGAATAATCTGTTCTCCCTGGAATAAAATGAGCTGATTTCATCAATCTATCAACTATCACCCGTATTGCATCTTTCTTTCCTAGAGACAAATGTAATCCTGACACAAAGTCCATTGTGATTCTTTCCCATTTCCACTCAACAAGCATGATCGGTTGTAACAAATTGGACGGAACCTGATGTTCAGCTTTAACTTGCTGACAAACTAATCACTTCGACACAAAGTTAGAAATGTCTCTTTTCATACCATGCCACCAGTAAAACTGTTTCAAATCATTGTACATTTTTGTACTCCCTAGGTGAACAGTCAATCGAATATTGTGAACTTCATTCAAAATTGTCTGAATTAACTTTGAATTCCTCGGAACACAAATCTGATCTCTGAATCTCAGACAGTCATCACTATCAACTCAAAATTCTAAATTAGAATTCAATCCACACTGATCTCGTTTAGCCATCATTTTAACATCAGTTTTCTGGGCATCACAAATTTGTCGTACGAACATTGGCCTAACTTTTAACTCAGCCAAAACTGAATCATCATCACATAGATCTATCTGAGTATTCATAGCTCGCAAGGCACAGAGAGACTTTTGACTCAAGGTATCAGCAACAACATTAGCTTTGCCCGGATAATAATCAATCACAAGTTCGTAATCTTTCAATAATTCTAACCATCTTCTCTATCGCAAATTTAATTCTTTCTAAGTCATCAAGTATTTCAAACTCTTATGATCGGTATAAATATGACATTTCTCACCAAATAGGTAGTGACACCAAATCTTCAATGCAAACACAATCGTGACTAATTCAAGGTCGTGCGTCGGATAGTTCTTTTCGTGCGGCTTTAATTGCCTCGAAGCATAAGCGATAACTTTTCCTTCTTGTATCAGCACATAGCCCAAACCATTCAACGATGCATCACTGTAAACTATGAATTATTTGCCCGATTCAGGCTGAACTAACACTGGCACTTCTGTCAACAATGCTTTTAACTGGTGAAAATTCTGTTGGCACTTTTCCGATCATTCAAATTTAACATCTTTCTGTAGCAACTTCGTCAATGGAGTCGTAGTCATCTAGAAACCTCTCACAAACTGTCTATAGTATCCCGCTAGTCCTAAAAAACTACAGACTTTAGACACATTTCTCGGAGGCTTCTATTCTAAAATGGCTGAGATTTTACTCGGATCAACTCGTATTCCCGCAGCTGATACAACATGCCTCAGAAATCCAACCTCACACAACCAAAACTCACATTTGCTAAACTTAGCATACAATTGTTTCTCGCGCAGAGTCTGTAACACAACTCTCAAATGCACGGCATGCTGCGTCTCATCACATGAGTAAATCAGAATATCATCTATAAACACCACAACAAAACGATCCAAATATCGTCTGAATATCCGATTCATCAGATCCATAAACATTGCAAGAGCATTCGTTAGTCCGAAAGGCATATCTAAGAATTTATAATGTCCATACCTCGTTTTAAAAACTATCTTCGGTACATTTGATTCTTTAACTCATAGTTGGTAGTAACCCGATCTCAAATCTATCTTTGAAAACACTGTAGCTTCTTTCAGCTAGTCAAACAAATCATCAACACGTGGCAGGGGATACTTATTCTTTATCGTCACTTTGTTCAATTGTCGATAATCAATACACATTCTCATAGTTCTGTCTTTCCTTTTCACGAACAACACAGGAGCACCCTAGGGCGAGAAACTCGGTCGTGCAAATCCTCGATCTGTCAACTCTTGCAACTGAGACTTTAACTCTTTCAATTTTTTCGGTGCCATTCTATACGGAGCTATCGAGATAGGAGTCTTCCCTGGTACCAATTCAATACCAAACTCAACTTCTCCGATCAGAGGTAATCCCGGGAACTCTTCATGAAACACATCAGGAAATTCACAAACCACAGGCTCAGATTCAACTTTCTTTTCTGTCACTTTTGTATCAATCACATATGCCAGATAAGCTTCGCAACCCTTCCTCACATAGTTCAGAGCTTTCATCGCAGATACAACGGCTAGTAACCCATTCAAATCACTAGATTTCAATTCGAACTATCTTACCATTCTAAATTTTCAAATCAATACTCTTTCGTTTACAATTCACAATAGCATTATGTAAAGTGAGCCAATCCATACCCAAAATTATATTAAATTCATCGAATGGTAGCAACATCAAATCAGCCGGAAAGCAAATGTCTCGAAACATCAACAGGCAATTCTTGCACACTTTATCCACTAAGACACACTTGCCTAAGGGGTTTGATAGTCTAATCACAAATTTAGTAGACTCAGCAGGTAGAGTCTTACTTGATACTAGATTCACACACACATAGGAATGAGTAGAACCTGGATCTATCAATGCAATCATATTAGTATCAAATAGAGTAAAAGTACCAGTAATGACGTATGGAGATGACGCTTCCTCTCGCGCATGTATAGCATAAGCTCGAGCAGGTTCTCTCGCCTCAGATATTACAGTTGTATCCGTAGTCCCTCTCTAACTTCCATTCATATTTCCAATGTTTTTGGGTGGTCTACCCCTAGTCGTCACATTACTTGGTCTCACATTCTGAACATTTTCTTCCTCAGCTAACTTTGGGCAATCTCTAATAAAGTGATCTCGTGATCTGAACTTATAACAAGTTCGATATTATACTTGCCCCAACATTCTCCCACTTGTCATCTTTCACACTGTCTACACTCGGGTTTCTTGCTTTTGGCACTTCCAACACTTGATTCAGTAGGAATTTGAGCTCTTGGTAAAACACTTTGCCTCGCACGATCCCTACTCAGATGTCCTAACGAAGCATTTGATCGATTTCTTGCATCTCTAAATCTCTTCATCGAAGGTTGAGATGACTTACTCATCAATGTTTTTCTTTCATCTCTAGCCTCAGAATCGGCTTTCTTCTTTTCTTTACCGAGCTCCTCAACTTTGCAGGCTCTTTCAACTAACACAACAAATTCATTTATGTCAAGTATTCCAACCAACAATTTAATGTCTTCATTCAGCCCTTCAATGAAAAGTTTGTACATAGTAACTTCGGTCGAAACACATTCCCACGCATATTGGCTCAGTCTCACAAATTCCCACTCGTACTCAGTAACGGACATGTGACCTTATTTCAACTTAAGGAATTTCTTATGTTTCTAATTAATGAATTGTTGACTGATATACTTCTTTCTGAATTCAGCTTGAAAGAAATCCCAAGTGATTTTCTCTCTCGAACCACAAAGATCAATGTTTTCCACCAGTTATAAGCCATATCTCTCAACAAAGAAATTGCACACTTTATACATTCATCAGGAGTCAACGACATCTCGTCAAACACTTGAATAGTATTCTCGAGCCAAAACTCAGCTCGCTCAGCATCATCTTCAGCGGTGGCCCTAATCTCTTCTGCCCCATACTTTCTAATCTTATCCACATGAGGTTTATTCAATCGAATCGGATTTATAACTTGTGGCACGATAGGCACTTGTGGGGGTGGAGGCTGTGGAGCATCCTGATTCGTTCGAACGAACTCCAAAAACCACTCACTCATCATTCGGAAGAAGGCTTGTTTAGCCTCTCCTCCCTCACTACTATTATTCGGCCGGATGTGGCTTACATCGTCTTTGAGTGGGAGCAAAAGCATTTCTACATCGTCAAGAATCGCTCGATCGGGATCCATTACTATATGAAAAAAAATTTTCAACTATCAGGATTCATCACACTATCGCAATTATATATATGGCATGTATAGCTAGAATCACACACGCTACGTTAGCATGAGAATCGACTAAATCGTAGCTCTGATACCAATAAAATGTAACTCCACTAACCCAAAACTATCACCGAAATAGGGTTAAGAGGCATTATCGAATAATCAAAACATTTTGTATCTATTTCATGAAACCAAGTCAAATATCATTCATTCATATTCAAACATAATCATATAGTCCCTTAGTGAGGTCATCGAGAACTTAAACATGCTTTAGAATAGGGGCAGGACTAAACCGAACACTTACGAAGATTTTTAAAATTCAAACATCTTTCTAAGTTACAGAGTCACACGCCCGTGTGGGTAGGCCATGTACTTCACATGGCCTCGGACACGCCCATGTGTCTAAGTCGTGGCAAAATAGGACATACCTATTGACTTGTCCACACGCCGGTGTGCCTCACCCATGGTCGATCCTGACTTGCACCACATGGCCAGTCACACGCCCGTGTGTCCAGCCCGTGGTCGATCCTGACTTGTTTCACTTGGCAAACTCAAACAACACGGTCGAGCCACACGCCCGTGTACCCAACCGTGTGGGCAATAATAGGCCATTTTCAAGGCCAAATTTTCCACCCACACTTAGGTACACCTACAAGCTTCAAAACAATATCAATTCATGCCTCAAAATGCATTTAAACATACCATTTCATACACCAATTAATCACCAACTATACCATCTATAATAACACTCAATTTCATCTCACAATGGTTCAACCAAAATACCAAAATTCCTATCTCAAACATATAAACCAAACATCATATAAACCTTACCACCATACACATTTTATCCATCATTCTCATCAACCAATTCAAAATAATATATACCACATCCATCATTTACTTAAATCATACATGCATTTCAACTTCATTTCATTTTCAAGCCATATCACATGGTAATCCCATACACATCAAAAACATACCAAATCTACTATCTTACACATGCCATATACCAAATATATACATCTTTCAAAAGTACCCAAAATAGATTGCCGATAGTGTGATAGAGATGCTGACGATTCCCAGATCTCAGCTAGCTTTACTGACACTGTAAAATAGAGAAATAAATCACACAGTAAGCTTTTAAATCTTAGTAAGTTCGTAATACAATACATGTAATTCAAAAATTCATGTCAATATACAAAATAAACCATCACTTAGATTAATTGCTCAATTATGCACATCATCAATCTCAACCATATGCTCAAGTATCTATTCATTCAAATTTTAAAACTATTATCAACTACATAGGTTTAAACGTGCCTTGATCAACACATAGTTACTCACCATTCATGCTACTCAATTGCTCGATATTACACCTCGTTCAACCTTTACTATTCTTTTGAGTATTTCGCACACTTAGTACCAGTTTCATAATCAAAACATAATCATCATCGCACACTTAGTGCCAATATGTTAAACCGAACTATATCGGTATCGCACACACAGTGCCAATTCAATAAGCTGAAGCTTCTATCTTTTCGTACACATAGTGCTAATCATCTCAGTGTCGTTTCTAATTTCGCACACTTAGTGCCATCTATTCAAAATTTCACACATAGCATTTCTAATCTCTTAATTCTATATATTTTCATTCAATTCACATCACATAGCATTTCTAATCTCTTAATTCTATATATTTTCATTCAATTCACATCACATAGATATAATTTAACAACTATTATTTTATTCAAACTTACGTTGGAAGTCAAAATACCGAAACGGTCGATTAATCGAGCACTTTATCTTTGCCTCGATCTCGATCTGAATCTCTCCTTTCTTGGTCTATACATATACAAATTTAACTCATTCAATCACCAATTCATTCAATTTAGTCCAAACACACATAATTAGGGCATTTTACAAAATAGCCCTCACAATTTCACATTTTGACACTTTAGTCCCTATTTTATAAAATCATCAAATACACACAATTTCAAATCATATATGCTTAGCCAAATTCTTCCCATGCTAATACTAGCCCACACATTTCATTTATTTCACATTTTAGTCCTTCAATTTTTACTTTTCTCAATTTTGCCCAAATTACTCAATTTTACCAAAAATTCAAATACAAAATATGTTAACCCAACATTAAGCCTTCATTTTCCACCAACTAACAGCACAAAGCTCACATACTCATCAATGGAACATTCTAAAATCATCACCAATTCACAAAATTGAAGCATTGGTTAGTTAGAGTACAAAGTAACGATCACAAAAACATAAAAATTATCAAAAATCGATCAAAAACACATACACGATTTATGCCTAGACTTTGGCCGAATGTAACAGCTCAAACTCTTCCTTCTTCTTCAATATTCAGTGGAAAAGATTATAAAAATGGCCTATTTTCAAGCTCTTATTTTATTTAACATAATATTATACCCTTTTACTAATTTGCCCTTTTCATTAAACATATATAACCTTTATATATCAAGGTTATTCTTGTCCATTGCCACCCACTATCACTAATAATGGCCTAATTTCATTTTAAGGCCCTCTCATTCAAAAGTCAACTCAATTAGGCACTTTAACAACCAGCACACAGCTTTTACATTTTATGTGATTAAGTCATTTTCGCAAATTAAACACACAATCGATAAAATCTTCACACGAAATTTTCACACATGCTAAATCACATATAATAAACACATAAATTAATATTGAAATATTTTTTCGACCTCGAACTTGTGGTCTCAAAACCACTGTTCCGACTAGAGTCTAAACCGGGCTGTTACACTTAAAACCTTAACTTTCCTAAGAATCTAAACAGTACAGTTACACTTAAAACCTTAACTTTCCCAAGAAACGAAGCTAATTCTCGGCCTTGATTCGACTCTGATTCATATTTTAGTTTTTGAATGACTGGGGTGTGAGGTCCATAACTTTGACATGCACCTCTCACAGGCTGTCAATTTTCTCTTGTTGCCTGTTCTTGGACCATATTCGCGCGGCCGTGTTGTCTTCCACTTTATCAAGAAACCCATTTTCCATGACAAGCTCTCTATTTAGCAACCGAACAAGAATCAACACCCCTTTTCTATTATAATACCCTAAAATTCAAGTATCTAATTTAATGCATGTTTTTGGTGCTTAATTTATGAAGGAAAAATTTTTCTTACTTCTTTTCGTAGTTATTATAGTCTTGAAGAGGAGTATAGAATTTTTCAGAGTAGAATAATTTTTTATTTTTGAGAGCATAATGAAGTGGATTAAGTGATATTAATACTTAAGTAAAAATAAGTGTCAAAGTGAAGCATAAGATGTGTAAATGGTAAGGTGGTGATGGCGCATGAGTTATGGCATGAGGGGAGTGGTTCGAATCCCTTGGTTAGCATCTAGAAATTTTATTTTTTGGCTTTATTCCATGCATGTGTCGGCAAGGGATAAGGATGGATGAGTTGTATTGTTTTATTTTGGTAAGTAAGACTAAAGGAAAAGGTAATTTTAACTTATGGTATGGAATCAAGGAACTTTGGAAAGATATGGGGACATGAGGCTAGTATCAAGGAAGATGTTTTGAAACAAATTCATGGTCATTTGACCAATGAATTTGGACGGAATATGACTAGGGAGGTTGGCCGATTTTTGCTAGTATCTTAGCTAGGGTAGGAATTTTGTTTTGGTCATTTCTAGCATCTTCTGCAGCTTTGTTTTTCTTTTTTTTTTCTCTCAACCTTCTCTTTGGCCGACTTTGTGCTTTTGGTTTACCAAAATTCTTTTGACCATTTGGTCATTTTGCTATCACATTAGTATTCTTTGTATGTCTTTTCATTGTGCCAAAAATACAACACCAAAGGTCATTCTTTTTCTTCCTTCCTCCATTGTCGAATGTACCTTGCTCTAAACACATCTTTTATTTTCTTTTTCTTCTTTTGATAACTGAATCCTCATCATCCCTTTCACTCATCTTTTAATTTTTCTTTTCAATCATCATATCTCCACAAACATCTCTCATGGCCAAATGTTAGTGTGCCTTGCCGAATCTTTTTCTCTTCTCTTTAGTTTTCATAGCCGAATCTCTCTCTATTCATAAGCATCTTTCTCAATCACCTCTTTTCAACCATGGAGAATAGGTAAGAGTTCTTTTAGTTCATGTTAGTTAATGGTGGTTTTGGCCGAATATGGATGGTGGTAAGAAGGATTTCTTGAATCGAAATACCCGTTCATTTTATTAACGTTTCTCTTTATTATACTTTAGTGCGATAACGAAAGATCAAAACTCGAGTGTTCATGTGCATCTTGGAGTGTTGGAATTGATTTACGATGTTAAGGGAACATTTTTGGGTCGACTCTCTTTTTGAGATGCAAGAATCTTTGTGGTAAGGAAATCTCACCTTTAAGATCTTTAGTATTTTCGATATATTATTATTAGGATTAACAATCTTTGATATTGAAGACATTCAAAATAGGGAAGAAAAGGGCGATGTTTAGTCTTCGTAAGAGGGGCGGATCCGCTATTCCCCCAAATTATAAAAGAAGGGCTGTTTCGGGAATCTGGTATTTTCCACCGGGTTGCGGACTATCTTCTGAAGGAAATCAATTATTTGAAGTAGTACGAACTTCCGAGCCTTTGTACGTTAGTGGATTTTCAGCGAATAACGAATTGATAAACGAGGAGAAACCGAAAATTGAAGTGATTCAAAATCAAGAGGGTAAGGATTTGGATCGATTATCGATAGTGTATTTTTATACATGATAGTGTTCTAACGGATCGTAATATGTTTTAGGTGTTGAGGAGCGAGAAGGATTAGTACTCACGATATCGAGGTGTGTAACTTTACATTTTTTTCTCGGGTTGGACGACAATTGTGGTATTGGATAAAATCGTAAAAACGACTAGATCGATATAAAACATAATAACTGATATTTGGTGAAATTACATGAAAACGGTTAATATGGTGAAAATTACGAAAAAGCCCTCGATGAGTTAGATGGTAAAATATGAATTTTTATGTCCTCGTAAAATGGGCCGATAAGTTTGATAATTGGTAGACGGGCCAGAAAATATTGTTTGTTAATAAAATGGGCCGAAATCCGTGATAATAATAAATGGGCCAAAATCTACATTAGATCGATAATTGGCGTAAATCTACATTAGATCAAAATTGGGCCAAAATCTCTGCTAGATCGTAAATGGGCCGTAATCTCTGTTAAATTGTTAAATGGGCCAAAATCTCCGCTAGACTGATAAATGGGCCAAACTCTTTACTAGATCGTAAATTTGGGCCTAAAATGTTAAATTGCTAAATGGGCCAAATGTTGTTTTGTAATTTTTGGGCCTTAATAAAAATTGGAAATATTGACTCTTGTTAATGGGCCTTTTTGATAAAATCTTTGTATGATCATAGACTACTTTGCATACATGTTGCATGGGTTGGGAAATTGATGAAGAGAAGAAAGGCCTGTTGCCAAAATCTAGTTCGGTGGCTTTGCCACAAAATTATGGCTATTTGCCTCTAGTTTGGTGGCTTTGCCACAAAATTATTAAATGGCTATTTGCCTCTAGTTCGGTGGTTCTGCCACAAATAATAATTGTCTCAATGCCTCTAGTTCGGTGACTTTCTCACAATCTAGTTTGGTGGCTCTGCCACAAATATAAAAGGCTTAATGCCTACGATTGATGTGATGGCGGGGTGGGTTGACTTGATCCCCACAGGTGTGATGGTTGGTACGGGGGTGTGTAGCGGATGGAAATTAGGTTTGGGAGGAAAATTCATTTTGCATGCATATCATTATTATTAATTACGCTAATGGGCTCAAGCCCAAATCTATAACTTGATTATCGGCCCGGTGGATAAAGAAAGTGAGTTTTACATCGAGTTCTAAGTAACTCACTCCCTCAAATTTTCTTCATCTCGTAATGGAAGTTGATGTGGACTTGGGCCGAGGATGACTTCGTGGAGGCCATCTTGCAAAACATGGGTTTATTAAACTCGAACTTTTTAATAAGTACTTTTTATAAATTACTTTTTGGGTTGATGTAATAAGGGCCTCTATTAATATTTCATGGACTTTTATGTGTGGTTGGTTTAAAACTATATTTTGGACATTTCAATATGGGCTAATGATTATATGATGTAAAATAAATTGGGTTTTCAATTATATGAAATTCCTTTATAAATATTTTTAGTATTTTTAACTCTTATATAATTTACCTAAGGATTTTGGATAATACAATATTAATGATGTTTTCAACTAATGTTTTCTAATATACATCAAATTTAAAATACTCTTTTGATTTTTACTAAACCTTGTACTTAAAAATAATATTGTAGATTTTGACTCACTGAAATTTTTAAGATAGCTCGATTCATGTAATAAACCAAATCCAGTCTTAATGTATAGATCGGGTTTGGGGTGTTACATTTAATGGTATCAGAGCCAGTTTAAAAAACTCGACTGTGGTTTGGGTTCACAAATCTGTATGAATTCATTCAATTATGTTTTAAAGATCAGTATGGCACCACAAGCACCCAGCAACAAGTCAAGTAAGTATTTATTACTTAATGATTATTATGATGATCATAGGAACACACTAGAACTTTTAGTTTTAGATGTGAAAAATCGTAGAGATTGAGACTATAGGATATGTTGCGAAAAACAACTTTATCTCTCAAATCTCATAAAACATCGTTAATAAATACTGAAACAATTTTCTGATTCATAAAACTTGTAATCAGATAAAAACGAATAAGCCATCATGAGCACTAGAGGACATGGCCGTGGACGCGATAGACGTGGCCGTGGTAGAGGCCGAGGTGCTACGACTGAAGCACCAAATCATATGCCGAAAATGGATGCACTTGTGTCATTTGAGAGTGAGACGGGATCACGTGATCACATGGAAGAAGATAATGCTTTGACCCAAGCAATGCTGCGAGTCCTAGAAAGGGTCGCCGGAACTAGAATTGGGCCAACAACTCGTGGGTCAATTTCAGAACGACTCAAGTCAAATAATGCAGAAGTTTTTAGAGGAGTTTTCGGTGTAGCTCCGAATGTGGCTGAATATTGGCTTGAAGCTGTGGAACGGATTATGGATGATATGGAATGCACTATTGAGCAAAAACTGAAAGGAGCTGTGTCCTTGTTAAGAGATGAGGCGTATCAGTGGTGGCTCACTGTTCGAGAAGGCACCGAAGCTGCACTGATTACTTGGGAATTCTTTAAAGCTACCTTCCAAGGAAAATACGTTGGAACGAGTTATGTAGATGCCCGAAGGAAGGAATTTCTGAATCTTGTACAAGGGAGTAAAATAGTAGCAACATATGAAGCTGAGTTTTTACGTTTGAGCCGCTATGCTCGGACAATAGTATCAACAGATCATGAACGTTGTGTGCGCTTTGAGGATGGGCTTAATGATGAGCTGAGGGTTCTGATTGCTCCATAGCAAGTTATAACCTTTTCCACGCTTGTGGAGAAGGCCAAGATAGCCGAGGAGGCTAAGAACTCAAAACGTTAGAACCGAGAAAGATTTAGAAACAAGAGAGAGACACAACAGTGCGGTTCTTCAAAGAGATTTCGGAAGAGACCTCGAAATGATGAACCAATTCAAGGTAGAACACCGATAACAAATAATCGAAGTCAAGATCTTTGAATGTCGAAAAAGACATTTTGGAGAGTGTTGGAGGAAAACGGGCGCTTGTTACAAATGCGGTTCAATGGATCATCAGTATAGAAATTGTCCTCGACGTATGGATACGACTCAAGAAGTTCGTAATAATGATGCACAGCCGGCCAGAGGTACTCAACAGCCACCGAGAGGTCGTGGACCAAGTCGTGGTGGTAATGGGGTTAGTCGTGGTCAAGGTGCATCGGGTCGAGGCAATGGTTCTAGAGGGAACGCGAATGTAAGACAGCCTAGACTGGTCTATACAGTTAGACGCCGCGAGGACAACAATGCACCAGATGTGATAACTGGTACGTTCTTCATCTTGATGTACTGTTATTACATTAATAGATATTGGTTCTACCCACTCATATGTTGCTAGCGCCATATCTCGAAATTTGAATTTAGAATCTAAAATTACCGATAGTGAAATGAGCGATGAATTAGTCCTTTAGACGATCGGTATTGTTAATAAAATTTTAGAGACATGCCCTTGAAAATTCAAGAGGAGGTATTCTTGGCGAATTTGATGGAATTGCCTTTCGAAGTTCGATCTCATCACGGCATGGATTGGTTGGTCAAACATCGAGCGCAATTGGATTGTCTGAAAAATGGATGTCAATAAGAACCTAGGATGATAAGAAAGTCATCATGATTGGCGAACGAAGGAACTACTTGACAAATGTGGTATCCGCGTTGAAGGCGAGAGAAGTTGGTTCGGAAAGGATATGGAGCATTCCTAGCCTTTATCATGCTTTGGATGCCAAAGAGTTATCTATGAATGATGTGAGAACGGTGAAGGAATTTCGGATGTTTTCCCAAGAACTTCTGGTATACCTCGGATCGGAAGTAGAATTTGGCATTGAGCTTTTGCTCAGAACCGCTCCAGTGTCCATTGCTTCTTATAGGATGGCACCGAAGGAGTTGGCAGAGCTTAAGGCTCAAATTCAAGAATTACTAGATAGGGGATTTATTCGACCGAGTGTGTCTCCGTAGGGAGCACCAGTTTTGTTTGTCAAGAAGAAGGATGGATCGATGCGTATGTGCATTGATTATAGACAATTGAATAAATTGACGATCAAGAATCGGTATCCTCTGCCGAGAATTGATGACCTGTTTGATCAATTAAAAGGAGCTTCAGTCTTCTCCAAAATTGATTTGAGATCGGGTTATCACCAGCTTAGGGTGAAAGAAGTATATATTTATAAGACGGCATTTCGGACTCGTTATGGACATTATAGTTTGTAGTGATGCCGTTTGGATTAACAATGCACCAGCCGCATTTATGGACATGATGAACCGAGTCTTTCAACCATATTTAGACCGGTTTGTGGTAGTGTTCATAAATGACATATTGGTTTATTCAAGAAATAATGAGGAGCATGACACGCATTTGCATATAGTATTACAATTACTTCGTGATAAGCAACTGTATGCCAAATTCAGTAAATGCGAATTTTGGCTAAAGGAAGTAACTTTCCTAGGTCATGTGGTATCAGCTAAAGGAATAAGGGTGGATCCTCAGAAAATTGAGGCTATTCTGGATTGGAAACCACCAACGTCGGTAGCTAAAATACAGAGTTTCTTGGGTTTGGCTGGTTACTATAGACATTTTGTAGAGGGGTTTTCGTTGATTGCTGCACCCCTAACTAAACTGTTGCGGAAGGGAGTTCCGTATAATTGGACTGAAAAGTAGCAAGAGAGTTTCGAGAAATTGAAGAAGATCCCGACGAAGCTCTAGTTTTGATTCATAGGAGGTCTGAAAAGAATTCACTTGCTTATTGTGATACATCTCACACGGTGCAGGTTGTGTGTTGATGCAAAATAGAAGGGTGGTGGCCTATGCTTCTCGTCAATTGAGACCGCACGAAGTAAACTACCCTACTCATGATTGGAGTTAGCAACTGTGGTCTTTGCCTTAAAAATTTGGAGGCACTATCTCTATGGTGAGAAGTCTATAATATACACGGATCACAAGAGTCTTAAATACCTCCTCACCCAAAAGGAGTTGAATTTGAGACAAAGAAGATGGGTGGAATTATTAAAGGATTATGATTTCTCAATCGAATATCATCCTGGAAAGGCTAACGTGGTAGCTGACGCGTTAAGTCGTAAGCGATGTCGATTTGAGAGTAATGTTTGCTCATTTGAGTTTTTATGAGGATGGGAGTTTGTTAACAGAACTTCAGGTGAAGCCGCTGTGGCTCGAAAAAATCAAGGAAAAATAGACATCAGATGAAAAGTTGGAACCTTTACTTCAGCAAGTTGAAAATGGAGAAATCGAGGATTTTGGAATAAACACGGAAGGTGTGTTGTGCTTTCGAGGAAGAATTTGTATGCCTAAGGACTCAGATCTAAGGCAAATGATTCTATGGGAGGCGCATAGTAGCCCTTATGCTATGCACCCCGGAGGAAATAAGATGTATCGAGATCTCCGTGAACAGTATTGGTGGCCAGGGTTGAAGCGTGAGATTTTAGAGTTTGTGGAAAAATGTTTGACTTGTCAGCAAGTGAAGGCAGAACATCAATTACCGTCTGGATTGTTACAACCGGTAAAGATTCCTCTTTGGAAATGGGAGCGGATAACTATGGATTTTGTTAGTGGGTTACCTTTAACACCTACTAAGAAAAATTCTGTTTGGGTAATTGTTGATCGTTTGACGAAGACTGCTTATTTTCTCCCAGTTCGTACGGATTATTCATTGCAGAAGTTGGCGAAGCTGTACGTATCTGAAATTGTGAGGTTGCATGGGGTACCCGTATCTATTATATCAGATAGGGATCCCAAATTTACATCACGATTTTGGAAAGCTCTGCATGAAGCCTTGGGGACAAAGTTGAATTTCAGTACGGCTTTTCATCCTCGATCGATGGTCACCAAAGAGAGTAATTCGGATATTGGAAGATATGTTAAGGGATGTAATTGATTTGAGGGTAGTTGGGAGGACTTTCTACCATCGGCGTAATTTGCGATAACAACAGACTATCGATCGAGTATTCAGATGGCACCTTACGAGGCATTGTATGGTCGTAGATGTCGTTCTCCTATTTGTTGGACTGAGTTGGGCGAACAATAGATGTTAGGTCCTGAGATGATATCTGAAACAGAGGAAAAGGAAAAAGTTATTCGAGCACGGTTGAAAGAAGCCTCAGATAGATAGAAGTCGTATGCAGACCAAGCGTAAGGATATCGAGTATGATGTGGGGGATCAGGTTTTCTTGAAGGTCTCACCTTGGAAAAGATTTTCGTGTTTGGAAAGAAGGGCAAGTTAAGTCCTAGGTTCATTGGACCATATCGTGTCTTTGAAGCGTGTTGGTCCAATGGCCTATCGATTGAGTTACCTCCGAGTTGGGTTAAATTCATAATGTTTTTCATGTTTCCATCTTTGGCGTTATAGATCGGATCCTTCGCACATTGTACCAAGAGAAGAATTGGAGTTGAATTAGGACTTGTCTTGAACCAGAACCGGGGAAATCTTAGACCGAGATGTTAAAGTGCTAAGAAAGAAAACCGTGCCGTTGGTCAAAGTTTTATGGCGTAATCACGGAGCGGAGGAAGCTACGTGGGAGCCTGAGGAAACTATTCGGCAACAATATCCTCACCTCTTTTAACCAGGTAAATTTCGAGGATGAAATTTTCTTTAAGGAGGGTAGAGTTATAATACCCTAAAATTCGAGTATCTAATTTAATGCATGTTTTTGGTGCTTAATTTATGAAGGAAAAATTTTTCTTACTTCTTTTCGTAGTTATTATAGTCTTGAAGAAGAGTATAGGTAGAATAATTTTTATTTTGAGAGTATAATGAAGTGGATTAAGTGATATTCATACTTAAGTAAAAATAAGTGTCAAAGTGAAGCATAAGATGTGTAAATGGTAAGGTGGTGATGGCGCATGAGTTATGGCATGAGGGAGTGGTTCAATCCTTGGTTAGCATCTAGAAATTTTATTTTTGGCTTTAATCCATGCATGTGTTGGCAAGGGATAAGGATGGATGAGTTGTATTGTTTTATTTTTGGTAAGTAAGACTAAAGGAAAAGGTAATTTTAACTTATGGTATGGAATCAAGGAACTTTGGAAAGATATGGGGACATGAGGCTAGTATCAAGGAAGATGTTTTGGAAACAAATTCATGGTCATTTGACCAATGAATTTGGATGGCAATATGGCTAGGGGAGGTTGGCCGATTTTTGCTAGTAGCTTAGCTAGGGTAGGAATTTTGTTTTGGTCATTTCTAGCATCTTGTGCAACTTTGTTTTTCTTTTTTTTCTCTCAACCTTCTCTTTGGCCGACTTTGTGCTTTTGGTTTACCAAAATTCTTTTGACCATTTGGTCATTTTGCTATCACATTAGTATTCTTTGTATGCCTTTTCATTGTGCCGAAAATACAACACCAAAGGTCATTCTTTTTCTTCCTTCCTCCATTGCCGAATGTACCTTGCTCTAAACACATCTCTTATTTTCTTTTTCTTCTTTTGATAACCGAATCCTCATCATCCCTTTCACTCATCTTTTAATTTTTCTTTTCAATCATCATATCTCCATAAACATCTCTCATGGCCGAATGTTAGTGTGCCTTGCCGAATCTTTTTCTCTCCTCTTTAGTTTTCATAGCCGAATCTCTCTCTATTCATAAGCATCTTTCTCAATCACCTCTTTTCAACCGTGGAGAATAGGTAAGAGTTCTTTTAGTTCATGTTAGTTAATGGTGGTTTTGGCCGAATATGGATGGTGGTAAGAAGGATTTCTTGAATCGAAATACCTGTTCATTTTATTAACGTTTCTCTTTATTATACTTTAGTGCGATAACGGAAGATCGGAACTCGAGTGTTCGTGTGCATCTTGGAGTGTTGGAATTGATTTACGGTGTTGAGGGAACGTTTTTGGGTCGACTCTCTTTTTGAGAAGCAAGAATCTTTGTGGTAAGGAAATCTCGCCTTTAAGATCTTTAGTATTTTCGATATATTATTATTAGGATTAACAATCTTTGATATTGAAGACATTCAAAATAGGGAAGAAAAGGGTGGTGTTTAGTCTTCGTAAGAGGGGCAGATCCGCTATTCCCCCAAATTATAAAAGAAGGGCTATTTCGGGAATCCAAGATTTTCCACCGAGTTGCGGACCATCTTCCGAAGGAAATCAATTATTTGAAGTAGTACGAACTTCCGAGCCTTTATAATGTTAGTGGATTTTCAAATAATAACGAATCGATAAGCGAGGAGAAACGAAAATTGAAGTGATTCAAAATCAAGAGGGTAAGGATTTGGATCGATTATCGATAGTGTATTTTTATACATGATAGTGTTCTAACAGATCGTAATATGTTTTAGGTGTTGAGGAGCAAGAAGGATTAGTACTCACGATATCGAGGTGTGTAACTTCACATTTTTTTTCTCGGGTTGGACGACAATTGTGGTATTGGATAAAATCGTAAAAATGACTAGATCGATATAAAACGTAATAACTGATATTTGGTGAAATTACATGAAAACGGTTAATATGGTGAAAATTACGAAAAAGCCCTCGATGAGTTAGATGTAAAATATGAATTTTTATGTCCTCGTAAAATGGGCCGATAAGTTTGATAATTGGTAGACAGGCGAAAAATATTGTTTGTTAGTAAAATGGGTCAAATCAGTGATAATAATAAATGGGCCAAAATCTACATTAGATCGATAATTGGTAAAATCTCTGTAGATCAAAATTGGGCGAAATTTACGCTAGATCGTAAATGGGTCGTAATCTACATTAAATTGTTAAATGGGCGAAATCTCCGCTAGGCGATAAATGGGCCAAACTCTTTGCTAGATCATAAATTTGGGCCTAAAATGTTAAATTGCTAAATGGGCCAAATGTTGTTTTGTAATTTTGGGCCTTAATAAAATTGGAAATATTGACTCTTGTTAATGGGCCTTTTTAATAAAATCTTTGTATGATCATAGACTACTTTGCATACATGTTGCATGGGTTGGGAAATTGATGAAGAGAAGAAAGGCTGCTTTGCCAAAATCTAGTTCGGTGGCTTTGCCACAAAATTATAGCTATTTGCCTCTAGTTCGGTGGGCTCGCCACAAAATTATTAAATGGCTATTTGCCTCTAGTTCGATGGTTACGCCACAAATAATAATTGGCTCAATGCCTCTAGTTCGGTGACTTTCTCACAATCTAGTTCGGTGGCTCGCCACAAATATAAAAGGCTTAATGCCTACGATTGGTGTGATGGCGGGGTGGGTTGACTTGATCCCCACAGTGTGATGGTTGGTGCGAGGGTGTGTAGCGGATGGAAATTAGGTTTGGGAGGAAAATTCATTTTGCATGCATATCATTATTATTAATTACGCTAATGGGCTCAAGCCCAAATCTATAACTTGATAATCGGCCCAATGGATAAAGAAAGTGAGTTATACACCGAGTTCTAAGTAACTCACTCCCTCAAATTTTTCTTCATCTCAAGTAATGGAAGTTGACGTGGACTTGGGCCGAGGATGACTTCGTGGAGGCCATACTGCAAAACATGGGTTTATTAAACTCTGAACTTTTTAATAAGTACTTTTTATAAATTACTATTTTGGATTGATGTAATAAGGGCCTCTATTAATATTTCATGGACTTTTATGTGTGGTTGGTTTAAAACTATATTTTGGACATTTCAATATGGGCTAATGATTATATGATGTTTTCTCAAAATAAATTGGGTTTTCAAATATATGAAATTCCTTTATAAATATTTTTAGTATTTTTAACTCTTATATAATTTACCTAAGGATTTTTGATAATACAATATTAATGATGTTTTCAACTAATGTTTTCTAATATACATCAAATTTAAAATACTCTTTTGATTTTTACTAAACCTTGTACTTAAAAATAATATTGTAGATTTCGACTCACTGAAATTTTTAAGATAGCTCGATTCATGTAATAAACCAAATCCAGTCTTAATGCATAGACCGGGTTTGGGGTGTTACATCTATTATAAAAACACAATGCAATCACAGTCAAAATAAAACAAAACAAATCAGTACATTTTATACAAAGCTAAAATTTAAAGCAAGTAAGAAATAATATACAAAGTACCTATTTGGGTGACCACTAGGGGTTCGGTACAGTTCTACCTAGGGTAGGCTCTTAGGGCTGATTATATGCGGTTCGATTCTAAAGTAAAGGTACCTGAACCGGCAGATTCCTCGATCCTCACCCATTATAGGCTCATACAGACAGAGTTTAGTTCAGGGGAATACATTTCCCTATTGCTATACGAAGATGAAAATCTCACTAAGACACAAGTACGGATGTATCCTAAAAACGATCCATTATCCTATACGGAGGTGAAGACCTCACGAAGGAATAGTTTCTCACTCCCACTTAAAAGGGTATAACCGACCGGCTATGAAATGCAAAATGCGAAGGTATATGCAAAAACTAGAACCAATAAGGCAAATATATCAAAATGATGCAAACCATAAAATGAAATGCAACGAAAGGATCGTAAATTTAAATCAAATTATCAATTTTCGACAAAAAAGACAAGAAGTAATCAACTCGTGGCTTGACTCTCTTATTTTAGTCCCTAGTGGAGTCGCCAAGCTTTCGAAACCTTTTTTTAGAAATCTACTTTTATTTTTTTCTAAAAACGAAAATGGGAGTTGCCACCAATCCTTTTTTTATGAGGTGTGATTGGGTCACACCGTAATTTGATCATTTTAATAAATGGTTTGATTTACTAAAACAAAGGTTTTTGGTCTACGAAGTTCAGGAAACAGGTTCAGGAGTCGATTACGCACGAGGAAGGATTAGCACCCTCGTGACGCCCGAAATTGGTACCCAGTTGATTAATTAAAGTCTTGGTGTCAAAAATTGAAAACCCGAAAAGAATTTTAAAATACGATCCCTCCCTGTATTATTAATTTTTTTGCTAAAAAATGCTTGAATAAATTGGAACGCATGTTAAAGATCTCATCTCGCAATAACAAAATGTCACATCCCGTAAGTTAGGGCAGACACCTCGAATCCTTGAGAATAAGCTTACTTTTTCTTTTTTATTTGAAATCTTATGTATTTTAATTTTGAAAGGATATTTGGTTATTCGAGTTCAACGAGAAAATCAAAACCCCCTAAGTTAGGGTACGGTTTTCTCGAACCTTCCAAATATGGAACATTGCCTATTTTTGAAATTTTGTTTTGAATAATAATCGGTGCAATATTAAAACTATAGGTATTTGTCTCATTTTGGGGTATAATATAAAAGCAACTAATTTCATTTAAACATAATGCATGTAGTGATTTTAAAATGGTTATCTGAATAGAATATTTAAATGACATATAGTAAGTGAATAAAGAAATGCCATGATAATATCAATGTAACTATAATAATAGTAAGAATATTAATCCATGGTATAAAATAAATAAAGTGATAAAAATAAATAAAAATGATGAAAAATAAAAAAATAAAATGCTAGATGCCTTATGACGATTATAAACGTAAATGATGTGAGAATGATAAAAGAAATTATAAGTAATAAAAATAAGATAAAAATAATGATAATAATAATGATACAAATAAAAAATTATAAATAATCTAATTTTGAAAATATATAAAAGGGATAATAAATAAATATATGAACAAATAATAATAATAATAGTAATAATAATGAAAGCATAGATAAAAAAATCGAAGAAAGGAAATAAAAAAATATTAATATAAAAAATGGCGGAATAATAAATAAATGAATACAAGGATTGAAACAAAAAAAAAACAAATAAATGAATAAAATAACTAGAATAAATAATAAATAAGCAAGTAGATGACAAAATAAATAACAAAATTAAAATAAAAAGGACTTAATAGTAACTTAAATGAAATTAAAAGGATAGATTGAATAAAATAAAAACAAAAGGGCTAAAATGTAATGTGCGAAAACAAGCGAGGGCTAATTAAGAAATTAACTCGATCCTCTGGACATGCATCCCTTCTCCAGGAGATCGGCAAGCCAGGGTCTAAATTGAAACACGCAAAAAAATCAGTAGTCAAATTTATAAAATAAAAAAAGGGACTAAATTGAAGCGCGCCGCAAAAGCGGAAGGACCATTCGAGCAAATAACCCATTCGTCCAAAACGCGCGGATCCTAGGGGTGAAACAACGCCGTTTTGGCGCCTAAATTTTGGCTCAAAACGACACCATTTAGTACCCTCTATTTAAGTTTAAAAAAAATTTAATTTCATCCTTATTCTAAAAAAAAAAAGAAAACTCTCTCAAACTCTCTTCCCCTGCCCCAAGCTCCGGCCATGGCTCTTGCCACCGTGGCGGTCGCAGATTACCAGCAATGGCGCCGTTGTACACGGTGGTAGGAAAATCTCGAAAATGCCTCTTTTTATCCCTTTTTTATCCTAGATCTAAATCTACAGGTGAAAGCCTAAAAAAAGAAAAGAAAAGGAGAAATTCGGTCGACGCCCTCTTGTATCCCCCTTTTGATGAAGCCTGAACGCTACCCTGGTAGTTTCGACGACTTGCGGGGTTGGAGGAGACCTCCGGTGGTGGTGCAACGTGACCGGGCAGGTAAGTTTCTACCCTTTTTCCTTTTTGTTTTATATTTTACTTATAAAATAAATTCGTAAAAAAAACCAAAATATAAAAAATGACCATTTTAAACTTTTGAGTTCTGTTTTTTTATTAATATTACCTGTGTAAAAATTACATTGATAATGGCTTTTATAACCAAAATTACACTGCTTATTTCACTATTTTGCTACTATTTGCTTTCGTTTCTGCTACAGTTTCTCTGCTCTTGTTTTGTGCTATATTTTCCCCTCTTTTTTGCAGGTGCTGGGGTCAACGGAGAAGACCTTGCTATTCTGGTGCAAGGTGGCCAAGCCTCGGCGAAGTGCTTGAGGAAGCACGTGGGTGGCAGCAGAAGGGTATGGCGCCAGAAAGGAGGCTAGGTTTTTTTATTGAGAATTTGTTTAGGTCGTGGGCCTAAAAATTGGGCTTAGGGTTTTTTGTTTTGGGTTTTAATTTTGAGCTTGCATTTTGTAAATTGGGCTAATATATTTTTTTTGTAAATGGACTGTGGATTTTTTTTTTTTGTTTTTGTATTTTTTCTAGGGCTCGGGCAAATTAGGCCTACTACACTATTTATTGAAGAATTGGATGTGTGCTTCCATTTGTCTTCCACCAGGTGAGGATATTAAAATCATCACAAAGTGGTACATTAGAAGCTTCCAAGTATTTTTCCAAATATGATTTTTTAGAACTCTGACTCTTATCTTGCTCCATAAATTGTGCAAATTCTTACGTATACACATCTCCTCTAATGTTACCAATATCACTAGGTGCTCGAGAACTAGTAGCTTGAATTGTAACACCCAAAATAGGGCCTAGAAGTTTTAGGAGTATTTTAGGTTTTTTAGCCTTAGAGTGTTCGGAATTTCATGACATGGTGTTTGATAATTTTTTTACTTTAGATTTTAGGAAATTAAATCAATTTTTGAAAAAGTGTTTTCGAAACCTTTAATTTTAGAAAAAAAGGACTAATTTGTAACAGAGACAAAATTGTGAACATTTATGTTGCAGTTTTACCAATTATTAAAATCGAACCTAAAAATCACCCCACCTACATTTTTCACATTATTTCTTCTATTTTACTTGTTAGTGCTGCCCCTTGCTCTTCCAACCTTTGATCCTCGATTTTCTTTTTTAAATCTTCGCTCTTTTTTTCCCATCATTCCCCAAGTATTAAACCTTTATAAATCCTCAAGAAAACATCCCAAAACTCCATAGATTTCATCATCTTCTTCACGTGTGAGTTTTTTGGGTTTTCGACAAATCTTCGTTTTTCTCCCATCAAAGGTAACCATTCATCTACCCATTAGTTTTTAATGTTAATTAGTCTTTAAAACTGAATTATTAGCCATTGAATCGTATGTTTTGATTAAAAGTCAAAATTAGAGTCGTTAATGATGAATTTCGAGATTTTGAGTAAAAACGTGATTTCGGAGTGTTTTTCAATTAGTTTTGACATGATTAAGAGGTCACTAAACTTGTTTTCAAGTTTCGATAAAAATTTCTTGATTAATGAATTTTTAGAAAATAGCCATAAAACATGTTGAAAAAGTCGATACCATGAATTGAGTATTTATTGTAGTTTAAAGGTTAAGAATTAGTCATAGGTGAATTATAAGATGAACGGAATTAGTTTTAGACAATAAGGCTAAGTATAAACCGAGATATTCAAATTTAAAGTTTATTATGTTAAAGGTTTGATTACATGAGAACTTAGTTTAGACTTATGTTTTTGATTGCTTGTGGTGAGTCTTAGGCTAATTTTTTATTGTATTGCTGTGTGAATTTATTGTGTTGAAGTTCCAAATTCCCTAGGACCATCTACGAGTTAGGAAAGGCTAGTTGAGCTTTCGGCTTCTCCGTGAAAACGTATTGGTGAGTGTTTGGAATCATTGCTCGTAGACACTAGTCATGTGTTAATTGGCAACTTAGCAGTAGTGTAAACCCCTACTCTAAATTTTGAGTGTAAACTTTCTCATACCTATGTTTATCTTGTGAATTATGTGCTTATGTGAATGTGAATATGTGAATTGGGATGAGATGCTATAAAATGTGATATGTGGTTGTGATAATTGTTGTGAAAGTGCATGTAACACCCCAAACCCGGCCCATGAGCCTCGACCGGATCTGGTATGTCAATGAAGAAAAACGTTTTGAAAGATTTTGATTGTCTGATAGAATTCTAAAAATTTGTTGAGATTATAAAATGGTGTCTATTAAAAACTCAGGTGGAATTGTTTTTACAAACATGGTTGAGTTGAAATCTTTGAAAACATTTGATCATTTAAATTATTAGAACTATCAGAGTTATTGCTAACTTAGTGAATTTTTCTATCCGATGGCAACATCCTTGAGAACTCGTAAAAATTTCCCATTTTGAAAATGTCACTTTTAACTGATTCATTTAAACAATTTATAAATTCTTTAGTAATATAGGAGAAGTGAAGTAAAACAACTACTTAAACACCCAAAATAATAATTAGCGACCTTATTACAACCCAAACCAAAAATTTAGTAAATAATAATCTTAAACTGTGCTAAATAAAATTCCAAATCCAAGGAACAAGCATGGCCGCCTCGAGTCCTCTCTGGCTCCATCTCCGCGATCTACTCATCTGCAAAATGATATGGGAAGGGGTGAGTCACCAAGACTCAGTGTATATATCCCCAACCCGGAAGTGCAAACTCATACACAAAATATTAGTAAAACATGCAAACATGCAACCCAAAACTAACCATCCATACTCCTTTAACTACCCCGTGTGGTCAAAACCACTGGTGGTCAAAACCACTGGTGACCGGAGTCACAAATCAAGTGATGGGGCCAACCCATCGTGTGGTCAAAACCACTGATGACCATAGGTCACAATTATCAATATGTGGTCAAAACCACTGGTGGTACCAAACCACTGGGACTTAGTCACGATTTATATCAACGGTGTGGTCAAAACCACTGGTGACCGAAGTCACAATTAAATTGATGGGGCCAACCCATCTTGTGGTCAAAACCACTGGTGATAGTCCATAGAGAATATTCCCCCTCCTCTCTTCAATCCCATTACCAACATGCTCAAAACATGCTTAACATAATATCATAAATCATGCATATAAGTCATGGCATAGCATCTTACCCACCATATCATTCATGTAACATATTTAAAATCACAAGCGACTTACCCGGGATCCATGCACAAGCCTTCAAAGCAAATCACTATCAAAATAGTTAAGTGTAACATAATAAGCAATGCCAACTAATAAAGTGTGTAAGAGTTTTACACACCTGTTTAACCGAAGATCTAAAGAGAAATCCCGAATCTATGCGTTATCACAAAATCCCGAAACGTATTCCCGTATTGCTCCTACAATCGGCAAACACCCAAACCTTTAGATCTAATAGCCATTCAGCTATACTAATAATCTTGAAGGATGAATCGCACAAGTTTGATCTCTTACCTTAGTGTCGATTTAGCCTCCTACCAAATCCCAAAAACACACACCAAGTCCTCCTTGTATTCAGCTACACTAGCACACTTCAAAAATTAGCCCTCGGCTTTTAATCAATTAAGGATTAGATTCTAAAATATAAATACGCTCACCTAGATCGACCACTAAGACCCGAAGGCTCTTTGAATTCGGCAATGGCCTCCCCTACAATCGGTTTTATCACTTCAGTAGAGATCTAAAGGCCATTCGGCCAAAACAAAAATCCGAAACCAAAAGAGTTGACATCTCCTTACCTTAGTCAACAGATTCGGCTTCCACCCATCAAAGATCGACACACTCCAAAAAAGAAGAGGGATTAGATTCGGCTCTTAATCCCAAGAATCCTAGGAAAAATTAGTTTCCAACAAGGGTTAGGTACCTATGTGAGTCGACAGAGAAAAGAAAAGAAATAAAAGGGTATTCGGCCAAGACACTTACCCTTTCTCAAACCGTTTAATGAAGAAACCAAGAGAATCCACCCTTGTTGCTATTCGGCCAAAACAAGACAAGAGGAAAACTTGGAGGTTTCGGCATAAAGTATGGTGAAGAGAAGAGAAGATTCGGCAATGAGCTTGAGAGAAAGACAAGATGAGTGTGGTGATTTCGGCTTCAAAGTTTCAAAAAGAAAAGAGGGAGATGAGGGTGATGGGAGTTTCGGCTAGGTATTTGAGAGAAAAGAAAGAAAAAAAACAACAACAAATGAGTCTAGGGGCATTCGGCTATACTAAAACTCTCTAAAACCGATATCCCCCTTGCCCACAATCCACTATTCGGCCAACTCTTCCAAGGGAGCTTGATACACTTCAAACTCCTCAATTCCTCTTATCTACATCCTTATTTGAAACCCAATCTCTTAATCCTCATCCATCAGGAGAGTCCCACCTGAGCACTCCTCTCCTTACCTATGGCGTGAAAAAGAGTAAGCAGGAGTGCAATTCCTGTGACTCGAACACAGGTTCTCCCTTACTGGATGTGGCGTCACTCTCCCTCTAACACCCTAGTGGCGCCTCCTTGCCATTTTACTAGGGTAGTTCTTGTGTCTCCCTTCCCAATTAAAATTTCTTAACCCCTCTCTTCACCCAGGTCCCTTCTGTTAAACACTAAAAGAAATTTCCAGCCCTAAGTCAGACCTAGCTCGGGGTTATGACTAGACCCTAGAACATGTCAAGCAATCATAGCATACATATTTCTTCAAGCACGCACATGGGAAAAATAATTAAATTGCAAACCCCTAATTCAGGATGTTACAGTTCTACCCCCTTAAAAATAATTTCGGCCTTGAAATTACGGATCGATCAAGAGTTGGGGGTATTGCTGCTGCATCACATCCTCGGGTTCCCACGTGGCCTCCTCCGTACCATGGTTTTGCCATAACACCTTTACCAAAGGTACTGGCTTCCTCCTCAAAACCTTGACATCTCGATCCAAAATCTGTACCGGCTCTTCCTCGAAAGATAAGTCTGAGTTCACTTCAATTTCCACAACCGGCACTACATGTGATGGATCCGATCAATAGCGCCTCGGCATCGAAACATGGAAGGCGTCATGGATCCGCTCAATTACTCGCAAGCAACTCAAGTCGGTAAGCTACCGGTCCCTGCGTTTCAACACCGTGTACGGCCCGATGAATCTAGGGCTTAGCTTGCCCTTCCGTCCAAACCTCAGCACCTTCTTCCAAGGTGATACCTTCAAGAAGACCTTATCACCTATTGCATACTCCACATCCCTGCGCTTAAGATCGGCGTAGGATTTCTGCCTATCCGACGCCTCTTTAAGACGAGCCTGAATTACTCTAACCTTATCCTATGTCTCCACCACTAACTCCGAACCCAACATCTGACGTTCTCCCAACTCTGTCCAAAACGTAAGAGTACGGCATTTCCGACCATACAACGCATCATATGGTGCCATCTGAATACTCGCTTGATAACTATTGTTATAAGTGAATTCTGCTAAAGGTAGGTACTCCTCCCAACTACCACGAAAGTCAAAAACACAGCCCCTTAACATATCTTCCAACACTTGGATTACCATCTCAGATTGTCCATCAGACTGCGGATGAAAAGCCGTGCTGAAATTCAACTTCGTGCCTAACTCCTAATATAAGGCCTTCCAGAATCTCGACGTGAATCGGGGATCTCGATCTGAGATAATGGACACCAGTACTCCATGTAACCACACTATCTCTGCTATATAAAGCTTGGCTAACCTTTGAAGTGAGTAGTCCACCCTTATCGGTATGAAATGGGCCGACTTAGTTAACCGGTCTACTATCACCCAAACTGCATCTTTCTTACTGGGCGTAAGGGGAAGCCCACTTACGAAATCCATCGTAATCTCCTCCCACTTCCACTATGGGATCTTTACCGGTTGTAATAGCCCTGATGGCAATTGATGCTCAACCTTAACCTGCTGGCATGTCAGGCACTTGCCCACTAACTCGGTTACTTCCCGCTTAAGACCCGACCACCAAAACTGCTCCCTTAAATCCCGATAGATCTTGCTGCCACTCGGATGCATAGCGTAAGGACTGCTATGAGCTTCTTTAAGGATTCGCTACCTCAAATCATCATCCTTAGGCATACATACTCTCCCCTGAAAGCACAACACTCCATCACTACCCAAGCTGAACCCTTCGGCCTCACCATTTTGTACTTGCAACCTCCGAGTACACAGAACTTCGTCGGTCATCTGCCTTTCTTTGACCTCATCAACCCAAGACGGCTTCACTTGCAACTCTGCCAGAAGGCTCCCATCCTCATAGAGACTTAGGTGAGCAAACATTGCTCACAAATCCGCTACCACCTTACAGCTCAATGCATCAGCTACCACGTTAGCCTTACCCGGATGGTATTCGATTGAGCAGTCGTAGTCCTTCAGCAACTCAATCCACCTCTGCTGCCTCAAATTTAAATCTTTTTGGGTCAAGAGGTACTTCAGGCTCTTGTGATCCGAGTACACTACCGACTTCTCCCCGTACAGATAGTGCCTCCAAATCTTCAAGACAAAAACCACAGCAGCCAATTCCAAATCATGTGTAGGATAGTTACCTTTGTGAGGCCTCAACTGTCGTGACGCATAAGCGACCACCTTCCCTTCTTGCATCAACACACACCCTAAACCAGTATGCGATGCATTATAATACACAGTGAATTCTTTTCCTGCCTCTGACTGAATCAAGACTGGTGCTTCTGTCAAAATCTTCTTCAGCTTGTCGAAACTCTCTTGCTGCTTCTCAGACCACACAAATGGAACTCCTTTTCTCAGTAACTTAGTCAAAGGTGCTACGATTAAGGAGAAATTTTCCACAAATCTCTGGTAATACCCTGCCAACCCCAGAAAACTTCAGATTTTCGTAACCGACCTCGGTGGTTTCCACTCTAATACTGCCTCAATCTTACGGGGATCCACCCTGATTCCCTTGGCTGAAACAACATGCCCTAGGAAAGTCACCTCCTTAAGCCAAAACTCACACTTACTGAATTTGGCGTACAACTGTTTCTCCCTTAAAACTTACAGAACCACATGAAGATGTGCGTCATGCTCCTCCTCAGACTTCGAGTACACCAAAATGTCGTCTATGAACACCACGATGAACCGATCTAGATAGGGTTGGAAAACCCAATTCATCATGTCCATAAACGCGGCTGGTGCATTCGTCAAACCAAAAGGCATTACCAGAAACTCGTAGTGCCCATATCGAGTACGGAATGCCATCTTATAGATATCAGCCTCCTTCACCTTAAGCTAATGGTACCCTGACCTAAGGTCGATCTTAGAGAACACCAATGCACCCTTGAGTTGATCGAACAAATCATCAATCCTGGGCAAAGGATACCTATTCTTTATTGTTAGCTTGTTCAGCTGTCGATAGTCTATGCACATCCTCATTGTTCCATCCTTCTTCTTGAAGAAAAGCACTGGAGCTCCCCAAGGCAATACGCTTGGTCGAATGAACCCTCTATCCAACAATTACTGGATCTGAGCCTTCAACTCTACCAATTCTTTTGGTGCCATCCGATACGGAGCTATAGATATTGGCGCGGTTCCAGGTAAAAAATCTATACCAAACTCAACCTCGCAATCCGGAGGTAGACCGGGAGTTCCTCTGGAAACACATCGACATACTCCTTTATAGTCCGGACATCCCTCAAAGCAGCACCCTTAGCTTCCAAAGCACAAACATGCACTACATATGCTTCACAACCTTTCCTAACCATCTTTTTCGCCTTTAATGCAGAAACCAGATTAGATAGGTAATCTTTCCTTTTACCTATCATCACCGCCTCTTCTCCTTCCATGGTCTTTAATACCATGCGCTTAGCTGCGCAATCTAGGCTAGCCTGATACTTTACTAGCCAATCTATCCCGAAGATCAGATCGAACTCCCTAAACGGCAGTTCCATCAAGTCCACCAAGAACACGATCCCTTGGAGTTCTAGGGGTACATTCCTATAGAGTTTACTTACTTCTACTGAGTGACCTAGAGGGCTTAATACAATCATCTTCCTAGAAGTAAGCTCAAAGTCTAAGTTCAGAGTTTTCACTACGCTACTAGCAATGTATGAGTGAGTTGAGCCAATATCAATTAAGGTGCTATAGGGTACTCCAAAGATCAAAAACATATAGGTTATGATGTCCGGTGCGTTGCCCTCCTCCTGACGCCTCGCGGCATATACCAAACCAGGTTGCCTAGCCTCAGTACCACTGGTACCTCCCCTTGGTGCCCCACGTCCTCTGCCAACACCATTACCTCCTCTACCTGCACCCCGACCTCCCGGTGGCTGTTGGTTATCCCTCTTATTCAGTGCACGCTCCTGACCCTCAGACCTTAGCCTAGCTGCCTTTTTTGGACAATCCCTAACTCGATGTTCCATGGATCCACACTCGAAGCATCCCCGATTACCACTCTAACACTCCTCCGTGTGAGACTTCCCACACCGAGCACACAATGGCGGCCATTGAGGATTAGCAGCAGCAGCAGGTCTAGTAGCTTGATCTGACCCACCATACCTCGTCCTCTTCTACTGATTATCGAAAACCTTAAAGATTTGGAGCTCCTATTATTCCAACTCCTATCCTGATTCCACCTAACCGACTGTCTTACCCCTTCAGCAACCTTAGCCTTCTCCACTAGGACAGCGAACTCCCATTCCTGTTGTGGAGCTATCATCATCCTCAGCTCATCTCTCAGCCCATCCTCAAATTTGACACAGCGTTCATGCTCAGTACCCACAATACCACGAGCATACCTGCTCAACCGGAGAAATTTGGCCTCATACTCTGCCACTGTCTTATTACCCTAAACCAGGTTCAAGAAAGCCTTCCGCTGCGCATCCACGTAGCTAGTTCCTATGTATTTCTTTTGGTAGGCAGCCTTAAAGAATTCTCATGTGAGATCCTCTGCCATTGCTCCATCCCTTACGGTGAGCCACCACTGGTATGACTCATCCCGAAGCAGAGTGATTATACCCTTCAGCTTTTCCTCAGCTGAAAAATCCAGGTCATCCATGATCCTCTCAGTTGATTCCAACCAATACTCCGCCGTACTGGGTGCCACACCTGATACACCCCGGAACACCTCTGCTCCATTGGCTCGGAGTCACTCGAGTACAGATTTCTGAGCTCCCAAACCTCCACCTGCTCCAGCCACCATCTCAAGAACTTCATGACATAGCTGCGATCTTGCCTCACCCATGTCGATCCTCCTGCTCAACATCAAAAGATGGAGGTGGTGGTGGCTGTGGTATCTCATTATTAGACCCTTGACCCGACCTAATGGGTTCTGACAGGGTTATTCTTCCTCTACCACGTCCACGACGGCCACGTCCTCTAGAACTCATTTCCAATGATTGCGCTTAAATCTGATTAAGAACTTTTATGGATTAGTACTTGTTTCACTGGTTATCCACGAAGAAATTTTATGAAGAGAGCTTAATAGGGATTCTTTCGATCATTAAAAGTTTCAAGTTTTCTATCCTAATTCACAGAAAAACACATCCATTCCTTAGTATCTCCCATACACATTCACTCTTCGGACATTTCTGTCCGTTCCTATCCCAGGGGTATTTTCGTCATTTGTCCTACAAGGGTATTTTATAATTTGTCAAAACAAAGTTCCTTGGTGATTTTTTCAATAAGGGTATTTTGGAAATTTTGAAATTTCGAGGGTATTTCGGGAATTTTGAAATTTTGGGGCATTTCGGTAATTTTCCCGGGTAAATTTATAAATCTTAATAAATCCAGAGTATTTCAAGATTTGTAAAACTTGAGGGTTCTTTTTGGAGAATTTGTTTTCCAAATTGATAGCATTGCAAAAATTTTGGCAATCAGGGTCATTTTGGTAATTTTGTAAGTTAGGGGCAATTTCGTAATTTTCCAAAATCATGACATTTTGATATTTTGCAAATTAAGGTTTTTGGACATTCTATAAGTAATGAAAATTTCGATTAGCACTATGAGTATTTTGGGAATTTCATAAACCAAGGGCATTTTTGTAATTTTACCACTAGGGGTATTTTTTGTAATTTTCATAAATCGAACATTTTTCAAAAAATTTTGTAAAATAGTTCTCTCAAGTTAAAAGGGTAACTTTAAGAGTTTTAAAACTAGGGTTTTTACAACAATACGCTAGTTCCCTTTCGGGTTTTAGTTATTGGGTTCAGCCTATGAATAAGTCCTCCTGGTTAGGGTGAACCGAAGCTACGCACCAGGTAGGATTCCTGCGAAGAAGAGGTGAGTCACTAGGACTGCTTAAGTACTAGGCTCTTCCAGATCCAATCCTAGACATCGCACAAGGGTTACCACACCTTAACCCGGCGACTTAGTCATAGGTTTATTTAATTAAGCATTTAAAGTCTTATGTGAATGTTGGGGTAAACTAGTCCTAGGGTTCAAATACTTATCATACTATCTACGTTCCATTTCTACCCTTCTACAGATAATAATTCACACAGTAGTTAGAAGTACTTACCTGGGCGGATTGGTGCCGGAGACTCGGTGCCATGCTGTTCAAACTAAGAACCATTTTCATAATATTCCACAGAGGCCTACCAAAAACATTTTGGGCCCTGGGCCCCCCACAGTCGAGTTTTGAACCTGGCTCTGATACCAAAAATGTAACACCCCAAACCTAGCCCGTGAGCCTCGACCGGATCTGGTATGTTACATAAGAAAAACGTTTTGAAAGATTTTGATTGTCTGATAGAATTCTGAAAATTTGTTGAGATTATAAAACGGTGTCTATTAAAAAATCAGGTGGAATTGTTTTTACAAACATGGTTGAGTTGAAATCTTTGAAAACATTTGATCATTTAAATTATTAGAACTATCAGAGTTATTGCTAACTTAGTGAATTTTTCTATCCGATGGCAACATCCTTGAGAACTCGTAAAAATTTCCCATTTTGAAAACGTCACTTTTAACTGATTCATTTAAACAATTTATAAATTCTTTAGTAATATAGGAGAAGTGAAGTAAAACAACTACTTAAACACCCAAAATAATAATTAGGGCCTTATTACAACCCAAACCAAAAATTTAGTAAATAATAATCTTAAACTGTGCTAAATAAAATTCCAAATCCAAGGAACAAGCATGGCCGCCTCGAGTCCTCTCCGGCTCCATCTCCACGATCTACTCATCTGCAAAATGATATGGGAAGGGGTGAGTCACCAAGACTCAGTGTATAAATCCCCAACCCGAAAGTGCAAACTCATACACAAAATATTAGTAAAACATGCAAACATGCAACCCAAAACTAACCATCCATACTCCTTTAACTACCCCGTGTGGTCAAAACCACTGGTGGTCAAAACCACTGGTGACCGGAGTCACAAATCAAGTGATGGGGCCAACCCATCGTGTGGTCAAAACCACTGATGACCATAGGTCACAATTATCAATATGTGGTCAAAACCATTTGGTGGTACCAAACCACCGGGACTTAGTCACGATTTATATCAGCGGTGTGGTCAAAACCTCTAGTGACCGAAGTCACAATTAAACTGATGGGGCCAACCCATCTTGTGGTCAAAACCACTGGTGACAGTCCATAGAGAATATTCCCCCTTCTCTCTTCAATCCCGTTACCAACATGCTCAAAACATGCTTAACATAATATCATAAATCATGCATATAAGTCATGGCATAGCATCTTACCTACCATATCATTCATGTAACATATTTAAAATCACAAGCTACTTACCCGAGATCCATGCACAAGCCCACAAGGCAAATCACTATCAAAATAGTTAAGTGTAACATAATAAGCAATGCCAACTAATAAAGTGTGTAAGAGTTTTACACACCTGTTTAACCGAAGATCTAAAGAGAAATCACGAATCTATGCGTTATCACAAAATCTCGAAATGTATTCCCGTATTGCTCCTACAATCGGCAAACACCCAAACCTTTAGATCTAATAGCCATTTGGTTATACTAATAATCCCGAAGGATGAATCACACAAGTTTGATCTCTTACCTTAGTGCCGATTTAGCCTCCTACCAAATCCCGAAAACACACACCAAGTCCTCCTTGTATTCAGCTACACTAGCACACTTCAAAAATTAGCCCTCGGCTTTTAATCAATTAAGGATTAGATTCTGAAATATAAATACGCTCACCTAGATCAACCACCAAGACCCGAAGGCTCTTTGAATTCGGCAATGGCCTCCCCTACAATCGATTTTATCACTTCAGTAGAGATCTAAAGGCCATTCGGCCAAAACAAAAATCTGAAACCAAAAGAGTTGACATCTCCTTACCTTAGTCAACGGATTTGGCTTCCACCCACCAAAGATCGGCACACTCCAAAAAGAAGAGGGATTAGATTCTTCTCTTAATCCCAAGAATCCTAGGAAAAATTAGTTTCCAACAAGGGTTAGGTACCTATGTGAGTCAACAGAGAAAAGAAAAGGAATAAAAGGGTATTCGGCCAAGACACTTACCCTTTCTCAAACTGTTTAATGAAGAAACCAAGAGAATCCACCCTTGTTGCTATTCGGCCAAAACAAGACAAGAGGAAAACTTGGAGGTTTCGGCACAAAGTATGGTGAAGAGAAGAGAAGATTCGGTAATGAGCTTGAGAGAAAGACAAGATGAGTGTGGTGATTTTGACTTCAAAGTTTCAAAAAGAAAAGAGGGAGATGAGGGTGATGGAAGTTTTAGCTAGGTATTTGAGAGAAAAGAAAGAAAAAAAAAACAACAACAAATGAGTCTAGGGGCATTCGGCTATACTAAAACTCCCTAAAACCGATAGCCCCCTTGCCCACAATCCATTATTCGGCCAACTCTTCCAAGGGAGCCTGATACACTTCAAACTCCTCAATTCCTCTTATCTACATCCTTATTTGAAACCCAATCTCTTAATCCTCATCCATCAGGAGAGTCCCACCTGAGCACTCCTCTCCTTACCTATGGCGTGAAAAAGAGTAAGCAGGAGTGCAATTCCTGCGACTCGAACACAGGTTCTCCCTTACTGGATGTGGCGTCACTCCCCCTCTAACACCCTAGTGGCGCCTCCTTGCCATTTTACTAGGGTAGTTCTTGTGTCTCCCTTCCCAATTAAAATTTCTTAACCCCTCTCTTCACCCAGGTCCCTCATGTTAAACACTAAAAGAAATTTCTAGCCCTAAGTCAGACCTAGCCCGGGGTTATGACTAGACCCTAGAACATGTCAAGCAATCATAGCATACATATTTCTTCAAGCATGCACATGGAAAAAAGAATTAAATTGCAAACAACCCCTAATTCAGGATGTTACAGTGCAAATGTGTAAATGTTATGTATATGTTAAAAGTTAGTGACAGTGTTTTGCTAAAAATGCAAATATGCAATGATAGTGCATGGATTATCGGTAAGTGATATGTGTTTGTTTTAGATATTTCGGTCTTGTGATCTTGAAACCATTGGATATAGTTGGCATGCCATAGGATTCTAAGTACTCACCTATATATATATATAGTGATTTTGGGCTTTGAGGCCCTCAGGCATGTTAGAGGGATAAAAAAATGTGAGCTAAGTTCCATTCAACGGGACATATAAGGGGAAATAAGGAGAGCGTTAGCTATATGCTTCACTTATGGAATATGTTCCACTCTATGAGTCATTTGGTGTGATTGGATATTCGTGTTAAAATATCCCTAACCTGTATCTGTTGCCAAAATAGGGTTATGGAGCATTACCGTAAATACGTAACTCAAATCATTCATTTCCAACATTTCATAATCATTGTAATATCCAATCAAACATGCATGACGTCCCTAATTCGAGCCATCGAGGCCTTAGAAACACTTTAAAATGATTTGAGACTAAATAAAAAATATTTAGAAATTTTAAGAAAAAGTTAGAAAAATTTATACTGTAGGGATCATACGGCCATGTCACTAGGCTGTGTGACTCACACGGCTGAGACACACACTAGTGTCTCAGGCCGTGTAACATTCGAAATAGAGATACACGACCGTGTCCCAACGCATGTCAGTGCCGTTGTAACTCTCTGACTTGGGCTACATGGCCAAGCCACACGCCTTGTGCCAGGCTGTGTAACTCTCAAAATGCAACCTTTAAAACTTACAAAGGACACACAGTCATGACGTACGGCCATGTGTCACACACGACTGAGACACACGCTCGTGTCTTAGGCTGTGTGGATAGGAAATAGGCCAATTTTAGGCCATTTCTTTCACCCAATTCAAGAACACACCTACAAGCCATTTGCACATTTGATCAAACCTTAAAACATACTTAAAACATGCATATTAATCCATTTATCAACTAACTTGTCTCCATACCAGAACATATCACAATTGACACATACCAACCTTACCATATTAGATTTTTTTCCATATCAAAATAGCTTTACCATTTCGACCACTTCTCACATGCATCAAAACTATCTAAATGACACCAATCTAGCCATTACCAAATGGTACCAACAACTAACATATAAACATACCATATATCAATCATGCACATCTATTCAAAACCTTTCCAAAGCATACCATAACTTGACCATATTGTGGTCAATTAATCACCTACCATTTTAGCCATTTAACATGCATTAACACATCGTCAAAATTACACACATCAACAAGGTATCAAAAGTACCAAGTTTTCATCAATCAAAATGAAATATACATGCCAAACTCATCAACTATTATAAATCACAAGTCCACCTATACATGCCATTATAACCTTAACCAAGATATCAAAAGCTACCGTTATAATAACTGGATAGTGTGATAGATCTCTGACAAGATTCCAACCTTATCAAGCTTCCGATAATCTATAAAGTAAGGGAAATACAACTACGTAAGCAATAAATGCTTAGTAAGCTCGTATAAACTTTAAACATAACATTCCACTTCAACATTGAACTTTATAGATTAAATATAAACCTATACAAATACCTCAAGATTTATCAACTACATAACCATCAACTCATAAATGAGTAAGTCTATCAACATCATATATATTTTGCATTCCTAACTTAATAGTATTTTATAAAAATTATACACAATCATTAACCTTTTAATAAAACTATGAATTACTTCCTTTACTTATTTTCCATTCCATTTACTAAGCATAAACTTAAATAACAACATCAACTCACTAATTAGTGTATTTATTCACATTATAGGTAAGTGCATCTACAAAGATACTTAATTTCTCATATATAAGTACATCATTCAATTCAAATCCCTTTTTCATCATATCACATTTCAATAATGAACTTATCATTTCATTACCTTTTCTTACCCGTTTCATTTGTATAATACCAAATATAAGCATAAACATCAATCATAATCTCAAGCTTGACATAAGCCTAATCACCATCATCAGTATACAAGTTAGTGCATTTATGTATACAACTCATTCGGAGTCAATCACATAATAAACCATTTCATAAGAAAATATACCTTTTGAATCATACCAGCTTTTCATAAACATAAGCATATTCCTATTTTTATCATTTATTGTTTCATTGTATATCATTAATATTAAACATGATATAATGTAACCATAAGCTTAGCATAAACCTAAGCATTATCCACAATCTCAATTGTTGAATTTATTTATATTCAGATCAATATTCAATAAATAATAGATCTTTCAAATTCATTAAACAGATTACCTTACCGAGATTTTCCATTCAAAGAATGACTTACAGATAAGAGTATATTGTCAGATAAACTGAACACACCAGACAGAAGCTTATAAGAGCTAATCCAACTGAAATGCACCAAAAAGAAGCTCATAAGAGCTAGTCCACTTGAAACACGCCAACAGAAGCTCATAAGAGCTAAACAAAAGCTCATAAGAGCTGATCCACCCGAATCACGCCAAACAGAAAGTATTACGGGAGAGCTTGTAACAAATGCTGAACCTCAATTTACTTGGGTAATATACAGATATCTCCTTCCAATACCATCTCTACTCCGAACCCCCGTAATACACCAAAACACAAGTGTACTCTATCCCGCGTTCAATTCAAACCGAACATCAAATTCAATATTATAACTTAGATAATGATTCATTTCTAACAATGATATATATTATATCATGTAATACCAATCACCTATTTATATAAATGTTATATTTTAACCGTACGAACTTACCTGGCCAAATCGCAAAAATGTCAAAGTATAGGGGCTATTTGGTAATTTTTTATTCTCCTCGATTTTCCACTCGATCTTGATCTAAATTAATAATTTCATTCAATTTATTAATTTAAACAATAAAACAATGTATTTTATGCAATTTAGTTATTTTTGAAATTTTACAAAATTACCCTAAAATTATACTTTTATTCAATTTAGTCCTTGAGCCTAAAACATGAAAATTAACCATTTTATTGCAGTTTCCTACTAGCCAAATATTCATGGCATAAAAAGCCCATTTTGAAATAATTTCGCAACAAGTACTTGTACTTTTATTATTTCAACAATTTAGTCCCTAATTGGAAAATTCATCAAAATTACTTAACAAAATACTTTTAAATATCAACTAACATTTCAAATTCATAATTTAATAACTAAAATCACATAGACTCATTAATGACAACATTCAATATCTTTAACAGTTTCAAAATCAAAGGTACGGGCTAGCTAGACCTAGTTGCAACGATCTCAAAAACATAAAAATTAAAAGAAATAAACCCAAATTTAGCTTACATGCAAAGGAGGAATTTGGCCGAATGCTTAAGCTATCATCCATGGCTTCTTCATTCTTCAATTTCTGCAAAACTCATTGAAAAAAAGATGATGTAATTGTTTTGTTTTTAATATAATTTAATTTATCAAATTACTATTTTAACCTTAGTTAATAATTAAAATAAACATCAAATTCCAGCCCATAATTGTCCACTAAATCCTAGAATGGTTTAAGTCCCTTTTCCTTTATTCAATAAGCTATTTAATCACTAAAATCAAATAGTGATCAAATTTTACATCTTTCACGATTTATTCCTTTTTAATTAATTAACTATCGAAACGTTAAAATCTTAACGAAACTTTAATATAATATTAATGACACTCCGTAAATATTTATAAAAATATTTATGGCTCGGTTTATGGAAACAAGGTCCCGATACCTCATTTTCTAAAACCACTTGACTTTAGGGTCTTACCACTTGAACTTAATAAATCGTTTACAAAACATAAATTATCAATCAAAAACCTTTTAAAAATCATATTTGACTCGTAAATATTAAATAATAATATTTACGAACTTACTCATTGGATTTGATGTAACACCCTAACCCGTAACCACCGCGGTTTAAGGTTAAAGGCGTTCTCGACGATCGAAAACTTTAACGAACATTTCATAATATAATTCATCTAATGCAATCAAATCATCCCTTACATAAGTCAACAAGACCTCAAGCATGCTTTAGAATAGGGCCGGGACTAAACCGAACACATACAAAATTTTTTTGAAAATTTAAAAATTTTGTTCTAAGTTACAGAGGTCACACGCCCGTGTGGGCAAGCCGTGTGCCTCCCACGGCCTCAGACACGCCCGTATGTCTAAACTGTGCCAAAATAGGGCATACATACTGACTTGCCACATGGCCGTGGACACGCCCGTGTGCCTCACCCGTGGTCGATACTGACTTGCACCACACGGCCAGTCACACGCTCGTGTGTCCAGCCCGTGGTCAAACCTGACTTGTTTTAAATTTCAACCACGAGGGACACAGTTGAGCCACACGCCTATGTGCTCAACCGTGTGGGTAGTTATAGGCCATTATCAAGGCCAAATTGCCACCCACACTTGGGTCATTCCTACAAGCATCATACCAATTCATTTCATACCAAAGTAACCAACTTTTTTAAGCATTCAAAAGCCTATCTCAACAACTAATGCTACAATAGCTCAACTAAATAACAATCATTTCCAAGCATACTTCATCATATACATACCATTTCCTTATGATAACCATTCATCAAATACATGCTTACTAAGCATCCACAAACTTACCATTATCATGATCATTCCATAACCTTGTAAACATACCAAAATCAAGTTCATATAGCATAGCATCATATACAAGACACAATCATTGATCTAGCCACATCACATGGCTATATATAAACATGTCTCAAACACAACTCCAAAATAACTAGCCTATACATGCCATACTTAGTAAATACATTCTCAAAAGGTACCAAAATAAGTTGGGTAGTGTGATGATGATCCTCGACGGTCCCCAAGCCTCTTGTAGCTTTAACGATCTATAAAATAGAATAAACACACACAAAGTAAGCTTTCCAAAAGCTTAGTAAGCCATATACAAAAAAACTTAACATATAATCATTCATAGAATAGCTATTTGCATTCATTATCATATCTTCATTTCAAACACATATATAATCTCTTTGGATCATTTGGTTTGCCATTGCTTACCAATTCATAATATCTCAAACATTTCATTTTCTCATATTTCAATCATACACATATCTTAAATGTTCCTTTGCATCAATGCACATAATTACTCACCTTTCATGCTTATACAATGCATGCATATCAATGTACCCGAAATGGATGTACAACTCACATAGTCTTTCATTTCTCGGACTTGCTCGTTGAACCTTTCAGAATCTAATAGGATATTCAGAGTGCTCAGAATAGTCGTACAATGCCAACATCCTAGACTTGTTCTTACATGTGTCCAGATATCGATGCCACTATCCTAGACAGAGTCTTACACGAATCAATACGATGCCAATGTCTCGGACATGGTTGTACACGTAAATCTCATATCGATGCCAACGTCCTAGATGTGGTCTTACATGAAATCTCGAATCAATGCCAATGTCCTAGACTTGGTCTTACATGATATCACATAACGGACACCTATGTCATGAAATATACTATCCTATCTATCCCTAGGTTCAAACGGGACTTCTCGGACTTTAATAACTTGTCGACTTATTCGTAAACTCGAATTTCACATACATTCCATTTCAATGGATATTCATAGCAATTTACATTTCATAAATGTATAAATAATTCAATTCAAATACATTTATTTGTATATCGACTTACCTCAAATTTGGATATTTGATCGGATTCGGTTATTCGATAACTTTTCACTTTCCACGATCTAAGTCCGTTTTCTTCAGTTCTTGATCTATACATATTCAAATTTAATCCATTTATTCACCAAATCATTCAATTCAATCCAAGAACACACATTTAGGGCAATTTGTAAATTAGTCTTTATATTTTCACATTTGGACATTTTAGTCCCTATTTCACAAAATCACAAAATACACAAAATCACTAAATACCCATGCTTAGCCGAATATTCATGTAGCTCATACAAGTCTATAAATTTCATTTATTTCACAATTTAGTCCTTTAAAATACCATTTTCTCAATTAAGTCCAAAATACTCGAATTCATCAAAAAAAATACTCAAATTCATCAAAAACTCAAATACAAAATATGCTAGTCAAACACATATATTCCATATTTCATCATTAAATATTTCAAAACTCATGTGTTCATCAAAGACACATTTCAAAATCATCATCAATTCTCAAAATTAAGACATGGGTTTTGTAATTCTCGAAGCAACGATTGCAAAAACGAAGAAATTATAAAAAATCGAGTCGAAAACATACCTTAATTCACACTAAATGTTAGCCGAATATGAAAGAGCTTGAAACCCTTATTTCCTTTCTTAATTTCGGTGATGGATGAGTTAAAAAGATGAAACAAATGTTTTATTTTTGTTATAAACATATTATTAATCTATTTACCTTATTATCCTTTTAATAAACATAAGAAACTTATATTCATTAAGGGCATACTTGTCCTTTAACCATCTACCAACTAATTATTGGCCTAATTGCCTCATAAGGCCTCCTCATTTTAAAGCCACATCAATTTGGCCATTAATCAAATAGAAAACCACTTTTACCCTTTATGCAATTTAATCCTTTGCTCAAATTAAGCACACAGACGGATAAATTAACTCACAGAAATTTTCACACATACTAATTCACATATCATAAGCACGAAAAATAATATTAAAATATTATTCTAACTCAAATTTGTGGTTCTGAAACCACTGTTCTGACTAGGGTCTAAACCGAACTGTTGCATTTGGTGGCCCCGAAATCGCTGTTTTCGACACCACTAAAAATGGGCTGTTATACGTTTACCCAATGTGTGGTAATAGTGCCCACTTTATGTTTCATACATCAAGAGCCAATTTATCATTATACATGATTATGTTATATGATATATGCTTGAATAAGTATGTAAATTCTATGTAAATGAACTAATAAGTAATGCATGAATAGGTGTTATATGACACTAGACATAGGAAGATTGTAGTTGTATATATATATATATATGGTTGTTTTGTGGATGCATGATGACATGTTTGCGTAGTGGTTATTCTAATCATTCACTAAGCTTGTTAAGGTCACCCATTCTTTTCAATATATGCAGATTAGTGACATCTCGATTGTGGGCGGTGTGGTTTTTCCAAGGGAGTGATCCAAGGAAGACTTGCTAGTATTTCGTAGGTGTTCATTATTTATTTACGTTTTGGTGAATAAGGTAATATGGTAGACTTTTTTATATCCATGTTAGCTCTGAATATTTTGCTAGTTATTGCTTTTGTTTATGAGTTTAAGAGTTATTAATATGCTTAGATTCATGAACACTGATTATGGCATGATGTTTCTTGCTTGGAAAAATTTCTGATGTTTTGAACAAGTAAATATAGCTTTTTGGATGATTTTTTTTTTGAAGTATTTGATGCATGATGTTTAGAAAATTGGAATGGACTAAATACTTTTGCATGCCGTATTTTGATGGTCTGAAGTAGAGGTATCGATAATCGGGTTTTAAAAAGGACACCTCTGTGTTTTGAAACGTGCAGAAAAGTTAGAATAGAGATTCGGTATTGATACCTTTGCTCAAATATTGATGCTTGGGGTAAATATATTGATATTCTATGACAGGTACTGATAATTTTCGACACTATGACTTTTGAGCGAGAAATAGAATGCAAGTTTAGTACTGATTGTCCGGTGGTATCAATACCACTTAAAGAAAATATAGATACCTTAGGGTTAATAACGATACTTACGTGTTTAAATTTGAAATTTTTCTAAGTGGTCCAAATGCTTGAATTTTTAACACGATTAGTTACATTGATGTAAGTCCAGCATGATTTAATGATTATTAATGTATGCATGACTTAAAACCTGTGCAAATGCGAAGACTAACATGAGTTGGCTTTAATAAAATGAACACTATAATGTACTAGTGAGACGGTGGTGTGGCATCATGATATTTGGGCTCGGCGAATGGGCCAAGTATAGGGTGTTACATGAACCCTATCATTCTTAGACCCATATTCATCCACCAAATTGCGAAGGAAGTACTACTTCTACTAACCTCCCTCTCAGCTTCATCATGATAAAATATTTTTTTAAAAAAATTAAAAGTAGATAAGGGTCATTTTGTTTCTTGGATCAAGTATTGTCACCACACCCATTAGACCATTAACGCCAATCCAGTACTTGTTGTATTTTTCTAGCATTACTTGTGCCATTTTCCTTATATAATCATAAGGAGATGAAAGCGAATTAGATATATCAAGTTTAAGAGTACAAATTTTTGGACAATAAATATTGGCAGTGGGAAATCTTGAAGTAGAGAAGTCAAGGGTGGTAGTACTAAACACATCCAATTTTTCCCATATTTTCTCTACTTTTTCCCAATTTTAATTGCTTGGCGAATTCTTATAAAGATTATCTCGACCACTCAAAACAACAAACACTTCCCTATACTTCATAGCAACTGTAAGAATTTCAAAAGTAGAATTCCACTGAGTCTTGTAATTAAGTGCCATTTTTTTTTATAGTCAGGAACTAATTTCCTAGCTACTTATAGGGGTGAGCATTCGATCGAATCGAATGAAAAAATTTTGAGTTAATCGAGTTGACGAATCATATTTTATCATCCTAATTTGATTTGAAATTTTCTCGAATCGAGTCGAGTGAGATGGAATTCGAATCAAATCGAATCGAATATATTTGTTTGAGTTAAATTTTAAAAAATAATTTTGGGTCCTTGTAACCACTGTCACCCATCGTAATAAAATTTGTCCACCTCAATCAAATTTTTTATTAACTTTCATCACCTCATAATTTATTTATTAATCTTTTATATACGGTTTAGCTTCTTTGCTTGTTAGTTGTTTCAATTATCTTCAAATTCTTGTCACTATGTATTTTAGAATTAAAATATATATTAAATGTAAAATGTGCTTTTTAATAAAAGTTATTTTAAAGATAAAATGTGAAATTGATACCAATATAAAATTTTAATCTGAATATTTTATGGCATAATTAATAATTCAATTTTAATATAAATATTCAATATGACTAAACAATTCAATAATATAAATAATATAAAATGTGAAATTTAATTTAATAATATAAATAGTAGATATAAATAAAATTATTACAGTTTATGTTTAGTGATTTTTTTGAATAATTTTGATTGTTTTGAGAGTATAGGGTGAGAAGTAAAAGTTTAGGGGAAAATAAAAGTTTTGGGGAATAAAAGTTTGAGAGAAAATAAATAGGGAGAGTAAAATTTTGGAGGGAAAATACAAAAGAAAAAAATTTTGGGGGATGGGTTTGGGGTAAATGGGAGGTGGGATGGGAAGGGAGTAAAAGTTTTAGGGGAAAAGTATGAGGGAGTAAAACTTTGGGGGAGGGGAAATAAAAAGTTTTGAGGGTTTTGGGAAGTAAAATTTTGAGAAAAAGTAAATGAGAGAGTAAAATTTTGGTGGGAAATGGATTTTGGGTAGATTGGAGGGTTGGGATGAGAGGGGAGTAAAAGTTTAAGTGGGAAGTGGGAAGGAGTAAAAGTTTTGAGGGAAAATTAAAAAGGTTTGGGAGTTTGGGATAAAAATGTAAAATATTATATTTTGATATTCGAATTATTTGAATTATTTGAGTTATTCGAATTTGAAAACTCAACTCGATTCGAACTCGAAATTCAAAAAAATTTGAGTTGACTCGAATAACTTGATTAACTCGAATAATTCAATTCGTTTAACTCGAAATTCAAATTTTTTCGATTTTTTCGAGTCGAATCGAGTTTTGCTCACCCCTAGCTACTTATTCAAACTTTTGCATCCTTTTGTCAGAAGCATTCCAAAACACAACACCATCTGAAACACCCCAAACTCGGCCCACAAGTCCTGACCGGATCTGGCATGCTTCTTGAGTAAAACGTAGTTAGACTCGTATGACATTTTGAAAATCGTGGTGGTTTCGAAGAAAATAGATTTGGGTTGTTCTCAAGTTAAAAATTGAGTAGAAATTTAATTTTGTACTAAATCGATAATTTCATATTTCAAGAGTTACAAGTTAAAGAAATACCAAATTTTAGAGTTTAATATTTTTGTAACTTGAAAAAAAAAAACCGTAGGTGATTGAGTTTCAAAACAATTGATGTTGTTCGTATCATATCAGAAATTTAAAACGCAATGAAAATAAAACGGTTAAGTAATAATGGCCTTATTACATCAAAATATAACCCAAAATAAATAAATATAAACTTAATAAGAAAACCGAAAATTTGAGCTGTGCATGGCCACCGCTAAGTTCCTGCCGACTCGGTCCATCTATTGAGTGCCATCTGCAAAAAGTTAGCCAACGAAGGGTGAGTCAACAGACTCAGTGTGTAACTACCATCACAGATTCCCAAATCATACAAGGCATAATAAATCACATAAAATAATTGTAAACCATGATGCAACCCAAGCCACCTAGATCCAACCTCTACACATCACCCGTACCTACCGATCACACCGTGGGGATTACTAAATTGACCCTCCATCCGCTACACACCATCGAAGGCAGTCGCTGTAGTCAACTGCACATTGCCATTATAATTGTGGCATAGCCACCAGATAATGTGATAGAGTCACCAGATTCATATTATGTGACATAGTCACCAGATAATGTGACAGAGTCACCAGATATTATGGTAGGAACCACCAGATCACTTCCCTTTCACATAATCACCCATATGCCCATGCAGCATACAAAACATGCTATTTTTCATGCAATTTACCTTACCCCAAAATTATAACGAGATCCACATATTTTCACATCAATGTTATTAAACATTATTTACAAGTGTTAAAGGGGTAACGTACCTGAATGCACTCGTACCATTGAATGGTACCCTTAGCCATATTTCATATTTTCATTAACACATATCTAATATTCTCAACCTAGGGGGAATTAGTGTAGGGCTACACACCTGATTATTCATAGATCTAATCGAAATCCCAAAAATCCCGATCTAACGCACTAGATCCTTTTTTCCTACATTCGACCAACACTAAGCATATTAGCAAAAAGCCATTTGGCTAAACAGTCAAATCCCGTAGGATTATGGCAACCAAAATCCTTACCTTGCTGCCAATTTGGTTGCTAACCAAATCCCAAAACTTCGTGATGATCCCTCCTTGCAATCGGCTAAACACTAGAACACTCAATCGGTTAGTTTTTGGCTTTTGAACGAATAAGGAAACAGATCTAAATCACTAGAACCCTTACCACTGACTTACCGAAAACTATTGGCAGGGAAAAGATGCTCCCGATCTACTACTTAAAATCTCAAAAATCCTAAAAGAAACCGATTGCATGGTTGATTAGAAGTCAAGACAAATGCCGAATTTTGGCTTTTGTTCTACACATGTCGGCAGAGAGGAAATAAGGAAGAATAGTGAAGATTCGGTCATAGCAGACACACCTATTCCAAACCGATTTGAGAAGAGATCAAGAGAGATCTCTACTTGGTTGATATTCAGCCAAAAATTGAGAAGGAATGAGGTGGAAAGGTTTCGGCAATGGCTTAGGAAAACAATGGAGATTCGGCAAGAAACTGAAAAGAGAGAATAGGGGAAGGACAAATGATATTGGTTTTTGATTAACAGTAGAGATTGTGAGAAAAAGAAGAAAAAGAATGATATGGAGGCTCAATTATGATTCGGCTAGAGTGAGAAAGAAGAAGAAGAAAGAATTGAGAGAAAGAAAAGAAAAAGAAAAGTGTTGGTGAGGCTTAACCAAAAATTTGGCTTAAGGGATTTTGGTGACCGAATTTGTCTTCAAGAAGTCCCTTGGCGACCAACTCTCCTCTCTCCATTCAATCCCCTTTTCACTCTACCTTAGCCAATCTCTAAGTATCGGACCCAATCTATACCTCCTCCATCAGAGTCCCTGTGCCATCCACTACTGCCCTTCCTTGCTGAAAAATAAAACTCTAAAACGCTTCCCTTGCTGCTCGAACCTAGGCCCTTCTCACTCTCTGTGGTGTCACCTTACAAGGCCCTAAGTGGTGCCTCCTTGCCACCTTACCACTGGGTTAGTTGTGTTCTAAATCACACAATAAACTCCTTAAGGCCTAGCTCCCTTAATTCCCCTTTTTGGGCTTAAAAAATCTAATAACTCTTAAGGCTCCTATCTACATCCCAAGGTTCTTGAAGCCCTCAAATCACATTCTAATCATACTCAAGCATGCATTCACATACATTTAAGTAAAAATGCATAACCCTTAAATCCCGGATGCTACAGTTCTACCCCCTTAAAATAATTTCGACCTCAAAATTACCTGGGTAAAATAAGTGAGAGTATTGCTGTCGCATCCATGGTTACACCACAGAACTTTGACTAGAGGGACTAGTTTTCTCCGAAGCACCTTCACATCCCGTTCTAGAATCCAAATCGGCTCCTCCTCATAGGACAGATCTGGTCTCAGCTCCACCTCCTCAACCGGTATTATATGAGATGGATCTGATCGGTAACGACGTAGCATCGAAACGTGAAACACATTGTGCATCTGCTTCAACTCCGAAGGCAATTCTAATTGATACGCTACTGGTCCAACCTGCTTCAGATTCGATAAGGTCCTATAAACCTAGGACATAACTTTCCCTTGCGACCAAATCTCATTACCCTCTTCCATGGCGAAACTTTGAGAAACACATAATCTCCCACAGCAAACTCAATCTCCTTCCACTTAAGATCTGTGTATGACTTTTGCCGGTCAGATGCCTCCTTCAACCGTGTCCAAATTACCTTAACCTTTTCTTCCGATTTTGCCACAATTTCTGGACCCAAAACCTGATGTTCTTCCAATTCTGTCCAACATGTAGGAGTGCAAAACTTCCGTCTATACAGCGCTTCGTATGGTGCCATCCGAATACTTACCTGATAGCTATTATTGTACGCAAATTTCGCTAAAGGCAAGAACTCCTCCTAACTCCCTTTGAAGTCTATCACACAACCTCTCAACATATCCCTAGCACTTAAATTACCCATTCAGATTGGCCGTCCGACTGCGGATGGAATGCCGTACTGAAGTCTAGCCTGGTGCCCAAAGCTTGATGTAGGGCCTTCCAAAATCGAGACGTAAACCTCAGATCCCTATCTGAGATAATCGACACCGACACTCCGTGCAGCCTCACGATTTCTGCTACATACAACTTTGCCAATTTCTGCAATGAATAGTCAACCCGCACTAGTATGAAATGTACAGACTTCGTCAACCGATCTACTATCACCCATACCGAGTCCTTCTTAGTAGGCGTAAGGGGAAGCCCACTAACGAAGTCCATGGTAATTTTCTCCCACTTCCATTGTGGAATCTTTATCGGATGAAGCAACCCTGACGATACTTGGTGTTCAGCCTTGACTTGCTGACACGTTAAGCACTTCCCTACAAACTCTGTAACTTCCCGCTTAAGACCAGGCCACCAAAACTGATCCCGTAGATCCCTATATAACTTACTTCCTCTAGGATGCATAGCATAAGAGCTACTATGTGATTCCTGAAGAATTCTTTGCCTTAACTCCTCATCCTTCGGCATACAGACCTTGCCCCAAAAACACAGCACTCCATCACCGTTTACACCAAAATTTTCCAATTCCCCACTTTGTACTTGTAGCAGCTTAGCACTTAGTTCACCATCTAACAATTGTTTCTCCTTAACCTGACTTAGCCACGTCGGCTTCACTTGTAATTTTGCTAGCAAGCTTCCATCATCATAGAGGCTCAAATGTGCAAACATCGCCCTTAACTCCGACACTACTTTCTAACTTAGGGCATCAACCACAACATTCGTCTTGCCCGGGTGATACTCTATTGAGCAATCGTAATCTTGCAACAACTCCACCCACTTACGTTGTCTCAAATTCAGCTCCTTCTGAGTCAGCAAATACTTCAGGCTCTTGTGGTCTGTGTAGATCACCGACCTCTCTCCATATAAGTAATGCCTCTACACCTTAAGAGCGAATACCACCGCCGCTAACTCCAGATCATGCGTCTGATAGTTAACCTCATGTGGCCTCAATTGCCAAGACGCATAAGCGACCACCTTCCGGTCTTGCATAAGGACACATCCCAATCCTGTATGGGAAGCATCACAATATACCACATAGTCCTTCCCTACTTCAGGCTGAATCAAAATCGGAGCCTCTGTCAATACCTTCTTAAGCTTCTCGAAACTCTCATACTGCTTATCCGCCCATACGAAAGGTACCTCCTTCCTTAACAACTTCGTCAAAGGTGCTGCTATTGAAGAGAACCCTTCGACAAATCTCCTATAGTAGCCTGCTAACCCCAAGAAACTATGAACTTCCGCCACAGACTTAGGTGGTTTCCAATCCAATACTGCCTCAATCTTCCGAGGATCTACCCTTATTCCTTCGGCAGACACCACATGCCCTAAGAACGTAACTTCCTTCAGCCAAAATTTGCACTTGCTAAACTTGGCATATAGTTTCTTTTCCCTTAACACTTGTAGCACAACTCGGAGATGCTCATCATGTTCTTCCTCGGACTTGAAATACATTAGGATATTGTCTATGAAAACACCAACGAACCGATTTAGGTAGGGTTGGAAAACCCGATTCATCATGTCCATGAATGCAGCTGGGGCGTTTGTCAAACCGAACGGCATTACCAAGAACTCATAATGCCCGTACCTTGTCCGGAAAGCTGTCTTATGGATATCAGCCTCCTTCACCTTAAGCTGGTGATATCTTGACCTTAGATCTATCTTCTAAAATACTGCGGCCCCCTTAAGTTGATCGAACAAGTCATCTATCCTTGGCAATGGATACTTGTTCTTAATGGTCAGCTTATTCAACTGCCGTTAATCTATGCACATGTGCATATTCCCGTCCTTCTTCTTCACAAATAGGACTGGTGCTCCCCATGGAGACACACTGGGTCGAATAAACCCACGATCGAGTAACTCTTGGATCTGGACCTTGAGCTTTACTAGCTCCTTTGGTGCCATTTGGTATGGAGCAATTGACACAGGAGCTGTACCCGGTAATAAGTCAATTCTGAACTCCACCTCCCTATCCGGGGGTAACCCAAGCAGCTCCTCCGAAAAGATATCCACAAATTCCTTCTTGTTCTAACTCCTCCTCAATGCTTCCTTAGCCTCCAAGGCACCGATCAACATCGGAAAAGCTACACGCCCTTTTCTCACCATATTCTCTGCCTTAAGGGCAGATACCACATTTGACAAGCAATTCCGTCTCTCGCCCATCACCACAACTTCTTTGTCGCCAGGAGTTCTTAACGACATGTGCTTAGCAGCACAATCCACATTCGCATGGTACTTCACTAACCAATCCATGCCTAAGATTAGATCAAACTCCTCAAATGGAAACTCCATCAAGTCAGCCAAAAATTGCGCCCCCTGAACTTCCAAAGGTACTGCCCTAAAGAGTTTGTCTAATACTACTGATTTCCCTAAAGGACTAAGTATAGTCATCTTCCTAGGTACAGTTTCAGAGTTCACATGCAGAGTTCCAGACACCTTACTAGCAATGTATGAATGGGTTGACCCAATATCTATCAACGCAATAAAGGGTAATCCAGAGATAAGGAACATACCCTTTATGACATCAAGTGCATCACCATCCTCCCTCCGACGAACTGCATACACTAGACCCGGCTGTCTCACCTCTGTGTTACCAACACCTCTGCCCGATGTTCCCTGACCTCTTCCAAAACCATTACCTCTACCAATAGGACCACGACCCATTGTGGTTCTTTGTCCACCCTTCTGCTGATTAGGACCCTGACTTACTGGTCGGCTCCCATCTATTTTCATAAGACAGTCCCTAATCATGCGATCCTTGGACCCACACTTGAAACATCCTCCTGTCTTCTTCCAACACTCTCCCAAGTGCATCTTTCCACACTGAGCACAAGTACAGCACTGTCCTCCCGTAGCAACTTGCTGACCTCGCGACCCATCCGTTCTAGGTCTCTTTTGGATATTCCAGATGACCCTGATGATCCGAAACCTCTCTTTGGCTTATTCCTGTCCGTGTTCTATCTCATAAACTCCTTAACTCCTTTAGCAACCTTTGCCTTTTCTACCAACACAGCAAACTCCCGCTCCTGCTGTGGGGCAATCAACAATCTCATGTTATCCCTTAGTCCATCCTCAAACCAGACACATCGTTCATGCTCCGTAGCCACTATACCTCGAGCGTATCAGCTCAACCTTAGAAATTCTGCCTCATACTCCGCTACAAACTTATTTCCCTAAACCAGCCTCAAAAACGACTTCCTCTGCGCATCAACATAGCTGGTTCCAATATACTTCTTCTGATACGCTACCTTAAAATACTCCCAAGTGAGATCATCTACTGTAGCACCATCCCTAACCGTGAGCCACCACTAATATGACTCATAATGGAGAAGCGACACTACCCCTTTTAGTTTCTCCTCGGTAGACAGGTCCAAATAATCCATAATTTGCTCCGTCGCCTTTAACCATACTCAGTCGTATTAGGTGCTACACCAAATATACCACGGAAAAACTCAGCTCCATTAGCTCGGAGCCACTCGGGTATAGATTTCTAGCTCCCATACCTCCACTTGCTCCAGCCACCCTCTCAAGTACTCACAGCATCGCTTGCGATACCGCATCATCTCCCGTCTGATCCTGATATTCCCCACCAACAGCTGGTGGTGGTGGCATCTCATTCTCGGACCCTTGACCAGACCTAACGGGTTTCGACATGGTCATTCGGCCTCTACCACGGCCATGCACATTACGACCACGTCCCCTAGAACTCATCTTTCTGATGTGTATTTATCTGATTAAGAATTTTATGAATTAGTTTTTGTTCCACTGATTTATCGCGATCAGTCTTATGTTTAATAGTTCTAAAAAAAGTAGTTCTTTCGAATTCATACACACACAGTTTCAAGTTCATTCATCCAATCATCAGCATTCATGAACTTGCGTTCATTACAGAAAAGTGTTGTGGTTGTCATTGTTGTTTTTCTCCACTACCCAAGAGTATTTTCGTAATTTGTCCTATAGGGGTATTTTGGTAATTTTCCAAATTAGGGTATTTGAAAATTTTGCAAAATAGAGATTTTTGGTATTTTTGCAAAATAGGAATACTTGGTAGGAAGATTCAACGGTAATATGGTAATTTTATAAACTGAGGGTATTTTTGTAATTTTACAAACCAGGGGTATTTAGATAATTTTGTAAAATATGGTTCCAGATGATTTTATGAAATAAGGGTATTTTGGAAATTTTCAATTCGGGGTACTTCGGCAACCTTCTATACTGTGGGTAGCTTGATAATTTTACAAGTTTAGGGGTAATTTGGTCAATTTGCAAATCAAGGGTATTTGGGTCATTTTTCAAATCAAGGGTATTTTGGTAATTTCAAAATCAAGGTTTAATGTTAGGTTTGTACAAAACAAGGTGACTGGTCCCTTTCGGGTTTTAATTATCGAATTTAGCTTGTGATTGAGTCCTCTTGGTTAGGGTGAACCGTCACTACGCACTAAGTAGGATTCGAGCGGAGAGGAGGTGAGTCACTAGGACTGCTTAAATACCAAGCTCCCCCTGAATCCAATCCTAGACATGCGCTGTGAGTTGCCACACCCTTAACTCGGTGACTCACTCACAGGTTTGTTTGGTTGGACTTTAAATTTTATGTAATTTGGTGTTGGAGTAAGCTAATCCTAGGGTTCAATAACTCCTAATCTACTAATCTACATCCCTATAATTCCCACATACAAATCACACAAGGGTTAGGGGTACTTACCTAGTAGACTTCGGGTCGGAGAGTCAGGTGCCATGCTAAAAAACCTGCTCATTCTTTAGTAAACTCAATTTCAAATAAAGAAAACATTTTGGGCCCAAAAAGCCCTCAAGGCCGAGTTTTGAATCGGGCTCTTGTAACACCCCAAATCCGGTCAGCACACCACAACTGGATCTGGCATGCCACAGAGTAATAACCTTTTAAAAGCGAAAGTTTGTCGGATAATTTTCTTAGGAAACCCTTTTGTCGTACGAAAAGTTTAAAAATCCTTGCTTGAAAATCTACTTATTGTTGCAAGTTTTAGAAAAACATTCAAGTTATCTTTGTTATCATCTTTTAAGTGGTGTTACCCGATGGCAACATTTTTTAAAAAAAAAGAGGAGTTATAGTTTTGAAAACATTGCTTTTTACCGGTTAATTTAACAGCACCATATATCCAACATAGGTATAACATAGTCAAAATATTAGCAAATAATAGAAACCCAAAATAAAACTTAGTGGCCTTATTACAAAACCCAAAACCAAATTTAAAGAAAATTAATAAAATTGAAATAGTAACCAAAAGAAATCAAAACCCAACGAACATGCATGGCCGCCTCAAGTCCTTCCCGGCTCCGTATCCGCAATCTACGCCTCATCTGCAAAAATATAAGGGAAGGGGTGAGTCACCAAGACTCAGTGTATAAATCCCCAACCCGATAGTGCAAGCACTTACACAAATCATTAGCAAATCATGCAAATCAAGCAACCCATAACCTAACCATCCAATCTCCTTTAACTACCCCGTGTGGTCAAAACCACTGGTGGTCAAAACCACTGGTGACCGTAGTCACAAATATATATAAGTATGGTCAAAACCACTGATGACCGGAGTCACAAACCAAGTGATGGGGCCAATCCATCGTGTGGTCAAAACCACTGATGACAATCCCGTATTCAACATGTGGGGCCAACCCACTGTGGTACCAAACCACGGGTTGAGTCACAAATTCATATGTGGTCAAAACCATTGGTGGTCAAAACCACTGGGACTTAGTCACAATTTATAATATCAAGACGGGGCCAACCCGTCGTGTGGTCAAAACCACTGGTGACAGTCTAAAATAAATCATCCCCCTCCTCTCATCAAACCCACCATCATGTCCATATCAATCGTGGCATAAAACATATGATGATGCAAATAACGTATAGCATAGTATATAACAATAACATGATGATGTATATCAAAAATCACACGACAGGGGACTTACCCGGAATTCAAGCTCATACCCACAAGGCATATTCACCGATTTCATTGGCTATAACAGAACATAATAGACATATTATACTAATAAAGTGTGTAAGCGTTACACACCTGTTACTAACGAAATCACTAAATCCCGAAGACCCGATCTACTGCACTAGATCCCTTTTGTCCCGATATTCGGCCAAACCAGAATCAGTAATAAGGCCATTCGGCCAAACTAAAAAAACCCGAATGGTTAACATATGGAACCCCAATCCTTACCTTAACGCTCTTCGGATATTAGCCACAACTCAAGGTATGCGAAATTGATCTCCCCCCTACAATCGGCCAACATCAACACTAAATCTCAATAGCCTTCGGCTTTTCAAAAGAATGATTGACAGGATAGATTGACATGAACCTTACCACAGACTAGAAGAAATCGGTTGGCAGTGAATAAACAACCCCGATCTACTGCTTCAAATCCCGAAGAACCTAGGAGAAATCAATTTTCATAGATTATTAGGAATCATGTCCACAAATGCCGAAATTTGACTTTTGTCCCCATGTGAGTTGACAGAGAAAAGAGAAAGGAAATAATAGAGATTCGGCCAAGAACACTTACCCTCTTCCAATCTGATTAGAAAAGAACCCGAAAAAGATCTACTCTTGGTTGGTATTCGGCCAAAATGACAATAGAAGAAAGAGGGGAAATTTGGCAAAGAGTTGAGTGATGAAGGGAGATTCGGCTATGGTTGATAGAAGAGAAACAAATGGGGTTCGGCTAAAGTGAAAAGAAGAGAATGGAAAAGAAAATATGGAATGGGAGAGGAAAGATTCGGCAAGGGAAGAGGATGAAGATTTCGCCACAAGGGTTTGAGAAAAAGAAAAGGTGAAGTGGACTAAGATGGTTTCGGCTTTGAGCAAGAATGAAAAGAGGAAAAAGAGAGAGAGAGAGAGATGGGGGAGAAGAAGATTCGGCCAAGCACTTTGATAAGGAAAAGAAATAAAATAAAACTAAAGGACTTAGAGGGACATTCGGCTATACCAAAAGCTCCCCAAAACTGATAGCCCCCTTGCCCACAGTCCCCCATTCGGCCAACTCTTCAAGACTCCCACTCATAGTCGCCCCCTCACCTTGCCTTGAATTCCTCTCATCCACTCATTCAAACTTGTTTGAATGAGTCCTACACATATCACTTAAAGTTAGCCTAATCCATATCCCTCCAACAGAGTCCTACCTGAACACACCTCTGCTTGCCTGTGGCGTCAAAAATAAATGAGCAGAAAGGGATTTCTGCAGCTCAAACCAAGGTCCTCCTTGCTCCCTGTGGCGTCATCACCCAAGCACCTTAGTGGTGCCTCCTTTGCCACTTCACCAAGGTAGTTCTTGTGTCCAAATCTGCCAATAAATTCCTTTAACCCCTAATTCTTCTAGCTCCTTCTTCTTAAGTGCTAAAACAAAAATTTTTAGCCATGACCCAAGACTAACCCAAGGTCATGCCTAGACCCCAAGACATATCAAACCAACACAGCATACTTACCAACCCATGCAACCACATGTAAAATGTAGAGACCCCTTTTTAAGGATGTTACATTCTACCCCCCTTAAAAATAATTTTAGCCTCGAAATTACCTGATCAGAAAAGCTGAGGGTATTGCTGCCGCATCACATCCTCAAGTTCCCATGTGGCCTCCTCCGTAACATGGTTCTACCATAAAACTTTCACCAAGGGAACTGACTTTCTACGCAAGACCTTGACATCCCGATCCAAAATCTATACCGGCTCCTCCTCGAAAGACAAGTTCGAGCTCACCTCAATCTCCGCAACTGGCACAACGTGTGATGGATCTGATCGATATCGCCTAAGCATCAAAACATGAAAGGCGTCGTGAATCTAACTTAACTCTACCGAAGCTCGGTGATAAGCTACCGGTCCTACTAAACTTCAATACCGTATGCGGCCCGATAAACCTAGGGCTTAGCTTCCTTTTCGCCCAAATCTCAAACTTTCTTCCATGGCGATACCTTGAGAAAAACCTTATCACCCACTGCATACTCTATATCTCTACGTTTTAGATCGGCGTAAGACTTCTGCCTGTCTGACGCTTCCTTAAGACGAGCCCGAATCACCTTAACCTTATCCTCAATTTTTGCCATCAACTCTGGACCCAAAATCGCCATTCACCCAATTCTATCCAACAGGTAAAAGTACAACACTTCCGTCCATACAGTGCCTCATATGGTGCCATCTGGATACTCGCTTGATAACTATTGTTATAAGCGAATTCTGCCAATGGTAGATACTCCTCCCAACTACCACTGAAATCCAGAACACAGGCCCTTAGCATATCCTCTAAAATCTGGATTACTCTTTTAGACTGTCCATCAGATTGTGGGTGAAAGGTTGTGCTGAAATCCAACCTCGTTCCCAAAGCTTGATGCAAAGCTCTCCAGCTTGATGCAACCTTACTATCTCGGCCACATGCAACTTAGCTAACTTCTGGAGCGAATAATCAACCCTCACCGGTATGAAATGAGCTGATTTGGTCAGGCGGTCCACAATCACCCAGATTGAGTCCTTCTTACTAGGTGTAAGGGGTAGCCCACTGACAAAGTCCATGGTAATCCTTTCCCACTTCCATTAAGGAATCTCCACCGATGAAGTAAACCTGACGGTAGCTGATGTTTAGCTTTGACCTGCTAACACGTCAGACACTTACCCACAAATTCAGTCACTTCTCGCTTCAGCCCTGGCCACCAGAACTGCTTTCACAAATCCCAGTACATCTTGCTACCTCCAGAATGCATAGCATATGGGCTGCTATGTGCATCCTGAAGAATCTTTTGCCTCAACTCGACGTCTTTCGGCATACAAGCCCTCCTTTGAAAACACAACACTCCATCGTGAGTCAAGCTATAACCTTTCAAACCCCTATTCTGTACTTGCAACCTCTGAGCATTCAAACCCTCATCCACTAATTGTTTCTCCTTAATCTGCTCTACCCAAGTTGGCTTTACTTGCAATTCCGCCAACAAACTCCCATCGTCATACAGACTAAGGTGAGCAAACATCGCTCGCAAGTCTGCTACCACCTTACAGCTCAACGCATCAGCCACTACGTTAGCCTTACCTGGATGGTATTCAACCAAATAGTCGTAGTCTTTCAACAACTCAATCCACCTTTGCTATCTCAAAATTAAATCTTTCTGTGTCAAAAGATACTTCAAACTCTTGTGGTCCGTGTAGACTATCGACTTTTCCCCGTACAAATAATGCCTCTAAATCTTCAAGGCAAAAACCACCGCAGCCAACTCCAAGTCATTCGTCGGGTAGTTACCCTCATGCGGTCTCAGCTGTCGAGATGCGTACGCCACTACTTTCCCTTCCTGCATCAGTACACATCCCAAGCCAGTATGTGATGCATCACAGTAGACCGTGAATAACTTTTCTACCTCAGGCTAAACCAGAACCGGAGCTTCCGTTAAAATCTTCTTCAACTTGTCAAAACTTTCCTGTTGTTTCTCTGACCACACAAATGGAACTCCTTTCCTTAATAATTTGGTCAACGACGCCGCAATTAGAGAAAATCCTTCCACAAATCTTAGGTAATACCCCGTCAGACCTAGAAAACTCTGAATTTTTGCAACCAACCTAGGCGGTTTCCAATCCAACACCGCCTCAATCTTACGAGGGTCAACTCTAATCCCTTCAGCGAACACTACGTGACCTAAGAAAGTCACTTCCCTAAGCCAGAACTCGCACTTACTGAATTTGGCAAATAGCTGCTTCTCCCTCAGAATTTGCAAAACCACCCGCAAGTGCATATCATGATCCTCCTCCGTCTTTGAGTACACCAATATGTCGTCTATAAATACTACAACAAACTGGTCCAAATACTACTGGAACACCCGATTCATCAAGTCCATGAATGCTATCGGTGCATTGGTTAACCCGAATGGCATCACCAGTAACTTGTAATGCCCATACCGAGTACGAAATGTCGTCTTATGAACATCAGCCTCCTTCACTTTGAGTTGATGGTACCCCGACCTGAGATCTATCTTCGAGAAAACTGATGCACCCTTAAGTTGATCAAACAAGTCGTTAATCCTGGGCAACAGATACTTGTTTTTGATCGTCAACTTGTTCAGCTGGCGGTAATCTATACACATCCGCATTGTACCATCTTTTTTCTTAACAAAGAGCACAGGTGCTCCCCAAGGAGATATACTTGGTCGAATGAAACCTCGATCCAACAACTCCTGGATTTGAACCTTCAGCTCCGCCAATTACTTTGGCACCATTCTATATGGGGCTATAGACACTGGCGCAGTTCCGGGTAACAAATCTATACCGAATTCTACTTTCTGATCTGGAGGCGGACCAAAAGTTCTTCGAGAATCGTCGAGAAATTTCTTTCTTGTTGAGCATTCTCCACTCTCGACTCCTTGGCCTCCACGGCACACACCCAAACCAGAAATGCCTCACAACCCTTCCTGACCATTTTCTCCGCCTTCAGTGCGGAGACCACATTGGATAAGTAATCTCTCCTATTACCTATCATCACCACCTCCTCACCTTCCATTGTCCTCAACACCATGCACTTAGCCTCGCAATCCAAACTAGCCTGGTACTTCACCAGCCAATCCATCCCAAGAATCAGATCGAACTCCCCAAACGGCAGTTCCATCAAATCCGCCAAGAACACGACCCCTTGAAGTTCTAGGGGTACATCCCTATATAGTTTACTTACTTTTACAAAGTGACCTAAAGGGCTTATCACAGTCATCTTCCTAGAAGTAATCTCAGAGTCTAAGTTCATAGTTTCCACTATGCTACTGGCTACATACGAGTGCATCCAACCCACATCTATCAAAGAATTATAAGGAAATCCGAAGATTAAGAACGTATCGGTTATGACGTCCGGTGCGTCACCCTCCTCTCGATGCCTTGCTGCATAGACCAGTCTAGGCTGTCTAGCCTCTGTACCATCTGCACCTCTGCCTGGTGCTCCACGGCCTCTACTAGAGCCATTACCTCCCCTACCAACACCATGGCCCCTCTGTGGTTGCTGACCATCCCTCATATTCTGAGTACGATTCTGATCCCCAGACTGCAACCTAGCTGACCTCTGTGGACAATCCCTCACTCGGTGACCCATCGATCCACACTCAAAGCATCCCCTATTTTCAGTCCAACATTCCCCCGTGTGAGACTTCCCACATCGAGCACATCGTGGCGACCATCGAGTATCAACAAAGAGAGAGCCTAGCGACTTGATTCGACCTACTATATCTACCCCATTTCTGCTGATTCCCGGTAGACCCAGATGATCCAGAATTGCTTTTACTCTATTCCGGTCTTGATTTTGTCTTACCGACTGTTTCACTTCCTCAGCAACTTTGGCCTTTTCCACTAAGACCGTAAATTCTCTCTCCTACTGTGGAGCAATCAGCAACCTTAGATCATCCCTTAACCCGTCCTTGAACCTGACGCATCGCTCATGCTCTGTTGCTATGATGCCCCGAGCATATCGGCTCAACCTTAAGAATTCTACCTCGTATTCCGATACGGACTTACTCCCCTGAACCAGCCTCAGGAATGCCTTCCTCTGCACATTAATGTAACTGGTCCTGACATACTTCTTCTGATAAGCTGCCTTGAAATAATCCCAAGTAAGATCATCTGTTGCAGTCCCATCCCGAACTGTGAGCCACCACTGATATGACTCATCTCGAAGAAGTGACACTACTCCTTTTAGCTTTTCCTCGGCCGTCAGATCCAAATCATCCACGATTCATTCCGTCGCTTCCAACCAATACCCAGCTGTATTGGGCGCCACACTAGATACACCTCGAAATACTTTAGCTCTATTGGTTCGGAGTCGCTCAGATATGGATTTTTGAGCTCCCGCACCTCCACCTACTCCAACCACTCAAGCACTCGCAGCATCTCCTGCGACACTGCATCATCCCCCATCTGATCCTGGTACTCAATGCCAGCAGCTAGTGGTGGTGGTATCTCATTTTTTGACCCTTTTCCAGACCTAACCGATTCTGATACGGTCATTCTACCTCTACCACGTCCTCGCACATTATGACCATGTCCCCTAGTACTCATGTCTATAATCGCGATTTATCTGCTTAAGAATTTTTTTATGAATTAGCTTCTGTTCCACTGATTACCCATGAATAAGTTTTATGTGAAGTAGTTTGGTAGTGGTTCTTTCGATCATCACAAAGTTTTCATTTCCAGTCTTCTACCCTTATTCCACGTGTAGGGGTATTCTCGTTATTTCACTACCTAGGGTATTTTTGTAATTTAACCTATCAGGGTATTTTTAGTAATAAAACAGGGTTAATTTGAGAACCTTTACAAATTGTAGATAATTCAAAAGTTCCAAAAATCGGGGGTATTTTGGTAATTTCATAAATTAGGGGTATTTTTGTAATTTTCTCCCAAAATACGGTTCTAGGTGATTTTACAAAATAAGGGTGTTTTGAAAATTTTCACTTCGAGGGTACTTCGATAATTTTCCATACTGAGGGTATTCTGAAAATTTTTACAAGTCAGGGGTAATTTGGTCATTTTTCAAATCAGGGGTATTTTGGTCATTTTCCAAATTGGGGGTATTTGGTCATTTTCCAAATCAGGGATATTTTGGTCATTTCTTAAATTAAGGTTACTGTGGCAATTTCGAAATCAAGGTTTAATTTTTAGAGTGTTACAAAACATGATGGCTGGTCCATTTCGGGTTTTAATTATTAAATTCGGCCTGTGAATAAGTCGTATTAGCTAGGGTGAACCGTCACTACGCACCAGGTAGGATTCGAGTGAAGAAGAGGTGAGTCACTAGGACTGCTTAAATACCAAGCTCCCCCTGAATCCATTCCTAGACATGCGTACAACGGTTGCCACACCCTTAACTCAATGACAAACTCACAGGTTTGTTTAGTGGATCTTTAAGTCTTATGTAATTTGTGATGGAGTAAGCTATTCCTAGGGTTCAATAACTCCTAATCTACTATTCTATGACCCTAAAATACCCATTTTCCCCACATATAATTCACACAATAGTTAGGGATACTTACCTGGGAGGATTGGTGCCGGAGACTCGGTGCCATGCTGTTCAACCCATGTACCTTTTCCATAAAACTTTTTAAGACCCTACTTTAAAACATTTTGGGCCTCGGGCCAACAGCCAAGCTTTTGAACTTGGCTCTGATACCAAAATTGTAACACCCCAAACCCGGTCAACACACCACAACCGGATCTGGCATGCCACGGAGTAATAACCTTTTAAAAGCGAAAGTTTGTCGGATAATTTTCTTAGGAAACCCTTTTGTAGTACGAAAAGTTTAGAAATCCTTGCTTGAAAATCTACTTATTGTTGCAAGTTTTAGAAAAACATTCAAGTTATCTTTGTTATCATCTTTTAAGTGGTGTTACCCGATGGCAATGTTTTTAAAAAAAATGAGGGAGTTATAGTTTTGAAAACATTGTTTTTTACCGATTAATTTAACAAGACCATATATCCAACATAGGTATAACATAGTCAAAATATTAGCAAATAATAGAAACCCAAAATAAAACTTAGTGGCCTTATTACAAAACCCAAAACCAAATTTAAAGAAAATTAATAAAATTGAAATAGTAACCAAAAGAAATCAAAACCCAACGAACATGCATGGCCGCCTCAAGTCCTTCCCGGCTCCGTATCCGCAATCTACACCTCATCTGCAAAAATATAAGGGAAGGGGTGAGTCACCAAGACTCAGTGTATAAATCCCTAACCCAATAGTGTAAGCACTTACACAAATCATTAGCAAATCATGCAAATTATGCAACCCATAACCTAACCATACAATCTCCTTTAACTACCCCGTGTGGTCAAAACCACTGGTGGTCAAAACCACTGGTGACCGTAGTCACAAATATATATAAGTGTGGTCAAAACCACTGATGACCGGAGTCACAAACCAAGTGATGCGGCCAACCCATCGTGTGGTCAAAACCACTGATGACAATACCGTATTCAACATGTGAGGCCAACCCACTGTGGTACCAAACCACTGGGACGAGTCACAAATTCATATGTGGTCAAAACCACTGGTGGTCAAAACCACTGGGACTTTGTCACAATTTATAATATCAAGACGGGGCCAACCCGTCGTGTGGTCAAAACCACTGGTGACAGTCCAAAATAAATCATCCCCCTCCTCTCATCAAACCCACCATCATGTCCATATCAATCGTGGCATAAAACATATGATGATGCAAATAACGTATAGCATAGCATATAACAATAACATGATGATGTATATCAAAAATCACACGACAGGAGACTTACCCGGAATTCAAGCTCATACCCACAAGGCATATTCTCCGATTTCATTGGCTATTAAAGAACATAATAGACATATTATACTAATAAAGTGTGTAAGCGTTACACATCTGTTACTAACGAAATCACTAAATCCCGAAGACCCAATCTACTGCACTAGATCCCTTTTGTCCCTACATTCAGCCAAACCAAAATCAGTAATAAGGCCATTCGACCAAACTAACAAAACCCGAAGGGTTAACTCATGGAACCCCAATCCTTACCTTAACGCTCCTCGGATATTAGCCACAACTCAAGGCATGCGAAACTGATCTCCCCCTACAATCGGCCAACATCAACACTAAATCTCAATAGCCTTCGACTTTTCAAAAGAATGATTGACAGGATAGATTGACATGAACCCTTACCACAGACTAGAAGAAATCGGTTGGCAGAGAATAAACAACCTTGATCTACTACTTCAAATCCCGAAGAACCTAGGAGAAATCGATTTTCATAGATGATTAGGAATCATGTCCACAAATCCAAAATTCAGCTTTTGTCCCCATGTGAGTCGATAGAGAAAAGAGAAAGGAAATAAAAGAGATTCAGCCAAGAACACTTACCCTCTTCCAATCTGATTAGAGAAGAACCCAAAAAAGATCTACTCTTGGTGATATTCGGCCAAAATGACACTAGAAGAAGGAGGGGAAATTCGGCAAAGAGTTGAGTGATGAAGGGATATTCGGCTATGGTTGATAGAAGAGAAACAAATGGGGTTCGACTAAAGTGAAAAGAAGAGAATGGAAAAGAAAATATGGAATGGGATAGGGAAGATTCGGCAAGGGAAGAGGATGAAGATTTCGACACAAGGGTTTGAGAAAAAGAAAAGGTGAAGTGGACTAAGATGGTTTCGGCTTTGAACAAGAATGATAAGAAGAAAAAGAGAGAGAGAGAGATAGGGGAGAAGAAGATTCGACCAAGCACTTTGAGAAGGAAAAGAAATAAAATAAAACTAAAGGACTTAGAGGGACATTCGGCTATACCAAAAGCTCCCCAAAACTGATAGCCCCCTAGCCCACAGTCCCCCATTCAGCCAACTCTTCAAGACTCCCACTCATAGCCACCCCCTCACCTTGCCTTGAATTCCTCTCATCCACTCATTCAAACTTGTTTGAATGAGTCCTACACCTATCACTTAAAGTTAGCCTAATCCATATCCCTCCAACATAGTCCTACCTGAGCACACCTCTGCTTGCCTGTGGCATCAAAAATAAATGAGCAGAATGGGATTTCTGTAGCTTGAACCAAGGTCCTCCTTGCTCCCTGTGGCGTCATCACCCAAGCACCTTAGTGGCGCCTCCTTTGCCACTTCACCAAGGTAGTTCTTGTGTCCAAATCCGCCAATAAATTCCTTTAACCCCTAATTCTTCTAGCTCCTTCTTCTTAAGTGCTAAAATAAAAATTTTTAGCCATGACCCAGGACTAACCCAAGGTCATGCCTAGACCCCAAGACATATCAAAACCAACACAGCATACTTACCAACCCATGCAACTACATGCAAAATGCAGAGACCCCTTTCTAAGGATGTTATGACTCTGATACCAAATTGAAACACCCCAAACCCAGCCCACAAGTCTTGACCAGATCTGGCATGCTTCTTGAGTAAAATGTAGTTAAGTCTCGTATGACATTTTGAAAATCGTGGTGGTTTTGAAGAAAATAGATTTGGGTTGTTCACAAGTTAAAAATTAAGTAGAAATTTAATTTTGTACTAAATCGATAATTTCATATTTCAAGAGTTACAAGTTAAAGAAATACCAAATTTTAGAGTTTAATATTTTTGTAACTTGAAAAAAACCGTAGGTGATTGAGTTTCAAAACAATTGATGTTGTTCGTATCATATCAGAAATTTAAAACGCAATGAAAATAAAACGATTAAGTAATAATGGCCTTATTACATCAAAATATAACCCAAAATAAATAAATATAAACTTAATAAGAAGACCAAAAATCGAAATGTGCATGGCCACCGCTAAGTTCTCACGACTCGGTCCATCTATCGAGTGCCATTTGCAAAAGTTAGCCCACGAAGGGTGAGTCAATAGACTCGATTGTGTAACTACCATCACAGATTCCCAAATCATACAAGGCATAATAAATCACATAAAATAATTGTAAACCATGATGCAACCCAAACCACCTAGATCCAACCTCTACACATCACCCGTACCTACCGATCACACCGTGGGGATTACTAAATCGACCCTCCATCCGCTACACACCATCAAAGGCGTTCATTGCGATCAAGCGCACATCGCCCTTATAATTGTGGCATAGCCACCAGATAATGTGACAGAGTCACCAGATTCATATTATGTGACATAGTCACCAGATAATGTGACAGAGTCACCAGATATTGTGGTAGGAACAACCAGATCACTTCCCCTTTCACATAATCACCCATATGCCCATGCAACATACAAAACATGATATTTTTCATGCAATTTACCTTACCCCAAAATTATAACGGGATCCACATATTTTCACATCAATGTTATTAAACATTATTTACAAGTGTTAAAGGGGTAACGTACCTGAATGCACTCGTACCATTGAATGGTACCCGTAGCCATATTTCATATTTTCATTAACATATATCTAATATTGTCAACCTAGGGGGAATTAGTGTAGGGCTACACACCTGATTATTCATAGATCTAATCGAAATCTCAAAAATCCCGATCTAACGCACTAGATCCCTTTTTCATACATTCGGCCAACATTAAGCATATTAGCAAAAAGCCATTCGGCTAAATAGTCAAATCCCGAAGGGTTATGGCAATCAAAATCCTTACCTTGCTACCGATTTGGTTGCTAACCAAATCCCGAAACTTCGTGATGATCCCCCTTGCAATCGGCTAAACACTAGAACACTCAATCGATTAGTTTTCGGCTTTTGAACGAATAAGGAAACAAATCTAAATCACTAGAACCCTTACCACTAACTTACCAAAAACTATTCGCAGGAAAAAGATGCTCCCGATCTACTGCTTCAAATCCCAGAAATCCTAAAAGAAATCGATTGCATGGTTGATTAGAAGTCAAGACAAATGCTGAATTGTGGCTTTTGTTCTACACATGTCGACAAAGAGGAAATAAGGAAGAATAGTGGAGATTCGGTCATAGCAGACTTACCTATTCCAAACCGATTTGAGAAGAGATCAAGAGAGATCTCTACTTGGTTGATATTCGGCCAAAAACTGAGAAGGAATGAGGTGGAAAGATTTCGGCAATGGCTTAGGAAAACAATGGAGATTGACGAAACGAAAAGAGAGAATAGGGAAGGACAAATGATATTTGGTTTTTGATTAACAGTAGAGATTGTGAGAAAAAGAAGAAAAAGAATGATATGGAGGCTCAATTATGATTCGGCTAGAGTGAGAAAGAAGAAGAAGAAAGAATTGAGAGAAAGAAAAGAAAAAGAAAAGTGTTGGTGAGGCTTAACCAAAAATTCAGCTTAAAGGATTTTGGTGACCGAATTTGTCATCCAAGAAGTCCCTTGGCCAGCCAACTCTCCCTCTCTCCATTCAATCCCCCTTTTCACTCTACCTTAGCCGAATCTCTAGCTGTCAGACCCAATCTATACCTCCTCCATCAGAGTCCCTGTGCCGTCCACTACTGCCCTTCTTTGCTAAAAAATAAAACTACAAAATGCTTCCCTAGCTGCTCGAACCTAGGCCCTTCTCACTCCCTGTGGCGTCACCTTACAAGGCCCTAAGTGGCGCCTCCTTGCCACCTTACCACTGGGTTAGTTGTGTTCTAAATCACACAATAAACTCCTTAAGGCCTAGCTCCCTTAATTCCCCTTTTTGGGCTTAAAAAATCCAATAACTCCTAAGGCTCCTATCTACATCCCAAGGTTCTTGAAGCCCTCAAATCACATTCTAATCATACTCCAGTATGCATCCACATACATTTAAGTAAAAATACATAACCCCTAAATCTCGGATGCTACACTATCACTAATTCTTTGGACACCATCAACTACAACAACACTTATCCCATCTTGAACAATAAGATTTAATATATGAGCACAACAACGCATACAAAAAATTTGGCTGTGCAAAAGAAGGAAACCATAAAGAAACTCTCCACGCAAAATATCTATCATTGCATCATTAGTCATACAACTTTCAACAGTGACAGCAAACAATCTAAGATTAAGATTCCAAGACTGAATGCATTCTTTCAAAGTGTCAGCAAGTACCTTAGCAGTGTAAAGGGCTGGGACATAAAAAAACCTATCATATGTGATAAATAAAAGGTTACTAAACCAACTAAAAAAGATCTATCCCTAACAAATTTCAAAAGAATGCAATACCTTATGATTCGACTTTGTAATCTCCAAGCATTATCAATAAAATGTGCAGTGACAGCTATATAGTGTTTTCTTTGGTTATTTGCGCTCCACTTGTCAGTAGTTAAGGAAATCCTACTCTTTGCTTTTCTCAACAATGTATTGATATTCTCCTTTTTAGAAACATATCTTTGCATGATGTCTTTCTTAGTTGTATTCCGACTTGGTACTTTGAACCCTAGTTGAAATGTCTTAGAATACTTTCTAAAAACATAGTGCTCAACCATGTTAATGGGGTACTCGTGCAAAATAATCATTTCTGTCAAGTCTCTTCTCGCATCCTCTTGGTGGAACTCATGATATCAAGGTCAATGTGTCACGTTTGTCAATAGGATTAGTCTTTACACATATTCTTTTTGGAAAAAAATTTAAATGATCTTTCAAGTGGGTTGTTCCAACTTTTCTTCGACCAGCAAGAAGCTTGGAACAATGGTTGCACTCAGATTTTATGGCATCACCAACTCGCTTTCTTGTGAAATCAATTCAAATTGATGATGTATGTCTACTAGTTAAAAGTAGAATAGAAGGATCCTTTAAACCACTATCTACTGGGCTTTCGACATCATCCAATGAAATCAGAGTACAACTCGCCGAAGTCGATGGTTTTGAGGGGTGGCAGCATTAGCATCTAGACCTACGATTTCCCTAAACATGAACAAAACAAAATAATAACTAACAAAGAAAAGAACAAGAACAAAACAAAAAAAATCACTCAATGGAACAAAAAAAAATTAATGTAATGACTCCATATTGGAAAACTAGATTTGGAAAATGCAACGGAAAATAAATTTAGAGAAAAATTAAAGTTTAAAAAAAATCCAAACTAATAACTTTGTTGTGATATCTAAAGTAATAAACACTTAATCAAAATTATACCTCTTCGATTCATCTAAGATGAACCCTTTGATCGAGTAGGGTTTAGGGTTTAGTGTTTGATGGTGTCAATTAAAAAAAAGGTTAAGGGCTCAAACCCAAAAACTCATAAACATTGATGGTATTTTTGATAATTATGCCTATTTTAAATTGCAAACTTAAGTACTCTGCGAACTATTGATGTTTATAGAACCTATATTATTGTATGCAAACTTATGTTATTTATTTTTGTGAACTCCTAAGTCTTTTACTGTTGACATAAGAACATTTCCCTTGATATTTTGTAAAGCTCGCATGTTTATATTTTGTGTATGAAATAATTCTGCTGTAGTGTTATACTTTAACACATTATTAGTTGTTAGAAAGTGGTGTGTTGGAGGTTAGGTTGGGAGTTAACGGAGAGTCACTTTGGTGGCTAATGTGCGAATTTGGGTTGAATCTACTTGGCAAAATTTGGAGTGTTACAGTGTGTCGCGCCATGGATTGTGTCAACACAACAATGAATTACAACATTCTTAGGCTCACATGGTTGTGTCACGCCATGGAGTAGTTGTGTGACGACATGGGTTCAATTTGGTCTCTCCAGGACTTGTAGAAGTTTGTCGGTTGTTCGTACATGTTCTCTACAAACGTCTAGCTCTTCCGTTTTGATCGAAAACATATTTTGCACTTATTCTTAACACAGAAAAAAGTCTAATTCCTACGTCTAAAAAAAATTAAAAACCAATTAATATACAATATTTAAAAATTAATCAAAATCGAAGTTTTGAAATTTATGTCGCACTACCAGCCTTGTCTAGTAATTCCTTGAATTTTACCACATACTTCAAATGTCGGTCTCGCCCGTCTTAGCTTTTCCACTTGTTCCTTCTTCCATCAGAGTCTCACCATTTTTTTTTGTTCCTTCATAATCTGATTTCCTACACTAACACAACTAAAGCGACACCTTCGATTGAGACTGTTAGGGATTAAATTAAATAAAGCGTAGCACTCCTCCCAAGCTAATCTCTCACTATGGGAATCACAGCCACATTTGAACACTTCTATTTCGTCATCCATATTTATGATTAGCTCATTTGGCTCAAGATCGATTGTCGATTTAGAAGTGGCCAAAATGGCCTACCTAATAGAATGGAGATTTCTCGATCTTCATTGAAGTTGAGAACTACAAAGTCGACAGGAATTATAAATCCCCGTACCCCAACCAATACATCTTCAAGTACACCTTTTGGGTGCACTAAGGATCTATCGGCAAGTTGTAACATTCTTGAGGTGTTTTTAAGATCCCTAGTCTGAGTGTCTGATAGATCGATGGGGGCATTAAATTTATACTAGCCCCTTAATCGCAGAGGGTTATGCTGAAATATCAATCCCCTAACTCTATTGGGATTGTGAAACTGCCTAGATCTTTTAACTTCGATGGTATCTTCTTTTTAATTAGCGTGTTACACGAGGCATCAATGTCAATTTGCTTGTCCTTTTTCCTTTTCATATGCCTTTTTATAATTTCATTCAAGTACTTGGCATATTTTGGAACTTTATCAATAAGTTCTAATAGCGAAAAATTCACATTGAGAGATTTAAATAAATTAAGAAAACTTATAAAATCTACCTCGTCCCTCTTTTTCTTGTCATCTAGTCGCATTAGGAATGGTACCTTTGTTGTGCTCAATTCCCAGCTCTCTGAGGGTTGTTCTCCGTGTTGCTTAAAGGTTCTTGCCATTTTATTTTTCAATCATTAACATTAATTGGCTCATTTGGCTCTATATATTATCCATTCAGGATTTGATCCATTCACATGTAGCTTGGACTTATTGAATTTTCATCTTCATTGTTTTATCTTGACTGCCTCCGGACGAACTAAAGTCTAGAGTGTGAATACTGCAACATAAGATATGAAATTGAGGTGGTGCCCGCAAGTATAAGAGTCATATTGTAATATAGTTTTTATAACGAAGTAGGTGCATAATCCAAGGTTCGTACCATGGGGAAGCGAGTGCTAAATTAATATTAATCTAAAAGTAAATAGATCTAATTATTACTTTAGATAAATTATATTACTAAAAAAACATAAAGTAAAGAATTTAGGTTTTATCATAATGGAATAAAACATGCATAAAATAATGAAACGAAAAAATAATGTGTAATTCAACCAAATCTAAGCATGGGTGATTAGCTCGTTTCGGTGATCATAACTAATTTCTATTTTGGGCTTCTACTCAATCAACTAGTCGTTACCCTAGCAGGATCTCTCAATCTTCCACTAAACTAACGAGTCAACAAGAACTACTTATCTCTTGACCTCATAGTCCAAACTAGATTGGGGTAAGAGGGAATAGGAAGAATCAATTTTGAGTTAATTCTCAACTAGATGACTTCCTAGGGTTGTTAGACCTAGGGTTTAAGTTCTTCCTATCCCAAACAGTCGATTCGTTAAGAAAACCATACATAGAAATTACTTAATCACACTTCCACTCACTAATCCCCCATAAGAGTATTAGTTCCTCATGGATTTCATAAACAATGTAAACTTGATAAATAAAGTAAACATGAAGGAAAAATCAAGAATAAAAGTCTAAGAAGAAATCTTGATCGTATTGATTGATTGAAGCACGAAAAACCACAAAGTGTTTGCTCGAATCCACAAATCAGATTCCTAGAATATCACAAACGAAAAGAAATTGAAAAAAATCCTAAGTCTAAAAAGTAATACAAACTGAAAACTAAATTGAAAGAAAAACTATAAGTTACCGAAAAGGTCCCCTCTCAAGTGTTTAATGAGTCTATTTATAATGTTAGGGTTGGTCGTCGTCCTTAGCCCTAGGTCGGCTGATGTTTTTACATTAATTTTCATTGTACAGACCAAAATGCCCTTAGCTTGTTAATGCTTTCATGTATAGGGTCGATGTTGCAACATTCACTACTTATGTTGTAACACTGAAAGCAGTTTGCTTGGCTCAGGCTTAGCTTCATGGGTGTGTCGCAACATCCACTAGCTATGTTGAATCACCAAAGGCAGACTTGGTATTTTGGCATTCTATTCATTATCTTGCTACATTTAACTCCTTGTGTTGCATCACTGCAACCAGCCTTGAGTTCCCATGCCTTTGAATAGTGTCCTAGACATTTATTAAGTATGTTAGTCTTCCCTTAGGCCTCTTTCAGCCCCTGTGGTCATAAAATGGCTCAATTAAAATTTTTTTAAATGAAAACTGATATTGGAAAAACTAAGTAAAATATAACAAATTTGCTCATATTCAACTCCCTAAGTATGAAAACTAGTTAAATTTACTACAATGAATTGCGACGGGTCACATCCTCCCTTTAGTCGATCAAATCTTTAACCACATGCAACACGATCATTTCCCACAAATCATTGTTGCAATGGTGGAGGTTGGCATGGAGGGTTCGATTAGGGTTGTGCTTGATTTGCACCTCATTGATTACCTCCCCACTTGAAGTTCAAATGATCCCTCTAACTGGGGTTATAAGTATTTTAGTAGAGATCTCGACCCTATTATTTACGTAGCCCACCTTTTAAGGTTGGTTTTCAGAATAAGGCTTCGTTCTTGTCGGCTTGACAGGTGTATTCAAACTGTTAATCTTTTCAAAGATTCGTTGAAATCAATCATCTTCGTTCTCTTCATTCATTGCTTTCATCATCAGAGGCTTAGATTTGTACATACACCTCTAATTGGGCCACATGTATGAGTTCATGGCCATGTCTTCAATAATTTTATAAGCTCACTCGTACGTATAGCACATGAGAGATTCATTGGATGCTTCATTTAAGGTAGACTTGAAATGTTTGTCAACACCGTTATAGAATATTTTGATCTAAAGCCATGCTTGCAGTCATGATGGGGAATTTCCTTAGCATCATCTTAAATCGTTCTCATGCCTCGCACGATGAATCACATTCAAATTGTTTTAAATTGGTAATTTCTTGCCTTAACTGAATTGTAACACCCCTTACCCGTAACCGATGCCGGAACCTGCTACGAGGCATTACCAAACTTAACATACATCATCATGCAATATCGGACTATAAATTTTCATTCCAACTTAAAAATTTTCATTTGAAATCATAATGTCCCTAGTATAGGTCTACGAGACCCAAGACATACATTTGGAGTTATTCAAACTAAACTGGAAACTTACGAGCACTTAGAAATTTTTTACACAAAACAGGGCCACACACCCATCTGGGCGGGCCGTGTGGTCACACACGCCCATGTTCTTGGACCGTGTAGATTTTATTTTTCATTTCAAACTTACGGGTTTTCATACAACCTGGCATACCCCCGTGTCTTTACCCGTGTGTGAAAACCTTGATATTCTGTTTATGACATCAGCAAACCTCTAGGACCCACGGCCTAGTCACAGCCCGCGTGCTAGCCCGTGTGATGAACTGAATTTTTTGCAAATTAGATGCAGGGGACACACGGCCCATCAACACGCCCTTAGGGCTGACCGTGTGTCACACCCGGCCTAGACAAATGCCCATGTGCCTACCCATGTGGACAATTATAAGGCTATTTACCAAGACAATTGCCACCCTGAAAAAAAAAACAACCACACATATACCATTTCAATGCAACACACATCTTTACAATAAGGCATCTCTAATATCCAAGTTCAAGACATCCACACCATAATTCCACACTACATTCATCATGCATATGCTTTACACATTGCTCATTCAATTTCATAAGCTTGCACTTCATGAATTTCATCATCATTGAATAGATATAACTTAGCTAGTACTGGCCAATTCCACTGGCCATTTACAAAATGAAATGAGTAACATTAGTAGCCAACACCTTGGCTAACCAATATGACATATAACAAGATGACCAAGTTCCTATATATTCCATACCCAAAATAATCAAACTTTACTATACCAAAAGAATAATTTGATAGTATGAACCGAGCTCCGACGTCTTACGATCACCGAGCTAGCTTGACGATACTACAGGAAAAAGGAAAAGGGAAGTGAGTAAGCGTAAAGCTTAGTAAGTTTGCATGTAATAAATAGCAACATAAAATCTCATGATACATTCATACTTTACTTTAAGTAATAACACAAATTCTCAAGCACATTGACATGGCTTACACATTCTTACTCTTACCAGTCACATATCACACATTGGACTTATTTCTCGTGAGTTTGTATACTTGTATCACTCATCACATAACTTTAGTACTTTTTCATCCTTAACATAACTTAGCACCGTGCCACCTTTAATTTAAAAATTTAGCTCTTTACCCATTGAACCACTTGGAATATTGAAGGATACCGGAGTTCGTTATACACTTAGTAAGATGCCAATGTCATATCCCAGATATGGTCTTACATGGGACCACATGTCAATGCCAATGCCATATCCCAGATATGTTCTTACATAGGACCACATGTCAATGTCGATGCCGATGCCATATCCCAGATATGGTCTTATGCACGATCTCATATTGATGTCGACGCGATATCCCAAATATGGTCTTATACGCGATCGTATATTGATGCCATGTCCCAGACATGGTCTTACACGATTTTTTTATTCGATGCCGATGCCATATCCTAGATATGGTCTTATACGGGATCTCAATTCGGTGGGAGGCCATGTCCCAGACGTGGTCTTATACGGGACCTTATAATCTCATGTCTTGACAATGGTATCCTTTCTATTCCTAAGGTCAACTAGGACTTTCACATCATAAAACTTCGTCATATTCTCATCAAAATATCATTGATCATTTTCATAGAAATAATATACATCTTCATGAAATGTCAAGCATATTTAAGCATAAGAACATGACGTTGAATTATTACACACAAAACTTACCTCGTTATCAAAATGTGTATAATTATTCGATTTAATCCACCACCTTCTTCATTCCTCGATTTCGGTCTAGACTTCATGTTTCTTGATCTATAATGACAATTTCACTCATTTAATGATCACATTGACTAAATCGAACCATGAATCATACTTTACTAAAATTAAAATTTTGCCCCTATACTTTCACATATTTACAAAATGGTCCCTAGGTTTGTATAATGAAATACTTTCATTTCCTTGGTTACTCAAGCCTAGCCGAACCTATCTAAGCTTATAGTAGCTCATATTTTCTTTCAAAACTGGTTTTTACTACACATTTTATCACTTTTACAATTAGGTCCTTTTTATGAGTTTTCCATGAAAAACACTTAGAAAAAGATATTTATCATACATCAAACTTTCATATTCCTGCATTAAACATCAAAATACAAGTATGTCATACATGGTTAAATTTTTGAACATGACCTCTAGCTCAAAATATAGCTAGAAATAGCTAAACCGAGCTACGAGGATCTCAAAAATACGAAGAACATTAAAAACGGGGCTAGGAGGTACTTACAATCAAGCTTGAAAGATGACAAAACCCTAGCTATGGTGAGCTTGAAATTTTTGGCAATGGGGAGGAAGATGGACATCAATTTTGACTTCTTTTTCCTTTTAATTAACTTATTAACCAAATGACCAAAATGCCCTTAAGGCCCCTTTCTTGAGATTTTTCCTTCCCATGCCCATTTTTGTCCATCATAAGATATAATGGTCTAATTGCTAAATAAGGACCTCTAATAATTTTTCTACTGCTATCTCATACTTGAAACTTCTAGAATCTCATATTTTTCAATCCTTGCAATTTAGTCCTAATGAATCAATTGATCACTAATTTATAAAATTTCTTCATGAAATTTTTAAAAAATCATGCAAACATATCATAAGCCTCATAAAAGCCATAAAACACATATTTCTACTTCAAATTTGTGCTCTCGTAACCACTATTCTGACTAGGCCCTAAATTGGGTTGTTACAATTTTTCCCCTTTAGGGATTTTCGTCCTCGAAAATCTTACTAGTAAAAAGGTTGGGATATTGGTTTCTCATAGCCGCCTTGAGGCTCCCATGTAGCTTCTTCTATCCCATGTCTTTGCCATAGTACTTTCACTAGAGCTATACTTTTATTTCTTAATTGTTTAACTTCTCATGCCAAAATCTTAACCGGCTATTCTCCATAAGTCATGTCCGGTTGAATTTCAACCTCTATCGGTAGAATCACATGCGAAGGGTCTAATCGATAGTGACGTCACATAGACATGTGGAATACATCATGAATCTTTTCCAAATTAGATGGAAATGCCAAATGATAAGCTCCCGGTCCTATCCTCTCAGTAATCTCATACGACCCGATAAAGCATAGACTCAACTTGCCTTTCTGACCAAATCTGAGAACTTTCTTCCATGGTGACACTTTCAAAAATACTTTATCACCAACTTGAAACTCAATCTCTTTTCGTTTCAAATCCGCATAGGACTTTCGCCTATCAGAAGTAGCTTTTAAACAATCACAAATCACTTTTACTTTCTCTTTAGTTTCTCTGACTAAATTGACCCCGTGAATCTGATTCTCTCTGAATTCAATCCAATACAAGGTCGTTCAGAACTTACGCTCATATAATGCCTCATAAGGCACCATTTTCAAACTCGACTAAAAATTGTTATTATAAGAAAATTCCACTTATGGTAAGTACTTTTCTCAATTACCTTGAAATTCCAAAACACAGCATCGGAGCATGTCTTCAAGTATCCGTATTATCCTCTCTGACTGTTCGTCGGTTTACGAATGGAAAGTTGTACTAAAGCTCAATTTTGTGCCCAAGGCTTCTTGAAAATTTTACCAAAATCGTGAGGTAAATCTCGGATCTCTATCTGATATAATTGATAATGGTAATCCGTGAAGTCTCACAATTTCTGACACATACAAATCCACCAACTTATCAAGTGAATAATCAATGCGTCTCGATATAAAATGGACTGACTTTGTAAGTCTATCAACCACAACCCATAAGGCATCCTTCTTTTTCAGTGTCAAAGGTAAACCCATCACAAAGTCCATAGTAATACGGTCCCACTTCCACTCGGGAACCATAATAGGCTGAAGTAGACCCGAAGGCACTTGGTGTTCAGCTTTCACTTACTAAAAAAATCAAGCATCTCAATACGAACTCAGAAATATCTTTCTTCATACTCGGCCACCAATACCATTTCTTTAAATAATTATACATCTTTGTACTGCCTAACATCCACTATGTGCTTCATGTAAAATTTTTAAAATAAGCTCATCATCTCTGGGTATACACACTCTATCTTGGAACGTGAAACATCCTTCAAAATTTATTTGAAAGTCTGACTCAACACCCGACTCACACTGAACTCTCTTGGCCTACAAATCACTGTCGCCTTTCTAAGCATCGCAAATCTCTTAGAGAAACATCGATCTAGCTCTCAACTTGGCTAGAATAGAACCATCATTTGACAAAGCCATCCATGTATTCATAGCTCTTAATGCAAACAAGGATTTCCTACTCAAGCCATCGACGACCACGTTTGCCTTTCTCGGATGGTAGTCAATCACTAGCTCGTAATCCTTTATCAAATCTAACCATCTTCTTTGCCTTAAATTCAATTCATTTTGAGTCATCAAGTATTTTAAGCTTTTATGATCAGTGAATACCCAACATTTCTCATCATACGTGTCTCCATATCTTCAATGAAAATATAAGAGTTGCTAATTTTGAATCATGGGTCTGGTAATTCCTCTCGTGCGGCTTTAACTGTCTAGAAGCATATGCTATCACCTTGCCCTCATGCATAAGGACACAACCCAATCCATTCAAGGATGCATCACTATAAACCACAAATTCTTTTCCTAGTTTAGGTTGCACTAAAATCGGAGCCTCAATCAACATTGCCTTTAGTTTCTGAAAACTCTGTTGGCACTTTTCTGTCTGTTCAAACTTTACATATTTTTGTAATAACCTCGTCATCGGAGTAGCTATCATAGAAAATCCCTTGAAAAACCTTCTATAATAGCCAGTTAGGCCCAAAAATTCTAACCTCGGATACCTTCCACGGTGGCTTCCAATCCACAATTGCTGAAATCTTACTCAGGTCAACTCTAATTCCGTCTCTCGAGATAATGTGCCCCAAATGCTCAGCATGCTTGTTCTCATCACAACAATAAATCAATATATCATCAATGAAAACTACAACAAACTTATCCAAATATGGCTGAAAGATGCGATTCATTAATTCCATAAACAAAGTAGGGGCATTTGTTAAACTGAAAGGCATGACTAAAAATTCATAGTGACCATACCTTGTCCAAAATGCAGTTTTCGGCACATTTGAGTCAGTGACTCTCAACTGATAATATCCAGACCTCAAGTCTATCTTGGAAAACATAGTGGCTCCCTTCAATTGTTCAAACAGATATCAATCATTGGCAATGGGTACTTGTTCTTTATGGCTACCTTATTAAGTTGCTGATAATCTATACATAACCTCATGGAACCATCTTTCTTTTTCAAAAATAATAGGAGCACCCCACGGAGAATAACTTGGTCTTGCGAAACCTTTATCCGTCAAATTTTGTTACTATGCCTTCAATTCTTTCAACTCGGTTGGAGCCATCCTGTACGGAGCAATTGAAATAGGGGCAGTACTAGGAGTTAACTCAATTCCAAATTCAATCTCTCTAACCGGAGGTAACCCGGGCAATTCTTTCGGAAATACATCTGGGTACTCACATACTGTCGGCACTAACTCAATTCATAATTCAGTCTCTTTGGCATTCATCACAAAGGCAAGATAAGATTCATATCCCTTTCTTACATATTTTTGGGCAGACATATAAGAAATCACTACAGGCAATCTGTCATTTTCATCTGATTCAACATGAAGAATATCCCCATTTTCATATTTTAACTCAATAAATTTCCTTCCACAATTTACCATCACATTATGAGCAGTTAACCATTCCATACCAAGAATTACATTGAATTCATCAAATGGCAATAGCATGAGATTTGAAGGAAATTAATGACCTCTAATCATCAAAGGGTAATCTTTGCATACTTTGTCAACTAACACATATTTTCCTAGGGGATTTGACACCTTTATCACAAATTTTGTAGACTCTATAGGCATGTTCATACTAGATACTAGTTTCATGCAAACATATGAGTGGGTAGATCCCGGATCAATTAAAGCAACAACATGAGTATCATAGAGAGAAAATGTACTCGTGATCACATCAGGGGATGATGCCTCTTCGCAAGCGCAAATAGCATAAGTCCTCGCAGGCGCTCTACCCTTAGATCTTGTAGTCTGCTCTCTAGGTGTATTCTTACTACTTGTTCCATTTCCCAGATTTCTCTGTGACCTTCCTCTAGTACTACTTCCCGATCTTGCACTCTGAGATTTCTCTTCCTCGACCATCTCGGGAAATCTCTAATACAATGATCTGGTGATCCACACTTCAAACAAGCTCTCTCATTTGTTCAACACTCACCGAGATGACGTCTGCCACACTGTGGACATTTCAGTCTACTTGGTCGAGCGTTACCAACACTAGCAATCAAAGTGGTCTGAGCTTTAAAACCCTAGTACTATTTCCCCTTACTTCTGTTTGAAAACCCAGCTAAAGTAGCTGATCGAGTAGTGAAATTTCTTGATTTCTTGGATGAGGATTGAAATGACTTACCCAATTGTCTCTTCCTTGAGTCACGAGACTCGATTTCAGCCTTTCTTTTCTTTTTGGCCAACTCATCTGCCTTGCAAGCTCTATCTACTAACACGACAAATTCCTTTAGTTCTAGGACACCAACAAATAATCGAATATCCTCATTTAACCCATCCTCAAACCTTTTACACATAATGTTTTAGTGGATGCACATTCTCGAGCGTATTTACTAAGCCTTACAAACTCACGCTCATATTCGGTTACTGTCATTTGGCCTTGCTTTAGCTCAGGAATTCTTTTCTTTTCTGGTTGATGAACCTTTGTCTAATGTACTTCTTTTGAAACTCTTCTTGGAAAAATTCCCAATTAACTTTCTCCCTTGGTACAACCAACACAACACATTTCATACACTCTTCAGGTGTGCAAGATAGTTCATCAAATACCCTGATGGTATTTTCAAGCTAGAACTCTAGTCTTTCTGGATCATCATCTTTATTATCTCAAAATTCCTCAGCTCATTGTTTCCGAATTCTATCAACAGTGGGCCTTTCCCTTCTTACCACTTCTACAACTTGGGGAGCTACAAGGGTAGGCTGAAGAATAGGTGGGGGTGGAGGGGGTTGCGCATTCAGTTTCGTTCGTACGAACTCCGTATACCAAGCATTCATCATGTGGAGAAAGGCTTCCCTAGCCTCTTCTCCTTCTCTTTGACTCACAGTCGCTGGTCTATTCTCATTTTCAGCCGGCACCATCCCTTAAGCGGGAGCGGCGCGTTACTTTTTACATCATCCGCCACTGCTCTGTCGGGATCCATTTACTAAATGAAAATATAATTTAAGTTGTCGAGTCGTTACATTATCATTATATAAATACCCATATGTATGGCATGTTCAACTAGACTCGTGCTTATGCTATGTTAGTCCAAGAATCGACTAAATCGTAACTCTCATACCACAAAATGTAACATCCCTTACCTGTAACTGACGTCAAACCGGGTACGAGGCATTACCAAACTTAACATACATTATCATACAATATCGGACTATAAATTTTCATTCCAACTTAAAACTTTTCATTTCAAATCATAATGTCCCTATTATAGGTCTACGAGACCCAAAACATACATTTGGAGAAGTTCGGGACTAAACTAGAAACTTATGAGCACTTAGAAAATTTTTACTCAAAATAGGGCCACACGTCCCGGTGGGAAAGAACATGCTCGTGTGGGGGGTCGTGTAGTCAAACAAGCCCATGTTCCTGGATCGTATGGATTTTATTTCATTTTAAATTTACAGGGATTTTCATACGGTCTGGCATACCCTCGTTTCTTTACCCGTGTGTGAAAACCTTGACATTCTATTTATGATGTCAGCAAACCTCTAAGGACTCAAGGCCTAGTCACATGCCCGTGTGCTAGCCCGTGTGATGAACTAAATTTTCCCAAATTAGATGCAGGGGAAACACGGCCTATCAACACGCCCTCAGGGCTGACTGTGTGTCACACTCGGCCTAGACACACGCCCGTGTGCCTACCCAAGTGGACAATTATAAGGCTATTTACCAAGCCAATTGCCACCCAAAAAAAAACAACCACACTTATACCATTTCAATGCAACACAAATCGTTACAATAAGGCATCTCTAATATCCAAGTTAAAGACATCCACACCATAATTCCACACTACATTCATCATCCATATACTTTACACATTAGTCATTCAATTTGCACTTCATGAATTTCATCATCATTGAATAGATATAACTTAGCTAGTATTGGCCAATTCCATTGGCCATTTACAAAATGAAATGAGTAACATTAATAGCCAACACCTTGGCTAACCAATATGAAATATAACAAGATGACCAAGTTCCTATACATGCCATACCCAAAATAATCAAACTTTACTATAGCAAAACAATAATTTGATAGTGTGAACCGAGCTCCGACGTCTTACGATCCCTGAGCTAGCTTGGTGATACTACAGGAAAAGGGAAAAGAGAAGGGAGTAAGCGTAAAGCTTAGTAAGTTTGTATGCAATAAATAGAAACATAAAATCTCATGATACATTCATTTTTTACTTTAATTAATAACAAAAATTCTCAAGCACATTGACATGGCTTACTCATGCTTGATCTTACCAATCACATATCACACATCGGACTTATTTCTCGTCAGTTTCTCATGTATACCTGTATCGCTTATCACACAACTTTAGCACTTTTTCATTTTTAACATAACTTAGCATTATACCATCTTTAACGTAAAATTTTAGCTCTTTACCCGTTGAACCACTTAGAATATTGAAGGATACCCGGAGTTCATCATACTCTCAGTAAGATGCCGATGTCATATCCCAGATATGGTCTTACATGGGATCACATGTCGATGTCGATGCCATATCCAAGATATGGTCTTATATGGCATCTCATATCGATGTCGACGCCATATCCCAGTATGGTCTTATACGAGATCATATATCAATGCCATGTCTTAGACATGTTCTTACACATTTTTTATTCGATGTAGATGCCATATCCCAGATATGGTCTTATACGGGATCTCAATTCGGTGCCGAGGCCATGTCCCAAACATGGTCTTATATAGGACCTTATAATCTCATGTCTTGACGATGGTATCCTTTCTATTCCTGAGGTCAATTGGGACTTTCACATCATAAAACTTCGTCATATTCTCATCAAAATATCATTGATCATTTTCATAGAAATAATATACATCTTCATGAAATGTCAAGCATATATAAGCATAATAACATGATGTTGAATTATTACACATAAACTTACCTCGTTATCAAAATGTGTATAATTGTTCGATTTAGTCCACTACTTGTTCTTTCCTCGATTTTGGTCTGGACTTCGTGTTTCTTGATCTATAATGAAAATTTCACTCTTTTAATGATCAAATTGACTAAATCGAACCATGAATCATACTTTGGAAAAATTATAATTTTACCCTTATACTTTCTTATATTTACAAAATGGTCCCTAGGCTCGTATTGTAACAGTCTGATTTATACCCTAGTCAAAATAGTGGTTTCGGGACCACAAATTTGAGTCCAAATTATTTTCTATGTTGTTGATATGTGACTAAGCATGTGGTTAATTTTCGTAAGTTAATTTGCCCGTCTGTGTGTTTAATTTTGCCCGTCTGTGTGTTTAATTTGACAAAAGGATGAAATTGCATTGAATGTGAAAGTTGCTTGCTATTTGTTAAGGTATTTATTTGATGTGTCTTTTAAAAGAGGAGGCCTTATATAGCAATTAAACAACTTTTAAGATAGTGGATAGTGGTTGGACAAATATGCCCTTATTGTTTAATTGTTGTAATTATATGAATGAAGGCTATTTTGGTAACTTAATTATTAACATTAGATTAAAGAAATAAAAAGATGAGTGTTCATATTTCATTCTCTCCATTTGACCGAAATTAGTAAAAAAAGAAAAGAGAAAATTGAGCTAGGCATTCGGCACTTAGAAGCCAAAATTAAAGTAAGTTTTAATTTCAATTTTTGATAATTTCTATGTTTCAGCAATCGTTGCTTTGAGAGCTACAAAACACATGCCTTGATTTTGTATTTTGATGATGTATGTGAAATATGCTATTGATGAATTCATGAGATATGTGATGTTTGATGATGAAAAATGAAAGATTTTAGCTAAATGAACATGTTATGTTCTTGAAGTTTTGATGAATTTAAATAAATAGAGCTAAATTGTGAAAATAGCAAGGATGATTTATGCTTATGATGATATGAGTTTTAGTTTGTAATTTGGTATGTTTTTGGTTGCCATATATGTATGATATGTGATGGAAAATGTTGCTTGTAGGTATAACCCTTTTGGGTGGCATTTTGGTCTTGCAAATAACCTATAATGTCACACGCCATGGCACACGGGCGTGCCTAGTGACCGTGGGGTAAAGTCAGTAGCTAGCTTAAGAGCACACGACCATGGTACATGGGCGCGTCTAAAAGCTGTGTTAGAAAGCAGTATATGGCTTAGTAGTACACGGCCTTAGAACACGGGGGTGTTTCGCAGCCGTGTGGGTTTGGCAGGATTGACCACAGTTAGGGTACACATGCGTGTTTGGTGGGCGTGGTGAGAAGTCAGGTTCGACCACGGGGAGGACACACGGGTGTGTCTAGCAGTCGTGGTGGGCACACGTCTACTCCCACGGGCGTGTATCCCCTGTATTTTAAAAAAGTTTTTAAGTTTTTGAGAACTTCTGTATATGCTTTGGTTTAGTCCCGATCCAAATTATAAGCATGTTTGAGGTCTCGTTGACCTATTTAAGGGACATTGTATGTATGAAATGTTATATATGTTTTCGATCTATCTGGTAACGCCTTTGACCTTATTTTAGCAATGATTACGGGTTAAGGGTGTTACATTTGGTTGGTATCAGAGCTACGGTTTAGTCGATTCTCAGACTAACGTAGCGTGTCAGAATCTAGCTATACATGCCATAATTCTGAAATGTGATAGTGTGATGAATCCTAACGTATAAAATGTGATTTTTGTATAGTAATGGATCCCAAAAGAGTCGTAGCTGACGACGTAGAAAGTAATGCGCCTACTCCAATGCACAGGACAGTGCCTTCTGATTCGAGACGGACTACGAGCGGTGAAGAGGGAGAAGCTAAACAAGCTTTCTTCCAGATGATGAGTGAATGGGTCACTCAATTTATGAGAAATAACCTGACTGTTTCGCAACCCCCGCCCCCCGATTAATCCCTCTCAGGCATCTGATATACCTCCGACTGCAAATCTAAATTTGTGGAATAAGCCTCCGGTTGATAAGATTCGTAAGTATGGGGCTAATGAATTTCGAGCTACTAATGATGATAATGCTGAAAAGGCTGAGTTCTTGATTGAAAATACTATCCGAGTGTTCAATGAAATGTCTCTGACTTTGAAAGAATGCATTAAATGTGTGGTATCATTACTCCAAAATACAGCTTATCAATGGTGGAAACCTTAATTTTGTTGTTTCGAGAGAATGAGTTACATGAGATATCTTTCAAATTAAGTTCTGGAAGAAATATATCAGTGAGAGATTCATTGATCAGAAATAGAAGGAATTCCTAGAACTTAAACAGGGCCGAATGACTGTTTCTAAGTATGAACGAGGGTTTGTACAATTAAGCCAGTACGCTCGAGAGTGTATATCAACTTAAGCTATGATGTCCAAAAGATTTGAAGACGGTCTTAATGAAGACATCTATTTGTTAGTCAGGATTTTAGAGATAAAAGAGTTCGTTGTACTCGTTGATCGAGCATGTAGAGCTGAAGCACTTGGGAATGATAAAAGAAAAGATGAGACCGAAGCTCGAGATATGAGAAGGAGATTTATGAGAAAATAATTTCAGCCTACTCTGAAGAGATTTGGAGATGATCAAAGTCATTCTAGGGATAATGTGAGACATTTGAACAGGACTCGAGATAGCAGATGAGTTCCAAAACTCTCACAACTTCAATGGCCAGTGTTGGTAATGTTCGGACTGACAGACCTGAATGTAAACATTGTGGAAAAAAGCATCCGGGAAGCTGTAGATTAAACGACAAAGCTTGCTTCAGATGTGGATCGCTTGACCATTTTATTCGTGATTGTCTTGAGTTTGTCGAGCTAGAGACTATTCAGAATTCGAGACCTGACAATGCACCTGTGAGAGGTAGACCTTCTAAGAATGTGAGAAATGTTAGTGGTAGTCAGAGGTACACTAGAGACACTATTGAAAGATCTGAAGCTAGAGTGCCTGCCAGAGCGTATGCTATCCAAGCTCGTGAGGAAGCTTCATCACCTAATGTTATAACGGGTACTTTTATACTTTATGGTACTTATGTGATTGCATTGATAATCCCTAGTTCTATGCATTCGTATATATGCATGAATTTATTATATAGTAAGATTTTGCCTGTAGAGTCTATTGAGTTTGCTATAAAAGTGTTCTTGTTGACAAAATATGCAAGAACTATCCATTAATGTATCGAGATATCTGTTTCTCTACTGATTTGATGCTTCTGCCATTTGATGAGTTTGATATTATTTTGGGTATGGATTGGTTGTCATTGCATGATGCTATTGTGAACTGCAAAACAAAGACAATAGATTTGAGATGTCCGAATAATGAAATTGTACGAGTTGAGTCTAATGATTTGAATGGATTGCCTGCTATGATATCGATACTAAAAGCTCAGAGTTATATGAAAAAGGGATATGAGGCATATTTTGCTTATGTGATTGATTCGAAAATGTCTGAAAGGAAAATTGAGTCAGTACCAATTGTCTGCTAGTTTTCTGATGTGTTCCCTGAAGAGTTACCGGGTTTACCTTTGATTCGTGAAGTTGAGTTTGGTATTGAATTGATGCCTAGTACGCCACCTATTTCGATAGCTCCGTATAGAATGGCACCAACAGAGTTGAAAGAGTTAAAGTCACAGTTGCAAGAGTTAACTGATAGAGGGTTTGCTAGATCAAGTTTCTAGCCTTGGGGTGCTCCTGTTCTGTTTGTGAAAAAGAAAGATGGTACGATGAGAATGTGCATTGATTACCGTCAGTTGAATAAGATGACCATAAAGAACAAATATCTGTTACCCCGAATAGACGATTTATTTTATCAGTTAAAGGGGCTATTGTATTCTCTAAGATTGACCTGAGATCGGGATACTATCAGCTGAGAGTTAAAGATTCAGACATTCTAAAGACTAAAGATTCAGACATTCTAAAGACTACTTTCAGAACAAGGTATGAGCATTATGAGTTTTTAGTTATGCCGTTTGGACTAACCAATGCTCCTGCTATTTTTATAGATTTGATGAACAGAATTTTTAGACCGTACTTAGATCAATTTGTTGTAGTATTTATAGATGACATATTGATTTATTCACGGAATGAAAATAAGCATGCTGAACACTTGAGGATTGTGTTGCAAACTCTGCAATAAGAGCAATTGTACGCGAAATTTAGTAAATGTGAATTCTGGTTGCACGAGGTTAGTTTTCTGGGACATATTGTTTTAGCTTCTGGGGTTTGTGTTGGTCCAATTAAGATCTCTACTATTTTGGATTGGAAACCTCCGAAGAATGTGTCTGAAGTCCGTAGTTTTCTGGGTCTAGCTGGTTATTATCGTTATTTTGTAAAAGGATTTTCAGTGATAGCTACTCCGTTGACTAGATTACTTCAGGAAGATGTTAGATTTGAGTGGTCGGATAAATGTCAGAAAAGTTTTGATCAGTTGAAAGCTCTGCTAATAGAAGCTCCAGTGTTAGTACAACCAGAATCAGACAAAGAATTTGTGATTTACACTGATGCTTCATTAAACGATCTAGGATGTGTTTTGATGCAGGAAGGAAAAGTTGTAGCTTATGCCTCGAGATAATTGAAGCCTCATGAAAAGAACTATCCAACGCACGACCTTGAGTTAGCAGCGATTGTGTTTGCACTTAAGATTTGGTGCCATTATCTGTACGGTGAAAAAAGTCACGTGTTTTCAGATCATAAAAGTCTGAAATATTTGATGACCCAGAAAGATTTGAACCTGCGTCAAAGAAGATGGTTAGAACTGTTAAAAGATTATGAGCTTGTGATAGATTATCATCCGAGTAAAGTAAACGTTGTAGCTGATGCATTAAGTAGGAAATCATTGTTTGCATTACGTGCTTTAAATGCTCAGTTAGATTTATCTGATTATAGTTCCGTGATAGCTTAATTTAAAGCAAAACCGTTGTTCTTATAGTAGATATGTGATGCTCAGAAGGTTGATAATGAATTGTTATCGAAACGAGCTCTGTGTGAGTTGAATTCTGAATATGAATTTCGAGTTGTTGATGATTGCTTGAGATCCAAGGTCATATCCGTGTTCTGAGAAATCCAGAGTTGATTCAACTGATTTTGAGTGAAGCACATAATAGTCGCCTATCTGTCCATCCGGGAAGTACAAAGATGTATCATGATCTGAAGCAACACTATTGTTGGTCTGGTATGAAACGAGACATTTCTAATTTTGTTTCAAAATGTTTAGTCTGTAAGCAAGTGAAAGCTAAACATCAAGTTTCGTCCAGTTTGTTACAACTGATTCTGATTCCTGAGTGGAAATGGGATAGAGTAACAATGGACTTCATTTCTGGATTACCCCTAACTCCGAGAAAGAAAGATGCGATTTGTGTCGTAGTTGACCGATTGACTAAATCTACCCATTTTATTCCGGTAAGATCTGACCACTCACTCGAAAGATTAGCCGAGCTTTATATTTCTGAGATTGTGAGATTGCACGGGGTGCCACTATCCATTGTGCCAGATAAAGACCCGAGATTCACTTCGAGGTTCTGGAAGAAATTACAAGAAGCATTAGGAACAAAACTTCATTTGAGTACAACTTTTCATCCGTAATCAGATGGTCAATCCTAGCGGATCATTCAAGTTTTAGAGGATATGTTACGATGATGTATACTTGAGTTTATTGGTTCGTGGGAACAGTATTTGCCATTGATCGAATTTGCGTATAATAATAGTTTTCAATCAAGCATCAAAATGGCACCATATGAAGCTTTGTACATACGTAAATGTCGTACACCTCTGTATTGAACCGAGCTTAGTGAGAATAAGTTGCACGGAGTTGATTTGATAAAGGATTCAGAACAGAAAGTGAAATTGATTCGAGATTGTTTGAAATCAGCATCTGATCGTTAGAAGTCTTATGCGGACTTGAAACGAAAAGATATAGAATTTGAAATCGGCAACAAAGTATTTTTGAAAGTGTCTTCGTGGAAGAAAGTGCTTCGATTCGGACGTAAAGGCAAATTGAGTCCGAGATTCATCGGACCGTATGAGATCATTGAACGTGTCGGTCCTATTGCATATAGATTAAAGTTGCTGTCTGAGTTAGAAAAGATTCATAATGTATTCCATGTTTCGATACTTCGTAGATATCGATCTGATCCATCACATGTTATTGCTCCATCTGAAATTGAAATTTGATCTAATATGACATAAGAAGAGGAACTGATTCGTATCTTAGCTATAAAGTGAAAGAGTTGAGAAACAAGAAAATTCCAGTAGTAAAACTACTATGGAATCGACACGGAATAGAAGAGGCTATGTGAGAACCTGAAGACTCATTGAGACAGCAATATTCGACTCTGTTTAACGGGAAGATTTTCGGGGACGAAAATCCTTAAGAGGGGGAGAATTGTAACAGTCTGGTTTATACCCTAGTCGAAACAGTGGTTTTGAGACCACAAATTTGAGTTTGAATAATATTTTAATATTATTTTTGTGTTGTTGATATGTGACTAAGCATGTAGTTAATTTTCGTAAGTTAATTTGTCCGTCTGTGTGTTTAATTTGACAAAAGGATGAAATTGCATTAAATGTAAAAGTTGCTTGCTATTTGTTAAGGTATTTATTTGATGTGGCTTTTAAAAGAGGGGGCCTTATATGGTAATTAAACCACTTTTAATATAGTGGAAATTGGTTGGACAAATATTCCCTTATTGTTTAATTGTTGTAATTATATGAATGAAGGCTATTTTGGTAACTTAATTATTAACAATAGATTAAAGAAATAAAAAAGATGAGTGTTCATCTTTCATTCTCTCCATTTGACCGAAATTAGTAAAGAAAGAAAAGAGAAAATTGAGCTAGGCATTCGACACTTACAGGCCAAAATTAAGGTAATTTTTTATTTTAATTTTGATAATTCCTACGTTTCTGCAATCGTTGCTTTGAGAGCTACAAAACACATGCCTTGATTTTTATTTTGATGATGTATGTGAAATATGATATTAATGAATTCATGACATATGTGATGTTTGATGATGAAAAATGAAAGATTTGAGCTAGATGAACATGTTATGTTCTTGAAGTTTTGATGAATTTAGCTAAATAGGGCTAAATTGTGAAAATAGCAAATGGATGATTTATGCTTGTGATGATATGAGTTTTAGTTTGTAATTTGGTATGTTTTTGGTTGCCATATATGCATGATATGTGAAGGAAAATATTGCCTGTGGGTATGACCCTTTTGGGTGGCATTTTGCTCTTGCAAATGACCTATAATGTCACATGGCCATGGCACACGGACGTGCCTAGTAACCATGGGGTAAAGTTAGTAGCTAGCTTAAGAGCACATGGCCATGGTACACGGGCGTGTCTAGAAGCCGTGTTAGAAAGGCAGTAAATGGCTTAGTAGTACATGGCCTTAGCACACGAGGGTGCTTGGTAGCCGTGTGGGTTTGGTAGGATTGACCACGGTTAGGGTACACAGGTGTGCTTGGTGGCCTTGGTGAGAAGTCAGGTTCGACCACGGGGAGCACACACGGGTGTGTCTAGCAGCCGTGGTGGGCACACAGTCTACTCCCACGGGCGTGTATCCCCTGTATTTTAGAAAACTTTTTAAGTTTTTGAGAACTTTTGTATATGTTTCGTTTTAGTCCCGACCCGGATTATAAGCATGTTTGAGGTCTCGTTGACCTATTTAAAGGACATTATATGTATGAAATGTTATATATGTTTTCGATCTGTCTGGTAACGGCTTTGACCCTACTCTAGCAACGGTTACGGGTTAGGGGTGTTACACGTATAATGAAATACACTCATTTCCTTGGTTACCCAAGCCTAGCCAAACCTATCTTAAGCTTATAGCAGCTCATATTTTCTTTCAAAACTGATTTTTACTACACATTTTATCACTTTTACAATTAGGTCCTTTTTATGAGTTTTCCATGAAAATCACTTAGAAAAATATATTTATCATACATCAAACTTTCATATTCCTTCATTAAACATCAAAATACATGCATGTCATACATGGGTAAATTTTTGAACATGGCCTCTAGCTTAAAATATAGCTAGAAATAGCTAAACCGAGCTACGGAGATCTCAAAAATATGAAGAACATTAAAAACGAGGCTAGGAGGTACTTACTATCAAGCTTGAAAGATGAAAAACCCCTAGCTATGGTGAGCTTGAAATTTTCGACAATGGGGAGGAAGATGGACATCAATTTTGACTTCTTTTTCCCTTTTAATTAACTTATTAACCAAATGACCAAAATGCCCTTAAGGCCGCTTTCTTGAGATTTTTCCTTCCATGCCCATTTTTTTCCATCATAAGATATAATGGTCTAATTGCTGAATAAGGACCTCTAATAATTTTTCTAATGCTATCTCATACTTGAAACTTCTAGAATATCATATTTTTCAATCTTTGCAAGTTAGTTCTAATGAATAAATTGATCACTAATTTATAAAATTTCTTCATGAAATTTTCACAAAATCATGCAAACATATCATAAGCCTCATAAAAGCCATAAAACACATATTTCTACTTCGGATTTGTAGTCTCGCAACCACTATTCTGACTAGGCCCTAAATCGGGCTGTTACATGAATAGTTCAATAAATTGGGAAAATTTGTAAAGAAAATTTTTCGCTAGATCATTTCATGTGGTAATGGAACTCGATTCTAGTGAATCCAACCATTCAATTGCATTGTCACATAGGTAGAATAGGAATAACTAAAGACATAAGACATTTTTGGTTACCCTGTTGTATTTGAAGGTATCACATAGTTGAAGAAAGCGCTTTAATTGTTGATTTGGGTCTTCAAACATATTCCCTTTGAACTGCAACGTATTTTGTTTCGTCTAAATAGTGGTCATTTTTACCTCGAAATTATTTGCGTTATTCGTCGTCTGTTCTATGCTTCCTTGCACCGCATCTAGTGTGAGTAGGGCATACTCATGCAATGTCCACTGAGCCATTGGGACTTCTTCCTGATTTCTTCTTTGTTTCTTTTATGGCTCCTCAAACAATAGATTTTCCTCAGGTTAATTAATTACTGCGAGTGTATTGGCCTTCATCACTTGATGATTACACCAAATAATTTGCTCCGAATCTGGGTAATGTTCAATTAGGGTGTTAGAGCTTCGAGTCATAAATGACATGAAAAGAAAACAAGAATGAAAATGAAAATAAATTAAAAAAATTAAAAATTAGATCCATAGGTCCTAACATTCCTACTTATCTTATTAATTGTAAAAAATATTTTCTCAATTTATTATGGAAACCTCCCCAACAACGACGCTAACAACTTGACCGCCTATAAACGAGTTATTGTTTATAGTTAAAATATAACACCAAAAATATAGTAATTACGAACGGCGATGTCCACAAGTACACGAGTCAAATTGTAATATATTTTAGTACAAAAAAATTATTTTGGAAGTATTCCGAGGATTGTATCCAAGGGATGATGGAATAAATAATGAAAACTATTTTACAATATAATAAATCTAAATAATACTAATTAATTCCCATATTACGATAAACCATAAAATAGATTAAGGAGATAAAAATAAATAAATAAGAAAAATAAACAAACGAACAAAATCAATTGACCAATCTAGAAGATTAACTCGCTTCAAGGTTTGTAACTAACTTTGGATTAGGGTTTTTAGGTGGATTAGCTACCGATTAACCAATTATTACCTCTCAACCTCTAATTAACTAATTGATTGGTTAATACCGCTTATCTCCCCACCACATTTTCTCAACCAGGATAAATTACGATTTACTCGATTCGGCTTATCTCTCAACCTCGTCTAGCATATAATAACTTCCTAGGATTGTCAATCTTAGTGGTTTAAGCACACGTAATTCATACCAACTAACCCCTTTCGAAAAACCCTAAGTCATTTGTTAGTCACATCCTTATCCACTCATTAATCTCACCTAAGGGATTTAGCAACTCATGTTGTTCATAATCTCTATCTCAAATGAAGAATTCATGTAAAGAACATGATCAATTCGGAACATAAAAGAGATTTGAATAATTGTTGATTGAATATCAAAATGGCTACGAAGTAGCAAATCTCTTGGTTGGAATAAAGAAATAAATTGAATGAAAAAGAAAATACAATAAAATACTTGAATTAAATAAATAAAATCTTGAATCAAAACTAATCTCAAGAAGAAAAACAAAAGAGTATTGAAAAGTCAAAAAGAAAAGAATCTAGATTAATTGCTAAACTACCAGGGTTTTTGAAGGCGTCTAGGACAACTTAGTTACATCAAACCCCTAATCTCTTATTTGTAGAAGTGTTGGCAACCCAAAGTAGGTCTTCAGCACATCTTAGGCCTTCGCATAAATTTAATTGGATGAGAATAACCATGAATTACTTGGGTAGGAAGTTGACCTATCACGTCACACTGCTTCTGTGGCGTGACACGACCCTCAATTCTAGCCTTAGTCATTTGTTTTGTGCTTCAATATCTGCCGTTTCTAAGAAACTTACCTAATACTCTTTTAGCCTTTAACTCTTCTAGTTCACATTTGGTTAGTTCTCAACCAGCTTTCCTTACAATTTAACTAGTATAGATGTAACATCCCGAAATTGGGCCTAGAAGAATTGGGCCTATTGGGCCTTGGGCACGAGAGCGTTTAAAATTTTTGAGAACAAGAGAATGGTACTAAGGCAAGTTGGACCTATTAGGTGAGTGATTTTGGAAGGTTAGGGGGCTTTTATGAAGTCCCGGGTTAAAGTTAGGCCATAGGAAAAATTTTGGTTTTAGGTGAAAAAAACCCTGGGAGTTGGTAGGTAGGCTTTAAGAATAAAATGTAGGGAAAATGACAAGTGGAGTGTGTGGTGTAGTGGCAAAGTGATGCCACTTAAGGAGCAAGGGGGTGACGCCATGGAGGAAGGAAGGAGGTCCAAGGTTCAAGTCTTGGTGCTTGCATTTTGGTTTTCTTTTTAAATGGATTTTTGAATTTGGCCATAGAACTTATATTTAGTTGCGCATGAATTTAAAAATAAGGAGCTAGTTGGTAAAGTGGCTAGCAGCGTGGATTATGTTACAAGGGAGCCTGAGTTCGAATCTCATGAGAAGCAAGGGAGTATTTATTTTGCTAAGATGGGGCAAGAAGAGTTTGAGTTGGATTTAAACTCTGCTAGCGGAAGGATCCCACATCGGAAAGATACAAAGAAGGAAGGTGAGAAGCTAGCTATATAAAGAGCATTCTAGGAGGAGAGAAAAGATACGTTGGAGGGCGTTGGGCATAGGAGCTTTGGGAGTGCGGTTTAGTAGCTTCAGAATTCCTATCAGGTGTGCAACTCTCTCTCTACTCTAGTTGTAGAGCGGCAAATGCTGAAATGTCGGTCACATGGCGATGGTAGCCACACGAGCGTGCGAGCGCACGTGTGGAAGCTTCGATGCGATAGTCGAGGCCACCATGAGTATTCTTGTAGGTGTGGGCTGTTGGGCCATGATGGCCCGAAAGGGGCCAAGTGGGCCCAATGAGCCCGAGGGCCCATATGAGTAAATTGTATGATTGAGTAGTAGATAGTGAACTAGACTATGTGAATCTCATATATGTGGCTAGGTTTGGGCTGAATGGGCCACACGAGTGTGTGGGCCCACTTGGGCCGACAATGGGCCTTAGGCCCAATCGTATCATTATCTCTGTTTAGAATACTTGAGTCGTTCGAGGCGACAGTGGACCTTCTGTTGGGTCGTTAATACTCTGGTTTGTAAAATTACCGAATTACCCCTAGTTTGTGAAATTATCGAACTACCCCTAAATTGTGAAATTACCAAAGTACCCCCGATTTGTGAAATTATAGAAACACCCCCGATTTGTGAAATTACCAAAATACCCTTAGTTTACGAAATTACCAAAAAACCCCAGTTTGTGAAATTACTGAAATACCCTTGGTAGGTAAATTACAAAAATACCCTTGGTAGGTAAATTACGAAAATACCCTCATGGGTAAAATGACCGATATGCCTCTGGAGGGCAAAATGACGAAAATACCCCTACATGTTATATAATTATTCTTGTATGTGATTTATGATTGTTATCGTATGATTATTATTGTATGTTGCATTCATGTGTTATTATGTTGTATGGGGATGGGATTATTCGAAAGGGGAAGTGCAGATAGGATCGCATAGTTGCTTGACGACTGTGGATCCACCGAAGGCTTTTAGCCACCGAGCGATTATCTGCTGACCGATAAGTTAGTGTCGCAACCGTGCTACATAAGGAGTGTAGGATGGGTAGGTCGATTAAATCCCACAGAGTGCAAGGTTGGACAGAGACGAAGTGCGTGGTTGGTATGGGCATTAATGCATTGCATATGTGGTTTTATTTGAGATGTGCTCGTGCCCGTATAAATATGATTTGTGACATTTATGGGTTAAGGCTCAATCGAGGCTTTTATGGGCTAAGGCCCAATTGCCACCATTATTAAAATGGGCTTCGCCCGAGTGCCAGTGATTCATGTTCTTATTGATGAGGTTATGCACACCGAGTTTTCATAAACTCACACCCTCTTTTTAATATTTTTCTCGGGTAATCCTCAATAAGCGGTTCGACGTCTTTGGAGGACTCGGAGGTGGCCACACTACGAGCGCTTTTGGACTCTAGTATTTTACTTATTTTTAACTTGGGTTAATATTTTGTAATAAGGCCTCTCTTAAATTCTGGTTTTAGTTTTGAATTTTTAGTTTATTATGTTTTCAATCTGCTAAACTTTGTATCACGATTTTCCAAAATAATATCTGCTTTCAAAATACTACGTTTTCGCGAATAGGTCGTAAACATCACGTTTTCATAAGTCACTCATTTTAATTAAGTTTCTGCAACAGACAAAGTTTTTTTTTGGTAATAAATTTTTAATAAGTGTCAATTAATAATAAACAAATACAAATTGGGACTTTAGTTTTTAATATCAAGAAAGGTTTTCAAATGGAACCATGGTTTCTCAAAAGCACCCCAATGTGACACGCCAAATTCGGGCCTAACTTTTAGGCCGGGTTTGGGGTGTTACATTTAGTGGTATCAGAGCCTAGGTTACAAAGCTCGGGCTGTGAATGGGCCTTAGATTTTTGGTTTTTTTTAAAAAAGGTTTTGGCAGGATTCTTGAAGTGTGATTCATCGAGCCCTCAACGTCGAACCAAGTAAGTTTTTCTGTTATTGTTTGAATTATTGAACTGTATAGATAATGGGCTACTTAAAAATAGGCTTTCAGAGACTAAAGCCCGTAGGAAACTTAAGCCTGTAGTGGATTCTCGACCGCGAAATAACTCTAAGAAATTGTTGTTACTTACATAAGACATGTACCCTAAATAAGTGGAACTAAGTACTAATTTCATAAAATTCTTAAAGCAGAGTGTGCAGCGAAAGCATAGTGGTGTGACTTGAGTGGTGCATTTAGTAGTTAGTTGGAAATTTTGAGGACGAAATTTCTTTAAGGAGGGTAGATTTGTAACATCCCGAAATTGGGCCTAGAAGAATTGGGCCTATTGGGCCTTGGGCACAGGAGCGTTTAAAATTTTTGAGAGCAAGAGAATGGTACTAAGGCAAGTTGGACCTATTTGGTGAGTGATTTTGGAAGGTTAGGGGCTTTTATGAAGTCCAGTGTTAAAGTTAGGCCATAGGAAAAATTTTGGTTTTAGGTGAAAAAAAACCCTGGGAGTTGGTAGGTAGGCTTTAAGAATAAAATGTGGGGAAAAATGACAAGTGGAGTGTGTGGTGTAGTGGTCAAGTGACGCCACTTAAGAAGCAAGGGGGTGACGTCATAGAGGAAGGAAGGAGGTCCAAGGTTCAAGTCTTGGTGCTTGCATTTTGGTTTTCTTTTTAAATGGATTTTTGAATTTGGCCATAGGACTTATATTTAGTTGCGCATGAATTTAGAAACAAGGAGCTAGTTGGTAAAGTGGGTAGCAGCGTGGATTATGTTACAAAGGAGCCTGAGTTCGAATCTCATGAGAAGCAATGGAGTATTTATTTTGCTAAGATGGGGCGGCAAGAGTTTGAGTTGGATTTAAACTCTGCTAGCGGAAGGATCCCACATCGGAAAGATACAAAGAAGGAAGGAGAGAAGCTAGCTATATAAAGAGCATTCTAGGAGGAGAGAAAAGATACGTTGGTGGGCGTTGGACATAGGAGCTTTGGGAGCGCGGTTTAGCAGCTTCAGAATTCCTATCAGGTGTGCAACTCTCTCTCTACTCTAGTTGTAGAGCGGCAAATGCCGAAATGCCAGTCACACGGTGATGGTAGCCACACGAAGCGTCTGGCTGCGTGTGGAAGCTTCAACGCGATAGTCGAGGCCACTATGAGTATTCTTGTAGGTGTGGGCTGTTGGGCCACGATGGCCCGAAAGGGGCCAAATGGGCCCAATGGGCCCTAGGGCCCATATGAGTAAATTGTATGATTGAGTAGTAGATAGTGAACTAGACTATGTAAATCTCATATATGTGGCTAGGTTTGAATGAATGGGCCACAGGAGTGTGGGCCCACTTGGTTTCAAGAATGGGCCTTAGGCCCATTCGCATCATTATCTCTGTTTAGAATACTTGAGTCGTTCGAGGTGACAGTGGACCTTCTATTGGGTCGTTAATACCCTAGTTTGTAAAATTACTGAATTACCCCTGGTTTGTGAAATTATCGAACTACCCCTAATTTACAAAATTACCAAAGTACCCCCGATTTGTGAAATTACCGAAATACTCTCGATTTGTGAAATTACCAAAATACCCCCAGTTTGTGAAATTACTGAAATACCCTTAGTAGGTAAATTACGAAAATACCATTGGTAGGTAAATTACGAAAATACCCTCGAGGGGTAAAATGACCGATATGCCCCTAGAGGGAAAAATGATGAAAATGCCCTTACATGTTATATGATTATTCTTGTATGTGATTTATGATTGTTATCGTATGATTATTATTGTATGTTACATTCATGTGTTATTATGTTGCATGGGGATGGGATTATTCAAAAGGGGAAGTGCAGATAGGATCGCATGGTCGCTTGACAACTGTGGATCCACCGAAGGCTTTTAGCCACCAAGCAGCTATGCTGCACCAATAAGTTAGTGCCGCAACCGGTGCTACATAAGGAGTGTAGGGATGGGTGGGTTGATTAAATCCCTACAGGAGTGCAGGGTTTGGACAGGAGACAGAGTGCAGGGTTGGTATGGGCCTTAATGCATTGCATATGTGGTTTTATTTGAGATGTGCTCAGGCCCAGATAAATATGATTTGTGACATTTATGGGTTAAGTCCCAACTGAGGCTTTTATGGGCTAAGGCCCAATTACCACCGTTACTGAAATGGGCTTTGGCCCGAACTGTTGTGATTCATGTTCTTATTGATGAGGGTTATGCACACTGAGTTTTCGTAAACTCACACCCTCTTTTTAATATTTTTCTCAGGTAATCCTCAGTTAGCGGTTCGACGTGCTGGAGGACTCGTAGGTGGCCACACTATGAGCAGTTTTGGACTCTAGTATTTTACATATGTTTAACTTGGGTTAATATTTCGTAATAAGGCCTCTCTTAAATTCTAGTTTTAGTTTTGGATTTTTATTTTATTATGTTTTAAATCTGCTAAAATTTGTATCACGATTTTTCAAATCAATAACTGCTTTCAAAATACTATGCTTTCGCGAATAGGTCGTAAACATCACGTTTTCATAAGTCAGTCATTTTAATTAAGTTTTTGCAACAAACAAAGTTTTTTTTTGGTAATAACTTTTTAATAAATGTCGATTAATAATAAAAAATGCAAACTGGGACTTTAATTTTTAATATCAAGAAAGGTTTTCAAATGCAACCATGGTTTCTCGAAAAGCACCCCAATGTGACACGCCAGATTCGAGCCTAACTTCTAGGCCGAGTTTAGGGTGTTACAACAGAACCACATTAGTCACTGAGGGTATTGTGCCTTCTAGCTTGGCTTCATACCTCATAACCATCCTTTTCATAATCATCACTTTTGTTTCACTTATCATCATAATCTAACTAAGAATCCTTGTCTACTTCCATATCAGAGTTTGCCCATTCTGTACGCTGAAAAGTGTATTTGGCTGACTACTACTACTTGGTCAACCATCCCTCCATATGATTCCTTAACCAATCCTATTACAAAGGATCGTATAAACAAAAACTCTTTGTTCACTTATTTTATACGCCAAGATAGGCCTTTTTTAGGAGACAAACACTACTTAGATTATCGTACTTCTTTATAACTAGGCGCCATTATTCCTTGATTCATCATACCTAATTTTCCTCAAGGTCAGCTAGAAGCTTTGTTCCTTCAGAATTCACCAGATCAGTGTGTTATTGGCGCATTCAGAAAGTAACTTGCACTTAATCCAACCCTAACATTGGACACTAACTTTTTAAGCCTTATTCCTAGAGACTACACTTTAAACTTTCATTTCTTCACCCAAGGCGCACTCATAAACTTTAATTTATTAGGTAAATCTAGACTAGACTTATTCAGAACTTTATTTCAGAAATTCTTTACTTCCCTAAACAACACCCGAACATTAGAACTTCGCTGGGCAGGGCGTTATAGGTGCTAAGATGTTTTCTAAGATCGATCTAAGGTCTTGATACTATCAAATAAAAGTGAAGGAAAAGGATGTTCTTGAGACTGCATTCAGGACTTAGTATGGTCACTATAAGTTACTAGTGATGCCCTTTGGTCTTACGAACAGTTCAACTGCTTTTATGGACCTAAAGAATCGGGTTTTCTAGATTTATCTTGATCAATTTTTTTGGTCATTATCGATGAAATCTTCATCTACTCCAAGTCAGAAGCTGAACGAGCACTTGAGAGTTGTTCTACAGATTCTTCGTGAGAAAAAAGCTTTATGCTAAGTTGAGTAAATGTGAGCGCTGGCCCAACGAAGTGATTTTTTTATGTCACGTGGTATCATCTAAGGTATCCGTATTGATCCCAAGAAAATTTAAGCTATTTTGGACTAGAAACAGCCTAAGAACGTCAACAAAATTCAGAGGTTCCTTAGACTAGCTAGATATTATAGGAGGTTTGTGGAAGGGTTTTCCTTGATTGTAGCTCATATGACCAAGTTGTTTAGGAAAGGTGCACCTTTCAAGTGGATTGAGGAGTAACAATATTGTTTCGGGAAGCTTAAGTCCGTGTTAACTCAAGAACCTATTCTAATCCAGCTTGAGTCTGGAAAAGACTATGTGGTATTTAGTGATGTGTCTCATATCGGTCTTGGTTGTGTTTTGATGCAATAAGATAAGGTTGTGGTTTATGCCTCGAGATAACTTAAGCTACACGTATGTAATTATCCAACTCACAACCTTAAGTTGGCAGCTGTTGTTTTTGCCCTTAAGATTTGGAGGCATTATCTATATGGTGAGAAGTATATCATTTACACGGATCACAAGAGTCATAAGTATCTCCTCACCAAAATGAGTTAAACTTGAGGTAAAGGAGATGGATAGAATTGCTCAAGGATTATGACTGTACCATTAAGTACCATTTGAGAAAGGCGAACGTTATGGCTGATACATTGAGTAGAAAGTCCATGACTGATTTGAGATCTATGTTCACTAAGTTGACCTTTATTGGAGATAGAGGTTTGCTTGTGAAGTTACAAGATAGACTTACTTTAATGGATGAGATTTCGTCGAAGAAATCTCTTGATACATTTCTTATACCTCAGTTTAGATAGATTAAAGAAGATAAGACTATAGATTTTAGGCTTAATTCTGAAGGAGTTTTGAAGTTTTGTGGGAGATATTGTGTGCCTGATGATCAAGATTTGAGACAGTCTATTCTTCAAGAAGCGCATAGTAGCTCAGACTGTAACAACCCATTTTTAGTGGTGTCGAAAATAGTGGTTTCGAGACCATAAAATCTGATGAGTAAGTCTGCAATAATTATTATTTAGTCTGTATGAGTCAATTATAGTTTGATATCGAGTTTTGATTTGGTGAATTTTATGTTAAATGAATAAATAGTTAAGTATAAGTAGTTGTCCCAAAAGTCAAGTGGTTTCAGGAACTAAGGTATTGAGACCTCATTTTTGAAAACTGAGCTCATATACTTTTATTATATTAGTAGGTGATAGTTCAATTTGAAAATTTTATTGTTTGGTTTCTTAATTAAAGAAAAGGACAAAATTATGAATGTTGTAAAATTTAGTTTTATTTTAATTATTAGTGACTAGATGGTTTAAATCACATAATTAGAATGTTTTAAATGGCAATTATACCATTCTTATTTGGCATGGACGGTTAAGGCATGAAAATGCTAAAAATGTATGTTTAATTAAAGGGTAATTTTGTAATTAAATAAATTTAACTTAATTAAAATAAAGTAAAAAAATAAGGCATCATCTTCTTTAGTGTTTCGTACCACCAAAATTTAGAAGAGAAAAATCACCATAACCATGTTCAACCTTCGGCCTTACCTAGTTTGGTGCATGTAAGCATTTTTCTCATTTGTTTCTTGTAAAATTTATGTTTTTGTAAATGTTGTAGCTTAATCTAGCTAACCTAGGGATTAATTTGTAAAATTTTTAGAGGTTTTGGAATTTAACATTGATTAATTCTAGGTATTTTTGAATAGTTTGGTTTGATGTTTAGGATTATTTTGTAAAGTGATTTTCGTTAGTTTTTAGTTAAATGATTAAATTGATAAAATATTAAAATTCAAATAGAATTTTTTGAATTGTGAATAACTAGGGACTATACTAGTTTAGAAAAAATTAAGCTAGCATGGAAAATTATAAAATTTTGATAAATTTGGAATTTCGGGTTTAGGGACTAAATTGTAAGAAATGTAAAACTTCTAGGAAAATGTATAAATAATGAAAACTTACATGCATAGAAATAGTTTGATAATGTATGGGAATTTAATAACTTGAATTTAATTACTATATAGATAAAAAACCGAGTCAAAAACATCATAACCGAGGAAAAGGACAAATTACGGAGTAGTCCCTGCAAAGAAACTGGTAACGGATAGTAGGTAAGTTCATAGTATAAATAAATATATGTATTTATTTCATAGTATAAATAAATATATGTATTTATTTATAACTTGTGTTAGTATGTTTTAGTTCAATTGTAATTGATGTTGAATTACATCATTAAGTTCTTAATTTTAAAATGCTTACAAATAAGTACAGGTGAGAAAATGGATATATGATATTGTTAATCCTTTGGGATAATATGGTTATATGATATTGAAATGAATTTAATCGATTGATACCATATATACGAGTGTGTTTCTGGAAGTGCCTTTTAATTATAATTATGTAAACTCTGTTAAAATGCCCGTTTGAACGTAGCAAACGCTTAGGATACGATTGGCATGCCAATAGGGTCTGATTGCGCGCTTGTACAGGTTTGTACTTCAGTGCCTCTATCTGCACTTCGGTACCTCTTTTATGCATCATTGATGCCTTTGGTGTGGTGTAGTATCCCAAGTACCCGAGTCAAGTTACTAAAGTTCATCAGGCTATGTATCAAATGACTTAAAACTTGTTTTTTTGTTCAATTTTGTTGGGTAATTATATTACCACTAAATGCTAAATGTTTCTATGAAGTTCTTGTTTATAAATGTTAATTTTTATATTGAGTAATTGTGGATGATAAATTGGTTATGACTTTTTGGAAGGTATCATTTATGATGTAAATGATTATATACTAATGTGTTGTGATCTTGCACTTGGATATAAGGAATTAGAAACTTATCTTCTTGTTTATCTATATTGGTTGAGTATGTTGAATGGTAAATATGCTATGACTCATTAGGCTTCTTAAGCTTATTTGTTTCATTTGTGTTTCTTTTGTAGTTGGCCTTTTTGCGGACTGACCGGATGGATCGTTTTGGAGCACACTATCTAGCCTTGTTGGTAGTTTTTTTTTTTTTTTGTTTACCTTTTTGGGATGTAGCATGTATATAGGTGTTTTTTTTTTTTTGATATGTAGAAAGTGTTAAGTTAACTTGTTTTAAATAGTTAATGTGGTTGAATTTGGATGTGTACTTATGTTGATAGTGGTCAAGTTGATCTTTAGTGCCATATATATATTTATATGTTTAGTGGGGATGTTTTGAAATGGTAGTTTTGGTTGTGAATGATCATATCTTTGGCAAATCCATGGTTGATGATTTTGGGCATGAATGGCTACCTTATTATAAAGCTTATTTCCCAATTGTAACTTTTTCCTTGAATTGAATTGGTGTGTGAATGGTGCCTTTTGATGGCATATTGGTTTAACATAGGATGGATGAATATTTTTCATGTAATTGGTGTTTTGATTGTGCTTTTAACCATGTGAAATAGGCTAGATATGGTGCTTGAATTGGCTTTATTTGGGGATTAAAAATGGAGTACATGGCCTGGGACACGGGCTATCACAAGACCATGTGCCATACACGATCACCCCACACGACTATGTGTATTTATTATTTTAGGTGCAGGTTCATATAGTCTTATGCATAGTCTATAACACAGTCATGTGTCTCAAGTCAGTTTGTGGCACGTAACTTTGAATATGTAACATCTTGAATTTATGGGCTTGTGCATTTTGGGTAGTGTATGCTTAAAAATATTAATTTAAGGATTTGAGGTGCAAATGGGGCTCAGGTTTGGGCTAAGGTTTTGATTAAATATTTTTTTAGACACTCTAGGCTTAAATTGAAGTTTTAGTAGTTTAATTGGCATATTGGGCTTGTGGCCCAGAGGGAAATGGTGCCACTAGGAGGAAGAGGAGTTGGCGTCACTAGTGCATGAGAAGGGCCCAAATTTCGGTTGCTTAAAGCCCAAGAAATTAGGTCAAAATTTGGCAGCCAAGGAGGGCTATAGGGGACGGCAACAAGGCAAAATTTTAGGTATTTTAATGTGGATAATTAAAGCTGATAATGGAGGGAAGAGTTAGAGTCAGTTAAGTCTTTTCAGGATAGGTGTTGTGACAAGGATAAGGGAAAGAAGGAGGGGCTATCTAGGAGACTAAGTGATGGCCGAAATTCCATCACCTAGAGGGGTGAAGAATTCGGCTACTACATGGGAAAAGGGGTATCTAATTTTCCCTATTATTTGCTTAAGCTTTAGATATTAGGAAGGGCACTTACGATTTTTAATAGGTAGGTGCCGAAAATCCTATAAATAGGAGAGTATCTCTTCAAATTTTGGCATTTGAACCCTAACTTCTTTCTCTCCTATTGTGCCGAAATTTCAGCTAAAGCTCTCATCTTTTCTTTTTCTCTGCCGAAATTTCTACTCTATTCTTTCTCTCTTCTCTTTTTTTTTCAGTTATTCGAATCTTCAAGCCTCTCCTTGCTCTCTTTTCATTTTTATTTTTAGCCGAAACCATATCAGTTCATCCTTCCGGGATTTTCATAAAAAGTCAAAATCACTAAGATCTCACCTTCTGAAGTTGCCGAATTTTCTTCAGTGGAGTTTGCTTGTGCCGAATCTTGAAGAAAACAATAGGTAAGTGTCGATTTTGAGATTCCAATATTTCTCCAGCTTTTAGAAACCTTACTCGAATGACCATTTGGAAACTAATCCGGGTTCTTTTTCTTTTGCGGCACATAGGGATTTAAAGGAGATCTCAATCGTCAAGGTTTTCACCGGTAGCATTCAAACCATCCTACTTCGGGATCTAATCAGTTTAGGTGAGGAGTATTGTTTATTTTAAATTCATAAAATTGGGTAGAACACTAACCATAGCTGAATATAGGAGAGGCCCTATTTTCACATCTTTTCGGCTTTTTAAACAAAGTTGTAGATCGGTTTAGCAAGGGTATCAACAATAATCAGGTGTGTAACCTTTCACACTATTAGATTGAGTGCTAATATATATATAAATATGTATAAATCTGCTAAACTCTGTTAAATGCCAAACCTTAGCATTATGATTGAAAACCCGAGGAGGGTAAAGGCTAATCATCAGGTTAGTGATTTCTGTCCTTCTTTAGCAATATGCTCTGTATGTCGATTTCTCTGTATGCTTGGGGTTGGGTAATTGACGAAAAAGAGGAAGTACTCTTTTTGGTGGTTTCAGCCTGGTGACTCTGTCACATCTCTGTTTCTGGTGGCTTATGCCATTTCAGCCTGGTGACTATGTCACAACTCGACGATGAGCAGCTAACTGAAGCATGACTTCCATCGATGGTGTGTAGCGGTGTGGGTTGATTGTAGAAATCCCCAATGGTGTGATCGGCAAGTAAGGGTGGCGTGTCGCGGATGGAAACCTAGTATTGGGTTGGGTTTTATGTATGTTATCTGCTATATTATGTTTTATATTTTGATCTGTGGGCTAAGGCCCAATCTAATGGTGCACGAGGGTTGCACACTGAGTTTCGCGACTCACCCTGTTATTTTAACAATTTCAGGAGAGCAAGGTGGCCATGCAAAAGAACATTTGGATTCAGCAAAAAGACTCTAATCTATTATTTTATATTTTTATTTAATGGGTTTTAAATCTCATTGTAATAAGGCCATGGGCCACTAGACTATTATACTTTGTTTTGGGTTTTATTTTGGGCTTTCATTACTACCAGCCACTTAAACATTAATTAAACTAAGGCATATATTAAGATTTTGGTTTTTAATTCATAAAACAACAAAAGCAATTTATAACTTAGTTAAACTTATCACATTATTAAGTTCTTCCAAACAAAAGATTGAATACAAGGAAAAAAAATATTTCCTGATCTTTTACAGAATCTTTTTAGTAACATGCCAAATCCGCCATAGTGTTTGGCCCGGGTTTGGGGTGTTACAAAATTAGTATTAGACCTCGATTCAAAATGCAGCTCTGGGGTTTTGGGCTCAAAACATTTTCTAAAAATAGGTTTTCGAAGTATGCATGTTTTATAAATGTTACAGGATGGGTTTTTCGGCATGGCACCTGCATCTCCGGCCCAAGTCCGCCAGGTAAGTATTCTGAACCATTATATGATATTTATATGTAGGCCTGATGGGCTTATGGGACGTAGATTAATTTAGTTAGAATCTGATGGACCTTAGGCTTAGCTTAAACTACTTCTTAAATCTCATAAGACTTAAACTCACTAAACAAACCCGTGAACGAGTCGCAAGACTAGGGTGTGGCAACAGACATACGCATGTCTAGGATTGGATCCGGAAGAGCCTGGTACTTAAGCAGTCCTAGTGACTCACCTTCTCTTCGCTGGAACCTTACCTGGTGTGTAGTGACTGTTCACCTTAGCCGACATAGGGTGTGGCAATGGGCATACGCATGTCTAGGAGTGGATTTAGGGAGAGCTTGGTATTTAAGCAGTCCTAGCGACTCACCTCCTCTTCGCTAGAATCTTACCTGGTGCGTAGTGACCGTTCACCCTAATCATGAGGACTTGTTGACATGCTAAACCCTATAATTAAAACCCGAAAGGGACCAGCCATCTTGTTTTTACAAAATTGCTGAAATACTCTTATTTTGGAAAACAAAATGCCAAGATTTGCAAATATACCCCGATTTACAAAATCAACGAAATTTTTCCTTAGAAAAAAAAAACTCACACAACATGACAACAACCAAAAACACTGAACACTGCTATATTTTTTTAAAATCAAATTCTCCAAAATACTCTCTTAGTTTTGTAAAATTTTGAAAACACCCTTGATTTGTAAAAATTACCAAACTACCACTGATGTGTAAAATGACCAAAATACCCCAAATTTCAAAATGACCGAAATACCCCTAGATTTCAAAATTACCAAAATACCCCCAAATTTCAAAATAACCGAAATACCCTCTAGATGTCAAAATTACCGAAATACCCCCAGATTTCAAAATTTTTGAAATACCCCCATATCGTAAAATTACCAAAATATCCTTATTTCACGAAATCACCAAGGAACCCTATTTTGGAAAATTACAAAAATACCCCTGTAAGAAAAATTACGAAAATACCCTTGGGTAGTGAAACAACAAAAACACCTTTATTTGATGAATGTAAGTTCATGGATGTTCTTTGTATGTTGATTGAATGTATGTGTTTCCTAGAACTAGGGGATATGAACGTGAGACTGAATTGTGAATGCATAATCGAAAGAACTACTCCTAAAACTACTATTCATAAGATTGTTCGTGGTTAATCGGTGGAACAAATTAATGATTCATAAAACTCTTAATCAGATAAACATCGATCGGAAGAATGAGAACAAGAGGTAGAGGACGTCCGCCGCGTGGACGCGGTAGGGGTAGGATGACCGTGTCAGAGCCAGTAGGGTCTGGCCACGGGTCAAGAAACAAGATGCCAGAATTGCCAGATGTGAAGGGAGAATTTCAGGACCAAACGGGTGGAGACGATGCAGTGTCTCAGGCAATGTTGCGAATTTTGGAGAGAGTGGCTAGAGTAGGTACGGGTTCAGGAGCTCGGAAGTCTGTGTTTGAACGACTCTGAGCTAATGGGGCAGAAGTGTTTAGGGGAGTTTCTAGCGTAGCCCCTAACACAGCTGAGTATTGGATGGAAGCAACGGAGCGCATAATGGATGACTTAGATTTCACGGTGGAGGAGAAGTTGAAAGGGGTTGTGTCTCTTCTACGAGACGAGGCTTATCAGTGGTGGCTCACGGTGAAGGAGGGTACTACAGTAGATCGAGTTGACTGGGACTTCTTTAAGGAGTCATTCTAGGGAAAGTATGTTGGGGCCAGCTATGTGGATGCGCAAAGGAAGGCATTCCTGAATTTGGTACAGGGAAGTAAATCTGTGGCTAAATATGAGATAGAGTTTCTACACTTGAGCCGCTACGCTCGAGGAATAGTAGCAACCGAATATGAACATTGTGTTCGGTTCGAGGATGGATATCGAAATGAGTTAAGGGTTCTAATAGCACCGCAGAGAGAGAGAGATTTTACTGTTCTGGAGGAGAAGGTTAAGATAGCTGAGGAGGTAAAATGGATGGAAAGACAGGAAAGAGATAAGGAGCAGGGAAGGAATAAGAGAAATTTTGGGCGGCGAGGAGCATCCGGGAATTAAGTAGAAAAGGCCTAGATGCGATGGGCGGCTCGTGCTTTGACACCTGCTGGAGGGAATCAAAATCGATTATGTAATTGGTGCGGGAAAGCATATTCGGGGGAGTGTAGAAAAAGAACCGATGGATATTTCAGGTGTGGATCCACGGAACATATGATTAAGGACTGTCCATAGAAGGAATAGGTGCAGCCAGTTGGACGAGGTTCTGATCAGGCTAGAAGAGGTATTCAGCCAGTACCGAGGGGTCGTGGCCAAGGTAGAGGGGGAAATGAGGCTGGTCGCGATCGTGGAGCACCTGGTAGAGGTGCAGGTAATGTAGATGCGAGGCAGCCGGGTCTAGTTTATGCGGTTCGTCGACAGGAGGATGGTGACGCACCGGATGTCATAACCGGTACGTTTTTTATTGCTGATAATCCTTTTCTTGCCTTTATTGATATTGGGTCAACCCACTCCTATGTTGCATGTTCGATATCTGAGAACCTAAGTATAGACTCTGAAACAACTACTAGGAAGATGACTGTGGTTTGTCCCCTAGGACAATCTAGGGTAGTGGACAAGTAATTTAAGGATCTACCGTTAGAGACTCAAGGGGTAGTGTTTTCGGCAGACTTAATGGAATTGCCTTTGGAGAGTTTGATCTTACTCTAGGAATGGATTGGTTGACTAAGCATCGTGCTAAGTTGGATTGTGAGACCAAGCGTGTGATGTTGAGTACCCTAGAAGGCGGGGAGGTGGTTGTATTAGGGAAAAGAAGGAACTATTTGTCCAACATAGTATCGGCATTAAGGGCTGTTAAGATGATTCAGAAAGGATGCAATGTATTCCTAGCTTTTATTAGTGCCTTGGATGCTAAGGAGATGACTGTCGAGGAGGTTCGAACAGTCAAGGATTTCGTGGATGTCTTCTCGGAGGAGTTACCAGGGTTACCTCCAGATCGCGAAGTGGAGTTTGGGATAGAGCTATTTTTAGGAACAGCTCTGGTATCCATTGCTCCGTATCGAATGGCACCAATGGAGTTGGTAGAGCTCAAAGCCCAGATCCAAGAATTGTTGGATCATGGATTTATCCGACCGAGTGTGTCTCCGTGAGGAGCACCGGTCCTCTTTGTAAAAAAGAAGGACGAATCCATGCGTATGTGTGGACTATCGTCAACTGAATAAGTTGACGATTAAGAACAAGTACCCTTTGCCAAGAATCGATGACCTGTTTGATCAGCTTAAAGGAGCTTCAGTCTTTTCGAAGATTGATCTAAGATCAGGGTACCATAAGGTGAAAGAAGGGGACATTCATAAGACGGCATTTTGAACACGCTATGGTCATTATGAATTCTTGGTAATGCCATTCGGTTTGACGAATGCGCCAGTAGCATTTATGGATATGATGAATCGGGTGTTTCAACCATACCTGGATCGGTTCGTGGTGGTGTTCATCGATGATATTTTGGTTTACTCCAAGTCGAGTAGGAGCATGATGCACTTCTTCGTGCGGTGTTGCCAAATTCTAAGGGAGAAGCAGCTATATGCAAAGTTCAGTAAGTGTGAGTTTTGGCTGAAGGAAGTGACTTTCTTAGGGCATGTAGTTTTCGTAGAGGGAATTAGGGTAGACCCTCGGAAGACAGAAGCTGTACTAGGTTAGAAATTGTCGAAGTTCGTGGCAAAAATTTAAAGTTTCTTGGGATTGGAGAGGTATTACAGGAGGTTTGTTGAGGGCTTCTCTTCAATAGCGGTACCTTTAACTAAGTTGTTAAGGAATGGGGTGTTGATTGTATGGACTGACAAACAACAGAAGAGTCTTGATAAGCTAAAGAGAATCTTGACGGAAGCGCTAGTGTTAATTCAGCCAGAGGCGGGAAAAGAATTTACCGTCTACTATGATGCGTCACACACAGGTTTAGGGTGTGTGTTGATGCAAGAGGGAAAAGTTGTTGCATATGCGTCTCGGCGATTCATGATCAAGATGAATTGAACTACCTTACGCACAATTTAGAATTGGCGGTGGTAGTTTTACTGTTGAAGATTTGGAGGCATTACAGTATGGGGAGAAGTCGGTTATTTACACCCACCATAAGAGCTCAAGTATATCCTTACCCGAAAGAGTTGAATCGAGGCAACGTGGGTGGATTGAACTCTTGAAGGACTATGACTGTTCGATCGAGTATCATCTGGGTAAGGCTAACATGGTGGCAGATGCGTTGAGTAGGAAGGCGATAGCAGATTTAAGGGCAATGTTTGCTCATCTTAGTCTGTATGAGGATGGCAGTTTGGTAGCTAAACTTTAAGTAAGACCTATGTGGACAAATCAAATCAAGGAGAAGCAGCTTCTAGATGATGTCTTGAGTACTCGAATCCGACAAGTGTAGAATGGTGAAGGAGAGGATTATAGTTTGAATGGTGATGGAGTTTGGTGTTTCCGTGGAAAGATTTGTATGCCAAAAGATGTGGAGTTAAGGTAGATGATTCTTCAGGAGTCGCATAGTAGCCCTTACGTTATGCATCCTAGAGGGGTTAAGATGTATCAAGACTTGCGAGAACAATTTTAGTGGCCAAGTCTGAAGTGAGAGATAACAGAATTCGTGGGAAAGTGCTTGACATGCCAACAGGTAAAAGAGAAACACCAGTTGCCTTTAGGGTTGCTGCAACCGGTGAAGATTTCACATTAGAAATGGGAGAGAATCACGATGGATTTTGTTAGTGGGTTACCCTTTACACCCATTAAGAAGGACTCGATTTGGGTGATTGTGGATCGGTTGACGAAGTCTGCCCATTTCATATCAGTTCGGGTCGACTATTCTCTACCAAGGTTGGCTAAGTTGTATGTGGCTGAGGTCGTAAGATTACATGGTGTACTGGTGTCGATAATATCCGATAGGGACTCTAGGTTCACGTCACGATTTTGGAAGGCTCTTCATCAGGCAATGGGAACAAGGTTAGACTTTAGTACCGCTTTTCACCTGGTGATGGTTAGTTTGAGAGGGTAATTCAGATCTTGGAGGATATGCTAAGGGGTTGCATCATCAATTTTAGGGGTAGTTGGGAGGAGTATTTACCTTTGGCAGAATTTGCATACAATAATAGTTATCAAGCTAGTATTCAGATGGCACCGTACGAAGCATTATATGGAAGGAGATGTCGTACCCCTACTTGTTGGACGGAGTTGGGTGAACGTCAGGTGTTGGGTCCAAAACTAGTTTCGAAAATAGAGGAGAAAGTTAAGTTAATACGGGCTCGGTTGAAGAAAGCGTCTGATCGGCAGAAGTCTTATGTGGATCTAAAGCGGAAGGAGATGGAATTTTCAGTAGGAGACCAAGTCTTTTTAAAGGTATCCCCATGAAAGAACGTAATGAGGTTTGGACGGAAGGGTAAGCTAAGTCTTCGATTTATTGGGCTTTATCAGGTATTAGAATGTGTTGGGCCAGTGGCTTATCATTTGGAGTTGCCTTTAGAGTTGGAGTAGATACATGATGTGTTTCATGTCTTAATGCTAAGACATTATCGTTCTGACCCATCGCATGTGGTGCTGGTGGAAGAGATTGAAGTAAAGCCAGATTTATCTTTTGAGGAGGAACCCGTGCAAATCTTGGATCGAGACGTAAAGGTGTTGAGAAGGAAGTCCGTCCCTTTGGTCAAAGTTTTGTGGCAAAATCACGGCGCAGAAGAGGCGACGTGGGAGCCAAAGGATGTTATACGATAGCAGTATCCCCATCTCTTTTGATCAGGTAAATTTCGAGGCCGAAATTTATTTTAAGGGGGTAGAACTGTAACATCCTGAATTTATGGGCATGTGCATTTTGGGTAGTGTATGCTTAAAAATATTAATTTAAGGATTTGAAGTGCAAATGGGGCTCAGGTTTGGGCTAAGGTTTTGATTAAATATTTTGTTTAGACACTCTAAGGGCTTAAATTGAAGTTTTAGTAGTTTAATTGGCATATTGGGCTTGTGGCCCAGAGGGAAATGGTGCCATTAGGAGGAAGAGGAGTTGGCGTCACTAGTGCATGAGAAGGACCCAAATTTTGGTTGCTTAAAGCCCAAGAAATTAGGTCAAAATTTGACAGCCAAGGAGGGCTATAGGGGACGACAACAAGGCAAAATTTTAGGAATTTTAATGTGGATAAATAAAGCTGATAATGGAGGGAAGTGTTAGAGTCAGTTAAGTCTTTTCAGGATAGGTGTTGTGACAATGATAAGGGAAAGAAGGAGGGGCTATCTAGGAGACTAAGTGATGGCCGAAATTCCATCACCTAGAGGGGTGAAGAATTCGGCTACTACATGGGAAAAGGGGTGCCGAATTTTCCCTATTATTTGCTTAAGCTTTAGATATTAGGAAGGGTACTTTCGATTTTTAATAGGTAGGTGCCAAAAATCCTATAAATAAGAGAGTATCTCTTCAAATTTCAGCATTTGAACCCTAACTTCTTTCTCTCCCATGGTGCCGAAATTTCTGCTAAAGCTCTCATCTTTTCTCTTTTCTCTGTCGAAATTTCTACTCTATTCTTTCTCTCGTCTCTTTTTCTTCAGTTAGCCGAATCTTCAAGCCTCTCCTTGCTCTCTTTTCACTTTTCTTTTTAGCTGAAACCATATCAGTTCATCCTTCCGGGATTTTCATAAAAAGCTGAAATCACTAAGATCTCACCTTCTGAAGTTGCCGAATTTTCTTCAGTGGAGTTTGCTTGTGCCGAATCTTGAAGAAAACAATAGGTAAGTGTCGATTTTGAGATTCCAATATTTCTCCAACTTTTAAAAACCTTAGCCGAATGGCCATTTGGAAACTAATCCCGAGTTCTTTTTCTTTTGCGGCACATTGGGATTTAAAGGAGATCTCAATTGTCAAGGTTTTCACTGGTAGCATTCAAACCATCCTACTTCCAAGATCTAATCATTTTAGGTAAGGAGGATTATTTATTTTAAATTCATAAAATCGGGTAGAACACTAACCATGGCCGAATATAGGAGAGGCCCTATTTTCACATCTTTCTAGCTTTTTGAGCAAAGTTGTAGATTAGTTTATCAAGGGTATCGACAACAATCAGGTGTGTAACCTTTCACACTATTAGATTGAGTGCTAATATATATATAAATATGTATAAATCTGCTAAACTCTGTTAAATGCTGAAACCCTGAAATTATGATTGAAAACCCGAGGAGGGTAAAGGCTAATCATCAGGTTAGTGATTTCTGTCCTTCTTTAGTAATATGCTCTGTATGTCGATTTCTCTGTATGCTTGGGGTTGGTTATTTATGAAAAGGGAAGTACTCTGTTTCTGGTGGCTTATGCCATTTCAGCCTGGTGACTATGTCACAACTCGACGATGAGCAGCTAACTGCAGCATGACTGCCATCGATGGTGTGTAGCAGTGTAGGTTGATTGTAGAAATCCCTAATGGTGTGATCGGCAGGTAAGGGTGGCGTGTAGCGGATGGAAACCTAGGATTGGGTTGGGTTTTATGTATGTTATTTGCTATATTATGTTTTATATTTTGATATGTGGGCTAAGGCCCAATCTAATGGTGCACGAGGGTTTCACACTGAGTTTCGCGACTCACCCTGTTATTTTAACAATTTCAAGTAGCACCTAGTGCAACGGATCGGGCTGAAGAGGAGAGCAAGGTGGCCATGCAAAAGAACATTTGGATTCAGCAAAAAGACTGTAATATATTATTTTATATTTTTATTTAATGGGTTTTAAATCTCGTTGTAATAAGGCCATGGGCCACTAGACTATTATACTGCTTTTGGGTTTTATTTTGGGCTTTCATTCTTGCCAGCACTTAAACTTTAATTAAACTAAGGCATATATTAAGATTTTGGTTTTTAATTCATAAAACAACAAAAGCAATTTATAACTTAGTTAAACTTATCACGTTATTAAGCTCTTCCGAACAAAAGATTGAATACAAGGGAAAAAAAATATTTCCCGATCTTTTACAGAATCTTTTTAGTAACATGCCAGATCCGGCTATAGTGTTTGGGCTGGGTTTAGGGTGTTATAGAATACACACACAGTTTGGCACAAGGCCTATGACACAGTCGCGTGGCCCTATTTTGTATACTCACATAGGCAGAAACACGGGTTGGGACACAGTCGTGTGTCCAAACTTCAAATTTTCACATGGACTGAGCCATGTCACACGGCCTGGCCACACAGCCGTGCGACCTCTATTTTCCCAAATTTTCACGTTTTTCCAAAATGTTCTAATTTATTTTGATTTGATCCCAGATTGTTCCTAAACTATTTTTAGGGCCCCGTAGGCTCAATTCAAGGTCCATAAGTGTAGTTTGTGCCATGATTAGATTCAATTAATATATATTAGTATTTAATTGTATAATTGTTTATGTTGGATGGTTAAATGTTCTGTTTTGCTCAATAATACTCTATAACTTTAATCCAAAAATAGAGACGAGATAGGGGTGTTACATATACGCTATGCATCTTGAAGGGAATAGGATGTATCGAGATTTAAGGGAACAATATTGGTGGTAAGTCTTAAGCATGAGGTAACCGAGTTTGTAGGTAAGTGTTTGACGTGTTAGCAAGTCAAGGCTGAGCATCAATTCCCCTCTATTTTATTACAGCCTAGTCAAATTCCTCAGTAGAAGTGGGAACGTGTGACTATGGACTTCATTAGTGAATTGCCTTTGACACCTACTAAGAAGGATTCAGTCTAGATAATTGTGGATAGACTGACTATGTCAGCACATTTTCTGCCTATCCGTACTAATTATTCATTGCAAAAGTTGGTGAGATGGTATATTTCTGAGATTGTGAGACTTTATGGAGTACTAGTATCTATCATTCCAACAAGGATCCTCGATTTACATCTTAGTTTTGGAAGAAGTTACATGAGGCTCTAGGTACTTGGTTGAACTTTAGCATAGCTTTTCACTCACAGCCTGGTGGGCAGTCAGAACAAGTTATTCAAATTCTTGAGGACATGTTGAGGTGTTGCGTAATCGATTTCAGTGGTAGCTAGGAGGAGCATTTGCCACTATCAGAGTTTGCTTATAATAATAATTTTCAGTCAAGCACTTAGATGGCTCCTTATAAAGCACTATATGGTCGCAAATATCGTACACCACTACGTTGGACTGAGTTGAGGGAAAAAAGGTATTGGATTGGGATTCTGTATAGGAAACTGAGAATGTTGTTAAGTTGATTCAAGATCGATTGAGAACGACATCTGATCGGCAAAAATCTTATGCCAACTTGAGGAGGAAAAATATAGAGTTTAGTGTTGGAGACCAAGTATTTCTTAAAGTATCACCATGGAAGAAAGTATTGAGATTTGGTCGTAAGGGAAAGTTAAGCCTGAGGTTTATTGGACGTTACAAGACACCTAATAGGGTTGGACCAGTTGCTTATCAATTAGAGCTACCTCTGGAACTGGACCATATTCATGACGTGTTCCACTTTTCTATGTTAAGGTGATATTGATATGTTCCATTTCACGTGAATTCAATCAAAAAGATCAATGTGAGATCAAATTGTCTTATGAGGAGGAGCATGTTCAGATTTTGGACTGTGAGGTTAAGACACTACACCAAAACACAATTTTAGCGGCATTTTTAATGGCGTTTTAATAAAAAATGCCGCAAATATTATACATTAATGGTGTTTGAAAGAAAACGCCGTAAAAAGTTGAGCAATAGCGACGTTTTTGGCCCAAACACCGCTATAAAAGAGCAATAGTGATATTTTTTGCCCAAAAGCCACTATAGATCTGAGCATTAGCGGCATTTTCGTAGAAATGCCACTATAGATCTAAGCATTCATAGTGCTTTCGTAGAAATGCCGTTATAGATCTGAGCGTTAGCGGCGCTTCCGTAAAAATGCCACCATAGATCTGAGCATTAGCGACGCTTTCGTAAAAACGCCGCTATTTATTTGAGCATTAGCGGTGCTTCCTTAAAAATGCCGCTATAGATCTGAGCATTAGCGGCATTTCATTAAAAACACCACTATATATCTGAGCATTAGCGGTGCTTTAATAAAAACGCCGCTATAGATTTGAGCATTAGCGGTGTTTTTATAAAAACGCCACAAAATTTTGAGCAAAACAACGTCGTTTATTTTTTGAGCTTTAGTGGCATTTTTAGGAAAACGCCGCAAAAGGTAAGCTTTAGTGGCATTTTTTATACAAACGCCGCAAAAAATATATTTTATTTTAGGGTTTAGGGTTTAAGATTTAGAATTTAAAGTTTAATGTTTATGGTTTAGAGTTTTAGGGTTTATGATATAATATTTATTATTTTGGGTTAAGGGTTTATGTTTTATAGTTTAGGGTTTAGAGTTTGGGGTTTTATAGTTTGGGTTTGGGGTTTAAGGTTTAAGGATTTTGTTTGAAACTGAAAAACATTTGGAATTTTATTAAGGTTCATGCCATTTTGTACTACACCCATATTATTTAATATAAGAATATAAAATATATGTTTTGTCCTACACTAATATTGGCCACATGAATTCCCAAAAATTTGGTCTCGGATTATGGTTTAAGGTTTACAGTTTAGAGTTTAGGGCTCGGGTTTTATGGTCTAGGATTTATGGTTTGGGGTTTTGAGTTTAGTGTTTAAAGGTTGGTGTTTGAGGTTTAGGGTATAATATTTAGGGTTTAGGGTTTATAATTTAAGGATTAATCTTGGATTTTTTAGTGTTTAGGGTTTAGGGTTTAGGGATATATACTATTTGGACTGAAAAACATTTGGATTAATTTTACTAAGATTCATGCCATTTTGTACTATATCCATATTATTTAATATAAGCATATAAAAAATGTATATATGTTTTGTACTACAGTAACATTGGCGATACGAATTCCCAAAAAATATAGTCTAGGATTATGGTTTAGGGTTTACGTATAGTTTAGAGTTTAGGCCAGGTATGGGTTTTATGGTCTAGGATTTATGGTTAATTTAGGGTTTATGGTGTATGGTTTAGGGTTTGGAGTTTAGAGTTTAGTATTGGTGTTGCTGTTTGTGGTTTAGGGTTTAATTTTGGATTTTTAAAATATAAATCTAAATAAGATAAATATAAATTATTATTTTTAAAATATATATATCAAAATTAATGGGTTAAATTCTAAAGGCATACATGAACAATAGTTTACTATGCAATTGTATACTTTAATTTGATCCAGATCGTGTAAAATATTAACACAATTATTGATATAATTAACACCATTTTTTATTATTTATATATTGCATGCACAAATATTTATATTTATTCAATATAAAAATATTTTGATGTATTTATTTTTAAAATGTGTATGATTAAATCAAAATTAAAGTTTCAACTATACTTAGGGTTGAGACTGTGTTTATGGTTTGAGGTTTAAGGTGTACTATTAAAAACTGAAGTGTTTATGGTTTGAGGTTTAAGGTATACTGTTGATAACTGAAGCAATATTTGAAATTTACTGAGATTCATGCCATTTAATTTGTACTATACCCATATTATTTAATATAAGTATATAAAATATATATTTTGTTTATATTAAAAATAAAAATATAGGAAGTGGTTTATATTCAAATTTAAAAAATAGAGATCAAATATGAAATATGAGGAAAAAGTTGAGCAATTTTAGTGGCGTTTTTATGAAAATGTCGCAAAAGAGTCTGCAAAAACGTGGCCTTTTATGTGTACTTTTAGTGGCATTTTTTGTTATAAACGCCGCAAATATGCTTCAGGGTATAAAAAATGATGCCATTTTCAGCTTTGTTTTAGTGGCGCTTTCAAACAAAACAACGCCAAATATGGTGAATAGGGAAATGGTGCCGTTTTCACCTGTGCGTAATTAGTGGCGTTTTTGAGAAACCGCCGCAAAATGTTATGAATTACCGACGTTTTTTTGGAAAACACCATAAATTTGTAAAATAATATCATAAATGTGACCGTTTTGTCGTGGTTATTAGTGGCGTTTTATCCTAAATGCCGCAATATGTTTATTCATTGCCGGCATTTTTAGCTTAAACGCCGCAAACATTGGTAAGTGTTCGTAATACGGTGCCGTTTCTATGCTTTGTTTTTAGATTTCATTTACCTTCTTCCTCCAGTTCATTTCCCAATTTCCTTCCCCTAATTTCCTAACTTCCTAAACCCCCAATTCCAAAATCCCCAATTTCTTCCCCAATCTCCCAAATTTGAGTACCTTCTTCCTCAATCTCTACAAATTATCAAAACCATTAAACTTCCTAAATCCCCAATTATGCTCATGTGTCTAGAAACTGTTAGACTCATCTCTTCGCCACTTCAAAAGGAAGTTCTTCGCCTCTGCTCTCCGTCGGTGCATCTTCTCTCTCGCCACCGGATATTCGGGTCATGGAGGTATTTTTAAACCATTTGCATGTCACTGTTAGGAAGTGTTGAAACTTGCTTTTTATTTTCCTCTTCTATAACTGTTATGATTTTAGTATTTTGCTCTTCGCAACTACTTTGAAATGTAAAAGCGCAAATGTTTCCTTGTTTTGGTTTTAATATTTTGCTTCACTTTTAATCTTAGCTCTTTGTTTATATATGATGTATGATAGCTTCCAATTTTTGTTTCTGTTGATGTTTTGTTGATGTTCTATTTTTAAAGTGGTGATAGATACAAATATGATTTAATAAACTAGAACACATCTAGCACGAAGTCCAAGTAGAGCATGATCAAGACAAGCATTCCCATCTCTCAGGTGACGATATCTTCTGTATGTTCGACCCATATTATTATTTTCTTTTTCGTGTTAGATTTGTGTTTTAAAATAGTATATAGATTTTGACATGTTTATGTCTGTGTTGTGTTCATGGTTGTTTTTTTGGCTTCTGCGTAATCATATTTTGGTAACTGCTTTATATTCAACCTGTAAATTTGCTAATCAAAAGTTCATTTCAACTTCAATTCTTGAATATCAGTTCTAAATGAAACCTTTACCAAAACATAAGGGTGCTTTTAAATCCATATGTACAAGTTTAACCTAGAGAACTTTGGATTGCTATGGTTGAAACATGGTTGTAATTTCGTAAACCATGATATTATTATATATCGTGTAACATTGGATTTAAATCGCAGATATGATTTGTACAAGAAGTTTCTCTATGTATGTTGTTACTTTTTTTCTTGAATTGTTATGTGTTGATCAGTTTTTATTGATACGAGAGCTACGAATTATGTTGTTTTGCATTTGAAAGTTATATCCGAATGGCATTATGATTGTTCAGGTGATTGCTGCCTTGTGGATATTGTCTATTATTGGAAGTTGGTGCAACTTTCTGACATTGTTTTACATAGGTACCGGAGATGCTTCTAAGTGATTTGGTTTTTTATTAGAAACAATTTCTTTCTTAATGTTAATTTAAAAAAAAAAATTTGTTTAAAGGGAAATGATATCTTGTTTGAAGTGCTTATCGTCGGATATTTTACATTGATATTAAAATTTCTTATTACTGATAGGCCTATTTCAACTATTTTATTGACTGGTGATTGGCAGAAGAAATTGCATCCTAACCTTGTTCATCCAAACACCAAGGTTTGTTCAATCCAAATGAATAATTCGGTTATTATTTGCAAATGGTTGGTGAAATTGATAGTAAAGTTTGGTTTAGTTAATGATGATGAGAAGTAAACAAATTATGGTTATTATTTGGCAGCCCTCTGAATCGCTGTTGGCAGCCCTCTGTTGCATCTCCATCGACAACCCTCTGTTGTTACTCCATTTTCTGCCATCCACTTATCTGTTATCTGCCATACTGTGAGTTCTTTTTTTTTTAAAAGTCAGTGAATTAATGTTGTCTGATTTTATTTTTTTTTATCCCTAGTTGTCAGAATGCATGGTTAATTGGAAGGTTGAAGATGTCCAAAGCAGGACATGTTTCCTATGATTACCGAATGTTAATGCTTGTTTAATTGGAGTGTAAATGCTGTCCAAAAGAGGGTTGGTTACTTATGTTTTGTCGTATTTAATTGCTTCTGCAAATATGTTAAATTAATTGTCCTAATGTGCAGTCATTTATGTTGTTTCATTAGTCAATTATGAGGTTTTATTTAATTAATTGAACTGTTCAAATGTTATGTGTTGTTGTTTATTGACTTAACTGCAAATATGCTAATTTTCCTTTTGGGCCTCTAATTTTGTATAGTTTTGATTGTTGATTTTATCTTTCAATTTGTCATGTTTGCCATGATCTCTTTTTATTAAATTAAATTACCATGTGCTTTTTTAAGAAGTAGTATGTTAATTCATTTTTCAAACTTAAAATTTAAGTTTAAGGATTAAAGTAGTCAACTGAACTTAAGAACTAAATTTGAATGGTCGGAAGATATATAAGACATATATGAATTATATGAGCAATAGAACTTGAACTTGTGACTCGAGACATTCTTTAATACTTAACTCAATAAATATTTTGGGAATATAAAGTAAACAAGAAGATGTCAACGAAGCAATGATAATATGAGAAGATATAGAGAATGAGAGTGATATTTAATTTTTAATCCTTGAAAATATTTTGTCTACTTTTATTTTATTTTTAAATTACATAATTAAATTAAATTGCATATAAACTTTTTAAATAATATATTTTATTATTTTTAATCCGAAAAATATTTTATCTAATTTTATTTTATTTTTAAATTACGTAATTAAATTAAATTGTATTTACACTTTTATTTTAAAATAATTATTTTATTTTATTTTAATCACGAAAAATATTTTGGTGATTTTATTTTATTTTTAATTACGTAATTTTATTCCCCATGTTGTTTCAAATAACAAGATCAATTAATTCATTTTCAAAATCCCATTTTATGCTATTTTAATCAAGAAAAATATTTTGTTTTGTTTTCTTTTATTTTTAATTTATGTAATTAAATAAATTGTATTTAAAGTTTTATTTTAAATATATTATTTTATTTTAGTCGGGAAAAATATTTTCAATATTTTATTTTATTTTAACATTACTAAATTAAATTAAATTGTATTTTAACATTGCTTTAACAATTTATCTCCTTTTCTTCCCTCAATTTCCTTTTAGTTTAAATTTAATCACGAAAAATATTTTCTTTTCTTTTCTTTTATTTTAAATTACCTAATTAAATAAAATTATTTGTTGTTATTTGTTACTAAAATTTTAACTAAGGAAAAATGCATAGAAGAAAATTACAAAATTTAAGTATTGTCCAGAATACTCCAAATTCGGAAGAAGGAAATAGTGAACAGCAGACAGCTATTGGATCTTCGAATGTGCCGGAGACAGTTGACGAGCCTGCAGAATTTCAAAGTAATGTTAAGTTTATTTTACATGTGTATAGACTTTTATTATTGCTCCTATTTCTCAATTTCAATATAATAATATATTATTTTCCAGCTGAAAGTGGTGGGATGCGTAGAGGTCGAGGACGCACGCTACTTAAAGATTTATACGACTTAAATCCTGTCGAGCGTGCCAAAGTAAGTAGAAACAGTCATGGTCAGCCTGTTGGACCAGAAGCTCGACTGTTAGCAGGCTATTTGGGCATTATAGCATGAAATGCCAATATATTTCCCATCAACTACGAATCATGGCATCACATGCCTGATAGCAACAAGAATCAAGCTCTCGATAATATTAAGGTAACAAAACGTGAATGTAATTTATAATACTTTGGTTTAAGTTTCATTTATATTTACTTTCTAAACTTGTGTTTTTTTAGGAGAGATTTGCTTTAGAGGTCTCGGATGCCTATATCAAGAAGGCATTGGGTAAAAAATGGAGAGACCATAAAATCACTTTGAAAAAAGATTATTTTAAGAAAGACATAAGCCTCGAAGAAAAACTGCGAAATGTCCCGCCAGGAATGCTGAGGTACCAATGGGAAGATGCAGTTAGATTTTGGAATTCAAAGAAAGGAGAGGTATTACGTACTTCCAAACTCTTATAAATTTTTCAGTTTATAGTATTTACTATATACGTAATAATAATTTCATTATGTAGGACCGTGAGCGAGTTGGAACAAGCAGCAGGCAAAAATAAAAATTCACGCACACGGCAGGGTCGAGAAGTTTTTCTTGTGTAGCTGAGGCCCAGGTATTATGAATTTATTAATTCTGTCAAATATTAATGATTTTCTACTATTAATTGATTTATTTTTACTACTATATTGTAGGAAGTATCGTTTGGTCAAAAAGTTGGACTCCTTCAGCTTTTTGACATTACGCATAGGAAGAAAGATAGATCTCCGATGACATCGGAAGTTGCAGAAATTATGGTATATTTACTTAATAAAATTTGAATTATTATAAATATTTATAATGTTTAATTATAATGGTTTAATTCATCTTTAGTAGTTTTAAATAATGTTAAGTTATGTTGCATTCCTTTTTTATTATATATTTCGTTTTTAACTCTTTAATTGATTTATTAGGAGAAACTAAAAGATAAGAAGGCAGAGTATGAAGCGATTGCTTCGATTGACAGTTCTGATAATTTTGAGGACATTGATAATAGAATTATTAATGAAGTTTTGGGTCCTGAAAGGTATGGTCGGGTTCGATTTCAAGGATTTGGTGTTAATCAGACCCAATATTTTGGATCCAGCTTGCAGTAATATATGCCTTCCGGGAGTCAAGCTCAAGCTGAAGTTCAGAGGTTAAGAGACCAGATAGCTCAGATGGAAGCTAGCACAGTTGAGCAAATTTCTCAACTTAGAGTGGAGGCAGCAGCAAGGGAGGCGGAGGCAGCAGTGAGGTAGGCAAAGCAGAACAGAAAGTATGATGAACTCTAGCAATAGCTTCAGACTATGATGAAGATGTTCCAGCAGTCGCAAATGTCGCCATCTTAGACATTTATTTTCTTGTAACTTTTAACATTATTGTAAGAAAATTTTGAATTATACTTCATTTATAATTTATATCATATATCTTTTGTATAATTTTGTATCATTTAGATTTGCTGTTTTTGGTTGAACTTCATGCTATATTTGTTGTTTTTGGTTGGATTTTATGCAGGAAGGGTCGGATATTGGTGAAAAATGTATTTTGAAAATCTGCCCAAATTAGTGGCGTTTTCTAAAAAAGCACCGCTAAAGACCAGGACTTTTAGCAACGTTTTCTACAGAAGCACCGCTAAAGACTAGACCAGGACTTTTAACAGCGTTTTGAATAGAAGCACCGCTAAAGACTAGTACTTTTAGCGGCATTTTGAATAGAAGCATGCTAAAGACTAGGACTTTTAGCGGCGTTTTCTATAAAATCGCGGCTAAAAGTCTATATCTTTAGCGACGTTGTCTATAGCGGCGTTTTTTTGCGGCGCTTGTGAGAGAGCCGTTAAAGGCAAAAAAAACACCGTAAAAAGTTTGTTTTCCTGTAGTGAGGTGCTAAGGAAAATGAAAATTTCTCCAATAAAGGTCTGATGATGAAATCATGGGGCAAACGAAGCTACTTGGGAACCCAAAGATGCGATGCGATGACAATATCCTCACCTATTCTTATAAGGTAAATTTTGAGGGCAAAATTTATTTTAAGGAGGGTAGAGTTGTCAACTCCCATATTTTTATTATTAATTTCGTCAATTCATGAACAAACAAGTAAATAGTCTAATGGTAAGGAGCTTAATTAATCTCCCTAAGGTCCCATGTTTAAATCCCCACATCTTCATTTTTTTTAAAATTTTTGCCACATTAAATCATCATCAAACCCCTCTTATGTCCTCTACCACAATTGCCTTATAAGCAAGGATTTCTTTCCCTTTTAATTAGTCAACCTATCCTGAATAGTCTACCTTTTACTCCCCATGTTCCTTCACTTTCCTTTACTTACCATTGAAACACTCTTTTCCACATTTTCCCTCCCTTACCAATGAACTTGCCGTCCGATGCACCTAGACACCCTAATTTCCCATTTTGTTTTCATTTTCAAGTTTTCTCTCCTCTTTTGTATCTTTTCCTCCTCCTTCAACCACCATTCCTTTAACATTTTGCCATCATACCACCACTGTTGGTCACCATTATAACAGTCCGGTTTAGACCCTAGTCAGAATAGTAGTTTTGAAACCACAAATTTGAGGTCAAAAAAATATTTTAATATTATTTTTCGTGTTTAAAGTATGTGATTAAGCATGTGTAAAAATACTATATGAAAATTTTATCGTTTGTGTGTTGATTTGCGAAAAAGGACTTAATCGCGTAACATGCAAAAGCTGTGTGCTAATTGTTAAAGTACTTAATTGTCATGGCTTATTACATGAAAGGTCCTTGTATTGATATTAGACCATTGATAGTGAAATTTGACATAAATGGCCATTAAATGAATGAAATATTAATGTTTTATTAAAGGATATTTTAGTAATTGATGAAATAATATGTATTATAATAAAAAAAACATAAATTAATGGCTATTTTGTAACACCCCAAACCCGACCCATGCGTTTCGACCAGATCTGGCGTGTTATGGAACACATAACACTTTATCGGATTTTGAAAACACAAGTTAATTATTTAAAATTTGAATAAAGAAGTGACTTTTTGGAAATAAACCTCTTTGTATTATTATTACGTATAAATAAACCTTGTCATAAATTCATAAGTTGCATAACATTGAAAACTACTTAGTTGAATAAAAACTAGGGGCCTTATTACATAAATATTCCTAAATAATAATAAAATAAACTTAAAAATCCCAAAAAAATAATTTGTAGAAATAAAACTTGATGGCCCCTCCAGTCCGTCTCGGCTCCCATGTCCACGATCTACTGCTCATCTAGAGAGTAGAGAAAAGGAAAGCGTGAGTCACCAATGTAACATCCTAAAACTGGGGCTATTTGAGATTAAATGATTTTTCTTAAATTGAATTGCTGTGTTATTGATTGTGGTGTAATAAGGCTTAGTTGGAGGTCTTGAGTAGGCTCGGTTTAGTAGAAAATTGTATTTGGGAACTTTAAAGGTAAGGATCTCTAGCAAGTAGGGGTTACAAGAATAAATAGAGGATTTATTGACACAAAATAAGCCTTGGAAAAGTGGCAAAAGGAGGGCTACTTGGGAGTTACATGTGACGCCACAAGGGATAAGGGAGAGCCTGTGTCCGAGTCATGGAAATCCCTTTTTACTCTTTATTTTGGACGGCATAGGGGAGAGAGAATTTCTCATTTCAAACTCTTTTGTTAATGAGGATAATAACTATATTATTAAGTTTTTATTAGGATTATTTTGTGAATAATCTTTAATAAGTGGCAAAGAGAAAATATAGGAGTGTTCAAATTATTTTTGAATAATTTTAAATTTGTAGCCTAGAGTGAATTAGGGAAATTGTTGAATTTTAAACTCTTCAAGGGAAGAGTGGACGGCAAGCATAGGTGTAGGGGAGACCGAATTCTTTTAATTTTCTTAATAATTTCGGCTAGCATCTCTTTTGTTTTTCAAACTCTCTCAAACAAAAACCGAAAACTATTCTCCTTTTTCTTAGACTTTGGCCAAATTCCCTATACCTTCAACTTCAATCTACTTTTCTTTCTCATTTTCTCAAAACCGAAACTCTCTCTACTCCTTGCTGAAATCCCACCTTCTTTTCTCATCAATATCTAACCGAATCTACCTTACCTTGTGTCGAAATTCCTTTCTCCTGTTAAGATTCACTTTGGCCGAATACCAGGGTGTCATAGGTGTTCTTCGGGATTTCTTCTTCAAATCGATTGGTAAGAATAAGTATTGGCCGAAACCTTCTTGCTATATTTTCTTTTCCTTTGATGATTTCTAGATGGGAGAAAGCCAAAATTCGGCATTCGGAAAAGACTAACCCTCTTTGAACCATATCATCTAGCTACGGGATTTTTCAAGCGATGGATCGACTCTCCATTCTCTAGTAATCGATTTTGGTAAGAATCTATTTTATTTAGTATTCGCTTTAAGTCGAAGGCTAATAACTCTAGTGATGGCCAAATGTAGGAGTGAAGTAGAATCGCATACCAAGTGCAAGTGAGTACTCAAGGGTGATAGGTAAGGATTCGGGATCACAAATGACCCTTTGGATTAATTGGGTTGGCGAATAGGCCATAATACTAACCCATGTATGTGGCCGAATATAGGGACAAGTAGATCTAGGGTGGCCGACTTCTCTTTTCGAGATTTAAACTCCTCGTTGGTGACAGGTGTGTACATACACACGTTATGACTTATTAACTATGCTAAATGTTGTGAATGCTAACTCTGGTTTATGTAGCATTAGATTTAATACCGTATTGGTATAAGTGACGATTCGTAAGTACTGTTAATATGTGTTGCTATTTAATGCTTTTGGGAAGCATGGCATGAATTTAGTTGTAACTTAAATATCGATGGCATGAGATTTGTTACACAATGATTTGATATGGGTTGATGAGTGGAGGCGGTTACATTGTGTCGACGGACACGGTGTTTTAGTAACACTGCTGTGATTACGGTCACCAGAGGTTTGGTACCTCCGGAGGTTTGACACCTCATAGCGTCTCGTCCCAGTGGCTTAGTACCACGATGGGTTGGCCCCACGATGATAATCTGGGATTGACGCCAATGATTTGGTATCACACGATGGGTTGGCCCCATCAACCGATTTGTGTCTTCGGACACGGAGGTTTGGCACCTCCAATGATTTGGTATCCGTAACATCTGAATAGGGCCTATGCATTTCCAGTTCAATTGTATGAAATGACAAGTTTCAAGTACTATGAATAAATTTTTGATACTTTTGGAAACCTAGAAATGCATGGAAATGGAAATGAAAATGGAAATGAAAATGAAAATGGAGATGGAAATGAAAATGAAAAATGGAAATGGAAATGGACATTTTTGGAAACTTAGACATTTTTGGAAACTTAGACATTTTGGGAAACCTGAACATTTTGGAAACCTAAACATTTTGGAAACCTAAACATTTTGGAAACTTAAACATTTTGGAAACTTGAACATTTTGGAAACTTGAATATTTTGGAAACTTGAACATTTTGAAAACCTGAAGATGTGAGGAAAATGGCAAGATTCTGAGCATGTGAAAATTTTAGGAAACTTAGAAATAAGGCGGAATGACAAATTTTAAAGCCCAAAATAGGAAATAAGGGCAAGAGGGCCTTAAAAGAAAAAGTTGGTGAATTTTGACATACAATCGAGCTTGGAAAAGTGGCCTGAAGTGTCACTTAGGGTTTATGGGAATGGCCTGAGTTTGAGTCATCCAGGAAGCAAATAATGAAGGCTTTATTTTGCTTCCAAGGCTAAGAGGTGGGACGGCACAAGCTTCTTGAATTAGAGGAGTTTTACTTCGGTTAAAACTTGTTTAATTAAGTGTTAAGTAAAGGAATTTCTTTTAATAAAATAAATAAAGAGATAAAGGATGGATTAAAGACTCCTAATTTAATTAAAGTGATAATTAAATGATAATATTATCACTTGTGGGGGGAGTGGTGGCCAAGTCAAGGACTCTTGGCAAAGCAATTTCAGTTAAAAGAGGAGAATTAAGGCCATTCTCTCATCTTTCCTAAGTGTGTGCCGAAATTTTCATAGCTCTCTTCCCTTCCCTTTTGCCGAATTTTCTTTGAACAAAAACCATCTTCTTTTCTTCTCTTCTCCTCCGTTTCTACTATCAAAGCCGAATCCCTGTTGATTCTAAGTAAAGGAGCAGTCAATTACAACATCAAAAAGGGTAAGATCTATGGTCAATCAACATCTATTCTTTCCTTTTACCAAAAATTCGGTACTAATCCCTAACTTTGTTCATGGCGAACCTACCATGATCTCTTAGGTTTCTACCATCATCAAATAGAAGGGTCAAGGATCCAAGGTAAGTGAGACACATTCGGCCAAAGGCCAATTACTACTTATTAAAATTAGATCGGATCTAACTTATAAATATTAGGATTTTCGACAGATATTCAAGACAAAGGAAACTTATGGGATTTGAAGTCCATAAGGTAAGCATCTAAAATATTCGGCCAATGGTTGTGAGTATCTAGATCAGTTCTCTAATTATTGAAAAGCCGAAAAACTAACCCATATTGAGATTCAAGGTTGGCCGAATATCAAGTGAAGGAAAAAACCAACCTTTCGGGATTTGTATAAACACCAAATCGGCAAAGGTGAGTCTTTTTACAAATCCTACTAGGATTTGGTTTTGTTTTAAGCCAAAAAGGTTTATTAATGTGTTTTATTTGATGGGCCGAATATAGGAATTTATAGATCTAAAAATTAGATCGGGATTCTCGAGATCTCAAGGAATCTAATAAGCGAAACAGGTGTGTACCCTTACTATCCTTCGATATTTTATGGTTAAATATTTTAACATATGATATGAATAATAATGTGAATGTGGCTATGTACCACAAATGTGGCAAAAAGTACCCAGGTACGTTTCCAACTTCTGATAGGATTGTGAAAATGTTATTTTATAACATGCGAATATATGTATATGAACATGAAATTAGTTATGCACAATATATATTTTTGGGGCATTCGGGATTTATGTGAAAGGGGAGTATAGGTGTTGACTTGGTCTCACCAACGAAGGTGTTGACTTGGTCTCACTGTGAAATATGTTGACTACGGTCACATTGCGAAATTTTGGTAACCCGGTTACATTAGTGTCTAATGACACAACGTATAAATTTGATTATAGTGTCTAATGACACAGCGTATATGGGCGAATGCCTTTGATGGAGAGTAGCGGATGGAGGGTTGACTTAGTAGTCCCCACTTGCATGCGAGTTGATGCGGGAGTGTAGTGGATGGCTAATTAGGATTGGGTTTGGGTTGCATCATAATTTCATTATTGTATGGACTTAATGATTTGAACATGAATGCCCGATTTATTGAATGATAGTATTGTGTGCACATTGAGTGCATTGACTCACCCATTGTGGGAATTATTTTTCAGTGATGAGCGGTGTGGACCGGGCGGTGGACCATGAGGAGGCCATGCTACATGCGAAAAATTTCATTTAGTTTGGACTTAATTTTATTTCGATTACTTTTATTCTATTTTGGGTTTTACTTGATGTAATAAGGCCTTAAGGCCCAGTGGATTATACTTTATGTTTGCTTACGGTTAAGTTTCATGCTAAGAACTTTATTGGATGTATTTAATTAAATGGGCTTACAAGATCAAATAAATGGGTTTCCAATCTAAGCCCAACTGAAAATAATAGTTTTTCCAAAATTTACAATTTTCTCTAAGTATCGAAAATGATTTTGAAATCGGTTTACTTTAGGAACATACCAGATCCTGTTCGGGCTCGTGGTAGGGTGTGGGTGTTCGATATCACATCTGTGACTATACGTCACCAGTGGTTTGGTACGACAATGGGGTAGACAGAGGCGTTGAGTTGGCTAGGTTGGGTACATGACTTAATGCATGTTAATTTGTTATAAAATGTGTATGATGTGGTATTTACCCGGGGGAAGGGTTACATACTGAGTCTTGGTGACTCACCTTCTCCTTTATTTTTTTCAGTGACACGTAGTTCATGGATATGGGCCGGAGGGACTTGAGGTGGCCATGCAATGGGATTTTAATTTAATAGACTTTAAATTTCGGTTCAATTATATTTTTTTATTGTTGGTTGATTTTAATTGGGTTGTAATATGGCCTCCTAGAATTATTTTATTATTGTTACATGCTTAGAATATTTTGTTTAAATTACTTAATGATGTTAAAACGGGTTCACATGTTTTCCCAAAAATTAACGTAAAATGTTTTAAGTGTCATCGGGCACATTTAATATATATATATATATAACAACTTGATTTAATAAATATTTACAAAATAAATCTAAGTATGGGATTTGTACACCTCAACTGTTTTAACAAAACGCTATCTTTTATCGAAAACTTAAACCGGTTTTAAAAGATTTCAAAATGTTTTTCTCCGTAGCAAACCAAATTCGGTCGTAGCGTCTGGGCCGGGTTTGGGTTGTTACAAAATTGGTATCAGAGCCCAGTTCAAAGCTCGGCTGTGGGGGCCCAAGGCCTAAAAATGTTTTGGTAGGCCTCTTTGAGTTATTTTGGGTTTTTGAACAGCATGGCACCGAGTCTCCGACACCTATCCGCCCAGGTAAGTACTTCTGAATCTCTTTGTGAATTATTTTCTGTAGAAGGGTAGGAAGCATGGAATGTAGAATAGCCTTATAGGAATTCGAACCTTAGGATTAGATTACTCAAACACACAAATGTAACATAAGACTTAATGAACTCAACCAACCTATGATCCGATCATTGAGCTAGGGTGTGGTAACCCCAGACGCATGTCTAGGATTGGATCCAGAAAGAGCACAGTATTTAAGCGGTCAGGTGACTCACCTCCTCTTCGCAGTATCCTACAGTGCGTAGCTTCGGCTCACCCTAACTCGGAGGCTCGGTGGTGTGGTAACCTCTGCGCATGTCTAGAAAGGTTCGGTGGGAGCTTGGTATTTAAGCAGTCCGCGTGACTCACCTCCTCTCCACTCGAATCTTGCCTGGTGCGTAGCTTTGGTTCACCCTAACCAAGAGGGCTCGGTCATAGGCTAAACATAACGACTAAAACCCGAAAGGGAACTAACCATGTTTTTGAAAAAGAAGAAAACAACGAAACTCTAGTTTTTTTTTCAAAACTTTTAAAATCACTCTTTCAAATTTGAGAACAACCATTTTCACAACTTTTTTCCGAAAAATTTGATTTGTGAAAATTACAGAAATACCTTTAGGGGTAAAATTACTAAAATGCCCTTGACTCATAAAATATTAATTCAATGGTTTTGCCCAAAATTTTTATTATTTTAGAAATATCCAAACACTATACTTTGCAAATCACCAATAAAATACTTTGGTTTTGGAAAATTACGGAAATGCCCTCAACTTGTAAAATTACCAAAATGACCTCGAATTCAAAATTTTTGCAACATCATCGTTTAAAAAGAGAGAAACTCGCAAAAAGGAACCCTCAGAGTTTTACAACTGTTAAAATACCGCAGATTTGTTAAAAATTACAAAATTACCCCGATTGACAAAATTATCAAAATACCCCTGGTTCCCAAAATGATGCCATATCTTTAAATTTTACAAATTTTCAGCAATACCCTCCAATTTTGGGAATTTCAAAGTGACCTGCTTTGTTAAAGTTCTGAAATCCCTCAGATTTTTAATACAAAAATACCCTGTAGGAAAATGACGAAAATACCCCTGGGATAGAAACAGGACAGAAATGTCCGAAGAGTGAATAAGTATGGAAAGTATTAGGGAATGGATGTGCCCTTTTGTGTGAACTAGGGTAGAAGACTTAAAACATTGTTTGATCGAAAGAATCCTTATTAAACTTTTCATAAAATTCTTCGCGGATAATCAAGTGGAACAAATTACTAATCCATAAAATTTTTCTTAATCAGATTAAAAGCGCGTTAGATAGAATGAGTTATAGACGACGTGGCCGACGTGGGCGTGGTAGGGAAGAATGACCGATCTCGAACCCGTTAGGTCGGACGGGGTTCAAAATGAGATACCATCGCCGCCACCCCCCAACTTTTGGAGTGAGGAGCAAGATCGGACGGGAGGTGAGGCGATGCATGTCGTGTTGCGAGTCTTGGAGTTGGTGGTGGGGCTAGTGGAAATTTAGGGCTCGAAAATCTGCCCCGAGTGAATTCGGTCTAACGGAGTTGAAGTGTTAAAGTGTATCGGAGTGGCACCAGTCTGTGAATCTTGGCTAGAATCTCTGAAAAAGGATCATGGGCGATTTTGACCTATCGATGGGGAGAAACCGAAAGAGCCGTGTAAACCGAAGGATGAAGCATATCGGTGGTGGCTCACGGTCCGAGATGGCGCCACGGAGGATCTTACATGGGAATACTTTAGAGTTGCTTTTCAAAAAAAGTATGTGGGTACCAGCTACACTGACGCGCAGAGAAAGGCTTTTCTAGGGTTGGTACAAAGAACTAAGTCTGTGTCGGAATATGTGGCGGAATTCTTAAGGCTGAGTAGATATGCGAGAGGCATCGTGGCTACGGAACATGAGCGTTGTGTCCGCTTTGAGGACGGGCTGAGAGATGATTTGAGGCTGCTGATTACTCCGCAGCAGGTTCGTGAGTTTTCGTCTCTAGTAGAAAAGGCTAAGGTAGCCGAGGGTATCAAGGCATCTGTGAGGCAAAACTATGATAGGCTCAAGCAGATGAGAGGTTTTGGGCCATCTGGGTCAGGTAGTAATGTTCAGAAAAAGGCTAGGCAGAGTGGGCCAAGTCAGGCAGCAAGGCCCATGACTGCTAATCAGAAATCGGTTCAGTGTAATCGCTGTGGAAAAGCCCATTGGGGAGGTTGTTGGACCGGTGGCGAGGTTGCTTTGAATGTGGGTCTTTGGAACACCGCGTGAGGATTGTCCCGAGCGAGCTCGAGAATCGATCGAGGCGCGTAACTGTATGCAGGATAGAATTGTGGGACCACAGAGAGGTCGTGGTAATGGTAGAGGGGGAAATGGTGCTAATCGTGGTCGCGAAACTCGAGGCGAGGCACGAGCAATAATCTGAGGCAAAGCGGCTGGCTTAGTCTATGCGGCGAGGCGTCATGAAGGAGGGTGACGCACCGGATGTCATAACTGGTACGTTTCTAATTTTCGGTCTTCCTTATGTTGCATTAATTGATGTGGGTTCAACGCATTCATACGTAGCGAGTAGTGTGGTAGAGACTTTGAACCTAGACTCTGAGACTGCTGCTAGGGAGATGACTATAATTAGCCCTTTAGGCCATTCTATAGTTGTGAACAAGATTTATAGGGATGTACCCCTAGAACTCTAAGGGGTCGTGTTTGTGGCTGATCTGATGGAACTACCGTTTGGGGAGTTCGATTTGATCCTTGGAATGGACTGGTTGGTTAGGTACCAAGCGAGGTTAGATTGCGCTGCTAAGCGCATGGTTCTTAAGATGGCCGAAGGGGATGAAGTGGTTATGATCGGTAATCGAAGAAATTACCTGTCTAATGTGGTGTCGGCCTTGAAGGCTGAAAAGATGGTTAGGAAAGGGTGTGAGGCGTTTATAGTTCGAATTTGTGCCTTAGAGGCTAAGGAGTCAGCGATTGAAAAGGTCCGAACAGTAGGGGAATTCGCTGATGTATTCCCAAAGGAACTTCCAGGTTTGCCTCCGAATCGGGAAGTCGAATTCAGTATAGATTTGCTACCTGGAACGGCACCTGTATCTATAGCACCGTATCGAATGGCACCAAAGGAATTGGTGGAGTTGAAGGCTCAAATTCAGGAACTCTTGGATAGAGGGTTTATCCAACCAAGTATATCTCTGTGGGGAGCACCTGTATTATTTGTCAAGAAGAAAGACGGTTCTATGCGGATGTGCATCGACTACCATCAGTTAAACAAGTTAACGATCAAAAACAAGTATCCATTGCCTCGGATCGATGACTTGTTTGACCAACTAAAGGGTGCGTCGGTATTCTCAAAGATTGACCTTAGGTCGGGTTATCATCAATTAAAGGTGAAGGAGGTTGATGTGCACAAGATGGCATTCCGAACTCGGTATGGGCATTACGAGTTCCTAGTGATGCCATTCAGGTTGACCAATGCACCGGCGGCATTCATGGACTTAATGAATAGGGTATTTCAACAGTACTTGGATCAATTTGTCGTGGTGTTCATAGAGGACATATTGGTTTACTCAAAGACGGAGGAGGAGCATGACAAGCATTTGTGAATAGTTACGCAAGTCTTGAGGAGAAAAGTTATATGCCAAATTCAATGAAGTGCGAATTTTGGCTAAGGGAGGTGGCTTTCTTAGGTTACGTGGTGTCAGTGGAAGGATTAGGTGGATCCCATAAGATTGAAGCGGTGTTGGATTGGAAATCGCCTAAGTCGGTGGCAGAGATTCGAAGCTTTCTAGGTCTAGCCGGGTACTATCGAAGGTTTGTCGAAGGATTCTCGTTAATTGCTGCACCATTAACTAAGCTATTAAGGAAGGGAGTACCATTTGTATGGTCGAAGAAGCAGCAGGGGAGTTTTGATAAGCTGAGGAAAATTACGTGAAGCTCGGTTTTGAGTACAACTGAGGCGGGAAAGTTGTTCTGAGTTCTTGTGATCGTCCCATCTGAGGTTGGGATGTGTATTGATGCAAAAAAGGCAGGTAGTAGCCTATGCATCCCGTCAGCTAAGACCGTATGAGGTTAACTACCCAACTCACGACTTGGAGTTAGCAGCAGTAGTCTTCGCCTTGAAAATATGGACACATTACCTTTATGGGGAGAAGTCGATAGTTTACACGGATCACAAGAGTCTAAGGTATCTCTTGACCCAGAAAGACTTGAACTTGAGGCAACGACGGTGGATTGAACTGTTAAAGGACTACGACTGTTCAATTGAGTACCATCCGGGAAAAGCTAACGTGGTGGCTGATGCGTTAAGTCGAAAGGTCGTGGCGGACTTAAGGGTGATGTTTGCTCATTTGAGTCTATACGACGATGGAAGTCTTTTGGTGGAGCTGCAAGTTAAGCCAACTTGGATCGAGGAGATTAAGGATAAGCGGTTGGTAGACGAGGGATTGAATGCAAAGAGATTACAAGTCCAAAATGGTAGTTTGGAAGGGTATAGTTTGACCGATCATGGTGTATTATGTTTTCAAGGATGGCCTCAGTATGTCAAGGATGTGGGCGAGACAAAGAATTCTCCAAGATGCACATAGCAGCCCATCGCTATGCATCCCGGAGGTAGCAAGATGTCTGGAGATTTGCGAGGCAGTTACGGTGGCACAGGTTGAAGCATGAAGTGGCGAGTTCGTGGGAAGGTGTCGGCGTGTCGGCGAGTTAAAGCGAACATCGCTTACCATCGAGACTACTTCAACCAAGAAAGATTCCTCAATAGAAATGGGAGAGGATCACTATGGATTTTGTCGTTGGTTTACCCTCACGCCCAAACAAGAAAGATGCGATTTGGGTAATTGTGGACCGCCGACTAAATCACTCACTTCATCTTAGGTGAGAATGGATTACTCACTCGAAGCTAGCAAAGTTGTATGTGGCGAGATAGTCGATTGCATGGTGTACCGTATCAATTATCTCGAGATAGGGATCCAAGGTTCACGTCGAGGTTTTGGAAAGCGTTGCATCAAGCTTTGGGTACGCGATTGGATTCGATCTGACTTTCCATCCACGATCGGACGGGCGATCGAGAAAGGGTCATCAGATCTTAGAGGATATCTTTGAGGGTTGTGTCTTGGAATTTCGAGGTAGTTGGGAGGAATTTTACCATTAGCGAGTTCGCCTACAACAATAGTTACCAGCGAGTATCCATATGGCACCATACTGAAGCATTGTATGGACGAAAATGCGAACTCGGCGTGTTTGACGAGTTGGGTGAGCGACAAGTGTTGGGTCGAGTTGGTTCTGAAGCGGAGGACAAAGTTAGGGTGATTCGGGCTCGTCTTAGGGAAGCGTCGGATAGATGAAGTCTTATCTTGATCTGAAGCGCAAAGAAATGGAGTATGATGTAGGAGACAAGGTTTTTCAAGGTATCACCTTGGAAGAAGGTGTTGAGATTTGGCGAAAAGGAAAGCTAAGCCCAAGATTCATTGGCCCATATCTGATGATAAGCGAGTAGGACCAGGTAGCTTATCACCGAGCTGCCGATGGAGTTAAGTCGATTCATAACGTCTTTCATGTGTCGATGCTTAGGCGGTATCGGTCGGATCCATCACACGTGGTGCCGTGGCGAAAATTGAGGTCAACTCGGACTTATCTTTCGAGGAAGAACCGGTTTAGATCTTGGATCGAGATGTGAAGGTTCTGCGTGGGAAGTCGATGCCCTTAGTGAAAGTGCTATGGCGGAACCATGGTGCGAGAGGAAGCTACGTGGGAACCCGAGGATGTGATCTGGCGGCGATACCCCACCTCTTCTAACTGTGTAATTTCGAGGACGAAATTCTTTTAAGGGGTAGAAGCGTAACATCCTAAAAGCGGGGCTATTTGAGATTAAATGATTTTCTTAAATTGAATTCTTTGTGTTATTGATTGTGGTGTAATAAGGCTTAGTTGGAGGTCTTGAGTAGGCTCGGTTTAGTAGAAAATTGTATTTGGGAACTTTAAAGGTAAGGATCTCTAGCAAGTAGGGGTTACAAGAATAAATAGAGGATTTATTGACACAAAATAAGCCTTGGAAAAGTGGCAAAGGAGGGCTACTTGGGAGTTACATGTGGCCCACAAGGGATAAGGAGAGCACGTGTTCGAGTCATGAAAATCCTTTTACTCTTTATTTTGGATGGCATAGGGGAGAAAATTTCTCATTTCAAACTCTTTTGTTAATGAGGATAATAACTATATTATTAAGTTTTTATTTGGATTATTTTGTGAATAATCTTTAATAAGTGGCAAAGAGAAAATATAGGAGTTTGAGTGTTCAAATTATTTTGAATAATTTTAAATTTGTGGCCTAGAGTGAATTAGGAAATTGTTGAATTTTAAACTCTTCAAGGGAAGAGTGGACTGCAAGCATAGGTGTAGGGAGACCAATTCTTTTAATTTTTTGATAATTTGGCTAGCATCTCTTTTGTTTTTCAAACTCTCTCAAACAAAAACTGAAAACTATTCTCCTTTTTCTTAGACTAATAACTCTAGTGATGGCCAAATGTAGGAGTGAAGCAGGAATCGCATACCAAGTACCGAAGTGAGTACTCAAGGGTGATAGGTAAGGATTCGGGATCACAAATGACCCTTTGGATTAATTGGGTTGGCGAATAGGCCATAATACTAACCCATGTATGTGGCCGAATATAGGGACAAGTAGATCTAGGGTGGCCGACTTCTCTTTTCGGGATTTAAACTCCTCGTTGGTGACAGTGTGTACATATACGTTATGACTTATTAACTATGCTAAATGTTGTGAATGCTAACTCGGTTTATGTAGCATTGGATTTAATACCGTATTGGTATAAGTGACGATTCGAGTAAGTACATGTTAATATGTGTTGCTATTTAATGCTTTTGGGAAGCATGGCATGAATTTAGTTGTAACTTAAATATCGATGGCATGAGATTTGTTACACAATGATTTGATATGGGTTGATGAGTGGAGGGGCGGTTACATTGTGTCGGCGGACACGGTGTTTTAGTAACACTGCTTGTGACTACGGTCACCGAGGTTTGGTACCTTGAGAGGTTTGGCGCTCATAGCGTCTCGTCCAGTGGCTTAGTACCACGATGGGTTGGCCCCACGATGATATCTGGGATTGGCGCCGGTGATTTGGTATCACGCGATGGGTTGGCCCCATCAACCGATTTGTGTCTTCGGACACGGAGGTTTAGCACCTCCGATGATTTGGTATCACATCTGTGACTATCGTCACCGTGGTTTGGCACCACCGGTGGTTTGGTACCACAATGGGGTAAACAGGCGTTTGGTTGGCTAGGTTGGATACATGACTTAATGCATGTTAATTTGTTATAAAATGTGTATGATGTGGTATTTTCCCGGGGGAAGGGTTACATACTGAGTGTTGGTGACTCACCTTCTCCTTTATTTTTTTTCAGGTGACACGTAGTTCGCGGATATGGAGCCAGAGGGACTTGAGGTGGCCATGCAATGGGATTTTAATTTAATAGACTTTAAATTTCGGTTCAATTATATTTTTTTTAATTATTGTTGGTTGATTTTAATTGGGTTGTAATAAGGCCTCCTAGAATTATTTTATTATTGTTACATGCTTAGAATATTTTGTTTAAATTACTTAATGATGTTAAAATGGGTTCATATGTTTTCCCAAAAATTAACATAAAATGTTTGAAGTGTCATCGGGCACATTTAATATATATATATATATATAACAACTTGATTTAATAAATATTTACAAAATAAATCTAAGTATGGGATTTGTACACCTCAACTGTTTTAACAAAACGCTATCTTTTATCGAAAACTTAAATCGGTTTTAAAAGATTTCAAAATGTTTTTCTCCGTAGCAAACCAAATTCGGTCGTAGCGTTTGGGCCGGGTTTGGGTTGTTGCAACCAAGACTCAGTGTATAAATCTTAAAACACACAACGACCCGAGCTCACAAACAGATTATGGGCCCTGGCCCATACATGAAGGTAACAATCATAATCACATGGTAAACGATAAATAATGAATAACCCAACCCATCCTAGGTTTCCATCCTCTACACACCAACTCGTACCAACCATCACACCTTGGGGATTTCTACAATCAACCCTCCATCCGCTACACACCAAAACGACAGCCGTACTACCTATTCTTATTAATTAGGAATCATTGAATGTGGCATAGCCACCTATCACTATGTGACCTAACATTTGTATATGTGGGATTTCCACCACCGATCACCAAGTGACCTATCATGCACTTCCCCTTCAATATCATATTCCCACCCCATGCATACACATAAAGAAAACATCATGCAGTCATATATATTTTTCGATACACATAGGGAGTTCTATGTTTACATACCTGGCATCCTTGCCTAACCCTTTTAGGGTTCCATTCGACTGTCTATACAACCTCATTTCGGCTTTTAAGCCCATAACATATATATATATAGTCATACATACAGGTTTATTAGTGTGTTAGAGATCTACACACCTAATTACTGATAAGACGATGCTTTCTGTGTCGACGCTATCCTTAGTCGACACTACTGCTATCTGCCTAAAGTGTTGTTTAGAAGCCGGTCCACAACCAAGTGGCCAATCTCAAATGGCAGATACTGCTCTTTTCTTAAACTTAGGTATTTTCTCCTTTGCCTGATCCATATTTAATTCCATCACAAGTCCTTATCAGAACTACTATCACAATATTTAATCGTTAATTCTCATTATAACCTTAAGATCTTGCATATAATGATCAAATCTAATAGAAATCTAGAGAAATCTTTTTACCTTAAAAATCTCGAAAGTGGAGACTAGCTATTTTCAGCTTTTAGATATAATTGACCAAGCTTCCTTCAAATCCCGAATTGCCGCCCATCATAAAATCATTCAACTATTAGCTTTCGGCTTTTGCCTTTCAAAAATCGGGAATAGATCATGAGAACTAATCAAAAATCGACACTTACCTTAGCATAGGAGATTCAACTAGCACTAGAAAGAGGATTCGGCAATGCCAATGGAAGATTTAAATGCCGGAAGTATAGAACTAATTCTCAAATAAGATGAATAAAAGAGAAGACTATGGATGCTTCAACTTTTTAGAGAAATCGGCATAAGGAGGAAAAAGTGGAGAAGAGTTTTGGCTTTTGAAGAAATTGGAGAAAAGAAATTGAAGACGGAGAGGCTAAGGAATTTTTGCATAATGGGAGAAAAATTAGGGTTTTCAATGTCAGAATCAAGGAGCTATTCCCTCCTATTTATAGATATTTCGGCACCTACTGCTAAAAACTAAAAACGCCTTAAATTAAAGCTAAAAGAGAGGGAAATTAAGCACCCTCTTTGCCATGCAAGATGGCAATTTTACACTCCTCTAAGCGATGGATTTTGGTACACTTCCCTTGAAGATAAGCTCCTAACTTTTCTCCTTTTTATCTATGATATTATCACTTATAAAATCCACATAATTTCTCCTTTTTTTTTAGCCTTGTAGCCGTCCACCTCTACTAACCCTAGTGCCGAAATTTAACTTACTTAAATTAAAAGATTTGGGCCTCACTAAACTTAATATTTGGGCCCCTAATTCCTTGTATGTAGCATCACTCCTTGCTTCATTTTATGTGCCGAAAATGGCCCTAAAAACATGGGCTCCTTGCGGCCAAAACTTGGGCCTCTTTTATTGTTAATGACGCCACCTTAAAATAATTCAATCAAGGCCTTTGCCTAATCCTAAGCCCAATTTTGAACCCCTATCACTTAAATTAACAAATTAAACATATCCCCACACTAAATGCATAGGCCCATAAATTTAGGATGTTACATATTTGATGTTCATCTTACCGAAAATTGAAAGAAAAGAAAAGAAAAAGAGCTAGCTAGGGTTCGTCCATTTTTGTTCTTGATTAAGATATGTTTTGAGCTCGATTTTTGATGATTTTTATGTTTTTGTGATCGTTGCTTCGTGTTCTAGCTAGCCCATGCCCTAATTTTTGAGTTTGTTAGTGATTTTGAAAAATGTAATTGATTAATGCTTGAGCTTTGTGATAGTTGATGATGAATAAAAAATATTTGTTAATAGATTTTAATGTTTTGTAAAGTGATTTTTGACAAAAATGTCAAAAATGGATTAAATTGAGAAAAATATAAATTGAGAGGTTAAAATGTGAAATAAATGAAATATGTGGGCTTATATGAGCTAGGATAAAATTTGGCTAGGCATGTGTATAATGAAAGTATGAGTATTTGGTGATTTTATTAAATAGGGACTTAAATGTCAAAATATGAAAATATGAGGGCTAAAATGTAAAATGCTTTAACTATGTGTTGTGGATTGTTTTGGATGAAAATGTGATTGAATGAGTTGAGTTTAATATTATATAGATCAAGAAAAGAGAGATTCGGATCGAGATCGTGGCAAAAAAAAGTACTTGATTGATCGACTAGTGTTGTTATTTCTACATCCAAGGTAAGTTCGTGTATAATAGGAATTGTTTAAATTATGTTCACATGTTATGCAATGAATGGAAATGTGGTTGTTGAGTTAGTAATACGAAATGTGAGTTCGAAGAGATGTGGTACTAAGTGTGCGTAAATATAATCGATACAGTGGTGAACGACACTATGTGTGCGAGATAAAGAAAGCATCGACTATATTAGTTGGCACTATGTGTGCGATACCGAGTCAAATTTGGTTTAAAGTAAAGGCACTAAGTGTTTGATGATATTAAAGCTTCAGCTAAGTAATTGGAAATAAGTGTGCGAGTAAACCAAATGGTTAAAAAAGATCGAACGAATTATGGCATCGAGCATTATGTGGTATATGTGATAAATAAATATGTGATGGTACAAGTATGTACAGAACCTATGTGGTTGATTATTTCATGTATGAAATAGATGGTTGATTATGTGAATGAAAGTTAAGGAGGCTTAGATTATGAAGCATTATAAATGCTTGTACATAAACCTTAAGATGTAGTATGAATGTGAGTAAATGCCTTGGGTGAAATTGAATGGTGATGAGAATTGAACTATGTGTTAGTTAATTTTTGCATATTAAATTGAAATGTAGGGTTATTTGTATTATATTACGAACTTACTAAGCCTTTAAGCTTATTGTGTGAAGTCTTACTCTGTTTTACAGTGTCATCAAAGCTAGCTCGGATCCGGGGATCGTCAGCGACTCAATCACACTATCGGACATCTATTTTGGTACCTTTTTGGAAGTTGTATATATGGTATATGGCATGTATAGGCTATTAAGGTTGTGGGATGACTTTGGTGTATGTTTTGATATGTATAAATGGTGTTTGCAAAGTGAAAATGTGGTCTTGTGAGAATGGTTTATGTAACATCCCTATCCCGTATCCGTCGTCGAATTAGGGTTAAGGATATTACCAGACAGATCGAAAACATTTACAGAAATTTCATACAACCATTCATCATTCTCAAACATAGAGTCCCTTAAAAAGGTCATCGAGACCTTAATCATGCTTATAAATTGGGTCGGGACTAAACAGAAACACATACAAAAATTCTCAAAAATTTAAAAATTTTCAAAATTTCAGGGGTTACACGCCTGTGTGGGCAGGCTGTGTGCCTCCCACGGCTACTAGACACCCCCGTATATTTACCCCGTGGTCGAAATTGACTTTACCCCACGGCCACCAAGCACGCCCATGTACTCTGGCCGTGGTCGATCCTGTCAAAACCACACGGCTACCAGACACGTCCTTGTGCCAAGGTCGTGTGCTACTAGGCCATATACTTACTTCTTCACACGGCTACTAGACACGCTCGTGTATCTTGGCTGTGTGCTCCTAAGTTAGCTACTGACTTAGTCACATGGTCACTAGGCACGCCCGTGTGCCACAACCGTGTGACATTATAGGCCATTTGTAAGGCCAAAATGCCACCCATGTAACAGCCCGATTTAGGGCCTAGTAGGGATAGTGGTGCGAGGCCACGAACCCGAGGTGAATTTATGAGTTTTTCAAGTTTATGCCATGTTAGCACGTTAGTATGAAAGTTTTGTAAAACAATTTTTATTAAGTTGAGGTAAGTTGGTCCAAAAAGGACTAAATTGCAAAAGTTGCAATATATGAGTTTTTAGAAGCTTTCTGCATGAAATAGCTTTAGAATAATAATTATGAGCCCTTAAATAGCAATTTTCCCAAAAATAAAATTTTGGACAAAAATTGACCTTAAGATGGTGTTAAATAGATTTTTTATGAGGAAGGGCATTTTGGTCATTTGCCTATTAAGTGTTTTAAATGGGAAAAAGATGAGAAAAATTCACTCATCTTCTTCCTTGTGCTATCGAAAATTTGAAGACACCATAGCTAGGGTTCTTCATTTTTTTCAAGCTCATAGTAAGTTCATCTTAGCCCGTTTTTAATATTTTTCGTATTTTTAAAGTTCTCGTATTATGAATTAGCTAATTTTAGCTATAAAATGAGCTAAGATGCATGTTCAAAAATTTAACCATTGAATGATATGCTTGTTAAATGATGTTTTATGGAAGTTTAAGAGAGTTTGATGTTAGATAAACATCTTTTCCTCAACGAGTTTCATGAAAAATGTTAGTAGGGATCATTTTGTAATAGTTATAAAATTGGTCATACCTACTAGAAATAGTGAGAATTGATGATTGTTATAGAAGAGAAAATGATTCAGCTAAGCATGAAGTTTAAGAAAGTTGCATGAAAATCAGTTTACGAGAATTGGGCAAAAGTGCAAATATTAGATAGTATAAGGGCAAAATAGTAATTTTGCCAAAATATGAGTTATGTGTTAATTTAGTCAATATGATTATTAAATGATCTATTTATGATTATAGATCAAGAAAAACGAAGCCCGGATAAAAACCGAGGCAAGAACAAAGTTGTGGACTAAATTTCATATCTACATACATTTTGTATATTGAGGTAAGTTTGTATGATTTTTATCATTAATTTGCTTAGTATAATGTACAATAATTGTATGAAATGATCATGTTATGTTCAAGCAAGAAATCACGATAATAAGTACGAGCAAGTCCTGATTGAAGATGAATTTCCCAGGATACTCGATCTACCACACAAGATATCATGTAAGTCCAAGGCAAGCTTGGCATTGATCAAGATATCATGTAAGTCCAAGGCAAGCTTGGCATTGATCAAGTTATCATGTAAGTCCAAGGTAAGCTTGGCATTGATCAAGTTATCATGTAAGTCCAAGGCAAGCTTGGCATTGATCAATTTAGCAAGCAAGTTATTATGTAAGTCCAAGGCAAGCTTGGCATTAAGTATGTTATCAAGAGCAAGACTTCATATAAGTCCATGTCAAGACATGGCCTCGAAACCAAGATGAGATATCCCATGTAAGACCATACCGAAGATATGGCTTTGGTATCAAGTTATGTGGGTCGAGATTTAGTATCCTCGGTTATTCGTAGAAATTCATCGGGCAAACGAGTAAGTCAAAAAGAAAATATCAAGAAAGCTAAGAAAGCAAAGTTAGTATCAAGATGAAATTGAGTATTATTCATGTTATGAATGAGGAAGTAAAGATTATGATTATTATTATTATTAAAGTATACTGATCAATGTGATCAAGTGATACAGGTACCATGTTTACCTTACAAGTATGAGAATGTTAAGTATCATAAGACATGTAAGAATCAAGTATGAGTAAGTAAGCTTTATAGCTGAAATTATGATACCATTGTAAACTAAATGGCTTATGTTAAGCAAGTATATTGATATTTGTTCTACATACAAACTTACTAAGCTATATGCTTACGTTATGATTCTTTCTTACTATGCAGTCCCGCCAAGCTAACTAGTGGATCATTAAAGTCGGAGCTCACAGCACACTATCAACTCTTATTTTGGTATAGCCAAGTTACTTTACTAAGTATGGCATGTATAGGAAGCCTTCATTTTGTGTATATGCTTTAAGAAAGGCCACTTTATAGGCCTTCAAGTTCATTATTCTTTTGTATTTGACTGAGTATGTATGTTTATTGAGATCAATGAAACATGTAGAATTAATCATGAAAGATGGGTTGTTATTGCATTGTTGATTTAAGTTTAAGTATGATCTTCTTTTCAGGGTGGCAAATGGCTTGGTAAATAGCCTATAAGTGCCGGCACGGTTGGACACACGGGCCTGTGTCAAGGCCATGTTAACCCTGCACCTTAGTATTATTCATCAGAATAGGCCACGGGCAAATCCCACGGCCGTGTGTGTATGCCGTATAAGACACACGGTTTGGATCTGGGCATGTGCCCAAACAGTGTTAATTTAGTCAGTATATCAAGGATTATCACACGGTCTAAGTCTACGTGTGTCATGGCCGTGTGAAATTAGTTAGTAACCTCCCACGGTTGGAAGACATGGGCGTGTCTAAGCCGTGTGGAAATAGTCAGTAGCTCTCCACGGGTTGAGGGCATGGGCGTGCTTAAGGGTACACGGCGTGTTCCAAGTCACATGGGCGTGTGAACCCTGCTTCAAAAATTGAGTTATTTGATTTAATTCTGAAAATTTTCTGATATGAGTTAAAGGCCTCGTAGGCCCTTGTTATATGTGTTGACTAAGAAAGCGAAGTTTTTAAGTCAGAACAAAATTTATAGCCCGTAAGTACATGTTTCAGTGAGTTCAAGCATAGTAATGTCTCGTATCTTGACCTAGTATCGGTCTTGGGTGTGGGGTGTTACATTTAGTACTATCAGAGCTATGGTTTAGTCGGTTCTAGGACTAACGTAGCACGAGCATGAGTCTAGCTATACATGCCATACGTAAGAATGTTTTATAATAATAGTGTGGCGACTCTTGATGACTTAAATTATGTTTATACATATAGTAAATGGATCCCGAAAGATCTGAGGCGGATGATGTAAAAAGTAACGCACCAGCTCCCGTAGAAGGGACGGTGCCATATGGCAATGAGAATAGACCCACTATGGTGAGTCAAGAAGGAGGAAGAGAAGAGGCTAGAGAAGCCTTCCTCCATATGATGAATGCTTGGTACACGGAGTTCATTCGAGCGAACCCGAATGCACAACCCCCTCCACCCCTGCCTGTTCCACAACCTACTCTAGTAGCCCCTTAAGTAGTAGAGGTGGGAAGAGGAGGTAAACCTCCAATTGATAGGATTAGAAAGCATGGGGTAGAAGAATTTCGAGCTAAAAAAGATGATGATCCAGAAAGAGCTAAGTTCTGGTTAGAAAATATCATCAGGGTATTTAACAAGCTTCCTGTACCCCTGATGAATGCATGAAGTGTGTAGTCTCTCTCTTAAGAGATTCTGCTTACCAATGGTGGAACACCCTTGTGTCGGTGGTGCCAAGGAAAAAGATTTCATGGGAATTCTTCCAAGAAGAGTTTAAGAAAAAATATATCAACCAGAGATTTGTAGACCAGAAGAGGAGAGAATTTCTAGAGCTGAAGCAAGGCAAGATGTCAATGACTGATTATGAGCGAGAGTTCGTACAACTCAGCAAGTATGCTCGCGAATATGTGTCCACTGAGGCCATTATGATCAAAAGGTTTGAAGATGGTTTAAACGAGGACATTAAGCTGGTTGTTGCTGTCCTCGAATTAAAAGAATTTGTTTTGCTAGTGGAAAGGGCTTATAAAGCCAAAGAACTAGTAAAAGAGAAGAAGAAATTTGAAATGGAGTCTCGTGATTCTAGAAAGAGACAGTGGAACAAGTCGTTCCAATCGTCATCCAAGAAGTCAAGAGATCTCTCTACTCGAACAGCTACTTCCACTGGATTTTCAAGAAAAGACAAGAGTAAGAAGTATTTGGGAAATAAAGCACAGACGACTTCAGTTGCAAGTGTTGGAAATTTTAGACCTGACAGACCAGAATGTCCACAATGTGGTAGACGCCATTTGGGAGAATACCGAGCATATGAAAATGTATGTTTTAGATGTGGTTCCTGTAACAGCCCGATTTAGGGCCTAGTCGGGATAGTGGTGTGAGGCCACGAACCCAAGGTGAAATTATGAGTTTTCTAGATTTATGCCATGTTTGCATGCTAGTATGAAAGTTTTGTAAAGCAATTTTATTAAGTTGAGGTCAATTGGTCCAAAAAGGACTAAATTGCAAAAGTTGCAATATATGAGTTTCTAGAAGCTTTTGGCATGAAATAGCTTTAGAATAATAATTGTGAGTCCTTAAGTAGAAATTTGCCCAAAATTTAATTTTTGGAGGTCTTTCTACCAATTTCAATGCATATGATGTAACATAATGCAAATGTATGGAATGCAATGCCAATGCATGGAATGAATGCAAATAGAAACAACACAAAACATGTTAGCACAAGTAAAATAAACAACCAAAATAGATTACCTAAATGGGTCACCACTAGGGTTTTGACACGGCTCTACCTAGAGTTAGTTCTTAGGATTCGCTATATGCGGTTTAGTTCTAATAATAGGGTACCTGAACCAACAGATTCCTCAATCCTCACCCATTATAGGCTCATATGGATCGAGTTCAGTTCAGGGGAATACATTTCCCTATGGCCATGCAGAGATGAAAACCTCACGAAGCACATAGGTACAGATGTATCCCGAAAGCAGTCCACTAGCCCATACAGAGGTGAAAACCTCACGAAGGCATAGTTTCTTACTGCCACTTAAAGGTATGACTACAATAGTCATGCAATGCAATGCCAAAGTATTTTATGAGACTCGACATTATAGCATAAACAAATGCATCAAAAGAAACCTGATTTTTCAAAACAATCTTCCAAATTTTCTATCAAAAGGACAGAAATTAATCAATTTATGGCCTGACTCTCAACCAGTCCCCAGTGGAGTCGCCAAGCTGTCGAAACCATTTTTATTTTAAGGTTTGAAAAAAATGGGGTCGACTTAAAAGTATGATGTGGAGTCGTCACCAATCCTTTTTATTTAGGTATGATCGGATCACCTATAAAAATATTTTGGTCTGCGAAATTCGAGAAAACGAGTTCGGGAATTGATTACGTGCAAGGAAGGGTTAGCACCCTTGCAACGCCCAAAGTTGGTACCAAATTGATTAATGTTGTCCCAATGTCAAAAATTTGGAAAGTTTTAAAAATGCAGTTTCTTTGAAAAAAAAAATAAGTGGAATATTCCAAATATAAGATTCATTCGCTCTAAAGGAACTAAATACTACACCCAACACATTAGGATGTAATATCTTGAACCCTCAAAGTCAAGATTTTATTGTTCTAGAATCATGTGATTTAAAAAGGATATTTGATTATTTGGTCGAACGAAAAAAATCGACACCCAGCACGTTAGGGCGCAATTCCTCGATCTTCCAAACATCAAACATTGCCTTATTTTGGAAATCTTTTGAGTAATCAAAATGTCGTTTATTTGATTTACAAAAAAAAAAAATTGCATAAATAAGTTGGAAGCCTTAATTACAATGGCAACAAATAACAAATATAACTAAATTTATAATAAAAAAGAATATATGTACATAGATAGATTTAAAACAAAATACACACATAAAATAGTATAAAGTCATATCTATAGACTAAATAAAAATAATTTAATGTAACCATATATACATTTAGATAAATAAATAGTGGGTAATATTTGAAATAGGCAAAATTTAATTTAAAATGAAGTACTTTAAAGACATGATATATGTACAAATAAATTTAAATAAAAAAACGTATGGATACATCAATATATATATACAAACAAATTTAAAATGAAAATATGTGAATATATAATCATATACATAAAATAATATATACATGAAATGAAAATCCTTTGGTAAATTTATATTGTATAACATGATACCGAAAAATATTCATATTCAACATTATATCAACTTTGAATCATACAAATATTTTTAAAAGAATTTAAAAATAAAAATGTATATAATAAAAATATATGTAAGTAATTTAAAATATATAAAATTAATAAGTTAATTCAAAACAATTTAGACCAAAAGAATAGAAAAACACAATTGAATTGAAGATAAAAATAAAGGGTTAATTTATAAATAAATAAAGCCATTAAACAAAGAATAAGGATTAAATTGAAATGCATGCAAATAAACAGAGATCTAAAGTACAAATATACCAAGTTGCAAAAACACCGCGTGTAGACAAGTATCAAATTGAAATATAACACAAATTATAGAGAATAATTTAAAAAACAAAGAAAATATATATGAGGGATCTAATTAAAATGCGGCACCAAGAAAAAGAACTAATCATATAAATTTTCCTTCTCCGCAGAAACGCGCGGATCTCAGGGTGTCGGGTCAGACTGAATCGGGCATGTGGGTAATGCACCAAACGGTGCCGTTTCTTTAATACAACTAAAACCAAATTAAAACATATCAAACATCATTTCTTTCTAAACCCTAGCCCTTCTCCTATCGTTTCTTTCTTAGCCGAAACCTCCTCTCTCTCCCTCAGCCGCCTCCGAATCAATACCAAAACATCATAGCGCCCTAGCAGCTAGCGACTGGCGACGGATTCAGGCCACCTTTACTTCGATTTAGACGAAGAAGGCCACCGACCGTTCACATCACGAAGGTAATCTCTTATTCCTCTCTAGACCTTTTTTAAACAGAAATAAAATAGTAAAGATCGAAAGGGAAAAAATATCAAAGACAAAAATCACCTTTTTTTTAAATCTTTCTCTCTGTTTTTGAATTTCTTTAGTATCAGTGTGTACAAAAAACGGGATCCCTTTCACTGTTTACATCAGGCTTTTTATAGCCAACCAATACAAAGGAAATACACGTTTTCTCTTTTAAAATCTTCTACTGTTTTCTAACATACTCTGATTACCCTTTATTGCTACTGCTTTCTGTTACAGGTACAACTGTTGAGAAGGTGCGAGGCGCGCGTGGGTGTGACGAGGTTGCACGGAGAAGCCACTCGGGCGAGCAGAGGCACCAGGAGACTCCAAAAGCTTCTAGATTTCCCACGATGGCCAGCCAATTTGGGTGAATCGGGTCTATTCTGTGTCCAGTATTGGACCCATTTTTGGGGTTCGGATCATCCAGGTTTGGGCTAGTTAAAAGGTAGGTTTGGGTTTTAATTTGTATCTGGCTAGAATCAAAAGTTAAGTTTATTTGATTTGGGCCAAAATTTTGTAACTTGGACTGTTATTTGTTTTGGAATTGTAAAAAACAGACTGTCATTGGACTCTATTTATTGGGTTTTTATTTTGTTTTATATTTTGGTTTTATTTGATTCAAATGGGCCGGGCAAAATGGGCCTATTACAATTAGTTAAATATCATATATGTATAATTTTATATTGTTGTGTTATGAATTGAATAATAAGAAAATAATTATGGTATTTTAATAAATTCAATATGATTAACTTATTATTTAAAATATATGATATTTTATTATAAATAAGTTAATCATATATTTTCATGACACTAAGTTAAAATATATCATTAATAACTGTATAAATTAAATAATTATGTGATTATATCAATATTTTCATATAATTATTATGCATTATTTAAATTGTAATTTAGGGTCAAAATCAATATTATCAAATATATTCAATAATTATATTAATCACGTGTAATATTATGCATTGCTTATACAATTGAAATAATAATTAAATTAATTGTTTTGTATGAATTATTGAATACATATTTATATATTTGATAATATTGAATTTCACCCTAAGTTACTATTTAACCAATACATAATAATTATATGAAATATTGATATAATTGCACAATTATTTAATTTATAAACTTATCAGTTAAAATTAAAACTATTAAATAGTAGTGTACGTATTCAATATAAAATATTTATTTCATTCAAAAATCCTTATTATGTATTTTTTATTTAATACTAAAGAGTTAATCATATTGAATTTATTTTAATATAAAATTATGATTTTTATAGATTCTTTAATTTTTATACTACATTATATTCTTTTTAAATTTTTAATAATATTTTATTGAATACATTAATAATAAGTTAATAATACTTATTAAGATATTTAAATATCGTGAATGAATTATATGTGATAAAGTGAATGATAGAAATTTCAACACCCATTTTTATTAGTTCAATACTATTAGGCACAATGTCACTGCACTAAATGAATGGAAGGAATTCGAAGGAGGTGTGGTTATGGCAATTGTAACAATCCTTACCCGAGCTTTCCGCCGGAACTGGGTATGAGTCATTACCGGACTTGACTTGCTTGATCATTCCACTTTAGGCTATAAAAATTTTCTCCAATTTAAAACTTTTCATTCACCATCGTAACATCCCTATCATGGGTCAATGAGACCCTTTACACCCGCTCGGGATGTTGCGAAACCCAATCGGAACTTTACGAACACTTAGAAAATTTTCACTTAAACAGAGGCCACACGCCCGTGTTGGTCTAGGGACACGCCCGTGTGCCCCTAAGATATGCCCGTGTCTTCCACCCGTGGTCGACACTGACTAATTTCACACGGCCTAGACACGCCCGTGGCCCTGGCCTGTGTGCCAAACCTTGGTATTCTGACTTATCCACACAGCCTATACACACGCCCGTGTGCTTCAGCCGTGTGGTGATTCAAATTCCAAGTGCAAGGTGTACACTTCACACGGCCTAGGCACACACCTATGTTCTAGTCGTGCCTTCCACACGATCTAGACACACGCCCGTGTGTCTACCCATGTAGACAATTAGCAGGCTATCTACCAAGCCCTTTGCGACCTTAACTTGCTTATAAACATACACCATCACACAACATTCTCAACTCATAGATTACATCAATTGAATTATCACATTTAAACCATAAAATGAAGTCTTCATCCTATACACAAGGGAGAACTATTTATGGTATAATTACAAACGACTTAAGCAATCATTTATGGCTATACACAACCGAACCATAAACTCTCTTAGGCCAACACATTTGGCTATATCAACTATGACTTAATCAACATTAAATACTATCCCTATACATGCCATAACTTACAAGGACTTGAAGTTTCATTCCAAATGTCTGCTCGATAGTGTGAAAACATCTCCGACAGTCTCCAACCCGAGCTAGTAAAGTCAACCTATAAGAGATGAGAAAGGAAGAGGAGTAAGCAATAATACTTAGTAAGTTCATATGCATATAACAATCAACTGTTGATATTCATTGATTATACTCTACCACAAGATATTATAATGAGTTTTACTGTTAAACCCATGATTACCTACTCAATCATTCTTGAAGTTTAATCATTCTGTCTCTTACCACATTCTAACCAAGCCACAAGCCAAATACTTATGTTAATTAGCATACATCCCTACATTTGTCACCACAAGATCACATAAAACAACACATTAAACATTTTCAATAAGCCACTCATACTACCAATCACTCGGTGGTTTCGCACTTAGCCCACCCTCAATCTCTAATAGGTGGTATCGCACATAGCCCACCAATCATTTATAATTATGGTGGTATCGCACTTAGCCCACCAACAATAATAATTACGGTGGTATCGCACTTAACCTACCAAATAGTAATATAAGTGATGGTATCGCACACAGCCCATCATTTAATAATTTATAAGGTGGTAACGCACACAGCCCACCATTTACAATTTAGGTGGTATCGTAAATAGCCCACCATTATTATACATTCACGGATATTTATCCACATACATTTCTCTATTTCAAATGTTCATCCGAAACATCCTCACACATTATCATTATTAATTAGCTTTCTACAATAATCATTCGCATTCACGCAATGCATTAATAAGTATAACTTATGCAACCAAAGTGCATCATTTACATATAATCCACTATGGGTTCATCATATACCGAATACATCTTAAATCAGTTCTAACAGTACCTCTCGTGGAACAACCACATTCATTCTCATTTTCAACATATTTGTTGAATCACTCAAATTGTTAATTAACACTTTTGAGTCTCATACATATAATCTCACATTGACATCATACCCCTGATAGGGTCTTACATGAAATATCATATCGATGCCATGTCCCTGACATGGTCTTATTCAATATCTTACACCGTGGCAATATTCCAATATGGTCTTATATGGGACCTTAACTATCATCATATCATGCTATCCGCATTTCGCACTATTATTAGATTCAATTCTTTTGACATCTCGTCAAAACATATTTATTACATTCATAGAGTAAATACACATTCCATACAACATTGGAACATTAAATAACCCACGTGTAATTGCAATATTTCACACGAACTTACCTCGATGCTGAAAAGGGTAAAAATGAACTTATTTGTCCATATATCTCCTTTTTGCCTATTCTAGGTCTGAGTCTCGTTTTCTTTGATCTAGAACAATAAAATTTATTCATTCAATCATTTTATAAATCATAATACTTCATAATTTATATTTAGGCAAAAATGACTATTTTTCCTTTACACTTTGGCAAAATTACAATTTTGCCTCTAGGCTCGTACATCATTTTTCATCACATTTCCTTATTAAATAAGCCTAGCTAACATTTAATCCTCTTACAACTACTCACAAATCCAACTATTTCATGCCTTTATTACCAAATTACAACATTTACAACTTAGTCCCATTTAGGTGTTTTCATGTCAACACCTTTCACAAAAGTTGTTTCTAACCTTCCTAACATTCATTTTCTTCCATAAAAACTCAGCAAAAAACTTAAACTCTCTCATGGTAAGTCCTTATGCTTTCAACCATATTGCAAATTAGTCCCCTCATTAGCTAGCTTAAGCTTTAGGAACTCCAAAAGTGCAAAAATTATCAACTAAAACTATCAAAATCACTTACTTGTAGAGAAAATGAGTTGCTGAAATTTTCAAGCTTTCAAAACCCTCCATTTGTTGATATTTTCGATTGGAGAAGAAGACTAAATGAAAAGATGATAACTTTTGCTTATATCATCTTATTTTATTCATTTTAGTCAATTAATGTTACCAACTATTGACCAAAAATAAATGCTCTTGTCCCCTATGCATATTATGGCCGATCAACTCAATTAAATAAGGCCAAATTTCACATTTGGGACCTCAATTAATAATCCTTAGCTATTTGACACCTCTAGCAAATAAAATAGAACTTTCGTACTTTATGCGATTTAGTCCTTTTTAGCGATTAAGCCTGGAATTGCTAAAATTAAAACACTAAAATTTCCATGCATCCTTATTAACATGTTATAACACATAAAATAACATGAAAATAATTTTCTCTAACCTCAGATTAGTGATCCCGAGATCACTATTCGACTAGCCCTTAAATTGGGCTATTACAACAATGGTATCGATGTAGGAGCTTTAGGGTCCAAGGGAGGTTTATCTTTAGGTTGGAAAGACAACTATTTAGTTACGTTGAGGAGTTTCTCTCAATATCATATTGATGTTACTATTCAAGATAATGAGGAGAGATCCTTGTAGAGGTTCACGGGTTTTTATGGGAACCCAGAGGAACAATATAAGAGATTGTCGTGGAATTTATTCAGAAATTTGGGTCAAGATCAGACAATTCCTTGGCTGGTTGTAGGGATTTTAATGAGATTTCTTACTCATTTGAAAAGAGAGGTGGACGTCTCTGATTGGAAAGACAGATGCATGAATTACGTTCGATGTTAGAATATTGTGAGTTAAGTGACTTGGGCTTTATTGATAGATAGTTCACATGGGAAAAGGATAAGTTGGCATCAAACAACATCAGGGAGAGGCTTGATAGGGGTGTTGCAAATATGGAGTGGTGGAGTCAGTTTCTCGATTATATAGTTAGAGCATTTGCATCATTCTATATCCGATCATTATCCTCTTTTAATTGACACAAGGGGTGTTGCTAGACGAAGGCTGAGGACGAGTAGTTATAAATTCTGTTTTGAGGCTAACTGGTGTTTGGAGGAATCTTGTGAGGAGGGGCTCTGGCGTCAATGGGTACTATCTTCTAATGATGTGCCGATTAAGTTAGAAAAACTAGGTGGGCATCTACGGAGGTGGAGCCATCACATTAAAATGGATAGAGTGGTGGGGAAACGAAATTTGGAGGAGCGATTATTAGAGCTTTATGAGGAGCCAGAGGATAATGTTTTAGCGAAAATTGTTGAGATTCAATTGGGTGTTAATTTGGAAGCAGATAAGGAAGAGTTATTTTGGGAACAAAGGGCCCGTGTCAACTAGTTGAAAAATGGTGATCGCAATACTAGTTTTTTTTTTTCATAAGGCTGTAGTAAGTCGAAAGAAAAAAAATAAAATTGAAGGATTGGAGAATAATGAGGGAAGATGGGTTTCTGACGAAAAGGAAATGTTGCATATTGCATCGAATTATTTTATGAAGCTGTTTACTACATCGAATGTGAGCGATCACACGCGAATTTTGTGCTTGGTGCAATGGAAGATCACAAACAGCATGAATGAGGATCTTTTGTGGCCGTTTACAAAGGATGAAATACATGTGACAATAAAGGCAATGTCCCCAGTCTGAGCACCGGGTATTGTTGGGTTTCCGGCACTTTTTTACCAAAGGTACTTGCATATAATAGGCCATCATGTTACCCAATATTGTTTAGCAGCTTTGAATGGCGAGGTTGAGATGAGTGAAATCAATAAAACCCATATTGTCTTGATCCTAAAAGTTGATAAACCCAAAAATATGATTCAATTTAGACCCATTAGTTTGTGTAATGTCATTTACAAAATAATTGACAAAGTTATTGTTGGACGAATGCGTGGGCAATTAGATTATTACATAGATAATGCCCAAGAGGCTTTTATACTAGGAAGGTAGATTTCTGATAATGTGTTAGTTGCCTATGAGGTTTTACACTCCCTCAAAATGAGAAAAGTGGGTAAAAAAAGAAATTTTACGTTTAAACTCCATATGAGTAAAGCACATAATCAAGTGGAGTGAGATTTTTTACCTAGGATGATGACTAAGTTGGGTTTTCATGCAAGCTGTGTAACACCCCTTATCCGTATTCGACGCCGGAATAGGATACGATGTATTATCGAAACACATACACCTGTAAATGTATTAAACCGAGTCATAAAATTCATCCAAATTAAAACTTTTCAAATTTTTATATTTTAGTCCCTAAATAGGGCCTACGAGACCCAATATATACTTTGAAAGTGGTCTGGAACTAAACTGAGAACTTTAGAAAACATTAGAAAATTTCTTGAAAAACAGGGGCACACGACCGTGTCCAAGGCCATGTCCTTCACACAGTCAAGATACACGCTTGTGTGTTAGGCCGTATAGCGTTCCAAATTTCAGAAAATCAAGTGCAGACTTCACACCCAGGGCACATGGCCGTGTGGCTGCCCGTGTGGCCACAAGTAAGGCAATTTGCCAAGCCATTTGCCACCCCAAAACACTTATACATTTATACAAATTTATCATCACACAACATGGTATTATTAAGCATTCAAACATCCACACTAAGACATTCACATACCATTTACAAACCACATTCACATGCATAATCACACACACACACTTAACCATTCACATGCAAGCACACACATCCTTGAAATGCATCATCATAGACTTATAACATAACAAATGTTGGCCACATTAAAGGCCTTATACAACAATAACCATCAAATAGCATAGGCCAACATTCTAGGCTTACTCATAATAACATATACACATAATCAAGTCCCTATACATGCCATAGACTTAAAAATACTTAAAAATCATTGATACAATACCAATCAATAACTTGTTAGTGCGATAAAATCTCCGACGACCTCCGACTCGAGCTAGCATCTGTGGCATTATAGGAAAAAAAAAAAAAAGGAAGGGGGTAAGCATTATAGCTAAGTAAGTAGGTATGTAAATAATAAGTGATTTATTAATAGGTTTTTATAAATCTTCACAATATGTTCTCAAGATAATACAATCATAATTGCACATAATTCCACTATTTATTCATGTTCATCTCAAGCTATCTACTCGAGTCACAATTACTAAATTATTTATATCTTGAACTACAGAACTCCAAATTAAAATCAACTAATTTTTATGAAACTAGACTCATATATCTTCTTATCATAAAATTTTCAAAATTTTTAGTTTAGCCAATAAAATACATTTTATTCTTTAAAATTTCTCCTGTTTTGCTATTTGACAATTTTGACCATTCTGCACTAAAAATTAATTATCTTCTCATACAAAATTTGTATGATGTTCTCGGTTGTTTATCTTGAAAATAAAGTCATTCAGGATTTTAAACATATAAATTCTAACCCATAATTATTTTTTAAAATTTTAATAATTTTCCAAAGTCGAGCAGAAAATCCTGAAATCATTCTAACCTTATCTCACTAAAATTCAAATATCTCATTATATGACATTCTTTTGCTTACAACATTTCTTTTATATGATTCAATAAGATTTTATTTAATATCTTACTCAACTTCTAATTCGATTTCCACCATTTTTGGTGATTTTTCAAAGTCACACAACTACTTCTGTTCAAAACTATTTTATTTCTAAATTTCACTCTTTCATGTTTTCTTTATAGTAACTTTCATTATAACACTTACTCTGTATTAATCTTACCAAAGTCTGATCACATATGGAGCACATTGCTCATAAATTTACACACACATACCTGCACTTATTCATCACATAGTCATATTCGTTTGCACTTAGTCATTTCCCATTGAACGCATCGGAATAATAACGGATACACGAAAATTTGCACATAAGTGTCACACTTGTAGTTAAACATACTTCATATTAAAATTTTCACATAGGCTCGCTCTCGAGCTAATCACATTCATGGGTCTACTCACAGAAGCTATCAGGTATCCGCAACACATGCCGGATTACTCAGCCAATGGTAGAACTTATAAGACCAGCACCCATTTCACATAGTCACAAACTGAGATCTGCTCACAAGCTGTCGGTCTTGATGAAACTACACGGTGCTGCTTACAAAAGCTGTCAAGTATCCATAACACGTTGGATAACTCAGCCACCGGTAGAACGTACGGACTAACACCCAGATCATTTATTTCACTTAGATTTAATATAGGTTTCTAGTGAACATGTCACTCGGATACTTTTTTATTCCTAAGGTTCAACCGAAAAATTTTTCACTTGTCGATATTTTGTCAATTACATCAAATATTCAGCACAATTCATACCATTTATCAAAATATGAAAACGTAAGTAAAAACGATGCATTATTTACATGCAAACTTACCTCAGTAGCACAATCGGTGAAAAGGACTTATTCATCATATTCTTTATTTTTCCTCCGTTCTAAGTCCGAATCTCGTTTTTCTTGATCTATAACAACACATTTAACTCATTTATTCATCCTGCTACTCAAATTTGCCTAAATTCATATTTTGACAAAATTACATTTTTATCCCTAAATTTTGTCATATTTACACTTTTGCCCCTAGGCTCGTACAATAATCTTATTTAATTTTCTTGTATTTTAAGCCTAGACGAACTATTTTCATAACTATAGCAGTCCACAATTTCCATTTATTCACACTTACACACATTTTACAACTTTTTACAAACTAGTCCTTTTTTACAATTTTACCAAAATCACTTAGAAAAAATCGTTTATTACACATCGATAATTCATATTCTACCATTAAACATCAAAACAAAAGCATTTATCATATGGATAAATTTTCAAACATCAACCCTAGCTCAAATAAATGGTAGAAATAGAGAGATCGTGTTACGAGAATTTCAAAAATGTAAAAATCATTAAAAACGGGACTAGAACGGACTTACAATCAAGCTTAGAAGCTTAAAAAACTCTAGCCATAGTTTCGTCATGCAACATTCGACCATAGCTTGAAGATGGACACAATTTTGCTTTAATTTTAGCTTTTTCAATTCTTTTAATTACTAAATGACCAAAATACTCCTAACTTAAAAATATCTTATTTTACTTATCTCATGTCTATTTTTGTCTAACAATTTAACCAATGGTCTAATTCCATTTAAAAACCTCCAATTAAAACTTCATAACAATTGGACACTTCTAGCAAGTGAAACTCAACTTTTGCACTATTTACAATTTAGTCCTTATGACTAAATTGAGTGCCTAAACGTCGAAATTTTCGAACGAAATTTTTACAAAATCTTTCTGTAAAATCGTAGACCATAAAAATTTAATAAAAATAAGATTTTCCTCGTCGAATTTGTGGCCCCAAAACCACTGTTCTGATTAGGCCTAAAATCGGGCTGTTACAAGCTGGGTCACTTTAGTAATGAGATGAGTTTGTTCTGTATCCTACACAGTGGAGGTAAATAGTGAAGTCAGTGATAATTTTTGGCCTTCGAGAGGACTACGGCAAGGTGACCCACTTAACCCATATTTTTTCTACTGTGTGTTGAGGGCTTTTCTACTCTGTTGAATATGGCAAAGATGAATGGGGAAATGAAGGGGGCATAGATTGGTAAAAAAAGGTTAGCTATCAACCATTTTTTCTTTGTGGATGACTACGTACTGTTTGGCGATGCTTTTAAGGCATGTACTCAGACTGTATGAAATTCATTTTTGGAGTATGAATTTGTTTCTGGTCAGAATGTTAACTTTGACAAGTCACTTGTCTTCTTTGGCTTGATTGTGGAAGCAGTGGAAAGAGATACGAAGGGAGAGGTTTTGGAAGTGAGAATGGTGCAAAACCCAAAAAAATATTTGGGTTTTCCAATGATGGTAGGTAAGTAGAAAAGGAGAGCTTTTTCGAACTATGTTGACCGATTTTGGAAAAGGGTTGAGGGTTGGAGTACTTGATTTTTATCACTAGGGGAAAGGAGGTCTTTATAAGATCAGTGCTACAAGTGATTCCTGTGTACGCGATGTAGTGCTTTCTCTTACCAAAATTATTGTGTCAAAAATTGAAAAATATTTTAAATAAGCTTTGGTGGACTAATAATAAATCTTTTAAAGGTATCAATTGGACCAGTTGGATATCATTATGCAAATCGAAAAGTGATGGTGGTCTAGGGTTTCATGAGCTAACTAAGTTTAATACTGTATTGTTGGCGAAGCTGTGTCGGTGTATTTTAACCCAACCCACTTGTTTGCTAGCTAAAGTGTTCAAAGCCAGATATTTTCCTTAATCGGATGTTATGTATGCAAGAATAGGTGCTTTCCCATCTCTTACCTGGAGGAGCATTTAGAGTGCTCAAGGGCTGATTGAAAAAGGTATGAGTTGGCCCATTGGGAATGGGGAGTAAGTGAACATATGGAATGACTTGTGGCTGCTGGAACCTAGAGATGAGAAGGTATCATGTTAGAACATTAATATTAGAAGGACTACAGTGAATCAATTAATTAATGAAAATACTTCTACTTGGAATGCAGATAGAGTTTGAATGCTACTTAGACCAGATCAAGCTGAGAGGGTCCTCAGAAGTCCTTTAGCTGTTTCAAGTCCTCCAGAGGTAGTGGTGTGGAGGTATGAAGGGTTTGAGGAATACTCCGTCAAGAGTGGGTATAAAGCTTTTTTTGAGGAGTTACATAGTATGGGTGATTACTTGTATGACACTGCTACAATGTCAGAATTCTACAACAAAATGTGGGCACTACAACTTCCATCAAAAGTGAAAATTTACATGTGGAAATTACATAATAATTTTTTGCCCACATTTGGGAATTTAGCTAAGAGAAAGCTGCTAGTTGAAGGTGATTGTCCGATGTGTAAGGAGGCAGAGGAAACTGTTGAGCATCTGGTACGGTCCTGCCATATTTTGCAACATATATGGTTGCATCTGAAGATTGCAGTGTGTCCAGCGATGGTCACCTCAGATTATAAAATATGGCTAGCACATGCATTTCTAAATGCAGATATTTAAACCAGAAAAATTATGGTCACAACTTATTGGGCTATTTGGTACATGCGTAATCGATTGGTTCATGAAGGACTAAGGTGGAAAATTCATGGAATGGTAGGTTTTGTCCAAAGGTATGTTCTGGAATTTGAGACTATTTTGGCCCTAAGACTACCAATCCAAAATATTATAAAGGATTTATGGAGGCCTCCAGAAAGAGGCAGCATTAAAATAAATTTTGATGCATCGTTCAATGCAGCAAGCCATATCTCTATCTCTGGGTTTATCGCTAGAAATGATTCGGGTTAGATTATAGGAGCGGGTAATTACCCTAATTCTGATGTAGCGGATGCGTTTGTAGCAGAGGCGAGTGCGTGTGAACGGGCGGTCATTTTTGCAACAGAGATGGGATTCCGGGATGTCCATTTTGAAAGAGACTCGCTAACAGTAATTAAAAAGATTAACTCAAGAGAAGAAGATAAATCGGTTCTCAGGCTAATGGTTCAAAATATTAAAGATTATAAGAGGAACTTTGACAGGGTTACCTTCCGTTTTGTTCGTAGGGAAGCTAACACAGCGGCGCATGCACTTGCGGGTGAAGGTCGTCGGTACCAAGAGGCTGTGTACTGGACTGAAAAAGCCCAATATGTGGTGGATCAGATTGTGGCTGAGGACTGGGTTCAATGGCTACGCAGAGGAGTGGGTAGTAATTCGTAGCTTTGTGGTGTGGAGAAACTCTATCTTGTACTCCATGGAGGTCATCAAAGCTTTTTCTCTCTGAAATTAGTCGCTTCAATCTCATGTAGCTGTGTTGGGGCAGTTTTTTAGAGAGATTTTATTTCGCTTTTCTCTGTAATTCTGGTTTCTAGGGTATGGTTGGGGGTGTTGTTTTGTTTTTTCGGTTTCTTTTATGGTCTTTTATTGTTGCCTGCTTTTTGCGTTTTAATCTATTTTGATTGGTGCTCTATGTCGGTTGTATAACCTCAGGCCTGAAGCCCCTTTTGTTAAATCAAAACCAGGTATTTTTTTTTTTAAAAAAATCATGCCTTCAAAATGGAAATTACTAGCAAAGAAAGACAATATACAATCCAACAAACCATACAAATTAACTAAACTCGTGTTATAATAGAAAAAGAAACGAAATTTTGATTGGCATCACAAAAACAAATTACTCATGTACAATGAAGTTTAACTTTAAACATTCAATATATTTTAAGTGTTTTACTAGGATATGCCACATGGTGGTTTTTGATTAGCTGAAGGAGGTAGTTATTTTTCTTTTAACATGGTGTGATGAAAATAAATTTTAAATACTAAAAGGTAGTGCAAAATTATTTAAATACCAAAAGGAATGATACATTAAGCGTATTTTGATATAAATTTATTTATATTGTTATTATATATTTGAAAGAAAACGTGAGATATAAAATATAATAAATTAATGGTGGTTGATGGCTATGACACCTAGATGCAGCGGTTCTTGAATCACCACTACTCCATAAATAGATTAAGCAATTGTACAATATTTTCATTTTTTACATAGTAAAATTCACTTCTTCTCCCTTTTTCTTTTATAAGTGTTCTCGCATTTATGATCCATACCATCATTTTTTATACTATTACTTTAAATTACCAATAACAAAGGTAAAAAAAAATTAAATGTGAATGTGTCTCGTATTTTTTCTAGTTAAATTCTATTATCTTTTCATAGTTAAATTCTGATTCTCTAAGGATGTTTTAATATGATTAGAACTCTAATGTTAATATATTTAAAGGGCATTATGAGATTTAAAGATTTGATTACCGGTTTGCTCTTTAAAATTTTAAGTTTTGTATTTGGAGTTTTGGATAATGTACATTTAGTACATTTCATATTTTACTATCGTTTGCTTACTTATTTAGTGAAAAGTCGAAGGTTTCTTTCCTCATTATGTTTTTACATAAAATATTTATATTTATTTTTCTCTACTTTTATTATCTTATTGTTTATATCAACAGATCCCAACAACAAAGCATAATGTTTGAGATTTCAACTCATTTCTTATATCTTTGAATGGTAATCTGAAAGGAAAAAAAAAAAAAAAGAAAGAAAATCATATATATGAAACCATTCATTAAACGCTTGATTTTCATCGTCGAATTGTTGTACAATAAAATATCCAAATTCATTTCAATGTAATCAAGAAAACATCAATGTTGCCTGCAAGCAAGAAGGATTGAATCAAGTTGATAACTAAATATATATGCACAAACTGATATCATTTGTATTTATAATAATAATAATAATAATAATAATAATAATAATAATAATAATAATAATAATAATAATAATAAAGTAAACAGAACATTTAATAGAATTAAAATTTCAGTACTAAATAATAATAATAATTGAAATGGATTTTAATAAAAATAATAAATTAAAAACTAAAATTTTATTTGATGTTTAATGAGAATAAATAAAATATTTTGAATTAAAATTCAAACAGACTTTGGAATTTTTTAAAACGAAAATAAATTATACAATACCCTATTTATTCCTAATAGCTCAAAAAGAGCTGGTCTTATTAAAATAAGATACCCATAAATTTCTGAGAATAACTAAGCAGAAATCTTTGATAATTCAGCCAAGTAAAAAAATAATAACGAAAAAAGGGAAATTTTACCTGAGACATTGCTTTGGTTTTGAAAACTACACAGATGAAGATGAAGACGAAGAAAACCGGAAAAGAGATGGTGTCAATTAGCGAAGGTGAAATTTATAGACTGAATCTTTTTCAATTATAAAAATATTATTTAATTGATGACTTTTTAACAGAAAATGAATTAAGTGAAAATACAATACAACTTATTTACTTTCAGAAAATGACCATATTACCCCTATTTGATCTTGGTGGCTCCATGATTTTATTATATTAGACTAAACAGATAATCAATTAAATAAAATTAAGTTAAAAATAATTTAAAATGACTACAAAATACGTTTTACTTTCACCACAAAAGGAGCTAGTTTCATTATATGTATAAATTAAAGGCAGCACAAAGTTAGACTTATTTTGTTATAAAATTCCTTAACCCTATTTTGTTTTTTCTTAAAATAAATTCAGAGAGGAAACAAATACATTAAAGGTAAGTGAGTTGGTTTTATATTATATATATATATATATATATATATATATATATTAGAAGTGTATTTAAGGTTTGGTCCCAAAATAAAAAATTATTTTTATTTTATATAACGATAAAATTATATTTTAACCCTTCAAATAAAAAAAATATTAAGTCCTTTAAAATTGATGAGTTTAAACATATCGGCTCTGGTGGCTTTTATGGTTTTACATAATATATTTTATATTGATTGATAATTTTTTAAATTATTTTTAAAAGTTGTTTTCAGAAAATAAACATAATATAAATTATATTTGTTACAAAATATTATAGAATTATTTTCTTTGATAATTAAAATTTATTTTTGTAATAAAATAATATTTTATAATATTTTATATAGAATTAATAAATGCCGAATGCCTAATTAAAAATCATTCCAAGTTATATATATTACATGCATAAAAGTGAATAGTGGGTATAATGAAGCTAAAACGATTAAATAAATTACTAAAATATTTATGTTTTATAATATAAAATGTTTATTACTAAATATTTATAAAGTGAAATATAAATTCATTATTAAAATATTTATATAAAACATTTTAAAAGATATTAAGAATATAATTTAAAATTTAAAATTATTATTGATGTTAAATTTTATATTAGAATAAAATTGTAATATTAAATAATTTTATTAAAATAATAAATAACATTAATATTTATTATACTATTATATATAAATATATATGTTAAGAAATATTGCAAAATTATAATATTTTAGATCAATATTTAATATTTCTAATAATTATAAAATTAAAATTAAAAAATTATTATTAAAACAATAGTCATTTAAGTTAATAATTATATAAAAATCAATTTTAGTTGTAGGAGGTTTCTCTTTTAAAAAGAACGTAGGCTCTTTAAAAAGTGAAGTCAATTGGTATGGACATTATTGTAAATGCACGATAGCATGGGTTCGAGTGCGCTGAAATGTATTATCCTCCTATTTTTAAGTTAGAGAGGGGCTTTGGGTAGTTTTATATATTGTGTCAAAAAGAACAAATATGATCAAAACCTCAATTTTTTTTATCGGTTCAATTTTTTAATTTAATTATTCTAAATAAGATAATTGTGTGAATTAGTCATATCAAGTGTTATTTTCTTTTAACAAGTTGTTGACTTGGTATATTAACCCATTGAGTGATAGACGCATGACATTTTTATGTTTGACTATTGACTAAAGTTTAGGGGAAAACGTTTTAGACTAATTATAATGAGGTCCGTAAACTTTAGTAAAAAGTCAATAAAAAAGTCACGTGCCAGTCACTCAATGTGTTAATGTGCCATATCAATAATCTATTAAAAGAAAACAAAAAATTTAATGATGGTGACTAATTTACACACTTATCTTATTTAAAATGATTAAATTGAGAAAAATTTGGGAGTGATCAAATAAGACAAATCCTATTTTGAGTGACTATAAGTGTAGTTTACCAAAAATATTTTTAAAAATATGAATCATAATAAATCAAGGTAGCTAGTACATACTAGTAGATACATCATTTTTAATTTCCATTGAAATTGGTGCATATCGATATGGGTTTGTTTCGATGAATTATTTTAAATTTATCGATATTTTTAATAATATATTTAATATATGAATATAAAATATTTATGCATATGCAAAATATGTTAATGAAATTTTTATCATTTATTACCATAATGGTAAAAATTAAAATTTTATATTTATTAAATTATTCATGTATTAGTGTGCAATGTTTTGATCGGCACGATTAAAATTAAGTAGAACAAGTTAATATAATTGGTATGTATCAAAATTTTAATTGATATAAATAAAATTAATTACATCAATTTATTATTGAAATAATGCGGATCAATCTATTAATCAATAATAAAAATGAAAATGAGACTAGATTACGTGTGAATTTTACCTCGTACAGTATTATTATTATTCTATATTTTAATAAATTGTATCATTTCATAACTACATTAAATTTTGTTTCCGTACAAGATTGTTATTTTTCCAATAATAAACCTATGCATTATAATTTATTTGGTTTTAAGAGAGAAAAAGAAAATCTCCGCCGTCAGCTGTGTGAGTGTGTGACAGCGAGGGGTCTCCGTACAGCTTCTGACGGTATCTATAGGCTATATGAAGAAAACACCTTAGTTTTTTTAACAAAAAGAAGAAATAAAATTGTGGTTCCAACATGAGACAGTAACGACTGAACAGTCATGTTAACCAATGACGGACCGACAGCACATTCTTAATAAACCACTCTGGTTTTATCAACAAATCCACTCCCTTTCCCTAAAACCACTTTTTTTTCTTTTTCTTTTTACTTATTTTCTTTTTCCTATTTTTTCCCTGCATTTCCATTTCTATATATGTTGTGCATGTTTTCTCAGATACACTTCACATTTAGCAAAAGAAATTTTTTTCCCCAACTTGGGCATTTAACTTTACTTCATCTTCCTCCTCCTTCTTCTTCCTTTTTAGGATCTGGGTTTTTTTCCCCCAATTTTTTAAGGTTATAAAAAAAGGAAATGGGGAGAGGTAGGGTTCAGTTGAAGAGGATTGAGAACAAGATCAACAGGCAAGTTACTTTCTCCAAAAGGAGAGCTGGGTTGTTGAAGAAAGCTCATGAGATCTCCATCTTGTGTGATGCTGAGGTCGCTTTGATTGTCTTCTCCCACAAAGGGAAGCTCTTTGAATACTCCACTGATTCCTGGTATTTCCCCCCTTCATTCTGTTTTTTTTTTTTTTGTTTTGTAAAAAGTATTCTCCAAGGTTTTGAGAAACAAAGATAAAGTTACTTTTTTTTTTCTTGGCTTTGAAACTGAAATAGATGTTTATGAAAGTGGTTTTTGAGGCACTGTCATTAGCAGTTTCTCCTGGATTTCATGCCATGGTTATAACAGGTGAAAAAAAAAATTAAAGAATATTACACAGTTCAGTAAAAAGTGTGACTATAACTATATCAGTAATAGAATTTACAAGTGTTTCAGAGATGTTGAAGTAGCAAAAGAATGGAAAGCTTTGAGGGGGAAGTTTGGTCTCATCTTGCTAAAACAAGGTTATTGACCAATGGATGATGAAGAAGAAGCAATAAAAAATTTCCCCTTATTTAAACTACAACTTTCTCAATTAGGAGAAAATACAAAGCATCCATTCTATGGACTAAATTATTAATACCAAGTTATAAAAGAAGGGAAAAGCAACACTGAACTTTGTAATAAATTTTATCTTCTGTCATCTCAAAAGGTAAAATCATGCTATCAAACATATTTTCTTCTAAAGATAGTAAAAGAAAACCTAAAAAATATGGCTATGTTTTTTATGAAAATAAATTTGTTTGTACAATTTATTTTTTTGGTTTTGGAACAGGGTTACTATCTTTGTCATCTTCTCTCCTTTGGGTGTTTCCTTTTAGTATTCATATTCCTTAGTCCTTACAAGCAACAACTGCTATACATGTATCTTCTTCTTCTTCTTCACCAGCTCTTAAGGTCTAGACCCTCTTTGGCTTTTCAGAACTCTTTGATCCAACAACTGTCCAAGGCCAAAAAGAGGTATCTTTTTGGTAGTTAGAAAATTAGGGATTTGACAATTTTTGTACAGAGGGAGTAGGGCTAGGGCTCCATGAGGGGTAGTTCCACACCTCAAATTTGAAGATTCCTTTTTGAACCCTAAACAAGCTAATAAACTGCTTTCTAAAATTTATATATTCCAATGGGCTCTTCTTTTAGCTGATTTAGTTACATGTATGTCACCAATAGCCAGTTACTGGTTCAAGTGAGAAAGAATAAAGGAAAAATTATTTATAAACCTTGATAACTAGGAAAAGAAAACTCTGCAATTTGCAATTCAAGTTCTTCAGTTATATATTATAGACATGGTGTCTGTCTATTTATGGTAATTATTTGAATTTAAATTAATTGATATTTGATGCATATATCCCTTTTTTCATTATTTTGATTGAGAATAGTTATTTTTTAAATAAATAAAATAAAAATATCAAAGCTAAAAATGAAATGAAGGAAAATTGAACATTTTGGATTAGGCTTTATGATTTTATATGCTCTAGATCTACAGTGTGTTTGATAAAAATCGAATTTTTTAGTGAATTGAAATGGAAATATTTTTATATTTTATTTTTAATATTTTTTTGAGAATTTTCAATTAAAATATGTTGAATAGTATAAGTAGATAGATAACTTATTTATCACTTAGGTGTGTTGGATAAAATGAAAAATTAAGTATTGGAAATTTAAGAATTAATTTTATGTTATAAAATTTGTTTGATATAGTACTTAACATTAATTATGGAATATAATTAAATATTTTGATAATTACATATTTAAAATTATAAAAAATTATATATTACAATTTATCCTTAATTTAAAACATTTCACCTTATTCCAAACCAAAGTGAAATTTTAAATTTTAAATTTTATAGGATAATATAATATTAAAATAAATGAATAAAATAGAATTAATTAAAATTTTCTCTTTTAAGTAATAAGTAGCTCTTATTTACTTATCATTTTCTACATTTTTTAATTTTAGATTATTAGACAAATGCACATAATTAAATTATTGAAAATATTAATTTGAATTAATTTAATAAGATTATCAAATAAGACCTTACTAAAAATGTTAAGTTGATTTTAAAAAAACTTATATTTTAAATAAATTATCAAACTAATAGCTTTTCCAAATAAAAAAATATCAAACTAATATAAAAATTTGTATTAATAAGATTTAAATTATATACCAAAAATAACATTAAATATGAAAAATAATTTTGAAAATCAAAATTTTCTATTATAAAAAATAAATCTATTTATTAATTAATTTTTACTAATAAGCCAAATAATTTCATAATAAATTTAGAGGTAGTTGATTTTTCAAATTATCCAACATTGCATAAATTAAAATTTTACCTACTTAAATATTTAAAATCCAAAACCCTAATTTTCATTGAGTTCATATACGGCATCTATATAGAGAAAGAGGAGGGGCGGGGGGCGGTTCAAAGCAAGCTTGAATTGATTCTGTTATGACTCCTCCAAGTTCCTTTGATCTTTCAAGTATTTTATCACCTAAAAAGTAGCGTAATTAATTGTGATCCAAAAGAATTATAATTTGATGACTAATTTAATTATTATTTTTTCTCCCCATCCCTAACACAAATTTTATGACGTCGACTTAATCATATCATTACGATATGTAAGGAATCAATGGGTTTATGGTGTAAGGCACCGTTACCAAAGACTTACAGTTCCTAAGTCATTTATCAAAACTGAAAAAAAGAAAAAGAAAAAAAACACACTTTTAGTTGCTTTAAGTCAGTTTGGTGATACTCAAAATCAGACAGGATTTGACTTCTGATTTTTTGAGGGTTGATTTCGACGTCTTTCAGCTTCCTTTCTCCATGCTGGTGACAGACATGCTATTTTTTAACTGGATTCATGTTGAACTCATTAAAACTCTTAGAAGTTAATATAAAAATTTTAATGTTTTAACCCTTAAGTACTATCTTCTTTTATAGATTACATCACGTAGTTGATTGCAAGTATATATATGGATATGGATTTATACTCACTAACATAGCATTAAATATTAATCCTTGAGACAAGTTAAGAACGAAGTATGGCATATGAACTATGAAGCCATTAGAAACTTATTGAGTTAATGTAAAAATTAGTTGGAGTAAATGGAAATTGGTTATTTGTGTGTGTATGCATGTATGCATGCATGTATGTATGTATGGAAATTAGTATGGCATATGAAGCCATTAGAGATCTATATATATTATATGTTTTAGATTAAAGTAAAAGTTATATAAGAAATTAGGGTACAATTAGTTTTACTTGGGAAAGAAAATATTGTGCCATTAAGACTGACATTTAGTTTCTGTGATTATCTGCAACAGCATGGAGAAGATCCTTGAACGCTATGAAAGGTATTCTTATGCTGAGAGACAGCTTGTTGCTAGTGAGCCTGAATCTCAGGTACAACATGCCTTTCACGCCGTTAATTTTTGCCACTTATCATAATGATTATATATATGTCTTAATTATATTATATTATATTATATAAATATTGTTTTCAAATAGCAGTTTGACAGCAAAAAGGGGTTTGGGGATATCTAAATTCTAAGTTAAGTACATTTTTCTAGCTTTTAATGGTAGCTGTCTTTCAATGAGAGACTCTAAGTTTTTGCCTTTCGGTACATAAAACTAAATGAAAATTATTCAGGTTTTTAAATTATTGGGAATAGTAGATTGTGAAAAAGGGTTAAGATTTGGCTGAAATTGTATTGAAAATTGAAATCTGTTTATGGACAGGGCAACTGGTCCATGGACTATAATAGACTTAAAGCTAAGGTTGAGCTCTTGCAGAGAAATCACAGGTACCTCTTAATTCAACTGATTACATTGTAGCTGAAGATGAACGAGTGATTTCCTTTTTCAATGTTTATTTTACTCCAACTTAGGTTTGAATGTCAGATATTAGTGTATTCACCATATCCGAATACAAGTCAAACATGAAAGTTATAGAAAAAGAAAGTTGGACCAATTTAGCTGAACATAGTAATTTCCTGATATGTTGGTGAATTCTTAAACGTCTTCAGGCATTACATGGGAGAAGAATTAGAGTCATTGAGTCTCAAGGAGCTGCTGAATTTGGAGCAGCAGCTTGATACTGCTCTTAAACTTATTCGTTCAAAAAAGGTATGCTTTAAACAGCTGTCCTTTGTCCCATTATAATCTTAAAATTATAATTGTTACTGGTTTTAATGATGAAATTGTGGCCCTTTTTTTTTCCCTGCAGAACCAACTCATGTATGAGTCAATATCAGAGCTTCAGAGAAAGGTAAGGCCTTTCAGAACATATGCTTGTCAACCCCGGAGAGAATCATTATATGAACTTGGATGATCATATTTGATGTGATGGACACTTGAATGTGAATATAAGAAATCTAATTGTGGTCTTTATGACAGGAGAAGGCAATACAGGAGCAAAACACCATGCTAGCAAAACAGGTGACATACCCTTTTTCATGTTCAAGATTTCATCAAATTTTTTTTTCCTTTCCCACTGTTGAATCATTTGTAAGAGTTTCGATGTGAAATTCAAATCCCAACATCTCAACATTTACAATCTATTTCCCCTTTTTTGTAATAGAAAAACATGAACTAACAAATAACCTGTCTTGGCATGTAGATCAAAGAGAGGGAGAAGACAGTGGCGCAGCAACAGCAGCAGCAGCCGCAGTGGGGGCAGCAAGACCATGGCCTCAACACATCATCCTTTCTGCTGCCACAGCCTCCTCCCTGTTTGAATATCGGGTAACACCCCTCATTGGCATTCATCGTTAATGATATCTAGAGATGCATGAAAGGCTTATGTTACTTGTGATGCAAGAAATAAAATCCTATCAGCTGAAAACCGAATAATTTTGAAAACGTATGCCAAAGAAGGTGGATCCACATAAGCTTTCGTTTTCTGTTGTCTATAATGAAGTGGCAAAAGCTTGGTTAAAAGATTTGATTGTTTATAGTTTACAATTTTTGCAGTGGCACATACCAGGAAGAAGCAACAGAAATGAGGAGGAATGAACTAGACCTTACTCTGGAACCTATTTACTCATGCCATTTGGGATGCTTTGCTGCATGAAAATGGGTACAATTAGTTTAACTATGCTTTTGGTTATATGTGAATATGGACATAGATCCATGCACTATGGTTCTTTTCTTTAAAAAAGAAAACAGCATGAGAAAGGATAAATTGTTGGGAACTCATGCCTTTTATGTCTGCTTTGTCTTGACATACATATATATGTGTATCGATGTCGATGATTAGTGTATTACTGGATCTTGTACTTCACTCGTTATTAACTGTCAGTTGCTGCCTTTGAAGATACAATTTTCATAATTTCTTGGTGATTATATCAAGCAATTAGACTCAATCTTCTTTTCAGTGAAAAAAAAAGTACATAATTTCTTGCAATGGTATAAATGGCAATGCAGGAACCTATATCTCTTTCTCATCAAACTACAAAACTGGGAAAAAAAAAAAACTATTGAAATGTACCCTCAAAAATCATACGTTCATCTTTGGTTAATGGTGTCTCCTGTGATCCCATTTCTGCTTCACCAAACATCATCATCTGCAAAATCAGTCCATAATCAGTTATATGATGTAGGAAAATATGGCACTAGAAGACTATATAGAATCCCCATTTTTACATGATATAAAGAGCTAACAGCTCCGGTTTAGTTTTCGATTCTCGACATTTGATGATTGGAAGAAAGAGATGCTAAATGGGATCTTAATGGCAGAAGTTAGAACTGAAAATGGAGTAATTGCAGAACCTTGTAGAAACAAATTACCTTGCCACAAATAGGACAGTTTTCGGATCTCTCCATCCACTCATATATGCAACCAAGGTGGTATGTGTGGGAACATTGAAGAACTATTCTTGGATTTTCAGGAATGTAATCTGATATAGGAAATCAAGAGAGGGTAACCAAAGTAAGCCAATGTCTCATTTAATGTCTTCCATTTGTATAAGCTGGTTAGGGAATCAGCAATTGAAAAGGTTACCTTCAAGACATGTGGGGCAAACATCTTCATCTTCTAATGATCCATAGCCACAACCAACTTCAGTTTCAGGTTTATTGTGTGAGAACTTCAATTGAGATTCGCATTGAACTCCAGCTGATTTGTTTCCTATACTTGCGTGTTCCGTGTGATTGAGTCGATAATCCTCTCTTCCTTCAATCCGATCGTACTCGTAGGAGGGTGTCGTATCAGCTTCGGAATGCAAGACCCTTGCAGTATGTGTGATGATATTGTTAAATGCAGCATTTGAATCCAAAAGGGCTGACACTTGAGAATTCGAAGCGGGGGAATCCGATTGCTCGTTGCTCCTTACTCCGGTAAACTAAGGATCAAATTAATAAGCCCCGGTGAAGCTAAAGATCAAAGAAGCATTATAGGAAATTGCTATCAGAAAACAAATATTATTAGATTCCTTGAAACTTTTCATCAAAGGAATAGTCAGTAGACAATGACTCAATCCATAATTGGCAAAAAAAAAAAAAAAAAAAAAAAAAAAAAGAACCTTGTCTAAATTGCAGGTGTTTTCATTGTTTAAGAAGAAAAGAACTTCATGCCCATATAAATTCAACAAAATTCTGTCTCGATGCTAACTCAAAAAGAGAAGGAAAAAATTTGACATGGTACCTTGCCCCTGAGGGCATGAATGACGCTATTGAGACTGATAAAAGGGGAAACATGTTGTTCAGAAACCCTGATACCCAAACAACAGCAACAAGCTCCCATGATCAATACTTTAATTTACTTGTCAACCTGAACAATAATCATAATTACTAGCAATCCTTTCACAAGTAACATAAAATAACAAATAATTTAGACATGAATGTTGAGTAGCTAGTCCTCAAACTGACATCGACCCAAAGGAGACCATCAATCCGATAAACTAACTATGATTATCTTCATGGATAAAAATCAAAGGGAACTTAACTGTGAAATGAAATTCGATACCTTGAGGAAGGAAATGATGATGAAACAAGTGGAATTTATGGTCCTTTTTTTAAAAGTAGAGAACAGATAGGGATGAGTTGATAAGAAACCCCCAAGAATTTAGTGCATTCAAATAGAAAGAGAAGAAACAAAGATTGAATTTAGTAGTCGGGTTTGGTGGAAAATTGAAAGATTCTAAAAATCTCGAGTTTTTCGGATTAAAATTTATAATTTGAAGCCTAAGCTGCGTAGGATTCTTCTACCACAATTGACAAAAGAGCCATATGATAACGATTTTACGATACCCAAGTCAAGGAACCATCTTTATTCTTCATATGCTGCATGCTTTCATGACGCGAAAATTGAAACCTACTTCAAAGGAAAATATTATTATTTTCAACAAAAAAGACAAAAGTAAAATATTAATTTTTTTTAAATTTTGATTGTATTGGATAGAAGGTGAAAATATCCTTTGAAGTTTTTTACTTTTCACAAATTTGAAATTTAGTCCATGTACTTTTGTGCTTAGGAGTTTAGTTTTTCTACTTTTAATATTTCAAAATTTAGGTTCGATTGTTAATAATATTAAAATTAGTTTGATTAAATTTAGGTTCATTACACCGTGATTTTTTAGTTACATTGCGACCGAATGAGTATTTTTTTTAATATTTCAAAATGTCACACCAACAAATTTAACAATAAAATTTAATATTGTTGACAATTATATTTAACTTTTGAAATCTAAAAAGTAGAAAGACTAAATTCTTAAAAAGTATAAAGACTAACTTTTAAATTTATGAAGAGTACAAAAACTTACAAAATAATTCAACCTAGAATAAACTTATAACCCCCTAAACCCGATCTAAATGTTATGGCTAAATCTCGAAGATCACATTGACCATGATGATGACACAAAAAACATTTAGCTATTTTCTTTAAAAAATCATCATCTCTTTCATTTAAAATCAGTGAGTTGATTTGCTTGAGAAAAACCAAAATAATGTCTTTGAATTTCTTTACAGAGAAATTATCAGAAATTGAATAGCTTTGAAAAGTATAAGTTTTGAACATTTGAAGAAAACATGTTACTTTGAAAATGTCGCAGCAGAAAATTTACTTAATTTTATTTGTTGATTAAAAATCGTAATTTCATACATTTCATAAATTATTGAATAAGTGAATAAATAAATTTAAGTTTTGTAAAAACGTATTCTTGAGTTTGAAATAAAATCATTGGGTCGAAATTGTAATTATGTTGAAAAATCCAATTTTTCGTGCAAATTTGATAAACCATTTATTTTTAATTGTTTTTAAACCAAATCATGCAATAGTATCCAAAATTCAAAATCAACATCCCATGCCACAATCTGTAGACAATAATTAAATAGTCTAAAAAATACCAAATAATAAAGTATATTATACTCAAAATGCCTGAGTACTCCTCCGTACGCCAAACCCATGTCCTAACCTTGTGGGTTATCTAAAAAAGTCAGGAATTGGAAGGGGTGAACTTTTATACCCAGTGTGAATTCAACATAAAAGAAAACAATATTTAAGCCATACATTTCAGTAACATTTGTATTTCAACATAATTTCACATATGACAAGATGCATGAGAATGTCAATGTAGAGCTTTTTCAGAAATCAATGCAAGTTTTTCAAAAACATTCCTACCCATCTCCGCTACACGCCAATAAAGAGTTCCACATAACTCTTCTATCTAATAACATTCCATGTTGTGCCCAAGCCACTAAATATCGCAGACAAGCTGCATGTTTTGGTCAAGCCACTCGATATTGCAGTAAAACTTCCAAAGTCTTCCTCCTTTCATAATCATCCCAACCCTATGCATGTGATATGACATATGAATAGTATTTTCAATGGGCATGCTTAACATGTGAATCAAATTCATAATCAATACAATCGGCATGTTGAATAGGTGAATCAGATTTAATCAGTACAGTGAGCATGCTTAACATACGAATCATATCTTAATTATCATAACAGTTGCATGATTTATATATATCATGAATACATAACATTTCCATAAATCACATATCATGAGAATTGGTATGCACACATAATTTCACAACAATCATTAAATCACATCAATTATAACATACGTTTAAAAAATAATTAGTTCAAAGTACTTACTTGAGTATTCCCACTTTTTACAAATTTAACATCTCTTTTTGAATACATAATGTGTTCTCAATATTTCACATTATGGAGATCTTTATCAAGTTTTCTGTAACAGTCCGAATTTGACCCTAATCAGAACTGTGGTTTCGGGACCACGAATCTGAGTCTGATATATATTTAAATGATATATTCTGTGCTTATTATATGTGATTTAATGTGTGTGAAAGTTTCGTAGAAAAATTTAATCATTTATGTGATTAATTTAGAAAAAGGACTTAATCGCGAAAAAGGTAAAAATTACAAACTATAGTGAAAAGTTCCCAAGTGTTAATGGATTTTTAATATGAGGCACTAAAAGGGCAATTAGCCCATTTTATAAGATAGTGGACGGCATAGGACTAAAATACCCTTATATTATGAGTTAGTTTTATTATTATTAAAAGGTTATATTAGTAATTCATTAATAAAACATATTATATGTTAAATAAAACAAAATGAAGACCACTATCATCTTTTACATTGTTGGCCGAATATTGAGAAAAGAACAAGGGTTAGAGAGCTTTGAATTTCGTCAATCAATTTGCTTGATTAAGGTATGTGTGATTTTCAATTTTTTGATAATTTTTACGTTTTTGAGATCGTTGCTTCGTATATTACCCGACCCATGCTAGAATTTTTGAGATTAGTATGCATGTGAGATTCAGCCATTGTTATGTTCTTGTGGTTTTTGATGTTTTATGATTCTATATTAAAGATATGTTAAAGATTAACAAGTTTTAATTGGAAATTTTGGAAAAATTGAGTATTTAGGGCTAATTTGTAAAAATAAATTTTTAGAGGGGTTTATTTGCAAAATAAATGAAAGAAATGGACTTATAAGGTCCTTGTGAACATTCGGCCCTTGAGTGTTGTAGTGGAATTTTGTTTATTTTGTGTTTTGTACAAATGGGACCAAATTGCAAAAATGTGAAATAGTAGGGGTAAAATGGTAAATTGCCTATTTATGTTCTTAGGTACTAAATTGAGATGAAATGTACTTGAATGAGCTGAATTTTAATGTGTCTAGATCAAGAACAAAGAAAAACGAATTTGGATCGGGGAAAGAATAAGGTTATCGAATAGTCGATTTACACGGTCCATCGACAGTCGAGGTAAGTCCTTAAGCGAATATATGTTAAAGAATTATTTATGAATCTAATGAATGATGAAATTTGAATATTTTTAGCATGAATCCATGAATTAGCCGAATGCAATGGTACTAAATTGGATTGATTGTAATTTTATTTAATGTGATGTAAATAAATGAATTTGGTGTGATATGTGAATGTAATATGTGATATATGGGCTGTTGTGAAGTTAGCATCATGAAATGTGAATTGAAGGATTAATCATATTGATATTCGGGCTTCGAGCTTAGCAGGCCTTGTGCTGGTGGTTTATTTGGGGCTTCGAGCCTAGTAGGCCTTGTGCCAGTGGTTTATTTCGGGCTTCGAGCCTAGCAGGCCTGGTGCTGGTGATCTATTTTAGGCTAAATGCCTAGCAGGCCTTGTGCCGGTGAATATGTCGGGCTTAATGCCTAGCAGGCTAAATGCCGGTGTTTTAAATCTCGGACTTCAAGTCTAGCAGGCAAGGTGCCGGTGTATACGATTTGAATTAGTGCATAGCTTGATATATGTTGGTAAGTTTTCAATTCCTGAACTTTAATTACGAAATGGTAAAGTTATGAAACAAATCATGCAAGTTTAAGTTTGTGTGTAACAGCCCAAATACGACCCTAACCGGAACAGTAGTTTCGGGACCATGAATCCGAGTTAGAAAATTATTATTTTGATATCTATGCTATGTGCTTGAGTATGTCTTAAAATATGGTAGGTTAATTCATTTGTTTGGATGCTTAATTTTAGTCAAGGGACTTAATTACAAAGGTGGTAAAAATAGCCTTTATCTAAAGCGAGGGATTAAATTAATTGGTTTCTTTCAATTTGTTGCCTTGGATTGCAAAATGCTCATTTTTGTTGATAGTGGGAGACAACATGCAACCATTAAACATTTTATAATAGTTAAAAGCATAAAATAATATTATTATTGATAATGGGGTGTTAAATTAGTATATTTTAATAAACAAAAGAAAAAAAAATTTGCATGCTCATCTTTTGGGTGTTGTTAGCCGAAACTAAGAGTGAAAGGGAGGGGAGAAAATTTTCTAAGGGTTTCGGCAAGGAGCAAGCTCGATTTGGGTAAGTTCAAGCTTTAAAATTTCACAATTTGTGCATTTTGTGGTCATTACTCATTCTATTTTCAAACCCACTTGTTAATTTTGTACAATATTCATGTATATGGAAAATGCCATGAAAGATGAGTTGAGTATTATGATGAATTTCTTTGTAATAAATTTTGTTTAAAGATAGATGAACATCTCCCATTGTGAGTCTTGAAGAGGGTAATAAATTTGGGGCATTAATTACAAAATTATTTAGTAATGGGTTGAATTGAAATATTTATTGAAATTATAGACTTATAAAGTCCTTGTGAGCACTCGGCTTTGAGGGTAGCAAATTAAATTTTGAGCATTTGTTGGGTTTGGCATTAGGGACTAAATTGTGCATAATATAAAATTTAGGGATGAATTCGTAAATTGATAAATCGTGCGTTTATGGATCATATTGAATGAAACGTTGTTAAGAGATCTTTAATTGAAATTTGTTTAGATCAAGATTCAAAGGAAAAAGGGTTGGACAAAGGAAAAACCAAGTTAATCGAATAGCCGGAACACTCGAATTCATCAACTCTCGAGGTAAGTTTTTAAGCAATTAGGTTGAATTGAATTTTAATCTATGTTAAGGTATATATATATGTTAAATAGAAGTAAGCTTGTTAAATTACTTAAAGCCGAATGTGACATTGGTTAAGCTATGTGCTAGCCGAATATAAGGTTGATGTATACATGAGTACTTATAGATTGAGAGGTAGTTAATTGTGGAATTGGTAATAGCTGATGGTTGTATTTGATTATGTGACTATACGTATTTAATGAGTATAGCCGAATGTGTGGATGATTTCTATGTGATATTTTGATGGCTTTGGTTAAGGAAAAACAACTATGAATTGAATAGTTATTTTAGCATATATATATATATATATATATGGGTGTGGCCGAGTATGGTATAAGGTGATAAAAGGTAGAAGTTGTTGAATCTTTAATTGTATGTGTATTTTTAAGGATTGAATTAAATACCAGATGCATATATATATACTACTGATGAGAAAATAGGTTGAAAGGCACTGTGTGTGCGGATAATAAATCAAGAGGCACTGTGTGTGCGGATAATTAATTATGAGGCACTGTGTGTGCGGAATATAATCGCCGAGCACTGTGTGTGCGATATTGGTCGGAAGGCACTGTGTGTGCGAAAATATAATCACCGAGCACTGTGTGTGCGAGATCGGTAAAAAGGTAAGAATAGAGGCAATTATTAAAAGTAAACAAAGGTGTCAGGTATGTTTGACGAATGGTTCATCATCTTAATGCGAAATTAAGTAGGTTAATTCCAATTGGCCATGAAGCATATGACTATATGGTTACTTTGATTTTAGATTCGGGATTGAATGAATATGGGATTGATGAATGTTAGTTTTGGCTACACGTTGATGGATTGGATTATTCAATGGTTAGTTTGGAAACTAAAGAAATGATGTAATGCATATTTGTGTATTTTACCTTCTTGCTTAAACTTACTAAGCTAGCTAAGCTTACTTGGAGTGTTTGTTTCATGGTGTTTTAGATCTTGAAGCCGCAGCTTAAACTCTGGAATCCTCGTCGAAGTCAAAAACACTATCAACTTTAGGTACTCTTGTGTAAATGAACCTAATAGTATGGCATGTATAAGCTAGCTTTTCTATAATAACTTACATGTTATTTTGCAAATGTATATACAAATGCTATGCGAAAATGGCTATATATTTCTATGCTGGAGTATGGTTTAGTCATGCTTGATTATGGTGTTATTATTTTAGGTATGTTCATTTATATTATAAGCTTAACATGAAAGTTCATTTCATATCATGTTATGTGTGATATTTGAGTATATGAAATTGATTTGATTAAGGTAGATAGTACATTGTGGTTGATGGAGATACTTTTGCTTATTTTTGTATGAACTTACGAGACAAGTTATGGGAGGATTAGGTCAAACTCTTTCTATGTGATTATTGAATATGAAATATTAATGATCAAATTGAAGTATACTCTCTTGCAAATATTCGGCCATAGCATAGATTTAGTTGGAGGTTATATTTTCTATTGGATGCTTATATGTATTTGGACACTAGGTTTAAAAGGTTAAATCATTGTTGTGAGCATATAGTTAGGGTGCGCATGTGACCAAGAAAATATAGTTATTTGATTGGCATAAGTTGAAAATGGACATTCATACATACTCGGCTAGAATATTCAAAATGACCTTATTAATAGTGTTTTACTATTTGATTGAAACTAGTTTGGAACATGTTGTTAATGGTATTATTTGTGGTAGGCTTGTTAACAATTTAGTATTGAAAATGAAAGTTCTGGTTTCATTGTGATATCATGTATAATAATGTAATAATATTTTTTTATAGTGTATTGACTTGTGATTTGATGAGTAATGCCTCATAACCCTAATCCGACGATGGACTCAGGTTAAGGGGTGTTACATTTTATTGGTATCAGAGCTACGGTTTAGTCGATTCTCAGACTAACGTGGCATGTAAGAGTCTAGCTATACATGCCAAAATTTTACAAGTGATAGTGTGATGACTTTTGACGGTGAAACGTGTTTGTTTCATTTTTATAGTAATGGATCCGGATCCCGAGCAAACATTAGCTGCTGATGTCGAGAGTGTGGCGCCTGCTCTCGCGCAGGGGACCGCGTCGGAAGAGTCTCGACCTGCTGCAGGTGGCCCTGACGAGAGGGTAAAACAGGCATTCCATAACATGATGAGTGATTGGTTCAGCCATTACTTACGAACCACTCCTGCTGTTCAACCATCCCTGAATCCGAATGTTCCCCCTGTAACACCAATTGTACCTCTTGTTGCCAATCCTGAAAGAGTATCTAAACCTTCTATTGATCACATAAGAAAACACGGAGCTCAAGAATTTAGAGCCGAAGATGGCGGCAATACTGAGAGAGCTAAATTTTGGCTCGATAATTCTGTCCGTGTTTTTAACGAGTTGTCTTGCGCACCTGATGAGTGCTTGAAGTACGCCATATCTTTATTACGGGATTCTACCTACTATTGGTGGAATACTCTCGTATCTGTCATCCCGAAAGAGTGAGTTACCTGGGACTTCTTTCAGGCGGAGTTCCAAAAAAAGTACATAAGTCAACGCTTCATAGACTCCAAGTGTAAGGAATTTCTCGAGCTCAAGCAAGGCCGTATGACTGTGTCTGAATACGAGCGCAAATTTGTGCGACTTAGTCGCTACACTCGCGATTGTGTATCTTCTGAGGCTGTTATGTGCCGGAGATTCGAGGATGGTCTGAATGAAGACATAAAGCTCCTGGTTGGCATTCTTGAGATTAATGAGTTTGTTGTACTTGTGGAGAGAGCTTGTAAAGCTAAAGAATTGGGGAATGAAAAATAAAAAGCTGAAGTTGAATCTAAATATTTTCGAAAGAGACCCGCGGGTAGATTTATACAGATGGCAACAAAGAAGACTGAGAATGATGATAGTCGAATCAAACCCAATACTGGGATTTCTATTCTTGATCGGCCACCAATGAGTTCTCGAGCTACATCAGTGGCTAGTGTCGGTAATGCTCGATCGAGCAAACCTGAATGTCAGCAGTGTGGTAGATGACATTTCGGAGAGTGCTGGGGGAAATCTTTTAATCGTACTTGTTACCAGTGTGGTTCGCAAAGTCACTTTGTTCGGGATTTTCCGGAGACTATTGAGAAGGGCACTACTCAGAGCGCGAGACCGAGCGGCACCACAGCTAGAGGTAGATCAGCTCATAGTGGGGAAGGTAGGAGTGGTGCACAAAGAAGGACTCCAGATGCGATTATTCGATTAGATACCCGTGTACCGACTAGAGCTTATGCCATCCGTTCTAGACAGGAGGCCTCATCTCCGGATGTTATTAATGGTATTTTCACTCTCTTTGATACTAATGTAACTGCTTTGATTGATCCCGGCTCAACTCATTCGTATGTGCGTGAAACATTAGTATCCAGTAAGACTCTACCTGTTGAGTCTACTAAGTTTGTAATTCGGGCTTCAAACCCTTTGGGTCGTTGGGTGTTGATTGATAAAGTGTGCAAGAATTGTCCTTTAATGATTCGAGACATATGTTTTCTAGCCGATCTGATGTTATTACCTTTCGATGAATTCGACATCATTCTCGATATGGATTGGTTGACTGTTCATGATGTGGTAGTGAATTGTAGATGAAAGACTATTGAGTCGAGAGATCAGAATAATGAGATCGTATGATTAGAGTCTACGGATTTGAATGGGCTGTCGACAGTGATATCCTCGATGTTCGCTTGGCAGTAGTTGAGAAAGGGTTGTGAAGCTTACCTTGCTTACTTGATTGATAGTAAAGTGACTGAAAAGAAGATTGAATCAGTACCAGTTGTGTGTGAGTATCGGGATGTATTTTCAGAGGAATTGCCGGGACTGCCACCTGTTCGGGAAGTAGAGTTTGGGATTGAATTAGTGCCAGGGACAACTCTGATTTCGATAGCTCCGTATAGAATGGCAACGACTAAATTAAAAGAGTTAAAAGCGCATTGCAAGAATTGACGACGAGGTTTTGCCCGACCGAAGTTTCTCTCCTAGGGTGCGCCTGCTTTATTTGTGAAAATGAAAGATGGAACATTTAGAATGTGCATTGACTATCGACAGCTTAATAAGGTGACCATAAAGAATAAATACCCGTTGCCACGTATCGATGATTTATTCGATCAACTTAAAGGAGCTTCAGTGTTCTCAAAAATTGATTTGAGGTCAGGATATTATCAGCTGTGAGTTCGGGAAATAGATGTACTAAGGACTGCTTTTCGGACGAGATACGGTCATTGTGAGTTTTTGGTTATGCCATTTGGGCTCACTATTGCCCTTGCGATTTTCATGGATCTGATGAATCGAGTCTTTAGATCGTACTTAGATCGGTTTGTAGTTGTATTTATATATGATATACTAATCTACTCTCGAGACGAAACCGAGCATGCTGAGCATCTGAGACTAGTGCTATAGATTTTGCGTGAAAAATAATTATACGCGAAGTTCAGCAAATGTGAGTTTTGGTTGAATGAAGTTAGCTTTTTGGGGCACGTCATTTCTGCATCAGGTATTCAAGTTGACCCGAGTAAAATTTCAGCTATACTTGATTAGAAGTCTCCGCGAAATGTTACTGAGGTTCGTAGCTTTCTGGGACTTGCGAGATATTATAGACGCTTCGTGAAAGGATTCTCTATGATAGTAGCCCCGATGACAAAACTATTGCAAAAGGACGTCAAATTCGAATGGTCAAAAAGTGTCAGAAGAGTTTCGATCAGCTGAAAACTTTGTTGACGGAAGCCTCGGTACTTGTGCAACAAGAGTCAGGTAAGGAATTTATTGTTTTTAGCGACGCCTCATTGAATAGACTCGGTTGTGTTTTGATGCAAGAGGGTAAAGTTGTAGCCTATACTTCGCGGCAGTTGAAACTGCACGAAAGGAATTACCCAACTCATGATCTTGAGTTGGCTGCTATAGTTTTTGCTTTGAAAATATGGCGTCACTATCTTTTTGGTGAGAAATGCCACATCTATTCGGATCATAAAAGTCTAAAATACTTAATGACTCAAAAGGACCTAAATTTGAGGCAGCGACGATGGTTGGAATTGTTAAAGGATTACGATCTTATAATTGATTATCACCCGGGAAAGGTAACGTAGTTGCAGATGCACTTAGTCGAAAGTCGTTATTTGCTTTAAGAGCGATGAATGCAGATATAGCTATTAAAGATGATGGTGCAATCACTGCTGAGTTGAAGGTGAAATCAATGTTTGAGCAGCAGATTCGAGAAGCTCAAGAAGTTGATGATGTTTTAAAAACAAAAAGGGATCATTGTGGTTCGAGTACGGATTCAGATTTTCAATTAGATGCTGAAGGATGTCTACGGTTCAAGAATCGGATTTGTGTACCGAAGAACCCTGAGTTAATTAGAAAGATTTGTAATGAAGCACATAGTAGTAGACGGTCGATTCACCTGAGTAGTATGAAGATGTATAACGATCTGAAACAACATTATTGGTGGCATGGTATGAAGCGAGACATCTCCGATTTTGTGTCAAAATGTTTAGTGTGTCAACAAGTTAAAGCTGAACACCAGGTACCGTCGGGACTTCTTCAACCGATTATGATACTTGAATGGAAGTGGGAGTGAATCACTATGGACTTTGTGTCAGGATTACTATTGACACCGAGTAAGAAAGATGCAATCTGGGCTATTATTGATAGATTGACGAAATCAACTCATTTTATTCCGGTACGTATGGATTTCTCACTTGATAAGTTGGCTGAATTGTATGTATCACAGATTGTACGGTTACACGGAGTACCTATCGCTATTGTTTCAGATAGGGATCCCAGGTTCACATTGCGGTTTTGGAAGAAACAGCAAGATGCTCTAGGTACCAAGTTACATTTTAGTACAACTTTCCACCCTCAGTTGGACGGTCAGTCTGAGTGAGTTATTCAAGTACTCGAGGATATGTTGAGATGTTGCGTTCTTGAGTTTGAGGGCACGGGAACGATATCGAACACCCTCAAACCCAAATTTCACGAGAATGGATGGATCCGTATGTTCCCAAGTAACTTTGGTTCAAATTCATTCAATACTTTGAAAACTGTGATGTTTTGGAAGATAGTTCGTTGTGGGTTGGGCTTGAGTTGAAAACAAATTTATTTTATAACAAAACCCATTTGCTTCAAGTGACAAAATATTTAAACTTATTTCATACTAAGTGGGCTTACTCTTTATAAAGCCCTAAATTCATAACATAGTAATTATAGTAGAAATAAAAATTAAATCACGGTGGCCTTATTACATAAAATGAAACACAAAATAATAAATTGTACAAGACTTTAAAATAAAATAAATATTCAAATTAAATTGAACTTCAAGTCGATCATGGCCACCACAAGTTCTCGCCGTCCGGTCCATTCTTGCTCATCACCAAACATATTCCCATAACGGGTGAGTCGATAGACTCGGTGTGTAACCAACACTAAACATAATAGAGATAGGCACACCATAAAAATCATATGCATATAAAAATTCAAGATCATGATGCAAACCCGAACCCAAACCTATATGCCATCCGCTACACTCCACCGTACCAACTCAGTACAAGTGTGGGACTACTAAGTCAACCCTCCTTCCGCTACACTCCATCGAAGGCGTCGTTGCGGTGACGTGCTCATCGCCCATCGATAATATTGTGGCATAGCCACCATCAGAATGTAACCGGTTACCACTTAGTGAGACCGAAGTCATCACATTCACTTAGTGAGACCAAGTCATCACTTTCACTTATAACGTTGGTGAGACCGTAGTCAACACCTTCTTCCCTTTCACATAAATCCAATGCCCCAAATTATAAATATCATGCATAACATATTTTTATTTCACTTTCACATCACTTTTCACTTGTATAGCATTTATTTCGAAATCCTAGTAGAAGTAGGAAAACGTACCTGAATACTTTGTACCATAATATGGCATTTTAGCTACTTTCTTTCACTTTCACATTAACATATATAACATATTTAAACCAAAAAAAAAACTATTGAGAATAGTGTGGAATACACACCTGATTTGTTTAGCGATTCCTTGAGATTCCGAAAGCAAGATCTAATGTTTAGATCCTAATTCCTACATTTGGTTTATCAAGTATTACTTAGCATAAATTCTATTTTGGGCTATAATATCCAAATCCTAGTAGGATTTGTAAAGAGGCTTACCTTTGATGCCAAATTGATGTTTATTCAAATCCCGGAAACTTTGTTTTCCTTCACCTGATATTCGGCCACCCTTAAATCTCAACAAAAATTAGTTTTCGGCTTTTTAATAATTAGAGATCTTATCTATGTAATCACACAACCTTGGCGAATACTTTCAAATGCTTACCTTATGGATTTTAAATCCCAAAACTTCACCTTCCCTTTTTCCTTATAATCTACCAACACCTAGATCTCTCGAATAGGTTAGTTTTTGATCAATTTGATCTAATTGACTAAGATTTGGCCTTGGCAATAATGTATAGACTTACTTACCTTGAAATTCTCAAATCCAAGTTGATCTTTATTTTAATTCTCGTCAAAATCACTTGTTAGATTCGAACTATTGTTCAATTATGGAAGGAACCTTTTGCTTAATGCATGTTGATGTACTTACCTCGTTTTGAATCCCGGATGATCTCTTTTAATATTTGGCTATGGCACTATTTGGGATCTCAAAGTTTTGGCTTTTGTGGAGGATAGTAGAAGAAAAGAAAAGAAAGGAAAAGAGATGGAGAGACCTTTGACAAGGAAGATTCGCAAAGAAAAAGAAAAAGTTGTTGTTGCTTTGATTAGGAGGTTTCGGCAAGAAGATGAAGAGAAGAGAATGGCTTTTACTTTTCTCTCTTTGGCCGAAACTATTAGTCTTAGAGTCCCTAAATCCTCCAACTCTTCATTTGTGATAAGTTTTAATTTTATCAACTATGAAATTCCATCAAATCTCCTAATTAGCCAAAAGTTCTATTGAATAAAAATTCTCTTCTTAGCTTCCTTGTGCCGTCTAACTCCCCATTCATGGAAGCAAAATAAAATTTCTTTTATTTGTTTCCTAGATGACTCAAACTCAGGCCCAAAACCTCTTGCATTTGGGCCATTTCCTAGTGGCCTCGGTGGCATCTTCAGCCACATTTCCAAGTCCGTTATTGGGTCAAATTTTATGTTCTTTATATTTTTGGGGTCACTTGGCCCTAAGCTCCCTTTGGGCTCTTAAATTCGACATTCGGGGTCATTTTAAATTTCCTAAAATTTTCGCTACTCAGATTTTCCAAGTTTCCAAAATGTTTAGTTTCCTATTTTGGCTTGGTTTCCAAAATGTTTAGTTTCCTATTTTGGTTTGGTTTCCAAAATGTTTAGTTTCCTATTTTGGTTTGGTTTCCACAATGTTCACTTTCCTGATTCCTTTAGGTTTCCAAAATGTCTAAGTTTCCAAAATGTCTAAGTTTCCAAAATGTCTAAGTTTCCAAAATGTCCATTTCCATTTCCATTTCCATTTCCATTTCCTTTTCATGCATTTCTAGGTTTCCAAAAGTATCAAAAATTTATTCATAGTACTTGAAACTTGTCATTTCATACAATTCAACTGGAAATGCATAGGCCCTATTCAGGATGTTACAGTTCTACCCCCTTAAACAAAATTTCGTCCTCGAAATTTTTCTAACTAAACAATTGAGGGTATTATTGTCTCATTGCCTCTTCTGGCTCCCACGAAGCTTCCTCCGATCCATGATTGCCATAATACTTTGAAACACCCCAAACCCATTTTCACGAGAATGGACGGATCTGGTATGTTCCCAAGTAACTCGGTTCAAATTCATTCAATACTTTGAAAAGCGTGATGTTTTGGAAGATAGTTCGTTGTGGTTGGGCTTGAGTTGAAAACAAATTTATTTTATAACAAAACCCATTTGCTTCAAGTGACAAAATATTTAAACTTATTTCATACTAAGTGGGCTTACTCTTTATAAAGCCCTAAATTCATAACATAGTAATTATAGTAGAAATAAAAATTCGTCACGGTGGCCTTATTACATAAAATGAAACACAAAATAATAAATTGTACAGTACTTTAAAATAAAATAAATATTCAAATTAAATTGAACTTCAAGTCGATCATGGCCACCACAAGTTCTGCCGTCCCGGTCCATTCTTGCTCATCACCAAACATATTCCCACAACGGGTGAGTCGATAGACTCGATGTGTAACCAACACTAAACATAATAGAGATAGGCACACCATAAAAATCATATGCATATAAAAATTCAAGATCATGATGCAAACCCGAACCCAAACCTATATGCCATCTGCTACACTCCACCTGCATCAACTTGCACCTTTGTGGGGACTACTAAGTCAACCCTCCTTCCGCTACACTCCATCGAAGGCGTTCATTGCCGCAATGACGTGCTCATCGCCCATCGATAATATTGTGGCATAGCCACCATCGTAATGTAACCGGTTACCACTTAGTGAGACCAAGTCATCACATTCACTTAGTGAGACCAAGTCATCACATTCACTTAGTGAGACCAAGTCATCACTTTCACTTATAACGTTGGTGAGACCGTAGTCAACACCTTCTTCCCCTTTCACATAAATCCCGAATGCCCCAAATTATAAATATCATGCATAACATATTTTTATTTCACTTTCACATCACTTTTCACTTGTATAGCATTTATTTCGAAATCCTAGTAGAAGTAGGAAAACGTACCTGAATACTTTGTACCATAATATGGCACTTTAGCCACTTTCTTTCACTTTCACATTAACATATATAACATATTTAAACCAAAAAAAAACTATTGAGAATAGTGTGGAATACACACCTGATTTGTTTAGCGATTCCTTGAGATTCCGAAAGCAAGATCTAATGTTTAGATCCTAATTCCTACATTTGGTTTATCAAGTATTACTTAGCATAAATTCTATTTTGGTTATAATATCCAAATCCTAGTAGGATTTGTAAAGAGGCTTACCTTTGATGCCGATTTGATGTTTATTCAAATCTCGAAAACTTTGTTTTCCTTCACTTGATATTCTACCAACCTTAAATCTCAACAAAAATTAGTTTTCACTTTTTAATAATTAGAGATCTTATCTATGTAATCACACAACCTTGGCGAATACTTTCAAATGCTTACCTTATGGATTTTAAACTCGAAAACTTCACCTTCCTTTTTCCTTATAATCTACCAACACCTAGATCTCGAATAGGTTAGTTTTTGATCAATTTGATCTAATTGACTAAGATTTGGCCTTGGCGAATGTATAGACTTACTTACCTTGAAATTCTCAAATCTCAAGTTGATCTTTATTTTTAATTCTATCGAAATCACTTGTTAGATTCGAACTATTGTTTAATTATGGAAGGAACCTTTTGTCAATGCATGTTGATGTACTTACCTCATTTTCTAATCCGGATGATCTCTTTTAATATTCTGCTATGGCACTATTTGGGATCTCAAAGTTTTGGCTTTTGTGGAGGGATAGTAGAAGAAAAGAAAAGAAAGGAAAATAGATGGAGAGACTTTTGACAAGGAGGATTCGCTAAAGAAAAGAAAAAGTTATTGTTGCTTGATTAGGAGGTTTTGCAAGAAGATGAAGAGAAGAGAATGGCTTTTACTTTTCTCTCTTTGGTAAAACTATTAGTCTTAGAGTCCCTAAATCCTCCAACTCTTCATTTGTGATAAGTTTTAATTTTATCAACTATGAAATTCCATCAAATCTCCTAATTAGCCAAAAGTTCTATTCAATAAAAATTCCTCTTCTTGGCTTCCCTTGTGCCGTCTAACTCCCCATTCATGGAAGCAAAATAAAATTTCTTTTATTTGTTTCCTAGATGACTCAAACTCAGCCCAAAACCTCTTACATTTGGGCCATTTCCTAGGCCTCGGTGGCATCTTAGTGCCACATTTCCAAGTCCGTTATTGGGTCAAATTTTATGTTCTTTATATTTTTGGGGTCACTTGGCCCTAAGCTCCCCTTGGGCTCTTAAATTCGACATTCAGGGTCATTTTAAGTTTCCTAAAATTTTCAGCTGCTCTGATTTTCCAAGTTTCCAAAATGTTTAGTTTCCTATTTTGGCTTGGTTTCCAAAATGTTTAGTTTCCTATTTTGGTTTGGTTTCCAAAATGTTTAGTTTCCTATTTTGGTTTGGTTTCCACAATGTTCACTTTCCGATTCCTTTAGGTTTCCAAAATGTCTAAGTTTCCAAAATGTCTAAGTTTCCAAAATGTCCATTTCCATTTCCATTTCCATTTCCATTTCCTTTTCATTTCCATTTTCATGCATTTCACGTTTCCAAAAGTATCAAAATTTATTCATAGTACTTGAAACTTGTCATTTCATACAATTAAACCGGAAATGCATAGGCCCTATTCGAGATGTTACGCTTCTACCTCTTAAACAAAATTTCGTCCTCGAAATTTTTCTAACTAAACAATTGAGGGTATTGTTGTCTCCTTGCCTCTTCGCTCCCACGAAGCTTCCTCCGATCCATGATTGCGCCATAATACTTTAACTAGAGGAACCGATTCCTCCGTAGTATTTTTACGTCACGTTCGTAATCTGAATCGGCTCTTCCTCGTAGGTTAAGTCCGCCTTAGCTCCACTTCTTCCACCGGTACTATGTGGGAGGGATCCGATCAAGAACGACGTAGCATGGACACATGGAACACGTCATGCATTTGTTGCAACTCGTGGCAACTCTAGTGGTATGCCATTGGTCCCACTCGCTTTAGTACTCGATAGGTCCGATAAATCTTGGGCTTAATTTCCTTTCCGACCAAACCTCATCACTTTCTTCCATGGTGAGACTTTTAGAAACACTTGGTCTCCTATTTCAAACTCTATTTCCTTTCGTTTGAGGTCGGCATAAGACTTCTGTCTATCTGAGGCTTCTTTTAACCGTGTTCGAATTATTTCAACCTTCTCTTCTGTTTCTACCACTATCTCTGGTCCCAAAACTCGACGTTCTCCTAACTCAGTCCAACAAGTAGGAGTACGACACTTCCGTCCGTATAATGCTTCATACGGTGCCATTCGAATGCTAGCCTGATAACTGTTGTTGTAGGCGAACTCTGCTAAAGGCAAGTAGTCCTCCCAACTTCCTCGAAAATCTATCACACATCCTCTCAACATATCCTCCAACACTTGTATTACTCGTTCAGACTGCCCGTCCGATTGCGGATGAAAGGCCGTAGTGAAATCCAACTTGGTGCCTAAAGCTTGGTGAAGTGCCTTCCAAAATCGAGACATAAACCTTGGGTCTCTATCAGAGATGATCGACATTGGTACTCCATGTAACCTCACAATTTCTGACACATATAACTTGGCTAGCTTTTGAAGGGGATAGTCTATTCTTACTGGGATAAAATGTGTGGACTTAGTCAAACGGTCTACTATAACCCATACCGAGTCCTTCTTAGTAGGCGTAAGGGAAGCCCACTAACGAAGTCCATGGTAATTCTTTCCCACTTCCATTGTGGAATCTGGATTGGTGAAGCAATCCCGATGGAACTTGGTGTTCACCTTAACTTGTCGACACGTCCGACATCTTCCCACAAATTCTCAGAACTTCTCGTTTAAGATCCGCCACCAAAATTGTTCTCTTAAGTCTCAGACACTTAATGCCTCCGGATGCATAGCATAAGGGCTACTATGCGCTTCTCGAAGGATCTTCTGCCTTAACTCCTTGTCTCTGGCATACTGCACTTTCCTTTGTAGCACAATACTCCTTCATCATTAATCTCATAGTCCTCCAACTCTCCGCTTCAGTGCTTTTTGTAGCTTAACATTTAAATTTTCATCAACCAACTCGTCCCTCTTTTACTTCCTTCAACCATGTTGGCTTGACTTGTAACTCGCCAACAAACTTCCATCCTCATATAAGCTTAAATGGGCTAACATTGCTCTTAGGTCCGTCACAACCTTCCTACTTAAAGCATCGCTACTACATTTGCCTTGCGGATGATATTCTATCGAGCAGTCATAGTCTTTCAAGAATTCCACCCACCTTCGCCCTCAAGTTTAACTCCTTTTGAGTCAACAGTACTTGAGACTCTTGTGGTCCGTGTAGATCACCGACCTTTCTCCATACGAGATAATGCCTCCACACCTTGAGAGCGAAAACCATCACGCCAATTCCAAGTCATGGGTTGGGTAGTTCACTTCATGCGCCTTAACTCGCCGGACGCATAAGCAACTACCTTTCCATCTTGCATAAGAACACATCCTAACCCCGTATGTGACGCATCACAAGATACCACAAAATCCTTTCCCGCCTCAAAGTTGAATCAACACCGAGCTTCGTTAATACCTTTTAAGTTTTTCAAAACTCTCTGTTGCTTATCCGTCCACACAAAGGGTACTTCCTTCCTCAACAATTTTGTTAATGGCGCTGCTATCAACGAGAATCCTTCCACGAACCTTCGTAATAGCTCGCCAACCCTAAGAAACTACGAATCTACGCCACCGACTTAGGTGGTTTCCAATCCAACACCGCTTCGATTTTCTTAGGATCCACCCTTATTCCTCGGCAGACACCACGTGTCCTAAGAAAGTAACTTCTCTAAGCCAAAATTGACACTTGTCAATTTGGCATAAAGCTTCTTCTCCTTAATACTTGTAACACAATTCGGAGATGCTCATCATGCTCCTCTTCGACTTAGAATATACCAAGATATCATCGATGAATACCATAACAAACCCGTCTAAGTAAGGTTGGAACACTCGATTCATCATATCCATGAACGCTACGAGCGTTTGTCAACCCAAACGGCATTACTACAAACTCAAAGTGACCATATCTTGTCCTAAAAGCGGTCTTATGGATATCGACCTCCTTCACCTTCAATCGATGGTATCCCGACCGAAATCGATCTTCGAAAACACTGCGGCTCCTTTCGCTTGATCGAACAAGTCATCGATCCTTGGCAAGGGATACTTGTTCTTGATGGTCACTTATTCAATTGACGATAGTCTATGCACATACGATAGTTCCGCCCTTCTTCTTCACAAACAGACCGGTGCTCCCCACGGAGACACATTGGGCGAATAAACCCATGATCCAATAATTCTGGATTTGAGCCTTAAGCTCCACTAATTCCTTTAGCGCCATTCGGTGATGGAGCAATTGACACGGTAGCTATTCCCGATAGTAGGTCTATTCCAAACTCAACTTCTATCCGGGGTATTCACGGTAATTCCTCCGAAACACATCCTCGAAGTCCCTTACCGCTCGACTCCTTCGACACCTTCCTTATTTCCATCCAACGACTTACAAAGGCTAAGAAGGCCTCGCACCCTTTCGAACCATCCTTTCGGCTTTAAGTATGAAACTACATTAGTCAAGTAGTTCCTTCTCTCCTATCATAATGACCACCTCATCCTTGGGGTCCTTAGTTCCATTCGCTTACCCGACAATCCAACACCGCCGATGTTCTACTAACCAATCCATACCAAGTATGAGATTAAATTCCCCGAAAGGTAATTCCATTAGGTCAGCCCGAAAGCTCACTCCCTAAATTTCTAGGGGTATATCCCGAAAGATCTTATTTACCACTATGGTTTGGCCTAATGGGCTTACTACCGTCATCTCTTTATCAGAAAGTTCAGAGTTTAGGCCTAGTGTCTCAACTACACTACAGTGTAACATAAGAATGGGTCGAGCCCACATCAATTAAAGCATAATAGGGTTTACTATGAATGAGGAACGCACTCTGGTTATGACGTCCGTGGCGTCTTTCATCCTCCCTACGGTGAACCGCATAAACCAAACCCATTTGTCTTGCTTCAGTATTGGTGGCACCTCCGCCACGCCCTCCGCCAAAGACTATTACCTCTCGTTATTCAACCTCGACCTCGTTGAGGTCATTGTCCTCCCTACCACTGATTAACATTTTGAGTTCTTTGGTCATGCATCATCGATATCTTTGGACAGTCTTTGAGCATATGGTCCTTAGACCCACATTTAAGACATGCCCTATCTTTTCCAACACTCACCGAGTGCTTCCTTCCACAATACTCACAAGGACGACATCGCCTCGGTATCAACTTGTCGACCCTTCGACCCTCGCCTCTGGGCCTCTTCGCACATTTCCGATGATCCATAACCTCTCTTGGTCTATTCTGCCGAGTTACGCCTAGTCGAGTCCTTGATTCCTTCACTACCTTAGCCTTTTCAACCAACGTGAGAACTCCCTCCGATGTGGAGCTATCAATAACCTTAGGTCATCCTCAATCCGTCCTCAAAACGGACACAGCGTTCATGTTCGGTCGTGACTACTCCTCGAGCATATCGGCTTAACCTCGAAATTCACCTCATATGCCGCATCGATTTGTTCCCTAAACTAGTCCTAAAAAGCTTTCATTGCTCATCAATATACCGAATGCTTGACATACTTCTTCCGATATGCCCCTTGCATACTCCCACGCCGAGATCCTCCGCCGTGGCACCATCACTGAAGCTAGCCACCATTGGTATGCTTCATCGCGTAATGTGGCTACCATCCCTTTCAACTTCTCCTCGGGGTCGGTCGAGTTCATCCATAATACACTCGATTGCTTCCAACCAATACTCATGCAGACTGGTGCCACACCGGACACTCCACGAAACACCTCACCGCTGGTTCTGAGTCGCCGGTGCTGATTTTTGAGCTCCGAATTTCCACCGCGCCACCACCATTTCCAATACTGCAACATGGCTGCGACACGCCTTATCCCCCGTCTCGAGCCTCGCCGCCGACATTAACACTAGGGTGGTGGTGGCGGTGGTAACTCATTGTCGAACCTTGACCGATCTAACGGGTTCGACACGCTTATTCTTCCTCTACGCGTCCTTGACGCAATCGCATCCTCTAGAACTCATTTTCTAGCGTCGAGATCGATTAAGAAATTTTATGGATTTAGTCTTTGTTCCACTTATTTATCGTGAAGGAGTTTTATGGAAATGGATTTAAGAGTGGTTCTTTCAGTATTCATACAAACACACGCCTTTTCCATTCATTCATTCATCCATCAAACAAGTATGAACTTGCGCTCATTCGGAGAAACGCGTTGTAGTTTTTGTTGTTGTTGTTGTTTTCCTCTACCCGGGGTATTTTCGTAGTTTTGTCCTACAAGGGCATTTTCGTAATTTTTCAGAAGAAAAATGTTCTTTGGTGTTTTTGTCAAAAATTATTTTGAAAATTTTGAAGTCTAGGGTAATTTGGAAAAAATTTAAATCTGGGGTTATTTCGGTAGTTTTTAACCTCAGGGGTATTTTGGTAATTTTTCACAAATCAGGGCAAATTTGTAAAATTTAATAAATCAGTGGTATTTCAAAAGTTATAAAACTCTGAGGGTTCTTTTCAAAAATTGTTCCTTCAAAATGGGAATGTTGCAAAATTTTGAAATTGTGGTCATGTTGGTAATTTTAGTGAGTTAGGGGTAATTTTGTAATTTTCCATAAATCAAGGTATATTGATATTTTGCAAGTTAGGGCTTTTGGAATGTTTATAAAATAATAAGATTTTGGTAAAACTGTTGAGTAGTTGAATCATTTTATAAACCAAGGGCACTTTGGTAATTTTACCACTAAGGACATTTTGTAATTTGTATGGGTCAAATTTTTTTTCAAAAATAATTGTGTACTGAAATAGTTTTCGTGAATTAAGGATAAGAGAAAGAAAGTGATTTAAGAATTTTAATATTAAGTGTTAAAAAATGGCTAATTCCCTTTCGGGTTTTAGTTATTGAGTTTAGCCTATGACTAAGCCTTCTTGGTCGTGGTGAACCAAAGCTACGCACTGAGCAAGATTCAGTGGAGAGGAGGTGAGTCACGCTGGATCGCTTAAATACCAAGCTCCCACCGAAACCTTTCCTAGACATGCATGTGGGGTTGCCACACCCGTTAAGTCCTCTAGGTTAGGGTGAACCAAAGCTACGCACTGTAGGATTCAAGAAGGAGGTGAGTCACTAGGACCGCTTAAATACCAAGCTCTTGAGGATCCACTCCTACACATGCGTACTCATGGTTGCCACACCCAGCTTAATTGACTTAGTCATAGGTTGGTTTAGTGTTAAATCTTATGTGTTTGTGTTTGAGTAGTCTAATCCTAGGGTTCAAGTTCCTATCATGCTATTCTACGCTCCATGCCTTTTCTACCCTTATATAAATCACGAATCACACATAGAGTTAGAGGTACTTACCGTGGATCATGGTTGAGACTTAGGGCCATGTCTTTATACTGCCTATTTGTAAAAAAATACTTTCATGAAACTCATTTGGCCTTATTTTAAAAACGTTTTGGGCCTTAGGCCACAGTGCCGAGAGTTTGAACTGGCTCGATATTAAATCGAAACACCCCAAACCCTACTTACCGAGAATGGATGGATCTCGTATGTTCCCAAGTAACTGGTTCAAATTCATTCAATACTTTGAAAACTATGATGTTTTGGAAGATAGTTCGTTGTGGGTTGGGCTTGAGTTGAAAACAAATTTATTTTTATAACAAAACCCATTTGCTTCAAGTGACAAAATATTTAAACTTATTTCATACTAAGTGGGCTTACTCTTTATAAAGCCCTAAATTAATAACATAGTAATTACAAGAGAAATAAAAATTATTACGGTGGCCTTATTACATAAAATGAAACACAAAATAATAAATTGTACAAGATTTTAAAATAAAATAAATATTCAAATTAAATTGAACTTCATGTCGATCATGGCCACCACAAGTTCGCTGTCTGGGCCCATTACCGCTCATCACCAAACATATTCCCACAACGGGTGAGTCGATAGACTCGATGTAACCAACACTAAACATAATAGAGATAGGCACACCATAAAAATCATATGCATATAAAAATTCAAGATCATGATGCAAACCCAACCCAAACCTATATGCCATCCGCTACACTCCACCCGTACCAACAACTGTACACCGTGGGGACTACTAAGTCAACCTCCTTCCGCTACACTCCATCGAAGGCGTTCGCAGTGAGACGTGCTCATCGCCCATCGATAATATTGTGGCATAGCCACCACTGTAATGTAATCGGTTACCACTTAGTAAGACCAAGTCATCACATTCACTTAGTGAGACCGAAGTCATCACATTCACTTAGTGAGACCGAAGTCATCACTTTCACTTATAACGCTGGTGAGACCGTAGTCAACACCTTCTTCCCTTTCACATAAATCCAGAATGCCCCAAATTATAAATATCATGCATAACATATTTTTATTTCACTTTCACATCACTTTTCACTTGTATAGCATTTATTTGAAATCCTAGTAGAAGTAGGAAAATGTACCTAATACTTTGTACCATAATATGGCACTTTAGCCACTTTCTTTCACTTTCACATTAACATATATAACATATTTAAACAAAAAAAAAACTATTGAGAATAGTGTGGAATACACACCTGATTTGTTTAGCGATTCCTTGAGATTCTAAAAGCAAGATCTAATGTTTAGATCCTTAATTCCTACATTTGGTTTATCAAGTATTACTTAGCATAAATTCTATTTTGGCTATAATATCCAAATCCTAGTAGGATTTGTAAAGAGGCTTACCTTTGATGCCGATTTGATGTTTATTCAAATCAAAACTTTGTTTTCCTTCACTTGATATTCTGCCAACCTTAAATCTCAACAAAAATTAGTTTTCGCTTTTTAATAATTAGAGATCTTATCTATGTAATCACACAACCTTGGCCAATACTTTCAAATGCTTACCTTATGGATTTTAAATCAAAACTTCACCTTCCTTTTTCCTTATAATCGGCCAACACCTAGATCTCGAATAGGTTAGTTTTTTGATCAATTTGATCTAATTGACTAAGATTTGGCCTTGGTCGAATGTATATACTTACTTACCTTGAAATTCTCAAATCCCAAAGTTGATCTTTATTTTTAATTCCTGCCGAAATCACTTGTTAGATTCGAACTATTGTTCAATTATGGAAGGAACCTTTTTGCCAAATGCATGTTGATGTACTTACCTCATTTTCGAATCCCGGATGATCTCTTTTAATATTCGGCTATGGCACTATTTGGGATCTCAAAGTTTTGGCTTTTGTGGAGGGATAGTAGAAGAAAAGAAAAAGAAAGGAAAATAGATGGAGAGACTTTTGACAAGGAGGATTCGGCTAAAGAAAAAGAAAAAGTTATTGTTGCTTGATTAGGAGGTTTCGGCAAGAAGATGAAGAGAAGAGAATGGCTTTTACTTTTCTCTCTTTGGCCGAAACTATTAGTCTTAGAGTCCCTAAATCCTTCAACTCTTCATTTGTGATAAGTTTTAATTTTATCAACTATGAAATTCCATCAAATCTCCTAATTAGCCAAAGTTCTATTGAATAAAAATTCCTCTTCTTGGCTTCCCTTGTGCCGTCTAACTCCCCATTCACTAAGCAAAATAAAATTTCTTTTATTTGTTTCCTAGATGACTCAAACTCAGCCCAAAACCTCTTGCATTTGGGCCATTTCCTAGGCCCTCGGTGGCATCTTCAGCCACATTTCCAAGTTCGTTATTGGGTCAAATTTTATGTTCTTTATATTTTGGGGTCACTTGGCCCTAAGCTCCCTTTGGGCTCTTAAATTCGACATTCCGGTCATTTTTAAGTTTCCTAAAATTTTCACATACTCAGATTTTCCAAGTTTCCAAAATGTTTAGTTTCCTATTTTGGCTTGGTTTCCAAAATGTTTAGTTTCCTATTTTGGTTTGGTTTCCAAAATGTTTAGTTTCCTATTTTGGTTTGGTTTCACAATGTTCACTTTCCCGATTCCTTTAGGGTTCCAAAATGTCTAAGTTTCCAAAAATGTCTAAGTTTCCAAAATGTCCATTTCATTTCCATTTCCATTTCCATTTCCATTTTCATTTCCATTTTCATGCATTTCTACGTTTCCAAAAGTATCAAAAATTATTCATAATACTTGAAACTTGTCATTTCATACAATTAAACTGGAAATGCATAGGCCCTATTCAGGATGTTACAGATACTTGCCTTTGATCGAATTTGTGTATAATAATAGCTATCAATCTAGTATCAAAATGGCACCCTACGAAGCTTTGTACGGTCAAAAATGTCATACACCATTGTATTGGAATGAACTCGGGAAAGCAAATTACACGGGTTGATTTGATTAAGGAAATCGAATGTAAAGTGGCAAGAATTGTGATAGCTTGAAAGCGCATCGGATCGTCAAAAGTCTTATGCTGATTTGAAGCGAAAGACATTGAATTTTAAATTGAGATCGAGTATTCTTGAAGGTCTCACCGTGGAAAAATTACTCGATTCGTACCAGAAGGAAAGTTAAGCCCAAGATTTATTGGGTCATATGAGGTTATCGAGCGTATTGGGCGGCTATGCATGATTGAGGTTACCGTCTGAGTTAGACAAGATTCATAATGTTTTTCATGTATCGATGCTTCAACGCTACCGATCTGACCCTTCTCATGTGATCACTCCAATCGAGATTAAAATTCAGCCTGATTTGACTTACGAGGAAGAACCGATTCGTATTTTAGATCGTGAAATAAAAGAGTTGCGAAATAATAAGATACCGTTGGTCAAAGTGATGTGGCATAAACATAGGATAGAGGAGGCAACTTGGGAAACCGAAGAATCAATGAAAGAACATTATCCTCACCTATTTGCAGGTAATATTTTCGAGGACGAAAATTTCTTTATGGGGGGAGAGTTGTAACAGCCCAAATACGACCCTAACCAGAACGGTGGTTTCGGGACCATGAATCCGGGTTAGAAAAATATTTTTATTATTATTTTGATATCTATGCTATGTGCTTGAGTATGTCTTAAAATATGGAAGGTTAATTCATTTGTTTGGATGCTTAATTTTAGTCAAGGGACTTAATTACAAAGGTGGTAAAAATAGCCTGTATCTAAAGTGAGGGATTAAATTAATTGGTTTCTTTAAATTTGTGGCCTTGGATTGCAAAATGCTCATTTTTGTTGATAGTGGGAGACAACATGCAACCATTAAACATTTTATAATAGTTAAATGCATAAAATAATATTATTATTGATAATGGGGTGTTAAATTAGTATATTTTAATAAACAAAAGAAAACAAAAATTTTGCATGCTCATCTTTTGGGTGTTGTTAGCCGAAATTAAGAGTGAAAGGGAGGGGAGAAAATTTTCTAAGGGTTTCAGCAAGGAGCAAGCTCGAATTGGGTAAGTTCAAGCTTTAAAATTTCATAATTTGTGCATTTTGTGGTCATTACTCATTCTATTTTCAAACCCACTTGTTAATTTTGTACAATACTCATGTATATGGAAAATGCCATGAAAGATGAGTTGAGTATTATGATGAATTTCTTTGTAATAAATTTTATTTAAAGATAGATGAACATCTCTCATTGTGAGTCTTGAAGAGGGTAATAAATTTGGGGCATTAATTACGAAATTATTTAGTAATGGGTTGAATTGAAATATTTATTGAAATTATAGACTTATAAAGTCCTTGTGAGCATTCGGCTTTGAAGGTAGCAAATTAAATTTTGAGCATTTGTTGGGTTTGGCATTAGGGACTAAATTGTGCATAATATAAAATTTAGGGATGAATTCGTAAATTGATAAATCGTGCGTTTATGGATCATATTGAATGAAATGTTGTTAAGAGATCTTTAATTGAAATTTGTTTAGATCAAGATTCAAAGGAAAAAGGGTTGGACAAAGGAAAAACCAAATTAATCGAATAGCTGGAACACTCGAATTCATCAACTCTCGAGGTAAGTTTTTAAGCAATTAGGTTGAATTGAATTTTAATCTATGTTAAGGTATATATATATATATGTTAAATAGAAGTAAGCTTGTTAAATTACTTAAAGCCGAATGTGACATTGGTTAAGCTATGTGCTAGCCGAATATAAGGTTGATGTATACATGAGTACTTATAGATTGAGAGGTAGTTAATTGTGGAATTGGTAATAGCTGATGGTTGTATTTGATTATGTGACTATACGTATTTAATGAGTATAGCCGAATGTGTGGATGATTTCTATGTGATATTTTGATGGCTTTGGTTAAGGATAAACAACTATGAATTGAATAGTTATTTTAGCATATATATATATATATGGGTGTGGCCGAATATGGTATAAGGTGATAAAAGGTAGAAGTTGTTGAATCTTTAATTGTATGTGTATTTATAAGGATTGAATTAAATACCGATGCATATATATATATACTACGATGAGAAAATGGGTTGAAAGGCAATCGTAAAAGCGGATAATAAATCAAGAGGCACTGTAAAAGCGGATAATTAATTACGAGGCAATCGTGTGTGGAATATAATCATCGAGCAATCGTGTGTGCGATATCACTCGGAAGGCAACCGTGTGCAAAATATAATCACCGAGCAATCGTAAAAGTAGATCGGTAAAAGGTAAGAATAGAGGCAATTATTAAAAGTAAATAAAGGTGTCGTATGTTTGACTTAATGGTTCATCATCTTAATGCGAAATTAAGTAGGTTAATTCCAATTGGCCATGAAGCATATGACTATATGGTTACTTTGATTTTAGATTCGGATTGAATGGATATGGGATTGATGAATGTTAGTTTTGGCTACACGTTGATGGATTGGATTATTCAATGGTTAGTTTGGAAACTAAATAAATGATGTAATGCATATTTGTGTATTTTACCTTCTTGCTTAAACTTACTAAGCTAGCTAAGCTTACTTGGAGTGTTTATTTCATGGTGTTTTAGATCTTGAAGCTGCAGCTTAAACTCGAGAATCCTCGTCGAAGTCAAAAACACTATCAACTTTAGGTACTCTTGTGTAAATGAACCTAATAGTATGGCATGTATAAGCTAGCTTTTCTATAATAACTTACATGCTATTTTGCAAATGTATATACAAATGCCATGCGAAAATGGCTATATATTTCTATGCTGGAGTATGGTTTAGTCATGTTTGATTATGGTGTTATTATTTTGGGTATGTTCGCTTATATTATAAGCTTAACATGAAAGTTCATTTCATATCATGTTATGTGTGATATTTGAGTATATGAAATTGATTTGATTAAGGTAGATAGTACATTGTGGTTGATGGAGATACTTTTGCTTATTTTTGTACGAACTTACGAGACAAGTTATGGGAGGATTAGGTCAAACTCTTTCTATGTGATTATTGAATATGAAATATTAATGATCAAATTGAAGTATACTCTTGCAAATATTCGCAATAGCATAGATTTAGTTGGAGGTTATATTTTCTATTGGATGCTTATATGTATTCTGGACACTAGGTTTAAAGGGTTAAATCATTGTTGTGAGCATATAGTTAGGTGCGATGTGACCAAGAAAATATAGTTATTTGATTGGCATAAGTTGAAAATGGACATTCATACATACTCGGCTAGAATATTCAAAATGACCTTATTAATAGTGTTTTACTATTTGATTGAAACTAGTTTGGAACATGTTGTTAATGGTATTATTTGTGGTAGGCTTGTTAACAATTTAGTATTGAAAATGAAAGTTCGGTTTCATTGTGATATCATGTATAATAATGTAATAATATTTTTTTATAGTGTATTGACTTGTGATTTGATGAGTAATGCCTCGTAACCCTAATCCGGCGACGGACTCGGGTTAAGGGGTGTTACATTGTGAAAGCGAATTTGTGAGTGCTATAAGGTATGTATTATGCATACTTAAATGTTATGATTATATGCTATGATGATAAGTAATTGAAATGATGAAATGAAGTAATATACACATGATGGATGGAATTTTGATTAATAGATACTATGAGTGAATTGGTTATAGAAAAGCATGAAAGGAGTAAGTATTCGTACAAGAATATCTATAAGCATAAGTGGTTAAAGGTATTATAAAGGTACATGGATATGTATGATTTGCATTATATATATATTTGAGAATGGTGTGTCTTGGTGAGTAAATGAAAGTAGAAAGATTAAACGAAGTAGAAAATTTGGCTATGATGTAATTATAAGTGAAGATATGTTTATTCAATGTTATAAATTGGCTGTCTAAAATGCTTGGTTAATTGAATGTTTTAATATAATTGCTTAAGACTTACTAAGCTAGTAAGTTTACTCTGTGTGTTCAATGATCTGTTTTATAGATTTTGGTCAAACTACGGGCTCGGAGGATCGTCAGTGAAGTCAACCACACTATCACCCCTTTTTGGTACTTTTAAGCTATTTTTCTTTTATATAAGGCATGTATAGGCTAGTTATGTGAGTTTAAATGATGTTTTGTTGGTAATGTAATTAAGCCATGCAAAAATGGCTAATTGTTGAATGATAATGTTTGATGGTATATCCTATCGTTGATGTAACTGGTGTGTGTTTTGTTCGGATGGATTGAGATTATGGTATGAAATTATCCTTGATGAGATATGCTTGGATGATGTGCTTGAGAGATGACGATGACTTGATGCATGTTTTCTTCTTCATGATAATATGGTTCGGTTTTGATTAAGGAAAATGTTATAATCATTTTAGGTTGGTTATTGAAGACTGATTATAAGGAAGTGGATGGATTATACTCTTGTGTTTCGAACTAGTTATATAGTATGTGTTTAGTTTGTAACTTAATAATCCTTGAGTATATAAATCTTTGTTGTGAAGGTGGTGAAATGAGCATGAATTTAAAGACCATTATCGTGTATGTGGTTATAAATATTACATATATACATGAATGTTTGCAACTTATTAGTAACTTTTGGTTCAATTATGTGCATACAAACATAATTTCGTGTATCTTGTTTTTAATTGATTGTTTTGATATATTTGAAATTTGTAACACCCCTAACCCATGTCCGTCGCTGGATTAGAGTTACGGACATTACTAACTCAATTATTAAGTAAAAACAACATTCAATAATTTCTACTTCCAACTGTACATTCAAACCTATGCTTTACAAAACTTAGCATAGATCATCAAACATTAATAAAGAATAGGAAATCAACTTTTTCCACTTTCAAATAGCAATGGCCGAAACATATCATAAATGCAAAACACTTCAATATACAACAACATGTCAACGTACAAGCTAGGCATTTTATTCCATGCTATGCTATCAACTCATACTCGTCTGCTCAATGCTCATTCATTGACCTAACCAAAACCATTTGCAATGATATACACCCAATCCATATGCAAACCAATTACTCATTCAATTCATATCAATCAAATAATCATTAAAACATTAGTTGCATACATGATACTATTCCCATTCGTCTTCTCCATAAATTTGAATTCTACGCCATGTTACAATCAGCCATCTTGTGTATACACATCAATGGTTATGCTTATATACCATTATGGATATATCAAGAGATCAAGGATAATATAAATCACCACAAGTACATGATCACATATCCTTTTTGACATGTACTATTACAATTCCCATATTACATTCGGCACTTGATGATTTATATATTGTATTTGCTAGAACATACATGATTTAACTTAGTACCTATCACTTAATACAATTCACTCATAGCTTACATAAAAAAAAACAAGAATTTAATTTCCATACTAAGATTATATCAAGACCGAACATACATAGATGCTAACAACATGATCAAGCATAACCAATTCAATCCCAAGCATAGAAATATAGCCATTTTCACATGGCATTCGTATATACATTTGCAAAATAACATGTAAATTTGTTCTAGGAAAGCTAGCTTATACATGCCATAATATTAAGTTCATTTACAAAAGAGTACCAAAAGTTGATAGTGTGCTTGACTTCGATTCGGATTCCCAAGTTTAAGTTGCAACTTCGAGATCTAAAACACCAAGAAATAAACACTCCAAGTAAGCTTAGATAGCTTAGTAAGTTTAAGCAAGAAGGTAAAGTACACAAATATGCATTACATCATTTCTTTAGTTTTCAAACTAACTATAGAATAATTCAATCTATCAACATGTAGCCAAAACTAACATTCATCAATCCCATATTCATTCAATCGCAAATCAAAAATCGAAGTAACCATATAGTCACATGCTTCATAGCCAATTTAAATTAACTTACTTAAATTCGCATTAAGATGATGAACCATTTGCCAAACATGCCTGGCGTCTTTATTTACTTTTAATAATTGCCTCTATTCTTACCTTTTACCGATCTCACACACAAGGTTTCGGTGATTATATTTTTGCACACACAATGCCTCTCGACCGATATCGCATACACAAAGGTTTCTAATTAATTTTTCGCACACACAAAGGCCTTTCAACCGATATCGCATACACAAGTGCTTTCGGTGATTAATTTTTCGCATTTACAAGGTGCCTTTCAACCGATCTCGTATATACAAGATTTCTCGGTGAATATATTTCCGCACACATAGTGCCTTTCAACCGATATCACACACACAAGGTTTCAATTAATTAATTTTTCGCACACATAGTGCCTTCCCACCCATTTTCTCATCAAAAGTATATATGCATATGATTTCAATTTCATCCATATATATACCCCTACAATCAAAAGTTCAAACAACTTCTATCTTTTATCACTTTATATCACATTCGCCACACTCAGATATATATGCTAAAATAACTATTCAATTCCATCACCTATTTCCAATATCCATATTTAACTACTACTACTCAAATCACAATTGTTTATCCAAACCAATGCTACCGATTATCACATAGAAATCATCCACACATTCAGCTAACATGAATGTTAAACCCCAATCCACATCAAATTCGACAACTGAAGAGAAACCAATTTCAATATACTTAATTCAACTAGTCAATAGATACACATACTTACATGCATATAATAGACTCCATTCAACCAATGTATTTTAATATCCCCATGCTTCATTCGGTAATTCCACTAATAATTCATTATCAAATCGTATACTTCTCATTTTCAAATATTATTCGATTAAACCTAATTGCTTATAAACTTACCTCAGTGGTCGATGAATTCGAGTGTCCCGGCTATTCGTTTACTTTAGCCTTTCCTTTGTCCAACCCCTTTTCCTTTGAACCTTTATCTATACAAGTTCAATTAAGCTCTTTCAAAAATCATTTCCATTTAATTTAATCCATAACACATAATTTAGCTTATTTACAAATTTACCCTAAATTTTATAATATCTATAATTTAGTCCCTAATGCCATATACATAAATTACTCAAAATTAACCCAACATTCTTTAGGGCCGAATCTCCCTAAGGACATTATACTTCCATATAACCTATTTATTTAGCAAAGCAACCCTTCAACTATTTATTTTCGAAAATTAAGTCATCCCACTCCTTTTAATATGAACTTTCATACTTTAACCATGTAACTTTCAAGCATAAAATTCCTATTCCTCCATCAACCACAACAAAGCATCAACATTCAATAAGGGCGAATCTAGAACATGCTTCATACTAAAATTTCCACATGGTTTTGTAATTATGCAAGGTAGTTAACTCAAAACTATAAGAAAATTACAAGGATCATATTTAAATTCTAACCTTATGGAGCATGCAATGGCCGAACAAAATGAGGGTTCTCCTTCTATTTTCTTTCTTCAATTTTTGGTGAGTGAATGAAAGGAAGAAGATGATACTTCTTTCTCCCCTTTTTTTATTTCTTTATTCAACTCATGTTATAATATAATAAAAATGCCACTAACTAATACATGCTAATCATGATGCCGCCCACTTGCATGAAAATTTGTTTATTTGACATGCAAGTCCCTTCATGAAGAATCAATTCAATTAAATCCTTATTTTAAATATAAGCTACTTTTACCATTACACAATCTAATCCCTTGATTCAAATTAAGCATCCAATAAACGAATTAGCTCATCATTTTAAAACATGTTTAAACACATATCATATGTATCAAATTAGAAGTAAAAGAGAAATAAAATTTTATTATTAATATTTTAATCAATTTCGTGGTCCCAAACCACTATTCGAATAAGGTCGAATTGGGTCATACAAAATTAGTATGAGATATGCACATGTAATTTCATAGATGTGCCCTAGTATATTTGGCCAAGTGATTATATGCTTATAACCGCTTTATTGAGCATTTAAATTTGGACTCATGATGTTATGTAATGTGATGGTTTGTTCGGCTATAATGAAGAGGATCTTATACCATGTATATTCGCCTTGCAAGTGTAGTATAGTAAGATGTATATTACATCTTTGGTTTAAGTCTATTTATGTTGTCTTTGTAATAAAATAAAATATATAATAAACATTTAGTTAAGTATATTAAGCATGTTTTCAGTATGTAATCGGTTGCTTATATGGTAACGTTATATAAGTTTGTTTATCTATGATTTAATTTATTGAACAAAAGTTGGGACTTTTAATTGGTAAATGCTCGTAAACTTAATCCAATGACGGATACTGAGTTAAAGGGTGTTACATTTGATTGGATCGTAGCTTACGCTTTAGTCGATTCTAGAACTACCGTAGCATGAGAGTCTAGCTATACATGCCTTAATTGTACATTTGATAGTGTGGTGACTTGACATTTCAATTATGTTTTATATAGTAAATGGATTCGATCCCGATAGAGCCGTAGAAGATGATGTAGAGAGTGTGGCCTTTGATCGTGTCATGGATCGGTCGGTGACTCTCGACCAGTTTTGGGTAGCCATGAGGGGAGGCTAAACAAGCTTTCACCAAATGATGAATAAATGGTTTACTCGGTTTATTCAGACTAACCCTACATACAACAACCTCCACCCCAATAATCCAACTCGATACCTTCACACCTCGATGATAGATCCGATGAGATCTAGTAGGCCTTCCGTTGATAAAATCAGGAAACATGGGGCCGAAGAATTCAAAGCTAATGATGATGATGACGCAAAGCAAGCTGAGATGTGGCTTGATAACACTATTCAGGTACTTGATGAACTATCCAGTACTTCTGATGAATGTCTAAAGTGTGCTATATCGCTACTTCGGGACACTGCATATCACTTGTGGAATACACTAGTATCAGTAGTTCCGAAAGAAAAAAAGTAAATTAGGATTTCTTCCAAATTGAGTTCCGTAAGAAATACATTAGCTAGAGGTTCATCGATCAGAAAAGAAAAGAATTTCGGATCTAAAATAGTACGCATGACCGTAATTCAAATATGAGCGAAAATTTGTCGATTGAGCCGTTATGCCCATGAGTGTATATCAACTGAAGCCATTATGTAAAAGATTTGAAGACGGTGCAATGAAGACATAAAGTTGTTTATTGGCATTCTTGAAATCAAAGAGTTTGTGGTACTAGTCGAGCGAGCATGTAAAGTCAAGAGCTCGAAAAAGAGAAGAAAGGTGAAATTGAAGCTAGAGACACTCGTAAAAGATCATCGAGTAAGACTTTCCATTCAGGTGCCTAAAGTTCAAAGATGACTTTAGCCGACATAAAGCCACTTTAGACTTGCTTAGACGGATCGACCTCCGGTGAGTTCCCGAGCCACTTCGATGGCTAGTGTTGGTAATGTTCGAGCAATGGTGCAAACATTGTGGAAATGGCATTCGGGAGTTGTAGATTTCGTGATCGGTCCCGCTTAAATGTGGATCGTCGCACCATTTCATTCGAGAGTGCCCGATGCTAGCCGAGCACAATACAACTCGAATACTAAACCGAGTAATGTGTCAAGACGGGGTGACCATCCGCATATTCGTGCTATATAGGTGGCGATCGAGAGAGACGAAGGACATTGCGGCTTGATCAGAGGCTAGAGCTCCGGCTAAAGCTTATGCTATACTTGAGCCGAGAGGATGTTTCTTCCCGGATGTTATTATTGGTACTTTCACACTTTATGATACTACTATGATTGCATTGATTGATCCCGGTTCACTCATTCATATGTGTGTGAAACTCTAGTATCCAAGAAGACTCGCCATTGAGTCTCTCGAGTTTGTGATCCGTGTGTCCAACCCTTTGGGTAGATGTGTACTCGTCGATAAAGTGTGTAAAGGTTGCCCGTTGATGATTCGAGATTTCTACTTTCCAAAGATCTAATGTTGTTGCCTTTGATGAGTTTGATATAATTTTGGGAATGGATTGGTTAACTTTGCATGATGCGGTGGTGAATTGAAAAAGAAAGATCATTGATTTGAGATGTCAGAGGTGAGACCATCCGAGTTGAATCTAGTGATTTAAGTGGGTTACCTACCGTAATATCATCGATGCTAGCCTGAAAATATGTGAGAAAAGGATGCGAAGCTTACTTGGCGTATGTGTTGGATAATAAAGTGTCTAAAAAACAAATTGAATCTGTACCAATTGTGTGTGAATACCCAGATGTGTTTCCCAAAGAATTACCGGGTTTACCACCAGTACGAGAGATTGAGTTCGGCATTGAATTAGTACCGGGGATGACTCTGATTTCAATAGCTCCGTGATCGAATGGCACCTCTTGAGTTGAAAGAGTTGAAAGCACGATTACAAGAGTTGATGATAGGGCTTTGCACGCACCGAAGTTTCTCTCCTGGGGTGCACTGTTCTATTTGTGAAAAAGAAAGATGGGGCTATGCAAATGTGTATTGATTATCGGCGGTTAAATAAAGCGACAATAAAGAATAAATACCGTTACCTCGAATTGATGATTTGTTTGACTAGTTGAAAGGGCTTCGAGTTTTCAAAGATAGATCGAGATCGGGTTATTACCAATTCTGAGTCGAGATTACGATATGCCTAAGATCGTATTCGAATGAGTACGGACATTTTGAGTTTCTAGTTATGCCTTTTGGGCTTATAATTGAATGTTTTAATATAATTGCTTAAGACTTACTAAGCTAGTAAGCTTACTCTGTGTGTTCAATGATCTGCTTTATAGATTTTGGTCAAACTACGTGGCTCGGAGGATCGTTAGTGAAGTCAACCACACTATCACCCCTTTTGGTACTTTTAAGCTATTTTTCTTTTATATAAGGCATGTATAGGCTAGTTATGTGAGTTTAAATGATGTTTTGTTGGTAATGTAATTAAGCCATGCAAAAATGGCTAATTGTTGAATGATAATGTTCGATGGTATATCCTATCGTTGATGTAACTGGTGTGTGCTTTGTTTGGATGGATTGAGATTATGGTATGAAATTATCCTTGATGAGATATGCTTGGATGATGTGCTTGAGAGATGACGATGACTTGATGCATGTTTTCTTCTTCATGATAATATGGTTCGGTTTTGATTAAGGAAAATGTTATAATCATTTTAGGTTGGTTATTGAAGACTGATTATAAGGAAGTGGATGGATTATACTCTTGTGTTTCGAACTAGTTATATAGTATGTGTTTAGTTTGTAACTTAATAATCCTTGAGTATATAAATCTTTGTTGTGAAGGTGGTGAAATGAGCATGAATTTAAAGACCATTATCGTGTATGTGGTTATAAATATTACATATATACATGAATGTTTGCAACTTATTAGTAACTTTTGGTTCAATTATGTGCATACAAACATAATATCGTGTATCTTGTTTTTAATTGATTGTTTTGATATATTTGAAATTTGTAACACCCCTAACCCGTGTCCGTCGCTGGATTAGAGTTACGGACATTACTAACTCAATTATTAAGTAAAAACAACATTCAATAATTTCTACTTCCAACTGTACATTCAAACCTATGCTTTACAAAACTTAGCATAGATCACCGAAACATTAATAAAGAATAGGAAATCAACTTTTTCCACTTTCAAATAGCAATGGCCGAAACATATCATAAATGCAAAACACTTCAATATACAACAACATGTCAACGTACAAGCTAGGCATTTTATTCCATGCTATGCTATCAACTCATACTGCCTCGCTCAATGCTCATTCATCGACCTAACCAAAACCATTTGCAATGATATACACCCAATCCATATGCAAACCAATTACTCATTCAATTCATATCAATCAAATAATCATTAAAACATTAGTTGCATACATGATACTATTCCCATTCGTCTTCTCCATAAATTTGAATTCTACGCCATGTTACAATCAGCCATCTTGTGTATACACATCAATGGTTATGCTTATATACCATTATGGATATATCAAGAGATCAAGGATAATATAAATCACCACAAGTACATGATCACATATCCTTTTGACATGTACTATTACAATTCCATATTACATTAAGACTTGATGATTTATATATTGTATTTGCTAGAACATACATGATTTAACTTAGTACCTATCACTTAATACAATTCACTCATAGCTTACATAAAAAAAACAAGAATTTAATTTCCATACTAAGATTATATCAAGACCGAACATACATAGATGCTAACAACATGATCAAGCATAACCAATTCAATCCCAAGCATAGAAATATAGCCATTTTCACATGGCATTCAGATATACATTTGCAAAATAACATGTAAATTTGTTCTAGGAAAGCTAGCTTATACATGCCATAATATTAAGTTCATTTACAAAAGAGTACCAAAAGTTGATAGTGTGCTTGACTTGATTCGATTCCCAAGTTTAAGTTGCAACTTGAGATCTAAAACACCAAGAAATAAACACTCCAAGTAAGCTTAGATAGCTTAGTAAGTTTAAGAAAGAAGGTAAAGTACACAAATATGCATTACATCATTTCTTTAGTTTTCAAACTAACTATAGAATAATTCAATCTATCAACATGTAGCCAAAACTAACATTCATCAATCTCATACTCATTCAATCGCAAATCAAAAATCGAAGTAACCATATAGTCACATGCTTCATAGCCAATTTAAATTAACTTACTTAAATTCGCATTAAGATGATGAACCATTTGCCAAACATGCCTGGCGTCTTTATTTACTTTTAATAATTGCCTCTATTCTTACCTTTTACCGATCTCACACACACAGTGCTCGGTGATTATATTTTTGCACACACAATGCCTCTCGACCGATATCGCACACACAGTGCTCGGTAATTAATTTTCCGCACACACAGTGCCTTTCAACCGATATCGCATACACAGTGCTCGGTGATTAATTTTCCGCACACACAGTGCCTTTCAACCGATCTCGTACATACAGTACTCGGTGAATATATTTCCGCACACATAGTGCCTTTCAACCGATATCGCACACACAGTGCTCGGTAATTAATTTTCCGCACACATAGTGCCTTCCGACCCATTTTCTCATCAAAAGTATATATGCATATGATTTCAATTTCATCCATATATATATACCCCTACAATCAAAAGTTCAAACAACTTCTATCTTTTATCACTTTATATCACATTCGGCCACACCTGTATATATATGCTAAAATAACTATTCAATTCCATCACCTATTTCCAATATCCATATTTAACTACTACTACTCAAATCACAATTGTTTATCCAAACCAATGCTACCGATTATCACATAGAAATCATCCACACATTTAGCTAACATGAATGTTAAACCCCAATCCACATCAAATTCGACAACTGAAGAGAAACCAATTTCAATATACTTAATTCAACTAGTCAATAGATACACATACTTACATGCATATAATAGACTCCATTCAACCAATGTATTTTAATATTCCCATGCTTCATTCGGTAATTCCACTAATAATTCATTAGCAAATCGTATATTTCTCATTTTCAAATATTATTCATTTAAACCTAATTGCTTATAAACTTACCTCGGTGGTTGATGAATTCGAGTGTCCCGGCTATTCGTTTACTTTAGCCTTTCCTTTGTCCAACCCCTTTTCCTTTGAACCTTTATCTATACAAGTTCAATTAAGCTCTTTCAAAAATCATTTCCATTTAATTTAATCCATAACACATAATTTAGCTTATTTACAAATTTACCCCTAAATTTTATAATATCTACAATTTAGTCCCTAATGCCATATACATAAATTACTCAAAATTAACCCAACATTCTTTAGGGCCGAATCTCCCTAAGGACATTATACTTCCATATAACCTATTTATTTAGCAAAGAAACCCTTCAACTATTTATTTTCGAAAATTAAGTCATCCCACTCCTTTTAATATGAACTTTCATACTTTAACCATGTAACTTTCAAGCATAAAATTCCTATTCCTCCATCAACCACAACAAAGCATCAACATTCAATAAGGGCCGAATCTAGAACATGCTTCATACTAAAAATTTCCACATGGTTTTGTAATTATGCAAGGTAGTTAACTCAAAACTATAAGAAAATTACAAGGATCATATTTAAATTCTAACCTTATGGAGCATGCAATGGCCGAACAAAATGAGGGTTCTCCTTCTATTTTCTTTCTTCAATTTTCGGTGAGTGAATGAAAGGAAGAAGATGATACTTCTTTCTCCCCTTTTTCTTATTTCTTTATTCAACTCATGTTATAATATAATAAAAATGCCACTAACTAATACATGCTAATCATGATGCCGTCCACTTGCATGAAAATTTGTTTATTTGACATGCAAGTCCCTTCATGAAGAATCAATTCAATTAAATCCCTTATTTTAAATATAAGCTACTTTTACCATTACACAATCTAATCCCTTGATTCAAATTAAGCATCCAATAAACGAATTAGCTCATCATTTTAAAACATGTTTAAACACATATCATATGTATCAAATTAGAAGTAAAAGAGAAATAAAAATTTTATTATTAATATTTTAATCCGACTTTCGTGGTCCCGAAACCACTATTCCGAATAAGGTCGTAATTGGGCTGTTACAAAATTAGTATGAGATATGCACATGTAATTTCATAGATGTGCCCTAGTATATTTGGCCAAGTGATTATATGCTTATAACTGTTTATTGAGCATTTAAATTTGGACTCATGATGTTATGTAATGTGATGGTTTGTTCGGCTATAATGAAGAGGATCTTATACCATGTATATTCGGCCTTGCAAGTGTAGTATAGTAAGATGTATATTACATCTTTGGTTTAAGTCTATTTATGTTGTGCTGTAATAAAATAAAAATATATAATAAACATTTAGTTAAGTATATTAAGCATGTTTTCTGTATGTAATCGGTTGCTTATATGGTAACGTTATATAAGTTTGTTTATCTATGATTTAATTTATTGAACAAAAGTTGGGACTTTTAATTGGTAAATGCTCGTAACTTAATCCAGCGACGGATACGAGTTAAGGGTGTTACATTTGATTGGATCAGAGCTTACGCTTTAGTCGATTCTAGAACTACCCTAGCGCATGAGAGTCTAGCTATACATGCCTTAATTGTACATTTGATAGTGTGGTGACTTCTGACATTTCGAATTATGTTTTATATAGTAAATGGATTCTGATCCTGATAGAGCCGTAGCAGATGATGTAGAGAGTGTAGCGCTTTGATCGTGTATGCGGACGGATCGGTCGTGAGACTCTCGACCAGTTTTGGGTAGCCATGAGGGGGAGGCTAAACAAGCTTTCTACCAAATGATGAATAAATGGTTTACTCAGTTTATTCAGACTAACCCGGCTGTACAACAACCTCCACCCCCAATAATCCAACTCCGATACCTTCTGCACCTCTGATGATAGATTCGATGAGATCTAGTAGGCCTTCCGTTGATAAAATCAGGAAACATGGGGCCGAAGAATTCAAAGCTAATGATGATGATGACGCAAAGCGAGCTGAGATGTGGCTTGATAACACTATTCGGGTACTTGATGAACTATCCAAGATTGATGAATGTCTAAAGTGTGCTATATCGCTACTTCGGGACACTGCATATCACTGGTGGAATACACTAGTATCAGTAGTTCCGAAAGAAAAAAAGTAAATTAGGATTTCTTCCAAATCGAGTTCCGTAAGAAATACATTAGCTAGAGGTTCATCGATCAGAAAAGAAAAGAATTTCTGGATCTAAAACAGGGCCGCATGACTGTAACTAAATATGAGCGAAAATTTGTCAGATTGAGCCGTTATGCCCATGAGTGTATATCAACTGAAGCCATTATGTGTAAAAGATTTGAAGACGGTCTGAATGAAGACATAAAGTTGTTTATTGGCATTCTTGAAATCAAAGAGTTTGTGGTACTAGTCGAGCAAGCATGTAAAGCTGAAGAGCTTGAAAAAGAGAAGAGAAAGGCTGAAATTGAAGCTAGAGACACTCGTAAAAGATCATCGAGTAAGACTTTCCATTCAGTGCCTAAGAAGTTCAAAGATGACTTTAGCCGACATAAAGCCACTTTAGACTTGCCTAGACATGATCGACCTCCAGTGAGTTCCCGAGCCACTTCGATGGCTAGTGTTGGTAATGTTCTGCAGAACAGGGCTGAGTGCAAACATTGTAGGAAATGGCATTCTGGGAGTTGTTGATTTCGTGATCGGTCCTGCTTTAAATGTGGATCGTCAGACCATTTCATTCGAGAGTGCCCGATGCTAGCCGAGCACAATACAACTCAGAATACTAAACCGAGTAACGTGTCAGCACGGAGCCGACCACCCAGACATTCAGGCTATGTAGGTGGCAGTCAGAGAGGGACGAAGGACATTGCAGTTTGATCAGAGGCTAGAGCTCCAGCTAAAGCTTATGCTATACGAGCCAGAGAGGATGTTTCTTCCCCAGATGTTATTATTGGTACTTTCACACTTTATGATACTACTATGATTGCATTGATTGATCCTGGTTCGACTCATTCATATGTGTGTGAAACTCTAGTATCCAGTAAGACTCTGCCAGTTGAGTCTACTGAGTTTGTGATCCGTGTGTCCAACCCTTTGGGTAGATGTGTACTCGTCGATAAAGTGTGTAAAGGTTGCCCGTTGATGATTCGAGATTTCTACTTTCCAGCCGATCTAATGTTGTTGCCTTTCGATGAGTTTGATATAATTTTGGGAATGGATTGGTTAACTTTGCATGATGCGGTGGTGAATTGAAAAAGAAAGATCATTGATTTGAGATGTCAGAGGTGAGACCATCCGAGTTGAATCTAGTGATTTAAATGGGTTACCTACCGTAATATCATCGATGCTAGCCTGAAAATATGTGAGAAAAGGATGCGAAGCTTACTTGGCGTATGTGTTGGATAATAAAGTGTCTAAAAAACAAATTGAATCTGTACCAATTGTGTGTGAATACCGAGATGTGTTTCCCAAAGAATTACCGGGTTTACCACCAGTACGAGAGATTGAGTTCGGCATTGAATTAGTCACCGGATGACTCGATTTCAATAGCTCCGTGTCGAATGACACCTCTTGAGTTGAAAGAGTTGAAAGCACGAGTACAAGAGTTGTGATAGGGCTTTGCACGACCGAGTTTCTCTCCTTGGGGTGCACCTGTTCTATTTGTGAAAAAGAAAGATGGGGCTATGCGAATGTGTATTGATTATCGGCAGTTAAATAAAGTGACAATAAAGAATAAATACCCGTTACCTCGAATTGATGATTTGTTTGACTAGTTGAAAGGGGCTTCAATGTTTTCAAAGATAGATCTGAGATCGGGTTATTACCGATTCTTAGTCGAGATTACGATGTGCCTAAGACTGTATTCCGAATGAGGTACGGACATTTTGAGTTTCTAGTTATGCCTTTTGGGCTTACTAATGCACCTACTATTTTTATGGATTTGATGAATCAGGTTTTCAAACAGCATTTGGATCGATTTGTGGTAGTGTTTATTGATGATATTTTGATCTACTCCAAAGATGAAACCAAGCATGTCGAGCATTTGAGATTGGTGCTACAAATTTTGCGAGATCAACAGTTGTATGCAAAGTTTAGTAAGTGTGAATTTTGGATGAAAGAGGTCAACTTTTGGGACATGTTGTTTCAGCGTCAGGTATTCGGGTTGATTCGAACAAAATATCAGCTATACTTGATTGGAAGCCACCAAAGAATGTTTCTGAGATTCGAAGCTTTCTAGGACTTGCGGGATATTATAGGCGATTCGTCAAAGGTTTTTTCATGATAGCTACACCTTTGACAAAGTTACTACAGAAAGATGTCAAGTTTGAGTGGTCGAAAAAGTGTCAGAAAAGTTTCAATAAGTTGAAAGCCCTTTTGACTGAAGCTCCAGTGTTAACTTAGCCTGAATCGGGTAAAGAATTTATTGTTTATAGTGATGCTTCTTTGAATGGCTTGGGTTGCGTTTTGATGCAAGAAGGCAAAGTCATAGCCTACTCTTTGAGACAATTGAAGCCTCACGAAAGAAATTATCTGACTCACGAACTAGAATTAGCAGCCATCGTTTTCGCATTGAAAATTTGGCGTCACTACTTATTCGGTGAAAAATGTCATGTTTACTCGGATCACAAAAGTCTGAAGTATTTGATGACTCAGAAAGATTTGAACTTGAGGCAACGCAGGTGGTTAGAACTGTTGAAAGACTATGAATTAGTGATTGACTACCATCCAGGGAAAGCTAACGTTGTCGCAGATGCCTTAAGCCAAAAATCATTATTTGCTCTTCGTGCGTTGAATGCACATATAGTTATGTCTGATGATAGTTTGATCATAGCCGAGTTGAAAGCAAGACCGATGTTTATTCAGCAAATTTGTGATGCACAAAAATTGACAAAGATATGATTGCTAGACGGTTCAATATGAAAATGATGCAGAGGCAGAGTTTCGAATCGATGCAAATGATTGCTTGAACTTCAAAGGCCGAATATGTGTTCCGAGGAATATGAATTTGATTTAGATGATTTTGGACGAGGCTCATAGTAGTCGACTATCGATACACCCGAGTAGCACGAAAATGTATAATGATGTAAAACAGTTCTATTGGTGGCCTGGCATGAAGCGGGATATATCTGAATTTGTTTCAAAGTGTTTAATTTGTCAGCAAGTAAAAGTCGAGCATCAAGTGCCTTCTGGATTACTTCAGCCGATTATGATACCTGAATGGAAATGGGATAGAATCGCTATAGATTTTGTATCCGGTTTGCCTACGACACCGAGTAAGAAAGATGTAGTCTGGGTTATAGTAGATAGGCTGATCAAATTAGCTCACTTTATCCCGGTTCGTACAGACTATTCACTCGATAAACTTGCTGAATTGTATGTATCACAAATTGGAAGGTTACATAGTGTGCCAAGTTCCATTGTTTTAGACAGAGACCCGAGATTCACATCGCGGTTTTGGAAGAAGTTTCAGGATGCTTTAGGTACTAAACTTCATTTTAGCACAGCCTTTCATCCGCAGACAGACGGTCAGTCTGAATGAACCATTCAGATAGTTGAGGACATGTTGAGATGTTGCGTCCTCGAGTTTGAAGGTACGTGGGAAAGATACTTACCTTTGATTGAATTTGCTTATAATAACAGTTTTCAATCGAGTATCAAAATGGCACCTTACAAAAATCTATATGGCTGCAAGTGCCGTACACCATTATACTGGACTGAGCTCAGTGAGAATAAGATACACGGGGTTGATTTGAATAAAGAGGCAGAACAGAAAGTGACTATAATCAGGGATAGTTTAAAAGCTGCCTCGGATCGTCAAAAATCCTATGCTGATTCGAAAGCGCAAAGACATTGAGTTTCAGATTGGAGATCGAGTATTCTTGAAAGTTTCTCCGTGGAAGAAGGTACTCCGATTTGGTCAGAAAGGCAAACTAAGTCTGAGGTTCATCGGACCGTATGAGATCATCGAACGTATTGGGCCTGTTGCTTATAGATTGAAATTGCCCTCTAAATTAGAAAAGATACACAATGTATTTCACGTTTTGATGTTTCGTAGATACAGATCAGATCCGTCACATGTGATCGCTCTGTCTGAGATTGAAATTCGACCCGATATGACGTATGAGGAAGAACCGATCCGTATTTTAGCTCAAGAAATGAAAGAGTTGAGAAACAAGAGAATTCCATTAGTGAAAGTACTATGGAATCGACACGGAGTTGAAGAGGCTACATGGGAGCTTGAGGTTTCAATGAGGCAACAATATCCGACTTTGTTTAACGGTAAGATTTTCGGGGACGAAAATCCCTAAAGGGGGAGAGTTGTAACAGTTTGAATTTGACCCTAATCAGAACGGTGGTTTCGGGACCACGAATCTGAGTCTGATAAATATTTAAATGATATATTCTGTGCTTATTATATGTGATTTAATGTGTGTGAAAGTTTCGTAGAAAAATTTAATCGTTTATGTGATTAATTTAGAAAAATGACTTAATCGCGAAAAAGGTAAAAGTTACAAACTATAGTGAAAAGTGCCCAAGTGTTAATGGATTTTTAATATGAGGCACTAAAAGGGCAATTAGCCCATTTTATAAGATAGTGGACGGCATAGGACTAAAATACCCTTATATTATAATTTAGTTTTATTATTATTAAAAGGTTATATTAGTAATTCATTAATAAAACATATTATATGTTAAATAAAACAAAATGAAGACCACTATCATCTTTTACATTGTTGGCCGAATATTGAGAAAAGAACAAGGGTTAGAGAGCTTTGAATTTCAGCAATCAATTTGCTTGATTAAGGTATGTGAGATTTTCGATTTTTGATAATTTTTATGTTTTGAGATCGTTGCTTCGTATATTACCCGACCCATGCTAGAATTTTTGAGATTAGTATGTATGTGAGATTCGACCATTGTTATGTTCTTGTGGTTTTTGATGTTTTATGATTCTATATTAAAGATATGTAAAGATTAACAAGTTTTGAATTGGAAATGTTGGTAAAATTGAGTATTTAGGGCTAATTTGTAAAAATAAATTTTTAGAGGGGCTTTTTTGCAAATTAAATGAAAGAAATAGACTTATAAGATCCTTGTGAACATTCGGCCCTTGAGTGTTGTAGTGGAATTTTGTTTATTTTGTGTTTTGTACAAATGGGACCAAATTACAAAAATGTGAAATAGTAGGGGTAAAATGGTAAATTGCCTATTTATGTGCTTAGGTACTAAATTGAGATGAAATGTACTTGAATGAGCTGAATTTTAATGTGTCTAGATCAAGAACAAAGAAAAACAGATTTGGATCGGGGAAAGACGAAGGTTATCGAATAGTCGGTTTACATGGTCCATCGACTGTCGAGGTAAGTCCTTAAGCGAATATATGTTAAAGAATTATTTATGAATCTAATGAATGATGAAATTCGAATATTTTTAGCATGAATCCATGAATTAGCCGAATGCAAGGGGTACTAAATTGGATTGATTGCAATTTTATTTAATGTGATGTAAATAAATGAATTTGGTGTGATATGTGAATGTAATATGTGATATATGGGTTGTTGTGAAGTTAGCATTATGAAATGTGAATTGAAGGATTAATCACATTGATATTCGGGCTTCGAGCTTAGCAGGACTTGTGCCGGTGGTTTATTTCAGGCTTCGAGCCTAGCAGGCCTTGTGCCGGTGGTTTATTTCGGGCTTCAAGCCTAGCAGGCCTGGTGCCGGTGATCTATTTCAGGCTAAATGCCTAGCAGGCCTCGTGTCGGTGAATATGTCGGGCTTAATGCCTAGCAGGCTAAATACCGGTGTTTTAAATCTCGGACTTCAAGTCTAGCCGGCAAGGTGCCGGTGTATACGATTTGAATAAGTGCATAGCTTGATATATGCTGGTAAGTTTTCAATTCCCAAACTTTAATTATGAAATGGTAAAGTTATGAAACAAATCATGCAAGTTTAAGTTTGTGAAAGCGAATTTGTGAGTTTGGCTATAAGGTATGTATTAAGCATACTTAAATGTTATGATTATATGCTATGATGGTAAGTAATTGAAATGATGAAATAAAGTAATATACACATGATAGATGGAATTTTGAGTAATAGATACATTGGTTATAGAAAAGCATGAAAGGAGTAAGTATTCGTACAAGAATATCTATAAGCATAAGTGGTTAAAGGTATTATAAAGGTACATGGATATGTATGATTTGCGTTATATATATATTCGAGAATGGTGTGTCTTGGTGAGTAAATGAAAGTAGAAAGATTAAATGAAGTAGAAAATTTGGCTATGATGTATTTATAAATGAAGATATGTTTATTCAATGTTATAAATTGGCTGTCTAAAATGCTTGGTTAATTGAATGTTTTAATATAGTTGCTTAAGACTTACTAAGCTAGTAAGCTTACTATGTGTGTTCAATGATCTGTTTTATAGATTTTGGTCAAACTAAGGGCTCAGAGGATCGTCAGTGAAGTCAACCACACTATCACCCCTTTTTGGTACTTTTAAGCTAGTTTTCTTTTATATAAGGCATGTATAGGCTAGTTATGTGAGTTTAAATGATGTTTTGTTGGTAATGTAATTAAGCCATGTGAAAATGGCTAATTGTTGAATGATAATGTTCGATGGTATATCCTATCGTTGATGTAACTAGTGTGTGCTTCGTTTGGATGAATTGAGATTATGGTATGAAATTATCCTTGATGAGATATGCGTGGATGATGTGCTTGAGAGATGACGATGACTTGATGCATGTTTTCTTCTTCATGATAATATGGTTCGGTTTTGATTAAGGAAAATGTTAAGTTGGTTATTGAAGACTGATTATAAGGAAGTGGATGGATTATACTCTTGTGTTTCGAACTAGTTATATAGTATGTGTTTAGTTTGTAACTTAATAATCCTTGAGTATATAAATCTTTGTTGTGAAGGTGGTGAAATGAGCATGAATTTAAAGACCATTATTGTGTATGTGGTTATAAATATTACATATATACATGAATGTTTGAAACTTATTAGTAACTTTTGGTTCAATTATGTGCATACAAACATAATTTTGTGTATCTTGTTTTTAATTGATTGTTTGGATATATTTGAAATTAGTATGAGATATGTACATGTAATTTCATAGATGTGCCCTAGTATATTTGGCCAAGTGATTATATGCTTATAACTGTTTATTGAGCATTTAAATTTGGACTCATGATGTTATGTAATGTGATGGTTAGTTTGGCTATAATGAAGAGGATTTTATACCATGTATATTTGGCCTTGCAAATGTATTATAGTAAGATGTATATTACATCTTTGGTTTAAGTCTGTTTATGTTGTGCTGTAATAAAATAAAAATATATAATAAACATTTAGTTAAGTATATTAAGCATGTTTTCTGTATGTAATCGGTTGCTTATATGGTAACGTTATATAAGTTTGTTTATCTATGATTTAATTTATTGAACAAAAGTCGGGACTTTTAATTGGTAAATGCTCGTAACCCTAATCCGACGACGGATATGGGTTAAGGGTGTTACATTTTCAATATTAAATAAATATGTATATATTTGATGATAAGTCCATATGTAAATTTTCTAATAAGTTAAATCCACACCTTGTTTGGTAGATCCAACAACACCGATTTCGATTCCAATTCGAAGGACTTTGAATCATTTTTATTAACAAATCAATACCATGCGTTAAAATGCTAAAACGTTTATATATGTCTCATAACTAGGATCAAGTGAGGATCCTTACTTATCGATCGTCTAAAAGGATACACTTTTCTTAAAGCGAGAGTACAGTTCTAAGTCGTTCGAAAGAACACTTCATAAGTGTGCAAAAACCAATGTTAGTTTCGAGCTTAAGAAATGAAAAGGAAAAGATTGATATTAGAACATTAAATATCACTAATGATTATTCCAAGGAAGAAGTGAGTCATTGATCCCATAGTGGTTTGATTATGGAGGAAAATTATCTAAGGAGAGTCTCATCCAAAAAAATATAAAAGAATATGTTAAGATCGTAAATGATCTATGAAAATAGGATAGGAGAAATAGTAATTCAATTTTAACTAAATAAATGAAGAGAAAATGAAAATGAATGAAAAATGGTTACTAATGGCAGTGGTGATGCAGCAGCGCTACAATGACGACACAACGATGGTGCGACAATGGTGAAGTGTGGAAGAGGCATGAAAGAGAGGAAAGGTATTTATGGTGTCGTGGTGGTGATCTAGTGATGATATGGTTGTAACACCCATAACCCGTATCTATCGCCGGACTAGGGTTACGAGGTATTATCGGTCAAATCATAACATCATACCATCATGGCTCAAACATCAATGCATTATAGTAGTCAATAGCACAAAGCCCCTTTAATAGGTCTCCGAGACCTTAAACATACTTTAAAGAAGGTTAGGGACTAAACCGACCTCATTCAGAAACATTACAAAACTTAGAAAATTTTTCATCTTAAACAGGGCACATGCCCGTGTGGCTAAACCGTGTGCCTCACACGGCCGTGCCTCTGACCATGTATTACCCCGTGTGCAACACTGAATAGGATCACACGGCCTGTCACACACCCGTGTGTTTGGCCCATGTGCAGCACTGACTTGTATCGAATAAAGATAGTAACGGACACAGGCGAGACACACGCCCGTGTGGACAATTTTAGGCCATTTACAAGGCCAAATTGCCACCCAAATTGGGTCATCCGTACATGCTCAAATCCAACATAATGTAACATACAATCATTCATCATCTTAACTACCAAATCAAGCATAATTCCTATTTCACCAAAACATACGATATAAATTGTAACAGTCTGGTTTAAACCCTAGTCGGAATAGTGGTTTCGAGACCATAAATTCGAGTCTGTATAATATTTTTAATATTATATTCTGTGCTATTGACGAGTGTTTATGCATGTGTTAAAGTTTTGCATGCTAATTTGTCTATTTATGTGTTTAATTTGATAAACAGGATTGAATTGCATCAAATGCAAAATTAGTATGCTATTTGTTAAGGTATCAATGTGTTGTGGCTTTGTAAAGGTGAAGGTTTTATGTGGCAATTAAGCCAAAACCTTGGTAAGTGGGCGGAAAAGGTCATAAATGACCTTGTGTTAATATGTTATATATGTTTTATTATAAGGACAAAATTGGAAATTAGTTATTAAAGGATTATAATAATATATGAACATGAAACATAGCTATTTTCTACTCATCTTTCACCGAAAATAAGAGAAAGAAGGGCGGGCTAGGTTCTTTTGATTTTCGAAAATTATTAAGCAAAATTAATGTATGTTTTGGCTTTAGATTTTTATGATTTTTATGTTTTTGAGATTGTTGCTTAGTCTACTATCAAGCCCATGTCTCAATTTTGTGTATTGATGATGTTTGTGAGATATGCCATTGATGATATGTTGAGCTTTATGCTCAGCTTAGTTGTTAAATGAAAGATTTGAGCTAGATGAACATATTTTGTTCTTGAATTTTTGATGAATTTAGCTAATTAGGGCTAAATTGAGAAAATAGTAACTTGAGGGACTAATTTGAAAATTAGATGGAAAATATGGGCTTGTATGAGATGTATGAACATTCGGCTAAGCATGAGTACGAGATGATTTTTTGAATTTGATGTTTTGAGAAAAATAGATTAAATTGATAAATTGTGCAAATATGAGGGTTGGATTGTAAATAGCCCTAAATGTGTGTCCTTGGATTGAATTAAATTAGTTGGTGAATAAAAGAATTAATTCTAAATATGTATATATTAAGAACTAAGGAAAACAGACTTAGATCGTGGGAAAGCGAAAGTAACCGAGTAGCCATTTCCATTTCCGTAAAATCGAATCTGAGGAAAGTCATATTGCAAATAAATGTAATTGTATTGAATTGAGTATATTTATATGACTATCAATGATAATGAATGGTTATGAGATGCTATGTACATTAATTCCGAGACAAGGTCGATATAGTGATAAGTCCGAGAAGTCTCGTACGAACTTAGGAATAGATAGGATTAGCTATGTCATGACATAGGTATCTGTTCTGTTTTATCATGTAAGACCACGTCTGGGACGTTGGCGTTGATTCGAGATTCGTGTAAGACTACGTCTAAGACATTGGCATCGATATGAGCTTTATGTGTAAGAACATGACCGTGTCAAACAGTCGAGTTTTAATATTTATAAAGAATGATCGAACTTGTAGACTAACTATGACAACGATTGAGGCAAGTGCACCTATCGAACAATAGTATAGTTTAGGCAAGAGTATCTTATCGAACCCAAGGGAACCTAAAAGTACTACTACTCACTTGCTTTCTATTATTTAGCCTAAAATATGGAGTGATTGGTTTATTAAACCAATGAAAAACTAAACTAGATGCAAAGACAAAAGAATGAAACTTTGGGAAAAGACTGTGGAAAAACTCAGTTGATTTTAGACGATACCCTCAGGAAGAATTCACCTATGACTTCTCTTGTTATCTAACTTTTAATTCATATGACTTCTTTACTTAGCTTGATCCGTGAGACTCCCTAACCTATATTAAACCCTCTCTCGAGGCGAATAACGTCTAACCTTAGGTTAATTAGTGGAACTCTCATTCTCTTATAATAACCCCCTAAGGAAGTAGTAAATCGATCAATGGACTCCCATATTAGGTTTCACCCTAATTCGACAAAATCTCGTAACCCTATCTCTAGGCGCTCGATCAACTCCGCTTAATTATGTTAGATCTACTCTTAGGTAGGGCCTATTCCTCCTCCACCTAAGCACATTAGATTAAATTAAGCAACATAATTAAGAACAAACTAAGTACTTATCATATAATTTAGAAATAAAATAACAAAATCCCTCATAGGTTTTATCCCCTTCAGCTATCTGAAGGGTTTAGTTCATAACAGAATAAGAAAACATCTCAGGAGAAAAGATAAAACAAAACATAAAAATCCCTAAAACCCCATGAAGGAATTGAAGAGGAGATCCTCTGTCTTGAGTAGAACTCTGGCTTCTTGAGATGGATCAACTGGCTATCTTCGAGTAATTCCCTGAATAAAAGCTCTGGTAGAAAACTCTACCTCCCCACTCTCTTAGAATGGCTCCCTTGGGCTGTTTATATAGGCTCTTTAGATGCTTTACTTGGCTCCTAAGTACATTCTTCAAGTAGAATTACTATTAAGGTGTTTAAGTAAACTTAGGAGTATGTTTCTTTGGCTTCAAGCATCCAAATCCGAGTGAAATTGCTCATTCCATAGCAGGGCCAAGACCATAGTACACGCCCGTGCAAATCATCTTCAGGCCATGTCTCGATTCTGTTGATTGGGGTACGGCCGTTTAAATCGTGACATGGCTGTGTGAAGTAAGTGGCAAGGCACAACCGTGTGGCTTGAAGTCTAGGCCGTGTCGATTTCCTCTTTGGCCCAATTTGGTCCGTTTTAAGCCCGTTTTACGTTCTTTTTATCCTTAAGTGATATCCTGAGTATAAGGCATGAAAAGAAAGGATTAAGAGCACCTTTTTACATAAATCAGGGATAAATCATCCAAAAGCATACTAAATGTGGGATTAAAATATGTTACTTTTAGGGTTTATCAAATACCCCCACACTTAAGCTTTTGCTTGTCCTCAAGTAAAATTCTCAACTTACAATTAAAACAAACTTTCCATAATTCATAATTCCTATCGACAATGTCTCATCATAATTCATAGATAATTTATACATAGATAATTCAACTCAAAGAGTCCTAAAAGATTCAATCACGGTATGTCATACCTTTGTAGTACAAAAACATAGGTGTCTCTCCTTATCTGAATAATTACCTTTAATTCAAAACCGACAAGGATTGACATCCTTACTGAAGGTTCACTCAAATCACTCAAAGTGTTTAAGGTTCAAGAATAAGAACTCATAAGTCAAACCTGAAAAGTTAATCCCATAGGCTTACCTGAAAATCAAATCTCCACCACTGTATATGAGATGATACACAGATCAAAAGGTCTTTATCAGAGTTGTAACGTGGCTAAGGTTAAGGGTGTGGATACTGGCTGAATTAGAGGGTTAGAATCGAGATCGAATTGACTAATGACCTAATCTAAAAACAATGAAATAAATATGAATATTTACATCGAATGAAAACTAATAATACCACTATTGATAATTACTCTATAATAAAGAGTATTTTCATCACTTAAAATTTGATAATACTTTAATACGAGATTTTTCTTTAACAATTGGAGTTTAAATGCTATAAGCTCCTTTATATATTACTAGTATTGAATAAACTTGGAATTTTTTAAGAACAAACTAAAATATTACATCATAAATGATAAATGTAACTCTTGAACTAATATAATTGGAAACTTAATCAAATCAAACCTCGATTAAAGGGTAGTCAAAGAATGGTGATAACAAATTCAAAGGATTTTGGGTTAATATTAGTGGGTCATCAATAAAAAGGTTGTTAGGATTCAATGGGGTTCGATGAGGGTTAATTCGTGAAGGTAGGCTTTTTATGGAGTAAGTGGGTTAAATCTAGGTGCCTTTATCATCTCGTATATCAAATCAAAAGTGTGGTCTCGACATGTATAAACGAGGCAAGTTCTAGAATAACAGTTCAAAGTTGACACACTCATAATCAATACAGTAAGCATGAAAAAGAATATATGCTCTATAAGGCTCAAAATCTCACAAAAATTATGGGTGTTTTTGACATCAATCCTTATAAATTCCAAATTTCAAGGTAATACTCAAATTCAGTTCAACAACCTATCAACTTTAATTTTTAGAAAGTAGGCTTATCATGCTTGATTCTCTAGTATTCTTCAAATTTAATCATCAATGAACAATTATCAATGACTTACTCAAAACCATGTCAATAACAATCATAAATCATTAGAAATTTCATCCTAATTAGTAATATGAGAAAAAAACTTTTGAACAAGTTTAAAATTCATGATTTTGAGAACAATGAAAAATTAGGCATTAATTTGAGAATTATGCAAAAGTTAGGCACTTTTATCCCCACACTTGGATGTACATTGCCATCAATGTACAAAGATAGGTAATAACAATTAATATAAGATCAAAAGAGAGGGATAGAGTGCCACTTCACGAATTTTGGGTGATTTTGGAGGATGGCGAGAGAAATATAAGTTGGAGGGTTGATGCGATTGGGTGTATCTTGATGATCTTTGTGCTAGATAAAGAAAATGGGTAGCCTGCAAAGACATAGTCAAGAAATCTAAAGAAACATTAACACTATACTAATATTAAAATTAAAGATAAAGGAAATAAAGAGAAGGAGACTAAGAAGAAAATTGAAATTGAAAGAAAAGACTAATGGACTAAGGGTCCTTATTGTTGGATGGTTCGCGAGGTGGGTGTGACCTCTAAGGTTGTGGTGCGTGATTCCCAAGTAGCCTTTAAAACCTAAAACCAAGAAACTAAATTAAAATAAACTAAACTAAGCATAAGATTGTTAAAGAGAAGGAAATTGAAACAAAAGAGAAAAAGAACATAAAAACTATATGGTCTCAAAGACCATTGGCTTGTTGTTTGAATGAAGCGGCTGGCATGGACTTATATAGATCAATCTCCCATAGGGAGATTGTAATTGGCCTCTTACGCTTCTTCGACATGATTTTAGTGTAGCTCAAGAGTCTGAACACCTTTTCTACTGCAAGACAGAAAAATTGAAAGAAAAAGGAGAAGGAAAGAAGATGGGGGAAAGGGGAAGGGTGTGGGGTTTAAATAGATTTTTACTTCTAACGCTATCCCACGCTCGTGTATCTAGGGTGTGTTAAATTATACGGCCGCATCGCACGGCCGTATTGTGGAGTGTGTCGTTCGTCCATGCTCGTGTTTCAGCCCATCATGCCCGTGTTTGTAAAGTCAGTATATGGGCACGAGTGTGACGCACGGGCGTGTTGTGCCTGAGCTCGATAAGTCAGTAGCCTCGCACGGTCGTGGGGCATGACCATGTTCTAGGCATGTTGGGGTGCCAAGCCCGTTTGTCTCTAATGCCACGCCCGTTTCTATAATGGCAGTGTTGACCCACGGCCGCCTCGCACAGCCGTGGTGGGGTAGGTGAGCCCGTGACTTTTGCTATTGGTTGGGGCAGGATTCACACGGCCTCTACTATGTCAGTACGGTAATTCAGAGTACCCACACAGTTATGGCCACGGCCGTGTGCTAGACCGTGTGGTTTAGGACTCTGTATTTTTTTTCAATTTATTGAATTCTAAAAGAGAAAAAAAAGATAAGAATAAAACTAAAACTACAAATTAGAAATTATTGTTAGTACTCGGGTTGCCTTTCGAAAAGCACTCAATTATAATCTTAAGCTAGACTCTTCAAAAAAGTTTTCGAGAGGTTTAAAGGTTTGAACATCTTCCCTCATGCTTATAGTTCTATTTTCATGACAAAGTTCAAGTCGAGAAGTGTTTACCTTAGAGGTGTCGAATGTTGAGTTGCTTCCCTCGACTGTTTCGTGTGGGAAGATATTGTGTAATTAAGAAGAATTTTTCCCTTTGGTTTCAAGTCTGTTGAAGTGATGTGGGGATCTGTTTTGTCTAACAGTACCTGGTCTCCTATCTTATAGTGGTTTGATGTTCCTACAGCTCTTCTTGTGGTTCCTCTAGTTTTACTTTGTGCGGTTCTTCTTTGACGTGTGTCCTCTACTCTTCAAACTTGTCTTTCCTAAGGTCTTGTCCTTTGTAAGATTCTTCTTTGTTGTTTTGGGACTTATGAGTCGGTTCAAGGTTGTCTTTATGTGGTGTTTCCTGCGATGAAAGTTGAACAATTTGATTATCTATTGAAGTGACTTTCTTACCTTCATCATCTGTTGTTCTGGCTGAGTCAAGAGCTTGAAGCTTAGTCAATTCATCTCCTACACGAAGTTTGAGTTCACCTGTGGTAACGTCAATTTTAGTTCTAGCAGTTGCTAGGAAAGGTTTTCCTAGAATTAAGGGGATTGAATTATCCTCATCCATGTCTAAAACAACAAAATCTATTGGGAAAACAAATTTATTGATTTTTACAAGAACGTCTTTAATAATGCCCCTAGGAATTCTAACAGTTTTATCAGCTAGTTGAATACTCATCCTAGTTTGTTTGGGCTTCCCTAGACCTAGTCGTTCAAACAATGCATGAGGCATGACATTTATACTTGCCCCTAAATCAGCTAACGCATTATCAATAGTTAAACTGCCAATTAAACATGGAATTGTAAAACTCCCTAGATCTTTTAACTTTCGTGGTAGTCTATTCTGTAACATTGCTGAGCATGTTGCGTTGAGTTCCACGTGGTGCTCTTCGTCTATTTTGCGTTTGTTTGTCAAGAGCTGTCTTAGAAATTTCCTCAAGTCTGGCATCTGGAAAAGAGCTTCAAGAAGGGGTATGTTAATATGTAATTTCTTTAAAATTTTAAGAAACTTACCAAACTGTTCTTCTGAGTCTTCTCTTTTCAAGGCTTCGGGATAAGGTATGCAAGGTTGGTACTCTTTAATTATTGGTTTTTCTTGTGCTACCTCTATTTTACCTTTTTCTTCCTTGGTTTCTTGTGCTGCGATGGGAGTGTCTACGTTTGTACTTTCTTGAGTTGTGATGACTTGGATCTGTTCTTTTGGGTTTATTTCTGTATTGCTTGGTAGACGTCCTTGTTGACGTTTGGAAATCAGCTTTGTGAGATGTCCCACTGACCTAGTAAGTTCTCCAACTTGAGTCTCAATCCCTTTGATCGATTTTTATCGTTCATCAAGTGCTGCTTTAGTCTTTTGGAAATGAGAATCTGTGGCTGCCATGAATTTTGTTAGCATCTCTTCGAGGTTTGATTTCCTCTCCTGTGGATATGGTTGATTTTGATAATTTGGTGGAGGTTCTTTTGGCCGTTTGGTGGTGGAAAGTATTTTAAAAGAAATTTTTGGTCATTTGATCCCATGAATTGACCCTCATGTTAACGAGTTCAACCAATGCTTTGCTTTATTCCTTAATGAAAAGGTCGACTTGATGAGATGTCCCACGACCGTAAGTTCTCCAACTTGATTCTCAATATTTGATCGATTTTGATAATTTGGTGGAATCTGGTTCTGAATTTCGTCAACATCTTTTCGAGGTTTGATTTGCTCTCTTGTGGATATGGTTGATTTTGCCTTTGATTTCCTTGATTTCCTTGTCCTCCCCACGAAAAATTTGGGTGGTTCCTCCAACCTGCGCTATAAGTGTTACTATAAGGATTATTATTGGATCTGAAATTGTTACCTTTATAGTTTGTCTGCACATGTTCTGCTCTTGGATGGTAGGGTGGGTACTCAGGATTCGCCACATTCCCACTTGCTACGCATTGCTTTACTGGGTGTACCTTCGAAGAACATAGATTATCAAGCTTTTTATTCATCATCTCCACCTGTGTTGATAGCATTGTTATTGCGTCTATGTTAAAAACTCTGGCTGGTTTTGTCGGTTTGGCCCTTGTAATTTGCCATTGATAAGTGTTTAACGACATCTCCTCAATAAAATCGTCAGCTGCTTCAGGAGTTTTGTTATTCAAAGTTCCACCGGCTGATGAGTCAATCATTTGCCTCGTTGAAGAATTCACACTGTTGTAAAAAGTTTGGACTTGAAGCCACAGAGGCAATCCTTGGTGTGGACATCTCTCAGGAGATCCTTATATCTTTCCCATGCATCATATAATGTTTCTGCGTCATTCTGCACAAAACAAGATATGTCATTCTTAAATTTGGCCGTTTTGGCTGGTGGAAAGTATTTTAAAAGAAATTTTTTGGTCATTTGATCCCATGTGGGGATTGACCCTCATGTTAACGAGTTCAACCAATGCTTTGCTTTATTCCTTAATGAAAAGGGAAATAACCGAAGACGTATGGCATCGTCAGAAACGCCATTTATTTTGAAGGTATCACAGAACTCTAAGAAATTAGCTATATGAGTATTCGGGTCCTTGTCCTGCAAACCATCAAATTGAACAAACTGTTGAATCATTTGTATTGTGTTAGGCTTTAATTCAAAATTATTAGCACTATAGCAGAGCACAGCAATACTAGATTCTCTCTGTCAAATTAGGTTTAGCATAATCATACATAGTCTGCGAACATTCATTCTTGCACATTTGGCGGTGGATTGTTTTCATCCATCCCTTCAGTAGGATTAGATCTGTCTTGTTCTTCTCTTTGGTAATCTAGAGCTCGTCTAATTTCTCTGCGGTTCCTGCGAGCGATAGCTTCAATGTCACTTTCGTACGCTAAAGGTCCTCTTAGGTTCCTTCTAGTCATATACGAGAGGTACCTGCAAGGAGAAGAAAGAAAGAAATTTAGTGTAAATAAAAATTTAACCTAAACTAAAAATAAAAGTAAATTGCGAAAAAATAAAATAAATGGCTAAAGTAATAGAAATAGAGTTTTCTTAATATTTTAATGTTCCCCAGACACGGCGCCAAAAACTTGATCGTGTCAAACAGTCGAGTTTGAATATTTTTAAAGAATGATCGAACCTGTAGACTATGACAATGATTGAGGCAAGTGCACCTATCGAACAATAGTATAGTTTAGGTAAGAGTATCTTATCGAACCCAAGGGAACCTAAAAGTACTACTACTCACTTTCTTTCTATTATTTAGCCTAAAATATGGAGTGATTGGTTTATTAAACTAATGAAAAATAAACTAGATGCAAAGACAAAAGAATGAAACTTTGGGAAAACACTGTGGGAAAACTCAGTTGATTTTAGACGATACCATCATGAAGAATTCACCTATGACTTCTCTTGTTATCTAACTTTTAATTCATATGACTTCTTTACTTAGCTTGATCCATGAGACTCCCTAACCTATATTAAACCCTCTCTCGAGGCGAATCACGTCTAACCTTAGGTTAATTAGTGGAACTCTTGTTCTCTTATAATAACCCCCAAGGAAGCGATAAATCGATCAATGGACTCCCATATTAGGTTTCACCTAATCAGCAAAATCTCGTAACTCTATCTCTAGGCGCCGATCAACTCCGCTTAATTATGTTAGATCTACTTTTAGGTAGGCTATTTTCCTCCTCCACCTAAGCACATCAGATTAAATTAAGCAACATAATTAAGAACAAACTAAGTACTTATCATATAATTTAGAAATCAAATAACAAAATCCCTCATAAGTTTCATCCCTTCACCATCTCAAGGGTTTAGTTCATAACAAAATAAGAAAACATCTCAAGAGAAAAGATGAAACAAAATATAAGAAATCCCTAAAACCCCCTGAAGGAATTGAAGAGGAGATCCTCTATCTTGAGTAGAACTCCGGCTTCTTGAGATGAATCAACTGGCTATCTTCGAGTAATTCCCTGAATAAAAGCTCTAGCAGAAAACTCTGCCTCCCCACTCTCTTAGAACAGCTGCCTTGGGTTGTTTATTTAGGCTCTTTAGATGCTTTACTTGGCTCTTAAGTACCTCCTTCAAGTAGAATTACTATTAAGGTGTTTAAATAGACTTAGGAGTATGTTTCTTTGGCTTCAAGCATCCAAATCCGAGTGAAATTTCTCATTCCTGTGGCAGGGGCACGACCATAGTACACGCTCGTGCAAATCATCTTTAGGCCGTGTCTCGATTCTGTCGATTAGGGCACGGCCGTTTAAATCGTGGCATGGCTATGTGAAGTAAGTGGCAACGCACTTCGATTTCCTCTTTGGCCCAACTTGGTCCATTTTAAGCTGTTTTATGTTCTTTTTATCCTTAAGTGCTTTCCTAAGTATAAGACATGAAAAGAAAGGATTAAGAGCACCTTTTTACATAAATCAGGGATAAATCATCCAAAAGCATACTAAATGTGGGATTAAAATATGTTACTTTTAGGGTTTATCAAATACCCCCACACTTAAGCTTTTGCTTATCCTCAAGCAAAATTCTTAACTTAAAATTAAAACGAACTTTCCATATTTCATAATTCCTATCGACAATGTCTCATCATAATTCATAGATAATTTATACATGGATAATTCAACTCAAAGAGTCCTAAAGATTCAATCAGGATAAGTCATACCTTTGTAGTACGAAAACATAGGTGTCTCCCCTTATCTGAATAATTACCTTTAATTCAAAACCGACAAGGATTGACATCCTCACTGAAGGTTCACTCAAATCACTCAAAGTGTTTAAGGTTCAAGAATAAGAACTCATAAGTCGAACCTGAAAAGTTAATCCCATAGGCTTGCCTAAAAATCAAATCTCCACCACTTTATATGAGATGATACACAGATCAAAAGGTCTTTATCAAGGTTGTAACGCGGCTAAGGTTAAGGGTGTGGATACAGGCTGAATTAGAGGGTTAGAATCGAGATTGAATTGACTAATTACCTAATCTAAAAAAAATGAACTAAATGTGAATATTTACATTGAATGAAAACTAATAATACCACTATTGATAATTACTCTATAATAAAGAGAGTTTTCATCACTTAAAATTTGATAATACTTTAATACGAGCTTTTTCTTTAACAATTGGAGTTTAAATCGCTAAGCTCTTTTATATATTACTAATATTGAATAAACACGGAATTTTTTAAGAACAAACTAAAATATTATATCATAATTGATAAATGTAACTCTTGAACAAATATAATTCGGTAACTTAATCAAATGAAACCTCGATTAAAGGGTAGTCAAAAGAATGGTGATAATAAATTCAAAGGGATTTTGGGTTAATATTAGTGGGTGAGTCAATAAAAAGGTTGTTAGGATTCAATGGGGTTCACTAGGGGTTTATTCGTAAAGGTAGGCTTTTTATGGAGTGAGTGGGTTAAATCCTAGGTGCCTTTATCATCTCTGTATATCAAATCAAAAGTGTGGTCTTGACATGTATAAACGAGGCAAGTTCTAGAATAACAGTTCAAAGTTGACACACTCATAGTCAATACAATGAGCATGAAAAAGAATATATGCTCTATAAGGCTCAAAATCTCACAAAAATTATGGGTGTTTTTGACATCAATCCTTATAAATTCCAAATTTCAAGGTAATACTCAAATTCAGTTCAACAACCTATCAATTTTAATTTTTAGAAAGTAGACTTATCATGCTTGATTCTCTAGTATTCTTCAAATTTAATCATCAATGCACAATTACAAATGACTTACTGAAAAACATGACAATAGCAACTATAAATCATTAGAAATTTCATCCTAATTAGTAATATGAGAAAATGCTTTTGAACAAGTTTAAAATTTAGGATTTTGAGAACAATGAAAAATTAGGCATTAATTTGAGAATTATGCAAAATTTAGGCACTTTTATCCCCCACACTTCAGATGTACATTGCCCTCAATGTACAAAGATATGTAATAACAATTAATATAAGATCAAAAGAGAGGGGTAGAGTTCCACTTCCTAAATTTTGGTGATTTTCGGGAGGATGGCAGAGAAATATAAGTTGGAGGCGCCGGTTTGATGGGGTGTATACCGATGATCTTTGTGCTAGATAAAGAAATTGGGTAGCCTGCAAAGATATAGCCAAGAAATCTAAAGAAACATTAATACTATACTAATATTATAATTAAAGATAAAGGAAATAAAGAGAAGGGACTAAGAAGAAAATTGAAATTGAAAGAAAAGACTAATGAACTAAGGGGTCCTTGTTGTTGGATGGTTCGCGAGGTGGGTCTGACCTCTAAGGCTGTGGTGCGTGATTCTAAATCAGCCTTTAGGACCTAAAACCAAGAAACTAAATTAAAATAAACTAAACTAAGCATAAGATTGTTAAAGAGAAGGAAATTGAAACAAAAGAGAAAAAGAACATAAAAACTATATAGTCTCAAAGACCCTTGGCTTGTTGTTTGAATGAAACGGCCGGCATGAACTTATATAGATCGGTCTCCCATAGGGAGATTGTGATTGGCCTCTTACGCTTCTTTAGCTTGATTTTAGTGTAGCTCAAGAGTCTGAACACCTTTTCTAGTGCAAGAGAGAAAAATTGAAAGAAAAAGGAGGAGGAAAGAAGATGGGGGGAAAGGGGAAGGGCTGTGGGGTTTAAATATATTTTTGCTCCACGCCCGTGTATCTAGGGTGTGTTGAATTATACGGCCGCATCGCACGGCCATGTTGTGGAGTGTGTAGTTCGTCTATGCCCGTGTTTTAGCCCATCATGCCCGTGTTTGTGAAGTCAGTATATGGGCACGAGTGTGACGCACGGGCGTGTTGTGCCCGTGCTTGATAAGTCAGTAGCCTCGTACGATCGTGGGGCACGACCGTGTTCTAGGCATGTTGGGGTGCCAGCCCGTTTCTATAATGGCAGTGTTAACCCACGGCCACCTCGCACTGCTATGGTGGGGTGGGTGAGCCCGTGACTTCTGCAGTTGGTTGGGGCAGGATTCTCACGGCCTCTACTATGTCGATCTGGTGATTGAGTACCCACGATTCTGACCCACTGCGTGTGCTAGGCCGTGTGGTGCAGGACTCTGCATTTTTTTTTCAATTTATTGAATTCTAAAAGAGAAAATAAAGATAAAAATAAAACTAAAACTACAAAATAGAAATTATTGTTAGTACTCGGGTTGCCTCCCAAAAAGTGCTCGTTTATACTCTGAAGCTAGACTCTTCGAAAAAATTTCAGGGAGGTTTAAAGGTTTGAACATCTTCCCTCGTGCTTATAGTTCTATTTTCATAACAAAGTTCAAGTCGGGAAGTGTTTACCTTGGAGGTGTCGATTGTTGAGTTGCTTACCTCGACTGTTTCGTGTGGGAAGATATTGTGTACCTTAAGAAGAATTTCTTCCTTTGGTTTCAGGTCTGTTGAAGTGATGTGGGGATCTGCTTTGTCTAACAGTACCTGGTCTCCTATTTCATATTGGTTTGATGTTCCTACGAGCTCTTCTTGTGGTTCCTCTAGTTTTACTTTGTGCTGTTCTTCTTTGACGTGTGTCCTCTGCTCTTCAAACTTGTCAATCCTAAGGTCTTGTCCCTTGTAGGATTCTTTTTTGTTGTTTTGGGACTTATGAGTTGGTTCAGGGTTGTCTTTATGTGGTGTTTCCTGCGATGAAAGTTGAACAATTTGATTATCTATTGAAGTGACTTTCTTACCTTCATCATCTGTTATTTTGGCCGAGTCGAGAGCTTGAAGCTTAATCGATTCATCTCCTACACGAAGTATGAGTTCACTTATGGAAACGTCAATTTTAGTTCTAGCAGTTGCTAGGAAAGGTCTTCCTAGAATTAAGGGGATTGAATTATCCCCATCCATGTCTAAAACAACAAAATCTACTGGGAAAACAAATTTATTGATTTTTACAAGAACGTCTTCAATAATGCCCCTAGGAATTCAAACAGTTTAATCAGTTAGTTGAATACTCATCCTAGTTTGTTTGGGCTTCCCTAGACCTAGTCGTTCAAACAATGCATAAGGCATGACATTTATACTTGCCCTTAAATCAGCTAAGGCATTATCAATAGTTAAACTACCAATTAAACATGGAATTGTAAAACTCCCTGGATCTTTTAACTTTCGTGGTAGTCTATTCTGTAACATTGCTGAGCATGTTGCGTTGAGTTCCACGTGGTGCTCTTCGTCTATTTTGCATTTGTTTGTCAAGAGCTATCTTAGAAATTTCCTTGACTTTAGCATCTGGAAAAGAGCTTCAAGAAGGGGTAAGTTAATATGTAATTTCTTCAAAAGTTTAAGAAACTTACCAAACTGTTCTTCTGAGTCTTCTCTTTTCAAGGCTTCAGGATAAGGTATGCGAGGTCGGTACTCTTTAATTACCGATTTTTCTTGTTCTACCTCTATTTTACCATTTTCTTCCTTGGTTTCGTGTGCTACGGTGGGAGTGTCTACCTTTGTACTTTCTTGAGTTGTGATGACTTGGATCTGTTCTTTTAGGTTTATTTCTGTATTGCTTGGTAGACGTCCTTGTTGACATTCAGAAATCAGCTTTGTGAGATGTCCCACTGACCTGGTAAGTTCTCCAACTTGATTCTCGATCCCTTTGATCGATTTTTATCGTTCATCAAGTGCTGCTTCAGTCTTTTAGAAACGAGAATCTGTGGCTGCCATGAATTTCGTCAGCATCTTTTCGAGGTTTGATTTGCTCTACTGTGGATATGGTTGATTTTGATAATTTGGTGGAGGTTAATGCCTTTGATTTCCTTAATTTCCTTGTCCTCCCCACGAAAAATTTGGGTGGTTCCTCCAACCTGCGTTATAAGTGTTACTATAAGGATTATTATTGGATATGAAATTGTTACCTATATAGTTTGTCTGCTCATGTTTTGCTCCTGGTTGGTAAGGTGGGTACTCAGGATTCGCCACATTCCCACTCGCTTCACATTGCATTATTGGGTGTACCGGCGAAGAACATAGATTATCAAGCTTTTTTTCATCATCTCCACCTGTGTTGACAGCCTTGTTACTGCGTCTATGTTAAAAACTCCGGGTGATTTTGTCAGTTTGGCCCTTGTAATTTGCCATTGATAAGTGTTTAACGACATCTCCTCAATAAAATCGTAAGCCGCTTCAGGAGTTTTGTTATTCAAAGTTTCACCGGCTGATGAGTCAATCATTTGCCTCGTTGAAGAATTCACACCGTTGTAAAAAGTTTGGACTTGAAGCCACAAAGGCAATCCGTGGTGTGGACATATTCTCAGGAGATCCTTATATCTTTCCCATGCATCATATAATGTTTCTGCGTCATTCTGCACAAAACAAGATATGTCATTCCTAAATTTGGCCGTTTTGGCTGGTGGAAAGTATTTTAAAAGAAATTTATCAGTCATTTGATCCTATGTGGTGATTGACCCTCATGGTAACCAGTTCAACCACTGCTTTGCTTTATTCCTTAATGAAAAGGGAAATAACCGAAGACATATGGCATCGTCAAAAATGCCATTTATTTTGAAGGTATCACAAAACTCTAAGAAATTAGCTATATGAGTATTCGGGTCTTCGTCCTTTAAACCATAAAATTGAACAAATTGTTGAATCATTTGTATTGTGTTAGGATTTAATTCAAAATTGTTAGCAGCTATAGCAGGTCTGACAATACTAGATTCTGCTCCTGTCAAATTAGGTTTAGCATAATCATACATAGTACGTGAAACATTCTGTTCTTACACATTTGGCGGTGGATTATTTTTGTCCATCCCTTCAGTAGGATTGGATTTGTCTTGTTCTTCCTAGTTTCTCTGCGACTCCTGCAAGCGGTAGCTTCAATGCCACTTTCGTACGCTAAAGGTCCTCTTGGGTTCCTTCTAGTCATAAACTAGAGGTACCTGCTAGGAGAAGAAATAAAGAAATTTAGTGTAAATAAAAGTTTAACCTAAACTAAAAATAAAAGTAAATTGCGAGAAAATAAAATAAATGGCTAAAGTAATAGAAATAGAGCTTTCTTAATATTTTAGTGTTCCCCGGCAATGGCGCTAAAAACTTAATCGTGTCAAACAGTCGAGTTTTAATATTTATAAAGAATGATCGAACCTGTAGACTAACTATGACAATGATTGAGGCAAGTGCACCTATCGAACAATAGTATAGTTTAGGCAAGAGTATCTTATCGAACCCAAGGGAACGTAAAAGTACTACTACTCACTTTCTTTCTATTATTTAGCCTAAAATATGGAGTGATTGGTTTATTAAACTAATGAAAAACTAAACTAGATGCAAAGACAAAAGAATGAAACTTTGGGAAAAGACTATGGAAAAACTCAGTTGATTTTAGACGATACCCTCAGGAAGAATTTACCTATGACTTCTCTTGTTATCTAACTTTTAATTCATATGACTTCTTTACTTAGCTTGATCCATGAGACCCCCTAACCTATATTAAACCCTCTCGAGGCTTAATAACGTCTAACCTTAGGTTAATTAGTGGAACTCCCATTCTCTTATAATAACCCCCTAAGGAAGCAGTAAATCAATCAATGGACTCCCATATTAGGTTTCACCCTAATCTGGCAAAATCTCGTAACTCTATCTCTAGGCGCTCAATCAACTCCGCTTAATTATGTTAGATCTAATTGTAGGCAGGGTCTATTCCTCCTCCACCTAAGCACATCAGATTAAATTAAGCAACATACTTAAGAACAAACTAAGTACTATTCATATAATTTAGAAATAAAATAACAAAATCCCTCATAAGTTTCATCCCTTCAGCCATCTGAAGGTTTAGTTCATAACAAAATAAGAAAACATCTCAAGAGAAAAGATAAAACAAAACATAAGAAATCCTTAAAACCCCATGAAGGAATTGAAGAGGAGATCCTCTGTCTTGAGTAGAACCCCGGCTTCTTGAGATGGATCAACTGGCTATCTTCGAGTAATTCCCTGAATAAAAGCTCTGGCAAAAAACTCGGCTCACCACTCTCTTAGAACGATTGCCCTGGGTTGTTTATATAGGCTCTTTAGATGCTCTGTTTGGCTGCTAAGTACCTCCTTCAAGTAGAATTACTATTAAGGTGTTTAAGCAGACTTAGGAATATGTTTCTTTGGCTTCAAGCATCCAAATCTGAGTGAAATTGCTCATTCCCGTGGCAGGGGCATGGCCATAGTACACGTCCGTGCAAATCATCTTCAGGCCGTGTCTCGATTCTGTCGATTGGGGCACGGCCGTTTAAATTGTGGCATGGTCGTGTGAAGTAAATAGCAAGGCACTGTCGTGTGGCTTGAAGTCCAGGCTGTGTTGATTTCCTCTTTGGCCCAATTTGGTCCGCTTTAAGCCTGTTTTACATTCTTTTTATCCTTAGGTGCTTTCCTGAGTATAAGACATGAAAAGAAAGGATTCAGAGCTCCTTTTTAAATAAATCAGGGTTAAATTATCCAAAAGCATACTAAATGTGGGATTAAAATATTTTACTTTTACGGTTTATCAGACCACATTTGGGACGTTGGCATCGATATGAGCTTTACGTGTAAGACCATGTCTGGTACATCGGCATCGTATTGAGTTGTATAAGACCCTGTCTGGGACAGTGGGATCGATATCTGAGTACGTGTAGGACCTCGTCTGGGATGTTAGCATTGTACAAATAATCCGAGCTTTATAATTATCCTATTAGATTCCTAGCGATTCAATGGGCAAAGTCCGAGCTATGAAAACTTAGGTGAAAGTATATTTGTTTCAGGTACATTCGGTATGTACACTAAGTGTGTATAAAAGGTAAGTACCTATGTGACTTTGATTTGAAGTATGTATGAATGAATATGAAATTGTGAATGAGATACAAGAATGATTATGAAAGAGCTATGTATATATATAATTCTTGAAATGATGAATGTGGTAAATATGGCCAAGAATATAGATTTAAGCATATATGTGAGAAATTTGCTATGAATATGAATTGTGCCAATGTTTATATAATGTTTATATTTGTATATAACTTACTAAGCTTTTGGAAAGCTTACTCTGTGTGTGTGTTTTCTCTGTTTTATAGATCGTCAAAGCTACTGAAGGCTGGGGACCGTCAAGGATCGTCATCACACTACTCAACTTGTTTTTGGTACATTTTGGAAGATGTATATATAGTTAGATATGACATGTATAGGCTAGTTATTGGGATAAGTTTGAAAGGTGAACTTAGCCATATATATTGGCTATTTATATGTTGGCATTATGCTTGAATGAATGTGTTATATGATGCATATCTTGATATGGTTTGAAGAACATGAAATGTTATGCTCATGATGTATATATTTTAGTCTTGAAAGTTGGCATGGTTGAATTTGGTATTGAATGTATAGGTTAAATAGTTATTTTGGTATGTTTTGGTTGCCATATATGCATGAGAAGTGTTGGTGATTGGTTTGTAGGTTTGACCCTAAGTGGGTGGCATTTTGGCCTTGCAAATAGCCTATAATGTCACATGGTTGTGGCACACGGGCATGCCTAGTGACCATGGGACTAAGTTAGTAGCTAGCTTAGGAGCACACGGCCAAGATACATTGGCATGTCTAGTAGCTGTGTGAAGAAGTCAGTATATGGCCTAGTAGCACACGGCCTTGGCACAAGGACGTGTCTGGTAGCTGTGTGGTTTTGACAAGATCAACCACGGCCAGGGTACATGGGCATGCTTGGTGGCCGTGGGGTAAAGTCAATTTCGACCACGGGGTAGACATACGGGGGTGTCTAGCAGCCGTGGAAGGCACATGGCCTGCTCACACATGCGTGTAACCCCTGAAATTTTGAAAAGTTTTAAATTTTTAAGAATTTCTGTATGTGTTTTGGTTTAGTCTCGACCGATTTATAAGCATGATTAAGGTCTCGATGACCTATTTAAGGGACTCTATGTTTGAGAATGACAAATGGTTGTATGAAATTTCTATAAATGTTTTCGATCTGTCTGGTAATATCCTTAACCCTAATTCAACGAAGGATACGGGATAAGGGTGTTACATTTGGTTGGTATCAAAGCTACGATTTAGTCAATTCTCGGACTAACGTAGTGTGTCAGAGTCTAGCTATACATACCATATATCTAAATTGTGATAGTGTGATGAATCCCGACGTATAAAATTTGATTTTGTATAGCAATGGATCTCGAAAAGAACCGTAGCTGATAACGTAGAAAGTAATGCGCCTACTCCCGCGCAAGGGGCAACGCCCTCTGATCCGATACCGGCTACGAGCGGTCAAGATGGAGAAGCTAAATAGGCTTTCATCTAGATGATGAGTCAATGGTTCACTTAATTTGTAAAGAATAACCCGACTATTTTGCAACCCCCGCCCCAAGTTAATCCCCCTCAAACATCTGATACACCTTTGACAAAAAAATTGAATTTCTGGAATAAGCCTCCAATTGACAAGATCTGAAAGTATGGGGCTGAAGAGTTCTGGGCTACAAATGACGATGATGCTGAAAAGGTGAGTTCTGGTTAGAAAATACTATTAGGGTATTTGATGAAATGTCTCTAGCTCTGGAAGATTGTATAAAGTGCATTATATCATTACTTCGAGATGCAGCTTACCAATGGTGGAAAACCTTGATTTCTATTGTTCTGAAAGAGCGTGTTACATGGGACTTTTCAGATCGAGTTCTAGAAGAAATACATCAGCGAAAGATTCATCGATCAAAAACGGAAGGAATTTTTGGAATTAAAATAGGTGAATAACTGTTACTGAATATGAGTGAGAGTTCGTGAGATTAAGTCAGTATGCTCGAAAGTGTATATCATCTGAAGCAATAATGTGCAAAAAATTCGAAGATGCTCTTAATGAAGACATACGTTTGCTAGTCTGGATCTTAGAAATAAAAGAATTTATTGTACTCGTTGATCGAGCATGCAAAGCTGAAGCACTCGAGAAAGATAAAAGAAAGGCTGAGTCTGAAGCACAAGATATGAGAAAGAGATTTTCGAGCAAGTCATTTTAGTCTACTTTGAAAAGATTCATAAATGATCAAAGTCATTCAAGAGATAATGTGGGACATTTAAACAGAAATCGAGTTAAATCGCAGATGAGTTCCAAAACTCCAGCAACTTCAGTGGCCATTGTTGGTAATGTCCGGACCAAGAGACCCGAATGTAAACATTGTGGAAAAAGGCATCCGAAAAGCTGTAGATTAAATGACAAAGCTTGTTTCAGATGTCGATCACTTGATCATTTTATTCGTGATTGCCCTGAGTCTGTCAGACCAGAGATTGTTCAGAATCTGAGACCTGATAATGCACCTGTGAGAGGTAGACCTTCAAAGAATGTAAGAAATGTTAGTGGTAGTCAGAGAACTACGAGAGACACTGTTGCAAGATCTGAAGCTAGAGTGCCTGCGAGAGCGTATGCTATTCGAGCTCGTGAAGAAGCTTCATCTCTAGATGTTATAACAGGTACTTTTACACTTTATGATACTTCTGTGATTGCATTGATAGACCCTGGTTCTACGCATTTATATATATGCATGAATTTAGTATTCAGTAAGACTTTGCCTGTAGAGTCTACTAAGTTTGCTATAAAAGTATCGAACCCCTTAGGTAAAAGTGTCCTTGTCGACAAAGTATGCAAAAACTGTCCGTTAATGTTTCAAGATATTTGTTTCCCTGCTGATTTGATGCTTTTGCCATTTGATGAGTTCGATATTATTCTGGGTATGGACCGGTTGACATTGCATGATGCTGTTGTGAATTGTAAAAGAAAAACTATTGAATTGAGATGTCCGAATGATGAAACTGTATGGGTTGAGTCTAATGATTTGAATGGATTGCCTGCTGTGATATCTGTAATGAAAGCTTAAAGATATGTGAAAAAGGGGTATGAGGCATATTTTGCTTATGTGATTGATTTGAAAGTGTCTGAAAAGAGTTGAATTAGTGCCTATTGTCTGTGAGTTTTCTGATGTATTCCCTGAAGAGTTACCGGGTTTGCCTCTGATTCGTGAAGTTGAGTTTGGTATTGATCTGTTGCCTTGTACCACACCTATTTCAATAGCTCCGTATAGAATGACACCAATAGAATTGAAAGAGTTAAAGTCACAGTTGCAAGAATTGACTGATAGAGGATTCGCTAGACCGAGTTTTTCACCTTGGGGTGCTCATGTTCTGTTTGTGAAAAAGAAAGATGGTACGATGAGAATGTCTATCGATTATTGTTAGTTGAATAAGGTGATAATAAAGAATAAATATCCATTGCCTAGAATTGATGACTTATTTGATCAGTTAAAAGGGGCTACTGTATTTTCCAAGATTGATCTGAGATCGGGATATTACCAGTTGAGAGTGAAAGATTCAGATATGTCGAAAACTACTTTCAGAAGGAGGTACAAGCATTATGAATTTTTGGTTATGCCATTTGGACTAACCAATGCCCCTACTATTTTTATGGATCTGATGAATAAAATTTTCAGACCGTACCTAGATCGATTCTTTGTGGTGTTCATAGATGACATATTGATTTATTCATGTAATGAAGATGAGCATGCTGAACATCTGAGGATTGTTTTGCAAACTTTAAGAGAAAAGAAATTGTATGCGAAATTCAGCAAATGTGAATTATGGTTACATGAGGTTAGTTTTTTGGGACATATTATGTCAGCTTCTAGGATTCGTGTTGATCCGAGCAAGATTTTTGCTATTCTAGATTGGAAACCTCCAAAGAACGTGTCTGAAGTCTGTAGTTTTCTAGGACTAGCTGGTTATTATCATCGATCTGTGAAAGGATTTTTAGTGACAGCTACTCCGTTGACTAGATTCTTTAGAAAGATGTTAGATTTGAGTGGTCTAATAAATGTCAGAAAAGTTTTGATCAATTAAAAACTCTGATAACAGAAGCTCTAGTGCTACTATAGCCAGAATCGGGCAAAGAATTTGTGATTTATAGTGATGCTTCATTAAACGGTCTGGGATGTGTTTTGATGCAGGAAGGCAAAGTTGTAGCTTATTCCTCGAGACAATTGAAGCCTCATGAAAAGAATTATCCAACGCACGACCTTGAGTTAGCTGCGATTGTGTTTGCACTTAAGATCTGGCACCATTATCTATATGGTGAGAAATGTCATGTGTTTTCAGATCATAAAAGTCTAAAATATTTGATGACCTAGAAAGATTTGAACCTGCGTCAAAGGAGATGGTTAGAGTTGTTAAAAGATTATGAGCTTGTGATAGATTATCATCCGGGTAAAGCAAACGTTGTTGCTGATGCATTGAGTAGAAAATCATTGTTTGCACTACGTGCTTTGAATGCTCAGTTAGATTTATCTGATGATAGTTCTTTGATAGTTGAATTAAAAGAGAAAACATTGTTTACAGAAAATATGTGATGCTCAGAAGGTTGATAATGAATTGTTATCGAAGCGAGCTCTATGTGATTCAAATTCTGAATCTGAATTTCAAATTGTTGATAATTGCTTGAGATTCTAAGGTCGTATCTGTGTTTCGAGAAATTTGGAGTTGATCCAGCTAATTTTGAGTGAAGCATATAACAGTCATCTATCTGTTCATTCGGGAAGTATTAAGATGTACCATGACTTGAAATGACACTATTCATGGTCTGGTTTGAAATGAGACATTTTGAATTTGTTTCAAAATGTTTAGTTTGTTAGTAAGTAAAAGCCGAACATTAAGTTTCGTCTGGGTTGCTTCAATCGATTTTGATTCCTGAATGGAAATGGGATAGAGTAACAATGGATTTTATTTCGGGATTGCCTCTGACTCCGAGAAATTAAGATGTGATTTGGGTCATAGTTGATCGATTGACGAAATCTGCCCATTTTATTCCGATAAAATCCGACTACTCACTTGATAAATTAGCTGAGCTTTATATTTTTAAGATTGTGAGATTGCACGGGGTGCCACTATCCATTGTGTCAGATAGAGATCCGAGATTTCAATCGAGGTTCTGGAAGAAATTGTAAGAAGCTTTAGGCACGAAACTGCATTTCAGTACAACTTTTCATCCGCAGACAGATGGTCAATCCGAGCGGATCATTAAGATTCTAGAGGATATGTTAAGATGTTGCATTCTTGAATTCAACGGTACGTAGGAATAGTATCTGCCATTGATTGAATTTACATATAATAATACTTTTCAGTCAAGCATTAAAATGGCACCATATGAAGCTTTGTACAGATGAAAATGTTGTACACCTCTTTATTGGACCAAGCTCAATGAGATTAAGCTACCTAGAGTCGATTTGATAAAAGATTCAGAACAGAAAGTGAAACTGATCCGAGATTGTTTGAAAGCAGCATCTGATCGTCAAAAGCCATATACAGACTTGAAATGAAAAGATATAGAATTTAAGATCGGCGATAGAGTATTTCTGAAAGTGTCTCCATGGAAGAAAGTGCTTCGATTCAGACGTAAAGGAAAGTTAAGTCCAAGGTTCATCAGACCTTATGAGATCATTGAACGTGTTGGGCCTGTTGCATATAGATTGCTTTTACCACCTAAAATAGAAAAGATACACAATGTATTTCATGTTTCGATGCTCCGTAGATATTGTTCCGATCCGTCACATGTGATTACTCCATCTGAAATTGAAGTCCGATCAAATATGACATATGAAGAGGAACTAATTCGTATCTTAGCTTGTGAAGTGAAAAAGTTGAGAAATAAGAAAATTTCATTAGTGAAAGTACTGTGGAATCGACACGGAATAGAAGAGGCAACATGGGAGCCAGAAGATTCAATGAGACAACAATATCCGACTCTGTTTAACGGTAAGATTTTTGGGGACGAAAATCCTTCAGGGGGAGAATTGTAACAGTCCGATTTATACCCTAGTCAGAATAGTAGTTTCAGGACCACAAATCCGAGTCTGTATAATATTTTCAATATTATATTCTGTGCTATTGATGAATGTTTAAGCATGTGTTAAAGTTTCGTATGCTAATTTGTCCATTTATGTGTTTAATTTGATAAAAAGGATTGAATTGCATCAAATGCAAAATTAGTATGCTATTTGTTAAAATATCAATGTGTTCTGGCTTTGTAAAGGTGAAGGTTTTATGTGGCAATTAAGCCAAAACTTTCGTAAGTGGGCGGCAAAGGTCATAAATTACCTCGTGTTAATATGTTATATATGTTTTATTACAAGGAAAAAAATTGGAAATTAGTTATTAAAGGATTATAATAATATATGAACATGAAACATAACTATTTTCTACTCATCTTTCACCGAAAATAAGAGAAAGAAAGAAGGGCTAGGTTCTTTTGATTTTCAGCAACTATTAAGCAAAATTAAGGTATGTTTTGGCTTTAGATTTTGATGATTTTTATGTTTCTAAGATTGTTGCTTAGTCTACTATCAAGCCCATGTCTCAATTTTGTGTATTGATGATGTTTGTGAGATGTGCCATTGATGATATGTTGAGCTTTATGATGAGCTTAGTTGTTAAATGAAAGATTTGAGCTAGATGAACATACTTGGTTCTTGAATTTTTGATGAATTTAGCTAATTAGGGCTAAATTGAGAAAATAGTAACTTGACGGATTAAATTGAAAATTTGATGGAAAATATGGACTTGTATGAGATGTATGAACATTCAGCTAAGCATGAGTATGAGATGATTTTGTGAATTTAATGTTTTGAGAAAAATAGATTAAATTGACAAATTGTGCAAATGTGAGGGTTGAATTGCAAATAGCCTTAAATGTGTGTCCTTGGATTGAATTGAAAGAGTTAGTGAATAAAAGAATTAATTCTGAATATGTATAGATCAAGAATCGAGGAAAACGGACTTAGATCGTGGGAAAGCAAAAGTAATCGAGTAGCCGTTTCCATTTCCGTAAAATCGAATCCGAGGTAAGTCATATTACAAATAAATGTAATTGTATTGAATTGAGTATATTTATATGACTATCAATGATAATGAATGGTTAAGAGATGCTATGTACATGAATTTTGAGATAAGGTTGATATAGTGATAAGTCTGAGAAGTCCCGTACGAACCTAGGAATAGATAGGATTAGCTATGTCATGACATAGGTATATGTTCTATTTTATAATGTAAGACCACGTCTGGGACGTTAGTGTTGATTCGAGATTCGTGTAAGACCACATCTGGGACGTTGGAATCGATATGAGCTTTACGTGTAAGACCACGTCTGGGACGTTAGCATCGATATGAGCTTTACGTGTAAGACCATGTCTGGGACATCGACATCGTTCTAAGTCGTATAAGACCTTGTCTGGGACAGTGGCATCGATACCTGAGTATGCATAAGAACTCGTCTGGGACGTTGGCATTGTACGAATAATTCGAGCTTTACAAGGATCTTATTAGATTCCTAATGGTTCAACGGGCAAAGTTTGAGCTATGCAAACTTACGTGAAAGTATATTCGTTTTAGGTACGTTTGGTATGTACACTAAGTGTGTATAAAAGGTAAGTACCTATGTGACTTTGATTTGAAGAAATGTATGAATGAATATGAAATTGTGAATGAGATACAAGCTATTTATATATATAATTCTTGAAATGATGAATGTGGTAAATATGGCCAAGAATATAGATTTAAGCATTTATGTGAGAAATTTGCTATGAATATGAATTGTGCCAATGTTTATATAATGTTTATATGATTTACATATTAAGTTTGTTTGTATATGACTTACTAAGCTTTTGGAAAGCTTACTCTGTGTGTGTGTTTTCTCTGTTTTATAGATCGTCAAAGCTACTGAAGGCTGGGGACCATCAAGGATCGTCATCACACTACTCAACTTGTTTTTGGTACATTTTGGAAGATGTATATATAGTTAGATATGGCATGTATAGGCTAGTTATTGGGATAAGTATGAAAGGTGAACTTAGCCATGTGAATTGGCTATTTTTATGTTAGCATTATGCTTGAATGAATGTGTTATATGATGCATATCTTGATATGGTTTGAAGTACATGAAATGGTTAAGTTGTTTGGTAAGTATTTGGATGAATTATGCTCATGATGTATATATTTTAGTCTTGAAAGTTGGCATGGTTGAATTTGGTATTGAATGTATAGGTTAAATAGTTATTTTGGTATGTTTTTGTTGCCATATATGCATGAAAAGTGTTGGTGATTGGTTTGTAGGTTTGACCTTAAGTGGGTAGTAACACCCCGCACCCAAGACAGATACTAGGTCTAGATACGAGACATTACAATGCTTGAACTCACTGAAACATGTACTTACGGGCCATAAAATTTCGTTCTGACTTAAAAACTTCACTTTCTTAGTCAACCCATATAACAAGGGCCTACAAGGCCTTTAACTCATGTCAAAAGATTTTCGGAATTAAATCAAATACTCATTTTTTTGAAGCAAGGTTCACACGCCCGTGTGACTTGGAACATGCCCGTGTACCTTTAAGCACACCCATGCCCTCAACCCGTGGAGAGCTACTGACTATTTCCACACGGCTTAGACACGCCCATGTCTTCCAACCGTGGGAGGTTATTGACTAATTTCACACGGTCATGACACGCCCGTGGGCTTAGACCGTGTGCTAATCCTTGATATACTGACTAAATTAACACGGTCTGGGCACACGCCCAGATCCAAACCGTGTGTCTTACATGGCATACACACATGGCCGTGGGATTTGCCCGTGGCCTATTATGATTAATAATACTAAGGTGCAGGGTTAACACGGCCTTGACACACGCCCGTGTGTCCAACCGTGCCGACACTTTAAGGCTATTTACCAAGCCATTTGCCACCCTAAAAAGAAGATCATACTTAAACTCAAATCAACAATGCAATAACAACCCATCTTTTATGATTAATACTACATGCTTCATTGATCTCAATAAACATACATACTTAGTCAAATACAAAAGAATAATGAACTTGATGGCCTATACAATGGCCTTTCTTAAAGCATATACACAAAATGAAGGCTTCCTATACATGCCATCCTTAGTAAAGTAACTTGGCTATACCAAAATAAGAGTTGATAGTGTGCTACGAGCTCCGACTTTAATGATCCACTAGTTAGCTTGGCGGGACTGCATAGTAAGAAAGAATCATAACGTAAGCATATAGCTTAGTAAGTTTGTATGTACAACAAATATCAATATACTTGCTTAACATAAACCGTCTAGCTTACAATGGTATCATAATTTTAGCTATAAAGCTTACTTACTCATACTTGATTCTTACATTTCTTATGATACTTAACATTCTCATACTTGTAAGGTAAACATGGTACCTGTATCACTTGATCACATTGATCAGTATACCTTAATAATAATAATCATAATCTTTACTTCCTTATTCATAACATGAATAATACTCAGTTTCATCTTGATACTAACTTTTCTTTCTTAGCTTTCTTGATATCTTCTTTTTGACTTACTCGTTTGCCCGATGAATTTCTGCGAATAACCGAGGATACTAAATCTAGACCCACATAACTTGATACCAAAGCCATGTCTTCGGTATGGTATTACATGGAATATCTCATCTTGGTTTCAAGGCCATGTCTTGACATGGACTTATATGAAGTCTTACTCTTGATAACATACTCAATGCCAAGCTTGCCTTGGACTTACATGATATCTTGATCAATGCCAAGCTTGCCTTGGACTTACATGATAACTGACTTACATGATATCTTGATCAATGCCAAGCTTGCCTTGGACTTACATGATATCTTGTGTGGTAGATCGAGTATCCTGGGAAATTCATCTTAAATCAGGACTTGCTCGTACTTATTATCGTGATTTCTTGCTTGAACATAACATGATCATTTCATACAATTATTGTACATTATACTAAGCAAATTAATGATAAAAATCATAAAACTTAGAAATCATACAAACTTACCTCAATATACAAAATGTATGTATGCAATTTAGTCCACAACTTTGTTCTTGCCTCGATTTCGATCCGGCCTTCGTTTTTCTTGATCTATAATCATAAATAGATCATTTAATAATCATATTGACTAAATTAACACATAACTCACATTTTGGCAAAATTACTATTTTACCCTTATACTATCTAATATTTGCACTTTTGCCCAATTCTCGTAAACTGATTTTCATGAAACTTTCTTAAACTTCATGCTTAGCTGAATCATTTTCTCTTCTATAACAATCATCAATTCTCACTATTTCTAGTAGGTATGACCAATTTTATAACAATTACAAAATGGTCCCTACTACCATTTTTCATGAAACTCATTAAGGAAAAGATGTTTATCTAACATCAAACTCTCTTAAACTTTCATAAAACATCATTTAACAAGCATATCATTCAAGGTTAAATTTTGAACATGCATCTTAGCTCATTTTATAGCTAAAATTAGCTAATTCATATCGAGAACTTCAAAATACGAAAAATATTAAAAGCGGGCTAAGATGAACTTACTATGAGCTTGAAAAAATGAAGAACCCTAGCTATGGTGTCTTCAAATTTTCTAAGAGACAAGGAAGAAGATGAGTGAATTTTCTCATCTTTTTCCATTTAAAACACTTAATAGGCAAATGACCAAAATGCCCTTCCTCATAAAAATTCTATTTAACTCCATCTCAAGGTCAATTTTGTCCAAAATTTTATTTTGGGAAAATTGCTATTTAAGGCTCATAATTATTATTCTAAAGCTATTTCATGCAGAAAGCTTCTAGAAACTCATATATTGCAACTTTTGCAATGTAGTCCTTTTTGGACCAACTGACCTCAACTTAATAAAATTGCTTTACAAAACTTTCATACTAACGTGCAAACATGACATAAACTTGAAAAACTCATAAATTCACCTCGGGTTCGTGGCCTCGCATCACTATCCCTACTAGGCTCTAAATCGGGCTGTTATAATTCTCCCCCTCTTAGAAATTTTCGTCCTTGAAAATCTTACCAGCAAAAAAGGTTTGGATACTGGTTTCTTATACTCTCTTCTGGTGCCCATGTAGATTCTTTGATTCCATGTCTTTGCCACAATACTTTTACTAAGGCAATACTTTTATTCCTCAGTTGCTTGACTTCCTGAGCCAAAATCTTGACTGGTTCTTCACCATAAGTCATGTCGGGGTAAATTTCTATTTCTGAAGGGGTAATTACATGTGAAGGGTCTGATCTGTAGCGTCACAACATTGACACGTGAAACACATCATGTATCTTTTCTAATTTTGAGGGCAAAGCCAAATGGTAAGCTACCGGTCCAACTCTCTCAGTAATCTCGTAAGGTCCAATGAAACGTCGACTTAATTTGCCTTTTCGGCCAAATCTGAGGACTTTTCTCCATGGTGACTCTTTCAAGAAAATTTTATCCCCAACTTGATACTCTATCTCTTTTCTCTTTAAATTCGAATAGGATTTCTGTCTGCTTGATGCAGCCTTTAAATATTCTCGAATCACTTTCACTTTCTCTTCAGCTTCTTTAACCAAATCAACCCTGTGAATTTGGTTCTCTTTAGTGTTTTTCACTTACGCCCATATAGGGCCTCATAAGGTGCCATCTTTAAACTCGACTGAAAGCTATTATTATAGGCGAATTCTACCAATGGGAGAAACTCTTCCCAATTTCCTTGGATTCCAAAACAGAACATCTGAGCATGTCCTCGAGTAATTGAATTAACTTTTCTGACTGACCATCAGTCTGAGGGTGAAAAGCTATGCTAAAACTCAATTTTGTACCCAAAGCTTCTTGCATCTTCTTCCAGAATCTGGATGTGAATCTCAGATCTCTATCCGATATGATCGATAAGGGAACTCTGTGAAGTCTTACTATTTTTGAAACATACAAGTTTGCCAACTTGTCTAGTAAGTAATCCACTCGTACAGGTATAAAGTGGGCTGACTTTGTGAGTCTATCAACAACTACCCAAACAACATCTTTCTTGCTCGGAGACAATAGTAAACCCATTACAAAATCCATGGTGATATGGTCCCATTTCCACTCGGGAACCAAGATAGGCTGAAGCAAACCCGAAGGTACTTGGTGCTCAGCTTTTACTTGCTGACAAATCATGCACTTGGAAACAAATTCTGAAATGTCTTTCTTTTCGGCCACCAATACTATCGCTTTAAATCATTATACATCTTGGTGCCACCCGGATGTACAGATAAACATCCGTTATATGCCTCGTGCAAAATTTTCTGAATAAGCTCCTCTTTTCTTGGCACACAAAATCTATCTCTAAACATTAAATATCCATCAAAATTAATCCGAAAGTCGATTCAAAGACCGACTGACCGAGCTCTCTTAACTTGCAATTCGCTATCTTTTTTCTGAGCCTCCAAGATCTCTTGAAGGAATATTGGTCTAGCTCTCAACTCAGCTAAAATAGAACCATCATCGGATAAAGATATTTTTGAATTCAATGCTCTTAAGGCAAATAGGGATTTTCTGCTTAACGCATCGGTGACCACATTCGCCTTTCCAGGATGGTAATCAATGACCAACTAATAGTCCTTTATCAATTCTAACCATCTTCGTTGTCTTAAGGTCTACTCTTTCTGCATCATCAAGTACTTCAAGCTTTTGTGATCGGTAAAAGTCCGACATCGTTCACCATATAAATGGTGTCTCCAAATATTCAGAGCGAAGACTATGGTAGCCAATTCAAGGTCATGCGTCAGATAATTTTTCTCATGAGGCTTTAACTGTCTGGAGGCATAAGCAATTACCTTGCCTTCTTGTATGAGTACACAACCTAATCAATTTAAGGATGCATCGCTATAAATTATGAATTCTTTCCCTGCCTCGGGTTGTACTAAAATTGGAGCTTCTATCAGCATTGCTTTCAACTTTTCAAAACTTTGTTGGCATTTTTCCGACCACTCAAACTTTACATTCTTTGTAATAATTTAGTCATCGGGATTGCAATCATAGAAAACCCTTGGACAAATCGTCTGTAGTAGTCGGCTAGGCCCAGAAAACTTCTAATCTCTGTGATGTTCTTTGGCGGTTTCCTGTCTATTATAGCTGAGATCTTACTTGGATCTACTCGGACTCCATCTCTCGAGACAATATGTCCCGGGAATCCCACTTCCTTGAGCCAAAACTCACTTTTACTAAATTTGGTATACAACTGATTTTCTCGAAGAGTCTGTAAAACTATCCGTAGATGATTAGCATGTTCATTCTCGTCTCGAGAATAAATCAATATGTCGTCAATAAAAACGACTAGAAACTTGTCAAGGTATGGTCTGAAAATGCGGTTCATTAAGTCCATGAATATCGTAGGAGCATTGGTCAACCCAAAGGGCATGACTAAAAATTCATAATGCCCATACCTCGTTTGAAAGGCAGTCTTGGATACATCTGAATCTTTCACTCTCAGCTGGTAGTACCTTGATCTCAAGTCTATTTTGGAGAACACAGTCGCTCCTTTCAATTGATCAAACAAATCGTCGATCCTAGGTAATGGGTACTTGTTCTTTACTGTCACTTTATTTAGCTGACGGTAATCAATGCACAATCTCATGGTGCCATCATTCTTTTTCACAAACAAAACCGGAGCGCCCCATGGCGAACAACTTGATCTTGCAAAGCCTTTGTCTGTTAACTCTTGCAACTATAACTTCAACTCTTTCAACTCTGTTGGAGCCATTCTATAAGGAATAATGGATATTGGTACAGTACTGAGAGTTAGCTAATGCTGAACTCAACTTCTTTAACTGGTGGTAATCCTGGTAATTCCTCAGGAAAAACATCCACATACTCACATACTATCGACATTGATTCAATCTTTAACTTTGTCTCTTTATCATTTATTACAAAGGCTAAAAATGCCTCATACCCTTTTCTAAGATATCTCTGCGCCATCATATGAGAAATTATTACCGACGATCTACCTTGCTCATCTGATTCTAAATGAAGAGTATCCCAATTCTCACATCTCATCTCAATGTATTTCTTCCCACAATTTACAATTACATTATGAGTAGTCAACCAGTCCATACCAAGAATAAGGTTGAATTCATCAAATGGTAACAACATAAGATTTGCTTTAAAGCAATGACCTCTAATCATTAGTTGACAATCTTTACAAACTTTATCAACTAACATACTCTTGCCTAAAGGATTAGACACCTTAATCACAAATTTTATGGTATCTATAGGCACACCCAAATCGGGTAATAGTTTCATGCAAATGTAAGAGTGTGTGGATCCGGGATCTATTAAAGCAATAACTCTGGTATTGTAAAGAGAAAAGGTACCCGTAATAACATCAGGGGAAGATGACTCTTCGCGAGTACGAATGACATAAGTCCTTGCAGGCGCTCTACCCTCGGGTCTCACAGCCTGCTCTCCAGGGTTACCTCTTCCACTTGCCCCACTTCTTGGGGTCCCCCTCTGACTATACTCCTGGATCTCGGGTTCTGAGTTCTCTCTTCTTTAGTTATCTCTGGACAATCTTTTATGAAATGGTCTTGGGAACTTTAGCACCCTTTTAAGACCGAATCTTTCCGGATCGAGACATTACTAAGCTTGAATTCACTGAAACATGTACTTACGGGCTATAAAATTTCGTTCCAACTTAAAAACTTCACTTTCTTAGTCAACACATATAACAAGAGCCTACGAAACCTTTAACTCATGTGAAAAAACTTTCGGGATTAAAATCAAATAACTCATTTTTGAAGAGGGTTCACACGCCCGTGTGACTTGGAACATGCCCGTGTACCCTTAGGCACGCCCATGCCCTCAAACCGTGTAGGGCTACTGACTATTTAGACACGGCTTAGAGATGCCTGTTTCTACCAACCGTAGAAGGTTACTGATTAAATCAACACACTCTGGGAACACGCCCATGTCCAAACCGTGTGTCTTACACGGCACACACACACGGCCGTAGGATTTGCCCGTTGCCTATTATGATTAATAATACTAAGGTGTAGGGTTAACATGGCCTTGACACACGCCCGTATGTCCAACCGTGTGGGCACTTACAGGCTATTTACCAAGCCTTTAGCCACCCTGAAATGAAGATCATAACCATACACAATTCAATGATGCAATAATAACCCAATTTTAAGAATAATACTACATGCTTCATTGATCTCAACAAACATACATGCTTAGTCAAATTTGGCCAATCACTTAGCCATATACAAAAGAATAATAAACTTGATAGCCTTTACAAAGGCCCTTCTTAATACATGTCCACAAAATGAATGTTTCTTATACATGCCATACTTAGTAAAGTAACTTGGCTATACCAAAATAAGAGTTGATAGTGTGTTGCGAGCTCTGACTTTAATGATCCACGAATTAGCTTGGCGGGACTGCATAGAAAGAAAGAATCATAACGTAAGTATAAAGCTTAGTAAGTTTGCATGTAACAACTCATAGCATCATCATTGCTTAATATAAATCATTTCACATAAACAATGGTATTATGAATTTCAGCTAAAGAGCTTACTTACTCATATAGATTCTTACATGTCTCATGACACTTACTACTATCATACTTGTGAGGTAACCATGATACCTGTATCACTTGATCACATTGATCAGTATACTATAATAACAATAATCATGATATCTACTTTCTCATTCACAACATGAATAATTCTTAACTTCTTCTAACTTCATCTTGATACTAACTTTACTTTCTTAGCTTACTTGCTATCTTCTTTTAGCTTACTCATTTGCCCGATGAATTTCTGTGAATAACCAAGGATACTAAATCTCTTCCCATATAATATGATGCCAAAGCCATATCCTAGACATGGTCTTACATGGGTTATCTCATCTTGGTTTCAAGGCCATGTCTTGACATGGACTTGTATGAAGTCTTGCTCTTGATAACATACTCAATGCCAAGCTTGAGTCCTTGGACATACATGATAACTTGCTTGCTAACATGAGCAATGCCAAGCTTGCCTTGGACTTACATGATAACTTGCTTGCTAACTTGATCATTGCCAAGCTTGCCTTGGACTTACATGATATCTTGCTTGCTAACTTGATCAATGCCAAGCTTGCCTTGGACTTACATGATATCTTGTGTGGTAGATCGAGTATCTTGGAAATTCATCTTCAATCGGTACTTGCTTGTACTTATCATCATGATTTCTTGATTGAACATAACATGATCATTTCATACAATTATTGTACATCATATTAAGCAATTTAATGATAATAATCATAAAGCTTAAAAATCATACAAACTTACCTCAATATACAAAATGTATGTAGATGTACAATTTAGTCCTCAACTTTGTTCTTGCCTCGGTTTCGATCCGGGCTTCATTTTTCTTGATCTATAATCATAAATAGAGCATTTAAAAACCATATTGACTAAATTGACTCATAACTCATATTTTGGCAAAATTACTATTTTGCCCCTAACTTTCTAATATTTGAACTTTTGCCCCAATTCTCATAAAATGATTTTCATGCAACTTTCTTAAACTTCATGCTCAACTGAATCATTTTCTCTTCTATAACAATCATCAATTCTCACTATTTCTAGTAGTATGATCAATTTTATAACTGTTACAAAATGGTCCCTACTACTATTTTTCATGAAATTCATTAAGGAAAAGATGTTTATCTAACATCAAACTCTCTTAAACTTCCATAAAACATCATTTAACAAGCATGCCATTCAAGGGTATATTTTTGAACATGCGTCTTAGCTCATTTTATATCTAAAATTAGCTAATTCATAATATGGGAACTTCAAAAATACAAAAATATTAAAAACGGGGCTAAGATGAACTTACTATGAGCTTGAAAAAAATGAAGAACCCTAGCTATGGTGTCTCCAAATTTTTTGCAGCCACAAGGAAGAAGATGAGTGAATTTTTTCTCATCTTTATCCTATTTTAATCACTAATTAGGCCAAATGACGAAAATGCCCTTCCTCTTAAAAATTTCCATAATAGTCTCTTAAGGCCAATTTTGTCCAAAAACTAAATTTTGGGCAAATTGCTACTTAAGGACTCACAATTATTATTCTAAAGCTATTTCATGCAAAAAGCTTCTAGAAACTCATATATTGCAACTTTTACAATTTAGTCCTTTTTGGACCAATTGACCTCAACTTAATAAAATTGCTTTACAAAACATTCATGCTAGCATGCAAACATGGTATAAACTTGGAAAAGTCATAATTTCACCTCGGGTTCGTGGCCTCGGACAACTATCCTGACTAGGCCCTAAATTGGGCTATTATAATTCTCCTCTTTAGGGATTTTCGTCCTTGAAAATCTTACCAGCGAAAAGGTTTGGATACTGATTTCTCACTCTCTTCTGACTCCCATGTAGCTTCTTCGATTTTGTGCCTTTGCCACAATACCTTTATTAAGGAAATACTCTTGTTTCTTAGTTGCTAAACTTCCCGAACCAAAATCTTGACTGGTTATTCACCATAAGTCATGTCGGGACGAATCTCTATTTTCGAAGGGGCATGCGAAGGGTTTGATCTGTAGCGTCGTAACATTGACACGTGAAACACATCATGTATCTTCTCTAATTCTAAAGGCAAAGCCAAACGGTAAGCTACCAGCCCAATTCTCTTCGTAACCTCGTAAGGTCCAATGAAATGTGGACTTAATTTGCCTTTACGACCAAATCTGAGAACTTTTCTCCATGGTAATACTTTCAAAAAGACTTTATCCCCAACTTGGTACTCAATCTCTTTTCTCTTTAAATCCGAATAGGATTTCTGTCTGTCTGAGGCAGCTTTTAAACATTCTCGAATTATTTTCACTTTCTCTTCAGCTTCTTTAACCAAATCAACCCCGTGAATTTGGTTTTCCTTGAGTTCAGTCCAAAACAAGGGAGTTCTGCACTTACGCCCATATAGGGCCTCATAAGGCGCCATCTTTAAGCTCGATTGAAAGCTATTATTATAGGCGAATTCTACCAGTGGGAGAAACTTTTCCCAACTGCCTTGGAATTCCAAAACATAACATTTGAGCATGTCCTCGAGTACTTGAATTAACCTTTCTGACTGACCGTCAGTCTGAGGGTGAAAAGCGGTGCTAAAACTCAATTTTGTACCCAAAGCTTCTTGCAGCTTCTTCCAGAATCTGGATGTGAATCTCGGATCTATATCTGATATGATCGATAAGGGAACTCCATGAAGTCTTACTATTTCTGAAACATACAAGTTTGCCAACTTGTCTAGGGAGTAATCCACTTGTACAGGTATAAAGTGGGCTGACTTCGTGAGCCTATCAACCACTACCCAAATAGCATCTTTCTTGTTTAGAGACAACGGTAAACCCATTATGAAATCCATGGTGATACGGTCCCATTTCCACTCGGGAATCAAGATAGGTTGAAGTAAACCCAAAGCTACTTGGTGTTCAGCCTTTACTTGCTGACAAATCATGCACTTGGTAACAAATTCTGAAATGTCTTTCTTCATTTTCGGCCACCAATACTGTTGCTTTAGATAATTACACATCTTGGTGCTACCTGGATGTACAGATAAACATCTGTTATGTGCCTCGTGCAAAACTTTCTGAATAAGCTCCTCTTTTCTCGGAACACAAACTCTATCTCTGAACATCAAGTATCCATCAGAATTAATCTGAAAGTCAGATTCAGCATCTGACTCGCATTGAGCTCTCTTGACTTGCAACTCACTATCTTTTTTTTGAGTTTCAAAGATCTCTTGAAGGAACATTGGTTTACCTCTTAGCTTAGCTAAAATGGAGCCATTGTCGGATAAGGATATCCTTGAATTCAATGCTTTTAAAATAAACAGAGACTTCCTGCTCAAAGCATCGGCGACTACATTCGCCTTTCATGGATGGTAGTCGATGACCAACTCATAGTCCTTTATCAACTCTAACCATCTTCGTTGTCTTAAGTTCAACTCTTTCTGCGTCATCAAGTATTTCAAACTTTTGTGATCTGTAAAAATCCAACATCGTTCACCATAAAAATGGTGTCTCCAGATCTTCAATGCGAAGACTATGGCGGTCAATTCTAGGTCATGCGTCGGATAATTCTTCTCATGAGGTTTTAACTATCTTGAGGCATAAGCAATCACTTTGCCTTCTTGCATGAGTACACAGCCCAATCCATTTAAGGATGCATCGTTGTAGACTTCAAATTCTTTCCCTGATTTGGGTTGTACTAAAACTGGAGCTTCTGTCAGCATTGCTTTCAACTTCTAAAAACTTTGTTCGCATCTTTCTGACCACTCAGACTTCACTATCTTCTGTAATAATTTAGTCATCAGGGTTGCAATCATAGAAAACCCCTTGACAAATCATCTGTAGTAGCCGGCTAGGCCCAGAAAACTTCTAATCTCTGTGATGTTCTTCGCTGGTTTCCAGTCTATTATAGCTGAGATCTTACTTGGATCTACTCGGACTCCATCTCTTGAGACAATATGTCCTAGGAATCCCACTTTCTTGAGCCAAAATTCACTTTTACTGAATTTGGCATACAACTTATTTTCTCGAAGAGTCTGTAAAACAATCCATAGATGATCAAAATGTTCATCTTCATCTCGAGAATAAATCAGTATGTCATCAATAAAATGACTACAAACTTGTCAAGGTATGGTCTGAAAATGCGATTCATTAAGTCTATGAATATCGCAGGAGCATTGGTCAACCCAAAGGGCATGACTAAAAATTCATAATGCCCATATCTTGTTCGAAAGGAAGTCTTGGATACATCTGAATCTTTCACTCTTAGCTGGTAGTACTTGATCTCAAGTCTATTTTGGAGAACACAGTCGCTCCTTTCAATTGATCAAAAAAATCTTCGATCCTAGGTAATGGGTACTTGTTCTTTACTGTCACTTTATTAAGCTGACGGTAATCAATGCACAATCTCATGGTGCCATCTTTCTTTTTCACAAACAAAATCGGAGCGCCCCATGGTGAACAACTTGATCTTGCAAAACTTTTGTCTGTCAACTCTTGTAACTGTAACTTCAACTCTTTCAACTCTGTTGGAGCCATTCTATAAGGAGTAATGGATATTGGTACAGTACCGGAGTTAGCTCAATGCTGAACTCAACTTCTCTAACTGGTGGTAATCTTGGTAATTCCTCAGGAAAAACTTCCACATACTCACATACTATTGGTACTGATTCAATCTTTAACTCTGTCTCTTTATCATTCAATACAAAGGCCAAAAATGCCTCATACCCTTTTCTTAGATGTCTTTGCACCATCATATGATAAATTATTACTGACAATCTACCTTGCTCATTTGATTCTACATGAAGAGTATCCCCATTCTTACACCTTATCTCAATGTATTTCTTCCCATAATTTACAATTACATTATGAGTAGTCAACCAGTCCTTACCAAGAATGAGGTTGAATTCATAAAAAGGTAACAACATGAAATTTTCTTTAAAGCAATGACCTCTAATCATTAGTTGACAATCTTTACAAACTTTATCAACTAACATACTCTTGCCTAAAGGATTAGACACCTTAATCACAAATTCTATGGTATCTATAGGCACACCCAAACCGGGTGCTAATTTCATGAAAATGTAAGAGTGTGTGGATCCGGGGTCTATTAAAGTAATAACTTTGGTATTGTAAAGAGAAAAGGTACTCGTAATAACATCAGGGGAGGATGCCTCTTCACGAGTGCGAATGGCATAAGTCCTTGCAGGCGCTCTACCATCGGGTCTCGCGGCCTGCTCTCTGGGTTACCTCTTCCACTTGCCCCACTTCCCGGGTTCCTCTGCGGTCTCCCTCTGACCATACTCCTGGATCTCGGGTTTTGAGTTCTCTCTTCTTTAGTCATCTCTGGACAATCCTTTATGAAATGGTCTTGGGAACCACATCTAAAACATGCATTTCCGTGTGCTCGGCATTCTCCCAAATGGCATCTACCACATTGTGGACATTCTTGTCTGTCAGGTCTAAAATTCCTAACACTTGCAACTGAAGTGGTCTGTGCTTTATTTCCCGAATACTGCTTACTCTTGTCTTTCCTTGAAAACCCAGTGGAAGTAGCTGATCGAGTTGGAAAATCTCTTGAGTTCTTGGATGACGATTGGAACGACTTGTTCCACTGTCTCTTTCTAGAGTCGCGAGACTCCATTTCAAATTTCTTCTTCTCTTTTACTAGTTATGCGGCTTTGCAAGCCGTTTCCACTAGCACAACAAATTCTTTTAATTTGAGGATAGCAACAACCAGCTTAATGTCCTCTTTTAAAGCATCTTTAAACCTTTTACGCATAATGGCCTCAGTGGACACACATTCTCGAGTGTACTTGCTGAGTCGTACAAACTCTCACTCGTAATCAATTACTGACATCTTGCCTTGCTTCATCTCTAGAAATTTTTTCCTCTTCTAGTCTACAAACCTCTGGCTGATATACTTTTTCTTATACTCTTCTTGGAAGAATTCCCATGAGATCCTTTCCCTTGGTACCACTGACACAAGGGTGTTCCACCATTGGTAAGCAAAATCTCTTAAGAGAGAGACTACACACTTCATGCATTCATCAAAAGTGCAGGACAGTTCGTGAAATACGCTGATGGCATTCTCTAACCAGAACTCAGCACTTTCTGGATCATCATCTTTTCTAGCTCAAAATTCTTCTGCCCCATACATCCTAATCCTATCAATTGGAGGTTTACCTCCTCTTACCACCTCTACTACTTGAGGGGCTACTGGAGTAGGTTGTGGAACAGGTAGGGGTGGAGGGGGTTGTCCATTCGGGTTCGCTCGAATGAACTCCGTGTACCAGGCATCCATCATATGGAGGAAGGCTTCTCTAGCCTCTTCTCATCCTCCTTCTTGACTCACCGTAGTGGGTCTATTCTCATTCTCATACAGCACCGTCCCTTCTGCGGGAGCTAGTGCGTTACTTTCTACATCATTCTCCTCAACTCCTTCAGGATCCATTTACTATATGTATAAACATAATTTAAGTTGTCAGGAGTCATCACACTATCATTATAAAAACATTCTTACGTATGGAATGTATAGCTAGACTCATGCTCGTGCTACGTTAGTCCTAGAACTGACTAAATCGTAGCTCTGATACCACTAAATGTAACACCACGCACCCAAGACCGATACTGTGTCAGGATACGAGATATTACTATGCTTGAACTCCATGAAACATGTACTTACATGCGATAAAATTTTGTTCCAACTTAAAAACTTCACTTTCTTAGTCAACACATATAACAAGGGCCTACGAGGCCTTTAACTCATGTCAGAAAGCTTTCGAGATTAAAATCAAATAACTCATTTTTGAAGCAGGGTTCACACACCCGTGTGACTTGGAACACGCCGTGTACCCTTAAGCATGCCCATGCCCTCAAACCGTAGGGCTACTGACTATTTCCACATGGCTTAGACACGCTCATGTCTACCAACCGTGGAAGGTTACTGACTAAACCAACACGGTCTGGGAACACGCCCATGTCCAAACCGTGTGTCTTACACGACACACACACACGACTGTGGGATTTGCCCGTGGCCTATTATGATTAATAATACTAAGGTGCAGGGTTAACACGGTCTTGACACATGCCCATGTGTCCAACCGTGTGGGTACTTACAGGCTATTTACCAAGCCTTTAGGCACCCTGAAATGAAGATCATAACCATACACAATTGAACGATGCAATGACAACCCAATTTTAAGAATAATACTACATGCTTCATTGATCTCAACAAACATACATGCTTAGTCAAATTTGGCCAATCACTTAGCCATATACAAAAGAATAATAAACTTGATAGCCTTTACAAAGGCCCTTCTTAATACATGTCCACAAAATGAATGTTTCCTATACATGCCATACTTAGTAAAGTAACTTGGCTATACCAAAATAAGAGTTGATAGTGTGTTGCGAGCTCCAACTTTAATGATCCACGAATTAGCTTGGCGGGACTGCGTAGAAAGAAAGAATCATAACGTAAGCATAAAGCTTAGTAAGTTTGCATGTAACAACTCATAGCATCATCATTGCTTAATATAAAACATTTCACATAAACAATGGTATTATGAATTTCAGCTAAAGAGCTTACTTACTCATATAGATTCTTACATGTCTCATGACACTTACTACTATCATACTTGTAAGGTAACCATGATACCTGTATCACTTGATCACATTGATCAGTATACTATAATAACAATAATCATGATATCTACTTTCTCATTCACAACATGAATAATGCTCAACTTCATCTAACTTCATCTTGATACTAACTTTACTTTCTTAGCTTACTTGCTATCTTCTTTTAGCTTACTCATTTGCCCGATGAATTTTTATGAATAACCGAGGATACTAAATCTCTTCCCACATAATATGATGCCAAAGCCATATCCTAGACATGGTCTTACATGGGTTATCTAATCTTGGTTTCAAGGCCATGTCTTGACATGGTCTTATATGAAGTCTTGCTCTTGATAACATACTCAATGCCAAGCTTGAGTCCTTGGACATACATAATAACTTTCTTGCTAACTTGAGCAATGCCAAGCTTGCCTTGGACTTACATGATAACTTTCTATGAGCTTGAAAAAAATGAAGAACCCTAGTTATGGTGTCTCCAAATTTTCGGCAGCCACAAGGAAGAAGATGAGTGAATTTTTCTCATCTTTACCCTATTTTAATCAGTAATTAGGCCAAATGACCAAAATGCCATTCCTCTTAAAAATTTCCATAATAGTCTCTTAAGGCCAATTTTGTCTGATTTGGGCGGCATAAAGAGGAATATTTGGAAAGAAAAAGGAATGATTTTGAGGGTTGGAAAAATGGTTTATTGGAAGTAAAAATAGTAGCTAAAATTTGGTAGAAAAGGGAGAGCAAAAGAAAAGGAAAAGATAACTTATCGGCACCACTATGAATAGAGGAGAAGGGGCGACAATGAACAGCAAATAGGTTGAATTAGGCAACACAGAGGTTAGTTTTAGGTTAGAAAAGTGGCTAGTTTAGGAGGTTAAATAAGCACCAAGATGGTTGGAAAAATAATAGCAAAATATTAGGCAAGGGGCAGCACGACTATGATGAAATCACTGAAGAAAGATGAGAAAAAATTTGAAGAAGGAAGAGGGAGATGAGAGGGACAACAAGAGCAATAAATGAACATAGGAAAAGCTGAAAAAATGAAAGAAATAGCATAAATATCTAGGGTTTACTAGGTTGGGGAAAATGAAACTAGGTTAGTGGCAATAAAAATAGCAAAAATTGCCAATTTGCAAGGGAAGGGATTTAAATTCGGGTTTCTAAGCCAATTGCACTCTCACCTTATTTTACCTTAACCATTAAGCTAATAGATAATTCTTGAAAAAAAATTACAAACTTTTAACCAAAAATTTAGGATGTTACACACGTATAGGAAGGAACATTCTAGCACTAACTCATTTGTTCTTTATAGATGATAGTATTATTTTTGGAGAGGCTAAGGTGGAGGGTGCTAATAACAGAAAAGGGATTATTACAAAATATGAGGGAGTGTTGGGCTAGTTAATAAATTTGACTTATCCCTAATTTATTTCAATAGTAATGTGGTCAAAGAAGTGCAGGAGCAAATCAAAAATGTTTTAGGACTGCGAACCTCAAATAATCTGGAGAAATATTTTAGGTTGCTAACAATGATTAGAAAGAGGAAAAAAGAGGTTGTTGTTATTTTTAAAGATAGATTCGTTAAATGAATTGATAATTGGGGTGTGCAAAATTATCTTTGGAAGGAAAGAGATATTTATTAAGTCCATTTTATAAGCAATATTAGTTTATGCTATGCAATGCTTCGTGTTGCCTATTACGTTATGCCGTGAACTTGAAAGAAAAATAAGTAGGTTTTGGTGGCATAATTATATAATGAGAAAAAGTATACATTGGTGTCATTGGGGGTGATTTGCAAACCTAAATCACAAGGAGGATTGGGATTTAGGGACTTAGCAAAGTTTAATGTAGCCCTTTTAACAAAATAAGGTTGGCTTTTGTTGTCAAAGCCAAAGTGTTTGTTTGCACGAGTCATGAAAGCTAAATACTATCCAAATGGAGATTTCATGAATTCAAGTTTAGAATCTCACCCATCCTATACCTGACGAAGTTTTTAGAGCGCGCGACGATTATTGGAACAAGGCACCGGCTGGAGAGTGAGAAATGGAGTGATGATCAATATCTATAATGATTCATGATTATTGAGTCCTGGTCAAGGTAGAGTAAAGGTTTAGAATATAAACATAAATTATACAAATGTTTTTGACCTTATTGAGTTGAGTAATGCTACTTGGAGATTGAAAGTGCTCAGAGAGCTGTTTAATGATGAAAAAGTGAGACGAATCATGTTAATCCCACATTCTACCATTAAACAACATTATGAAATAATTTGGAGGGGTGATAGTACAAGGACATATACGGCTAAAAGTGGGTACAAAAAGTTGCTAATAGAGGGTTTGGGCATGATGGGGGATGAGACAACAAAGCATGAAAGGGTATTTTAGACCTTATACAAAAAGCTTTGGAATTCACACATTAAGAGTAAAATAAAAATTAGCTAAAATCATTCTCCCTACATTAGACAATTTTATAGAGGAGGTAGATAGTAGTGTGATATTGTTGTCCTATATGTCAATCTGAGGTAGAGTTCGTGGCTCACATGTTTCAAGATTGTGTGTTTACAAGGTAAATTCTATAGGGAGTGGAGACAGTTCTCTCACCCAAAGAATGAAGAAACCAGTTGGAAGCTATGGTTAGTAGAAGAATTCAACAAAAGTAGTCAAATAAAGTGTAGTTGGATAGCCATTACATTTTGGGCTTTGTGATATAATATGAATAAATATTACCATGAAGGAGCAAGACAAACTGTGCATGGATTAATAACCTTTATTAAAAGTTATAATACAAAAATCTACAGTTTTGAAAACATCACAACTACAATGCAAAACCAAGCAACCTACAGCTGGGAACCACCAAAGGGGGACACAATAAAGGCCAATTTTGATGCTTCATGATGCGGTCGTTGAGAGCACCAAAAATATCCTATCCCAATAGAATAATGCAAAAGAATAGTATAAGGGAAGTAGGGTCAAATCCTCAGGGATTGGATTTGTAAAAGTTCTTGTTCGTCGAAATCTCGGACAGAGTCGTGCCTAAGAAAACCTGCGTACCTGGAAAAATAAAAATAGAATTAAAAGTTTGATTGAATTGAAGTTGCAAAAATTAAAATTAAAATTGTAATAAAAGAAAGATTTAAGAAAAGTGTAACACCCCTTACCCGTATTCAACGTCGAAATAGGGTATGAGGCATTACAGAACACATACACTTATAAATGTATTAAACCGAGTCATAAAATTTCATCCAAATTAAAACTTTTCAAATTTTTATCTTTGAGTCCCTAAATAGGGCCTACGAGGCCCAATACATACTTTGAAGTGGTCCGAGACTAAACCGAGAACTTTGGAAAACATTAGAAAATTTCTTGAAAAAAACAGGGGCACACGCCCATTTCTAAGGCCATGTCCTTCACACAGCCGAGATACACTCCCGTGTGTTAGGCCGTATGGCATTTCAAATTTCCAAAAATCAAGTGCAGACTTCACACACCTTGGGCACATGGTTGTGTGGCCACAGGTAAGGCTATTTACCAAGCCCTTTGCCACCCCAAAACACTTATACACTTATACAAATTTATTATCACACAACATGGTATTATTAAGCATTCAAACATCCACACTAAGACATCCACATACCATTTACAAATCACATTCATCATGCACAGCCACACATACACTTAACTAATCATAGCATATAACTTACTCAACCATTCACATTTAGTATTTGCCTCACATAACATTCACTCATCCAACCCAAACAAGCATGCACTTCCATGTAATGCTTTATCATAGACTTATAACATAACAAATATTGGCCACACCAAATGGCCTTATACAACAATGACCTTCAATTAGCATTGGCCAATATTCTAGGCCAACTCAAAATAACATGTATACAAATGACCAAGTCCTTATACATGCCATAGACTTAAAAAACTAGAATAAAAATCATCGACACCAATCCATAGCTTCTTAGTGTGATAGAATCTATGACGACCTTCAACTCGAGCTAACATCTGTGACATTATAGGAAAAAGAAAGGAAGGAGGTAAGCATTATAGCTTAGTAACTAGGTATGTAAATAATAAGTGATTTATTAACAGGATTTTATAAACCTTCACAATATGTTTTGAAGATAATACAATCATAATTGCACATAGTTCCACTATTTGTTCATGTTCATCTCAAACTGTCTACTCAAGTCACAGTCACTAAATTATTTATATCTCGAGCTACAAGACTCCAAACTAAGATCCTCTAATTTTCCCTGAAACTAGACTCACATATCTTCTTACTATAAAATTTTCAGAATTTTTGGTTTAGCCAATAAGTATATTTTATTCTTTAAAGTTTTCCCTGTTTCACTGTTTGACAATTCCGACCCCTCTACACTAAAAATTAATTATCTCATCTTACATAATTTGGATAATGTTCCCGTTTGTTTCTCTTGAAAGTATACTCATTAAGAAATTTAATCATATAAATTATAAACCATAAATATTTTTATACAATTTTTAATTATTTTCAAAATTTACAACAGGGGATTCCGAAATCATTCTAACCCTGTCTCACAAAAATTTGAATATCATAGAATATGAAATTCTTTTGTTTACAGTGTTTCTTTTATGTGAAAATAGACTCATTTAGATTTAATTTCGTATTTATTCAACCTCTAATTCGATTTCCACCATTTTTGGTGATTTTTCAAAGTCACACAACTACTGCTTTCCAAAACTGTTTTGTTGCTAAATTTACTCTTTCATAATTTCACTTCATTTCATCTTACCGAAGGTTCGATCAAATATCGAGCACATTGTTCATAAATTTTCACACTTGTACCTGCACTTATTCATCACATAGTCATATTCAATTACACTTAGTCGTTACATGATCACATGTATTTTCACTTAGTCAATTTCCCATTGAACTCATCGGAATAATAACAGATACACGGTGGCTTGCACATAGTACCACCTTTGCAGCGAAAGCTATCTAGTGCACATAGTAGCTTGCACTTAGTACTGCACACGTGACCTAAAACCATCTCGTTTAATTTGAGGTCCATTTTTGTCCAACAAAATAAAAAATAATCTAATTATCATTTAAGGACCTCAAATTTAAAATTTCATAACAATTGGACACCTCTAACATGTAGAACCAACTTTTGCACTTTTTACAATTTAGTCCTTTTGACTAAATTGAGTGCCCAAACGTCAAAATTTTCGAATGAAATTTTCACGAAATTATTTTTGTGAAATTGCAGACCATAAAAATGTAATAAAAATATATTTTTTCCTCGTCTAATTTGTGGTCCCAAAGCCACTATTTTGACTAGGCCCAATATCGAGCTGTTACAAAAAGAGTGAGTTTTTTTATGGAGAGATTCCAGCCTCTGGTTGTCTCGATCCACCTTGGGTTCTATCATCGGCTTTTAGGTGATCTTTCTCAAACAGAATAAGCCAGTTATAGTGGAAGAGGACGCCTACGACCACCAGCTCTACTTAGATTTTAAACTTATGATTTAGAGGAACCTGACTCTAGCCAATCGTTGCTTTTGTGGGACCGTCTTACACTAGATCATCACTTCTCAATGGTGAATGACACGCCATTTTGTCACTTTTGAAGCAGTAAGCTAACGAACCGACTGTGCAACCTTCCCAAAACATACAAAGCAGCCGCCTTTGCACAAGATGTAAATATCACTTTTGAAGGGACATGGACGGAAGCGTCAGTCCCATAGTGTGGAGAAATTATGAATATTCATTGAGAAGGCTAAGCGTGGATTCTAAGCCTCATGAACCCTTTTTGGGGAATTTTGACAACCTTTGGCTAGATAAATTTAGTGGCTCATGCTTTTTGGGGGAAAAAAATAAATGGAATGAAAATGGAATTTTAATTGAATAATATGAGGGAGATAAGGCTAAGCTTTTTGGGAGAGGGAGTGTTTACAGAAAAGAGATGTCAAATTTGTGTCACTCCATCCCCTATTTATAGTACTAGGAAATCTAGTCTATTCCTAATTAAATTCTAAAAGATAAATACAAATAAATAAATATAATTAAAGATAATTAAATATAAATAAAGATAAATGCTAAAATTAAATCAAAATAATAATCTTTAACAATTATCCTAATATAATTAAAAATTAAATAGAGTCTTGTTTTTATAAAATCTCTTCTTTCCACTTTTTCCCCAAATCTTCCACAATTTGTATTTTCGACACCATCTCTTGCATGTTGGCCCATTTCATCTTTAAATTTGTGCTTTTAGCTCCCAAATTTCCTTTTTCCTAAAATTTAGTCCTTATAAGATAAAAAACCATAAATAGCTCAAATTAGTAGGACCATACTCAAAATAAACATATAATTAATACATAAAAATATGTCATTCTAGAGTATTATCAAATTCCCCCTACTTAGCCCATGCTTGCCCTCAAGTATGGTTCCTATCCACTGTGAAATTTAGAATTTTGCCATGAAAGAAATATCACGCCAAAGTTTTATAAGAAGTAGGCATAATGCATATGAAAAATAAAGAGAACCCTTAGCTTGCTTTAAGTAAAATTGAAAAAGTATTCCAATTAATACACACAAAAATCAAAATCGACTTGGATTGTTTCATGAAAATTAGGTAATTTACTAAACTTACCAAGAAACCCTATTTGTTTCCACCTTTAGTCCCCAAATGCAATTTTATTAATACATTATTTCTTATTTTTTTTTTTTCTCTTTATTATTATCATTAATATTATTATTACTTAAGAATACATTGAACCTTTTGACGCGAAGAGAGATGACAGCAAAGCACCTCACCCTGGTTACTCAGCCCAACATATTCCTAAAAAAAATTATTATAATGAAAAAAAATTAATTTGGAGGACTAGGAAAAACAATCAAGTGTCAAAAATAAATTTCGGCAATTGCCTAACAGTCATGAACAGAAATGCAGCATGCAATTGTCATTAAGTTTCCTCTTTACATTTAGACTTAATCGATTTTAATATAAGTAAGATAGGTTAACTCTATTAATCATAATTATTTAGCCTAAAAGAAATAAAACAGTGGAGATGAAATCAAACAAGCAAAATCATAACTAACTCAATAGACAAGAATCATGCATGTAGGTCAAACAGTGAGCAAGTCCTGGAAAAATTCTCAGGCATGAAAAGAGGCAGAATATTCTTAGAAAAAAAAAGCATGGGCAGCAACAATAATCAAAGCAGCAGCAACAAAAGCAACATATAAAATGACAAAAAAAATAAGGAATGTTTCCCCCTAATTAAAACACATTGTCCTCGATGTGGAATAAAATAAATAAATAGGCGAAAGAAGAAAATGTCAGAAGAACTCCCCATGTAGTTACTATCGGTTGTGCAAAGCGGCAATAAGATCATCCATTTGCTAGCCGAGGGTGTCGAGTCGTGCCTCGATGCCTCCAAATGTTGCTTGACGGTCATGGGTGGTTGTTCGTGATTGGGTACGTCGTGCTAATTTTGTTGTCAAAAGACTCGTTCAGCCAGCTAAAAGCGGACATTTGGAGAGACAAAATGAAAGGAAGAAGGGGTGCCAAGAAGCAACCTCATCGAGTCGAGGCAGCCAGCATTTAATGGATCAGCCTGGCAAGCAACATGCAAGTTTGAAATAGGAGTAGTAGAGCCATGTAATGAAAATAACAGTTGTGTGACAAAAGAGCCTAAAATTAGAGGACGGTTTGCATTTATAAAATGTTCAAATTGAAGTACATACCAATAGCCCAAATTTACTGGATGACCGGTGTACATACACCATAATAAGAATAATTCTGTCTTCGAGACAGTAGCTCGAGCATCTCGTCGGCCTAAGAAATTGTAAGCTAAATAACGATGTATGTAACACAAGGCAGGGTTACGGAACCATAAATCCTTCAATGTTTTAGGGCTATACATGGTTTCGGCATTATCTGTTAACAAAGCAAAAGCCTCGGCAGCCTTGAAGTTTGATGGAAAAGTACACAAACTATTCTCATAATTGGTGGACATAGTATACTCCTCTGACAAAAAGGCTAATGCAATATTAAAATCAGTAATGGATAAACTATGCATGGTACCAAGCAACCAAAATTTTATAATGCTCGGTGTGTCTAAGGAAATTTGTCCGTGCCACTAAAAATAAAAAGTGGAATAAAATTCCAAAACCAGTTCGTAATAAGCGTAGTGAGTAATATCAAACTTTTTAACCCAACCAATATTGTGAAAATAATCTATAACAGCAGTTTCAATATGCAAAGCAGCCAAAATAGATATTGATAAACATTTGCAAGGCACTACTTGTTTATGTCTTAGACGATCATACTTGTTCCGATCAATAGCGGTAGAAAATGTTATATTACATTGTAAATGGCATTTCGACAGTAATATATTTACTTGAGAACAGTAGGTTCGACCGCAGAACGTAATGGGCAGTGGTCATCGAGACTCTTAGAGGTGCCACCGTGTATGGCTTGTTCGGGTATGTCAGCACCGGAGTTGGAGGAAGAACCCATGAAAGCCTCTGTTGGTTGAGCCGAATGGCATGGTGGCCGATGATAGAGTCGACGTCTTAATGGTTTGTAAGTCGAACATGGTGGTGACCTCGGGGTTTGTGAAACATGCGGTGGAGGAGACAGTGGTGGAAGGAGAAGAAGAGCTGATTTGGCATTTAGAGGAGAGGCGGGTGATAGAGTATGGCCAGTGCACAGAGGAGAGAGAGAGGATTCAACCTCGGCGTGTGGTAGAGAAGAAGAGCATGCAAGTGTTACGTGTGGTGAAAAAGAAGTGGAGGGTACAGTGAACAAGTCAAGAAGAGAAGAGGAAAGGGAGAGCACAGTCGGTGTGCGCAGCGAAGATGAAGAAGATGATTCGATCGGCGCTCGTGGCAGAGAAGAAGATGGTGAGGATAGGTTACACGCCGAAGAGGAGGATGGAGAGGGCATTTCATCAGCCAAATTGACTTATTGAGGTGACAAAAATTGGCACCGACGACTATTGACGATGAAGGACGGTTCGATGTTGGCTCGGCTTCAAGTTCTCACCATGGTGTTGAAGAAATTGGTGGTGGAGGGGGTAGAAAGGGGGTGTGATGGCTGGTGTGTTTTTGGGTGAAAAATGTGATAAGTGTTAGGGATTGGGGGTTATAGGAGGGATGTTTGACTGAAGGGATAGTGTAACACCCCAAACCCGACCCAAACACTACAACCGGATCTGGTATGTCACTAAGGAAATTTTGTAAAACATGTCGCATTTTCAGAAAAACATTTTGGTAAAGTTTAACATTTTATTCGAGAAAAAAATTATAATTTATAGTTTTAAATAAAATATGCCTTTATGAATTAAAAACCCAAATTTAAATACATGCCTTAGTTCAATTAAAAATAAAATAAATAACTAAAATAATAAAAGCAATAAAACAAAATATAAACTGGTGGCCCATGGCCTTATTACAACGAGATTTAAAATCCATTAAATAAGAATATAAAATAATAACTAGAGTCTTTTTGCTGGATCCAAATGTTCTTTTATATGGCCACCTTACGCTCCTCTCTAGCCTAGTCCGATGCACTAAATGCTACCTGAAATGTTAATTAATTGGTTGAGTCGCGAGACTCAGTGTGCAACCCTCATACACCATTAGATTTGGGCCTTAGCCCCATAAAACTAAAATAATCAGAATTAATATACATAATAAAAATCCTAGGTTTCCATCCGCTACACGCCCCCGTACCAGCCATTCACACCATTGGGGATTTCTACAACCAACCCACACCGCTACACGCCTTCATGGCAGTCGTGCTGCTCATCATCAGATCATGGCCGTAGCCACTACAACAGATCACGACAAAAGCCGCTACAATAGATCACGGTAAAAATCGCTACAACAGATCACGGTAAAGACCACTACAATAGAACATGGTGAAAACCGCTACAACATATAACTTCCTCCTTTCATCAAACCAAACCCATGCAATCACATAAAATCAACATACCTATATCGTTTAATCAGAACATTCACTAACCTGATGATTTGTTTTTACCCTTTTGGGTTTCCTCTATTATGCTCGGATTTTGGCATTTATCAAAACATATAAGACTTATAATCATATATTAATCAAACAGATCTAGATGGTACACCTGATATCGCAAAATCCAATATTCTTAGTCGATATCCTTGTTATCCCGATCTACAACTTTACTTAAAAAGCTAGAAAGATGTGAAAATAGGGCCTCTCCTTGAAATCCCAAAAATAACACGACTTGAGTGTTACTGATCTTTGACTTAGAGATCTAAGCATTGGACTCCTCTATTGTTTTCTTCAGATTCGGCACAAGCAAACTTTACTGAAGAAAATTCGGCAACTTCAGGAGGTGAGATCTAAGAATTTCAGTTTTTAGAGGATTTAAGAATTGAAGAGATGGATAAGAGAGATTTGGCCAATGAATATTAAGTAGAAGAATAGAATAATAGAGATGTGATTTTGGATTTTAGGGATTAGAAGAAAAATAACAATAGAGGTTAAAAGATTCGGCCAATCAGGAAATTTTAGAGAGGAAGAAAGGGTGAAGAAAATGGTGGTTTTCGGCTTTTGAGAGGAAGAAGATGAGAAAAAAAAAATAAAAGAAAGGCTTCCAAAATTTTGGCACACCCCATCTTTATATAGAAAATCGATTCCTCCCTTTAGCAGAGATTGATTTTCAGCCAACACTGCCACACATGATAGCTCCTATCCCTTTTCCCTTACCTTAATCTATTATTATCTGCTTATTATCCTTAAAGACTAAATCCCTAAATAATAGCCTTTATCTACTTATTATCCACATAGAATAAATATAATAAAATTTCCAAAAAAATAGCCTTGTGCAGTCCGCTTCCCTAATCCCTAATGCCAAATTTAACTAACTTAAATTAGAAGATTTGGGCTCCTTAAAACTTAAAATTTGGGTCCCTAACACTTAAATTAACTCATTCCACATCTTCACCCATTAAACGCATAGGCCCAAAAATTTAGGATGTTACAGATAGGATGTTTGGCTGCAGGTATTGGGTATTAATGGGGAGGGGCTTGCTATTCCTGGTTGGAATAGGATAGGATAAGGTCTGTTCCATAATTTTTTTAGTTTTTTTCTCTTTTCTTCTTATTTTCGCCTCGGTTTACCTAGATAAAAGAAGAGAAATGAATTATTACCCAAAAATTAATAAAATGAAGTAAATAACTAATTAAATAAAATAATAAAGAAAATAATAAAGAAAAATAAAAATAAAAATTGGGTTGCCTCCCAACAAGCGCTTGTTTAACGCCATTAGCTTGACGCCCTGAATTGTGATATGGTGGTTCTAGCTAAAATTTTTCAACCGTTTGGGCTTGAAAATTCTCGTAAAATGGCTTTAATCATTGGCCATTAACTATGAACCGCTTTCCTGATTCTTCACTCTCTATTTCAACTGCACAATGTGTGAATACTTCGGTCATAATAAAAGGTCCTTGCCATCGAGACCGAAGCTTACCTGGGAATAATTTTAACACGGAGTTGTAATGTAACACTTTTTGTCCTACTGAGAAATGCTTCCGAAATATTTTCTTGTCATGGAACATTTTTGTCTTATCTTTATAAATACGAGCATTCTCATATGCATCATTATGAATTTCCTTTAATTCTTGGATGTTTAATTTTCTTGCCCTCATTGCGGGTTCTAACTCCATATTACATTGTCGAACATCCCAATAAGCTTTATGTTCCAACTCTACCAGAAGATGGCAAGCTTTTTCAAAAACAAGCCAATATGGGTCACGCCAATTGGTCTCTTATATGTTGTCTGATAGGCCCAAAGTGCGTCATTTAGTTGAAGACTCCAATCCTTTCGGTTAGGCCAAACTATTTTCTCCAAAATAGTCTTGATTTCCCTGTTCGAGATTTCTGCTTGGCCATTCGTTTGGGGATGGTAGGCTGTAGCTATACAGTGGTGAACTTTGTATTTTTTCGTAAGTGCCTCCATGACTTTATTGAAAAAGTGGGTGCCACGATCACTGATCAAAGCTCGAGGTGTGCCAAACCTAGAAAAAATAGTTTGTTTTAGAAACTCCACAACATTTTTAGCATTATTATTGCGAGTAGGCTTTGCTTCTATCCATTTAGAAACATAGTCTACTGCTAGAATATTATATATGTTTCTAAATAAGGAAATAAATGTGCCCATGAAATCGATGCCCCATATATTAAAAATCTCACATACATGAACCGGGGATAGGGGCATTTGATTTCGTTTAGTGATGTTACCTGTATGTTGGCATTTATCGCAAGACTTACAGAAATTATATGCATCTCAAAAAATTGTGGGCCAATATAGCCCATATTCCAATACCTTATGAGTAGTTCGTTTAGGGCCAAAGTGACCTCCACAAGATTCTGTATGACAAAAAGTAAGGATAGAGGTTACCTCAGTTTCTGGAACACATTGTCTTATTATCTGATCTAAACAGTGTTTCCACAAGTATGGGTTATCCCAAATGTAATATCGAGCTTCCCGTCTAAGCTTGTCCTTCATAAAACGTGGTAACCTTATGGGCAATGAACTTATGGGTAGGAGATTTACCATATCTGCATACCACGGGAAATGTACCTCGATCGAAAATAAGCTTTTATAAGGGAACTCATCTTTTATAGGAATGTCATTGTGAGGTATTTTTAACCTACTCAAGTGGTCAGCTACCAAGTTTTCGCATCCCTTTTTATCTCGAATCTCGATGTCAAATTCTTGGAGCAATAAAATCCATCTAATGAGCATTGGTTTCACTTCCTTCTTTGCGATCAAGTACCTAAGAGCTGCATGGTCAGAAAAAATAATCACTTTAGATCTCATTAAATAAGACCGAAATTTATCCAAAGCAAATACAATAGCTAAGAGTTCTTTTTCCATGGTGGTGTTGTTGCTTTGTGCAGCATCTAAGGTTTTGAGGCGTAACAGATGACATAGGGCTCTTTGTTTATCTTTTGCCCCAACACGGCCTCTACACTGTGTTCGCCTGCATCACACATAATTTTAAAGGGGTAGTTCCAATCTAGTGCTTGTACTATAGGAGCGAAAACCAACTTCTACTTGAGTGTATCAAAAGCCTCATTACATTTTGGGTCGAACTCAAATTTCTTATCTTTCTGAAATAATTCACATAGTGGTTCAACTATTTTTGAGAAGTTCTTTATAAAACGCCTTTAAAACCCTACATGGCCAAGGAAAAAACGTATTTCCCTTACAGTAGAGGGATATGGCAAAGAATTTATAATGTCAATTTTGGCCTCATCGACCTTAATTCCCTTAGCTGAAACTATATGACCTAGAACCAAACCTTTGTCTACCATAAATGACACTTTTCATAATTCAAGATAAGATTAAATTCTATGCACCTATTTAAAATTATCGTGAGGTTTTTAAGGCATCCATCAGAACAATTCACATACACAGTAAAATCATCAATAAAAACTTCGATAATTTTTTCCATGTATTCAAAAAATATACTCATCATACATCTCTAGAAGGTGGTCAGTGCATTGCAAAGTCCAAATGGCATATTTCTAAATGCAAAACGTGCTGGATGGGCATGTAAAAGTGGTATTTTCCTGGTCCTCTAGTGCAACTAGGATTTGGAAGAAACTTGAGTATCCATCAAGACAACAAAAGTGAGTTTGACCAGCTAAACGCTCAAGCATTTGATCTATAAAAGGAAGAGAAAAATGATCTTTTCTAGTATAAAAATTTAGCTTCCTATAATCATTGCAGACACGCCACCTGTTTTGCACTCAGACTGGTACCAAGTCACCCTCAGTATTTTTCTGTTACGCCCATTTTCTTGGGCATGACTTGCACCGAACTTACCCATCTGTTGTCAGAAATGGGGTAGATTATGTCAACATCCAGAAACTTGATTATTTCCTTTTTTTACCAGCTCCATCATATTCGGGTTCAACCGTCTTTGTGCCTCTCACTTTGGTTTCGTGTTTTCCTCCAACTAGATATTGTGTGTGCATGTCAAAGGGCTTATCCCTTTTAAGTCAGCAATGGTCCAACCAATCGCCTCCTTATGATTTTTTAGTACGTGGATCAAACTTTCTTCTTCGATCTTAGAGAGTTTATTTGAAACTATGATCGGTAGGGTATTATCTTTCCCCAAAAACGCATAATTAAAATGCTCGGGAAGCGGTTTCAATTTCAAACCTAGAGCCTTCACAATAGAAGGTAAAATTTTAATGTTTGATGGAGACAATAATTCATCAAATATAAATTCAGATTTATCTTCATAAATCGTCTCAAAAGTCTCATTTACTAATGAGTCAATTTTTTCGACAAGGTTTACATTCAAGATTTCGCTTGGATGACTAATAGTATCATAAACATTAAACTTCATGATCTCCCCATCAAATTCTATCGTGAGAGTTTCGCTTTGAACATCGATCTTAGTGCTAGCGGTACTAAGGAAAGGTCAGCCCAGCAAGAGGTCCGAAGATCCAAGAGTGCTATTCTCCTCCATTTTTATCACATAAAATTTGTGGGGAAAATAAGTTTGTTAACTTTTACCGATACATCCTTGAGGACTCACTCGAGATGCCCAATAGACATGTTTGCCAACTTAATGATAACACCTATTTTTATCAAAAAAAAACCCGCGTTAAGTGATTCATAAATAAAAAAGGCATGACATTTATGGAGGCCCCTAAATCACACATAGCTTTTTTGATTCCTAAGTGGCCTATTTTGCATGGTATTGCGAACATGCCCATATCTTTGCATTTCGTTGGCATCTTTCGTTGTAACATTGCGGATACATTCTCACCAACTTTTACCCTTTCATTACCAGTTAATTTTCACTTGTTGGTGCAGAGTTCTTTGAGGAACTTGGCATAATGCGAAATTTGTCTAATGGCATCCAACAGTGGTATGTTAATCTTGACATTTCTGAATGTTTCGAGGATCTTCTTGTCTTCTTTACCTTTTCGATATTGATTCAATCATCCTGGAATTGGAGTTTGAATTTTAGGTAATGAAGGTTTCGCTAGGACCTATTCATCATTCTCGGGCTTTTTCTGGGTGGAATCTTGGCTAAGATTTCTGCCATTTCAACTCTCTTCCACTTTGCAATGTTACTACATTCACGTTTTGTCTCCGGTTCAATTCTATTTTGACGACAACTTCCCTTTAGAATTTATTTTCTCAATTGATGTGGTCAATTCTATTATAGAAGCCTCGATTTTCTATTGAAAATCCTTTGTTTCTTTTTAGAAATTAAGAGTTCGCTATTGGAAATCAAGGACACTAGCTGCTAATTTATTGACCACGATTTCTAGAGAGTTACCTGGATCTCGTGGCTGTTGTGGAAATCGATTTTGATATGGTTGGTTATATCGTGGGTTGGCTCCATAACTCAAGTTAGGATGGTCCATCCATCCTAGGTTGTAGGTATTAGCATAGAGGTCATATTGCCTTTGCGGTGGCTCAGGAAAATTTCCTATAGCATCCAAATGAGTCATAGTATCATCATACGAACTAGGACATGCATCAGTTGTATGTTTAGGTGTAGCACATATTTCGCATAATCGGGCTAGTTTTTCTTTTGCAACAAGAGAGTTCACAATATTAGTAAGTCTATCAACTTTATCTTTTAAGGTTGAATTACTTAGCTAGTGAACCCTTCTAGGGGATTCACGATTGGCTCAGAATTGCTGAGTATTTGCAGCCATCGTGGATATCAAGTGCTTTGCTTGTTGGGGAGTCATGTTGACCAACGCTCCTCTTCTGGCGGCATCTACCATATTCATCTCTATAGGTTTTAAGCCTTCATAAAAGTATTAGAGTAGAGACTATTTCGTTATACCATGTTGTGGGCAACTTGCACACAACTTTTTAAATTGATCCCAATAGTCGTAAAGAGACTCTGATTCTTTTTGCCTTATCCTTACTATCTCCCTTATTAACTTAGCTGCACGCAATGCTAGAAAAATCCTGTTGAGAAACAAAAAAAAGATCAAGCTAATTTGTAATAGATCCAGGGGGAAGATAAAACAACCATTCCATAGTAGAATCTACTAAGGAAAAAAGAAAAACGCAATTTGATTTGATCCTCAGTTACCCCCTGAGGTTTCATGCTAAGACAAACCATATGAAACTCTTTCAGATGTTTGTGGGGATTTTCGTTTTGTAACCCACGAAAAGTTGGCACTAACTGAATTAAACCCGACTTCAGTTAAAAATCAGTATCCATAGTAGGATACGCGATGCACAATGGTGGTTGTTCTGCCGAAGCTTTGGCCAGTTATCGAATCGTTTGAGCCATTGGTTGATGTGCTAGATTCGAGTTTTCGTTAACCCTAGCGTTAAACACTTATCTGGTGAATCAACTCCTACTTTATTGTTTTCAAGTGTTTGAGTAGGGTTTTTGTTAACCTTAGACTCAACTTCATTGTCGATTCCGACTTCTGGTGGTGGGTTACTTTGAGTCCCAACCACTCCTGCCTACTTTTTCCGTAACTTTATCTCTTTGCGATTTGCTCTAGTAGCCTTCTCTATTTCTGAATCAAACGCAAGAATACCTGGAATAGATCTGGTCATAAGAAACAAAAAAACAAGATTAGTACGTTAGCAGTCCCCGGCAACGATGCCAAAATTTGATGCAGTCGTTGAAAGCACCAAAAATATCCTATCCCTATAAAATAATGAAAAAGAATAGTATAAGGGAAGTAGGGTCAAATCCTCAGGGACTGGATTTGTGCAAGTGTTTGTTCGTCAAAATCCCGGACAGAGTCGTACCCAAGAAAACTTGCGTACCAAGAAAAAAAAAAATTAAAAGTTTGATTGAATTAAAATTGTGAAAATTAAAAATAAAATTGTAATGAAAGACAAAGTTAAGAAAAGAGAGAGTTTTTTTTTTTATATAGAGAGATTCCAGCCTCTGATTGTCTTGATCCGCCTTGGGTTCTATCATCAGCTTTTTGGTGATCTTTCTCGAACAGAATAAGCTAGTTATAGTGGAAGAGGATGCCTATGACCACAAGCTCCACTTAGATTTTAAACTTACAATTTAGAGGAGCCTGACTCTAGATAACCGTTGCTTTTGTAGGACCGTCTTACACTAGATCATCACTTCTCAATGGCAAATGGCACGCCATTTTGTCTCTTGGGCTTGACAACCACTAACGTAGTAAGCTAACGAACCGACTGTGCAACCTTTCCAAAACATACAAAGCGATCGCCTTTGCACAAGTTAAAAAGATCACTTTTGGAGGGACATGGGCAGAACTGTCAATCCCGTAGTGCGAAGAAGCGATGAATAGTCGTTGAGAAGGCTAAGCGTGGATTCTAGGCCTCATGAACCCTTTTTGGGGAATTTTGACAACTTTTAACTACATAAATTTAGTGGCTCGTGCTTTTTGGGGAAAAAGAAATAAATGGAATGAAAATGGAATTTTTATTAAATAATATAAAGGGAGATAAGGCTAAGCTTTTTGGGAGAGGGAGTGTTTACAGAAAAGAGATGTCAAATTTGTGTCACTACAGCCCCTATTTATAGTACTAGGAAATCTAGTCTATTCCTAATTAAATTCTAAAAGATAAATACAAATAATTAAAGATAATTAAATATAATTAAAGATAATTAAAGATAAATGCTAAAATTAAATCAAAATAATAATCTTTAACAATTATCCTAATATAATTAAAAATTAAATAGATTCTTATTTTATAAAATCTCTTCTTTGCACTTTTGCCCCAAATATTTCACAATTTGTATTTTCGACACCACCTCTTGCATGCTGGCCCATTTCATCTTTAAATTCACACTTTTAGCCCTCAAATTTCCTTTTACCTTCAATTTAGTCCCTATAAGATAAAAAACCATAAATAGCTCAAATTAGTAGGATCATACTCAAAATAAACATATAATTAACACATAAAAATATGTTATTCTAGAGTATTATCACTTCATTTCAACAACATTTAGATACCTCAGTCATAGGGATTCTATTTAGGAATAAAGAAGGATTATGGTAGCTGTTGAAACCATTTTTTTAATTTTGAAAAAAACAGGGATCGACGAAAATGGAGTCGCCATCAATCTTTTCTCGAGGTGTGATCGGGTCACCTTGAAATTGATCATTTTAATAAAAAAAACATTTTGATTTATTAAAACAATAATTTTGGTCTACAAAATTTAGAAAAACGGATTCGTGAGTCGGTTACATATGAGGAAGGATTAGCACCCTCGAAACGCCCAAAATTGGTACCGATTTGATTAATTAATGTCCTAATGTCGAAAATTAGAAAATTTTAAAATACGATCCTTTTATTTGTAAGAAAGCTAGAACTCACTTATCTCAAGGAAATAAAATGTCATACCTAATAACTTAGGATGTAACGTCTCAAGACTTCAAAATTAAGCTTGCCTTTATTTGTAAAAAAATTCATACCTCGAGACACAAAATATCGTATCCAATAAGTTAGGATACACCATTTTGAATTCCCAAGTATAAGTTTTGATTTGAAGTTTATGCTTTAATTAAAAATAATTAGTTCTTTAGATTCGATGAGAAAAATCAAAACCCAGTAAGTTAGGGTATGATTTCTTTCAAATCTTAGAACACGAAGTAATTGCTTATTTCCGAAATCGGATAAAATGTAATGTGATTTTATAATAAAATGGAGGATGAATTATAATACACATGCATAATAGAGTGAAACGAGGGAAACAATAGTTAAAACGAATAATAAATAATAGGTAAAAAGATGACAAAATAAAAACAAAAACAAAAGTTAATAATAAATCAATAAACAATTAAATACTATGTACAATAATAAAAATAATAATAATAAAAATAAAAGAATAATAATAGTGAAAAATACAATAATTCTAATAATAAAATGTGTTAATAAACAAATAATATTAGAAAAATAAGAGTAGTAATAATAATTATTATTATTATAATAATAATAACAATATCAACATCAATATCAATAATAATAATAATAATAATAAAGAAAGTAATAATAAACATGATAATAATAATACAAATGAATAAAATAATAATAATAAAGTTAATTATAAAAAATAAAAAATAATAGTAGTGGTAATGTTAAAATAATAGTAAAAGCAATAATAATAATATTATTATTAATAAGAAATTTAAAAATAAGATTATTAATGAAATAACAAAAATCACAAAAGAAATAAAAAAGGGACGAAATTGAACTTAATATAAAAGTTTGGGGACAAATCTGAAAACAAATAAAAAGAAAAGGACATATCCGAACGCGCGAATAAAAAGGAGGGACTAAAAGGGAAAATATCCCCTCCCTCCAAAATGATGCGCTTCGTGTGGGATTAAATTGAAACCGAAATAAAATATAGGGCTAAATTAAAAAATAAAAGAAACTTGATTATAAATTAATAAAAAAGAGGAAGGGCTAAAAGTGCAATTAGCCCTCCCATAGAAAACACGTGGATCCTGGAACTGGGTCGGGTCAGGGCGTGGGTCAACATTGAAATGGCGCCGTTTTGGCATTTAAATGGCCAAAGCAAAACGACGCCGTTTTGCTTTTAGTATAAATAATAAAAACCTTTGAAAAAAAAAATCATTTTCAGCTTTCATAAAAAAAGTAGATTTCTCTCCCTCCCCTCTCTGCCTAGGCAATTTTCGGCAGAGCTCCGACGAAGCTCCAGCACCGTCCGCCGCCGTCATCGGGCACCGCACACAGTGGCCGAAACTCCCAAAAGGTGAGTTTTTTCTTTTTTATTATTATATTAAACTTTAATATATATGTAAAAAATAAAAAAAGAAACTTAAAGAAAAAAAATAGATTCGGAAGAGAAGAAAAATAAAAAAAAAAAACCTTTGTTTGTTTCTTTTTTTTTTTTTTGTGTATTGTCTTTTTCTGTGTATTTGCATGTATACCTTATTTACAAATTTCATTGGGGTTTTTATAACCCGAAAAATCAAATATAGTAAATATTGTCTTCTGTTTTCTTGCCCTATTCGCTGCTTTTGATATGTTTTTCTTTCCTTTTCTAGGTAAATGGCGAAAATCTTGGCGGTGACGAAGGCTGGTGGTTAGGCTGCGGCGCGAGGAAGGGCCTGTGTCGAGTGCTTGCAGTGTGAGGGGAACCTAAGGTTTCATATTTATAAAATCGAATTTGGGCCATTGGGCCATTTGGTTTTTGGTATTAGTTTGGGTTAATGTTTTGGGTATGAGGGTGTAATAAGTTTTGGTGTTGGGCTAATTGGGTTTGGGGTGTAATTTGGGCCTGTAAATGGACTGTAATTGGACATTTGGGTTTTATTTTATTATAATTTTATTATTTGTTTAAGCCGGTCAATAATGGGATACTACAGTTGCCCCTCTTTGCTCATTATCGTGTAACGAGAATAGAGCAAAGACAAAAAAAGGACTCATTTTGCTCGGTCTTGTCAAATGGTTGTATCTTTAGGGAGATAGGCTAATATCTTCAATCTGCTTCACTGTAACTTTAGGAAGACAAGATTTATTATCTTTATTATGCTCCACTACAAACTCAGGGATGCCAAACTAGTATCTTTGATCTGCTTCACTACAACTTCAGGAATGCCAGATCTACTATCTGTGGTTTGCTCCACAGCAAAATTAGGGAGACAAGACCGATGTCTTTGATCTGCTTCATTGCAACTTCAGGAATGACAGATCTGTTATCTTCGATCTGCTTCACTGCAACTTCAGGAAGACAAGATCTGCTATCCTTAATCTGCTCCACTGTAACTTCAAGAAGGTCAAACTAGTATCTTCGATCCGTTTCACTGTAAACTCAGGAAGGCAAGATCTATTGTCTTTTGGCCTGCTCTACTGCAAACTCAGAGAGGCAAGGCTGATGTCTTTGATCTTCTTCACTACAACTTCAGGAAGACAAGATCTGCTATCTTCAATCTGCTCCATAGTAATCTCAAGAAGACAAAATCTATTATCTCCGGTCCGTTTCACTGCAATCTCAGAAAGGCAAGATCTATTGTCTTTTAGCCTGCTCTACTGCAAACTTAGAGAGGCAAGGCTGATGTCTTTGATCTTCTTTCTGCAACTTTAGGAAGTCAAGATCTATTGTTTTAATCTGCTCCGCTGCAAACTCAGGGAGACAAGACTGATGTCTTCGATCTGTTTCCTACAACTTCAGGAATGCCAGATCTGCTATCTTCAATCTGCTTCACTGTAAACTCAGGGAGACAATATCTGATGTCTTCGGTCTGCTTCCTACAACTTCAAAAAGGCCAGATCTGCTATCTTCAATTTGCTCCACTGCAAACTCAGGGAGACAAGACTTTATATAGTAAATTCAATTTGACCTACTACAACTTTAGAGATATAGGATTCATCATTTTAATCCACTCCACTGTAACTTTAGGGAGATGGGATTAACTGTCTTTAGTCTACTCCATTGCAACTTCAGGAAGATAAGACTTGTGACTTCAACCTGCTCCACTGCAACTTTAGGGATATAAGGTTGGTGGCTTCAATCCGCTTCATTACAACTTCAGGAAGATAAGATTTGCCATTTTTAGTCTTCTCCGCTATAACTTCAAGGATACGAGACTTTCTATGGTAAATTCAATCCGACCTACTGCAACTTCAGAGGTATAGGATTCATCATTTTAATCCGCTACCACTGCAACTTCAGGGAAATGGGATTAACTGTCTTCAGTCTGCTCCACTGTAACTTCAAGGAGATAAGACTGGTGGCTTCAATCTACTTCACTGCAACTTCAGGAAGATAAGATTTGCCATTTTTAGTCTATTCCACTGCAACTTCAGGGAGATGAGACTTTCTATGGTAAATTCAATCTGACCAACTGCAACTTCAGAGGTATAGGATTCATCATTTTAATCCACTCCACTACAACTTTAGGGAAATGGGATTAACTGTCTTCAGTCTGCTCCACTGCAACTTTAAGGAGATAAGACTTGTGACTTCAACCTGCTCTACTACAACTTTAGGGAGATAAAGTTGGTGGCTTCAATCTACTTCACTGAAACTTCAGGAAGATAAGATTTTTCATTTTCACCGCTTCTGCTACAACTTCAAGGAGATGAGACTTTCTATGGTAAATTCAATCCGACCTACTGTAACTTCAGAGGTATAGGATTCATCATTTTAATCCACTCCATTGCAACTTTAGGGAGATGGGATTAACTGTCTTCAGTCTGCTCCACTGCAACTTCAGGGAGATAAGACTTGTGACTTTAACCTGCTCCATTACAACTTTAGGGAGATAAGGTTGGTGGTTTCAATCTGCTTCACTGCAACTTTAGGAAAATAAGATTTGTCGTTCGATCTTTCTCCACTACTGCTTAGGGTGACAAGATCTATAATCTTCGACCTATTTCACTACTGGTCAAGGAGATAGGATTGGTGAATGTATCGATATTGCTACACCGTCCTCTAGGGGACATATTCTGTAGACTTGATTTTATATGCTTATGTTTATGCCAAATGATTAGGATGCTATAACCGAAATGAATCTAATGCTCCTAACTAAATGTATTATGGACGACATTTGCATAAATGCAGAATGTCATGAGAATGATCCCATTTTTTTAAATGTATAATGAATAGGATGCAATGATCGAAATGAATCTAATGCTCCTAACTAAATGATATTAGGGATGACGTTTGCATGAATGCAAAATGTCATGAGAATGATCTCCTTCTTTTTTTTTTAATGTACAACGATTAGGATACAATGATCTTAATGAATCAAATGCTCCTAATTGGAAGTGTATGAATGATATTTACATAAAGGGATGAGAATGATCCCTTTTTAATGTTTGAGTTTTCATTGCTCATAGTTCATCAAGGTTCTATCACTGATGCATTACCCTGCTTTCTCGTTCAGCTGGTATCTTTGATAGAAAACCCACAGAAACAATCATATTTTGCTTAGCAAGCTTTCCTCGCTGTAATTTCAAAGTCCCTTCCACTGTACCTTTTGGGAATAAAGTTTATACCTCCCATTGCAACTTCAGGAGAATAACATTTGGTTTCTTCCATCCATCCTGCTGCAACTTCGAGGTATAGGATTAATATTATCTGTTACACCATTCGCTGGGTGTAATGATCAGACGTATATGCCTGATATTTGCATAAATGTAAAGTATCAATTTTCTTTTCCCTAGAATGATCCCTTGTACACTTGGGATTGACGTTGCTCGTTATTTGTCGAGGTTGTATCACTGACAAAATGTCTTATCTTTTTGTTCAACCACCTTTTTTTTGACAAAAATCCGGAGAGATAATCATCTTTCAATATTTCCAACCCTTAGGCTTGGTGAATTCTAAACAATAGTCCTGTTTCAGATTCTCATATTATTTAAAAACTTCCAGATTAATATGCGAAACTCTTTTTATGAAAGTATTATTAGTCCATTAATCATTATTTCAATATAAAATGCTTGAAAAAGATCACAACAATGGGCGATAAAAAAATTAATCAGGAGCATAGCTCAAAAAAAATGAGTTAACCAAAGATAACCAAGGCAATAAAAGAAAATTAATTAGGGTGTATCTTGAAAAAAAAGTAATCAAAGATAGCAAATTTAAAATGGGTAAGATAGAAGCTAGGTGCCCTAGATATCACAGCCTGAGCTTCTCTGTACAAACTTCTCGAGGACCATTTTGAGCTCAATACATGTTTAGAGGATCCGGAGTACTTTGTCAATGCCCCAAGACGGAGCATACTTCCTCATTGTTAATTCAGGCATAGCAAGACTACCACATGCCTTATCTTTGATCAAAATTTGAGCCGCCCTTTTTCGGTTTTCGGCTCAAAATCCCTTTGGTCTCAGAGGGCCCTTTATGGGTTTTCGCTTTGGCATCTCCTCTTTTTTTTCTTTTTTTTTATCTCAAGACGCCTTTTGCGGGTTTTCACCTTGGCCTTTCCCATTTTAGGTAAAATACTTCTTGATTGAACCTTAATTCACCAGATTGGGCAAGTCTTTGGCATCCATCTCGGACAATATCAATACTCCTCCAGAATAGGCCTTCTTTACAACATAAGGTCCTTTCTATTTTGGCATCTTCTTTTCTCTAAAATCCTTTTGTAAAAGAAAGATCAAGTTCCCCACGTGGAATTCTCTAGGATAAACCTCTTTGTCGTAAGCTTGCATCATCTGACCGTGATGGATAACCTTTGGCATTTTCTTCGATTAGGTTCAATTGGCAAAAATGCTTCCATTCCATAAACCAATGGGTAAGACGTTGCCCCGACAAAAGTCTTGGCCAACGTTCGATAATCATAGAAGATAAATGGTAACTTCTTTATGCCAATCTTTACAAGTCTCGGCGCCTGATCTTTTTTTTAAAGAATTTAATGACTCCGACCTTGTAACATTGGCATATGAAGCAACATTCACCCTCTTAATGAAGTAATCGATGACCACAAATATAATTCAATGTCAACTAGAAGCTTTTGACGTGATCGGCCCCATAACATCCATACCCCACATATAGAAAAGTTTGTGAAGACAATGGAAGAGTCACATAAATCTCATCTTCTTCAATTCAGTATTTGTGGTATAACTGATGCAATTCCCTTCCATGGTAGACCAACAGTGCCTGATTCTCATGTTTAGCCCGCGTCTTATTAGCCCAGGCATGTCCTGATATGATCGTGTGAAAACATTTTTGAATTCTTGAAAATAACTCAATGATGTCTTGCCTTATTTCTGTGGTGAGATGGACTTCGATCTTCACCCCTTTCCTAGGCTCGCAATGTACATTGACCCTATGTAAGGTAGGATCTGTTTTTCATCATGTTCTACCATTCTTAACAAATTAGAAGATAGGTTACAATCTCTATCATCTTCAAAGTCTTGAGATAAAATATCCATACCTCGAGACATAAAATATCGTATCCAATAAGTTAGGATACAACATTTTGAATTCCCAAGTATAAGTTTTGATTTGAAGTTTATGCTTTAATTAAAAATAATTAGTTCTTTAGATTCGATGAGAAAAATCAAAACCCAGTAAGTTAAGGTATGATTTCTTTCAAATCTTAGAACACAAAGTAATTGCTTATTTCCAAAATCGGATAAAATGTGATATGATTTTATAAAAAAATGGAGGATGAATTATAATACACATGCATAATAGAGTGAAACAAGGAAACAATAATTAAAACGAATAATAAATAATAAGTAAAAGATGACAAAATAAAAACAAAAACAAAAGTTAATAATAAATCAATAAACAATTAAATACTATTTACAATAAAAATAATAATAAAATAATAATAATAGTGACAAAAATACAATAATACTAGTAACAAAAAATGTGTTAATAAACAAATAATATTAGAAAAATAAGAGTAGTAATAATAATAATAATAATAATAATAATAATAATAATAATAATAATAATAATATCAATATCAATAATAATAAAATAGTAAAAGGAAAGTAATAATAAACATGATAATAATAATACAAATGAGTAAAATAATAATAATAAAGTTAATTATAAAAATAAAAAATAATAGTAGTGGTAATGTTAAAATAATAGTAAAAGCAATAATAATAATAATAATAATAATAATAATAAATAATAATAAGAAATTTTAAAAATAAGATTATTAATGAAATAAAAAAATCACAAAAGAAATAAAAAAGGATGAAATTGAACTTAAAATAAAATTTTGGGGGCAAATTCAAAAACAAATAAAAAGGAAGGGACCTATTCGAACGCGCGAATAACAAGGAGGGACTAAAAGGGAAAAAATCCCCTCCCTCCAAAAGGCTGCGCTTCGTGTGAGATTAAATTGAAACCGAAATAAAATATAGGGCTAAATTAAAAAAATAAAAGATACTTGATTATAAATTAATAAAAATGAAAGGGCTAAAAGTGCAATTAGCCCTCCCGTAGAAAACACGCGGATCCTGAAACTGGGTCGAGTCAGCGCGCGAGTCAACATTGAAACGGCGCCATTTTGGCATTTAAATGGCTTTAGTATAAATAATAAAAACCTTTGAAAAAAAATCATTTTCAGCTTTCATAAAAAAAAGTAGATTTCTCTCCCTCCCCACTCTGCTGGCGATTTTCGCAGAGCTCGTGAAGCTCCTAAGACCATCCATTGTTGTCGTGCGCCCACCGTGGACAAGGGCAGAACTCCCAAAAGGTGATTTTTTTTCTTTTTTATTATTATATTAAACTTTAATATATATGTAAAAAAGAAAAAAAAAAGAAACTTAAAGAAAAAAAAAGATTCAAAGAGAAGAAAAATAAAAAACCTTTGTTTGGTTTTTTTTTTTTTGTGTATTGTCTTTCTCTGTGTATTTGCATGTATATCCCTTTTTACAGATTTTATTGGGGTTTTTATAACTCAAAAATCAAATACAATAAATATTGTCTTTTGTTTTCTCGTCCTATTCGCTGCTTTTGATATGTTTTTCTTTCCTTTTGCAGGTAACACTACAACAAAATAGACTTTTAGCGGTGTTTTTAGTGGCGTTTTAAAGAAAAACGCCGTAAATATTATACATTAGCGGCGTTTGAAGGAAAACGCCAAAAAAATGAGCAATAGCGGCGTTTATTTACAAAACGCGCTAAAGACTTTAGCGCGTTTATTAAAACGCCGCTAAAATCTAACAGATTAGCGGCGCTTTTGGAAAACGCCGCTAAAATCTGAGATTAGCGGCGCTTTTGGAAAACGCCGCTAAAAGTTGAGATTAGCGGCGCTTTTCAAAAGCGCCGCTAAAAATCGAGAATTAGCGGCGCTTTTCCAAAAGCGCCGCTAAAATCGAGATTAGCGGCGCTTTTCAAAAGCGCCTCTAAAGTTTGAGCATTAGCGGCTTTGAAAACGCTAAAAGTCTGAGCATTAGCGGCACTTTTGAAAGCGCTAAAATTCTGAGCATTAGCGGCGCTTTTGAAAACGCTAAAAGTTCTGAGCATTAGCGCTTTTGAAAAAACGCCGCAAATAATTTTAAAGTTTTTTTGGATATATATGGCTGATTGTTTTTAAATTTATATATTAAATAATTTCTTATATAATCGTAAAAGAGATATATTAATTTTAAAATATTAAATTATCATTATAGTTTTGGGTTTATGGTTTAGCATATATAGTTTAGGTTATAAGGTTTAGGAGTTACTATTTTAATGTTTAGGGATTATGGTTTATGATTTACGGTTTAAGGTTTAAAGGGGATGTGTTAGGGTTTCATGGGTTAAAAGTTAGGGTTAATGGATTTAAAGGTGAATGGTTAAGAGTTTGTGGTTAATAGGTTAAGGGGTAGGGGTTAGGGTTTTATGGTTTATGATTTAGGGTTTGTGGGATAGATGATAGGGGTTTAGGGTTTAGATTAATTAGTGTCTTTATTATTTTTCCCTTTCTCATGTTGATTCTTAGATGGTGAGAAATGAAATGGGTAACCCTAAAAAGCTTGATTTCTAATTTGGGGGCTCTAACAATTTACTGTATTTGTAAGATCAAAAAAGAAAATGAAAATTTTATTTGTTAATTGTTTATTTAGATCCGGTCATTCTAGCAGCGATCTCGTCCAAGATAAGCGGTTCAAAGAAGGCAAAATTGGAGACGAAATTTAAAATATTAACACAATTATTGATATAATTAACATTGTTTTTTTATTTATATATTGCACACATAAAAATTTATATTTATTCAATATAAAAATATATTGATGTATTTATATTTTAAAATAATGTGTATGATTAAATCAAAATTAGAGATTCAACTATATATTTAAACCACAATTAGAATTTCACATCTAGAATTACACATTAAACCAAAATTCATATATAATTCTTAGATGTATCTATATCAAAATTTAGGTGTATACATATAATTAAATGCACTATACTTAAAAGAATAATGTTGATGTAAAAAGAAAGAAAAAGGAATTGTAAAAGAGTTGATAATGGTAATTAAATTTTAAAATTTAATAATAAAAATTTAAAATTTAAAACTTAAAACTTAAAATTTTAATATTTAATGTTTTAATTAAAAATTCAATACTCAAAATATAATAAAAATAAATATTCAAAAAATAATAATCTCAAGACACAAATTTTAGAAGAAAAAACATATTAAAAATAGAAAAATATAGAGCTATAGTGGCGTTTATAAAAAAAAGCCCCAAAAAATAAACTATACTAGCGTTTGTTTAATAAAACGCCACAAAATTTTTAACTTTAGTATCCCTCTTATCGTTTCCCTAAAATTTTTTCCAAAAACCTAAATTTTTAAGTCCCCAAAATTTCCCTCTCAAAATCCCCAAACCAAAATCCCCAAATTTCTTCGTCCATCTGTTCTAAAATTTACATATTTCTTCCTTGACTACAATTTTGATGACGAGGAGGAGGAAAAGGAAGACACAATGGAGGCAGTTCCTCATGATACCCCGAGAGGGCGCAATGGAGATATTTCTTTTGAAGGAAGTGATGATTCGAAGGAGAAGAACAAGGAGGAGGTGAAATTCAACCAGGATTATGAGGTTTACTAAGGTGTCGAGCATTCAGGTTGGCATTTAAGAACATTATAAAGAGGAATGTGGTGATGATTCATTGGTAATGCTATTTTCTAAAATTGGGTCTTTTCATTTCGGATAGAAAATTGTGTTTTTTCCCCAATAATTCTTTTTAAAAATTGTTACTGAGGTCCTGTATTATCGTGGCATAAGTAACTTGTTGCAAAGAAGTTAATAAGAAGAAGTCAAAGAAAAGTCAAAGAAGAAGCTAAGAAAAAAAAAACATTTGATATTTGCCTTGGAATTTGCTAAATATTTTACAATGACTGCTTGTGTATGCTTTTTTTTAGGCTATGTGATTTTAATTTTACTGAGTTGCGAGAAAGGGCATGTGAAGCCCGCAAATTACTTGGATTCACAGGAAAAGATTCTAATCGGTATTGCTACAAAAGGAGGTATTGTATTTTTAGACCATATTTTCTTCTAATGTCATATAACTTAGTTCATTGCTTATTTCTTCTCAAACTAATTTTTTTTTTATGTGTTGCTGGAAATTTTAGTGGTGAAGTTATTCAATGCTATAAGTTGTTTAATGGAAGCTAAAATTTCTTTGTTGAAGTATCTTATTTTGTCTCATTAGTCGATTGATAGTTATTACTATTCATCTGCGTAATTTTTGTTGTTTCATATATCATGTAGTTGAATAAAGCACAAAAGGCTCAGAAAGGATTGGACCCTTCGAGGTCTAAAGATGCAAAAAGGTATAGTTATATCACTACAACTATAATTTTATATTGAACATCTAAAAGCAAATTTTTGAATTATGGGAAATGTGCAATACCCACCGCCATGTAAATCTTGTTCAATATTAGGCCTTCTTATGGGCATTTGGCATTTAAATAACTTGGAATGCTTATTCTTGGCTTCTTGCTTAATTTCTTTCAAGTTATGTCTAACATCTTTATGGCTATATCGGTGAGAAAAGACATGATATACTATTATCGATTTATCATCGCAATCTTCTCATACATCATCACTCGCTGGTTCTCACCTTGAACAGTGAGCCTTTTGTATATATATTATATGCATATACATACAAACTGTTGTCACTTTTATTTGATCGATGGTGGATGCTTTATTCTTTCAAAAGCTTAGATTTGAAATGGTTCTTATTTATTGAAGTAAACTTCATCTTTCTACTGCTTCTACAGACTAGTTCTAAATCTAATGGAATGGTTCTTAGTTATTGGTGCTTATAGAAACTATGTTTGCTTAGACAATAACTGTGATGTTGGTTCCCAAACTATATAAACAAATTTTGCTTCATTGACTTCTTCCTTCCTTCTATGAAAACCGATTGATTTCTAAATAGAAAGTATGGGTTTTATATATATGATTTCTATTCAAGTTTTTTCCTTGTCCTTTATCACCACTGTTCTTCCTTTGGAACGAGAAAAAAGGCTCTGGTCATGAAAATGGAGATTAATTTGTTGGTAGAATCTCATTGTTGAGCATTATTGATGTAGGATAAGTAGGCTAGCTACATTCAAATTGCAAACACCAAGGATGACGTCCGACTTGCCTAATGTACCTTCCATGTATGATTTTCTTTGTGTTTTCTTTTCCCAAGCTCTACTAATTTGTTATATATGTATTGAATTTGTTGATTGAATTTTTTCTAATAATGCGTAGCACGATCCTGATTTCATGGAGCTAGTATGGGAAAATGGTCAAGTTCTCATTCGAGGTTTATCGTAAGTACATTTTAGCTTTTCTTTTGAAAATTATATATATAAACTCTTTTCTTGTAGGTTGTTGTATTGTTGATATTCTTTGCTTACTTAGCTATTGCTGGATCTATATTACTTGGAAAACTTGTTCACAGTCATATTACAAGACGGGTCTCGTCTCTATTGCCACCGCAATGGTCTCTTTCTATGTTGATAATCTTTGTAACAGCTAATTCTTTATGTAATATGATTTGTTTAATTGATCTTTTTCCCCAAATTTTGAACAGATTACGAGCTCTTCTTTTGTTAGTTGGGCTCCTTGGGATTGGGTCTAAGATGAATTTTGTATCACCAACGGTATGTTTTTACTAGTTTGCTACTAATGGAATCTGATTTTCCATGTATTTGTCTTTGGTTGGCATTTTGTTAAGCTTCTATTTGTGTATATTGTTAATATCAAGATGCAAAAAGGTGCTTTAAGTATTCTTTTTGACTTTTTACTTTTCTCGTGAATTTTGGTTTGGTTTTTATATAATGCAATTCATTTACCAATTAAGGCGAATTTAACTCACATCACTCAAATATTGAAGATACCGGCTTTTTCTTATTCATTTCCGATATTTTTCCTTATTTGATTCACCATTTTGAATATTTTAGAGTGATTCGGAGGGCATGCTTTGCAACTAAAAGGCAAGGGATTTATCTTATATGTATGTGGTCATATTGTTTCGTTTTACGGTTGTATGTTATTGAATTGCTAGCTTTGGACATACCGCTTTTAAACCCCGAAAACAAGGGATTTGAGATTTTGTATCTTTCAATGCAAAACTTTTCAAAGGGTCGTTTTATGCAAATGTTTACAGTAATATCCGATAGAGGACTTGAGTCATTATCAACAACTTTCATATTCGCTTTTCTTGTAAGTTGTCACAATTTTTGATAGGTTGTTTTAGGCATCTGTAAGTATTGAAACTCCTTAGAGTCTAATTCATATTGGTAGAACATTGGGAGCATGCATATATATTCAAATATAACTTGGTTTATGTTGTATCAAATGTTTTTAAATCTTGGAACTTCTTTTTAAAATTATTAGCTTGTCGAGATCCTCCCTATGGAGTGACAATATAAAAATGCACAAATTGTCTCGCAAATGTGAAGAGGTCAACTCATGACTTTGGCGTAATTGTTGTACAGATGTATATCACCTCCGTATGGCGTATCTATATGATGTATATAATATTCCCATTCTCTTATTGTGTTATTTTTTTACATACTAATCTAGCCTTAAAATGCTCACTAACCTCTTTTAGTAAACAAATGAGATCGGTCATCATGAAGCATATTATGCTTTAAGAAGAATTTTGAAGGGCATTGTACAAAAACTTGCAGACTTAATGACTCGCACTAGTGGGAACACATCTAATACAAACCATGTTAGTCTTCACTCAACTATTTTTGATTGTTCCCTTATTGAGAAGTATTGTGGTTTTAAATTTATCAAAATATTGTTTGTGTTATGATGTTTTACTGAATTTAAGTTATTGTTTCATCAAGTTCTTTGTTTTCTCTACTAAAATTTACTCTTGCATGCTCTTGTTGATATATCTGCCTTGTATTTTTTGATATGTTGTTCATCTGACATGTACTTGAATGAACTCGCAAAAAGTGGCTAAGTTTTAGTAAAGTGAAGGGATTGCTAATTCAAAAATACAGATGATAAGTGTAAAAATTGAGTATTTGGTTTGGAACAATGAAGGCTTTGTTGTTTTTCTTATCTTTATTTATGTTCGCAAACTTGTTCATTTAGTTGGCATGATCGGCATTATAAAATGGTCAAGTAGGATGAAACTGCGTATTCCTCTCTTTCGCATGATTAATTTTAATACCAATTTTAATGCATTTAGTTTGAAAAGTATGCTATGTTTGCCATATTTTTTATGTCCATGTTGCATCCAAATAATTTATCGATTATGGTTTAACATCATGACAACAAAATGTCATATTATGTTTTACTAATCCTATGTTTAAGGTTCACTACTTCACTTGTGATTGCTTGTATCTTCCATGGTGATCACCGGAAAACTATTGATATCCTTTTTCTATTATAATTTGCGCTTCGAATTGTGTAGGATCGTGATTCTTCGTTACGAGCCGAGAGGATGTTGACTCTTTTGCCTATAACCCTTGTTGTTGATAACTTAATGCATTCAAACATGTGGTTGGTACCCATATTGAAAGGCTATGTCGTTGGAGCATCTCTTAGCTATTATATGTAGCATATAGTAACGCTAAAGGATTTGTATAGGAACTGTTGTTAAAGTAATGCTAAAGGATTTGCTTAAGCGGGTAGAGGGATATGAATGGTTTTGTATATAAATTGTTATCCAATCAACGCTTGTTTGTGTGTTGTGATAATAGTGTTTTCTATTGCATGCTTCTTTTTGATATCTGCTCTTTTTTATAATATTTTAATTTTTTTTATCTTTCATGTTTTTAGCGGTGTTTTTGGGAAGCGCCACTAAATATCCTGCTCTTTAGCGGCGTTTTTATGGGGGAGCGCTGCTAAAGGTTATGACTTTTAGCGGCGTTTGTGGAAAAAGCGCCACTAAAGGTCATGACTTTTAGCGGCGTTTGTGGTAAAAGCGCCGCTAAAGGTCATGGTCTTTAGCGGCGTTTGTGGAAAAAGCGCCGCTAAAGGTCATGGTCTTTAGTGGCGTTTGTGCGAAAAGCACCGCTAAAGGTCATGGTCTTTGCGGCGTTTGTGCGAAAAGCGCCACTAAAGGTCATGGTCTTTAGCGGCGTTTGTGCGAAAAGCGCCGCTAAAGGTCATGACCTTTAGCGGCGTTTGTGAGAAAAGCACCACTAAAAGTCATGACCTATAACGGCACTTTTTATCATAAAAGCCGCTAAAGTTTGCGGCGTTGGTTTTAGCGATGTTTTTTGCTGCGCTTTCAAAAGCGCCGCAAATACTATTAGTGGCGCTTATAAACGCCGCTAAAAGTCTGTTTTGCTATAGTGTAAATGGCGAAAATCTCGGCGGTGACGAATGCTGGTGGCTAGGCTGCAGTGTGAGGAAGGGCTTGTGTCGAGTGCTTGAGGAGTGAGGGGAACCTAGGGTTTCAGATTTCTGAAACCGAATTTGGGTCATTAGGCCATTCAATTTTGGGTATTAGTTTGGGTCAATGTTTTGGGTCTGAGGGTGTAATGAGTTTTGGTGTTGGGCTAATTGGGTTTGGGGTGTAATTCAGGCCTGTAAATGAACTGTAATTGAATATTTGAGTTTTATTTTATTATTATTTTATTATTTGTTTAAGCTCGGACAATAATAGGCTACTATAGCGAGCACTCACCTAAACGAATAGGTAACAAACCCAGCCACAATAGAAGCACAGGCATGACTGCAAGTGTTAATTGTTGCGAGGAATTAGGTTTTGGAAAACTTGTGGTGAAAGGGGATTCCTTGACAATCATAAAAAAGAGCAGTCAACAAAGGAGGATAAACCACTCATCGGAGGATTGGTAAAAGAGACAAAATAGAGGGAAACAAGATTTGAAGTCATTAACTTCAGATTTGTACCTATATTTGCCAATAATGCTGCCCTTGTCTTAGTAATTAAATGAAGATATTTGGATTCCCTTAGATATTGGATAGAAGAAGCATAGATGAGGGTGGAAAAAGAAGCTGCTTAGGACTGAATCAAAGCATTGGGATTGGGATGAGAGAGCCAGAGGACTTACTGTGTCGGAGGAAATGAGATTTGTGACTCTGATGAGTTTAGATCTACTAATATAATCTTTTACTTTCAAAATTATCACAAGATTATAAGAAAGAAGGAAGAGAGTTGAAGATGAGTCCTCAACTGATGAACAAATTAGAATGAAGGAGAGGGATAAGAAAGCTGCACCATGCCATATCTGCATTTTTTTTTTCTGTTTTGGGTTTTGCATGACTTTTCATTTTATTTTTTGCTGGTTTTAGTTTTAAGTTTCTTAGCTATTTTCTTTTAATTCTACTAGTTTCGAGTTTTCTTAGGGATAGGGTACTGCCCATGAGGGCCAATAGAAATGTGATAGCAAAACTTTTGTATTTATGATTTTTTCTTCTTTGATTAAATGAAGTTCATCAGTCTTTTATTAAAAAAGAAATGTTCTCATTACTCAACATTAGCATTGAACATCATATGATAATAATAATAATGTATAAAGGGCTCAAAATTGCAACTAATAAATATATCATTATCAATTAATTATTATTAGTTTTTATTTGTTAACCTGTCAGTTGAATATAATTACAAGATATTTTCAAAAGAAAAATACAATTACAAGATAAAAATACATTACCCTATAATTACGAGTTTTATAACATTTCAATCAAATATAATTCTACTTTCATAACTGAAAATATGACAGAAAATTTGTGATTGATTGAGTATTAAATTATAATAAAATTTATAGATTTATCTATTTTATTTTGCAACACATATTTTGAAGATAAATTATTGTGGTGCTAATTTGTAAGAGGTATTTCAGAAATTAATGCATTCCAACGCTGAATTTTTGGAAATATGGATTTGATACATATTTTCATTGATATAAACAAAGTTAATTGATCTTAATATTTTACCAAAACTATAATAATTATTATATATGGGAATTAAATCTAGATTTTTTTTCTTATAACGCTGAAAGGAAAATCTAAAAAATTAAATGAAAATAAAATATTAAATATAGTGTTCATATACCTATATTTAAATAATGATATTCACATAAGAAATCTTAAACTTTTTATCATAACAGAAAATCATTTTCTCAATATTTTTATTCTACAGTAATCGATTTGGTAGCAATGGAATAAGAAACTACTGCAAATACAACAAGGTTTGATTCTTTCTCTAAATTTTTGTTAGGTTTTTTATTACTTTTCTATATTTTAATATATATGTTTTTTTTTTTTACTTTTGTAATATGTTTTACCAACTTATCTATTTTATTCAATAATATCATTCAAGGGAATCTTCAATAGAAAAATGAGTTCCTTAAAATATTTCAAAACCCCATCCAAAAGTTGAATATTCAAATGTTCTAACAACCATAACAACCAAAAAAAAAAAAAAAAAAAAAACAACTACTGTTGTAATTTTTACATTTTGATTTCTCTTTCCTCCATATATCTTAATTAATTGTATTTTTAAAATACAAAAATAATGTAAAACCTGAACAACAAACACGTCTAACGTAATTCAAGCCCGTATCATCTCGAGATTATGAATACTTTAATCATCAAACATCACATGAGATCCATTAATTGTATTTTTTTACAACCATTACAATGTAAAAGTCATACTATTGTGTCACAATAATCCCCAATTATAATAATATATTTCCCTGATAATGCTTCAACATTGTAGGTAATAATACCATATTAAATCTGTACAGAATAATATTAAATTATTATTTAAATGTAAAATACTAATATTAATGTTAAAATTTTTATAAATTCATTCAAATTGGTTATGAATTTTTAAATGATTATGGAATTATTTTAAAATTGATAATAAATTAAACCAACCTGTATTTAAAAACTAGATTTTATATATTTTTATATTATTCATTAGAAAAAACCTTACTTGATGTTAGCACTTAGTTTAATGAAACTCCAAGCGGATAATTTAGGTGATAGTGTAGCTAATTGGTAGAGTGAATATTTTCTGTTTAATTTAATTACATTGCTAGTTTTCATTAAATTAATTCCTGCTAAGTCTATGGAAAATTCATTGTGGGTAGAGATAGGGAGGTACATAATGTAAAAGCTAGTGCTTAAGAATAAAGATAATTAATGTCAGTTTATGAGGGTGTGGTAATTCTGGTAGCAAAGGATACTAATTTTATCTTCCACCTTAAAACCTTGCCATTGATATTTACGAGATAGGGGAAACCAAGTCTGAGTTTCATCTTCTTCTGTTGTTTCCTTTTTCCCTTTCAGACTTGACTCATCAATGCAATATAATTTTTCTGAAAACTCGTAGAATTAGATATGCCTATGACTCACATCCAACTATATCTTAATTTCACAAAATAAATTATGTCGAGGTCCACCAAATCTAATACTTTGTTTATACATTATTAAATATTTAAAATTATTCTGTATCAATATTCATACATTTTATAATTAAATTTTAATAATTTTAAAAATATTCAATTTTAATTTGAGTATGGTATTCAAATATACTTTGTCCTAAATTCAACCTATGAAATGGTGTACTAGTGAATAGAAGTGTTAATGGGCTGAGTTAGCCTGGGTCAAATTTATGGTACTAATACCATATGCACTTGTCTAATCTTGATTCAACTAATTATATGAGTATCAAGTTTTACCAATATCTATCCATATTTGTATATTTCTAACTTAAGCTAGTTTAGATTTGCCTATTTTATTTTATTTAATATTTAGTAATCATATATTTTTCCTATCATTATATATTTTTATTTACTTTTTTTATACAACGTCTAGAACTACTCATAATTCTACTCAACTTTTAAAGAGGAGGATACACACACTTCACATCACTTAAACCTACATATTCATGCACTGACAATGATATCGGTACTAACTAAGCTAAAACTCAATCAGTTTTTATTTAATTTTTAAACATAAACAACATATTTGTTAATATTTACATTATAGTGCAATATATTTAATTTTAATATGATATAAATTATATAATATATAAAATAAAATTATAAAACCCCAACTTGTGGCCTATTGACTGAGTGTTTATTTATCTTAGTAATAACTTGGATTGAAATAATTATAGTACCAAAAATAAAAAGTAAAAAATATAAACTTAAAAACAAGCATGATGGGACTAGGTTTGGACTTTAAATATTAAACGTGAGCTCAATCCATGTTTTACAAAATCCTTAAGTTTTCAATTCAAACTTATTTTTTAAATTTAATATTTTTATTAAACTCTTTTAAATACCAAAAAAACCTTTAAAGTTTAACAAATAATTCCAGCACTAACAAAAGTCAAAAGCGAATCATTTTAATGGTAGAGCAATTAATGTCCACGTGACTGAAGGAAATAACATAGTTCGAAATGAAGAGACCTCATGGAGAGATCTTAAGACCATTCCAATTTCGACCCTCAACGTTATGTTTAATCTTTAATGAGACAAAGTCTATGCAAAGGATGAAAATGTAAAGAAGACAAAGGGGTTGGTTGGAATAATTTACCGACTTTGTCTCCATTAACAAGAATAGAAATGCAAGACAATGGCTGTTGGGAAAAAAATGGAAGAAATAAGAGTTCAATCGATGAAACTCCATTAAAGCCTATGATTTAATTCCAGGTCTGTGTTTTGATAACATAAAGGCCCCATTAAAAGATTCGGCAGCCTTTTGCATAAGGATAAACATTGTTAGCTCTTGTTATGCAAAGGCCATTTATCGACAATTAATAAGGTGGAATTCTATTAAACAATGGTTTAAATACACAATTTTGTAACATGGGCTGCATTGAATAAACCAATGGGTCTAATGTGAGGAGCTTGTTTAGGACAATCGTTCTTTTGGGGGATAAAGGGATAAAATTATAAGGCTTTCATCCTACTTCCAAAATTATCTGGTTTCTTTTTAAAGTGTGTTCAAACTTTATTATTTTAAGTTACTTCGTATTTTATAAGTAGAACATCAAACTTTCTCAGGGAAGTCTTTTTTCCCGAAAGTTGCGTTTTTTTTTTTTAGAATTTAAAAGAACAAAAGTTTACTATCTAAACTACAAGTGGTTACGTGCAAAGCTGTCACGAGTTTAAATAATATGTGCAAGTATATACATTCATCAATAAGTAATAAAGTAGTTAGTAAAAAATTTATCGTCTCCACAAGAATTATACGTGAATCAATAGTTGTGAAATTAACAAATGGCTAACTAAAAGTGAATAAAGATAACTATGAATTTAACTAAGTATGCTACTTGAATCTAACTAGAAATGCAAAACAAATTAAACAGTAACACAAGAAAAGTATTAGCTATTGAAACAGTGATACAAAAGTTAATTAACAGTGACATAAAAGGTTAGAACAATTATTCCCCCTAAACATGCAATTATTGATAGCAATGTTGTGGTGATGCCGCGACAATATAGTAGTCTACTAATCCGGAATCCACATGAATGCGGTTTTCACAAGTTGTAAGCTTCTCTCGAAGTCTTACATTTAATTTTTTAATTGCTTTGACATATGTCTATGCCAAGCAACCTCAAGATCACATTTTCAAACATCGTTCCTAAGGATTATGCAAGGTAGCAATATATGTCTATACCGTTACAAATTTAATTACTGGAAGAATTAAACATACGCCATTTGAGTTGTGTGTCAATTAATTACCATCTTCTCAGATCGAATAATTAACTCAATTACTTACTAATGTTAGCTACACACTAGCAAGTGTTATACGTGAAAAATAGTTGAATGAATAAACAGCCATTTGCCCAAAACATTATTAGCAAGCATCAATAATTTCATGCTAAGATTCAATATTATTCCAGCATAAAAAATTTAAGCCATAATCATTAAATTGAAAACAAACAAGTAAGTTGCAGTCATAATTATAAACACAGAACAAAGTAACATAATAGAGAAAGTAACGGTGATTAGCCGAATGTCGATGGTCCTTTGCTGCTAGCTCACAATGCTTTCCTCCTCTTCTCTGTGCTTTTCTTTACAACTTACTACTATGGCTTGTTGTGTGTAACTCACTGTGTGATCGCTGTATCCAATTCGATACCCCATTTGCTAAAATTCACTCCCTATTAATACTGTTTGAGCGCCCTTCACTTTTCTATTTTTAGGCGTAGGGGTTCCTTGATTTTCTCTTCTATTAAAGTGGTTCCTTGATTTACTTTTCTGTTGAATTGGTTCATTGATTTCCTTTTCTGTTGAAGTGGTTCCTTGATTTTTGCTTCTCATAGTTTGGCTGTAGACTGAGTCTTTCTTGTGCGTGTTGAAGTTTGCTAATTATGTAACAACTCGCACATATGGCGAGCTGACATTGCAAGTTGTGGAATGCGTGCTTCCATGTGTGCAAGCTGTAAATAGAGGGCTTGCAATGTGTGCGAGTTGCCAACAGAGAGCTCCTAGCTGATGAAGTGCAAAATAGGAGAGCTGCGAGTGGTGAAGTGCGAGCTATGCATGTGAGTAGTGAAGTGCGAGCTCCATGTAGGCAAGCAATATATTCGAGCTCTATGTAGGTGAGCTGTTATAGTTGCGAGCTTCATGTTGGTGAGCTGTGATAGTTGTAAGCTCCATGTAAGCGAGCAATGCATGCGATGTAACACCCCTTACCCGCAATTCCTGCCAGAACTAGGCCCGAGGCGTTACTATATTAAAACCACATGGTTGCTACTTAGGCTCATCGTGACTACTCTCTGAAGTCACCTCAACAATCTCATTCTCTACTTACGAGGCCTCACTCAAACTCACGAGGGCTCTCAAGGCCTTATCAGAAACTTCTATGATTTTAAAATTTCTCCACCTAAACAGGGACTACACGCACGCAGTTCACCCACGCCTATGCCCTCAACCCGTGCATGAAAACCCAAGCATATTGCCAATGCCCCACGACTAGGGCACACGCCCGTGCTCACCACCCGTGGTGAACACTGATTACCTTACATGGCCTAGAGTCTAGACACACGCCCGTGTGGCTAGCCTGTGGCCTATACTACTTGAAACTATCAAAGAGACACGACCAAGGCACATGCCCGTGGTTTGGTAGTGTGTCACACATGGCCTAGACACATGCCCGTGTGTCTATCCACATGAACAAGAACAAAGCTATGTGCTAAGCTTTTCTCACCCCTCAAGTTCATACAACATATACTCATTCAACTCATCCATAAACAATTCATATTAGAACATAATCTTACATGGTTATCTACATCTTTTCATATAATAAGATAGCCAATAACCATGGCATTATACAAAATAGATTATCCATCTAAAGGCCAACACATCTTAGCCATTACAACAAAATTCACTAACTTGTCTAGACCCTATACATGCCATATACAAAACATTGAGTCTAATGTACCGAAGTGTGTTGATACTGTGGACGATCTTCCGTTTGATCCATGTATTTCGAATCAACCCTTTTTCTCTACAAAATAATAGAAAAGAAAGGGAGAAAGCTTTGGGCTTAGTAAGTTTACACATAACAATTTAAGCATTCTAGTATATGATAAATAATAATTAGCATTGTACTATCAAATAAATTCACATCACAACTATGCTTATTCTTTCTATCCCTTACCACATTACCAACACATTATGAGTCGCATACTCATAATTATTGACATGCACCCCTACATTCAATATCACATTTACTCGTAATACACCACATCGTTATTTCTCAATAATACATCCACATAGTTAATTTACTCAATAATACATCCATACAGCTAAACCACACCGCTAAATTCTTGGTGGTTTCACACTTAGCCCACTACAATCAAATTATAGGGTAGTATCGCACTTAGCCTACCAATAAAGTAATCATAGTGGTTCCACACTTAGCCACTAGATAATATACTTAACGTTAGCATTGCACATAGCCCAGCTCATTGTCGTTAAGTATTAGGGTGGTATCGCACTTAGCCCACCATCAAGTATTATCACTACACATTTACTTGTCTATTTTACAATTCATTCATCCATTCACAATATCTACTACATCCATTCCACTTGAACCACATCGGTTCTCAATCATTCTTAGTCATGCTATACACTAACTAGCATCAACAAATTGTAAGTATGAATGCATTATTTACGTATAAACTTACCTCGGCACTCAAAAGTATAGAGATGTGCAGTTTAGTCCACCACCTTGCTCTTGCCTCGGTTTTGATCCGGGCTTCGTCTTTCTTGATCTATAATGAATAAGTTAACTTATTCAATACACACATTGACTAAATTGGCCCTTATCTCATACTTTAGCAAAATTACCATTTTGCCCCAAAACTTTCTCATATTTACACTTTGGCCCAAGGCTCGTAAAGTTATTTTCATTAAACTTTCTAGTCTTTCATGCATAGTCGAACCATTTTCTCAACTAAAGCAATCATCAATTCTCACTAAACCACACATGTATGACCAATCTCAAGACTTTCACAAACTAGTCCTTACATGCATTTTTTTATAGAATTCACTTAGCAAAAGATGTTTCTACTACATCAAGCTTTCATATTCTTCAATAAAACATCAAAATACATGCATGTCATACATGGGTATATTTTTGAACATCCATCTTAGCTCAACATATAGCTAAAAATAGCTTACTCATGCTACTAGGACTTCAAAAATACGAAGAATATAAAAAACAGAGCTAGAATACACTTACTAGCTAGCTTGAAAAGTTGAAGAGCCCTAACAATGGCTTCTCTCAATTTTCGGCAGCTTGGAGAAGAAGATGGATGAAATTCTATCATCTTTTCCCATTTTAATCATTTAATTGACAAATGACCAAAATGCCTTTTTGTCAAACTTTCAAATTTTAATCCATTCATGCCTAATTTTGTCCAAAAATTAGAATTTAGAAAAATTACTATTTAAGGACCTCTAATTGATAATTCAAAACTATTTCACAAAAATAGCTTCTAGAATATCACATTTTGCAACTTTTGCAATTTAGTTTTTTGGAAAATTCAACCACAATTTAATAAAATTGCTTCATGAAACTTTCACACTAACATGCAAACATGGCATAAACCTTAAAAACTCATACATATACTTTATATTTGTGGTCTCGCACCACTATTCTGACTAGGCCCTAAATCGGGATGTTACATGCGAGCACCACATGGGTGAGCAATGCATGCGAGCACTATTTAGGCGAGCTCCATGCTGGCTGGCTGTGATATTTACGAACTACATGTTGGAGAGCTATGATAGCTATGAGCTTCCTATTGTAAGCAATGCATATGAGATCCATGTAGGCGAGCAATATATGCGAACTCTATGTAAGTGAGCTCTTATAGTTGCATGCTCTATGCTGGCGAGTTGTGATATCTGTATTACAGAACCTTACATAGCTTAGCTTTTGACAGATGTCGAACTTGTATTAGTGAACCTGAACACTTTCCACGAAATAAAATTTTTACTCACGTTTGTCTCTATAAAATAGATACTCAAATACCCCTTCAAACACTATTGCTAAATCAATCAAAACCTTAACTTCTTTTCTATTTAATCTTTCTGCTTTCTTCATCATCAATCTCAACTTTCTCAAAGGTAACATTTAATTTCCTTAATTTAATTTTCCTTTCACCTTTTTACATACAAAAATGGTCAGAAAACCATTAGAGGGAGGGGTTGAGGCCAAGATAACCAAAACGTCATCATCAGAAATCCATTCCCATTCAGACCTCAAGGTCCCAATGATACTCCATCGCACGTGGAGACTCCTTCATATGAATGTAACACCATCAAGGATGAAATACATAGAGATTTAGGAACTCGGGGTATTCTTCACCCAAATTTTTCTTACAATTTTAGACGGTTACAGAGGTGTCACCTAAGAGGCAATATACTAGGTTTTATTCTTCCCTTAGTTTTATTGGAGGTTGATTTTCATTTCCCAATTCATCCATTCTTTTACGCGGTACTGAACGAGTATGGTATTGCTTTTGGACAACTATTAGCCTTGTCCTGGTGGAAGTTGGTAGCCTACTTTATAAATTGTTACATGTGTAATGAACCACCACTTCTGGGTGTATTCCAAAAGTTTTATCATCTAGAAATAAAAAGACAAGGGACTGCTATTAGAAGTGCCTATTTTAGCGTATGCCAGGGTTGCGAGCATATTATTCAAAATAATATTTCAAACTTGCACTTAAGGAAAGACAAATTCATAAGAGTCATTTACAAGCTTGAAAGTGGCTTTGGCTTTCCCACACATTGGTCCCTTCCTCATGAATTTGTTTGTGCTTACTATCAGTCAATTGATTATCAAGTAGCCTTGAAATAGTATAAATGACTGAAAAGGGGACGTGTACTTGAGCTGGTGGAACTTGTTATAGTTAGGAATGTCTTCTAGTATTGCCTACAAGACCTGAGTCCAAACGCTTTTTGAGCAACTGACCCTATAAATTGGTTGGACAACTTTAATATCTTTTCAGATTTAGAAGCTTGGCCTCATAATGTCTCTAGCAATTTAGCACAAGTCTTGATTGGGCGTATAGGTGGACCTTTCTTTTTCTATGAAGTTTATGGAATTTATTCTTATAATTGGATTATCATGCCTCCTAGTCCTTTTTCTTCTTCTTCTTTGAGTTAGGCTAATTCTCCTATTGATGATGCATGATCTTCTTCGAACTCTCACACTACATCTGATCAAGCACAAGATATGGATATCACAACTCTTTTGGAATAGGCTCGTGCAAAAGAGAGGGATATTGGTGCTCATTCAAAGAAATCCAAAGAAAAAAAAAAGAAATCTTATGTAGAAGAGAGTACTCAGGAAATTAAAGAAAGTGAATGCCCATAACTAAAATGGCGTAGACTTAGGAAGGGGCTCCCTATACCAAAAGTTCCTTCTATTCCAATTCCAGCACTTCTCTGAGTCCTTGAAGTTCCAACGGAGTCTGCCCATTCTACAGACTCCCTAATTCACAATGTTGATCCTACTCTGGTGGAGGTCCCAATAGAAGCATTACGCCTAAAAAATCCAGTGGTTCCTACAAGCTCTCTGCCCTAACATTCCTCTTCTAATGCATCAAATAAGTTTTTCCCATGGCGTGACTTATTTAAATCAGGGCCATCTTCTATTTCTCTGAATTCTATCTTCTAGAGTCAGAATAATATGATACCACCTCAGACGAAAGAGTCTTTCGCTCCTATCTTTCTTCCAATCCATAATTGTCTCCTTTTTCATTAATGGAAAAATATTCACAAGCACTACCTGTGGAGTATAGGTTGTGAAGTGGGCTTCTCCAAGAAACCAGTAATTACCATAAAGCCAAAGTTGCAAGCTTAAAGGAGGCAATCAAAGTTGGTGAATAGACTATAGTCGAATTACATAGATCTGGTCATATTTATATGAACAAGATTAAATATCTTGATTCTTGTATCATAGCCTGGAAGACTAAGTCCATGGACACACAAACTAGATGCACCCAACTAGAAAGGGAGGTCAAATCATTGAAGGAGATAGAATCCTCATTAAAGAAGCAACTTAAGGCTTAAGAGCTTCGCCACAAGGCTGAGTTGGATAGTCTATGCCAACCTAGTGAGGAAGCCTTTGGAAAGCATCAAGAAGACACCATAAGGAACTTAACTAAGGCCCTACTCGAGTTAAGCTCTAACTTGGTTCTTCATACTTAAGTGATTGTTAGCCCACTAAATCTAAGTCAAGTAGACTTCAATTTTCTTCAAGATATCTCTACTAAATCTCTAAGGTTTAATGTTTATCATCTAGAGGGAAAATATTAAGAAGACTTTTAGAATGAGTGGAAACAAACTGCTAGTTTCTTCTTCCTCAATACGCCTAAAGTAGAGGATGAAGAATATAATTTAGAACGTTCTATTGACTTAGAAAAGGCTCTAGAGGATTGTCCACAAGTAGAAGAGGTCCTTACTAAAGCTTTAAATCATCATGCTAAGGAAAAAAAAAACAAATTTTTAGTTATTTTGACTTCTATCTTTCTTTTTGTTACAATGTAATATTTTTCCAGACTTCATCAATGAATCAATCTTTTGTTCCGTTATTGTCTTACTTATCACAACTTTACTTACTAGTATAACAAACATCCTTCACACAAACATAAGTTTCACATACCTAAGGGACTAAACTAGGCTTGGTGTGTTATGCATACAGGGTTAACTTATTTTTTTAAAGGATTGACTAAATCAATAGCTCTGATACCAACTTAAAATGCTCTCATTACTTAAGAAAATTTTCAAACAGCTAGCAAACACTCATTATTTAATTTTTTTAATCATATCATTTATAGGTTTAATATATAAAAAGGAAACTAACGAGAGTATTTTTGAAATAAGATATTACATCAGACAAATTATAGCTCATTACAATACAAAAATTTACTAATGACTGACTCTTAGTGTATGGTACTGCAATACACCACTTTTGTACTGTATGCATAATAACCCAACTTGCCACTACCTTGATGTACTTTGGCGTAGTCCCTTTTGGCACATTCTCTTTCTACATCACTTGAAATAATAATAAATCTGTAAGTTTAGGAGAACTTAGCAAGATTTAATACAAAATACCTTGTGTAACAGCCCGATTTAGGGGCTCGTTACAATAGTGGTTTTTGGACCACTAAATCAAGGTCGGGGCAAATTATTTTGATGTTATTTTATGTGTTGTAGCATAATTATAAGGCTATGTGAAAATTTTGGTACATTAATTTGAGTGATAGCATGCTTAATTGTGAATAACGATTAAATCGCATTAAGTGCGAAAGTTCTATTTTATATGGTAAAGGTACCTAATAGCTGTAAAATGCAATTTAGAGGTCTTTAAAGTGTAATTAGGCCACTTATCTAGTGATGGCCGACCATATAGGAGCTAGGGATACAAGATTTTAATGTTGGTCAAAATTTGATGGATATTAGGTGATAAAAATGAATAAAATAAGATGAATAAAGATGTTATCATCTTTTCATTATTCATCCACCTTCATCCACCAAAAATTTGAAGAGAAAAAAAGGGTTTTGAAGCTCAAACTTTCAGCCAACATATTCCCTAGCAAGTAAGTGATTTTTTGAAGTTTTCTTGATGATTTTTGTGTTTTTAGAGTCCCCAAGCTTAAGCTAGCTAATGATGGGAGCAATTTGCAATATGGTTGAGATTCTAGGGACTTGCCATGAAAGAGTTTATGTTGTTAGCTGAGTTTTATGGAAGAAAATGAATGTTAGGAAGATGAGAAACAACTTTTGTGAAAGGTGTTAGCATGAAAATACCTAAATAGGACCTAAATGCAAAGAATGAATTTGTATTATAAATGCATGAAATGGTTGGAATGGTGAGTAGTTGTAAGAGAAATAAATGCTCAGCAAGGCTTGTTTATTGATAAAATGTGTTGAAAAATGATTTACGAGCCTAGGGGTAGAATCATAATTTTGCCATAGTGTAAGGGCAAAATGGTCATTTTTACCTAAGTGTAGATTTTGATGCATTATGATCCTTAAATGATCTGAATGAATGAATATTATTGTTATAGATCAAGAAAAATGTGGAATTAACCTTAACCTAGGAAAAGGCAAGGTTATGGAGTAAACCGTAATTCAATACGTTTTGCACTGAGGTAAGTTTATGTGTAAACGATACATTATATATATATACATTGTGTTGCTAACTAGTGCATGACACAATTGAGAACATGTATGATTCAAGTGGGTAGAATGTGGTAGTTATTGAATAACTCTAGTATGAATGATAGAATGGATATGTAAATGTGTTATATCAATATTTGATGGTGGGCTAAGTGCGATACCACCTTAATACTTAAGTACGATGGGCTATGTGCGATACCATCATCTATTTACTAATTGGTGGGCTATGTACGATACCATCGTAACTAACCTCTTTGGTGGGCTATGTGCGATACCACCTTAATAAAGACTGATGGTGGACTAAGTGCGGAACCACCGAGTAATTCGATTATAAGTAGTTGGTTGAAAGATTGTGATGCATTGTATTATGTGACATTGTGGTATTAAGTGTAGGGAGGCATGCTAATAAATGTGTACATTAAGCTTGTGATATGGTTTGGATGTGGGTATGGAAGAAATGAGTAAGCATGATTATGAATATGGAATGCTTCTTGTTTAGTACGTAATGCTATTTATTGTTTAGCACATACTATAATGCTAATTGTTTACATGTAAACTTATTAAGCTTAAAGCTTACTCCCCTTTCTTTTTCCCTTGTTTTATAGAGTTTAAGAGCCGAGCCGGGATACGCTGATAAGCAGAAGATCGCCCACACTATCAGTTCACCTCGATATATCTATACTTAGTGATTTTGTATATGGTATGTATGGGGGCTAGATTAGTTAGATTATTTTGTTATTTTGGCCAAAAGTGTGTTGGCCTCTTATTAAGATAACTATTTTGTATATTTCCATGGTTGATGGCTCACCTTTTCATTTATGAAAATATGAAGTTATTCCTGAAAGTTCATGTTGCAATTTATGAGTTGTTTATTCATATGTTGAATGGATTCATGAGGTGTGAACTAGAGGGGTGCAATGCAGATAGCCTCGTTCTTGTCCACATGGGTAGACACACGGGCGTGTGTTTAGGCCATGTGTGATATAAGGACAGTCCATGGGCGTGTGCTCAGGCTGTGTGAATGAGTCAGAACGCCAAAGTTTGGTGATAAACCGTAAAAGTAACATATTTTAATCCCAAATTTAGTATACTTTTGGATGGATTTATGCTTAATTCATGTAAAAAGGTGCTCTTAATCCTTTCTTTTCATGTCTTATACTCAGGAAAGCACCCAAGGATAAAAAGAACGTAAAACGGGCTTAAAATAGACCAAATTGGGCCAACCCAAGAAGTCAACACGGTCGGGGCTTTATTCTACACAGCCGTGCCTTGTGTTCCATCTAAAACATGGTAACACCCTGGTTTACACGATCGTGTCTCATTGACAAAAAACCCAACACGGCCTGAACCCCATTGCACATGGCCGTGGCCCAATTGGCAGACCCGAAGCATGGCCTCTACCCATATACTACATGGGCGTGTCATGGCTGATCTTAAACCAACGGAATGGAGACACGGCTCGACCACGATTTACACGGGCATGTCAAGGCCGTGCCCCTACCGCGGGAAAGAGTAATTTCACTCAGAATAGGATGCTTGGAGCCCAAGAAATGCAATCCTAAGTCCATTCAAACACTTAGGACGAATTTCACTTTGAGTTACGAGTATTTATGAGCTAAGTAAAGCATCCCAAACATCTATATAAACAACCCAAGGCAGCAATAAAAAACAAAAAGTATTTAGCAGAGTTTTTCTTCTAGAGCTTTTCTCATTAGGGAATTACTTGAAGATAGCCAATTGATCTATCTCAAGAAGACGAAGTTCTACTCAAGACGGAGGAACTCTCCTTCAATTCCTTCAGGAAGTTTTAGGAATTTCTTATATTTTGTTTTATCTTTTCTCTTGATATGTTTTCTTATCTAGTTATGAACTAAACCCCTCAAATACCTGAGGGAGATGAAACCTATGATGGATTTTGTTATTTAATTCTTTCGGTTTATATGATAAATACTTGGTTTGTTCTTAATTATGTTGCTTAAATTTATCTGATGTGCTTAGGTGGAGGAGGAATAGACCCTGCCTAAAAGTAGATCTAGCATAATTAAGCGGAGTTGATCGGGTGCCTAGAGATACGGTTACGAGATTTTACCGGATTAGGGTGAAACCTAATATGGAGTCCATTGATCGATTTACTGCTACCTTAGGGGGTTATTATAAGAGAATGAGAGTTCCACTAATTAACCTAAGGTTAGACGTTATCCACTTCGAGAGAAAGTTTAATATAGGTTAGGGAGTCTCACGGATCAAGCTAAGTAAAAGAAATCATATGAATTGAAAAGTTAGATAATGAGTGAAGTCATAGGTGGATTCTTCCCGAGGGTATCGTCTTTATCAATTGAGTTTTCTTTAAAGTCTTTTCCCAAAGTTCTGTTCTTTTGTATTTACATTTAAGTTAAAGTATTTCATCTATTTTTAGATTAATAAACCAATCACTCTATATTTAAGGTTAAATAATAGAAAGAAATTGAGTAATAGTACTTTTAGGTTCCTTGGGTTCGATAAGATATTCTTGCCTGAGCTATACTACGTTCGATAGGTGCGCTTGCCTCTATCATTGTCGCAGTCAGTCTACAGGTTCGATCACTCTTTTATAAATATTAAAACTAGACTATTTTGCAGCGATCAAGTTTTTGGCGCCGTTATCAGGGACACTTCTAAAATATTACGAAAGCTCTTTTTTATTACTTTAGCCATTATTATTAATTTTACTTTGCTAACTTTTCTTTTATTTTTGAAAGTTAATTTTTGTTTTCCAAAGGAATGGCACTGAATAACTATCAGTGGCAAGGCATGGGGGTAATTCCTACTGAAGCAACTAGTGTTTTCAACCTCGACGTGGTCACCAAGTTATCTAATCAGTTCGAAATAATGAATAAAAAGATCGATGGTTTGAATAATCTCTCGCTGGTACACACAGGAATGCAATATAACTTGAACATGAGAAGCGTGGCGAATCCTGGATACCCACCCTACGGATACGGCATGAAAAACAAACACGTCCACTATATAGGGAACTACTCTAGATGTAAAAATAATTTTTATAATGACACTTATAATGCAGGATGGGGGTACTATCCCGACTTCTTGTGGCATGATCAGAGACAGGATTTTCCTCCAAATTTTCAACAACCTTATCCACAAGAAAGGGAATCAAACCTCGAAGAGATTATGACAAACTTGGTGACAGCTACAAACTCTCATCTTCAAAAGGCTGAAGAAACACTCGATGATCAACAAAGATCAATCGAGGGAATCAAGATTTAGGTACGAGAAATCATCACATCGGTTGGACTACTTATTGAAACATTATGTGAAATAGGGACAGAGATTTTATCAAAAGACGCACAGTAGGTAAAAGCAGTTACACTAAGGAGTGCCAAAGAGTTAATTGAACCACAAAGAAAGACACCAGATGAAGTTACTAAGAAAAAGAGTGTAGAAGGGGAGAACGATAATTCATTGCCTACAGAGAATAAACCACAATTTCCATATCTAGTAAAATTGAAGAAAGAACAATTGGATGCTCAATATGGTAAGTTCCTTGAACTTTTTAAACAAATACATATTAACTTACCTTTCGTTGAAGCTATTTCACAAATGCCGAAGTATGCAAAATTCTTAAAGGAACTTCTTACAAACAAAAGGAAGCTTGAGGAGGTATCCATGGTGGAGCTTAACGAAGAATGTTCAGCGCTTCTCCAAAATAGACTTCCACGGACGTTAAAAGATCCAGGGAGTTTCACTATTCCTTGCTTAATCGGTAGTTTAAACATCAAGAAAGCATTAGCAGACCTAGGTGCTAGTATTAATTTAATGCCTTACAAATTATTTAAACGGCTAAATCTTGGGGAACCAAATCCCACTAGGATGAGCATTCAATTAGCCGATAGATCTATTAAATATCCTAGGGGAATTATTGAAGATGTCTTGGTAAAAATAGATAAATTTATTTTTCCTGTTGATTTCATTGTGTTAGACATGGATGAAGACATTAATGTTCCTTTAATCTTAGGGCGTCCTTTATAGCCACTGCTAGAGCTATTATTGATGTAGACAATGGAAAACTAGCTCTAAGAATAGGTGATGAAGAAATTATCTTTCAACACTATGATGCCATGTGATATTCTAAAGAACAAGATGATTCCTGTTCTTTTGTCGGCACTACTGATCATATTATAGAGAATTTATTACAGGAAATTATACAAGGTGACACATTGGAATTGTGCCCAGCTCAGGAGAAGGGGGAAAAGGATGAAAACAATGAGTTGAATCTAAAAATATCATCATATGAAAAACAAAAAGAAGAAAGCATCGAGAATGATAATTAAAATAAACTAAAACCCTCCATCGTAGAGCCACCCAAATTGGAACTCAAACAGTTACCAAAACACCTTGAATACACATTCCTTGGGGACAATTCTACACTACCAGTAATCATCTCCTCAGAATTAGAATTCAAAGAAAAAGAGGAACTGATAAAAGTACTAAAAGAACACAAGAAAGCCATAGCTTGGAAAATTTCCGATATCAAGGGAATAAGCCCCACATTCTGCACCCACAAGATTTTGATGGAAGAAAAATATAAACCATGTGTGCAACCGCAGAGACGTTTAAACCCCAACATGAAAGAAGTGGTCAAAGCCGAGGTAATTAAACTTCTAGATGCAGGAATAATTTACCCTATTTCTGATAGCACTTGGGTAAGTCCTGTGCAGGTAGTCCCAAAGAAAGGCGGAAGAACGGTAGTACCCAATGAAAAAAATGAGTTAATTCCTACAAGAACAGTTACAGGATGGAGAGTCTGCATAGATTATAGAAAGTTGAATGATGCCACCAGAAAGGATCATTTTCCTTTACCTTTCATAGATCAAATGCTAGAAAGATTATCTGGGCATATGTATTACTGCTTCCTGGATGGACTCTCCGGCTACTTTCAAATCCACATAGCTCCTGAAGACCAAGAAAAAACAACATTTACATGCCCATACGGTACATTTGCTTATCATAGAATGTCTTTTGGATTATGTAATGCTTCTACTACTTTTTAGCGTTGCATGTTGGCAATCTTCGACGAACTCGTGGAGGACATCATTGAGGTATTTATGGATGATTTCTCAATATTCGAAAATTCTTTACATCTTTTCCTTAGAAATTTAAAACGAGTTCTAACGAGATGTGAAGAAACAAACCTTGTTTTAAACTGGGAGAAATGCCATTTTATGGTTAGAGAAGGGATTGTATTAGGACATAAGATTTCTAGTAAGGGAATTGAGGTAGATAAAGCAAAAGTTGAAACCATAAAAAAATTACCTCCCCCTAGCTCAATCAAGGCTATTAGAAGTTTTTTAGGACACGCAGGTTTTTATAGAAGATTTATTAAGGATTTTTCTAAAATAGCTAAGCCTTTGACAAAATTACTAGAAAAAGATGTTCCTTTTAATTTCAATCAGGAATGTTTAGATGCATTCAATGTCCTTAAGGATAAATTAGTAAATGCACTAATTATAATTGCACCTGATTGGAACTTACCCTTCGAATTAATGTGTGATGCAAGTTACTTTGTAGTAGGCATAGTCTTGGGACAACGAAGAGACAAGCATTTTCAGCCAATCTACTAAGCTACCAGAACATTAACACCCGTACAAGAAAATTACACCACGATCGAGAAGGAATTCTTTGGTCAGTAGTTTTTCTTTTGACAAATTTAGACAATATCTAATATTATCTAAAGTTGTTGTTTACATCGATCATTCACTCTTCGATATCTTTTAAATAAACCTGATGCAAAACCTAGACTAATACGATGGATTTTACTCCTACAAGAATTTGACTTAGAAATACAGGATAAGAGGGGAGCTGAGAATCTTGCGGCAGATCATCTTTCAAGACTCAAAATCCATATACCAAGGAGCTTGATGAATGTGAAATAAATGATTCGTTTCCCGAAGAACAGCTCTTTTCTATAACACATACTGAAGTATCTTGGTTTGCAAATATTGCAAACTATCTAGCAACTAACATCCTACCTAAAAAATTTACACATCACCAAAAGAAGAGATTCTTTGCTGATGTGAAAAATTATTGTTGGGAAGACCCCTTTCTTTTCCGCATATGTATAGATCAGGTAATTCAAAGATGCGTTACAAGGACGGAAGCAATCAAAATCCTAGAACATTGTCATTCAGGACCATCAGGAGGACACTACAGTGGGATTAAGACAGCACACAAAATACTCGAATCAGGTTTTTACTGGCCCACTCTATTTAAAGATGCCAATAAGTATGTTACCTCGTGTGACAAATGCCAAAGAACAGGTAATATTTCTAAATGTGATGAAATGCCTCAAACATATATGCTGTCATGTGAAATATTTGATGTATGGGGTATATATTTTATGGGACCATTCCCTAGCTCCTTTGGACATAAATACATCTTAGTAGCAGTTGGTTACATGTCAAAATGGGTAGAAGTAGAAGCCTTACCTACCAATGATGCTAGGGTAGTAGTTAAGTTTCTCAAGAAATTATTTTCCTAATTCAGAATACCCAAAGCCATCATCAGTGCTAGGGGTACTCATTTCTATAATACACAATTTGAAAAAGTTCTAAAGAAATATGGAATATACAACAAAACAGCCACCCCATACCATCCTCAAACTAGTAGGCAAGTTGAGGTAGCAAACCGAGAGCTTAAGCGCATTTTAGAAAAAATGGTGGAATCAAATAGAAAAGATTGGGCAGCTAAAGTAGATGATGCTTTATGGGCTTATAGAACAGCATTCAAAACACCTCTAGGAACATCCCCTACAAGCTCGTATACGGAAAAAGTTGTCATCTACCATTCGAGCTAGAACACAAAGCTTTCTGGGCAACAAAATTTTTAAACACTGACCTCAAACTTGCAGGAAAGAAATGAATGATGCAGATAAATGAGCTGGATGAATGGAGAACAGAAGCCTATGAGAACTCGAAGTTATACAAGGAAGCAACAAAACGACGTCACGATGCTCGCCTCAAGAGATCAAAACATTTCGAAGTGACCTAGTCCTACTATACAATTCAATGCTTAAACTATTCCCTGGGAAGCTAAAATCCAGATGGTCAGGACCATTCATAATCAAAACAATATTTCCATATGAAACCATTGAGGTAACTCACCCCACTAAAGGTACGTTCAAGGTAAATGGTCATCGACTTAAAATTTATAATGATACAGATTTTAGAGATATGAGAGAGGAGTTTATGCTCCATGAGCCTTCCTTTAGAACTGAAAACAGGGGGAGTCTATCTTAAAACTATAAACAAGAGCTCTTCGGGAGGCAACCCGAATGCTAACCGCATTAAACATTTTGTAAAAAAATAACAAAAATGCAGGATCTTTAACACGAAATGTAACACGGGCGTGCTGATGACCGTGTACAAATAGGAAAAACTCTCTTCTTCAATACGGGCTGCGGCAAAAAGACACGGCTGTGCCTCATGACCGAATGAAGACACTAACTTATCTAACACGGGCATTGAACGACCGTGCCTCCTAATCGTCTGAGGCTACTGACATATCAAGGATGGTTAGACCACGGGCGTGCCAAGTAACCGTGTGAACATACTGACTTATAGAGAACGAGAGTGTCAATTTATCACACGGGCGTGCTAAAAACCCTGAATCACGCCCAATTCTAAGTAATCGCGAAAAGCACGGGCATTTCAAAATTTCACACAGTCGTGTCGGGTGGCCGTGTTCTACTCCCTTATATAAGAACATTAACCGAAAATTCCCCCATTTTAAACCCTAGACACAAATTCTCAGCCTTCTTCCCCAAAATTTCCACCATACCCACACCTTTCACCACCCAAAACTATTTCTCCTTAACTTTCCAAACCATAGCCAATCAAAATCAAGTCATACGTCTGCAACACAATCGTGCTACCACACGCCACACCGCTGCCACCGCCGTGCCCCACCCGTACTCGTCACATACAAGTACCCCTGGTTCTTTTTCCTGCATATTTTCTTTATTTTCTCTTTATTTAAGAGTTCTATTTGATTCTAGACTCAAAAATCTAATGCATTTTTAGTATTTTTACTTTCATCTTTCTTTTGATTGATTGATTGATTAATGGATTTATTCCAATTCTTCTTCATATATTCTCTATGTTAACATTAGTTTTCTTTTATGGCCATTACAAACTTGATATTCTATTGCTAAATGTAGTTACATTTGTTAATGTGTTCAGTACTTAACCATGGTTTTAGCTAAGAAGTGTTCTAAATGATTAATGAGGATATGATTTCAATATTTGTTCTTCAAAGAAGCATCTATGTATGGCTATTAACTTTAATTATTATTCATGGCTATGTATATCCTTTGATTATGTTGCAGGAATTATGTCATCATCACGTATAAAAAGGGCTGTTCCAAGCAACAAGAGAAAAGCACCTGGATCGTCCTCCGCAAGTGCTTCTACTGAACTTCGACATCCTTTTCTTAGATTCCCTCAAGCAACTTAAGAAGAGCGCTATATAACGATCTGAAAAAGACCTATAGGTATTGGTAGATGCATTGATGGAATGTAGTAAGGCAAGTCAGACTCGAAGCTGATATTCAGGCACTTTTCTCAACCGACCCTTGGGAAAACTTCTTTACCATCGATGAACCCACATTTTTGGAACTTTCCCTTGAATTCTATGCTACATTCACACTTTAGATAGTAATGACGCACTTCGACGATGCCAATGCCATCCAATTCCGCCTGGGAGGGTCAGTTTGCCAACTAAGCGTACCTCAATTCGGAATGGCACTCAAACTTTACACACCCGAATTCATTAAAGAAAATCCATTGGACGATTTAAACCAAGTGCTCCACTGTGAACCACCCAAATGTTGGTGAAAACTTCAACCCACGACAAACACCTATAATCCCAGTCGTTCTAAGGCAACCGCCCTTTCCCCAGCCCTCAGGTACATTCATGCTATCCTTGCTCATACCATCACAGGCCGCAAAGAGAGCACCGGCGTCATTAATAAACAAGACATCTACTTCTTATCATGCATGTCCGAAGGACATGTTTTTGATGTGGCCTATTTTATTACATGTGCAATTCAACACCAGACGGAGGCGCATAGAAAGGGAATCCTATCAATAGGGCCGTACATAACACGATTGGCACGTCACTTTGGACTCCTCAACACAGATCATTAGAGGTCCTCACTTATACTAATCGGACATATGACACCTCAAGGGATCTAGATGATGGTACGCATGAAGATGATCAAGCATCGTCGAGGGACGGACCCCTCTCAATATAGATTATCAACAGAGGAGGAGATACTCGAGGATATTATTGATGATGTCCCACCAGTTCCGAGCCAGCAACCACCATCTTCAGCAACTTCATTGGCTGATATCTTGACACACCTCACACAATTCGAAAGATCAAAGACTGCATCTGTAGTTCATTGACACCGCCGACGCTTTGATAGGATCGAGGCTACCCCGCAAAGAATCGCCATCACTTTCACATATCACCACCAGCACCGCCACAAGATCTGGCTACTGATGAGGACCTTTGAGTTCCTCTTAGTACAAAACATTTAACATTTATTCACCATTTCGTTTTTGTTCTTATTGTTATTTTTATTTTTTAGACATTTTTTTATGTTTTAAATTAGAATTGCTCTTTATAATATATTATCTTAAATTGGTTATCTCATTTTCGAGTATGCCTAGTTTACATTTCATGGCGTAGAATAAGTTATTTCAATAACAACTTCAAAGTTAAAAACACACACTCCACCTACATAGCATCAAGAGACTCTCAAAAATCACCAATGCTAAATACCGGAGCCATCCAAAAATTTAGGAAAGTATCACTTTCCCCTTCTCTTCTCGATTTATCTAATTGCTTTCATTATCCATCTTTGTACATTAAGGGCAATGTACATCTTAAGTATAGGGGTTAACTATAGTATTATTTGAAAAATCCTAAATTTAGTCTTGTTTTTAAGTATTTTTCTTATATTACTAATTAGGATGAAATTTCTGTTAATTCATGATTTTTATTGATATGTTTTGGATTAAGTCATAGTTAATTATGCATTGATGATTAAATTTGAAGGATACTACTTTCTAAAAATCAAAATTTGTTGACCTGAATTTGAATATTACCTTGAAGTTTGAAATTTACAAGGTTGACATCAAAATACCCATAATTTTTGTGAGATTTTGAGCCTTTTAGAGCATACATTCTTTCATGCTCACTTTTTATTATGAGTGTGTCAACTTTGAACTATTATTCTAGAACTTGCCTCGTTTATACATGTCGAAGACCATATTAATGATTTGATACACTGAGATGATAAAGGCACCTAGGTTTAACCCATTTACTCCACTAAAAAGCCTACCTTCACAAATTAACCCCTAGTGAACCCCATTGAATCCTAAAAAACCCTTTTATTGACTCACCCACTATTATTAACCCAAAAATATCTTTGTATTTATTATCAACATTCTTTTGACTATTTCTTGATCGAGAATTGATTTGATCAATTGCCGAATTAGGTTATTTCAAAGTCTATTCCACTATGTTTATATGGTTTGTTCTTAGATAAAAAATCCAAGTTTATTCAATATTAGGAGTATAAAAGAGCTTAGAGCAATTAAACTCCAATTGTTAAAGGAAAGCTTGTATTAAAGTATTATCAAATTTTAAAGTGAAGAAAATACTCTTTAATTATCAATGTGGTATTATTACTGCTCATTCGATGTAAATATTCATATTTAGTTCATTGTTTTTAGATTAGGTAATTAGTCAATTCAATCTCAATTATAACCTCTAATTCACCTTTATCCACACATTTAACCCTAGCCCTTACAACCCTAATAAAGACTTTTTGATTTGTGTGTCATCTCATATACAATGGTGGAGATTTGATTTTCGAGCAAGCCCATGGGATTAACTTTTCGTGTTCGACTTTGATTACTTTATTCGAACCTTAAAACACCTTGAGTGATTTGAGTGAATCTTTAGTGAGGATGTCGATCCTTGTGGGTTTTGAATCAAAGGTAATTATTTAGATAAGGGAGACACCTATGTTTTCATGCTACAAAAACATGATTTATCTCGTTTGAATCTTTAGAGCACTTCAAGTTAAATCATCCATGTATGAATTATCTATGAATTATGATGAGGCATTGTCGATAGGAATTATGAATTATGGAAAGTTTGTTTTAATTGTAAGTTGAGAATTTTGCTTGAGGACATGCAAAAGCTTAAGTGTGGGGGTATTTGATAAACCATAAGAGTAACATATTTTAATCCCACATTTAGTATACTTTTGGATGGATTTATCCTTAATTCATGTAAAAAGGTGCTCTTAACCTTTTCTTTTCATGTCTTATACTCAGGAAAGCACCCAAGGATAAAAAGAACGTAAAACGGGCTTAAAATGGACCAAAGTGGGCCAACCCAAGAAGTCAACACGGTCGGGGCTTTATTCCACACGGTTGTGCCTTTTGTTCCACCTAAAACATAGTCACGCCCTGGTTTACATGATCGTGTCTCGTCGACAAAAAACCCAACACGGCCTGAACCCCATTGCACACGACCGTGCCTTAATTGGCAGACCCGAAGCACGGCCTCTACCCATATACTACACGGGCATGTCATAGCCGTGCTTAAACCAACAGAATGGAGGCACGGCCTAGACCACGATTTACACGGGCATGTCAAGGCCGTGCCCCTACCGCGAGAAAGAGTAATTTCACTCGGAATAGGATGCTTGGAGCCCAAGAAACGCAATCCTAAGTCCACTCAAACACTTAGGACGAATTTCACTTGAATTAGGAGTATTTAGGAGCCAAGTAAAGCATCCCAAACATCTATATAAGTAACCCAAGGCAGCAATAAAAAAAGTTTTTAGTAGAGTTTTTCTGCCAGAGCTTTACTCATTAGGGAATTACTTGAAGATAGCCAATTGATCCATCTCAAGAAGACAGAGTTCTACTCAAGACGGAGGAACTCTCCTTCAATTCCTTCAGGGAGTTTTAGGAATTTCTTATGTTTTGTTTTATCTTTTCTCTTGAGATGTTTTCTTATCTAGTTATGAACTACACCCCTCAGATACATGAGGGAGATGAAACCTATGATGTATTTTGTTATTTAATTCTTTCAGTTTATATGATAAATACTTGGTTTGTTCTTAATTATGTTGCTTAAATTTATCTGATGTGCTTAGGTGGAGGAGAAATAGACCCTGCCTAAGAGTAGATCTAGCATAATTAAGCGGAGTTGATCGGGCGCCTAGAGATAGGGTTACGAGATTTTGCCGGATTAGGGTGAAACCTAATATGGGAGTCCATTAATTGATTTACTGCTTCCTTAGGGGGTTATTATAAGAGAACGAGAGTTCCACTAATTAACCTAAGGTTAGACGTTATCCACTTCGAGAGAAAGTTTAATATAGGTTAGGGAGTCTCACGGATCAAGCTAAGTAAAAGAAATCATATGAATTGAAAAGTTAGATAATGAGTGAAGTCATAGGTGGATTCTTCCCGAGGGTATCGTCTTTATCAATTGAGTTTTCTTTAAAGTCTTTTCTCGAATTTTTGTTCTTTTGTCTTTACATTTAAGTTAAAGTATTTCATCTGTTTTTAGATTAATAAACCAATCACTCCATATTTAAGGTTAAATAATAGAAAGAAATTGAGTAATAGTACTTTTAGGTTCCTTGGGTTCAATAAGATATTCTTGCCTGAGCTATACTACTGTTCGATAGGTGAACTTGCCTCTATCGTTGTCGCAGTCAGTCTATAGGTTCGATCACTCTTTTATAAATATTAAAACTAGACTGTTTTGCAGCGATCATTTGGCACACAGGCCAGGGCCACGGACGTGTCTAGGCCGTGCAAAATTAGTTAATATTGACCACGGATGGAAGACACAAGCATGTATTAGGGGCACACGGGCGTGTCCCTAGACCAACACGGGCTTGTGGCCCCTATTTAGGTGAAATTTTTTTAAGTGTTCGTAAAGTTCCAGTTTGGTCTCACAATTTCCCGAGCGGGTATAAAGGGTCTTGTTGACTCATGATAGGGATGTTATGATGGTGAATGAAAATTTTTAAATTGGAGAATATTTTTATAGCCTAAAGTGGAATGATCAAGCAAGTCAAGTCCGGTAATGCCTCATGTCGGGTTCCGATGGAGAACCCGGGTAAGGGGTGTTACATTTAGTCGGTTCTCAGACTACTGTAGCATGTGTAAGAGTCTAGCTATACGTGCTATAAGCTTATAATGATAGTGTGGTGGCTTCTAATGATTCTAAACTTTATTTTTATGTAGTATATGGATCCCGATCAATCAGCTGCTGATGACGCAACTAGTAATGAGCCAACTGCAGCGCAAGGGACCGCGCCTGTGCGAAGTTGACCCAAGACTAGGGTTCAGGGAGAAGAGGCTCAAGAAGTCTTTCTCCAAACGATGAGTAATTGGTACACGAAATATGTATGAGCAAACCCCAATGCTAAACCCCCTCCTATACCTCAACCAGTTCCTATGGCTCTCCAGGGTATAAAATTAGTGAGGACCACTAAACCTCCGATGGAAAAAATTTGAAAGCAAGAGGCTGAGGACTTTCGAGCTAATATAGATGATGACCCTAAGAGGGCAGAGTTCTGGCTTGAAAACTCAATGAGAGTATTTGGCGAACTCTCTTGTACCCCTGAAGAGAGCTTAAAATGTGCCGTATCCTTGCTAAGGGACTCGGCATACCATTGGTTGAAAATATTAACATCAGTGGTTCCGAAGGAGAGAGTGACGTGGGACTTCTTTTTAGAAGAGTTCCAAAAGAAGTATATAAGTCAGAGGTTTTTAGAATAGATACAAAAGGATTTCCTCGAGTTAAAGCAAGGAAAAATGGCTGTTGCGGAATATGAATGCGAATTTGTTAGGCTTAGTAAGTACACGTAAGAGGTCGTGTCTACAGAAGTCATTTTATGGAAGAGGTTCGAAGTTGGGCTAAACGATGATGTTAGACTTTTAGTTGGGATTTTAGAACTAAAAGAATTTGTGGTATTGGTGGATAGGGCCAGTAAGGCTGAAGAATTGAGTAAGGAAAAGATAAAGGCCATGAGTGAGGCCCGAGATGCAAGGAAAAGGCCGATGAGTAAGTCCTACCAAGTTCAATCGAAGAGGTCCAAAAAAGTGAACCCTCGAAAGACTATATCAGTCGGGTATTCGCAAGGAGAGTGAGGCAACACGTACTTGAGTTTAAGAGTTCAAAACACCTCAATGGCAAGTGTGGGCAATCTAAAGTCCAAACTGGAGTGCCTAAGTTGTGGAAAATATCACACTAGGGAGTGTTGGGGAACTAATCAGAATTGTTATAAGTGTGGGTCCCCTAACCATTTCATCTAAAGATGTCCCGAAAGGGATGACAAGGAGAGGAAGCAAGAGATAAGATCAAATAGTGTATCCTCTAGGGGTAGGCCACAAAAGAACTCGAGAGGTGGAACTAGTGGTAGAGGTGCATCACGAGACTCTACTGTGAGGCCAGAGGGTCAGGCGCCAGCAAGGACTTACACTATTCGTGCTCGAGAAGAGGCCTCATCGCCAGATGTAATAATGGGTACTTTCTCTCTTCATGACACCTTCGTTATTGCTTTGATTGATCCGGGGTCTACCCATTCTTATATTTGTATGAGATTGGCATCTAGTTTGAGCATGATTGTTGAGTTTACAGAATTTGTGGTAAAGGTGTCAAACCCGATAGGTAAATATGTGTTAGTTGACAAGGTGTGTAGGAAGTGTCTTTTGATAATTAGGGATCATTGTTTTTTGGTAGACCTTATATTGTTGCCTTTTGATGAAATTGATTTGATTCTTGGTATGGATTTGTTGACTACCCATAGTGTTTTAGTGAACTATGGTAGTAAATTTATTAAATTGAAATGTGAAAATAGAGACATTATTCGAGTTGAATCAGGCTGGTCAGATAGTTTACTGGTGATGATTTCTTCCATGGTGGCTGAGAAATATCTAAGAAAAGGGTACGAGTCTTATCTCACTTTTGTGTTAAATACTTAAGAGTCTGAAGTAAAGATTGAAATAGTGCCAGTTGTATGTGAGTATTCGAATGTATTCCCAAAAGAGTTACCTAGATTACCTCCAGTTAGAGATGTTGAGTTTGGGATTGAGTTAGTTCCGAGAACGACACCTAGTTCAGTTGCTCCGTATAGAATGGCACCATTAAAGTTGAACGAACTGAAGGTTCAGTTACAAGAGTTAACGGATAAGGGTTTTGCAAGATCGAGCTATTCACCATGGGGTGCTCCGGTGCTTTTTGTAAATAAGAAGGATTGGTCGATGAGATTGTGTATGGACTACAGACAGCTCAACAAAGTGACTGTGATGAACAAATACCCTTTACCAAGGATAGATGATCTATTTGATCAACTAAAGGGAGCTACGGTATTCTCCAAGATTAACCTAAGGTCCAGTTATTACCAGTTGAGGGTTAAGGAGCAAGATGTGCCGAAAACGACATTCCTGACGAGGTATGGCCATTATGAGTTTCTGATCATGCTGTTCGGTTTAACGAATGCCCCAACGGTCTTTATAGACTTAATGAATCGTGTCTTCCAAACGTATTTAGACAAGTTTGTAGTTGTCTTTATCGACAACATATTGATTTATTCGCGGGATAAGAGTGATCATGCAGAGCATATGAGAATTGTTTTGTAGACTTTAAGAGACAAGCAGTTGTATGCTAAATTTAGCAAGAGTGAGTTTTGGCTCTGAGAGATCGGATTCCTAGGACACATCATGTCGGGTGATGGTATTAGAGTTGATCCGAGTAAGATCTCGGCTATTGTAGAGTGGAAAGTGCAGAGAAACGTGTCAGAAGTCAGAAGCTTTTTGGGTTTAGCGGGGTACTATAGATGGTTTGTGAAGGGATTTTCCATGATTGCTACTCCGATGAAGAGACTGTTGCACAAAGATGTTAAGTTTGAATGGACTGAGAAATATCAATAAAGTTTTGAGAGATTGAAAACATTTTTGACGGAGGCACCGATTTTGGTTCAACCTGAGTCGGGGAAAGAGTTTGTGGTCTACAGTAACGCGTCGTTAAATGGTATTGGGTGTGTGTTGATGCAAGAGGGTAAGGCAGTCGCTTACGCCTCGAGGCAGCTAAAATCGCATGAGAGGAATTATTTGACTCATGACTTGGAGTTGGCCGTGATTGTGTTCGCGTTAAAAATTTTGCGATATTATTTGTATGGTGAGAAGTGCCGAATCTTCACAGATCATAAGAGTTTGAAGTACTTGATGGATCAAAAGGAATTGAATTTGCGACAACGGCGGTGGCTTGAGTTATTGAAGGACTATGAGCTAGTAATCGATTACCATCCGGGGAAAGCTAATGTGGTTGCTGATGCCCTGAGTAGGAAATCCCTGTATGCTTTGAGAGCTATGAGCACGAGCTTAGCATGTTCTAACGATGGTGCTATGTTAGTCGAGTTGAGAGCTAGGCCACTATTTGTTCAACAGATATGTGAAGCTCAAAAGAATGATAATGAGATGCAAGCTAAGAGAGCTAAGTGTGAATCGAAAGATGATTCTGATTTTCAGATAAGTTCAGATGGTTGTTTGATGTTTCATGATAGGATTTGTGTACCTAAGAATAATGAATTGATCTGAAAGATATTAAATGAAGCACATAGTGGTTATTTGTCAGTACATCCGGGCAGTACGAAAATGTACAATGATCTGAAGAAATTTTATTGGTGGCCGGGTATGAAAAGAGACATCTCGGAGTTTGTAACAAGGTGTTTGATATGTCAACAAGTGAACGCTGAGCACCAAGTGCCTTTGGGATTGCTTCAACCAGTGATGATTCCCAAATGGAAGTGGGATCAGATCACCATGGATTTTGTGATGGGGTTGCCTATGACTCCTAAAAAGAAAGATGCTGTGTGGGTTGTCGTTGATAGACTAACGAAGTCGTCTCACTTTATACCAGTGCGTGTTAATTATTCACTGGATAAGTTGGCTGAGTTGTATATTACGGAGGTGGTTAGATTAAATGTTGTGCCTATATCCATTATCTCGGATAGAGATCTGAGATTTACTTCGAGGTTTTGGAAGAAATTTCAAGAGGCCTTAGGTACAAGGTTGAATTTTAGTACTGCATTCCATCCTCAAACTGACGGTCAGTTTGAAAGAGTGATTCAAGCTCTTGAAGATATGCTCCGATGCTGTGTGTTGGAATTTGAAGGTAGTTGGGAAAGATGCCTAACTTTGGTTGAGTTTGCCTACAACAACAGTTATCAATCGAGTATACGGATGGCACCGTATGAAGCCTTGTATGGTCGTAAGTGTCGAACTCCTTTGTGTTGGATCGAGCTGAGTAAAAAGCAAATTCATGGGGTCGATCTGGTTAAAGAGACCGAGGAGAAAGTGAAAGTGATTCGAGACAGTCTGAAAGCGGCTTTAGATCGACAAAAGTCGTATGCGAACTTGAAAAGAAAGGAAATCGAGTTTAATGTGGGTGACAAAGTATTTCTGAAAGTGTCTCCGTGGAAGAAAATATTGAGATTTGGCCAAAAAGGGAAATTGTGTCCGCGGTTTATAAGGACGTATGAGATTACTGAAAGGATTGGGCCAGTGGCATATCAGTTGGCTTTACCAGTAGAGTTAGAGAAAATTCACAATGTGTTTCATGTATCGATGTTAAGGCATTATCGCTCCGATCCTTCGCATGTGATCCCTCCAATAGAAATTGAGATACGACCGGACATGACATATGAGGAGGAGCCGATTAAGATTATGGCTCGGGAAGTGAAATAGTTGAAGATTAAAGATATAGCTTTAGTAAAAGTGTTATGGCAAAAACACGGTGTAGAAGAAGCTAGATGGGAACTGGAAGAAGCCATAAGAGAGCAATATCCAAACCTATTTACCGATAAGATCGAGGGCGAAAATCCCTAAAGGAGAGGAGAGTTGTAACAGCTCGAATCAGGGGCTAATCAGAACAGTGGTTTTTGAGACCACTCAACTGAGGTCGGGAAAAATTATTTTGATGTTATTTTATGTGTTGTAGCATAATTATAAGGCTATGTGAAAATTTTGGTACATTAATTTGAGTGATAGCATGCTTAATTGTGAAAAAGGATTAAATCGCATTAAGTGTGAAAGTTCTATTTTATATGGTAAAGGTACCTAATAGTTGTAAAATGTAATTTGGAGGTCTTTAAAGTGCAATTAGGCCATTTATCTAGTGATGGTCGGCCATATAGGAGCTAGGGAGACAAGATTTTAATGTTGGTCAAAATTTAATGGATATTAGGTGATAAAAATGAATAAAATAAGATGAATAAAGATGTTATCATCTTTTCACTATTCATCCACCTTCATCCACCAAAAATTTGAAGAGAAAACAAGGGTTTTGAAGCTCAAACTTTCAGCCAACATATTCCTTAGCAAGTAAGTGATTTTTTGAAGTTTTCTTGATGATTTTCGTGTTTTTGGAGTCCCCAAAGCTTAAGCTATCTAATGATGGGAGCAATTTACAATATGGTTGAAAGTCTAGGGACTTGCCATGAAAGAGTTTATGTTGTTAGCTGAGTTTTTATGGAAGAAAATGAATGTTAGGAAGATGAGAAACAACTTTTGTGAAAGGTGTTAGCATGAAAATACCTAAATAGGACTTAAATGCAAAGAATGAATTTGTATTATAAATGCATGAAATGGTTGGAATGGTGAGTAATTGTAAGAGAAATAAATGTTCAGCTAGGCTTGCTTATTGATAAAATGTGTTGAAAAATGATTTACGAGCCTAGGGGTAGAATCATAATTTTGCCATAGTGCAAGGGTAAAATGGTCATTTTTGCCTAAGTGTAGATTTTGGTGCATTATGATCCTTAAATGATCTGAATGAATGAATCTTATTGTTATAGATCAAAAAAATATGTGGAATTAACATTGATCGAGGAAAAGGCAAGGTTACGGAGTAAACAACAATTCAATACGTTTTGCAATCGAGGTAAGTTTATGTGTAACGATGCATTATATATATATATATATATATATACATTGTTGTTGCTAACTAGTTCATGACACAATTGAGAACATGTATGATTCAAGTGGGTAGAATGTAGTAGTTATTGAATAACTCTAGTGTGAATGATGGAATGGATATGTAAATGTGTTATATCAATATTTGATGGTGGGCTTAGTGCGATACCACCTTAATACTTAAGTACGATGGGCTATGTGCGATACCATCATCTATTTACTAATTGGTGGGATATGTGCGATACCATCGCAACTAACCTCTTTGGTGGGCTATGTGCAAACCACCTTAATAAAGACTGATGGTGAGCTATGTGCGGAACCACCGAGTAATTCGATTATGAGTAGATGGTTGAAATATTGTGATGCGTTGTATTATGTGACATTGTGGTACTAAGTGCAGTGAGGCATGCTAATAAATGTGTACATTAAGCTTGTGATATGGTTTGGATATGGATATAGAAGAAATGAGTAAGCATGATTATGAATGTGGAATGCTTCTTGTTTAGTATGTAATGCTGTTTATTGTTTAGCATATACTATAATGCTAATTGTTTACATGTAAACTTGCTAAGCCTAAAGCTTACTCCCCTTTTCTTTTTCCCTTATTTTATAGAGTTTAAGAGCTGAGTCAGGATACGCTGATAAGCAAAAGATTGCCCATACTATCAGCTCACCTCGGTATGTCTAGATTTAGTCATTTTGTATATGGCATGTATAGGGGCTAGATTAGTTAGATTATTTTGTTATTTTAGCCAAAAGTGTGTTGGCCCCTTATTAAGATTACTATTTTGTATATTTCCATGGTTGATGGCTCACCTTGTCATTTATGAAAATATGAAGTTATTCATGAAAGTTCATGTTGCAATTTATGAGTTGTTTATTCATATGTTGAATGGATTCATGTGGTGTGAACTAGAGGGGTGCAAAAAGCTTGGCAGATAGCCTCATTCTTGTCCACATGGGTAGGCATACGGGTGTGTGTTTAGGTCGTGTGTGATACACGGACAGTCCATGGGTGTGTGCCCAGGCCGAGTGAATGAGTCAGAATGCCAAGGTTTGGTATGCCAAGGTTTGGTAAACGGGCCAGGACCACGGACGTGTCCAGACTGTGCGAAATTAGTTAGTGTCGACCATGGGTGGAAGACGCGGGCATGTCTTAGGGGCACATGGGTGTGTCCCTAGACCAATACGGGCGTGTGGCCCCTGTTTAGGAGAAAATTTTTTAAGTGTTCGTAAAGTTTCAGTTTGGTCCCGCAATTTCTCGAGCGGGTATAAAGGGTCTCGTTGACCCATTATAGCGATGTTATGATGGTGAATGAAAAGTTTTAAATTGGAGAATATTTTTATAGCCTAAAGTGGAATGATCAAGCAAGTCAAGTCTAGTAATGCCTCATGCCCGGTTCTGGCGGATAACCCAGGTAAGGGGTGTTACACCTTGACAGATTCTTTTATAATATTTGAAAAACATTTGTACGCCAGCTACCCTTCTTAACTATTTACTTTTATTTTGGCCAATACTATCACAGATTCGGGCTTACACTTACACACCAAATATTATGCTCTTAATCATACCATTTCTCTCTTAACTACCTGACTTACTTAAGATCCTTCCAGACATTACCTTAATCCTTTTTTCTTAGAACCTTAAAGGTATTTTCAAAGAATATCTCTTTGGAGACTACTTTATACGGACCATCTCTTCACCGTTTCATTTAACCAAGAATAGTTATTCATAGATTCTATTGATTAGCGGATACATACACACTTGGCGGATACTCACGCAAATTTGAATACCCTCAATTTGCTAATCAAATCATATTCTTATCCAATACCATACAACCTCATACTGATAATGAACCATACAGATCCTTCAGATGAATTCCACACAACTTTATTACAAATCCCCAAATTTTTAGGGTAACAATAACTCAGATTCTATATGATTTCAAAAGAAGATATGATACAAATCATTTATGGCGAATTTTAGATCACTCAAATTCAGCCTTACATGGCACAGAAAATTTTTGACTAATAAATACTTATCACATTCATAGCTATGAACATGCTCAAATCCCAAACTAGCAGATTATCACAGTGGATACCCTTTCTGAACATATAGATACACATTTTTTTTCAAGAAATTCCGTTAAAACTTATTCAATTACATCATAAATCTTATTCAACCACCTTAACTTCAGTTATATCATAACCTTATCACAGTAGTATCTATCATGAAGCAACCAAAATTTATCCATAACTTACCATAAGGGCGAATAATCATTTTTTTATTAGAGAGACTTAACAGAGTATGCCACAAGCGCAAAATAGAATACGCCATAAAAGCAACATATGAAAAATGCCACAAAGGCAATGCACAAAGTCATGTATTTACTCTCCCAGCGAACTTTCACAGAAGGTTCCATTGGTTTCTACCTCATGGACTTATACATGAATTTCATGTATTGTGATTTACCAGTTTGATCTATACATCACCTAAGGCAACACCATGAACATACATACAATCATTTCGTGCCATGGGTCTTAACCACATGGACTTACACACTTTCATGTATCGTGATTTGCCATTCTAGTATTCATTCTACTTGAGGCTCCACCAAGAGTGTTTTCATTGTTAGATAGCTGGTACGTCCCGTGGCGCAGCAAAAAAAATATTCTGGTGACCATCGACCACGGATCCATGTACAAGGAACGAATCGGGTTGAAAAAAGGTTAAAAATATACCTTATTTACTGAAAACATTGAAAGGATGTTGCTGATTCAATGTCGATTCCAAGCCATAATGAAAATGTCCTGGCCTCTACGTAGTCCACCCTGCCAAAAACGAACAACCACTTTCTCTGGAACTTTTCAGAGAGAATTAAAAAACAGTTGCTAAACCTTTATTTTACTACGTTGGTAACCTTAACATATTAAGGGACTACACATTCCACACACTCCATTCTTTATTCCACACTTATCATAATGTGGTCTGTTACAATGCTTACACTCGGGTTTGGCATCTCTGACACTACCCACACTCGCTACAAATGTAGCTTGAGGTTTTGGACTGGAGCGTCGAGTAACTCTGTCTCTACTAGAATATCCCATAGATGTAGTAGAATGGTTGTGATGTTTTTTAGATTTCTTTGATACTAACTGATAGGACTTCCCAATCGATCTCTTTCTCGAGTCTCTAGCTTCAAAATTAGCACGTCTTTTCTCTTTACTCAGTTCTTCAGCCTTATGTGCCTAGTCGACCAGTACAACAAATTCTTTTAACTTAAGAATTCCAACCAGAAGTTTTATGTCTTCATTTAACCCATCTTCGAATCTCTTACACATAGCAGTATCAGTCGAAATATACTCCTAAGCATATTTGCTCAATTTAACAAATTCCTACTCATATTCTGGTATAGTTATACGACCCTATTTAAGCTCTAGAAATTCTTTACATTTTTTATCCAAAAACCTCTAACTGATGTATTTCTTTTAGAACTCTGTTTGGAAGAATTCCTAAGTGATTGGCTCTCTCGGCACAATAGAAATTAACATGTTCCACCACTGGTAATCTGAATCATTCAACAATGGTACCGCACATTTAACACATTCAGCCGGTGTGCAGGATAACTCATCAAAAACCCTGATCGTATTCTCTAACCAAAATTTAGCTCTCTCGGGATCATCCTTGGCTGTAGCTCATACTTACGTATCTTATTAATAGGAGGCTTACTAACTTAGACTGATTTCATACCGTGAGGAATAATAGGAGCTGGTTGGGGAACAGGAGGGGATGGAGGTTGTTGAGCAGCCGGGTTTGGCCATACAAACTCAGTGAACCATTCATTCATCATCTAGAAGAAGGCTTCCTTAGCCTCTCCTCCCCGACCCTCAAATACGGGCCTCGTACCGCTCGAAGCTACTTTGTGAACAGAGGCTTGAGCATTACTCTTAACTTTATCAGAATCAGCTAGGTTGAATGTCATTGCTATATGAAAATATGTTTTAAAACAGATAGGAGATATCACACTAGCACTGGTTATATAATGGCATGTATAGCTAGAATCATATACGTAACATTCAGTCTGAGAATCGACTAAATCATTGCACTGATACCAATAAATGTAACACCCCTACTCCATATCTGTCGCTAGAATAAGGTTATAGAGTATTACTGGAGTTTATAGTAGAAACAAACAAAATTTTGATTTTTTCATAACATATCAATATTTATATAAAAAATCAATCAAAATCATTCATATTGTCCCATATACAAGCCCTCGAGGCCCAAAATATACATTAGAAACAAGTCGACTAAATCGAAACTCGAGAATTTTTAAAAAAGTTAAAAATTTTCAAAGTTGTAGGGGTCACACGGCTGTGTGACTTAGAAGACAAAGAGACACGCCCGTTGTAACGCCGCAAGAATTTAAGTATTTATCTTTGCATGTTTTTAGCACAAATACTTGTTTGCTTCAGTGGTTAAGTGATTTGGGTGTGTTTGGGAGTGTCTGAGAAGTCTAGGATTCAAGCCTGGGCTTGTGCAAAAAGTTTTATTTTTACGGAATAAACCCTTAACTATAGTTAGTAGGCTTTTAAATATTTGTGGGTAAAGCATGACATAAGGAGCTTGCTGGTCTAGGGGGTAAATGGTGTGTTACCTATGCTAGAGGACTGAGGTTCGAATCTTGGTGGAGGCAAGGGAGTATTTATTTTGCTGCTGTGCTGTGGGAGGAGTTGGAGTTTGACTGAAACACTGAAGTAGTGGAGGAGAATTCAAATTGAGTGGTTGAGGCGAGGCGTGTTAGGTGGAGAGATATGAGGAAGTATTTTAGGAAAAAATCAAGGGAGATGAGGGGAGAGGGAGTGTTGTTTCGAATTGGGACTGTGGGCACTCATGAAATCGGCCATAGGGGGAAACTTCTCATTTTTAGTTTTGCTTTGCATTTGTGTTTTCCTCTATTTTGTTAGAAGCCGAATGTGTTAAGGGTTTTTGGGTTCTACTGCTCTTTTGTTTTTGACAATCTTTTTTGCCGAATAAACCTTCTTCCCCTCTGATTTCTCATCTCTTTTCTCTCGCTCTCTACCGCCACACCCTCTTAGTCTTATCTGCCGATTTAGTCTGCTCCTCTTAACACCCTGCTTGTGTTGGCCGAGTATACCTTTTCTTTTATTTTCATCTCTTCTTCTCTCCTTTTCCTACTTCGGTCGAATACTGCCTCTCTCAATTGCCTCTTCTTATTTCCTTTCCCAAGTAATCCTACTGTTGGCCGAATGTATCTTCTCTTCTTTTCCATTTTTTCTTTTCCCTCTGTCGAAACCTCTTCTCCCGTAAATCATTTCTCTCCTTCTCTCCTTGAAGTTTTGTGCTATCGATTTTCCAATTTTGATCACTATCGAAACCATTCCTCCTCCCTTCTTGCCGATTTGCTCTCCTTATTCTACTTTCGCTGTGTCGACCTTTTCTTTGCTCTCTGAAGATTTAGTATTCCATTTCTCTTCTATGATTTTTATACTTTCGCTAAGTTGGTATTCGTTTTGGCTTAAATTTTTCTAGTAGATAATTGTTAATATAGGGTTTCGTCTGGATTACAAGTAATAACCCCGAGATCTAGTGATCATTATTTTTTCAGTGAGTGAAGTTTTTAGGGATTTAGATGTTCAATCAAGGTAAGTGGCTGACGATCAAGTAGATATGTGTATTGAATAGGGTTTGTTTTAAATTCAATTGATATGTGATTAACCGAATGTTATGGGTGAACATAGGTTCTGGAGTGATCGAGGACTGTCTACGCATATTTCGTAACCAGGTGTGTAAACACTGCCTAAAGCGTGAATAGGCAAAAGCCAAAAAATATGACCATTAGCACTACACGACAGTGCGCTTGCTCGTGTGGTAACCGAAATGCGTAAAACGTGGGCGTTCGACTATTGAGGCCACCGTGAGCGATCTCATGGTCTTTGGCAGCTTTGGGCCATGTTGGGCGAAAATGAGCCGCGTGGGCCCAATGGGCTCGTGGGCCCTACACGAGTAAACCATACAAATGTGTAGAGATTACTGGGCCAACCTATGTGATTTGCATGATTGAAACCAATTCTGGGCTATGTGGGCCACACGGGTGTGTAGGCCCAAATAGGCCCGCATTATAGGCCTTTGACGCATTTTCACTGTTTGATTGTTAAGGTTGCACGGGTCGCCCGAGACGATGGTGAACCTAATGATGGGTCAATAAGCATACCTAGACCCCTAAACTGACACAAAATAACTGCTATGCCCCTATGTGGTAAAATGCCTATTATGCGCCTAAATTATAAAATGACTGCATGTTTTATGTTATGTATGATTGTATATGAGCATGCCATGATATATATGTTGCTTACATGTATGATATGTTGCATGGGATGGGATTATTATGATTGGAGGAAGTGTACTGTACTGGCAGCTCTGCTACGAATACTATTTAGTGTCGCAACAGGTGCTAATTTTGGAGTGTAGGAATGGGTGGGTGATTTTATCCCCACGTGGAGTGTTGAGCTAGACGGAGTGGAGTGTAGAAGCTAGTTGGGTAGGATTTCTGCTTGCATGTTTGAACTATTACTGTTACTATAATAGGCAAAGGTCACACTGATGTTGATACTGTAATGGGCTAAGGCCACACCGATACTAATTTTGTAATGGGATAAGGCCCAACTGAACTGAACTGAACTGTTATTGATTTGGGCTTAGGCCCAGACTGCACTTGCATAATTGGTTATTTGCTTATATAGGGTTACACACTGAGTTTTCATAAACTCACCCCTCTGTTTATCTTACAAGTATTCCTCATTCTTAGGTGATCGGTCTTTGCGAGGGACTCGGAGGTGGCCACACAACACTTTTTGCTTCTATATTGGATTTTTATTTATAATAATTTAATTTGGGTATTTGTTTGGTAATAAGGCCTTTTTAAATTTTGAACTTTCAATTTAGGATTTTAATTATTTAAAATCTTACTGATAATAGTAGGACGCGGATTTCCAAAAGATAAATGCTTTTCAAAACACCACGTTTTCGCAAAATACTGTAAAAGCTTCCGCAACAAACATTGTTTTAAACTTAGTAACAAACTTATATGATCGACAAACTGCTAAAAACAACTTGAGTTTCCAATGAACAAGATACCCTTAAATTTCTGTTATGATCATAAACGAGTTTTAATATAGAACGGGTTTTCCCAATGAAATGATGTTTTCGAAAAACACTTCAATGTGATATGGCAAAATTCAACCATAACGTCTAGGTCGGGCTTGGGGTGTTACACCCGTGTCTTAGGGAATGTGGGCATTCGAAATAGGGAAAAATGGTCATGTCCTAGCCTGTGTCCATGCTCGTGTAGCTCACTAAATTGGGCCACACGGCTAAGCCACACACTTGTGTTCTAGGCCGTGTACCCTTCGAAGTAACCTTACACACCCATGTGCCAGGTTGTGTGATAGGCCGTGTGTAACATCCTAAAAATTTGAGTATTAATATGTTGCTAGAGGTTAGCTTAGGTTTACTTAGAATTTGAATAAAAATTAGTAAAGAGTACTTTAGTGTAAAGAAATCAGGTGACCTTGAAACTTAAGTTAATTAAGTACTAAAAGATGGCATAAGATGAGTAATTTGCAAAGTGGTGATGGCACCATAAGTTGGACTTGAGGGGAGAGGTTCGGATCTCCTAGCATGCAATTTGGGAGTTTTCATTTTTTTGCTTTATCCTAGCATGTGTCCGCTATGGATAAGATTAAGATGAGTTGGATTAATTATTTTTTTTGGTAAGAAGACTAAGGGTTATGGAAAGCTTGAGTTAGGGGATAGAATGGCTTGAATTGGGGGATAATGTTTCTTAAACTTAAGGAAAAAGGAGGATGATATGGCTTGAGACTAGGATGATGTTTTGGAAACTCTTTCATGGCCTTTTGACTATGTATGTGGACGGCTTAGGGGCTAGGGGGGATGGCCGGTCTTGTTGATTGGCTTGGTAGGCTTGTGTGTTGGAGAAACACATTCTTTTTGGTCATTTTTGGATTTGGCAAAACATATTTTCTCTCCATCTATTTTCTCTCTAACCAGATTTGTCAACAACCTTGAGGAAACAATTGCATCTTTCTTTTTGACCATTTGGTCATTTCTTTGCTAATCATTTTAGTGTTTTATTTTTCCTAGCGTCGAAACTATCAACACACAAAAAGAAAGAAGGCCATTCTTTTTCTCATTTTTCCTCCCCAAATGCCAAATGCACAATTCTCTTAAAATCAATCCTTTTCCTTCTCTTTTCTTTCTCTTTTCTTTCTCTTTTCTCTCTCTTTTTTCTTTCTCTTTTTCTCTCTTGAAAACTGAATCATCATCATCATCATCTCCATCTTACATTCTTTTACTTCTTTCTCAACTAAAGTTTCTTCAATATTTTTTCTCATGGCTGAATGCTAGTTTGCTCTTGTGCCGAATCTTCCATTAGACATAAGTACTCTTCTCACTCAATTCTTTTCAACCGTGGGCAATAGAGTGATTTTGGAGGGCAGAAACTCAAAGTGTTCTTGAGTATCGTGGATCGTTGGAATCGATCATAAGAATTAATGTAAGGAGTTTATTCAAGGATTTTCATATTATCCGTCATATTGGTATAGTTGGTTATTTAATCGATTTCGTTATAGGGACGTAATCGCTTGATTGCTACCTCATGGAACGAGGATAATTGTGGTAAGCCAATCTCATTTTTTTAAAATCGTTAGTCCTATTTTGATAGTTATTAGTTTGACTAATGATTTTATGTCATTAAAGACATTCAAGATAGAGCGAAAAAAGCGTTGAATAGTCTTCAAAAGAGGGTGGTTCCGCTAATCCCCTAAGTATAAGCGAAGAAATTTTTTGAATCTGAGATTTTCCACCGGGTTGCGGATCCTCATCGAGAGGAGAACCAGTTGTTTGAAGTCATTCGTACTCTAGAACCTTTGTTCGTTCGTGGATTCTCATCGGGTAACGAATCAACAATCGAGGAGAAACCAAAAATAGAAGTTGTTCGAAATCACGAGGGTAAAGATTTAGATCGTTTATCAATAGTGTAGTTTTATTTAAAATAATGTTCTAATTTATCGTATTACGTTTAGGTATTGACGAGCGGAAAGTTTAGTTCTCACAATAACCGGTGTGTAACTTCACACTTAACTCGGGTTAGATGTTATATCGTAAGTATTGGGAAAATCATAAAATTGACAAAATTGGAAAATACGTAATAATTAGTATTTATGTGAAAATACATGAAAATCTATTAAAGTTGTGAAATTTACTGGCGTCCTCAATGAGTATTTGATAAATTGTAAAAAAATATGCTAGATCGTTAAATGGGCGAAAAATCGCTAGATCGTTAAATAGGCCAAAAATCGCTAGATCGTTAAATGGACCGAAAAATCTGCTAGATCGTTAAATGGGCCAAAGTATTAGATTGCTAAATGGGCTAAATGTTATTTTGTATTATGGGCCTTAATAAAACTTGAAATATTGATTCATATGTAAATTGGGCCTTTTGCTAAAATTATCATATGTATACAGTATTTATGCATACATGTTTCATTGGGTTGGGATTTATGATGAAGAGAAGAAAGGCCTGTTGCCAAAAATCTAGTTCGGTGGCTCTGCCACAAATATTTTAATGGCTTATTGCCTCTAGCTCGGTGGCTCTGCCACAAATATTTTAATGGCTTAATGCCTCTAGTTCGGTGACTTTGTCACAATCTAGTTCGTTGGTTCACCACAACCAAATATAAAAATGGCTTAATGCCTACGATCGGTGTGTTAGCGGGGGGGGTTGACTTGATCCCCACAAGTGTGATGGTTGGTACGGGTGGTGTGTAGCGGATGGATATTAGGTTGATTGGGAAATTTCATTTTGCATACATTTCATTTATTATATTGCTAAATCTGTTTATGGGCTCAAGCCCAAAATAATGACTTGATGATCTGGCCCAGTGGATATAGTAAGTGAGTTATACACTGAGTTCTGAGTAACTCACACCTTTAAAATTTCCATCTTAGGTAATGGAAATTGGCGTGGACTTAGTAGAGAATGACTTTGTGGAGCCCATACTGCAAACATGGGTTTTATAAACTTTGAACTTTTATTAAGTACTTTCTTTAAATTACTATTTTGGATATAATGTAATAAGGCCTCTATTAATATTTATGGATTTTTATGTGTGGATGGATTTAAATTTTACTTTGATGGGTTTATGCTAATCCTATAATGATTTTTTAAAAAAATACTTTGAAACATATGAGATTCTTTAACTTATCTTATCTTCAAATTCTTTTGAACTCTTTTTTTTTTAAAAAACTACTTAAAGGATTTTGATATTTAAATACTAAATGATAAGACTTCAACTAATGTTTCTTAAAATTAACAATTTAAATCATTTCTTTTGGTTTTATTAAAATTTATTTTCAAAAGGTTTTGTAGTACCGATTCACTTAAATCATTAGAATGATTAAAGGAATGTTTGATCTATGTGACAAACCAAATCTCGTCTTGATGCATAGACCTGATTTGGGGTGTTACATTTAATGGTATTAGAGCTAGTTTCAAAACTTGGCTGTGGTTGGGTTCAACAAATAACCTTTGTATGAAATTATTTCAATTATGTTTTAAAGATTAGTATGGCACCACAAGCATCCGGCACCAAGTCAAGTAAGTATTTATGATTATTATGATGATATGATCATAGGAACACTCTAGAACTTCTAGTTTTAGATATTGAAAATCGTAGAGATTGAGACTATAGGATGTGTTTGCAAAAAATAACTTTATCTCTCAAATCTCATAAAACATCGTTAATAAACACTGAAATAGTATTTTGATTCATAAAACTTGTAATCAGATTATATCGAATTAGACATTATGAGCTCTAGAGGGCGTGGTCGTGGACACGGTAGATGTGGCCGTGGTAGAGGTGGTCTTTGCATCTAAAGCACCAAATCATATGTTGAAAATGGATGCACTGCGTCACTTGAAAGTGAGGCGGGAACACATAATCATATGGAAGAAGATAATGCTTTGGCGCAAGCAATCTGCGAGTCCTTGAAAGGGTCATTTGGAACTAGAGTTGGGCCAACGGCTGTGGGTCGATATCGGAATGACTCAAGTCTAATGGTGCGAAGTTTTTAGAGGAGTGTTCGAGTAGCTCGAATGTGGCGAATATTGGCTCCAAGTCGTGGAGCGGATTATGGATGATATGGAATGCCTTTGTCGGCGAACCCGAAAGGAGCCGTGTCCTTGCTAAGAGATGAGGCGTATCAATGGTGGCTTACTATTCGAGAAGGCACCGAGGCTGCGATGATTACTTGGGAATTCTTCAAAGCGCCTTTCAAGGAAATATGTAGGAACAAGTTATGTGGACGCTCAAGGAAGGACTTTTGAATCAATTCAAGGAAATAAGGCAATTAGCGTGTGATGAAATTTGAGTTTTTACGCTTGAGTCGCTATGCTCGGACAATAGTGTCAACGGATCATGAGCGTTGTGTACGCTTTGAGGATGGGTTGAATGATGAGTTGCAAGTTCTGATAGCCCCACAACAAGTTAGAACTTTTTCCATGCTTGTGGAAAAAGCCAAGATAGTCGAAGAGGCTAAGAACTCAGAACGTCAGAATCGGGAAAGATTTAGAGGTAAGAGGGATATAAATCATTTGGGTTCTTCAAAAAGGTTTCTGAAGAGGCCTCAGAATGATGAACTAGCTCAAGGTAGAGCACCTGTGGCTAGTAATCAGAGTCGAGATTGTACTGAATGTGGGAAACGGCATTCCGGAGAATGCTGGAGGAAAATAGGTGCTTGTTATAAATGTGGTTCAATGGATCATCAATATAGAAATTGCCCTCGACGTATTGATATGACTCAGAAAGTTCGTATTACAGATGCATAGCCGGCAAGAGGAACTCGGCAGACCAACGAGAGGACGTGGACCGGTCGTGGTGGTAATGGTCTTGGGCGTGGTCAAGGTGCACCGGTCGAGGCAATGGTTCTAGAGGTAACACGATGCAAGACAACCGAGATTGGTCTATGTAGTTAGGCATACGAGGATGGCAATGCACGATCTAATAAGCGATGCGTTCTTCATCTTTGATGTACTGTTATTGTCTTGATAGATATTGGTTTTACCCACTCGTATGTTGCTAGTGCCATATCTAGAAACTCGTATGACGGTAATTAGTACTTTAGGATAGTCGACAATTGTAAATAAATTGTTTAGAGACGTGCCCTTAGAAATTCAAGAAGAAATATTTTTGGCGAATTTGATGGAATTGCCTTTCGACGAGTTCGATCTCATTCTGGGCATAGATAGGTTAGCTAAGCACCGGGCGCATTTGGATTGTGCTGAAAAGCAGATGTCAATAAGAACTTCGAGTGATAAAAAAGTAATAATGATAGGTGAACGAAGGAATTACTTGGCAAATGTCGTATCTGCGTTAAAGGCAGAAAAGTTGGTGCGGAAAGGGTATGGAGCATTCTTAGCCTTTATTTGTGCTTTGGATGCCAAAGAGTTATCTGTGGATGATGTGAGGACGGTGAAGGAATTTCCAAATGTATTTCCCGATGAAATTCTTGGTATACCTCCAGATCGGGAAGTAGAATTTGGTATTGAGCTTTTGCCCGGAGCACTCCGTGTCCATTGCTCCTTATAGAATGGCAACGAAGGAGTTGGCGGAGCTTAAAGCTCAAATTCAAGAATTGTTGGATCGGGGATTTATTCGACCGAGTGTGTCTCCGTGGGGAGCACCGGTTTTGTTCGTTAAGAAGAAGGATGGATCGATGCGTATGTGCATTGATTACAGGCAATTGAATAAATTGACGATCAAGAATAGGTATCCTTTGTCGAGAATTGATGACCTGTTTGATCAATTGAAAGGAGCTTCGATTTTCTCCAAAATTGATTTGAGATCGGGTTATCACCAACTTAAGGTGAAAGAAGCAGATATTTATAAGACGGCGTTCCGAACTCGTTATGGACATTATGAGTTTTTGGTGATGCCGTTTGGGTTAACCAATGCACCAGTCGCATTTATGGACATGATAAACTGAGTCTTTCAACCATATTTAGACCGGTTTGTGGTAGTGTTCATAGATGACATTTTGGTTTATTCAAGAAATGATGAGGAGCATAATACGCATTTGCGTATAGTATTGCAGTTACTTCGTGATAAGCAACTTTATGTGAAATTCAGTAAATGTGAATTCTAGCTAAAGGAAGTGACTTTCTTGGGTCATGTGGTATCAGCTGAAGGAATAAGGGTGGATCCTCGGAAAATTGAGGCTGTACTGGATTGGAAACCACCAAAGTCGGTAGCTGAAATTCAGAGTTTCTTAGGTTTGGCTGGTTATTATAGATGCTTCGTTAAGGGATTTTCATTGATTGCCTAACTAAACTGTTGCGGAAGGGAGTACAGTATGTTTGGACTGAAAAACAACAAAAGAGTTTCGAGAAATTGAAGAAGATTACGCGGAAGCACCGTTTTGATTCAGCCGGAGGTGGAAAAGAATTTACTATTTATTGTGATCGTCTCACGGGTTTGGGTTGTGTGCTGATGCAAAATGGAAAGGTGGTGGCTTATGCTTCTCGATAGTTGAGACCGCACGAAGTAAACTATCCTACTCATGATTTGGAGTTAGCTGCAGTGGTATTTGCTTTAAAGATTTGGAGGCACTATCTCTACGGTGAGAAGTCTATCATTTACACGGATTACAAGAGTCTTAAGTATCTTCTTACTCAGAAGGAGTTAAATTTGAGACAAAGAAGATGGGTGGAATTATTAAAAGATTATGATTTCTCAATCGAGTATCATCCTGGAAAAAGCTAATGTGGTAGCTGATGCGTTAAGCCGTAAAGTGGTATCTGATTTGAGAGCAATGTTTGCTCGTTTGAGTTTGTTTGAAGATGGTAGTCTGTTAGCAGAACTTCAGGTGAAGCCTCTGTGGTTAGAACAAATTTAGGAAAAGCAGATATCAGATAAAAAGTTGGGACCCTTATTTCAGCAAGTTGGAAGGAGTGAAATAGAGAACTTTGGTATAAACACGAATGGAGTGCTGTGTTTTCGTGGAAGGGTTTGTATGCCTAAAGGCTAGGATTTGAGGCAAATGATTCTGAGGAAGGCGCATAGTAGCCCTTATGCTATGCACCCCGGAGGAAATAAGATGTATCGGGATCTCCGTGAATAGTATTGGTGGCCAGGGTTGAAGCGTGAGATTTCTGAGTTTGTAGGAAAATGTTTGACTTGTCAACAAGTAAAGGCGGAGCATCAATTGCCGCCAGGTTTATTACAATCGGTAAAGATTCCTATTTGGAAATGGGAGCGAATAACAATGGATTTTGTTAGTGGGTTGCCTTTATCACCTACTAAGAAAAACTCCGCATGGGTGGTAGTTGACCGATTGATTTAAATCTCATTTTCTTCCGGTTAAATACGGATTACTCATTACGAAATTGGCTAAGTCAGATATATCTGAAATCATAAGGTTGCATGGGGTACCGGTGTTTATTATATCGACATGTGATCCTAGATTTACATCACAATTTTGGAAAGCTCTGCATGAAGCCTTGAACAAAGTTAAATTTCGATCGGCTTTTCATCCTCGACGGATGGTCGATCGAAAAGAGTAATTCAAATATTGGAAGACATGTTAAGGGATGTGTGATTGACTTCAGAGGTAGTTAGGAGGAATTTTTACCATTGGCAGAATTTGCGAATAACAATAGCTATCAGTCTAGCATTCAGATGGCACCCTCCGAGGCATTGTATGGTCGTAGGTGCCGTACTCCTACTTGTTGGACTGAATTGGGCGAGCGACAGATGTTGGGTCCTGAATTAATATCTGAAACAGAGGAAATGGTAAAAGTTATTGGAGCACGGTTAAAGGAAGCTTCGGATAGACAGAAGTCGTATGCAGACCTAAAGCGTAGGGATATCGAGTTTGCTAAGGGAGAGCAGGTCTTTATGAAGGTCTCACCTTGGAAGAAAATTTTCAGATTTGGAAAGAAAGGCAAGTTGAGCCCTTGGTTCATTGGGCCATATCGTGTGATGAAGCGTGTTGGTCCAGTGGCCTATCAGATTGAATTACCTCCGAAGTTGAGTCAAATTCATAATGTTTTTCATGTTTCCATGCTGAGGCGCTATAGATCGGATCCATCTAACATAGTACCGGTAGAGGAAGTGGAATTGAAATCAAACTTGTCTTTTGAGGAAGAACCAGTGGAAATTTTAGACCGAGATGTTAAAGTGCTAAGAAAGAAGATCGTGCCATTGGTCAAGGTTTTATGGCGTAATCACGGAGCGGAGGAAGCTACGTGGGAGCCTGAGGATGCAATTCGGCAACAATATCCTCACCTCTTTTAATCAAGTAAATTTCGAGGACGAAAATTTTTTAAGGGGTATATTGTAACATCCTAAAAATTTGAGTATCAATATGTTTCTAGAGGTTAGCTTGGGTTTACTTAGAATTTGAATAAAAATTAGTAAAGAGTACTTGATTGTAAAGAAATCAGGTAACCTTGAAACTTAAGTTAATTAAGTACTAAAAGATGGCATAAGATGAGTAATTGGCAAAGTGGTGATGGCACCATAAGTTGGACTTGAGGGGAGAGGTTTGAATCTCCTAGCATGCAATTTGGGAGTTTTTATTTTTTTTGCTTTATCCTAGCATGTGTCGGCTATGGATAAGATTAGGATGAGTTGGATTGATTATTTTTTAGTAAGAAGACTAAGGGTTATGGAAAGCTTGAGTTAGGGGATAGAATGGCTTGAATTGGGGATAATGTTTCTTAAACTTAAGGAAAAGGAGGATGATATGGCTTGAGACTAGGATGATGTTTTGGAAACTCTTTCATGGCCTTTTGACTATGTATGTGGACGACTTAGGGGCTAGGGGGATGGCGGTTTTGTTGATTGGCTTGGTAGGCTTGTGTGTTGGAGAAACACATTCTTTTGGTCATTTTGGCTTTGGCAAAACATATTTTCTCTCCATCTATTTTCTCTTTAGCGAATTTGTCAACAACCTTGAGGAAACAATTGCATCTTTCTTTTTAACCATTTGGTCATTTCTTTGCTAATCATTTTAGTGTTTTATTTTTCCTAGTCTTAAAACTATCAACACACAAAAAGAAAGAAGGCCATTCTTTTCTCATTTTTCTCCCCAAATGCCGAATGCACAAATCTCTTAAACTCAATTCTTTTCCTTCTCTTTTCTTTCTCTTTTCTTTCTCTTTTCTCTATCTTTTTTCTTTCTCTTTTTCTCTCTTGAAAATCGAATCATCATCATCTCCATCTTCCATTCTTTTACTTCTTTCTCAACTAAAGTTTCTTCAATATTTTCTCTCATGGTCAAATGCTAGTTTGCTCTTGTGTCGAATCATTTTCATTTTCTTGTTTAGTCATAACCGAATCTTCCATTAGACATAAGTATACTTCTCACTCAATTCTTTTCAACCGTGGGCAATAAAGTGATTTTGGAGGCCAGAAACTCAAAGTGTTCTTGAGTATCGTGGATCGTTGGAATCGATCTTAAGAGTTAAGGTAAGGAGTTTATTCAAGGATTTTCATATTATTCGTCATATTGGTATAGTGGTTATTTAATCAATTTCGTTATAGGGACGTAATCGCCGATTGCTACCTCGTGGAAAGAGGATAATTGTGGTAAGCCAATCTCATTTTTTTAAAATCGTTAGTCCTATTTTGATAGTTATTAGTTTGACTAATGATTTTATGTCATTAAAGACATTCAAGATAGAGGCGAGAAAAGGCGTTGAATAGTCTTGAAGAGGGTGGTTCCGCTAATCCCCTAAGTATAAGCGAAGGGCTATTTTGGGAATCTGAGATTTTCCACCGGGTTGTGGACCCTCATCCGAGGAGAACCAGTTGTTTGAAGTCATTCATACTACCAAACCTTTGTTCGTTTGTGGATTCTTATCGGGTAATGAATCAACAATCGGGAGAAACCAAAATAGAAGTGGTTCAAATCTTGAGGGAAAAGATTTAGATCGTTTATCAATAGTGTAGTTTTATTTAAAAATAGTGTTCTAATTTATCGTGTTATGTTTAGGTATTGACGAGCGGGAAAGTTTAGTTCTCACAATAACCAGGTGTGTAACTTCACCCTTATCTCGGGTTAGATGTTATACCGTAAGTATTGGGAAAAATCATAAAATTGACAAAATTGGAAAAATGCGTAATAATTAGTATTTATGTGAAAATACATGAAAACTGTTATAGTTGTGAAATTTACGAAAACGTCCTCAATGAGTATTTGATAAATTGTAAAAAAATATGCTAGATCGTTAAATGGGCCAAAAAATCTGCTAGATCGTTAAATGGGCCAAAGTATTAGATTGCTAAATGGGCTAAATGTTATTTTGTATTATGGGCCTTAATAAAAACTTGAAATATTGATTCATATGTAAATTGGGCCTTTTGCTAAAATTATCATATGTATATAGACTGTTATGCATACATGTTTGCATGGGTTGGGATTTATGATGAAGAGAAGAAAGGCCTATTGCCAAAAATCTAGTTCGGTGGCTCTGCTACAAATATTTTAATGGTTTATTGCCTCTAGTTCGGTGGCTCTGCCACAAATATTTTAATGGCTTAATGCCTCTAGTTCGGTGACTTTGTCACAATCTAGTTCGTTGGTTCACCACAACCAAATATAAAATGGCTTAATGCCTACGATCGGTGTGTTGGCGGGGTGGGTTGACTTGATCCCCACAGTGTGATGGTTGGTATGGGTGGTGTGTAGTGGATGGATATTAGGTTGGTTGGGAAATTTCATTTTGCATACATTTCATTTATTATATTGCTAAATCATTTATTGGCTCAAGCCAAAAATAATGACTTGATGATCGGCCCGATGGATATAGTAAGTGAGTTATACACTGAGTTCTGAGTAACTCACTCCCTTAAATTTTCCATCTCATGTAATGGAAATTGACGTGGACTTGGGCCGAGAATGACTTCGTGGAGGCCATACTGCAAACATGGGTTTTATAAACTTTGAACTTTTATTAAGTACTTTCTTTAAATTACTATTTTGGATATAATGTAATAAGGCCTCTATTAATATTTATGGATTTTTATGTGTGGATGGATTTAAATTTTATTTTGATGGGTTTATGCTAATCCTATAATGATTTTTTTTAAAAAAAACCTTGAAGCGTATGAGATTCTTTAACTTATCTTATCTTCAAAATCTTTTGAACTCTTTTTTTTAAAAAAAACTACTTAAAGGATTTTGATATTTAAATACTAATAAGACTTCAACTAATGTTTCTTAAAATTAACGAATTTAAATAATTTCTTTTGGTTTTATTAAACTTTATTTTCAAAAGGTTTTGTAGTACCGATTCACTTAAATCATTAGAAAGATTAAAAGAATGTTTGATCTATGTGACAAACCAAATCTCGTCTTGACGCATAGACCTGATTTGGGGTGTTACACCATGTAACAACGACTTGCAACCCTTTGAAAACTACAAGGGACACACGACCATGTGTCACGCATACTAAGACACACACTCGTGTGGACAAAAATAAACTATTTTACAAGCCATATTTCTCACCCAATTTGACATCAACCTATATCCAACATTGTGCATATATACAAGCCATATTAAAGCATCTAAAACAAGTATAATCAAAACTTAAATGTACGGTATATTCACATACAACCAATATGCCCTTAGGCATCTAAAATGACAATTCGAACATGTATAATTATGTATGTAATTTGACTAAATAAGCCAACAACATTCCAAGCAATTTGCATCATTTCATATCACTTAGCTTACTTACCAAAACATACCAAAACATCTCAATTGGTACAAATTATACCATTCTAAACTAGCATCACTATACATATATGCCTTCCACAACAAAGCACCAATTCACATCAAACTATATGACATATCTAATGTGCATATTCAACAACTGTTTCACACCACATATCATCCATATTAAGACAACTTATACACATCCAAAATATACCAAACACAAGCCAAATAGGTGGCCATAATTATAGCAAAACATATAGGCCAACATTAGCCAAAATAACCTATACATGCCATTATAACCAAACTTAAACCAACCAAAAGTACAGAGTGAGCTGATGGATAGTGTGATATAGCTCCAACAAGATTCCAACCCAAACGACCTTCTGATTCACTATAAAACACAAAAAATATCACAGAGTAAGCATATAAGCTTAGTAAGTTAGTATGACATAGAATTTAACTTACCATTTAGTCACAATTTAGGTAAGTAAATATAACATATCAAAACTCAATTTGGTCAAATGCCTAAGCACATGTATTCACCAATATGTTAGCCATGTAAAACACATATAATAGCCAATAAACATGGCCAATATGTTAGCCAATAAACACATATAATGGCGGACCGAGGAGCCACGGAGAGAAAGGAGAAGTTTTTTTAAAGAAAGAAGAGAAATGAATTAAAAAAGGGGTGGTTTTATAGGGCATTGAAATGGTACCGCTTTTGCATAAGCCCTTAAGCGTCAAAAGCGATGATGTATTGCTCATTGGCTTTGACCCAATCCGACCTGCCCGGTTTAGGATCCGCTTTTTTTATAGAAAGGGCTAGTTAAGCTTTCTATACATTTCCTTTATTTTTAATTTTTCCTTTAAATTTTATTTAGATTTTATTGAGTCCCTTTTTTAAATCTTGACGTTTTGGAGGAGGAATATTTTCTCTTTTAGTGTCTTCATGTTATTAGTATTGTAAATAGGACCCTTGCCTTTTTTCTTTAAAATTAACCCAAACATTTATTTTAGTTCAATTTAAGTCCCTTTTTTGTTTATTATTATTTTCATTACTAATTTTATTTTTAATTATTATTTTTTTTATTATTACTGTTACTATTATTTTAATATTACCACTCTTTTTTTTTATTTTTATTTTAGAATTAATTCTATTATTATCATATTCATTTGTATTTCTATTATCACCATTATTTTCTTATATATATTATTATTACTATAGCTATATTTATTATTATTATTATTATTATTATTATTATTATTATTATTATTATTATATCTATACTTGTTAGTATTGTTACTATTATTATTATTTTAGTATTACCATTATTATTTCTATTTTCATTATTTCTATTATTATTATATTTTTACTAATTATTTGAATATTAACATATATTATTATTTTTATAAGTAATATACTTTTATTTTACTACTACTATTATTTTATATTATTATTACTATTTTTAATATCCTTACTATTATGTTATTATTAATACTATTTTTATTTTATTATTACTTTTATTATCATTTTCATTACCATTAACATTTCTATTACTTCTATTATTTACTAATATTATTGTATCTTTATTATTTATTTATTAAATATCTTTTATTATTATTGTTGTGTTTGTGTTACTATTATCATTATTTTATTATTATTTTTCTTATTATGCTATATAGTATTTATTTATTTATTAGTTCACCATTAGCTTCCATTTTGCTATTGTTTTATGTTATTTTCTCTCATTTTGTTTATTTATTTCGCTTTTATCTTATTTGTATTTTATTCGGTATTGTTATTTGTATTTAAATCACTATTATTTTGTCATACAAACTAATATCGTAATTTACTTTACATTTCTTTATAAAATCATATCACCTTTTGCTCAATTTTCAAAATAAGCAAATACTCTACGTTCTAAGCTTCGAAACAAATCATACCCTAACTTACTGGGTTTCGATGTATCTCACCGAATCTAAAGAACCAATCATTTTCCTTTTAAAATCAAAACATATGGGTTTCAAATACAAGCTTATTCTCAGGAATTCGAGGTGTTGCGTCCTAACTCATTGGAAATGACATCTTGTTATCTTGAGGTAAGGATTTCTAAAAAATATAGACAATATTCTATGTTTGGAATTTTGAGAAATTATGCCCTAACTTACTGGGTTCCGATTTTTCACTTGACCCAAATAACCGAATATCCTTCTAAAATTTAAATGCATAAGTTTTAAAAATCAAAAGACAAGCTTAGTTTCGAGGATTTAAAATGTCGTGTCCTAACGTACTAGATGTGATATTTTATTACTTGAACAAAAGGGTCTTAACATCCATTTTAATTTATTCAAATATTTTTTTTAAAATAAAAAGGATCGTATTTTAAAATCTTCTCAAATTTTCAACATTAAGACATTAATTAATCAATTAGGTACCAATTTTTGGGCGTTACGAGGGTGCTAATCCTTCCTCGTTCGTAATCGAATCCTGAACCCATTTTCTTGAATGTCGTAGACCAAAATCATTGTTTTAATAAATCAAAATGTTTTTTTAATTAAAATGATCAATTTTCAAGGTGACCCGATCACACCTCAAAAAAAAAAAAAAAGATTGGTGGCGACTCCATTTTCGTTTTTAAAGTCGATCCCCATTTTTTTAGAAAACATAAAAATGGTTTCGACAGCTTGGTGACTCCACTGGGGACCAATAAGAGAGTCAAGTAGTAAAATTGATTATTTCCTGTCCTTTTATCTAAATTTGAAAATCCAATTTAAAAAAAATAATAATTATGATCCTTTTTATTGCATGTTGTTCTTGTAAAGTATTTCTACATTACATTGCACGACCGTTGTGGTCACACCTTTTAAGTGAGAGTGAGAAGCTACTCCTTTGTGAGGTTTTCACCTCTGTGCATGATAGTGGATCGCTTTCGGGATACATTCGTACCTATGTGTTCGTGAGATTTTCATCTCCGTGCAACCATAGGGAAATGTATTCCCCTGAACTGAACTCGATCCATATGAGCCTATAATGGGAAGATTGAGGAATCCGCTGGTTCAGGTACCCTCCTTTTAGAACTAAGCCACAAATAGTGATCCTTAAGAGCCAACCCTAGATAGAGCTATATTAAACCCTAGTGGTCACCTAGATAGGTGTTCTATGTTATTTATTTCGCCAGTGTTAACGTGTTTTTTTTTTGTTTTGGTTGCACTTCATTTACATCATAGAAAAGAGGTGTTGATTCAAATTTGATTCTAAATATAATAGTTTGTCATGAGAAAATGGATTTTTTGATAAAGTGGATTATAACACGGTCATCCGAATATGGTCTAAGTAAACACAACGAGAGAAGACTGATAGTTCGTGAAGGAATACAAGACTTTCTTACCCAATGATTCAAGTTGACAAAGACTATTCGAGAATCACCATGTCTCGATTTTCTTAAAGAGGCTAACGAGCATTATGGAAATAAGTGAGCAATGAGTCGCAGCCCAGATCAAGCAAAAAGGAGCTAGTGGAGACATCTATTAGAAGTTTACAAGATTTGACCTTTGCGAAGATGGGGATTGAGGTTTTTGCTTGGAATATGAGGGAAAGGTTGTATAAATATCCGTTTTATGTAAAGGAATTTATTTTATAGAAAAGTTATTCTAATGTAACTGAATTCAGAATCAACGCCTCTCTTTCTTTTGCATTAATTCCATGCATCTGCATTGCATCATTTACATTAGACTTTTACAAAAAGGGCCATAATTAGTTGAAATTATTTTAGAAAAGGAGAGAAAGAGAGAAAGTTAATCTGGAAACTAAACATTGGTACGGTACTTGAGCTAAGACAAAAAAATATGGATCAAAGACTTGAATAGTTCCAGAAAGACGTGCAAGACCAGCTGCAAGATCAGTTGGCAAAAATCCAACAAGATATGAGGGACCAAATAATGGAAGCCCAAAGGAATATGGTGGATCAAATGACTCAGCTACTGAATGGGGCAATGGATAAAGGAAAATGTCCCATGACTAATGCTAGAGAGGATAATGAAGACTATCCTCTGGGTTTCACCAAATCACATGTACAGATACAAACTGAGGTACATCCTCAAAGGCCCTCTATCATGATTAGGCCTCAACAAGGTCAAGCTAATATTAGGGTACTCATGAATTTCCAAGTTGGCTCAAGATCTAACCCAGTAGATAACCTTGCTAATCCTATTATCCCTGATTTAGATATAGCGGAGAGGGAATCGAGGAACGAAGTTTCCAAACCTTTGCATACTTGGGAGTGTTTTGAAGAATGGGACCGTGGAAGAGATCCCTGTATTTTTAGAGCTAATCCAGAGTAATATTCAAAACACGTTTGTTGCCTTAAGCCTAGAGGCAATAAGAATCCTTTTGTGAAATAGGCTTGTGTCCGAAATTTTTATTTCAATAAAATGCATCTTTTTGAGAAAATATTCTTTTACTTTTTCCATTTCATATTGTACAAAAAATTGTTCTTATTTTTTTCTTTTGTTTGTTCTTTGGACTTTCTTTTAAGTATTCTTCATAATCATTCTTTGAATCATTTATTCTTTGGAATCTTCTTTCAACCTACAATAGGTCTCCGGATATCGATGATTTGAACAATCTTGCTTGATTCGAGTTTTATTTTGAGTAAGATATGTGTCTAGAAGGATCTCGGGACTTTGAAGATGGCGGATATTATAACCTATCTTGATTTGTTAAGAATGGTAGAACAAGATGAAAAATAGACCTACTCTAAAAGGGTCATTGGACATTATGATCCTAGAAAAGAGGTAAAGATTGTAGCCTAGCTCATCATAGAACTAAGGTATGACATCATTGGGTTATTTTCAAGAATTCAAAGATGCTTTTGTACAATCATATCGAGGACATGCCTAGGCTAATAAGGCCTGGCTAAACATGAGGATCGGACGTGTGGGTCTACCATGGAAGGGATTGCATCGGTTATCACAGTAAATCTTGAATTGAAGAAAACAAGATTTATGTGACTCTTCCATTTTCTTCACAGACTTTTCTATATGTGGGGCATGAATGTTATGGGACCGATCTCGTCAAAAGCTTCTAGTTCACATTGAATTATCTTTGTGGTCATTGATTACTTCACTAAGAGGGTAAATGTTGCTTCATACGCCAATATTGCAAAGTCGACAGTCATCAAATTCAAAAAAAAAAATATTAGATGCAAGCAAATAATGCTAGAAAGGATCATTTTTAATAATGCATAACTGTACAATATCAAAGATTACAATTTTCTCAAAGATCAGGCAGCATATCACAGTGTAGCAAAGGTTGTCAAAAGAAAAATACAAAAAGAAAAAAAAATAAAAATATGAAAAGGTGACTAAGACTTGTAAAGATTGGCATAAGAAGCTATCATTTACTCTATGATTATCGAACATTGGCGGGAATTTTCTTTGGGGCAACATCTTACCCATTGGTTTATGGAATGGAAGCATTTTGCCAATTGAACCTAATCAAAGAAAAGGTTAAAAGTTATCCATTACGATTAGGATAATGCAAGCTTACGACAAAGAGGTTTATCCTAGTGAATTCCATGAGGGAATCGATCTTTCTTATACAAAAGTATTTATGAGGAAAGTAGATGCCAAGCGGGAAGGACCTTATGTAGGAAAAAAGGGCCTACTCTGGCGGGCGTTGATATTGACAAGATGGATGCCAAAGACTTGCCCAATCCGGTGAATTTAGGTTCACCAAGAAGTATTTTACCTAAAGGGAAAGGCCAAGGTGAAAACCCACAAAAGGGCGCTAGAGATCAAATTCAAAAAAAAAAAAAAAGAATGAGAGGCTAAAGGCGAAAACCGTAAAGAGCGCTTTGAGACCAAATAGGTTTTGAGCCGAAAACCCAAAAAGGGTGGCTCAAATTTTGATCAAAAATAAGGAATGTAGTAGTCTTGTTATGCCTGAATTAACAGTGAGGAAGTATGCTATGTCTTGGGGCATTGACAAAGTACTCCGGATCCTCTAAACAAGTATTGAGCTCAAAATGGTCCTCAAGAAGTTTGTCTGAGAAGCTCATGCTTTGTGATATCCGGGGCACCTAGCTTCTATCTTACCCATTTGAATTTGCTATCTTTGATTACTTTATTCTTTTCAAAGATACACCCCAATCAATTTTCTTTTATAGCCTTGGCTATCAAAGATTACTTTATACTTTTCAAGATGCACCTCAGTCAATTTCTTCTATTGTTTTGGTTATCTTTGATTAACTTATTTATTTCGAGCTATGCTCCTGATTAATTTCTTTCACATCTATTGTTGTGATCTTTTTCAAGCATTTTATATTGAAATAATGATTAATAGACTAATAATACTTTCATAAAAGGAGTTTCGCATATTACTCTAGAAGCTTCTAAATAATATGAGAATCTGAAACAAGACTATTGTTTAGAAATCACCAAGCCTAACGGTTGAAAATATTGGAAGATGATTATCTCTTCAGATTTTTATTGGATAAGACATTTTTCAGTGATACTATCTTGTCAAATGACAAGCAATGTCAACCCAAGTGTAAAAGGGGATCATTCTCGGGAAAAGAAAAATGATACCCTGTATTCATGCAAATTTTAGGCACGAACACCTAGGGAATGGTGTAACAGATCAACTTGATTGAAAATGATACAAATTCCATGCCTCTGAGTGGTAACAAGATGGATGAAAGAAATCAAATGTTACCCTTGAAGTTGTAGTGGGAAATACAAACTTTATGTCCCAAAAGGTAAAGTGGAAGGGACTCTAAAATTATAGCGGAGCAAGCTTGCTGAGCAAAATATGATCGTTTCTTTGGGTTTTCTGTCAAAGATACCAGCTGAACGAGAAAGCATGGTAACACATCAGTAATAGAACCTTGACGAACTATGAGTAGTGACAACCCAAACATTAAAAAGGGGTCATTCTCATGCATTTATGTAAATATCATTCATACACTTTCAATTAGGAGCATTTGATTCATTCCGATCATTGTGTCCTAATCGTTGTACATTAAAAAAAAAAAAGAGATCATTCTCATGACATTGTGTATTCATGAAAATGTCATCCCTAATATCATTTAGTTAGGAGCATCAGATTCATTCCGATCATTGTATCCTAATCATTATACATTAAAAATGGGATCGTTCTCATCACATTCTGCATTCATGCAAATGTCGCCCATAATACATTTAGTTAGGATCATTATAGCATCGCAATCAATTAGAATAAACATAATCATATAAAACTGAGTCTACAGAGGATGGTGTAGCAACATCGGTGAATTCACAGATCTTATCTCCCTAAGTGGTAGCAGAACAGATTGAATTTGGCGAATCTTATCTCCATGTATCAGCAATGGAACAAATTCAAGCCCCCAACCTTATCTCCCTAAGGTAGCAAGGGAGTAGGTTGAAGTTTGTAGTCTCATCTTCCTGAGATAGCAAGGAAGCAGACTAAAGATTGTAGATCTTATCTCCCTAAGTGGTAGCGGAGCAGATCGAATTTGGCGAATCTTATCTCCATGTATCGACAATAGAGCAGATTCAAGTTACCAACCTTATCTCCTTAAGGTAACAAGGGAGCAAGTTGAAGTTTGTAGCCTTATCTTCCTGATGTAGCAAGGGAGCAGGCTAAATATTATAGTCTTATCTTCCTGATGTAGTGAAACACCCCACACCCGGCCCACGAGCCTGGACTAGGTGCAGTATGTTCCTCGATGTAACGGTTCAAAATTCTTTGAACACTTTGAAAGCTGTGTGTTTTGAAGATAGTTTGTTAGTGGGTTGGGCTCGAGTTGAAAACAAGTTTATTTTATATTGAAAACCCATTTATTTCGGTGACAAAATATTTAAAGTTTATTTTAAATTAAATTGACTTAATCTTTAAATAACATAAATACGTAACATAGTAATTAAAACATCAATAAAATCATCACTATGGCCTTATTACATAAAATAAAACCCAAAATAAAATTGTAGAGTACTTAAATAAAATAAATAGTCCAAATTGGATAAAACTTTTAGTGAGCATGGCCACCACAAGTTCTGTGTCCCGGTCCATCACTTGTTCATCACACGAAACATGTTCCCTGGCAGGGTGAGTCAAGCAGACTCAATGTGTACACAAACACTAAGTCCTAACAAATTCGGGCATAAAAATCATATTCATACGTATCATAATTTCACATTTAATGATTCAAGATAATGATACAACCCAAACCCAAACCTAGATGCCATCCGCTACACGTCCCGTACCAACTTTGCAAGTGGGGACTACTAAGTCAACCCTCCATCCGCTACACACCATCGAAGCGATCATTGCGGTCGGCGTGCTCATCGCCTATATAAAGTTCGTGGCATAGCCACGAGATAATGTGTCATGAGACACCACATTGAGATAATGTAACAAAGTTACCACATTCGGATAATGTGACCAAAGTCACCACATTGAGATAATGTGACCAAGTCACCAAATTCGAGATAGTGAGATCAAGTCATCACATTCACTTCCCTTTCTCAAATAACCCAAATGCCCCATATTATTCATATCATGCATATCATACTTAAATTCACATTCGTGTCACTTTTCACATGTTAAGTATAACATATTTATAATCCTAGTAGGAGTAGGAAAACGTGCACAGTACTTTGTACCATAACATGGTACTTTAGCCACATTCTTACACTTTCATATTAACACATATATCAAGTTTAAGCCATAAATCTATTAAGATTAGTGTGGGGTACACGGTACCTTAACCATATTCTTACACTTTCATATTAACACATTTAATTTAAAACATAACCATGAACGTATTAAAACTTAGGGTAGGGTACACACGGTACCTTAGCCATGTTCTTACACTTTCATATTAACACATATAATGAATTAAAGCCGTAAATCTATCAAGATTTAGTGTAGGGTACACACTGATTAAACAACGATTTCACTTGAAATCCGAAATCAGATCTACTACCTTAGATTTTTAATGCCGCATTAACCAACATGGTAATATTTAGCAAAGGCCTATTTGGCCATAAAACCAAATCCTAGTAGGATTTGTGTACTTACCTTAATGCCGATTGAATAAAAAAAATCAAATCCCGGAAACTTGTATTCTTCCCCCTTTGAAATCGGCTACTCACTAGATCCATTGAATCCGTTAGTTTTCAGCTTAAGAAACATAATAATAGATCTACTACAAAAATAGGGTCTTGGCCGAATATTCATAGTCACTTACCTTAAGGATCTTAAATCCTGAAATTCACCGAATAACTAGGGAACACGCGGCCTATGGTGTACTTTTGGGAAAAGAACTTCTCCTTCCATGATTCGGCCAAGATTAAAAAGCGAAATTAGTCCCTAAATTTTGATAAGTCTAAAATATAAAAGAATGGAAACTAAACTTGGATCTTATCCTTATTTGAAGGAATCGATTGCACCTTCACTTCAACCTTTAGAGATTCGGCTATGGCTAAATAATGCTCTCACAACTTTCGGCTTTTGGAGGGATTAGAAAGAAAAGAGAAGGAAGAATAAAACTGTAGGAATTTCGACAGAGAGAGGAGAATCTGCTTAAGAAATTCAGCAAAGGAAGAGTGAATGAATGAATGAATGACCTTTTTTCCCTTTTATAGCCGAAACTACTAGGCTAGAGTCCCCTACTTGGCCACCACTCTTCCTATGTGATAATTATCACTTTATCAAAAGAATTAATCCAATAATTATCTCCTAATTAGCCTAAATTCTAAAGGAAATAAAACTCCTCTTTTAAGAGCCCTCATGCCATCCACCTCTCTCTTTGTAGCAAAATAAAACTTCTTTTATTTGCTTCCTAAGTGACTCGATCCACAGCCCAAATACACTTGCATGTGGCGCCATTTCAGAGGCCCTAAGTGGCATCTCAAGCCACTTCTCCAAGCCCAATTGTGTCAAATTTCACATACCTTTTCTTTTAAGGCCACCTTGCCTTAATTTCCTCTTTTAAACTTTAAAACTCAACATTTCTAAGTCATTTCTAAGTTTCCAAAAATTTTCGTTTGGCTCTTTAAACTTGACATTTCCTAGGTTTCCAAAATGTTCACTTTTCTCTTTTAACTTAGGTTTCCAAAATGTTCACTTTCCTATTTTACTTAGGTTTCCAAAATGTTAACTTTCCTCTTTTTGAAACTTAACATTTCTAAATCATTTCCAAGTTTCCTTACATTTCCTTACATTTCCTTACATTTCCATACATTTCCATACATTTCCTTACATTTCCAGGGTTCTAAAAATGCACACCACATATCACAGTAAACATGCTATTTCATAAAATTAAGCAAAAATGCACACAATGGGATTCGAACCTCTTCCCTCAAAGTACTTCACTTGATGCCATAACCCTTGCACCTTAGGTGGCATCCCTTGCCACTTTTCGCATCACTTCTTATTTTTAACTTAAAACCAATAATTGTCCAAAGCTTTCTCTTCCATCCTAGGATTTTAAAAACCCTTAATTCACTTCCAAACATTGCCAAAACCTACTACTCATGAATTATGCACAAACGCATAACCCCTAATCTAGGATGTTACAGTTCTACCCTCCTTAAAAATAATTTCGTCCTCGAAATTGCTTACTAACATCGTACAATCCTTCTCACCTTTTATGCTTCTGCTGCACTCTCGATCTTAATAGAACCATCATACTTTCCGGGCACAATCTCTAAGTTCCGTCCTTAGAACTCATTTCTAATGTCGCGATTTAATCTAATTAAGAAGTTTTATGCATTAAAAAAAATTTTGTTTCACTAATTAACCGCGAAGAAGTTTTATGGAAAGAATTTTTAGAAGTGGTTCTTTCGTATTCATACATGCACACAGTCTTTACATCCATCAATCAATTATGAACTTTCGTTCATTCAGGGAAATGTTGTAGTTTTCATTGTTGTTGTTTTTCCACTACCCAAGGGTATTTTTGTAATTTGCCCTACAGGGGTATTTTCATAATTTGTCAAAATAAGGTTCCTTAGTGATTTTTTCTTTAAGGGTATTTTGGAAATTTTTGAAATCTCGGGGGTATTTCGAAAATTTTGAAACTACAGGGGTATTTCAGTAATAAACCAGGGTAAATTTATAAATCTTAATAAATCAAGGATATTTCAAAATTTGCAAAACTTGAGGGTTCTTTTTGAGAATTTGTTTTCCAAATCGGTGATGTTGCAAAAATTTTGAAAATCAGGGTCATTTTGGTAACTTTGTCAATCGGGGGTAAGTACGTAAATTTTCAAATCGGGGTATTTTGGACTTTCGCAAAATATGGTTTTTAAATACTTTTACAAAGTGAGGAAATTTTATTAAAATCAAGGGTAATATGGAAATTTTAGAACCAAGGGCATTTTAGTAATTTCTACCACTAAGGGTATTTCGATAATCTTGTAAATCAAAAATTCTTAGAAAGTTTTTCCAAAATAGTAATTTTCATAATTTCAAAAGGGTAGTTTGTTGACTTTTTTAAAACTAGGGTTTCCATAAAATACGGCTAGTCCCTTTCGGGTTTTAGTTAAGGGTTTAGCACGTGATTTAGTCCTCTTGGTTAGGGTGAACCGAGGCTACGCACCAGGTAGGATTCGAGTGGAGAGGAGGTGAGTCACGCGGATTGCTTAAATACCAAGCTCCTTGAAACCAATCCTGAACATGCGTGCCATGGTTGCCACACCTAACTCGACGACTTAACCACGGGTTTGTCAATTAGGCATTTAAGTCTTATGTAATTGTTGGGTGTACTAGTCCTAGGGTTCAAGTACTTAATCTCTATTCTACGTTCCATTTCTACCCTTCTACAAATCATATAAATCACACAAAAGATCGAGATGCTTACGGTGGACTTTGGGTGGAGACTTAGTGGGCCATGCCGAAAACCACCTTAATTCACAAAAATTCTTTTGGGCTTAACTTTGAAAACGTTTTGGGCCTTAAACCCAAGGCCGAGAGTTTAAAAGGGCTCGATACCAAATCTGAAACACCCCAAACCCGGCCCACGAGGCTGGATGGAGTGCAGTATGTTCCTCGATGTAACGGGTTCAAAATTCTTTGAACACTTTGAAAGCGTGTGTTTGAAGATAGTTTGTTAGTGGGTTGGGCTCGAGTTGAAAACAAGTTTATTTTTATATTGAAAACCCATTTATTTGGGTGACAAAATATTTAAAGTTTATTTTAAATTAAATTGACTTAATCTTTAAATAACATAAATCGTAACATAGTAATTAAAACATCAATAAAATCATCATTATGGCCTTATTACATAAAATAAAACCCAAAATAAAATTGTAGAGTACTTAAATAAAATAAATAGTCCAAATTGGATAAAACTTTCAATTTGAGCATGGCCACCACAAGTTCTGCCGTCCGGTCCATCACTGTTCATCACACAAACATGTTTCCACAGCAGGTGAGTCAAAAGACTCAATGTGTACACAAACACTAAGTCTTAACAAATTCGGGCATAACAAATCATATTCATACGTATCATAATTTCACATTTAATGATTCAAGATAATGGTGCAACCCAAGCGCAAACCTAGATGCCATCCGCTACACATCCTGTACCAACACACTGCAGTAGGGACTACTAAGTTAACCCTCCATCCGCTACAAACCATTGAAGGCAGTCACTGCAGTCGACGTGCTCATCACCCATATAATATTCGTGGCATAGCCACCAGATAATTGTGTCATGAGACACCCCATTCAGATAATGTAACCGAAGTTACCACATTCAGATAATGTGACCGAAGTCACCACATTCAGATAATGTGACCAAAGTCACCACATTTAGATAGTGAGACCGAAGTCATCACATTCACTTCCCCTTTCTCAAATAACCCGAATGCCCCATATTATTCATATCATGCATATCATACTTAAATTCACATTAGTGTCACTTTTCACATGTTAACTATAACATATTTACGTAATCCTAGTATGAGTAGGAAAAGCGTGCACGAGTACTTTGTACCATAACATGGTACTTTAGCCACATTCTTACACTTTCATATTAACACATATATCAAGTTTAAGCCATAAATCTATTAAGATTAGTGTAGGTACACACGGTACCTTAGCCATATTCTTACACTTTCATATTAACACATTTAATTTAAAACATAGCCATGAACATATTAAAACTTAGGGTAGGGTACACACGGTACCTTAGCCATGTTCTTACACTTTCATATTAACACATATCTTGAATTAAAGCAGTAAATCTATCAAGATTTAGTGTAGGGTACACACGATTAAACAACGATTTCACTTGAAATCCGGAATCGATCTACTACCTTAGATTTTAATGCCTACATTAAGCCAACATGGTAATATTTAGCAAAGGCCTATTAGGCCATAAAACCAAATCCTAGTAGGATTTGTGCACTTATAATCTGGATTGAATAAAAAAATCAAATCCGAAAACTTGTATTCTTCCCCTTTGAAATCGGCTACTCACTAGATCCCTTGAATCGATTAGTTTTCAACTTAAAACACATAATAATAGATCTACTACAAAAATAGGGTCTTGGCCAGAATATTCATAGTCACTTACCTTAAGGATCTTAAATCCAAAATTCACCGAATAACTAGGGAACACGCTGCCTATGGTGTACCTTCGGAAAAGAACTTCTCCTTCTATGATTGACCAAGATTAATAATCGAAATTAGTCCCTAAATTTGATAAGTCTAAAATATAAAAGAATGGAAACTAAACTTGGATCTTATCCTTATTTGAAGGAATCGATTGCACCTTCACTTCAACCTTTAGAGATTGGCTATGGCTAAATGATGCTCTCACAACTTTTGGCTTTTGGAGGAGTAGAAAGAAAAGAAGGAAGAACAAAAGCTGTAGGAATTTCGGTGAGAGAGGAGAATCTACTTAAGAAATTCGACAAAGGAAGAGTGAATGAATGAATGAATGGCCTTCTTTCCTTTTATAGCCAAAATTACTAGGCTTGTAACTTCACGAATTAGGGGTTGTCTAAAATATAATTTATTTTTCCCATGTGTGTACTTGAAGGATTAAATGCTATGACCATTTGACATGTTTTAGGGTCTAGTAATAACCTAGAGCTAGGCGACTTAGGGCTAAAATTTATTTTAAGCACTTGAGAAGGGAAACTAGGTGAGAGAGGGATAAGAGAAATTTTGTGAGAAGTTTGACATAAGAAATAGCACAGCAAAGTGGCTTCCATGCGCCACTTAAGTGTTGGAGGTGAGGATGGGCGCGGTCATAGGTTGAATGGCGGGGCAGACATTTTGCTATTTTATTTTTATATATGCGGTGATGGGCTTAAGTAGGAAGGCTTTAAAATTAAATGATGAGATTATTTGACATGAAAGTCAATTGGGGAAGAGTGGTATGGGGCGTTTAAGGGGGGGCTGCGGCAGTGAGGTTTGATCTTAAGAAACTGCAGTGGCATTTTATTTTTTCAAGGCTGGCGTGAATGGGAAGAGAGGTGGTGGCCCGATTGTGGACTCTTGAATTGATAAGGATAAAGCATTGTTTTCCTTTTTATTTTTGGTGGCGAAGAGTTGTGATGTTGTTATACTTTATTTTTATTTTATTTGTTTAAAGAAGGAATAAGGGATAATTAAAGATAAAGTTTTATCACATGGGAAGCAATGGCGAAATAGGGACTCTCTAGGGCCATCCATTTTCGGTTTAATGTTAAACAAGGAGTCTTAGAAAATCATTGACAAATTTCTTCTTTTTTTTTTCTTCTTCTGCGCCAATTCTCCCTAGCCCTCTTGCCAAAACTCTTCAAAAGTTCTCTTCTTCTCTTCCTCTACTTAGCCGAACCTACCTCCTCCTTCACTAAAAATTATTACCTTCCAATTGTGTTGGCGAATCTCCTCCCCTAACTAAGTCTTTGATTTCAATAGTTTGGTAAGGGTAATCTTTTCTTGACCGATTTTGTGTAGTGACTAGACTTTACTACACTTCTTTCTTCATTCTAAATCTTAGTATTAAAACCCGTTTTTGCTCTTTGAAGGAGCCAAAAGCTAGTGACATCAATTAGGGTGTCGAATATTGGTGTGACTTGCCGAATCCATCTTTAAGGTAAAGGTGCGGCAACTCTTTTTCCTTAGGGATTTATGTTTTGGCCGTATGGCCTTTAAGTTCTCTAACGAAGTGATAAAAGTCGATTGTAGGGAAGCCATAATCGATTGAAGGAAGCTTTCGAGATTTCGGTAAGTTGGTAAGCACATTCGGCCAAGGGCCATTTGTTGGAAATTGGTGTCTAAAGTTGAAATTAATATGTGCCATGGATCTAGGGACTATTCGGCCAAGGCCAATAAAGGCTTCCGGGATTTTGAATTACTTGGTAAGTGATGGTAAGATTCGGCCTAGGGCCATATTTCGATTATTGAGCACGATTGATCCTTCGGGATCTCTAGTGTAGCCGATTGGCTAATAGATCTAAAAATTCATGTGTTGGCCGATTGTAGGAGGAAACAATCTCTCGGGATTTCGCTAGTATTTTCAGGATTTGTTAGTTTCACAAGTAAGCAGGTGTGTAAAAACTCACTACACACTTTATTAGTTTACATGACTAAATTGTTGTTTTTCTTATCATTATGATATATGCTTCTGGGCTTAAGCATGGACACCGGGTAAGTCCCTTATACGTGATCATTGATATATGATTTTGTATGCCATCACATGCTGTTAAATACCATGCCTAAATACATGATACATGATAATTGATATGTGAGCATGGTGATGATGGGATTGATGAGAGGAGGGGGACGATTTTATGGATATGTCCGATGGTTTTGACCAGAAGATGGGTTGGCCCCATCAGATTATTTGTGAGCTATGGTCATCGGTGGTTTTGACCACATCGATTGATAAATTGCGACTAAGTCCCGTGGTTTGGTACCACCGATGGTTTTGACCACACTTGATATATTGTGACCTATGCTCATCGGTGGTTTTGACCACACGATGGGTTGGCCCCATCATTTAATTTGTGACACTAGTCACGATGGTTTTGACCACGGTGGTTTTGACCACAGGGGTAGATAAGGAGTATGGATGGCTAGTGGGGTTTGCATAATTGCATGTTTATTAATAACTTGTGTGTGAGTTACTTTTCCGGGTGGGGATTTACTGCTTGAGTCTTGGTGACTCACCCTTCCCTTACCATTTCTGGATGAGTAGATCGCGGAGATGGGTAGGAGAGGACTCGGCGACCATGCTTATCGTTGGATTTGATTTTACTTTGCTATAGATAAAATTATTTATTTTCTAAGTCTTTTATTTTGGGTTGTAATAAGGTCGCTAATTATTGTTTGGATGTTTCTTTTATTGTTTTATTTTACTCATGTTATATTACAAATGGAATTTTATAAATATTAATTGAACCGGCTAAAAGCAACTTTTTCAACTAAGTAACTTCTCGAGTTTTCAAAAGATGTTACCATCGGGTAACAAAGATAAACCAAGTCAATTATAACTTTAATGAATTTAAATTTTACATGATCAAATGTTTGAAAGGATTTATCAACCCATTTGTATTTATAAAAAGCCCAACTAAGTTTTCAAACACCGTTTTCATACCTTAGCCAAATTTTATCAAGTTTTCACCAAATTTTCAAAATGATTCAAATTATTTTACTCGTGACATACGGATCCGTCCAGGCTCATGGGCGGGTTTGGGGTGTTACATTTTAATATCGAGCAGGTTCAAAACTTCATTGGGGGCCCAAGGCCCCAAAATGTTTGGTTTTTGTTAGTAGGCCTTATTGGAATGTTTTGAAACTATTTTGGCTTGAAACGACATGGCACCGAGTCTCAAGCACCAATCCGCCTAGGTAAGTACTTCTATCCATTTTGTGAATATTTGATGAGGGGTAGAAGGGTAAATGGGGAACGTAGACTATTAGAATAGAAACTGTTGAACCCTAGGGTTAGCATACCCCAACAAACAATGCATAAGATTTAATAACTCTATAAACCAACCCTATGAGTTGTCACTGAGCAAGGGATGTGGCAATCGTTATCGCATGTCTAGGATTGGATTCGGTGGGGCACAGTATTTAAGCGATCCTAGTGACTCACCTCCTACTCACTTGAATCCTACAGTGCGTAATAGCAGTTCATCCTAGTGAGACGACACACTCACGAGTTAAACTTACTAACTAAAACCGAAAGGGACTAGCTTTTTTTTTGTTTTTAAAGTAATTAAAACCTTGTTTTAAAAAAAAATGACCAAAACACCCCTCAGTTTTGAAAAATGACCAAAATACCCCTAGCTTATAAATTACCAAAATACCCTCCGTATGAAAAATTTCCAAATAGAAATTTATGAAATATCCTTCTTTTGTGAAATCAACTAGAGCCAAATTTTTGAAATCTTTTTATGAAAAATTACTAAAATACCCCTAGTGGTGAAGTTGCAAAATTGCCCCTAACCAACAAAATTACTAGAATGACCCTGATTTTCAAAACTTCGCAATATCACTGTTTTAGAAAATGCAATTCTCAAAAAGAACCCACAAAGCTTTACAACTTTTGAAATATCCCTGACTTCTTAAAATTTTATAAATTCACCCTGATTTGTGAAAAATTACCAAAATGCCCCTAAGCTTCAAAATCACTAAAATACCCCCAGTTTTCAAAATTTTTCAAAGTACTCCGTGAATTTAAGAGTTTCAAAATGCTTTTTGATAAAATCATCCGAAAACTTTTATTTTTGGGAAAATTATAAAAATACCCTTGTAGGACAAAATTACGAAAATACCCTGGGTAGTGGAAAAATAATCACCATGAAAACTATAACGTCTCTTTGAATGAATGAATGGAAAACTATGTGCATGTATGATTCTGAAAGAACCACTTCTAAAACTCTATCATAAAATTTCTTCGCGAATAAGCAAGTGAAATACTAATGCATAAAATTCTTAAGCAGATAAGCGCAATCGTTAGAATGAGTTCAAGAGGTCGTGGACGTCCATTGCGTGGTAGTGGTAGGGGTAGGATGACCTTGTCGAGCCAGACAAGGTCAGTCACGGTCTGCAGAAATGAGATCTGGATCTGCCGTGGCCAGTTCAAGATCGGTGATGGTAACGACGTAGTATCGAGCGATTACTCTGAGTGTTGGAGCGAGTTCTTTGAAAGCGGTGCGGAGTCACGAGGCCCGTAAATCGTGCAATGGTTGAGCGACTCGGGCTAATGGGTAGAAGTATTCGGAGGAGTTTTGGAGTGGCGCCCGGTCTTGGCGGAATATTGGTTGAAATCCTTTGAAAGGATTATGGGTGACTTGGATTTCCACGGTGAGGAGAAGTTGAAGGTATCATCTCTGCGCTTGGGATGAGTCATACCGGTGGTGGCTCAACTGTGAGAGATGGAGCGATGGCGAAAAATCTCACAGGGAATTCTTGAGGATGCTTATCAAAAGAAATATATCGAAACTAGCTACGTGGATGCAGTGGAAGGCTTTCTTGAATCGGTTCAAGGCAATAAGGCGATGGTGAGTATGAGGCCAAATTCCTTCGATTGAGTAGGTATGCTCGTGGTATTGTGGGTACCGAGCATGAACGTTGTGTTAGATTCGAGGATGGGCTTAGAGATGAGCTAAGGATGATGATAGCTCTACAGCAGGAATGGGAATTCACTGTTTTAGTGGAAAAATCGAAGGTTGCTGAAGGAGTAAGATAGTCGGTTAGACGGAGCCAAGATCAGAATTGGAATAAGAGGACTCCGGACCTTCAAAGTTTTACGGTAATCGTTAGAAGGGACAAGGTTTGGTGGGTCGGATCAATACGCTGGGCTCTTCTTGTTAATCCTCAATGACCATACGGTGTGCTCGGTGTGGCAAGTCTCACATGGGGAATGTTGGAATGGTAATCGGGGATGCTTGAGTGTGGGTCCTTGGAGCATCGAGTTAGGGATTGTCTGAAGAAAGCGGCTAGGCCGAGATCGAGGGTCGAATCGTGCACCGAATAGGAGGGATAACCAACCGCCAATGAGGGTCGTGGTGCGAGAAGAGGAGGTAATGGTCTTTGGCGGAGGTCGTGGGGCAGGAGAGAGGTACCGGTGGTCTTGAGGCTGAACAACTGGTTTGGTCTATGCTTGGCGTCGAAGAGGAGGCGCGACGCACCGGACGTCATAACCGATATGTTCACGATCTTTGGTGTGCCTATAATACTTTGATTGACATTGGCTCGACTCACTCGTACATTGCTAGTAGCGTGGTGAGAACCCTACACTTAGACTCGAGCTTACTTAGGAAGATGGCGTATTAAGCCCCCAGGTCACTCTATAGAAGTAAGTAGACTCTATAGGGCGTACCCTAGAACTCCAGGGTCGTATTCTTGGTGACTTGATAGAACTACTGCTACGGGGTTTGACCTAATCCTCGGGATGGATTGGCTAGTAAAGTGTCGGGATAGCACGGATTGCGTGGCTAAGTGCGTGGTATTAAAGGCCGAGGAAGGTGATGAGGTGGTGATGATAGGTAAAAGGAGAGATTACTGTCTAATTTAGTTTCGACATTAAAGGCGAAAAGGATGGTTAGGAAGGGTTGTGAGGCTTATTTGGTGCATGTACGTGCCTTGAAAGCTAAGGATGTTCTTGTGGGGATGTCCGGGTATGCGGGATTATGTTGATGTGTTTCGGAGGAGCTTAGGGTCTACCTCCGGATAGTAAGGTTGAATTTAGTATCGACTTGTTATCAGACACCACGCTTGTATCTATAGCTCTGTGTCGGATGGCGTAGAAAGAATTGGTAGAGTTGAAGGTGCGATTCGGGAATTGTTGGATAGAGGTTCATCCGACCAAGTGTATCGCCTTAGGGAGCTCTAGTCTTTGTTTGTCAAGAAGAAGGATGGGACAATGAGGATGTGTATAGACTATCGGCAGCTGAACAAGTTGACAATAAAGAATCGGTATCCTTTGCCCATGATTGATGATCTGTTCGATCAACTCAAAGGGGCATCGGTGTTTTCTAAGATTGACCTTAGGCCAGGGTACCATCAGCTTAAGGTGAAGGAGGCTGATGTCCACAAGAGCGGCATTTCGTTTTCGGTATGGCCCTTCTGAGTTTCGGTAATACCATTTGGTTTGACAGATGCAAATTCGCGTTTATGGACATGATGAATCGAGTTTTCCAACCTATCTGGATCGGTTCGTCGTGGTCTTCATAGGCGACATTTTGGTGTACTCGAAGTCGAAAGAGGAGCATGGCGTACATCTTGATGTGGTTACGCAAGTTCTAAGGGAGAAGCGGTTATGCATAAATTCGACAAGTGTGAGTTACGGCTCAAGGAGGTAACTTTCTTAGGGCATGTAGTTTCAAATTTGAGGCATCGGTGGATCCCATTAAGATTGAGGCGGTGTTAGAGTGGAAACCACCCAAGTCATTACGAAAATTGAGTTTTACGGGTTGGCGGGATATTCTGGAGATTTGTGGAAAATTTTTCCTTAATTGTGGCAGATTGACTAATTTGTTAAGAAAAGGGTTAGTTTGTGGTGCGAGAAGCAACAAGAGAGTTTCGATAAGTGAAGAGGATCTTGTGAAGCATCGGTCTTGATTGACTGAGGCGGGAAAGAGTTCACGGTGTACTGTGATGCATCACATACTGGTTTAGGCTGTGTATTGATGCAAGGAGGAAGGTGGTCACTTATCGTCCGCGGTAGTTGAGGCCTCACGAAGCTAACTACCCGACACATGATTTGGAATTGGCGGCTATGGTATTTGCCTTGAAGATTTGGAGGCACTACCTGTACGGGGAGAAGTCGGTAGTGTACACAGATCACAAGAGTCTAAAGTACCTCTTGACTCAGAAAGATTTGAATCTGAGGCGGAGGTGGATTGAGTTGTTGAAGGACTCATTTGCTCAATCGAATACCATCCGAGTAAGGCTAATGTGGTGGTGATGCATTGAGCGAAAGGTGGTAGCGGTTCTGAGCTATGTTCACTCATCTAAGTCTCTATGAGGATGGGAGCCTTCCGCGGTTGCAAGTGAAGTCGTCTTGGATTAATGAGGTTAAGGAAGGCATATGGTGATGAAGCTTTGAATACTCGAAGGTTGCAAGTACAGAATGGTGGTAGAAGGTTTCAAACGGCGATGATGGAGTGTTGTACTTTCGGGGAGAGTATGCATGCCTAAGGATGATGAGTTGAGGCGGTGAATCATAAAGAAGCTCATAGCGGTCGTCGCTATGCACCGGGGAAGCGACAAGATGTATCGGGATTTAAGGGAGCGATTTTGGTGGTGAATGCAGGCGAAAAGTGACCGAGTTGGTAGGCAAGTGTCGGCGTGCCCGACAAGTTAAAATTTGAGCATCAATTGTTGTCGAAATTTGTTGCGACGATAAAGATCCCATAGTGGAAGTGGGAGGAGATTACTTTGGATTTAGTAAGTGGGCTTCCTCACGCCCAATGAAAAAGATGCGGTTTGGGTGGTAGTAGACCGGTTGACTAAGGCGGCCCATTTCATAAGTGAGGGTTGACTATTCGCTCCAAAGGCTAGCTAAGTTGTATATCGTTGAGATAGTGCGGTTACATGATCTTGGTGTCCATTATCTCGATTGGGATCCTCGGTTCACGTCGAGATTTTGGAAGGCCTTACATCAAGAGTTAGGCACTAAGTTGAATTTCAAGACGACTTTCCATCCGCATCAGGGACAATGCGAGGGTTATCCAAGTGTTGGAAGACATGTTAAAGGGCGTGTTTTGGATTTACGTGGCGATTGGGAGGAGTATCTACCTTTGGCGAGTTCGCTTATAACAATAGTTATCAGCGAGTATTCGAATGGCACCGTATGAGGCCTTTGTAGTCGAAATGCCGTACTCCTACATGTTGGACGGAACTAGGAGAGCGTCGGATGTTGGGTCAGAGTTAGTTGTAGAGACAGAAGACAAGGTTAATGTAATTTGGGCTCGTCTTAAAGAAGCGTCGGACTAGCAAAAATCCTACACGATCTTAAGCGCAGAGAGGTTGAATATGCGATGGGTGATAAGGTCTTCTTGAAAGTATCACCTTGGAAGAAGGTGCTAAGGTTTGGCGGAAGGGCAAGCTAAGCCCTAGATTCATCGGACCGTACGTGTTGAAACGTGTGTGGCCGGTAGCTTACCACTTGAGTTGCCCGCAAAATTGAGCCAAATACATAGCGTCTTCCATGTTTCAATCTTTGAGGCGCTATCGATCGGATCCATCACACGTAGTGCCGATTGCAGAAATTGAAGTGAGCCCAAACTTGTCTTTTGAGGAGGAGCCAGTACAAATCTTGGGTCGAGATGTCAAAGTTCTACGTAGGAAGTCAGCGCCTTTGGTGAAGGTGTTGTGGCGGAATCATGGTACGGAAGAAGCCACATGGGAACCCGAGGATGTGATGCGGTAGCAATACCCCCAACTCTTCTGATCCAGGTAATTTTGAGGCCGAAATTCTTTTTAAGGGGGTAGAACTGTAACATCCTGAATTAGGGGTTGTCTAAAATATAATTTATCTTTCCCATGTGTGTACTTGAAGAATTAAATGCTATGATCATTTGACATGTTTTAGGGTCTAGTAATAACCCCGAGCTAGGCCTGACTTAGGGCTAAAATTTATTTTAAGCGCTTGAGAAGGGGAAACTAGGTGAGAGAGGGATAAGAGAAATTTTGTGAGAAGTTTGACACAAGAAATAGCACAGCAAAGTGGCTTCCGTCGCCACTTAAGTGTTGGAGGTGAGGATGGTAGCAGTCATAGGTTCAAATGGCGAGGGCGTTTTTTTGCTATTTTATTTTTATATATCTGGTGATGGGCTTAAGTAGGAAGGCTTTAAAATTAAATGGTGAGATTATTTGACATGAAAGTCAATTGGGGAAGAGTGGCATGGGGCGTTTAAGGGGGTCAGTGGCGGTGAGGTCTTGGGTTCAATCTTAAGAAACCGGTGGCATTTATTTTTTCAAAATGGTGTGCATGGGAAGGAGGTGGTGGCCGATTGTGGACTCTTGAATTGATAAGGATAAAGCATTGTTTTCCTTTTATTTTAATTTGGAGAAGAGTTGTGATGTTGTTATACTTTATTTTATTTTATTTGTTTAAAGAAGGGAATAAGGGATAATTAAAAGATAAGGTTTTATTACATGGGAAGCAATGGCAAAAATAGGGTCTCTCTAGGGCCATCCATTTTGGTTTAATGTTAAACAAAGAGTCTTAGAAAATCATTGACAAATTTCTTCTTTTTTTTTTTCATTGTCACGCCAAATTCTCCTAGCCCTCTTACCAAAACTCTTTAAAAGTTCTCTTCTTCTCTTCCTCTACTTAGCCAACCTACCCCTCCTTCACTAAAATTTGCACCTTCCAATTGTGTTGGTGAATCTCCTCCCCTAACTAAGTGTCTTAGATTTCAATAGTTTGGTAAGGGTAATCTTTTCTTGGTGATTTTGTGTAGTGACTAGACTTTACTACACTTCTTTCTTCATTCTAAATCTTAGTATTAAAACCCGTTTTTGTTCTTTGAAGGAGCCGAAAGCCGGTGACATCAATTAGGGTGTCGAATATTGGAGTGACTTGCAAGAATCCATCTTTAAGGTAAGGGTACTGCGGCAACTCTTTTCCCTTCCGGATTTATGTTTTGGTAGTATGGTCTTTAAATTCTCTAATGAAGTGATAAAAGTCGATTGTAGGAAGCCATAGCCGATTGAAGGAAGCTTTCGGGATTTGGTAAGTTGGTAAGCACATTCGACCAAGGGCCATTTGTTGAAATTGGTGTCTAAAGTTGAAATTCATATGTGCCAAGGGTCATCGATGGTTTTGACCACATCGATTGATAAATTGCGACTAAGTCCCGATGGTTTGGTACCACCGATGGTTTTGACCAAACTTGATATATTGTGACCTATGGTCATCGATTGGTTTTGACCACGATGGGTTGGCCCCATCATTTAATTTGTGACACTAGTCACGATGGTTTTGACCACCGGTGGTTTTAACCACACGGGGTGAATAAGGAGTATGGATGGCTAGTGGGGTTTGCATAATTGCATGTTTATTAATAACTTTGTGTATGAGTTACTTTTCCGGTGGGGATTTACACTTGAGTCTTGGTGACTCACCCTTCCCTTACCATTTTGCGAGATGAGTAGATCGCGGAGATGGAGCGGAGAGGACTCGGTGACCATGCTTATCGTTGGATTTGATTTTACTTTGCTATAGATAAAATTATTTATATTCTAAGTCTTTTTATTTTGGGTTGTAATAAGTCTTTTTATTTTGCTATACATTTGCTTACATTTCCATACATTTGCTTACATTTCCAAGGTTCTAAAAATGCACACCACATATAACAGTAAACATGCTATTTCATAAAATTAAGCAAAAATGCACACAATGGGATTCGAACCTCTTCCCTCAAAGTACTTCACTTGATGCCATAACACTTGCACTTTAGGTGCGTCCCTTGCCACTTTTCCACATCACTTCTTGTTTTTAATTTAAAAAACAATAATTGTCCAAAGCTTTCTCTTCCATCCTAGGATTTTAAAACCCTTAATTCACTTCCAAACACTTTGCCAAAACCTCTACTCATGAATTATGCACAAGCGCATAACCACTAATCTAGGATATTACGGTTCTACCCTCCTTAAAATAATTTAGTCCTCGAAATTACTTACTAACATCGTACAATCCTTCTCACCAAGACTATGCTTACTGCTGCGCTCACTGATCTTAATAGAACCATCATACTTTCCAAGCACAATCTCTAAGTTCCGTCCTTAGAACTCATTTCTAACGTCGCAATTTAATCGATTAAAAGTTTTATGCATTAAAAAAATTTTGTTTCACTAATTAACCGCAAAGAAGTTTTATGGAAAGAATTTTTAGAAGTGGTTCTTTCAGATTCATACATGCACAGTCATTACATCCATCAATCAATTATGAACTTTCGTTCATTCGAGAAATGTTGTAGTTTTCATTGTTGTTGTTTTTCCACTACTCGTGGTATTTTTGTAATTTGCCTACGAGGGTATTTTCGTAATTTGTCAAAATAAGGTTCCTTAGTGATTTTATCTATAAGGGTATTTTGGAAATTTTTGAAATCCCGGGGGTATTTCAAAAATTTTAAAATTATAGGGGTATTTCAGTAATAAACTAGGGTAAATTTATAAATCTTAATAAATCAAGGATATTTCAAAATTTGCAAAACTTGAGGGTTCTTTTTGAGAATTTGTTTTCCAAATCGGTGATGTTGCAAAAATTTTGAAAATCAGGGTCATTTTGGTAATTTTGTCAATCGGTGGTAATTTCGTAAATTTTCAAATCGGGGTATTTTGGACTTTCACAAAATAGGGTTTTTAAATACTTTTACAAAGTGAGGAAATTTTATTGAAATCAAGGGTAATATGGAAATTTTAGAACCAAGGGCATTTTAGTAATTTCCACCCCTAAGGGTATTTCGGTAATCTTGTAAATCAAAAATTCTTAGAAATTTTTTCCAAAATAGTAATTTTCATAATTTCAAAAGGGTAGTTTGTTGACTTTTTAAAACTAGGGTTTCCATAAAATCTGCTAGTCCCTTTCGGGTTTTAGTTAGGGGTTTGCCAGTGATTTAGTCCTCTTGGTTAGGGTGAGCCGGGGCTATGCACCGGTAGGATTCAGTGGAGAGGAGGTGAGTCACGCGACCGCTTAAATACCAAGCTCCCACCAAACCAATCCTGAACATGCGTGCCATGGTTGCCACACCTAACTCGGCGACTTAACCACAGGTTTGTTCAATTAGGCATTTAAGTCTTATGTAATTGTTGGGGTATACTAGTCCTAGGATTCAAGTAGCTAATCTCTATTCTACGTTGCATTTCTACCCTTCTACAAATCATATAAATCTCACAAAAGATCGGAGTACTTACCTGGTGGACTTCGGGTCGGAGACTTAGTGGGCCATGCCAGAAAACCCTGCTTAATTCACAAAAATTCTTTTTAGGCTTAACTTTGAAAACATTTTGGGCCTTAAACCCAAGGCCGAGAGTTTAAAACTGGGCTCTGATACCAAACTGAAACACTCCACACCCGACCCACGAGCCTGGACTGGGTCTGGTATGTTCCTCGATGTAACCCAGTTCAAAATTCTTTTGAACACTTTGAAAACTGTGTGTTTTGAAGATAGTTTGTTCGTGGGTTGGGTTCGAGTTGAAAACAAGTTTATTTTTATATTGAAAACCCATTTATTTCAGGTGACAAAATATTTAAAGTTTATTTTAAATTAAATTGACTTAATCTTTAAATAACATAAATACGTAACATAGCAATTAAAACATTAATAAAATCATCACTATTGCCTTATTACATAAAATAAAACCCAAAATAAAATCGTAGAGTACTTAAATAAAATAAATAGTCCAAATTAGATAAAACTTTCAGTTGAGCATGGCCACCACAAGTTCTGCTGTCCCGGTCCATCATTGTTCATCACAGAAACATGTTCCCACAGCGGGGTGAGTCAAGCAGATTCAATGTGTACAAAACACTAAGTCTTAACAAATTCGGGCATAACAAATCATATTCATACGTATCATAATTTCACATTTAATGATTCAAGATAATGATGCAACCCAAACCCAAACCTAGATGCCATCCGCTACACATCCCAGTACCAACACTCGCACAGTGGGGACTACTAAGTCAACCCTCCATCCGCTACACACCATCGAAGGCGGCAATGCGGCAGCGACGTGCTCATCGCCCATATAAAATTAGTGGCATAGCCACTAGATAATTGTGTCATGAGACACCACATTCAGATAATGTAACCGAAGTTACCACATTCGGATAATGTGACCGAAGCCACCACATTCGGATAATGTGACCGAAGTCACCACATTCAGATAGTGAGACCGAAGTCAACACATTCACTTCCCCTTTCTCAAATAACCCGAATGCCCCATATTATTCATATCATGCATATCATACTTAAAATCACATTCGTGTCACTTTTCACATGTTAAGTATAACATATTTCGTAATCCTAGTAGGAGTAGGAAAAGCGACACAGTACTTTGTACCATAACATGGTACTTTAGCCACATTCTTACACTTTCATATTAACACATATATCAAGTTTAAGCCATAAATCTATTAAGATTAGTGTGGGTACACACGGTACCTTAGCCATATTCTTACACTTTCATATTAACACATTTAATTTAAAACATAGCCATGAATATATTAAAACTTAGGGTAGGGTACACGGTACCTTAGCCATGTTCTTACACTTTCATATTAACACATATAATGAATTAAAACCAGTAAATCTATCAAGATTTAGTGTAGGGTACACACTGATTAAACAACGATTTCACTTGAAATCCCAAAACTCGATCTACAACCTTAGATTTTAATGCCTACATTCTACCAACATGGTAATATTTAGCAAAGGCCTATTCGCCATAAAACCAAATCCTAGTAGGATTTATGTACTTACCTTAATCTTGATTGAATAAAAAATCAAATCCACGAAACTTGTATTCTTCCCCTTTGAAATCGGCTACTCACTAGATCCCTTGAATCGGTTAGTTTTCGACTTAAAACACATAATAATAGATCTACTATAAAAATAGGGTCTTGGCCAATATTCATAGTCACTTACCTTAAGGATCTTAAATCCAAAATTCACCGAATAACTAGGGAACACGTAGCCTATGGTGTACCTTGGGAAAAGAACTTCTCCTTCCATGATTCGTCCAAGATTAATAATCGAAATTAGTCCCTAAATTTCGATAAGTCTAAAATATAAAAGAATGGAAACTAAACTTGGATCTTACCCTCATTTGAAGGAATCGATTGCACCTTCACTTCAACCTTTAGAGATTAAAGCTATGGCTAAATGATGCTCTCACAACTTTCGTCTTTTGGAGGATTAGAAAGAAAGAGAAGGAAGAATAAAACTATAGGAATTTCAGGAGAGAGGAGAATCGCTTAAGAAATTCGACAAAGGAAGAGTGAATGAATGAATGAATGGCCTTCTTTCCCTTTTATAGCCGAAATTACTAGGCTAGAGTCCCTACTTGGCCACCACTCTTCCTATGTGATAATTATCACTTTATCAAAAGAATTAATCCAACAATTATTTCCTAATTAGCCAAAATTCTAAAGGAAATAAAACTCCTCTTTTAAGAGCCCACATGCCGTCCACCTCTCGGCTCTTTTGTAGCAAAATAAAACTTCTTTTATTTGCTTCCTAAGTGACTCGATCCACAGCCCAAATACACTTGCATGTGGCGCCATTTCGGAGGCCCTAATTGGCATCTCAAGCCACTTTTCCAAGCCCAATTGTGTGTCAAATTTCACATACTTTTTCTCTTAAGGCCACCTTGCCTTAATTTCCTCTTTAAACTTTAAAACTCGACATTTCTAAGTCATTTCTAAGTTTCCAAAAATTTTCATTTGGCTCTTTAAACATGACATTTCCTAGGTTTCCAAAATGTTCACTTTTCTCTTTTAACTTAGGTTTCCAAAATGTTCACTTTCCTATTTTACTTAGGTTTCCAAAATGTTAACTTTCCTCTTTTTGAAACTCAACATTTCTAAATCATTTCCAAGTTTCCTTACATTTCCTTAGATTTCCTTACATTTCCTTGCATTTCCATACATTTCCATACATTTCCTTACATTTCCAAGGTTCTAAAAATGCACACCACATATCACAGTAAACATGCTATTTCATAAAATTAAGCAAAAATGCACACAATGGGATTCAAACCTCTTCCCTCAAAGTACTTCACTTGATGCCATAACCTTTGCACCTTAGGTGGCGTCCTTGCCACTTTTCCACATCACTTCTTGTTTTAACTTAAAACCAATAATTGTCCAAAGCTTTCTCTTCCATCCTAGGATTTTAAAACCCTTAATTCACTTCCAAACCTTTGCCAAAACCTACTACTCATGAATTATGCACAAGCGCATAACCCCTAATCTAGGATGTTACAGTTCTACCCTCCTTAAAAATAATTTCGTCCTTGAAATTACTTACTAACGATCGTACAATCCTTCTCACCATGACTATGCTTACGTGCACACTCTGATCTTAATAGAACCATCATACTTTCCAGGCACAATCTCTAAGTTCACGTCCCTTAGAACTCATTTCTAACGTCGCGATTTAATCTGATTAAGAAGTTTTATGCATTAAAAAAATTTTGTTTCACTGATTAACCGCGAAGAAGTTTTATGGAAAGAATTTTTAGAAGTGGTTCTTTCATATTCATACATGCACGATCTTTACATCCATCAATCAATTATGAACTTTCGTTCATTCAGAGAAATGTTGTAGTTTTCATTGTTGTTGTTTTTCCACTACCAGGGGTATTTTTATAATTTGCCTTACAGGGGTATCTTCGTAATTTGTCAAAATAAGGTTCCTTAGTGATTTTGTCTATAAGGGTATTTTGGAAATTTTTGAAATCCCGGGGGTATTTTGGAAATTTTGAAATTACAGGGGTATTTCAATAATAAACCAGGGTAAATTTATAAATCTTAATAAATCAAGGATATTTCAAAATTTACAAAACTTGAGGGTTCTTTTTGAGAATTTGTTTTCCAAATCGGTGATGTTGCAAAAATTTTGAAAATCAGGGTCATTTTGGTAATTTTGTCAATCGGGGGTAATTCCGTAAATTTTCAAATCGGGGTATTTTGGACTTTCACAAAATAGGGCTTTTAAATTCTTTTACAAAGTGAGGAAATTTTATTGAAATCAAGGGTAATATGGAAATTTTAGAACCAAGGGCATTTTAGTAATTTCCACCCCTAAGGGTATTTCGGTAATCTTGTAAATCGAAAATTCTTAGAAAGTTTTTTCCAAAATAGTAATTTTCATAATTTCAAAAGGGTAGTTTGTTGACTTTTTTAAAACTAGGGTTTCCATAAAATACGGCTAGTCCCTTTCGGGATTTAGTTAGGGGTTTAGCCCGTGATTTAGTCCTCTTGGTTAGGGTGAACCGAGGCTACGCACCAGGTAGGATTCGAGTGGAGAGGAGGTGAGTCATGCGGACTACTTAAATACCAAGCTCCCACTGAAACCAATCCTAAACATGCGTACCATGGTTGCCACACCCTAACTCGGCGACTTAACCAGAGGTTTGTTCAATTAGGCATTTAAGTCTTATGTAATTGTTGGGGTATACTAGTCCTAGGGTTCAAGTACTTAATCTGTATTCTACGTTCCATTTCTACCCTTCTACAAATCATATAAATCACACAAAAGATCGGAGTACTTACCTGGTGGACTTCGGGTCGGAGACTTAGTGGGTCATGCTAGAAAACCCAGCTTAATTCACAAAAATTCTTTTTGGGCTTAACTTTGAAAACGTTTTGGGCCTTAAACCCAAGGCCGAGAGTTTAAAACTGGGCTCTGATACCAAACTGAAACACCTCACACCCGACCCACGAGCCTGGACTGGGTCTGGTATGTTCCTCAATGTAACCCGGTTCAAAATTCTTTCGAACACTTTGAAAACTGTGTGTTTTGAAGATAGTTTGTTCGTGGGTGGGTTCGAGTTGAAAACAAGTTTATTTTTATATTGAAAACCCATTTATTTCAGGTGACAAAATATTTAAAGTTTATTTTAAATTAAATTGACTTAATCTTTAAATAACATAAATACGTAACATAGTAATTAAAGCATCAATAAAATCATCATTATGGCCTTATTACATAAAATAAAACCCAAAATAAAATTGTAGAGTACTTAAATAAAATAAATAGTCCAAATTGGATAAAACTTTCAGCTGAGCATGGCCACCACAAGTTCTGCCGTTCCGGTCCATCACTGTTCATCACCTGAAACATGTTCCCACAACGGGGTGAGTCAAATAGACTCGATGTGTACACAAACACTAAGTCTTAACAAATTCAGGCATAACAAATCATATTCATCGTATCATAATTTCACATTTAATGATTCAAGATAATGATGCAACCCAAACCCAAACCTAGATGCCATCCGCTACACATCCCAGTACCAACACGCACACAGTGGGACTACTAAGTTAACCCTCCATTATTACTACACACCATCAAGGCGATCATTGCGATCGGCGTGCTCATCGCCTATATAAAATTAGTGGCATAGCCACCGGATAATTGTGTCATGAGAAACCACATTCGGATAATGTAACCGGTTACCACATTTAGATAATGTGACCGAAGTCACCACATTCGGATAATGTGACCAAGTCACCACATTCGGATAGTGAGTCCAAGTCATCACATTCACTTCCCTTTCTCAAATAACCCGAATGCCCCATATTATTCATATCATGCATATCATACTTAAATTCACATTCGTGTCACTTTTCACATGTTAAGTATAACATATTTCGTAATCCTAGTAGGAGTTGGAAAAGCGTGCACAGTACTTTGTACCATAACATGGTACTTTAGCCACATTCTTACACTTTCATATTAACACATATATCAAGTTTAAGCCATAAATCTATTAAGATTAGTGTGGGGTTTACACGGTACCTTAGCCATATTCTTACACTTTCATATTAACACATTTAATTTAAAACATAGCCATAAACATATTAAAACTTAGGGTAGGGTACATACGGTACCTTAGCCATGTTCTTACACTTTCATATTAACACATATAATGAATTAAAGCCATAAATCTATCAAGATTTAGTGTAGAATTACACACCGATTAAACAACGATTTCATTTGAAATCCAAATCGATCTACTACCTTAGATTTTTAATGCCTACATTAAGCCAACATGGTAATATTTAGCAAAGGCCTATTAACATAAAATCAAATCCTAGTAGGATTTGTGTACTTACCTTAATGCCGATTGAATAAAAAAAATCAAATCCCTGAAACTTGTATTCTTCCCCCTTTGAAATCGGCTACTCACTAGATCCCTTGAATCGGTTAGTTTTCAGCTTAAAACACATAATAATAGATCTACTACAAAAATAGGGTCTTGGCGAATATTCATAATCACTTACCTTAAGGATCTTAAATCTCAAAATTCACTTGAATAACTAGGAACACGCGACTTATGGTGTACCTTCTGAAAAGAACTTCTCCTTCCATCATTCTACCAAGATTAATAATCGAAATTAGTCCCTAAATTCGATAAGTCTAAAATATAAAGAATGGAAACTAAACTTGGATCTTACCCTTATTTGAAGGAATCGATTGCACCTTCACTTCAACCTTTAGAGATTGGCTATGGCTAAATGATGCTCTCACAACTTTCGGCTTTTGGAGGATTAGAAAGAAAGAGAAGGAAGAATAAAAGTGTAGGAATTTCGGAGAGAGGAGAATCTGCTTGAAAATTTGGAAAAGGAAGAGTGAATGAATGAATGAATGGCCTTCTTTCCCTTTATAGCCGAAATTACTAGGCTAGAGTCCCTACTTGGCCACCACTCTTCCTATGTGATAATTATCACTTTATCAAAAGAATTAATCCAACAATTATCTCTAATTAGCCAAAATTCTAAAGGAAATAAAACTCCTCTTTTAAGAGCCCACATGCCGTCGACTCTCTGCTCTTTGTAGCAAAATAAAACTTCTTTTATTTGCTTCCTAAGTGACTCGATCCCTGGCCCAAATACACTTGCATGTGGCGCCATTTCCAGAGGCCCTAACTGGCATCTCCAAGCCACTTTTCCAAGCCCAATTGTGTGTCAAATTTCACATACTTTTTCTCTTAAGGCCACCTTGCCTTAATTTCCTCTTTTAAACTTTAAAACTCGACATTTCTAAGTCATTTCTAAGTTTCCAAAAATTTTCGTTTGGCTCTTTAAACTTGACATTTCCTAGGTTTCCAAAATGTTCACTTTTCTCTTTTAACTTAGGTTTCCAAAATGTTCACTTTCCTATTTTACTTAGGTTTCCAAAATGTTAACTTTCCTCTTTTTGAAACTTAACATTTCTAAATCATTTCCAAGTTTCCTTACATTTCCTTACATTTCCTTACATTTCCATACATTTCTATACATTTCCTTACATTTCGAGGCTCTAAAATGCACACCACATATCACGATAAACATGCTATTTCATAAAATTAAGCAAAAATGCACACAATGGGATTCAAACCTCTTCCTCAAAGTACTTCACTTGATGCCATAACCCTTGCACCTTAGGTGGCGTCCTTGCCACTTTTCCACATCACTTCTTGTTTTTAACTTAAAACCAATAATTGTCCAAAGCTTTCTCTTCCATCCTAGGATTTTAAAACCCTTAATTCACTTCCAAACCTTTGCCAAAACCTACTACTCATGAATTATGCACAAACGCATAACCCCTAATCTAGGATGTTCTGATTCTACCCTCCTTAAAATAATTTCATCCTCAAAATTACTTACTAACAGTCGTACAATCCTTCTCACCGTACTATGCTTACGTTGCGCACTCTGATCTTAATAGAATCATCATACTTTCCAGGCACAATCTCTAAGTTCACGTCCCTTAGAACTCATTTCTAACGTCGCGATTTAATCTGATTAAGAAGTTTTATGCATTAAAAAAAATTTTGTTTCACTGATTAACCGCGAAGAAGTTTTATGGAAAGAATTTTTAGAAGTGGTTCTTTCGTATTCATACATGCACACAGTCTTTACATCCATTAATCAATTATGAACTTTCGTTCATTCAGAGAAATGTTGTAGTTTTCATTGTTGTTGTTTTTCCACTACCCATGGGTATTTTTATAATTTGCCCTACAGGGGTATTTTCGTAATTTGTCAAAATAAGGTTCCTTAGTGATTTTGTCTATAAGGGTATTTTGGAAATTTTTAAATTCCCGGGGGTATTTCAAAAATTTTAAAATTACATGGGTATTTCAGTAATAAACCAGGGTAAATTTATAAATCTTAATAAATCAAGGATATTTCAAAATTTGCAAAACTTGAGGGTTCTTTTTGAGAATTTGTTTTCCAAATCGGTGATGTTGCAAAAATTTTGAAAATCGGGGTCATTTTGGTAATTTTGTCAATCGGGGGTAATTCTGTAAATTTTCAAATCGGGGTATTTTGGACTTTCGCAAAATAGGGTTTTTAAATACTTTTACAAAGTGAGGAAATTTTATTGAAATCAAGGGTAATATGGAAATTTTAGAACCAAGGGCATTTTAGTAATTTCCACCCCTAAGGGTATTTCGGTAATCTTGTAAATCAAAAATTCTTAGAAAGTTTTTCCAAAACAGTAATTTTCATAATTTGAAAAGGGTAGTTTGTTGACTTTTTTAAAACTAGGGTTTCCATAAAATACGGCTAGTCCCTTTCGGGTTTTAGTTAGGGGTTTAGCCCATGATTTAGTCCTCTTGGTTAGGGTGAACCGAGGCTATGTACCAGGTAGGATTTGAGTGGAGAGGAGGTGAGTCACGCGGACTGCTTAGATACCAAGCTCCCACTGAAACTAATCCTAGACATGCGTACCATGGTTGCCACACCCTAACTTGGCGACTTAGCCACAGGTTTGTTCAATTAGGCATTTAAGTCTTATGTAATTGTTGGGGTATGCTAGTCCTAGGGTTCAAGTACTTAATCTCTATTCTACATTCCATTTCTACCCTTCTACAAATCATATAAATCACACAAAAGATCGGAGTACTTACCTGGTGGACTTCGGGTCGGAGACTTAGTGGGCCATGCCAAAAAACCCTACTTAATTCACAAAAATTCTTTTTGGGCTTAACTTTGAAAACGTTTTGGGCCTTAAACCCAAGGTGAGAGTTTAAAGCTGGCTCGATACTAAATCGAAACACCCACACCCACCACGAGCCTGGATGTGCAGTATGTTCTCGATGTAATGTGACCCAAACCCGCCCAAACGCCAAACACTTGAACGGATTTGGTTTGCTACGAGAGAAACCTTTGAAATCTTTTAAACTGGTTTAAGTTTTTGATAAAAGATAGCGTTTTGTTAAAAAGCTGTTGAGGTGTACAAATCTTATATTTGGATTTATTTTTGAAAATATATGTTAAGTCAAGTTATTATGTATGTTTTATATGTACCCGATGGTACTTGAAAACCCTTTTTCGATTACTTTGGAAAAACATGTGAATTCATTCATATAAACATAAAGGTTGAAACGAAAATTTCAAGCATAGCACAATAATAAAATAATTTTTAGGAGGCCTTATTACAACCTAATTAAAATCAACCAAAATAAAGAAAGTATAAAGAACCAAAATTCAAAATCTAATAAATTTAGAACTCCCTTAAGCTTGTCAGTCCACTCCACTAAGGAGTTCAAAATTCCACCAACTCCTTAATTTGAATTAATTCAAAAGAATTTGAATTAACAAATGCTCGCTTTCTCTCTGCCAACTCTTGTTGATTAGTCAAGAAATTATCTCTTAATAATCTAAATAATATCCCTATTATTTTATAATAAAAGAGTTTAAAGAGAGAAAGAACTCTCCTTCCCATGCATTCAAAATAAGAAGTAAAAGGAGAATTGTGACTCAACCAAGGCTCTCCTTGTTCCTTGATGGCGCTAACTTCAGCTCCTAAGTGGCCTCCTTTTGCCACTTTTCCAAGGCTTATTCTATGTCAAATGTTCCTTCATTTATTCTTATAACCCCTAACTACTAAGGCTATCCACCTTTAAAGCTTATAAATAATATTTTCTACTATTCCGAGCCAACTCAAGGCCCTTAATTAAATCTTATCATTCCATAAATATTATCTCAAAGAATTCAACTCAAGCAAAATAATGCAAATACTGAATAACCCCATTTTTAGGATGTTACGCTTCTACCCCTTAAAATAATTTCGTCCTCGAAATTATCCGTCAAGAGGTGGGGGTATTGTCGTCGCATCACATCCTCGGTTCCCACGTAGCTTCCTCTGCACCATGGTTCCACCATAGCACTTTTACTAAGGGCATCGATTTCACGCAGAACCTTCACATCTCTATCCAAGATCCGAACCGGTTCTTCCTCAAAAGATAAGTCCGAGTTGACCTTGATTTCGCCACAGCACCACGTGTGATGGATCCGACCAGTACGCCTAAGCATCGACACATGGAAAGCGCCATGAATCGACTTAACTCACGGCGGTTTGAGCTGATAAGCTACCGGCCCTACTCGCTTAACATCAGATATGGGCCAATGAATCTTGGGCTTAGCTTTCCTTTTCGCCCAAATCTCAACACCTTTTTCCAAGGTGATACCTTCAGGAAAACCTTGTCTCCTACATCATACTCCATTTCTTTGCGCTTCAGGTCAGCATAAGATTTCAGTCTATCTGATGCTTCTTTAAGACGAGCCTGAATTACCCTAACTTTGTCCTCCGTTTCTACAACCAACTCTGGGCCCAACACTTGTCGCTCACCCAACTCTGTCCAAGACGCTCGAGTTCGACATTTCCGCCCATCTGATTACTTTGTATGGTGCCATCTAAATACTTGCTTGGTAACTATTGTTGTAGGCGAACTCGCTAATGGTAAAATTCTCCCAACTACCTCGAATTCCAAGACGCAACCCTCAACATATCCTCTAAGATCTCAGATGACCCTTTCGATCGCCCGTCCGATCGTGGATGGAAAGTCAGATCTTGAAATCCAATCGTGTTCCCAAAGCTTGATGCAATGCTTTCCAAAACCTCAAGTGAACCTTGGGTCCCTATCTGAAATAATTGATACGGGCACACCATGCAATCGACTATCTCGCCACATACAACTTTGCTAGCTTCGAGTGAGTAATCCATTCTCACCCAGACGAAGTGAGTGATTTAGTCAGCGGTCTCACGATTATCCAAACCGCATCTTTTTCTTTGGGCGTGAGGGTAGACCACCGACGAAATCCATAGTGATCCGCTCCCACTTCCATTGTGGAATCTTTATCGTTGAAGTAACCCCGATGGCAATCGATGTTCACTTAACTCACGACATGTCGACACCTTCCTACTTAACTCGGCCACTTCACGCTTCAACCTGTGCCACTGTAATCGCCTCCGCAAGTCTCCGACATTTTGCTACCTCCGGGATGCATAGCGTATGGGCTGCTATGTGCATCATGGAGAATTCTTTGTCTCGATTCTACATTCTTCTAATCTGAGGCCATCCTTGGAAACATAACACACCATGATCAGACAAACTATACTCTTCCAAACCACCATTTTGGACTTGCAATCTCTTTGCATTCAATCCCTCGTCTACCAACTACTTATCCTTAATCTCCTCGATCCAAGTTGGCTTAACTTGCAGCTCCGCCAAAAGACTTCCATCATCGTATAGACTTAAATGAGCAAACATCGCTCTTAAGTCCGCCACGACCTTCCGACTTAACGCGTCAGCCACCACGTTAGCCTTACCCGGATGATACTCGATGGAACAGTCGTAGTCCTTTAACAGTTCAATCCATCGGCGCTGCCTTAAGTTCAAGTCTTTCTGGGTCAAGAGATACCTTAGACTCTTGTGATCTGTGTAAACTATCAACTTTTCCCTATAAAGATAATGTCTCCATATTTTCAAGGCGAAGACTACCGCTGCTACCTCCAAGTCGTGAGTTGGGTAGTTAACCTCATGCGGTCTTAACTGACGGGACACATAGGCTACTACCTTCCCTTCCTACATTAATACACATCCCAACCCCAGATGGGACGCATCACGAAAAATCAGAACAACTTCCCCTCCAGTCAGTTTCAAGACCGAGCTTCATTAGAATCTTTCTCAACTTGTCAAAACTTTCTTGCTGCTTTTTCGACCAAACAAATGGTACTTCCTTCCTCAATAGCTTAGTTAACGGTGCAGTAATTAATGAGAACCCTTCCACTGGCACCACGTGACCCAAGAAAGCCACCTCCCTTAGCCAAAATTCGCATTTATTGTATTTGGCATATAACTGCTTCTCCCTTAACACTTGTAGGACTATACACAAATGCTTATCATGCTCCTCCTCCGTCTTTGAGTAAACCAATATGTCGTCTATGAACACCATGACAAATTGGTCCAAGTACTGTTGAAATACCCTATTCATTAAATCCATAAATGCCACCGGTGCATTGGTCAACCCGAATGGCATCACTAGGAACTCGTAATGCCCATACCGAGTTCAGAATGCCATCTTGTGAGCATCGGCCTCCTTCACCTTAAGTTAATGGTAACCCGACCTAAGGTCTATCTTCAAAAACACCGACGCACCCTTCAATTGGTCAAACAAGTCATCGATCCGAGGCAACGGTACTTGTTTTTGATCATTAACTTGTTTAACTGACGGTAGTCGATGCACATCCGTATAGAACCATCCTTCTTCTTGACGAACAACACAGGCGCTCCCCACGGAGATATACTAGGTCGAATAAACCCTCTATCCAAGAGCTCCTGAATTTGAGCCTTCAGCTCAACCAATTCCTTTGGTGCCATTCGATATGGTGCTATAGATACGGTGCTATTCGGTAGCAAATCTATACCAATTCGACTTCCCGATCCGAGGCAAACACGAAGTTCCTCCGAATACATCAATGAATTCCCCTACTGTTCGGACCTTTTCAACCACTGACTCCTTAGCCTCCAAGGCATAAATTCGAACTATAAATGCCTCACACCCTTTTCTAACCATCTTTTCAGCCTTCAAGGCCGACACCACATTTGAGAGGTAATTTCTTCGATTACCAATCATAACCACTTCATCTCCTTCGGCCGTCTTAAAAACCATGCGCTTAGCAGTGCAATCCAACCTCGCCTGGTACCTAGCCAACCAATCCATTCCAAGGATCAAATCGAACTCCCCAAATGGCAGTTCCATCAGATCAGCCACGAACACGACCCCTTGTAGTTCTAGGGGTGCATCCCTAAAAAGTTTGTTCACAACTACAGAATGGCCTAAAGGGCTAATTACAGTCACCTCCCTAGCAGCAGTCTCAAAGTCTAGGTTCAAAGTCTCTACCACACTACTCGCTACGTATGAATGCGTTGAACCCACATCAATTAATGCAACATAAGGAAAACCGAAAATCAGGAACGTACCGGTTATGACATCTGGTGCGTCACCCTCCTCACGACGCCTCGTCGCATAGACTAAGTCAGGCTGCCTTGCCTCTGTATTGCCTGTGCCTCTGCCCTGAGTTCCACGACCATGATTAGCACCATTTCCCCCTCTACCCTTACCATGACCTCTCTGTGGTCCCGCACTTCTATCCTGAGTACGGCTTCTACCCTCCGATCGATTTCGAGCTCGCTTCGGGACAATCCTCACGCGGTGCTCCAAAGACCCACATTCAAAGCAACCTCGCCACCACCAACAACCTCCCAATGGGCTTTTCCACAACCGATTACACCGAATCGGTCTCGATTAGCGACCATGGGCCTTGCTTTGCTGACTTGGCCCGCTGTCTAGCCTTTTTCTCGATCATTACCACGGCCCAGATGGCCCAAAACCTCTCTTCGCTTGAGCCTATCATAGTTTTGCCTCACTGCTGTTTGATACCCTCGGCTACCTTAGCCTTTTCTACTAGGGACGAAAACTCACGAACTGCACATGAGCAATTAGCGACCTCAAATCATCTCTCAACCCATCCTCAAAGCGGACACAGCGTTCATGTTCCGTAGCCACAATGCTTCTCGCATATCTACTCAGCCTTAGGAACTTCGCCTCATACTCCGACACGGACTTAGTTCCTTGTACTAACCCTAGAAAAGCCTTTCTCTGCGTGTCAGTGTAGCTAGTACCCACATACTTTTTCTGGAAAGTGGCCTTAAAGTAATCCCATGTAAGATCCTCCGCTGGCGCCATCTCGAACGGTGAGCCACCACCGATATGCTTCATCCTTCGGTTTACACGGCTCCCTTTAGCTTTTCCTCGTTAGTCGTCAAGATCATCCATGATCCTTTCCGTTGACTCCAACCAGTATTCTGCTGCACTAGATGCCACTCCCGACACACCCGAAACACCTCACTCATTGGACCGAATTCGCTTGGGAATAAATTCTAAGCTCCCAGATTTCCACCAGCCCCAGCCACCAGCTCGAGAACCCGTAACACAGCTTGCGATACTGCCTCACCCCCTGTCTCGATCCTCGCTCCTCACTCCAAAAGTCGGAGGTGGTGGTGGCGGTGGTACCTCATTTTCGTAACCATGTCCCGACCTAACGGTTCGAGATATGGTCATTCTTCCCTACTACGTCCACGCCGGCCACGCCCTCTAGAACTCATTCTATCTAACGCGCTTTTAATCTGATTAAGAAAAATTTTATGGATTAGCAATTTGTTCCGCTTGATTATCCGCGAAGAATTTTATGAAAGTTTAATAAGGATTCTTTCGATCAAGCAAGGTTTAAGTCTTCTACCTTAGTTCACACATAAGGCCACATTCATTCCCTAGTACTTTCCATACCTATTCACTCCTCAAACATTTCTATCCTGTTTCTAACCCAGGGGTATTTCTGTCATTTCCCTATAGGGGTATTTTGTAATAGAATCTGAGAAATTTCAAACTTTAATAAAGCAGGTCACTTTGAAATTCCCAAAACTGGAGGGTATTCCTGAAAATTTGTAAAATTCGAAGTTATGGCATCATTTTGGAAACTAGGGGTATTTTGGTAATTTTGTCAATTGGGGTAATTTTGAAATTTTTAACAAATCCGGGGTATTTTATCAGTTGTAAAACTTTGAGGGTCCCTTTTGAGAGTTTTCCTTTCTTAAAACGATGATGTTGCCAAAAATTTTGTACTCAGGGTCGTTTCGATAATTTTACAAGTTGAGGGCATTTTCGTAATTTTCCAAAACCAAAGTATTTTATTGATGATTTGCAAAGTAGAGTTTTTGGATGTTTCTAAAATAAGGAAATTTTTGGGCAAAACCATTGATTTGATATTTTATGAGTCGAGGGCATTTTAGTAATTTCACCCCTAAGGGCATTTCTGTAATTTTCACAAATCAACTTTTTCGGGAAAAACATTGTAAGAATGGTTGTTCTCATATTTGGAAGTGTGATTTTAAAAATTTTGAAGAAATTAGGGTTTTGTTGTTTTCTTCTTTTTCCAAAACATGGTTAGTTCCCTTTCGGGTTTTAGTTGTTATGTTTAGCCTATGACCGAGCCCTCTTGGTTAGGGTGAACCAAAGCTACGCACTGTGCGAGGATTCGTGGGAGAGGAGGTGAGTCACGCGGATCGCTTAAATACCAAGCTCCCACCGAACCTTTCTAGATATGCGCATGAGGTTGCCACACCACCGAGCCCCCGAGTTAGGGTGAACCAAAGCTACGCACTGGATAGGATACCTGCGAAGAGGTGGTGAGTCACTCGGACTGCTTAAATACCAGGCTCTTCCGGATCCAATCCTAGACATGCGTACAGGGGTTACCACACCCTAGCTCAGTGACTTGGTCATAGGTTGGTTTAGTTCTTTAAGTCTTATGTCTTGTTTGTGTGTTGGAGTAATCTAATCTTAAGGTAGGATTCCTATAAGTCTACTCTACGTTCCATGCTTCCTACCCTTCTACAGAAAATAATTCACAAAGAAGTTTAGAGGTACTTACCTGGCGGATAGGTGCCAGAGACTCGGTGCCATGCTTATTCAAAACCCCAAAATACTTCACAAAGGCCTATCAAAACATTTTTGGGCCTTGGCCCCCACAAATGAAGTTTGAACTGGCTCGATACTTTGAAATTCAAACCCTACCAAACGCTTTGACCGGATTTGGTTTGCTACGAGAGAAACCTTTGAAATCTTTTAAACCTGGTTTAAGTTTTGATAAAAGATAGCGTTTTGTTAAAAAACAGTTGAGGTGTACAAATCTTATATTTGGATTTATTTTTGAAAATATATGTTAAGTCAAGTTATTATGTATGTTTTATATGTACCGATGGTACTTGAAAACCCTTTTTCGATTACTTTGGAAAACATGTGAATTCATTCATATAAACATAAAGGTTGAAACGAAAATTTTAAGCATAGCACAATAATAAAATAATTTTTGGAGGCCTTATTACAACCCAATTAAAATCAACCAAAAAAAGAAAGTATAAAGAACCAAATTCAAAATCTAATAAATTTAGAACTCCACCGCATGGCCACCTCAAGTCCCTCCTACCCATATCCATGAACTATGTGTCACCCGAAAAAATAAAGGAGAAGGTAAGTCACCAAGACTCAAGATGTAACCCTTCCCCGGTTTAAGAAATTTTCATACACAATGTATAACAATTAACATGCATTAGGTTATGTACCCAACCTAGCCAACCAAACGCCTCTGTCTACCCCGTTGTGGTACCAAACCACTGGTGGTGCCAAACCACTGGTGACATATAGTCACAGATGTGATGCCAAATCACTGGAGGTGCCAAACCTCTGGTGTCCGAAGACACAAATCGGTTGATGGGGCCAACCCATCGTGTGATACCAAATCACTAGTGTCAATCCCATATCTCAAAGTGGGGCCAACCCGGTGGTGCTAAGCCACGTGGACGAGACACTATGAGGTGCCAAACCTCTGAGGTACCAAACCTTTGGTGACCAGTAGTCACAGTGTGTTACTAAAACACCGGTGTCCGTCGACACTAATAATATCGCCTCCACTCATCAACCCATATCAAATCATATTATAACAGAGTTTATAACAACATACATTTATCTCATGTATCAAATAAGCCATGCTTCCCAAAAGCATATTTAACAATCACATATTGACAGAGACTTACCGAGATCCTCGCTTGTACCATTAAGGCACTAATTCCATATCTACATAAAGCAGATTTACACATAGCATGCATTTAATTACTTGTTATAAGTGTGTATGTACACACCTGTCACCCACGATAATCTAAATCCCGAATGGAGGAGTCGGTCACACTAGATCTATTTCCCTATATTCGCCAAAACATGAGTTAGTATATTCGCCAAAACAAATAATTAAAAGGGTTCTCCTTTTGAACCCGAATCCTTACCCGAGTGCCTTTAAATAACTACCACCACACTCCAAGCGTTTCTGCTTCCCTAATAATCGGCAACCTTAGGTTAGTAGCCTTCGGCTTAAAACGAATATTAACTTAATTCATTGATCCTTACCAAATTTGCTTGATCGAGAATGGAACTTGAATCGTATACCTTGAGATCCCAGTACCTAAACATAATCAATTCCACCACTGATTAATCATTGGGTTAATTTCGGCTTTTTTCCAACTAACCAAATCGATAGAGAAAAGGCTATGGGAGAGGAGTTTCGGCATACTTACCCCTTGCTTCAATATTCGGCCAAGACTACTAAGGGAGTAGTAGGGAGATTCGGCTAGGGGAAAAATAATGGGAGAAAAGAGTGTTAGAATTTCGCAAATAGGAGTGAATGTTCTAATAGGAAATAGAAGAAAAGGGAATTGAGGATGGGGATTCGCAAGGAGAAATAGAGAGGGTTTCGCTAAGGTCTTGAGAGGATGGAAAATAAAAGAAAAATAAGAAAGAAAGGTGTTAGAAATTTCGCTAAGCAAAATGGAAAAAGAAAAGCAAGGTGATCAATTGGTGCTTTTATAAGCATTCGCACCCCTCCCTTAAGCTTGTCAGTCCACTCCACTAAGGAGTTCAAAATTCCACCAACTCCTTAATTTGAATTAATTCAAAAGAATTTGAATTAACAAATGCCTACTTTCTCTCTTGCCAACTCTTGTTGATTAGTCAAGAAATTATCTCTTAATAATCTAAATAATATCCCTATTATCTTATAATAAAAAGAGTTTAAAGAGAGAAAGAACTCTCCCTTCCCATGCCGTCCAAAATAAGAAGTAAAAAGGGAGAATTGTGACTCGAACCAAGGCTCTCCCTTGCTCTTTGATGGCGTCAACTTCAGCTCCTAAGTGGCCTCCCTTTTGCCACATTTCCAAGGCTTATTCTATGTCAAATGTTCCTTCATTTATTCTTATAACCCCTAACTACTAAGGCTATCCACCTTTAAAGCTTATAAATAATATTTTCTACTATTCCGAGCCAACTCAAGGCCCTTAATTAAATCTTATCATTCCATAAATATTATCTTAGCAATTCAACTCAAGCAAAATAATGTAAATACGAATAACCCCATTTTTATGATGTTACACGATGTAACCCGGTTCAAAATTCTTTCGAACACTTTGAAAACTTTGTGTTTTGAAGATAGTTTATTCGTGGGTTGGGATCAAGTTCAAAAGAAGTTTATTTTTATATTGAAAACCCATTTATTTCAGGTGACAAAATATTTAAATTTTATTTTAAATTAAATTGACTTAATCTTTAAATAACATAAATACGTAACATAGTAATTAAAACATCAATAAAATCATCACTATGGCCTTATTACATAAAATAAAACCCAAAATAAAATTGTAGAGTACTTAAATAAAATAAATAGCCCAAATTGGATAAAACTTTCAGCTGAGCATGGCCACCACAAGTTCTGCCGTCCCGGTCCATCACTGTTCATCACCTGAAACATGTTCCCACAACGGGGTGAGTCAAACAGACTCAATGTGTACACAAACACTAAGTCTTAACAAATTCAGGCATAACAAATCATATTCATACGTATCATAATTTCACATTTAATGATTCAAGATAATGATACAACCCAAACCCAAACCTAGATGCCATCCGCTACACATCCTCTGCACTAACCTCGCACACCGTGGGACTACTAAGTCAACCCTCCATCCGCTACACACCATCGAGGCAATGCAATGACGCGTGCTCATCGCCCATATAAAATTCGTGGCATAGCCACCAGATAATTGTGTCATGAGACACCACATTCAGATAATGTAACCAAAGTTACCACATTCAGATAATGTGACCGAAGTCACCACATTCAGATAATGTGACCGAAGTCACCACATTCAGATAGTGAGACTGAAGTCATCACATTCACTTCCCCTTTCTCAAATAAACCGAATGCCCCATATTATCCATATCATGCATATCATACTTAAATTCACATTCGTGTCGCTTTTCACATGTTAAGTATAACATATTTCGTAATCCTAGTAGGAGTAAGAAAACGTACATGAGTACTTTGTACCATAACATGGTACTTTAGCCACATTCTTACACTTTCATATTAACACATATATCAAGTTTAAGCCATAAATCTATTAATATTAGTGTGGGGTACACACGGTACCTTAGCCATATTCTTACACTTTCATATTAACACATTTAATTTAAAACATAGCCATGAACATATTAAAACTTAGGGTAGGGCACACACGGTACCTTAGACATGTTCTTACACTTTCATATTAACACATATAATGAATTAAAGCCATAAATCTATCAAGATTTAGTGTAGGGTACACACCTGATTCGCTTAACGATTTCACTTGAAATCCCGAAATCTGATCTACTACCTTAGATTTTTAATGCCTACATTCGGCCAACATGGTAATATTTAGCAAAGGCCTATTCGGCCATAAAATCAAATCCTAGTAGGATTTGTGTACTTACCTTAATGCCGATTTAATAAAAAAAATCAAATCCCAGAAACTTGTATTCTTCCCCTTTTGAAATCGGCTACTCACTAGATCCCTTGAATCGGTTAGTTTTCAGCTTAAAACACATAATAATAGATCTACTACAAAAATAGGGTCTTGGTCGAATATTCATAGTCACTTACCTTAAGGATCTTAAATCTCAAATTCATCGAATAACTAGGAACACGCGCTTATGGTGTACCTTCTGAAAAGAACTTCTCCTTCCATGATTCGCCAAGATTAATAATCGAAATTAGTCCCTAAATTTTGATAAGTCTAAAATATAAAAGAATGGAAACTAAACTTGGATCTTACCCTTATTTGAAGGAATCCATTGCACCTTCACTTCAACCTTTAGAGATTTGGCTATGGCTAAATGATGCTCTCACAACTTTCGCTTTTGGAGGATTAGAAAGAAAAGAGAAGGAAGAATAAAACCGTAGGAATTTTGGTGAGAGAGGAGATTAAGAAATTCGGAAAAGGAAGAGTGAATGAATGAATGAATGGCCTTCTTTCCCTTTTATAGCCGAAATTACTAGGCTAGAGTCCCCTAATTGGCCACCACTCTTTCTATGTGATAATTATCACTTTATCAACAGAATTAATCCAACAATTATCTCCTAATTAGCCGAAATTCTGAAGGAAATAAAACTCCTCTTTTTAGAGCCCACATGTCGTCCACCTCTCTGCTCCTTGTAGCAAAATAAAACTTCTTTTATTTGCTTCCTAAGTGACTCGATCCCTGGCCCAAATACACTTGCATGTGGCGCCATTTCCAGAGGCCCTAAGTGGCATCTCCAAGCCACTTTTCCAAGCCCAATTGTGTTTCAAATTTCACATACTTTTTTCTCTTAAGGCCACCTTGCCTTAATTTCCTCTTTTAAACTTTAAAACTCGACATTTCTAAGTCATTTCTAAGTTTCCAAAATTTTCAATTGGCTCTTTAAACTTGACATTTTCTAGGTTTCCAAAATGTTCACTTTTCTCTTTTAACTTAGGTTTCCAAAATGTTCACTTTCCTATTTTACTTAGGTTTCCAAAATGTTAACTTTCCTCTTTTTGAAACTTAACATTTCTAAATCATTTCCAAGTTTCCTTACATTTCCTTACATTTCCTTACATTTCCATACATTTCCATACATTTCCATACATTTCCTTACATTTCCAAGGTTCTAAAAATGCACACCACATATCACATTAAACATGCTATTTCATAAAATTAAGCAAAATGCACACAATGGGATTCAACCTCTTCCTCAAAGTACTTCACTTGATGCCATAACCCTTGCACCTTAGGTGGCGTCCCTTGCCACTTTTCCACATCACTTTTGTTTTAACTTAAAACCAATAATTGTCCAAAGCTTTCTTCCATCCTAGGATTTTAAGAACCCTTAATTCACTTCCAAACACTGCCAAAACCTACTACTCATGAATTATGGACAAACGCATAACCCCTAATCTAGGATGTTACATGTAGCAAGGGAGTAGACTAAAAATGGTAGATCTTGTCTCCCTGAGTTTGCAGTGGAGCAGATTGAAGATTGCAGATCTGGCATTCCTGAGATTGCAGGAAGCATATCGAAGACCTCAGATATTATCTCCTTGAGTTTGCAGTGGAGCAGATTGAAGATAGCAGATCTGGCATTCTTGAAGTTGTAGTGAAGCAGATTGAAGGTACCGGTCTATCTCTATGAAGTTACAGTGGAACAGACTGAAAATAGCAGATCTAGCCTTCTTGAAGTTGAAGGAAGCAGATCGAAGACATAAGATCTTATCTCCCTGAGATTGCAGTGAAGCAGACCAAAGATACTAGTCTGGCGTCCCTAAGTTTGCAGCAGAGCAGACTAAAAATTGCAAATCTCGTCTTCCTGAAGTTATAGAAGGATGGATTAAATATGCCGGAGCATATCTCATCTCCCTGAAGTTGCAGTAGAATAAGATTAAAGCTACAGATTTAATCCCCTTGAAGTTTCAATTGGGTTAGAGACTACTTGAAGAAAATGAGGATCAAGAAGTCAAGACTCGACAAGACCAGGTAAAATTAGATCTCTTATGGTCTTTTCTCTATTCCTCGTTACACAACAATGAGCAAAGAGGGGCAGCGCTAATCGACCCATTTTGCCCATGCCCATTCCATTCAAAAAATAATAAAAAAATAATGTTTAATAAAGTCCTTTTATAGACAATTTATAGGCTTGAATTTACCTGTAGCCCAATCGGGCCAAAGCAAAACAATACCCAAAACAGATAACACAAGCCCAATCCGTTACACCCACAGACCCAATTAACATTTCAACCTAATACCAGACCCAACTTACAGAGCCCAAAGGCCCAAACCAAATAAAAACCAGGGGTTTTTGAAACCCTAGGCTCCCATCGCGCCGCAAGCACCCAATGGAGGCCCCTTGTCAAGCCGCAATCTGTGCGCGAATAACACCCCACCACCGAAATCCGCGCCGTTCACCTGCAAAATAAGGAAATAAAGGGGACAGTGGTAGCAAAATGTATTCTATATTTATTTTCTTTCTTTTTTGATTTATTTTTAAGGTTATAAAAAACCTAACCTAATCTATAAAAGGACACAAAAAAATATACAAAATACGAAATAAAAAAAGAGCATGGGTGATTTCGGACGATTCCTTTTCATTTTTTTATATTTTCGAACACTGCTATTTTCTATTTTTTTATCTTGTTCTTTTTTTAAACTATATAATATATATTAAAATAATAAAAAAAGGGAAAATTTTACCTGTTTTGGGAGTTCCACCACTGTGCAAAGGTAGATGATGGTGAGTGAGCTGCGCACCGATGCCCGAGCTTCACCGGAGGTCCTGGCCGGACCAGGGAGCCATAGAGAGAAAGGAGAAGTTTTTTTTTTAAAGAATGAAGAGAGAAATGAATTTTTTAAAAAAAGGGGTGGCTTTTATAGGGCATTGAAACGGTGCCGTTTTGCACCAGGCCCATAAGCGTCAAAACGACGCCGTATTGCTCACTGGACTGACCGATCCGATCCGCTCCGGCTTAGGATCCGCACGTTTTTATAGGAAGGGCTAATTGCGCTATTAGCGCTTCCGCTTTTTTATGGTTTTATAATTAAATTTCCTTTTATTTTTTAATTTTGCCTTTAAATTTTATTTGGATTTCATTGGAGTCCCTTTTTAAATGCAGCGTTTTGGAGGGAGGGAATATTTTCTCTTTTAGTCCCTCCATGTTATTCGCGTGTGTAAATAGGACCCTTGCCTTTTGTTTTCTTTAAAAATCGCCCAAAATTTTTTTTTAAATTAATTTCGTCCCTTTTTTGTTTATTATTATTTTCATTACTAATTTTATTTTTTTAATTATTATTATTATTATTATTACTTTTACTATTATTTTAATATTACCACTACTATTTTTTTTAGAATTAACTCTTTATTATTATCATATTCTTTTTCTTTGTATTATCACCATTATTGTCTTATATATATTATTATTACTATAGCTATATTTATTATTATTATTATTATTATATCCATCCTTATTAGTATTGTTACTATTATTATTATTTTTAGTATTACCATTATTATTGCTATTTTCATTATTTCTATTATTGTTTTATTTTTACTAATTATTTGAATATTAACATATATTATTTTTTATAAGTAATATACTTTTATTTTACTACTACTATTATTTTTATATTATTATTACTATTTTTAATATCCTTACTATTATGTTATTATTAATACTATTTTTATTTTACTATTACTTTTATTATCATTTTCATTACCATTAACATTTCTATTACTTCTATTATTTACTAATATTATTCTATCTTTATTATTTGTTTATTAAATATATTTTATTATTATTGTTGTTTTTGTGTTACTATTATCATTATTTTATTATTATTTTCTTATTATGCTATATAATATTTATTTATTTATTAGTTCACCATTAGCTTCCATTTTTGCTATTGTTTTCTATTATTTTCTCTCATTTTGTTTATTTATTTCTCTTTTATCTTATTTGTATTTTATTTGGTATTGTTATTTGTATTTAAATCACTATTATTTTGTCATACAAACTAATATCATAATTTAATTTACATTTCTTTATAAAATCACATCACCTTTTGCTCAATTTTAAAAATAAGCAAATACTCCGCATTCTAAGGTTCAAAAGAAATCGTACCCTAACTTACTGGTTTCGATTTATCTCACTGAATCTAAAGAACCAATCATTTTCCTTTTAAAATCAAAACATATGGGTTTCAAATAAAAGCTTATTCTTGGGAATTCGAGGTGTTGTGTCTTAACTCATTGGAAATGACGTCTTGTTATCTTGAGGTAAGGATTTTTAAGAAATATAGACAATATTCTATGTTTGGAATTTTGAGAATTTGTGCCCTAACTTACTCGGTTTTGATTTTTCACTTGACTCAAATAACCGTATATCCTTCTAAAATTTAAATGCATGAGTTTTGAAAATCAAAAGACAAGCATAGTTTCGAGGATTTAAAATGTCGTGTCCTAACGTACTGGATGTGATATTTTATTACTTCGAAACAAAAGGGTCTTAACATCCATTTTAATTGATTCAAATATTTTTCTTAAAATAACAAGGATCGTATTTTAAAATCTTCTCAAATTTTTGACATTAATAAATTAATTAATCAATTAGGTACCAATTTTTGGACGTTATGAGGGTGCTAATCCTTCCTCGTGCGTAATCGACTCTTGAACCCGTTTTCTAGAATTTCATAGACCAAAATCATTGTTTTAATAAATCAAAATGTTTTTTTATTAAAATGATCAATTTTCAAGGTGACCCAATCACACCTCGAAAAAATATTGATGTATAGCCATTTTCGTTTTTAAAGTCGATCGCTTTTAAAAAACATAAAAATGGTTTCGACATTTCATATACATGTATCATCCATTTCATTTTTAATATATCATATAATATCATTTCCATATTTCAATATATCATGTTTCAATAAACATGGGTGAACACAACCACTAGGCAAGTTTCACAAATTAGTCCTCAGGCTAGCTAGATTAAGCTACAACAATCCCAGAAACATAAAATTAATTAAAAAAGGGACAAAAATCATACCTAATTGGACAATATAAGCATAGCCGAACCCTAGCATCCAAAAATGATTTTCTACTTTGTGAAAATCAGTTGGAAAAGATGATAATGGAAGATGATATTAAATTGTGTTATTTATTTTATCATTCATACTATTTTACTTAATTAACCTTAATAAACTTTAATAAATACACAAAATGTCAAGCCATTATAATCCACTATCACTATTATGGTCTAATTACCAAATAAGGACCTCCACTTTAAAGTTCTATAGCTATTTAATACCTTTAGCTATTAGAACTAAACTTTTGCACTATACGCAATATAGTCCTTTTTATCAAATTGAACATGTAAATGGTAAAATTTTTTAACGAAATTTTTATACTGAAATACTATCATATTATAGACCATAAAATAATAATAAAATAAATTTTTTGACTTTGGATTTGTATCAAAACCACTGTTCTGATTTCACTAAAAACGGGTTGTTACAACTCTCCCCAAGGAATTTTCGTCCCAGAAAATCTTACAAGAAAAGAGGTTCGAGTATTTCTTTCTCATAGCTTCCTCGGGTTCCCAGGTGGCTTCTTCTATCCCATGTCATTTCCAGAGAAAGTTTACTAAAGCTATGTTCTTTTTCTTAATTCTTTCATTTCTCGTGCCAAAATTCTAATCAGTTCTTCACTGTATGACATATCAGGCAAAATTTCGACATCAGACGGGGAAATAACATGTGAAGGGTCAGATCGGTACCATCATAACATAAATACATGAAATAAATTATGAATCTTTTCTAGTTCTAACAGTACAGCTAATCGGTATGCAACAGGTCTATTTTTTTAGTAATCTCGTACGGCTCGATAAGTCGCGGAATCAATTTTCATTTGCGACCGAACTGAAGAACTTTCTTCCATGGCGATACTTTAAAAAATACCCTGTCGCCGACTTGGAACTCTATATCTTTACGTTTAAGATCTAAATACGATTTCTAATGATCTGAAGCTGCTTTCAAGCTATCTCAGATTACTTTCACTATTTCTTCAGTCTTACGATTCAAATCAACCCCGTGTATCTTTTTCAAAATAAGCTCAGTCCAGTATAACAAAGTTCGGCATTTACGACCATATAGAGCCTCATACGGTGCCATTTTTATGCTCGACTTAAAACTATTATTATACACGAATTCGACTAACGGTAAATATTTCTCCCAATTGCCTTCAAATTCTAATACACAGCAGCGAAGCATATTTCTCCCAGATAAACGGACAAGCTACCACTATGAGCTTCATGTAAGATTCTCTAAATGAGCTCTGGATTCTTTGGTACACAAACTCTACCTCTGAACAATAAAACTCTACCTCTGAACAATAAACACTCATCAAGTCCTATCAAAAATTCTGAAGTAAAAGTCGACTCTGTAACATCCTGAAAATGGGCCTATGCATTTTTGATTTAATTATACGAAATGGCATGTCTTATGTGTTATGAATGTATTATGAACATTTTTTGGAAACTTGGAAATGTAAGAAATGATTTAGAAATGTTAAGTTTCAAAAGAGGAAAGTGAACATTTTGGAAACTTGGAAATGTAAGGAAATGTCCTGGAAATGTAAGGAAATGTCTTGTCCCGAAATGTAAGGAAATGTATTGTCCTGTAAATGTAAGGAAATGTCCTGGAAATGTAAGGAAATGTCCTGGAAATATAAGGAAATGCCTTGTCTTGGAAATGTAGGGAAATGTCTTGGAAATGTAAGGAAATGTCCTGGAAATGTAAGGAAATGTCTTGTCTTGGAAATGTAGGAAATGTCCCGAAATGTTAGGAAATGTCCCGAAATGTAAGGAAATGTCTTGTCTTGGAAATGTAGGAAATGTCCTAGAAATGTAAGGAAATACTTTAGAAATGTTAAGTTAAAAGAAGGGAACTAAGGCAATGTGGTCTTAAGAAAATTTATGGAGGAAATATGACATGAAATTGGGCTTGGAAAAGTGGCCTCGAGATGCCTCTCGAAATGATGCCACATACAGGGTATTGGGCCAAGGTTCGAGTCAGGGGAGCAAAATAAAAGTTTTATTTTACAGTGAGATTAGCGACAAGGGATGGCACAAGGCTATAATTTAGGAGCTTTTATTCTTTTATTTTAAGAGATAAATGGTGGATAAATAAGGGATAAATAATGGATTTATTTTAAGAGATAATTGATGGATTATTGGTAATTTAAATAAAGAGATAAAGAGGAAAATAAGGGAGGAGTGATGGCTAAGTAAGGGACTCTAAACTTAGTAATTTCGGCAAAGCTAGAAGAAGGGATAGCCGAATATCATTCATACTTTTTGCCTCTCTTTCAAGCACTCTTTTCTCTCCAAGCTATCATCTTTTTCTTCTTTTCTTTTTATCTGTTCTAGCCGAACTTCCCATTCCCCTATTTTTACCATTGTCGTTACCCTTAATACTCCATACCCTTTTCTTTTGTGACCCTTGTAGAAGCCGAATCCATAACCCTTATTACTCCTTTTAAGAACCGAATATATATGGTACTTCTAGTCGAATTTTCATCAAGTTCAAAGCCGAATATCTCAGTGGAGATTGACATAGCTGCTGTCGAATTCTTCAGTAAGGGTAAGATCTCATTCAGTTTCATCCTTTTTCTTTAAGAATTGCCGAAATCTAGGACTAACCCCATTAATATCTTGTTGCCGAAACTTTGAAGTGATCTTTCAGAATTTACTAAGTGTCGACTACAAGGAAGGAGAAATTCTTTTCTTGAAGGTACACCATAGGTCATGTGTTCCCTAGTTATTCTATGAGTTTCGTGATTTAAAATCCACAAGGTAAGTATCTATAGCATTCGGCCAAGGCCATGTTGAGTAAATAGATGTGTTTCATTAATATTTAAAAGTCGAAACTAATCTATTCAAGTAATCTAGTGATTCTTGATTTCAAGAAAGAAGGATACAAAGTTTTGGCATTTGATTAGACATCAATCTACAAAGAAGGTAAGGATTTAAATGTACTAATCCCATCGATTTGGTTTTATGGTCGAATGGCTCTTTACTAAGTATTAAGTGATTGATCAAATGTAGAGATTTAAGATCTAAGGCATTAGATTAAGCTTTTTGGATTTGGAGTGAACTTGCTAAAGTAAATCAAGTGTGTACCCGACATTACTTTTTAATAATATTTATGGCAATAATTAATATGTGCATGTTTATAAGAATGTGAATATGGCTAAAGTACCATGCTATGGTACAAAGTACTCAGGTACGTTTCCTACTCCTGCTAGGATTATGTTAAATACCTATTATGACACACATATGACATTATAAGATGTGAAATAAGAATTTGGCATGTTAATGCATGATATGTATGATATGGGGCATATGGGTTATATGAAAAGGGGAAGTGAATGTGGTGACCTAAGACCATGATATCTGAATGTGGTGACCTAAGACCATGAATTTTATAAGAGCGATGAGCACGTCGACAGCAACAACTACCTTCGATGGTGTGTAGCGGATGAAGGGTTGACTTAGTAGTCCCTACGGTGTGCAAGATGGTACGGGTGATGTGTAGTGGATGGCATATAGGTTTGGGTTCGGGTTGCATCATTATTTCCTATCTGTTATATGAATATGCATGTAATATGTGAACATATGCCTAAATTGTTAAATTTTAGTGTTGGTTACACATTGAGTCTATTTGACTCACTCCTTGTGGGATTATTTTTAGGTAACAATCAAGAATGGACCGTCTAAGGGAGCTTAAAGGTGGCCATGCACAAGAAGGAATTTATTTAATTTGGAATTTTTTTTAAGTACTTTGAATTTATTTTTTTTTGGGGAATTACTTGATGTAATAAGGCCATAGTAGAACTACTTTACTTTTCTTTTATTTATTAAGCTTACAAACTTTTATTTATTAAAAGATTAAGTAAATTTATTTTAAAATAAAGCCTAAAAGTTTTGTCACCTAAAGTAAAGGATTTTAATAATAGAATAAACTAGTTTTCAGCTCAAGCCCAACCCAAAACAATCTTTCGTTCAAAACACACAAGCTTTTCCTAAGTAACAAAAAGAATTTGAAACAGTTTACACCGGGGAACATACCAGATCCGGTCAAGGCTCGTGGGCCGGGTTTGGGGTGTTTCAGACTCACACTGTGCCAGTTTAGCTAGGAATTCACTGTCACATTTCTAAGCTTCGCAGATCTGACTGTAAAAACATCAGTCTAGCTTTTAACTCGACTAAGATCGAGCCATCATCAGATAATATCACCATGTGTTCATCACTCACAGAGCAAACAAGGACTTTCTACTCAAAACATCAGTAACTACGATAGCTTTTCTCGGATTATAATCAATAATCAACTCATAATCTTTCAACAGTTCGAGCCATCTGTGCTGTCTCAGATTCAAATCTTTTTGCGACATTAGATACTTTAAACTCTTTTGATCGGTAAATATGTGACATTTTTCGTCGAACAAATGGTGTCACCAAATTTTCAATGCAAACATAATAGCTTCCAACTCTAAGTCATGCGTCGGATAGTTTTTTCGTACGGCTTTAACTGTCTAAAAGCATAAGCTATTACTTTGTCTTCGTGCATCAAAACACAACCGAAACCATTTAAAGATGCATCACTGAAAATCAAAAATTTTTCACTCGATTCAAGCTGAACTAGAACTGGTGCTTTGATCAATAGTGCTTTCAACTGATTGAAACTTTACTGACATTTCTCAAACCATTCAAATTTCACATCCTTTTGTAAGAGTCGTATCATCAGTGTAGCTATCATTGAGAACCCTTTAACGAACCTTTAGTAATAACTAGCTAATCTAGAAAACTTTAACTTCAGATACATTTCTCGGTGGTTTCCAATCAACAACTACTGAAATTTTACTCAGATAAACTCTGATGCCTTCGGCAGATGCTATATGTCCAAGAAAACCAACTTCTTGAATCCAAAACTCACATTTGCTAAATTTGGCAAACAATTGTTTATCTCACAGAGTTTGCAAAACAATTCTCAAATGTTCAGCATGTTAGAACTTGTCTAGAGAATAGATTAGAATGTCGTCAATAAATACCACAACAAATCTATCTAAATACGGTCTGAAGATTCTGTTCATTAAATCCATAAATACTGGAGGTGCGTTAGTTAAACCAAATGGCATCACAAGAAATTCATAGTATCCATACCTAGCTTTAAATGCAATTTTCGGCACATCTGAATCTTTCACTCGTAGCTAATAGTAACCAGAACAAAGATCAATCTTCGAAAATATTGTGGCACCTTTTAGCTGATCGAACCGATCATCAATAGGAGACAGTGGATATTTTTTTTTGATTGTAACCTTGTTGAGTTAATGGTAGTCCATACATAATCTCGGTCCGTCCTTTTTCTTAACAAACAGAACCAGTGCACCCCAAGGTGAAAAGTTGGGTCGAGAAAACCCCCTATCTATAAACTCTTGTACTTGTTCTTTCAACTCTTTCAATTCGGTAGGAGCCATTCTATAAGGTACTATCAATATCAGTGTTGTTACCGGTACAAGTTTTATAGTAAACTCAACCTCTCTGACTGGGGTAATCCAAGTAACTCCTTTGGAAACACATTGGGATACTCACAAACCACTGGCACTGATTCAAGCTTCGATTCAGACACTTTAGTATCCAGTACATAAGTAAGATAAGCATTACAACCTTTTCTCACATATTTTTGCACCGACATAACTGATATAATAATAGACCACCAACTCGAATTATCTGATTCAATATGAAGCATCTCACCATTTTGACATTTCAAAATAATAAGCTTTCGTCTACAGTTTAGAATAGCATCATGTAGAATTAGCCAATCCATACCCGGAATCACATCAAATTCATCAAACGGTAACAGCATCAAATCAGCCGTAAAATTGTAACCTCGAGTTATCAAAAGATAATTTATGTAGACTTTATCAACTAACACATACTAACCTAGGGGTTTTGATAATTTAACTACAAATTCAGTGGACTCAACAATTAAATTTTTACTAGACACTAAATTCATGCAAACATAATAGAGAAATTACTAGTAATAACATCTGGCACAGAAGCATCCTCGAGAGCATGATAGTAAAAGCCTTAGCTTGTGCTCGTGCCTTGGATCTCACAGCAGAATCTTTCGTTACACCACAGCTACCACTCACATTTCCAGGATTATAAAGGGGCCTACCACTCAAAGATGTGTTGCTCGATCTCGCAGTCTAAACTTTCTCTTTCTCGGATTCCTCTAGGTAATCTCAAAGATAGTGGTTGAAGGAACCACACCTAAAACACACTCTATTCTTTACTCGAAACTCACCATAATGTGGTCTGTTACAGTGCTTACACTTGGGTTTGACATCTCTAACAATACCTACACTCTTTACAGATGTAGCTTGAGGTTTTAGACTAGAGCATCGGCTACTGTCTCTTCTAGAATATCCCATAGAAGCAGTATAATGGTTGTGATGTTCTTTAGATTTCTTTAATACTAATTGATAGGGCTTCCCAGTCGATCTCTTTCTCTAGTCTCTAGCTTCAAAATCAGCACGCCTTTTCTCTTTACTTAGTTTTCAGCCTTATGTGCCCAGTCAACTAGTACAGTGAATTCTTTCAACTCAAGAAATCCAACCAAAAGTTTAATGTCTTCGTTTAACCCATCTTCAAATCTCTTACACATAGTAGTCTCAGTCGAAATACACTCCTAAATGTATTTTCTCAATCTAACAAATTCTCGCTTGTATTCTAATACAGTCATACGACCCTATTTGAGATCTAGAAATTCTTTACATTTCTAATCCAAAAACCTCTAACTAATGTATTTCTTTCGGAACTCTGTTTGGAAGAATTCCCAAGTGATCCACTCTCTCGGCACAACAAAAATCAACGTATTCCACCATTGGTAAGCTGAATCTTTCAACAATGATACCGCACATTTAACACATTCAGCTAATGTGTAGGATAGCTCATCGAAAACCCAGATCATATTCTCTAACCAGAATCTAGCTCTCTCGGGATCATCCTCAGCTATAGCCCGTACTTATGTATCTTATTAATAAGAGGCTTACTAACTTAGATTGATTCCATACCTTAAGGAATAACGGGAATCGGTTGGGGAACAGGAGGGGGTGGAGGTTATTGAGCAGCCGAGTTTGTCCGTACAAACTCGGTGAACCATTCATTCATCATCTGGAAGAAGGCTTCCTTAGCCTCTTCTTCCCGGCCCTTAGATACGAGCCTCGTACCCCTTGAAGCTGCTCTATGAATGGAGGCTTAAGCATTACTCTCAACTTCATCGGAATTAGTTTGGTTGGATGCCATTGCTATATGAAAACATGTTTTAAAACATATAGGAGATATCACACTATCACAGATTATATAATAGCATAGCTACACTCATTTATGCTACATTCAGTCCAAGAATCGACTAAATCGTAGTTCTGATACTAATAAAAATAACACTCCTAACCTATATTCGTCACCGAAATAGGGTTATAGAGTATTATCGGAGTTTATAGTACAAATTTTTTTTTTTGAATATTTCATAACATATTAATATTCATATAAAAAACCAATCAAAATCATTCATGTTGTCCCATATACGAGCCCTCGAGGCCCAAAATATGCATTAGAAACAAGTCAGGACTAAATCAAAAACTCAAAGAATTTTTCAAAAAATGTTGAAAATTTTCAAAGCCATAGGGTCACATGGCCAAGAGACACGCCTATGTCATAGGCCATGTGGGCATTCAAAATAAGGACACACGGTCATGTCCCAGCCCATTTTCGTGCCTATATAACTCACTTACTTGGGCCACACGACCAAGCCATGCACTCGTGTGCTAGGCCGTGTACCCTTCGAAGTAACCTTACACGCCCGTGTGCCAGGCCATGTGCTAGGCCGTGTAATAGCCTGACTTGCAACCTTTTGAAAACTACAGGGGACACACGGCCGTGTCACCTGGCCATGTGTAACACACGCCTGTTTCTTTACTCATGTGGATGAAAATAGGCTATTTTACAAGCCATATTTCTCATCTAATTTGACATCAACATGTATCCAACATTGTGCATACATAAAAGCCATATTAAAGCATCTAAAACAAGTATAATCAAGACTTAAACATATGGTATATTCACATACAACCAATATGCCCTTAGGCACCTCAAATGACAATTCATAACATGTATATTTATGTACATAATTTGACCAAATAAGCCAACAACATTCCAAGCAATTCGCATCATTTCATATCACTTAACTTACTTACCAAAACATGCCAAAACATCCCAATTGGTACAAATTATACCATTCTAAACTAGCATCACTATACATATATGCCTTCCACAGCAAAGCACTAATTCACATAACATTATATGACATATCTAATGTGCACATTCAACAACTATTTCACACCATATATCTGTAATGACCCGATAGTTGGGTAATTGGAAAGTGCATTTTTGGGTCACTGTTTTCAAAAAACGAATTCATAAATATTTATTTGAAATATTTACGAAGTTAGTTGTGTGGTTAATTAGATTTTTGATAGGTGAATTAGCTTGAATTAAGGTTAATTTACTGTAAGGACTAGATTAAATATAGGGTAAAAGTTGAATTATAGAATTAAGAAAAGTTGAAGGACTAAATTAGTAATTGCCATAGTTGACAAATGTATGGTAAAATTAAATACATGTGTAATAAATATTATACATACATTTGTAATACATGTATGTATTTACTTATTATTTAAGTTAATAATAATTATTAAAATATAATATAATAATATAATAATATAATAAAACATAACTTTAAATAAAATCAATAAAAGAAACAAAAGATAGAAAAAAGAAGCAGAATGTGAAACGAAAATAGGGGAAAGAAAGAAGAAAAAGAAAGAAAGAAAAAGAAAGGGAGAAATTAGGGTTTTAAGGTTCAAGCTTAATTTTGTAAGTCAATTTGTCCCTTTTCTTGTAATTTTGATGTTTTTGGAATCCTAGAACAAAATACTACTTGATTTATGTGGAAATTTTATAAGTTAGCTGATTTTTAGATGTAGTTTATGTTGAATTAATTGAAGAATTAGGGGTTAAATTGATAGAATTTCAAGTTAGAATTGAATAAAGGATTGAATTGTAAAATAAATCATAAGTTTTGAGTAATAGTGACTAAATTGAAAGAACTTTAAAATTAAGGTTTTATGAAGAAATTAGGATTTGAAATTATTTTAAAGTGAAAATTTAATAAAGATATGGAAATAGTTTTGTATAAATAAAGTTACTATTGGTTAAGGACTAAATTGGAATTTAGACAAAAGTTGTGCATACATTGAAATGTTTAATGTTAAATTGTGTTGTATTGATGATTTTCAATTATTTTAAATCCGTATCTAACATTGAGTCAGAGACCTTTTCTAGGAAAGGAAAAGACAGTTAACGAGTAGTAGCTCGATAATTCCGGTTTGTATTTCTATAATCTAAAGCTAATTTTTAATTTTTGTATTTGTTATTTATCTTTATATATGGTAAGTGAAATTGAGGTAAGTTTTGAATTGAATTGACTTGAAATGCAAGTATATGTGATTATTGAAATGTATATTGATTGGGAGTTGAAAAGTGATTTGAAAACCCTATTAACTGTATCGGGCTGAGTCAGATATAGTTGGCATGCCATAGGATTGGAAGTGTTCAGGGATACTTCGACTACGAGTCAATGAGACACTGGGTGTCATATTATTACTTCAGATAAATTTGATGAGGTACTGGGTACCAACTTACTTTGGCAAGGCCGATGAGACACTGGGTATCAAGTTATTACTTCGAATTATCCGATGAGGCACTAGGTGCCAAATTGGTGTGTTTTGGTTGGATCCGTGTATCCGCCAAAGTTTGAGTCTTGTTAATAGGGGTAAATTAATGAATTGGCAATATGAATGATATTGGATGATTTTGAATATGAACTGGATTATAGTATTGAATCGAGTTATGAAATTGAAAAGTATGAACCAATGGGTTCATGATATTGTTATTGACATAATGAGATGATATGTGAATCTTATTGAGAAAAGCTATTTGAATAGCAAATGATGAGAATTGAAAGTTTTATAAATGATTGTTTAAGAAATAGATTAATTTTTAATGATTTTTGGTTATGTGTGTTTGAATATATGTAAATATTATAAATTCTTATTTAACAAGTATTCGGATTATAGAAATACCACTGAGTTTTATACTCAGCGTATGGTTTGTTTTCGTGCACAGGTTAGGTTAAAGTCAAATTGTCGAATCAGCATCCAAAGCCAATCCTGAACTCAAAGTGGTGAAGTATATTTCTTTTGGTAATGGCATGTACCTAGGTGGTTATATGTTTGTCATTTTAATAAATGGTTGTAAATGATGATATAAGATGATATTAGTTGGTAATATGTATAAGTTTGTGATTTATGTTGGAATTATAAAATGGTATATTTTGGTTGAACTATGAATGAATTCAATATATGTAAATTTTAGGTTGAAATTTGGTATAAAATTTGAATTGGTTTAAATGAAATTAAATGTATTGAGTTAGTAAGTATTTGTAAAATACCTATGTTAATATGTTGATTGGATCATTAGGTAGATTACTTGGTATGATTTGGATATATTTGATTGTGTTTTGGATTGGTTTAATATTGGTTATTGAGTTATTTGAGGTTTAAGTTTGCAGGGTTGCTTAAATTTAATATATAAGGCTCATTTTGAGTCCACACGGCCTGGCACATGGGCGTGTGACCAGACTGTGTGAGACACACGACTTATACTTGGGCGTGTGGATAGGACATGTGTCCCCGGCAAATTTAATTTTTCAAAATAGATTGCTCAGGTTTTGCTACATGGGTAGAGACACGAGCGTGTGTCTCAGTTGTGTGAAGAACACGGCCTAGTACACGGGTATGTGCTTTTGTAACACTCCAAACCCGGCCTAGACGTTATGGTCGAATTTGGCAACGACACATGATAGTGCTTTGGAAAAACATGACTATGTTAAAACCATTTGTAGATATCTTGGGCTTTCGTCAAAACGTGTCATTTAATTATTCATTATCCATGTTTAAAACATTATATGTTGCGGAAGCTTTTAACATAATTTGCAAGGTCGTGTATTTTTTATAAAACATTTATTTATTCTAAAAATCCATGCCTTATCCTACTACTAGCAATTTAAAAAATAATAATCCCAAATTTTAAACAAAAGTCCATAAAGGCCATGTTACATAAAACTTGCCCAAATATAATCAGAACTATAAATGAAAAATCGTTAAAGGTCCAGAACTGTGGTCACTGCCAAGTCCTCTGCCGCACCGATCCGTCTACTGCTGGGGATTACCTGAACAGATTAAACAGAAAAGGGTGAGTTTTCACAAACTCAGTGTGTAATCCCCACATAAAACACACACACAGACATATCAGAAAATAGACATAAGTTCATAGTTCGGGTTTGAGCCTATTATAGAAACGGTGTGGACCTTAGCCCACTCAGATACATATTCAAACATATTACAGGGCCTTGGCCCATTTCTGACAGAATACGCAGATAACAGAGTCCTACCTATCAGCCTCTACACATCCAACCCTACACACCATGTGGGGATAAAATCAACCCACCCAGCCTTACACACCATGTTGTACCGAATGCGGCATATAATCAAAAATTTGTAGCTGAGGTACCAGATAACTGGCTTAAAAGCCTTTCAGATACTTCCTCCAATCATGATCAATCCACCCCGATGCAATGCAACATATAAGAATGACATGCTATTATACAATTAACTCATATATTCAGATCAGTATACATGTTTAGCACAAAAATCAGACAGGCAGATCATTCATTTAGGGGTTTAAGTATTTCTTACTGACCATACGGTAGGTCCACAGTCGACTTGGGCGACCCGTGCAACATTACAGAGTTTTTTAGAAAAATGGTCTGGCACCCCATGTGGCCCACACGACCCAAATTGGCCTTGGCCGTGTGGATTAGACGGCCTGGTCTAGAATCCCACACGCCCGTGTGTCACACACGGCCTCGCTCACATGGCCGTGTGGTGACTTACAGTCCTGCACATGGCCTACCACACGGGCGACCACACGCCCGTGTGGCATCGACAGAAAGGTTTTTAGCTTTCGTCAAAACCTCATTTTCTGCATTTTTAGGTACACACCTGGTTCAATTTTGACGCGTAACCACTCCTGAGCACAGCGAAACCTAAAATAAACAATCCAAGGCCCAATTTTGGTCACTTAAATCGATACTAAACCGAATCAGTATGAACAGACAATTCCTAAATCATACTGCTGACCCCTACCTTAGCGAACAGTGACGAATCTGCACCTCGTCAGCACCGATTGGAAATCCACTGTAACATCCTAAAAATTTGAGCATCAATATGTTGCTAGAGGTTAGCTTGGGCTTACTTAGAATTTGAATAAAAATTAGTAAAGAGTACTTTAGTGTAAAGAAATCAGGTAACCTTGAAACTTAAGTTAATTAAGTACTAAAAGATGGCATAAGATGAGTAATTGGCAAAGTGGTGATGGCGCCATAAGTTGGACTTGAGGGGAGAGGTTCGAATCTCCTAGCATGCAATTTGAGAGTGTTTATTTTTTCTTTATCATAGCATGTGTCGGCTATGGATAAGATTAGGGTGAGTTGGATTAATTATTTTTTTAGTAAGAAGACTAAGGGTTATGGAAAGCTTGAGTTAGGGGATAGAATGGCTTGAATTGGGGGATAATGCTTCTTAAACTTAAGGAAAAAGGAGGATGATATGGATTGAGACTAGGATGATGTTTTGGCAACTCTTTCATGGCCTTTTGACTATGTATGTGGACAGCATAGGGGCTGGGGGGGATGGTCGGTTTTGTTGATTGGCTTGGTAGGCTTGTGTGTTGGAGAAACACATTCTTTTTGGTCATTTTTGGCCTTGGCAAAACATATTTTCTCTCCATCTATTTTCTCTCTAGCTGAAATTGTCAACAACCTTGAGGAAACAATTGCATCTTTCTTTTTGACCATTTGGTCATTTCTTTGCTAATCATTTTGGTGTTTTATTTTTCCTAGTGCCGAAACTATCAACACACAAAAAAAAAGAAGGCCATTCTTTTTCTCATTTTCCACCCCAAATGCCGAATGCACAATTCTCTTAAACTCAATTCCTTTCTCTTCTTTCTTTTCTTTTTCTCTTTTTTCTTTCTCTTTTCTCTTGAAAATCGAATCATCATCATCTCCATCTTCCATTCTTTTACTTCTTTCTCAACTAAAGTTTCTTCAATATTTTCTCTCATGGCCGAATGCTAGTTTGCTCTTGTGCCGAATCATTTTCATTTTCTTGTTTAGTCATAACTGGAATCTTCCATTAGACATAAGTATTCTTCTCACTCAAATATTTTCAACCGTGGGCAATAGAGTGATTTTGGAGGGCAGAAACTCAAAGTGTTCTTGAGTATCGTGGATCATTGGAATCGATCTTAAGAGTTAAGGTAAGGAGTTTATTCAAGGATCTTCATATTATTCATCATATTGGTATAGTTGGTTATTCGTTATAGGGACATAATCGCTCGATTGCTACCTCATGGAACGAGGACAATTGTGGTAAGCCATTCTCATTTTTTTTTAAAATCGTTAGTCCTATTTCGATAGTTATTAGTTTGACTAATGATTTTATGTCATTAAAGACATTCAAGATAGGGCAGAAAAGGGCAGTGAATAGTCTTCAAAAGAGGGGTGGTTCCGCTAATCCCCCTAAGTATAAACGAAGGGCTGTTTCAGAAATCCGAGATTTTCCACCGGGTTGTGGACCTCATCCGAGGAGAACCAGTTGTTTGAAGTCATTCGTACTATCGAACCTTTGTTCATTCGTGGATTCTCATTGGGTAACGAATCAACAATCGGGGAGAAACCAAAACTAGAAGTGGTTTGAAATCCTAAGGGTAAAGATTTAGATCGTTTATCAATAGTGTAGTTTTATCTAAAAATAGTGTTCTAATTTATCGTGTTATGCTTAGGTATTGACGAGCGAGAAAGTTTAGTTCTCACAATAACCAGGTGTGTAACTTCACACTTATCTCAGGTTAGATGTTATACCGTAAGTATTGAGAAAAATCGTAAAATTGACAAAATTGGAAAAATGCGTAATAATTAGTATTTATGTGAAAATACATAAAAACTGTTAAAGTTGTGAAATTTACGAAAACGTCCTCAATGAGTATTTGATAAATTGTAAAAAATATGCTAGATCGTTAAATGGGCCGAAAAATCTGCTAGATCGTTAAATGGGCCGAAAAATCTGCTAGATCGTTAAATAGGCCAAAGTATTAGATTGCTAAATGGGCTAAATGTTATTTTGTATTATGGGCCTTAATAAAAACTTGAAATATTGATTCATATGTAAATTGGGCCTTTTGCTCAAATTATCATATGTATATAGACTGTTATGCATACATGTTTGCATGGGTTGGGATTTATGATAAAGAGAAGAAAGGCCTATTGCCAAAAATCTTGTTCGGTGGCTCTGCCACAAATATTTTAATGGCTTAATGCCTCTAGTTCGGTGACTTTGTCACAATCTAGTTCGTTGGTTCACCACAACCAAATATAAAAATGGCTTAATGCCTACAATCGTTGTGTTGGCGGGGTGGGTTGACTTGATCCCCACAGGTGTGATGGTTGGTATGGGTGGTGTGTAGCGGATGGATATTAGGATGGTTGGGAAATTTCATTTTGCATACATTTCATTTATTATATTGCTAAATCTGTTTATGGGCTCAAGCCCAAAATAATGACTTGATGATCTGGCCCAGTGGATATAGTAAGTGAGTTATACACTGAGTTCTGAGTAACTCACTCCCTTAAATTTTCCATCTCAAGTGTGGAGGCCATACTGCAAACATGGGTTTTATAAACTTTGAACTTTTATTAAGTACTTTCTTTAAATTACTATTTTGGATATGATGTAATAAGGCCTCTATTAATATTTATGGATTTTTTTTATGTGTGGGTGGATTTAAATTTTATTTTTAGATATTTAATATGGGCTTTTGTTAATCCTATAATGATTCTTTAAAATTCTTTGTTTTAAAATTGATGAGATTCTATAACTATTTTCAAAATTCTCTTAAACTCATTTAAGGTTTTGATAGTTGGATACTAAATGATAAAAATTTCAACAACTGTTTCTTAAATTCATCGGTTTTCAAATCATTTTTCTTGGTTTTTACTAAACTTCAACTTTAAGAGGTTTTGTAGAACTGTTTTTACTTAAATCATTAGAGAATAAAAAGGATGTTCGATCTGTGTGACAAACCAAATCTCGTCTTGAGGCATAGACCTGGTTTCGGGTGTTACATTTAATGGTATCAGAGCTAGTTTCAAAACTCGGCTGTGGTTGGGTTCAATAAATAACCTTTGTATGAAATTATTTCAGTTATGTTTTAAAGATTAGTATGGCACCACAGGCATCCGGCACCAAGCCAAATAAGTATTTATGATTATTATGATGATATGATCATAGGAACACTCTAGAACTTCTAGTTTTAGATGTTAAAAATCGTAAAGATTGAGACTATAGGATGTGTTTGTGAAAAACAACTTTATCTCTCAAATCCCATAAAACATCATTAATAAACACTAAAATAGTATTCTAATTCATAAAACTTGTAATCAGATTAAATTGAATTAGACATTATGGGCTCCAGAGGACGTGGTCGTGGACGCGGTAGACGTGGCCGTGGTAGAGGATGAGGTGTTGCGTCTGAAGCACCAAATCATATGCCAGAAATGGATGCACCTGCGTCACTTGAAAGTGAGACGGGAACACATAATCATATGGAAGAAGATAATGCTTTGACGCAAGTAATGCTGCGAGTCCTTGAAAGGGTCGCTGGAACTAGAGTTGGGCCAACAGATCGTGGGTCGATATCGAACGACTCAAGTCTAATGGTGTAGAAGTTTTTATAGGAGTTTTCGGTGTAGCTCTGAATGTGGCAGAATATTGGCTTGAAGCTGTGGAGCTGATTATGGATGATATGGAATGCACTGTCGAGCAAAAACTGAAAGGAACCGTGTTCTTGCTAAGAGACGAAGCGTATCAATGGTGGCTTACTGTTCGAGAAGGCACCGAGGCTGTATTGATTACTTGGGAATTCTTCAAAGCTGCCTTTCAAGGGAAATATGTAGGAACAAGTTATGTGGATGCCCGAAGGAAGGAATTTTTGAATCTAATTCAAGGAAATAAGACAGTGGCAGCATATGAGGCTGAATTTTTACGCTTGAGTCGCTATGCTCGGACAATAGTGTCAACGGATCATGAGCGTTGTGTACACTTTGAGGATGGGTTGAATGATGAGTTGCGGGTTCTGATAGCCCCACAACAAGTTAGAACTTTTGCCACGCTTGTGGAAAAAGCCAAGATAGCCGAAGAGGCTAAGAACTCAGAACGTCAGAATCGGGAAAGATTTAGAGGCAAGAGGGATATAAAGCATTCGGGTTCTTCAAAAAGGTTTCTGAAGAGGCTTCAGAATGATGAACCAGCTCAAGATAGAGAACCTGTGGCTAGTAATCAGAGTCGAGATTGTACTGAATGTGGGAAACGGCATTCCGGAGAGTGCTGGAGGAAAATGGGTGCTTGTTATAAATGTGGTTCAATGGATCATCAATATAGAAATTGCCCTTGACGTATGGATATGACTCAGGAAGTTTGTATTATAGATGCATAGCCGACAAGAGGAACTCAGCAGCCACCGAGAGGGCGTGGACCAGGTCGTGGTGGTAATAGGGCTGGACGTGGTCAAGGTGCACCGGGTCGAGGCAATGGTTCTAGAGGTAACACAAATGCAAGACAACCAGGATTGGTCTATGCTATTAGACGCCGCGAGGATGGCAATGCACTTGATGTAATAACTGGTATGTTCTTCATTTTTGATGTACCTGTTATTGCCTTGATAGATTTTGGTTCTACCCACTCGTATATTGCTAGTGCCATATCTGGAAACTTGGATCTAGAATCTGAAATTACCGATAGTGAAATGATGGTAATTAGTCCTTTAGGACAATCAGTAATTGTAAATAAATTGTTTAGAGACGTGCCCTTAGAAATTCAAGAAGAAATATTTTTGGCGAATTTGATGGAATTGCCTTTTGGCGAGTTCGATATCATTCTGGGCATGGATTGGTTAGCTAAGCACCGGGCGTATTTGGATTGTGCTGAAAAGTGGATGTTAATAAGAACTTCGAGTGATAAAGAAGTAATAATGATAGGTGAACGAAGGAATTACTTGGCAAATGTGGTATCTGTGTTAATGGCAGAAAAGTTGGTTCGGAAAGGGTATGGAGCATTCTTAGCCTTTATATGTGCTTTGGATGCCAAAGAGTTATCTGTGGATGATGTGAGGATTGTGAAGGAATTTCTAGATGTATTTCCCGATGAACTTCTTGGTATACCTCCAGATCGGAAGTAGAATTTGGTATTGAGCTTTTGCTCGGAACAGCTCTAGTGTCCATTGCTCCTTATAGAATGGCACCGAAGGAGTTGGCGGATCTTAAAGCTCAAATTCAAGAATTGTTGGATCGGGGATTTATTCAACCGAGTGTGTCTTAGTGGGGAGCACCAGTTTTGTTCGTTAAGAAGAAGGATGGATCGATGCGTATGTGCATTGATTACATGCAATTGAATAAATTGACGATCAAGAATAGGTATCCTTTGCCGAGAATTGATGACCTATTTGATCAATTGAAAGGAGCTTCAGTTTTCTCCATAATTGATTTGAGATCGGGTTATCACCAACTTAAGGTGAAAGAAGCAGATATTTATAAGACAACATTCTGAACTCATTATGGACATTATGAGTTTTTGGTGATGTCGTTTGGGTTAACCAATGCACCAGCTGCATTTATGGACATGATGAACCGAGTCTTTCAACCATATTTAGACCGGTTTGTATTAGTGTTCATAGATGACATTTTGGTTTATTCAAGAAATGATGAGGAGCATGACACGCATTTGCGTATAGTATTGCAGTTACTTCGTGATAAGCAACTTTATGCCAAATTCAGTAAATGTGAATTCTGGCTAAAGGAAGTGACTTTCTTGGGCCATTTGGTATCAGCTGAAGAATACGGGTGGATCCTCGGAAGATTGAGGCTGTACTAGATTGGAAACCACCAAAGTCGGTAGCTGAAATTTGGAGTTTCTTAGGTTTGGCTAGTCATTATAGATGCTTCGTTGAGGGGTTTTCATTGATTGCTGTACCCCTAACTAAACTATTGCGGAAGGGAGTACAGTATGTTTGGACTGAAAAACAACAAAAGAGTTTCGAGAAATTGAAGAAGATTTTGACGGAAGCACTAGTTTTGATTCAACCTGAGGCTGAAAAAGAATTTACTGTTTATTGTGATGCGTCTCACATGGGTTTGGGTTGTGTGCTAATGCAAAATGGAAAGGTGGTGGCTTATGCTTCTCGACAGTTGAGACTGCACGAAGTAAACCATCCTACTCATGATTTGAAGTTAGCTGCAGTGGTACTTGCTTTAAAGATTTGAAGGCACTATCTCTACGATGAGAAGTCTATCATCTACACGGATCACAAGAGTCTTAAGTATCTTCTTACTCAGAAGGAGTTAAATTTGAGACAAAGAAGATGGGTGGAATTATTAAAGGATTATGATTTCTCAATCGAGTATCATTATGGAAAAGCTAATGTGGTAGCTGATGCGTTAAGCCGTAAGGTGGTATCTGATTTGAGAGCAATGTTTGCTCGTTTGAGTTTGTTTGAGAATGGTAGTCATTAGCGAACTTGGTGAAGCCTCGTGGTTAGAACAAATTCGGAAAAGCGGATATCAGATAAAAAGTTGGGACCCTTATTTCAGCAAGTTGGAAGGAGTGAAATAGAGGACTTTGGTATAAACACGAATAGAGTGCTGTGTTTTTGTGGAAGGGTTTGTATGCCTAAAGACTCAGATTTGAGGCAAATGATTCTATGGGAGGCGCATAGTAGCCCTTATGCTATGCACCCCGGAGGAAATAAGATGTATCGGGATCTCCGTGAACAGTATTGGTGGCCACGGTTGAAGCGTGAGATTTCTGAGTTTGTAGGAAAATGTTTGACTTGTCAACAAGTAAAGGAGGAGCATCAATTTCCGTTAGGTTTATTACAATTAGTAAAGATTCCTCTTTGGAAATGGGAGTGAATAACAATGGATTTTGTTAGTGGGTTACCTTTAACACCTACTAAGAAAAACTCTGTATGGGTGGTAGTTGACCGATTGATTAAAATCGCTCATTTTCTTCCAAATTAAATGCGGATTACTCATTACGTAAATTGGCTAAGCTGTATATATCTGGAATCGTAAGGTTGCATGGGGTACTAGTGTCTATTATATCAGACAGGGATCCTAGATTTACATCACGATTTTGGAAAGCTTTTCATGAAGCCTTGGGAACAAAGTTAAATTTCAGTACGGCTTTTCATCCTCAGACAGATGGTCAGTCGGAAAGAGTAATTCAGATATTGGAAGACATGTCAAGGGGATGTGTGATTGACTTCAGAGGTAGTTGGGAGGAATTTCTACCATTGGCAAAATTTACGTATAATAATAGCTATCAGTCTAGCATTCAGATGGCACCCTACGAGGCATTGTATGGTCGTAGGTGCCGTACTCCTACTTGTTGGACTGAATTGGGCGAGCGGCAGATGTTGGGTCCTGAATTAATATCTAAAATAAAAGAAAAGGTAAAAGTTATTCGAGCACGGTTAAAGGAAGCTTCGGATAGACAGAAGTCATATACAGACTTGAAGCGTAGGGATATCGAGTTTGCTGAGGGAGAGCAGGTCTTTCTGAAGGTCTCACCTTGGAAGAAAATTTTTAGATTTGGAAAGAAGGGCAAGTTGAGCCCTAGGTTCATTGGGCCATATCGTGTGATGAAGCGTGTTGGTCCAAAGGCCTCATCGATTGAATTACATCGGAGTTGAGTCAAATTCATAATGTTTTTCATGTTTCCATGCTGAGGCGCTATAGATCGGATCTATCTCATATAGTACCAGTAGAGGAAGTGGAATTGAAATCAGACTTGTCTTTTGAGGAAGAACCAGTGGAAATTTTAGGCCGAGATGTTAAAGTGCTAAGAAAGAAGACCGTGCCATTGGTCAAGGTTTTATGGCGTAATCATGGAGTAGAGGAAGCTACGTGGGAGCTTGAGGAAGCAATTTGACAACAATATCCTCACCTCTTTTAATCAGGTAAATTTCGAGGACGGAATTTTTTTAAGGGGGTAGAATTGTAACATCCTAAAAATTTGAGTATCAATATGTTGCTAGAGGTTAGCTTGGGTTTACTTAGAATTTGAATAAAATTAGTAAAGAGTACTTTAGTGTAAAGAAATCAGTGACCTTGAAACTTAAGTTAATTAAGTACTAAAAGATGGCATAAGATGAGTAATTGGCAAAGTGGTGATGGCGCTATAAGTTGGACTTGAGGGAGAGGTTCAATCTCCTAGCATGCAATTTGGGAGTTTTATTTTTTGCTTTATCCTAGCATGTGTCGGCTATGGATAAGATTAGGATGAGTTGGATTAATTATTTTTTGGTAAGAAGACTAAGGGTTATGGAAAGCTTGAGTTAGGGGATAGAATGGCTTGAATTGGGGATAATGTTTCTTAAACTTAAGGAAAAGGAGGATGATATGGCTTGAGACTAGGATGATTTTTGGCAACTCTTTCATGGCCTTTTGACTATGTCTGTGGATGGCATAGGGGCTAGGGGGATGGCCGGTTTTGTTGATTGGCTTGGTAGGCTTGTGTGTTGGAGAAACACATTCTTTTTGGTCATTTTTTGCTTTGGCAAAACATATTTTCTCTCCATCTATTTTCTCTCTAGACGAATTTGTCAACAACCTTGAGGAAACAATTGCATCTTTCTTTTTGACCATTTGGTCATTTCTTTGCTAATCATTTTAGTGTTTTATTTTTCCTAGTGTCGAAACTATCAACACACAAAAAGAAAGAAGGCTATTCTTTTTCTCATTTTTCCTCCCCAAATGCCGAATGCACATTTCTCTTAAACTCAATTCCTTTCCTTCTCTTTTCTTTCTCTTTTCTTTCTCTTTTCTTTCTCTTTTCTTTCTTTTTTCTCTCTCTTTTTTCTTTATCTTTTTCTCTCTTGAAAACCGAATCATCATCATCTCTATCTTCCATTCTTTTACTTCCTTCTCAACTAAAGTTTCTTCAATATTTTCTCTCATGGCCGAATGCTAGTTTGCTCTTGTGCTGAATCATTTTCAATTTCTTGTTTAGTCATAACTGAATCTTCCATTACACATAAGTATTCTTCTCACTCAAATCTTTTCAACCGTGGGCAATAGAGTGATTTTGGAGGGCAGAAACTCAAAGTGTTCTTGAGTATCGGGGATCTTGGAATCGATCTTTAGAGTTAAGGAAAGGAATTTATTCAAGGATTTTCATATTATTCGTCATATTGGTATAGTTGGTTATTTAATCGATTTCGTTATAGGGACATAATCGCTCGATTGCTACCTCGTGGAACGAGGATAATTGTGGTAAGCCAATCTCATTTTTTTAAAATCGTTAGTCTTATTTCGATAGTTATTAGTTTGACTAATGATTTTATATCATTAAAAACACTCAAGATAGTGCAGAAAAGGGCAGTGAATAGTCTTCGAAAGAGGGGTGGTTCCGCTAATCCCCCTAAGTATAAACGAAGGGTTGTTTCGAAAATTTGAGATTTTCCACCGGGTTGTGGACCCTCATCCGAGGAGAACCAGTTGTTTGAAGTCATTCGTACTATCGAACCTTTTTTCATTCGTGGATTCTCATCGGGTAACGAATCAACAATCGGGGAGAAACCAAAAATAGAAGTGGTTCGAAATCCTGAGGGTAAAGATTTAGATCGTTTATCAATAGTGTAGTTTTATTTAAAAATAGTGTTCTAATTTATCGTGTTACGTTTAGGTATTGACGAGCGGGAAAGTTTAGTTCTCACAATAACTAGGTGTGTAACTTCACACTTATCTCAGGTTAGATGTTATACCGTAAGTATTGAGAAAAATCATAAAATTGACAAAATTGGAAAAATGGGTAATAATTAGTATTTATGTGAAAATACATAAAATTGTTAAAGATGTGAAATTTACGAAAACGTCCTCAATGAGTATTTGATAATTTGTAAAAAATATGCTAGATCGTTAAATGGGCCGAAAAATCTGCTAGATCGTTAAATGGGCCGAAAAATCTACTAGATCGTTAAATGGGCCAAAGTATTAGATTGCTAAATGGGCTAAATGTTAGTTTGTATTATGGGCCTTAATAAAAACTTGAAATATTGATTCATATGTAAATTGGGCCTTTTGCTAAAATTATCATATGTATGTAGACTGTTATGCATACATGTTTGCATGGGTTGGGATTTATGATGAAAAGAAGAAAGGCCTATTGCCAAAAATCTAGTTCTGTGGCTCTGCCACAAATATTTTAATGGCTTAATGCCTCTAGTTCGATGACTTTATCACAATCTAGTTCGTTGGTTCACCACAACCAAATATAAAAATGGCTTAATGCCTACGATCGGTGTGTTGGCGGGGTGGGTTGCCTTGATCCCCACAGGTGTGATGGTTGGTATGGGTGGTGTGTAGCGGATGGATATTAGGTTGGTTGGGAAATTTCATTTTGCATACATTTTATTTATTATATTGCTAAATTTGTTTATGGGCTCAAGCCCAAAATAATAACTTGATGATCTGGCCCAGTGGATATAGTAAGTGAGTTATACACTGAGTTCTGAGTAACTCACTCCCTTAAATTTTCCATCTCAGGTAATGGAAATTAACGTGGACTTGGGCTGAGAATGACTTCGTGGAGACCATACTGCAAACATGGGTTTTATAAACTTTGAACTTTTATTAAGTATTTTCTTTAAATTACTATTTTGGATATGATGTAATAAGGCCTCTATTAATATTTATGGATTTTTTATGTGTGGATGGATTTAAATTTTATTTTTAGATATTTAATATGAGCTTTTGTTAATCCTATAATGATTCTTTAAAATTCTTTGTTTTTAAAATTTATGAGATTCTATAACTATTTTTCAAAATTCTCTTAAACTCTTTTAAGGTTTTGATAGTTGGATACTAAATGATAAAAATTTCAACAAATGTTTCTTAAATTCATCGGTTTTCAAATCATTTTTCATGGTTTTACTAAACTTCAACTTCAAGAGGTTTTGTAGAACTATTTTTACTTAAATCATTAGAGAATAAAAAGGATGTTCGATCTGTGTGACAAACCAAATCTCGTCTTGACGCATAGATCTGGTTTGGGTTGTTACATCCACAGCCTCTTAAGGACCTCCTAAACATCACATAAAACCCTTCTTTACTAATTAATCATCAGGAACAGTTAAAAATGATTGAAACCATCACTTACCAAATACGAAAAGAGAGTGTTGGGCAAGCAAGAAACAAAATAAAAATCGAAAAGAAAGGTGAGGAAAAAGAGAAGAAAACGGCAGCAAGGAATTTGGGGAAAAGAAAAAAAAATGACAGAAAAAGAGAAAAGAGAGAGAGAGCCGAATTTTTGCCTAATTGAACCTCTGATCAGATTTTGATAACTCCCCCCTTTCAACTGCTTAATTGTCTCCTTCAAACACTCCACCATCAGTGTTTAACTAAAACTCAAACTCTTACACAACATTAGCAACAAAATAGTTCCCTTGCTCGCACAGGGATTCGAACTCCAGACTTTCCACAACCTTTACACTCCACTTAGCCACTAGACCAGTAGGCCCATTCTACTAATTACTTACACCCTTTTACTTATAAGCCTACAAACCAGAGTTTGGGCTTTATTCATAAAAATACCAAATTTTGGCCAAGTTAAGGCTTGAACCCAAGACTTCTCAGACACTCTTAGAACATATAACCACTGAAGCAGACATATATATTTGTGTCTCAAATTTACAAAACCGAAATTTAAGAAAAATCGGGGCGTTACAACACTACCCCCTAAAAGAAAATTTTGTCCTCACAATTTTTCCTAATCAGAGAAGGTGAGGATACTGCTGCCGCATTGAATCCTTCGGTTCCCAGGTGGCCTCCTCAGTGCAATGATTCCGCCACAGCACCTTCACTAAGGGGATAGATTTCCTCTGCAGAAATCGTAACGTTACACTTTAGAATTTGAACCGACTCCTCCTCAAATGTCAGATCTGGTCTAACCTCAATGTCATCATTAGGAACAACATGCGTGGGATTAGAGTGGTAGTGTCTCAACATTGAGACATGGAACACATCATGTATGCAATTCAACTCTGGAGGAAGCTCTAACTGATATGCGACTTGTAACACCCCTATCCCGTGTCCGTGTCTGGATTAGGGTTAAGAGCATTATCTGACAGATTTGAAACTTAATTAGACAATTTATCAAGTATCTCATCAATTACAAACATAATGTCCCCTTTGTAGGTTATCGAGACCTAAAGCATACTTAGAAATAGGTGGGACTAAACCGAAACACATACAGAAATTCTCAAAAATTTTAAACTTTTCTAAGTTTTAGGGGTTACACGCTCGTATGGGCAGGCGGTGTGCCTTCCACGACTGTTAGACATGCCCATGTGTCTCTCCCCTGGTCAAAACGGACTTATCTCTATGGCCACCAAGCACGCCCGTGTACCTTGGTCGTGGTCGATTTTGACTTGGCTCCACGATTACCAAACACCCCCGTGTGCTAAGGCCGTGTACACCTAGGCCATATACTGACTTCTTCACACGGCTACTAGACACGCCCGCGTATCTTGGCGTGTGCTCCTAAGCTAGCTACAAACTTAGCCCCATGATCACTAGGCACGGCCGTGTGCAACAACCGTGTGACATTATAGGCCATTTACAAGGCCAAAATGCCACCCACTTAGGGTCAAACCTACAAGCGAATCATTAATACAATTTATGCACAACAACAACCATGAACATGCCAAAATATCCATTCAATCAAAACCTTCAAAACCAATACCATTCATACCAAATTTATAAGACTAAATCTCACATAAACAAAAGCATAAATCATCCATTAATTACCCTTCATGAGTTCATTCCCTAGTCAACATGCATGCTCATAACTTCATCCATATACTTATCAAATATCAACCATTTCATATACTACCCAACCATATCAAAACATACACCACATATATCATAATAACCAAATCATATAACTAATATATAACTAGCCAAATCTCATGGCTAAGTTCACATCTCATAATTATCCAAGTGACTAGCCTATACATGCCATATCTAGCTATATATATTTCCAAAAATGTATCAAAATAATTTGAGTGGTGTGATGATAATCCTCGAAGCTCCCGAGCCTTCAGTAGCTTTGACGATCTATAAAACAGATAGAATAAACACAGAGTAAGGTTTCCAAAAGCTTAGTAAGTCATACAAATAAATTCAATATGTAAAGCATATAAAAACATTGGCAAAATTCATATTCATAGCAAATTTCTCACATATATGCTTTAGTCCATATTCTTGGCCATATTTTCCACATTCATCAATTCAAGAATCATATAAATACATAGCTCTTTCATGCATACTTTCACATATCATAATATTGTTCCAATATATATATCATCATAGTAAGATCATATAGATACTTACCGTATATACACACTTAGTGTATAAATCAACGTACCTGAAATAGATTTACAATTCATTCAGCCATTTGTAACATAGACTTGCCCGTTGAACCAATAGGAACCTAATAGGATACTTAGAAAGCTCAGAATAGTAGTACAATGCCAACGTCCTAGACGAGGTCTTACATGCACTCAGATATCGATGCCACTGTCCCAGACAGGGTCTTACAAGAATCAATTCGATGTCGATGTCCTAGACATGGCCTTACACGTAAAGATCATATCGATGCCAACATCCTAGATGTGGTCTTACACGAAAATCTCAAATCAACGCCAACGTTCCAGACGTGGTCTTACATGAATAAATAGAACAGATACCTATGTCATGACATAGCTAATCCTATATATTCCTAGGTTCGCACGGGACTTCTTAGATTTATCACTATATCGACCTTGTCTTGAAATTCATGTACAAAGCATCTCGTAAGCATTCATTGTTATCAAATGTCATATAAACATACATAATTCAATACGAATACGTTTATTTGCATAATGACTTACCTCAGATTTGATTTAACGGAAATGGAAATGGTTACTCGGTTACTTTTGCTTTCCTACGATCTAAGTCCTTTTTCCTCGGCTCTTAATCTATACATATTCAGAATTAACCCTTTTATTCACTAACTCATTCAATTCAATCCAAACACATATATGTAGGGTTATTTGCAACTTAACCCTCATATTTGCATAATTTATCAATTTAGTCCATTTTTCTCCAAACATCAAATTCACAAAATCATCCCATACTCATGCTTAGTCGAATGTTCATACATCTCATACAAACCGATATTTTCCATCAAATTTGTAATTTAGTCCCTCAAATTGCTATTATCATAATTTAGCCCTAACTAGCTAAATTCATCAAAATTTCAAGAACAAAACATGTTCATTAAACTCATGTCTTTCATTTAACCACTAAACTCATAAAAAAAGCTTACCATTTCATTAATGGCATAACTCACAAATATCATCAATACACAAAATTGAGGCATGGGCTTGATAGTAGACTAAGTAACAATCTCAAAAACATAAAAATCATCAAAATCCAAAGCCAAAACATACCTTAATCAAAGCTTATAATGACCGAATGCCCTAACAAATTTTTTTCTTTTTTTTCCTTCAAAATTCGGCAACATGGATGAAAAAATGCCACTATCTAATTCTTTTGTTTTATTATAAGTATATTAATAAACATTTTACCATATTAACCTTTCATAATAATAAGAAACATATATATATATATATATATATATCAAGGGCATAATTGACCTTTGTCCATCCATTATTCACTTATTAGCATAATTGCCTACTAAGGCTACAAACATTCACAAATCACAACACTTAAGTACTTTAACAAATAGCATGCAAATTTCATATTTAATGTGATTCAATCCTTTTGTCAAATTAAACACATAAATGGACAATTTAGCTTATGAAACATTAACTCATGCTTAAACACTCATCAATGGCACAGAATTTAATATTAAACTATTATTCAAACTCAGATTTGTGGTCCCAAAACCACTGTTCTGACTTGGGTATAAACCAGACTGTTACACGACTAGCCCCACTTGCTTCAAAATACAGTACGAGGCAATAAATCGAGGGCTCAGCTTACCCTTACGGCCGAACCTCAATACCTTTTTCTATGGTGAGACCTTGAGAAAAACTAAGTCCCCTACAGAATACTCGATATCCTTTCTCTTCAGATCAGTGTATGACATTTGCCTATCAGATGCTGCTTTCAGTAGATCTCGAATCAAGCAAACCGTATCTTCAGTTTTCGAAACCAGTTCAGGACCCAATCCATGTCGCTCACCCAACTCAGTCCAACATAAGGGAGTTCGACACTTATGACTGTACAAGGCCTCGTAAAGTACCATCTGAATGCTAGACTGATAGCTGTTATTATAGGCGAACTCTGCCAACCACAAATACTCCTCCCATCTACCTCGAAAATCTATAACACAACTCCTCAACATATCTTCCAGTACTTAAACCACCCTATCTGACTGACGATCTGTTTATGGATGAAAAGCAGTACTAAAGTCCAACCTTGAACCTAGAGCCTCGTGCAATTTCTTCCAGAATCGAGATGTGAAGCGAGGATCTCTATCGAAGATGATCGAGATGGGAACCCCATGTAGTCTTACAATTTTAGACACATATAGCTTAGCCAACTTCTGGAGAGAAAAGTCTATCCTGACCGGAATGAAATGTGCAGACTTGGTCAATCGATCCATGATGACCCAGACAAAATCCTTCTTAGTGGGTGTTAAAGGTAATCCACTAATGAAAACCATCGTTACTCTCTCCCAGCCACACTAGCATCTTTACAGGCTGTAGCAATCACGAAAGCAGTTGATGCTCAGCCTTAACTTACTGGCAAGTCAGACAGTGAGCAACAAAATCCATGACTTCTCGCTTCATCCCTGGCCACCAGTACAACTCTCGAAGATCTCAGTACATCTTGTTCCCACCAGGATGCATAGCGTAAGGGCTAATATGTGTTTCCCTCAGAATCGATTGTCTTAAATCCTCATCCTTTGGTACACAGATCCGACCGCGAAAATAAAGTACCCTATCACTGTTAATCCCGAAATCAGTAGTATCCCGATTCTCAATCTGACGAAACTGTAACTCAAGTGACTTATCCACCAACTATTTACTCCTGATCTGCTCAATCCATGTGGGCTTAACCAGAAGTTCTACTAACAGACTTCCATCGTCGAATAAGCTGAGTCGAGCGAACATTATTTTCAGATCGGTCATAGCCCTACGACTCAAAGCGTCTACCACCACATTAGCCTTACCCAGATGGTACTTGATGATGCAATCATAATCCTTAAGCAGTTCAACCCATCTATGCTCCCTAAGGTTTAACTCCTTCTGAGTGAGGAGATACTTAAGGCTTTTGTGATCAGTGTAGATGGTACACTTCTCACCATACAGGTAATGCCTCCAAATCTTCATAGTGAAGACTACAGCAGCCAGCTCCAAATCATGCGTTGAATAGTTGGCCTCATACATTTGGAGCTGATGAGATGCCTAAGCTACCACTTTACCGTCCTGCATTAGAATGCAACCCAGACCCACATGCGACGCATCACTGTATATGACGAAATCCTTCCCAGATTCAGGCTGTATCAAAACTAAAGCTTGCTTCAAAATAGATTTGAGCTTCTCGAAGCTCTCTTGTTGCTTATCGATCCAGACAAAGGGAACTCTCTTACGTAGAAGCTTGGTCAATGGTGCTACGATCAAAGAGAACCCTTTACAAATCGTCGACAGTAACCCGCTAGCCCCAGAAAGCTGCGTATTTCAAACACATTCTTTGGTTGTTTCCAGTCCAACATAGCCTCAATCATACGAGGATCAACATGAATCCCCTCCATAGAAACCATATTCCCCAAAAAGGTTACTTCTTAGAGCCAGAATTCACACTGACTGAACTTTGTGTACAACTGTTTCTCACGCAAAGTTTGTAATACCACTCAGAGATGTTCATCGTGCTTGTCCTTAGTCTTTGAATACACCAAAATGTCGTCAATGAAGACTACAATGAACCGATGTAGATAGGGTTGGAACACTCAGTTCATCAGATCCATAAAAGCTGTTGGTGCTCAGTCCAAATGGCATTACTTGGAACTTATAATGGCCGCACCGAGTCCTAAATGCTATTTTATACACATCGGTCTCTTTACCTTCAGTTGGTGGTATCCAGATCGCAAATCGACCTTGGACAAAACAGAAGCCCCTCTGAACTGGTTAAGCAAATCATCTACTCTCTGTAGTAGGTACTTGTTCTTAATGGTTAGCTTATTCAATTGGCAGTAGTCAATACACATATGCATGGATCCATCCTTCTTTTTCACAAACAGCACAAGTGCTCCCCATGGAGACACACTAGGGCAGATGAACCCATGATTAGTAACTCTTGAATCTGAGCCTTAAGCTCCACAAGCTCCTTCGTTGCCATTCTATAAGGGGTGATGGACACCAGAGCTGTACTAGGAAAGAGCTCAATTCCAAACTCCACCTCTCAGCTCGGAGGCAGAACCGGTAGTTCCTTAGGAAAAACATCCGAAAAGTCCTTTAAGGTTCTAATGTCTCTAATCAAGAGTCCTTAGAATTTGAAACACTCATGTAGGCCAAGAATGCCTTACATCCTTTCCGTACCAACTTTTTTGCCACCAACACAGAAATCACATTCGCCAGATAATCTCGATGTTCCCCAATCACCATTACCTCGTTATCCTTCTCGATTCTCAAAATAACCATTTTTGTAACACAGTCTAGACTCTCCCGATGCTTGACTAGCCAGTCCATTCCTAGAATCAAATTGAACTCCCCAAATGGAAGCTCCATCAGATTAGCTAGAAATACTGTCCCTTGAACCTCTAGCAAAACGTCTCTAAACAACTTACTAACCCAAATAGATTGCCCCAACAAAATCACAACATTTATTTCGCTCGAAGTACTCTTAACCAGAATCCCCAAAGTTTCAGACACAGAGCTAGCTATGTAAGAGTTTGTAGAGCCTATGTCTATCAATGCAGTACATGGTACATCAAAATTAAGAACGTACCCGTAATGACGTCGGAGCATCACCATCCTCTCAGAGACATGCATCATAAACTAGTGCTGGTTGCCTCGCCTCAGTCGATCTCGCACCTCTGCCCGGTGCTCTCTGTCCTTGACCCATGCCATTACCACCCTGGGCTGACCTCGACCCCTAGGTGGCTACTGAGCTACTCTCGGTGGCTGTGCAGTACTAGTACCCATAGCTTGCATTTGATCAGTCCTCAGTGGACAATCCCAGACATGATGCTCAGTCGACCCAAATCTCAATCATGCTCCAGTCGTCCTCCAACACTCGCCCGGATGGTGTCTACCATAGTGCACACACAGCGGCACCCCAGCAGGTGCAACAGGAGGCCCAACTCTAATTGGCCCATCTGATCTGGCCTTTTTCTTAGGCCTCATCACAGAATTTGAGGGCTTCGATTCCCTCTTATTCTTTCCTTTCTCACGGTTTTGGTGCTCAGCGTGCTTAACCTCCTCGGCGATCTTCGCATTATCCACCAAAGTAGAAAAATCACGCTCCCTTTGCGGAGCTATCAAAACCCGTAGGCTATCCCTGAGTCCATCCTCAAACGGACGCGTCGCTCATATTCAGTCGCCACCATGCCCCAGGCATAACGGCTCAGTCTTAGAAACTCAACCTCATATTCGGCCACTGAACGATCTCCTAGGTGAGATTAAGAAACTCACGCCTCTTAGTATCGATGTAGATGTCTCCCACATACTTATTCTGGAAAGCCGTCTTAAAATAATCCCAAGTCAGACGGTTGGGTTGAGTGCCCTCCTTAATGATCCACCACCATTGGTAAGCCTCATCACAAGGTGGAAACAAATTTCTTAAGCTTCGCGCTCGGAAGAAATCCAGATCATCCATCATTCTTTTCGTGGCAGCCATCTAATACTCGGCCACGCTAAGGGCTACTCCACTAACGCCCCTGAATAACTCAACCCCATTGGATCGGAGTTGTTCCGTAACTAACCCTCGGCCCCTAGACCCAGTGTTGGGTCCAGCGACCCTTTCTAAAATCCATAACATGGCTCGATAGTGCGTCATCCCCAGCCTCACGATCATGAGACCCAGTCTCTGTAGCAGGTGAGATTGGCATCTCACTCGTATCCAGATTGGACAGATTCTCAGATGAGGAGGACCCAACTCGATCCCCCTTACGGCCTCTACCACAGCCTCTAGTACCCTGTCTGCAGGATACCTCGCACGTTCATCGTAAATTTGGAGTTAATCTGTATTATTAGTTTTATGCATTATTTTACAGTTCCAATATTTATTAACAAATGTTTTATGCAGAATAGTATCAGAAGTTCAGAGTTCGTTATCGCGAATCACAGTTTTAGTACGATTTTTAGTTTCACTATAGTTTTCAGTTTACGCTACCTAAAGTGCATCAATACAATATACTACCCAAGGCTGTTTCAAGTATGAAAGTAGTATTTCAGTCAAATCTTAAACAGAGTTTAGAACACTTACAAGATCAGTGCCAGAGACTCGGTGTACCACATACTTATTTAAAAATATTTTGAATCATTTAAAATTGTTCCGAAAAAGCCATTTTAAAAACCCAAACCACAGTTGAGTTTTGTAACTTGGCTCTGATACCACTAAATATAACACCTCAAAATTGGCCTAGATGTTATGGCTGAATTTGGTGACGTCACATGATAGTGCTTTGGAAAAACATAACTATGTTAAAACCATTTGTAGATATCTTGTGTTGTTGCCAAAACTTGTCATTTAATTATTCATTATCCACGATCAAAACATTATATGTTGCAGAATCTTTTAACATAATTTTTGAGTTCGTGTATTTTTTATAAAACATTTATTTATTTTGAAAATTCGCGTCTTATACTAACACTAGCAGTTTATAAAATAATAATCCTAAGTTTTAAACAAAAGTCCATAAAGGCCATGTTACATAAAACTTGCCCAAATATAATCAGAATAGAAATTAAAAATCGTTAAAGATCCAGAACTGTGGTCATCGCCAAGTCCTTCGCTGCACCGATCCGTCTACCGCTGGGGATTACCTGAACAGATTAAACAAAAATAGGTGAGTTTTGGCAAACTCAGTGTGTAATCCCCACAGAAAACACACACACATTCATATCAGAAAACAAACATAAGTTCATAGTTCGGGTCTGAACCCATTACAGAAACGGTGTGGGCCTTAGCCCACTCAGATACAGATTCAGACATATTACAGGGCCTTGGCCCATTTCAGACGGAATATGCAAATAACAGAGTCCTACCCACTAGCCTCTACACACCAACTCTGTCCAACCCTACACACCATGTCGGGATAAAATCAACCTACCCAGCCTTACACACCATGTTGTACTGAATGCGGCACATAATCAGAAAATTACAGTTGAGCTGCCAGATAACAGGCTTAAGAGCCTTTTAGATACTTCCTCCAATTATAATCAAACCACCTGATGCAATGCAACATACAAGAATGACATGCTATTATGCAATTAACTCATATATTCAGATCAGTATACGTGTTTAGCACGAAAATTAGACAGACAAATCATTCATTTAGGGGTCTAAGTATTTCTTACTGACCCTACGATAGGTCCACAGTCGACTTAGGCGACCCCTACAACCTTTTAGAGTTTTAAAAAAAAATGGGCTCACACGCCTATGTGGCCCGCCCGTGTGGCCCACACGACCCAAATTAGCCTTAGCCGTGTCGATCACATGGCTCGCCTAGAATCCCACATACCCGTATAGCCCACATGGCCAAATTGGTAGAGCCCGTGTGTCACACATGGCCTCGCTCACACGACCGTGTGGTGACTTACAGTCCTGCACACGGCCTACAACACGAGTCGTGTGGCATCAACAGAAAGGTTTTTAGCTTTTATCGAAACTTCATTTTTTGTGTTTTTTGTACACACCTGGTTCTATTTTGACACGTAAACATTCCTAAGCAAAGAAAAAACCTAAAATCAACAATCCAAGGCCCAATTTCAGTTACTTAAATCGATACTAAACCAAATCAGTACGAACAGATAATTCCTAAATCTTACCACTGACCCCCACCTTAGCGAACATTGACGAATCCGCACCTCGTCGACACTTACTGGAAATCCATAGCCTCTTAAGGACCTCCTAAACATCACATAAAACCCGTCTTTACTAATTAATCATGAGAAACATTTAAAAATGATTGAAACCATCACTTACCAAATACGCGAATAGAGCATTATGCAAGCAAGAAACAAAATAAAAATTGAAAACAAAGGGGAAGAAAAAGAGAAGGAAACGACAATAAGGAATTTGGGGAAAAGAAAGAAAATGACAGGAAAAGAAAAGAGAGAGAGAGCTGAATTTTTGCCTAATTGAACCTTTGATCAAATTCTGATAACTCTTCCTCTCAAGTGCTTAATTCTCTCCTTCAAACATTCCACAATCAGTGTTAACTAAAACTCAAACTCTTACGCAACATTAGCAGAAAAATAGTTCCCTTGCTCACACAGGGATTCGAACTCCAGACTTCCCACAACCTTTACACACCACTTAGCCAATAGACCAGCAGACTCATTCTGCTAATTACTTACACCCTTTTACTTATAACCCTACCAACCAGAGTTTGGGCTTTGCTCATAAAAATACCAAATTTTTCCCAAGTCAAGGCTTGAACCCAAGACTTCTCAGACACTCCTAGAACACATAACCACTGAAGCAGACAGATATATTTGTGTATCAAAATTACAAAACTAAAATTTAAGAAAAATCGAGGTGTTACAGCTTTGGCTGTGTGAGAATTGCACTTAATTTTTGAAAAATAATTGACCACACGGCCTAGCACACAAGCGTGTGGCATGGCTATGTGAGGTAAGTTAGAGAGCACATAAATTAGGACACGGCCTGAAGTACGGGAATGTGTTAGGGTCACACGGGCATGTCCCTAGACCACATGCACGTGTGAGCCCTGTATTTGAGAAAAATTTTAGAATCTCACGAAAACTTTCTTGAGCACTAGAATTGGTCCCGAATCACTTCTAACAGTATATTGGGCCTCAAGAGTCCATAAAAGGGACATTATGATTGTTTCACAATATGTACGTTATTTATTTATATAAGGTTTTAATATTTCTTAAAGGTTTGGTAATACTTTGTAACCCTGTTTCGGTAACGATTTAGGGTTAGGGGGTGTTACAATATCAACCATATTAAGATAACTTATACACATCCAAAATATACCAAATACAAGCCAAATAAGTGACCATAATTATAACAAAACATATAGGCCAAGGTTAGCCAAAATGACCTATACATGCCATTATAAATAAACTTAAACCAACCAAAAGTACCGAGTGAGCCGATGGATAGTGTGATATAGCTTCGACAAGCTTCCAACCTGAACGAGCTTCCAATTCACTATAAAACACAGAAAATATCATAAAGTAAGCATTTAAGCTCAGTATGTTCGTATAACATAGAATTTAACTTACCATTTAGTCACAATTTAGGTAAGTAAATATAACATATCCCAACTTAATTGAAACACCCCAAACCCGGCCCACGAGCCTTGATCGGATCTGGTATGTTCCCCGATGTAAACCGTTTCAAATTCTTTTGTTACTTAGGAGAAACTTGTGTGATTTGGAAGAAAGATCATTTTGTGTTGGGCTTGAGTTGAAAACAAGTTTATTTCATTATTAAAAATTCTTTACTTTAGGTGACAAAACGTTTGGGCTTTGTTTTTAAAAATAGATTTACTTAATCTTTTAATAAATAATAGTTTATGGGCTTAATAAATAGAAACAGAATAAAATAGTTCTACTAAGGCCTTATTACATCAAATAATTCCAAAAATAAAAATTCAAAATGCTTAAAATAAAACAGTCCAAATAAAAGTCTGAACTTCACATGGCCTCCACTAATCATCCGCCGGCCCGGTCCATCACTGGTCGTCACCTGAAAAGTAATCCCACAACGGGGTGAGTCAACAGACTCAATGTGTAACCAACACTAACATTTAATAATTCAGGCATACATTATCATACATGCATAATCAAATAACAGATAGAAATAATGATGCAATCCCGAACCCAAACCTAGATGCCATTCGCTACACTCCACCTGTACCATCCTGCACACCATGGGGACTACTAAGTCAACCCTCCATCCGCTACACACCATCGAAGGCGTCGCTACGATCGGCGTGTGCTCATCGCCAATATAAAATTCTTGGCATAGCCACCGATAATTGTGTCATGAGACACCACATTCGATAATGTAACCGGGTTACCACATTCGGATAATGTGACCAAGTCACCACATTCGGATAATGTGACCAAGTCACCACATTCAGATAGTGAGATCGAAGTCATCACATTCACTTCCCTTTCTCAAATAACCCAATGCCCCATATTATTCATATCATGCATATCATACTTAAATTCACATTCATGTCACTTTTCACATGTTAAGTATAACATATTTCGTAATCCTAGTAGGAGTAGGAAAACGTACTGAGCACTTTGTTAACATGGTACTTTACCATAACATATTAACACATATATCAAGTTTAAGTACTTTAAGCCACATTTCTTACACTTTCATATTAACACATTTAATTTAAAACATAGCCATGAACATATTAAAACTTAGGGTAGGGTACACACCGATTCGCTTAACAATTTCACTTGAAATCCCAAATTGATCTCATCGCCTTAGATCTTTAACTCCCTACATTCGCCCATATTAAAGGTTTAATGAAAACTCATTCGCCACAAAACCAAATCCTAGTAGGATATGTACACTAAGACTTACCTTAATGTCGATTTTCTTATCACTCAAATCCCGAAAACTTTGCTTTTCTTCTCCTTGTATTCGGCCAAACATTACATCTCTACATAGGTTAGTTTTCGGCTTTTAAGATAATAAGAAAATAGATCTATGTACTAAAGTAAGGCCTTAGCCGAATGCTATAGTGCTTACCTTGCGAATCTTAAATCCCGAAACTCACTGAATAACTAGGGAACATACGGCTTATGGTACGCCTTCGGGAAATGAATTTCACCTTCCTTGTAGTCAACACTAGCAAATCCCAAATGATCTTTCCAAATTTTGGCAAACAAGATATTAATGATATTAGTTCCTATGTTGTGGCTTAAAGAAGAGAATAAATTAATGGCCATAAAATTCTTACACTTAATATTGAATTTGACAGCACCTAAGCTTGAAGCCACTTGATATATTCGACTATGGCCTTAAAAGGCTTACTTCCGGCTTTTGGAGGGATTAGAAGGAAAAGAGAAGGAAGAATAAAGATGGAGGATTCGGCTAGAACACAAGGTATTTTAGCTTGGCAAAAATAAAAGAAGAAGAAGATTTGGTGAAGAGAATTCGGCAGAGGCTTTCAAAGAACAGAAAATAATGCAGAATGGCCTCTCTTTTCCTTTTATAGCCAAAATTACTAACTTAGAATCCCTTACTTGGCCATCACTCTTCTATTTTGATAGCTTTATCTCTTTAATTATCACCTAAAATAAAAGATAATTCAGCAACTATCCTTACTTAGCCGAAATTATTAAACTCAAAGTCCCTTACTTGGCCATCACTTCTCCCTTATTTTCCTAATTAAAGGATAATTCCTCATTTATCTCTTGAAAATAATCTAAAATAAATCCATTATTTATCCTCTAATTAGCCAAATTTAAAAGAGAATGAAACTCCTCTTTTGCAAGCCTTGTGCCATCCACCTCTGTGCTTCTAGAAGCAAAAATAAAACTTCTTTTATTTGCTTCCTAGGTGACTCGATCCCTGGCCCAAATACACTTACATGTGGCGCCATTTCCAGAGGCCCTAAGTGGCATCTTCAGGCCATTTATTCCAAGCCTGTTTGTGTGTCAAATTTCACATACTTTTTCTCTTAAGTCCACCTTGCCTTAATTTCCTCTTTTAAACTTTAAAACTCGACATTTCTAAGTCATTTCTAAGTTTCCAAAAATTTTCGTTTGGCTCTTTAAACTTGACATTTCCTTACATTTCCTAGTTTCCAGAAATGTTCACTTTCCTCTTTTGAATCATTTCTAAATCATTTTCCTAGTTTCCATAAATGTTCACTTTCCTCTTTTTAACTTAGCATTTCCATACATTTCCTTACATTTTCCATACATTTCTTTACATTTCCATATATTTCCATACATTTCCTTACATTTCCATACATTTCCATACATTTCCATACATTTCCTTACATTTCCATACATTTCCTTACATTTCCATACATTTCCATACATTTCCTTACATTTCCATACATTTCCTTACATTTCCATATATTTCCATACATTTCCTTACATTTCCAAGGTTCTAAAAATACACACCACATATCATAGTAAGCATGCTATTTCATAAAATTAAGCAAAAATGCACACAATGGGATTCGAACCTCTTCCCTCAAAGTACTTCACTTGATGCCATAACCCTTGCACCTTAGGTGGCGTCCCTTGCCACTTTTCCACATCACTTCTTGTTTTTAACTTAAAAACCAATAATTGTCCAAAGCTTTCTCTTCCATCCTAGGATTTTAAAAACCTTAATTCACTTCCAAACACTGCCAAAACCTACTACTCATGAATTATGCACAAACGCATAACCCCTAATCTAGGATGTTACATTAATTTAGCCAAATGCCTAAGCACATGTATCAATCAACATGTTATCTATATAAAACACATATAATAACAAATAAACATGGATGAACACAACCACTAAGCAAGTTTCATATACATGTATCATCATTTCATGTTTCAATATATCATATAATATCATTTCCATGTATTTCATATATATAAAACTGTAATAGTTCATATCAAACTCATATCATCTCGTAACAAAACATTGCTCATTGAACCATTTAGAATATTGCTGGACACTCGGGGTAGGTCACACATAGTGTGCTAAATTGTAATCCATCAATTTCTATACATGTATGCTCATACGAGCTATGAATTTGTAAACTCTCATGAGCTGTAAATCGGTAAGCTCATACGAGCTGAGAATCGGTAAGTTGTCACGAGCTACAAATCGGTAAGCTCATACGAGCTGTGGTGTGTCCGCAACACATGTAGGACCTCAACCAAATCGGTAACTCTAATGACATGTCATTTGTATCCCACGAATTCCCAAGGTTCAAACAGGGCTCAGTAATCGTCGAACGTCATCGGATATGCAATCGGCATTTATACATGGCAGTTACATAAATCACATACATATAATTCAATTAAAACATATAAATACTCAATTTAATTACACGAACTTACCTCCATGAGTGTACGTAGATACGGAGGCAATTAATCTGATATTTTCTCTTTGCCTTGATCAAACTCCGTACGAGGTCTGTCTGGATCTATATGGATAAATTTAACTCAATTTAATATATATTTCATTCAATTTAATCTAACACAATTTTGGAAAAACTACTATTTTTCCCTTATACTTTTAATTTCTTTGCAATTTAGTCCCTAGTTCATAAAAATGGAAATTTACACAATTTCACCACAACCACCATGGTTGAATATCAAATAGGTCCTTAGCATGTACTATACTTCAATTATTTCACAATTTCACCATGTAATAATTGTTATTTTTCAATTTAGTCCCTATTTGACATTTTCACTACAAATTCTATTACAAAAATTGTTTATCTAACAACAACCATTCATTTTCTATCATCAAACTTGAAAACTCAAGCATGCTTAAAATGGTAAAACCATAACAGTTTAACAGTTTCACAAATTAGTTTTTGGGCTAGCTAGATTAAACTATAATGATCCCGAAAACATAAAAAATTAAAAAAGGACAAAAATCATACCTAATTGGACAATATAAGCATGGCTGAACCTTAGCATCCAAAAATGGTTTTCCTCTTTGTGAAAATTGATTGGAAAAGATGCTAATGTAAGATGATATGAAATTGTTTTATTTATTTTATCATTAATTACTATTTTACTTAATTAACCTTAATAAACTTTAATAAATACGTAAAATGCCAAGCCATTATAATCCACTATCACTATTATGGTTTAATTACCAAATAAGGAACTCCACTTTAAAGTTCTATAGATATTTAATACCTTTAGCTATTAAAACTCAACTTTTGCAGTATACACGATTTAGTCCTTTTTATCAAATTGAACATGTAAACGGTAAAATTTCTTAACGAAATTTTTATACGGTAATACTATCATGCTGTAGACCATAAAATAATAATAAAATAATTTTTTTAATTTAAATTTGTGGTCCCGAAACCAAAGGTTTTGATTTCACTAAAAGTTGGTTGTTACAAGATGAATCAAATTAATATATTAATTATATTCTTTCCAAAAGAATATTAGTTTCTATGTCTTTTATATTTTGACCAAATTAATTAATATAATTGTTTATATTAATAAATTCGGTAAAATATATACAATTAATATTTTGTATGAATCAAATTTATATATTAATTATATTCTTTCCAAAAGAATATTAATTTCCATGTCTTTTATACTTTGATCAAGTTAATTAATATAACTATTTATATTATTAAATTCGATAAAATATATACAATTAATATTTTGTATGAATCAATTTATATATTAATTATATTCTTTTCAAAAGAACATTAATTTCCATGTCTTTTATATTTTGATTCTAAATTAATTAATATAACTGCTTATATTAATAAATTAGGTAAAATATATACAATTAATATTTTTATGAATCAAATTCATATATTAATTATATTCTTTCCAAAAGAATATTAACTTCCATGTATTTTATATTTTGTATGAACGAAATTCATATATTAATTATATTCTTCTCAAAAGAACATTAGTTTCCATGTCTTTTATATTTTGATTCTAAATTAATTAATATAACTATTTATATTAATAAATTTGATAAAATATATACAATTAATATTTTGTATGAATCAAATTCATATATTAATTTCATATATGTTCTCTATTTGTGTACAACAAGTTTGTACATATAATGTGTTTAATATTTAACTATCAAATTAAATTAATTCAACAATTAATTTAATTTATGTGACAACTAAATACAATACCAAATGTATTTGGATTCTGTTCCTTTCAACGATAGGGTAGGCTATTGCAACGTTGGTAGTAATACTAGAACATTTCTAACATTACAAGCAATGAGTGACATCTAACAATGCATCATTGCCACCCAAGTTAGAAGAAGTCATGATTCGACATAACCTTTCTATGATAATGAATTATATCCTTTTATCCTGAATATCTATATTGGACACAGGTCATGGAATAGTCACACTTGTATAATCAAATATCATATTTCTTGATTTTCTGAGTAAACTACAATCAACAAATAAGTGTGATATTTCAAATCAATTTATTCGAGCATGACCACATATTTTTAGTCTCACTCCATCAAGAGGCCTAAGATATCGCTCGCATTATGTAGGAGGGATAAATCCTATCTTGATCAACCATATCCCACTACATGGATTATGCTATATCCAACATCAGTTTTTATTGTACAACCCATTATGGTAGACATTTGGACTGTATCAAAATATACGACTTACGATGTTGGGACAATGATGATCTCAAGTCTGAGGATCATATAAATAGTTATTGTAACAACCCAATTTAGGGGCTAGTCGAGACAGTGGTTTTGAAACCACTAATTCGAGGTTGAAGAAATTAGTTTTAATATTATTTTATGTGTTATAGCATGATATTATGAATGCATGAAAATTTTAGTGCATTAATTTTAGCGATTGCATACTTAATTGCAAAAAAGGTCTAAATCGCATAAAGTGCGAAAGTTTTATTTTACAAGCTAGAGGTGTCAAATAGCTAAAGAATATTAATTAGAGGTCCCTAATGTACAATTAGGCCTTGTTTAGGGTGGTGGCCAGCCATAGGGACAAAGAAAATACTTGGTCAATTGGTTAGGTAAAAAAATTGGTGACTAAATTGATTTTAATCATAAAATAAAGAAAAGAAAGATATCATCTTTTCTCTCCATCTTCTCCACCAAAATTTTTAGAAAAATAAGGGGATGAGAACTCAAAAATTTTAGCCAAGCTTTTCTCCTTGCAAGTAAGTGTTTTAATGGTCAATCTTTGATAATTTTTGTACTATTGAGACCCTTATAGCTTGAGCTAGCTAATGAGGGGACTACTTTGCAAAATGGTTAAAAACCTAAGGTTTTTCCATGAGAGTGTTAGTTTTGATTTCTGAAATTTTATGGAAGAAAATAAGTCTTAGTTGCTAAATAAACAACTTTTGTGAAAGGTGTTTCCATGTAAACACCTAAAAGGACCTTTTTGTAAAGGATGTAAATAGGTAGTAAATGTGTGAAATAATTTATATTGTGAATTGTTATAAGAGTAATAAATGCTCATCTAGGCTTGTTAAAGGAGGAAATTTGATTAGAATCGATTTATGAGCCTAAGGGAAAAATCATAAATTTGTAAAAGATTAGGGGCAAAATCATAATTTTTGCTAAAGTATGATTCATGGGTTATTTTAGTTAATGCGGTCATTAAACAAGTGAAATTGTTATTATAGATCAAGAAACACGAAGCTTAGACCGAAATTAAGGCAAGGAAAAAGTCGTTGACTAAATTGAACAATTCCACTTATATTTTGGTACCGAGGTAAGTTTGTGTGAAATTAAAGCTAGATATTGCTATTATATTCTTAATTGCTTATTATCATGAGAAATGTTTAGTATTTCTATGAAATTGATTAATGATGCCTCAATGAATGTATAATGCTATTATGTTGAGTTGAAGCCCCGGTTGAACATTAGGAATAGTAAGGATACCATTATCACAACTTGAGATAAAGAAGGTCTCGTATTAGACCATGTCTGGGACATGGCATCGACATTGAAGGGAGATCTTGTGTAAGACCATGTTTGGGACATGGAATAAACATCGATATATGATCTCGTGTAATACCATATCTAGGATATGGCATCCGCATCGAGATGTGATCCCATGTAAGATCATATCTGGGATATGGCATTAGCATCGTGTTACATGTATGATGAGATTTAGTGTCCTTCTATATTCCAATTAGTTTAATGGGTAAAGAACTAAGTTTATGTTTAAGATGCCAATGAGTTGATTCTATGTTCAAGAGAGTAAAAGTACTAAAGTTATGTGATGAAGTGATACAGGTACCCAAGAGTAACTTATGAGTAATTAATGCAAAATGTGATATGTGATTTGGTAAGAGTATGCATGAGTAAGTTATGCTGATGAGCTTGAGAACTTGTGTATTATCTAATATGATGAATGGATGTTATCATGAACATTTATGTTTCTATCTATTTCGTGCAAACTTACTAAGCTTCATTCTAACCCCTCTCATTTCCCTTTTCGTTATGGTATCACCAAGCTCACTCGGGGATTGTAGGACATGGGAGTTCAGAATCACACTATCAAATTCTCTTTGGTATAACAAAGTTTGATAAATTTTGAGTATGGCATGTATATGAACTTGGTTATTTTGTGTTATGTCATATTTGTTAGCCAATGTGTGGCTATTAATGTCATTAAATTCATTTTGTAAATGGTCATTGGAAATTGGCCAATACTTTACAAGTTTATATATTAAATGATGTTTAAGTTTATGAAGTACATGCTTGTGTGATGAGATGAGTAATGAGTCAAGTATATACATGATGAATGTAGTTTAAACCTATGTGTGTGGATGTATTGATTTTGGGTATTAGAAGTTCCTTATGGTCATGATGTATGTTGCCTTGAAATGGTATATGTGTGGTTGCCTTGTGGAGTGGCAAATGGCTTGGTAGATAGCCTTACAATTGCCCACATGGGTAGACACATGGGCGTGTGTCTAGGCCGTGTGTGACACACGATCAGCCCCATGGGCGTGTTGGTAGGCGTGTGTCCCCCTGCATGCTAGGTTGGCAAGTTAGAATGCCCAGTAGTAAACACAAGGGATGAGACACGGCCGTGTGTCTCAACCGTATGGAAGAAACGACCATAGAACATGGGTGTGTGCCCAGGCCGTGTGAAGTCTGCATCTAAATTTAGGAATTTAATTCGCCACATGGTCTAAGGACACAGGAGTGTGCCTTGGCCGTGTGACCTTATTAAGATGATAATGTCAGAAACAAAATCTCAAGATTTGATTCACGGGTTAGAACACGAGGGTGTCAGGCCGTGTGAGGGACACGGGTCATGGACACAAACGTGTGTCCGGCCGTGTAACAGCCCGATTTTGGGGCTAGTTAGAATAGTGGTCTCGGGACCACTAATTCGAGGTCAAGGAAAATTATTTTATTATTATTTTATGTGTTATGGTATTAATATATGGCTATATGGGAATTTTGGTGCTTTAATTTTAGCAATAGCATGCTTAATTGTGAAAAAAGGGCTAAATCGCATAAGATACGAAAGTTCTATTTTATAAGGTAGGGGTACCTAATAGCTATAGAATATAATTTAGAGGATTTTAAAGTGAAAATAGGCCATTTATCTAGGGATGGCGGGCCATAGGAATGAAGGGGGACAATAGCATTAAATGTTGTTTAAATTTGATGGAGATTAGATGATAAAAAATGACTAAAAGAAGATAAAAAGATGAGATATCATCTTTTACTATTCATGCATCTTTTCCATCGAAATTTGAAGAGAGAATATGGGCTTTTGAAGTTCAAAATTTCAGCTACAATTCACCCTTGCTAGTAAGTCAATTTGATCGTTATTTTTTTGATAATTTTTGTACTTTAGGAGTCCCCAAAGCTTAAGCTAGCTATTGAGGGGACTAGTTTGTGATAAGAACTTTCTATGAGAGTGTTCATGTTGCTAGCTGAGTTTTTACGGAAGAAAATGAATGTTAGGGAGATGAGAAACAACTTTTGTGAAAGGTATTAGCATGAAAACACCTAGATAGGACTTAAATGCAAAGAATGAAATTATGTCATAAATGCATGAAATGGAGAGAATGGTGAGTAGTTGTAAGAGAAATAAATGTTTAGCTAGGCTTATTTATTGAGAAAATGTGTTGAAAAATGAATTACGAGCCCAGGGGAAAAATCATAATTTTACCAATACACATGGGCAAAATCGTCATTTTTGCCCTAGTGTAGAATTTGATGTGTTATGATCATAGAATGATCTAAACGAATGAATTTTGTTGTTATAGATCAAGAAGAGCGCGGCATTAACCTTAACTATGGGAAAGGCAAGGTGATCGAGTAAATCGCTAGTGAACACGTTTTCCACTGAGGTAAGTTTACGTGTAACAATGCATATTTTTGTGAAAATTATATTGCTAATTAGAGTATGGCATGATTGAGAACATATGTCGTAATAGTAGCTTGAAAGTGGTAGTCATTAAATAATTATCGTATGAATGATGAAATAATCATATGAATATGTAATAACAAATCTTTTGGTGGGCTCTGTGCGATACCACCTAACTAATCTTTTGGTGGGCTATGTGCGATACCACTGTAACAAATCTTTTGGTGGGCTGTGTGCAATACTAACGTAATTAATCTTTTGGTGGGTTGTGTGCGATATCATAGTAACTAATCTTTTGGTGGGCTGTGTGCGAAACCACTGAGAAATTTGACTATGAATAATGGATTTGGAAATAGTAATGTAATGTATTATGTAACCTTGTGATGCTAAGTGTAGGGGAAACGTTAATGAATGTATGCATTATGCTTATGATGTGGTTGGATTGTGTGAATGGAGGAAATGAGTAAGCATGATCATGAATGTAGATTGTATCTTGCTTAGTATATAATGTTATGAAATTATTTAATACATGTTAAAATGCTTATATTGTTTACACATAGACTTACTAAGCTTAAAGCTTACTCCCCTTTCCTTTCCCTTGTTTTATAGAGCCTAAGAACTGAGCCAGGGTACACCGAAAACTAGGAGACCACCCACACTATCAGCTCATATCGATATACTTAGACTTAATGAATTTGTAAATGGCATGTATAGGGGCTAGACTAGTTAGATTATTTTGTTATTTTGGCCAAAGGAGTATTGGCTCTTGTTAAAACAATTATTTTGTAAATTGCCAAGATTGATAGCTCACCTTACCATTTATGAAATTATAAGATACCTATGGGAGTTCATATTGAAATCATGAATTGTTTATCAGTATGATGAATGGAATTATGTGGTATAAGCTAGGGGAATGTAAAGAACTTGGCAAATAGCCTCGTTCTTGTCTACATGGGTAGGCATACGGGCATGTATCTAGACCATGTCTGACACACGATCAGCCCACGAGTTTGCGACTTGGCCGTGTGTCCCCTACATGTTAGTATTTTAAGTTAGAATAGGCCACAGACTACCCACAAGGGCGTGTCCAGGCCGTGTGAAATTAGTCAGTGCCAGCCACGGGTGGAAGACACAGGCATGTCTTGAGGGTACATGGGCGTGTCCCATTTCCACATGGGAGTGTGCCCTAGCCGTGGGACTTTGGAAGAATACTGGGGTTTTAGGCACGGTTAGAGCTCATGGGCATGTGTGATTATACACGAGCGTGTGTGTCATCTAACACGAGTGTGTACTCACTGTTTAGTTGAGAATAAAATTTTATGGATCGTAAGAACTCTTGATATAGTCTCGAGAGTCCTTGTATGTACGAGTGAGGCCTTATAAGTCAAAAATGAAGTTGTTGTAGTGACTCTAGGAGAGTATTCGTGTTGAGCCTAAGCGGCAATCAAGTTATTTTGTACGGTGATGCCTCATGCCTGATTCCGATAGGGATTACAGGTAAGGGGTTTTACATTTAGTAGTATTAAAGCTATGGTTTAGTCGGTTCTAGGGCTACCATAGCGTGTGTAGGAGTCTAGCTATACATATCATAAGCGTATAATGATAGTGTGGTGGCTTCTGATGATTTTAAATTTGTTCTATGTAGTATACAGATCCCGATCAATGTACCGGCTCCTGCACAAGGGACCGCGCCTTTGCAGAGTGAACCTGAGACTAGGGGTCAAGGAGAAGAGACTCTGGAAGCTTTTCTTCAAATGATGAGTAACTGGTGCACTGAGTATGTAGGGGTAAACCCCAATGCTCAACCTCCTCCACCACCTCCTATACCTTAGCCAGTTCTTGTGGCTCCCTAAGGTGTATAAGTGGTGAGGACAATTAAGCCCCCGGTAGTTAAAATTCATAAGCAAAGGGCTGAAGATTTTTGAGCTAATATAGATGATGACCCTGAGCGAGCGGAGTTCTGGCTGGAGAACTCAATGGGGGGTTTTTGATGAACTCTCCTCTACACCTGAGGAGAGTTTGAAATGCGATGTATCTTTGCTGAGGGACTCGTCATACCATTGGTGGAAAATGTTGACATCAGTGGTTCCTAAAGAGAGGGTAACGTGAGACTTCTTCTTGGAAGAGTTTCGAAAGAAGTATATAAGTCAACAGTTTGTAGACCAGAAACGGAAATAATTCTTTGAGTTAAAGTAAGGAAAAATGATTGTGGCAGAATATGAGCGCGAATTTGTTAGGCTCAGCAAGTATGCGCAAGAATGTGTATCCACAGAAGCTATCTTATGCAAGAGATTTGAAGATGGGTTGATTGAATATATTAGACTCTTAGTCAAGATATTAGAGCTAAAGGAGTTTGTGGTGTTGGTGGATAGGGCCAGTAAGGCCGAATAATTGAGCGAGGCAATAATTACTTGGGTTCAAGAGTTTAGGCCACTTCGATGGCAAGTGTGGATAATCCAAAGCCCAATCGGAGTGCCCAAGTTGTGGCAGACATCGAATGGGGAGTGTTAGGGAAATAATTGAAATTTCTATATGTGTGGATCCCCCGACCATCTCGTTGAAACTATCCTGAAAGGGATGACAAGGAGAGGAAGCAAGAGATAAGATCAAGCAGTACATCCTTTAGAGGTAGGCCAAAAAAGAAACCGAGAGGTGGGACTAGTGGTAGAGGTGTATCACGAGATGCTACTATGAGGTTAAAGGGTAGGGCGCCATCAGGAACTTATGCTATTCACGCTCGAGAAGAGGCATCATCACCGAATGTAAACAACGGGTACATTTTCTCTCTATAACACCTCTGTCATTGCTTTAATTGACCTGGGATCAATTCATTCTTATATTTGTATAAGATTGGCATCTAGTTTGAATTTGACCATTGAGTCTACCAAATTTGTGGTAAAAGTGTCAAACCCATTAGGTAAACAAGTGTTAGTTGACAAGGTGTATAGGAACTGTCCTCTGATAATTGGGGTCATTTTTTCCCAGCAAACCTTATGTTGTTGCTGTTTGATGAATTTGATTTGATTCTTGGTATGGATTGGTTGACTTCCATAGTGTTTTAATGAATTGTGGTAGTAAATTTATTGAATTGAGATGTGAAAATGGGGATGTCATTCGGGTTGAATCAGGTGAGCCAAATAGTTTACCGGTGATGATTTCTTCCATGATAGTTGTGAAATATCTGAGAAAAGGGTATGAATCTTATCTCGCTTTCGTATTAAACACTCAAGAGTCTGAAAAAAAGATTGAGATAGTACCAGTTGTATGTGAGTATCCGAATGTATTTCCGGAAGAGTTACCTAGATTACTCCCAGTTAGAGAGGTCGAGTTTGGAATTGAGTTAGTTTCGAGAATAACACCTATTTCTATCGCTCCGTATAGGATGGCGCTGTTGGAGTTGAAAGAACTAAAGGTTCAGTTGCAAGAGTTGACGGATAAGGGCTTTGCAAGACCGAGCTATTCACCATGGGGTGCTCCGGTACTATTTGTAAAAAGAAAGATGGGTCGATGAGATTGTGTATAGACTACAGACAGCTCAACAAGGTGACAGTGAAAAATAAGTATCCTTTACCGAGGATAGATGAGTTATTTGATCAACTAAAGGGAGCTACGGTGTTCTCCAAGATTGACTTGAGGTCCGGTTATTACCAATTGAGGGTTAAGGAGCAAGATGTGCCAAAAATAGCATTCTGGACGAGGTATGGTCATTATGAGTTTCTGGTCATGCCATTCGGTTTATCGAATACTCCTGCAATTTTTATGGACTTAATAAATCGTGTTTTCTTATATTTGGACAAGTTCGTGGTTATTTTTATTGATGACATATTGGATTACTCTCGAGATAAGAGTGATCATGCGGGGCATTTGAGGATTGTCTTATAGATTTTGAAAGACAAGCAGTTATTTGCTAAATTTAGTAAGAGCGAGTTTTGGCTTCGAGAGGTTGGATTCTTAGGACACATTGTGTCAGGTGAGGGTATTAGAGTTGATCCGGAAAGGTTTCGGCTATTGTGGAGTGGAAACCGCTGAAGAATATGTCGAAAGTCAGAAGCTTTTTGGCTTTAGTGAGATACTATAGGTGGTTCGTGAAGGGATTCTCTATGATTGCTTTTCCGATGACGAAACTATTGCACAAGGATGTTAAGTTTGAATGGACTGAAAAATGCCAACAGAGTTTCGAGAGATTGAAAAGGTTGTTGGCAGAGGCACCAGTTTTGGTACAACCTGAGTTGGGAAAAGAGTTTGTGGTCTACAGTGATGCATCGTTAAATGGTCTCGATTGTGTGTTGATGCAAGAAGGTAAGGTAGTCACTTACGCCTCGAGACAATCAAAAGCCACATAAGAAGAATTATCCAACTCATGACCTAGAGTTGGCCGTAATTACTTTTGCCTTAAAGATCTGACGACATTACTTATATGGTGAGAAGTGCCGAGTCTTCACGGATCACAAAAGTTTGAAGTACTTTGTAATATCCCGGGTTAAGGGCTATTTTGTTTTGGCATTGGTTGCATGATTAATTGCTTGCTATGATGTTGTTTGGGTGTTTTCGGGGCTTAGTTGTAGGCTAGGAGTGAGCCTGAGTAGGTGGTGAAATTTTAGTTTTGGACTTTAGGGGATAGGAGCTGAAGGTGTTGGGGTTTATAATTAATTAAAGTGAATTTGTAACACAAGAAGGGAGCTGGTGGAGTGGCAAAGCATGCGCCACTTGGAGCATGTGTGTGGCGTTAAATGCAAGGGGGAGGTCTTGAGTTCGAGTCGTGAGAATCCCACCCCTTTTGGCTCCTATTTTGGACGGCATGGAGGAAGAGGTTGTGGGCAACTTGAACTCTATCATGGACTTGGTCAACATATTCAAACGGTGGATGGAGAGTGAAAGTAGGAGGGAGACTTGGTCTTTGCCATTTGAATTAGTGGTGTGTGAGTAAATGGGGGGAGTTGGCCGGATTTGGTGAGAGTTTGGGGGGAGAGGGAGTGTGTGGCCGGTTTTGAGGAGTGTTTGGGGGAGCTTGGGAAGTGCCGAAACTCCCTTGGCCTTTTGGGGTGTATTTTCGGTTTTGGGGGAGGGGTCAATTAAGTTTTTCTTCTTTTTCTCTTGTGTGTCAACAAGCCGATTCTGAGTTTAGTCAAAAGCTTGCAAGGAAATTCTCTTCACTTGCAAATTAGCCTAAGCCAAAACCACATTTTCTTTTGCCATTCATCCTTGGGCCGAAAACCCAAAGCTTGGGTGTTGCCGAAATTACTTGTTGCTCTCATTTGTTTTTTCTTTTTGTTTTTTTGAAGCCGAATGCCTCTCCCACTCTCTGTTCTTTTTCAACCTTGTTAAACCGAAACCTCAAGCACCCATATTGCCGAAAATCTACCTTGTTCCTTCCTTCTTCTTTTCATTGTGCAAAGTCAAACTAGTGATCATTCCTCTCATTTTCTTCTTTTGCTTTCACAACACTTGTGCCGAATTCTCCTTTGTTCCATACCATTTCTTGCTGAAAATCTCTCTTCTTCTAAACTTCCTTTCTTCCCTTTTCAAACCGAAAGTGACCCCCTCCACTCATCTCTCTTCGTTTCATCTCTTTTCCAAAACCGGTTAGTAGAACCCTCCTTGTGTTGGCGAATATTTGGTGGTGTTGGGTGTGGTTTCCAATCATTTGGTAGTAGGTAGGTGTTGGCGAATGGCCATTTCTCTTTCTCGATATTTTACCAATTCTTGGTATGTTAGGGCTGATATCGATATTGGTTAAAAGGGTTAACTTCTTGTTTAAATCTTTTCAGATAGGATCTTTGGACTTTGGGAATAATCAAGAGGAGCCTCCAACTCTTTTAGCCGATTGCTAAGTGGTGGTAAGATGAGTACTTTGTTAGTCCGTTCCTTTAGCTTCGTTAAACCAAGTCTCGGGGATGAATGGATTTTCTTTTAGGTGGAGGCGGTTGTAAAGGAGAAACCTTTGTGGTTCGAGTTTGGTAGGAAGCCAAACGTTTGCAAGGTAAGGACTATATGATAAACTCTCTTTGGTTTGATACTTGTGGCCGAATGGTATGATGGGTAATCTATTTGTTGGCCGATTGTAGGATTCGAGTTGTAGAAGTGATCTAGGGACGAAATCGATTTTAGGGATTACTACCTTCACTAATTCGGTGTGTAAACTAACACACTTCATTTAGTAATATAATTGATAACCTTTGTGTGATGATTAATGAAACAAAGATGATTGATGTGATACCCCAATGGGTATGATTACGGACTCGGGTAAGTCAAGATTATTGTTATGAGTTTACCGATGATCTATATGGTACCATGGTTGTGGATATATGTGACATGGGGTATGAGATTAGACATATTAGCATGATATGCATGATTATGTGATATGCATGACTACATGAGTGTGGTATGTTGATGGGTGATACGAGTGGAGGAGCGGTGATATTTTGTCTTGACGAGCACCGGTGCTTTAGTAGCACACTTTGTGACTTTGGGTCACGGAGGTTTGGCACTCCGGAGGTTTGGTACCTCGGCGTCTCGTCCCTCGTGGTTAACACCACCGTGGGTTGGCCCCACTTGTGAGATATGGGATTGACGCCATGATTTGGTATCACACGAAAAGGAATTAAATTAACGACAACGACGGTGGCTTGAATTATTGAAGGACTACGAGCTAGTGATCGATTACCACCCGAGGAAAGTGAATGTAGTTGCGGATGCTTTAAGTAGAAAATCCTTGTATGCTTTGAGAGCTATGAGCACGAGTTTGTCATTGTCTGATGATGGTGCTATACTGGCTGAGTTGAGAGCTAGACCACTATTTGTTTAATGAATATGTGAGGCTCAAAGGAATGATAGTGAAATACTAGCTAAAAGAGCTAAGTGTGAATTAGAAACTAATTCTGAATTTCGGGTGAGTTCAAATTGTAGCTTAATGTTCCATGATGGAATTTCTATACCTAAAGATGACAAGTTGATCTAAGAAATTTTACAAGAAGCACATAGTAGTTATTTATCAGTACACCCGGGTAGTACAAAAATGTATAATGATCTGAAGAGACTCTATTAGTGGCCGGAAATGAGAAGAGACATCTCAGAGTATGTAACAAAATGTCTGATCTGTCAACAAGTGAAAGCTGAGCATCAAGTGCCTTCCGGGGTTACTTCAGTTGGTGATGGTTCTCGAGTGGAAGTGGGATCGAATTACCATAGATTTTGTTACGGGCTTGCCTATAACTCCGAAGAAGAGAGATGCTGTGTGGGTTATTGTTGATAGATTAACAAAATCGGCTCACTTTATACCTGTGTGTATTGATTATTCACTAGAGAAGTTAGCCGAGTTGTATGTTGCAGAGGTAGTAAGATTACATGGAGTGTCTGTATCTATTATCTCGGACAGAGACTTGAGATTTACTTCAAGGTTTTGGAAGAAGTTACAGGAGGCTTTGGGTATGAGGTTGAATTTTAGTACTGTATGTCATCCTCAAACTGATGGTCAGTCAGAGGGTAATCCAAGTTCTTGAGGATATGCTCTGATGCTGTGTACTAGAATTTGAAGGTAGTTGGGAAAGATACCTGCCCTTGGTTGAATTTGCTTACAACAACAGTTATTAGTTGAGCATACGGATGGCAATGTATGAAGCTTTATATGGTCGTAAGTGTCCGACTCCCTTGTATTGGACCGAGCTGAGTGAGAAGCAAATTCACGGGTTTGATTTAGTTAAAGAGACTGAGGAGAAGGTGAAAGTGATCCGAGGTAGTCTGAAGGCTATTTCGGATCGGCAAAAGTTGTACGCGGATTTAAAAAGAAAATAAATTGAGTTCGAAGTGAGCGACAAGGTATTTCTGACAATGTTTTCGTGGAAGAAAATATTAATATTTGGTCGAAAGGGTAAATTGAGTCCAAGATTCATAGGGCCGTATGAGATTACCGAGAGGATTGGGCCTATGGCATATCAGTTGGCTTTACCAGTAGAGTTAGAGAAAATCCACAACGTATTCCATGTGTTGATGTTAAGGCATTATCACTCCGATCTTTTGCATGTGATTCCTCCAGTAGAAATTGAGATACGACCGGATATGACATATGAGGAAGAGCCGATTAAAATCTTAGCTCGAGAAATGAAACAGTTGAGGAATAAAGACATAGCCTTAGAAAAAGTGTTGTAGAAAAGACATGGTGTAGAAGAGGCTATGTGGGAACCGGAAGAATCCATGAGAGAGCAATATCAAAGCCTCTTTACCAGTAAGATTTTCGAGGGTAAAAATCCCTAAAGGGGGGAGTTGTAACAGCCTGATTTTGGGGCTAGTCAGAATAGTGGTCTCGAGACCATTAATCTGAGGTCGAGGAAAATTATTTTATTATGATTTTATGTGTTATGGTATTAATATATGGCTATATGAGAATTTTGGGGCTTTAATTTTTACAATAGCATGCTTAATTGTAAAAAAAGGCTAAATCGCAAAAGATGCGAAAGTTTTATTTTATAAGGTAATGGTACCTAATAGCTATAGAATATAATTTGGAGGATTTTAAAGTGCAAATAGGCCATTTATCTAGTGATGGCCGGCCATAGGAATGAAGGGGGACAATAGAATTAAATGTTGGTCAAATTTGATGGAGATTAGATGATAAAAAAATGACTAAAATAAGATAAAAAATGAGATATCATCTTTTACTATTCATGCATCATCTCCACTGAAATTTGAAGAGAGAATAGAGGCTTTTGAAGTTCAAAATTTCAGCTACAATTCATCCTTGCTATCAAGTCAATTTGAAGGTTATTTTTTGATAATTTTTGTACTTTAGGAGTCCCCAAAGCTTAAGCTAGCTATTGAGGGGACTAGTTTGTGATATGGTTGAAAGTATATGGACTTGCCATGAGAGTGTTCATGTTGCTAGCTGAGTTTTTATGGAAGAAAATGAATGTTAGGGAGATGAGAAACAACTTTTGTGAAAGGTATTAGCATGAAAACACCTAGATAGGACTTAAATGCAAAGAATAAAATTGTGTCATAAATGCATGAAATGGTGAGAATAGTGAGTAGTTGTAAGAGAAATAAATGCTTATCTAGGCTTATTTATTGAGAAAATGTGTTGAAAAATGAATTACGAGCCTAGGGGCAAAATCATAAATTTGCCAATACATAATGGCAAAATGGTCATTTTTACCCTAGTGTAGAATTTGATGGATTATGATCATGTAATGATCTAAAAAATGAATTTTGATCAAGAAGAGAACGGAATTAACCTTGACCATGGGAAAGGTAAGGTGGTCGAGTAAATCGCTAGTTAACACGTTTTACACCGAGGTAAGTTTATGTGTAACAATGCATATTTTTGTGAACAATATATTGCTAATTAGAGTATGGCATGATTGAGAACATATGTGGTGATAGTAGCTTGAAAATGGTTTTCATTAAATAATTATCGTATGAATGATGAAATAATCATGTGAATGTGTAATAACTAATCTTTTGGTGGGCTCATGCGATACCACCATAACTAATCTTTTGGTGGGCCATGTGCGATACCACTATAACTAATCTTTTGGTGGGTTGTGTGCGATACCACCATAACTAATCTTTTGGTGGGCTGTGTGCGATACCACCGTAACTAATCTTTTGGTGGGCTGTGTGCGATACCTCAGTAACTAATCTTTTGGTGGGCTGTGTGCGAAACCACCTAGAAATTTGACTATGAGTAATGGATTTGGAAATAGTAATGTAATGTATTATGTAACCTTGTGATGCTAAGTGCAGGGGAAATGTTAATGAATGTATGCATTATGCTTATAATGTGGTTGGATTGTATGAATGGAGGAAATGAGTAAGCATGATCATGAATGTAGATTGTATCATGCTTAGTATATGATGTTATGAAATTATTTAATACATGTTAAAATGCTTATATTGTTTACACGTAGACTTACTAAGCTTAAAGCTTACTCACCTTTCCTTTCCCTTGTTTTATAGAGCTTAAGAGACAAGCCGGATACGCCGAAAAACAGGAGACCGCCCACACTATCAGCTCATATAGGTATACTTAGACTTAATAAATTTGTAAATGGCATGTATAAGGGCTAGACTAGTTAGATTATTTTGTTATTTTAGCCAAAGGTGTATTGGCTCTTGTTAAACCAATTATTTTGTAAATTGCCAAGATTGATGGCTCACCTTACCATTTATGAAATTATAAGATACCTATGGGAGTTCATATTGAAATCATGAATTGTTTATTAGTATGATGAATGGAATTAAGTGGTATGAGCTAGGGGCATGTAAAGAACTTGGCAAACAGCCTCGTTCTTATCCATATGGGTAGGCACACGAGCGTGTGTCTAGTCCATGTGTGACACATGGTCAGCCCACAGGCATGCGACTTGGCCATGTGTCCCTTACATGTTAGCATTTTAAGTCATAATAGACCACGGACTACCCACACGAGCGTGTCCAGTGTGTGAATTTAGTCATGTCAACCACAGGTGGAAGACAAGGGCATGTCTTGAGGGTACACGGGCATGTCCCATTTCCACATAGACGTGTGCCCTAGCCGTGGGACTTTGGTAGAATACTAGGATTTTAGGCACGATTAGAGTACATGGGCGTGTATGATTATACACGGGCGTGTGTGTCATCTAACACGGGCGTGTACTCACAGTTTAGCTGAGAAAGAAATTTTACGGATTGTAAGAGTTCTCGATATAGTCTAGAGAGTCCTCGTATGTACGAGTGAGGCCTTGTAAGTTGAAAATGAAGTTGTAGTGACTCAAAGAGAGTAGTCGCGTTGAGCCTAAGCGGTGATCAAGTAGTTTTGTACGGTGATGCCTCGTGCCCGATTCCGACAGGGATTACGTGTAAGGGGTGTTACAGGCCATGTGAAAACCCCTGTAGGTTCAAAATGAAAAATAAAATCCACACATGTTAGGAACATGGGCGTGTGTGATGACACGGCCTAGCTACACCGGCGTGTGGCCCTATTTTGTGTAAAACAAATTTTAAGTGTTCAAAAGTTTCTAGTTTAGTCTCGAACCATTCCGTATGTATGATTAGGGTCTCATGGAACTATGATAGGGACGTTATGTTCTCAAATCAAAAGTTTCGAGTTGAAATGAAATTTTATGACTCAATGTTGTATGTTTGAGTGAGTTAAGTATGGTAATGCCTCATACCTGGTTTTGGCGTTGGATACAGTAAAGGGTTGTTACATTCAGTGGTATCAGAGTTACGGTTTAGTGAATTCTTAGACTAACGTAATGTAAGTATGAGTCTAGCTATACATGCCATACGGATGAGTATTTACATAATGATAGTGTGACGACTCCTGATGATGTAAGTGTTTTTATATAGTAAATGGATCCCGACCGAGCTACAAGATGATACTGTAAGTAATGCGCCGACCTCGTGCAAGGGACCGCGCCAGTAGAAAGTAGACCCAAGAATTTGGGTCAGGGAGAAGAGGCTCGAGAAGCTTTTCTCCATATAATGAGCAACTGGTACACTAAATTTGTTTGAGCAAATCCTAGTGCTCAACCTCCTCCACCCCCACCTATTCCTCAGTCTACCCCTATAGCTGCCCAAGTGGTAGAGGTAGTAGAAGAGAAAAGCCTCCGATTGATATGATCCAGAAGCAAGGAGTAGAGGAGTTTCAGGCTAATAAAGATGATGACCCAAAAAGAGTAGAATTCTGGCTTGAAAATACCATCAGGGTATTCAATGAGTTATCCTGCACACCTGAAGAGTGCATGAAATGTGTGGTGTCTCTCTTGAGAGATTCTGCTTACTAGTGGTGGAAAACCCTCGTGTCGATCGTACCAAGGGAGAAAATTAATTGAGAGTTTTTCAAGAAGAGTTTCGGAAGAAGTACATTAGTCAAAGATTTATTGATCAGGAGAGAAAATAATTCCTTGAGCTGAAGTAAGGTAGAATGACAATGACTGAATATGAACATTAGTTCGTAAGGCTTAGTAAGTATGCCCGGAGTGAGTGTCCACCAAGGCCATCATGTGCAAAAGATTTGAAGATGGATTAAATGAGGATATCTGATTATATGTCAGTGTCGTAGAACTAAAAGAATTTTTTGTGTTAGTAGATAGAGCCTGTAAGGCTGAGGAATTCGTTAAAGAGAAAAGAAAGGCTAAAATTGAGTCACGTGACTCGAGGAAGAGACAACCGAGTAAGTAATAGCAATCTTCATCTAAGAAGTTAAGAGATTTCATTACTCGATCAGCCATTTTGGTTGGGTTTTCAAATAGAAGTAAGGGGAGACAATACTCGAGGTTTAGAGCTTAGATCACTTCAATTGCTAGTGTTGGCAACGCTCGACCAAGTAGATCGGAATGTCCACAGTGTGGCAGACGTCATCCCGGTGAGTGTCGAGCAAAAAAGAGAGCCTATTTTAAGTGTGGATCCCCAGATCATTTTATCAGAGATTTCTCCGATGTGGGTGAGAAAGAGAAACCTCAGAGTGCAAGATCGGGAAGTACTGCTAGAGGAAGGCTATAGAGAATCCTAGGAAATGAAATGAGTAGTAAGAATACACCTAGAGAGTAGACTGCAAGATCTGAGGGTAGAGCACCAATGATAACATATGCCATTCGCGCTCGTGAAGAGGTGTCCTCCCCTGACGTGATCACGAGTACATTTTCTCTCTATGATACTCATGTTATAGCTTTAATTGATCCGGGGGTCTACCCACTCATATATTTGCATGAAATTAGTCTCTAGTATGAACATGCTTGTAGAGTCTACAAAATTTGTGATAAAAGTGTCAAATCCCTTAGGCAAATGTGTGTTAGTCGATAGAGTATGCAAAGGTTTCCCTTTGATGATTAGAGGTCATTAATTTCATTCTAATCTCATGTTATTGCCATTTGATGAATTTGATGTCATCCTTGGGATGGATTGGTTAACTACTCATAATATGATAGCAAATTGTGGAAGGAAATTTATTGAGTTAAAATGTGAAAATGGGGATATTCTTCGGGTTGAATCAGATGAGCAAGACAGATTTCCTATAGTGATATCTTCCATGTTGACTTAGAAATACCTGAGAAAAGGGTACGAAGCTTACCTTGTCTTTGTGATGAATGCTAAAGAGACTGAGTTAAGAATTGAATCAGTGCCCATAGTATGTTAACCAATCCAGAATTGAATCAGTGCCCATAGTATGTTAACAATCCATACAACTCAGTGCCCATAGTATGTTAACAATCCATCCCAATAAGGTAACCAATAAGGTAACCAATCGTATGTGATAGCAAGACCGAGTTATTCTCCTTGGGGTGCTCCTGTATTATTTGTGAAAAAGAAAGATGGTTCCATGAGGTTATGTACAGATTATCGGCAGCTCAATAAGGTAACCGTGAAAAACAAATACCCGTTGCCTATAATTGATGATTTGTTTGATCAATTGAAGGGAGCCACGGTGTTTTTCAAGATAGACTTCAGGTCTGGATATTATTAGTTAAGAGTCAAAGACTCAGATGGGTTGAAAACAACATTTTAGACAAAGTATGGACACTATGAATTTTTAGTCATGCCTTTCGGTTTAACCAACGCCTCTACTGTGTTTATGAATTTGATGAATCGCATATTTCGGCCATATTTAGGCAAATTTATTGTAGCCTTTTTTGATGATATACTGATTTACTCTCGTGATGAGAACGAGCATGCCGAACACTTAAGGACGGGTCTATAAGTTTTACGGGATGAACAATTATATGCCAAGTTTAGTAAGAGTGAATTTTAGCTTAGAGACGTTGGATTTTTGGGGCACATTATCTCGGGAGATGGAATCCGAGTTGACCCGAGTAAGATTTCAGCTATTGTTGATTGAAAATTGCCAAGAAATTTATCTGAGGTTTGAAGTTTTCTAGGCCTACCTGGCTATTACAGAAGTTTTGTTAAGGGATTTTACATGATAGCTATCCCGATGACGAGGCTACTACAAAAAGATGTGAAGTTTGAGTGGACAGTAAAGTGCCAGCAAAGTTTTGAGAGATTGAAGGCATTGCTGACTGAGGCTCCATTTCTAGTACAACCAGAACCAGAAAAAGAATTCGTGGTCTATAGTGATGCATCCTTGAATGGATTGGGTTGTGTAGCATATGCCTCTAGATAGTTAAAGCCGTATGAGAAGAATTACTTGACCCACAATTTGGAATTAGCCACAATTGTATTTGCACTAAAGATATGGAGACACCATTTGTATGGTGAGAAATGTCAGGTGTTCACTGATCATAAGAGCCCAAAGTATTTGATGACTCAAAAGGAGTTAAATCTAAGACAGAGAAGATGGTTAGAGCTAATAAAGGATTATGAGCTAGTGATTGACTAAGATCCGGGAAAGGCGAACGTGGTCGCCGATGCCTTGAGCAGGAAATCCTTGTTTGCATTGAGAGCCATGAATACACGAATGGCTTTGTCAGATGATGGTTCTATTCTAGCCAAGTTGAGGGCTGGACCAATGATTCTCTAAGAGATTTGTGAGGCTCAGAAAGGCGACATCGATTTACAAGCTAAAAGAGTTCAACGTGAGTCAAATGTTGAGTTGGACTTTTGGATTAGTACTAATGGATGTTTGATGTTCTAAGATAGGGTCTATGTACCCAGAGATGATGAGCTTGATCGAAAAATTTTACTCGAAGCACATAGTAGATGTTTATTTGTACATCTAGACAGCATAAAGATGTATAATGACTTGAAGAAATGGTATTGGTGGCCGAGCATGAAGAAAGATATTTCCAAGTTTGTATCGGGGTGCCTAATTTGTCAGCAAGTGAAGGCCGAACACCAAGTACCTTTGGGTTTACTTCAGGCTGTTATGGTACCTGAGTGGAAATGGGACCTTATTACTATGGACGTTGTGATGGGTTTGCCGTTGACACCAAAAAAGAATGATGTCATATGGGTTATAGTTGATAGACTTACAAAATTGGCTGACTTTATACCAGTACGCATTGATTATTCGCTTGAAAAGTTGGCGGAGTTGTATGTGTCTGAAATTGTAAGCCTTCACGGAGAATTGTTGTCGATTATTTCAGGTAGAGATTTGAGATTTACATCACGGTTTTGGAAAAAAGTTGCAAGAGGCCTTAGGCAAAAAATTGAGCTTTAGTATAGATTTCCATCCACAAACTGACGGGCAATCGGAGAGAGTAATACAGATACTTGAAGACATGCTTCGATGTTGTGTTTTGGAATTCCAAGTGATCGCTGCAAAATAGTCTAGTTTTAAAATTTATAAAGATTGATCGAACCTGTAGACTAACTATGACAACGATAGAGGCAAGTGCACCTATTGAACAGTGGTATAATTAAGGCAAGAATATCTTATCGAACCCAAGGAACCTAAAAGTACTACTACTCACTCTCTTTCTATTATTTAGCTTGAAATATGGAGTGATTGGTTGATTTATCTAAAACTAATGAAATACTTTAAACTAAAATGCAAAGATAAACGAATAAATTGGGAAAAGACTTTGGAAAACTCAGCTGATAAAGATGAGACCCTCAGGAAGAATCCACCTATGACTTCACTCATTATTTATCCCTAAACCATATGGTTTCTTTACTTAGCTTGATCCTTGAGACTCCCTAACCTATATTAAACCTTCTCTCCAAGCGAATGATGTCTATCCATAGGTTAATTAGTGGAGCTCTCATTCTCTTATAATAACCCCCTAAGGAAGTAGTAAATCGATCCATGGATTCCCATATTAGGTTTCACCCTAATCTGTCACAATCTCGTAACCCTATCTCTAGGCGCCCGATCAACTCTGCTTTATTATGCTAGATCTACTCCCAGGCAGGGTCTATTCCTCCTCCACCTAAGCACATCCGATTAAATTAAGCAACATAATTAAGAGCAAACTAAGTATTTATCATATAAATTCAGAAAACAATAACAAAATCCATCATAGGTTTCATCCCCTTCAGTTATCTGAAGGGTTTAGTTCATAACTAAATAAGAAAATATCTCAAGAGAAAAGATAAAACAAAACATTAGAAATCCCTAAAACCTCCTGAAGAAATTGAAGAAGAGATCCTTCGTCTTGAGTAGAATTCCGGCTCTTCGAGATGGATCAACTGGCTATCTTCGAGTAATTCCCTAAATGAGTAAAGCTCTAGCAGAAAACTCTGCTAAAACTTGACGCCCTTGAATAGTCGCCTTGGGGTGTTTATATATACTTTTGGGATGCTTTACTTGGCTCCTAAATACTCATAATTTAAGCGTAATTCATTCCTAGGTGTTTAAGTAGACTTAGGATTGCATTTCTTAGGCTCCAATCATCCTGATTCGAGTGAAATTGCTCTTTCCCCTTCGCAGGGCACGGTCATGGCACACCCGTAAAGTCGCCTTCAGCCGTGTCTCTATTCATTGATTTAGGCACGATTGTGGTACGACCATACGCCGAGGTCGGCCGTGCTTGAGTCTCATCATTGGGGCATGGCCATGCAAATCGTGGCATGGCCGTGTGAAGTGAATGGCAAGGCAAGGTCGTGTAGCTTGAAGTCTAGGTCGTGTCGATTTCTTGAGTTGACCCAATTTGGTCCGTTTTAAGCCCGTTTTACGTTCTTTTTAACCTTGGGTGCTTTTCTGAGCATAAGACATGAAAATAAAGGATTAAGAGCACCTTTTAACATAAATCGAGGATAAATTCATCCAATAGCACACTAAATGTGGGATTAAAATATGTTACTTTTACGGTTTATCAAATACCCAACACTTAAGCTTTTGCTTGTCCACAAGCAAAATTCTCAACTTATAATTAAAATGAATTTCCCACAATTTATAATTCCTATTAACAATGTCTCATCATAATTCATAGATAATTTATACATGGATAATTCAACTCAAAGAGTCCTAAAGATTCAATTACGATAAGTCATACCTTTATAGAACGAAAACATAGGTGTCTCCCCTTATCTAAGTAATTGCCTTTAATTCAAAATCGACAAGGACTGACATCCTCATTAAAGATTCACTCAAATCACTTAAAGGTGTTTAAGGTTCAAGAGTAAGTACTCTAAATCGAACCTGAAAAGTTAATCCCATAGGCTTCCCTGAAAATCAAATCTCCACCACTGTCTACGAGATGATACACAAATCAAAAGGTCTTTAATCAGGGTTGGGACGGGGCTTGGGTTAAAAGGTGTGGATAAAGGCTGAATTAGAAGGTTAGAATCGAGACTGACTTGACAAATTGTCTAACTAGAAACACTGAACTAAATATGAATATTGACTTCGAATGAAAACTAATAATATCACTATTGATAATTACTCTATAACAAGGAGTATTTTGATAATACTTTAATATGAGCTTTTTCAACAATTGAAGTTTAAATGCTCTAAGCTCTTTTGTATACTACTAATATTGAATAAACTTGGATTTTTTAAGAACAAACTAAAACAAATATAATAGAAGGAACTTTGATAATTGAAATAACCTAATTTGGCAATTGATCAAATCAATTCTCGACGTAGGGTAGTTAAAGAAATGTTGATAACAAATACAAAGGGATTTTGGGTTAATATTAGTGGGTGAGTCAATAAAGAGGTTGTTACGATTCAACGGGGTTCACTAGGGGTTAATTTGTATGGGTAGGCTTTTTAGGGGAGTGAATCGGGTTAAAACCTCGGTGCCTTTATCATCTCAGTATATCAAATCATTAATGTGGTCTCGACATGTATAAACGAGGCAAGTTTTAGAATAACAGTTCAAAGTTGACACACTCATAATCAATAAAGTGAGCACGAAAAAGAATATATATGCTCTACAAGGCTTAAAATCTCACAAAAAATTATGGGTGTTTTGACATCAATCCTTATGAATTTGAAATTCAAGGTGATACTCAAATTCAGTTCAACGACCCATCAATTTTTTTAATTTTAGAATGTAGACTTATCATGCTCAATTCTCTAGTATCCTTCAAATTTAATCATCAATGCACAATTTACTATGACTTACTCTAAAACATATCAATAGAAATCATAAATCATCAGAAATTTCACCCTAATTAATAATATGAGAAAAATACTTAAGATCAAGACTAAATTTAGGGTTTTGAGAATTATGCAAAAAGTTGGGCACTATTACCCCCACACTTAAGGTGTACATTGCCCTCAATGTACAAAGATAGATAATGAAATTTATATGCCAAATCAAAAAGAGAAGCGGGGAAAGTAATACTCCCTAAAATCTGGATGTTCCCTGGCATCTTTGGTGACAGTGATGGTGTTTTCTATGGGCCTGGTGGAGTGGCTACCAAGAAGCAATTTGCTAGATGAAGAATTTGGGTAGCACAGTGAAGATATATCCAAGAGATCTAGAGATATAATAATAATATACTAATAATAAATTTAAAGATTAAGGAAATAAAAAGAATGAGACTAAGAAGAAAATTGAAATTGAAAGAAATGACTAATAGACTAAGGGGTCCTTATTGTTGGATGGTTTGCGAAGTGGGTGTGACCTCGAAGGCAGTGATGTGTGATTCCCTAGCAGCCTTTAGAACCTAAAACCAAGAAACTAATATGAAATAAATTAAATTAAGCAGGAAAGAAGTATAGATAAGGAAAATAAAGGAGACGAGAAAAGAAAAATAGAACCAAAAAGGTTTTCGAGACCTTTGGCATGTCAATAAAGTGAAGCTGCCGGCATGAACTCATGTTGAGGTGTCCTCTAATGAGATGATGCTTGCGTTTCTTTGGCATGACCTTTGTGTTGTTCAAGTGTCTTGGATCTTTTCTATGAATAGGAAGAAAAATTTGAAAGAAAAGAGAAAGAAGGAATAAGAAAGAAGATGGGACAAAGAGGACGGGCTGTGGGGATTTAAATAGGATTTCAAATCCGGCACGTTCCCACGCCCGTGTACCGAGGGTGTGTCAATTCACACGGCCGTATCGCACAGCCGTGTTGTGGGGTGTGTTGTCCTTCCACGCCCATTTTGTTGGTTTGCACGTCTGTTCCTAAAAAGCCAGTATATGAGCACGATTGGAATGCACGGGCGTGGTCTGTCCGTGCTAAATAAGTCGATATCTTAAATGCACCGTGAAGCACGACAATAGTGCTATTTTGTTGGTGCCCATGCTGTGGGTACTTGGATCCGTGACGTTGGGGGGTGGTTGGGCTGACTTGCACGGCTCTGCTCTATCAATGTGGTAGTTTTGGTGGTCCACACGGCCACGACCACGGCCATGTGTAAGGCTGTGTGGCCTGGAAACCTGCATCTTTGCTTTAATTGTGGAGAGAGAAGAAAGAAAAGAAAAGAAAAGAAAAGAAAAATAATTTTAAGAAATAAAAAGTGTTAGCACTCGGGTTGCCTCCCGGGAAGCGCTTGTTTATAGTCTTAAGCTAGACTGTCCTAAACTTTGAAAAGTTTAGGGTGGTTTAAAAGTTTGAATGTTTTCCCTCTTACTGACAGTTTTATTTTCGTGACAAAGTTTAGGTCGAGAAGCGTTTACCTTGAAATTGTCGAATATTGGATTGCTTACCTCGACTATTTTGTGTGGTAAAACATTGTGCACCTGAAGGAGTATTTCTTCCTTTTTCTTCAGGTCTGTTGAAGTGATGTGAGGATCGACTTTGTCTAACAGCACCTGGTCTCCTATTTTAAAATGATTTGATGTCCCTATGAGCTCTTCTGGTGGTTCCTCAGGTTTTATTTCATGTGGATCCGATTTTTTTTTGGTGTGTATCTTCTGCTCTTCTAAATTGTTGATCGTATGATTTTTTGTTGGCTCAGTTTTGATGCTTTGTGATGTTTCCTACGATGAAGGTTGAATAATTTGATTATCTATTGAAACGACTTTCTTACCTTCATCTTCGTGGTTCGGTGAGAGTCGAGAGCTTGAAGATTGACTGATTCATCTCCTACACGAAGTATGAGTTCTCTTGTGGCAACATCAATTTTAGTCTTGGCAGTTGAAAGAAAAGGTCTTCCTAAAATTAAAGGGATTGAATTTTCCTCATCCATGTCTAAAATAACAAAATCTACTGGGAAGACAAATTTATCGATTTTTACTAAAACGTCTTCAATAATACCCCTAGGAATTCTAACAGTTTTATCAACTAGTTGGATACTCATCCTAGTTTGTTTGGGCTTCCCTAGACCTAGTCATTTAAACAGTGTATAAGGCATGACATTTATACTTGCCCCTAAATCAGCTAACACAATATCAATAGTTAAACTACCAATTAAACATGGAATCGTAAAACTCCCTAGATCTTTTAATTTCTGCGGTAGTCGATTTTGTAGCATTGCTGAGCATGTTGCGTTAAGTTCCACATGTTGCTCTTCATCTATTTTGCGTTTGTTTGTTAAGCGCTATCTTAAAAATCTCCTTGAGTTGGGCATCTAAAAAAGAGCTTCAAGAAGAGGTAAGTTAATGTGTAATTTCTTTAGAACTTTTAGAAACTTACCGAATTGTTCCTTTGAATCATCTTTTTTCAATGCTTCGGGATAAGGTATTCTAGGGTGGTACTCTTTAATTACCAATTTTTCTTGTGCTACCTCAATTTTAACTGTTTCTTCCTTAGTTTCTTGTACTGAGGTGGGCTTGTCTACCTTTGTATCCTCTTGAGATGTGATGCTTGTATCTATTCTTTTGGGTTTATTTCTGTGTTGCTTGGTAGATGTCCTTGTTGACGTTTTGTAACAAGCTTTGTGAGTTGTCCCACTGACTTAGTGATTTCCCCGACTTGTTCCTTGATTTCTTTGATTGATATTCCTTGGTTATCAAGTGTTGTATCAGTTCTTTGGAGATGGGCATCTGTGTCTGCCATGAACTTTTTCAGTATCTCTTCAAGACTCGGATTCTTTTTCGGTGGATAAGGTTGATTTTGGTAATTTGGAAGAGGTTGCTGCCTTTGATTTCCTTGTCCTCCCCACGAAAAATTTGGGTGGTTCCTCCAACCTGCATTATAAGTGTTACTATAAGGATTATTATTAGATCGAAAATTGTTACCTATATAGTTTGTCTTTGTTTTTTGTTCCTGGTAGGGTGGGTACTTAGAATTCACCACATTCCCGCTTGCTTCGCATTGCATGACTGGATGTACCTGTGAAGAACATAAATTATCAAGCTTTTTATTCATTAACTCCATTTGTGTTGACAACATTGTCACTGCGTCTATGTTAAAAACTTCGGCTGATTTTGTCAGTTTAGCCCTTGTAATTTGCCATTGATAGGTGTTCAACGACATCTCTTCAATAAAATCGTAAGCTGCTTCAGGAGTTTTATTATTCAGAGTTCTACCGACTGATGAATCAATCAATTGCCTAGTTGGAGAATTCACACCATTGTAGAAAGTTTGGACTTGAAGCCACAAAGGTAATCCGTGGCGTGGGCATCTCCTTGGGAGATCCTTATATCTTTCCCATGCATCATATAATGTTTCTGCATCATTCTGCACAAAAGAAGATATATCATTCCTAAATTTAGCCATTTTGGCTGGTGGAAAATATTTTAAAAGAAACTTTTCGGTCATTTGATCCCATGTGGTGATTGACCCTCGTGGTAACGAGTTCAACCACTGCTTTGCTTTGTTCCTTAATGAAAAGGAAATAACCGAAGACGTGTGTCATCGTCAGAAACACCATTTATTTTGAAGGTATCACAGAATTCTAAAAAATTAGATATATGAGTGTTTGGTTCCTCATCCTGCAAACCATCAAATTGAACGAATTGTTGAATCATTTGTATTGTGCTAGGCTTTAATTCAAAATTATTAGCAACTATAGCGGACCAACAATACTAGATTACGCTCTGTCAAATTAGGTTTAGCATAATCATACATAGTATGCGGAGCATTCTTCTTCGCATCGTGGATTATTTTCGGCCATCCCTTCTGTAGGATTGGATCTTTGCTATTCTTCTCTTTGATAGTCTAGAGCTCGTCTTATTTCTCTGCGATTTACATGAAGCGGTTGCCTCAATGTCACTTTCAGATTCTAATGGTCCTTTCAGTTTCTTCTACTCATAACTAGAGGTACCGATATGTAAAGAAAGAAAGAAATTTAGAAAACAAAAAAGAAAAATATATGTAAAAAGAGAAATTAAAAATAAAAATAATGGCTAAAGTAATAGAAATAAAGCTTTCATAATATTTTAGAGTTCCCGAATGCGCGCCAAAAACATGATCATTGCAAAATGTCTAATTTTAAAATTTATAAAGAATGATCGAACCTGTGACAAACTATGACAACAATAGAGGCAAGTGCACCTATCGAACAGTAGTATAGTTAAGGCAAGAATATCTTATCGAACCCAAGGAACCTAAAAGTAATACTACTCACTTTCTTTCTATTATTTAGCCTGAAATATTGAGTGATTGGTTGATTTATCTAAAACTAATGAAATACTTTAAACTAAAATGCAAAGATAATCGAATAAATTGGGGAAAGATTTTGGTTATGAAACCTAAATGAAACCTGAATGAGTAAAGCTCTGGCAGAAAACTCTGCTAAAACTTGACGCCCTTGAATAGCCGCCTTGGGGTGTTTATATATACTTTTGGGATATTTTACTTGGCTCCTAAATACTCATAATTTAAGCATAATTCATTCCTAGGTGTTTAAGTAGACTTAGGATTGTGTTTCTTGGGCTCCAAGCATCCTAATCCGAGTGAAATTACTCTTTCTTGCGGTAGGGGCACGATCATGGCACCGTGTAAGTCGTCTTCTAGCTCGTGTCTCTATTCTATTGATTTAGGCACGGCTGTGCACGTCGCGCTATAGGCCGTGCTTCGAGTCTGTCAATTGGGGCATGGCCGTGTAAATCATGGCATGGCCGTGTGAAGTGAATGGCAAGGCACGACCGTGCAGCTTGAAGTCCAGGCTGTGTCGATTTCTTGGGTTGGCCCAATTTGGTCCGTTTTAAGCTTGTTTTACGTTCTTTTATCCTTGGGTGCTTTCCTGAGCATAAGACACGAAAAGAAAGGATTAAGAGCACCTTTTTACATAAATCGAGGATAAATTCATCCAAAAGCATACTAAATGTGGGATTGAAATATGTTACTTTTACAGTTTATCACCAAGGTAATTGGGAGAAATGCTTACCGTTGGTGGAATTTGCCTACAATAACAGCTCTCAGTCAAGCTTGAAAATGGTACCTTACAAGGCATTGTATGGGCGTAAGTGCCGAGCGCCTTTGTATTGGACCGAACTCAAAGAAAACCAAATTCATTAGGTCGATTTGGTCAGGGACATTGAAGAGAAAGTAAAGGTGATATGCGATTGTTTAAAAGCTATTCCTGATAGAAAAAAGTCCTACGCGGATTTGAAACGAAAAGAGATTGAGTTTCAAGTTGGTGGTAAGGTACACTCAAATTTGGCCGGAAAGGCAAATTGAGTCCGCGCTTTATCGGATCGTATGAAATTACCGAGAGGATAGGGCTGATAGCTTATCGTTTATTTTTTTCATCTGAGTTGGAAAAGATTCATAATGTATTTAACATATCTATGTTACATCGCTACCGATCAGACCCTTAGCATGTGATTGTACCAACAAAGGTAGAAATTCAACCGGACATGATTTATGGCGAAAAGCTGGTTAAGATTTTGGCACGAGAAGTCAAACAGTTAAAAAGAAAAAGTATAGCCCCTTGTGAAAGTACTATGGCAAAGACATGGGGTAGAAGAGGCTACATGGGAGCCCGAGGAAGTTATGAGAAACCAATATCCCAACCTTTTTACCGGTAAGATTTTCGAGGACGAAAATCCCTAACGGGGAGAATTGTAACAGCCTAATTTAGGGGCTAGTCAGAATAGTGGTTCCAGAACCACTAATTTGAGGTTGGATAAATTAGTTTTAACATTATTTTATGTGTTATAGCATGATATTATGAATGCATGAAAATTTTGGTGCATTTATTTCAGCGATTGCATGCTTAATTGCGAAAAAGGACTAAATTGCATAAAGTATGAAAGTCTTATTTTACAAGCTAGAGGGGTCAAATAGCTAAGGAATATTAATTGGAGGTCCCTAATGTGCAATTAGGCCCTGTTAAGGGTGGTGGGCCGCCATAGGGACAAAGAAAAGACTTGGTCAATTGGTTAGGTAAAAAACTTGGTGACTAAATTGATTTTAATCATAAAATAAAGAAAAGAATGATATTATTTTTTCTCTCCATATTCTCCACCGAAATTTTTAGCAAAATAAGGGGTTGAGAACTCAAAAATTTTAGCCAAGCTTTTCTCCTTGCAAGTAAGTGTTTTAATGGTCAATCTTTGATGATTTTGTACTTTTAAGACCCTTATAGGTTGAGCTAGCTAATGAAGGGACTATTTTGCAAAATGGTTGAAAAACTAAGGTTTCTCCATGAGAGCATTAGTGTTGATTTCTGAAATTTTATGGAAGAAAATGAGTCGTAGTTGTTAAATAAACAACTTTTGTGAAAGGTGTTTCCATGTAAACACTTAAAAGGACCTTTTTGTAAAGGTTGTAAATAAGTGGTAAATGTATGAAATAATTGATATTGTGAAATTTTATAAGAGTAATAAATGTTCACCTAAGCTTGTTAAAGGAGGAAATTTGATTAGAATTGATTTACGAGCCTAGGGGCAAAATCATAAATTTCTAAAAGATTAGGGATAAAATCATAATTTTTGCTAAAGTATGATTCATGGGTTATTTTAGTTAATATGGTCATTAAACAAGTGAAATTATTATTATAGATCAAGTAACATGAAGCCCGAACCGAAACCGAGACAATGACTACTTGATATCATGAGAAATTTTAGTATTTCTATGGATTTGATTAATGATGCCTCAATGAAAGTATAATGCTATTATATTGACTTGAAGCCCCAGTTGAACATTGGGAATAGTAAGGATACCATTATCACAACGTGAGATAAAGAAGGTCCCGTATAAGACCATGTCTGGGACATGCCATTGACACCGAAGGGAGATCTCGTGTAAGACCATGTTTGGGACATGACATCGAATCGATATATGATCTCGTGTAAGACCATATCTGGGATATGGCATAGGCATCGAGATGTGATCCCATGTAAGACCATATCTGGGATATGACATTGGCATCTTGTTGCATGTATGATAAGATTGAGTATCCTTCTACATTCCAATTAGTTCAACGGGTGAAGAGCTAAGTTTATGTTTAAGATGCAAATGAGTTGATTCCATGTTCAAGAGAGTAAAAGTACTAAAGTTATGTGATGAAGTGATACAAGTACCCAAGAGTAACTTATGAGTAATAAATGCAAAATGTGATATGTGATTTGGTAAGAGTAAGCATGAGTAAATTATGCTGATGAGCTTGAGAACTTGTGTATTATCTAATGTGATGAATGGATGTTATCATGAACCTTTATGTTGCTATCTATTTCATGCAAACTTACTAAGCTTCATGCTTACCCCTCTCATTTCCCTTTTCGTTATGGTATCGCCAATCTAACTCGGTGATCATAGGATGTCAGAGTTCGGAATCACACTATCAACTTCTCTTTGGTATAGCAAAGTTTGATAAATTTTAAGTATGGCATGTATAGGAACTTGGTTATTTTGTGTTATGTCATATTTGTTAGCCAATGTGTGGCTATTAATGTCATTAAATTCATTTTGTAAATGGTCATTGGAAATTAGCCAATACTTGACAAATTTATATATTCAATGATGATGAAGTTTATGAAGTACATGCTTATGTGATGGGATGAGTAATGAGTCAAGTATGCAGATGATGAATGTAGTTTAGACCTATGTTTGTGGATGTCTTGATCTTGGGTATTAGAAGCGCCTTATGGTCATGATGTATGTTGCCTTGAAATGGTATAAGTGTGGTTGCCTTGTGGAGTGGCAAATGGCTTGGTAAATAGCCTTACAATTGTCCAAATGGGTAGACACACGGCCAGCCCCATGGGCGTGTTGCTAGGCCGTGTGTCCCCCTGCATGCTAGGTTGGCATGTCAGAGTGCCTAGTACTAAACATAACAGCTGAGACACGACCGTGTGTCTCAACCGTGTGGAAGACACGGCCATAGAACATGGGCGTGTACCCAGGCCTTATGAAGTCTACACCTGAATTTAGGAATTTAATTCGCCACACGGTCTAAGGACATGGGCGTGTGCCTTGGCCGTGTGATCTTATTGAGATAATGATGTTAGAAACAGAATGTCAAGATTTTACACACGGGTTAGGACACGAGCACGTCTAGGCCGTGTGAGGGACATGGGTCATGGACACAGGCATTTGTCCAGCTGTATGAAACCCCTGTGGGTCCGAAATGAAAAATAAAATCCACACAGGCTAGGAACATGGGTGTGTGTGACCGCATGGCTTGCCTACACGGGCGTGTTCCCCTTCACACGGGCGTGTGGCCCTGTTTTGTGTAAAAAATTTCTAAGTGTTCAAAAGTTTCTGGTTTAGTCTCGAACCATTCCGTATGTATGATTAGGGTCTCATGGACCTATGATAGGGACGTTATGATCTCGAATAAGAAGTTTTTAGTTGAAATGAAATTTTATGACTCAATGTTGCATGTTTGAGCGAGGTAAATACGGTAATGCCTTATACCCGGTTCTGGCGTCGAATACGAGAAAGGGATGTTACAGTTATCACTATTAGTAATATTTTTATTATTACATAATAATACAAGAAACACACTCATAGTGGGTCAACCCAATATTTTGTTTTCTAACACATACTCATGTATTGATTTTGATATCTCTATGTTGATGATAACTCTTTGTCATCAATCAACTACACATTAGTCTCAATGAATTATTGTTGTCCAAGCCCATAATAATACTTAACTAAGGACCTTTTAAGAATATTCATATTTTCTTAGAACTGTTTTACAATTTAGTTTATTTATATACATAGAAAAAGAAACTGAAATAATAATGACAATGCCTTATATTAATAAACAAGGTAAAACATGTATGTGATTACAATCATAACATGATTGGTCTTTAAGAATACTCTAACATTCATATCACATGATGCCGTGGGTCTCAACCTCATGGTCTTACACTTTTTTTTCATATCATGATCTACCGGTATGGTTAGCAATATAACTGCCCCACTAAAGGGATTACAGAGGGACATTTACACATCATTCACTTACTTGAAATCATTCACTCACCTGATTGATTCAAACCTTTTTTATATCAAGCTATACCTGCATACTCACTCATCATATTATATTCCAATAGAACTTCATACACATCATCATAACATTTATATCTTTCTTATTATGCTTCTGACATTTATTAATTACTATAGATATCATCATCATTTAGATATACTTTTATTTGTACAGTACACATGTCAGAGTTGAGCTAGAGACTCACCTTGAAACTCACCTACTGTAGTTCGAAGCTTTAGACTTAGACATCCTTCTTGAATAAGCAAAAACAAGTACTTAAAGACCATAAGAATACCAATTTAAAACTCATTTACACACAAATTTCTATCATCTCAATTGTTGACAACCCCCATGCAAAGCCTTGTGATTACAACTTACTAATTATTTACCCCTTACAGACTTACTCTTTCAGAACTTAACATGTAGAGCTGTAATACTTACCCCAAGATGGAATGACCATTGATTAAACTAAGAGCCTTTGCTTTAAGCTTAAGAAAGAAGAGAAGAAAAAGTATCAGATAGTATCATTGAAGGAAGAAGAAAAACTCTCTTACGAATCCTTCTAACACACACATATATAACCAATTTCCTCATAGTAGAACTTAACAAGTGTCACCAATTTTAGAATTCGTCCTCCTTAATGGTGTACAATTTCCGAGAGAAACATAAAAGAGAACCCTACATAATAGATATTAGGCTAGTCTATCCAGTTGGTTTCTTACTAGGTCACTTAACAACCCACCAACACAATACTAAGGTAAATAGGGCGTACTATACCTTTGACGATAACTCATACCATAATTACCACTTCTCTTAACAAAACCTTTCTCTTTAAATAATAGAATAATATAAAATAGAATCATCACTTACTTACACAATGATTACTATACAACAAAGAAACAAATAGGGTGATTATATTTCTCCAAACAATTTATTTCACCACATACACACCTTAATATTGGATCCGTCGGACTTGGGGTGTGACAATAAATCTATGTTTTCATGCTTGAAGTAGTGATTTATGCTTTTTTTTTAGTATTTTTTATGACATCTTAGATATCTAAATAATGTTACATGGTCTTGTAGGACAAATGGAGAACTAAAGAAGCAGATTCGGGCTGAAATTGCTACCTATGTTGTGACACCAAGACACTAATGTCGAGGCACCGAAGATAGAAGCAAAAACAAGTCATGCAGTAAAATTACATGCTGTGTCCCGACACGCCCCCTGATGTGTCGCGACACCAACCTACGTTGCAACACGATTTCTGCATGACCCAAAAATCCTTGCATGTGACACCTATGCTTTTAGGGCAATTAGGAGTATTTTTCCTAGTCGAACTCTAAGTACTTCAAGGATAGTTTAGGCACTTTAATATTCTGAGTTTAGCCTATATAAAGGCTATTGTAACCATAATAAACACACAATTGGAGGGAGACAAAAATTATTCTTAGGTTTTTATTTCATTCCTAGTTTTTACTTAGTTTATTTTATGTTCACGTAATCTGAAGATCCAATTCTAATGTTAGATGATCACAAGCAAAGATCGCTTCAGAGCTTCACTTTTACATTGATGAAATCCATGAGCTATCTTTCCTTTATTCTATTCTTTATATCTCTTTCTTTAACATTGTTAATTGAATGTCTGTGCAAATATTAGAATCAATTTATGCTTTATACATATTTCACATGTTTCAATTGTATTAACATAATTAATTGATTAATAGGTAGATTTTAATTAGATTGGTTGGATCTAGTTGAATGCAATTAAACCCTAAGCTTGACAACCCTAAAAAGTCATTTAGGTAAGAATTAACTCGAAATCAATATTGCCTACCAAGGATCACTTAGCAAATCATTGCTTAGGGAAGGAAGAACTTAAACCCTAGGATTGACGACCTTAATAAGTCATGTAGGAAGGAATTAACCCGAAATTGATATTGCCTATCTATAAAAACCTTTCCCTACCTTGGATTGAATTGTGTCATCAAGAGGTGATTAGTTCTTACCCATTAGTTAGGTTAGTAGAAGGCTCAGAAGCCCTGCTAGGTTAATTAGTAACCAACTATTTAGAAACCTACATCAATCATAATCAGGTAAAACAACTGGATTTAGGCTAAAGGAACTTGCATATTCGAAACAAGGGATAGAGAAGCCGATACATGAACTTAGGAATAGATTTAGGTTTATGATTTGGTGTAATTCGTTGTAGCAGAATAAATTAGTTTTCATATTTAATGACCTTGAATACGATCAATTCTATTATGTTTTGGTTAGTTTTTCTAGTTTAGTTTCAATTTAATAAAAAGTGTAATTTGAGTAGTTTTATGACCTTAGGGGTCGAAAGAGGCTTAAGTTAGAACTAACATACTAGTGAGTGTGCATGGCACCATTCAAAGGGATGAGAACTCAAGGCTGGTTGTCGTGCTGCAACAGAGAGTCCAATACAACAACATAGTGAACAAAGTGCCAAAATTCCAAGACTCCTTTTGGTGTTGTGACACAACCAGTGGATGTCACGACACACCCTTAAAGCTGACTTGAGCCAAGCAAACTGCCTTCGATGTTGGGACACAGGTAGTGGATGTTGCGACATTGGCCCTACGAGAAGAATTACGAGTGAAGGGCATTTTGGTATATACAATGGAAATTAAACTAAAAACATCAACCGACCTAGGGCTAAGGCCGATGACCAACTCTAACATTATAAATAGACTCATAAGAGACTTGAGAAAATACTACTTTTGTAACTTAGAATTTTATTTTCAGTTTAGTTTTCAATTTCTAGTTTTTTCTTAGAATTAGGATTTATTTTCAGTTGTTTTCATTCATGTTCATCGGAAGATCTGATTTGTAAATCCAATGCAAACACTATGGATTGTTGAGCTTCAAATATTCAATACAATCGAGATTTATTCTTAAACTCTTATTCTTGATTTGTTCATATTTTTTATTTTTTATCAAGTTTACATTGTTTATGAAATCCAAGAGGAACTAATCCTCTAATAATGGATTAATTAATAGAAATGTGTTTAATTAATTTCTATATAGGGTTTTCTTAGTGGATCAACTATTTAGGATAGGAAGAACTTAAACACTAGGCATGACAACTCTAGTAAGTAATCTAGGTGGAAATTAACCAAAAATTAGTATTGCCTATCTGTGAACCCCTTACCCCAATTCGATCTAGACTGTGAAGTCGAGAGATAAGTAATTCTTGCAAACTCGTTAGTTTAGTGGAAGATCAAGAGATCCTGCTAGGGTAATGACTAGTTGATTGAGTAGAAACCTAAAATAGAAATTAGTTATGACCACCAAAGTGAGCTAATCACCCATGCTTAGATTTTGTTTAATTAAATCTTAAGTTTTCTGGCTCAATTTATTTTGCATGTTCATTTCTTTTATTATATTCATAAATAGTTTATTTACTTTAGGTTCTTCGTAATATAATTTATTTAAACTACTAATTAGATCTATTTTCGTTTAGGTTAATATTAATTTAGTATTTGCCTCCCTTGGGTATGATCCTCGAAGTACTCACCTATTTCGTTGTAAAAAATTATATTACAACCTGACTTGTATACTTGAGGACACCGCCTCAAATTCCATATTTTTAAGAGTTGTATTCACACTCTGGACATTAGTCTATTAGGAGGCGTTTAGTTTAATTCAATTTATTTTCTTATAATTATCATCTTGCTTCCAGATTAACACTACTAATTCATGACACAAGTAGATTATTTTTTATTTTGAGTAATTGACTTAATAGCAGTTGTAACACCCCTTACTCGTATTCAACGACAGAACAGGGTACGAGGTATTACTAGACTTATACGCAAATAATTATGCTATACTGAAACATGACTTTCCACCCTAATTTGAAACTTTTCATAACACCTCTTAAACAGGCCTATGAGGCCTCAATCACACTTTAGGAATGGTTCGGGATCAAATCGAACTCTTTTAAAGATCACTAGAAAGACTTAGAAAATTTCCATTAAACAGTCCACATGCCCTGTAAAGGAAGAGACATGCCCGTGTGGCATATCACATGCCCATGTTCCACACCTGTGTGGATTTATTTTTCAATTCGAACCTACAGAGGTTTTCACATGGCCAGACACACGCCCATGTCCCTGGCTCGTGTCCCTCACATGGCCTCGACACACCCGTGTGCAAAAACCTTGGCATTATTTTCTGATGTCATCACCCCATAAATGTCACACGGCCAAGGCATACGCCCATGTCCTTCAGCCGTGTGGCAAATTAAATTCCTAATTTCAGGTGCATACTTCACATGACCTGTGCACACGCCCATGTCTATGGTCGTGCCTTCCACAAGGCTGAGACACACGGCTGTGTCTCTGCCCATGTGTTTTACTACTGAGCGTATTGACTTGCAAACCTAACATGCAAGGGGACACACGGCCTAACCACATGCCCACGATGCTAACCGTATGTCACACACGACCTAAACACACGCCCGTGTGGAGAAGAACAAGGGTATTTTCCAAGCTCTTTCAATCACCCCAACTCATACAAACACAAAGCATATTAAACCTTCAACCCATTCATGTATAAATAAACTAAGTAAACAACTCATGCAACTTGCACAATTATGAATAACCTCATCTTTTCATAGATTAATAAGAAAGAGCCACCAACTATGGCCTTATACAAAAGAGTTCATCTTTGAATGAGCCAACACGTTTGGCCAAAACAATATGACATTCACTAAGTCTAGTCCCTATACATGCAATACTCAAAATGATAAGTCTAACTATACCAAGATGTGCTGATAGTGTGGGTGATCTTTTGATTATCTTCGTATCCCGAGCTGGCTTTTTGACATTATAAAACAAGGAAAAGAGAAGGGAGTAAGCTTTAAGCTTAGTAAGTCTATATGTAAACAATAAGAATCATAGCACAATAATAATTAGTCAAACATTACATGCCATGTAATAAAAATTCATATCCTCATAATCATGCTTACTCATTTCGAATCTTACCACATCCCAAACACATATCATAAACATTGCCCACAATTACTTGCACATTTACCCTGCACTTATCACACAAAGCCACATGAAATATTTACTTAAACAAGTTTCTCGATGAACCCTTCGAAATGATACAAGATACCCAATGGTTTTGCACACAGCCCACCATTAGTCAATAATAGGGTGGTACCGCACATAGCCCACCAAATATTAATAAATATGATGGTATCGCAGGTAGCCCATCATTAATAAATAATAAGGTGGTATCACACTCAGGCCACCAAAATTTATATTTTTACGAATATTCATCCGTACCCATATTTCTTTTCCGAAGGTTCATCCCAGACTTTCCACATTTTCTACTATTTCACTAATTCTCACCAGTAACTAATTACATCCACACATTACGTTAATAGTTAAAACATAAGAATTAGGGATGTATCGTTTACACATAAACTTACCTTGATGCAAAATATGTTAATTCATGGCTTAGTCCGTAACCTTGCCTTTTCCTCGGTCAAGGTTGTTTCCGCGTTCTTCTTGATCTAAAATAATGAAATTCACTCATTTAATCACTACATAAATCAAAACACTTCAAAATTTCTACTTTGGCAAATATGACAATTTTGCCCTTATACTTTGGAAAAATTATAATTTTGCCCCTATGCTCGTAAATCATTTTTGATCAAATTTCCTCATCAAACAAGCCTAGCTGAACATTTATTACTCTTATAAAAATTCACAATGCCAATCATTTCATGTATTTACTACTCAATTTGCAACCTTTACAAATAGGTCCTTTTAGGTGTTTTCATGGTAACACATTTCACAAAAGTTGTTTATTTAACAACTAAGACTCCTTTTCTTCCATAAAAATGTAGCAAACAACATAAATGATCACATGGAAAAACTCTAAACTTTCAATCATTTTGCAAAATAGTACCTTCTTTAGCTAGCTCAAGCTTTAGGGGTTCCAAAAGTACAATTATTATCAAGAAAGACCTCAAAAATCACTTACTAGCAAGGAGAATGAGTTGCTAAAGTTTCAAGCTCTTCAAGGCCCTTCTTGAGTGTAAAGATCGGTAGAAGAAGAAGAGAAATGAAAAAGATGATAGCCTTTTCTTTATTTTATCTTATTTTATTTATTTAGTCACCTAATGCCACCAAATATTGACCAATTTAATGCCCTTGTCCCCCTTGGCTGGCCATCACCTATAAGAAGGCCTAATTGCACTTTAAGGACCTCCAATTTCATATTCCATAGCTATTAGACACCTCGAGCTTGTAAAATGAAACTTTTGTACATTATGTGATTTAGTCATTTTTCGCAATTAAACATGCAATCACAAAAATAAATGCACCAAAATTTTCATGCACCCATATAATTATGCCATAACACATAAAAATTATTAAAACTAATTTCTCTGACCTCAAATTAGTGGTTCTGAAACCACTATTCTAACTAGCCCTAAAATGGGGTTGTTATAATTCTCCCCCTTTTAAACATTTTTGTCCACGAAGATCTTACTAGTAAAGAGGTTTGGGTATTGTTCTCTCATGGCTTTCTCTGGTTCCCACGTAGCCTCTTCTACACCTTGTTTTTGTTATAACACTTTCACTAAGGCTATACTTTTGTTCCTCAACTGTTTAACCTCTCGAGCAAAAATCTTAATTGGTTCTTCTTCATAGATCATATCTGGTCGTATCTCAATTTTGGTTGGAGGAATCACATGCGAAGGATCGAACAATATCATCTCAACATTGAAACATGAAACACATTGTGTATTCTCTCTAACTCTGCCGAAAAAGCCAACCGATATGCTACTGGTCCAATCCTCTCAATAATTTCATACGGCCTTATGAATCGCGGACTCAATTTGCCCTTTCGACCAAATCTCAATATTTTCTTCTACGGAGATACTTTCAAAAGTACCTTGTCGCTCACCTGGAACTCAATTTCTTTTCTCTTTAAATCCGCATATGACTTTTGTCGTTCTAAAGTATCTTTTAGACTATCCTGGATCTCTTTTACTTTCTTCTCGGTTTCTCTAACTAGATCAACCCCATGAATTTGTTTCTCACCAAACTCGGTCCAATACAAAGGAGTTCGGCATTTGCGACCATATAATGCTTCGTATTGTGCCATCCTTCTACTCAATTGATAACTGTTGTTGTAGGCAAATTCAACCAAAGGTAGATATTTTTCCCAACTACCTCGAACTCTAAAACACAACATCGGAGCATATCCTCAAGAACTTGAATCACTCTTTTGGATTGGCCATCAGTTTGTGGATGGAATGCAGTACTGAAATTTAATTTCGTATCGAAGGCTTCCTGCAACTTCTTCCAAAGCCTCGAAGTAAACCTTGGATCTCTATCCGAGATAATAGATATAGACACCCCATGTAATCTCACAACCTTAGCAATATACAGTTCAGCCAACTTGTCGAGAGGGTAATCAACATGTACCGGTATAAAGTGAGCCGATTTCATTAATCTATCAATGACAACCCATACAACATCTTTCTTTTTTGGAGTCATAGGTAACCCTATTACGAAATCCATTATGATTCCATCCCACTTCCACTCGAGAACCATCACTGGCTGAAGAAATCCCAAGGTACTTGATGCTCGGCTTTCATTTGTTGACAGATCAAACACTTTGTAACAAACTCAGAGATATCTCTTTCCATACCCGGCCACCAATACAACTTCTTCAAATCATTATACATTTTGGTGCTGCCCGGATGTACTGACAAGCAACCATTGTGTGCTTCATGTAAAATTTCTCGAATTAACTCGTTGTCTTTAGGTACACAAATTCTTTCATGGAACATCAAAAAATCTTCTGAACCAATCCAAAATCGGAATTATTCCCCGATTCGCACTGAGCTATCTTAACTTGCATCTCACTATCATTCTTATGAGCTTCACGTATTTGCTGAAGAAATAAAGGTCTAGCCTTCAACTCGGCCAACATAACACCATCATCAAACAATGCTAAACTTGTACTTACAGCTCTCAAAGCATACAAGGATCTTCTACTTAAGGCATCTACAACCACATTCACTTTCCCCGAGTGCAAATTGATTACTAGCTCATAATCTTCAGTAATTCGAGCCACCGCCATTGTCACAAATTCAAACCCTTTTGGTTCATCAGGTACTTCAAACTTTTGTGATCAGTAAAGATTTGACATTTCTCACCATACAAGTAATGACGCCAAATCTTCAAGGCAAAAACAATAGCAGTCAACTCCAAATCGTGAGTCAAATAATTCTTTTCATGTAGTTTTAGTTGTCTTTAGGCATACGCTACCACTTCCCCCTCTTGCATCAACATGTACCCAACACCATTTAATAATGCATCACTGTAAACCACAAACTCCTTTCCTAACTCTAGTTGTACTAAAATCGGTGCATCCGTCAACAATGCCTTCAATCTCTCGAAACTCAGTTGGCATCTCTCAGTCTATTCAAATTTAACATCTTTATGTAATAATTTCATCATCGGTGTAGCAATATGGAGAACCCTTTAACGAACCGTCTGTAGTAACCCGCTAAACCCAAAAAGCTCCTAGTCTCTGACACATTCCTCGATGATTTCCACTCCACAATAGCTGAGATCTTACCCGGATCGACTCTAATTCCATCGTCCGACACGATGTGTCCTAAGAATCCAACCTCTCAGAGCTAGAACTCACTCTTGCTAAACTTAGCATACAACTGCTTGTCTCTTAGAGTCTGTAAAATAGTTCTCAGGTGCTCCGCATGTTCACTCTCACCTTAAGAATAAATTAATATGTCATCGATAAAATAACTACAAATTTATCCAAGTATAGTCGGAAGATACGGTTCATTAAATCCATAAAGATCACAGGAGCATTCGTTAAGCCAAATGGCATGAGAAGGAACTCATAATGGCCATACCTCGTCTGAAACATAGTTTTCGACACATCTTGCTCCTTAAACCTCAACTGGTAATAGCCAGACCTCAGGTCTATCTTAGAAAACACCGTAGCTCCCTTCAATTGGTCGAACAAATCATAGATCCTTGGCAAAGGATACCTATTCTTCACTGTCACCTTGTTAAGTTGTCTGTAGTCTATACATAATCTCATCGACCCATCTTTCTTTTTCACAAAAAGTAATAGAGCACCCCACGGTGAATAGCTCGGTCTTGCAAAACCCTTATCTAATAACTCTTGCAACTAAACCTTCAACTCTTTTAACTCCAATGGTGCCATCCCTATACGGGGAAACTGAAATAGGTGCTGTACCCAGAACTAACTCAATGCCAAACTCGACTTCTCTAACAGGAGGCAATCCAGGTAACTCTTCCAGAAACATGTCCGGATACTCGCATACTACTGGCACTGATTCAATCTTTACTTCTGACTCTTGAGTATTCAACACAAAGGCGAGATAGGACTCATACCCCTTTCTCAAGTATTTCTTAGCTACCATAGATGAAATCACTACAAGCATATCATCCTATTTACCTAATTCAACCTAAATGACATCTCTATTTACACATCTCAATTCAATAAACTTACTACCACAGTTTACTAAAACATTATATACAGTTAACTAATCCATACCAAAAATTAGGTCAAATTCATCAAACGGCAATAACACGAGATTAGCCGAAAAATAATGACCTCTAACTGTCAAAAGACAATTCCTGCTCACTTTGTCAACTAGCACATGTTTGCCTAAGTTTGACACTTTTATCACAAATTCTGTAGACTCAACAATCATACTCATGCTAGATACCAATTTCATGCAAATATAAGAATGGGTAGACCCTGGATCAATCAAAGCAGCAATAGAGATATCATGAAGAGAAAAAGTACCCATTATCACGTCTAGAGATGATGCCTCTTTGATGGTGGTTGAAAAAGTCTTAAAAAATTATATAATGAGTAATCGAGCCTAGAAACTAACTATCACCATGATTGAGGCAAGCTCACCTATCGAATAGTAGTATAGTTTAGTGGCAAGATCGAATTGTCAAACCCAAAGGAACCAAAAGTACTAATACTAACTTTCTTTTTATTATTTAACCTAAGAATTAAGAGAATTATTGTTTAATCTAAAATTAACTAACTACTAAGCTAAAGATGCTAAGACACAGAGAAGGAATTGGGAAAATACTTGTGGGAAAACCAATTGATTAAGACAATACCCGAGGAAGAATCCACCTAGACTTCACGTGTTATCTAACTCTAAACCAGACTATTTATTCACTTGACTTGATCCGTAGGATTCCCTAATGTATATTAATACCTCTCTCGAGGCTACTAACATCTAACCCTAGGTTGATTAATTTAAATCTCTTTTAATTAAAACCCCTAGAATTGCATTAACTCGATCTATAGACTCCCATATTAGGTTTGACCCTAATCCGACAGATTTTCTTTATCCTATCTCTAGGGTTGCGATCAACTCCGCTTAACTATGCTACATCTACTATTAAACAGGGAATATTCCTCCTTTGCCTAAGCACATCAATATTTGAATCAATATCAGGAAATATCAAAACAAGAATTAAGAACACATAGTTAAGAACAAATCAAGTATTTATCATATAGTTCAGAAAATAATAACAAGATCCGTCTTAAGTTTCACCCCCCTCAGGTATTTGAGGGGTTTAGTTCATAATCATAAAAGAATACATCTCAGAAGAAAATATAAAACAAAACATAAGAAATACCCTAAAACCCCTTCACGAAATTGACGGAGAGATCCTCAGTCTTGAGTATGACTCCAGCTTCTTGAAATGAATCAATTGGCTTTCTTCGAGTGAATCCCACAATTTGGCCTCTCTGGCTTGGCTCCTTGGCCTAGCTGAACGCCCCCTTTAAGGTTGGACTCTAGGGTGTTTATATAGGCTTTTGGAATGTCTTTCTTTGCCTCTAGGTACCCTAAATCGATGGAACTCTTCTTTGCTGGGCAGGGACACGCCCGTGTGGCACGGTTGTGTGATTCTGGGCCAGGCTATCGTCAGATCTACTAAGGAGGCACTACTATATGATTTAGGCCTATACCATGTGCAATCGTACTTTGGCCCATTTTCTCTATTTTTGGCCCATTTCTCATTCTTTTAATCCTTCAGTGCTTTTCCAAGTATAAAACATGAAATTAAAGGATTAGGAGCACCAAATTCCACAATTTAGGAAATAAATCATCCAAAAGTATGCTAAATATGGGATTAAAATATGAACATATTACGGTTTATCAAATACTCCCACACTTAAGCATTTGCTTGTCCTCAAGCAAAATTTTCAACTCACAATTAGAATTAACTTCCCTCAATTCATAATTCCCGTTAACAATGTTTCATCATAATTCATGGATAATTTATACATGGATAATTTAATTCAAAGAATCCTAAAGATTCAATCAATCAAAGTCATAAGTTTATAGCACGAAAACATTAGTGTTTCCCCTTATTCGAATAATTACCTTTGATTCAAAACTAACAAGGATTGGCATCCTCACTAAAGATTCAGTCAAATCACTTAAGGTGTTTAAGGTTCAAATTAAAGCACTCATCAGTCAAACATGAAAAGTTAATCCCATAGGCTTGCCTGAAAATTAAATCTCCACCACTATAAAATGAAATGATACACAAATCAAAAGGTCTTTAAAGGGTTGTAATGGGGCTTGGTTAAAGGTGTGGATATAGGCTGAATTAGAAGGTTAAAATCGAGATTGAATTGACAATTTACCTAACTAGAAACAATAAACTGATAATAAATAATTACATCAATTGAAAACTTGTAATACTAATAATACGAGCTTCTTCTTCAAGATGTTGAATTTAAATGTATAAGCTCACTTAATCATAGAACTAATAATGAATATACTTCAATTTTTTTAAGAGCAAATCAAGTAAATACATAATATAAGATGAATTTAGCTACTAAATAAAATAATTAAGCAACTGATCAAATCAAGTCTCGATAGAAGGGTAGTCAAGAGAAATGGTGATAACAAATACAAGATGGGTTTTAGATTAATATTTGTGGTTGAATCAATAAAAGGTTGTTAGGATCAAAGGGGTTCACTAGAGGTTAATTTTGGAGGTAGGCTTTTAGTGGAGTGAGTGGGTTAAATTCTAAGTGCCTTTATCATCTATGTATATCAAATCAATGATGTGATCTTGATATGTATAATCGAAGCAAGTTCTAGAATAACAAATCAATATTGGTACACTTATAATCAATAAAGTGAGCACGAAAAGAATGTATGCTCTAAAAGGCTCAAGATCTCACAAAAATTATGGGTTTTTTATATCAACCTTGTAAATTTCAAACTTCAAGGTAATATTCAAATTTAGGTAGACAACCTAATAAATTTTTAATTCTGAAAAATAGACTTATCATGCTTGATTCTCTAGTCTCCTAAAGTTTATGTAACATTGAAACCCGCCCAAACGTTAGGACCGAATACGAATTAGATTACTGGAGAAAACTTTTGAAAACCATTTTAAAACCAATTTAAGGTTTGTTGAAAACTTCTCGTTTTAAGCTATCTTGTCGAAAACCTTCTTGGACTAAATTGAAAATTTAATTAAGTCAAGTTATTATACAAACTTGGATGTGCTGATGGCACGATAAATCATTTTTCGTGTTAATTTTAAAAAAAACGCGTGATTCAAATTTATAGTAAAAATAAAAAAATATCCAACATATAAGAAAATAATCAAGTAAAGTATAATGAGGCCTTATTACATCCAAAATAAAACAATCCAATAACAAAATTTAAAATAACTAAAATTAAAGTCCATTTAATTTTAAATCCACCGCATGGCCTCCTCAAGTCCCTCGGCTCCATGTCCGCGATCTAAGCATCACCTGAAAAATAATGGAGAAGGTGAGTCACCAAGACTCAGTATGTAACCCTTCCCCCGTTTTAAAACATTTTTCACACACAACATATAACAATTAATATGCAGAATATTTAATTCCCGACCTAGCCATCCAAACGCCACTGTCTACCCCGTTGTGGTACCAAACCACTGGTGGTGCCAAACCACTGGTGACATATAGTCACAATGTGTTACCAAAACACTGGTGTCCGTAGACACAGATCATTTGATGGGGCCAACCCATCGTGTGATACCAAATCACTGGCAGACGATCCCATATCTCAAGTGGGGCCAACCCACGGTGGTGTTAACCACAGGGACAAGTCGCTATTGAGGTACCAAACCTCTGGAGGTACCAAACCTCTGGTGACATATAGTCACGGTGTGTTACCAAAACACTGGTGCCCGTCGGCACAATAATACTGCCCCCTCCACTCATCAACCCATATCACATTCATAACAGAGTTCATACATTTATCACATGTATTAAATAAATCATGCTTCCCAAAAGCATCACAATAATCTCATATAAATAGAGACTTACCGAGGTTCTCGCTTGTACCATTTAAGGTACCAAATCCATATCTACATCAAGCAGATTCACAAACAACAAATATTTATCACACATAGTAACTGCTATAAGTGTGTATGTACACACCTGTCACCACTGGATAGTCTAAATCCTGAAAAGAAGTGCCGACCACCCTAGATCTATCGCCTATATTCGCCAAGACATGTGTTAGTACATTCGCCAAATCAATCAATTTTAAGGGTTCTCCTTTTGAACCGAAACCTTACCTTACGCTTTTGGATAATCAATCACAATACTCGATTCCGAATCGCTTCATCAATTACCACGGTTAGTAAACAAGCCATTAGCCTTGACTTTTAAATATTTGCAAACTAAATCCCATGAAAACCGATTCTTACCAACACTTACCACTTGATTGGTCACGAATGACGGCTTGCTCTGTCGATTCCCAAAATCCCGGAACACCTAGATAGATTAAATTTTCAAAACAGATACCTAGCACCTTGTAAATAAAAAGCCGATATTGGCCCTTAATTCTTGAAGAAAAATCGACAAAGATAGGGAAAAAGGAAGCATAGGCATTCGGCCAACTCACCTTACCAAACAATCGATTGAACACTAGCGAGATCCCGATGTGCCTAAGCCACTATACCATTCGCCAAGGTAAGAAAATAAGAAAAAGAAATCCAGCACTTCCAAGGAGTTATTCGGTCAAGGGAGAAAGAAATCAATGGAAGAGGATGGTGTTAACAATTTCGGCTCAAGGGAATTTTGAAAAGAGGAGGTGTAGAGGAAAAGTGATTTCGGTTTAACAATGAAGAGGAAGAAAAGAGTGAAAGTTTGGCTAGAATTCAAGAATAGAATGATTTGAGAAAGAATGGAAAAAAAGAAAAAAAAAGGATTATCACCAAGTGAAGGCTAGCCAGAAAATAGCCTTAATAATTTGACATTATCCCTCCCCAAAGTCCTTGCCGTCCACTCCACTAAGGAGTCCCAAACACTACCATCTTCTTAATTGATTTAAAATAATTTGAATTTAATCCTCATAATCACCTAGTAAATCAACTAATATCTCCTTTATCCACTTATAATAATATCCTTGATTTCTACTTATTATCCAATGTTATTAATAAAAATAAAATAAAAAGAAGGAGAGTTCAAAGAGAAAGGACTCTCCTCTCCTATGCCGTCCAAAATAAGAACAAAAGAGGATTTTTGACTCGAACACAAGCTCTCCTTGCTCCTTGGTGGCGTCACATGTAGCTCTTAAGTGGACTTACTTTGCCACTTAGTCTAAGCTCATTTATGTCCAAATTATCCCCATTTATTCTTATAACACCCTCTTGCTAAGGCTCCCTACCTTAAAAGTTAAAAACTAAAATTTCCTACTAAATCGAGCCAACACAAAGCCATAAATTGATCATTATTATTCCATAAATAATGACATGAGTTCATACATAAGAAAAATAATTTATTTCCAAATAGCCCGTTTTTGGGATGTTCAGATTCTACCCCCTTAAAATAAATTTTGTCCAGAAATTCCTTGATCAAAAGCAGATGGGGTATTGTTTGCGCATCACATCCTCGGGCTCCCACGTGGCCTCTTCCATCTGTGGTTCCGCCATAGTACTTTCACTAAAGTCTCGACTTCCCTCGTAAAACCTTCACATCTCGATCCAAGATCTGGCGGTTCTTCTTGAAAGATAAGTCCGCATCCACCTCGATCTACGCCCTTTGGCACAACGTGCGATGGGTCCGACCGATACCGTCTCGGCATTGATCGTGAAAGGCGTTATGTATCGACTCGATTACGTCGGCAACTCTAGGCGATAAGCTACCGGTCCCACTAAACTTTACAAGCGTATATGGGCCAATGAACCTTGGGCTCGGCTTCCCTTTTCGCCCAAATCTCAACACCTTTTCCAAGGCGACACCTTTAGAAAGACCTTGTCTCCACACATACTCCATTTCCTTGCGTTTGAGATCGGCATAAGACTTACGCCTATCGATGCTTCCTTGAGGCGAGACCGAATCACTTTGACTTTGTCTTGATCTCGCTACCAATTCGGGCCCAACACTTGTCGTTCACCCAACTCCGTCGACACGTCGGAGTTCGGCATTCCAAATCCATACGATTGCTTCGTATGGTGCCATCTGAATACTCGCTTGGTAGCTATTGTTGTAGGCAAACTCGGCCAAAGGTAAGAATTCCTCCCAACTACCTCGAAATTCCAAGACACAACCCCTCAGCATATCTTCTAAGATCTGTATGACCCTTTCGGACGCCGTCCGTCGAGGATGGAAAGGCATCTTGAAATCAACCGCGTACTCCAACGATGTAACGCTTTCCAAAACCTCGAAGTGAACCTTGGGTCCCTATCAGAGATAATCGTCACGGGTACACCATGCAATCGACTATCTCGCCACATACAACTTTGCTAACCACGGGTGAGTAGTCCATTCTCACCGGTATGAAGTGGTGATTTAGTCGACGGTCTCACGATTACCCAAAGCGCATCTTTCTTCTTTGGCGTAAGGGGTAGACCAGCGGCGAAATCCATAGTGATCCGCTCCCACTTCCATTGAGGAATCTTTACCGGTTGAAGTAGCCTCGATGGTAGCGGTGTTCACCTTAACTCGTTGACCGTCAAACACTTCCCTCGAATTACGTTATCTCACGCTTCAACCCGGCCACGAATCTGTTTAGTAGATCTCCATACATCTTGCTTCCTCCGGATGCATAGCGTATGAAATGCTATGAGCATCCTGGAGAATTTTCCGCCTCAACTCCATATCTTTTGGCATATAAGGCCGTCCTTGAAAACATAGCACCCCATCACTAGTCACACTATACCCCTCTAAACCACCATTCTGAACTTGTATTCTCTTCGCATTTAACCCTTCATCCACTAACTGTTTGTTCTTAATCTCCTCGATCCACGTTGGCTTAACTTGAAGCTCTGCCAAAAGGCTTCCATCGTCATATAGGCTCAACTGAGCAAACATAGCTCTTAAGTCGGCCACAACATTCCGGCTCAACGCGTCGGCCACCACGTTAGCCTTACCCGGATGATATTCGATGGAACAGTCGTAGTCCTTCAACAGTTCAATCCATCGTCGCTGTCTTAGATTCAGATCATACGTATGGAAGATACCTCAAACTTTTGTAGTCCGTGTAAATTACCGACTTCTCCCCATAAAGATAATGTCTCCATATTTTCAGGGCGAAGACGACTGCGGCTAACTCCAGGTCGTGAGTTGGGTAGTTAACCTCATGCGGTCTCAGCTGACGGGACACATAGGCTACTACCTTCCCATCCTGCATCAACACACACCCCAAACCAGTGTGAGATGCATCACAATAGACTGTGAATAATTTACCCGCCTCGGGTTGTACTAAAATCGGAGCTTCCGTCAGAATCTTCCTCAGCTTATCAAAACTTTCTTGCTGTTTCTCTAGCCATACAAATGGAACACCTTTCCTTAGCAACTTAGTCAGCGGTATTGCGATCGAGAGAACCCTTCCACAAACCTCCGATAATACCCTGCTAAACCCGAAAACTTCAGTATCTACGCCACCCGACTTAGGCGGTTTCCACTCCAACACCGCTTCAATCTTGCGGGGATCCACTCTAATCCCTTCCGCTGACACTACGTGACCTAAGAAAGCCACCTCCCTCAGCCAGAATTCGCACTTACTGAATTTGGCATATAATTGTTTTTCCCTCAACACCTGCAGAACTATCCGTAAATGCTTGTCGTGCTCCTCCTCCGTCTTTGAGTAAACCAATATGTCGTCTATGAACACCACGACGAATTGGTCTAGATACTGCTGAAATACTCTATTCATTAAATCCATGAGCGCCATGCATTGGTCAATCCGAATGGCATCACTAGAAACTCGTAATGCCCATACCGAGTTCGAAAAGCCGTCTTGTGAACATCGGCCCTTCACCTTAAGTTGATGGTAACCGGACCTAAGGTCTATCTTCGAAACAAGCGCTCCCTTCAATTGGTCAAACAAGCCATCGATCCGAGGCAATGGGTACTTGTTTTTGATCGTTAACTTGTTTAGCGGCGGTAGTCGATGCACATCCGCATAGAACCGTCCTTCTTCTTGACAAACAATACAGGTGCTCCCCACGGAGATATACTAGGTCGAATAAACCCTTTATCCAAGAGCTCCTGAATTTGAGCCTTCAGCTCCACCAATTCCTTTGGTGCCATCCGGTAAGGTGCTATAGACACAGGTGCCGTTCCGGGTAGCAAGTCTATACCGAATTCGACTTCCCGATCTGGAGGCAGACCCGGAAGTTCTTCTGGGAACACATCAGCAAATTCCCCAACCGTTCGGACCTTTCCAACTACTGACTCCTTAACTTCCAAAGCCTGATTTGAACCAAGAACGCCTTACCTTCTTCTTGACCATCTTCTCAACCTTCAAGGCGGACACCACATTGGATGTAATTCCTTCGATTACCAATCATAACCACCTCATTCCCTTGATCGTTTGGAGAACCATGCGCTTAGCGCAATCCAACTTCGCACGGTACCTAACCAGCCAATCCATTCAAGGATCAAATCGAACTCCCGAATGGTAGTTCCATTAGATCGACCCGAATCGACCCCTTGGAGTTCTAGGGTACATTCCTAAAAGTTTGTCTACCACTACAGAGTGACCTAACGGACTAACTACTGTCATCTCCTAGAAGCGGTTTGAGTTTAGGTCCAAAGTCTCTACCACACTCACGGCTACGTGCAGAATCGTAGAACCCACATAGATTAATGCATAATAAGGAAGACCAAAATTAGAAATGTACGGTTATGACATCCGGTCGTCACCCTCTCATGACGCCTTGCCGCATAGACTAAGCCAGGCTGCCTAGCCTCTGTGTTACTGAACCCCATACGAGTTCCACGACCTCGGTTAGGACCATTGCTTCCTTTGCCATTACCGCGACCTCTCTGTGGTCCTACATTTCTTTCCTGAGTACGGTTCTACCCCTCTGGCTGATTTCGAGCTCGCTTTCGGGGACAATCTCTGACCCGATATTCTAAAGACCCACACTCAAAACATCCTCTATCGCCGGTCGAGCAACCTCCCCAATGGGACTTCCCACAACGATTGCCTTGGGCGGCCTCGATTAGTAGCTACGGGCCTTCTTTGATTTGGCCCACTCGCCTAGCTTTCTTGATCATTACCCTTTGGATCCAGTGGACCCAAATCCTCTCTTTGATTATTTCTACTATAATTACGCCTCACGCCTCCTTGATCCCTCGGCTACTTTAGCCTTTTCCACAAGAGATGAAAACTCACGAACTTCTTTGCGGGGCAATCGGTAACCTCAAATCATCTCGAGTGCATCCTCAAAGCGGACTGGCAACGCTTCGTGTTCAGGAGCCACGATGCCTCTAGCATACCTACTTAGTCTTAAAACTCCGCCTCATACTCAGCCACGAGCTTAGTTCCTTGTACTAGACCCAGAAAAGCCTTCCTCTGCGCGTCAGTGTAGCTGGTGCCCACATACTTCTTCTAAAAAGCGGTTTTGAAATATTCCCAAGTCAAATCATCTGCCATAGCGCCATCACGAATCGTCACCACCACCAGTACGCTTCATCCTTTAGAAGCGACACCGCCCTTTCACTTTTCCTCCTCGGTCGGTCAAGATCATCCATTATCCTTTCGTAGATTCCACCAATACTGCTACACTTGGGTGCCACTCGACACACCGGAACACCTCACTCAGTTGGACCGAATTCACTCGGGAGCAGTTTACGAGCTCCTAAATTTCCACCAAATTTCACCACCAATTCGAGGACTCGTAACACCGCTTGCGACCTTGCCTCTCCTCCGTCGATCCTGCTCCTGCGCTCCAAAAGTGGAGGTGGTGGTGGCGGTGGTACATCATTTTCGAACCTTGCCCGACTGACGGGTTCGAGACACCGTCATCCTACCCCTACCGCGTCCACGGCGTCCCGTCCTCTAGAACTCATTCTATCTCTGCGCTTTTAATCGATTAAGAGGAATTTTATGTATTAGCGTTTGTTCCACCGTTACTTTCATGAAGAAATTTTATGAAAAGTTGAATAAGGGTTCTTTCGATCAAACAATGGTTTAAGTATTCTATCCTAGTTCACACAAAAGGCCACATTCATTCCCTAACACTTTCCATACCTATTCGCTCTTCGGACATTTCTGCCCATTTCTAACCTAGGGGTATTTTCGTCTTTTTCCTACAGGGGTGTTTTCGTAATAAAAGAGATTTTAAAACTTTAGTAAAGTAGGTTGTTTTTTGTTTTTTTCAATTCCCAACATTGGAGGTATCATTAAAAATTGATAAGGTTTGAAGTTATGGCATTATTTCGGAAACCAGGGGTATTTTGGTAATTTTGTCCATCAGGGGTAATTTTGTAATTTTTGTAAATCAAGGGTGTTTTAACCATTGTAAAACTCGAGGTCCTTTTGAGAATTTTTTCTTAAAAGCGGTGATGTTGCAAAATTTTGTACTCGAGGCGTTTTGGTAATTTTACACGTTGAGGCGTTTTGTAATTTTCCAAAACCAAAGTGTTTTATTGATGATTTCAAGGTGAGTTGAATATTTGAGAAGTAGTTAAAATTTTGGACAAAATCATTGAGTTGATGTTCAAGGGTATTTTAGTAATTTTACCCTAAGGGCATTTTCGTAATTTTCCACAAATCGGACTTTTCGAGGAAAACATTGTAAAAGAGTTGTTCTTACTTTTGAAGGAGTGATTTGAAAAGTTTTAAGACCAAATTTTGTTGTTTCCTTTCTTTCTTGAAAATCAAGGCTAATTCCCTTTCGGGTTTTAGTCATTATGCTTTAGCCTATGACCGAGCCTTCTTGGTTAGAGTGAACCCAAGTGCGCACTGAGCGGGTTTAGTGTGGAGAGGAGGTGAGTCACACGGACCGCTTAAATACCAAGCTCCCACCGAACCTTTCTAGACATGCGCACAGAGGTTACCACACCAGAGCCTCGAGTTAGGGTGAACCCAAGCTACGCACTGGTAGGATACTGCGAAGAGGTGGTGAGTCACTCGGACCGCTTAAATACCGAGCTCTTAGGTTCCAATCCTAGACATGCGTCATGGGGTTACCACACCTAGCTCGATTGACTAAGTCATAGGTTGGTTTCGTTCTTTAAGTCTTATGTTCGGTTTGTGTGTTTGAGTAATCTAATCCTAGGGTTCAAATTCTATAAGTCTATCTACATTCCATGCTTCCTACCCTTCTACGAATATAATTCACACAGAGGTTTAGATGTACTTACAGGCGGATCGGTCTTGGAGACTCGGGCCATCTTTGCTTTAAAACCCAAAATCGATTAATAAGGCCTACTAAAACATTTTTGGGCCTTGGGCCCCACAATCGAGTTTTGAACTGGCTCGATACCAATTTGTAATGTTTCCCAAACCCACCAAAGCGTTAGGACCGAATACGGTCGTTACGGAGAAAACTTTTGAAAACCCATTTTAAAACCAATTTAAGGTTTGTTGAAAACTTCTCGTTTAAGCTATCTTGTCGAAAACCTTCTTGGACTAAATTCAAAAATTTAATTAAGTCAAGTTATTATACAAACTTGACATGTGCTGATGGCACGATAAATCATTTTCGTGTTAATTTTAAAAAAAGCGCGTGATTCAAATTTATAGTAAAAATAAAAAAATATCCAACATATAAGAAAATAAGCAAGTAAAGTATAATGAGGCCTTATTACATCCAAAATAAAACAACCCAATAACAAAATTTAAAATAACTAAAATTAAAGTCCATTTAATTTTAAATCCACCGCATGGCCTCCTCAAGTCCCTCGGCTCCATGTCCGCGATCTAAGCATCACCTGAAAAATAATGGAGAAGGTGAGTCACCAAGACTCAGTATGTAACCCTTCCCCCGTTTTAAAACATTTTTCTCACACAACATATAGCAATTAATATGCGAATATTTAATTCCCGACCTAGCCATCCAAGCCACTTTATCTACCCGTTGTGGTACCAAACCACTGGTGGTGCCAAACCACTAGTGACATATAGTCACAATGTGTTACCAAAACACCGGTGTCCGTGAACACGAGATCATTTGATGGGGCCAACCCATCGTGTGATACCAAATCACCGCGACGATCCCATATCTCAAGTGGGGCCAACCCACGGTGGTGTTAACCACGAGGGACAAGTCGCTATTGAGGTACCAAACCTCCGAGGTACCAAACCTCCGGTGACATATAGTCACGGTGTGTTACCAAAACACTTGGTGCCCGTCGGCACAATAATCTGCCCTCCACTCATCAACCCATATCACATTCATAACAGAGTTCATACATTTATCACACGTATTAAATAAATCATGCTTCCCAAAAGCATCACAATAATCTCATATAAATAGAGACTTACCGAGGTTCTCGCTTGTACCATTTAAGGTACCAAATCCATATCTACATCAAGCAGATTCACAAACAACAAATATTTATCACACATATTAACTGCTATAAGTGTGTATGTACACACCTGTCACCACTGGATAGTCTAAATCCCGAAAAGAAGTGCCGACCACCCTAGATCTACTGCCCCTATATTCGGCCAAGACATGTGTTAGTACATTCGGCCAAATCAATCAATTTTAAGGGTTCTCCTTTTGAACCCGAAACCTTACCCTTACGCTTTTGGATAATCAATCACAATACTCGATTCCCGAATCTGCTTCATCAATTACCACCGGTTAGTAAACAAGCCATTAGCCTTCGGCTTTTAAATATTTGCAAACTAAATCCCATGAAAACCGATTCTTACCAACACTTACCACTTGATTGGTCACGAATGACGGCTTGCTCTGTCGATTCCCAAAATCCCGGAACACCTAGATAGATTAAATTTTCAAAACAGATACCTAGCACCTTGTAAATAAAAAGCCGATATTGGCCCTTAATTCTTGAAGAAAAATCGACAAAGATAGGGAAAAAGGAAGCATAGGCATTCGGCCAACTCACCTTACCAAACAATCGATTGAACACTAGCGAGATCCCGATGTGCCTAAGCCACTATACCATTCGGCCAAGGTAAGAAAATAAGAGAAAAGAAATCCAGCACTTCCAAGGGAGTTATTCGGTCAAGGGGAGAAAGAAATCAATGGAAGAGGATGGTGTTAACAATTTCGGCTCAAGGGGAATTTTGAAAAGAGGAGGGTGTAGAGGAAAAGTGATTTCGGTTTAACAATGAAGAGGAAGAAAAGAGTGAAAGTTTTGGCTAGAATTCAAGAATAGAATGATTTGAGAAAGAATGGAAAGAAAAGAAAAAAAAAAGGATTATCACCAAGTGAAGGCTAGCCGAAAATAGCCTTAATAATTTCGGCATTATCCCCTCCCCAAAGTCCTTGCCGTCCACTCCACTAAGGAGTCCCAAACACTACCATCTTCTTAATTGATTTAAAATAATTTGAATTTAATCCTCATAATCACCTAGTAAATCAACTAATATCTCCTTTATCCACTTATAATAATATCCTTGATTTCTACTTATTATCCAATGTTATTAATAAAATAAAATAAAAGAAGGAGAGTTCAAAGAGAAAGGACTCTCCTCTCCCTATGCCGTCCAAAATAAGAACAAAAAGAGGGATTTCCGCGACTCGAACACAAGCTCTCCCTTGCTCCTTGGTGGCGTCACATGTAGCTCTTAAGTGGACTTACTTTGCCACTTAGTCTAAGCTCATTTTATGTCCAAATTATCCCCATTTATTCTTATAACACCCTCTTGCTAAGGCTCCCTACCTTAAAAGTTAAAAACTAAAATTTCCTACTAAATCGAGCCAACACAAGGCCTTAAATTGATCATTATTATTCCATAAATAATGACACAGCAGTTCATACATAAGAAAAATAATTTATTTCCAAATAGCCCCGTTTTTGGGATGTTACAGTTTAAATCATCAATGCACAATTAACTATGACTTAATTCAAAACATATCAATAAAAATATAAATCAACAGAAATTTCATTCTTATTAGTGATATGAGAAAGTTACTAAAACAAGGCATAATTCAGGGATTTTTAAATAATACTATAGTTGACCCTCCCACACTTAAGATGTACATTGTCCTCAATGTACAAAGATAGATAAACTAACAATATAGTGATAAATTCAAAAGATAGGGAGAGAAGTGAAACTTCCTAAATTTTGGATGGGGTTAATGAAGAAAAACAAGATAGGATTGAGTAGAGGTGAATGTGGGGAGTGCCTCGAGCCGTTTGAAACTGAATCCTTGAAGCAGTCGATCTAATCTTATTGTATCCTAAGCTTAATCTAAATGACATGAAGAAGAAGAAGAAAATAATAAAGAAAATAATAAAAAATAAATATTAAAAGAAGAATAAAAGTAAATAATGAAAAATGGATATGCATTAAAAGATAAAGGGGAAAAGGGAAGAAGACTTTAGGGAAAAAAGTGAACAAAAGAAGGGGATTTTAAATAGAGATCAGGGATCTGGTGGTTGCCCACGCCCTTGTACCTATTCGTGGTGTCCATACGGCCATGGCCACACCCGTGTGCAAGGCCGTGTGGAGAAAGAAACCTACACTTTATTAAATTGGTTAATATGTAGTTCGGTGCTAAAAATCAAACATATGACATTAGTGAAGTTAGTGCTCGGCTTGCCTCCCAAGAAGTGCTCATTTAAAGTCTTAAGCTAGACTTACCTTTCATTTGCATAATCATGGTGGTTTGAGGAGTTGAAAATCATGCATTCACTTCTACTATCACTATATAGTTTGAGTCGAGTAGCGTTTACCTGATCTCTGATCTTAAATTGGTTTGGCCCTCCTTAAGTTTGACATGGTTTTGCTTTGGTTCTGTTTCGTGTGTTTGTAGTTTCTCCTTGTAATGTGTCTTCCATTCGTCTAGTTCATCAATCTGAAGCCTTCGTTCCTCATGAGTTATTTCCTTGTTGACACAAGGTCTAGGATCTGGTTCAATTGTGTAGTTCCATGGTGTTTCCTGTAAAGAATGACTAACCAAATGGTCCTGTAAAGAAGGACTAACTAAATGGTCATGTATAGAATTTATGTTCTTACCTTTATTGGTCGATGTTCTAGCCGTGTCAAGAGCCTGAATAGTGATCGTTTTGTCACCTGCACGAAGTATAAGTTCTCATGTACCAACATCAATTTTGGTTCTAGCAGTTACCAAAAAGGGTCTTCCAAAAATTAAAGGAATATTATTGTCCTCATCTATGTCTAAAATGACAAAGTCTACTTGGAATATGAATTTATCAATTTTCATGAGTACATCTTCAATTATACCCCTAGGAATTCTAATAGTCTTATCAGCTAATTGAATGGTCATCCTAGTTTGTTTGGGTTTCCTTAGACCTAATTGTTTAAACATTTTATAAGGCATAACATTGATGCTTGCCCCTAAATCAGCTAAAGCATTATCAATAGATAAACTACCAATTAAACATAGAATTGTAAAACTCCCTAGATATTTTAATTTTCATGGTAGTTTATTTTGCAACATTGCTGAGCACAATGCTTTTAGGTCCACATGCGATTCATCGTCTAACTCCCGCTTGTTTGTCAAAAGCTCTTTTAAAAATTTCCTTGAATCTGGCATTTACAAAAAAGCTTCAAGAAATGGTAAGTTAATATGTAATTTCTTTAAAAGTTTAAGAAATTTACCGAAATGTTCATTTATGTTGTCTTTCTTTATCACATTGGGGTATGGTATTCGAGGTTGGTATTCTTTAATTACCGATTTTGGTTTTTCTTGGCTTACCTCAACCTTACCTTCACTTACCACAGGTTCTTGCCTTGGTTCAGATTCAGATTCCACTAACCCTTCACTGTCATGAGCTGTTATGGCTTGAAGTTGCTCTTTTGGGTTAGTTTCAGTGTTACTTGGCAAGCTACCTTGTGGTCATTCGGAGATCAACTTAGCGAGTTGCCCTAACTGGTTCTCAATCCCTTGAATTGATGCTTGTTGATTTTTAAGTGTTGTTTCGATGTTTTAGAAACGTGTTTCTGACACGCTATGAATTTTGTCAGCATATCCTCAAGGTTTGGCTTCTTTACCTGTGGGTAGGGCTGTTGTTGAAAGTTTGAAGGGGGTTTTTCTCTTTGATTTCCTTGACCACCCCATGAGAAATTGGGATGGTTCCTCTAACCTGGATTATAAGTATTACTATAAGGGTTATTTTAATGTTTAAAATTGTTACCCATATAGTGAACTTGCTCATTTTCATGCTCTCGGGCTATAAGGTGGATATTCTGTATTGCTCATCCCCCCTCCATTCATATCGTACTGTATATCTAGATGTACATGTGAAGAACCACATAAGCCATCAATCTTTTTATTTAACATCTCTACCTGATTTGATATCATAGTGATTGCGTTGAGGTTTAAAACTCCGGCTACTTTTATTGGCCTTGTCCTTGTAACTTGCCACTGATAGTTGTCAATGACATCTATTCAATGAATTCGTAGGCCGCCTTAGATGTTTTGTTATTCAGGGTTCTGCCAGCGGCTGAATCAATCAACTGCCTGGTTGAGGGGTTCACACTGTTGTAAAAAGTTTGGACCTGTAGCCACAAGGGTAATCCATGGTGTGGGCACCTTCTCAATAGATCTTTGTATCTTTCCCATGCATCATATAGTGTTTCTAGATCCATCTGCACATCATTCCTTAATTTGGTCGTTTTGGCCAGCGAAAAATATTTTAATAAAAAATTTCAATCATTTAATCCCATGTAGTGATTGATCCTCGTAGAAGAGAATTTAGCCACTATTTAGCTTTATTCCTCAAGGAAAATGGAAATAATCGAAGACGGATGGGATCATCAGAAATGCCATTAATTTTGAAAGTATCGCAAAATTTTAGGAAATTCGCCAAGTGATTATTTGAATCTTCATCCTGCAAACAATCAAACTGAACAAATTGCTATATCATCTGAATTGTGGTAGGTTTCAGTTCAAAATTATTTGCATCAAGAGCAAGTGTAACAATACATGACTCAATTCCTATTAAATTAGGTTTAGCATAATCATACATAGTTCGAGGAGCATGATTTTTGGCCACCTATTGAGGTAGCGGATTATTCTCGGCCATCTCTTTGGTAGTATTAATTTCGTCTTCTTGCTCTTCTTGTATGTAGTTTAAGTTTTGCCTTATTTTTCTACGATTTCTACGAATCGTGCCTTCAATATCACTGTCGTAAACTAAGAGTCCTCTCGGGTTCCTTCTTGTCATAAACTAGAGGTAACTGCTAGGAAAAGAAAAAAAAAGTAAAAGAAAATTAGAAATGTAAAAATAAATTTTAATTGCAAAAAAAATATGGCTAAAGTAACAAAAGTTGAGTGTTCTTAATATTTTAGTTCCCCAGCAACGGCGCCAAAAACTTGATGGTGGTGGAAAAAGTCTTAAAAATTTATATAATGAATAATCGAGCCTAGAAACTAACTATCACCACGATTGTGGCAAGACCGGATTGTCAAACCCAAAGGAACCAAAAGCACTAATACTAACTTTCTTTTTATTATTTAGCTTAAGAGAATTGTCAATTAATCTAAAATTAACTAACTACTAAGCTAAAGATGCTAAGACACAGAGAAGGAATTGGGGATATACTTGTGGGAAAACCAATTGATTAAGACATTACCCGAGGAAGAATCCATTTGGACTTTACGTGTTATCTAACTCTGAACCAGACTATTTATTCACTTGGCTTGATCCGTAGGATTCCCTAATGTATATTAATAACTCTCTCGAGGCTACAAACGTCTAACCCTAGGTTTATTAATTGAAATCTCTTTCTAATTAACACCCCTAGAATTGCATTAACTCGATCTATGGACTCCCATATTAGGTTTGACCCTAATCCTGTAGATTTTCGTCATCCTATCTCTAGGGTTGCGTCAACTCCGCTTAACTATGCTAGATCTACTCTTAAATGGGGAATGTTCCTCCTCTGCCTAAGCACATCAATACTTGAATCAATATCCTGAAATATCAAAACAAGAATTTAGAACACATAGTTAAGAACAAATCAAGTATTTATCATATAGTTCAGAAAACAATAACAAGATCCGTCTTAGGTTTCATCCCCCTCAGGTATTTGAGGGGTTTAGTTCATAATCATAAGAATACATCTCAGAAGAAAATATAAAACAAAACATAAGAAAAACCCTAAAACCCCTGAAGGAATTGAGGGAGAGATCCTCAGTCTTGAGTATGACTTTGGCTTCTTGAGATGAATCAACTGCCTTTCTTCGAGTGAATCCCACAATTTGGCCTCTCTAGCTCTACTCCTTGGCCTAGCTGAACTCCCCCTTTAAGGTTGGCCTCTAGGGTGTTTATATAGGCTTTTAGAATGTTTTTCTTTTCCTCTAAGTACCCTAATCCGAATGGAACTCTTCTTTGCTGTGGCAGGGGCACGCCCGTATGGCATGGCCGTGTGATTCGGGACCAAGCCGTGGTCGGATCTGTTAAGGAGGCACGACCGTGTGATTTGGGCCCAGGCCATGTGCAATTCGTACTTTGGCCCATTTTCTCTATTTTCGGCCCATTTCTCGTTCTTTTCATCCTTCAGTGCTTTCCTAAGTATAAAACATGAAATTAAAGTATTGAGAGCACCAAATTCCACCAATTCAGGAAATAAATCATCCAAAAGTATGCTAAATGTAGGATTAAAATATGAACATATTACTATTTATCACTCTTCGCGAATGCGAATGACATAAGTCCTTGCAGGTGCTCTACCCTCTGATCTCACAGTAGAGTCTCTAGACGCACCCATATTACTAGTCCCACTCCCCGGGTTCCTTTGTGGTCTACACCTCGAAGGTTCATTGCTCACTGTTACTTCTTGTTTTTCGTCCTTCTTATCCCTCTCTGGACAGTTTCGAATAAAGTGGTTGGTGAACCATACTTATAGCAAGCACGATTATTTCCCCAACACTCCCCTAGTATGTTGTTTACCATAATTTGGACACTCTAGTTTATTTGACTTTGTATTGCCCATGCTTTCCATCGAGGTGGCTTGAGCTCTCGAGCCCGAATATGCATTACCTCGATCTCGGTGTGAATACCTAGCTGAAGTAATCATCTGAGGGTTCGTTTCCTTGGACCTCTTTGATTGAGTTTGGAACGATTTACTCACTGGCCTCTTTCTTGCATCTCGGGCCTCAATTATAGCTTTTCTCTTTTTCTTATTCAACTTTTCAACCTTACAAGCTCTATCAACCAACACCAAAAATTCCTTCAATTCTAAGATCCCAACTAGTAATATGATATCCCAACTTTTCTCTTCGAACCTCTTGCACATAATAGCTTCCGTATAAATGCACTCTTGAGCATATTTGCTGAGCCTAACAAACTTGCACTCATACTTTGCCACAATCATTTTGCTTTGCTTCAATTCAAGAAACTCCTTCCATTTTTGGTCAACAAATCGCTGACTTATGTACTTCCTTTAGAACTCTTCTAGGAAGAAATCCCATGTCACTCTCTCCCTCGGCACTACGGATGTCAGCGTTTTCCACCAATGATATGCTAAGTCCCTCATCAATGACACAACATATTTTAAGCTCTCCTCAGGCGTGCAAGAGAGTTCATCAAATACCTGCATAGAGTTCTCAAGTCAGAACTCCGCTCTCTCAGGATCATTATCTATGCTGGCTCTAAATTTCTCGGCCCCTTATTTTCGAATCTTATCGGCCTGATGTTTGGTCATTCTCACCAAATCTATACCTTGAGGAGCCACGGGAACTGGCTGAGGTATAGAAGGGGGTGGAGGAGGTTGAGCATTAGGGTTCACCCATACAAACTCTGTGTACCAATTACTCATCACGTGGAGAAAGACTTCCTAGCCTTTTCTCCTTGACCCAAGGTCTCGAGTCTACTTTCTACAGGTGTGGTCCCTTGAGCGGGAGCCGACGCATTACTAGCAGCATCATCAGCAGCAGCTCGATCGAGATCCATTACTATATGAAAACACAATTTAATATTGTCAAGAGTAACCACACTATCAATCTATTTAAGGCATGTATAGCTAGACTCTCACAAACATTATAGTAGTCTGAGAACCGACTAAACCATAGCTGTGATACCATTATATGTAACACCCCTTACCTGTATTCAATGCTGAAACAGGGTATTGTAACAGTCCACTTGAGACCCTAGTCAGAAATGTGGTTTTGGGACCACAAATTCGAGTAAAAAATATTTTAATATTATTTTTCGTGCATTTGATCGTGATTAAGCATGTGTTAAAGTTTCGTAAATTTATTTGTTCATCTGTGTGCTTAATTTGAGTAAATGACTAAATCGCATAAAATGTAAAAGTAACTTTCTAAATGTTTTAATGGCCAAATTGATGTGGCTTTAAATATGGAAGCCTTATGAGGCAATTATACCAATACCAAGGTTAGTGGATGGTTAAATGACATAATAACTTTATTGTTTATTTGTCTTATGTGATTAATAAATGGGTAAAATGGGAAATGAATAATTAAGTTTAATTTGATAAAACAAAAGCATGAAAATAGTCATTGTTATCATCTTTAGCCAAAATTAGAAGAGAAAAAGAAAGCTTTCATGTTCATCTAGGTTTCGGCACACTCTTGGTTTGATTTAAGGTATGTTTTGGTTCAGTTTTTGATAATTTCTATGTTTTTGTAATCGTTGCTTTGTATACTTCAAAACCCATGTCTCAATTGTGTGAATTGATGGTGTGTGTTTTTTTTTAAATGAGTCATTCATGAATTCATAAGTTTTATGATGTTTAAGGATGAAATATGGAATATATGTGTTTGATTAACATATTTTATTTTTGGATTTTTAGTGAATTTGGGTATTTTGGATTTAATTGAGGAAATAATATTTTGAAGGGCTAAATTGTGAAATAAATGAAATGTGTGGACTTGAATGAGCACGGGTGATATTCGGCCAAGCATGAATATATGAAATTTGGTGTATTTTGTGATTTTGTGTAATAAGGACTAAAATGTCCAAATGTGAAAATATGGGGGCTAATTTATAAATTTTCCCTAAATATGTGTATTTCGATTGAATTGAATAGTTTGGTGAATAAATGGATTAAATTTGAATATGTATAGATCAAGAACTGAAGAAAACAGATTTAGATCGCGGAAAGTCTAAAGTGATCGAGTAGTCTAAATCGCTCGTTTATTCTGAATTTCGAGGTAAGTTGATATACAAATAAACATATTTGAATTGAATTATTTATGTATCTATGAGATATATTTTGCATGGCAAATGATCGAAATGGAATGTATGTGAAATCTGACAATATGTCGACAAGTTATCAAAGTCTGAGAAGTCCCGTATAAACCTAGGAATTAATAGGGTTACATATGTCATAACATAGGTTTCGATATGTGATATCATGTAAGACCACATCTGGGATGTTGGCGTTGATTTGAGATTTCATGTAAGACCACGTCTGGGACATTGGCACTGATATGAGATTTACATGTAAGACCATGTCTGGGACATTGGCATCGTATTTGATTTGTAAAAGACCCTGTCTAGGATAGTGGCATCGATGTCTAGATACATGTGAGACCACATCTGGGGCATTGGCATTGTACAACTATTTCGAGCACTCTGAGTATCCTATTAGATTCAGAACGATTCAATTGGCAAGTCCGAGAAATGAACGACTATGTGATTTGTATATTTGCTTCAAGTACGTTTGATATATATGTTTTGAATAGGCATAGAAGGTGAGTAAATATGCATATGGATTCAATGAACCAAAATGTGATATATGAATGAATGTGACATGAGTAAATGATGAGATGATATATATATATATATATGCTTGAATGAGTTATAAGCATATGAGATATTTGAGTTATCAAATATGAGTAAGTAATGGATAAGTAATGAACCAAGGATGATATTATGAATTTGTAAATGAGAATCATTAATGTCATTGTGTTTACATGGCTATGTGAATTGTGTATTAAGTTTATTTGTATGTGGATTACTAAGCTTTTGGAAAGCTTACTCTGTGTGTGTTTACACTATTTTATAGGTCGTGAAAATCTACGAAAGGCTCGGGGATTGTCGAGGATTGTCATCACACTACTCAATCTTGTTTTGGTACCCTTTTGAAAGTGTAAATACTAAGTATGGCATGTATAGGCTAGTTACCTTGAGTTATGTTTGATATATGTATATGGCCATGTGATATGGCTAGATATATGCTTGTGTTATGAATGATTAGTTATATCATATGACACTAGTTTTGGTATGGTTTGATAGCAAATGAATTGGTTGTATGAATGGTAAGATTGTTGATGCATAATTAACATATCATTGATATTAATTTTTGTGATGGATAATACTTTGAAATGTATGTGATTGGATTGAACCAAATGTTTTGTATGTTGGTGTGAATGTTAAGCTCATGAATGATTAGAAATGATGTATATTTAGGCATGTTTTCGATTGCCTTAAAGCTTGAATTGATGTATATTTGTGGTTGTAGGAATGACCCAAAGTGTGGGTGGCATTTTGGCCTTGAAAATGGCCTATAACTGTCGACACGGTTGAGCATATGGGCGTGTGGCTTGACCGTGTCTTTCGAGGTTGTATTTTAAAACAAGTCAGGCTCGACCACGGGTTGGACACATAGGTGTGTGACTGGCCATGTGGTGCAAGTCAGGCTCGACCACGGGTGGGGCATACGGGCGTGTCCCAGGCCATATGGTCAAGTCAGTATGTATGCCATGTTTTGACACGGCTTAGACACACGGGCGTGTCTGAGGCCGTGGGAGGCATATGGCCTGCTACGGGCGTGTGACCTCTGAAACTTTAGAAAAATTTTAAATTTATGAGAATTTTCGTATGTGTTTGGTTTAGTCCCAGCCCTATTCTAAAGTATGATTAAGGTCTCGTTGACCTAATCTAGGGACACTTTGATTTGATTCGATTGAATCGTATGATTATGCCTTTAAACCTAAACTGACGATGGTTATGGGTTAAGGGTGTTACATTTGATTGGTATCAGAGCTATGGTTTAGTCGATTCTCGGACTAACGTAGCGTGTGAGAGTCTAGCTATACATGCCATATATTTCAACTGTGATAGTGTTATGAATCTTGACGTATAAAATGTGTTTATCGTATAATAATGGATCTCAAAAGAGCCATAATTGACGACATAAAAAGTAATACGCCTGCTCCCGCTCAAGGGACAGCGCCATCTGATTTGAGACTGATTACTAGCGGTCAAGAGGGAGAAGCTAAACAAGCTTTCTTCCAAATGATGAGTGAGTGGTTCACTCAGTTCATAAGAAATAATTTGACTGTTTAACAACCTCGGCCCCCAACTAATCCTCTTAAGACTTCAGCTATGCCTCAGGTTATAAACTTGAATATGTTGAACAAGCCTCCGATGGACAAAATCCGCAAATATGGGGCTGAAGAGTTCAGGGCTACTAGTGATGATGATGCTGAAAAAGACGAGTTTTAGCTCGAGAACACAATCTAGGTATTTGATGAAATGACATTGACTCTGGAATAATGTATAAAATGTGTCGTTTCTTTACTATGAGATGCATCTTATCAATGGTGGAAGACTCTGATTTCTGTTGTTCCAAAGGAAAGGGTTACATGGGATTTCTTTTAATCTGAATTCCGAAAGAAATACATTAGTTAGAGGTTTATTGATCAAAATGAAAAGAATTTTTGGAATTGAAATAGGGCCGTATGTCTGTCACTGAGTATAAAAGAGAGTTCGTAAGATTAAGTCAATATGCTCGAGAATGTGTTTCAATAGAAGAAATAATGTGCAAAAGATTTGAAGATGGCTTAAATGAAGATATTCATTTTCTTGTTGGGATTCTGGAAATAAAAGAGTTCGTCGTGCTTGTTGATCGAGCGTGCAAAGCCGAGGCACTCAGTAAAGACAAAAGAAAAGCTGAGTCTGAAGTTAGAGATGTGAGAAAAAGATTTTCGAGCAAATCATCTTAGTCTGCTTCAAAGAAATTCAGAGATGAACATAGCTGTTCCATGGCAAATGTGGGGCAACCGAGTAGAGATCGAGCTAGATCACAGTTGAATACCAAAGCCCCGGCAACTTCAATGGCAAGTGTTGGAAATGTTTGATCCGATCGACATGAATGTAAGCATTGTGGTATAAGACACCCAGGAAGTTATAGATTGAATGATCGAGCCTATTTCAGATGTGGATCATTAGACCATTTCATCCGAGACTGCCTAGAGTCTGTCGAGCAAGAGATTGTTCAGAATTTGAGATCTGATAATGTTTTAGTGAGAGGTAGACCTTCCCAAAATGCAAGAAATGTCAGTCGTAGTCATAGAACTATGAAAGAAACTATTGCAAGATATGAGGCTAGAGCGCCTGCCAGAGCATATGCCATTCGAGCTCATAAGGAAGCTTCATCTCCGGATGTTATTACGAGTACATTTACTCTTTATGATACTTCCGTGATTGCATTGATAGACCCAGGTTCTACTCATTCGTATGTGTGCATGAACTTAGTGTCCAGTAAGACTTTACCTGTAGAGTCTACTGAGTTTTTTATTAAAGTATCGAACCCCTTAGGTAAAAGTGTCCTAGTTGACAAAGTATGCAAGAAATTTCCGTTAATGTTTTGAGATATCTATTTTCCTGCTGATCTGATGCTATTACCATTTGATGAGTTTGACATAATTTTGGGTATGGACTTGTTGACACTACATGATGCTGTTGTGAATTGCAAAAGAAAGATTATTGATTTGAGATGTCAGAATGGTGAAATAGTTTGAGTTGAGTCTAATGATTTGACTGGGTTACCTGCTGTGATATCTGTATTGAAAGCTCAGAATTGTTTGAGAAAGGGTTATGAAGCTTATTTTACTTATGTAACTGACTCAAAAGTGTCAAAGGGAAAGTTGAATCAGTGCCAGTTATCTGTGAATTTCCTGAAGAATTATCGGGATTACCTCCAATACGGGAAGTTGAATTTGATATTGATCTGTTATCGGAATGACTCCTATTTTGATAGCTCTGTATGGAATGGCACCAACAGAGCTAAAAGCATTAAAGTCACAGTTGGAAGAATTTACAGATAGAGGGTTTGCAAGACCGAGTTTCTTACCTTGAGTGCTCCTATTCTGTTTGTGAAAAAGAAAGATGGCACGATGAGAATGTGCATTGATTATCATTAGTTGAATAAAATGACTATAAAGAATAAATATCCTTTACCCAGGATCGATGATTTGTTTGATCAGTTAAAAGGAGCCACTGTGTTTTCAAATATAGATCTAAGATTGGGATACTACCATTTGTAAGTAAAAGATTCAGACATTCTAAAAACTGCTTTCAGAACGAGGTATGGGCATTATGAGTTTTTAGTTATTCATTTTGGACTAGCGAATGCTCCTGCTGTTTTTATGGATCTGATAAACGAAATTTTCAGATCGTATTTAGATCAATTTTTTGTTGTGTTTATTGACGACATTTTGATTTATTCATGTGATGAGATTGAACATGCTAAGCATCTGAAAATGGTGTTGCAAATTCTACGGGATAAGAATTGTATGCAAAGTTCAATAAATGTGAATTCTAGTTGTGTAAAGTTGGTTTTTTTGGGACATATTGTATCAGCCTCTTGAATACGAGTTGATCCGAGTAAGATTTCTACTATTTTGAACTGGAAACCTCTGAAGAATGTGTCTAAAGTCCGTAGATTTCTAGGACTCGCTAGTTATTATCGTCGGTTTGCAAAAGGATTCTCGATGATAGCTACTCCGTTGACTAGATTGCTTCAAAAAGATGTGAGATATGAATAGTCTGATAAATTTCAGGAAAGCTTTGATCAGTTGAAAACTTTGTTGACTAAAGCTCCAATTTTGGTACAACTAGAATCTGGTAAAGAATTTGTGATATATAGTGATGCTTCGTTTAATGGTTTGGGATGCATTTTGATGCAAGAAGGCAAAGTTATAGCTTATGTAACAGCCCGATTTAGGGGCTAGTTGAAACAATGATCTCGAGATCACTAATTTGAGGTTGGAGAAATTTATTCCATGTTGTTTTACGTGTTATAAAATGTTTATAAAGAGGCATGAGAATTTTGGTGTTTTAATTTTAGCGATTTCATGCTTAATCACGAAAAAGGACTGAATCGCATAAAGTGCGAAAGTTCTATTATACAAGGTATAAGTACCTAATAGCCATAGAATGTTAAAGTGGAGGTGTTTAAAGTGCAATTAGGCCAATAATAAAGGGTTGGCCGGGCATGTGGACAAGGGAGACAAGAGCATTTATTTTTGTCAAAAGTTGGTGATATTAGTTGAATAAAAGAATAAAATAAGATGATATAAGCAAAAGGCTATCATCTTTTTATTTTATTCTCTTCTCCCACCAAAAATACAAGCTAGAATGGGGGTTCCTGAAGCTCAAACTTTAAGCTAAGCAATCCTCTTGCAAGTAAGTGAATTTGATTATTTTAGTTGATGATTTTTGCATTTTTGGAGTCCCCAAAGCTTAATCTAGCTAATGAGGGGACTATTTTGCAATATGATTAAAATTCAAGAGACTTTCCATGAGAGAGTTTATGTTGGTTATGGAGTTTTTATGGAAGAAAATGAATGTTAGGGAGATGAGAAACAACTTTTGTGAAAGGTGTTGTCATGAAAACACCTAATTTGGACTAAGATGCAAATGTTGTAGTTTGTTCATTAATGCATGAAATAGTTGGAATTGTGGATAGTTGTAAGAGGATTAAATTTTCAGCTAGGCTTGTTTAATAAGAAATTGTGATGAAACGTGATTTACGAGCTTAGGGGCAAAATCATAATTTTACCAAAATTTAAGGGCAAAATAGTCATTTTTGCCTAAGTGTAGATTATGATGTATTATGATGTATAAAGTGATTGAATGAGTAAATTTTATTATTCTAGATCAAAGAAAATGAAATTTGGGCCCAGAACGAGAGAAAAGAGAAATGTGGGCAAAAAAGTCCTTTTCTACCCTTTCCGATATCGAGGTAAGTTCGTGTGCAAACGTTGCAATTACATGCGGGTTATTTAATATACCAATGCTGCATGATATGTATAATTACTCTAGGAATGTATTAAATATGTTTAACGAGATGTCAAGAGAATTAAATCTAAGAATAATGGGAAATACAAATAGTATGATAGGATGGTAGTTAAGGTCCCGTGTAAGACCATATTGGAATATGGCCTCGGTGTGAAATATTGAATAAGACCATGTCAAGGACATGGAATTGATATGATATCTTGTGTAAGACCATATTCGAATATGGCCTCGGTGTGAAATATTGGAAAAGACCATGTCAAGGACATGGCATCGATATGGTATCTTGTATAAGACCCCATTGGGGGCATGATGTCGATGTGAAATGATATGTATGAGATTTAAAAGTGTTATTTAACAATTTGAGTGATTCAATAGGTATGTTGAAAATGAGAAAGCAAGTGGTCGTACCATGAGGGGTACAAGTATGTGTTAGAACTAGATTGAGGTGGATTTGGTATATGATGAACCCATAGTGGGTTATGTGTAAATGATGCATCCTAATTGCATATGTTGTATTTATAAATGCATTGAGTGAAAGCAAATGATTATTGTAGAAATCTAAGTAAGAACAATAGTGTGTGAGGATGCTCCCGATGAACATTTAAAATAGGGAAATACATGTGGATAAATATCCGTGAATGTATAATAACGATGGGCTATATGCGATACCACCTTATTAATTGTTAGTGATGGGCTGTGTACGATACCATCAGCAATATTATTAATGGTAGGCTGTGTGCGTTACCACCATATTATTTGTTACTGATGGGATATGTGCGATACCATCAGCAATATTATTAATAGTGGGCTGTGTGATTTACCACTATATTATTTGTTACCGATGGGTTGTGTATGATACCATCGAGTTTAGTATCAGATGGTGGGCTATGTGCGAAACCACCGAGTGACTGGTAGTATGAATGGTACATTGAGAAGTCACGATGTGTTATATCATGTGACTATGTGATGGTAAGTGCAGGAGTGTAAGTTAATGAATGCGAGCATAAAGATAGTGATATGGTTAGAACGTGGTAAAAGACGGAATGAGTAAGGATTATGAATGATTGAAAGGATAACCATGAGTTTAAGAGTAAAACCCATTATAATACCTTGTGATTGATTATAATCATATGAATAAAGATACCTAATTTTTATTTGCATATGAACTTACTAAGCATTATTGCTTACTCCTTTTCCTTTCCCATCTCTTATAGGTTAGCTTAACTAGCTCGAGTTGGAGGTCGACGAAGATGTTTCACACTATCGAGCAGACACTTGGTATGAGGCTTCAAGTTCTTATAAGTTATGGCATGTATAGGGATAGTATTTAATTTTAATTAAGTCATAGTTGATATAGCCAAATGTGTTGGCCTAAGTGAGTTTATGGTTCGATTGTGTATAGCCATAGATGATGGCTTAAGTCATTTGTAATTATACCAGAGATAGTTTTCCCTCGTGAATGGAATGAATACTTTATTTTATAGTTTAAATGTGATAATTTAAGAGTTATGATTGATGATATGGAAGGTTATGTGATGGTGTATGAATGTATGCAAGTGTGGGTGGCTTAAGGGCTTGGTAGATAGCCTGCTAATTGTCCACATGGGTATACGCACGGGCATGTGTCTACACCGTGTGGGAGGCATGGCTAGCACTTGGGTGTGTGCCTTGGCCGTGTGAATTTTGCACTGTGCACTTGGAATTTGAATCGTTGCATGGCTGAAGAACACGAGCATGTGTACAGGCAGTGTGAATGAGTCAGAATGCCAAGGTTTGGCACACGGGCCAGGGCCACGGTCGTGTCCAGGCCTTGTGAAATTAGTCAGTGTCGACCACGGGTGGAAGACACGGGCATGTCTTAAGGGCACACGGGCGTGTCCCTAGACCAACACAGGCCTGTGGCCCTGTTTAGGTGAAAATTTTCTAAGTGTTTGTAAAGTTCCAGTTTGGTTCTGCAACATCTTGAGTGGGTGTAAAGGTCTCGTTGACCCATGATAGGGATGTTGCGATGGTGAATGAAAAGTTTTAAATTTGAGAAAATTTTTATAGTCTAAATTGGAATGATTAAGCAAGTCAAGTCCAGTAATGCCTCGTGCCTAGTTCCGAAGGAGAACCCGGGTAAGGGGTGTTACAGCTTATGCCTCAAGACAATTGAAGCCGCATGAAAAGAACTATCCGAAACATGACCTTAACTAGCTGCAATTGTGTTTGCGTTAAGGATTTGGCGTCATTACCTGTTTGTGAAAAATGTCATGTATTTTCAGATCATAAAAGTCTGAAATATTTGATGACCTAGACAGATTTGAATCTGTGACAAAAAAGATGGTTAGAGCTTTTGAAAGACTACAAGCTTGTGATAGATTATCATCTGGGTAAAGCAAATGTCGTTACTGATGCATTGAGCCAGAAGTCGTTGTTTACAATACGTGCAATGAATGTTGATTTAAACTTGCCTGATGATGGTTTAGTTTTGGCAGAATTGAAAGCGAAACCATTGTTTTTACATTAGATATGTGGTGCTCAAAAATTTGACGATGAAGTGCTAGTGAAACAAAATCAGAGTGATTCAAATTCTGATTCAGAATTTAGAGTTGATGATAATGATTTTTGAGATTTCGGGATAGAATTTGCATTTCGAAAAATCCAGAGTTGATTCAGTTCATATTGAGTGAAGCTCATAATAGTTGCCTATCTATTGATCCGGAAGCACTAAAATGTTCCATGATCTGAAGCAACACTATTGGTGGTCTGGTATGAAAAGAGATATATCTAATTTTGTCTCAAAATGTTTAGTTTGTTAGCAATTTAAAGTTGAACATCAGGTTCCATCTGGTTTGCTACAACCGATTCTGATTCCTAAGTGGAAATGGGATAGAGTGACGATGGATTTTGTATTTGGATTACCTTTGACTCTAACAAAGAAAGATGCAATTTGGGTTGTAGTTGATCGATTGACGAAATCTGCCAATTTTATTCTGGTACGATCTGATTACTCGCTCGATAAGTTAGCTGAGCTTTACATTTTTGATATTGTGAAATTGCACGGAGTGCCTTTGTTTATTGTGTCTGACAGAGATCCGAGGTTTACATCACGATTCAGGAAGAAATTGCAAGAGGCTTTAGGTACTAAATTGCACTTCATTACAGCCTGTCACCCACTAATAGATGGCTAGTCTGAACGAATCATTCAGATAATCGAGGATATGTTAAGATGTTGCATTCTTGAATTTAACGGTGCGTAGGAACAATATTTACCACTGATTGAGTTTGCTTGTAATAATAGTTTTCATATGAGAATTAAAATGGCACCATATGAGGCTTTGTACTGATGCAAATGTATAACACCTCTGTATTGGATTGAACTCGGTAAAAGTAAGATACATGGGGTTGATTTGATAAAAGATACAGAATAGAAAGTGAAAGTGATCCGCGACATACTGAAAGCTGCGTCTGATCGTCAAAAGTGCTATGTAGACTTGAAAAGAAAAGACATCGAATTTGAGATCAGTGAAAAAGTGTTTTTGAAAGTATCTCCGTGGAAGAAAGTACTCAGATTCAGACGTAAAGGAAAATTGAGTCCGAGGTTCATCGGTCCGTATGAGATCATTGAACGAGTTGGATCTATTGCATAAAAGTTGTTACCACCTGAGTTGGAAACGATTCATAACGTATTTCACGTGACAATGCTTCGTCGATCCATCACACGTAATTTCTCCGTCTGAAATTAAAATTCAATCTAACATGACGTACGAGGAAGAACCAATTCGTATCTTAGCTCGTGAAATGAAAAAATTACGAAATAAGAAAATTCCATTAGTGAAAGTCTTATGGCATCGACACGAAGTTGAAGAGGCTACGTGGGAGCCTAAAGATTCAATGAGACAACAATATCTGAACTTATTCAACGGTAAGATTTTCTGGGACGAAAATCCCTAAGGGGGAGAATTGTAACAGTCTGGTTTAAACCCTAGTCAAAAAAGTAGTTTCAGGACCACAAATCTAATCAAAAACATTTTAATATTATTTTCTATGCCTTTGATACTTGAATAAGCATGTGTTAAAGTTCCGTAAATTTATTTGTTCATCTGTGTGCTTAATTTGAGCAAAGGACTAAATCGCATAAAACGTAAAAGTAACTTTCTAAATGTTTTAATGGCGAATTGATGTGGCTTTTAAATGTGGAGGCTTTATGAGATAGTTAAGCCAATACCAAGGTTAGTGGATGGTTAAATGACATAATAACCTTATTGTTTATTTGTCTTATATGATTAATAAATGGGTAAAGTGAGAAATGAGTAATTAAGTTTAATTTGATAAAACAAAAGCATGAAAATAGTCATTGTTATCATCTTTAGTCGAAATTATAAGACTTTCATGTTTATCTAGGTTTCATCACACTCTTGGTTTGATTTAAGGTATGTTTTGCTTCAGTTTTTGATAATTTCTATGTTTTTGTAATCGTTGCTTCGTATACTTCAAAACCCATGTCTCAATTGTGTGAATTGATGGTGATTTTGAAATGAGTCATTGATGAATTCATAAGTTTTATGATGTTTAAGGATGAAATATGGAATATATGTGTTTGATTAACATATTTTGTTTTTGGATTTTTAGTAAATTTGAGTGTTTTGGATATAATTGTGGAAATAATATTTTGAGGGGCTAAATTATGAAATAAATGAAATGTGTGGACTTGAATGAACATGGGTGATTTCACCAAGCATGAATATATGAAATTTGGTGTATTTTGTGATTTTGTGTAATAAGGACTAAAATGTCCAAATGTGAAAATATGGGGATAATTTGTAAATTTTCCCTAAATATGTGTATTTGGATTGAATTGAATAGTTTGGTGAATAAATGGATTAAATTAATATGTATAGATCAAGAACCGAAGAAAATGGATTTACATCGTGGAAAGTCTAAAGTGATCGAGTAGTCAAAAATTTGTATATGGATGCAATGAACCAAAATGTGATATATGAATGAATGTGACATGAGTAAATGATGAGATGATATGTGATATATATATGCTTAAATGAGTTATGAGCATATGAGATATTTGAGTAGTGAAATATGAGTAAGTAATGGCTAAGTAATGAGCCAAGGATGATATTCTGAATTTGTAAATGAGAATCATTAATGTCATTATGTTTACATGACTATGTGAATTGTGTATTAAGTTTATTTGTATATGGCTTACAAAGCTTTTGGAATGCTTACTCTGTGTGTTTTTACTCTATTTTATAGGTCGTCAAAGCTACGAAAGGCTCGGGGATTGTTGAGGATTGTCATCACACTACTCAATCTTGTTTTAGTACCTTTTTGAAAGTGTAAATACTAAGTATGGCATGTATAGGCTAGTTACCTTGAGTTGTGTTTGATATTTGTATATGGCCATGTGATATGGCTAGATTTATGCTTGTGTTATGAATGATTAATTATATCATATAATGCTAGTTTTGGTATGGTTTGATAGCAAATGAATTGGTTGTATGAATGGTAAGATTGTTGATGCATAATTAATATATCATTGATAGTAATTTTGTGATGGGTAATAGTTTGAAATGTATGTGATTGGATTGAACCAAATGTTTTATATGTTGGTGTGAATGTTAAGCTCATGAATGATTAGAAATGATGTATATTTAGGCATGTTTTTGGTTGCCTTGAAGCTTGAATTGATGTATATTTGTGGTTGTAGGAATGACCCAAAGTGTTGGTGGCATTTTGGCCTTGAAAATGGCCTATAATTGCCCACACGGTTGTATTTCAAAACAAGTCAGGCTCAACCACAGGCTAGACACACGGGTGTGTAACTGGCCTTGTGGTGCATGTAAGGCTCAACCACGGGTGGGGTACACGGGCGTGTCCCAGGCCGTGTGGTCAAGTCAGTATGTATGCCCTATTTTGACATGGCATAGACATACGGACATGTCTAAGGCCATGGGAGGCACATGGCCAGCTCACACGAGTGTGACCTCTGAAACTTTGGAAAACTTTAAAATTTCAGAGAATTTTTGTATGTGTTCGGTTTAATCTCGACCCTATTCTAAAGTATGATTAAGGCCTTGTTGACCTATTCCAGGGACACTTTGATTTGATTAGATTGAGAAACATTATAAAATGTCCGTAAAAGATCTGAATTGTTCGGTAATGCCTTTAACCCTAAACTGGCGACAGTTACAGGTTAGGGGTGTTACATTACGAGGCCTTACTAGACTTATACGCAAACAATTATGCTATACAGAAACATGACTTTCCACCCCAATTTAAAACTTTTCATAACACCTCTTAAACAAGCCTATTAGGCCTCAATCACACTTTAGGAATGGTTCAGGATCAAATCGAACTCTTTTAAAGATCACTATAAAGACTTAGAAAATTTCCATTAAACAGTCCACACGCCTGTGTGGAGGAAGAGACACGCCCGTGTGGCATATCACATGCCGGTGTTCCACACCTGTGTGGATTTATTTTACAATTTGAACCTACAGGGGTTTTCACACGACCAGAAACACACCCGTGTCCCTGGCATGTGTCCCTTACAAGGCCTCGACACGCCTGTGTCTTACCCAGTGTGCAAAAACCTTGGCATTCTGTTTCTACATCATCAACCCATAAATGTCACACGGCCAAGGCACACGCCGTGTCCTTTGGCCATGTGGCTAATTAAATTCCTAATTTTAGGTACAGACTTAACACAACCTGGGCACACACCCATGTCCATGGTCGTGCCTTCCACATGGCTGAGACACACGGCCGTGTCCCTGTCCGTGTGTTTACTACTGAGCATACTGACTTGCAAACCTAGCATGCAAGGGGACACACGGCCTAACCACACGCCCATGAGGCTAACCATGTGTCACACATGGCCTAGACACACACCCGTACGATTACCCGTGTGGACAAGAACACGGGTATTTGCCAAGCTCTTTCAATCACCCCAACTCATACAAACATAAAGCATACTAAACCTTCAACCTATTCATGTATAAATAAACTGTAACATCCTGATTTAGTGGGCCTGTGCATTTTTTGTGTTGATGGTTAAGTATTAAATTGAGGGTTAGGGGTGCAAATTGGGCTCAAGAATGGGCTGAGACCTCGGTTAAAATATTCTGTTTAGTCACCATAGGGTTTGAAGGTAAGTATCAGTGTTTAAAATATCAAGTTGGGCTTGTGGCCCAAAGGAAGGTGGCGCCATAAAGGAGCTAAGGGTGGCGTCACTAGTGGATGGAGAGGGCCCAAGTTTTGGGTGTTTAGAGCCCAGGATGTTGGGACAAATTCGGCACTGAAAATGGAGCAAGGGGGGATGGCACCAAGGCTATCAAATAGGGAGATAATGAGCTGATAAAAGGAGGAAGAAGTGGTACTAGCTAGGTCTCTTCTGGAGGGGTGGATATGATTGAGATAGAGAAGAAGGATAGGAGCTATCTTTAGAAGGTTAGTGTTAGCCAACATTGTGAAGAGTTGGAAAGGAGAGGGGCATTCGATTTTGGCTTGAGGACGGTGTGCCAAAATTCTAAAGGCCATCTTAAGCATTTGTTTTCTTTCTTTTCTCATCTTCACTCTTCAAAATCGAATCACCACTTTCCTCTCCCTTTTTTTTTCTTTGAAACCTCCTTCTAGCCGAATCTTTTGATCTTCATTATTATTCATCTTCCATTAACTAAAAGTCAAAGCTACACCCTCATTCCCTTCCATAGCCGAAATCTCCAAAAGTTTAGCCTTTTTTTCTCGAAGTCTCACCATAGCCGAATCAACATCCCAGGGGTGGTAAGTTCTATGACGATTTCCTCTCTGCTATCTCTTTTCTTTCTCATCCTTATTTTAAATCGAATCACTTCTTTTATGTCTTTATGGATAGTTCTTTTCTTCTCACTCTTCATTCCTAGAAGCCAAATCCTCTCTGTGGTATCTGCTTGTGCCGTATCTCGAAGAAAGCTGAAGGTAAGGAGATAGGGTTTTCATGTGGACTTACGTTCCCTGATTGGTCGAACGGTCACTTCTCTTTAATCCATTATTCATTAGTCGAATCTCATTGGTTGTGGTGTAGGGGTTCAACCAACGATTTGGCCAAGGTCATTAACTCTGGGATTCAACCGATTTAGTGAGTTTTTGCCCGGCAGAATAGCGGTTCGATAGTCACGATTCGGGCTAGGGAGAGCGTCGACCTCGGTAATGTAGCGTTGAGTGTAATCAGGTGTGTAACATTTTCAGACCATTTGGATTGCCTGTTAGTATATGCTTATAAATCTGTTATATTCTGTTAAATGCTGAAATATCGGCACTACTATTGAAAACCCGAGTAGGGTAAAGGCGAATCACCAAGTTAGTGATCTTTGTCATTCTAAAGTGAATGGTTCTGTTGATTTGATATGATAAACATGTATGCGGTTTCTGTGATTGCACGGGGTTGGGTGATTGATGAAAGGGGAAGTGTTCTGTTGTAGTGGCTTTTGCCATGATCTGTTGTAGTGGCTATTACCATGATCTGACGATGAGCAGCTAACTGCAGCATGACTTCCATCAATGGTGTGTAGCGGTGTGGGTTGATTGTAGAAATCCCCAATGGTGTGATTGGCAGGTAAGGGTGGTGTGTAGCGGATGGAAACCTAGGATTGGGTTTGGGCTTTGCATAATTCCAGATATATTATATTTTGTTATCTATTCTGTGGGGCTAATGCCCAGTCTGATGGTGCACGAGGGTTGCACACTGAGTCTTGTGACTCACCCTATTATTTAACATTTTTTTTTCCAGGTAGCACATAATGCATCGAACCAGGCTGGAGAGGAGCACAAGGTGGCCATGCAAGAGTTCGAATTGTTACAGCAAAGACACCGTTTACTTAAATTTCCCTTCAAAATGTTAAATTATTTTGGGTTTTATATTTTATTGTAATAAGGCCATGGGCCACTGGCTTTATATTTTTTTTCGGTTTTATTTTGGGCTTCTATTATTATTATACATTTAGATTTTACATTTTAATTAAACTAAGGCATGTACTAAATTTCAGTTTTTAATTCATAAAGGCATCATATAAAATTTATATCTTTTATAAATTATCAAATCATTAAGTTTTCCAGAATACATGTTTAAACTCGACAAATGTTTTCCAAAAATGCGACATGTCTTACTAAATCTTCTTAGTGACATGCCAGATCCGGTCGTGGTGTTTGGGCCGGGTTTGGGGTGTTACATAAACTAAGTAAACAAATCATGCAACTTGCACAATTATGAATAACCTCATCTTTTCATAGATTAATAAGAAAGAGCCACCAACAATGGCCTTATACAAAAGAGTTCATCTTTGAATGAGCCAACACATTTGGCCAAAACAATATGACATTCACTAAGTCTCATCCCTATACATGCAATAATAAAATTGATAAGTCTAACTACACTAAGATGTGCTAATAGTGTGGGTGATCTTCTGGTTATCTTCGTATCCCGAGTTGGCTCTTCGACACTATAAAACAAGGAAAAAAAAGGGGAGTAAGCTTTTAGCTTAGTAAGTTTATATGCAAACAATAAGCATCATACCACAATAATAATCAAGCAAAAATTTCAAGCCATGTAATAACAATTCATATCCTCATAATCATGCTTACTCATTTCAAATCTTACCACATCCCAAACACATATCATAAACATTGCCCACAATTACTTGTACATTTACCCTACACTTATCACACAAAGCCACATGAAATATTTACCTAAACAAGTTTCTCAATGAACCCTTCAAAATGATACAAGATACCCGGTGGTTTCGCACACAGCCCACCATTAGTCAATAATAGGGTGGTATCGCACATAGCCCACCAACAATGATAATTACGGTGGTATCACACATAGCCCACCAAATATTAATAAATACGATGGTATCGCACGCAGCCCATCGTTAATAAATAACAAGGTGGTATCGCACTCATCCAACCAAAATTTACATTTTTGCGAATATTCATCTGTTCCCATATTTCTTTTCCAATGTTCATCCGAGGGTTTCCACATTTTTACTATTTCACTAATTCTCACCAATAACCAATTACATCCACACATTACATTAATAGCTAAAACATATGAATTAGGGATGTATCGTTTACACATAAACTTACCTCGATGCAAAATATGTTAATTCACGGCTTAGTCCATAACCTTGCCTTTTCCCCGGTCAAGGTTGTTTCCGCATTCTTCTTGATCTAAAATAATGAAATTCTCTCATTTAATCACTACATAAATCAAAACACTTCAAAATTTCTACTTTGGCAAAATGACCATTTTGCCCTTATACTTTGGCAAAATTATGTTTTGGCCCCTAGGCTCGTAAATCATTTTTCATCAAATTTCCTGGTCAAGCAAGCCTAGCTGAACATTTCTTACTCTTATAACAATTCACAATACCAAACATTTCATGCATTTACTACTCAATTTGCAACCTTTGCAAATAGGTCCTTTTAGGCGTTTTCATAGTAACACCTTTCACAAAATTTGTTTATTTAACAACTAAGACTCATTTTCTTCCATAAAAATGCAGCAAACAACATAAATTCTCACATGGAAAAACTCTAAAATTTCAATCATTTTGTAAAATAGTCCCCTTTTTAGCTAGCTTAAGTTTTAGGGGTTCCAAAAGTACAATTATTATCAAGAAAGACCACAAAAATCACTTACTAGTAAGGAGAATAAGTTGCTGAAATTTCAAGCTCTCCAAGGCCCTTCTTAAGTGTAAAAAATGATGGAAGAAGAAGAGAAATGAAAAGATGAAAGCCTTTTCTTTATTTTATTCATTTAATCACCTAATGCCACCAAATATTGACCAATTTAATGCCTTTGTCCCCCTTGGCCAGCCATCACCTATAAGAAGGCCTAGTTACACTTTAAGGACCTCCAATTTAATATTCCATAGCCATTAGACACCTCTAGCTTGTAAAATGAAACTTTCACACTTTATGCGATTTAGTCCTTTTTCGCAATTAAACATGCAATCACCAAAATTAATGCACCAAAATTTTCATGCACCCATATAATTATGCCATAACACATAAAAATTATTAAAACTAATTTCTCTAACCTCGAATTAATGGTTTCAAAACCATTATTTTGACTAGCCTTAAAATTAGGTTGTTACAACAGTTTTCCCCAAACTGCAATCCCTAGGGGACGATCCTCGAAATACTTACAAAGTGTTTCATTGTAAACAAACTATATTGCAACATGATTCGTATACTTGTCGACATGCCTTAATTCATATCTTTAGTTGCAGTATTCTAACTTTCGACATCGGTACATCGAGAGGCAGTCATCTGCCACCTAATTCTCCACCCCTTTCTATCATGAATCTCAAGATCAAATTATTGTAATAAAATCACACATCGAATTAATCTTGGCTTGACATCTTTCTTCGTAAGCAAATATTTAATGGTTGAATGATCAGTATAAACTATCAACTTAGTCCCTATAAGATAAGAACAAAATTTATCAAAAGCAAAAATAATAGCAAGTAACTCTTTCTCTGTTACTGTATAGTTTAATTGTGCTCCTACCAAGGTTCAACTCTCGTAATAGATGGGATGAAAAATCTTGTTCCTTTAGTATCCCATTACAACTCCTACTTCAAGTTCGTAGGCGTCACACATCAACTCAAAAGGAGAACCCCAATCCGATGTAACGATAGTTGGTGATGAGGTTAATTGGCTTTTCAAATCGTCAAAATCTTTCAAACACTCCTCATCAAAGTTAAATGTTATCTATTTCTCCAATGACTTGCAAAGTGGTTTATAGATTTTGGAAATGTCATTGATGAACCTTTGATAAAACCCAACATGACCCGAAAAACTCCTAATGCCTTTTATAGCAATAGTTGGTAGGAGTTTCTAAATAACATCTATTTTCACCTTGTCAATTTTTATTTCATGTCTTATTATTTTATGCCCCAAAATGGTACCATCCTTAACCATAAAATGGCATTTTCCTAGTTAAGGATGAGTTCATTTCTTCGTGTCATTTCAACATTAGTGCCATATTATTCAAACAATCATCATAAGAATCCTTAACACTAAAAAGTCATCCATGAATACTTACAAAAATTTCCCAACCATTTCAGTAAATATATCCATCATACATCTTTGAAAAGTCATAGGTGCATTACACAAAAAAAAGGCATTCGCTGAAAAGCAAACATACCGTATGGGCAAGTGAAGGTAGTTTTGTGTTGATCTTTCGATGCTATAGCTATTTGATTGTACCCTAAATATCTAGCTAAGAAACAATAAAAATCTCACCTCGCAAGCCTATCTAACATCTGATCTAAGAAGGAAAGTGGAAAATGGTCCTTTTGATTTATTTTATTCAACTTTTTATAATCTATACTAATTTGCTAGCACGTAACTATCATCGTTGGAATTAGCTCATTGTTTTCACTCTCCACAATTGTAACTCCCCCTTTCTTTGGTACACACTGGATTGGACTTACCCAGGAGATGCCAAAAATGGGGTAAATAATCCTTGCATCTAACTATTTGATGATTTCTTTCTTAACCACCTCTTGCGTAATCGGGTTTAGTCTTATTTGTCCAATTATTTTTTCTCTTTTTTCCATATTCCAATAAGATTTTATGGATGCATAAAGAAGGGTGAATAGCTCCAAAACCTCAAGCAATTGATCTTATTGAGTCTTGTTCAATTGAGCTGAAATGATCAAAGGTGAAGTCAAAGAGTTACCCAAATAAACATATTTCAAGGGTGACAATAATACCTTTATTTCCAGTTTGGTGATCGCTTCCAAATGTTAGAACGTTTAGAGTAAAAACGTGCAAATAAAAATATCTAAAATTAGTGCAGTATCTGCAAGAAAACATGTCAAATTTTACTATAGTTTTCTGTTACAATGGAACATAGGGAAGTATTTAGAGGATCGTACCCAACGGAGGTTGAATTAAATCTATTTATATTATCTACACTAGTAGGTCTAAACTATAATCACCAAAAATCATATTAAGATAATTAAAATTAAGGATTAAGATTGTAAAATAAAAACTAACTACTAAAAACAAAGTTAACAAATGAAGACCTCTCAATTAATAGGTAGAAGATTAAGTCGCTTCAATAGTTGCAATTAACTTTAGAATTCAGGTTTTATTAGGAAATTAGTTACTACCTAACCAATATTACCTCTCAGACTCTACTATTTAACTAATCAACCAATACACGCTTATCTCTCAACTTCACCTTCCTGACTAGGATAAATCCATGATTTATTTGATAAACTTATCTCTCGGCCTCGTTTATCCTAAATTCCTAGGGTCGTCAATCTTGGGGTTTAATCACACATGAATTTATACCAACTAACTCTATTGGAAAACTCTAAATCCTTCGCTAATCACTCCCACATTCGCTCATTAATCCCTTTAAGGATCTAGCCACTCATCTTCTTAATAATCATCTCTCCCACAATTAAATTAATCATGCCATAACATAAATTAACACAAAAGATAAAGAGATAGAAATTGTATGTTTGATCAACTTGATGCATTTGAAATTGAGAAATCTTTTAACAATGATTGAGATATCTTCAGTTGAAAACAAAAAACGAAACAAAAATACTAAAATACTTAATAACAAATAGTTGGACTCAAATCGAATCCAAGCCAAAAAAACAAGAAAAAAATTTGTATTTGACTAAAACTAAACAAAAATCCTAAACTACTAACTAAAACCCTAAAATGGCTTGGAAAGATCTCCTAAGATTTTCCTCAACTTAATTGTTTATAAACAAAGTATAGGAGCTTTAATTAGGTCAAACACAAGCCTTAATCACATAAAACCTGAGTTATGGAATTGGAAGTACCCTCACTTAATTTTTGCCCATCATTGCACCTGTGTTGTGATACAGTCTTGTTCGTGTTGCGAAACACAACTTCAAATGTAAAATCTTGTATTGGTTCTGTTGTATTACAACATCAAAAGTTTGCGTTCTGGACTCTTATGTTATGGCTCTATAACATCCCGAAATAGGACCTAAACGGAACAGTGGTTGCAAAACCACAAATCTGAGGTAGAAAAGTTTATTTTTATTAATTATTATAATTTACTTAGTAATTAAATATGTGTTGGAGTATCGATAAGAAATTTTATTGATTGCATGCTTAAATTGCCTATTAGGACTTGTTTGCAAAAGTTGTTAAATAGGGGTTCTAATTTATAGAGTACTTGAATGAAATAGGGGTTTGAAGTAGGAGTCCTTAAATGGTAATTAGACCATTATATTTCCATGGACAAAAATGAACATACATAGATAAAAATAAACTAAAGTTTTAATGAAGGGTATTTTAGTCATTTGGTAATAAAAAGAAATTAAAAGGGAAAAAGATGGAAAAATGTGTTCATCTTCTTCATTTGGAAAAATTTTCAAATGGGACACCATAGCTAGGGTTTCTTCAACTTATCAGGCTCATAGTAAGTGCATCTAAGCCCCGTTTTTAATGTTCTTTACATTTTTGGAGTCCCGATAACTTGATTTAGCTTAATTTAGCAATAATTTAGCCTAGGGTTCATATTTGGAAAAATATCCATAGGTGAAATTATGTATTTTGATGTTTTATGATAGAACATGAAGTCTGAAATTATGTTATACAACTTTTGCTAAGCGATTTTAAGTGAAAACGAGTAAAACAGCTAAATTGGTAAAAATACCTAATGTTCATAAGTACATGTTAGAGTGAGAATTTGATGTTGTCATAGAAGGGAAAAATAATCAGCATTTCATAAAAAATAAGAATAAGGGATAAAGTTTAGTTTTGGAGCTTTGGGGCAAATATGTATATATGTAAAAGTTTAGAGGCAAAATTGTAATTTTGTAAAAGTTAGAGTTAAGGACTATTTTACTAAATGTGAGTATTAAATAAGCTAAATTTTCTATTATGGATCAAGAGGAGCGAAATCCGGAGTTAGACCGGGGAAAGAAAAAGATAGTGGACTAAATCACTATAGTTGATCGTATTTTATTTCGAGTAAGTTTGTGGTAAATAAATGCAATATTCTATTATTTCACATTTAATACTATTATATTCCAGCATTTACATATTTATTCTTTAAATTTATCATTTAAAGGCTCAAGCATGAATTGACGGAGAAGCAATCTCAGAAAGTTCCGGTAGAACCTTAGGAATGTGTAGGATACAAATGTCATGACATTAGGGTTTAAGGAAATCATGTAAGACCATGTCAAGACATGGCATTGGTAAGTTACTATAAGGAAAATGTACCATGTAAGACCATGCCAAGGCATGGCATTAGTGAGTTTATAAGGCAAAGGTCCCATGTAAGACCATGCCAAGACATGGCATTGGTGAGTTCATAAGGCAAGGATACCATGTAAGACCATGCCAAGACATGACAATGGTTAAGTTTCAAAAGGAAAGGTACCTATGTATCCTTAGTATTCCAAGTGGTTCAATGGAAAATTCAAAGGGTATACCAAAGGAAAGGTAAGACAAGTTCATGTTAAAAGGTACAGGTAAGAATGCAAAGTTTAAGTATATTGAGTTAAAAGCTTAAATGATCTTGATAAGAAAATATTAAGATAATCTATTAAGAATGTTGTTATTCATTTACATGCAAACTTACTAAGTTTTATGCTTACCCCCATTCCTTTCTCTCTTTTTATAGTATTACAAGCCAACTCGGGGATCTCAAGGACGTCGTAGATCGTTACACACTATCAAAGGATTAACTCGGTATTTTGTGATTCGAACATTTTAAGTTATGGCATGTATAGGGACTTAACCATTTTGTTTGTATGTTCTTATGATATGACTTAAGATTGGCTTGTAAATGCTTGATAATGATTATCCATTAAAATTTTTAATTAAGAACATGTTTTGGATGTTATGTATGCCTAGATGATAGTTATTACAAAGAAATTATTAAAGAGTAAAAATCTGTAGGAGAACAGTTTTGAATAGCAACTGCGATCTAATTTTGAAAAATCACTAAGAATAATATAAATGGAATTAGGGTGTGAATGAGGTATATAATTAAATCTTATTGAGTATATTTTTATATGAAAGAAATGGTGTAGGAAAAAGAATTGTATATTATGAGATAATTGATTTTTAATTCAGAGGGGTCAAACTGTCAAACAATGTAACAGGGGAGACTTTAACTAGTAAACTCTATTAATTGGTCACACCAAAAATTCTAAAAAACATATAGGAAGAAGATATATGAGTCTAGTTTCAATGAAAATTTACGGATCTAAATTTTTAGTTTCGTAACTTGAGTTATAGTCAATTTAGTGACCATGACGCAGATGGACAGTCTCATTATGAATAAGGAAATAATTTTAAAAGCAAATTTTTATGCCCTGAACTAGTAAGTTAAGTCTAGTAATGCCTTGTACTCGACTCTGGAGACGGTCTCGGGTAAGAGGTGTTACAGGCTCACTATTGCCCTTGATGTTTATAAGCCTCAAAATAAGTATCCTACACACTTAATTAAAGCGTTAGAACTACCTGAAGGTTGATATTGGCCTAATAGGTCAACTAACTCGAAATAATGTGTAAAAATGCTTATTTTGCGATAATTTGAATCTAAAATAAGAAATTTTAAAATTTTAAAAAAATATATTAAACTGACTTGAAAACAAGCTCGTTACGTGCCGAAAAGTACTAAATTTGCTAATACAATTTGTGGTACATGAGATACCCCTACACTTAAGTCGTTGCTTGTCCTCAAGCAAACAAAAAACAAAAACAAAAATAGACAAACTAAAAATAAAATGAAAAGAAAAAAAAATGACTGAAAATTTTCTAAACACATAACTCTAGCTAGATGTTTAAACGGCTTTAAATTTTCACATTCAGACATGATAATTCAAAATAATGCACAACAAACAAGTCAAAGTAAGTTAAACATATGGATCCATCAAAATTGATATATGAGTACAATATTTATAGTTGAAGAATATCGGCAGTTCGAATTATAATTACTCAATGTGTTTTATCCATGCTTTGAACTCTAATACAATATTTATAAGTACAACCAATTTACGAGTACTCTTGCCAATATGAATGAGATTTTTTCTCAATTTCTCATATTTTTCAATTTAATCATTGTGACCATTCTCACACTCTTCACTTTTGTCCGTTCTAAGCTTTTTATCACACTCGTTTTGCTTTAAACCCTCACAGTTCTTTTGTTCACACATTCATTTTATTTTAAGGCACATACTTGTAAGGATTTTATACTTATTATACTATACCATTTCAATATTCATGGATTTAATGATTGAGTATTCAAATTTAATCGACCTATTATTCATCAATAATAAATACCTACACATAAATTCCTATGTCATTTGATACATTTAACTTCTTTTTCCTATTTACATTTAAAAATTTGAACTAACTAGTCTAAATGCAAATAACTTAAAATTGTTTATTTTCATGCTAAATTTACGGTTTAACTAAACATCCTAGATACATGCTCCTAACCAATCACTTGTATTTCTACAAGCTCAAGCACACACACAATATATAAAAAATTCATCCTAAAGTTTCCTAAAAATAACAAGAAAAATAACGAAAAATTTAAAAATTCCTAAAAAATCTATGTCACCCCTACACTTTATTTAACAGATTGTCCCTAATGTGCTCAAAAATAAATTAAGGATCAAAATTACCCGATTTGGGGTGATAGTCCCACATTTTATGTCGTGTTGTCTTTTCCTTCCTGGTTCAACTCCAAAATGTTTGCATCGTAAAAAATATGGGGTTCTTACACAAAAATTAACTATAAAAAAGAAATGCAATAATAAAAATCTAACTAAAAGAAGAAAAATAAAAATCATCAAAAAATAAAAAGTACAAGTCCTAGAAATAAAAATTAAAAATTGTTTGAATTTAATCAGATTATGCACCAACTTTGTATACATTACTGCTTTTCCCTTGCCTTGTCTCGCAACTGTCTTTGTAGCCCTCCTACTTGAAGATTGGGCTGGGCTTTGCTAGCTCAAGTTGCGGAATGCAATTCCTTTCATTGGGGGTGTTCTAGCTGAAATGTAACATCATAAATCGAGGCTTGGAATGGCTCATCATCATTGTAATCCTTCTCTTCATTATCATTGTCATCGTTATTGTGCTCCTTGTCTCCCCTTTGGTTTTGTCAGAGTGTGGAACGGGCGCATACTTGTTCAGTGGAGGCTTAGGCCCATGAATTCCATGACTCTGTGGATAATCGATGCCCACTAGAGACATCTCTTGCATCCATCTAATGGCCCATTCCATAACCGAAATGTTAGTCAAGTCGGTTAACTGGGGCTCACTTTGCTCTTCCTCTTAGATGGCAGTGGGACATCAATCTTCTCTTTTCAATGTTGATTCCATTCTTTCACCTGTTTCAGTTGAAGGTTAATGAATTGACCATACATATGTTTTCGAGCACACTCTTTGATGGCATGATGATTTGCTTAGTAGGTGACATAGGAACCTTTGCTCGTTCGCACAATGCTGTTATAAGATGGGGAAAGTACATTCCCCACTTCTAGCCACTGATGCAATGTAACACCAATGTCCCACCCAGACCTCCTTTCTCTAAAAAATTGAATCAAGTAAAACAACTCGAATTGAGTAGGGGAAATGTGGGTGCAAATAAATTGCATCCATATATTGGCAATGTAATAGCCCGACATAGGGCCTAGTGGAATAGTGGCACGAGACCAAAAACCTAAAGATGAAATATGTGTTTAAATGATTTTATAAGGCTTATGAGGTATTTGCATGGTTGTGTGAAAATTTCATGAAGGAATTTTATTAATTAGTGAACAAATTGTCCATTAGGACTACATTGCAAGGATTAGAAAATATGAGATTCTAGAAGGTTTAAGTATAAAATAGAATTATAAAAATGATTAGAAGTCCGTATTTAGCAATTAGACCATTATATGTTGAGATGGACAAAAATGGACATAGGAAGGAAAAATCTTAAGAAATAATCATTAAGGGCATTTTTGTCATTTGGTAAATTAAAGAATTAAAAGGGAAAAGAAGTCAAAATTAGTGTCCATGTTCCTCCCCCTTGGCCTAAAATCACAAAGAAGACATATCTAGGGTTCTTCATCTTCCAAGCTTGATTGTAAGTGCATCCTAGCCCAATTTTTAATGTTCTTTGTATTTTTGAGATCCTCGTAGCTCGGTTTAGCTATTTCTAGCTATATTTTGAGCTAGGGATTATGTTCAAAATTTAACCATGTATGACATACATGTATTTTGATGTTTTATGGAAGTTTATGAAAGTTTGATGTAGGATAAACATCTTTTCCTCAGTGATTTTCATGAAAATCCATGTAAGGATCAAATTGCAAAAGTGATGAAAATGGTCATACATGAGTAAAATAGTGGAAATTGAATGTTGTTATAGTTGAGAATATGATTTGGCTAGGCTTGAAATGCAAGAAAGTTGAAAAAAAATCATTTTACAAGCATAGGGGCAAAAGTGTAATTTTGAGAAAGTTTAGGGGCAAAAATGTAATTTTGAGAAAGTTTAGGGCAAAATATAATTTTTCCAAAGTATGATTTATGATCCAATTTAGTCAATGTAAGTATTAAACAAGTTGAATTGTTATTAGAGATCAAAAACACGAAGCCCAGACTGAAACCGAGGCAAAAACAAGGTTGAGGACTAAACTGCACAACACTACACATTTTGAGTGTCGAGGTAAATTTGTATGAATTTAAAGCTGCATATTAATTTTACAATTAAATTAATTGCTAAATCATACAGTGTACATTATTTTCATGAAGTTGGTTGACAATGCCTAATAAGGAAATCAATGAGAATAAATAAGTGAAAGTCCCGGTTGAAGAATTGGAATAATGAGGATACCTATGTCATAACATGGGACAAGGAAAGCTTGTGTAAGACCATGTCTAGGACATGGCATCGGCACTAAGGAATGTAGGTGCCCTGTAAGACCATGTCTAGGACATGGCATCAGCATCGAATAAGGCAAGGACATCATGTAAGTCCATGTCAAGACATGGCATTGATAAGTTACTTAAGGCAAGGATCCCATGTAAGACCATGCCAAGGCATGGAATTGGTGAGTTCATGAGGCAAGGATACCACGTAAGACCATGTCAAGACATGGCAATGGTAAGTTTCAAAGGAAACATATAAAGAAGATCTCGTATAAGACCATGTCTGGGACATGGCATCAACATCAAGCTAATGAATCCCATGTAAGACCATATCTGGGATATGGCATAGGTATCATAAAGCAATCCCATGTAAGACCATATCTGGGATATGGCATTGGCATCGAGATACATGTGTAACACCCCCCAACCCGGCCCATGAGCCTTGACCGGATATGGTTATGTCACTGCGGAAAGACGGTTGAAAATCTTTTTGACTTTAGAATAAACATGAAAATTTGATAACTTTTGAAATCTATGTCCATTTAAAATCTACTAAATAATATAAGCTTGATATAAAATATCCGAATTAAAACGTTATTATACGTTTTAAGATATAGTGTGTCGAAAATCAACTGATTTCAAAATAATAATTTAATCGCCATTTTGCTTTAGCATAATATAAATACTCAAATAATTTAATTGGGCCTTATTACAACAAAACTTATTCAAATACTTAAATTACTGAAAATAATAAATTCTACTAAATAAGGAAAAACAACTTCTTGTATGGAAATCTGCTTCTGCATGGCCACCTTTGTATCCACACCAACCCGGTCCAAAATCACGAATCACCTGCGATGTTTAAATAGTTGGGTGAGTCACACAGACTCAGTGTGTAATTAACCACTGAATTCCACCCACATGCTAACCACATAATAACCCGTGCATCAGATATCATATATCATGTTCAAATCATATCACATTCTGGGCTTGGCCCATACTCATAACATTTATCAATTAACCAGGTAATTAGCCGCATACCCTCCACATACTGGGCTTAGCCCATTTCTTATTCAAGTCCACAATCACATGTATTCACATACCACAATTATGCAATAATGAATCCCGACCCAAGCCTAAGGTCTTATCCAGCCTACCACACACCAGGGGATTATTAAATCGCCCTCTCCTTTTAACTCCAAAAGGCATTCAAGCCATCCACGTGCAATTAAGCACAAAATCCACAACGCGACCTCAGTCAGCACCAATCCACGATGTAGCCGTAGCTAACACCAAAATCACGATGGGACACATAGTCTCTCATCAATCCATGATATGGCACATAGCCTATATCTATCACGATGAGGCACACAGTTACTCATCAACCACGCATCAAGTACACCTGCACCTTCTTTCATAGCCCACCCATGCACATGCAACATGAAATACGGTCATGATAATGTATGCACATGTTTATTCATAATCATAGGCATACTCACATATACATATCAATGGTCACATCTCAACAGGTACGGAACTAACCTGATCATCGTCATACCCTTTAAGGGTATCAAAATCACACTTATCACTGCATTTGTTAGTAAACACATTACACATGCAAACATAAATCCTAAAAAAGATAGCTAGTTACACACCTTATAACCTGAAGCTCTAGACCCAAGATCCCGACACTATCGCTAAGCGAGACTATGGCTATTTGCCTAATCTGCTACTCAGACACTGGCCCACATCCCGGTGGTCAATCTCGAACCGCTGAGACAATTCTTTTCTTAAACTTCGAGATAGGGACTTTCTCTTGTCCTTCTAGACTGATATTGGCCTCCATCAAAATGCTTAATTAGAACACTTTGTTAATTGACAAGTACGAGATCTTAAATGAAAAAGAACCATAACTTAACATCCTTACCGAAAGATCTTAAATCCTGAAGGCTTGCTTACTTCTGTCGACTAGCCCTTAAACCTTACTTATCAAAATCTTGAAAAACTGCACTTGCCCCTGAACTGTCGTAATCCCTGCTACACAACTATTAGAATTGGCTACTACTAAAAATATATGAGTATAGCCCCCTTGGCCGAATACTTACCACCACCTTACCTTGATGAGTAGTCGAATTCAAATAGCCCCAAGTGCTCCCTCACGCTGGCTTAACACTAGATCCCTTAGGCTAACAAGGATTCGGCCCACACTAGAATTGAGATTTGGCTTCAAAGACTTGCAAAATAGCGGAGAGGATGAAAGACTGAAAGGTTCAGCAATAGGGATCAAAAGGAATATTTCGGCTTTAGCAGGCAAATAGAAAAAAAGAAAAGAAGCACTTACCACCTCTTACCGATCAACAGAGAAAGAAGGCTACGCTTGATTGCTTTCCAAGTCCCGGAGACCCTTCCCCTAAAAACCCAATGGAAGAAAAAGAGAAGAGACTACCCTTGCTTGAACTTTCGGCCAACACTAAATAAAAGGAAGAAGAGGGTTCGGCCAAAGTAAACAAGTGAAAAGGAAGGACGTTATTGGTGTTGGTAGAGTATGGAAAGAAAATAAATGATGAAGGTTTAGAAACAAAGAGCTAAAAGTCGGCTAAATGAAGAGCACACCCCCATTTATAGAATTCGGCCACTACCTAAAATTCCTCTTGGCCACCAATTTAAAATTATTCAAAAAAAAAACAAATCAATTGCAACCATTATCTCCTATTAAAAATTCGGCACACATGGAAGGAAGAAAACCAAATTTTTGGCAGCTCTCTCCTTAAAAGCTTCAAGGCCGAATGGAACACCCCCAAGAGTCTTACAATTTGCCACCATTTAATCCCTATTAAAATTCTTATTTTATCCCATACGTTATCTCCTTATCACAATCAAAATAAACCAATAACAACTCCTATTTACTAATTTAAACTAAATAAAATAATCCTACAATTATCCTACCACTATCTAAAATAATTAAAATAACCAAACCTTTATCACTTACCTTCCAGCCGAATTCTAAAAGGACTAAACAACAGCAGCTTAATCTTTATCCATTGAAGCTCCCATGTGCCGTCCACCTTCACGCCACCTCTTCACGTCAGCAGCAAAAGAAAAACCCCAACTGCAGCCTCCATGGTTCGAACGCAGGACCTGGTGGAACAAGCTCCCAAGCAACGCCCCAGGCCATTCGGCCAAAGCGTTATTTGTGTCCTAAATGCGCCACCAAATTCTTTTAAGCCTTCTCTATCTTTAACGCCAGCTTGCAAAATAAATATCCAAAATTCTGCTTCCCTTGCGCCTTGAACTCACGACCTGCACCAAGCCCTCCTTACAATGCCCCAAGCCACTTTACCAGCCCATCTTTCTTGTCCACTAACGCCCCCAAAATTCTTTGAACCCTTCTTCACTCAGCCCCCTTCCTTTAACGCCAACACGTAAAAATAAAACACCCTTGTTGCCGCCTAGACTCGAACCCAGGCCCTCATTAGCGCTACTTCCAGCCCTTAAGCAGCGCATGAAACCACTTTGCCAATTGGACTTTCATGTCCATTAACCTGGCCATTTATTTTTAAGGCATACCTGGCCCAGTTCCCCTAATTGATGCAAAATAAAACCAAAATGCTGCCTTTGCCGCTCGAACTTGAGACCCCTAAGCACCATGAGGCATCACCTTCCCCATGCTCTAAGTGGCGCCCTTAAGCCACTTTACCAAACCATTGCTTGCATCTTAATCTTCCAAATTTTTCTCTTAAGGCCTCCAAAGCCAAGCTCCCCTTCTTAACACAAAAATCAAAAATTCCCTAAGTCATCCCTTGCCTTCTAGGTTTCTCCAAACCCCTAAAAATTCCTCCAACTTGACCATAAGCTCAAGAACACTCTGGGTTATGCTCCAAACGATAACCCCTAAACCAGGGTGTTACAATTCTACCCCCTAAAAATAATTTCGTCCCTGAAATTACTTACTACCATGCAATCCTAACTCACTACTCTACGCCTCTGCTGCGCACTCTAATTTTAGTAAATCTATCCTGCCTTTTAGACACAGGCTTAAGGTTCACATCCAGAGTTCCTATACTTCACTAGCCACACAAGCATGAGCTAACTTCACACAACAAAACCATAAATGGTGCCCCAAAATAAAGAACGTACCTGATATCAAGTCCTTGGTCGACTCAAGATCCGATCCTTTAGCACCTCTGCCGGTACCATTTCCTTCATGGCTCAAACCTCGACCTCTCGTTGCCTGAGGACAATTCTTAACCAAATGGGCCTTCGACCCACACCGAAAACATTTCTTACTATTTCCCCAACATTCCCCTGAATGAGTTCTCCCACACTTAACATAGGAATGATTCTGACTCACATCAACTGGTGTACGTACAGGATTCTCGATCCTTGGTCTTTTCTGGGCATTACCCAACGATGCTGACGATCCAAAACTTCTCTTATTCTCGTTCCTATTCTTCTCTCGGTTCTCTCTTATAGTCTTCTTAACCTCTTCAGTGATCCGAGCTTTCTCCACCAGAATGGCGAAATCCCTTTCTCTCTGCGGAGCGATCAACTCCCGCAACTCATCTCGTAGCCCATCTTCGAATCGAACACTCCTTTCGTAATCAGTAGCCACGATTCCTTTGGCGTACTGACTTAGTCGCACAAACTCAGCTTCATATTCCGCTACCGACTTATTCCCTTGCACTAGATTTAGAAACGCTTTCCTTTGCGAGTCCAAATAACTGGCTCCTACGTACTTTCCTTCAAACTTGGCCTTAAAGTAATCCCAATCCAATCGATCTGCCGGTACACCTTGTTTGACAGTGAGCCACCAACAATAAGCTTCAGAAAGCAACGTAAACAAAGCACCTTCACTTTTCTTCATTGGTACAGTCCAAATCGTCCATGATTCTTTCAACTGCTTCCAGCTAATATTCCGCTACGTTCGGAGCTACTCCTGACACTCCTCTAAAGATCTCAGCTCCGTTTGATCTAAGCCTTTCCGATACTGACTTCCGAGTTCCATTTCCCCTACTAACTCCTGCTACTCGTTCTAGCACTCGTAACATGGCCCGCGACACTGCGTCATCTTCACCTATCTGATCTTGTTCCTCGCTACCACTACTAGCAATGGCACTTCACTTCGACCCATGGCGGACCCTACCGGTTCGATCTCGCCATTCTACCTCTACCGCATCCCCTAGAACTCATCTCTATAAATGCGCGATTTAATCGATTTAAGAAATTTTATGCATTAGAAATTTTGTTCCACTATTTATCCACGAGCAATTTTATGAGAAGAGATTCTAGAAGTGGTTCTTTCGATCACACAAGGTTCGGTTCAAGTTCACTACCTTAATACAGGGAGTCACATTCATGTTCATAAACAGAGACACATTCATTCAGTGGTATCTACCACACACATTCACTATTCAAACATTTCTGCCCGTTTCTACCCTAGGGGTATTTCCGTCATTTTCTTATAGGGGTATTTTTGGTAATAAAAGAAATTTTGAGAGCTTTTAATCAATCAAGAAATTTTTAAAATTCCCAAAGCTGGAGGGTATTTCTAAAAATTTGCCAAATTTAAGGCACGGTAGAATTTTGGAAACCAAGGGTATTTTGGTAATTTTGTCGATCAGGGGTAATTTTTTTTCAAATCAGGGTATCTTGGATTTTCACAAAATAGTTTTTTTTTGGATACTTTTGCAAAGTAGGGAAACTTTATTAAAATTAGGGTTAAATCGAAAATTTTGAAAGTTAGGGGTATTTTGGAAATTTTTAACACAGGGGTATTTTCGTAAATTTTCCCAAATCAGAGTATCTTGATATTTTGAAAACTAAAGATTTTGGTATTTTACAAAGTAAAAAAAATCATTTTAACAAAAGTTGAGGGTAGTGCGGTAATTTTACAATACAGGGGCATTTCTGTAATTTTACCGCTAGGGGCATTTTGGTAATTTTGGAAATCGATGATACTTTAGAAAAATTTTCACAAGAATCTTTTACTACAGTAAAAGGGTAATTTAAGGATTTTAAAACTATGAATTTTATAAAACTGCATGGCTAGTCCCTTTCGGGTTTTAATTATCGGGTTTAGTCCGTAAATAAGTCCTCTTGGTTAGGGTGAACCGTAGCTACGCACCAGGTAGGATTCGAGTAAAGAGGAGGTGAGTCGCTAGGACTGCTTAAATACCAAGCTCTTACTGAATCCACTCCTAGACATGCGCACAACTGTTGCTACACCCTAGTTCGGCGACTTAATCACAGGTTTGTTTAGTGGTCCTTATGTCTTATGCACTTGTGTTTGAGTAGACTAGTCCTAGGGTCCAATAGATCCTAGTTCACTAATCTATGTTCCCATAAAAGCCCATACAAATCACTTCAACAATTAGAGGTACTTACCTGGTGGACTTCGGGTCGGAGATACAGGTGCCATGTCAGAATAACATGAAAACTTTTTATAAAAGCCCACATTTCGAAAAGCCCATTTTAAAAATGTTTTTGGGCCCAAAACCCTCAAAGTCGAGTTTTGAACCTGGCTCTGATACTAAACTGTAACACCCCTAAAACCCGGCCCACGAGCCTTGACCGGATCTGGTTATGTCACTGCGGAAAGACGGTTGAAAATCTTTTTGACTTTAGAATAAACATGTAAATTTGATAACTTTTGAAATCCATGTCCATTTAAAATCTACTAAATAATATAAGCTTGATATAAAATATCCGAATTAAAACTTTATTATATGTTTTAAGATATAGTGTGCCGAAAATAAACTGATTTCAAAATAATAATTTAATCGCCATTTTGCTTTAGCATAATATAAATACTCAAATAATTTAATTGGGCCTTATTACAACAAAAACTTATTCAAATACTTAAATTACTGAAAATAATAAATTCTACTAAATAAGGAAAAACAACTTCTTGTATGGAAATCTGCTTCTGCATGGCCACCTTTGTATCCACACCAACCCGGTCCAAAATCACGAATCACCTGCGATGTTTAAATAGTTGGGTGAGTCACATGACTCGATGTGTAATTAACCACCGAATTCCACCCACATGCTAACCACATAATAACCCGTGCATCGATATCATATATCATGTTCAGATCATATCACATTCGGCTTGGCCCATACTCATAACATTTATCAAGTAACCGTAATTAGCAGATACCCTCCATATACTGGGCTTAGCCCATTTCTTATTCAAGTCCACAATCACATGTATTCATATACCACAATTATGCAATAATGAATCCCAACCCAAGCCTAAGGTCCATCCTCTACACACCCCTTATCCAAATTTACCACACACCGGGGATTATTAAATCGCCCTCTCCTTTTAACTCCACAAGGCATTCAAGCCATCCACGTGCAATTAAGCACAAAATCCACAACGCGACCTCAGTCAGCGCCAATCCACGATGTAGCCGTAGCTAACACCAAAATCACGATGGGACACATAGTCTCTCATCAATCCACGATATGGCACATAGCCTATATCTATCACGATGAGGCACACAGCTACTCATCAACCACGCATCAAGTACACCGCACCTTCTTTCATATCCCACCCATGCACATGCAACATGAAATACAAGATATGACAATGCATGCACATGTTTATTCATAATCATAGGCATACTCACATATACATATCAATGGTCACATCTCAACAGGTTCGGAACTAACCTGATCATCGTCATACCCTTTAAGGGTATCAAAATCACACTTATCACTACATTTGTTAGTAAACACATTACACATGCAAACATAAATCCCGAAAACAGTAGGCTAGTTACACACCTTTTAACCTGAAGCTCTAGACCCTCGATCCCGACACTATCGCTAAGCGAGACTATGGCTATTTGCCTAATCTGCTGCTCAGATGCTGGCCTACATCCTTGTGGCCAATCTCGAACCGCTAAGACAGCTCTTTTCTTAAACTTTGGGATAGGGACTTTCCCTTGTCCTTCTAGACTGATATTGGCCTCCATCAAAACGCTTAATCAGAACACTTCGTTAATTGACAAGTACGAGATCTTAAATGAAAAAGAACCATAACTTAACATCATTACCGAAAGATCTTAAATCCCGAAGGCTTGCTTACTTCTGTCGACTAGCCCCTAAACCTTACTTATCGAAATCCCGAAAAATTGCACTTGCCCTTGTACTGTTGTAATCCCTGCTACACAACTATTAGAATTGGCTACTACTAAAAATATATGAGTATAGCCCCCTTGGCCGAATACTTACCACCACCTTACCTTGATGAGTAGTCGAATTCAAACAGCCCTAAGTGCTCCCTCACGCTGGCTTAACACTAGATCCCTTCGGCTAACAAGGATTCGGCCCACACTAGAATTGAGATTTGGCTTCAAAGACTTGCAAAATAGCGGAGAGGATGAAAGACCGAAAGGTTCAAAGAATAGGGATCAAAGGGAATATTTTGGCTTTAGCAGGCAAATAGAAAAAAAAGAAAAGAAGCACTTACCACCTCTTACCGATCAACAGAGAAAGAAGGCTACGCTTGATTGCTTTCCAAGTCCCGGAGACCCTTCCCCTAAAAACCCGATGGAAGAAAAAGAGAAGAGACCACCCTTGCTTGAACTTTGGGCCAACACTAAATAAAAGGAAGAAGAGGGTTCGACCAAAGTAAACAAGTGAAAAGGAAGGACGTTATTGGTGTTGGTAGAGTATGGAAAGAAAATAAATGATGAAGGTTTAGAAACAAAGAGCTAAAAGTCGGCTAAATGAAGAGCACACCCCCATTTATAGAATTCGGCCACTACCTAAAATTCCTCTTGGCCACCAATTTAAAATTATTCAAAAAAAACAAATCAATTGCAACCATTATCTCCTATTAAAATTTCGGCACACATGGAAGGAAGAAAACCAAATTTTCGGCAGCTCTCTCCTTAAAAGCTTCAAGGCCGAATGGCACACCCCCAAGAGTCCTACAATTTGCCACCATTTAATCCCTATTAAAATTCTTATTTTATCCCATACGTTATCTCCTTATCACAATCAAAATAAACCAATAACAACTCCTATTTACTAATTTAAACTAAATAAAATAATCCTACAATTATCCTACCACTATCTAAAATAATTAAAATAACCCAACCCTTATCACTTACCTTCCAGCCGAATTCTAAAAGGACTAAACAACAGCAGCTTAATCTTTATCCATTGAAGCTCCCATATGCTGTCCACTTTCACGCCTCTTCACGTCAAGAAAAAAAGAAAAACCCCAATCTGTAGCCTCCATGGTTCGAACGCAGGACTCGTGGAACAAGCTCCCAAGCAACGCCCAGTGCCATTCGCCAAAGCGTTATTTGTGTCCTAAATGCGCCACCAAATTCTTTTAAGCCTTCTCTATCTTTAACGCCACTTGCAAAATAAATATCCAAAATTCGCTTCCTTGCACCTTGAACTCACGACCGCACCAAGCCCTCCTAACAATGCCCCAAGCCACTTTACCAAATTTATCTTTCTTGTCCACTAACGCCCCAAAATTCTTTGAACCCTTCTTCACTCAAATTTCTTCCTTTAACGCCAACACGCAAAAATAAAACACCCTTGTTGCCGCCAGACTCGAACCAGTGCCCTCATTAGCGCTACTTCCAAATTTCTTAAGCGGTAGATGAAACCACTTTGCCAATGGACTTTCATGTCCATTAACACGCCATTTATTTTAAGGCATACCGCCCAGCCTCCCTAATTGACGCAAAATAAAACCAAAATGCTGCCTTTGCCACTCGAACTTGAGACCTCTAAGCACCATGAGGCGTCACCTTCCCCATGCTCTAAGTGGCGCCCTTAAGCCACTTTACCAAACCATTGCTTGCGTCTTAATCTTCCAAATTTTTCTCTTAAGGCCTCCAAAGCCAAGCTCCCCTTCTTAACACAAAAATCAAAAATTCCCTAAGTCATCCCTTGCATTCTAGGGTTCTCCAAACCCCTAAAAATTCCTCCAACTTGACCATAAGCCTGCTAAACACTCGGGTTATGCTCCAAACGCATAACCCCTAAACCAGGGTGTTACAACATGTTTGATGATATTGAGTATCCTCCGACATTCCGAGTAATTCAAAGGGTAAAAGAGACAAGTATGAAAGAAGTAACTAGAAAGCTAAGTAAGCAAAATAATACGAGTTACGTTATTCAAGAATGATAAGCAGTTCTACCTAAGCTAAGAGAGATAATGAGTTGATGTTCATGTTATATTAGCAAAAGTGCTAATCTATGAGATTAAGTGATACAGGTACCCTAATTTAATTACAAGTATGAAATTATAATGTGGTAAGTGATGAAAAAGAGTAAGTAAGAGTAAGTAAGTTCAAGCACTTGAGATTTATGTTGCTTTAGACTTACGAGGGATGAGTTTAATTATAAGCTATTATATTGTTTTGTTAAATCCTCATGCAAACTTACTAAGCTATACGCTTACCTCTCTCTTTTCCTTTTTCCATGTAGGTTTTCCAAGTTAGCTCGAGGATCACAGACGTCGGAGCTCGGATCACACTATCATCCACTAACTTGGTATAGTAAATTAATTAATTTTAAGAATGGCATGTATAGGAGTTTGATCATTTTGGTCATGATATATTGTGAGCTAAAGGCTTTGTTATTAAGATTATACATTCTTTTGTATATGGCCATTAGAAATTGGTCAATATTTGTTAAGTTATATACCATTTCATGATGATAAGTTTATGCATTTAAGTTTATGCAATGGATGAAATAATTGAGTTGTTTAAGATAGTATAAGTGTGTTTATGTTTCAGGGTGGCAATTGGCTTGGAAAATAGTCCTATAATTGTCCACACAAGTAGACACATAGGCGTGTGTCTAGGCTGTGTGTGACACATGGTCAGCCCCATGGGTGTGTTGATAGGTCGTGTGTCCCCTGCATTAATTTACGAAAGTACGATTCGTCACACGGGCATGTGCCATTGTAACACCCCAAACCCGACCAATGCGTTATGACCGGATCTGACATGTCACATGAGAAAAACATGTTAAATCTTTTTTTCTTCGTACCAAAATAGGTTTTGTTTGTTATAATCAAGAAAACAAGTTTGATTTGATATATTTGATAAAATACTATTATCCTCGAAGGTTGATTGATAAATCGATAAGTTGAACTAGAGATCTTATAAAACCGTGACTTTCAAAAATATCGGTGATGATTTGAGATAAAATTTCCATCTTAAAAATATTTGTAAAAGTTTATTTGGAAACCCATTTGTTAATCAATTTTTTTTGAGAACTGTTAGTTATGCTTTATAGAAAATCCCCATTTAAAAATAATTCAAGCAACATAATAAATAAGTCAAACATAAAACAAAATAAAAATAAACCAGAGGCCTTATTACAACATTTAACCCAAAATAGTAAAGTAATAAAGTGAACGAAAAAGAAATTTCAAGTTCAAATAAAATTGTTTCCGAAGTATGGCCCCCGCTAAGTCATCCATGGCCCAAGTCCAAGTTACTGAACATTACCTACAAGGGTTAAGGGAAATAGAGTGAGTTACTAGAACTCAGTGTATAATCACCTTACCATTGATCGCTGGGCTTGAACCCTTTAGAACTATTTTGGGCCTAAGCCCCTTTTCATAATAATGTATCAAATAAATCAAATGAAGATAATGCAACCAAACCCAACCTAATAATCCATCCACTACACACCTCCTGTACCATCCTATCACAACTGTGAGGATCAAGTCAACCCACCCCGCCAAACACAGCAATTGCAGGCATTTTGCCATTTATAATTTAGTTTGGTTGTGGCCAAGCAACAAAATCATAATGAATCAGATTAACAAACAATTTTGTGGCAGTGCCACCAGAATCACTTCTCTTCAACATTTTCCCATCCCATGCAAAATTATGTAAATGCGACATACGTGATAAATCATGATATTTACAATATAACAACATCCATTAATCCATAGCTTCATTACAACAATTTCGGCCCATTAAAACACTTTTGCAAATCGGTCCATTAGGGCAATCTATCAAATTGGCCCATGAAGGCAATATATCAAATCGGCCCATTTGGGGCATTTTCATAATTTGGCCTTTTAGGGGTAATTTCGTAGTTTTCACAATGTTAATACCGATTTTCTCAATTTTATCAAAATAGTGACATTTAGGCCAATTTTCCCCGGTTTACACCACTTTACGATTTTAATCATAACGACTTATTTCCAATATGATACAAATCCTAAACCCACGATAAATAGTGTGAGATTACACACCTGATTACGGTAAGTACTAGGCTTTCTTGATCTTCGACACCTAAGATATCATAACGCTCGATTAGACGACATACATGATTTTATTAATTAACTCTAAATAAACAATCTAAAGTGTTTACCCTTGGAATCGTGAACGACCACAATTTGTCGATTCTCCCTGGATGATGGTCCACAACCCGGTGGAAAATCCTGAACCGTTGATACTACCCTTTGTTTGAATCTAGGAGTAGGGATTGCTAATCCTCTCCTTTTTTGATCTCTACACGCTTTCACTTTCGATTCGATATCGCTTCCCTCCATTGAATAAAATCTTTGTGAAAAATAATATTACGTTGCTATGAAATGATCGACTAAGGAAAAAGGGTCGGCTTACCACTTGAATCGCGTGATCAACTTGCTGATAGATCAAGCGATAAAATCCCTAAAATAATATAATCGATTAATCACAACCCCTATTATCCCGATAACAACTTATACGATTAAAGAACGGTTTCAAATGACCCATGAAACATTCCTTCCCTTATTGATATTGGATCCTATTTCCACCGTTTGACTTAGGACTAGAAAGATACACGGCCACCCACTTTGAACACTACGAAAAAGAGGGTTATTAATATATGAAGAAGTGGAAGATATCACCATTTTCGGTTAAGATCACGATTTACAACCGAGTAATGATAAATACTTATTCGGCTAAAAAGAAAAGAATATGAACATAGAAAAGAATTCACTTACCGATTTAATCGAAGAAGGTATGTCAACTCAAACGAGAAAGAAGTTATGTAGGAGTGATTGTGGATTGAGAGTTTCGGCTATGGAAGAAAATGATCAAGAATAGTTTCGGTTATGAGGGTATGGATTAGAGAAGAAGATAGTAGAGTTAGAGAAATTCGTGAAAAAGAAAAGAAAGGTTGAGAAGGGGTGCTTAACAAATTTCAGTTTTCAAGAGAAGATGGATGAAAATAATTTGGTTTATATGGTTTGGTACTTTCGGCAAACAAGAAAGAATTGAAGAAAAGAATTGTTCACTAATGGCTTGAAATTTTGGCAAAGAGGAGAAGAAGAAGTTTGAGAAAAATGACACAAAAATGCTAAAAGGAATTTTGGCCAAACAAGCACCAAAGTTTCTACTAAAAGGAAAAATAATTTCAGCTACTCTCTCCCTATACCAAAACCGTGCATACTATGACAATAAGGTCAAAATTTGACCAATAAATCTTTCCATAACATCACCCTTGAAAAATGCCAACATGTTCCCATAGCTTGCCTTTTTTTTATTGATTTCTTTCCCTACCCTCATCCTTTCCTTATATCTATAGCCACCTTGCCAAAATTAATAAGTCCACCTTGCCTTATATACCATCTTGGCCGACACTTAGGGAAAAAACACAAAAAATTTAATCAAAATTTTGCACTTGATGGGATTTGAACCTCTCCCCTCAAAGTCCTTCATGTGGCGCCATATCCCCTTTACCATAAGCTCCTTTATGCTAGCAAATTGCTCGCTAATTTCCATAAGCCTTGATGCCACTTACTATCTCTCCCTAATAAGCTTAAAAATAAAAATTTTACTAGGGCCCAAATAGATCCCGAGTCTTCACAGAACCCCTAACATGCACAATTAATATTTTTGACTAGCTTAACGCAAGAAATAATGCAACACATAAAATTCTAAATTTTAGGATGTTACAATTCTACCCCCTTAAAGAAACTTTCATCCTTGAAATTTACCTGATTAAAAGAGGTGAGGATATTGCTACCGAATCACTTCCTTAGGCTTCCATGTAGCTTCCTCTGATCCGTGATTACGCCATAACACTCTGACTAAAGGCACTGACTTCCTTCTTATCACCTTAACGTCCCGATCTTAAATTTGCATTGGCTCCTCTTCAAAAGACAAGTCAGGTATTATCTCAACTTCCTCTACCAGCACTATATGAGATGGATCCGATCGATAACGCCTTAACATTGAGACATGAAATACACTATGTATCTGACTCAACTCCGGAGGTAACTTAAGTTGATAAGCCACTAGCCCAACACGCTTCAATACACGGTATGGTCCGATGAACCTAGGGCTCAACTTGCCCTTCCGTCCAAATCTAATGATCTTCTTCCAAGGTGAGACCTTTAGAAAGACCTAATCTCCCACCGCAAACTCAATATCCCTACACTTCAGATCCGCTACGATTTTTGTCTATCCAAAGCTTCCTTTAATCGCTTAGAATTACCTTTACTTTTTCCTCCGTTTTTGATATCAGCTCAGGACCCAATAACTATCGCTCCCCCAAATTAGTCCAACAAGTAGGAGTACGACACCTTTGACCATACAACACCTCGAAGGGTGCCATCTGGATGCTGGATTGATAGCTGTTGTTGTATGCAAACTCTGCCAACGGTAGGAAATCCTCCCATCTACCCCTGAAGTCGATCACACAGCCTCTTAACATGTCTTCAAGAATTTGGATTACTCTCTCCAGCTGACCATCTGTCTGAGGATGAAATGCCATACTGAAATTTAACTTTGTTCCCAAAGCTTCATGTAAAGCTTTTCAAAACCATGATGTAAACCTAGGGTCCCTGTCCAATATAATAGACACTGGTACCCCATGTAACCTCACGATCTTTGCCACATACAACTTGGCCAACTTCTGCAATGAGTAATCCGTACGAACAGATAGGAAATGAGCAGTCTTCATCAATCGATTCACTATTACCAAAACGAATCTTTCTTAGTAGGCATTAAGGGTAACCCACTAACAAAGTCCATGGTTATCCTTTCTCATTTCCATAATGGAATTTTCACCGATTGTAGCAATCTCGACGGCAATTGATGTTCCGCCTTCACTTGTTGACATGTCAAGCACCTACTCACGAAATCAGTAACCTCCCATTTCAACCCTGGCCACCAATACTGCTCACGAAGGTCTCGATACATCTTATTTCCTCTGAGGTGCATAACATATGGGCTACTATGCACCTCACACAAAATCATTTGTCTTAATTCTGAATCTTTGGGCATACAAATTATTCTGCGGAAACACAATACTCCATCACTATTCAATCCAAAATCCCCTATCTCACCACCTTCCACATGCTGAAGTCGAGGACTCAACGCTTCATCTGTCAACTGCTTTTCCTTGATCTGACTTATCTATGTAGGCTTCACCTGAAGTTCAGCCATCAAGCTAGCATCTTCATAAAGGCGGAGGTGAGCAAACAATGCTCTCAAGTCCGATATTACCTTCCGACTTAATGCATCAGCCACCACGTTAGCTTTCCCGGGATGATATTCTATTGAGAAGTCATAATCTTTCAATAGTTCTATCCACCTCCGTTGTCTCAAGTTCAACTCCTTTTGGATAAGGAGGTACTTTAGACTCTTATGATCCGTGTAGATAATTATCTTCTCACCGTACAGATAGTGTCTCCAAATTTTTAGAGTAAACACTACTGCAGCTAACTCTTTCGGCGTCATTCTATAAGGAGTAATGGGCACCGAGCCGTTCTTGGCAATAACTCAATGCCAAACTCTACCTCCTGATCCGGAGGCAATCCTGGAAGCTCCTCGGGAAAGACGTTTGAAAACTCTTTCACCATTCTAACACTTTCCACCGACAACTGCTTGGCATCCAAAGCACTGATGAAGGCTAAAAATGCTCCACACCCCTTTCGCACCAACTTTTTTGCCTTTAAAGCCGATACCACATTAGATAGATAATTTCTTCTTTCTCCTATCACCCTCACTTTCTTATCCTTTGAAGTTCTTAGTAACATCTACTTTGCAGCACAATCCAAGTTCGCACAGTGTTTTACCAACCAGTCTATGCCCAAAATAAGGTCGAACTCGCCGAATGGTAGTTCCATCAAATCTGCCAAAAATATTTCCCCTTGAATTTCTAAGGGCATATTCCTAAACAACTTATTTACTATCACCGACTGTCCTAGAGGGCTAACTACAATTGTTTCTCTAACAGTATTCTTAGATCCAATATTCAGATGCCCAGATATAGCACAAGCAACATAGGAATGGGTGGATCCGATATCTATCAAAGCAGTAACAGGTACATCAGATACGAAGAATGTGCCGGTTATTACATCAGGTGCATCGCCATCCTCTCGACGTCTGATCGCATATACCAACCCTGGTTCTCTTGCCTCCGCGATACCCCTATGACCAGTACCTCTACCCGAAGCACCCTGGCCTCATCCTACGCCATTACCACCTCGACCTGGCCCATGGCCTCTTGGTGGCTACTAAATGCCTCTAGCTGGTTGTGCATCATAGTTACGAGCATCCTGCGTCTGAGTAGTCTGTCAAGGGCAATCTCTAAGCCGATGGTCCTTGGAACCACTTTTAAAACAACCACCAGTTCTCTTCCAGCATTCACCCTGGTGTCATTTTTCGCAATCTGCACATGGCTGTAACTGATTCTTGGGCCTCTTCTGGAACCCTCTAGCAGGACCTGAGTACCCTGAGTCTCTCTTGTTCCTGTCCCTATCTCTGTCTCGATGTTGCCTCTCCGAGTGTTTAACCTCTTCAGCTATTTTGGCTTTGTCCACCAGTGTGGCAAAACTCCTTTCCTTCTGTGGGGCTATCAGTACCCGCAACTCATCACGCAACCCATTCTCAAATGCACAGAATGTTCGTAGGCAATCGGTACTATTCCTCGGGCATACCAACTTAGATGCAGAAATTTTGCCTCGTATGCTGCTATAGTTTTACCTCCTTGAACCAGATTTAAGAATCCCTTCCTTCGGGCATCCATATAACTAGCCCCGATATATTTTCCCTGAAATACCGTCTTAAAGAAATCCCAGGTAATACGATTGGCCTCAGTGCCTTCCCGAACAGTGAGCCACCATTGATACGCCTCATCTCTCAACAAGGACACTACTCCTTTCAGTTTCTACTCAGCAGTACAATCCAAATCATCCATGATCCGCTCCACAGCCTCAAGCTAGTACTCCGCTATATTTGGGGCCACACCCGAGATACCCCTAAAAACCTCAACACCATTCGATCTGAGTCGTTTGAAATTGACCCAAGAGTTGCTAGCCCAGTTCTTGCCCCAGCAACCCTTTCCAAGACTAGTAGCATTGCTTGGGACAGAGCGTCGTCCTCCCTCATACGATCATGTGACCCAGCTTCAGTCACAGGTGACGTAGGTGCGTCCATTTCCGGCATATGTCCCGGCGCCTTAGACACAACTCTAGCGTCTCGGCCTCTACCACAACCACGTTTATCGCGTCCACATCCTCTAGCGCTCAAATTGGCTAATTCAATTTAATCGATTAAAGATTCTTATGAATCAGTATACTATTTTAGTGTTTATTAAACAATATTTTATGAAGTATAAGAAGTAAAGTCGTTTTCGCAAATGCATCCTATAGTCTCAATCTATATAGTTTCAACACCTAAAACTAAATGTTCTAGAGTGTTTCTATAGTCATACCATAATAATTGAAATCATAAATTGATAACACATACTTACTTGACTTGTGCTGGATACCCATGGTGCCATACTTCTTTTAAAACATACATGTATAATTAAAATTTTAAATAGTTTTTAAAAACATTTTTGAACCCAAACCACAGCTGAGTTTTATAATCGGGCTCTGATACCATAAAATGTAACACTCCAAACCCAGCCCATGCGTTATGACCAGACCTAACATGTCACATGAGAAAAACATATTAAATCCCTTTTTTATTCGTACCAAAATAGGTATTGTTTGTTATAATCGAGAAAACAAGTTTGATTTGAAATATTTGATAAAATACTATTATCCTCGAAGGTTGATTGATAAATTGATAAGTTGAACTAGAGATCGTATAAAACCGCGACTTTTGAAAATATCGGTGATGATTTGAAAGAAAATTTCTAGGTTAAAAATATTTGTAAGAGTTTATTAGGAAACCATTTGTTAATCAATTTTTTTTTTGAAACCCGCTAGTTATGCTTTATAGAAAATCCCCATTTACAAATAATTCAAGCAACATAATAAATACGCCAAACATAAAACAAAATAAAAATAAACTAGAGGCTTTATTACAACATTTAACCCAAAATAGTAAAGTAATAAAGTGAACGAAAAAGAAATCTCAAGTTCAAATAAAACCATTTCTGAAGTATGGCCCCTGCCAAGTCATCCATGGCCCAAGTCCAAGTCACTGAACATTACCTACAAGGGTTAAGGGAAAAAGAGTGAGTTACTAGAACTCAGTGCATAATCACCTTAATGTTGATCGCTAGGCTTGAACCCTTTAGCAATATTTTGGGCCTAAACCCCTTTTCATAATAAAGTATCAAATAAATCAAATAAAGATAATGCAACCTAACCCAACATAATAATCCATCTGCTACACACCTCCCGTATCATCCCATCACACCTGTGGGGATCAAGTTAACCCACCCTGCCAAACAGAACAATCGCAGGCATTTTGCCATTTATAATTTAGTTTGGTTGTGGCTAAGTAACCAAAATCATAGCGAATCAGATAAATAACAAACAATTTTGTGGCAGTGCCACCAGAATCACTTCTCTTCAACATTTTCCCATCCCATGCAAAATTATGTAAATGCGGCATACGTGATAAATCATGATATTTCAACATAACAACATTCATTAATTCAGAGCTTCATTACAACAATTTTGGCCCATTAAAACACTTTTGCAAATCGGTCCATTAGGGCAATCTATCAAATTGGCCCATGAAGGCAATATATCAAATCGGCCCATGAGGGTAATATATCAACTCGACCTATTTGGGGCATTGTCTCAATTTAGCCCTTTAGAGGCATTTTTGTAGTTTTCACAGTGTTAATATTGATTTTCTCAATTTTATCAAAATAGTGACATTTAGGCCAATTTTCCCGAGTTTACACCACTTTACGATTTTAATCATAGCGACTTATTTCCAATATGATATAAATCTTAAACCCACAAAAAACAGTGTGAGATTACAAACCTGATTATGGTAAGTACTAGGCTTTCTTGATCTTCGACACCTAAGATATCATAATGCTCGATTAGACAACATACGTGATTTTATTAATCAACTCTAAATAAACGATCTAAAGTGTTTACCCATAGAATCGTGAACGACCACGATTTGTCAATTCTCCTCGGATGATGGTCCACAATCGATGAAAAATCCTGAACTAATGATACTGCCCTTCATTTAAATCTAGGAGTAGGGATTGCTAATCCGCTCCTTTTGCGATCTCCACACACTTTCCCTTTCTATTCGATATCACTTACCTCCATTGAATAAAATCTTAGTCAAAAATAATATTATGTTGATATGAAATGATCGACTAAGGAAAAAGGGTCACCTTACCACTTGAATCGCGTGATCAAGTAGATAATAGATCGAGCGATAAAGTCCCTAAAATAATATAATCGATTAATCACAACCCCTATTATCCCTATAACAACTTATACGATTAAAGAACGATTTCAAATGACCCATGAAAAATTCCTTACCTTATCGATAATGGATCCTATTTCCACCGTTTGACTTAGGACTAGAAAGATACACGGCCACCCACTTCGAACACTACAAAAAAGAGGGTGATTAAGATATGAAGAAGTGGAAGATAACACCATTTTCGGTTAAGATCACGATTTACAATAGAGTAATGATAGATACTTATTCGGCTAAAAAGAAAAGAATATGAACATAGAAAAGAATTCACTTACCGATTTAATCGAAGAAGGTATGTCAACTCAATTGAGAAAGAAGTTATGAAGGAGTGATTGTGGATTGAGAGTTTCGGCTATGGAAGAAAATGATCAAGAATAGTTTCGGTTATGAGGGTATGGATTAGAAAAGAGGATAGTAGAGTTGAAGTGAAAAAGAAAAGAAAGGTTGAGAAGGGGTGCTTAACAAATTTAGGTTTTCAAGAGAAGATGAATGAAAATAATTTGATTTCTATGGTTTGGTGCTTTCGACAAACAGGAAAGAATTGAAGAAAAGAATTGCTCACTAATGGCTTGAAATTTTGGCAAAGAGGAGAGGAAAAAGTTTGAGAAAAATGACACAAAAATGCTAAAAGGAATTTTGGCCAAACAAGCACCAAAGTTTCTACCAAAAGGCAAAAGAATTTCGGCTACTCTCTCCCTATACAAAAATAGTGCATACTATGACAATAAGGTCAAAATTTGGCCAACAATTCTTTCCATAACATCACCATTGAAAAATGCCAACATGTTCCCATATCTTGCCTTTTTCTATTGATTTCTTTCCCTACCCTTATCCTTTCCTTATATCCATAGCCACCTTGCGAAAATTAAAAAGTCCACCTTGCCTTATATACCATCTTAGCCGACACTTAGGGAAAGAACACAAAAAATTAATCAAAATTTTGCACTTGATGGGATTTGAACATTTCCCCTCAAAGTCCTTCATGTGGCGCCATATCCCCTTTACCATAAGCTCCTTTATGCTAGCCAAAAGCTCGCTAATTTCCATAAGCCTTGATGCCACTTACTATCTCTCCCTAATAAGCTTAAACACAAAAATTTATACTAGGGCCCAAATAGACCCCGAGTCTTCACAGAACCCCTAACATACATAATTAATATTTTTAACTAGCTTAACATAAGAAATATGCAACGCATAAAATTCTAAATTTTAGGATGTTACACCCATGGTCGTGTGCTATTAAATGTATGATGACATCATAAACAGAGAGTTCCATAGGTAGAGGACACGGGCGTGTCAATGCCGTGTGAAAGACACGGGTTATAGATATGGGTTATAGACACGGGCATGTTCTCAACCGTGTGAAACAAGTCAGTGTCAACCACGGGTGTCGAACAAAGGCATGTCTTAAGGGCACACGAGCATGTCCCTTGGACAACACGGGCATGTTGCCCATGTTTAGGCAAAAATTTTCAAGGAGTGCCAAAGTTCTCGAATAAATCCCAAAGCCTTTCGGATGTACGTATAAGGCCTCGAAGGCCTATGAAAAGTATGTTATTAGTAAGAAACAAAAGTTTTAATGTGAAAAGAATTTTTTTTATAGCCCTATAATACATGTTTAAGTAAAGTCAAGTACAGTAGTGCCTCATTTTCTGTCCTGGCATCAGACACGGGTAAGGGGTGTTACAGGCAATCAGAAACATAATGGCCTAATAGAATTTGACCGAGATATCGTACCAGCTTGATGAGTCCACTCATATCGTCCCTATGTCAGATATCTCAAAATTGCATCCATATCAATGCCTCAATAAAAAGTTAAATCAACAAACTCTAGAAAATCATAATTATAAAAAAAGTATCATAATAAGAGCAAATCTATTGGGGCATAACCAGTACCTATTTACCTCGAACTGTTACATAGAGTAGCTTATCATTCGAGGGTTAGCAAATTTTCTAATCTTTTAATGAAGCGTAAAATTCATAAACAATGGTGTTGACCACTAGTTTGATCGGGGTTGTGCATAAATTACACCAATGGTAGAAATCCACCAATTCCCAAATTGTGTTGCAATCAGTTAACCAGGGGTCAAACCCTATTTTGAATGAGCATGTAACAACTCATTTTCAGTGAAATCAGAACAATGGTTTTGGAACCACAAATTTGATGAGTAAATTATTATTTTAATGTCTATGGTATTATAGTAAGGTCATATTAAAAATTCATAATTTTGATGTTTGTATGATTAATTAAGTAAAAAGGACTAAATCGTAAAAAGTATAAAAGTAGAGTTCTAAAACCTAAAAGGGTCAAATGGTTATGATGTAACACCCCTAACCTGAAACCGTCACCGGAATAGGATAAAGGGGTATTATCGATCAATTAGAACATTTAGCCTCTAAATGTTGACACAAAGTCAATCATCATCAAACACATTCATATACAATCCTAATGTCCCTTAAACGAGTCATCAAGATCCTAAGCGTGCTTATAAACCAAGTTGGGACTAAACTGAAACACATATAAAATTTCAAAAAAATTTGAAGCTTTTCTAGAATACAGGGGAGACACGCCCGTGGGGGTTGGTCGTGCCTCTCCCACGGCTACATGACACACCCATGTGACCTCCCCATGGTTACATACTGCCAAAATCAACACGGCTAACAAGCACGCCCGTGTGCTAAGGCCATGTCCTATAAGGTCATATACTGCCTTTCTCACACGACCTGTAGGCACTCCCGTGCCATGGCCGTGTACTATTAAGGCTAGCTACTGACTTGTGCACCATGGTTAGATGACACCCCGTGTCTCTACTGTCTGCGATTTAAGCCACATTCGCTAATTTACCCACTTGCGAGAGGTATGCCTGTGTTCCCAACCGTGTGACATTATAGGCCATTTTTGCAAGGCCAACATGCCACCCACTTAGGGTCAAACCTACAAGCCAATCAACAAAACATCTCATGCACATGTTGCCATGTAAAAGCATACCAATTTAGTAATTTAAAACATGCAATCAATAGCAACTCTAATTATACCCAATTCAATACCAATACTTATTCTATCAGAAGCATAATTCATTCCCAATCTCACTACCCCTACTAGCATTTATCAACACAAAGTTACCACTCAATAGCAAATTTATCGATCTACAAATCATGCCAAAAGATGCATCACAGATATACCACATTCATTCATGCCAAACCTATCACATATCTAGCCACATCTCATGGCTAATTACAAATCTCAAACTTGATTCAATTAACTAGCCTATACATGCCATATTCCAGCTATATACATCTTTTCAAAAGTACCAAAATAGAATGTCGATAGTGTGATTGAGAAGCTGGCGATCCCAGATCCGAGCTAGCTTTATTGACACTGCAAGATAGAGAAACAAATCACACAGTAAGCTTTCCAAAGCTTAGTAAGTTCGATATACAATACTATTATCATATCAAATTAAATCAATGCATAAATAAACAATCACTTAGATCTATTATCTCATATCCGTGCTTTCTCATCCATAGCTACAATGCTCATTTCCTCAATCAAAGCTTAATTTTACTCATCAACCACAAAGGTTCAATATGTACCTTAACCACACAAAGCTATCAAATCTCCAAGCTATTCAATGCTCGATATTATTTGCTGATCATTCTTTAATTTAATCGCACACTCAGTTCCACATACATATCCAACGTATAATTGTTATCGCACACTTAGTGCCTATTCTTTTAACCAACTCATATAGGTATCACACACATAGTGCCACAGCAATAATCCAAAGCTTTCATAACATCGTACACACAATGCCACAGTAATAAACCAAAGCTTTCATCACATCGCACACACAGTGCCATTCATTTCTATCTCGATTTCACTTTCGCACACTTAATGCCATCAAATTAAAATCGTGCACATAGCAACTCACTTTCATATACATAAACATATTCATTTCATATTGATAAAACATATCTCAAATACATGAATTATATCCGAACTTACCTCGGACGTCGAAATACTGAAACGGTCGATTTAATCGAGCATTTTATCTTTGCCTCGATCTCAATCCGAACCTCTCCGTTCTTGGTCTATACATATTTAAATTCAATCCATTCAATCATTAATTTAATCAATTTAGTCCAAACACACATATTTAGGGCATTTTACAAATTAGCCCTCACATTTTCACATTTCGACACTTTAGTCCCTATCTCACAAAATCATGAAATTCACCAAATTCCACCTAGCACAAGCTTAGCCAAATTATAATAATGTCCATACAAACCCACACATTTCATTTATTTTACATTTTAGTCCCTCAATATACACTTTTCACAATTTAGCCCAAAATGCTCAATTTCATCAAAAATCCAAAGATAAAATATGTTAATATAACACTAAGTCTTCATATTTCACCAATTAACATCATAAAGCTCAATATATCAACAATGGCATAACTCAAAAACATCATCAATTTACAAAATTGAGACATGGGCTTGATAGTAGAAGAAGCAACGATTATAAAACCGTAGAAATTATCAAAAACTGAAACCAAACCATACCTTAATTTAGTTCAAACTTAGCCGAGACCTTGCTTAGGGTTTCTTCTTTTTCTTTTTCTCCAAATTCGGCACTAAGAAGATGATAACCATCATCTTTTCATTTGTTTTCTTTTACTATCATAATGTTAATTTATTTACCAAATTAGCCTTATTACTAAATATATAACTATCATATAATGTAGGGTTATTCTTGACCATTGTCATCCACTATCTCATTAATGGCTTAATTGCCAAATAAGGCCTCCTCTTTTAAAAGCCAACAACATCTAAGTACTCACAAATCAGCACACAGCATTTTACTCTCTATGCAATTAAGTCCTTTCTCTCAATTCGACATACAAATGACCAAATTATCACACAGAATTTTCACACAGACTATGTCACATATTATTCACACATATAATAATATTAAAATATTTTTACGACCTCAAATTTGTGGTCTTGAACCACTGTTCCGACTAAGGTCCAAATCGGGCTATTACAACTCTCCCCTTCTTAGGGATTTTCGTCCCCAAAAATCTTACCAGTGAATAGTTGTGGATGTTGCTCTATCATAATGTTCTCAGGCTCCCACTAGCCTCTTCAATTCCGTTTTGTGCCACAATACTTTCACTAGAGAAATTTTCTTATTTCTCAATTCTGAAACACCCCAAACCCGGCCCACGAGCCTTGACCGGATCTGGTATGTTCCCAGTGTAAATCGTTTCAAATTATTTGGTTACTTAGGAAAAACTTGTGTGTTTTGAAAGAAAGATTGTTTGGGTTGGGCTTGAGTTGAGAACAAGTTTATTTCATTATTAAAAATCCTTTACTTTAGGTGACAAAACGTTTGGGCTTAGTTTTAAAATAGATTTACTTAATCTTTAATTGATAAAAATTCGTAAGCTTAACAAATAAAAACACAATAAAATATTCCTACTAAGGCCTTATTACATCAAATAATTCCCAAAATTTAAATTCAAAATACTTAAAATAAAATTAAAGTCCAAGTCAGAAATTTCTTCTTGTATGGCCATCCTTAAACTTCATCGAACCCGGTCCATCACTGATCGTCACCTAAAACATGTTCCCACAACGGGGTGAGTCAAACAGACTCAATGTGTACACAAACACTAAGTCTTAACAAATTCAGGCATAACAAATCATATTCATACGTATCATATTTTCACATTTAATGATTCAAAATAATGATGCAATTCCGAACCGAAGCCTATATGCCATTCGCTACACTCCACCCGCACCATCCTGCACACCGTGGGGACTACTAAGTTAACCCTCCATCTGCTATACACCATCGAAGGCGATTGCAATGACGTGCTCATCGCCTATATAAAATTCGTGGCATAGCCACGGATACTTGTGTCATGAGATACCACATTCAGATAATGTAACCGAAGTTACCACATTCAGATAATGTGACCGAAATCACCACATTCAGATAATGTGACTGAAGTCACCACATTCAGATAGTGGGACCGAAGTCATCACATTCACTCCCCTTTCTCAAATAACCCGAATGCCCCATATTATTCATATCATGCATATCATACTTAAATTCACATTCATGTCACTTTTCACATGTTAAGTATAACATATTTTGTAATCCTAATAGGAGTAGGAAAACGTACCTGAGTACTTTGTACAATAACATGGTACTTTAGCCACATTCTCACACTTTCATATTAACACATATATCAAGTTTAAGCCATAAATCTATTAAGATTAGTGTGGGGTACACACTAGGGGTGTGCAAAATTCGGGTAAAACCAAAAGTTTGGTTAATCCCAATCGAATTCTTGTTAATCGGTCGCTAACCGAATTTTTTCTATTGGGGTCGGTTAATCATTTTGTTAATTTTCGGTTAACGGTTAATTCGGTTCAAAACGGGTCGGTTAACCGATATATTTTCGGTTAACCGAAAAAAATAATAAATAAATTTATAATAATATTTAAATACCCTATAAGTAATAAGCCCACAACTATTCTCTATTCACCAACCCAAACCCAATACAACCCAAACCCAATAATAAAAATTAAACCTAACTCTCAAAGTAATACTAAAACAAAAAATAAAATTACCCCTAAGACTAAGAGGCTAGACACACGACAGAAAAAAAATACACCCCTGAGGCTGAATCTGATATCTCTTCTCCTTCCTAGCTTCCTCAACTTGAAATCCCTAATTTCTCAATCCCTAATTGTATGATTGATTTTACCTTCACCTAATTTCCTCGTGGAAAAAAAAAGCATTTCTATATTACTCTTTTGCTATTAAGTTCATTGTTATTCTAACTTAATTTCTTCTCTTTTTTTTCCTCCTTAGGGATATGTTGGTAACAAGTCGCCAGCTTTTTCCTCTTCAACTATTAGGATATGATGTGGATCCAATCAATTCAAGATGTTTTGAATCATACAGCAAGTCGCTTATACTACTATTGGGAAAGTCTCGAGTATCGAGGCTGATATATGGAGTCTCATTTCATCAGAATTTGTATAAGTTTGGGTTTGGTGTTCACCAAAATACAAGATCTTCTTGCATAGTTTAATCTATCTGAAATTTGTGCAGGTACCCAACTTTTAAGGGTCAAGTTCTAAACGGGCAACAATTATTGGATTTAGTAGAAGGCCTTGAAGCAAATAATTTATTGTACTACACCCATTTACTAACAGTATTTTATTTCGGTTGCTCTTTGACGATGACACTTCTCCATGCTATAAAATTCTCTAGATTGTTTTAATATTCATCTATGAGGGGAAAACAGATTGTAAATTGTTAAACAATATTTAAAAGAAAAAGGAACATATAGCATTATTTACAAAGAAGAGAAATTCTCTTACGTGTTAAATGAGTGGTTCTCTCGAATTATCTACCCACTATAGAGAAAGGAAACAAAATAAGTAAATAAGACATCATATATTGTGTATTTAGCAATTTGTATCACAAAAAGGTATTCACTAGGATGCTTCAGTAGTGGATTTTGTTTATTTTATTCATTCTTTTTTTTCTTTTAATGTAGATTTTTTAATTTTTTAGATATTTGACTTGATACTGGGACCGGGGGAAGAAAATTGCATTTAAAGTTATAGTTTCTTATCAATGAATGTCTAAATTGTGTAAAAATAATAGTTTCTTAACAATTAATGCTTGAATGGTATAAAAATCATTTTATTCTGCTCAAATTCCGATTTAAATAATCTCTTAATTTGTTTAGGCTCCTTTTGTTTGTTGACTTCCAAACTTGATTTTTCACTTTCTCAAAAATTACCAAGTAAATAGAAATGGTATAAAGGCAAAATCATAATCAATTAAAATTTAACAAATAACTAAAATGCAACTTCATTTTAATATATTTGTGCTTTCATTGGTAATTAATTTGAATGAGTTGATAATTCATCATTGCTTTGAGACATTAGAGTTGAATATTCTGGGCAGTTGTATGTTACAAATCATCTCTCAGAAATGTAAATGATATTCTTTATTGTACCAAGACCAGATTAAAATAAGCAATTAATTTATATTAATTTGTTATGGCAGGTGTTTGTTTGATCTTTAAAATATAATATGATTTGGATATGGTGCTGAATCTAATATGTTTCTAACCTTCCAATCTTTATTTGAACGAAAATCAGTTTCTCTTATTCATATTTACGCATTGTTGTACGTAGATCTAAGAATCTAATCCAAAGAAAACCAGTGTTCTTTCTGGGAACAGGTGTTAGTAGAATTTGATTGACTAAAATAAATTGTATTTTTACATCAATTTATCCTAAGATGGTACTAGTGTGACTGGATTTGGCTCCTATTTTACTTGAATGAAGTTCTAAAGGATTGTATTACATTGTGTATTTAGCGAGACTTTTTAAAACTTATTCTAAGTAGAAATTACTACTTTAAATAGGATAGTCAAAGGATTCTACTGGTATAAAACCTTGATTTAGTTGCATTAAAGCATTTTGAATCAGCCATCCCTACTTTAAATTGCATTTTGTAATGGATGTTACCTTTGTTAAATATCTAAACTATGTTTGTTCTAAAACTCAACATCAAAATATGTTTAATATCATAAATGTATTTTAATTTATTATTTATGTTTTTCTTGCAGAATGTCAACTGAACCAACATCTATTGAGGCTAGTGTTACACCTCCTACTTCGATAGATTCTGAAAATTCGGGAGTTGGAGCTTCAAGCCAAGGAAAGGGGATTACTGGGAAAAGAAAAGCCACTCTTCCAAGGTCAGAAGTTTGGTCTCACTTCACTAAGATTATTAATAGTGAGGGTGCAAGTAAAGCTAAATGTAATTATTGTCAAAAGGAATTTTGTTGTGATATGAAAAAATGGTGCGGGTCATTAAAATATCATATTGGTTCATGTAAGAAAAATCCTAGTAATGTTGTTCAAAATAGTCAAGGACAACTAGTTTTACCTAGAAAGGGAGTTGAAGGGGAAGGAAATCTTTCAACTTGGAGATTTGATCAAGAAGCATGTAGGAAAGGATTAGCACAAATGATTGTGGTTGATGAATTACCTTTCAAGTTTGTTGAAAGTGAAGGTTTTAAGAAATTTATGTTTATGGCATGTCCTAGGTTTCATATTCCTTCACGAACTACTATGACTAGGGATGTTTATCAATTGTATTTAGATGAAAGGGCCAAGATAAAACAACTTTTGAGAAGCTCTTATTCTAGAGTTTGTTTAACTACCTACACATGGACTTCTTTGCAAAGAGTTAATTATTTGTGTATCACTGCTCACTTTATTGATAATGATTGGAAATTGAATAAAAAGATTTTAAATTTTGTCCAATTTCTAGTCATAAGGGTGAGTCCATTGGGATGGTGATTGAGAAATGCTTGTTGAATTGGGGATTGATAAGTTGTTTCAAGTTCAAATGATGTTGCTATTGGTTATTTGAGAAAGAAATTTAACTCGAGGGGTTTAGTTGATAATGCAAGTTCAAATGATGTTGCTATTGGTGGAAATCTCCATCTAGATTACAAAAGAGTGAAAGAAGATGTTGTGTCTTGATGTTTGTACTAGGTGGAACTCAACCTACTTAATGTTAGATAACTTGCTTCAAAACTTTGAGAGAGCTTTTGAGAGATTTGAGGAGCAAGATACAAATTTTAGGGTTTGAACTTGAAAGGGGTGATGGTTGGCCTAGTGTGGATGATTGGGATAATGTTAGAAACTTGAGAGATTTCTTGGAACATTTTTATGAAGTCACTTTATGTATATCGGCACTTCATATGTCACGTCCAATAATTTTTTGATGAGCTTTAAAATTGATATTCTTTTACGAGATGCTCGGTTAAATAGTAATGTTGATTTCAATGTTATGGCCATGAAGATGAAAGAGAAGTATGATAAGTATTGGGGTGATATTGATAAGATGAATATGCTTATGTTTGTTGCTTGTGTTTTAGATCCTAGACAAAACTAAAGTATCTTGAATTTGCACTTAGTGAAATGTCTAGTTCGAAAAAGCTTGTGAAATGATGCAAAATTGAAGGAATCTTTGTATGAAATGTTTGATGAGTATAAGCCTCCACTTCATAGTACTTGTAGCCAATCGAGTGTGCCAACACATGCTTCTCTTGGTGAACCACAACAAAAAATGAAAAGGCGAATGCAAGCTTTGTATAAAAAGCGTGAGTTGGAAATTTGTGGTGAGGATAAAACATCTGAGTTGGATAAATATCTAGCTGAGGCTAATGAGGAATTTGTTGAAGATTTTGATATTTTATTGTGGTGGAAAGTGAACAGCCCTAGATTCCCCACTCTTTCAAAAATGGCCAGAGATGTGTTAGCTATACCGGTTTCTACGATTGCTTCAGAGTCTACATTTAGCACCGGGGGACGTGTTCTTGATCAATATAGGAGTTCTTTAACTCCTAAAATTGTACAAGCTCTTGTGTGTACTCAAGATTGGATTCGAAAATCATCATCACAAGAAGACATCAAAAAGATTGAAGAACAAATCCAAGAGCTTGACAAGATTGAAAATGGTATATTTATTGTCTTATGTTAATAGTTTTAAATTTTTTTACCATATCACTCCTACTTATTTAATTGATTCAATGTTTAGACTTTTCTTGGAATGCATCAGAGCCTACCCTTAATTCATGAGCTTTCGTGAGTTGAAGGGTATACTTACTATCTTATTCTTGTTAACTTATAATCTATTTGTTTGTTTATATTATTTGATTTTTTTAATTACGGATATTTCTATTATATGCTAAACTTTTGCACTTGTTTTTTCCTTTTTGTAGGTTTAATGCAAATGAAGATTTTTTGGAGAGAAGAAATAGATACAAATGAACAATATTAAATACTTACATTTCAATTATGTATTAATTTAAAGATTTATGTAATGTTTTTAAACAAATTATGTAGTGCTAATTCGGTTAATTTGGTTAAGTCGGTTAATTCGGTTAATTCGGTTAAGATGGTTAATTTGGTTAATTCGGTTAATTCGGTTAATTCGGTTAATTTTTAACCAAGAAATTTTAAAAATAATTTTTTAATTAAAAAAAATCAAAAAATTGATTTAATTTTTTTGAAAAAATTTTGGTTCGGTTAACGGTTAATAACATTTCGGGTCGGTTAACCGATCGGTTAACCGAATGAACACCCCTAGTACACACGGTACCTTAGCCATGTTCTTACACTTTCATATTAACACATTTAATTTAAAACATAGCCATGAACGTATTAAAACTTAGGGTAGGGTACACACCTGATTCGCTTAATGATTTCACTTGAAATCCCGAATTCGATCTTAGATCTTTAACTCCCTACATTGGGCCCATATTAAATATTTAATGAAAAACTCATTCGGCCATAAAACCAAATCCTACTAGGATTTGTGTACTAAAACTTACCTTAATATCGATTTGCTTATTACTCAAATCCCAAAAACTTTGTTATTCTTCTCCTTGTATTTGGTCAAACACTGGATCTCTACATAGGTTAGTTTCGGCTTTTCAACAATTATGAAATAGATCTAGATACCCAAAATAGGCCTTGGCCTAACATACCTCTGTGCTTACCTTGTGGATTTTAAATCCCGAAATTCACCGAATAACTAGGGAACACGCGGCCTATGGTGTACCTTCGGGAAAAGAACTTCTCCTTCTGGTAGTTGACTTAGACAAATCCCGAAAAGATCTCTTCAAAGTTTCGACAACAAGATATTAATGAGGTTAGTCCTAGATTTAAGCAAATCTTAAAAGAAAAAGGATGAAACCGAATGAGATATTATCCTAACTTGAAGAAATCGATTGCACCTTCACTTCAACCTTCAGAGATTCGGTTATGGCTAGATGATGATCTCACAACTTTTGACTTTTGGAGGGATTAGAAAGAAAAGAGAATGAAGAATAAAGATGGAGGACTCGACTAGAACACAAGGTATTTTGGCTTGGCAAAAATAAAAGAAGAAGAAGATTTGGTGAAGAGAATTCGGCAGAGGCTTTCAAAGAATGTAAAATAATGCGAAATGGCCTCACTTTTCCTTTTATAGCCAAATTACTAACTTAGAATCCCTTACTTGGCCATCACTCTTCTATTTTGATAGCTTTATCTCTTTAATTATCACCTAAAATAAAAGATAATTCAGCAATTATCCTAACTTAGCCGAAATTATTAAACTCAAAGTCCCTTACTTGGCCATCACTTCTCCTTATTTTCTAATTAAAGAATAATTCCTCATTTATCTCTTGAAAATAATCTAAAATAAATCCATTATTTATCCTCTAATTAGCAATTTAAAAGAGAATGAAACCCTCTTTTGTAAGCCTTGTCCGTCCACCTCAGGCTTCTAGAAGTAAAATAAAACTTCTTTTATTTGCTTCCTAAGTGACTCGATCCCTGGCCCAAATACACTTGCATGTGGCGCCATTTCCAGAGGCCCTAAGTGGCATCTTTAGGCCACTTTTTCCAAGCTTGTTTGTGTGTCAAATTTCACATACTTTTTCTCTTAAGGCCACATTGCCTTAATTTCCTCTTTTAAACTTTAAAACTCGACATTTCTAAGTCATTTCTAAGTTTCCAAAAATTTTCGTTTGGCTCTTTAAACTTGACATTTCCTTACATTTCCTAGTTTCTAGAAATGTTCACTTTCCTCTTTTGAATCATTTCTAAATCATTTCCTAGTTTCCAGAAATGTTCACTTTCCTCTTTTGAATCATTTCTAAATCATTTCCCTAGTTTCCATAAATGTTCACTTTCCTCTTTTGAATCATTTCTAAATCATTTTCCTAGTTTCCATAAATGTTCACTTTCCTCTTTTTAACTTAGCATTTCCATACATTTCCTTACATTTCCATACATTTCCTTACATTTCCATACATTTCCTTACATTTCCATACATTTCCATACATTTCCATACAGTTCCTTTCATTTCCATACATTTCCTTACATTTCCATGCATTTCCTTACATTTCATACATTTCCTTACATGTCCATACATTTCCTTACATTTCCATACATTTCCATACATTTCCATACATTTCCTTACATTTCCATACATTTCCTTACATTTCCACACATTTCCATACATTTCCTTACATTTCCAAGGTTCTAAAATACACACCACATATCACAAGAAACATGCTATTTCATAAAATTAAGCAAAATGCACACAATGGGATTCAACCTCTTCCTCAAAGTACTTCACTTGATGCTATAACCCTTGCACCTTAGGTGGCGTCCTTGCCACTTTTCCACATCACTTCTTATTTTTAACTTAAAACCAATAATTGTCCAAAGCTTTCTTCCATCCTAGGATTTTAAAACCCTTAATTCACTTCCAAACACCGCCAAAACCTACTAGAAATGAATTATGCACAAATGCATAACCCCTAATCTAGGATGTTACAGTTCTACCCCCCTTAAAAATAATTTCGTCCTTAAAATTACTTACTAACAATCGTACAATCCTTCTCACCGTATTTATGCTTATGTCACAGACTCGATCTTAATAGAACCATCATACTTTCCAGCACAATCTCTAAGTTCACGTCCTTAGAACTCATTTCTAACGTCACGATTTAATCTGATTAAAGAGTTTTATGCATTAGTACTTTGTTCCACTGATTAACCGCGAAGAAGTTTTATGAAAAGAATCTTAGGAGTGATTCTTTCATATTCATATATGCACACAGTCTTTACATTCAAACATCCATCAATCAATTATGAACTTTTGTTCATTCAGAGAAATGTTGTAGTTTTCATTGTCGTTGTTTTTCCACTACCCAGGGGTATTTTCGTAATTTGCCCTATAGGGGTATTTTCGTAATTTGTTGAAATAAGGTCCCTTGGTGATTTGGTCAATAATGGTATTTTGGTAATTTTTGAGATCCCGGGAGTATTTTAGAAATTTTGAAATTATAGGGGTATTTCGGTAATTAACCAGGGTAAATTTGTAAATCTCAATAAATCAAGGGTATTTCAAAATTTGCAAAACTTGAGGGTTCTTTTTGAGAATTTGTTTTCCAAATCGGTGATGTTGCAAAAATTTTAGAAATCGGGGGTCATTCTGGTAATTTTGTAACTCGGGGTAATTCCGTAAATTTTCAAATCGGGGTATTTTGGACTTTCGCAAAATAGGGTTTTTTTAAATACTTTTACAAAGTGAGAAATTTTATTGAAATCAAGGGTAATATGGAAATTTTAGAACCAATGGCATTTTTTTGTAATTTTACCACTAGGGGTATTTTAGTAAATTGGTAAATCAGAAATATTTCAGAAAAATTTATAAAAATAATCTTTTCAAATCAAGAGGGTAATTTAGAAATTTTAAAACTAAGGTTTCCATAAAAATACGGCTAGTCCCTTTCGGGTTTTAGTTAGGGGTTTAGCCCGTGAATAAGTCCTCTTGGTTAGGGTGAACCAAGGCTACGCACCAGGTAGGATTCGAGTGGAGAGTAGGTGAGTCACTAGGACTGCTTAAGTACCAAGCTCCCATTGAAACCAATCCTAGACATGCGTACCATGGTTGCCACACCCTAACTCGGCGACTCAACCACAGGTTTGTTTAATTAGATATTTAAGTCTCATGTATTTGTTGGGGTACACTAGTCCTAGGGTTCAAGTACTAAATCTCTATTCTACGTTCCATTTCTACCCCTTCTACAAATCATAATATAAATCACACAAGAGATCGGAGTACTTACCTGGTGGACTTCGAGTCGGAGACTTAGTGGGCCGTGCCAGAAAAACCTGCTTAATTTGTAAAATTCCTTTTGGGCTTACTTTGGAAAACATTTTGGGCCTTAAACCCAAGGCTGAGAGTCTAAAACTAGGCTCTGATACCAAACTAAAACACCCCAAACCCGGCCCACGAGCCTTGACCGGATCTGGTATGTTCCCCAGTGTAAACCGCTTCAAATTCTTTGGTTACTTAGGAAAAACTTGTGTGTTTTGAAAGAAAGATTGTTTGGGTTGGGCTTGAGTTGAGAACAAGTTTATTTCATTATTAAAAATCTTTTACTTTAGGTTACAAAACGTTTGGGCTTAGTTTTAAAATAGATTTACTTAATCTTTAATTGATAAAAATTCGTAAGCTTAACAAATAAAAACACAATAAAATATTCCTACTAAGGCCTTATTACATCAAATAATTCCCAAATTTTAAATTCAAAATACTTAAAATAAAATAAAAGTCTGAGTCGTAAATTTCTTGTTGTGCATGGCCATCCCTAAGCTTCTACGAACCGGTCCATCACCGATCGTCACACAAACATGTTCCCACAACGGGTGAGTCAAACAGGCTCAATTTGTACACAAACACTAAGTCTTAACAAATTCAGGCATAACAAATCACATTCATACGTATCATATTTTCACATTTAATGATTCAAAATAATGATGCAATCCGAACCCAAACCCATATGCCATCCGCTACACTCCACATTGCATTCATCCTCGCACACCGTGGGGACTACTAAGTCAACCTCTATTCGCTACATACCATCGAAGGCGTCGCTACAATCGACGTGCTCATCGCCTATATAAAATTTGTGGCATAGCCACTCAGATACTTGTGTCATGAGACACCACATTCAGATAATGTAACCGGTTACCACATTCGGATAATGTGACCAAGTCACCACATTCGATAATGTGACCAAGTCACCACATTCGATAGTGAGACCAAGTCATCAAATTCACTTCCCTTTCTCAAATAACCCGAATGCCCCATATTATTCATATCATGCATATCATACTTAAATTCACATTCATGTCACTTTTCACATGTTAAGTATAACATATTTCGTAATCCTAATAGGAGTAGGAAAACGTACCTGAGTACTTTGTACCATAACATGGTACTTTAGCCACATTCTCACCCTTTCATATTAACACATATATCAAGTTTAAGCCATAAATCTATTAAGATTAGTGTGGGGTACACACGGTACCTTAGCCATGTTCTTACACTTTCATATTAACACATTTAATTTAAAACATAGCCATGAACATATTAAAACTTAGAGTAGGGTACACACCTGATTCGCTTAACGATTTCACTTGAAATCCCAAATTCCAATCTTAGATCTTTAACTCCCTACATTCGGCCCATATTAAATATTTAATGAAAAACTCATTTGGCCATAAAACCAAATCCTAGTAGGATTTGTGTACTAAAACTTACCTTAATATCGATTTGCTTATTACTCAAATCCAAAACTTTGTTATTCTTCTCCTTGTATTCGCCAAACACTAGATTTCTACATAGGTTAGTTTCGGCTTTTCAACAATTATGAAATAGATCTAGATATCCAAAATAGGCCTTGGCGAACATACCTATGTGCTTACCTTGTGGATTTTAAATCCCAAATTCACCGAATAACTAGGGAACACGCTACCTATGGTGTACCTTCTGAAAAGAACTTCTCCTTCTTGTAGTTGACTTAGACAAATCCGAAAAGATCTCTTCAAAGTTTCGGCAACAAGATATTAATGGGGTTAGTCCTAGATTTCGGCAAATCTTAAAAGAAATAGGATGAAACCGAATGAGATCTTATCCTTACTTGAAGAAATCGATTGCACCTTCACTTCAACCTTTAGAGATTCGGTTATGTCTAGATGATGATCTCACAACTTTTGGCTTTTGGAAGGATTAGAAAGAAAAGAGAAGGAAGAATAAAGATGGAGGATTCAGCTAGAACACAAGGTATTTCGACTTGGCAAAAATAAAAAAAGAAGAAGATTTGGTGAAGAGAATTCGGCAGAGGCTTTCAAAGAACAGAAAATAATGCAGAATGGCCTCTCTTTTCCTTTTATAGCCAAAATTACTAACTTAGAATCCCTTACTTGGCCATCACTCTTCTATTTTGATAGCTTTATCTCTTTAATTATCACCTAAAATAAAAGATAATTCAGCAACTATCCTTACTTAGCCGAAATTATTAAACTCAAAGTCCCTTACTTGGCCATCACTTCTTCCTTATTTTCCTAATTAAAGAATAATTCCTCATTTATCTCTTGAAAATAATCTAAATAAATCCATTATTTAACCCCTAATTAGTCAAATTTTGTGGATGAAACTCCTCTTTGCAAGCCTGTGCCAGTCCATCAAGCTTCTAGAAGCAAAATAAAACTTCTTTTATTTGCTTCCTAAGTGACTCGATCCCTGGCCCAAATACACTTGCATGTGGCGCCATTTCCAGAGTCTCTAAGTGGCATCTTCAGGCCACTTTTTCCAAGCCTGTTTGTGTGTCAAATTTCACATACTTTTTCTCTTAAGGCCATCTTGCCTTAATTTCCTTTTTAAACTTTAAAACTCGACATTTCTAAGTCATTTCTAAGTTTCCAAAAATTTTCATTTGGCTCTTTAAACTTGACATTTCATTTCTAGTTTTCTTTACATTTCCTCTTTGAATTTTCTAAATGTTCACTTTCCTCTTTGAATCATTTCTAAATCATTTTCCTAGTTTCCATAAATGTTCACTTTCCTCTTTGAATCATTTCTAAATCATTTTCCTAGTTTCCATAAATGTTCACTTTCCTCTTTTGAATCATTTCTAAATTATTTTCCTAGTTTCCATAAATGTTCACTTTCCTCTTTTTAACTTAGCATTTCCATACATTTCCTTACATTTCCATACATTTCTTTACATTTCCATACATTTCCTTACATTTCCATACATTTCCATGCATTTCCATACATTTCCTTACATTTCCATACATTTCCTTACATTTCCATACATTTCCATACATTTCTTACATTTCCAAGGTTTTAAAATGCACACCACATATCACAAGAAACATGCTATTTCATAAAATTAAGCAAAATGCACACAATGGGATTCAACCTCTTCCCTCAAAGTACTTCACTTGATGCCATAACCCTTACACCTTAGGTGGCGTTCCTTGCCACTTTTCCACATCACTTCTTTTTTAATCTGAAAACCAATAATTGTCCAAAGCTTTCTTCCATCCTAGAATTTTAAAACCCTTAATTCACTTCCAAACACTGCCAAAACCTACAACTCATGAATTATGCACAAACGCATAACCCCTAATCTAGGATGTTACAAATTCTTTGGTCTCTCGTGCCATAATTCGGATCGGTTCTTCACTATGCGACAAGTCTGACTAAATCTCATCATCATTAGGAGCAATCACATGAGATGGATCTGATCTGTACCATTGAAGCATTGACACATGGAACATGTTATGGATCTTTTCTAACTCTGATGGCAATCTCAATCTATAAGCAACCGGCACAACTCGTTCAATAATCTCATACAGTCTGATGAATCTTGGACTCATCTTGCCCTTCCGGCCAAATCGAAGTATTTTCTTCCACGGAGACACTTTCAAAAACACTTTATCACCAATTCCAAATTCAATATCCCTTCGTTTCAAATCTACATAAGACCTCTGACAATCTGAGGCTGCTTTCAAACTGTCACGAATTACTTTCGAGATCGTTTTAGCTTAATCTAGCTAGCCCGGAGGTTACTTTGTAAAATTGTTAAATGTTGAGGGTTATTCCATGAATGTTTTTGAATGGTTTTTGATGTTAAATGATAAATTATGAATGTTTGTTGAAAAATGAACATGTTTTGTAAAGTGATTTTTGATGAATTTTGGAAATTAGGGACTAAATTGTTAAAGGTATAAATTCTAAGGTTTTAATGTGAAATGATGATAAACATGGGTTGTTTCAAGGTCCCTTGCATATTTAGTTACCATGGATTGAGATTAAAATGGTTAGATTTTAAGTTATAAGCTTAAGGACTAAATTGTGAAAAAGTTAAAACGGTAATTTGCATAAATATGAAATGTGGATTAAATTGAATACAATAAGTATGAAATGGATTGAAATTTTCTATTTAAATCAGGATAAACCACCTACAGATCTAGATGAAGGCAAACCAAAAGCTTCAGATTAGCTCAATATAACCTTCACACCCCTAGTTGTCGAGGTAAGTTCGTATGAATGGTTATCATATTAATGCTATTTAAATTATATGTTATGATGTTACTTATAATGTTAATTGAACGATGTATAAGCAAATAAATGCTATGACGGTTATTGAGTCTCAGTTGAATCTTAAGAATTCGTAGGATACAAATGACATGTCATTAGGGATTTCATGTTTCGGGTGCTGGTCTTGAATGTCCTAGCGATGTTTGAGGTCCTGCATTTGTTGTGAGTACTCCACAGCTCGTGTGAGCGGCATCATGTAGCTTACATTCCGACCCACAGCTCATGTGAGTAGGCCCATTTCGCAGCTTTTGTAAGCAATGATGTAAAGGAAAGGTTACAGTTATATGTAAAGGCACACATTGTGTCTACTTTTCTGAGTATCGATGAAATTCTAGATGGTTCAACAGGCAAGAAAAGGGATTGAAAAGGCATTCAAATGCATTATATTATGGAAAGAATGCATGGTTTAATTAATGTACTTCATATGGAAAAGAACTTATGTTATGGTTGATTCATTTGAGTTATGTGCAAGTGTGCTAACTTGTGTATTGATGATGATGTATAGGTGGAACGATGGAAATGTGCAAGTGTACACAATAGCAAAAAGTAATAAAGTGACAAATAAATGTCGAGTTATCGTACCCACAGGGACTGTAAAATAATTATTTATGAAAATGATTTCAAATACTTTGGTGAAGGAAAAATATTTGGATTTGAGAAATGATTAAAAACTAGAAAACAAAGTAAAATAAAATAAAATAAAATGAAGAAATTCTAGTGCACGATTAAAAATATGATTTAATCAAGATGATATAATTGTGTTGGATTAATTATATTTGCTTACCTTAAAATTATTGAACTTATGCTTATACTTGTTACGAATAAATCACAGCAACTCGGTAATTTGCTAACTTATGAACATATTTACGAATAAAAAATCCATTCATCTCTTGTACATATTCCTATATCAATTCGATCGATAAAACAAATTTATAAAGGTAAACATGTTATTGCACATACATACTTAGTAAATTAAACAATCTCTCGCATATTCCTATGTCGATTCAAATGATTAATTCAACCTAATAAGCATATAAAAGACTATGTGAGGTAACAAAGTATCCTTACCTTGAAACAGTTTAATCACAATAATCTTGCAAGTTATGCATGGCATATGTATTGCCAAATACAATGCTAATTTATTCTTCAGCTACCTTAGAAGAATTAAACATGCACTGACTAAGTATAGTGTCCATTAATTACAATTTCAATACATTTAAATAATTAATTCTTTAGTTATCTAAACAATTATAATGCCAAAATAACTTCAACATGATTTTACTTAATCAAGCATTTTACCGAGGCCTATAACAGCATAAACATAATTTTAATAATTTAAAGGGACGAAATGCAATCAACCCAACATGAATTAAATTCAATCTAAGCTGATTAAATTAGCCATTCCAATAGCATAAATATTCATAAACATGTTTGTCAAAACAACAACGAAATTTAAAGAGATAGCGAACAAGAAGCAAATCCGGTGTTTCTCCGTGGCTTGATTGATTGCTCCATTCTTCATCCTTCATTGTCCTCGGCTATCAAGGTGGCTTATGAACACTTTAATTGCTGCTCAATGATGGCTTATGAGGACCTATTTCCCAAGAGTATAAATCGGCACTTGAAAAAAAGGGAAAATGGAAAGGAAAAGTTGAGAGAAAGTGAAAGAGGAGAAGAGAGAATGAGAGTGTGAATGAGGATGATGGATGATGGATGTCTTAAATGATCAAAAGGGGTGGATTTTATAGCTGATTTTGGCTGCTAAAAATAGAAAATTTCATCATCCAAAGAGACCCCCTTGGCCGGCCATCTATGTGGCAAAGTTGATGGCTTCAACTTTGCTAAATATGGCTTGGGGCAAATCTACAAAGCCACTAATTATGGAGGGAGTTGAATGTAACTTTGACAAGTCTTTAAGGGCCTCTTTGAAAGCTTAATTCATCAGCTAATAAGATAATTTGGGTCAGCATATGTACGGTTCTGGGTAGCCCAATTGGTGGCTGGTTCAGTTCACTAAATTCGGTTCAACCAGTTCGGTTTAATTGGACCCTTTTTCCATAATTAATTAATAATAATTTATTTACCCCAAATTAAATTGGGAATAAATTAAAATTAATTATATTATGATTTGATATCCATAATCGGACCGTCTTGGGGTGGAAATAAATTTGCCTCGATACTTCAAATTTCTTCTCGGGTTTATTCTTCGAGCAGTGTCTTACGAGCCATTTTTGCCCTTTGTGCGAATCTGTCCAAAATAGTCAAAATTAACTATAAAATTAATTAAAATTCATTATGTTCATATTTTAACACAATTTAATTGTTTTATAATATTTAATTATTTTTCGACATGAATTTAACCAAAATAACATGATTTTAAGTTAAAAAGGGCATGTAAAAATACGTAAATTTTCATGATTCCACACCCCCAAACTTAATTCATTGCTCGTCACGAGTAATGCACAAATTTTGGAAAAAAAAAATCTCGGAAACAGTTTTGAAAAGCTCCTTCAGAACAACTTTCTTCTCAAAATTATGAATTTAATATTGTAACACCCCAAACCCGGCCCATGCGTTATGACTAGATTTGACATGTCACATGAGAAAAATATGTCAAGTCCTTTTTATTCGTACGAAAATAAGTAATTATTTTTTAAAATCAAGAAAACAAGTTTGATTTGAAATATTTGATAAAATATTACTAACTTCAAAGATTGATTGATAAATCGATAAATTTTAAGTAGTGATCTTACAAACCATGACTTTTGAAAATATTGATAATAATTTGAGAGGAAATATCCGAGTTTAAAAGATTTGTAAAAATTTATTTTGAATTCCATTTGTGAATCCATTTTAGAAAATCTTTATTTAAGTTTCTAGAAAAATCCCATTTAAAGCCATTTGAGCAAAAATATAATTACGTCAAACATAAAGCAAAAATAAAATAATTCAGAGGCCTTATTACAACATTAAATCCAAAAATAGAAAGGTAATTAAATAAACAAGAAATGAGTCTTAAGTCCAAATAAACCATTTCTGATGTATGGCCTCCACCAAGTCATCTATGGCCCAAGCCCACGTCACTCAGTATTACCTGAAAGGAATAAGGGAAATGGGGTGAGTTACTAGAACTCAGTGTATAATCCCCTTACCATCGATCACTGGGCTTGAACCCATTTAGCAAAACTTGGGCTTGTGCCCGTAAAGCATAATCTTGGGCCAAAACCCATTTACAAAATAGAACATATACATTTACAATAAAAATAAGCAATGCATATAACCCAACCCATCCTAGTAATCCATCCGCTACGCACCACCCATACCATCCCATCACACCTGTGGGGATCAAGTCAACTCATCCCGCCAAACACACCAATTGTAGGCATTTTGCCGTTTATGATTTGGCCATAACTATAGTGAATCATATTAACAAATAATTTATTTGTGGCAGTGCCACCAGAACTTCTCTTCATCATATTTTCCCATCCCATGCAGAATCATATCAAAACATCATACATAGCAGTCATGGTATTTACAAATAATTAATTCAGAGATTACAAAAATTCAGTCTTGCAACACTTATCAAATCGGTCCATTAAGCCATATATCAAATCAGCCCATTAAGGCATATATCATGTAACACCCCAAACCCGGCCTAGAAGTTATAGAAGTCTATTGTGTACACAGATCATAAGAGTTTGAAATACCTCCTTACTCAGAAGGATTTGAATTTAAGGCAGCGGCGTGGATCGAGTTGTTGAAGGATTATGACTGCTCGATTGAGTACCACCCTGGTAAGGCTAATGTGGTAGCTGATGCCTTGAGTCGCAAAGTGGTAGCAGATTTAAGAGCCATGTTTGCCCACCTTAGTTTGTATGAGGACGAAAGTCTGTTAGCGGAACTTCATGTAACATATCGAAAATGGGCTTGTGCATTTTTGCTTAATTATATGAAATAGCATGTCTTATGTATTATGAATGTGTTATGTGAAATTTTGGAACCTTGGAATATAGGGAAATGCCTTAGAAAATATCACGTTTTAAGTTAAAAAGGGGAGAACTGAAGCAAGGTGGTCTTAAGAGAAAATGAAGGGAAAGTATGACACACAAACGGGCTTGGAAAAGTGGCTTAGAGGTGCCACTTAGGGCCTCTGGAAATGACGTCATGGGCTATGAGGAAGGACCTAGGACCGAGTCGCATGGGAAGCTAAATAAAGCTTTTATTTTTGCGGCAATATGAGGAAGATATGGATGGCATGGGGAGTCTCTAAGAGGAGTTTAAGATATGCTTAAATTCATAGGAAATTTCAACTAAAGCATAAGATAAATAAGGACCTATTTTAAAATTATTTTTTAAATGAAGTGATAAGGAGAAAATCAAGGAATAGTTAGTGTTTGAATGCTAGCCGAATTTAGGAGGGGAAGTAAGTAAGGCATTCGGCCGTACTAAGGGGGGATTTGTGCCGAAAAATTCATTCTCTTCTCATCTTTTCTTTTGTGCCGAAATTCTCAAAGAAATCAGCTCGTGTTTTTTTTATTTTCTTCCTTTTTCCTATTCATCTCCTTAGGCCGAATCTCATCAAACCTTTTCTCTTCTTCTTTTTCCAATTCAATCAAAAGTCGAATCTCCCTAAGTAATCTCCAAAGCCAAATCCCTCTGAGGTGTTAGGCAAGGTTCTGTTGACTTTTGTATTAAGGGTAAGGGCCAATTGTCGTTTGATTTCCATTCCTTTCTTTAGATTTGTCGAAATCTAGAACTAATCCCATCAATATTCTTGCTTGTGAAATTTGGAAGGATCTTTCGAGATTTTCAGTGTGGTCGACCATAAGGAGGATTATTCGGGATTTCAACATCCAAGGGAGGTTATGTGATATTCGGCCATAGGCCATTCTTATGTGACTTAAAGATTAGAATTAAATCTAACCTATGCCTATTGGTATTTTGACACCTTCATAATCAAGTAGCACTTTTCGGGATTCGCAAGGTAAGTGAATCGATATTCGGCCAAGGCTATAAACAATGATGTAGATTTATACTTTACTTATTCAAAAGCCGAAACTAACTCAATCAATTGATCTAGTGTTAGCCGAATGCAAGGAAGAAACTCACAAAGTTTGGGTTTGTTTAGGGATCAAAACTACAGCAAGGTAAGGATTCGGGATTTGATCATTTGGCCGAATGGCCTTTAGCTAAAATACTATATGTTGACCGAATGTAGGGGATAGGGATCTAGGACGCTAGATCGAGATTTTCAGGATTTGTAGTAAACTTCCTAGGAGAATCAGGTGTGTACCCCCACACTAAGCTTCAGTTAAATTATGGTTATGCGTTAATATATGTGTTAATAAATATATGTATGAAATGGAAAAAAGTACCATGCAATGGTACGAATGAAATACTCAGGTACGTTTTCCTACCCCTACTATGAGTATATTGTGAAAAATATCTGTTAAGGCACATAAGTGCAAATATAAGAATGTGAATAAGTATAAGGCATAATATTTGCATGTTTTGTATGACATGGGCATATGGGTCATATGTAAAGGGGAAGTGAATTGGTGGTTTTATACCCCAATATAAGAATGTGGTGACTTAGGTCACAATATAAGAATGTGGTGACTTATGTCACAATATAAGAATGTGGTGACTTCTGTCACAATATATGAATGTGGTGACTTATGTCACGAATTTAATAAGGGCGATGAGCACGTCGACTGCAGTGACTGCCTTCGATGGTGTGTAGTGGATGGAGGGTTAACTTAGCAGTCCCACGGTGTGATGGTTGAATGCGGGTGATGTGTAGGGATGGTTATCTAGGCTTGGGTTTGGGTTGCATCATGATTTATATGTGTTTATTATGATTTGATATGCATGAATTTAATTTGAGACTTGTGTTGGTTGTACACATTGAGTATGTTTGACTCACCCCTTTGTGGGACTATTTTTCAGGTGGCACTCAGTGATGGACCGGGTCGGCAGAAGCTCAGTGGTGGCCATGCACAGTTCGGGATTTTATTTTTATTTTGGACTTGTTATATTTTAAGTATTTTTGGATTTAATTTGGGTTTTGATTTGATGTAATAAGGCCTTGGTTTGAACTGTTATGCATGCACATTTAATTATCTAAGCATGACTCAATTTTAATAATTCAAAGTTAAAGTCTAGTTTCCTTAAGTATATATATTTAAACGTTTTGACACATAATCAACACGAGTTTTAAAAATTCTAGCCCAACCCAAATCAACTGTTTTCAAAAACACAAAAAATTTTAGCAAAGTCTTAAATAAGATTTGAATGGTTTTTCCTAGAAGCATGCCAGATCCGATCAGGGCTTGTGGTCGGGTGTGGGGTGTTTCAGCTTGGTATCAGAGCCCAGTTCAAAACTCGGCCTTGAGGGCTTTTAGGGCCCAAAACATTTTCTTTTGGAAAATTGGGTTTTCTAAGAAATAAGCAGGCTTTCTGGCATGACACCTAAGTCTCCAGCCCGAAGTCCACCAGGCAAGTACCCCTATCTATTGTGTGGATTATCATATGAATTGTAGAAGGGTAGAAATGGAAAGTAGATTAGTATGATAAGTACTTGAACCATAGGACTATTTTACCCCAACAATTACATAAGACTTTAATGCCTAACTAAGCAAACCTGTGACTAAGTCGCCAAGCCAGGGTGTGGCAACCATTGTGCACATGTCTAGGATTGGTTTCGATGGGAGCTTGGTATTTAAGCAGTCCTAGTGACTCACCTCCTCTCCACTCGAATCCTACCTGGTGCGTAGTAATGGTTCACCCCAACCAAGAGGACTCAGCCATAGGCTAAACCCAATAATTAAAACCCGAAAGGGACTAGCCATATTCTTATAAAAACCCTAGTTCTAAAATCACCAAATGACCCCTCTGATGTGTAGAAAAAATATTTTGAAAATTTTTCCAAAATATTATCGATTTACTAAAATGACCCAAATACCTCTGGTTAGAAAAAAATTACTAAAATGCCCTTGATTTCCCAAAATTACCATACTACCCTCGATTTCAACAACAATTTCTGATTTTGCACAAATATCCGAAAACTTTACAAAATATCAAGACACCCTGATTTGGAAAATTTACGAAATTACCCCTGATTTGTAAAATGACCAAATTACCCTTAACTTGAACAAATGGCCAAAATACCCTCAGTAAGGAAAATTACCGAAGTTCCCTCAAATTAGAAACCTTTAAAAAAATACTCTTGTTTTGAAAAGTCATCAGGAACCATATTTTGCAAAAAATTATTGAAATGACCCTGGTTTGAAAAATTACAAAAATACCATCAGTTTATAAAATTACCATTTTACCCTTGAAATTCCCTACCAAGTATTTCAATTTTGTAAAAACATCAAAAATCTCTATTTTGCAACATTTCAAATACCCTAATTTGAAAAAAATACCAAAATACCCCTGTAGAACAAAATTACGAAAATACCCTTGGGTAGTGGAAAACAACAAACAACGACAACTACAACATTTCTCTGTAATGGACGCAAGTTCATGTGTGTGACTAAATGAATGATGTGAGACTGTATGTGTATGAGTCGAAAGAACTACTTCCTAGAACTATTAAACATAAAATTGTTCGTGTTAAATCAGTGGAACAAAACTAATTCATAAAATTCTTTAATCAGATAAACGCAAAGTGGAAGTATGAATTCAAGGGGACATGGTCGTAACGTGCATGACCGTGGAAGAGGCCGAATGACTGTGTCTGAACCCGTTAGATCGGGTCAAGGATCTAAGAATGAAATGCCACCACCGCCACCAGCCGCTGATGTGGAATATTAGTATCAGACGGGGGATGACGCAGTGTCACAGGCGATGCTGCGGGTCTTGGAAAGGGTGGTTGGAGCAGGTGGAGGCATGGGAGCTCGAAAGTCGGTACCTGAATGACTCCGAGCCAACGGAGCTGAAGTATTCTGTGGTATATCTGGTGTGGCACCCAGTACCGCTGAATACTGGTTGGAGGCGACTGAGCGGATTATGGATGAGCTCGACTTAACTGACGAGGAAAAGTTGAAAGGGTTGGTGTCGCTTCTTCGCGATGAGTCATATCAATGGTGGCTCACGGTGCGGGATGGTGCTACAGCTGAGGAACTCACTTGGGAGTATGCCAAGGCGGCATACCAGAAGAAGTATGTTGGTACTCATTATATCGATGATCAGAGGAAGGCATTTCGGGTCGGTTCAAGGAACAAGTCCGTGAGTCGAAAGTCGGTTGAATTCCTAAGGCTGAGCCATTACGCTCGAGGAATAGTGGCTACTGAGTATGAACGGTGTGTCCAGTTTGAAGACGGACTAAGGGATGACCTGAGGTTATTGATAGCCCCGCAACAGGAGTAGGAGTTTACTGTGTTGGTGGAAAAGGCTAAGGTAGCCAAGGGTATCAAGGATTCTGTAAGGCAGAACTCCGATCGAAATAGGCAGAAGAAAGGCTTTGGATCATCAAGGTGACTAGAAATGAGCAAAAGAGGCCTAGAGTAGATGGGCCACGAGGTAAGCAGGCTACTACTGGAGGGCAATATCGTACTTGTGATCAATGTGGGAAAAAGCACTTAGACGAATGCTGGAAGAAGACAGGGGGATGTTTCAAGTGTGGGTCAAAGGACCATATGATTAAGGACTGTCCGATGAGACCAGATGGGAATCGACCAGTAGCTTAGAATGTTAATCAAGCTGGTAGAGGTGGACAGTAGCCTTAGCGGGGTCGTGGTCTGAATAACAGAGAAAATGGTACTGGCAGAGGACGTGGAACACCGGCCGAGGTGTTGCTACTACTAAGGTAAGGCAGACGGGTTTGGTTTATGCGGTTCGCTGGAGGGAATATGGAGATGCATAGGATGTTATAACCGGTACATTCCTTATTTATGGTAAGCCTTATGTTGCTTTAATTGATGTGGGCTCGACCCATTCTTATGTTGCATGTAGAGTAGTTGAAACTCTAGGGATAGCCTCTAAACTACCTAGTAAGGAGATGACTGTAGTAAGCCCATTAGGTCAAACTGTAGTGGTGAAGAAGATGTTTCGGAGAGTACCTTTGGAACTTCAAGGAGCGGTATTTCTTGCTGACTTAATGGAATTACCCTTCGGGGAATTCGATCTTATACTTGGCATGGACTGGCTAGTAGAGCATCGGGTTGTATTGGATTGTGCAGCCAAACGAATGGAATTAAGGACCCCTAAGGATGAGGAAGTAGTTATGATAGGTGAAAGAAGAAACTACCTATCTAATGTAGTTTCTGCTTTAAAGGCTGATAAGATGGTTCAGAAGGGGTGTAAGGTATTTTTGGCCTTCATTTGTGCTTTGGATGTAAACGAAGGGGGAGTTAGTGGATTTAGAACTGTAAGGGAGTTTGTGGACGTCTTTCCGGAGGAATTACCCAGAATACCCCCGGATAGGGAGGTGGAGTTTTGTAACAGCCCAAACCCGGCCCAAATGTTTCGACTGGATTTGGTTTGCTACGGAGAAACACTTTTTGAAATCTATTTTAAAAGCAATTTAAGATTTGTTGAAAACTTCTCGTTTTAAGTTATCTTGCTGAAATCATACTTAGACTAAATTTGAAAATTTAATGAAGTCAAGTTATTATACAAATTTTAGATGTGCCCGATGGCACGATAAAACATTTTTCGTGTTAATTTGGAAAACGTGTGATTCAAATTTATAGTAAAAAAAATATCCAACATATAAGAAAATAGCTAAAGTAAAGTATATGGAGGCCTTATTACATCCAAAATAAAACAACCCAATAATAAAAATTTATCATAACTAAATTAAAGTTCATTTAATTCTAAATCCACCGCATGGCCACCTCGAGTCCCTCCTGCTCCATATCCGCGATCTATGCATCACCGGAAAAAAATAATGGAGAAGGTGAGTCACCAAGACTCAAGATGTAACCCTTCCCGCTTTAAAACATTTTCATACACAACACATAACCATTAATATGCATAATATTAAGTACCCATCCTAGCCATCCAAACGCCATCGCTCTACCCCTGTTGTGGTACCAAACCACCGGTAGTGCCAAACCACCGTGACATATAGTCACAATGTGTTACCAAAACACCGTGTCCGTAGACACAAATCATTTGATGGGGCCAACCCATCGTGTGATACCAAATCACTGGCAGACGATCCCATATCTCAAGTGGGGCCAACCCACGGTGGTGTTAACCACAGGGACAAGTCGCTATGAGGTGCCAAACCTCTGGAGGTACCAAACCTCTGGTGACCGTAGTCACGGTGTGTTACCAAAACACTGGTGCCCGTCGGCACAATAATACCGCCCCCTCCACTCATTAATCCCACATCAGTCAATATACATACATGTTTCATGCCATCACATGCTTAAATCTCATGCATCAATACATTATGCTTACCAAAAGCATCAAATAGCATATTCAAACAGGTACTTGCCTGAATTGCCAACTATACCGATATGGTATGACATCCAACGCTACAATAACCAAATTAGCATTCACAATAATTAACATCTTTAATGAGTTATACGTGTGTATGTACACACCTGTCACCACTGGATAGTCTAAATCCCAAAAAGAAGAGTCGACCACCCTAGATCTACTGCCCCTATATTCGGCCAAGACATGAGTTAGTACATTCGGCCAAATCAAACAATTTTAAGGGTTCTCCTTTTGAACCCGAATCCTTACCCAAAAGTCTTGAGTATCAGCCTTTTGTTTCACCACCCTAAAATCGGCACTCAATAAGTTAGTAGCCTTCGGCTAAATCGATTAACAACTAACTAACTAAAGTAGATCTTACCATTACTTACCAACTAAATAACCGAGAAAGGAGGGTCAGATCTACTGCTTGAGAATCCCGGAGTTCTTAGATGGAATCAGTTTCAAAGAGTGGTTAGTTTTCTGCTTGCAAATGCCGGAATTTCGGCTTTTCCTTAAGTCCAAATCGATAGATCATAAGAGTGAACACTAAAAACATTCGGTTAGTACCCCTTACCTTCTCAACCGATTGGAAAGATAGTCCCGAAAAGTCTTGTATCACCTTTGATATTCGGCCAAAGTGCCTCCAAGTAAGAGAAAAGATTTTCGGCACTGCAAGGGAGTGTATTCGGCCTAGGGGAAAAATAATGGAAGAAGGAGATGAAATTTTGGCAATAAGGAGTGGATGTTCGGCCAGCAAGGAAAAGAAGAAGAGGGACTTGAGAATGGGAATTCGGCAAAAGAGGGACAAGAATTGGGTTTGGGGACCTTGGAACAAGTTGTAAAAGCACAAAAATAACAAAGTTACTTCACCATAGAATTCGGCTATGCACAATAGTGAAGAAAAGGGAGATAAGATGATAGCTAAGAGCCTTAAATAGAATTCGGCCTCCCCCTAGTTGCCTTGCCGTCTATCTTTCCCTTGAGTAAGGAGTTCAAATTCCCCTCAGCTTCCTTGAATTACTCCAAGCCACTTAATCTAAAACCATTCAAATAATTTGAATACTCTAATAATAATCCAATAATAATTCTTTTAATCTTCATAAAATATCCCTTTTATCTGCTATTATCAAGATATCTAAATAATAATAATAACTAATTAATCCTTTTAATCCAAATAATCTTCTTGATTATCCTTAGAATTATCAAATAAAAATTTAATAGAAAATACTAATATTATCCTCATCATTTATCCTAGAATTAATAATAACAATTTTAAACACTCATATTATCCTTATTATTCCAAGAATTAAAATTGAGTAATTCTTTCTCTCTCTTGCCGTCCAAATAAAGTGCCAAAAAGAGGATTTCTGTGACTCGAACCAAAGCTCTCCCTTGCTTACTATGGCGTCACTACTAGGCTCTTAAGTGGCCCTCCTTTGCCACCTATTCTAGGCTCATTTTATGTCAAAAGTTCCTCCATTTATTCTTATAACCCCTAACTACTAAGGCTATCCACCTTTAGAGTTACAAACTGAAATTTTCTACCAAACCGTGCACACTCAAGGCCTTAAATTAAGCTCTATTATTCAATAAATAAAATCACAGCAGTCCATACATAAGAAAAATAATTAAATTCCAAATAGCCCCACTTTTGGGATGTTACAGTTCTACCCCCCTTAGAATAATTTCGTCCTCGAAATTACTTACTATCGTTCAATCGTGCATCCTTAACTCATCACACTACGCTACTGCTGCGCACTCTGATCTTAAAGAACTATCATACTTCCTAGAAACATTTCCTACGTTCATAATCCAAGTTCCATACACTTTACTAACAACCTAAGAGTGAATTAACGTAACCATAACCAAGACAAATAAGGGTATTCCGAAAATAAGAAACTTACCCATTGTCAAGTCCGCACATCTTCCTCCTCATGACGGCCAATCGCATAAACCAACCTTGGTTGCCTCGCCTCTGAACCTTCAAGACCTCGACCACGCCAGTTACCATTTCCATTACCTCTAGTTGCACCTCGACCCCTCTGTGGTGGTCTTTCGTTTCTATCCTGAGCACGGTTTCGACCCTCTGGTTGATTCTTAGCTAACTTCCGAGGACAATCCCTTACACGGTGATCGAATGACCCACATTCAAAGCACCCTTTACTTCTAGCCAAACATTCTCCTGAATGGGATTTCCCGCATCTAACACACTGAGGTGGCCACTAAGTAGGCTTTGTGGCTCTTTCTGATTCCCCAAATTTAGCCCTCTTCTCCACATTACTGCCTGATCCAGGCGATCCAAAGCCTCTCTTTTGATTATTCCTACTATAATTTTGTCTCACAGCCTCCTTGATCCCCTCGGCTACTTTAGCCTTTTCCACAAGAGATGAAAACTCACGAACTTGTCATGAGGCAATCAAGAACCTCAAATCATCTCGAGTCCGTCTTCAAAGCGGACACAGGCATTTCGTTCAGTGTACGATGCCTCTAGCATACCTACTCGGTCTTAAAACTCCGCCTCATATTCCGCCATCGACTTAGTTCCTTGCACTAACCCCGAAAGGCTTTCCTCCGAGCATCTGATAACTGGTGCCCACATACTTCTTCCGATAGGCGGTTTTGAAATAATCCCAAGTCAAATCATCTGCCAGAAGCGCCATCTCGAATCGTCACCACCATCGACACGCTTCATCTTTTAGAAGCGATACGGCCCCTTTCAGTTTTTCTCCCTCAGTCAGGTCAAGATCATCTATGATCCTTTCAGTTGACTCTAGCCAGTATTCAGCTACACTGGGTGCCACTCCTGACACACCCCGGAACACCTCAGCTCCGTTGGATCGAATTCACTCGGGAATAGATTTCTGAGCTCCTAAATTTCCATCAGCCCCGCCACCAATTCGAGGACTCGTAACACAGCTTGCGATACTGCCTCTCCTTCCGTCTGATCCTACTCCTCTGCTCCAAAAGCTGGAGGTGGTGGTGGCGGTGGTACATCATTTTCAAAACCTTGTCCCGACCTGACGGGTTCTGACACGGTCATCCTACCCCTACCGCGTCCACGGCGTCCACGTCCTCTAGAACTCATTCTATCTACTGCGCTTTTAATCTGATTAAGAGAAATTTTATGTATTAGCGTTTGTTCCACTTCATTACTCGCGAAGAAATTTTATGAAAAGTTGAATAAGGGTTCTTTCGATCAAACAATGTTTTAAGTATTCTATCCTAGTTCACACAAAAGGCCACATTCATTCCCTAACACTTTCCATACCTATTCACTCCTCGGACAGATTCATCTGTTTCTAACCAGGGGGTATTTTCGCCATTTTCCTCTGAGGTATTTTCGTAATAAAAGAGATTTTAAAACTTTAGTAAAGTAGGTTGTTTTGCAATTCCCAACACTGGAGGGTATTATTAAAATTGATAAGGTTTGAAGTTATGGCATTATTTCAAAACCGAGGTATTTTGGTAATTTTGTCCATCGGGGTAATTTTGTAATTTTGTAAATCAAGGGTGTTTTAATAATTGTAAAACTCGAGGGTCCCTTTTGAGAATTTTCCTTTCTTAAAACGGTGATGTTGCAAAAATTTTGTACTGTGGTCGTTTTGGTAATTTTATAAGTTGAGGCGTTTTAAATTTTTCCAAAACCAAAGTGTTTCATTGATGATTTCCAAAGCTGAGTTGAATATTTGAGAAGTAGTTAAAATTTTTGGACAAAATCATTGAGTTGATGTTTTATGAACCAAGGGTATTTTAGTAATTTTACCCCTAAGGGCATTTTCGTAATTTTCCACAAATCAAACTTTTGGGAAAACATCGTAAAAGAGTTGTTCTTACATTTGAAGGAGTGATTTTAAAAGTTTTAAAACCAAGTTTTGTTGTTTCATTCCTTTTCGAAAATCAAGGCTAATTCCTTTCGGGTTTTAGTCATTATGTTTAGCCTATGACCGAGCCTTCTTGGTCGTGGTGAACCAAGCTACGCACCGTGTAGGATACTGCGAAGAGGTGGTGAGTCACTCGACCGCTTAAATACCGTGCTCTTCCGGATCCAATCCTAGACATGCGTCTGGGGTTACCACACCCTAGCTCGATGACCAAGTCATAGGTTGGTTTAGTTCTTTAAGTCTTATGTTACATTTGTGTGTTTGAGTAATCTAATCCTAGGGTTCAAGTTCCTATAAGTCTATCTACGCTCCATGCTTCCTACCCTTCTACTGAATATAATTCACAAAGAGGTTTAGATGTACTTACAGGCGGATCGGTCTTTGAGACTCGGCCATGCCGCTTTGAAACAATTAATAAGGCCTACTAAAATATTTTGGGCCTTATTTACACAAATGAGCTTTGAACCTGGCTCGATACCAATTTATAACAGCCAAACCCGCCCAAATGTTTCACGGATTTGGTTTGCTACTGAGAAACACTTTTGAAATCTATTTTAAAAGCAATTTAAGATTTGTTGAAAACTTCTCGTTTTAAGTTATCTTCTTTGAAATCATACTTAGACTAAATTCAAAATTTAATGAAGTCAAGTTATTATACAAATTTCAGATGTGCCCGATGGCACGATAAAACATTTTTCGTGTTAATTTGGAAAACGTGTGATTCAAATTTATAGTAAAAAAATATCCAACATATAAGAAAATAGCTAAAGTAAAGTATATGGAGGCCTTATTACATCCAAAACAAAACAACCCAATAATAAAATTTATCATAACTAAATTAAAGTTCATTTAATTCTAAATCCACCGCATGGCCACCTCGAGTCCCTCCGGCTCCATATCCGCGATCTATGCATCACCTGAAAAAAATAATGGAGAAGGTGAGTCACCAAGACTCAGTATGTAACCCTTCCCCGTTTTAAAACATTTTCATACACAACACATAACCATTAATATGCATAATATTAAGTACCCATCCTAGCCATCCAAACGCCACTGTCTACCCCGTTGTGGTACCAAACCACTGGTGGTGCCAAACCACTGGTGACATATAGTCACAATGTGTTACCAAAACACTGGTGTCCGTAGACACAAATCATTTGATGGGGCCAACCCATCGTGTGATACCAAATCACCGCGATCGATCCCATATCTCAAGTGGGGCCAACCCACGGTGGTGTTAACCACGGGGACAAGTCGCTATGAGGTGCCAAACCTCTGAGGTACCAAACCTCCGTGACCGTAGTCACGGTGTGTTACCAAAACACTTTGCCCGTCGGCACAATAATACTTCCCCTCCACTCATTAATCCCACATCACCAATATACATACATGTTTCATGCCATCACATGCTTAAATCTCATGCATCAATATATTATGCTTACCAAAAGCATCAAATAGCATATTCAAACAGTACTTACGAATTGCCAACTATACCGATATGGTATGACATCCAACGCTACAATAACCAAATTAGCATTCACAATAATTAACATCTTTAATGAGTTATACGTGTGTATGTACACACTGTCACCACCGGATAGTCTAAATCCCAAAAGAAGAGTCGACCACCCTAGATCTATCGCCTTTATATTCGCCAAGACATGAGTAAGTACATTCGCCAAATCAAACAATTTTAAGGGTTCTCCTTTTGAACCCGAATCCTTACCAAAAGTCTTGAGTATCGCCTTTTGTTTCACCACCCTAAAATCGGCACTCAATAAGTTAGTAGCCTTCGGCTAAATCAATTAACAACTAACTAACTAAAGTAGATCTTACCATTACTTACCAACTAAATAACCGAGAAAGGAGGGTCAGATCTACTGCTTGAGAATCCCGGAGTTCCTAGATGGAATCAGTTTCAAAGAGTGGTTAGTTTTCTGCTTGCAAATGCCGGAATTTCGGCTTTTCCTTAAGTCCAAATCGATAGATCATAAGAGTGAACACTAAAAACATTCGGTTAGTACCCCTTACCTTCTCAACCGATTGGAAAGATAGTCCCGAAAAGTCTTGTATCACCTTTGATATTCGGCCAAAGTGCCTCCAAGTAAGAGAAAAGATTTTCGACTTTGCAAGGGGTGTATTCGACTAGGGAAAAATAATGGAAGAAGGAGATGAAATTTTGGCAATAAGGAGTGGATGTTCTACCAAAGGAAAAGAAGAAGAGGACTTGAGAATGGGAATTGACAAAGAGGGACAAGAATTGGAGTTTGGGGACCTTGGAACAAGTTGTAAAAGCACAAAAATAACAAAGTTACTTCACCATAGAATTGACTATGCACAATAGTGAAGAAAAGGGAGATAAGATGATAGCTAAGAGCCTTAAATAGAATTCGCCTCCCCTAGTTGCCTTGCCGTCTATCTTTCCTTGAGCAAGGAGTTCAAATTCCCTCACTTCCTTGAATTACTCCAAGCCACTTAATCTAAAACCATTCAAATAATTTGAATACTCTAATAATAATCCAATAATAATTCTTTTAATCTTCATAAAATATCCCTTTATCTGCTATTATCAAGATATCTAAATAATAATAATAACTAATTAATCCTTTTAATCCAAGTAATCTTCTTGATTATCCTTAGAATTATCAAATAAAAATTTAATAGAAAATACTAATATTATCCTCATCATTTATCCCTAGAATTAATAATAACAATTTTAAACACTCATATTATCCTTATTATTCCAAGAATTAAAATTGAGTAATTCTTTCTCTCTCTTCATTCCAAATAAAGTGCCAAAAGAGGATTTCGTGACTCGAACCAAAGCTCTCCTTGCTTACTATGGCGTCACTACTAGGCTCTTAAGTGGCCCTCCTTTGCCACCTATTCTAGGCTCATTTTATGTCAAAAGTTCCTCCATTTATTCTTATAACCCCTAACTACTAAGGCTATCCACCTTTAGAGTTACAAACTGAAATTTTCTACCAAACCGTGCACACTCAAGGCCTTAAATTAAGCTCTATTATTCAATAAATAAAATCACGATGAGTCCATACATAAGAAAATAATTAAATTCCAAATAGCCCCACTTTTGGGATGTTACAAGTTTGGAATTGACTTCTTTAGGTGCACACACTCTGTGTCAATTGCCCTGTACAGAATGGCACCAAAGGAGTTGGTTGAGCTTAAGGCTCAAATCCAAGAATTGCTAGACCGTGGGTTTATTCGACCCAGTGTGTCTCTATGGGGAGCACCGGTCCTGTTCGTGAAGAAGAAGGACAGAACTATGCGCATGTGCATAGATTATCATCAGTTGAACAAGCTGACCATCAAGAACAAGTATCCATTGCCAAGAATAGATGACTTGTTCGATCGACTAAAGGGGGCGCAGATTTTCAAGATAGACACGAGGTTCGGATATCATCAGCTTAAGGTGAAAGAAGTGGATATCCATAAGACGGCCTTCCGAACAAGGTATGGGCATTTTGAATTCATAGTAATGCCGTTTGGGTTGATGAATGCCCCACCGTATTCATAGACATGATGAACCGGGTTTTCCAACCCTATTTAGACCGGTTTTTGTTGTGTTCATAGATGATATTCTGGTGTATTCCAAGTCTAAAGAGGAACATGATGAGCATCTCCGGATGGTGTTGGAAGTGTTGAGGGAAAAAAAGCTCTATGCCAAATTTAGCAAGTGTGAATTTTGGCTTAAGGAGGTTATGTTTCTAGGACATGTGGTATCTGCTGAATGAATAAGGGTGGATCCTCGGAAGATTGAGGCAGTTCTGGATTGAAAACCCCCCAAGTCAGTGGGAGAAGTCCGAGTTTCTTAGGATTGGCAGGCTATTATAGAAGGTTTGTGGAAGGGTTCTCGTCGATAGCCGCGCCTCTGACAAAGTTATTAAGGAAGGAAGTGCCTTTCATTTGGACTGATAAGCAACAGGAGAGCTTTGAGAAGCTTAAGAAGGTCTTGACCGAAGCTCCAATTTTGATTCAGCCTGAGGCAGGGAAGGATTTTGTAGTATATTGTGATGCTTCCCATACAGGATTGGGAGGTGTCCTTATGCAAGATGGGAAGGTAGTTGCTTACGCATCTCAGCAATTAAGGCCTCATGAGGTTAACTACCTGACACACGACTTGGAATTGACGGCAGTGGTCTTTGCTCTTAAGGTATGGAGGCATTATCTTTATGGAGAAAAGTCAGTGATCTACATAGACCATAAGAGCCTTAAGTATCTGCTGACTCATAAGGAGTTAAATTTGAGACAGCGAAGGTGGGTGAAACTATTGTAGGACTATGATTGTTCGATAGAGTATCACCCGGGTAAGGCAAATGTAGTGGTGGATGCCCTAAGTCGGAAGGTGGTGTCGGATCTAAGGGTGATGTTTACGCATTTGAGTTTGTATGATGATGGAAGTCTGCTGGCAGAGTTGCAAGTTAAGCCGACATGGCTGAATGAAGTGAAAGAGGGACAGTTGGTGGATGAGGATCTGAGTGCTAAGTTGAGACAAGTGCAGAATGGAGAATTGGAAAATTATGGTATTAATAATGAAGGAGTATTGTGTTTCAAGGGAAAAGTCTGTATGCCGAAGGATGAGGAGCTTAGGCAAAGAATTCTTTGGGAATCGCATAGTAGCCCTTATACTATGCATCCGGAGGTAGTAAAATGTCTGAGATTTAAGGAATGCTTTTGGTGGCTCGGTCTTAAGCGAAGTGATCGAATTGTTGGTAAATGCTTGACGTGTCAGCAAGTCAAGGTTTAACATCAGGTTTCGTCAGGATTGCTTCAGTCAATACAAATTCCACAGTGGAAGTGGGAGAGAATTACCATGGATTTCATTAGTGGGCTCCCCCTTATGCCTACTAAGAAGGACTCGATATGGGTGATAGTGGATCGACTGACAAAGTTCACACATTTTATTCTAGTGCGGGTTGACTACTCCCTACAAAAGTTAGCAAGGTTGTGTGTAGCGGATATTGTAAGGTTGCATGGAGTACCGATGTCAATTATCTCGGATTGGGACCCAAGGTTCACATCTCGATTTTGGAAAGCTCTACATCAGGCTTTAGGCACTAGATTGGATTTCAGTACGGCTTTCCATCCACAGTCAGACGGCTAGTCTGAACGGGTGATCCAAGTGTTAGAGGATATGCTGAGAGGCTGTGTGATAGACTTCAGAGGAAGTTGGGAAGAATATTTGCCTCTAGTGGAATTTTCATACAATAACAGCTATCAGGCAAGTATTCGGATGGCACCGTACGAAGCACTGTATGGTCGGAAGTGTCGGACTCCTACATGTTGGACGAAGTTGGGAGAACGTCGATTTTGGGTCCGAAAATTGTGGCAGAATCTGAGAAGGTTAGTATAATTCGAGCTCGATTAAAGGAGGCATCCTATAGACAGAAGTCGTACGCAGATCTCAAATGGAAAGAAATAGAATTTGATGTGGGAGATCAAGTGTTCCTTAAAGTTTTGCCTTGGAAGAAGGTGATGAGATTTGGTCGAAAAGGGAAGTTAATCCAAGGTTTATAGGACCTCATCGGGTATTGAAACGAGTTGGACCAGTGGCATACCAGTTAGAGGTACCTTCAAAATTGACGCAGATACACGATGTATTCTATGTGTCCATGCCACGTCGTTATCGATCGGATCCATCTCATGTGGTACCAGTTGAAGAGGAGGAGCTAAGGCCAGACTTGTCCTACGAAGAAGAGCCGATTCAGATCTTGGAACGGGACATGAAAGTATTGCGAAAAAAATCAGTTCCTCTAGTCAAAGTGTTATGGCACAATCATGGATCAGAGGAATCTTCGTGGGAGCCAGAAGAGGCAATGCGATAGCAATACCCTCACTTGTTTCAGCCAGGTAATTTCGAGGATGAAATTATTTTAAGGGGGATAAAACTGTAACATCCCAAAAATGGGCTTGTGCATTTTTGCTTAATTATATGAAATAACATGTCTTATGTATTATGAATGTGTTATGTGAATTTTTGGAACCTTGGAATATAGGGAAATGCCTTAGAAAATATCACATTTTAAGTTAAAAAGGGGAGAACTGAAGCAAGGTGGTCTTAAGAGAAAATGAAGGGAAAGTATGACACACAAACGGGCTTGGAAAAGTGGCTTGGAGGCGCCACTTAGGGCCTCTGGAAATGACGCCATGGGCTATGAGGAAGGACCTAGGATCGAGTAGCATGGGAAGCTAAATAAAGCTTTTATTTTTGCGGCAATATGAGGAAGAGATGGATGGCATGGGGAGTCTCTAAGAGGAGATTAAGATGTGCTTAAATTCCTAGAAAATTTCGGCTAAAGCATAAGATAAATAAGGATTTATTTTAAAATTATTTTTTAAGTGAAGTGATAAGGAGAAAATAAAGGAATAGCTAGTGTTTGAATGCTAGCCGAATTTAGGAAGGGAAGTAAGTAAGGCATTCGGCCATACTAAGGGGTATTTGTGCCGAAAAATTCATTCTCTTCTCATCTTTTCTTTTGTGCCGAAATTCTCAAAGAAATTAGCTCGTGTTTTTTTATTTTCTTCCTTTTTCCTATTCATCTTTATAGGCCGAATCTTATCAAACCTTTTCTCTTCTTTTTTTTCCAATTCAATCAAAAGCTGAATCTCCCTAAGTATTCTCTAAAGCCGAATCCCTTTGAGGTGTTAGGCAAGGTGCTATCAACTTTTGTATTAAGGGTAAGGGCCAATTGTCGTTTGATTTCCATTCCTTTCTTTAGATTTGTCGAAATCTAGAACTAATCCCATCAATATTCTTGTTTGCCGAAATTTGGAAGGATCTTTCGGGATTTTCAGTATGGTCAACCATAAGGAGGATTATTCGGGATTTCAACATCCAAGGTAGGTTATGTGATATTCGGCCATATGCCATTCTTATGTGACTTAAAGATTAGAATTAAATCTAACCTATGCCTATAGGTATTTTGACACCTTCATAATCAAGTAGCACTTTTCGGGATTAGCAAGGTAAGTGAATCTGATATTCGGCCAAGGCTATAAACAATGATGTAGATCTATACTTTACTTATTTAAAAACTAAAACTAACTCAGTCAATTGATCTAGTATTAGCTGAATGCAAGGAAGAAACTCATAAAGTTTCGGGATTTGTTTAGGGATCAAAACGACAGCAAGGTAAGGATTCGGGATTTGATTATTTGGCCGAATGGTCTTTAGCTAAAATACTATATGTTGACCGAATGTAGGGGCTAGGGATCTAGGATGCTAGATCGAGATTTTCAGGATTTGCAGTAAACTTGCTAGGAGAATCAGGTGTGTACCCCCACACTAAGCTTCAATTAAGTTATGGTTACGCGTTAATATATGCGTTAATAAATATATGTATGAAGTGGCTAAAAGTACCATGCAATGGTACGAACGAAATACTCTCAGCGTTTCATTCTTACTATGAGTATATTGTGAAAATAACATTAAGGCACATAAGTGCAAATATAAGAATGTGAATAAGTATAAGGCATAATATTTGCATGTTTTGTATGACATGGGCATATGGGTGATATGTAAAGGGGAAGTGAATTGGTGGTTTTATACCCCAATATAAGAATGTGGTGACTTAGGTCACAATATAAGAATGTGGTGACTTATGTTACAATATAAGAATGTGGTGACTTCTGTCACAATATATGAATGTGGTGGCTTATGTCACAAATTTTATAAGGGCGATAAGCACGTCGACTGCAGCGACTGCCTTCGATGGTGTGTAGCGGATGGAGGGTTGACTTAGCAATCCCCACGATGTGATGGTTGGTACGGGTGATGTGTAGTGGATGGTTATATAGGCTTGGGTTCAGGTTGCATCATGATTTATATGCGTTTATTATGATTTGACATGCCTGAATTTAATTTGAGACTTGTGTTGGTTGTACACATTGAGTTCGTTTGACTCACCCCTTTGTGGGACTATTTTTCAGGTGACACTCAGTGATGGACCGGGTCGGCAGAAGCTCAGTGGTGGCTATGCACAGTTCGGGATTTTATTTTTATTTTGGACTTGTTATATTTTAAGTATTTTTGGATTTAATTTGGGTTTTAATTTGATGTAATAAGGCCTTGGTTTGAACTGTTATGCATGCACATTTAATTATCTAAGCATGACTCGATTTTAATAATTCAAAGTTAAAGTCTATTTTCCTTAAGTATATATATTTAAACGTTTTGACACATAATCAACATGAGTTTTAAAAATTCGAGCCCAACCCAAATCAACTATTTTCAAAAACACGAAAAATTTTAGCAAAGTCTCAAATAAGATTTGAATGGTTTTTCCTAGAAGCATGCCAGATCCGGTCAGGGCTTGTGGGCGGGTGTGGGGTGTTTCACTTCAAGTGAAGCCTACATGGGTAAACCAGGTTAAGGAAAAACAATTGGTAGATGAAGTCTTAAGCGCTCGATGTTTGCAAGTGCAAAATGGTGGATTGGAAGGGTATAGCTTGAGCAGTGATGGAGTGCTATGTTTTTAGGGGAAAGTTTGCATGCCTAAAGATATGGAGTTAAGGCAGAAGATTCTTCAGGAGGCACATAGAAGTCCATATGCTATGCATCATGGAGTTAGTAAGATGTACTGGGATTTACGAGAGTAATTTTGGTATCAGAGTCAGGTTGCAAAACTCGACTGTGGAATGGGTTCGAAAATATTTTTCAAAGTTATTTGAAATTTGGTTTAAAAAAAAGTATCTGTATTGGAAGTATGGCACCCGAGTCTCGGCACCAAATCCCTAAGTCCCCTTACATATTATTATATGCTATAATGACTGTATTTATTCTGTGTATGTTTTGGATGTGATGTTTGAATGGAAAATTTTTATGTATGAGTGTTAAATATTTGTTTGCTTCTGTATTAGATATTTGGTTGTGTGAAAAAGTTCCAAGCTTAAGTTAGAAAGTGTATTACTGTTTTAGAATTAGAGTGCGCAGCATGAGTGTAGTGTTGTAGGTTACGATGTGCGATTGTTTCTATAGCTGGAAATTTCGAAAACGAAATTTCTTTAAGGAGGGTAGATTTGTAACATCCCAAAGTTGGGCCTAGTAGGATTGGGCCCATTGGGCTTTGAGGGTAGTAGTGTTTAAAATTTTTGAGAACAAGAGAATGGTACTAAGGCAAGTTGGACCTATTAGGTAAGTGATTTAGAAAGGTTAGGGGGCTTTTATGAAGTCCCGGGTTAAAGTTAGGCCATAGGAAAAATTCTAGTTTTAGGTGAAAAAAAACCTAGGAGTTGGTAGGTAGGCTTTAAGAATAAAATGTAGGGAAAAATGACAAGTGAAGTGTGTGGTGTAATGGCAAAGTGACTCCACATAAGAGGCAAGGGGGTGATGCCAAAATGAAGGAAGGAGGTCCAAGGTTCAAGTCTTGGTGCTTGCATTTTGTTTTCATTTTAAATGGATTTTTTAATTTGGCCATAAGACTTATATTTAGTTGCGCATGATTTTAGAAACAAGGAGCTATTTGGTAAAGTGGCTAGCAGCGTGGACTATGTTACAAGGGAGCCTAAGTTCGAATCTCATGACAAGCAATGGAGTATTTATTTTACGGACTGGACGGGAAGAGTTTGAGTTGGATTTAAACTCTACTGACGAAGGGATTCCACATCGAAAAGATACAAAGAAGGAACGTGAGAAGCTAGCTATATGTAGAGCTGTCTAGGAGGAGAAGAGGCATACCTGGTTAGCGTTGGGCATAGGAGTGCTCGGAGCGCGGTTTAGCAGCTTTAGATTCCTATCGGTGTCTATTCTCTCTACTCTAGCTGTAGAGCGACAAATGCCGAAATGCCGGTCACACGACGATGGTAGCCACACGAGCGTGCGAGCGCACGTGTGGAAGCTTCGACGCTATAGTCGAGGCCACCGTGAGTATTCTTGTAGGTGTGGGCTGTTGGGCCACGATGGCCCGAAAGGGGCCAAGTGGGCCCGATGGGCCTGGGGACCCACATGAGTAAATTGTACGATTGAGTAGTAGATACTGAACTAGGCTATGTAAATCTCATATATGTGGCTAGGTTTGGGCTAAATGGGCCACACGAGTGTGTGGGCCAACTTGGGTCGAGAATGGGCCTTAGGCCCATTAGCTTCATTATCTCTGTTTAGAATGCTTGAGTCGTTCGAGGCAATAGTGGACCTTCTGTTGGGTCGTTAACACCCTGATTTGTGAAATTACTGAATTACCCCTGGTTTGCGAAATTACTGAATTACCCCTTGCTTACGAAATTAGTAAATTACCCCTAGTTTACAAGATTACCAAAATACCCCAAATTTGTGAAATTACTGAAATACCCCTGGTTTGTAAAATTATCGAAATACCCCTGGTTTGTAAAATTACCAAATTACCCTTGGTAGGTAAATTACTAAAATACCCTCGATAGGTAAAATTACCGTTATACCCTTAGGGGTTGATTAGTGTGATTGTGTGTAACTCTTACACACTTTATAGGTTAATTATGCTACTATCTGTGTATTTTCAAAAGCCGAAGTGATGGTATGGATCACTATGTTACCCTTGTGGGTAAAAGCGAGGACTTTAGGCAAGTTCTACTATGTGCTGCCATTAATGGATGCATGTATGAGTGGATTGATTATTGTTGTACATTGAAAGCATGATCATACCATATTGTAAAGCATGAACATGAAGATGGGGTATGATGTGAAGAAGGAGGAAATATGAACTCTTTTAGACTGTCATAAGTGGTTAGGTACCACAAGTGGGTTGGCCATACATATTATTATTTTGTGACTAAGTCTCAGTGGTTTGGAACCACCAGTGGTTAGGTACCACATATATCTTATTTCTGTGACTCGTCCCAGTAGTTTGGTACCACAGTGGGTTGGCCCCACATACGGATATTAGGGATTGTCACCAGTGGTTAGGTACCACAAGTGGGTTGGCCCCACATATTATTATTTGTGACTTTTGTCACCAGTGGTTTGGAACCACCAGTGGTTAGGTACCACCAGTGGCTAGGTGCCACAAATGTTGGGTAGATATAGGAGATATGGTGGATATGCATATTAGGTTGGCTGGGTTGCATTGCATACAATATCTGCTGTGACATATGATATGGGTTAAGGCTTAACTGAGGCTTTTATTGGCTAAGGCCCAATTGCCACCGTTACTGGAATGGGCTTCAGCCCAAACTGTTATGATTCATGTTCTTATTGATGAGGATTATGCACACTGAGTTTTTGTAAACTCACACCCTCTTTTTAATATTTTTTCTCAGGTAATCGTCAGTAAGTAGTTCGCCGTGCTAGATGACTCGGAGGTGGCCACACTACGAGCAGTTTTGGACTCTAGTATTTTACTTATTTTTAACTTGGGTTAATATTTTGTAATAAGGCCTCTCTTAAATTTTGGTTTTAGTTTTGGACTTTTAGTTTATTATTTTTTAAATCTGCTAAACTTGTGTCATGGTTTTACAAAACAATATCTGCTTTCAAAATACTACGCTTTCGTGAATAGGTCATAAACATCACGTTTTCTTAAGTCAGTCATTTTAATTAAGTTTCCGCAACCAACAAAGTTTTTTTGGTAATAACTTTTTAATAAATGTCGATTAATAATAAACAAACGCAAACTGGGACTTTAGTTTTTAATATCAAGAAAGGTTTTCAAATGGAACCATGGTTTCTCGAAAAGTACCCCAATGTGACACTCCAGAGTCGGGCCTAACTTCTAGGTCGGGTTTGGGGTGTTACAACCATGTAGCTATCGTCTTGATTGACAACTTGTGTGATTAGGCCCGTTGATAGCTCGAGAGTGAGCATAAATGTGATATGAGATTGAGATAGCGTTGGCTATATATGTGGCACTTCTGTACAAGTTTCCCAAGTACTTGATAGTATTTCGAATGGTTTAATGAGTAAATGAAAGATGTGGTTGAGGATGAGATTGATACGAAATGGTACAGGCAAGTACATGAACCGTATAAGCCATAAATCAAAGAAATTGTGAAGTTTACATATATTCTTGTGATTAAAGATGTAAAAGGTTTGTTAGTTAATTTGTGCTACATGTTAATATATTCAAATTGTTGAATTATGTATTTATGATTAGTTTAAGTTTATTTCATACGAGCTGACTAAGCTTTATAGCTTACTTTGTTTATATTACTGTGTTTTATAGTGACTTCAAAGCTAGCTCAGATTCGGGGATCGTCAGAGACTACGTCACACTATCCTACTATCACTTTGGTACTATTAAGCTTATGTTTTAAGTATACGGCATGTATAGAAACTTTGGTCATTTTGGTTATGTATTGGTAATGAATTTAGCCTTTTGAATTGGCTTGTAAATGTTTAAGTTTGGTATTATATATAGTCATGAAAGTTGGCTTAACTTGGTTGGTTTGATTGTGTTTATATTTGTGCATATGGTTCTTATTATGTGCTTGGTTGATCGTTGTGTGATGATTGATGGTAATAGGTATTATAAGTATCAAATGGTTGAGCTGTGGATATTGGTATACTTGTGAGATTAGGCTAAATAATGCATATTTGAGCTTGGTCTTTTTTTATGTTTGAGCAAGTAAAGTTAGGTAGCAATTTGGATGGCATATTGAGTTTTTATGTTTTATGTTGATTTCTATTGGAAATGGTATAAAATATGCTTGAGTGAGGTTGATTGAATGCCTGTTATATGCTATGTTTTGTGCCACTTGAGTTTGGTGTAAGTGTGCACAAGTTTGGGAGGAAAATTGGCTTGTTAAATAGCCTATTTTTGTCGACACGGGTAGAGACACGAGCGTGTGTCTCAGCCGTGTGTGACACACGGTCATGTATACGGCCGTGTGTCCCCTGGTGTTGAACTAGAAACCAAGTCTGTATGCTCTACACGGCCTCACACACGGGCGTATGGCTTGGCCGTGTGGCATAAGTTGGTATACCCTACAGGTTTGGCACATCCTAGCAAACAACCTAGCACACGAGCGTGTAATGCCATTTTTAAGGCACAAAGGCATGTCTTTGGCCGTGTGAGACACATGGTCAGGTCACACGGGCGTGTGTCCCCTGTATTTTGCAAAAAATTTCAAAGTGTTCAAAAAGTTTCTAAAGTTATCGGTTTAGTCCCGAACCACCCGAAATGCATGTTTTGAGCATTGTAAGCTTGTATTAGGGACATTATGATAGAGTTTGGATGATAGTTGCACGAAATATGAAAATGTATGTGAAATGTAAGTTAAAATGTGTGATATGTTTGGTAACGCTCCATAACCCTATTTCGGCGTTGAATACGGGTGAGGAGTGTTATATGGATAGGTTATATAAAAAAGCCAATGGGCTGTGCACGAAGATTGTAACACCCCAAACCCGGCCCAGAAGTTAGGCCCGAATCTGGCGTGTCACAATGAAGAAAACGTATAAAGGATTTGAAATTCGTACTAAAATAAGTTTTGTTAAAATCAAGAAAAACAAGTTTGATTTGAGACATTTGATAAAATACTACTAACCTCGAAGATTGATTGATAAATCGTTAGATTTGAACTAATAATCTTATAAAACGTGACTTATGAAAATGACATTGAAAATTCGAAGAAGATTTCCGTATTAAAAATATTCGTAAAAATTTTATTATGAATTCCATTTGTTAATCGATTTTGGAAAGCCTTTATTTTAGCTTTTAGAAAAATTCTCGTTTAAAACAATTTAAGCAAAATAATAAGTAAACCAACCATAAAACAAATAATAAAATAGTTCAGAGGCCTTATTACAATTTAAACCAAAATAATAAAATAACGAGAATAGAAATTTAAAATTTAATAACACTATTTCTGACGTATGGCCTCCACCGAGTCATCCATGGCCCAAGTCCACCTCACGGAGCATTACCTACAGGGTTAAGAAAGAAGGGGGTGAGTTACTTAGAACTCAGTGTGTAACCCACTCACCGTTGTTCACTGGGCCAAAATCCATAAAGCAAATATTTGGACCTAAGCCCATTTACAAATGTAACAATATAACAAATATAAAATGCATGTGATATGCAATTCCCAACCAAGCCTAAATTTCCATCCGCTACACACCACCCGTACCAACCAAAACACCTGTGGGGATCAAGTCAACCCACCCCGCCAACACACCAATAGCAGGCAATAAGCCAATTATAATTTGGCAATAGGCCTTTCTTCTCTTCGTCAATTATTGCAACCCGTGCAGTCATGTATATACATATTTAATGCATAATAATATATTCATAAAGTAAATTTCAACAAAAAGCCCATATTACAAGTTATCAATTTGGCCCATTAGTCAAAATAGGAATTTTGGCCCCTTTAACGATCTAGAAAATTTGGCCCATTAAACATATTTTTGGCCCTCATAACAGAATATATCAGATTGAACCATAAAGTAATATGTCAATTCAGTTCATTAAGCAATTTCGTATTTCGGCCCATTAGGGGTAATTTCGTAATTCAGCCTATAAGGGAATTTTCGTAATTTTATTCGTCGAGGGTTATTCGGTATTCTCGCAACTGGGGTATTTCGGTAATTTACCCTCTAAGGGTATTATGGTAATTTCACAACCTAGGCTTAACTACTAATTTGGAACATAAAATCGAAACTGTCCATCTGCGTCATTCTGACTAAATTGACCATAACTTGAGTTAAAAACCCAAAATCTAAATCTGTAAAGTTCCCTTGAAAGTAGACACATATATACATTTCTCATATAATTTTTCCAAAATTTTTAGCTCAACCATTTAGATAATTTTATTCCATAAAATTTCCCTTGTTTCACTGTCCAATGGTTTTGACCTCTCTTATCCAAAATCCAAATATCTCACTGTACCGTTTTCATATATTGCTCCCACTCGTTTCCATCGAAAATAGGTTCAGTAAGGAATCCATAGATATAAATTATGTCCCATAATTCACTTTTTACTATTTTATATGATTTTTCCAAAACAGAATATCATACCCCAAAGTCATTCAGAACCAGTCTCACTAAAATTAACATATCTCAGAATATAGTATTCTCTTTCCTTCTCCGTCTCTTCCATATTAAAGTAGATACAATTAGATTTAATCTGATATCTTACTCACTTTGTAATTCCTTTTATCCAATTTTTCGTGATTTTTCAAATACACGTCACTGTTTCTGACCGAAACTATTTTATTACAAAATACGATTACCACTACGAATATACGCACTCCCAAGTGATCACAGATGCCGGTTATCGGTTTTATTTGGTATTTCTACCGAATCACAGAATATTTCATGTAAACTTTCAAAGAGATGTGAGACTTACTCACCATTTCAAACATATATTTGGAAGGGTACGGGATTACACACCTTGATTACGAGTTGTGCTTTCTACCGATTTCAACACCATAACGGTGATCTCCCTCGATGCACCAAGAATCGATCCTACCAACAATATCCATTAGCCAACCTTCAATCCGATTTGCAACATAGCCAAATATGGATATAACGAAAATCCAAAAATGAACCCCCTTACCTTATCGATATTGGATCCAATTACCACCGTTTGACTTCGCCTAGAACAATACACGGTCTCCCACTTAAAGCACTACGAAAAGAGAGAGTGAATAAAACATGAAGAAGTGGAGGATAACACCATTTTCGCCATTTATCATGATTTACAACCTAATAGTGATAATTACTTATTCGCTAAAGAGGAAAGAATATGATCATAGAAAAGAATTCACTTACCGATTGTACATAAATGACCGCCGAATGGAAAAGAGAGTTCAAGAGAAGGGTGGAAGATTGGCGATCCAAAAGGAGATAGACAAGAGATGAAAATCTTGATCAAACAAAAGAGCAAGAAAGTGCACAAATGTGCTAGGGAATTCACCAAAGTAAAAAGAAAGAAGAAACATATGGTCACCAAGGCTTGTAATTTCAAGCACAAAGCAAAGGAAAAAGAAAACAATTTGAGAGGAAAACATTGCACTATTGCTCTACTATGTTTCGGCAAGGTGGGTTGCAAAATTGAGAGAAATGTCACAAAGTTGCCAAAAGGATTTCTGGCCAAAACAAAGCTAGGATTTTACCAAAAGCCAAAATAAAATTTCAGCCACCTAACTACTCCAAAACCGTCCACATGCATCCCCCCTTAGGATTAGAGTTTGGCCTCCTAAGCTTTCCAAAACATCATCCATGGAATTAGCCTCATGTCCCCCTTTCTTTCCTATTTCTCTTGATTCATTTCCCCAACTTCAACCTTGCCTTATTCTTTTAGCCACCTTACCAAAATAATGAAGTCCACCATTGCCATATTTATTCCTTGACCGACACATAAGGAAGGGAAGCAAAAGTAAAAGTCAAATTGCATACAAAGTGATTCTAACTCCTTCCTTCAAGGTAATACATACGGTGCCATAGCTTCGTTACTAACTGCTCACTTATGCTAGCTATTTAATCAATTATTTTCATATGCTTTAAGGTCACTTACTCCATCTCCTTAAAGTGCTAAAATACCAAATTCTTCCTAAGGCCCAATTAAACCCGAGACTTCATAGAAACCTCGTAAACTCCAAATTCACTTAACTAACAAGTCCAATTTGTAATAATGTCATTCTCTTGTTCTTAAAATTTAAACATTCCCATGCCCACGGCCCATTGGGCCCAATCCTACTAAGCCCAATTTCGGGATGTTACAATTCTACCCTCGTTATAGAAATTTTGTCCTCGAAATTTCCAATCAACTACTAAACGCATCGCTCAAATCACATCACTAAGCTTTCGCTGCACACTCTGATCTTAAATAAAAACCATAATGTACTTTTAACAAAATCTTGAATCCTCTTTCACACAACTAAACATCTAACCATAAAAGCAAACAGTTGTCTACCATTTATACTTAGAATTTTCTACATTCAATCTTCACGTCTAGCCAAACAAACCTGACTTGATGGTGATGTAACAATCTTGAGCCTTATGCTCCTTAGACCCGCATCTCAAGCATGCTCCTAACCTCCTCTAGCATTCTCCCGGATGACGCCATCTGCAATAATCAGAAGCCAAAAAGTTTGGACGTGCCTTGACACGCTTCATAGAATGAAACTGTAACCCTAAAGAACCACGATCTATTTTCTTCTTACAGTCTACAAATTCAAATCGAATTGCCTCACTAATTCCTTTAACCTCCTCCAATACTTTCTTAACTATCTGAGTCAGTTCATCAACCTTAAATCGAACACGAGATCCCGTCTCAGCCACTGGCGATGCCAACGTCTCCCTTTCGGGCACATGCCTTGGTGCCAAAGATCTAGCCCTAGCACCTCGGCCTCTACCACGTCCACGTCTACCGTGTCCGCGTCTTTTAGTGCTCATGTTCACTTAGTCGATATAATCAAATTAAGAGTTTTATGAATCATTATACTATTCAATGTTTATTAACCAATGTTTTATGTAGTATAAGTATAGAAGTTGTTTTCGCAAAATGCATCCTATAGTCTCAATATCTATAGCCTCAACTCCTAAAGCTAACAGTTCTAGAGTATTCTACTTTGTAGAATTTTTGTAACACAATAATCATAAAATGAAAACAATTACTTACTTGACTTGGTGCCAGATACTCTTGGTGCCATACTTCCTTTAGAACATATATTTATAAATCAAAATTCTAAAGAGCTTTGGGAAATGCTTCTGAACCCAAACCACAGTCGAGTTTTGAAACTGCGCCCTGACACCATAAAATGTAACACCCCAAATCCGACCCATAAGTTATGCCCGAATCTGGCGTGTCACAATGAAGAAAACGTATAAAGGATTTGAAATTTGTACTAAAATAAGTTTTCTTAAAATCAAGAAAAACAAGTTTGATTTGAGACATTTGATAAAATACTACTAACCTTGAAGATTGATTGATAAATCATTAGATTTGAACTAATAATCTTATAAAACGTGACTTATGAAAATGACATTGAAAATTGAAAAAGATTTCATTATCAAAATATTTGTAAAAATTTTATTATGAATTCCATTTGTTAATCGATTTTGGAAAACCATTATTTTAGCTTTTAGAAAATTCTCGCTTAAAACAATTTAAGCAAAATAATAGTAAACTAGCCATAAAGCAAATAATAAAATAGTTCAGAGGCCTTATTACAACTTAAACCAAAATAATAAAGTAACGAGAATAGAAATTTAAAATTCAATAACACTATTTCTGAAGTATGGCCTCCACCGAGTCATCCATGGCCCAAGTCCACCTCACGGAGCATTACCTACAAGGTTAAGAAAGAAGGGGGTGAGTTACTTAGAACTCAGTGTGTAACCCACTCACCGTTGTTCACTGGGCCAAAATCCATAAAGCAAATATTTGGGCCTAAGCCCATTTACAAATGTAACAATACAACAAATATAAAATGCATGTGATATTCAATTCCCAACCAAGCCTAAATTTCCATCTGCTACACACCACCCGTACCAACCAACACACCTGTGGGGATCAAGTCAACCCACCCCGCCAACACACCAATAGCAGGCATTAAGCCAATTATAATATTTGTGGCGAGCCACCGAACTAGATTTTGGCAATGTGCCTTTCTTCTCTTCACAATTATCCCAACCCATGCAATCATGTATATACATATTTAATGCATAATAATATATTCATAAAGTAAATTTCAACAAAAAGCCCATATTACAAGTTATCAATTTGGCCCATTAGTCAAAATAGCAATTTTGGCCCATTTAACGATCTAGCAAACTTTGGCCCATTTAACGATCTAGCAAATTTTGGCCCATTTAACGGTCTAGAAAATTTGTCCCATTAAACATATTTTTGGCCCTCATAACAAAATATATCAGATTGGCCCATAAAGTAATATGACAATTTGGTTCATTAAGCAATTTCGTATTTCGGCCCATTAGGGCAATTCCGTAATTCGGCCTATAAGGACATTTTCGTAATTCAGCCCATAAGGGCATTTTCGTAATTTTACTCATCGAGGTTTATTCAGTAATCTCGCAACCTAGGGGTCTTTCGGTAATTTACCCTCTAAGGGTATTATGGTAATTTCACAACCTAGGCTTAACTACTAATTTGGAGCATAAAATTAAAATTGTCCATCTACGTCACACTGCCTAAATTGACCATAACTCGAGTTAGAAAACTCAAAATATAAATCCGTAAATTTTCCTTGAAAGTAGACACATATATATTTCTCCTATAATTTTTCCAAAATTTTTAACTTAACCATTTAGTACATTTTCTTACTTAAAGATTCCCTTGTTTCACTGCCTAATGATTCTGACCTCTCTTACCCAAAATCCAAATATCCCACTGTACTGTTTTCATATACTGCTCCCACTTATTTCCATCGAAAATAGGTTCAGTAAGGAATCCATAAATATAAATTATGTCCCATAATTCACTTTGTACAATTTTAAATGATTTTTCCAAAATAGAATAGAATACCCCCAAGTTATTCAGAACTAGTCTCACTAAAATTTACATATCTCAGAATATAGGATTCCCTTTCTTTCTCTGTTTCTTCCATATTAAAGTAGACACAGTAAGCTTTAATTTGATATCTTAATGACTTTGTAATTCCTTTTATCCAATTTTTCATGATTTTTCAAATACACATCACAATTTCTAATCGAAACTATTTTATTAACAAATATGATTACCACTATGAATATACGCACTCTGAGTGATCACGGATGCCGGTTATCGGTTTTATTCGGTATTTCTACCGAATCACAGAATATTTCATGTAAACTTTCAAAGAGATGTGAGACTTACTCACCATTTCAAACATATATTCGAAAGGGTACGGGATTACACACCTTGATTACAAGTTGTGCTTTCTACCGATTTCAACACCATAACGGTGATCACCCTCGATGCTCCAAGAATCAATCCTACCAACAATATCAATTAGCCAACCTTCAATCCGATTTGCAACATAGCCAAATAGGGATATAGCGAAAATCCAAAAATGAACCCCCTTACCTTATCGATATTGGATCCAATTACCACAGTTTGACTTCGGCTAGAACAATACACGGTCTCCCACTTAAAGTACTACGAAAAGAGAGAGTGAATAAAACATGAAGAAGTGGAGGATAACACCATTTTCGGTTACGATCGTGATTTACAATCAAATAGTGATAATTACTAATTCGGTTAAAGAGGAAAGAATATGATCATAGAAAAGAATTCACTTACCGATTGTACATAAATGACCACTTCAATGGAAAAGAGAGTTCAAGAGAAGGGTGAAAGATTCAGCTATCCAAAATGGGAGATAGACAAGAGATGAAAATCTTGATCAAACAAAAGAGCAAGAAAGTGCACAAATGTGCTAGGGGAATTCGGCCAAAATAAAAAAGAAAGAAGAAACATATGGTCACCAAGGCTTGTAATTTCAGTACAAAGCAAAAGAAAAAGAAAAGAATTTGTGAGGAAAACAATGCACTATTGCTTTATTATGTTTCGACAAGGTGGGTTGCAAAATTGAGAGAAATGGCACAAAGTTGCCAAAAGAATTTCTGGCCAAAACTGTAATATCTCGGATTAAGGGTTATTTTATTTTTGCATTGTTTGCATGTCTATGGTGTGCCATGTTGTTGTTTGTGTCTTTTCGGGACTTAGTTGAAGGCTAGGAGTGAGCCCAGTAGGTGGTGAAATTTTAGTTTTGGCTTTAGGGGATAGGAGCTGAAGGTGTTGGGGTTTATAATTAATTTAAGTGAATTTGTAACACAAGAAGGGAGCTGGTGGAGTGGCAAAGCTTGCGCCACTTGGAGTGTGTGTGTGGCGTCAAAAGGCAAGGGAGGAGAGGTCTTGTGTTCGAGTTGCATAATGCCCATTTTGGATCCCATTTTGACGACATGGAGGGAAGAGTTGTGGCAAGTTTAAACTCTACTATGGACTTGGTCAACACATTCAAACGGTGGGTGGAGAGTGAAATTAGGAGGAAGACTTGGTCAAGGGGTTTTGAAATTGTGGTTTGGGAGTGAATGGGGGGGAGGTTGGCTGGATTTGGTGAGAGTTTGGGTGGAGAGAAAGGTGTGGCCGGTTGGTAATTGAGTGTGCCAATGTGCCTTGGGCATGTGTGTTTCGGTCACAAACCGTCCTTGGTTAAGCCGATTTTTCCTTTTTGGTCAAAAGCTTCTTCTCATTTTCTCTCTTCCAACCGATTGCTCAAGTCTCTTTTGGTCATTTTGTTGGTAAGCCGAATGTCAAAGAAAACTCTCCCATTCTATTTTTATTCTTGAAACCGAAACCTCAAGTGCTTCATCTCTTGTTCATTTTTTTCTTTTGTTCTCCTTAAACCGAAAGCTTCAACACCCTTACCCTTGCCGAAATTACTTGGCCTCTTTCAATTTTATTGTTAGTCAATGCCTCTCCCACTCTCTTTTCTTTCTCATTTCTGTTAGAACACAACCAGCTTTTGCTTTCTCTTCAACGCTTAGCGAACCTAGCATCCCATCATCATTTTTTCTTGAAACTTTGTTAGCCGAAAGTCTCCCTCTCCATTACCTCTCCTTTTCCAAGAAAGAGTCAAGGTGTTTTCTTACTATTTCTTCTTCCCATTTCGATTCTTGGCCGAAACTTCACCTCCAAAACACTCTCTCCAAGTCTTTTTCTTGTTCAAACCGAACATACCCTCCTCTCTATTCAATCTTTTATTTCTTTCTCCTTCTCGGGGCTTTAGTAGAATCTTCCTTGTGTTGGTTTGAATAGTAGGTGTTGTTGGGTGCTTGGTTCCAATTGGTTGGTTGTGGGTAAGTGTTGGCCGAATGGCCCTTCCTCCTTTCTTTGGTACCTTGCCAATTTTTGGGCATATTTAAGGGCTGATTTTGGTATCTGTAAAAAGGTGTTAACTCCATGTTATGGTAATCATTTTTTTTGATTAGGGTCCTTGGGTTCGAAATCAAGCAAGGAGAGGCCTCTTGCTCTGGTAAGCAAACGGTAAGTGGTGGTAAGAACGGGTGTTTGGTTCCGATTTTGTTTAGTTTTCTTTAAGATAAGGCTCAGAGGAATTAACCATCTTCTTTTTAGGGGGAAGCCGATTTCTGAAAGAACCATTGTTGGGTTCAGATTTGGTAGGAAACCAAATCAAGGCTAAGGTGAGGCTAACGCAACCCCTTGGGTTATCTACTTTGTTGGCCGAATGGTATAATGAGTTAGTGTTAACCTTTGTTGGCCGAATGTAGGATCAGGCTGTTGAGGTGATCAAAAGATTTTGAGCGGTTCTTAGGATTTAATTTTCGATATATCAGGTGTGTAAACTAACACACTGTCTTAGCTTAATAATGTGATAACCTGTTGTGTAAGTGAAACAGTGTGATTGTCTATCTCGATACCCATTGAGGTATGGATACGGATTCGGGTAAGTCCGTTTCATTATGAGTTATGTGATGATGATGATATCATGATTGTTGATACCTTGAGATGCCATATTAAGCATGTGAGCATGATAGCATGATTGCACGATTTTGCATCTAGTATGTTATGTGATTGGGTGATATGAGAGGAGGGGGAGTATGATATCTGTGTCTTTGGGACACCAGAGGTTTGGCACCTCCAAAGGGTTTGGTACCACAATGATATTTTGTGACTTTGGGTCACGGAGGTTTGGCACCTCGTCCTTGTCCTAGTGGCTTAGTACCACGTTGGGTTGGCCCCACGCTTGATTATACTGGGATTGACGCCGGTGATTTGGTATCACACGATGGGTTGGCCCCATCACCGGATTTGTGACTACGGTCACCAAAGTGATTTGGTATCACATTGTGTCTTTGGGACACCGAGGTTTGGCACCTCATTGCGACTCGTCCTGTGGTTAATTCCACCGTGGGTTGGCCCCACTTTTGAGATATGGGATCGTCTGCTAGTGATTTGGTATCACACGATGGGTTGGCCCCATCATTGGATTATTGTGACTTGGTCACCAAAGGTTTGGTACCACAAGATGGATATCGTGACTTTGGGTCACCGGTGGTTTGGCACCACCGGTGGTTTGGTACCACACTGGGGTAGGAAAGGGCGATATGGTTGGTTAGGAGCAGGTGCATTATCTCGCATTATTCTGTTATGATATGTGTGTTGGCATGTTATACTGGGGAGGAATTATACATCGAGTCTTGCGACTCACTCTCTCCTTTAACTTTTCAGGTGACACTTAGACGCGAGAGGGGAGCCGGATGGACTCGAGGTGCTCATGCCATACTGAAATAAAGATTGCTCGGACTTCTTTTATAAGAATTTGGTACACTAGCTGATTTATTTCTATTTTGTTATATTTGGGTTTGTAAATGGCCTCTTAAATTATGTTTTTGATATGTTATGTTTAAGTAGATTTTCAATATGCTTTAACAAACCAATTAAGTGAAATGTGCTAAAACTTGGAAAGACAACGTTTTCAAAACTTCAAAACGATGTTTTAAACTATACCATCTGTATCATACTATAACTTGGGACACGTGAATTCAAATGGTTCTTCTAACTTGATTATGATTTTCTATTAAGTCAAAAATGTTTTAGTAACAATGAGAAATCACTTAAGCTTCAAAACGAAATAAATTAGTTTTACCTACACATCGGATTAAATTTCAAAACTTTCTGGGTTTTCAAATACATCATCAGATTTTTAATCAAAACCTAATCGAGTTTTCCTCAAATACAAAATTTTGCTAAACGTTTTCACCAAACTGCTAGACTTCAACCTAAACCACCCAAAACCTTTTCCCTGTAGCATACCAGATTCGGTCGTGGTGTATTGACCGGGTTTGGGGTGTTACATTTGTGGTATCAGAGCCAAGTTCAAAAGCTCGGCTGTGGGCCCGAGGCCCAAAATGTTTTAAAACTATAGTTTTCAAGTAATCTGTTCTAAAAAGTATGGTTTGAAAGGCATGGCACCGAGTCACCGGCACCAGTTCGCCCAGGTAAGTACCCCGTACTATTGGTTGTGATATTAATTGACATGATCGGATGGCTAGTAAGATTACTTTAGAGATCAAACTATAGGACTCGTGGACTCGCTGAAAATAAAAGCTTCTTTAAGAATTCATAAAACTTGGCTTTAAACACAGTGGAATAATGACTGATACATAAAATTCTTTAATCGACGAGATTTAGTCATGAGTACCGAGGTGGACGTGGTCGTGGGCGTGGTCGCGGTAGGATGACCGCTTTACGAGCCCGTAGGTTCCGGTCGGGTTCGAGAATGAGGTACGGCCCGCCACCAACCGGAGGTGGTGAGTTCCAAGAGCGCACCGGCGATGACGCATGTCACTGAGCGATCTGCGGGTTTTAGAAAGGGTAGCCGAGTAGGTGGAGGTGTAGGAGGTAGGAAATCGCGTGCGAGCGACTTGGCAAATGGGGTGAATTCTTCCGGTGTCTCGGTGTTGCTCCTAGCACTGCGGCATCGACTAGAAGCGGCTGAACGGATCATGGACGATCTGGACCTAACGGTGAGGAGAAATTAAAGGGGATCGTATCATTCTCGAGATGAGTCATACCATGGTGGCTCACCGTTAGGACGATCTTTGCAATGGAAGATCCGACATGGGACTATTTTTGGGTCGCTTATCGAAAAAAACGCGTCGAGCTAACTACATAAATGAGCGAGAAAAGCATTTCGAGGTTAGTTCGAGGGAGCAAATGCGTTTGAGTAACGAGGCGAGTTTCGAGGTCGAGTCGGTATGCGAGGGTATGGTGGCTACTGAACATGAGAGGTGCGTTCGCTTCGAGGATGGCTCGCGAGACGAACCGAGGTCGATAATTGCGCCAGCCGGAGCGTGAATTTGCGCTTCTAGTTGAAAAGGCGAAGGTTGCCGAGGGCATTAAAGAGTCTGTGAGGCGTGGTATGGATAGAAACCGTCACAAAAGGAGTTTTGGATCTTCGGGTCATTGGGTAATCAAGAGAAGAGGCTAGGCCGAGTGGGCGAATCACGGGTAGGTTTGTTGTTTAGGCGGGGACCGCCGCAAAGGTAACCGCTAGGAAAGGCTCACCGGGAGGATGTTGGACTGATGGTAGAGGTTGTTTTGAGTGTGGCTCGCTGGACCACCGAGTGAGGGATTGTCCGCACAAGTTAGCTAGAATTCAGTCAGAGAATCAGGGCCGTAATCAGTACAGAAATAATGGACCACCGCAGAGGGCCGAGGTAATGGCAGAGGAGGTAATAGTTCTGGTCGAGGCCGTGGAGCACCGGTAGAGGTGCAGGTAGTTCTGAGGCCGACGGTACCGGGTTGGTGTATCTTCATGAGGCGCCGAGAGGAGGGCGACGCACCGGACGTCATTACCGGTACGTTTCTAATCTTTGGTTCTCCATTTACTGCTTTGATTGATGTGGGTTCAACACACTCAGATGTTGCAAGTAGCATAGTGAAGACCATGGATCTAGACTCAAATATCTTCTAGGCGGATGACCGTAATAAGCCCTCTAGGTCACTCAGTAGTGGTAGATAAATCAGATAGAGGCGCACCTCTAGAACTCCAAGGGGTATCTTTCGAGGTCGATCCGATGGAACTACCGTTTGGGGAGTTCGATCCGATTTTGGGGATGGATGGTTGAGTAAGCACCAGCGAGCCGGATCTGTGACTAAGCGCATGGTTCGAAACATGAGGTGATGAAGTAGTTCGATCGGTAATAGGAGAAACTATCATCTAATGTAGTATCTCCTCAAAGCCGAGAAAATGGTCGGGAAGAATGTGGAAGCGTATGTGGTTCATGTGTATGCCTTGGAGGCTAAGGAGTCTCTTGTGGAGACTGTTGACGATTAGGGAATTTGTGGATGTGTTTCTGAGGAGCTTTGGGTTTGCCACCAGATCGGAGGTAGAGTTCTAATAGATCATTATCTTAATCTAGCCAAGATCCATTGCTCCGCATGTGATGGCACCTAAGGAGTTAGTGGAGCTTAAGGCTCGAATCATGAATTGTTGGACCGAGGCTTTATCGGGCCAAGTATTTCACCATGGGGAGCGCCTTACTCTTTGTAAAGAAGAAAGACGGTACTATTCGGATGTGCATAGACTACCGCTAATGAATAAGTCGACGATCAAAACAAGTATCCACCGCCTCGGATAGATGACTTGTTTGATCACCAAGAAGCGTCTGTTTTCTCGAAGATCGACCTAAGGTGCAGGTATCACCATTGAAGGTAAAAGAGGCGATATCTCAGAAACGGCATTTCGTTTTCGGTATGGGCACTTTGAGTTCTTGGTTATGCCGTTCGGGTTGACTAACGCACCGGCAGCTTTCATGGATCTGATGAATAGGGTGTTCCAACAGTACCTAGATCAGTTCGTGGTGGTTTTTATCGATGACATCTTGGTATACTCAAGGACTGAGGAGGAGCATGATGCTCATTTACGGGTGGTATTGCAGATTCTAAGGAGAAACAAATCTGTCTGAAGTTCAATAATCGAGTTCGGCTCGTGGAGGTGACATTCTTGGGTTATGTAGTGTCGATGAGGGATTAGTGGACCCCGTAAGATAGAAGCGGTTTTGGATTGGAAGCCGCCTAAGTCAGTAGCGGAAATTCAGAGTTTTCTGGGCTTGGCAGGATACTACCGAAGGTTTGTAGAGGGTTTCTCATTGATCGCAGCGCCAATGACTAAATTATTGAGAAAAGGGGTTCCGTTTGTTTGGACTGAGAAGCAGCAGGAGAGCTTCGATAAGTTGAAGAAGATTCTGACTGAAGCACCGGTTCTGATTCAACCTGAGGCTGGTAAGGAATTCACAGTGTACTGTGATGCATCACATACGGGTTTGGGTTGTGTGCTGATGCAAGAAGGAAAGGTTGTGGCTTACGCATCCCGACAGTTGAGGCCACATGAGGTAAATTATCCTACGCACGATCTGGAGTTAGCAGCTGTAGTATTTGCCTTAAAGATATGGAGGCATTACTTGTACGAAGAAAGATCGATAGTCTATATAGACCATAAGAGTTCAAGTACCTTCCCGACTCGTAAAGACTTAAATCGAGACAACGGCCGATGGATTGAGTTGCTTGAAAGACTACGATTGCTCAATTGAGTATCATCCGCAAGGCTAACGTTGTGGCGCACGCGTTGAGCCGTAAGGTTGTTTTGATTTGAGAGCGTTATTTGCCCACTTGAGTTTGTATGACGACGGAGTATTACGCGAGCTGCGTGTTAAGCCTACTTGGGTTGAGCGGATCGAGAGAAAGCGATTCTTGGATGAGGTTCGAGTCGCGGAGGACACAAGTATAGAATGATGGTTTGAAGGGTTCTGACTTGTCCAAGATGGGGTCTTTGTGTTTTCATGGGAAGGCTTGTATGCCGAGAGATTCGAGTTGAGGCAAAAGATTCTTGAGATGCACATAGCAGCCCTACGCTATGCATCCCGGAGGTAGCAAAATGTATAGGGACCTCGAGAACGATTACGGTGGCGGGATCCGAAAAAGGAGGTGACCGAGTTTGTGGGTAAGTGTCGACTTGTCGGCAGTCAAGGCCGGGCACCGATTGCCGTCAGGTTGCTTGACCGGTGAAGATTCCACAGTGGAAGTGGGAAAGAATAACTATGGATTTCGCTCGGTGGATTACCGCTTACACCGAGCAAGAAGGATTGATGCTGGTAATTGTGGATCGGTGACTAAATCACTCACTTCATTCGGTGAGGTGGATTACTCACTGCAGAGGTTGGCAAAGTCAGTATGTATCGAGAGATAGTGAGGCTGCACGGTGCAGGTCTCGATCATCTCGGATAGGGATCCGAGATTCACGTCAAGGTTACGAAAGGCGTTACATCAAGCTCGGGTACACTTGTTAGATTTCAAAGACTGACATTTCATCCATGATGACAGGCGGTCGGAAAGGGTTATACTGATCTTGGAGGACATGTTACGAGGGTGTGTTTTGGACTTGAGGGTAGGCTGGGAGGAGTGTCTCACCGTTAGCTGAATTACGCCTAACAACAACTACCAAGCGAGCATCAAGATGGCACCTTATGAGGCGTTGTACGGTAGGAAGTGTCGTTCACCTACTTGTTGGACAGAATTAAGTGAACGTCAGTTATTGGGACCAGAGTTGGTTGCTGAGACCGAAGACAAAGTTAAGTTGATTCAGGCTCGATTGAAGGAAGCTTCGGACCGGCAGAAGTCCTATGCTGATCTTAAACGGAAAGATGTTGAGTTTGCTGTGGGAGATCGGGTTTTCCTGAAGGTCTCACCGTGGAAGAAAGTATTAAGGTTCGGGAAGAAAGGCAAGCTAAGTCCGAGGTTTATTGGGCCGTATAAGGTACTAAGACGAGTGGGACCAGTTGCATATCAGCTCGAGTTGCCAGCTGAGCTAAGTCAGATTCACGACGTGTTCCACGTTTCGATGCTTCGGCGATATCGTTCCGATCCATCACATGTGGTAACAGTAGAAGAGATCGAGGTAAATCCAGATATGTCCATGGAAGAAGAGCCTGTACAGATTTTAGATCGGGATGTGAAGGTTCTGCGCAGGAAGTCTGTGCCTCTGGTTAAGGTTCTTTGGCGGAATCATGGCGTAGAAGAAGCGACGTGGGAACCCGAGGATATGATGAGACAGCAATACCCGCAACTCTTCTGACCAGGTAATTTCGAGGTCGAAATTCTTTTAAGGGGGTAGAACTGTAATATCTCGGGTTAAGGGTTATTTTATTTTTGCATTGTTTGCATGTCTATGGTGTGCCATGTTGTTGTTTGTGTCTTTTCGGGACTTAGTTGAAGGCTAGGAGTGAGCCTGAGTAGGTGGTGAAATTTTAGTTTTGGCTTTAGGGGATAGGAGCTGAAGGTGTTGGGGTTTATAATTAATTTAAGTGAATTTGTAACACAAGAAGGGAGCTGGTGGAGTGGCAAAGCATGCGCCACTTGGAGTGTGTGTGTGGCGTCAAAAGGCAAGGGAGGAGAGGTCTTGTGTTCGAGTTGCATAATGCCCATTTTGGATCCCATTTTGACTAATGGAGGGAAGAGTTGTGGCAAGTTTAAACTCTACTATGGACTTGGTCAACACATTCAAACGGTGGGTGGAGAGTGAAATTAGGAGGAAGACTTGGTCAAGGGGTTTTGAAATTGTGGTTTGGGAGTGAATGGGGGGAGGTTGGCCGGATTTGGTGAGAGTTTGGGGGGAGAGAAAGGTGTGGCCGGTTGGTAATTGGAGTGTGCCGAATGTGCCTTGGGCATGTGTGTTTTCGGTCACAAACTCTCCTTGGTTAAGCCGATTTTCCTTTTTGGTCAAAAGCTTCTTCTCATTTTCTCTCTTCCAACCGATTGCTCAAGTCTCTTTTTGGTCATTTTGTTGGTAAGCCGAATGTCAAAGAAAACTCTCCCATTCTATTTTCATTCTTGAAACCGAAACCTCAAGTGCTTCATCTCTTGTTCATTTTTTTTCTTTTGTTCTCCTTAAACCGAAAGCTTCAACACCCTTACCCTTGCCGAAATTACTTGGCCTCTTTCAATTTTATTGTTAGTCGAATGCCTCTCCCACTCTCTTTTCTTTCTCATTTCTGTTAAAACACAACCAGCTTTTGCTTTCTCTTCAACGTTTAGCCGAACCTAGCATCCCATCATCATTTTTTTTCTTCGAAACTTTGTTAGCCGAAAGTCTCCCCTCTCCATTTCCTCTCCTTTTCCAAGAAAGAACTGAAGGTGTTTTCTTACTATTTCTTCTTCCCATTTCGATTCTTGGCCGAAACTTCACCTCCAAAACACTCTCTCCAAGTCTTTTTCTTGTTCAAAACCGAACATACCCTCCTCTCTATTCAATCTTTTATTTCTTTCTCCTTCTCAGGGCTTTAGCCGAATCTTCCTTGTGTTGGCCGAATAGTAGGTGTTGTTGGGTGCTTGGTTCCAATTGGTTGGTTGTGGGTAAGTGTTGGCCGAATGGCCCTTCCTCCTTTCTTTGGTACCTTGCCAATTTTTGGGCATATTTAAGGGCTGATTTTGGTATCTGTAAAAAGGTGTTAACTCCATGTTATGGTAATCATTTTTTTCGATTAGGGTCCTTGGGTTCAAATCAAGTAAGGAGAGGCCTCTTGCTCGTAAGCAAGCGGTAAGTGGTGGTAAGAACGGTGTTTGGTTCCGATTTTGTTTAGTTTTCTTTAAGATAAGGCTCAGAGGAATTAACCATCTTCTTTTTAGGGGGAAGCCGATTTCTGAAAGAACCATTGTTGGGTTCAGATTTGGTAGGAAACCAAATCAAGGCTAAGGTGAGGCTAACGCAACCCCTTGGGTTATCTACTTTGTTGGCCGAATGGTATAATGAGTTAGTGTTAACCTTTGTTGGCCGAATGTAGGATCAGTCGTTGAGGTGATCAAAAGATTTCGAGCGGTTCTTAGGATTTAATCTTCGATATATCAGGTGTGTAAACTAACACACTGTCTTAGCTTAATAATGTGATAACCTGTTGTGTAAGTGAAACAGTGTGATTGATTATCTCGATACCCATTGAGGTATGGATACGGATTCGGGTAAGTCCGTTTCATTATGAGTTATGTGATGATGATGATATCATGATTGTTGATACCTTGAGATGCCATATTAAGCATGTGAGCATGATAGCATGATTGCACGATTTTGCATCTAGTATGTTATGTGATTGGGTGATATGAGAGGAGGGGGAGTATGATATCCGTGTCTTTGGGACACCAGAGGTTTGGCACCTCCAGTGGTTTGGTACCACAATGATATTTTGTGACTTTGGGTCACCAGAGGTTTGGCACCTCAGCGTCTTGTCCTAGTGGCTTAGTACCACAGTGGGTTGGCCCCACAGTTGATTATACGGGATTGACGCCAGTGATTTGGTATCACACGATGGGTTGGCCCCATCATCGGATTTGTGACTACGGTCACCAGTGATTTGGTATCACATTGTGTCTTTGGGACACCAGAGGTTTGGCACCTCATTGCGACTCGTCCCTGTGGTTAATTCCACCGTGGGTTGGCCCCACTTTTGAGATATGGGATCGTCTGCTAGTGATTTGGTATCACACGATGGGTTGGCCCTATCATTGGATTATTTGTGACTTGGTCACCACAGTGGTTTGGTACCACAGTATGGATATCGTGACTTTGGGTCACCATGGTTTGGCACCACCAAAGGTTTGGTACCACACGGGGTAGGAAAGGGCGATATGGTTGGTTTGGAACGGGTGCATTATCTGCATTATTATGTTATGATATGTGTGTTGGCATGTTATACTGGGGGAGGGAATTATACACTGAGTCTTGTGACTCACTCTCTCCTTTAACTTTTCAGGTGACACTTAGACGCGGACAGGGAGCCGGGATGGACTCGAGGTGCTCATGCCATACTGAAATAAAGATTGCTCGGACTTCTTTTATAAAAATTTGGTATACTAGCTGATTTATTTCTATTTTGTTATATTTGGGTTTGTAAATGGCCTCTTAAATTATGTTTTTGATATGTTATGTTTAAGTAGATTTTCAATATGCTTTAACAAACCAATTAAGTGAAATGTGCTAAAACTTGGAAAGACAACGTTTTCAAAACTTCAAAACGATGTTTTAAACTATACCATCTGCATCATACTATAACTTGGGACACAAAGAATTCAAATGGTTCTTCTAACTTGATTATGATTTTCTATTAAGTCAAAAATGTTTTAGTAACAATGAGAAATCACTTAAGCTTCAAAATGAAATAAATTAGTGTTACCTACGCATCGGATTAAATTTCAAAACTTTCGGGATTTCAAATACATCATCGATTTTTAATCAAAACCTAATCGAGTTTTCCTCAAATACAAAATTTTGCTAAACGTTTTCACCAAACTGCTAGACTTCAACCTAAACCACCCAAAACCTTTTCCCTGTAGCATAACAGATTCGGTCGGTGTGTATTGACCGGGTTTGGGGTGTTACAAAAACAAAGCTAGAATTTTACCAACAGCCAAAATAAAATTTCAGCCACCTAACTACTCGAAAATCGTCCACATGCATCCCCCCTTAGGATTAGAGTTTGGCCTCCTAAGCTTTCCAAAACATCATCCATGGAATTAGCCTCATGTCCCCCTTTCTTTCATATTTCTCTTGATTCATTTCCCCAACTTCAACCTTGCCTTATTCTTTTAGCCACCTTACCAAAATAATGAAGTCCACCATTGCCATATTTATTCCTCGACTAACACATAAGGAAGGGAAGCAAAAGTAAAAGTCAAATTGCATATAAAGTGATTCGAACTCCTTCCTTCAAGGTAATACATGTGGTGCCATAGCCTCTTTACTAATGGCTCACTTATGCTAGCTACTTAATCAATTATTTCCATATGCTTTAAGGTCACTTACTCCATCTCCTTAAAGTGCTAAAATACCAAATTTTTCCTAAGGCCCAATTAATCCCATGACTTCATAGAAACCTCGTAAACTCCAAATTCACTTAACTAACAAGTCTAACTTGCAATAATGTCATTCTCTTGTTCTCAAAATTTAAACATTCCTACGCCCACGGCCCATTGGGCCCAATCCTACTAAGCCCAATTTTGGGATGTTACAATTCTACCCTCCTTATAGAAATTTCGTCCTCAAAATTTCCAATCAACTACTAAACGCATCGCTCAAATCACATCACTAAGCTTCCGATGCGCACTCTTATCTTAAAAAAAACCATAATGTACTTTTATCAAAATCTTGAATCCTCTTTCACACAACTAAACATCTAACCACAAAAGCAAATAGTTGTCTACTAGTTATGCTTAGAATTTTCTACATTCAATCTTCACGTCCAACCAAACATACCTGACTTGATGGTGATGTAACAATCCTGAGCCTTATGCTCCTTAGACCCGCATCTCAAGCATGCTCCTAACCTCCTCCAACATTCTCCTGAATGACGCCTTCTGTAATAATCGCAGCCGAAAAGTTTGGACGTGCCTTGACATGCTTCACAGAACGAGACTGTGACCCTAAAGAACCACGATCTATTTTCTTCTTACAGTCCACAAATCCAAATCGAAGTGCCTCACTGATTCCTTTAACCTCCTCTAATACTTTATTAACTATCTGAGCCAGCTCATCAACCTTAAATCGAACACGAGATCCGTCTCAGACACTGGCGATGCCATCGTCTCCCTTTCGGGGACATGCCTTGGTGTCAAAGATCTAGCCCTAGCACCTCGGCCTCTACCACGTCCATGTCTACCGCGTCCGCATCTTCTAGCGCTCATGTTCACTAAGTCAATATAATCAAATTACGAGTTTTATGAATCATTATACTATTCAATGTTTATTAACCGATGCTTTATGGAGTATAAGTGTAGAAGTTGTTTTCGCAAAACGCATCCTATAGTCTCAATCTCTATAGTTTCAACTCTTAAAGCTAACAGTTCTAGAGTATTCTACTTTGTAGAATTTTCGTAACACAATAATACTAAAATGGAAACAACTACTTAATTGACTTGGTGCCGGATACTCGTGGTGCCATACTTCCTTTAGAACATATATTTATAAATTAAAATTCTAAACAGCTTTGGAAAACGCTTCTGAACCCAAACCACAGTCGAGTTTTAAAACTGGGCTTTGATACCATAAAATGTAACATCCAAAACCCGGCCCAGAAGTTAGGCCTAAATCTGGCGTGTCACAATGAAGAAAACGTATAAAGGATTTGAAATTAGTACTAAAATAAGTTTTGTTAAAATCAAGAAAAACAAGTTTGATTTTTGACAATTGATAAAATACTACCAACCTCGAAGAGTGATTGATAAATCGTTAGATTTGAACTAATAATCTTATAGAATGACTTTTGAAAATGACATTGAAAATTCGAAGAAGATTTTCGTATTAAAAATATTTGTAAAACTTTTATTATGAATTCCATGTGTTAATCGATTTTGCAAAACCTTTATTTTAGCTTTTAGAAAAATTCTCGTTTAAAACAATTTAGTCAAAATAATAAGTAAACCAACCATAAAGTAAATAATAAAATAGTTCGAGGCCTTATTACAACTTAAACCAAAATAATAAAATAACGGAATAGAAATTTAAAATTTAATAACACTATTTCAAGTATGGCCTCCTTCGAGTCATCTATGGCCCAAGTCCACCTCACGGAGCATTATCTATGTGGTTAAGAAAGAAAGGGGTGAGTTGCTTAGAACTCGGTGTGTAACCCACTCACCGTTGTTCATCGGGCCAAAATCCATAAAGTAAATATTTGGGCCTAAACCCATTTACAAATGTAATAATATAACAAATATAAAATGCATGTGATATGCAATTCCCAACCAAGCCTAAATTTCCATCCGCTACACACCACCTGCATTCAACCAACACACCTGGGGATCAAGTCAAACCACCCCGCCAACACACCAATAGCAAAGCGTTAAGTCAATTATAATATTTGTGGCAGAGCCACCGAACTAGATTTTGGCAACAGGCCTTTCTTCTCTTCGTCAATTATCGCAACCCATGCAGTCATGTATATACATATTTAATGCATAATACTATATTCATAAAGTAAATTTCAACAAAAAGCCCATATTACAAGTTATCAATTTGGCCCATTACTCAAAATAGCAATTTTGGCCCATTTAACGATCTAGGAAACTTTGGCCCATTTAACGATCTAGCAAATTTGGCCCATTAAACACATTTTTGGCCCTCATAATAAAATATATCTGATTGGCCCATAAAGTAATTGTCAATTCAGTTCATTAAGCAATTTCGTATTTCGGCCCATTAGGGGCAATTCTGTAATTCGGTCTATAAGGGCATTTTCGTAATTCGGCCCATAAGGTCATTTTTGTAATTTTATTCGTCGAGGGTTATTCGGTAATCTCGCAACCCAAGGGTATTTCGGTAATTTACCCTCTAAGGGTATTATGGTAATTTCACAACCTAGGCCTAACTACTAATTTGGAGCATAAAATTAAAACTGACCATCTGCATCATCCTGCGTAAATTGACCATAACTCGAGTTAGAAAACTCAAAATCTAAATCCGTAAATTTTCCTTGGAAGTAGACACATATGTTTTCCTCCAATAATTTTTCCAGAATTTTTAGCTTAACCATTTAGTACATTTTATTCCTTAAAGATTCCCTTGTTTCACTATCCAATGATGCTGACCTCTCTTACCCAAAATCCAATTATCTCACTGTACCATTTTCATATACTTCTCCCACTTGTTTCCATCGAAAATAGGTTCAGTAAGGAATCCATAAATATAAATTATGTCCCATAATTCAATTTGTACAATTTTAAATGATTTTTCCAAAATAGAATAGAATACCCTAAAGTCATTCAGAACCAGTCTCACTAAAATTTACATATCTCAGAACATAGTATTCCCTTTCTTTCTCTGTAAGCTTTAATATGATATCTTACTCACTTTGTAATTCCTTTTATTCGATTTTTTGTGCGATTTTTCAAATACACGTCACTGTTTCTGATCAAAACTATTTTATTACAAAATACGATTGCCACAACGAATATACGCACTCCCCAGTGATCACGGATGCCAGTTATCAATTTTATTCAGTATTTCTACCGAATCAAAGAATATTTCATGTACACTTTCAAAGAGATGTGAGACTTACTTACCATTTCAAACATATATTCGGAAGGGTACGGGATTACACACCTTGATTACGAGTTGTGCTTTCTACCGATTTCAACACCACAAGGGTGATCTCCCTCGATGCACCAAGAATCGATCCTACCAACAATGTCAATTAGCAAAACCTTCAATCCAATTTGCAACATAGCCAAATAGGGATATAACGAAAATCCAAAAACAAACTGCCTTACCTTATCGATATTGGATCCAATTACCACCGCTTGACTTCGGCTAGAACAATACACAGTCTCCCACTTAAAGCACTACGAAAAGAGAGAGTGAATAAAATATGAAGAAGTAGAGGATAACACCATTTTTGGTTACAATCACGATTTACAACCGAATAGTGATAATTACTTATTCGATTAAAGAGGAAAGAATATGATCATAGAAAAGAATTCACTTATCGACTGTACATAAATGACCACTCGAATGGAAAAGAGAGTTCAATAGAAGGGTGGAAGATTCGGCTATCCAAAAAGGGAGATAGACAAGAGATGAAAATCTTGATCAAACAAAAGAGCAAGAAAGTGCACAAATGTGCTAGGGGAATTCGGCCAAAGTAAAAAGAAAGAAGAAACATATGGTCACCAAGGCTTGTAATTTCGGCACAAAGCAGAGGAAAAAGAAAAGAATTTGAGCAGAAAACAATGCACTATTGCTCTACTATGTTTCGGCAAGGTAGGTTGCAAAATTGAGAGAAATGGCACAAAGTTGCCAAAAGGATTTCTGGCCAAAACAAAGCTAGGATTATACCAAAAGCCAAAATAAAATTTTAGCCACCTAACAACTCCAAAACCGTCTACATGCATCCCACCTTATGATTAGAGTTTGGCCTCCTAATCTTTCCAAAACATCATCCATGGAATTAGCCTCATGTCCCCATTTCTTTCCTATTTCTCTTGATTCCTTTTCCCCACTTCAAACTTGCCTTATTCTTTTAGCCACCTTACCAAAATAATGAAGTCCACCATTGCCAAATTTATTCCTTGATCGACACATAAGGGAAGCAAAAGTAAAAGTCAAATTGCATACAAAGTGATTCAAACCCCTTCCTTCAAGGTAATACATGTGGTGCCATAGCCTCTTTACTAACTGCTCACTTATGCTAACTATTTAATCTATTATTTCTATATGCTTTAAGGTCACTTACTCCATCTCCTTAAAGTGCTAAAATACCAAATTTTTCCTAAGGCCCAATTAAACCCAAGACTTCATAGAAACCTCGTAAACTCCAAATTCACTTAACTAACAAGTCCAACTTGCAATAATGCCATTCTCTTGTTCTCAAAATTTAAATATTCCTACGCCCACGGCCCATTGGGCCCAATCCTACTAAGCCCAATTTCGGGATGTTACAATTTTACCCTCCTTATAGAAATTTCGTCCTCAAAATTTCCAATCAACTACTAAACGCATCGCTTAAATCACATCACTAATCTTTCGCTACGCACTCTGATCTTAAATAAAAACCATAATGTACTTTTAACAAAATCTTGAATCTTCTTTCACACAACTAAACATCTAACCACAAAAGCAAACAGTTGTCTACTATTTATACATAGAATTTTCTACATTCAATCTTCACGTCCAACCAAACATACCTGACTTGATGGTGATGTAACAATCCTGAGCCTTATGCTCTTTAGACCCGCATCTCAAGCATGCTCCTAACCTCCTCCAGCATTCTCCAGGATGATGCCTTCTGCAATAATCGCAAGCTGAAAAGTTTGGACGTGCCTTGACACACTTCACAGAACGAGGCTGTGACCCTAAAGAATCACGATCTATTTTCTTCTTATAGTCCACAAATCCAAATCGAAGTGCCTCACTGATTCCTTTAACCTCCTCCAATACTTTCTTAACTATTTGAGCCAGTTCATCAACCTTAATGCAATATCCCAAAATTGGGCCTAGTAGGATTGGGCCGATTGGGCCTTGGGCTTTAGGAAAAATTTGAGTATCATCTTATTGATTGTGTTAGCTTAGATATGATTTTGTTGTATGGATAATATAGTCTTGAAAAGGCTTGGAATTAATTGGTTTAGAATAATTTTTAGTATGGAGAATTTAGTGAAGTGGATCAAGTGATTATGATGCTTAAGTTAATTTAAGTGTTTAATGTTAGCATAAATGAGCTAGTAGTAAAGTGGTGTTGGCGCATGAGTAAGTACATGAGGGAAGAGGTTCGAATCCCATGAATGGCAATAAGGTGACTTTTATTTTTGCATGTGTATGGCATGTGTCGGTCAACTCTAATTATGATAACGTTGGACTTTATCATTCATGGATAGTAGACTAAAGGAATAAGGCAAGTTATTAGTTAAGGTATGTAATCAAGAAAATATGGAATAATAAGGGGACATAAGGCTTAAATTGAGGAATGTGTTATGGATAGAATAGTTGGCAAAGGTTGACTCTCTTGGCCATGAACCTGGTCGATTTTTGGGGCTAGAGGGGTTGGTTGAATTTTGAAAGGGATAGGAGGAAGATTAGGAGAAAATTGTGGCTTTATTTTATATGATAGGATAAGAGATAAATGAGGGAAGAATTAAGGGATATGATAGGAAATAGGTGTGCCGAAATTGGGTAATATAAATGGGGTGATCAGTTCTTGGCAATTCTTTTTCTTCATTTTCTTTTTGCTGAAATTGTTGGCCATAGAATTCTCTCTTTCAAACTTTCTTTTCATCTTGGTGTGTTGCCGAAATTTGCACCTTATTTTCCTTTGACAAGAGCCAAAAGTTAGAACCATTTATGCATGTATTTTCTTTCTTCTTTCACATCTCTTTCTTTTCTTTTAATATGCTTAAATTGAAATCTCCTTTAAGATTTCCATTGCCGAATATTACACCTTCATTTGGAAACACCATAGCTGAATCCTCTAAACATTAAACCCTCTCCATTGTTGTGTTTTCTCTCTTCACCATTAAGTGTCGAAACTCTTTCTCTTTGGGATCTAGAAGCCATTTCTCTGAGGGTGTTTGTATAGTGCCGACATTAGGGAGCATCAAAGGAGTCTTTGGGGATTGGAAGTAATCAAGGTCAGCCAAGGTAAGTCAAAAAGGAATTCGGCCAAGGGCCATCTTTAGAGTTTTCATGTGCTAAGCCGAATCTAATGGTTGTTAAGTAGGGATTTCGATAGCTTCTAAGGCAAGTGGTGGTTTTCGGGATTTAGATCCGTAAGGAGGGAGTTCAACAATCGCAAGGGTGCAAATCGTTAGACGTGGGTTTCAGGATTTAGTTGACTGTGTCAAAGCAGGTGCGTAGTTATCGCACTGTTCTCTTGTTGTGTGTAAGTGTTATATTTATGTATATGTCATATGATGTGAATGGTAGCCGAAGTAAGGGCTAAAATGGTGGATACCCATGATGGGTAATCGTTCAACTAGGTCAGTATTTTATGACGTTGATTTACATTTGATATATGTATGAAATGTGATGGCATGTGATATATAATTGTTCAAGTGATATGTTGCCATGATATATATATGTATGCATGGGACTTGGGATGTGACTATCGAAGGAAAGGGTGTACTTTATGTACGTGGTCTAATGTTAGCCTTGTGCTACATTGGCATTTGATGTTGGCTATGTGCCTCATCAAGGGAGGTGTTGGCTAGGTGCCACATCTTGGCGGTTGATAGCTGTGTGCATCACCATGAACTGATTGATATGTGGGATCACTTATGTGATCGGTGGCTCAGCCATGGCCTTGTGCAGCAGGTCTGCCAAGGTATGATATGTGGATCACTTGGTTGATCGGTGGATTAGCCACAGCCTTGGGCAGCGGGTTTGCCAAGGTAGGTGTGACAGATGGACATTAGGTTGGGTTGGGCTTCATGTTGCATATTTATGCATTTTGCATGACTGATTATGTGGATCAATGTGGATAAGGGCCAAGCCCAATATGTGGAATTTTGTGGATATATTGCCTTATCATCTGATATGTAATGATGTGTGGATGTGGGCCAAGCCCATGTGTGGAGGCATGTGAAATAACTATGCACTGAGTCTGGGTGACTCACCCAAATTTTTACCAACATCGCAGGTGATGCATAAAGCTTGGACCGGGTTGGAGTGGATACGAGGTGGCCCATGCAGAAGATGTTTTTTTTAATTATTTACATATTTTTATATTTTCAGTATTTTTAAGTAAGGTTTATTGTAATAAGGGCCTTTTAAGGGATTTGAGGTTTATTATTATATTTAAAGTGGATTGATGATTAAAGTATTATTTGAAAGTGTTTTTATTCTCGGCAATTTATACCTTAAAAATATGCATTATAGTTTTCAATTCGGACAGTTCGTAATAATCAAGTTTTACTTAGAATTTTAAACAAACAATGTTTTACAAAGAACAACAAATTTTATGTTTTTAACTCTAAGTTAAAAGTTTTTCAAACGTTTTTCGCAGTGGCATTTCAAATTTGGTCCTAGCGAATGGGCCGGGTTTGGGGTGTTACATTTTGGTATCAGAGCCTGGTTCAAAACTCGGCTTTGAGGGTTTTGGGCCGAAAAACTTTTTTTAGGTGGGCTTTTCAAAGATTTGGGCTTTCATAAATTTTTCAGGTTTATACGGGCATGGCACCTATATCTCCGACCCGAAGTCCGCCAGGTAGGTACCTCTGACTATTGAAGTGATTTGTATATGTGAATGTTATGGGCATAATTGGGCTCGTAGACTAGAAGATTAGGGCTATTGAACCCTAGGGCTAGTACACTCAAACACATGCATAAGACTTAAGAACAACTAAACAAACCTATGACTAAGTCACCGAGTTAGGGTGTGGCAACCATTGTACGCATGTCTAGGAATGGATTCAGTAAGAGCTTGGTATTTAAGCAGTCCTAGCGACTCACCTTCTCTTTGCTCAAATCCTACCTGGTGCGTAGCTACGGTTCACCCTAACCAAGAGGACCTATTCACGGGCTAAACCCGATAACTAAAACCCGAAAGGGACTAGCCATACTATTTCATAAAGATATTAGTTTTAAATTTACCAAATTACCCCTCTGATTTATAAAATCCTTTTAGACTTGAAAATTTTCTGAAATACACCCGATTTACAAAATTACTAAAATACCCCCGAGTGTAAAATTATGAAAATGCCCTTGGTTTATAAAATTACCATGTTACCCTCGACTTTTATGAAAATATTCTTACTTTACAAAAATACCAAAACCCCTGTTTCACAAAAATGTTAAGATACCCTAAATTGGGAAATTTACTAAAATGCCCCTGACTTCCAAAATTATCGAAATAACCCCGATTTCCAAAAATTTCTGCAATACCCTTGATTCGAAGAATATTTTCCAAAATACCCTCGAGACTTTGAGATTTCAAAATGCCTTGATTTGTAAAGATTATTTTAAAGTTGACCCTAACAATTACGAAAATACCCTCGTAGGAAAATGACTAAATTACCCACTGGTGGGAATGGTCGAAATGCCCATAATGATGTGTTGAATGTGTGTGTGATGGATATCATTGAATGTGTGTGTTTCTCTGAATTAGGGTAGAAAACTTGAAATGAAAACTTTGAATGATCGAAAGAACTACTATTAAGCTCTATTTATAAAATTGTTCGCGGATAAACAGTGGAACAAATGCTAATTCATAAAATTTCTTAAATCAGATTAAATTTCGAAGTAGACATGAGTTCTAGGGGACGTGGTCGTCATGGACGCGGTAGAGGCAAGATGGCTGTGTCGGAATCAGTTGGGTCTGGTCAGGGTTCCAAGATTTAGTAGAAAATATATTAGTTTTATTAAGATCAGAGTGCGCAACAATAGCGTAGTGTGGTGAGTTAGGATGTACAATTATTTGTTAGTAAGTAATTTCGAGGACGAAAATTTTTTTAGGAGGGTAGAATTGTAATATCCTGAAATTGGGCCTAGTAGGATTGGGCCGATTGGGCCTCGAGCTTTAGGAAAAATTTGAGTATCATCTTGTTGATTGTGTTAGCTCGGATATGATTTTGTTGTATACATAATATAGTCTTGAGAAGGCTTGGAATTAATTGGTTTAGAATAATTTTTAGTATGGAGAATTTAGTGAAGTGGATCAAGTGATTATGATGCTTAAGTTAATTTAAGTGTTTAATGTTAGCATAAATGAGCTAGTAGTAAAGTGGTGTTGGCGCATGAGTAATTGCATGAGGGAAGAGGTTCGAATCCCATGAATGGCAATAAGGTGACTTTTATTTTTGCATGCGTATGGCATGTGTTGGTCAACTCTAATTAAGATAAGGTTGGACTTTATCATTTATGGATAGCAGACTAAAGGAATAAGGCAAGTTATTAGTTAAGGTATGGAATCAAGAAAATATGGAATGATAAGGGGACATAAGGCTTGAATTGAGGAATGTGTTATGGATAGAATAGTTGGCAAAGGTTGACTCTCTTGGCCATGAACCTGGTCGATTTTTGGGGCTAGAGGGGTTGGTTGAATTTTGAAAGGGATAGGAGGAAGATTAGGAGAAAATTGTGGCTTTATTTTATATGATAGGATAAGAGATAAATGAGGGAAGAATTAAGGGATATGATAGGAAATAGGTGTGCCGAAATTGGGTAATATAAATAGGGGTGATCAGTTCTTGGCAATTCTTTTTCTTCATTTTCTTTTTGCTGAAATTGTTGGCCATAGAATTCTCTCTTTCAAACTTTCTTTTCATCTTGGTGGGTTGTCGAAATTTGCACCTTATTTTCCTTTGACAAGAGCCGAAAGTTAGAACCATTTGTGCACGTATTTTCTTTCTTCTTTCACATCTCTTTCTTTTCTTTTATTTTGCTTAAATCGAAATCTCCTTTAAGATTTCCATTATCGAATATTACACCTTCATTTGGAAACACCATAGCCGAATCCTCTAAACATTAAACCCTCTCCATTGTTGCGTTTTCTCTCTTCACCATTAAGTGCCGAAACTCTTTCTCTTTGGGATCTAGAAGCCGTTTTTCTGAGGGTGTTTGTATAGTGCCGACATTAGGGAGCATCAAAGGAGTCTTTCAGGATTGGAAGTAATCAAGGTAAGCCAAGGTAAGTCAAAAAGGTATTCGGCCAAGGGCCATCTTTAGAGTTTTCATGTGCTAAGCCGAATCTAATGGTTGTTAAGTAGGGATTTCGATAGCTTCTAAGGCAAGTGGTGGTTTTCGAGATTTAGATCCATAAGGAGGGAGTTTAACAATCGCAAGGGTGCAAATCGTTAGACGTGGGTTTCGGGATTTAGTTGACTATTTCAAAGCAGGTGCGTAGTTATCACATTGTTCTCTTATTGTGTGTATGTGTTATATTTATGTATATGTCATATGATGTGAATGGTAGCCGAAGTAAGGGCTAAAATGGTGGATACCCATGATGGGTAATCGTTCAACCAGGTCAATATTTTATGACGTTGATTTACATTTGATATATGTATGAAATGTGATGGCATGTGATGTATAACTGTTCAAGTGATATGTTGCCATGATATATATATGTATGCATGGGACTTGGGATGTGACTATCGAAGGAAAGGGTGTACTTTATGTACGTCGTCTAATGTTAGCCTTGTGCTACATTGGCGCTTGATGTTGGCTATATGCCTCATCAAGGAGGTGTTAGCTAGGTGCCACATCTCGGCGGTTTATAATCGTGTGCATCACCGTGGGTGATTGATATGTGGGATCACTTATGTGATCGGTGGCTCAACCACTGGCCTTGTCTGACAGGTCTACCAAGGTATGATATGTGGATCACTTGGTTGATTGGTGGATTAGCCACGGCCTTGGGCAGTGAGTTTGCCAAGGTAGGTGTGACGGATGGACATTAGGTTGGGTTGGGCTTCATGTTGCATATTTATGCATTTTGCATGACTGATTATGTGGATCAATGTGGATAAGGGCCAAGCCCAATATGTGGAATTATGTGGATATATTGCCTTATCATCTGATATGTAATGATGTGTGGATGTGGGCCAAACCCATGTGTGGAGGCATGTGAAATAACTATGCACTGAGTCTGGGTGACTCACCCAAATTTTTACCAACATCGCAGGTGATGCATAAAGCTTGGACCGGGTTGGAGTGGATACGAGGTGGCCCATGCAGAAGATGTTTTTTTTAATTATTTACATATTTTTATATTTTCAGCATTTTTAAGTAAGGTTTATTGTAATAAGGGCCTTTTAAGGGATTTGAGGTTTATTATTATATTTAAAGTGGATTGATGATTAAAGTATTATTTGAAAGTGTTTTTATTCTCTGCAATTTATACCTTAAAAATGTGCATTACAGTTTTCAATTCGGACAGTTTGTAATAATCAAGTTTTACTTAGAATTTTAAACAAATAATGTTTTACAAAGAACAACAAATTTTATGTTTTTAACTCTAAGTCAAAAGTTTTTCAAACGTTTTTCGCAGTGGCATTTCAAATCCCAGTGAATGGGCCGGGTTTGGGGTGTTACATTTAAATCAAACCCGAGATCCCGTCTCAGCCACTGGCGATGCCAACGTCTCCCTTTCGGGCACATGCCTTGGTGCCAAAGATCTAGCCCTAGCACCTCGGCCTCTACCACGTCCATGTTTACCGCGTCTGCGTCTTCTAGCGCTCATGTTCACTAAGTCGATATAATCAAATTACGAGTTTTATGAATCATTATACTATTCAATGTTTATTAATTGATGTTTTATGGAGTATAAGTGTAAAAGTTATTTTCGCAAAACGCATCCTATAGTCTCAATCTCTATAGTTTCAACTTCTAAAGCTAACAGTTCTAGAGTATTCTACTTTATAGAATTTTCGTAACACAATAATACTAAAATGAAAACAATTGCTTACTTGGCTTGGTGCTGGATACTTGTGGTGCCATACTTCCTTTAGAACATATATTTATAAATTAAAATTCTAAACAGCTTTGGAAAATGCTTCAGAACCCAAACCACAGTCGAGTTTTAAAACTGAGCTCTGATACCATAAAATGTAACACCCAAAACTCGGCCCAGAAGTTAGGCCTGAATCTGGCGTGCACAGTGAAGAAAACGTATAAAGGATTTGAAATTCGTACTAAAATAAGTTTTGTTAAAATTAAGAAAAACAAGTTTGATTTTTGACATTTGATAAAATACTACTAACCTCGAAGATTGATTGATAAATTGTTAGATTTGAACTAATAATCTTATAAAACGTGACTTTTGAAAATGACATTGAAAATTCGAAAAAGATTTCCGTATTAAAAATATTTGTAAAAATTTTATTATGAATTCCATGTGTTAATCGATTTTGGAAAACCTTTGTTTTAGCTTTTAGAAAATTCTCGTTTAAAACAATTTAATCAAAATAATAAGTAAACCAACCATAAAGCAAATAATAAAATAGTTCAGAGGCCTTATTACAACTTAAACCAAAATAATAAAAATAACGGGAATAGAAATTTAAAATTTAATAACACTATTTCTGAAGTATGGCCTCCACCTAGTCATCCATGGCCCAAGTCCACCTCACGCAGCATTACCTATAGGGTTAAGAAAGAAAGGGGGTGAGTTACTTAGAACTCAGTGTGTAACCCACTCACCATTGTTCACTTGGCCAAAATCCATAAAGCAAATATTTGGGCCTAAGCCCATTTACAAATGTAACAATATAACAAATATAAAATGCATGTGATATACAATTCCCAACCAAGCCTAAATTTCCATCCACTACACACCACCCGCATTAACCAACACACACATGGGGATCAAGTCAACCCACCCCGCCAACACACCAATAGCAGGCATTAAGCCAATTATAATATTTGTGGCGAGCCACCGAACTAGATTTTGGCAACAGGCCTTTCTTCTCTTCGTCAATTATCCCAACCCATGTAGTCATGTATATACATATTTAATGCATAATAATATATTCATAAAGTAAATTTCAACAAGAAGCCCATAATTCAAGTTATATTTGGCCCATTAGTCAAAATAGCAATTTTGGCCCATTTAACGATCTAGCAAATTTTGGCCCATTTAACGATCTAGCAAATTTGGCCCATTAAACATATTTTTGGCCCTCATAACAAAATATATCAGATTGGCCCATAAAGTAATATGTCAATTCTGTTCATTAAGCAATTTCGTATTTTGGCCCATTAGGGGCAATTTCGTAATTTGGCCCATAAGGTCATTTTCGTAATTTTACTCGTCGAGGGTTATTCGGTAATCTCGCAACCCAAGGGTATTTCGGTAATTTACCCTCTAAGGGTATTATGGTAATTTCACAACCTAGGCTTAACTGCTAATTTGGAGCATAAAATTAAAACTGACCATCTGCATTATACTGCCTTAATTGACCATAACTCGAGTTAGAAAACTCAAAATCTAAATCCGTAAATTTTCCTTGAAAGTAGACACATATATATTTCTCCTATAATTTTTCCAAAATTTTTATCCTAACCATTTAGTACATTTTATTCCTTAAAAATTCTCTTGTTTCACTGTCTAATAATTCTGACCTATCTTAACCAAAATCCAAATATCTCACTGTACCATTTTCATATACTGCTCCCACTTATTGAAATCGAAAGTAGGTTCAGTAAGGAATCCATAAATATAAATTATGTCCCATAATTCACTTTGTACAATTTTAAATGATTTTTCCAAAACAGAATAGAATACCCCAAAGTCATTCAGAACCAGTCTCACTAAAATTTACATATCTCAGAATATAGTATTCCCTTTCTTTCTCTGTTTCATACATATTAAAGTAGACACAATAAGATTTAATTTGATAGCTTACTCACTTATTTATTCCTTTTATCCATTTTTTTGTGATTTTTCAAATACAAATCACTGTTTCTGACCGAAACTATTTTATTACAAAATACTATTACCACTACGAATATACGCACTCCCGAGTGATCACAGATATCGGTTATCAGTTTTATTCGGTATTTCTACCGAATAACAGAATATTTCATGTAAACTTTCAAAGAGATGTGAAACTTACTCACCATTTCAAACATATATTCGGAAGGGTACGAGATTACACACCTTGATTACGAGTTGTGCTTTCTACCGATTTCAACACCACAAGGGTGATCTCCCTCGATGCACCAAGAATTGATCCTACCAACAATATCAATTAGCCAACATTCAATCCGATTTGCAACATAGCCAAATAGGGATATAACAAAAAAAAAAAACCCCTTACCTTATCGATATTGGATCCTATTACCACCGTTTGACTTCGCTAGAACAATACACGGTCTCCCACTTAAAGCACTACGAAAAGAGAGTAAATAAAACATGAAGAAGTGGAGGATAACACGTTTTTAGTTACTGAGCACGATTTACAATCGAATAGTGATAATTACTTATTTCGTTAAAGAGGAAAGAATATGATCATAGAAAAGAATTCACTTACCGATTGTACATAAATGACCACCGAATGGAAAAGGGAGTTCAATAGAAGGGTGGAAGATTGGCTATCCAAAAGGGAGATAGACAAGAGATGAAAATCTTGATCAAACAAAAGAGCAAGAAAGTGCACAAATGTGCTAGGAATTCGCCAAAGTAAAAGAAAGAAGAAACATATGGTCACCAAGGCTTGTAATTTCGGCACAAAGCAAAGGAAAAAGAAAAGAATTTGAGAGGAAAACAATGCACTATTGCTCTACTATGTTTCAGCAAGGTGGGTTGCAAAATTGAGAGAAATGGCACAAAGTTGCCAAAAGGATTTCTGGCCAAAACAAAGCTAGGATTATACCAAAAGCCAAAATAAAATTTCAGCCACCTAACTACTCCATGCATCCCCCCTTAGGATTAGAGTTTGGCCTCCTAAGCTTTCCTAAACATCATCCATGGAATTAGCCTCATGTCCCCCATTCTTTCCTATTTCTCTTGATTTCTTTCCCCAACTTCAACCTTGCCTTATTCTTTTAGCCATCTTACCAAAATAATGAAGTCCACCATTGCCATATTTATTCCTTGACCGACACATAAGGGAAGCAAAAGTAAAAGTCAAATTACATACAAGGTGATTCGAACTCCTTCCTTCAAAGTAATACATGTGGTGCCATAGCCTCTTTACTAACTGCTCACTTATGCTAGCTTTTTAATCAATTATTTCCATATGCTTTAAGGTCACTTACTCCACCTCCTTAAAGTGCTAAAACACCAAATTTTTCCTAAGGCCCAATTAAACCTGAGACTTCATAGAAACCTCGTAAACTCCAAATTCACTTAACTAACAAGTCCAATTTGCAATAATGCCATTCTCTTGTTCTTAAAATTTAAACATTCCTACGCCCACAGCCCATTGGGCCCAACCCTACTAAGCCTAATTTTAGGATGTTACAAAGATAGGCTGGAATTTACAGAAAAATAATGTTGTGTCAAGACACAGGGGAATGTGTGTTGTGGCACGGCACCCTAATTACTCAGAATTTAGGTTTGAAGTGTTGTGTTGCATCACGAGTCTAGGCTTGTAGCGACAGAAGGCTAAAATTTAAAAAAAAAAATTGGTTCATAGTAGGGTGTCAAAACATGGGGGTCCCTATGTCGCGACAGGACTTGGTATTCTAAAATTTTAATGCTTCAAAGTTGTATGTCACAACACGAGGGTACCTTTGTCGTGACACACTCTGGGATCTTAAATTTATTTAGGGTCAAAGTTTCGTGTCGCAACGTAGGCGTGCCTATGTCGCGATATGTACTTGGAAATGTAAGTTGACGTTTTTCGAGTGTGTTGGACTCCATAGGTTGTGCTTAAACAATATAAAACACATCTAGGGTCACCTGAGCTCTACGCTAACCTAATTCCTACCCTACTTAAAATTAAAAATACCAAATTAAAATCCTCGTAATCAACACAAAATTACAATATTTATAGGCATAATAAAATTTGATGATTAAATCAAGTATGGCTACCAAACTCGTCCAATAACCCATTACTATCTATTTTCATTTTTTGTCTCTTCTTGAAATTGCAATCTTTCCAATCGATGTCAATTAATCTCAAATCTTTCCACTTTTCTCATTCCTTTGGACCATGTTTTCCTGCACACATCACACTAAAAAAATACCTTTGATCAAGGCTATTAGGGTTTTATAAAATAATGCAAAACATTCTTTCCCTACTTGTTTTTCTAATCCCGCATCTTGGGAATCATGGCCACATATGGCCACATTTAAACACTTTTATATCACCTTCGGTTTTCATTATTAACTCATTTTTCTTTAGATCGATGGTTGATATAGACATGGCTAAAAAAGACCTACACGATAGTATGAGGATCTCTTGATCTTCTTTGAAGTCAAAGACTAAAAAATTGGTAGGGACTGTGCAAATACTCACCTTAAGTAATACGTCCTTAAGTACTCCTTTTGGGCATACTAAAGACCTGTAAGCTAATTGTAGTGTTATCGATGTATTTTTCAACTCCTCTAATTCGAGTTTTTTTATAAATCGATAAGGGCATTAAATTAATGTTTGCCTCTAAACCAAAAAGGGCCTTACAAAAATATATGTCCCTTATCTCTATTGGAATTGTAAAACTACCCAGATCTTTCAATTTTAGGGGTAGTTTCTTAGCAGTGATAGCACTACCTATATCAATTTGTTCACCTTTTTTCAACTTCTTATGCCTTGACATGATTTCCTTTAAGTATTTTGCATGTTTCGAAATTTTATCAATTAATTCCAAAAGGGATAGATTAATATTAAAGGACTTAAATAGGTTTAGAAAACTTTCAAAATTTTCTTTGTCCCTCCTTCGTTTATGCTCGATCATCGACGAGAATGGTAATTTTGTAGTCACTGGGTTTGAGATCACTAGCTCAGTGATACATTTAAATTAATAGGCTTTATTAGCACCTTTTTACTCCTAATTTATGCAAATTTTGAGCATGTGGGTAGCCAATTGAGTCATTCTAATTCCTATTAAGACATTAGACATGATTTGACCGAAGTTTGTAATACTATAGAATTTAGTATTAATTTTACATAATTTTTCTATTTTATGCTACATGTTAATTTTTACTCAACTTGTTGCATTTGGACCACTAAACTAATTCATGTGGGAGTCAATAATATCACAAATGAACACAAGTTAATTTCTACTTAATATGGACAACAAGCCCACCAATTGGACTTCTAAATTCAATTCAACCTAACTTGGAAGATGGTTACTGAAAAGAATGAACTCTGCTCCAAATTAGGTTGTGAAAATTGTCCAATAAGGGGGAGAATGCCCAATGTAACAGTCCAGTTTTGACCTTAGTCGGAACAGTGGTTTCGAGACCACAAACCTGAGGTTAAAAAATATTTTAATATTATTTTTACTGTTTACATTATGTGATTAAGCATGTGTGAACATTTTGTATGAAAATCTTATCGATTGTGTGCTTAATTTGCAAAAAAGACTTAATCGCATAAAATGCAAAAGCTATGTGCTGATTGTTAAAGTGTTTATTTGGAGTGGCTTTTTAAATGAGAAGTCCTTATGTTGTAATTAGACCTTTTATAGTAGAAATGGAAAAAAAAAATGGGCTTATATTAGTGGAATTTAAATGTTATACATTAAGGGTAAAATGGTAAATGCATATTAATGTTATTTTAATTAAAACAAAAGAAATTAAAGGCCATTTCTCATCTTTCTTTGAAGAAAATCACAAGAAAAGGAATAGAAAAAGAACATTAGGTTTCGGCTAAGACTTTGGCTAAATCAAGGTATGTTTCAAGCTCGGTTCTTGATGATTTCTACATTTTTGTGATCCTTACTTACCGTACTATCAAGACCATGCCTTAATTTTAGAATTTGATGAAGATTTTGAGATGTGCCATTGATGAATGTTTGATCTTTGAGATAGTTGATGATGAAATAAGAAAGATATATGATAGATTAACATATGTTGTCTTTGAATTTTTGGTGAATTTGAGTAATTTGGGCTAAGTTGTAAAAATGAGAAATTCAAGGACTAATATGTGAAATAAATAAAATATATGGGCTTGTAAGAATATGAGGAATATTCAGCCAAGTATGGGAATGTTGAAATTATGTGTATTTTTGTGATTTTATGAATTAAGGACTAAAATGTCAAAATGTGAAAATATGAGGGCTAAAATGTAAAATGCCTTAACTATGTGTTGTGAAATGTTTTGGATGAAAATGTAATTGAATGAGTTAAGTTTAATATCATATAAATCAAGAAAAAAAGAATTCAGAGTTAGATCAAGGCAAGAACAAAGTGCTCGATTAATTGACTAGTCTCAGTATTTTAACGTTCGAGGTAAGTTCATTTATAATACAAATTGTTTAAATTATGCTCAAGTGCTATGTAATGAAAGATTATGTGGTTGATGAATTAGTAATGTTAAATGTGATTTTGAGAGATGTGGCACTAAGTGTGCGAAATAGAAGTGATACAGTAGGGAATGGCACTATGTGTGCAAAATATAGAAAGTATCGACTACATTGATTGGCACTGTGTGTGGGATACTGAGTTAAATTCCATTTAAAAGTAAGGGCACTAAGTGTGCGATTAGATTTAAGATTCGACTAAGAAATTGGCGCTAAGTGTGCAACTAAATCAAATGAATAATGAAGATTGATCGAAATGTGGTATTGAGCATTGAGTAGCAAGAATGATCGTTAACTAAGTGTTGGTAAAGGTATGTTCAAAACCTATGTGGTTGAGTATATTGTATATAGATAAATGGATGGTTGTGTGAGCATTTGGCTAAGGATGAGATTGTGTATAATTGTGAATTGATCTATATAATGATTTATTTTGTATATGGACATTAAATTTTTGAGTTAAATGTATTATATGACGAACTTACTAAGATATAAAGCTTACTGTGTGAAGTTTTCTCTATTTTACAGTGTATTTAAAGCTAGCTCGCTTAGATCAATGGATCATCAGCTACTCAATCACACTATCAGCTATCTATTTTGGTACTTTTGGAAGTTGTATATATTTGGTATATGGCATGTATAGGCTAGTGAATATGGTATGTTTTGGAAGTGTATAGATCTTGCCATGTGATAAGGCTTGATAGTTTAATAGTTTTGGTACATGTTTTTGGATAAGTCAAAGGAATGGTTAATATATGTATATGTGTTCTATGTGAATGATCATTTTGGCTTAAATATTTAAGATGCAAAATGGTGTGATTCATGCTTAGATTTGGGTAAAGATTGAATGATGAATGGATTATATATTTTGGATGTGAATTTTGATGCTTTGAATTGGTAAGTTTGAGTTGGAATTTGAATGTGAAATGAGTAGTGATGTTAAGAGGTTAAAAAGGTGCATAATTGGTATGTTTTGAATGCATTTGAGGCATGATTTTGAATTGGTTTGATGTTTGTAGGTGTAACCAAAGAGTGGATGGCAAGTTGGCCTTGCAAATGGCCCATATTTGCCCACATGGTTGAGCAGACGGGCGTGTGGCTCGACCGTGTCCCTTAAGTTTTCAAATTGAAACAAGTCAGAGTCGCACATGGGCTGTACACACGGGCGTGTGACTGGCCATGTGTAATAAGTCAATGTCGACCACGGGTGAGGCATATGAGCGTGTCTTTGGCCATGTGGACTAGTCAGTATGTATGCCCTGTTTTGCCACGGCTTGGACACACGGCCTACCCACACGGGCATGTGACCTCTACCATTTTGAAAAATGTTAAGTTTTTTTTTGGAAAATTTTGTATGAGCTCGGTTTAGTCTCGACCCCTTTATTATACGTGTTTAGGGTCTCGTAGACCTTATTAAGGGACTATATGATTACACTTTGTTATGTTTTGATGATGATGTACTTTGTGTAGTGAAATGGTTGTTAAAAGTTTCGATTTGTCCAGTAATGCCTCTTAACCTTAGACTGGCGATGGTTATGAGTTAGGGGTGTTACATCAAAATTTGGGAAAGGCATGAGAGCAACCCACATCAACTTTAGGAGAATTAATATGAAGGTCCCTACATGTGCAAAGAAATCACAAATCAACCCCTAAATTCTACCTTGATTTTCGTCCAACCCATGACACAAATCAAGCAAGAATCAAACAAAAAAAAATCATGAAAAAGTCAGCCCACTCTCCACAATTCAGGGCCGACCAAGAAAGGAAGCAATTCAAGGGATTTCCAAGCTATTTTTAGCTAACTCCCATGCTATCCTTCTATAAATACCACATTCATTTCACTTGTCAATCATCCTTCATCATTTACCATTCATTCATACTTCATAACATTTCTTTTTTCCCTTGCACACATAAGCCTTCTCATTCCTCATTTCCTTTAACTAGTATTTTCCTCAAGGAAAACTAATCTTGGCTGGCAACCTTGAGGAGTAGTTTACGAAGGAGCAATCACGAGAATTGGAGGAAGCCACCACGACCGATTTTAAGAGAATCACTGAAATCATCAAGAGTTTCTTTTTCCTATTCTTTAAATTTTGTTCTTAGTTATTCAACATGTTTGCAAATTGTTTTAATGTTTTTCCATTAATGATGATGACATAATTTTGTTTTGGCTAGAATGATTGTATTAGTTTGATGAAGTTCATTTGAGTTATGTTTATGGTGTTCTGTGCCTCGGTTGTTTATTCTTCCAACTAAAATCATTTATGTATTTCATGCATTAAAATTATTTGAATGCATTAGAAATAGTTGATCAATCTTGATCAAATGATAATTAATGGACATGATAATTGGAAGGTGCTTGCTTAATTTAGATCCTGATTCGATTAAATTAGTGGTTCGTAATAACTCAGGAGAGCTCTATTACCTTACATGACTTTAGGTTTGTGTGATTAAATTGTTTCAAACCTGATCCATCTCTGTTACTTCACATAAATTCTAAGGAATCCTTAGTTCAATATGGACATAGAAATATACATGTTTTTTTAAGTATAAGATTTCGAAAGAACTTATATTAGATTCCAAGTTAATGAATGATCGAGTTGCCATGGAATTTTTATAGAAAATTGTTAAGCATGATGAAAAATGAATTAAGTCAAAGTTTGTAATTATTATGGCATATTTATGTTATTGTTGTTAACTTTAGAAAATTGCTGCTAAACCATCAACTTACATTTCATTTCATTTGCATTTAGGTTAACTTGCATTAAGTTAATTAACTTAACTTCACACCTATCACTCAAAATTATTTTATTTTTCGTAACCAACCTGTGGAGACGATAACTCTTTTTACTCACTTATTACTTGATAATGACTATGTACACTTGCACATTCCGTCACAAACCAAGTTTTTGGAGCTGTTGTCAGGGACTGTTAATTAAATCATTATTTTCTAAATTATTTCTTGCAATTTTACTTATTTATTTTTTTTTTGTGATTATCTTTTCAAGTGTTTATGAACATAGATCGAATTATCGATTTACTCCCTGTAGACCATGAAATCGAGCAGACATTTAGACAAAGAAGATGAGAAAGACTACCTCAAAGACAAGCCTCATAAATGGACCTTGGAAATCAAAATGATGTTCAAGGGAATTGAGCCATTAATGCCCGTAATCCAATCCTTATTGCTGATGATAGGGATTGAGTTATAAGGCAGTATGTTGTGCCACTTTTTAATGAGCTTAATCTGAAAATTAGGAGACTGGAGATCGAGGCACTGTAGTTTGAACTAAAACCTATGATGTTTCAAATGCTTCAAACAATGGATCAATTTATTGGAATGCCCACAGAAGATCCACATCTTCATCTTTGGTTGTTCATAGAGGTGAGCGATTCCTTCAAGATAGTTGGTGTCACTTGTAACAGCCTGATTTAGGGCCTAGTCAGAATAGTGGTGCAAGACCACAAATCTAAAGTAGAAATATGTTTTTATGATTTTTACGAGGATTATAATGTGTTATCATGATTGTGTGAAAATATCATGAAGAAATTTTATTAAATAGTGATTAAATTGTCTATTAGGACTAAATTGCAAAGATTAGAAAATATGAGATTCTAAAAGATTTAAGTACGATATAGCATCATAAAAATTGTTATAAATCCTTATTTAGAAATTAGACCATTATATGTTAAGATGGACAAAAATGGGCATGGGAAGGAAAAATCTCAAGAAAGTGCCTTAAGGGCATTTTAGTCATTTGGTTAATTAGTGAATTAAAAAGGGAAAAATAAGCCAAAATCTTGTCCATATTCTTCCTCTAAGTGCCAAAATTTTCAAGGAGACATAGCTAGGGTTTCTTCAACTACCAAGCTTGATACTAAGTGCATCCTAGCCCCGTTTTTAATGTTATTCCTTTTTTTTTGAGACCCTTGTAGCTCGATTTAGCTATTTCTAGCTATATTTTGAGCTAGAGTTTATGTTTAAAAATTTACTCATGATGACATGCATGTAATTTGATGTTTTATGGAATAATATGAAAGTTTGATGTATGATAAACATATTTTCTAAGTGATTTTCATGAAAAATGTATAAAAAGGACCAAAATGTAAAAGTTGTAAAAATGGTCATACATGAGTGAAATAGTAGAAATTGAAGGCTGTTGTAGTGAAGATAATGTTTTGGCTAGGCTTGAAGTATAAGAAAGTTGAATGAAAATCATTTTACGAGCCTAGGGGCAAAAGTGTAATTATGTGGAAGTTTAAGGGAAAAATTATAATTTTGCCAAAGTATGATTCATGAGTCAATTTAGTCAATGTGAGTATTGAACAAGTGAAATTGTCATTATAGATCAAGAAACACGAAGCCGGACCAAAACCGAGGCAAGAACAATGTGTTGTACTAAATCAAACATCTACAAGCATTTTGAATACCGAGGTAAGTTTGTGTGAGATTAAGACTACATATGTTATCATATTTAAATTTATTATTATTATGAGAAATGCATATTATTATTTCCATGAAATTAATTAATGATACCTCGATGAAAAAGTGAAGAGAATATGACAAGTTGAAGTCCCGGTTGAAGATTCGGAATAACGAAGATACCTATGTCACGACATGAGATAAGGATGGTCTCGTATAATACCATGTCTGGGACATGGTATCGAACGAATGTAGATCCCATGTAAGACAATGTCTGGGACATAGGATCGGCACTGAATGTAGATCCCGTATAAGACCATATTTGGGACATGGCATCGGCATCAAATAAAGAATGTCCCGTGTAAGACCACGTCTGGGACATGGCTTCGACACCAATGGAATATTTTGTGTAAGACCATGTCTAGGACATGGCATCAACATCTAAGTACGATCTCATATAAGATCGTGTCTAGGACATGGCATTGACATCGAGCTAAGAGATCCCGTGTAAGACCATATCTGGGATATGGCATCGGCATCAAGAGGTGATCCCATGTAAGACCATATTTGGGATATGGCATTGGCATCATGATACATGTATGGTGAGATTGATTATCCTCTGATATTTCGAGTAGTTCAACAAGAAAAAGAGCTAAGTAAGCAAAGATGATAAAGAGTTAAATTATACAAGGTTGATAATGAGTTCCATTTATGTTAAGGATGATGATGATTTAAGTTTATGTCCAAGTTAGCATAAGTGCTAAATTATGTGACTAAGTGATACAGGTACCATGAGTAAAATTCCAAGTTATGAAACCATAATGTGATGTGTGATGATAAGAGTGAGTATGAGTAAGTATGAGTAAGTATGCCTAAGCACTTAAGAACTTGTGTTGCTATTATTATATGAGATGAATGGATTTTACCATGAACACTTATGTTGTTATATTAATTCATGCAAACTTACTAAGCTATATGCTTACCCCTCTCTTTTCCCTTTTCCTTGTAGTATTGCCAAGCTAGCTCGGGGATCGTAGAACGTCGGAGCTCGGAGCACACTATCAATCATTCTTTTGGTATAGTAAAGTTGATTTATTTTGGGTATGGCATGTGTAGAAACTTGGTCATTTTGTATTATGCCATATTTGAGAGCCAAAGGGTTGGCTACTAATGTTATTCACTCACTTTGTATATGGCCATAGGGAATTGGCCAATATTTGTCAAGTTTCACATTTTAATGATGATAAGTTTTATGAAGGGAAAGATTATACAAATGATGAGGTAAAATGTGAAGTGTTTGAATGATGATTAGTGGTTCTTTATAGGGTATTATTGCCATATCATGTATTGCTTGAGTTGGTATAAGTGTGTTTATGTTTTAGGGTGACAATTGGCTTGGAAAATAGCCTTCTAATTGTCCACACGGGTAGACACACAGGCGTGTGTCTAGGGCGTGTGTGTCACACGGTCAACCCCCATGGGTGTGTTGATAGGCCGCGTGTCCCCTGCACCAAATTTACGAGAATTCGATTCGTCACACTGGCTAGCACACGGGCGTGTGCCTAGGCCATGTGCCCTTTGAGAAGTTGTTGATGTCATAAATAGAATGCCAAAGTTTTCTCACATGGATGAGGACACGGGTGTGTCTAGGCCATTGACACGACACGTGTCTGGCCATGTAAAAACCCCTGTAGGTTCAAAATAAAAAATTTATTTCCACACGGGCAAGGTCCATGGGCATGTGTGACTACACGGCCTGCCCATACGAGCGTGTCCCACTTCACACGGGCATGTGGCCCCTGTTTAGGTAAAAATTTTCTAAGGCGTAAAAGTTTCCGGATTAATTTTGAAACCTCCCGTAAGTATGTTTAGTGCCTCATAGGCCCATAATAAGGATGTTATGAATATGAATAAAAACTTTTAAGTTTGAAAAGAAATTTTATAGCCTGATAATGTATGTTTGAGCAAGTTAAGTCCGGTAATGCCTCGTATCCTGTTCCAACTTGGGCACGGGTAGGGGGTGTTACATAACTGAAGACACAATGAGGTTGAAGTTGTTTCCATACTCGTTGTGAGATTGAGCACGTGAAACACCCCTAAACCCAGCCCACGAGCCTTGATGGATCTGGTATGTTCCCGGTGTAAACCGTTTCAAATTCTTTTATTACTTAGGAAAAACTTGTGTGTTTTGAAAGAAAGATTGTTTTGGGTTGGGCTTGAGTTGAAAACAAGTTTATTTCATTACTAAAAATCCTTTACTTTAGGTGACAAAACGTTTAGGCTTTGTTTTAAAATAAATTTACTTAATCTTTTAATAAATAAAAGTTTGTAAGCTTAATAAGTAAAAGCAAAATAAAGTAGTTCTACTATGGCCTTATTACATCAAATAATTCCCAAAAAAATAAAGTTAAAGTACTTAGTAAAATAAAAATCCAATTTAAATAGATTCCTTGTTGTGCATGGCCACCCTTAAGCTCCTGCCGACCCGGTCCATTACTGATCGTCACCTGAAAAAGGTTCCCACAATGGGGTGAGTCAAACAGACTCAATGTGTACACAAACACTAAGTCTTAACAAATTCAGGCATAACAAATCAAATCCATACATATCATAATTTACATTTGATGATGCATTCCCGAACCCAAACCTATATGCCATCCGCTACAGATCACCCGTACCATCCTGCACACCGTGGGGACTACTAAGTCAACCCTCCATCCATTGCACACCATCGAAGGCGTCATTGCAATCGACGTGCTCATCGCCTCTATAAAATTCGTGGTCTTAGGTCACCACATTCGGATATCGTGGTCTTATATCGTGGTCTTAGGTCACCACATTCACTTCCCCTTTTCATATAACCCATATGGCCCATATCATACATATCATGCATTAACATGCCAAGTTCTTATTTCACATTCTTATAATGTCATATGTGTGTCGTAATAGATATTTAACATAATCCTAGTAGGAGTAGGAAACGTACCTGAGTACTTTGTACCATAGCATGGTACTTTAGCCATATTCACATTCTTATACACATACTTATATTAAAATATTGCCATAAATCTTATTAAAAGATAGTATGGGGTACACACCTGATTCGCTTAAGGTTTCCAATCCAAATCCCGAAAAGCTTGATCTAATGCCTTAGATCTTAAATCTCTTGGTGCCAATTTGTTTACTAATCAAATCCCGAAATGTTGTAGACTCCCTTCCTTATAAATCTAAATCCCGAAATTGCTAATTACTCTTGGTATCTGTCGAAACCCCCTTTAAACACATGTTAGATCAATTTCTATTATTTAATCACAAGAATAATAGCCCTTGGCCGAATTTACACATGATTTTACCTTGGATATTGAATTCCCGAATAATCCTCCTTATAGTCGACTACACTGAAAATCCTGAAAAATCCCTTAATGTTGTAGTCGACAGCACCTTTGCCTGACACCTCAAGGAGATTCGATTTTGAAGAGTAAAAGAGGAATAGAGAAAGCTTAGGAGAATTTGGCTTTAAGGGTGTGTGAGGAAGAAAAAGATGTGAAAGAGAGAAAATAGATGTATCTAACTTTCGGCTTTTGTCAAAGAAAAAATAAGGTGCAAATTCGGCATTAATCAAGATGAAAAGAAAAGTTTTGGAAAGAGAGGATTTGGCACACCCAGTAGAGCTAAATTTCAGCAAAAAGGGATTAAGGAAGGAAGAAAAAGATGGACTCTCTTCCAAAGACAATTTTGGCACCACTACTAAAGAAAGTAAGATAAACCGAAAAGGACCTCTAATCCTTCCTTTAGTAATTCGGCTAGGACTGAAATTGATCACCAAGGAGTCCCTTGGCCGGCCAACACTTCTCTTATCTTTATTAAAGAGAAATTAATGGAAATAATCCCTTAATTATCTCTTATCTCTTAAACAATAATTATCCATCATTGATCCACCTATTTAGCCAAATTTTAAAGAGAATTAAACTCTTCCCCAAGAGCCTTGGTGCCGTCCAACTCCCTTGCTCCTTACAGCAAAATAAAGCTCATTTATTTGCTTCTCACGTGACTCGAACCTAGGCTCCTTCCCCCTTGATTGTGGCGCCACCTACTGGGCTTTAAGTGGTGCCTCCTAGCCACTTCTCCAAGCCTGTTCTTTTGTCAAATTTCTTCTATTAATTTTCTTAAGACCACCTTGCCTTAGTTTCCTCTTTTAAACTTAACATTTCCAAGTTTCCAAAAATGTTCACTTTCCTCTTTTAAACTTAACATTTCCAAGTATCCAAAAATGTTCACTTTCCTCTTTTAAACTTAACATTTCCAAGTTTCCAAAAATGTTCACCATACATTCATAATACATAAGACATACCATTTCGTATAATCAAATCAAAAATGCATAGGCCCATTTTCAGGGTGTTACAGTTCTACACCCCTTAAAAATAATTTTGTCCTCGAAATTACTTACTAACGAACAATCGTACAATCTAACTCACCACACTACGTTATTGCTGCGCACTCTGATCTTAATAAAACTAACACATTTCTTATACACAATTCCAAAATTCACATCCAAGGTTTCATACCATTCACTAGCAATACAAGAACGAACTAGCTCTATAATAAACAAGGCAATAAAGGCATTCCGAAAATAAGAAACTTACCCGTTGTCACATCTGGCACATCACTCTCCTCGCGACGGCTGACTGCATAAACCAACCTTGGCTGCCTTACATCTAAACCTTCAGCATCTTTGCTTGGTGCTCCACGACCACGCCGGACCCATTTCCTCCATGGTTTGGACCACGACCCCGCTGAGGCTGCTGTCCACCTCTACTAGCCTGATTAACATTCTGAGCTATTGGTTGATTCCCATCTGGTCTCATCGGACAGTCCTTAATCATATGGTCCTTTGACCCACACTTAAAACATCCTCCCGTCTTTTTCCAACATTCACCTAAGTGCTTCTTCCCACATTGTTCACAAGTAGGTCTCGCCTCCAAAGACTGACTTGTCGATCTCGCGTCCCTTCAACTCTAGGCCTCTTTTGCTCATTCCCAGATGGCCTTGACGATCCAAATTCTCTCTTCTGCCTATTTCGATCGGAGTTCTCCCTTATGGACTCCTTAATACCCTCGGCCACCTTGGCCTTTTCCACCAACACAGCAAACTCCTGCTCCTGTTGCGGGGCTATCAATAACCTTAGGTCATCTCTTAGTCCGTCTTCAAATCGAACACACCGCTCATGCTCAGTCGACACAATGCCTCGAGCATAACGGCTCAGCCTTAGGAATTCAGCCTCGTACCCAGCTACAGACTTATTTCCTTGAACCAGTCCTAGGAAAGCCTTTATCTAGACATCAATATAATGAGTGCCAACATACCTCTTCTGGTATGCTGCTTTGGCATACTCCCACGTGACTTCCTCAGCTGTACCACCATCCCGCACTATGAGCCACCATTGATATGACTCATCACGGAGAAGCGACACTAATCCTTTTAGCTTTTTCTTGTCAGTTAAGTCGAGCTCATCCATAATCCGTTCATTCGCCTCCAACCAATACTCAGCTGTATTGGGTGCTACACCTGATACACCACGGAACACTTCAGCTCCGTTGGCTCGGAGACGCTTAGGTACCGACTTTCAAGCTCCCATGCCTCCACCTGCTCCTGCTACCCTTTCCAAGACTCACAGCATCGCTTGTGACACTGCGTCATCCCCCGTCTGGTCCTGATATTCCACATCAGCGGCTGGGGTGGTGGTATTTCATTCTCAGATCCTTGACCCGATCTAATGGGTTCAGACACAGTAATTTGGCCTCTACCGCGGCCTCGCACGCTACGGCCACGTCCCCTTGAATTCATACTTGCGTTTATCTGATTAAAGAATTTTATGTATTAGTTTTGTTCCACTAACTTAACACGAACAATTTTATGTTTAATGGTTTTAAGGAGTTGTTCTTTCGATTCATACACATACAGTCTCACATCATTCATTTAGTCACACACATGAACTTGCGTCCATTACAGAGAAATGTTATAATTGTCGTTGTTTGTTATTTTCCACTACCTAGGGGTATTTCCATAATTTTATCCTATAGGGGTATTTTGGTAATTTTAAATTAGAGTATTTGAAAATGTCGTAAAATAGAGGTTGTTGATATTTTACAGAATTAAAATTATTTTGCTAAAAAAATTTCAAGGGTAAAATGGTAATTTATAACTAGGGGTATTTTTGTAATTTTACAAGTCAGGGTCATTTCGATAATTTTTCGCAAAGTATGGTTCCTGGTGACTTTTCAAAACAAGGTCATTGATAAAAATTTGTAATTTGAGGGTACTTTGGTAGTTTTCCTTACTGATGGTATTTTGATCATTTTGTAAGTCAGGGGTAATTTCGTAAAAAAATTTTCAAATCAGGGTGAAGTTTTTGGATTTTTTTTTCATAATCAAGGTATTTTGATATTTTGTAAATTTAGGGTTCCTTTAAGCAAAGTAGGGAAATTTTGATAAGAACTGTGGGTATTTTAAAATTTTCATAAACCAAGGGCATTTTTATAAATCGGAAATATTTTGAAAATTTTCCAAAATAAGTTTTTGCTACTATTCAAGGGGTAATTTGGTGATTATAAAACTAGGGTTTTCATAAAAAAATATGGCTAATCCCTTTCGGGTTTTAGTTAGGGGTTTAGCCCATGTATAAGTCCTCTCGGTTAGGGTGAATCGAGGCTATGCACCAGGTAGGATTCAAGTGGATAGGAGGTGAGTCACGCGGACTGCTTAAATACCAAGCTCCCACCGAAACCAATCCTAGACATGCACACCATGGTTGCCACACCCTAACTCGGTGACTTAACCACAGGTTTGTTCAATTAGGCATTTAAGTCTTATGTAATTGTTGGGGTAACTAGCCCTAGGGTTCAAGTACTAAATCTCTATTCTACGTTCCATTTCTACCCTTCTACAAATCATAATATAGATCACCCAAGAGATCGGAGTACTTACCTGGTGGACTTCGGGTCGGAGACTTAGTGGGCCATGCCAGAAAATCCTGCTTAATTCACAAAAATTCTTTTTGGGCTTAACTTTGAAAACATTTTGGGCCTTAAACCCAACGCAGAGAGTTTAAAATTGGGCTTTGATACCAAATTGAAATACCCCTAAACCCGGCCCACGAGCCTTGACCGAATCTGGTATGTTCCCGGGTGTAAACCGTTTCAAATTCTTTTGTTACTTAGGAAAAACTTGTGTGTTTTGAAAGAAAGATTGTTTTGGGTTGGGTTTGTGTTGAAAACAAGTTTATTTCATTACTAAAAATCCTTTACTTTAGGTGACAAAACGTTTAGGCTTTGTTTTAAAATAAATTTACTTAATCTTTTAATAAATAAAAGTTTGTAAGCTTAATAAGTAAAAGCAAAATAAAGTAGTTCTACTATGGCCTTATTACATCAAACAATTCCCAAAAAAATAAATTTAAAGTACTTAGTAAAATAAAAATCCAATCTAAATAGATTCCTTGCTGTGCATGGCCACCTTTAAGCTCCTGCCGACCCGGTCCATTACCGATCGTCACCTGAAAAAGGTTCCCATAATGGGGTGAGTCAAACAGACTCAATGTGTACAAAAACACTAAGTCTTAACAAATTCAGGCATAACAAATCAAATTCATACATATCATAATTTATATTTAATGATGCATTCCCGAACTCAAACCTATATACCATCCTCTACACATCACCGTACCATCATCCTCGCACAAGTGGGGACTACTAAGTCAACCCTCCATCCGCTACACACCATCGAAGGCGTCATTGCAATGGCGTGCTCATCGCCCTTATAAAATTTGTGGTCTTAGGTCACCACATTCAGATATCGTGGTCTTAGGTCACCACATTCGATATATCGTGGTCTTAGGTCACCACATTCACGTCCCTTTTCATATAACCCATATGCCCCATATCATACATATCATGCATTAACATGCCAAATTCTTATTTCACATTCTTATAATGTCATATGTGTGTAATGATATTTAACATAATCCTAGTAGGTGTAGGAAACGTACCTGAGCACTTTGTACCATAGCATGGTACTTTAGCCATATTCACATTCTTATACACATACTTATATTAAAATATTGCCATAAATCTTATTAAAAGATAGTGTGAAGTACACACCTGATTCGCTTAAGGTTTCCAATCCAAATCCCGAAAAGCTTGATCTAATGCCTTAGATCTTAAATCTCTTGGTGCCGATTTGTTTACTAATCATATCCCGGAATGTTGTAGACTCCCTTCCTTATAAATCTAAATCCCGAAATTGCTAATTACTCTTGGTATCCGTCGAAACCCCCTTTAAACACATGTTAGATCAATTTCTATTATTTAATCACAAGAATAATAGCCCTTGGCCGAATTTACACATGGTTTTACCTTGGATATTGAATTAAACTCTTCCTCAAGTGCCTTGGTGCCGTCCAACTCCCTTGCTCCTTGCAGCAAAATAAAACTCTTTTATTTGCTTCCCACGTGACTCGAACCTAGGCTCTTTCCCCTTTGATTGTGGCGTCACCTACTGGGCTTTAAGTGGTGCCTCCTAGCCACTTCTCCAAGCCCGTTCTTGTGTCAAATTTCTTCTATTAATTTTCTTAAGACCACCTTGCCTTAGTTTCCTCTTTTAAACTTAATATTTCCAAGTTTCCAAAAATGTTCACTTTCCTCTTTTAAACTTAACATTTCCAAGTTTCCAAAAATTTTCACCATACATTCATAATACATAAGACATGCCATTTCGTATAATTAAATAAAAAATGCATAGGCCCATTTTAGGGTGTCACAGCGCGGGCATGACTTAATTCATTTACACCCAATTCAATTTCTACTTGGCAAGAATTTGCAGAACCCTTTCTGGTAAAGTATTTCCCTACAAAAATGCTAAGTTACGGAATGAAATCACAAATTTTCAACAAATGGATGAAGAATCCCTATACGAGGCTTGGGAAATATTCAAAGACTTCTTACGCAAATGCCCTTACCACAGGATTCCATATTGCATCCAACTAGAGACATTTTATAATGATCTCAATGCACACATAATGTAACAACCCGGTCTTGGGTTTAGTTGAAATAGTGGTTTTGGGACCACAAATTCGACGAAGAAGAATTCATTTTTATTATATTTTTATGGTCTACATTTTTATGGAAAAATTTCATAAAAAATCGTTCTAAAATTTTGACAGTTGGGTACTTAATTTAGTCAAAAGGACTAAATTACAAAAAGTGCAAAACTTGAATTCTATATGTTAATGGTGTCCAATTAGTATGAAATTTTAAATTAGAGGTCCTTAAATGGTAATTAGACCATTGGTTAAGTTAGTGGACAAAAATGGACATGGCTTGATATGTTTCTAAAGTTTTTTATTAAGGACATTTTAGTAGTTTAGTTATTAAAGTGAATTAAATAGCCAAAATTAAAGCCAATTTTAGTCCATCTTCCTCCCATGGCCGAAATTCACATGGGGAAACCATGGCTAGGGTTTTCCAAGCTTCCAAGCTTGATTTTAAGTATGTTCTAGCCCCATTTTTAATGTTCTTTACATTTTTGAAGTCGCTGTAACACGATCTTTCTATTTCTACCATTAATTTGAAGATATGTCGAAGTCTAAAATTTTACCCATGTTGAACATGTATGTATTTTGATGTTTGATCGTAGAAAATGCATGTTTGTTGTTTGTTAAACGACTTTTACTACGTGATTTTTGGTAAAATTACCTAAAAGGACTTGTTTGTAAATGTTATAAATTATGGTATAAAAATGTAAATAAAGTGGGCTGTTATAAGCATGTACAAGGTTCGACTAGGCATGGGTAATGAAGAAATTGAGTACTTTCATTTTACGAGCCTAGGGACTAAATTTTAAAAATGTCAAAAGTTTAGAGGAAAAAATGTAATTTTTTCCATTATGTGATTTTGGGCTAATTTGAATAGTATAATGATTGAATAAGTTAAATGTGATATTATAGATCGAAAAAAATGAGGTTCAAACCTAGAATGGAGGAAAACAAGTATTTGATGATTTAGTCATTTTTTTTCCGTTTTTATGCCGATGTAAGTTTGTATGTTTAATAAGCATTAAATTATATGTGTATAAATGCCTAATTGATATAATTGTGGTAAATGTTATATTATTGAAATGAAATGTGAATGCTATTGAGTATGATACTATGGAAATGACTAATAGAGATTTGGTACAACGAAAGTCCTAGCTGAACCTTAGGAATTGATAGGATATAAATGTCATGGCATTAGGGTTACTGAGACTACATGTAAGACCATATCTGGGATATGGCATCAATATGAGACTTTGTGCAAGACCATATCTAGGATATGGCATCGATATAAGACAGCATGCAAGACCATAGCTGGGCTATTGGCATCGATACAAGATTACATGTAAGACCATATCTGGGATATTGCATTGAACGGTACTGTGTGTATGAGATCCCTGAGTATCCTTTAGAATTCCAAATGGTTCAACGGGAAATTCAACGGGTATATCAAAGAAGAGAAAGAGTATGTAAGTATTATGAATTGGTACAGGTATGTACGTAAAGTTATAAGCATTGACTTAATGAAATTGTGAGTTCATGATTTCTACAGTGAGGTTTTTGTGAAAACCTTGTGATTATTGGTCAATACTTGTGATGTATGAAATACATGGTAAATTTAGTTGACGATTATGTGTTTGGCTTTCGGGCTAAATTGAGTTATGATATAGCATGTTTTATTCACAGAAATTGTGATTTATCGGATATGAGAAAACAGAAAGATTGCCATAATTGCCTATTAAAATGATTATGGAAATATGAAAAGATATGAGCTTTAAACAATTGAAGGATGTTAAAGTATATGTTTGACAGGTGAATACTAATAAATAATGTGCATATTTATTATGAGGTACGAAATGATTGGTTGATTGTGGTAATTTATTATAAAGGAGAGATTACGGTTATTAGGCTAATGTCAAAACATGTTAAAATATGCTTGTAAATTGATAGAGCAAACAATGTGACTGAATAAATTATAATTGTGAGATTTGTAGCAATTTGTACTATCTTATGTTTATATTGTTGGACCTGGTAAATGATTGGTAAGAGTTGCATATTATTTTCGTACGTACTTACTAAGCTATATATATATAGCTTAGCCTCTTCCTTTCCCATGTTTTACAGTGACAACGAGCTAGCTCGGGTTGGAGATTGCCGAAGATCCTATCACATTATCAAGCTATCATTTTGGGTATAAATGAATTCAAGCATTTTAAGTCTATGGCATGTATAGGGACTAGGTCTATTTATTATATGTGTTATTATTAAGTTGGCCATATGTGTTGTAACACCCCAAACCCGACCCATAAGTTCCAACCGGATCTGGTATGCTATGGGTTTAATGTTGAAAACATTACTTAGAATGGTTTTGACCAACTTAGTCATTCTTGTAGATATTCGTTAAATAGGTAGAACTTGTAGAAAATCTTTGTAATTTTTTTTTCAAAATGGAAGTTATTGAAATCATATTTGAAAATCCCATCTTTTTACTTCTTTTAAAACATAAGTATTGTTCATAAAATTTGAGAAGAAATTTACACTAACAAATATCAACTTAAACCTAAGCTACGGGGCCTTATTACATCAAATAATTCCAGTGTTTAAAACTTGAAATAAAGCAGAAAGTATAAAACAAATAACTTGATGGCCCCTCGAGTTCATCTTGGCTCCCATGTCCACGATCTACTGCTCATCTGAAATAGTAGAAAAAAAGGAAAGCGTGAGTCACCAAGACTCAGTGTATAAATCCTGAACACAGTGACCTAAGGCCCACAAACACATTATGGTCCTTGGCCCATACATAAAGACAACAATCACAATACATGATAGACAATACATAATGAATGGCCCAACCCATCCTAGAATTCCATCCTCTACACACCAACCCGTACCAACCATCACACCTTGGGGATTTCTACAATCAACCCTTCGTCCGCTACACACCACGTGGCACCGTCACCGATCACTGTATGATCTAACATTTAAATTTGGTGGAATTTCTACCACCGGTCACCATGTGACCCATATTTTTATTCGTGGGATTTATACCACCGGTCACCATGTGACCCATATTTATATTCGTGGGTTTTCTACCACCGGTCACCGTGTGACCCATATTGCACTTCCCGTTTCATATTATATTCCAACCCCATGCATACATACACAGAGAGTACATCATACAGGCTTTCATAAGTCTCAATACACATAGAGATTTCCATGGTTGCACACCTGCCATCCTTGCCTAACCCTTTTAGTGTTTTTATCGACTGTCTACACAGCCACTTTTTGGCTTTTTAGCCCACTACACATAAAATACAATTGAGAGTGTGTTTTAGAGATCTACACACATGGTTACCGATAAACGATACTTTCTATGTTGACACTATTCGTAGTCGACACAACTGCTATCTGCCTAAGGAGTTGTTCAGTAGTCGGTCCTCAACCAAGTGGCCAATCTCGAACGACAGATATCGCTCATTTCTTAAACTTAGGGACTCTTTCCTTTGCCTGATCCATATTTAATTCCATCACAAGTCCTTGTCAGAACTACTATCATAATATATGACCGTTAATCCTTATCATAAAGTTTAGATCTTGTATATAATAAACGAATCTAGTAAAGATCTAGGGAAAATCTCCTTAGCTTAAAATCTCAAAATTAGACACTAGCTATTTTCGACTTTTAGATCTAGAAGACCAAGTTTCCTTCAAATCTCGGATTGCCGCCCAACATAGAACCATTAGACTATTAGTTTTTCAGCTTTTTCCTTTCAAAAATCAAGAGAGAGATCTTAAGAAAAATCAAGAATCGACACTTACCCTATTAGAGGAAAATCGGCAACCCCTTGGGGATTTCGGCTTTTGAGAAAAATTAAAAAGAGAAGATGATTAGAAGGAATCTTGAATAGTTTCGACTTTTAGTGAAAGAAATCGGCAAAGAGTAGGGATTGTTCGGCTTTCGAAGAAATAAAAAGAAAAGAAATTGAGAGGGAGAGTTAAGAATTTCGGCACAGGTCAATAAGAAGAAAGTACGATTCAAATGCCAGCGTTGATAAGCTACTCCCCTCTATTTATAGAGATTTTAGCACCTACCTTAAAAACCCGAGAGTACCCTTCCTGATTACTAAAAGTCAAGCTAATAAAAAGGGAAAATTCGGCACCCCTTCTTCATGAAGTAGCCGAATTCTTCACTCCTCTAGGTGGTGAATTTTCGGCCATCACCTTTCCTTGATAGCTCATATCTTTTCTCCATTTTATCTTCTATATTATCAATTATAAATTCCATGTAAATCCTCCTATTTTAGAGCCTTGTCACCGTCCACTTCTCCTAACCCTAATGCCGAATTTTAGCTCACTTAAATTAAGAGAATTGGGCTCCCTAAAACTTAAATTTTGGGCCCCTTACACCCTTGTTGTGGTGTTTCCGCTTACTCCCTTTTAAGTGCCAAAAATGGCCCAGAATCATGGGCTCCTTGCGGCCAAAACTTGGGCCTCTTTAACTGTTAGTAACGCCACCTTCTAGCACCACCTATGGTTGGGCCACAAACCCTCGTTGGTATTTTAAACACAATTACCACCTTTTAACTCTATAATGCCCAATCAGATAATTTAACCAAGGCCTTTTTCCCTAGTCCTGAGCCCAGTTTAGACCCCTATCACTTAAATTAACATATTAAACATATCCTTACACTAAACGCATAGACCCATTTATTCAGGATGTTACAATTCTACCCCCTTAAAGAAATTTTGTCCTCGAAATTACCTGATCAGAAAAGATGGGGGTATTGCTGTCGCATCGCTTCCTCTGGTTCCCACATAGCCTCTTTAGAACCGTGATTCTGCCATAGCACTTTAACCAATGGAACCATTTTCCTTCACAACACCTTGACATCACGATCCAGAATTTCCACCGGTTCCTCTTCGAAGGATAGATCAGGTCTTACCTCAATTTCCTCCACAGGCACTATGTGAGATGGATCCGAATGATAACATCTTAACATAGAGACGTGAAATGCATCGTGAATTTGACTTAATTTTGGGGGTAACTCAAGTTGATATGCCACTGGTCCTACTCACTTCAACACTTGATATGGTCCGATAAATCTGGGGCTCAACTTACCATTACGTCTGAATCTTAGCACTTTCTTCCACGGTGATACTTTTAAGAATACCTTGTCCCCCACGGCAAACTCTATGTCCTTACGTCTTAAGTCAACATAGGACTTCTGTCTATCCGCTGCCTCTTTTAGTCTAGCCCGTATCACTTCCACTTTCTCGTCTCGGTGACTTGGTGGACCCAAAATTTGACGTTCCTTTAATTCCGTCCAACATGTAGGGGTACGACACTTCTGCCCATACAAAGCTTCGTAGGGTGCCATCTAGATACTTGACTGGTAACTGTTATTATAAGAAAACTCTGCTAATGGTAAGAACTCTTCCCAACTACCTCTGAAGTCAATGACACACCCTCTTAACATGTCCTTCAAGACTTGAATCACCCGCTCAGACTATCCATCGGTCTAAGGATGAAACGCTATACTGAAATCCAACTTCGTTCCCAGCGCTTGATGTAACGCCTTCCAAAATCGCGAGGTGACCCTAGGGTCCCTATCTGATATGATCGATATCGGTACTTCATGCAACCTCACCACCTCCGTTACGTATAGCTTAGCCAACTATTGCAAAGAGTAATCGACTTGCACTGGTATAAAGTGGGTAGACTACATCAAACGGTCCACAACCACCCAAACCGAATCTTTCTTAGTAGGTGTGAGGGGTAGCTCACTAATAAAGTCCATTGTGATTATTTCCCACTTCCATTGAGGAATCTTCATCGGCTGCAATAACCCTGATGGTAATTGATGCTCTGCCTTGACTTGCTGATAGGTTAAACACTTGGCCACTAGGTCAGTCACCTCTTGTTTTAAGTTTGGCCACCAGAACTGCTCCCGTAAATCTCCCTTCGGGATGCGTAGCATATGGACTTCGATGCTCTTCTTGCAAAATTCTTCGTCTCAACTCAGGATCCTTAGGCATGCATACTCTCCCTTGGAAACATAATAACCCATCCTTATCAACACTGAATTTTGCCGATCCATCATTTGACCCTACCAAAACCTTCCTTTCATCATCTCATCCGTCTTTGCTTCTCCTTAACTCGACCCATGAGGTTTCACTTGAAGTTCAAATCCTTCAATCATCATATAGACTAAGGTGAGCAAACATTGCTCTTAAGTCGAGATTACTTTACGACTTAGAGCATCCGCTATGTTAGCCTTACGGGTGATACTCAATTGATGAATCCTTTAACAACTCGATCCACCTCCTCTCTCCTTCGTGTCAAAAGATACTTTAAGCTCTTATGATCGGTGAAGATGATAGATTTCTCCCCGTAAAGATGATGCCTCCAAATCTTCAAAGCGAAAACCACCACTGCAAACTCCAAATCATGGGTGGGATAATTTGCTTCGTGCGATCTTAACTGCCGGGATACATATGCAACCACCTTTCCATCTTGTATCAACACACACCCTAACCCCGTGTGTGAAGCATCACAATAAATCACAAATTCCTTCCCAGCCTCCGACTGAATCAACACTGGAGCCTCCGTCAAAATCCTTTTCAACCTCTCAAAACTCTCCTGTTGCTTATCCGTCCAAACAAACGAAACTCCTTTCAGTAACAACTTAGTCAATGGTGCCGCTATTATGGAGAATCCTTCAACAAACCTTTGATAGTATCTAGCCAAACCAAGGAAACTCCGAATCTCTGCCACTGACTTAGGCGTCTTCCAATCCAACACCGCTTCAATTTTTTGAGGGTCAACCCTAATCCCCTCAGCCAACACAACGTGCCCTAGAAAAGTAACCTCCTTCAGCCAAAATTCACACTTATTGAATTTGGCATACAACTGCTTCTTCCTCAGAATCTGTAAAACTATTCACAGATGAGCATCATGCTCCTCCTCCGACTTCGAATAAACCAAGATATCATCCATAAACACCACGACACACTAGTCTAGTTAAGGTTGGAACACTCGGTTCATTATATCCATGAACACTGCTGGCGTGTTGGTCAACCCAAATGGCATTACCATGAACTCATAGTGACCATAGCGAGTCCTAAAGGCCGTCTTATGAATATCAGCCTCCTTAACCTTAAGCTGATGGTACCCTGACCTCAGATCTAACTTCGAAAAGACTAAGGCCCCCTTCAACTGATCAAACAAGTCATCGATCCTTGGCAACGGGTATTTGTTCTTCATCGTTAACTTATTTAACGGGCGGTAGTCAATACAAATACGTATTCACCCATCCTTTTTCTTAACGAATAGAATCGGTGCTCCTCACGATGACACACTAGGTCGAATAAACCATTTATCCAACAACTCCTGAATCTGCGCTTTCAACTCCACCAACTCCTTTGGTGCCATTTGATATGGAGCTATAGATACCTGTGCTGTCCCTAGAAGAAGATCGATTCCAAACTCTACTTCACGATCCGAAGGTAATCCGGAAGCTCCTCAGGAAAAACATCAGGAAACTCCTTTACTATCCTAACGTCTCCCACTGCTAGTTCCTTAGCTTCCATAGCGCGAACAAACATGAAAACTGCCTCACATCCTTTCCTCACCATCCTTTCCGCTCTCAGAGCAGTCACCACGTTTGATAGACAGTTCCCCCTTTCACTTATTATCAATACTTTGCCACCCTCAGGAGTTTTTAACACCAAACGCTTAGCTGCACAATCTAGATTAGCTTGATACTTCACAAGCCAATCAATGCCTAGGATTAAATGAAACTCCTCGAACGATAATTCTATTAGATCCGTACGAAAAACTATCCCTTGAACCTCTAAAGATAGTTCCCAATAAAGCTTATTTACCACCACAGATTGTCCTAATGGGCTTACTACAGTCATTACCCTAGAGGAAATCTCAGCATCTACACTTAAAGTTTCTGATACCCTCTTAGCAACATATGAATGTGTCGATCCGATATTAATTAATGCAAGATAGGGTAAGCCAAAAATTAAGAAGGTATAGGTTCTGACATCCGATGCGTCAGCCTCCTCTCGGTGTCTGATAGCATAGACTAACCCTAGCTATCTCACTTCAGCATTTTTGACTCCTCGCCCTCTTCTCCACTGCCCCGACCGAAATCGTTACCACCTCTGGCTGCCCCACGACCTCCTCTGTCAGGCTAAACATTCCCTTGGCCCATGGGCCCTTCATTACCCCTTTCGCTATGGACAGTTTCTAACTTGATGGTCAAAAGACCCACACCTAAAGCACTTTCCACTGCCCGCCCTACACTCACCCGCATGGGATTTGCCACATTGAGCACACTTCGGTGCTTGACTAGTAGCAACAGGTCTATTATCTCGTCTCGGCCCATCTGGCCTGGGTTTTTTTTTATTACCTCCAATTGTTTCTGATGATCCAAAGTTTCTCTTACCTTCACCCCTATCTTTATCCCGATTCAACTTTTCTGTTTGTTTCACCTCCTCCGCTATCTTAGCCTTTTCTAAAAGCACTGTAAATTCTCATTCTCGTTGCAGAGCTATCAATACCATAACTCGTCTTTTAGGCCATCCTCAAACCAAAAAAAATGCTCATGCTCCGTGGCAACTATCCCTCGAGCATAACGGTTCAGGCGTAAGAATTTCGCTTCGTACGTCGCTATGGACCTACTTCCTTGAACCAGGTTCAAGAATGCCCTACGCTGCGCATCCACATAGCTTGATCCAACGTACTTATTTTGAAACGTTGTTTTGAAGAACTCCCATGTGATACGGTCAGCCACCGTACCATCCTTAACCGTGAGCCACCATTGGTAAGCTTTATCCCTTAAGAGAGATATAACCCCTTTTAATTTCTCTTCCTCCATGAGATCTAGATCATCTGTTATGCGTTCAACCACCTCTAACCAATACTCAGCTGAGCTTGGGGCTATACTAGACATCCCCTAAGCACTTACGCTCACACTCTAAGTCACTCCTGCATGATTTTGGGCTCTGTGCCCATACCTGCTCCAGCAACTCTCTTCAAAACCTTTAGCATAGCCTGAGATACAACATCATCTCCGACCGTCTGATCTTGAAATTCTGCCTCCACAGCTGATGGCACTGGTACCTCATTTCTGGATTCGTGGCCAGACCTTACGGATTTTGACACAGTAATCCTGCGTCTACCTCGGCCACGCGCACCACGTCTTCTAGTGCTCATCCTACCGTTCGCGATTTATCTGATTAAAAATTTTATGATTTATTAGTTTTCTTCCACTAATTAACCCCGAACAATCTTATGAATAGTAGATTTAAAAGTAATTCTTTCGAGTTCGCAACGAGTTCCATCCTAAGTCTGTAACTCCTAACTCTTAGAGCTACATACATTCCACCATCAATATACAAATAACATTCATGAACTTTCATTCACCACGTAAGGGTATTTTCGTCATTTTACTACCCAGGGGTATTTTTGTAATTTATCCTATAGGGGTATTTTCATAATTTTCCAAAATAGGGTTCTTTGGTGATTTTACAAAATAAGGGTATTTTGGTAATTTTGAAATCCAGGGGTATTTCGGTAATTTTGTCAACTTTGGTAACTTTCGTGAATCAGGGGTAATTTAGTAATTTCTCATCAACGGTACTTTGGTATTTTTTTTAAACAAAGGTATTTCGATGTTGTTGCCGTCGTGTTGTTGTTGTTTGTTTTTTTTTAAACAGAAGTACATTGGGAAAAATCTAATTTCATAATTTGGGTTATTCTTGTAATCATGAGGTCTTTGAGTAAATTTTCAAAACATAGGTTCTTTATAAATTCATGGTTGATTGGAAATTTCCACAAATCAAGTGTATCTCTTTTACAAAACTTGGGTTTTTTTTTAAATAGGGTGGTTGGTCCCTTTTGGATTTTAAATTATGATGTTTAGCCCATCAACAAGTCCTCGTAGCTAGGGTGAACGGTCACTACGCACCAGGTAAGATTCTAGCGAAGAGGAGGTGAGTCACTAGGACTGCTTAAGTACCAAGCTCTTCCTGAATCCAATCCTAGACATGCGTATGCCTGTTGCCACACCCTAACTTATTGACTTGTTCACGGGTTTGTTTAGTTGGATTAAATCTTATGGATTTAGAGAGTGATTCAAACTAACCCTAAAGTCCATCAATGTCTAATATTCTAGCCTACGTCCCTCAAGCTCATTAAGCCCACATGTATGCCACAACAAAAGTTTAGAATGCTTACTTGCGTGGATCGGGTGCTGGTAGACTCGAAGGCCATATCTTTAAGAAAAACATTTTTTCCCAAACTCACCTCATTTTACAAAACATTGCTAAGCCCACTTCACAAGCCGAGTTTTGAACTGGGCTCTATACCAAAAATGTAACACCCCAAACCCGACCCATAAGTGGATTTGGTATGCTACGGGTTTAATGTTAAAAACATTACTTAGAATGGTTTTGACCAACTTAGTCATTCTTGTAGATATTCATTAAATAGGTGGCACTTGTAGAAAATCTTTGTAATTTTTTTTTTCAAAATGGAAGTTATTGAAATCATATTTGAAAATCCCATCTTTTTGCTTCCTTTAAAACATAAGTCTTGTTCATAAAATTTGAGAAGAAATAAACACTAACAAATATCAACTTAAATCGAAGTTACGGGGCCTTATTACATCAAATAATTCCAATGTTTAAAACTTGAAATAAAGCGGAAAGTATAAAATGAATAACTTGATGGCCCCTCGAGTTCATCTCGGCTCCCATGTCCACGATCTAATGTTCATCTAAAAGAGTAGAAAAAAAGGAAAGCGTGAATCACTAAGACTCAGTGTATAAATCCTGAACACACTGACCTAAGGCCCATAAACACATTATGGGCATTGGCACATACATAAAGGTAACAATCACAATACATGATAGACAATACATAATGAATGGTCCAACCCATCCTAGAATTCCATCCTCTACACACCAACCCATACCAACCATCACACCTTCGGGATTTCTACAATCAACCCTCCGTCCACTACACACCATGTAGCACAGCCACCTATCACTGTGTGATCTAACATTTAAATTTGGTGGGATTTCTACCACCGATCACCATGTGACCCATCTTTTTATTCGTGGGATTTCTACCACCGGTCACCATGTGACCCATATTTATATTCGTGGGTTTTCTACCACTAGTCACCGTGTGACCCATATTGCACTTCCCCTTTCATATTATATTCCCACCCCATGCATACATACACAGAGAGTACATCATACAGGCTTTCATAAGTCTCAATACACATAGAGATTTCCATGGTTGTATACCTGGTATCCTTGCCTAACCCTTTTAGGGTTTTTATCGACTGTCTACACAGCCACTTTCTGACTTTTTAGCCCATTACACATAAAATACAATTAGAGGGTGTGTTTTAGAGATCTACACACATGGTTACCGATAAAATGATACTTTCTATGTCGATGCTATCCGTAGTTGACACGACTGCTATCTGCCTATGGTGTTGTTCAAAAGCCGGTCCACAACCAAGTGGCCAATCTCGAACGGCAGATACCGCTCGTTTCTTAAACTTAGGGATTCTTTCCTTTTCCTGATCCATATTTAATTCCATCAAAAGTCCTTGTCAGAACTACTATCACAATATATGACTGTTAATCCTCATCATAAAGTTTAGATCTTGTACATAATAAACGAATCTAGTAAAGATCTAGGGAAAATCTCCTTACCTTAAAATCCCGAAATTGAAGACTACTATTTTCGGCTTTTAGATCTAGACGACCAAATTTCCTTCAAATCCTGGATTGCCGCCCAACATAGAACCATTATACTATTAGTTTTTTGGCTTTTGCCTTTCAAAAATCAAGAGAGAGATCTTAAGAGAAATCAAGAATCGACACTTACCCTATTAGAGGGAATCGACAACCCCTTGGGGATTCTGGCTTTTGAGAAAAATCAAAAAGAGAAGATGATAAGAAGGAATCTTGAATAGTTTCGACTTTTAGTGGAAGAAATCGACAAAGAGTAGGGATTGTTCGACTTTTGAAGAAATAAAAAGAAAAGAAATTGGAGAGGGAGAGTTAAGAATTTTGGCACAGGTTAAAAAGATGAAAGTAGGGTTCAAATGTCGGAGTTGATGAGCTACTCCCCTCTATTTATAGAGATTTTAGCACCTACCTTAAAAACTCGAGAGTACCCTTCCTGATTACTAAAGGTCAAGCTAATAAAAAGGGAAAATTTGGCACCCCTTCTTCATGAAGTAGCCGAATTCTTCACTCCTCTATGTGGTGGATTTTCGGCCATCACCTTTCCTTGATAGCTCATATCTTTTCTCCATTTTATCTTCTATATTATCAATTATAAATTCAATGTAAATCCTCCTATTTTAGAGCCTTGTTACCGTCCACTTCTCCTAACCCTAATGCTAAATTTTATCTCACTTAAATTAAGAGAATCGGACTCCCTAAAACTTAAATTTTGGGCCTCTTACACCCTTGTTGTGGCGTCTCCCCTTGCTCCCTTTTAAGTGTCAAAAATGGCCCAAAAGATGGGCTCCTTGTGGCCAAAACTTGGGCCTCTTTAACTGTTAATAACGCCACCTTCTAGCGCCACCTATGGTTAGGCCACAAGCCCTCGTTGGTATTTTAAACACAATTACCACCTTTTAACTCTATAATGCCCAATCAGATAATTTAACCAAGGTCTTTTTCCCTAGTCCTGAGCCCAGTTTGGACCCCTATCACTTAAATTAACATATTAAACATATCCTTACACTAAACGTATAGACCCATTATTTTAGGATGTTACAGTCTTTGTTTGTAATTGTTAATGCTTCATCTTATATATAGCCATGAATGATGGCTTATGTTGATCATAAGTTTATTCATATGTTAATTCCTTCTTACGAATGTGAAATTAGTATGTTTTTAATTGGCTAAGTATGATGTTTTAAGCATAATATATGGTAATATAAGAATGACATGTTATTGTCTTGGTTGTGGTTGTTTGGTTGCATTTATATGCTTGAAGTTGTGCCATTTGATGTTGTGTAGATGTGTGCAAGTAAGGATGGAAAAGTGGCTTGGTAAATAGCCTTGCTTTTTTCCACACGGGTAGACACACGGTCTGCCCCATGGGCATGTGATCCGGCCATGTGTCCCTTGCACCTTGATTGGTGAAAAACAAAATGTATAGAATTGAGCACACGGGTAAAGACACGAGCATGTGTCTCAGCCATGTGTGCTACATGGCCTAACACATGGCATGTGGCACAAGTCAGAGAGCACCCTAATTTGAACACGGTCTGAAGGACGGGCGTGTCCTAGGGTCACACGGGCATGTTTGTTGGACCACACGGGCATGTAAGCCATGCTTCTAGCAAAAAAATTTCTAAGTTTTGTAAAAATTTCTAGAGTTCTCGGTTTAGTCCTTAACCACTTCCAATACATGTTTTGGGCCTCGTAGGCTGTATAAGGGACTTTATGATTGAATATGAATGGTTTTAATTTGGATGGAAATTTATGACTCGAATATGTATGTTTTCTTGTGTTTATGTCCGATAATACCTCGTACCCTATTTCGTAGTTAAATACGGGTAAGGGGTATTATATTTAGTGGTATCAGAGCTATGGTTTAGTCGATTCTCGGACTAACATAGCGTATGTGAGTCTAGCTATGCATGTCATATTACTACCTATGATAGTGTGATATCTCCACTTCGATGAAAATTTTTTGTTAAGGTAGAGATGCTTTCCAACCGAGCTACTTTCGAAAACGCTGAAAGTGATACTAAGATGTTTGAAAATATGTTTGTGGTGAGTCAAAACTTGGAAATGTATGAATAAGAGTCCATGATATGTATGTGATGATGTACAAAATGAAATAACCATAAGTTGAGAAATATGGATAAAATGTCACTATTTCGGTTGAACATTATAGTTCGATGGATTATGGATATTTTATGAAACGGATAAAATGTTTTAAATGTTGCAAAAAGGATTTAGCCGGAACTATAAAATGAAATGAAAGTTTATATTGTGATAAACTCATCTATGTTTATTTAGCATTCATATGATGTTACATGCCTAATTTTTTTGATTAAGTGAATGTGATAAGTAAACTTACTCAAAATTTATGGAATGTATGTTTAAGTACACCTGTTTGAATAAAGGTAATCGAAAAGTTCGTGTGACATAAATATGTATGTTAATTAGCTTGAAGTGAATTATATGATTGTGAAGATATTATGTTGATGATGAATGCTAAGTGATATGTGTGTATTTATGAGAGTCAAGTAGAGGCTTTACGACCTCACTCCCTTACCAATGTGGTATTTTATAACAAAATTTCATGAGATTTAAGTTGAATGAGCTCACAAGTAAGAGACTAAAGAGTTTAGTAGCGGAAAGACTAATAATGTGGTTAGAGTTAATAATAGTTTGACAAGCGAATACAGTTCTGGAAAGATGCCAGGTTATTCTACAGATCATTTAGATTTCGCGATGTCATGATTAAAGAAAAAGTTAATCTCAACTAATCGAATCATTCAGGTATGATGTCTAATGTATGTATTTGCTGGAATTTCTTTCAAATTGATTTTCAATAGTGAATGGAATAATACGAGATTAGTGATGACAGAATTAGTCAGAGGAATGATATTTGAATCGTAAATATGTCTAAGTGTAACAGTTGTAATTGAATAGATTATGATGATCTCTCCTAGGTATTTTATGTAGTCATTTATCCTCAGAGATATATGTGATTGTTCATTTCCTGATGAAATTCTTATCGTATGAGAATGCTAGCTGCTTATAATGTTAGATGAGAGCACTGTTGATATGGTTGGTTGATTGGCAACATTTCTTATCTCTCTTTGTCGGATTCTATTCTATTATGTTTGGAATAAAAGTTGTTGGTGAAAAATTATGTGAGGCTATTCTTCTGTTTCTACTGGATGTTGTGTTGTTTTCTATATATATTTGGAAAACATATTATCTCTGTTACAATTTATTCCAGAGCGTATAAGCATTGTTTTTCTTCTGGTTTTCTCTGAGGAATCATCAAAATTTTTATTATTTTCTTATGAGTTCTATTCTAAGACTTCCAGTATGATATCGTATCTTGGATTTCTTTATCTTGGTTTTCTTATTATCCTTATTTCGTAAATTATCAATCATGGATCATCTTTAAAGTGTGTTATTTGGCTTGTGATAACTATGTCTATTATGGGTGTATTTCTAGTTCAATTATGGGAACGTGGTGATTCTGGTATCAAATTTCTCTAATTTTCGTGAAAGGAATTGGCATCGACAAAGGTATAAATAGTGGAAGCTCAAGCTCAAATTGTATGATGGTTTTCTTTTCTCAGGTAAGTTTAATAAAGTTCATTGAGTTCAATCAGAATATTTTGTTTCCTTAAGAAAATGCAGTTGTAAAGATCTTTGATTAGCATGTGAGGAAATTTTGAAAAGTTGTATGTTTGAGTTGTTTTAACAACATGAAGAAGAGAGTATTTTGATATGATATTATTTGATAGTTGAGATCAACTCAGTTGTTTTTATCTGAGTGAGCTAGTCAATTGAAAGGTAATTCAAGTTATATGCATTTAAGTTTATCCTCAGGTAAGAAAATAAAATCTTATACATTCATTGATAAATTGACGAAGATTCTAAATGAGGAATTTATATTCAAAAAGGGTGTGATACAAGGATGTACCTATTAGATCAGTTCTAATTGGATTGTATTATTATGAGTTAAAGCTGTCTTGATTTATAAAGTTATCACATTTGTGAAAGTTTAAATGGTCTGTTGAGTATTAGCAAAGTTGAAAATAGTTGAAGGTATTGTTAACCGCAGCACTGATTCTAGTTCCAGTTTGAATTGGGTTAATAATTTGTAATTTTTCAGCGATGCACTATCGAACGGATTGGAATGTGTTTTAATAAAAGAATGTAAAGTGATAGTTTATGCTTTCAGACGGTTAAAGTCACATGAAAGGAACTGTCTGACGGGTGATTTAGAGTCGACCACATTTTATATTTGTGTTGAGAATTTGATGACATCGGTTGACTGATGAAAAATGTCATATGTTTCCTGATCCAAAAAGTTTAAAGTATCTAATGTTATATAAGGATCTGAATTTACAACAGCATAGATGACTTGAACTATTGAAAGATTGTGACCAGTTATCGATTAACCTTTGCGAAAGCAGATATAGTTGCAAATGCTCGAATGGAATGTAACACCCCTCACCCTTATTTAACACCGGAATAAGGTTACGTGTAACACCCCAAACCCGGTCAATACACCACGACTGAATCTGGTATGCTACAGGGAAAAGGTTTTGGGTGGTTTAGGTTGAAGTCTAGCAGTTTGATGAAAACGCTTAGCAAAATTTTATATTTGAGGAAAACTCGATTAGGTTTTGATTAAAAATCTGATGATGTATTTGAAGACCCAGAAAGTTTTGAAATTTAATCCGATGTGTAGGTAAAACTAGTTTATTTCGTTTTGAAGCTTAAGTTATTTCTTATTGTCACTAAAACATTTTTGACTTAGTAGAAAATCATATTTAAATTAGAAAAACCATTTGATTTCACTTAATCCCAAGTTATAGTATGATACCCGATGGTATAGTTTAAAACATCGTTTTTTGAAGTTTTGAAAACGTTGTCTTTCCAAGTTTTAGCACATTTCACTTAATTAGTTTGTTAAAGCATATTGAAAATCTACTTAAACATAACATATCAAAAACATAATTTAAGAGGCCATTTACAAACCCAAATATAACAAAATAGAAATAAACCAGCTAGTGTACCAAATTTTATAAAAGAAGTCAGAGCAATCTTTATTTCAAGATGGCATGAGCACCTCGAGTCCATCCGGCTCCATGTCCGCATCTAAGTGTCACTGAAAAGTCAAAGGAGAGAGAGTGAGTCTCAAGACTCAGTGTATAATTCCCTCCCCCGGTATAACATGCCAACACACATATCATAACAGAATAATGCAGATAATGCACCCGTTCCTAACTAACCATATCGCCTTTTCTACCCGTGTGGTACCAAACCCTTTGGTGGTGCCAAACCACCGTGACCCAAAGTCACGATATCCATCTTGTGGTACCAAACCACCGGTGACCAAGTCACAACTAATCCAATGATGGGGCCAACCCATCGTGTGATACCAAATCACTAGCAGACGATCCCATATCTCATAAGTGGGGCCAACCCACGGTGGAATTAACCACAGGGATGAGTCGCAATGAGGTGCCAAACCTCTGGTGTCCCAAAGACACAATGTGATACCAAATCACTGGTGACCGTAGTCACAAATCCGATGATGGGGCCAACCCATCGTGTGATACCAAATCACTGGCGTCGATCCCAGATAATCAATCGTGGGGCCAACCCATCGTGGTACTAAGCCACCGGGGAGAGGCATTGAGGTGCCAAACCTCCGTGACCCAAAGTCACAAAATATCATTGTGGTACCAAACCACTGGAGGTGCCAAACCTCTGGTGTCCCAAAGACACGGATATCATACTCCCCCTCCTCTCATATCACCCAAACACATAACATACTAGATGCAAAATCGTGCAATCATGCTATCATGCTCACATGCTTAATATGGCATCTCAAAGTATCAACAATCATGATATCATCATCATCACATAACTCATAATGAAACGGACTTACCCGAATCCGTATCCATACCTCAATGGGTATCGAGATAATCAATCGCACTGTTTCACTTACACAACAGGTTATCACATTATTAAGTTAATACAGTGTGTTAGTTTACACACCTGAATTAGCGAAGGTATTAATCCCTGAAATCGATTTACGTCCCTCGACCACTTCTACAACTCGAATCCTACAATCGGCCAACGAATGGATTAACCATCATACCATTCGCCATAAGCATTAAACCAAAAGGGTTTATCAAATAGTCCTTACCTTGCAAGCGTTTGGCTTCCTACCAAATCCAAACCACAAAGGTTTCTCTTTTACAACCTACTCCACCTAAAAAGAAAATCCATTAATCCATTGAGACTTGCTTTAACGAGGCTAAAAGAATGGACTAACAAAATACTCCTCTTACCACCACTTAACAATCGGCTAAAAGAGTTGGAAGACTCCTCTTGATTATTTCAAAGTCCAAAGACCCTATCTGAAAAGATTAAACAAAAGTTAACACCTTTTTAACCCATACCGATATCAGCCCTTAACATACCAAGAATTGGTAAAATACCAGAGAAAGAGAAATGGCCATTCGGCCAACACTTACTCACTACCAAACGATTGGAAACCAGCACCTAACAACCACCAATAATCGGCCTACCAACTACTAAGAGAGGAAAAGGATTCGGCCAACAGGTTTTTGGAAAAGAAACGAAAGTAAAGAAAGATGAATGGAGGGGGTCACCTTCGGTTTTGAATGAAAAGAAGCAAAGAAAAAAAGGGTTTGGGGAGTGGAGTTTCGGCTAGCACCCTTGATCAAGAAAAGAAGAGCTTTAGAGAAAAACAAAGAAGGAAAAGCGGCAAGGGTGGTAGTAAGGTCACGACTAATAGGTTTTGACAAAGAAAGAAAAATAAAGAAAAGATGAATGGATGAATATAGCTTTTCGATTTTGTGTGAAAGAAAAGAAAAAGAATTTGAAAAGGGATACTAGGGTCGGCTTTGTTCAAGTAAAAAAAAAGAATAGAAGAAATGCAAAAGAACTCTCGGCTCACCAAGTTTAGAGATGCAAAACAATTTTTGTCGAAAAGCTCCTTGAGCATTCACTCTAGTGAAAAAGAAGAAGAAGAAGAAGTGTCTTGCAAATTTTGGCTCGTTTTGACTAGGAGAAACTTGCTTACCCAAAAGAGCTTTGACCGAAAGGTAGGAAAAGGACACCAAAACCAAAAGAAATTTCGGCAAAGATGAGAGCACTTGGGTTGGCTTCCAAAATGAAAAAAAGAACAAAGAGATTCGACTTAGGCTATTGCAAGTGACCGAAAATTACACATGCCAAAAGGCAATTTGGCTCACTCAATTACCAACCGCCACACATCCCTTTCCCCAAACTCTCATCAAATCCGCCAAATCTCCCCATTTACTCCCACACACCAATTCAAATCCCATGACCAAGTCTCCTCCTACTTTCACTCTCCACCCCTCTTTGAATGTGAAGACTAAGTCCAAGCTAGAGTTCAAGTTGCCTTCTACCTCTTCCTCCATGCAGTCCAAAATGGGAGCCAAAAGGGTGGGATTCTCGCGACTTGAACAGAAGACCTCCCCTTGTAGATGGCGCCACACACACTCTCCATATGGCGCATGCTTGCCACCTTACTAGCTCCTTATTTGTGTTATAAATTCAATTAATTTAATTAAAAACCCCATCTCCTTCACTCCTATCCCTAAAGCCCAAAACAAAATTTTCCACCTACCGGGCACACTCCTAGCCTTCATCTAAGCCCCGAAACCATGCAAACAACATAATAGCTCACCAATAATCATGCAACAATGCCAAAATAAATTAACCCCTTAACTGGGATATTACGGTTCTACCCCTTAAAAATAATTTCGACCTCGAAATTACACGGTCGAAAGAGTTGCGGGTATTCTTTGTCTCATCATATCCTCGGGTTCCCACGCCGCTTCTTCCACGCCATGATTCCGCCAAAGAACCTTAACGAGAGGCACGAGACTTCGCACGTAACCTTCACATCCCGATCTAAAATCATCATGAGCTCTTCCTCCATGGTCATATCTCGGATTTACCTCGATCTCTTCTCTTTGTTACCACATGTGATGGATCAAGCGATATCGCCAAGCATCAAAGCGTGAAACACGTCATGAATCGACTTAGCTCGGTGGCAACTCGGTGATATGCAACTGGTCCCACTCGTCTCAATACTTTATATGGCCCAATAAACCTCGGACTTAGCTTGCCTTTCTTTCCGAACCTTAATACTTTCTTCCACGGTGAGACCTTCAGGAAAACCCGATCTCCCACAACAAACTCAACATCTTTCCATTTAAGATCAGCATAGGACTTCTGCCGTCCAAGCTTCCTTCAATCGAGCTGAATCAACTTAACTTTGTCTTCGGTCTCGACAACCAACTCGGTCCCAATAATCGGCGTTCACTTAACTCGTCCAACAAGTAGGTGAGCGACACTTTCTACCGCATACACGCCTCATAAGTTGCCATCTTAATGCTCGCTTGTAATCTGTTGTTGTAAGCGAACTCGATAACGGTAGATACTCCTCCCAACTACCCACAAGTCCAATACACAACCTCGTAGCATATCCTCCAAGATCTGATAACCTTTTCGATGCCCGTCGGTCTGCGGATGAAATGATGTCTTTGAAATCTAACAGTGTACCCAGAGCCTGATGCAGCGCCTTCGGAACCTTGGCGTGAATCTGGATCCCTATCCGAGATGATCGAGACCTTTCCCGTGCGGTCTCACTATCTCGATACATCTGACTTTGCCAACCTCTGCGGTGAGTAATCCACCCTCACCTAATAAAGTGAGCTAATTTAGTCGGTAGATCCACAATTACCCATGAATCCTTCTTGCTCGGTGTAGCGGTAATCCAGCGAAATCCATAGTTATTCTTTCCCACTTCCACTGTGGAATCTTCATTTGGTGAAGTAACCAGGGCGACAACCGGTGCTCGGCCTTGACTGTGACAAGTCGACACTTACCCACAAACTTCGGTCACCTCCTTTTTCGGACTTACCACGAGCAATTCCACGAGATCCTTATACATTTTGCTACCTCCGGGATGCATAAGCGTAGGGTCTGCTATGAGCATCTGAAGAATCTTTTGCCTCAATTCAGCATCTCCGGCATACAAGCCTTCCCCGAAAACACGGCACCCACCCCATCACACAAGTCAGTAACCCTTCAAACCATCATTACGCACTTGTGTCCTCTGCGCTTTCGTAACCTCATCCAACAGAATCTGTTTTCTGGATCTGCTCAATCCAAGTAGGCAACACCCGCACTCTGCGAGAATACTCCGTCGTCAAACAAACTCAAGTGAGCAAATAACGCTCTCAAATCAGAAACAACATTACGGCTCAACGCATACGCCACAACGTTAGCCTTGCGGATGATACTCAATTGAGCAATCGTAGTCTTTTAGCGACTCAATCCATCTGCTGTTGTCTCGATTCAAGTCTTTACGAGTCGGAAGGTACTTGAGACTCTTATGGTGCAGTAGAGACTATCGATCTCTCTCCGTACAAGTAATGCCTCCATATCTTTAAGGCAAATATTACATTGCTAACTCCGGATCGTCGTGGGATAATTGCCCTCGTGTGGCCTCATTGCTAGGGATGCGTAAGCCACAACCTTCCCTTCTTGCATCAGCACACAACCCAAACCCGTATGTGATGCATCGCAGTACACTGTGAATTCCTTACCAGCCTCAGGTTGAATCAGAACCGGAGCTTCAGTCAAAATCTTCTTTAACTTATCGAAGCTCTCCTGCTGCTTCTCAGTCCAAATAAACGGAACTCCCTTTCTCAATAATTTGGTCATTGGTGCTGCGATCAATGAGAAACCCTCTACAAATCTTCGGTAGTATCCTGCCAAGCCCAGAAAACTCCGAATCTCCGCTACTGACTTAGGCGGCTTCCACTCCAAAACCGCTTCTATCTTACGGGGGTCCACTCTAATCCCCTCAGCCGACACTACATGACCCAAGAATGTCACCTCCACGAGCGAACTCGCATTTATGAACTTAGATAGCGCCAAGCTTTCTCCTTAGAATCTACAATACCACCCGTAAATGAGCATCATGCTCCTCCTCGATCCTTGAGTATACCAAGATGTCGTCGATAAAACCACCACGGCCCGATCTAGAAATCTTGTTGGAACACCCTATTCATCGATCCATGAAAGGCTGCCGGTCGTTAGGCAATCCGAACGGCATAACCAAGAACTCAAAGTGCCCATACCGAGTACGAAATGCCGTCTTACGAGATATCCACCTCTTTTACCTTCAATGGTGATACCTGGACCTTAGGTCGATCTTGAGAAAACCGGCGCCCCTTCGGTGATCAAACAAGTCATCTATCCGAGGTAGTGGATATTTGTTTTGATTGTCGACTTATTAGGTTAAGCGGTAGTCTATGCACATCCGCATAGTCCGTCTTTCTTCTTTACAAAAGTACCGGCGCTCCCATGGCGAAATACTTGGCTTTGATAAAGCCTCGGTCCAATAACTCCCGGATTTGAGCCTTAAGCTCCACTAATTCTTTAATGCCATCAATGGAGCAATGGATCTTGGCGCGATTAGGTAACAGATCTATTCAGAACTCTACCTCCCGATCGGTGGCAAACCGGAAGCTCCTCGAAACACATCCACAAATTCCCCAACCGTCCAGAATTACCTCCACAATGAGACTCCTTAGCCTCCAAGGCATACACATGTACCATATACGCTTCACAGCCCTTCCTGACCATTTTCTTGGCTTTCAGAGCAGATACCACATTGGACAGATAGTTTCTCCTATTACCGATCAGAACTACTTCATCACCCTTTGCTGTGCTCAGAACCATGCGCTTAGCCGCACAGTCCAACTTCGCCTAGTGTTTACTCAGCCAGTCCATCCCCAAAATCAGATCGAACTCCCCAAATGGCAGTTCCATCAGATCAGCCTCGAAAGATACCCCTTGGAGTTCTAGAGGTACGTCTCTATACAATTTATCTACCACTACAGAGTGACCTAGAGGGCTTATTACGGTCATCTGCCTAGAAGATATTTCAGAGTCTAAATTCATGGTCTTCACTATACTACTTGCAACATACGAATGTGTTGAACCCACATCAATTAAAGTAGTAAATGGAGAACCAAAGATTAAAACGTGTCGGTAATGGCGTCCGGTCGTCGCCCTCCTCTCGGCGCCTCGCGAAGATACACCAACCCCTACTGTCGGCCTCGGAACTACTGCACCTCGCTGCGGTGCTCCACGGCCCGACTGAATTATTACCTCCTCTCGCCATTACCTCGGCCCCTCTGCGGTGGTCCATTATTTACATGATTGATTACGTACGATTCTCTCGATGAATTCTAGCTAACTTGCGTGGGCCAGGTCCCTCACACGGTGGTCCGGTGAACCACACTCAAAACAACCTCTACCATCGGTCCAACATCCTCCTCGGTGAGCCTTTCCACAGCGGTTACATCACGGCGGTCCACGCCTAGCGACAACAAACCTACCGTGATTCACCCACTCGGTCTAGCCTTTTTTCTGCGATTGCACGACCGGAAGATCCAAAACTCCTTTTGTGACGGTTTCTATCCATACCGCCTCACGAGACTCTTTAATGCCCTCGGCAACCTTCGCTTTTCAACTAGAGCGCAAATTCACGCTCCTGCTGGCGCAATTATCGACCTTAGTCGCCTCGCAGCCATCCTCGAAACAAACGCACCTCTCATGCTCGGTAGCCACCATACCCCGCATACCGACTCGGCCTGAAAATTCGCCTCGTACTCAGCACAAATTTGCTCCCTGGACTAACCTCGAAATACTTTTCTCTGCTCATTTATGTAGTTAGCTCACGCGTATTTTTCCGATAAGCGGCGAAAATAGTCCCATGTCGGATCTTCATTTGCGGTACATTTATCACGGACCGTGAGCCACCATGGTATGACTCATCCGGAGGTGATACAATCCCTTTAACTTCTCTTGACGATTAGGTCCAGATCGTCCATGATCCGCTCTGTCGCTTCGGCCAATACTCGTGATCTTGGGAGCAACACGAGAGACACCGAAGAATTGACCCCATTTGCCGAAGTCGCTCGAGCATGATTTCCTAGCTCCTCGCCTCCACACGCTCCGGCTACCCTTTCTAAAACCAGCGGCGCCGCTGTGACCTTTGCGTCATCGCCCGATGCGCTCTGGAACTCACCACCTCCGGTGGTGGCGGAACTGTACCTCATTCTCGAACCACGACCCGTAACCTACGGGCTCGAAGCAGGTCATCCTACGCGACCCGTCCACGACCACGTCCACCCGGGTACTCATGACTAAATCTCGTCGATTAAAGAATTTTATGTATCGACCATTATTCCACTTGTGTTTAAAGCAAAGTCTTATGAATTTTTAAAGAAGCTTTGTTTCGCGAGTCCACGTGGTCCTATTAGTTTCAGTCTCTAAAGTAGTCTTACTAGCCGATAATCATATCAATCAATATCACAACAAATAGTGCAGGTACTTACAGGCGAATCCGAGTGCGGAGACTCGGTGCCATGCCCTTCAAATCATACTTTTAAAATGAATACTTGAAAACTATAGTTTTAAAACATTTTGGGCCTCGGGCCCACAAATAAAACTTTTGAACTTGGCTCGATACCACAAATGTAACACCCCAAACCCGGTCAATACACCACGGCATCATGCGGTATGCTCTGAGGAAAAAGTTTTGGGTGGTTTAGGTTGAAGTCTAGCGGTTTGGTGAAAGCAGCTAGCGAAATTTTTATTTGAGGAAAACTTCGATTAGGTTTTGATTAAAAATCGATGATGTATTTGAAGACCCAAAAGTTTTGAAATTTATTCCGATGTGTAGGTAAAACTAGTTTATTTCGTTTTGAAGCTTAAGTTATTTCTTATTGTCACTAAAACATTTTTGACTTAGTAGAAAATCATATTTAAATTAGAAAAACCATTTGATTTCACTTAATCCCAAGTTATAGTATGATACCCGATGGTATAGTTTAAAACATCATTTTTGAAGTTTTGAAAACATTGTCTTTCAAGTTTTAGCACATTTCACTTAATTAGTTTGTTAAAGCATATTGAAAATCTACTTAAACATAACATATCAAAAACATAATTTAAGAGGCCATATACAAACCCAAATATAACAAAATAGAAATAAACCAGCTAGTGTACCAAATTTTATAAAAGAAGTCCGAGCAATCTTTATTTCGGTATGGCATGAGCACCTCGAGTCCATCCGGCTCCATGTCCGCGTCTAAGTGTCACTGAAAAGTCAAAGGAGAGAGAGTGAGTCTCAAGACTCGGTGTATAATTCCTCCCCAGTATAACATGCCAACACACATATCATAAGAATAATGCGATAATGCACCGTTCCTAACCAACCATATCGCTTTTCTACCGTGTGGTACCAAACCACTTGGTGGTGCCAAACCACCGTGACCCAAAGTCACGATATCCATCTTGTGGTACCAAACCCTTTGGTGACCAAGTCACAACTAATCCAATGATGGGGCCAACCCATCGTGTGATACCAAATCACTAGCGAGGCGATCCCATATCTCATAAGTGGGGCCAACCCACGGTGGAATTAACCACGGGGATGAGTCGCAATGAGGTGCCAAACCTCGGTGTCCCAAAGACACAATGTGATACCAAATCACCGTGACCGTAGTCACAAATCCGATGATGGGGCCAACCCATCGTGTGATACCAAATCACCGGCGTCGATCCGTATAATCAATGTGGGGCCAACCCATGTGGTACTAAGCCACCGGGGCCGAGGCGCCGAGGTGCCAAACCTCCGTGACCCAAAGTCACAAAATATCATTGTGGTACCAAACCACCGGAGGTGCCAAACCTCCGGTATCCCAAAGACACGGATATCATACTCCTCCTCCTCTCATATCACCCAAACACATAACATACTAGATGCAAAATCGTGCAATCATGCTATCATGCTCACATGCTTAATATGGCATCTCAAAGTATCAACAATCATGATATCATCATCATCACATAACTCATAATGAAACGGACTTACCGAATCCGTATCCATACCTCAATGGGTATCGAGATAATCAATCGCCTTTGTTTCACTTACACAACAAAGTTATCACATTATTAAGTTAAGGCGATTGTGTTAGTTTACACACTGAATTAGCGAAGGTATTAATCCTAAAATCGATTTACGTCCCTCGACCACTTCTACAACTCGAATCCTACAATCGGCCAGCGAATGGATTAACCATCATACCATTCGCCACAAGCATTAAACCAAAAGGGTTTATAAAATAGTCCTTACCTTGCAAGCGTTTGGCTTCCTACCAAACCCGAACCACAAAGGTTTCTCTTTTAACAAGGCCTCCACCTAAAAAGAAAATCCATTAATCCATTGAGACTTGCTTTAACGAGGCTAAAAGAATGGACTAACAAAATACTCCTCTTACCACCACTTAACAATCGGCTAAAAGAGTTGGAAGACTCCTCTTGATTATTTCCAAAGTCCAAAGACCCTATCTGAAAAGATTAAACAAGAAGTTAACACCTTTTTAACCCATACCGATATCAGCCCTTAACATACCAAGAATTGGTAAAATACCGAGAGAAAGAGAAATGGCCATTAGCCAACACTTACTCACTACCAAGCGATTGAAACCAGCACCTAACAACCACCAATAATCGGCCTACCAACTACTAACGGAGGAAAAGGATTACCATGTGGTTTTGGAAAAAAACGAAAGTAAAGAAAGATGAATGGAGGGTCACCTTGGTTTTGAATGAAAAGAAGCAAAGAAAAAGGTTTGGGGAGTGGAGTTTGGCTAGCACCCTTGATCAAGAAAAGAAGAGCTTTAGAGAAAAACAAAGAAGGAAAAGCGGCAAGGGTGGTAGTAAGGTGCGACTAATAGGTTTTGACAAAGAAAGAAAAATAAAGAAAAGATGAATGGATGAATATAGCTTTCGGTTTGTGTGAAAGAAAGAGAAAAGAATTTGAAAAGGGATACTAGGGTCGGCTTTGTTCAAGTACAAAAAAAGAATAGAAGAGAAATGCAAAAGAACTCTCGGCTCACCAAGTTTAGAGATGCAAAACAATTTTTGTCGAAAAGCTCCTTGAGCATTCGGCTCTAGCTGAAAAAAAGAAGAAGAAGAAGTGTCTTGCAAATTTTGGCTCGTTTTTGACTAGGAGAAACTTGCTTACCCAAAAGAGCTTTGACCGAAAGGTAGGAAAAAGGACACCAAAGCCAAAAGAAATTTCGGCAAAGATGAGAGCACTTGGGTTCGGCTTCCAAAATGAAAAAAAAAAACAAAGAGATTCGACTTAGGCTATTGCAAGTGACCGAAAATTACACATGCCAAAAGGCAATTTCGCTCACTCCAATTACCAACCGCCACACATCCCTTTCCCCAAACTCTCACCAAATCCGCCAAATCTCCCCATTTACTCCCACACCACCAATTCAAATCCATGACCAAGTCTCCTCCTACTTTCACTCTCCACCCCTCTTTTGAATGTGAAGACTAAGTCAAGCTAGAGTTCAAGTTGCCTTCTACCTCTTCCTCCATGCCGTCCAAAATGGGAGCCAAAAGGGGTGGGATTCTCGCGACTTGAACACAAGACCTCCCCCTTGTAGATGACGCCACACACACACTCTCCATATGGCGCATGCTTGCCACCTTACTAGCTCCTTATTTGTGTTATAAATTCACTTAATTTAATTAAAAACCCCATCTCCTTCAGCTCCTATCCCCTAAAGCCCAAAACAAAAATTTTCCACCTACCCAGGCACACTCCTAGCCTTCATCTAAGCCCCGAAACCATGCAAACAACATAATAGCTCACCAATAATCATGCAACAATGCCAAAAATAAATTAACCCCCTTAACCCGGGATATTACATTACGAGGTATTACCAGTCCAGTCACAACACATAAAGCATACGTTATTACAACAATAAGTATTTATTCCTGAAATTTCCAACTATAGAAACAGTCGACCATCCTAACCTACAACACTACACTCACGCTGCGCACTCTGATTCTAAAACAGTAATACACTTTCTAATTTAAGCTTGGAACCGCTTCATACAACCAAATATCTAATACAGAAGCAAACAGATATTTAACACTCGTACATAAAAATTTTCCATTCAAACATCACATCCAAAACATACACAAAATAATTACAGTTATTATAGCATATAATAACAAGTAAGTGGACTTACGGATTTGGTGCCGAGACTCGGGTGCCATACTTCCAATAAAGATAGTTTTTTTTTAAAACCAAATTTCAAATAACCTTGAAAAAATATTTTTGAACCCACTCCACAGTCAAGTTTTGTAACCTAGGCTCTGATACCAATATCGTAACACCCCAAACCCGACCTAGAAGTTAGCCCGAATTTGGCATGTCACATTGATGGAACTTGAAAAGCTAAACAATTGTTTAGAAAAGTTCTATCAGATTTTTGAAATTCGAGTTCGTTATTTGATTGAGAAAACGTGATTTACTAAATGACCGTTTAAAAGTTGTTATTTGAAAAACTGTTTTGTTATGAAAGTTGAACTTGTATCGTTGTGTAAACATGATACTTTAGAAAACGATTGCTAATGTTTTAAGAAAACCCCATATTTATAAGTTTAACAGTTATAAATGAAAACTTAGAAAAAAATAAACCAATGGCCTTAATAAAAAATATTAACCCAAAATAAATAATTTGAAAGAAAAGGAAACAATCGAAATTACTAAAGTTCACGAGCAGTATCTCCAATGTATAGCCACCATCGAGTCCTCCACGGCTCCCAATCCTCAATCGTTGGGAATTACCTGAAACATTTAATAAAAATAGTGGGGTGAGTTTACGAAAAATCAGTGTGTACAACCCTCATCTGTAAGAACATGCATCACAATAATTCAGGCCGAAGCCCATTACAGTAACGGTGGCAATTAGGCCTTAGCCAAAAATAGCCTCGGTTGAGCCTTAACCCATATCATATGTCACATATCATATATATAAATCTGGGCCTAAGCCCATCTCAATAGTATAATCCATATATGCAATGCAATAATGCCCATACCAACCGAACACTCCGTCTCTTGTCCAACCGCTCACTCCTGTGGGGATTTAATCAACCTACCCATCCGAACACTCCTTATGTAACACGGTTCCTTATGTTACCTTAACGATAAAGCATAAGCGCCGATGGCTAAAAAGCCTCAGTGGATCCACAGTCGTCAAGCGACCATGCAATCCTATTAGCACTTCCCCTTTATTAATAATCCCAACCCCATGCAATATGCCGTCTATGCCATGCTCAATCATTAGACGTGTATGCAAAATGGACATGCTCAGTAACAATTATTTAAACATGTAATAAAATCATATCAGTCATACAACCACAATCAAATTAGACCACTCATTGCACAAGTCGATCATTTACCTACAAGGGCAAATCAGTCATTTTACCCTATAAGTGTATTTCAGTAATTTCACCCTATAGGGGTAGTTCGGTAATTCTACTCATAACCCATCCATGCATGCAACACATCTCAAACTTAATCAATCATACAATTAGCATATACAAAGCTAGTACTACCACGAGGGTACAACGGTCATTTTATTATATAGGGGTAAAATGGTAATTTTGCAAACCGAGGGTATTTCAGTAATTTTGCAAACCAGGGGTATTTCGATAATTTTACGAATTAGGGGTATTATAGTAATTTTACAAACTGGGGGTATTTCGATAATTTTAAAAACTAAAGGTATTTCGATAATTTCGTAAGCTAGGGGTGTTTTAGTAATTTTACAAATTAGGGGTATTTTAGTAATTTTGTAAATCGGGGGTATTTTGGTAATTTTACAAATCGGGGGTATTTTGGTAATTTTATAATCTAGTGTATTTTAGTAATTTCACAAATGAGGGTGTTAACGACCCAACAAAAGGTCCACTGTCACCTCAAACGGCTCGTGTAGCCCACTTTGCCCAAACCTAGCCACATAAATGAGATTCACATAGTCTAGTTCACTATCTACTACTCAATCATACAATTTACACATATGAGCCCTTGGGCCCATTGGGCCCACTTGCCCCCTTTCGGGCCATCATGGCCCAACAGCCCACACCCAAAAGAACACTACTGATGGCCTCAACTATCGTGTTGAGGACCCACACGTGTGCACGCACACTCGTGTGGTTACCATCGCCGTGTGACCGACTTATCGGCATTTGCCGCTCTACAACTATAGTGGAGAGAGTACACACCTGATAGGAATGACTAAGCTGCTAATCCACGCTCCGAGCACTCCTATGCCCAACGCCCACCAAGGTATGTTTTCTCTCCAATCATAGATAGCTCTATATATAGCTATCTTCTCACCTTCCTTCTTTGTATCTTTCCGATGTGGGATCCCTCCGTCAGTAGAGTTTAAATCCAACTCAAACTCTTCCCGTCCAATCCACAAAATAAATAATCCATTGCTTTCCATGAAATTCGAACCCAGGCTCCCTTGTAGCACAATCCACGCCACTAACCACTTTACCAACTAGCTCCTTGTGTCTAAAACCATGTGCAACTAAATATAACCCTATGGCAAAATTCTAAAGTCTATATAAAACGAAAACCAAAATGCAAGAGCCAAGGCTTGAACCTTGGACCTCATTCCTTCCTTGAGGCGTCACCCCCTTGTCTCTTATGTGGCATCACTTTGCCACTACACCACACACTCCACTTGTGTCTTTTTCCTCCACATTTAATTCTTAAAGCCTACTACTAACTCCTAGGGCTTTCTTCACCTAAAACCAAAATTTTCCCTAAGGCCTAACTTGAACTCGGGACTTCAGGGATGCCCCCTAACCTTCCAAAATCACTCACCTAATAGATCTAACTTGCGCTAATACCGTTCTCTTATTCCCAAAAATTTTAAATGCTCCTATGCCTAAAGCCCAATGTGCCTAATCCTACTAGGCCCAACTTTGGGATGTTACAAATCTACCCTCCTTAAAGAAATTTTGTCCTCGAAATTTCCAGCTATAGAAACAGTCATACATCCTAACCTACAACACTACACTCACGCTGCACACTTTGATTCTTAAACAGTAACACACTTTCTAACTTAAGCTTGGAACCTCCTCACACAACCAAATATCTAATATAGAAGCAAAACGATATTTAACACTCACACATAAAAATTTTCCATTCAAACATCACATCCAAAACATACACAGAATAATTACAGTCACTATAGCATATAATAATAAGTAAGGGGACTTACAAATTTGGTGCCGGAGACTCGGGTGCCATACTTCCAATACAGATAGTTTTTTTTTTAAAACCAAATTTCAAATAACCTTAAAAAATAATTTTGAACCTACTCCACAGCCGAGTTTTGTAACCTAGGCTCCGATACCAAAATTGTAACACCCTAAACCCATCATAGAAGTTAGGCCCAAATCTGGCGTGTCAAATTGAAGGAAGTTGAAAAGCTAAGCAATTGTTTAGAAAAGTTTTATCAGATTTTTGAGCTCCGAGTTCGTTGTTTGATTGAGAAAATGTGATTTACTAAATGACCGTTTAAAAGTTGTTATTATTTTAAAAACTATTTTGTTATGAAAGTTGAACTCAGATCGTTATGTAAACATGATATTTTAGAAAGCGATTGCTAATGTTTTAAGAAAACCCCATATTTATAAGTTTAATAGTTATAAATGAAATCATAGAAAAAATAAACCAATGGCCTTATTACAAAATATTAACCCAAAATAAATAATATGAAAGAAAAGGCAAAAATCGAAATTGCTCAAGTTCACGAGCAGTATCTATGATGTATAGCCACCCCGAGTCCTCCGCGGCTCCTAATCCTCAATCGTTGGGAATTACCTGAAATATTTAATAAAAAGAGGGGGTGAGTTTACGAAAACTCAGTGTGTACAACCTTCATCGGTAAGAACATATATCACAATAATCCAGGCCGAAGCCCATTACAGTAACGGTAGCAATTGGGCCTAAGCCAAAAATAGCCTCGGTTAAGCTTTAACCTATATCATATGTCACATATCATATATATAAATATAGGCCTAAGCCCATCTCAATAGTATAATACATATATGCAATGCAATAATGCCCATACCAGTCAAACACTCCGTCTCCTGTCCAACCGTTCACTCCTGTAGGGATTTAATCGACCCACCTATCTGAACACTCCTTATGTAACACCGTTGCGGCATTACCTTAACAGTGCAGCATAATTGCTCAGTGGCTAAAAAGCCTCGGTGGATCCCCAATCGTCAATCGACCATGTAATCCTATTAGCACTTCCCCTTTATTAATAATCCCAACCCCATGCAATATGCCGTGTATGCCATGCTCAATCATTACACATGTATGCAAAATGGACATGCTTAGTAACAATTATTTAAACATGTAATAAAATCATATCAGTCATACAACCACAGTCAAATTAGATAACTCATTGCACAAGTCGATCATTTACCTACAAGGGCAAATCAATTATTTTACCCGATAAGGGTATTTCAGTAATTCCAACCTACAGGGGTAGTTTGATAATTCTACTCATAACCAATCCATGCATGCAACGCATCTCAAACATAATCAATCATACAATTAGCATATACAACGCTAGTACTACCACGAGGGTACAACAGTCATTTTATTATTTAAGGGTAAAATACTAATTTAGCAAACTGGGGGTATTTCGATAATTTTACAAACTAGGGATATTTCGGTAATTTTTGTAAACTAGGGGTATTTTGGTAATTTTGCAAACCGGGGGTCTTTCGATAATTTTACAAACTAAGGGCATTTTAGTAATTTTGTAAGCTAGGGATGTTTTGATAATTTTACAAATTAGGGGTATTTTAGTAATTTTATAAATTGAGGGTATTTCAGTAATTTTACAAATCAGGGGTATTTTGGTAATTTTATAAACCAGGGGTATTTTGGTAATTTTGTAATCCAAGGTATTTCACTAATTTCACAAATAAAGGTGTTAACGACCCAACAGAAGGTCCACTGTCGCCTTGAACGACTCCAGTATTCTAAACAGAGATAATGATGCGAATGGGCCTAAGGCCCAAGTGGGCCCACACACTCGGGTGGTGCACTTAGCCCAAACCTAGCCACATAAATGAGATTCACATAGTCTAGTTCACTATCTACTACTCAATCATACAATTTACTCATGTGGGCCCCGGGCCAATTGGGCCCACTTGAACCCTTTCAGGCCATCGTGGCCCAATAGCCCACACACACAAGAACACTATTGATGGCCTCAACTATCGTGATGAAGCCCCACACATGCACTCGCACACTCGTATGGTTACCATCGCCGTGTGACCGGCTTATCGGCATTTGCCGCTCTACAACTACAGTAGAGAGAGTACACACCTGATAGGAATGACTAAGCTGCTAATCCACGCTCCAAGCACTCCTATGCCCAACGCCCACTAGGGTATGTTTTCCCTCCAATCATAGATAGCTCTATATATAGCTATCTTCTCACCTTCCTTCTTTGTATCTTTTCGATGTGGGATCCTTCCGTCAGTAGAGTTTAAATCCAACTCAAAGTCTTCCCGTCTAATCCGTAAAATAAATACTCCATTGCTTTCCATGAGATTCAAACCCAGGCTACCTTGTAGCACAAACTACGTTGCTAACCACTTTACCAACTAGCTCCTTGTGTCTAAAACAATGCGCAACTAAATATAACCCTATGGTAAAATTATAAAGTCCATATAAAAAGAAAACCAAAGTGCAAGAGCCAAGACTTGGACCTTGGACCTCATTCCTTCATTGAGGTGTCACCCTCTTGTCTCTTATATGGTGTCATTTTGCCACTACACCACACACTCCGCTTGTGTCTTTTTCCTCCCCGTTTAATTCTTAAAGCCTACTACTAACTCCTAGGGTTTTCTTCACCTAAAACCAAAATTTTCCCTAAGGCCTAACTTGAACCCGGGACTTCAGAGATACCTCCTAACCTTCAAAAATCACTCACCTAATAGATCCAACTTGCACTAATGTCGTTCTCTTATTCCAAAAAATTTTAAATGCTCCCACGCCTAAAGCCCAATGGGCCCAATCCTAACAAGCCCAACTTTGGGATGTTACAAATATCCCTCCTTAAAGAAATTTCGTCCTCGAAATTTCTAGCTATAGAAACAGTCGCACATCCTAACCTACAACACTACACTCACGCTGAGTACTTTAATTCTAAAACAGTAATACACTTTCTAACTTAAGTTTGGAACCGCTTCATACAACCAAATATCTAATACAGAAGCAAACAGATATTTAACACTCATACATAAAAAATTTCCATTCAAACATCACAACCAAAACATACACAGAATAATTACAGTCAATATAGCATATAATAATAATGGGACTTACGGATTTGGTGCTGGAGACTTGGGTGCCATACTTCTAATAAAGATAGTTTTTTTTAAAACCAAATTTCAAATAACCTTGAAAAAATATTTTTGAACCCACTTCACAGCCGAGTTTTATAACCTAGGCTCTGATACCAAAATTGTATCACCGTAAACCTAGCCTAGAAGTTAGGCTTGAATCTAGTGTGTCACATTAAAGGAAGTTGAAAAGCTAAGCAATTGTTTAGAAAAGTTTTATTAGATTTTTGAACTCCGAGTTCGTTGTTTGATTGAGAAAAATGTGATTTACTAAATGACCGTTTAAAAGTTGTTATTATTTTGAAAAACTATTTTGTTATGAAAGTTGAACTTTTATCGTTGCGTAAACATGATATTTTAGAAAATGATTGCTAATGTTTTAAGAAAACCCCGTACTTATAAGTTTCACAATTATAAATGAAAACTTAGAAAAAAATAAACAAATGGCCTTATTACAAAATATTAACCCAAAATAAATAATCTAAAAGAAAAGGCAAAAACTGAAATTACTAAAGTTCACGAGCAGTATCTCCGATGTATAGCCACACCCGAGTCCTCCAAGGCTCCCAATCCTCAATCGCTGGGAATTACCTGAAACATTTAATAAAAAGAGGGGGTGAGTTTACGAAAACTTAGTGTGTACAAACCTCATCGGAAAGAACATGCATCACAACAATCCATGCCGAAGCCCATTACAGTAACTATGGCAATTGAGCCTTAGCCAAAAATAGCCTCGGTTGAGCCTTAACCCATATCATATGTCACATATCATATATATAAATCTGGGACTAAGCCCATCTCAATAGTATAATCCATATATGCAATGCAATAATTCCCATACCAGCCAGACACTCGGTCTCCTGTCCAAGCGTTCACTCTTGTGCGGATTTAATCGACCCACCTATCCGAACACTCCTTATGTAACACCGGTTGCGGCATTACCTTAACGATGTAGCATAACTACTCGGTGGCTAAAAAGCCTCAGTGGATCCACAGTCATCAAGCGACCATGCAATCCTTTTAGCACTTCTCATTTATTAATAATCCCAACCCCAGGCAATATGTCGTGTATGCCATGCTCAATCATTAGACGTGTATGCAAAATGGACATGCTCAGTAACAATTATTTAAACATGTAATAAAATCATATCAGTCATACAACCACAATCAAATTACACAACTCATTGCATAAGTCGATCATTTACCTATAAGGGCAAATCAGTCATTTTACCCTATAAAGGTATTTCTGTAATTCCACCCTACAGGGGTTGTTCGGTAATTCTACTCATAACCAATCCATGCATGCAACGCATCTCAAACATAATCAATCATACAATTAGCATATACAACGCTAGTACTACCAGGAGGGTACAACGGTCATTTTATTATTTAGGGGTAGAATGGTAATTTCGTAAACTTGGGGTATTTGGTAATTTTGTAAACCAGGGGTTTTTCGATAATTTTACGAACCAGGTGTATTTTAACAATTTTGCAAATCGGGGTATTTCGATAATTTTGCAAACCAGGGGTATTTCGGTAATTTTGCATGCTAGGGTTGTTTCGATAATTTTACAAATTAGGGGTATTTCAGTAATTTTATAAATTGGGGGTATTTCTGTAGTGTTACAAACTAGGGGTATTTTGGTAATTTTACAAATCGGAGGTAGTTTGGTAATTTTGTATTCAGGGTATTTTGATAATTTCACAAATCAGGGTGTTAACGACCCAACAGAAGGTCCACTGTCGCCTCAAACGACTCAAGTATTCTAAACAGAGATAATGATGTGATTGGGCTTAAGGCCCATTCTCAGCCCAAGTGGGCCCACAGACTTGTGTGGCGCACTTAGCCCAAACCTAGCCACATTAATGAGATTCACATAGTCTAGTTCACTATCTACTACTCAATCATACAATTTACTCATATGGGCCCTCGGGCCCATTTGGCCCACTTAGCCCCTTTTGGGATATCGTGGCCCAATAGCCCACACCCACAAGAATACTATTGATGGCCTCAACTATCGCGTTGAAGCCCCACACGTGCGCTCGCACACTCGTTTGGTTACCATCGCCGTGTGACCGGCTTATCGACATTTGTCGCTCTACAACTATAATAGAGAGAGTACACACCTGATAGGAATGACTAAGCTGCTAATCCACGCTCCAAGCACTCCTATGCCCAACGCGCACCAAGGTATGTATTCTCTCCAATCCTAGATAGCTCTATATATAGCTATCTTTTCACATTCCTTCTTTGTATCTTTCCGATGTGGGATCCTTCTGTCAGTAGAGTTTAAAGCCAACTCAAACTCTTCTCGTCCAATCTGCAAAATAAATACTCCATTGATTTCCATGAGATTCAAACCTAGGCTCCTTTGTAGCACAATCCACGACACTAACCACTTTACCAACTAGCTCCTTGTGTCTAAAACCATGCGTAACAAAATATAACCCCATGGCAAAATTCTAAAGCCCATATAAAAAGAAAACCAAAGTGCAAGAGCCAAGACTTAAACCTTGGACCTCTTTCCTTCCTTGAGGAGTCACCCCCTTGTCTCTTATGTGGCGTCATTTTGCCACTACACCACACACTCCGCTTATGTCTTTTTCCTCCACATTTAATTCTTAAAGTCTATTACTAACTCCCAGGGCTTTATTCACCTAAAACCAAAATTTCCCTAAAGCCAAAGTTTGAACCCGGGACTTCATAGAAGCCCCCTAACCTTCCAAAATCACTCACCTAATAGATTCAACTTGCACTAATTCCATTCTCTTATTCCCAAAAATTTTAAACGCTCCTACGCCTAAAGTCCAATAGGCCCAATCCTACTAGGCCCAACTTTGGGATGTTACAAATCTACCTTCTTTAAAGAAATTTTGTCTCGAAATTTCTAGCTATAGAAACAGTCGCACATCCTAACCTACAACAGTACACTCACGCTGCGCACTCTGATTCTAAAACAGTAATACACTTTCTAAGTTAAGCTTGGAACCGCTTCAAACAACCAAATATCTAATACAGAAGCAAATAGATATTTAACACTCATACATAAAAATTTTCCATTCAAACATCACATCCAAAACATACACAGAATAATTAAAGTCAATATAGCATATAATAGTAAAGGGACTTACGGATTTGGTACTGGAGACTCCGGTGCCATACTTCCAATAAAGATAGTTTTTTTTTAAAACAAAATTTCAAATAACCTTGAAAAAATATTTTCGAACCCACTCCACAGCTGAATTTTGTAACCTAGGCTCTAATACCAAAATTGTAACACCCCAAACCCGGCCCAGAAGTTAGGCCCGAATCTGGTGTGTCACATTAAAGAAAGTTGAAAAGCTAAGCAATTGTTTAGAAAAGTTTTATCAGATTTTTAAACTCCGAGTTCGTTGTTTGATTGAGAAAATGTTATTTACTAAATGACCGTTTAAAAGTTGTTATTATTTTGAAAAACTATTTTGTTATGAAAGTTGAACTTGTATCGTTGCGTAAACATGATATTTTAGAAAATGATTGCTAATGTTTTAAGAAAACCCCGAACTTATAAATTTAACAGTTACAAATGAAAACTAAGAAAAAAATAAACCAATGGCCATATTACAAAATATTAACCCAAAATAAATAATCTGAAAGAAAAGGCAAAAAATCAAAATTACTAAAGTTCACGAGTAGTATCTCCGATGTATAGCCACCCCGAGTCCTCCAAGGCTCCCAATCCTCAATCGCTGGGAATTACCTGAAACATTTAATAAAATGAGGGGGTGAGTTTATGAAAACTCAATGTGTACAACCCTCATCGGTAAGAACATACATCACAACAATCCAAGCCGAAGCCCATTACAGTAACGGTGGCAATTGGGCCTTAGCCAAAAATAGCCTCGGTTGAGCCTTAACCCATATCATAAGTAACATATCATATATATAAATTTGGGCCTAAGCCCATCTCAATAGTATAATCCATATATGCAATGCAATAATACCCATACCAGCCAAACACTCGGTCTCGTATCCAACCGTTCACTCTTGTGGGGATTTAATTGACCCACCCATCCGAACACTCCTTATGTAACACCGGTTGTAGCATTACCTTAATTGCAAAGATAATGACTTTCGGTGGCTAAAAAGCCTCGGTGGATCCACAGTCGTCAAGCGACCATGCAATCCTATTAGCACTTCCCCTTTATTAATAATCCCAACCCATGCACTATGCCGTGTATGCCATGCTCAATAATTGCACGTGTATGCAAAATGGACATGCTCAGTAACAATTATTTAAACATGTAATAAAATCATATCAGTCATACAACCACAGTCAAATTAGGCAACTCATTGCACAAGTCGATCATTTACCTACAAGGGCAAATCAATCATTTTACCCTATAAGTGTATTTCAATAATCCACCCTATAGGGGTAATTCGGTAATTCTACTCATAACCAATCCATGCATGCAGCGCATCTCAAACATAATCAATCATAAAATTAGCATATACAACTCTAGTACTACCATGAGGGTACAACGATCATTTTATTGTTTAGGGGTAAAACGATAATTTTGCAAACTGGGGGTATTTCTATAAGTTCGTAAACCAGGGGTATTTCGGTAATTTTACAAACTAGGGGTATTTTGGTAATTTTGCTAATCGGGGGTATTTCGATAATTTTACACACTAAAGGTATTTTGATAATTTTACAAGCTAGGGGTGTTTCAGTAATTTTACAAATTATGGGTATTTTAGTAATTTTATAAATCGAGGGTATTTTGATAATTTTACAAACCAAGGGTATTTTGGTAATTTTATAAATTAGGGGTATTTTGGTAATTTTGTAATCCAGGGTAATTCGATAATTTCACAAATCAGGGTGTTAACGACCCAACAGAAGGTCCACTGTCGCCTCAAGTGACTCAAGTATTCTAAACAAAGATAATGATGCGAATGAGCCTAAGGCCCATTCTCGACCCAAGTGGGCCCACACACTCGTGTGGCCCACTTAGCCCAAACCTAGCCACATAAATGAGATTCACATAGTCTAGTTCACTATCTACTACTCAATCATACAATTTACACATATGGGCCCCCGGGCCCATTGGGCCCACTTGGCCCCTTTCGGGCCATCGTGGCCCAATAGCCTACACCCACAAGAACACTACTGATGGCCTCAACTATCACGTTAAAGACCCACACGTGTGCATGCACACTCGTGTGGTTACCATCATCGTATGACCGTCTTATCGGCATTTGCCGCTCTACAACTATAGTGGAGAGAGTACACACATGATAGGAATGACTATGCTCCTAATCCATGCTCCAAGCACTCCTATGCCCAACGCCAACCAAGGTATGTTTTCCTCCAATCATAGATAGCTCTATATTTAGCTATCTTCTCACCATCCTTCTTTGTATCTTTCGATGTGGGATCCTTTCGTTAGTAGAGTTTAAATCCAACTCAAACTCTTCCCGTCCAATCCGCAAAATAAATACTCCATTGCTTTCCATGAGATTCAAACCCAGGCTCCCTTGTACGTAATCCATGCCGCTAACCACTTTACCAACTACCTCCTTGTGTCTAAAACCATGCGCAACTAAATATAACCCTATGGAAAAATTCTTTAGTCCATATAAAAGAAAACCAAAATGCAAGAGTCAAGACTTGAACCTTGGACCTCCTTCCTTCCTTGAGGCGTCACCCTCTTGTCTCTTATATGGCATCACTTTGCCACTACACCACACACTCCACTTGTGTCTTTTTCCTCCACATTTAATTCTTAAAGCCAACTACTAACTCCTAGGGTTTTATTCACCTAAAACCAAAATTTTCCCTATGGCCTAACTTGAACCCGAGACTTCATAGAAGCCCCTTAACCTTCTAAAATCACTCACCTAATAGATCCAACTTGCACTAATACCGTTCTCTTATTCCAAAAAATTTTAAACGTTCCTACGCCTAGACCCCAATGGGCCCAATCCTACTAGGCCCAACTTTGGGATGTTACAAATCTACCCTCCTTAAAGAAATTTCATCCTCAAAATTTCCAGCTATAGAAATAGTCGCACATTCTAACCTACAACACTACACTCACGCTGTGCACTCTGATTCTAAAATAGTAATACACTTTCTAACTTAAGCTTGGAACCTCTTCATACAACCAAATATCTAATACAAAAGCAAACATATATTTAACACTCATACATAAAAAATTTCCATTCAAACATCACATCCAAAACATACACAGAATAATTACAGTCATTATAGCATATAATAATAAGTAAGGGGACTTACGGATTTGATGCCAGAGACTCAGGTGCCATAATACAGATAGTTTTTTTAAAATTAAATGTCAAATAACCTCAAAAATAATTTCAAACCCACTCCACAGCTGAGTTTTATAACCTATACTCTGATACCAAAATTGTAACGCCCCAAACCTGACCTAAAAGTTAGGCCTGAATCTGGCGTGTCACATTGAATGAAGTTGAAAAGCTAAGCAATTGTTTAGAAAGGTTTTATTAGATTTTTGAACTCCAAGTTCATTGTTTGATTGAGAAAAATGTGATTTACTAAATGATCATTTAAAAGTTGTTATTATTTTGAAAAACTATTTTGTTATGAAAGTTGAACGTGTATCGTTGCGTAAACATGATATTTTAGGAAACGATTGCTAAGGTTTTAAGAACCCCGTATTTATAAGTTTCACAGTTATAAATGAAAACTTAGAAAAAACAAACCAATGGCCTTATTACAAAATATTAACCCAAAATAAATAATCTGAAAGAAAAGGCAAAAGTCAAAATTACTAAAGTTCAAGAGCAGTACCTCCGATATATAGCCACCCCGAGTCCTCCACGGCTCCCAATCCTCAATCGCTGGGAATTACCTGAACCATTTAACAAAATGAGGGGGTGAGTTTACAAAAACTCAGTGTGTACAACCCTCATTGGTAAGAACATGCATCACAACAATCCAGGCCGAAGCCCATTACAGTAACGGTGGCAATTGGGCCTTAGCTAAAAATAGCCTCGATTGAGCCTTAACCAATATCATATGTCACATATCATATATATAAATCTGGGTCTAAGCCCATCTCAATAGTATAATCCATATATGCAATGCAATAATGCCCATACCAGCCGAACACTCTGTCTCCTCTCCAACCATTCACTCCTGTGGGGATTTAATTGACCCACCCATCCGAACACTCCTTATGTAACACCGGTTGCGCATTACCTTAATGGTACACAATAACTACTCAGTAGGTAAAAAGCCTCGGTGGATCCACAGTTGTCAAGCGACCATTCAATCCTATTAGCACTCCCCCTTTATTAATAATCCCAACCCCATGCAATATGCCGTGTATGCCATGCTCAATCATTACACGTGTATGTAAAATGGACATACGCAGTAACAATTATTTAAACATGTAATAAAATCATATCATTCATACAACCACAGTCAAATTAGACAACTCATTGCACAAGTCGATCATTTACCTACAAGGGCAAATCAGTCATTTTTCCCTATAAGGGTATTTCAGTAATTCCACCCTATAGGGGTAGTTCGGTAATTCAAATCATAACCAATCCATGCATGCAACACATCTCAAACATAATCATACATACAATTAGCATATATAACGCTAGTACTACCACGAGGGTACAACGATCATTTTATTATTTAGGGGTAAAATGGTAATTTTGCAAATTGGGGGTATTTTGGTAATTTCAAAAACTAGGGGTATTTCGGTAATTTTACAAACCAGGGGTATTTTGGCAACTTTACAAATCGGGGGTATTTTAGTAATTTTACAAATTAGGGGTATTTCGGTAATTTTACAAGCTAGGGTTGTTTCGATAATTTTATAAATTAGGGGTATTTTGATAATTTTGTAAATCGAGGGTATTTTGGTAATATTACAAATCAGGGGTATTTTGGTCATTTTACAAACTAGGGTAATTTGGTAATTTTGTAATCTAGGGTATTTCGATAATTTTACAAATTAGGGTGTTAACGACCAAACAGAAGGTCCACTGTCACCTCAAACGACTCAAGTATTCTAAATAGAGATAATGATGCAAATGGGCCTAAGCCCCATTCTCGACCCAAGTAGGCCTACACACTCGTGTGGCGCACTTAGCCCAAACCTAGCCACATAAATGAGATTCACATAGTCTAGTTCACTATCTACAACTCAATCATACAATTTCCGAGCCTATTGGGTCCACTTGGCCTCGTTTGGGCCATCGTGGCCCAATAGCCTACACCCACAAGAACACTACTGATGGCCTCAACTATCGCGTTGAAGCCCCACACGTGGACTCGCACACTCGTATGGTTACCATTGACGTATGACCGGCTTATCGGCATTTGTCGCTGTACAACTATAGTAGAGAGAGTACACACCTGATTGGAATGACTAAGTTGCTAATCCAAGCTGTGAGCACTCCTATGCCCAACGACCAGCAAGGTATGTTTTCTCTCCAATCATAGATAGCTCTATATATAGCTATCTTCTCACCTTCCTTCTTTGTATCTTTCCGATGTGGGATCCCTCCGTCAGTAGAGTTTAAATCCAACTCAAACTTTCCCTGTCCAATTCGTAAAATAAATACTCCACTGCTTTCCATGAGATTCGAACCTAGGCTCCCTTGTAGCACAATCCACGCCGCTAACCACTTTACCAACTACCTCCTTGTGTCTAAAACCATGCGCAACTAAATATAACCCTATGGAAAAATTCTATAGTTCATATAAAAAGAAAACCAAAATGCAAGAGCCAATACTTGAACCTTGGACCTCCTTCTTCCTTGAGGCGTCACCGCCTTGTCTCTTATGTGGCGTCACTTTGCCACTACACCACATACTCCACTTGTGTCTTTTTCCTCCATATTTAATTCTTAAAGCCAACTACTAACTCCTAGGGTTTTATTCACCTAAAACCAAAATTTTCCCTAAGGCCTAACTTGAACCCGGGACTTCATAGAAGCCCCTAACCTTCCAAAATCACTCACCTAATAGATCCAACTTACACTAATGCCGTTCTCTTATTCCCAAAAATTTTAAATGCTCCTACGCCTAAAGCCCAATGGGCCCAATCCTACTAGGCCCAACTTTCGGATGTTACAGTGGGAGGCACACGGCATACCCACACGGGCTTGTATCCCCTGAAACTTAGAAAAGTATTTAAATTTTGAAAAGTTTCTGTATGTGTTTCGATTTAGTCTCGATCCACATCTAGCATGTGTTTAAGGTATAGTAGGCCTCTATAAGGGACTATTTACCTATGTCTTGATGTGTTTTGATGATGATTGACTTTGTGTTGTAAATGAGATGTAAAATGATTTGATTGTTTGGTAATGCCTCATAACTCTATTCTGGCGACGGTTTTAGGTTAGGTTTGTTACATTTTATCGGTATCAGAGCTACGGTTTAGGCGATTCTCGGACTAACGTAGTGCGTCTGAGTCTAGCTATTCATGCCATAGATGAAATTACAATAGTGTGATGAATTCTGAAAGCTGAAAATATGTTTTCATATAGTAATGGATCCTGATCGAACAGTTGCTGACGACGTAGAGAGTAAAGCTCTTGCTCCTGCTCAAGGGATAGCGCCGGCCACATCTAGGCCGAATAATAGTAGTGAGAGTGGAGAGGCTAAGGATGCCTTATTTCGAATGATGAACAAGTGGTTTACGGAGTTCATTCGAATGAATCCGACTGCTCCACAACCTCTACCCCCACAAGTACCTGTTGTGCCACAAGTTGTAGATTCGATCAGACTGAATAAACCTCCTATAGATAAGATTCAAAAGTACGGGGCCAAAGAGTTTAAGGCCACATCTAAGGACGATGCTGAGCGATTCAAGTTTTTGCTTGAGAATACAATACGAGTATTTGATGAGATGTCATTGACACTTGATGATTGTATTAAATGTGTTATTTCATTGTTGAGGGATACTGCGTATAACTGGTGGAAAACATTGATATTTGTGGTTCCGAGAGAGAGAATCACTTGGTACTTCTTTCAAGTCGAGTTTAAAAAGAAGTATATCAGTCAACGCTTCATTGATCAAAAACATAAAGAGTTTTTAGAATTGAAATAGAGCCGTTTGTCTGTTACTGAGTACGAGCAGGAATTTGTAAGATTGAATCAATACGCGAGAGAATGTGTTTCGACCGAAGCTACTATGTACAAATGCTTCATAGAGGGATTGAATGAGGACATTAAGTTGTTGGTTGGAATACTCGATATAAATGAATTTGTTGTGCTAGTTGAAAGATCATGTAAAGCCGAGGAGCTCAGTAAAGAAAAGAAGAAAGCTAATTCTGAAGCTCGTGATGAAAGAAAAAAATCAATGAGTAAGTTTTCTCAACCTTCTGCAAAGAGATTTAGACATGCAAGCAATCATTCAAATCCTTTGTTTGGACATTCAAGTAGAGATCATTCGAGACAAAGTGTTGGTCCACAAACCCAAGATCCGATTGAATCAAGTGTTGGCAACGTCAAAAGTAGTAAACCTGGGTGTAGACAATGTGGGAGACGACATGTGGGAGAGTGTTGGGGCAAGTATAATAATAGAACATGTTATAAGTGTGGATCACGAGATCATTTTATTCAAGATTGCCTAAGGATGATCAAAGAGGAAAATGTTCAGAATGAAAGATCGAGTAATGTGATGGTTATGGGTAGACTACCCAGAAACACCAGAAAGGTGAGTGAAAGTCAGAGAGGGACAATCGATACATCTGTGAGATCAGAGGCGAGAGCTCCTACTAGAGCCTATGCTATTCAAGTGCGAGAAGAAGCATCATCTCCAGACGTCATTACTGGTACTTTTACTTTATTCGATACTGATGTGATTGCATTAATAGATCCGAGATCAACTCATTCCTATGTATGTGTGAATTTAGTATTGAATAAAACTCTACCTGTTGAGTCTATTGAATTTGTGGTTAGAGTGTCGAACCCCTTAGGTAAGTGTGTCTTGGTGGATAAGGTATACAATAATTGCCCATTGATGTTTCGTGATATATGTTTTCCTGCCAATTTGATGTTATTACCATTCGATGAGTTTGACATAATTCTGGGTATAGATTGGCTTACTCTGCATAATGCCACCGTGAATTGTAAAAGAAAGAGTATTGAATTGAGAAGTCAATATGGTGAGATAGTTCGAATTGAATCCAGTGATATGAAAGGATTATCAGCTATTGTATCAGTGATGAAAACTATGAACTATGTGAGAAAGGGTTGTGAAGCTTATTTGGAAAACGTAATTGATACAAAAGTGTCGAAAAAGAAAGTTAAGTCTGTGCCTGTAGTATGTGAGTTTTTAGACGTGTTTCTTGAAGAGTTGCCAGGGTTACCTCTGATTTAGGAAGTAGAATTTGGTATTGAATTAGTGACAGGGACCACTCCTATTTTGATAGCTCTGTATAGAATGGCACCAACGAAATTGAAAGAATTAAAGTCGCAGTTGTAGGAGTTAACTGATAGAGGATTTGCACGACCGAGTTTCTCACCCTGGGGAGCTCCTGTGTTATTTGTGAAAAAGAAAGAAGGAACTATGAGGATGTGTATTGATTATCGATAGCTGAAGAAAGTGATGATAAAGAATAAGTATCCGTTGCCTCGTATTGATGATTTATTTGATCAGCTGAGAGGAGGTACAATGTTTTCAAAGATAGACTTGAGATCAGGTTACTATCAATTGAGAGTTAAAGAATCTGATGTGCCAAAAATTACTTTCAGAACGAGGTACGGACATTACGAATTCTTAGTGATGCCTTTCAGACTAACAAATGCTCATGCAGTGTTTATGGATTTGATGAATCGGATATTTAGACCGTATTTGGATCACTTTGTAGTAGTGTTCATTGATGATATTTTGATCTATTCGTGTGATGAGATGCAGCATGCTGAGCATTTGAAAACCTTGCTACAAACCCTGCTTGAGAAACAATTGTATGCAAAGTTTAACAAATGTGAATTTTGGTTGCGTGAGGTTGGTTTCCTGGGACATTTTGTATCAGCTATCGGGATACGAGTTGATCTGAGTAAAATTTATGCTATACTAGAATGGAAGTCTTCGAGAAATGTGTCTAAAGTCCTTAATTTTCTAGGATTAACGGGATATTATAGGCGGTTTGTGAAAGGATTCTCTATGATTGCGACTCCATTGACGAAGTTGTTACAGAAAGATGTTAAATTTGAGTGGTCAGAAAAGTGCCAGCAGAGTTTTGAATAGTTGAAAGTGTTGTTGACAGAGGCGCCAGTGTTAGTTCAACCCGAATCAAGAAAAGAGTTCATAGTTACAGTGCTGATGTAAGAAGGGAAAGTCATTGCTTACGTTTTGAGATAGTTAAAACCGCATGAAAAGAACTACCCAACGCATGATCTTGAATTGGCTGCGATTGTGTTCGCATTGAAGATTTGGCGTCACTATCTATTTGGAGAGAAAAATCACATCTATACTAATCATAAGAGTTTAAAGTATTTGATGACTCAGAAAGATTTGAACTTGGGACAAAAAGAATGGTTAGAATTGTTGAAAGATTACAAACTTGTGATTGATTACCACCCAGGTAAAGCTAATGTTGTAGCTGATGCTTTGAGTTAGAAATCATTATATGCTTTGCGAGCTATGAGTACTTAGATAGATCTGTGTGATGATAGTGCGATTATTGCTGAATTGAAAGTAAAGTTGATGTTTGTACATCAGATTTGTGATGCTCAGAAAAGTGATGTGGAAATGATGGCTAAATGAACTCAATGTGAATCGAATGATGAGTCAGAATTTTTAGTAGATGGTGATGATTGTTTGAGATTTAGAGATAGGATTTGTGTTTCAAGAAATTCAGAGTTGATTCAAACGATTTTGAATGAAGCTCACAATAGTCATTTGACTGTACATCCGGGGAGTACGAAGATGTATAATGATCTGAAATAGTTCTATTGGTGGCATGGTATGAAACGAGACATCTCTGACTTTGTGTCGAAATGTTTAATTTGTTAGCAAGTTAAAGCTGAACATCAAGTTCCGTCTAGATTGTTACAACCTATTATGATTCCTGAATGGAAATGGGAGAGAATTACGATGGACTTTATGTCGGGTTTGCCTTTATCTCCGATTAAGAAAGATGCGATCTGGGTGATAGTTGATAGATTGATGAGCTCACTTCATTCTAGTGAGAATAGATTTTTCACTCAATATATTGGCTGAATTATATATTGATGAGATTGTGAGATTGCACGGAGTACCACTATCAATAGTGTCTGACAGAGACCCGAGATTTACCTTATGATTTTAGAAGAAATTGCAAGATGCTTTACGCACAAAATTGCATTTCAGTACTGCTTTTGATCCGCAAACGGATGGTCAATCCGAGCGAATCATTCAGATTCTCGAAGACATGTTGAGATGTTGCATACTTGAATTTGGAAGTATGTGGGAAAAGCATTTATTGTTGATTGAGTTTGTGTATAACAACAGTTTTAAATCTAGTATCAAAATGGCACCATATAAAGCTCTTTATGGTCGAAAGTGTCGAACTCCATTGTATTGGACTGAACTGAGTGAGAACAAGATTCACGGTGTAGGCCGTGTGTCCCTTGCACTAATTTAGAGGACAATTCATCACATGGGCTAGCACGTATGATGAGGTCATAATCAGAGAGCTTCACGGGTAACGAACATGGGCATGTCTTAGGGACACACGGGTGTACCCCTTAAACAACATGGGTGTGTGGCCCTTGTTTAGGTAAAAAAATTCTAAGAGCGTTAAAGTTCCCGGTTGTTCTCCGGAACTCTCCGGATGTCAGTTTAAGGCCTTATAGGCCTATAATATGTGAGTTATGATTAAGAAGGTAAAAGTTTTTAGTTAGAAAGAAATTTTATAGCCCAAGAATACATGTTCAACTAAGGTTAAGCACGGTAATGCCTTGGATCCTGCCTCAATGTTAGAGACGGGTAAAGGGTGTTACATTCAGTGGTATCAGAGCTACGATTTAGTCGATTCTAGGACTAATGTAGTGTTAGCATGAGTCTAGCCATACATGCCATACCTAAGAGTGTTTATATAATGGTAGTGTGACGACTCCTAACAATTTGAATTGTATTTTTATATAGTTAATAGATCCCGATCCTGACTGACCTGCAGCCGATGATGCTACAAGTAATGCGCTAGCACCCACGCAAGGGACCGTGCCAGTAGAGAGTAGACTCGAGGCTTTGGGTTAGGGAGAAGAGGCCTAGAAAGCCTTTCTCCATATGATGAGTAATTGGTACACGGAGTACATTCGAGCAAATCCGAATGTTCCACCTCCTCCACCCTCTCCTATTCTTCAGCCTATCCATGTAGCGCCCCAAGTAGTAGAAGTTGTAAGAAGAGAAAAGCCTCTGATTGATAGAATTCAGAAATAAGGAGCCGAAGAATTCAGGGCTAGTAAAGATGATGATCCGGAAAGAGCTAAATTTTAGCTTGAAAATACCATTAGGGTATTTGATGAACTATCTTGCACACTTGAAGAGTGCATGAAGTGTGTGGTTTCTCTTTTGAGAGATTCCATTTATCAGTGGTGGAATACCCTTGTGTCGGTAGTACCAAGGGAAAGGATCACATGGGACTTCTTTCAAGAAGAGTTTCAAAAGAAATATATTAGTCAGAGGTTTATTGACCAGAAGAGAAAAGAGTTCTTTGAACTGAAACAAGGAAAGATGACAGTAACTGAGTACGAGTGCGAATTTGTGAGGCTCAGCAAGTACACTTGGGAATGTCTATCCTTCGAAGCCATCATGTGTAAGAGGTTTGAGGACGAACTAAATGAGGATATCAAATTGTTTATTGGTGTCCTCGAGATAAAGGGATTTGTTGTGCTAGTGGACCGAGCTTGTAAAGTCGAAGAACTAGTAAAAGAGAAAAGAAAAGTTGAGATGGAGTCTCGTGATTCAAGAAAGAGACAGTGGAGTAAGTCATTTCAGTCCTCGTCCAAGAAGTCGAGAGATTTCTCTACTTGACCGGTTACTTCAGCTGGGTTTTCAAATAGAAGCAGGTACTACATCAGTTGCTAGTGATGGCAACACTCGACCGAGTAGACCGGAGTGCCCACAATGTGGCAGACGTCATTTTGGTGAACGTCGAGCAGATGAGAAGGCTTGTTTTAGGTGTGGGTTTTTAGACCATTTTATTAGAGATTGTCCAGAGATGGATGAGAAAGAGAAGCCTCAGGATGCAAGACTAGGAGGCATTGCTAGAGGAAGACAATAGAGAAACCTGGGAAGCGGGACAAGTAGTAAGAACACACATATAGAGCAGGCTGCGAGATCTGAGGGTAAAGCGCCCGCGAGGACCTATGCCATTCGCGCTCGCGAAGAGGCATCATCTCTAATGTGATATGGATACATTTTCTCTCCATGATACTAAATTTATTGCTTTAATAGATCCGGGATCTACCCATTCATATATTTGTATGAAATTAGTATCTAGAATGAGTATTGATCATTGTTTTGTCGAGTTTTAAAATTTATAAAGAGAACAATCAAACCTGGAAACTAACTCTGACAATGACTTAAGGCAAGTGCACCTATCAAATAGTAGTATAGCTTAGGCAGGATCGGATTATTGAACCTAAAGGAACTAAAAGTACTAATACTAACCTTCTTTCTATTATCTAGCCTAAATATTAAGTGATTGGTTGTTTAATCTAAAACTAACTGATTACTAAGCCAAAGATGCAAATACAAAAAGAATGAATTGGGGAAATGCTGTTGGAAAAACTCAGTTGATTAAGACGATACCCTTAGGAAGAATCCACCTAGACTTCACTTGTTCTCTAACACTGAACCAGATGATTTATTCACTTGACTTGATCTGTAGGATTCCCTAATTTATATTAAACCCTTTCTGGAGGCGAATAACGTCTAACCTTAAGTTTATTAATTGAAATCTCTTTCTAATTAAAACCCCTAGAATCACATTAACTCGATCTATGGACTCCCATATTAGGTTTCACCCTAATCCAAAGAATCTCGTCACCCTATCCGCTTAATTATGCTAGATCTACCCTTAAGCAGGGACTTTTGCTCCACCACCTAATCACATTCAACTTGAATCAATATCCCGAAAATATTAACACAAGGATTAAGCACACATAATTAAGAACAAATCAAATATTTATCATATAGTTTAGAAAACAATAACAAGATTCATCTAGGTTTCATCCCCTTCAGGTATCTGAAGGGTTTAATTCATAACAATAAAAAAAAAACATTTAGAAGAAAAGATAAAACAAAACATGAGAAATCCCTAAAACCCCCTGAAGGAATTGAAAGAGAGATCTGCCATCTTGAGTAGAATTTCGGCTTCTTGAGATGGATCAACTGGCTATCTTCAAGTGATTCCCACAATTCTGACCTTTTCAGCTCGTCTCCTTGGCCTAGCTAACCGCTAAAGCCCTGGCAGAAGGTTTCTACCGAACTCCCTCCTTAAGTTGCCCCCTAGGGTATTTATATAGACTTTGAGATGCCTTTCTTGGCCCTTACATATCCTAATTCAAGTAGATTTCTTACTAGGGTGTTTGAATAGGCTTTGGAATGTGTTTCTTTGCCTCTAAGTACCCTATTCCGAATGAAATTGTTCTTGGTCGCGGTAGGGACACGCCCATGGTATACGCCCGTGTGAATCAATTCCAGGCCGTGGTCGAGTCTGCTGAAGAGACACGCCCTTGTGTTTCGGGGTCCAGGCTGTGTTCTAGTAATTTAATGAGGGCCCAAGCCGTGTCAATTTTGTAAGTTGGCCCAATTTGGTCTGTTTAGGCCCGTTTCTCGTTCTTTTCGTCCCTAAGTGCTTTCATGAGTATAAAACATAAAAAGAAAGGATTAAGAGCACCTTTTTACACAATTCAGGGAATAAATCATCCAAAAGTATGCTAAATGTGGGATTAAAATATGTTACATTTACGGTTTATCAAATACCCCCACACTTAAACTTTTGCTTGTCCTCAAGCAAAATTCTCAACTTACAATTAAAACGAGCTTTCCAAAATTCATAATTCTTATCAATAATGTCTCATCATAATTCATATATAATTTATACATGGATAATTTAACTCAAAGACTCCTAAAGATTCAAACAATTCTAAGTCATATATTTGTTGCATGAAAACATAAGCGTCTCCCTTTATCTAAATAATTACCTCTGATTCAAAATCGGCAAGGATTGACATCCTCACTAAAGATTCACTCAAAGCACCTCAAAGTGTTTAAGGTTCAAGAATAAGCATTCATAAGTCGAACTTGAAAAAGTAATCCCATAGGCTTGCTTGAAAATCAAATCTGCACCATAATAATATGAGATGATACCCAAATCAAAAGGTCTTTAACAGGGTTGTAACAGGGCTAGGGTTAAAGGTGTGGATAAAGGCTGAATTGTAAGGTTAAAATCAAGATTGAATTAACAAATTACCTAACTTTAGAAAAAGAATTGAACTAATAATTTGAATAATTATATCACATGAAAATTTAAAATACTAATAATGCGATCTTTTTCTTCAAGATGTTGAATTTAAATATACAAGCTCTTAGAACATAGAACTAATAATGAATATACTTCATTTTTTTTAAGAACAAATCAAATAAATACATAATATAAGAAAGAACTTTATCAACTGAAATAAAGTAATTAGGCAACTGATCAAATCAATTCTCGATAGAAGGATAGTCAAAGGAATGGTGATAACAAATACGAGCGGGGTTTTGGGTTAATATTAGCGGGTGAATCAAATAAAAGGGTTGTTAGGATCAAAGGGTTCACTAAGGGTTAATTGTGAAGGTAGGCTTTTTAGTGGAGTGAGTGGGTTAAAACCTAGGTGCCTTTATCATCTCAGTATATCAAATCAAAAATGTGGTCTTGACATGTATAATCGAGGCAAGTTCTAGAATAACAATTTAGTGTTGACACACTCATAATTAATAAAGTGAGCACGGAAAAGAATATATGCTCTATAAGGATCAAAATCTCACAAAAATTATGGGTGTTTGATATCAATCTCGTAAATTTCAAACTTCAAAGTAATATTCAGATTCAGTTCGACAACCTAGAAATTTTTTTTATTCTTGAAAAATAGACTTATCATGCTTGATTCTCTAGTATCTTAAAGTTTAAATCATAAATGCGCAATTAACTATGACTTACTCTAAAACATATCAATAAGTATCATAAATCATCAAAAATTTCATCCTAGTTAGTAATATGAGGAAATTACTTAAGAACTAGATATAATTCAGGGATTTGAGAATAATGCAGAAAGTTAGGCACTTTTACCCCCCACACTTAAGATGTACATTAGCTTCAATGTACAAAGATAGATAAATAATCATGTGATACTATAATCAAAAGATAAGAGGAGAAGTGAAACTTCCTGAATTTTTCTGGGATCACTATTCCCAGCCCGATTTGGAGGAGGAGGCGGTGGTGCTGTGGTCTATGCCAACAGTAATGTGCTAGATGAAGAAATTGGGAAACTCATGACGGATTAGCCATGAACTAATAAGAAAAATCAAAATAATCTAATTATATATATGAAGATAAGAAAGAAGATGGGAAAGAAAATGGAAAATAAACTAAATTGAAAGTAAAAGATGAATGAACTGTTAAGTCCTTATTTTCGGATGGTTCGCGAGATGGGTGTGATTCATAAGGCTATGTTGAGCCGGTGGTCGTGGTTCCGGTGTGATTCCCTAGCAGCATGAAGAACCTAAAACCAAGAAACTAGAATAAAATAAAATAAATTAAGCATAAGAGATTTAAAGTTGAAGGAAATTGAAGCAAAAGAGAAAAGTAGAATAAAAGTTAAATGGTCTCAAAGACCCTTGGCTTGTAGAGTAGCTGAAGCGGTCGGCATGAACTTCTGTAGATTGGTCTCCTTTGAGGAGACTGCACTTGGCTTTTTCCACTTCTTGGACATGGATATGTGTAGGCTCAAGAGTATAGAGACTTGTTACAGAGAAGAGAGAAATTTGAGAAAAAGAAGGTTGAAAAGAAAAGATGGGGAGTTGGTGAGAAGAAAGGGAAAGGGAGGTTGGGTTTAAATAGAGTTTTGGGGTTTAATGCTCCCCACACCCGCGGACCGTAGGCGTGTCTATTCACACAGTCATGTCGCATGGCTGTGTGTCTAGGCATGTTGGTTCACCCATGCCCGTTTTATAAATTGCCACACCCGTTGGTGATAAGTCAGTGTCATCCCCGACCGCGTCGCACGGCTGTGGCATTTTATCGGTGCCCGTGCGGTGGTGGTTGGAGTCCGTGACTCAAGATTTGATTCTCTCTGACTTGTACCTCTTCTACCATTGTCATTATGGAGATTCTATACTTCCACACGGCCACGACCACGACCGTGTGTAAGGCCATGTGACCTAGGAATCAGCGCTTTTGGTTAGTTTACAACTAGGTATTCAGATAGAAGAAAAGAAAATAAAATAAAAGAACATAAAAAAATATAAATTACTTAAGTTTAGTACTCGGGTTGCCTCCCGAGAAGTGACTCGTTTAAAGTATTAAGCTGGACTTTCCCTTTGTTTGTATAATCATAGTGGTTTGAAGGTTTGAACATCTTCCCTCATGCTGTCGATTTTATTTTCATGATAAAGTTTAAGTCGAGAAGCGTTTACCTTAAAAGTGTCAATTGTTGGATTGGTTACCTCAACTGTTCCGTATGGGATGATATTGCGTACCCCAAGAGGGATTCCTTCAGTTGTATTTGGGTCTGATGGGATGATTCGAGGATCTTCTTTGTTTATCCATACCTTATATCCTATTTTAAAGTGATTTGATGTTCCTACGAGCTCTTTTAGGGGCTCCTTTTTTTTTACGTCGTGTGGTTCCGGTTCTTCTTTAAAGTGTGTTTTCCATTCATCTGGTTTTATCAACCTTAAGGCTTCATTCCTTATATAGTTTTTCTTTATTTGCATGAGGTCTGTGATCCGGCTCAGGTCTGTGGCTTTATGGTGGATCCTATGGTGAAAGGTGAACAAATTGGTCATCGACAGAAATTACTTTCTCACCTTCATCAATTGATGTCTTGGTCGAGTCAAGAGCTTGTAGACTAATTGATTCATCACCTACACGAAGAATGAGTTCTCCTATGCCAACATCAATTTTAGTCCTGGCAGTTGCTAAAAAGGGTCTTCCTAAAATTAAAAGAATTGAATTACCATATCCTTGTCTAAGACAACAAAATCTACTGGGAAAATGAATTTATAAATTTTTACAAGAACATCTTCGATAATACCCCTAGGGATCCTAACAGTTTTATTAGCTAATTGTATACTCATTCTAGTTTGTTTTGGTTTCCCTAGACCTAGCTGCTTAAACATTTTATAAGGCATGACATTTATACTTGCCCCTAAATCAGCTAAGGCATTATCAACAGTTAGTCTACCAATTAAACATGGAATTGTAAAACTCCCTGGATCTTTTAGCTTCCGTGGTAGTCTATTTTGTAGAATTGCTGAGCACATTGCATTTAGCTCCACATGTGACTCCTCGTCTAACTTATGCTTGTTCGTCAAGAGTTGTTTTAAAAATTTTCTCGAATCTGGCATCTGTGACAGAGCTTCAAGAAGCGGTAAGTTAATATGTAATTTTTTTAAAAGTTTAAGAAACTTACCAAACTTTTCATCTGTATCGTCTTTCTTCAATGTTTTGGGATAAGGTATGCGAGGTTGGTATTCTTTGATTGTCGATTTTGGCTTCGATTACCGATTTTGGCTTTTCTTGGGTTACCTCAACTTTACCTTCTTCTACCTCACTTTCTTGTATTGAATTAGGTTCATCTAACCCTACATTTTCCTGAGCTGTTATGGCTTGGATTTGTTCCTTTGGATTAATCTCAGTGTTGCTTGGTAGACGCCCTTGCGATCATTCGGACATTCACTTTGCAAGTTGTCCAATTGACTTTGTAACTTCCCCGACTGATTTGGTAAGTTCCCTGACTTGGTTATTGATCCCTTCCATAGATGTTTGTTGGTTTTTTAGTGTAGCCTCGGTGTCTTGGAGACAGTTTTTTGTGGCTGCCATGAATTTTGTCAACATCTCTTTGAGGTTCAGCCTCTTTTCCTGTGGATAAGGGCTAATTTTGGAAATTTTAAGGAGGTTGTTGTCTTTGACTTCCTTGACCTCCCCATGAAAAATTTGGTTCCTCCAACCTGGATTATAGGTATTACTATAAGGGTTATTATTAGATATGAAATTATTACCTATAAAGTTCATCTGTTCGCTTTCTGTGTCCGGTTGGTAGGGTGGGTACTCAGGATTTGCCACAGTTCCACTTGCGTCGCACTACATCACTAGATGTACTTGCGAAGAACACAAACTATCAAGCTTTTTATTCATCATCACTACATGTGTTGATAGCATGGTTACTGCATCGAGGTTAAAAACTCTAACTGATTTTGTTGGTTTCATCCTTGTAACCTGCCACTGATAGTTATTCAGTGACATCTCTTCAATAAATTCGTAGGTGGCTTCAGGAGTTTTGTTGTTTAGGGTTCCACCGGTGGTTGAATCAATTAGTTGTCTCGTTGAGGGTTTATCACTGTTATAGAAAGTTTGAACTTGGAGCCACAAGGGTAAACCATGGTGCAGACACCTTCTCAAGAGATCCTTGTATCTCTCCCATGCATCATATAATGTCTCTAAATCCATCTGCACAAAAGAAGAGATATCATTCAGTAATTTGGCCGTTTTGACTGGTAGAAAATATTTTAATAAAAAAATTTCGTTCATTTGATCCCATGTGGTGATTGACCCTCGTGGTAATGAGTTTAACCACTGCTTGGCTTTATTCCTTAATGAAAAGGGAAATAACCAAAGACATATGGAATCATCAGATATCCCATTTATTTTGAAGGTATCACAGAACTCTAAAAAATTAGCTATATGAGTATTTAGGTCTTCGTCCTGCAAACCTTCAAATTGAACAAATTGTTGAATCATTTGTATAGTGTTAGGCATTAATTCAAAATTGTTATCAGCTATAGCAGGCCTAACAATACTTGATTATGCTCCTATTAAATGAGGTTTAGCATAATCATACATAGTATGTGGAGCATTGCTTTCTACCACATCTTATGGTGGTGGGTTACTCTCGTCCATCCCTTCAGTACGATCGGATCTTCCTTCTCGCTCCTCTTTTGTGTAATTTAGGGTTTGCCTAATTTCTTTGCGATTCCTGCCTGTAGTAGCTTTAATATCACTGTCGTATACTAGTGGTCCTTTCGGGTTCCTTCTAGTCATAAACTAGAGGTACCTGTGTTGGAAAAGAAAGGAAGAAAATTAGCAAAGTTAAAACTAAAATAAAAATAAAAATAAATTGCGAAAAAATAAAAATAATGGCTAAAGTAATAAAAATAGGGCTTTCTTAATATTTTAGTTTCTCAGAAACGGGCCAAAAACTTGATCGTTGTTTTGTCGAGTTTTAAAATTTATAAAGAGAATGATCGAACCTAGAAACTGACTCTGACAATGACTTAAGGGAAGTGCACGTATCGAACAGTAGTATAGCTTAGGCAAGACCGGATTGTCAAACCCAAATGAACTAAAGGTACTAATACTAACCTTCTTTCTATTATCTAGCCTAAATATTAAGTGAATGGTTGTTTAATCTAAAACTAACTGATTACTAAGCTAAAGACGCAAAGAAAAAAACAATGAATTTGGGAAATACTGTTGGAAAAACTCAATTGATTAAGATGATACCCTTAGGAAGAATCCACCTAGACTTCACTTATTATCTAACACTAAACCAGATGATTTATTCACTTGATTTGATCTGTAGGATTCCCTAATTTATATTAAACCCTCTCTCGAGGTGAATAACGTCTAACCCTAGGTTGATTAATTGAAATCTCTTTCTAATTAAAACCCCTAGAATCACATTAACTCGATCTATGGACTCCCATATTAGGTTTCACCCTAATCCGACAAAATCTCGCCACCTTATCTCTAGGCGCGCGATAAACTCCGCTTAATTATGCTAGATCTACTCTTAAGCAAGGACTTTTGCTCCGCGACCTAAGCACATTCAACTTGAATCAATATCCCGAAAATATTAACACAAGGATTAAGCACACATAATTAAGAACAAATCAAATATTTATCATATAGTTCAAAAAACAATAACAAGATTCATCTAGGTTTCATCCCCTTTAGGTATCTGAAGGGTTTAGTTCATAACAATAAAAGAAAACATCTATGAAGAAAAGATAAAACAAAACATAAAAAATCCCTAAAACCCCCTGAAGAAATTAAAGGAGAGATCCACCGTCTTGAGTAGAATCCCATCTTTTTGAGATGGATCAACTGGCTATCTTCGAGTTATTCCCACAATTCTGACCTTTTCGGCTCAGCTCCTTAGCCTAGCTAACCGATAAAGCCCTGGCAGAAGGTTTCTATTGAACTCCCCGCTTAAGTGCCCCCTAGGGTGTTTATATAGAATTTGAGATGCCTTACTTGGCCCCTACATATCCTAATTCAAGTAGAATTCCTACTAGGGTGTTTAGATAGGCTTTGGAATGTGTTTCTTTGCCTTTAAGTACCCTATTTAGAATGAAATTATTCTTGGCTGTGGCAGGGACACGCCTATGGCACACGCCCATGTGAATCGATTTTAGGTCGTGGTCCAGTCTGTTGAAGAGACACACCCGTGTGTTTTGGGGTCCATGTTGTGTTCTAGTAATTTAATGAGGCACGGTCGTGTGATCTTGGGCCCAGGTCGTGTCGATTTTGTGAGTTGTCCCAATTAGGTCTATTTTAGGCTTGTTTCTTGTTCTTTTCGTCCCTAGGTGCTTTCCTGAGTATAAAACATGAAAAGAAAGGATTAAGAGCACATTTTTACACAATTCAGGGAATAAATCATCCAAAAGTATACTAAATGTAGGATTAAAATATGTTACTTTTACGGTTTATCAAGTATGGCCGTAGAGTCCATGGAATTTGTGATAAAGGTGTCTAATCCTTTAGGTAAAAGTGTACTAGTTGATAAGGTATGTAAAGATTTCCCGTTGATGATTAGAAGTCATTGTTTTAAGGCAAATCTCATGTTATTTCCATTTGATGAATTTGATATAATTCTTGGCATGGACTGGTTAACCACTCATGATGTGACAGTAAATTGTGGAAAGAAATATATTAAGTTGAGATATGAAAATGGGAACACTCTTTATGTTGAATCAGATGATCAAGATAGATCGCCGGTTGAGATTTCTCATATGTCTATGATAAACCGTAAAAGAAACATATTTTAACCCCCATATTTGGTATGCTTTTGGATGATTTAGCCCTTGATTTATGCAAAAAGGTGCTTTTGATCCTTTCTTTTCATGTTTATACTCAGGAAAGCACCCGAGGATAAAAAGAACACAAAACGAGCTTAAAATGGAGTAATTGGGCCTTAGCAAGAAACCAACACGTCCTGGCCCAAAACCTATATGATCGTGTCTCGACGATTACCTAGAGCACGACCCAACTCATGAGTTACACGACCGTGCATCATCTCATTACCACACACAGGCGTGCCTGGTGATCTACATGGCCGTGCCCAAAACGACAGAATCAAGGCACGGCCCAACCCTGAAATTACACGGGCGTGTGCCATGGGCGTGCCCCTGCCACAGGAATGAGCAATTTTACTCGGAATTGGATGCTTGAAGCCAAAGAAACATACTCCTAAGTCTACTCAAACACCCTAATAGTAATTCTACTTGAAGGAGATACTTAGGAGCCAAGTATAGCATCCCAAAGCCTATAAAAATAACCCAAGGAAGACATTAAAGGAAGCTTTTTGGCAGAGGCTTTTTGGCCGAAGCATTCATCTTTTAGGGAGTCACTTGAAGATAGCCAGTTGATCCATCTCAAGAAGTCAAAACACCATTCAAGACGGAGGATCTCTTCTCCAATTCCTTCAGGGGTTTTAGGGAGTTCTTATGTTTTGTTTATTCTTTACTCTTGAGATGTTTTCATATTTAGTTATGCACTAAACCCCTCAGATACCTGAAGGGGATAAAACCTATGATGGATTTTGTTATTTGATTTCTAAATTATATGATAAGTACTTGGTTTGTTCTTAATTATGTTGCTTAATTCAATCTGATGTGCTTAGGTGGAGGAGGAATAGACCCTACCTAAGAGTACATCTAGCATAATTGAGCGGAGTTGATCGGACGCCTAGAGATAGGGTTACGATATTTTGTCGGATTAGGGTGAAACCTAATATGGGAATCCATTGATCGATTTACTGCTTCCTTAAGAGGTTATTATAAGAGAACGAGAGTTCCACTAATTAACCTAAGGTTAGACGTTATTCGCCTCGAGAGAGGGTTTAATATAGGTTAGGGAGTCTCACGGATCAAGCTAAGTAAAGAAATCATTTGGTTTGGGGAATAAATTATAAGTGAAGTCATAGGTGGATTCTTCCTAAGGGCATCGTCTTTATCAACTAAGTTTTCTTAAAGTCTTTCTCCAATTCATTCTTTTGTCTTTGCATTTAGTTTAAGTATTTCATTAGTTTAATAATCCAATCACTCTATATTTTAGGCTAAATAATAGAAAGAAAGTGAGTAGTAGTACTTTTAGGTTCCCTTAGGTTCGATAAGATATTCTTGCCTGAGCTATACTACTGTTCGATAGGTGCACTTGCCTCTATTGTTGTCGCAGTCAGTCTATAGGTTCGATCACTCTTTTATAAATGTTAAAACTCGACTCTTTTGACACGATCAAGTTTTTGGCACCGTTGCCGGGGACTTCTAAAATATTAAGAAAGCTCTATTTCTATTACTTTAGTCATTATTTTTATTTTTAAATTTCTCTTTTATACATATGTTTTTGTTTTTGTTTTTCTAAATTTCTTTCTTTCTTTGCATATCAGGTACCTCTAGTTTATGACTAGAAGAAACCCGAGAGAACCATTAGAATAAGAAAGTGACATTGAGGCTATCGCTCGCAGAAATTGTAGAGAAATAAGATGAGCCCTAGACTATAAGAGAGAAGAACAACAAAGATCCAATCCCACTGACGGGATGGACGAGAACAATCCACCAAATATGCAAAAACAGAATGCTCCATGTACTATGTATGATTATGCTAAACTTAATTTGACAGGAGAAGAATCTAGTATTGTTAGGCCCGCTATAGCTGCTAATAATTTTGAATTAAAGCCTACACAATACAAATGATTCAACAATTCATTCAATTTGATGGTTTGCAGGATGAGGATCCAAACACTCATATATCTAATTTTTTAGAATTCTGTGATACCTTCAAAATAAATGGCGTTTCTGACGATGCCATACGTCTTCGGTTATTTCCTTTTTCATTAAGGAACAAAGAAAAGCAGTGGTTGAACTTGTTACCACGAGGGTCAATCACCACACGGGATCAAATGACCGAAAAGTTTCTTTTAAAATATATTCCACCAGCCAAAACGGCTAAATTTAGGAATGATATATCTTCTTTTGTGCAGAATGACGCAAAAACATTATATAATGCATAGGAATGATATAAGGATCTCCTAAGGAGATGCCCACACCACGGATTACCTTTGTGGCTTCAAGTCCAAACTTTCTACAATGGTGTGAATTCTCCAACTAGGCAAATGATTGATTCATCAGCCGGTGGAACTCTGAATAATAAAACTCCTGAAGAAGCTTACGATTTTATTGAGGAGATGTCGTTGAACACCTACTAATGGCAAATTACAAGGGCTAAACTGACAAAATCAGCCGGAGTTTTTAACATAGACGCAGTGACAATGTTGTCAACACAAATGGAGTTAATGAATAAAAAGCTTGATAATTTATGTTCTTCACAGGTACATCTAGTCATGCAATGCGAAGCGAATGGGAATGTGGCAAATTCTGAGTACCCACCTTACCAACCAGGAGCAAAAAACGAGCAGACAAACTATATAGGTATCAATTTCAGATCTAATAATAATCCTTATAGTAACACTTACAATCTAGGTTGGAAGGACCACCCAAATTTTTCATGGGGAGGACAAGGAAATCAAAGTAGCAACCCACTCCAAATTACTAAAATCAACCCTATCCATAGGAATAGAAGCCGAGTCTTGAAGAGATGCTGAAAAAGTTCATGGCAGCTATAGATTCTCGTCTCCAAATGACGAAAGCAACACTTGATGAACAGCAAATCTTACTCAAGGAAATCAAGCCTCAGGTGGGAGAGCTCATTACATCAGTGGGAATACTTACTGAAATAGTATGTGAATTAAGGACGGAAATTTCTTCCAAAGACACAGAGCAAGTAAGGGCAATCACACTAAGGAGTGGTAAAGAGCTAGTTGGACCACAAAGAAAGACACCACATGATGTCATCAAGAAAAAAAATGTACAAGTTGACAACGACAATACATTGCATAGAGAGAATAGAATACAAATTCCATATCCGAAAAACCGAAGAAAGAAAAATTGGATGCTCAATACGGTAAGTTCTTTGAACTCTTTAAACAGATACATATTAACTTACCTTTCATTGAAGCTATTTCTCAGATGCCCAAATATGCAAAATTCTTAAAGGAACTTCTCACAAACAAAAGGAAGCTTGAGGAAGTATCAAAGCTAGAGCTTAATGAAGAATGTTCAGCCCTTCTCAAAAGTAGACTACCACAGAAGTTAAAAGATCCAGGGAGTTTCACTATTCCCTGCTTAATTGGTAGTTTAAACATCACAAAAACCTTAGCAGATCTAGGCGCTAATATCAACTCAATGCCTTATCGATTGTTTAAATGGCTAGATCTTAGGGAACCAAAACCCACTAGGATGAGCATTCAATTAGCAGATAGATCTATTAAATATCCTAGAGGGGTTATTGAAGGCGTCTTGGTAAAAATTGATAAATTTATTTTTCCCGTTGATTTTGTTGTGTTAGACATGGATGAGGACATTAATGTTCCTTTAATCTTAGGGCGTCCTTTCTTAGCCACTGCTAGAGCTATTATTGATGTAGGGGATGGCAAACTAGCATTAAGGATAGGTTATGAAGAAATTATTTTCCAAATTTATGATGCCATGCAATATTATAAAGAGCAAGATGATTCCTATTATTTTGTTGACTCTACTGATCATATTATTAAAAATTCATTACAGGAAATCCTGCAGGATGACACGATGGAATTGTGTCTGCCTCAAGGAGAGGGGGAAGAGGATGAAGGTAATGAGATGATTTTGAATACATCATTATTCAGACAAATGAAAGAAGAGAACATTGAATAAGATGACGTATTAAAACAAAAACCCTCCATCGAAGAGCCACCCAAATTGGAATTAAAACAATTACCAAAACATTTAGAATATGCATTCCTCAGGGACAATTGTACATTACCAGTAATCATCTCTTCAAAACTAGACCCCAAGGAAAAGGAGGAGTTGATAAAGGTACTAAGAGAACACAATAAAGCCATAGATTGGAAAATTTTCGACATCAAGGGAATAAGCCCCGCGTTCTGCACTCACAAAATTTTAATGGAAGAAGAATATAAACCGTGTGTGCAACCTCAGAGACGATTAAACCCCAACATGAAAGAAGTGGTCAAAGCCAAGGTAATTAAACTTCTAGATGCGTGAATAATTTATCCTATTTCGACAAAGACTTGGGTAAGTCCTGTGCGGTAGTTCTAGAGAAAGGAGGAATGACGGTAGTGCCCAACGAAAAGAATGAGTTAATTCCCACAAGAACGATTCTGAGTTGGAGAGTCTCAGATAGACTATAGAAAGCTAAATGATGCCACCGAAAAAGATCACTTTCCTCTACCCTTCATTGATCAAATGTTAGAAAGACCATCCGGGCATATTTACTACTGCTTCTTGGACGGACTCTCCGATTATTTCCAAATTCCCATAGCTTCTGAAGACCAAGAAAAGACAACATTTACATGCCCATACGGTACGTTTTCTTATCGAAGAATGCCCTTTGGATTATGTAATGCTCCTGCCACTTTTTCGCGTTGTATGTTAGTAATATTTGACGAACTCGTAGAGGATATCATGAAGGTATTTATGGATGATTTCTCGGTATTCGGTAATTCTTTCCAACTTTGCCTTAAAAATTTAAAATAAGTTCTAATTAGATGTGAAGAAACATACCTTGTTCTGAATTGGGAAAAATGCCACTTTATAGTTAGAGAAGGGATTGTTTTAGGACATAAGATTTCTAGAAAAGGGAATGAGGTAGATAAAGCAAAAGTTGAAACCATAGAAAAATTACCTCCTCCTAGTTTAGTGAAGGCTATTAGAAGCTTCTTAGGACATGCAGGTTTTTATAGAAGATTCATTAAAGACTTTTCTAAAATAGCTAACCCTTTGACAAAATTACTAGAAAAAGATGTCCCTTTTAATTTCAATAAGGAATGTTTAGATGCATTTAATGTCCTTAAAGATAAATTAATGAATGCACCAATTATAATCGCGCCTGATTGGAATTTACCTTTGAACTAATGTGTGACGCAAGTGACTTTGCAGTAGGCGCAGTTTTGGGACAACGAAGAGACAAGCATTTTCAGCCAATTACACCACGACTGAGAAAGAATTGCTAGCTGTAGTTTTTGCTTTTGACAAATTTAGACAATATCTAATATTATCAAAAGTTGTCATTTACACTAACCATTCAGCTCTTCGTTATCTTTTAACCAAACCTGATGCAAAACCTAGACTCATACGATGGATTTTACTATTACAAGAATTTGATCTGGAGATACAAGATAAGAAGGGAGCTGAGAATCTGGCGGCATATCACCTCTCAAGACTCGAAAATCCACACACCAAAAAGCTTGATGAACAAGAAATAAATGATTTGTTTCCTGAAGAACAACTCTTTTCTTTAACGCATTCTGAAGTACCATGGTTTGCAAATATTGCGAATTATTTAACAGCTAACCCCTTGCCAAGAAAATTAACACATCACCAAAAGAAGCGATTCTTCGCTGATGTGAAAAATTATTTTTTTGGAAGATCCCTTTCTTTTCCGCATATGTGCAGATCAGGTAATTTGAAGATGCATTACAAAGAGAGAAGCAAGCAAAATCCTGGAACATTATCATTTAGGAGCATCAGAGGGACATTACAATGGTATTAAGATAGCACACAAAATACTCGAATCAAGTTATTACTGGCCCACTTTATTTAAAGATGCCAACTGGTACGTTACTACGTGTGATAAATGCCAAAGAATAGGTAATATTTCTAAACGTGATGAAATGCCTCAAACATATATGTTGTCATGTGAAATATTTGATATATGGGGTATTGATTTTATGAGACCTTTCCCTAGTTCGTTTGGAAATAAATACATCCTAGTAACAGTTGATTACATGTCAAAATGGGTAAAAGCAGAAGCCTTACCGACCAATGATGCCAAGGTAGTAGTTAAATTTCTCAAGAAACTATTTTCTCGATTTAGGACACCTAGAGCCATCATTAGTGATAGGGGTACCCATTTTTTGTAATACACAATTTGAAAAAGCTCTAAAGAAATATGGAGTATGTCATAGAACAGCCACCCCATATCATCCTCAAACTATCAGACAAGTTGAGGTAACAAACCAAGAGCTTAAGCGCATCCTAGAAAAAACGGTTGAATCAAATAGAAAAATTTGGGCAGTTAAGGTAGATGATGCTTTATGGGCCTATAGAACAACATTCAAAACACCTCTAGGAACATCCCCATACAAACTTGTATACGGGAAAAGATGTCACCTACCATTTGAGCTAAAACACAAAGCTTTTTGGGCAACAAAATTTTTGAATACTGACCTTACAATTACAGGAAAGAGAAGAATGATACAGATGAATGAGCTGGATGAATGGAGAGAAGAAGCCTATGAAAACTCAAAACTGTACAAGGAAGCAAAAAAGCCACGCCACGATGCTCGTCTCAAGCGATCAAAACCATTCAAAGAAGGAGACCTGGTCCTACTATATAATTCAAGGCTTAAACTATTCCTGGGAAAACTAAAGTCAAGATGGTTAGGCCCATTCATGATCAAAACAATCTTTCCATATGGCACCATTTAGCTAACTCATCCCACAAAAGGCACATTCAAGGTAAATGGTCACCGACTTAAAATTTATAATGGTGCAGATCCTAGAAATATTAGAGAGGAGCTTCTGCTCCACGAAACCTCCTTTAATACCGAAAACAAGGAAAGTCTAGCTTAGGACTATAAACAAGCGCTTCTCGGGAGGCAACCCAAGTGCTAACACACTAACATTAACTTGGTCTTTCTAAAATCTTTCTAAAATGATCTAACAAAAATGCAGGCATTTTAACACCACCTTAAACATGGGTGTGCTAACAACCGTGTATAAGGCAGGGGACACACCACGGACGTGGCAGGATCCTTGCACAAACAAGGAAAAATTCATTTCAACAAACACGGGCTACAATATAAGACACGCCCGTGCCGTTCAAACATGCAAGGTTATTGACTTATTCAGCACGGGCTTCGTACAGTCGTGTCCCCCGACCGTGTGAAGCTACTGACTTATCGAGCACAACTAGAACACGACCGTGCCCATGAACATACTAACTTAACATACTAACTTATTAAGCAACGGTGAATCACAACACGAGCATGGCAAACATCGACCCATCTAAACCCATCTAAACTCCCAAAAAAATCGTGAAAAGCACGAGCTAGTTTAAAATGACACGGACGTGTCAAAAGATCATGCCTCAGACCTTTTTTATAAGAATAACCACCCTCTTCCCCAAACCCAAACCCTAAAATCAGATTCCACCACCCCCACTTATTCAAATACAGCCACCAAATCACCCACATCCCTCCAACTCACCTCCTTTCGGTAATTCTTCTCAAAATACTAATCAAACCCAACCACACGCCCGCAGCACACCACTTTACTAGGCCGTGCCCACGCTGAAGAACCCAGCACCATCACCGTGCGCCCCACCCGTGCTTTTCAACCACCACCGTGCCTGGTTCTTTTTCTTTCACATTTTTCACATATTTTATCTTAAATTTTGTTTGATTTTAGACTTAATTCATATTGTTTAAAGTTTATCTTCATTCTTGTCTAAGTCTTTATTAAAAACATGATTCTTTATTTTTCTTGGTTCTTTTATTCTTCTTTTTGGTTGCCTTAATCTATTTTTATTGTTGATTTCCACTATTTAACAAATTATCTGATTTACTATGAACAAATGTTAGATTCTCTGGCCTCACCTCATGGAAGAATTGATGTACATGCAAATAAGAGCCGTCCCGAACAAGAAAAGGATGGGGCCCGGATCATCATCAGGAAATGCTTCAATCGAACTCCGACATCCATTCCTCAGATTCCCTCAACCAACTCAGGAAGAACGATACAAAACATTTCGGGATAGACCCCTCAGAACCAGTAGATGCATCGATTGGAATGCCTTACAACAAGTCAGACTCACTAGAGATGTTCGAGCTCTCATCTCAATGGAACCATGGGAGCAATTTTTTATGATTGTAGAACCTACATACTTGGAACTCACTCTCGAGTTCTGTACCACGTTCACCCTACAGACGGTAATAACATAATTTGATGATGTCGGCACAATCCAATTCTGCCTAGGGGGTACAGTACGTCAATTAAGCGTACCTCAATTTGGATCGGCACTCAGACTTTATACGCTGAAATTTATAGAAGAAAATCCACTTTCTGAGTTAAACAGAGAACTCCACTGCACCCTTATCGTATGTTGGTACAACTTACAACCTACTAAACGTGACTACAATCCGAGTCGCTCCAAAGCGACTGCCCTTCCTCCAGCTCTCAGGTATCTTCATGCTATTCTTGCTTATACTGTTATAGGTCACAAAGAAAGCACCGGCGTCGTCAACAAAGAAAATGTTTATTTCTTATCATGCATGTCCAAAGGATATGTTTTCGACGTGGCATACTTTATTGCATGCGCAATGCAGCACCAAACCAATCATCAAAAGAAAGGAATCCTGCCAATAGGGCCTTACATCACGAGACTAGCCTAATATTTTAATCTCCTAAACACCGACAATTAGATTTCCTCTCGCGCACTGATAGGGAACATGGCACCTCAAGGCATCCCGACGATGCTCGACATGAAGATGATCAAGCACCGTCGAGGCACCGATCCCCCTAAATATAGACTTGCCACAATCGAGGAGGTGCTTGAGGACATCACTGATGATGTCCCACCAGTCCCAAGCCAGTAACCATCCTATCCAAGAGCCTCGATGGTAGATATCTCTGAATGCCTCACATAGTTCAAGCAGTACTCCACCCGGTAGTTTACTGACATTGCTCGACGTTTTGATGGGATCGAGGCTACCCTTCAGCAAATCTGCCAACACTTCCACATATCATCACCAACACCGCCACAGGATCCAGTCGACGATGAGGACCCCTAAATCCTCTCTTTCATATATCTATAATTTACTTCCTTTATTTTAAAACTTTTCATTTGATGTTGCATTTAAATTTAAACTTTTACTAGTATTAAAATATTTCCTTTCCTCTCATTTACCATTGGCTATCTAATTTCTTAAGAATCCCTAACCAATCATATACTACAAGCTCGTTAACAAAGTGACTTTATAGAATTACACACATTACACACACAAACTCCGGGATCATCCAGATTTCAGGGAGTATTACTTTCCCCACTTATCTTTTTGATTTGGCTCATGAATTTCATTATCTATCTTTGTAAACTGAGGGCAATGTACAACTTAAGTGTGGGGGTAATAGTGCCTAACTTTTTGCATAATTCTCAAAACCTTGAAATTAGTCTTGATCTTAAGTATTTTTCTCATATTACTAATTAGGATGAAATTTCTAATGATTTATGATTTTTATTGATATGTTTTAGAATAAGTCTTATTTAATTGTGCATTGATAATTAAATTTGAAGAATACTAGAGAATCAAGAATGATAAGTCTACTCTCTAAAAATTAAAATTGATAGGTTATTGAACCTAATTTGAGTATCACCCTAAAGTTCAAAATTTATAAGGATTGATGTCAAAACACCCATAATTTTTGTGAGATTTTGAGCCTTATAGAGCATGTACCCTTTTTCATGCTCACTTTAATTAATTATGAGTGTGTCAACTTTGAACTGTTATTCTAGAACTTGCCTCGTTTATACATGTCAAGACCACATTAATGATTTGATACACTGAGATGATAAAGGCACCTAGGTTTTAACTCGTTCACTACATTAAAAAGCCTACCCATACAAAGTAACCCCTAGTGAACCCCATTGAATCCTAACAACCTTTTTATTGACTCACCCACTAATATTAACCCAAAATGCCTTTGTATTTGTTATCAACATTCCTTTGACTACCCCTTTATCGAGAATTGATTTGATCAATTACCGAATTAGGTTATTTCAAAGTTCCTTCTATTATGTTTATTTTAGTTTGTTCTAAAAAAATCCAAGTATATTCAATATTAGTAGTATATAAAAGAGCTTAGAGCATTTAAACTCCAATTGTTGAAGAAAAAGCTCGTATTAAAGTATTTTCAAAATTTGAGTGATGAAAATACTCTTATTGTAGAGTAATTATCAATAGTAGATATTATTAGTTTTTCATTTGATATAAATATTCATATTTAGTTTATTATTTTTAGATTAGGTAATTAATCAATTCAATCTCGATTATAACCTCTAATTCAGCCTGTATCCACACCTTTTAACCCTAGCCCCATTACAACCTTGATTAAAGACCTTTTGATCTGTGTATCATCTCATATAAAGTGGTGGAGATTTGATTTTCAGAGAAGCTTATGGGATTAACTTTTCAGGTTCAACTTAGAGCGCTTATTCTTGAACCTTAAACACCTTTGAGTGATTTGAGTTAATCTTTTGTGAGGATGTCAATCCTTGTCAGCTTTGAATTAAAGGTAATCACTTAGATAAAAGGGAAATACCTATGTTCTCATGCCATAAAAATGTGACTTATCGTAATTGAATCTTTAGGGTTCTTTGAGTTGAATTATCCATGTATAAATTATCTATGAATTATGATGAGACATTGTCGATATGAATTATGAATTATGGAAAGTTCATTTTAATTGTAAGTTGAGAATTTTGCTTGAGGATAAGCAAAAGCTTAAGTTTGGGGGTATTTGATTCACCGTAAAAGCAACATATTTTAACCCCATATTTGGTATGCTTTTGGATGATTTAGCCCTTGATTTATGTAAAAAGGTGCTTTTAATCTTTTCTTTTCATGTTTATACTCAGGAAAGCACTCAAGGATAAAAAGAACACAAAACGAGCTTAAAACAGAGTAATTGGGCCTTAGCAAGAAACCAACACGGCCTGGCCCAAAACCTGCACAATCGTGTCTCGACGATTACCTAGAGTATGACCCAGCTCACAAGTTGCACGGCTGTGCATCATCTCATTACCACACATGGGCATGCCTGGTGATCTACATGGTCGTGCCCAAAATGATAGAATCAAAGCACAGCCCAACCCTAAAATTACACGGGCGTGTGCCATGGGCGTGCTCCTACTGCGGGAATGAGCAATTTCACTCGGAATTGGATGCTTGAAGCCAAAGAAACATACTTCTACGTCTACTCAAACACCCTAATAGTAATTCTACTTGAAGAAGATACTTAGGAGCCAAGTATAGCATCCCAAAGCCTATATAAATAGCCCAAGGTAGACATTAAAGGAAGCTTTTTGGCAGAGGCTTTTTGGCCGAAGCATTCACCTTTCAGGGAGTCACTTGAAGATAGCCAATTAATCCATTTCAAGAAGTCAGAACTCTAATTAAGACGGAGGATCTCTTCTTCAATTCTTTCAGGGGTTTTAGGGAGTTCTTATGTTTTGTTTATTATTTACTCTTGAGATGTTTTCATATTTAGTTATGCACTAAACCCCTCAGACACCTGAAGGGGATGAAACCTATGATGGATTTTGTTATTTGATTTCTAAATTATATGATAAGTACTTGGTTTGTTCTTAATTATGTTGCTTAATTCAATCCGATGTGCTTAGGTTGAGGAGGAATAGAACCTACCTAAGAGTAGATCTAGCATAATTGAGTGAAGTTGATCAGGCATCTAGAGATAGGGTTACGAGATTTTGCGGATTAGGGTGAAACCTAATATAGGAATCCATTCGATTTACTATTTCCTTAGGGGGTAATTATAAGAAATGAAAGTTTCACTAATTAACCTAAGGTTAGATGTTATCCTCCTCAAGAGAGGGTTTAACATAGGTTAGGGAGTCTCACGGATCAAGCTAAGTAAAGAAATCATATGGTTTGGGGAATAAATTATAAGTGAAGTCATAGGTGGATTCTTCCTGAGGGTATCGTCTTTATCAACTGAGTTTTCTTAAAGTCTTTCTCCAATTTATTCTTTTGTCTTTGCATTTAGTTTAAGTATTTTGTTAGTTTAATAATCCAATCACTCTATATTTTAGGCTAAATAATAGAAAGAAAGTGAGTAGTAGTACTTTTAGGTTCCCTTGGGTTCGATAAGATATTCTTGCCTAAGCTATACTACTGTTCGATAGGTGCACTTGCCTCTATTGTTGCCGCAGTTAGTCTACAGGTTCGATCACTCTTTTATAAATATTAAAACTCGACTATTTTGACACGATCAGTCTACTCAGAGGTATATAAGGAAAGGGTATGAAACATATCTTACTTTTGTGATGAATGCCAATGAAACTGAGTTAAAGATTGAATCAGTACCGATAGTATGTGAGTACCTAGATGTTTTTCCCGAGGAATTGCTAGGACTACCTCCAATTAGAGAGGTTGAATTTGGTATCGAGTTAACTCTCGGTATAGTATCGATATCGATTGCTCCATACAGAATGATCTTACAGGTTTGAGAGAATTTAAGGCACAGTTACAAGAGTTGACGGACAAAGGTTTTGCTAGACCAAGTTGTTCTCCATAAGGTGCTCCAGTATTATTTGTGAGAAAGAAAGATGGCTTCATGAGATTGTGCATAGATTACCGACAACTTAATAAGGTAACAGTGAAGAAAAAGTACCCGTTGCCAAGGATTGACGATTTGTTTAATTAATTGAAGGGAGCCACTGTGTTCTCCAAGATAGACTTGAGGTTGAGATACTATCAGTTTAGAGTAAAAGATTCAAATGTGTCGAAAATAGCCTTTCAAACGAGGTATGGGCATTATGAATTTTTAGTCATGCCTTTTGGTTTAACTAATGCCCTTGCGGTGTTTATGGATTTAATGAACCGCATCTTTCGGCCATTTTTGGACAAGTTTGTTGTGGTTTTTATTGATGATGTACTGGTATATTCTCGGGATGAGTATGAGCACGCTGAACATTTGAGGATAGTTTACAAGTTCTACGAGATAATCAGTTGTACGCCAAGTTCAGTAAAAGTGAATTTTGGCTCAACAAAGTTAGATTTTTGGGACACACTATTTCGGGAGATGGAGTCCAAATTGACCCAAGTAAGATCTCAGCCATTGTTGATTGGAAACCCCCAAAAAATGTATCTAAAGTTAGAAGTTTTATGGGCTTAGCTAGCTACTATAACCGGTTCGTCAAGGGTTTTTCATGATAGCGACTCCAATGACGAAACTGTTGTAAAAAAATATAAAGTTTGAATGGACGAAAAGGTGCCAATAGGGTTTTGAGAAGTTAAAGGCAATGTTGAAAGAGGCTCCAGTTTAGTACAACCTGAGTCGAAAGGAATTTGTAATCTACAGTGATGCATCCTTAAGTGGATTGGGCTGTGTACTTATGCAAGAAGGTAAGGTGATAGCATATGCCTCCTAACAGTTAAAGCGACATGAAAAAAATTACCCGATGCATGATTTAGAGTTGGCTACTATTGTTTTTGCATTGAAGATTTGAAGACACCATTTGTATGGTGAAAGGTGCTAGATTTTCACCTATCATAAAAATTTAAATTATTTGATGACTCAAAAGGAATTGAATTTAAGCCAACGAAGATGGTTGGAGGTTATAAAAGATTATGAGTTAGTCATTAACTATCATCCAGGAAAGGAAAATGTAGTCGTTGATGCTTTGAGTTGGAAATCCCTGTTTGCTTTGAGGGATAAGAATACACGGGTAAGTTTATCCGATGATGGTTCAATTTCAGCTGAGTTGGGAGCCAGACTGATGTTCCTCCAAGAGATTTATGAGGCATAGAAAGATGACATGATTTACAAGCCAAAAAGAGTTCAATGCGAGTCGGGCGTTGAGTCTAATTTTTGGATCAGTTCAGACGGGTGTTTAATGTTTAGAGACAGAGTATGTGTGCCATAGAATGATGAACTTGTTTAGAAGATTTTATACGAGGCACAAAATGGATGCCTATCTGTACATTCGAGTAGCATCAAGATGTATAATGATTTGAAGAAATGGTATTAGTGGCCGAGTATGAAGAAAGATATTTCTGAGTTTGTTTCAAGATACTTGATTTGTCAAGAAGTAAAGGCCGAACATCAGGTACCCTCGCAACCTATAATGTTACCCGAGTGGAAATGGGATCAAGTTACCATGGATCTTGTCACGGGTTTACCGTTGACACTAAGTAAGAAAGATGTTGTATGGGTTGTAGTTGACAGAATTACAAAGTCAGCCCATTTTATACATGTACGAGTTGATTACTCACTCGACAAGTTTGCAAACTTGTATGGTTTAGAGATAGTAAGGCTTCATGGAGTACCATTATCGATTATATCGGATAAAGATTCGAGATTCATGTCTAGATTTTGGAAAAAGTTACAAGAGCCTTGGGCACAAAATTGAATTTTAGTAAGGCTTTCCACCCCCAAACTAACGATTAGTCAGAGAGGTTGATACAAGTACTTGAAGATATGCTCCAAATTTGTGTTCTTGAATTTCAAGGTAGTTGGGAAAGATACCTACCGTTGGTGGAATTCGCCTACAATAATAGTTTTTAGTCAAGCTTGAAAATTGCGTCTTATGAGGCTTTATATGGGCGTAAGTGGCGAATGCCCTTATATTAGACTGAACTCAATGAAAACCAGATTCACAGGTTTGATTTGGTTAGAGAAACTGAAGAAAAACTGAAGGTGATTCGAGATTGCTTAAAAGCTACTTCTGATCGACAAAAATCCTTTTCGGATTCAAAAAGAAAAGATATGGAGTATCAAGACAGTGATAGAGTATTTCTGAAAGTGTCGCCATGGAGAAAAGTTCTTAGATTTGGCTGGAAAGGCAAACTGAGTCCGCGTTTTATTGGACCTTATGAGATCAATGAGAAGATAGGGCCGGTAGCCTATCGACTGGCTTTGCCAACCAAATTAGAGAAGATTCACGATGTGTTTCATGTATCTATGTTGAGGCACTACCAATCAGACCCTTCACATGTGATCACACCGACAGAGGTTAAGATTCAACCCGACATGACATATGGTGAAGAACCAGTCAAGATCCTAGCAAGGAAGTTAAATAGTTGAGAAATAAGAGTACATCCCTTGTGAAAGTATTGTGGCAAATACATGGGGTAGAAGAGGCTACATGGGAGCCCGAGGAGGCTATGAGAAACCAATACCCAAACTTTTTCACTGGTAAGATTTTTGGGGACGAAAATCCCTAAGAGGGGAGAATTATAACAGCCCGACTTAGGGCCTTGGCAGAATAGAGGTGCGAGACCACAAATTTGAAGTAGAAAATATGATTTTTATGATTCCCATGAGGTTTATGAGGTATTTTTATGATTGTGTGAAAATTTCATGAAGGAATTTTATTGATTAGTGATTAAATTATCCACTAAGACTAAATTGAAAAGAATGGAAAATATGAGATTCTAGAAGATTTAAGTATGAAATAGAATTATGAAAATTTCTAGAAGTCCTTATTTAGCAATTAGACCTTTATATTTGATGATGGACAAAAATGGACATGGGAAGGAAAAATATTAAGAAAGGACCATTAAGGGCATTTTGGTCATTTGGTTAATAAAAGAATTAAAAGGGAAAAAGAAGCAAAAATCATGTATATCTTCTTTCTTCATGGCCAAAAATCATAAGGAGCCATAGCTAGGGTTTTGTCCAACTTCCAAGCTTGATAGGAAGTGCATTCTAGCCCCGTTTTTAATGTTTTTCGTATTTTTAAAACACTCGTAGCTTAGTTTAGCTATTTTTAGCTATATTTGAGCTAGGGTTCATGTTCAAAAATTTACCCATGAATGACATGCATGTAGTTTTAGGTTTTATGGAGGAATATGAAAGTTTGATGTATGATAAACATCTTTTTCTAAGTGATTTTCATGAAAAATGTATGTAAGGACCAAATTGTAAAAGTTATGAAATGGTCACACATGAGTGAAATACTAGAAATTTAAGGTTTCTATAGTTGAGAATATGATTTGGCTAGACTTGAAATACAAGAAAGTTGAATGAAAATCATTTTACGAGCCTATGGGAAAAAGTGTAATTATGTAAAAGTTTAAGGGCAAAATTGTAATTTTATCAAAATATGAATTATGAGTCGATTTAGTCAATGTGTGAATTTAAAAAATAAAATTACTATTATAGATCAATAAACGAGAAGCCCGGATCGAATTCGAGGCAAGAATAAAATCGAGGACTAAATCGAGCATCGATACACATTTTAAGAATCGAGGTAAGTTTGTATGAAGCTAAAGTTTCATGGTGATTCGATGTTTAAAAATACTTAATATTATGACAAAGTATGTTATTTCTATGAATAATCGAGTGGTTAAGTCTCGATGAGGAAATAGTGAAAAATATGTAGTGTAAATCTCGAATAACGATTCGGAGAAGTGAGGGTAATCATGTATTAACATTGAATAAAGAATGTCCCGTGTAAGACCATGCCTGGGATACGGCCTCGACACCAAAGAAAGATCTCGTATAAGACCATGTCTGGGATATGGCATCGACATTTATGTACGATCTTGTATAAGATCATATTTGGGATATGGCATCGACATCGAGCTTTAAAAATCCCGTGTAAGATCATATCTGGGATATGGCATCGGTATGCAGAAGTGATCCCGTGTAAGACCATATCAGGGATATGGCATCGGCATCCAACGGTGATCCCATATAAGACCATATTTGGGATATGGCGTTCGTAACAAGAATTAAACTCAATGAGTTCGAATATCATACGATAATTTGCTTAGTTCATGGGCAAAAGAGGCTCAGTAAGTAAAATGGTATAGAGCTAAATTTTTTTATGAATTACTTGAAATTCATTCATGATAAGAATGATGGAGAATTGAGTTTATGTTCATGTTAGCATATGTGCTAAGTTATTTGATTGAGTGATATAGGTGCCATGAATAAGTACAAGTTAAGAAATCATAAGGTAATATGATATGGGTAAGAAAAAGAGTGAGTAAGTACGAATAAGTATGTCCCAATAATTGAGATGTATGTTGTCATTGTTTCATGAGATGAATGAATATTGTTTGAGCATTTATGTAGCTTTAGAATTTCATGCAAACTTACTAAGCAATATGCTTACCCCTCTCTCTTTTCCTTTTTCCTTATAGTTTCACCAAGTTAGCTCAGGGATCCTTGAAAGCCGGAGCTCGGAATAACACTATCAGTCACTATTTTGGTATAGTAAAGGTAATTTATTTTGAGTACGGCATGTATAGGAACTTGATCATTTTGAGTTATGTTATATTGAGAGAATATGGTTAGTTATCAAGATTATGCATTATTTTGTATATGGCCACTTAGAAATTGGTCAATATTTGTTAAGTTATGAACACTACAAAGTGAGAAGTTTATACATTTAATCCTTTTTAGGGATGGAATAATTGAGTTGCTTGAGATGATATGAGTGTGTTTATGTTTCAGGGTGGCAATTGGCTTGGAAAATAGCCATATAATTGTCCACAGGGTAGACACACGGGTGTGTGTCTAGGCCATGTGTGACACACGGCCCACCCCACGAGTGTGTTAGTAGGCCATGTGTCCCCTGCACTAATTTATAAGAAGACAATTCATCACACGGGCCAGCTCACGGACGTGTGCCTTGGCCGTGTGCTATTAAGATTATGATGATGTCATAGTCAAAGAGCTCTATGGGTAGGAGAGACGGGTGTGTCTAGGCCGTGTGAAGGACATTGGTTATAGACACGGGCGTGTGCTCAGCTGTGTGAGATAAGTTAGTGTTGACCACGAGTGATGAAAATGGGCATGTCTTAGGGACACAAGGCGTATGGCCCTTGTTTAGGCAAAAATTTTTGAAGAGCGTTAAAGTTCCTAGTTGATCTCCGGAACTCTCCGGATGTTAGTTTAAGGCCTTATAGGCCCATAATATGCGAGTTATGATTAAGAAAGTAAAATTTTTAAGTTAGAATGAAATTTTAAAGCCAAAGAATGTATGTTCAAGTAAGGTTGAGCACGGTAATGCCTCGTATCCTGTCTCAGTGTTGGACACGGGCAAAGGGTGTTACAAACAAGATACTCAATTTAGAAGAATTTTGGATGTATTAAGACAGCTACGTATCAACATTCTATTGGTGGAAGCTTTGGAGAACATGTCAAACTATGCAAGAGCTATGATGGAATTTCTGTTTAAGAAAAGAAGGTTTGGAGATTGAAAACTATAGCCCTTACTACAGAAAGCAGTTTATTTTTTCAAAACTGGTTTCCTCATAAGTTGAAGGATCCAGGATGTTTCACCATACCTTACAATATTAGAGAATCCTATTATGGTAAGGCTTTGTGTGATTTGGGTTTGAGTATCAACTTGATGTCTATGTCTGTGTTCAAATGATCATGTATTGGTGAGGCTAGACCAACTACTATTACACTCCAATTAGCAGATAGGTCTTTAGTGCATCCGGAAGGAAAAATTGAGGATGTATTGGTACGGGCTGATAAATTCATTTTTCCTACTGACTTTATTATCTTAGATTTTAAAGTAGATAAAGAAGTACCAATCATCCTAGGAAGGCCTTTCTTGGCAACCAGGAGGATGATAATCGATGTATAGAAAGTTGAATTCACCATGCGAGTTCAAGATGAACAGGTGACCTTTAATGTAGTCGAGGCCATAGAATCTCCTTATTAGGTTAAATATTGTCCTGCTATCTCAAAGACAGCTCCACTAGTTCCTACAAAATTAGATTTCAATGATCCGTTAGAAGATATTTCATCTAACTCTCCACATAAAGATGAGAATGATACATGTTTGGCCTTGATGGAAGCTAACTTGAAAGGATTCAGTAGAAAAGTTCAGTTCAAATTATTAGAACTATTAGCAAATGTGTAACAAGCCGACTTAGGGCTTAGTCAGAATAGTGGTGCGAGACCTCAAATTCAAAGAATAAATATGTGTTTAAATGAGTTTATAAGGCTTATGAGGTATTTGCATGGTTGTGTGAAAATTTCATGAAGGAATTTTATTAATTAGTGAACAAATTGTCCATTAGGACTAAATTGCAAGGATTAGAAAATATGAGATTCTAGAAGGTTTAAGTATGAAATAGAATTATAAAAATTATTAGAGGTCCTTATTTAGCAATTACACCATTATATGTTGAGATGAAAAAAAATGGACATAGGAAGGAAAAATCTCAAGAAACAATCATTAAGGGCATTTTTTGTCATTTGGTAAATTAAAGAATTAAAAGGGAAAAACAAACCAAAATAATGTCCATCTTCTTCCTTCTTGGCTGAAATTCACAAGGGAACCATAGATAGGGTTTCTTCATCTTCCAAGCTTGATAGTAAGTACATCCTAGCCCTGTTTTTAATGTTTTTCGTATTTTTGAGATCCTTGTAGCTCAGTTTAGCTATTTCCAGCCATATTTTAAGCTAGGGTTGATATTCAAAAAATTACCCATGTGTGACATGAATGTATTTTGATATTTTATGGAAGAACATGTAAGTTTGTGGTAGGATAAACATCTTTTTCTATGTGATTTTCATGAAATATCCATAAAAGGAGCAATTGTAAAAGTTATAAAAATGGTCATATATGGGTGAAATAGCAAAAATTAAAAGTTGCCATAGTTGAGAATATGGTTCGGCTAGGCTTGAAATGCAAGAAAGTTGAATATCATTTTACGAGCCTAGGGGTAAAAGTGTAATTGTGGGAAAATTTAGGGGAAAAATTGTAAATTTTTCCAAAGTATGAATTATGGGTCAATTTAGTCAATGTAAGTATTAAACAACTTAAATTTTCATTATATATTAAAAAACAGGAAGCCCGGACCGAAATTGAGGCAAGAACAAAGTTGTGGACTAAATTGCACATATATATCTATTTTGGAGTACTGAGGTAAGTTTGTATGAATTTAAGGTTTCACATGTGTTATCATTAAATTATTTGCTATGTTATTTAATGTACATTATTTTCATGAAGATGATTAATAATGCCTTAATAAAGGAAATCAATGAGAACAAATAAATGGAAGTGTCAGTTGAAGCCTTGGAATAATGAGGATACTAATATCACCGCATGAGACAAGGAAAGTCCGTGTAAGACCATGTCAAGACATGGCATCGACATTAAGGCAAGGATATCATGTAAGTCCATGACAAGTCATGGTATTGAAAAGTTATTATGAGGCAAAAGTTCCATGTAAGTCCAAGCCAAGGCATGGCATTGGTGAATTCATAAGGCAAAGATGTCATGTAAGTCCACGTCAAGACATGGCATTGGTGAATTCATAAGGAAAAGATGTCATGTAAGTCCACATTAAGACATGGCATTGATAAGTTACTATAACGCAAGGATATCATGTAAGTCCATGTCAAGGCATGGCATTGATAAGTTACTATAAGGTAAGGATATCATGTAAGTCCATGTCAAGACATGGCATTAATAAGATACTATAAGGCAAGGATACCATGTAAGACCATGCCAAGGCATGGCATTGGTGAGTTCACAAGGTAAGGATACCATGTAAGACCATGTCAATGTAACAAACCGAATCTGACCCTAATCGAACAGTGGTTTCGGGATCACGAATCCGAACTCGAGAAATATTTAAATATTATATTTAGTGCTTATTATATATGAATTTATGTGTGTGAAAGTTTTGTAGAAAAATTTTATCGTTTGAGTATCGAATTAGACAAAAAGGACTTAATTGCGTAAAATGTAAAAGTGGCATACTAGAGTGTAAAGTGCCTATTTGAGCATGGCTTTAATATGAAGCATTAAATGGGTAAATAACCCATTTTTAAAGTTAGTGGGTGGCTTTTGACAAAAATATCCATAGTATATATATTGGTTTTATTTTATATTAAAGGTTATATAAGTAAATTAATAAATTTCTTTATTATATGTTATAATAACATAAAATAAAGCCATGATATCATCCATTCTCTTAAGGCGAAAGTTGAGAAAGATAAAAGGGTTTTGTTCTTCAAATTTGACAATTTGAGACTTGATTTCAAGGTTAGTTTGATTTCGGTTTTAGTAATTTTTACATTTTTGAGATCGTTGCTTGAACCGTAATGACCCATGTTGTAATTTTTGAATCTAAGTATGCTTGATGTTCAGCCATTGTTGTGTTCATGTGGTTTTGATATTTGATGATTTTAGATGATAGTTAGGTTAAAAATTAGTATATTATGTGTTGGAAGTTTTGATGAAATTGAGTTTTAGGGCTAAATTGTAAAAATAAATTTTAGAGGGCCTATTTGTAAAATAAATGAAATGTGAGGACTTGTAAGGTCCCTAGGAACATTCGGCCCTTGCATAGATTTGGCTAATTTGGTGTATTTTGTGTGTTATGCAAATAGGGCTAAATTGCAAAGTTGTGAAATGCTAGGGGTAAAATAGTAATTTACCCATTTATGTGCTTAGGGACTAAATTAAGATGAATTGTACTTGAATGAGCTGAATTTTAATGTGTTTTAGATCAAGAGCAAAGAAAAACAGATTTAGATCGGGGAAAGTCGAAGGTTCTCGAATAGCCGATTTGCACGGCCTATCGACAACCGAGGTAAGTCCTTAAGCAAATTTATATCGAGAAGTTAATTGCAAAAGTAGTATACGATAAAATTTGGTATATTAAGGCATAATAATGTATATAGGCCGAATGTGGGGCATGAATTAGTATTAATTTTGTTGGTTGGATGTGATGTGTTTACTTACGTTTGGTTTAACATGATATTGTAAAATGAAGCATATGAGATGGATGTGATTATAGCCTTAAGTAATGTGCATGGAAATGTTGATTGTGTTATGTATCGGGCTTTAAATGCCTAGCGTGCTTCGTCTTGGTGATCTATTCGGGCTTAGTGCCTAGCGAGCTTCATGCTTGGTGATATATTCAGCTTAGTGCCTAAAGCGTGCTTCGTCTTGGTGATTTATTTAGTGCTTTAAATTTCGCCTTTAAATGCCTAGTAGCTTCGTCTTGTGATCTATTCGCTTAGTGCCTAGCGAGCTTCGTCTTGATTTATTTCGGCTTTAAATGCCTAGCAGGCTTTATGCCTGTGATACGCTATAAGTGGAAATGTTGAATATCAAATAAAGTGAGATGTGTATATAGTGTTAAGTGGTACAAGTTCAGATAAGAACTAACCTACTATTTTTAGTTAGGAATGAAGTGAACTAAAATTCTTATTGTATAGTTAAAGATCAATGATGAATGTGATAAAAGCGCTAGTGCTTGCGTAAAAGTAGAAAAGAATATCGATGCCTAAAATGAAATAATTGTGTTTATATTACAAGCTTGGATTTTAATATGTTTGAATGTATGTTCATTATATTGATGTTTGCTTGAGACTTACTAAGCTAGTAAGCTTACTGTGTGTGTGTTTTTGTCTACCTCTGTTTTATAGATCTTGAATCGAACTACAGGCTTGAAGGATCATCCGTGAAGTCAACCACACTATCGACTTCTTTTGGTATTGAAAACTTGGTTTGTTATTTGAAAGGGCATGTATAGGCTAGACTAAATCGTATAACCAATGTTTGTAATAGTGTAAATATACTAGCCATGCAAAAATGGCTAACCATTTTGAATAACCTCTTTTGTGTTTTGAGGTTATAGTTTGCTCATGCCATGAACTATTAATTATGCTTGATTATGGTTTAATCATGTGTGGGAGTGGTGCTATTATTTATGCATGTTAGGTTATGACATGAATGATTTATAAAATAATTTGTGATGATAAGCATTAAGTTCAATAACGTATGGTTGTATTGGGCTATTTGATTCGGTTTGTGTAAGTGAGTACATACATATATTATTCTTGGATAGTTGTATATTAGGTTCGAACTTTTGATTAGTTTATTGATTGTTAGAACAAATAATATTTAGATATGATATGTTTGTTATGTGATTACTTATATGAGACTTGATAAACCTTTTATATGTGAATAAGGGTGGTAGTTTAGTGAGCTGGATTAGGACTCAGTGCATATTATTTGGAAGTGTAAATTAAAAGCATGAGTTAGCCTTGTAAATTATGCATTAGGTAACTGAGAATATTAGAGAATTTGGTAGGTGTGTTCGAACAATGAAATAATGATATGAAAATTTTGGAATTGAATCTCAAACATGTGTATACATGACCATGTATATTCTACCACCTAAGTGATATATGTACGTGATGTTAAATTATGATTATAGAGCTTGAACATATGGGTGCATTATATTTGGTTATAAAATGACATTATGGTTTTGCAAGTTGAATGAAAATTTGTTATTTTAAATATATGAGCATTCGGCTGAAGTAGCATTTGGTATGAATAGTGAATGCAAAACAAATAAATAAGTTGTTTAAATTTATGTGGCTCAATTATGCATATGTTAACAAATTTTAGGTTTGCATTGGTTCAATTAAGTGATTGATTAAAAGTTGTGAATTAAGCGATAATGCCAGTAACCATAATCCGTGACGGATCTTGGTTAGGTGTTACATTTATTAGTATTAGAGCTACGGTTTAGTCGATTCTAGGACTACCGTAGTATGTAAGAGTCTAGCTATACATGCCTTTAAGTTGTATATATGATAGTGTGGTGACTTCGACAATTTTGATTGTATTTTATATAGTAAATGGATTACGATCACGATAGAGCCGTAGCCGATGATGTGGAGAGTGTCGCTACCGTCTCTGCACATGGATCGATGCCACTAGACTCTCAACCGATTCACGGGTAACCACGAGGAGAGGCTAAACAAGCCTTCTACCAAATGATGAATGAATGGTTTACCCAGTTTGTTCGAAATAATCCGACCGTACAATAACCTCCACCCCGAATAATCCGACTTGGTACCTTTAACATCCCCGATGATAGATCCAATGAGATCTAGTAGGCCCCAGCTGATAAAATTCAAAATTTGGGGTCAAGAATTTAAAGCCAATGATAATGATGGCGCAGAAGCGAGCCAAAATGTGGCTTGATAACACTATTCGGGTACTTGATGAGCTATCTTGTACTCCCGATGAATGCCCGAAATGTGCTATATCCTTCTTGCGGGACACTTGTATATCATTGGTGGAATACACTAGTATCGATGAGTTCCAGAAAGAAAAGTGACATGGGATTTCTTCCGAATGAATTCGCAAGAAATATATCACCAAAGATTCGTTGATCAAAAGCGAAAGGAATTCCTTGAAATAAACAAGGACGAATGACCGTGACGGAATATGAACGAAAATTTGTCGTGCTCAAAGAGATATGCTAGAGAGTGTGTTTCTTGAAGCTATTATGTGCAAAAGATTCAAGATGGCTTGAATGAAGACCTAAAGATGTTTGTTGGTATTCTTGAAATTCAAGAATTTGTGACACTAGTAGATCGAGCTTGCAAAGTCAAGAGCTCGGAAAGAGAAAAGAAAGGCCGAGACGAAGCTAGAGACATTCGTAAAAGATCTTGGTAAGGTCTTCAATTCTACATCCAAGAAGTTTAGAGATGACCACACCAACATAAAGCTACTTTAGAATTACCTAGGCGTGATCGACCTCCAGTGGGTTCCCGAGCTACCTCGATGATCAGTGTTGGTAACGTCCCACAGAATCGAGTTGAATGTAAACATTGTGGAAAGTGGCATCCTGGGAGTTGTAGAGTTCGTGACCGGTCTTGCTTTAAATGTGGATCCTCAGACCATTTTATTTGAGAGTGCCCGATGTTAGCTGAGTCGAATCTGACCTGAGAACTCTAGACCAAGTAGTGCATCAAGACAGGGCGGACCACCCGCATTCCGCAATATAGGTGGTAGTCAGAGAGGGACAAAGAACACAACAGATCGATCAGAGGCTAGAGCTCCAGCAAGAGCTTATGTTACTCAAGCTAGAGAGGATCTTGCTTCTCCGGATGTCATTACGGTACTTTCACTCTTTATGATACTCTTGTGATTGCATTGATTGATCTGGTTCGACCCATTCATATGTATGTGAAACTCGGTATTCATGAAGACTACGCTAGTTGAGTCTCTCGAGTTTGTGATTCGCGATCCAATCCTTTGGGTAGATGTGTGTTTGTTAATAAAGTGTGCAAAAGTTGCCCATTGATGATTCGGATTTTGCTTCCATTGATTTAATGTTGTTGCCTTTCGATGAGTTTGATATAATTTTGGGAATGGGTGGTTAACTCGCATGATGCGATGGTGAATTGCAAAAGAAAGCTTATTGATTTGAGACACGAGCGGTGAGATCATTAGAATTGAATCCGATGATTCGTGGGTTTCCTCTGATTAAATCATCGATGTTAGCCCGAAAGTATGTGAGAAAAGGTGTGAAGCTTATTTGGCTTATGTCTTTGGATAATAAATTGTCCGAGAAATAGATTGAATCTGTCTGGGTTGTATGTGAATACTCGATGTGTTTCTGAAGAACTCTAGGGTTTACCCCTATCGAGAAATTGAGTTTGGCATTGAATTAGCTCAGAACGACTCGATCTCAATAGCTCCATATCGGATGGCACCTCTTGAGCTAAAAGAGTGAAAGCACGATTGCAAGAGTTAACGAGATAGGGGCTTTGCGACCAAGTTTCTCTCCTTGGGTGCACAGTTCTTTTCGTGAGAAAGAAAGATGGAGCGATGCGAATGTGTATTGATTATCGGCAACTAAATAAAGTAACTATAAAGAATAAGTACCGTTACCTCGGATTGATGATTTGTTTGATCAATTGAAAGGGCTTCAGATATTTCAAGATAGATTTGAGATCGGGTTATTATCGATTCTGAGTCGGACATACAGATGTGCTAAAGACGCATTCGGACGAAGTACGGACATTTTGAGTTTTGGTTATGCCTTTTGGCTTACTAATGCACCTGCTATTTTTATGGATTTGATGAATCGGGTTTTAGGCAGGTTTTGGATCGATTTGTGGTGGTATTTATTGATGACATATTGATCTACTCAAAGATGAAGTTGAACACGTGAACATTTGAGGTTAGTGCTACAAACTTTGCGAGATCATCGGTTGTATGCGAAGTTTAGTAAGTGTGAGTTCGGATGAAAGAGGTCGTTTTTGGGACATGTGGTTTGACATCGGGCATTCGAGTTGATCCGAACAAAATCTCGGCTATACTTGATTGGAAGCCACCAAAATGTTTAGAGATTGAAGTTTTACGGGACTTGCAGGTTACTATCGACGATTTGTGAAAGATTTTTCTATGATAGCAACCCCTGTTAACAATATTCTTTGCAGAAAGATGTCCGGTTTGAGTGGTCGAAAAAATGTCGAAAAGTTTTGATCGGTTGAAAGCTCTTTTGATAGAAGCTCGATATTAGTTCAAATTAAATCGGGTAAAGAATTTATTGTGTACTCGATGCTTCTTTAAATGGTTTGGGCTGCGTTTTGATGCGAGGAAGGCAAAGTTGTAGCCTCGCTTCAAGACAATTGAAGCGCATGAAAGAAATTACCCGGCGATGATTTAGAGCTTGCGACCATTGTGTTCGCATCAAGATTTGATGTCATTACTTATTTGGCGAGAAATGTCATGTTTACTCAGATCACAAAAGTCTGAAGTATCTAATGACTCAGAAAGACCTGAATTTGAGACAACGCAGGTGGCTAGAATTGTTGAAAAATTATGTTTGGTGATTGACTATCACCCGGGAAAAACTAATGTTGTTGCGGATGCATTAAGTCGAAAATCATTATTTGCTCTTCGTCCAATGAATGTACAGATGGCTATGTCTAGTGATGGTTCGATCATAGCAGAGTTACGAGCAAGACCAATGTTTATCCAACAAATTTGTGAGGCACAGAAAGTTGACAAGAATATGGTTGTTAAACGAATTCAGTGTGAAAAGGTGCAGAGTCAGATTTTCAGATTGATGCAAATGACTGTTTGAATTTTAAAAGCCGAATGTGTGTTCCAAAGAACTCAAATTTGATCTGATGATTTTGAGTGAGGCTCATAGTGGCCGACTATCGATACATCCGGGTAGTACGAAAATGTATAACGACTTGAAAGCAGTTTTATTGGTGGCACGGTATGAAGCGAGATATATCCGAATTTGTTTCAAAGTGCCTAATTTGTCGACAAGTAAAAGCCGAGCATCAAGTGCCTTACAGGTTGCTTGATAGATCATGATACCTAAGTGGAAATGGGATAAAGTTACAATGGATTTTGTATCCGGTCTTCCTATGACACCGAGTAAGAAAGATGCCGTATGGGTGATAGTTGATAGGTGACTAAATCAGCTCATTTTGTGCCAATCGTCTGGACTATTCACTTGATAAACTTCTTTGAATTATACGGATCACAGTTGTGAGATTGCATGGTGTACCGAAGTTCCATTGTTTGAGACGAGACCGAGATTCACATCACGGTTTTGGAAGAAGTTGCAAGAAGCTTTAGGTACTAAACTTCATTTTAGTACTGACCTTCCATCCGCAGATGCAGAATGGTCGGTCGAGCGAACTATCCAAATACTTGAGGGCGTGTTGAGATGTTGCATTCTCGAGTTTGAAGGTGCGTGGGAGCGATACCTACCTTTGATTGAATTTGTTTATAATAATAGCTTTCAATCAAGTATCAAAATGGCACCTTATGAAGCTTTATACGGGCAAAAATGTTGAACACCATTATCTTTGGTGAGCTCAGTGAAAATAAGAAACACAGGGTTGATTTGATTAAAGAGACTGAACAGAAAGTGGCCATAATCAAAGATAATTTGAAAGTTCCATCAGATCGACAAAAGTCTTATGCTGATATGAAACATAAAGACATCGAATTTCAAGTAGGAGATCGTGTATTCTTAAAAGTTTCTCCGTGGAAGAAAGTACTCCGATTTGGTCGAAAAGGCAAGTTGAGTCCGAGATTTATCGGACCGTATGAAATTATTTAACGTATTGGGCCTGTTGCTTATAGATTGAAGCTACCCTTTGAATTAGAAAAGATACATGATGTATTTAATGTTTCTATGCTCAGTGAATCTGATTAGATCCGTCACATGTGATTGCTCGTCCGAGATTGAGATACAATCGATATGACGATATGAGGAAAAGCCGATCCGTATTCTAGCTCGAAATGAAAGAGTTAAGAAACAAAAGATTTCCTTAGTGAAAGTGTTATGGAATCGACACGGAGTTGAAGAGGCAACGTAGAACTGAAGATTCAATGAGGCAACAATATCCGACGTTGTTTAACGGTAAGATTTTCGGGACGAAAATCCTTAAGGGAGAGTTATATGAATAGAATCGACCCTAATCGAACAGTGGTTTCGGGACCACGAATCTAAACTCGAGAAATATTTAAATATTATATTTAGTGCTTATTATATATGAATTTATGTGTGTGAAAGTTTTGTAGAAAAATTTTATCGTTTGAGTATCGAATTAGACAAAAAGGACTTAATCGCGTAAAATGTAAAAGTGGCATACTAGAGTGTAAAGTGCCTATTTGAGCATGGCTTTAATATGAAGCATTAAATGGGTAAATAACCCATTTTAAAGTTAGTGGGTGGCTTTTGACAAAAATATCCATAGTATATATATTGGTTTTATTTTATATTAAAGGTTATATAAGTAAATTAATAAATTTCTTTATTATATGTTATAATAACATAAAATAAAGCCATGATATCATCCATTCTCTTAAGGCGAAAGTTGAGAAAGATAAAAGGGTTTTGTTCTTCAAATTTGGCAATTTGAGACTTGATTTCAAGGTTAGTTTGATTTGATTTTTAGTAATTTTACGTTTTGAGATCGTTGCTTGAATCGTAGCGACCCATGTTGTAATTTTGAATCTAAGTATGCTTGATGTTCGCCATTGTTGTGTTCATGTGGTTTTGATATTTGATGATTTTAGATGATAGTTAGGTTAAAAATTAGTATATTATGTGTTGGAAGTTTTGATGAAATTGAGTTTTTAGGGCTAAATTGTAAAAATAAATTTTTAGAGGGGCCTATTTGTAAAATAAATGAAATGTGAGGACTTGTAAGGTCCCTAGGAACATTCGGCCCTTGCATAGATTTGGCTAATTTGGTGTATTTTGTGTGTTATGCAAATAGGGCTAAATTGCAAAGTTGTGAAATGCTAGGGTAAAATAGTAATTTGCCCATTTATGTGCTTAGGGACTAAATTAAGATGAATTGTACTTGAATGAGCTGAATTTTAATGTGTTTTAGATCAAGAGCAAAGAAAAGCAGATTTAGATCGGGGAAAGACGAAGGTTCTCGAATAAGCCGGTTTACTACCTATCGACAACCGAGGTAAGTCCTAAACAAATTTATATCGAGAAGTTAATTGCAAAAGTAGTATCGATAAAATTTGGTATACTAAGGCATAATAATGTATATAGTCCGAATGTGGGGCATGAATTAGTATTAAATTTGTTGGTTGGATGTGATGTGTTTACTTACATTTGGTTTAACATGATATTGTAAAATGAAGCATATGAGATGGATATGATTATAGCCTTAAGTAATGTGCATGGAAATGTTGATTGTGTTATGTATCGGGCTTTAAATGCCTAGCGTGCTTCGTGTTGGGTGATCTATTCGGACTTAGTGCCTAGCGAGCTTCGTCTTGGTGATATATTCGGGCTTAGTGCCTAGCGAAGCTTCGTCTTGGGTGATATATTCGGGCTTAGTGCCTAGCGAGCTTCGTCACCGGTGATTTATTTCGGGCTTTAAATGCCTAGCGGGCTTCGTCGATGTGATCTATTCGGACTTAGTGCCTAGCGTGCTTCGTCTTGGTGATTTATTTCGGCTTTAAATGCCTAGCGGGCTTTATCTGGGTGATACGCTATAAGTTGAAATATTGAATATCAAATAAAGTGAGATGTGTATATAGTGTTAAGTGGTACAAGTTCAGATAAGAACTAACCTACTATGTTTAGTAAGGAATGAAGTGAACTAAAATTCTTATTATATAGTTAAAGATCAATGATGAATGTGATAAAAGCGCTAGTTCTTGCGTAAAAGTAGAAAAGAATATCGATGCCTAAAATGAAATAATTGTGTTTATATTACAAGCTTGGATTTTAATATGTTTGAATGTATGTTCATTATATTGATGTTTGCTTGAGACTTACTAAGCTAGTAAGCTTCTTGTGTGTGTGTTTTTGTCTACCTCTGTTTTATAGATCTTGAATCGAACTACAGGCTTGAATGATCATCCGTGAAGTCAACCACACTATCGACTTCTTTTGGTATTGAAAACTTGGTTTGTTATTTGAAAGGGCATGTATAGGCTAGACTAAATCGTATAACCAATGTTTGTAATAGTGTAAATATACTAGCCATGCAAAAATGGCTAACCATTTTGAATAACCTCTTTTGTGTTTTGAGGTTATAGTTTGCTCATGCCATGAACTATTAATTATGCTTGATTATGGTTTAATCATGTGTGGGAGTGGTGCTATTATTTATGCATGTTAGGTTATGACATGAATGATTTATAAAATAATTTATGATGATAAGCATTAAGTTCAATAACGTATGGTTGTATTGGGCTATTTGATTCGGTTTGTGTAAGTGAGTACATACATATATTATTCTTGGATAGTTGTATATTAGGTTCGAACTTTTGATTAGTTTATTGATTGTTAGAACAAATAATATTTAGATATGATATGTTTGTTATGTGATTACTTATATGAGACTTGATAAACCTTTTATAAGTGAATAAGGGTGGTAGTTTAGTGAGCTGGATTAGGACTCAAAGGCATATTATTTGGAAGTGTAAATTAAAAGCATGAGTTAGCCTTGTAAATTATGCATTAGGTAACGAGAATATTAGAGAATTTGGTAGGTGTGTTCGAAGCAATGAAATAATGATATGAAAATTTTGAATTGAATCTCAAACATGTGTATACATGACCATGTATATTCTACCACCTAAGTGATATATATACGTGATGTTAAATTATGATTATAGAGCTTGAACATATGGGTGGATTATATTTGGTTATAAAATGACATTATGGTTTTGCAAGTTGAATGAAAATTTGTTATTTTAAATATATGAGCATTCGGCTGAAGTAGCATTTGGTATGAATAGTGCATGCAAAACAAATAAATAAGTTGTTTAAATTTATGTGGCTCAATTATGCATATGTTAACAAATTTTAGGTTTGCATTGGTTCAATTAAGTGATTGATTAAAAGTTGTGAATTAGCGGTAATGCCTCAGAACCATAATCCGTGACGGATCTTGGTTAGGGGTATTCTGATCAAAGGCATGAAAATGGTAAGTTTCAAAAGGAAACACCTAAGGAAGATCCCATGTAAGACCATATTTGGGATATGGCGTTGGCATCAAGATACATGTTTGATGAGGTTGAGCATCCTCTGATATTTTGACTAATTCAGCAGGTAAAAGAGTCAAGCATGAAAGAAGTAACAAGGAAGCTAAGTAAAATAGTATCAAGATAAGATATTCAAGAATGATAGAGTGTTCTACCTAAGTTAAGGAAGATAAGGATTTAATGTTCATGTTATATTAGCAAAAATGTTAATATATGTAATGAGTGATACAGGTACCATGAGTAAATACAAGTTAAGGTAACCCTAATGTGATGGGTAAGTAAGAGTAAGAGTAAGTTTGAGTAAGTAAGCTTTAAAACTTGAGATATATGTATTCTTGTTTCAAGATGAATGAGTTTATTTTGAGCAATTACGTTGCTACATAAGATTTCATGCAAATTTACTAAGCTATATGCTTACTTTTCTCTTTTGTTTCTTCCTTATAGTACTACCAAGCTAGCTCGGGGACCAAAGATGTTGGAGCTCGGATCACACATTCAATCATTATTTTGGTATAGCCAAGTTTGTTTTATTTTAAGCATGGCATGTATAGGAATTATGTCATTTTGAGTTATATCATATTGGGAGCCAAAGGTTTGGCTATTAAGATTACTATCCTTTTTGTATATGGCCAAAGAGATTGGCAAATATTTGTTAATTTTTATATATATTAATGATGAAGAGTTTTTATGACTTCTATTAGTGATGTTTTAGGAATTATTCATAGTACAAGAATGCTACATCATGTATTGCTTGAGTTAGTATAAGTGAGGTCTTGTTTCAGGGTGGCAATCAGCTTGGAAAATAGCCTCTAAGTGTCATGTGACACACGGCCAGTCCCATGGTTGTGTTAATAGGCCGTGTGTTCCCTGCACTAATTTGCGAGAATACGATTCGTCACACGAGCCAGTACACCGGCATGTGTCTTGGTCGTGTACTAATTAGGGGTTGATGACATCATAAATAGAGAGTTCCACGGGCAGGAGATACGGGCGTGTCAAGGCTGTGTGAAGGACACGGGTTATAGACACGGGCGTGTGCTCAACCGTGTAAAATAAATCAGTGTCGACCACGAGTGTCAAACGCGGGCATGCTTTAGGCACACAGGCGTGTCCCTTGGACAACACGGGCGTGTGGCCCCTATTTAGGAAAAAATTTTCAAGGAGTGCCAAAGTTCCAGGATGAATCTCAAAACCTTCTGGATGTACGTATAAGGCCTCAAAGGCCTATGATAAGTATGTTATTAGTGAGAAAGAAAACTTTTACTATGGAAAGAAATTTTATAGCCCAAGAATGCATGTTAAAGTAAGGTTAAGCACGGTAATGCCTCGTATCTTGTCTCGGCATCAAACACGAGTAATGGGTGTTACATTTAATGGTATCAGAGCTACGATTTAGTCAATTCTAGGACTAATGTAACGTAAGAATGAGTCTAGCTATACATGCCAAACATAAGAGTATTTATATAATGATAGTGTGACGACTCTTGACGACTTAATTTGTGTTTTTATATATATAATAAATGAATCCCGAACGAGCTATGGCAGATGATGTAGAAAGTAAAGCGCAGGCTCCCACTGAAGGGACGTGTCAAATGAGAATGGGAATAGACTTGCAAGCTGTAAGTCAGATAGGAGGAGAAGAGGTTAGGGAAGCCTTTCTCCACTTGATGAATGCTTGGTATACGGAGTTCATTCGCACAAACCCGAATACACCATCCCCTCTACCCTCGCCTATTCCTCAGTCTACCCCTGTAGCTCCTTTAGTGGTAGAAGTGGAAAGAAGAGAAAAGCCTCCATTTGATAGAATCTGGAAGCAAGGAGACGAGGAATTCTAGGCTTGTAAGGCCGAGGAGTTTGTGAAAGAGAAAAGAAAGTCTGGGATGAAGTTTTGTGACTCAAGAAAGAGGCAATTAAGCAAGTCATTTCAGTCCTCGTCTAAGAAGTTGAGAAATTTTTCTACCCGATCAGCTACCTCAGCCGAGTTTGTAACAGCCCAAACCCGGTCAATATGCCATGACCGAATCTGGTATGTCACTAAGGAAAACATTTTGAAAAGAATCGAATTAACAATTAAATTTTAGTGAAAAACTCTTTGAAAATTCTATATTTGTAGAAAACAGGTGTATAATAGGTTTAAACTGATAATTACTTTGAAATTTCCTAAATTAAACTTTAAAGCTTAGTTGATAAATCATAGGTTAGAAAACATTTATATCATTTTAAGAAAACTCAATTTTTACTTTGAAAACCATTTGCATTTGAATGTAGAAAATTCATTTTTGAAAATCATTTAAATTGTAGAAATCACTTAATTTATATTAAACTATTAAACGATTTATATTACCCGATGGTAAGATTTTAAAACCATTGCGTTTTTTTTTATAATTTTAGAAAAACCTTGGGCTCAATTATTAAATTAACTAAATAATTTATAAGCCATATTTAAAACATATCCAAAGCATATAAATAATCCAAAACATAATTAAAGAGGCCTTATTACAAACCCAAAATTTAAACAAAACCAAATTAAAATAAATTAAAGTACCCAAATCAAGTTTATGTAAAACCAAATTTTATTGCATGGCCTCCTCGAGTTCATCCGGCTCCTCATCCGCGATCTCACGAATCACTTGAAATGATAAGGGAGAAGGTAAGTCACTAAGACTCAGTGCATAAATCCTTCCCCCGATTAATGCAACATTCTTACGCAATTTATAATCAAGCAACATATATATTATGCACCCAACCTAGCCATCCATAACTCCTTTTCTACCCCGTGTGGTACCAAACCACTGGTGTTGCCAAACCACTGGTGGTGCCAAACCACTGGTGACCCAAAGTCACGATATCCAAAAAATGTGATACCAAATCACTGGTGACCAAAGTCACGAATAATCAAGTTGTGGGGCCAACCCACGTGTGATACCAAATCACTGGAGGTGCCAAACCTCTAGTGTCCAAAGACACGGATATCAAATCCTTCCCCCTCCACTCATATTCCCAAACCAATATATATATGTAAAGTATAAATCATGCCATCATACTTTGATATGATCATAGTATACATAAAAATCGTAAATCATGATATCAATCCACATACATTAATATCATATCGAAACGGACTTACCCGAATCCTCATTTATACCATCATGGTATCATATCAAGATCTCATCGTTTTCCACTTTGATAATATGATTAGTAAATTAATATTGTATAAACATATACATAACCGAATTATAAAGTGTGTAAGGTACACACCTTTCACCGCACTAGATCACTTTGTCCTACATTCGGCCAAACCACAACACTTTAATCAAGACCATTCGGCCAACATCATATCTTAATCCCAATAGCCTTAGGCTTTCTCAAACAACTTAAAGAATACGAATCCTTACCACTTGACTTACCAACTTGATTGCTAATGGAATGGGCTTAGATCGATTGCTTCAAGTCCCAAAGAGTCTATAAGAATGATCGGTTCCTAAAATAGTTAGAATCTTGCAAACAATGCCCAAAAGTTCTACCTTGTTCGCAAGAAAATGACATAGAAAAGAGAAAAGAAATAATAGGAAATTGACCATGAACACTTACCTATCTTGAAAACCGATTGAAGAAAACCAATGAAATCCTACCATTGATGATATTCGGCCAAATCCACACCAAAAGAGAGTGGAAAGTTTCGGCTATGGTTTTGAATGAAGATAGCAAAAGATATGTGGAGAAAAAGAAATAAAGTATGTGAGTGGCAAAGAAAATCAAAATGAGAGAGAGAGAATTCGGCTAGAGTGGAAAAGAGGAAGAAAAAGAAAAGTAAAATGGAAGAGAGAAATTAGGAAAAGAAAAATGAAAAGACTTTCGTCTCAAGAGTTTGAAAGAAGAAAAGAAAGAGATGAAAGAGAGGAGATAGATACTTTTGGCTTTGAGCAAAGAAATGGCAAAGAAAAAGAAAGATATGGGAGAGTATGGTTTCGGTTCCCAAAAAGAAAAAGAGAATAGAAACAAATATAATTTTGCTTAAAGACCAAGTGAGTAAATTATCAATTCTACTTGGGTTATCAGGTTTGTTTCAACCAAAAGTATTAGGAAGAAAATTGACAAAGCAAAAGGGATATTTCGGCTTGACACACAAAAAAAAAAAAAAAAAAAAACAAAGACTAACACCTACAAAACTAGCCAAAAATGTCACCTAACTACAAAGAAGTTTCGGCACACTATTTCCCTCCCTACACAAATAAAAATTCGGCAACCATGCTTTTGCCAACAATTCAAAGTAATTTTGAATTAAACACACTCCAAATTTTCTCCCTATTTCCTCCTATTCACTCATAAAACTTAAGTCAACCCCCCTTTAGTCCATGAACCCGTCCACATTCATGGACAAATAGCCATTAAAAAGCTTCCAAAAACCTCACCTTAAACCAAGCCTTATGTTCTCCCATTAGCCTTAAAACCATTGATTTCTTTCCCAAACATCAAGCTTGCCTAAACTATCATTCAACTTGCCAAAAAAAATTTTAAAGTTCAACCTTCCACATGCAAAGCTTGACTGTCCATTAATGCTAGGATACATCAAGAATAAAGTCTTCAAAATGTTAATCATGCTACTCGAACCTCTAACCTCAAGCTACCCTTCATGCATCCTAACCACCTTGCCACTAACTCCTCATGTGCTTAATTTAACACTTAAATTAACTTAAGTGTCAAGTTCACCTAATCCACTTCATTAAATATACCATAGTAAGAATTATTCTATCTTCCTAAATAAAATCAAGCCTTCACAAAACTATGCTAAACACACAAAATTCATACCCAAGCCAACACAAATAATAAGAAAATACTCTAACTTTTAGGTTGTTACAATTCTACCCCCTTAAGAAAATTTTGTCCTCGAAATTACCTGATCAAAAGAGTTGAGGGTACTGCTGTCTCATAACATCCTCCGGTTCCCACGTAGCTTCTTCTACGCCATGGTTCCACCATAAGACCTTCACTAAAGGAACTGACTTCTTACACAAAACTTTCACGTCTCGATCTAGAATCTACACTGGTTCTTCTTCCACTGTCAAATCTGGACTTACCTCTAATTCCTCCATTGACACAACATGCGATGGATCAGAACGATAGCATCTAAACATGGAGACATGGAACACATCATGAATCTGACTCAGCTCTGCTGGTAATTCGAGCTGATAAGCTACTGGCCCCACTCATCTCAACACCTTAAACGGCCCAATAAACCTTGGACTTAACTTGCCTTTTCTCCCAAATCTTAACACTTTCTTCCATGGCGAGACCTTCAAAAGACACGTCACCCACGCAAACTCTATATCCCTCCGCTTGAGATCGGCATAAGACTTACGCACATGCAAGCTTCCTTCAAATAAGCTGAATCATCTTAACTTTATCCTCGGTCTACGCAACCAACTCTGGTCCTAACATCTGACGCTTACCCAACTCTATCCAGCATGTAGGTGTGCGACACCTCCTACCATACAACGCCTCATATGGTGCCATCTTAATGCTTGCCTGATAACTATTGTTGTATACAAACTCAGCTAATGGCAAAAACTCTTCCCAGCTGCCTTTGAAGTCCAAAACATAACCTCTCAACATATCCTCTAAAATCTGAATGACCCTTTCGATTTGCCGTCGGTATGGATGAAATCGATCTTCGAAATCAATCGCGTGCCCAAAGCCTGATGTAACGCTCTCCAAAACCTTGACGTAAATCTAGGATCTCTGTCTGAGATGATCGACATTGGTACATCGTGCAACCTCACTATCTCTGCCACATACAACTTAGCTAACTTATGAAGCGAGTAATCCACCCTTACCAGAATGAAATGAGCTGACTTAGTCAGATGATCCACAATCACCCAAACTGAGTCCTTCTTACTAGGCATAAGAGGTAATCCGCTGACAAAGTCCATAGTGATCCTTTCCCACTTCCATTGTAGAATCTTCACCGGCTGAAGTAATCCAGACGGTAACTGATGCTCAGCTTTGACCTACTGACACGTCAGACATTTACCCACAAACTCAGTTACCTCTCGCTTCAGACCTGGCCACCAAAATTGCTCTTTTAAATCCTGATACATCTTACTACCTCCAGGATGCATAGCATATGGGCTGCTATGTACGTCCCGAAGAATCCTTTGTCTCAACTCAACATCTTTCGGCATACAAGCTCTCCCTTGAAATCACAACACTCCATCACTGGACAAACTATAATTCTCTAAACCACTATTCTGAACCTACAACCTCCGATCATTCAAACCATCATCCTTTAACTGTTTCTTCTTGATCTGCTCTAACCAAGTCGGCTTGACTTGCAGTTCTACCAAGAGATTCCCATCGTCGTATAAACTAAGTCGAGCAAATATTGATCTTAAGTCTGATACAACCTTACGACTTAACGCATCTGCCACCACGTTAGCCTTGCCCGGATGATACTCAATCGAACAGTCGTAGTCCTTCAACAATTCAATCCATCTGCGCTGCCTCAAATTCAAATCCTTCTGAGTCAAAAGATACTTTAGACTCTTGTGATCCGTGTAGACTATCGACTTCTCTCTTTATAAATAGTGTCTCCAAATCTTCAGGGCGAAAACCACTGCAGCTAATTCCAAGTCATGCGTCGGATAATTAACTTCATGTGGTCTCAATTGTCGAGATGCATAAGCCACTACCTTCCCTTCCTGCATCAGCACACATCCCAAACAGTATGTGATGCATCATAATAAATCGTGAATTCCTTGCCTGCCTCAGGTTGAATCAAAATCGGAGCTTCAGTCAGAATCTTTTTCAACTTGTCGAAGCTTTCTTGCTGCTTCTCAGTCCACACAAATGGAACTCCTTTCCTCAATAACTTGGTCATAGGTGCTGCTATCAAAGAAAATCCCTAGACAAATCTTTGGTAATACCCCGCCAGACCTAGAAAACTCTGAATCTTAGCCACGGACTTAGGCGGCTTCCAATCTATCACTGCTTCGATCTTTCGAGGATCCACTCTAATCCCCTCAGCTGACACTACGTGACCCAAGAAAGTCACCTCCCTAAGCCAAAATTCGCACTTACTAAATTTGGCATATAGCTGCTTTTCCCTCAGAATCTGTAACACTACTCACAAATACGCATCATGCTCCTCCTCTGACTTGGAGTATACCAAAATATCGTCTATAAATACTACAACAAACCGATCCAAAAGCGCTAAAATACTCGATTCATCATGTCCATGAAAGGCTGCGGGCATTAGTCAATCCAAAAGGCATTACGAGCTCGTAGTGCCCATACCGAAAGTCGAAATGCCATCTTATGGATATCAGCCTCTTTCACCTTTAGCTGATGATATCCAGACCTTAAATCAATCTTGGAGAAAATCGCTACTCCTTTAAGATGATCAAACAAGTCATCTATCCTCGGTAAAGGATACTTGTTTTTGATCGTCAGCTTATTCAACTGGCGGTAGTCTATACACATCCGCATCGTACCATCCTTCTTCTTGATAAAAAGTACCGGCGCTCCTCAAGGTGAAATAATTGGTCGAATGAAACTCGATCCAACAACTCTTGAATCTGAGCCTTCAATTCCTTCAATTCCTTCGGTGCCATCCTATCTGAGCTATGAACCTTGGCGCCATTAAGATATGATCTATCTGAATTCAACTTCACGATCCGGAGGCACTCCCGAAAGTTCTTCTGGAAATACATCAATATATTCCTTTACAGTTCGAACATTCCCCACAGTAGATTCCTTAGCTTCCAATGTACACACATGGACTACATATGCCTCACAGCCCTTCCTGACCATCTTCACAGCTTTCAATGCAGATAGCACGTTGGATAGATAATATCTTCTATTACCTATCATAACCACCTCTTCTCCCTCAGCTGTCTTCAAAACCATGCACTTAGCAGCGCAATCCAAACTTGCCTGGTACTTGACCAACCAGTCCATCCCAAGAATCAGATCGAACTCCCCAATCGGTAGTTCCATCAGATCAGCTACAAACACTACCCCTTGGAGTTCTAGGGGTATATCCCTATACAGCTTATTAACTTCTACAGAGTGACCTAGAGGACTAAGTACTATCATCCTCCTAGAAGCAGTCTCAGAGTTTAAGTTCATGGTCTCTACTATACTACTAGCAACATACGAATGTGTCGAACCCACATCTATCAAAGCAGTATATGGAACACCAAAGATTAAGAACGTACCGGTGATGACATCTAGTGCATCGCCCTCCTCTCGACGTCTCGCAGCATACACTAAACCAGGTTATCTTACCTCAGTGTTACTTGCACCTCTGCCCGATGCTCCGTGGCCTCGACCAGAACCATTACTACCTCTACCATTACCACGACCTCTCTGTGGTGACGGTCCCTCCTTTCTGAACTGAGCACGACCTTGACCCTCAGACTGATTCCTGGCTTGCTTACGTGGACAGTCCCTCACACGATGATCCAGCGAGCCACACTCGAAACATCCTTTCCCTCCGGTCCAACATTCGCCCCAATGATATTTTCCACATCGGTTACACTGTGTTGGTCCTTGATTAGCAGTAACAGGCCTCCTAGATTGATTCGGCCCACTCTGCCTAGCCCTCTTTTGAGAATTACTGGCTGACCCGGATGATCCAAAACTTCTCTTATGTTTATTCTTGTCATGATTCTGCTTTACAAATTCTTTTATTCCCTCAGAAATCTTAGTCTTTTCAACCAACGCAGCAAACTCTCGCTCCTGATGTGGAGCAATCAGCAACCTCAGCTCATCTCTTAAACCATCCTCGAACCGGACACATCGCTCATACTCTGAAGCCACAATACCTCTAGCATACCGACTCAATCTTAAGAACTCAGCCTCATATTCTGATACGGACTTACTCCTTGGACCAAACTCAAAATACCTTCTGTTGCATCAACGTAATCGGACCCAATATATTTCTTTTGATCTGTTGCCTTAAAATAGTCCTAAGTTAGATCCTCTCTTGTGACTTGTTTCTCACCGTGAGCCACCACTGATATGACTCATCCCGAAGAAGTGACACTATCCCTTTCAGCTTTTCCTCAACATTCAGATCCAGATCATCCATGATTCATTCCGTTGCCTCTAGCCAATATTCGACCGTACTGGGAGCTACACCCGAAACACCTCGAAATACTTGACTTCATTGGCTCGAGTCACTCAGTCTGATTTACGAGCTCCCGCCCTCCACCTATTCTAGCTACTCTCAAGAACTCTCAGCATTGCTTGAGACACTGCGTCATCCCCCGTTTGATCCTGAAACTCAACTCCAACCACTGGTGGTGGTGGTACCTCATTCTCGAATCCTTGACCCGACCTTACTGGCTCAGACACAGTCATCCTACCACGACTGCGTCCACGCATAACACGACCCCGACCTTGAGTGCTCATGTCTAAAGTCTTGACTTAACTGATTTAAAAATTTTATGCATAAGTCATTATTCCACTATTTTAAAACACAATTTTATGAATAGTTTTAATAAGAGGTTGTTTCGCGAGTACATCCAACCTATAGTTTTGGGTCTCTAGAGTAGTTCCTACTACTATACAGTCATACCATCATCATCATATCATCAAAATCAACAGTTTGAAGGACTTACCTGGGCGAATCGGTGTTGAAAACTCGGTGCCATTCCTTTCAAACCATAATTTTCAACAAAAACATTTTAAGACCATACTTTAAATCATTTTGGGCCTTGGGCCCACAATGAAACTTTGAACTTAGCTCGATACCAATTTGTAACACCCCAAACCCGATCAATATGCCACGATAGAATCGGTATGTCACTATGGAAAACATTTTGAAAAGAATCAAATTAACAATTAAATTTTAGTGAAAAACTCTTTGAAAATTCTATATTTGTAGAAAGCAGTGTATAATAGGTTTAAGCGATAATTACTTTGAAATTTACTAAATTAAACTTTAAAGCTTAGTTGATAAATCATAGGTTAGAAAACATTTATATCATTTTAAGAAAACTCAATTTTTACTTTGAAAACCATTTGCATTTGAATGTAGAAAATTAATGTTTGAAAATCATTTAAATTGTAGAAATCACTTAATTTATATTAAACTATCAAGCGATTTATATTACAGATGGTAAGATTCTAAAACCATTGCATTTTTTTTATGATTTTAGAAAAACCTTGGGCTCAATTATTAAATTAACTAAATAATTTATAAGCCATATTTAAAACATATCCAAAGCATATAAATAATCCAAAACATAATTAAAGAGGCCTTATTACAAACCCAAAATTTAAACAAAAACCAAATTAAAAAAAATTAAAGTACCCAAATCGAAGTTTATGTAAAACCAAATTTTATTGCATGGCCTCCTCGAGTTCATCCGGCTCCTCATTCGCGATCTCACGAATCACCTGAAATGATAAGGAAGAAGGTGAGTCACTAAGACTCAGTGCATAAATCCTTCCCCCGATTAATGCAACATTCTTACACAATTTATAATCAAGCAACATATATATTATGCACCCAACCTGGCCATCCATAACTCCTTTTCTACCCCGTGTGGTACCAAACCACTGGTGGTGCCGAACCACTGGTGACCCAAAGTCACGACATCAAAAAAATGTGATACCAAATCACTGGTGACCAAAGTCACGAATAATCAAGTTGTGGGGCCAACCCACATGTGATGTCAAATCACTGGCGACGATCCCATATCTCAAAAGTGGGGCCAAACCACGGTGATGCTAGACCACAGGGATGAGTCGCTACGAGGTGCCAAACCTCTTGTGTCCCAAAGACACTAATGTGATACCAAATCACTGGAGGTGCCAAACCTCTGGTGTCCAAAGACACGGATATCAAATCCTTCCCCCTCCACTCATATTCCCAAACCAATATATATATGTAAAGTATAAATCATGCCATCATACTTTGATATGATCATATTATACATAAAAATCGTAAATCATGATATCAATCCACACATATTAATATCATATCGAAACGGACTTACCCGAATCCTCATTTATACCATCATGGTATCATATCAAGATCTCATCGTTTTCCACTTTGATAATATGATTAGTAAATTAATATTGTATAAACATATACATGACCGAATTATAAAGTGTGTAAGGTACACACCTTTCACCAACGCAATTACTAACATCCAAAGATCCGATCTACACGACTAGATCACTTTGTCCTACATTCGGCCAAACCACAACACTTTAATCAAGACAATTCTACCAACATCATATCTTAATCCCAATAGCCTTAGGCTTTCTCAAACAACTTAAAGAATACGAATCCTTACCACTTGACTTACCAACTTCGATTGCTAATGGAATGGGCTTAGATCGATTGCTTAGAAGTCCCAAAGAGTCTATAAGAATGATCGATTCCTAAAATAGTTAGAATCTATAAACAATGCCCAAAAGTTCGGCCTTGTCCACAAGAAAATAGCCTAGAAAAGAGAAAAGAAATAATAGGAAATTGCCATGAACACTTACCTATCTTGAAACCGATTGAAGAAAACCAATGAAATCCTACCCTTGATGATATTCGGCCAAATCCACACCAAAAGAGAGTGGAAAGTTTTGACTATGGTTTTGAATGAAGATAGCAAAAGATATGTGGAGAAAAAGAAATAAAGTATGTGAGTGGCAAAGAAAATCAAAATGAAAGAGAGAGAATTCAGCTAGAGTGGAAAAGAGGAAGAAAAAGAAAAGTAAAATGGAAGAGAGAAATTCGGCAAGGAAAAATGAAAAGACTTTCGGCTCAAGAGTTTGAAAGAAGAAAAGAAAGAGATGAAAGAGAGGAGATAGATACTTATGGCTTCGAGCAAAGAAATGGCAAAGAAAAAGAAAGATATGGGAGAGTATGGTTTGGATTCCCAAAAGGAAAAAGAGAAAAGAAACAAATATAATTTTGCTTAAAGACCAAGTGAGTATATTATCAATTCTACTTGGGTTATCGGGTTTGTTTCAACCAAAAGTATTAGGAAGAAAATTGACAAAGCAAAGGGATATTTCGGTTTGACACAAAAAAAAAAAAAAAAAAAGACTAACACCTACAAAACTAGCCAAAAATGTCACCTAACTACAAAGAAGTTTCGCACCCTATTTCCTCCCTACACAAATAAAAATTAAGCAACCATCGTTTGCCAACAATTCAAAGTAATTTTGAATTAAACACACTCAAATTTTCTCCCTATTTCCTCCTATTCACTCACAAAACTTAAGTCAACCCCCCCTTAGTCCATGAACCCGTCCACATTCATGGACAAATAGCCATTAAAAAGCTTCCAAAAACCTTACCTTAAGCCAAGCCTTATGTTCTCCCATTAGCCTTAAAACCATTGATTTCTTTCCAAAACATCAAGCTTGCCTAAACTATCATTCAACTTGCCAAAAAAAAAAATTTAAAGTTCAACCTTCCATATGCAAAGCTTGACCGTCCATTAATGCTAGGATATATCAAGAATAAAGTCTTCAAAATGTTAATCATGCTACTCGAACCTCTAACCTCAAGCTACCCTTCATGCATCCTAACCACCTTGCCACTAACCCCTCATGTGCTTAATTTAACACTTAAATTAACTTAAGTGTCAAGTTCACCTAATCCACTTCATTAAATATACCATACTAAGAATTATTCTAACTTCCTAAATAAAATCAAGCCTTCACAAAACTATGCTAAACACACAAAATTCATACCCAAGCCAACACAAATAATAAAAAAATACTCTAACTTTTAGGATGTTACAGAGTTCGCAAACAAAAGAAAGAGCAAGCATTACTCATGGTCTAAAGGTTAGACCACATCAGTTGCTAGTGTTGGCAATGCCCAGCCGAGTAAACCGGAGTGCCCACAGTGTGGCAAGTGTCATGCCGGTGAATGTCGAGCAAAGAAAAAGGCCTGTTTCAGGTGTGGGTCTCTAGATCATCTTATTAGAAATTGCCTGGAGGTGGATGAGTAAGAGAAGCCTCAAGATGCCAAACCAGGAGGCACTGCTAGAGGAAGACCATAGGAAAACTTGAGAAGTGGAATTGATAGAAAGAATACGCCTAGAGAGCAGGCTGCGAGATATGAGGGTAGAGTGCCTGCAAGGCCCTATGCCATTCACGCTTGCGAAGAGGCATCATCTGTCGATGTGATTATGGGTACATTTTCTTTCCATGATGCTAAAGTTATTACTGTAATAGATCCGGATCTACCCATTCATACCTTTGCAAGAAATTAATATCTAGAATGAGTATGCCTGTAGAATCTACAGAATTTTTGACAGAGGTGTCTAATTCTTTAGGCAAATGTGTGCTAGTTAATAAGGTATGTAAAGATTGCCCTTTGATGACTAGAGGTCATAGTTTTAAGGAAAATCTCATGTTATTGCTATTTGATGAATTTGACATTATTATTGGTATGGACTGGTTAACCACTCATGATGTGACAGTAAATTGTGGAAAGAAATATATTGAGTTGAGATGTAAAAATTAGGACAGTTTCACAAATTCTACGAGAAAATTAGTTGTACGCCAAGTTCAATAAAAGTGAATTTTGGCTTAAGAAAGTTGGATTTCTAGGATAAATTGTCTCGGGAGATGGAATTCGAGTCAACCCAAGTAAGATCTTAGCCATTGTTGATTGGAAACCCTCGAAAAATGTATCCGAAGTTAGAAGTTTTATGGGCTTAGCTAGCTACTATAGGCAGTTCATCAAGGGGTTTTCTATGATAGTGACTCCAATGATGAAACTATTACGGAAAAATATAAAGTTTGAACGGACAGAAACGTGCCAACAGAGTTTTGAGAAATTAAAGGCAATATTGACAGAGGTTCTAGTTCTAGTACAACCTGAGTCGGGAAAAGAATTTGTGATCAACAGCGATGCATCCTTAAATGAATTGGGATGTGTACTTATGCAAGAAGGCAAGGTGATAGTGTATGCCTCTAGACAGTTAAAGCCACATGAGAAGAATTACCCGACGCATGATTTAAAGTTGGTTTTATTGTTTCTGCATTGAAGATTTGGAGACACCATTTGTATGGTGAAAAAATGTCGGATATTCACCGATCTAAAAAGTTTAAAGTATTTGATGACTCAAAAGGAATTGAATTTAAGGCAGCAGAGATGGTTAGAGTTGAGAAAAGATTACAAGTTGGTCATTGATTACCATCCCAGGAAGGCGAATGTAGTTGCCGACGCTTTAAGTAAAAAATCCTTATTTGCTTTGAGGGATATGAATACAAAAATGAATTTGTCTGATAAAGGTTCTATTCTAGCTGAGTTGAGGGCTAGACCGATGTTTCTCCATGTAACACCCTAGATTTGGGCCTAGTAGGATTGGGCCCATTGGGCCTTGGCCATGGGAGTGTTTTAAAATTTTTGAGAACAAGAGAACGACCCTAATGCAAGTTGGGCCTATTAGGTGAGTGATTTTGGAAGGTTAGGGGGCTCCTATGAAGTCCCGAGATCAAACTTAGGCTTTAGGAAAATTTTGGTTTTAGGTGAATAAAACCCTGAGAGTTAGTAAGTAGGCTTTAAGAATAAAATGTGGATAAAAATGACACAAAAAGAGCTTGTGGTGTAGAGGCAAAGTGATACCACATAAGAGACAAGGAGGTGACACCACAAGGAAGTAAAGAGTCCAAGGTTCAAGCCTTGGTGCTGGCATTTCTTTTTGATTTATTTTTAAGTGAACTTGGACTTTGGCCCATAGATTTATATTTAGTTGCGCATGATGTTAGACACAAGGAAGTGAGTGGTCTAGTGGTAAGGCGTCATTAAGGGTGCAAGGGAGCCTGGGTTCGAATCTTATGACAAGTAGGGAGTATTTATTTTACGAATTGGACGGCCAGAGTTTGAATTGGATTTAAACTCTCCTGACGGAGGGATCCCACATCGAAAAGATAGCAAGAGGGAAGGTGAGAAGCTGGCTTTATATATAGAGTTGTCTATGAAGAGAGGAAGCATACCTTGGTGGGTGTTTTGACATAGGAGCATTTGGAGCGCGGATTAGCTTCAGACCCCTATTAGGTGTGTATTCTCTACTCTAGCTGTATAGCGGCAAATGCTGAAATGCCGGTCACACGGCGATGGTAGCCACACGAGTGTGCCCAATGGGCTATGGGCCCATATTAATAAATTGTATGATTTTGTAGTAGATAGTTCACTACTCTATGTGAATCTCATATCTGTGGCTAGATTTAGTCTAAATGGGCCACACGAACGTGTGGATCCATTTGGGTCGAGAATGGGCCTTAGGCCCATTCGCATCATTATCTTTGTTTAGAATATTTTAGTTTGCAAAATTATCGAAATATCCCTAGTTTGCAAAATTACCGAAATATCCTTAGTTTGCAAAATTATTGAAATACCATTAGTTTACAAAATTACTGAAATACCCTTAGTTTGTAAAATTTCCAAAATACCCTTAGTTTGCAAAATTACCAAAATATCCCTAGTTTGTAAAATTATCGAAATACCCCTAGTTTACAAAATTACCAAAATACTCCTAGTTTGTAAAATTATCGAAATACCCTTGGTTTGTAAAATTATCGAAATACCTCTGGTTTGTGAAATTATTGAAATACCCCTGGTTTACAAAAATTATTGGAATACCCTCGATGGATAAAATGACCGATATGCCCCTGAAGGGCAAGATGACAAAATGCCCCTACATGTTATATGGTTATTCTTGTATGCGATTTATGATTATTATGGAATGTTTATTATTGTATGATGCAGTCATGTGTTATTATGTTGCATGGGAAAGGGATTATTAATATGGATGAAGTGCTAATAGGATCGCTTGGTCATTTGGCGACTGTGGATCCACCGAAGGCTTTTTAGCCACCGAGTAGCCATGTTGCATCAATAAGTTAGTACTGCAACCGGTGCTACAAAAGGAGTGTACGGATGGGTGGGTCGATTAAATCCCCACAAGAGTGCACGGTTGGACAAGAGACGGAGTGTAGGGTTGGTATGGGCATTAATGCATTGCATATATGGATTTTAATATTGAGATGGGTTTAGGCCAGATATTTATGATATGTGACATATGATATGGGTTAAGGCCCAACCGAGGCTATTTTGGGCTAAGGCCCAATTGCCACCGTTATTGTAATGGGCATCGGCCCGGATTGTTGTGATGCATGTTTTTACTGATGGGGGCTGTACACAATGAGTTTTTGCAAACTCACCCCTTCTTTTTAATTTTTCTAGTTAACCCTCAGTAGGCGGTTTGACGTATTGGGGGACTCAGAGGTGGCCACACTACGAGCAGTTTTGGATTTTAGTATTCTACTTTACTTTATTAAACCGTTTTTATTGGGTTGTAATAAGGCCTCTCTTAAATCCTGGTATAGTTTGAGATTTTTAGTTTATTATGTTTTAAATCTGCTCAACATTGAATCGCGATTTTCCAAAACAATATCTATTTTCAAAACACTATGTTTTTGGAACCAAGTTGTAAATGTCACGTTTTATAAGTTAGTTGTTTTAAATCAAGCTTTCGCAACGAACAAGGTTTTGAAGGTAATGACTTCTTAACAAATGTCGATTAATAATAATAATCGCAAACTGGGAGTTTAATTTTTAAATATCAAGAGGGGTTTTCAATGAAAATGCTGTTTTAAAAAAAAACACCTCAATGTGACACGCCAAATTTGGGCCTAACTTCTAGGCCGAGTTTGGAGTGTTACATTTTATGATATCAGAGCCCGATTACAAAACTCAGCTTGTGAAATGGGCCTTAGTTTCTATTTTAAATATGTTTACAAATGATTTTAAAGTGGTTTTGGAGGATTTTTGTGTGTCACACCAAGTCTCCATCATCGGACCGAGTAAGTTCTCCTATCTGTTTTAAACTATTATACTGTAGGTAGATACTGGTACATACTTTATCTGTAATGTGCTATTTACTTAGATTACAATTAGGATTAGAGAGCGCAACAGAAGCATAGTGGTATAACCGGTATTGTGCGACTACTAGATAGTTGGAAATTTCGAGGACAAAATTTCTTTAAGGGATGTAGATTTGTAACACCCTGAATTTGGGCCTAGTAGGATTAGGCCCATTGGGCCTTAGAGCGTTTTAAAATTTTTGAGAACAAGAGAATGACCCTAATGCAAGTTGGGCCTATTAGGTGGGTGATTTTGGAAGATTAAGGAGCTTCTATGAAGTCCCGGGATCAAACTTGGGCTTTAGGTAAATTTTTGTTTTAGGTGAATAAAACCCTGAGAGTTAGTAAGTAGGCTTTAAGAATAAAATGTGAGAAAAATGACACAAAAAGAGCTTGTGGTGTAGTGGCAAAGTGATGCCACATAAGAGACAATGAGGTGACGCCACAAGGAAGTAAAGGGTCCAAGGTTCAAGCCTTGGCGCTGGCATTTTATTTTTGATTTATTTTTAAGTGAACTTGGACTTTGGCCCATAGATTTATATTTAGTTGCAGATGATGTTAGACATAAGGAAGTGAGTGGTCTAGTGGCAAGGCGTCATTAAGGGTGCAAAGGAGCCTAGGTTCAAATCTCATGACAAGCAGGGGAGTATTTGTTTTGCGGATTGGACGGCTAGAGTTTGAGTTGGATTTAAACTCTCCTGACGAAGAGATCCCATATCGAGAAGATAGCAAGAGGGAAGGAGAGAAGCTGGCTATAAATATATAGCTGTCTGTGATGAGAAGAAGCATACCTTGGTGGGAGTTTGGGCATAGGAGCATTCGGAGCACAGATTAGCTTCAGACTCCTATCAGGTGTGTATTATCTCTACTCTAGTTGTAGAGCGGCAAATGCCGAAATACCGGTCTCACAGCGATGGTAGCCAGACAAGCGTGTGAGTGCACGTGTGGAAGCTTCAACGCGATAGTTGAGGCAAGCTTGAGTGTTCTTGTGCGTTTAGGCTGTTTAGGCCAAGTAGGCCCAATGGGCTGTGGGCCCATAGGAATAAATTCTATGATTGTGTAGCAGATAGTGAACTAGTATATGTGAATCTCATATCTGTGGCTAGACTTTGGCTAAATTGGCCACACGAACATGTGTGTCCATTTGGGCGGAGAGTGGGCCCTAGGCCCATTCGCATCGCTATCTCTGTTTAGAATATCTGAGTTTGCAAAATTACCAAAATACACTTGGTTTGCAAAATTATCGAAATATCCCTAGTTTGTGAAATTATCAAAATACCCCTGGTTTGTAAAATTATCGAAATACCCCTAGTTTGTAAAATTACCAAAATACCCCTAGTTTGTAAAATTATCGAAATACCCTTGGTTTGTGAAATTATCAAAATACCCCTAGTTTGTAAATATTATCGAAATACCCTCGATGGGTAAAATGACCGATATGCCTCTAAAGGGCAAGATGACGAAAATGCCCCTACATGTTATATGGCTATTCTTGTATGCAATTTATGATTATTATGGTATGTTTATTATTGTATGATGCATTCATGTGTTATTATGTTGCATGGGAAAGGGATTATTAATATGGAGTAAGTGTTAATAGGATCGCATGGTCGCTTGACGACACTGGATCCACCGAAGGCTTTTTAGCCACCAAGCAGTCATGCTGCATCGATAAGTTAGTGTCAGAACTGGTGCTACAAAAGGAGTGTACGGATGGGTGGGTCGATTAAATCCTACAGGAGTGCACGATTAGATAGGAGACGGAGTGTAGGGTTGGTATGGGCATTAATGCATTGTATATATGGATTTTAATATTGAGATGGGCTTAGGCACAGATATTTTGATATGTGACATGTGATATGGGTTAAGGCCCAACCGAGGCTATTTTGGGCTAAGGCCCAATTACCACCATTATTGTAGTGGGCGTTGGCCCGGATTATTATGATGCATGTTTTTACTGATGAGGGTTGTACACACTGAGTTTTCACAAACTCACCCTTTTTTTTTAGGTAACCCTCAGGAGTCGGTTCGACGTATTAGAGGACTCAAAGGTGGCCACTCTATGAGCAATTTTGGATTTTAGTATTCTACTTTGCTTTTTTAAACTATTTTTATTGGGTTGTAACAAGGCCTCTCTTAAATTCTGGTATAGTTTGGGATTTTTATTTTATTATGTTTTAAATCTGCTCAACATTGAACCGCGATTTTCAAAACAATATCTATTTTTAGAACACTACATTTTCGTAACCAAGTTGTAAATATCACGTTTTAAAAGTCAGTTGTTTTAAATTAAGCTTTTGCAACGAACAAGTTTTTGAAGGTAATGACTTCTTAATAAATGTCGATTAATAATAACAATCGAAAACTGGGACTTTAGTTTTTAAATATCAAGAGGGGTTTTCAATGAAAATGTAGTTTTCAAAAAAAAAAACCTCAATGTGACATGTCAGATTCGGGCCTAACTTCTAGGCTGGGTTTGGGGTGTTACACTCCAAGAGATCTATAAGGCTCCAAAAGGTGATAGTGAATTGCAAGCCAAAAGAGTACAATGCGAGTTAGGTGTTGAGCCCGATTTTAGGATCAATTAAAACGAATGTATAATGTTCAGGGACCGAGTATGTGTATTGAGGAACAATGAGCTCATTCGTAAAGTTTTGCATGAGGCACATAGCGGATGCTTATCTGTACATCTGGGTAGCACCAAGATGTATAATGATTTGAATAAATGGTACTGGTGGCCGAGTATGAATAATGATATTTTTGAGTTTGTTTCAAGATGCTTTATTTGTCAGAAAGTAAAGGTCAAACACCAAGTTCATTTGAGTTTGCTTCAACCTATTATGGTACCTGGGTGGAAGTGGGACCGAGTTACCATGGATTTTGTAATAGGATTGTCGTCAACACCGAGTAAGAGAGATGCTATATGGGTTGTAGTCGATAGACTTATGAAGTCAGCCCATTTAATTCTTGTACGAGTTGACTACTCCTTTGCTAAGTTGGCAAACTTGTACGTTTCAAAAATAGTAAGGCTTCATAGAGTGCTGTTATCAATTATATCGGATAGAGATTCGAGATTTACGTCCAGATTTTGGAAAAAGTTGGAAGAGGCCCTGGGCACAAAGTAGAGTTTTAGTACAGTTTTTCACCCCCAAACCGACATATAGTCGGAAAGGGTTTTACAAATACTTGAAGATATGCTATGGTTTTGCATTCTTGAGTTTCAAGGCAACTGGGAGAAATACCTACCTTTGGTAGAATTCACCAATAATAATAGTTTTCAGTCGACTTTGAAAATGGCACCTTATGAGGCTTTATATGGGCGTAAGTTCTGAATGCCTTTATATTGGACTGAGCTTGAGGAAAACCAGATTCACGGGGTTGACTTGGTTAGAGAAACTAAAGAAAAAGTAAAGGTGATCCAAGATTGCTTAAAAGCTGCTTCTGATCGACAAAAATCCTACTAGGATTTAAAAAGGAAAGAGATTGAGTATCAAGTCGGTGATAGAGTATTCTTGAAAGTGTCGCCATGGAGAAAAGATCTTAGATTCGACCAAAAAGAAAAATTAAGTCCGCGTTTCATTAGACCGTATGAGATCACTGAAAGGATATGGTCGATAGCCTATCAATTGGCTTTACCGTCTGGGTTAGAAAAGATTCATGATGTATTTCATGTGTCTATGTTACGACGCTATCAATCAGACCCCTCGCATGTGATCACACCGACAGAGGTTGAGATACAACCCGACATGACTTTTGGTGAGGAACCAGTTAAGATTCTAGCCCAGGAAGTTAAGCAATTAAGGAATTAAAGTATAGCTTTTGTGAAAGTCTTATGGCAGAGACATGGGGTAGAAGAGGCTACGGGGTGCTCGAAGAGGCTATGAGGAGTTAGTACCCAAACCTTTTTGCTGGTAAGATTTTTTGGGACGAAAATTCCTAAGGAGGAGAATTGTAATAGCTCGACTTAGGGCTTAGTCAGAATAGCAGTGCAAGACCACAAATCTGAAGAAGAAATATGTGTTTAAATGATTTTATAAGGCTTATGAGGTATTTGCATGGTTGTGTGCAAATTTCATGAAGGAATTTTATTAATTAGTGAACAAATTGTCCATTAGGACTAAATTGCAAGGATTTGAAAATATGAGATTATAGAAGGTTTAAGTATAAAATAGAATTATAAAAATTATTAGAGGACCTTATTTAGGAATTAGACCACTATATGTTGAGATGGACAAAAATGGACATAGGAAGGAAAAATCTCAAGAAATAATCATTAAAGGTATTTTTGTCATTTTGTAAATTAAAGAATTAAAAGGGAAAAACAAACCAAAATCATGTCCATCTTCTTCCTTCTTGGCCAAAAATCACAAGGGAACCATAGATAGGGTTTCTTCATCTTTCAAGCCTGATAGTAACTACATCCTAGCCCCATTTTTAATGTTTTTCGTATTTTTGAGATCCTTGTAGCTCGGTTTAGCTATTTCTAGCTATATTTTGAGCTAGGATTTATGTTCAAAAATTTACCCATGTATGACATGCATGTATTTTGACATTTTATGGAAGAATATGTAAGTTTGAGGTAGGATAAACATCTTTTTCGAAGTGATTTTCATGAAAAATTCATACAATGACTAAATTGAAAAAGTTATAAAATGGTCATATATGGGTGAAATAGTAAAAATTGAAAGTTTCTATAGTTGAGAATATGATTCGGCTAGGCTTGAAACGCAAGAAAGTTGAATGAAAATCATTTTACGAGCCTAGGGGCAAAAGTTTAATTTTAAGAAAGTTTAGGGGAAAAATTGTAAATTTTTCCAAAGTATGAATTATGTGTCAATTTAGTCAATGTAAGTATTAAACAAGTTAAATTTTTATTATAGATCAAGAAACATGAAGTCTAGATCAAAACCGAGGCAAGAACAAAGTTGTGGACTAAATTGCACATCTACATCTATTTTGGAGTACCGAGGTAAGTTTGTATGAATTTAAGGTTTCACATGTATTATCATTAAATTATTTGCTATGTTATTCAATGTAAATTATTTTCATGAAGATGATTAATAATGCCTTAATAAGGAAATCAATGAGAACAAGTAAATGGAAGTCCCAGTTGAAGCCTTGGAATAATGAGGATACTAATACCACCTCATGAGACAAGGAAAGTCTGTGTAAGACCATGTCAAGACATGGCATCAAAATTAAGGCAAGGATATCATCTAAGTCCATGACAAGTCATGGCATTGAAAAGTTTTTATGAGGAAAAGGTTCCATGTAAGTCCAAGCCAAGGCATGGCATTGGTGAATTCATAATGCAAAGATGTCATGTAAGTCCATGTCAAGACATGGCATTGATAAGTTACTATAAGGCAAGGATATCATGTAAGTCCATGTCAAGACATGGCATTGATAAGTTACTATAAGGCAAGGATATCATGTAAGTCCATGTCAATACATGGCATTGGTAAGATACTATAAGGCAAGGATACTATGTATGACCATGCCAAGGCATGGCATTGTTGAGTTCATAAGGCAAGGATACCACATAAGACCATGTCAAGACATGGCAATGGTAAGTTTCAAAAGGAAACACCTAAGGAAGATCCCATGCAAGATCGTATTTGGGATATAGAATTGGCATCAAGATACATGTTTGATGAGATTAAGTATCCTCTAATATTCCGAGTAATTCAGCGGGTAAAAGAGTCAAGCATGAAATAAGTAACAAGGAAGCTAAGTAAGTAAAATAGTATCAAGTTAAGATATTCAAGAATGATAGAGAGTTCTACCTAAGTTAAGGAGGATAAGGATTTGATGTTTATGTTATATTAGCAAAAATGTTAATCTATGTAATGAGTGATACAGGTACCATAAGTAAATAAAAGTTAAGGTAACCCTAATGTGATGGGTAAGTAAGAGTAAGAGTAAGTTTGAGTAAGTAAGCTTTAACACTTGAGATTTGTATATTATTGTTTCATGATTAATGAGTTTATTTTGAGCAATTACGTTGCTACCTAGGATTTCATGCAAATTTACTAAGCTATATGCTTACTTTTCTCTTTTCTTTCTTCCTTGTAGTACCGCCAAGCTGGCTCGGGGACTAAAGACGTTAGAGCTCGGATCACATTATAAATCACTATTTTGGTATAGCCAACTTTGTTTTATTTTAAGCATGGCATGTATAGGAATTATATCATTTTAAGTTATATCATATTGGGAGCCAAAGGGTTGGCTATTAAGATTACTATCCTTTTTGTATATGGCCAAAGAGATTGGCCAATATTTGTTAAGTTTTATATGTATTAATCATGAAGAGTTTTTATGACTTCTATTAGTGATGTTTTAGGAATTATTCATAGTACAAGAATGCTACATTATGTATTGCTTGAGTTAGTATAAGTGAGATCTTGTTTCAGGATGGCAATTAGCTTGGAAAATAGCCTCTAAGTGTCCACACAGGTAGACACACGGGCATGTGTCGAGGCCATGTGTGACACAAAGCTAGCCCCATGGGTGTGTTAATAGGCCGTGTGTCCCTTGCACTAATTTGCGATAATATGATTCGTCACACGGGCCAGCACACAGGCGTGTGTCTTGGCTGTGTACTAAATAGGGATTGATGATGTCATAAAGAAAGAGCTCCACGGGCAGGAGACACGGGCGTGTCAAGGCAGTGTGAAGGACACGGGTTATAGACACGGGCGTGTGCTCAACCGTGTGAAATAAGTTAGTGTCGACCACGGGTGTCGAACACGGGCATGTCTTTGGGCACACGGGCGTGTCCCTTGGACAACACGGGCGTGTGGCCCCTGTTTAGGCAAAAATTTTCAAGGAGTGTGAAAGTTCCTGGATGAATCCCGAAACCTTCTGGATGTACGTATAAGGCCTCAAAGGCCTATGAAAAGTATGTTATTAGTATGAAAGAAAATGTTTAAGGTGGAAAGAAATTTTATAGCCTAAGAATGCATGTTCAAGTAAGGTTAAGCACGGTAATGCCTCGTATCCTGTCTTGCCATCAGACACGAGTAAGGGTTTTACAATATGAGTACATGCAACCCAATTCATCAAGAGAAGACCACTCGAGTTAGAATTAACGGTTTTGAAAAGGCACAAGAAGGATATCAAGTGGAATATTGCAAATATTTGAGGTAATAATCCTTCTTTTTGTACTCATAGGTTATTAGATACTGAAAAGGAATCTATCGAGGAATAAAAGAGTTTGATCCAATCTCGAGTATTTGATCTTGAGAAAATCGAATCTTAGTGGGTAAAAGAAAGGATCATTTATCCCATCTATGATGTTCCGTAGGTGGGACTTGTACCAAAGAAATAAGGTATCACGGATAATGAGCTAATTCCATTAATGACAATCACAGGTAGGCAATATTGTGTGAATGATAATAAGTTAAGTAGAGCAACATAGAGACCATTCCCCGCTACTATTCCTTGACAAAATGCTGAACATAATTGTTGGGAAATATTATTTTTTCATTCTAGATGGATATGATTTGTATGATAAATGGTCGTTTAACATCGCTTCAGTCAATGACGATCACCAATGACATTGAGGGAGTTCTCATCAGTTTCTCTGTCATTATTTTATTTTCAATTTTCCTTCATTTTGAAAAAATGGCATGCTTAGAAATTCTATTTCTAGAATTACAACATTTAATTAATTCTGTCAAAGGAGATTGGAACTTAAGCGGGACCATTTGTGACTCCTCTAACCTTTCTTGGGAATTTAGTTTGATGTAAGTTTTGAAGAAGAAATTTTCTAAGTTGCCAAAAAGGAATTTTTAATTTTCAATTTTAATCTTAGTATTTTGTGTTCAATGAGAGGGTCAAGTTGGCCTAAGTACTAATTATTTTATTACTAATCAGTTTATTTTTTTAGTTCAATTTAATTTTTTTAGTACAAGAAGTAATTGCAATTTGGGCTCGAGGCCCAGAATAGTGAAGAAGAGGAAAATGCCTAAATTTTTGTCGCCATAAACCTCCCCTTCCCCTAAATACTTGCCACCCACTCTTCTTTCTTTTCCCTCTATACCTTACTACCCAAGTAATTACTTTAGCTAAATTTTTTCTAAAAGTTTTCCCTAATCTACTACTATATAAACCCCTTTCCACCATAATATTTTCCACAACACCTACATAATTAACTTTCACCCTAAACCTACATTATTTTCTTTCTCTTTGTCGTTGGCCTCAATTCCCAAAATATTCTCCCCAATTTTTCTTTCTTGTCACATAACTCTACTATCTCCGCCGCTAATCCTTCACCGTTGAAAACCTTTTTGCCCCCCCAACAACTGTCGCTACATACCCAGTTTGCCATCACAATCCTTTTGTCGTCGTAACCTTTTTGCTATCACAAACCCTAGCCACCATAACCACCTTACTAATTACTTTATTTCCCTAACTCCTTGTTGATTCATCATGTCCTAGAAGAGAACGAGATCTTCAGAGAAATTTTTTGAAAATCCAATTATGATTCAAGATGAGGAAGCAAGTGAGAGGTTTGATTCAATCTTCAAAAATCAACCCATGATGCTGAAAAAAAGGTTTCAATTTGGAGAGCAATGACAAGATGATTATACCTTTTTCAATTCAAAAAATAATTAAGGCCTTAAATTGGAATCGATTTTGTGATGCACAGTCATTGCTTGAAGTAGAATTAGTATCAAAGTTCTATGCCAATCTTACCACGCCAGATGCTTCTGAAGTTCTTGTTCGTAAAAAAAAGGTTCCCTTTACTTCTAAATCCATTAATGATTTGTTTAATCTTCCTGATGTTGAAGAAGATGAGTACTCTACCATGATGAAAAATATCAATTGAGGGATTTTCTTCAACAAGTACTTAATGTCTTCAATAGTAGTTTCGGGACCACAAATCCAAAGTCAAAATATATATTTTATTATTATTTTAATGTCTACAGTATGTTAACAGAGTCATATGAAAATTTCGTTAAGAAATTTTAACGTTTGCATGCTCAATTCGGTAAAAAGGACTAAATTGCGTAAATTGCAAAACTTGAGTTATATTAGTTAAAGGTATGAAATGACAATGGGATTAAATGGTTAAAAGTTTTATGTTTCAATTAGAACATATAAATTGCTAGTGGACTTTTATGACCATTAAAATGAAATTTTAAAGGTTATATGTTAAGGTTAAATTAGTAAATAACCAAATAATTTAAAATTAAAGTATCATCTTCCCAAAAAGCTAAACACTACCAAAATTGAAGGTTTGGAAGCCATAGTTAGGGCTTAAAGCATTCAGCCAATATTTCTAGTGCATGTAAGTGTAATTTTGCTCAGTTTTTAATGATTTCAATGTTTTTGGAGTCATTGTAGCTTAGTCTAGCTAGCCCAGGGGCTAAGTTGCAAAATTGTTAAAGTATTAGGGTTTCACCATTGTTGAATGTGTATGTGTTTTGAAGTTTAAGGGTAGAAAATGAATGGTTTTTGTTAGATAAACAACATCTGTTAAGTGATTTTTAATGAAATTGCAAATTAGGGATCTATTTGTGAAATGTGAAAATTATGTCATAAATGTATGAAATAATGAAAATTATGGGCTACTATGGATCTATATAGAATTCGGCTAGCATGGGTGTGGATTAAATTGAAAGAATTTTCATTTTTATGAGCTAAGGACTAAATTGTAAATAAGTTAAATATTTAGGGCAAAATAGTAATTTTGCCATAATACGAATTTTGGGTTAAATTAAATAGAATGATATTTAAATAAGTTAAATTTGATTATATATAGATTAAGAAAAGGCTACATTCGGAACTAGATCGGGGGAAAAATAAAGTAATGTATTTCGGTAGATTTTCTCCAAACTAATTCGAGGTAAGTTCGCATGTTAAATAACAATAAAGTAAGTGTGCTTTAAATGCTTTATTATTTCATTCTTGATAAATACGACTTTACAAAAATAATCTATGAAGATTTGGCAATGTATGAAATCTCGGTTGAACCTTAGGAATAGATAGTATACAAATGACATGTCAATAGGGGTTACCGTGTTTTGGGTGCTGGTCCTTTACGTTCTACTGGTGACTGAGTTTTTCGGCATATGTTGTGGTTACTTATCAGCTTGTATGAGCAGACCTAGTGATAGTTCGAGAGTGAGCATTTATACGAGATATGAGATAGAGATGGTTTCGACCATGTATTGGCACTTATTGTACAAGATTATTGAGTGTCCGATAGTATTCCAAATGGTTCAATAGGAAAAGTTTGATGGTACGAGAATAAAAAATATGATATGAATCAATTCATGTATTTGTGAGAAGTATGTCAAGTAATTTGTAGTTGATGCACTCATACATGACTAATATGGTTATGATTATGTGCTTACCTTTGGAATTGATTGTAACTTACCTATGTTTACTTATACTTCTTTAAATTTTTAAAGAATGGTAAGTTGTACTTATTAGCCATACGAGCTTACTAAGCTTAATTACTTACTTTTTGTGTTTTATAGTGATTCGAAAGCTCGATCATTTTGGAAGTTTTCGGAGATTTCATTTCACTATCGAACTCTTATTTTGGTACTTTTGGCCTTTATGTATTTTGGTTATATGGCATGTATAGGTTAGTTGGTTAATGGAAATCTATATGTTTTGTTATGTTTTAGCCATTAATGTGGCTTGACAATGGAATATATTTTGTTATGTAAATATGTGTAAATGGCCCTTTGATATGTGGTGTATAATTGCTATGTCAATTGGCCATGTGGCACAAGTCATTAAACCCTACAGTTTTCACATGGCCTAGCATATGGCCTGGCACACGGGCATGTAAGGCCATTTCGAAGGGTACACAGGCTAGTCACATGGGCATGTGGTTAGCCGTGTGACCCAAGTTAGTGAGTTTCACGGGGTCAGACACGGGCTGGGACACAACCATGTGATCCCATTTTGAATGTCCACACGGCCTGTGACACGGACGTGTCTCACACGGCTTGGCCACACGGGCGTGTGTCCTCCTGTACTTTGAAAATTTTCCATATTTTTGAAAATTTCCTTGAGTTCTCAGCTTAGTCCCAAACCACTTCTAATGATTATTTTTGGCCTCGAGGGCTCATATTAGGGATTATATGACTGTATTTGAATGACTGTTGTTTGGATATGAGAAATGTATGATTGTTTAAGAGACAAGTTCGGTAATGCTCCGTAAGCCTATTCCGGCGACAGATATGAGTTAGAGTGTCACATTACAAATCTGGGATCCTATAACATCTTGATTGTAGCCCTAATCGAAATGGTGGTTTCGAGACCATGAATCCGAGTTATAAAAATTTTAAAATATTATTTTTCGAGTCACCTATGTGTGAATTGCTATGTGTGAAATTTTCGTGATTTAATTTTATCATTTGAGTGTCGAATTATTAAAATGGGCTTAATTGCGTAAAGTTAAAACTTGATGGTTTAATCTGTTAGGACCAAATTGTGGATGTCTTTTAAATTGGAAGCTTTTAAAAGGCAAAAAGGTCATCTTAAAGATACTAGCCAGCCATGTACTAAAATAACCTTATAGTATAATTTTTGTTAAATTATAAAGAAATGTTGTAATAGTAATTGAACAATAAGTTACTATATATAATAAAACATAAAATGAAACATGTTTTGTTCATTTTTTTCTTGATCGAATGCATGTAAAAGAAGAAAGAAAATAAACAAAGCTTGGTTCGGCCATTTTCAAGCCTAAATTAAGGTATGTGGTTAGTTTGGTTTTTGTTAATTTTTCCATTTTTGAGATAGTTGCTTTGAATACTATTCGACCCACATTAGAATTTTTAAATTTGATGCATGTTTGATATTTGGCCATTGAGGAATGTTTATGTTTTGTAATGTTTGATAGTAACATATTAAGGATATGTTTTGAATTAACATGTTTTGAATTGGAAATTTTGGTGAATTTGAGTGTTATGGATTAAATTGCAAAAATAAATAGTTGAGGGACTAAAATGCAAAATAAATGGCTTGTATGGACTTATATAGGCATGAGGAGCATTTAGACCTAAAGGAGTAAATTCAAATTATATGTACTTTGTGATAGAGACTAAATTGTAAAAGTTGCAAATGTCATGGGTAAAATGGTAATTTGCATAATTATGTGTTTTTTGATTAAATTGAAAGAAAATATATTTGAATGAGCTTAATTTGGAATTATTTAGATCAAAAAAAAAGAAAAGCGAGATTGGATCAGGGAAAGGCGAAGTTGAACGAATAGTCGGGAAACCCTAATCCGTTGACTTTTGAGGTAAGTTTTAAGCAATTGGACTGTGTTGATTTTTTTATTCATAACGAAGTATATGTTTTAATAGTGTTAAATATAAAATAAAGGGGATGGTCGAATGTAGTTATATGTGGAAAATTAGTTTAATTGAATGAAAAGTGTACTTATTTGGTAATGTAGTCATGTGATATGTTGATTTAAGAAATGAAATTGATAGAACAAATTTTATGTATGCAAATTGTTGGAATGTCAAATGTGAAGATGATTTGGGAATGAAATGAACTATATTATAAATATGTATATATGTTAAGGAAGTGAGTAATAGGTTCGAATAAGCACTAAGTGTATGAATAAAGATATCGAGCACTGTGTGTGCGAAATCGGTCGTTGGGCACTATGTGTGCAAAATATAATGTAATGGCACTAATTTTGCAATACATTACAAGGAATGTGCACTATGTGTGTGTTTTATCAAGTAACGGCGCTAAGTGTGAGATAAGTTACATGAATTTGCACTAAGTGTGAGGGTTTGCGAATGTGCTAAAGATATCATGTAGCGAATTGTATTAAACGTAATGGAATGAATAGGTATGTGATTCATTAAAGCTAGGAAGGTTAGTATTAATATGGTAAGTGAAGTTAGCTTATGAAATTTGAGTTATGTTATGTGGTTATGAGTTTTTGAGTATGTTTTGAATGAAATGATGATGCATAGTTTTATATGATATTGAATAAGGAATGCATGAATGTTGGTTTTGAAATTACCACACATGGTAGTTATTGAATGGTAATTTGATAGATATGTATGTATATAAACCTAGGCTATGAGGTTGATGATATTCATGTTAGTTTGATTTTACTTTTGCGATGTTTAATTTCATTCTTTACCATTGCTTAAAACTTACTAACCTGATATAGGTTACTGTTGTGTTAATTTGACTATTCTATAGACTTTGAAGTCTAGTTCGTGCTCGGGGATCTTCGTGAAAGTCAGTCGCACTACCACCTAACTTCGGTATTCTATAATTTGTATCTCTTTTGAAACATATGGCATGTATAGACTATGTCCCTTGGGTTGTGTTCGAATGATATGAATATATATATTTGCCATACAAAAATGGCAATGTTTCTATGTTTGAGTATGATATGATCATGTTTAATTATGGAATTACTATTTGAGTATATTGGTATATATATTATAAGCCTAGCTTGGAAATTATTTCATAATATGTTATATGTGAATTGGAGTATTTGAAATTGGTTGAATAGGGTATATATGACATTGAGTTGATAAATATATTTTTGTATAAATTGAATGTACCAACGTGACTAGACACGAATGAAATCGGTCATATTTTGTGTTTGTGATTATCAAAGGTGATACATTAATGAGCCAATTTGAAGTATACTCGTTTGTAAATATTCGGTCATGACTTTGATTTAGTTTGGAGCTTAAATTTTCCACTGAGTGTTATAGTATATTCGGCCATGAGAAATAAATGGCTAAATTATTGATGTAATATTTAGCTAAGGTGTGCTTACGATGGAATATATATATATATAATGAACATTGCCGATGTGATAAGAAATTATGAGATATATGAGTTGATTTGAAATTTATAATTGTATGTGGTATTGAAATGAGGAATGAACATGATTAAAAATGATGCATATGTTCAGTAATGATATATATTTGAATGTGCTGTTGATAATAGAAGTGAAATAAATGAATAAGTACCATATGCCTATTCGGCCCTTGCTTTTAAATGACTAAATGAATAGTGTTTTGTTATTTGAATGGAATTATTTTATTTTTAAATAATGCTAATGATATTATTTTGAGATGACTTGTTTATTTGTGATATTATTATTTAAGTAATAAGATTCATGTGTATGGATAGACATTATGGTTAGTTGAGTAATACCTCGTAACCCTAATCTGGTTATGGATACGGGTTAGGGGTGTTACATTTGATTGGTATCAGAGTTACGGTTTAGTCGGTTCTCAAACTTACTTAGCGCATGTTAGGTCTAGCTATACATGCCATATTTTATAATGTGATAGTGTGATGACTTCTGACACTGAATTAGAAAACACAGGGCTCAAGAGTTTAGAGCTGAAGATGATGATGATGCTGAGCAAGATGAATTTTCGCTCAATAATGCCATTTGTGTTTTCGATGAACTATCTTGCACACCTGATGAGTGCTTGATGTGTGCCATATCTTTGCTATAGGATTCTGCCTACTATTGGTGGAATACTCCCGTATCAGTTGTTCCTAATAAACGAGTTACTTGGGATTTCTTTCAAGCGGAGTTTCGAAAGAAATACATCAGCCAGTGATTTATAGATTCGAAACGCAAGAAATTTCTCGAGCTTAAATAGGGTCGTATGACCGTATTTGAGTACGAGCACAAGTTTATGAGACTTAGTCACTCTACTCGTGAGTGTGTTTCATATGAGGCTGCTATGTACCGAAGATTCGAAGAATGGTTAAATGAAGATATAAAATTACTGGTTGGCATACTTGAAATAAATGAGTGCATAGTACTTGTTAAGCGAGCTTGTAGAGTTGAAGAGCTGGGAAAAGAAAAACGGAAAGCTGAGTTTGAAGCTAGAGACTTTCGTAAGAGATCCATGGGTAAATTTCCTCAAACGTCATCAAAGAATTTCAAAAATGATAGTAGCCGATCCAAAGCAAACACAGGGATCTCTATACAATAACGACCACCAGTGAGTTCACGGGCTACATCGATTGCTAGTGTTAGCAATACCCAACCGAATAAATTTGAGTGTCAACAGTGTGGTAGACAGCATTTTGGTGAATGTTGGGGTAAATCTAACAATCGCACTTGCTACAAATGTGGTTCACAAGATCATTTTATTCGGGATTACCCGGAGAGAGTTGAAAAAGATAATGTTCAGAGTGCAAGACCGAGCAGTACTACAAATGTCATCACCGGTATATTCACTCTCTTTGATACTAGTGTAATTGCTCTGTTTGACCTTGGTTCAACTCATTCTTATATGTGTGAAACATTAGTATCCAGCAAGACTTTACCTGTTGAGTCTATTGAGTTTGTTATTCGGGTTTCGAACTCCCTGGGTCGATGTGTGCTAGTTGATAGATTGTGCAAGAATTGCCCTTTAATAATTCGGGACTCATGTTATTATCCTCGGTATGGATTGGTTAACTGGGCACGATGCAGTAGTGAACTACAGACGAAAGACTATTGATTTGAGGTGTCAAAATAATGAGATAATTCAAATTGAATCTGCGAATTTGAATGGGCTACCAACAGCGATATCTTCGATGTTGGCTCGATATGTGATTGATAATAAAGTAAGCGAAAAGAAGATTGAAACTGTACCAATTGTTTGTGAGTATCCGGATGTGTTCCCACAGGAATTGCAGGGATTGCCACCTGTTCGAGAGGTAGAGTTTGGTATTGAGCTAGTGCCAGGGACAACTCCGATTTCAATAGCTCGTATAGAATGGCACCGACCGAATTAAAAGAGTTGAAAGCTCAGTTGCAAGAACTGACAAATAGAGGTTATGCTCGACCGAATTTTTCTCCCTGGGGTGCACCAGTCCTATTTATAAAAAAGATGGATAGAACTTTGAGAATGTGCATCGATTATCGACAACTCAATAAAGTGACCGTAAAGAATAAATATTTGTTTCCACGTATCAATGATTTATTTGATCAGCTTAAGGGAGCTTCGATATTTTCAAAAATCGATCTGAGGTTAGGTTATTATCAGTTGCGAGTTAGAGACTCGGATGTACCAAAGACTGCTTTTCAGATGAGATACGACCATTACGAGTTTTTAATGATGCCATTCGGACTCACTAATGCCCTTTCTATTTTTATGGATCTGATGAATCGGGAATTTAGACCGTATCTAGATCGGTTTGTGGTTGTATTCATAGATGACATCCTGATCTATTCGCGTGACAAAATCGAGCATGCTGAGAATTTGAGACTTGTGTTACAGATTTACGTGATAAGTAGCTGTACACGAAATTCAACAAATGTGACTTTTGGTTGAATGAAGTTACTTTCCTGGGGCATGTTGTTTCAGCATCGGGCATTCAGTTGACCCGAGTAAAGTTTCGATTATACTTGATTGGAAACCACCGAGAAACATTTCTGAAGTTCAAAGTTTTCTGGGACTTGCCGGATATTATAGACGCTTCATGAAAGGGTTTTCTATGATTGCAGCTCAATGACAAAGCTATTACATAAAGAAGTTAAATTCGAGTGGTCAGAAAGGTGCCAAAAGAGTTTTGATCAGCTAAAAACCTTGCTAACGGAAGCTCTAGTGCTTGTTTAGCCAGACTCGGGTAAAGAATTCGTTATCTTTAGCGATGCATCTTTAAATGGTTTAGGCTGTGTTTTGATGCAGGAAGGTAAAACTTTAGCTTACGCCTCGAGACAGTTGAAGCCGCACGAAAAGAACTATCCGACGTATGATCTCGGGTTGGCTGCTATAATTTTTGCTTTGAAAATATGGCGTCACTATCTACTCGGAGAAAAATGTCATGTCTATTCTTATCACAAGAGTCTAAAATATTTAATGACTCAGAAGGATCTGAATTTGAGACAACGACGATGGTTGGAGCTATTCAAAGATTACGAACTCATGATTGATTATCACTCGGGGAAAGCTAATGTGGTTGCTGATACATTAAGTGAAAATCACTATTTGCTCTACGTTAAATGAATGCGGATATAGCTATGACTGATGATAGTGTGATTATTGTAGAATTGAAAGCGAGACCACTGATCGTATAAATGATTCAGTCTTGATTGATTTTCAATGTGGCTCAGTGTTGAGATGCTAATGGATGCTTATGGTTTAGAAATCAAATACATGTGACTAAGAATCCTAAGTTGATTCGAATGATCTGTGATGAAGCTCATAATAGTAGATTGTCAACTCACCCGGGTAGTACGAAGATGTATGATGACCTGAGATAGCATTATTGGTGGCATGGCATGAAACGAGATATTTCAGACTATGTGTCGAAGTGTTTAATATGTCAGCAAGTAAAAGCCGAGCATCAGGTACCATTGGGATTACTTCAACCGATTATGATACCTGAGTGGAAATAGGATTGAGTCACGATGGATTTCGTATTTGGGTTGCCGTTGACGTCGAGCAAGAAAGACTCAATCTGGGTTATTGTTGATAGATTGACAAAGACTCAATCTGGGTTATTGTTGATAGATTGACAAAATCGGCCCATTTTATTTCGATATGTACGAATTTCTCGCTTGATAAGTTAGCTGAGTTGTACATATCTCAGATTGTACGATTGCACGGAGTACCTATTTCTATTGTTTCGGATAGAGATCCGAGGTTTACATCGTAGTTTTGGAAGAAACTGCAAGATGCTTTAGGTACCAAATTGCACTTCAGTACTGCTTTTCACCATCAATTGGATGGTCAATCCAAACGTGTTATTCAAATACTAAAGGACATGTTGAGATGTTGCGTTCTTGAGTTTGAGGGTATGTAGGAACGATACTTACCTTTGATTGAATTTGCGTACAATAACAGCTTTCAATCGAGCATTAAAATGGCACCTTACGAAGCCTTGTACGGTCGTAAATATCGTACACCTTTATATTGGATCGAATTAAGTGAAAGCAAGATACACGTGGTTGATTTAATTAGAAGTCATATGCGGACTTGAAATGTAAAGATATAGAGTTTCAGGTGGGTGACCGAGTATTTTTTAAAGTCTCACCGTGGAAAAAGATACTTAGGTTTGGTTGTAATGGAAAACTAGGTCCGAGATTTATTGGACCGTACGAAGTTATTGAGTGTATTGGGCCGGCTGCGTACAGACTTATGTTGCCATCTGAGTTAGATAAGATCCATAATGTCTTTAATGTATCGATGCTTCGACGCTACAGATCCGATCCTGTTCATGTGATTAGCCCATCAGAGATTGAGATTCAGCCCGATTTAACTTATGAGGAAGAACCGATTCGTATCTTAGCTAGTGAAGTGAAAGAGTTACAAAATAAGAAAATATCGTTGGTTAAATTAATGTGGCATAAGCACGAGGTTGAGGAGGAAATTTGGGAACTCGAGGAATCAATGAGAGAACGTTATCTGCATTTATTCACTGGTAAGATTTTCGGGGAAGAAAATCCCTTAAGGGGGAGAGTTGTAGCAGTTTGATTTTAGCCCTAATTGGAACGGTGGTGTAACATCCTAAAAATGTAAGTATCGATATGTTGCATGTTTTTGGTGTTTAGCTTGTGAATGCTTTTATTTGTGTGTTTAATATAGTCTTGAGAAGGCTTGGGTTTATTCAGAATTAGAATAAATTTTAGTAAAGAATACTTTACTGTAGAGGAATCAGGTGACTTTGAAGTTTAAGTTAATTAAAGTGATAAAGGATAGCATGAGTTGAGCTATTGGTGAAGGGGATATGCGCTACATGTATGGTCTTGAGGGGAGAGGTTCGAATCTCCTAGCATACAAATTGTGAGCATTTATTGTTTCTCTTTCCTAGCAAGTGTCGGCCAAGCTTCATTCATGGATAAGATGGATTAATTTTTTTATGGAAAGATGGCTAAAGGTAATGGTAAACATGAATTAAGGGGTTGAATTTGCTTGATTTTAGGGATTGTTTTTAAGCATTTGGAAAGTGGAGGAATACAAGGCATGATACAAGAATGATGATTTGAAACTTTTGCATGGCCATTTTGACCATGTATTTGACTGACATTGTGGACTAAAGGGTTGGCCGATTGTGGTTGTAGCTTGGCTAGGATTAGGAGTTAGTTTTGGTCATTCTTAGCATATTTGTGCAAAATTTTCAATTCTCTTCAAAACTTTTCTCCTAGCGAAATTGAGCATTTGGTAAGCTTAGTTCTTTTGACCATTTCTTTTCATGTTACCATTTGGGCACATTTTTGCCTAGCATCTCAATACACTCTTCTCATTATGCGAAATACCAAAGCTAAAGACCATTCTTCTTTTCCTTCCCTCCCCATTCTTAGAATGCATTTTGTTCCTAAACTCATCACTTTTCTCTTTCTCCTTTCTTCTATTTGAAAACCGAATCATAAACACCTACTCCCATTCTCTTTTCCTCTCCATTTTATTTATCATTCAAACACTTTCTCCATCCTTTTCTCCCCATGGCGAATGGTACTAATACCATTTTCTTCAATTTTCCTTCAAAGTGAATCTTTTCTTCATCTATATTGTTTTGTTGATTATTCCTTCAACCTTTGTTGAAGCAATCGGTAAGAACTCTTTTCGAATCTTTTCTTTTCCCTTCTTTTCTTAGCCGAATATATATAAGATTAAGAGGGTCTTATGGCTGATAATAATGTTTTTTGTCCTTAGACAATCTTTCATTTTTATAGTGTTATAAAGAAGGTCAAACTTGAAGTATTCGTTATCATCGTGATTCATTAGAAATCGAGTCGAAGTGTTAAGGTAAGGGTTCTTATCAAGGAGCTATATACTACTCGACATATTGTTATAGATGAACTATTAATCGAATTTGTTTTAGGGGATGTTATCGCTCGATTTTCATCTTGTGGGACAAGGATATTTTGTGGTAAGCCAATCTCACCCTTCAAACCGTTAGTCATAATTTTCGATATACTTTTTAGTTGGACTAATGATCTTTTGTCAATGGAGACAATCAAGATAGGGACGAAAAAGGTTGTGAATAGTGTTTAGAAGAGGGGTGGTTCCTCTATTCCCCTGAAATTTAAGCGAAGGGCTTTTTCGAGAATCCGAGATTTTCCATCGGGTTGTGGACCGTCATCCGAGGAGAATCTATTATTTGAAGTCATTCGTACTCCTGAGCCTTTGTTTGTTTGTGGATATTCAACGGGTAACGAACCAACAATTGGGGAGAAACCGCATATAGAAGTTGTTCAAAATTCCAAGGGTAAAGTCTAGATCATTATTTATAAGAATAGATTTATAAATAGTATTAGTGTTCTAAATTATCGTGATGCGTGTTTAGGTATCGACGAGCGGGAAAGTCTAGTTCTCACTGTAACGGTGTGTAACTTCACACTTATCTCTCGGGTTAGATACTATCTTGTAAGTGTTGGGATAAAATCGTAAAGATGGCAAAATTAGAGAAATACGAAATAATTAACACTTTTGTGTAAATGCATGAAAAACGGTTAAAGTCGTGGAAATTACGAAAATGCCCTTAATGGGTTAATTGATAAATAGTAAAATTTTATGCCTCATGTGATATATGGGCCAACAACTGCTAGATCGATATATGGGCCAAAAACTGCTAGATCGATATATGGGCCAAAAATTGCTAGATCGATTTATGGGCCAAAGTTTACTAGATCGTTAAATGGGCTAAAATGTTATTTGGCATTAAGGGCCAAAATGAAAATTTGAGATATGGTCCCAATTGTATTATGGGCCTTTTGTTAAATTTATCATGTGAATGTATTGTTATGTTTTATATATAAACATGATTGCATGGGTTGGAAAAATGTAACACCCCAAACCCGGTCAATACGCCACGACCGAATCTGGTATGTCACTAAGGAAAATATTTTTTTGAAAGAATTGAATTAACAATTAAATTTTTGTGAAAAACTCTTTGTAATTCTTTATTTGTCGAAAACAAGTTAAAAACTGAAATTTTCTTCTAAATTACATAAAACTTTAAAACTTAGTTGATAAATCATAGGATAAAAAAAACATTTATATCTTTTTAAGAAAATTCGAAATATCATTTTGAAAATCCTTTTGCAATTGAGTATAGAAACTTGAATTTTGGGAATCACTTAATTTGTTGAAAACATTTAACTTGTAATTTTACTATTGAACTATTCATGTTACCCGATGGTAAGATTTTTAAAACCATTATGAGTTTTAATTTAGAAAACTTTGGGCTCAATTATTAAATTAACCAAGTAATTTATAAGCCATATTTTAAACATATTCAAAACATAAAAATAATCCAAAACATAATTAAACAAGCCTTATTACAAATCCATAAAATATGAAAACCAAATTAAAATAAAGTACCCAAATGGAAGTTCATGTAAAACCAAATTTTATTGCATGGCCTCCTCGAGTTCATCCGGCTCCTCATCCGCAAACTCACGAATCACACGAAAAGATAAGGGAGAAGGTGAGTCACCAAGACTCGATGCATATTCCCTCTCCCAGGTAAATACCACATACTTACACAAATTATAACAAAGCAACATATATGTATAATGCACCCAACCTAGCCATCCATAACTCCTTTTCTACCCCATGTGGTACCAAACCACCGGTGGTGCCAAACCACCGTGACCGAAGTCACGATATAAATGTGATACCAAATCACTTTGGTGACCAAAGTCACGAATAATCCATCTGTGGGGCCAACCCACGTGTGATACCAAATCATTGGCGGCGATCCCATATCTCAAAGTGGGGCCAACCCACGGTGGTGTTAACCACAGGGACGAGTTGCTATGAGGTGGCAAACCTCTGGTGTTCGAAGACACGAATGTGATACCAAATCACTGGGGGTACCAAACCTCTGGTGTCCGAAGACACGAATGTGATACCAAATCACTGGTGACCGAAGTCACGATATCAATCTTCCCCCTCCTCTCATATTGCCCATGCCAATGCAATAAATAAACAAATCATGTCAATATGCTTTGATATGTATCTCATAACAAATATATCATAAATCGTAGATCATGATTTCTATCCACATGTATTTACAACATATCGAAACGAACTTACCCGAATCCTCATTCATACCATCATGGTATCATATCCAAATCTCATCGTTTTTCCCACTTTCATGATATGATTAGTTATAACACACATAAATGCATATATAAACCAAGTTATAAAGTGTGTAAGATACACACCTTTCACCAAAGCAAGAACTAACTTAGGAGATCCGATCTATCGCACTAGATCACCTTGTCCTACAATCGGCCAACACTTAAATTATAAACAAAGGCCATTCTACCTACCACTAAATCCAATGAATTATCACTTTGAAAACCAAGTCTTACCTAAACTTACCCAAAACAATAGTCAAGATATAAGGCTTAGATTGATTGCTTCCAACGTCCCGAGGAGCCTATAAGAAATCAGTTCTTAGAATGGTTAGAACCTTGCAAACCAATGCCTAAAGATTCGACCTTTGTCCATGTAACACCCGGTTTAGGGGCTATGCATGTTGGGTATAATTCAAGTGTTAGTCCACTTAATTCAAATTTGTGGCTTGTAGTGGTTCTAGGAAGTGGCGGTTGTGGGAGTCTTCAAGAGAGGGGGTATGGCGATTCTTGGAAGTATTAGGGAGGGAGAATGCCGTTTGTTCTTAGGCATTTTGGAGTACTTTCGACCGACCTTTTGTTTGTGCACCAAAAGTTGATTTTCTCTTAGCAAACTCCTCCATCTTTCTTTTGAAACGAAAGATCAAAACCTCCTATAGCTTTCTAATATTTGTTTGTGTTCTTTCAATATTGTGATAGCGAATGTTCTTGAACCCCAAGCTTCTATCTCTTACGCTCATTGGCGAATATCTACCCTTTTTCCCCATTTTTCTCTTGTGTTCTCTTCCCTTGGTGAAGCAAAATCTCTTCCCTTTTTGTTGTAAAGTGTTAACGAATCTCTCCCCTCTCCTAGTGGTGTTTATTTTGGCGAGCGTTGGTATAAGTGTTGATCTCGGTTGTTTCTTTCAAGCTCGAGAGGAAGGTAAGATTAGGTAGAATGTTCTTTCTTGTTCTTAATTGACTTGGGTTTGATTAAGGGCGATTTGGCATTGGGTAAAGGTGTTAATCTCTTGTGTTTAATCGATTTTATTTTAGGACATCGGGATTTTGGAGCGAGCAAGAGGAGTTTTCCACTGTTAATCTTTGGTAAGTGGTGGTGAGGATGGCTTTATTGGTCATTCTTTTGGTATTTCGTTAATCAAAGACCGCAATGGATTAACTTTCTTTTTATTAGGGTGTGCCGATTGCTATAAGAGGAACCATAGTTGGTTCGGGTTTGGTAGGAAACAAACCATCGCAAAAATGAGATTAGTCGATAACCCCTTTGGTTTAAAATGGTTTTAGCCGATTGGTTTGAGTGCTTATGCTTGTTTGGCCGATTGTTTTAGGTGCAAGGTTATCGAGGGTCTTTGATCGATTCTTTGGTTAAGGCTTACGGTGTGCACACACACACTCTTCTAGTAATTTATGTGCTTATTAAATTGTGTGTATATTTACACTTATACATTATGGTATTTATGTATATGATGTGTGTGGTTGGTACCATGGAAAGGTGGATTGAATACCATTATGGTATAGGGCACGAGGTCGGTAAGTCCACTGTTATGATGCTTTTAGTAAGCATAATGTATCTATTACGTGTGCTATGATATTGGATGGTGATAAATAATATGTATGTTACTAATCAAGCATGTGGGTATAAGTCCGTTAAAATGCATATCATTATCTATGTGGGTTGTACAGTGGAGGCGGTGATATTTTGTCTTGTGAGCACCGGTGTTTTGGTAACACACGCGTGACTACGGTCACCGGAGGTTTGGTACCTCCGAGGTTTGGCACCTCATAGCGACTTGTCCTGTGGTTTTACACCACCGTGGGTTGGCCCCACTTGAGATATGGGATCGTCACGCGGTGATTTGGTATCACACGATGGGTTGGCCCCATCACTTGATTCGTGACTTTGGTCACCGGTGTTTTGGTAACACAATCGTGTCTTGGACACGGTGATTTGGTATCACATTTGTGACTATATGTCACCGGTGGTTTGGCACCACCGGTGGTTTGGTACCACACGGGGTAGAAAAGGTGTATGGGCGGTTAGGATTGGGTGCATATGATTTGGATGCATGATGATCATGATTATGTTTGAATGTGATATTTTGCTAATCCGGGAAAAGGGTAGCTACTTGAGTCTTGGTGACTCACCTTTTCCTTTAACATTTTCGAGTAGTGCATAAAAGTGGACGGATTGGAGACTACTTTGTCCACAAGAAAATAACTTGGAAAAGAGAAAAGAATTGAAGGACATACAATCATGAATACTTACCTATTATCAAAAATTGATTGGAGAAAACTAGGAAGAAACTTGCAAAAACTAGAAAGGATTTTCGGTTATGACACCAAAACAATTCTTGAAGGCCAAAACAACACCTAAAACTCACCTTATGACCAAGACACATTCGGCTATAGGAGTGTTTGAGGAGAGAAAGAAATTGGTGATCATAAACTTAGGAGAAATGGCCAACTAGCTACTAACCTACCAAAGCTACCAACAAAAATCGGTCAAGCCCACCCTAGACCAAAATGCAGTCCACATACATGCACTAAGGCCTTGGAATTCTTTCCAAAACATCCTCCATATTCCATGCCTTTTGTCCCTCATCATACCAAAACCTTAAGATTCTTATCCCAAATTTCATGCTTTCCTTAAACAAATATTCAACTTACCAAAAGTTAAGAGTCCAACCTATCATAAATAAGTTTGACCGTCCATCAAAGCAAGGATTCAAAATAAACCTTCAAAACGCTAAACATGCTACTCGAACCTCTATCCTCAAGCAACCATCCAAACGCCATAGCCACTTTGCCACTAACTCCTCATGTGCTTTAATTTAACACTTAAATTAACTTAAGTGTCAAACTCACTTAATCCACTTCATTAAATAAACCATACTAAAACTTATTCTAGCTTCATAAATAAAATCAAGCCTTCACAAGACTATGCTAACACACAAATATTCATACCACGCCAACACAAAAGATACTCAAATTTTAGGATATTACAATTCTACCCCTTAAGAAATTTTGTCCTCGAAATTACGATCAAAAGAGTTGAGGATCTTGTTGCCTCATCGTATCCTCCGGTTCCCACGTAGCTTCTTCCAGCCATGATTACGCCATAAGACTTTCACTAAAGGCTCTTCCTCCATGAACTTTTACATCTCGATCTAGAATCGCACGAGTTCTTCTTCTATAAATCAATCGGACTCACTTCTATTTCTCTCTCGCCACGACATGCGATGGATCGAGCGATAGCATCTAAGCATGTAGACATGAAACACATCGTGAATTTGACTCGATTCTGCGGCAACTCAAGCGATAGGCTCTGGTCCCACTCGTCTCAACACCTTAAGCGGTCCAATGAACCTTGGACTTAACTTGCCTTTTTCCCAAATCTTAACACTTTCTTCCATGGCGAGACCTTTATAAAACTTTGTCACCCACGGCAAACTCTATATCCCTCCGCTTGAGATCGGCATAAGACTTACGCCTATCAGAAGATTCCTTGAGCGAGCTGAATCAATTTCACCTTATCCTCGGTTTAGCAACCAACTCTAGTCCTAACATCGACGCTCACCCAAATCATCCAACATGTAGGTGTGCGACACTTCCTACCATACAATGCCTCATATGGTGCCATCTTAATGCTTGCCTAATAACTATTATTGTATGAGAACTCATACGGTAAAAACTCTTCCAGTGCCTCGAAAGTCCAAAACACATCCTCTCACATATCCTCTAAAATCGAATGACCATTTCATTTGCTGGACTATGGATGAAATGTGCTCTGAACCCACTTGAGATATGGGATAAATGCGCGGTGATTTGGTATCACCACGATGGGTTGGCCCCATCACGATTCGTGACTTTGGTCACCGGTGTTTTAGTAACACAATCGTGTCTTGGACACAGTGATTTGGTATCACATTTGTGACTATATGTCACCGGTGGTTTAGCACCACCGATGGTTTGGTACCACAGGGGTAGAAAAGGTGTATGGACGGTTAGGATTGGGTGCATATGATTTGGATGCATGATGATCATGATTATGTTTGAATGTGATATTTTGCTAATCCGGGAAAAAGGGTAGCACTTGAGTCTTGGTGACTCACCTTTTTCCTTTAACATTTCGAAGTAGTGCATAAAAGGCTGGCCGGGATTGGAGAGGACAAAGGTGGCCCATCTAGAAGATGAAGATTTGTTATATTATGCTTGTTTTTGATATAAGTATTTTATTTTAATTTGTTGGGTTGTAACAAAGGCCATTTTATGTTTTTGGTATTACTTTAACTATGGTTTATTTAAACTAAGTTGCTATGGGGAAGCGATTTATGGTTTGCAACCTATTTATTCAAGTTGGATATTTTAAACTAGAGTTTTAAAATGAATGAGTTTTAAATTGCAAAGTTTATTCCAAAGATATGTTTTCCAAAATCCACAAGAAAATAACTTGGAAAAGAAAAGAATTGAAGGACATACAATCATGAATACTTACCTATTATCAAAAATTGATTGGAGAAAAACCAAAGAGAATCTACCCTTGAATATTCGGCCAAAACAAAACAATAAGAGAAAGGGAAGTTTCGGCAAAATGATTAAATGTTCAAAGAAATTCGGGTATGGTTGATTTGTAATAACAAAAAGGATTCGATTAAAGTGGAGAAAGAGAAAGGAAAAAGGAAAAAGATGAAAGAGATTTCAATGGGAGAGGAATGTTTATGGCTTTGAACAAAAATGAAAGAAAGTAAAGAGAGATGGAGAGAAGGAAGTTTCAGCCAAGAGAGAGTAGGAGAAATGTGGGTTGAACAAGTATGAAAGAATGGGAAAGATGTTGTGAACAAAAGAAATTCAGCCAAGCACAAAGATGGTTTCGGATTTGATACACTTTGATACACTAGGAAGAAACTTGCAAAAACTAGAAAGGATTTTCGGTTATGACACCAAAACAATTCTTGAAGGCCAAAACAACACCTAAAACTCACCTTATGACCAAGACACATTCGGCTATAGGAGTGTTTGAGGAGAGAAAAGAAATTGGTGATCATAAACTTAGGAGAAATGGCCAACTAGCTACTAACCTACCAAAGCTACCAACAAAAATCGGTCAAGCCCACCCCTAGACCAAAATGCCGTCCACATACATGCACTAAGGCCTTGGAATTCTTTCCAAAACATCCTCCATATTCCATGCCTTTTGTCCCCTCATCATACCAAAACCTTAAGATTCTTATCCCAAATTTCATGCTTTCCTTAAACAAATATTCAACTTACCAAAAGTTAAGAGTCCAACCTATCATAAATAAGTTTGACCGTCCATCAAAGCAAGGATTCAAAAATAAACCTTCAAAACGCTAAACATGCTACTCGAACCTCTATCCTCAAGCAACCATCCAAACGCCATAGCCACTTTGCCACTAACTCCTCATGTGCTTTAATTTAACACTTAAATTAACTTAAGTGTCAAACTCACTTAATCCACTTCATTAAATAAACCATACTAAAACTTATTCTAGCTTCATAAATAAAATCAAGCCTTCACAAGACTATGCTAACACACAAATATTCATACCCACGCCAACACAAAAGATACTCAAATTTTAGGATATTACAATTCTACCCCCTTAAGAAATTTTGTCCTCGAAATTACCTGATCAAAAGAGTTGAGGATACTGTTGCCTCATCGTATCCTCCGGTTCCCACGTAGCTTCTTCCACGCCATGATTCTGCCATAAGACTTTCACTAAAGGAACTGTCTTCCTCCGCAGAACTTTTACATCTCGATCTAGAATCTGCACAGGTTCTTCTTCTATCGTCAATTCTGGACTCACTTCTATTTCCTCTACTGCCACGACATGCGATGGATCAGAACGATAGCATCTAAGCATGTAGACATGAAACACATCGTGAATTTGACTCAGTTCTGCTGGCAACTCAAGCTGATAGGCTACTGGTCCCACTCGTCTCAACACCTTAAACGGTCCAATGAACCTTGGACTTAACTTGCCTTTTTTCCCAAATCTTAACACTTTCTTCCATGGCGAGACCTTTATAAAAACTTTGTCACCCACGGCAAACTCTATATCCCTCCGCTTGAGATCGGCATAAGACTTCTGCCTATCCGAAGATTCCTTCAGACGAGCCTGAATCAATTTCACCTTATCCTCAGTTTTCGCAACCAACTCTAGTCCTAACATCTGACGCTCACCCAAATCTGTCCAACATGTAGGTGTGCGACACTTCCTACCATACAATGCCTCATATGGTGCCATCTTAATGCTTGCCTAATAACTATTATTGTATGAGAACTCAGCTAACGGTAAAAACTCTTCCCAGCTGCCTCGAAAGTCCAAAACACATCCTCTCAGCATATCCTCTAAAATCTGAATGACCATTTCCGACTGCCCGTCAGACTATGGATGAAATGTGCTACTGAAATCCAACTGCGTACCCAAAGCCTGATGTAATGCTCTCCAAAACCTCGATGTAAATCTGGGAACTCTGTCTGAGATGATCGACACTAGCACACCGTGCAACCTCACTATCTCCGCCACATACAACTTAGCTAGCCTCTGAAGCGAATAATCCACCCTTACTGGAATGAAATGAGCTTACTTAGTCAGACGATCCATAATCACCCAAACTGAGTCCTTCTTACTAGGTGTAAGAGGTAATCCACTGACAAAATCCATAGTGATCCTCTCCCACTTCCACTGTGGAATCTTCACCGGCTGAAGTAATCCAGACTGCAACTGATGTTCAGCCTTGACCTGCTGACACGTCAAACATTTACCCACGAACTCAGTTACCTCTCGCTTCAAACCTGGCCACCAAAATTGCTCTCTTAAATCTTGATACATCTTGCTACCTCCAGGTGCATAGCACATGGGCTGCTATGTGCGTCCCGAAGAATCCTTTGCCTCAACTCTACATCCTTCGGCATACAAGCTCTCCCTTAAAAACACAGGACTCCATTACTGAACAAACTATAATTCTCTAAACCTCCGTTCGAACTTGCAATCTTGATCATTCAAACCATCATCCTCTAACTGCTTTCTCCTTGATTTGCTCTAACCAAGTCGAAACGACTTGCAATTCAACCAAAAGACTTCCATCGTCATATAAGCTAAGACGAGCAAACATCGATTTTAAGTCGATACAACCTTACGGCTCAACGATACGCCACCACGTTAGCCTTGCCCGGATGATACTCAATCGAATATCGTAGTCCTTCAACAACTCAATCCATCTACACCGCCTCAAGTTCAAATCCTTCGAGTCAAAAGATACTTAAGACTCTTGTGATCCGTGTAGACTATCGACTTCTCTCTATACAAATAGTGTCTCCAAATCTTCAAAGCGAAAACCACTCACTTGCTAATTCCAAGTCATGTGTTGGATAATTAACCTCATGTGGTCTCAAGCGCCGAGATGCATAAGCCACTACCTTCCTTCTGCATCAACACACATCCCAAACCAGTATGTGATGCATCACGATGGCCGTGAATTCCTTGCCTACCTCGGGTTGAATCAAAACTGGAGCTTCAGTCAGAATCTTCTTCAACTTGTTAAAACTTTCTTGCTGCTTCTCGGTCCACACAAATGGAACTCCTTTCCTCAACAACTTAGTTATAGGTGCGGTGATCAAAGAAAATCCTTCCACGAACCTTCGATAATACCCCGCCAGACCTAGGAAACTTTGAATCTCAGCCACTGACTTAGGCGGCTTCCAATCCAACACTGCCTCAATCTTCCGAAGATCCACTCTAATCCCCTCGGCTGATACAACATGACCCAAGAAAGTCACCTCCCTAAGCTAAAACTCGCACTTACTAAATTTAGCAAAAAGTTACTTTTCCCTCAGAATCTGCAACACTATGCGCATCATGCTCCTCCTCTGACTTTGAGTATACCAAAATATCGTCTATAAAAACCACAACAAACTGATCCAAAAACTGCTGGAATACCCGATTCATCATATCCATGAATGCTTCCGGTGCGTTAGTCAACCCAAACGGCATCACCAGAAACTCGTAGTGCCCATACCGAGTGCGAAATGCCGTCTTATGGATATCAGCCTCTTTCACCTTTAGCTGATGATATCCAGACCTTAAATCAATCTTAGAAAAAACTGCAGCCCCTTTAAGCTGATCAAACAAGTCATCTATCCTCGGTAATAGATACTTGTTTTTGATCGTCAACTTATTCAACTGGCGGTAGTCAATACATATCTACATCGTACCATCCTTCTTCTTGGCAAAAAGTACCGGCGCTCCCTAAGGCGAAACACTTGGTCGAATGAAACCTCGATCCAATAATTCTTGAATCTGAGCCTTCAATTCCACTAATTCCTTCGGTGCCATCCTATACGGAGCTATAGACATTGGCGTCATTCCGGGTAACAGATCTATACCGAATTCGACTTCACGATCTGGAGGCAATCCGGAAGTTCTTCAGGAAATACATCAACATATTCTTTTACCGTTCGAACATTCCCTACCGTAGACTCCTTAGCTTCCAAAGTACACACATGAACTACAAACGCTTCACAGCCCTTCCTGATCATCTTCACAGCTTTCAACGCAGATACCACGTTGGATAGATAATCTCTTCTATTACCTATCATGACCACTTCTTCACCTTTCGCTGTCTTCAAAACCATGCGCTTAGCAGCACAATCCAAACTTGCCTGGTACTTAACCAACTAGTCCATCCCAAGAATCAGATCGAACTCCTCAAGCGGCGGTTCCATCGGATCGACCTCTGAACACTACCCCTTGAAGTTCTATGGGTACATCTCTATATAGCTTATCTACTTCTACAGAGTGACCTAGAGGACTAAGTACGGTCATCATCCTAGAAGAAATCTCAGAATCTAGGTTCATAGTCTCAACTATACTACTAGCAACATACGAATGTGTCGAACCCACATCTATCAAAGCAGTATATAGAACACCAAAGATTAAGAACGTACCAGTTATGACATCCGGTGCGTCGCCCTCCTCTCGACATCTCACAGCATACACCAAACCAGGCTGTCTTACCTCAGTGTTGCTTGCACCTCTGCCAGATGCTCCGCAGCCTCGACTAGAACCATTACCTCCTCTACCATTACCACGACCTCTCTGCGGTGACGGTCCCTCCTTTTTGAACTGAACACGACCATGACCATCAGATTGATTCTTGGCATGCTTATGGGACAGATCTCTCACACGATGATCCAAATAACCACACTCAAGTAGCCTTTTCCTTGGTCCAACATTCACCCCAATGAAATTTCCCACATCGTTACCGTCTTTGGTCCTCGATTAGCGATATGAGCCTCCTAGACTGATTCGGCCCATTTTGCCTAGCCTTCTTCTGAACATTACCAGCTGACCCAGATGATCCATATCCTCTCTTATGCTTATTTCGGTCATAGCTCTGCCTTTCAGATTCCTTTATTCCTTCGGCTATCTTAGCCTTTTCAACCAAAGTCGCAAACTCTCGCTCCTGATGTGGAGCAATCAACAATCTCAGCTCGTCCTTCAAACCATCTTTGAATCGGACACATCGCTCGTGCTCCGAAGCCATAATACATCCAGCATAACGGCTCAATCTTAAGAACTCAGCCTCATACTCTGATACGGATTTACTCCCTTTGACCAAACTCAGAAATGCCTTATCCTGCGCATCAACATAACTAGATCCAATATATTTCTTCTGATACGCTGCCTTAAAGAAGTCCCAAGTGAGATCCTTCACTCTGACACCATTCTCGAACCGTGAGCCACCATCGATATAACTCGTCACGAAGAAGCGATACAATCCCTTTCAGCTTTTCCTCGGCATTCAAATCCAGATCATCCATGATTCACTCCGTCGCCTCTAACCAATATTCAGCCGAGCTGGGAGCTACACCCGAAACACCTCCAAATACCTCGGCCCCGTTGGCTCGGAGTCACTCAGGTACAGATTTCTAAGCTTCCGCACCTCCACCTACTCTAGCTACCCTCTCAAGAACTCGCAGCATTGCCTGAGACACTGCGTCATCCCCCTTTTGATCCTGATACTCAACTCCAACCGCTGGTGGTGGAACTAGTGGTACCTCATTCTCAGATCCTTGACCTGACCTCACTGTGTAACATCCTAATATTGGGGTTATTTGTGATTGAATTATTTTTCTTGTGTATGAATTGTTGTGATATTATTCATAGAGTTATAAGACTAAATTAGTGGTATTGAGTATGCTCGGTTTAGTAGAGTAATTTTTAGTATGGTTTATTTAATGAAGTGGATTAAGTGAGCTTAGCACTTAAGTTAATTTAAGTGTTAATTAAAGCACAAGAGGAGTAAGTGGCAAGTTGGTTAAGGAGTTTGAAAGGTGGCTTGAGGTTAGAGGTTCGAGTAGTATGTTTAGCAATTTGAAAGTTTATTTTTTGTATTTTAACATTAATGGCGGTCAACCTATGTTTATGATAGGTTGGATTTTCATCTTCGGTAAGTTGAATTTTGCTTAAGGAAAGCTTGAAGATAGGGATAAGAATCTTGAGTTTATGGTATTATGAGGGACAAAGGCATGAAAGGTGGAGAATGTTTTGAAAGAAATCCTATGCCTTAATGCATGTATGTGGACTGCATGTAAGGCTAAGGAGAGTGGTCAAATTTTGGTAGGTAGCTTGGGGTGGAATGTTGGCCAAACTTTTGTTTTGTGTATCATTTTATGTTTGTTTTTCCTTTCCAAAAAGATCTCATCTTTGGCCGAATGTCTGGGGTGTTTTTAGTGCAAAATTTCTTTGGAAGACAACTTCATTTTGTTGACAACAAAATACCACTTTCTTTCTCTCATTTGTCGTTTGAAACAAACTATAATTTTTGTATCTTGTGCATTTTATTCTTTGGTAAAGTTTGTGGTGACCGAATATCATTTCTTCTATCTCTCTTTTTCTTCCATTTTCTAAACTTTGGTGAATCTCCTACACCATTATCTTTCATCTACTACTTTTCTTTGCTTTTCAAAATCGAATCCCTATTTCTCCTTTCTTCTCAATAATTTCTTTATTGGCGAATATACTCCTTTGGGTGTGCCAAACTCTCTTCTTCCAGTTAGAAGTATCTTGGCGAATATTGAAGGTGGTAAGGATTTATTTTAAGGGATTATTCTTTTGATTATTCTAAAGTCAAGGCTATTATTTTTAATGGTTGCCGATTGTAGGGAAGTGAAGCGATTCGCGTCTGGGTTCTTAGTAGTTAGTACTCGAAGGTGATTAGGTGAGGTTCGAGTTCATATGATAACCCCGTAGAATTATTTGGTTTGGTAGAATAGTCCATGTCCCTAACTCTTGTGTTTGGCCGAATATAGGAGCAAGAAATCTTGTGTGGCCAATTGACTCTTTGAGGATTAGGACTATCGTTGGTGAAAGGTGTACATACACCTTATAACTATTTAATATGCTAAGTGTTATATGTATGCTTAATCGGTTTGTGTAGATTCGGATGTAATACCATCATGATGTAGACAAGGATTTGGGTAAGTCTTTTGCTATGAGCTTTCTTTTGATGCTTTTGGGAAGCATGGCATATTTGGTATATGTGGCTTATAATATATGGCTCATGATAGATCTGTTGGATATTGATTAATAAATCTATTGGCATGACAATTGTTAACTAAATATTATTGATTCATGTGGGATCAAATGAGTGGAGGGGGCAGTGATAGTCGTGTCGACGGATGCCAGTGTTTTGGTAACACATTGTGACTACGGTCACCAGAGGTTTGGTACCTCCAGAGGTTTGGCACCTCATAGCATCTCGTCCCTATGGCTTAGCACCACCGTGGGTTGGCCCCACTTTGAGATATGGGATTGACGCCAGTGATTTGGTATCACACGATGGGTTGGCCCCATCATTCGATTTGTGTCTTCGGACACCAGAGATTTGGTATCTCCAGTGATTTGGTATCACATATGTGACTTTAAGTCACCAGTGGTTTGGCACCACCAGTGGTTTGGTACCACACGGGGTAGAGAAAGGCGTTTGGATGGCTAGGTTGGGTGCATATTAAACTTTTGCATGTTAATTGGTTATGACTTGTGTATGTGTTGCACTAAACCGGGGGAAAGATTACACATTGAGTCTTGGTGACTCACCTTCTCCTTTAAATTTTCAAGTGACTCGTAGATCGCGGATAAGGAGCCTAAGAACTCGAGGTGGCCATGCAAAGGAACATTTGGATTAAATGATTTATGAACTACTTGTTATTTTATTGTTGGTTATTTTGCTTAAATTGTAATAAGGCCTACTAGGATTATATTTTGGTTATTTTATCTGTTTTGGATAATTTGTTTAATAACTTAGTGACTTGAAAATGGATACACATGTTTTCTCAAATTAATACGCACAAATGTTTTTATTGTGCCATCGGGAACACTTGAATCTGTAACAACCTGACCTAATAAATTACTAAACCAAAATAATATCTTTTATCAAAAATTTAAAACGGCTTAAAGGGATTTTTCAAAAAAATGTTTTCTCTGTAGCATACCAAATTCGGTCATAACGTTTGGGCCGGGTTTGGGGTGTTACAAATTGGTATCAGAGCCCAGTTCAAAGCTCGGCTGTGGGGGCCCAAGGCCCAAAAATGTTTTTAGTAGGCCTATTTGAAATATTTTGGTTTTGAATAAGCATGGCACCGAGTCTCCGACACCAATCCGCCCAGGTAACTACCTCTAACTTTTTGTATGGATTATTATTATAGAAGGGTAGGTAGGGAACGCAGTTAGTGTGATAGGTGTTGAACCTTAGGACTAGTCCACCCCAACAAAACTCATAAGACTTTAATGGCCTAATTATAACCAATCCGTGACCAAGTCACCGAGTTAGGGTGTGGTAACCTTGGTGCGCATGTCTAGGATTGGATCCGAAAGAGCTTGGTATTTAAGCAGTCCTCGTGACTCACCTCCTCTTCGCAGGATTCCTACCTGGTGCGTAGCTTCGGTTCACCCTAACCAAGAGGACTCGGTCATAGGCAAAACCCTAAATAAAACCCGAAAGGGACTAGTCATGTTTTAAGGAAAACTTGGGTTTTAAAATCACTAAATTATCTCTTTTAGATAGTAGGACAAATTCATCTTTGAAAATTATCAAATATTCTCGGTTTAAAAAAATTACCAAAATACCCCTGGTTTTCAAAATTTCGCCATACCTTTAAATTGAAGAATTTTTCGAAAATACTCCTCAATTTTAGAAATTACAAAATGATTTGATTTATTAAAGTTTTCAAATTTCTTCAATTTATTACAAAAATACCCTGTAGGAAAAATGACGAAAATACCCCTGGGTTAGAAACGGACAGAAATGCTCGAAGAGTGCATAGGTATGAAAGGTATTAGGGAATGGATGTACTTTTCTGTGTAAACTAGATAGAAGACTTAAAACTCTGTTTGATCGAAAGAATCTCTATTAAATTCTTTTCATAAAATTTCTTCGCGGATAACCAAGTGAAACATGTACTAATTCATAAAATTTCCTAATCAGATTAAAGTGCGATAGTTAGAATGAGCTTTAGAGGACGTGGCCGTCGTGGACGCGGAAGGGGTAGGATGACCGTATCAGAACCTGTCAGGTCAGGTCAGGGATCTGAGAACGATATACCACCGCCACCACCACCCCCAACTTTTAGAGCCGAAGAGCAGGATCAGACGGGTGATGACGTAGTGTCACAAGCGATGCTGCGGGTTCTGGAAAGGGTAGCTAGAATGGGTGGAGGTAGAGGAGCTCAAAAATCGATACCTGAGAGACTTCGAGCTAACGGAGCTGAATTTTTTTGAGGTGTATCTGGTGTAGCGCCCAATACGACTGAGTATTGGCTAGAATCGACCGAAAGAATCATGGATGAGATAGATTTGACAATTAAGGAGAAATTGAAAGGGGCAGTGTCGCTTCTCAAGGATGAGTCATATCGATGGTGGCTTACGGTTCGAGATAGTGCTACGGTGAGCGATCTTACTTGGCGATATTTTAAAGCCGCTTATCGGAAGAAGTATGTGGGCACTAGCTATATTGATGCAGGAGGAAAGCTTTTCCGGGTTGGTACAAGGAAATAAGTCTCGTGTCGAATATAAAGCGAAATTCTTGAGGCCGAGCCGCTATGCTCGTGGAATTGTGTCAACGGAGCATGATCGGTGTGTCCGCTTTGAAGACAGACTGAGGGATGACTTGAGACTACTAATTGCTCCACAGCAGGAGCGTGAGTTTGCTGTTTTGGTGGAAAAGGCTAAAGTAGCCGAAGGGGTCAAGGCATCTGTGAGACAGAATTATGATAGAAACAAACAGAAAAGAGGCTTTGGATCGTCTAGATCGGGTAGTAATGCTCAGAAGAGAGCTAGGCAGGATGGGCCGAATCAGGCAGGAAGGCCCATGGCTACTAATCAGAGACCAACTCAGTGCAACCGCTGTGGGAAGTCACATTGGGATGCATTGGTTGGTTAAGTACCAAGCAAGTTTGGATTGCGCTGCTAAGCGCATGGTTTTGAAGACGGTTGAAGGTGAAGAAGTGGTCATGATAGGTAATAGGAGAGATTATCTATCCAACGTGGTATCTATGTTGAAAGCTGTGAAGATGGTCAGGAAGGGCTGTGAGGCGTTCGTAGTTCATGTGTGTGCTTTGAAAGCTAAAGAGTTTTCTGTGGGGAATGTTTGAACTGCAAAGGAATATGCTGACGTATTTCCTAAAGAACTTTCGGGTTTGCCTCCAGATTGGGAAGTTGAATTCGGTATAGACTTGTTACCCGGAACGTCACCTGTGTCTATAGCACCGTACCGAATGGCACCAAAGGAATTGGAGGAATTGAAGGCTCAAATTCAAGAGCTCTTGGACTAAGGATTTATCCGACCAAGTATATCTCTGTGGGGAGCACCTGTGCTGTTTGTCAAGAAGAAGGACGGTTCAATGCGGATGTGTATCGATTACCGCCAATTGAAAAAGTTAACGATCAAGAACAGGTATCCGTTGCCTCGGATTGATGACTTGTTTGACCAACTGAAGGGTGCATCAGTATTCTCAAAGATAGATCTTAGGTCGGGATATCATCAACTCAAGGTGAAGGAGGTTGATGTGCACAAGACGGCATTCCATACAAGGTATGGGCATTACGAGTTTTTGGTGATGCCATTTGGGTTGACCAATGCATCGGCAGCATTCATGGACTTAATGAATAGGGTGTTTCAGCAGTACTTGGATCAATTTGTCGTGGTGTTCATAGACGACATATTGGTTTACTCAAAGACGGAGGAGAAACATGACATGCATCTGCGTATAGTTCTACAAGTCTTGAGGAGAAGCGGTTATATGCCAAATTCGATGAGTGCAAATTTTGGCTTAGAGAGGTGGCTTTCTTAGGTCACGTAGTGTCGGTGAGAAGGATTAGAGTAGATCCTCGCAAGATCGAGCGGCGTTGGATGAAATCGCCTAGGTCGGTGGCGAAAATTCAAGTTTTACGGTCTCAAGGGGGTACTATAGGAGGTTTGTGGAAGGATTCTCTTTAATCATGGCACCGTTGACTAAGTTATTAAGAAAGGGAATTCCATTTGTGTGGATGGAGAAGCAACAAGAAAGTTTTGACAAGCTAAGGAAGATTCGACTAAGCTCGGTTCGATACGACCTTAGGCAGGAAAGTTGTTTACGGTTTACTGTGATGCGTCCCATACTGGTTTAGGATGTGTATTGATGCAAGAAGGGAAGGTAGTGGCCTATGCGTCCCGTCAGCTAAGACCGCATGAGGTTAACTATCCAATGCACGACTTGGAGTTAGCGACTGTAGTCTTCACTTTGAAGATATGGAGGCATTATTTGTACGGGAGAAGTCGATAGTCTACACGGATCACAAGAGTCTTAAGTATCTTTTGACTCGTAAGGATTTGAATTTGAGGCGTCGTCGTGGATTGAACTGTTGAAGGACTACGATCTGCTCGATCGAGTATCATCTGGTAAGGCTAACGTGGTGGCGTATCGTTGAGCCGTAAGGTTGTATCGGATTTAAGATCGATGTTTGCTCGACTTAGTCTGTTTGACGATGGGAGTCTTTTGGCGAATTGCAAGTCAAGTGACTTGGTTAGATCGAGATTAAGGAGAAGCGGTTAGAGGATGATGGTTTGAATGATCGGAGGTTACAAGTTCGAATGGTGGATTAGAGGATTTTAGTCTCATCGGTGATGGAGTTTTGTACTTTAAAGGGAGAGCTTGTATCTCAAGGATGTGGAGTTGAGACAAAGATTCTTGGGACGCATATAGCGCCCATATGTTATGCATCCCGAGGTAACAAGATGTATCGGATTTGAGAGAGCGATTTTGGTGGCGGTGTCAGCGGAAAGTGGCGAGTTCGTGGGTAAGTGTCGGCGTGTCAACAAGTCAAAGTCGAACATCGGTTGCCATCCGGGTTACTTGACCGGTGAAGATTCTTCAATGGAAGTGGGAGAAGATCACCATGGACTTTGTCGATGGATTACCTCTTCGTCTAGTAAGAAGGATTGATTTGGGTGATTGTGGATCGTCTGACTAAGTTAGCTCATTTCATTCCTAAGGGTAGATTATTCGATTCAGAGGTTAGCTAAGTTGTATGTGGCTAGGATAGTGAGATTACACAGGGTACTAGTGTCAATCATTACAGACAAGGATCCCAGATTTACGTCAAGGTTTTGGAGAGCTTTGCATCAAGCCTTGGGAACGAGATTGGACTTCAAAGATGACTTTTCATCCAAACCGACGGACAATCGGAGAGAGTGATTCGATCTTAGAAGATATCTTTGAGAGGTTGTGTTCGGATTTTAGTGGTAGCTGGGAAGAGTATCTACTGTTGTCAGAATTTGCTTATAACAATAGTTATCAAGTGAGCATTCAGATGGCTCCATATGAAGCACTGTATGGACGAAAATGCCGAACTCCTACTTGTTGGACGGAGTTGGGTGAACGACAAGTTTTGGGTCCGGAGTTGGTATCTGAAACTGAAGAAAAAGTTAAGGTGATTCGGGCTCGTCTCAAGGAGGCATCTGATAGGCAGAAGTCATATGCTGATCTTAAGCGTAAGGCAGTGGAGTATGCAGTAGGAGATAAAGTCTTTTTGAAGGTGTCACCTTGGAAAAAGGTTTTGAGATTTGGGCAAAAAGGGAAGCTAAGCCCAAGGTTCATCGGCCCGTATGTAATAGTGAGGCGAGTAGGACCAGTAGCTTATCAGCTTGAACTGCCAGTGGAGTTGAATCAGATTCATAACATCTTTCATGTGTCGATGCTTAGGCGATATCGGTCGGATCCATCACACGTTGTGCCTGTAGTAGAGATTGAGGTAAACTCGAATTTATCTTTCGAGGAGGAACCAATCCAAATCTTAGATCGAGATATCAAGGTTTTGTGTAGGAAGTCAGTACCTTTGGTGAAAGTACTATGGCGAAACCATGGTACTGAGGAAGCTACGTGGGAACCCGAGAGTATGATACGGCAGCAATACCCCCACCTTTCTGATTAGGTAATTTCGAGGTCGAAATTATTTTAAGGGGGTAGAACTGTAACATCCTAATATTGGGGTTATTTGTGATTGAATTATTTTTCTTGTGTATGAATTGTTGTGATATTATTCGTAGAGTTATAAGACTAAATTAGGGGTCTTAAGTATGCTCGGTTTAGTAGAGTAATTTTTAGTATGGTTTATTTAATGAAGTGGATTAAGTGAGCTTAGAACTTAAGTTAATTAAAGTGTTAATTAAAGCACAAGAGGAGTAAGTGGCAAGTTGGTTAAGGAGTTTGAAAGGTGGCTTGAGGTTAGAGGTTCGAGTAGTATGTTTAGCAATTTGAAAGTTTATTTTTTTGTATTTTAACATTAATGGCGGTCAACCTATGTTTATGATAGGTTGGATTTTCATCTTTTGGTAAGTTGAATTTTTGCTTAAGGAAAGCTTGAAGATAGGGATAAGAATCTTGAGTTTATGGTATTATGAGGGGACAAAGGCATGAAAGGTGGAGAATGTTTTGGAAAGAAATCCTATGCCTTAATGCATGTATGTGGACTGACATGTAAGGCTAAGGGAGTGGTAGAAATTTTGGTAGGTAGCTTGGGGAATGTTGGCCAAACTTTTGTTTTGTGTATCATTTGTGTTTGTTTTTCCTTTCCAAAAGCTCTCATCTTTGGCCGAATGTCTAGGGTGGTTTTAGTGTAAAATTTCTTTTGAAGACAACTTCATTTTGTTGAAAACAAAATACCACTTTCTTTCTCTCATTTGTCTTTTGAACCAAACTACATTTTTGCATCTTGTGCATTTTCTTCTTTGGTAAAGTTTGTGGTGACCGAATATCATTTCTTCTATCTCTTTTCTTCCATTTTCTAAACTTTGGCCAAATCTCCTACACCATTATCTTTCATCTACTACTTTTCTTTGCTTTTCAAAATCGAATCCCTATTTCTCCTTTCTTCTCAATAATTTCTTTATTGGTAGAATATACTCCTTTGGGTGTGTCAAACTCTCTTCTTCCGATTAGAAGTATCTTGGCGAATATTGAAGGTGGTAAGGATTTATTTTAAGGGATTATTCTTTTGATTATTCTAAAGTCAAGGCTATTATTTTTTAATAGTTGCCAATTGTAGGGAAGTGAAGCGATTCGTGTCTGGCTGTCGTAGTTAGTACTCGAAGGCGATTAGGTGAGGTTTCTAGTTTATATGATAGCCCGTAGAATTATTTGGTTTGGCAGAATAGTCCATGTCCCTAACTCTTGTGTTTGGCCGAATATAGGAGCAAGAAATCTTGTGTGGCCAATTGACTCTTTGAGGATTAGGACTATCGTTGGTGAAAGGTGTGTACATACACACCTTATAACTATTTAATATGCTAAGTGTTATATGTATGCTTAATCGGTTTGTGTAGATTCGGATGTAATACCATCATGATATAGACAAGGATTTGGGTAAGTCTTTGTTGCTATGAGCTTTCTTTTGATGCTTTTGGGAAGCATGGCATATTTGGTATATGTGGCTTATAATATATGGCTCATGATAGATCTGTTGGATATTGATTAATAAATCTATTGGCATGACAATTGTTAACTAAATATTATTGATTCATGTGGGATCAAATGAGTGGAGGGGCAGTGATATTCGTGTCGACGGACACCAGTGTTTTGGTAACACATTGTGACTACGGTCACGGAGGTTTGGTACCTCCGGAGGTTTGGCACCTCATAGCGTCTTGTCCCCGTGGCTTAGCACCACCGTGGGTTGGCCCCACTTTGAGATATGGGATTGACGCTTGATGATTTGGTATCACACGATGGGTTGGCCCCATCATTCGATTTGTGTCTTCGGACACTAGAGATTTAGTATCTCCAAGTGATTTGGTATCACATATGTGACTTCAAGTCACCGGTGGTTTAGCACCACCGGTGGTTTGGTACCACACGGGTAGAGAAAGGCTTTTGGATGGCTAGGTTGGGTGCATATTAAACTTTTGCATGTTAATTGGTTATGACTTGTGTATGTGTTGCACTAAACCGGGAAGGATTACACATTGAGTCTTGGTGACTCACCTTCTCCTTTAAATTTTCAGTGACTCGTAGATCGCGGATAAGGAGCCGAAAGAACTCGAGGTGGCCATGCAAAGAACATTTGGATTAAATGATTTATAAACTACTTTTATTTTATTGTTGGTTATTTTGCTTAAATTGTAATAAGGCCTACTAGGATTATATTTTGGTTATTTTATCTGTTTTGGATAATTTGTTTAATAACTTAATGACTTGAAAATGGATACACATGTTTTCTCAAATTAATACACAAAAATGTTTTTATTGTGCCATCTGGAACACTTGAATCAGAATAACAACGACCTAATAAATTATTAAACCAAAACAATATCTTTTATCAAAAATTTAAAACGGCTTAAAGGGATTTTTCATAAAAATGTTTTCTATGTAGCATACCAAATTCAGTCATAACATTTGGGCCGAGTTTGGGGTGTTACACACTGGCTCAGACACAGCCATCATACCTCGACCACGTCCACGCATAACACGACCTCGACCTCGAGTACTCATATCTAAAGTCTCGACTTATCTGATTAAAAGTTTTATGCATTAGTCATTATTCCACTTTCTTTTAAAGCACAGTTTTATGAAAAATTTTTAATAAGAGATTGTTTCGCGAGTACACCAAGCCTATAGTTCTGGGTCTCTAAAGTAGTTCCTACTACTATATAGTCATATCAACATCGCTAAAATCATATCATCAAAATCAACAGTTTTGATGTACTTACCAGGGCGGATTGATGCCGGAGACTCGGGGCCATGCCTTTCCAACCATAAAATTTTCAACAAAAACATTTTAAAACCATACTTCAAATCATTTTGGGCCTCGGGCCCACAGTCGAGCTTTTGAACTTGGCTCTGATACCAATTTGTAACACCCCAAACCCGGTCAATACGCCACGACCGAATCTGGTATGTCACTAAGGAAAATATTTTTTGAAAGAATCGAATTAACAATTAAATTTTTGTGAAAAACTCTTTGTAATTCTTTATTTGTCGAAAATAAGTTAAAACTGAAATTTTCTTCGAAATTACATAAAACTTTAAAACTTAGTTGATAAATCATAGGATAAAAAAAACATTTATATCTTTTTAAGAAAATTCGAAATATCATTTTGAAAATCCTTTTGCAATTGAGTATAGAAACTTGAATTTTGGAAATCACTTAATTTGTTGAAAACATTTAACTTGTAATTTTACTATTGAACTATTCATGTTACCCGATGGTAAGATTTTTAAAACCATTGCGAGTTTTTAATTTAGAAAACTTTGGGCTCAATTATTAAATTAACCAAGTAATTTATAAGCCATATTTTAAACATATTCAAAACATAAAAATAATCCAAAACATAATTAAACAGCCTTATTACAAATCCATAAAAATATGAAAACCAAATTAAAATAAAATACCCAAATGGAAGTTCATGTAAAACCAAATTTTATTGCATGGCCTCCTCGAGTTCATCCGCTTCTCATCCGCAAACTCATGAATCACACGAAAAGATAAGGGAGAAGGTGAGTCACCAAGACTTAGTGCATATTCCCTCTCCCGAGTAAATACCACATACTTACACAAATTATAACAAAGCAACATATATGTATAATGCACCCAACCTAGCCATCCATAACTCCTTTTCTACCCCATGTGGTACCAAACCACCGGTGGTGCTAAACCACCGTGACCAAAGTCACGATATAAATGTGATACCAAATCACCGATGACCAAAGTCACGAATAATCCATCTGGGGCCAACCCACGTGTGATACCAAATCACTGGAGACGATCCCATATCTCAAAAGTGGGGCCAACCCACGGTGGTGTTAACCACAGGGACGAGTCGCTATGAGGTGCCAAACCTCTGGTGTTCGAAGACACGAATGTGATACCAAATCACTGGAGGTACCAAACCTCTGGTGTCTGAAGACACGAATGTGATACCAAATCACTGGTGACCGAAGTCACGATATCAATCTTCCCCCTCCTCTTATATTGCCCATGCCAATGCAATAAATAAACAAATCATGTCAATATGCTTTGATATGTATCTCATAACAAATATATCATAAATCGTAGATCATGATTTCTATCCACATGTATTTACAACATATCGAAATGGACTTACCCAATCCTCATTCATACCATCATGGTATCATATCCAAATCTCATCGTTTTCCCACTTTCATAATATGATTAGTTATAACACACATAAATACATATATAAACCAAGTTATAAAGTGTGTAAGATACACACCTTTCACCAAAGCAAAAACTAACTTCTGGAGATCCGATCTATCGCACTAGATCACCTTGTCCTACAATCGGCCAACACTTAAATTATAAACAAAGGCCATTCGGCCCTACCACTAAATCCAATGAGTTATCACTTCGAAAACCAAGTCTTACCTAAACTTACCCAAAACGATAGTCAAGATATGAGGCTTAGATTGATTGCTTCCAACGTCCCAAGGAGCCTATAAGAAATCGGTTCTTAGAATGGTTAGAACCTTGCAAACCAATGCCTAAAGATTCGGCCTTTGTCCACAAGAAAATAACTTGGAAAAGAGAAAAGAATTGAAGGACATACGATCATGAATACTTACCTATTATCAAAAATTGATTGGAGAAAAACCAAAGAGTATCTACCCTTGAATATTCGCCAAAACAAAATAATAAGAGAAAGGGAAGTTTCGGCAAAATGATTAAATGGTCAAAGAAATTCAGCTATGGTTGATTTGTAATAACAAAAGGATTCGATTAAAGTGGAGAAAGAGAAAGGAAAAGGAAAAAGATGAAAGAGATTTCAAAGGGAGAGGAATGTTTATGGCATTGAACAAAAATGAAAGAAAGTAAAGAGAGATGGAGAGAAGGAAGTTTTGGCCAAGAGAGAGTAGGAGAAATGTGGGTTGAACAAGTATGAAAGAATGGGAAAGATGTTGTGAACAAAAGAAATTCGGCCAAGCACAAAGATTGTTTCGAATTTGATACACTTTGATGCACTAGGGAGAAACTTGCAAAAACTAGAAAAAGATTTTCGGTTATGACACCAAAACAATTCTTGAAGGCCAAAACAACACCTAAAACTCACCTTATGACCAAGACACATTCGGATATAGGAGTGTTTGAGGAGAGAAAAGAAATTGGTGATCATAAACTTAGGAGAAATGGCCAACTAGCTACTAACCTACCAAAGCTACCAACAAAAATTGGTCAAGCCCTCCCCTAGACCAAAATGCCGTCCACATACATGCACTAAGGCCTTAGAATACTTTCCAAAACATCCTCCATATTCCATGCCTTTTGTCCCCTCATCATACCAAAACCTTAAGATTATTATCCCCAATTTCATGATTTCCTTAAACAAATATTCAACTTACCGAAAGTTAAGAGTCCTACCTATCATAAATAAGTTTAACCGTCCATCAAAGCAAGGATTCAAAAATAAACCTTCAAAATGCTAAACATTCTACTCGAACCTCTATCCTCAAGCAACCATCCAAACGCCATAGCCACTTTGCCACTAACTCCTCATGTGCTTTAATTTAACACTTAAATTAACTTAAGTGTCAAACTCACTTAATCCACTTCATTAAATAAACCATACTAAAACTTATTCTAGCTTCCTAAATAAAATCAAGCCTTCACAAGACTATGCTAACACACAAAAATTCATACCCACGCCAACACAAAAGATACTCAAATTTTAGGATATTACAAAAAAATTGACGAAGAGAAGAAAGGCATGTTGCCAAAAATCTAGTTCGGGCGGCTTTGCCACAATATAGTTCGGTGGTGCACCACAATATTATTTAAAATGGCTTTATGCCTGCGATTGGTGTGTTGGCGGGGTGGGTTGACTTGATCCCCACAGGTGTGTTGGTTGGTATGGGTGGGGTGTAGCGGATGGAAAATTTAGGTTTGGTTGGGAATTTCATTCTACATGGATTATTATTATATTGTTAAATCCATAAATGGGCTCAAGCCAAATATAATGTCTTGATGATTTGGCCCAGTGGATATGGTAAGTGGGTTGTACATTGAGTTCGAGTAACTCACTCGCTTTATTATCCTTCTCAAGTATCGCAATTGATGGAGGCTTGGTAGGGATGACTTCGTGGAGGCCATCGAACAAGGGTTTTATAAACTATGAACTTCAATTAAGTATATTTATTTAATTACTATTTTGGGTATGATGTAATAAAGCCTCTATTATTATTATTTTATGAATTTTATGTGTGGATGGATTTAATTATGCTTTAGACACTTAATTTGGACTAATACTATTTTAATCATATTTCCTTAAATATTTTATTTTTAAACATATGAGATTCTTTAAATATTCTTGTTTTCGATTCTTTTGAACTCTTTCAAAATTACTTTAAAGTCTTTAACAATTAAATATTAAATAATAAGATTTCAAACTAGTACTACTTTATTCATCGATTTTAAATCAAATTCTTGGTTTTACTAAACTTCATTTTCAAAAGGTTTTGTAGAACTTTACCTAAATCATTAGATAATTAAATGGATGTTCATTCTGTGACAAATCAAATCTCGTCTTAACGTATAGACACTGGTTTGGGGTGTTACGGTGGTTTCAAGACCACGAATCCAAGTCAAAAATTTTAAAATATTATTTTTCAAGCCATCTATGTGTGAATTGCTATGTGTGAAATTTTCGTGATTTAATTTTATCGTTTGAGTGCCGAATTATTAAAATGGGCTTAATCGCATAAAGTTAAAACTTGATGGTTTAATGTGTTAGGACCAAATTGTGGATGTCTTTTAAATTGGAAGCTTTTAGAAGGAAAAAAAAGACCATCTTAAAGATAGTGGCTGGCCATGTACTAAAATAACCTTATAGTATAATGTTTGTTAAATTATAAAGAAAGGTTATAATAGAAATTGAACAATAAGTTAATATATATAATAATAAAACATAAAATGAAACATGTTTTGTTCATCTTTTTCTTGACCGAATGCATGCAAAAGAAGGAAAAAAAATAAACAAAGCTTGGTTCGGACATTTTCAAGCCTAAATTAAGGTATGTGGTTAGTTCGGTTTTTGTTTATGTTTTTGAGATCGTTGCTTTGAATACTATTCGACCCATGTTAGAATTCTTGAATTTGATACATGTTTGATATTCGGCCATTGAGGAATGTTTATGTTTTGTAATGTTTGATAGTAAAATATTAATGATATGTTTTGAATTAACGTGTTTTGAATGGGAAATTTTGGTGAATTTGAGTGTTATGGATTAAATTAAAAAAGTAAATAGTTGAGGGACTAAAATGAAAAATAAATGGCTTGTATGGACTTACATAGGCATGAGGAGCAATCGGCCCTAAAGGAGTAAATTCAAATTATGTGTATTTTGTGTTTTGTGCAATAGGGGCTAAATTGTAAAAGTTGTAAATGTCAGGGGTAAAATGGTAATTTGTGTAATTATGTGTTTTTGGATTAAATTGAAAGAAAATATATTCGAATAAGCTTAATTTGGAATTATTTAGGTTAAAAACAAAAAGAAACGGGATTGGATCGGGGAAAGGCGAAGTTGAACGAATAGTCGAGACACCCTAATCCGTCGACTTCCAAGGTAAGTTTTCAAGCAATTGGACTGTGTTGAATTTTTATTCATAACGAAGTACATGTTTTAATAGAGTTAAATATAAAATAAAGGGGATGGCCGAATGTAGTAATAGGTGGAAAATGAGTTTAATTGAATGAAAAGTGTACTTATTTGGTAATGTAGTCATGTGAGATGTTGATTTAAGAAATGAAATTGATAGAACGAATTGTATGTATGCAAATTGTTGGAATGCCGAATGTGAAGATGATTTGGGAATGAAATGAACTATATTATAAATATGTATATATGTTAAGGAAGTGAGTAATAGGTTCGAATAAGCACTAAGTGTGCGAATCATGATACCGAACACTATGTGTACGAAATCGGTTATTGGGAACTATGTGTGTGGAATATAATGTAATGGCACTAAGTGTGCAATACATTACAAGGAATTTGCACTATGTGTGTGTTTTATCAAGTAACGGTACCAAGTGTGCGATACGTTACATGAATTTTCACTAAGTGTGCGGGTTTACGAATGTGCTAAAGATATCATGTAGCGAATTGTATTAAACGTAATGGAATGAACAGGTACGTGATTCTTGAAAGCTAGAAAGGTTAGTATTAATATGATAAGTGAAGTTAGCTTATGAAATTTGAGTTATGTTATGTGGTTATGAGTTTTCGAGTATGTTTTGAATGAAATGATGATGCATAGTTTTATATGATATCGAATAAGGAATGCATGAATGTTGGTTTTGAAATTACCACACATGGTAGTTATTGAATGGTAATTTGATAGATATGTGTGTATATAAACCTAAAGCTATGAGGTTGATGATATTCATGTTAGTTTGATTTTACTTTTGCGATGTTTAATTTCATTCTTTACCATTGCTTAAAACTTACTAAGTTGAGATAGCTTACTGTTGTGTTCATTTGACTATTCTATAGACTTTGAAGGCTAGTTCATGCTCGGGGATCTTCATCAAAGTCAATCGCACTATCACCTAACTTCGGTATTCTATAAGTTGTATCTCTTTTGAAACATATGGCATGTATAGACTATGTCCCTTGGGTTGTGTTCGAATGATATGTGTTTATATATATATATATGCCATGCGAAAATGGCTATGTTTCTATGTTTAAGTATGACATGATCTGTTTAATTATGGAATTACTATTTGAGTATATTAGTATATATATTATAAGCTTAGCTTGGAAGTTATTTCATAATATGTTATATGTGAATTGGAGTTTTGAAATTGGTTGAATATGGTATATAGGACATTGGGTTGATAAATATATTTTGCATAAATTGAATTTACCAACATGACTAGACACGAATGAAATCGGTCATATTTTGTGCTTGTGATTATCAAAGGTGATACATTAATGAGCCAATTTGAAGTATACTCATTTGTAAATATTCGGTCATGACTTTGATTTAGTTTGGAGCTTAAATTTTCCACTGAGTGTTATAGTATATTCGGCCATGAGAAATAAATGGCTAAATTATTGATGTAATATTTAGCTAAGGTGTGCTTATGATGGAATATATATATATATATATGTAATGAACATTGTTGATGTGATAAGAAATTATGAGATATATGAGTTTATTTGAAATTTATAATTGTATGTGGTATTGAAATGAGGAATGAACATGATCGAAAATGATGCATATGTTCAAGAATGATATATATTTGAATGTGATGTTGATAATAAAAGTGAAATAAATGAATAAGTACCATATGCCTATTCAAATTGCTTTTAATTGACCAAATAAATAGTGTTTTGTTATTTGAATGGAATTATTTTATTTTTAAACAATGCTAATGATATTATTTTGAAATGACTTGTTTATTTGTGATATTATTATTTAAGTAATAAGATTCATGTGTATGGATAGACAATGTGGTTAGTTGAGTAATACCTCGTAACCCTAATATGGCGATGGATATGGGTTAGGGGTGTTACAAATCCCAATGAATTATAAGAAAACACGGTAGTCAGTCTTGCCAAAGGGAATACCTAAAACCAATGGCTAAGGTATGGTTCTACTTTGTTCGATATAGCTTCATGCCCATCTCACTTAGTTCCACCATCTCGATGGCTTGAATGCTTTTTGTATTCAATTATGACAGATAGGTCTATTAATGTTAGGAAAATTATTCTTAGAGATATCCAAGACTGTACTAGGAAAAATACAGGAAGTGCCTACTTCCTATCATTGATTACTTCACTGTGTTTGCGAGCACAGGTCAAATGAAAAGCAAACCTGAAGGGCGGATATGTTCAAGGTTGCATAATAAGACATGATCTTAAAAGGTTAGTGGAGAATAATGAACAATTGAACCAGATCAAGCCGAATGAATTGAACAAACCAGAATCTAATGAGTCATCTACCAAATCTGAACCGGAAGCTGACTCGGTAAACAAAACAGAAAAAGTAGATCTAAAAGATAACCAAACAACCCTAAATCAAGAGTGGAACCAAATATTACTGAACTAGTTGTGCCAAGTGTTAATCCTGAGTCGACCATTCTGATTAACACTATGAATAAATCAAAATTTTCAGCTATGATGGATATGTGGAACTTTAAGCATAACCAAAAACAAACTTATGGGAAAGATGTAAAATTTATAGATGATTCCATAATGAATACTTACAAAAATATCTCTAACACTTTCATTCTTGAGTTCCTAGATCATATCTTCGAGTCATGGAAAGAATAGGACGTGAATACGAGCAAGAATGAGAATGTAAAGGAGCAAGACAAAGGGGATAATTCAAATGAATAAAAAGGTGGGAATTTCTTTTTCTTTAGTATTACTTTAAAGAAATTTATTTATTTTAGGAATATTTTATTTTATTCATAATAAAATTGAATAATTTTCAATTTATGAATAAACTAAGCCAATGCTCTTCCATTAATTTTTGTTTTATCATGAAAAGCATAGCTGTGTGACAATGTTGATGTACATGTCTAGGAATTTGATTTTTTCAAGGATGACTTTGTACTTAAGCAGTCTTCATGACTCACCTCTCTTTTTGAGTCCTACCTGGTGTACAGTTTTCATTCACTACTTTGTTATTTTGCAATGAGAACACTGCTTCTTATTAAAGGGGGTAAGGGCAAATCTTGTATGATTTTTAAAATTTTTCAATCTTCACACATAAGTATGCTGAAATAAAGTGATGCTTAGAAACAAATTTTATTAATAAGTTAGCTCATATTCAAGTATAATTTTGGTTTTATTTAAGTTTTTGTTAAATGTTAGCTTAGTTATGATATGCTTAGATTTTTATTAGTTGTATATAGCCTTTTCCATGAAAACTTACTATCCTTAGAAATAGACATGCATGAAGGTTTTAAGTCTTTAGAATTTTCTTAGTAACTTTCTTGAGGTGAAATCCTAGTAGGCATAAGAATTTAAATATGATTTAGGCACATTTTCTTTGGATCATTTGTAACGTCCTAAAATTTGGAATTTTATGTGTTGCATTATTTTTGGTGCTAAGCTAGTTAAATTATTAATTTTGTATGTCTAAGGGAGGTCCTGAGAAGGCTCGGGGTCTATTTTGACCTAGTAAAAAATTTAGCATTTAGCACTTTAAGGAGATAGAGTAAGTGACCTTAAAGCTTATGGAAATAAATGAGTAAATTGCTAGCATAAATAAGCAATTAGAAAAAAGGTTATGGCATCAAGTGAAGTACCTTGAGGGAAGAGGTTTGAATCCCATTGTGTGCAATTTTTGACTTTTATTTTTTCATTCTTTCCTTAAATGTCAGCCAAGCATGTAAATAAGGTAAGGTGGGCTTTTTATTTTTGGCAAGATGGCTAAAGAGAATAGGAAAGAATGAAGGTGAGGAAAGAAATCAAGAGAAAGGGAAAGTAAGGGAACAAGTGGCTTTTTCAAGGGAAGTGTTATGGAAAGTGTGGTTGGCCAATTTTGACCATTATCGCCATGTATGTGGACGATTTTGTAGGTAAGAGAGGTAGCGAAATTTTGTTGGAGTTTTGGTAATGCTTTAGTGCTTGGTTGGTCAAATTCCTTTAGCATCAAGTGTGCCATTTTTTCTCCAAAATACTATTCTCTTAGCCGAATTTTGTCTTTGGAAATTGGTAAATGTTTTGGTGTTGTTTTGGCCAAATTCCTATTTGCAACATTGGTGTCATTTTTCTTTTCTCTCCAAATTTTTCCTTCTCCTCCTTGCCGAAATTACAAACTTTGAGGGTACATATTCTCTTCCTTTCTTTCTTCTTGCCGAATGTACACAAATATTGGGACCAAAAAATTTGTTCACTCATCTTTCTTGAAAACCGAAGCTAGTCAAACATTCTTCTTCTTCTTTCTTTTCTTTTTTACAAAATCCTTCAAGCATCTTTTCTTTTCTAATCCTTTTCACCATAGCTGAATATTTTGCCCATTACTCCTCTATAGCCGAAACCTTTCATCTCTTCATTAATCTTTCTTTTTCATTCGAGTTGTGACTCACCTCTTGATCAATCGGTAAGTGTTCTTTTCAACTTTTTATTTTCTTTCTCTTATTGCCGAATCTATGTTTTGGTTTGGGATGGTCATTTTGACCTAGACCAACACCTTATTCTCTCTCAAACAAGATCTTTTTCTTCTCTGTAGTGATATAGTGGAAGGCCGAAACCTTGATTCTTCCGAAGTCATCGTATAATCGTTGGGAATTGGTCCTAAAAATCTTCAAGGTACGGAGTTATTAAAGGATTCTATAAATCGTTCTTTATTCGTTAAGATTCTATTGGTATGGTGATGATTAACCGATTATAATTATAGGGATTAAATCGCTTGATCTTTCCAACCGTTGATCACTCGGAATTAGTGGTAAGTCAATGTTTACCCTTTTGATAATCCATATTTTATCATAATATCGATCTATATAAGATCTAACTGAATGGAGGCTTATGGCACCGATTCAAATGGAAAGTCGAGTGGAGATCTCAAAAGGAGCAGATTAGCGATCCCTACTCCTAAATTCAAGCAAAGGGCAGTTTCGGCGATTCGGGACTTTCCACTGGGTTGTGGACCCTCATTTGGTGAGAATCGACTGTTCGAGGTCATTCATAATTTTGAGGCATCAGCGATTCGAGATTTTCCACCGGGTTGTAGACCGTTAATCGGGGAAAACTGACAAATCGTAGTCGTTCATGATCCCGAGGGTAAAATTTTAGATCGTTTGTTTTAAAATAGATTTATTAAATCGCGTACGTTGACTAATCGAGCGTTATAATATTTTAGGTGTCGACGATCAAGAAAGCTTAGTGCTTACCATAATCAGGCGTGTAATTTCACACTATTTTCCGTGGGTTAAAGATTTATATCATATTGGTAGTAAATCGATTGATTAAAATCATGTTATGGTGGAACAGGGAAAATTGGCTTAGATCTCACTATTTTGATAAAATTGACAAAATCAGTATTAACACCGTGAAAGATTACGAAAATGCCCCTAATAGACCAAATCGAAATAATTTGTATAAGGGCCGACCTAATAATTTCCTATAAGGGCCGATCTAATAATTTGTTATATGGGCCGATCTAATAATTTGTTATATGGGCCGATCTGATAATTTACTCTATGGGCCAATCTGATAATTTGCTATATAGGCCAATCTGATATTTTGCTAAATGGGCCAATATGATATTTTGCTTAATGGGCATGTTAGATAAATTGTTATAATGGGCCATAATTTTGTAATAAATATCCGAATAAATTACTATTGTTATATTATGATTTGTTATGCAGTATAGACATGATTTTGCATAGGATGGGATAATATTGAAGAGAAGTTCTAGTGGCTCGCCACATAATTTTGGTGGCTCGCCACAAATCATATAGTGGCAATGCCTTGTCCACAATTAAATATGTTATAAATGGCTTAATGCTGCGATTGGTGTGTTGGCGGGGTGGGTTGACTTGATCCCCACAGTGTGTTGGTTGGTACGGGTGGTGTGTAGCGGATGGATTACTAGGTTGGTTTGGGAATTGCATTTCATACATGCTATAATTGATACATTATTATTTTTGTAAATGGGCTTATGCCCAAATTATTGCTTAATGGGATTTTGGCCCATTGGACAACGGTAAGGGGGTTATACACTAAGTTCTAGTAACTCACCCCGTTTTTCCTTACCCTTTTCAAGTAATGATCAGTGATGGAGACTTGGGCCATGGATGACTCGGAGGAGGCCATACTACAAAAACGGTTTAAATTAGAGTTTGGATTTCTTTTTAGGACTTTTAATTGCTTTGCTATTTTGAGTTAAGGTTGTAATAAGGCCTCTGGATTAATTTTTTGTTTTTTTTATGTTTGACAAATTTATAAATTTCTCTAAGCATTTCAAATTGAGATTTTTCTAAAACTAAAATAATCGTTTTCTTAAAATGAATAAACAAAAAGGGTTTCATAATAAACTTTTATAAACATATTTTAACTCGAAAATTTCTCTTAAAATTTTCATCAACACTTTTCAAAATTATTTTCAAATTCTTCTCAAACCATTAACGATATTTTCAAAGTCACGATTTATAAGATTTTTATTTCTCAAATTTATCGAATTATCAATCAATCTTTTATTCAATAATACTTTATCAAAAAATTTTAAATGGGAGTTGTTTTAATTGATCTAATTATGAAAAAGGACTTAGTAGTATTTTCTCATGTGACATGTTAGATCTGGCCTTAACGCATGGGCCGAGTTTGGGGTGTTACATCATTTGAGCCATTCAAGCCTACCATATGAATTTAACCCTTGAAACCTTAGTTTAGCCATATTGTTTGTCTTATTGTTATTGACCCACATGATAAGCTATCATATTATCATCTTTTAAAGTTTTACCCTATCTTGCACCACTGTTAACTATACTTGTCTTGGTGAGTAAAATTTGAGGGGGGAGGGGGAATTCAAAATGATATACATGCTTTGATTAAAAAAAAGAACAAAAAAGAAAAAGAAGAAGAGAGAAAAAAAATCTCTACTTAAGTATTGAGATGTATTGTTGAGCATAAGTTTCAAATTAAGTTTGGGGGTATTAAAACCCATTAGTAGGAAGGTTGTACCCCAAAAAGATCCAAGACAATGTTAGGGTTAGGATGATTTAGCCTAAAAATCACTTATCTTTATCCTTACCTTGAGCCTAGCCCCATTACAACCTTATAAAAGACCTATTGATTTAGATAATTATGCTGACTACATTAGTGGAGAAAGATTACTAAATACAACATATGAAGACCAATAATTAAACTTTAAGATTTTTTTGTCTAATTAGATAAGGAAAATTTGTTGAATGATGAATTTTATATATGACTTTTGAATACATGCAAATTATGACTAACGATAACATTTTCTTTTACTTAACATAAGATTTTGAAATAATATCTACATGTGAGCGATTTATTAGCAAGAAGAGATTGTGACCATAAATTTGTTGTTCCATAATTATGTGACTAGTTTATTCATTGTAAATATTATGCAAGATTGCCTTAATTTTTGCTTTGCATGAAACATTAATCGGGACAAGCAATGAATTAAGTTTGGGGGTGTGATACATTTAAATTATATAGGTTTTATAAGCACATTATTACTCATAATTTATGCAAATTTCGAGAATGTGGGTGGCCAATTGAGTCATTTTAATTCGTATGAAGATAGTAGACATAATTTGAGTGAAGTTTGTGATTCTATAGAATTTAGTATTAATTTTACATAACTTTGCTATTTTATGCTACATGTTAATTTTAACTCAACTTGTCATAGCTTGGACAACTAAATTAATTCATGTGAGAGTCAATAATATCACACATGAACTTAAGTTAATTTCTACTTCTCGTGGGCGGCAAGCTAACCAATTGGTCTCATAGATTCAATTCAACCTAACTTGCAAGATGATTACTGAAAAGAATGAAGTCTACTCTAATTGGGTTCTCAAAAGCGTCCACCGAGGGTGGAGTGTAACAAATCAGTTTATACCCTAGACAAGCAAAGGGTTTCGGACCACAACTCGAGTATGTATAATATTTTTATATTATTTCTTGTGCATTTGATATGTGACTAAGCATGTGTTAAATTTCCATAAATTAATTTGTCTGTTTGTATGTTTAATTTGATAAAAGGATTAAATTGCATTGAATGCAAAATGTGTATGCTTCATGAAAAGTACCTATTTGTGATGGTTTTTAAAAGGTGAAGGTTTTATGAGGCAATTAAGCCAAAACTATGGTTAATGGACGGCAACATGCACATATTATGCTTGTATATGTTTATTTTATAAGTTAAGTTAATATTATATATATTATAAGATTTTATAATAAAAAATGCATTAATAAAGCCATTCTCATCCCATATTGCCGAAATATCAAAGAAAACAAAAAGAAAAAGAAGCTAGGTTTTTGATAAGCTTTTGATCCCAATTAAGGTATGTTTTGGCTTTAAATTTTGATGATTTTTATGTATTTGAGATTGTTGCTTAGTCTACTATTAATCCCATGTTTTAATTTGAAGAATTGATGACATTTTTGAGTTGTGCCATTGATGAATTGGTAAGCTTTATGATGAGTTTAGCTGTTAAATGAAAGATACGTGTTTAATGAACATACTTTGTTCTTGAAATTTTGATGAATTTAGCTAATTAGGGCTAAATTGAGATAATAGCAATTTGAGGGACTAAATTGAAAATTTGATGGAAATGATGGGCTTGAATGATGTTCATAAGCATTCGGCTAAGCATGGGTATGTGATGATTTTGTGTTTTTGATGTTTTAAGAAAAATGGACTAAATTGAGAAAAGGTGAAAATGTGAGGGCTAATTTGTAAATGGCCCTAAATATGTGTATTTGAATTGAATTGGATGGGTTAGTAAATAAAAGAGTTAAATTTGAATAGGTATAGATCAAGAGCCGAAGAAATTGAACTTAGATCGCGAGAAAGCGAAAGTAACCGAGTAGCCATTTCCGTTTTAGTTAAATTGATTCAGAGGTAAGTCATTATGCAAATAAATGTATTTGTATTGAGTTGTGTATGATCATATGACTATTAATAATGATGAATGTTTATGAGATGATGTGTACATGAGTTTTGAGATAAGAACGAGTAGTAGCAATGTTCGAGAAGTCCCGTGAGAACCTATGAATAGATAGTATTAGCTATGTCATGACATAGGTGTTTGTTTTGAGATATCTTGTAAGACCACGTCTAGGACGTTGGCGTTGATTTCAGATTTTATGTAAGACCACGTTTGGGATGTTGGCATCGATACGAGATTTTTGTGTAAGACCATGTCTGGGACGTTGGCATCGATACGAGATTTACGTGTAAGACCATGTCTGGGACATTGGCATCATTTTGATTCGTGTAAGACCCTGTCTGGGACAGTGGCATCATTATCTGAGAACATATAAGACCTTGTCTGGGACGTTGGCATTGTACGATTATTCCGAGCTTTTTGAGTATCCTATTAGATTCCAAATGGTTCAACGGGCAATTCTGAGCTATGAACGATTACGTGAATGTATATCCGTTTCAGACATGTTTGATAATTACACAAGATGTGTATGAAAGGTAAGTATCTATAAGAACTTACTAAAATGAATATGTGCAAATGAATGATGAGATGATATGTAAAATTCTGCTTTGATGAGCTATGTGCATAAGTGGTATTGACTTGAAGTATGTGATAAGTTATGGCTAAGCAATTGGGCCAAACATTATGTGAGATGTATATGCTATGAGTACCTTTATTGTCATTGTATAAATATGCTATGTGCATTTTAAGTTAAGTTTATTTTTACATGACTTACTAAGCTTTTGAAAGCTTACTATATATGTGTGTGCTCTGTTTTATAGATCGTCAAAGCTACTGAAGGCTCAGGACCGTCGAGGATCATCATCACGCTACTTAACTTGTCTTGGTACATTTTGGAAATGTATATAGCTAGATATGTCATGTATAGGCTAGTATATGGTATAAGTTTGTTTTATGAACTTAGCCATGTGATGTAGCTAATTATAAGTTGATATTTTGCCTTTATGAAGATGATATATGATGTATGTTTTGGTATGGATAGATGACATTTGAAATGGTCAAGTTTTTGGTAAGTGTGAATGAATTATGCTTGTGTTTACATGAGTTTTAGTCTTGTAATTTGGTATGAATGAATTGGTTTTGAATGTAGAGATTGGATGGCTATTTTGATATGTTCTTGGTTACTATTTGTGCATAAGTTGAATTGATAATTAGCTTGAAGTTATAACCCTAGGTGGATGGCATTTTGGCCTTACAAATAGCCTATTTTGCCACATAGTTGTGGCACATGGGCATGCCTGGTGACCGTGGGGCTAAGTCAGTAGATAGTTAAGAGTAAATGGCCATGGCACACGAACGTGCCTGGTAGCCGTGTGCTTAGTCAAGATTGACCATGGCCAAGGTACACAGGCGTGCTTGGTGGCCGTGGAGTAAAGTCAGGTTCGACCACGGGGAAGAGACACGGGTGTGTATAGCAGCCGTGGGAGGCACACGGCCTACCCACACATGAGTGTAACCACTGAAACTTAGAAAGGTTTTAAATTTTTGAGAATTTCTATATATGTTTCAGTTTAGTCCCGACCCTGTTCTAAGCATGATTAAGGTCCCATTGACCTATTTGAGGGATAATTTAGTTGCGATTAATGAATGGTTGTATAAAATATTGTAAAAGTTTTCGATCTGTCAAGTAATGCCTTTAACCCTAATCTAGCGACGGATACGGGATAGTGATGTTACATTTGGTTAGCATTAGAGCTACGGTTTAGTCGATTCTCAAACTAACGTAGCGTGTCAGAGTCTAGCTATACATTCCATATATTTGAATTGTGATAGTATGATGAATCCTGATGTATAAAATGTGATTTTTGTATAGCAATGGATCCCGAAAGAGCTGTGGCTAATGACGTAGAAAGTAATGCACCAGCTCCAGCGCAAGGGACAGTGCCCTCTGATCCGAGACCGGCTACGAGCGGTCATGAGGGAGAAGCTAAACAAGCCTTCTTCCAGATGGTGAGTGAGTGGTTCACTCAATTTGTAAGGAATAACCCGATTGTTTCGCAACCCCCATCCCCGATTAATCCCCCTCAGAGTACAGTTATGCCACCGATTATGTATCCAAATCTGTTGAATAAGCGTCCAATTGACAAGATCCATAAATATGGGGCTAAAGAGTTCTGGGCTACTAGTGATGATGATACTGAAAAGGCCGAGTTCTGGTTAGAAAATACTATCCGGGTATTCGATGAAATGTCTCTGACTCTGGGAGAATGCATAGCATGTGTTGTATCATTGCTCTGAGATGCAGCCTATCAGTGGTGGAAAACCTTAACTTCTATTGTTCCGAAAGAGCGAGTCACGTGGGACTTCTTTCAGATTGAGTTTTGGAAGAAATATATCAGTAAGAGATTTATCGATCATAAACGAAAGGAATTTGTGGAACTAAAATAGGGTCGAATGACTGTTACGAAGTATGAACGAGAATTTGTAACATTGAGTCATTATGCTCGAGAATGCATATCTACCGAAGCAATAATGTGCAAAAGATTCGAAGACGGCCTTAATGAAGATATCTGTTTGTTAGTCGGGATCTTAGAAATAAAAGAGTTCGTAGTACTCATTGATCAAGCATGCAAAGCTGAGGTACTAGGGAAAGATAAAAGAAAAGATGAGTCTAAAGCTAGAGATGTGAAAAAGAGATTTCAAAGTAGATCATTTCAGTCTGCTTCGAAGAAATTTAGAGATGATCAAAGTCATTCAAGAGATAATGTGGGACATTCGAATAGAAATCAAGCTAGATCGCAAATGAGCTCCAAAACTCCAACAACTTCAGTACCAAGTATTGGAAATGTTCGATCTGAGAAATCTGAATTTAAGCATTGTGAAAAAAGGAATCCGGGAAGTTACAGATTAAATGACAGAGCTTGCTTCAGATGTGGATCACTTGATCATTTTATTCATGATTGCCCTGAGTCTGTTGAGCTAGAAACTGTTCAGAATTCGAGATCTGATAATGCACCTATGAGAGATAGACCTTCGAAAAATCTAAGAAATGTTAGTGGTAGTCAGAGAACTATGAGAGATACTGTTGCGAGATTCGTAGCTAGAGCGTATGCTATCCGAGCTCGTGAGGAAGCTTCATCTCCAGATGCTATAACGGGTACTTTTACACTTTATGATACTTTTATGATTGCATTGATAGACCCTGGTTCTACCCATGAAATACCCCACACCCGGCCCACGAGCCTGAACCGGATCTGGTATGTTCCTAAGTAAACCGATTTCAAAATCATTTTCGATACTTAGAGAAAATTGTAAATTTTTGGAAAAAACTATTATTTTGAGCTGGGCTTAGATTGGAAACCCATTTATTTAATCTTATAAGCCCATTTAAATAAATACATCCAATATAGTTCTTAGCATGAAACTTAACAGTAAGCAAACATAAAGAATAATCCACTGGGCCTTAAGGCCTTATTACATCAAGTAAACCCCAAAATAGAACAAACGTAACTAAAAATAAAATTAAGTCCAAACTAAATGAAATTTTTCGCATGTAGCATGGCCACCTCATGGTCCACCGGCCGGTCCAAAATCCGCCATCACCAAAAATAATTCCCACAATGGGGTGAGTCAACAGACTCAATGTGCACACAATACTATCATTCAATAAATCGGCATTCATGTTCAAATCATCAAGTCCATATAATAATGAAATTATGATGCAACCCAAACCCAATCCTAAGTAGCCATCCACTACACTCCCCGCACTAACTTTGTACACCGTGGGGACTACTAAGTCAACCCTCCATCCGCTACTCTCCATCAAAGGCATTCACCCATATCGTTGTGTCATTAGACACTATAATCAAATTTATACGTTGTGTCATTAGACACTATTGTAACCGGTTACCAAAATTTCGCAATGTGACCGTAGTCAACATATTTCAGGTGAGACCAAGTCAACACCTTCGTTGGTGAGACCGAAGTCAACACCTGTTCTCCCCCTTTCACATAAATCCCGAATGCCCCAAAAATTTATATATTATGCATAACTTAATTTCATGTTCATATACATATATTCGCATGTTATAAAATAACATTTTTCGCAATCCTATCAGAAGTAGGAAACGTACCTGGGTACTTTTTGCCACATTTGTGGTACATAGCCACATTCACATTATTATTCATATCATATATTAAAATATTTAGCCATAAAATATCGAAGGATAGTAAGGGTACACACCTGTTTCGCTTATTAGATTCCTTGAGATCTCGAGAATCCCGATCTAATTTTAGATCTATTAATTCCTATATTCGGCCCACCAATTAAAACACATTAATAAACCCTTTTTGGCTTAAACAAAACCAAATCCTAGTAGGATTTGTAAAAAGAAACTCACCTCTGCCGATTTGGTGTTTATACAAATCCCGAAAGTTTGGTTTTTCCTCTACTTGATATTCGGCCAACCTTGTATTTCAATATGGGTTAGTTTTTCGGCTTTTCACAAATTAAGGAATTGATCTAGATAATCTTACAACCATTGGCCGAATATTTTAGAGGCTTACCTTACAGATTCCAAATCCCGAAAGTTTCCTTTATCTTGAATATCTGTCGAAAATCCTAGTATTTAGAAGTTAGATTTGATCTAATTTTAATAAGTAGTAATTGGCCTTAGGCCGAATATGTCTTACCTTAATTTCCTCGAATCTGAAATCCCGAAACTCCTCCTTTGACATTCGGCCATAGACATAAGAGAGGTTATTATCTTAAACCTTGATTAAACGATTTAAAGGAACAAGAATCAAGTGTCTTTACCTAAAATCCTTGATCTTTGTATTCGGTAGTTGTGGAAACTTGAGATCCCTTGTATATTCGGCCATGATAAAAAGAATGGGATTAGGCCTTTTACTTTCGACAACTAGAAAAGAAAGAAAGAAAGTTGAATGGCTAATCCTTACCTTGATGTCTTTAATCACTTGTTTCCTTGTCTTGAGTTCTTGAGATCCGGCTATGGAGATTTAACCGAGATTGGAAGGAAAGGTTTTGACTAGGCAATGGCAAAGGGAAGGAAAAAAAAGATGGAGTCCTTGCTTAGGGAAATTTCGCAAAGAGAGGGGAAGAGAGAGCAAAATTTCGACAAAGAGAGTGAATGAGAGAAAAGTCTCACTTTTCCTCTTTTAACTGAAATTGCTAGACCAAGAGTCCAAAACTTGGCCACTACTCTCCCAAGTGATAATTTAATCTCCATTAATTATCACTTAATTAAATTAAAAAGTCTTTAATCCATCCTTTAATTCCTCATTTATCTTAGTAGAATAAATCCTTTATTTATCACTTTAATTTGACAAGTTTTAATAAAAATAAAACTCTCTCCTTCTTAGCAACCAAGTGTCGTCAAATTCTAGCCTTGGGAAGCAAAATTAAACCTTCAATAATTGCTTTCCAAGTGACTCGAACTCGTGCCATTCCCATAAACCCTAAGTGACACTTCCGCCACTTTTCCAAGCTCGATTGTATGTCAAAATTCACCAACTTTTTCTTTTAAGGCCCTCTTACCCTTATTTCCTATTTTGGGCTTTAAAATTTGTCATTCCTACCTTATTTCTAAGTTTCCTAAAATTTTCGCTGGCTCAGAATCTTGCCATTTTCCTTACATCTTCGTGTTTCCAAAATGTTCGTGTTTCCAAAATGTTTAGGTTTCCAAAATGTTCGTGTTTCCAAAATGTTCAGTTTCCCAAAATGTCTAAGTTTCCAAAATGTCTAAGTTTCGAAATGTCCATTTCCATTTCCATTTTCATTTCCATTTCCATGCATTTCTAGGTTTCCAAAAGTATCAAAATTTATTCATAGTACTTGAAACTTGTCATTTCATACAATTAAACCGAAATGCATAGGCCCTATTCGGATGTTACAACCCATTTGTATATATGCATGAATTTAGTATTCAGTAAGACTTTGTCTATAGAGTCTACTGAGTTTGCTATAAAAGTATCAAACGCCTTAGGTAAAAGTGTCCTGGTTGATATTGCATGATGCTATTGTAAACTGTAAAAAGAAAAACTATTAATTTGAGATGTCCGAATGATGAAATTGTACGGGTTGAGTCTTGATCGTGTCAAACAATCAAGTTTTAATATTTATAAAGAATGATCGAACCTGTAGACTAACTATGACAATGATTAAGGCAAGTGCACCTATCGAACAATAGTATAGTTTAGGCAAGATTATTTTATCGAACCCAAAGGAACCTAAAAGTACTACTACTCACTTTCTTTCTATTATTTAGCCTCAAATATGGAGTGATTGGCTTATTAAACTAATGAAAAACTAAACTAGATGCAAAGACAAAAGAATGAAACTTTGGGAAAAGACTGTGGAAAAGCTCAGTTGATTACGACGATACCCTCAAGAAGAATCCACCTATGACTTCTCTTGTTATCTAACTTTTAATTCATATGACTTCTTTACTTAGCTTGATCCGTGAGACTCCTAACCTATATTAAACCCTCTTGAGGTGAATAGCGTCTAACCTTAGGTTAATTAGTGGAACTCTCGTTCTCTTATAATAACCCCTAAGAAGCGAAGAATCGATCAATGGACTCCCATATTAGGTTTCACCCTAATCCGACAAAATCTCGTAACACTATCTCTAGGCGCTCTATCAACTCGGCTTAATTATGCTAGATCTACTCTTAGGCAGGGTCTATTCCTTCTCCACCTAAGGATATCAGATTAAATTCAGCAACATAATTAAGAACAAACTAAGTACTTATCATATAATTTAGAAATCAAATAACAAAATCCCTCATAGGTTACATCCCCTTCAGGTATATGAAGGGTTTAGGTCATAACAAAATAAGAAAACATCTCAAGAGAAAAGATAAAACAAAACATAAGAAATCCTAAAACCCTTGAAGGAATTGAAGAGAGATCCTCTGTCTTGAGTAGAACTCCGACTTCTTGAGATGGATCAACTGCTATCTTGAGTAATTCCCTAAATAAAAGCTCTGGCAGAAAACTCTGCCTCCCAACTCCCTTAGAACGACTGCCTTGGGTTGTTTATATCGGCTCTTTAGATGCTCTACTTGGCTCCTAAGTACCTCCTTCAAGTAGAATTACTATTAAGGTGTTTATGTAGACTTAGGAGTATATTTCTTTGGCTTCAAGCATCCAAATTCGAGTGAAATTGCTCATTCTTGTGGTAGGGGCACGGACATAGTACACGCCCGTGCAAATTGTCTTCAGGCCATGTCTCAATTCTGTCGATTGGGGCACGACTGTTTAAATCGTGGCATGGCCGTGTGAAGTAAGTGGCAAGGCACGGCCGTGTGGCTTGAAGTCCAGGCTGTGTCGAGTTCCTCTTTGGCCCAATTTGGTCCGTTTAAAGCTCGTTTTACGTTCTTTTTATCCTTAGGTGCTTTCCTGAGTATAACACATGAAAAGAAAGGATTAAGAGCACCTTTTTACATAAATCAGGGATAAATCATCCAAAATCATACTAAATGTGGGATTAAAATATGTTACTTTTATGGTTTATCAAATATCCCCACACTTAAGCTTTTGCTTGTCCTCAAGCAAAATTCTCAACTTACAATTAAAACGAACTTTCCATAATTCATAATTTCTATCGACAATGTCTCATCATAATTCATAGATAATTTATACATGGATAATTCAACTCAAAAAGTCTTAAAGATTCAATCACGATAAGTCATACCTTTGTAGTAGGAAAACATAGGTGTCTCCCCTTATCTGAATAATTACCTTTAATTCAAAATCGACAAGGATTGACATCCTCACTGAAGGTTCACTCAAATTTCTCAAAGTGTTTAAGGTTCAAGAATAAGCACTCATAAGTCAAACCTTAAAGGTTAATCCTATAGGCTTGCCTGAGAATCATCTCCACCACTGTATATGAGATGATACACAGATCAAAAGGTCTTTATCAGGGTTGTAACAGGGCTAAGGTTAAGGGTGTGGATACAGGCTGAATTAGGGGGTTAAAATCGAGATCGAATTGACTAATTACCTAATCTAAAAACAATGAACTAAATATGGATATTTACATCGAATGAAAACTAATAATACCACTATTGATAATTAATCTATAATAAAGAGTATTTTCATCACTTAAAATTTGATAATACTTTAATACGAGCTTTTTCTTTAACAATTGGAGTTTAAATGCTTTAAGCTTTTTTATATATTACCGATATTGAATAAACTTGGTTATTTTTAAGAACAAACTAAAATATTACATCATAAATGATAAATGTAACTGCTGAACTAATATAATTCGGTAACTTAATCAAATCAGACCTCGGTTAAAGGGTAGTCAAAAGAATGGTGATAATAAATTTAAAGGGATTTTGGGTTAATATTAGTGGGTGAGTCAATAAAAAGGTTGTTAGGATTCAACGGGGTTCACTAGGGGTTAATTTGTGAAGGTAGGCTTTTTATGGAGTAAATGGGCTAAATCTTAGGTGCCTTTATCAAATCTGTATATCAAATCAAAAGTGTGGTCTCGTCATGTATAAACAAGGCAAGTTCTAGAGTAACAGTTCAAAGTTGACACACTCATAATCAATACGGTGAGCATGAAAAAGAATATATGCTCTATAAGGCTCAAAATCTCACAAAAATTATGGGTGTTTTTGACATCAATATAAATTCCAAATTTCAAGGTAATAATCAAATTCAGTTCAACACCCTAGACAATTTTTTTTTTGAAAAATAGACTTGACATGCTTGATTCTCTAGTATTCTTCACATATAAATCATCAATGCACAATTATCAATGACTTACTCAAAAACATGTCAATAACAAACATAAATCATTAGAAATTTCATATTAATTAGTAATATGAGAAAAATACTTTTGAACAAGTTTAAAATTCGATTTTGAGAACAATGAAAAATTAGGCATTAATTTGAGAATTATGCAAAAAGTTAGGCACTTTATCCCCCACACTTCGATGTACATTGCCCTCAATGTACAAAGATAGGTAATAACATTAATATAAGATCAAAAGAGAGGGATAGAGTGCTACTTCCTAAATTTTGGGTGATTTCTGGGAGGATGGCAGAGAAATATAAGTTGGAGGGGCCGGTCTGATGGGGTGTATATCGATGATCTTTGTGCTAGATAAAGAAAGTGGGTAGCCTGCAAAGACATAGCCAAGAAATCTAAAGAAACATTAATAATATACTAATATTATAATTAAAGATAAAGGAAATAAAGAGAATGAGACTAAGAAGAAAATTGAAATTGATAGAAAAGACTAATGGACTAAGGGGTCATTCTTGTTGGATAGTTCGCGAGGTGGGTGTGACCTCTAAGGCTGTGGTGCGTGATTCCCAAGCAGCCTTTAGAACCTAAAACTAAGAAACTAAATTAAAATAAACTAAACTAAGCATAAGATTGTTAAAGAGAAGGAAATTGAAACAAAAGAGAAAAAGAACATAAAAACTATATGGTTTCAAAAACCTTTGGCTTGTTGTTTGAATGAAGCGGCCGGCATGAACTTATATAGATCGGTCTCCCATAGGGAGATTGTGATTGGCCTCTTACGCTTCTTCGACATGATTTTAGTGTAGCTCAAGAATCTGAACACCTTTTCTAGTGCAAGACAGAAAAATTGAAAGAAAAAGAAAGAGGAAAGAAGATGGGGGAAAGGGGAAGGGCTGTGGGGTTTAAATAGATTTTTGCTTCGACGCTGTGCCATGCCCATGTATCTAGGGCGTGTTGCTTTGCACGACTATATCGCACGGTCGTGTTTGGAGGCGTGTTGGAGATTAAACGCCCACAGTCGATAAGTCATGCCCGTGGTCGATAAGTCAGTATCTTCATAGGGTCATGTCACACGATCGTGTTCTAGGCGTGTTGGGGTGCCACGCCCATTTGTCTCTAATGCCATGCCCGTTTCTATAATAACAGTGTTGACCCACGGCCGCATCGCACGACCGTGGTGGGGTAGGTGAGCCCGTGAATTTTATAGTTGGTTGGGGTAGGATTCGCACGGCCTCTGCTATGTCAGTACTGTGATTCAGAGTACCCACACGGTTACGGCCATGACCATGTGCTAGATCGTGTGGTCTGGGACTCTACATTTTTTTTCAATTTATTGAATTCTAAAAGAGAAAATAAAGATAATAATAAAACTAAAACTACAAAATAGAAATTATTGTTAGTACTCGGGTTGCCTCCCGAAAAGTGCTCGTTTATAGTCTTAAGCTAGACTCTTTGAAAAAATTTCAGGGAGGTTTAAAGGTTTGAACATCTTCCCTCATGCTTATAGTTCTATTTTCATGACAAAGTTCAAGTCGAGAAGCGTTTACCTTGGAGGTGTCGAATGTTGAGTTGCTTACCTCAACTGTTTCGTGTGGGAAGATATTGTGTACTTTAAGAAGAATTTCTTCCTTTGGTTTCAGGTCTGTTGAAATGATGTGGGAATCTATTTTGTCTAACAGTACCTGATGTCCTATTTTTTAGTGGTTTGATGTTCTTACGAGCTCTTCTTGTGGTTCCTCTGGTTTTACTTCGTGCGGTTCTTATTTGATGTGTGTCCTCTGCTCTTCAAACTTGTCAATCCTAAGGTCTTGTCCCTTGTAGGATTCTTCTTTGTTGTTTTGGGACTTATGAGTTGGTCCAGAGTTGTCTTTATGTGGTGTTTCCTGCGATGAAAGTTGAACAATTTTATTATCTATTGAAGTGACTTTCTTTCCTTCATCATCTGTTGTTCTGGCCGAATCGAGAGCTTGAAGCTTAATCGATTCATCTCCTACACAAAGTATGAGTCCACCTGTGGCAATGTCAATTTTAGTTCTAGCAGTTGCTAGGAAAGGTCTTCCTAGAATTAAGGGGATTGAATTATCCTCATCCATGTATAAAACAACAAAATCTACTGGAAAAACAAATTTATCGATTTTTACAAGAACGTCTTCAATAATGCCCCTAAGAATTCTAATAGTTTTATCAGCTAGTTGAATACTCATCCTAGTTTGTTTGGGCTTCCTAGACCTAGCCATTTAAACAATGCATAAGGCATGACATTTATACTTGCCTCTAGATAAGCTAACGCATTATCAATAGTTAAACTACCAACTAAGCATGGAATCGTAAAACTCCCTGGATCTTTTTGTTTCTGCGATAGTCTATTTTGTAACATTATCGAGCATGTTATGTTTAGTTCCACGTGTGCTCTTCGGCTATTTTGCGTTTGTTATTGTCTTAAAAATTTCTTCGAGTCTGGCATCTGGAAAAGAGCTTCAAGAAGGGGTAAGTTAATATGTAATTTCTTTAAAAGTTTAAGAAACGTACCGAACTGTTCCTCTGAATCATATCCCTTCAACGCTTCGGGATAAGGTATGCGAGGTTTGTATTCCTTGATTATTGGTTTTGGCTTTTCATGTGCTACCTCTATTTTACCTTTTTCTTCCTTGGTTTCTTATACTGTGGTGGGCTCGTCTACCTTTGTACCCTCTTGAGCTGTGATGGCTTGGATCTGTTCTTTCAGGTTTATATCTGTGTTATTTGGTAGACATCCTTGTTGACGTTCAAAGATCAGCTTTGTGAGATTTCTCACTGTCCTAGTAAGTTTTTCAACTTTATTCTCGATCCCTTTGATCGACTTTTGTTGTTCATCAAGTGCTGCTTCAGTCTTTTGGAAACGAGAATCTGTGGCTACCATGAATTTCGTCAGCATCTCTTCGAGGTTTGATTGCTTCTTTTGTGGATATGGCTGATTTTGATAATTTGGAGAACGTTGCTACCTTTGATTTCCTTGTCCTCCCCACGAAAAATTTGGGTGGTTCCTCTAAGCTGCGTTATAAATGTTACTATAAGGATTATTATTGGATCTGAAATTGTTACCTATATAGTTTGTTTGCTCATGTTCTTCTCCTGGTTGGTAGGGTGGGTACTCAGGATTCGCAACATTCCCACTTCTTTGTATTGCATTATCGGGTGTACCTGTGAAGAACATAAATTATCAAGCTTTTTATTCATCATCTCCACCTATGTTGACAGCATTGTTACTACATCTATGTTAAAAACTCTGGCTGATTTTGTCAGTTTGGCCCTTGTAATTTGTCATTGATAGGTATTCAACGACATCTCTTCAATAAAGTCGTAAGCCGTTTTAGGAGTTTTGTTATTCAAAGTTCCACCGACTAATGAGTCAATCACTTGCCTCGTTGAAGAATTCACACCATTGTAAAAAGTTTGGACTTGAAGCCACAAAGGTAATCCGTGGTGTGGACATCTTCTCAGGAGATCCTTATATCTTTCCCATGCATTATGTAATGTTTCTGCATCATTCTACACAAAAGAAGATATGTCATTCCTAAATTTGGCCGTTTTGGCTGGTGGAAAGTATTTTAAAAGAAAATTTTCAGTCATTTGATCCAATGTGGTGATTGACCCTCGTGGTAATGAGTTCAACCACTGCTTTGTTTTATTCCTTAATGAAAAGGGAAATAACTGAAGACGTATGGCATCGTCAGAAACGCCATTTATTTTGAAGGTATCACAGAACTCTAAGAAATTAGCTATATGAGTATTTGGGTCTTCGTCCTGCAAACCATCAAATTGAACAAACTGTTGAATCATTTGTATTGTGTTAGCCTTTAATTCAAAATTGTTAGCAGCTATAACAGGCCTGACAATACTAGAGTCTGCTCCTATCAAATTTGGTTTAGCATAATCATACATAGTACGCGGAGCATTCTGTTCTTGCACATTTGGCGGTGGATTGTTTTCGTCCATCCCTTCAGTAGGATTGGATCTATCTTGTTCTTCTCTTTGATAATCTAGAGCTTGTCTAGTTTCTCTGCGATTCCTGTGAGCAGTAGCTTCAATGTCACTTTCGTATGCTAAAGGTCCTCTTGGGTTCCTTCAAGTCATAAACTAGAGTTACCTGCTAGGAGAAGAAAGAAAAAAATTTAGTTTAAATAAAAATTTAACCAAAACTAGAAATAAAAGTAAATTGCGAGAAAATATTAAAATAATGGCTAAAGTAATAGAAATAGAGCTTTATTAATATTTTAGTGTTCCCCGGCAACAACGCCAAAAACTTGATTGTGCCAAACAATCGAGTTTTAATATTTATAAAGAATGATCGAACCTGTAGACTAACTATGACAACGATTGAGGCAAGTGCACCTGTAACACCCCAAACCCGGCCCATACATCATGACCGGATCTGGTATGCTACGAGTTGAATGTTGGAAACTTTGCTTTAAAGGGGTTTTGAAAATCTCAGTTTATTTTAACCGACTAATCATTAATTGTGACATTTTTGAAAGGAACCTTAACATTCGCGTTGAATGTGCTTGAAAAGCCCATTTTCATTTTACTTATAATTAAGACTTTGAAAGCATAAGCTTATAAATTGTAACATAAAAATAAATTATAGATCGATAACCTAAGTTATGGAAGCCTTATTACAAAACTAATCCCAAAATTAAAACTCAATGAAAAACTGAAAACAGTCTATGAAAATAAAAGACTTGATGGCCCCTCGAGTCCGCCTCGGCTCCCATGTCCATGATCTACTGTTCATCTGAAAAGTTGGGAAAAATAAAAGGGGTGAGTCACCAAGACTCAGTGTGTAAATCCCGAAAACACATAAAAGCCTTAAGGCCCACAAACACATTATGGTCCTTGGCCCATACATAATGGTAACAGAATATTTTCATGCAAAATGGCCAATCCCAAACCTAGAAGTCCATCCTCTACACACCCCCGTACCAACCATCACACAGTGGGGATTTCTACAATCAAACCTCCATCCGCTACACACCATATCGATAGCTGTGCTGCCTGTCATAAAGACTAATCACTATGTGACCTATGTGGCAAAGCCACCGATTGCTATGCGACATAAATAATATATCGACAGCTATGCTGTCGGTCATAAAGATCGATCACTATGTGACCTATGTTGCAAAGCCACCGATCGCTATGCGACCTACTCCCCTTCATCATATCAATCGCATCCCATGCATACATACATGCAAAAATCAGAACATTAAACTACCAAAAAAGATCACATACATTCACATACTTCGATACACATAGAAAAGTTTCTATGATTACGTACCTGGCATCCCTTGCCTACCCTTTTTGGGTAACACGACTGTTCATACAGCCTCATTTTCTAGCTTTTAGCCCATAACATACATATTATACAGATTAACTAGTGTGATAGAGATCTACACACCTAATTACTGACAAGACGATACTATCTAAGTCGACACTATCAAGAGTCGCCACGACGACCAACATGCCTAAGGTTTTGTTCAAGTCGGTCCATAACCCAATGACCAATCTCGTCTCGACACTACGCGTTTCTTGAACTTTGGGGCTGGGACTACATTTGCAACCCCTTCCTTCGATTTGCTAACATTCGAGTCCATGAATGACCATATTCAGAGGATACTATAATGATTTCTTAACAAGGCATTAGGTTAAGGCACAATAAGGAAAAGAAATCGACTGAACACTTAGGGAGAATCAAAACCCTTACCTTGAAATCCCGAAAAAGTAATGTGGTTTGAAGGCTAACAATTTTTGGCGTAGAAACCTAGGTGATTAGATCTCCTTCAAATCCTAGAATGTCACCCAAAAAGAACAGAAGATCAGTGAAAACATCAAACTATATATGGTCTAACAACCAACTAGCCATTCGGCTATGGTCTTAAAAACCGAAAAAGAAGAAAAAAGAACAGAAGAAATCGGCACCTACCTTAACATAGAGAATTCGGCAACTCTTAGGGAATTTCAGCTTTTGAGAAGATCAAAAAGAAAAGATGATCTCAAGAGATCTATGAAGATTCAGCTTTGATGAAGAAATAGGCAAAGGAAAAGAATAGACAAGGGTCTTCGGCTATGGAGATGAAAGCAGAGAAAACAATGAAATTTCAGCTTTTGCATAAAAGTGGAGATAAGAGAATAAGATTTAGGGTTTCGACTTTTCAATATCAATCGACTATGGTATGAAAGTGGAGAGGAAAGTAGCGTTAGGAGTTTTCAGTTTAGGCAGAAAAGGAGAAGAAGAACCTTTAGTTTTCGAAATTAGGAGGAGAAAAGAAAAGTGAAAGAAAATAAAAAAAGCTATGCTTCAGGAAAATAATGAGAATTCGGCACCCCTCTTAGCCCTATCTAGTTGTTTTCCCCCTTTGCACTCAGTGTTGGAATTTCAACCACCACTGTGACCAGCAGATAAATCCTAAATTTCCTCCCTTATCTTTATCTGCCACTCATCCTCAGTGTCATGGATAACACCACCTCTTCCTTCCTTTATCAGCACATTATCATTATTAAAAATTCCTAATTTCAAGCATCATTGCCGTCCCCCTCTACCTATATAATTGTAGAAAATTAACTGGATTAAATTAAAAAGAATTGGGCTTTATGCAACTTGAATTTGGGCCTCCTCAACTGATGCCACTTCTCTGCTCTCTCTAAGTGGCGCCACATTGCCACTGGGCCACAAGCCCATTTTGTATTTTAAAACACAGATAACCTCTTTTAAGCCCTAACTTATTAGGCTTTCCACTAGAGTCTCCAAACAGAAATTTTAACCAAGGCCTCGGCCCTATCTTGAGCCCAATCTGGACCCCTAACACTCTAATTAACACATTACACATAATCGCACATTAAACGCATAGAACCATTAATTTAGGATATTACAGTTCTACCCCCTTAAAGAAATTTTAGCCTCAAAATTACCTGATCAGAATAGATGCGGGTACTGCTACCGCATCATCTCCTCTGGTTCCCATGTAGCCTCCTCAAAACTGTGATTCCACCATAGAACCTTAACCAACGGAACCGTCTTCCTTCGCAACACCTTGACTGAAACACCCCACACCCGGCCCACGAGTTTTGACCGGATCTGGTATGTTTCCCGGTGTAAACCATTTCAAAATTCTTTTGAATACTTTGAAAACTGTGTGTTTTGGAAGATAGTTTGTTTGTATGTTGGGCTCGAGTTGAAAACAAATTTATATATATATATATATATTTTAATGAAAACCCATAATTTCAGGTGACAAAATATTTAAGCCTATTTTAAATTAAATGGGCTTATTATTTATAAAGCCCTAAGTTCATAGCATAGTAATCAAAATGCAAATAAAATCATCACTATGGCCTTATTACATAAAACAAAAGCCAAAATAAAATTTATACAAGATTTAAAATAAAATAAAGGTTCAAATTAAATTAACTTCAAGTTTAACATGGCCACCACAAGTTCTCGTCGTCTCCATCCACTCTTGCTCATCACCAAAACATATTCCCACAACGGGTGACTCGATAGACTCAATGTGTAACCAACACTAAAATATAATAGAATTAGGCACACCATACATATCATGTTCATATAAAATTCAAGATAATGATGCAAACCCGAACCCAAACCTATATGCCATCCGCTACACTCCACCGTACCAACTCGCACACCGTGAGGACTACTAAGTCAACCCTCCATTCGCTACACACCATCGAAGGCGTCATTGCAATGACGTGCTCATCGCCTACATAAAATTTTGTGGCATAGCCACTCGATATTTGTGTCATGAGACACCACATTTAGATAATGTAACCGGTTACCACATTCACTTAATGTGACCAAGTCACCACATTCACTTAGTGAGACCAAGTCATCACATATTCTTAGTGAGACCAAAGTCATCACGTTTCACTTAGTGAGACCAAGTCATCACATTCACTTCCCTTTCTCAAATAACCCGAATGCCCCATATTATTTATATCATGCATATCATACTTAATTTCACATTCATGTCACTTTTCACATGTTAAGTATAACATATTTCGTAATCCTAATAGGAGTAGGAAAAGCGTGCACAGTACTTTGTACCATAATATGGTACTTTAGCCACATTCTTACACTATCATATTAACATATATATATATATATCATATTTAAACCATAAATCTATTAAGATTAGTGTGTGGTACACACCTGATTCGCGTAGCGATTCCTTGAGATTTCGAAAAGCTAGATCTAATGTTTAGATCCTTAGTCCCTACATTTGATTTATCACTTATTACTTAGCATAAATCCTATTTGGCTATAATATCCAAATCCTAGTAGGATTTGTAAAAAGACTTACCTTTGATGCCGATTTGATGATTATTCAAATCCCAAAAACTTGGTTTTCCTTCACCTGATATTCGGCCAACCCTGAATCTCAACATGGGTTAGTTTTTGGCTTTTTAATATTGAAAGAACCGATCCATGTATTCATACAAGCCTTGGCCGAATGCTTTTAGGTGCTTACCTTGTGGATTTTAAATCTCGAAAACTTCGCTCTTCTCTTCCTTGTATTCGGTCAAATCCTAAATCCTTGAATCGATTAGTTTTTGATTAATTTGATCTAAATACCTAAGATTGGGCCTTGGTTAATATATGAACACACTTACCTTGGAGTTCTCAAATCCGAAATTGATCTTTTATTTTAGGTTCTCTTGAAATCACATGTTAGATTTGATCTAAAATTCAAATATGGAAGAGACCTTTTGGTGAATGTACATAGATGTACTTACCTTGTTTTCAAATCCCGAGTGATCCTTTATACTAATCGGCTATGGCTCTTATATGGAACACAAAGTTTGGCTTTTGTGAAGGAATAGAAGAAGAAAAGAAAAGAAGAGAAAAGAAAAGGAGAGAGTTTTGGCGAGAGAATTCATTAAAGAGAGAAGAAAAGATTGGTGCTATTTGCTAGAGAATTTGGCGGGGTTCCTTTGAAAAGAAAAGAATGAAGAATGGCCCTTATTTTCCCTCTTTGGTAGAAAATACTAGCCTTAGAATCCTCAATCGGCCAACTCTTCCTATGTGATAAATTTTAACTTTATCAAATATTAAATTCAACCATTATCTCCTAATTAGCCAAAATTCCAAAGGAATTAAAACTCCTCTTTCAAGATCCCTTGTGCCATCCAACTCTCTGCTTATGGAAGCAAAATAAAACTTTTTTTATTTGCTTCCTATGTGACTCAAACTCCGGTCCAAACACCCTTGCATGTGGGCCATTTCCTGAGGCCCTAAGTGACATCTTCAGGCCACTTTTCCAAGTCCGTTTGTGTATCAAATTTCACATACTTTTTGTCTTAAGGCCACCTGGCCATAAGTTCCTCCTTTACACTTTAGAACTCGACATTTCGAGGTCATTTCTAAGTTTCCAAAAATTTTCGTTCGGCTCTATAAACTTGACATTTCCTAGGTTTCCAAAATGTTTACTTTCCTCTTTTAGCTTAGTTTCCAAAATGTTTACTTTCCTCTTTTAGCTTAGTTTCCAAAAATGGTCACTTTCCTATTTTCACGTAACATTTCCATACATTCTCAGGTTTCCAAAAATATTCAAAATTTATTCAAAACATATAAAACATGTCTTTTCATACAATTTGGCCAAAATGCATAGGCCCTTTTTAGAATGTTACAGTTCTACCCTTTAAAATAATTTCGTCCTCAAAATTTCCTAACTAAATAATTGAGGGTATTGCTGTCGCATGTTCCAAAATCTGAATCAACTCTTCCTCGTAGGTTAAGTCTGGCCTTAGCTCCACTTCTTCAACTGGTACTACGTGAGAGAGATCTGATTGGTAGCGACGTAGCATGGACACATGGAATACATCATGCATCTGTTGCAACTCAGGTGGCAACTCTAGCTGGTATGCCATTGGTCCCACTTTCTTTAGTACTTGATAGGGCCCTATAAACCTTGGGCTTAACTTCCCTTTCCGACCAAATCTCATTGCCTTTTTCCATGGTGAGACTTTTAGAAACACTTGGTCTCCCACTTCAAACTCTATTTCCTTCCTCTTGAGGTTGGCATAAGACTCCTGCCTATCCGAGGCTTCCTTTAACCGTGCTCAGATTATCTCAACCTTCTCTTCTATTTCTGCCACCATCTCTGGTCCCAAAACTCGACGTTCTCCTAACTCAGTCCAACAAGTAGGAGTGCGACACTTCCGACCGTACAATGCTTCATATGGTGCCATTCGAATGCTAGTCTGATAACTGTGGTTGTAGGCGAACTCTACTAAAGGAAAGTAATCCTCCCAAATTCCTCGGAAATCCATCACACATCCTCTCAACATATCCTCCAACACTTGTATTACCTGCTCGGATCGCTTGCTGATTGTGGATGAAAAGTCGTAGTGAAATCCAACTTGGTGCCTAAAGCTTGGTGAAGTGCCTTCCAAAATCGAGATGTGAATCTTGGGTCTCTATCCGAAATAATTGACACCGCACTCCTTGTAGTCTCACGATTTTTGCCACATATAGCTTGGCTAACTTTTGAAGAGAATAATCCACTCTTACCGAGATGAAATGAGCGGACTTAGTCAAACGATCCACTATTACCCATACTGAGTCCTTCTTAGTAGGCGTAAGGGGAAGCCCACTAACGAAGTCCATGGTAATTCTTTCCCACTTCCACTGCGGAATCTGGATTGGCTGAAGTAATCCCAATGGAACTTGGTGTTCAGCCTTAACTTGCTGACACGTCAGACATCTTTCCGTGAATTTCGTAACTTCTCGTTTAAGATCAGGCCACCAAAATTGTTCTCTTAAATCTCTGTACAACTTAATGCCTCCGGGATGCATAGCATAAGGGCTACTATGTGCTTGCCAAAGAATCCTCTGTCTTAACTCCTTGTCCCTCGGCATACAAACTTTTCCTTTGTAGCACAATACTCCTTCATCATTAACCTCATAGTCCTCCAACTCTCCGTTTTGTACTTTTTGTAACTTCGCACTTAAATCCTCATCAACCAACTGTCCCTCTTTCACCTCCTTCAACCACGTTGGCTTGACTTGCAATTCAGCCAATAGGCTTCCATCCTCATACAAACTTAAATGGGCGAACATTACTCTTAGGTCTGCCACAACCTTCCGACTTAGGGCATCAACTACTACATTCGCCTTGCCCGGGTGGTATTCTATCAAACAGTCATAGTCTTTCAGTAATTTCACCCACCTTCATTGCCTCAAGTTTAACTCCTTTTGAGTTAACAGATACTTGAGACTCTTGTGGTCCGTGTAAATCACTGACCTTTCTCCATAAAGGTATTGTCTCCACACCTTAAGAGCGAAGACCACTGCTGCCAATTCCAAGTCATGTGTTGGGTAGTTCACCTCATGTGGCCTTAACTGCCGAGACGCGTAAGCGACTACTTTTCCATCTTGCATTAGAACACATCCTAATCCCGTATGTGAAGTGCCACAGTACACCACAAAATCCTTTCCCGCCTCCGGCTGAATCAACACTGGAGCTTCCGTTAATACTTTCTTAAGTTTTTCAAAACTCTCCTGTTGCTTATCCATCCATACAAAGGGTACTTCCTTCCTCAACAACTTTGTTAATAGCAAGGCTATTGATGAAAATCCTTCCACGAACCTTCTGTAATAGCCTGCCAATCCTAAGAAACTATGAATCTTCACCACCGACTTAGGTGGTTTCCAATCCAACACAGCTTCAATTTTCTTAGGATCCACCCTTATTCCCTCGGCAGACACCACGTGTCCTAAGAAAGCAACTTCCCTAAGCCAAAATTCACACTTGCTGAATTTGGCATAAAGCTTTTTTTCCCTCAATACTTGCAACACAATCCGAAGGTGCTCGTCATGCTCCTCTCCAGACTTAGAGTATACCAAAATATAATCGATGAACACTATGACGAACCTATCTAAGTAAGGTTGAAACACTCGATTCATCATATCCATGAATGTGGCTGGGGCATTTGTCAACCCAAACGGCATTACCACAAACTCAAAATGGCCGTATCTTGTTCTGAAAGCTGTCTTATGGATATCCACCTCCTTTACTTTTAACTGGTGATATCCTGACCTTAAGTCGATCTTTGAGAACATTGCCACTCCCTTCAGCTGATCGAACAAGTCATCAATCCTAAGCAAGGGATACTTGTTCTTGATGGTCAGCTTATTCAATTGATGATAGTCTATGTACATACGCATAGTTCCATCCTTCTTCTTCACAAATAGGATCGGTGCTCCCCACAGAGACACACTGGGTCGAATAAACCCACGATCCAACAATTCTTGGATTTGAGCCTTGAGCTCCACTAACTTCTTTGGCGCCATTCGGTATGGAGCGATTGACATAGATGCTGTTCTCGGTAGCAAGTCTATTCCAAATTCAACTTCTCTCCGGGGTATTCACGGTAATTCCTCCGAAACACATCCTCAAAGTCCTTACCGCTCGACTCTTTTGACACCTTTCTCCTTTCCATCCAACGACTTACAAAGGCTAAGAACACCTCGCACCCTTCTGAACCATCCTTTCAAATTTTAAGCACCAAACTACATTGGTCAAGTAGTTTCTTCTTTCTCCTATCATAATGACCACCTCATCCTCGGGGTCCTTAGTTCTATTCGTTTAGCTGCACAATCCAACACGGCTCGGTGTTCTACTAACCAATCCATACCAAGTATGAGGTCAAATTCCCCGAAGGGTAACTCCATTAGGTCAGCCCGAAAGCTCACTCCCTGAGTTTCTAGGGGTATATTCCAAAAGATCTTATTCACCACTATAGTTTGGCCTAATGGGCTTACTACCGTCATCTCCCTATCGAAAGTTCAGAGTCTAGGCCTAGTGTTTCAACTACACTACAGGCAACATAAGAATGGGTTGAGCCCACGTCAATTAAAGCATAATAGGGTTTGCCATGAATGAGGAACGTACCGATTATGACGTCCGGCGCGTCTCCATCCTCCCTACGACGAACCGCATAAACCAAACCCGGCTGCCTTGCCTCAGTATTAGCAGCACCTCTACCACGTCCTCTGCCAGCACCATTACCTCTGTTATTCAAACCTCGACCTCGTTGAGGCTACTGTCCTCCCCTACCAGCCTGATTAACATTTTGAGTTGCTGGCTGCTTTTCATCTGATATCTTTGGACAGTCCTTGAGCATATGGTCCTTGGACCCACACTTAAAACATCCTCCCGTCATTTTCCAACACTCACCTAAATGCTTCTTCCCACAATGCTCATAAGGACGATACTGCCCTCTGGTACCAACTTGCTGACCTTTGACCCCTCAGTTCTGGACCTTTTTGCACATTTCCCGATGATCCATAACCCCTTTTTGGTCTATTCCTGTCAGAGTTCTGCTTAGTCGAGTCCTTGATTCCCTCAGCTACCTTAGCCTTTTCAACCAACGCGGAGAACTCCCGTTCCTGATATGGAGCTATCAATAATCTTAGGTCATCCCTTAATCCGTCCTCAAAATGGACACAGCGTTCATGTTCGATTGCAACTACTCCTCGAGCATATCGACTTAACCTCATAAATTCAGCCTCATATGCTGCTACCGTCTTGTTCCCTTGAACTAGTCCTAGAAAAGCTTTCTTCTGCTCATTAATATAACGTGTGCCGACATACTTTTTCTGATATGCCTCCTTAGCATACTCCCAGGTCAGATCCTCAGCCGTGGCACCATCCCAGGTAGTTAACCACCATTGGTACGCTTCATCACGTAATAGTGCCACCATCCCTTTCAACTTCTCTTCAAGGGTCAGGTCGAGCTCATCCATAATACACTCGGTTGCTTTTATCCAGTACTCAGCTGTATTGGGTGCCACACCAAACACTCCACAAAACACCTCGGCCCCGTTGGCTCGTAGTCACTCGGGTACAGATTTTTTAGCTCCCATATTTCCACCTGCGCCAGTCACCATTTCCAAAACTCGTAACATGGCCTGCGACACAGCATCATCCCTCGTCTGAGCCCGCTGCTCAACATTAACAGCTGGGGGTCGTGGTGGCGGTGGTAACTCATTGTCAGACCCTTGACCCGATCTAACGGATTTTGACACAGTTATTCTTCCTCTACCGCGTCCTTGACGACCGCGTCCTCTAGAACTCATTTCTAACGTCGAGATCTGATTAAGAAGTTTTTATGAATTAGTACTTTTGTTTCACTTGATTACCCACGAAGAAATTTTATGAAAAGGAATTTAGGAGTGGTTCTTTCGTATTCATACATGCACACAGTCTTTTCATTCATTCATACATCCATCAAACAATTATGAACCTTAGTTCATTCAGAGAAACGTTGTAGTTTTCATTTGTTGCTGTTTTTCCACTACCCGGGGGTATTTTCATAATTTGTCAAAATAAGGTTCCTTGGTGATTTTGTCACAAAGTATTTTGGTATTTTTAAATTCCCTGGGTATTTTGGAAATTTTTTTTTGAAATCCGAGGGTATTTCAGAGATTTTTGGACCTTGGGGGTATTTTGGTAATTTTTACACAAACCGGGGTAAATTGTAAAATTTTAATAAATCGGGGATATTTCAGAAGTTACAAAACTTTGAGGGTTCTTTTTGAGAAATTTATTTTCCAAAATGATGAAGTTGCAAAAATTTTGGAAGTCAGGGTCATTTTGGTAATTTTAGGAAGTTAGGGGCAATTTTGTAATTTTACCATTAGGGGTATTTTTGTAAATCGAAAATTTTTTTCTAAAATTTGTGTAAAAAGAAATAATTTTCGTGAATTAAAGAGAGAGCAGATGATTTTAAGAATTTTTAATATTAGGGTTCTAAAAAAAATGTCTAGTTCCCTTTCGGGTTTTAGTTATTAGGTTTAGCCTATGACTGAGCCTTCTTGGTCAGGGTGAACCAAAGCTACGCACTGTGGCGGATTCGAGTGGAGAGGAGGTGAGCCACGCCGATCGCTTAAGTACCAAGCTCCCACTGAAACCATTCCTGAACATGCGTCTGAGGGTTGCCACACCCACTAAGTCCTCTCGGTTAGGGTGAACCGGCTACGCACTGTAGGATTCTGTGAAGAGGAGGTGAGTTACTAGGCCTGCTTAAATACCAAGCTCTTTAGGATCCAATCCTAGACATGCGTACCATGGTTGCCTCACCCTAACTTGATTGACTTAGCCATAGGTTTGTTTAGTGCATTAAGTCTTATGTTTCTGTGTTTGAGTAGACTAATCCTAGGGTTCAAGTTCCTATCATGCTATTCTACGTTCCATTCCTTTTCTACCCTTCTATAATTCACATAATCACACAGATAGTTAGGGGTACTTACCTGGTGGACTGCGGGTCGGAGACTTAGGGGCCATGTCATCATTCCTGTCCACTTCCAGAAATACTTTCATAAAACTCTTTTGGGCTTGTTGAAAACGTTTTGGGCTTTAGCCACAGGCCGAGAGTTTTAAAACTGGGCTCTGATATCAAATTGAAACACCCCACACCCGGCCCACGAGTTTTGACCGGATCTGGTATGTTTCCCCGGTGTAAACCGTTTCAAAATTCTTTTGAATACTTTGAAAACTGTGTGTTTTGGAAGATAGTTTGTTTGTGTGTTGGGCTCGAGTTGAAAACAAGTTTATATATATATATTTAATGAAAACCCATAATTTCAGGTGACAAAATATTTAAGCCTATTTTAAATTAAATAGGCTTATTATTTATTAAACCCTAAGTTCATAGCATAGTAATCAAAACAGAAATAAAATCATCACTATGGCCTTATTACATAAAACAAAACCCAAAATAAAATTTATACAGTACTTAAAATAAAATAAAGGTTCAAATTAAATTAACTTCAAGCTAAACATGGCCACCACAAGTTCTGCCGTCCCGGTCCACTACTGCTCATCACCTGAAACATATTCCCACAACGGGGTGAGTCGATAGACTCAATGTGTAACCAACACTAAAATATAAAAGAATTTGGTACACCATACATACCATGTTCATATAAAAATTCAAGATAATGATGCAAACCCGAACCCAAACCTATATGCCATCCGCTACACTCCACTAGTACCAACCTGCATACCGTGGGGACTACTAAGTCAACCCTCCATCTGCTACACACCATCGAAGGCAGTTGCTACAGTCGACGTGCTCATCGCCCACATAAAATTTTGTGGCATAGCCACCAGATATTTGTGTCATGTGACACCACATTTAGATAATGTAACCGGTTACCACATTCACTTAATGTGACCAAGTCACCACATTCACTTAGTGAGACCAAGTCGTCACACATTCTTAGTGAGACCAAGTCATCACGTTTCACTTAGTGAGACCAAGTCATCACATTCACTTCCCTTTCTCAAATAACCCGAATGCCCCATATTATTTATATCATGCATATCATACTTAATTTCACATTCATGTCACTTTTCACATGTTAAGTATAACATATTTCGTAATCCTAGTAGGAGTAGGAAAATGTACCTGAGTACTTTGTGCCATAATATGGTACTTTAGCCATATTCTTACACTTTCATATTAACATATATATATCATATTTAAGCCATAAATCTATTAAGATTAGTGTGGGGTACACACCTGATTCGCTTAGCGATTCCTTGAGATTTCGAAAAGCTAGATCTAATGTTTAGATCCTTAGTCCCTACATTTGATTTATCACTTATTACTTAGCATAAATCCTATTTGGCTATAATATCCAAATCCTGGTAGGATTTGTAAAAAGACTTACCTTTGATGTCGATTTGATGATTATTCAAATCCCGAAAACTTGGTTTTCCTTTTCCTGATATTCGGCCAACCCTGAATCTCAACATGGTTAGTTTTCGGCTTTTTAATATTGAAAGAACCGATCCATGTATTCATACAAGCCTTGGCCGAATGCTTTTAGGTGCTTACCTTGTGGATTTTAAATCTCGAAAACTTCGCTTTTCTCTTTCTTGTATTCGGCCAAATCCTAAATCCTTGAATCGATTAGTTTTGATTAATTTGATCTAAATACCTAAGATTGGGCCTTGGTAATATATGAACACACTTACCTTGGAGTTCTCAAATCCTAAATTGATCTTTTATTTTAGATTCTGCCAAAATCACATGTTAGATTTGATCTATCATTCAAATATGGAAGAGACCTTTTTGGCTGAATGTACATTGATGTGCTTACCTTGTTTTCAAATCCCGAGTGATCCTTTATACTAATCGGCTATGGCTCTTATATGGAACACAAAGTTTCGCTTTTGTGAAGGAATAGAAGAAGAAAAGAAAAGAAGAGAAAAGAAAAGGAGAGAGTTTTGGCAGAGAGAATTCGGCTAAAGAGAGAAGAAAAGATTGGTGCTATTTGCTAGAGAATTTCGGCAGGGGTTCCTTTGAAGAGAAAAGAATGAAGAATGGCCCTTATTTTCCCTCTTTGGTCGAAAATACTAGCCTTAGAATCCCTCAATCGGCCAACTCTTCCTATGTGATAAATTTTAATTTTATCAAATATTAAATTCCAACCATTATCTCCTAATTAGCCGAAATTCCAAAGGAATTAAAACTCCTCTTTCAAGATCCCTTGTGCCGCCCAACTCTCTGCTTATGGAAGCAAAATAAAACTTCTTTTATGTGCTTCCTATGTGACTCGAACTCAGGTCCAAACACCCTTGCATGTGGGCCATTTCCTGAGGCCCTAAGTGACATTTTCAGGCCACTTTTCCAAGTCCGTTTGTGTGTCAAATTACACATACTTTTTGTCTTAAGGCCACCTGGCCCTAAGTTCCTCCTTTAAACTTTAGAACTCGACATTTCGAGGTCATTTCTAAGTTTCCAAAAATTTTCGTTCGGCTCTATAAACTTGACATTTCCTAGGTTTCCAAAATGTTTACTTTCCTCTTTTGGCTTAGTTTCCAAAATGTTTACTTTCCTCTTTTAGCTTAGTTTCCAAAAATGGTCACTTTCCTATTTTCAACGTAACATTTCCATACATTCTCAGGTTTCCAAAAATATTCAAAATTTATTCAAAACATATAAAACATGTCTTTTCATACAAATTGGCCAAAATGCATAGGCCCTTTTTAGAATGTTACATTGACATCACGATCCAAGATTTCCACTGGTTCCTCTTCAAAAGATAGGTCAGGTCTTACCTTGATTTCCTCCACAGGAACCACATGGGACTGATCTGAACAATATCGTCTCAACATAAAAACGTGGAATACATTGGGAATCTGGCTTAGCTTAGAAGGTAGCTCTAGCTGATAGGCTACCGGCCCTACTTGTTTCAAGACCCAATAAGATCCGATAAATATGGGACTTAATTTACCCTTCCGTCCAAACCTCAGCACTTTTTCCATGGCGACACCTTCAAGAACACCTTGTCACCCATTGCAAACTCTATGTCCTTACGCTTCAAGTCTACATAGGACTTATGTCGGTCCAACACTTCCTTTAATCGAGCTCGAATTAACTCAACCTTCTCCTCTGTATCGGTAACCAACTCCGGACCCAAAATCCAACGTTCCCCTAATTTCATCCAGCAGGTAGGAGTACGACACTTCCGCCTGTACAATACTTTATAGGGCGCCATCTGAATACTAGACTGGTAGCTGTTGTTGTAAGCAAACTCCGCCAACGGTAAAAACTCTTCCCAACTACCTCTGAATTCAATGAAACATCCCCTCAACATGTCCTCCAAGATCTAAATTACCCGCTCAGACTGACCATCTGTCTAAGGATGAAATGCTGTATTGAAATCCAACTTCATGCCCAACGCTTGATACAAAGCCTTCCAGAATCGCGACGTGAACCCCGGGTCCCTGTCCTGTATGATTGATACTGGTACTTCATGCAACCTCACCACCTCCGCTATGTATAACCTAGCCAGCTTCTGCAGAGAGTAATCAACCCGTTCTTGTATGAAATGAGCAGATTTCGTCAAGCGATCAACAATCACCCAGACTGCATCTTTCTTAGTAGGCGTGAGAGGTAGCCCACTAACAAAGTCCATTGTGATCCTTTCCCACTTCCATTGGGGAATCTTCACTAGCTGCAACAACCCTGATGGTAATTGATTGTTCGCCTTTACCCGCTAACAGGTCAAACACTTACTCACCAATTCAGTTACCTCACGCTTTAAGCCCGACCACTAGAACTGATTGCACAAATCCAGATACATCTTACTCCCTCCGGGCTGCATAGCGTATGAACTTCCATGCGCTTCTTGCAAAATCCTATGCCTCAATTCTGTATCTTTTGGCATGCAAACTCTCCTTTGAAAACATAACAGCCCTTCCTTATTCATACTAAATTCTGTCGATCCATCAATTGATCCTACATAAAACTTCTCCTTTAGCAACTCATCGGTCTGCTGCTTCTCCTTAACCTGACTGACCCAAGAGGGTTTCACTTGAAGTTTAGCCAATAATCTCCGTCATCATACAAACTAAGGTGAGCAAACATTACCCTCAAGTCAGAGATTACTTTACGACTTAAGGCATCCGCCACCACATTAGCTTTACCCGGATGGTACTCGATCGAGCAATCATATTCCTTTAACAACTCGATCCACCTTCTCTGCCTTAAATTCAACTCCTTCTGGGTCAAAAGGTACTTTAGGCTTTTATAATCCGTATAAATAATAGATTTCTCCCCGTACAGATAATGTCTCCAAATCTTTAAAGTAAAAACCACCACCGCCAATTCCAAATCATGGGTGGGATAATTTGCTTCATGCGGTCTTAACTGTTGAGATGCACAAGCAACAACCTTTCCGTCTTACATCAACACGCATCCTAGTCCCGTGTGTGATGCATCACAGTAAATTACGAATTCCTTTCTAGCCTCTGGCTGAATCAATACCGGAGCCTCCGTCAAAATCCTTTCAACTTCTCAAAACTCTCTTATTACTTACTAGACCAAATAAATAGAACTCCTTTCCGTAATAACCTAGTCAATGGTGCCATGATTGAAGAAAATCCTTCAAAAAACCATCGATAGTACCCAGCCAGACCAAGAAAACTTCGAATTTCCGCCACAGACCTAGGCGGCTTCCAATCTAACACCGCTTCAATTTTTCAAGGGTCAACCAATCACCTCTGCCGACACAACATGGTCTAAAAAAGTAACTTCACTTAGCCAAAATTTGAACTTACTGAATTTGGCATGCAACTGCTTCTCCCTCAGAATCTGCAAAACCACTCGCAGATGTGAATCATGCTCTTCTTCTGATCTTGAGTAAACCAATATATCATCTATAAATACCACAACCAACCAATCCAAGTAGGGTTGGGACACTCGGTTCATCAAATCCATAAATGCCATTGGTGCGTTAGTCAACCCAAATGGCATTACAAAAAATTCGTAATGGCCATAACGGGTCCTGAATGTTGTCTTATCAATATCCGATTCTTTGACCTTGAGCTGATGGTATCCTGATCTCAAATCTATCTTTGAGAACACTGACGCCCCTTTCAGTTGATCGAACAAGTCATCAATCCTTGGCAACAGATACTTATTCTTGATAGTTAACTTATTTAGCTGATGGTAGTCAATGCACATACGCATTGATCCATCCTTCTTCTTAACAAATAACACTGGCGCTCCCCAAGGTGATATACTTGGTCGAATAAATCCTTTATCTAACAACTCTTTTATTTGTGCTTTCAACTCCACCAACTCCTTTGGCGCCATCCTATATGGAGCGATAGACACTGGTGTTGTTCCCGGAAGAAGATCGATACCAAACTCCACTTCACGATCCGGAGGTAATCCCAGAAGCTCTTCTGGGAAAACATCAAGAAATTCCTTCACCGTTCTAATGTCCCCAACAGTTAGGTCCTTGGCTTCCAGAGCCCAAACAACATTAATACCACCTCGCATCCTTTTCTCACCATCCTTTCTGCTCTTAGGGCAGTCACTACATTTGACAGATAGTTCCCCTTTCTCCTATCACCAACACTTCACCACCCTCGAGGGTTTTTGTAACACCCCTTGACCCGAGTCCATCGCCGGATAAGGGTTTACAGGTGTTACCATGCAATCTAACACTTAAGCTAAAATAATTGAATCATGGATGATCACCTTTATTAAAGAATTATCTATAAACAAATAATAAACACATGTATAACACATAACATATATATATTAGATCCAAATCATTCACAAAAGAATCATCGATGAACCTAATTCATCATACCGTGTATAATACATCAATAGCACATAAACAAGTAGATTTCATGAAATCTCATAATTGTCTAAGCTTCTTATAGCATAAAGTCTCGCCACAAATAAACTAATGCGTGCAACCATTACACATCAATTGTACACCCACTAAAAGGCGAATATGCATGGTTCCATTATTGGCATTTTATACACATTACCTAGCATAAATCGAGTTTAACAATTTTATGCACTCAATTAAAACAAGCAATTCAACAAGCCAAATACATATATAAATATATATATGAAAATGCATACATCTCAATTATGCACTCTTTTCCATACTCGACTATGCCTAACTATTTTAAACATTTTAACCACATTTGCAATGGTCACCTAGATTTGGCCGAATACACATACCCATTTTATTCAATATAATTCATCCTATTTAAAACAACCGAATTTGATACATATCTAGATACATACTTCACAAGCATATAACTCAAATTCATATCCATATCAATTTCATGAAATTGAAATGCCTAACATCTCTCTTTATTAACCTATCACATATACGCATGATTAAAATTCTACCTTAATCTATCAAAGTGACCATCAAAGATCAAAATACATATACATGTCATGGCATATATCTATTAAACCATTTCATATAATGCCTAAACCACATCCAAACACAAATGATAATTCATGGCATGAGCAAACTATATCATCAAAACACGAAACAAGTTATCCAAAATAGATAGCCATTTTCGCATGGCTAGCATATTTACACGATTACAAAACATTAGTTATACTGTTTAGTCTAACCTATACATGCCCTTTTTAGTACAAAACTAAGTTATTCAATACCAAAAGAAAGTCGATAGTGCGGTTGACTTCTTCCCAGATCCTTCGAGTCCGTAGCTTGAACCTAAAATCTATAAAACAAGGGTAAACGAGAATACACACAGTAAGCTTGCTAGCTTAGTAAGTCTCAAGCAATATTTATGACATATACACAAATACTTAACAATTTAACTTCCATTCTTGCGGTAATTAGCATAGATAAATCAATACAAGTTTCACCTAGCCAAATATTAATCATATCCTTAATCTAATCAATAGTAGTTTATCACATGAATTTATACAATAACATTTCATATATACAACCTATGCATTTGAATATTTCAAGTTATAGAAACATAACATAATTTCGATCTCATTGCACATCATATTCATAACAGAAGTTTTAAGTATCACCATTATATGTCTATACCTCAACTTCTTGTATATATATATAAATCATACCAATCAATGATAAGCCTAATGTCCTGAGATAAAATTCAATTCGAGTCATTAATTCATCACATTGTAATTAGCTCATATACAAGTAAACTAACTTACCTTATTACTTACCAATATAATAAGCTAATTTCCTTTTTCTTTTTAGAGCTTATAGTTCAATCTACTATGTATATACATCTCAAATTCTCTGTTTTAGCTTATCACCAAAAAAGCACGCTAGGCATTAAAGCCCAAATAAATCATCTAAGACGAGGCCTCGCTAGGCAAGAAGTTTGAAATGAATCACCAAGACAAGGCACGCTAGGCACAAAGCGACATATAACAACGGCACAAAGCACGCTGGGCGGTAAGCTCAAATGAATCACCGGCACAAGGCTCGCTAGGCACAAAGCTCGACATATAACACCTACAAAGCACGCTAGGCATTAAAGCTGAAATAAGTCACCTAACTAGGCCTCTTTGGGTAATAAGCCCGAATATGTTTATCAAATCAATTCATTAACTCACATTTCTTATCATATACATCACTATCAATTCATATACACAAAACCAATTCACTTGTCATATTGAAAACATATACTTGTTCATATCACATTAACAGAATATATTTAATCCAATTTAACACCTTTACATTCAGCTAACACATAATTCTATAGTCAATATTATTAAATTTAATTCTTTAACATGTTTATAATTTACTTCCGAACATATAAGTGCTTAAGGACTTACTTTGGCTGTCGATAGACCGTGCAAATCGGCTATTCGAGAACCTTCTTCTTTCCCGATCTAAATCTGTTTTTCTTTTCTCTTGATCTAAAACACATTAAAATTTAGCTCATTCAAGTACATTACATCTCAATTTAGTCCCTAAGCACATAAATAGGCAATTTACCATTTTACCCTACTATTTCAAATTTTTACAATTTAGTCCTATTTGCCTAAAACACAAAATACACCAAATTTCTCAATACCCCTTAAGGTCCGAATATGTATAGGGACTATACAAGTCCTTTTCTTTCATTTATTTAGCAAATAAGCCCCTCTAAAATTTCATTTTTACAATTTGGCCCTAAAAATAAAAATTCATTAAAATTTCCAATACATAATATACTAATTTTTAACTTATTTTTTATCTAACATCATCTAACATCAAAACCATATAAACCTATCAATAGACGAACCTCAAACATGCTTAGATTCAAAATTTTAACATGGGTCACTACGGTTTGAAGCAACGATCTCAAAACGTAAAATTAACAAAACTAAATTCAAACTAACCTTGAAATCAAGCATCCAAGTGCCGAAAATCAAAGAACATAAGCCCCCTTTTCTTTCTCAATATTCAGCCATGAGAGAGTGAGAAAGATGATGGTTTAGTTTATGTTATTTTAACATATTATAAAAGTAATTATTCAATTACTAATTTAACATTTAATATAAAATAAAACTAACATATATCTTAAGGTTATTCTTGACATAAGCCACCCACTAACTCAAAATGGGTTATTTACCCATTTAATGCTCCACTTTAAAAGCCATCATCAAATAGGCACTTTACACTATAGTTTGAGACTTTTAAAATTTATGCGATTAAGTCCTTTTGTCAAATTAAGCACCCAAACGATGAAATTTTTCTCTAAACTTTCACACATTTTAATTCACATATAATAAAAACAAAAAAATATTAAAATATTTCTCGGACTTCGGATTCGTGGTCCCGAAACCACCGCTCGATTAGGGTCAAATTCGATTCATTATAACTCTCCCCTTAAGGATTTTTGTCCCAGAAAATCTTACCGTTAAACAACGTCGGATATTGTTGCCTCATTGAATCTTTAGGCTCGCACATAGCCTCTTCAACTCCGTGCCTTTTCCACAGTACTTTCACTAATGCAATTTTCTTGTTTCTTAACTCTTTCTTTTTCGAGCTAAAATACGGATCGGTTCTTCCTCATACGTTATATCGGGTCAGATTTCAATCTCAGACGGTGTGATCACATGAGACGGATTTGATCTGTACTTACGAAGCATCGAAACATGAAATACGTCATGTATCTTTTCTAACTCAGAGGGAAACTTCAATCTCTAAGCAACAGGCCCAATACGTTCAGTAATTTTATAAGGTCCGATGAATCTCGGACTAAGTTTGCCTTCGACCAAATCGAGTACCTTTTTCCACGGAGAAACTTTCAAGGATACTCGATCTCCAACTTGAAATTCAATGTCTTTACATTTCAAATCAAGATAGGACTTTTGACGATCCGGCGACTTTCAAATTGCCTCTAATAATAGCTACCTTCTGTTCTATTTCTTTAATCAAATCAACCCCGAGTATCTTATTCTCACTGAGCTCAGTCCAGTATAATGGTGTTCGACATTTTTGCATGTACAAGGCTTCATAAGGCGCCATTTTGATACTAGATTGAAAGCTATTATTGTAAGCAAATTCAATCAAAGGTAGGTATCGTTCCCACGTACCTTCAAATTCAAGAACGCAACATCTCAACATGTCCTCAAGTATCCGAATAGTTCGCTCGATCGACCGGCCTGCTCTACGGATGAAAGGTTGTCTCAAATAAAGTTTAGTACCTAAAGCATCTTGCAACTTCTTCCAAAATCGCGATGTGAATCTCTGTCTCTGTATCAAAACAATGGAACTCGGTACACCATGCAACCTTACAACTGTGATACATACAATTCACAAGTTTCTCAAGTGAATAATCAGACGTCTTGGTACAAAATGAGTGATTTAGTCGACCTATCAACTATAACCCAGAGGCATCTTTCTTACTCGGTGTCATAGGAAGACCCGATACAAAATCCATTGTAATTCTATCCCATTTCCATTCGTATCATGATTGGTCAAGTAGTCCGGATGGCACTTGATGCTCGACTTTTACTTGCGACAAACTAAGCATTTCAAACAAATTCAGATATATCCCGCTTCATGCCCTACCACTAATAGAACTGCTTCAAATCATTGTACATCTTTGTGCTACCCGGATGTATCGACATTTGACTATTATGAGCTTCATCCAATACCATCCTAATCAAGTCAAGATTTCTCGGTACACAATCGGCCTTTATAGATCAAATAGTCATTTTATCAATTCAAAATCGACTTTGTATCATTTTCACATTGTGCTTGTCTAGAAGTTATATCTTTGTCAACTTTACGTGGCCACTAATTTGCTTGAATAAACAACGGTCTAGCCTTCATCTCATTTATGATCGAACCATCTCGGACATAACCATATGTGCATTCAACGCTCAAGAGCAAACAATGATTTTCAACTTAGGAATCGGAACAACGTTAGCTTTTCCCTTGATGATAGTCAATTACCAATTCGTAATCTTTTAACAATTCCAACCACTGCGTTGTCTTAAATTCAGTCTTTTAAGTCATCAAATACTTGAGACTTTTGTGATCCGAGTAAACATGACATTTCTCACGAATAAGTAATGACGCCAAATCTTCATCTGCGAATACAATGGTCGCAAGTTCCAAATCATGCGTCGGGTAATTTCTTTCATGCGGCTTCAATTGTCTTGATGCGTGGCTACTACTCGCCTTCCTCGCATCAATACATTAAACCACTTAAGGAAGCATCGAATACACAACAAATTCCTTACCCGATTCAGTGAGCTAATCTCGAGCTTCATCAAAGGGCTTTCAACCGATCGAAACTCTTCTAACAATTTTTCACCACTCGAACTTTACATCTTTACAAGTAGTCTTGTCAAAGGTGTAGCTATCACGAAAAACCTTTCACAAACCATCCGTAGTAGCCCTCAAGTCCCGTAAAACTTCAAATCTCAAAAACATTCTTCAGTGGCTTCCAATCAAGTATAGCCGAAATTTTGTTCGGATCGACTCTAATACCTGATGCTGAAACAACATGTCCCAAAAAGATGACCTCTTTCATCCAGAACTCACACTTATTAAACTTTGCATACAACTGTTGATCTCTCAAAGTTTGCAGCACTAATCTCAGATGCTCGGCACACTCGACTTCATTTTTGGAGTAGATCAGTATATCATCAATAAACACTACTACAAACCGATCCAAAAACTGTCTGAAGACTCGATCCATTAGATCCATAAAAATAGCTCGTGTATTAGTGAGTCCAAAAGGCATAACCAAAAACTCAAAATGTCCGTATCTCGTCCTGAATGCAGTCTTTGGCACATTTGTACCTCTGACTCACAACTGATAATAGCCCGATCTCAAATCTATCTTCGAAAATACTGAAGCCCCTTTCAACTGATCAAATAAGTCATCAATCTGAGGTAACGTGTACTTATTCTTTATAGTTACCTTATTCAGTTGCCGATAATCAATACACATTTGCATCGTTCTATCTTTCTTTTTTCACAAAAAGAACTAATGCACCCCAAGGAGAGAAGCTCGGTCACACAAATTCGCTATCTGTTAACTCTTGCAACTGTATTTTCAACTCTTTTAACTCAGTAGGTGCCATCCGATACGGAGCTATCGAAATCGGAGTCGTTCCCGATACCAATTCGATGCTGAACTCAATCTCTCGTATTGGTGGTAAATTGGTAGTTCTTCAGGAAACACATCTAGGTATTCACATACAACCGGTACAGATTCAATCTGTTTCTCAGACAATTTATTATCCAGTACATAAGCCAAATAAGCTTCGCACCTTTTCTCACATACTTCGTGCTAACATCGAGGATATAATCAGAGAAACCCACTTAAATCATTTGGATTCAATTTTAATGATCTCACCGCTCGTGTCTCAAATCAATAAGCTTTCTTTTGCAATTCACCACCGATCATGCAAAGTTAACGACCCATTCCCAAAATTATATCAAACTCATCAAAGGGCAACAACATTAAATCGATTGGGAAGCAAAAATCCCGAATCATCAACGGGCAACCTTTACACACTTTATTAACAAACACACATCTACCCAAAGGGTTGGACACACGAATCACAAACTCAGTAGACTCAATTGGCAGAGTCTTATCGAATACTAGAGTTTCACACACATATGAATGGGTTGAACCAGGATCAATCAATGCAATCACAGTAGTATCATAAAGGGTGAAAGTACCGGTAAAGACATCTGGAGAAGAAGCATCCTCTCTAGCTCAAGTACAATAAGTTCTAGCTGGAGCTCTAGCCTCAGATCGAACTGCAGTGTTCTTCGTCCCTCTCTGACTGCCACCTACATTGCCAGAATGTCTGGGTGGTCTGCCCTGTGCTGGTGCACTGCTCGGTCTAGAGTTCTATGCCATATTCTGCTCAGCTAACATCGGGCAATCTCGAATAAAATGGTCCGAAGATCCACATTTAAAGTAGGACCGATCACAAACTCTACAACTCCCAGAATACCATTTTCCACAATATTTGCATTCAACCAAATTCTGTGGAACGTTACCAACAATGGCCATCGAGGTAGCTCGGGAGCCCACTGGAGGTCGATCATGTCTAGGTAAATCTGAAGTAACTTTATGTCTGCTGAAATCATCTCTAAACTTCTTAGATGTGGAATGGAAAGTCTTACCTGACGACCTCTTACGAATGTCTCTAGCTTCTGTCTCATCCTTTCTTTTCTCTTTCCCGAGCTCTTCAGCTTTGCAAGCTCGCTCAACTAGTGTCACAAATTCTTGAATTTCAAGAATGCCAACAAGCAACTTTATCTCTTCATTCAGACCGTCTTCAAACCTTTTGCACATAATGGCTTCAGTTGATACGCACTCTCTACCATATCTGCTAAGCCTGACAAATTTTCGTTCATATTCTGTCACGGTCATTTTTCCCTGTTTCAGTTCAAGAAATTCTTTTCGTTTTTGATCAATGAATCTTTGACTGATATATTTCTTGCGGAATTCATTCTAGAAGAAATCCCACGTCACTTTTCTTTGGAACCACTGATACTAGTGTATTCCACCAGTGATATGCAGTGTCCCGAAGTAAAGATATAGCACACTTCAAGCATTCATCTGGAGTACAAGATAGCTTATCTAGTACCGAATAGTGTTATCAAGCCACATTTATTTCGCTCTGCGTCATCATCATCATTGGCCTTGAATTCTTGGCCCCAAATTTCTTGATTTTATCAATCTGAGGCCTACTAGATCTCATCGGATCTATCATCGAAGTCTTAAGGTATCGGAGTTGGATTATTCGGGGTGGAGGTTGGTGTACAGTAGGGTTAGTCTCGATAAACTGGGTAAACCACTGCTTCATCATCGATAGAAGGCTTGTTTAGCCTCCCCTCGTGGCTACCCGCGGTCGAGAGTCTACCAAGACCGATCGTGTGTGCGGTCAGCACTACACTCTCCACATCATCCGCTACGGCTCTCTTAGGACCAGTGTCCATTTACTATATAAAACACAGTTCAGAATATCAGAAGTCACCACACTATCGATATATGATAAAGGCATGTATAGCTAGACTCACACGCACTACGGTAGTCCTAGAATCGACTAAACCGTAAGCTCTGATACCAATCAAATGTAATACCCCTTGACCCGAGTCCATCACCGGATAAGGGTTTATAGGTGTTACCATGCAATCTAACACTTAAGCTAAAATAATTGAATCATGGATGATCATCTTTATTAAAGAATTATCTATAAACAAATAATAAACACATGTATAACACATAACATATATATATTAGATCCAAATCATTCACAAAAGAATCATCGATGAACCTAATTCATCATACCGTGTATAATACATCAATATCACATAAACAAATAGATTTCATGAAATCTCATAAGTGTCTAAGCTTCTTATAGCATAAAGTCTCGCCATAAATAAACTAATGCGTGCAACCATTACACATCAATTGTACACCCACTAAAAGGCCGAATATGCATGGTTCCATTATTGGCATTTTATGCACATTACCTAGCATAAACCGAGTTTAACAATTTTATGCACTCAATTAAAACAAGCAATTCAACAATCAATACATATATAAATATATATATGAAAATGCATACATCTCAATTATGCACTCTTTTCCATACTCGACTATGCCTAACTATTTTAAACATTTTAACCACATTTGCAATGGTCACCTAGATTTGGTGAATACACATACCCATTTTATTCAATATAATTCATCCTATTTAAAACAACCGAATTTGATACATACCTAGATACATACTTCACAAGCATATAACTCAAATTCCTATTCATATCAATTTCATGAAATTGAAATGCCTAACATCTCTCTTTATTAACCTATCACATATACGCATGATTAAAATTCTACCTTAATCTATCAAAGTGACCATCAAGGATCGAAATACATATACATGTCATGGCATATATATATTAAACCATTTCATATAATGCCTAAACCACATCCAAACACAAATGATAATTCATGGCATGAGCAAACTATATCATCAAAACATGAAACAAGTTATCCAAAATAGATAGCCATTTTCGCATGGCTAGCATATTTACACGATTACAAAACATTAGTTATACTGTTTAGTCGAACCTATACATGCCCTTTTTAGTACAAAACTAAGTTATTCAATACCAAAAGAAAGTCGATAGTGCGATTGAATTCTTCCCAGATCCTTCGAGTCCGTAGCTTGAACCTAAAATCTATAAAACAAGGGTAAACGAGAATACACACGAGAAGCTTGCTAGCTTAGTAAGTCTCAAGCAATATTTATGACATATACACACATACTTAATGATTTAACTTCCATTCTTGCATGAAATTAGCATAGATAATTCAATACAAGTTTCACCTAGCCAAATATTAGTCATATCCTTAATCTAATCAATAGTAGTTTATCACATGAATTTATACAATAACATTTCATATATACAACCTATGCATTTGAATATTTCAAGTTCTGTAAACATAACGTAATTTCGATCTCATTGCACATCATATTCATAACCAAGTTTTAAGTATCACCATTATATGTCTATACCTCAACTTCTCGTATATATATATAAATCATACCAATCAATGATAAGTCTAATGTCCCGAGATAAAATTCAATTCGAGTCATTAATTCATCACATTGTAATTAGCTAATATACAAGTAAACTAACTTACCTTATTACTTACCAATATAATAAGCTAATTTCCTTTTCTTTTTAGAGCTTATAGCTCAATCTACTATGTATATGCATCTCAAATTCTCTGCTTTTAGCTTATCACCCAAAAAAGCACGCTAGGCATTAAAGCTCTAAATAAATCAAAAGACGAGGCCTACTAAGCAAGAAGCTCAAATGAATCACCAAGACAAGGCTTGCTAGGCTCAAAGCGACATATAACACCAAAGACAAAGCACGCTAGGTAGTAAGCACGAAATGAATCACCGGACAAGGCCTCAGCTAGGCACAAAGCGACATATAACACCAAGACAAAGCACGCTAGGCATTAAAGCACGAAATAAGTCACCAAGCACTAGGCCTCTTGGGTAATACGCCAATATGTTTATCAAATCAATTCATTAACTCACATTTCTTATCATATACATCACTATCAATTCATATACACAAAACCAATTCAATTGTCATATTGAAAACATATTCTTGTTCATATCACATTAATGTAATATATTTAATCCAATTTAACACCTTTACATTCAGCTAACACATAATTCTATAGTCAAAATTATTAAATTTCATTCTTTAACATGTTTATAATTTACTTTCGAACATATAAGTTCTTAAGGACTTACTTCGGCTGTCGATAGACCGTGCAAATTGGCTATTCGAGAACCTTCGTCTTTCCCCGATCTAAGTCCATTTTTCTTTGCTCTTAATCTAAAACACATTAAAATTTAGCTCATTCAAGTACATTTCATCTCAATTTAGTCCCTAAGCACATAAATAGGCAATTTACCATTTTACCCTACTATTTAAAATTTTTACAATTTAGTCCTATTTGCCTAAAACATAAAATACACCAAATTTCTCAATACCCCTTAAGGGCCGAACCTCAAACATGCTTAGATTCAAAATTTTTAACATGGGTCAGCTACGGTTTGAAGCAACGATATCAAAAACGTAAAAATTAACAAAAACTAAATTCAAACTAATCTTGAAATCAAGCATCCAAGTGCCAAAATCAAAGAACATAAGCCCCCCTTTTCTTTCTCAATATTTGGCCATGAGAGAGTGAGAAAGATGATGGTTTTGTTTATGTTATTTTAACATATTATAAAAGTAATTATTCAATTACTAATTTAACCTTTAATATAAAATAAAAACTAACATATATCTTAAGGTTATTCTTGACATAAGCCACCCACTAACTCAAAAATGGGTTATTTACCCTTTTAATGCTCCACTTGAAAAAGCCATCATCAAATAGGCACTTTACACTATAGTTTGAGACTTTTAAAATTTACGCGATTAAGTCCTTTTTGTCAAATTAAGCACCCAAACGGTGAAATTTTTCTATGAAAATTTCACACATTTTAATTCACACATAATAAACACAAAATAAAATATTAAAATATTTCTTGGACTCGAATTCGTGGTCTCGAAACCACTGTTTTGATTAGGGTCAAATTCGGTCTGTTATAATTTTCAACACCATACGCTTGGCTGCACAATCTAAATTAGCTTGATACTTCACCAGCCAGTCCATGCTGAATATTAAGTCAAACTCCCCGAACGATAATTCCATCAGATCCGTCCGAAAAACTATTCCTTGATCTTCTAAGGGTACCTCCCAATGAAGTTTATCAATTACCATCGATTGGCCTAATGGGCTAATTACAGTCATCGCCATAGGGGTAATCTCGAAATCTAAACTTAAAGTTCTATACACACTACTAGCAACATATGAATGTGTCGACCCAATGTCAATCAATGCAGTATAAGGCAAACCAAATATTAAAACGTACCGGTTATAACATCTAGTGCGTCAGCCTCCTCATGACATCTAGCAGCATAGACTAACCCCGACTGTCTCGCCTCAGCGTTTCCTGCCCCTCGGCCTAGGGCTCCACGTCCCCGACTGAAATCGTTACTACCTCTAGCAAGACCACGACCCCTCTGCGACTGTTGACCTCCTCTACTTGGCTGAGCATTTCCACCCTACAGGTCCTACATCGCTCCGTGGCTATGGACAGTCCCTAATCTGATGGTCCAAAGACCCACATCTAAAGCACTTTCCACTGCCTGCCCAACACTCACCTACATGGAATTTACCACAGCGAACACGCCTCTGTGTCTAGTTAGCAGTAGGTCTCTCCACTCAGTTCGGCCTATCTGACCTAGGTCTTTTCTGAGTACGTCCAGCTGCTCTTGACGATCCAAAATTCCTCCTACTTCCACTTCTATCTTTATCCTGATTCAGCTTTTCCATTCGCTTTACCTCTTCAGCTATCTTAGCCTTCTCCACGAGCACAGTAAATTCCCTCTCCCGCTGTGGAGCTATCAAAACACGTAAATCATCCTTTAGGCCATCTTCAAATCGAACACACCATTCATGTTCTGTGGCCACCATCCCTCGAGCATAACAGCTCAAGGGTAAGAATTCTTCTTCATACGCCGCCACCGACCTACTTTCCTGAACCAAATTTAGAAATGCTCTATGCTGCACATCCACATAACTCGTTCCAATGTACTTACTCTGGAATGTTGTTCTGAAGTAATCCCAAGTGATACAGTTAGCCACTGTACCATCCTTAACCGTAAGCCATCATTGATAAGATTCGTCCCGGAGAAGGGACACTACTCCTTTCAGCTTCTCTTCTTCCGTGAAATCTAGATCATCCATTATGCGTTCGACCGCCTCCAACCAATACTCAGCTGTACTTAGGGCAATACTAAAAATTCCCCTAAACACTTCTGCCCCATTAGCTCTAAGTCGCTCCGACACCTGATTTTCTGCTCTGCACCCATGCTTGCCCCAAAGAACCTCTCTAACACCCTCAACATCGCCTCGAGATACCACATCATCTCCGCCATCGATCTCAAATCCCGCCTTTACACCGGTGGCACTGGTACCTCATTCCCCGACTCGTGACCAGACCCTACTGATTTTAGCACGGCAATCTTGCCTCTACCTTGGCCACGCACACCATGTTCTCTAGTGCTTATTCTACCGATTCATATTTATCTAATTAGGAATTTTATGAATTATTAATTTCTTTCACTGATTAATAACAAACAATCTTATGGAAAGTAGTTTTAATAGTAGTTCTTTCGAATTCGTACTCTATCTACAAGGTTCAGTTCTTAGGTCTGTATTTTCTATCTCTAGAATCCAAATACATTCAACCATTCATTTACATTCCAAACAAAGCACCACATAGATGCATCAAGCACACAAGTAACATCCATGAACTCACTTTCGTCACGTAGGGTATTTTCATCATTTCACTACACAGGGGTATTTTCATAATTCTACCCAATAGGGGTATTTTTGTAATTTTCCAACATAGGGTATCTTGGTGATTTTACAAAATAGGGGTATTTTGGTAATTTTACAATCCAAGGGTATTTTGGTAATTTTGCCAATCGGGGTATTTCGGTAATTTTTACAAATCTAGGGTATTTCGGTAATTTTACAAAACTAGGGATATAAGTAATTTTACAAAAATAGGGTGGCTGGTCCCTTTCGGGTTTTAGTTATAAATTTTGGCCCGTCAACAAGCCCTCTTGGTTAGAGTGAACAAACACTACGCACCAAGTAGGATTCCAGCGAAGAGGAGGTGAGCCGCTAGGGCCGCTTAAATACCAAGCTCTCCTTGGATCCAATCCTTGGCATGCGTATGCCTGTTACTACACCCTAACCCTGTGACTTGTTCACAAACATGTTTAATTAGAGATTAAGTCTTATGAGATTTGAAGAATTGTTTATACTAAACCTAAAGTCCATAATCTCTAGCATACTAGCCTACGTCCCTATAGAGCCCATCAAGCCCAACATGCATATCACATAATGAGTTTAGAATACTTACCTGCATGGATCGGGTGTCGATAGACTCGAAGGCCATATCTCAACTGAATTTTTTTGACACTTACATCACTTTTTCAAATCACTACTGGACCCCTTTCACAGCCCGAGTTTTGAACTGGGCTCTGATACCAAAAATGTAACAGCCCAAACTGACTCATACGTCATGATCGGATCTAGTATGCTATAGGTTGAATGTTGGAAACTTTTCTTTAAAGAGGTTTTGAAAATCTCAATTTATTTTAACCGACTAATCATTAATTGTGACATTTTTGAAAGGAACATTAACATTTGCGTTGAATGTGCTTGAAAAGCCCATTTTCATTTTACTTATAATTAAGACTTTGAAAACATAAGCTTATAAATTGTAACATAAAAAAATTATAGATCGATAACCTAAGTTATGGAGGCCTTATTACAAACATAATCCCAAAATTAAAACTCAATGAAAAATCGAAAATAGTCTATGAAAATAAATGACTTGATGGCCCCTCGAGTCCGCCTCGGCTCCCATGTCCACAATCTACTACTCATCTCAAAAGTTGGGAAAAATAAAAGGGGTGAGTCACCAAGACTCAGTGTACAAATCCCGAAAACACATAAAAGCCTTGAGACCCACAAACACATTATTGTCCTTGGCTCATACACAATGGCAACAAATATTTTTATGCAACATGGCCCATCCCAAACCTAGAAGTCCATCCTCTACACACCCCCGTACCAACCATCACACTGTGGGGATTTCTACAATCAACCCTCCATTCACTACACACCATATCGATAGCTGTGCTGCCTATCATAAAGACCGATCACTATGTGACCTATGTGGCAAAGCCACTGATCGCTATGCAACCTTAATAATATATCGATAATGTGTCTTTCATCATAAAGACCGATCACTATATGACCTACGTGGCAAAGCCACCGATCGCTATGTGACCTGCTCCCCTTCATCATATCAATCCCATCCCATGCATACATACATTAAGAATCAGAACATTAAACTACCTAAACAGATCACATACTTTCACATACTTCGATACACATAGAGAAGTTTCTATGATTACGTACCTAGCATCCCTTGCCTACCCTTTTTGTGTAACATGACTATTCATACAGCCTCATTTTTTTGGCTTTTAGCCCATAACATACATACAATACAGATTAACTAGTGTGATAGAGATCTACACACCTGATTACTAACAAGACGATACTATCTAAGTCGACACTATCAGTAGTCGCTACGATTGCTAATACCTAAGGTTTTATTCAAGTCGGTCCACAACCCGGGGCCAATCCGTCTTCACGACACTCGCGTTTCTTGAACTTTGGGGCTGGGACTACAGATCCAACCCCTTCCTTCGATTTGTTGACATTTGAGTCCATGAATGACCTTAGTCAGATGATACTATAATGATTGCTTAACGAGGCATTAGGTTAAGGCACAATAAGGGAAAGAAACCGATTGAACACTTAGGGAGAATTGAAACCCTTACCTTGAAATCCCGAAAAAGTAACATGGTTCGAAGGCTAACGATTTCTGGCTTAGAAACCTAGGCGATTAGATCTCCTTCAAATCCCAGAATGCCGCCTAAAAAGAACACGAGATCAGTGAGAATGCCAAACTACAGATGGTCTAACAACCAACTAGCCATTCGGCTATGGTCTCAAAAATCGAAAGAGAAGAAAAATAATGTAAGAAATCCAAGACTTAACCTTAACACGTAGAATTCGACAACTCTTAGGGAATTTTGACTTTTGAGGAGATCAGAAAGAAAAGATGATCTCAAGAGATCTATGAAGATTCAGCTTTGATGAAGAAATCGGCAAAGAGAAAAGAATAGACAAGGGTATTCGACTATAGAGATGAAAGTAGAGAAAGTAATGGAAATTCAGCTTTTCATAAAAGTGGAGATGAGAGAATAAGATTAGGTGTTTCAAATTTCCAGTATCAATCGGCTATGGTATGAAAGTGGAGAGAAAAGTAGAGTTAGGAGTTTTTGGTTGAGGCAGAAAAGGAGAAGAAGAACCCTTAGTAGCCGAATTTAGGAGGACAAAAGAAGAAGTGAAAGAAAATAAAAAAAAGCTATGCTTTATGAAAATAATGAGAATTCGGCACCTCCTTAGCCCTATCTAGCCATTTTCCCCTTTTGCACTCAGTGTTGGAATTTCGGCCACCACTGTGACCAGCAGATAAATCCTAAATTTCCTCCCTTATCTTTATCTGCCACTCATCCTCAGTGTCATGGATAACACCACATCTTCCTTCCTTTATTAGCACATTATCATTATTAAAAATTCCAAATTTCAAGCATCATTGCCGTCCCCCTCTACCCATCTAATTACCAAAAATTAACTAGATTAAATTAAAATGAATTGGGCTTTATGCAACTTGAAATTGGGCCTCCTCAGTTGACGCCACTTCTTTGCTCTCTCTAAGTGGTGCCACTTTGCCACTGGGCCACAAGCCCATTTTGTATTTTAAAACACAAATAACCACTTTTAGGCCCTAACTTCTCAGGCTTTCCACTAGAGTGTCCAAATAGAAAATTTAGCCAAGGCCTCAGCCCTATCCTAAGCCAAATCTGGACCCCTAACACTCTAATTAACACATTACACATAACCACACATTAAACGCATAGACCCATTAATTCTGGATCTTATAGCACCTATCGAACAATAGTATAGTTTAGGCAAGATTATTTTGTCGAACCCAAAGGAACCTAAAAGTACTACTAGTCACTTTCTTTCTATTATTTAGCCTAAAATATGGAGTGATTGGCTTATTAAACTAATGAAAAACTAAACTAGATGCAAAGACAAAAGAATGAAACTTTGGGAAAAGACTGTGGAAAAACTGAGTTGATTACGACGTTACCCTCAGGAAAAATCCACCTATGACTTCTCTTGTTATCTAACTTTTAATTTCTACGACTTCTTTACTTAGCTTGATCCATGAGACTCCCTAACATATATTAAACCCTCTCTCGAGGCGAATAACATCTAACCTTAGGTTAATTAGTGGAACTCTCGTTCTTTTATAATAACCCCCTAAGGAAGCAGTAAATCGATCAATGGACTCCCATATTAGGTTTCACCCTAATTCTGTAAAATCTTGTAACCCTATCTCTAGGCGCTCAATTAAATCGGCTTAATTATGCTAGATCTACTCTTAGGCAGGGTCTATTCCTCCTCCACCTAAGGACATCAGATTAAATTAGGCAACATAATTAAGAACAAACTAAGTACTTATCATATAATTTAAAAATCAAATAACAAAATCCCTCATAGGTTTCATCCCCTTCAGGTATCTGAGGGGTTTAGTTCATAAGAGAATAAGAAAAAATCTCAAGAGAAAAGATAAAACAAAACATAAGAAATCCCTAAAACCCCCTGAAGGAATTGAAGAGGAGATCCTCTGTCTTGAGTAGAACTCCGGCTTCTTGAGATGGATCAACTAGCTATCTTCAAGTAATTCCCTGAATAAAAGCTCTGGCAGAAAACTCTACCTCCTAACATTAGAATGGCTGCCTTGGGTTGTTTATATAGGCTCTTTAGATGCTCTACTTGGCTCCTAAGTACCTCATTCAAGTAGAATTACTATTAAGGTGTTTAAGTAGACTTAGGAGTATGTTTCTTTGGCTTCAAGCATCCAAATCCGAGTGAAATTGCTCACTCCTGTGGTAGGGGCACGGCCATAGTACACGCCCGTGAAAATCGTCTTCAGGCCATGTCTCGATTCTGTCGATTGAGGCATGGCTATTTAAATCGTGGCATGGTCGTGTGAAGTAAGTGGCAAGGCACGGCCATGTGACTTGAAGTCCAAGCAGTGTCTATTTCCTCTTTGGCCCAATTTGGTCCGTTTTAAGCCTGTTTGATGTTCTTTTTATCCTTAGGTGCTTTCCTGAGTATAAGACAATGAAAGAAAGGATTAAGAGCACCTTTTTACATAAATCAGGGATAAATCATCCAAAAGCATACTAAATGTGGAATTAAAATATGTTACTTTTACGGTTTATCAAGTCTAATGGTTTAAATGGGTTGCCTACTGTGATATCAGTATTAAAAGCTCAAAGATATGTGAAAAAGGGATATGAGGCATATTTTGCTTATATGATTGACTCGAAAGTGTCTAAAAAGAAAATTGAATCAGTGCCAGTCGTTTGTGAGTTTTCTGATGTATTCCCTGAAGAATTGTAGAGTTTGTCTCTGATACGTGAAGTAGAATTTGGTATTGATTTGTTGCCTTGTACTACATGTAACATCCCAAAATTTGGGCCTAGTAGAACTTGGCCTATTGGGCTTTAGGCTTGGGAGCATTTAAAATTTTTTAAAGAACAAAAGAATGGCATTAGTGCAAGTTAGACCTATTAGGTGAGTGATTTTGGAAGGTTAGGGGGCTTCTATGAAGTCCCAGGTTCAAACTTTGGCTTTAGGGAAATTTTGGTTTTAGGTGAAAAAAAAACCTAGAGTTAGTAGGTAGGCTTTAAGAATAAAATGTGGAGAAAAGACACAAGCTGGAGTGTGTGGTGTAGTGGCAAAGTGACGCCACATAAGAGGCAAGGGGTGATGCTGTAAGGAAGGAAGGAGGTCCAAGGTTCAAGTCTTGGCTCTTGCATTTTGGTTTTATTTTAAATGACTCTAGAATTTTGCCCTAGGGTTATATTTAGTTGCATGATTTTAGACACAAGAAAGTAAGTGGTCTAGTGGCAAGGCGTCATTAAGGGTGCAAGGGAGCTTGGGTTCAAATCACATGACAAGTAAGGGAGTATTTATTTTGCAGATTGGACGGGAAGAGTTTGAGTTCGATTTAAACTCTGCTAACGGAGGGATCCTACATCGGTAAGATACAAAGAAGGAAGGTGAGAAGCTAGCTATATATAGAGCATTCTATGAGGAGAGTTAATATACCTTGGTGGGCGTTTGGGTGCAGATCTAGAGGATAATCGCCAATAGTAGTGAAGGAAGGGCTACTAGAACGTGAGGTACACCGTAAGGGTATGATGAGGTTTCGATTTTTGATAAGTATGTGTTAAAAGCTTTGGTTAATCGCTAGTAATGACGATTGTAGGTTCGTGACTAAGGGGTTTGTAGCGCGCGTGATTACCAAGTGTGTACAAACACTACACACACGATATCGGCAATGCCGAAAAGTCGAAAAGCCAAAAGTGGCCATACGGGCCTGGTGGGCCCTGAGGTTAAGTTTGATGAAATGGTTTGGTTTGTTATATGAATTGAGTTAGTCACGCATGATACACGATTTGGATTTATTTTGGGCCTAATAGGCCATTTGATAAGATTCGGGCTTAATGGGCCGTAAGGTTGGAATTTGGGTTTAATGGGCTTATGGGGACGTAGACATGAAAGTTAGGGTTTATAGACCTCAGGTCTAGCTTGAACAACTCGTAAATTCCATAAGACTTAATTTAATTAAACATGTCTGTGAACAAGTCGCAGGGTTGGAGTGTGGCAACGGGCATACGCAGGTCTAGGATTGGATCCAGGGAGAGCTTGGTACTTAAGCGGCCCTAGTGGCCCACCTCCTCTTTTCTTGAAACCTACCTGGTGCGTAGTGTCTGTTCAATTTAGCCGCGAGGACTTGTTGATAGGCCAAATTTCATATCTAAAACCCGAAAGGGACAAAATACCCCCAGTTTGCAAAATCACCTAAAATACCCTCTATTTGTGAAATTACTAAATACCCCTAGTTTATGAAATTATCGAAATACCCCCAATTTGTGAAATTACCAAAATACCCCCGATTAGTAGAATTACCAAAATACCCCTAATTTGTAAAATTACTCAAAATACCCTCAATTTGTGAAATTATCAAAATATCCTCGATTTGTAAAATTATCGAAATACCCCTAATTTGTGAAATTACCAAAATACCCCTAGTTTTTAAAATTACCAAAATACCCTCGATTAGTAAAATTACTAAAATACCTCGATTTGTGAAATTACCGAAATACCCTTGATTTATAAAATTACCAAAATACCCCTACTTTATAAAAGTACCAAAATACCCTTATTTTTCAAAATTACCAAGATAACCCTATTTTGAAAAATTACCAGAAATACCCATGTATGGTAGAATTACGAAAATACCCCTGGGTAGTGAAATGATGAAAATACCCCTATGTGACGAATATAAGTTTATGGATGTTACTTGTGTGTTTGATGCATTCATATGATATTCTGCTTAGGATGCATATGGGTGGGAATTATGGTACGGAGGAAGATTTGAGGATCGCATGGCCGTATGGTATGGATCTAGGATCGCATGGCCGTATGGTATGGATCCAAAGGAGGCTTTAAGCCCAATATTTGATTAGCGACTTTGTTTGTAACGTTCGATAGATATCAGAATCTGCTACCCTTGGTGTGTAGCGGAGGGGTGGGTCGAGCTAGAAATCCCCACAGGAGTCATAAGGTTGGAAGGAAAATGGTGTGTGTAGCGGATTTTTGGGGTGGGTTTGCATTATTTGTTTATAAATGATACGATGTGATATAAGGTCATTATGGGCTAAAGCCCAAGACCACCGATTTTGATAGGGCTTAGGCCCAATGTGGATATTTGTAAGTGATTTGATTGCCAAGGGTTGTGCACACTGAGTTTCAAAACTAACACCCCTTAAATTTAATGTTTTAGGTAACCCCGAATAGACGACTCGACGTGGAAGAGGACTCGGAGATGGCCACACTATAAGAGGCTTGAATTTTCACTTATTTGTTTCAAAGTACATATTTTTATTTACTTAATTTTCGATGGATGTAATAAGGCCTTGTACTCTGTTTTGACTTCAGATTTATTTTGGGTTTTGAGATCAATTATTTATTTAATTATTAAGCCTAAGTAAGCTCTTATGTTCAAACTTGGTTTCTGAAATACTTAAAATAATAAAATGGGTTTTTTATATTTAATTAATAAGACTAAAAGATTTGGGGCTTTTAGGCCTTAAATTTTGAATTACCAAAACCGTTTCGAATTGTGCCTTCAATGTGACATGCCAAATTCGAGCCTAACTTCTAGGCCGGGTTTGGGGTGTTACACTACACCTATTTCGATAGCTCCGTATAGAATGGCACCAACAGAGTTTAAAGAGTTAAAGTCACACTTGCAAGAATTGACTGATAGAGGGTTTGCTAGACCGAGTTTTTTGCCTTGGGATGCTCCTGTCCTGTTTGTGAAGAAGAAAGATGGCACGATGAGAATGTGCATCGATTATCATTAGTTGAATAAAGTGAACATAAAGAATAAATATTCGTTGCCCAAAATTGATCACTTATTTGATCAGTTAAAAGGAGTTACTATATTTTCCAATATTGATTTGAGATCGGGATACAACTAGTTAAGAGTGAAAGATTCAGACACATCGAAAACTGCTTTCAAACGAGGTACGAGCATTATGAGTTTTTAGTTATGCCATTTGGACTAACCAATGCTCTTATTATTTTTATGGATCTGATGAACAGAATTTTTAGACCATACCTAGATCGATTTGTTGTGGTGTTCATAGATGACATTTTGATTTATTCACGTGATGAAAATAAGCATGCTAAACATCTAAAAATTGTGTTGCAAACTTTGAGAGACAAACAATTGTATGCGAAATTTAGAAAATGTGAATCCTGGTTACACGAGGTTAGTTTTCTGGGACATATTGTGTCAGCTTCTAGAATTCGAGTTGATCCGAGTAAGATTTCTGCTATTCTGGAATGGAAACATCTAAAGAACGTGTTTAAAGTTCGTAGCTTTCTGGATTTAGCTGGTTATTATCGTCGATTTGTAAAAGGATTTTCAGTGATAGCTACTCTATTGACTAGACTACTTCAGAAAGATGTTAGATTTGAATGGTCTGATAAATGTTAGAAAAGTTTTGATCAGTTGTGTAACGCCCCAAATTTGGGCCTAGTAGAATTGGGCCCATTGGGCCTTTGGCGTGGGAGAGTTTAAAATTTTTGAGAACAAGAGTACCACCCTAATGCAAGTTGGACCTATTATGTGAGTGATTTTGGAAGGTTAGGGAGCTTCCATGAAGTCCCAGTATCAAACCTAAGCTTTAGGAAAAATTTTGGTTTTAGGTGAATAAAACCCAGGAGTTAGCAGGTAGGCTTCAAGAATAAAATATGGAGAAAAATGGCACAAAAAGGAGTTGTGGTCTAGTGGAAAATGGCACCACATGGGAGACAAGTGAATGACGCCACACAAGGAAGCAAGGGGTCCAAAGTTCAAGTCTTGGTGCTTGCATTTCATTTTGATTTATTTTTAAGTGAACTTAGACTTTGGCCCATGGACTTATATTTAGTTGCGCGTGATTTTAGACACAAGAGGAGCTTGTGGCCTAGTGGCTAGCGACGTGGATTAAGTTACAAGGGAGCCTGAGTTCGAATCCCATTGCAAGCAAAAAGGGATATTTATTTTGATAAGTTGGGATGGCCAAAGTTTGTGTTGGATTTAAACTCTGCTGAAGGAAGGATCCCACATCGGGAAGCTAGCAAGAGGGAAGGTGAGAAGCTGGCTTTAAATAGAGCAATCTATGAGGAGAGTAAGCATACTTTGGTTGGCGTTTGGGCATAGGAGCATTCGGAGCGCGAATTAGCTTCATACTCCTATCAAATGTGTATTTCGCACTACTCTAGTTGTAGAGCGGCAAATGTCAAAATATCGATCACACGGCGATGGTAGCCACACGAGCGTGCGAGCGCATGTGTGGGGGCTTCGACATGATAGTTGAGGCCATCATGAGTATTCTTGTGGGTTTAGGCTGTTTGGGCCACGATGGCCCAAAAGGGGCCATGTGAGGTCGGGCCCGTGGGCCCAATTGAATAAATTGTATGATTGTGTAGAAGATATTGGATTGGTCTAGGTGAATCTCATATTTGTGGCTAGATTTGGGCTAAATGGGCCACACGAGCGTGTGGGCCCACTTAGGCCAAGAATGGCCCATTCGCATCATTATCTCTGTTTAGAATACTTGTGTTGCTCGAGGTGAATGTAGACCTTCTGAGGGGTTGACAAAATTACTGAAATACCCCCAGTTTGTAAAATTACTAAAATACCTCCGATTTATGAAATTACCGAAATATCCATGGTTTGCAAAATTATCGAAATACCCTTGGTTTGTAAAATTACCGAAATACCCCGGGTTTGTAAAATTACTGAAATACCCTTGTCTTGTAAAATTACTAAAATACCCTTGGCTTATAAAATTACCGAAATACCCTCAAATTGCAAAATTATTGATATACCCTTGGAGGGTAAATTACTGTTATACCCTTATATGTTGAAATGATCGTTATACCCCAATTATGGTTGAATATTGTGTATGTGATTTTATTTATACTGTTTATACGTTTGATACATTGCATTTATATCATGTTGCATCGGTTGGGCTACATTTTATTGTTTACATTACCATGATTATAGGGCTTAGGCCCAAATCGATACCATATGGGCTCAGGCCTAGATAGTGACCGTTATAGGGGATTACACACTGAGTTCTCATAGCTCACCCATTTCTTTTAACCATGTAGGTAATCCCCAACGTTAGAGGATTTAGAGCTGTGGAGGACTCAGAGGTGGCCATACTTTGGATATGCTTCTTAATTATACTTAGTAATATTGGTTTTAATTTATTTATTTTTTATATTATTTTTGGTTGATATTTTGTGTAATAAGGCCATTGGATTTTTCTTTTTAAACTTTCATTAGGTAATTCTGCTAAGTATGAATTGTTAATCGATTAAACATTGGGTTTCTTAAACGTTAATAATCATTTTCAAAATATCACGTTTCCACAACTATTCAAGTTCAATTTTCACAACAAAAATAATTTTTCAAAATAATAACAACTTTACAAAATTAGACATTAAGCAAATCGTGGTTTTTTTTTTTTACAAACAAACTATGAAAATCAAAGTTTCAAAAACTAACGATCGCTTAGCTTTTCAACTACCTTTTGATGCGACATGCTAGATCCGACCATAACGTCTAGGCCGAATTTGGGGTGTTACATTTAATGGTATCAGAGCCCAGTTGCAAAACTCGACTGTGGAATGGGTTTAATTTTTTTCCAAAATCTGTTTAAAAAGTGATAGTGTTACTAGAAGTATGGCACACCGAGTCTCCGGCACCAAATCCATAAGTTTCCTGATCTTGAACTTTGTTATATGCTAAAATGACTGTATATTTTTTGTATTTATTTTGTGTGCATTTTGTTTGGATGTGATGTTTAAAAATAGAAATTGTATGCATGTGTGATAAATATCTATTTGTTTCTGTGGTTAGATGGTTGATTGTGTGTAAGAGGTTTCAAGATTAAGTTAGAAGTGTTGTAGTGTTATTGGAATGAGAGTGCACTGCGAAAGCATAGTGGGATAATCTGTAGACTTATTTTTAGTTGCGCATGATTTTAGACACAAAAGGAGCTTGTGGCCTAGTGGCTAGCGGCATGGATTAAGTTACAGGGGAGCCTGAGTTCGAATCCCATCGCAAGCAAAAAGGGATATTTATTTTGCTAAGTTGGGACAGCCAGAGTTTGTGTTGGATTTAAACTCTGCTGAAGGAGGGATCCCACATCGGGAAGCTAGCAAGAGGGAAGGTGAGAAGCTGGCTTTAAATAGAGCAATCTATGAGGAGAGTAATCATACATTGGTTGGCATTTGGGCATAGGAGCATTCGGAGTGCAGATTAGCTTCAGACTCCTATCAGGTGTGTATTTCGCACTACTTTAAATGTAGAGCGACAAATGCCGAAATGTCAGTCACACGACGATGATAGCCACACAAGCGTGCGAGTGCATGTGTGGGGGCTTCGACGCGATAGTTGAGGCCATCATGAGTATTCTTGTGGGTTTAGGCTATTTGGGCCACGATGGCCCAAAAGGGGCCATATGGGGTCAATGGGCCCATAGGCCCAATTGAATAAATTGTATGATTGTGTAGTAGATATTGGATTGGTCTAGGTGAATCTCATATCTGTGGCTAGATTTGGGCTAAATGGGCCACACGAGTGTGTAGGCCTACTTGGGCTGAGAATGGGCCTTAAGCCCATTCGCATCATTATATCTGTTTAGAATACTTGAGTCACTCGAGGCGAATGTAGACCTTCTGAGGGGTTGACAAAATTACCGAAAGACCCCCAATTTGTAAAATAACTAGAATACCTCCAATTTATGAAATTATCAAAATATCCATGGTTTGCGAAATTACCGAAATACCTCTAATTCACGAAATTACCAAAATACCCCAATTTGTAAAATTACCAAAATACCCCAATTTGTAAAATTACCAAAATGCCCTTGGCTTGTAAAATTACCAAAATACCCTTGGCTTGTAAAATTACCGAAATACCCTCAGATTGCAAAATTATCAATATACCCCTGGAAGGTAAATTATTAAAATACCATTGGAGGGTAAATTATCGAAATATCCCTAGAGGGTAAATTACCACTGTACCCTTATATGTTGAAATGACCGTTATACCCCGATTATGGTTGAATATCGTGTATGTGATTTTATTTTGTAACACCCCAAACCTGGCCTAGAAGTTAGGACCGAATTTGACGTGTCACAAGGAAGAAGCTTTTTTTTTAAACCATCTTTGCAATTGTTAAAACTTGTTTGAGAATTACAGCCTCTTTGTTAAAACCCAAAACACTTAAACAATTGTTATCTACTTGAAAACGTAATTATCCTTAAAAACCTTTTTGGTTGCGAAAACATATTTGAAATAAACAATTTGCAAAAATATGATGTTTGGGAATAGAGTTGCAGAAGCATTTTGAAAACATTATGGAAACATAGATAAAATACAAGTATTTTTGAGAGGTTGATTGATGAGTCGAAAATCGAGGTAGTGAACTTTAACCGTGACTTTTGAAAATGTCGTCGCTAATTTGAAAGAGAATTTTCGAGTTAAATCATTTGTAAAAGTTTGTTATAAAAATCATTTGTTAATCAATTTTTGGGAAAACTTGTTATTTATGATTTTAGAAAAATCCCCATTAAAACAATTTAGGCAAAATAATAAATATATCAAACAATAAGCAAATAATAAAATACTCCAGAGGCCTTATTACAACTTTAAAACCCAAATAGTAAAAATAACAAAATAGAGCAGAAAAGTAATTTACTAAAGTTTGAAACATTTATTTCCGAAGTATGGCCTCCACCGAGTCATCCATGGGCCCAAGTCCTTGTCACTAAGATTTACCTACAAGGGTTAAGAAAGAAGGGGGTGAGTTACAAGAACTCAGTGTGTAACCCACTTACCGTCATCCACTGGCTTGAACCCAAATTGCAAAAACTTGGGCCTGAGCACATAAAGCAAAATCTTGGGCCGAAGCCCATTTACACAACAGAACACATATATATATGTGCAATGTATGCAATTCCCAAACCAAGCCTAGTAATCCATCTGCTACACACCACCCATACCAACCAATACACCTGTGGGGATCTTTAGTCAACCCACCCCGCCAACACACCAATCGTAGGCATTAAGCCACTTATAGCAAATTTATTTGTGGACAAGCCACCAGAATAACAGAATTTACGTGGCATAGCCACCAGACAGATTGTGACAGAGTCACCAAATATGTGGCAGAGCCATCAAATAGCTTCCTCCAATCATCATTATCTCATCCCATGCAATTCATGTATATAATGCATAACATATCACAATATAACAACAATAATTTATTCGGATATTTATTACAAAATTATGGCCCATTATAACAAATTATCAAATAGGCCCAATAAGCAAAATATCAAATTGGCCCATTTAGCAAAATATCAGATTGACCCATTTAGCAAAATATCCGATTGGCCCATGTAACAAATTATTATATCGGCCCGTATAGCAAATTATCTGATCGGCCCATATAGCAAATTAACAGATCGGCCCATATAGCAAATTATTCGGTCGACCCATATAGCAAATTAATAGATTGGCCCATATAACAAATTATCCGGTCGGCCCATATAGCAAATTAACAAATCGGCCCATATAACAAAAATATCAAATTTGCCCATCTAGCCATAATATCAGATTGGCCCACTATTCAATATGTCCATTTGGCCCATTAAGGAAATCTATCATATCGATCCATTAAGGCATTTTCGTATTTTGGCAATTTACCCACTAAGGGTAATGCGGTAATTTCGCAATTCAGACTTAACTACTAATTTGGGCATAACAATTTAAACGGTCCATCCGCATCGTACTAACTAAATTGACAATAAATTGAATTAGGAATCTTGAAATCTAAATCCGTAAATTTTTCTTTAAACTAAACTCATATATCTTCTTACAAAAATTTTTCCAGAATTTTTGTCTCAACCATTCGGTACAGATTATTCCTTAAAGATTCCCTTGTTTCACTGTCCAATGATTCTGACCTCTCTTAACTTAATTTCAAATATCTCACTGTACGGATTTCATATATTGCTCCCACTTGTTTCTAATGAAAATAGGCCCACTAAGGAATCAATACATATAAATTATAACCCATAATTCACTTTGTACAATATTATATGGTTTTTCCAAAATAGATCAGGCAACCACGAAGTTAATCAGAACCAATCTCACTAAAATTAAGATATCTCAGATTATAAAATTCCTTTTCCTTATCTGTTTCTTCCATATCAAAATAGACACGGTAATCTTTAATTCAATATCCTATTCACTTTATAATTCCCTTTCTCCTATTTTTCATGATTTTTCAAAAACACATCACTACTATTGATCGAAACTATTTATTTCAAAAACATGGATACCACTATGAACCTACGTGCCCCCGAGTGATTTCGAAAGCCAATTTCTAATTTTCTTCTGTATTTTGACCAAATCACTGAACATTCATGCAAAATTTCAGAGAAGTGTGAAATTACACACCATTTCAAACATGTATTCAGAAAGTATGGGATTACACACCTTATTACGGAATCCGTAACACGATACTCTTCGCGGCACCTAAAAGTACAATCGATCAACAATTAGCCCAAAGCCCAATTTACCACATCAACCAAATATTTCAATTGAATAACAATCTGTATCACTTACCAACAATTCGAGTCTCTTATTACGAGGGATAGATCGAGCGATTTAGTCCCTAAAAATATAATTGATTAGTCACAACCACTATCTCGTTAAGCAAAATAACCGGTAAAAAAAAGATCTAAAAAGAACCATAATGAATCCCTTACCTTAACGATATTAGTTTCAATTTCTAACGATTGTACAATGGCTACAGATGAGTCAAAGTTTCGGCCTTCCACTATAATTCGATTGATCAAAGGAGTGAGTGTCAACACAAATGATAGAAATGATTAAAAGAAAGGAGAAGATGTATCAAGGTGTTTGGAGTGTTTCGGTCAACACCAAAAGAGATATCAACCAAAGAGAAATGTGAGTATTTTGGCAACAAGAAGAATGGTGAAAGATGGATTAAGGTTTTAGCAAAGAGAATAGCAAATTGGAAGAAGATGACACAAAACTTGCAAATAGGATTTTTGGCCAAAACAATACCAAGACCTTACCAAATGCCAAAGTAAAAATTCAACTACCTATCTACCCCCAAAACTGTCCACATGCATTACGTTATGGGTCAAAAATTTGCCAACCACTCTTTCCATAACATTCTCCCCTTTTTGTGCCAACATGTCCCCCATACTTCCTTTTCTTTTGATTCCTTTCCCCAACCTCAACCTTTCTTTATTTCTTTTAGCCACCTTACCAAAAATAAAGAAGTCTACCTTGTCATATATACCTGTTGGCCGACACTAAAGGAGAGCATGCAAAAATAAAAGTCAAAATTTGCACACAATGGGATTTGAACCTCTTCCCTTAAAGTCCTTCACTTGATGCCATAACCTCTTTACTAATTGCTCATTTTATGCTAACAATTTACTCATTTATTTACTTAAGTCTTGAAGCTACTTACCATCTCTCCTTAAAGTGCTAAAATACCAAATTTTTCCTAAGGCCCAATTAAACCCGAGACTTCATAGAAACCCCATAACCTTTCAAATTCACTTAACTAATAAGTCCAATTTGCAACAATGCCATTATCATATTCTCGAAAATTTTAAACATTCTTAAGCCCAAGGCCCATTGGGCCCAATCCTACTAGGCCCAATTTCAGGATGTTACAATTCTACCCTCCTTAAAGAATATTTCATCCTCGAAATTTCTAATGAACTATTAAATGCATCGCTCAAGTCACACTACCATGCTTTCGCTGTGCACTCTGATCTTAATAACACTAATTCGCTTTCGATCTTTAACCTTGGAACTCTTCATATCATCAAATATCAAATCCTTAGAAGCAAATAGGTATTTATCACTCATTCATAAAATTTCCTACATTTAACCAAAACATACCCATCTTAATGGTGATGGAACAATCTCGAGCCCTATGCTGCTTAGACTCGCATCGAAAACATGCTCCTGACCTCCTCCAGCATTCACCCGAATGACACCTTCCGCAATAATCGCAAACTGGAAAGTTTGGACATGCCTTGACACGCTTCACAGAATGAGACTACGACCCTAAAGGACCGCGATCTCTTTTCTTCTTATAGTCCACGCACCTAACTCAAAGTGCTTCACCAATTCCTTGAAACTCCTCCAATACTTCCTTAACTATCTGAGTCAGCTCGCCAACCCCAACTCGGTCATGAGACCCCATCTCAGCTACTGGTGATGCCAACACCTTTCTTTTGGAAACATGCCTCGGTACCGGAGATCTAGCCCTAGCACCTTGGCCTCTAGCACGTCCACGTCTATCGCATCCACGTTTTCTAGCGCTCATGTTCACTAAGTCGATATAATCTAATTAAGAGTCTTCTGGATAGTACACTATTCAATGTTTATTAAACAATGTTTTATGAAACGAGAGTAGAAATGTTGTTTTCAAAAGTCGAATCCGCATCTTAGACTCTTAGTCTTTATAGCTTCGATACCTAAAACTAGAAGTTCTAGAGTATTCCTACAGTCATATCATAATCATTATAATCATACAATAATAACATACACTTACTTGACTTGGTACCGGATACTCGTGGTGCCATACTTCCTTTAGAACATGCATTTTTTTAATTTAACATTCAAATTACTTTGGAAAATGTTTTTGAACCCAAACCACGATCGAGTTTTGAAACTGGGCTCTGATACCATAAAATGTAATGCCCCAAACTCGACCTAAAAGTTAGGCCCGAATCTGGCATGTCACAAGGAAGAAGTTTTTTTAAAAAACCATCTTTGCAATTGGTAAAAACATGTTTGAGAATTACAGCCTCTTTGTTAAAACCCACAACACTTAAGCAATTGTTATCTACTTGAAAATGTAATTATCCTTAAAACATTTTTGATTACGAAAACATATTTGAAATAAACAATTTACGAAAATATGATGTTTGGAAATAGTGTTGCAAAAGCATTTTGAAAACATTATGGAAACATAGATAAAATACAAGTATTTTTGAGAGGTTGATTGATGAGTCAAAATCGAGGTAGTGAAATTTAACCGTGACTTTTGAAAATGTCGTTGCTAATTTGAAAGAGAATCTCCGAGTTAAATCATTTATAAAAGTTTGTTATAAAAATCATTTGTTAATCAATTTTTTGGAAAACCTGTTATTTATGATTTTAGAAAAATCCCCATTTAAAATAATTTAGGCAAAATAATAAATATATCAAACAATAAGCAAATAATAAAATACTCTAGAGGCCTTATTACAACTTTAAAACCCAAATAGTAAAAATAACGAAATAGACAGAAAAGTAATTTACTAAAGTTTGAAACATTTATTTCAAGTATGGCCTCTACCGAGTCATCCATGGGCCCAAGTCCTCGTCACTAAGATTTACCTACAAGGGTTAAGAAAGAAGGGGGTGAGTTACAAGAACTCAGTGTGTAACCCACTTACCGTCATCCACTGGCTTGAATCCAATTAGAAAAAAATTTGGGCCTGAGCCCATAAAGCAAAATCTTTGGCCGAAGCCCATTTACACAACAAAACATATATATATATAATGTGCAATGTATGCAATTCCCAAACCAAACCTAGTAATCCATCCGCTACACACCACCCGTACCAACCAACACAACTGTGGGGATCTTTAGTCAACCCACCCTGCCAACACACCAATCGTAGGCATTAAGCCATTTATAGCAAATTTAGTTGTTGAAAAACCACTAGAATAACAGAATTTACATGGCATAGCCACCAGACAGATTGTGACAGAGTCACCAAATATGTGGCAGAGCCACCAAATAGCTTCCTCCAATCATCATTATCCCATCCCATGCAATTCATGTATATAATGCATAACATATCACAATATAACGACAATAATTTATCCAAATATTTATTACAAAATTATGGCCCATTATAACAATTTATCAAATAGGCCCAATAAGCAAAATATCATATTGGCCCATTTAGCAAAATATCAGATTGACCCATTTAGCAAAATATCCGATTGGCCCATGTAACAAATTATTAGATCGGCCCGTATAGCAAATTATCCGATCGGCCCATATAGCAATTAACAGATCAGCCCATATAACAAATTATTCGATCGGCCCATATAGCAAATTAACAGATCGGCCCATATAACAAAAATATCAAATTGGCCCATCTAGCCATAATATCAGATTCGCCCACTATTCAATATGTCCATTTGGCCCATTAAGGCAATCTATCATATCGATCCATGAAGGCATTTTCATATTTCGGTAATTTACCTACTAAGGGTAATTCGGTAATTTTGCAATTCATACTTAACTACTAATTTGGGCATAACAATTTAAACTGTCCATCTGCGTCGTACTAACTAATTTGACTATAACTTGAGTTAGGAATCTCGAAATCTAAATCTGTAAATATTTCTTGAAACTAAACTCATATATCTTCTTACTAAAATTTTTCCGGAATTTTCGTCTCAACCATTTGATACAGATTATTCCTTAAAGATTCCCTTGTTTCACTGTCTAATGATTTTGATCTCTCTTACCTTAATTTCAAATATCTCACTATACGGTTTTCATATATTACTTCCACTTGTTTCTAATGAAAACAGGCTCACTAAGGAATCCATACATATAAATTATAACCCATAATTCACTTTGTACAATTGTATATGATTTTTCCAAAACAGATCAGGGAACCACGAAGTTAATCAGAACCAGTCTCACTAAAATTAAGATATCTTAGATTATAAATTTTATTTTCCTTCTCTATTTCTTCCATATCAAAATAGACATAGTAAGCTTTAATTTGATATCTTATTCACTTTATAATTTCTTTTCTATTATTTTTCATGATTTTCAAAAAAAAAATGTCACTGCTACTGACTGAAACTGTTTATTACAAAAACATGGGTACCACTATGAACCTATGCGCCCGAGTGATTCCGGATGTCGATTTCTGGTTTTCTTTGGTGTTTAGACCAAATCACAGAACATTCATGCAAAATTTCAGAGAAGTGTGGCATTATACACCATTTCAAACATGTATTCGGAAAGTACAGGATTACACACCTAATTACGGAATCCGTAACACAATACTCTTCGGGCACCTAAAAGTACAATCGGTCAAAAATTAGTCCAAAGCCCAATTTACCACTTCAACCAAATATTTTGATTGAAGAAAAATCTATATCACATAGCAACAATCTGAGTCTCTTATTACGAGGGATAGATCAGCGATTTAGTCTGTAATATTCGAGATTTAGGGGTTATACATTTTTACTTAATGTATGTAATTGCATGCTTGAGTATGATTTGAATGTGATTTGGGGGCTTCAAGAACCTTGGGATATAGGTAGGAGCCTTAGAAGTTATTGGATTTTTAAGCTTAAAAAGGGGAACTAAGGGAGCTAGGCCTTAAGGAGATTATTGTGTGGTTTAGAACACAAAGAACTCAGTTAGTAAAGTGGCAAGGAGGCGCCACTTAGGGCCTTGTAAGGTGATGCCACAGGGAGTGAAAAGGGCCTAGGTTCAAGCAGCAAGGGAAGCGTTTTGGAGTTTTATTTTTCAGCAAGGAAGGGCAGTGGTGGACGGCACAGAGACTCTGATGGAGGAGGTATAGATTGGGTCTGACAACTTAGAAATTCGGCTAAGGTAGAGTGAAAGGGGGATTGAGTGGAGATAGGGAGAGTTGGCCGGCCAAGTGACTTCTTGGATGACAAATTTGGTCACCAAAATCCTTAAGTCGAATTCTTGGTTAAGCTTCACCAACACTTTTCTTTTTCTTTTTCTCTCAAAGCATACCATTGTCGAATTCTTCTAGCCTTCTCCTATACTACTTTTCTTCCTCTCAAACTCAATTCTATACCTATTCTTTTGGTGGCCGAACATTCCATCTCCATTTGGGAGTATTAGCCGAATCTTATGTCCCTCATTCTCTTTTCTTTTTCACAAATCCCTAAAGTTGAAACATTCACCATCTAGCCGATTTCTTCATCTATTTCTCCTTCAAAGTCAATCACTTTTCTATAGTAGCCGAATTCCTCTATGGTTCTAAGCAAGAGTGCAATCGATTTCAACATTTGGGGTAAGGATCAACGGTCATTCGTTTTTCTTTCTTTTTCTTTTGGATTAGCCGAATCTAATGATCTAATCCCTCTTATTCTCAAATGGTCGAAACCTTGAAGGGGGATTTCGGGATTCGTTTGTAGCCGTCTATAAGGGGAGATCATTTGGGATTTGTATATCCAAGGTAAGTGAAGTGTGATCTTAGGCCGAAGGCCATTTACTTTGGTTTATTAAATGTTAGAATCGAATCTAACATATACCATATAGGAATTTTGACAGACTCCACAGACAAGTGACGAATTCGAGATTTAGAAGATCAAGGTAAAGGATATTAATATTCGGCCAAGGGCCAGTTTTTGTTCCAAGACTATGCCGATTCTAACTATGGTGTCTTAGGGGGTTTTCGATAGATCTTTAGGATTTGGCTAAGCAATCTAGGTAAGGTCTCTAGTGTTTCAGATCTATTTCCTATTCGTTCAAAAGCCAAAACTTACCATTTGAGTGTACTAATGGTTAGCCGATTGTAAGGGGGAACATCATGAAGTTTCAGGATTTGGTTGGTAACCAAATCAGCAGCAAGGAAAAAAGGGATCTAGAGCGTTAGATCGAGATTTTCAGGATTTCGATTAGATCTATGAGTAATCAGGTGTATAACCCACCCTAAATTCCCAATTAACAAATATTGATTTGTATATGTTAATAATGCTATGCATGAATAAGGCTAAGGGTACCATTCCATGGTACAGTGCATTCAGGTACGTTACCCTAACTCTCAGTTAATTAAAGTTTATGAAATATGAATATGGATATATGAGAAATATCGTTATGGCTATGGGGTAGGGTATAATGCATGTTATTCGTATGTTTTGTATGTTTCATGGGCATATGGGTGATTATGTGAAAGGGGAAGTGATCTGGTGGTTCCTACCACAATATCTGGTGACTCTGTCACATTATCTGGTGACTATGTAAAATAATATGAATCTGGTGACTCTGCCACATTATTTGGTGGCTATGCCACAATTATAAGGGCGATGTGTAGTTGACTGCAGCGATTGCCTTCGATGGTGTGTAGCGGATGGAGGGTCAATTTAGTAATCCCCACGGTGTGATCGGTAGGTACGGATGATGTGTAGAGGTTGGATCTAGGTGGTTTGGGTTGCATCATGGTTTACAATTATTCAATGAGATTTATTATGCCTTGTATAATTTGGGAACCTGAGGGTCGATTTTTTTTTTTTGCAAATGGCACTCAGTAGATGGATCGGGTCTGCAGGAACTTAGTGGTGGCCATGCACAGCTGAATTTTTCTTCAGTTTTCTCACTAAGTTTACTTTGGTTTATTTTGATATATATTTTGATGTAATAAGGCCATTATTACTTAACTGTTTTATTTTCTTTGCGTTTTAAATTTCTATTATGTTACGAACAACATCAATTGCTTTGAAACTCAAACACCTACGGTTTTTTTTTCAAGTTAACAAAAATACTAAACTCTAAAATTTGATATTTCTTTAACTTATAACTTTTGAAATATAAAATTATCGATTTAGTACAAAATTAAATTACAACTCAATTTTTAACTTGAGAACAACCCAAATCTACTTTCCTCGAAACCACCATGATTTTCAAGATGCCATACAAGACTTGGCTACATTTTACTTAAGGAGCATGCCAGATCCGGTTAGGGCTTGTGGGCCGAGTTTGGGGTGTTTTAATTTGGTATCAGAGCCCGATTCAAAATTGACCTTGAGGGCTTTTGGGCCAAAAATGTTTTTCTTTATTTTGAAATTGAGTTTTACTAAAGAATGAGCAGGTTTTTCTGGCATGGCACCTGAGTCTCCGGCCCGAAGTCCACCAGGTAAGTACCCCTAACCACTGTGTGTTTTGTATGTGAGTATTATGGGGTCGTAGATTAGAAGATTAGGAGCTAATAAACCTTAGGATTAGCTTACTCCAACACAGAATTACATAAAATTTAAAGTCTAAACAAACAAACCTGTGAGTGAGTCACCGAGTAAGGGTGTGACAACCGTTGTGCGCATGTTTAGGATTGGATTCAGGGGGAGCTTGGTATTTAAGCAGTCCTAGTGACTCACCTCCTCTCCGCTCGAATCCTACCTTGTGCGTAGTGATGATTCACCCTAACCAAGAGGACTTAATCACAGGCTAAATTCAATAATTAAAACCCGAAAGGGACCAGTCACCTTGTTTTGTACAACCTTAAAATTAAACCTTGGTTTCATAATTACCAAAGTACCCTTGATTTGAAAAATAACCAAAATACCCTTGATTTACAAATTGACCAAATTACCCCTGGTTTGTAAAACTACTAAAATACCCTCAGTTTATAAAATTACCATACTACCCTCAAACTTTATCAAAATATTCCTATTTTCGTAAAAATACAAAAAACCCCTATTTTGTAAAATTTCAAGATACCCTAATTTGGAAAATTACCGAAATGCCCTCAAATTTCCAAAATTATCGAAGTACCCTCGGGATCACAAAATTACCAGAACACCCCTATTTCACAAAATCACCAAGGACCCTATTTTGGAAAAATTACGAAAATACCCCTGTAGGATAAAATTACAAAAATACCCCTGGGTAGTGGAAAACAACAACAATGACAATCCAACACTTTTCTGTAATGAACGCAAGTTCATGAATAGTGATGATTGAATGAATGAACTTGAGACTGTAGTGTGTGTATGAATTCGAAAGAACTACTTTTTAGAACTATTAATCATAAGACTGTTCGCGATAAATCAGTGGAATGAAATAATGATTCATAAAACTCTTAATCAGGTAAACGCAACTCAGAAGAATAAGTTCTAGAGAACGTGGTCGTAATGTGCGTGGCCGTGGTAGAGGCCAAATGACCGTATCAGAACCCGTTAGGTCTGGTCAAGGGTCCAAAAATGAGATGCCACCACCACCAGCTGCTGGTATGGAATATCGAGATCGACGGGGATGATGCGATGTCGCAGCGATCTCGCGAGTTCTTAAGAGGGTGGCTGGAACAGGTGGAGGTATGGGAGCTCAAAAATCTGTACCCGAGCGACTCCAAGCCAATAGAGCTGAGGTGTTCCAAGGTATATTTGGTGTGGCGCCCAATACGGCTGAGTATTGGCTGGAGGCGACGGAGTGAATTATGGGCAATTTGGACTTGACTGCTGAGAAAAACTAAAATGGTAGTGTCTCTTCTCCGTGATGAGTCATATCAATGGTGGCTCACGGTTTGAAATGGTGTTACAGCGGATGATCTCACTTGAGAGTATTTTAAGGTGACATATCAGAAGAAGTATATTGGAACCGGCTATATTGATGCGTAGAGGAAGGCATTTCTGAGGCTGGTTTAGGGGAATAAGTCTGTAGTACGAGGTAGAATTCCTAAGGTTGAGCTGATACGCTCGAGGTATAGTGGCTACGGAGCATGAATGATGTGTCCGGTTTGAGGACGGACTAAGGGATGACCTGAATTGTTGATTGCTCCACAGCAGGAGCTGGAGTTTATCGTGTTGGTAGAAAAGGCTAAGGTTACTGAAGGAGTTAAGGAGTCTGTGAGACAGAACACAGACAGAAATAGACAAAAGAGAGGTTTTAGAACATCAGGGTCATCCAGAATGTTCAAAAGAGACTTAGAACGAATGGGTCGCGAGGTCAGCAAGTTGCTACGAGAGGATAGTACCGTACTTGTGCTTAATGAGGAAAGATACACTTGGGATAGTGTTGGAAGAAGACGAGAGGATGTTTCAAGTGTGGGTCCAAGGATCACATGATTAGGGACTGTCCCATGAAAATAGGCGAGAGCCACCAAGAAGTCGGGTCTTAATCAGCGGAAGGGTGGGCAAAGAACCACCGCGGGGTCGTGGTTCAGCTGGCAGAAGTAATGGTTCTGGAAGAGGACGGGGAACACCGGGCAGAGGTGTTGGTAACACGGAGGCGAGGAAATTGGGTCTAGTTTATGCAGTTCATCGGAGGGAGGATGGTGATGCACCTGATGTCATAACGGGTATATTCCTTATCTCTAGATTACCCTTTATTGCGTTGATAGATATTGGGTCAACTCATTCACACATTGCTAGTAAGGTGTCTGGAACTCTGCATGTGAATTCTAAACTGCACCTAGGAAGATGACTATGCATTTAGTCCTTTAGGGCAATCGGAGTGTTAGACAAACTCTTTAGGCGCACCCTTGGAAGTTCGGGGCGCAGCTTTCGGTGACTTAATGGAGTTGCCATTTGAGGAATTTGATCTAACCTTAGATATGGACTGGCTAGTGATGTACCATGCGAATGTGGATTGTGCTGCTAAGCACATGTCGTTAAGAACTTCTGGTGGCAAAGAGGTTGTCGTAATGGGCGAGAGACGGAATTGCTTGTCAAATGTAGTATCTACCCTTAAGGCAGAGAAGATGGTGAGAAAATTGTGTGTAGCTTTTTTGATGTTGATCAGTGCCTTAGAGGCTAAGGAAGCAGCTGTAGGAGGAGTTAAAACAGAAGGGAATTTGTGGATGTTTTTCCGGAGGAGCTACTGGGTTACCCCTAGATAGGGAGGTGGAGTTCAAAATTAACTTATTGTCGGGTACAACTCCTGTGTCAATTACTCCATACCGAATGGCACCAAAGGAGCTAGTAGAGCTCAAGGCCCAGATCCAAGAGTTACTCGATCATGGGTTTATTCGACCTAGTGTGTCTCCATGGGGAGCACCGGTCATATTTGTGAAGAAAAAGGACGGGACTATATGCATGTGCATAGATTACCAGCAGTTGAATAAGCTAACCGTCAAGAACAAGTATCCATTGCCAAGGATAGATGACTTGTTCGATTAGCTTAAGGGGGCCGCAGTATTTTCGCAGATAGATCTAAGGTCAGGATATCATCAGCTTAAGGTGAAGGAGGCTGATATCCATAAGACAGCTTTTCGGACAAGGTACGGGCATTATGATTTCTTGGTAATGCCATTCAAATTGACAAAAGCCCCAGCTACGTTCATGGACATGATGAACCGGGTTTTCCAACCCTACCTGGATCGGTTCATCATTGTGTTCATAGACAATATCTTAGTGTACTCCAAGTCTGAGGAAGAACACGATGAGCATCTTCGGGTTGTGTTACAAGTGTTAAGGGAGGAAAAGCTTTATGCCAAGTTCAGCAAGTGTGAATTTTGGCTGAAGGAAGTTACGTTCTTAGGGCATGTGGTGTCTGCCGAAGGAATAAGAGTAGATCCTCGGAAGATTGAGGCAGTATTAGATTGGAAACCACCCAAGTCTGTGGCTAAGGTTCGTAGTTTCTTGGGGTTAGCAGGCTACTACAGGAGATTTGTTGAGGGGCTCTCGTCAATAGCAGCACCTTTGACGAAGTTGTTGAGAAAGGAGGTACCTTTCGTATGGGTGGATAAGCAGCAGGAGAGTTTCGAGAAGCTTAAGCAAGTATTGACAGAAGCTCCGGTTTTGATTCAGCCAGAAGCAGGGAAAGATTTTGTGGTGTATTGTGATGCTTCTCATATAGGATTGGGATGTGTCCTAATGCAAGACGGGAAGGTGGTCGCTTATGCGTCTCGACAATTGAGGCAACATGAGGTTAACTATTCGACGCATAACCTGGAGTTCGCGATGGTTGTATTCGCTCTAAAAGTGTGGATGCACTATTTGTATGGAGAAGGGTCGGTGATCTACACGGACCACGAGAGCCTAAAGTATTTACTGACTCAGAAGGAGCTAAATTTGAGACAGCGAAGGTGGGTGGAGTTGTTGAAAGATTACGATTGCTCAATAGAGTATCACCCGGGCAAGGCGAATGTGGTGGCGGATGCCCTAAGTCGAAAAGTAGTGTCGAGTTAAGGGCAATATTTGCACATTTGAGTCTCTATGATGATGAGTTGAATTGCAAGTGAAGCCGACGTGGCTAAGTCAGGTAAAGGAGAAACAATTGTTAGATGGTGAACTAAGTACGAAGCTGCTACAAGTACAAAATGGGGAATTGGAAAATTTTGGTGTAAATAGCGATGGAGTGCTGTGTTTTCAGGGCAAGATCTGTATGCCGAAGGATGAGGAGTTGAGGCAGAGAATTCTTCGAGAATCGCATAGTAGCCCTTATGCTATGCATCTTGGAGGAAGTAAGTTGTATAAGGATTTATAGGAACAGTTTTGGTGGCCTGGTCTTAAGCGGGAAGTTACAGAGTTTGTAGGGAAGTGCTTAACGTGTCAGCAAGTCAAGGCTAAACACCAAGTACCATCAGGGTTACTTCAACCGATAAAGATTTAGCAATGGAAGTGGGAGAGAATTACCATGGACTTCGTTAGTGGGCTTGCCCTTACGCCTACTAAGAAGGACTCGGTATGGGTGATAGTAGATCGGTTGACGAAGTCTGCACATTTTATACCGGTGCGGGTTGACTATTCTCTACAGAGATTGGAAAAGTTGTATATAGCAAAAATCATGAGGCTGTACGGAATGTCGGTGTCAATTATCTCAGACAAGGATCCGAGGTTTACGTCTCAGTTTTGGAGAGTACTACACCAAGCCTTGGACACCAGATTGGATTTTGGTACGGCATTCCATCCGCAGTTGGAAGGCCAATCTGACCGGGTAATTCAAGTGTTAGAGGATATGTTGAGAGGTTACGTGGTAGACTTCAAAGAAAGCTGGGAGGATTTCTTGCCTTTAGCGGAATTTGCATACAATAATAGCTATCAATCAAGTATTCGGATGGCATCATACGAAACACTGTATGGACGGAAGTGTTGCACTCCTACGTGTTGGACGAAATTGGGAGAACGTCAAATTTTGGGTCTGAAAATTGTGGCAGAATCAGAAGAAAAGGTTAAGGTAATTCGAACATAGTTGAAGGAGGCAACTGACCGAAAAAATTCATACGCAGATCTTAAGCGGAAGGAGATTGAGTTTGCTGTGGGAGATTATGTGTTTCTCAAAGTTTTTCGTGGAAGAAGGTAATGAGATTCGGTCACAAGGGAAAGTTAAGTCCTAGGTTTATAGGGCCTTATCAGATTCTGAAGTGAGTTGGACCAATAGCGTATCAGTTAGAATTGCCTTCGGAGTTGAAGTAGATACACGACGTGTTTCACATTTTGATGTTACGTCGTTACCGATCGAATCCATCTCATATAAAACTGGTTGAGGAGGTAGAGCTGAGACCAGATCTGTCCTACGAGGAAGAGCCGATTCGGATTCTGGAATGGGATGGGAAGGTGCTTCGGAGGAAATTGGTCCCTCTAGTCAAAGTGTTATGGCGTAACCATGGATCGGATGAAGCTTCATGGGAGTCAAAGGAAACAATGCGATAGTAATACCCTCACTTATTTTAGCCAGGTAATTTTGAGGTTGAAATTATTTTAAGGGGGTAGAACTGTAATATCCGAGATTTAGGGGTTATACATTTTTACTTAATGTATGTAATTACATGCTTGAGTATGATTTGAATGTGATTTGGGGGCTTCAAGAACCTTGGGATATAGGTAGGAGCCTTAGAATTTATTAGATTTTTAAGCTTAAAAAGGGGAACTAAGGGAGCTAGGCCTTAAGGAGATTATTGTGTGGTTTAGAACACAAAGAACTCAGTTAGTAAAGTCGCAAGGAGGCACCACTTAGGGCCTTGTAAGGTGACGCCACAGGGAGTGAGAAGGGCCTAGGTTCGAGTAGCAAGGGAAGCGTTTTGAGTTTTATTTTTCAGCAAGGAAGGGCAGTGGTGGACGGCACAGGGACTCTGATGGAGGTATAGATTGGCTCTGACAGCTTAGAGATTCGGCTAAGGTAGAGTGAAAAGGGGGATTGAGTGGAGAGAGGGAGAGTTGGCCAGCCAAGGGACTTCTTGGATGACAAATTCGGTCACCAAAATCCCTTAAGCCGAATTCTTGGTTAAGCCTCACCAACACTTTTCTTTTTCTTTTTCTTTCAAAGCATACCATTGCTGAATTCTTCTAGCCTTCTCCTATACTACTTTTCTTCCTCTCAAACTCAATTCTATACCTATTCTTTTGGTGGCCGAACATTCCATCTCCATTTAGGAGTATTAGCTGAATCTTATGCCCCTCATTCTCTTTTCTTTTTTGTAAATCCCTAAAGCCGAAACATTTACCATCTAACCAGTTTCTTCATCTATTTCTCATTCAAAGTCAATCACTTTTCTATAGTAGCCGAATTCCTCTGTGGTTCTAAGCAAGAGTGTAATCGATTTCAACATTAGGGGTAAGGATCAACAGTCATTCATTTTTCTTTCTTTTTCTTTTGAATTAGCCGAATCTAAGGATCTAATCCCTCTTACTCTCAATTGGCTAAAACCTTGAAGGGGGATGTCGGGATTCGTTTGTAGCCATCTATAAGGGGAGATCATTCGGGATTTGTATATCCAAGGTAAGTGAAGTGTGATCTTAGGCCGAATGCCATTTACTTTGGTTTATTAAATGTTAGAATCGAATCTAACATATACCATATAGGAATGTCGATAGACTCTACAGACAAGTGACGGATTCGGGATTTAGACGATCAAGGTAAGGGATATTAATATTTGGCCAAGGGCCACTTTTCCAAGGCTATGCCGATTCTAACTATGGTGTCTTAGGGGTTTTCGACAGATCTTCAGGATTTGGCTAAGCAATCTAGGTAAGGTCTCTAGTGTTTCAGATCTGTTTCCTATCGTTCAAAAGCCAAAAACTAACTATTTGAGTGTACTAATGCTTAGCCGATTGTAAGGGGGGAACATCACGAAGTTTCGGGATTTGGTTGGTAATCAAATCGGCAGCAAGGAAAAAAAGGATCTAGAGCATTAGATCGGGATTTTTGGGATTTCGATTAGATCTATGAGTAATCAGGTGTGTAACCCACCCTAAATTCCCAATTAACAATAATATTGATTTGTATATGTTAATAAGGCTATGCATGAATAAGGCTAAGGGTACCATTCCATGGTACAGTGCATTCAGGTACGTTATCCCTAACTCTCAGATAATTAAAGTTTATGAAATATGAATATGGATATATGAGAAATATCATTATGACTATGGGGTAGGGTATAATGCATGTTATTCGTATGTTTTGTATGTTGCATGGGCATATAGGTGATTATGTGAAAGGGGAAGTGATCTAGTGGTTCCTACCACAATATCTGGTGACTCTGTCACATTATCTGGTGACTATGTCACATAATATGAATCTGGTGACTCTGTCACATTATCTGGTGGCTATGCCACAATTATAAGGGCGATGTGCAGTTGACTGCAGTGACTACCTTCGATGGTATGTAGTGGATGGAGGGTCGATTTACTAATCCCCACGGTGTGATCGATAGGTACGGGTGATGTGTAGAGGTTGGATCTAGGTGGTTTGGGTTGCATCATGGTTTACAATTATTCTATGAGATTTATTATGCCTTGTATGATTTGGGAATCTGTGATGGTAGTTACACACTGAGTCTATTGACTCACCCTTCGTGGGCTAACTTTTTGTAGATGGCACTTAGTAGATGGACCGGGTCAGGAAGAACTTAGTGGTGGCCATGCACAGCTGAATTTTTCTTCAGTTTTCTTACTAAGTTTACTTTGGTTTATTTTGCTATATATTTTGTTGTAATAAGGCCATTATTACTTAACTGTTTTATTTTCTTTACGTTTTAAATTTCTATTATGTTACGAACAACATCAATTGTTTTGAAACTCAAACACCTACGGTTTTTTTTTCAAGTTAACAAAAATACTAAACTCTAAAATTCGGTATTTCTTTAACTTATAACTTTTGAAATATGAAATTATCGATTTAGTATAAAATTAAATTACAACTCAATTTTTAACTTGATAACAACTCAAATCTACTTTCCTCGAAACCACCACGATTTTCAAGATGTCATAAGAGACTTGACTACGTTTTGCTTAAGGAGCATGCCAGATCCGGTCAGGGCTTGTGGGCCGGGTTTGGGGTGTTTCATAGTCCCTAAAAATATAATCGATTAGTCACAACCACTATCTTGTTAAGCAAAATAACCGGTCAACAAAAAAGATCTAAAAAGAACCATGATGAATCCCTTACCTTGACGATATTAGTTCCAATTTCAAACGATTGTACAATGGCTACGGATGAGTCAACGTTTCGGCCTTCCAATATAATTCGATTGATAAAAGGAGTGAGTGTCAACACAAATGATTAGAAATGATTAAAAGAAAGGAGAAGATGTATTAAGGTGTTTGGAGTGTTTCAGCCAACACTAAAAGAGATATGAGCCAAAGAGAAATGTGAGTATTTTGGCAACAAGAAGAATGGTGAAAGATGGATTAAGGTTTCAGAAAAGAGAATAGCAAATTGGAAGAAGATGACACAAAAGTTGCAAATAGGATTTTTGGCCAAAACAATACCAAGACCTTACCAAATGCCAAAGTAAAATTTAGCTACCTATCTACCCCCAAAATCATCCACATGCATTACATTATTGGTCAAAAATTTGCCAACCACTCTTTCCATAACATTCTCCCCTTTTTGTGCCAACATGTCCCCCATACTTGCCTTTTCTTTTGATTCCTTTCCCCAACCTCAACCTTTCTTTATTTCCTTTAGCCACCTTACCAAAATAAAGAAGTCTACCTTGTCATATATACCTGTTGGCCGACACTAAAGGAGAGCATGCAAAAATAAAAGTCAAAATTTGCACACAATGGGATTTGAACCTCTTCCCTTAAAGTCCTTCACTTGATGCCATAACCTTTTTACTAATTGCTCATTTTATGCTAACAATTTACTCATTTATTTACTTAAGTCTTGAAGCTACTTACCATCTCTGCTTAAAGTGCTAAAATACCAAATTTTTCCTAAGGTGCAATTAAACCCGAGACTTCATAGAAACCCCGTAACCTTCCACATTCACTTAACTAATAAGTCCAATTTGCAACAATGCCATTCTCATATTCTCAAAATTTTAAACATTCTTACTCCCAAAGCCCATTGGGCCCAATCCTACTAGGCCCAATTTCGGGATGTTACATATTTATAATCTTTATACGTTTGATACATTGCATTTATATCATGTTGCATGGGTTGGGCTGCATTTTCTTATTTGCATTACCATGATTATAGGGCTTAGGCACAAACCGACACCGTATGGGATCAGGCCCAGATAGTGACTGTTATAAGGGAATTACACACTGAGTTCTCGTAACTCACCCCTTTCTTTTAATCGTGAAGGTAATCCCCAACGTTAAAGGATTTGGAGCTGTGGAGGACTCGGAGGTGGCCATACGTCGAATATACTTCTTAACTATACTTAGTAATATTGTTTTTAATTTATTTACTTTTTATATTATTTTTGGGTTGATATTTTGTGTAATAAGGCCATTGGATTTTTCTTTTTAAAATTTCATTGGGTAATTTTGCTAAGTATGAATTGTTAATCGATTAAACATTGGGTTTCTTAAAATGTTAATAACTGTTTTCAAAATATCATGTTTCCGCAACTATTGAAGTTCAAATTTCACAACAAAAATAGTTTTTCAAAATAATAACAACTTGACAGAATTAAACATTAAGCAAATCGTGGTTTTTTTACAAAGAAACTATGAAAATCAAAGTTTCAAAAAGAGATGCAACATTTTAAAGATCACTTAGCTTTTCAACTACCTTTTGGTGTGACATGTTAGATCTAGCCATAACGTCTAGGCCGAGTTTGGGGTGTTACAAGTTAAAAACTCTGTTAACAGAAGCTCCAGTGTTTGTACAACTAGAATCGAGTAAAGAATTTGTTATATATAGTGATGCTTCGTTAAATAGTCTGGGATACGTTTTAATGCAAGAAGGCAAAGTCATAGCTTATGCTTTGAGACAACTAAAGCATTACGAAAAGAACTATCTAACGCACGACCTTGAGCTAGCTGCGATTATGTTTGTACTAAAGATTTGGCACCATTATCTGTATGGTGAGAAATGTCACGTGTTTTCAGATCATAAAAGTTTGAAAACCCGATGACCCAGAAAGATTTGAATCTATGACAGAAAAGGTGGTTAGAATTATTGAAAGATTATGAGCTGGTGATAGATTATCATCTGGGTAAAGCAAATGTTGTAGCTGATACACTGAGTAGGAAATCATTATTTGCACTACATGCTTTGAATGCCCAGTTAGATTTGTCTGATGATAGTTCTGTGATAGCTGAATTAAAAGCAAAACTGTTGTTTATACAGTAGTTATGTGATGCTTAGAAATCTGATAATGAGTTGTTAGTGAAACGAGCTCAGTGTGATTCAAATTCTGATTCTGAATTTAGAGTTATTGATGATTGCATAAGATTTTGAGATCGTATCTATGTTTCGAGAAATCCAGTATTGATTCAGTTGATTTTGAGTGAAACTCATAATAGTCGACTATCTGTTCATTCAGGAAGCACTAAAATGTATCATGATTTGAAGCAACATTATTGGTGGTCTGGTATAAAACGAGACACTTTTGACTTTGTTTCAAAATATTTAGTCTGTCAACAAGTGAAAGCTAAACATCAAGTTCCGTCTAGTTTGCTACAACCAATTTTGATTCCTGTGTGGAAATGGGATAGAGAAGCGATGGACTTTGTTTCTGGTTTACCGCTGACTCCGAGAAAGAAAGATGCAATTTGGGTCGTAGTTGATCGATTAACAAAATCTGCCCATTTTATTCCGATAAGATCTAATTATTCACTTGATAGATTAGTCGAGCTTTATATTTCTTAGATTGTGTGATTACACGGGGTGCCACTATCCATTGTGTCTGATAGAGATCAAAGGTTTACATCAAGATTCTGGAAGAAGTTACAAGAAGTAGTAGGCACAAAATTACATTTCAGTATAGCTTTTCATCCGCAAACAGATGGTCAACTCGAGCGAATCATTCAGATTCTTGAGGATATGTTAAGATGTTGCATTCTTGAATTTGATTTGCGTGGGAGCGATACACGCCATTGATTGAATTTGTATACAATAATAGTTTTCAGTCAAGCATCAAAATGGCACCATATGAAGTTCTATACAGACGTAAATGTCGAACACCTCTGCATTGTATTGAGCTCAGTTAAAATAAGATTCATGGGGTCGATTTGATAAAAGATTCAGAGCAAAAAGTGAAAGTCATCTGAGATAGGCTGAAAGCAGCATCTGATCGTCAGAAGTCTTATGCAGACTTGAAACGAAAAGAGATAGAATTTGAAATCGGTGACAAAGTATTTCTACAAATGTCTCTGTGGAAGAAAGTACTTCGTTTCGGACATAAAGGCAAGTTAAGTTCAAGGTTCATCGGGCCGTATGAAATTATTGAACGTGTTGGGCCTGTTGCATATAGATTAAGGTTGGCCTTTGAGCTAGAATAGATACACAGTGTATTCCATGTTTCGATGCTCCGTAGATATCGATTCGATCCGTCACATATAATTGCCCCATCTAAAATTAAAATTCGATCTGATATGACGTATGAAAAGGAACCAATCCGTATCTTAGCTCGTGAAGTGAAAGAGTTGAGAAACAAGAAAATTCTGTTAGTGAAAGTACTGTGGAATCGACATGGAATAGAAGAGGCTACATAGGAGCCTGAAGATTCAATGAGGCTGCAATATTGGAATCTATTTAACGATAAAATTTTCTAGGACGAAAATCCCTAAGGGGGGAATTGTAATAGTTCGGTTTATACCCTAGTCGAAACAGTGGTTTCGGGACTACAAATTTGAGTACGTATAATATTTTTATATTATTTTCTGTGCATTTGATATGTGACTAAGCATGTGTTAAATTTTCGTAAATTAATTTGTCCGTCTGTATGCTTAATTTTATAAAAGGATTAAATTTCATTGAATGCACAATGTGTATGCTTCATGACAAGTACCTATTTGTGATGCTTTTTAAAAGGTGAAGATTTAATGAGGAAGTTAAGCCAAAACTATGGTTAATGGATGGTAACATGCATATATTATGCTTGTATATATTTATTGTATAAGTTATGTTAATATTATATATATTATAAGATTTTATAATAAAACAAATGCATTAATTAAGCCATTCTCGTCCCATATTGCCGAAATTTCAAAGAAAAGAAAAAGAAAAAGAAGCTAGGTTTTCGGCAAGCTTTTGATTCCAGTTAAGGTATGCTTTGGCCTTAGATTTTGATAATTTTTATGTTTTTGAGATTGTTTCTTAGTCTACTATTAAGCCCATGTTGTAATTTGAAGAATTGATAACATTTGTGAGTTGTGCCATTGATGAATTGGTAAGCTTTATGATGAGTTTAGTTGCTAAATGAAAGATATGTGTTTAATGAACATGCTTTGTTCTTGAAATTTTGATGAATTTAGCTAATTAGGGCTAATTGAGATAATAGCAATTTAAGGGACTAAATTGCAAATTTAATGGAAATTATGGGCTTGTATGGTTCATAAGCATTCGGCTAAGCATGGGTATGTGATGTTGTATTTGATGTTTTGAGAAAAATAGATTAAATTGATAAAAGGTGAAAATGTGAGGGCTAATTTGTAAATTTCCCTAAATATGTGTATTTGAATTGAATTGGATGAGTTAGTGAATAAAAGAGTTAAATTTGAATATGTAGAGATCAAGAGCTGAAGAAATCAAACTTAGATCGCGAGAAAGCGAAAGTAATCGAGTAGTTATTTCCGTTTCAATTAAATCGATTCCGAGGTAAGTCATTATGCAAATAAATGTTTTTATATTGAGTTGTGCATGTTCATATGACTATTGATAACGGTGAATGTTTATGATATGATGTGTACATGAGTTTCGAGATAAGAACAAGTAGTACAAATATTCGAGAAGTCCCGTGTGAACCTAGGAATAGATAGTATTAGCTATGTCATGAAATAGGTGTTTGTTCTGAGATATCATGTAAGACCACGTTTGGGACGTTGGCATTTATTTGAGATTTTGTGTAAGACCACGTGTGGGACGTTGGCATTGATACGAGATTTTTGTGTAAGACCACGTCTAAGACGTTGGCATCGATATGAGATTTACGTATAAGACCATGTTTGGGACATTGGCATCGTATCGATTCGTGTAAGACCCTGTCTGGGACAGTGGCATCGTTATCTGAGGACATGTAAGACCTTTTCTGGGACGTTGGCATTGTACGATTATTCCGAGCTTTCTAAGTATCCTATTAGATTCCAAATGGTTCAATGGGCAATTCCGAGCTATGAACGATTACGTCAATGTATATCCATTTCAGACGTGTTTGATAATTACACAAGATGTGTATGAAATGTAAGTATCTATAAGAACTTACTAAAATGAATATGTGCAAAGAATGATGAGATGATATGTAAAATTCAGCTTAGATGAGCTATGTGTATATGTGGTATTGACTTGAAGTATGTGATAAGTTATGGCTAAGCAATTGGGTCGAACACTATGTGAGATGTATATGCTATGAGTACCTTTATTGTCATTATATAAATATGCTATGTGCATTTTAAGTTAAGTTTATTTGTATATGACTTACTAAGCTTTCGAAAGCTTACTCTATGTGTGTGTGCTCTATTTTATAGATCGCAAAGCTACTGAAGGCTTGAGACTTGTTTTGGTACATTTTGGAAATGTATATAGCTAGATATGGCATGTATAGGCTAGTATATGGTATAAGTTTGTTTTATGAACTTAACAATGTGATGTGGCTAATTATAAGTTGATATTTTACCTTTATGAAGATGATATATGATGTATGTTTTGGTATGGATAGATAACATTTGACATGGTCAAGTTTATGGTAAGTATGGATGAATTATGCTTGTGTTTGCACAAGTTTTAGTCTTGTAATTTGGTATGAATGGAATTGGTTTTGAATGTAAAGATTGGATGGTTATTTTGATATGTTCTTGGTTGCTATTTGTGCATAAGTTGAATTGATAATTAGCTTGTAGTTATGACCCTAGGTGGGTGGCATTTTGGCCTTGCAAATAGCCTATTTTGCCACACGGTTGTGGCACATGGGCGTGCCTAGTGACCGTGGGGCTAAGTCAGTAGCTAGTTAAGAGTACACGGCCTTGGCACACGAACGTGCTTGGTGGCCATGGAGTAAAGTCAGGTTCAACCACGGGGAAGAGACACGGGTGTGTCTAGCAGCCGTGGGAGGCACACGTCCTGCCCACACGGGCGTGTAACCCTTGAAACATAGAAAAGTTTTAAATTTCTGAGAATTTCTATATGCGTTCCGATTTAGTCCCGACCTTGTTCCTAAGAATGATTAAGGTCTCGTTGACTTACTTTAGGGACACTTTAGTTGCGATTAATGAATGGTTGTATAAAATGTTGTAAAAGTTTCTAATCTATCCTATAACACCTTTAACCCTAATTCGGTGATGGATAAAGATAGGGGTCTTACAAGGAGAATGGCCTAAATTCGGGAAAGGCATGAGTTTCGCCCATGTAACATCCTAAAAATTTGAGTATCAATATGTTGCTAGAGGTTAGCTTGGGTTTACTTAGAATTTGAATAAAAATTAGTAAAGAGTACTTTAGTGTAAAGAAATCAGGTGACCATGAAACTTAAATTAATTAAGTACTAAAAGATGGCATAAGACGAGTAATTGGCAAAGTGGTGATGGTGCCATAAGTTGGACTTGAGGGGAGCGGTTCGAATCTCCTAGCATGCAATTTGGGAGTTTTTATTTTTTGATTTATCCTAGCATGTGCCAGCTAGGGATAAGATTAGGATGAGTTGGATTAATTATTTTTTTTGGTAAGAAGACTAAGGGTTATGGAAAGCTTGAGTTAGGGGATAGAATGGCTTAAATTGGGGGATAATGTTTCTTAAACTTAAGGAAAAAGGAGGATGATATGGCTTGAGACTAGGATGATGTTTTGGCAACTCTTTCATGGCCTTTTGACTATGTATGTGGACGGCATAGGGGCTAGGGGGATGGCGGTTTTGTTGATTGGCTTGGTAGGCTTGTGTGTTGGAGAAACACATTCTTTTGGTCATTTTGGCTTTGGCAAAACATATTTTCTCTCTATCTATTTTCTCTCTAGCCGAATTTGTCAACAACCTTGAGGAAACAATTGCATCTTTCTTTTTGACCATTTGGTCATTTCTTTCCTAATCATTTTAGTGTTTTATTTTTCCTAGTGCCGAAACTATCAACACACAAAAAGAAAGAAGGCCATTATTTTTCTCATTTTTCCTCCCCAAATGCCGAATGCACAATTCTCTTAAACTCAATTCTTTTCCTTCTCTTTTCTTTCTATTTTCTCTCTCTTTTTTTCTTTCTCTTTTTCTCTCTTGAAAATCGAATCATCATCATCCCCATCTTCCATTCTTTTACTTCTTTCTCAACTAAAGTTTCTTCAATATTTTCTCTCATGGCCGAATTCTAGTTTGCTCTTGTGCCGAATCATTTTCATTTTCTTGTTTAGTCATAACCGAATCTTCTATTAGACATAAGTATTCTTCTCACTCAATTTTTTTCAACCGTGGGCAATAGAGTGATTTTGGAGGGCAGAAACTCAAAGTGTTCTTGAGTATCGTGGATCGTTGGAATCGATCTTAAGAGTTAAGGTAAGGAGTTTATTCAAGGATTTTCATATTATTCATCATATTGGTATAGTTGGTTATTTAATCGATTTCGTTATAGGGACGTAATCGCTCGATTGCTACCTCGTGGAACGAGGATAATTGTGGTAAGCCAATCTCATTTTTTTAAAATCGTTAGTCCTATTTCGATAGTTATTAGTTTGACTAATGATTTTATGTCATTAAATACATTCAAGATAGGGCAGAAAAGGGCGTTGAATAGTCTTGAAAGAGGGTGGTCCCGCTAATTCCCTAAGTATAAGCGAAGAAATTTGTTAAAATTCGAGATTTTCCACGGGTTGCGGACCCTCATCCGGATTCTCATCGGGTAACGAATCAACAATCGGGGAGAAACCAAAAATAGAAGTGGTTTGAAATCCTGAGGGTAAAGATTTAGATCATTTATCAATAGTGTAGTTTTATTTAAAAATAGTGTTCTAATTTATCGTGTTACGTTTAGGTATTGACGAGCGGGAAAGTCTAGTTCTCACAATAACCAGGTGTGTAACTTCACACTTATCTCGGGTTAGATGTTATACCGTAAGTATTGGGAAAAATCGTAAAATTGACAAAATTGGAAAAATGCGTAATAATTAGTATTTATGTGAAAATACATAAAAACTGTTAAAGTTGTGAAATTTACGAAAACGTCCTCAATGAGTATTTGATAAATTGTAAAAAATATGCTAGATCGTTAAATAGGCCGAACAATCTGCTAGATCATTAAATGGGCTGAAAAATCTGCTAGATCGTTAAATGAGCCGAAAAATCTGCTAGATCGTTAAATGGGCCAAAGTATTAGATTGCTAAATGGGCTAAATGTTATTTTGTATTATGGGCCTTAATAAAAACTTGAAATATTGATTCATATGTAAATTGGGCCTTTTGCTAAAATTATCATATGTATATAGTATTATGCATACATGTTTGCATGGGTGGGATTTATGATGAAGAGAAGAAAGGCTGCTGCCAAAATCTAGTTCGGTGGCTCGCCACAAATATTTTAATGGCTTATTGCCTCTAGTTCAGTGGCTTTGCACAAATATTTTAATGGCTTAATGCCTCTAGTTCGGTGACTTTGTCACAATCTAGTTCGTTGGTTAACCACAGCCTATAAAAATGGCTTAATGCCTACGATCGGTGTGTTGGCGGGGTGGGTTGATTTGATCCCCACAGGTGTGATGGTTGGTACGGGTGGTGTGTAACGGATGGATATTAGGTTGGTTGGGAAATTTCATTTTGCATACATTTCATTTATTATATTGATAAATCTGTTTATGGGCTCAAGCCCAAAATAATGACTTGATGATCTAGCCTAGTGGATATAGTAAGTGAGTTATACACCGAGTTCTGAGTAACTCACTCCTTTAAATTTTCCATCTCAGGTAATGGAAATTGGCGTGGACTTGGGCCGAGAATGACTTCGTGGAGGCCATACTGCAAACATGGGTTTTATAAACTTTGAACTTTTATTAAGTACTTTCTTTAAATTACTATTTTGTATATGATGCAATAAGGTCTCTATTAATATTTATGGATTTTATGTGTGGATGGATTTAAATTTTATTTTGATGGGTTTATGCTAATCCTATAATGATTTTTTTTTAAAAAAATTACTTTGAAACATATGAGATTCTTTAACTTATCTTATCTTCAAATTCTTTTGAACTCTTTAAAAAAAAAACTACTTAAAGGATTTTGATATTTAAATACTAAATGAAAAGACTTCAAACAATGTTTCTTAAAATTAACAATTTAAATCATTTCTTTTGGTTTTTATTAAACTTTATTTTCAAAAGGTTTTGTAGTACCGATTCACTTAAATCATTAGAAAGATTAAAAGAATGTTTGATCTATGTGACAAACCAAATCTCGTCTTGACGTATAGACCTGATTTGGGGTGTTACAGCCCACATATGCCTTGGGAGAATTAATTTGAAGGTCCTTACATGTGCAAAGAAATAAAAAATTAGCCCCTAACTTCTCCCTTGATTGTCGTCCAACCTATGCCACAAATCAAGCTGGAATCAACCAACAAAATCATGAAAAAATCAGCCCACTCTCCATAATTCATGGTCAATCAAGCAATGGAGCAATTCAAGGGACTTCTAAGCTATTTTTAGCTAACTCTCATGCTATCACTCTATTATAAATTCCACCTTCTTTTCACTTCTCAATCATCCCTTATCACTTACCGTTGAAACCAATTGTTTTGTTGGAAAACGGGGTCGACTTTGATTTTGAAAAATGAAAATACGAGAGTCACCACCAATCCTTTTTGCTGAGGTGTGATCGGGTCACCTCAAAAAGTGGTTGGTTTTAATAAATAGTTTGATTTATCAAAACAACAATTTTGGTTTACGAAATAAAAAGGATGGGTTCAGGAGTTGGTTACGCACGAGGAAGGATTAGCACCCCCGATACGCCCAAAATTCGTACCTGGTTGATTAATCAGTGTCTTGATGTTGAAAATTTGAAAACTCAAAAGAATTTAAAATATGATCCCTCCTTTTGTAAAAAACATGAGTAAACTGAAACAAATGTAGAAGGCCCTTCTCGTCTCGAAGTAATAAAATGTCACGTCCAGTAAGTTAGGATACGACATCTTGAACCTTTGAGAACGAGCTTGCCTTTTATTTTTATTCAAAACTCGGGTATTTTAGCCTTAAAGGGATATTCAATTACTTAGACCATACGAGAAAAATTGAAACTCAGTAAGTTAGGGTACAGTTCCTCGAATTTCCACATACCAAATATTGCCTTTATTTAAAAAATCTTATCTCGAGGTAACAAGATGTCATGGCCAGTAAGTTAGGGCACGACACCTCGAATCTCCGAGGATAAACATTTTATTCAAAACTTGTATTGTGATTTAAAAGGATATTCCGTTATCTAGATTAAATGAGAAAAGCCGGAACCCAGTAAGTTAGGGCACAATTTTCTTGAATCTCTAAATGCAAAATATCAATTATTTTAAAAACTTAATGCACCGAGTAAAGGTTAATGTGACAAGTAGTATAATGTGAGAATATAGTGCTGCTTGCGTGACATGATAAATCGTTAATAAAATAATAATATGAGATTGAAAATGAATAGGATAAATATATATATAAAATATAAAATTTTAAGTAATTATATAAAGACATGTAATAATTTAAAAAAAACAATGATAATGATAATACTACATTAATATGAATAATAATAATAGTAATAAGAGAATAATAATAATAATAATAATAATAATAATAATAATAATAATAATAGGTAAAATAGATATAATAATAAATACAAAGAGCAAAAATAATGTAATAATAATATTAAAAATAAATTGGTAAATAATAGTGGATATAATAATATTGAAAGCAATAATAATAAATATAGTTATAAACATAATAATAATATAATATTAAATATAATACTAAATATAATATAATAATAATATTAAAAATAATTAATTTGATAATAAATGAGTGAAAATAGCCAAAAAATGACGAAAATGGAATTAAAATCAGAGTACTAGGGTAAATTTGCCATAAAAATAAAAGAAAGGACCTACTCGAAGTGCGTGGATGACATGGGGGACCAAAATGGGCAATAACCCTTTCCCTCCAAAATGCGCAGCATCGGCGAGGACTCGATTGAAAACCAAATAAACTTTCGGGGCAAATTAAGAAATAAAATAAACTCGATTGCAAATGAATAAATAGCGGAAAGACCAAATGCGCAATAAGCCCAAAAAGAAAAAACACGCGGATCCTCCTAGGCGGATCGGGTCAACACGCGGATCCTAGGGCCAAAACGAAGTCGTTTTGGTGCCTAAAAGGCCTGCCCAAAATGTCATCGTTTTGGGAGGCCTATTTAAGGCAAAAATTTTCCAAAATTCTTCATTCTTCACCTGCTTAAAAAAAAACTTAACCCCTTTTTGTGCTTTCTCTGCAGGGCATGGGAGCTTGGCCGAAATTCAGCCAGTTGCCGCCATTGGCTCCACCACCGATGCCGCCGCCAACCACCGTGCACGGTGGCCGAAACTGCAAAAGTCATCGATTTTTTGGCTATTGGCAAGGGTAAGCTTCCTTTTCCTTTTTTTTAAATATTTTTTATCTATATATATGTATAGTTTCGAAAGAAAAAAATAAAATAAATAGATTAAAAGAGTCCAAGTAATACCTCTGATTTTTTGAATCAAACTCTTCTACTTCGTATATTTGTTATATTGGATCTTAATGCTTGGATCTCTGCTCCTTTTTTTGGTATTCAAAATCTATCCGAAAAAATTACAAAGGATTCGGGTTGGTTTTATAGCCTTTTACAAAGTGTTTGTTGTCACTTCCATTTTTAATTCTTGCAGGTGCTTGGGCGGTGCTAAGCACAGTGGCGGTGGACAAGACCACGGTGCAAAGGGCAAGTGGCGGTCAGAAGACCCTAGGTGCGATGCACCTAGGGTTTGGTTATTTTTGTTTTTTTCTGACTTGGGTTTGGGCTATATTGGGCTAGGTTTTTTATTATTTTCTTTGGGTCTTGTAATTGGGTTTGTATTTTAGTGGGCTTAGGTCTATTTGGGGTTTTATGGGTTGGTTTAATTTGTTTGGTTGTGTTTCTGGTTTGGGGTGGGTTTTTTGTTGTTTTTGGGTTTCTGATAGGCCCAGGAAAATTGGGCTCTTCACACTTACCATTCATTCATCTTTCATAACATTTCTTTTCTCCCATCAACGCAAAAGCCTTCTCATTTCCTTATTTTTTTAGTTAGAATTTTTCCTTGAGGAAAACTACTCTAGGCTAGTCACCTTGAGGAGCAGTTTACGAAGGAGCAATCACGAGAATTGGAGGAAGCCACCACAATCGGTCTTCGGAGAATCACTGAAATCATCGAGAGTTTATTATTTCTTATTCCTTAATTTTGTTCTTAGTTATTCAACATGTTTGTATATTTTTAATTTTTTTCCATTAATGATGATGACTTAATTTTGTTTTGCCTAGAATGATTGCGTTAATGTGATAAGGTTCATTTGATTCATGTTTATGGTGTTTCATGCCTTAGTTGTTCATTCTTCCAACTAAAATCATTTATGTATTTCATGCATTAAAATATGTTTGAATGCATTAGAATTAGTTGATTAATCCTGACTAGATTGCAATTAATGGACATGATAATTGGAAGGTGCTTCCTTAATTTAGACCCTGATCCGATTAAATTAAAGGTTCATAATAACTCGAGAGAGCTCTATAACCTTGCAAAACTTTAGGTTTGTGTGATTAAATTGTTTCAAACCTAATCCGTCCCTATTACTTCACATAAATTCTATGGAATCCTTAGTGAAATATGAACATAGAAATATAAATGTTTTTCTAAGTATAAGATTTTGAAAGAACTTATATTAGATTCCATGTTAATGAATGATTGAGTTGCCATGGAATTTTTTTAGAACATTGTTAAGCATGATGAAAATTGAATTAAGTCAAATGTTGTAATTATTCTTCTTTTTACTTAATAATGATTGTGTACACTTACACATTCCATCACGAACCACTCAGCTACTTGTTTACTTAGCTCTTTTGTAACACCCTAAAGTTGGGCCTAGTAGAATTGGGCCTATTGGGCCTTGGGCATGGGAGCATTCAAAATTTTTGAAAACAAGAGAACGAAACTAATGCAAGTTGGATCTATTAGGTGAGTGATTTTGGAAGGTTAGGGGGCTTCTATGAAGTCCTAGGTTCAAGCCATGCCATTTGGAAAATTTTTATTTTTAGCATTAGGGGACCTTGACTCTTGGTATTAAGCCTTCTAAGTATTTGTGATTAAAAAAGAGACACAAGAGAGCCTGTGGTGGATTGATTGTGGCGTCACAGGTGTGGCAAGGAGGATAGAGGTTCAAGTCTCACTGCATGCAAAAGGGATTATTTATTTTACTCATGTGTAGGAAAGAGTTTGTGCTGGATTTGAACTCTGTGTTGGAGATTTTTAATGAGTCAATTGAGGGATTTAAGGAGTGGATCATGGAGGAAATCAAGGAGAGGGAGGTGGAGATTTTCAAGGAGTTGAAGGCTTGAAGAGTTGGTGCCGAAATGGGTTTTTTGATCTTATAAATTCGGCAAAAGGGGTTTTGGGGTATATTTTGGAATTTGATGAGTTTTTCTTTTCTTTTCTTTGGTCAGTTTGGTTACCAAAATTGAAGTTCCTTTTTGTTCTTTTCTGTGTTTTCGAATTTGCACAAAAGTGACCTCTCGTGCACTCTTTTTGCTTGGTTTCACCCTATTTCTTGTTAGCTGATTTTGTGTTACCATTTAGGCAACTTTCGTACCATTTCTATCTATTTCTCCTTGGGATGATTGCATCTTCCTCTGTTCTTCTTCCTTGTGCCGAAAAGTGATCTTCTATTCTCTTCATCTATTCTGCCTTCTTCACCAATCACATTCGTTCTTTAATTGGAAGGGTTCAACTTGGGGGTTTGTTTCAATTGTTCAGATTGCACTTTCATTTTCTTCTTCTCTTTTTGTTGTGGGTAAGTGTAAGTATTAATGACTCTTTTTATTTAGAAATCTTCGTTACAGGTGCTATTTACTTTCTCTTCTGCCAAATCTCCCCCTCTTCTCATATTCTGATATTGGTTAATACCTAGGTCCTCTCAAGGATTGACAGAGGGACAAGCAACTTAAAGTAAGCAACATTTCACTCTCAGTTTTTCACCAATGTGAGCGTTCTTGCCTTGTTGGTTGGGGCCGAATACTCTAGATGGCTTGCAAATGGTCAAGTGTGGTTTTAATCACAAGGTTATTCGTTTCTCTTAATAAGGCTTAATGTGATACAGAATCTGTCAAGGGTTTAACATTGCTAACGATTAGAGAGGGTTTAACAAGGTTCGGTCGATTAAGGTAAGTGATATTATGGTTTCGACTTTTAGGTGGAAAAGGAGGATAATTGTATGGATCAAATGGCTAACTGTTAGTCTTAAATGTTGTAGGTTCGGTGCTAGGGATTCGTAGGGCGCTTCGTAACTGGTGTGTACTCACACCATTCCAACTGCAGATCGGTAAATGCCAAAATGCCGAAATGCCAAAAATATGGCAACGGTTACCATACGAGCGCAGAAGCTCTTGTGTGGGGAAGTCAATTCAACGATAGAGGTCACCATGAGCGCCCTCGTGTTTTTGGGCTGTTATGGGCCTCATTTGGCTGAAATGGGCCGTGTGGGCCCCACGATTAAATTTATGAATAGTGGTAGAAATTGAACTCGACTATAACGTTCAGATAGCCGTGATTAAAGATGGGCCGAATGGGCTACACGAGAGTGTGGGTCCACTTGGGCTGGATATTGGGCTTTAGGCCCAAATACTTTGTTTTGATCATATATGTTGTCTGCGTTGCTCAAGGCGACTGTAGACCTTTGGAAAGGTTGTAAAATGATCGAAATACCCTCGAAGGGTAAAATGACCAAAATACCCTTAGAAGGTAAAATGACCGAAATACCTTTGGAGGGTAAAAATGACTAAAATGCCCTACATGTTATATGATTGTTATTGTATGCTATTTGTGGTATGTTGCATTCATGTGATATTATGTTGCATGGGGGATGGGCTCATTGATTTGGAGGAAGTATATGATTTGTTAGGGTCACATGGTCGCTTGACGACCGTGGATCCATCGATGACTTTAAGCCGATTATGTGATTGGCAGCTCTGCTGCAATATTGGTTAGTGACGTACCCGATGCTACATAAGGATTGTAGGGATGGGTGGGTCAATTAAATCCCCGTAGGAGTGTAGGGTTGGATTGGAGACGGAGTGCAGGGTTGGTATGGGCATTAATGCATTGCATACACTTGTTCTGTTATTGAGCTGGGCTTAGGGATGTGATCTGTGACTATGATATGGGCTAAGGCCCAACTAAGGCTATTATGGGCTAAGGCTCAAAAGCCATCGTTACTGTATTGGGTTAAGATCCAACTGAGGCTATTATGGTTTAAGGCTCAATTGCCACCATAATTGTGTTGGGCTTAGGCCCACATTGATTATTGCAATGGGCTTAGGCCCGAATTGATGTGATGCATGCTTTATGACTGATGAGGGTTGTACACACTGAGTTTTCATAAACTCACCCCCTCTTTTTAATTTTTCAAGTGATCCTCAGTAGGCGATTCGACGTACTGGAGGACTCAAAGGTGGCTACACTACGAACAGCTTTAAACTTTAGTGTTCTATTTCCCCTTAATTAAATCGTTTTCTTATTGGGTTGTAATAAGGCCTCTTTTAAATTTCTGGTTTTAATTTGGGTTTTGCAGTTTAATACATTTCTATTTGTTAAAAGTAGATTGCAATTTTCCAAAACAATACCTATTTTCAAAACACTACGCTTTCACGACTTAATCTTTAAACATCATCATCTACTTTAAGGTAAGCTTCTGCAACAAAAAAAAAAGTTTTAAAAGGGGAATGACTTTTTAATAAACCACGATTAAAAATAAACTGACCTAACTGGGATTTTTTTACTCAAGCTTTTCTTTAAGAAGGGTTTTCAATGAAAACATGGTTTTCGAAAAACACTTCAATGTGGCACGCTGGATTCGGGCCTAACTTCTGGGCCGAGTTTAGGGTGTTAGATCTTCGGGCTTATTCATCCAACAATTCCTCAACAAATTTCGGTGAATCCTCTTCTACTTGAATTGGAGCACTAATGTTGTCAAGCATTTTAGCTGATCGTACAACAATTGCGTTCAGATGCTCTTTTCCATGCTTACGAGGATTATTCTCCCTATTACTGATTTGCCACAGATTGTAGTGGCATATTAAGTTTTTATGGGATTTAATGAGCTTGTTTTCTAAGCATTTTTCTCAAACCTGGTTTATTTTAAGTCCAGAAATTAAAAAATAATTGAAAGGTTAAATTGAAAGAAGCCATAAGCTAGTGACCTTTATTTAAAATCAAGAAAACTTAATGACGAAATTGGACATGGTTGAGAACCAATTCTGGGTGGTTCAATTAGAACTAATTGGATCCTTAGTGGGAGACAAAATGATTATTAATGGATGGTTGTTATTGATCTGTCGCAATTCGTTGTAGTAGATTAAACTATTTTATGTACTTAATGAGATCGTAGGAGAGCAATTTAGTTGTGCTTTTGTTTTGTTTTCATTTTTAGTTCTTAGATAATAAAATGATCAATTTCAGCTATTTATATGACCTTGTGGGCCAATAGAGGCCTAAAGGTATACTAACATATCCTATGAGTGTGTAAGACATTATTTAGAGGCATGAAGTTAGTTGTAACATCCCAAAAATCGGGGGTTAGTAGAATCGAGTTTGTAAATCGAGAGCAAGTTGTCATGCCTTAATTTTTTAGATTCTTTATGCATTTATAGGAAATAAATGAGGTATTGGTTTGCTGGTTAAGTGTTAGTGAAACGTTTCTTGAAACCCAAGTTCAAATCCCTTCTCTCTCACCATTTTTATTATTTTGCAAATTTTGCCTTAAGCCCTAGTCTGTGACATGTCTTTTTTTTCTAAATAAATATTTCAAAATTATATCAAAAAATAAAGAAATAGCCAAGTGGTTAATTGATAAATGGAAAACAAGAAAATTAAATGAGGTCCCAAAGTTCGATTCCTTTTCATTGCAAAATAATTAATTTTGCAAAATCTCTCTTTTTTTAATGTGTATGCCATCCATACCCTTGAACCCTAAGTATGAATACAATTTTTTATTTTATTTTTCAGCCTTTAATTGAAATTTTCCCTACCCTAGTCGTTCACTCTCTTTCTCTCCTCTTTTCTCTTCAATTTTCTTTCTTTCTCCCATTGTTGTTGCCTTCTACACCTCCCATCTTACCATATCTTTCTTCTTCTTTTTGCATCAAGATTGTGCACCATCTCCTTTACTCTATTGCTGAAATTTATCCTCATTTAAATCAGCCCCAAATGTAACAGTCCGGTTTATACCCTAGTCAGAATAGTGATTTTGGGACCACAAATCCGAGTCAGTAAAATATTTTAATATTATTTTATGTGCCATTGATAAGTGATTAAGCATGTGCTAAAGCTTCGTCAGTTAAATTTTCTGTTTGTGTGCATAATTCTACAAAAGGATAAAATTGCATTCAATGCAAAATTAGCATGCTTTATAAAAAGGAATCTATTCGTCAGGACTTAATGAGGAGTCCTTATGTGGATATTATACCCTTATTCATAGTAGGGGACATTTATGTCCATCTTACACATGATTTTTATAAGTATTAATAAAGGCTAATTATGTCATTTGTGTATTAATATGTTTATAATAAAAACAAACTAAAAGATAGTGGAAATTCATATGTTCTTCCACTGAAAATCAAACAAAAGAAAAAGAAATATGAAGATAAGGCATTTGGCATTCTTTTAGCTAGATTAAGGTAAGTTTTAACTTTAGTTTTTGATAATTTCTACGTTTTCGTAATCGTTGCTTCGAATGCTTCAAAAACCCATGTCTTAATTTTGAGAATTGATGATGTTTTTGAAATGAGACCTTGATGAACTCATATGATTTATGATGATTTATGGTGTTAAATGAAAGATATGTGTTAAATGAACATGTTTTGTTCTTGAATTTTTGATGAATTTAGCTAATTAGGGCTAAATTGTGAAAATAGTAATTTGAGGGACTAAATTGTAAAAATAGTAATTTGGACTTCTATGATATATATGAGCATTCGACTAAGCATGGGTATAGGGTGATTTTGTGTATTTGATGTTTTGAGAAAAATGGACTAAATTGATAAAATGTGCAGATGTGAGGGCTAAATTACAAATTACCCTAAATGTGTGTTCATGAATTAAATTGAATTAATTAGTGAATAAATGGATTATATTTGAATATGGATAGATCAAGAGTCGAAGAAAGCAGACTTAGATCGCATGAAAGTGAAGGTAGTTGAATAATCGAGTTCAAACGAATATCCGAATTCGAGGTAAGTCAATATACAAATAAACGTGTTTGAATTGAATTACGTATGTTTATATGACTATTGATATTGATGAATACACATGAGATGATGTATACATGAATTTCGAGATTGAATTGATTTGTTATCAAAGTCCGAGAAGTCCCGTTTGAACTTAGGAATAGATAGGATTTACTATGTCATGACATAGGTGTCTATTAAGTGATATCATGTAAGACAACGTCTAGGACGTTGGCATTGATTTATGATTTCGTGTAAGACCATGTCTGGGACATTGGGATCGATATGAAATTTACGTGTAAGACCATGTCTGGAACATTAGCATCGTATTGATTCGTGTAAGACCCTGTCTGGGACAATGGCATCGATATTTGAGTACATGTAAGACCTCGTCTGGGACATTGGTATTGTACGACTATTCTGATCATTCTAAGTATCCTATTAGATTCCAAACGGTTCAACAGGTAAACCAGAGATATGAATGACTGTGTGATCTGTAAATCTGTTTCAGGTACGTTTGATATGTACACTAAGTGTGTACAAAAGGTAAGTATCTATATGAATTTACTATGATGAAATGTGTTATTGAATATAAGAATGTGAATGTGATACAAGAATGGAAATATGCTTGAATGAGCTAAGTACATATGTGATATGTGAATAGAAGTTGTGGCAAGCTTTGTGTAAGCAAATGTGCCAAAAATCATGTGGTGAATTGGCTATGAGAACTATAAGTACCAATGTATTAATTTGGTTATATGCATTATATGTTATGTTTATTTGTATATTGCTTACTAAGCTTTTGAAAGCTTACATTGTGTATATTTGCTCTGTTTTATAGATCGTTAAAGCTACTGAAGGCTCGGGACCATTGAGGATCGTCATCACACTACTTAATGTAACATCCCGAATTTGGGCCTAGTAGATTTGGGCTTATTAGGTTGTAACGCCCCAAAAATCTCGAAACTTTTAATTTCTGTGCATGGGAGTTAATATGTATGTGTAGCACTTAGAATAATAATATTAAGGTATTATCTGGATTATTTGAAGCCTTAGAGTTAGGGAGACCATAGGAAAATTTATGTTCTTACTTAGTGGACCCTAGTCTCAAGCATGAGGCCTCATAAGTGATTAAGAAAGAGAGGACACAAAAATGGACTCTTAGGTTTGGGTTGAGGCCTTGATTAAAATTTTCTGTTTGGGCATTATAGGACTTAGAAGGTAGTACTTGTGTTTAAAAAATCAAAATGGACTTATGGCCCAGTGGTCAGTAGCGCCACTTAGGGAACAAGGAGGTGACGCCACACTAGGGAGTTAGGGGCCCAAATTTAAATTTCAAGGAGCCCAATTCCTTGGATTCAAGTTAGCTAATTTTTGGCATTAGGGTTAGGTGGAATGGACGGCTACCGGCTCAAAAATAGGAGTATTTATGTGAATGGGATAATGTATATAATATAGTTGATAATATGGAAGATAAAAGGAGAAAAATTAGGAGTATCTGTTGGGAGCAGAGTTGGCCGAAATTCCATCACCTAGAGGAGTAAAGAAATCGATTTCTAATGGCCATAGGGGGTGCTAAATTTTCTATAAATAGGGGGAATAGCTCATCAATTTCGGCATTTGAACCCCACTCTTTTCTTCATTCTTTGTTCTCAGTCTCTCTCTCTACAATTTCTTTCAACTTTCTTTCAAAAAGCTAAAAATCACCACCTCATTCACCTTTTCTTCTTTCTTTGAAATTTCCTATTAGCCGAATCTTTCGATCTCCATTGTTATTCTTTTCCCATTCACTAAAAGACGAAACTACATTCTTGTTTGTTCTTGTAGCTGAAATCTTCCTCTTGTTCATTTTTTTCAGGATTTTCATAAAAGCCGAAATTCCTAGATCTCATCTCCTGTGCCTGTCGAATTCTCTCTGAGGTGTCTGCTTGTGCCAAATCTTGAAGAAAACTTAGGGTAAGTATCGATTCGTGAGATTTCAGTCTTTTACGGCTTTTTAGAGACTCTAGCTGAATGGCTATATGGAAATTAATATTGAGTTTTTTCTTATTTTGGGCATTCCGGGATCTGAAGAGGAGTCAATCGCATAGATCTCTAAGTTTTAGTTCAGTAACACTCGAATCATGTTACTTTCGAGATTTCAAAGTAAGGAGATCTACTGATTTTTAACGTGTAAATTTGGGTATTTACTAACCCTTGGCCAATTGTAGGGGAGGCCAAATCTTCGTGTTCTTCCGGCTTTTGAGCAAGATTTTAGACTAAGGGTTGTAGATCCAGATAGTAAGGATATTGACTAAGAGTATAGTACTACGCGATATTAGGTGTGTAACTTTTCACACCATTAGATTGTCTGTTAATATGTGTTAATAAATCTACTTATATTCTATTAAATCCTGAAACCCCAACATAACGTTCGAAACCCGAGAGGGTAAAAGTGAATCACCAGGTTAGTGATCTCTGTCATTCTTCAGTGAATGTTCCTGTAAAGATAATATGTTTTATAAGTATGCCAATTTCTGTGATTGCACGGGGTTGGGTTTGATGAAAGGGGAAGTGTTCTGTTGTAGTGGCTTATGCCATGATCAGTTGTAGTGGCTTATGCCATGATTTGTTGTAGTGGCTTATGCCATGATCTGACGATGAGCAGCATGACTGCCATCAATGGCGTGTAGCGGTGTGGGTTGATTGCAGAAATCCCCAATGGTGTGAATGGCAGGTAAGGGTGGTGTGTAGCGGACGGAAACCTAGGATTTGGTTGGGCTTTGCATAATTCCTGTTATATTATATTTTGTTGTCTGTTCTATGGGGCTAAGGCCCAAACTGATGGTGCACGAGGGTTGCACACTGAGTCTCGTGACTCACCCTATTATTTAACATCTTTCAGGTAGCACCTAGTGCATCGGACCGGGCTTGAGAGGAGCACAAGGTGGCCATGTGAGAGAATATTTTGATTCAGCAAAAGACTTTACTTAGTTTATTTATTTTTGTTATTTTTAATTAATGGGTTCTAAATTTCATTGTAATAAGGCCACGGGCCACTAGCTTTATATCTATATCTGTATATATATTTGGTTTTATTTTGGGCTTTTGTTATTATTAGACATTTAGATTTTACATCTTAATTAAGCTAAGGCATCATATAAAATTCATATCTTTTATAAGCTATCAAATCATTAAGTTTTTCGGAATACATGTTTAAACTTGACAAATGTTTCCCAAAAATGCGACATGTTTTACTAAATCTTCTTAGTGACATGCCAGATCCAGTCGTGGTGTTTGGGCAGGGTCAGAGGTGTTACACTTAAGCTCATTTTGGTACTTTTGAAATATGTATATAGCTAGACATGGCATGTATAGGCTAGTCATTATGGTTATGTTTGAAATGTGTATAATAGCCATGAGATGTGGCTAGATAAGTATTGGTAATATGCTTGGGCATATGTATAAAAATGATGTATGTTTTGGCATGACTAGATAGCTTATGAAATGGTTAAAGATATGGTAAGCATATGTATGCATTATGAGTATGTTTGATTGATCAAAGAAGTGGATATATGAAGGGTAAAAGTAGATGAATCAGGCTAAATTACATATGTGTTTAGTTGTACAAATTGGCATGATTGGAATTGTATTTGAGTGTAGAGATTTGATATGTTCTTGGTTGCCAAATGTGTATGAGTTGTATTGGTATATTGCTTGTAGGTGTGACCCAAGTAAGGGTGGCAATTTGGCCTTGCAAATAGCCTGTTTTGCCTACAAGGTTGTGGCACACGGGTGTGCCAAGTGACCGTGGGATTATGTCAATAGCCAGTCTAAGAATGCACGGCCTTGGCACACATACGTGCATGGTAGCCATGTGATTTAGTCAGTATATGGCCTAAGGGCACACGGCCATGGTACATAGGCGTGCCTAGTGGCCGTGTGGAAAAGTCAATATACATGCCCTGATTTGGCATGGCCAAGACACATGAGTGTGTCTAGTGTCCGTGGGAGACACACGGCCTGCCCACACGGGCGTGTGTTCTTCATAACTTAGAAAAGTTTTAAATTTTCAAAAATTTCCATAAGTGTTCGGCCTAATCCCGGCCCTACTTTAAAGCATGATTTGGGTATTGTTGACCTATTTAAGGGATACTTTTATTGCAATTGATGAATGATTGAATGTAATGTCTGTAAATGTTTTCAATCTATTTGATAATGCCTTTAAACCTAATCCAGCATGGATACGGGTTAGGGGTGTTACACCAAATCAAAAATCTTGAACCCCAAGATCGATCTCGAACATTGTCACGAAAGTGTCATTGCCGTTTCTCTCAACTAGCTTGGGTAAGATCTCTATTCTCTTCAATTTCCTGATTAATCTTGTCAATAAAAACCCAAAATTCTTAGATATGGAATTTGAGGGATTTTAAATGATTTCAAATATATTTTTTCAGATTTTAGTGAGATCTCAAACCATTTTAAAATTAAACCCCAGTTTTGGCTACCATGGGTGGTAGTGCATGCGCCTATGTGCAAGAAAGGGGATTGTTTTGTTTCATGGGTCTTGCCCATATTTTTCCAGCATTAAATTGAGTTATTGAATCCTCCTAATCTATATTAAATCACATGTTACCTAGGGAAAGACGTTCTTGATCAATTAGCCATTCAGATCTCACAATTAAGGAAGTGTAAGTGCGATTAATTGTAAACTAGTTTGTTATTTCAACATAGTTGTTAGGTGAAGGATATGAATTGATTAAATGAAGGAATTTAATCACTAATTAGATAATAATTTTCCAGTATATTATTGAATTAATTGCTGACCCAAATGCCCCAAATCATCCACAAAGGCGAAGAACGATTGTACGTACGGTTCACATTGATACAGTGTAAGGAATCTAACTAGTTTGGATTCATAAAATAGTTACAATTTCAACGATTGGTTTGAACTCATAAGTGGTGTTTGGGGGCTGGTTTAATAGTATATTGATTGAATTTATACTGAATTTTGGTTTAGGTTTGTTTAAGGAATTATTAAGGAAAATTGGAAGATTCGCTAGTGCACTACAAGGAAGCAAAAAATAAGGTGTGGGTCCTAAACTCATAAAACTATTTCAAAATGTTAAATATCATGTTATATTTGATAAATTAGCTTGCTGATTGGATTGTCTTAATAGCCAAATTATTGATTTTGTAAGTGGCTAAACCAGGTATGTTTCAAGCCTTAAAAGATTGACATGTTGCCAAAATTGCTAGTTTGATAGTATGAATGTTTGATTGAGTTTGTAATTACATATTTGAGTTATGAGATATAAGAATGTTTGACTGAATGATATAATGTGTTGGCATATTAAGCTTATGTATGATTTAAACGCATGAGATATTTGTTATATTGTGTACTGAAAAGGGTGCTATTTATGCACAATGAAAATCCGTAAAGTATGTGAAATTGAACGATATTAATTAATACCAACACAATGGTAATTTGAAAGATGGAATACTGTTTCCATTTACTGAAAGCATATGATTATTGAGGACAAGCTGTGCATGTCAAATGAATGTGAAAAGTATTGAGATATGATTATGCATGAGATTGTGTGACATATTGCATATGCATTGGGTTGCGATTTTGTGGTTGACGGAGGAGTTCCGTGGAGTACCGGCGGCATATTAAGTTTACATTATTCATAGCCAGTGCACTACAACTGGAGTACTGAGGGGAATAATGATTTATCACATTTTTATTGCTAGCTTGTCTGCATTTGTACAGGTATAATTTTCTACATATTGTTATCAGTGGTTTTAACCACAACAGGCTTAAGCCCATAATGTTTTGGTGTTCAAATGACGGGTTTTGGAGAACTCGTGGTGTGTAACGGATGGTATAGGCAATAACCTTTTTCGCATTGCATCATGATCGCGACATTTTTGAATTTTATTGATTTATGATATGTGTTGTATTGAATGGTATCGAAATTAATGATTGTTACTCAAATGGATGATATCCCATGCTCATACACCATTTGACATCAATTTGATAATGGCTATGTAATGATATGAAATTCCTATGATGGTTCTGTTTTCTTCTGTTAAAGCTAATATGTTCATTGTTTTCAACATTTATGTTTGTTTAAATAATTGTTCGACTCGCACTGAGCTTTTCATAAGCTCACCCCCAATAGTGTTTATCTTTTTAGGTAAACCTCTAAATTAGGACCGAACTCGGCATTCAAAGAACCATCTTGGACCTTGGACTATTTTTAATAAGTATTAATCAGTCTCTATTGCTTTTGGTTTGTAAATTTTAATGACTTCTGGTCTATGGCTTGGTAACTTTTCTTCTAGGATTTTTGCATGCATGGATTACTCAAGTATAATAACCGGATAATGCATGATATCGAGCTTATGTAAAATTTGATATTGTTCCCTAGTTTCCACTGCATTGCAAACGAACCGTTTTTGAAAACCAAATCGATAAGGAAACTAAGTTTCCAAAATGACTTGAAAAATAGTTTTTCCGCTGCATTAGTTTACCATTGAGTTTTTAAAAGAAGAGTGACAAGCAAATAGTTTTTCTAAAACAAGACTATCAACAACAAAATGAATCCTAAGTATATATGACCTAATGAATGAATGCTTTTAAGCTAACTCAAAGTATAACTACGGTTTTCTCTAAAATTAGTTTATTTAAGGTCTTCAAAAGTAACGTGAGTCAACTTATCCATTTTGGTGGTTAATATAGTTTTCTCAATTTAGCCATAACGTTTAGGTTCGGTTTAGGAGGTTACATTAGTAGACTGCCCACGATGTTGCAATATAGAGCTAGCATGTCACAAATGTAACACCCAACCTGGCTCATACGTCATGACCGGATCTGGTATGCTACGGAGTTGAATGTTGCAAACTTTGCCTTGAAGGGTTTTGAAAATCTCAGTTTATTATAACCGATTAATCATTAATTGTGTAATTCCTGAATGAAACTTTAAGATTTGCGTGAATTTGTTTTAAAAGCCCATTTTCCTCTCGCTTTATAATTTAAGTTTTGAAAACATAAGTTTATAAAAATGTGACATAATAATTAAGAAAAATAACCTAAGTTATGGAGGCCTTATTACAAAAGAAATATCCCAAAATTAAAACTTAAAAGATAACCGGAAAGAGTTTATGGAAATAGTAGTCTTGATGGCACCTCGAGTCTAACTCGGCTCCCATGTCCACGATCTACTTCTCATCTGAAAAGTTGGGAAAAATAAAAGGGTGAGTCACCAAGACTCGGTTTGTAAATCCCAAAAACACATGAAAGCCTTGGGCCCCCAAACACATTATGGGCCTTGGGCCATAACAATGGCAACAGAATATATTTTCATGCAACATGGCCCATCCCAAACCTAAGAGTCCATCCTCTACACACCCCCGTACCGAATCATCACGCAGTGGGGATTTCTACAATCAACCCTCCATCCGCTACACACCATATCGATCACTATGTGACCTATGTGGCGAAGCCAACGATCGCTATGCGACATTAATAATATATCGATAGCTGTGCTGCCTATCATAAAGACCGATCACTATGTGACCTATGTGGCAAAGCCACCGATTGCCTCGCGACCTGCTCCCCTTCATCATATCAATCCCATCCCATGCATACATACATGCAAGAATCAGAACATTAAACTATCGAAACAGATCACATACTTTCACATACTTTGATACACATAGAGAAGTTTCTATGATTACGTACCTCGCATCCCTTGCCTACCCTTTTTGGGTATTACGACTGTTTATCCATCTGACCTCTTTATCTGACTTTTAGCCCATAACATGCATATAATATAGATTAACTAGGGTGATAGAGATCCACACACGATTCAAAGCGGAGACATTACTTTCTATGTCGACACTATCGATGGCCACTGATCGCTAATTGTCTAAGATTTTGTTCTGAAGCCGGTCCACAACCCGGTGGCCAATATCGAACTGCTGACACCTCTCACTTTTTAAATATAGGGGTTGGATTTACGGATCCAATTCCCTCTTTTGTTTGACTAGCGTTTGTATCCATGGAACAGATCTTAGTCAACAAACTGGATTAAAACATTGTATCGAATACTAACACGAATGTACATTCATAGAGTAGGGATCCCTTACCTAAAACTCCCGAAAGAAGAGATATGGTTCGAAAGTTAATGGTTCCTAGCTTAAGAACCAAAACGATCAGGTCTCCTTCAAATCCGGAAGGTAGCCCAAAATGAAAAAAGATAGGGAATATTAGCCCTATCGACAGCCTTAACACACCAAGTGGCCATTCGGCCTTGGTCCCTAAAAATCGAAAGAGATCTTAAAGAATAACAAGAGTCGACACTTACCTCAATATGGGAGATTTAGCTTTTAATGAAAAAATCGGCAGGAAGGTTTCAACTTTTAATTAATAAATCGGCAGGAAGGTTTCGGCTTTTAATGAATAAATCGGCAGGAAGGTTTCAACTTTTAATGAAGAAATTGACAGGAAGGTTTCGGATTTTAATGAAGAAATCGACAGGAAGGAAAATAATGAATGGATACTAGGGCATTCGGCTATAGCAGAAGAGAGTAAAGAGAAGGAATACTAAAGGCTATGAGGTTTCGGCTTTAGCAGAAGAGAAGAAGAAGATGAAACTTTTAAGAGTTTTTGGCTTTTTGAGAAAAGAAACAACTAAGAGAAGAAAATGAGAATAAATGCCAAAATTAAGAAGTGCCCTATTTTCTAATCCAATTTTCAGCACACACACTAACCAAAAGCCGGAATTGCCCTCTTTTGAAAACTAAAACTAATTAATAAACAAGGAAAATTTCGGCACCCGTTTAGCCTCATCAAAATCGATTTCCTCCTTCCCCTAGAGTTGGAAATTTGGCCACTACTGTAACCAGCAGATCAGATCCTAAATTTCCTCCCTTTAACTTCCATATTATCTGTATTATCCACTTGGACAAATTCTGCTATTTTTTAAGCCTTGTTGCCGTCCAACTCCACCTAATTAATTGTCAAAATTTAGCTAACTTTAATTAAAAGAATTGGGCTTCATGCAACTTGAATTTGGCCTATTAGTTGACGCCACCTCCTTGCTCTTTAAGTGGCACCATTTTGCCACTGGGCCACAAGTCCATTTGTGATTTTAAACACAGATAACATCCTTTAAGCCCTATCCTAACTGGTTTCCCACTAGAGTGTTTAAACAAAATTTCAATTAAGGCCTCAGCCTAATTCCTGATCCTCTTCTGGACCCCTAACACTCAAATTAGGCATAACCATACATTAAACACATTGGCCCATTAATTCAGGATGTTACACTTTTACCCCCTTAAACAAATTTTATCCTCGAAACTATCTGATCGGAATAGATTCAGGTACTACTGTGGCATCGACTCCTCTGGTTCCCATGTAGCCTCCTCGAAGCGTGATTTCGCCATAGAACCTTAACCAATGTAACCGTCTTCCTTCGCAACACTTTGACATCCCGATCCGAGATTTTCACCGTTCCTCTTCAAAGGATAGGTTAGGTCTCACCTCGATTTCTTCTACAGGCACCACATGAGACGGATCTGAACGATATCGTCTCAACATAGAAACATGGAATACATTGTGAATCTGGCTTAGCTCAGAAGGTAGCTCTATCTGATAGGCTACTGGTCCTACTCGTTTCAACACTCGATAAGGTCCGATAAATTTGGAACTTAATTTACCATTCCGTCCAAACCTCGGCACTTTCTTCCATGGCGACACCTTCAAGAACACCTTGCCACCCATCGCAAACTCTATGTCCTTACGCTTCAAGTGCATAGGACTTACATCCGGTCCGATGCTTCCCTTAGTCGAGTTGAATTAACTCAACCTTCTTCTCTCTCTCATAACCAACTCGGACCCAAAATTTGACGTTCCCTAATTTCATCCAACGGTAGGAGTACGACACTTCTGCCCGTACAATGCTTCATAGGGCGCAATTTAAATACTAGATTGGTAGCTATTGTTGTAAGCAAATTCCATTAATGGTAAAAACTCCTCCCAACTACCTCTAAAATCAATAACACAACCCCTTAACATGTCCTCCAAGATCTGAATCACCCGCTCAGACTGTCCATCGATTTGAGGATGAAACGCTGTACTAAAATCCATCTTCGTACCCAATACTTGATGCAAAGCCTTCGAGAACCGTGATGTGAACCTCGGATCCCTGTCCGATATGATCGATACTGGTACCTCACGCAATCTCACTACCTCTGCTATATATAGCTTAGCCAATTTTTGCAAAGAGTAATCGGCCCGTACTGGTATGAAATGAGCAGACTTCGTCAAGCGATCAACAATTACCCAAACTTAGCCAAAATTTGCATTTACTGAATTTGGTATACAACTGCTTCTCCCCCAGAATCTGCAAAACCACTCACAGATATGAATCATGCTCCTCTCCCGATCTTGAGCAAACTAGGATATCATCTATAAATACCATAACAAACCAATCCAAGTAGGGTTAAAACACTCGGTTCATCATATCCATAAATGTTGCTAGTGCGTTGGTCAATCCAAATGGAGTCACCATGAATATAGTGACCGTAACGAGTCCTGAAAGCCGTCTTATGAATTTTTGCCTCCTTGACCTTAAGCTGATGGTATCCTGACCTCAGATCTATCTTTGAGGACATTGATGCCCCTTTCAGTTGATCGAATAAGTCATCAATCCTTGGCAACGGATACTTGTTCTTGATAGTCAACTTGTTCAGCTGACGGTAGTCAATGCACATACGCATTGATCCATCCTTCTTCTTAACAAATAACACCGGTGCTCCCCAAGGCGACACACTTGGTCGAATAAAATCCTTTATCTAGTAACTCTTGAATCTGTGATTTTAATTCCACCAACTCCTTCGGCGCCATTCCATACGGAGCAATAGATACTCGCCATTCTTGGAAGAAGATCAATTCCAAACTCCACTTCACGATCCGGGCTAATTTGGAAGCACTTACGGAAAAATTAGAAACTATTTCACCTTCCTAACGTCCTCAACAGTTAGGTCCTTGGCTTCGAGCCCAAAAAACATTATCTTGCCTCGCATCCTTTTCTCACCATCCTTTACGCTCTTAGGGCGGTCACCACATTCGACAAACAGTTCCCCCTTTCTCCTATCACCAACACTTCACCACCCTTGGGGGTTCTTAACACCATACGCTTGGCTACACAATCTAAATTAGCTTGGTACTTCACCAACCAGTCCATGCCTAATATTAAGTCAAACTCCACAAATGGTAATTCCATCAGATCAATCAAGAAACTATTCCCTGAACTTCTAAGGGTACCTCCCGATAAAGTTTATCTACTACCATAGATTGTCCTAATGGGCTAATTACAGTCATCGCACTAGGGGTAATCTTGGAATCTAAACTTAAAGTTCCAGACACACTACTAGCAACATATGAATGTGTCGACCCAATGTCAATCAATTCAGTGTAAGGTAAACCAAATACTAAAAACGTACCGGTTATAACATCCAGTGTGTCGGCCTCCTCTCGACGTCTAGCAGCATAGACTAACCCCGATTGTCTTACCTCAATGTTTCCTACACCTCAGCCTGGTGCTCCACGGCCCCGACCAAAACCGTTACCACCTCTGGCTAAACAACTACCCCACTGCGGCGGTTGACCTCTTACCTTTCGGTGAGCATTGTGCAGCCTCATGGTCTTACATCACTTAATGGTCGTGGGCGGTCTCTGTCGATGATCTAAAGATCCACACCTAAAGCACTTCCCACTACACCCCCAACACTCACCTTCATGGAATTTACCACATCGAAGCGACTTACGTGTTTGGCTAGTAGCAGTAGGTCTCTCAGCCTGTCTCGGTCTATTCAACCTAGGTCTTTTCTAAGTACTCCCAGTTGTCCCTGATGATCCAAAATTTCTCTTACCTCTACCCCTATCTCTATCCCGGTTCAATTTTTTCGTCCGTCTCACCTCCTCAGCTATTTTAGCTTTCTCCACAAGCATAGCAAATTCCCTCTCCCGCTGTAGAGCTATCAAAACACGTAGATCATCTTTCAGGCCATCTTAAAATCAAACACACCATTCATGTTCTGTGGCCACCATCCCTCGAGCATAACGGCTAAAGCGTAAGAATTTCGCTTCATACGTTGCCACCGACCTACTTCCCTAAACTAGATTTAGGAACGCTCTACGATGTGCATCCACATAATTCGTTCTAATGTACTTACTCTGGAACGCCACTTTGAAGTAATCCCAAGTGATCTGATCGACCATGGTACCATCCTTAGTAAAGCCACCATTGATACGCCGTCCGGAGAAGGGACACTACTCCTTTCAACTTCTCTTTTCCCATGAAATCCAGATCATCCATTGTGCGCTCGACTGCCTCTAACCAATACTTAGCTGTACTAGGGGCTACACCGAAAATTCCCTTAAACACTTCTACCCCATTGGCTCTAAGTCACTCCGACACAGATTTTCGGGCTCCTGTGCCCATGCCTACCCCAGCTACCCTATCTAAAACCCTCAATATCGTCTGAGATACCGCATCATCTCTGGCCATCTGATACTGTAATTCTACCTCCACAGCTAGTGGTACTGGTACCTCATTCCTTGACTTGTGACTAGACCCTACGGGTTCCTACACAGCAATCCTGCCTCTACCTCTACCTCAGCCACGCACACCACGTCCTCTAGTACTTATTCTATCGATTCGCGTTTATCTGATTAGGAATTTTTATGAATTATTAGCTTCTTTCACTGATTAACCACGAAAAATCTTATGGAAAGTAGTTTAATTAGTAGTTCTTTCAAATTCAAACTCAGTCTCAAGTCTGTATCTCCTAGTTCTAGGAACCACATACATTCAACCATCACACATCAACATACAAGTAGCATCCATGAACTCACATTCATCACCTAAGGGTATTTTTGTCATTTCATTACCCAGTGGTATTTTCGTACTTTTATTCTATAGGGGTATTTTCATAATTTTCCAAAATAGGGTATCTTAGTGATTTTACAAAATAGGGTATTTTGGTAATTTTGCAACTCGGGAGTATTTTGGTAATTTTTACGAACCAAGGGTATCTTGCTAATTTTGCAAACCAAGGGTATCTTGAGAAATTTTTCGCAAATCAAGGTTATTTCAGAAATTTTACATAACTAGGAGTATTTTAGAAATTTTGCAAAATAAGGTGGCTGCTCCATTTGGGGTTTTAGTTATAAATTTTGGCCCTTCAACAAGTCCTCGTGGCTAAGGTGAACAGTCACTATGCACCAGGTAGGATTCCGGTGAAGAGGAGGTGAGCCGCTAGGGCTGCTTAAATACCAAGCTCTCCTTGGATCTAATCCTAGACATGCGTATGCCTGTTACCACACCCTAACCCTGTGACTTGTTCACAATCATGTTTAATTAGAAATTAAGTCTTATGGAATTTGAATAATTCTTTAACCTAAACCTAGAGTCCATCAAGCTTTAATCATACTAGCCTACGTCCCTATAGAGCCCCTCAAGCCCAACATGCACATCACATAATGAGTTTAGAATACTTTCCTATGTGGATCGGGTTCCAGTAGACTCGAAGGCCATATCTCAACTGAATTTTATAACACTTACATCAATTTTACAAATCACTACTGGACCCATTTCACAGCCTGAGTTTTGAACTGGCTCTGATACTAAATATGTAACACCCCAAACCCGGCCCATACATTAGGACCGGATCTGGTATGCTACGGGTTGAACGTTGCAAACTTTGCCTTGAAGGGTTTTGAAAATCTCAGTTTACTATAACCGATTAATCATTAATTGTGTAATTCCTGAATGAAACTCTAAGATTTGCGTGAATGTGTTTGAAAAGCCCATTTTCCTCTAACTTTATAATTTAAGTTTTGAAAACATAAGTTTATAAAAATGTGACATAATAATTAAGAAAAATAACCTAAGTTATGGAGGCCTTATTACAAAAGAAATATCCTAAAATTAAAACTTAAAAGATAATCAGAAAGAGTTTATGGAAATGATAGTCTTGATGGCCCCTCGAGTCCGACTCGACTCCCATGTCCATGATCTACTGCTCATCTGAAAAGTTAGGAAAAATAAAAAGGTGAGTCACCAAGACTCAGTGTGTAAATCCCAAAAACACATGAAAGCCTTGGGCCCACAAACACATTATGGTCCTTGGGCCAAACCAATGGCAACAGAATATATTTTCATGCAACATGGCCCATCCCAAACCTATGAGTCCATCCTCTACACACCTACGTACCAACCATCACACCGTGGGGATTTCTACAATCAACCCTCCATCCGCTACACACAATATCGATCACTATGTGACCTATGTGACAAAGACACCGATCGCTATGCGACCTTAATAATATATCGATAGCTGCGCTGCCTGTCATAAAGATCGATCACTATGTGACCTATATGGCAAAGCCACAGATCGCCTCGTGACTGGCTTCCCTTCACCATATCAATCCCATCCCATGCATACATACATGCAAGAATCAGAACATTAAACTGTCTAAACAGATCACATACTTTCACATACTTCAATACACATAGAGAAGTTTCTATGAGTACGTACCTCGCATCCCTTGCCTACCCTTTTTGGGTATTACGACTGTTCATACAGCCTCTTTATCCGACTTTTAGCCCATAACATAGATATAATACAGATTAACTAGGATGATAGAGATCTACACACCTGATTACCGATAGGACAGTACTTTCTATGTCAACACTATCAGTAGCCACTACGACTGCTAACAGTCTAAGATTTTGTTCTGAAGGCGGTCCACAACCCGGTGGCCAATCCTAAACTACTGACACCACTCGCTTCTTAAATCTATGGGTTGGATTTACGGATCCAATTCCCTCTTTCGTTTAACTAGCATTTGTATCCATAGAACAAATCTTAGTCAACAATCTGGCTTAAAAATTTGTATCGAATACTAACACGAATGTATATTCATAGAGTAGAGATCCCTTACCTAAAAATCCTGAAAGAAGAGATATGGTTCAAAAGTTAACGGTTCCTAGCTTAAGAACCAAAACGATCAGGTCTCCTTCAAATCCCGGAAGGTAGCCCAAAATGAAAAAAGATAGGGAATATTAGCCCTATCGACAGCCTTAACACACCAAGTGGCCATTCGGCCTTGGTCCCTAAAAATCGAAAGAGATCTTAAAGAATAACAAGAGTCGACACTTACCTCAATATGGGAGATTTAGCTTTTAATGAAAAAATTGGCAGGAAGGTTTCAACTTTTAATTAATAAATCGGCAGGAAGGTTTCGGCTTTTAATGAATAAATCGACAGGAAGGTTTCGACTTTTAATGAAGAAATTGACAGGAAGGTTTCAGATTTTAATGAAGAAATCGACAGGAAGGAAAATAATGAATGGATACTAGGGCATTCGGCTATAGCGAAGAGAGTAAAGAGAAGGAATACTAAAGGACTATGAGGTTTGACTTTAGCGAAGAGAAGAAGAAGATGAAACTTTTAAGAGTTTTTGGCTTTTGAGAAAAGAAACAACTAAGAGAAGAAAATGAGAATAAATGCCAAAATTAAGAAGTGTCCTATTTTCTAATCCAATTTTCAAGACACACACTAACCAAAAGCCTAATTGCCCTCTTTGAAAACTAAAACTAATTAATAAACAAGGAAATTCGGCACCCGCTTTAGCCTCATCAAAATCGATTTCCTCCTTCCCTAGAGTTGGAAATTTGGCCACTCATGTAACCAAGGATCGGATCCTAAATTTCCTCCCTTTAACTTCCATATTATCTGTATTATCCACTTGGAGAAATTCTGCTATTTTTTAAGCCTTGTTTCCGTCCAACTCCACCTAATTAATTGTCAAAATTTAGCTAACTTTAATTAAAAGAATTGGGCTTCATGCAACTTGAATTTGGCCTATTAGTTGACGCCACCTCCTTGCTCTTTAAGTGGCACCATTTTGCCACTGGGCCACAAGTCCATTTGTGATTTTAAACACAGATAACATCCTTTAAGCCCTATCCTAACTGGTTTCCCACTAGAGTGTTTAAACAGAAATTCAATTAAGGCCTCGGCCTAATTCCTGATCCTCTTCTGGACCCCTAACACTCAAATTAAGCATAACCATACATTAAACACATTGGCCCATTAATTCAGGATGTTACACTTTTACCCCCTTAAACAAATTTCGTCCTCGAAATTACCTGATCGGAATAGATTCAGGTACTACTGCGGCATCGACTCCTCTGGTTCCCAAGTAGCCTCCGTAGAATTGTGATTTCGCCATAGAACCTTAACCAACAGAACCGTCTTCCTTCGCAACACTTTGACATCCCGATCCAGGATTTTCACTGGTTCCTCTTCAAAGGATAGGTTAGGTCTCACCTCGATTTCTTCTACAGGCACCACATGAGACGGATCTGAACGATATCGTCTCAACATAGAAACATGGAATACATTGTGAATCTGGCTTAGCTCAGAAGGTAGCTCTATCTGATAGGCTACTGGTCCTACTCGTTTCAACACCCGATAAGGTCCGATAAATCTGGAACTTAATTTACCCTTCCGTCCAAACCTCAGCACTTTCTTCCATGGCGACACCTTCAAGAACACCTTGCCACCCACTGCAAACTCTATGTCCTTACGCTTCAAGTCTGCATAGGACTTCTGTCGGTCCGATGCTTCCCTTAGTCGAGTTTGAATTAACTCAACCTTCTTCTCTGTCTCAGTAACCAACTCCGGACCCAAAATTTGACGTTCCCCTAATTTCGTCCAACAGGTAGGAGTACGACACTTCTGCCCGTACAATGCTTCATAGGGCACAATTTAAATACTAGATTGGTAGCTATTGTTGTAAGCAAATTCCATTAATGGTAAAAACTCCTCCCAACTACCTCTAAAATCAATAACACAACCCCTTAACATGTCCTCCAAGATCTGAATCACCCGCTCAGACTGTCCATCGGTTTGAGGATGAAACGTTGTACTAAAATCCATCTTCGTACCCAATACTTGATGCAAAGCCTTCGAGAACCGTGATGTGAACCTCGGATCCCTATCCGATATGATCGATACTGGTACCCCACGCAATCTCACTACCTCTGCTATATATAGCTTAGCCAATTTTTGCAAAGAGTAATCGGCCCGTAATGGTATGAAATGAGCAGACTTCGTCAAGCGATCAACAATTACCCAGACTTAGCCAAAATTTGCATTTACTGAATTTGGTATACAACTGCTTCTCCCCCAGAATCTGCAAAACCACTCATAGATATGAATCATGCTCCTCTCCCGATCTTGAGCAAACTAGGATATCATCTATAAATACCATAACAAACCAATCCAAGTAGGGTTAAAACACTCGGTTCATCATATCCATAAATGCTGCTAGCACGTTGGTCAATCCAAATGGAATCACCATGAATTTAGTGACCGTAACGAGTCCTGAAAGCCGTCTTATGAATTTCTGCCTCCTTGACCTTAAGCTGATGGTATCCTGACCTCAGATTTATCTTTGAGAACATTGACGCCCCTTTCAGTTCATCGAACAAGTCATCAATCCTTGGCAACGGATACTTGTTCTTGATAGTCAACTTGTTCAGCTGACGGTAGTCAATGCACATACGCATTGATCCATCCTTCTTCTTAACAACTAACATCGGTGCTCCCCAAGGCGACACACTTGGTCGAATAAAATCCTTTATCTAGTAACTCTTGAATCTGTGATTTTAATTCCACCAACTCCTTCGGCGCCATTCCATACGGAGCAATAGATACTGGCGCTGTTCTTGGAAGAAGATCAATTCAAAACTCCACTTCACGATCCGGGGCTAATTTCGGAAGCACTTCTAGAAAAAATTAGGAATCTACTTCACCTTCCTAACGTCCTCAACAGTTAGGTCCTTGGCTTCCAGAGCCCCAAAAAACATTAATACTGCCTCGCATCCTTTTCTCACCATCCTTTCTGCTCTTAGGGCAGTCACCACATTCGACAAACAGTTCCCCCTTTCTCCTATCACCAACACTTCACCACCCTTGGGGGTTCTTAACACCATACGCTTGGCTGCACAATCTAAATTAGCTTGGTACTTCACCAACCAGTCCAAGCCTAATATTAAGTCAAACTCCACAAACGGTAATTCCATCAGATCAATCAAGAAACTATTCCCTGAACTTCTAAGGGTACCTCCTGATAAAGTTTATCTACTACCATAGATTGTCCTAATGGGATAATTACAGTCATCGCACTAGGGGTAATATCGAAATCTAAACTTAAAGTTCCAGACACACTACTAGCAACATATGAATGTGTCGACCCAATGACAATCAATTCAGTGTAAGGTCAACCAAATACTAAAAATGTACCGGTTATAACATCCAGTGTGTCGGCCTCCTCTCGACGTCTAGCTGCATAGACTAACCCCGGTTGTCTTACCTCAATGTTTCCTGGACCTCGGCCTGGTGCTCCACGGCCCCGACCAAAACCGTTACCACCTCTGGCTAAACAACTACCCCACTGCGGCGGTTGACCTCTTCTGTTCGGCTGAGCATTGTCTGGCCCTGCGGGTCTTACATCACTTCGTGGCTGTGGACAGTCTCTAATCTGATGATCCAAAGATCCACACCTAAAGCACTTCCCACTACATGCCCAACACTCACCTTCATGGAATTTACCACATCGAGCAGACTTCTGTGTTTGGCTAGTAGCAGTAGGTCTCTCAGCCTGTCTCGGTCTATTCAACCTAGGTCTTTTCTAAGTACTCCCAGTTGTCCCTGATGATCCAAAATTTCTCTTACCTCCACCCCTATCTCTATCTCGATTCAATTTTTTCGTCCGTCTCACCTCCTCAGCTATTTTAGCTTTCTTTACAAGCGCAGCAAATTCCCTCTCCCGCTGTAGAGCTATCAAAACACGTAGATCATCCTTCAGGCCATCTTAAAATCAAACACACCATTCATGTTCTGTGGCCACCATCCCTCGAGCATAACGGCTAAAGCGTAAGAATTTCGCTTCATACGTTGCCACCGACCTACTTCCCTAAACTAGATTTAGGAACGCTCTATGCTGTGCATCCACATAACTCGTTCTAATGTACTTACTCTGGAACGCCACTTTGAAGTAATCCCAAGTGATACAGTCAGCCATGGTACCATCCTTAACCGTAAGCCACCATTGATACGCTTCGTCCCGGAGAAGGGACACTACTCCTTTCAACTTCTCTTTTCCCATGAAATCCAGATCATCCATTGTGTGCTCGACTGCCTCTAACCAATACTTAGCTGTACTAGGGGCTACACCAAAATTCCTTAAACACTTCTACCCCATTGGCTCTAAGTCACTCCGACACAGATTTTCGGGCTCCTGTGCCCATGCCTACCCCAGCTACCCTATCTAAAACCCTCAATATAAATGCGAGATACCGCATCATCTCGGCCATCGATCTCAGAATTCTACCTCCACAGCTAGTGGTACTGGTACCTCATTCCTTGACTTGTGACTAGACCCTACGGGTTCCTACACAACAATCCTGCCTCTACCTCTACCTCAGCCACGCACACCACGTCCTCTAGTACTTATTCTACCGATTCGCGTTTATCTGATTAGGAATTTTTATGAATTATTAGCTTCTTTCACTGATTAACCACGAACAATCTTATGGAAAGTAGTTTAATTAGTAGTTCTTTCAAATTCAAACTCAGTCTCAAGTCTGTATCTCCTAATTCTAGGAACCACATACATTCAACCATCACACATCAACATACAAGTAGCATCCATGAACTCATATTCATCACCTAAGGGTATTTTCGTCATTTCATTACCCAGTGGTATTTTCGTAATTTTATTCTATAGGGGTATTTTCATAATTTTCCAAAATAGGGTATCTTAGTGATTTTACAAAATAGGGTATTTTGGTAATTTTGCAACTCGGGAGTATTGTGGTAATTTTTACGAACCAATGGTATCTTGCTAATTTTGCAAACCAAGGGTATCTTGAGAAATTTTTCACAAATCAAGGTTATTTCAGAAATTTTACATAACTAGGAGTATTTTAGAAATTTTGCAAAATAAGGTGGCTGCTCCATTTTGGGTTTTAGTTATAAATTTTGGCCCATCAACAAGTCCTCGTGGCTAAGTTGAACAGTCACTATGCACTAGGTAGGATTCGAGTGAAGAGGAGGTGAGCCGCTAGGTCGCTTAAATACCAAGCTCTCCTGGATCTAATCCTGAACATGCGTATGCTGTTACCACACCCTAACCACATGACTTGTTCACAATCATGTTTAATTAGAAATTAAGTCTTATGGAATTTGAATAATTCTTTAACCTAAACCTAGAGTCCATCAAGCTTTAATCGTACTAGCCTACGTCCCTATAGAGCCCCTCAAGCCCAACATGCACATCACATAATGAGTTTAGAATACTTTCCTATGTGGATCGGGTTCCAGTAGACTCGAAGGCCATATCTCAATTGGATATTTATCACACTTACATCAATTTTACAAATCACTCTCGGACCCATTTCACATTTGAGTTTTGAACTGGACTCGATACCAAATATGTAACACCCCAAACCCTACCATACATCGGAATGGGATCGGTATGCTACTGGGTTGAGCGTTGCAAACTTTGCCTTGAAGGGTTTTAAAATCTCGATTTACTATAACCGATTAATCATTAATTGTGTAATTCTGAATGAAACTCTAAGATTTGCGTGAATGTGTTTGAAAAGCCCATTTTCCTCTAACTTTATAATTTAAGTTTTGAAAACATAAGTTTATAAAATGTGACATAATAATTAAGAAAAATAACCTAAGTTATGGAGGCCTTATTACAAAAGAAATATCCTAAAATTAAAACTTAAAAGATAATCAGAAAGAGTTTATGGAAATGATAGTCTTGATGGCCCCTCGAGTCCGACTCGACTCCCATGTCCATGATCTACTGCTCATCTGAAAAGTTGGGAAAAATAAAAAGGTGAGTCACCAAGACTCAGTGTGTCAATCCCAAAAACACATGAAAGCCTTGGGCCCACAAACACATTATGGTCCTTGGGCCAAACCAATGGCAACAGAATATATTTTCATGCAACATGGCCCATCCCAAACCTAAGAGTCCATCCTCTACACACCTACGTACCAACCATCACACCGTGGGGATTTCTACAATCAACCCTCCATCCGCTACACACAACATCGATCACTATGTGACCTATGTGACAAAGACACCGATCGCTATGCGACCTTAATAATATATCAATAGCTGCGCTGCCTGTCATAAAGATCGATCACTATGTGACCTATATGGCAAAGCCACAGATCGCCTCGCGACTGGCTCCCCTTCACCATATCAATCCCATCCCATGCATACATACATGCAAGAATCAGAACATTAAACTATCTAAATAGATCACATACTTTCACATACTTCAATACACATAGAGAAGTTTCAATGAGTACGTACTTGGCATCCCTTGCCTACCCTTTTTGGGTATTACGACTGTTCATACAGCCTCTTTATCCGGCTTTTAGCCCATAACATAGATATAATACAGATTAACTAGGATGATAGAGATCCACACACCTGATTACCGATAGGACAATACTTTCTATGTCAACACTATCAGTAGCCACTACGACTGCTAACAGTCTAAGATTTTGTTCTAAAGGCGGTCCACAACCCGGTGGCCAATCCTGAACTACTGACACCACTCGCTTCTTAAATCTATGGGTTGGATTTACGGATCCAATTCCCTCTTTCGTTTAACTAGCATTTGTATCCATGGAACAAATCTTAGTCAACAAACTGGATTAAAAAATTGTATCGAATACTAACACGAATGTATATTCATAGAGTAGAGATCCCTTACCTAAAAATCCTGAAAGAAGAGATATGGTTCAAAAGTTAACGGTTCCTAGCTTAAGAACCAAAACGATCAGGTCTACTACAAATTCCAGAAGGCCGCCCAAAACGCAAAAAGATAGGGAATATTAGCCCTATCGACAGCCTTAACAAACCAAGTGGCCATTCGGCCTTGGCCCTAAAAATCGAAAGAGACCTTACGAAATAACAAGAGTCGACAATTACCTCAATATGGGGGATTCAACATTTAATGAAGAAATCGGTAGGAAGGTTTTGGCTTTTAATAAAGAAATTGGCAAGAAGGTTTCCGCTTTTAATGAAGAAATTGGTAGGAAGGAAAAGAATGAATGGATACTAGGGCAATCAGCTATAGCAGAAGAGAGTAAGGAGAAGGAATACTTAGGGTTTCGACTTATGAAAGAAAATGGGAAAAGGTGTAGAGAAAGACTATGAGGTTTCGGCTTTAGCAGAAGAGAAGAAGAAGATGAAACTTTTAAAAGTTTTTGGCTTTTTGAGAAAAGAAACAACTAAGAGAAGAGAATGAGAATAAATGCCGAAATTAAGAAGTGCCCTATTTTCTAATCCAATTTTCGGCACACACACTAACCAAAAGCCAGAATTGCCCTCTTTTGAAAACTAAAACTAATTAATAAACAAGGGAAATTACGGCACCCCTTTAGCCTCATCAAAATCGATTTCCTCCTTCCCCTAGCGTTGGAAATTCGGCCACTACTGTGACCAGTAGATCAGATCCTGAATTTCCTCCCTTTATCTGCCATATTATATGTATTATCCACTTGGATAAATTCTCCTATTTTTTTAAGCCTTGTTGCCATCCAACTCCACCTAATTACTTGCCGAAATCTAGCTAACTTTAATTAAAAGAATTGGGCTTCATGCAACTTGAATTTGGCCTACTCAATTGACGCCACCTCCTTGCTCTCTAAGTGGCGCCATTTTGCCACTGGGCCACAAGCCCATTTTTGTTTTGAAAAATAGATAACATCTTTTAAGCACTATCCTAACTGGTTTCCCACTAGAGTGTCTAAACATAAATTCAATTAAGGCCTTGACCCAATTCCTGAGCCCCTTCTAGATCCCTAACACTCACATTAAGCATAACCATACATTAAATGCATTGGCCCATTAATTCAGGATGTTACAACAACACAACAAAATAAGTATCATAGGAGTAAACTACCTTTAGTTTTGTAACATAGCCCGGAAGACACACTCAAGCCAATAGACTGCCAACTGTGTCACGACACAAGTTAGAAGGTGCTGCGACACCAACGTGATGAGGATAATTAATAAGTCAAGGGTGTTTCCATCCACACAAAAAACTTGAATGAATATTAGTCAACTGAACTAGGTCAACAACTGACGGCCAACCCTAGGCTTATAAATAAGATTGCTCGGCATAGTTTATGGAAAATTTTTATTTAGTTTAATTTTCCTTGTCCTGTTTAGTTTTATTTTTCCTCATATAGTTTAATTTTTGTTTCATTCTTCATGGAATTTATACTATGGACCCATCAAACAATTCAACAGATTATCGTTCGCGCCACTATTAATATATCAAGATTATTCTCATCTCTATTCTTGAATTTTTTAATGTTTAAATTTTTAATCAAGTTTGTGATGTGTGTCAGATCCATTGGGACCTAATATGGTAATCGAAGATTACTGAGTGAATATGGGATTAATTAAGGTTTCTTAACGGGTAAGTTGGTTGGGATAGGAAAAACTTAAACCCTACGCTTGACGACCCTAAGAAATTATATAGGTGAGAATGAACCCAAAACTGGTATTGTCTATCTATGAATACCTAACCCTAATCAGTCTAGATTGTGAGGTCAAGAGATATGTAGTTATTGACGACTCATTAGTTTAGTGGAATATCGAGAAATATTGCTAGATTAATGACTAGTTTATCGGATAGAACTCAAAATAAGATTTGGTTATGACCATCAAAGTGAGTTAGTCTTTTGTCCTTAGAATTCATTAAATCAACAATTTGTTTTCCTTTCTCTGTTTTATACTTTTAATTATTTTTATAAAATATGATTTTCCATCACCTTAAGACCCATTGAAATATAGTTTAATTAAATTACTAATTAGACCTATTAACGTAGAAATTAAAATTAGTTTATTCTCGCCTCCTTTGGGTATGATACTCGAAGTACTCCAATACTTCACTATATAAATCTATATTACCACCTAACGATTATATTGGTTGCAAGATTCTATATGTTAGTATGTTCAAAGGCGGTCAGTTATATGGTGGAAGACTTTGCCTGAAGAGCTATAAATAGCTGGGAATGACTTCCCATAGAGGATTCATCTATATTTTTTTATTCATTTTCCTCTCTTTTTTATCCCCTTCCTAGGTTGTTTCGAAGAAGAGATAGTTATAGGAAATTTTGCATGGAGCAGTAATCATGATGTTTAAGTCGAAAAAGTGGAGAATCCACTAAACTGGTAAGTTTCTTAGTCCTTTTGTATAGATAAGGTTAAGTAAATGAAGTTAAAGGTTTTCAGAACCATTTTAGGGGTTCTGCATTTTTTTGGAAAATTGAGTTTTATGTTGAAAATACTGAGTTTAACTCATGATTTTGGGTTGTCATGCTTATGTTCCAAAAGAGTAGGAACTTTGGTGTTCAGAAAAGCTAAGCGGGGAAGCAAAGAAGTGTCCGGTGAGTTTTTACACTTCATCCCTAGAATGATGTATGGTTGGCATGATTTTATAATGGTGTATGAATTCTGCTAATTTCGAATGCCAAGCATACACAAGATTGTTTGATATATGGTATATGCTGTAACACCCCAAACCAGGTCTATGTGTTAAGATGAGATTTGGTTTGTCACACAGATCGAACATTCTTTTAATCTTTATAATGATTTAGGTGAAACCGTACTACAAAACCTTTTGAAAATAAAGTTTAACCAAGAGAAATGATTTAAATTCGATGAATTTAAGAAACATTAGTTGAAATCTTATCATTTAGTATTTAATTGTCAAAACCTTAAAGTAGTTTTTAAAGAGTTCAAAAGAATTTGAAAACAAGAATAGTTAAAGAATCTCATATGTTTTAAAAACCAAAGTATTTTAAGGAAACATTATAGGATTAACATAAGCCCATATTAAATATCTAAAACAAAATTTAAATCCATCCACACATAAAAATCCATGAAATATTAATAAAGGCCTTATTACATCATACCCAAACTAGTAATTAAAAGAATTCACTTAATTGAAAGTTCATAGTCTATAAAACCCATGCTCGAAGTATGGCCTCCACGAAGTCATCCTCGGCCCAAGCCTCCGTCAATCGCCATTACCTGAGATGGATAATTAAACGGAGTGAGTTACTCAGAACTCAGTGTATAACTCACTTACCATATCCACTGGGCCAGATCATTAAGTCATTAATTTTGGGCTTGAGCCCATAAACGGATTTAACAATATAATAAATGAAATGCATGTAAAATAAAATTCCCAACCAAACCTAATTTCCATCCGCTACACACCACCCGTACCAACCAACACACATGTGGAAATCAAGTCAACCCACCCCGCCAACACACCAATCGTAGGCATAAAGCCATTTTTAAAAATGTTGTGGTGCACCATCGAACTACATTGTGACAAAGTCACCGAACTAGAGGCATTAAGCCATTTAATTATTTGTGGCAGAGCCACCGAGCTAGATTTTGGCAACAGGCCTTTCTTCTCTTCATCATTTATCCCAACCCATGCAATCATGTATGCATAATAATCTATATTCATATGATAATTTAACAAAAACTCATAATACATGTGAGTCTATTTTTCATTTTGGCCCATAAGACAAAATAGCATATAACCATTTAGCAATCTAGTAAACTTTGGCCCATATATCGATCTAGCAGATTTTCAGTCCATTTAACGATCTAGCAGATTTTTGGCCCATTTAACGATCTAGCATATTTTTAGCCCATTTAACGATCAATCATATTTTCGACCCATTTAACGATCTAGCATATTTTTGGCCCATTTAATGATCTAGCATATTTTTCGTAAATTTCACGACTTTAACTGTTTTCATGCATTTCACAAAAGAATTAATTATTACGCATATTCCAATTTTGCCATCTTTACTATTTTATCCCAATACTTACGATATAGTATTTAACCCGGGATAAGTGTGAAGTTACACACCTGGTTACTGTGAGAACTAGACTTTCCCACTCGTCGATACCTAAACGCATCACGATAAATTAGAATACTATTATTTATTTACAAATCGAATCTTAAAATAACGATCTAGACTTTTATCCTCAGAATTTCGAACCACTTCTATCTGCAGTTTCTCCCCGATTGTTGGTTCGTTAGCCGATGAAAATCCATGAACAAACAAAGGTTCAGGAGTACGAACGACTTCAAACAACTGATTCTCCTCGGATGAGCGTCCACAACTCGGTAGAAAATCTCAGATTCCCGAAACAGTCCTTCGCTTAAACTTAGGGGGATTAGCAAAACCACCGCTCTTCTGAACACTATTTATCGCCCTTTTCGTCCCTATCTTGATTGTCTCTATCGACATAAAATCATTAGTCTGACTAAATAATTATCAAAATTATTACTAACAGTTTTAAGAGTGAGATTGGCTTGCCACAAATATCCTCGTTCCACAAGATGACAATCGAGCGATAACGTCTCCTAAAATGAAATCGATTAATAATCCATCTATACTAATATGTTGAGTAATATAAGAGTCCTTAATAATCCCTAACCTTAACACCTTAAATCGATTCCAACGATTCACGACGCTCACGAACACTTGTGTTTCAGTCCTCCACTATCACACTATAATATAACGAAAGAAAACGTTTAATAGAATGAATGATGATTTCGATCAAAGAGATTCTTCTTACCACCATTAAGATTCGGCCAAGACTTCCCTTAAACCAACATAGAAACCAAAAAGAAACTCTTACCTATTGTCCAAGGCTTGGAAGAAGAATGATCGAGAAGGATACTTATGTATAGTGGAAGATTCGGCTATGAATAAACAAAGAAAAGAAAAATAATTCAGCAATGGAGTAATCTAACATTCGGCCATGAGAGAAAAATTATGAAGAAAGTATGGTTAAAAAAAATAAGAGATGAAAGAAAGAGATGATGTTGATTGGGTTTTCAAGAGAGAAAAGAGAAAGAAAGAGAAATAAAATGATAGGTTTATAATTCTTTTATCAATGGTAAAAGAAAAGCAAAGAGAGAGTGTTTAAGACAGTGGTGCATTCGACAATGGGAATGAAAACTATGGCTTGTTGTGTTGGTAGTTTCGGTACTAGGAGAGGTTTTGCAAAAATAAGGTGATCAAATGGTCAAAAGTATGGACATAAGAAATGAAACAAAAGTTGTTTTTCTTCTATACCAATACATTCGGACAAGGGAAAATAAATGGAGATAAAGTGTTTTGCAAAAGCAAAAATTACCAAAGGTAATACCCCCAAAAGCTACCAACCAAACTAGCCTATCACCAAAATTTACCACCCAAATTTGGCTCCCCCCTTTAGTCCACAAAATCGTCCCCATTCATGGTCAGAATGGCCATGAAAGAGTCACCAAAACATCAACCTAGTCTCAAGCCTTACCATCCTCCATTTCCCTTAAGTTTGAGAAATCTTATCCCCAAAGTCAAGCAATTCCATCCCTTAACTCATGCTTACCATAACCTTAAGTATTCTTACCATAAAAATTTAATCCAACTCATCCTAATCCTTATCCATGACTGACACATGCTAGGATAAAGCAAAAATAAAAGCTCCCAAATTGCATGCTAGGAGATCCGAACCTCTTCCCTCAAGTCCAACTTATGGCGCCATCACCATTTTTCCAATTGCTCATCTTATGCCATCTTTTATCACTTAATTAACTTAAACTTCAAGGTCACCTGATTTCTTTACACTAAAGTACTCTTTACTAAAATTTATTTTAATTCCAAGTAAACCCGAGCCTTCTCAAAACTATATTTAGCACATAATAAAATCATACCCGAGCTAACACCAAGCAACATATTGATACTCAAATTTTTTGGATGTTACAATTCTACCCCCTAAAAGAAAATTTCGTCCTCGAAATTTACCTGATTAGAAGAGGTGAGGATATTGTTGCCAAATTGCATCCTCAGGCTCCTAAGTAGCTTCCTCCACTCTGTGATTACGCCATAAAACCTTGACCAACGGTACGGTCTTCTTTCTTAGCACCTTAACATCTCGGTCTAAAATTTTCACTGGTTCCTCCTCAAAAGATAAGTCTGATCTCAACTCCACTTCTTCTACCGGTACTATGTGAGACGGATCCGATCTATAGCGCCTCAACATGGAAACATGGAAAACATTATGAATTTGACTCAACTCCGGAGGTAATTCAATCTAATAGGCCACTGGACCAACACGCTTCATCACACGATATGGTCCAATGAACCTAGGGCTCAACTTGCCCTTCCTTCCAAATCTAAAAATCATTTTCCAAGGTGTGACCTTCAGAAAGACCTGATCCCCCACGACAAACTCAATATCCTTACGTTTCAGATCTATATACGACTTTTGTCTATCCGAAGCTTCTTTTAACCGTGCTCGAATAATTTCTACTTTTTCTTCCATCTCAGATATCAATTTAGGACCCAACATCTGCCGTTCACCCAATTTAGTCCAACAAGTAGGAGTACGACACCTACGACCATACAATGCCTCATAGGGTGCCATCTGAATGCTAGACTGATAGCTATTATTATACGTAAGCTCTACCAACGGTAGAAAATCCTCCCAACTACCTCTGAAGTCAATTACACAACCCCTTAACGTGTCTTCCAATATCTGAATTACTCTTTCCGACTGACCATCTGACTGAGGATGAAAAGCCGTACTTCCCAAAGCTTCATGCAGAGCTTTCCAAAACCGTGATGTAAACCTAGGATCCCTATCTGATATAATAGACACTGGTACCCCATGCAACCTTATGATTTCAGATACATACAGCTTAGCCAACTTCTGTAATAAGTAATCCGTACGAACTGGTAGAAAATGAGTAGTCTTCGTCAATCGATCAACTACTACCCAAACGAAAATTTTCTTAGTAGGTGTTAAAGGCAACCCACTAACAAAATCCATTGTTATCTGCTCCCATTTCCAAAGAGGAATCTTTACCGGTTGCAATAAGTCTGATGGCAATTGATGCTCTGCCTTCACTTGTTGATAAATCAAACATTTTCCTACAAACTCAGAAATCTCACGCTTCAACCCTGGCCACCAATACCGTTTACGAAGATCTCGATACATCTTATTTCCTCTGGGATGCATAGCATAAGGGCTACTATGCGCCTCTCGTAGAATCATTTGTCCCAAATCTAAGTCCTTGGGCATACAAACTCTACCATGAAAACACAACACTCCATCCGTGTTTATACCAAAATTCCCTATTTCACCACTTTCAACTTGTTGAAATAAGGATCCCAACTTTTCATCTGATATCTATTTTTCTTTGATTTGATCTAAACACAGAGGCTTCACCTGAATTTCCACTAACAAACTACCATCCTCATACAAACTCAGATGAGCAAACATTGCTCTCAAATTAGATACCACCTTACGACTTAACGCGTCTGCTACCACGTTAGCCTTTCAGGATGATACTCGATTGAGAAATCATAATCCTTTAACAGCTCCACCCATCTTCTTTGTCTCAAGTTTAACTCTTTTTGAGCAAGAAGATACTTAAGATTCTTGTGATCCGTAAAGATAATAGACTTCTCACCATAGAGATAATGCTTTCAAATCTTTAAAGCAAACACTACCGCAGCTAACTCCAAGTCATGAGTAGGGTAGTTTGCTTCGTGCGGTCTCAATTGACGAGAAGCATAAGCCACCACTTTTCCATTTTGCATCAGCACACAACCTAAACCTGTGTGTGACACATCACAGTAAATAGTAAATTCTTTTCCAGCCTCAAGTTGAATCAAAACTGGTGCTTTCGTCAAAATCTTCTTCAATTTCTCAAAACTTTCTTGCTTTTTATCAGTCCATATATACGGTACTCCCTTTCGTAACAGCTTAGTTAAGGGTGCGGCAATTAGCGAAAACCCCTCAACAAAGCGTCTGTAATATCCGGCTAAACCCAAGAAACTTTGAATCTCAGCTACTGACTTCGGTGGTTTCCAATCCAATACAGCCTCATCCTTCCGTGGATCCACCCTTATTCCTTCAACTGACACTACATGACCCAAGAAAGTCACTTCCCTTAACCAAAATTCACATTTACTAAATTTGGCATAAAGTTGCTTATCTCGAGTAATAATACTATCTGCAAATGTGAGTCATGTTCCTCTTCATTCCTCAAATATACCAAAATGTCATCTATGAACACTACCACAAACTAGTCTAAATATGGTTGAAAGACCCGGTTCATCATGTCCATAAATACAGTTGGTGCATTGGTCAACCCAAACGACATCACTAAAAACTCATAATGTCCATAACGAGTTTGGAATGCCGTCTTATGAATATCTGCTTCTTTCACCTTGAGTTGGTGATAACCCGATCTCAAATCAATTTTGGAGAAAATTGAAGCTCCTTTCAATTGATCAAACAGGTCATCAATTCTCGAAAAAGGACACCTATTCTTGATCGTCAATTTATTCAACTGCTTGTAGTCAATGCACATACGCATCGACCCATCTTTTTTCTTAACGAACAAAACCGGTGCTCCCCACGGAGACACACTCGGTCGAATAAATCCCCGATCTAACAATTCTTGAATTTGAGCTTTAAGCTCCGCCAACTCCTTCGATGCCATTCTATAAGGAGCAATGGACACTGGAGCCGTTCCGGGCAAAAGCTCAAAACCAAATTCTACTTCCCGATTTGGAGGTATACCAGGAAGTTCTTCGGGAAATACATTTAGAAATTTCTTCACCGTTCTCACATCTTCCACTGATAATTCTTTGGCATCCAAAGCACAAATAAAAGCTAGGAATCCTCCATACCATTTTCGTACCAACTTTTCTACCTTTAACGCAGATACCACATTTGCCAAGTAATTTATTCGCTCGCCTATCATTACTACTTCTTTATCATCCGAAGTCCTTATTGACATCCACTTTTCTACAAATCCAATTGCGCCCAATGCTTAACCAACCAATCCATGCCCAAATGAGATTGAACTAGCCGAAAGGCAATTCCATCAAATTTGCCAGAAATATTTCTTTTTGGATTTCTAAGGGTACGTCTCTAAACAGTTTATTTACAATTACCAACTATCCTAAAGGACTAATTACCATCATCTCACTATCGGTAATTTTAGATTCTAGATTCAAGTTTCCAGATATGGCACTAGCAACATACGAGTGGGTAGAACCAATATCTATCAAAGCAGTAACAGGTACATCATAAATGAAGAACGTACCAGTTATCACATCAGGTGCATTGCCATCCTCGCGGTGTCTAACTACATAGACCAATCCTGGCTATTTTGCATCCGCGTTACCTCTAGAACCATTGCCTCGACCCGGCGCACCTTGACCACGTTCAGCCCTATTAGCACCACAACCCGATCCATAGCCTCTAGATGGCTGCTGAGTACCTCTGGCCGGCTGTACATAAGGATTACGAGCTTCCTAAGTCGTATCCATCCGTCGAGGGCAATTCTTATATTGATGATCCATTGAACCACATTTATAACAAGCACCAATTTTCCTCCAACACTCTCCAGAATGTCATTTCCCACATTCATCATAGTCTCGACTCTGATTAATAGCCACAAGTGTTCTACTCTGAGCTGGCTTATCATTCCGAGGCCTCTTTTGAAACCTTTTTGAAGAACCTGAATACTTTATATCTCTCTTGCCTCTGACTCTTTCCCGGTTCTAGCGTTTAGCCCTTTCGGCTATCTTGGCTTTCTCCACATGCATGAAAAATGTTCTAACTTGTTGTGGGGCTATCAAAACTCGCAACTCATCATTCAGCCCATCTTTGAAGCGTACACAGTGCTCATGATCCATTGGCACTATTGTCCGAGCATAGCGACTCAAGGGTAAAAACTCAGCCTTATACGCTGCTACCATCTTATTTCCTTGAATCAGATTCAGGAATTTATTCCTCCGAGGATCCACATAACTTGTTCCTACATATTTCCCTTGAAAGGCAGCTTTGAAAAATTCCCATGTAACAAATGCAGCTTCAGTGCCTTCTCATACAGTAAGCCACCATTGGTATGCCTCGTCCCTTAACAAAGACACCGCTCCCCTTAATTTCTATTCTACAGTGCACTCTAGGTCGTCCATAATTCGCTCCACCACCTCAAGCCAATATTCAGCAACATTTGAGCTACACCTGAGACACCTTTGAAAACCTCAGCACCACTTGATTTCAATCGCTCCGATATCAACCCACGAGCTGTTGGCCCAGTTCTAGTTCCAGCGACCCTTTCAAGGACTCACAACATTGCTCGTGTCAAAGCATCATCTTCTCTCCTATTCTCTTGTGAATCATTTTTTGAAGCTGGTGATGTCGGTGCATCCATTTCCAGAATATGTCCCGATTCCTCAGACATAGCTCTAGCACCTCGCCTCTACCACGACCACATCTACCACGTCCGCGTCCTCTGGCGCTCATACTGACTAACTCATTTTAATTTGATTACGAATTTTATGAATTAGCAAACTGTTTCAGTGTTTATCAACGATATTTTATGAGATTCAAAAGATAAAGTTATTTTTCGCAAACACATCATATAGTCTCGATCTCTACGATTTTCAACATCTAAAACTAAAAGTACTAAAGTGTTCCTATGATCATATCATCATAATAATCATTCAGTAAAGAATACTTACTTGACTTGGTAACGGATGCTTGTGGTGCCATACTAACTTTAAAACATAAAAATAATTTCAGACGGACGTTATTTATTGAACCCAACCACAGCCGAGTTTTGAAACAAGCTCTGATACCACTAAATGTAACACCCCAAATCAGGTCTATGCGTTAAGACGAGATTTGGTTTGTCACACAAATCGAACATTCTTTTAATCATTCTAAGGATTTAGGTGAAACCATACTACAAAACCTTTTGACAATAAAGTTTAGTAAAAACCAAGAGAAATGATTTAAATTCGATGAACTTAATAAACATTAGTTGAAATCTTATCATTTAGTATTTAATTGTCAAAACCTTAAAGTAGTTTTAAAGAGTTTAAAATAATTTGAAAACAAGAATAGTTAAAGAATCTCATATGTTTTAAAACCAAAGTATTTTAAGGAAACATTATAGGATCAACATAAGCCCATATTAAATATCTAAAACAAAATTTAAATCCATCCACACATAAAAATCCATGAAATATTAATAAAGGCCTTATTACATCATACCCAAACTAGTAATTAAAAGAATTCACTTAATTAAAAGTTCATAGTCTAATAAACCCATGTTCAAAGTATGGCCTCCACGAAGTCATCCTCGGCCCAAGCCTCCGTCAATCGCCATTACCTGAGATGCATAATTAAACGGAGTGAGTTACTCAGAACTCAGTGTATAACTCACTTACCATATCCACTGGGCCAATCATCAAGTCATTAATTTTGGGCTTGAGCCCAAAAACGGATTTAACAATATAATAAATGAAATGCATGTAAAATAAAATTCCCAACCAAACCTAATTTCCATCCACTACACACCACCCGTAGCAACCAACACACCTGTGGGGATCAAGTCAACCCATCCCGCCAACACACCAATCATAGGCATAAAGCCATTTTTAAAAATGTTGTGGTGCACCACCGAACTACATTGTGACAAAGTCACCGAACTAGAGGCATTAAGCCATTTAATTATTTGTGGCAGAGCCACCGAACTAGATTTTGGCAACAAGCCTTTCTTCTCTTCATCATTTAGCCCAACCCATGCAATCAAGTATGCATAATAATCTATATTCATATGATAATTTAATAAAAACTCATAATACATGTGAGTCTATTTTTCATTTTAGCCCATAAGACAAAATAGCATATAACCATTTAGCAATCTAGCAAACTTTTGCCCATATATCGATCTAGCAGATTTTTGACCCATTTAACGATCTAGTAGATTTTCGGCCCATTTAACGATCTAGCAGATTTTCGGCCCATTTAACGATCTAGCATATTATCAGCCCATTTAATGATCTAGCATATTTTTGGCCCATTTAACGATCTAGCATATTTTCAGCCCATTTAACGATCTAGCATATTTTTTGTAAATTTCACGACTTTAACTATTTTCATGCATTTTACAAAAGTGTTAATTATTACGCATATTCCAATTTTGCCATCTTTACTATTTTATCCCAAAACTTACGATATAGTATTTAACCCGGGATAAGTGTGAAGTTACACACCTGGTTACTGTGAGAACTAGACTTTCTCGCTCGTCGATACCTAAACACATCACGATAAATTAGAATACTATTATTTATTTACAAATCGAATCTTAAAATAACGATCTAGACTTTTACATTCAGAATTTTGAACCACTTCTATTTGCGGTTTCTCACCGATTGTTGGTTCGTTACCCGATGAAAATCCACGAACAAACAAAGTTCGGGAGTATGAACGGCTTCAACCAACTAATTCTCCTCGGATGAGAATCCACAACCCGGTGGAAAATCTTGGAATCTCGAAACAGTCCTTCGCTTAAACTTAGGGGGATTAGCAGAACCACCCCTATTCTGAACACTATTTATCACCCTTTTTGTCCATATCTTGATTGTCTCTATCGACATAAGATCATTAGTCCGGCTAAATAATTATCGAAATTATTACTAACGGTTTTAAGAGTGAGATTGGCTTACCACAAATATCCTCGTTCCACAAGATGACAATCAAGCGATAGCGTCCCCTAAAACGAATCGATTAATAATCCATCTATACCAATATGTCGAGTAATATAAGAGTCCTTAATAATCCCTTACCTTAACACCTTAAATCGATTCCAATGATTCACGACGCTCACGAACACTTGTGTTTCGGCCCTCCACTATCACACTATAATATAACGAAAGAAAACGTTTAATAGAATGAATGATGATTTCAATCAAAGAGATTCTTCTTACCACTATTAAGATTCAGCCAAGACTTTCCCTTAAACCAACATAGAAACAAAAAAGAAACTCTTACTTATTGTCTAAGGCTTGAAAGAAGAATGATCGAGAAGGATACTTATGTATAGTGGAAGATTCGGCTATGAATAAACAAAGAAAAGAAAAATAATTCAGCAATAGAGTAATCTAACATTCGGCCATGAGAGAAAAATAATGAAGAAAGTATGGTTAAAAAGAAAATAAGAGATGAAAGAAAGAGATGATGTTGATTGGGTTTTCAAGAGAGAAAAGAGAATGAAAGAGAAAGAAAATGATAGGTTTATAATTCTTTTATCAATGGTAAAAGAAAAGCAAAGAGAGAGTGTTTAAGACAATGGTGCATTCGGCAATGGGGAATGAAAACTATGGCTTGTTGTGTTGGTAGTTTCGGCACTAGGAGAGGTTTTGCAAAAATAAGGTGATCAAATGGTCAAAAGTATGGAAATAAGAAATGAAACAAAAGTTGTTTTTCTTCTATACCAATACATTCGGCCAAGGGGAAAATAGATGGAGAGAAAGTGTTTTCCAAAAGCAAAAATGACCAAAGGTAATACCCCCAAAAGCTACCAACCAAACTAGCCTATCACCAAAATTCACCACCCAAATTTGGCTCCCCTATTTAGTCCACAAAACCGTCCCCATTCATGGTCAAAATGGCCATGAAAGAGTTACCAAAACATCAACCTAGTCTCAAGCCTTACCATCCTCCATTTCCCTTAAGTTTGAGAAATCTTATCCCCAAAGTCAAGCAATTCCATCCCTTAACTCATGCTTACCATAACCTTAAGTCTTCTTACCATAAAAATTTAATCCAACTCATCTTAATCCTTATCCATGACCGACACATGCTAGGCTAAAGCAAAAATAAGAGCTCCCAAATTGCATGCTAGGAGATCCGAACCTCTTCCCTCAAGTCCAACTTATGGCGCCATCACCACTTTGCCAATTGCTCATCTTATGCCATCTTTTATCACTTAATTAACTTAAACTTCAAGGTCACCTAATTTCTTTACACTAAAGTACTCTTTACTAAAATTTATTCTAATTCCAAGTAAACCCGAGCCTTCTCAAAACTATATTTAGCACATAATAAAATCATACCCGAGCTAACACCAAGCAACATATTGATACTCAAATTTTTTGGATGTTAAATATGCTACGTAGTTCAGTATCCATGAAACATTTAGGATTTCATGTTTCAAATGATAGCATACTCTATGCTAGTATTTAAGTGAAATACATGTATTGCATGATCATACCAATAAGAGAATAATTGATGTGATAGATGGAGTTAGGACTTGGGAATGAGAATTTCTGCTAGATGCAACCATACGGTGTTACTGAGTGCAAACTGTGGTGTGCAAAGCCCTGAGGCTTGTGGAGGGGACACTATAGTGTTCGAGCATAAAGGTTAGGAATGGTGAAATGGAGGAATAGATGGAGGAATAGGGAAAATGAAATTTCATTAGGTTACTACCATATAGTATTACTGAGTGCAAATTGTGATGTGCAAAGCTCTAGCCTTTGCTAGGGGGACATTTGGTGTTTGAGAATCAAGCTAGATATGATATGGGTCAATATCGGTGGTTATAAGGTTCCATCGGGCAACACCACAATGGTGGTCAACTGACTTTATGGGGTGACACTACAACAGCAGTAAGGTCCTATAGGGCGACACCTCAATAGAGGTATAAAGTGTATGACCATAGGTTGGTTGTGACATCCAATATAGTAAATCAGGATAGTAAACATGAAGTAGTTTGTTGGGATAGTAAACACGAGGTAGTCTACTGAGAAACTAAAATTGGATAGTTCACCAGAATGATAATTGGGGGAAATCACGCAGATGAAGGGAAAGGGGGATTGAAAAAAAAGTGTAAGTGTTGACAAAATGATGGTTAGCCAACAGAATAGTGATGAATCCATCAAACGAGGCAAAAAATAAAAAATGGAGGTAGTCTACCCAAAAATAGTAATCCTGAAAGCTAGTAAGGTATATAGGTGCTAACCTAATAGGAATTGGTCTTGGGAAATGACGTGCCAGTGGTGCCTGTTGTTTAGGTAAACGAAAGAGTGTTTATCCAAGGATTTTCATATAAGGTTCTGCCCCTGAGAAACCCTAGAGGGAGTTTAGAGAAACCCTATGTGCTAGAAATTTATCATAAGTATGCCAATTAGTCTATAAAGAAATAAGGGGTTAGTTAGAACCCATTAACAGGAGAGTTTGAAAATGAGATATGCCAAGTGACAGATATGTCTATTAAGACTATTCCTCTTTAAGGGGAAACTATTGAGGAAGTACCAGTCAAATGGCTAGTTTTGTATGGTAAAACTTATAAGGGAAATCATGAGCTCAGATGACAGTTTGTTGGGTGTTGTAGGTCAAATTGGTCTACAGCAAATGGGCATGTGACACTTGAAGGCAATGTATCGTGAATAGGGCGGGTTACAAGGAGGTAATCTGACCACTATTCAAAATAAGTAGGACTTAGTCCACTAGAGTGGTGTGGGTCCCCATTAGATAACCCAACAGATGGAATGTTAGGAAATCCTCCAGGACTATGGTAAGAAAAAGGACTCCGCCAAGGACTGATCAACTATATAAACACATGGTAGGCTAAAAAGGGTCATTAAGAGGGTAGGCTAAAAAGATACCTTATAAACACATGTTGAAAATAATAATCCAACACTGGGAAAAAATGAATGAAAGTATAGTAAGGATAGAGTCCGCAAATGTGGCAAGACACCCGAGGGAATGTAGAAAATTGTAAAAAGGCTATTGGATTTACCGAGGGAAAATAGCTTAATAATCTAACCACAAATAGATGTGCTCGATAGTTAAATGAAAGACCACCACTTCGAGTTGAGGGAAATTGTCCTCAAAATGACCATTGAGTTAAAAATATTTAAATTATTTTCATTTACTACCCTCATGATACAAGATTTATGTTCGAGTAATTTCGTAAAGAGACTCACTAAGTTCTCTTGAAATTATAGAATTTTGGCTTGTGCTTCCAAGGCTTGTGGGTGTATAATAAACTTGCGGAGGGACCATGCCAGATTGGTTTGGACTGGATATCAATGTTAGTTTAGTGTCATGCATATAGGAAAGTGGTACCATTAGCGACTTCGCGAAGGGGTCGAATATATTGCATCTAAATAGTTCCCTTTGAGTCCAAAATTGAAATAGTAAACTTTTATTTTAAATTATTATCTCTATTGTAAAAGTATTTAAATAAATAGGTAATATGGTCTGATTTTAAAACAATGAGTTCAAATCTTGCACACGAATTCGATTTAATTGTGACACTTCATACACGAATCCTTATATCGGGTTGGGTGAGGGTGTTACAATTTTAGTATATTTTATTAGATTTTTGCATTTTTTTAGTTTAAGATTAAAATATTTCAAAATAAGTGTTTTTTCACATGATTTCAAGTTAATTGACCTAATCAGCCCAATACCATCCTCAAGGTTGTTTTAATGAGCTAATTGAGTGTGCAAGATATCCTTGTGAAGGCCCAAAAGCATCAAGAATGACAGTTGGATTGTAACACAAGTTTTCAGAGTCACAACACAACTGAGCTGATCAAGAAATTCACATTAGAAGTTGTGTGTCGTGGCATGCAGAAGGCTGTGTCGCAACACAAATGCGACGTGGGGCTGAAAAATAAGAAAGGGTGTTTCCATCCACACAACTCATCTGTTTATGTAACTAAGGCTAGTGTTTACCCTAATTAGGTTTGCTAAACTTCTCTATAAATAGATAAATTGTGGAAAGCTTTAGGAGCTTTTTGCCAAACTAGTTTAGGGTTTATTTTAGTAGATTTAGGTTAGTTTATGTTTTACTTTATTTTTCTAAAAAGTTTTTATTCCTTGTTCTTTGACTTGGATTAGATATGAATCCAAGTATTTGTAACTCAATATTTCAGTTTTTTTCTTTTATTCTTTGCCTACAAATGACGAGATCTCAAGTACTGTCAAAGGATTTTGCTATTCGAAGTACTCCAAGATATCATATGGACAATTTCTATCTTTTTCTGTTTTATATTACTTTGTGTTCTTTGCATGATCGGTTTAATTGTAGGAAAGATGGTTTTTAAGAAGATAAGGGAGATTAACGAGAGAATGTGAGAGTGGTTAATGGAAGAGTTAGGATTTTAACAATAGGATTAGTTGGAATGCATGTGTTTTTAAAACTTAGGCTTGACGACCCTAGGAAGTAATTTAGGTAAATAGATCGAGAGACGAGGCTACCGAGTAAATTGTGTATTTATCCAAGTTAGGAAAGTGAGGGTGAGAGGTAAGCGTGTACTAGTTGATTAGTTAGGAGTAGAGGCCAAAAGGTAATACTGTATAGGCAATAACTAATTCTCTAATAAAAACTCAAGTTCTGAAGTTAATTATAACCACAAAAGCGAGTTAATCTTCTACCTGTTATTCAAGAGATTTTTTGTTTATTAAATTTTTTTTTCATAGTTTCAATTTTTAATTTTGTTTTCTCATTTTAAATTTTAGTATTGGTTATCATAATATGATTTTTAATAATTATTTTTTGTACCTATTGTTGTAGTGGAACGACAAAAAATGTGCAAGTGTACACAATCGTATCAAGTAATAAAGTGAAAAGTAAATTTCAAGTTATCGTACCCATAGGGACAATGAAGAAAATATTTATGAAATGTGAAATTAAACAAATTGGTGGCTAAAACAATAGTTGATTTGAAGAAGTGATCTAAAACTAAAAAGTTAACTAAGAAAAATAAAAAATAAAAATTCCAATGTGTGATTTAAAAAAATGGGTTTTAATCAATATAACATAATTGTGTTAGATCGATTACATTCTTTAACTTAAAATTACTAAACTCATGTTCATGCTATTTTGTATAATTTCACAGCAGCTTGGTATTTTGCTAACTAATGCACATACAAACTTACTAAACCAATTGATCTCTTGAACATATTACTATGTCAATCAAACAATTAGTCAATTTTCATAAAGAAGTATAAGATTAAGTGAAGTAACAACATAGTCCTATATTGAAATAATTTAATCACAATAATCTTGCAAGTTATGCAAGGCTAATGTACCGTTTAATACTGTCGCTAATTTAACCTTCAGCAGCCTTAGAAGATTAAACATGCACCAATTAAATATTGTGTCAATTAATTATAATTTCAATACGATTAATAATTAATTCATTTGTTACCTTACAATTATAATACAAGTATAACATAGGCATGAATTTATTTAATTGAACAAATTACCAAGGCCTAATAATAACACGAACACAATTATAATAATTCAAGTGGATAGAATGCAATCAATCTAACACGAATTAAATTTAAGTCATTTTAATTAAATCAAGAATAACAACACAACTCATATCCATTTTCATGATCACAACATAAACAAGAAGATTAAAGAGAAGGGAACTAGAAAGCAAAACCAGTATTCGAAGCTAGACTAGTGCGCTCGTTTCCTTCTCTTCTTGTTCTATCGATCCAAGGCCTTAATGAACACTTGAATGCTACTACTCCAAGGTCGATGAACGCTCTTTTTCAATAGGGAAATCTACAAGGGAATGAAACAAAGGAAAATGGGAAAGCAATAAGGGAATGAAAGAGATAAAGTGAGTGAAAAAGAGAGATGTGTGGGAATGAATGGTGTGTTAAATGCGGAAGGGAAGAGGGGTATTTATAGGTGGGAATGACTGCTAAAAATAGCAAATAAATTTTATCCATTCAACCTCCCTTACATTAATTGCATTCTGACCACTAAATTTATTAAAATCATGTTTGAGTTGTTATAGGCCTTGGTAATTTGTTAAATTAGATAAAATCATGCCTATGTTGCACTTGCATTAGAATTGTAAGGTAACAAATGAATAATTTATTAATCGATTGAAATTATAATTAATTGAAACAATATTTGATTGGTTCATGCTTAATCTTCTAAGGTAATTGAGGGTTTAAATTAGCGTATATATTAAACAATATAATCTCCTTGCATAACTTGTAAGATTCTTGTAATTATAATATAGAAATATATATTAATTCACATTGTCTTATACATGCTTATGAAAATTAGTAAATTAATCTAGCATAGGAATATGTTTGAAAGATTGATTAATTTAATAAGCTTGTGTGTTAACAAAATACCAAGTTGCCATGAAATTATTCGTAACAACATGAACATAGTTTTAATAATTCTAAGTTAAAGAATAAAATTGATCTAACATAACTATGTCAAATTGATTAAATTTTTTTTTAGAAAGCATGCATTTGGAATTTTATTTTCTTAGTCAATCACTTAGTTAATTTTTAGTTTTTATATTACCTATTTCGAATCAACTTTTTAGTTTTTATAGCACCTATTTCGAACCAACATATTTTCCCTCACCAAATTGTTTAAATTTATATTTTATAAATATTTGCTTATACATTCCTTGTGGGTACAATAACTCAACATACTTTTCACTTTATTACTTGATATGATTGTGTACACTTGCACAATTTCAATGTTCTAGTCGGTGGTTTCAATAGGAACTCCTTTCGGTTGGGGGCGTTCTTGGGGGACTTCTTCAGAAGCATCAGACTCTTCCAAAATTGCCTCCTCTATTTCTGGCTCTCTAGAGATGAAGAAGTTAGTTGATTGCCTCCAGTCATTCTTGAAGATCTTCCAATCGTTGCCCTTATGAATATAAACATTAAAGTTAATTGACTCAACTGTGACCTTCTGTAAGCAGTTGAAGTTCACCTGACTTAGATTGAGAGCACCCGCAGCAACTTGGGCGTGAAGGACCTGGTTGGACTGTAATATGGGCAAGGCTTCTGCCATATTCTTTTTAGTGTTCTCTTGGTATTTCTTCAAAGCTACCTTGCTGGAATGGTGTAGATGCTCCAACTCTGATAAAAATGTCATTGATCTTGAGAATTTAATTTTTCCTCCTAAGAGGACTCTCTAGCTCCCATCTGCTTGGCCCAGACTTCTAAACTATCATATTTGGCTTTCCAAGTAGAAACAGAAGATTCATGCTCTTTAATCTGGCTTATAACTTCTTCATGACTTTGGCTTAATTGAGCTAAGGACAATTCATCAGAATGCACAGTTTCTTTTAAGCCCACCAATTTGATGTTGTTTTGATTGCAGGTCTCCTATAGGGCCCGGCTCATAATCGCGTATTCAACTGCTAAAACTTGAAAGGACCCCTCTAGCACCAAGAGTGGAGGTAGATGAGGATTTGAGGAAAGAGAAGAGAAGAAAGCCTCTTTCACCCACTGAGGTAAGTTTTCATTTTGTTGTTGGATAGCGTCAAGAGAAAAGGGATACTGCTCAATCCTTATGAGATCCTGCCATTGGAAGAGTTTACCCATTTTGCCAAATGAAGTATTAATGAGTAAGGAACCAAAAAAGGGCTTTTAGCTGGCTTTAGCGTATTATCTCTATAGTGATTATAGCCATAGGAGGATCCAATAGGTGGACTGAAGAGTCTATAAAGTTGTTAGACTTTAGTGGAGCAACAAGAGCATTAGAAGGGTAAGAGTAGAAGGCAGGGCAACAGTAGGAGGAATGACGACTCTTATGGGAGTAGACCCTCTCCTAAGTCTATGATGAGTCGATTGTGGGTGGTCACTGCCCTCAGTATCCTGAGTGATTCCCTTCATCATTGGCCTTTTCTGTGTTCTACCAATCGATGCTTTTGATGGCGTGGCGGCAACTTCTTTACTTTCACGAACTGTATCTAATAATGGTAAGGCATCCATGTTGGCTATGGGAGTTGTCGGAGAAGTACTAGTGGTATGAGAAGGAGAAGAAGACCTTACAGTAGTAACAAGAGAGTTAGCCTTGTTGGGAGAAAGAGCCAAAGACGTATCATAACTAATAATATTCCAATGGTGTGGATGTAGTCAACATGTCTTATAGAAGAAAAAGGAAGGCTCCTTCATCCTCCACACTAGAATTTATGCCAAATCATCATTGAAATTGTAAGGCCAAGCCATCACAGCAAAAGGAACATTATGTGAATGCACCATAGTAAAAGGTCATTCGCTCGGTGACCATTTGGACATAGCCCTTGTATGAGTGTTGAAAAACATTTCGGACTGAATGATCTCCCCTAATTCTAGGATATGCCCCTTCCTTAATCACTTAAATTATTTCCAAGAAACTTCTAAATCAACATGTTGGCTTTGTAAGAAGATATCCTCCCAAGGTATAGACCATAAGGTGGGAAAGCCAAAACTAGTTTTGAGCTTGCACGTGACTTTCACAAACTTATCCTTTTTGAGACAAACATTTGAGGCCCAATTTTGGATGATGGGCTCATAACCCTGGCGTGAACTAAAATGGGTCATCCCGGCCAAGGTACCCTACCTTTTAATCTTCAGTTGATAGATCCTTTGGAAAACACCAAGTATAGACGGCTTATGGTGCAAGCAACAGTAAATGAAATAAGCCACCAATGTCAACCAGGAAAAGGTGTAGAGTTTCCCTGGTGCAATGTCATATTCATTAAGCACTGAACAAAAGAATGGATGAAGAAGTAAGTGGAACCCAACCTCAAGTAGGAAGAGGGGAAGAATAAAGCCCTCAGCATTATCACTTTGGTGACACTCCCTCGGAGTAAATGAAGATCGTAGGCAAAGTTCGAATGAAGGATACCTCTGGCCCTTAGGCATCGAGTCAGCTCTTCCTCAATAATGCTGCATTCGAACATGGGAGCGAGCATGGGACAGGTATCATTAGGACCTCTTGTTTTAATCACAAAAGCATTTCTAGGGCTACCGCTTCTGCTACTTTGGGCACAGCCTTTGTAACGCCCCAAAATATAGGGTATTTAATTTTTCATGTTCTAACCAATTTGCTTGTTGGCTTTAAGGGCTAAGTGTTTTGGGTGTGTTTAGGAAGCCTGGGTTCAAGTATGGCCTTTGGTAAAATTTTGATTTTTCTCTTTTGGAAACCTGGATGTTAGCTAAAAGGGCATACATATTAAGTGTGCTTGGTTTGTGACATAAGAGATCTTGTGTTGTGGTGGTAAGTGACGTGTTGGGGCATGTGAGTGGGAGTGGGTTCAAATCCCATGGCATGCAATAAGGGGGTTTTATTTTATGTCTCTATGACGTAAGAGGTTGAGATGGATTCAAACTCTGCAGAGGTGGTTGGAGACTTGTTCATCAAATTTGAATGGATTTGAATGGGAGGCTGGGAGCAAATCAAGGAGAAATCGATGCAGAGGTTGAAGGAGTTGGGATGTAAAGGAGTCATAGCCAAATTTGGGAGAGCTTGAGCAGGGGGATTTTGGGTAGGGTTATGGCATTTGGTGCATTTCGCCATTTGGGGAGAGTGTAGAAGCCATTTTTCTCTCTGTTATTTTGAGATCTTCTTTTCTTGCGTTTTGAGATTTACTCTCCTTGTGGCATCTCATGAAGCATTTTTGACCATTCGGGTCTTTTTCTTTTTATCCTTATTTCTCAATTGTTGTCCACCTTTGTCGAAACATAAACATCAAGTGCCAAATTCTTCCTTGAAGCCCTTATTCCTTCTTCATTTTTCTCTCTGGGCTAAATCGAATCAAGTGCTGCTGTTCCTCTCTTCTTGAGTGTAGCCGAATACCCTACCTTCTCCTCTCCTCGTCTAAAAGTGATTTACCATTTAGGATTATCGTTGTTGCTATCCAATAATCTTCTTTCGATTTATTCTCTTTTAGATCAAACACAATACTCCACCCACGTGTACCGTTCTTTTAAGTCAGCTTTCGATTCTAAGGGATTCAGCAAGTGTTTGGTCGAATGTTACTTTCCCTTTTTAGAGAAAAGGTTGCGTGAACTTTCTTTGGACTGATGTGTGCTAAACCATGGTTTTAGACCGACGTGATTGATAAGTTGTATTTATAATGTAGTTAATCTTCAAAGAGGAGTGTGATCAACTCTAGCATGTGATCTAAGCCAAATAAACCAATTAGCGATCGGTCAAGGTTAGTGGGGATTGTCGTTTTGGGCTTGGATAGTTATTAACATTATTGGTTGTAAATCTGATACGATATGTGATTATAGGATTCAGGAGCGTGGATCTTAGCTAGTTTCGGGAGCAGGTGTGTAATCGTACACCAAGTATTGTTACTGTTAAACGATGGACAATAGTGTGTACTCAGACCCATGTGTTACTGTGGATCGGCAAAATGCCAAAAAGCCAAAAATAGCGTATGACGCCACACGAGTGTGCGATCGCGCGTGTGGTGAACCGAATCTATGAACATGGGCGCTAGTTTGTAGAAGCCGTCATGAGCGTTCTTGTGGGCTTGGATCGTAATTGGCCTCGTTGGGCCAAAATAGGACATGTGGGCCTAATGGGCTCATGGGCCCTACATGGGTAAAATCCACGGTAAGTGAATAATAATGGATTGGGCTGTGATGTTCTTATAGCCGTGACAAAATTTGGGCTGAACGGGCCACACAAGCGTGTGAGCCCACTTGAGCCGAGTAATGGGCCTTGGGCCCAATTACACTATTTTGGCCATATAGGTTATCCGAGTCGTTCGAGACGACTGTAGGCCTTTGGAAAGGTCGTAAACTATACCAAGACCCTAATGAGTAAAATAAATGAAATACCCCTAATGAGTAAAATGACTAAAAACCCCTAATGAGTAAAATGACAAAAATACCCTTAATGAGTAAAATGATTAAAATACCCTTGTAGGGTAGAATTACTGAAATACCCTTGTAGGGTAGAATTACCAAAATACCCCTTAGGGGTGAAATTAAGGTTTTACCCCTAACTGACGAAATGACCATTATGCCCCTAGTGGTAGTTTAGTTGATATGTGTATGATATCTATATGACTGGTTATGAATATGACATACTATAGACACGTAATGTTTATGACACGACATTATGCATTAGGGTTTGGAATCTGATTTGGAGGAAGTACTGTACTAGTGGCTCTACCATGTTTTTACTGTTCTAGTGGCTGGACCCTGTTTATTGTTGCTAGTAGCTTTGCTGTGTTACTATTAGCAACTATGCTGGGATATTGGTGTGTTGACTGGTGGGTCAACTTAGTCCCCACATGGTGTGTTGGTTGGTACGGGTGGTATGTTGGCTGGATTGGATTGGGTTGCATCTCTGTTCTATATTGTTATTATTTTGGGCTTAGACACACACTGTTATTGTATAGGGCTAAAGCCCAGACTGATCTGTTACTGTATAAGGCTTAGGCCAAGTCTATTTCTTCTTGCACCAATCATTATTTGACTGATAGGAGATTACATACCGAGTTTTCACAAACTCACCCTTTCTTTTAACGGTATAGGTAATCCCCACCGTAATCGATTTGGAGCCGCGAGAGACACGGAGGTGGCCATGTGAATACTGATTTTCTGCATGAGTCTTAAATATTTTTATTTTATGTTTGGGTTTGATTAAGTAATAAGGCCATTTGAGGTTTAACTTTTATTTGAGGAAAATTGGTTTTCAAAATAATAATTGTTTTCCAATTACGCATTTCAACTTCTAGGGTTTATAATTAGAAAAACTTCCATGGTTTTTAATTTCAAACTAATAAACTTATAATAAATAATATGACCAATAAGTGGTTAACAAGTTTTGATTTTTCAACCCCAACGTTTTCAATAGCAATTAGTTTTAAAAGGATTTAAACTTTATACATGAATTTTCATCGACAAGACCAGTTTTCAAATCAATCATCGATGTGACATGTCAAATCTGGTCGTAACGTCTAGGCCGGGTTTAGGGTGTTACAGCCTCTTCAACGTGAAGTAGTTTTGAACATTTCAAATATTATAGAGAGAAATAAAAAAAGGGGATTACCTTTGAAAAAAGTTACGAACTTGAGGCAAAATGTAGCAAAGAGACTTTGAATGAGAAAGAAATTTGGGCTCTAATAATGCAGAGAAATATTTTAGGGAAAGTGTTGAACACCAAATATTTATAAAGAATCAAGCATTCATGAAAAGTTTCAACTTTAAAACCAATTGTTTGAATTCTTTAATTATAGCTCGACACATGTCAAGGATAAGGCTGTGGGTGTTTAAAAACACAAGAGCACCCGCCAATTATGCCCACAAGCATCAAATTTGCCAATCGAGATTGTTTGCCTACATTCGCTCTAGTTGGAATCTCCTGAGTGTCCACCATAGACGGGAGGTCTATTATGACTATGTTTAGATGTTTCACCAAGCAATATACTACGTCTAATCCAATAAGTTATCCACACATCATTAGTATGGTGTTACCTGGTTAGTAAAATTTTGAGGACAAATTTTTTGTGAATGAGGGAAGAACTATCACACCACAAAAATGGTGGATCCAAAAAGCCTAGTGTGGTATACTTGTTAACTGTTTTTAGCTCACTATGGTAGAATAATCCACCACCCCGCCGACTTGCTGGTGAATTAGAGTATTGGCACATACTGGCGTAAAGTATCCACTTGTTGGAAGTACTAGAGGATTTAGTTATACGGTATCTTCAAGTGAAGAAAGAACACGCTTAAGAAAGTGTACACCGCATAGTACGCTTAGTTTACATGAGCACTGTTCAAGTTCATTATTGTAACGAGATTTGTTGGGAGTCAATTGGATTGATTTAAACTTCCTCATAACTTGTCAAATAGTAATGTAGCTTTTCATTAGATTTTCTTTTACGTACCCTTAGATTTGGTAAGGAAATTAGGGGGACCAAGAGTATATATAAGGTGAAAGGGGAGGGGGACTTTGGAGATGGTTTTCTTTCTACTCGACATTATAGTTCTTCTTTCTAAATTAAACCTTCTATTCTTCTTCATTATGCTAGAAGAATGAGCTCATTTAATTAGTGGATGATTCAACCTTCTGGTAAGTCTCTTAGCTTTGTATGTAATGATTATTCTTCTTCATTATGCTAGAAGAATGAGCTCATTTAATTAGTGGATGATTCAACCTTCTGGTAAGTCTCTTAGCTTTGTATGTAATGATTATTGAAGAGTAAGGATGTTAAAAGATGTAATAACAATAAGGTGTGAAAGGAAAGCCTTGCATGGGGGTCACATATATTTGAAACATTAGTAAATTATCTGTAATGGGGATTTTAATGGAAATTCCATGTTCTTGTAAGTAGTTGTTGTTGCTGTCTCGGGAAGCATGATTGATTCAAAAACTCGGGGTTTAGCTAAATGCGAGTCTCTGGTAAGTCTCTAGACCTGACTCTTGCATGTTATTTTCTAATGGTTTCTTGTATGGTTGATGGGCAAACCTCAGACAATGCTGAGTTTTATATAGTAATTAGACCATTGAAGAAAAGTTAGTAGAGATTTCTATGACTCATCGATGGAAAATTTAGAAATGACTAGGGACTAAATTGGAAATTAACAAAATTAAAAGATGATAAAAAATAAAAAGAAATTATCATCTTTTCTATTCATATTCTTCCCAATTTTTCTATGGAAACCCTAGGAGAGAGGAATAGAACTTTTTAAGCTTAAAAAAGGTATGAAATAAAGTCATGTTTTTAATGATTTTTACATTTTTAAAATTGGGATAGCCTAATCTTTCTATTTATGGGATTTATTTGAAAATATAACAAAGTGTAAGAACTTTTCCATGGATGAAAATGCTGGAAATTTAAAATTTATGGTAGAAAATGAAATATATTTAATAGATAAACAACTTTTACAAAGCAATTTTTCATGGAAATTTAATTTAGGGACTAAAATGAAAAAGTGGAAAAACCCATGTAAAATTCTAAAATTTGTGAAATGTGTGTAAAAATTATTATTAAATTTTGGTTAGGCTTGGAAAGAACACTAGATTGCAGGAATTTCATTTTTCGAGCCTAGGGACGAAATTAGAATTTTGAAAAGAGTAGGGGCAAAATAGTAAATTTGCCTAGGATGTAGTAGAATGCAATTGTATTTAAAATGTGATGAGTTAATAATTAAATTTGATTATATAGACCCGAAAATAACAACTACAAAATTAGATCGAGGGAAACAAAAAGTTTCAGATTAGTTGGAATTCAAACCCGAACGACTGTCAAGGTAAGTTCGTGTAACTTAATTTGGTACGTTAATATGTTTGAATTGAATTGTGTGATTGTGATAATATGTATGTGATGATATACATAATGAAATAATTATAAGTTGGAAATATTGATAAATTATCATGTCTCGATTGAATATTGAAATCTGATGGATTATGGTGATTTCTTGAAACAAGTATAATATGGAAAAGGTTACAAATAAGATTTACCCCAGACGGGTAATCCTGAATTTAAGCCTCTCGAGCACATGTTATAGATTGGGTTTATCTCGAATGGGTAACCCTAATTAAGCTCTTTAGAGCACAGGACACTAATAGGATTTAGCCTGGACTAGCAATCCTAAATGGCTCTTGTGAACGTCGGTTGAAAATTGGGATTTAGCCTGGACTGGTAATCCTGCTGTAAAATATGTAGCTCAAGAGAGTGCTCTTCGAAATTATGCCCAATGGGTTATAATGAATACAAATTGATGGATAATTCATATGTATACCTTATGTACATCACCTGAATGTCCATCAAAATTTCATTAGTTCAACAAAAAGACTCTCGAAATATATAAAGGTGGAATTAATAGAAGTTTGTATATAATGAGCTCATTTATGTTTATTTGATATTTATATGATGTTATGTGACTAACTTATTTGATTAAGTGTATTTGTTTAGGTGAACTACCTAGAATGGAAGAAATCTATGTTTATGTATGCTAGTTTGAATAGACATAACTGGTAAGTTTATTTTCCGTTATACGAACTTACTAAGCATGAAAATTCTTACCCCGTTTAATTTTCCCTTGTTTTATAGTGTTCGTAAGCTCGCGAAGGTTGGAGGATCGTTCGGAGCATAATTACACTAGCCACTATCACCTTTTTGGTATACTTAGAAATCTCATTTTGGTATAATGGCATGTATAGGATTAGTTGGCCAAATGATGACTTGTAAGTGATGTTTTATAATCTAGCCATTGGAATGACTAGTAATTATTTAATTTGGTATGTTATATATAACATACCAAAGTTGGGCCTAATAGGATTGGGCCCATTGGGCTTTACGCGTAGGAGCGTTTAAAATTTTTGGGAATAAGAGAATGGCTTTAATGCAAGTTGGATCTAGTAGGAGCATACCTGGTTGGCATTGGGCATAAGAGTGCTCAGAGCATGGTTTTGCAGCTTCAGATTCCTATCAAGTGTGTACTCTCTCTACTATAGTTGTAAAGCAGAAAATGCCGATAAGTCGGTCACACGGCGATGGTAGCGACACGAGCTTGCAAGCGCACGTGTGGGGTTTCAACGCGATAGTTGAGGCCATCAGTAGTGTTCTTGTGGGTTTAGGCTATTGGGCCACGATGGCCTAAAAGGGGCCAAGTGGGCTCAATGGGCCGGGGGGCCAATATGAGTAAATTGTATGATTGAGTAGTAGATAGGGAACTAGACTATGTTAATCTCATATATGTGGCTAGGTTTGGGCTAAATGGGCCACACGAGTGTGTGGGCCAACTTGGGCTGAGAATGGGCCTTAGGCCCATTCACATCATTATCTCTGTTTAGAATATTTGAGTCGTTCGAGGCGACAGTGGACCTTCTCTTGGGTCGTTAATACCCATGGTTTGTGAAATTTTCGAAATACCCTTGGTTTGTGAAATTATCGAAATACCCCTGGTTTATAAAATTTCTGAAATACCCCTGGTTTGTGAAATTACCAAAATACCCATGGTTTGCAAAATTACCAAAATACCCCTAGTTTACAAAATTATCGAAATACCCCTGGTTTATGTAATTATCGAAATACACCCAATTTATGAAATTACTAAAATATCCTGGTTTGCAAATTTATCGAAATACCTCTAGTTTACAAAACTACCGAAATACCCTCAGTTTGTGAAATTACCAAAATATCCCTGGTTTGCAAAATTATCGAAATACCCCTGGTTTGTGAAATGATGGAAATACCCCGATTTGCAAAATTACCATTTTACCCATAAATAATAAAATGACCGTTGTACCCTCGTTGTAGTACTAATGTTGTCTGTGTTAATTGTATGATTGATTATGTTCGAGATGCACTGAATACATGGATTAGTTATGAGTAGAATTACTGAATTACCCTTGGTAGGTAAATTATTGAAATACCCTCGGTAGGTAAAATTACCGTTATACCCTTTGGGGTTGATTAGCGTGATTGTGTGTAACTTCTCACACCATCTATAATGTTGTGCTAATGTAATATTATATTCTGTTAAATGCCAAACCTCGGTATGGCTAGTGAGTTGCCCTTTGAGGGTAAAGGCGAGACATCAGGTTAGTGATTTCCATTACATCAAATAAATGGTTTTGAGGAGATGACATGATATATGTTATGAGCATTCTATACATGCAAGCCGAAACCTGTTGTATTTGTGCATTAACGTTATTATGTTTTCATGGGATTGACATTATGTTACTAAAGGGGAAGTGTTCTGGTGGCTCTGCCACGATCTGTTGTAGTGGGTCTGCCACGATCTGTTGTAGTGGCTCTGTCATGATCTGTTCTGGTGACTATGTCACGATTTTCACGATGAGTAGCTAACTGTAGCATGACTGCCATCGATGGTGTGTAGCGGTGAGGGTTGATTGTAGAAATCTTCATTGGTGTGATTGGCAGGTACGGGTGGTGTGTAGCGGATGGAAAATTAGGTTGGGCTGGGTTTGCATCGCATTGCATACATGATCCGTTGTGACATATGATATGGGTTAAGGCTCAACCGAGGCTATTTTGGGCTAAGGCCCAATTACCACCGTTACTGTAATAGGCTTCGGCCCGGATTGTTGTGATGCATGTTCTTACCGATGAGGGTTGTGTATACTGAGTTTTCGTAAACTCACCCCTTTTTTTTATTAAATGTTTTAGGTGATTCCCAGCGATTAAGGATTGGGAGCCGTGGAGGACTCGAGGGTGGCTATACATCGAAGATACTGCTCATGAACTTTAGCAATTTCAATTTTTTCCTTTTCTTTTAGATTATTTATTTTGGGTTAATGTTTTGTAATAATGCCATTGGTTTATTTTTTCTAAGTTTTCATTTATAACTGTTAAACTTATAAATATGGGTTTTTTTTTTTAAACTTTAGCAATCATTTTCTAAAATATCATGTTTACGCAACGATGCAAGTTCAACTTTCATGACAGAATAGGTTTTCAAAATAATAACAACTTTTAAGCAGTAATTTAGTAAATCACGTTTTTCTCAATCAAACAACGAACTCGGAGTTTAAAAAATCTGATAAAACTTTTCTAAACAATTGCTTAGCTTTTCAACTTCCTTCAATGTGACACGCCGGATTCAAGCCTAACTTCTAGGCCGGGTTTGGGTGTTACAATTAAGGTATCAGAGCCTAGGTTACAAAACTCGACTATGGAATGGGTTCAAAAAAATGTTTTTTCAAAGTTATTTGAAATTTGGTTTTAAAAAAGTATCTTTATTGGAAGTATGACACTCGAGTCTTTGGCACCAAATTCGTAAGTCCCCTTACTTATTATTATATTCTATAATGACTGTAATTATTCTGTGTATGTTTTGGATGTGATTTTAAATGGAAAATTTTTAAGTATGAGTGTTAAATATTTGTTTGCTTCTGTATTAGATATTTGGTTGCGTGAAAATGTTCCAAGCTTAAGTTAGAAAGTGTATTACTATTTTAGAATCAGAGTACGCAGTGTGAGTGTAGTGTTGTATGTTAGGATGTGCGACTGCTTTATAACTGGAAATTTTGAGGAAAAAATTTCTTTAAGGAGGGTAGATTTGTAACATCCCAAAGTTGGGTCTAGTAGGATTGGACCCATTGGGCTTTAGGCGTAGGAGCGTTTAAAATTTTTGGGAATAAGAGAATGACTTTAATGCAAGTTGGATCCAGTAGGTGAGTGATTTTGGAAGGTTAGTGGGCTTCTATGAAGTCCCGGGTTCAAGTTAGACCTTAGGAAAAATTTTGGTTTTGGGTGAATAAAACCCTAGGAGTTAGTAGTAGGCTTTAAGAATAAAATGTGGGAAAATGACACAAGTGGAGTGTGTGGTGTAGTGGCAAAGTGACTCCACATAAAAGACAACGGGGTAACGTCACAAGGAAGGAAGGAGGTCCAAGGTACAAGTCTTGGTTTTGCATTTTGGATTTCTTTTTAAATGTACTCTAGAATTTTGCCATAGGGTTATATTTAGTTACGCATGGTTTTAGACACAAGAGGAGCTTGTGGCTTAGTGGCTAGTGGCATGAATTGGCTGATGGGAGAGCTTGGGTTCGAATCTCATGGGAAGCAAGGGAGTATTTATTTTACGGATTGGACGGGAAGAGTTTGAGTTGGATTTAAACTCTACTGACGGAGGGATCCCACATCGGAAAGATACGAAGAAGGAAGGTAAGAAGCTAGCTATATATAGAGCTGCCTAGGAGGAGAAGGAGCATACCTGGTTGGCATTGGGCATAGGAGTGCTCGGAGTGCAGTTTAGTAGCTTCAGATTCCTATCAAGTGTATACTCTCTCTACTATAGTTATAGAGCGGCAAATGCCGCTAAGCCGGTCACACAGCGATGTTAGCAACATGAGCGTGCAAGCGCATGTGTCGAGTTTCAACGCGATAGTTGAGGCCATCAGTAGTGTTCTTGTGGTTTTAGGCTATTGGGCCACGATGGCCCGAAAATGGCCAAGTAGGCCCAATGGGCCTGGGCCCCATATGAGTAAATTTTATGATTGAGTAGTAGATAGGGAACTAGACTATGTGAATCTCATATATGTGGCTAGGTTTGGGATAAATGGGCCACACGAGTGTGTGGGCCTACTTGGGCCGAGAATGGGCCTTAGGCCCATTCGCATCATTATCTCTGTTTAGAATACTTGAGTCGTTCGAGGCGACAATGGACCTTCTGTTGCGTCGTTAATACCCTTGGTTTGTGAAATTTTTGAAATACCTTTGGTTTGTGAAATTCCCGACATACCCCTGGTTTGTGAAATTTCCAAAATACCCCAGTTTGCAAAATAACCAAAATACCACTGGTTTACAAAATTACAAAAATACCCCTGGTTTGTAAAATTTTTAAAATACCCCTAGTCTATGAAATTACCAAAATACCCCTAGTTTGTAAAATTACCAAAATATTTCTAGTTTATAAAATTACCGAAATACCCCAGTTTACGAAATTACTGAAATACCCCCGATTTGTAAAATTACCAAAATATCCCTAGTTTGTAAAATCACTGAAATACCCCTAGTTTGCAAAATTATTAAAATACCCCTAATTTGCGAAATTATCATTTTACCCCTACACAATAAAATAACCGCTGTACCCTCGTGGTAGTACTAATATTGTCGGTGTTAATTGTATGATTGATTATTTTCGAGTTGCACTGTATACATGGATTAGTTATGAGTAGAATTATCGAATTACCCTTGGTAGGTAAATTACTGAAATATGCTCAGTAAGTAAAATTACCATTATACCCTTTGGGGTTGATTAGCATGATTGTGTGTAACTTCTCACACCATCTATAATGTTGTGCTAATGTAATATTATATTTTGTTAAATGCTGAACCTCGGAATGGCTAGTGAGTTACCCTTGCCCTTGGAGGGTAAATGCGAGACATCAGGTTAGTGATTTTTGTTACATCAAATAAATGGTTATGAAGAGATGACATGATATACATTATGAGCATTCTGTACATGCATGCCGAAACCTGTTGTATCTGTGCATTAAAGTTATTATGTTTGCATGGGATTGGGATTATGTTACTAAAGGGGAAGTGTTCTGGTGGCTCTGCCACGATCTGTTGTAGTGGCTCTGCCATGACCTATTGTAGTGGCTCTGCCACGATCAGTTTTGGTAACTATGTCACGATTCGGCGATGAGAAGCTAACTGCAGCATGACTGCCATCGATGGTGTGTAGCGGTGAGGGTTGATTGTAGAAATCCCCATTGGTGTGATTGGTAGGTACGGGTTGTGTGTAGCGGATAGAAAATTAGGTTGGGCTGGGTTTGCATTGTATTGCATACATGATCTGCTGTGACATATGATATGGGTTAAGGCTGAATCGAGGCTATTTTGGGCTAAGGCCCAATTGCCACCGTTACTGTAATAGGCTTTGGCCCAGATTGTTGTGATGCATGTTCTTACCGATGAGGGTTGTCTACACTGAGTTTTCGTAAACTCACCCCTTTTTTATTAAATGCTTCAGGTGATTCCCAGCGATTGAGGATTGGGAGCTGTGGAGGACTCGAGGGTGGCTATACATCGGAGATACTGCACATGAACTTTAGTAATTTCGATTTTTGCCTTTTCATTTAGATTATTTATTTTGGGTTAATATTTTGTAATAAGGCCATTGGTTTATTTTTTCTAAGTTTTCATTTATAATCTTTGAACTTATAAATCTGAGGTTTTTTAAACATTAGCAATCATTTTCTAAAATATCATGTTTACACAACGATGCAAGTTCAACTTTCATAACAAAACTGTTTTTCAAAATAATAACAACTTTTAAAAGGTCATTTAGTAAATCACGTTTTTCTCAATCAAACAATGAACTCGGAGTTCAAAAATCTGATAAAACTTTTCTAAACAATTGCTTAGCTTTTCGACTTCCTTCAATGTGACACGCCAGATTCGGGCCCAACTTCTAGGCCGGGTTTGGGATGTTACAATTATGGTATTAGAGCCTAGGTTACAAAACTCGACTTTGGAATGGGTTCAAAAAATGTTTTTTCAAAGTTATTTGAAATTTGTTTTAAAAAAAAGTATTTTTATTGGAAGTATGGCACTCAAGTCTCCGACACCAAATCCTTAAGTCCCCTTACTTATTATTATATGCTATAATGATTGTAATTATTCTGTGTATGTTTTTGATGTGATGTTTAAATGGAAAATTTTAAGTAAAACTGTTAAATATATGTTTGCTTCTGTATTAGATATTTGGTTGTGTGAAAAGGTTCCAAGCTTAAGTTAGAAAGTGTATTACTGTTTAGAATCAGAGTGCACAGCGTGAGTGTAGTGTTGTAGGTTAGGATGTGCAACTGTTTCTATAGATGGAAATTTCGAGGATGAAATTTCTTTAAGGAGGGTAGATTTGTATCATCCCAAAGTTGGGCCTAGTAGGATTGGACCCATTGGGCTTTAGGCGTAGGAGCGTTTAAAATTTTTGGGAATAAGAGAACGGCTTTAATGTAAGTTGGATCTAGTAGGTGAGTGATATTGGAAGGTTAGGGGGTTCTATGAAGTCCCGGGTTCAAGTTAGGCATTAGGAAAAATTTTGGTTTTGGGTGAATAAAACCCTAGGAGTTAGTAGTAGGCTTTAAGAATAAAATGTGGGAAAAATGACATAAGTGGAGTGTGTGGTGTAGTGGCAAAGTGGCGCCACATAAGAGACAAGGGGGTAACGCCACAAGGAAGGAAGGAGGTCCAAGGTACAAGTCTTGGTTTTACATTTTGGATTTCTTTTTAAATGGACTCTAGAATTTTTCCATAGGGTTATATTTAGTTGCGCATGGTTTTAGACACAAGAGGAGCTTGTGGCTTAGTTGCTAGTGGCGTGAATTGGTTGATGGGAGAGCTTGGGTTCAAATCTCATGGAAAGCAAGAGAGTATTTATTTTACGGATTGGACGGGAAGAGTTTGAGTTGGATTTAAACTCTACTGATGGAGGGATCCCACATCGGAAAGATACGAAGAAGGAAGGTAAGAAGCTAGCTATATATAGAGCTACATAGGAGGAGAAGGAGCATACCTAGTTGGCATTGGGCATTGGAGTGCTCGGAGCGCGGTTTAGCAGCTTCAGATTTCTATCAGGTGTGTACTCTTTCTACTATAGTTGTAGAGCGACAAATGCCGATAAGCCGGTCACACGGCGACGGTAGCCATACGAGCGTGCAAGCGCATATGTAGGGTTTCAACGCAATAGTTGATGTCATCAGTAGTGTTCTTGTGGGTTTAGGCTTTTAGGCCATGATGGCCCGAAAGGGGCTAAGTGGGCCCAATGGGTCGAGGGCCCATATGAGTAAATTGTATGATTGAGTAGTAGATAGGGAACTAGACTATGTGAATCTCATATATATGGCTAGGTTTGGGCTAAATGGGCTACACGAGTGTGTGGGCCTTCTTAGGTCGAGAATGGTCCTTAGGCCCATTCGTATCATTATCTCTGTTTAGAATACTTGAGTCGTTCGATACAATGGTGGACCTTCTGTTGGGTCGTTAATACCCTATGTTCGTAAAATTTCTGAAATACCCTTGGTTTGTGAAATTACAAAATACCCCTGGTTTGTAAAATTTTGAAATACCCTTGGTTTGCAAAATTACCAAAATACCCCTGGTTTGCAAAATTACCAAAATACCCCTAGTTTGTGAAATTACCAAAATACCCCTGGTTTACAAAATTACCAAAATACCCCTAGTTTGCAAAATACAGAAATACCCCTAGTTTGTGAAATTATCGAAATACCCCAGGTTTGTGAAATTACCAAAATATCCTTGGTTTACAAAATTACCAAAATACCCCTGGTTTGCAAAATTACCAAAATACCCCCGATTTGTAAAATTACCGTTTTACCCTTAAATAATAAAATGACCGTTGCACCCTCGTGGTAGTACTAATGCTTTCGGTGTTAATTGTATGATTGATTAGGTTCGAGATGCACTGCATTCATGGATTAGTTATGAGTAGAATTACCGAATTACCCTTGGTAGGTAAATTACTAAAATACCCTTGGTAGGTAAAATTACTGTTATACCCTTTGGAGTTGATTAGCGTGATTGTGTGTAACTTCTCACACCATCTATAATGTTGTGCTAATGTAATATTATATTCTGTTAAATGCCAAACCTCGGTATGGCTAGTGAGTTACCCTTGAAGGGTAAAGGCGAGACATCAGGTTAGTGATTTCCGTTACATCAAATAAATGGTTATGAGGAGATGACATGAATACCTTATGAGCATTCTATACATGCATGCCAAAACCTGTTGTATCTGTGCATTAAAGTTATTATGTTTGCATGGGATTGGGATTATGTTACTAAAGGGGAAGTGTTCTGGTGGCTCTGCCACGATCTATTGTGGTGGCTCTACCATGATCTGTTGTAGTGGCTCTGCCACGATTTGTTCTGGTGACTATGTCACAATTCTGACGATAAGCAGCTAACTGCAGCATAACTGCCATCGATGGTGTGTAGCGGTGAGGGTTGATTGTAGAAATCCCCATTGGTATAATTGGTAGGTATGGGCAGTGTATAGCCGATGGAAAATTAGGTTGGGCTGGGTTTGCATCGCATTGCATACATGATCTGCTATGACATATGATATGGGTTAAGGCTCAACCAAGGCTATTTTGGGCTAAGGCCCAATTGCCTCCGTTACTATAATGGGCTTCGGCCTGGATTGTTGTGATGCATGTTCTTACCAATGAGGGTTGTGCACACTGAGTTTTTGTAAACTCACCCCCTCTTTTTATTAAATGTTTCAGGTGATTCCTAGCGATTGATGATTGAGAGCCATGGAGGACTCAGGGGTGGCTATACATCAGAGATACTACTCGTGAATTTTAGTAATTTTGATTTTTACCTTTTCTTTTAGATTATTTATTTCGGGTTAATATTTTGTAATAAGGCCATTGGTTTATTTTTTCTAAGTTTTCATTTATAAATGTTAAACTTATAAATACGGGTTTTTAAAAACTTTAGCAATCATATTCTAAAATATCATGTTTACGCAATGATGCAAGTTCAACTTTCATAACAGAACAGTTTTTCAAAATAATAACAACTTTTACATGGTCATTTAGTAAATCACGTTTTCCTCAATCAAACAACAAACTCGGAGTTCAAAAATCTGACAAAACTTTTCTAAACAATTTCTTAGCTTTTCAACTATCTTTAATGTGACACGCCAGATTCGAGCCTAACTTTTAGGCCGGGTTTGGGGTGTTACATTATAAGTTATCTCATGTTCAATGCTTATATGCTAAATGTGGATGAATAGAGTATGTCTATATTTTCACTAAAAGTATGATTATAATCATGAATTGCATGTGATATTACGCCATGATAGATGTTAGTTTAGGCTTGGTTTCAATGCTTTATTTGGTTGGTATATACATACAATTATTAGTGTAGGTTGTGAGAAAAATTTGGTAAGAAAATGAAGCTATGAAATGGCTTCATTTTTTCCACACGGGTTGACACACAGGCGTGTGTCTAGGCCGTGTGTCAAGTACATGGGCGTGTAGCCAGGATGTGTGTCCCCTGCACCTTAAATTCGAGAAAATAGAAGGCTCAAAATTAAGCACACGAGCAGAGACACGGGCATGTGTCTCAACCGTATGGGAGACAGGGCCTAGAACACAGGCATATGTTTTGGCCGTGTGAAACCTGCACCTAATTCAAATTAAATTAATTATCCACACGGCCTAGCACATAGGCGTGTGGCATGGCCGTGTAGCACAAGTCAGAGAGCACTCTAAATTGAACATGGCCGGTAGCACGGGCGTGCCCCTTAGACCACACTGGCGTGTGAGCCCTGCACCTTAGAAAAATTTTGTAACTTTGCAAAAAATACATAGAGCTTCTGATTAAGTCCCAGTTAGATTCTAATACTCGTTTTGGGCCTCGAGGGCCCATTCAAGGGACATATGGTAAAATTTTGGGTCTGAATGGTATTTTAATACAAATTACATGGGAATATTCTGTGAACCCTAGTAATACTTCGTGACCCAGTTTGACGATGGATACGAGTTAGGGGTGTTACATTTAGTGGTATCAGAGCTACAGTTTAACCGATTCTCAGACTAACGTAGCTAGTACGAGTCTAGCTATACATGCCATTATATAAATCATGATAGTATGATACCTCTTGACCCATTTTAAATGTATTTTCATATAGTAATGTCTTCCAACCAAGCTCGAGATAAGTCTGAGAAAGCTGAGAGCACTGCTAAAGCTTTTATGCAATGAGAGGCAACCAGTAGTAGTAGGAGGCCCATGTCTGAGGGCCGTGAAGAGGAAAAAGTTGCCCTCTTTGGAATGATGGATGAATGGTTTAGTGAATATATGAGAACACGCCATGTTGTTCAACAACCTCCCCACCTGCTTTACAACCCGATGAAACACCACAGGGTACTGGACCCATTAGAATTGGTAAGGCTTCGGTTGATAAGATTAGAAAATATGGGGCTAAAGAATTTAGGGCTACGGCCGACGATGATCCAGAGAGGGCCAAGCTCTGGCTGGAAAATACTATTTAGGATCTTAATGAATTGTCCTATACTCCTGCCGAGTGTTTGAAATGTGTGGTATCCTTGCTGAAAGATATAGCTTATCATTGGTGGAAAACAATATCTTCTATTTTACAGTGAGAAAATATTACGTGGGACTTCTTCCAAATCGAGTTCAGAAAGAAATTTATCAGAGCTTCCTAGATCCGAAAAAGAAGGAATTTTTAGAACTCAAATAGGGAAATATAACAGTAGCCAAGTATGAATGAGAGTTTGTTAGACGGAGCAAGTATGCTACTGAATGGGTTCAGACTGAAGCTGATATGTGCAAAAGATTTAAAGAAGGGCTGAATGAAGACATTAAGTTGTTGATTGGGATTTTAAAATTAAGGGAATTTGCGGTATTGGCTGAAAGAGCCCACAAGGTCGAGGGATTAAGAAAAGAGAAAAAGCAAGCCGAAAGAGAAGCTCGAGTTCCTAGTAAAATATTTATGAGCAAGATGCAATCATCTGCCTCAAAGAAATCAAGAAGTTCCAAGAAGGTTCTGTCTCATCAGCGAGATATTCGAGAAAGGAAAGAAGTTCTAAACGCTCCAACCCAAGGTCTTCATCTCTACTAGAAACCAGTGTTGGGAATGTTGGAAACCCCAAGCCATGATGCAATGTCTGTAGCAGATTGCATTTTTGAGAGTGCTGGATGAGAAGTGGGGCATGTTTTAAATGTGGTTCTCTAGACCATTTCCTTAAAGACTATCCGGAAAGAGTTGAGAAAGATGTTGAACAGACCCCGAAGCCAAGTAATCCTATCTCGAGGGGTAGACCACCACTTTATCCCCGAAATGCCAGTGGTAGTCGTAGTGATGCAAAGGACTCAATAGCTAAATCTGAGGCACGGGCTCCGGCAAGGACATACGCCATACGTGCAAGGGAAGATGTCTCAGCAGCAGATGTTATCACTGGTACATTCTCTTTACTTGATACTGATATTATTGCTTTGATTGATCCTAGTTCAACGCATTCATATATATGCACAAAACTTGTGATTATTAAAAATATGATTGTTGAATTCACCAAATTTGTGGTTAAAGTTTCAAACCCCTTGGGTCAGCATGTTATGGTGGATAAAATCTGTAAGAATTGTCCGTTGATAATAGAGGGTCATTGTTTTTCGGCTAATTTGATGTTATTACCCTTTGATGAATTTGATGTAATATTGGGAATGGATTGGTTAACTCAACTTGATGCAGTGGTAAATTATAAATATAAATAAATTAAATTGAAGTGTCAAAATGGTGAGTTACTTTGAGTTGAATCTGAGAAACTGGATGGGTTATCTAATGTGATTTCAACAATATCAGCACAGAGATATATTAGAAAAGGGTATGAGGCTTATCTTGCTTATGTGATGGATACCAAAATTTTGAGTTGAAAATCCAATCTATGTCTGTTGCTTGTGAGTTTCTTGAGGTATTTTTAGAAGAATTACCCAGTTTACCACTAGCTAGATGCAACATCCCGGATTTGGGGTTATGCATTTAGTGCATAATTTAAGTGATAGTAGGCTTGGAGTGTGTTTGGATATATTTTAGGAGTTTTTGAGAACTTTAGAGGAAGGGGAAAAACTTTGGAAGATATTGGAATTTTAAGTGAAAAGGGGAAACTAGGCAAGAAGGCCTTAAAGGAAATTTTGTGGAGTTTAGGACACAAGAAATTAATTGGCAAAGTGGCTTGGGGCGCTAAGGTGCAAGGGGCTTGAGGAGGGAAAAGGGTCAGTCTTGAGGCGAGATGGGAGTGTTTTATTTTTATTTGTATTTTATTGCAAGAAGGAAGTTGGATGAAGACGGCTTTAAGGAAATATGAAGTGGTTTTGGACACAAAGAGTGCCTTGGTAAAGTGGCAAGGCGCCACTTAAGGGCACGAAATAACGCCAACAAGGGCGTTGGTTCAAACACGGTGGCGATAAGTAGTGTTTTATTTTGCTTTTAGCGTTAAGGGGAGCAAGGTGAAGGAGGTCTTAAAAGAAATTGGGGCGGTTTATATCACAAAAATGCTGGGTAGAGTGGCTTGGACGCTTGGAAAGGGAGCTTCGAAGGGCTGGGTTCGAGTCCGTAAGCGACATAAGAGTGTTTTATTTTTCCAAGTTGGCGCTAAGGGAGAAGAAGGCCTTAAAAAGAATTGTTGGGAGTTTATGGCCTAAAGGAGCTAGCAGCAAAGTGGCTGGTAGCTAGTGGTGTTTCCAGCAGGTCTGGTGTTCGATTCACGTGGGCAGCACAAGTTGTGGTTTTCTTTTGCTTTTACGTTAAGGAAGGGAAGGGAGAAGTTGGACGGCTTTGGTCTTTCAAATGGATAGGGATAAACACTGCTATTTCTTTTTTAATTTAGGCTAGAAGAATTGGATTAATATGATTTTATTTTATTTATTTTATTTATGGGAAGATGAGAGATAGATGTGATGGATAATTATTTATTTTATTAAAGTGAGAAATGAGAAGAGGATTAAGGGATTTGATAGGAAATAGTTAAGGGATTATTTCTAGTATTTATTTTAATATAGGATAATTATGGTTCTATTTAGATTAAATGAGATTTTATTTTAGATAGATAGATAAAAGATAATGTGATGGTTTATTTTATTTTAAATAGGTAGGATAATTGTGGATTAATTATTTTTGTGCAAGATAAAGAAGAGATGAATATGGATTTATTTTAATTATCTTGAATAAGTGATCAAGAGGTAAAATAGGAGATGGATTTGGAGTTTGATAAGAACAAGGATGTAGTAGCCGAATTCTTTATAAGGTGGAGTAATCATCCTTCATATCTTTTTCTTCTTTAACTTCTTTGTGTCGAAATTTAGTCTCTCCTAGTCTTCTTTTCTTTTTATTTTCTTTCAACCCCAAATCCTTTCTTTTTAATTCTTGAATAGATGACTACCCCATCTTCTTTTGAAAGCCATAGCCGAATATCAAGTACCCTTATTCCTATTCTTTTGTCGCAAGTCTCAAAAGCCGAAGATCAAGCGTTTTCTCTCTTTTGTCGAATACACTCTCTCTTGCACTTCAAACGGGTGATTGCGCAAGGGTTTCGAAAGGAATAAGTGGTGATTCGGGAAATAGGTAAGCTTGGTAAGTGACTTGTGATATTCGGCCATAGGCCACATTAAGAGTTCCAAGTGATGACCGACTATATATTATGGTTCTTAGGAGCAAATCGACAGGAGTTAAGAGAAGTCTTCGGGATTCTGATCCATCTCTGGTAAGGTTGATAAGTTATAGTTTATTCGATTAAGATTTAGTACATTATCATTTAATCAGGTTTTGATTAGTTATCATTAATGGATGCGAATACCAGTCAAGGAGGCCAAGGGGTAGTTCCTATCCCCAAGTTTAAAAGGAGAGCCATTTCATAGTTCGGGATTGGCCACGGGTGTGGACCAAATACGTAACAAGAAAGTAGGCAGATAGCAGTAGTCTCGCTTAGTGATAGCGTCAGTATCGAAAGCATAGTTCTCCAAGTTATCAGGTGTGTAGTTAGCCTACCGTTTTCCGGCTTTATGATTGTATGTGATATCTGTATGTTTGTTATGAATGTGCTAACTAATGCAGTGAAAATTGTGATATGGATACCCTTAAGGGGTACGACGATAATCAGGTTAGTATCAATTTGAATGTGATGTGATTATTAATATGTATAAGTAATGATGTGGTTGATGAAAATGCATGGCACTATTTTATGATTAAATGTGCATGGGTGGGATATGAAAGAAGGACAGGGTGTACTTCGAGTACGTGGTTTCATGAATGGCTCTGTGCCTCATCGTGATTGATATAGGCTATGTGCCATATCGTGGTTACTGATGGCTTTGTGCTCATCGTGTTTTTGATGTTAGCTTCGGCTACATCGTGGATTGACGTTGACTGAGGTCACGTTGTGGATTATTTGTGATTAAGTTCGCGTGGACGGCATTTGTTGCCATATTGGAGTGAAAAGGAAAGGGTGATTTAATAGTCCCCTGGTGTGTGGTAGGCTGGATACGGGGGTGTGTAGAGGATGGACCCTAGGCTGGGTTGGGCTTCATAATTGCATAACATGTGATATGAATATATGTGAAAATGGGCCAAGCCCAGTATGTGATATGGATTAATGTAGAAATGGGCTAAGCCCAGTATGTGGAAACATGTTGTTAATTACCCTATTATAAGAATGTGATATGGTTATGGGCCAAGCCTAATATGTGAACTCTATTGATGTGAATATGGGCCAAGCCCAATAAGTGAAATCCTGTGAATAAGTTGCATTAATATCTGTTATTGTAACACCCAAAACCCGGCCCATTAGTCCTGACCAGATCTGGTATGTCACGGAGTAAAATGATTTAAAATATTTTGAGTGTCTGGTGAAAACTTGTTAAAATATGGCTAAGGTATTAAAACGGGGTTTGATAAAACTCAGTTGGGATTATTTTCATAAATATGGTTGGGTTGATAAACCTTTTTAAAATGTTTGATCATGTACAATTTTAAAATTTGTCAAGGTTATAGTTGACTTGGTGTATTTTGTTACCCGATGGTAACATCTTTGAAAACCCGTAGAAGTTATTAAGTTTGAAAAAGTTACTTTTAACCGGTTCACTTAACATTTATAAAATTCATTTGTAATATAACATAAGTAAAATAAACCAATAAAATAAACATCCAAATAATAACTAGCGGCCTTATTACAACACAAAATAATAAAAAAAAGCTTGGAAAATAAATTAACTAAAACTGATTAAATAAGGTTCCAAATCTGAGAAACAAGCATGGCCGCCTCGAGTCCTCCCCAGCTCCATCTCCGTGATCTACTCATCTGCAAAATAGTATGGGAAGGGGTGAGTCACCAAGACTCAGTATGTAAATCCCCCACCCGAAAATGTAACTCATACACAAATCATTAATAAACATGCAAATATGCAACCCCTCTAACCATCCGTACTCCTTTAGCTACCCCGTGTGGTCAAAACCACTGGTGACTAGAGTCACAAATCAAATGATGGGGCCAACCCATCGTGTGGTCAAAACCACTGATGACCATAGGTCACAAAATATCATAATGTGGTCAAAACCACCGGTGTACCAAACCACTGGGACTTAGTCACAATTTAACAACAGTGTGGTCAAAACCACTGGTGACCGAAGTCACAATTAATCTGATGGGGCCAACCCATCTTGTGGTCAAAACCACTGGTGACAGTCCATAAAAATTATCCCCCTCCTCTCATCAATCCCACCATCATCATGCTTACATAACAATGATCATATAACATGCATTTATGTATAGCATAGCATTTAACAGCATGTGATGGCATACTCAAACATACATTATAGATCACAAAATAGGGGACTTACCCGGAATCCAATCTTATGCCCACAAGCAAATTACTAGCAAAAAGATTAAAAGGCAACAATATGGCAATGTTAATTAATAAAGTGTGTAAAGAGTTTTACACACCTGTTACTAACGCGAATCCTAGATCCCAAAGATTCGATCTACGATGCTAGATCCTTGACCCTATAATCGGCCAACAACAGGGTTAGGGACTTAGGCCTATTCGGCCAAACCAAAGAATCCCGAAGGATATGTCGTACTCAAAATAACACTCACCTTGGTTACGGATTTGGTCTCCTACCAAAATCCCGAAACTATGCTTGTTCCTGAAATCGTTGAATCCATATATGACATATGTTAGTTTCAACTTTAGGCACTAATTCTTAACAAATGGCCTTTGGTCGAATCTTACTAATCACTTACCAAACTTACTGAAAACCTGAGATCGTCACTTGACATGTCGAGATCCCTACCAAAACACTTGTTAGAATCGGCTTGCACATTGACATATAATCAAGGCCTTATGGCCGAATGTTACGTACCACCCTATCTTAGGAAAACAAATCCCGAAGGCTTCCTTCAATCTACTATGGCTTCCCTACAATTGATTTAAACACATTATTATGAATCACAGGCCATTCGGCCATAACCATAGATCCTGAACCAACCAAAGAAAATCATTCGGCCATGTCCACTTACCTCCTACCAACCGATTAAAAAAGAATCCCGAAAAGACACTTGTGCTCACTTGCTATTCGGCCAAAGTAGCTTTAATGGAGGAGAAAAGATTTCGGCAAAGGAGGGGAGTGGATTCGACTAGAGAGTAAGAAGGAAATAATGAAAAGGGTGATAGGGTTTGAAGATTTTTGGCACCAGTTGACTAGGGAGGATTCGGCCAAAAGAAAATCAAGAGGAAAAAAAAAAGAAAACTTGATGAATTTCGGCACCTTCTAGCTTATCAAAACCGAATGTAGATGGCCCCCCAAGGAGTCCCATAACCGGCCATCACCTCTCTTTTTGTGATAATTTCCATTTAATTATCACCCAAAAAGAATAACATTTATCTTCCATTTATCTCCTATCCACCTCTTCAACAACTAAAAAGAAAATAAACTACTAACACTACTCCTCCAGCCGAAAATATGTGCAAAAGTTTAAGCCTATCATTAACATATTAAGAGTCCAAAATCAAGCCATTACTCACTCTCCCACTCACGCCGACTTTCAAAAAGTTCGAACCCAGGACCTGATGGAGGCAAACTGCCGCAGCCCCCTCTCAACGCCCCATACCACTCTACCACCTTGACTTTCATCCTCTTAAACCTCACCTTTTAATTTTTAAAGCCTTCATACCCGGCCCCCTTTCCTTTAATGCCCCAAAAAGCCCAAAAACAAAATGCTTCCCCCTTGTAACTCCCACGACTCGAACCTCTCCCCCTTGAAAACTCCCTTGACGCTCCAAGCCAATCATGCTAATTAAATCCTTGTGTCATGTTCCTTCCGAAATTTTCCTTAACCCCTATCTCACCTAGCTCCCTTCTTTTAAACACTTTAAAAAGAAATTTTTAGTCCTAAGTCAGGCCTAGCTCAAGGTTATTTCTAGACCCTAGAACATGCTTAGCAATCATAATATTCATTTCTTCAAGCACACACATGGGAAAATAATTAAATTACAAACAACCCCTAATTCAGGATGTTACAGTTCTACCCCCCTTAAAAAGAATTTCAGCCTCGAAATTACCTGGATCAGAAGAGTTGGGGGTATTGTTGCCGCATCACATCCTCGGGTTCCCATGTGGCCTCCTCCGTACCATGGTTTCGCCATAACACCTCCACCAAAGGCACGGACTTCCTTCGTAGATCTTTGACATCTCGATCCAAGATCTGTACTGGCTCCTCCTCGAAAGATAAATTCGAGTTCACTTCAATTTCGCAACCGACACTACGTACGATGGATCCGATCGATAGCGCCTCAGCCTTGAAACATGAAAGACATCATGGATCTGGCTTAATTCTACCGGCAACTCAAGCTGGTAAGCCACCGGTCCCACACGTTTCAATACCGTGTACGGTCCGATGAATCTAGGGCTTAGCTTGCTCTTCCGACCAAACCTCAGCACCTTCTTCCAAGGGGATACCTTCAAGAAAACCTTATCACCCACTGCATATTCAACCTCTCTGCACTTAAGATCGGCGTAGGATTTCTGATGCCTTCTTAAGACGATCCCGAATTACTCTAACCTTATCCTCAGTCTCTGCTACTAACACTGGACCCAACACCCGACGTTCTCCTAGTTTCGTCCAGAATGTAAGAGTACGGCATTTCCGACCATACAGTGCCTCGTATGGTGCCATCTGAATACTCGCTTGATAACTGTTGTTATAAGCGAACTCAGCCAAAGGTAGGTACTCCTCCCAACTACCACGAAGTCCAAAACACAGCACCTTAACATATCTTCCAATACTTGGATGACCCTCTCAGATTGTCCATCAGACTGCGGATGAAAAGTCGTGCTGAAATTTAACTTCGTGCCTAACTCCTGATGTAAAGCCTTCCAAAATCTCGACGTAATCGGGGATCCTGATCTGAGATAATGGACACCGGTACTCCATGCAACCGCACTATCTCTGCTATATACAGCTTTGCTAATCTTTGAAGTGAGTAGTCAACCCTCACCGGTATGAAATGAGTCGACTTAGTCAACCGGTCTACTACCACCCAAACTGCATCTTTCTTACTGGGCGTAAGGGGAAGCCCACTTACGAAATCCATAGTAATCTCCTCCCACTTCCACTGTGGGATCTTTACTGGCTGCAATAGCCCCGATGGCAATTGATGCTCAGCCTTAACTTGCTGGCATGTCAGACACTTGCCCACTAACTCAGTTACTACCCGCTTAAGACTCGGCCACCAAAACTGCTCCCGTAAATCCTGATACATCTTACTGCTTCCCAGGTGCATAGCGTATGCACTGCTATGAGCTTCTCTAAGGATTCGCTGCCTCAACTCATCATCCTTAGGCATGCATACTCTCCCCTGAAAGTACAGCACTCCATCACTGCCCAAGCTGAAACCTTCGGCCTCACCATTTTGTACTCGCAACCTCCGAGTACTCAAAGCTTCGTCGGTCATCTGTCTTTTTTTAACCTCATTAATCCAGGATGGCTTTACTTGCAACTCTGCCAAAAGGCTCCCATCCTCATAGAGACTTAGGTGAGCAAACATTGCTCGCAAATCCGCTTACCACCTTCATTCGATTGCATCGGCTACCACATTAGCCTTCCCGGATGGTATTCGATTGAGCAATCGTGGTCCTTCAAGAACTCAATCCACCTCCGCGCCTCGATTTAAATCTTTACGAGTCGAGGTACTTCAGACTTTTGTGATCTGTACACTATCGACTTCTCCCCATACAGGTAGTGCCTCCAGATTTTCAAGGCAAAAACCACAGCAGCCAATTCCAAGTCATGTGTCGGGTAGTTACTTTCGTGAGGCCTCAACTGTCATGATGCATAAGCGACCACCTTCCTTCTTGCATCAGCACACACCCTAAACCAATATGCGATGCATTACAGTACACAGTGAATTCCTTCCCTGCCTCAGGCTGAATCAAGACTGGTGCTTCTGTCAAAATCCTCTTCAGCTTATCGAAACTCTCTTGCTGCTTCTCAGACCACACAAACGAAACTCCTTTCCTCAACAGCTTAGTCAACGGTGCTGCGATTAAGGAGAAATTTTCCACGAATCTCCTATAATATCCCGCCAACCCCAGAAAACTTTAAATTTCTGTAACAGACTTGGGTGGTTTCCACTCTAATATCGTCTCAATCTTACGGGGATCTACCCTAATTCCCTCGACTGAAACAACATTCCCTAGAAAGGTTACCTCTTTGAGCCAGAACTCACACTTACTGAATTTGGCGTACAACTGTTTCTCCCTTAGAACTTGCAGAACCACATGAAGATGTGCGTCATGCTCCTCTTCCAACTTTGAGTGCGCTAAAATGTCATCTATGAAGACCACGACGAACCGATCCAGATAGGGTTGGAAAACTCGGTTCATCATGTCCATAAACACAGACGGTGCATTTGTCAACCCAAAAGGCATCACCAAAACTTATAGTGGCCATACCGAGTACGGAATGCCGTCTTATGGACATCAGCCTCCTTCACCTTAAGCTGATGGTACCCTGACCTAAGGTCAATCTTAGAGAACACCGATGCCCCTTTGAGTTGATCGAACAGATCGTCAATCTTGGGCAATGGATACCGGTTCTTTATTGTCAACTTGTTCAGCAGCCGATAGTCTATACACATCCTCATTATCCCATCCTTCTTCTTGACAAAAAGCACTGGAGTTCCCCAAGGCGATACACTTGGTCGATGAACCCCTATCTAACAATTCCTAATCAGCCTTCAACTCTACCAATTCTTTCGGCGCCATCCGATCACGGAGCTATAGATATCTTGGCGCGGTTCCGCAATGATCTATACCAAATTCAACCTCACGGTTCGGAGGTAGACCTGGAAGTTCCTCTGGAAACACATCAACATAGTCCCTTACAGTCCGGACATCTCTCACAGCAACATCCTTAACTTCCAAAGCACAGACATGCACCACATATGCTTCACAACCCTTCCTCACCATCTTTTCTACCTTCAATGCAGAAACTAGATTAGATAGGTAATCTCTCCTTTTACTTATCATCCCCACATCATCACCTTCCACGGTCTTTATTACCATGTGCTTAGCTACGCAATCCAGGCTAGCCTGATACTTTACTAGCCAATCCATCTCGAGGATTAAATCGAACTCTCGGAACTGTAGTTCCATCAAGTCAGCCAAGAACACGACCCCTTAGAGTTCTAGGGGTACATTCCTATAGAGTTTACTTACTTCTACAGAGTGACCTAGGGGGCTTAATACATTCATCTTCCTAGAAGTAAGCTCAGAGTCTAGGTGCAGAGTTTCCACTATGCTACTAGCAATGTATGAGTGGGTTGAGCCAATGTCAATTAAAGTATTATAGGGTACACCAAAGATCAAGAACATAACGGTTATAATGTCCGGTGTGTCGCCCTCCTCTTGATGCCTCGCGACATAGACCAAACCATGTTGCTTAGCCTCAGTACAACCGGTACCTCCCCTCGATACCCCACGACCTCTGCCAGCACCATTACCTCCTATTCCTGCACCACGACCCCTCTGTGGCTGTTGGTTATCCCTCCTATTCGGTGCACGATCCTGACCCTCTGATCTCAGTCTAGCTGCCTTTTTCAGACAGTCTCTAACTCGATGCTCCATGGACCCACATTCAAAGCATCCCTGATTACCATTCCAATATTCCCCCGTGTGAGACTTTCCACACCGGGCACACCGTGGCTGCCATTGAGGATTAGCAGCAGTAGCAAGCCTAGCAGCTTGATCGGACCCACCAAACCTCGTTCTCTTCTGCTGATTACCAGTGAACCTTGAAGATCCAGAGCTCCTCTTATTCAAGTTCCTATCCTGATTCCGCCTAATTGATCGCTTTACCCTTTAGCAACCTTCGATTTCTCCACTAGGGCAACGAACTCCCATTCTTCTTTGTGGAGCTATCATCATCCTCACTCATCTCTCAAATTTCATCCTCGAATCTAACACGGCGTTCATGCTCAAGACCCACAATACCACGAGCATACCTACTCAACCGAGAATTCGGCCTCATACTCCGCCCATCGTCTTATTGCCTTGAACCAGTTCAAGAAAGCCTTCCGCACAGCATCCACGTAACTAGCTCCTATGTACTTCTTTTGATAGGCGGCCTTAAAGAATTCCCATGTGAGATCTTCCGCCATCGCTCCATCTCTTACAGTGAGCTACCACTAGTATGACTCATCCCGAAGCAGAGAGATGATACCCTTCAACTTCTCCTCAGCTGTGAAATCCAGGTCACCTATAATCCTTTCAGTAGATTCTAACCAATATTCCGCCGCACTGGGTGCCACTCCAGAAACTCCTCTAAACACCTCCGCTCTGTTAGCCCGGAGTCGTTCAATCACAGATTTTTGGGCTCCTGCACCCGCGCCTACTTCAGCAACTCGCTCCAATACTTGTAACACAGCTTGAGATACAACATCATTACCACCATTCTGATCTTGGAACTCAGTTTCCACCGCCGGTAGATCCGGCATCTCATTTCCAGACCCATGACCAGACCTTGCTGGCTCCGATAAGGTCATCCTACCTCTATCATGACCTCGCGACGGACGTCCACGACCTCTCGTACTCATTATTCTCGTTTGCGTTTATCTGTTTAAGTATTTTATGCATTAGCATTTCACTTGATTATTCGCGGAGAAATTTTATGATAGGAGTTTTAGGAGTGGTTCTTTCGTATCTTACATGCACACAGTCTTTCCATTCATTCATTCAAAGAGACGTTGTAGTTTTCATTGTGATTGTTTTTCCACTACCTAGGGGTATTTTCGTAATTTATCCTACAGGGGTATTTTTGTAATTTTTCAAAAATAAAAGTTCTCAGATAATTTGTCAAAAAGTATTTTGGAACTCTTAAGTTTTGGGGTATTTTGAAAAATTTTGAAATCCGGGGGTATTTCGGTAATTTTGGACCTCAGGGGTATTTCGGTAATTTTCACAAATCAGGGTGAATTTGTAAAATTTAATAAATTAGGGATATTTCATAAGTTGTAACACTTTGATGGTTCTTTTTGAGAATTGCATTTTTCCAAAACAGTGATGTTGCAAAGTTTTGAAAATCAGGGTTATTCTAGTAATTTTGTTGGTTAGGGGCAATTTTGTAATTTTACCACTAAGGGTATTTTAGTAATTTTTTCCATATCATGATTTCCGAAATTTGGTTCTAATTGATTTCACAAAAGAAGGATATTTTGAAAATTTTCTATTTGGAAATTTTTCATACAGAGGGTATTTTGGTAATTTACAAACTAGGGGTATTTTGGTCATTTTTCAAACTGAGGGTTATTTTGGTCATTCATTTTTTTTCTTTTTAAAAACAAGGTTTTAATTATTTCCAAAAACAAAACGGCTAGTCCCTTTCGGGTTTTAGTGATTAAGTTTAGCCTGTGAGTGTGTCGTCTCAGCTAAGATGAACCGTCACCACGCACCAGGTAGGATTCGAGTGAGTAGGAGGTGAGTCACTAGGACTGCTTAAATACTAGGCTCCCACTGAATCCAATCCTAGACATGCGTATAACGATTGCCACATCCCTTGCTTAGTGACAACTCATAGGGTTGTTTAGGGAATTATTAAATCTTATGTATTGTTTGTTGGGGTATGCTAGCCCTAGGGTTCAACAATTCTTATTCTAATATTCTACGTTCACCATTTACCCTTCTACCCCTAACAAATATTCACCAAACATAGATAGAATTACTTACCTAGGTGGATAGGTGCCGGAGACTCGGTACCATGCTGTTCAAGTAAAAAAAATAATTTCCCAAAGCATTTCAATAAGGCCTACTAATAAAACAAACATTTTGGGCCTTGGGCCCCCCACAGCCGAGTTTTGAATCGGGCTCTGATACCAAAAATGTAACACCTAAATCCGGCCCATTAGTCCTGACCAGATCTGGTATGTCACGGAGTAAAATGATTTAAAATATTTTGAGTGTCTGGTGAAAACTTGTTAAAATATGGCTAAGGTATTAAAACGGGGTTTGATAAAACTCAGTTGGGATTATTTTCATAAACATGGTTGGGTTGATAAACCTTTTTAAAACGTTTGATCATGTACAATTTTAAAATTTGTCAAGGTTATAGTTGACTTGGTGTATTTTGTTACCCGATGGTAACATCTTTGAAAACCCGTAGAAGTTATTAAGTTTGAAAAAGTTACTTTTAACCGGTTCACTTAACATTTATAAATTTCATTTGTAATATAACATAAGTAAAATAAAACAATAAAATAAACATCCAAATAATAATTAGCGGCCTTATTACAACCCAAAATAATAAAAAAACTTAGAAAATAAATGAACTAAAATTGATTAAATAAGGTTCCAAATCTGAGAAATAAGCATGGTTGCCTCGAGTCCTCCCAAGCTCCATCTCCGTGATCTACTCATCGCAAAATAGTATGGGAAGGGTGAGTCACCAAGACTCGGTGTGTAAATCCCCACCGGAAATGTAACTCATACACAAATCATTAATAAACATGCAAATATGCAACCCTCTAACCATCCGTACTCCTTTAGCTACCCTGTGGTCAAAACCACCGGTGGTCAAAACCACCGTGACTAGAGTCACAAATCAAATGATGGGGCCAACCCATCGTGTGGTCAAAACCACCGATGACCATAGGTCACAAAATATCATAATGTGGTCAAAACCATTGGTGGTACCAAACCACCGAGACTTAGTCACAATTTAACAACAAAGTGTGGTCAAAACCATTTGGTGACCAAAGTCACAATTAATCTGATGGGGCCAACCCATCTTGTGGTCAAAACCATCGTGACATCCATAAAATTATCCCCTCCTATCATCAATCCCACCATCATCATGCTTACATAACAATGATCATATAACATGCATTTATGTATAGCATAGCATTTAACAGCATGTGATGGCATACTCAAACATACATTATAGATCACAAAATAGTGGACTTACCCGGAATCCAATCTTATGCCCACAAGCAAATTACTAGCAAAAAGATTAAAAGGCAACAATATGGCAATGTTAATTAATAAAGTGTGTAAAGAGTTTTACACACCTGTTACTAACGCGAATCCTAGATCCCGAAAATTCGATCTACGATGCTAGATCCTTGACCCTATAATCGGCCAACAACAGGGTTAGGGACTTAGGCCTATTCGGCCAAACCAAATAATCCCGAAGGATATGTCATACTCGAAATAACACTCACCTTGGTTACGAATTTGGTCTCCTACCAAAATCCCACCACTATGCTTGTTCCTGAAATCGTTGAATCCATATATGACATATGTTAGTTTCAACTTTAGGCACTAATTCTTAACAAATGGCCCTTGGCCGAATTTTACTAATCACTTACCAAACTTACTGAAAACCTGAGATCGTCACTTGACTTGTCAAGATCCCTACCAAAACACTTGTTAGAATCGGCTTGCACATTCACACATAATCAAGGCCTTATGGTCGAATGTTACTTACCACCCTATCTTAGGAAAACAAATCCCGAAGGCTTCCTTCAATCTACTATGGCTTCCCTACAATCGATTTAAACACATTATTATGAATCACAGGCCATTCGGCCATAACCATAGATCCTGAACCAACCAAAGAAAATCATTCGGCCATGTCCACTTACCTCCTACCAATCGACTGAAAAAGAATCCCGAAAAGACACTTGTTCTCACTTGCTATTCGCCAAAGTAGCTTTAATGGCGGAGAAAAGATTTCGGCAAAGGAGGGAAGTGAATTCGGCTAGAGAGCAAGAAGGAAATAATGAAAAGGGGTGATAGGGTTTGAAGATTTTTGGCACCAGTGGACTAGGGTGGATTCAGCCAGAAGAAAATCAAGAAGAAAAGAAAAGAAAACTTGATGAATTTCGGCACCTCCTAGCTTATCAAAACCGAATGTAGATGGCCCCCCAAGGAGTCCCATAACCGGCCATCACCTCCCTTTTTGTGATAATTTCCGGCTTAATTATCACCCAAAAAGAATAACATTTATCTTCCATTTATCTCCTATCCACCTCTTCAACAACTAAAAAGAAAATAAACTACTAACACTACTACTCCAGCCGAAAATATGTGCAAAAGTTTAAGCCTATCCTTATCATATTAAGAGTCCAAAATCAAGCCATTACTCACTCTCCCACTCACGCTGGCTTCCAAAAAATAAAATGCCAATCTGCAGCTTCTTTGGTTCGAACCCAGGACCTGATGGAGGCAAACTGCCGCAGCCCCCTCTCAACGCCCCATACCACTCTACCACCTTGACTTTCATGCTCTTAAACCTCACCTTTTAATTTTTAAAGCCTTCATACCCGGCCCCCTTTCATTTAACGCCCCAAAAACCCAAAAACAAAATGCATCCCCCTTGTAACTCCTACGACTCGAACCTCTCGCCCTTGAAAACTCCCTTGACGCTCCAAGCCAATCATGCCAATTAAATCCTTGTGTCATGTTCCTTCCGAAATTTTCCTTAACCCCTATCTCACCTAGCTCACTTCTTTTAAACACTTTAAAAAGAAATTTTTAGTCCTAAGTCAGGCCTAGCTCGGGGTTATTTCTAGACCCTAGAACATGCTTAGCAATCATAATATTCATTTCTTCAAGCACACACATGGGAAAATAATTAAATTACAAACAACCCCTAATTCAGGATGTTACAGTTATGTGGGTAAATATGTGGTTTAACATGTGGGTGGAATTCAGTGGATTAATTACACACTGAGTCTGTATGACTCACCCAATTATTTATCAAACATCGCAGGTGATATGATGGTCGGACCGGGTTGGAGTGGATACGAGGTGGCCCATGCAGAAGACGTTTTGATTATTTCAATCAGTTTCTTATTAAGTGCTTTTGTTTAATTATTTATTGTAATGAGGCCCAGTTAAAGTATTTGAGCATTGTTCTTATGTCTAAGCTAAATGACGATTAAATTATTATTTGGAAATGTTTTTATTCATGGCAACTCATATTTTTTTTAAAGTATATTAAAGATTTGAATCCGGTATTTTTATAACAACTTAAGTTTTACTTAGAATGTTTTAAACTACAAAAATGTTTTTATCAAAGGCGACAAATTTTTAACGGCTTTTACTCTTAAGTAAGAATATTTTCAAACATTTTTCGAAGTGGCATTTCAAATTCGGTCGTAGTGAATGGGCCGGGTTTGGGGTGTTACACTGGAGAGGTGGAATTTTCTATAGACCTTGTACCAGGGACGGCATCAATATTGATAGCACCATATAGAATGGCTCCTACTGAATTAAAGGAGTTGAAAGTGCAGTTGCAAGAATTAATTGATAAAAGATTTGCTCGACCCAACTTTTCACCTTAGGGTGCACCGGTATTGTTTATAAAGAAGAAAGATGGATTATTGAGACTATGCATCGATTACAAACAACTTAATAAAGTCACAATAAAGAATAAGTACCAGTTGCCTCGTATAGATGACTTATTCGATCAATTAAAAGGTGTCACTGTGTTTTCAAAAATTGATCTACAATCTAGGTACTATCAACTATGGGTAAAGGATTCAGATGTGCCGAAGACAGCTTTCAAAACCATATATGGCCATTATGAATTTTGGTGATGCCATTCAGATTAACGAATGGCTGGCGGTATTTATGGATTTAATGAACAGAATTTTTAGACCATACCTAGACAGGTTCGTGGTTGTTTTTATTGATGATATTTTGGTTTATTCGGGATGAAAATGAACATGCTGAACATTTAAGAACTATATTGCAAACTCTGCATGAGAAGCAATTGTATGCCACGTTCAGTAAATGTGAATTTTGGTTAAAGGAAGTTAGTTTCATTGGATATGTTGCATCTGCAGAAGGTATTCGGGTGGACCCAAATAACATTTCAGCTATTGTAAGTTCAAAGCCACCGAGGAATGTTTCAAAAGTCTAAAGTTTTCTGGGGCTAGCCAGATATTATCGGAGATTCGTTAAACGATTTTCAATGATACCTGCACCTAATTCAAATTAAATTAATTATCCACACTGCCTAGCACATGGGCGTGTGGCATTGTCATGTGGGGCAAGTCAAAAAGCACTCTAAATTGGACACACCTGTGGCAAGGGCTTGTTCCAGGATCACATGGGCGTGCCCCTTGGACCACACGGGCGTGTGAGCCCTACACCTTAGAAAAATTTTGTAATTTTGCGAAAAATTCATAGAGGTTTCGATTAAGTCCCGTTCGATTCTAATACTCGTTTTGGGCCTCGAGGGCCCATTCAAGGGACAATAAGGTAAAATTTCAGGTCTGAATGGTATTTTAATACAAATTGTATGCGAATGTTCTGTGAACCCGGTAATATTCTATGACCCTATTCCGGTGATGGATATAGGTTAGGGTGTTACAAAACTTGTAGGGTATATTGACTTATACCACAAAGCCAAGTCACACGTCCGTGTGCTGGGCCGTGTGGAGCATATTGACTTGGTTTCTAATTAAACACCAGGGGACACACGGCCTTGACAATTGACTGTGTGTCACACATGCCTGAGACACATGCCCATGTCTCTGCCCGTATGGACAAAAATAGGCTATTTTCCAAGCCATCTTTCTCACCCAAATTTTATACACCTACACCAAACCAATTGGCACATAACATGGCCTAAATTGGCATTCAATCAATCTCAACCAAGCATAATTTATACCATTTCATTTCCAAAAACAACAAGGCACACATGTACCACAATATGCTATTCCATTCATGCCAGTTTCACATTATTCTATCACTTAAATATTCACTTTACGTAAATCACAAACAAGCCGTTCTCAATTATAACTATATGATACTCAAATTACCATTTCACAACAACCATTCACCATAAGCATTCACACAACAATTACTAAATGCATAACAAAGGCCATTTGCACACATATATATACACAACCAAATCAACCAAAATAAGCCAAGCCACATGGCCAAATATATAATAAACCATTCATTGTTTACAAGCCAACTCAAATGGCTAAATCCATTACCAAACTATACCAAAATGACCATAACTCCTATACATGCCATATACCAAATACATAAGTTCAAAAGTACCAAAGTGATACCTTGATAGTGTGATGAGATCTCCGACGACTCCCAAATCTGAGCTAGCTTCGGTAATCACTAAAAAACACGAAAAAGTAAATAGAGTAAGCTATAAAGCTTAATAGGCTCGTATAGTTGATAAGTAAAACTTACCATTTAATCATCATTCAAGTAATATAATATAGGGTAATTCAAAATCATGTAATTATATGGTTAACATATATTCAATCATGTAACTAATCAAGATCTCACAACTTTCATAGTTTCAATGCTCGTATAGTTTTCATACATACATGTACTGATACGTATATATTTTTTACCATTTCATGTCTTTGATATACCCGTTGAACCATTTGGAATACTATCGGATATTAAAAAAATCTCGCACCCTAAGTGCCATTACATAGCCGAAGCTATCTCAATCTCAGATCTCATATAATGCTCGCTCTCAAGCTATAAACGGGTCTGCTCACACAAGCTGACGGTCATGAGTAGCTACACGGTGCTGCTCACACAAGCTGATGAGAATCCGCAACACATGTCGGATAACTTAGCAACCGATAGGACATACGGACCAACACCCAAATCACATAACCCCTAATGACATGTCATTCGTATCCTAATCTAGTCCTAAGGTTCAATTGGGATTTCTCATTCCCAAATCTTCGTCGAACATTTTTGTACAATCATATTCATCAAAAATTGAAATATAATGCATTTAAAACACAATTATAATAATGCTTATTAACATACGAACTTACCTCGAATGCAAAAACGATGAAATGAGTCGATAAGTCCAACACTTTGTTTTCCCCCCGATCTATATGTAATCAAATTTAGCTTATTTAATTTTCATTCTATTCAATTTAGCCCAAAAATTAACTTATCAAAAATTTACACTTTTGCCCCTAATATTTCAACTTTTTTACAATTTAGTCATTAGCTCATAAAAACACAAATTCAAGCAATTAGATCCCTACCCATGCTAGTGAATTTCATATAAACCCATAGCAGCCCATATTTTTCATTTATTTCACAATTTAACTAGAAAATTTACAAATTTCACAATTTAATCCCTAATTAGCAATTTTATCAAAAATCACTTTACAAATGTTGCTTATCTAACAACAAGCATTCATTTTCTATCATCAAACATCAAAATACACCCATATTCATTAATTTAAAAACCTTAAACCTTTAACAATTTTGGAAATTAGTCCTTAGGCTAGCTAGATTAAACTGAAACTATTTCAAAAACATAGAAATCATTAAAAACGGATTAGAAATCACTCACCATTTGAGCCTGCAAGCTTGGTCGATCCTATCTATGGTTTCTCTAGGTTAAAACTGGTTGAAGAAGAAACTAAAAGGTGATATAATGTTTTGGTTTTATTTATTTTAACATAAATTACTCAATAATTAATATAACCTTTTAAAACATTAAAATTTTAACTTATACCAAGAAATTATCATCCTCTATCATAATAATGGGCTATTTATCACATAAGGACCTCCACTTTAATGTTCCATAGCTATTAGATTTTTAACTAATAGAACCCCACTTTTAAACTTTACGCAATTTAGTTCTTTTTTATCAAATTAAGCATTCAAACGATAAAATTTCTTAACGAAATTTTCACACAATCATACTATAATGTTGTAGGCATTAAAATAATAATAATATAATTATTTCAACGTCAAATTTATGGTCCCAAAACCATTATTCTGATTTGATTAAAAATGGGTTATTACAACTTTTCCCTCTTAGAAATTTTCGTCCCCGAAAATCTTAGCAGAAAAGAGGTTAGGGTACTATTTTCTCATAGCTTCCTAGGGCTCCTACGTAGCTTCCTCAATCCTGTGACATTTCCAAAAACCTTCACCAAAGCTATTTTCTTATTTCTTAACACTTTAACCTCTCAAGCTAAAATTCTGATTGGTTCTTCGCTATACGTCATATCAGGTTGAATTTCAATCTCTGCGGGAGAAATTACTTGTGACGGATCTAATCTATATTGACGCAACATCGAAACATGAAATACATTTTGAATCTTTTCTAATTCTAAAGGTAAAGCTAGTCGATATACCACTAGTCCTATTCTTTCAATAATTTCATACGGCCTAATAAATCGCAGACTCAATTTGACTTTGCACCCAAATCAAAGAATCTTTTTCGACAAAGATAATTTCAAAAATACTTTGTCACCGGTTTGAAATTCAATGTCTTTTTGTTTCAAATCCGCATACAATTTTTGTAAATCAGAAGCTGCTTTCAAACTGTCGCGAATTACTTTCACTTTATCTTCAGTCTCTCTAACCAAATCAACCCATGAATCTTTTTCTCACTATGCTCGGTCCAGTACAATGGAGTTCGGCATTTGCGACCATACAATGCTTCATACGGTGCCATCTTTATACTTGATTGAAAATTGTTGTTATACACGAATTCAACAAATGATAAATATTTTTTCCAATTGCCTTCAAACTTTAAAACACATCAAAGAAGCATATCTTCGAGAATCTAAATTACTTTCTTAGACTGACCATCGGTTTGGGGATGAAAAGCATCACTAAAGTGCAACCGCGTACCCAAAGTATCTTGCAATTTCTTCCGAAATCGTGACATAAACCCAGGATCTCTATCTGAAATAATAGAAACTAGTACCCCGTGTAATCTAACGATCTCAAAGATGTACAACTCAGCTAATCTATCGAGTGAAAAGTTTGTACGTACCGGAATGAAATGTGCAGATTTCATCATTCGATCAACGATAACCCAAATAGCATATTTCTTTTTCGGAGACAAGGGTAATTCCGATGCAAAATCCATTGTAACTCTATCCCATTTCCACACTGGTATCATTACAGGCTGTAATAATCTTGAAGGCATTTGATGTTCAGTTTTGACTTGTTGGCAAATTAAGCATCTCGACACAAACTCTAAAATGTGTCGTTTCACGCCCGACCACCAGTACAACTGTTTCAAATTATTGTACATTTTAGTACTCCTCGGATGAATAGATAAAAAACCACTATGTGCTTCATGTAGAATTTTTTGAATAAACTCGAGTTTCACGGTACACAAATTCTATTTCAGAATATTAAATAATCATTGAATCTGATCTGATACTCTAAATCAGTAGTTGATTCGCATTGCACTCTTTTTGCAACACCCCTTACCTGTGTTCGACTTCTGAACCGGGCACAAGGTACTACCGTACTCAACTCCTCAACCTTACAATATCAATCCATAAAAACTTGTTTCAAATTAAGACATTCATTCGAGACCATAATGTCCTTATTTTAGGTCTATGAGCTTGTATTCGGAATGGTTCGGGACAAAATCGAAAACTTTCGCACACTTAGAAATTTACTACTTAAAATAGGGCCACTCGCCCATGTGAAATGGAACACATCCATATGGGCAGGCCATGCGGTCACACATGCCTATGTGCTCTACCTGTAGTCGACACTGACTGGCATCACACAGCCTGCCACACGCCCGTGTGTCTGGCCCATGGTGAGCACTGACTTGCATCACACGGCCAATCACACGCCCATGTCCTTCAACCGTGTGGTGGAATAAATTCCAAATTTAGGTGCACACTTTGCACGGCATGAGCACACAACCAGGTCCATGGCTGTGCCTTCCACATGGCTGAGACACACGGCCGTGTCTCTACCCGTGTGTTTACTAATGAGCATACTAACTTGTAAACCTACCATGCAAGGGGACACAATGCCAATCAATACGCCCATAGGGCTGACCGTGTGTCACACATGGCCTAGACGAACGCCCGTGTGTCTACCCGTGTGGACATTTGAAAGGTTATTTACCAAGCCAAATGCCACCCTATACAGGAAGCATACTTATACCAATTCAATCCAACATAAATCATAACCATAAAGCACTTCTGAGGACTCAACATCAAGACATCCACACAAGCATACACTTAATGAAATTCATCATCATTGAATATATGTAAACTTGTCAAGTATTGGCCCAATTCTAGTGACCACTTACAAAATGAATTTTGATAATATAAATAGCCAACACTTTGGCTAACAAATATGAAATAACAAAATGACCATGTCCTATACATGCCATAGTCAAAATGAATCTAACTTTGCTATACAAAGAGTAGTCGATAGTGTGATTTCCAAACTCCAACGTTCCACGAATTCTCGAGCTAACTTGGCAATACTACAAGGAAAAGGGAAATGAGAGGGGTAAGCATAAAGCTTAGTAAGTTTGCATGAAATAAATAGCAACATAAAGCTCATAATATCATTTATCCATTGCATTGAATGAAAACACAAGTCTTAAGCTCATTTCCATAACTTACTCATACTTACTCTTACCAATTACAGATCATGCCACATATCGTGAACCATTCTCGTGAATTACTCACATAACCTGTATCATTTCATCACTTGGACTTACCATTAATCTCATCTCTGTCATAAGCTTAACTATTTATTACATTGAATCACTTGGGATATTCAAGGATATATGACCATCCTCATTCAAGTAATTACGACTCCAATGCCACATCTCTGGTGTGGTCTTACGTGGGGTCACTTCTAGATGTCGATGCCATATCCCCGATATGGACTTATACGAGATCTCATTTCGATTGTCGATGCATATCTCACATATGATCTTGTATGATTATTATATTTGATGTCGATGTCATATCCTAGATATGGTCGTATATGGGAGGTCAATTTGGTGCCGAGGCCATGTCCTGGACATAGTCTTATACGGGACATTATACATCTCAAGTCTTGATGATATTGTTCTCTCATTTATTTAAGTCCAACTGGGACTTCAACATCACAATTCTCATCATTTTCTCATACATCACCATTATTCAAATTCATAGACATATCATACATCTTCACAAATATCAAACATTTAAAATCATACTAACATGTCATTGAACTTATTACGCATAAACTTATCTCGATTTTAAAATAGGCTAGATTGCCGTCCTAGTCTGCTACTTTGCCCTTTCCTCAATCGAGGTTAATTCTTCGCTCTTCTAGATCTATAATAACAATTTATCTCATTTAATTGCCACATTAATAAGTACATTACAATAATCATAATTTTGGCAAAATTACCATTTTGCCCTTAAGCTTCCACAAAATGACCATTTTACCTCTAGGCTCGAAAACCAATTCTAATCAAATTTCTTTATTTAACGATCCTAGGTGAACATTTATTACTCTTATGGCAAACCACAATACTCATTATTTCACACATTTACCTCTTATTATAGAACCTTTACAAAAAGGTCCTATTATGTGTTTTCATAGAAACACTCTTTACAAAACTTGTTATCTAATTACTAAGACTCATTTTCTTCCATAAAAATGAAACAAAAGCATAATTGCTCACATGGAAAAGCTCTAAACTTTCAACCATTTTGCAAAATAGTCCCTCTTTAGCTAGCTTAAGCTTTAGGGGTTCTAAAAGTACAAATATTATCAAGAAAAATCACCAAAGTCACTTACTATCAAAGGTGAGAAGTTGCTGAAAATTTTGAGCTCTCAAACCCCTATTTTACTTGTATTTTTTGGTAGAGGAAGATGAGTGAATAGAAGGATATCATCTTTTCTTTATTTTATTCTATTTCATCAATTTAATCCACCTTTTAAACCCACTTTCACTAATTTTGACATTCTTTGTCCCCCTATAGCCGGCCATGACATTTAGAAACGTCTAATTGCACATTAAAGGCCTCCAATTACAATTCCATGGCTATTAGTCACCTTTAGCTTATAAAATAGAACTTTTGCACTTTATGCGATTTAGTCCTTTTTTGCGATTAAGCATAAAATTGCTAAAATTAAAGCACTAAAATTTTCATGCACCTATATAATCATGCTATAACTCATAAAATAACATTAAAATAATTTTCTCCGACCTTGGATTAGTGATTCAGAAATCACTGTTCCGACTAGCTCCTAAATCGAGCTGTTACAATTCTCCCCTTAAGGATTTTCGTCCATGAAAATCTTACCGGTAAAAAGATTGGGATATTAGTTTCTCATAGCCTCCTTGAGCTCCCATGTTTCTCAACTGCTTGACCTCTCGTGCTAAAATTTTAACCGTCTCTTCACTATAAGTCATGTTCAGTTGAATCTCTACCTCCGTTGTTACAATCACATGAGAAGGATCTAAATGGTATCAACATAACATAGACACGTGGAAGACATCATTAATCTTTTCCAATTCAGGTGGCAAAGTCAAAATATAGGCTACTAGCCCTATCCTCTCATTTATCTCGTATGGTCTGATAAAGTGCGGACTCAACTTGCCTTTCCAGCCAAATCTGAAGACTTTCTTCCATGGTGATACTTTCAGAAACACTTTATCACCGACTTGGACCTCAATTTCTTTCTGTTTCAAATCTGAATAGGACTTCTGTCTATCTGAGTCCATTTTCAGACATTCACATATTACCTTTACTTTCTCTTTAGTTTCTTTAACTAAATCGAGCTCGTGAATCTAATTTTCTCTGAGTTCTATCCAATACAAGGGCGTTCGACACATACGCCCATACAATGCCTCATAAAGTGCCATCATCAAACTCAACTGAAAGTTGTTATTGTAATTGAATTCCACCAATGGTAAGTATTTTTCCCAATTACCACGAATTCCAAAAGCGAACATCGAAGCATGTCCACAAGTATCTGTATTACTCTCTCCGGCTGCCCGTCGATTTGCTGATGGGAAGCTGTACTGAAGCTCAATTTTGTGCCTAAGGCCTCTTGCAACTTTTCCAAAATCGTGACGCAAATCTTGGATCTATATCTGAAATAATCGACAATGGTACTCCGTAAAGTCTTACTATCTCTGACACATACAAATCTACCAACTTATCAAAAGAATAGTCGACTTGTATTGGTATGAAATAGGCTGACTTCGTGAGTCTATCCACGATGACCCATACGATATATTTCTTTTTAGTGTCAACGATAAACCCGTCACGAAGTCAATAGTAATATGGTCCCATTTCCACTTAGGAACCATAAGAGGCTGAAGTAGACCTGAAGGTACTTGGTGTTCATCCTTCACTTGTTGAAAAATTAGGCATCTCAAAACAAACTCGAAAAATCTTTCTTCATACTCAGCCACCAATACCATTTCCTCAAATCATTATACATCCTCGTGCTGCGTGGATGTACAGTCAAACATCCATTATGTGCTTCGTGCAAAATATTCTGGATAAGCTCATCATCTTTGGGTACACAGACCCTATCTCGGTACATCAAACATCCATCAGGACTTATCCAAAAGTTTGACTCAACATTTGACTCACTTTAAACTCTTTTAGCTTGTAAAATATTGTCGCATTTCTGAGCTTTATTAATCTCTTGAAGAAACATTGGTCTAGCCCTCAACTCGGTTAGAATAGAACCATCAACTAATAGAGCTATCTATGTATTCATAGCTTTCAGTGCAAACAAGGATTTCCTGCTCAAGGCGTCGACAACCACGTTCGCCTCTCCCGAATGGTAGTCAATCACTAGCTCATAATCTTTTATTACCTCTAACCATCTTCTCTGCCTTAGATTCAACTCCTTTTGAGTCATCAAGTACTTTAAGCTCTTATGATCAGGGAACACCTGACATATCTCACCATATAAATGGTGTCTCCAAATCTTTAATGTAAAGACAATTGAAACTAACTCCAAGTCGTGAGTCGGGTAATTCTTCTCGTGTGGTTTTCATTGTCTAGAGGCATATGCTATCACCTTGCCCTCTTGCATGAGTACACAACCTAATCCATTCAGGGATGCATCGCTGTAAACTACAAATTCTTTTCCTGGCTCAGGTTGAGCTAAAACAGGAGCCTCAATCAATAATGCCTTCAGTTTCTCAAAACTCTGTTGGCACTTTTCTGTCCAATCAAACTTTACATCCTTTTGCAGCAACTTCTTCATCGGAGTAGCTATCATGGAAAATCCCTTGACGAAACGTCTATAGTAGCCGGCTAGGCCTAGAAAACTCCCAACCTTGGTTACATTCTTTGGTGGCTTCCAATCCACAATTGCTGAGATCTTACTCGGGTCGACTCTGATTCCATCTCCCGAGATAATGTGCCCCAAAAACCTAACTTCTTTAAGCCAAAATTCACTTTTACTAAACTTGGCATATAATTGTTCAGCTCTCAAAATGTTCAGAACCGTTCTCAAATGCTCGACATACTCATTCTTATCCCGAGAGTAGATCAGTATATCATCGATGAAGACTACAACAAATTTATCAAAATATGGCTGAAAAATGCGATTCATCAAATCCATGAAACTACAGGGGCATTTGTTAAACCAAAAGGCATGACAAAAAATTCATAGTGGCCATACCTTGTCCGAAATGCCATTTTCAGCACATCTGAGTCCTTGACTCTCAACTGATAATATCCAGAACTTAAGTCTATCTTGGAAAACACCGTGGCTCCCTTCAATTGGTCAAATAAATCATCTATTCTTGGCAACGGGTAATTGTTCTTAATAGTTACCTTATTAAGTTGCTGATAATCTATACCTAACCTCATTGAGCCATCTTTCTTCATCACAAATAATACAGGAACACCCCATGGCGAATAACTTGGTCTCGCAAAGCCTTTGTCTATCAACTCTTGCAACTATGCTTTTAGTTCTTTTAGCTTGGATAGTGCCATTCTGTATGGAGCAATAGAAATAGGGGTGGTACTAGTAGCTAACTCAAACCAGAGGTAACCCTTGCAATTCCTTCAGGAAAACATCTGGATACTCGCATACTATGGGTACCGACTCAATTCTCAACTCAGTCTCTTTAGCATTCATCACAAAAGCAAGGTAAGCTTCGTACCCCTTTCTTAAATACTTCTGAGTCAATAAAGAAGATATCACTACTGGCAATCTATCTTGCTCATCTGATTCAACACAGATAGGATCCCCACTTTCACTTTTCAACTCAATAAATTTTCTCCCACAATTCACTATCACATCATGAGTAGCTAACCAATCCATCCCAAGGATGATATCAAATTCATCAAAAGGCAATAACATAAGATTTGCTGGAAAGAAATGACCCCTTATCATCAAAGGGCAACCTTTACATACTCTATCAACCAACACATATTTGCCTAAGGGATTTGACACTCTTACTACAAACTCAGTAGACTCTATAGGTATGCTCATGCTAGAGACTAATTTCATGAAAATATACGAATGGGTAGATCCCGGATCAATTAAAGCTATAACACAAGTATCAAAAAGAGAAAATGTACCCGTAATTATGTTAGGGGAGGATGCCTCATCGCGAGCACGAATAGCTTATGTTCTCGCTGGTGTTCTACCCTCAGCTCTTGTAGTCTGCTCTCTAGATGTATTTTTTTTTACTCATTTCATTTTTCGGGTTTCTCTATGGTTTCCCCCTAGCAATACTTCCCGGTCTTGCATTCGGATGCCTCTCTTTCTCACCTGCCTCAGGGTAATCTCTGATAAAATGGTCTAGAGATCTGCACTTAAAGCAAGCCTTCTCATTTGTTCGGCACTCATCGGGATGACGTCTACTACACTATGGACATTTTGGTCTATTCGGCCGAGCGTTGCCAACACTAGCAACTGATGTGGTCTAAGCTCTAGACCTCGAGAACTATCTACCTTTACTTCTGTTTGAAAAACTAGCTCAAGTAGTTGATCGAATAGTAAACTCTCTTAACTTCTTGGTTGAGGATTGGAATGACTTGCCTAACTTTCTCTTCTTTGAGTCTCGAGATTCAATTTCAGATTTCTTTTTCTTTTTGACTAGTTCCTCAACCTTACAGGCTCGATCTACCAGCACCACAAACTCTTTTAGTTCGAGGACGCCAACAAACAAACGGACATCCTCATTTAACCCATCCTTGAATTTTTACACATGATAGCTTCTGTCGATATGCACTTTCGAGAGTATTTGCTGAGTCTTATGAACTCACACTCATATTCGGTCGCCGTCATCCGACCTTACTTTAGCTCTAAGAACTCTTTTCTTTTCTGGTCAATAAACCTTTGACTAATGCACTTCTTCCACCACTGATAGGTTAAATATCTCAAGAGAGATACCACACATTTCATGCACTTATCAGGTCTGCATGAGAACTCGTCAAATACTCTAATAATATTCTCAAGCTAGAATTTTGCTCTCTATAAATCATCGTCCTTACTAGCCCGAAATTCCTCAGCTCCTTGCTTCCGGATCTTATCGACCGGAGGACTTTCTCTTTTTACAACCTCTACTACTTGAGGAGCCACAAGAGCGGGCTGAGGAATAGGTAGCAGTGGAGGAGGTTGAGCATTAGGATTTGCTCGAACGTACTTAGTGTACCAATTGCTCAACATATGGAGAAAGGCTTCTCGAGCCTCTTTCCCCTAACCAAAAGTCTTGGGTCTACCCTCGACTGGAGAGGTCCTTTGCGCGGGAACCGGCGCATTACTTGTAGCATCATCAACTGCAGCTCGATCTTGATCCATGACTATATAAAAACACAATTCAAATCGTCAAGAGTCATCACACTATCATTATGTAAATACACATACATATGGCATGTATAGCTAGACTTGTACTTACGCTACGTTAGTCTGACAATCGACTAAACTGTAGCTCTGATACCCCTAAATGTAACACCGCTTACCCTTGTTCGACTTCTGAACTAGGCACAAGGCATTACCGTACTTAACTCCTCAACCTTACAATATCAATCCACAAAAACTTGTTTCAAATTAAAACATTCCATTCGAGACCATAATGTCCTTATTTTAGGTCTATGAGACCCTAAACTTGTATTCAGAATGATTCGGGACCAAACAGAAAACTTTCATACACTTAGAAATTTACTATTTAAAACAGGGCCACACGCCCATGTGAAATGGAACAATATGGGCAGGCCATGCGGTCACACATGCCTATGTGCTCCACCGTGGTCGACATCGACTTGCATCACACACCATCACATGCCCGTGTGTTTGTCCATGGTGGCATGACTTGCATCACACGGCCAATCACACGCCTGTGTCCTTCAACTGTGTGGTAGAATAAATCCAAATTCAGGTGTATACTTTGCACGGCCTGAGCACATGCCCATGTCCATGGCCGTGCCTTCCACACGGTTGAGACACACGACCGTGTCTCTACTTGTGTGTTTACTACTAAGCATACTAAATTGTAAACCTACCATGCAAGGGGACAGACGGCCAATCAACACGCCTATAGGGCTGACCGTGTTTCACACATGGCCTAAACACACTCCCGTGTGTCTACCCGTGTGGACATTTGAAAGGCTATTTACCAAGCCAAATGCCACCCTACACAGCAACCATACTTATACCAATAAAATCCAACATATATCATAACCATAAAGCACTTCTAAGGACTCAAAATCAAGACATCCATACAAGCATACTCTTAATGAAATTCATCATAATTGAATATATGTAAACTTGTCAAGTGTTGGCCTAATTCCAACAACCACTTACAAAATGAATTTTGATCATATAAATAGCCAACACATTGGATAACAAATATAACATAATAAAATGACCATGTCCTATACATGCCATAGTCAAAATGAATCTAACTTTGCTGTACCAAGAGTAGTCAATAATGTGATTTCCAAACTCCGACGTTCCACAAATTCTCGAGCTAACTTGGTAATACTACAAGGAAAAGGGAAATGAGAGGGGTAAGCATAAAGCTTTGTAAGTTTGCATGAAATAAATAGCAACATCAAGCTCATAATGTCATTTATACATTGCATTAAATGAAAACACAAGTCTTAAGCTCATTTCCATAACTTACTCATACTTACTCTTACCAATTACAGATCATGCCACATATCGTGAACCATTCTCGTGAATTACTCACATAACTTGTATCACTTCATCACTTGGACTTAGCATTAATCTCATCTCTATCATAAGCTTAACTATTTATTACATTGAATCACTTGGGATATTCAAGGATATATGATCATTCTCATTCACGTAATTATGACTCCAATGCCACATCTCTGATGTGGTCTTACGTGGGTCACTTCTAGATGCCGATGCCATATCCACGATATGGTCTTATACGGGATCTCATTTTGATTGTCGATGCCATATCCCAAATATGGCCTTATACGATTCTTATATTCGATGCCGATGCCATATCCCAAATATGGTCTTATACGGGATCTCCATTTAGTGTCGATGCCATATCCCAGATATGGTCTTATATGAGAGTTGAATTTGGTGCCGAGGCCATGTCCCAAACATGGTCTTTTATAGGACCTTATACATCTCAAGTCTTGATGATATTGTTCTCTCATTTATTTAAGTCCAATCGGGACTTCAACATCACAATTCTCATCATTTTCTCACACATCACCATTATTCAAATCCATAGACATATCATACATCTTCACAAATATCAAACATTTAAAATCATACTAACATGGCGTTGAACTTATTAGACGCAAACTTACCTCAATTTCAAAATAGGCTAGATTGCCGACCTAGTCCTATACTTTGCCCTTTCCTCAGTCAAGGTTAATTCTTCGCTCTTCTTGATCTATAATAACAATTTAGCTCATTTAATCACCACGTTAATAAGTACATTACAATAATAATAATTTTGGCAAAATTAACATTTTGCACTTAAGCTTCCACAAAATGACCATTTTACCCCTAGGCTCAAAATCAATTCTAATCAAATTTCTTTCTTTAACGAGCCTAAACATTTATTACTCTTATGGCAGCCCTCAATACTCATTATTTCACACATTTACCTCTTATTATAGAACCTTTACAAAAAGATCCTATTAGGTGTTTTCACGAAAATACCCTTCACCAAAGTTGTTTATTTAACAACTAAGACTCATTTTCTTCCATAACAATGCAGCAAAAAACATAATTGCTCACATGGAAAAACTCTAAACTTTCAACCATTTTGCAAAGTAGTCCCCTCTTTAGCTAGCTTAAGCTTTCGGGTTTCCAAAAGTACAAATATTATCAAGAAAAATCACCAAAGTCACTTACTTTCAAAGGTGAGCAAATTTTGAGCTCACAAACCCTATTTTTCTTGTATTTTTTGGTGGAGGAATGATAAAACGTAAAAGTAACATATTTTAGCCTCATATTTAGTATGTTTTTGGATGATTTAGCCCTTGATTTATGTAAAAAAGGTGCTTTTAATCCTTTCTTTTCATGTTTATCCTCAGGAAAGCGCCTAAGGATAAAAAGAATGTAAAACGGGCTTAAAACGGGCCAATTTGGGCCAAAGAGGAAATCAACACGGCCTAGACTTCAAGCCACATGGTCGTGCCTTGTCAAATTACTTCACACGGCCATGCCACAAATTACACGACCGTGCCCCAATCGACAGAATCGAGACATGGCCTGAAGACGATTTACACGGGCGTGTGACCTTGCCGTGCCCCTACCACGAGAGAGAGTAATTTCACTCAGATTTGGATGCTTGAAGCCAAAGAAACACATTCCTAAGTCTATTTAAACATCCTAGGAGGAATTCTACTTGAATTAGGATACTTAGGAGCCAAGTAAAGCATCTCAAGGCCTATATAAACACCCAAGGTAGCAACTAAAAAGGGGATTTTGGCAGAAGCCAAAACGGGGGGCAGAGTTTTCTTCCAGAGCTTTTATTCAGGGAAATACTCAAAGATAACCAGTTGATCCATCTCAAGAAGCTGGAACTCTATTCAAGACGGAGGATCTCTCCTTCAATTCCATCAGGGAGTTTTAAGGATTTCTTATGTTTTGTTTAATCTTTTCTCTTGAGATGTTTTCTTATTTAGTTATGAACTAAACCCTTCAGATATCTGAAGGGGATGAAACCTATGATGAATTTTGTTATTTGATTTCTAAATTATATGATAGGTACTTAAGTTTGTTCTTAGTTATGTTGCTTAATTTAATCTAATGTGCTTAGGTGGAGGAGGAATAGACCCTGCCTAAGAGTAGATCTAGCATAATTGAGCGGAGTTGATCGGGCGCCTAGAGATAGGGTTACGAGATTTTACCAATTAGGGTAAAACCTAATATGGGAATCCATTGATCGATTTACTGCTACCTTAGGGAGTTATTATAAGAGAACGAGAGTTCCACTAATTAACATAAGGTTAGATGTTATTCGCCTCGAGAGAGGGTTTAATATAGGTTAGAGAGTCTCGCGGATCAAGCTAAGTAAAGAAATCATATGGTTTGGGGAATAAATAATAAGTGAAGTCATAGGTGGATTCTTCTTGAGGGTATCGTCTTTATCAACTGAGTTTTCCTAAAATCTTTTTCCAAAGTTTTGTTCTTTTGTCTTTGCATTTAGTTTAAGTATCTCATTTATAAACCAGTCACTCCATATTTCAAGCTAAATAATAGAAAGAAAGTGAGTAGTAGTACTTTTAGGTTCCTTTGAGTTCGATAAGATATTCTTGCCAAAACTATACTACTATTCGATATGTGCACTTGCCTCTATCGTTGTCATAGTTAGTTTATAGGTTCGATCATTCTTTTTATAAATATTAAAACGCGACTGTTTAACACGATCAATTTTTTGGCGCCATTGCCGGGGACACTAAAATATTATAAAAACTCTATTTTTATTACTTTAGCTAATTTTTTTATAATTATTATTATTATTATTTTACATTGCTAATTTTTTTTCTCTATTTTGCTTTTGGCAGAAAATTTTAGTCTATGAAAAAGATGGCACTGAATAATTATCAGTGGCAAGTCATGAGGACAATTCCTACTAAAACAGCTAGTGTCTTCAACCTCGACGTGGTCACCAGGTTATCTAATCAGTTAGAGATGATGAATAAAAAGATTGATGATTGGTATAGTCCCTCGCAGGTACATCCAGAAATACAATATGATTTGAATCTAGGAGGCGTGGCAAATCCTGAGTACCCACCCTACGGATATGGCATGGAAAACAAGCAAGCTCACTATACAAGTAACTATTCTAAATATCAAAATAATTTTTATAGTGACACTTAAAATTCAGGTTGGAAGTACAATCCCAATTTCTCGTGGGATGATCAAAATAGCCAAAGATCGAAACTTCCTCCAGATTTTCAACAACCACCTCACCAACAAGAAAAGGAGCTGAATCTTGAAGAGATGCTGATGAAATTCATGCCAGCCACAGATTCTCGTTTCCAAAAGACTAAAACAGCATTTGATGAACAACAAGAATCGATCAAAGGGATCGAGAATCAAGTTGGAGAACTTACTAGGTCAGTGGGACATCTCGCAAAGCTAATGTCAGAACGACCGCTAGGACGTCACCAAGTAACACCGAGGTTAACCCAAAGGAGCAAATTCAAGCCATCTCAGTTCAAGACAGTAAGGGGTTAGATGAACCAAACTCAATACAAGAAAACAAGGTAGATGAAGGTAAGGTAAAGGTAACACAAGAAAAGCCAAAACCGATAATAAAGGAGTACTAACTTCACATACCTTATCCCGAAGCACTAAAAAGAGACGATTCAGATGAACAGTTTAGTAAGTTTCTTAAACTTTTAAAGAAATTACATATTAACTTTCCTCTCCTTGAAGCTCCTTTTTAGATACCAGACTCGAGGAAATTTTTAAGACAGCTCTTGACCAACAAACACAAATTAGATGAAGAGCACCACATGGAGCTAAACGCACTGTCCTCAGTAATTCTATAAAATAAACTACCACGAAAATTAAAAGATCCAGGGGGTTTTACAATTCCATGTTTAATTGGTAGTTTATCTATCGATAATGCATTAGCAGATTTAGGGGCAAGCATCAATGTTATGACTTACAAAATGTTTAAACAACTAGGTCTAGGGAAACCCAGATAAACTAGGATGAGCATTCAATTAACTGATAAAACTATAAGAATTCCTAGGGATATAATAGAAAATGTTCTAATCAAAATTGATAAATTCGTATTCCCAGTAGACTTTGTCGTTTTAGACATGGATGAGGACAACACGATCCCCTTAATTTTAGGAAGACCCTTTTTAGTAACTCCTAGAGCTAAAATTGATATCTATGCAGGAGAACTCATACTTCGTGTAGGCGACGAGATAGTCACTCTTCAAGTTCTTGACTCGGCCAGAACATCAAGTGATAAAGGTGAGAAAGTAAATTTAGTTGATAACCAACTTGTTCAACCTTCATTACAGGAAACACCACAAAGCTACAAACCTGAGCCGGATCATAAACCTCGTGCTAATAAAGAAGAATTACACAAGGAACAAGAACCACATGAAGTGAAACCAAAGGAGCCCCCAAACAAGCTAATAGGAACAACGGATCACTTCAAATTAGGAGATCAGGTATTGTTGAATAAGGAAGACCCTCGAATCACCAATTTAGACCTCAAGACAAATGAAGAAATCACTTTTGAGGTACAAAATGTCTTTCTATATGGCACAGTCGAGGTCAGTAATCCTAAATTTGACACTTTTGAGGTAAACATTACTCGACTTAAACTATATATCCATAATCAAGTGATCGCATGAGAAAGAATTTTCACCTCCTTAAACCACCATGACCATACGAATGAGAGGTAAAGTCTAGCTAAGACTATAAACGAGCGCTTCTCAGGAGGCAACCCGAGCACTAACCCTATTTTTACATATTTTTTGTTTTTTATTTTTTATTTTTTTCTGTTCCTTTTCTTTTTAGCACCTAACCATAAACTAACAAAAGAGTAGATTTCTAGGCCACACGGCCCTACACACGGGCGTGCTCGTGGCCGTGTGGAAGCCAGGGGATGAACCATGGGCGTGCCAGTAGTCGTGCACGACATAAAAAAATTCTTTTCCCAACACAGGTGGCGATAATAGTCCACGCCCGTGCCGACGCCCCGTGCGAGGTTACTGACTTGTCAAGCATGGGCTAAACACGGTCGTCCCTTTCAACCGTGCCAACATTCTGACTTATCAAACACGGGAGGAGCACGTCCGTATTGAATGACCGTGTGGAGAAAGACACGGGCGTGCCACGGCACCCACGGCCATGCCCGAACACCCTGAATGCGTTCAAAATTCAAAATCCCAAAACACGGGCTATATCTTTATTTAAACCTCATTCCCCATTTTTCTAGTTGTCTTTCATTTTCTAATATTTATTTTTGTGTTTATTTTATTTCATCATTATTTTTTACTTTATTTTATTTTATTTTCTTCTTCTTATTCTTTATGATATTTAGATTTAGCTTAGGATACAATAAAACCAAGCCGGCTACTTCAAGGATTCAATTTCAAACGATTCGATATGCTTCCCCACGTTCACCTCCAATCTTATTTGGTTTCTTTTCATAGACTTCATCCAAAAATTCAGGAAGTGTTTCTTCTCCCTTTCTCTTTTGATTTTATTATTCCATAATTGTTTATCTATATTTGTACATTGAGGTCAATGTACATCTTAACCGTGGGGGGTAAAAGTATGTAACTTTTTTGCATTATTCGCAAATCTTGAATTTAGTCTTGTTTTCAAGTATTTTTCTCATATTACTAATTAGGATGAAATTTCTATTGATTTATGATTTTTATTGATATGTTTTAGAGTAAGTCATTGATAATTGTGCATTGATGATTAAATTTGAAGAATACTAGAGAATCAAGCATGATAAGCCTACTTTATAAAAATTAAAATTGATGGGTCGTTGAACTAAATTTGAGTACTACCTTGAAATTTGGAATTTATAAGGATTGATGTCAAAAACACCCATAATTTTTGTAAGATTTTGAGCCTTATAGAGCATATATTCTTTTTCGTTCTCACTCTATTAATTATGAGTGTGTCAACTTGGAACTGTTATTCTAGAACTTGCCTCGTTTATACATGTCGAGACCACATTAATGATTTGATATACTGAGAGGATAAAGGCACCTAGGTTTTAACCTGTTCACTCCACTAAAAAGCCTACCCATACAAATTAACCCTTAGTGAACCCCGTTGAATCCTAACAACATTTTTATTGACTCACCCACTAATATTAACCCAAAATCCCTTTGAATTTGTTATCACCATTCTTTTGACTACCCTTTAATCGAGGTTTGATTTGATTAAATTACCGAATTATATTAGTTTAGTAGTTACATTTATTATTTATGATGTAATATTTTAGTTTGTTCTTAATAAAAATTGAGTTTATTCAATATTAGTAGTATACAAAAGAGCTTAGAGCATTTAAACTCCAATTGTTGAAGAAAAAGCTCGGATTAAAGTATTATACAATTTCAAGTGATGAAAATACTCTTTATTATAGAGTAATTATCAATAGTATGTATTATTAGTTTTCATTCGATGTAAATATTCATATTTAGTTCATTGTTTCTAGTTAGGTAATTTGTCAAGTCAGTCTCGATTCTAACCTTCTAATTCAGCCTTTATCCACACCTTTTAACCCAAGCCCCGTTACAACCCTGATTAAAGACCTTATGATTTGTGTATCATCTCAATACAGTGGTGGAGATTTGATTTTCAGGCAAGCCTATGGGATTAACTTTTCAGGTTTGACTTAGAGTGTTTATTCTTGAACCTTAAACACTTCGAGTGATTTGAGTGAATCTTCAGTGAGGATGTCAATCCTTGTCGATTTTGAATTAAATGTAATTATTCAGATAAGGAGAGGCACCTATGTTTTCGTACTACAAAGGTATGACTTATCGTGATTGAATTTTTAGGACTCTTTGAGTTGAATTATCCATGTATAAATTATCTATGAATTATGATAAGACATTGTCGATAGGAATTATGAATTATGGAAACTTCGTTTTAATTGTAAGTTGAGAATTTTGCTTGAGGACAAGCAAAAGCTTAAGTGTGGGGGTATTCGATAAACGATAAAAGTAACATATTTTAGCCCCATATTTAGTATGCTTTTGGATGATTTTGCCCTTGATTTATGTAAAAAGGTACTTTTAATCCTTTCTTTTCATGTTTATACTCAAGAAAGCACCTAAGGATAAAAAGAATGTAAAACGGGCTTAAAACGGGCCAATTTGGGCCAAAGAGGAAATTGACATCGCCTGGACTTCAAGCCACACGGCCGTGTCTCGTCAAATTACTTCACACGGCCATGCCACAAATTACACGGTCATGCCCAATCGACAGAATCGAGACAAGGCCTGAAGATGAGTTACACGGGCGTGTGCTCTGGCCGTGCCCCTGCCACGAGAGAGAGCAATTTCACTCAGATTTGGATGCTTGAAGCCAAAGAAATGCATTCCTAAGTCTACTTAAACATCCTAGGAGGAATTCTACTTGAATTAGGATACTTAGGAGCCAAGTAAAGCATCTCAAGGCCTATATAAACACCCAAGGTAGCAACTAAAAATAGGAGTTCGCGAGGTTTAAAGCAGGGGCGAGTTTTCGCGAGCTTTTATTCAGGGAAATACTCAAAGATAGCCAGTTGATCCATCTCAAGAAGCCGAAACTCTATTCAAGACGGAGGATCTCTCCTTCAATTCCTTCAGGGAGTTTTAGGGATTTATTATGTTTTGTTTTATCTTTTCTCTTGAGATGTTTTCTTATTTAGTTATGAACTAAACTCTTCAGATACCTGAAAAGGATGAAACCTGTGATGGATTTTGTTATTTGATTTCTAACTTATATGATAAGTACTTAAGTTTGTTCTTAATTATGTTGCTTTATTTAATCTGATGTGCTTAGGTGGAGGAGGAATAGACCCTGCCTAAGAGTAGATCTAGCATAATTGAGCGAGTTGATCGGGCGCCTAGAGATAAGGTTACGAGATTTTCCCAGATTTGAGTGAAACCTAATATGGGAATCCATTGATTGATTTACTGCTTCCTTAGGGGGTTATTATAAGAGAATAAGAGTTCCACTAATTAACCTAAGGTTAGACGTTATTCGCCTCGAGAGAGGGTTTAATATAGGTTAGGGAGTCTCACGGATCAAGCTAAGTAAAGAAACCATATGGTTTGGGGAATAAATAATAAGTGAAGTCATAGGTGGATTCTTCCTGAGGGTATCATCTTCATCAACTGAGTTTTCCTAAAGTCTTTTCCCAAAGTTTCATTCTTTTGTCTTTGCATTTAGTTTAAGTATTTCATTTATAAACCAGTCACTCCATATTTCAGGCTAAATAATAGAAAGAAAGTGAGTAGTAGTACTTTTAGGTTCCTTTGGGTTCGATAAGATATTCTTGCCTAAACTATACTACTGTTCGGTAGGTGCACTTGCCTCTATCATTGTCATAGTTAGTCTACAGGTTCGATCATTCTTTTTATAAATATTAAAATGCGACTGTTTGACACTATCAAGGAAGATGAGTGAATAGAAGGATATCATCTTTTCTTTATTTTATTCTATTTCATCAATTTAATCCACCTTCTACACCCACTTTCACTAATTTTGACATTCTTTGTTCCCCTATGGTCGGTCATGACCATTAGAAAGGTCTAATTGCAAATTAAAGGCCTCCAATTACAATTCCATGGCTATTAGACACCTTTACCTTATAAATAGAACTTTCACACTTTATGTGATTTAGTCCTTTTTCGCGATTAAGCATAAAATCACTAAAATTAAAGCACTAAAATTTTCATACACCCATATAATCATGCTATAACTCATAAAATAACATTAAAATAATTTTCTCTGACCTCGGATTAGTGATTCAGGAATCACTGTTCTGACTAGCCCCTAAATCGAGCTGTTACACTTTTAACTTATAATTCATCGTCACATTTCTAAGCTTCACAATTTTGCTGAAGAAATAACGGTTTAGCTTTTAACTCAGCTAAAATCAAACCATCCTCAAACAAATTTAACTGAGTATTCATTGCTCCCAAAGCAAATAAAGATTTTTCTACTTAGAGCATCTGCGACTACATTCACTTTCCTTGGATGGTAATCTATCACTAACTCATAATCTTTCAGCAACAAGAGCCATCTTTGTTGACACAAATTCAAATATTTCTGAGTCATTAAATACTTCAAACTCTTGTGATCAATAAAGATATGGCACTTCTCACCAAATAAATGATGTCGCCAAAATTTCAATGTAAATACAATAACACCTATTCTAAGTTGTGCATCGGATAATTCTTTTCATGAGTTTTCAACTATTTGGAAGCATAAGCTATCAGTTTACCCTCTTGCATCAAAACACAACCCAAACCATTCAATGACGCTTCACTAAAAATCACAAACTCTTTACCCAATTTAGGTTGAATTAGAATTGGTGCTTTAGTTAACAGTGCTTTCAGCTATTCAAAACTCTATTGACATTTCTCGGACCACTCAAATTTAACATCTTTCTGTAGTAATCGAGTCATTAGTGTAGCAATCATCGAGAATACTTTTACAAAACACCCATAGTATCCAGCTAATCTCAGAAAACTTCTAACTTCAGATACGTTTCTTGGTGGTTTCCACTCAACAACTGCTGAAATCTTACCCGGATCAACTTGTATGCCTTCCGCTGAAACAATATGCCCAAAAAATCCAACTTCTCTGAGCCAAAACTCACATTTGCTAAATTTAGCAAACAATTGCTTATCTTTCAAAGTTTGTAACACAATCCTCAAATGTTTAGCATGATTAGATTCGTCTCGGGAATAGATCAAAATGTCATCAATGAACACAACTACAAATTTGTCCAAATATGATCTAAAGATTCGATTCATCAAATCCATAAAAACTGTAGGAGTGTTAGTTAATCCGAAAGGTATAACAAGGAATTCATAATGCCCGTAACTTGTTCTAAACGTAGTATTCGGCACATTCGAATCTTTAACTCGCAATTGATAATAGCCAGATCTCAAATCAATATTCAAAAATACAATTGCTCCTTTCAACTGATTAAGCAAATCATCAATTCTTGGCAACGGATACTTTTTATTAATCATAACCTTATGAACTGACAATTATCAATACACAATCTCATTGATCCGTCTTTCTTCTTTACAAATAAAACTGATGCACCCCAGGGCAAAAACTAGGTCACACAAAACCTCTATCTGTTAACTCTTGCAACTGGGATTTCAACTCTTTCAATTCTATCAGAGCCATTATGTACGGAGTTATCAATATCGGTGATGTTTTCGATACTAATTCAATAGTAAATTCAACTTCTCTGATCGGTGGCAACCCAGGTAACTCTTCTGGAAACACATCTGGATATTCACAAACTATTGGCACTGATTCAATCTTCAATTTAGACACTTTTGTATCCAGTACATACACAAGGTAAGCATTACAACCTTTTCTCACATATTTCTGAGCTAACATAGACGATATCACAACAGGCAACTCACTCGATTCATCAGATTCAATTTAAAGAGTTTCATTATTCTGACATTTTAATTCAATAGTATTTTGTCTACAATTCACAATAGCATCATGCAGAGTCAACCAATCCATACCCAGAATCACATCGAATTTATCAAATAGTAAAAGCATCAAATTAGCTAAAAATAGTAACCCCGAGTCATTAAAGGACAATTCTTGTAAACTTTATCAACTAGGACATACTTGCCTAAGGGGTTCGATACTTTAATCACAAATTTGATAGACTCAATAGGCAAACTCTTACTAGACATTAAATTCATACAGATATATGAATGAGTCAATCAAGGATCAATTATGGTAATTACATTAGTGTCATAGAGAGAAAATGTACCATTGATAACATTTGGTAATGACGCATCTTTGCGAGCGCGAATAGCGTAAGCTCTGGCTGGTGCTCTAGCCTCAGATCTTACAGCAGAGTCCTTTGTTGTTCCTTTACTACTGGTCACATTTCCCTTATTTCTAGGTGGTCTCCCTCTAGCAGCTATATTACTCAGTCTTGCATTCTAAAATCTATCTTTCTCGGTTAACTCAAGACAATCCCGAATGAAGTGATCTTGCGAGCCACATTTAAAACAACCTTCTAAAATGTCGTCTACCACACTATTGACACTCGGGTTTGTTGGTTCTAACACTACTAACACTAGATACTGAAGTGGCTGGGGCTTTAGAACCCATTTATTACTTTCCATAATCTCTATTTTGATACCCCATAGAAGCATTTGAATGACTATATGAATCCTATGATTTCTTTGACAAAGACTGATATGGTTTACTCATCGATCTCTTTCTCGAATCTCTAGCCTCGAAATTAGCTTTTCTCTTTTCTTTTCCAAGTTCTTCGACTTTTTCAAGCTCTGCTGACTAACACGACAAATTCCTTTAATTCCAAAATCCCAACTAGTAATTTGATGTCTTTATTCAATCCATCTTCGAATCTCTTACACATAATTGCCTTAGTGGAAAACATTCTCGAGCATATTTTCCACACATTCTCGTGGGATGATCAAATTAGCCAAAGACCAAAACTTCCTCTAGATTTTCAACAACCACCTCACCAATAGGAAGAAAAGCCAAACCTTGAAGAGATGCTGACAAAATTTATGGCAGCCACAGATGTCGATCTCCAAAAAATTGATACAACAATTGATAACCAAGAAGTATCGATCAAAGTGATCAAGGACCAAGTCAGGGAAATCACTAAGTCAGTTGGACAACTCGCAAAGCTGATGTCCGAACGACCACAAGGGCATCTACCAAGCAACACTGAGATTAACCCAAAGGAGCAAATCCAAGCCATTACAGCTCATGATAGTGTAGGGTTAGACGAACTCAATTCAATACAAGAAGATGAGGTGAAAGAAGGTAAAGTTGAGGTAACATAGGAAAAGCCAAAACCGATAATCAAAGAGCACCAACCTCGTATACCATATCCCGAATCAATGAAGAATGACAACACAGAGGAATAGTTTGGTAAGTTTCTAAAACTTTTAAAGAAATTACATATTAACTTACCATTTCTCGAAGCTCTTTCGCAGATACCCGATTATCAAAAATTTTTAAAAGAGCTGTTGACAAACAAACGAAGCTAGACGAGGCATCACATGTGAAGCTAAATGCAATATGCTTGGCAATTCTACAAAATAAACTGCCACGAAAATTAAAAGATCTAGGGAGTTTTACAATTCCATGTTCAATTGGTAGTTTATCTATTGATAATGCTTTAGCTGATTTAGGGGCAAGCGCCAATGTTATGCTTTATAAAATGTTTAAACAACTAAGTCTAGGGAAACCCAGACAAACTAGGATGAGCATTAAATTAACTAATAAAACTATCAAACTTCTGAGGGGTATAATTGAAAATGTACTTGTGAAAATTGATAAATTTGTATTCCCAATAGACTTTGTCTTTTTAGACATGGATGAGGACAACACGATCCCCTTAATTTTAGGAAGACCTTTTGTAGCAACTGCTAGAGCTAAAATTGATATCTATGCAGGTGAACTCATACTTCATGTAGGCGATGAGATAGTCATTCTTCAAGCTCTCGACTCGGCTAGGACATCGAGCAATGAAGGTGAGAAAGTAAATTCAATTGATACCCATTTAGTTCAACCTTTTTTACAAGCTACACCACGGAACTACACCTTTGAGCCAGATCACAGACCACGTGCCAATAAAGAAGTAATACATGAGGATCGAAGGCTTCACATCGATAAACTAGACGAGTGGAAAACACACTTTAAAGAGAAACTAGGAATACATGAAGTGAAACCGAAGGGACCCCCAGACGAGCTGATAGGAACAACAAAACACTTCAAAATAGGGGATCAAGTGTAGATTTCCAAAAGTGCAAATAAACCAAAAGTGTAGATTTCCAGACCACACGGCCTTACACACGGCAGTGGCCATGGCCGTGTGGGCACCACAAGTAGGTAAAAGGGTGTGACCGTAGACATGTGGCAACAGGTAAAAAATTTTCCCCAAAACATGGGACGCATATCTATTTAAACCCATTTCTTACTTTTTATTTTCCAATTATCTTTTTTCTTTCATTTTCTATTATTTACTTTTACTTTTTTTATTTTTTTATTTTATTTTCTTTATTATTTTCTTCTTATTCTTCATTCCATTTAGAGTTAGCTTAGGATACAATAAAATCAGACCAACTACTTCGAGGATTCAATCTCAAATGGCTTGAGGTGCTTCCCCACGTTCACCTGCAACCTTATCCGGATTCTTTTCATTAACATCATCCAAAATTCAGGGAGTTTTACTTCTCCCTATCTTTTGATTTTCTACCATGTTGATATTTATCTATCTTTGTGCATTGATGGTAATGTACATCTTAAATGTGGGGGTAAAAAATGCCTAACTTTTTGCATTATTCTTAAACCCCTAAATTATATCTAGTTCTTAAGTAATTTTCTCATATTACTAATTAGGATGAAATTTCTGATGGTTTATGATTCTTATTGATATGTTTTTGAGTAAGTCATAGCTAATTGTGCATTGATGATTTATACTTTAAGATACTAGAGAATCAAGCATGATAAGTCTATTTTCAAGAATCAAAATTTTCTAGGTTGTCGAATTGAATTTGAATATTACCTTGAAGTTTGAAATCTACATGGATTGATGTCTAATGCCCATAATTTTTGTGAGGTTTTGAGCCTTACAGAGCATATATTCTTTTTCATGCTCACTTTTGATTATGAGTGTGTCAACACTGAATTGTTATTCTAGAACTTGCCTCGATTATACATGTCAAGACTACATTATTGATTTGATATACTGAGATGATAAAGGCACCTAGATTTTAACCCACTCACTCTACTAAAAAGCCTACCTACATAATCAACCACTAGTGGACCTCGTTGATCCTAACAACACTTTTTATTGATTCACCCATTAATATTAACCCAAAACCCCGCTCGTATTTGTTATCACCATTCATTTGACTGCCTTTCTATCGAGAATTGATTTGATCAGTTGCCTAATTACTTTATTTCAGTTGATAAATTTCTTTCTTATATTATGTATTGATTGATTTGTTCTTAAAAAAACAAAGTATATTCATTATTAGCTCTATGTTCTAAGAGCTTACATGTTAAATTCAACATATTGAAGAAGAAGCTCGTATTATTAGTATTTTAAATTTTCGTGTGATATAATTATTCAGGTTATTAGTTCTTTTTTTCTAAGGTTAGGTAACTTGTCAATTCAATCTCGATTTTAACCTTCCAATTCAGCCTTTATCCACACCTTTAATCCAAGGCCCGTTACAACCCTGATACAGACCTTTTGATTTGTGTATCATCTCATATTACAGTGGTGGAGATTTGATTTTCAGGCAAGCCTATGGGATTAACTTCTCAGGTTCGACTTATGAGTGCCTTTTATTGAACCTTAAAAATTTTGAGTGCTTTGAGTGAACCTTTAGTGAGGATGTCAATCCTTGTCAGTTTTAAATTGAAGGTAATCATTTAGATAAGGGAAGACACCTATGTTTTCGTGCTACAAATATATGACTTAAAATTGTCTGAACCTTTTGGAGTCTTTGAGTTAAATTATCCATGTATAAATTATCTATGAATTATGATGAGACATTTTTTATGAGAATTATGAATTGTGGAAAGTTCATTTTAATTGTAAGTTGAGAATTTTGCTTGAAGACAAGCAAAAGCTTAAGTGTGTGGGTATTTGATAAACCATAAAGGTAACATATTTTAATCCCACATTTAGCATACTTTTGGATGATTTATCCCTTGATCTATGTAAAAAGGTGTTGTTAATCCTTTCTTTTCATGTTTTATACTCAGAAAGCACCTAGGGACAAAAAGAATAAGAAACGGGCCTAAAATAGACCAAATGGGCCATATCACGAAATCGGCACGTCCTGGACTTAAGCCCACACGACCATGCCTCTTAAGAGAAGTTCGAACATGGTCTAACCATGATTCACATGGCCGTGCCTCCATCAACAGACCCGAACACGGTGTGAAGTCGATTCATATGGGTGTGTACCATGGGCATGTCCCTACCGCGGCCAAGTGGGGTTCTACTCGAAATAGGATACTTTGAGGCAAAGAAACACATTCCAAAGCCTATTCAAACACCCGAGTAGGAATTATACTTGAATGAGGATACTTAGAGGCCAAGTAAGGCATATCAAAGCCTATATAAAGACCCTAGAGGCCAACCTTTAGGGGGACGTTCAGAGTTTAGTAGAAACCTTCTGCTAGATTCGGCGGTCAGTTAGACAGTCAGCTAGGCTAAGAAGCCTAGCTAGAAGGCCAGATTTGTAGGAATCACTCGAAGATAGCCAGTTGATCCATCTCAAGAAGTCGAAATTATACTCAAATCGGCGATCTCTCCTTCAATTCCTTTAGGGGGTTTTAGGAAATTCTTATGTTTTGTTTTATATTTTCTCTTGAGATGCTTTATTTTATTGCTATGAACTAAACCCTTTAGATACCTGAAGGGGATGAAACCTAGATGAATCTTGTTATTATTTTCTGAACTATATGATAAATACTTATTCAAGTTGAATTTGCTTAAGTGGTGGAGCAAAAGTCCCTGCTTAAGAGTAGATCTAGCATAATTAAGAAGACTTGATCGCGCGCCTAGAGATAGGGTGACTAGATTTTGCTGGATTAGGGTGAAACCTAATATGGGAGTCCACATATCGAGTTAATACGATTCTAGGGGTTTTAATTAGAAAGAGGTTTCAATTAATTAACCTAGGGTTAGACGTTATTTGCCTCGAGAGAGGGTTTAATATAAATTAGGGAGTCTTATGGATCAAGCTAAGTGAACAAATCGTCTAGTTCAGTGTTAGATAACAAGTGAAGTCTAGGTGGATTCCTTCTAGGGTATCGTCGTTATCAACTGAGTTTTTTTAAAAGATACTTCTTCAATTTGTTCTTTTTACCTTTGCATCTTAGTTTAGTAATTAGTTAGTTTTTTGTTTAATCAATCAATCACTTCATATTTAGGCTAAGTAATAGAAAGAAAGTGAGTATTAGTACTTTTAATTCCCTTGGGTTCGACAATTCGGTCTTGCCTAAACTATACTAGTGTTCGATAGGTGCACTTGCCTTAAGTCGTTGTCAGAGTTAGTTTCCAGGTTCAATCATTCTCTTTATAAATTTTAAAACTCAACAATTTAGACGATCACCTCTCTCTTGTATTCATTTTCGGAATAGGGTTACAGAGCATTATCGAACTTATTACACAATTAAACATACATTTCTCATGCATTTTTCAATTTCAAATACAAGTTATTTACAATCAATCATATAGTCCCTAATACGAGCCTACGAGGCCCAAAACATGCATTAAAAGTGGTTCGGGACTAAACTGATAACTCGAGAAATTTTTGGAACACTTAGAAAATTTTACAAAATATAGGGGACACACGCTCGTGTGGCCCAACCGTGTGAGACACAGCCAAAGACACACTCGTGTCACAGGCCATGCGGACATTCGAAATGGGATCACATGGCCGTGTCCCAATCCATGTTCAACCCCGTGTAACTCCTTGACTTGGGTCACATAGCCAACCACACGCCCATGTGACCAGCTCGTGTGCCCTTCAAAATGGCCACACACACCTGTGTGCTAGGCCGTGCAAAACCTGTAAGGTATACTAACTTATACCACACGGCCAAGTCACATGCCCGTGTGCTGGGCCGTGTGGGGTATACTAACTTGGTTTCTAATTAAACACTAGGGGATACACAGCTGTGTCAATTGACAGTGTGGAGAAAAATAGGCTATTTTTCGAGCCATCTTTCTCACCCAAATTCTATACACCTACACCAAACCAATTGGCACATAACATGGCATAAATAGGCATTAAATCAATCTTAACCAAGCATAATTTATACCATTTCAATACCAAAAACAACAAGGCACACATGTACCACAATATGCTATTCCATTCATGCCAGTTTCATATTCTTCTATCACTTAAATATTCACTTTACCTAAATCACAAACATACCAATTCTCAATTATAACTATATGATACTCAAATTATCATTTCACAACAACCATTCACCATAAGCATTCACATAGCAATTACTAAATGCATAACAAAGGCCATTTGTGCACACATATATATACACAACCAAATCAACCAAAATAAGCCAAGTCACATGGCCAAATATATAACAAACCATTCATCATTTACAAGCCACCTCAAATGGCTAAATCCATTACCAAACTATACCAAAATGACCATAACTCCTATACATGCCATATACCAAACACATAAGTTCAAAAGTATCAAAGTGATAGCTTGATAGTGTAATGAGATCTCCGATGACTCCCAAATTCGAGCTAGCTTCGGTAATCACTATAAAACATGGAAAAGTAAATAGAGTAAGCTATAAAGCTTAGTAAGCTCATATAGCTAACAAGTAAAACTCACCATTTAATCACCATTCAAGTAATATAACATAGGGTAATTCAAAAACCCTAGATGCTGCACAAAGCAACTACACCACCACAGAAAAAGAACTCTTAGCTATTGTATTTGCTTTGGATAACTTTCGGTCTTATTTATTGGGATCTAAAGTGATTATTTTTTCTGACCATGCAACTCTTAGGTACTTGATTACCAAGAAGGAAGTGAAGCCAAGGCTCATTAGATGGATTTTACAACTCCAAGAGTTTGACATCGAGATTCGAGACAAAAGGGATGCGAAAACTTGGTGGCTGACCACTAGAGTAGGTTTAAAACACCTTATGATGACATTCCTATAAATGATGAGTTCCCTAATGAGAGTCTATTTTTGACTGAGGCGCATTTCCCATGGTATGTGGATATGGTAAGTTTGGTAGCCACAGGTTCATTGCCCACTAGGTTAGCATGTTCCGTGAAGGACAAGATTAGACGGAAAGCTTGTTATTACATTTGGTATGACCCATGCTTGTGGAAAAACTATTCAAACCAGATAATAAGATGATGTGTTCTAGAAGCCGAGGTAGCTTCTATCCTTACTTTTTGTCATACAGAAGCTTGTGGAGGTCACTTTGTCCCTAAACAAACTTTTCATAAGGTATTGTAATGTGGACTATACTGGCCTACAATTTTTTTGATATGCATATTATTTCTTTAAGTCTTGCAATAAATGCCAACATACAGGTAATATCACTAAACAAAATCAAATGCCCCTATCCCTGATTCATGTATGTGAGATTTTTGATGTGTGGGGCCTCGATTTCATCGGTCCATTTATTTCCTCATTTACAAATATATATAATTCTTGCTATAGACTATGTTTCTAAATTGATAGAAGCAAAGCCTACTTGCAATGATATACTAAAACTATTGTAGAGTTTCTAAAATGAACTATTTTTCCTAGGTTTGGAACACCTCGAGCCTTGATCAGCGATCGTGGAACCCATTTTTGTAATAAAGTCATGGAGGCACTCGTGAAAAAATATGAAGCTCACCATCGTAAAGCTATAGCCTACCATCCCCAAATGAACGGTCAAGCAGAAGGCTCGAATAGGGAAATCAAGACTATTTTTGAGAAAATTGTTCGGCCTAACCAAAAGGATTGGAGTCTTTGGCTAAATAACGCACTTTGGGCTTATTGGATGGCATATAAGGGACCTATTGGCATGACCCCATATCGATTTATTTTTGCCAATGCTTGCCATCTTCCAGTAGAGTTGGAACATAAGGCTTACTAAGCTGTACGACAATGTAACATGAAATTAGAACCCGCGGTGAAGGCAAGGAAATTAGACATTCAAGAATTAGAGGAAATTCGTAATTATACCTATGAGAATGGTCGTATTTATAAAGACAAGACAAAATTGTTCCATGACAAGAAAATATCTCGGAAGCATTATTTGATAGGATAAAAAGTGTTACTTTACAACTCCGTGTAAAAATTATTCCCAGGTAAGCTTCGGTCTCGATGGAAAAAACCTTTTATTGTGACCAAATTATTCACACATGGTGCAGTTGAAATAGAGAGTGAAGAATCAAGAAAGTAGTTCACAGTCAATGGCCAACGGTTGAAGCCATTTTATGAGAATTTTCAAACCTGTTGAAAAAATTTAGCTAGAACCTCCATAAAACCATTTGGGGCGTCAAGCTAATGACGTAAAACAAGTGCTAAATGGGAGGCAACCCAATTTTTATGTTTGTTTAGTTTTATTCTTTTTATTTATTTTATTTTATTTTATTATTATTTATTATCACTTTATTTTTATACTAATTAATTTCTCTTCTTTTGTCTAGGTAAACCGAAAAAAAGGGAGAAAAACTCAAGAATTGGCATACTTTCACAAACATCCCTTATCTTATCCTTATTCCAACCAGGAATAGTGCATCCCTACTCCATGACTACCCAAAACATGTATCCAAACAACCACCTTATAGCCAAACACTCAACTTATACACCACCAAACCCTAAAAATTATCCCATTTTCGACCCAAACAAAACCCACCAGCCGCCACACCTTCTTCCTCATGCCCACCACCGATTTTCAGCCATCGTCAAACCCTCCTTCACCGTCAACAACCACTACTGCCGATTTTCAGTGTAACACCCCTAGCCCGCATCCATCGCCGGACTAGGGTTAAGAGGTATTACCAAACTTATCGAATCATTTGACAAATTTACATATCTCATCAACAAAGCATCATCGTTCATAATCACTATGTCCCTTTAAAAGATCTACAAAACCTTAAACATGCTTTAGAGAAGGTTCGGGACTAAACTGAGCACATACAAAACTTTGCAGAACTCATAAAAATTTTCTTTCAAACCAGGGCACATGCCCATGTGGTTAGGCCGTGTGCCTCACACGATTGTGCCTTGGCCTGTGTCTCAACCCGTGTACAAAACTAACTAATGCAACACGGCCTATCACACGCCCGTGTGCCTGGCCCGTGTGCAATACTAAATTGAATCACATAGCCTGTCACACACCCTTGTGTCTAGCCCGTATGCAACATTGATTTACTTCGAAATAGGTCAGTGAAGAACACGGTCAGGACACACACCCGTGTGCTCAGCTGTATGGGCTACAATACGCTATATACAAGGCCAAATTACCACCCATTAAGGGTAAAACCTACATCACAAAATATGTATCATTTCATGTTCCAAGAGAAACAAAAACATACCAAATTATACGTAAAATTTCTCAAATTATACGTAAAATTTCTCATAACCATATCATTCATAAACACATTAATACATTTCAAACATACCTATATTGGATGCACATTTCACATAATCATTCATTTCTCGGAATGCCCATTGAATAATTTGGAATTAAGTAGAATACTCGGATAGCTCAGAATGCTCGTACAATGCCAACGTCCCAAATGTGGTCTTACATGTAATCAAATATCGATGCCACTATCCCAGAAAAGGTCTTACACAAAATCATATACGATGCCAATATCACATACATGGTCTTACATGTAAATCACAAATCGATGCCAACGTCCTAGATGTGATCTTGTAATATCCTAGATTTTGGGGTCATGCAATTTAATTGGTATTTGTGCGATAGTGTGCCTATAGGTGGTTTGAGTGTGTTTTAAGGGTTTTGGGAACCCTAGGGTGTAGGAGAATGCCTTAGAAAAAATATTGGGTTTTAGGTCTAAAAAAGGGAGCTAGGCAAGTAAGGCCTTAAGAAAATTGTGTGGGGTTTTAGACACAAGAAATCAAGCAGTAAAGTGGCAAGGGGCACCACCTAAGGTGCAGAGAAGGCTGCGTCAGCTAGGGGTGCCAGGGGAGGAGGTTCGAGTCACGTAGATAACAAGAGAGTGTGGTTTTATTTTTTTTTTTGCTTCAGGAGAGGGGGGAAATGTTGGACGGCATTGGGACATTAGTGGATGAGCTTTTGGCTTAGTCAAACTCATTCAAAATTTGACTAGAGAGAGTGGATGAAGGCTGGACTCATTCAAATTCTTTAAATGAGAGGCAGGGAGGAAAAATAGGAGAAAAAGGTGGTATTTGATAAGGGATGAAGAGTTGGCTGGCCAAGGGGTTCTTTTGGTAGTAAATTTGGTTATGTAGGGGGAGATAAGTGGCAAAATTATCTTTTAGTGTGTATCCATCTTTTTCTTTCTCCTTTAGTCTCATTGCCGAAATTCTTCTAAGTTTCTCTTCTTATTCTTTTTCTTTCTTTCAACTTAAATTCTACATATTTTCCTCTTGTGGCCGAATATTCCATCACCATTTGAAAGGCTTGGTCGAACCTTGTAGGTACTCATTCTCCCATTTTCATTAAGACCCATAGCCGAATCTCAAGGTACCCTTATTCTCTCTTCTTTGCCACAAGTCTTAAAAGCCGAAACATTCTTGCCTTTAGCCGAAACCTTTTCTCTTTGGTCTCAAAAGCTGGAAGCAGTGATTTGATTCTTTTCTTCTTATTTTCGTTAATCTTTCAAACCATCATCATTCCCAAAATTCTCCTTTTCCTTTGACGATTTGTTAGGGCTGAATTTATGGGAGTAGTGCTGTCGACTACTCTCTTTTAGTCTTCGCAAGCAATGTGTAGTGGTAAGTATTTTCTTCCTTAGCAATCGGTTTTGGTTTCTTTTTCATGGGTGTGCCGAAATCAAGTGGTTAAGCCTTGGTTTTAGGGATGGCCAAATATTCATAATGTCATAATATGTGTTTCTTTTATATGTAGCCAACGTGAAGGAGCATTAAAGGAGCCTCTTGGGTTCGATTACTCAAGGTAAGGAAGTGGTAGTATTCAGCCAAGGGGTCACATATTTTCTATGTCTTTAAGTTTGAGGTCAAAACTAATATGGCTCCATTTAGGGATTTCAATAGACTGTAGGTTCAAACGTGTGATTCTGGAATTCAATCAGTTAAGGTAAGATGATGATAGTGGTAGGCTGAAGGCCATACTTTTGCTTATTTATGTAAGAGCCGAATCTAACATAGTTGTGTAGGAGGGAGTTCAACAAATCACAAGGTGCAATCGTGTAGGCCACGGGGTTCGGGTTTAGGTGACTTTTGCTAAAAGGTGTGTGATTAACCCACAATTTCCCGGTTGTATGTTATGTTTGTATGTGTTATGTATATGTTGATTAATGCAGTGGAAATAATGAGATTGGTACCCTTGAGTGGGTATGTCGATAATCAGGTCAGTATTAAATCTGATAAAATTGTGGTTATTGGTGTATATATGTGTGGTATGCCGAATAACATGTTCATGCATTATTCATCATGACACTATCGTATGTTGCATGTGCATGGCGTGGGATTGTATATATGAAATGACAGGGTGTACATTTATGTACGTGGTATAGTGATGGCTACGAGCCTCACATGGATTGATGATCAGCTCAATGCCTCATCATGGTTGGTATCTACTTTGTGCCATATCGTGGTTGGTGATGGCTATGTGCCTCATCGTGGATTGACGTTGACTGAGGTCACGTTGTGGATTAAATTGTGATTTGATCACGTGGACCAGTGGCTCGACCACTTGGTGGATGGGATGATTTGCTGAATTGGTGTGTAGAGGTTGGAGAGTCGATTTAGTAATCCCCTGGTGTGTGGTGGTTGGATACGTGGGTGTGTAGAGGATGGACCCTAGGTCGGGTTGGGTGCATTTTGCATTAATCTCTGTTATATGGATTGGTGTGGTTTTGGGCCAAGCCCATATGTGGAAATCTGTGGACTAATTACACACTGAGTCTGTTGACTCACCCAATTTTTACCAAACAATGCAGGTGATTCGTGATGTTGGACCGGGTTGGATGGGATTCGAGATGGCCATGCAGACGCAGTTTCTATATTTAAAGACTTTACTTTTAATTTTAGTTTATTTGGGATGTTTTAATGTAATAAGGCCTTTCAATTATTTTGGGTTTTTGTTGTGGTTTTGCTAGACTAGACCTGGATTATTAGTTGCAAACAAAGTTTCAAATTATGATGGCTTTTTTTTATCTTAAAAACTTATTTAAGGGCTTACTCGGATTTACTTAAGAATTTAAAAAAAAAAGATAAAGACTCGCTCCCAGTTAACTCCAAACACCAAATTGTTTTCAACCTATAGTTTTATTTTCCAGTAGTATTTCAAATTCGGCCGTAGTGTTTTGGGCTAGGTTTGGGGCATTACAAATTGGGATCAGAGCCTAGTTTCTACACTCGACATATGGATTTTTGAGGCCCATAAACGTTTTCATTTTGTGTTTTAGTGGGTCAAAGAAAGTTTTCAGGAAAAAGGGTTTTGTGGAACATGGCACTTGAATCGTCCTGCCCGAAGTCCACCAGGTAAGTACCCCTAACCCTTGTGTGTTTTGGATGTGGGAGTTATAGGGACGTAGATTAGTAGATTAAGAATTATTAAACCTTAGGATTAGTCTACCCTAACACCGGGATACATAAAATTTAAAGTCTAACCAAACAAACCTGTGACTGAGTCGTCGAGATAAGGATGTGGCAACCGTTGTGCGCATGTCTAGGATTGGATTCAGGGGGAGCTTGGTATCTAAGCAGTCCTAGTGACTCACCTCCTCTCCGCTCGAATCCTACCTGGTGCGTAGTGACGGTTCACCCTAACCAAGGGGACTTAATCACAAGCTAAAATCCATAACTAAAACTCGAAAGGGACTAGTCACCTTGTTTTGAATAATCCTTGAATCAAACCTTGGTTTCAAAATTTCCAAAGAACCCTTGATTAAAAAACATGACCAAAATACCCCTGATTTGCAAATTGACCAAATTACCCATGACATGTTTGAATCACCAAAATACCCTCAGTAAGGAAAGTTTCCAAAGTACTCCCGAATTAAAAATTTCCAAAATACCCTTATTTTAAAAAACCACCTGGAACCATATTTTGCAAAATTACTAAAATACCCCTGGTTTGTAAAATTACAAAAATACCCTCAGTTTATAAAATTACCATATTACCCTTTAATCTTCTTACCAAGTATTCTTATTACGCAAAAATATCAAAAACCTCTATTTTGCAAAATTTTCAAATACCCTGATTTGGAAAATTACCAAAATACCCCTATAGGACAAATTACGAAAATACCCTTGGGTAGTGGAGGTGTAACACCCCAAACCCGGTCAATACACCACGACCGAATACGGTATATTCTGAGGAAAAAGGTTTTGAGAGGTTTAGGTTTGAGTTTAAAAGTTGGAGAAAAATACTTGCTAGGTTGTGCATTTGAAGAAAACTTGAGTAGGTTTGATTGAAATTTGATGATGTATTTGAAAACCCAAAATTTTAAAAACTTACTCCGATGGGTAGACAAAAGCAGTTTATCCGTTAAGAAGTTTGAGTTGTTTATTATTGTTACAAAACATTATGTCTTAGTGAAAATCGTGGTTAAGTTAGAAAACATTTGAGTTCTTCTTTGTTCCAACTCTTAGTGTGATACCCGATGGTATAGTTTAAAATGTCGCTTTTGTAGTTTTGAAATCGTTATCTTTCCAAATTTTAGCACATTTTAGCCCAATTAATTTGTTAAGACATATTAAAAATCCACTTTAATCATAAACAAACATAATTTAAAAAGGCCATTTACAACCCGAATAAAACCAAATAGTAATAAAAACTTAAGTACCAAAATTTCATAAAAGTCCGAGCAAATCTTTATTAGCATGGCATGAGCACCTCGAGTCCATCCCGGCTCCATGTCCGCGTCTAAGTGTCACCTGAAAAAGTCAAAGGAGAGAGTGAGTCGCAAGACTCAGTGTATAATTCCCTCTCCCGGTATAACATGCCAACACACATATCATAACAGAATAATGCAAATAATGCACCCGATCCTAACCAACCATATCGCCTTTTCTACCCCGTGTGGTACCAAACCACTTGGTGGTGCCAAACCACCGTGACCCAAAGTCACGATATCCATCTTGTGGTACCAAACTACTGGTGACCCGAAGTCACGAATAATCCAATGATGGGGCCAACCCATCGTGTGATACCAAATCACTAGCGACAATCCCGTATCTCATAAGTGGGGCCAACCCACGGTGGTGCCAAACCATAGGGACGAGTCGCAATGAGGTGCCAAACCTCACGGTGTCCCAAAGGCACAATGTGATACCAAATCACTTGGTGGCCGTAGTCACAAATCCGATGATGGGGCCAACCCATCATGTGATACCAAATCACCGCGTCAATCCGTATAATCAATCGTGGGGCCAACCCATCGTGGTACTAAACCACTGGACGAGGCGCCGAGGTGCCAAACCTCTGTGACCCAAAGTCACAAAATCGTGGTACCAAACCACTAGAGGTGCCAAACCTCCGGTGTCTCAAAACCACAAAGTCCCAAAGACACGGATATCATACTCCCCTCCTCTCATATCACCCAATCACATATCATACTAGATGCAAAATCGTGCAATCATGCTATCATGCTCACATGCTTAATATGGCATCTCAAAGTATCAAAAATCATGATATCATCATCATCACATAACTCATAATGAAACGGACTTACCGAATCCGTATCCATACCTCAATGGGTATCGAAATAATCAATCACCTTTGTTTCATTTACACAAACCGGTTATCACATTATTTAGCTAAGATAGTGTGTTGGTTTACACACCGAATAGCAAAATGTTAATCCTAAGAATCGGTCTCGTCCCTTGATCGCCTCGACAACCCCAATCCTACAATCGCCAACAAAGGGATTAGTCACTAAACCATTCACCAAAAATAGGTAACCCAAGGGTTGCGTTAGCCTTACCTTAGCCTTGATTTGGTTTCCTACCAAATCCAACCCAACAATGGTTCTTTCAGAAATCGGCTTCACCCTAAAAAGAAAGTGGTTAATTCTTTGGAACCATATACTTAATCGAAAACTAAACAAATCAACCACGAGCAATCATCTCACCATCACTTACCGATTGCTTACAGAGTAAGAAGGCTCCTCCCACTTGTTCCCAAAAACCGAATGTCCTACAAAGAGATTGGTCTACACATCAGATCAATATCCTTCCACCAATAACAAACCGGCCTTCATTTAAACCACAAAATATAAGAACACAAAGAAAAATGGCCATTCGCCAAGCTCTTACCACTACCAACCGATTGAAACCAAAGATCTATCAACACTCAATATTCGCCACCAAACACCAAGGAAGATTCGGCTAACACCCTTTAATCAAGGTAAAAGGAGGTTCGCCTAAGTGTTTAACACACACCTATGCTCGATTTTGAGTGGAAAGAAAAGGAGGAGATGAGAAGAAATGAAGGTTACGACACACAAAAGAGATGAAGAGAAAACAATGGAGAAGAATCGGCTAAAGCTCTGAGAAGAAGAAAGAAATAAAAGATTGAATAGAGAGGAGGGTATGTTCGGTTTTGAACAAGAAAAAGAATTGGAGAGAGTGTTTTGGAGATGAAGTTTCGGCCAAGAATCGAAATGGGAAGAAAAATAGTAAGAAAACACCTTCAGTTCTTTCTTGGAAAAGAAAAGGAAATGGAGAGGGGATACTTTCGGCTAACAAAGTTTCGAAAGAGAAAAGATGATGATGGGATGCTAGGTTCGGCTAAATGTTGAAGAGAAAGCAAAAGCTGGTTGCGTTTTAACAAAAATGAGAAAGAAAAGAGAGTGGGAGAGGCATTCAGCTAGCAATAAAATTGAAAGATACCAAGTAGTTTGGCAAGGGTAAGGGTGTTGAAGCTTTTCGGTTTAAGGAGAACAAAAGAAAATGAAAAAGAGATAAAGCACTTGGGGTTTCGATTTCAAGCATGAAAATGGAATGGGAGAGTTTTCTTAGACATTCAGCTTACCAACAAAATGACCAAAAGCTAGACTTGCTTCCCACAACTATGACCGAAAATGCACACAAGTTGCCTAAGAGAAAAATCGGCACTCTCCTCCCCAAGCTTACCAACCGGCCAACTCCCCCAAAACTCTCCTAACAATCAGCCAACCTCCCCCCATTCACTCCCAAACCACAAATTCGAATCCTCTTGACCAAGTCTTCCTCCTAATTTCACTCTCCACCCACCGTTTGAATGTGTTGACAAGGTCCAAGGTAGAGTTTAAACTTGCCACAACTCTTCCCTTCATGCCGTCAAAATGGGAGTCAAAATGGGGCATTATGCAACTCGAACACAAGACCTCTCCTCCCTTGCCTTTGACACCAACCACATGCTCCTAGTGGCGCCTTGCTTGCCACTTTGCCAACCCAATTCTTGTGTTAAAAATTCACCTGAATTAATTATAAACCCCAGCACCTTCAGCTCCTATCCCCTAAAGCCCAAAACTAAAATTTTACCACCTACTCAGGCACACTCCTAGCCTACATCTAAGCCCCGAAACCACACAAAAACAACATGGCACACCATAGACATGCAAACAATGCCAAAAATAAAATAGCCCTTAACCCGGGATATTACAGTTCTACCCCCTTAAAATAATTTCGACCTCAAAATTACCTGGTCAGAAGAGTTGCGGGTATTGCTGTCTCATCGTATCCTCGGGTTCCCACGTCGCTTCTTCTACGCCATGATTCCGCCAAAGAACCTTAACCAAAGGTACAGACTTCTTACGCAGAACCTTTACATCCCGATCTAAAATCTGTACAGGCTCTTCCTCCATGGTCATATCTGGGTTTACCTCAACTTCTTCCACTTGTCACCACGCATGCGATGGAGTGCGGCGATAACGCCAAGCATCGAAACGTGGAACACGTCATGAATCTGACTTAGCTCTGCTGGCAACTTGAGCTGATATGCAACTGGTCCCACACGTCTCAGTACCTTATATGGCCCAATAAACCTCGGACTTAGCTTGCCTTTCCTCCCGAACCTTAATACTTTCTTCCACGGTGAGACCTTCAGAAAACTCGATCTCCATAGCAAATTCAATATCTCTCGCTTAAGATCGGCATAGGACTTCTATCGGTCCGAAGCTTCTTTCAACTGAGCCTGAATCAACTTAACCTTGTCTTCGGTCTCAGTAACCAACTCTGGTCCCAACAACTGACGTTCACTTAACCCTATCTAACAAGTAGGTGAGCGACACTTTCTACCGTACAACGCCTCATAAGGTGCCATCTTGATACTTGCTTGGTAACTGTTGTTATAGGCGAACTCAGCTAACTGTAGATACTCCTCCCAACTACCCCTGAAGTCCAATACACAACCTCGTAGCATGTCCTCCAAGATCTGTATAACCCTTTTCGACTGCCCGTCAGTCTGCGGATGAAATGTCAGTCTTTGAAATCTAACTGTACCCAGAGCTCGATGCAACGCCTTTCGAACCTTGACGTGAATCTCGATCCCTATCCGAGATGATCGACATCGCACCCGTGCGGTCTCACAATCTCGACACATACTGACTTTGCCAACCTCTGCAGTGAGTAATCCACCCTCACCGAATAAAGTGAGCTAATTTAGTCACCGATCCACAATTACCTGATCAATCCTTCTTGCTCGGTGTAAGCGGTAATCCACCGATTTAAATCCATAGTTATCCTTTCCCACTTCCACCGAGGAATCTGACCGGTGAAGCAACCCGTAAGGCAATCGATGCTCAGCCTTGACCAGCTGACATGTCAGACACTTCCCCACAAACTCGGTCACCTCCTTTTTCAGACCCGGCCACCAAAACTATTTTCTGAGGTCCCTATACATTTTGCTACCTCCAGGATGCATAGCGTAGGGGCTGCTATGTGTATCCTGAAGAATCTTTTGCCTTAACTCAGAATCTCTCGGCATACAAGCCTTCCCACGAAAACACGTAACCCCATCACTAGACAAGCTATAACCCTTCAAACCATCATTACGCACTTGTGTCCTCTGCGACTTTCGTAACCCCATCCAACAACTGCTTTTCTCTAATCTGCTCAACCCAAGTAGGCTTAACTCGCAGCTCGCTGAATACTCCGTCGTCATACAAACTCAAGTGGGCAAACAACGCTCTCAACCAAACAACCTTACGGCTCAACGCGTCTGCTACCACGTTAGCCTTGCCCGGATGATACTCAATTGAGCAATCGTAGTCTTTCAGTAGCTCAATCCATCTGCGCTGCCTCAGATTCAAGTCTTTCTGAGTCAAAAGGTACTTCAGACTCTTATGATCCGTGTAGACTATCGATCTCTCTCCGTACAAGTAATGCCTCCATATCTTTAAGGAAAATACTACAGCTGCTAACTCCAGATCGTGCATTGGGTAATTCACCTCATGTGGCCTCAACTGCCGAGATGCGTAAGCCACAACCTTCCTTCTTGCATCAGCACACAACCCAACCTCAGATGTGATGCATCGCAAGACACGTGAATTCCTTACCACCTCAAAGTTGAATCGAACCGAGCTTGGTCAAAATCTTCTTCAACTTATCGAAGCTCTCCTGCTGCTTCTCAGTCCAAATAAATGGAACCCCTTTTCTCAACAATTTAGTCATCGGTGCTGCGATTAAAGAGAAACCCTCTACAAATCTTCGGTAGTATCCTGCCAAGCCCAGAAAACTCTGAATCTCTGCTACTGACTTAGGCGGCTTCCAATCCAAAACGGCCTCTATCTTACGAGGGTCCACTCTAATCCCCTCAGCAGATACTACATGACCCAAGAACGTCACTTCCCTAAGCCAGAACTCGCATTTACTGAACTTCGCATAGAGCTGTTTCTCCCTTAGAATCTGCAATACCACCCGTAAATGTGCATCATGTTCCTCCTCAGTCCTTGAATATACCAAGATGTCGTCGATAAAAACCACTACGAACTGATCTAGATACTGTTGGAACACCCTATTCATCAAATCCATGAAAGCTGCCGGTGCGTTAGTCAACCCGAACGGCATAACCAAGAACTTAAAGTGCCCATACCGAGTACGAAATGCCGTCTTACAGATATCCGCCTCCTTTACCCTTAACTGGTGATACCCAGACCTTAAGTCGATCTTCGAGAAAATCGACGCCCCCTTCAACTGATCAAACAAGTCATCTATCCGAGGTAGTGGATACTTGTTTTTGATCGTCAGCTTATTCAGTTGGCGGTAGTCCATACACATTCGCATAGTATCGTCTTTCTTCTTTACAAAGAGTACCGACACTCCCCACGGTGAAATACTTGGCTTTGATAAAGCCTCGGTCCAATAACTCCCGGATCTCGAGCCTTAAGCTCCACCAGCTCTTTAGGTGCCATCCCATGCAGAGCAATGAATCTTGGCGCGATTAAGATAATGATCTATCCGAACTCTACCTCTCGATCCGGTGGCAACCACAGAAGCTCCTCCTAAACACATCCACAAATTCCTAATCGTCCAACCGTCTCCACAAAGAGACTCCTTAGCCTCCAAGGCATACACATGAACCACATATGCTTCACCGCTCTTTCGACCATCTTCTGGCTTTGGCGATACTACATTAGACGGATAATTCCTCCTATTACCGATCAGAACTACCTCATCACCCTTAGCTATTTTCAGAATCATGCGCTTAGCCGCGCAATCCAACTTCGCCTGGTACTTAACCAGCCAGTCCATCCCCAGAATCAGATCGAACTCCCCAAACGGCAGTTCCATTAGATCAGCCTCAAATACTACCCCTTGGAGTTCTAGAGGTACGTCTCTATACAGTTTATCTACCACTACAGAGTGACCTAGAGGGCTTATTACGGTCATCTGCCTAGAAGATATTTCAGAGTCTAGATCCATGGTCTTCACTATGCTACTTGCAACATATGAGTGTGTTGACCACACATCAATTAAAGCATAAATGGAGAACCAAATATTAAAACGTCTGAGTAATGACGCGTCCAAGGTCGCGTCCCTCCTCTCGGCGCCTCATGACATACACTAGCCCCGGTTGTCCGCCTCAGAACTACTCGCACCTCCGCCGGTGCTCCACGGCCCCACCAGAACTATTACCCCTCTCGCCATTACCTCGGCCCTCTGCGGTGGTCCATTATTTCAGTCTTGATTACGCCCGATTCTCTGATGAATCTAGCTAACTTGCACGGACAATCCTCACGCGGTGGTCCAATGAGCCACACTCAAAACGACCTCTACCATCACCCGGCATCCTCCCCAATGAGCCTTCCCAGCGGTTACATCATGGCGGTCCACGCTTAGCAGAACAAACCTACCCGATCGATTCGCCCACTCGGTCTAACCCTTTTCTGCTGATTTCTTGATGACCCAGAAGATCCAAAGCTCCTCTTGTGTCGGTTCCTGTCCATACCCTGCCTCACAGATTCCTTAATGCCCTCAGCCACCTTTGCCTTTTCAACCAGAACCGCAAATTCACGCTCCTGCTGGGGCACAATTATCAACCTTAGTTCGTCTCGCAGGCCATCCTCGAAATGAACGCACCTCTCATGCTCAGTAGCCACCATACCCCTGGCATACCGACTCACCGAGAAACTCGACCTCATACTCGACGATTTGCTCCCACGAACTAACCTCGAAATGCTTTTCATTGCTCATTAATATAATTAGCCCCACGTACTTTTTCCGATAAGTCATTCAAAATAGTCCCAAGTCGGATCTTAATTGCGGTATTTATCCGAACAAAGAGCCACCACAAGTATGACTCGTCCTGAGAAGTGATACGATCCCTTTAATTTCTCTTGCAGATTAGGTCCAGATCGTCCATGATCCGCTCGTAAGCTTCGGCCAATATTCAGAGTGCTAGGAGCAACACGGAGACACCGAAAAGAATTCACCCGTTTTCCTGAAGTCGCTCGAGCACGATTTCCTAGCTCCTCGCCTCGCCTACTCCACTACCTGTTTCTAAAACCCGCAACATCACCGTGACATCGCGTCATCGCCATCTGCTCTTGGAACTCACCACCTCCGGTGGTGGCGGGCAGTATCTCATTCTCTCGAACCACGACCGAGAACCTACGGGCTCAGAAACTGTCATCCTACCGTGACCACGTCCACGACCACGTCCACCTCGGGTACTCATGACTAAATCGCGTCTGATTAAAGAATTTTATGTATCAGTCATTATTCCACTATTTAAAGGCAAAGTCTTATGAATTTTTAAAGAAGCTTTGTTTTCATGAGTCCACGAGTCCTATCGGTTTGATCTCTAAGGTAGTCTTACTAGCCACCAATCATATCAATTAATATCACAACCATTAGTACGGGTACTTACAGGGCGGATTGGTGCGGTGACTCGGTGCCATGCCTTTCAAACCATGCTTTTAAAACAAAACACTTAAAATGACTTTTAAAACATTTTGGGCCTCGGGCCCAAATAGAAACCTTTGAACTTGGCTCGATACCACAAATGTAACACCCCAAACCCGGTCAATACACCACGTAAGAATACGGTATATTCTGAGGAAAAAGGTTTTTGAGAGGTTTAGGTTTGAGTTTAAAAGTTGGAGAAAAATACTTCGCTAGGTTGTGCATTTGAAGAAAACTTGAGTAGGTTTGATTGAAATTTGATGATGTATTTGAAAACCCAAAATTTTAAAAACTTACTCCGATGGGTAGACAAAACAGGTTTATCCCGTTAAGAAGTTTGAGTTGTTTATTATTGTTACAAAAACATTATGTCTTAGTGAAAATCGTGGTTAAGTTAGAAAACATTTGAGTTCTTCTTTGTTCCAACTCTTAGTGTGATACCCGATGGTATAGTTTAAAATGTCGCTTTTGTAGTTTTGAAATCGTTATCTTTCCAAATTTTAGCACATTTTAGCCCAATTAATTTGTTAAGACATATTAAAAATCCACTTTAATCATAAACAAACATAATTTAAAAAGGCCATTTACAACCCGAATAAAACCAAATAGTAATAAAAACTTAAGTACCAAAATTTCATAAAAGTCCGAGCAAATCTTTATTAGCATGGCATGAGCACCTCGAGTCCATCCAGGCTCCATGTCGCGTCTAAGTGTCACTGAAAAAGTCAAAGGAGAGAGTGAGTTGCAAGACTCAAGTATAATTCCCTCTCCCAGATAACATGCCAACACACATATCATAATGAATAATGCAAATAATGCATCTTGGTCCTAACCAACCATATCACCTTTTCTACCCCGTGTGGTACCAAACCACCGGTGGTGCCAAACCACCGGTGACCCAAAGTCACGATATCCATCTTGTGGTACCAAACCACCGTGACCAAGTCACGAATAATCCAATGATGGGGCCAACCCATCGTGTGATACCAAATCACTAGCGACAATTTCGTATCTCATAAGTGGGGCCAACCCACGGTGGTGCCAAACCACAGGGAGGAGTCGCAATGAGGTGCCAAACCTCTGGTGTCTCAAAGACACAATGTGATACCAAATCACTGGTGACCGTAGTCACAAATCCGATGATGGGGCCAACCCATCGTGTGATACCAAATCACCGGCGTCAATCCGTATAATCAAGCTGTGGGGCCAACCCATCGTGGTACTAAGCCACTGGGACGAGACGCCGAGGTGCCAAACCTCTGTGACCCAAAGCCACAAAATACGCGGTACCAAACCACTGGAGGTGCCAAACCTCCGTGTCCCAAAGACACAAAGTGTCCCAAAGACACGGATATCATACTCCCCCTCTCATATCACCCAATCACATATCATACTAGATGCAAAATCGTGCAATCATGCTATCATGCTCACATGCTTAATATGGCATCTCAAAGTATCAAAAATCATGATATCATCATCATCACATAACTCATAATGAAACGGACTTACCCGAATCCGTATCCATACCTCAATGGGTATCGAAATAATCAATCACACTGTTTCATTTACACAAATCGGTTATCACATTATTTAGCTAAGATAGTGTGTTGGTTTACACACCTGAATAGTGAAATGTTAATCCTAAGAATCGGTCTACGTCCCTTGATCGCCTCGACAACCCCAATCCTAAAATCGATCAACAGTGGATTAGTCACTAAACCATTCAGCCAAAAATAGGTAACCCAAGGGGTTGCGTTAGCCTTACCTTAGCCTTGATTTGGTTTCCTACCAAATCCGAACCCAACAATGGTTCTTTCAGAAATTGGCTTCACCCTAAAAAGAAAGTGGTTAATTCTTTGGAACCATATACTTAATCGAAAACTAAACAAATCAACCACGAGCAATCATCTCACCATCACTTACCGATTGCTTACAGAGTAAGAAGGCTCCTCCCACTTGTTCCCAAAAACTGAATGTCCTACAAAGAGATTGGTCTACACATCAGATCAATATCCTTCCACCAATAACAAATCGGCCTTCATTTAAACCACAAAATATAAGAACACAAAAGAAAAATGGCCATTTGGCCAAGCTCTTACCACTACCAACCGATTGGAAACCAGCACCTATCAACACTCAATATTCGGCCACCAAACACCAAGGAAGATTCGGCTAACACCCTTTAATCAAGGTGAAAAGGAGGTTCGACCTAAGTGTTTAACACACACCTATGCTCGATTTTGAGTGGAAAGAAAAGGAGTGGAGATGAGAAGAAATGAAGGTTACGCACACCAAAAGAGATGAAGAGAAAACAATGGAGAAGAATCGGCAAAGCTACGAGAAGAAGAAAAAATAAAAGATTGAATAGAGAGGAGGGTATGTTGATTTTGAACAAGAAAAGAATTAGAGAGAGTGTTTTGGAGATGAAGTTTCGGCCAAGAATCAAAATAGGAAGAAAAATAGTAAGAAAACACCTTGATTCTTTCTTGAAAAGAAAAGGAAATGGAGAGGGAGACTTTTGGCTAACAAAGTTTGAAAGAGAAAAGATGATGATGGGATGCTAGGTTCTGCTAAATGTTGAAGAGAAAGCAAAAGCAAGTTGCGTTTTAACAAAATGAGAAAGAAAAGAGAGTGGGAGAGGCATTGACTAGCAATAAAATTGAAAGATACCAAGTAGTTTCGGCAAGGGTAAGGGTGTTGAAGCTTTCGGTTTAAGGAGAACAAAAGAAAAATGAAAAGAGATAAAGCACTTGGGGTTTGGTTTCAAGCATGAAAATGGAATGGGAGAGTTTTCTTTGACATTGACTTACCAACAAAATGACCAAAAGCTAGACTTGCTTCCCACAATGCGGACCTAAAATGCACACAAGTTGCCTAAGAGAAAATCGACACTCTCCTCCCAAGCTTACCAACCGCCAACTCCCCAAAACTCTCCTAACAATCGGCCAACCTCCCCCATTCACTCCCAAACCACAAGTTTGAATCCCTGACCAAGTCTTCCTCCTAATTTCACTCTCCACCCACCGTTTGAATGTGTTGACAAGGTCCGGGGTAGAGTTTAAACTTGCCACAACTCTTCCCTTCATGCTTGCCAAAATGGGAGTCAAAATGGGGCATTATGCAACTTCGAACACAAGACCTCTCCTCCCTTGCCTTTGGCGCCAACCACATGCTCCTAGTGGCGCCTTGCTTGCCACTTTGCCAACCCAATTCTTGTGTTAAAATTCACTGAATTAATTATAAACCCACAGACCTTGACTCCTATCCCCAAAGCCCAAAACTAAAATTTTACCGCCTACTCAGGGCACACTCCTAGCCTACATCTAAGCCCCGAAACCACACAAAAACAACATGGCACACCATAGACATGCAAACAATGCCAAAAATAAAATAGCCCCTTAACCCGGGATATTACAGGAGGACAACAACAATGAAACCACAACACTTTTCTGTGATGAATGCAAGTTCATGAATGATGATGATTGGATGAATAGGCTTGAGACTGTATGTATGTATGAATTCGAAAGAACCACTTTCTAGAATTATTAAACATAAGACTGTTCACGATAAACCAGTGGAACAAAAACTGATTCATAAAATTTTTAAGCAGACTGAATCTCAAACGTAGACATGAGCTCTAGGGGACGTGGATGCAATGTGCGAGGGCGTGGTAGAGGTAGAATGACTGTGTCGAAACCAGTTGGGTCTGGTCAGGGTTCCAAAAATGAAGCATCGCCACCAGCTGTAGGGACGAAATTTCAAGAGCACATAGGAGGAGATGATGTGGTATCGCAGGCTATGCTGTGAGTTTTAGAGCATGTGGCTGGAGTGAGTAATCCAAGTATTAAAGGATATGTTGAGGGGATGTGTGATAGATTTCAGCGGAAGCTGAGAGGAATTCTTGCCTTTAGTGGAGTTTGCATACAACAACAGTTACCAAGCGAGCATTCAAATAGCACCGTACGAAGTGTTGTATGGATGGAAGTGTTGGACACCTACTTGTTGGACGAAACTAGGGGAACGTCGTGTTTTGGGACCAGAAATGGTAGCGGAGTCAGAAGAAAAGGTTAAGGTAATTTGGGCCCAGTTGAAGGAGGCATCTGATAGGCAAAAGTCATATGTAGATCTTAAGCGGAAAGAGATAGAGTTTGTAGTGGAAGACTATGTGTTTTTAAAGGTGTCGCCGTGGAAGAAGGTAATGAGATTTGGTCGCAAGGGAAAGCTGAGTCCTAGGTTTATAGGGCCTTATCGGGTTTTGAAGCAGGTTGGACTAGTGGCATATCAACTGGAGTTACCTTCGGAGTTAAAGCAGTTGAACGATGTATTCCATGTCTCGATGCTACGTCGTTATCGGTCGGATCTATCTCACGTGATTCCAATTGAAGAAGTGGAGTTGAGACCTGACTTGTCCTACGAGGAAGAACCAATTCAGATTCTGGAGCGGGATGTGAAAGTCTTGCGTAGGAAATCAGTTCCTCTAGTTAAGGTGTTATGGCATAACCATGGCTCGGAGGAAGTTTCGTGGGAGCCAGAGGAAGCAATGTGGCAACAATACCCACACTTATTCTGATCAGGTAATTTCGAGGCCAAAATTATTTTTAAGGGGGGTAGAACTGTAATATCCTAGATTTGGGGGTCATGCAATTTATTTGGTATTTGTGCGATAGTTGCCTATGTGTGGTTTGAGTGTGTTTTAAAGGTTTTGGGAACCCTAGGATGTAGGAGAATGCCTTAGAAAAAAATTGGGTTTTAGGTCTAAAAAGGGGAGCTAGGCAAGTGAGGCCTTAAGGAAAATTGTGTGGGGTTTTATACACATGAAATCAAGCAGTAAAGTGGCAAGGGGCGCCACCTAAGGTGTAGAGAAGTTTGCGTCAGCTAGGGGTGCCAGGGGAGGAGGTTCGAGTCATGCAGATAATAAGAGAGTGTGGTTTTATTTATTTATTTATTTATTTATTTTGCGTCAGGAGAGGGGGAAATGTTGGATGGCATTGGGACATTAGTGGATGAGCTTTTGGATTAGTCAAATTCATTCAAAATTTGGATAGAGATAGTGGATGAAGGCTGGACTCATTCAAATTCTTTAAATGATAGGCATAGAGGAAAAATAGGAGAAAAAGGTGGGATTTGATAAGGGATGAAGAGTTGGCCGACCAAGGGGTTCTTTTGGTGGCAAATTCGGTCATGTAGGGGGAGATAAGTGCCAAAATTATCTTTTAGTGTGTATCCATCTTTTTCTCTCTCCTTTGGTCTCCTTGCCGAAATTCTTCTTTCTCTTTTTATTCTTTTTCTTTCTTTCAACTTCAATTCTACGTATTTTCCTCTTGTGGCCTAATATTCCATCCCCATTTAAAAGGCTTAGCCAAACCTTGTAGGTACTCATTCTCCCATTTTCATTAAGAGCCATAGTCGAATCTCAAGGTGCCCTTATTTTCTCTTATTTGTCTCAAGTCTTAAAAGTCAAACATTCTTACCTTTAGTCGAAACCTTTTCTCTTTGGTCTCAAAAGCTGGAAGCAGTGATTTGATTCTTTTCTTCTTCTTTTTGTTGATCTTTCAAACCATCATCATTCCCGAAATTCTCCTTTTCCTTAGGCGATTTGTTAGGGCCAAATCTATGGGAGTAGTGCCATCGACTACTCTCTTTTATTCTTCGCAAGCAACATGTAGTGGTAAGTATTTTCTTCCTTAGCAATCGATTTTGGGTTCTTTTTCATGGGTGTGCCGAAATCAAGTGGTTAAGCCTTAGTTTTAGGGATGGCCAAATATTCATAGTGTCATAATATGTGTTTCTTTTGTATGTAGCCAACATGAAGGAGCATTAAAGGAGCCTCTTGGGTTCGATTACTCAAGGTAAGGAAGTGGTAGTATTCGGCCAAGGGGTCACATATTTTCTATGTCTTTAAGTTTAAGGCTGAAACTAATATGGCTCCATTTAGGGATTTCAGCAGACTGTAGGTTCAAACGTGTGATTTCGGGATTCGATCAGTTGAGGTAAGATGATGATAGTGGTAGGCTAAAGGCCGTACTTTTGCTCATTTATGTAAGAGTCAAATCTAACATAGTTGTGTAGGAGGGAGTTCAACAAATCGCAAGGTGCAATCGTGTAGGCTACGGGGTTTGGGTTTAGGCGACTTTTGCTAAAAGGTGTGTGATTAACCCACAATTTCCCGGTTGTATGTTATGTTTGTATGTGTTATGTATATGTTGATTAATGCAATGGAAATAATGAGATGGGTACCCTTGAGTGGGTATGTCGATAATCAAGTCAGTATTAAATCTGATAAAATTGTGGTTATTGGTGTATATATGTGTGGTATGTCGAATAACATGTTGATGCATTATTCATCATGACACTATCGTATGTTGCATGTGCATGGGGTGGGAATGTATATATGAAAGAAGAACAGGGTGTACATTTATGTATGTGGTATAGTGATGGCGGCGAGCCTCACATGGATTGATGATCGGCTCAGTGCCTCATCATGGTTGGTATCGACTTTGTGCCATATCGTGGTTGGTGATGGCTATGTGCCTCATCGTGGATTGACATTGAATGAGGTCATGCTGTGGATTAAATTGTGACTTGATCACGTGGACCAGTGGCTCGACCACTTGGTGGATGGCATGATTTGTCGAATTGGTGTGTAGAGGTTGGAGGGTCGATTTAGTAATCCCCTGGTGTGTGGTGGTTGGATACGGGGGTGAGTAGAGGATGGACCCTAGGTCGGGTTGGGTGCATTTTGCATTAATCTCTGTTATGTGGATTGGTGTGGTTTTGGGCCAAGCCCATATGTGGAAATCTGTGGACTAATTACACACTGATTCTGTTGACTCACCCAATTTTTACCAAACAATACAGGTGATTCGTGATGTTGGACCGGGTTGGATGGGATTCAAGATGGCCATGCAGACGCAGTTTCTATATTTAAAGACTTTACTTTTAATTTCAGTTTATTTGGAATGCTTTAATGTAATAAAGCCTTTCAATTATTTTGGGTTTTTGTTGTGGTTATGCTAGACTAGACCTGGATTATTAGTTGCAAACAAAGTTTCAAATTATGACAGCTTTTTTTTATCTTAAAAACTTATTTAAGGGCTTACTCGGATTTACTTAAGAATTTAAAAAAAAATAAAGACTCATTCCCAGTTAACTCCGAACACCAAATTGTTTTCAACATATAGTTTTTTTTCAAGAGCATTCCAAATTCGACCATAGTGTTTTTGGCCGGGTTTGGGGCGTTACAGATCTTACACGATAACACATATCGAAACCCTATGTCATGAAATATGTATCCTAACTATTCGTAAGGTTCGTATGGGACTTTTCTGACTTTGACACATTATGGAAACTTTCTCAGATTTTGCAGATGCATCCTCTATAATCATTCATCACACTTCAATTTCATATAAGCATGAATAAATCACCTCAAATGCATTTATTTGTATATAGACTTTCCTCGTACGGATTTGAACGGATGGAAACAACTACTCGACCACTTTCGACTTCCCCTGATCTAATTCTGTTTTCTTTGGTTCTTGATCTATTCACATTCAAATTTAGCTTATTCATTCACCAAATCATTCAATTCAATCCATAAACATATATTTATGGAATTTTACAAATTAGCCCTCACATTTTCACATTTTAACATTTAAGTCCCTATTTCATAAATTCACAAAATACACATAATTTCTTTGTACCCATGCTTTGCCGAGTATTACTACACTTCATATAAGCCCATATATTTCATTTATTTCACATTTTAGTCCTTCAATTTCTCATTTTCATTTTAGCTCAAATTAGTCAAATTCATTTAAAATCCAAAGACAAAACATATTAATCTCATATCAAGCTTCCATAGTCCATCAATTATCATTACAAAGCTTACAAAATCATCAATGGCATAACTCAAAATTATCATCAAATTCTAAAATTAAGGCATCATCAATGGCATAACTCAAAATTATCAACAAATTCTAAAATTAAGGCATGGGCTTGATAATATGCTAAGCAACATCACAAAAGCATAAAAATCATCAAAAACGGACCAAAACACATACCTTAATTATGCTTATCAATGGCCGAACCCTAGATATCTTTTTCTTTTTCTTTTTCTTTGTATTTTTGGCTAGATGAACACATAATGGCTTAACTTTTTGCCTTTATTTTATTAATCAACACATAATTTACAAATTACTTAAATGCCTTTAATGAAACATTAATAACATCATATATTTCATGGACATAAATGTCCACTAACTTAATAATGGCATATTAATCTTATAAAGACTTCGAACAATTCAAATCATAGTAATTTAGCACATTAACATTTGGAATGCCACTTTTACTTTTTATGCAATTAAGTCCATTTTCTGAAATCAAACACACAAACGATCAAATTAATTCACGAAACTTCCACACATGCTTAATCATATATTGTAAACACGAAAAATAATATTAAAATATTTTTAGACTCAAATTTTTGGTCTCGAAACCACTATTCCGACTAGGGCCTAAATTGGACTGTTACAATTCTCCCCCTTAAGGATTTTCGTCCCCAAAAATCTTACCGTTGAATAGATTCGGATATTGTTGTCTCATAATATATTCGGGCTACCACGTAGCTTCTTCGACCTCGTGTCGATGCCATAATACTTTTACTAATGAAATTTTCCTATTTCTCAATTATTTAATCTCACGAGCTAAAATACGGATTGGTTCTTCTTCTTAAGTTATATAAGATTGAATTTCTATCTCAGATGGAGAAATTACATGTAAAGGATCGGATCTGTATCGTCGAAGCATCGATACGTGAAACACATTATGAATCTTTTCTAGCTCAGGTGGTAACGATAATTTGTATGCAACAGGTCCAATACACTCAATTATCTCATACAGCCCTATGAATCTTGGACTCAACTTGCCTTTTCTGTCGAATCGGAGTATTTTCTTCAACGGAGACACTTTCAAAAATACTTTATCACCAATCTCAAACTCGATATCTTTTGTTTGATTTTGTGTATGATTTCTGTCGATTAGATGCTATTTTCAAACTATCGCGAATCACTTTCAATTTCTACTCAGTTTCTTTTATCAAGTCAACCCTGTGAATCTTATTCTCACTAAGTTCAGACCAGTATAGAGGTGTTCAACATTTACGACCACACAAGGCTTTGTACGGTGCCATTTTAATGCTCGATTGAAAACTATTATTGTACGCAAATTCAATCAACAGCAGATATTTTTCCCACGTACCTTCAAACTCAAGAATGCAACGTCTCAACATATCCTCGAGTATCTGAATAATTCGATCGGATTGACCATCCATCTGAGGATGAAAAGTTGTACTGAAGTGCAATTTAGTACCTAAAGCCTCTTGCAGTTTCTTCCAAATCATGAAGTAAACCTCAAATCTTTGTCAGACATAATAGATAGTGGCACCCCATGCAATCTCACAATATCGAAAATATATAGCATAGCTAACTTATCAATTGAGTAATTAGATCGTGCCGGAATAAAATGGGCTAATTTCATCAATCTATCAACTACAACCCATATTGCAATTTTCTTCCTCAGATTTAAAGGCAAACCTAAAACAAAATCCATCATCACTCTATCCCATTTCCACTCGGGAATCATAATCGATTGTAACAAACTGGATGGTACCTGATGTTTAGCTTTAACCTGCTGACAGATTATACATTTCGAAACAAACTCTAAGATATCCCGTTTCATCCCAGGCCACTAATAAAACTATTTTAGATCATTGTGCATTTTTGTACTTCCCGGATAAACCGATAAACTACCATTATGGGCTTCATTCAAAATCAACAAAATCAATTCTGAATTCCTCGAAACACAAATTTGATCTCTGACTTTCAAAAAATCACCAACGTCAACTCAAAATTCAGAATCAGGGTTCAAATCACACTGAGCATGTTTCGCTAACATTTCATTATCAACTTTTTGAACATCACAAATTTGCTGTAAAAATAATGATTTCACTTTTAATTTAGCAAAAACTGAACCATCATCAGATAGATCTAAATGAGCATTCATCGCACGTAGCGCAAACAGTGATTTCTGACTTAAAGCATCAACAACAACATTTGCTTTTCCCGAATGATAATCTATAACTAGCTTGTAGTCTTTTAATAATTCTAACCATCTTCTCTAACGTAAATTCAAATCTTTATGAGTCATCAAATATTTCAAACTTTTATGATCATAATAAACATGACATTTCTAACCGAAAAGATAGTGGAACCAAATTTTTAGAGCGAACACAATCGCGGCCAACTTAAGGTCATGTGTCGGATAATTTTTTTCATTCGGTTTCAATTGTCTTGAGGCATAAGCTATAACTTTGCCTTCCTACATCAAAACACATCCTAGACCGTTCAATGAAGCATCACTATATATCACAAATTCTTTACCAGATTCTAGTTTTACTAACACTGAAGCTTAAGTCAATAGAGTTTTCAACTGATCAAAACTTTTCTGACACTTTTTTGACCATTCAAATTTCACATCTTTCTGAAGCAATCTCATTAATGGAGTTGAAATCATCGAAAAGTATTTTACAAACTATCGATAATAACCAGCAAGTCCAAGAAAACTGCAAACTTTAGACACATTTTTCAGAAGCTTCCATTCTAAAATAGATGAAATCTTGCTCGGATCAACTCGTATACCGGATGCTGGCACAATATGTCCCAAAAAGCCGACTTCACGCAACCAGAACTCACATTTACTAAACTTTGCATACAATTGCTTATCACGCAGAGTTTGTAGCACAATCTTCAAGTGTTCGGCATGTTCAATTTCATCACGCGAATATCAAAATGTCATCAATGAATACAACAACAAATCGATCTAAATACGGTCTAAAAATGTTGTTCATCAAATCCATAAAGACAGTAGGAGCATTTGTTAGTGTGAAAGGCATAAGTAAAAACTCATAGTGCCGTACCTCATTTGAAAAGCAGTTTTCGGAATGTCTGAATCTTTTACTCGCAACTGATTATATCTTGATCTTAAATCTATCTTTGAAAACACAGAAGCTCCTTTCAACTAATCAAACAAATCATCGATTCTGGGTAGAGGATACTTGTTCTTAGTGGTCACTTTGTTTAATTGACGATAATCAATACACATTCTCATCGTATCATCTTTCTTTTTCACAAACAAAATGGAAGCACCCCAAGGTGAGAAACTCAATCGTTCGAAACGTCTATCAGTCAACTCTTGTAATTGAGACTTTAATTCTTTCAATTCTATCAGAGCCATTCTATACGGAGCTATGGAGATAGGGGTCATCCCGACACTAACTCAATGTTAAACTCAACTTCTCGTATCAGAGGAAATCCTGGTAATTCTTCAGGAAACACATCAGGAAACTCACAAACAACGAACACAAATTCAACTTTCTTTTCAGTTACTTTCGAATCAATCATATAGGCAAAATAAGCTTCACAACCCTTTTTCACATAATTCAGAGCTTTCATTAAAGATACCACTGCCGGCAACCCATTCAAATCACTAGACTCAATCCAAATTATCTCATCATTCTGATATCTCAAATCAATAATTTTTCATTTTCAATTCACAACAACATCATGTAATGTTAGCCAATCCATACCCAGAGTTATATCAAACTCATCAAAAGGTAATAACATCAAATCAGCCGAAAAATAGTTATCTCAAAACATCAGGAATGATTCTTGCACATTTTGTCAACCACGACACTTTTGCCTAAAGGGTTCGATACTTTAATTACAAATTTAGTAGACTCTATAGGAAAAGTCTTATTGGATACTAAGTTCATGCATATATATGAATGAGTAGAGCCTAGATCTATCAATGCAATCACAGAAGTATCATAAAGAGTATATGTACCCGTAATATCATCTGGAGATGAAGCTTCCTCACGAGCTTGAACGGCGTAAGCTCTGGCAGGTACTCTTGATTCAAATCTCACAACTGTATCTTTCGTAGCTCTCTAGCTACCTATAACAACCCAAAATAGGGCTTAGTCAGAACAGTGGTTTTGATACCACAAACCTGAAGTAAAAATATTTAATTTATGATTGTTTTAGAGTCTATGATATATTTGGGTGATGATGTGTAAATCTTGTTAAGTAATTTTATCGATAAAGTGCCTAATTTTATTATTGGGATTAAATTGCATTAATTACAAAATATTAGTTCTAGAACATAAGTACTTAATTTAAATGGGGGTTTAAACTAGAGGCCTTTAAATGGCAAATAGACCATCATATTTTGTAATGGACAAAACTAGCCATGGAAGGGTAAAAATTGAAAGTTTAGTACAAAGGGCATTTTTGTCATTTGGATGTTTTAAGGCATACAAGACAAAATTTAAACCCAAAATCTGCTCATTCTCTTCACCATGTTGCCAAAATTTTCATGAAGCCATGGCTAAGGTTTCAAGCTTTTTCAAAACTTGAATTGTTAGTGCATTTGAGACCCGTTTTTAATGTTCTTCATATTTTTATGATCCTAGAAGCTTAACCTTTCTATTTATACCATTTATTTGCATGAAAAAGGAAGTTTAAAAATTTACCCATGCTAGATATTTGTGCATTTTAATGTTTAATGGTATAAAAAGAGTGCATGAGGTTAGGAGAACGATTGTTGCTAAGTGATTTTCGTTGAAAATGGTTAAAATGGGTTAATTAGTAAAAGTTGTAAATGCTACTAAAAGTGTGAAATAATAAGAATTTGAGGTTTATTTGGAAGAGAAAAAGGTTTGGTTGACCTTGAATTTCATAGAAATTGAATAAAAATCATATTACGAGCCTAGGGGTAAAATCGTAATTATAAGAAAGTTTAAGGGCAAAATTGTAAATTTATTGTACTATGATTTTTGTATTAAAATGAGTAATGTGAGTGATAATTAAGTGAAATGTGACATTTTAGATCAAACAAATCGAGATTGGGACCAAGTACGGGGAATGCCAATCAAAATGACCGATTCGCTTGAAGTAAGTTCATATGAATGGTCTATAGTGAACGTTTATTAAATTTGAATTGAGATGATGTATTATTTTATAAATGTATGTTATCTAATCATGACTGTATGCAAGTGCGAGATTGGAAGGATCAATCGTGAGAAATGCAGTGTCAAGTATATTCGTACTACGACTCGTGATGAATTGAAGGAAAAGACCATGGTTGGACCATAGCAGTGAGTGTGCCAGTGTAAAACCATGTCTGGGACATGGCATCAGCACCGATATGTGATCCCATGTAAGACCATATCTGGGGTATGGAATTGGCGTCCTATCAGGTGTACGAGATATCCTGAACATCCTTAATATTACAAGTAGTTCAATGGGAAATTCAAGGAATATGCTCAAGATAAGTAAGAGTTGGATATGTGAGTATTATGAATAGGCCCAGGTATGTATACGAGACTCATAAATAATGTGCTCGGATTATGATGCATTATTGATAAGAATGCAAATGAGTGAGATGTGTCTATGATCACTTGGTTGTTATGAGCCAAATTATAATATGTTTTAGTGTAAGTGTGTAACAGACCGAATTTGGCCCTAATCGGAACGGTGGTTTTGGGACCATGAATTTGAGTCTGAGAAATATTTAAATATTATATTTTGTTCTTATTATATGTGAATTAAGGTGTGTGAAAGTTTCGTAGAAAAATTTAATCGTTTGTGTGTTTAATTTAGAAAAAGGACTTAATCGCGTAAAATGTAAAAGTTGCAAACTATAGTGAAATGTGCTAAATTGATGATGGATTTTTAAAATGGGGTATTAAAAGGACAATTAGCCCATTCTAGCAGTTAGTGGACGGCTAAAGTCCATTTTTGCCATTATGTTATGTTTTTAAATGTTATTATTTATAAGGTTAAATAAGTAAATTATCAAATATTATAATATATGTTAAATAAAACATGAAATAAAACTTGATTCTTCATCTTTGCATGACCGAAATAAGAAAGAAAGAAATAAGGGGAGAGCTTATACATTCGGCCATCATTCCAGCTTAAATTAGGTATGAATTTTAGTTCAATTTTTGTTAATTTTTATGTTTTTGAGATCGTTGCTTCGAACATTAGTTGACCCATGTGAGAATTTTTAAATTTTGCATGCTTGACATTCGGCCAATGACATGTTCTTGTGGTTTTTGATGTTTGATGATTTTATATTGAAGATATGTTAAAGATTATCATGTTTTGTATTCGAAATTTTAGTGAATTTGAGTATTTTGGGTTAAATTGCAAAAATGAAATTTTAAGGGGTCAAAATGTAAAATAAATGAAAGAAATGGACTTGTATAGTCCCTATAAACATTCGACCCTAAGGTGTTATAGTGAAATTTTGTGTATTTTGTGTTTTGTGCAAATAGGACTAAATTTTAAAAATGTGAAACATTAGGGGTAAAATGGTAATTTGTCCATTTATGTGTTTTGGGACTAAATTGAGATGAAATGTGCTTGAATGAACTAAATTTTAATGTGTTTAGATCAAGAACAAAGAAAAATAGATTTAGATCGGGGAAAGGCAAAGGTTACCGAATAGCCGGTCTACGTTGTCCGTCGACAGTCGAGGTAAGTCCTTATGCAAATGTATGCCAAAGAATTAATTGTGAGCATAGTATATGATAAAATTTGGAAATTTAAAGTACAAAAGTATGTGTTGGCCGAATATGGGGGTATAAGAATGTAGTGAATTTATTTTGTTAAATGTGATGTGAATGAGTATGTTTGGTTTAATAATTGAAAGTAATATGTTGTATATGAAATGGTTGTGATTTTCAGCACTATGTAATGTGTATTGACATGTGGGAAAAAGGTGATCTATTTCGGGCTTAATGCCTAGCAGGCCTTATGCCGATGATCTATTTCGGGCTTAATACCTAGCAGGCCATGTGCCGGTGATTTATATCGGGCTTTATGCCTAGTAGGCCTCGTGCTGGTGTATTATTTCAGGCTTATTGCCTAGCAGGCTCAATTCCGGTAATCTATTATAAACGGAGAATCCAAGAATCAATCAAGTTGAGACATATCTATATAATGCTATGTGCTACAAGCTCGGGTAAGAGTTAGCTTATTATATTAGTAAGGAATGAGGTAAAGTAGTTTGTAAATGTTTGAGTTAAGTGTGATGTAATGAAGTTGATGATAGAAAATGTGTTTATATCACTTGAAGTTTCAATTATAATCGAGAAGGACAATGTTAAAAGAGTTTAGTAATGCGAATAAAAATGAATATGAGATCGACATTTATGATATGTTTACTTAACTTGGAATGTACGAATGCATATGATATTCATATGATTAGATAATGTATATGTTAATGTTAGTAAAGTGTTAATATTTAAGTTAAGGGCATTGAGGGTATTCGGCCATGAATAATTTACTTATATAATGCTTTTATTCATTGCTATGAATTTATTTATTAAAAGTTTAAATGTTTGAATATTAAGTTGTACTTGCTTAAGACTTACTAAGCTAGTAACCTTACTCCGTGTGTGTTCAATTTTCTGTTTTATAGATTTGGTCAAGCTACAGGCTCGAGAAATCGTTAGCAGAGTCAACCACACTATCATCTTTTTGGTACACCTTTAACTTGCTTTATTTTGGATAAAGGCATGTATAGGGTGATTAATGTCCTTGTTTGAGTTGGAAACTTGGATAAGATATGTATTATAGCCATACGAATATGGCTTTTATTTTGTGTTTTGATGAGGATACATATGGTTTTCTTTTTAATGACTAGATTATGCATATGGTTATGTCATTGTGATGCAAAAGTGGTAAGGATTTGTTTGCCTTATATTCGGCCATGGTCTTGATGTTTATAATAGGTACAATTTGGTCTTGTGAATACTGACACCATAGATTAAAATAATAATATCTTATTAATATGAAGGTTGTCATAGAATATAAGGATGATATGTTTGTTATGTTCGTTATGTTCATGTTTTGTATTCAAGTATGTTAAATGGAGTTTTAAACTCACTTTGACAAAAATATGGAATGTCATATATATTTGGTACGTATGAAACATTTGGTATATATATTTTTACATATATGACATTAGTATGATTAAATTGGGTTAGACATAATGGATGTAACCGAACAGGTAGTTATGTATTGGTATGAATTTTGACTAAGTTATTTGATCATTCAAACTTGGTGTATTTATATTTGTTACTTATGCTAAAATACTTAAAACGACTATAGACTAATTGGTAACCGGGTAATGAAATAAAGTGGTAAAGTATATGGTGAGTTGGTATATGTATGATGTTTTGATTCCATAGCAAACGAATTTAGTATGATATGAACTATTCTTTATGTTCTTAAATGTACTACAAGATCATATAGATATGTGATGCATGTACCCTATAGACATCTTAGATTGAATTGTATGCATGCAAGCGAATTCATGCTAGCTTTGATTTGATTAGTTATTTGGTTTAATCTAAAATTTTGGTATGAACTACTAGTTGGAAACTGGAAATTCAATCTATGATTTTGAGAATTGATAAATGTATGAATTGCGATAAATGCCTATGATGTTCTAACTCTAGTTTAGTAATGCCTCATAACCCTAATCTGGTGACGGGTATGGGTTAGGGGTGTTACAAAGTGTGTATAAATGAAAGTGAACACAAAGAATTAATGAATAAGTGGAATTGACATTAAAACAGTGTGGGCAGTAGCATTAGTATAACTTTGAAAAATCACTAAAAATAGTAGAAATTGAATTAAAGGCTGGGAGAGATATGAAATTAAATCTTAATGAGCCTATTGTTTTATAAAAGAAATAGAGTAAGCAAAGAATTGTGAATTATGAGATATTTGAATTTTAGTGAGACAGGGTCAGAATAAGTTTTGGAATCCCCTGTTCCAACTTTGTAAAATTAGTAAAAATTGTAAAAAATAATTATGGAGTATAATTCTTATGCTTGAAATCCTTAATAAGTCTATTTTAAGTGAAATAAACGAGAACATCATACAACTTTTATACGTGGAGAAAATTTATTCGTAGTGAAGAAGTGTCGGAACTGTTGGACAGCAAAACAGGGGTAAATTTAATAAATAAACTATACTAATTGGCTATCCCAAAAATTTTGAAATTTTTATGGTGAGAAGTTATGTGAGTATAGTTTCAGGAAAAATTAACGGTTCTTAATTTGGAGCTCTGTAGCTCGAGAAATAAATAATTTAGTGACAGTGACTCAAGTAGACAGATTAATGTGAACATGAGTAACAAGGTGTAAGCATGTGATATAATGATTATATCATCATAAGAAATTATTGTGAGGATTTATCCATACTAGTTTATTAATTTCTTATTATTTGTATATGAACTTACTAAGCATTTATGCTTACTTCCCTCTCTTTTCCCTTGCCTTGTAGTATCGCCAAGTTAGCACGGGGATCGGTGGACGTCGGAGATTCGCTCACACTATCAATTGGAACACTTGGTATATCTAGATACATTAATTTTTGGGTTATGGCGTGTATAGTAGGCTTGGTCGTTTTGTCATATAAGTCATATTTCTTATGGCCTGAAATGTTGGCCCTTATTTAATAAATGTTCATTTTTTATTAAGGCTATTTGGAGATGGCCAACAGTGATGGTTGTTACACGCTTATGATGTGGTTATTCATGTATGTAGTAATTGCATTATTGAGATGTCATGGGTGCAGTTTACAAATGATTTCATGAATGGCAATGTGTATGAGAACGTGTATGCAAAAATTGGATATTCAGATGTCCAATTATAAAATGATACATGTTGATGAAATGGATACAAGAGAGTTTGTGTTTTAGAGGGGGAACTGGCTTGGAAAATAGCCAACTTCCAGGCCACACGGCCGTGTATCTCAGCCATGTGATAGACACGGTCTAAGGGTATGGTTGTGTTGAGATTGAGTGAGGGACACGGGCCAGGGACAAGGGCGTATGTCGGGCCATGTGTAATAAGTTAATGTCGACCACGGGTGAAGTGCACGGACATGTCTTAGGGATACACGGGTGTGTCCCTTGAGCAATATGGGCGTGTGGCGCCTGTATAGACAAAAAGTTTCTAAGTGTGTAGAAGTTTTCGATTAATTTTTGAAACCTTTCAGAAGTATGTTCAAGGCCTCGTAGGCCCAGGATGAGTAGGTTTTGAGTTTGAATAGAAAGTATTTAAGCTAAAACAAAATTTTATAGCCCGATGTGATATGTTTAGGCAGGTAGAATTAGGTAATGCTTCGTATTCAGTTCCGGCTTCAAACCCGGGTAAGGGGTGTTACACTACCACTCACATTTCTCGTGTTTCTTGAAGGTATAGCCCTAGTTGAAATGTTATCCTACTTCGAATTCTGTATATTCTCTTATTCAACAGACTCAGGAACTCCCTGATGAAATGATCTAATGATCCACATTTAAAGCAAGCTTGGTCATTCAATCTACAATTTCCCGGATGTCTTTTACCACCATGTCTACATTTAAATCGCTCAGTTCTTACATTTCCAACACTAGCTATTAAAGTAGATGGAGCTTTGAAACTCGAATGCGATCTAGCACAATCTCTGCTCGAATATCCCGTATTAGTCTTTGAATGGCTATACTCATATCGTAATTTATTTGATACAGATTGAAATGATTTACTTGATGGTATCTTTCTCACATCTCTGGCTTCTGACTCAACTTTTCTTTTCTCTTTTTCGGGTTCTTCAGCTTTACGCACACGATTAACAAGCACAACAAACTCTTTTATTTCCAGAACCTCTACTAACAAATGGATAACTTCATTCAGCCCATCTTCAAACCTTTTACACATTATTGCTTAAGTTGAAACATATTCCCGTGCATATTGACTTACTCTCACAAATTCTCGCTCATGTTCTATAACAGACGTACGACCCTGTTTCAATTCAAGAAACTCTTTTCGCTTATGATCAATGAATCTCTGACTAATATATTTCTTTCAAAATTTGGTTTGAAAGAAATCTCAGGTAACGTGTTCTTTCGAAACAACAAAAGTCAAAGTTTTCCACCACTAGTAAGCCGCATCTCTTAACAAAGAAATGGCATATTTCACACATTCTTCTGGGGTAAACGACATTTCATCAAACACTCGAATTGTATTCTCGAGCCAAAACTCAGCTCCCTTAACATCATCGTCACTAGTGGTCCTGAACTCTTCAGCCCCATAGTTATGGATTTTATCGACTGGAGGCTTATTCAATAGATTCGGATTCATAACCGGAGGTACAACAGATGGCTGAAGAGGATTAGGTGGGGCGAAGGTTGAGAAACAGCCGAATTTATTCTAATGTTCTGAGTGAACCTCTCATTCATCATTTGGAAGAAGGTTTTTTTAGCTTCTCATTCCTGACCGCTAGTAGCCGGTCTAGAATCAGATGGCATTGTTCCTTGAGCGGAAGCAGGCATATTACTTTCAACATTGTCAGCTATGGCTCGTTCGGGATCCATTTACTATATGGAATATACATTTTATCTGTCAGGATTCATCACACTATCATATTTTGTATATATGGCATGTATAACTAGACTCTCACAAGCTACATTAGTCCTAGAATTGACTAAACCGTAGCTCTGATACTAATCAAATGTAACACCCTAACACGTATCCATCGTCAGACTAAGGTTATAAGGTATTATCGAACTTATCAGATCATTTCACAAATTTACATATCACATCAACAAAACATCATCATTCATAATCACTATGTCCCTTTAAAAGATCTACAAAACCTTAAACATGCTTTAGATAGGGTTCAGGACTAAATCGATCACATACAAAACTTTGCAGAACTCATAAAATTTTTCTTTCAGAATAGGGCACATGCATGTATGAGTAGGTCATGTTCCTCACACGACTGTGCCTTGGTCCATGTCTCAGCCCGTGTACAAAACTGACTACTGCCACACGACATGTCTCACGTCCGTGTGTCTAGCCCATGTGTAATACTAAATTGAATCACATGGCCTGTCACACACCCGTGTGTCTAGCCCATGTGCAACACTGATTTACTTTGAAATAGGTCAGTGAAGAACACGATCAGGACACACACCGGTATGCTCAACCGTGTGGGCAATTATAGGCCATTTGCAAGGCCAAATTGCCACCCATTAAGGGTCAAACTCACAATCACCAAATAAGTATCATTTCATGTTCCAATAGCAACCAAAACATACCAAATTATACACAAATTTTCTCATAACCATATCATTCATAAACACATTAATACATATCAACTTATGCATCACATATCATAGACCAAATTAACCCATATTCACATTCATTAACAAGCCATATCACATGGCTATATACACATATTCCAAAACATATCTTAACATTTCTAACCTATACATGCCATACTTCAATATATACATTTTCAAAAGGTACCAAAGTATAGTTTGATAGTGTGGTGATGATCCTCGACGATCCCCGAGCTTCTAGTAGCTTCGATAATCTATAAAACAATGCAATTACACACAAAGTAAGCTTTCAAAAGGATAGTAAGCCAGATACAAATAAATTTATCATGTAAAATATTTATAAACCATTTCATTCACATAAACTATAGCATAACTCAATAGCAAAATCATATTTCTCCTTTGAACAATTGTTCCTAGCCATTTACTTACACAAACACCACATAACCATGAAGTTCATTTGATCATAGCATAATTTATTTCATTGCTCTCATACATGTATCTTAATTCCACATTTTTCATATATACTTACTTTTTGTACTCATACTTTGCATACATTTCAAACATACCTGCATTGGATGCACATTTCACATAATCAGTCATTTCTCAAAATGCCCTTTGAACCATTTAGAATTAAATAAGATACTTGGATAGCTCAGAATACTCGTACAATGCCAACGTCCCATGCGTGGTCTTACATGTAATCAAATATCAATGCTATTGTCCTAGATAGGGTCTTACACTAAATCATATACGATGCCAATGTCCCAGACATGGTCTTACACGTAAATTACAAATCGATGCCAACGTCCTAGATGTGGTCTTACACGATAACACATATCGAAATCCTATGTCATGACATATGTATCCTAACTATTCCTAAGGTTCGTACGGGACTTTTCTGACTTTGACACATTATCAAAACTTTCTCAAATTTTTCATATGCATCCTCTATAATCATTCATCATACTTCAATTTCATATAAGCATGAATAAATCAACTCAAATGCATTTATTTGTATATAGACTTACCTCGTACGGATTTGAACGGATGGAAACAACTACTCGACCACTTTCGACTTCCCCCGATCTAATTCTATTTTCTTTGGTTCTTGATCTAGTCACATTCAAATTTAGCTTATTCATTCACCAAATCATTCAATTCAATCCATAAACTTATATTTAGGGTATTTTACAAATTGGCCCTCATATTTTCACATTTTAACATTTGAGTCCCTATTTCATAAATTCACAAAATACACATAATTTATTTGTACCCATGCTTAGCCAAATATTACTACACTTCATATAAGCCCATATATTCCATTTATTTCACATTTTAGTCCTTCAATTTCTTTTTTTACAATTCAGCTCAAATTAGTCAAATTCATTTAAAATCCAATGACAAAACATATTAATCTCATATCGAGCTTCCATAATCCATCAATTATCATTACAAAGCTTACAAAATAATCAATGGCATAACTCAAAACTATCATCAAATTCTAAAATTAAGGCGTGGGCTTGATAATATGCTAAGCAATGATCACAAAAACATAAAAATCATCAAAAATGGACCAAAACACATACCTTAATTATGCTTATCAATGGCCGAACCCTAGCTATCTTTTCCTTTTTCTTTGTATTTTCAGCTAGATGAACACATAATGGCTTAATTTTATGCCTTTATTTTATTAATCAACACATAATTTACAAATTACTTAAATGCCTTTAATAAAACATTAGTAACATCATATATTTCATGGACATAAATGTCCACTAACTTAGTAATGGCATATTAATCTTATATGACTTCCAAAAATTCAAATCATAGTAATTTAGCACATTAACATTTTTACTTTTTATGCAATTAAGTCCTTTTTCTAAAATCAAACACACAAACGATCCAATTAATTCACGAAACTTGCACACATGTTTAATCATATACTGTAAACACGAAAAATAATATTAAAATATTTTTTAGACTCAAATTTGTGGTCCCAAAACCACTATTTCGACTAGGGCCTAAACTAGATTGTTACATTTGGCACCCCAAATGCGTCAATTTGGCCGACGGCGTGTCATCCCCATCTCCTCTCCTCTGTGCACACCGTCCGCTCCTTCCTCTCCTCCAATCAATGCCGTCACATCATCTTCCTCTCTTCTACGTGAACCACTTGCCCTTACCTTACCTCCACCGTCGCCACCGCCATGTTCGGTTCCCGACTCCTCATGACACCGGCCTCATCGATGGCCACCACCCCCTTTGACCCAACCAATAGCGTTGTTCACAAGTTCCACCTTCGACTCTGACACTGACAGTCACAAATGGCACACACGCTCCGGCACCTCTGGGAGTTATGACGACCAATGCCCGTTACTTGTAACAGCCCGATTTAGGGCCTAGTTAGAATAGCGGTTGTGAGACCATAAACCCAAAGTATAAATATATTTTTTATGATGTTTACAAGACTTATGATGTGATTGCATGATTGTGTGAAAATTTCATGAGGAAATTTTATTTATTAGTGATCAATTTGTCCATTAGGGCTAAATTGCAAAGATTAGAAAATATAAGATTCTGGAAGATTTAAGTATGAAATAGAATTATAAAAATTACTAGAGGTCCTTATTTAGCAATTAGACCATTATAAGATGGACAAAAATGTACATGGGAAGGAAAAATCTCAAGAAAGGGCCTTAAGGGTATTTTAGTCATTTGGTTAATTAATGAATTAAAAAGGGAAAAATAAGCCAAAATATTGTCCATCTTCTTCCTCTAAGTGTTGAAATTTGCAAGGAGACATAGCTAGGGTTTCTTCAACTTCTATGCTTGATAGTAAGTGCACCCCAGCCCCGTTTTTAATGTTCTTCGTATTTTTTATATCCTTGTAGCTCGATTTAGCTATTTCTAGCTATATTTTGAGCTAGGATTTATGTTAAAAAATTTACCCATGTATTCCATACGTGTAATTTGATGTTTTATGGAAGAATATGAAAGTTTGATGTATGATAAACATATTTTTCTAAGTGATTTTCATGAAAAATGCATAAAAGGACCAAATTATAAAAGCTATAAAAATGGTCATACATGAGTGAAATAGTGGAAATTAGAGGATGTTATAGTTAAGAAAATGATTCGACTAGGCTTGAAATACAAGAAAGTTGAATGAAAATCATTTTATGAGCCTGAGGGCAAAAGTGTAATTATATAAAAGTTTAGGGGCAAATCATAATTTTATGAAAGTATGATTTATGAGTTAATTTAGTCAATATGAGTATTAAACAAGTGAAATTGTTATTATAAATCAAGAAACATGAAGCCCGAACCGAAACCGAGGAAAGAACAAAGTGTTGGACTAAATCGAACATCTACACGCATTTTGAGTACCGAGGTAAGTTTGTGTAAAATTAAGGTTACATGTGTTATTATGTTTAAATTATTTGTTATTTTGAGGAATACATATCATTTCTATGAAATTGATTAATGATGTCTTGATGAGAAAATGATGAAAATATGCTAAGTGAAGTCCCGGTTGAGATTTCGAAATAACAAGGATACCTATGTCACAACATGAGATAAGGAAGGTCCCCTATAAGACCGTGTCTAAGACATGACATCGGCACCAAATGTAAGTCCCAATAAGACCATGTCTGGGGCATGGCATCGACACCAAATGTAAATCTCGTATAAGACCATACATGGGACAAGGCATCGACATCTATGTACGATCTCGTATAAGACCATGTCTGGGACATGGCATCGACATCGAGCTAGGAGATCCCGTGTAAGACCATATCTGTGATATGACATCGGCATCAAGAGGTGATCCCATGTAAGACCATATCTGGGATATGGCATTGGCATCGTGATACATGTATGATGAGATTGAGTATCCTCTGATATTCTGAGTAGTTCAATGGGCAAAAGAGCTAAGTATGTAAAGATGACAATGAGCTAAATACTATATAAGGCTGACAAAGTGTTCCATTTAAGTTAAGGATGTTAATGATTTATTTCAATGATCAAGGTAGCATAAGTGCTAAATTATGTGCTGAAGTGATACAGGTACCATGAATAAAATATGAGTTATGAAATCCGTAATGTGATATATGATGGATAAGAATAAGTATGAGTATGTCAAAGTACTTGAGAACTTGTGTTGCTAATGTTCCATGATGAATGGATTTTACTGTGAGTATTTATGTTGCTATATTAATTCATGCAAACTTACTAAGCTATATTCTTACCCCTTTCTTTTCCCTTTTCATTGTAGTATCGCCAAGCTAGCCCGGGGATCGTAGAACGTTAGAGCTCAGATCACATTATCAATCATTTTTTGGTATAGTAAAGTTGATTCATTTGGGTATGGCATGTATAGGAACTTGGTCATTGTGTACTATGTCATATTTGAGAGCCAAAATGTTGGCTACTAATGTTATACACTCATTTTGTATATGGTCATAGGGAATTGGCCAATATTTTTCAAGTTTCATATTTTAATTATGATAAGTTTTATGAAGGGATAGTTTTTGCAAATGATGAGGTAAAATGTGAAGTGTTTGAATGATGATTAGTGGTTCTTTATAGGGTATTATTTTCTTATCATGTATTATTTGTGTTGGTATATGTGTGTTTATGTTTCAGGGTGGCAATTGGCTTGGTAAATAGCCTTCTAATTGTCCACACGGGCGTGTGTCTAGGCCATGTGTGACATACGGTCAACCCCCATGGATGTGTTGATAGGCCGTGTGTCCCCTGCATCAAATTTATGAGAATTGGATTCATCACATGGGCTAGCACATGGGCATGTGCCTATGTCATGTGCACTTAAGAGTTTGTTGACATCATAAATAGAATGCTATGGTTTTCACACACGGGTGAGGACACGGGCGTGTCTAGACCGTGTGATGGACACGGGCTAAAGACACGGGCATGTGTTCGGCCATATGAAAACCCCTATAGGTTTGAAATGATAAATAAATTTCACACGGGCTAGGAACATGGGCGTGTGTGACCACACGGCCTGCCCACACAGACGTGTTCCATTTCACACGGGCGTGTGGCCCTGTTTAGGCAAAAAATTTCTAAGTGCGTAAAAGTTTCTGATGTATTCTCGAACCCTTTCGTATGTATGTTTAGGGCCTTGTAGGCCTATAATAAGGATGTTATGAATATGAGTGAAAAGTTTTAAGTTTGAAAAAAAAATTTATAGCTCGATAATATATGTTCAAGCAAGTTAAGTCCGAAATGCCTCGTATCCTGTCCCAGGGCTGGACACGGGTAAGGGGTGTTACATTACCTACCCGCGGCAGAACCTACCGGTCTTGAGTAAATATTTGCCACCAAAATGATATTTAAATGGTAATTTAACGCTTGATAAAGCTATCAATTGGGACAGGTATGATGGGTTACGACATAAACAAATAGTGCCTTGCAAATGTTTATCACTAACTATTTTGAATGCTTTGCATATTGACACTGTTGTTACAAAATATTTTTGCAATATTAGTTGGGTTGGAAATTTTGATATCACTCATTGCGCTTATTACGAACTGGTTTTGGAATTTTATTCCGCTGTCCATTTTCAACGGCAAAGCCAATTCTCATTGGACACACCTGGCATTATAACATTTCGATTGCTTGGTACCACACATAGTTTGTCCCTCACTGATTTAATATTGCATTGGCTTTTGTGACAAATGATTATGCTATGTCCACTAATTATGAGAACAATGTGTGTACTTTTCCAGCAGACTTCAAAGTGTTTGAGGCCTTTGAGTTATTAATAGAAAATGTCGAAACCATGTATAGTCTGAAATCATCAAAGGATTTGTCGTTTCTTAACCTTGCCTCATGTAACATACATCGTTATTTGGCTTATAATTTCTTAAGCTAAAAAGATGTGTAACACCCCTTACCTGAGACAGTCGCCAGAGTCGAGCACGAGTTATTACCAAACTTAACTTACTAGTTCAGGGCATAAAAATTTTCTTTTAAAATTAATTTGTTCACATACAACCAATATGTTCCTAAAAGGGTCTTCGAGGCCCGAAAACATGAAATTGAAATGGTTGGGGACCAAACCTGAAACCTTAAATATTTTCTTATTTCTTAAACAAATCAAAATAATTTATTTCACTATTCATAATGAAACTGTCCATTTGCGTCATAGTAACTAAATTCACTATAACTCGAGTTACAAAACTCAAAATTTAGATCCGTAAATTTTACCTAAAACTAGACTCATATATATTCTTACTATAATTTTTCCAGAATTTTTTGGTGTGATCAATTAGTACAGTTTATTAGTTAAATCTCCCATGTTACACTGTCCGATGATTCTGAACGCTCTTCACTAAAAATCAATCATCTCATAATGTACAATTCTTTTTCCTACACCATTTCTTTCATATAAAAATAGACTCAATAACCTTTGATTCTATACCTCATTCACACAATAATTACATTTCTACTATCCTTAGTGATTTTTCAAAATTACATCACTGCTGCTGTCAAAAAACTGTTCCATTGCAAATTTTACTCTTTCATAATTTCTTCGTAATAACTATCATTTAGGCATACATAACACCCAAAACATGTTCTTAATTAGCGATTTTAATGTCTGATCATTATCAAGTATTTAAAAGCCATCATTTAGCCATATCATAAGGACATACACACAAAATGGCTAAGTCCCTATACATGCCATAACTTAAAATGTTTCGAGTCACAAAATACTGAGAGAATCCTTTGATAGTTTGAAACGATCTTCGACGTCCTTGCGATCCCCGAGTTGGCTTGCAATACTATAAAAAAAGAGAAAGGAATGGGAGTAAGCATAAATCTTAGTAAGTTTGCATGTAAATGAATAACAACATTCTTAATGAATTATCTTATTTTTTTCTTATCAAGATCATTTAAGCCTTTAACTCAATATGCTTAAGTCTTGAATTCTTACCTGTACCTTTTTAGCATGAACTTGTCTTACCTTTCCTTTGGTATACTCTTTGAATTTTCTGTTGAACCACTTGGAATACTAAGGATACACGGGTACCTTTCCTTTTGAAACTTACCGTTGCCATGTCTTGACATGGTCTTACATGGTATCCTTTCCTTATGAGCTCACCAATGCCATGCCTTGGCATGGTCTTACATGGGATCTTTGCCTTATAGTAACTTATCAATGCCATGTCTTGACATGGTCTTACATGATTTCCTTAAACCCTAATGTCATGACATTTGTATCCTACACATTCCTAAGGTTCAACCGGGACTTTCTGAGTTTGCTTCTCCGTTAATTCATGCTTGAGTCTTTAAATGATAATTTACAAAATAAATATGTAAATGCTGGAATTTAACAGTAAATGTGAAATAATAGAATATTGCATTTATTTACCGCAAACTTACCACGGAACAAAAAACGATCAACTATATTAATTTAGTCCACTATCTTTTTCTTTCCCCGGTCTAACTCCAGATTTCCTTCCTCTTGATCTATAATAGAAAATTTAGCTTATTTAATACTCAAATTTAATAAAATAGTCCTTGACTCTAACTTTGGTAAAATTACAATTTTTACCCCTAAACTAGTACATATTTACACATTTTCCCCAAAGCTCAAAAATTAAACTTTATCCCTTATTCTTATGTTTTATGACATGCTGATCATTTTTCCCTTCTATGACAACATCAAATTCTCACTCTAACATGTACTTATGAACATTAGGTATTTTTATCGGTTAAGCTGTTTTACTCGTTTTCACTTAAAATCGCTTAGCAACAGTTGTTTAACGTAATTTTAGACTTCATATTCTATCATAAAACATCAAAATAAACACATTTCACCTATGGGTATTTTTCCAAATATGAACCCTAGGTTAAATTATTGCTAGAATAAGCTAAATCAAGTTACCAGTACTCCAAAAACGTAAATAACATTAAAAACGGGGCTTGGATGCACTTACTATGAGCTTGAGAAGTTGAAGAAACCCTATCTATGGTGTCCCCTTTGAAATTTTGGCCTAATTAAGACAATGGATAACATTTTGCCATCTTTTTCCCTTTTAATTCCTTTTTAATTCCAAATGACTAAAATGCCCTTAATTAAAACATTAGTTATTTTTATCTATGTATGTCCATTTTTGTCCATGGATAATTTAATGGTCTAATTACTATTTAAGGATTCCTACTTCAAACCCCCATTTCAATCAAGTACTTTATGAATTAGAACCCCTATTTAGAAACTTTTGCAAACAAGTCCTAATAGGCAATTTAAGCATGCAATCAATAAAATTTCTTATCGATACTCTAACACATGTATTTAATCACTCGGTAAATCAAAATAATTAATTGTAATAAACTTTTCTATCTCGAATTCATGGTTTCGTAACCACTGTTCCGTTTACGCCCTATTTCCAGATGTTACATTTCTCCCCCATTTAAGGATTTCCGTCCCCAAAAATCTTACCTGTGAAGAGATTTGGGTACTGTTTTTGCATAGTCTCTTCGGGCTCCCATGTAGCCTAGTCTACCCCATGCCTATTCTATAATACTTTCACAAGTGCAATACTTTTTTCCTTAATTGCATAACCTCTCGAGCTGGAATTTATACTGGTTCTTCACCGTAAGTCATATCTAGCTGAATCTCAACCTCTGTCTGCGAAATCACATGTGACGGATCTGAACGATAATGACGTAGCATAAACACATGAAACACATCATGAATCTTCTCTAACTCAGTCGGCAAAGCTAACCGATATGCAAATGGACCAACTCTCTCAATCACCTCAAATGGTCCAATAAAATGTGGACTTAGTTTGCTTTTCTTGCCAAATCTGAGAACTTTCTTCCACAGGGATACTATCAAGAATACCCTATCACCAACTTGAAACTCAATCTATTTTCTTTTCAAATCTGCATAGGATTCCTATCTATCTGAAGCTTCCTTCAAGCAATCTCTGATGACTTTTACTTTCTCTTCTGTTTCTTTGACTAGATCAAGCCCATAAATCTGATTTTCTTTAAGCTCTATCCAATACAAAGGTGTGTGAATTTTATGTATATACAAAGCTTTATAAGGTGCCATCTTCAAACTCAATTGATAACTATTATTATAGGAAAACTCTATTAACAACAAATAATTCTCCTAACTACCTTGAAATTTCAATACACAACATCTAAGAATATCTTCAAGTACCTGAATAACTCTCTCTGACGGACCATCAATCTGAGGATGGAAAGTTGTACTAAAACTCAACTTTGTACCTAAAGCTTCCTGCAATTTCTTCCAAAATTGTGAAGTAAATCTCGGATCTCTATCTGAGATAATCGATAACGGTACTCCATGTAGTCTGACTATATCTAAAATATACAACTTGGTCAACTTGTCAAGTGAATAATCCATACGAACTGGGATAAAATGAGCCAATTTCATTAGCTTATCAATCACAACCCATACTGCATCTTTCTTTCTTGGTGTAAAAGGCAATCCTATCACAAAATCCATAATAACTCGGTCCCATTTCCATCGGGAACTAATATAGGCTGCAATAAACCTAAAGGTACTTGATGTTTGGATTTTACCTGCTAACAGATCAAGCATCTAGAAACAAACTCTGAAATATCTCTTTTCATTCCTACCCACCAATACATTTTCTTCAAATCATTACACATCTTTGTACTACCTAGGTGAATAGACAAAGAACTGCTATGTGCTTCCTGTAAGATCTTCTGAATAAGCTCATCATTCTTTGGTACACATACCCTATCTCTAAACATCAAACAACCGTCAGAACCACTCTGAAAATCAGAGTCTACACCTGATTCGCATTAAACTCTTTTGGCTTGTAACTCACTGTCATCCTTCTGAGCTTCACAAATTTCTTTAAGAAACATCGGTTTAGCTCTCAACTCAACTAAGATAGAACCATCATCTAATAAGGCCAAACTAGTGTGCAAAGCTCTTAATACAATTAAAGATTTTCTACTCAAAGCATCAGTAACAACATTTGCCTTACCCGGGTGATAATCGATCACTAGCTCATAATCTTTAATCACCTCTAGCCATCTTCTTTTCCTCAAGTTCACATCTTTTTGAGTCATCAAGTATTTCAAACTTTTATGATCAGTGAATATTCGGTATTTCTTACCATACAAGTGATGTCTCCAGATTTTCAATACAAATACAATAGTAGGTAAATCTAAATCATGTGTCAGATTTTTCTCATGTGGCTTTAGCTGTCTAGAGGCATAAGTAATTACTCTTCCTTTCTACATAAGTACACAACCTAGTCCTTTCAAGGATGCATCACTGTAAATTAAAAACTCTTAACCTAGTCCTAGTTGTACTAAGACAGGAGCTTCAGTCAACAATGCCTTTAGCTTGTAAAAAATCTGCTGACACTTCTCAGTCCATTCAAACTTGACAGATTTCTAGAGCAATCTTATCAATGGAGTAGCTATCATGGAAAATCCCTCTACAAATCGTCTATAATAACTGACAAGACTAAGAAAACTTCTGACTTTTGATACATTCCTAGGAGGCTTCCAATAAACAATGGTTGAAATCTTGCTCGGATCAACTCTAATACCTTCACCTGAGACAATATGTCCAAGAAAATAAACTTCTCGTAACCAGAACTCACTTTTGCTGAACTTGGCATAAAGCTGATTATCTCTCAAAGTCTGTAAAACTATTCTCAAATGCTCTGTATGCTCAGTCTCATCATGAGAATAAATCAAGATGTCATTAATGAACACAACTACAAACTTGTCCAAGTAAGGTCTGAAAATTGAGTTCATTAAATCCATGAAAATGGTGGGAGCATTAGTTAAGCCAAATGGCATCACAAGAAACTCATAGTGACCATACCTAGTTCGGAAAGTAGTCTTCGGAACATTTGACTCTTTAACTCGCAACTGATAGTATCCGGATCTCAAATCTATCTTAGAGAACACAGTGGCTCCCTTCAATTGATCAAACAAATCATCTATTCTATCCAGTGGATATTTTTTCTTGATGGTTACCTTTTTAAGCTGTCGATAGTCTATGCACAATTTCATGGAACTGTCTTTCTTTTTAACAAATAACACTGGTGCATCCCATGGTGAACAACTAGGTCTTGCAAAGCCTTTATCAATTAATTCCTGCAACTGAGCTTTCAATTCTTTCAATTCCATCAAAGCCATTCTATAAGGAGAAATAGAAATAGGTGTGGTATCTAGAATCAATTCAATACAAAACTCAACTTCTCTGATAAGAGGCAAACCTGGTAGTTCTTTCGGAAACACATCAGGAAACTCACTTACCACAGGCACTAATTTAATTTTCAACTCTGAATCTTTAGTATTCAACATAAAAGCAAGATAAGCTTCACATCCTTTCCTCAAGCATATCTGAGCAGACATAATAGAAATCATGGTAATTGAACTATCTGACTTATTTGAATTAACCCGAAGAATTTGACCATTTTTACATTTCAACTCAATGAATTTCTTTTCACAATTCACTATCACATCATGTGTAGTTAACTAATCCATACTAAGAATCACATCAAACTCATCAAATGGAAATAGCATTAGATCTGCTAGAAAACAGTAACCTCTAATCATCAAAGGGTAATTTTACATACTTTGTTTACTAACACAAACTGACCTAATGTATTCGATACTTTAATCACAAATCCCGGGGAATGTTCATACTAGGCATCAATTTCATGCAAACATAGGAATGGGTTGAACCCGATCAATCAAAGCAATAACATTAACATCATGAAGAGAAAATGTACCCGTAATTACGTCGGGGGAAGATGCCTTTTCACAAGCACGAATAGCATAAGTCCTTGCGGGTGCTTTAACATTTGATCTCATTGTTGAATCTCTAAATGTACCTCTACCTACCCCTATTCCCAGATTTCTCTGAGGTCTGCCTCTAATGGGGGCATTGCCTGATCTTACACTCAGTATTACTTCTCTTTTAACCATCTCAGGACACTCCTGAATGAAATGATCCGGTGCACCACATTGAAAATAACCAGTCTCAGTTGCTCAACATTTACCTAGATGACGTCGACCACATTGAGGACACTCAGGCCTATTAGGTTGAATATTGCCAACACTCGCAATCGAAGTGGTTTGAGCTTTCGGACCCATAAATCTTCTACCTCTATTTCGACTAGAATACCCGACTAAAGAATTAGATCTCGTAGAGAACTCTCTAGGCCTCTTGGATATAGACTGAAATGACTTACTCATCTGTCTTTTCTTCGTATCTTGCATCTCAATTTTAGCTTTACCCTTTACCCTTTCCTTACAATAACTCCTTTGCCTTATAGGCTCGTTAAACTAAAACAACAAACTCGTTTATCTCTAGAACACCAACTGATAATCGGATATCATCATTAAGCCCATCCTCAAATCTTTTGTACATGATAGCCTCTGTAGACACACACTCACGAGCATAATTGCTGAGTCTGACAAATTCAAGTTCATACTCAGTAACAGTCATCTTACCCTATTTTAACTCTAGGAACTCTTTTCTTTTCTGGTCAGTGAACCTCTGACTAATGTATTTCTTACGGAACTCCTCCTGAAAGAAATCTCAGGTAACTCTTTCTTTTGATACTACTGACACAAGTGTCTTCCACCACTGGTAGGCTAAATCTCTAAGAAGTGACACCACACACTTAATACACTCTTCCTGTGTGCAGGATAACTCGTCAAAGACTTTAATAGTATTCTCGAGCCAAAATTTAGTTTTCTCTGCATCATCATCTTTGGTAGCCCGAAACTCTTCGGCCCCTTATTTTCTAATCTTGTCAACGGGTGGCTTCTCTCTTCTGACTATATCTGTGACTGGGGAAGCTACATGGGTGGTATGAAGATCATAGGGGGTGGAGGTCTAACGGCCGGATTCGTACGAACAAACTTAGCAAACCATTCATTCATAACTTAGAAGAAGGATTCTAGAGCCCCTCTTCCCTGACTAACTTTAACAGGCCTTTCACTCCTATCTGGTGGCACCGTCCCTTCTGTGGGAGAGGGAGCATTACTCTCTACATCATCTGCACAGCTCATTTAGGATCCATAACTATAAAAGAAAAACATTTTTAAAATTGTCGGGAGTCATCACACCATCAAAATATAAGTATGGAATGTATAGCTAGAACCTTACTCATACTGAATATTTCGAGAACCAACTAAACTTTCACTTTGATACCAATAAATGTAACACTCCTTACCCGAGACCATCGCCATAGTCGAGCACTAGGCATTACCAGACTTAACTTACTAGTTCGGGGCATAAAAAATTGCTTTTAAAATTACTTTATTCACATACATCCAATATGTTCCTAAAAAGGGCCTTCGAGACCCTAAAACATGCAATTGAAATGGTTTGGGACCAAACCGGAAACATTAAAAATTTTCTTATTTCTAAAACAAATCAAAACAATTTATTTCACTATTCATAATGAAATTGTCCATTTGCATCATAGCCACTAAATTGACTATAACTCGAGTTACAAAACTCAAAATTTAGATCCGTAAATTTTCCTGAACTAAACTCATATATCTTCTTACTATAATTTTTCCAGAAATTTTGGTGTGGAAAATTAGTATATTTTATTAGTTAAAGTCTCCTATGTTACACTGTTCAATGGTTCTGACCCCTCTTCACTAAAAATTAATTATCTCATAATATAAAATTCTTTTGCCTACACAGTTTCTTTGAGATAAAAATAGACTCAATAAGATTTAATTCTATACCTTATTCACATCCTAATTTCATTTCTATTATCCTTAGTGAATTTTCAAAATTATGTCACTACTGCTGTCCAAAAATTGTCACATTACAAATTTTACTCTTTCATAATTTCTTTGTAATAACTATCATTTAGGCATACAGAACACCCAAAACATGTTCTTAATTAGTGATTTTAATGGCTGATCATTATCAATTATTTACAAGCCATCATTTAGCCATATCATAAGAACATACACATAAAATGGCTAAGTCCCTATACATGCCATAACTTAAAACGTTTTGAGTCACAAAATACTGAGATAATCCTTTGATAGTGTGAAACGATCTCCGACGTCCTTGCGATCCCCGAGTTGGCTTGTGATACTATAAAAGGAGAGAAAGGAATGGGAGTAAGCATAAAGCTTAGTAAGTTTGCATGGAAATGAATTATCTTATTCTTTTCTTATCAAGATCATTTAAGCCTTTAACTCAATATGCTTAAGTCTTGAATTCTTACCTGTACCTTTTTAGCATGAATTTGTCTTATCTTTCCTTTGGTATACTCTTTGAAATTCCCATTGAACCACTTGGAATACTAAGGATACACGGGTACCTTTCCTTTTGAAACTTACCATTGCCATGTCTTGACATGGTATTACGTGATATCCTTGCTTTATGAACTCACCAATGCCATGCCTTGGCATGGCTTTACATGGGATCTTTGCCTTATAGTAACTTATCAATGCCATGTCTTGACATGGTCTTACATGATTTCCTTAAACCCTAATGTCATGACATTTGTATCCTACACATTTCTAAGGTTCAACCGGGACTTTCTAAGATTGCTTCACTGCCAATTCATGCTTGAGTCTTTAAATGATAATTTACAGAATAAATATGTAAATACTGGAATTTAATAGTATTAAATTTGAAATAATAGAATATTACATTTATTTATCGCAAACTTACCTCGGAACAAAATACGATCAACTATATTGATTTAGCCCACTATCTTTTTCTTTCTCCAGTCTAACTCCAGATTTCGTTCCTCTTGATCTATAGTAGAAAATTTAGCTTATTCAATACTCACATTTATTAAAACAGTCCTTGACACTATGTAACATCCCAAAATTGGGTCTAGTAGGATTGGGCCCATTGGGCCTTGAGTGTAAGAGTGTTTAAAATTTTTGAGAATAAGAGAACGGCATTATTTTGAGTTGGACTTATTAAGAAAGTGATTTTGGAAAGTTACGAGGTTTCTATGAAGTCTCGGGTTTAATTGGGCCTTAGGGAAAAATCTGGTATTTTAGCACTTTAAGGAGAGATGGTAAGTAGCTTCAATGCTTATTGAAATAAATGAATAAATGGTTAGCACAAGTGAGCAATTAGTAAAGAGGTTATGGAATTAAGTGAAGTACCTTGAGGGAGGAGGTTCAAATCCCTTTGTGTGCAATGTTTGGATAATATTTTTGCACTCTTTCCTTAAGTGTTGGCCAAGGACTATTTATGGCAAGGGTGGGCTTCATTATTTTTGGTAACGTGGCTATAAGAATAAGGCAAGGTTGAAGTTTGGGAAAGGAATCAAGAGAAATAGGAATGAAAGGGGGACTTGAGGCTTAATTTTTGGATGGTGTTTTGGAAAGCTTGGGTGGCCAAACTTTTATCCTAAGGTGGGATGCATGTGGACGGTTTTGAGGTAGATAGGTAGCTGAAAATTTTACCTTGGCATTTGGTAAGGCTTTGGTTTTGTTTTGGCCAAAAATCCTATTGCAACCTTTGTGTCATCTTCTCTCTTTTTGCTACTTTCTTTGCCGAAATTTTCTAGCACAATATTGTATTTTCTCTTCTCTTGAATTGGTCACATATTCATCTTTTGTCTAATCTCCTTGATAGCCGAATATCATTGTTGATTCTCCTCCATAATCGAAACCTTTCCATCGTTATTTCTTTCTTTCTCATTCCTTAAGCAATCGTGATATAGAGGGAGGCCGAATACCACAACATCGCCTAATCATCTCTAATCATAGGATGATCGTGAGAAACGATATTATAATCGATTAAGGAAAGGAAGATCTTTCATAGTCTATTCGATATCTCCATTTGGTTATTGAGTTAATCGGATTGAAGGTTGGCTAATTGATATTGTTGGTAGGATCGATTTTTGGTGCATCGAGGGAGATCACAGTCATGGTAAGAGGAGTTAGCTTAATAAAGTGTTTCTAGTTACAATTATCGAAGTTGAGACTAATCTTCTATCAACTATCAATATAGGTGTTGAAATCGGTAGAAAGCACAACTCGTAATCAAGGTGTGTAATCCTGTACCCTTCTAAATTTATGTTTGAAATGGTGAGTAAATATCACATCTCTCTGAAAGTTTACATGAAATAATCTATGATTCAGTAGAAATACCGAAGGAAACCAGAAATTGGCATCCGTGATCACTCGGACGTGCGTATGATCGTAGTGGTAATCATGTTTTGTAATAAAACAGTTTCAATTAGAAATAGTGACGTGTATTTGAAAAATCACGAAACATTGGATAAAAGAAATTACAAAGTGAGTAAGATATCATATTAAATCTTACCGTGTCTACTTTAATATGGAAGAAACGAAGAAGGAAAAGGAATATTATATTCTGAGATATGTTAATTTTAGTTAGAATGGTTCTGAATGACTTCGGGGTATTCTATTTTGTATTGGAAAAATCGTATAAAATTGTAAAAAGTGAATTATAAGACATAATTTATATGTATCGATTCCTTAGCGAGCCTATTATTAATAGAGAAAAGTGGGAGTAGTATATGAAAACTGTATAGTAAGATATTTGGATTTTGGGTAAGAGAGGTCAGAATCGTTGGATAGTGAAACAAGGGAAATTTTAAGAAATAAAATGTACAAAATGGTTTAGGTAAAAATTCTATAAAAATTGTAGTAAGAATAAATATGAGTCTAGTTTCAAGAAAAATTTACGGATTTAGATTTCGAGATTCCTAACATGAGTTATAGTCAATTTAGTCAGTATGACGCAGATGGATAGTTTCAAACTTTTATGCCTCAAATTAGTAGTTAAACCTAGGTTGCAAAATTACCATAGTACCCTTAGAGGGCAGATTACCGAAATACCCCTAGGTTGCAAGATTATCGAATTACCCTCGACGGGTAAAATTACAAAAATGCCCTTATGGGCTGAATTACGAAAATGCCCCTAATGGGATGAAATACAAAAATGCTCCAATGGGCCGATTTGATATATTGCATTAATGGGCCGATTTGATAAATTGCCTTAATGTGCTGAATTGAAAGTGTTAATGGGCTAAACTTTTGTATGAAATAGTTATCGTTGTTATATTTGTAAATATCATGATTTGCTATGTATGTTGCATATTTACATATTTCATGGGATGGGAAACTTGAATGAAGAGAAGAGTACACCGGTGGCATTGCCACAAATTCTGATAATGGCTATGTGCTAATTTAAATATGGCTTTGTCCCATCATGATTAAGGCTGTGTGCCGATTATATTACCGTATATGATTCTGGTGGCTCTGCCACAATCTAGTTCGGGTGGCTCTACCACAATCTAGTTCGGGTGGCTCTGCCACAAATATTATAAATGGCATCTTGACTGCAAATTGGAGAGGCTGAATGGGTGGGTTGACTTGATCCCCATAGGAGAGATTGGTTGGTACGGGTGGAGAGACTGATGGGGTGGGTTGACTTGATCACCACAGGAGAGATTGGTTGGTACGGGTGGAGAGATTGGCTGGATGGGATGGGTTGCATTCATATCATTTATTTATTACATGAAAGTGGGCTTAGGCCCAAGATTATGTAAATGGGTTCAAGCCTAAGATATTACTAAACGGGCTCAGGCCTAGTGGATGACGGTAAGGGGTTATACACTGAGTTCTTGTAACTCACCCCCTTCTTTCTCAATCCTTGTAGGTAAATCTAAGTGACGAGGACTTGGGCCCATGGATGACTCGGTGGAGGCCATACTTCAAAATAAATATTTCAAACTTTAGTAAATTACTTTTTTGCTCTATTTCGTTATTTTTACTATTTGGGTTTTTTATGTTATAATAAGGCCTCTGGATTATTTTATTTTATTTTTATGTTTGACGTATTTATTATTTTGTTGGTTTATTTTAAATGGGAATTTTCTAAAAGCATAATCAACGATTTTCCAAATTGATTAATAAGTGGATTTTATAAATAAACTTTTACAAATAATTTAACTCGGATTCTTTCAAATTATCAACGGTATTTTCAAAAGTTACAATTTTAAAAGATCACTAGTTCAAATATCAATTCTTCAATCAGCTTTTCAAAGATTAGTAGTATTTTTATCAAATATTTCTAAACAAACTTGTTTTCTTCAATTACACCTATTTTAGTACGAATCACAAGATCCTTTATACGTTTTCTTCATTGTGACACACCAGATTCGGGCCTAACTTCTAGGCTGGGTTTGGGGTGTTACATTTTATGGTATCAGAGCCCAGTTGCAAAACTCACCATAGTTTGGGTTCAAAAACGTTTTCCAAACCAGTTTGAATGTTAAATTAAAAATGCATGTTCTAAGGGAAGTATGGCACCACGGGTATCCGGCACCAAGTCAAGTAAGTGTATGTTTTTATTATATGATTATAATGATTATGATATGACTATAGGAATACTCTAGAACTTGTAGTTTTAGGCATCGAAACTATAGAGATTAAGACTATAGGATGCATTTTTATGAAAATAACCCTATTATCTATACTCCATAAAATATTATTTAATAAACAATAAAATAGCCCAATGATTCATAAAACTCTTAATTAGATTGTATCGACTTAGTGAACACGAACGCTAGAAGACGCGGACGTGGTAGACGTAGACGTAGTAGAGGCCGAGGGCTAGGGCTAGATCTTCGGCACCGAGGCATGTTTCCGAAAGGGAGACGTTGGCATCGCCAGTGGCTGAGATGGGATCTCGTGTTTGATTTAAGGTTGATGAGCTGACTTAGATAGTTAAGAAGGTATTGAAGGAGGTTAAGGAAATCAGTCAAGCACTTTAAGTTTGGTCTGTGGATTGTAAAAAGAAAGGAGATCGTGGTTCTTGTGGATCGCAGTCTCATTCCGTAAAAGCGTGTTAATGCATGTCCAAACTTTCTGGCTTGCGATTATTGCGGAAGGTGTAATCCGAGTGAGTACTAGAGGAGGTTAGGAGCATGTTTGAGATGCAGGTCTAAGGAGCATAAGGCTCGGGATTACTCCATCACTATCAAGTCAGGTATGTTTTGGTGGGACGTGATGTTTGAATGTAGGAAATTTTATGAATGGGCGATAAATACCTATTTGCTTCTGAAGATTAAATATTTGATGATGTGAAGAGTTTCCAAGATTAAGATAGAAAGTGAATTAGTGTTATTAAGATCAGAGTGCGCAGTGAAAGTGTAATGTGCTAGGTTACGATTTGCGACTGTTCCTATAGTTTGAAATTTCGAGGATGAAATTTCTGTAAGGAGGGTAGAATTGTGACATCTAAATTAGGCCTAGTAGGATTGGGCCCATTGGGCCTTGAGTGTAGGAGTGTTTAAAATTTTTGAGAATAAGTGAACAGCATTATTTTGAGTTGGGCTTATTAAGAAGTGATTTTGGAAAGTTACGAGGTTTTTATGAAGTCTCGAGCTTAATTGGGCCTTAGGGAAAAATTTGGTATTTTAGCACTTTAAGGAGAGATGGTAGGTAGCTTCAATGCTTATTGAAATAAATGAATAAATGGTTAGCACAAGTGATCAATTAGTAAAGAGGTTATGGCATTAAGTGAAGTACCTTGAGGGAAGAGGTTCATATCCCTTTGTGTGCAATGTTTGGCTAATAATTTTGCACTCTTTCCTTAAGTGTCGACCAAGGACTATTTATAGCAAGGGTGGGCTTCATTATTTTTGGTAAGGTGGCTATAAGAATAAGGCAAGTTTAAAGTTTGGGAAAGGAATCAAGAGAAATAGGAATGAAAGGGGGACATGAGGCTTAATTTGTGGATGGTGTTTTGGAAAGCTTGGGTGGCCAAGCTCTTATCCTAAGAGGGGATGCATGTGGACGGTTTTGAGGTAGATAGGTGGCTGAAAATTTTACCTTGGCATTTGGTAAGGCCTTGGTTTTGTTTTGGTCAAAAATCCTATTGCAACCTTTGTGTCATCTTCTCTCTTTTTGCTACTTTCTTTGCTGAAATTTCTAGCATAATAATGTATTTTCTCTTCTCTTGAATTGGTCACATATTCATCTTTTGTCTAATCTCCTTGATAGCCCAATATCATTGTTGATCTCCTCCATAACCGAAACCTTTCCATCGTTCTGTCTTTCTTTCTCATTCCTTAAGCAATCATGATATAGAGGGAGGCCGATTACCACAACATCGTCTAATCATCTCTAGTCATAGGACGATCGTGAGAAATGAGATTATAATCAATTAAGGAAAGGAAGATCTTTCATAGTCCATTCGATATCTCCATTTGGTTATTGAGTTAATCGGATTGAAGGTTGGCTAATTGATATTGTTGGTAGGATCGATTTTTGGTGCATCGAGGGAGATCATAGTCGTGGTAGGAGGAGTTAGCCTAATAAAGTGTTTCTAGTTATGATTATCGAAGTTGAGACTAATCTTCTATCAACTATCAATATAGGTGTTGAAATCGGTAGAAAGCACAACTCGTAATCAAGGTGTGTAATCCCATACCCTTCCGAATATATGTTTGAAATGGTGAGTAAATCTCACATCTCTCTAAAAGTTTACATGAAATAATCTATGGTTCAGTAGAAAAACCAAAGAAAACTAGAAATCGGCATCTGTGATCACTCGGACGTGCGTATGATCGTAGTGGTAATCATGTTTTGTAATAAAATAGTTTCAGTCAAAAATAGTGACGTGTATTTGAAAAATCACGAAACATTGGATAAAAGAAATTCCAAAGTGAGTAAGATATCAGATTAAATCTTACTATGTCTACTTTAATATGGAAGAAACGAAGAAGGAAAAGGAATATTATATTCTGAGATATGTTAATTTTAGTTAGAATGGTTCTGAATGACTTCGGGGTATTCTGTTCTATCTTGGAAAAATCATATAAAATTTTAAAAAGTGAATTATGAGACATAATTTATATGTATGGATTCCTTAGTGAGCCTTTTATTAATAGAGACAAGTGAGAGCAGTATATGAAAACTGTACAGTGAGATATTTGGATTTTGGATAAGAGAGGTCGGAATCATTGGATAGTGAAATAAGGGAAACTTTAAGAAATAAAATGTACTAAATGGTTAAGGTAAAAATTCTGGAAAAATTGTAGTAAGAAGAAATATGAGTCTAGTTTCAAGAAAAATTTACGAATTTAGATTTCTAGATTCCTAACACTAGTTATAGTCAATTTAGTCAATACGACGCAGATGGATAGTTTCAAACTTTTATGCCTCAAATTAGTAGCTAAGCCTAGGTTGCAAAATTATGATAGCACCCTTAGAGGGTAAATTACCGAAATACCCCTAGGTTACGAGATTACCGAATTACCCTCGATGGGTAAAATTACAAAAATGCCCTTATGGGCCGAATTACAAAAATGCCCCTAATGGTTTGAAATACGAAAATGCTCTAATGGGCCTATTTGATATATTGCCTTAATGGGCCGATTTGATAAATTTCCTTAATGTGTTGAATTGCAAAGTGTTAATGGGCTAAACTTTTGTACGAAATAGTTATCGTTGTTATATTTGTAAATATCATGATTTGTTATGTATGTTTCATATTTGCATATTGCATGGGATGGGAAACTTGAATGAAGAGAAGAGTACACCAGTGGCATTGCTACAAATTCTTATAATGGCTATGTGCCAATTTAAATATGGCTTTGTCCCATCGTGATAATGGTTGTGTGTCGATTATATTACCGTATATGATTCTAATGGCTCTGCCACAATCTAGTTCGAGTGGCTCTGCCACAAATATTATAAATGGCATCTTGACTGCAAATTGGAGAGACTGGATGGGTGGGTTGACTTGATCCCCACAGGAGAGATTGGTTGGTAAGGGTGGAGAGACTGGCGGGGTGGGTTAACTTGATCCCACAGGAGAGATTGGTTGGTACGAGTGACTTGATTGACTTGATCCCAGGAGAGATTGGTTGGTGCGGGTAGAGAGATTAGCTGGATGGGATGGGTTACATTCATATCATTTATTTGTTACATGAAAGTGGGCTTAGGCCCAAGATTATGTAAATGGGTTCAAGCCCAAGATATTGCTAAATGGGCTCAGGCCCAGTGGATGACGGTAAGGGGTTATACACTGAGTTCTTGTAACTCACCCCATTCTTTCTCAATCCTTGTAGGTAAATCTAAGTGACGAGGACTTGGGCCCATGGATGACTCAGTGGAGGCCATACTTCGGATATAAATATTTCAAACTTTAGTAAATTACTTTTCTACTGTATTTCGTTATTTTTACTATTTGGGTTTTTATGTTATAATAAGGCCTCTGGATTATTTTATTTTTTTACGTTTGACTTATTTATTATTTTGTTGGTTTATTTTAAATGGGAATTTTTAAAAGCATAATCAACGATTTTCCAAATTGATTAATAAGTGGATTTTATAAATAAACTTTTACAAATAATTTAACTTGGACTTTCTTTCAAATTATCAACGGCATTTTCAAAAGTTACGGTTTTAAATGATCACTAGTTCAAATATCAATTCTTCAATCAGCTTTTCAAAGATTAGTAATATTTTTATCAAATATTTCTAAACAAACTTGATTTTTTCAATTACACCTATTTTAGTACGAATCACAAAATCCTTTATACGTTTTCTTCATTGTGACACACCAGATTCAGGCCTAACTTCTAGGCTGGGTTTGGGGTGTTACATTTTATGGTATTAGAGCCCAGTTGCAAACTCAACCGTGGTTTGGGTTCAAAAATGTTTTCCAAACCAATTTGAATGTTAAAATAAAAATGCATGTTCTAAGGGAAGTATGGCACCACGGGTATCCGGTACCAAGTCAAGGAAGTGTATGTTTTTATTATATGATTATAATGATTATGATATGACTGTAGGAATACTCTAGAACTTGTAGTTTTAAGTATCAAAACTATAAAGATTGAGATTATAACCCTACTTTCTATACTTTATAAAACATTGTTTAATAAACACTAAAATAGATTAATGATTCATAAAACTCTTAATCAGATTTTATCGACTTAGTGAACACGAACGCTAGAAAACGCGAACGCGGTGGACGTAGACGTGGTAAAGGCCGAGGTGCTAGGGCTAGATCTTCGACACCGAGGCATGTTTCCGAAAGGGAGACGTTGGCATCGCCAGTGGCTGAGATGGGATCTCGTGTTTGATTTAAGGTTGATGAGCTTACTCAGATAGTTAAGAAGGTATAGAAGGAGGTTAAGGAAATCAGTGAAGCACTTCGAGTTTGGTCTGTGGATTGTAAAAAGAAAGGAGATCGTGGTTCTTGTGGATCGCAGTCTCATTCCGTAAAGCGTGTTAATGCATGTCCAAACTTTTTGACTTGCAATTATTACGGAAGGTGTAACCCGAGTAAGTGCTGGAGTAGGTTAGGAGCATGTTTGAGATGCGGGTCTAAGGAGCATAAGGCTCGGGATTGTTCTATCACTATCAAGACAGGTATGTTTTGGTGGGACATGATGTTTGAATGTATGAAATTTTATGAATGGGCAATAAATACCTGTTTGCTTCTGAAGATTAAATATTTGATGATGTGAAGAGTTTCCAAGATTAAGATATCAAGCGAATTAGTGTTATTAAGATCATAGTGCGCAGTGAAAGTGTAATGTGCTGGGTTACGATTTGCGACTGTTCCTATAGTTTGAAATTTCGAGGACGAAATTTCTTTAAGAAGGGTAGAATTGTAACATCCTAAAATTGGGCCTAGTAGGAATGGGCCCATTGGGCCTTGAGTGTAGGAGTGTTTAAAATTTTTGAGAACAAGAGAATGGTATTATTTTGAGTTAGACTTATTAAGAAAGTGATTTTGGAAAGTGACGAGGTTTCTATGGAGTCTCGAGTTTAATTGGGCCTTAGGGAAAAATTTGGTATTTTAGCACTTTAAGGAGAGATGGTAAGTAGCTTCAATGCTTATTGAAATAAATGAATAAATGGTTAGCACAAGTGAGCAATTAGTAAAGAGGTTATGGCATTAAGTGAAGTACCTTGAGGGAAGAGGTTCATATCCCTTTGTGTGCAATGTTTAGGTAATATTTTTTCACTCTTTCCTTAAGTGTCAGCCAAGGACTATTTACGGTAAGGGTGGGCTTCATTATTTTTGGTAAGGTGGCTATAAGAATAAGGCAAGGTTGAAGTTTGGGAAAGGAATCAAGAGAAATAGGAATGAAAGGGGGACATGAGGCTTAATTTGTGGATGGTGTTTTGGAAGCCAAACTCTTATCCTAATGGGGGATGCTTGTGGACGGTTTTGAGGTAGATAGGTGGCTAAAAATTTTACCTTGGCATTTGGTAAGGCCTTGGTTTTTTTTTTGGCCAAAAATCCTATTGCAACATTTGTGTCATCTTCTCTCTTTTTGCTACTTTCTTTGCCAAAATTTTCTAGCACAATAGTGTATTTTCTCTTCTCTTGAATTGGTCACATATTCATCTTTTGTCTAATTTCCTTGATAGCCGAATATCATTGTTGATTCTCCTCCATAAGCGAAACCTTTCCATCGTTCTTTCTTTCTTTCTCATTCCTTAAGCAATCGTGATATAGAGGGAGGCCGAATACCACAACATTGCCTAATCATTTATAGTCATAGGATGATCGTGAGAAATGGCATTATAATCGATTAAGGTAAGGAAGATCTTTCATAGTCCATTCGATATCTCCATTTGGTTATTGAGTTAATCGGATTGAAGGTTGGCTAATTGATATTGTTGGTAGGATCGATTTTTGGTGCATCGAGGGAGATCACAGTCATGGTAAGTGGAGTTAGCCTAATAAAGTGTTTCTAATTATGATTATCGAAGTTGAGACTAATCTTGTATCAACTATCAATATAGGTGTTGAAATCGGTAGAAAGCACAACTCGTAATCAAGGTGTGTAATCCCGTACCCTTTCGAATATATGTTTGAAATGGTGAGTAAATCTCACATCTTTCTGAAAGTTTACATGAAATAATCTGTGATTCAGTAGAAATACCAAAGAAAACTAGAAATCAGCATCCGTGATCACTCGGACATGCGTATGATCGTAGTGGTAATCATGTTTTGTAATAAAACAGTTTCGGTCAGAAACAATGACATGTATTTGAAAAATCACGAAAAATTGGATAAAAGAAATTACAAAGTGAGTAAAATATCAGATTAAATCTTACTATGTCTACTTTAATATGGAAGAAACGAAGAAGGAAAAGGAATATTATATTCTGAGATATGTTAATTTTAGTTAGAATGGTTCTGAATGACTTCGGGGTATTCTATTCTGTCTTGGAAAAATCGTATAAAATTGTAAAACGTGAATTATGAGACATAATTTATATGTATGGATTCCTTAGTGAGCCTATTATTAATAGAGACGAGTGGGAGCAGTATATGAAAATGCCCCTAATGGGCTAAAATACAAAAATGCTCTAATGGGCCGATTTGATATATTGCCTTAATGGGTCGATTTGATAAATTGCCTCAATGTGCCGAATTGCTAAGTGTTAATGGGCTAAACTTTTGTATGAAATAGTTATCATTGTTATATTTGTAAATATCATGATTTGCTATGTATGTTGCATATTTACATATTGCATGGGATGGGAAACTTGGATGAAGAGAAGAGTACACCGATGGCATTGCCACAAATTCTGATAATGGCCATGTGCCAATTTAAATATGACTTTGTGTCATCGTGAATAAGGCTGTGTGCTGATTATATTACCGTATATGATTCTGGTGGCTCTGCCACAATCTAGTTTGGGTGGCTCTGTTATAAATGGCAGCTTGACTGCAAATTGGAGAGACTGGATGATTGGGTTGACTTGATCTCCACAGGAGAGATTGGTTGGTACGGGTGGAGAGATTGGCTGGATGGGATGGGTTGCATTCATATAATTTATTTATTACATGAAAGTGGGCTTAGGCCCAAGATTATGTAAATGGGTTCAAGCCCAAGATATTGCTAAAGGGGCTCAGGCCCAGTGGATGACGGTAAGGGGTTGTACACTGAGTTATTGTACCTCACCCCCTTCTTTCTCAGTCCTTGTAGGTAAAACTAAGTGACGAGGACTTGGGCCCATGGATGACTCGGTGGAGGCCATACTTCAAAAATAAATATTTCAAACTTCAGTAAATTACTTTTCTGCTCTATTTCATTATTTTTACTATTTGGGTTTTTATGTTATAATAGGGCCTCTGGATTATTTTATTTTGTTTTATGTTTGACGTATTTATTATTTTCTTGGTTTATTTTAAATGGGAATTTTCTAAAATTCATAATCAATGATTTTCCAAATTGATTAATAAGTGGATTTTATAAATAAACTTTTACAAATGATTTAACTCGGACTTTCTTTCAAATTATCAACAGCATTTTCAAAAGTTACGGTTTTAAAAGACCACTAGTTCAAATATCAATTCTTCAATCAACTTTTCAAAGATTAGTAGTATTTTTATCAAATATTTCTAAACAAACTTGTTTTCTTCATTTACACCTATTTTAGTACGAATCACAAGATCCTTTATACGTTTTCTTCATTGTGACACACCAGATTCGGGCCTAACTTCTAGGCCGGGTTTGGGGTGTTACACTCTAACTTTGGAAAATTTACAATTTTTGCCCCTAAACTTTTACATATTTACACATTTTCCCCAAAGCTCAAAAATTAAACTTTATCCCTTATTCTTATTTTTTATGGCATGCTGGTCATCTTTCCCTTCTATGACAACATCAAATTCTCACTCTAACATGTACTTATGAACATTAGGTATTTTTACCGATTAAGCCGTTTTACTCGTTTTCACTTAAAATCGCTTAGCAAAAGTTGTTTAACATAATTTTAGACTTCATATTCTATCATAAAACATCAAAATAAACACATTTCACCAATGGGTATTTTTCCAAATATGAACCCTAGGTTAAATTATTGCTAGAATAAGCTAAATCAAGTTACCGGAACTCCAAAAACGTAAATAACATTAAAAACGGGGCTTGGATGCACTTACTATGAGCCTGAGAAGTTGAAGAAACCCTAGCTATGGTGTCCCCTTTGAAATTTCAGCCTAATGAAGAAGATGGACAACATTTTGCCATCTTTTTCCCTTTTAATTCCTTTTTAATTTCAAATGACTAAAATGCCCTTCATTAGAACTTTAGTTATTTTTATCGATGTATGCCCATTTTTGTCCATGGAAAATATAATCGTCTAATTACCATTTAATGATTCCTACTTCAAATCCCCATTTCAATCAAGTTCTTTAGGAATTAGAACCCCTATTTAGCAACTTTTGCAAACAAGTCCTAATAGGCAATTTAAGCATGCAATCAATAAAATTTCTTATCCATACTCTAACACATGTATTTAATCACTCAGTAAATCAAAATAATTAATTTTAATAAACTTTTCTATCTCAGATTCATGGTTTCACAACCACTGTTCCATTTAGGCCCTATTTCGGGGTGTTACAAGATGCACCGGCTATCGTCTCAAAGGCGGAATTATTCATATTATGGTATATGTACACCGGTCGTCCAATAAATTTGGGCTATTGGTATGCGCTTCAATTTGAACTTGCTATAAATGTACTACGTCCTCTAATTTTAGGCTCTTTTATTACACAATTGTTATTCTCTTTGCATGGCTTGTAACACCCCAAACCTGGCCCATACGTCATTACCAGATCTGGTATGCTACAGGTTAAATCTTAAAAACTTTACTCTGAAAGGTTTTAGAAAAACTTAGCTTATTTTAGCCGAATAGTCCGTTAAATGTGAGGTTTTGTAAAATAGCTTTAATACTTGCATGGATTAGTTTTGAAAAGCATGTTTATCATTTCATTTTATATTTAAGACTTAAAAAAAACATAAGTTTGTAAAAGCCCAACATAACAAGATAATAAATTGGAATCTAAGTTATGGAGGCCTTATTACATAAAGATGTTCCCAAAAATTAAACATAATTGAAAACTAAAACCAAAAATAGTCTATGGAAATAGTAATAGTCTTGATGGCCCTTCGAGTCCGTCTCGGCTCCCATGTCCATGATCTACTACTCATCTGAAAGAGTAGAGAAAATGAAAGCGTGACTCACCAAGACTCAGTGTATAAATTCCGAACACACTGACCTGAGTCCCACAAACACATTATGGGCCTAGGCCCGTACATAGAGGCAACAATCATATTACATGATAAACAATACATAATGAATGGCCCAACCCATCCTAGAATTCCATCCTCTACACACCAACCTATACTAACCGTCACTCTTTGAGGATTTCTACAATCAACCCTCCATCCGCTACACACCATAACAACAATCATCGCTGCTTCAGTTATTCAAAATCATTAAACGTGGCATTGCCACCGATCACTGTGTGACCTAACATTTTATTTGTGGGATTTCTACCACCAGTCACCATGTGACCCATGTTTATATTCGTGGGATTTCTACCGCCGGTCATCATGTGACCCATCATGCACTTCCCCTCTTTATCATATTTCCCCCCATGCATACATACATAAGGAAAACATCATACAGACTTTCATATATTTCGTCATTCATAGTGATTTCTATGATTGAGTACCTGGCATCCTTGCCTAACCCTTTTAGGGCTTTATTCACTGTCTACACACCCACTTTCCGGCATTTTAGCCCATAACACATAAAGAACAATTAGAAAGTGTGTGTTAGAGATCCATACACCTTATTACCGTTAGAACGAGACCCTCTAAGTTGACGCTATCCGTAGCCAACACCACCGCTATCTGCCTAAGGTGTTGTTCAGAAGTCGATCCATAACCAAGTGGCCAATCTCGAACGGTAGATACCGCTCGTTCTTAAACTTAGGGATTCTCTCCTTCGCCTGATCCATATTTAAATCCGTCATAAGCCCTTATCAGAACCACTATCACAACACATGGTCATTACTCCACATCATGAAGTTAAGATCTCACATATGATAAACGAATCTAATGAAAATCTAGAGAAAACCATCTTACCTTAAATCCAAAAATGTGATTCAAATGCTTACCAACTTTTGACTTAGAATCCTAGGCGATTTGATTCCCTACAAATCCCAGCAGCCCAAAGGAAGAGAACACGAGATTAGAAAGAGAACGTCAATCTAAGGATGATCCTAAACACCATCTAGCCATTCGATTTTGGCTTAAAAGCCGAAAAATAACAAGAATAATAGCACTGGCCAACACTTACCTTTACAGGAAATTCGACAACTCTTAGGAATTCTCAGCTTTGGAGGAGATCAAGAAGAAAAGAAAATAAGAAGAGATCTAAGTAGTTTCGGCTTTTAGTTGAGGGAATCGACAGAAGGAATAGGGTATATTCGACTATGGAGATGGGAAAGAATTCAGGATTTTAGCTTTTGAAAGTGAAGATGTTGAGAAGATTCGGAGGTTTTGGCTTTTGAAGAAATCAAAAGAAAAGAATTTCAGAGGAATACTGAGAATTTTGGCACAAGAAAAGAAAAAAAGAATTGGGTTCCAAATATCGAAATTGAAGAGATATCCCCTCTATTTATAGAATATTTTGGCACCTACTACTTAAAACCAAAAACACCCTTCCTAACAACCAATCAATTAGTCAAACAGCATGGAAATTTTGGCACCCCCTACTATTAAAGAAGCCGATTTCTTCACTCCTCTAGGTGATGGAATTTCGGCCAACACCTAGCCTTGTGGATAGCTCCTATATTTTTCCCCTTGTCTCTTTCATATTATCAACTATAATATCTACATTATCCTATACATATATCCTTCTACATTTGAGCCTTTTAGCCGTCCACTCCACCTAACCCTAATGCCAAAAATTAGCTAACTTAAATTAAAAGAGATTGGGCTCCATGAAACTTAAATTTGGGCCCTTTACTCCCCTTGTATTGCGTCACCTTCTTGCTCCCTAAGTGGCATCACTGACCACTATGCCACAAGCCCATTTTGATATTTTATACACAGATACCACCTTTTAAACCTTATAGTACGCAAGCAAGAATTCACCAAGGCCTTGACCACCTTCTGAGCCCAACTTGGACCCCTAACAGTTAAATTAATACCTTAAATGTATACACACACTAGGTGCATAGGTCCATTAATTTAGGATGCTACAGTTCTACCCCCTTAAAGAAATTTTGGCCTCGAAATTACTTGATCAGAAAAGATGATGGTATTGGTGTCGCATCGCTTCCTCTGGTTCCCAAGTTGCTTCTTCAGAACGTTCTGCTACAGCACCTTAACCAATGGAATCGTTTTCCTTCGCATCACCTTGATATCACAATCCAGAATTTCCACCGGTTCCTCTTCGAAGGATAGATCGGGTCTTACCACGATTTCCTCCACAGGCACTACATGAGATGGATCTGTACAGTAACGTCTTAACATGGAGACGTGAAATGCATTGTGAATTTGACTTAGCTCCGAGGGTAACTCAAGTTGATATGCTACTTGTCCTGCTCGTTTTAGCACCCGGTAAGGTCCGATGAAGTGGGGACTTAATTTCCCTTTCGCCCAAATCTTAGCACCTTTTTCCACGACAAGACCTTTAAGAATACATTGTCACCTACTACAAACTCTATGTCCTTACGCTTTAAGTCAGCATAGGACTTCTGTCTATCCGCCGCCTCCTTTAGTCTAGCCGAATCAGTTTCACCTTCTCTTCCATCTCAGCGACCAAGTCTGTACCCAAAATTAGATTTTCCCCTAATTCCGTCCAACAAGTAGGGGTACGACACTTCCGCCCATACAAAGCTTCGTAGGGCGCCATCCGAATACTTGACTAGTAACTGTTGTTGTATGCAAACTCCACCAATGGCAGGAAGTCTTCCCAACTACCTCTGAAATCAATGACACAACCCCTTAACATGTCCTCCAAGATCTGAATCACCCGCTCCGACTATCCATCGGTCTAAGGATGAAACGTTGTACTAAAATCCAACTTCGTACCCAACGCTTGATGCAACGCCCTCCAAAACCTAGACGTAAACCTAGGATCTCGGTCTGGGATAATCGACACAGGTACTCCATGCAACCTCACAATCTCTGCTATATACAGCTTAGCCAACCTTTGTAAGGAATACTCGACCCGAAATGGTACAAAATGAGCAGACTTTATCAACCGATCAACGATCACCCAAATTGAATCTTTCTTACTAGGCGTGAGAGGTAGCCCACTAACAAAGTCCATTGTGATTCCTTCCCATTTCCACTGAGGGATCTTCACTGGTTTTAACAACCCAGATGGTAACTGATGCTCTGCCATTACTTGCTAACAGGTTAAACATTTTACCACAACTTCGGTCACTTCACGTTTTAAGCCCGACCACCAAAACTGTTCTCGTAAATCTCGATACATCTTACTCCCTCCGGGATACATAGCGTAAGGACTACTATACGCTTCCTGTAAAATCCTACGCCTCAACTCAAGATCCCTCAGCATGCACACTCTCCCTTGGAAACATAACATCCCTTCCTCATTCATACTAAACTCCGTTGGTTTTTCACTTGCTCTATCCGGAACCTTCCTCTTCAGCAACTCATCCGTTTGCTGCTTTTCCTTAACCAGACTGACCCATAAGGGTTTCACTTGAAGTTCCGCCAATAAACTCCCATCGTCGTACAGACTAAGGTGAGAAAACATCGCTCTCAAGTCAGAGATCACCTTACGGCTTAGAGCATCTGCCACCACATTGTCTTACCCGGATGATACTCGATCGAACAGTCATAATCCTTTAACAACTCGATCTACCTCCTCTGTCTTAAATTCAACTCCTTCTGAGTCAAAAGATGCTTCAAACTCTTATGATAAGCGAAAATGACAGATTTCTCCCCATAAAGATAATGCCTCTAAATCTTCAAAGTAAAGACAACTGCCGCTAATTCCAGGTCATTGGTGGGATAATTTACTTCCTGCGATCTTAACTGTCGAGATGCGTATGCTACAACCTTTCCATCTTGCATCAACACACATCCTAATCCTGTGTGTGAAGCATCACAATAAATCACAAATTCCTTCCCAGCCTCCAGCAGAATCAACACTGGAGCTTCCGTCAAAATCCTTTTTAACTTCTCGAAACTCTTCTGTTGATTATCAGACCAAACAAACGGAACTCCTTTTCGTAACAACTTGGTCAACGGTGTCACAATTAAAGAGAATCCTTCAACGAACCTTTGATCGTATCCGACCAGACCCAGAAAACTCTAAATCTCAGCCACGGACTTAGGTGTTTTCCACTCCAACACGCTTCAATCTTTCGAGGGTCTACCCTAATCCCTCAGCCAACATAACGTGTCCTAGAAAAGTAACCTCCTTCAGCCAAAATTCACACTTACTGAATTTGGCGTACAACTACTTTTCCCTTAGAATCTGCAGAACTATTTGCAGATGTGAGTCATGCTCCTCTCTCGATCTTGAATAAACCAAGATGTCATCAATAAAAACCACGACAAATCGATCTAGGTAGGGTTGGAACACTCGGTTCATCATATCCATAAATGCTGTTGGCGCATTGGTCAACCCAAATGGCATTACCATGAACTCATAGTGACCATAGCGATCCTAAAGGTCGTCTTATGAATATCAGCCTCCTTAACCTTAAGCTGATGATACCCTGACCTCATATCTATCTTTGAAAAGACTGAGGCCCCTTTCAACTGATCGAACAAGTCATCGATCCTCGGTAATGGATACTTGTTCTTGATCGTTAACTTATTTAATTGGCGATAGTCAATACACATATGCATTGACCCATCCTTCTTCTTAACGAATAAAATCGGTGCTCCCCATGGTGACACACTAGGTAGAATAAACCCTTTGTCCAACAACTCTTGAATCTGCGCTTTCAACTACACCAACTCCTTTGGTGCCATTTGGTATGTAGCTATCGATACCAGTGCTATTCCCAGAAAAAGATCGATTCTAAACCCTACTTCACGATCCTGAGGTAATCCCAAAAGCTCTTCGGGGAAAACATTAGAAAATTCCTTCACCGTCCTAACGTCTCCCACTGTTAGTTCCTTAGCTTCCATAGCACGAACAAACATTAAGACTACCTCACACTCTTTTCTCACCATCCTTTCCGCTCTTAGGGTGGTTACCACGTTCGACAGACAGTTCCCCCATTCTCCTATTACCAACACTTCGTCACCCTCAGTGGTTTTTAACACCATACGCTTAGCTGCACAATCTAGATTAGCTTGATACTTCACAAGCCATCCATGCCTAGGATTAAATCAAACTCCCCGAATGGTAATTCCATTAGATCCGATCAGAAAACTATCCCCTGAACCTCTAAAGGCATTTCTCTATAAAGCTTATTTACCACCATAGCATGTCCTAATGGGCTTACTACAGTCATTTCCCTAGAGGAAACCTCAGCTTCTACACTTAAAGTTTCAAATACCCTACTAGCAACATATGAATGTGTCGATCCGATGTCAATTAATGCAATATAGGGCAAACCAAAAATTAAGAACATACCGGTTATAACATCTGATGTGCCAGCCTCCTCTCGACATCTGACAGCATAGACTAACCCCGACTGTCTCGCTTCAGTGTTTTTGGCCCCTCGGCCTGCTGCTCCACGGCCCCTGCCAGAACTGTTACCACCTCTGGCTACCCCACGACCTCCTCTGCCAGGCTAGACATTCCCTTGACCCATGGGCCCCTTATTGCCCTTCGGCTGCGGACAGTTCCTAACTTGATGGTCAAAAGACCTACACCTAAAGCACTTTCTACTGCCCGCTCTACACTCACCTGCATGGGATTTACCACATTGAGCACACTTCGGTGTCTGATTAGCAGCAGGTCTATTATCTCGTCTCGGTCAGTCTGGCCTAGGTGTTTTCTGATTACTTTTATTTGTCCCCGATGATTCAAGGTTTCTCTTACCTCTACCCCTATCTCTATCCCGGTTCATCTTTTCGTCTGCTTCACCTCCTCCGCTATCATAGCCTTCTCTATAAGTACCACAAATTCCTGCTCTCATTGCGGAGCTATCAACACACGTAATTCGTCCTTCAAGCCATCCTCAAATCAAACACACTGCTCATGCTCTGTGGCCACTATCCCTCGAGCATAATGGCTCAAGCGTAAGAATTCCGCTTCGTACGCCACTATAGACCTGCTTCCTTGAACCAGGTTCAGGAATGCTCTACGCTGCGCATCCACATAGCTCGATACAACGTACCTATTCTAAAATGCTATTTTGAAGAACTCCCATGTGATGTGGTCAGCCACCGTACCATCCTTAACCGTGAGCCACCATTGGTAGGCTTTATCCCTCAAGAGAAAGATAACTCCTTTCAATTTCTCTTCCTCAGTGAGATCCAAAACGTCCATTATGCATTGAATCGCCTCTAACCAATACTCAGCGGAGCTCAGGTTTATACTAGAGATTCCCTTAAACACTTCTGCCCCGTTGCTCCTAAGTCACTCCGGCACAGATTTTCGGGCTCTTGTGCCCACACCTGCTCTAGCAACTCTCTCTAAAACCATTAACATAGCCTGAGATATAGCATCATCACCGGCCGTCTGATCTTTAAATTCTTCCTCCACAGCTAGTGGTACTGGTACCTCATTCCCAGACTCATGACCAAACCCTACGGGTTCTGACACGGTAATCCTGCCTCTACCTCGACCACGCACACACGTCCTCTAGTGCTCATTCTACCGTTCGCAATTTATCTAATTAAAAATGTTATGATTTATTAGTTTTCTTCCACTGACTAATGATGGATAGTCTTATGGAAAGTAGTTTTAACAGTGGTTCTTTCAAATTCGTATTCTACTTAGAAGTTCGGTCCTTGAGTCTATATTCCTAATTCTAGAATTCTCATTCATTTCACATCAATCAGAGCATCACATACATTCATCAACCACACAAGCAAACATTCATGAACTCACATTCCTCACTTAGGGGTATTTCGTCATTTCACTACCCAGGGGTATTTTCGTAACTTTATCCTACAGGGGTATTTTTGTAATAAAATTTTTTTTCAAAATAGGGTTTCTTGGTGGTTTTTTTAGGATAAGGGTATTTTGGTAATTTGAGGGATCTGGGGGTATTTCGGTAATTTTACAAATCAGGGGTATTTTAGAAATTTTCAAAACTAGAGTTTTTTAGTAATTTTACAAAATAGGGTGGCTGGTCCCTCTCGGGTTTTAATTATAAATTTTGGCCCGTCAACAAGTCCCCATGGCTAAGGTGAACAGTCACTACGCATTAGGTAGGATTCTAGCGAAGAGGAGGTGAGTCACTAGGACTGCTTAAATACCAAGCTCTCCCTGAATCCAATCCTAGACATGCATATGCCTGTTGCCACACCTTAATCTTGCGACTTGTTCACATGTTTGTTTGGTTGGATTTAAATCTTATGAAATTGAAGAGTTGTTTAACTAGGCCTAGAGTCCATCACTATTATTATCCTAGTCTATGTCCATAAAGGCCATCAACCCAATAAGTATATCAGAACAAGAGCTAGGGTACTTACCTGCGTGGATCGAGTGCCGGTAGACTCGAAGGCCATATCTTCCAGAATTTTTTTCAAATTCATGTTAAAACATTACAAGACCCATTTCACAGCCCGAGTTTTGAACTGGGGTCTAATACCAAAATGTAACACCCCAAACCCGACCCATACATCATTACCGGATCTAGTATGCTACAGGTTAAATCTTAAAAACTTTACTCTGAAGGGTTTTGGGAAAACTTATCTTATTTTGGCCGAATAGTCCGTTAAATGTGAGGTTTTGCAAAATAACTTTAATACTTGCGTGGATTAGTTTTGAAAAGCCCGTTTATCATTTCATTTTATATTTAAGACTTTTAAAAAAATAGAAGTTTGTAAAAGCCCAACATAACAAGATAATAAATCGGAATCTAAGTTATGGAGGCCTTATTACACAAAGATGTTCCCAAAAATTAAACATAATTGAAAACTAAAACCAAAAATAGTCTATGGAAATAGTAATAGTCTTGATGGCCCCTCGAGTCCGTCTCGGTTCCCATGTCCAGGACCTACTACTCATCTGAAAGAGTAGAGAAAATGAAAGCGTGAGTCACCAAGACTCAGTGTATAAATTTTGAACACACTGACCTGAGTCCCACAAACACATTATGGGCCTAGGCTCGTACATAGAGGCAACAATCATATTACATGATAAACAATACATAATGAATGGCCCAACCCATCCTAGAATTCCATCCTCTAAACACCAACCCGTACCAACCGTCACTCCTTGGGGATTTCTACAATCAACCCCCATCCGCTACACACCATAACAACAGCCAAACAGCCTGTTTTTGTTATTCAGAAATCATTAAAAGTGGCATTGCCACCGATCACTGTGTGACCTAACATTTTATTTGTGGGATTTCTACCACCAGTCACCATGTGACCCATACTTATATTCGTGGATTTCTACCACCGGTCATCATGTGATCCATCACGCACTTCCCCTCTTTGTCATATTTCCCCCCATGCATATATACTTAAGGAAAACATCATATAGACTTTCATATATTTCGTCATTCATAGTGATTTCTATAATTACGTACCTGGCATCATTGCCTAACCCTTTTAGGGCTTTATTCGGCTGTCTACACAGCCACTTTTTAGCTTTTTAGCCTATAACACATAAAGAACAATTAGGAAGTGTGTGTTAGAGATCTACACACCTTATTACAGTTAGAACGAAACCCTCTAAGTCGACGCTATCTGTAGCTAACACCACCACTTTTTGCCTAAGGTGTTGTTTAGAAGCCGGTCCACAACCAGGTGGCCAATCTCGAATGGCAGATACTGCTCATTCTTAAACTTAGGGATTCTCTCCTTCGCTTGATCCATATTTAAATCCGTCATAAGTCCTTGTCAGAACCACTATCACAACACATGGTCGTTACTCCACATCATGAAGTTAAGATCTCACATACGATAAACGAATCTAATGAAAATCTAGAGAAAACCATCTTGCCTTAAATCTCGAAAACGTGATTCGAATGCTTACCAACTTTTGACTTAGAATCCTAGGAGATTTGATTCCCTACAAATCTCGGAATGTCACCCAAAGAAAGAGAACACGAGATCAGAAAGAGAACGTTAATCTAAGGATGGTCCTAAACACCATCTAGCCATTTGACTTTGGCTTAAAAGCCGAAAAATAACAAGAATAATAGCACTGGACAACACTTACCTTTACAGGAAATTTGGCAACTCTTAGGAATTCTCAGCTTTTGAGGAGATCAAGAAGAGAAGAAAATAAGAAGAGATCTAAGTAGTTTCGGCTTTTAGTTGAGGGAATCGGCAGAAGTAATAGGGTATATTCGGCTATGGAGATGAGAAAAGAATTCAGGATTTCGGCCTTTGAAAGGGAAGATGTTGAGAAGATTGGGTGGTTTCGGCTTTTGAAGAAATCAAAAGAAAAGAATTTTAGAGGTATACTTATAATTTTGGCACAAGGAAAGAAGAAAAGAATAGAGTTCTAAATACCAAAATTGAAGAGATATCCCCTCTATTTATAGAAGATTTCGGCACCTACTACTTAAAACCAAAAACACCCTTCTTAATAGCAAATCAATTAATCAAATAGCATGGAAATTTCGGCACCCCCTGCCATTAAAGATGCCAATTTCTTCACTCCTCTAGGTGATGGAATTTCAACCAACACCTAGCCTTGCAAATAGCTCCTATGTTTTTCCCCTTGTATCTTTCATATTATCAACTATAATATCTACATTATCCTATACATATATCCTCCTACATTTGAGCCTTGTAGCTGTCCACTCCACCTAACCCTAATGCCTAAAATTAGCTAACTTAAATTAAAAGAGATTGGGCTCAATGAAACTTAAATTTGGGCCCCTTACTCCCCTTGTATGGCGTCACCTTCTTGCTCCCTAAGTGGCATCATTGACCACTGGGCCACAAGCCCATTTTGATATGTTAAACACAGATACCACCTTTTAAACCTTATAGTGCCCAAGCAAGAATTTATCAAGGCCTTGACCACCTTCTGAGCCCAACTTGGACCCCTAAAAGTTAAATTAATACCTTAAATGTATACACACACTAGGCGCATAGGCCCATTAATTCAAGATGTTACATGGCTCTAATGCTCCTATTTCAGACTTACGTATTGCTTGCCAGGCTTATCCATTAGATGCTCGCTGCCTCGACTCATGGGATTGCTTCTTGGCACTCTTTCTTCCTTTCTTTTTGTCCCTCCAAGTGTCCGATCTTCACCGACTGAATGAATCTTTAGGCAACAATATCAGTACGAATTACCCAATCAACACTGACCTTCCGTACCATTGAGTAATGATTGAAGTGCATCGAGGCATGACTCGACTCCTTCAGCCAACAGATGGGTAATCTCATTATAGCTCTAGGCGAATTACAATAACTACATGGGAAGTTTTTCCAAACTTTTTTCTCTTCTTCCGCCTATTTGTTTCTCTTCTTTCATATCGAGGACAATGTGTTTTAAGTAGGGAGGCATTCCTCATTATTTCTGCCATTTTATCTATTGCTTTTATTTTTGTGTTACTGTTGTTGTTTCCTTGTGCTAATTTCTTCCATATTTATTTTTTTAGAATATTTTGCCTCTTTTCATGCCCAAGATTTTAACCAAGAATTGCCCGCTATTGGTCCTGCGAGCATCATTCTTGTCTAGTCAGTTAGTTATGATTTTTCTAGTTTGATTTCGTCTCCACTGTTTTATTTCTATTAGGATAAAATAATTATGATTAATAGAGTTAACCCTATCTTGCTTATAGTAAAATCGCTTAAGTTTAAATGTAAAGAGGACACTTAATACAATTGCATGCTAAAATTATGTTCATGACTGTTAGGTGGCTGCTAAAATTTATTTTTGACACTTGATTGTTTTTCCTAGTCCTCCAAAATTAAAATTTTGTTTCACGATAATAATAAATTTTGATGTCTCTGTGGTTATGAGTGCAGCTTAAAAATGTGACTAGCTTAGTAACTGGGGTAGGGTGCTTGGGTTGTCATCCTACTTCGCGTCAAAAGGTTGTGTGACGTATTAGGTAAAATTCCACCGATGAAAATTAAATACTTTTTTTAGGAATGTGTTAAGCTGAATAACATGGGTAGGGTGCTTGACTATCATCTCTCTTCGCGTCAAGAGGGTAACACCCCAAACCCGGTCTAGACGTTACGACCAGATCTGAAATGTCACAGGGAAAAGTTATAAAATTCTTAAGAAAATACCGTAGTTTGAAAACTTTTTGTCTAGGGTGATGTTTTGAAAATAGTGGTTCACAATTTAAGAAAAATTCCCGAATTGAGTTGAAACGATCATTTTTTATCTTTGTTGGCACTTGAGAGAAAAATATAATTTTATGTTACTTGTGTTTTAAAAACCCCATTTTAACTTTCATGTTAAAATATAATAATGTCATATCTTAAATGAATAATAAATAAGGAAAAACAAATATTAAATTAAGAAGGCCTTATTACATAACAAAATCCCCCAATTAAAAATAATTTATAAAAAGGAAATGAGTTTACGAAAAGAAACATTTCATGGCCTCCACGAGTCCGCCTCGGCTCCCAGATCCATGATCTACTGATTACCTACAAGGTTAAGCAGAGGGGTGTGTCACCAAGACTCAGTGCGCAAATCCCCTATATCACATAAATGGCTCCTAGCCCACAATCGTAATTACACAGAATATGAATACAATGTATCCCAACCCACCCCAATTATCCATCCTCTACACGCCACCCGTACCAGCCCAACACACTGTGGGGATTTCTATAATCAACCCTCTATCCGCTACACGCCTATATGTGGCACCAAGCCACCGATGATAGAGTCACAACTTATAACACGTAGGGCCAACCCATTTGTGGTACCAAACCACTGGTAACAATCCCTGATGATCACATATGTGGGGCCAACCCACTATGGTGCCAAACCATTGGGACAAGTCACAGAATCAACATATGTATATATACGTGTTGCCAAACCACTGTGGTACCAAACCACTGAGACTTAGTCACTGAATCAGATATGTGGGGTCAACCCACTTGTGGTACCAAACCACTGTGACAATCTTTTAATATCACTTCCCCTTTCACATCATATTTCCTAGCCCATGCATAACATACATATCAAATGAATGCAACATGCTATCTCACACAAAGTAACAGATTACAGCATACCTTTATATATACTCATAAGTAAAACGTTAAAGTCACTTACCTGATATCCCCAACTATACCCACAAGGGTATTACAATTGTCTTTCCAATAAATTCAACTTTTCAGCCCATACAATTAATAACATAAACTAATAATAGAATGTGAGATTTACACACATTCACGCTAATCAACCCCTAAGGGTATAAAGGTAATTTTACCCACCGAGGGTACTCCAGTAATTTACCTACCATGGGTAATTCAATAATTTCACAACCCAGGGGTATTTTGATAATTTTATAAACCAGGGGTATTTTGATAATTTTGTAAATTCGGGGTATTTCGATAATTTTATAAACTAATGGTATTTTGGTAATTTCACAAACTAGGGGTATTTTGGTAATTTTATAACCCAGAGGTATTTCAGTAATTTAAAAAATTAGGGTATTTTAGTTATTTTGTAAACCAGGGGTATTTTGCTAATTTTACAACCCAGGGGTATTTTGATAATTTCACAAATTAGGGTATTTCGATAATTTTGTAAACTAGGGGTATTTCAGTAATTTTGCAAACCAGGGGGTATTTCGGTAATTTTACAAACCAGGGGCATTTCGGTCATTTTATAAATCAGGGTATTAACGACCCAACAGAAGGTCCACTCTCGCCTCGTACGACTCAAGTATTCTAAACAGAGGTAATGATGTGAATGGGCCTAAGGCCCATTCTCGGCCCAAGTGGGCCCACACTTGTGTGGCCCATTTAGCCCAAACCTACCCACATATATGAGATTCACATAGTCTAGTTCACTATCTACTACTCAATCATACAATTTACTCATATGGCCCCCGGGCCTATTGGGCCCACTTGGCCCCTTTCGGGCCATCATGGCCCAATAGCCCACACCCACAAGAATACTCAAGGTGGCCTCAACTATCGCGTCGAAGCTTCTACACGTGCACTTGCACTCTTGTGTGGCTACCATTGCCGTGTGACCGGCATTTCAGCATTTGTCGTTCAACAACTAGAGTAGAGAGAATACACACCTGATAGGAATTTGAAGCTGCTAAACCGCGCTCCAAGCACTCCTATGCCCAATGCCAACCAGGTATGCTCCTTCTCCTCCTAGGCAGCTCTATATATAGCTAGCTTATCACCTTCATTCTTTGTATCTTTCCGATGTGGGATCCCTCCGTTAGTAGAGTTTAAATCCAACTGAAACTCTTGCCGTCCAATCCGCAAAATAAATACTCCTTTGCTTTCCATGAGATTCAAACCCAGGCTCCCCTGTAGCATAATCCACGCCTCTAGCTAGTTTACCAACTAGCTCCTTATGTCTAAAACCATGCGCAACTAAATATAAACCTATGGCCAAATTCTAAAGTCCATATAAAAAAAACCAAAATGCAAGAGCCAAGATTTGAACATTGGACCTCCTTCCTTCCTTTTGGCATCACCCCATTGTCTCTTATGTGGCGTCACTTTGCCACTGCACCACACACTCCACTTGTGTCTTTTTCTCTACATTTTATTCTTAATGCATACCTACTAACTCCCAAGTTTTTATTCACCTAAAATCAAAATTTTTCCTAAGCCCGAGTTTGATCCCGGGACTTCATAGAAGCCCCCTAACCTTTCAAAATCACTCACCTACTAGATCCAACTTGTATTAAAGCCGTTCTCTTATTCCCAAGAATTTTAAATGCTCCTATGCCTAAGGCCCAATGGGCCCAATTCTACTCTGCCCAACTTTGGGATGTTACAAAAAGGTTCAATATATTCTTAAGAAAAAAACATATATATTATATAATAATTTAGGAGCATGTTGAAATTTGAGTAACAAAGGTGCAAAGGTTCACCATCATCTCTTCACGTCAAAAGGTTTAATATATTCTTTAAAAAAAGAAGAAGGAAAAACAAGTAAATAATAACAATAATGAATTGTATTTTGGGGCTAAGGGTGGAAACAAATAGGGTGTCTTGAAAAGTTTAGTAAATTACCTAATTTTCATGAAATAATCCAAGATAATTTTGATTTTTGTGTGATTAAATGTGAATACTTTTTTAGTTTTACTTAAAGTAAGCTAAAGGTTCTCTTTATTTTCATATGCATTAAGCCTATTTTTTATAAACCTTTGGAGTGATATTTCTTTCATGGAAAAATCTAAATTTCACAGTGGATAGGAACCATACTTGAGGGCAATCATTGGCTAAATAGGGGGAACTTGATGATTCTCTAGATTGACATATTTTTATGCATTAGTTATATATTTATTTTGGGTATGATCCTACTAATTTGAGCTATTTATAGTCTTTTATCTTGTAGGGACTAAATCGAAGGCAAAAAGAAATTTAGGGGAAAAAGCGTGAATTTAAAGATAAAATGGGCCAGCATGCGAAATAGGAAAGAAGTGGTGTCAAAAATGTAAAGTGTGGAAGACTTGGGGGCAAAAGTGCAAAGAATAGATTTTATAAACACAATAATCTATTTAAATTTTAATTATATTAGGATAATTGTTAAAGATTATTATTTAGATTTAATTTTAGCTTTTATCCTTATTTATCTTTTAGAATTTAGATACGAATAGACTAGGTTTTCTAAGTACCATAAATAGGGGAAGGAGTGACACAAATTTCACTCATATTTTTCTGTAACACTCCCTCTCCCAAAAAGCTTAGCCTTTGTTCCTTTATTTATTCAATAAAACTCCATTTTTATTAAGTTCATTTCTTTTTTCCCAAAAAGCATGAGCCACTAAATTCATTTAGCCAAATGTTGTCAAGATTCCCCAAAAAAGGGTTCATAAGGCCTAGAATCCGTGCTTAGTCTTCTCAACGAGTATTCGTCGCCTCTCCGCACTACAGGACTAACGCTTCCGTCCATGTCCTTTCAAAAGTGATCTTTTCATCTTGTGCAAAGACGACCGCTTTGTATGTTTTGGGAAGGTTGCACTATCGATTCGGTATCTTACTGCGTCAGTCGTAACGCCCGATTTAGGGCCAAAATAGAATAGTGGTTTCAAAAACCACAAATCCGAAGTAGAAAAATTTATTACAATTAAGTTTTAAAGTTTATAGTGTGATAGAATGATTGTGTGAAACTTTCGTTAAGGAATTTTATAGATTGGGTGTCCAATTTGATAATTAAGACTAAATTGCAATATGTGAAAATTGTGAGTTCTATAAGCTAAGGTACTTATTTGAAATGGGTTTTTAAAGTGGAGGTCTGTTGCTTATAGGTTGAAGCTACCCTCTGAATTAGAAAAGATACACGATGTATTTCACGTTTCTATGTTCAGAATACTGAGATCGATCCGTCACATGTGATTGCTCCATCTGAGATTGAAATCCAACCTGATATGACGTATGAGAAAAAAATCGATCCGTATTTTATCTCGGAAATGAAAGAGTTAAGAAACAAAAGGATTCCATTAGTAAAAGTACTGTGGAATTGAAGAGGCCACGGGAGTTGAAGAGGCCACAATGGGATGTTGTTCAACGGTAAGAGGACTCAATGAGGCAACAATATCCTATGTTGTTCACCACGGTCCAAGTCTGAAAATATTTTAATATTATATTTTGTGTTTATTTTTTTATCGTTTGTGTGTTTAATTTAGAAAAGGACTTAAAATCTTAAAAGGGGAAGTTAGTAAAAGTGCCTATTTGATGATGGCTTTTTAACCTTAAAAGAGTAAATAGCCCATTTTGGAGATAGTGGGTGGTTTATGACAAGACTAACCTTATATTATATATTGTTTTTATTATTAAATAAAGGTTAAAATAGTAAATCATTAAAATATTATTATATGTTAAAAATACATGAAATTAAAAGCCATTTTAGTGTCTTCTTCTTCCATTGCCGTGAGCTAGCTAAGAAAAAAAGGGGTTTGAAGTCTTGAAACATTCGGCCATAATCAAGCACAATTAGGTATGAATTTTAGTTCGGTTTTTAATAATTTTTACGTTTTTGAGATCGTTGCTTCAGATATTACCCGACCCATGCTTGAATTTTTGAGAATCATGTGTTTATGAGGTTCGCCATTGATGAATTCTTGAGGTTTTTATGTTTGATGATTTTAAATTAAAGATATGTTAAGGATTGATATGTTTTGTGTTAGAAATTTTAGTAAATGTTAGTATTTAGGGCTAATTTGTAAAAGTAAATTTTAGAGGGATTATTTGCAAAATAAATGAAAGAAATGGACTTATAATGCCCTTGTGAACATTCGGCCCTTGCATAGTCTTGGTAAATTTTGAGTATTTTATGTTTTGTACAATTAGGACTAAATAGTAAAAATGTGAAATCTTAGGGGCAAAATGGTAATTTGCATGTTTATGTGTTTTGGGACTAAATTGAATTGAAAGGTACTTGAATGAGCTGAATTTAATGTGTTCTAGATCAAGAACAAAGAAAAATGAGCTTGGATCGGGAAAAGCGAAAGTTGTCGATCAGCTTTAACGTTGTCCGTCGAAAGTCGAGGTAAGTCCTTAAGCTAGATTATATTAAAGAATGATTTATGAATGTGTTTAATGACAATGTTTGATAAATTTGGGCATATTTTTATGTGATAGCCGAATGTAAAGCTATTACATTGAATTGGATATGTTTTGTTAATACCACGTAAAGGTGTATAATCGATATGATATGCGAGTATACAATGATGTAATGATTTTATTTAGAAAATGTGAATAAGCTTAGTTGAATTTGAAATGTGATAGAATTATGAATTTTAAGTGATTTAGTTGGTTATGATATTATTGAAATGTGCATTGAAATGTTGAAAATGTTGATATCTCGGGCTATTAGCCTAGCGGTGCTTTGTGCTGGGTGTTACTTATCGTGCTTTAATGCCTAGCGAGCTTTGTGCTTATCGACTTTAATGCCTAGCTTGGTGTTACTTATCGAGCTTTAATGCCTAGCGTGCTTTGTGCTTGTGTTACTTTTCGTGCTTTGATGCCTAGCGTGCTTAGTGCCGGTGACATATTCGGGCTTAGTGCCTAGCGGCCTTGTCTTGGTGAATCATTCCGACTTATTGCCTAGCGTGCCTTGTCTTTGTGTACTATTTCGGCTTATTGCCCAAAGAGCTAAATGCCTGTTCAAATTTCGACTTCGTGTCTAGCAGATTTAAGGCCGGTGAAATGCTATAAATGGAGAAATCAAAATCCAACTAATGTGACACATATATGCGGTGTTATGTCTTTGAAAGCTTGGGTAAGAGTTGGCCTATTATATTAGCAAAGAATAAAGTAAGTTAATTTATTATCGCTTTAGTTAAGTACGATGTGATGAAGTGGATGACTCTATAAATATGTTTCTTTGTAATGATGATGCTCATCATTAATGTGAATGAATATTATATGTGTATGGAATTGATATATATATATATACACACATATACATATATGCTTATTACATTAAAGACTTGGTTACAAATGGAAAGATCAATGGTAAAAGAGTTTGAAAGGGTTTGCATATATGTATAAGTAGACATATGAGATTGATTTTGAGATGTGTTCATGTGACTCGAATATACGGTTAAATACAATAATTATGAGTTTTTGATATTATATGTTCAAGTTGATATAGTTATAATATTTAAATTATGGGAATAACTAGTATTCTGGTATGTACATTGTTTTTACATATTGAAGAATTTATGTTCAATAATATAAGCATGAAGACTTAATATGTTTGAGAGTATGATCCTTGTAATTATATTTGCTTGAGACTTACTAAGCTAGTGAGCTTACTTTGTGTGTGTTCATTGTTCATTTTATAGATTTTAGTCATGCTACGGGCTCGAAGGATCGTTGGAGAAGTCAACCACACTATCATCCCATTTTGGTACTTTTAAGCTAGTTATTTTTGAATCAAAGGCATGTATAGGCTAGCTAAATGTTGGAATGATGTTATGTTTATATGTATATAAAATAGCCATGCGAAAATGGCTTAAACATACATTATAAGTTTGGTTTTTATTTGTTTTTGACAATGTGGTTACAGTGTTCGGTTTCAACAGTTTGGTCATGATTGTTTCTTTACTTTAATCTTATGCATTCTATATGATTACTTGCGTGTAGAACCAACGTTTGTGTTAAATTAGTCGGTGGATTGGCATTTAGGTAAATCTTCGCATGCCTAAGTCAAGGTAGATATATGCTAGTTGAGTAGTATTCGGGAAGTGTATAAGCGTGACAACTTCAATCAATTTGTTAGGTAGGAATTATGTGAGTAATGCATGTATGTGTATTTGGCCAAACCTAGGTGAAAGTTGCAAATGTAGTTAACATGTTTAACGAATTATTTGTTCAGGCTCATAGTCCAATATAGAAGATGTTTATAATTATGATATATAAATATTTTGCTTGTGAAGTCACTTAATAAATTTGAGTACATGAAATTACCAAACTTGGTTTGTGCTAGGGAATCAACATGAAATGTTGTAAATGAGGTCTTGTATATTTGGCCAAATTATAAGCATGTATGTGTTGTGTAATAAGTTGCATATTTTCGTTATGTGGAAATAGGTTTATGCCTTATGAAATAGGTATTAATAGGAAGTATATTGCATGAAATTTGTATTGTTAAGTGACAATGTTATTGTATACATTGTTTAGTCTTTTTAAGTTCATCGATGATTATACTGTACATGACTTAGATTGATGTATCAAGTATGTGTTTCACATGTGAAATTGTTTGTTTATCATTATTAAAACATTGATAAAGATGAACGATTACGTTTCAATCGAGTGAACTGAAGTTTTTAACTTACATGATAACACCCGTAACCCTAATTCGGCAGCGAACACGGGTTAAGGGTGTTACATTTTATTGGTATCAAAGCTTACGGTTTAGTCGATTCTAGGACTACCGTAGCACGTGTGAGTCTAGCTATACATGCCTTTATTATATATTTGATAGTGTGGTGACTTCTGACATTTCAAACTGTGATTAATATAGTAAATGGATTTCGATCCTGACAGAGCCGTAGCGGATGATGTAGAGAGTGTAGCGCCTGATCGCCCACGTAGATCAGCACCGATAGACTCTCAATCTGTTTTGAGTAGCCATGAGGGGGAGGCTAAGTAAGCCTTCTACTAGATGATGAACGAATGATTTACTCTATATATCTGGACTAACCCGACCGGCAACAACCTCCACCCCGAATAATCCAACTCGATACCTATGGTACCTCGATAGTAAATTCGATTAGATTGGATGACATATCAGTAGCTAAAATCGAAACACGGAGTCGAAGAGTTTAAAACTAATGACGATAATGATGCAAAACGAACTGAGCTGTGGTTTGATAATACTATTCGAGTGTTCGATGAGTTATCATGTACTCTGGGAAGGTTTAAGAAGTGCAATATCACTATTGAGGACACCACACCGTGGAATACACCGGTATTGGTGGACTTGAAAGAGAAAGTGATTTGGGAATTCTTCCGTCGAGTTCCATAAGAAAGATATCAGTTAAAGATTCTTGAATTAAAACAGGGTCGAATGACTATTTCTGAGTACGAACTGGAACTTGTGAGATTGAGTTAGTATGCATGAGAATGTATACCCTCCGAAGCTATAATGTGCAAAAGATTTGAAGATGGCCTTAAAAATAATAATAATATTCGGTTGCTAGTTGAGATTTTGAAAATAGAAGAGTTCGTTGTACTCGTTGACCAAGCTTACAAGCTGAAACATCCGAGAAGATGTAGATTTAATGACGAAGTTTGCTTGGATGTGGATCACTTGATCATTTTATTCGAGATTGTCCCGAGTCTGCAAGCCGTAGATTGTTCGAATTTGAGATCGATAACGTGCTTGTGAAAGGTAGATCTTGAAAGAATGCAAGAAACATCAGTGGTAGTCAGAGAACTATGAGAGACAGTATTGTCAGATACTAAGCTAGAGTGCCTGTCAGAGTGTATGTTATCCAAGCTTGAGAGACGCTTCATCATTTGATATAATAACTGGTATTTTTACTCTTTTTGGTACTTCTGTAATTTCTTTGATAGACCTTGGTTCTACACATTCATACATGTGCATGAACTTAGTATTCATTAAGACTTTGCTGTAGAATCTCGAGTTTGCCATAAAAGCATTGAACTCTTTAGGTAAAAGTGTTTTGGTTGATTATATATGCAAGAACTGTCCGTTTACGTTTTGAGATATCCGTTTCCTCACGATCGATGCTCTTGCCATCTAATAAATTCTATATTATTTTGGGTATGGATTGGTTATTTGTGCATGATGCTTTTGTTAATTACAAAAGATAGGTGATAAATTTGAGATGTCCGAATAATGAGATTGTAAGAATTGAGTAGGATGATTTGAATGGATTGCCTGCTATAATATTAAAATCGAAAGCTCAGAATTATGTGAAAAAGGGTTACGAGGCATATTGTACTTATGTGATTGATTCGAAAGTATCTAAGAGGAAAATTGAATCAGTGCCTATTGTTGATGAGTTTTTTGATGTATTTCCTGAAGAGTTACCAGGTTTGCCTCTGATTCATGAAGTTGAATCTGTTATTGATTTGTTGTGATAATTGTAGATGGCATTTTGATTTATTCATGTGATGAAAAGGAGCATACTGAACCTTTGAGAATTTTGTTGCAAACTTTAAGAGAAAAACAATTATATGTGAAATTCAGCTAATGAGAATTTTGATTGTATGAAGTTAGTTTTCTGGGACATATGGTGTTAGTCTTTGGAATCCAAGTAGATCCGAGTAAGATTTCTGCTATTTTGAGTTGGAAATCTCCGAAAAGTGTGTCTATAGTTCGTAGTTATCTGGGCTTAGCTGGTTATTACCGTAGAATTATAAAAGGTTTTTCAGTAATAGTTACTTCGTTGACTATACTACTTTAGAAAGATGTCAGAAATGAATGGTTGGAAAAGTGTTAGAAAAGTTTCGATCAGTTGAAAGCCCTTTTGACGGAAGCTCCGGTGTTAGCTCAGCCTGAATCGGGTAAAGAATTTGTTGTGTATTCTGATGCTTCCTTAAATGGTTTGGGCTGCGTTTTGATGCAGGAAGGCAAAGTTGTAGCCTATGCTTTAAGACAATTGAAGCCGCATGAAAGAAATTACCCGACGTATGATTTAGAACTTGCAGCTATTGTGTTCGCATTGAAAATTTGGCGTCATTATTTATACGGTGAGAAATGACATGTTTACTCGGATCACAAAAGTCTTAAATATTTGATGACTCAGAAAGAGTTGAACTTGAGACAACGCATATGGTTAGAACTGTTGAAAGACTATGAGTTAGTGATTGACTACCATCCGTGAAACACCCCACACCCGGCCCACGAGCCTGAACCGGATTTGGTATGTTCCTAAAGTAAACCGATTTCGAAACATTTGCGATACTTAGAGAAAATTGTAAATTTTAGAAAAGCTATTATTTTGAGTTGGGCTTAGATTGGAAACCCATTTATTTGATTTTGTAAGCCCATTTAATTAAATACATCCAATGTAGTTCTTAGCATGAAACTTAACGAAGAAGCAAACATAAAGTATAATCCACTTGGGCCTTAAGGCCTTATTACATCAAGTAAAACCCAAAATAGAATAAAAGTAACTAAAAATAAAATTAAGTCCAAACTAAATGAAATTTTTCGCATGTAGCATGGCCACCTCATGGTCCACCTACCGGTCAAATCCTTGCTCATCACCTAAAAAATTAATTCCCACAATGGGGTGAGTCAATGAGACTCAATATGCACACAATACTATCATTCAATAAATCGGGCATTCATGTTCAAATCATTAAGTCCATACAATAATGAAATTATGATGCAACCCAAACCCAATCCTAATTAGCCATCCACTACACTCCCTGCACCAACCTGTACATCGTGGGGACTACAAAGTCAACCCTCCATCCGCTACTCTCCATCAAAGGCATTAAGCCCATATCGTTGTGTCATTAGACACTATAATCAAATTTATACGTTGTGTCATTAGACACCTTTGTTGTAAAAAGTTACCAAAATTTCGCAATGTGACCGTAGTCAACATATTTCGTTGGTGAGACCGAAGTCAACACCTTCGTTGGTGAGACCGAAGTCAACACCTGTTCTCCCCCTTTCACATAAATCCCGAATGCCCCAAAATATATATATTGTGCATAAATAATTTCATGTTCATATACATATATTCGCATGTTATAAAATAACATTTTTCACAATCCTATCAGAAGTAGGAAACGTACCTAGGTACTTTTTGCCACATTTGTGGTACATAGCCACATTCACACTATTATTCATATCATATATTAAAATATTTAGCCATAAAATATCGAAGGATAGTAAGGGTACACACCTTATTCGCTTTAATAAAAGTTCCTTGAGATCTCGAAAATCCCGATCTAATCTTTAGATCTAATAATTCCTATATTCGGCCCACCAAATAAAACACATTAATAAACCCTTTTGTCTTAAAACAAAACCAAATCCTAGTAGGATTTGAAAAAGACTCACCTTTGCCGATTTGGTGTTTATACAAATCCAAAGTTTGGTTTTCCTCTACGATATTAAGCCAACCTTGTATTTCAATATGGGTTAGTTTTTGACTTTTCACAAATTAAGGAATTGATCTAGATAATCTTACAACCATTGGCGAATATTTTAGAGGCTTACCTTCTGATTCCAAATCCAAAGTTTCCTTTATCTTGAATATCATCGAAAATCCTAGTATTTAGAAGTTAGATCGATCTAATTTTAATAAGTAGTAATTGGCCTTTGGCCGAATGTGTATCACTTACCTTGGATCCTTGACCCTTCTATTTGATGATGGTAAAAACCTAAGAGATCATGGTAGGTTCTACCATGAACAAAGTTAGGGATTAGTACTGAATTTTTTGTAAAAGGAAAGAATAGAAGTTGATTGACCACAGATCTTACCCTTTTGATGTTGTAATTGATGCTCCTTTACTTAGAATCGATGAGGATTCGGCTTTGATAGTAGAAACAGAGGAGAAAGAGAAGAAAAGAGGATGGTTTTGTTCAAAGAAAATTCGACAAAGGGGGGAGAAGAGAGCTATGAAAATTTCGGCACCACTTAGCAAAGATGAGAGAATGGCCTTAATTCTCCTCTTTAACTGAAATTGCTATGCCAAGAGTCCTTGACTTGGCCACCACTCCCCCACAAGTGATAATATTATCATTTAATTATCACTTTAATTAAATTAGAGTATTTTATCCATCCTTTATCTCCTTATTTATTTTATTAAAAGAAATTCCTTTACTTAACACTTAATTAAACAAGTTTTAATCAAGTAAAACTCCTCTAATTCAAGAAGCTTGTCGTCCCACCTCTTAGCCTAGGAAGCAAAATAAAGCCTTCATTATTTGCTTCTGGATGACTCAAACTCGAGCCCAAAAACCTCTTGTATTTGGGCCATTTCCTAAACCTTAGGTGGCATCTTGAGCCACATTTCCAAGTCCGTTATTGGGTCGATTTCATGTACTTTATATTTTTAGGGTCACTTGGCCCTAAGTTCCCTTTGGGCTCTTAAATTCAACATTCCGGGTCAATTTTAAGTTTCCTAAAATTTTCGCTGCTCAGTATTTTCGTGTTTCCAAAATGTTTAGGTTTCCAAAATGTTCAAGTTTCCAAAATGTTCAAGTTTACAAAATGTTCAAGTTTCCAAAATGTTCGGGTTTCCAAAATGTTCAAGTTTCCAAAATGTTCGGGTTTCCAAAATGTTGTGTTTCCCAAAATGTCTAAGTTTCCAAAAATGTCTAAGTTTCCAAAATGTCTAAGTTTCCAAAATGTCCATTTCCATTTCCATTTTCATTTTTTTCATTTCCATTTCCATGCATTTCTAGGTTTCCAAAAGTATCAAAATTTATTCATAGTACTTGAAACTTGTCATTTCATACAATTAAACTGAAATGCATAGGCCTATTCAGATGTTCAGCTTCTACCCCTTAAACAAAATTTCATCCCCAAAATTTCCTAACTAAAATAGTTGAGGGTATTCTTTGTCTCATGGTCTCCTCCGACTCCCATAAAGCTTCTTCCGTTCCATGATTGCGCCATAGCACTTTGACTAGAGGAACTATCTTCTTTCGTAGTACCTTCACATCACGTTTCAAGATCCAAATCGGTTCTTCCTCATAGGATAAGTTTGGCCTTAGTTCCACCTCTTCAACCGTACCACATGAGATGGATCCGATCGATAGCGACGTAACATGGACACATGAAATACGTCATGCATCTGCTGCAATTCTGGTGGCAACTCTAATTGGTATGCCACCGCCCAACTTCGCTTGATGACTTGATAGGGCCCTACAAACCTTGGTCTTAACTTCCCTTTGCGATCAACCTCATAACCTTCTTCCAAGGCGAGACTTTTAGGAATACTTGGTCTCCCACTTCAAACTCTATTTCCTTTCGCCTAAGGTCTGCGTATGACTTTTGCCTATCAGAGGCTTCCTTCAACCATGCCCGAATTAACTCAACCTTCTCTTCAGTTTCTGCCACCAACTCTGGACCCAAAACTCGGCGTTCTCTAACTCGGTCCAACAAGTAGGTGTTCTACACTTCCTTCCATACAATGCTTCGTGCGGTGCCATCCGAATCTTTGGCTTGATAGCTATTGTTGTAGGTGAATTCACTAAAGGCAAGTAATCTTCCCAACTTCCTCGAAAATCCATTACACACCTCTCAACATATCCTCCAACACTTGTATAACTCGTTCGACCGCCTGTCGATTGTGGATGAAAAGTCGTAGTGAAGTCTAGCTTAGTGCCTAAAGCTTGATGAAGTGCTTTCCAAAATCGAGATGTAAACCTTTGGTCTCTATCAGAGATGATCGACATTGGTACTCCATGTAATCTCACAATTTCCGCCACATACAACAGCCAACTTCAAGAGAATAATCCATTCGATTTGGGATAAAGTGTGGATTTGGTCAAACGGTCCACTATCACCCATACCGAGTCCTTCTTAGTAGGCGTAAGGGGAAGCCCACTAACAAAGTCCATGGTAATTCTCTCCCACTTCCATTGGGGAATCTCGATTGGTTGAAGCAATCCTGATGGGACTTGGTGTTTAGCCTTAACTTGCTGACATGTCAAACATTTCCCCACAAATTCGGTCACTTCGCCTGTGTCGTGCCACCAAAATTGTTCCCTTAGATCTCTATATGACTTGATGCCTCCGGGATGCATAGCACAAGGGCTACCATGCGCTTCCCAAGAATCCTTTGTCTCAACTCCTTATTCTTGACATCGGACTTTACCCTTGTAGCACAATACTCCTTCATTGTTGACATCATAATCCTCTAATCCCCTTCTTGTGTACTTGCGCAACTTAGTACTTAAGTCATTATCGACCAACTGTCTCTCCTTCACTTCCTTTAGCCATGTGGGCACGACTTGCAACTCGCCAACAGGCTTCCATCATCATCTGAGACTTATATGAGCGAACAAAGCCCGTAGATCCGATACAACCTTCGACTTAGGGCATCGGCTACTACGTTCGCCTTGCGGATGATACTCTATTGAGCAGTCATAGTCCTTGACAATTCCACCCACCTTCGTTACCTCAAGTTCAACTCCTTCGAGTTAATAAATACTTAAGGCTCTTGTGGTCTGTGTAGATAATGACCTTTCTCCATAAAGGTAGTGCCTCCAAACCTTAGGGCGAAAACCACCGCTAGCTCTAAGTCATGAGTTGGGTAGTTAAGCTCATGAGGCCTTAGTGCCGAGACGCATAAGCAACCACTTTGCCATCTTGCATTAACACACCTAACCCGTGTCTGAGCAAGCATCACAAGACACCACAAATTCCTTTCCCGCCTCCTTTGAATTAACACTGGAGCCTCTGTCAAGACCTTCTTAAGCTTTTCAAAGCTCTCTTGCGCTTATTAGTCCATTCGAAGGTACTTTCTTCCTTAGTAACTTTGTTAAAGGCGCGCTATTGGCGAGAATCCTTCCACTAACCTTCCAGAATAGCCTCGCCAAGCCTAAGAAGCTTCGATTTCACCACGGACCTAGGTGGTTTCCAATCCAACACCGCTCGATCTTCCTAGGATCCACTTATTCCTTCTGGATACCACATGTCCTAGGAATGCCACCTCCTTAAGCCAAAATTCGCACTTGTGAATTTGGCATAAAGCTTCTTTTCCTTAACACTTCCAACATGACTGGAGATACTCATCATGCTCCTCCTCCGACTTGAATACACCAAAATGTCATCGATGAACACCACGACAAATCTATCCAAGTAGGGTTGAAAACTCGATTCATCATGTCCATGAACGCTACCGGAGCGTTCGTCAACCCAAACGGCATTACCACAAACTCGAAGTGACCATATCTTGTCCTAAAAGCGGTCTTATGGATATCGCCTCCTTCACCTTCAACGATGGTATCCCAACCAAATCGATCTTGAAAACACCGCGGCTCCCTTCACCGATCGAACAAGTCCTCGATCCTTGGCAAGGGATACTTGTTCTTAATGGTCAACTTATTTAATCGACGGTAGTCTATGCACATCGCATAGTTCCGTCCTTCTTCTTCAAATAAGACCGGTGCTCCCCACGGAGACACACTTGGGTCGGATGAACCCACAGTCCAACAGTTCTTGTATCGAGCCTTGAGCTCCACTAACTCCTTTGGTGCCATTCGGTATGGAGCGATTGACACGGAGCTGTCTCCGTAGCAAATCAATCCCAAATTCCACCTCCCCGCTGGGGTATTCCGTGAACTCTTCGGAAACACATCTCTGAAGTCCTTACCGTCCCTAACTCCATTAACCCCTTCCTCCTTTCCACCTATCGCACTTACAAAAGCTAAGAACGCTTTGCAACCTTTCTTAACCATCTTCTCACCTTCAAAGGTCAAACTACATTAGATAAATAGTTCCTCCTTTCTCCGATCATTATTACCACTTCATCTTCGGGGTTCTTAGTTCCATATGTTTAGCGCACAATCCAACATGGCTCGGTGTTCTACTAACCAATCCATTCCGAGTATAAGCTCAAACTCTCAGAAGGTAACTCCATTAAGTCCGCTCGAAAGTTCACTCCCGAATCTCTAGGGTACATTCAAAAGATCTTGTCTACCACTATAGTTTGGCCTAATGGGCTTACTACGGTCATCGCCTATCGAGAGTTGAGTCTAGGCCTAGTGTTTTCACTACACTACTTGCAACATAGGAATGGGTCGAGCCCACATCAATCAAAGTAAAGTAGGGTTTGTCAAAAATAAAGAACGTACTGGTTATAACATCCGACGTATCTCCATCTTCTCTTCGGCGAACCGCATAAACCAAACCCGGTTGTCTTGCATCGGTATTAGCGTTAGTACCTCGACCCTGTGTGCCACGGCCTCTGCCTCAGTCTCGCTACCACGTTACTCGAACCACGAACCCGTTGAAATCAGCTGTCTGCTTCTACTGGGTCGGCTCTCGTCCCGATTGTTTGGGGCAATCCTTAAACATATGGTCCTTGGACCCACACCTAAGACATGCTCCTATCTTTTCCAACACTCCCTAGATGCCTCTTTCCACAATGCTCACAGGGGCGAATCTGCCACTGCGTGCCATTTTGTTGATTTCGTGGCCGTCAACCCTAGGCCTCTTGTAACCCTTTCCGATGACCCAAACCCTCTTTTGGCCTTATTCTTATCCACGATGCCTTAGTAGCATCCTTAACCCCTCGCCACCTTGGCCTTTTCTACCAAAACAGAGAATTCCGCTCCGATGCGGTGCTATTAATGATCTTAAATCATCTCGGCCGTCCTCAAAAGCAGACCACGGCGTTCATGCTCGATTGCCACTACCCTCGAGCATAGCGGCTCAATCTCGAAATTTCGCCTCATATTCTGCGACGGACTTACTCCTTGTACTAACCCTAGAAAAGCCTTCCTCTGCTCATCAGATACCGGTTCCCACATACTTCTTCCGAAAGGCCTCTTTAACAAACTCCAGGTCAAATTTTTAGGCTGCGATACCATCCCGAATATCAACCACCAATCGATCGCTTCATCGCGTAATAACGCCACCATCCTTTCAACTTTTCCTCCGAGTCAAATCAAGCTCATCCATTTCGCTCGTTGCTTCCAACCATTTTCTATCAGATCTTGGTGCCACATTGATACTCCTTGAAACATTTTCGCTCCATTAGCTCGAGCCGTTCGTCTCAGACTTTCGATTTCCTTCATTTCCTCTTGCCCCGGCCACCAATTCCAAAACTCGTAGAAACGTACTGTGACCTGACCTCTTCCTCCGTCTGAGCTAGCTGCTCAACATTAACAGCTAGGGGTGGTGGTGGCGGTGGCATCTCATTGTCGGACCCTTGACCTGACCTAACGAGTTCCGACACGGTCATCCTTCCTCTTCCTCGACCATGACGACCACGTCCTCTAGAGCTCATTTTCTAACGTCGAGATCTGATTAAGAAGTTTTATGGATTAGTCAATGTTCCACTTATTTATCAGTGAAGAAGTTTTATGAGAAGGGATTTTAGAGTGGTTCTTTCGTATCATACAAACATACAGTCTTTTCCATTCTTCCATTCATTCATCAAACAAGTATGAACTTCCGTTCATTCATAGAAACGTTGTAGTTTTTGTTGTTTGTTGTTGTTTTCCACTACCCGGGGGTATTTTCAAAATTTTGTCCTACAGGGTATTTTCGTAATTTTTAGAAAAAAATCATTTCTTGGGGTTTTTTGTCAAAAGTTATTCTTGAAAATTTTGAAGTCTAGGGGTGATTTGAAAAATTTTGGAAATCCAGGGGTATTTTGGTAATTTTTCACAAATCAGAATAAATTTGTAAAATTTTATGGATTTAGGGTATTTTAAAAGTTGTAAAACTTTGAGGTTCTTTCAAAATTGTTCCTTCAAAAATGGGGATACTGCAAAAATTTTGGAAATTAGGGTCATTTTGGTAATTTTGTAGGTTAGGGGCAATTTTGTAATTTTTCCAAAATCATGGTATTTTGATATTTTACAAATTAGGGTTTTTGAATGTTTATGAAATCATGAAATTTTGATAATGTTGTTGAGTAGTTGAATATTTTACAAACCAGGGGCGTTTTGGTAATTTTACTTCTAAGGGCTTTTTTTTTGTAATTTTCGTAAATCAAGAGTTTTTCAGAAAATGTTGTAAAAATAATTTTCTCAGATTTAAGAGAAAGTTTTAAAAGTTTAAAAAAAAAACTAGGGTTTGTTGTTTTGTTCTCTCTTCTTTTTCTTTTTTAAAACATGGCTAGTTCCCTTTCGGGTTTTAGTCATTATGTTTAGCCTATGACCGAGCCCTCTTGGTCGGGGTGAACCTGACTACGCACTGAGCGGGATTCGTGTGGTGAGGAGGTGAGTCACGCGAATCTTAAATACCAAGCTCCCACCGAAACCATTCCTAGACATGCGCACGAGGTTGCCACACCACCGAGCCCTCGAGTTATGGTGAACCAGAAGCTACGCACTGTAGGATTCTGTGAAGAGGAGGTGAGTCACTAGGACTGCTTAAATACCAAGCTCTTCCGGATCCAATCCTAGACATGCGTACAGGGGTTACCACACCACTAGCTCAGTGACTTAGCCATAGGTTGGTTCAGTGTATTAAATCTTATGTGGTTTTGTGTTTGAGTAGTCTAGTCCTAGGGTTCAAGTTCCTATCATTCTATTCTACGTTCCATGCCTTTTCTACCCTTATATAAATCACAGAATCACACATAAAGTTAGGGGTACTTACCGGTGGATCTGGTTGGAGAATTAGGGGCCATGCCAAAAGCACCTTATTTTCAAAGAAAATCATTTGGCTCGCTTTGAAAACGTTTTGGGCCTTAGCCCACAAAATGAGAGTTTAAAACTGGCTCGATACCAAATCGAAACACCACACCCGCCCACGAGCTGAGCCGGATCTGGTATGTTCTAAAGTAAACCGATTTGAAACATTTGCGATACTTAGAAAAATTGTAAATTTTAGAAAAGCTATTATTTTGAGTTGGGCTTAGATTGGAAACCCATTTATTTGATTTTGTAAGCCCATTTAATTAAATACATCCAATGTAGTTCTTAGCATGAAACTTAACGGTAAGCAAACATAAAGTATAATCCACTAGGCCTTAAGGCCTTATTACATCAAGTAAAACCCAAAATAGAATAAAAGTAACTAAAAATAAAATTAAGTCCAAACTAAATGAAATTTTTCGCATGTAGCATGGCCACCTCATGGTCCACCTACCGATCATCACCTTGCTCATCACCTAAAAAAATAATTCCCACAATGGGGTGAGTCAGCAGACTCAATGTGCACACAATACTATCATTCAATAAATCGGGCATTCATGTTCAAATCATTAAGTCCATACAATAATGAAATTATGATGCAACCCAAACCCAATCCTAATTAGCCATCCACTACACTCCCCATACCAACTTTGTGCCGTGGGACTACTAAGTCAACCCTCCATCCGCTACTCTCCATCAAAGGCATTCGCCCATATCGTTGTGTCATTAGACACTATAATCAAATTATCGTTGTGTCATTAGACAACGTTTATGTAAAGTTACCAAAATTTAGCAATGTGACCGTAGTCAACATATTTCGTTGGTGAGACCAAAGTCAACACCTTTGTTGGTGAGACCAAGTCAACACTGTTCTCCCCTTTCACATAAATCCGAATGCCCCAAAAATATATATATTGTACATAACTAATTTCATGTTCATATACATATATTCGCATGTTATAAAATAACATTTTTCACAATCCTATCGAGTAGGAAACGTGCACAGGTACTTTTTGCCACATTTGTGGTACATAGCCACATTCACATTATTATTCATATCATATATTAAAATATTTAGCCATAAAATATCGAAGGATAGTAAGGGTACACACCTTATTCGCTTAAATAAAAGTTCCTTGAGATCTCAAAATCCCGATCTAATCTTTAGATCTAATAATTCCTATATTCGCCCACCAAATAAAACACATTAATAAACCCTTTTGTCTTAAAACAAAACCAAATCCTAGTAGGATTTGTAAAAGACTCACCTTTGCCGATTTGGTGTTTATACAAATCCAAAAGTTTGGTTTTCCTCTACGATATTCGGCCAACCTTGTATTTCAATATGGGTTAGTTTTTGGCTTTTCACAAATTAAGGAATTGATCTAGATAATCTTACAACCATTGGCGAATATTTTAGAGGCTTACCTTACTGATTCCAAATCCCAGAAAGTTTCCTTTATCTTGAATATCATCGAAAATCCTAGTATTTAGAAGTTAGATCGATCTAATTTTAATAAGTAGTAATTGGCCTTTGGCGAATGTGTCACACTTACCTTGGATCCTTGACCCTTCTATTTGATGATGGTAGAAACCTAAGAGATCATGGTAGGTTCGGCCATGAACAAAGTTAGGGATTAGTACTGAATTTTTTGTAAAAAGAAAGAATAGAAGTTGATTGACCACAGATCTTACCCTTTTGATGTTGTAATTGATGCTCCTTTACTTAGAATCGATGTGATTCGGCTTTGATAGTAGAAACAGAGGAGAAAAGAGAAGAAAAGAGGATGGTTTTGTTCAAAGAAAATTGACAAAAGGGGAGAAGAGAGCTATGAAAATTTCGGCACCACTTAGGAAAGATAAGAGAATGGCCTTAATTCTCCTCTTTTAAGCGAAATTGCTATGCGAGAGTCCTTGACTTGGCCACCACTCCCCACAAGTGATAATATTATCATTTAATTATCACTTTAATTAAATTAGAGTATTTTATCCATCCTTTATCTCCTTATTTATTTTATTAAAAGAAATTCCTTTACTTAACACTTAATTAAACAAGTTTTAACCGAAGTAAAACTCCTCTAATTCAAGAAGCTTGTGCCGTCCCACCTCTTAGCCTAGGAAGCAAAATAAAGCCTTCATTATTTGCTTCCTGGATGACTCAAACTCAGGCCCAAAAACCTCTTGTATTTGGGCCATTTCCTAAGGCCTTAGGTGGCATCTTCAGGCCACATTTCCAAGTCCGTTATTGGGTCAGATTTCATGTACTTTATATTTTTAGGGTCACTTGGCCCTAAGTTCCCCTTTGGGCTCTTAAATTCAACATTTCGGGGTCAATTTTAAGTTTCCTAAAATTTTCGCGCGGCTCTGTATTTTCCAGGTTTCCAAAATGTTTAGGTTTCCAAAATGTTCAAGTTTCCAAAATGTTCAAGTTTCCAAAATGTTCAGGTTTCCAAAATGTTCAAGTTTCCAAAATGTTCGTGTTTCCAAAATGTTCGGGTTTCCCAAAATGTCTAAGTTTCCAAAAATGTCTAAGTTTCCAAAAATGTCTAAGTTTCCAAAAATGTCCATTTCCATTTCCATTTTCATTTTTTTTTTCATTTCCATTTCCATGCATTTCTAGGTTTCCAAAAGTATCAAAAATTTATTCATAGTACTTGAAACTTGTCATTTCATACAACTAAACTGGAAATGCATAGGCCCTATTCAGGATGTTACAATCCGGGGAAAGCTAACGTTGTTACAGATGCATTAAGTCGAAAATCATTGCTTACTCTTCATACATTGAACACACAGATGGTTATATCAGGTGATTGTTCGATCATAGTCGAATTAAAAGCAAGACCGATGTTTATTCAGCAAATTTGTGATGCACAAAAGTCGACAAAAATATGATTTAAAAGCGGGTTCGATGTGAAAACAATGCGAGTCGAATTTTGAATTGATGAAAATGACCGCTGAAATACAAAGGCCGAATGTGTACCGAGGGGCGTGGATTTGATTCGGATGTTATTGAAAGAAGCTCATAATAGTCAGATGTCGATACATCCGGGTAGCACGAAAATGTATAATGACTTGAAGCAGTTCTACTAGTGGCCTAGTATGAAACGAGATATATCTGAATTTGTTTCAAAGTGCTTAATTTGTTAACAAGTAAAAGCCGAGCATCAAGTGCCTTCTGGGTTGCTTCAGCCAATCATGATACCTGAATGGAAATGGGATAGAATTACAATGGGTTTTGTATCCGGTCTCCTATGACATCGAGTAAGAAAGATCTTGTTCGGGTTATAGTTGATAGATCGACTAAATCACTCACTTTGTGCCGCTTCATACGGACTATTCACTCGATAAACTAGTGAATTGTATGTATCACAGTTGTGAGATTGCATGGTGTATCGAGTTCCATTATTTCAGACAGAGACTCGAGATTCACATCGCGGTTTTGGAAGAAGTTGCGAGAAGCTTTAGGTACTAAACTTTACTTTAGTACAGCTTTTCATCCACAGACAGACGGTCAATCTGAATGAACTATTCAGATACTTGAGGACATGTTGAGATTCTACGTTCTTGAGTTTGAAGGTACGTGGGAAAGATACTTACCTCTGATTGAATTTGCCTATAATAATAGTTTTCAATCTAGTATCAAAATGGCGCCTATGAATCCTTATGCGGCGAAAGTGTCAAACATCATTATCTTTGGACCGAGCTCAGCGAGAATAAGATACACGGGGTTGATTTGATTAAAGAAACCGAATAGAAAGTAGCCATCATTAGAGACAATTTGAAAGATGCTTCGAATCGTCAAAAGTCCTATGCTGATTTGAAACGTAAAGACATTGAATTTCAGGTCGGAGATCGAGTATTTTTAAAGGTTTCTCCGTGGAAGAAAGTACTCCATTTTGGCCGGAAAGGTAAGTTGAGCCCGAGATTCATAGGACCGTATAAAATCATTGAACGTGTTGGGCCTGTTGCTTATAGGTTGAAGCTACCCTCCAATTAGAAAAGATACACGATGTATTTCACGTTTCTATGCTTCAGAATACAGATCGATCCGCTACATGTGATTGCTCCATCCGAGATTGAAATCCAACCTGATATGACGTATGAGAAAAAACCGATCCGTATTTTAGCTCGGGAAATGAAAGAGTTAAGAAACAAAAGGATTCCATTAGTAAAAGTATTGTGGAATCGGCACAGAGTTGAAGAGGCCACGTGGGAGCCTGAGGACTCAATGAGGCAACAATATCCTATGTTGTTCAACGGTAAGAATTTTCGGGGACGAAAATCTTTAAGGGGGGAGAGTTGTAACAGATCGAATTTGACCCTAATCGGAATGGTGGTTTCGGGACCACGAATCCAAGTCTGAGAAACATTTTAATATTATATTTTGTGTTTATTATATGTGAATTAATATGTGTGAAAGTCTCAGAGAAAAATTTTATCGTTTGTGTGTTTAATTTAGAAAAGGACTTAATCGCGTAAAAGGTAAAAGTAGCAAACTATAGTGAAAAGTGCCTATTTGATGATGGCTTTTAAATTGGGGCATTAAAAGAGTAAATAGCCCATTTTGGAGATAGTGGGTGGTTTATGACAAGACTAACCTTATATTATATATTGTTTTATTATTAAATAAAGGTTAAAACGGTAAATCATTAAAATATTATTATATGTTAAAATACATGAAATTAAAAGCCATTTTAGTGTCTTCTTCTTCCATTGCCGTGAGCTAGCTAAGAAAAAAGGGGTTTGAAGTCTTGAAACATTCGCCATAATCAAGCACAATTAGGTATGAATTTTAGCTCGATTTTTAATAATTTTACGTTTTTGAGATCGTTGCTTCAGATATTACCCGCCCATGCTTGAATTTTGAGAATCATGTGTTTATGAGGTTCGACCATTGATGAATTCTTGAGGTTTTGATGTTTGATGATTTTAAATTAAAGATATGTTAAGGATTGATATGTTTTGTGTTAGAAATTTTAGTAAATGTTAGTATTTAGGGCTAATTTGTAAAAGTAAATTTTTAGAGGGGCTTATTTACAAAATAAATGAAAGAAATGGACTTATAATGCCCTTGTGAACATTCGGCCCTTGCATAGTCTTGGCAAATTTTGAGTATTTTATGTTTTGTACAATTAGGACTAAATAGTAAAAATGTGAAATCTTAGGGGCAAAATGGTAATTTGCATGTTTATGTGTTTTGGGACTAAATTGAATTGAAAGGTACTTGAATGAGCTGAATTTAATGTGTTCTAGATCAAGAACAAAGAAAAACGAGCTTGGATCGGGGAAAAACGAAAGTTGTCGACTAGCCGGTTAACGTTGTCCGTCGAAAGTCGAGGTAAGTCCTTAAGCTAGATTATATTAAAGAATGATTTATGAATGTGTTTAATGACAATGTTTGATAAATTTGGGCATATTTTTATGTGATAGCCAAATATGTTTTGTTAATACCACGTAAAGGTGTATAATCGATATGATATGCGGAGTATACAATGATGTAATGATTTGATTTAGAAAATGTGAATAAGCTTAGTTGAATTTGAAATGTGATAGAATTATGAAGTTTAAGTGATTTAGTTGGTTATGATATTATTGAAATGTGCATTGAAATGTTGAAAATGTTGATATCTCGGCTATTAGCCTAGCGGTGCTTTGTGCTTGTTACTTATCGAGCTTTAATGCCTAGCATTGTGCTTGTCATTTATATCGAGCTTTAATGCCTAGCGTGCTTTGTGCTGGTGTTACTTATCGAGCTTTAATGCCTAGCGTGCTTTGTCTTGGTGTTACTTATCGAGCTTTGATGCCTAGCGTGCTTAGTGTCGGTGACATATTCGGGCTTAGTGCCTAGCGTGCCTTGTGCTTGTGAATCATTCCGAGCTTATTACCTAGCGTGCCTTGTGCTTGGTGTACTATTTCGAGCTTATTGCCCGGCGAGCTAAATCTGGGTGTTCAAATTTCGGACTTGGTCTAGCGATTTAAGGCCGTGAAATGCTATAAATGGAGAAATCAAAATCTAACTAATGTGACACATATATGCGGTGTTATATCTTTGAAAGCTTGGGTAAGAGTTAGCCTATTATATTAGCAAAGAATAAAGTAAGTTAATTTATTATCGCTTTAGTTAAGTACGATGTGATGAAGTGGATGACTCTATAAATATGTTTCTTTGTAATGATGATGCTCATCATTAATGTGAATGAATATTATATGCGTATGGAATTGATATATATATATATATATACACATATACATATATGCTTATTACATTAAAGACTTGGTTACAAATGGAAAGATCAATGGTAAAAGAGTTTGAAAGGGTTTGCATATATGTATAAGTAGACATATGAGAATGATTTACGAGATGTGTTCATGTGACTTGGAATATACGGTTAAATACAATAATTATGAGTTTTGATATTATATGTTCAAGTTGACATAGTTATAATATTTAAATTATGGGAATAACTAGTATTCGCTATGTTCATTGTTTTTACATATTGAAGAATTTATGTTCAATATTATAAGCATGAAGACTTAATATGTTTGAGAGTATGATCCTTGTAATTATATTTGCTTGAGACTTACTAAGCTAGTGAGCTTACTTTGTGTGTGTTCATTGTTCGTTTTATAGATTTTAGTCATGCTACGGGCTCGAAGGATCGTTGGAGAAGTCAACCACACTATCATCCCATTTTGGTACTTTTAAGCTAGTTATTTTTGAATCAAAGGCATGTATAGGCTAGCTAAATGTTGGAATGATGTTATGTTTATATGTATATAAAATAGCCATGCAAAAATGGCTTAAACATACATTATAAGTTTGGTTTTTATTTGTTTTTGACAATGTGGTTACAGTGTTCGGTTTCAACAGTTTGGTCATGATTGTTTCTTTACTTTAATCTTATGCATTCTATATGATTACTTGCGTGTAGAACCAACGTTTGTGTTAAATTAGTCGGGTGGATTGGCATTTAGGTAAATCTTCGCATGCCTAAGTCAAGGTAGATATATGCTAGTTGAGTAGTATTCGGGAAGTGTATAAGCGTGACAACTTCAATCAATTTGTTAGGTAGGAATTATGTGAGTAATGCATGTATGTGTATTTGGCCAAACCTAGGTGAAAGTTGCAAATGTAGTTAACATGTTTAACGAATTATTTGTTCAGGCTCATAGTCCAATATAGAAGATGTTTATAATTATGATATATAAATATTTTGCTTGTGAAGTCACTTAATAAATTTGAGTACATGAAATTACCAAACTTGGTTTGTGCTAGGGAATCAACATGAAATGTTGTAAATGAGGTCTTGTATATTTGGCCAAATTATAAGCATGTATGTGTTGTGTAATAAGTTGCATATTTTCGGTTATGTGGAAATAGGTTTATGCCTTATGAAATAGGTATTAATAGGAAGTATATTGCATGAAATTTGTATTGTTAAGTGACAATGTTGTTGTATACATTGTTTAGTCTTTTAAGTTCATCGATGATTATCTTTGTACATGACTTAGATTGATGTATCAAGTATTTGTTTCACATGTGAAATTGTTTGTTTATCATTATTAAAACATTGATAAAGATGAACGATTACGTTTCAATCGAGTGAACTGAAGTTTTTAACTTACATGATAACACCCGTAACCCTAATTCGGCAGCGAACACGGGTTAAGGGTGTTACAAGGTCCTTAAATGGGAATTAAACAATTATATAGTTTGGATAAAAATGGACAAGGATGGATAAAATACTAAAGGTTTTAATGATGGGCATTTCGATCATTTGGTAATTAAAATGAATAAAAAGGGAAAATAGGCCAAAAACATGTTCATCTTCTTCATGTGTTGGCCAAATGTTGCTATGGGCACCATGGCTAGGGTTTTCAAGCTTTCAAGCTCAATAGTAAGTGCATCCAAGCCATGTTTTTAATGTTCTTCACATTTTTGAGATCCCCGTAACTCGGTTTAGCTATTTCTACCATTATTTTGAGCTAGGGTTTGTGTTTAAAAATTTACCATGGATGACATGCATGTTTTTTGATGTCTAGTGGTAGAATATGAATGCTCGGTGTGTAATAAATGACTTTTACTAAGTGATTTTCGATGAAATCGCATAAAAGGACTAGTTTGTAAAAAAGTTGAAAAATGTATGAAAATGTGTGAATGAATGCAAATCTTGGATTGCTATAGTTATGAAAATGGTTCGGATAGGCCTAAAATACAAGGAAATTGAATAAAAATCATTTTACGAGCCTAGAGGCAAAAGTATAAATATGATAAAGTTTAGGGGCAAAAATGTAATTTTGCCATAATATATTTTTGGACCGAATTGAATAGTATAATAACTTAATAAGTCAAATGTGATATTTTAGATAAAGAAAAATATGTTTTGGAATTAGAACGGGAAAAGACGAATATTGGATGACTCGATCCCTTTCGCCATTTTAAGTCGAGGTAAGTTTGTGAGTAATAAATCAACATTATCTTATTATGTATTTAAATGCTTGATACTACATGAAATGCATATTCTTTTTATGAAATTTGGCTAATAAGGTCTCAATGAAAAATATGAGGAAGATTTACTATATCGAAGTCCTGGTTGAACTTAAGGAATAGAAAGGATACCCTTGTCATGACATTAGATTAATAAGGTCCCGTATAAGACCATATTTGGGATATGGTCTCGGCACCAAATTGAGATCCCGTGTAAGACCATATCTGAGATATGGCATCGGCATCAAATAGTAATTCTGTGTAAGACCATGCCTGGGACATGGCATTGACATACGATCTTGTGTAAGACCATGTAACACCCCTAACCCGTATTTGTTGCCGGATTTGGGTTACGGGCATTACTTAACCAACACAAGTCAATGCACTTTATAAAAACTATTACTTTTGTAACACCCCAAACCCGACCCATGCGTTATGACCAGATCTGACATGTCACATGAGGAAAACATGATAAATTAATTCATTATAATCAAGAAAACAAGTTTGATTTGAAATATTTTGATAAAATACTACTAACCACGAAGGTTGATTGATAAATCGATAATTTGAACAAATGAACTTATAAAACCGTGACCTTTGAAAATATTGTTGATAATTTGAGAGAAAATTTCCGAGTTAAAATATTTGTATAAGTTTGTTATGAAATCCATTTGTTAGTCTATTTTAGAAAACCTTTATTTTATTTTTTAGAAAAAATCCCATTTAAAGCAATTTAAGCAAAATAATAAGTGTGTCAAACATAAAGCAAAAATAAAATATTCTAGAGGCCTTATTACAACCCAAAAACCCAAAATAGTAAAAGTAATTAAATGAACGGAATTAAAAATCTAAAGTTCAATATAAACACCATATCTGAAGTATGGCCTCCACTGGGTCATCCATGGCCCAAGTCCACTTCACAGAGCATTACCTGCAAGGGTTAAGGAAATGGGGTGAGTTACTAGAACTATAACATCCTGAAAATGGGCCTATGCATTTTTGATTTAATTATACGAAATGGCATGTCTTATGTGTTATAAATGTATGGTGAACATTTTTGGAAACTTGGAAATGTTAAGTTTAAAAGAGGAAAGTGACCATTTTTGGAAACTTGGAAATGTAAGGAAATGTTTTAGAAATGTTAAGTTTAAAAGAGGAAAGTGACCATTTTTGGAACCGTGGAAACGTAAGGATTAGAAATGTTAAGTTTAAAAGAGGAAAGTGAACATTTTTGGAAACTTGGAAATGTAAGGAAATGTTTTAGAAATGTTAAGTTTAAAGAGGAAACTAAAACAAGGTGGCCTTAAGAAAATTAGTAGAGGAATTTAACACAAGAACGGGCTTGGAGTAGTGGCTAGGAGGTACCACTTAAGGCCCGTAAGTGACGCCACAAGCTATGCAAATGGGCCTAGGTTCGAGCAACGTTGGAAGCAAATAAAAGAGTTTTATTTTGCTGCAAGGAGCGAGGAGTTGGACGGCACCAAGGCACTTGGGAAGAGTTTAATTCTCTTTAAAATTTGGCTAAATAGGTGGATCAATGATGGATAATTATTGTTTAAGAGATAAGAGATAATTAAGGATTATTTCCATTAATTTTTAATAAAGATAAGAGAAGTGATGGCCAAGTAAGGAGTCTTGGCCTAGTAATTTCGATAAAAGGAGGAAAATAAGGCTATTCATCAATCTTCTCTTTTCCATTGAAGTCTCTTAAAAATTTCCTAGCAAACTCTCTCCTTTCTCTCTTATTTTTTCCATAGCGAAATCTTTTCTCCATAAGTCCACCATTGTCAATCCCCTAGTGACTCTTTTCCTCTCTTTTCTTTTGATAAACCGACAACACAGATAACCTTTAGCCGATTTCTTGTTAAGTTCCAAAAGCTGAAAACTTGCTATTATCAAGACCATAGTTGAATAGTTTGAGACTTCAAGCAAGGATTGTCGATCTCTAAAGTAAGGAGATCTTTCGGGATTTACTAAGTGTCGACTACAAGGAAGGAGAAATTCTTTTTCCGAAGGTACACCATAGGTCACGTGTTCCCTAGTTATTCGGTGAGTTTCGGGATTTAAAATCCTCAAGGTAAGTTTCTATAGCATTCGGCCAAGGCCATGTTGAGTAAATAGATGTGTTTCATTAATATTTAAAAGTCGAAACTAATCTATTCAAGTAATCTAGTGATTGTCGATTTCAAGAAAGAAGGATACAAAGTTTTCGGCATTTGATTAGACATCAATAGGCAGCAAGGTAAGGATTTAAGTGTACAATCCTACTAGGATTGGGATTTATAGCCGAATGGCTTTTAACTAACATGTTAGGGTTGGCCAAATATAGGAATTAAAGATCTAAAGCGATAGAACGAGTTTTTTGAGATTTCAGTAAATTCGATAAGTATATTAGGTGTGTACCCCACACTATCTTTTAATAAGATTTATGGCTAAAATTTAATATGAGCATGTTTATAAGAATGTGAATATGGCTAAAGTACCATGCTATGGTACAAAGTACTCAGGTACATTCCCTACTCCTACTAGGATTATGTTAAATATCTGTTACGACACACATATGACATTATAAGAATGTGAAATAAGAATTTGGCATGTTAATGCATGATATGTATGATATGGGGCATATGGGTTATATGAAAAGGGGAAGTGAATGTGGTGACCTAAGACCACAATAACTGAATGTGGTGACCTAAGACCACGATATCTGAATGTGGTGACCTAAGACCTCGATATCTGAATGTGGTGACCAAAGACCACGAATTTTATAAGAGGCGATGAGCACGTCATTGCAATGACGCCTTCGATGGTGTGTAGCGGATGGAGGGTTGACTTAGTAGTCCCCACGGTGTGCAGGATGGTACGGGTGATGTGTAGCAGATGGCATATAGGTTTGGGTTCGGGTTGCATCATTATTTTATATCTACTATATGATTATGTATGTGATTTGATATTATGCCTGAATCTATTTGGACATAGTGTTTGTGTACACATTGAGTCTGTTGACTCACCCCATTGTGGGAATCTTTTCCAGGTGACGATCAGTGATGGACCGAGTCGGCAAGAGCTTAAAGGTGGCCATGCACAGCAAGGAATTTATTTATTTTGGATTTTGATTCCATTAAGTACTTTGAAATTTATTTTTTTTTTGGGAATTATTTGATGTAATAAGGCCATAGTAGAACTACTTTACTCTGCTTTTATTTAATAAGCTTTCAAACTTTTATTTTTTTTAAAAGATTAAGTAAATTTATTTTAAACCAAAGCCTAAATGTTTTGTCACCTAAAGTAAAGAATTTTAATAATGAAATAAACTTGTTTTCAACTCAAGCCCAACCCAAAACAATCTTTCTTTCAAAACACACAAGTTTTTCCTAAGAACAAAAGAATTTGAAACGGTTTACCCCGGGGAACATACCAAATCTGGTCAAGGCTCGTGGGCCGGGTTTGGGGTGTTTCAATTTGGTATCAGAGCCCAATTTTAAACTCTCGGCCTTGGGTTTAAGGCCCAAAACATTTTCAAAGTTAAGCCCAAAAAGAATTTTTGTGAATTAAGCAGGATTTTCTGGCATGGCACCTGAGTCTCCGACCCAAAGTCCACCAGGTAAGTACTCCGATCTTTTGTGTGATTTATATTATGATTTGTATAAGGGTAGAAATGGAACGTAGAATATAGGTTAAGTACTTGAACCCTAGGGCTAGTTACCCCAACAATTACATAAGACTTAAATGCCTAATTGAACAAACCTGTGGTTAAGTCGCCGAGTTAGGGAGTGGAAACCATGGTGCGCATGTCTAGGATTGGTTTCAGTGGGAGCTTGGTATTTAAGCAATCCACGTGACTCACCTCCTCTTTACTCGAATCCTACCTAGTGCGTAGTAACCGTTCACCCTAACCAAGAGGACTTAGCTACTGCTAAACCCCTAACTAAAACCCAAAAGGGACTAGCCAGTATTTTTTATGGAAACCCTAGTTTTAAAATTTCTAAATTACCCTCTTGATTTGAAAAGATTTATTTATAAATTTTCTTGAAATATTTCCGATCTATAAAATTACAAAATGCCCCTAGTGGTAAAATTACAAAATGCCCTTGGTTTATGAAAATTTCAAATACCCACAATTCTTATCAAAATTTCAATACTTTATAAAATGTCCAAAACCCTAATTTGCCAAATATCAAAATACCTTGATTTTGGAAAATTATGAAATTACCCTACCTAAATTACCGAAATACCCCAAGTTACAAAATTACCGAATGACCCCGATCTTCAAAAATTTACGCAACAACACCGATTTGGAAAACAAATTCTAAACAACCTTCAAGCTTTGTAAATTCCAAAATAACCTTGATTTATTAAGATTTATAAATTTACCTCGGTTTATTATTGAAATACCTCAGTAATTTCAAAATTTTTGAAATACCCAGATTTCAAAATTACCAAAATACCCTTATTGACAAAATCACCAAGGAACCTTATTTTGACAAATTATGAAAATACCCCCGGTGGGGCAAATTACAAAATACCCCTAGGTAGTGGAAAAACAACAACAATGAAAACTACAACATTTCTCTGAATGAACGAAAGTTCATAATTGATTGATGGATGTATGAATGTAAAGACTATGTGCATGTATGAATACGAAAGAACCACTCCTAAGATCCTTTTCATAAAACTTCTTCGCGGTTAATCAATGGAATAAAGGCTAATTCATAAAATTTCTTAATCAGATTAAATCGCGACGTTAGTAATGAGTTTTAGTGGACATGGTCGAGGTAGTATCTAAGAAATGTGTTAGTTTTGTTAAGATCAGAGTGCGCAACATAAGCGTAGCGGTGAGTTAAGATGTTCGATTATTTGATAGTGAGTAATTTCGAGGACAAAATTATTTTAAGAGGGTAGAACTGTAACATCCTGAAAATGGGCCTATGCATTTTTTATTTAATTATACGAAATGGCATGTCTTATGTGTTATGAATGTATGGTGAACATTTTTGGAAACTTGGAAATGTTAAGTTTAAAAGAGGAAAGTGACCATTTTTAGAAACTTGGAAATGTAAGGAAATGTTTTAGAAATGTTAAGTTTAAAAGAGGAAAGTGACCATTTTTGGAAACTTGGAAACATAAGGAAATGTTTTAGAAATGTTAAGTTTAAAAGAGGAAAGTGAACAAGGTGGCCTTAAGAAAATTAGTAGAGGGAATTTAACACAAGAACGGGCTTGGAGTAGTGGCTAGGATGTAACATTCTAAAAAGGACCTATGCATTTTGGCCAAATTGTATGAAAAGACATGTTTTATATGTTTTGAATAAATTTTGAATATTTTTGGAAACCTGAGAATGTATGGAAATGTTGCGTTGAAAATAGGAAAGTGACCATTTTTGGAAACCTAAGTAAATTAGGAAAGTGAACATTTTGGAAACCTAAGCTAAAAGAGGAAAGTAAACATCTTGGAAACTAAGCTAAAAGAGGAAAGTAAACATTTTGGAAACTAAGCTAAAATAGGAAAGTAAACATTTTGGAAACTAAGCTAAAAGAGGAAAGTAAACATTTTGAAAACCTAGGAAATGTCAAGTTTATAGAGCCAACAAAATTTTGGAAACTTAGAAATGACCTCGAAATGTCGAGTTCTAAAGTTTAAAGGAGGAACTTAGGGCCAGGTGGCCTTAAGACAAAAAGTATGTGAAAGTTGACACACAAACGGACTTGGAAAAGTGGCCTGAAGATGTCACCTAGGGCCTCAGGAAATGGCCCACATGCAAGGGTGTTTGGACCTGAGTTCGAGTCACATAGGAAGCAAATAAAAGAAGTTTTATTTTGCTTCCATAAGCAGAGAGTTGGACGGCACAAGGGATCTTGAAAGAGGAGTTTTAATTCCTTTGGAATTTTGGCTAATTAGGAGATAATGGTTGGAATTTAATATTTGATAAAGTTAAAATTTATCACATAGGAAGAGTTGGCCGATTGAGGGATTCTAAGGCTAGTATTTTCGGCCAAAGAGGGAAAATAAGGGCCATTCTTCATTCTTTTCTCTTCAAAGGAACCCCTGCCGAAATTCTCTAGCAAATAGCACCAATCTTTTCTTCTCTCTTTAGCCGAATTCTCTCTGCCAAAACTCTCTCCTTTTCTTTTCTTCTTCTATTCCTTCACAAAAGCCGAAACTTTGTGTTCCATATAAGAGCCATAGCTGATTAGTATAAAGGATCACTCGGGATTTGAAAACAAGGTAAGTACATCTATGTACATTCGGCCAAAAAGGTCTCTTCCATATTCGAATGATAGATCAAATCTAACATGTGATTTCGATAGGAATCTAAAATAAAAGATCAATTTTGGGATTTGAGAACTCCAAGGTAAGTGTATTTATATATCCAGCCAAGGCCCAATCTTAGGTATTTAGATCAAATTAATCAAAAACTAATCGATTCAAGGATTTAGGATTTGGCCGAATACAAGGAAGAGAAAAAGTGAAGTTTTCGGGATTTAAAATCCACAAGGTAAGAACCTAAAAGCATTTGGCCAAGGCTTGTATAAATACATGGATCGGTTCTTTAATTATTAAAAAGCCGAAAACTAACCTATGTTGAGATTAAGGGTTGGCTGAATATCAGGTGAAGGAAAACCAAGTTTTCGAGATTTGAATAATCATCAAATAGGAAGCAAAGGTAAGTCTTTTTACAAATCCTACTAGGATTTGGATATTATAGCCAAATAGGATTTATGCTAAGTAATAAGTGATAAATCAAATGTAGGGACTAAGGATCTAAACATTAGATCTAGCTTTTCGAAATCTCAAGGAATCGCTAAGCGAATCAGGTGTGTACCCCACACTAATCTTAATAGATTTATAGCTTAAATATGATATATATATATATATATATGTTAATATGAAAGTGTAAGAATGTGGCAAAAGAACCATATTATGGTACAAAGTACTCGGGTACGTTTTCCTACTCCTTCTAGGATTACGAAATATGTTATACTTAACATGTAAAAAGTGACATGAATGTGAAATTAAGTATGATATGCATGATATAAATAATATGGGGCATTCGGGTTATTTGAGAAAGGGGAAGTGAATGTGATGACTTCGGTCTCACTAAGTGAAACGTGATGACTTCGGTCTCACTAAGAATATGTGACGACTTCGGTCTCACTAAGTGAACATGGTGACTTTGGTCACATTAAGTGAATGTGGTAACTTCGGTTACATTATCTAAATGTGGTGTCTCATGAAACAAATATCTGGTGGCTATGCCACAAAATTTTATGTGGGCGATGAGCACATCGACTGCAGCGACTGCCTTCGATGGTGTGTAGCGGATGGAGGGTTGACTTAGTAGTCCCCACGGTTATGCGAGTTGGTACGGGTGGAGTGTAGCGGATGGCATATAGGTTTGGGTTCGGGTTTGCATCATTATCTTGAATTTTTATATGAACATGATATGTATGGTGTGCCTAATTCTATTATATTTTAGTGTTGGTTACACATTGAGTCTATCGACTCACCCCGTTGTGGGAATATGTTTCAGGTGATGAGCAGTAATGGACCGGATGGCAGAACTTGTGGTGGCCATGTTCAGCTTGAAGTTAATTTAATTTGAACCTTTATTTTATTTTAAGTACTGTATAAATTTTATTTTGGGTTTTGTTTTATGTAATAAGGCCATAGTGATGATTTTATTTCTGTTTTGATTACTATGCTATGAACTTAGGGCTTAATAAAGAATAAGCCCATTTAATTTAAAATAGGCTTAAAATTTTGTCACCTGAAATTATGGGTTTTCATTAAATATATATATATATATAAACTTGTTTTCAACTCGAGCCCAACACACAAACAAACTATCTTCCAAAACACACAGTTTTCAAAGTATTCAAAAGAATTTTGAAACGGTTTACACCGGGGAAACATACCAGATCCGGTCAAAACTCGTGGGTCGGGTGTGGGGTGTTTCAATTTGGTATCAGAGCCCAATTTTAAAACTCTCGGCCTGTGGCTAAGGCCCAAAACATTTTCAACAAGCCCAAAAGAGTTTTATGAAAGTATTTCTGAAAGTGGACAGGTATGATGACATGGCCCCTAAGTCTCCGACCCCCAGTCCACTAGGTAAGTACCCCTAACTATCTGTGTGATTATGTGAATTATAGAAGGGTAGAAAAGGAATGGAACGTAGAATAGCATGATAGGAACTTGAACCCTAGGATTAGTCTAATCAAACACAGATATATAAGACTTAATGCACTAAACAAACCTATGGCTAAGTCAATCAAGTTAGGGTGTGGCAACCATGGTACACATGTCTAGGATTGGATCCTGAAGAGCTTGGTATTTAAGCAGTCCTAGTGACTCACTTCCTCTTCACAGGAATCCTACCTGGTGCGTAGCTTCAGTTCACCCTAACCCAGAGGACTTAGTAGGTGTGGCAACCCAGATGCGCATGTCTAGGAATGGTTTCAGTGGGAGCTTGGTACTTAAGCGGTTGCATGACTCACCTCCTCTCCACTCAAATCCTGCCAGTGCGTAGCTTTGGTTCACCCCGACCAAGAAGGCTCGGTCATAGGCTAAACCTAATAACTAAAACCCAAAGGAACTAGCCATTTTTTAGAACCATAATATTAAAATCTCTTAAAATCATCTGCTCTCTCTTTAATTCAGAAAAATTATTTCTTTTTACACAAATTTTCAAAAAAAATTGATTTACAAAAATACCCCTAATGGTAAAATTACAAAATTGCCCCAAACTTCCTAAAATTACCAAAATGACCCTAACTTCCAAAATTTTTGCAACTTCATCGTTTTGGAAAATAAATTTCTCAAAAAGAACCCTCAAAGTTTTGCAACTTCTGAAATATCCCCAATTTATTAAAATTTTACAATTTACACCGGTTTGTGCAAAAATTACTAAAATACCCCCAAGGTCTAAAAATCTCTGAAATACCCTCAGATTTTAAAAAAATTTCCAAAATACCCAGGGAATTTAAAAATACCAAAATACTTTGTGACAAAATCACCAAGGAACCTTATTTTAACAAATTAGGAAAATACCTCCGGGTAGTGGAAAAACAGCAACAAATGAAAACTACAACGTTTCTCTGAATGAACTAAGGTTCATAATTGTTTGATGGATGTATGAATGAATGAAAAGATGTGTGCATGTATGAATACTGAAAGAACCACTCCTAAATTCCTTTTCATAAAATTTCTTCGGGTAATCAAGTGAAACAAAAGTACTAATTCATAAAAACTTCTTAATCGGATCTCGACGTTAGAATGAGTTCTATAGGGCGCGATCGTCAAGGGCGCGTAGAGGAAGAATAAGCGTGTCGTAACTCGTTAGATCGGGTCAAGGGTTTGATAATGAGTTACCACCGCCACCACCATCCCAATTTATTAATGTTGAGCAAAGGCTCTCGACGGGATGATCTTTGTGTCGCAAGCCATGTTGCGAGTTTTGGAAATGGTGGCTGGCGCGGGTGGAAATACGGGAGCTCGAAATCTATACCCGAGCGACTCCGAGCCAACGGGGCCGAGGTGTTTTGTGGAGTGTTCGGTGTGGCACCCAATACAGCTGAGTATTGGTTGGAAGCAACCGAGCGTATTATGGATGAGCTCGACCTGACCCCTGAAGAGAAGTTGAAAGGGATGGTGGCACTGTTACGTGATGAAGTGTACCAATGGTGGTTAACTGTCCAGGATGGTGCCACAGCTGAGGATCTGACCTGAGAGTATGCTAAGGAGGCATATCAGAAAAAGTATGTCGGCACCCATTATATTGATGAGCAAAGGAAAGCTTTTCTAGGACTGGTTCAAGGGAACAAGACGGTAGCAGTATATGAGGCTGAATTTATGAGGTTAAGCCGATATACTTGAGGAGTAGTCACAATCGAACATGAACGTTGTGTTCATTTTGAGGACGGATTAAGGGATGACCTAAGATTATTGATAGCTCCACATCAGGAACGGGAGTTCTCCGCATTGGTTAAAAAGGCTAAGGTAGATGAGGGAATCAAGGACTCGACTAAGTAGAACTCTAACAGGAATAGACCCAATAGGGGTTATGGATCGTCGGGAAATGTGCAGAAAAGGCCCGTAATCGAGGGGTCAAGGGTCGACAAGTTGGTACCGGAGGCGATGTCGACCTTGTGAACATTGTGGGAAGAAGCACTTAGGTGAGTGTTGGAAAATGACGGGAGGACGTTTTAAGTGTGGGTCCAAGGACCATATGCTCAAGGACTGTCTAAAGATATCAGATGAAAAGCGACCAAAGAACTTAGAATGTTAATCAATTTGGTAGGGAAGACAATGACCTCAACGAGGTCGAGGTTAGAATAACAGAGGTAATGGTGCTGGCAGAGGACGTGGCAGAGGTGCTGCTAATACTGAGGTAAGGCAGCCGGGTTTGGTTTATGCGGTTCACCGTAGAGAGGATGGAGACGCGTCGGACGTCATAACCGGCACGTTCCTCATTCATGGCAAACCCTATTATGCTTTAATTGACGTGGGCTCAACCCATTCTTATGTTGCCTGTAGTGTAGTTGAAACACTAGGCCTAGACTCTGAACTTTCTGATAGGGAGATGACGGTAGTAAGCCCATTAGGCCAAACTATAGTGGTGAATAAGATCTTTCAGAATATACCCCTAGAAACTCAGGGAGTGAGCTTTTGGGCTGACCTAATGGAGTTACCCTTCGGGAGAATTTGATCTCATACTTGGTATGGATTGGTTAGTAGAGCACCGAGCCGTGTTGGATTGTGTGGCTAAACGAATAGAACTAAGGACCCTTGAGGATGAGGTGGTCAATATGATAGGAGAAAGAAGAAACTACTTGACCAATGTAGTTTCGGTACTTAAGGCTGAAAGGATGGTTCGTAAAGGGTGCGAGGCATTCTTAGCCTTTGTAAGTGCGTTGGATGGAAAGGAGGAAGGTGTCAAAAGAGTCAGAATGCTAAGGGACTTTGAGGATGTGTTTCCAGAGCAATTACCAGGAATACCTCTAGATAGAGAAGTTGAATTTGGAATAGACTTGCTACCGGGAATAGCACCTGTGTCAATCGCTCCATACCAAATGGCGCCAAAGGAGTTAGTGGAGCTCAAGGCTCAAATCCAAGAATTATTGGATCGTGGGTTTATTCGACCCAGTGTGTCTCCGTGGGGAGCACCGGTCCTATTTGTGAAGAAGAAGGATGAAACTATGCGTATGTGCATAGACTATCGTCAATTGAATAAGCTGACCATCAAGAACAAGTATCCCTTGCCTAGGATTGATGACTTGTTCGATTAGCTGAAGGCAGCGGCAGTGTTCTCAAAGATCGACTTAAGGTCGGGATATCACCGATTAAAAGTAAAGGAGGTGGATATCCATAAGATGACTTTCGTAACAAGATACGGCCATTTTGAGTTTGTGGTAATGCCGTTTGGGTTGACAAACGCCCCAGCCGCATTCATGGATATGATGAACCGAGTGTTTCAACCTTACTTAGATAGGTTCGTCGTAGTGTTCATCGACGATATTTTGGTATACTCTAAGTCTGAAGAGGAGCATGACGAGCATCTCCGGATTGTGTTGCAAGTATTGAGGGAAAAGAAGCTTTATGCCAAATTCAGCAAGTGTGAATTTTGGCTTAGGGAAGTTGCTTTCTTAGGACACGTGGTGTCTGCCGAGGGAATAAGGGTGGATCCTAAGAAAATCGAAGCTGTGTTGGATTGGAAACCACCTAAGTCGGTGGCGGAGATTCATAGTTTCTTAGGATTGGCAGGCTATTACAGAAGGTTCGTGGAAGGATTTTCATCAATAGCCACGCCATTAACAAAGTTGTTGAGGAAGGAAGTACCCTTTGTATGGACGGATAAGCAACAGGAGAGTTTTGAAAAACTTAAGAAAGTATTAACGGAAGCTCCAGTGTTGATTCAGCCGGAGGTGGGAAAGGATTTTGTGGTGTACTGTGACGCTTCACATACGGGATTAGGATGTGTTCTAATGCAAGATGGAAAAGTAGTCACTTACGCGTCTCGACAGTTAAGGCCACATGAGGTGAACTACCCAACACATAACTTGGAATTGGCAGCGGTGGTCTTAGCTCTTAAGGTGTGGATACACTACCTTTATGGAGAAAGGTCAATGATTTACACGGACCACAAGAGTCTCAAGTACCTATTGACTCAGAAGGAGTTAAACTTGAGGCAACGAAGGTGGGTGGAATTACTGAAAAACTATGACTGTTCGATAGAATACCACCCGGGCAAGGCGAATGTAGTAGCTGATGCTCTAAGTCGGAAGGTTGTGGTAGACCTAAGAGCAATGTTCGCCCATTTAAGTTTGTATGAGGATGGAAGCCTGTTGGCTAAATTGCAAGTCAAGCTAACATGGTTGAAGGAGGTGAAAGAGGGACAGTTGGTTGATGAGGATTTAAGTGCTAAGTTACAATAAGCACAGAACGGAGAGTTGGAGGACTATGAGGTTAATGATGAAGGAGTATTGTGCTACAAAGGAAAAGTCTGTATGCCGAGGGACAAGGAGTTAAGAGAGAGGATTCTTCGGGAAACGCATAGTAGCCCTTATGCTATGCATCCTGAAGGCATTAAGTTGTACAGAGATTTAAGAGAACAATTTTGGTGGCCTAATCTTAAACGAGAATTTACGAAATTCATGGGAAGATGTCTGACGTGTCAGTAAGTTAAGGCTGAACACCAAGTTCCATCAAGATTACTTCAACCAATCCAGATTCCGCAGTGGAAGTGGGAAAGAATTACCATGGACTTCGTTAGTGGGCTTCCCCTTACGCCTACTAAGAAGGACTCAGTATGGGTAATAGTGGATCATTTGACTAAGTCCGCTCATTTCATCCCAGTAAGAGTAGATTATTCTCTTCAAAAGTTAGCCAAGCTATATGTGGTGGAAATTGTGAGACTACACGGAGTGCCGGTGTCAATTATTTTGGATAGAGACCTAAGATTCACGTCTCGATTTTGGAAGGCACTTCACCAAGCTTTAGGCACCAAGTTGGATTTCACTCGACTTTTCATCCACAATCGACGGGCGGTCTGAGCAGGTAATACAAGTGTTGGAGGATATGTTGAGAGGATGTCGATGGATTTAGGGAAGTTGGGAGGATTACTTGCCTTTAGCGAGTTCGCCTACAACAACAGCTTATCGAGCTAGCATTCAATGGCACCATATGAAGCATTGTACGGACGGAAGTGTCGTACTCCTACTTGTTGGACTGAGTTAGGAGAACGTCGAGTTTTGGGATCGAAGATGGTGGCAGAAACGGAAGAGAAGGTTGAGATAGGTTAAAGGAAGCCTCGGATAGGCAGAAGTCTTATGCCGACCTCAAGCGGAAGGAAATAGAGTTTGAAGTGGGGGACCAAGTGTTTTTAAAAGTCTCACCATGGAAAATGGTGATGAGATTTGGTCGGAAAGAGAAGTTAAGCCTAAGGTTTATAGGGCCCTATCAAGTACTAAAGCGAGTGGGACCAGTGGTATACCAGCTAGAGTTGCCACCTGAGTTGTAGCAGATGCACGATGTATTCCATGTGTCCATGCTACGTCGCTACTGATTGGATCCCTCTCACGTAGTACCAGTTGAAGAAGTGGAGCTAAGGCCAGACTTAACCTATGAGGAAGAGTCGATTCAGATTTTGGAACATGACGTGAAAGTGTTACAAAGAAAGTCGATTCCTCTAGTCAAAGTGTTATGGCACAATCATGGATCGGAAGAAGCCTCGTGGGAACCAGAGGAGGCAATGTGACAGCAATACCCTCAATTATTTAGTTAGGAAATTTCGAGGACGAAATTATTTTAAGGGGGTAGAACTGTAACATTCTAAAAAGGGCCTATGCATTTTGGCCAAATTGTATGAAAAGACATGTTTTATATGTTTTGAATAAATTTTGAATATTTTTGGAAACCTGAGAATGTATGGAAATGTTACGTTGAAAATAGGAAAGTGACCATTTTTGGAAACCTAAGTAAATTAGGAAAGTGAACATTTTGGAAACCTAAGCTAAAAGAGGAAAGCAAACATTTTGGAAACTAAGCTAAAAGAGGAAAGTAAACATTTTGGAAACTAAGCTAAAAGAGGAAAGTAAACATTTTGGAAACCTAGGAAATGTCAAGTTTATAGAGCCGAACGAAAATTTTTGGAAACTTAGAAATGACCTCAAAATGTCGAGTTCTAAAGTTTAAAGGAGGAACTTAGGGCAAGGTGGCCTTAAGACAAAAAGTATGTGAAATTTGACACACAAATGGACTTGGAAAAGTGGCCTGAAGATGTCACTTAGGGCCTCAGGAAATGGCCCACATGCAAGGGTGTTTGGACCTGAGTTTGAGTCACATAGGAAGCAAATAAAAGAAGTTTTATTTTGCTTCCATAAGCAGAAAGTTAGACGACACAAGGGATCTTGAAAGAGGAGTTTTAATTCCTTTGGAATTTTGGCTAATTAGGAGATAATGGTTGGAAGTTAATATTTGATAAAGTTAAAATTTATCACATAGGAAGAGTTGGCCGATTGAGGGATTCTAAGGCTAGTATTTTCGTCCAAAGAGGGAAAATAAGGGCCATTCTTCATTCTTTTCTCTTCAAAGGAACCCCTGCCGAAATTCTCTAGCAAATAGCACCAATCTTTTCTTCTCTCTTTATCCAAATTCTCTCTGCCAAAACTCTCTCCTTTTCTTTTCTCTTCTTTTCTTTTCTTCTTCTATTCCTTCACAAAAGCCAAAACTTTGTGTTCCATATAAGAACCATTGCCGATTAGTATAAAGTATCACTCGAGATTTGAAAACAAGGTAAGTACATCTATGTACATTCGACCAAAAAGGTCTCTTCCATATTCGAATGATAGATCAAATCTAACATGCAATTTCGGCAAGAATCTAAAATAAAAGATCAATTTCGGGATTTGAGAACACCAAGGTAAGCGTGTTCATATATTCGACCAAGGCCCAATCTTAGGTATTTAGATCAAATTAATCAAAAACTAATCGATCTAAGGATTTAGGATTTGGCCAAATGCAAGGAAGAGAAAAAGCGAAGTTTTCGGGATTTAAAATCTACAAGGTAAGCACCTAAAAGCATTCGGCCAAGGCTTGTATGAATGCATGGATCGGTTCTTTAATTATTAAAAAGCCGAAAACTAACCTATGTTGAGATTCAGGGTTGGCCGAATATCAGGTGAAGGAAAACCAAGTTTTTGGGATTTGAATAATCATCAAATCGGCATCAAAGGTAAGTCTTTTTACAAATCCTACTAGGATTTGGATATTATAGCCAAATAGGATTTATGCTAAGTAATAAGTGATAAATCAAATGTAGGGACTAAGGATCTAAACATTAGATCTAGCTTTTCGGAATCTCAAGGAATCGCTAAGCGAATCAGGTGTGTACCCCACACTAATCTTAATAGATTTATGGCTTAAATATGATATATATATATATATATATATATGTTAATATGAAAGTGTAAGAATGTGGCTAAAGTACCATATTATGGTACAAAGTTCTCAGGTACGTTTTCCTACTCCTACTAGGATTACGAAATATATTATACTTAACATGTGAAAAGTGACATGAATGTGAAATTAAGTATGATATGCATGATATAAATAATATGGGGCATTCGGGTTATTTGAGAAAGGGGAAGTCAATGTGATGACTTCGGTCTCACTAAGTGAAACGTGATAACTTCGGTCTCACTAAGAATATGTGACGACTTCGGTCTCACTAAGTGAATGTGGTGACTTCGGTCACATTAAGTGAATGTGGTAACTTCGGTTACATTATCTAAATGTGGTGTCTCATGACACAAATATCTGGTGGCTATGCCACAAAATTTTATGTGGGCAATGAGCACATCGACTGCAGCGACTGCCTTCGATGGTGTGTAGCGGATGGAGGGTTGACTTAGTAGTCCCCACGGTGTGCAGGTTGGTACGGGTGGAGTATAGCAGATGGCATATAGGTTTGGGTTCGGGTTTGCATAATTATCTTGAATTTTTATATGAACATGATATGTATGGTGTGCCTAATTCTATTATATTTTAGTGTTGGTTACACATTGAGTCTATCGACTCACCCCGTTGTGGGAATATGTTTCAGGTGATGAGCAGTAATGGACTGGGACGGCAGGACTTGTGGTGGCCATGTTCAGCTTGAAGTTAATTTAATTTGAACCTTTATTTTATTTTAAGTACTGTATAAATTTTATTTTGGGTTTTGTTTTATGTAATAAGGCCATAGTGATGATTTTATTTCTGTTTTGATTACTATGCTATGAACTTAGGGCTTAATAAAGAATAAGCCCATTTAATTTAAAATAGGCTTAAATATTTTGTCACCTGAAATTATGGGTTTTCATTAAATATATATATATAAACTTGTTTTCAACTCGAGCCCAACACACAAACAAACTATCTTTCAAAACACACAGTTTTCAAAGTATTCAAAAGAATTTTAAAACGGTTTACACCGGGGAAACATACCAGATCCGGTCAAAACTCGTGGGCCAGGTGTGGGGTGTTTCATAGGAGGTACCACTTAAGGCCCAGGTAAGTGATGCCACAAGCTATTCAAATGGGCCTAGGTTCGAGCAACTTGGGAAGCAAATAAAAGAGTTTTATTTTACTGCAAGGAGCAAGGGAGTTGGACGCACCAAGGCACTTGGGAAGAGTTTAATTCTCTTTAAAATTGCTAAATAGGTGGATCAATGATGGATAATTATTGTTTAAGAGATAAGAGATAATTAAGGGATTATTTCCATTAATTTTTAATAAAGATAAGAGAAGTGATGGCCAAGTAAGGGAGTCTTGGCCTAGTAATTTCGGTAAAAGGAGGAAAATAAGGCTATTCATCAATCTTCTCTTTTCCATTGAAGTCTCTGCCGAAAATTTCCTAGCAAACTCTCTCCTTTCTCTCTTATTTTTGCCATAGCTGAAATCTTTTTCTCCATAAGTCCACCATTGTCGAATCCCCTAATGACTCTTTTCCCTCTCTTTTCTTTTGATAAACTGACAACACAGATAACCTTTAGCCGATTTCTTGTTAAGTTCCAAAAGCCGAAAACTTGATATTATCAAGACCATAGCTGAATAGTTTGAGACTTCAAGCAAGGATTGTCGATCTCTAAAGTAAGGAGATCTTTCGAGATTTACTAAGTGTTGACTACAAGGAAGGAGAAATTCTTTTCCCGAAGGTACACCATAGGCCGCGTCTTCCCTAGTTATTCGGTGAGTTTCGATATTTAAAATCCACAAGGCAAGTATCTATAACATTCGGCCAATGCCATGTTGAGTAAATAAATGTGTTTCATTAATATTTAAAAGCCGAAACTAATCTATTCAAGTAATCTAGTGATTGCTGATTTCAAGAAAGAAGGATACAAAGTTTCTGGCATTTGATTAGACATCAATCGGCAGCAAGGTAAGGATTTAAGTGTACAATCCTACTAGGATTGGGATTTATAGCCGAATGGCTTTTTACTAACATGTTAGGGTTGGCCGAATATAGGAATTAAAGATCTAAAGCGATAGAACGAGTTTTCGGGATTTCAGTAAATTCGATAAGTATATCAGGTGTGTACCCCACACTATCTTTTAATAAGATTTATGGCTAAAATTTAATATGAGCATGTTTATAAGAATGTGAATATGGCTAAAGTACCATGCTATGGTACAAAGTACTCAGGTACGTTTCCTACTCCTACTAGGATTATGTTAAATATCTGTTACGACACACATATGACATTATAAGAATGTGAAATAAGAATTTGGCATGTTAATGCATGATATGTATGATATGGGGCATATGGGTTATATGAAAAGGGGAAGTGAATGTGGTGACCTAAGACCACAATAACTGAATGTGGTGACCTAAGACCACGATATCTGAATGTGGTGACCTAAGACCACGATATCTGAATGTGGTGACCTAAGACCACGAATTTTATAAGGGCGATGAGCACGTCGACTGCAGTGACTGCCTTCGATGGTGTGTAGCGGATGGAGGGTTGACTTAGTAGTCCCCACGGTGTGCAGGATGGTACGGTGATGTGTAGCGGATGGCATATAGGTTTGGGTTCGGGTTGCATCAGTATTTTATATCTGCTATATGATTATGTATGTGATGTGATATTATGCCTGAATCTATCTGGACATAGTGTTTGTGTACACATTGAGTCTGTTGACTCACCCCGTTGTGGGAACCTTTTCCAGGTGACAATCAGTGATGGACCGGGTCGGCAGGAGCTTAAAGGTTGCCATGCACAGCAAGAAATTTATTTAATTTGGATTTTTATTCCATTAAGTACTTTGGAATTTATTTTTTTTTTTGGGGAATTATTTGATGTAATAAGGCCATAGTAGACTACTTTACTTTGCTTTTATTTATTAAGCTTACAAACTTTTATTTTTTTTAAAGGATTAAGTAAATTTATTTTAAACCAAAGCCTAAACGTTTTGTCACCTAAAGTAAATGATTTTAATAATGAAATAAACTTGTTTTCAACTCAAGCCCAACCCAAAACAATCTTTCTTTCAAAACACACAAGTTTTTCCTAAGAATAAAAGAATTTGAAATGGTTTACACCGGGGAACATACCAAATCCGGTCAAGGCTCGTGGGCCGGGTTTGGGGTGTTTCAAGAACTCAGTGTATAATCCCTTACCATAATCCACTGGGTCTGAACCTGTAAAGCAACATCTTGGGCCTGAGCCCATATAGCATAATCTTGGGCCGAAGCCCATTTACATAACAATATATATATATGTGCAATGTATGCAACCCAAGCCATCCTAGTAATCCATCCGCTACACACCACCCATGCCATCCCATCACACCTGTGGGGATCAAGTCAACCCACCCCGCCAAACACACCAATCGCAGGCAAGTTGCCATTTATAATATTTGTGGCTGAACCACCAGAATCATATACGGTAATATAATCGGCACATAGCCTTAATCACAACGGCACAAAGCCATATTTAATTTGGCACATAGCCATTATCAGAATTTGTGGCAAGGCCACTAGAATAATATATACGGTAATATAATCGGCACATAGCCTTAATCACGATGGCACAAAGCCATATTTAATTTGGCACATAGCCATTATCAAAATTTGTGGCGAGGCCACCAGAATAATATATACTGTAATATAATCGGCACATAGCCTTAATCACTGTAACACCCCATACCCGAAACCCTTGCCAGAATCGAGTACATGGCATTACTAGACTTGACTATTATCTCGGGGCATGAAAATTTAAAGCTGTCCAACTACGTCATACTGACCAAATCGACCATAACTCGAGTTACAAAACTCGAAATTTAGATCCGTAAATTTTTTTTGCAACTAGACTCATATAACTTTTCACAATAATTTTTCCAGAATTTTTCATGTGGCCAATTAGTACAGTTTATTCATCAAAATTACCCTTATTACACTGCTTGACAATTCTGACCTGTCTCTACAAACATACAGTTATCTCATTGCACAAATTTCCTATAATGTTCTTGTTTATACTAATGAAAAATAGACTCATTAAGGGTTCTACACATATAAACCATGCTTCTTAATGATTTTTGTACAATTTTGACAATTTATCCAAAACAGAACAGGGACTCACGAATTCATTCAGGACAAGTCTCACTAAAACTTAAATATCTCATTATATATAATTCCTTTGCCTAACTTGTTTCTTTCATATCAAAATAGACATAATAAAATTTAATTCTATGTCTTATTCACTTTCTAATTCAATTTCTCCTATTTTTGGTGATTTTTCAAAATCACATCACTGCTATAACTAAAACTGTTTCACAACAAAATGGTCATGAAACATATTCACTCTTATCATTTAGCAACCGAACCTATATAACCAAACATCACAAAATATATGCCAAAACATGCTTTCAAAATAAATCTAGGTTATGGCCACATACACACAAACTTTGATATTATAATTAAGCCATACTCACATGGCTGTCTATATACAATTTTCCAAAACCAAACATATAAAAACCAGCCTATACATGCCATAGGTTTGTAGTTTAAGCTTTTAAAAACCAAAATAGCGATCGATAGTGTAGTCGACTTGCTTGACGATCCTACTCGAGCCCGTAGCGTAAACAAAATCTGTAAAACCGAGGAGAACATTTCACACAAATAAGCTTACTAGCTTAGTAAGTCCCAAGCTCAAAACATTTTAACATGTAAATTTGAACATGGCGAATGCTATCAATTCCTTAACTCAAGTATTTGCACTTTATAACCATAATCACATAATTCACTAAAACACCAAAATATATCACATATATTCGCATATTCCAAATCAAGTGAGTACAACATTTACGTTAATCATATATACCTATTTGAATATTTATGCAAACACATCTTAACTCTTTCACTCTTAACATTTTCACTTAATATCGGTTCTCCAAAATATCACATATAAGCTCAAATTCCATTATAATGTTCATACTCAACAATAGTAAGCTCAAAAGCTTATATCAAAATTCCTATCGAATCATCAACCATATCATAACACACTTAATTTAAATAATACTATACCATCTACCTTACCTTTGGTAAATATAGAAGGCTTAAACATACTGCATACTTTTAGTTCATGAGTTTAAATACATTTCTCCTTGTATGATTCATGATTCCTCCATTTATAACACATCAAGGCATAAAGCACGCTAGGCACTAAAGCCGAAATCAAACACGGCACAAGGCACACTAGGCACGAAGCCCGAATTTATCACCAGACTTGATCACTGCTAGGCACGGCTTAGAATATGTCACCCAAGGCATTAAGCACGCTAGGCATGAAGCCCAAATATGTCACCGAAGCATTAAGCACGCTAGGCACGAAACTGAATTAAATCAATATAACCAAACATTCTACACACACTCTTCACAACTAATATATACTTATGTTTAACTCAATTGAGCTCATTCACATTAAACCAATAAAATTTACTATATCATTATGCAATCCAACAATTTATTTCACATAACCAACTTCAATCATCAACCAACTATCCCACCATACATTCGGCCATAATGAAAATAGGTACAAAATTCAGCAATTCATACCATTGTTTATAATCATAATTAAGTCATTAACATTCTTTAGCTAAAGGACTTACCTCGGTTGTCGATAGTCCGTATGAATCAATTTATTCGAGGACCTTTGACTTTCCCAGTCTAATTCCGTTTTCTTTGCTCTTGATCTAAAACACATTAAAGTTTAGCTCATTCAACCACAATTCATCTCAATTTAGTCCTTAAGCACATAAATGGGCAAATTACTATTTTACCCCTAGAATTTCACAACTTTGCAATTTAGTCCTATTTGCATAACACACAAAATACACCAAATTAGCCAAAACTATGCAAGGGCGAATGTTCCTAGGGACCTTACAAGTCCTCACATTTCATTTATTTTGCAAATAGGCCCTTCTAAAATTTATTTTATAATTTAGCCCTAAAACTCAATTTCATCAAAACTTCCAACACATAACATACTAATTTTAACCTAACTATCATCTAAAATCATCAAATAACAAAACCACATGAACACAACAATGGCGAACATCAAGCATACTTAGATTCAAAAAGTACAACATGGGCGATTCTGATTCAAGCAACGATCTCAAAAGCGTAGAAATTAACAAAACCGACTAAAAACTCACCTTGAATTTAAGCCTAGAATTGATGAAAATCAAAAGAACCTAAAGCTTTCTTGTTTCTCCAACATTCGGTCAAGGAAGAACTAAAAAGATGATAATGGCCATTTTATTTTTTTTTATGTTTTAATTAACATATATATTAAAATAACTTGGTTTACCAAAATAACTTTTATACTAAAATAATAACCATATAATACTTAAGGTTATACTAAACTTTTGCCACCCACTAACTCATAAAATGGGTTAATTTCACTTTTAATACTCCATATTAAAAAGCCATCCACATATAAGCACTTTTCACTTTGGCTTGCAACTTTTACGCATTACGCGATTAAGTCCTTTTAATCAAATTCGATACTCAAGCGATAAAATTTTTCTACAAAACTTTCACACATAAATTCACATATAATAAGCACTAAATATAATATTTAAATATTTCTCGGGTTCGGATTCGTGGTCCCAAAACCACCGTTCCGATTAGGGTCGATTCGATTCATTACAACTCTCCCCTTAAGGATTTTCGTCCCAAAATCTTACAGTTAAACAATGTCGGATATTGTTGCCTCATTGAATCCTCGAGCTCCCACGTTGCCTCTTCAACTCCATGTCGATTCCATAACACCTTCACTAAGGAAATCTTTTTGTTTCTTAGCTCTTTCATTTCCGAGCTAGAATACGGATCGGCTTTTCCTCATCGTCATATCGCATCGTATCTCAATCTCGAGACGGACCAATCACATGTGACGGATCTGATCTCAGATCTCACGAGCATAGAAACATGAAATACATCGTATCTTTTCTAATTGGAGGTAGCTTCAATTTATAAGCAACAGCCCAACACGTTCAATGATTTCATACGGTCCAATGAACCTCGGGCTCAACTTGCCTTTTCGGCCAAAACGGAGCACTTTCTTCCATGGTGAAACCTTTAAAAGACTCGATCTCGATCCGAATTCAATATCTTCGTTTCAAATCCGCATAGGACTTTTGTCGATCCGACGCAGACTTTCAAATTATCTCCGATTATGGCCACTTTCTGTTCAGGTCTCTTTAATCAAATCAACCCCGTGTATCTTATTTTCACTGAGCTCAGTCCAGTATAGTGGTGTTCGACATTTTCGCCCATATAAGGCTTCATAAGGTGCCATTTTGATACTTGATTGAAAGCTATTATTATAAGCAAATTCAATCAAAGGTAGGTATCGTTCCCACATACCTTCAAACTCGAGAACGCAACATCTCAACATGTCCTCAAGTATTTGAATAGTTCGCTCAGACTGACCATCTGTCTGCGGATGAAAGGCTGTACTAAAATGTAGTTTAGTACCTAAAGCATCTTGCAACTTCTTCCAAAACCGCGATGTAAATCTCGGGTCTCTGTCTGACACAATGGAGCTCGGTACACCATGCAATCTTACAATTTGCGATACATACAATTCAGCAAGTTTATCGAGTGAAAAATCATGTTGGACCAAGCACAAAATGAGCTAATTTAGTCAGTCTATCAACTATCACCCATACGGCATCTTTCTTACTTGGTGTCATAGGAAGACCGGATACAAAATCCATTGTAATTTTATCCCATTTCCACTCAGGTATCATGATCGGCTGAAGCAACCCAGAAGGCACTTGATGCTCGGCTTTTACTTGTTGACAAATTAGGCACTTTGAAACAAATTCAGATATATCTCGTTTCATACCAGGCCACCAATAGAACTGTTTCAAGTCATTATACATTTTCGTGCTACCCGGATGTATCGATAGTCGGCCACTATGAGCCTCACTCAAAATCATCTGTATCAAATCTGAGTTCTTTGGAACACACATTCGTCTTTTAAAATTCAAGCAGTCATTTGCATCAATCGAAAATCGACTCGCACCTTTTCACATCGAATTAGTTTAGCAATCATATTCTTGTCAACTTTACGTGCATCGCAAATTTGTTGGATAAACATCGGTCTTGCTCGTAACTTCGGCTATGATCGAACCATCACTAGACATAGCCATCTGTGCATTCAATGCACGAAGAGCAAATAATGATTTCCTACTTAATGCATCCGCAACAACATTAGCTTTTCCCGGTGATAGTCAATCACCAATTCATAGTCTTTCAACAATTCTAGCCACTGCGTTGTCTCAAATTCAGGTCTTTCGAGTCATTAGATACTTGGACTTTTATGATCCGAGTAAACATGACATTTCTCGCCAAATAAGTAATGACGCCAAATCTTGGTCTGAACACAATGGTCGCAAGCTCTAAATCATCGTGGGTAATTTCTTTCATGCGGCTTCAATTGTCTTGAAGCGTATGCTACAACTTTGCCTTCCTCGCATCAAAACGCAGCCCAAACCATTTAAAGAAGCATCGAGTACACAACAAATTCTTTACCCGATTCAGTTGAACTAATACTAGAGTTTCATCAAAAGGGCTTTCAACTGATCAAAACTTTTCTGACATTTTTCTGACCATTCAAACCGGACATCTTTCTGCAGTAACTTTGTTAACGGGGTAGCTATCATAGAAAAATCTTTCACAAATCGTCGATAGTAACCCGTAAGTCCCGAAAACTTGAATCTCTAAACATTTTTCGGTGGCTTCCAATCAAGTATAGCCGGATTTTGTTGGATCAACTCGAATGCCTCGATCTTTGAAACAACATGTCCCAAAAAGCTGACCTCTTTCATCCAGAACTCACACTTACTAAACTTCGCATACAGCTGATGATCTCACAAAGTTTGTAGCACTAACCTCAAATGTTCAGCGTGTTCAATTTCATCTTTGGAGTAGATCAATATGTCATCAATAAACACCACCACAAATCGATCTAAAAACTGTCTAAAAACCCGATTCATCAAATCCATAAAAATAGTAGGTGCATTAGTAAGCCCAAAAGGCATTACCAAAAACTCAAAATGTCCGTACCTCGTCCAAATGCGCTTTCGCACATCGTATCTCGACTCATGAATCGATAATAACCCGATCTCAAATCTATCTTGAAAATCTGAAGCCCTTTCAACCGATCAAACAAATCATCAATCCGAGGTAACGGTACTTGTTCTTTATAGTCACCTTATTTAGTTGCTTGTAATCAATACACATTCGCATCGTTCCATCTTTCTTTCTCACAAAAGAATGGTGCACCCAAGGAGAGAAACTTGGTGGTACAAAGCCCTATCTGTTAACTCTTGCAATTGTGCTTTCACTCTTTTAGCTCGATGGGTGCCATCCGATATGGAGCTATTGAGATCGAGTCGTTCGAGCTAATTCAATGCCAAACTCAATCTCTCGTATAGGGGTAAACCCGATAGTTCTTCAAGAAACACATCCGAGTATTCACATACTACGTCTGATTCAATCTGCTCGAGACACTTTATTATCCAGACACATAAGCCAAATAAGCTTCACACCTTTTCTCACATACTTTTGAGCTAACATCGATGATATAATCAGAAACCCACGAATCATCGGATTCGATTCTAATGATCTCACCATTCGGTGTCTCAAATCGATAAGCTTTCTTTTGCAATTCACCACCGCATCATGCGAAGTTAACCATCCATTCCCGATTATATCAAACTCATCAAAAGGCAACAGATTAAATCAACTGGAAACAAAATCTCGAATCATCAATGGGCAACTTTTACACACTTTATTAACAAACACATCTACCCAAAGGGTTGGATACGAATCACAAACTCGATGAGACTCAATGGCGAGTCTTCTTGAATACCGAGTTTCACATACATATGAATGGGTCGAACCAGGATCAATCAATGCAATCACAGTAGTATCATAAAGGGTGAAAGTACCAGTAATGACATCTGGAGAAGCAGCATCCTCTCTAGCTCGAGTAACATAAGCTCTTGCTGGAGCTCTAGCCTCTGATCGATCTGTTGTGTTCTTTGTCCCTCTCTGACTACCACCTACATTGCCAGAATGTCTGGGTGGTCTGCCCCGTACTGATGCACTACTTGGTCTAGAGTTCCGTCTTTGTATTCGACTCAGTTAACATCGGGCACTCTCGAATAAAATGGTCTGAGGATCCACATTTAAAACAAGACCGGTCACGAACTCTACAACTCCCAGGATGCCATTTTCCACAATGTTTACATTCAACTCGATTCCGTGAGACGTTACCAACACTGGTCATCGAGGTAGCTCGAGAATCCTTGGAGGTCGATCACGTCTAGATGAATCAAGTAGCTTTGTGTCGATCAAGTCATCTCTAAACTTCTTAGATGTAGAATGAAAATTCTTACCCGACGATCTCTTTCGAGTGTCTCTAGCTTCTGTCTCAGCCCTTCTCTTCTCTTTCCCGAGCTCTTCAGCTTTGCAAGCTCGCTCAACTAATGTCACAAACTCTTGAATTTCAAGGATGCCAACAAACAACTTTATATCTTCATTCAGACCGTCTTCAAACCTTTTGCACATAATAGCCTCGGTAGAAACACACTCTATAGCATACCTGCCGAGCACGACAAATTTCCGTTCATATTCATCACGGTCATTCGCCGCTTCAGATTCAAGAAATTCTTTTCGTTTACGGTCGATGAACCTTTGGTGATATATTTCTTCGAAATTCATTCGGAAGAAATCCCGTCACTTTTTCTTTCGGGACCATCGATACTAGTGTATTCCACCGGTGATACGCAGTGTCCAAGTAAAGATATGGCACACTTCAAGCATTCCTCTGAGTACAAGATAACTCATCAAGTACCAATAGTATTATCAAGCCACATTTCAGCTCGTTCAGCGTCATCATCATCATTTGCCCCGAATTCTTACCCCAAACTTTCGATTTTATCAACTGGAGGTCTACTAGATCTCATCGGATCTATCATCGAAGTCTTTGAAGGAACCGGAGTTGGATTATTCAGGGGTGGAGGTTGTTGTACAGCCGGATTATTTTGAACAAATTGGGTAAACCATTCATTCATCATTTGGTAGAAGGCTTGTTTAGCCTCTCCCTCTTGGTTACCCATAACTGGTTGAGAGTCTAATGGTGCTGATCCATGTGCGAGACCAGGCGCAACACTCTCCACATCATCAGCTACGGCTCTATCGGGATCGGAATCCATTTACTATATAAAATACAATTGAAATTGTCAGAAGTCACCACACTATCACATATAAAATTCTATGGCATGTATAGCTAGACTCTTACGTACTACGGTAGTCCTAGAATCGACTAAACCTGGCTCTGATACCAATAAAATGTAACACCCCATACCCGAAACCCTTGCCGGAATCGAGTACATGGCATTACTAGACTTGACTATTATCTCGGGCATGAAAATTTAAAGCTGTCCAACTACGTCATACTGACCAAATCGACCATAACTCGAGTTACAAAACTTGAAATTTAGATCCGTAAATTTTCCTTGCAACTAGACTCATATAACTTTTCACCATAATTTTTCCAGAATTTTCATGTGGCCAATTAGTACAGTTTATTCATCAAAATTACCCTTATTACACTGCTTGACAATTCTGACCTGTCTCTACAAACATACAGTTATCTCATTGCACAAATTTCCTATAATGTTCTTGTTTACACTAATGAAAAATAGACTCATTAAGGGTTCTACACATATAAACCATGCTTCTTAATGATTTTTGTACAATTTTGACAATTTATCCAAAACAGAACAGGGACTCACGAATTCATTCAGGACAAGTCCCACTAAAACTTAAATATCTCATTATATATAATTCCTTTGCCTAACTTGTTTCTTTCATATCAAAATAGACATAATAAAATTTAATTATATGTCTTATTCACTTTCTAATTCAATTTCTCCTATTTTTGGTGATTTTTCAAAATCACATCACTGCTGTAACTAAAACTGTTTCACAACAAAATGGTCATGAAACATATTCACTCTTATCATTTAGCAACCGAACCTATATAACCAAATATCACAAAATATATGCCAACAACATGCTTTCAAAATAAATCTAGGTTATGGCCACATACACACAAACTTTGACATTATAATTAAGCCATACTCACATGGCTGTCTATATACAATTTTCCAAAACCAAACATATAAAAACCAGCCTATACATGCCATAGGTTTGTAGTTTAAGCTTTTAAAATACCAAAATAGCGATCAATAGTGTGGTCGACTTGCTTGATGATCCTACTCGAGCCCGTAGCGTAAACAAAATCTGTAAAACCGAGGAGAACATTTCACACAAATAAGCTTACTAGCTTAGTAAGTCCCAAGCTCAAAAACATTTTAACATGTAAATTTGAACATGGCGAATGCTATCAATTCCTTACTCAAGTATTTGCACTTTATAACCATAATCACATAATTCACTAAAACACCAAAATATATCACATATATTCGCATATTCCAAATCAAGTGAGTACAACATTTACGTTAATCATATATACCTATTTGAATATTTATGCAAACACATCTTAACTCTTTCACTCTTAACATTTTCACTTAATATCGGTTCTCCAAAATATCACATATAAGCTCAAATTCCATTATAATGTTCATACTCAACAATAGTAAGCTCAAAAGCTTATATCAAAATTCCTATCGAATCATCAACCATATCATAACACACTTAATTTAAATAATACTATACCATCTACCTTACCTTTGGTAAATATAGAAGGCTTAAACATACACTGTACTTTTAGTTCATGAGTTTAAATACATTTCTCCTTATATGATTCATGATTTCTCCATTTATAACACATCACCGCATAAAGCACCGCTAGGCACTAAAGCCGAAATCAAACACGGCACAAGGCACGCTAGGCACGAAGCCCGAATTTATCACCGACACCTCGAGCACTGCTAGGCACGAAGCCCGAATATGTCACCGGCATTAAGCACGCTAGAGCACGAAGCTTAATATGTCACCTAGGCATTAAGCACGCTAGGCACGAAGCTCTGAATTAAATCAATATAACCAAACATTCTACACACCCTTCACAACTAATATATACTTATGTTTAACTCAATTGAGCTCATTCACATTAAACCAATAAAATTTACTATATCATTATGCAATCCAACAATTTATTTCACATAACCAACTTCAATCATCAACCAACTATCCCACCATACATTCGCCATAATGAAAATAGGTACAAAAATTCAGCAATTCATACCATTGTTTATAATCATAATTAAGTCATTAACATTCTTTAGCTAAAGGACTTACCTCGGTTGTCGATAGTCCGTGCGAATCGGCTATTCGAGAACCTTTGACTTTCCCCGGTCTAATTAGTTTTTCTTTGCTCTTGATCTAAAACACATTAAAGTTTAGCTCATTCAACCACAATTCATCTCAATTTAGTCCTTAAGCACATAAATGGGCAAATTACTATTTTACCCCTAGAATTTCACAACTTTGCAATTTAGTCCTATTTGCATAACACACAAAATACACCAAATTAGCCAAAACTATGCAAGGGCCGAATGTTCCTAGGGACCTTACAAGTCCTCACATTTCATTTATTTTGCAAATAGGCCCCTCTAAAAATTTATTTTTACAATTTAGCCCTAAAAACTCAATTTCATCAAAACTTCCAACACATAACATACTAATTTTTAACCTAACTATCATCTAAAATCATCAAATAACAAAAACCACATGAACACAACAATGGCCGAACATCAAGCATACTTAGATTCAAAAATTACAACATGGGTCGGTTACGGTTCGAAGCAACGATCTCAAAAACGTAGAAATTAACAAAAACCGACTAAAAACTCACCTTGAATTTAAGCCTAGAATTGACGAAAATCAAAAGAACCTAAAGCTTTCTTCTTTCTCCAACATTTGGTCAAGGAAGAACTAAAAAGATGATAATGGCCATTTTTTTTTATGTTTTAATTAACATATATATTAAAATAACTTGGTTTACCAAAATAACCTTTATACTAAAATAATAACCATATAATACTTAAGGTTATACTAGACTTTTGCCACCCACTAACTCATAAAATGGGTTAATTTCACTTTTAATACTCCATATTAAAAAGCCATCCACATATAAGCACTTTTCACTTTGGCTTGCAACTTTTACGCATTCGCGATTAAGTCCTTTTAATCAAATTCGATACTCAAGCGATAAAATTTTTCTACAAAACTTTCACACATAAATTCACATATAATAAGCACTAAATATAATATTTAAATATTTCTGGGTTCGGATTCGTGGTCCCGAAACCTCCGTTCGATAAGGGTCGATTCGATGCATTACAATCACGATGGCACAAAGCCATATTTAATTTGGCACATAGCCATTATGGGAATTTGTGGCAGTGCCACCAGACTACACTTGTTTTCATCCAATTTTCCCATCCCATGCAATATGTAGAGATGCAACATATATAATAACATAATATTCACATACATAAACAACAATCATTAATCTAAGAATTCAATTCGGTGAATCGGCCCATTTAAACAATAGTAATTCGGCCCATTAAGGCATTCAAGCAAATCAGCCCTTTAGGGGCATTTTTGTAATTCGGTCCATAAGGGCATTTTGGTAATTCGGCCCATAGGGGCATTTTCGTAATTTGGCACATAAGGGCATTTCGTTAATTCGGCCCATAGGGGCATTTTCATAATTTACCCTCCAAGGTTATTTTGGTAATTTCGCAACCCTGGACTTAACTACTAATTTGGGGTATAAAAATTGAAACTGTCCATCTATGTCATATTGACTAAATTGACTATAACTCGCATTAGAAAACTTAAAATTTAGATCCATAAATTTTTCTTTAAGCTAGACTCATATATCTTCTTACTAGAATATTTCCAGAATTTTTAGCTTAGCCGTTTAGTACAGTTTATTCATTAAAGATTCCCTTGTTTCACTGACCAATAGTTCTGACCTCTCTTACCCTAAATCCAAATATCTCACTGTACGATTTTCATTTGTTGTTTCCACTTGTTTCTATTGAAAATAGGCTCACTAAGGAATCTATAAATATAAATTATAACTCATAATTCACTTTTTACAATTTTTAATGATTTTTCCAAGACAGAACAAGGAACCTCAAAGTCATTCAGAACCAATCTTACTAAAATTAAAATATCACAAAATATAAAATTGCTCTTCCTCCTATATTTCTTTCATATAAAACTAGACACAGTAAGCTTTAATTTTATATCTTATTCACTCTCTAATTCCCTTTCTCCTATTTTTCATGATTTTTCGAAATCACGTCACTACTGCTAACCAAAAACTATTTCATTGCGAAATATGGTTACCACTATGAACATACGCACGTCCGAGTGATCACAGATGCCGGTTTTCGATTTCCTTTGATATTTTGACCGAATCATAGAACATTTCATGCAAAAATTTGGAGAGGTTTGAGATTACACACCATTTCAAACATGTATTCGAAAAGGTATGAGATTACACACCTTATTCAGATTTCCTAAAGAACCACTCTCCGTTGCCCCCAAAATCTCCTACTAGGTTCTAAAATCCAGCCTTGCACTTTGGTTATTGAAACGAGTTCCTAAAGTAAATAAGTGATGTACCAAAGGGGTTAGCCTTCATCCAATATTCAGCCCTTCCACAAGAGCAAGAAGTTGATAACATCACCATAAAATAGAATCACATGAGCGGTGTAAAATATCGAAATAAAGAGTAACATCTTACCACCAATATTCGGCCAAATCACCCACTTACCAATCAACTTCCGAACCCAAAGCTAAGAGAATGATAAGTAGCAGCAAAGGATGGCTTGATAGTTTTGGCAACCAAAGAAGAATGAAAAATGATGGATTAAGGCTTACGGCACAACAAGGGGACAAGATGAACAATGACTAGGTATTTCGCCCAAAACAAGAGAAAAGTAATTGGTAAAGAAAATGCCAAAATGAACAAAGCTTTTCAAAAATGGCCAAGAGAAATTCGGCTCTCCCTCTCCCTAACAAAACTGTGTGAAAACTCTTGCCAAAAGGATAGATGATGACCATAAACTTCTATCCAAAACATCTTCCCTAAAACCGGCCAACATATCCCCTTTCTTGCTCCTTTCTTTTACTCCTTTCCATACACTCCTCCTTACCATATTTCCTTAGCCACCTTTCCATAATTAAAAAGTCCATCCTACCAAAAATACAACCATCACCGACACTTAGGAAAGAAGCATAAAAAATAAATCAAAATTTTACAGTACGTGGGATTCGAACCCAAGCTCTCCCCTCTGCCATTCATGCCACTTGCCACTAAGCCACAAGCTCCTCTTGTGCTAGCAAGTTGCCCAATTATTCCCTTATGCTGGACGCCACTTGCCTTCTCCCCTTTAAATGCTTCAACACTAAAATTTTCGTATGGCCTAACTTGAACCCGAAACTTCCTAGAAACCCCTAACTTTCCAAAATCACCTTCCCAATAAGTCTAACTTGAAATAATGTCGTTCTCTTGTTCTCAAAAATTTTAAACACTCCTACGCCAAAGGCCCATTGGGCCTAATTCTACTAGGCCTAAATTCAAGATGTTACAACTCTGATAAATGTGTACTAGTTCATACTATCACGAATAACATTTTTATTCCATCTAATATCAAAACATCAACTAACATATCACAAATAATATCATTAACATCAACTAAAACTAATTACATTCAATTAGCAAATCACTATTCATTTGGTCATTTTGCATCATATAGCCGAGTAAGTATATTAGCCTTATTCATCTTATATTAATCAAATAACTATACTTATGCTAATTTAATCACATGCACACCATATCTAGTTGTTCACAACAATACTTACCCATTTTAAACCTTATAACCGTATGCTTATAAACCTCCCATGAATAATATGAACACCAAATCAAAACAATACTATGGCCGAATATTTGAAAATATACATACTTCAACTTATTCATTACTATAATACATTCATTAGTCACATACACAAAATATGACCTAATCTTTTCATGATATGTATTGTAAGTACATATAAATTTAAGCAAAAGTATATTCATTATCCAAAGGGTACCATATCCCTTATTCAAACCAAGCTTATAATCTCAATTATCACATACATAACATAACTTGATACAACTTCCAAGTTAAGATTATAATGTATCCAAATATACCCAATAATAAACCAAAATCAAGCATGACTAAGCCATATTCAATTAAATAAATTATCATCAATTTACATCTACTTCATTCATAAGATATTCATTCGAAATGTATAGATTAAATACCCTTTTAGAACTTCACGGAGCATACATACCAAAACATGCTTTTATAAAGATCGAAAGTGCACAAACATATACATCACCTCAAGCATAAACAAATCAACACAAGCATAGAAATGAAGCCATATTCGCGGGCATTTATATAGATTATGTACAAAGTAACTCCAAAGAGAAAATAGCCTATACATGCCATAGTTTCCAAAGTTCGATTTAACAAAAAGGTACCAAAGATAGAAGATAGTGTGATTGACTTTGACGATGATTCCCGAGCTCGAGCTTCAACTTCAAGATCTATGAAATAGTTAAATAAACACATACAGTAAGCTATCATAGCTTAGTAAGTTTTAAGCAATGGTAAAAATATACAACTAGTCAATATGCTATTTAATCAATCCAACATGATCATTAACCAATTCATAAACAAAAATATGTATAATTTGACCCCAATCAACAATAACCATTTTTAATAGGTCTCAAACCGAATGTCCACAGGCCATTTTTCGATTTCGAAAAAAGCTCAAAAATAAATGATTACTTCACATTAATATAATTTCATATACTAAAATAACTTACCTCAATGGTACTAAGCTATTCATTTATCAAGCATCGCTTACCTACGTATCACTTCTTGGTTATTTCTAGTCACTAGTTTATGTCATTGAAAGGTCCGAAAATCCACACACATAGTGCAACTCATGTAACGTATCGCACACTTAGTACCGTTACTTTGACGTTCCGCACATTTAGTGCCGTTACTTTAACAGTTCGCACACTTAGTGCCAAGTTTTGTAACGTATCGCACACTTAGTGCTGTTACTTAAATAGTTCGTACACTTAGTACCATGTGACCAATTTCGCACACTTAGTGCTTGGTTATAAGTTCACACACTTAGTACCTTTCACAAACCTGTTATTCATTCGAATATACACTTATATATATTTAATCCACAACTTCACTTACAAGCACATACATATAGGTATAACTTTATTATTTCATACCCAAATCTATGTCACATTCGGCCAAAGCATTATCATATGACTAACACTTTCTTTGGCTATATTCATTTCCTAATCTAATATCTCCCATATCCATTTACATCATTAACATATAACAAAACATTTTACTCAATTAAATCCAACTTCCAACCAACATTACATTCGGTTAAATCATGATATCTCCCATGCCACATTCGACAATTTAAAATTAAGTCTATCACTTCACTAAAGCATGTACATTTTAATATAGAATAAATTCAATTTAATCTGATTGCTTAAAAACTTACCTCAAAAATCGACGGATTAGGGTTTCTCGGCTATTCGTTCAACTTCGCCTTTCCCCAATCCAATCCCGTTTCTTTTTGTTCTTGATCTAAATAATTTCCAAATTAAGCTCATTCAAATATATTTTCATTCAATTTAATCCAAAAACACATAATTATGCAAATTACCATTTTACCCTTGACATTTACAACTTATACAATTTAGTCCTTATTGCACAAAACACATAATACACATAATTTGAATTTATCCCTTTAGGGTCGAATGCTCCTCATGCCTATATAAGTCCATACAAGTCATTTATTTTGCAATTTAGTCCTCCCAACAATTTATTTTTACAATGTAACCCAAATTACTCCATTTCATCAAATATTCAAAGATTAAACTTAATAATCTAACACATATAATTAATATATCATCATTAAACAACAAAAACAACCAACTTCCTTCAATGGCAACTCACGAAATGCACATCAAATTCCAAGATTTAATCATGGGCTTACTAAAACACTAAGCAACGATCTCAAAAACGTAAAAATTATTAAAAACTAAAACCGAATCATACCTTAATCTAGCTTGAGAAGTGCCGAAACCCTTGAAGGTTTTTCTTTTTTCTTTTCTCTTTTAGTTTCGATGATAACAAGAGGAAATAAAAGATGAACATGCACTTTCCCTATTCTGTTTTTATTATAATATGTTTTTAATATAATATAATATATTTTAACATAACATATAATATAAACATATAATTTTATTATAAAAAGTTGCATGTTGCCGTCCATTATCCATTAAAAATGGACAATTATCAACATTAGTCCTCCCCTATATAAAGACACATTAATTTAACCACTCAATCAAGCAATAAGGCTACTTTTACCACTTATGCGATTTAGTCCATTTATTTAAATTAAACACACACAAAGACAAATTAATCCACGATATTTTAGCACATGCTCAAGCATATATTATAGATATCAAATATAATATAAAAATATTTTTCTAACTCAAATTTGTGGTCTCGAAACCACAGTTCCGATTAGGGACAAAATCGGCTGTTACAGACCAGATCTGGGATATAGCATCGACATCGATATGAGATCCCGTATAAGACCATATCTGGGATATGGCATCGGCATCGACGTGTGATCCCACATAATACCATATCTGGGATATGGCTTTGGCATCTTACTACGTGTATGACAATTTCCTAATATCCTTCGATATTCCAAGTGGTTCAACTAGGTAAAGAATTAAAGTTTATGATAAAGATGGAAAATGACTAAAGTGTATATGAATGTGAATATGTGAAGATTAAGTGCAGGTATATGTATGGATACACTCCTGAGCAATGTGCTCAGTATGTGATCGAATTTTCGTAAGAATGTAAACAAGTAAGCTATACCTATGAGAATGACCTTGTGATTATAAGTCCATGCTTATGATGTATGAATATGTGGTAAATGTGATTAATGATCATTTGTGAGGCTTTTAGGCCAAATTAAATTGAGAAATGACATGTTCAAGTCTTTGTTGTTGATGTATAAGTTAAATTGGCCAATGACTGGCTTGTAAATATTTGATAATGACTAGTTATTGGAATGGCTAACCATGGATATACTTTGGTGTTATATGTGTGTAAATGAAAATTAATATAAAGGAAACATGAAAGAGTAAAATTAGCAATAAAATAGTTTGGACAGCAGCAGTTGTATCACTTTGAAAAATCATCAAAAAAATTATGGAAATTGAATTAGAGGTTGAAAGAGATATTAAATTAAATATTATTTAGTCTATTTTTATATAAAATAAACATAATAAGCAAAATAATTTCATATGGTGAGACATTTGGATTTTAGTGAGATAGGGTCAGAATGATTTTGGAATCCCCTTTTAAGGACTTGATGATATAAGATAAAAGCTTTAAATTTTAAATGAAAATTTATGCCTTGAATTTGTTCAGTTGCTAATGTTATTGTCCGTTAACACCTCGTACCCTGTTCCGATGTTGAGCACGGGTAAGGGGTGTTACATTAGTGGTTGTCGAGTCCAAGAGATAAAATGGTGTGCCATTCGCCATTGAGAAGTGATGATCTAGTGTAAGACGGTCCTACAAAAGTGACGGTTGGCTAGAGTTAGGTTCCTCTAAATCGTAAGTGTAACGACCCGAATTTGGGCCTAGTAGAATTGGGCCCATTGGGCATTGATCATAGGAGCATTTAAAATTTTTAAGAATATGAGAATGATATTATTACAAGTTGTACCTATTAGGTGAGTGATTTTGGAAGGTTAGGGGGCTTCTATGAAGTCTCGGGATCAAACTTGGGCTTTAGGAAACTTTTGATTTTAGGTGAATAAAACCCTGGGAGATAGTAGCTAGGCTTTAAGAATAAAATGTGGGAATAATTGACACAAAAGGAGCTTGTGGTATAGTGGCAAAGTGACGCCACTTAGGGAGCAAGGGAGTGACGCAACAGGGAGGCAAGGGATCCAAGGTTCTAGTACTGGTACTTGCTTTTCTTTTAGATTATTTCTTTTAAAAGGAATTAGACTTTAGCTGTAGGCTTAACTTTTGTTGTGCATGTTGTAAGATACAGATGGCCACATGGTGGAGTGGTGGTGGCGTCAGTGTGATAACAAGGTGGGAGAGGGTTTGAATCACACATGCAGAATATGGGAGATTAATTTTTGTGCTCAAGGAGGGGAAGAGGTAGAGTTGGGATCAAACTCTACAAGGATGGTTGAAGACTTGGTCAATAGATTTGAATGGGAGGCTAGGAGTGTTTCAAGGAGGAAATGGTGGAGTGAACCAAGAAGTTGATGTGTGTGGGGGCAGTTTGGCCGAAAATGGAAAGTGTATGGGGGGTGAAATTCAGCTAGGGAGTAGGGGGATGGATATTCGATCTTTTGGGGAGTAGAATGCCAAAATTCCTTTAGGTTCCTTTTAAGTATTCTTTTTTTTCTTTGCTACTTCAATTTTTTGCATCTTTCTTTGAACTTGTCAGTTAACCCTTTTTTCAAATCTCTTCTGCCGAAATCATAATCTTTTTATGCTTTTCAAGTCAATTTGTTAGACACCCTTTGATAGTTTGTTGGTAGCATTGTTGGTCGAATTCTTGTGGTTTCTCTTCTATCATTTTTAGCTCTTCTTCATTTCTCTTTGCCGAAACATCCCCTAAGCCTTCTATTTGTCCATTAGACTTCTTTTCTACTCTTCCTTCCCACAACAAAATACAACCTCTGCGTGTTGCTAGCAAGCGTCAAGCGGTTCTACTTATTTGTTGTTGCTGCTAATCTTTGAGGCCGGTTCATTTTGTTTCATTCGGCTCTCTCTCTAATCTGGGTAATACTTCTTTCCCCTCATCTTCTTCCTCTCTCTCATTTCTTTGGTAAAATCGAGAATCTTAACTCCATTTCTTTTTACTTAAGCCGGTTGTAGTAGGGATCGATCTTATCTTCTTCTTTATTCGTTCAACATTCAAGATCGGGAAGTAATTGGTAAGTGAAGCTATGACCGATTATGAAGTGGTCAATTCTGGTACTATTTATGAGGTCTTGGGGCCGAATAGCAATTTTTTTTTTTTGGACTGAGGGCAGCGTTGGTAACTTGTGATTTCATCTAGGGTCTCAATTTAGTAGCCGAAGGGAGTAACCAACATTCAAGCATAGCGAAGAATTGTCATCATTCTTGGTAAGTAGTGTGGTGTGTTGCCATTTTCAACCTAAGGGATATGCCATATTTTGATTGAGACTAATGGTTAAAGGATATGGATTCATAGGTGCATAATCTCGAAGGTGCAATCTACACTCGTAACAGGTGTGTAATCTCACACCACTTCAATGGTTGCTTGTGATGATCTGTGAAACGGCCAAAAGCTGAAAAGCCAGAAATGGTGACGACTCGAGCATGCGAACGCTCGTAGTGGTAAATTGGGATTTGAATCATGACACAAAGTCGTCATGAGTGACATGATCACTCACGCTATACCGAGGCTGTGACGGGCTTAATCAGGCTGAATTGGGCTAAATGGGCTTAACGGGCTAACCAGCCCACTTGGGTAAAACTACTAGATTTGTAACAAATGCTAGGCCTAGAGGTGAATTCTGCAAATCCGATTTCGAAATCATGCGTTTTGGTCCACACAAGCGTGTGGGCCCATTTGGGCCTAAAATGGATGTTAGGCCCAATAGTTCCGTAAAGACCCAAAAAGGGTCCCGAGTCACTCGAGGTGACAGAAGTCCTTTGGAAAGGCCATTTAAGGTGAGATTACTACAATACCCTTGGAGGGTAAATTACCAAAATACCCATGGGTTGCGAAATTATCAAAATACCCCTGAGTTATGAAATTATCGAAATACACCTGAGTTGTAAAATTATTGAAATACCCTTGGTTTGTGAAATTACTCGAAATACCCTGGTTTGCAAATTACTGAAATACCCCTGGTTTGCAAAATTATCGAATTACCCCTAGGCTGCAAAATTATCAAAATATCATGGTTTGTGAAATTATCGAAATACTCTTGGTTTGCAAAATTATTGAAATACCCCTGGTTTGTGAAATTATCAAAATACCCCTGGGTTATGAAATTATCGAAATACTCCTGGGTTGTGAAATTACCAAAATACCCCTGGGTTGCAAAATTACTGAAATACCCCTAGGTTACGAAATTATTGAAATACCCCTAGGTTATGAAATTACTAAAATACCCTCAATGGGTTGAATGACCATTTTACCCTCAGTGTGGTCTAATAATAATTGTATGTTTACATTACCCTATTATATGTTGATATGTATGTTGCATTATATCATGATTTCATGGGGCGGGTTAATGAATGAAGAGTAGTGTAGCCTGGTGGCATTGCCACAATATAAATATATGTTTACATAATTACAATTTTGGTGGCTCAACCACAAATATTTTGTGATTAGTAGCTTGACTGCAATATTGGTGCGATCGGCAGGGTGGGTTAACTTGATCCCCATAGGTGTGATTGGCTGGTCGGGGGTGTGTTGGTTGGATTGAGTTGGGTTGCACTACTTCACTTGCACTTTCATGATTATAGGGCTTAGGCCCAAATTGATGTCTTCTGGGATCGGGCCCAGTTAATGCCATTAATGCAAGTTTAGGGGATTACACATTGAGTTCTTATGACTCACCCCTTTTCTTTAATCTCGTAGGTAATCCCCAACGATAGAGGACATGGAGCCGTGGAGGACTCAGTGGTGGCCATACATCGTAGATTTCTCGCAAACCTTAGTAAATTCAATTTTTATACATCGTAGATTTCTCGCAAACCTTAGTAAATTCAATTTTTATCTTATTTTTAAAGTTAATTAGTTTGGGTTTATTATTTTGTAATAAGGCCTCTAGACTTTATTTTCCTTTTAAACTTACTTTTTCGTTATTTTTACTGATAAATGTTTAATACGAGAGTTTTTCTGAAAGAGTTAACAAATTATTTTCAAAATATCACGTTTCCGCAAGTTTTCAACTTCAAAATTCTTAACCAAAGCAGTTTTCAAAACAATAACAACTTTTTAAAGAAAGGACAATAAGTGAATTGGGTTTTTATAAACAAACAACGAAACTCAGAATTTTCAAGAGAGACGCATCCTTTTCAACGAGCAACTTTTCTAAACGAAACACTTGGTTTATCAACTTTTTATCAGAGTGATCGGAGTCTTTACAAACAAATGTCTAAACTTAAGGTTTCAACTTTTTTAACAAACATGCAACTAATTTGTTTTTAAAAGACCTTTCTATGTGACGCGCCAGATCCGGCCGTAACATCTCGGCCGGGTTTGGGGTGTTACATTTAATGGTATCAGAGCCAGGTTTGTAAAACTCAGCTGTGGAATGGGTTCAAAAAATATTTTCCAAATTTGTTTGAAACATGGTTTAGAAAATATATATCTTTATGGGAAGTATAGCACCCGAGTCTCTGGCACCAAATCTGTAAGTTCTCTTACTTTTGATAATATGATGAAATGACTTTAGTAATAAACTACTAGAGTAAGTAGTAGTACACTCAAACTTTAGTAAGGAGTTGATTTGTGTGGGGGGAGTTTGGCCAAAAATGGAAAGTGCATGGGGGTGAAATTCGGCTAGGGAGTAGGGGGATGGATATTTAGTCTTTTGAGGAGTAGAATGTCCAAAATTCCTTTAGGTTCCTTTTGAGTATTCCTTTTTTTTCTTTGATACTTCAATTTTGTGCATCATTTTTTGAACTTTTCGGTAACCCTTTTTGCAAATCTCTTCTGCTGAAATCATAATCTTTTTATGCTCTTCAACTCAATTTGTCAGACACTCTTCGATACTTTGTTGGTAGCATTGTTGGCCGAATTCTTTTATGGTTTCTCTTCTGTCATTTTTAGCTCTTCTTCATTTCTCTTTTCCAAAACTTCCCCTAAGCCTTCTCTTTGTCCATTAGACTTCTTTTCTACTCTTTCTTCCCACAGCAAAATATAACCTCTACGTGTTTCTAGCAAGCGTCGAGTGGTTCTACTTATTTGTTGTTGCTGCTAATCTTTGTGGCCGATTAATTTTGTTCCATTTGGCTCTCTCTTTAATCTGGGTAATACTTCTTTTCCCCTATCTTCTTCCTCTCTCTCGTTGCTTTGATAAAACCAAGAATCTTAACTCCATTTCTTTTTGCTTAGGCCAGTTGTAGTAGGGATCGATCTTATCTTCTTCTTTATTCGTTCAACATTCAAGATCAGGAAGTAATTGGTAAGTGAAGCTATGACCGATTATGAAGTGGTCAATTTTGGTACTATTTATGAGGTCTTGGGGCCGAATAGCTATTTCTTTTTGGACTTGGGGCAGCTTTGCTAGCTTGTGATTTCATTTAGGGACTCAATTTAGTAGTCGAAGGGAGTAACCAACATTCAAGCGTAGCGAATAATTGCCGTCATTCTTGGTAAGTATTGTGGTGTGTTGTCGTTTTCAACCTAAAGGATATGCTATATTTTGATTGAGACTAATGGTTAAAGGATATGGATTCAGAGGTGCGTAATCTCGAGGGTTCAATCTACACTCGTAACAGGTGAGTAATCTCACATCACTTCAATGGTTGCTTGTGATGATCTGTGAAACAGCCAAAAGCTAAAAAGCCAGAAATGGTGACTACTCGAGCGTGCTAACGCTCGTAGTGGTAAATTGGGATTTGAATCATGACGCAATGTTGTCATCAGTGACACGATCGCTCTCGCTATATCGAGGTTGTAACGGGCTTAATTAGGTCGAATCGGGCTAAATGGGCCTAACGGGCTAACCGGCCCACTTAGGCAAAACTGCTGGATTTGTAACAAATGCTAGGCCTGGAGGTGAATTCTGCAAATTTGATTCCGAAATCATGCGTTTTGGGCCACACAAGCATGTGGGCCCATTTGGGCCTAAAATGGATGTTAGGCCCAATAGTTCCGCGAAGACCCAAAAAAGGGTCCTAAGTCGCTCGAGGCGACAGAAGGCCTTTGGAAAGCGCCATTTAAGGTGAGATTATTGAAATACCCCTAGGTTACGAAATTATTGAAATACCCCTAGGTTGCAAAATGACCGAAATACCCCTGGGTTGTAAAATTACTGAAATACCCTAGTTTGTGAAATTATCGAAATACCCTGGTTTAAAAATTACCAAAATACTCCTGGTTTGCAAAATTATTGAAATACCCATGGGTTGCAAAATTACTGAAATACTTTAGTTTGCAAAATTACTGAAATACCCCTAGTTTGTGAAATTATCGAAATACCCCTGGTTTGCGAAATGTCATGTTTTTGCTAGTTTTCAACTTCAAATATCTTAACCAAAGCAATTTTCACAATAATAACAACTTTTTAACGAAACGGACAATAAGTGAATTGGGTTTTTATAAACAAACAACGAAACTTAGAATTTTCAAGAGAGACGCATCATTTTCAACGAGCAACTTTTCTAAATGAAACACTTGGTTTATCAACTATTCGTCAAAGTGATCGGAGTATTTACAAACAAATATCTAAACTTAAGGTTTCAACTTTTTAACAATCACGCAATTAATTTATTTTTAAAAGACCTTTCTATGTGAAGCGCCAAATCTAGCCGTAACGTCTAGGCCGGGTTTGGGGTGTTATAGTAAGTCTAAAATCTAAGTGTAACTGGTGGTTGTAGGCGTCCTCTTCCACTATAACTATCTTATTATGTGTAAGAAAGATTACCTAAAAGCCTGAGATTGAACCCAGTGAGGATCTTGACAACCGGAGGCTGGAATCTCTCCATCAAAAACTCTCTTTTCTCTACTATGTTTATCTTTACAATTTTAATTTCAATTTACGCAATTTCTATTCAATCAAACTTTTAATTCTAATTTTTTATTTTTTTTAGGTATGCCAATTTTCTTGGGCACGACTCTGCTCGAGATCTCGAGGAACCGAAACTTGTGCAAATCCAGTCCCTAAGGATTTGACCCTACTTCCCTTATACTATTCTTTTTTATTTTATAGGGATAAGATAATTTTAATGCTCTCAACGATGCATCAAACCATTATGAAAGCAACTCAATTTTTATGTTTTATCTAATGACCTTGTCATTAGTGTGTTAACTTCATAGGATAACCTTAACATATTTGGGTTAAACTCGTTCACCCAATATGATCCTATTTTATCTCATGGTTATCATTGCATCTTCCCTAATGAAAAATAATGTTACTAACAAGTAGTAATAACAATCACTCATCCCTAACGAATGACCTATCACGTTCATTTTCCATAATCCATGCAATTCCAATGTGAGGATACCATTTACTCTATAACAGCCCGATTTTGGGGCTAGTCAAAATAGTAGTTTTGAAACCACTAAGTCGAGGTCAAAAAAATTAGTTTTAATAATTTTTATGTGTTATGGCATAATTATATGGATACATGAAGCTTTTGGTGCATTAATTTTGGTGATTGCATGTTTAATTGCGAAAAAATACTAAATCACATAAAGTGTGAAAGTTTCATTTTACAAGCTAGAGGTGTATAATAGCTACGAAAACTTAAATTGGAGGTCTTTAAAGTGCAATTAGGCCTTCTTATAGGTGATGGTCGGCCAAGGGGGACAAGGGCATTAAATTGGTCAATATTTGGTGGCATTAGGTGACTAAATGAATAAAATAAGATAAAATAAAGAAAAGGCTATCATCTTTATCATTTCTCTTCTTCTTCCATCGATTTTTACACTCAAGAAGGGCCTTGGAGAGTTTGAAATTTCAGCAACATATTCTCCTTACTAGTAAGTGATTTTTGAGGTCTTTCTTGATAATAATTGTACTTTTGGAACCCCTAAAGCTTAAGCTAGCTAAAGAGGGGACTATTTTGCAAAATGATTGAAAGTTTAGAATATTTACATGTGAGCATTTATGTTTTTTGCTGCATTTTTATGGAAGAAAATGAGTCTTAGTTGTTAAATAAATAACTTTTGTGAAAGGTGTTACCATGAAAACACCTAAAAGGACCTATTTGTAAAGGTTGCAAATTGAGTAGTAAATGCATGAAATGATTGATAATGTGAATTGTTATAAGAGTAATAAATGTTCAACGAAGCTAGTTTGATGAGGAAATTTGATGAAAAATGATTTACGAGCCTAGGGGCAAAATCATAATTTTGCCAAAGTATAAGGGCAAAATGGTCATTTTTGCCAAAGTAGAAATTTTGAAGTGTTTTGATTTATGTAGTGATTAAATGAGAGAATTTTATTATTTTAGATCAAGAAGAACGCGAAAACAACCTTGACCGGGGAAAAGGCAAGGTTACGGACTAAGCCGTAAATTAACATATTTTGCATCGAGGTAAGTTTATGTGTAAACGATACATGCCTAATTCTTATGTTTTAACTATTAACATAATGTGTGGATGTAAATGGTTACTAATGAGAATTAGTGAAATAGTAGAAAATGTGGAAACTCTAGGATGAACCTTTGGAAAAGAAATATGGGTGCGGATGAATATTCGTAAAAATGTAAATTTTGGTGGGCTATGTGCGATACCATCATATTTATTAATAATTGGTGGGCTATGTGCGATACCACCGTAATTATCATTGTTGGTGGGCTATGTATGATACACCCTATTATTGAATAATGGTGGGTTGTGTGCGAAACCACCGGGTATATTGTATCATTCCGAGGTGAGAGTGAACATGCGGAGCACCTGAGAACTTTTTTGCAGACTCTAAGAGACAAGCAGTTGTATGCTAAGTTTAGCAAGAGTGAGTTCTAGCTTTGAGAGGTTGGATTCTTAGGACACATCGTGTCGGGCAATGGAATTAGAGTCGATCTGGGTAAGATCTTAGCTATTGTGGAGTGGAAATCATCGAGGAATGTGTTAGAGATTAGGAGCTTTTTGGGTTTAGCGGGTTACTACAGACGATTTGTTAAAGGGTTCTCCATGATTGCTACACCGATGATGAAATTGTTACATAAAGATGTTAAATTTGAATAGACTGAGAGGTGCCAACTGAGTTTCGAGAGATTGAAGGCATTGTTGACGGATGCACTGATTTTAGTACAACTAGAGTCGGGAAAGGAGTTTGTGGTTTACAGTGATGCATCATTAAATGGTCTTGGCTGCGTGTTGATACAAGAGGGGAAAGTGGTAGTGTATGCCTCAAGACAGCTAAAACCGCATGAAAAGAATTATCCGACTCACGATTTAGATTGGCTGCTATTGTTTTTGCCTTGAAGATTTGGCGTCATTACTTGTATGGTGAAAAATGTCGAATCTTCACTGATCAAAAAAGTTTGAAGTACCTTATGAACCAAAAGGATTTGAATTTATGACAATGGTTGTGGCTCAAATTACTGAAGGATTATGAGCTAGTAATCGATTACCACCTGGGGAAAGTGAATGTGGTTACGGATGCCTTAAGCAAAAGATCCCTGTATGCTTTGAGAGCTATGAGTACGAGTTTAGCATTGTCTGATGATGGTGCTATGTTGGCCGAGTTGAAGGCTAGACCATTATTTCTTCAGCAGATACGTGAAGCTCAAAAGAATGATAGTGAGATGCAAGTTAAGAGAGCTTAGTGCGAATTAGGGAGAAAATCTAATTTTTGGATTGGTTCAGAAGATTGTTTGATGTTCCATGATAGAATTTGTGTACCTAAAGACAACGGGTTAATTCGAGAAATTTTACATGAAGCACACAATAGTTGCTTGTCAGTACATCCGGGCAGCACCAAAATGTATAATGATTTGAAGAAGTTGTATTGGTGGCCGGGTATGAAAAGAGATATCTCTGAGTTTGTTACAAAGTGTTTGATCTGTCAACAAGTGAAAGCCGAGCAACAAGTACCTTCGGGATTAATTCAGCTAGTAGTGGTTCCCGAGTGGAAGTGGGATCGAATCACAATGGATTTCATAATAGGGTTACCTATGACTCAGATAAAGAAAGATGTTGTGTGGGTTATCGTTGATAGATTAACGAAATTGGCTCACTTTATACCGGTACGTGCTGATTACCCACTCTACAAGTTGGCTGAACTGTATATTGCTGAGGTTGTGAAATTACATGGGGTGCCTATATCCATTATCTCAGATAGAGATCCAAGGTTTTCTTCGAGGTTTTGGAAGAAGTTGCAGGAAGCCTTCGGTACGAAATTAAATTTTAGTACAGTATTCCATTCTCAAACTGACGGCCAATCTGAAAGAGTGAATCAAGTTCTTGAGGATATGCTCCGATGATGTGTTTTAGAGATTAAGGCTAGTTGGGAAAAATATCTACCTTTGGTTGAATTTACCTACGACAATAGTTATCAATCGAGTATACGGATGGCATCGTACGAAGCATTATATGGTCGCAAATGCCAGACTCCCTTGTATTGGACCGAGCTTGGTGAGAAACAAATTCATGGGGTTGATCTAGTTAGAGAAACTGAGGAGAAAGTAAAAGTGATCTAGGATAGTGTTAAAGCTTCTTCAAACCGAAAAAAGTCATAAGTAGATTTAAAGAGAAAAGAAATTGAGTTCCAGGTGGGCGACAAGGTATTTCTGAAAGTATCCCCATGGAAGAAAATATTGAGATTTGGTCAAAAGGGAAAATTAAGTCCGTGATTCATAGGGTCGTATGAGATTATTGAGAGGATTGGACCAGTAGCTTACTGGTTGGCCTTGCCGGCAGAGTTAGAGAGATTACACAACGTGTTTCATGTGTCAATGTTGAAATGATATCGTTCCGATCCTTCGCATGTGATTCCTTCAACTGAAATTGAGATACGACTAGATATAACCTATGAAGAGGAACCAATTAAGATTTTGGCTTGAAAGGTTAAACAATTAAGGAAAAAAGTATAGCCTTAGTGAAAGTGTTATGGCAAAAACACGGTGTAGAAGAGGTTACGTGGGAACCGGAGGAAGCCATGAGAGAACAGTACCCAAACCTCTTTACCGGTAAGATTTTCGGGGACGAAAATCTCTAAAGGGGAGAGTAGTAATAGCCCGATTTTGGGGCTAGTCAAAATAGTGGTTTCGAAACCACTAATTCGAGGTCAGAGAAATTAGTTTTAATAATTTTTATGTGTTATGACATAATTATACAGGTGCATGAAAATTTTGGTGCATTAATTTTGGTGATTGCATGTTTAATTAAGAAAAAAGACTAAATTGCATAAAGTGTGAAAGTTCATTTTACAAGCTAGAGGTGCATAATAGCTATGGAATATTAAATCGGAGGTCCGTAAAGTGCAATTAAACCTTCTTATAAGTGATGGCCGGCCAAGGGCGACAAGGGCATTAAATTGGTAAATATTTGGTGGCATTAGGTGACTAAATGAATAAAATAAGATAAAATAAAGAAAAGGTTATCATCTTTTTCATTTTTCTTCTTCTTGCACCGATTTTTACACTCAAGAAGGGCCTTGGAGAGCTTGAAATTTCAGCAACTTATTCTCCTTGCTAGTAAGTGATTTTTGAGGTCTCTCTTGATAATAATTGTACTTTTGGAACCCCTAAAACTTAAGCTAGCTAAAGAGGGAACTATTTTGCAAAATGTTTGAAAGTTTGGAGTTTTTCCATGTGAGCATTTATGTTGTTTGCTGCACTTTTATGGAAGAAAATGAGTCTTAGTTGTTAAATAAACAACTTTTGTGAAAGGTGTTATCATGAAAACACCTAAAAGGACCTACTTGTAAGGTTGCAAATTGAGTAGTAAATGCATGAAATGATTGGTATTGTGAGTTGTTATAAGAGTAATATGTTCAACTAGGCTTGTTTGATGAGGAAATTTGATGAAAAATGATTTACGAGCCTAAGGGCAAAATTGTAATTTTACCAAAGTATAAGGGCAAAATGATCATTTTTGCCAAAGTAGAAATTTTGAAGTGTTTTGATTTATGTAGTGATTAAATGAGAGAATTTCATTATTTTAGATCAAGAAGAACGCGAAAACAACCTTAATTAGGGAAAGCGCAAAGTTACAGACTAAGCCGTGAATTAACATATTCTGCACCGAGGTAAGATTATGTGTAAACGTTACATCCCTAATTCTTATGTTTTAACTATTAACGTAATGTGTGGATGTAATTGGTTACTGGTGAAAATTAGTGAAATAGTAGAAAATGTGGAAACTCTTGGATGAACCTTCAGAAAAGAAATATGGGTATGGATGAATATTCGTAAAATGTAAATTTTAGTGGCTGAGTGCGATACCACCTTCTTATTTATTAATGATGGGCTATGTGTGATACCGTCGTATTTATTAATATTTGGTAGGCTATGTGCGATATCACCATAGTTATCATTGTTGGTGGCCTATGTGAGATACCACCCTATTATTGACTAATGGTAGGCTGTGTGCGAAACCACCGGGTATTTTGTATCATTTTGAAGGGTTCATCGAGAAACTTGTTTAAGTGAATATTTCATGTGGCTTTGTGTGATAAGTGCAGGGTAAATGTGCAAGTAATTGTGGGCAATGTTTATGATATGTGTTTGAGATGTTGTAAGATTTGAAATGAGTAAGCATGATTATGAGGATATGAATTGTTATTACATGGCATGTAATGTTTGATTAATTATTATTATGGTATAATGCTTATTGTTTACATATAGACTTACTAAGTTTAAAGCTTACTCCCTTCTCTCTTCCCTTGTTTTATAGTGTCGAAGAGCCAACTCAGGATACGAAGATAATTAGAAGATCACCCACACTATCAGCACATCTTGGTATAGTTAAACTTAGCATTTTGAGTATGGCATGTATAGGGACTAGACTTAGTGAATGTCATATTGTTTTGGCCAAATGTGTTGCTTATTCAAAGATAAACTCTTTTGTATAAGGCCATAGTTGGTGGCTCTTTCTTATTAATCTATGAAAAGATGAGGTTATTCATAATTGTGCAAGTTGCATATTTGTTTACTTAGTTTATTTATACATGAATGGGTTGAAGGTTTAATATTATTTGTGTTTGTATGAGTTGGGGTGATTGAAAGAGCTTGGCAAATAGCCTTTTTCTTGTCCACACGGGTAGTCGCACGGGCATGTGTCTGGGTCGTGTGTGACACACGGTTAACCTCATGTGTGTGTGGTTAGGACGTGTGTCCCCTTGAATGCTAGGTTTGCAAGTCAGTATGCTCAATAATAAACACACGGGCGGCGACACAGTCATGTGTCTCAGCAGTGTGGAAGGCATGGCCATGGACATGGGCATGTGCCCAGGCCGTGTGAAGTCTGCACCTAAAATTATGAATTTAATTCGCCACACGACCGAAGGACATGGGCGTGTGTCTTGGCCGTGAGACATTTATGGGGTGATACGTCAGAAACAGAATGCCAAGGTTTTTGCACACGGGCTAAGACATGGACGTGTCAAGGCCGTGTAAGGGACACGGGCGTGCGTCCAACCATGTGAAAACCCTTGTATGTTCGAATTGAAAAATAAATCCACACGGGTGTGTAACACGAGCGTGTGATATGACACACAAGCGTGTCTCTTCCTCCACACGGGCGTGTAGACTATTTAATGGAAATTTTCTAAGTCTTTCTAGTGATCTTTAAAAGAGTTTGATTTGATCCCGAACCATTCCTAAAGTGTGATTGAGGCCTCGTAGGCTTGTTTAAGAGGTGTTATGAAAATTTTTAAATTGGGGTGGAAAGTCATGTTTCGGTATAGCATAATTGTTTGCGTATAAGTCTAGTAATGCCTCGTACCCTGTTCCAGCGTTGAATACGGGTAAGGGGTGTTACATGCTCTTTATATGAGTTATGAATTTCACTATTGTAAGTGAAGTCATGCCATATATATGTCATAACCCAAGATGTTAGCTTTTAGCTCTAATACCAACTGAGCACAGACTTTCAATATATCAAAGCGTATGAGGTTACTTACTCAGGATTGAGATAAATTTCACTATGAATGTCACAAGTGAAAAACTTCATCTAGAGATTTAGAATAAATTCAACTTGTGTCATGTTTGATCTATTGTCAATCTAGAAAATCGCACCTATGTCTCTATAAACATCACATCTAGCACGTTAGGACACGATATTTTTAAACCCTCGTAACTAAAATCATCTCATGATTTACAAAACTTTATTAAAAGGATATTTAGATATTTAGTCAAACGAAAAATCGAAACACAGCACGTTAGGGAACTATTTCCCGAATTCCTAAATACCAAAATATTGCCTTATTTTAAAAAAATTATTTAGATGAAATATAGCAATTTTGCAAAAATGTATTCTATTCTAAACAATAATTCATAATAAAATATCATCATATATAAATATCAAAATAAATACAATACTAACATTTCATGTTAACATAGGCAATAAATGTATAGAATATAAAATAACAATTAATAAATAAAAATAACTACATGAAGGCGTTATAAATAAATAAAAGAGCATGAACAAATAGAATATATTAAGCAACAATGACAAATTAATAAATAAATAAATATATATATACATATATATGACAATTTCTCATGCAACATAAAAATTTCGAGTAATAATATATACCAAATAAAATAAAAATATATATTTTAAGAAAATAAAATACATTTTAAAATAAATAAATGATAAAACATATTTACAATAATTTAATACAAAATTATATATTTAATATAAATAATATAAACAATGTATATTATATAATATACAAAATTTTTAAAGCCAAAATGATTTTATATAATGTAATATAATAATATATAAAACTTTGAAAATATGTAATACGATAACAAATATACAAATTCTAAAATAGTATATAATTTAAATAATATTAAGCAGAATAAAATACTAAATAGTAGTAATTCAATATATATATAAAGATCATAAAAGTAATATATGAATTTATACTATTAATAAAATTAATATAATAAAAATATAACATATTGGTACAATAAAACAATTTAATATAATATTATGATAATTTAAAAATAAAAAATAAAACAAGGATTAAATTAAAAGGTGCATTACACTGTAGGGTCTAAAATGGCAATTATACCAAATTTTTAAAATGGCGTGTTTTATAAAATAGTTCGAGGGACTAAATTGAAGCAAAATATAAGTTTATGGATTAATTTAAAAAAAAGAAAATATTCATTTGGATGAAATTAAAATGAATAAGATTGTAAAAGGACTAAAGTCATAAATTTCCCCTTTTTATAAAACATGCGAATCCTCCCGTGTTTTCGGGTCAACGCGCGAATCCTCTTTCAAAACGACTTTGTTTTATGCTTATTGCATTAAGCAGAAACGACGTCATTTTCATAACCCTATATAAATTTGTTTTAATAAAAAAACTCATTTCTAAACTATTTTAAAAAAGTTGAAAATTCTTTGAAGCCCTCTCTCTCTGTCCAAAACTCGACCGTCGAACTTGTGAGCCACTCGCCGTACGCGCCTCACGCGCCATCGTGTATGGCGGTGCATAGGTAAAATCTTCTCCTCCCTTATTTTTTAAACCGTTTTTCCATGCACGAATATATAAAAAAAAGAATGAAATATATATAAAAAAATCACCTTTGCAAAAATTTCTTTTTATTTTTATTTCGGTATCTTTTGACTTCTATCTCTAGATTTTTTCTCTCTGTATATCATGAATATTTGAGTATTCTATTTTCTCTGTATATCTGTCTGTCGGTTTATAGGTTTTATAAGGCTTTTATAGCCTTCGAATCAAAAGAAAAAAAAAAGAAATAAAATGCTGCCAAATCTCGTCCAAATTCACTACTGTTATTTCTTTCCTTTTTGCAGGTAGAGGCATTGATCTTGGTGGAAAGGTGATTCGGGAGTGAATCACCACGAAACCGAAGGTTGGATGAGGCTGCGACGCGAAGGCTAGGGTGCTGTGGCCTGACGATTGGGTTCCTGCCATTGCAGCGTGAAGACATGCGGCGCCTAGGGTTTCAGAAACCCTAGGCCACTGAAGACTGTTAAGCATCGGGCCTTTTTTGGGCCACGAGTATTTCAGGTCCTGTCTAGGTAGTCTATTAGGTCTGGTTTAATGGGTCATGGGTGAGTTTAGTTGGGCTTTGTGTGTAATGTATTGGGTTTGGGCAATGGGTTGGACCCCTTTTAATTGTAAACGGACTGTAAAGAAGAAAAACTGTTTATTCAGTTTTATTATTTTATTGTCGTGTAACGAGAATAGAACAAAGACGATAAAAAGGCCCATTTTGCCCGGCCTTGTCAAATGGCTGGTATCTTCAATCTACTTTTCCTGCAACTTTAGGAAGGCAATATCCACTATCTGCTCCACTACAGCTTTAGGGAGATCAAATCTGAAAGTGTCTTCGACTTGCTTCCTGCAACTTTAGGAGGATGAGATCTTTAGTCTACTCCACTGCAACTTTAGGGAGATAAGGCTGAAAGTGTCTTTTGATCTGCTTCCTGCAACTTCAGGAAGATAAGATCTTCTGTCCTCAGTCTACTCTGCTACAATTTCAAGGAGACAAGGCTGAAAGTGTCTTTTGATCTGCTTTCTGCAACTTTAGGAAGATAAGATCTTTTATCTTTAGTTTACTCCGCTGCAACTTCAGGGAGATGAAACTAAAAATATCTTCGATCTGCTTCCTGTAACTTTATGAAGATGAGATCTGATGTCTTCGATTTGCTCCACTGTAAATTCAAGGAGACAACATCTGCTATATTTAGTCTACTCCGCTGCAACTTCAGGGAGATAAGGCTAAATGTAACACCCCAAACCTGACCCATGCGTTAAGGCCAGATCTGACATGTCACATGATAAAAATGCTTTTAAGTCCTTTTCAATTGTACGTAATTAGATATTGATTTAAAATTAAGTAAAACAAATTCCAATTTAAAATTTTGACAAAGTATTACTGAATAGAAGATTGATTGATAAATCGATAAATTTAAACTAATGATTTTACAAAGATATCTATTGAAAATGTTGATGAAAATTTAAGAGAAGATTTCGATTTAAAAATATTAATGAAAGTTTATTATGAATCCATTTGTATATCCATTTTAGAAAATGTTTATTTAAGTTTTAGAAAATCTCATTTAAAGTACTTAGAGCAAAATATAAATCGTCAAACATAAAACAAAATAAAAATAAAAAATTAATGCAGAGGCCTTATTACAACCTTAACTCAAAATAGTAGAGTAATTAAATGTACTAAAAAGAAATCTAAAGTCCAAATAAAATCGTTTTTGTAGTATGGCCTCCACCGAGTCATCCATTGTAACATCCCGAAATAGGGCCTAAACGGAACAGTGGTTGTGAAACCATGAATCTGAGCTATAAAAGTTTATTACGATTAATTATTATGATTTACTGAGTGATTAAAAACATGTGTTAAAGTATTGATAAGAAATGTTATTGATTTCATGCTTAAATTGTCTATTAAGACTTGTTTGCAAAAGTTGCTAAATAAGGGTTCTAATTTATAAAGTACTTGATTGAAATGGGGGTTTGAAGTAGGAGTCCTTAAATTGTAATTAGTCCATTATATTTTCATGGAAAAAATGGACATATATAGGTAGAGAGAACCAAAGCTTTTAATGAAGGGTAATTTAGTCATTTGGTAATAAAAAGAAATTAAAAAGGGAAAAAGATGGCAAAATATGCTCATCTTCTTCATTAGGCCGAATTTTCAAGTGTTCACCATAGCTAGGGTTTGTTTCAAGCTTCCAAGCTCCATAGTAAGTGATTTCAAGCCCCGTTTTTAATGTTCTTTACATTTTGAAGCCCGTAGCTTCGGTTTAGCTTATTCTATCAATAATTCATGCTAGGGTTCATATTTCGAAAAATACCCATAGCTGAAATGTGTTTATTTTGATGTTTTATAATAGAATATGAAGTCTAAAATTATGTTAAACAACTTTTGCTAAGTGATTTTAAGTGAAAACGAGTAAAATGACTTAATCGGTAAAAATACCAATTCTTCATAAGTACATGTTAGAGTGAGAATTTGATGTTGTCATAGAAGGAAAAAATGATCAGCATGTCATAAAACATAAGAATAAGGGATAAAGTATAATTTTCGAGCTTTGGGGCAAATGTGTAAATATGTAAAAGTTTAGGGGCAAAATTATAATTTTGCCAAAGTTAGACTTAAGGACTGTTTTGATAAATGTGAGTATTAAATAAGCTAAATTTTCTATTAAAGATCAAGAAGAATGAAATTCGGAGTTAGATCGGGGAAAGAAGAAGATAGTGGACTAAATTGATATAGTTTATCGTATTTTGTTTCGAAGTAAGTTTGCGGTAAATAAATGCAATATTCTATTATTTTACATTTGATACTATTAAATTCCAGCATTTCCATATTTATTCTGTAAATTTATCATTTAAAGACTCAAGCATGAATTGACGAAGAAGCAATCTCAGAATGTCCCGGTTGAACCTTAGGATTGTGTAGGATAAAAATGTCATGACATTAGGGTTTAAGGAAATCATGTAAGACCATGTCAAGACATGGCATTGATCAGTTACTATAAGGCAAAGGCCCCATGTAAGACCATGCCAAGGCATGGCATTGGTGAATTTATAAGGAAAAGGTCCCATGTAAGACCATGCCAAGGCATGGCATTGGTGAGTTCATAAGGGAAGGATACCATGTAAGACCATGTCAAGACATGGCAATGGTTAAGTTTCACAAGGAAATGTACCCGCATATCCTTAGTATTCCAAGTGGTTCAACGGAAAATTTCAAAGAGTATACCAAAGGAAAGGTAGGTACAGGTAAGAATTTAAGACTTAAATATATTAAGTTAAAGGTTTAAATAATTTTGGTAAGAAAAGAATATGATAATGCATTAAGAATGTTGTTATTTATTTACATGCAAACTTACTAAGCTTAATGCTTACTCCCATTCCTTTCTTTCTTTTCATAGTTTTACAAGCCAACTCGGGGATCGTAAGGACGTCGGAGATCGTTACACACTATCAAAGGATTATATTGGTATTTTGTGACTCGAATGTTTTAAGTTTTGGCATGTATAGGGACTTAGCCATTTTTTGTGTATGACCTTATGATATGGCTTAATATTGGCTTGTAAATGTTTGGTAATGATTATCTATTAAAATGGTTAATTAAGAACACATTTTGGATGTTATGTAATGCCTAGCTGATAGTTATTTTAAAAAATTATGTAATTATATGCAGGGGAATAGTTTGGACAGCAGCAGTGATGTGATTTTGAAAAATCACCAAAAATACTAGAAATGGAATTAGGTTGTGCATGAATAATTAAATATTATTGAGTCTATTTTTATATAAAAAAATGGTATAGGAAAAAACAATTGTATATTATGAGATAATTGATTTTTAGTGAAGAGAGGTCGAATCAATCGAATCGTAACAGGGAGAATTTAACTAATAAACTGTACTAATTGGCCATACCAAAAATTCTAGAAAAATTATAGCAAGAAGATATATGAGTCTAGTTTCAAGAAAATTTACGGATCTATATTTCGAGTTTCATATTTCAAGTTATAGTTAATTTAGTGAACATGATGCAGATGGACAGTTTCAATTTTTATGCCCTGATCTAGTAAGTTAAGTCTAGTAATGCCTCGTGCTCGACTCCGGCAACGGTCTAGGGTAAGGGGTGTTACATTTATTGGTATCAAAGTGAGAGTTTAGTCGATTCTCAGAATATTCAATATGAGTAAGAGTCTAACTATACATGCCATACTTTTATTTTGATAGTGTGATGACTCCTGATGATTTTAAAATATTTTTCTTTTATAGTTATGGATCCCGAACGAGCTGGTGCAGATGATGTAGAGAGTAATGTGCCTGCTCCCGTAGAAGGGACGGTGCCACCAGATAGTAGTGAAAGGCCCGTTACAATTAGTTTGGGAGGAGGGGCTCGAGAAGCCTTCTTTCAAGCTATGAATGAATGGTTTGTTGAGTTTGTTAAATTTAACCCTACTATTAGACCTCCACCCCCTCACGATCCTCAGACCACTCATGTAGCTTCCCCAGTTGTAGATACAGTCAGAAGAGAGAAACCACCTGTTGACAAGATCAGAAAACAAGGTGCCGAAGAGTTTCGGGCTACCAAAGATGATGATGTAGAGAAAGTTGAATTTTGGGTTGAGAACACTATCAGAGTCTTTGATGAGTTATCCTGCACATCAGAAGAATGTATTAAGTGTGTGGTGTCACTTCTTAGAGATTCGGCCTACCAGTGGTGGAAGAGACTTGTGTCAGTAGTACCGAAAGAAAGAGTTACTTGGGATTTCTTTCAAGAGGAGTTCCGTAAGAAATACATAAGTCAGAGGTTTATTAACCAGAAAAGAAAAAAGTTCCTTGAGTTAAAACAGGGTAAGATGACTGTGACTGACTATGAACGTGAATTTGTCGACTCAACAATTATGCTCGAGAGTATGTGTCTCTGAGGCTATCATGTGCAAAAGATTTGAGGATGGACTCAATGATGATATCCATTGTCGGTTGGTGTATTAGAGATAAAAGAGTTTGTTGTTTTAGTTGAACGAGCTTGTAAGGCAGAAGAGTTATTAAAAAGAAAGGGTAAAGCTGAAATTGAGATGCAAGACACGAAGAAAAGACGGATGAGCAAGTCATTTCGTCTACATCCAAGAGGCTAGAGAGTTCTCTCGAGATTTAATTTTTCAATGGGTATTCTAGCCGAAACAGAGGTGGAAGATTTATGGATTCAAAAGCTCAAACCACTTCGATTGCGAGTGTTGGTAGTATTCAGCCTGATAGATCTGAGTGTTCGCAATGTGGTCGACGTCATCCAGGTCAATGTCGAGCAACTGAGACTAGTTGTTTCTGATGTGGTGCACCGGATCATTTCATTCGGGAGTGTCCCAAAATGGTTAAAAGAGAAGTAATATCGAGTGCAAGATCAAGCAATGCCCCCATTAGAGGCAGATCTTAGAGAAATCTCAGAGTAGGGGCAGGTAGAGGTACATTTAGAGACACAACAATGAGATTAGATGTTAGAACACTCGTAAGGACTTATGCTATCCATGCTCGTGAAGAGGCATCTTCCCCCGATGTAATTACGGGTACATTTTCTCTTCATGATGTTAATGTTATTGCTTTGATTGATCCAGGTTCAACCCATTCCTATGTTTGCATGAAATTAATACCTAATATGAACATGCCCATAGAGTTTATGAAATTTTTTATTAAAGTATCGAATCCATTAGGTCAGCATGTGTTAGTAAACAAAGTATGTAAAAATTGCCCTTTGATGATTTGAGGTTACTATTTTTCGGCTGATCTCATGCTATTGCCATTTGATGAGTTTGATGTGATTCTTGGTATGGATTGGTTAACTGCACATGATGTGATAGTGAATTGTGGAAAGAAATTCATTGAGTTGAAATGTGAAAATGGAGAGATCCTTCGGGTTAATTCAGATGAATCAACTAGTTCAATTTTCGTTATTTCTGTTATGTCTGCTCAGAAATGTTTAACGAAAGGATGTGAAGCTTATCTTGCTTTTGTGTTGAATGCTAAAGATCCAGAGTTGAAAATTGAATCAGTGCCTATGGTAAATAAGTTTCCTGATGTGTTTCTGGAAGAACTACAAGGTTTGCCTCCTATTAGAGAAGTTGAGTTTGGTATTGAATTGATTCCAGGTACCACACCTATTTCTATTACTCCTTATAGAGTGGCTTCAATAGAATTGTAAGAATTGAAAGCTTAGTTACAGGAATTAACTGATAAAGGCTTTGTAAGACCTAGTTATTCACTATGGAGAGCACTAGTGTTATTTGTGAAAAAAGGATGGTTCCATGAGATTGTGCATAGACTATCAACAGCTTAAACAGGTAACCATCAAGAACAAATATCCATTGCCTAGAATAGATGATTTGTTTGATCAATTGAAAGAAGCCACTATGTTCTCTAAGATAGATTTGAGATCCGAATACTATCAGTTGCGAGTTAAAGAATCAGATGTTCTGAAAACTGCTTTTCGAACTAGGTATGGTCACTATGAATTTCTTGTGATGCCATTTGGCTTAACCAATGCTCCTACCATTTTCATGGATTTAATGAACCGAATTTTCAAACCTTACTCGAACAAGTTTGTAGTTGTGTTCATTGATGACATCTTGATTTATTCTCATGATGAGACTGAGCATACAGAGCATTTGAGAACAATTTTACAGATTTTAAGAGATAATCAGCTTTATGCCAAGTTTAGCAAAAGTGAGTTCTGGTTACGGGAAGTTTGTTTTCTTAGACATATTGTCTTAGGTGAAGGTATAAAAGTTGATCCGAGCATGATTTCAGCCATTGTTGATTGGAAGCCTCCCAGGAATGTATCAAAAGTCAGAAATTTTCTTGTCTTGCCGGTTATTATATATGATTTGTAGAGGGATTTTCCATGATAGCTACTCCATTAACAAGATTGCTATAGAAAGATGTCAAGTTTGAATGGACTGAGAAGTGTCAGCAAAGTTTCGACGAGTTAAAGGCATTGTTGATTAAAGCTCCTATTTTAGTACAACCAGAACCGGGTAAAGAGTTTGTGATTTATAGTGATGCATCCTTAAATGGACTAGGTTGTGTACTTATGCAGGAAGGAAGGGTAATTGCTTATGCCTCTAGACAGTTAAAATCACATGAGAAAATTTATCCGACACATGATTTAGAGCTAGCTGATATTGTATTTGCATTAAAAATTTGGAGACATCACTTGTATGGTGAGAAGTGCCAAATATTCACTGATCACAAAAGTTTGAAATACTTGATGACTCAGAAAGATCTAAACTTGAGGCAAAGAAGATGGCTAGAGTTGATTAAAGCTTATGAGCTAGTGATCGATTATCACCCGGGTAAGGCAAACGTTGTTGCTGATGCTTTGAGTAGAAAATCATTATTTGCCTTGAGAGCTTTGCATACTAGTTTGGCCTTATCAGATGATGGTTCTATTTTAGCTGAGTTGAGAGCTAAACCGACATTTCTTGAAGAAATTTGTGAAGCTCAGTAAGATGATGGTGAGTTGCAAGCCAAAAGAGTTCAGTGCGAGCTAGGTGTAGAGTCTAATTTTCAGATCGATTCTGACAGTTGTTTGATGTTCAGAGATAGGGTATGTGTACCAAAGAATGATGAGCTTATTCGAAAGATCTTACATGAAGCACATAGCAGTTCTTTGTCTATTCACCCAGGTAGTACAAAGATGTATAATGATTTGAAGAAAATGTATTAGTGGACAGGAATGAAAAGAGATATATCAGAGTTTGTTTCTAGATGTTAAACCTATCAGCAGGTAAAGGCTGAACATCAGGTACCTTTAGGTTTATTGCAGCCAGTATTAGTTCCAGGGTGGAAATGGGACCGAGTTATTATGGATTTTGTGACAGGATTGCCTTCGACACCGAGAAAGAAAGATGCTATATGGGTTGTGATTGATAAGCTAACGAAGTCAGGTCATTTATCCCAATTCGTATGGATTATTCACTTGACAAGTTGGCCGAGTTGTATATTTCAAAGATTGTGAGAAAACATGGAGTACCGTTATCGATTATCTCAGATAAAGATCCAAGATTTACTTCACGATTTTGGAAGAAATTGTAGGAAGCTTTAGGTACAAAGTTGAGTTTTAGTATAGCTTTCCATCCTCAAACTGATGGTCAGTCAGAAAGAGTTATTCAGGTACTTGAAGATATGCTTAGATGTTGTGTATTGGAATTTCAAGGTAGTTGGGAGAAATATTTGCTGTTAATAGATTTTGCCTATAATAATAATTATCAATTGAGTTTGAAGATGGCACCTTATGAAGCTTTGTATGGACGTAAATGCCACACACCTTTGTATTAGATAGAGCTTAGGGAAAATCAGATTTATGGGGTTGATCTAGTCAAAGAAATAGAAGAGAAAGTAAAAGTCATCAGAGATTGCTTGAAAGTAGCTTCAGATAGGCAGAAATCCTATGCAGATTTGAAAAGAAAAGAAATTGAATTTCAAGTTGGTGATAGGGTATTCTTGAAAGTATCCCCTTGGAAGAAAGTTCTCAGATTTGGCAAGAAAGGCAAATTTAGTCCCCGTTTTATTGGACCGTTTGAGGTGATCGAGAGAGTTGGGCCATTGGCATATCGGTTAGCTTTGCCGACTGAGTTAGAGAAGATTCATAATGTGTTTCATGTTTCTATGCTACGTCGTTTTCATTCAAATCCATCGCATGTGATTTCACAAACAGAGGTTGAGATTCAACCAGATATGACTTACGGTGAGAAACCGGTAAAAATTCTAGCTCAGGAGGTTAAGCAATTAAGGAACAGAAGTATTGCACTTGTGAAAGTATTATGGAATAGGCATGGGATAGAGGAGGCTACATGGTAAAAATAGCACCCAAATCTCTTTACAGGTAAGATTTTTAGGGACGAATATAGTACCTAAATCTCTTTACAGGTAAGATTTTTGGGGACGAATATCCCTAAAGGGGGGAGAAATGTAACATCCAGAAATAGGGCCTAAACGGAAGAATCGTTGCGAAACCATGAATCCGAGCTATAAAAGTTTATTACGATTAATTATTATGATTTACCGAGTGATTAAATACATGTGTTGAAGTATTGATAAGAAAATTTATTGATTTCATGCTTAAATTGCCTATTAGGACTTGTTTGCAAAAGTTGCTAAATAATGGTTCTAATTTATAGAGTACTTGATTGAAATGGGGGTTTGAAGTAGGAGTCCTTAAATGGTAATTAGACCATTATATTTTCATGGAAAAAAATGGACATATATAGGTAGAAAGAACCAAAGTTTTTAATGAAGGGTAATTTAGTCATTTGGTAATAAAAGAAATTAAAAAGGGAAAAAGATGGCAAAATATGCTCATCTTCTTCATTAGGTCGAATTTTCAAGTGTTCACGATAGCTAGGGTCTGTTTCAAGCTTCCAAGCTCCATAGTAAGTGATTCCAAGCCCCGTTTTTAATGTTCTTTACATTTTTGAAGCCCCGATAGCTCGGTTTAGCTTATTCTATCAATAATTCATGCTAGGGTTCATATTTGCAAAAATACCCGTATGTGAAATGTGTCTATTTTGATGTTTTATGATAGAATATGAAGTCTGAAATTACGTTAAACAACTTTTGCTAAGTAATTTTAAGTGAAAACGAGTAAAATGGCTTAATCGGTAAAAAAACCTAATGTTCATAAGTACATGTTAGAGTGAGAATTTGATGTTGTCATACAAGGGAAAAATGATCAGCATGTCAAAAAAACATAAGAATAATGGATAAAGTATAATTTTAGAGCTTTGGGACAAATGTGTAAATATGTAAAAGTTAAGGGGCAAATTGTAATTTTTCCAAAGTTAGACTTAAGGACTATTTTGATAAATGTGAGTATTAAATAAGCTAAATTTGCTATTATATATCAAGAAGAATGAAATCCGGAGTTAGATCGGGGAAAGAAAAAGATAGTGGACTAAATCGATATAGTTTATCATATTTTGTTTCGAGGTAAGTTTGTGGTAAATAAATACAATATTCTATTATTTTACATTTGATACTATTAAATTCCAGCATTTACATATTTATTCTATAAATTTATCATTTAAAGACTCAAGCATGAATTGACGAAGAAGCAATCTCAGAATGTCCCGGTTGAACCTTAGGAATGTGTAGGATACAAATGTCATGACATTAGGGTTTAAGGAAATCATGTAAGACCATGTCAAGACATGGCATTGATAAGTTACTATAAGGCAAAGGTCCCATGTAAGACCATGCCAAGGCATGGCATTGGTGAGTTCATAAGGCAAGGATATCACGTAAGACCATGTCAAGACATGGAAATGGTTAAGTTTCACAAGGAAAGGTACCTGCGTATCCTTAGTATTCCAAGTGGTTCAACGGGAAAATTTTTAAGAGTATACCAAAGGAAAAGAAAGACAAGTTCAAGCTAAAAAGGTACAGGTAAGAATTTAAGACTTAAATATATTAAGTTAAAGGCTTAAATAATTTTGGTAAGAAAAGAATATGATAATGCATTAAGAATGTTATTATTTATTTACATGCAAACTTACTAAGCTTAACGCTTACTCCCATTCCTTTCTTTCTTTTCATAGTTTTACAAGCCAACTCAAGGATCGTAAGGACGTCGGAGATCGTTACACACTATCAAAGGATTATATTGGCATTTTGTGACTCGAATGTTTTAAGTTATGGCATGTATAGGGACTTAGCCATTTTGTGTGTATGACCTTATGATATGGCTTAATATTGGCTTGTAAATGTTTGGTAATGATTATCTATTAAAATGGTTAATTAAGAAGATGTTTTGGATGTTATGTAATGCCTAGTTGATAGTTATTTTAAGAAATTATATAATTATATGCAGGGGAACAGTTTGGACAACAATAGTGACGTGATTTTGAAAAATCACCAAAAATAGTAGAAATGGAATTAGGTTGTGCATGAGATATGGAATTAAAGCTTATTGATTTTTTTTTTATATAAAGAAAATAGTATAGGAAAAAGAATTGTATATTATGAGATAATTGATTTTTAGTGAAGAGAGGTCAGAACTATTGAACTATATAACAGGGGAGACTTTAACTAATAAATTGTACTAATTGGCCCCACCAAAAATTCTGGAAAAATTATATTAAGAAGATATATGAGTCTAGTTTCAAGAAAAATTTATGGATCTATATTTTGAGTTTCATAACTCGAGTTGTAGTTAATTTAGTGAACATGATGCAGATGGACAGTTTGAATTTTTATGCCCTGATCTAGTAAGTTAAGTCTAGTAATGCCTCGTGCTCGACTCCGGCAACGGTCTCGGGTAAGGGGTGTTACATCCATGGCCCAAGTCTCAGTCACTGAACATTACCTGAAAGGGATAAGGAAAAACGGGGTGAGTTACTAGAACTCAGTGTATAGCCCCCCTTACCGTTGTCCACTGGGTTTGAATCCCATTTAGCAATATTTTGGGCCTAAGCCCATTTACAATGTAATGTATCAATTATATCATGTGAATGTAATGCAATTCCCAAACCAATCCTAATAATCCATCCACTACACACCACCCGTACCAACCAACACACCTGTGGGGATCAAGTCGACCCACCCCGCCAACACACCAATCGCAGGCATTATGCCATTTATAACAAATTTAATTGTAGCCAAGCCACCAGAATCACAAAGTATCATATTATCAAACATATTTGTGGCAGTGCCATCGGAATTTCTTCTCTTCAACATTTTCCCAACCCATGAAAAATCATGTAAATGCATCGTACTTAACAATTTATGATATTTACAAGTATAGCAACATTAATTAATTCAGAGGTTCATTACCGAAAATTTGGCCCATTAATACTTTGAAAATCGGCCGGCCCATTAAGAAATATAACAAATCAGCCCATTAAGGAAATATAACAATTTGGCCCATTAAGCAATATAACAATTTAGCCCATTAAGCATTATAACAAATCGGCCCATTAAGGTAATTTGGCCCATTAACCAATATAACAATTCAGCCCATTAAGAGCATTTTCATAATTCGCAAAATGATATTACCGATTTTGTCAATTTTATCAAAATAGTGTATCTTAGGCCAATTTTTCCGGTTTACGGCCTATTATGATTTTAGTCATAGCGATTTATTTCCAATATGATATAAATCTTAAAACCCATAAAAAACAGTGTGAGATTACACACCTGATTACGTAAGCACTAAGCCTTCTTGCTCGTCGACACCTAAGATATCGTAACACTCGATTAATTGACATGCGTGATTTTAATAATCAAACTCTAAAATAAACGATCTAAAGTGTTTACCCTCAGAATCGTGAACGACTATGATTTGTCAATTTTCCCCAGATGATGGTCCACAACCCGGTGGAAAATCTCGAACCGCCGAAACTGCCCTTCGTTTGAATTTAGGAGTAGGGATCGCAAATCAGCTCCTTTTACGATCTCCAATCACTATCCCTTTCGATTCGATATTGCTTGTCTCTATTGAAAACAAATTTTAGTCAAAACTAATGTTACGTTGATATAAATGATTAATTAAGGGAAAGGTCAGCTTACCACTAGAATTGGATGATCATAAGTTGATAGATCGAGCGATTTAGTCCCTAAAACATAAAGTCGATTATTTCAAATTATTAATCCTTAAGCAATCAATCGAATATTGAGTACTATCAAAAATCCGTAACGAATTCTTACCGTATCGATATTGGATCTGATGTTCATAGCTCAACTTAAGACTAGAGTGATGTTCGGCCTCCCACTAGAATACTACAAAAGGGAAAAGCGATCTCGTTTGAGAGAGTAAAATAAAATGATGGTCTCAGTCAAAATGACCATCCCAAACCAAGGCATAATTTCGGCATTAATAGGAAGAAAATAAAATGTTTGAAAAGAACCACTTACCGATTAATCAAAGGAGTGAGTGATAACTCGAATGAGAAAGAAAGAATAATGAAGAGATGAAAGGTTTCGATTATAGAGGAAAATTGACAATGATATTCGGCTATGGAGGGTATGGATTTGAGAAGAAGAAGAAAGGGTTGGAAAATTTTGTAAAAAGGAAAAGAAAGATGAAAAGGTGTGTGTTTATGAGGATTTAGTTTTTCCAAAGGATAAAGAGTGAACAATTTGATCCCAATGGCTTAGGTACATTCGGTAACAAGAAGAAATGAAGAAAAATTGCTCACTAGCAACTTGGACTTTCGGCATGAAGAAGAAGAATTTGGAGAAAATGACACAATTTGAGACTAAAGAAATTTTTGGTCAAAACAAACACTTAGGTTTTTACCAAAAGGCAAAGAAAAAATTTGGGTATACCCCCTATACCAAACCATCCATATCCTTGACAATAATGGTCAAAAATTGGCCAACCAAACTTTCCATAACACTCTCCTCTTTTTGTGCCAACATGTTCCCTATACTTTCCCCTTTCTTTTGATTTCTTTCCCCACCTTTATCCTTTCCTATTTCCCTTAGCCATCTTGCCAAAATAAAAGTCCACCTTGCCTTATTTACTTTCTTGGCCGATACTTAGGGGAAGAATACAAAAATAATAGTCAATATTTGCACATTATGGGATTTGAACCTCCTCCCTCAAAGTACTTCATGTGGCACCATATCCTTCTTACCAATTGCTCATTTATGCTAGTAATTTACTCATTTATTTCCATAAGCTTTGAGGTTACTTACTATATCTCCTTAAAGTGCTAAATGCCAAAATTTTAACTAGAACCAAATAAACCCCGAGCCTTCTCAGGACCACCTAAATATACATAATTAATAATTTAACTAGCTTAACACCAGAAATAATGCAGCACATAAAATTCCAAATTTTAGGATGTTACCCTGAAAGTGTATTTGATCCACTTCCTGCAACTTCAGGAAGATAAGGTCTTCTTTTTTCAGTCTACTCCACTTCAACTTCAAGGAGATAAGACTGAAAGTGTGTTTGATCCACTTCCTGCAACTTTAGGAATATAAGATCTACAAATTCACTTGCTACACCGTCCGCTAAGGGACATGTCCGGTAGACTCGGTTTATTATGTTTATGTCATATGACTAATATGCTATGGTTAGAATGAATCAAATGCTTCTAGCTACATGTAAAATGTCATGAAGATGATTCCTTTTAAAGGTTAGGATTAAGACGTAATGATTGGAATAAATCAAATGCTCCTAATGAAATTTGCTATGATACAAAAATGCTATGAGTATGATTCCTACTTTAGGTGTTTTCACTCATTTGTTCTTCATTCCTGTTCATCAATCATGTTCTGCTCAACAAGCTTGCCCCAATGTAATTTCTGAGCCAATCTCTGCTTGAATCTTGAGAACACAAGGTTGGTACCATGCTACCATAATTGAAACTTTTTCAATCTGGCACATCTAAAATTTTCTAGGTATAGGGTTTATTTCAACCCATTCTACCATAATTCAGGGTTTCTTAGTTCGTCATACCATTCCCCAAATGTTATGACCTGATGACATCACCTACTTTTATCACATCAACTCATTGTTTTGTCCTTTTATCATTTGGACAAAGAATTCAGAGAAATGATCTTTAACCAGACTCTTCTTTCTCAATTATTCTTATGCGCATGGAAATTCTAAACAATTGTCCTGTTTTGGTTCCTTGTCTTATCTAGAAATTTCCAAAGTAATATGTAGAACTTCTTTTTTGAAATTATTAGTTCATCAATCATTATTTCAATGCAACACATTTATGAATAATGGGTAACAAATAAATTGATCTCAAAAAGAGTTGAAATTGAATAAATTATTAGAAATATAAAGAAAATTAACTGAGAACATATCTTTGAGAAGAAAAAGAATCCCAAGATAGTAAAATGAATAGGAAAAAAATCAGATGCTCTAGATATCGCCGATTGAGCTTCTATATACAAACTTTATGAAGACTGTCTTGAGTTCGACATGTGTTTAGAAGACCCAAAGTACTTTGTTGATGCCTCGATATGAAACATTCTTCATTTCAATTTTGATTCAAGTGTAGCAAGATGACTGCTTGTCCATTTAGAATTTGATCCACCCATTTCAAGTTTTCAACTCAAAACCCCTTTGGTCTCAAGGCACCCTTTGCGGGTTTGTACCTTGGCCTCTCTATTTTTCACTTTTTTTTAAGAAACTCAAAGCGCCCTTTGCGGGTTTTCACTTTGACCTCTTCTCCGTTTCAAGCAAAATACTTTTTGACTGAGTCAGAGTTCATAGGGTTGGGTAAAATTTTCCCATCCATCTCGGTCAAGATCAGTGCCCCTCCTAAAAAAGTTTTCTTTACCAAATATGATCCTTCCCAATTCGGCATCCATTTTCCTATGAAATTATTTTGTATGGGAAGGATGTTTTTCAATACAAGGTCCCCCTTATGAAACTCTCTTAGGCAAACTTTCTTATCATAGGCTCGCATCATTCATTTTTGGTACATCTGACTGTGATGAATAGCCCTTAGCCTCTTTTCTTCAATCAAGTTCAGCTGATTGAATCCATTCAGCCTCATCCACCTTTATTTCTGACAAAACTCGAAGAGAGGGTATTTCCACTTCAATAGGTAGAACTGCCTCCATTCCATAGACTAACGAGAAAGGAGTTGCCCAGTAGAGGTTCTGACAGATGTCCGATAAGCATAGAGTGCAAACGATAGTTTCTCATGCCAATCCTTATAAGTCTCAGTCATCTTCCCTACTATCTTCTTGATGTTTTTGTTAGCCGCTTCCACTGCCCCGTTCATTTTTTGATGATATGGAGACGAGTTGTGGTGTTTGATCCCAAATTGACTACAAACCTCTACTATCATACTATTGTTCAAATTCAGTGCATCGTCTGATATGATCCTCTCGGGCATTCCATATCGGCAAATAATCTCCTTCTTCAAGAACTGACTGATCGCTGACTTAGTGATGCTAGTATAAGAAGTAGCTTCTACCTATTTCGTGAAGTAGTCAATTACCACGAAGATGAATCGATGTTCATTCGAAGCCTTCGATGAGATTGGTCCAATAACATCCATGCCTCACATGGAAAAAGGCCATGGGAAAGTCATAACATGCAAAGGTGACAGAGGCACATGAATTTTGTCTCCATAAATCTGGCATTTATGACATTTCTTAGTATAGTTGATACAATCCACTTCAATGGTGGACCAATAATATCCAAATCTCATTATCTGTCTAGAATCCATTAGCATAAGTTCCACAAATGCCCTCATGAACTTCTTTTAGGATTTTCCTAGCTTCAACGGCATCAACGCATCTTAATAGTACTTGATCTTTTCTCTTTTTGTACAAGATGTCCCCATCTAAAACACAGTTAGAGGTCAATCTTCTTAATGTCCTTTTCTCATACTCAGTTGCGTGCTTCGGGTATTCACGATTTTTTACGTATCATAATACATCCTGATACCAAGGATGATCATTTTTTTCCTCCTCTTCCACAATATAATAGTGAGCTGGGACTTCAAAGATACTCATCTGAATAGGTCTCATATCCTCTGGTCTGTTTACTTTGATCATAGAAGCTAGGGTTGCCAAGGCATCTGACATCTGGTTTTCATCGCGCGGGAGATAATTGAAAGTAATGTCATCAAACTCCTCAATCAATCCCAGAACTATTTTTCGGTAATCAATTAGTTTGGGATCTCTTGTCTCCCATTCTCCTTTAAACTGGTAGATTACTAGGGCAGAATCTCCATATACGTCTAGCACTCTGATTTTACGCTCTAAGGCTACTCGAATTCCCATGATGTAGCTTCAAATTTCAACTTATTATGTGAATGGATAATAATCCAACTTGGGTGAATGGATAAGATTGCCCCTAGGGATTTCCCAAGATTGCCCCCATCAAATTTAACTTCCATGGACAATCATCAAAGTTTAACTTCCATGGACAATCTTCAGTATTTGCCACATACATCAGCTCTTCATTTGGGAAATCAAAACTTAAAGGTTCATAATCCTCCAAAGCTCTGCTAGCCAAAAATTTTGCTACTGCACTCCCTTTTATAGCATTTTAGCTTACATAGACTATATCGAATTCAGGCAGCAAAATTTTCCATCATCATATACTTGTATAAAACCAGCATCAAACTGTTTCTAGACCTCTTCTTTTATTTTCAACACTACATTAGGCCTTATCCTTCATAGCTTTTACTGAACTAGCTTGCACTCTTCTCTTATGGAAAGGTGATGTACTACAATGTCGGTACTTAAACCAGGCATATCTTGGTACGACCATGCAAAGACATCATTGAATTCCTGTAGTAACTCAACAAGGTCTTGTTTTGTCTCCTTAGCTATGCGCGTCCCAATTTTCACAACCTTTCCTTCCTCCAAGGCTATGTTTTCTACCTTTTCCTCATGGGGTAATATTTGGTTCTCCTCTTGCTTTACCATTCTTAACAGATCTGGAGATAAATCACAATCTCGGTCACCTTCAAAATCCTGAGATTCATCTAAACACATATCCTGCTCAAAATGGACCTCTGGATCTATATTATCGTTGCTCACATCATTGATATCTAGGGACCTGTGATGGGTACCAAAGAATGTACAAAGAACAAATGAATTCGAGGACAACTATTCACATGATGTGAATGAGAAATAAAAAATTTAGAATGAAACTAGAAAGTCAAAAGAATGAAATGAAAGAATATTTACTCAAGTTAATTATCAAAAATGTATTTTATTGAAATAATAATTTCTGGACATGAGCCTATTTCACAAAAGAAATCTTATTGTTCCTAGGCTAAAAAATAACAAGAGCATTCTGAATATTACTTTGTATAATCTCTAAAACCTACAGGAAGTTCCTCTGTAGTCTAATTGTTCAGAATGCTTCAAGGTTCATAAGGGCGAATGCCTAACAGGTTTCTTTGTTCGACTCCTTCCTCGTGTATGGCATTAACATGAGGACTTTCCAATAACCCTCTCTCAGGGTGAATTACCTCTTCGAATACAAAGGTCAGGGATATATGGGGGAATGTCATTGATTCCCACTAGACTTCTTCTCCATTCAACTCTGCCCTCCTTCTTTCTTATTTTTTCTCGATTTCCTTTCTTCTCTGTCTAGCGTCTGGCCTAAAACCCAAGCCAAAATGATCCCTCTTCTCTTTTAGCATCGACACTTGAACTTCCCTTTGGAGATGTCTACCCAGCCCTTTTCCTGGTAAGGCTCTTTTCCATACCATCATTTGTATGCCCAACCTCGTGGTCTTGGATATCTTGGGCACTGGAACTTCCTTTCCTTCCAAAATAAATGTTGCATTAACAAACCCTAAAAATTGGAAAGAACACTTAATGGCCTCCTCATTTGTCTCTACATAAGGCGCATCATTGGTGACAGTCGCTATGATGTCTTCCTCTACGTTTATAGTAACCAACCATCTATCTGTCACCAGCTTCAGTTTTTTATGAAGGGATGAAGGCACTGCCCCTACTGAATGAATCCAGGGCCTTCCTAGCAAGTAATTGTATGAGGGCTTGATATCCATTACCAGAAAACCCACTTCATACGTGTTTTGCCCAATCTGTAATGGTATATCGATTCTTCCCATCACTCTTCTCTCGATGCCATCAAATGCTCTCACTATGTTCTGGCATGTCTTCACGTGAGAACTGTCTATTAGCAACCTCTTCAGTATCGACAACGGTAAGACATTCATTGTCAATTAGCACACTCGGTAGAGTATATCCCTTACAATGAGTAGTTATGTGTAGGGCCTTAGTCAATCCCATACCCCTAGGTAGAAATTCATCGTCACTGAAGGAAATAAAGTTATCAACACTTATGTTACTGACCAAACTGTCAAGTTTATTAACAGATATATCTTTAGTAACGTAATTCTCGTTTAGCACTTTCATCAAAGCCTCATGATGTACATTCAAACTTAAAAGTAAGGCTAGCACTAATATGAGAGCCGGTTTCTTGCACAGCTGCTCTACCACACTGTATTCACTATGCTTTAGGAATTTTAAAAACTCTTTAGCCTCTTTTTCCTTTACAGGTACGTTGATAAGGGTATCAAGTCCTTTCTCTAGTTCAACTGGCACATTTTTTGACCTTGCTGGTTCTATTCTGATGTTTATCGAGTCGTAATGCCTCCCACTTCGTGTGTAGAATCCCTCATTTTGGACCTCCATAAAAGTGCTAGCTGAGTTTTCTACTCCCAGTTTCGTTATGTAACAATTGTAATTCCATGGTACCATCTTGTTATCCTTGTAAGGAAAGGACACAGGTCTTTGGATTACAACTTTAGAAGCGACTTGTGCTCTGCCTTCTATATTCCTCGGTCGGGAAATAATGATCCTCGGATAATTGACTTTTTAATTTATCAATTCTCCTTCAGTTGCGTGTATGTTTCCTTCCTCTGAGCCTTCTTCATAAAAATCCAATTCTTTATTATCCATAAGGCTCTGTATCAGGACTCTAAACTCAATACACTCTTGCATCTCATATCCTTCAGCTTCATGGAACTCACAATAGTTCCTTTGTTCTTTGCTTCCTTCCTCGAGACTTGATTTTATCATTCCCTTTCTTACCATTTCCTTCCCCACAATCTTCAACGGAGTTCTTACTTCTAAGACATCTTCCTTAGTATTCCTCATGTCATTTTCCCTAATCGCATTTATCCTCTTGTCTCCGTGATTGGGTAATGGGTTCTCCGCATTGGGTGTATCATCAAACTTGACAATCCCCAACTTGATGAGCCTTTCAACTACCTTTTTGAAGGCAGTGCAATTTTTTATCAAATGTCCTGATACTCCCACATGGTAATCACACTGAACGTTGGAGTCATACCATTTAGGATTTGGGGGCTACAGTGGTTGTAGAAATATGGGGACACTACTTGTGCATCGAATAAACTTTGATATAGCTCCTTATATGTCATTGGGATTAGCGTAAATTAGAGCTTTTCAGCATTTTGTCTGGGGCCTGATTCTTGTCTTATCGCCTTGTTCCCCAACAGTAACTACTTTTGGCTGGCTAACAGTGACTGCTTTTGAGTACCTTTTGCTGTATGTACTCGTATTGTTCACCTCCTTGTCCTTTTTTCTAGGAGCAGCTCTTCTAGTACTTTCTCCTACTTCAAATTTACCACCCCTTATAGCGTTTTCTATCATTTCACCTGCCATCACTATATCTGTGAAGCTTTTGGTGGTGCTTCCTATCATATGGGTGATAAAAGGTTCCTTTAAGGTGTTGATAAACAACATAGTGGTTTCCTTTTCCAAGAGAGGTGGTTGAACTTGCATAGAAACTTCCCTCCATCTTTGTGGGTATTGCCTGAAACTTTCATTCGATTTCTTTTCCATGTTTTGCAACATGATTCTATTAGGCATCATGTTTGTGACATGATTATATTGATTCATGAAGGCTTGAGCTAAGTCTCTCCACAAGCTAATATTAACACGGCTAAGTTGATTGTACCACCTAGACGCTGCTCCCGTCAAACTGCCTTGGAAACTATGAATCAAAAGTTGATCATTGTTCACATAACTAGTCATCCATCTACAAAACATAGTCATGTAGGCTTCAGGGCAACTATTTCCATTGTACTTCTCAAATTTTAGCATCTTGAATTTATGAGGAAGCACCAGATCTGGAACCAAACTCAAGTCCTTCGCATCAATACCATGATGATGATCGGCATTTTCTAGAGCCTTGAACTTTTCCTCTAACCATGTACAGCGATCCTCTAACTGTCTTGAGGCGTCAGCTCTTATCACTTCCCTCTCTGCTATATCCAAATCAGGGATAATGGGGTTAGCAGGGTTATCTCATAGGTTGGATCCTAAGCCTATTTGGAAGTTTATGGGTGGTCTGGTATCAGTTTGCCCCTGTTGAGGCCTAATTGTAACAGATGGCCCCTGAGGATACTCTTTAGGTTATGCTGGCGCATGTGGTGGGGTAAAACCCAGGGGATTGCCTTTGCTCTCTTCTCCAGTAATAGCCATGAGACCCTTTCCTTTGTCCATCATACCGCCCATCATTTGGGCCATTTGAGCCATCATGTTCCTTTGAGCCTCCAACATCTAGTCCCTCATCTCTTGTTGGAGTTTTGCCATTTTCTCTTGCATCTGGTCTTGCATGTCTCTTTGGAATTGTTCCAATCTTTGATCCATTTTCTTCGATTTGGCACGTGTACCGTAAGGATGTTCATCTTCTAGATTTTCCTTCCCTTTTTCTTTCTCCCCCTTTCTGTTATAATTTCAACTAATTAGACTCTCTCTATGGACTTAAATGCATATGATATGATGTAATGCAAATGCATGAATGCAAAGAGGCATCGATTCTGATTCAACTTCACTTTAGAAAAAATTATTAGAAAACAAAATCATTTACATAAAACAGATTACAAATATGCTTTTGCCCTAAGTCCTAAGGTTTTAATTTTTCCAAACAAAGAAGTTAACTCTTGACTACGATCCAACTGTAGCTCATATTTCATGCTCAATACATCAGCCTGTGCTACCAAAGTCTGTAGGTGATCAGCTACCTCTCGAATCTGAACTATAGCTTCACCCATGAGGTAATCCCGACTCCTAACTTGATCTTGAGAATGGTGAAGCTCCTCTTTCCAATGCCCTTCTCTAGTTTCAAGAAGCTCAATCCAGAGTTCACAACTTTGCAATGCTGCTTCCAACTCTTCGATTCTACCATTCATTTCTTCGATCTTGTTCAAGCTTGACTTTAACTCGATCATGAAATTACGACTTCGATGGTGATGAAGAGGCCGTCTTAGTTCAGCCACTCTAGCTTTTAATTTTTCTTTTTCACTTTGACTTTCTGACAAACCCTGCTCTAAGACCTCATTTTACGCTTGCATTTCTTGAAATTTCCACTTCTAGTAGTTAGCTTTGGCTTTTTGTTCTTGCACCTCTTGTTGCCACTGTTTCGAAGACTTCCCTAATCCAGCATTCTTCATCGATAGACGCATCTTCTTATATTCAGCCTTCAAACTATCTCGATCTTCCTCAATCTTCCTTTTCTCCTTTCTTACTTTCTTAGCTTCTGATTTCTAAACATCCGCATTTAGCCTCAAGTACATCTTTTCTTCTTCTAACTTTTCTATCTTCTTTCCGATCTCTAAACTTTGTCTCTCGAAGTCCTGCTTTATAATATCTAACTCTGATGGGACCACTTGTAAATACTCCTTCATCGATTGAACACCCTTCAAACTTGGTCTAGGGATGTTATCATTGATCCTCTTGCCCGACCACTCTTTATATTCTAGGGTCGTTGTCGACCCTCCAGACAATATCTTCATACGGCAAACCTGCTTCTAAGCCTCAAAAATGTCTCAAATCCTTTTCTTATAATTATCCCCCTTATACGAGAATTCACTTTGAGCTAACCCATATGTCGTTGGTATGAACTGTCTTGCTTTGTATTGCTTTAGAACGAGCAGCTGTGCATATCCAACAACTCATCATACTCCAGGCAAAGGTACCTAATCAAAATTTTTGCACCGATAAAGGACTTCGACAGGAACTATCCAAGGGGCTTTCCACTCAACATCTTCCTCTCGGAGATTTTAAAGAATGTCCCTCCATCTTTCCTCTGATATGTCGTCTCTCCTTTCGTAGTTGTGGCTTCCTTTAAGGGAGAATAACTTTCAGAGAACACTCGGTAAGAAACCTTGTCAACCTTCCAAAAATGGCTGTGAAACCAAACCATTACTAACTATGCGCATCTAATGAACCTCCCTTCACCAACTCCCCGACATGCATTCAAAGATCTGAAGTCTCAGCTAATATCGCAAGTACAGGCGAGACTCCTTTGTTAAGTCGATCGAATAAATTAGTCACTACTTCACCTATATGCCTTAGAGCTTTGGGGAAGATTACCAAACCATAAATACATAAGGCGAAGACGTCGATCTTCTTCTTTTCATCTGGATGTGCTAGGATTAAGTCTCTCAGACTCACCCAGGGTATGCATTAACCTTCATCTTTCTCTTGGATTCTAGCTATAACCCACTATTCACTCATCCCTGTGATACTCATCAACTTCTTCACAAAAGTTGGAACATTGGTAGTCCTAAAATAAGCTTTACCAACTTGGAACCTCGAACAGCGAAGCAAGGTCGTATATTCTTCTAGCGTGGGCACTAGATCTACTTCCCCAAAAGTGAAACAGCTATAAGCAGAGTTCTAAAACTAAGTCATAGATGCTTATCTACCTTAATGTCAAGCAAGTAAGGTAGATCGCCATAATTAAGATAAAACATCGGCTTTGACTCATCGTCCCACTGGGTCCATATCCCTTTCAACTCTTGGAACTTATTCTGTGTAGTAATAATACGAGTAAAATCTCATAGTTTAGATACATACCCATTAGTTAAGTTATTCCCTTTCTCCGATTGCATTTGCTCTGACCATGTGCGAACAGCTGCATTGTCTCCCACTTTATCAAGGAACTCGTTCTCCATAACCAGCTTTCTAACTTAGAAACTGACCGTGAATCGATACCTCTAAAAATATGAAATGACATTCACAAAAATGAAACACAACGAGTTAGTACCACATAATAAAATATAAAGCAAGTGATAAACGCAGGTAACTACTAAAGTTTGGCATAGCTCTACTTAAGGTGGGTTCTTAGGGTTTACTATATGCGGTTTAGTTCTAAAGTTGAGGTACCTAAACTAGTAAATTACTCGATCCTCACCCATTATAGGCTCATACGGACCGAGTTCAGTTCAGGGGAATACATTTCCCTATGACCATGTGGAAGTGAAAACTTCATGAAAACATAGGTACAAATGTATTCCGGAAGCAGTCCACTAGCCCATGCGGAGGTGAAAACCTCACGAAGGCATAGCTTCTTACTCCCACTTAAGGGTATGACCACGACAGTCATGTAGTGCAATGCAAAGAAATATATTTTAAAATCACATAAAAGGATCATGCTTTTTTTTTTTAAAAAAAATAAATCAAAATTTTAAATTCGAACAAAAGGACATGAAATTATCGATTTTATGGCTTGACTCTCTTATTTGTCCCCAGTGGAGTCGCCAACATGTCGAAACCATTTTAAAAGTTTTTGAAAAAATGGGGTCGACTTTAAAAAAACCGAAAATGGGAGTCGCCGCCAATCCCTTTTTATTTATGTGTGATTGGATCACCTTGCAAAACATTTTATTTCAAAACATTCAATTTTGGTCCACGAAAAACAAAAAAAGGGGTTCGGGAATCGGTTACATATGAGGAAGGGTTAACACCCTCATAATGCCCAAAATAAATTGGTACCTAATCGATAAAATTATGTCCAAATGTTGAAAATTTAATAAAAAATTGAAATATGATTTTTTTTTAAAAAACTTGAACAATTGGATTTAAAATATGAGATTTCTTTGTTCTGAAAGAATATAAACATCACATCCAGCACATTAGGATACAATATTTTTAAACCCTCGTAACTAAAATCATCTCATGATTTACAAAACTTTATTAAAAGGATATTTAGATATTTAGTCAAACGGAAAATCGAAACACAGACGTTAGGGAACTATTTCCTAATTCCTAAATACCAAAATATTGCCTTATTTTAAAAAAATATTTAGATGAAATATAGTAATTTTTCAAAATTTATTCTATTCTAAACGATAATTCATAAGAAAATATCATATATATATATATATATATATATATATATATATATATTTAATAAATAAAAATAAAAATAACTACATGGAGGCGTTATAAATAAATGAAAGAGCATGAATAAATAGAATATATTAAGCAACAATGACAAATTAATAAATACATACATACATATATATATATATATATATATATATGACAATTTCTCATGTAACATAAAAATTTTAGGTAATGATATATACCAAATAAAATAAAATATATATTTTAAGAAAATAAAATACATTTTAAAATAAATAAATGATAAAAACATTTTTACAATAATTTAATACAAAATTATATATTTATTATAAATAATATAAACAATATATATTATATAATATACAAAATTTATAAAGCCAAAATGATTTTATATAATGTAATATAATAATATATAAAACTTTTAAAATATGTAATCCGATAACAAATATACAAATTCTAAAATAATATTAATTTGGATGAAATTAAAACGAATAAGATAATAAATAGTAGTAATTTAATATATATATATATATATAAAGATCATAAAAATAATATATGAATTTATACTATTAATAAAATTAATATAATAAAAAATATAACATATTGGTACAATAAAATAATTTAATATAATATTATGATAATTTAAAAATAAAAAAATAAAAAAAGATTAAATTAAAAGGTGCATTACAATGTAGGGCCTAAAAACGAATTGTTTTATAAAATAGTCCGAGGGACTAAATTGAAGCAAAATATAAGTTTATGGGTTAATTTAAAAATAAAGAAAATATTAATTTGGATGAAATTAAAACGAATAAGATTGTAAAAGGACTAAAGTCATAAATTTCCCTTTTTTATAAAACACGCGGATCCTTCCGGGTTTTCGGGTCAACGCACGGATCCTCTTTCTAAACGACGTCGTTTTATGCTTAATGCATTAAGCAGAAACGATGTCGTTTTCATAACCCTATTTAAATCTATTTTAATTAAAAAAAAACTCATTTCTAAACTGTTTTAAAATTTTTTGAAAATTCTCTGAAGCCCTCTCTCCTCTGTCCAGAACTCGACCGTCGGACTCGTGAGCCACTCACCGCACGCGCCTCACGCGCTATCGTGTATGGCGGTGCACAGGTAAAATCTTCTCCTCCCTTATTTTTTAAACTGTTTTTCCATGCACGAATATATATAAAAAAAAAGAATGAAATATAAAAAAAAATCACCTTTGCAAAAATTTCTCTGTATTTTTATTTTGGTATCTTTTGATTTCTATCTTTGTATTTTTTCTCTCTGTATATCGTGAATATTTGAGTATTCTTTTTTCTCTGTATATCTGTCTGTCGGTTTACAGGTTTTATAAGGCTTTTATAGCCTTCGAAACAAAAGAAAAGAAAAAAGAAAAAAATGTTGCCAAATCTCGTCCAAATTCGCTGCTGTTATTTCTTTCCTTTTTGCAAGTAGAGGCATTGATCTTGGTGGCAGGGTGATTCGAGCGCGATCGAAGGTTGGGCGAGGCTGCGGCGCAAAGGCTGGGGTGCAGTGGCGCGACAATTGGGTTCCTGCCATTGGGGCATGAAGACATGCGACACCTAGGGTTTTAGAAACCCTAGGCCACTGAAAATTGTTAAGCAACCGGCCTTTTTTGGACCACGAGTATTTTGGGTCCTGTCTGGGTAGTCTGTTAGGTCTGGGTTAATGGGTCACAGGTGAGTTTAACTGGGCTTTGTCTGTAATGAATTGCGTTTGGGAAATGGGTTGGACCCCTTTTAATTGTAAATGGACTGTAAAGAAGAAAAACTGTTTATTCAGTTTTATTATTTTATTTTTTGGTTTTTTGAATGAAATGGGTCTGGGCGCAAATGGGCTTCTACACCCTAGACAAGGTATCTCCCCAATTAGACTTGATAGACAACACAATAGTTGATAAGTACTAAATCTAATATGTTTTAACGTCATAATGCATTTTTGGGTGACTATTTGATGATAATTGAATTTTATGCTTCTAGTCCTTTAATTTCATGTTTTTATGCTTAATAGAGCACTTGGGAGCAAAAAGAGCAAAACCCGATGATGAATTTTATCTTTTGATTTTTATTTTACACAATAAATACTTAGTTTATTATTCTTAATTATGTGTGCTTAAGTCTTGGTTTAATATTTCTCAATTATTGATCTATGTTGCATGTGTTTAAATCAAATAAGGAATAGACCATGTTTAAGAGTAAATCTTGCGTAATTGTGTGGAGTTGCATGCAATCATAGAAATAGGACGACATAAATCTACCAGATTAGAGTCAAATCTAATACGGGAATCCATAGATCGAGTTAATGCAATAACTACGGGAATCTATAGATCGAGTTAATGCAAAATTTCAATTAAACAACCTAAAGTCAGTTGCTCTTACTCTTAAAAGAGATACTTGCATAATTTAGGGATTTTTATGAATTAAGTTACTAAGTAAAGAAATTGCGCAATTTAGATTGGTAGTGATAGATGAAACTATGTGAATTCTTTCCTAGGTATTGTTGTGCTTCTTGGTTTTTATCCGATTATTTTCCTGATTAGTTCCTTATCATGTTCATTAGCAATTAATTTAGTTAATTTTAGTTTTCAATCAATCACTCAAATTTATCGGTTAAATAATAGAAAGACGGTAATTATTAGTATTTTCAGTCTTCATGAGAACGATATCTTTGCTCATTGTAGCTATACTATTACTTGATAGGTACAATTACCTTAGTCAAATTTTTATTTAGTTCCATGGACATCAATAGTCCCTTGAATCAATTGCTCAAATTTTATTCCTCATACTATGGACCATTTAGATTACCTACTAATATAAGTTATCTTCTCGCATCATAATTCATCCCTATGATGCAACTTAATATTAGTTAAACCTTTAATAATTAATAAATCAATATTTGTTTTGTTCTTTTTGCTTTTTATGTAAAAATCGGTGAAAACAATTATACTAAATATAATAATTTTAACTATGAAATTTTATTAATCAATTTATTCAAAAGTTACAATCATGGTGACAAAATAATTAGACTAAGAGCACAAAATCTCAACAGTGATTTTATTAATATTTTTATTGAAAAGTATATTTTAAATTAAACCGATAAGTGTCTTTTACCATAATAATGATGATTTATTTATGATGATAATAATGATAAAATTATTATTTGGCACATTAATGTTGGAGCTTTCTAATTCTATAAGTAGGGTTGATTAATAATTGTGTGCCTCTTTTATCTTATGATTTTAAATCTCAAATAAAAATGTCATTTCTTTTAATTTCCTTGTGTAAATAAAAATTTCTACGATTAATATACTAGATAATTATTGATAACCTATATTATATATTAAATTTTAATTAAGTTGATATTGCATGTCAACTTAACACCAATTCTGTTAAGTAATGATTAAAATGATATTGCTCTATAAAATAAATTATATTGTTATGAATGTATTTTTATCTTTTTATATCTTTTATATAAAAATAGAATATTTGAATCTAAAATATTATAGTTTTGAACATTTATACATTATCATTTTAACCAAAATTATTTTTATAATCAATTTTATAAATATATTTATTACTTGTAATTAATTATAAATAAATATCTGTATATATTACTTTAACGTTTTAAATGGAACTTTTCTCTTTTGGTGTCTTTAAAAAGCACATAAGTTTATTTGGCTTTACTGTCAGATGTAATTGTAAATGGAACTTTTCTCTAATAGTAAATTTTGCTAGAATAAGTTAAATTAATCTCATCTATTACTCCAATCAAATGTTAAAACATTTAATTATTTCAATTAAATATAAATATGTTACTACCCTATATAAAATAAAATATGTAAATTCATTTTTCCAATATAAGGCTGCACTCTGAAAATAGGAAAATAAATTATAAATACCTATATTCAAATTTTCAATTTATTTAGTGTTATTTTTAAGAATAAGAGTAAGCTACATCATTAGTCACTAAACTATCGATAAATTTTTGTTTTAGTTACATAACTAGAAAAAGTTAAAATTACGTCACTAAACTATTTGAAAGTTTTCATTTAAGTCACTTAACTATTCATAAGTTGTTATTTAATTCATTAGGTTGTTAAGTATTTAAAAATTAAAAAAAAAAGTTTAGTCTATAAGCTCTATGCAACGGTTTGATGATCGATATGGTGGATTAGTATCCATCGACGAGTAGAAAAATATATCTTAAATCTAAATTAATTTGACGATCAATGTTAGAGATCAGATAAAAAAGTTGTTTCGATTTTAATTCGGAGATTTATGACGTCCAAAGCTATTTCGTGAAAAAAAAACTAAACTATAGAAGAGAAAGGGAAGTGAGCTTTCGACTGGCACATGTAGTATGAATAGAGAAAGGCATATGATATTGATTTTAACAGACTAATAACTTAAATGTTTTTAGTAGTTTAACGAAAAAATTGTAATTTTTTTAATTAAATAACTAATGATGTAGTTTAAGCTAAGAATAATTATAAGTACAAATTAAACCAATTCTGAATTGAAAGTTTTGTAATTTTCCTATACAGCCTTTCTTACCAAAAAAGGACACATTAGGAGTATTATTTGAGATTCCTCCATACGAACTAATTCATGTTAAAACTTAAAATATAGATGACAAAATAAAGTGACATTTCTCTTTCGAGAAAACAAAAGTAAAATAAAAAAGTAGTGTTTGAAAACAGATTCTGTAGGTGGACATAAATCTAGTGAAATGAATGCAAAAAGATGTCAAATCCAATCACAATAATTTATCATGTTCATAGTGCCATTTTCTTTTTTCTGTTGAAGCTGCACAAATTTCACATTATTGGCAACATTATAACAAATATGGCTAAACCAAGGGAATCTCCCCCTCGTGGGTATAAATTGAAAGCCAATATGTACATATATACATACATGTGTGGGTACTAGCTAATTTTACACACACGTGAGGGTGTGGCAGTGGCCAAAGCAAGCAAGTAAGCATTTGTTTAAACATGGGGACAGTCACTGTTTTTGGTGTTCATCAATGGTTTCTTACCTTCGGGAAAAAGAAATTCATTTGGAAATATATTTAGTTTTGGAAAATGCTGTGAAATGCTATGCCATTTTCGCACTCTGGACTAGGAGATTTTAGATTTGGGTTCACTCTATCCATCTCAAATGTTTAAATATATATCCTATTTGTATTAAGTTATTTTTGACACACGGACTCATAAAATAAAAATTGAACAGGATGCACATAAATTGTACTACCAAATTAAACCTAAATATTTTCTTTAAATTTTATTGCTATGTATTTTATCTGTTTGGCATAAAAACGAGGTAAAATTTTAATTTATTGGGGTTTAAAGTCACCCATTAATAAAAAAACTTTTTTATCTCTATCGATCTTGATATTCAATAAGTTGATTACTCTTAAAAAACAAAACAATTTAATTTTTATTAATTTTAAAATGAGCAATTATAAACAATTAATTACAATGTTTATTTTTTTCCATCAAATTATCCTACTTTTGATTCCTATAATAACAAATATAACTTTCAATATTTACAATTTTTTTCATTTTCATATTGATTCTAAAAATTTAACAAATTTAAAGCTAGTTAGATATCAACAAATTTAAAATTGTGACTAAATTAACATAATATGTAAATGTTGAAACTTAAATTTATTAATTTTTTAAAAATTAAAACAAAATTGACAGATTTTATAAACTTTGAGCGCTATTACCAATCTAGAGTAAGGTAAACTGAAATAAGACACCATTCATATCATGTTATAGGAATTTGAAACAAATTTGTAAAGGCATTATTAGATACGCAAGTAATATTATATATTGAAGTCATCCCATCCCCATTTTTTTCCTTTTGAATTATAGTGCATACGTCACTCATATATACACACATTAAAGTACGGTTTTGTTTAAAAAACTGAAATAAGACATTATTAGTATATTTAAAATACTGACAGGAGACACAATTTTATATTTAAAAGATAAGCAGAGAAAAACTATTTGCAACATAAACTCCTTCCACCTTTTCAATTTTATAATTATTCTTAATGTAGAAATAAATAAATAAATAGTATTATCCAAATTAGTTCTTATATATATTCAATTATTTATGAAATTTTGTCTTATTTTTCTCTTTTATTAATAAAATTTTATTTTTATGAAACTAATATAAACATTTTAATATCTGTACTTAACATATAACTTGAATTAATTAATTGGCAATTTTATTATATTTAAATGTTAAAGTAATAAATATTAAAACTACATTTATTTTCTGACATCACATGTAAATGAAATTACAATTTGAGTAATATATATATTAAAAACAATATTTTGTAATTTTAAATAAATTAATGTTATTTTCTAATAGATAATGTTCACTAAAAAGAATAAATAATAAATGTTAACATTATTTTAACATTGTTCTATCACAATTTGATATTGGCATAATAACTTATTTGACCATCCAACTTTATAAAAAGTTGTTTTAGCCCTTCATTTAATTTTTATTTCTTTTAGCCATTAAACTTGCGCTGTTTGTCAAATCATCCCAAAAATGATAGAAAAGTTAATGTCTGTTAACTTGTGGCATACACGTGGATGTCACATTTGTAATTAATTAATTTTTTAATTGTTAAAAATAAAAAAATATATTTTTAACAAATTAAAATTATTAAAAAGTATAAAGTTTATAAAAATATTTTTTTCAATGTTTTAAAAAATAATTAATTGCTAATGTAGCATACACATGGATGCCCCGTCAGTAAAGTTAACAAATGTTAACTTCTCCATCCATTTTGGGGGTGATTTGACAAACAATGCAAGTTCAAGGGTTAAAAGAAGGGAAAAATTAACTAGATGGCTAAAATGACTTTTTGCAAAGTTGGAGGGCTAAATAAGTTATTAAGCTTTTAATATTTGCATAACATTATTCAAAAATTATACATTTATTGAAATAGCCCGATTTAGGGTCTAGTCGAAATAGTGGTGCGAGACCACAAATTCTAAGTAGAAATGTAACATCCTAGATTAGGGGTTATGCGTTCGTGCGTAATTCATGAGATAATGGGATCAGTGGGTGTGTTGGATGTGTTCTGAAGAGTTTCAAGAACCCTAAGATGAAAGGAAATGAAAGGAATGTAAGGAAATGAAAGGAAATGAAAGGAGATGTAAGGAAATATAAGGAAATGTAAGGAAATGAAAGGAAATGAAAGGAAATGTATGGAAATGTAAATGGAAATGTATGGAAATGTATGGAAATGTATGGAAATGTATGGAACGATTAGTTAAAAGAGGAAAGTGAACATTTTGGAAACTAAGCCAAAAGAGGAAAGTAAACATTTTGGAAACTATGCTAAAAGAGGAAACTAAACATTTTGGAAACTAAGCCAAAAGAGGAAAGTAAACATTTTGGAAACTATGCTAAAAGAGGAAACTAAACATTTTGGAAACCTAGGAAATGTCAAGTTTACAGAGTCATGAAAATTTTTGAAAACTTAAAATGACCCCAAATGTCGAATTTTAAAGTTCAAAGGGAACTTAGGGCCAGTGACCCTAAAATATAAAGTATGTGAAATTTGACCCATTAACTGGACTTGGAAAAGTGGCTCAAGATGCCACTTAAGGCCTCAAGAAATGGCCCACATGCAAGGGTGTTGGGCCTTGAGTTCGAGTCACATAAGAAGCAAATAAAATAAGTTTTATTTTGCTTCTAGAAGCCCAAGAGGTGGATGGCACAAGGCTTGCAAAGAGGAGTTTCACTCTTTTTAAAACTCGGCTAATTAGAAGATCATAAGGACTCTTAAGGAAGAGTTTAATTCTCTTTAAAATTCGCTAAATAGGTGGATAAATGAAGAATTATTCTTTAATTAGGAAAATAAGGAAGAGTGGTGGCCAAGTTAAGGATTCTTGGCCTAGTAATTTCGACTATAAAAGGATGAGACTAGGGCCATTCATTATTCATTCTCCTCTCTTTTCCTCTGCCAATATTCTTCTTGAGCATCCATTCTTTTCTTCTTTTCTTTTAGCCTCCTAGCCGATTCCTTCTAAGCCTATTATTCCTCTCTTCTTTCATCTTTGAAACCGAATACATAAGGGAATCATAGCCAATTGTTCATCAAGTCTCTAAGCTGAATCTCTGAAGGTTGAAGTGAAGGTGCAATCGATTCCTTCAAATAAGGGTAAGATCCAAGTTTGGTTTCCATTCTTTTATATTTTAGACTTATCGAAATCTAGGGCTAATCCCATTAATGTTCATGGTTGCCGAAACTTTGAAGAGATCTTTCGGGATTTACTAAGTGTAGGCTACAAGGAAGGAGAAGTTCTTTTCCCGAAGGTACACCATAGGCCGCGTGTTCCCTAGTTATTCGGTGAGTTTCGGGATTTAAAATCCACAAGGTAAGTGTCTATAGCTTTCGGCTAAGGCCTATTTTGATAATTAGATCTAATTCTTGTTTGTTTAAAAGCGAAACTAACCCCGATGAGATTTAGTGCTTGGCCGAATACAAGGAGGAGCATAGCATAGATTTTGGGATTTGATTAGTATTGAAATCGGCAACAAGGTAAGTTTTAAGAATACTAATCCTACTAGGATTTTGAATTTATGGTCAAATGTTTTTTTAATTAAAGTAGTAAGTGATTAATCAAATGTAGGAATTGAGATCTAAAGCAATAGATCGGGTTTTCGGGATTTCAAGGAATTGATAAGCAAATCAGGTGTGTACCCCACACTAAATCTTGATAGATTTACGGCTTTAATTTTATTATATGTGCTAATATAAAAGTGTAAGAATATGGCTAAGGTACCGTGTGTACGCACACTAACTTTCGATATTTCATATGGCAATTATTTTATTTATATGACTATACGTAAGAATATGAATATGGCTATGTACCCTAATGTGGTACAAAAGTACTCAGGTTCGTTTCCTACTTCTGATAGGATTATGAAATATGTTATCTTATAACATGTGAATATATGTATATGATTATGAAATTAAGTATGTTATGCATGATATATATATATTTGGGGCATTCGGGATTTATGTGAAAGGGGAAGAAGGTGTTGACTTTGGTCTCACCAACGTTAGAAGGTGTTGACTTCGGTCTCACCAATGTTAGAAGGTGTTGACTTCGGTCTCACCAACGTTAGAAGGTGTTGACTTCGGTCTCACCAACGTTATATGGTGACTACGGTCACAAATATTTGAAATGTGGTAACTTCGGTTACATTATCTGAAAGTGGTAGCTATGCCACAATATTATAAGTGGGCGATGAGCACGTCGACTGCAACGACTACCTTCGATGGTGTGTAGCGGATGGAGGGTTGACTTAGTAGTCCCCACGGTGTGCAAAAGTTGTTGTACGGTGGTGTGTAGCGGATGGCTTTATAGGTTTGGGTTCGGGTTTGCATCATTATCTTGAATTTTTATATGAATATGATATGTATGGTGTGCCTATTTCTATTATGTTTTGGTGTTGGTTACACATTGAGTCTATCGACTCACCCGTTGTGGAACATGTTTCTGTGATGAGAAATAATGGACCGGACTGGCAGAACTTGTGGTGGCCATGTTCAAACTGAAGTTTAATTTTATTTGAATCTTTATTTTATTTTAAGTAATTGTACAATTTTATTTTGGGTTTCATTTTATGTAATAAGGCCATCGTGACATTTTATTTCGCTTTAATTACTATGTTATGAATTTAGGGCTTTACAAAGAAAAAGCCCATTTAATTTAAAATAAGTTTAAATATTTTGTCACCTAAAACAAATGGGTTTTTGTTATAAGATAAATTTGTTTTCAACTCGAGCCCAACCCACAACAAACTATCTTTCAAAACACACGCTTTCAAAGTATTCGAATGAATTTTGAACCGGTTACTTGAGGAACATACCGATCCGGTCCATTCTCGTGGGCCGAGTGTGGGGTGTTTTAGTTTGGTATCAGAGCCCAATTTTAAACTTTCGGCCTGTGGCCTAAGGCCGAAAACGTTTTCAAAACAAGCCCAAATAAGTTTTATGAAAATATTTTTGAAAATGGATGTATGATGACATGGCCCTAAGTCTCCAACCCATGATCCACCGTAAGTACTTCTATCTATCTGCGTGTGATTATGTGAATTATAGAAGGGTAGAAAAGGAATGGAACGAGAATAGCATGATAGGAACTTGAACCCTAGGATTAGTCTACTCAAATACAAATACATAAGACTTAATACACTAGACAAACTCATGATTAAGTCACCGAGCTAGGGTGTGGTAACTGTTGTGCGCATGTCTAGGAGTGGATTCAGTAAGAGCTTGGTATTTAAGCAGTCCTAGTGACTCACCTCCTCTTTACTCGAATCCTACTTGGTGCGTAGTAACCATTCACCCTAACCAAGAGGACTTAGTCACGGGCTAAACCCAATGACTAAAACCCGAAAGGGAACTAGCCATGTTTTTTTTTAAAAAAAAAGAGAACAAAACAACAAACCCTAGTTTTCAAACTTTTAAAACTTTCTTTTAAATCGAGAAAATTATTTCTACAACATTTTCGAAAAACTCGATTTGCAAAAATTACAAAAATGCCCTTGGGGTGAAATTATCAAAATGCCGTTGGTTTATAAAATGTTCAACTACTCAACAGCTTTACTAAAATTTCATTATTTTGTAAACATTCAAAAACCCTAATTTGTAAAATATCAAAATACCTTGATTTTGGAAAAACTACAAAATTGCCCCTAACTTACAAAAATTATCAAAATGACCCTAAATTTCAAAATTTTTGCAACATTCCCATTTTTGAAGGAACAATTTTTGAAAAGAACCCTCAGAGTTTTACAACTTTTGAAATACCCCTGATTTATTAAATTTTACAAATTTACCCTGATTTGTGAAAAATTACGAAAATACCCCCAAGGTCTAAAAATTTCCGAAATACCCTCGGATCTCAAAAAAAAATCCAAAATACCCCGGGAACTTAAAAATACCAAAGATACTTTGTGACAAAATCATCAAGAAACCTTATTTTGATAAATTACGAAAATACCCCTGTAGGACAAATTACGAAAATACCCCCGGGTAGTGGAAAAACAACAACAAATGAAAACTAGAACATTTCTCCGAATGAACTAAGGTTCATAATTGTTTGATGGATGTATGAATGAATGAAAAGATCGTATGCATGTATGAATACGAAAGAACCACTCCTAAACTCCTTTTCATAAAACTGCTCGCGGTTAAGCAAAGGAACAAAGTACTAATGCATAAAACTCTTTAATCAGATTAAATCGCGACAATAGAAATGAGTTCTCGGGAACGTGAACTAAAAAAAAGAGAAAAAAATAAATAATATGCCTAGAAAGTATGATGGCTCTATTAAGATCAGAGTGCGCAGCATAAGCGTAGCGCGGCAAGTTAAGATGTACGATTTTTCGTTAGTAAGTAATTTCGAGGACAAAATTATTTTAAGGGGGTAGAACTGTAACATCCTAGATTAGGGGTTATGCGTTCGTGCGTAATTCATGAGATAATGGGATCAGTGGGTGTGTTGGATGTGTTCTGAAGAGTTTCAAGAACCCTAAGATGAAAGGAAATGAAAGGAATGTAAGGAAATGAAAGGAAATGAAAGGAGATGTAAGGAAATATAAGGAAATGTAAGGAAATGAAAGGAAATGAAAGGAAATGTATGGAAATGTATGGAAATGTATGGAAATGTATGGAAATGTATGGAACGATTAGTTAAAAGAGGAAAGTGAACATTTTGGAAACCTAAGCTAAAAGAGGAAAGTGAACATTTTGGAAACTAAGCTAAAAGAGGAAAGTAAACATTTTGGAAACTAAGCCAAAAGAGGAAAGTAAACATTTTGGAAACTATGCTAAAAGAGGAAACTAAACATTTTGGAAACCTAGGAAATGTCAAGTTTACAGAGTCACAAAAAAATTTTTGAAAACTTAAAATGACCCCAAATGTCGAATTTTAAAGTTCAAAGGGAACTTAGGGCCAGTGACCCTAAAATATAAAGTATGTGAAATTTGACCCATTAACGGACTTGGAAAAGTGGCTCAAGATGCCACTTAAGGCCTCAAGAAATGGCCCACATGCAAGGGTGTTGGGCCTTGAGTTCGAAGTCACATAAGAAGCAAATAAAATAAGTTTTATTTTGCTTCTAGAAGCCCAAGAGGTGGATGGCACAAGGCTTGCAAAAGAGGAGTTTCACTCTCTTTAAAATTCAATTAGAAGATCATAAGGACTCTTAAGGAAGAGTTTAATTCTCTTTAAAATTCGCTAAATAGGTGGATAAATGAAGAATTATTCTTTAATTAGGAAAATAAGGAAGAGTGGTGGCCAAGTTAAGGATTCTTGGCCTAGTAATTTCGACTATAAAAGGATGAGACTAGGGCCATTCATTATTCATTCTCCTCTCTTTCCCCTGAATATTCTTCTTGAGCATCCATTCTTTTCTTCTTTTCTTTTAGCCTCCTAGCCGATTCCTTCTAAGCCTATTATTCCTCTCTTCTTTCATCTTTGAAACCGAATACATAAGGGAATCATAGCCAATTGTTCATCAAGTCTCTAAGCTGAATCTCTGAAGGTTGAAGTGAAGGTGCAATCGATTCCTTCAAATAAGGGTAAGATCCAAGTTTGGTTTCCATTCTTTTATATTTTAGACTTATCGAAATCTAGGGCTAATCCCATTAATGTTCATGGTTGCCAAACTTTGAAGAGATCTTTCGGATTTACTAAGTGTAGGCTACAAGGAAGGAGAAGTTCTTTTCCGAAGGTACACCATAGGCGCGTGTTCCCTAGTTATTCGGTGAGTTTCGGATTTAAAATCCACAAGGTAAGTGTCTATAGCTTTCTGCTAAGGCCTATTTTGATAATTAGATCTAATTCTTGTTTGTTTAAAAGCAAACTAACCCCTGATGAGATTTAGTGCTTGGCCGAATACAAGGAGGAGCATAGCATAGATTTCGGGATTTGATTAGTATTGAAATCGGCAACAAGGTAAGTTTTAAGAATACTAATCCTACTAGGATTTTGAATTTATGGTCAAATGTTTTTTTTAATTAAAGTAGTAAGTGATTAATCAAATGTAGGAATTGAGATCTAAAGCAATAGATCGGGTTTTCGGGATTTCAAGGAATTGATAAGCAAATCGTGTGTGTTCCCACACTAAATCTTGATAGATTTACTACTTTAATTTTATTATATGTGCTAATATAAAAGTGTAAGAATATGGCTAAGGTACCGTGTGTACGCACACTAACTTTCGATATTTCATATGGCAATTATTTTATTTATATGACTATACGTAAGAATATGAATATGGCTATGTACCCTAATGTGGTACAAAAGTACTCAGTTCGTTTCCTACTTCTGATAGGATTATGAAATATGTTATCTTATAACATGTGAATATATGTATATGATTATGAAATTAAGTATGTTATGCATGATATATATATATTTGGGGCATTCGGGATTTATGTGAAAGGGGAAGAAGGTGTTGACTTCGGTCTCACCAACGTTAGAAGGTGTTGACTTCGGTCTCACCAATGTTAGAAGGTGTTGACTTCGGTCTCACCAACGTTAGAAGGTGTTGACTTCGGTCTCACCAACGTTATATGGTGACTACGGTCACAAATATTTGAAATGTGGTAACTTCGGTTACATTATCTGAAAGTGGTAGCTATGCCACAATATTATAAGTGGGCGATGAGCACGTCGACTACAGCGACTGCCTTCGATGGTGTGTAGCGGATGGAGGGTTGACTTAGTAGTCCCCACGGTGTGCAGGTTGGTACGGGTGGTGTGTAGCGGATGGCTTTATAGGTTTGGGTTCGGGTTTGCATCATTATCTTGAATTTTTATATGAATATGATATGTATGGTGTGCCTATTTCTATTATGTTTTGGTGTTGGTTACACATTGAGTCTATCGACTCACCCTGCTAGGGAACATGTTTCGTGATGAGAAATAATGGATCGGACGGCAGAACTTGTGGTGGCCATGTTCAGCTTGAAGTTTAATTTTATTTGAATCTTTATTTTATTTTAAGTACTATACAATTTTATTTTGGGTTTCATTTTATGTAATAAGGCCATCGTGACATTTTATTTCTGCTTTAATTACTATGTTATGAATTTAGGGCTTTACAAAGAAAAAGCCCATTTAATTTAAAATAAGTTTAAATATTTTGTCACCTAAAACAAATGGGTTTTTGTTATAAGATAAATTTGTTTTCAACTCGAGCCCAACCCACAACAAACTATCTTTCAAAACACACAGTTTTCAAAGTATTCGAATGAATTTTGAACCGGGTTACTTCGAGGAACATACCAGATCCGGTCCATTCTCGTGGGTGGGTGTGGGGTGTTTCAAGAAATATGTATTTTAATGATTTTTATGAGGCTTACGAGGTATTTGCATGCTTGTGTGAAAATTTCATGAAGGAACTTTATTAAATAGTAAACAATTTGTCCATTAGGACTAAATTGCAAGGATTAGAAAATATGAGAATCTAGAAGGTTTAAGTATGAAATAGCATCATAAAAATTATTAGAAGTCCTTTTTAGCAATTAGACTATTATATGTTAAGATGGACAAAAATAGACATGGGAAGGAAAAATCTCAAGATTGGATCATTAAGGGCATTTTTGTCATTTGGTAAATAAAGGATTAAAAAGGGAAAAGAAAGTCAAAACTGTCTCCATCTTCTTCTCCTTGGCCGAAATTCCCCAAGGAAGACATAGCTAGGGTTTGTTCAGGTTTCAAGCTTGATTGTAAGTGTCTCTTTGCCCCATTTTTAATGTTCTTCGTATTTTTGAGATCATCGTTACTCGATTTAGCTATTTCTAGCTATATTTTAAGGTAAGGTTGTAACACCCCTAACCCGTAACCGTCGCCGAAAAAGGGTTAAAGGGCATTACCAAAAAATCAAAATCATTTACTAACATTTCACAGTAAATTTTGACAAATCACATCAAAGTGTCCCTTAAACAGGTCTACGAGACCTTAATCATGCTTTAGAAAAGGGTCGGGACTAAACCGAACACATACAAAAATTTATGGGAATTTAAAAATTTTTATATGATAAAGAGGTCACACGTCCATGTGGGCAGGTCGTGTGCCTCACACAGCCTCAGACACGACCATGTGTCCAAGCCGTGTCAAAATAGGGCATACATACTGACTTGACCACACGGCCTAGGACACGCCCGTGTGCCCCACCCGTGGTCGAGCCTAACTTGTACCACATGGCTAGCCACACGCCCGTGGTCCAGCCTGACCTGTTTTGAATTGCAACCTTGAAGGACACGGTCGAGCCACACGCCCGTGTGCTCAACTGTGTGGGCAATTATAGGCCATTTACAAGGCCAAATTGCCACCCACACATGGGTCATTCCTACAAACACAATTAAGCACCAATTCAAGCATTATAGGCAATTAATACATACAAAAAATGTACATCATTTCCAACCATTCAAGAGCCCTACAATCATACCAACTCATAAAGTTATTGATTCTACATAACCTCAATCATTTCAAGATAAAATCCATCACATACTTATCATTAGCAATATGCTAGCTATGCATCAATGAGTTCACTATTCATGTAACCATTTCATTTTCCATCAAGATAAATCAAAACTAGCATCATGAAACTTATCTAGTCATTCATAATCACAAACATATATTTAGCCATATCACATGGCCATTTTCACATATAAAAAATAACCCAAAGTAACTAGCCTATACATGACATCCTTAGTATATACACTTTCAAAAGGTACCAAAATAAGATTGAGTAGTGTGATGATGATCCTCGATGGTCCCTAAGCCTTTAGTAGCTTTGACGATCTATAAAATAGAGCAAACACACACAAAGTAAGCTTTCAAAAGCTTAGTAAGCCATATACAAATAAACTTAACACAATTGCACATAGCTACATTGATACAATGACATTAATGTTTCTCATTGCAAATTCATCACATATTCTTTGGCTCATTTGCTTAGCTATAGCTTGTCACATTTCTCAACTCAAATATATTATATACACACATAGCTTATTCAAGCATATAATCACATATTACCTCATAACTATACACATACCCAATTTAGTAAGCTTATATAAACACTTACCTTTCATACACTCATAGTGTACTTTTCAATCGTACCTGAATCGTTCATACTTCTTATTTAGACATTCATTTCTCGGATTTTCCCGTTAAACCGTTCGAAATCTAATAGGATACTCGGAATGCTTGGAATAGTCATACAATGCCAACGCCTCGCATTTAGGTCTTACATGTACTCAAATATCGATGCCTCTCCTGCATGTGGTCTTACACGAATCAAATATGATGCCAATGTCTCGGACATGGTCTTACACGTAAATCTCATATCGATGCCAACGTGCTAGACGTGGTCTTACACGAAATCTCGAATCAATGCCAACGTCCCAAACGTGGTTTTACATGATCTCACATATCGAAAACCTATGTCATGACATATGTAATCCTATTTATTCCTAGGTTCGTACGGGACTTCTCAGACATTGTACATTGTCGATACATTCCTCGATTATCATATTTATGTTAACTCATACATATTCATCACAAATAGATTTTGTATGTACATTCATAAATCAACATAAATGCATTTATTTGTATATAGACTTACCTCAGATTCAAAATAAAACAAGCGATTTCGACTACTCGATCACTTTAGACTTTCAGTGATCTAAATCTATTTTCTTCATTTCTTGATCTAAACATATTCAAATTTAACTCATTTATTCACTATTTCATTCATTTCAATCCAAAGACACATATTTAGGGTAATTTATAAATTAGCCCCCACATTTTCATATTTTGACATTTTAGTCCCTATTTCACAAAATTAAAAAATACACATAATTCAATGCATTCCATGCTTGGACGAATACTACCCATGCTCATACAAGTCCTCACATTTCATTTATTTTACTATTTAGTCCCTCAAAATATTATTCTTTCAATTTAATCCAAATTACTCAAAATCATCAAAACTCCAAAGACAAAACTTGTTAATCTAACACATATCTTCCATAATTCATCTTCAAACATCACAAAGCTCATATGTTCATTAATGGAACACTTCAAAATATTCATCAATTCACAAAATTGAGACATGGGTTTGAAAGTTCCCGAAGCAACGATTATGAAAACGTAGAAATTATCAAAAACCGAAGCAAAACATAACTTGAATCAAGCTACAAGAGTGCCGAAACCTAGCTTGTTCTTCTTCTTTTCTTTTTCTATGATATTCAGCCAAAGATGATAGAAAATGGCCATTTATTAATTGCTTTGTTTTATTATAACCTTATATTATATTATTTATCATTTATTAAACCATTACTAAATAAAATAAGTTATATATATCATATCAATTTGCTGTCCACTACTCCCAGTTATAGCCAAATTGCAACATAAATCCTCATATTTAAGAAGACATACCAATTAAGACACTCAATCAAATGGAAGGCTACTTTTACCATTTATGTAATTTAGTCGTATTTTCAAATTATGCACACAAATAGTAAAATTTCCATACGAAACTTTCACACATGCTAAATAACATATAGTAGGCATAGAAAATAATATTAAAATATTTTTTGACTCGGACTTGTGGTCCCGCAATCACTATTTCGACTAGCTTCTAAACTGGACTGTTACAATTGTCCCCCTTAGAGATTTTCGTAACCGAAAATCTTACCGTTGAATAGGTTTGGATATTGTTGTCTCATTGAATCTTCAGGCTCCCACGTAGCCTCTTCAACTCCTTATCGATGCCACAATACTTTAACTAATGGAATTTTCTTATTTCGTAATTCTTTCATTTCACGAGCTAAGATATAGGACATATCAAATCTGATTTTAACTCAGACGAAGAAATCACGTGTGATGGATTGGATCTGCATCAACGAAGAATTGACACGTTAAATACATTATGAATCATTGCTAGCTCAGGTGGAAACAACAATCTATACGCAACTAGCCCAACTCGCTCAATAATCTCATACGACCCGATAAACCTCGAACTTAATTTGCCTTTACGTTTGAATATAAGTACCCTCTTCCATGGAGACACTTTTAAGAACATTTTATCACCGATCTCGAATTCAATGTCTTTTCTTTTCATGTAACATCCTAAAATAGGGGCTATTTGTGATTAAATTGTTTTGCTTGTGATTGAACTGCTGTGGTGTTATTCGTGGAGTTATAGGACTTAATTATGAACTTTGAGTAGGCTCAGAATGGCAGAAAAAAAAAGTCATTTGTAAGCTTTAGAGGTAGGGAGCCTTGGTAAGTAGGGGTTACAAGTTAAATGAGGGGAAATTAGACACTAAAAAGGCCTTGGAAACGTGGAAAAAGGGAGGCCACTTAGGAGCTGGAGTTGACGCCACAAGAGGAGCAAGGGGAGCCTAGGTTCAAGTTGCGAAATTCCCCTTTTTGCTCTTTATTTTGGACGGAAAGAGAGAGAGAGGAGTGTTCAATTTAAACACTTCAGGATAATATGGATAATAGGATATTATTAGTTTTAATTGGATTTTATTTGATTAAATCTAAAAGGGTGGCAAAGAGAAAAGAAGGAATTGAACTTATTCAAATTCTTTTGGATTATGTCAAATTATTGGCCAAGAGTGATTCAAGGAAGTGGCCAAATTTTGGACTCCTTGTTGAGGAGGAGGGACGGAAGGACTAGTTGAAGGGGAGTGCCAAATTTTCTTTAGGCATACTCTCCATCTTTTTGTTTTTCTTTTCCTCCAAATTGCAAGTAGCCGAAATTCCCAAACTCTTCCATCTTTGATTTTCTTTTTTCCCAATCTCTTAAAACTGAAAACCATTCTCCTTTTCCTAAACCTTGGCCGAATCCTCTACACCCTCACCTCCAATCTATTTCTTTCCTTTCTTCTCAAAATCGAAACTCTATATCCCTTTTCCCATTATTTTCTTTCTCTCTAACCGAATCTATTCCCCATCTTGGTGACCGAAATTTCCTTTCCTCCTATTAAACTCATTTTGGCCGAATAAAAGAGTGGTGTTGATCTCTTTGGGTTTGTCCTTTTCAATCATTGGGAAAGGTGAGTGTTGGTTGCTGAATGCCTATTCCTTTCTCTCTCTGTTCTCTGTCGACTTTTACAAAGGTAAGAGTCGATTGCGGCATTTGTTTGGAAGTATGATAATCACTTGTTGGAACCAATGTGTTGTAGGATCTCCGGACTTGGAAGCAATCAAGCGTAGCCTTCTTTCTCGCTGATCGGTTGGTAAGTGGTGGTAAGGACTTGATTTAGTAATCTTTTTCCTTTAGGTATACGTTAAGCAAGGCTTGTGAGGCTAACTATTTTTCGCCTTAAGGTGTGGCCGATTGTCGAGGTGAACCATCGCTTGGCTCGAGATTTGGTAGGAAACCGAATCATTTGTAAGGTAAGGGTGGAGCGTTAACCCTTTGGATTTATGTGGTTTAGCCGAATAGGCCATGTCACTAACTTTCATGTATGGTCAATATAGAGACAAGGAAGTCTAGTGTGGTGATTGATTCTTCTGGATTTAGGGCTACCGATAGTAATGTGTGTGTACATACACACTTCATAACTCAGAATCGTGCTAAATGCATTATGTATGCTAATCAATTAATGTAGATTGGGATTTAATACCATCATGGTATAAGCAAGGAATCGTAAGTCCTTGTTGTTATGAGTTTACTTAATGATGCTTTTGGGAAGCATGACATATTTGGTATGTTGTTAAATAAACATGTGGGCATGATTCCTGTTATATGCATATCATTGATTGATGCGGGTTGTATGAGAGGAGGGGGAAGTAATATTCGTGTCGACGGACACCAGTGGTTTGGTACCACATTTCGTGACTACGGTCACCAGAGGTTTGGCACCTCATAGCGTATTGTCCCCGTGGCTTAGCACCACAGTGGGTTGGCCCCACGATGATATTATGGGATTGACGCCATGATTTGGTATCACACGTGGGTTGGCCCCACAACTTGTTATTTGTGACTTGAGTCACCAAAGTGGTTTGGCACCACAATATTGATGGATATCGTGACTTTAAGTCACCGTGGTTTGGCACCACCAAAGGTTTGGTACCACACGGGTAGAAAAAGGTGTTTTGGATGGTTAGGTTGGGTGCATGTTAAACTTAATTGTGATTTGTGTGCATGATGTTGCATTAAACGGGAAAAGGGTTACACATCGAGTCATGGTGACTCACCTTTTCCTTTAATATTTTCGGTGACTCGAGATCACGGATGAGGAGCCGGATGGACTCGAGGTGGCCATGCAAAGGAAATTTGAGTTTACTTTGAATTATTTTATTTTATTTTTGGTTTTATTTGTTCGAGTTGTAATAAGGCCTCCTAAGATTATTTTATTATTTTTCACGTTTGGATGAATTATTTAAAATGATTAATGATTTTAAAATGATCACACAAGTTTTCTTAAATTTAAACGTAAAATGTTTTTTGTATCACGGTACATCCGAAATCCAGAATAATCTAACTTAATATATTCTTAAACGAACTAAGTATTGATTTCTATACACCTCAACTATTTTTTTTTTAAATAAGACAATATCTTTTACTTTAAATTAAATCGGCTAAACAAGGGTTTTCAAAATGTTTTCATCTCAGAATATATCGAATCTGGTCATAGTGTTTGGGCCAGGTTTGGGGTGTTACAAAATTGGTATCAAGCCAGTTCAAAGCTCGGCTGTGGGGCCCAAGGCCCAAAATGTTTTGGTTGGCCTTTTTGAAATATGTTTGGTTTTGAACAGCATGGCACCGAGTCTCCGGCGCCAATCTGCCCAGGTAAGTACTTCTAACTTCTGTATGGATTATTATTTGTAGAAGGGTAGGTATGGAACGTAGTTAGTATGATAAGTGTTAAAACCCTAGGACTAGTTTACTCTAACAAATCACATAAGACTTTAATGGCTTAATTAAACAAACCTACGACCAAGTCGCCGGGTTAGAGTGTGGTAACCCTGGTATGCATGTCTAGGATTGGATCCGGGAGAGCTTGGTATTTAAGCAGTCCTCGTGACTCACCTCCTCTTCGCAGGAATCCTACCTGGTGCGTAGCTTCGGTTCACCCTAACCAATAGGACTCGGTCATGGGCTAAACACAATAACTAAAACCCAAAAGGGATTAGCCATGTTTTATGGAAACTCCAAGTTTTAAAAATCATTACAATACTCCTTTAAATAGTAACAAAAATTTATTTCTGGAAAATTATCAAAATATTTTCAGTTTACCAAAATTACCAAAATACCCCTAGTGGCAAAATTACGAAAATGCCCTTAATTTCTAAAATTACCGTACTACCCCGATTTCAATAAAATTCTCTTACTTTACAAAAGTATCCAAAATTTTGTATTCCAAAATAATACCCTAACTCTGGAAATTTACAAAATTACCCCTGATTGACAAAATTACCAAAATACCCCTGGTTTCCAAAATTCTGCCATACCTTTAAATTGAAAATTTTTCGAGAATACTCTTCAGTTTTAGGAATTACAAGATACTTTGATTTACTAAAGTTTTCAAAATTTCCTCAGTTTATTACGAAAATACCCCTGTAGGAAAATGACGAAAATACCCTTGGGATAGAAACGAACAGAAATGCCCGAAAGAGTGAGTGTGTATGAAAGGTATTAGGGAATGGATGTGCTTTCCTGTGTGAACTAGGATAGAAGACTTAAAAATTTGATTGATCAAAAGAATCTCTATTAAACTCTCTTCATAAAATTTCTTCGCGGGTAACCAAGTGAAACAAGTACTAAACCATAAAATTTCTTAATCAGATTAAAGCGTGGTAGTTAAGAATGAGCTCTAGAGGACGTGGCCGTCATGGATACGGTAGGGGCAGGATGACCGTGTCAAAACCCGTGAGGTCGGGTTAGGGATCTGAGAATGAGGCACCACTGCCACCACCACCCCCAACTTTTGGAGCTGAGGAGCAGGATCAGACGGGAGGTGAGGCAGTATCGCAAGCTGTGTTGCGAGTCCTTAAGATGGTAGCTGGGGTGAGTGGAGGTATGGGAGCTCGAAAGTCTGTACCCGAGCGACTTTGATTCAACGAGGCTGAGGTGTTTCGGAGAGTATCGGGTGTGGCACCCAGTGCGGCGAAATACTAGTTGGAATCGACTGAGAGGATCATGGATGATCTTGATCTGACGAATGAGGAGAAGTTGAAAGGAGCGGTGTCATTTTTAAAGGATGAGTCATATCAGTGGTGGCTCACGGTTCGAGATGGTGCTACGGCAGATGACCTTACTTGGGAGTATTTCAAAGTCGCTTATCGGAAGAAGTATGTGGGCACCAAATACATTGATGCTCGTGAGGAAAGCCTTTCGGGGTTGGTACAAGGAAATAAGTCGATTTGAGTACGGAAGTTTAATTTTGAGGTCGAGTCGCTATGCTCGGGAATTGTGTCAACAGAGCATGAACGTTGTGTCCGCTTTAAAGACAGGCTGAGGGATGATTTAAGGTTGCTGATTGCTCCACAGCAGGAGTGTGAGTTTGCTGTCTTGGTGGAAAAGGCTAAGGTAGCCGAAGGGGTCAAGGAGTCAGTGGACAGAATTACGATAGGAACAAGCAAAAAAGAGGATTTGGGTCGTCTGGATCGGGTAGTAATGCACAGAAGAGGGCTAGGCTGAATGGACCAAATTAGGCAGGAAGGCCCATGGCTACTAATCAGAGACCAGCTTAGTGTAATCGCTGTGGGAAATCACATTGGGGAGGTTGTTGGACCGGTGAAAGGGGATGCTTTGAATGTGGATCTTTGGATCACCGTGTAAGGGATTGCCCTCGCAAGTTAGCTAAAAACTAGCCAGAGGGTCAGAACCGTGCTCAGGCTAGAAATGTAGGACCACCACAGAGGGGTCATGGTAACGGTAGAGGAAACAATGGTTCTAATCGAGGTCACGAAACTCCGGGAAGAGGGGCAGGCAACACAGAAGTAAGGCAACCTGGTTTAGTCTATGCAACGAGGCATCGAGAGGAGGGTGACGCACCGGACGTCATAACAGGTACGTTCCTAATTTTTGGTTTTTCATATGTTGCATTAATTGATGTGGGTTCAACGCATTCATACGTTACTAGTAGTGTGGTAGAGACCATGAACATAGACTTTGAGACTACTTCTAGGGGGATGACAGTAATTAGCCCTCTAGGTCACTCTGTAGTTGTAAACAAGCTATACAGGGATGTACCCCTAGAACTCCAAGGGGTAGTATTTGTGGCTGATCTAATGGAACTATCGTTTGGGGAGTTCGATCTAATTCTTGGAATGGACTGGTTGGTTAAGCATCAGGCAAGGCTAGATTGCGCTGCTAAGCACATGGTTCTAAAGATGGCTGAGGGTGATGAAGTGGTCATGATAGGTAATAGAAGGGATTACCTATCCAACGTGGTGTCTACGTTGAAGGCGGAGAAGATGGTCAGGAAAGGGTGTGAGGCATTTTTGGTTCGAATTTGTGCCTTGGAGGCTAAAGAGTCAGTAGTTGAGAAGGTTTGAACGATAGGGGAATTTGTTGATGTGTTTCCAGTAAGAACTTCCGTCCGCCTCGATCGGAAGTTAAATTCGGTATAGACTTATTACCCGAAACGGCGCCTATGTCTATAGCACCCTACCGGATGGCACCAAAGGAATTGGTGGAGCTCAAGGCTCAAATTCAGAACTCTTGGACCGAGGGTTTATCCACCAAGTATATCTCCGGGAGCACTGTCTTTGTTTGTCAAGAAGAAAGACGGGTCAATGCGAATGTGTATCGATTACCGTCAGCTGAACAAGCTAACAATCAAAAACAAGTATCCGTTACCCTGGATAGATGACTTGTTTGATCAACTGAAAGGTGCATCGGTCTTCTCGAAGATAGACCTTAGGTCGGGTTATCATCAACTTAAGGTGAAGGAGGGTGATGTTCACAAGATGACATTCCGTACTCGGTATGGGCATTACGAGTTTTTGGTGATGCCATTTAGGTTGACCAACGACCGACAGAGATTCATGGACTTAATGAATAGGGTGTTTCAAAGAAGATTTGGATCAATTTGTCATGGTGTTTATAGACGACATATTGGTTTACTCAAAGACGGATGAAGAGCATGACAAGCGTTTTGCGGATTGTTCTACAAGTTTTGAGGGAAAAGCAGTTATTTGCCAAATTCAGTAAGTGTGAATTTTGGCTTAGTGAGGTGGCTTTCTTAGGTAACGTGGTGTCAGCTGAAGGGATTAGAGTGGATCCTCACAAGATCGAAGCGGTGTTAGATTGGAAACCGCCTAAGTCAGTGGCAGAAATTCAAAGTTTTCTGGGTTTGGCAGGGTACTATCGAAGATTTGTGGAAGGGTTCTCTTTAATCGCAGCTCCACTAACTAAGTTATTAAGAAAAGGAGTTCCATTTGTATGGTCAGAAAAGCAGCAGGAAAGTTTTGATAAGCTACGGAAGATTCGACTAAGCCCCGCCTTCTGCATGTACTGAAAGGGGGAAGTTGTTTACGCCATCGTGATGCGTCCCATACTGGGTTGGGATGTGTGTTGATGCGAGGAAGGAAGGTAGTGGCCTATGTGTCTCATCGCCTAAGACCGCATGAGGTTAACTACCCGACTCACGACTTGGAATTAGCTATGTAGTCTTCGCTTTGAAGATATGGAGGCATTACTTGTATGGGGAAAAGTCGATAGTCTACGGATCACAAAAGTCCGAGGTATCTGTTGACTCGTAAGGATTTGAATTTGAGGCAATACCGATGGATTGAACTGTTAAAGGACTACGACTGTTCAATTGAGTACCATTCAGGCAAAGCTAACGTGATGGCTGACGCGTTAAGTCGGAAGGTCGTGGCAGACTTAAGGGCGACGTTTGCTCATTTGAGTCTATACGACGATGGAAGTCTTTTGGCAGAGCTGCAAGTTAAGCCAACTTGGATCGAGGAGATTAAGGAAAAATAGTTAGTAGATGAAAGTTTGAATGCACGGAGATTGCAAGTTCAAAATGGTGGTTTAGAAGGGTATAGCTTGTCCGATGATGGAGTATTATGCTTTCAAGGGCGAGCTTGTATGCCAAAAGATGTGGAATTGAGGCAGAGGATTCTTCAGGATGCACATAGCAGCCCGTACGCTATGCATCCGGGAGGTAGCAAGATGTATGGGGATTTACGGAAACAATTTTGGTGGCCTAGGTTGAAGCGTGAGGTAACTGAATTTGTGGGAAGGTGTCTGACGTGTCAGCAGGTTAAGGCTGAACACCAATTGCCATCAGGGTTACTTCAACCAGTGAAGATCCCTCAGTTGAAATGGGAGAGGATCACGATGGATTTTGTCAGTGGGCTACCCCTCACGTATAGTAAAAAGAACTCGATTTGGGTTATTGTGGATCGACTAACCAAGTCAGCATATTTCTTACCAGTAAGGGTAGATTATTCGCTTCAGAAGCTAGCTAAGCTGTATGTGTCGGAAATAGTGAGGTTGCATGGGGTGCCAGTATCGATCATCTCAGATAGGGATCCTAGATTTACGTCAAGGTTCTGAAAAGCGTTGCATCGTGCTTTGGGTACACGATTGATTTCAAAGATGACTTTCCATCCATAGTCCGACGGCAATGAAAAGGGTCATCTGTGTTTTAGAAGATATGCTAAGAGGTTGTGTTCGGATTTCAGGTAGTTGGGAGGAGTATCTACCGCTAGCGTAATTCACTTATAACAATAGTTATCAGCGAGTATCCAGATGGCACCATATGAAGCAATCAGATGGACGAAATGTCGTACTCCTACGTGTTGGACGGAGTTGGGTGAACGACAAGTTTTGGGTCCAGAATTGGTAACAGAAACTGAAAATAAAGTTAAGATGATTCGGGCTCGTCTTAAGGAAGCGTCAGATAGGCAGAAGTCTTATGCTAATCTTAAGCGCAAGGAGATGGAATATGCAGTAGGAGATAAAGTTTTTCTGAAGGTGTCGCCTTGGAAAAAGGTATTGAAATTTGGGCCAAAAGGGAAGCTAAGCCCAAGGTTCATCGGGCCATATACAGTGGTGAAGCGAATGGGACCGGTAGCTTATCAACTCGAGTTGCTTAGCGAGTTAAGGCAAATTCATGATGTCTTCCATGTGTCGATGCTTAGGCGATATCGATCGATCCATCACACATTGTGCCAAGATGTAAATTGAAGTAAACTTCGGACTTATCTTTCGAGGAGGAGCCACCGGATCTTAGATCGAGATGTCAAGGTACTACGAGGGAAGTCAAGACCTTTGGTGAAAATACTATGGCGAAACCATGGTGCGGAGGAAACTACGGGAAACACGAGGATGTGATGTGGCAAAGAATACCCCACCTCTTCGATCGTAATTTCGAGGCTAAAATTATTTTAAGGGGTAGAAGCGTAACATCCTAAAATAGGGGCTATTTGTGATTAAATTGTTTTGCTTGTGATTGAACTGGTGTGGTGTTATTTGTGGAGTTATAAGACTTAATTATGAACTTTGAGTAGGCTCGGAATGGTAGAAAAAAAAGTCATTTGTAAGCTTTAGAGGTAGGGAGCCTTGGTAAGTAGGGGTTACAAGTTAAATGAGGGGAAATTAGACACTAAAAAGGCCTTGGGAAAGTGGCAAAAGGGAGGCCACTTAGGAGCTAGAGTTGACGCCACAAGAGGAGCAAGGGAGCCTAGGTTTGAGTTGCTAAATTCCCTTTTGCTCTTTATTTTGACTGACAAGAGAGAGAGAGAGGACTCAATTTAAACACTTCAGATAATATGGATAATAGGGATATTATTAGTTTTAATTGGATTTTATCGATTAAATCTAAAAGGGTGGCAAAGAGAAAAGAAGGAATTGAACTTATTCAAATTCTTTTGGATTATGTCAAATTATTGGCCAAGAGTGATTCAAGGAAGTGGCCAAATTTTGGACTCCTTGTTGAGGAGGAGTGGACGGCAAGGACTAGTTGAAGGGGGGGAGTGCCGAATTTTCTTTAGGCATACTCTCCATCTTTTTATTTTTCTTTTCCTCCAAATTGTAAGTAGCCGAAATTCCCAAACTCTTCCATCTTTGATTTTCTTTTTTCCCAATCTCTTAAAACCGAAAACCATTCTCCTTTTCTTAAACCTTGGCCGAATCCTCTACACCCTCACCTCCAATCTATTTCTTTCCTTTCTTCTCAAAACCGAAACTCTATCTTCCTTTTCCCATTATTTTCTTTCTCTCTAATCGAATCTATTCCCCATCTTGGTGACCAAAATTTCCTTTACTCCTATTAAACTCATTTTGGCCGAATAAAAGAGTGGTGTTGATCTCATTGGGTTTGTCCTTTTCAATCGTTGGAAAAGGTGAGTGTTGGTTGCCGAATGCCTATTCCTTTCTCTCTCTGTTCTCTATCGACTTTTACAAAGGTAAGAGTCGATTCATGCATTTGTTTGGAAGTATGATAATCACTTGTTGGAACCAATGTGTTGTAGGATCTCCGGACTTGGAAGCAATCAAGCGTAGCCTTCTTTCTCGGTTGATTGGTTGGTAAGTGGTGGTAAGGACTTGATTTAGTAATCTTTTTTCTTTAGGTATTCGTTAAGTTGAAGGCTTGTGAGGCTAACTGTTTTGCGTCTTAAGGTGTGGCCGATTGTCAGAGGTGAACCATCATTTGGCTCGGGATTTGGTAGGAAACTGAATCATTTGTAAGGTAAGGGTGGAGCGTTAACCCTTTGGATTTATATGGTTTAGTCGAATAGGCCATGTCACTAACTTTCATGTATGGTCAATATAGGGGCAAGGAAGTCTAGTGTGGCCGATTGATTCTTTGGGATTTAGGGCTACCGATAGTAATAGGTGTGTACATACACACTTGATAACTCGTAACTGTGCTAAATGCATTATGTATGCTAATCTGAATTAATGTAGATTGGGATTTAATACCATCATGGTATAAGCAAGGAATCAGGTAAGTCCTTGTTGTTATGAGTTTACGTAATGATGCTTTTGGGAAGCATGACATATTTGGTATGTTGTTAAACAAACATGTGGGCATGATTCCTATTATATGCATATCCTTGATTGATGCGGGTTGTATGAGAGGAGGGGGAAGTAATATTCGTGTCGACGGACACCAGTGGTTTGGTACCACATTTCGTGACTACGGTCACCAGAGATTTGGCACCTCATAGTGTCTTGTCCCCGTGGCTTAGCACCACAGTGGGTTGGCCCCATAGATGATATTATGGGATTGACGCCAGTGATTTGGTATCACACGTGGGTTGGCCCTACAACTTGTTATTTGTGACTTCGAGTCACCAGTGGTTTGGCACCACAATATTGATGGATATCATGACTTTAAGTCACCAATGGCTTGGCACCACCAGTGGTTTGGTACCACACGGGGTAGAAAAAGGTGTTTTGGATGGTTAGGTTGGGTGCATGTTAAACTTAATTGTGATTTGTGCGCATGATGTTGCATTAAATCGGGAAAAGGGTTACACACCGAGTCATGGTGACTCACCTTTTCCTTTAATATTTTTCAGGTGACTCGTAGATCGCGGATGAGAAGCCGGATGGACTCGAGGTGGCCATGCAGTGGAAATTTGAGTTTACTTTGAATTATTTTATTTTATTTTTGGTTTTATTTGTTCGAGTTGTAATAAGGCCTCCTAAGATTATTTTTATTATTTTTCATGTTTGGATGAATTATTTAAAATGATTAATGATTTTAAAATGATCACACAAGTTTTCTTAAATTTAAATGTAAAATGTTTTTTGCATCATTGCTCAGTACATTTGAAATCGGAACAATCTGACTTAATATATTCTTAAACGAACTAAGTATTGATTTCTCTATACACCTCAACTGTTTTTTTTAAAACAAGACAATATCTTTTACTTTAAATTAAATCGGCTAAACAGGGGTTTTCAAAATGTTTTCATTTGTAACATATCGAATCTTGTCATAGTGTTTGGGCCGGGTTTGGGGTGTTACATTTCAAGTCTGCATAGGACTTCTGACGATATGATGCTGCTTTTAGACTGTCACGGATTACTTTCACTTTATATTCTGTATCTTTTATCAAATCAACCCCGTGTATCTTACTTTCACTGAGCTCAGTCCAATACAGATGTGTTCTACATTTGTGTCCGTACAAAGCCTTATATGGTGCCATTTTAATGCTCAAATGAAAACTATTATTATATGGAAATTCAATTAGTGGTAAATACTGTTCCCACGTACCGTTAAACTCAAGTATGTAACGTCTCAACATATCTTCGAGTATCTGAATAACTCGCTCGGATTGACCATCGGTCTACGGGTGAAAAGCTGTACCAAAATTCAATTTAGTACCTAAAGCATCTTGCAGTTTCTTCCAAAACCACGATGTAAACCTCGGATCTCTATTTGCCACAATAGCCAATGGCACTCTGTGCAATCTCACAATATAAGAAATGTAAAGCTCAGCTAACTGATCAAGTGAGTAATCAGATCATACCGGAATAAAATGGGCAGATTTCATCAATCGATCAACTACAACCCAAATTGCATCATCTTTCTTTCTCGGAGTCAAGGGCAATCCAGAAACAAAATACATCGTCACTCTATCCCATTTTCACTCGGGAATTAGAATCGGTTGTAACAAACCGAATGGAACTTGATGTCCAACTTTAACTTGCTGACGTACTAAACATTTCAAAACAAAGTAAAAAATGTCTCGTTTCATTCCAGGCCACCAATAGTGTTGCTTCAGATCATGATACATCTTTGTACTTCCTGGATGAAATCATAAGCGATTATTATGAGCTTCATTTAAAATCAACTGTAATAATTCAGAATTTCTCGGAACACTGATTTTATCTCAAAATCTCAAGCAATCATCATTGTCAACTCGAAATTCAGAATCAGAATTCAAATTACATTGAGCTCGTTGCGCTATCATTTCATTATCAACTTTCTGAACATTACATATTTGTTGTAAAAACAACTATTTTGGCTTTAATTTTGCCAAAACCGAACTATCATCAGACAAGTCTAAATGAGCACTCGTTGCGCGTAATGCAAACAATGATTTTCGGCTTAAAGCATCAGCAACAACATTAGCCTTTCCAGGATGATAGTCAATTACAAGATTATTTAACAACTCTAACCATCGACATTGTCTTAAATTCAGATCTTTCTGAGTCATCAAATACTTCAAGCATTTGTGATCAAAAAATACATGACATTTTTCACCGAATAGATAATGACGCCAAATCTTTAATGCGAACACAATCGCAGCTAGCTCAAGATCATGTGTCGAATAATTATTTTCATGAGGCTTTAGTTGTCTTGAGGCATAAGCTATTACTTTGCCTTCCTGCATCTGAACACAACCAAAACCACTCAATGAAGCATCACTGTATATCACAAATTCTTTACCTAATTATGGTTGTATCAAAACTAGAGCTTCAGGTAATAGAGTTTTCAATTGATTAAAGCTTTTTGACATTTATCTGGCCATTCATACCTCACATCTTTCTGCACCAATCTAGTCAACGGAGTAGCTATCATCAAAAAACCTTTTACTGAACCTTCGATAATAACCAGCAAGTCCTAGAAAACTACGAACTTTAGATACATTCTTCGGAGGCTTCCATTCCAAAATAGTAGAAACCTTACTTGGATTAACTCGTATTCTAGAGGCCGATACAATTTGTCCCAAAAAATTGACTTCACACAACCAGAATTCACATTTGCTGAATTTCGCATACAATTTCTTTTCTCTCGAAGTTTGCAACACAATTCTCAGATGTTCAACATGTTGAATTTCATTTAAAGAATAAATCAAAATGTCGTCAATGAAAACAACAACAAATTGATCTAGGTATGGTCAGAAAATTTTGTTGATCAGATCCATAAAAACAGCAAGAGCATTTGTTAGTCCAAAAGGTATAACGAAAAACTCATAATGCACGTACCTCGTTCTGAAAGTAGACTTCAGAATATCTGAATCTTTTACCCGTAACTGATAATACCCTGATCTTAGATCTATCTTTGAAAACACAGTGGCTCCTTTCAACTGATCAAATAAATCATCGGTTCTGGACAGTGGATATTTATTCTTTATAGTCACTTTGTTCAACTGATGATAATTAATGCACATTCTCATCGTGCCATCTTTCTTTTTCGCAAATAGAATAGAAGCACCCCAAGGTGAGAAACTCGGTCTTGCAAATCCTCTATCTGTCAACTCTTGCAACTATGACTTCAATTTTTTCAACCTGATTGTGCCATTCTGTATGGAGATATCGAAATAGGAGTTGTTCTCGACAACAAATCAATACCAAATTCAACTTCACGTATCCGAGGTAGTCCCAGTAACTCTTCAGGGAATACATCAAGAAATTTACAGACAACCGGCACTGAATTAATCTTTTCAGTTATTTTTTAGTCAATCACATATGCAAAATAAGATTCATTACCCTTTCTGAAATAATTCTGAGCTTTCAACCCATATATCACAGCAGGTAACCCATTCAAATCATTAGATTCAATCCGAACTATTTCATCATTCTGACATATTAAATCAATAGTCTTTCTTTTGCAATTCACAACAGTATCATGCAACGTCAACTAGTCCATACCCAAAATTATATCGAACTCATCAAAAGGTAATAACATCAGATCAGCCGAAAAACAAATATCTCTAAACATTGATGGACAGTTCTTGTATACTTTGTCAACCAGGACACTTTTACTTAAGGAGTTCGATACTTCTATAACAAACTCAATAGAATCTACATGCAAAGTGTTACTGGATACTAAGTTCATGCATATATAGGATTGAGTAGAACTTGGGTCTATCAATGCAATCACAGAAGTATCACAAAGAGTAAATGTACCCGTTATAACATCTAGAGATGAAGCTTCCTCACGAGCTCGGATGGCATATGCTCTAGCAGGCGCTCTGGCTTCAGATCTCGCAATAGTGTCTTTCATAGTTCTGTGACTACCACTGGCATTTCTTGCATTTCGGGAAGGATTACCTCTCACTTAAACATTATCAAATCTCGAATTCTAAACAATCTCTTACTCAACAGACTCTGGGCAATCTCAGATGAAATGATCTAACGATACGCATCTGAAACAGGCTCGATCATTCAATCTACAACTTTTCAGATGTCTTTTACCACAATGCTTACATTCAGGTCGAGTAGATCAGCCATTTCCAGCACTTGCCATTGAAGTTTCCAGAGGTTTGGTATTCAACTGTGATCTAGCTCGATCTCTATTTGATTGTCCCATATTTGCCCTGGAACGGCTATGTTCATCTCTGAGTTTCTTTGAACTAGACTGAAATAATTTGCTCACAAATCTATTTCTCGTATCTCTGACTTCAGACTCTGCTTTTCTTTTATCTTTCCGAGTGCCTCAGCTTTGCACACTCGATCAACAAGCACAACAAACTATTTTATTTCTAAAATCCCAACAAGCAAACGGATATCTTCGTTAATGACATCTTCAAATCTTTTGCACATTATTGTCTCGATTGATACACATTCTTGAGCATACTGACTCAGTCTCATGAATTCTCGTTCATACTCGGTCACAGTCATCTGACCCTATTTCAACTCCAAAAATTCTTTCCGTTTCTGATCAATAAACCTCTTACTAATGTATTTCTTTCAAAACTTAGACTGAAAGAAGCCCTAAGTAACCTGTTCCTTTAGAACCATAGAGATTAAAGTCTTCCACCTTTGATAAGCTACGTCTACTAGCAAAGATACAACACATTTTATGCATTCTTCTAGAGTCAATGACATTTTGTCAAATAATCGGATAGTGTTCTCAAGCCAAAATTTTACTTTCTCGGCATCATCATCACTGGTGGCCCTGAACTCTTCGGCCCCATACTTATGAATTTTGTCAATTGGAGGCTTGTTCAACAAATTCAAGTTCATAACCGAAGGCACAACTAAAGTCTAAGGGAGATTAGTTGGGGGCGGAGGTTATGAAACAGTCAGATTATTTCTCACAAACTGAGTGAACCACTCACTCATCATTTGGAAGAAAGCTTGCTTAGCTTCTCCCTCTTGACCACTAGTAGCCGATCTCGAATTAGATGGCCCTGTCCCTTGAGTGGGAGCAGGCACATTTCTTTCAACATCATCAGCTATAGCTCTTTCGAGATCCATTACTATACGATAAACACATTTTACACGTCAAGATTCATCACACTATCACAGTTCAAATATATGGCATGTATAGCTAGACTCTTACACGCTACGTTAGTCCTATAATCGACTAAACCGTAGCTCTGATACCAACCAAATGTAACACCCCTAACTCGTAACCATTGCCAAATAGGGTTAAAGGGCATTATCAGACAATTGAAATCATTTACTGACATTTCACAGCAAAGTCTGGCAAATCACATAAAATTGTCCCTTAAATAGGTCTACGAGACCTTAATCATGCTTTAGAAAAGGGTCGGGACAAAACAAATACACACGAAAATTTTTATAAATTTAAAAATTTTTCCATGGTACAGAGGTCACACACCCGTGTGGGTAGGTAGTGTCCCACATATGGCCATAGACACGCCCATGTGACCAAGCCGTGTCAAAACAGGGCATACATATTGATTTGACCACACGGCTTGGGACATGCCCGTGTGCCCCACCCATGGTCGAGCCTGACTTGCACCATACGGCTAGCCACACGCCTGTGTGTCAAGCTCGTGGTCAAGCCAGACTTGTTTTGAATTGCAGGCTCGAAGGACACGGTCGAGCCACACGCCCCTGTGCTCAATCATGTGGGTAATTATAGGTAATTTACAAGGCCAAATTGCCACCCACACATGGGTCATTCCTACAAACACAGTTAAGCACCAATTCAAGCATCATAGGCAATTAATACATACAAAAATGTACATCATTTCCAACCATTCAAGAGCCCTACAATCATACCAACTTATAAAGCAGTTGATTCTACATAACCTCAATCATTTCAAGACAGAATCAATCACATACTTAACATTAGCAATGTGCTAGCTATGCATCAATGAGTTCACCATTCATGTAACCATTTCATTTCCCATCAAGATAAATCAAAACTAGCATCATGAAACTTATCTAGTCTTTCGTAATAATAAAAATATATTTAGCCATATCACATGGCCATTTTCACATATAAAAAATAACCCAAAGTAACTAGCCTACACATACTTAGTATATACACTTTCAAAAGGTACCAAAATAAGATTGAGTAGGGTGATGGCGATCCTTGACAGTCCCCGAGCCTTTAGTTGCTTTGACGATCTATAAAATAGAGCAAACACACACAAAGTAAGCTTTCAAAAGCTTAGTAAGCCATATACAAATAAACTTAACATAATTGCACATAGCTACATTGATACAATGACATTAATGTTTCTCATTGCAAATTCATCACATATTCTTTGGCTCATTTGCTTAGCTATAGCTTGTCACATTTCTCAACTCAAATATCTTATATACACACATAGCTTATTCAAGCATATAATCACATCTTACCTCATAACTATACACATATCCAATTTAGAAAGCTTATATAAACACTTACCTTTCATACATTCATAGTGTGCTTTTCAATTGTACCTGAATCTTTCATACTTATCACTTAGACATTCATTTCTCAGATTTGCCCGTTGAACCGTTCGGAATCTAATAAGATCCTCGAAATCCTCAGAATAGTGGTACAATGCCAACGTCCCAGATGAGGTCTTACATGTACTCAAATATCGATGCCTCTATCCCAGATAGGGTCTTACACGAATCAAATAAGTTGCCAATGTCCCAGACATGATTTTACACGTAAACCTCATATTGATGCCAAGTCCTAGATATGGTCTTACACGAAATCTTGACTCAACGCCAACATCCCAAATGTGGTTTTACATGATCTCACATATCGGAAACCTATGTCATGACATATGTAATCCTATCTATTCCTAGGTTCGTACGGGACTTCTCGGACATGGTACATTGTCGATACATTCCTTGGTTATCATATTTATGTTAACTCATACACATTCATCGCAATTAGATTTCGTATGTCCATTCATAAATCAACATAAATGCATTTATTTGTATATAGACTTACCTCGAATCGAAATGAATGAGTGATTTCGACTACTCTATCACTTTAGACTTTCCACAATCTAAATCCGTTTTCTTCAGTTCTTGATCTATACATATTCAAATTTAACTCGTTTATTCACTATTTCATTCAATTCAATCCAAAGACACATATTTAGGGTAATTTATAAATTAGCCCCCACATTTTCATATTTTGACATTTTAGTCCCTATTTCACAAAATTATAAAATACACATAATTCAATACATTCCATGCTTGGCCGAATACTACCCATGCTCATACAAGTCCTCACATTTCATTTATTTTATAATTTAGTCCCTCAAAATATTATTCTTTCAATTTAATCCAAATTACTCAAAATCATCAAAACTCCAAAGGCAAAACTTGTTAATCTAACAAATATCTTCCATAATTCATCTTCATACATCACAAAGCTCATATGTTCATTAATGAAACACTTCAAAATATTAATCAATTCACAAAATTGAGACATGGGTTTGGAAGTACTCGAAGCAACGATTACGAAAGCATATAAATTATCAAAAACCGAAGCAAAACATAACTTGAATCAAGCTAAAAGAGCGCGAAACCTAGCTTGTTCTTCTTCTTTTCTTTTTCTATGATATTTGGCCAAAGATGATAGAAAATGGCCATTTATTAATTGCTTTGTTTTATTATAACCTTATATTATAATATTTATCATTTATTAAACCATTACTAAATAAAATAAGTTATATATATCAATCAATATGCCGTCCACTAATCCCAGTTATGGCCAAATTGCAACATAAATCCTCTTATTTAAGAAGACATACCAATTAAGACACTCAATCAAATGGAAGGCTACTTTTACCATTTATGCAATTTAGTCCTTCTCTCAAATTAAGTACACAAATAGTAAAATTTCCATACGAAACTTTCACACATGCTAAATCACATACAGTAGGCACAGAAGATAATATTAAAATATTTTTTAACTCAGATTCGTGGTCCCAAAACCACTATTCTGACTAGGGTCTAAACTGGACTGTTATAATTCTCCCCTTAGGGATTTTCATCCCCAAAAATCTTACTGTTGAATAGGTTCAGATATTGTTGTCTTGTTGAATCTTTAGGCTCCCACGTAGCCTCTTCAAATCCTTGTCGATGCTACAATGCTTTAACTATTGGAATTTTCTTATTTCGTAATTCTTTCATTTCACGAGCTAAGATACGGATCAGTCATTCTTCATAAGTTATATCAGATCGATTTCAATCCCAGATGGAGAAATCATGTGTGATGGATCGAATTTGTATCTATTAAGCATTGGCACATGAAATACATTATGAATCTTTGCTAGCGCAGGTGGCAACAACAATCTATACGCAACAGGCCAACTCACTCAATAATCTCATATGGCCCAATGAACCTCGGACTCAATTAGCCTTTACGCCCGAATCTAAGTACTTTCTTCCACGGAGAAACTTTTAAGAACATTTAATCACCGATCTCGAATTCAATATCTTTTCTTTTCATGTCTGCATAGGACTTACGACGATCTGATGTTGCTTTAAGACTGTCACGGATTACTTTCATTTTTGTTCCGTATCTTTTATCAAATCAACCCCGTGTATCTTACATTCACTGATCTCAGTCCAATACAAAGGTGTTCTACTTTTGTTTCTGTACAAAGCCTCATATGGTGCCATTTTAATGCTCGACAGAAAACTATTATTATATGCAAATTCAATTTGTGGTAAATACTATTCCGACGTACCGTGAAACTCAAGTATATAACATCTCAACATATCTTCGAGTATCTGAATAACTCGCTCGGATTGACCATCCGTCTATGTAACACCTCAAACTCGACCCTTACGTCATTACCGGATCTGGTATGCTACAGGTTAAATCTTAAAAACTTTACTCTGAAGGGTTTTGAAAAACATAGCTTATTTTAGCCGAATAGTCTGTTAAATGTGAGGTTTTGCAAAATAACATTAATACTTGCGTGGATTGGTTTTGAAAAGCCCGTTTATCATTTCATTTTATATTTAAGACTTTAAAAAAAACATAAGTTTGTAAAAGCCCAACATAACAAGATAATAAATCAGAATCTAAGTTATGGAGGCCTTATTACACAAAGATGTTCCCAAAAATTAAAACATAAATGAAAAGTAAAACCAAAAATAATCTACGGAAAATAGTAATAGTCTTGATGGCCCCTCGAGTCCGTCTCGGCTCCCATGTCTACGATCTACTACTCATCTGAAAGAGCAGAGAAAATGAAAGCGTGAGTCACCAAGACTCAGTGTATAAATTCGAACACACTGACTTGAGGCCCACAAACACATTATGGGCCTAGGCCCGTACATAGAGGCAACAATCATATTACATGATAAACAATACATAATGAATGGCCCAACCCATCCTAGAATTCCATCCTCTACACACCAACCCATACCAACCGTCACTCCTTGAGGTTTTCTACAATCAACCTTCCATCTGCTACACACCATAACAACAGCCGAATTGCCTGTTTCTGTCATTCAGAAATCATTAAACGTGGTATTGCCACCGATCACTGTGTGACCTAACATTTTATGTGTGGGATTTCTACCACCGGTCACCATGTGACCCATGTTTATATTTGTGGGATTTCTACCACCAGTCATCATGTGACCCATCATGCACTTCCCCTCTTTATCATATTTCCCCCATGCATACACACATAAGGAAAACATCATACAAACTTTCATATATTTCGTCATACATAGTGATTTCTATGATTGCGTACCTAGCATTCTTGCCTAACCCTTTTAGGGCTTTATTTGGTTGTCTACACAGCCACTTTCTGGCTTTTTAGCCCATAACACATAAAGAACAATTAGAAAGTGTGTGTTAGAGATCTACACACCTTATTTTCGTTAGAGTGAGACCCTCTAAGTCGACGCTATCCGTAGCCAACACCACCGCTATCTGCCTAAGGTGTTGTTCAAAAGTCGATCCACAACCAGGTGGCCAATCTCGAACGGCAGATACCGCTCATTTTTAAACTTAGGATTCTCTCCTTCACCGATCCATATTTAAATCATTATAAGTCCTTGTCGTAACCATTATCACAACACATGGTCGTTACTCCACATCATGAAGTTAAGATCTCACATACGATAAACGAATCTAATGAAAATCTAGAGAAAACCATCTTACCTTAAATCCTGAAAACGTGATACGAATGCTTACCAACTTCTGACTTAGAATCCTAGGTGATTTGATTCCCTACAAATCCCGGAATGCCGCCCGAAGAAAGAGAACACGAGATCAGAAAGAGACCATCAATCTAAGGATGGTCCTAAACACCATCTAGCCATTCAGCTTTGGCTTAAAAGTAGAAAAATAACAAGAATAATAACACTGGCCAACACTTACCTTTACAGGAAATTTGGCAACTCTTAGGAATTCTCGACTTTTAAGGAGATCAAAAAGAGAATAAAATAAGAAGAGATCAAAGTAGTTTTAGCTTTTAGTTGAGGGAATCGGTAGAAGGAATAGGGTATATTTGGCTGTGGAGATGAGAAAAGAATTCAGGATTTCAACTTTTGAAAGGGAAGATGTTGAGAAGATTGAGAGGTTTCGACTTTTGAAGAAATCAAAAGAAAAGAATTTCAGAGGAATACTGAGAATTTCGGCACAAGAAAAGAAGAAAAAAATTGGGTTCCAAATACCGGAATTGAAGAGATATCCCCTCTATTTATAGAAGATTTCGGCACCTACTGCTTAAAACTAAAAACACCCTTCCTAATAACCAATCAATTAATCAAATAGCATGGAAATTTCAGCACCCCCTGCCATTAAAGAAGCCAATTTCTTCACTCCTCTAGGTGATGGAATTTCGTCCAACACCTAGCCTTGCAGATAGCTCCTATCTTTTTCCCCTTGTATCTTTCATATTATCAACTATAATATCTACATTATCCTATACATATATCCTCCTACATTTGAGCCTTGTAGCCATCCACTCCACCTAACCCTAATGCCAAAAATTAGCTAACTTAAATTAAAAGAGATTGGGCTCCATGAAACTTAAATTTGGGCCCCTTACTCCCCTTGTATGGCATCACCTCCTTGCTCCCTATGTGGCATCACTGACCACTGGGCCACAAGCCCATTTTGATATTTTACACATAGATACCACCTTTTAAACCTTATAGTGCCCAAGCAAGAATTCACCAAGGCCTTGACCACATTCTAAGCCCAACTTGGACCCCTAACAGTTAAATTAACACCTTAAATATATACACATATTAGGCGCATAGGCCCATTAATTTAGGATGTTACAGTTCTACCCCTTAAAGAAATTTTGGCCTCAAAATTACCCTATAAGAAAAGATGAGGGTATTACTGTCGCATCGCTTCCTCTGGTTCCCAAGTTGCCTCTTCAGAACCATGGTTCCACCACAGCACCTTAACCAATGGAACCATTTTCCTTCGTAACACCTTGATATCACGATCTAGAATTTCCATCGGTTCCTCTTCGAAGGATAGGTCGGGTCTTACCACGATTTCCTCTACAGGCACTATATGAGATGGATTCGAAACATCTTAACATAGAGACGTGAAATACATTGTGAATTTGACTTAGCTCCAAGGGTAACTCAAGTTGATATGCTACTGGTCCTACTCGTTTCAGCACCCGGTAAGGTTCGATGAAGCAGGGACTTAATTTCCCCTTTCGCCCAAATCATAGCACCTTTTCCATGGCGACACCTTTAAGAATACCTTGTCACCTACTGCAAACTCTATGTCCTTATGCTTTAAGTCAGCATAGGACTTCTATCTATCCGCCGCCTCTAGTCTAGCCCAAATCAGTTTCACCTTATCCTCTGTCTTAGTGACCAAGTCTGGACCCAAAATTTGATTTTCCCCTAATTCCGTCCAACAAGTAGGGGTACGACACTTCCGCCCATACAAAGCTTCGTAGGGCGCCATCTGAATATTTGACTGGTAGCTGTTGTTGTACGTAAACTCCGCCAATGGCAGGAAGGCCTCCCAACTACCTCTAAAATCTATGACACAACTCCTTAACATGCCCTCCAAAATCTGAATCACCTGCTCCGACTGTCCATCGGTCTGAGGATGAAACGCTGTACTAAAATCCAACTTCGTATCCAACGCTTGATGCAACACCCTCTAAAACCTAGACGTAAACTTAGGATCTCGGTCTGAGATAATCGACATAGGTACTCCATGCAACCTCACAATCTCCACTATATACAACTTAACCAACCTTTGTAAGGAATAGTCGACCCGAACTGGTACAAAATGAGCGGACTTCGTCAACCGATCAACGATCACCCAAATCGAATCTTTCTTAGTAGGCGTGAGAGGTAGCCCACTAACGAAGTCCATTGTGATTCCTTTCCATTTCCACTAAGGGATCTTCACCGGTTGTAACAACCCAGATGGTAACTGATGCTCCTCCTTTACTTGCTGACAGGTTAAACACTTCGCCACTACTTCGGTCACCTCTTATTTTAAGCCCGACCACCAAAACTATTCCTATAAATCTCGATACATCTTACTCCCTCCGGGATGCATAGTGTATGGACTACTATGCGCTTCTTGCAAAATCCTATGCCTCAACTCAGGATCCCTCGGCATGCACACTCTCCCTTGGAAACATAACAGCCCTTCCTCATTCATACTAAACTCCGTTGGTTTTTCATTTACTCTATTCTAACCTTCCCTTCAAAGAACTCATCTGCTTGTCGCTTCCTTAACCAGACTGACCGATAAGGGTTTCACTTGAAGTTCCGCCAATAAACTCCCATCGTCGTACAGACTAAGGTGAGCAAACATTGCTCTCGAGTCAGAGATCACTTTACGGCTTAGAGCATCTACCACCACATTGGCCTTACCCGGATAATACTCGATCGAACAGTCATAACCCTTTAACAACTCGATCCACCTCCTCTGTCTTAAATTCAACTCCTTCTGAGTCAAAAGATACTTCAAACTCCTATGATCAGTTAAAATGATAGATTTCTCCTCGTAAAGATAATGCCTCCAAATCTTCAAATCAAAGACCACTATCGCCAATTCCAGGTCATGGGTGGGATAATTTGCTTTATGCGGTCTTAACTGCCGAGATGCCTATGCTACAACCTTTCCATCTTGCATCAACACACATCCTAATCTCGTGTGTGAAGCATCACAATAAATCACAAATTCCTTCCCAGCCTCCGGATGAATCAACACCGAAGCTTCCGTCAAAATCCTTTTTAACTTCTCGAAACTCTTCATTACTTATCAGACCAAACAACGAAACTCCTTTCCATAACAACTTGGTTAACGATGCCGCAATTAAAGAGAATCCTTCGATGAACCTTTGATAGTGTCCAGCCAGACCTAGAAAACTCTGAATCTCAGCTACGGACTTAGGTTGTTTCCACTCCAACACCGCTTTAATCTTTCGAGGGTCTACCCTAATACCCTCAGCCGACACAACGTGCCCTAGAAAAGTAACCTCCTTGAGCCAAAATTCACACTTACTGAATTTGGCATACAACTGCTTTTCCCTAGAATCTGTAAAACTATTCGCAGATGTGAGTCATGCTCCTCCCTCGATCTTGAATAAATAAAGATGTCATCAATAAAAACCACGACAAATCGATCTAGGTAGGGTTGGAACACTCGGTTCATCATATCCATAAATACTGCTAGTGCGTTGGTCAACCTAAATGGCATCACCATGAACTCATAGTGACCATAGCGAGTCCTAAAGGCCATTTTATGAATATCAGCCTCCTTAGCCTTAAGCTGATGATACCTTGACCTCAGATCTATCTTTAAAAAGACTGAGGCCCCCTTCAACTGATCGAACAAGTCATAGATCCTCGGCAACGGATACTTATTCTTGATCGTTAACTTATTCAACTGGCGATAGTCAATACACATATGCATTGACACATCATTCTTCTTAATGAATAAAATTGGTGCTCCTTACGGCGACACACTAGGTCGAATAAACCTTTTGTCCAACAACTCTTGAATCTATGCTTTCAACTCCACCAACTCCTTTGGTGCCATTCGATATGGAGCTATCAATATCGGTGCTGTTCCCCGAAAAAGATCGATTCCAAACTCCACTTTATGATCCGGATGTAATCTCAAAAGCTCTTCGAGGAAAACATCAGGAAATTCTTTCACCGTCCTAACGTCTCCCACTGTTAGTTCCTTAGCTTCCATAGCACGAAAAAATATTAAGACTGCCTCACACCCTTTTCTCACCATCCTTTCTGCTCTTAGGGTAGTTACCACGTTTGACAGACAGTTCCCCCTTTCTCCTATTACCAACACTTCGTCACCCTCTGAGGTTTTTAACACCATACACTTAGCTGCACAATCTAGATTAGCTTGATACTTCACAAGCCAATCCATGCCTAGGATTAAATCAAACTCCCCAAACGGTAATTCCATTAGATTCGTTCAGAAAACTATCCCCTGAACCTCTAAAGGTATTTCCCGATAAAGCTTATTTACCACTACAGAATGTCCTAATGGGCTTGCTATAGTCATTTCCCTAGAGGAAACCTCAGCATCTACACTTAAAGTTTCAGATACCCTACTAGTAACATATGAATGTGTCGATCCGATGTCAATTAATGCAATATAGGGCAAACCAAAAATTAAGAACGTATCGGTTATAACATCCAGTGCGTCAGCCTCCTCTTGAAGTCTGACAGCATAGACTAACCCCGACTGTCTTGCTTTAGTGTTTCTGGCCCCTCGGCCTGCTGCTCTATGGCCCCGACCAAAATCGTTACCACCTCTGGCTGCCCTACGACCTCCTCTACCAGACTGGACATTCCCTTGACCCGTGGGCCTCTTATTGCCCTTCAACTGTAGATAGTTCCTAACTTGATGGTCAAAAGACCCACACCTAAAGCACTTTTCACTGCCCGCTCTACACTCACCTGCATGGGATTTACCACATTGAGCACACTTCGGTGTCTGATTAGCAGCAGGTCTATTATCTCGTCTTGACTCGTCTGGCCTATGTCTTTTTTGATTACTATTATTTGTCCCCAATAATCTGAAGTTTCTCTTACCTCCACCCTTATCTCTATCCCGATTCAGCTTTTTTCGTCCGTTTCACTTCCTCCGCTATCTTAGCCTTCTCCACAAGTACCGTAAATTCTAGCTCTCGTTGTGGAGCTATCAATACACGTAATTTGTCCTTTAGGCCATCCTCAAACTAAACACACCGCTCATGCTCCGTGGCCACTATCCCTCGAGCATAACGGCTCAAGCGTAAGAATTTCGCTTCAGACGCCACATGGACCGCTTCCTTGAACCAGTTCAGAATGCTCAAGCGCCACGCATCCACATAGCTCGATCCAATGTACTTGTTCTGAAACACTATTTTGAAGAACTCCCATGTGATACGGTCAGCCACCGTACCATCCTTAATCGTGAGCCACTATTGGTAGGCTTCATCCCTCAAGAGAGAGATAACTCCTTTCAATTTCTCTTCCTCCATGAGATCTAGATCGTCCATTATACATTCAACCGCCTCTAACCAATACTTAATGAGCTCGGGCTATACCGAGATTCCCTAAACACTTCTACCCGCTGTTCTAAGTCGCCCGCACGATTTCTTGGCTCTTGTGCCCACACCGCATCCAAAGAACTCTCTCCAAAACCTTAACATAGCCCGAGATATAGCATCATCTCTGGCCGTCTGGTCTTGAAATTTTGCCTCCTTAGCTGGTGGCACTGGTACCTCATTCCCGGACTCGTGACCAGACCCTACGGGTTTTGACACGGCAATCCTGCCTCTACCTCGGCCACGCACACCACGTCCTCTAGTGCTCATTCTACCGTTCGTGATTTATCTGATTAAAAATGTTATGATTTATTAGTTTTCTTCCACTGATTAATGACAGACAGCCTTATGGAAAGTAGATTTAACAGTGGTTCTTTCGAATTCATATTTTATCTACAAGTTCGATCCTTGAGTCTGTATTTCTAATTCTAGAATTCTCATTCATTTCACATCAATCAGAGCATCACATACATTCATCAACCACACAAGCAAACATTCATGAACTCACATTCCTCACTTAGGGGTATTTCGTCATTTCACTACCCAGGAGTATTTTCGTAATTTTATCCTACAAGGGTATTTTTGTAATAAAATTATTTTCAAAGTAGGGTTTCTTAGTGATTTTTTAGGATAAGGGTATTTTGGTAATTTGAGAGGTCCGGGGGTATTTCGGTAATTTTACAAATCAGGGGTATTTTGGTCATTTTACACATCAGGGGTATTTTAGTAATTTTACAAATCAGGGGTTTTTCATAAATTTTCAAAACTAGAGGTTTTTTTAGTAATTTTACAAAATAGTGTGGCTAGTCCCTCTCAGGTTTTAATTATAAATTTTGGCCCGTCAACAAGTCCTCATGGCTAAGGTGAACAGTCACTACGCACCAGGTAGGATTCTAGCAAAGAGGAGGTGAGTCACTAGGACTGCTTAAATACCAAGCTCTCCCTGAATCCAATCCTAGGCATGCGTATGCCTGTTGCCACACCCTTGTCTCGCGAAAAGGAGGTGAGTCACTAGGATCGGGTGTCGGTAGACTCGAAGGCCATATCTTCCAGAATTTTTTTCAAATCCATGTTAAAACATCACTAGACCCATTTCACAGTCTGAGTTTTAAATTGGGGTCTGATACCAAAATGTAACACCCCAAACCCGGCCCATACGTCATTACCGGATCTGGTATGCTACATGTTAAATCTTAAAAACTTTACTCTGAAGGGTTTTGGAAAAACTTAGCTTAATTTAGTCGAATAGTCTGTTAAATGTGAGGAGGTTTTCCAAAATAACTTTAATACTTGCATGGATTGGTTTTGAAAAGCCTGTTTATCATTTTATTTTATATTTAAGACTTTAAAAAAAACATAAGTTTGTAAAATCCCAACATAACAAGATAATAAATCGGAATCTAAGTTATGGAGGCCTTATTACACAAAGATGTTCCCAAAAATTAAAACATAAATGAAAACTAAAACCAAAAATAGTCTATGGAAATAGTAATAGTATTGATGGCCCCTCGAGTCTGTCTCGGCTCCCATGTCCACAATCTACTGCTCATCAAAATAAGTAGAGAAAATGAAAGCGTGAGTCACCAAGACTTAATGTATAAATTTAGAACACACTGACCTGAGGCCCACAAACACATTATTGGCCTAGGCCCGTACATAGAGGCAACAATCATATTACATGATAAACAATACATAATGAATGGCCCAACCCATCATCGAATTCCATCCTCTACACACCAACCCGTACCAACCGTCACTCCTTGGGGATTTCTACAATCAACCCTCCATCCACTACACACCATAACGACAGCCGAACTGCCTATTTCTGTTATTCAAAATCATTAAACGTGGCATTGCCACCGATCACTGTGTGACCTAACATTTTATTTGTGGGATTTCTACCACCGGTCACCATGTGACCCATGTTTATATTTGTGGGATTTCTACCACCGGTCATCATGTGACCCATCATGCACTTCCCTTCTTTATCATATTTCCCCTATGCATACACACATAAGGAAAACATCATACAGACTTTCATATATTTTGTCATACATAGTGATTTCTATGATTGCGTACCTAGCATCCTTGCCTAACCCTTTTAGGGCTTTATTCGGCTGTCTACATAGCCACTTTTTGGCCTTTTTAGCCCATAACACATAAAGAACAATTAGAAAGTATGTGTTAGAGATCTACACACCTTATTACCGTTAGAACGAGACCCTCTAAGTCGACGCTATCCGTAGCCAGCACCACCGCTATCTGCCTAAGGTGTTGTTCAGAAGCCGGTCCACAACCAATTGGCCAATCTCAAACGGCAGATATCGCTTGTTTCTTAAACTTAGGGATTCTCTCCTTCGCCTGATCCATATTTAAATCCGTCAGAGGTCCTTGTCAGAACCACTAGCACAACACATGGTCGTTACTCCACATCATGAAGTTAAGATCTCACATACGATAAACGAATCTAATGAAAATCTAGAGAAAACCATCTTACCTTAAATCCCGAAAACGTGATTTGAATGCTTACCAACTTCTGACTTAGAATCCTAAGCGATTTGATTCCCTACAAATCTCGAATGCCGACCAAAGAAAGATAACACGAGATCAGAAAGAGAACATCAATCTAAGGATGGTCCTAAACGCCATCTAGCCATTCGACTTTAGCTTAAAAGCTGAAAAATAACAAGAATAATAGCACTGGCCAACACTTACCTTTACAAAGAATTCAAGAACTCTTAGGAATTCTCGCTTTTGAGGAGATCAAGAAGAGAAGAAAATAAGAAGAGATCTAAGTAGTTTCACTTTTAGTTGAGGAATTGGCGTATGAATAGGTATATTCAGCTATGGAGATGAGAAAAGAATTCATGATTTCAGCTTTTGAAAGGGAAGATGTTGAGAAGATTAGGAGGTTTCGGCTTTTGAAGAAATCAAAAGAAAAGAATTTCAGCGGAATACTAAGAATTTTGGTACAAGAAAAGAAGAAAAAAATAGGGTTCCAAATGCCGGAATTAAAGAGATATCCCCTCTATTTATAGAAGATTTCGGCACCTACTGCTTAAAACCGAAAACACCCTTCCTAATAACCAATCAATTAATCAAATAGCATGGAAATTTTGGCACCCCCTACCATTAAAGAAGTCGATTTCTTCACTCCTCTATGTGATGGAATTTCAGCCAACACCTAGCCTTACAGATAGCTCCTATCTTTTTCCCCTTGTATCTTTCGTATTATCAACTATAATATCTACATTATCCTATACATATATCCTCATCCATTTGAGCCTTGTAGCCGTCCACTCCACCTAACCCTAATGCCAAAATTAGCTAACTTAAATTAAAAGAGATTGGGCTCCATGAAACTTAAATTTGGGCCCTTTACTCTCCTTGTATGGCCTCACCTCCTTGCTCCCTAAGTGGCGTCACTGACCACTGGGCCACAAGCCCATTTTGATATTTTAAACACAAATACCACCTTTTAAACCTTATAGTGCCTAAGCAAGAATTCACCAAGGCCTTGACCATATTCTGAGCCCAACTTGGACCCCTAATAGTTAAATTAACACCTTAAATATATACACACACTAGGCACATAGGCCCATTAATTCAGGATGTTACAGTCTACGGGTGAAAAGCTATACTAAAATGCAATTTAGTACCTAAAGCATCCTGTAGTTTCTTCCAAAACCGCGATGTGAATCTCGGATCTCTATCTGCCGCAATAGATAATGACACTCCGTGCAATATCACAATATCAGAAATGTAAAGCTCAACTAACTTATCAAGTGAATAATTAGATCATACCGGAATAAAATGGGTAGATTTTGCCAATTGATCAACTACAACCTAAATTGCATCTTTCTTTCTCAGAGTCAAGGGAAATCCAGAAACAAAATCCATCGTCACTCTATCCCATTTCCACTCGAGAGTCAGAATCGGTTGTAACAAACCAGATGGAACTTGATGATTAGCTTTAACTTGCTGACATACTAAACATTTCAAACAAATTCAGAAATGTCTCATTTCATTCCAGACCACCAATAGTGTTGCTTCATATCATGATACATCTTTGTACTTCCCGGATCAACAGATAGGTGGCTATTATGAACTTCATTTAAAATCAACTGTAATAATTTGAAATTTCTCAGAACACAGATTCTATCTCAAAATCTCAAGCAATCATCATTGTCAACTCAAAATTTAAAATTGAAATTTAAATTACACTGAGCTCGTTTCGCTATCATTTCATTATCAACTTTTTGAGCATCACATATTTGTTGTAAAAACAACGATCTTGCTTTTAATTCTTCCAAAACAAAACTATCATCAGACAAGTCTAAATGAGCATTCATTACACGTAATGTAAACAGTGATTTTTGGCTTAAAGCATCAGCAACAGCATTAGCCTTTCTAGGATGATAGATCACAAGTTCGTAGTCTTTTAACAACTCTAACCATCGATGTTGCCTCAAATTCAGATCTTTCTGAGTCATCAAATACTTCAGGATTTTGTGATCAGAAAATACATGACAATTTTCACTAAATAGATAATGACTCCAAATCTTTAATGCGAACACAATCGCAGCTAGCTCAAGATCGTGTGTCGGATAATTATTTTCATGAGGCTTTAGTTGTTTTAAGGCATAAGCTATTACTTTGCCTTCCTACATTAGAACACAACCCAAACCACTCAATGAAGCATCATTGTATATCATAAATTCTTTACCCGATTCTGGTTGTATCAAAACTAGAGTTTCAGTCAACAGAGTTTTCAACTGATCAAAGCGTTTTTGACATTTATCAAACCATTCATACCTCACATCTTTCTAAAGCAATCTAGTCAACTGAGTTGCTATCATCAAAAAGCCTTTTACGAACCTTCGATAATAACTAGCAAGTCCCAAAAAATTACGATCTTCAGACACATTCTTCGGAGGCTTTCATTCCAAAATAGCAAAAACCTTAGTCGGATCAGCTCGTATTCTAGAGGCCGATACAATATGTCCTAGAAAACTGACTTCACGCAACCAGAATTCACATTTGCTGAATTTCGTATACAATTACTTTTCTCTCAGTGTTTGGAAATAAATTCTTAGATGTTCAGCATGTTCAATTTCATTTGAAGAATAAATCAAAATGTCGTCAATGAAAACAACAATAAATCGATCTAGGTATGGTCAAAAAATTTTGTTCATAAGATGCATAAAAACAACAGGAGCATTCATTATTCTGAAAGGCATAGCTAAAAACTCATAATGCCCGTACCTCAATCTGAAAGCAGCCTTCAAAATATTTGAATCTTTTACCCGTAACTTATAATACCCCAATCTTAGATCTATCTTTGAAAACAGAGTGGCTCCTTTTCAACTGATCAAATAAATCATCGTTTCTAGGCAGTGGATATTTGTTCTTTATAGTCACTTTGTTTAACTGACGAACACCAATGCACATTCTTATCGTGCCATCTTTCTTTTTCACAAGTAGATCAAAAGCACTCCAAGGTGAGAAACTCAGTCTTGCAAATCCTCTATCTATCAACTCTTGCAACTGTGACTTCAATTCTTTCAGCTTTGTTGGTGCCATTCTGTACGAAGATATCAGAATAGGAGTTGTTCTCGGCAACAAATCAACACTAAATTTAATTTCACGTATCGAAGGTAGTTCCGGTAACTCTTTAGGGAATACACCAGGAAATTTATAGATAACCAGTACTGAATCAAATTTTTTTCAGTTATTTTTTAGTCAATCACATAAGCAAAATAAGCTTCATTACCGATTCTCGAATAATTCTGAGCTTTCAACACATATATCGCAGCAGGTAACCCATTCAAATAATTAGATTCAGTCCGAACTATTTCATCATTCTGACATCTCAAATCAATAGTCTTTCTTTTGTAATTCACAACAGCATCATGTAATGTCAACCAGTCTATACACAAAATTAGATCGAACTCATTAAAAGGTAATAACATCAGATCAGCCGAAAAACATATATCTCAAAATATTAACGGGCAGTTCTTGTATACTTTGTCAACCAGGACACTTTTACCTAAGGAGTTCGATACTTTTATAACAAACTCAGTAGCCTCTATAGGCAAAGTCTTACTAGATACTAAGTTCATGCATATATATGAATGAGTAGAACCTGGGTCTATCAATGCAATCACAGAAGTTTCATAAAGAGTAAATGTACCTGTTATAACATCCGAAGACGAAGATTCCTCATGAGCTCGGATGGCATATGCTTTAGTAGGCACTTTGGCTTTAGATCTCGCAACAGTGTCTTTCGTAGTTCTCTGACTACAACTGACATTTCTTAAATTTCGGGAAGGTCTACCTCTCACTGAAACATTATAAAATCTTGGATTCCGAATAATCTCTTGCCAACAGACTCTGGGCAATCTCGGATGAAATGATCTAACGATTCGCATCTGAAATAGGATCGATCATTCAATCTACAACTTTTTGGATGTCTTTTAAGGTAATGCTTACATTCAGGTTGATCGGATCGGACATTTCCAACACTTGCCATTAAAGTTGCCAGAGCTTTGGTATTCGACTGTGATATAGCTCGATCTCTATTTGATTGTCCCATATTTTCCTTGGAACGACTATGTTCATCTCTGAATTTCTTTGAAGCAGACTGAAATGATTCGCTCGCAAATCTCTTTCTCACATCTATGACTTTAGACTCAGCTTTTCTTTTATCTTTCCCGAGTTCCTCAACTATGCACACTCATCAACAAGCACAACGAACTTTTTTATTTCTAAAATCCCAATAAGCAAACGGATATCTTTGTTAAGGGCATTTTCAAATCTTTTACACATTATTGTCTCGTTTGATGCACATTCTCGAGCATACTGACTCAGTCACACGAATTCTCGTTCATACTCGGTCACGATCATCCGACCCTATTTCAACTCTAAATTTTTTTTCGTTTCTGATTAATAAAACTCTGACTAATGAATTTCTTTCAAAACTCAAACTGAAAGAAGTCCCAAGTAACACGTTCATTTGGAACCACAGAGATTAAAGTCTTTCACCATTGATAAGCTGCATCTCGTAGCAAAGATACAACACATTTTATGCATTCTTCTGGAGTCAATGACATTTCATCAAATACTCAGATAGTGTGCTCGAGCCAAAATTCTACTTTCTCCACATCATCATCACTGGTGGCCCTGAACTCTTTGGCTCCATACTTACAAATTTTGTTGATTGGAGGCTTGTTCAACGAATTCAAGTTCATAATTGGAGGCACAATTGAAGTCTAAGGGGGATTAGTCGGGGGCAGAGGTTGTGAAACAGTCAAATTATTTCTCACAAACTGAGTGAACCACTCACTCATCATTTGGAAGAAAGCTTTTTTAGCTTCTCCCTCTTGACCGCTAGTAGCCAGTCTCAATTTAGATGGCACTATCCCTTGAGTGGGAAGAGACACATTACTTTCAACATCGTCAACTACGGCTCTTTTGGGATCTATTACTATATGATAAACACAATTTACACGTTAGGATTCATCACACTATCACAGTTGGAATATATGTCATGTATAGCTAGACTCTTACATGCTATGTTAGTCTGCGAATCGACTAAACCATAGCTCTGATACCAACCAAATGTAACACCTCTAACCCGTAACCCTCATAGAAACAGGGTTAAAGGGCATTACCAGACAATCAAAATCATTTACTAACATTTCACGGTAAAGTCTGACAAATCTCAGTAAAGTGTCCCTTAAATAGGTCTACGAGACCTTAATCATGATTTAGAAAAGGGTCAGGACTAAACCAAATACATACGAAAATTTTTAGAAATTTAAAATTTTTTCTATGATACAGAGGTCACACGCCCGTGTGGGTAGGTCATGTGCCTCACACGACCTCAAACACACCTATATGTCCAAGCCGTGTCAAAATAGGGCATACATATTGACTTGACCACACAGCCCAGGACACGTCCATGTGCCCCACCCGTAGTCGAGCCTGACTTGCACCACACGGCTAGCCACACGCCCATGTTCGAGCCTGACTTATTTTGAATTACAAACTCAAAGGACACGGTTGAGCCATACACCCGTGTGCTCAACCGTGTGGGCAATTATAGGCCATTTACAAGGCCAAATTGCCACCCACACATGGTGTAATAGCCCAATTTAGGGCCTAGTCAGAATAGTGGTGTGAGGCCACGAATTTGAGGTTACTTTATGAGTTTTTAAGGTTTATGCCATGTTTGCATGCTAGTGTGAAAGTTTCGTGAAGAAATTTTATTAAATTGAGGTTGAATGGTCCAAAAGGACTAAATTGCAAAAGTTACAAAATATGAGTTTCTAGAAGCTTTTGTATGAAATAGCTTTAGAATATCAATTAGAAGTCCTTAAATAGCAATTTTCCCAAATTATAATTTTTGGACAAAATTGGACATGACTTAGTAAAATAGAAATTTTTTAAAGAGACGAGCATTTTATTCATTTGTCTAATAAATGATTAAAATAAGAAAAGATGATAAAAATCTATTCATCTTCTTCCTCACATTGCAAAAAATTTGGAGACTCCATAGCTAGGGTTCTTCATTTTTTTCAAGCTTGCTATTAAGTTCATCTTAGCCCCATTTTTAATATTCTTCGTATTTTTGAAGTTCTTGTATTATGAATTAGCTATTTTTAGCTATAAAATGAGCTAAGATGCATCTTCAAAAATCTACCCATGAATGACATGCTTGTTAAATGATGTTTTATAGAAGTTTATGAGAGTTTGATGTTAGATAAACATCTTTTTCTAAGTGAATTTCATGAAAAATGATAGTATGGACTAATTTCTAATAGTTATGAAAATTGGTCATACATACTAGAAATAGTGAGAATTGATGATTGTTATAGTAGAGATAATGAATCAGCTAAGCATGAAGTTTAAGAAAGTTGAATGAGAGTTATTTTATGAGCCTTGGGGCAAAAATGCAAATATGAGAAAGTATAGGGGCAAAATAATGATTTTTCTAAAGTATGAACAATGAGTCAATTTAGTTAATGTGATTATTAAATGAACTATTTATGATTATAGATCAAGAAAAACAAAGCTCAGGTCAAAATCAAGGCAAGAACAAAGTTGATGACTAAATTGCATATCTACATACATTTTGTATATTGAGGTAAGTTTGTATAATTTCTAAGCTTTATGATTTTGACCATTGAATTTCTTAGTATAATGTACACTATTTTCATGGAATGTTTAATGTTATGTTAAACAAAGAAATCAATGGGATTAAGTTTGAGCAAGTCCTAATTGAAAATGAATTTCCCAGGATACTCGATCTACCACGTGAGATAAGAGAGTCCGTATAAGACGAAGCCAAGGAATGGCATCAGCAATCAAGCACATATATCATGTAAGTCCAAGGCAAGCTTGGCATTGAACAAATATCATGTAAGTCCAGGGCAAGCTTGGCATTGAACAGATATCATGTAAGTCCAAGGCAAGCTTGGAATTAAAAAGCTATCAAGAGAAAGAGATCACATGTAAGTCCAAGCCAATGCATGGCATTGGTGAGAACAAGAAAGACTTCGTACAAGTCCATGTCAAGACATGGCCTTGAAATTGAGATGAGATATTCCATGTAAGACCTTATCTAGGGTATGGCTTTGGTATCAAGTTCATGTGAAGAGATTTAGTATCTTCAGTTATTCGCAGAAATTCATCGAGCAAATGAGTAAAGTTAAAATTAGATGGCAAGAAAGATAAGTAAGCAAAGCTATTATCAAGTTGGAAATAAGTATTATTCATGTTATGAATGATGAAGGAAAGATTATTATTATCATTTCAAAGTATACTGATTAATGTGATCAAGTGATAGAGGTACCTTATTTATCCCATGGGGATGAGACTAGTAAGTATCATGAGATATGTAAGAATTAGTATGAGTAAATAAGCTTTATAGCTGAAATCTATGACACCATTGTTTATGACAAATGGTTTATATTAATCAAGTATGTTGCTATGTGCATTATATGCAAACTTACTAAGCTAAATGCTTATGTCTTTTATTCTTTCTTTCTATGTAGTCCCGCAAAGCCAATCTCGTAGATCATTGTCATCGGAGCTCGGAGCACACTATCAATCGTATTTTGGTATAGCCAAGTTATTTTTCTAAGTATGGCATGTATAGGAAGCATTTCATTTTGAGAGTATGTTCTAAGAAGAGCCAAAGTGTTGGCTATTAAGTTTATTATTCTTTTGTATATGGCTAAGTGATTAGACAAAATTGACAAAGTATGTATGTTTATTGAGATCAATGAAGCATGTAGTAATGTTTATGAAAAATGTATTGAATTGAGCATGAGTTTGGTCTTGATTTCGGGGTGACAATTGGCTTGATATATAGCCTCTAAGTGCCCTGCGGTCGAGACACGCAGGCGTGTGTCTAGGCCGTCTTACCTCACCTTAGTGTTTTAAGTCGAGAATAGGCCACGGGCAAATTCCCGGTCGTTTGTTTAGGCCGTGTGTGATACACACGTAACATGGGCGTGTCAAGGCCGTGTGTAATTAGTCAGTGTCGACCACGGGTGGAAGACACGGGCATGTCTAACATCCAGAACTAGGCCCTAAACGGAACAGTTGTTGCGAAACCACGAATCTGAGATAGAAAACTTTATTTTGATTAATTTTTTTATGATTTACCGATTGATTGGATGCATGTGTTAGAGTATCGATAGAAAATTTTATGAATTTCATGTCTAATGTGCTTATTAGGGCTTAATTGTAAAAGTTGATAAATGAGAGTTCTAGATGCTAAAGGATTAAATTGAAGTGCATATCTAAAGTAGGGGTTCTTAAATGGTAATTATACCATTATATTTTCATGAACAAAAATGGACATGCATAGGTAGAAATAACTAAAATTTTAATGAAGGGTATTTTAGTAAAATGTTAAATAAAAGAAATTAAATGCGAAAAAGATGGAAAAAGGTTGCCATCTTCTTCCTAGGGACGAATATTCAAGGGGGGAACTCTATAGCTAGGGTTTCCAAGCTTTCAAGCTCCATAGTAAGTCAATCCAAGCCTCATTTTTCATGTTCTTTACGTTTTTGGAATCCCGGTAACTCGGTTTAGCTTATTCTAGCAATATTTTAACCTAGGATTCATATTTGGAAAAATACCCATCAGTGAAATGTGTTTATTTTGATGTTTTATGATAGAATATGATGGCTAAAATTATGTTAAACAACTTTTGCTAAGCAATTTTACGTGAAAACGAGTAAAACGACATAATCGGTAAAAATTCCTAATGTTCATAAGTACATGTTAGAGTGAGAATTTGATGTTTCCATAGAAGGGAAAAATGTTCAGCATGTCCTAAGGTATAAGAGAATAGGATGAAGTTTAATTTTTGAGCCTAGGGGCAAAATCATAATTTTGTGAAAGTTAGGGGGCAAAAATATAATTTTGCCATAATGTTATTTTTGGATTGAATTAAATAGTTTAAATATTAAATAAGATAAATGTGTTATTATAGATCGAGAAGAACGTGGAATCGACCATGAACGAGGCAAAGGCAAAGTTAAGGATTAAATTGTAAATTTTGCTATATTTTGCACCAACGTAAGTAGTATGTAAATAATTCATTATCTTATTAATTTTTTTTTTAATATTTCAGCATGTTTTATGTATTATATCTAATTTTTGAATCATAATTGACTATTAAAGGAATGAAATAAAGTATTAAAAAGTGAGCTATTTCCCGTTTGAACCTTCGGAATCGAAAGATGTAATTGGTATTTAGCTAGGTCACATGTGTGGTATATGGTGTGAGCCACTATGTGTACAAGAGAGCTACGAGAAGGCTAGGTCATATGAGTGATGCTAGGTGAAGGCCACACTATATGTGCAAGAAAGCCAAAATTATGAGTACAATCGAGCTAGGTCACATGAGTGGTACTGAGTGAAGGCCACTATATGTACAAGAGAGCTCTGATTTCAAAGGTGGGCTGTGTGTGAAATAACCGCGTATTCGTTATTATTCTGAAGCATTCAATGGGAAAATTGACTAAGTAAAATTATGTGAGAATTTTAGTGGTAAGTATATGTATATGCATGTGTAACATATCAGAAGTATGCTCGATATGTAATCGGAAATTGGAAAGATTGGTATAGGCAAGTGATGAACACAACTAAATTAAGAGAGAGCAAAAATTTACAATAAAACTGTTTTGGATAGCAGTAGTGACGTGAATTTAAAAAATCACCAAAAATGGTAGAAATTGAATTATAAATTGTATGATATATTGATTTAAAACTTATTGAGTCTATTTTCATATAAAAGAAACAAAACAAGCAAAGTATTTTTATATTTTGAGATATTTAAATATTTGTGAGACTGGTTCAGAATGGTTACTTGATCCCCTGTCCTGTCTTGGAAAATCATTATAAATTGTAAAAAAATGATTATGGGGTATAAGTTATATGGTTGAAATAATTAATGAGTCTATTTTCAAATGAAATAAATTATATCATCATTTAAATTCTGTACAATGATAAAATTGGTTCATAGTGAAAAGTGGTCAGAGCAGTTGAACATTGAAATAGGGAAATCTTTAATGAATAAAATGTACTAATTGGAAAGACCAAAAATTCTGAAAATTTTATGGTAAGAATATAAATGAGTCTAGTTTCAGGAAAAATTTACGGATCTTAATTTGGAGTTTTGTAGCTTTAGAGAAAAAAATTTAGTGACTGCGACTCGAATAGACAGCTTACTCCAAACTTGAATAAATAATGAATTTGATTGTAAATTTGATTGTGTTGTTTTGTAAACATATTAAATCCATTATAAATCATTTATATACTTACTTTCTAAGCTATATGCTTACCCCTTTTCTTTTCCTTGTTCTATAGTGTCATCAAGCTAGCTCGGGATACGATGATCGTCGGAGATCCATCCATACTATCTGCCTTCTTTTGGTATTTTGAAAATAATATTTTGGGAATTATGGCATGTATAGAAGGCTTAATTGTTTTGTTATTTGTAGTAACGAATGGTTATTTTGCTCATGGGTATTGACGACTATGTGTGGAAATGTTTTAAATTTATACGGATTTTACATTTTTAAATTTTGGATAATAGCTTGGATCGTGTCCGGTAATGCCTCGTATCCTGTTCCGACGACGGACTTGGTGAGGGGTGTTACATTTAGTGGTATCAGAGCTTAGGTTTAGTCAGTTCTTGGACTAACATAGCGTGCGTAAAAGTATAGCTATACATGCCATAAATATATTGTGATAGTGTGATGACTCCTGATAATTTAAAATGTTTTTTATATAGTAAATGGATCCCACCCGAGCTCTTCGTGATGATGTTTGAAAGTAACGCTTGCGGCTCCATGAAGGGACCGCACCAGTAGAAGATAGATCTGAAATACATGGACAGGGAGAGGGGGCTCGGGAAGCCTTCCTCCAAATGAAGAGTAATTGGTATACTGAGTTTATTCAAGCGAACCCAAATGCTCAACCTCCTCCACCCCTCCTATACCTCAAACAGTTCCTGTTGCTCCCCAAGGCATGGATTTGGTAAGAATGAACAAGCCTCCGGTCGACAAAATTAGGAAGTAAGGAGCAGAAGAGTTTAGAGCAAAAATTGATAATGATCCTAAGAAAGCATAGTTCTGGATTGAAAATTCTATCCGTGTGTTTGATGAGCTCTCGTGTACACCGAAAGAGAATTTAAAATGTGATGTATCACTTCTGAGAGATTCGGCCTACCATTGGTGGAAGACTTTAGTAGCAGTTGTGCCAAAAGAAAAGATTGCTTGGGATTTCTTCCAGGAAGAATTTAGAAAGAAATACATACGTCAGTAGTTTATTGATCAGAAATAGAAAGAATTCCTTGAATTGAAGTAGGGCAAGATGTCTGTGGTAGAGTACAAGCGTGAATTTGTTAGACTCAGTAAGTATGCCCAGGAGTGTGTATCCACCCAGGCTATTATGTGCAAGAGATTCGAAGATGGGCTTAATAAAGACATTAAAATGTTTGTAGGAATTCTGGAACTGAAAGAATTTGTGGTATTGGTCGACCGAGCCCTTAAAGCTGAGGAATTAAACAAAAAAGAAGGAAAGTTGCTATCGAGGCCGAGATACAAGAAAGAGACTGATGAGCAAGTCATTCCAAACCCAATCAAAAAGGCCCAGAGAGATGAATCCTTGAAGGACAGCTTCAACTGAGTATTCACATAGAGACTGTGGGAAATCGTATTTGGGCTAAAAAATGTAAGCTACTTTAGTGGCAAGTGTGGGCAATGTGAAGTCTAGTAAACCCGAGTGTTAGTTTTGTGGTGGGCAACATTTTGGTGAGTGTTGGGGTACTAGTCGAGCCTGTTTCAGGTGGTTCTCACGAGCATTTTATTAAAGATTGTCCAGAGAAAGCTAAGGAAGAAAAATTTCAGAGTGCTAGATAGACTATCACTGCTAATAGAGGTAGACCTTTGAGAAATGGAAGTGGAGCTAGCAGTAAAAGTGTGATGAAAGACCCAGCTACGAGATCAGAAGCTAGAACACCTTCCAAGACATATGCCATCAAAGCTCTTGAAGAGGCATCCTCCTCTGATGTAATTATGGGTACATTTTCTCTACATGATATTAATTTTGTTGCTTTGATTGATCTGGGTTCGACACATTCCTATGTTTGCTTGAAATTGATGCCTAGTATAAGTATGCTTATAGAATCTATAGAATTTGTGATTAAAGTATCGAACCCATTAGGCAAGCATGTGTTAGTAGATAAAGTATGTAGAAATTTCTCTTTAATGATTAGAGGTCATTGTTTTCCAGCCGACATCATGCTATTATCATTTGATGAGTTTGATGTGATTCTTGGTATGGATTGGTTGACTGCACATGATGTGATAGTGAATTGTGGGAAGAAATTCATCGAGCTGAAATGTGAAACTGGTGAAATTCTTCGGGTTAACTCAGATGAGTCAGATAGTTCGTTTGCTATGATTTCTATTATGTCTGCTAAAAATGTTTGAGAAAAGGGTATGAAGTTTATCTTGCTTTTGTGTTAAACACTAAAGATCTAGAGCTGAAAATTGAGTCAGTGCCAATAGTATGTGAGTATCTAGACATGTTTCCGGAAGAATTACCAGGTTTGCCTCCTGTTAGAGAAGTGAAGTTTGTTATTGAGTTGATTCTAAGCACCACACCCATCTATATTGCTCCATACATAATGGACCTATTGGAATTGAAAGAATTGAAAGCTCAACTGTAGGAATTAACTAATAAAGGCTTTACAAGACCTAGTTGTTCACCCTGGGGTGCACCAGTCCTATTTGTGAAAAAGAAAGATGGTTCGATGAGATTGTGCATAGACTATCGGCAACTTAACAAGGTAACAATAAAGAACATGTATCCATTGCCTAAAATTTATGATTTACTTGATCAATTGAAGGGAGCCACTATGTTCTCTGAGATAGATTTGGGATCCAGATACTACCAGTTGCGAGTTAAAGAGTCAGATGTTCTGAAGACTACTTTCCGGACTAGGTATGGTCATTATGAGTTCCTTGTGATACCATTTGGCTTGACTAATCCTGCAATCTTTATAGACTTAATGAACCAAATATTCAGACCTTACTTGGATAAGTTTGTAGTCGTGTTTATTGATGATGTTTTAATTTATTCTCATGATGAGACTGAACATGCAGAGCATTTGAGAACTATCTTACAGACTTTGAGAGATAATCAGTTGTATGCCAAATTTAGTAAAAGTGAGTTCTGGCTTCAAGAAGTTGGATTCCTTGGACACATTGTCTCAGGTGAAGGCATTAGAGTTGACTCGAGCAAGATCTCAACAATTGTTAAGTGGAAGCCTCCCAGGAATGTATCTAAAGTTAGAAGTTTTTTGGGATTAGCTGGTTATTATAGACGATTTGTAGAGGCATTTTCCATGATAGCTACCCATTGATGAGATTGCTACAGAAAGATGTCAAATTTGAATGGACTGAAAAGTGTCAGCAGAGTTTTGACAAGTTAAAGGGATTGTTGATTGAAGCTCCTGTCTTAGTACAACTAGAACCAGGTAAAGAGTTTGTGATTTATAGTAATGCATCCTTGCATGGATTGGGTTGTGTACTTATGTAGGAAGGTAAAGTAATTGCTTATGCTTCTAGACAGCTAAAACCGCATGAGAAAATTATCCGATGCATGATTTAGAGCTACCTGCCATTGTATTTGCTCTAAAAATTTGGAGACATCACTTGTATGGTGAAAAGTGCCGAATATTCACTGATCATAAAAGCTTGAAGTACTTGATGACTCAGAAAGACTTGAACCTGAGGCAAAGAAGATGGTTAGAGTTGATTAAAGATTATGAGCTAGTGATCGATTATCACCCGGGTAAAGCAAATGTTGTTGTTGATGCTTTGAGTAGAAAATTTTTATTTGCATTGAGAGCTTTAAATACTAGCTTGGCTTTATCAGATGACAGTTTCATTATAGCTGAGTTGAGAGCTAAATCTACATTTCTTGAAGAAATCCATCAAGCTCGGATAGATGACATTGAGTTGCAAGCTAACAGAGCTCAGTGCAAGTCAGGTGCAGAGTCTAATTTTTAGATCGATTTTAATGGTTGTTTGTTGTTTAGTATAGAGTATGTGTAACAAAGAATGACGAGCTTATTAAGAAGATCTTACAGGAAGCACATAGTAGTTCTTTGTCTATACATCCAGATAGTACAAAGATGTATAATGATTTGAAGAAAATGTATTGGTGGGCAGGAATGAAAAGAGATATTTCAGAGTTTGTTTCTAAATGCTTGATCTTTCAGCAAGTAAAAACCGAATATCAGATGCCTTCAGGTTTTTTATAGCCTGTGCTAATCCCTGAGTGGAAATAGGATCGAGTTTTATGGATTTTGTGATAGGATTGCCGTTGACACAGAGAAAGAAAGATGTAGTATGGGTTGTAATTAATAAGCTAATGAAGCCGGCTCATTTTATCCCAATTCGTATGGATTACTCGATTAATAAGTTGGTCGAATTATATATCTCAGAGATAGTCAGACTACATGGGGTACCCTTATCGATCATTTTAGATAGAGATTTGAGATTTACTTTACGGTTTTGGAAAAAGTTACAGGAAGCTTTGCGTACAAAGTTGAGTTTCAGTACAACTTTTTATCCTCAGACCGACGGTCAGTCAGATAGAGTAATTCAGGTTCTTGAAGATATGCTTAGATGTTGTGTATTAGAATTTCAAGGCAGTTGGGAAAAGTATTTACCATTAGTGGAGTTTGCCTACAATAATAGTTATCAGTTGAGTTTGAAAATGGCACCATATGAGGCTTTGTATGGACGCAAATGTCGTACACGTTTATATTGGATAGAGCTTAAGCAAAACACATTCATGGGGTTGATTTAGTTAAAGAAATAGAAGAGAAAGAAAAAGTCATCAGAGATTGCTTGAAAGCAGCTTCAGATAGATAGAAGTCATATGCAGATTTGAAGAGAAAAGAGATTGAGTATAAAGTTGGTGACAAAGTGTTTTTAAAAGTATCCACGTGGAAGAAAGTCTTTAGATTTGGCAAGAAAGGCAAACTAAGTCCACGATTTATTGGACTGCTTGAGGTTATTGAGAGAGTTGGGCCATTAGCATATCGGTTAGCTTTGCCAACTGAGTTAGAGAAGATTCATAATGTGTTCCATGTATCTATGTTACATCGTTACCATTCTAATCCGTTACATGTGATTTCTCAAACGGAGGTTGAGATTCAGCCAGATATGACTTAAGAAGAGGAACCAGTTAAGATTTTAGCTCGAGAGGTCAGGCAACTAAGGAACAAGAATATCGTACTTGTGAAAGTATTATGGAATAGACATGGGGTAGACGAGGCTACATGGGAGCCCGAAGAGGCTATGCAAAAATAGTACCCAAACCTCTTCATAAGTAAGATTTTCGGGGACGAAAATCCCAAAAGGGGGGAGAAATGTAACATCCCGAACTAAGGCCTAAACGGAACAGTGGTTACGAAACCACGAATCTGAGATAGAAAATTTTATTTTGATTAATTTTTTTATGATTTACCGATTGATTGGATGCATGTGTTAGAGTATCGATAGAAAATTTTATGAATTTCATGTCTAATTTGCTTATTAGGGCTTAATTGTAAAAGTTGATAAATGAGAGTTCTAGATGCTAAAGGATTAAATTGAAGTGCATATCTAAAGTAGGGGTCCTTAAATGGTAATTAGACCATTATATTTTCATGGACAAAAATGGACATGCATAGGTAGAAATAACTAAAATTTTAATGAAGGGTATTTTAGTAAAATGTCAAATAAAAGAAATTAAATGGGGAAAGATGGAAAAAAGGTTGTCATCTTCTTCCTAGGGACGAATATTCAAGGGGGGAACTCCATAGCTAGGGTTTCCAAGCTTCCAAGCTCCATAGTAAGTCAATCCAAGCCTCGTTTTTCATGTTCTTTACATTTTTGGAATCCCAGTAACTCGATTTAGCTTATTCTAGCAATATTTTAACCTAGGGTTCACATTTGGAAAAATACCCATATGTGAAATGTGTTTATTTTGATGTTTTATGATAGAATATGAGGGCTGAAATTATGTTAAACAACTTTTTCTAAGTGATTTTACGTGAAAACGAGTAAAACGACATAATCGGTAAAAATACCTAATGTTCATAAGTACATGTTAGAGTGAGAATTTGATGTTTCCATAGAAGGGGAAAATGTTCAGCATGTCCTAAAATATAAGAAAATAGGATGACATTTAATTTTCGAGCCTAGGGGTAAAATCATAATTTTGTGAAAGTTAGGGGGCAAAAATGTAATTTTGCCATAATGTTATTTTTCGATTGAATTAAATAGTTTAAATATTAAATAAGATAAATGTGTTATTATAGATCGAGAAGAACGTGGAATCGACCCTGAACGAGGTAAAGGCAAAGTTAAGGACTAAATTGTAAATTTAGCCATATTTTGCACCGAGGTAAGTAGTATGTAAATAATTCATTATCTTATGGATGTTCTTTTATAGTTTAGCATGTTTTTTACATTATATCTAATTTTTGAATCATAATTGACTATTAACGAAATGAAATAAAGTATTAAAAAGTGAGTTATTTCCCGTTTGAACCTTCGGAATCGAAAGATGTAATTGGTATGTTGCTAGGTCACATGTGTGGTATATGGTGTGAGCCACTATGTGTACAAGAGAGCTACGAGAAGGCTAGGTCATATGAGTGGTGCTAGGTGAAGGCCACTATATGTACAAGAGAGCCAAAATTATGAGTACAATCGAGCTAGGTCACATGAGTGATACAGAGTGAAGGACACTATGTGTACAAGAGAGCTTCAATTTCAAAGGTGGGCTGTGTGTGAAACCACTACATATTCGTTATTATTTCGAAGTGTTCAACGGGAAAATCGACTAAGTGAAATTATGTGAGAATTTGTAGTGGTAAGTATATGTATATGCATGTGTAACGTATGAGCAATATGCTCTATATGTAATCGAAAATTGGAAAGATTGGTATAGGCAAGTGATGAACACAACTAAAGTGAGAGAGAAAAAATTTACAATTAAACTATTTTGGATAGCAACAGTGACATGAATTTGAAAAATCACCAAAAATGTTACAAATTGGATTATAAGTTGTATGAGATATTGATTTAAAAATTATTGAGTTTATTTTCATATAAAAGAAACAAAACAAGCAAAGTATTTTTATATTTTGAGATATTTAAATTTTGTGAGACTGGTTCAGAATTGTTACTTGATCCCCTGTTTTGTCTTGGAAAAATCATTATAAATTGTAAAAAATGATTATGGGGTATAAGTTATATGATTTAAATCCTTAATGAGTCTATTTTCAAATGAAATAAATTATATCATCATTTGAATTCTGTACAATGATAAAATTGGTTCGTAGTGAAAAGTGGTCAGAGTAGTCGAGCAGCAAAACAGGGAAATCTTTAATGAATAAACTGTACTAATTGGAAAGACCAAAAATTCTAAAAATTTTATAGTAAGTATATAAATGAGTCTAGTTTCAAGGAAAATTTACGGATCTTAATTTGAAGTTTTGTAGTTTCAGATAAAAAAATTAGTGACTGTGGCTCGAATAGACAACTTGCTCCAAACTTGAATAAATAATGAATTTGATTGTAGATTTGATTGTGTTGTTTTGTAAACATAGTAAATCAATTATAAATCATTTATATACTTACTTACTAAGCTATATGCTTACTCTCTTTTCTTTTCGTTGTTCTATAGTGTCATCAAGTAGCTCGGGATACGGTGATCGTCGGAGATCCATCCACACTATCAGCCTTCTTTTGGTATTTTGAAAACAATATTTTGGGGACTATGGCATGTAAAGAAGGCTTAATTGTTTTGTTACTTGTAGTAACAAATGGTTATTTTGCTCATGGGTATTGACGACTATGTATGGAAAAGTTATAAATTTATAAGAATTTTACATTTTTAAATTTTGTACAATAGCTTGGATCATGTTTGGTAATGCCTCGTATCCTGTTCCGGCGACGGACCTAGTGAGGGATGTTACAACATGTGTTAGGGGTACACGGGCGAGTCCCAAGACACACGGGCGTGTGACCCCTGTTTTAAGGAAAAGTTTTCATTTGAGTTCTGAAAGTTTCCAGATACGTGTTTAAGGCCTCGTAGGCCCATGAAATGTATGATTAGAATAAGAAAGAGAAGTTTTTAATTCAGAACAAAATTTTATAGCCCGTAAGTACATGTTTTATGTGAGGTCAAGCATGGTAATGTCCCGTATCCAGTCTTAGCAACAGACTCTTGTATGGGGTGTTGTATTTAGTGGTATCAGAGCTACAATTTAGTCAGTTCTAAGACTAACATAGCACGAGCACGAGTCTAGCTATACATGCCATACGTAAGAATGTTTTTATAATGATGGTGTGACAACTCCTGACGACTTAAATTATGTTTATACATATAGTAAATGGATCCCGAAATAGCTGAGGCGGATGATGTAGAAAGTAATACGCCGACTCCTGCTGAAGGGACAGTGCCTAATGAGAATGAGAATAGACCCACTACGGTGAGTCAATGAGGAGGAGAAGAGGCTAGAGAAGCCTTCCTCCATATGATGAATACGTGGTACAAAGAATTCGTTTGTACAAACCCGAATGTACAACCCCCTCTACCCCCACCTATCCCTCAACCTATCCCTACAGCCCCTCAAGTAGTAGAGGTGGTAAGAGGAGACAAACCTTCGGTTGATAGGATTAGGAAACATAAGGCAGAAGAATTTCGGGCTAGAAAAGATGACGATCCGGAAAAAGCTGAGTACTGGATAGAAAATACCATCAGGGTATTCAACGAGTTGTCATGCACCCCTGAAGAATGCATGAAGTGTGTAGTCTCTCTTTTAAGAGACTCTGCTTACCAATGGTGGAACACACTTGTGCTGGTAGTACCGAGGGAAAATGTTACATCGAATTTTTCCAAGAAGAGTTAAAGAAAAAGTATATCAGCCAAAGGTTTGTAGACTAGAAAAGGAAGGAATTCCTAGAACTGAAGTAAGGCAAGATGTCAGTGACTGATTATGAGCGTGAGTTTGTACGACTCAGTAAGTACACTCGTGAATGCATGTCCACTGAGGCCATCATGAGTAAAAGACTTGAAGACGGGCTGAATGAGGACATAAAACTATTTGTTGCTGTCCTAAAACTGAAGAAATTTGTTGTACTAGTAGAAAAGGCTTGTAAAGCCAAAGAACTAGTAAAAGAGAAGAAGAAATCTGAAATGGAGTCTCGTGACTCTAGAAAGAGATAGTGGAATAAGTCATTCCAATCTTCATCCAAGAAGTCAAGAGATTTCCCTACTCGATCTACTACTTCCACTGGATTTTCAAAGAAGGATAAGAGTAAACCGTATTCAGGGAGTAAAGCATAGACTACTTTAGTTGCAAGTGTTGGGAATATTAGATCTGATAGACCCGAATGCCTACAGTGTGGCAGACGTCACCTTGGGGAATGCCGAGCACATGAAAATGTATGTTTTAGATGTGGTTCTCAAGACCACTACATAAAAGATTGCCCTGAGATGACAAAAGGAAAAAGAACTCAAAACCCGAGATCTAGGAGTATGGTCAGAGACAGACCGTAGATAAACCCGAGAAGTGGGGCAAGTGGAAGAAATAACCCTAGAGAATAGGTTGTGAGACCCAGGGTAGAGCACCTGCGAGTACTTATGCCATTCGCGCTAGTGAAGAGGCATCTTCTCCTAATGTTATTACAGGTACCTTTTCTCTTCATGATGTTAAAGTTATTACTTTAATAGATCCCGGATCCACACACTCTTACATTTGTATGAAACTAGTATCCAGTATGAATATGCCTATAGATTCTACAGAATTTATGATTAAGTTGTCTAATCCTTTAGGCAAGAATGTATTAGTTGATGAAGTATGTGAAGATTGTCCATTAATGATTAGATGTCATTATTTTAAAGCAAATCTTATGTTGCTACCATTTGATGAGTTTGACATCATTCTTGGTATGGACTGGTTGACCACCCATGATGTAATATTTAATTGTGGGAAGAAATACATTGAGATGAGATGTGAGAATGGGGACACTCTACATATAGAATCAGATTAACAGAGTAGGTCACCGATAGTAATTTCTCATATGATGGCCCAGGGATACTTAAGAAAAGGGTATGAAGCATATCTGGCCTTCGTGATGAATGATAAAGAAAAAGAGCTAAAGATTGAGTCAGTACCGATAGTATGTGAGTACGTGGATGTTTTTCCTGAGCAATTACCAGGACTACCACCAGTTAGGGAAATTGAGTTCAATATGGAGCTAGCTCCTGGTACTGTACCGATATCTATTACTCCTTACAGAATGGCTCCAACAGAGTTGAGAGAACTGAAGATACATTTGCAAAAGTTGACAGATAAAGGCTTTGCTAGGTCGAGCTGTTCTCCCTAAGGTGCTTCAGTTTTATTTGTGAAAAAGAAAGATGGCACTATGAGATTATGCATTGATTACCGTCAACTTAATAAAGTGACAGTGAAGAACAAGCACCCATTGCCTAAGATCGATGATTTGTTCGATCAATTAAAAGGAGCTAATGTGTTCTCCAAAATAGACTTGAGATCAGGGTATTATCAGTTAAGAGTAAAGGATTTAGATGTGTCCAAGACAGCTTTTCGAACAAGATATGGGCGTTATGAATTCTTAGTCATGTCCTTTGGTTTGACCAATGCTCCTGCGGTATTCATGGACTTATGAATTGCATATTTAGACCCTATCTTAACAAGTTTGTAGTCATTTTCATTAACGACATATTGATTTATTTTCGGGATGAGAATGAGCATGTTGAGCACCTACGGACAATTTTTCAGATTCTATGAGAAAGTCAGTTGTATGCCAAGTTCAGTAAAAGTGAATTTTGGCTCAAGGAAGTAGGACTTCTGGGACATATTGTCTCAGGAGATGGAGTCTGAGTTGATCCAAGCAAGATTTTGGCTATAATGGACTAGAAACCACAGAGTAATATATCTGAGATTAGGAGTTTCTTAGGCCTAGCTAGTTATTACCGACGATTTGTCAAGGGGTTTTCAATGATCGCAACCCCGATGACTAAATTATTACAGAAAGATGCTTAAAGATGGTGCCTTATGAGGATCTATATGGGCATAAGTGCAGAATGCCTTTATTTTGGACTGAACTCAAAGAAAACCAAATTCATGGGGTTGATTTGGTTAGAGAAGCTAAAGAGAAAGTGAAAGTGATATGAGAATGTTTAAAAGCTGCATCAGACAGATAGAAATCTTATTCGGACCTAAAGAGAAGAGAGATAGAGTATCAATTCGGGGATAAAGTTTTCTTGAAAGTGTCACCTTGGAGATTTGGCCGAAAAGGTAAGTTAAGTCCACGTTTTCTTGGACCGTTTAAGATTACTGAAAAAGTTGGGTCTGTAGCTTACAAATTGGCTTTTCCATCAGAGTTAAAAAAGATACATGATGTGTTTCATGTGTCAATGTTGAGATGTAACACCCCAAACTCGACCCAAACACCACGGCCGGATCCGGCATGTCACTAAGAAGATTTTATAAAACATGTCGCATTTTAGGAAAACATTTTTTGAACTTAATCATTTATTTGGTAAACTTCAGTAAATTAGTAAAAGATATAATTTTTGATTAATGCCTTAGTGATAAGAAAACTGAAATTTTCCTTTGATTTTTATCATTTCAATACATGCCTTAGTTTAGATTTTACGTAGAATTTAAATGTCTAAAAAAAAACCCGAAAACCCGAAAAAACATAAAAGAAAAATAATAGCCAGTGGCCTTATTATAATAAAATATAAACCAAGCTAATTAAAATATTAAATATAAATAGACTAAATAATGTCTTTTGTAGTATCCAAATGAACTCTTGCATGGCCACCTTGCGCCCTCTCAACCTACCCGATGTGCTAAGTGCTACCTGAAAAGTGTTAAACAACCGGGTGAGTCACAAGACTCAGTGTGCATCCCTCATATACCATCAGATTGGGCCTTAGCCCACAGAACAAAAAATAGAATATCATATAACAGGAATTATGCGAAGCCAATCCTAATCCTAGATCCATCGGCTACACACCACCCTTACCTGCCTATCACACCATTGGGGATTTCTACAATCAACCCACACCGCTACACACCATCGATGGCAGTCATGCTACAGTTAGCTACTCATTGTTAGATTTGTAACATAGTCACCAGAACATAATGTGGCAAAGCCACTACAATAGATCGTAGCAGAGCCACTACAACAGAACACTTCCCCTTTCATATACATCAATTACCCAACCCTGAGCAAACAAAGAAATCGGCATGCATGTAGATAACACTCAACAAAATTAATTACTTAATAGTCAAAAAAGTCACTAACCTGATGAATCGCCCTTACCCTCCATGGGTTTTCAACATCCATGCCGGAATTTCGGCATTTAACAGAATATAGATAGATTCATATATATATATAACAGACAACAGAGATGGTGTGAGAAATTACACACCTGATTACACGTAGTACTACTCTTTATGTCGATACCCTCACTAATTAGAACCACTGTTCTCTGTCTATGACTCTAGATCGATTAAATCCTGAAAGAACGCGAAGATAAGGCCCCCCCTACAATCGGCCAAGGGTTATTAGTTACCCCATTTTATACGTTTAGTTGAATAGATTTCCTTACCTAAAACAATTAGATCTCAGAAGTAGTATGATTCGAGTGCAACCGATTTAGAAACCTACGGGATTATCAAATCCCAGAATACCGCCCATGAAAGAAAACACGGGATTAGTCAACCATTTAGCCATTCAGCTATGGTCTCAAAAAGCCAAAAAAGATTGAAAGAATAACATAATCGTCACTTACCTCTTCAGAAGGTTTCGGCTACCCGTTGTAGGAAGATTCGGCAATATCTGGAGAAGAGATCTAGGAATTTCAACTTTTAGGAAAATCCTAAAAAGGTGAACAAGAGGAGGCTGATGTGTTTTTGACTTTTAGAAGAACAGAGTGGAGAGTTTTGGTGGAGAGGCTTAGAGATTTTCGGCTAAAGGAGCAAATAGGAGTGTGCTTTTGGATTTTAGTGATGGAAGAAAAGATGAAAAAGTGGGTAGGGAGAATTCGGCATGAAAGAAAAAGAATGGAAAAAGATTTAGGCAATAGAGAAAACTGAGAGAAAGCTTTCAGAAAAACTAACAAAATTTTGGCATTTACTACCTATAACTAGCCGTCCTCCCCTTTATACACACAGTGCAAATTTCGGCCACATCTAACCTCTTGGATAGCCTCTCATCTTTTCCCTTATCTTTATCTGAACTTACATCCAAAAGAGTCCTACATCACACCACTCCCTCCCCCTTTATCTGTTCATTATCCATTTTTTCCCAAGTCAATTATCCTCCTAATTAATGGCCATAATGCCGTCCCACCTAACTCCCTTTAAGTGCCAAAATTGGCCCAATTTCTTGGGACTCATGCGGCCACACTTGGGCCTCCTCCCTTGCCACTGATGCCCCTTATAGCTCCCCCTTGATGCGCCCCATGCTTTGGGCCACAAGCCCACCTTGATATTTAAACTACAAAGACTATCTTTAAAGCACTAGAGTGTCTACACAAAAATTTAGCCAAGGCTTCAGCCCATTTCTGAGCCCAATTTGGACCCCTAACCCTCAAATTAGTACTTTAAACAATCAACACACAAAATACATAGGCCCATTAACTCAGGATGTTACAGTTCTACCCCTCTTAAAATAAATTTTGGCCTTGAAATTTACCTTATCAGAAGAGATGGGGATATTGTTGTCGCATAACATCCTCTGGCTCCCATGTCACTTCCTCCGCGCCGTGATTTCACCACAAAACCTTGACTAAAGGGACAGACTTCCTTCTCAACACCTTTACGTCTCGATCAAAGATTTGTACGAGTTCCTCTTCAAAAGACAAGTCTAACCTTACCTCAATCTCTTTCACTGGCACAATATGCGATGGATCAGAATGGTAATGCCTTAGCATCGTGACGTGAAACACGTCATGTATCTGCTCCAATTTTGAAGGCAAACCTCATTACCTTCTTCCACGGTGACACTTTCAAGAAGACTTGATCTCATACTACAAATTCCAACTCCTTAAGCTTAAGATCCGCATAAGATTTCTGCCGATCATATGCTTCCTTCAACTGAGCCTGAATCAACCTAACTTTCTCTTCCGTCTCTGAAACTAGTTCTGGACCCACCACCTGACACTCACCCAACTCTGTCCAACAAGTAGGAATGCGACACTTCCGTCCGTACAATGCTTCATAAGGCTCCATCTGAATACTAGATTGATAGCTATTGTTGTACGTGAATTCTACCAAAGGTAATTACTCCTCCCAACTACCCCTGAAATCAATGATGCAACCTCTTAACATATCCTCCAAGACCTGGATTACCCTCTCGATGACCATCACCACGGATGAAAAGCTTCAAGTCCAAATTTTATTCCCATTGCCTGATGCAAAGCCTTCCAAAATCATGACGTGAACCTAGTGTCTTTATCCGATATAATTGACACAAGTACACCATGAAGTCTCACAACCTCAGCCATGTATAGCTTAGCAAACCTTTACAGAGAATAGTCAATACGAACCGGTATGAAATGAGCAGACTTTGTCAGCCGATCAACAATCACCCAAATCAAATCCTTCTTAGTGGGTGTAAGAGGTAAGCCACTTACAAAATCCATCATCATTCTTTCCCATTTCCACTACAGAATCTTCATCGGCTGCAACAACCCCAAAGGCAACTGGTGTTTTTCCTTCACCTGCTGACATGTCAAACATTTACCCATGAATTCTGTCACCTCTCGCTTTAGACCTAGCCACCAAAACTACTCTCGTAAACCCCGATACATCTTAACCCCTCTAGGATGCATAGCGTATGGGCTACTATGCGCCTCCTGAAGAATCATCTGCCTTAACTCCACATCCCTTGGCATACATATTCTCTTACGAAAACACAGAACCCCGTTACCATCCAAACCATAGTCTTCTCCTTTACCATTCTGCACTTGCTAGAGTCGAGCACTCAAGACATCGTCTAGAAGCTGTTTCTCTTTAATCTGATTTGTCCATGTTGGTCTCACTTGGAGTTTAGCTACTAAACTGCCATCCTCATACAGACTGAGATGAGCAAACATCGCCCTCAAATTCGCTGTTGCATTTCGACTTAGCGTATCTGCCACCACATTAGCCTTGCCCGGATGATATTTGATCGAACAGTCATAGTTCTTCAAGAGTTCAATCCACTTACGTTGTCTTAGGTTCAACTTCTTCTAGGTAAGGAGATACTTCAGGCTCTTATGGTCAGTGTATATAACCGACTTCTCCCCGTACAGGTAGTGTCTCCATATCTTCAGAGCGAACACCACCGCAGCTAATTCCAAATCATGCGTGGGGTAGTTCAACTCATGTGGTCTTAACTATCGGGATGCATATGCAACAACCTTCCTATCTTGCATCAGCACGCATCCTAAACCCTTGTGTGACGCATCACAGTAGACGGTAAACTCTTTTTTTGCTCTGGCTAAATTAACAATGGTGCTTCTTTCAAAATTCTCTTCAGCTTCTCAAAGCTCTCCTGCTATTTGTTGATCCAAACAAACGGCACTCCCTTCCTCAACAACTTAGTTAAAGGTGCCACTATTAATGAGAACCCCTCAACAATCCTCCTGTAGTACCCCGCCAATCTCAAGAAACTTTAAATCTCTGCCACCGACTTTGGCGATTTCCAATCTAATACAGCTTCTATCTTCCGAGGGTCAACCCTAACTCCCTCTGTAGAAACCACATGCCCTAAGAAAGTTACTTCCCTTAGCTAAAACTACCACTTACTGAACTTAGTGAACAACTGCTTCTCCCTGAAATGTACTTTCTCGTACAAGTTACAAGATCGATTCTGACCCTCCGTAGCAGATGTTAGAGCACGAGCTGGCCCATCAAACCTAGGCCTTTTTGAAAATACCCAGATGATCCCAACGGCCCAAAATTCCTCTTATTCTAATTTCGATCCTTATCCTTATTGTGCTTCTCAGTCCGCTTCACCTCTTCAGATATTTTAGCTTTCTCCACCAGAACTACAAAGTCCCTTTCCCGCTGCGATGCTACCAACACTCTCAACTCATCCCGCAATCCATCTTCAAATTGTACACAGTGCTCATAGTCAGTCGATACAATTCCTCGAGCGTAACGACTCAAACATAGAAATTTTGCCTCATAATCAGACACAGATTTACTTCCTTGCACCAAATTTAGGAATGCCTTTCTCTGCGCATCCACATAACTAGCCCCGACATATTTTCCCTGAAATGACACCCTAAAGAAATCCCAGTCGATCCGGTCCACGGCAGTACCCTCCTTTACTGTGAGCCACCATTGGTAAGCCTCGTCTTGAAGAAGAGACACGACCCGTTTCAATTTCTCCTCCACAGTGAAGTCTAGGTCATCCATTATGCGCTCACTCGCCTCCAACCAATACTCAGCTATGTTAGGGGCTACACCAGAAATTCCCCTAAACATCTCCACTCCGTTAGCTCAGAGTCGTTCAGACATAGATTTTTGAGCTCCTAATCCTATGCCTGCCCCAGTAACTCTCTCAAGGACTCGCAACATCGCCTGAGATACCGCATCATCTTCGGTCGTCTGGTCATGAAATTCTCCCTCCACAGCTGGCATATCCGGCATCTCATTTCCTGACCCGTGGCCAGACCCTACTGGCTCTAACACAGTCATCCTACACCTACCACGACCACACAGCGGACGTCCTCGACCCCTTGTACTCATTTTTCCGATCGACGTTCATCTGATTAGAAATTTTATGAATTAATAATTCTTTCTTCCACTGATTAATATAGACAGTCTTATGGAAAGTAATTTTAACAGTAGTTCATTCAAATTCAGATTCTATCTACAAGTTCAGTTCTCAAATCAATCTTTCCTAGTTCTAGAGTTCCCATTCAATCATACAAACAACATCCACGAACTTATATTCATCACCTAGGGGTATTTGCGTCATTTCACTACCCAGGGGTATTTTTGTATTTTTTACCTACAGAGGTATTTTCATAATTTTTTAAAATAAGGTGTCTTGGTGATTTTACAAAATAGGGGTATTTCGATAATTTTATAATCCGGGGTATTTTGGTAAATTTGTAAATTTTGATAACTTTTATAAATCAGGGGTAATTCTATAATTTCTCAACAAGGATACTTTGGTAATTTTCCAAACAAGGGTATTTTGGTCATTCTACAAAATCAAGGGTATCTCGGTAAATTTTCTCAACCTAGGGTTTTTGGGATAATTTACAAAAAATTAGGTCATATAAGCAATTTTGCAAAAATAGGGTACTGGTCCCTTTCGGGTTTTAGTTATAAATTTTAGCCTGTCAACAAGTCCTTGTGGCTAAGGTGAACAGTCACAACGCACCAGGTAGGATTCTAGAAAAGAGGAGGTGAGTCACTAGAACTGCTTAAATACCAAGCTCTTCCTAGATCTAATCCTAGACATGCGTATGCTTGTTTCCACACCTTAACCTTGTGACTTGCTCACAGACATGTTTGATTATGAAAATTAAGTCTTATGAAGTGTAAAGATTTGTTTAAGCTAAGCCTAAAGTCTATCAAATTCTAATTAAAATAATCTACGTCCCATGAAGCCCATCACGCCCACATACCTATATAACACACAGTGAGTTCAGAATACCTACCTAGCGGACTTGGGCCGCAGACGCAGGTGCCATGCCGAGAAAACCATCCCGTATCATTTATAAATATGTATGTTTCCAAAACCCATCTTTAGAAAATGTTTTGAGCCCAAAACCCCAAAGTTGAGTTTTGAATCGGGCTCTGATACCAATTTGTAACACCCCAAACCCGGCCCTAAAGAGAAGAAATAGAGTATCAAGTCGGGGATAAAGTTTTCTTGAAAGTGTCACCTTGGAGAAAAGTTTATAGATTTGGCCGAAAAGGTAAGTTAAGTCCACGTTTTCTTGGACCGTTTGAGATTACTGAGAAAGTTGGGTCTGTAGCTTACAGATTGGCTTTGCCATCAGAGTTAAAAAAGATACATGATGTGTTTCATGTGTCAATGCTGAGATGTAACACCCCAAACCCGGCCCAAACACCACGACCGGATCCGGCATGTCACTAAGAAGATTTTATAAAACATGTCGCATTTTCAAAAAATATTTTTCAAACTTAATCGTTTATTCGGTAACTTCAGTAAATTCGTAAAAGATATAATTTTTGATTAATGCCTTAGTGATGAGAAAACCGAAATTTTCCTTTGATTTTTATCATTTCAATACATGCCTTAGTTTAGATTTTACGTAGAATTTAAATGTCTAAAAAAACCCAAAAACCCGAAAAAACATAAAAGAAAAATAATAACCAGTGGCCTTATTACAATATAATATAAACCAAACTAATTAAAAAATTAAATATAAATAGACTAAATAATGTCTTTTGCAAGATCAAAATGAACTCTTGCATGGCCACCTTGCGCTCCTCTCCAAATTTCGTCCGATGTGCTAAGTGCTACCTAAAAAGTGTTAAACAACGGGGTGAGTCACAAGACTCAGTGTGCATCCCTCATACACCATCAGATTGGGCCTTAGCCCACATAACAAAATAACAAAAATATCATATAACAAGAATTATGCGAAGCCCATCCCAATCTGAGATCCATTCGCTACACACCAACCTTACCTGCCAATCACACCATTGAGATTTCTACAATCAACCCACACTGCTACACACCATCGATGGCAGTCATGCTGCAGTTAGCTGCTCATCGTTAGATTTGTGACGTAGTCACCAGAACAGATCGTGGCAAAGCCACTACAACAGATCGTGGCAGAGCCACTACAACAGAATACTTCCCCTTTCATATACATCAATCGCCCAACCTCGAGCAAATAAATAAATCGGCATGCATGTAGATAACACTTAACAAAATTAATTACTTAATAGTCACAGAAGTCACTAACCTGATGAATCACCCTTACCCTCCATGGGTTTTCAACAGCCATGCTGGGATTTCAGTATTTAACAGAATATAGATAGATTCATATATATATATATAATAGACAACAGAGATTGTGTGAGAAATTACACACCTGATTACACGTAGAACTAACCTTTATGTCGATACCCTCGCTAATCGGAACCACTATTCTCTGTCTACGATTCTAGATCGATTAAATCCCGAAAGAACACGAAGATAAGGCTTCCCCTTGCAATTGGCCATGGGTTATTAGTTACCCCATTTTATCCGTTTAGTTGAATAGATTTCCTTACCTAAAATGATTAGATCCCGGAAGTAGTATGATTTGAATGCAACCGATTTAGAAACCTAGGCGATTATCAAATCCCAGAATACTACCCATGAAAGAAAACACGGGATTAGTCAACCATCTAGCCATTCAGCTATGGTCTCAAAAAGCTGAAAAAGATTGAAAGAATAACATAATCGTCACTTACCTCTTCAGAAGGTTTTGACTACCCCTTGCAAGAAGATTCGGCAATCTCAGGAGAAGAGATCTAGGAATTTCAGCTTTTAGGAAAATCTCAAAAAAGGTGAACAAGAGGAGGCTGATGCATTTTCAGCTTTTAAAAGAACTGAGTGAAGAGTTTTGGTGGAAAGGCTTAGAGATTTTTGGCTAAAGGAGCAAATAGAGTATGCTTTCGGTTTTAGTGGATGGAAGGAAAGATGAACAAGTGGGTAGGGAGAATTCAGCTTGGAAGAAAAAGAATGGAAAAATATTTCGGCAGCAGAGAAAACTGAGAGAAAGCTTTCAAAAAGACTGCAAACTTTCGGCATTTACTACCTCTAACTAGCCGTCCCCCCTTTACACACACAGTCCAAATTTCGGCAACCTCTAACCTCCTGGATAGACTCTCATCTTTTCCCTTATCTCTATCCGAACTCACATCCAAAAGAGTCCTACATCACACCACTCCCTCTCCCTTTATCTGTTCATTATTCATTTTTTCCCAAGTCAATTATCCTCCTAATTAATAACCATAATGCTGTCCCACCTAACTCCCTTTAATTGCCAAAGTTGGCCCAATTTCTTGGGCCCCATGTGACCACACTTGGGCTTCCTACCTTGCCACTGACGCCCCTTATAGCCCCCCTTACTATGCCTCTTTCTTTGGGCCATAAGCCCACCTTGATATTTAAACTACAGAGACTATCTTTAAAGCACTAAAGTGTCTACACAGAAATTTAGCCAAGGCCTCAGCCCATTCCTGAGGCCAATCTGGACCCCTAACCCTCAAATTAGTACTTTAAACAATCAACACACAAAATGCACAGGCCCATTAACTCAAGATGTTACATGAGACGATACCGATCAGATCCTTCACATATAATTACCCCGTTAGAGATAGAGATTCATCCCGACATGACTTATGATGAAGAACCAATCAAGATTTTAGCTCGGGAAGTCAAACAGCTAAGAAATAAAAGTATTGCTCTTGTGAAAGTATTGTGGCAAAGGCATGGGATAGATGAAGCTACATGGGAACAAAAAAGAGCATGAGAAACCAGTACCCGAATAGTAGTCTAACAGCTTGATTTAGGGCCTAATCGAAATAGTGGTGTGAGGCCACGAATTCGAGGTTAGTTTATGAGTTTTTAAGGTTTATGCCATGTTTGTATGCTAGTGTGAAAGTTTCATGAAGCAATTTTGTTAAATTGAGGTTGAATGGTCCAAAAGGACTAAATTGCAAAAGTTGCAAAATATGAGTTTCTAGAAGCTTTTTGTATGAAATAGCTTTAGAATATCAATTAGAAGTCCTTAAATAGCAATTTCCCCAAATTATAATTTTTGGACAAAATTGGACATGAGTTAGTAAAATAGAAATTTTTTAAATAGAAGGGCATTTTAGTCATTTGTCTAATAAATGATTAAAATAGGAAAAAGATGATAAAAATCTATTTATCTCCTTCCTCACATTGCCAAAAATTTGGAGACTCCATAGCTAGGGTTATTCATTTTTTTCAAGCTTGCTAGTAAGTTTATCTTAGCCCCGTTTTTAATATTCTTTGTATTTTTTAAGTTCTCGTATTATGTTTTAGCTATAAAATGAGCTAAGATGCATGTTCAAAAATCCACCCATGAATGACATGCTTGTTAAATGATGTTTTATGGAAGTTATGAGAGTTTGATGTTAGATAAACATCTTTTTCTAAGTGAATTTCATGAAAAATGATAGTACGGACTAATTTCTAATATTTACGAAAATTGGTCATACATACTCGAAATAGTGAGAATTGATGATTGTTATAGTAGAGATAATGAATCAGCTAAGCATGAAGTTTAAGAAAGTTGAATGAGAAATTTTACGAGCCTTGGGGAAAAAGTGAAAAATGAGAAAGTATAGGGGCAAAACAATAATTTTGCCAAAGTATGAGTAATGAGTCAATTTTGTAACATCCTAGAATTTGAATTTTATGTGTTGCATTATTTTGGTGCTAAGCTAGTTAGATTATTAATTGTGTATGTTTAGGAAGTCCTGAGAAGGCTCGAGATTTATTTGGACCTAGTAAGAACTTTTGGCATTTAGCACTTTAAGGAGATGGAGTAAGTGACCTTAAAGCATATGGAAATAAATGGGTAAATAGCTAGCATAAATGAGCTATTAGTAAAGGGGTTATGGCACCACATGTATTACCTTGAGGGAAGAAGTTCAAATCCCTTTGTGTGTATTTTTGACTTTTATTTTACATTCCTTCCTTAAAGTGTCGGCCAATGAGTATTTATGGTAAGGTGGCTAAAGGAAATAAGGAAAGGTTGAGGTTGGGGAATGGAATCAAAAGAAATAGGTAAGTAAGGGGGACAATAGGCTTATTTCGTGGATAGTGTTTTGGAAAGTTTGAGTGGCCAAACTTTTATCCTAGGGGTGATGAATGTGGAGGGTTTGGGGCGAGGGCGATAGCCGAAATTGTGCTTGATGTTTTGGTGAGACTAAAGTGTTAGTTTTGGTCAAAATACTTATATCATCAATTGTGTTTTTCCTCTCAAAACTCCTATTCTCCTAGCCGAATTTGGTAATTGGCAATTGGTAAAATTTTGGTTGTTTTGGCCAATTCTCTATTGGCAACTTTGGTATCATTTCTCTTTTCTCTCCAAACTCCTTTTCTCCTCCTTGCCGAATCTACACAACCTTGAGGAGGCATATTCCATTTCTTCTTTCTTCTTGCTGATTGTACACAAACTTTGAGACCATTTCTTTGTTCACTCATCATTATTGAAAACCAAAACTAATCCATGATTCCTCTTCTTCTTTTCTTTTCGCAAAATCCTTCAAGCATCACTTCCACTCTAATATTATTCACCATTGCCGAATATTGAGTCCACTATTTCTCTATAGCAGAACCTTCCATACTTTCACTGATCTTTCTTTTTCATTCGAGTTGTTACCCACCTCTTGAATGATCGGTAAGTTTTCTTTTCAATTGTTTTTACTTTCTTCCTTCTATTGCCGAATCTATATGTTGGCTTGGGAAGGTCTTTTGACCAAAATCATCACTTATTTTCTCTCTTAAACAAGATCCCTTTCTTCTTTGTAGAGATATAGTGGAAGGCCGAACCTTCATTCTTCCGAAGTCATCGCATTATCGCTAGGATTCGGTTCTAAAATCTTTAAGGTAAGAGTTCTTCACGGAATTTATACTCATTCTTTATTCGTTAAGATGATTATTAGTATGGAAAGGATTAACTGATTATATTATAGGGATTTATTCGTTGATCACTCAGAATTTCATGGTAAGCTGATTTTTAGCATTTTGATAAGTCCATATTTTATCGTAATATCTATCTACATAAGATCTAACGAATGGAGGCTTGTAGTAATGATTTGAAAGGAAAGCCGAGTAGAGATCTCAAAAGGAGTGGGTTAACGATCCCTACTCCTAAATTCAAGTGAAGGGCTGTATCGGTGATTCGAGACTTTCCTTTTGGTTGTGGACCCTTATCCGGTGAGAATCAACTATTCGATGTCGTTCACTATTCTGAGCCATCAGCAATTCGGGATTTTCCACCGTTGTGAACTATTAACCGGGGAAAATTGACAAATCGCGTGCGTTGACTAATCGAGTGTGATAAAATTTTAGGTGTCGGCGATCGAGAGAGCGTAGTGCTTACCGTAATCAGGTGTGTAATCTCACACCGTATTCCGTGGGTTAGAGATTAATGTCATATTGATAGTAAATCGTTTGATTAAAATCATATTAAGGTGAAACCGAGAAAAATGGTTTAGACCTCATTATTTGATAAAATTGATAAAATCGATATATTTTGCTATGTGGGCCAAAACGATATATTTTGCTATGTTGGACAAATCGATATATTTGCTAAATGGGTCGATCTGAAAATATACAAAATGGGCCAAGTTAATAAATTGTTATAATGGGCCATAAAATTTGTAAGAAATATCTTAATACATTGTTGTGAATTGTTATGCATTATATATATGATTTGCATGGGATGGGATAATGATGAAGAGAAGTTCTGTTAGCTCTACTACATAAATCTGGTGGCGCTACCAGAAATCTGAAAAAATGGCAATGCCATGTAAATTCTATTAATCTGGTGGCTAGTCCACAAATTTGATATAAATGGCTTAATGCCTACGTTTGGTGTGTTGGGGGTGGGTTAACTAAAGATCACCCACAAGTGTGTTGGTTGGTGCGGGTGGTGTGTAGCGGATGGAAACTAGGTTTGATTTGGGAATTGCATATCATATGCATATTATATATATGATACATTTATATTATTGTAAACGGGCTATGGCCCAAATAATTGCTTAATGGGATTTGGCCCAGTGGACAACGGTAAGTGGGTTACACATTGAGTTCTAGTAACTCAGCCCGTTTTACTTACCCCTTTTAGGTAATAATCAATGATGGAGACTTGGGCCGTGGATATCTTGGTGGAGGCCATACTTCAAAACGGTTAAATTTGGAATTTTGGATTTCTTTTAATACTTTTAATTATTTGGCTATTTGAATGAAGGTTGTAATAAGGCCTCTGGATTAATTTTTGGTTTTTTTTATTATTTGATGAATTTATAAACTGCTTAAAGTATTTTAATTGAGATTTTAATTTCTAAAACTTAAATAAACATTTTATTCAAAATGAATATACAAAAGGATTTCATAAAATTTTTCATATTTTAACTCGAAAATTACTCTTAGGATTTTCATCAATTCTTTGCAAAAAAAAAAAAAAAATCTTTAATTTCTTTTAAAATTTTCTCGACTGTTATGTAATGTAATCGAATTTGACCCTAATCGAACGGTGGTTTGGGACCACGAATCCGAGTCGAGAAATAATTAAATATTATATTTTGAGTCTATTATGTGTGAATTAATGTGTGTGAAAGTTTCGTAGAAAAATTTTATCGTTTAAGTGCTTAATTTGATAAAAAGGACTTAATCGCGTAAAGCGTAAAAGTAGCATGCTAAAGTGAAAGGTGTTAATTTGAGCATGGCTTTATAAAATGAGGTATAAAAAGGGTAAATAACCCAATTTAAGGGTTAGTGGCCGGCCATGGACAAGATTGTCCTTAAGTTAAAATGTTTCATTATTTTAATTAAAAGGTTAGTTAAGTAAATTGGTAAATAATTTTATATGTTAAAATAAAAGAAAAAGGAAGCCATCATCTTTTGTTTTCATCCATGGTCGATTGTGGAGAAGGAACTAAACCTTAAAATCCTTTGTAGTTTGGCACTTTGAAGCCAAAAATCTAAGGTGAGTTTTAGTTAGTTTTGATAAATTTTACGTTTTGAGATTGTTGCTTGAACCGTAACCACCCCATGTTGTAATTTTTGAATCTAAGCATGCTTGATGTTCGCCATTGTTGTATTCATGTGGTTTTGATATTTGATGATTTTAGATGAAAGATATGTAAAGGATTAGTATATTTTGTATTGGAAGTTTTGATGAAATTGAGTATTTAGGGCTAAATTGTAAAAATAAATTTTTAGAGGGGCTTATTTGTAAAATAAATGAAATGTGAGGACTTGTAAAGTCCCTAGGAACATTCGGCCCTTGTATAGTCTTGGCTAATTTGGTGTATTTTGTGTGTTATGCAAATAGGACTAAATTACAAAGTTGTGAAATGATAAGTGTAAAATAGTAATTTGCCCATTTATGTGCTTAGGGACTAAATTAAGATGAATTGTACTTGAATGAGCTGAATTTCAATGTGTTTTAGATCAAGAGCAAAGAAAAACGGATTTAGATCTGGGGAAGACGAAGGTTCTCGAATAGCCGATTTGCACGGCCTATCGACAACCGAGGTAAGTCCTTAAGCAAATTTATATCAAGAAGTTAATTACAAAAGTAGTATATGATAAAATTTGGTATACTAAGGCATAATAATGTATATAGGCCGAATGTGGGGCATGAAATGGTATTAAATTTGTTGGTTGAATGTGATGTGGATACTTACGTTCGGTTTAACATGATATTGTAAAATAAAGCATATGAGATGGATGTGATTATAGCATTAAGTAATGTGCATGGGAATGTTGATTGTGTTATATATCGGGCTTTAATGCCTAGCGTGCCTTGTGCTTGTTATATTTTGGGCTTTAATGCTCAGCGTGCTTCGTCTTCGATGATATATTCGGGCTTAGTGCCTAGCGTGCTTTGTCTTGGGTGATCTATTTGGGCTTAGTGCCTAGCAGTGCCTCGTCTTGGTGATCTATTCGGGCTTAGTGCCTAGCGTGCTTCGTCTTGGTGATTTATTTCGCTTTAAATACCTAGCGTGCTTTATGCCCATGATATGCTATAAGTGGAGATTCTGAATATCAAATAAGGTGAGATGTTTATATAGTGTTAAGTGGTACAAGTTCAAGTAAGAACTAACCTACCATTTTAGTAAGGAATGAAGTGAACTAAAATTCTTATTGTATAGTTAAAGATCAGTGATGAGTGTGACAAAAGCGCTTGTGCTTGCGTATAAGTAGAAATAGAAGATCGATGCCTAGATTTGTTTATATGGAATAATAATGTACAGTTTCACGATGTCATAGCAATGATGTTTAAGTAAAGAGCATTACTATTATTCAGCTATCAAAATTTTACATAATGAAATGATTGTGTTTTATACCACAAGCTTGGATTTTAATATGTTTAAATGTATGCTCATTATATTGATATTTGCTTGAGACTTACTAAGCTAGAAAGCTTACTGTGTGTGTGTCTTTGTCTACCTCTGTTTTATAGATCTTGAATCGAACTACGGGCTCGAAGGATCATCCGTGAAGTCAACCACACTATCGACTTTCTTTTGGTAGTGAAAACTTAGTTTGTTATTTAAAAAGGGCATGTATAGGCTAGACTAAACCGTATAACTAATGTTTTGGTAATAGTGTAAATATGCTAGCCATGTGAAAATGGCTATCTATTTTGAATAACTTGTTCCGTGTTTTGATGATATAGTTTGCTCATGTCTTGAACTATTATTCATTCTTGATTATGGTTTAATCATGTGAGAGAGTGGTGCTATTATTTATGTATGAAAGGTTATGACATGAATGATTTATAAATTAATTCATGATGATGAGCTTATAATATGGTATATACATTTATAATGTTGGATTCATGATTCTAAGCAATGAATAATGGTAAGCTTGGTGTAATATTAGGTTTAGTCAATAAAGTAAATGATGGATGTATATTGAAGTTATAATATGTGAGATATATGTGTTAAATGACGTTATGACATGCGTATATTTGAATTGGTCACTTAATAGATAAGCATTAGGTTCAATAATGTATGATTGTATTGGGCTATTTCGATTCAGTTTGTGTAAGTGAGTACATACATATATTATTCTTAGTTAGTTGTATATTAGGTTCGAATTTTTGTTTAGTTTATTGATTGTTAGAACAAATGATGTTTAGATATGATATGTTTGTTATGTAATTACTTATATGAGATTTTGATAAACCTTTTATATGTGAATAAGGAGTGAGTTGGATTAGGACTCAGTGCATATTATTTGGAAGTTGGAAGCATGAGTTAGCCTTGTAAACTTTGCATTTGGTAATAGAGAATATTAGTGAATATGGTAAGTGTATTCGGCTTAATGAAATAATGATATGAAAATTGTGGAATTGATTCTTAAATATGTGTATGTATGACCATGTATATTCGGCCACATAAGTAATATATGTACGTGATGTTATATTATGATTATAGAGTTTGTGCATATGGGTGTATGTATATTTGGTTATATAATGACATTTTGGTTTTTGCAAGTTGAATGATAATTTGTTATTTTAAATATATTAGCATTCGGCTAAAGTAGCATTTGGTATGAATAGTGCATGCAAAATTAATGAATAAGTTGTTTAAATTTATGTGGCTCAATTATGCGCGTGTTAACAAATTTTAGGTTTGCATTGGATCGATTGAGTGTTGGTTCTGTTTGATTTTAGTATGAGAGAGTTTTTATTTAAACGACATGACTATTTCATAATTAAAAACTGATTATGCTGTATATGACTTAAGTGATTGATTAAAAGTTGTGATTTAAATAGTAATGCCCCGTAACCCTAATCCGGCGACGGATACTGGTTAGGGGTGTTACATGTTAACAATATTTTCAAAATTTCGATTTATAAGATTTTGCATCTCAAATTGTCGATTTATCAATCAAATCAAATTTTAATACTTTGTCTAAATTTTGTAATCTGTTTTACTTGATTTTTGAAAGACTTAATGGTTTTTCACATGTGACATGTCAGATCTGGCCTTAACGCATGGGCCGGGTTTGGGGTGTTACATTTTATAGTATTAGAGCTAGGTTTCAAAACTCGATGTGGTTTGGGTTCAAATAAAAAATATTTTTAAAAGCCGCTTTAAATTTTTGGCATACGTTTTAAAGGAAGTATGGCACCACAAGTATTCGGCACTGGTAACACAGAAATTTATATACTTTTTCATGCCCTTTTTGACCCAATTTCATGTGGTTTTGAGTAAATTCTTGTCAGAAAATAATTAAATATTATAAAATAATTAAATTATGCCAAAAATATAAACATGATGAATTTTAATTAATTTTATAGTAAATTTTGATTTATTTTGAGTATTTTCGACAGACTCGCACAAAAGGCAAAAATCAGCTCGGTAGACACTGCTCGAAGAATAAAACCGAGAAGCGATTTGAAGATTCAAGGCGACTGTATTTCCAGCCCAAGACAGTCCAATTATGAATATTTAATCATAATTTAATTAATTTTAATTTATTCTCAATTTAATTTGGGTTAAATAAATTAATTTTAATTAAGTATGAAAAAGGCCAAGTTGAACCACATCAGCTGAACCAAACCGGTTGAACCGAACTAAACAAAGAGTTGGGCAGCCCAAACCATCCACAATGAAGGCCCAAATCAGCTTAATTGCTGATTAATTGAGTTGCAAAGAAGCCCTTGAAGACTTCTCAAAATCCCATTCAAACCTCTCCAAAATTCATGGCTTTAAAGATTTGCCCATGCTAATTTTAGCAAAGTTGAATCCATCAACTTTGCCACATGGGATGGCCGGCCAAGTGGGACTTCTTTGCTGCTGATTTTTTTTTTGCTATTTTTAGCAGCCCCTAACACCTATAAATACAGCCCCTAGCTGCTCATTCAAAACACACCTCAAGCATCCAACATTTTCCTCTCTCATTTTCTCTCAATTCCCTTTGTTCCATTTTCCTTTGGTGTGTTCCTGTGCCGATTTCCCCTCTTGGAAAAGAGGTTTTTCCCAGCCATTTGAAGCAGCATTTGGAGTATTTGTAAGCTTCCTTGATAGCCGAGGCCAATGAAGAACAAAGAACGGATCAATCAGTTAAGCCACGAAGAAACACTGGATTTGCTTCTTGTTCCCTATCTCTTTAAATTTCGTTGTTGTTTTGACAAACATGTTTATGGATATTTATGCTGTTGGAATGATTAATTTAATCAATTTAGCTTGAATTTAATTTGTGTTGGTTGATTGCATTTCGATTTATTAAATTGTTAAAATTGTGTTTATGCTGTTAAAGGCCTCGGTGAAATGTTTGATTAAGAAAAATCATGTTAAGTTATCTGGCATTATAATTGTTTAGATAGCTTATGAGTTAATTATTTAAATGCATTGAAATTATAATTAATGGACACCATACTTAATCTGTGCGTGTTTAATTCTTCTAAGGTAGCTGAAGATTAAATTAGCATTGTATCTGACGATATGTATGCCTTGCATAACTTGCAGGATTTTTGTGATTAAATTGTTTCAAGGTAAAAATACTTTATTACTTCACATGATCTTTTATATGCTTATTAGGTTGAGTTAATCATTTGAATTGACATAGGAATATGCTAGAGATTGTTTAATTTAATAAGTATGTATGTGCAATAACATGTTTACTTTTATAAATCTGCTTTTATCTATTTAATTGACATAGGAATATGTACAAAAGATGAACGAATTTTTATTTGTAAGTATGTTCATAAGTTAGCGATTACGAGTTGCCATATTTTAACGAGTATAAACACAAGCTTAATAATTCTAAGGTAAGAAATGTTATTAATCCAACACAATTATATCATCTTGATTAAAATCAGTTTTAGAAATCGTGCACTAGAACTTTGTTTTATTTTATTTTTACTTTGTTTTTCTTTTCGTTTTTAAATATTTCTTAAAACCAACTATTTTTCTGTCACCAAAGTGTTTGAAATCATTTTCATAAATAATTCCTTTATAGTCCCTGTGGGTACGATAACTCGACATTTACTTGTCACTTTATTACTTGTAACGATTGTGTACACTTGCACATTTCCACCGTTCCAAGTTTTTGGTGCCGTTGCTGGGGACTGTTTTTCAAAGTCATTATTTGTGAATCTGTTTACATTTTGGTTTATTTATTTTACATATTTTTACTTACTCAATTTTTCTGTGATTATTTTAGGTGTTTATGAGTATTGACCATATTATTTATTTACTCCCTGTGGACCCTAAAATAGAACGAACCTTTCATCAACAAAGAAGACAAGCAAACCAGAGAAGGACCGAAGGAATGAATTTCGAGAATATGAACCAAGGAAACGGAGCAAACCTCCGCCGTAATCCTATCCTTATTGCTGATGATAGGGATAGAGCCTTAAGACAATATGCTGTGCCAGTGTTTAATGATCTTAATCCGGGTATTAGGAGACCCAAAATTGAGGCACAACAATTCGAGCTGAAGCTAGTCATGTTCCAGATGCTTCAGATAGTGGGACAATTCAACGGGATGCCTACTGAAGATCCTCATCTTCATTTAAGACAATTCATGGAAGTGAGCGATTCTTTCAAGTTAGCCGGAGTACCCGAAGATTCCTTACGATTGAAGTTGTTCCCATATTCGTTAAGGGACAGAGTTCGTGCCTGATAAAATTCATTGCCATCGAACTCCATTGCTACATGGCAAGAATTAGCTGAGAGATTCCTCATGAAGTATTTTTCACCAAGCAAGAATGCTAAACTGAGGAACGAGATCACTGCTTTCCACCAAATGGATGATGAGTCCTTGTATGAGGCATGGGAAAGATTTAAAGAGATATTACGAAAATTCCTTCAGCATGGAATTCCTCATTGTATTCAACTTGAGACATTCTATAATGGTCTCAACGCTCACACAAGGATGGTAGTGGACGCCTCTGCTAATGGTGCTCTCCTTTCTAAGTCTTATAACGAGGCTTATGAAATTATTGAGAGGATTGCCAGCACTAACTATCAGTGGCCAACTAACCGAGCAGCGTTAGGAAGATGAGTCACTGGAATTCACGAAGTAGACGCCCTTACTTCACTGCATCTCAGGTATCATCAATATCCTCAATGCTTAAAAATCTTACTGCTAATGGGTCTATTAGTTTTGCAGCACAGCCGACTAATCAATTTGAAAATATAGCCGTGTTTATTGTGGGAAGGGACATTTGTTCGAAGAATGTCCGTCGAACCCAGAATCTGTATATTACATGGGCAATCAGAACCAAAATCGAGGAAGGCAAGGGTTGCAATCCAACTTCTATAACCCATCGTCGAGAAACCACCCGAATTTTCCCTGGAGTAACCAAGGGCCGGAACCGATTACAACCAACCTAGACCGACCCAGCTGCCTAATTTTTCGCAACAAGTTCGTAAACCAGCCAAGTCAAGCATCCAATAGCCTAGAGAGTTTGCTAAAGACATATCTAGCAAAGAATGATGCTTTAATCCAGAGCCAAGTAGCTACATTGAAGAATTTGGAGAATCAAGTGGGCCAGCTTGCAACTGAACTTAGGAACTGACCACAAGGTTCTCTACCTAGTGACACGAAAAATCTAAGAAATCCGGGAAAGGAACATTACAAAGCATTGCAATTGAGGAGCAGAAAAATAGTAGAGCCCAACACTGTCGAAGTTGAAAAGGAGCAAGCTGATACTCATGAAGAAGTTCAACCAAATGTTGACACCCCGTTTGCGTAACCAAAATCGCAAGACCCATCAAAGTAACAAGAGACGCTTAATTCGATCTCCCAACAACGTCGTTAGATGCAAAATTACCGCCAAAGGTGAATCAACCAAAACTAGTTCTAGTATTGAAACCATTGCCACCCTACCCTCAAAGACTTCAGAAGTCGAAGTAATAGATTCAATTCAAGAAGTTCCTAGACGTACTCAAGCAACTTCACATCAACATCCCGCTGTTCGAAGCACTTAAGCAAATTCCGAACTACGTCAAGTTCATGAAAGATATCTTGTCTAAGAAACGAAGGCTTGGAGAATTTGAGACGGTAGCTCTGACAAAGGAATGTAGTGCATATCTTCAGAATAAATTACCCCTAAAGTTAAAGGATCCTGGATGTTTCACCATACCATGCAATATTGGATCAACATATTGTGGCAAAGCATTATGTGACTTAGGTGCAAGTATTTACTTAATGCCTATGTCAATATTTAGGAAGTTGGGGATAGGAGAAGTTAGACCAACTACGATTACACTTCAACTAGTAGATCGATCCTTAGCATATCCAGAAGGAAAAATCGAGGACGTATTGGTACGCGTAGATAAGTTTATCTTTCCTGCTGACTTTGTAATTCTAGATTTTGAAGTAGACAAAGAAGTGCCAATTATCCTAGGAAGACCATTCCTAGCAACTGGAAGGACTCTTATTGATGTGCAGAAGGGCGAGCTGACTATGCGTGTTCGTGATGATCGGTAACATTTAATGTTTTTAAGTCAATGCGATTTCGACACTATGGATGATTGTTCTGCAAAGACCGATTTAGAGGAATTAATAGTAGAGAAGGAACTTAATGGTGTTGATGATCCATTGGAAAGAATTTTGACATCGATCCCCAAATGAGGAAGAGGAGGATTAATACTTAGCTTCGCTCAAAGCTAATCAAAAGGATTTAATCCAATCTCGTTTTGAATCTTTGGAATTAGAGAAAAGAGATTACATGCACCAAAAGCATCAATCGAGAGCCACCTAAGTTAGAACTCAAGGTATTACCTTCACACTTAAAATATGTTTATTTAGGTAACGCCTACTCTACTCGTGATTGTTTCAAATTAATTAACTCTCGAACAAGAAGAGAAACTTATCATAGTCTTTAAACAATTCAAGAAGGCTATCGGATGGACTATAGCTGACATTCGCGATATTAGTCCATCTGTGTGCATGCACAAGATCATATTAGAAGATGGCGAGAGAGGAACGATTGATGGACAATGGAGACTGAACCCAATCATGAAAGATGTCGTGAAGAAGGAAATCATCAAATGGTTGGATGTGGGTATAATTTACCGCATCTCGAATAGTTCATGGGTGAGTCCAGTCCAGTGCGTGCCGAAGAAAGGAGGTATCAAGGTCATGGAGAATGAGAAAAATGAGTTGATACCAATGAGGACAGTTACGAGATGGAGAATCTGTATTGATTACCGAAAGCTAAACAAGGCGACTAGGAAAGATCACTTTCATTTACCATTCTTGGACCAGATACTGGATAGACTCGCAGGATGAGATTACTACTGTTTTCTCGATGGATACTCAGGGTATAATCAGATTACAGTAGCACCAGAAGATCAACACAAAACGACATTCACCTGTCCGTACGGTACATTTGCATTTAGACGCATGCCATTTGGTTTATGTAATGCACCTACTACATTTCAAAGATGTATGATGTCTATTTTTACTGACATGGTTGAGAAATATTTGGAAGTTTTCATGGACGATTTCTCAGTATTTGGAGATACTTACGAGGATTGTTTAGCCAATCTAGCAACGGTACTAAGGCGATGTGAAGAGACGAATCTCGTACTCAATTGGGAAAAATGTCATTTCATGGTACGAGAGGGAATTGTTCTAGGCCATTAGATAACGAGACATGGGATCGAGGTGGACAAGGCAAAAGTAGATGTGATTGAGAAACTCCCACCTCCAACATCTGTAAAAGGTGTTAGGAGCTTTTTAGGCCATGCTGGGTTCTATCAAAGGTTTATCAATGACTTTTCCAAAGTGGCTAAGCCCTTATGCAAGTTATTCGAGAAGGACTCGATATTCAAGTTTGACGAGGATTGTTTAAAAGCCTTTAACGATCTAAAAATCGATTAGCCACGGCACCTATAATCGACACACCAGACTGGGATTCACCATTCATATTGATGTGTGACGCAAGTGGCTTCGCCATTGGAGCCGTCATGGGCCAGCGAAGGAACAAAGTTTTTCATCCTATCTACTACGCAAGCAGAGCTCTAATCAGAGGCCAACTGAACTATACGGGAACGGAAAAAGAGTTACTTGCTATTGTCATTGCTTTTGACAAGTTTCGATCCTATCTTGTAGGTACCAAAGTGATTGTCTATACGGACCACTCCGCGATTAAGTACTTATTAACCAAGAAAGATGCTAAGTCGAGGTTGATCCTGTGGGTGGTTCTACTCCAAGAGTTCGATCTAGAAATTCAAGATCGAAGGGGAGTAGAGAACCAAGTAGCAGATCACCTATCCAGATTGGAGTTGCAAGAGGAAAATTCTTCACTTTTACCGATCCATGAGACATTTCCAGATGAACAAATACTGAAGGTAACTCATGTCAATAATACTCCTTGGTTTGCTGATTTTGCTAACTATTTAGCTTGTGGTTTGATGCCAATTGATATAATATATCAGCGAAGAAAAAAGTTTCTTCACGATGTGAAGTATTATTTTTGGAAGAGCCATATTTGTTCAAAAAGTGTGCAGATCAGATGACTACAAGATGTGTGACAGAGGATGAAATACCGAAAATTTTATACCATCATCATTCAATTCGAGTGGAGGACACTTTGGAGGTACTCGTACAACAGCCAAAGTATTGCAAGCCAGATTTTTTTGGCCAACACTATTCAATGATGCATTCACTTACGTAAAGAATTGTGATCGATGTCAGAGGGCTGGAAATGTATCCAATAGAGATGAGATGCCTTGAACAAATATCATTAAGGTAGAATTGTTTGATGTGTGGGGTATTGATTTTCTTGGTCCTTTTCCTTCATCTTTTGGTCACAAGTACATATTGGTAGCAGTAGACTATGTGTCCAAATAGGTCGAGGCTGAAGCTTATCCGACGAACGATGCCAAGGTTGTGATGAAGTTCTTGCAGAAACACATATTCACAAGGTTCAGAACCCCAAGAGCCATTATTAGCGATGAAGGGACCCACTTTATGAACAAGTGGTTAAAATGGTTGCTAGATAAACATGGAGTAAAACACAAGGTTGCTACAACTTACCATCCGCAGACAAATGGACAAGCTGAGCTAGCAAATAAGGAGATCAAAGGCATACTTGAGAAGGTAGTTTGCCCGAACCGATGAGATTGGTCTAAGAGACTAGATGATGCTTTATAGGCTTACAGAACGGCATACAAGACACCCTTAGGAATGTCACCCTATCTGTTGGTCTTTGGGAAAGCATGCCATCTACCTTTGGAGTTAGAGCATAGAGCTTACTGGGCTATTCGACAACTCAATGGATCTCAAGCTTGCTAAAGAGAAATGAATGCTCCAACTCAACGAGTTAGAGGAATTTCGAATGTTCTCATACAAAAATGCCAAGTTACTCAAAGAAAGACTCAAAAAATGGCATGACAAGCATATCCGAGCTCGAGAGTTTGAAGCAGGTCGGCAAGTCTTGTTATTTAATTCCAATTTAAAGTTCTTCCCAGGTAAGCTAAAGTCACGTTGGTCCGGTCCATTTTCAATCCATCGTGTCTATCCATACGGGGTTATTGAACTCCAAGGTAAGAAAGGTAATTTTCAAGTCAATGCCCAGCGTTTGAAACATTATTACGGAGAAAACCCTAAACGAGATAAAATTTCGTTCAGTTTATCTAATCCTTAGTTTTTATTGCTTTTAATAAAATATTTAGGGAATATTTTCAGTTTATTATGCTCAAATAAATTACATCTAGAGATTGGAACTTAAGCGGACCGCCAGACCCTCCAATCTTTCCCGGATGATTTTGCATAATTTTCCAAGGAATTAGCCCCTAATAGCAAAAAAAATTTTAGTTTTCAAATAAAAGGTCAATTTTGACCTAAGTCTTAAATTGCAACTCAATTTAAAATTTTCATTAAGTCTAAGGACTTAATTGAATTATTTTAAATTTTGGTTGCTATTTTCATAAATAATAAAAACTAGGTGCCTCTTTTGTAAATTTTTAAAAGGCATCTAAATTAAACATTTTTTAATTTCATATTTATAAATTATTGATAAACTTTGATATATAATTATATTTATTATAATTTATATATTAACTTTTATCAACTTAGCTTAGATTAGATTTAATTTTATTTCATATTTATCTTAATAATTAAATAACAATTGGTAATTTAGTTATGTTTATTTAATTATTAATTGTTGTTTATCATGATTTAAATTAGAATTAAACTCTTATTTTTAATGCTTAATTGTGCTAAGAGTTCTAGTCTAGTTTATACTCCTCCATCTATAAATTGCCCTATTGTTCTCACCATTCACCCATCACTCAACTTCCCATCCACCAAAACACCAAATGCCGCAAGCCCCTAGTCCCTAAGCCTCCACTCACCAAGAGCAAAGAACTCCAGCTCCAAAGAGACGCTAACGCCAGCCTCCCGCCCAAGTCGAGAGGCACATATGTCGCTTCTAGCAAGACCAACACACCGCAAGGCCAACCACCGTGGCTTTGTCTAGCGCAAGGCCTCGTGCACCTGCTGCAGCTCCTTGTGCGCACCTCCTGCTTGCTGCCTTGAGCTCCTATGCACACATCTCCCTTCCTCAACCTAAGCCATCCCTCCTTTAATTTCTGTCCTTTGATTCATTAGTATTTTTTTATTTTTTTAGAGCTTTTAAAATCTACAAGGGCCATCATGACTCGTAAAAGAACTCGTGCCTCCGCTCAAATCGACAAATCACAAAGTAAATTTCACTGTGAAGAAGCTAAAATAAGATACGAAAGTATCTTCAAGAATCAACAGATGCATCCAGAAAAAGGCTTCACATTGAAGGAAAGCTACTACAGAGATTTTATGGCACGTATTCGCCAAGTTGCTGAAGCCCTCAATTGGGAATTGTTTTGAGAAAAGAGACCAAGTGTGGATGAAGAATTAGTTCGTGAATTCTACGTGAACTTAACTTCCAGTGAATTGACTGAAGTTCCAATTCGAGGAATCAAGGTACCAATAAATTCTAGTGCTATTAATGAGTTCTTTGAATTACCTGATTTCGACAATGATGAATATTCCTCTCTATTGAGCAATATTAAGCCTGAAAATCTGAAAGAGATCCTCGAAGAACTCACAGTTCCAGGTTCTAAGTGGACTGTGTCAAAGCAAGGAATCCACACTTGTCGAAGAGAGTATTTGACACCACTTGTAAAGGTATGGTTCTATTTCATTCGTTTCAGCTTGATGCCTAGTTCACATGGGACAACAATTTCTTTAGAGCGAATGGTCCTACTATACTCGATTTTAACCAGAAAGACCATTGATGTGGGTAAAATCATCTTGAGAGAAATACGAAATTGTGCGGTTAGACGCTCTGGCCCTGCCTATTTCCCTTTATGATCACAATTCTATGTTTAAAAGCAAAACTCCTTGCGGATGTAAAGAAGACAGGGTATAGTGAAGGCGCAATCACCGATTGGGATCTCTACCGAGTAGTCGGAGATTCTATTCTCCAGCAACGAATTGAAGAAACTGAGAATCCCAAAGAAGAAGAAGAAAATGAACCCACAGAAATCCTACCAGAGCAATCAAATGAAGTCCCTACGGAGGCAGAACCAGAAGTTGAACCTAATATCAAGCCCTCAATGTTTAGAGCTCCACCGCCTTGCCTAGATTGTCATGATGAGTTGTCAAAGCTTATGGATTTAATGCAACACATGCAATGGCAGCAACAAGCATGTTGGCGATACGCAAAAATAAGAGATGATTCGATGAGGAGTGCTCTCAAGAAAATTTATAATGACCCTTTTATTTTTGTGCCTGAGTTTCCAGATTTCATATATGAGCCATGGGTTCCATCATCGAAGAAGGAGCTAAGCGATTCATGCAGAGGCAATACTAATAAAGCAAAAGAAGAGTCAAATTCGGAAGGATCAGCAAACAAATAAAAAAGGGAGGACTTCAACTTTTATTTCTTTCTTAAGCATCTTAGGATTAGGTCAATTAAGAATTTTTATTTTTGCATAATAAAATAAGAGACATGAAGCATGAATAAAAATTGAACAAGTCTCAAAGGATAAAGTGTGGCAATAAATATATACATGTCTAGGATTGGATTTTAGAAAGAGCTTGGTATTTAAGCAGTCACTTTGACTCACCTCCTCTTCTCTCATTATCCTACCGGTGTATAGTATTTATTCACTTTAAACAATGAGGACATTGTTCACTTTAAGTAGGGGACCTAAAATTTGAATTGATTCTATTCAGAATAAAATGTTCTTAGGATATATTTTTGTTCAATAAATTGAAATTTTGTTAATTATGCTAAACTTTAGTATTAATAAAGTTCTGTTATTTCAATAATTTATTATGTTAGCTCAATAAAGATGTGAATGGATTTTTAATAAAGCATGCAAATTCATACCATAAAATTTTTTAGTTCCTTACGAATAAATTAGGCATGCATGAAAGCTTAAGTCTTTAGAATTGACTTAGTAATTTCTTGAGGCGAAATCCTAGGAAGCATGAAATATTGAAAATGATTTAGGCAAACTTTTGTTTGGACCGTTTGAGCCTTTCAAGCCAACCCTGATAAAATTATCCTTTGAAACCCAATTTTGAGACTATATGGCCTAAGTTTATTCGGACCTATGCAATATTTAGCCATCAACTTTCTCTTAATTACTTCTAAAATCAGTACTATTCAAAAGATCGTTTGAAAATAAGTTTGGGGGGTTGAAAAGAAGTATCAACTGCTCGAAAAATTGTTGTACATGAAGCAAGTGCTCGAGTTTGAATTTAAAAAAAGAAGAAGCATGTACTCAAAATGAAATAAATGATCGAAAGAGCATAAGTGGGTATCAAGGATGAAAGTTCCGAAGGTTCGATGTTAAGCTGAGTCTAGGGCTTTAAGCCAAAAATTTATCTATCTTTTACCTACCCTTAAGCCCAGCCACGTTACAACCTTATTAAAGACCTATTGAATCAAAATTCAAATGTTACCAACATTAGTGGAGAGAAAATGCTATGTTCAACATATGAAGACATTAAGTTAAGCTTAATGATTGTAGTTTAATTTTTGAATAAAGGAATTAAAATCAATTTGGTAGTGAAAAACATGTCTTTATTAAAGGAACATTTAGTCTAATTTCGCTTGTATGGTAATTGTTGGAGGTAATTTGAACGATATGAATTCTTAAGTTGCATAAATATCAAAATTTCTTATCTTTGAGCTTAAGTATATTCAATTCATAATTTTGAAGAAAAATTGTTCTGAATGAAGTTTTTCAAAGGTGTTTCTGAGAAAATTCTTTTCAAATTTGTACATTACTCGGGATGAGCAATGAATTAAAGTTTGGGGGTGTGGAAACACGAAAATTTATATACTTTTCCATGCCCTTTTTGACCCAATTTCATGTGGTTTCGAGTAAATTCTTGTCAGAAAATAATTAAATATTATAAAATAATTAAATTATGACAAAAATATAAACATGATGAATTTTAATTAATTTTATAGTAAATTTTGATTTATTTTGACTATTTTCATGCACTCGCACAAAAGGAAAAAATAGGCTCACAGAAATCGCTTGAAGAATAAAACCGAGAAGTGATTTGAAGATTCAAGGTGATCGTATTTCCATCCCAAGACAAATCCAATTATGAATATTTAATTATAATTTAATTAATTTTAATTTATTCCCAATTTAATTTGGGTTAAATAAATTAATTTTAATTAAGTATGAAAAAGGCCAAGTTGAACCGCATCAGCTGAACCAAACCGGTTGAACCGAACCAAGCAAAGAGTTGGGCAGCCCAAACCGTCCACAATGAAGGCCCAAATCAGATTAATTGCTGATTAATTTAGTTGCAAAGAAGCCCTTGAAGACTTCTCAAAATCCCATTCAAACCCCTCCAAAATTCATGGCTTTAAAGATTTGCCCATGTTAATTTTAGCAAAGTTGAATCCATCAACTTTGCCACATGGGATGGTCGGCCAAGTGGGACTCCTTTGCTGCTGATTTTTTGCTATTTTTAGCAGCCCCTAACACCTATAAATACAACCCCTAGCTGCTCATTCAAAACACACCTCAAGCATCCAACATTTTCCTCTCTCATTTTCTCTCAATTCCCTTTGTTCCATTTTCCTTTGGTGTGTTCCTGTGCCGATTTCCCCTCTTGGAAAAGAGGTGTTTTCCCAACCATTCGGAGCAGAATTTGGAGTATTTTTAAGCCGCCTTGATAGCCGAGGCCAACGAAGAATGAAGAATGGAGCAATCAGCCAAGCCACGGAGAAACACCAGATTTTCTTCTTGTTCCCTATCTCTTTAAATTTCGTTGTTGTTTTGACGAACATGTTTATGGATATTTATGCTGTTGGAATGATTAATTTAGTCAATTTAGTTTGAATTTAATTCATGTTGGGTTGATTGCATTTCGATTTCTTAAATTGTTAAAATTGTGTTTATGCTGTTAAAGGCCTCGGTGAAATGTTTGATTAAGTAAAATCATGTTAAGTTATCTAGAATTGTAATTGTTTAGATAGCTTATGAGTTAATTATTTAAACGCATTGAAATTGTAATTAATGGACACGATACTTAATATGTGCATGTTTAATTCTTCTAAGGTAGCTAAATATTAAATTAGCATTGTATTTGACGATATGTATGCCTTGCATAACTTGTAGTATTTTTGTGATTAAATTGTTTCAAGGTAAAAATACTTTGTTACTTCACATGATCTTTTATATGCTTATTAGGTTGAATTAATCGTTTTAATTTACATAGGAATATGCAAGAGATTGTTGAATTTCATAAGTGTGTATATGCAATAACATGTTTACTTTTATAAATCTGTTTTATCGGTCGAATTAAAATTGGAATATGTACAAGAGATGAATGAATTTTTATTTGTAAGTATGTTCATAAGTTAGCAGATTACCGAGTTGCCATATTTTAACGAGCATAAACACAAGCTTAATAATTCTAAGGTAAGAAATGTTATTAATCCAACACAATTATATCATCTTGATTAAAATCAGTTTATGAAATCATGCACTAGAACTTTGTTTTATTTTATTTTTACTTTGATTTACTTTTTGTTTTTTAATATTTCTTAAAACCAACTATTTTTCCGTCACCAAAGTGTTTGAAATCATTTTCATAAATAATTCCTTTACAGTCTATGTGGGTACGATAACTTGACATTTATTTGTCACTTTATTACTTGTAACGATTGTGTACAGTTGCACATTTCCACCGTTCCAGGCACCAAGTCCAGTAAGTACATGTTATTAATGAATGATTACGATTATTGTGATATGAATATGGGAACACTCTAGAACTTTTAGTTTTAGATGTTGAAACAATAGAGATTGAGACTATAGGATGCGTTTACGAAAACGACTTTACTTCTTATACCACATAAAGTATTGTTTAATAAATATTGAAATAGTATACTGATTCATAAGACTTTTAATCATTTTAAATTGAATTACCAAATATGAGCTCTAGAGGACGGGAGCAGTAGACGAGGACGTGGTAGAGGCCGAGGTGCTAGGGTTGCATCTGAAGTGTCGGGACACATGCCGAAAATGGACGCACCTGCATCACCCAGAACTAAAACTGAATCACATGATCGTATGAGGGAGGACATTGCCTTGTCCCAAGCAATTTTGTGAGTCTTAGAAAGGTTGCTGGGGCTAGAACTGGGCTAACAGATCGTGGATCATTTTTGGAATGACTTAGATCAAGTGGTGCTGAGGTTTTTGGGGGTGTCTCGGGTGTAGCCCAAAATTTAGCGAAGTATTGGCTCCAGGCAGCAGAATGAAGCATGGATGGTTTAGAGTGCACCACTGAGCAGAAACTGAGAGGAGCTGTGTCCTTGTTGAGAGACAAGGCGTATCAATGGTGGCTTACTGTTCGGGAGGGCATTCAGTCCGATCACGTTACTTGGGATTTCTTGAAAACTTCATTTCAAGGAAAGTATGTTGGGGTTAGCTATGTGGATGCCCGGAGGAAGGAATTCCTTAATCTGGTTCAAGAGAGTAAGACCGTGGCAGCTTATGAAGCAGAATTTTTGCGTCTTAGTCGTTATGCCCGAGGTATTGTGCCAACTGACTATGAACGCTGCGTGCATTTCGAGGATGGGTTAAGTGATGAATTGCGGGTACTGGTAGCCCCATAACAAGTAAGGAATTTTGCCACACTGGTGGAGAAAGTGAAGATAGCCGAAGAGGCTAAGCACTCAGAACGACAAAATCGAGAAAAAGATATAGGCAAGAGAAAGAGGGACTTTAAGTACTCGGGTCCTGCTAGAAGGTTTCAGAAGAGGCCTATGAATGATGAGCCAGCTCAAACTAGAGCACCTGCTGCTACCAATCAGATACAATCATGTGCTGATTGTGGAAGACGACAACCAAGTGAATGCTAGAAGAGAATCAGTGGTTGTTTCAAATGTGGTTCTAAGGACCATCAGCTTAAAGATTATCCTCGACAGACCGCTCAAATCAGGGAGCTCGTAACTATGATGCACAGCCAGCTAGAGGATCTTAGTAGCCACCGAGAGGCTGTGGGCCAGGACGAGGTGGTAATGGCGAGAGGACGAAGTCAGGGTGCACCAGGTAAAGGAAATGGCTTTAGGGGTAACGCGAGGCGAGGCAGCTAGGGTTGGTTTATGTGATCAGACGCCGAGAGGATGGAGATGCACCTGATATGATAACCGGTACGTTCTTCGTCTCTAATGTACCTATTACTACTTTGATAGATATCGGATCTACCCATTCGTATGTTGCTAGTGCTATATCTAGAAATCTACATTAGATTTGAGATTTCTACTAGAGAGATGACGGTATTTAGTCTTTTGGGACAATCTGTGATAGTAAATAAATTGTTTAGAGATGTACCCTTAGAAGTTCAAGGAGAAACATTTTTGGCGGATTTGATGGAACTGCCTTTCGGCGTGTTCTACCTTATTTTGGGCATGGACTGGTTGGTGAAACACCATGCGAACTTGGATTGTGCTGCAAAGTGGATGACGATAAGAACTTCAGAAGATAAAGAAGTGATCATGATAGGAGAAGGGAAAAATTATCTATCGAATGTGGTATCTACTTTAAAGGCATAAAAGTTGGTGCGAAAAGGGTGTGGAGCATTCCTAGCCTTCATCAGTGTGTTGGATGCCAATGAATTGTCGGTGGAAGGCGTTAGAACAGTAAAGGAGTTTTCAGACGTCTTTCTCGAAGAACATCCTGGATTTCCTCCGGACCGAGAGGTAGAGTTTGGCATTAAGCTATTGCCAGGAACAGCTCCAATGTCCATTGCTCCTTATAGAATGGCGCCTAAGGAGTTAGCGGAGCTTAAAGCTCAAATTCAGGAATTGTTGGATCGGGGATTCATTCTATCGAGTGTGTCACCGTGGGGAGCACCGGTCTTGTTTGTCAAGAAGAAGGATGGGTCAATGCGTATGTGCATCGATTATAGGCAGTTGAATAAGTTGACGATCAAGAATAGGTATCTATTGCTGAGAATCGATAACCTGTTCGACCAACTGCGAAGAGCTTCAGTTTTCTTGAAGATAGATTTGAGATCGGGTTACCACCAGCTTAAGGTCAAAGAGGTGGATATTTATAAGACGGCTTTTCGAACTCGTTATGGATACTATGAGTTCTTAGTAATGCCGTTTGGGTTGACCAATGCACCAGCTGCATTTATGGACATGATGAACCGGTCTTCCAACCCTATTTAGACTGGTTTGTGGTGGTGTTCATAGATGACATCTTGGTATACTCGAAGAATGAAGAAGAGCATGATTCACATCTACGAATAGTATTACAAATATTGCGAGAAAAGCAACTTTATGTCAAATTCAGTAAGTGTGAATTTTGGCTGAAGGAAGTGACCTTCTTGGGACATGTTGTGTCGGCCAAAGGAATTAGAGTTGATTCCCAAAAGTAGAGGCTATGTTGGATTGGAAACCACCTGGTTTGGGGTGTTACAAATTTAGTCAATTTGATTATTAAATGAACTATTTATGATTATAGATCAAGAAAAACAAAACCCGGGTCAAAACCGAGGTAAGAACAAAGTTGAGGACTAAATTGCATATCTACATACATTTTGTATATTGAGGTAAATTTGTATGATTTCTAAGCTTTATGATTTTTATCATTGAATCGCTTAGTATAATGTACACTATTTTCATGGAATGTTTAATGTTATGTTAAACAAAGAAATCAATGAGATTAAATATGAGCAAGTCCCGATTGAAGATGAATTTCCCAGGATACTTGATCTACCACATGAGATAAGAAAGTTCATATAAGACCAGGCCAAGGCATGGCATCGACAATCAAGCACAGATATCATGTAAGTCCAAGGCAAGCTTGGCATTGAAAAGCTATCAAGAGAAAGAGATCCCATGTAAGTCCAAGCCAAGGCATGGTATTAGTGAGAACAAGAAAGACTTCGTATAAGTCCATCTCAAGACATGGCCTCGAAACAAGATGAGATATTCTATTTAAGACCGTATCTAGGGTATGGCTTTGGTATCAAGTTCGTGGGAAGAGATTTAGTATCCTCGGTTATTCACAGAAATTCATCGAGCAAATGAGTAAAGTTAAAATTACATGACAAGAAAGAAAAGTAAGCAAAGCTATTACCAAGTTGGAAATGACTATTATTCATGTTATGAATGATGAAGGAAAGATTATGATTATCATGTTAAATTATACTGATCAATGTGATCAAGTGATACAGGTACCTTATTTATCCCATGGGGATGAGACTACTAAGTATCATGAGATATGTAAGAATCAGTATGAGTAAATAAGCTTTATAGCTAAAATCTATGGTACCATTGTTTATGACAAATGGTTTATATTAATCAAGTATGTTGCTATGTGCATTATTTGCAAACTTACTAAGCTAAATGCTTATGTCTTTTATTCTTTCTTTCTATGTAGTTTCACCAATCCAATATCGTGGATCATCGTCATCGGAGCTCAGAGCACACTATCAATCGCTATTTTGGTATAGCCAAGTTATTTTCCTAAGTATGGCATGTATAGGAAGCATTTCATATTGAGAGTATGTTCTAAGAAGAGCCAAAGTGTTGGCTATTAATTTTATTATTCTTTTGTATATGGCTAAGTGATTGGACAAAATTGACTATGTATGTTTATTGAGATCAACGAAGCATGTAGTAATGTTTATGAAAAATGTATTAAATTGAGCACGAGTTTGGACTTGATTTCAAGGTGACAATTGGCTTGTAAATAGCCTTTAAGTGCCCACACGGTTAGACACATGGGCCTGTGTCTAGGCCATGCATACCTTGCACCTTAGTGTTTTAAGTCAGAATAGGCCATGGGCAAATCCCACGGTCGTTTGTTTAGGCTGTGTGTGATACACGATCAGAACATGGGCGTATGCCCCAGACCATGTGAAAAAGTCAGTATATCAAGGTATAGCTCACGATTTACATCCACGGGCATGTCAAGGCCGTGTGTAATTAGTCAGTGTCGACCACAGGTGGAACACACGGTCATGTGTTAGGGGTACACGGGCATGTGACTCCTGTTTTAAGGAAAATTTTTCATTCGAGTTTCGAAAGTTTCCAGATACATGTTTAAGGCCTCGTAGGCCTATGAAATGTATGATTAGACTAAGAAAGAGAAGTTTTTAGTTTGGAACAAAATTTTATAGCCCGTAAGTACATGTTTTAAGCGAGTTCAAGCATGGTAATGTCTCGTATCTAGTCTTAGCAACGAACTTGGGTACAGGGTGTTACACATGGGTCATTCCTACAAACACAATTAAGCACCAATTCAAGCATCATAGGCAATTAATACATACCAAAATGAACATCATTTCCAATCATTCAGGAGCCCTACAATCATACCAACTTATAAAGCAATTGATTCTACATAACCTTAATCATTTCAAGATAGAATCCATCACATACTTATCATTAGCAATGTGATAACTATGCATCAATGAGTTCACCATTCATGTAACCATTTCATTTTCCATCAAGCTAAATCAAAACTAGCATCATAAAACTTATCTAGTCATTCATAATCACAAACATATATTTAGCCATGTCATATGGCCATTTTCACATATAAAAAATAACCCAAAGTAAAGAGCCTATACATGCCATACTTAGTATATACACTTTCAAAAGGTACCAAAATAAGATTGAGTAGGGTGATCGTGATCCTCGATGGTCCCCGAGCCTTCAGTAGCATTGACGATCTATAAACCAGAGCAAACACACACAAAGTAAGCTTTCAAAAGCTTAGTAAGCCATTTACAAATAAACTTAACATAATTGCACATAGCTACATTGATACAATGACATTAATGTTTCTCATTGCAAATTCATCACATTTTCTTTGGCTCATTTGCTTAGCTATAGCTTGTCACATTTCTCAACTCAAATATCTTATATACATACATAGATTATTCAAGCATATAATCACATATTACCTCATAACTATACACATATCCAATTTAGTAAGCTTATATAAACACTTACCTTTCATACACTCATAGTGTACTTTTCAATCGTACCTGAATCATTCATACTTCTCACATAGAAATTCATTTCTCAGATTTTCCCATTAAACCTGTTTAGAATCTAATAGGATACTTGAAATGCTCAAAATAGTCGTACAATGCCAACGTCCCAGACGAGGTCTTACATGTACTCAAATATCGATGCCTCTGTCCCAGACAGGGTTTTACACAAATCAAATACGATGCCAATGTCCCAAACATACTCTTACACGTAAATCTCATATCGATTCCAACGTCCTAGATGTGGTCTTACACAAAATCTCAAATCAATGCCAACGTCCCATACGTGGTCTTACATGATCTCACATATCATAAGCCTATGTCATGACATATGTAATCCTATCTATTTCTAGGTTCGTACGGGACTTCTCGGACATTGTACATTATCGATACATTCCTCGGTTATCATATTTATGTCAACTCATACACATTCATCACAAATAGATTTCGTATGTACATTCATAAATCAACATAAATGCATTTATTTGTATATAGACTTACCTCAGATTTGGAATAAACGAGCGATTTCGACTACTCGATCACTTTAGACTTTCCGTGATCTAAATCCGTTTTCTTCAGTTCTTCATCTATACATATTCAAATTTAACTTGTTTATTCACTATTTCATTCAATTCAATCCAAAGACACATATTTACGGAAATTTATAAATTAGCCCCCACATTTTCACATTTTGAAATTTTAGTCCATATTTCACAAAATTACAAAATACACATAATTCAATACATTCCATGCTTGGCTGAATACTACCTATCGAAACCATTTTTTTATTTAGTTTGAAAAATAGTGTCGACTTGAAAAATGAAAGTGGAGTCGCCACCGACCTTTTTTCGAGGTGTGATCGGATCACCTTGAAATTGAAAACTTTAATAAAACTTTGGTTTCTTAAAACATATTTTGGTATACAAAAACTCGAGAAAATAGGTTCGGGAGTCGGTTACGTACGAGGAAGGGTTAGCACCCTCGCAATGCCCAAAATTGGTACCTAATCGATTATTTAATGTCTTAATGCCGAAAATTTTAAAAGATTCTAGATTACGATCCATTTACTTAAGATATGTTTGGACAGAATCAAATTGGATGCCAAAACCTCTTATTTCGAAGAAATAAAGTGTCGTACTCAGTAAGTTAGGGCACAAAATCTTATATTCTCAAAATTAAAATTATCTTTTGATTTTTTTTAAAAACACAGTAATAAAGATTGAGAAGGGTATTCGATTATTTGGGCCATATGAAAAATTTGAACCTAGTAAGTTAGGGCACAATTTCTCCAAATTCCTGAATACGGAATATTGCCTTTGTTTTTTGAAATCCTTATCTCGAGATGATAAAACATCACACCCAGTGAGTTTGGGCGCAACGTCACAAAGTCCCCAGAATAAATTTTTTATTTAAAATATTATGGATTTTGATTTAAAAGAGAAAAGGGTACTCGGTTGCTAGGTTTTAAAGAGAAGAATCGGGACCCAGTAAGTTAGGGCACGATTTTCTCAAAACCTCCAAACCCGAGCATTGCCTTATTTTTAAAAAAATTAAGTAAAAATGATTTTAAAACTTGAATGACATTAAACATGACTTTTTAAACGAATAAAATGCGATAAAATATTAACATACAATGTAGAGTAATTATTAACAAGTGAAATGCTATACTATTGAATTGAAAATGGCAAATAAAGATAAAATAAGAATTATAATACACATAATAGCAATGATCATCGAACATAAAATTAATGAAAGACAAAATAATTTAAAATGAAATACAATGGTATAAAAAACTATAAAATGAAAAATAAAATACATACAAGCACAATATATGTAAAAAAAAAAATCTTAATCTAATAACACATATAAAAGTTTATAATAAGTAATATGTATAGAATTATTTTAAATAATTAGCAAAACAAATTTTAATAAACATTATATTAAAACGAGTTAAAATAAATAGTATATATAAATAATAATTGAACACGATAGTATATAAATATTTTTAATATCACATTATAAAATAGTTTAGAACTAAATAAATAAATGAATTAAATTTGATAACAACGCAAAGATTATGTAGACAAAAAGTACTTAATTGAAAGAAAACAAAATCACAAGACTACTTTATAATAAATAAAATTATTTAAACACATGCAAGGTTCAAACCTGAATGCGCGTAAATCATTAGGGCTAAACCAACAAATACTCAAAACCCAAAATGCAGATTCGAGTTGGACTAAATTGAAAGCGCATTTAGATTACAGAGGCTAATTAAAACAAATAAAAAGTACCTGTGGTCTAATCAAATAGCGACGCAGAAAAGGGGGACCAATCGCAAAAATTATCCATCGCCATGGAAGCGCACGGACTCGCGAATATCGGGTTTTAAATAGGTCAAATTAAACAACCTAAAAATCATAAATTCATAAAACCTATAAATCATAAATTCATAAAACCTATCATTTGCACGGTTTAAATAGGTTAATAAAACCTAAAAAATCATAAATTCATCCACCCCCCTTTCCTCTTTCGAAATCAAAACCCTAGCCCCCCTTTTGCTCTCTCCCTAAGCCGTATCAAAAGGACATCTGACCACCAAAGCTCCATGGTAATCGGCGATTAGTGGCAGATTCTAGTTCTACAGGATCCCTTTTAAATTGATCCCAAATGTTTTGTCATCTCCGACCTTGATGGCCGCCCTTGCTTTGATTTTGACAAAGAAAGCGGTCCATCGGTTCACTTACAAAGGTAAAAACCTTTCCTTTCCATTTTGATCATCACACGAACAAAAAAAAAAAACATTCAAAAAGCAAAAAAGGTGAAAGAAAAAGGAATATTGAAGGCTAAAATCACCTTTCAAAATTTTATTTCTGATTTCTTTTGTATTTTCTGCATTCAGTATGCATAATAACAATGTGTGCAAAAATCAGTGTTCGTAAAAAAATTACAGATGAAAATGCTTGGCTTTTTATAGTCAAATCGAAAGAAATGAAATTTGGATTTTCTTCTACAATATTCCATTATTATTCTGTTATTGCTGACTTTGTAGGTGTGCGTAGTGTGGAGGTACCACAAGTGGGCAGGGACGGGGTCGCATGGAGAAGCAGCTCATGTGGGCAAAGGTGCCAAGCAATTCTCGAATATTCCAGGGTTTCCCCGATGCAAATCTCTAATTGGGCCATTCGGGCTGTGTAATTTCATTGGGCCAATATTAGGCCGAATTTGGCCTATTTTTGGGATTTTTAAATTGGGTGATGTAACTTGGATTTGGGTATTTTATTAGGCTTTAATTTGGTTTGGGCTTGGAAAATTGTAAATGGACATTTTTATTGGACTATTAGTATTGGTTTTATTTTAGTTTAATTTAGTTTTGGTTTTAAATTGGGTCGGGCGAAATGGGCCTATTACAGTTGCCCCTCTTTGCTCATTGTCGTGTAACAAGAATAGAGAAAAGACTTCAAAAAGGACTATTTTTTCCCAGTCTTCGAATCTGAGACTTCTTTTAGTGCTTTTCTTCTTTGAGAAGCTTCATTGCATCCCACTGCATCTTCATGGGCATGAGAACTAGCGCTTCGATCCAATTCAAAGAATTTAGACTTGTAACTTCAATCTGCTCCGCATTAACTTCTGAGAGATAAGATTCGCTATCTTTAGTCTGATCCATTGCAACTTCAGGGAGATAAGGTTTGTTTTGATCTGCTCTACTGTAATTTCAGAGAAATAAGATCTGTAATTTATAGCTTCAATCTATTCCACTACAACTTCAGGGAAATAAAATTCGCTATCTTCAGTCTACTCCACTGCAACTCCAGGAAGATAAGACTTGTATACCTTCGATCTGCTTCCTACAACTTTAGGAATGATAGATCTACTATCTTCAATTTGCTCCACTACAAACTCAAGGAGACAAGATTTAATGTCTTCGATCTACTTCCTACAACTTCAGGAATGCCAGACCTGCTATCTTCAATCTGCTCCACTGCAAACTCAGGGAGACAAGATTTAATGTCTTCGATCTGCTTCTTGCAACTTCAGGAATGCCAGATCTGCTATCTTCAATCTGTTCTACTGCAAACTCAAAGAGATAAGATTTAATGTCTTCGATATGCTTCCTGCAACTTCAAGAATGCCAGACCTACTATCTTCAATCTGCTCCACTGCAAACTCAAGGAGACAAGATCTGATGTCTTTGATCTGCTCCACTACAAACTCAGGGAGACAAGATCTGATGTCTTCGATCTACTCCTGCAACTTCAGGAATGCTAGATCTGCTATCTTCAATCTGCTCCACTGCAAACTCAGGGAGACAAGATTTAATGTCTTCGTTCTACTTCCTGTAACTTCAGGAATGCTAGACCTACTATCTTCAATCTACTCCACTGCAAACTTAAGGAGACAAGATCTGATGTCTTCGATCTGCTTTCTGAAACTTCAAGAATGCCAGACCTGCTATCTTTAATTTGCTCCACTGTGAACTCAAGGAGACAAGGTCTAATGTCTGCGATCTGCTCCTGCAACTTCTGGAATGTCAGATCTGCTATCTTCAATATGTTCCACTACAAACTTAGGGAGACACGATCTGATGTCTTCAATCTGCTCCTGCAACTCCAGGAATACTAGATCTGCTATCTTCAATCTACTTCACTTCAAACTCAAGAAGACAAGATCTGCTATCTTACCGATGTTACGACACCATCCTCTGGGGGACCTATCCTGTAAAATTGATTTTAATGTGTTTCTGTCTATGCAAAATGGTTAGGATGCAATGAACATAATGAATCTAATTCTCCTAACTAAATGTATTATGGATGACATTTGTATGAAAGTAGAATGTCATGAGAATGGTCTTTTTACAAAGATTAGGATGCAATGATCAGAATGAATCGAATGCTTCTAGCTGGATGACATTTGCATGAATGCAGAATGTCATGAGAATGTTCCTTTGTAGAATGATTAGGATGCAATGATCAGATTGAATCGAATGCTCCTAACTAAATGTACTTTGCACATATGCGAAATTTCATGAGAATGATCCCTTTCAAACGCTTAGAATTGTCATTGCTTGTTGTTCCTCCAAGTTGTATCACTGACATAATATCCTGTCTCCTTGTTCCACTAACATTTTTAACAGAAAGTCCAAAGAAGTGGTCATTGTTTAGAGTTTCCTTCTCAAATATTTCCAACCCCTAGGCTTGGTGAGTTCTAGATAAAAGTTCTATTTTAGGTTCTCGTATTATTTAGAAGTTTTCAGAGTAATATGGAAAACTCCTTTTATGAAAATATTACTAGTCCATTAATCATTACTTCAATACAAAATGGTTGAAAATAATCATGTATGATGGAAAAAATGAAATTCGTCAGAAATGAAATCTGAAAAGAATAAGTTAATTAAAGGAAGCAAACATTGCTAGAATACAAAATGATTAGGGGATAAGATAGATGCCCCAAAATATCACAGCCTGAGCTTTTCTGTACGAACCTTCTGAAGACCATTTTAAGCTCAATATATGTTTTAGAAGGTCAAGAGTACTCTATTAACGATCCAAGACGTAACATCTCTCCTCCTTCCTAATTCAGGTATGACAAGATTACCGTATGCCCCATCGTTGATTGTAATTTGAGACGCCCTTTTTAGGTTTTCGACTCAAAACCCTTTGGTCTCAAGGTGCCATTTGCGAGTTTTCTCCTTGGCCTCTTCATTTTTTCATTTTCATAATTTTTTTAGAGAATGTCTCAAAGCACCCTTTGCGGGTTTTCACTTTGGCCTCTTTTCCTCTTCAAGTATAGTATTTCTTAACTGAATCTGAGTTTATAGGATTGGGTAAGTTTTTCCCATCCATCTCAGCCAAGATCAGTGCTCTTCCTAAGAAAGCCTTTTTCACCACATAAGGCCCTTCCCAATTTATCATCCACTTCCCTCTGAAATACTTTTGTATGGGGAGGATCATTTTCAAAACCAGGTCTCCCTCGTGAAATTCTCTTAGGTAAACCTTTTTGTCATAAGCCCACATCATTCTCTTTTGGTACATTTGACCATGACGGATAGGCCTTAGCCTTTTTTCCTCAATCAAGTTTAACTGATCGTATCGAGACAGGACCCATTTGGATTCATCTAACTTTAGCCTTGACAAGACTCGAAGGAAAAGAATTTCAACTTCGATGGGTAACACTACCTCCATTCCATAAACCAATGAGAAATGAGTTGCCCCGATGGAGGTCTTGACTGATGTTCGATAAGCATGGAGAGAAACGGTAGTTTCTCGTGCCAATCTTTATAGGTTTCATCCATTTTCCCCACAATCGTCTTAATGTTTTTGTTGGTTGCTTCCATTGCACCATTCATTTTTGGGCGATACGACGACGAGTTGTGGTGTCTAATCTTGAACTGACTCCACTATCGTACTATTGTTTAGGTTGAGTGCATTGTCTAATATGATATTCTCAAGCATCCCATATCGACATATGATTTCCTTTTTTAAGAATCTACTAGCTGTCGATTTAGTGACATTGGCGTATGAAACAACCTCTACCCACTTGGTGAAGTAATCAATGACCACAAAAATAAATCGATGCCTATTCGAAGCTTTCGGTGAAATTGGCCCAATGACATCCATGCCCTACATGGAGAAAGGCCATGGAGAAGTCATAACATGCAGGGGTGAATGAGGCACATGAATCTTGTCCCCATAAATCTTGTATTTGTGACATCTCTTCGTATAGCTGATATAGTCTCCTTCCATAGTTGACCAATAGTTCCCGAATCTCATAATTTGTTTAGCCATTGTAAAGCCATTAGCGTGAGTCCCACAGACACCCTCATGGACTTCTTTCAGGATTTTCTTAGCTTCAACAACATCCACACACCTCAAATGTACTTGATCCTTTCTTCTTTTATACAGGACCTCTCCGTCTAAGACATAATCACAGGCTAGCCTTCTCAATGTCCTTTTGTCATTCTCAATTGCCTGATCAGGATATTCACGATTTCTCACGTACCGCAATATATCATGATACCAAGGGTGATTATCTCTTTCCTCTTCATCCACATTATAACAGTGGGCTGGAGCTTCGTAGATACTTATTTGGATAGGCTTTACATCCTCCTGTTTGCCTATTTTAATCATGGAGGACAAAGTGGCGAAAGTATCCGCCATCTGGTTCTCTTCTTATGGGAGATAACTAAAAGTGATATCGTCAAACTCCTCAATTAACCCCATAACTATCCTTCGATAATTGATCAATTTTGGGTCTCTTGTCTCCCATTCAACTTTTAGTTGGTAGATCACCAGTGCAGAGTCTCCATATACTTCTAGCACTTTGATTCTACACTCTATGGTTGCCCGGAGTCCCATGATACACGCTTCATATTCTGCCATATTATTTGTACAATCAAAATCCAATTTGCAAGTGAATGGGTAATTATCTCCATTTGGGGATACTAAGACTGCCTCAATTCCATTACCGATAGCATTTGATGCTCTGTCAAAATTTAGCTTCCAAAGATGATCCTTTAGGGTGTCTTCCTTCACTGCCGCTACATAAATTAAATCCTCATTGGGGAAATCAAAATTCAATGGCTCATAATCCTCTAAAGCTTTGCTAGCTAGAAAATATGCTATTGCACTCCCTCTCACAGCTTTTTGGCTTACATAGATGATGTCGAATTTAGAAAGTAGGTTTTGCCATCTGACCATCCTTCCATTTAAAGTAGTTGACTCCATCATGTACTTTAGAGGGTTTAATATCGAGATTAACCAGGTCGTGTGGTACAGCATGTATTGCCTCAATCTCTGAGTCATCCAAATCAAGGCACAACACAATTTCTCAATTGGCGAATATCTCATCTCACGTTCAGTGAATTTCTTGCTGAGGTAATATATCGCCTTTTCCTTTCTTCCTGAATCATCATGTTAACCTAGCACACATCCCATAGAGTGATCAAACACTGTTAGATAAAGGATTAATGGTCTATCTGGGCAAGGGGTGACAATATTGGAGGACTTGACAAGTACAGTTTGATCCTGTCAAAAGCATTCTGACACTCGTCATCCCACATGCATTGTGTTTCTTCAAAAGACAAAATATGGGGTCACATTTTTCAGTCAATTGCGAAATGAAACGAGCAATGTAGTTTAATCTTCCCAAAAACCTCGGACTTATTTTTGAGTGCATGGTGGAGCCAATTCTTGTATAGCTCGAACCTTGTCTGAGTTAATCTTGATTCCCTTCTCGCTGACTATGAAGCCCAATATTTTTCTAGATATAGCTCCAAAAGTGCATTTTGCTGGGTTGAGCTTTAACTGTAATTTTCTCAACCTCAGGAATAGTTTCCTCAAAACTTGAATATGTTCCTCTTCTGTTCTAGACTTTGCAATCATATCATCCACATAAACTTTAATTTCTTTATGCATCATATCGTAGAACAAAGTCACCATAGCTCTTTGGTACGTAGCTCCTGTATTTTTCAACCAAACGACATTACTTTGTAACAGAACGTACCCCATAATGTTATGAAGGTAGTCTTTCCCATATCTTCATCTTGCAATTTTATTTGATTTTACCCCGAGAACCCATCCATGAATGAAAACAACGAGTAACTTGCTGTATTATCCACCTGAGTATCAATGTGGGGTAACAGAAAATTATCCTTTGGGCTAGCCTTATTTAAATCTCTATAATCTACACATTCGTACTTTCCCATCTTTCTTAGGGACAGGTACGATGTTGGCTACCCATTCTAAGTATTTGACTTCCTGCAAAAATCTGGCATCAAACTGCTTTTTGACTTCCTCTTTTATTTTCAGCACAATGTTAGGCCTCATCTTTCGAAGCTTCTGCTGAACTGGCTTGCAATCCTCTTTGATGGGAAGACGGTGTACTACAATGTCAGTGCTTAATCCCAGCATATCTTGGTATGACCATGCAAAGACATCCTTGAATTCTTGGAGTAAATCTACGAGTTCTCGCTTCATTTTTCGGTTATGTATGTTCCAATTTTCACTGCCTTTCCCTCTTCCAACGTCACAATCTCTACTCTTTCTTTATGAGGTAGAATTTATTTTTCCTCTTGTTTTACCATTCATAACAAGTATAGAGATAAGCCACAGTCTATGTCATCTTCAAAGTCCTAGAATCCCTCTAAACACATGTCTTGCCCAAAAAGAGATTCTAAATCCATAGTAGCGTTACTCATGTCATTGATATTCGGGTACCTATTGTAGGCACCGAAGGATATACAAAGAATAAATGAATTTGAGAATAACTATTTGTGCGATATGATTATGAATGAAATGCAAGAATGATTCAAAACAAAGGTCCAAGGAAAAAATGAAATAATCTAACAAAACGAGAAGATTTTTATTCAAAATGATCTCAAGTATGTATTTCATAATGAAATTTAGACATAAGCCTATTTGACAAAGGAATGCTTATTGTTTCTAGGCTAAAATAAAAAAGTGTGTTCGAAACATTAGTTTGAGTAAGCTCTAAAAAATAAAGGAACTTCTTCTGCAGTCCAATTATTCAGAACACTCCCAGGTTCGTAAGGGCGGATATCTGACAAGGTCCCCCTTTTAGTGATTTCTTCATCTATGGCATTGATGTGCACATTTTTCAGCATTTCCTTAACCTTTTCTTTAACTCCTTCATAGAACTCAATCTCTTTATTGTCCATCAAACCTTGTACCAAGGCTCTGAAGTCTACACATTGTTGGATCTCATGCCCCTCTTCTTGATGGAACTCACAGTAGTTCCTAGAGTTTTCACAACTTCTTTCAGGATTTGGAATGCTCATCCCCCTTTTTTACCATCTCTTTCCAAACCCATCTCAAAAGAGTTTTTACTTCTGTGATATCTGCCTTGATTTTTCTCCATGTCTCTCCATCAATCGTATTTACTCCACCATCAGTGTGATTAGGTAGCGGATTATCAGCACTTAGTGTATCATCAAATTTTACAATGCCCATTTTAATGAGTCTTTCAACCAATTTCTTGAAGGCAGTGCAATTTTCTATTGAATGCCCTGAAATTCCTGTATGGTAGTCACATTGAACATTTGCATCGTACCATTTGGGGTACGGAGGCTACAATTGTGTTAGGTAGAAAGGGGACACCACGTGTGCATTAAACAAGTTCTGATATAACTCTCGGTACGTCATTGGGATAGGAGTGAACTAAGCTTTTCTATACTCGTGCTTTGGTTAGATTCTTGCCTTGAAGGAGTCTGAACGTTAGCAGTCGTCGTCCTTAGTTGGCCAATAGTGATTTGCTTTAAGTAGCCCTTTCTATGTGCTCCCACATTGTTTACTTCATTTTCTTTCTTTCTCGAGATCGATCTTTTGGTGCTTTCCCCCATATTGTTTACATCACTATGTCTGAGAAACTCTTCGTGGCGCTCCCCAACATATGGTTGATAAATGGGGCTTTCAAGGTGTTGATGAAAAGCATGGTAGTTTATTTCTCCAGAAGAGGTGGCTAGACTTGTATGGCAACCTCTCTCCACCTTTGTGCATATTGCTGAAAACTCTCGCTTGGTTTCTTCTCCATGTTTTGCAAGGTAATTCTATCAGGGGTTATGTCTATTATGTGACTGTACTGCTTCATGAATGCCTATGCTAAATCCCTCTAAGAACCAATTTTGGTACGTCTCAAATGATTGTACCATTTGGATGCTGCTCTCACCAAACTATCATGGAAGCAATGTATTAGCAATTGGTCATTGTTAACATACCCAGTCATTCGACGACAAAACATGGTTATGTGAGCTCCGGGGCAACTAGTCCCATTGTATTTTTAAAATTCTAGCATCTTAAATTTGTGGGGAAGTATTAGATCTGGCACCAAACTCAGATCTTTAGCGTCGATTCCATGTTGCCTATCAGCATTTTCCGTGGCCTTGAATTTGTCCTCTAGCCATTTGCATCAATCCTCTAACTGTCTTGGCAATTTAGACCTTGCCTTTTCCTTTTTGTTGCCTCATGAAAGTCGGGAATAACAGCATTAATTGGGTGATCCCATAACCCGATTTCACTTGAAAGTTTGTCGGTATCAAAATACCCTCCTGAAACTGTTGAGGTTTAATTGTGATAGATGTTTTTCGTGGGTACACCTCAGGATGTGTCAGGGTAAAACCCAAAGGATATAGTGGTTCCTCATTGTCTTCACCAGTGTTAACCATGGGGGTCTTTCCTTTGTCTATTCCTCCCGCTAGTAGTTGAGTCAATTGAGTCATCATACTCTTTTGTGATTCCATCATTCGGTCCATCATATATCGCTGGATCTTAGCAAGCTGCTCTTGCATCTGCAGTTGAAGTTTATCTTGCATCTCCCTTTGGAGTTGTTCTAGTCTTTCTAATCTCTGATCCATGTCTTTTCTCTTAGTTCGTGTCGTAAGGATGTTGGGTTTTGTTGATGTCTAGGTTAATGCTGAAATAATTTCAACCAATCAGGGTCTTCTCATGAAATCTAATGCATATGATGCAATGCTATGTGAATTCATGCAATGAATACAAAAAGGGTGTCGATTCTAATTCAATTTCCATTAGAAAACTTTACTAGAGGGCTAAATTCTTTACATGAAATGGATTACAAATATATGAACAGCCGTATTATCTTCCATTTTATCAAGAAATTCATTCTCCATGCCAAGCTCCCTAATTTAGCAATTGAACCCGAATCGACACCTCTCTCTAATATGAAAATGTATGCAAAGTAACAAAGATAAAACAAAAAGTCAGAACAATAGAAACAAAATTCAAAGCATGTAAAACATTCAAACGCCTATCTAGGTGACCACTACGATTTATCATAGCTCTACCTAGGGTGGGCTCTTAGGGCTTTCTATATGCAGTTCCATTCTAAAGTTGAGGTACCTGAACCAGCAGATTCCTCGATCCTCACACATTATAGGCTCATATGGATCGAGTTTAGTTCAGGGGAATACATTTTCCTATAGCTGCATGGAGATGAAAATCTCACGAAGACATAGGTACGGATGTATCCCGGAAGTGATTCACTATCCTGTACGGAGGTGAAAACCTCACAAAGGAGTAGCTTCTCACTCCCACTTAAAAGTGTGTGACCCAGTGGTCATGCGACACGATGCAAAAGTATTCTATAAGACTCGAACCAAAACAATCAGATGAGATGACGCAAGCAAATCCAATAAAAGGATTGTAATTTTTCAAATCAAATTTTCAACTTTTCAACAAAAGGACAACAGAGAATCAATTTTACTGGCTTGACTCTCTTATTTGTCCCCAGTGGAGTCGCCAAGCTGATGAAACCATTTTTTTATTTAGTTTGAAAAACGATGTCGACTTGAAATGTAACATCCTGAAAATGGGCCTATGCATTTCTTTTGATTATACGAAATGGCATGTCCTATGTATTATGAATGTATGATGAACATTTTTGGAAACTTGGAAATGTTAAGTTTAAAAGAGGAAAGTGAACATCTTGGAAACCTGGAAATGTTAAGTTAAAAGAGGAAAGTGAACATTTTAGGAAACCTAGAAATGTAAGGAAATGTCAAGTTTTAAAGGAGGAAACTAAGGCAAGGTAGCCTTAAGAAAATTAATAGGAGGAATTTGACACACAAACAAAGCTTGGAAAAGTGGCTCAAGATATCACTTGAGGCCTGTAGGTGACGCCACATACAAGGGTATTGGGCCTAGGTTCGAGTCACTTGGGGAGCAAATAAAGGAGTTTTATTTTGCTACAAAGAGCGGGGAAGTGGACGGCACTAAGGAACTCAAGGAAGAGTTTTATTCTCTTTAAATTTCGTCTAAATAGGAGATAAATAATAGATTTATTTATCATTATTTTTAGGAGATAATTGTTGGATTAATTCTTTTAATAAAGTGATAATTCAAAGGATAAAGTAATCAAAATAGAAGAGTGGTGGCCAAGTAAGGGATTCGGGTAGTAATTTCGCTATAAGAGGGAAAGAATAGGGCTACTCATCAATTTTTCTTTCTCCTCTTCTCTCCGCCAATTTCTTAGTGCTCACCTCTATTCTCTTCTCTTTCATTTATTAAGTCAATCTATAGTCCACCGTTGCCAAAATTCTCAAGTCTTCTTTTCTTTATTTTTTTGTGGAAATCGAATACCCCAAGAGAACCCCTAGCCGATTACTCCAATAAGTCCAAAAGCCGAAATCTGTGACAACTATTCAGTCTTCCTAGTCGATTTCTTTAGGACTTCAAGCAAGGGAAGTTGTCGACTTGTGTATAAAGGGGTAAGGACCTATAAGTCATCATCTTATTTCTTTTTCTTAGGCCGAAATTAGGACTCTAACTCTATTAATGTCTATGGCTGACTACTTGAAGGAAGTTTCAAGAATTAGGTGCTGTCGACTACAAAGAAGAAACTTTTGGGACTTCTAAGATCTAAGGTAAGATATGAATACCATTCGGCCATAAGCTATATTATTATGATTTAATGTTAGATTAAATCTAACATATGGTTATAGGAATTTCAACAGCATTAAATAAACAAGGATCCAATTCGGGATTTAAGATTTAGAAGGTAAGCACCTATGTATATTCGGCTAAAGTCTAGATTAGTATTTAGATCTGTTCTTTAAATATTCAAAAGCCGAAAACTAACCAAGTTAATTGATTCAATGCCTGGCCGAATACAATGAGGAATAAAGCAAAAATTTTGGGATTGGTTGGTGTCCCAATAGGCAACAAGGTAGGTTTTAAGAATACAAATCCTACTAGGATTTGGTTTTATAGCCGAATAGGCTTTATGCTAATATATTAGGGTTGGTCGAATGTAGGAATTGAGATCTAAGACAGAGATCGATTTCAATTTCAAAGTGAATCACTAATCAAATCGGTGTGTACCCCACACTACTTTTTAATAAGATTTTATGGCATTAATTAATATGTGCATGTTTATAAGAATGTGAATATGGCTAAGGTACCATGCTATGGTACAAAAGTACTCATGTACGTTTCCTACTCCTACTAGGATTATGAATATATGTTATTTTTAACATGTGAAAAGTGATAAGAATGTGAATTAAGGCATGATTTTGCATAATGTGTATGATATATGGGGGCATATGGGTTATATGAAAAGGGGAAGTGAATGTGGTGACCTAAGACCATGAAAACTGAATGTGGTGACCTAAGACCACGATATCCGAATGTGGTGACCTAAGACCACGATATTTCAATGTGGTGACATAAGACCACGATATCTGAATGTGGTGACCTAAGACCACAAATTTTATAAGGGCGATGAGCACGTCGACTACAGCGACTACCTTCGATGGTGTGTAGCGGATGGAGGGTTGACTTAGTAGTCCCCACGGTGTGCAGGTTGGTACGGGGGACGTGTAGCGGATGGCTATCTAGGTTTGGGTTCGGGTTGCATCACTATTTCCTATCTGTTATATGAATATGCATGTAATATGTGAACACATGCCTGAATTGTTAAATGTTAGTGTTGGTTACACATTGAGTCTGTGACTCACCCCTTGTGGGATTATTTCTCAAGTGACGACCAGTGATGGACCGGGCCGGCAGATGCTTAGTGGAGGCCATGTGAAGTTCAAATTTCTTTTATTTGGACTATTTTACTTTAAGTATTTTGAATATAAATTTTGGGAATTATTTGATGTAATAAGGCCTTAGTAGAAATATTTTATTCTGTCTTTATTTGTTAAGCTTACAAACCTTATTTTATTAAAAGATTAAGTAAAATATTTTTTTTAAAAAACAAAGCCCAAACATTTTGTCACCTAAAGTAAAGGATTTTTAACAATGAATTAAAGTTGTTTTTAACTCAAGCCCAACCCAAAACGATCTTTCTTTCAAATCACACAAGTTTTTCCTAAGTAACAAAAGAATTTGAAACGGTTTACACCGGGGAACATACCAGATCCGGACAAGGCTCGTGGGCCGGGTTTGGGGTGTTTCCATTTGGTATCAGAGCCCAGTTTTAAACTCTCGGCCTTGGGTTAAGGCCCAAAACGTTTTCAAAGTTTAGCCCAAAAAGAATTTTTGTGAATTAAGCAAGTTTTTCTGGCATGGCCCACTAAGTCTCCAACCCGAAGTCCACCAAGTAAGTACTTGTGACTTCTGAAGTGATTTGAATATGTGAAATGTATGGGCTTTTATGGCAACATAGATTAACGAACTAGGATCTGTTGAACCCTAGAACTAGTCTACTCAAAAACACAAGTACATAAGACTTAAGGACCATTAAACAAACCTGTGGTTAAGTCGCTGAGTTAGGGTGTGGTAACCATGGTGCGCATGTCTAGGATTGGTTTTGGTGGGAGCTTGGTATTTAAGCAGTCCGCGTGAGTCACCTCCTCTCCACTCGAATCCTACCTGGTGCGTAGCCTCGGTTCACCCTAACCAAGAGGACTTATAGATGGGCTAAGCCCCTAATTAAAACCCGAAAGGGACTAGCCGTATTTTTTATGGAAACCCTAGCTTTAAAATCCCTATATTACCCTTTTAGGAGTAGCAAAAGATTTTTGTGAAAATTCTTCCAAAATATTTCCTACTTGTAAAATTACTAAAATGCCCCAGTGGTAAAATTACAAAATGCCCTTGGTTTATGAAATTTTCAAAATACCCACAACTCTTATCAAAATTTCATTACTTAATAAAATGTTCAAAAACCCTAATTTGCAAAATATCAAAATACCTTGATTTTAGAAAATTACTAAATTGCCCCTAACCAGCAAAATTACCGAAATGACCCTAGCTTGTAAAATTACAAAAAATACCCCCAGTGTATAAATTACCATTTTACCCTTGAAATTTTTCCAGCAAGTATTTTAACTTTGTAAAATATCAACAATCTCTGTTTTACAACATTTTCAAATGCACTAATTTGAAAAATTACCAAAATACCCCTATAGGATAAAATTACGAAAATACCCCTGGGTAGTGGAAAAACAACAACAATGAAAACTACAACATTTCTCTGAATGAACGAAAGTTCGTAATTGTTTGATGGATGTAAAAATGTAAAGACTGTGTGCATGTATGAATATGAAGGAACCACTCCTAAAATTCTTTTCATAAAACTTCTTCGCGGTTAATCAGTGAAATAAAAACTAATTCATAAAAATTTTTTAAACGGATTAAAACGCATCGTTAGATATAAGTTCTAGAGGACGCGGTTGTTATGGACGCGGTAGAGGAAGAATGACTGTGTCAGAACCCGTTAGATCGGGTCAAGGGTCTGACAATGAGTTACCACCGCCACCACCACCCCATTTATTGGTGTCGAGCAAGAGCTCGGATGGGGATGATCTTTATATCACGAGCTATGTTGCGAATTCTTGAAATGGTGGCTAGTACTGGAGGAAATACAGGAGCTCAAAAATCTATACCCGAGCGACTCTGAGCCAACAGAGCTGAAGTATTCCGTGGAGTATCTGGTGTGGCACCTAGTCTGGTGAATCTTTGGTTGAAGCGATCGGCGCATTATGGATGAGCTCGATCTGACCCCTGAGGAGAAGTTGAAAGGAATGGTGGCGCTGCTACGCGATGAAGCATATCAGTGGTGGCTCACGGTGCGAGATGGTGCTACAGCTGAGGAACTCACATGGGAGTATGCTAAGGCAGCATACCAGAAGAAGTATGTGGGCACTCATTATATTGATGCCCAGAGAAAGGGTTTTCTAGGACTAGTTCAAGGAAACAAGTCCGTAGCTGAGTATGAAGCTGAATTTCTGAGGTTAAGCCGATATGCTCGAGGAGTAGTGGTAACGGAACATGAGTGATATGTCCGTTTTGAAGACGGTTTAAGGGATGACCTCAGGTTATTGATAGCCCCACATCAGGGGCGGGAGTTTTTCGCGGTAGAAGAAAAGGCTAAGGTAGCTGAGGGAATCAAGGACTCGGTTAAGCAGAGCTCTGAAAGGAATAGACCCAAGAGGGATTATGAGTTGTCAAGATTGACGAGAAATGTGCAGAAAAGGCTCAGAGCTGATGGGCCACGAGGTCAGCAAGTTGGTACAGGAGGGCAGTATCGTCCTTGTGATCAGTGTGGAAAGAAGCACTTAGGAGAGTGCTGGAAAAAGATGGGAGGATGTTTTAAGTGTGGGTCAAAGGACCATATGATTAAGGATCGTCCGATGAGACCGGATGAGAATCAACCATCGCTCGTAATGTTAATCAATCGGTAAAGGTGGACAACAACCTTAAGCGGGTCGTGGTCCGAACCATGGAGGAAATGGTTCCAAGGTGGTCGTGGAGCACCAAGCGGAGTCTTGAAGGTTCTAATACAAGGTAGCCAAGGTTGGTTTATCTTTGTCGGTCATCGCGAGTAGAGTGATGTGCGGATGTGACAACGGTAAGTTCTTATTTTGGAATACCCTTCGTTGCCTTGTTTGTTATAGAGTTAGTTCGTTCTTGTAATGCTAGTAAAGTATATGAAACCTTGGATGTGAATTTTTGTAGGAAATATGTTAGTTGTAAGATTAGAAGGCGCAGCAGTAGTGTAGTGTGGTGAGTTAGATTGTACGATTGTTCGTTAGTAAGTAATTTCGAGGACGAAATTATTTTAAGGGGGTAGAACTGTAACATCCTAAAATGGGCCTATGCATTTCTTTTGATTATACAAAATGGCATGTCCTATGTATTATGAATGTATGATGAACATTTTTGGAAACTTGGAAATGCTAAGTTTAAAAGAGGAAAGTGAACATTTTGGAAACCCGGAAATGTTAAGTTAAAAGAGGAAAGTGAACATTTTTGGAAACCTGGAAATGTAAGGAAATGTCAAGTTTTAAAGAGGAAACTAAGGCAAGGTAGCCTTAAGAAAATTAATAGGAGGAATTTGACACACAAATGCCACATACAAGGGCATTAGGCCTAGGTTCGAGTCACTTGGGAGCAAATAAAGGAGTTTTATTTTGCTACAAAGAGCGGGAAGTGGACGGCACTAAGGAACCCAAGGGAAGAGTTTTATTCTCTTTAAATTTCGTCTAAATAGGAGATAAATAATAGATTTATTTATCATTATTTTAGGAGATAATTGTTGGATTAATTCTTTTAATAAATTGATAATTCAAAGGATAAAGTAATCAAAATAGAAGAGTGGTGGCCAACTAAGGGATTACGAGTAGTAATTTCACTATAAGAGGGAAAGAATAGGGCTACTCATCAATTTTTCTTCCTCCTCTTCTCTCTTAGAATTTCTTAGTGCTCTCCTCTCTTCTCTTCTCTTTCATTTGTTAAGCCAAATCTATAGTCCACCATTGCCAAAATTCTCAAGTCTTCTTTTCTTTATTTTTTGTGGAAACCGAATACCCCAAGAGAACCCCTAGCCGATTACTCCAATAAGTCCAAAAGTCAAAATCATGATAACTATTCAGTCTTCCTAGCCGATTTCTTTAGGGCTTCAAGCAAGGGAGGTTGTCGACTTGTGTATAAAGGGGTAAGGACCTATAAGTCATCATCTTATTTCTTTTTCTTAGGCCAAAATTAGGACTCTAACTCTATTAATGTCTATGGCCGACTACTTGAAGGAAGTTTCGGGAATTAGGTGCTGTCGACTACAAAGAAGAAACTTTCGGGACTTCTAAGATCTAAGGTAAGCTATGAATACCATTCGGCCATAAGCTATATTATTATGATTTAATGTTAGATTAAATCTAACATATGGTTATAGGAATTTCAACAGCATTAAAGAAACAAGGATCCAATTCGAGATTTAAGACTTGGAAGGTAAGCACCTATGTATATTCGGCTAAAGCCTAGATTAGTATTTAGATCTATTCTTTAAATATTCAAAAGCTGAAAACTAACCAAGTTAATTGATTCAATGCCTGTCCGAATACAAGGAGGAATAAAGTAAAAATTTCGGGATTGGTTGGTGTCCCAATCGGCAACAAGGTAGGCTTTAAGAATACAAATCCTACTAGGATTTGGTTTTATAGTCGAATAGGCTTTATGCTAATATATTAGGGTTGGTCGAATGTAGGAATTGAGATCTAAGACAGTAGATCAGATTTCGAGATTTCAGTGAATCACTAAGCCAATCAGGTGTGTACCCCACACTACTTTTTAATAAGATTTTATGGCATTAATTAATATGTGCATGTTTATAAGAATGTGAATATGGCTAAGGTACCATGCTATGGTACAAAAGTACTCAGGTACGTTTCCTACTCCTACTAGGATTATGAATATATGTTATTTTTAACATGTGAAAAGTGATAAGAATGTGAATTAAGGCATGATTTTGCATAATGTGTATGATATATGGGGGCATATGGGTTATATGAAAAGGGGAAGTGAATGTGGTGACCTAAGACCATGAAAACTGAATGTGGTGACCTAAGACCACGATATCCGAATGTGGTGACCTAAGACCACGATATTTCAATGTGGTGACATAAGACCACGATATCTGAATGTGGTGACCTAAGACCACGAATTTTATAAGGCGATGAGCACGTCGACTACAACGGCTGCCTTCGATGGTGTGTAGCGGATGGAGGGTTGACTTAGTAGTCCCCACGGTGTGCAAGGTTGGTACGGGGGATGTGTAGCGGATGGCTATCTAGGTTTGGGTTCAAAGTTGCATCACTATTTCCTATCTGTTATATGAATATGCATGTAATATGTGAACACATGCCTGAATTATTAAATGTTAGTGTTGGTTACACATTGAGTCTGTTGACTCACCCCTTGTGGGATTATTTCTCAAGTGACGACCAGTGATGGACCAAGGCCATGGAGATGCTTAGTGGAGGCCATGTGAAGTTCAAATTTCTTTTATTTGGACTATTTTACTTTAAGTATTTTGAATTTAAATTTTGGGAATTATTTGATGTAATAAGGCCTTAGTAGGAATATTTTATCCTGTCTTTATTTGTTAAGCTTACAAACCTTATTTTATTAAAAGATTAAGTAAAATATTTTTTAAAAAACAAAGCCCAAACATTTTGTCACCTAAAGTAAAGGATTTTAACAATGAATTAAAGTTGTTTTAACTCAAGCCCAACCCAAAACGATCTTTCTTTCAAATCACACAAGTTTTTCCTAAGTAACAAAAGAATTTGAAACGGTTTACACCAGGGAACATACCAGATCCGGACAAGGCTCGTGGGCCGTGTTTGGGGTGTTTCCATTTGGTATCAGAGCCCAGTTTTAAACTCTCGGCCTTGGGTTAAGGCCCAAAACGTTTTCAAAGTTTAGCCCAAAAAGAATTTTTGTGAATTAAGCAAGTTTTTCTGGCATGGCCCACTAAGTCTCCAACCCGAAGTCCACCGAGTAAGTACTTGTGACTTCTGAAGTGATTTGAATATGTGAAATGTATGGGCTTTTATGGCAACGTAGATTAACGAACTAGGATCTGTTGAACCCTAGAACTAGTCTACTCAAAACACAAGTACATAAGACTTAAGGACCATTAAACAAACCTGTGGTTAAGTCGCTGAGTTAGGGTGTGGTAACCATGGTGCGCATGTCTAGGATTGGTTTCGGTGGGAGCTTGGTATTTAAGCAGTCCGCGTGAGTCACCTCCTCTCCACTCGAATCCTACTTGGTGCGTAGCCTCGGTTCACCCTAACCAAGAGGACTTATAGACAGGCTAAACCCCTAATTAAAACCCGAAAGGGACTAGCCGTATTTTTTATGGAAACCCTAGCTTTAAAATCCCTATATTACCCTTTTAGGAGTAGCAAAAGATTTTTGTGAAAATTCTTCCAAAATATTTCCTACTTGCAAAATTACTAAAATGCCCCTAGTGGTAAAATTACAAAAATGCCCTTGGTTTATGAAATTTTCAAAATACCCACAACTCTTATCAAAATTTCATTACTTAATAAAATGTTCAAAAACCCTAATTTGCAAAATATCAAAATACCTTGATTTTAGAAAATTACTAAATTGCCCCTAACCAGCAAAATTACCGAAATGACCCTAGCTTGTAAAATTACAAAAAATACCCCCAGTGTATAAATTACCATTTTACCCTTGAAATTTTTCCAGCAAGTATTTTAACTTTGTAAAATATCAACAATCTCTGTTTTACAACATTTTCAAATGCACTAATTTGAAAAATTACCAAAATACCCCTATAGGATAAAATTACGAAAATACCACAGGTAGTGGAAAACAACAACAATGAAAACTACAACATTTCTCCGAATGAATGAAAGTTCAGAATTGTTTGATGGATGTAAAATGTAAAGACTGTGCATGTATGAATATGAAGGAACCACTCCTAAAATTCTTTTCATAAAACTTCTTGGCGGTTAATCGGTGAAATAAAAACTAATTCATAAAAATTTTTAAAGCGGATTAAAACGCATCGTTAGATATAAGTTCTAGAGGACGCGGTAGAGGAAGAATGAATGATCGTGTCGAACCCGTTAGATCGGGTCAAGGGTCCGACAATGAGTTACCACCGCCACCACCACCCCATTTGTTGGTGTCGAGCGAAGAAGCTCGGATGGGGATGATCTTTGTATCACGAGCTATGTTGCGAATTCTTGAAATGGTGGCTAATCTTGGAGGAAATCAGAGCTCAAAAATCAGCCGGCGACTCGAGCCAACAGAAATGAAGTATTCCGTGGAGTATCTGGTGTGGCACCCAGATCTGTTGAATCTTGGTTGAAGCGATGGCGCGCATTATGGATGAGCTCGATCGACCCCGAGGAGAAGTTGAAAGGAATGGTGGCGCTTTCTGCGATGAAGCATATCGGTGGTGGCTCACGGTGCGAGATGGTGCTACAGCTGAGGAACTCACATGGGAGTATGCTAAGGCAGCATACCAGAAGAAGTATGTGGGCACTCATTATATTGATGCCCAGAGAAAGGCTTTTCTAGGACTAGTTCAAGGAAACAAGTCCGTAGCTGAGTATGAAGCTGAATTTCTGAGGTTAAGCCGATATGCTCGAGGAGTAGTGGCAACGGAACATGAGTGATATGTCCGTTTTGAAGACGGTTTAAGGGATGACCTCAGGTTATTGATAGCCCCACATCGGTAGGAGTTTTCAGCAGAGAAGAAAAGGCTAAGGTAGCTGAGGGAATCAAGGACTCGGTTAAGCAGAGCTCTGAAAGGAATAGACCCAAGAGGGATTATGAGTTGTCAAGATTGACGGGAAATGTGCAGAAAAGGCTCAGAGCTGATGGGCCACGAGGTCAGCAAATTGGTACAGGAGGGCAATATCGTCCTTGTGATCAGTGTGGAAAGAAGCACTTAGGAGAGTGCTGGAAAAAGATGGGAGGATGTTTTAAGTGTGGGTCAAAGGACCATATGATTAAGGACTGTCCGATGAGACCAGATGAGAATCAACCAGTCGCTCAGAATGTTAATCAAGCTGGTAGAGGTGGACAACAGCCTCAACGGGGTCGTGGTCTGAACCATGGAGGAAATGGTTCCGGCAGTGGTCGTGGAGCACCAAGCGGAGGTGCTGAAGGTTCTAATACAAGGTAGCCAAGGTTGGTTTATGCTGTCGGTCATCGCGAGGAGAGTGATGTGCCAGATGTGACAACGGGTAAGTTCTTATTTTTGGAATACCCTTCGTTGCCTTGTTTGTTATAGAGTTAGTTCGTTCTTGTAATGCTAGTAAAGTATATGAAACCTTGGATGTGAATTTTTGTAGGAAATGTGTTAGTTGTAAGATCAGAAGGCGCAGCAGTAGTGTAGTGTGGTGAGTTAGATTGTACGATTGCTTGTTAGTAAGTAATTTCGAGGACGAAATTATTTTTAGGGGGTAGAACTGTAATATCCTAAAAATGGGCCTATGCATTTCTTTTGATTATACAAAATGGCATGTCCTATGTATTATGAATGTATGATGAACATTTTGGAAACTTGGAAATGCTAAGTTTAAAGAGGAAAGTGAACATTTTGGAAACCCGAAATGTTAAGTTAAAAGAGGAAAGTGAACATTTTGGAAACACGGAAATGTAAGGAAATGTCAAGTTTTAAAAGAGGAAACTAAGGCAAGGTAGCCTTAAGAAAATTAATAGGAGGAATTTGACACACAAATGCCACATACAAGGGCATTGGGCCTAGGTTCGAGTCACTTGGGGAGCAAATAAAGGAGTTTTATTTTTGCTACAAAGAGCAGGGAAGTGGACGGCACTAAGGAACCCAAGGGAAGAGTTTTATTCTCTTTAAATTTCGTCTAAATAGGAGATAAATAATAGATTTATTTATCATTATTTTTAGGAGATAATTGTTGGATTAATTCTTTTAATAAATTGATAATTCAAAGGATAAAGTAATCAAAATAGAAGAGTGGTGGCCAACTAAGGGATTCTGAGTAGTAATTTCGGCTGTAAGAGGGAAACAATAGGGCTACTCATCAATTTTTCTTCCTCCTCTTCTCTCTGCCGAATTTCTTAGTGCTCTCCTCTCTTCTCTTCTCTTTCATTTGTTAAGCCAAATCTATAGTCCACCATTGCCAAAATTCTCAAGTCTTCTTTTCTTTATTTTTTTGTTGAAACCGAATACCCCAAGAGAACCCCTAGCCGATTACTCCAATAAGTCCAAAAGCCGAAATCTGTGATAACTATTCAGTCTTCCTAGCCGATTTCTTTAGGGCTTCAAGCAAGGGAGGTTGTCGACTTGTGTATAAAGGGGTAAGGACCTATAAGTCATCATCTTATTTCTTTTTCTTAGGCTGAAATTAGGACTCTAACTCTATTAATGTCTATGGCCAACTACTTGAAGGAAGTTTCGGGAATTAGGTGCTGTCGACTACAAAGAAGAAACTTTCGGGACTTCTAAGATCTAAGGTAAGCTATGAATACCATTCAGCCATAAGCTATATTATTATGATTTAATGTTAGATTAAATCTAACATATGGTTATAGGAATTTCAACAGTATTAAAGAAACAAGGATCCAATTCGGGATTTAAGATTTGGAAGGTAAGCACCTATGTATATTCGGCTAAAGCCTAGATTAGTATTTAGATCTGTTCTTTAAATATTCAAAAGCTGAAAACTAACCAAGTTAATTGATTCAATGCCTGGACGAATACAAGGAGCAATAAAGTAAAAATTTCGGGATTGGTTGGTGTCCCAATCGGCAACAAGGCAGGCTTTAAGAATACAAATCCTACTAGGATTTGGTTTTATAGTCGAATAGGCTTTATGCTAATATATTAGGGTTGGTCGAATGTAGGAATTGAGATCTAAGATAGTAGATCAGATTTCGAGATTTCAGTGAATCACTAAGCCAATCAGGTGTGTACCCCACACTACTTTTTAATAAGATTTTATGGCATTAATTAATATGTGCATGTTTATAAGAATGTGAATATGGCTAAGGTACCATGCTATGGTACAAAAGTACTCAGGTACTTTTCCTACTCCTACTAGGATTATGAATATATGTTATTTTTAACATGTGAAAAGTGATAAGAATGTGAATTAAGGCATGATTTTGCATAATGTGTATGATATATGGGGACATATGGGTTATATGAAAAGGGGAAGTGAATGTGGTGACCTAAGACCATGAAAACTAAATGTGGTGACCTAAGACCACGATATTTGAATGTGGTGACCTAAGACCACGATATCTGAATGTGGTGACCTAAGACCACGAATTTTATAAGGGAGATGAGCACGTCGACTGCAGCGACTGCATTCGATGGTGTGTAGCAGATGGAGGGTTGACTTAGTAGTCCCCACGGTGTGCAGGTTGGTACGGGGGATGTGTAGCGGATGGCTATCTAGGTTTGGGTTCAGGTTGCATCATTATTTCCTATCTGTTATATGAATATGCATGTAATATGTGAACATATGCCTGAATTATTAAATGTTAGTGTTGGTTACACATTGAGTCTGTTGACTCACCCCTTGTGGGATTATTTCATAGGTGATGACCAGTGATGGACCGAGCCGGCAGATGCTTAGTGGAGGCCATGTGAAGTTGAAATTTATTTTATTTGGACTATTTTATTTTAAGTATTTTGAATTTAAATTTTGGGAATTATTTGATGTAATAAGGCCTTAGTAGGAATATTTTATTCTGTCTTTATTTGTTAAGCTTACAAACCTTATTTTATTAAAAGATTAAGTAAAATATTTTTTTAAAAAAACAAAGCCCAAATGTTTTGTCACCTAAAGTAAAGGATTTTTAACAATGAATTAAACTTGTTTTCAACTCAAGCCCAACCCAAGACGATCTTTCTTCCAAATCACACAAGTTTTTCCTAAGTAACAAAAGAATTTGAAACGGTTTACACCGGGGAACATACCAGATCCGGCCAAGGCTCATGGGCCGAGTTTGGGGTGTTTCATGAAAAACAAAAGTAGAGTCGCCACCGACCTTTTTTCGAGGTGTGATCGGATCTCCTTGAAATTGAAAATTTTAATAAAACTTTGGTTTATTAAAACATATTTTGGTCTACAAAAACTCGAGAAAATAGGTTCGGGGGCCGGTTACGTATGAGGAAGGGTTAGCACCCTCGCAATGCCTAAAATTGGTACCTAATCGATTATTTAATGTCTTAATGCCAAAAATTTGAAAAGATTCTAGATTACGATCAATTTACTTAAGATACGTTTGGACAGAATCAAATTGGATGCCAAAACCTCTTATTTCAAAGAAATAAATTGTCATACTCAGTAAGTTAGGGACAACATCTTATATTCTCAAAATTAAAATTATCTTTTGATTTTTTTTAAAAAAACCCAGTAATAAAGTTTGAGGATGGTATTCGATTGTTTGGGCCTTATGAAAAATTGGAACCTAGTAAGTTAGGGCACAATTTCTCCAATTTCTCGAATACGAAATATTGCCTTTTTTTTTAAATCTTTATCTCGAGATGATAAAACATCACACCCAATGAGTTAGGGCTCAATGTCTCAAATTCTCGAGAATAAATTTTTTATTTAAAATATTATGCACTTTGATTGAAAAGAGAAAAGGGTACTCAGTTGCTAGGTTTTAAAGAGAAGAACCGGAACCCAGTAAGTTAGGGCATGATTTTCTCAAAATCTCCAAACCCGAGCATAGCCTTATTTTTAAAAAAAACTTTGAGTAAAAATGATTTTAAAACTTGAACGAAATTAAACATGACTTTTTAAACGAATAAAATGCAATAGAATATTAACATACAAAGTAGAGTAATTATTAACAAGTGAAATGCTACACTATTGAATCGCAAATGGAAAATAAAGATAAAATAAGAATTACAATACACATAATTGCAATGATCATCGAACATAAAATTAATGATAGGCAAAATAATTTAAAATGAAATACAATGGTATAAAAAGCTATAAAAGGAAAAATAAAATACATACAAGCATAATATATGTAAAAAATCTAAATTAAATAATACATATAAATGTTTAGAATAAGTAATATGTATAGAATTATTTTAAATAATTAGCAAAACAAATTTTAATAAACATTATATTAAAACGAGTTAACATAAGTAGTATATATAAATAATAATTGAAAACAAATAGTATATAAATATTTTTAATATCACATAATAAAATAGTTTAGAACTAAATAAATAAATGAATTAAATTTGATGACAATGCAAAGTTGTGTACAAAGACAAAAAGTACTTAACTGAAACAAAAAAAATCACAAGACTACTTTATAATAAATAAAATTATTTAAACACATGCAAGGATCAAATTGAAATTCGCGTAAATCATCAGGGGCTAAACCAACAAATGTTCCAAAACCCGAAACACAGCATTCAAGTTGGACTAAATTGAAAGCGCATTTAGATTGCAGGGGCTAATTAAAAACAAATAAAAAGTACCTAGGGTATAATCAAATAGCGACGCAGAAAAGGGGGACCAATTGCACAAATTATCCATCGCCGCGAAAACGCGTGGGTCCTGTGGATATCAGGTCGGGTCAAATTAAACACAGCGTATACGGCGTCATTTCACGCGATTTAAATAGGTTAATAAAACCTAAAGAATAAGAAATTCAGCCACCCCCTTTCCTCTTTCGAAATCAGAACCCTAGCCCCATTTTGCTCTTTCCCTCAGCCGCATCAAAAGGACAACCGACCACCAAAGTGCCATGCTAATTGGTGATTAGTGGCAGATTCTGGTTGTCTACAGGATCCCTTTTAAATTGATCCTGAATGTTTTGTCATCTCCGACCTCGACGGTCGCCCTTCTTTCAATTTTGACAAAGAAAATGGTCCGGCGGTTCACTTACAAAGGTAAAAACCTTTCCTTTCCGTTTAGATCTTCACACGAACAAACAAAAACATTCAAAAGGCAAAAAAGGTGAAAGAAAAATGAACATTGAAAGCGAAAATCACCTTTCAAAATTTTATTTTCGATTTTTTTTGTATTTTCTGTATTCAGTATGCATAATAACAATGTGCATAAAAATCAGTGTTTGTAAAAAATTACAGATGAAAGTGGTTGGCTTTTTACAGCCGAATCGAAAGAAATGAAATACACATTTTCTTCTATAATATTCCATTGTTATTATGTTATTGCTAACTGTGTAGGTGTGCGCAGCGTGGAGGTACCACAAGTGGGCAGGGACGAGGCCACACGGAGGAGTCGCTCGTGTGGGCAAAGGCGCCAAGCGATTCTCGAATATTCCAGGATTTCCCGATGCAAATCTCTAATTGGGCCATTCAGGCCATGTAATTTCATTGGCCCAATACGAGGCAGAATTTGGCCTATTTTTGGTATTTTTAAATTAGGTGATGTAATCTTGATTTGGGTATTTTATTTGGCTTTAATTTAGTTTGGGCTTGGAAAATTGTAAATGGACATTATTATTGGACTATTATTATTGGTTTTATTTTAGTTTAATTTAGTTTTGGTTTTAAAATGGGCTGGGCAAAATGGGGCTATTACACTACCCATGCTCGTACAATTCCTCACATTTCATTTATTTCACAATTTAGTCCCTCAAAATACTATTCTTTCAATTAAATACAAATTACTCAAAATCATCAAAACCCCAAAGGCAAAACTTGTTAATCTAACACACATCTTCCATAATTCATCTTCAAACATCACAAAGCTCATATTTTCATCAATGGCACACTTCAAAATATTCATCAATTCATAAAATTGAGACATGGGTTTGAAAGTACTCGAAGCAAGGGTTATGAAAACGTAGAAATTATCAAAAACCGAAGCAAAACATAACTTGAATCAAGCTAAAAGAGTGTTAAAACCTAGCTTGTTCTTCCTCTTTTCGTTTTCTATGATATTCGGCCAAAGATGATAGAAAATGGCCATTTATTACATGCTTTGTTTTATTATAACCTTATATTATAATATTTATCATTTATTAAACCATTACTAAATAAAATAAGTTATATATATCATATCAATATGCCATCCACTACTCCCACTTATGGCCAAATTGCAACATAAATCCTCATATTTAAGAAGACATACCAATTAAGCCACTCAATCAAATGGAAGGCTACTTTTGCCATTTATGCAATTTAGTGTTTTTCTCAAATTAAGCACACAAATAGTAAAATTTCCATACAAAACTTTCAAAAAGGCTAAATCAAATACAGTAGGCATAGAAAATAATATTAAAATATTTTTTGACTCAGATTTGTGGTCCCGAAATAACTATTTTGACTAGGGTCTAAACCGGACTGTAACAATGGTTTACGCTAAAAATTTAGCCATGCATGACATACATGTATTTTGGTGTTTTAAGGAAGAATATGAAAGTTTGATGTATGATAAACATCTTTTTCTATGTGATTTTCATGCAAAATGCATAAAAGGACCAAATTGTAAAAGTTATAAAATTGGTCATACATGAGAGAAATAGTGGAAATTAAGGGCTGTTGTAGTTAAGTGAATAATTCAGCTAAGCTTAAAATACAAGAAAGTTGGATAAAAATAATTTTACGAGCTTAGGGGTAAAAGTGTAATTATGAGAAAGTTTAATGGCAAAATTATAAATTTGCCAAATTCTGATTCATGAATTGATTGAGTTAATATGAGTATTAAATAAGTGAACTTGTCATTATAGATCAATAAACGCAAAGCCCGAATTGAAGCCAGGGCAAGAATAAGGTTGCGGATTAAATCGAACATCTATTTACATTTTGAGTACCGAGGTAAGTTTGTGTGAAATTAAGGTTACATGTGTTACTGTGTTTAAATTACTTATTATTTTTTGAAATGCTTATTATTTCCATCAAGTCGATGAATAATGTCTTGGTGAGAAAATGAATGCAAACATGTAAGTTGAAGTCCTGGTTGAAGACTCGAAAAAATAAGGATACCTATATCATGCCAAGAGATAAGGAAGGTCCCGTATAAGACCATGTCTAGGATATGGCATTAGCATCAAATAAGGAAGGTTCCATATAAGACCATGTCTGGGACATGCCATCTGCACCATATAAGGACGGTCCCGTACAATACCATGTTTGGGACATTGCACCGGCACCATACAAGGAAGGTCCTGTGTAAGACCATGCCTGGGACATGGCATTGGCACCAAAGGAAGATCTCATGTAAGATCATGTCTAGGACATGGCATCGACATCGAGCTAAGAGATCCTGTGTAAGGCCATATCTGAGATATAACATCGGCATCAAGAGGTGCATGTAAGACCATATCTGGGATGTGGCATTGGCATCAAGATACATGCATGATGAGATTGAGTATCCTTCGATATTCTAGGTAATTCATCGAATAAAATAGCTAAGTATGTAAAGGTGACAAAAGAGCTAAGCATGTAAAGATGATATAGAGCCAAGTTATACAATGATGGCAATGAGTTCCATTTATGTTAAGGATGATGAAAACTTTGAGTTTATGTTTATAATTGCATAAGTACTAAACTATGTGACTAAGTGAATACAGGTCCCATAAGTAAAATACAGGTTCTGAGATCATAATGTGATATGTGATGGGTAAGAGTAAGTATGAGTAAGTATGCCTAAGCATTTGAGACTGATGTTGCTATTTTTTCATGAGATGGAAGAGTTTATTATGATGAATGATGTTGCTATATAAATTTCATGCAAACTTACTAAGCTATATGCTTAACCCTCTCTTTTCTTTTTTCCTTGTAGTATCGCCAAGCTACCTCGGGGATCGTAGAACGTTAGAGCTCGGATCACACTATCAATCACTATTTTGGTATAGCAAAGTTGATTTATTTAGAGTATGGCATGTATAGGAACTTGATTATTTTGAGTTATGTCATTTTGGGAGCCAAAGTGTTGGCTATTAAGGTTTCTCACTCTTTTTGTATGTGACCAATAAAAACTGGCCAATATTTGTCAAGTTTTATTCATTAATGATGATGAGTTTTATGATGTGAAAGTTTATGCAATCGATGGTGTTATATGTGAGGAGTATGAATGATGATTTAGGGGATCTTTCATAGTGCATGATTGCCATGTTATGTGTTACTTGAGTTGGTATAAGTGTGTTTATGTTTCAGGGTGGCAATTGGCTTGGAAAATAGCCTACAATTGTCCACATGAGTAGACACACGGGCGTGTGTCTAGGCCGTGTGTTACACACGGTCAACCCTATGGGTGTATTAATAGGCCGTGTGTCCTCTGAATCAACTTGCGAGAATTTGATTTGTCATACAGGCTAGTACACGGGCGTGTGCCCAGGCCGTGTGCTTTGAAGAGGTTGATGACATCATAAACAGAGAGCTCTACAGGCAGAGGACATGGGCGTATCTAGGCCGTGTGAAGGACATGGGTTATAGACACGGGCCTGTGTCCAGCCATGTCAAAAATCTTGTATGTTCGAAGGGAAAATAAATTCCACATGGGCTAAGGACATGGGCGTGTGAGACCACACAGACGTCTCCCATGTCACACGACATATGACCCCTGTTTATGTAAAAATTTTCTAAGAGTGTAAAAGTTTCTGGTTGAATTTTAAAACTTTCTAGATGTACGTTTAAGGCCTCGTGGGACTATATTATGCATGTTATGATCAAGGATGAAAGGTTTTAAGTTGAAATGAAATTTTATAGCCCAATAATACATGTTCAAGCAAGGTTATGTACGATAATGCCTTGTATCCTGTCCTAACGTCGAACACGGGTAAGGGGTGTTAATTCAATGGTATCAAAGCTACGATTTAGTGATTCTTAGACTAACGTAGCGTATACATTAGTCTAACTATACATGCCATACATATGAATATTTATATAATGATAGTGTGACGACTCCTGACGACTTAAATTGTATTTTCATATAGTAAATGGATCTCGATAGAGCTTTGGCAGATGATGTAGAAAGTAATGCACCGAAACCCACTTAAGGGATGATGCTGAATGAAAATGAGGGTAGACCTACAACCGTGAGTCAGAGAGGAGGAGAAGAGGCTAGAGAAGCCTTTCTCCATATGATGAATGCATGGTATATGGAGTTCGTTCGTACAGATCCGAATGCACAACTCTCTCCACCCCTGCCTATTCCTCAGCCTACCCTAGTAACTCCTCTAGTGGTAGAAGTGGTAAGAAGAGAAAAGCCTCTGGTAGATAGAATCTAAAACAACGGGCTACAAAATTTTGGGCTAGTAAAGATGACGATCTATAAAGAGCAGAATTCTAGCCTGAAAACACCATTCGAGTATTTAATGAATTGTCTTGCACGCTTGAAGAGTACATGAATATGTCGATTGTACCAAGGGAAATGATTACATGGGAGTCTTTCCAACAAGAATTTTGAAATAAGTACATTAGTCAGAGGTTTATCGATCAAAAAAGAAAGGAATTCCTTTAACTAAAATAATGTAAGATGGCAGTAACTGAGTACGAGCGTGAGTTTGTAAGGCTCAGCAAATATGCTCGAGAGTGTGTATCCACTGAGGACATTATGTGTAAACAATTTGAGGACGGATTAAATGAAGATATTATATTATTTATTGGTGTCTTTGAGTTAAAAAAAATTATTGTGCTAGGGGTCCGAGCTTGTAAAACTGAAGAATTGGTGAAAGAGAAAAAAAACTGAGATGGAGTCTCGTGACTCAAGAAAGAGACAATCGAACAAGTTGTTTCAATCTTCATCCTAGAAGTCAAGAGACTTATCTACCCGATCAGCTACATCAGTTGGGTTTTCGAATAGAAGTAAGGGTAAACAGTAGTCAGGGAATAAAGCTCAGACTACTTCAGTTGCTAGTGTTGGGAACATTCGATCTAATAGATTGAAATGCCCACTGTGTGACAGATGACACCCCAATGAATACCATGCACATGAGAGTGCTTGTTTCAAGTGTGGTTCCCAAGACCATTTTATTTGAGAATGCCCTGAGATGCTTGAAAAAGAGAAGGTTCAAGGTGCAAAATTAGGAAGCGCTAATAGAGGAAGACAACAAAAAAAATTGGGTTGTGGAACTAGTAGTAAAGGTATACCCCGAGAGCAGGCTGGGAGGCCTAAGGGTAGAAGCGCCTACAAGGGCTTATGCCATTCGTGCTTGCGAAGAGGCATCATCCCTGATGTAATTACGGGTACATTTTCTCTCCATGATATTAATGTTGTTACTTTAATTGATCTGGAATCTACCCACTCATACATTTGCATGAAACTAGTATTTAGTATGAGCATGCCCATAGAGTTTACAGAGTTTGTGATAAAAGTGTCCAATCCACTAGGCAAAAGTGTATTAGTTGATAAAGTATGCAATGATTGTCCATTGATGATTAGAAGTCACTATTTTAAGGCAAATCTCATGCTATTGCCATTTGATGAATTTGATATAATTATTGGTATGGACTGGTTAACCACACATGATGTGATAGTAAATTATGGAAAGAAATACATTGAGTTGAGATGTGAAAATAGGGACACTCTTAGTATTGAATAAGATGAACAAGACAGATTGTCGGCATTGATACCTCATATGTCTGCTCAGAAGTATGTAAGAAAGGGGTATGAAGCCTATCTTGCTTTTGTTATGAATGCTAAAGAAACTGAGTTAAAGATTGAATCAGTACTGATAGTATTGCCATTTGATGAATTTCATATAATTATTGGTATGGACTGGTTAACCACACATGATGTGATAGTAAATTATGGAAAGAAATACATTGAGTTGAGATGTGAAAATGGGGACAATCTTCGTATTGAATAAGATGAACAAGACAGATCGTCGATATTGATCCCTCATATGTCTACTTAGATGTATGTAAGAAAGGGGTATGAAGCCTATCTTGCCTTCGTTATGAATGCTAAAGAAACTGAGTTAAAGATTGAATCAGTACTGATAGTATGTGAGTATCTAGATGTTTTCTTAGAAGAATTGCCAGGGTTGCCTCCGGTTAGAGAGGTTGAATTTGGCATTGAGTTAGCTCTCGAGTTGAAGGAATTGAAGGCACAGTTGCAAGAGTTAATGGACAAAGGTTTTGTAAGACCGAGTTATTCTCCATGGGGTGCACCACTGTTATTTGTGAAAAAGAAAAATGGTTCTATGATGCATAGATTATTGACAGCCTAATAAGGTAACAGTAAAGAACAAGTACCCATTGCCAAGGATCGACGATTTGTTTGATCAATTGAAGGGAGCCACTGTGTTTTCCAAGATAGATTTAAGATTAGGGTATTATCAGTTAAGAATGAAAGATTCAGATGTGTTTAAAATTGCATTTCGGACGAGGTATGGGCATTACAAATTTTTAGTCATGCCTTTTGGTTTAACAAATGCCCCTGCGGTGTTTATGGATTTAATGAACCACATTTTTCAAACGTACTTGGATAAGTTTGTGGTTGTCTTTATTGATGACATACTGATATATTCCCGTGATGAGCATGAGCATGCCGAGCACTTAAGGACAATTTGACAGATTTTAGGAGATAATCAGTTGTATGCCAAGTTTAGCAAAAGTGAATTTGGCTCAAGGAAGTTGGATTTTTAGGGCATATTGTCTCGAAAGATGGAGTCCGAGTTGATCCAAGTAAAATTTCAGCCATTGTTGAGTGGAAGCCACCTAGGAACGTAACAGAGTTGAGAAGTTTTCTGGGCCTAGCTGGCTATTACAGATGGTTTGTCAATGAGTTTTATATGATAGCTACCCCGATAACGAGACAGTTACTGAAAGATGTAAAGTTTGAATGGACAGAAAAGTGTCAATAGAGTTTTGAGAAATTAAAAGCATTGTTGACAGAGGCTCTAATTCTAGTACAACATGATTTGGGAAAAGAATTTGTGATCTATAGAGATGCATCCTTGAATGGATTGGGTTGTGTACTCATGCAAGAAGGCAAGGTGATAGCATATGCTTCTAGGAAGTTAAAGCCACATGAAAAGAATTACCTGACACATGATTTAGAGTTGGCTGCCATTGTCTTTGCATTGAAGATTTGGAGACACCATTTGTATGGTGAAAGATGTCAAATATTCACCGACCACAAAAGTTTAAGGTACGTGATGAATCAGAAGGAATTGAACTTAAGGCAACGAAGATAGTTAGAGTTGATAAAAGATTATGAGCTAGTCATTGACTACCACCTGGGAAAGGCAAATGTAGTCGTCGATGCTTTGAGTAGAAAGTCTTTGTTTGCTTTGAGAGCTTGAGTACACAGGTGACTTTGTCAGATGATGGTTCCATCTTAGTTGAGTTGAGGGCTAGACCGATGTTCCTCTAAGAGATATATGATGCTTAGAAAGATGATAGTGAATTGCAAGCCAAAAGAGTTCAGTGCGAGTCAGGTATTGAGTCTGATTTTCGGATTAATTCAGATGGATGTTTGATGTTCAAAGACAAAGTCTGTGTACCAAGGAATGATGAGGTCATTCGTAAAGTTTTGCAAGAGGCACATAATGGATGCCTATCTGTACATCTAGGTAGTACCAAGATGTATAATGATTTAAAGAAATGGTATTGGTGGCCGAGTATAAAGAAAGATATTTCTGAGTTTATTTCAAGATGTTTGATTTGTCAGCATGTAAAGGCCGAACACCAAGTACCCTCGAGTTTTCTTTAACCAATTATGGTGCCCGAATGGAAATGGGATCGTGTTACCATGGACTTTGTAACGGGTTTGTCGTTGACACCAAGCAAGACAAATGTTGTATGGCTCATAGTCGATAAACTTACGAAGTTAGCCCATTTCATACCGGTACGTGTTGACTACTTACTTGATAAGTTGGCAAACTTGTATGTTTCAGAGATTGTAAGGCTTCATGGAGTGCCTATATCGATTATATCAGATAGAGATCCGAGATTCACGTCCAGATTTTAGAAAAAGTTACATGATGCTTTGGGTACAAAGTTGAGTTTTAGTACGGCTTTTCACCCCCAAACCGATGGACAGTTGGAGAGATTAATATAGATACTTGAGGATATGCTCTAGTGATGTAATAAGCCGACTTAAGGCCTAATCGAAATAGTGGTACGAGACCACCAATCCGAAGTAGAAATATATGTTTTAATCATTTTTATAAGGCTTATGAGGTACTTGCATGATTATGTGAAAATCTCATGAAGGAATTTTATTAATTAATAATAAATTGTCCATTAGGACTAAATTGAAAAGATTAGAAAAAATGAGATTCTAGAAGGTTTAAGTATGAAATAGAATTATAAAAATTATTAGAGGTCCTTTTTTAGCAATTAGACCATTATATGTTGAGATGGACAAAAATGGATAGGAAGGAAAAATCTCAAGAAATAATCATTAAGGGTATTTTTGTCATTTGGTAAATTAAAGAATTAAAAGGAAAAAGAAGTCAAAATTAGTGTTCATCTTCTCTATGCTAGCCGAAAATTTCAAGGGCACCATAGCTAGGGTTTCTTCATCTTCCAAGCTTGATAGTAAGTGTATCCTTGCCCCGTTTTAATGTTCATTGTATTTTTTAGATCCTCGTGGCTCGGTTTAGCTATTTCTAGCAATATTTTGAGCTAGGGATCTTGTTCAAAAATTTACCCATGTATGACATGCATGTATTTTGATGTTTTATGGCAGAATATAAAAGTTTGATGTATGATAAATATCTTTTTCTAAGTGATTTTCATGAAAATGCATAAAAGGACCAAATTGTAAAAGTTGTAGAAATGGTCATATATGAGTGATATAATGGAAGTTGAAGGTTGTTATAGTTGACTATATGATTCGTCTAGGTCTGAAATATAAGAAAGTTGAATGAAAATCATTTTACGAGTCTAGGGCAAAATTATAATTATAATAATGTTTAGGGGAAAAGTGGTAAATTTGCTAAAGCAAGAATTATGAGTCAATTTAGTCAATGAGAGAATTAAATAAGTAAATTTGTTATTATAGATCAAGAAACACAAAGCCCAGATCAAAACCGAGGCAAGAACAAAATCGAGGACTAAATCAAGCACCGATACACATTTTGAGAAACGAGGTAAGTTTGTATGAATTCATTGCTACATATCCTATTATGATTAAATTATTTGTTATGTTTTATAATGTATATTATTTCAATTAAGTTGATTATCGATGTTTAATAAGGAAATCAATGAGAACAAGTCAGTGAAAGTCCCGTATGAAGTTTCGAAATAACGAGGATACTTTTGCCATAATATGAGATAAGGAAAGCCAGTGTAAGACCATGTCTGGGACATGGCATCAGCTTCAAGCAATGCAGGTCCCGTGTAAGACCATGTCTGGGACATGGCATCGACACCATCCAAGGAAGGTCTCATGTAAGACCATGTCTACGACATGGCTTCGGCACCAAAGGAGAATCTCGTGTAAGACCATGTATGGGACATGGCATCGATATCAAGCTAAGTAATCCCGTGTAAGACCATATCTAGGATATGGCATTGGCATTGAGGCTCATACATGATGAGATTGAGTATCATCTGATATTTCGAGTAATTCAACGGGCAAAAGAGTTAAGTGTGAAAAAGGTAACAAAAGAACCAAATAAGTAAAGATAATAACAAGTTAAGCTATTCCAGGATGATAAAGAAATCAAGTTAAGTTAAGGAAGAGAATAAATTGAGTTTATGTTTACATTAGCAAGAGTGCTAAATTATGTGACTAAGTGATACAGGTACCATGAGTAATGTACAATGTATGAGATCATATTGTGATATGAGATGGATAAGAGTAAGTTTGAGTAAGTGTGCTTAAGTACCTGGGACTTATGTTGCTATTGTTTAATGAAATGGATATGTTTATTTTGAGCATTTATTTTGCTACATAAATTTCATGCAAACTTACTAAGCTATATGCTTACCCCTCTCTTTTCCCTTTTCCTTATAGTATCACCAAGCTAGCTCGGGGATTGTAGGCGTCAGAGCTCGGATCACACTATCAATCACTATTTCGGTATAGTAAAGTTGATTTATTTTGAGTATGGCATGTATAGGAGTTTGATCATTTTGAGTTACGTCATATTGTGAGTTAAAGGCTTCGCTATTAGGATTATGCATTCTTTTTGTGTATAGCCAAAGAAATTGGCTAATATTTGTTAAGTTCTATATCCTATTGAAGATGAAGATGAGTTTTTATGAATTTCACAAGTGATGTTTTAAGGATTACTCCTTATGTATAAAGGCTATGCTATGTGTTGCTTACATTGGTATAAGTGTGCTGATGTTTCAGGGTGGCAATTGGCTTTGAAAATAGCCTCTAAGTGATCACATGGGTAGACACACGGCGTGTGTCTAGGCCATGTGTTCCTTGCACTAATTTACGAGAATACGATTCGTCACACGAGCCAGCACACGGGCGTGTGTCTTAGCTGTGTGCTAATTAGGGATTGATGACGTCATAAACATAGAGCTCCATAGTCAGGAGACACGATCGTGTCTAGAACGTGTAAAGGATACGGGTTATAGACATAGACGTGTGCTCAGCCGTGTGAAATAAGTCAGTGTCAATCAAGGGCATGTCTCACGGGCACACGGGCGTGTCCCTTGGACAACACAGGCGTGTGGGCCCTATTTAGGCAAAAAAATTCAAAAAGAGTAAAAGTTTCCAATTGAACTCCAGAGTCTTCCGAAGTAAGTTTAAGGCCTCGTAGGCCCAAGATATTTATGTTATGATTAAGAAGGAAAAATTTTAAGATGGAACAAAATTTTATAGACCGATAATGCATGTTCAAGTATGGTTAAGTACAATAATGCCTTGTATCCTGTCCCAGAGTCAGTCATGGGTATGGGGTGTTACGTTTAGTAGTATCAAAGCTACGGTTTAGTCGATTCTCAGACTAACGTAGTGTAAGTTTGAGCCTAGCTATACATGCCATACAAAAGAGTATTTATATAATGATAGTGTGACGACCCCTGATGATTTAAATTGTGTTTTCATATAGTAAATGATTCCCAAAAGAGCTATGGCAGATGATGTAAAAAGTAATGTACCGGCTCCCACTAAAGGGATGGTGCCAAATGAGAATCGAGAATAGACCCACGACTGTAAGTCAGAGAGGAGGAGAAGAGGCTAAGGAAGACTTTCTCCACATGATGAATGCATGGTATACAAGTTTTTCACACGAACCTGAGTGCACCACCCCCTCCATCCCCGCTTATTCCTCAACCTACCCTTGTGGCCATTCAAGTGGTAAAAGTGGTAAGAAGAGAAAAACCTCCGGTAGATAGAATCTGGAAGCAAGAAGCTGAGGAATTTTGGGCTAGTAAAGATGATGATCTAGAAAGGGCAGAGTTCTGGCTTGAAAATACCATCAGGGTATTTGACGAGTTATCGTGCACACCTGAAGAGTACATGAAGTGTGTAGTCTCTGTCTTAAGAGATTCTGCTTATTAGTGGTGGAATACCCTTGTGTCAGTTGTACCAAGGGAAAGGATCACATGGGAGTCTTTCCAAGAAGAATTCTGGAAGAAGTATATTAGTTAGAGGTTCATCAACCAGAAAAGGAAGGAAATCTTGGAATTGAAGCAAGGTAAGATGATAGTGACTAAATACAAGCGTGAGTTTGTGAGGCTCAGCAAATACGCTCGAGAGTGTGTATCCACAAAGGCTATTATTTGTAAGAGATTTGAGGACAGACTAAATGAAGACATTAAGTTGTTTATTGGTGTCCTCGAGTTGAAAGAATTTGTTTTGCTAGTGAACCGGGCATGTAAAGCAGAAGCATTGGTTAAAGAGAAAAGAAAAGCTGAGATGGAGTCTCGTGATTCAAGAAAGAGACATTATGGTAAGTCATTTCAATCCTCATCCAAGAAGTCGAGAGATTTTCCTACCCGACCAGCTACTTCAGCAGGGTTTTCCAGTAGAACCAAGAGTAAACAGTATGCGGGGAATAAGGCTCAAACCACCTCAGTCGCTAGTGTTGGGAATATTCAATCTAATAGACAGGAATACCCACAGCGCGGCAGACGTCACCCCGATGAGTGTCGGGTACATAAGAGTGCTTGTTTTAAGTGTGGTTCCCAAGATCACTTTATCAGATAATGTCCCAAAATGGTTGAAAAAGAGAAGGTTCAGAGTGCAAAATCCGGAAGCACTAATAGAGGAAAGCAACAAAGGAACCCGGGAAGTGGAGCGAGTAGTAAGGGTACACCTTAAGAGCATGCTACAAGATCCGAGGGTAGAGCACCTGCAAGGACTTATGTCATTCATGCTCGCGAAGAGTCATCATCTTTCAATGTAATTATGGGTACATTTTCTCCACATGATACTAAAGTTATTGCTTTAATAGATCCGGGATCTACCAACTCTTACATTTGCATGAAATTAGTATCGAGCATGAGCATACCTATAGAGTCTACAGAGTTTGTGATAAAAGTGTCTAATCCACTAGGCAAAAGTGTATTAGTAGATAAAGTAAGCAAAAATTGCCTATTGATGATTAAAGGTAATTATTTTAAGGCAAACCTCATGCTATTGCCATTTGATGAATTCGGCATTATTCTCGGTATGGATTGGTTAACCACTCATGACTGATAGTAAATTGTGGAAAGAAATATATTGAGTTGAGATGTAAAAATGGGGACACTCTTTGTGTTGAATCAGATGAACAAGATAGACCACCGGTAGTGATATCTTACATGTCAGCTTAGAGGTATGTAACGAAAGGGTATGAGGCATATCTTGCCTTTTTTTATGAAGGCCAAAGAAACTGAGTTAAAGATTGAATCAGTACCAATAATATGTGAGTACCTAGATCTCTTTTTTGCGGAATTGCCAGGATTGCCTCCGGTTAGAGAGTTTGAATTTGGTATCGAGTTAGCTCCTAGTATTGTACCGATATCGATTGCTCCTTACAGGATGGCTCCAACTGAGTTGAAGGAATTGAAGGCACAGTTGCAAGAGTTGACGTACAAAGGTTTTGCTAGACCAAGTTGCTCTCCATGGGGTGCTCCGGTATTATTTGTGAAAAGAGAAAGATGGCTCTATGAGATTGTGCATAGATTACCGACAGCTTAATAAAGTAACAGTAAAGAACAAGTACCCATTGTCCAGGATTGACGATTATTTTTGATTCTCCAAGATAGACTTGAGGTCAGGATACTATCAGTTTAGAATAAAAGACTCAGATGTGCCGAAGACTACATTTCAGATGAGGTATGTGCACTATGAATTTTTAGTCATGCCTTTTGGTTTAACAAACGCCCCTGCGGTGTTTATAGATTTAATGAACCACATTTTTTGGCCATATTTAGATAAGTTTGTGGTTGTTTTTATTAATGATATACTGATATCTTCCCGATATGAGCATGAGCACGCCGAACACTTGAGGACAGTTTTGCAAATTCTACGAGAAAAATCAGTTGTATGCCAACTTCAGCAAAAGTGAGTTTTGGCTCAAGAAAGTTGGATTTCTGGGACACATTGTTTTGGGAGATGGAGTTTGAGTTGACCCAAGTAAGATCTCATCCATTGTTGATTGGAAACCCCCGAAAAATGAATCTAAAATTAGAAGTTTTCTGGGCTTAGCTGGCTAATATAGGCGATTTGTGTAACAGCCCGGTTTAGACCCTAGTCAGAACAATGGTTTGAAACCATAAATTCGAGGTCAAAATGTTAAGTTATTATTATTTTCTGTGTGAATAGTATGTGATATAGTCTGTGTGAAAATTCTGCGTGATGATTTGATCGTTTTAGGGTCGAATTAAGAGAAAGGACCCAATCGCGTAAAGAGTAAAAGCTATGTGCTAATTTATAAGTACTTAAGTGTTGATGTCTTCATTATAGGATGGCTTTAAGAGGCAATTAAGCCATTATTAAAGATGGTGGATGGCTAAATGACAAATTAGCCTTGATTTATAATTGTTTTATATGTTTAATGGAAGGGAAAAATGGTAAACTATGTGTTAATGTTATTATAATAAAACATAAAGGAAATAAATGGCCATTTTATCATCTTCTTTGGCTGAAAGTTGAAGAAAAAGAAAAAAAAGAAAGCTTTGTGAAATTCAGCTAGGGATTAGCTTAGTTGAGGTATGTTTTTTACCCGATTTTTGATAATTTCTATGTTTTTGTGATCGTTGCTTCGTGCTCTAGCTAACCCATGTCGCATTTTTATGAATTGATGATGTTTTTGAAATGTGCCATTGATAAACATGTGAGTTCTTAAATGTTTGATGGTAGAAAATGAAAGTCTGATGTGGGATTAACATAGTTCGTATTTGAGTTTTTAATGAAATTGAGTATTTAGGGTTAAATTGTGAAAAGTGTAAATTGTTGGACTAAAATGTGCAAAAAATGAAATGTGTCGGATTGTATGAGTATAGTGATATTTCAGCTAAGCTTGTACTAGGTGAAATTATGTGAATTGAGGATTTTGTGAATTAAGGACTAAAGTGTCAAAATGTGATAATGTGAGGGGTATATTGCAAAAATGCCCTAAATATGTGTGTTTCAATTAAAATGAATGAATTGATGATTGAATGGATTGAATTTGAATGTGTATAGACCAAGAGAGGAGAGGTTCAGATCGAGATCGAGGCAAAGATAAAGTGCTTGATTAATCGACCGTATCGATAGCTGGACGTCTGAGATAGGTTCAGACATAATACATATATTTAGTTGTGTTTAACATTATGAAATGAATGGTATGATATTGTTAAATGTGGATGCTATGTGATAGATTGAGTTAAACGGCACTAAGTGTGCGAATTCAGAAATGTGATTGAGATAAATAGCACTATGTGTGTGCGGAGTAATATAAGCTTCAGTTATGTGGTTGGCACTACGTATGTGCGATATCGATTCAAGATTGCTTTGATATGATGCACTACATGTGCGATGCTAATCAAGCTTCGGTTAACTATTTAGGCACTAAGTGTGCGAATAACCTAAAGAAGGGATGAATGTCGATCTATATGATTCATGAATATTGAGTAGCTTAAATATTTGACAACTAAGTGTTGGCTAAGGTATGTTCGAAACCTATGTGGTTGATGAAATTTTGGGTGATTTTGTGAAAGGTTTATTAAATTTACTAGTTTTGGATGATATGAGATATTAGATTGCGAATTAATCTACGTGATGACATGTTTTGATTTAATATATTTTGTTACGAACTTACTAAGCTTTGGGAAGCTTACTGTGTGAATTGTTTCACTGCCTTGCAGTGTTAGTAAAGCTAACTCAAATCAGGGATCGTCAGCTTCTAAATCACACTATCGACATTTTATTTTGGTACTTTTGAAATGATGTATATAGTTGAAATATGGCATGTGTAGGCTAGTTATGTGTATATGTTTATGAAATGAACTTAGCCATATGTTTTGGTAAGTTTTGAGATGATGAATGCTTGGATGAATACGTTATGTGATAACATGTTTTGGTATGGTTAGTTGATTCATGAAATGATCATGCTTTTAAGTTAAGTAAATGAATGTACGATGTTTTTGTCATATGTATTGGTTTTGGAAGATAGCATGGTTGAAATGGATCTTAGATGTATTATTAGTGTGGTTACTTTGGTTGTCCAATATGCATGGGTTGAATGACTATTTTGGTATGTTTTTGGTGGTAATATGTGCATAAAATGTTTTGGCTAATATGGCTTGAAGGTTTGACCCTTATGGGTGGCATTTTGGCCTTGTAAATGGCTTATAATGTCACACGGTTGTGGCACACGGGCGTGCTTATAGACTGTGGGTGAATTGGCAGAATGTAGCTTAGTAGCACACGGCCTCGACACGGGCGTTCTTGGTGGCCATGTAAGAAATGCAGTATATGATCTAGTAGTACACGGCCATAACACACGAGTGTGCTTGGTGACCGTGTTGATTTTGGCAGTATATGAGCATGGGAAGACAGACGTGTGTGACAAGTAGCCGTGGGTGGGGCACGGCCTACCCCCACGGGCGTGTGTCCCCTTTATTTTAGTTAAGTTGTTATGATTCCAAGAATCTTAGTATATGTTCGGTTTAGTCCTGACCCCTCTTTATCATGTGATAAAGGTCTTATAACTTTAATAAGGGACTATATGTTATGATTTGAGTTGATATACTGATGATTGACTTTGTGTCGTAAATTTAGATATTAATAATTGATTGTTTGGTAACACCTCTTAACCCTATTTCGACGACGGTTTTTGAGTCAAGGGTGTTACTTTTTATTGGTATCAGAGCTACGGTTTAGTCGATTCTCGGACTAACGTAGCATGTGTGAGTCTAGCTATACATGCTATATTGTGAAATTGTAATAGTGTAATGAATCTTGACAATTGAAATGTGTTTTAATATAGTAATGGATCCCGATCGAGCAGTTGTTGAAGACATAGAGAGTAATGCACCTGCTCCCACTCAAGGGACAATGCCGGCCGCATCTAGGCCTAATGTAAGTAATGAGGGATGAGAGGCTAAGCAAGCCTTCTTTCATATGATGAGTGAATGGTTTTCAGAATTTGTTAGAACGAATCCGACTGCTTCCACAACCTCCACCCTCACAAGTACCTGTTGTGCCGCAAGTTGTAGATCAGAACAGAATGAATAAACCACCGACAAACAAGATTCGCAAGTACGGGGCCGAAGAGTGTAGGGCTACATCTGATGACGATACTGAGAGAGACGAGTTTTGGCTTGAGAATAAATCAGAGTATTCGATGAGATGTCGTTAACTCTGGATAAATGTATTCAGTGAGCTATTTCGTTGTTGAGGGATTCGGCTTAAAATTGGTGGAAGACATTGACATCTATAGTTTCGAGAGAGAGAATCACCTGGGATTTCATTCAAGCTGAGTTCAGAAAGAAGTATATCAGTCAATGCTTCATTGATAAAAAACGTAAAGAGTTTCTAGAATCAAAAGCGAGGTCGTTTTCACATCTTGAATCTGAACGAGAATTAAATGCGATTGAGTCAATATGCTAGAGAATGTGTTTCTACTGAAGCTACTATGTGCAAACATTTCATAGAGGGACATTAAGTTGTTGGTTGAGATATTGGATATAAATGACTTTGTTGAGTTAGTTGAAAGAGCATGTAAAGTTGAGGAGCTCAGTAAAGAAAAGAAGAAAGCCGATTCTGAAGCTCGTGATGAAAGAAAGAGATCGATGAATAAATTCTCTCAACCTTCAGTGAAGAGATACAAGGATGCAAGCAATCGTTCAAATGCTTCATTTGGACATTCAATTAGAGATCGTTCGAGACAAAGTACCAATTTACAAACTCAAGCTCTGAATGAATCAAGTGTTGGCAATGTTAAGAGTAGCAGGCCCGAGTGTAGACAATGTGGGAGATGACATGTGGGAGAGTGCTAGGGCAAGTACAACAATATAGTTTGTTATAAATGTGGATCTTGGGATCATTTTATTTGAGATTGCCAAAAGATGGTTGAAGAAGAAAATGTTCAAAATGAAAGACTGAGTAATGTGACGGCTAGGAGTAGACCACCCCAGAACATCAGAAATATGAGCGAAAGTCAGCGAGGGACAACTGATACAACTGTGAGATCAGAAGCAAGAGCACTTGTCCGAGCCTATGCTATACGCGCACGAGAGGAAGTATCATCTCCAGACGTCATCACTGGTATCTTCACTTTATTTGATACTGATGTTATTACATTAATAGATTTAGGATCAACTCATTCATATGTGTGTGTGAATCTAGTATCGAGTAAAACACTACCTGTTGAGACTACTAAAATTGTGGTTAGAGTGTCAAACCCCATAGGCAAGTGTGTTTTGGTAGATAAAGTGTGCAAGAATTGCCCATTGATGTTTCGTGATTTATGTTTTCCGGTTAATTTGATGTTGTTACCATTCGGTGAGTTTGACATAATTTTGGGTATGGATTGGCTTACTTTGCATAATGCCATCGTGAATTGTAAGAAAAAGAGTATTGAATTGAAGAGTCAGAATGGTGAGATAGTTCGAATTAAGTCCAGCGATATGAAAGGCTTACCAGCTGTTGTATCTGCAATGAACGCTATGAACTATGTGAGAAATGGTTGCGAAGCATATTTGGCGTATGTGATTGATATAAAAGTGTTAGAAAAGAAAGTTGAATGTGTGCCTGTGGTATGTGAGTTTCTAGATGTGTTTCCAGAAGAGTAACCGTGATTACCTCCGATTAGGGAAGTTTAATTTGGTATTGAGTTAGTGCCGAGAACTACTCCTATTTCAATAGCTCCGTACAGAATGGCACTAACAGAATTGAAAAAGCTGAAATCTCAGTTGCAAGAATGGACCGACATATGGTTTGTACGACTGAGTTTTTCACCTTGGGGAGCTCCTGTATTATTTGTGAAAAAGAAAGATGGAACTATGAGAATGTGAATTGATTATCGACAATTGAACAAAGTGATAATAAAGAACAAATATCCGTTACCTTGGATCGATGATTTGTTTGATCAGCTGAGAGGAGCTACGGTATTTTCTAAGATATATTTGAGATCGGGTTACTATCAGTTGAGAGTTAAAGAATCCGATGTACCAAAAACTACCTTCAGAATGAGGTACGGACACTACGAATTCTTAGTGATGCCTTTTAGACTAACCAACGCTCTTGTAGTGTTTATGGACCTGATAAATCAAATTTTCAGACCGTATTTGGATCACTTCATGGTAGTGTTCATTGATGATATTTTGATTTATTCGTGTGATGAGATGCAGCATGCCGAGCATTTGAGAATCATGCTACAAACTCTGCGTAAGAAATGATTGTATGCAAAGTTCAGTAAGTGTGAATTTTCTTTGCATGAGGTTGGATTTCTGGGGCATATCGTATCAGCTGCTGGGATACGAGTTGATCCACATAAATTCTCTGCTATTTTGGAGAGGAAACCTCTGAGAAATGTGTCTAAAGTTCATAGTTTTCTAGGACTAGCGGGATATTATAGATGATTTGTGAAAGGCTTCTCGATGATTGCAACTCCATTGACAAAGTTGTTATAGAAGGATGTTAGATTCGAGTGGTCAGAAAAGTGTCAACATAGTTTTGAACAGTTGAAAGTGTTGTTAACAGAAGCACCATTATTGTTTTAACCCGAATCAGGCAATGAATTCATAGTTTACAGTCATACATCATTGAATGGTTTGGGCTGTGTGCTGATGCAAGAAGGGAAAGTTATTGCCTATGCTTGGAGACAGTTAAAATTGCATGAAAAGAACTACCCAACACATGATCTTGAATTGGCTGCGATTGTGTTTGCATTGAAGATTTGGTGTCACTATCTGTTTGGAGAGAGGTGTCACATTTTTACTGATCATAAGAGTTTAAAGAATTTAATAACTCAGAGAGATTTGAATTTGCAACAGAGAAGATGGTTAGAATTATTGAAAGATTACGAACTTGTAATAGATTAACACCTAGGTAAAGCTAATGTTGTAGCGGATGCCTTGAGTCGTAAATCATTATATGCTTTACGAGCTTTGAGTAATCAAATAGATCTGTGTGATGACGATGTGGTTGTAGCTAAACTGAAAGTAAAACTATTTTTTTTACAGCGGATATGTGGGGCTCAGAAGATTGATAATGAGTTGTTGGCAAGAAGAGTTCAATGTAATTCGAATGCTGAATCAGAAATTAGAGTTGATAGTAATGATTGTTTGAAATTCAAAGATCAAATTTACGTTCCAATAAATTCAGAGTTGATTCAAATGATTTTGAATGAAGCTCACAATAGCCATTTGACTGTACATCCGGGAAGTACGAAAATGTATAATGATCTAGAACAGTTTTATTGTGGCATGGTATGAAAATAGACATTTCTGACTATGTTCCGAAGTGTTTAGTTTGTCAGCAAGTTAAGGCTGAACATCAAGTTCCGTCTGGTTTATTACAACCAATTATGATTCCTGAGTCAAAATGGGAGAGAATCACGATAGACTTTGTGATGTCGGGTTTACCCTTATCTCCGAGCAAGAAAGATGCGATCTTGGTGATAGTGGACAGATTGACGAAATCAACTCATTTCGTTCCAGTGAGAACCAATTATTCTTTAGATGAGTTAGCTGAATTGTATATCGATGAGATTGTGAGATTGCACGTAGTACCATTATCTATAGTGTCTGAAAGAGACCTGAGATTTACCTCGCGATTTTGGAAGAAATTACAAGATGCTTTAAGCACAAAATTGCATTTCAGTACTGCGTTTCATCCGCAAACGGATAGTCAAACTGAGCGAACCATTCAGATCTTGGAAGACATGTTGAGATGTTGTTTACTTGAATTTGAAAGCACGTGGAAAAGCATTTATCATTGATAGAATTTGTGTATAACAATAGTCTTCAATCAAGTATCAAAATGGAACCATATGAGGCTCTTTACGGTCAAAAGTGTCAAACTTCATTGTATTGGACTGAACTGAGTGAGAATAAGATTCACGGGGTTGATATTATAAAAGAGACTGAGCAGAAAGTGAATGTAATTCGTGACAATTTGAAAGCGACCTCAGATCATCCGAAATCCTATGCAGATTTGAAACGAAAAAGATATTGAATTTGAGATTGGGACAGAGAGTATTTGAAAGTATCTCCGTGAAAAAAATACTTCGTTTTGGCCGGAAGGGCAAGCTAAGTCTGAGGTTCATTGGACCTTACGAGATTATTGAACGAATTGGGCCGGTTGCTTATAGATTGAGATTGCCATCTGAATTAGAAAAGATTCATAACGTATTTCATGTGTCAATGCTTCGACGATACAGATCAGACTTGTCTCATGTGATTGCCCCTACTGAAGTTGAGATTCAGTCAGACTTGTCGTATAGTGAAGAGCCAATCCGAAATATGGCACGAGAGACCAAAGAGTTGAGAAATAAGAAAATTTCTTTAGTGAAATTATTGTGGCACAAACACGGAAATGTTATGAGAGAGCAACATCCACAACTATTCACTGGTAAGATTTTCGGGGACGAAAATCCCTAAGGAGGAGAGTTGTAACAGCCTGATTTAGACCCTAGTTGGAACAGTGGTTTGAGACTACAAATCCAAGGTTGAAATGTTAATTTAATATTATTTTCTGTGTGAATAGTTTGTGACATAGTCTGCGTGAAAATTTTGTGTGATGATTTGATCATTTTAGGGTCGAATTAAGAGAAAGAACCTAATCGCGTAAAGAGTAAAAACTATGTGCTGATTTATAAGTACTTAAGTGTTGATGTCTTCATTATAGGATGGCCTTAAAAGGCAATTAAGCCATTATTAAAGATGGTGGATGGCTAGATGACAAATTAGCCTTGATTTATAATTGTTTTATATGTTTAATAGAAGGGCAAAATGGTAAACTATGTGTTAATGTTATTATAATAAAACATAAAGGAAATAAATGGCCATTTTATCATCTTCTTTGGCTGAAAGTTGAAGAAAAAGAAAAAAAGAAAGCTTTGTGAAATTCAGCTAGGGATTAGCTTAGTTGAGGTATGTTTTTACTTGGTTTTGATAATTTCTATGTTTTTGTGATCGTTGCTTCGTGCTCTAGCTAACCCATGTCGCAATTTTATGAATTGATGATGTTTTTGAAATGTGCCATTGATAAACATGTGAGTTCTTGAATGTTTGATGGTAGAAAATGAAAGTTTGGGGTGGGATTAACATAGTTCGTATTTGAGTTTTTAATGAAATTGAGTATTTAGGGCTAAATTGTGAAAAGTGTATATTGAGGGACTAAAATGTATAAAAAATGAAATGTGTGGGGCTGTATGAGTATAGTGATATTTCGGCTAAGCTTGTACTAGGTGAAATTATGTGAATTGATGATTTTGTGAATTAAGGACTAAAGTGTCGAAATGTGATAATGTTAGGGCTATATTGCAAAAATGCCCTAAATATGTGTGTTTGGATTAAAATGAATGAATTGATGATTGAATGGATTGAATTTGAATGTGTAATGACCAAGAGAGGAGAGGTTCGGATCGAGATCGAGGCAAAGATAAAGTACTCGATTAATTGACCGTATCGATAGTTTGACGTTTGAGGTAAGTTCGGACATAATACATATATTTAGTTGTGTTTAACATTATGAAGTGAATGGTATGATATTGTTAAATGTGGATGCTATGTGATTGATTAATTTAAATGACACTAAGTGTGCGAATTCAGAAATGTGATCGAGATAAATAGCATTGTGTGTGTGCGGAGTAATATAAGCTTCGGCTATGTAGTTGGCACTGTGTGCGCGATGCTGATTCAAGATCGCTTTGATATGATGCACTAAGTGTGTGATGCTAAATAAGCTTCGGTTAACTATTTAGGCACTAAGTGTGCGAATAACCTGAAGAAGGGACGAATGTCGATCTATGTGATTCATGAATATTGAGTAGCTTAAATATTTGACAACTAAGTGTTGGCTAAGGTATGTTCGAAACCTATGTGGTTGATGAAATTTTGGATGATTTTGTGAAAGGTTTATTGAATTTGCTAGTTTTGGATGATATGAGATATTAGATTGTGAATTAATCTACGTGATGACATGTTTTGATTTAATATATTTTGTTATGAACTTACTAAGCTTTGGGAAGCTTACTGTGTGAATTGTTTCTCTGCCTTGCAGTGTCAGTAAAGCAAGCTCGGATCAAGGATCGTAAGCTTCTAAAACACACTATTGACATTTTATTATGGTACTTTTGAAAGGATGTATATAGTTGAAATATTGCATGTATAGGCTAGTTATGTGTATATGTTTGTGAAATGAACTTAGCCATATGTTTTGGTAAGTTTTGAGATGATGAATGCTTGGATGAATAAGTCATGTGATTACATGTTTTGGTATCGTTAGTTGATTCATGAAATGATCATGCTTTTGAGCTATGTAAATGAATGTACTATGTTTTTGTCATATGTATTGGTTTTGGAAGATAGCATGGTTGAAATGGATCTTAGATGTATTTTTAGTGTGGTTACTTTGGTTGTCCAATATGCATGGATTGAATGACTATTTTGGTATGTTTTTGGTGGTAATATGTGCATAAGATGTTTTGGTTAATATGGCTTATAGGTTTGACCCTTATGGGTGCCATTTTGGCCTTGTAAATGGCATATAATGTCACACGGTTGTGGCACATGGGCATGCCTATAGACCGTGGGTGGATTGGCAGAATGTTGCTTAATAGCACACAGCCTCGACACGGGGGTGCTTGGTGGCCATGTGAGAAATGGCATTATATGATCTAGTAGTACACGGCCTTAGCACACGGCCTTCCCCCACGGGCGTGTATCCCTTGTATTTTAGTTAAGTTGTTATGTTTTCCAGAATCTTAGTATATGTTCGGTTTAGTCCCGACCCCTCTTTAGCATGTGATAAAGATCTTATAGACTTCAATATGGGATTATATGTTAGGATTTGAAATGATATACTGATGATTGACTTTGTGTCGTAAATTTAGATATTAATGATACGATTGTTTAGTAACACCTCTTAACCCTATTTCGACAATGGTTTTCGGGTCAAGGGTGTTACAGTTTGTCAAGGGGTTTTCCATGATAGCAATTCCAATGACGAGACTGTTCAAGAAAAATGTAAAGTTTGAATGGACGGAAAAGTGCCAACAGAGTTTTGAAAAACTAAAGGCAATGTTGACAGAGGCTCCAGTTCTAGTACAACCTGAGTTAGGAAAAGAATTTATGATCTATAGTGATGCATCCTTAAATGGATTGGGTTGTGTACTTATGCAAGAAGGTAAGGTGATAGCGTACGCCTCCAAAAAGCTAATGCCACATGAGAAGAATTAATCGACGCATGATTTAGAGTTGGCTGCTATTGTTTTTGCATTGAAGATTTAGAGACACCATTTGTATGTGAAAGATGTCAGATTTTCACTGATGACAAAAGCTTGAAGTATTTGATGATTCAAAAGGAATTGCACTTAAGGCAACGATGATGGTTAGAGTTGATAAAAGATTATGAGTTAGTCATTGATTACCACACGGGAAAGGCGAACGTAGTCACTGATGCTTTAAGTAGAAAATCCTTATTTGCTTTGAGGGCTATAATACACAAATGACTTTGTCCGATGATGGTTCTATTCTAGCTGAGTTGAGGGCTAGACTGATGTTTCTCCAAGAGATCTATGAGGTTCAAAAAGGTGACAGTGAATTGCAAGCCAAAAGACTACAATATGAGTCGGGCGTTGAGTCTGAATTTCGAATTAATTCAGATGGATGTTTGATGTTTAGAGACAGAGTTTGTGTACCGAGAAATGATGAGCTCATTCGTAAAGTTTGCATGAGGCACATAGCAGATGCTTATCTCTAAATCCATGTAGCACCAAGATATGTAATGATTTGAAGAAATGGTATTGGTGGCCGAGTATGAAGAAAGATATTTCCGAGTTTATTTCAAGATGCTTGATTTGTCAGCAAGTAAAGGCCAAACACCAAGTGCCTTCGGGTTTGTTGCAACCTATTATGGTACCCAAGTGGAAGTGGGACTGAGTTACCATGGATTTTTTTAACGGGTTTACCGTTGACATCGAAGCAAGAAAGATATTGTATGGGTCGTAGTCGATAGACTTATGAAATCAACCCATTTCATATCGGTGAGTGTCAACTATTCACTGGATAAGTTAGCGAACTTGTATATTTCTGAGATTGTGAGGCTACACAGATTGTCCTTATCGATTATATCGAATAGAGATCCGAGATTTACATCCAGATTTTGGAAAAAGTTGCAAGAGGCCTTGGGCACAAAGTTGAATTTTAGTACGGCCTTTCACCCCTAAATCGACGGACAGTCGGAAAGATTGATACAAGTACTCGAGGATATGCTCCGGTGTTATGTTCTTGAGTTTCAAGGAAGGTGGGAAAAGTACCTACCATTGGTAGAATTTGCCTACAATAACAGTTATCAGTCAAGCTTGAAAATGGCGCCTTATGAGGCTTTGTATGGGCGTAAGTGCCGAGCACCTTTATATTGGACTGAACTTAAGGAAAACCAGATCCACGAGGTTGACTTGGTTAGAGAAACTGAAGAAAAAGTAAAGGTGATTCGAGATTGTTTAAAAGCTACTTCTTATCGACAAAAATTCTTCTCAAATTTAAAAATAAAAGAGATTGAGTATCAAGTCGGTGATAGTGTAACACCCCAAACCCGGTCAATACACCACGACCAGATTTGGTATGTCACGGAGTGAAAACGTTTGAATAAACCAGTTACCGGTTAAATTTTATTAAAAATCTGTTGGTTGCTACTAGTTTTTAGAAATCATACGACACTTATTACAAAAAAAAAAAACCGAGTGAAATGAGCATGGTCAAGTTGAAACCAATTCCATTTGGAGTTGTTTGAAAGTTTAGGTTTGGAATCATCTATGTTAACTTTGTTATTTACCTTGTGAATAATGTTACCCGATGGTAACGTTTGAAAAACCAATATCGAGCAGAGTGTGAAAGCATCGATTTTATCCCAGTTTCTTAAGCAATATCAAACTATTAATCACATGCATAAGATAGGTAAAATAAAATCCAGAAGTAAAACCCAAAATAATACTTAGCGGCCTTATTACAAAACCAAAACCAAATTGAAAGAAAGTAAATAAAACCGAAGTAGTACTTTAAAATCAAAGCCCGAAACTAGCATGCATGGCCACCTCGAGTCCTCCCTTGCTCCATATCCGCAATCTACGCCTCATCTGCAAAATATAAGGGAAGGGGTGAGTCACCGAGACTCAGTGTGTAAATCCCCAACCCGATAGTGCAAGCACTTACGCAAATCATCAGTATAACATGCAAATCATGCAAACCCCATAACCTAACCATCCAATCTCCTTTATCTACCCCGTGTGGTCTAAACCACTGGTGGTCAAAACCACTGGTGACCGTAGTCACAAAAATATGTATATCGGTATGGTCAAAACCACTAGTGACCGTAGTCACAAATCAAGTGATGGGGCCAACCCATCACTTGGTCAAAACCACTGATGACAATCCCGTAATTAATCATGTGGGCCAACCCATCGTGGTACCAAACCACCGGACGAGTCACAATATCCATATGTGGTCAAAACCACGGTGGTCAAAACCATCGGGACTTAGTCACAAATTATAATATCAAAGACGGGCCAACACGTCGTGTGGTCAAAACCACCGTGACACCAAATAATTCTTCCCCCTCCTCTCAACAATCCCACCATCATGACCGTAACATTCGTGGCATAATAATACATGATGATGCAAATAACACATTGCATAACATTAAACAATGACATGATAGCATATAACGAGATCCATAATCAGGGGACTTACCCGGAGTCCACGCTCATGCCCACAAGGCATAACTACTGATTTTAATGGCTATAATAGTAACATAATAAACATATCATACTAACAAAGTGTGTAAGTGTTACACCCTTAACTATTTGCGAATCTAGCGAAATCCTGAAACGTTAGCCTTCACTCTACCCTACAATCGGCCAGCACATACTTTTAAGATTATAGCCATTCGGCTAAATCACCAAAATCCCGAAGATGTGTCGCACAAAGGTAGCACTTACCATAACGCTGATTTGGTTTCCAACCAAATCCCGAAGCTACGCGATGAACCTCCCTTTACGCTCGGCTAAACACTAATACACACAAACGATTAGCCTTCGACTTTTGAATGAATAAAAAACAGATCTACATGTTAGAACCCTTACTTAGAACGGCCACCGAATCCTGAAGATCTACCGAATCAGGTTGTACTCCTCCCTACAATTGACCAAGTACCACTATCATAGGCCTAAGCATTCATTATTAAACACAATAAGAAATATCAAAACCGTAAAACACTTACCCCCTTACCTTACTGACAGATTTAGCCACCAATATATAACAAGAAGAGTTTAAGTTTGGATCTACAACAAATGGGGAGATAGAAGAGAAGTGGGATTTCGGCATTACCCAAATCAATCAAGAAAAGAAGAAGAAGAAGTTACTTACCAGGAGATTCGGCTATAACTCCACAAGAGAGGGATAGATTCAGCAAAGAAGAGAAAACGTTACTCAAAAAAAGGGTTAAGGAGTTTCAGCTAACCAAAGAATGAAGGGATAAAAGAAAAAAAGGAATGGGGATATGGTTTTCGACTAGCAATGTTTGAACCAAAGAAGAGAAGATGATGAGAATATGGTTTCAGCTTTCTCAAGGAAATAGCAAGGGTGGTTCGGCCAAGCACCAAGAATGTCGAAAAGAGAAAACCAAAATGAGAAGGAGAGCAAGAGGGGCTTCGGCTTATGACTCTAACTCAAGAGAAAACAAAAAGAACTATCCCCACTTGCTGAAATATTCCCTAAAACCATCATAGACATTCGGCACACCCCCTTCCCAAGTACCCAAAACTGATCACTCCTCCTCCCCACAGTCCAACTTTCGGCCAACACCTTCAAATGAGGTTGATAAGATTCAAGCTCCTAAATTTCCTCACCTTCATCTATTTGACTCCTCCCATCCTTATCCTCCAAAGTCCACCCTGAGCACTCCTTCCCTGCATGTGGCGTCACCTTCCTGGCACCCTAGTTGCGCCTACTATGCCACTTTGCCACTGGGTTCTTTGTGTCACAACACACCAAGAATATCCATTAACCCCTAACTCCCTTAGCTCCTTATTCCTAAGTGCCAAAACAAAAATTTTAGCCATGACTCAGGCCTAACCCGAGGTCATGCCTAGGCCCCCAAAACACCCTAAACTAGCACAGTAAGCATATCATCACATGCAAACACACAAAATGTAGAGACCCCAATTTAAGGATGTTACAGTTCTACACCCCTTAAAAATAATTTCGGCCTCGAAATTACCTGGTCAGAAGAGTTGAGGGTATTGTTGTCGCATCACATCCTCTGGTTCCCACGTGCCCTCCTCCGTACCATGGTTCCGCCATAACACTTTCACCAAGGGAATTGACTTCCTACACAAGACCTTGACATCCCGATCCAAAATCTGTGCCGGTTCCTCCTTAAAAGACAAGTCTGAGCTCACCTCAATCTCTGCAACTGGCACAATGTGTGACGGATCTGATCGATAAGCCTAAGCATCGAAACATGGAAGACGTCGTGAATCTGACTTAACTCTATTGGCAACTCGAGCTGATAAGGTACTGATCCCACTCGCTTTAGCATCGTGTACGGCCCTATAAACCTAGGGCTTAGCTTCCCTTTTCACCCAAATCTAAGCACCTTCTTCCACGACAATACCTTCAAAAGACCTCACACGTGTTCGATACTCTATATCCTCGCTTAAGATCGGCATAAGACTTACGCTTTCGACGCTTTCTTAAGACGAGTCCGAATCACCTTAACCTTATCCTCAGTTTCTGCCACCAACTCTGGACTCAATATCTGTCGTTCACCCAATCCTATCTAACATGCCGAAGTATGACATTTCCGTCCATACAGTGCCTCATATGGTGCCATCTGAATACTCGCTTGATAACTATTGTTATAAGTGAACTCCGCCAATGGTAGATACTCCTCCCAACTACCACTAAAATCCAGAACACAGCCCCTTAGCATGTCTTCTAAAATCTAAATTACTCTCTCATCTGTCCATCAGATTGCGGGTGAAAAGCTGTGCTAAAATCCAACCTCGTACCCAAAGCCTGATGCAAAGCTCTCTAGAACCTCAACGTGAACGTAGGATCCCTATCCGAGATAATCGACACTGGCACTCCATGTAACCTTAGTATCTCAGCCACATACAACTTGGCTAACTTCTGGAGTGAATAATCAACCCTCACCAGTATGAAATGAGCCGATTTAGTCAAACGGTCCACAATCACCCAGACTGAGTCCTTCTTGCTAGGCGTAAGGGGTAGCCCACTGACAAAGTCCATAGTGATCCTTTCCCACTTCCACTTAGGAATCTTCACTGGCTGAAGTAAACCTGACAGTAACTGATGTTCAGCTTTGACCTGCTGACACTCAGACACTTACCCACAAACTCAGTCACTTCCCGCTTTAGACTTGGCCACCAGAACTGCTCTCACAAATCCCGGTACATCTTGCTACCTCCAGGATGCATAGTGTATGGGCTGCTATGTGCTTCCTGAAGAATCCTTTGCCTCAACTCAACGTCCTTCGGCATACAAGCTCTCCCTTGAAAACACAACACTCCATCGTTGGTCAAGCTATAACATTCCAAACTACTACTCTGTACTTGCAACCTCCGAGCATTCAAACCCTCATCCACTAACTGTTTCTCTTTAATCTACTCTACCTAAGTCGGCTTAACCCGTAATTCTACTAAAAGACTCCCGTCGTCATACAGACTAAGATGAGCAAACATCGCCCTCAGGTCCGACACTACCTTACGGCTCAACAAATCTGCAACCACGTTAGCTTTGCCTGGATGATACTCAATTGAGCAATCGTAGTCTTTCAGCAGCTCAATCCATCTGCGCTATCTCAAATTTAAATCCTCCTATGTCAAAAGATACTTCAGACTCTTGTGGTCCATGTAGACTATCGACTTCTCCCCTTACAAATAGTGTCTCCATATTTTCAGGGTGAAAACCACTGCAGCCAACTCTAGATCATGTGTCAGATAGTTAACCTCATGCGGTCTCAACTGTCGAGACGCATATGCCACTACTTTCCCTTCCTGCATCAGGACACATCCCAAGCCAGTATGTGATGCATCACAGTAGACCGCAAATACCTTTCCTGCCTCAGGCTGAACCAGAACCGGAGCTTCCGTCAAAATCTTCCTCAACTTGTCAAAACTTTCCTATTGTTTCTCCGACCACACAAATGGAGCTCCTTTCCTCAATAACTTGGTCAATGGTATCGCGATCAGAGAAAATCCTTCCATGAATCTCCGGTAATACCCTGCCAGACCTAGGAAACTCTGAATCTCCACAACCGACCTAGAAGATTTCCAGTCCAACACTGCCTCAATCTTGCGAGGATCTATTCTAATCCCTTCAGCTGACACTATGTGACCTAAGAAAGTCACCTCCCTAAGCCAGAACTCGCATTTACTAAACTTGGCAAATAACTGGTTTTCCCTCAGAATTTGCAACACTACCCGCAAGTGCGTATCATGATCCTCCTCAGTCCTTGAGTACACCAATATGTCGTTTATAAATACCACCACAAATTGGTCCAAGTATTGCTGAAACACCCGATTCATCAAGTCCATGAATGATGTCAGTGCATTAGTCAACCCGAACGGCATCACCAAAAACTCGTAATGCCTATACCGAGTATGAAATGCCGTCTTATGAACATCAGCCTCCTTCACTTTGAGTTGATGATACCCCGACCTAAGATCTACCTTAGAGAAAATTGATGCACCCTTGAGTTGATCAAACAAGTCGTCAATCTTGGGTAACGGATACTTGTTTTTGATCGTCAACTTGTTTAGTTAGCGGTAGTCTATACACATCTGCATTGTACCGTCTTTCTTCTTAACAAAGATCACAGGCGCTCCCCAAGGAGATATACTTGGTCGGATGAAACCTCATCCAACAATTTACGAATTTGAGCCTTCACCCACCAATTCCTTTGGCACCATTCTCATGCGGGGCATAGACACTTTGGCGCGCCTACGGGTAATGTGTCTATACCAAATTCAACTTCAGCGATCGAGGCGACTCTAAGTTCCTCCGAATACATCAAGAAATTCCCTACGTTTCGGACACTCTCTACAGCTGTATCCTTGGCTCCCAAAGCACAAACATACACCATGAATGCCTCACAACCCTTCCTTACCATTTTCTCCGCCGTCGGTGCAGAGACCACATTGGATAAGTAATCTATTCTATTACCTATCATCACCACCTCCTCACCTTCCATTGTCCTCAACACTATGCGCTTAGCCGTGCAATCCACACTGGCCTGGTACTTCACCAGCCAATCCATCCCGAGAATCAGGTCAAACTCCCCGAACAGTAGTTCCATCAAATCAGCCAAAAACACGACCCTTGAAGTTCTAGAGGTACATCCCTATATAGTTTACTTACTTCTACAGAGTGACCTAGAGGGCATATCACTGTCATCTTCCTAGAAGTAATCTCAAAGTCTAACTTCATAGTTTCCACTATACTACTGGCTACATATGAGTACGTCAAACCCACATCTATTAAAGCATTATAAGGTAGTCCGAAGATTAAGAATGTACCGGTTATGACGTCTGGTGCGTCGCCCTCCTCTCAACGCCTCACTGCATAGACCAATCCAGGCTGTCTCGCCTCTGCACCACCTACACCTCTGCCCGGTGCTCCACGGCCTCTACCAGAGCCATTACCTCCTCTAGCTGCACTACGGCCCCTCTGTGGCTGCTGACCATCCCTCCTAATTTGTGTATGATTCTGATCCCCAGACTGCAACCTAGCGTCCTCCATGGATAATCCCTCACTCGATGCTCCATCGATCCACACTCAAAACATCGTCTGTTTCCAGTCCAACATTCTCCCATGTGAGACTTCCCACACTGAGCACATCGTGGCGGCCACTGAGTATTAGCAGTTGTAGGCCTAGTAGCTTGATTCGGCCCACTATATCTACCTCATTTCTGTTGATTCCCCGTAGACCCAGATAATCCAGAATTCCTTTTATTCCAACCCTTATCCTAATTCTGTCTTACCGACTGTTTCACTTCCTCCACAACTTTGGCCTTTTTCACTAAGACCGTAAACTCTCTTTCCTGCTGTGGAGTAATCAGTAACCTCAGATCATCCTTCAATTCATCCTCGAACCTGACACATCGCTCATGCTCCGTAGCCACGATGCATCGAGCATACCGCTCAACCTTAAAATTACGCCTCGTAGACTGACACGGACTTATTCCCGAACCAACCTCAAAATGCCTTCCTCTCACAGATCAATATAATCGGTCCCAACATACTTCTTCTGATAAGCCAACTTGAAATAATCCCAAGTGAGATCATCCGCTGTAGCACCATCCCGAACCGTGAGCCACCACTGGTATGACTCATCTCGGAGAAGCGGTACTACCCCTTTTAGTTTCTCCTCAGGTGTCAAATCCAAATCGTCCATGATTCGTGCCGTCGCCTCCAACCAATACTCAACCGTATTGGGCACCACACCAAATATACCTCGGAATACCTCAGCTCCATTGGTTCGGAGTCGCTCAGATACAGATTTCCAAGCTCCGTACCTCCACCTACTCCAGCCACTCTCTCAAACACTCGCAGCGTCGCTTGCGACACTATATCATCCCCCGTTTGATCCTGGTACTCAACACCAGCAGCTGGTGGTGGTGGTATCTCATTCCCTGACCCTTGACTAGACCTAACTGGTTCCGATACGGTCATTTTGCCTCTACCACGCCCTCACACATTATGGCCACGTCCCCTAGAACTCATATCTATAATCACGACTTAATCTGTTTTAAAAAAAAATTATGCATTAGTTTCTGTTCCACTGATTACCCACGAACAAGTTTTATGTAAAGAAGTTTAGTAGTAGTTCTTTCAATCATTACAAGGTTTTCGTTTCAAGTCTTCTATCCTAATTCAGTGAATCACATTCATTCATCAATAACATTCTCCACCCACACACCACTTGTAGGGGTATTCTCATTATTTCATTACCCGGGGGTATTTTCATAATTTAACCTATTGGGGTATTTCAGTAATAAATTAGGGTTAATTTAGAATCCTTTACAAATCATAGTTATTTCAGAAATTCCAGAGATCAGGGGTATTTTGGTAATTTCATAAACCAGGGGTATTTTCATAATTTTCCAAAATATGGTTCCAGTTGATTTTACAAAATAGGGGTATTTTGGAATTTTTCAATTCGGTGGTACGTCAGCAATTTTTTTCATACCGAGGGTATTTCGATAATTTTACAAGTTAGGGGTAATTTGGTCAATTTGCAAATCAGGGGTATTTTGGTCATTTTTCAGATCGGGAATTTTTTTCGAATCAAGAGTACTTTGGTAATTTCAAAACCAATGTTTAATTTTAGGGTTGTACAAAACAAGGTGGCTGGTCCCTTTCAGGTTTTAGTTATTGAATTTAGCCTGTGAATGAGTCGCCTCAGTTAGGGTGAACCGTCACTACGCACCAGGTAAGATTCGAGTGAAGAGGAGGTGAGTCATTAGGACTGCTTAAATACCAAGCTCCCTGAATCCATTCCTAGACATGCACACAACGGTTGCCACACCCTTAACCCAACGACGTATTCACAGGTTTGTTTAGTTGATCTTTAAGTCTTATGTAATTTTTGCGTTGGAGTAGGCTATTCCTAGGGTTCAATAACTCCTAATCTTCTAATCTACGATCCCAAAATACCTATTTCCCCCACATTCAAATCACACAATGGTTAGAGATACTTACCTGAGCGGATTGGCGCCGGAGACTCGATGCCATGCTATTCAAACCCTGTACATTTCCCACAAAACTTTTCAAATCCCTACTTTTAAGCATTTTGGGCCTCGGGCCCAAAGCTGAGCTTTTGAACTTGGCTCTGACACCAAAAATGTAACACCCCAAACCTGGTCAATACACCATGACCGGATCTGGTATGTCACGAGTGAAAACATTTGAATAAACCAGTTACCGGTTAAATTTTATTGAAAATCTGTTGGTTGTTACTAGTTTTTAGAAATCATATGACACTTATTACAAAAAAAAAAAAAGTGAAATGAGCATGGTCAAGTTGAAAACAATTGCATTTGGAGTTGTTTGAAACTTTAGGTTTGGAATCATCTATGTTAACTTTGTTATTCACCTTGTGAATAATGTTACTCGATGGTAACGTTTGAAAAACCCAATATCGAAGCAGAGTTTTGAAAACATCGATTTAATCCTGATTTCTTAAGCAATATCAAACTATTAATCACATGCATAAGATAGGTAAAATAAAATCCAGAAGTAAAACCCAAAATAATACTTAGCGGCCTTATTACAAAACCAAAACCAAATTGAAAGAAAGTAAATAAAACCGAAGTAGTACTTTAAAATCAAAGCCTGAAACTAGCATGCATGGCCACCTCGAGTCCTCCTCGGCTCCATATCCGCAATCTACGCCTCATCTGAAAATATAAGGGAAGGGTGAGTCTCCGAGACTCAGTGTGTAAATCCCCAACCTGATAGTGCAAGCACTTACGCAAATCATCAGTATAACATGCAAATCATGCAAACCCCATAACCTAACAATCCAATCTCCTTTATCTACCCCGTGTGGTCAAAACCACTGGTGGTCAAAACCACTGGTGATCGTAGTCACAAAAATATGTATATTGGTGTGGTCAAAACCACTGGTGACCGTAGTCACAAATCAAGTGATGGGGCCAACCCATCGCGTGGTCAAAACCACTGATGACAATCCCGTAATTAATCATGTGGGGCCAACCCACTGTGGTACCAAACCACTGGGACGAGTCACAATATCCATATGTGGTCAAAACCACTACTGGTCAAAACCACTGGGACTTAGTCACAAATTATAATATCAAAGACGGGGCCAATCCGTCGCATGGTCAAAACCACTGGTGATAGTCCAAATAATTCTTCCCCCTCCTCTCAGCAATCCCACCATCATGACCGTAACATTTGTTGCATAATAATACATGATGATGCAAATAAAACATAGCATAACATTAAAAAATGACATGATAGCATATAACGAGATCCATAATCAGGGGACTTACCCGGAGTCCATGCTTATGCCCACAAGGCATAACTATCGATTTCAATGGCTATAGTAGTAACACAATAAACATATCATACTAACAAAGTGTGTAAGCGTTACACACCTAACTATTTGCGAATCTAGCAAAATCCCGAAACATTAGCCTTCACTCTACCCTACAATCGGCCAACACATACTTTTAAGATTATAGCCATTCGGCTAAATCACCAAAATCTCGAAGATGTGTCGCACAAAGATAGCACTTACCTTAACGCTGATTTGGTTTCCAACCAAATCCCGAAGCTACGCGATTAACCTCTCTTTACAATCGGCTAAACACTAATACATACAAACGATTAGCCTTTGGCTTTTGAATGAATAAGAAACAGATCTACACGCTAGAACCCTTACCTAGAACGGCCACCAAATTTGGAAGATCTACCAAATCAGGTTGTACTCCTCCCTACAATCGACCAAGTACCACTATCATCAGCCTAAGCCTTCGTTATTAAACACAACAAGAAATACCGAAATCGTAAAACACTTACCCCCTTACCTTACTGATAGATTCAGCCAGCAATATAGAACAAGAAGAGTTTAAGTTTGGATCTACAACAAATGGGGAGATAGAAGAGAAGTGGGATTTCTGCATTACCCAAATCAATCAAGAAATGAAGAAAAAGAAGTTACTTACTAGGAGATTCAGCTATAACTCTACAAGAGAGGGATAGATTTGGCAAAGAAGAGAAAACTCTATTCAAAAAAGGGTTAGGGATTTTCGGCTAACCAAAAAATGAAGGGATAGAAGAAAAGAAGGAATGGGGATATGGTTTTCAGCTAGCAATGTTTGAACCAAAGAAGAGAAGATGATGAATATATGGTTTCGGCTTTCTCAAGGAAATAGCAAGGGTGGTTCGACCAAGCATCAAGAATGCCAAAAGAGAAAACCAAAATGAGAACGAGAGCAAGAGGGGCTTCGGCTTATGACTCTAACTCAAGAGAAAACAAAAAGAACTATCCCCACTTGCCGAAATATTCCCTAAAACCATCATAGATATTCGGCACACCCCCTTCCCAAGTACCCAAAACTGATCACTCCTCCTCCCCACAGTCTAACTTTCGGCCAACACCTTCAAATGAGGTTGATAAGATTCAACCTCCTAAATTTCCTCACCTTCATCTATTTGACTCCTCCCATCCTTATCCTCCAGAGTCCACCCTAAGCACTCCATTTCCTCAGCTTGGCGTCCAAATAATAAGCAAAAAATAAGATTTCTGCTCCTTGAACCTGAGCACTCCTTCCTTGCATATGGCGTCACCTTTCTAGTACCCTTGTGGTGCCTACTTTGCCACTTTCCCACTAGGTTCTTTGTGTCACAACACACCAAGAATATCCTTTAACCCCTAACTCCCTTAGCTCCTTATTCCTAAGTGCCAAAACAAAAATTTTAGCCATGACTCAAGCCTAACCCGAGGTCATGCCTAGGCCCACAAAACACCCTAAACTAGCACAGTAAGCATATCATCACATGCAAACACACAAAATGCGGAGACCCCAATTTAAGGATGTTACAGATAGAGTATTCTTGAAAGTGTCGCCATGGAGAAAAGTTCTTAGATTCAGATGGAAAGGCAAATTGGGTCTGCATTTTTTCAGACCGTATGAGATCACCGAAAGGATAGGGCCGGTAGCCTATCAATTGGCTTTACCATCTGGGTTAGAAAAGATTCATGATGTATTTTATGTGTCTCTATTGCGATGCTACCGATCAAACCTTTCACATGTAATTACGCCGAAAGAGGTTGAGATTTAACCTGATATGACATATAGTGAAGAACTGGTTAAGATTCTAGCTCGGGAAGTTAAGAAATTAAAGAATAAAAGTAGAGCTCTCGTGAAAGTCTTATGGCAGAGACATGAGGTAGAAGAGGCTACATGGGAGCCCGAGGAGGCTATGAGGAACCAATACCCAAACCTTTTTACTGGTAAGATTTTCGTGGACGAAAATTCCTAAAGGGAAAGAATTGTAATAGCCCGACTTAGGGCCTAGTCGAAATAGTGGTGCGAGACCACAAATCTGAAGTAGAAATATATGTTTTAATGATTTTTTATAAGGCTTATGAGGCACTTGCATGATTGTGTGAAAATCTCATGATGGAATTACTAATTAATGAAAAATTATCCTTAGGACTAAATTGAAAAGATTAGAAAATATGAGATTCTAGAAGGTTTAAGTATGAAATAGAATTATAAAAATTATTAGAGGTCCTTATTTAGCAATTAGATCATTATATGTTGAGATGGAAAAAATGGACATAGAAAGGAAAAATCTCAAGAAATAATCATTAAGGGTATTTTTGTCATTTGGTAAATTAAAGAATTTAAATGGAAAAGAAGTCAAAAATAGTGTTCATCTTCTCCATGCTAGCAAAAATTTCAAGGGCACCATAGCTACGGTTTCTTCATCTTCCAAGATTGATAGTATGTGTATCCTAACCCCGTTTTAATATTCTTTATATTTTTTAGATCCTCGTAGCTCGGTTTAGCTATTTCTAGCAATATGGATTTTGTTCAAAAATTTACCCATGTATTTTGATGTTTTATGGAAGAATATGAAAGTTTGATGTATGATAAACATCTTTTTTTAAGTGATTTTCATGAAAAATGCATAAAAGGACCAAATTGTAAAAGTCGTAGAAATGGTAATATATGAGTGATATAGTGGAAACTGAAGGTTGTTATAGTTGAGTATATGCTTTGGATAGGTCTAAAATATAAGAAAGTTGAATGAAAATCATTTTACGAGTCTAGGGGCAAAAGTATAATTATGAGAAAGTTTAGGGGAAAAGTGGTAAATTTGCCAAAGTATGAATTATGAGTCAAATTAGTTAATGTGAGAAATAAACAAGTAAATTTGTTATTATAGATCAAGAAACACGATTCTCGGATTGAAACTGAGGCAAGGACAAAATCGAGGACTAAATCGAGCATCGATAAACATTTTGAGAAATGAGGTAAGTTTGTATGAATTCATTGCTACATATGTTATTATGATTAAATTATTTTTTATGTTGTATAAAGTACTTTATTTCAATTAAGTTGATTATCGATATTTAATAAGGAAATCAATGAGAACAAGTAAGTGAAAGTCTCGTATGATGTTCCAGAATAACGAGCATACTTTTGTCATAATATGAGATAAGGAAAGCCCGTGTAAGACCATGTCTGGGACATGGCATCGGCATCAAGGAATGTAGGTCCTGTGTAAGACCATGTCTGGGACATGGCATCAGCTCCAACGTAGATCCTGTAAAAGGCCATGTCTGGGACATGGTATCAACATCGAATAAGGAAGGTCTCGTGTAAGACCATGTCTAAGACATGGCATTGACACCATACAAGGAAGGTCCTGTGTAAGACCATGTCTGGGACATGGCTTTGGCACCAAAGGAAAATCTCGTGTAAGACCATGTCTGGGACATGGCATAGATATCAAGCTAAGGAATCCCATGTAAGACTATATCTAGGATATGACATCGGCATCAAAAGGTGATTCCATGTAAGACCATATATGGGATATGGCATTGGCATTGAGGCTCATACATGATGAGATTAAGTATCCTTTGATATTTCGAGTAATTCAACGGAAAAAGAGTTAAGTTTGAAAAAGGTAACAAAAGAACCAAATAAGTAAGGATAATAACAAGTTAAGCTATTCCAAGATGATAAAGAAATCAAGTTAAGTTAAGGAAGAGAATAAATTGAGTTTATGTTTATATTAGCAAGAGTGATAAATTATGTGACTAAGTGATACAGGTACCATGAGTAATGTACAAAGTATGAGATCATATTGTGATATGAGATGGGTAAGAGTAAGTATGAGTAAGTATGCTTAAGTACCTGAGACTTATGTTGCTTTTGTTTCATGAAATGGATAGGTTTATTTTGAGCATTTATGTTGCTACATAAATTTCATGCAAACTTACTAAGCTATATGATTACCCTTCTCTTTTCCCTTTTCCTTGTAGTATCGCCAAGCTAGCTCGGGGATCGTAGGTATCGGGGCTCGGATCACACTATCAGTCACTATTTCGGTATAGCAAAGTTGATTTATTTTGAGTAAGGCATGTATAGGAGTTTGATCATTTTGAGTTATGTCATATTGTGAGTTAAAGGCTTGGCTATTAGGATTATGCATTATTTTTGTATATAGCCAAAGAAATTGGCTAATATTTGTTAAGTTCTATATCCTATTGAAGATGAGTTTTTATGAATTTTACAAGTGAATCTTTAAGGATTACTCCTAGTGTATAAAGGCTATGTTATATTTTGCTTGCGTTGTTATAAGTGTGTTGATGTTTTAGGGTGGCAATTGGCGTTGGTATAACTGTGTGAGACACGGCCAGCCCCATGGGTGTGTTAATAGGTCGTGTGTCCCCTATTCTAATTTGCAAGAATACGATTCATCACACGGGCCATCATATGGGCTTGTGTCTTGGCTGTGTGCTAGGGATTGATGATGTCATAAACAAATAGCTCCATAGTCAGGAGACACGGGCATGTCTAGGCCGTGTGAAGGACATAGGTTATAGACACGGGTTTGTGCTTAGCCGTGTGAAATAAGTCAGTGTCGACCACGGGTGAAGAACACAGGCATTTCCCTTGGACAACACGGGCGTGTCCCTTGGACAACACGGGCGTGTGGCCCCTGTCTAGGCAAAAATTTTCAAAAAAAAGTAAAAGTTTTTGATTAAACTCTGGAATCTTCCAGAAGTAAGTTTAAGGCCTCATAGGCCCAAGATATTTATGTTATGATTAAGAAGGAAAAGTTTTAAGATGGAACAAAATTTTATAGCCCAATAATGCATGTTCAAGTAAGGATATGTATAGTAATGCCTCGTATCCTGTCCCAGCGATCAATCATGGGTATGGAGTGTTACAAGTGTTGTGTTCTTGAGTTTTAGGGTAGCTGGGAAAAGTACTTACCGTTGGTAGTGTTTGCTTATAATAATAGTTTTCAGTCAAGTTTGAAAATGGCGCCTTATGAGGCTTTGTATGGACGTAAGTGATGAACGCCTTTATATTGGACTAAACTTAAGGAAAATCAAATTCACAGAGTTGATCTGGTTAGAGAAACCGAAGATAAAGTATGGGTGATTCGAGATTGTTTAAAAGTTGCTTCTGATAGATAAAAATCTAATTCGGATTTGAAACGAAAAGAGATCGAGTATCAAGTTGGTGATAGAGTATTCTTGAAAGTGTTGCCATGGATGAAAGTTCTTAGATTTGGCCGAAAAGGCAAACTAATTCCGCGTTTTATCAGACCATATGAGATCACCGAGAGGATAGGGCCAGTAGCCTATCGATTGGCTTTACCGTCTGAGTTATAAAATATTCATGATGTATTTCACGTGTCTATGTTGTGACGCTACCGATCAGACCCCTCACATGTGATTACCCCGCAGTGGTTAAAATTCAACCCAACATGACATATGGTGAAGAACCGATTAAGATCCTAGCACGGAAGTCAAACAGTTAAGGAACAAAAGTATTACTCTCGTAAAAGTCTTGTGGCAAAGACATGGGGTAGAGGAGGCTACATGGGAACTCGAGGAGGCTATGAGGAACCAGTACCCAAACCTTTTTGCTGGTAAGATTTTCGGGGACAAAAATCCCTAAGGGGGAAGAATTGTAATAGCCCAATTTAGGGCCTAGTTAGAATAGTGGTGCAAGACCACAAATCCGAAGTAGAAATATGTATTTTAATGATTTTGATGAGGCTTACGAGGTATTTACATGATTGTGTGAAAATTTCATGAAGGAATTTTATTAATTAGTAAACAATTTGTCCATTAGGACTAAATTGTAATAATTAGAAAATATGAGAATCTAGAAGGTTTAACTACGAAATAGCATCATAAAAATTATTAGAAGTCCTTATTTAGCAATTAGACCATTATATGTTAAGATAGACAAAAATAGACATGGGAAGGAAAAATCTCAAGAAAGGATCATTAAGGGCATTTTTATCATTTGGTAAACAAAAGATTAAAAAGGTGAAAAGAAGTCAAAACTGTGTCCATCTTCTTCTCCTTGACCGAAATTCCCTAAGGAAGACAGAGCTAGCATTTGTTCATCTTTCAAGCTTGACTGTAAGTGTCTGTTTCCCCCATTTTTAATGTTCTTTGTATTTTTGAGATCCTCGTAGCTCAATTTAGCTATTTCTAGCTATATTCTGAGCTAGGGTTTATGTTCAAAAAATTACCCATGTATGACATGCATGTATTTTGATGTTTTAATAAAGGATATGAAAGTTTGATGTATGATAAACATCTTTTTTTTAAGTGATTTTCATGGAAAATGTATAAAAGGACCAAATTGTAAAAGTTATAAAATTTGTCATACATGAGTGGAATAGTGGAAATTAAGGGCTGTTGTAGTTAAGAGAATGATTCAGCTAAGCTTAAAATTCAAGGAAGTTGAATAAAAATCATTTTACAAGCCTAGGGGTAAAAATGTAATTATGAGAAGTTTAGGGGCAAAATTATAATTTTACTAAAGTTTGATTCATGAATTGATTGAGTTAACGTGAGTATTAAATAGGTGAAATTTTCATTATAAATCAAGAAACGCAAAGCCTGGACCGAAACCAGGTCAAGAACAAGGTTGCGAACTAAATCGAACATCTATATACATTTTGAGTATCGAGGTAAGTTTGTGTGAAATTAAGGTTACATGTGTTACTGTGCTTAAATTACTTATTATTTTGTGAAATGCTTATTTTTTTGATGAAGTCGATTGATAATGTCTTGGTGAGAAAATGAATGAGAACATTTAAGTTGAAGTCCAGGTTGAAGACTCGGAATAACGAGGATACCTATATCATGCCAAGAGATAAGGAAGGTCCCATATAATGCCATATCTGGGATATGGAATTGGCACCGAATGTAGGTCCTGTATAAGACCATGTCTGGGACATGGCATCGACACCGAACATAGATCATGTATAAGACCATGTCTGGGATATGGCATAAGCATCGAATAAGGAAGGTCCCATATAAGACCATGTCTAGGACATGACATCAGTACCATATAAGAAAGGTCTCGTATAAGACCATTCTGGGACATGGCATCGGCACCATACAAGAAAGGTCCTGTGTAAGACCATGTCTGGGACATGGCTTCGGCACCAAAGGAAGATCTCATGTAAGACCATGTTTGGGACATGGCATCGACATCAAGTTAAGTGATCCTGTGTAAGACCATATCTGGGATATGGCATCGGCATTAATAGGTGATCCCATGTAAGACCATATATGGGATATGGCATTGGACTCCAGATACATGCATGATGAGATTGATTATGCTCCGATATTTCGGGTAATTCATCGGATAAAAGAGCTAAGTATGTAAAGGTGACAAAAGAGCTAAGCATGTAAAGATGATATAGAGCCAAGTTATACAAGGATGGCATTGAGTTCCATTTATGTTAAGGATGATGAAAACTTTGAGTTTATGTTTATAATTACATAAGTGCTAAACTATGTGACGAAGTGAATACAGGTACCATGAGTAAAATACAGGTTATGAAATCATAAGGTCATATGTGATGGGTAAGAGTAAGTATGAGTAAGTATGCCTAAGCATTTGAGACTGATGTTGCTGTTGTTTCATGAGATGGAAGAGTTTACTATGAGCAATGATGTTTCTATATAAATTTCATGTAAACTTACTAAGCTATATGCTTACCCCTCTCTTTTCTTCTTTCCTTATAGTATCGCCAAGTTAGCTCGGGGATCGTAGAACGTAGGGCTCGGATCACACTATCAATCACTATTTTGGTATAGAAATTTTGATTTATTTTGAGTATGGCATGTGTAGAAACTTGATCATTTTGAGTTATGTCATATTGGGAGGCAAAGTGTTGGCTATCAAGGTTACTCACTCTTTCTTTATATCACCAATAGAAATTGCACAATATTTGTCAAGTTTTATTCATTAATGATGATGAGTTTTATGATGTGAAAGTTTATGCAATCGATGGTGTTATATGTGAGGAGTATGAATGATGATTTAGGGGATCCTTCATAGTGCATGATTGCTATGTTATGTGTTGCTTGAGTTGGTATAAGTGTGTTTATGTTTTAGAGTGGCAATTGGATTGGAAAAATAGCCTATAATTGTCCACACGGGTAGACACACGGGCGTGTGTCTAGGCCATGTGTGACACACGATCAGCCCCATGGGTGTGTTAATAGGCTGTGTGTCCACTGAATCAATTTGCGAGAATTTGATTCATCACACGGGCCAGCACACGGGCATGTGCCTAGGCCGTGTGCTCTTAAGAGGTTGATGATGTGTGAAGGACACAAGTTATAGACACGAGCGTGTGTCCAACCGTGTGAAAACTCTTGTAGTTTTGAAGGGAAAATAAATTCCACATGGGCTAGGGACATGGGCGTGTGAGACCACATGGTCCGACCACACGGGAGTGTCCCATGTCACACAGGCGTGTGACCCCTGTTTAGGTAAAAAATTTCTAAGAGTGTAAAAGTTTTTGGTTGAACTCTGAAACTTTTCAGATGTATGTTTAAGGCCTCGTAGGCATATATTATTCATGTTAAGGATGAAAGGTTTTAGGTTGAAATGAAATTTTATAGCCCAATAATACATGTTCAAGCAAGGTTAAGTACGGTAATGCCTCGTATCTTGTCCCGACGTCAGACATAGGTAAAGGGCGTTACATTTATAATTACATAAAATTAAATTGAGTATCATTATAAAATGTTTTATAATCTATAAATGAACAATAGTATTCTTACATGAGAGTTGGGTTAGTCAATATAGAGACTTTTAGTCGAGTTATCTAAGTTAGAAATAGAGTTTTGAGTCTACTAGGGCAATCAGTGATTGCAAATTGAAAATGGAATTTTATTGAATAAATGAAAGGAACAAAGGCTAAGCTTTTTGGGAGAGGGAGTGTTTATAGAAATATGTGTGAAATTTGTTTCTCTCCATCCCTTATTTATAGTACTTAGAGAACCTAATCTATTCCTAATTAAATTCTAAATGATAAATAAAGGTAAATAAAGATAAATAAAAATAAATAAAGATAAAAACTAAAATTAAATCTAAATAATAATCTTTAACAATTATCCTAATATAATTAAAATTTAAATAGAGTCTTGTGTTTATAAAATCTCTTCTTTGGACTTTTTCCCCCAAAGTCTTCCACACTTTGCATTTTCGGCACCACTTCTTTCCTACTTCGCATGCTGGCCCATTTTATCTTTAAATTCACGCTTTTTGCCTGTTAATCTCCTTTTTGCCTTCAATTTAGTCCCTATAAGATAAAAAACCATAAATAGCTCCAATTAGTAGGATCATACTCAAAATAAATATGTAATTTATACATAAAAATATGTCATTCCAGAGTATTATCATGAATCAAGTGTGCAAGCAATGTCCAATTGAAATTCAAGATAGAATATTTCAATCTGACTTATTATTAATGTCATTTGATGTGAATATGGGAATGGACTAGTTATCAGAACATGTCATAATTCTTAATTGTCGGAAGAAAAAGTTTATGATACAGTGTTCATATGGTGAAGAGATGTGATAAGGATGCGCACACAGAAAAGGATCGTAAGCTTGTCCAAGTTACGGATTTGGCCTAAAGCTCTAGACAAATAAAGGAGAGCTTGGATTTCGATTCAACATAAAACACAAAAAAATCCAAGTCAATTTTAAGAATTAAAAGGGAAATAATTAAACCAAATAATTAAGATAGAAAAAGAACAAGGGATCCAAATCAAACATTAGAAACAATTAAACAAGAACATAATAGAAAAACTAAGAAACGAAACAAGAAAATATGGACAGTGGCGTGTAGAAGTCTTAAGGAGCCTTGGAAACTAGATGAACCCACAACCCCCTTCAAACGGCTTTAATTTCCCCTCCAAGATAGAAAACTTGGCAAGAAAAGGTTAAAGATGATCCCTAAAATATGAAAACATTGTTAAAACTCTTTTAAAAGAAAACTCAAGAGAAATACTTGAAGAAAAAAACTCAAAGAGAATTTTATTAACTTAAAAGACAAAAGTTGTTGAACGAATTATGATTTGTGTACAAGGAAAAGACCTTTATATAGGCTAGCCAAGTACATCCAAATAAAACTCTCAAGTATATTGAAACTCTAATTAAACTAAATAAGACGTAGTTTTAAGCTAAACTTTCTTGTTGACTAAAAAACATAAAACTCCTAAATAACTTAAAATACTTAAAAACTATCTAAAATTCAGTATAAATAAATAATGAAATAATAAGACCTAATAAGTACAATATCAGACTCCTATATAATAAAATCTAAGCCTAAAAATCAGACTCACAAATTAAAAGCTCGTAACTCATTATTTTTGTAATAATCCCATTCAGAAATTCTGCTCGCACAGCCTTCACTACAATGGTCATAACTTGATTTCCTAGACTCAAAATCGAGTGATTCAAAGTGCATTGTGAAGCTAAGAGACAAATCTTCGTTCTATTTGAGACATATTGACCCAGAAATGCTCAGATCCCTTCCAAAAATGTGCCACAAGTCAAATGATTATAATATGGCTAGGCGTGTGGGCTTGATTAGGGTCCTTGAAGTGCAACGCCTAAGCTTGTTAACATCTTCCACATGGATTGAGATTTTAAGTCCATGAATAAAATTGGTCCCTTCTGATTTATCCTCGCTCTGTATTGAACTCCAAAGTCCATCGTCTTGGATCTTCAACTCTTCTTCTTGAAATATTTTTGTAATAAAGTCTTAAACAAATAAATTGAATTTTTACTTCAACTACTTGGATTGGATGTCGTGATTGATCTACAAAAAACCATAAATTGGAGGAAATTTGTATAATATGTGAATTTTCAAATGTGTTTTCGGAATAATTATTGGGATTACTTCTTGATCGAGAGGTAGTATTTGCAATTGAAGTTTACCCAGGAACTAATCTGGTATCTATCATATGTCACCTAAAGAGTTGGAAGTTCAATTACAAGATCTTGGTTGTGGTATATAGTGATACTTCACTTAATGGTCTTGGTTATCTTTCTGATGCAAGATCGAAAAGTAATTGTTTACACCTCACAACAATTAAGGCCACATGGGTGTAATTATCCAACCCACGATTTGGAACTGACAGCAGTGTATTTTGCATTAAAATTTGGAAACATTATTTGTATGGTGAGAAGTGTTACATCCATACAGATCACAAAAGTTCAAAATACCTATTCACCAAAAATAATTGAATTTAAGACACCGTCGATGGATTGAATTTATAAAAGACTATGATTGTGTCATTGATTATCAAGTAAATATTGTTGTCGATGCCTTTAGTTAGAAATCACGTATTGAATTAAGATAAATGTTTACATAGTTAAGAATTTATGATGATGGTGCTTTATTATCTAAGTTGAAAGTGAAGCCACACTTGGTTGAACAGATTAAAAAGGCTCAATTGGCTGACAACAAGGTGATGGTCAAACAGAAATTGATTGAGTAAAACAGTCCAAGAGATTTTGATATTGGGGACAATGGTTGTGTAAGTTTCATGGTAGAATTTATGTTCCGAACAAGGTTGATTTGAAAATTGAGATATTTAGGGAGGCGCATGATAGTCCATTGCTATTCATCCAAGAAATACCATGATGTACGAGATTTACGAGAATTCTATTAGTGGCTAGGTATGAAAAATAAAATTAAAGAATATGTTGCTAAGTGCTTGACATGTCAAAGATTCAAGGTTAAACATCAAGTACCAATATGGTTATAGTTGATCGATTGGTAAAGTTTGCTGATTTCCTACCAGTAAGAAGAGATTGGTCATTAGATAAGATTGTCAAATTATATATAGTTGAGATAGTAAGACTTCACAGTGTGCCAAAGTATATTATTTTTTTATCATGATCTCGATTTACTGCAAGGTTTTGGAAGAAGTTCCATGACTCACGTGATACCAAATTGAGTTTGAACACAATCTTTCATCCACAAATAGATAGCCAATCAGAACGTGTGATTCAGATAATAGAAGATATGTTATGGGCTTGCATAATTGATTTTGAAAATGATTGGGAATGATATCTACCACTTGCAAAATTTGCATATGAAATAGTTACCAAACAAGTTTCCAGATGGCACCATATGAAGCCTTGTATAGTCGTAAATGTCGTACTCCTTTGTATTGGTGTAACACCCCTTACCCGTATTCAACGCCAGAATAAGGTACGAGACATTACTAAACTTACACGCAATCAATCATGCAAATTAGAAACTTGACCTTTCTTTCCCAATTTAAAACTCTTACTAACACCTCCTAAACAAGCCTACGAAGCTTAATTCACTGTCTAGGAATGGTTCAGGATCAAATCGAGTTCTTTTGAAGTTCTCTGGAAGACCTTAGAAAATTTCCTGTAAATAGTCTACATGCCCATGTTGAGGAAAGAACACACCTGTGTGACATATCACATGCCCGTGTCCCGGACCAATGTGGAATTATTTCTCAATTCAAACCTACAGGGGTTTTCAACGGCTGGACAAACGCCCGTATATCTGGCCTGTGTCCCTCACACGGCCTCGACACGCCCGTCCTCTCCACCCGTGGTCGACACTGACTTGCATCACATGAAATGTTACACACCCGTGTGTCTGGCCCGTGGTCGACACTGACTTCCATCACTAACATGCAGGGAACACACGGCCTAGTGCCACACCCATGGGACTGACCGTGTGTCACACACAGCCTAGACACACGCCCTTGTGTCTACCCATGTGGAAAAGAACAAGGCTATTTTCCAAGCTCTTTTTATCACCCTAACTCTTACAAACATAAATCACATTCAACCATCAACCCATTCATACATATTTTAACCAAGCAACCCAATCATGCATCATACACATTCATGAATAACCTCATCTTTTCATTGATTAATAAAAATGAGCCATTAGTTATGGCCCTATACAAAAGAGTTCATCTATAAAAGAGCCAAAACACTTGGCCAAAACAACAAGACATTTCACTAAGTCTAGTCCCTATACATGCCATACTCAAAATGCTATGTCTAACTATATCGAGATGTGCTTATAGTGTGGATGATCTTCTGATTATCTTCGTATCCCGAGCTGGGTCTTTGATGCTATAAAACAAGGGAAAAGAAAGGGAGTAAACTTTTAGCTTAATAAGCATCATACCATATGTTAAGCCATCACAGCCATTACATATTATGTAAAAACATTCACATATTCATAATCATGCTTACTCATTTCATCTCTTACCACATTCCATCCATATAACATATATATTGCTCACATTTACTTGCACATACACCCTATACTCATCACCACAAAGTCACATGAAATATTTACTCAGGCAAGTTTCTCGATGAACCCTTCAAAATAATACAAGGTACCCTGTGGCTTGGCATATAGCCCACAATTAATCAATAATAGGGTAGTAGCGCACACAGCCCACCATAAGGATAATTACGGTGGCTTTGCACATAGCCCAGCAAATGATAATATATAAACGATGATATCGCACACAGCCCATCATAAATAAATAATAAGGTGGTATCGCACACAACCCACCAACATTGATAATTAGGGTGGTGTCGCACACAGCCCACTAACAAGGATAATTATTCGTACTTACATCTCTATTCCGAGGTTCATACGAGAATTATTGATTATCTATCATTTTCAATCAACCTCACCAATAATTATTTTCATCCATACAATGAATCAATATATAACAACATATGTATTGAAGATGTATCGTTTACACATAAACTTACATCGGTGCAAAATGTGTTAATTGACGATTTAGTCCATAACCTTGCCTTTTCCTTGGTAAGGTTGTTTTCACGCTCTTCTTGATCTATAATAATAAAACTTACTCATTCCATCACTACATAACTCATGATACAACAAAATTTCTACTTAGGCAAAATGACCATTTTACCCTTATACTTTGGCAAAATTACAATTTTGCCCCTAGGCTCGTAAACCGTTTCTCATCACATTTTCTCATTAAAAAAAGCCTAGTTGAACATTTATTTCTCTTATAATAATTCATAAAACCAATCATTTCATGCATTTATTACTCAATTACAACCTTTACAAATAAGTCCCATTTAGGTGTTTTCATGGTAACACATTTCACAAAAGTTATTCCTTAACCCTCTAACATTCATTTTCTTCCATAAAAACTTAGCAAACAACATAAACACTCTCATGGAAAGTCCCTAAACTTTCAACCATTTTGCAAAATAGTCCCCTCATTAGCTAGCTTAAGCTTTAGGTGCTTCAAAAGTACAAAAATCATCAAGAAAGACCTCTAAAATCACTTACTTGCAAGAATATAGCTTGTCCCTATGGCCGACCAACCCCTCTCTTATTAGCCTAATTACACTTTAAGGACCCCTGGTTTAATATTCTATAGCTATTAGACACCTCTAACTTGTAAAATAGAACTTTCGCACTTTATGTGATCTAGTCCTTTTTCGCAATTAGGCATACAATCGCTACAATTAAAGCACCAAAATTTTCATGCCTCCTTTTTATCATGCTATAACACATAAAATAATATTAAAATAATTTTATTCAACCTTGGATTAGTGGTCCCAAAACCACTATTCTGACTAGCCCCAAAATCGGGCTGTTACAATTGGACTAAGTTAGGTGAGAAGAAAATAATTGGTCTAAATTTGATACAAGAAACTAAAAAAAAAACTATTCGAATGATTAAAGAAAAGTTGAAAGTAGTTATAGACAGATAGAAATTTGATAAGTGCTAAAAGTAACATGTTTTAACCTCATTCTTAATGTATTTTTTTGTGATTCTTCGATGTTAATTGTGAATTTTATACTCCCAATCCTTTTAATAGAGCAATTGGAAGCAAAAGGAGCAAAAAACAAGTGAAAATCAGAGCGTTGGAGCAAACTGCAAGATCCACATGGGCTCAACCATTCCACAAGGCCAGACCACATGACTGTGTGACCCATATAACGTGCGGTAAGACGTGTCGATTTCATAAAATTACGTATCGAACTGGGAAACATTGCGAGTTATAGATTTTTTAGGCATTCTAAAATATATATATGACAAAAATAAGAAGATATGAGTGATCCATCATAGATTACTCAAGAAAAAAACTCAAAAAATGTAACACCCCTTACACGTGTTCAACGTCGAAATCGGATATGAGGCATTACCGAACTTACCTTACTTGAACATACACTATCGGGCTATAAAATTTCATTTCAACATAAAACTCTTCATTCATATTCATAACATCCTTATTATGGGCCTACGAGGCCCTAAACATACATATGGAAGGGTTCGAGAACAACCCAGAAACTTTTACGCACTCAAAATTTTTTTGTCTAAAACAGGGCCACACGGCCGTGTGGGCAGGCCAGGTGGTCACACGCCCATGTTCCTATACTGTGTGGAAATTATTTTTCATTTCAAACCTACAGGGGTTATCACACGGCCGGACACACGCCCATGTCTGGTGCTCGTGTCCCTCACACGGCCTAGACATGCCCATGTCCTCACCCAAGTGTGAAAAACTTGGGTATTCTATTTAGGAGGTCAACAAGCTCTTAAGGGCACATGGCCTAGGCACACGCCCGTGTGTTGGCCCGTGTGACGAATCAAATTCTTGTAATTTGATACAGGGGACATACAGCCTATCAACACACCCATGGGGCTAACCATGTATCACACACAGCCTAGACACACGCCCGTGTGTCTACCCGTGTGGACAATTAGAAGGCTATTTTCCAAGCCAATTGCCATCCTAAAACATAAACTCACATATACCAACACAAGCAACACATAACAATGCAATAATACACTATGAAGAATCACTAATCATCATTCATACACTTCACATTTTACTCCATCATTTGCATGAACTTTCACTTCATGAAACTCATTATCATTAAAATATGAAGCTCGACTAATATTGGCCAATTCCCAATGGCCATATACAAAATTGAGTGTATAACATTAGTAGCAAACACTTTGGCTTTCAAATATGACATAACACAAGATGACCAAGTTCCTATACATGCCATACTCAAAATAATTTAAGTTTATTGTACCAAAAGAATGATTGATAGAGTGATCCGAGCTTCGATGTTCAATGATTCCCGAGCTAGCTTGGTGATGCTATAAGGAAAAGGGAAAAGAGAAAGACAGGTGAGCATATAGCTTAGTAAGTTTGAATGAATTAAAATAGCAACATAAGGGCTCATAATAAAAACCATTCACCTTATTGAACGTTAACAACACAATTGCCAAAGTACTTTGATATACTTACTCTTACCCATCACATATCACATTACGGTTTCATAACTCATATTTTACTCATGGGTACCTGTATCACTTCATCACATGGTTTAGCACTTATGCTATCTTGAACATAAACTTAACTCATGATCATCCTTAACTTAAATGTAACTTTTTTCCCATTTAAATATTCGAATATCAGAGGATACTCAATCTCATCATACATGTATCACGATGCCAATGCCATATCCAGATATGGTCTTACATGGGATCACCTCTTGATGCTGATGCCATATCCCAGATATGGTTTTACATGAGATCTTCTATCTCAATGTCGATTCCATTTCCCAGACATGGTCTTATTCGATATCGTACGTAGATGTCAATGCCATGTCCCAGAAATGGTCTTACACGGGATCTTCCTTCAGTGCCAAGGCCATGTCACAGACATGGTTTTACACTTGACCTTCCTTATATGGTGCCGATGCCATTTCCAGACATGGTCTTATACGGAACCTTCCTTATTCGATGTCGATGCCATGTCCCAAACATGGTCTTATATGGGACCTTCCTTATTCAGTGCCAATTCCATGTCCTAGACATGGTCTTATGCGGGACCTTCCTTATTCATGTCGTGACATAGGTATCCTCGTTATTCTGAATCTTCAATTAGGAATTCAACTTAACATATTCACATCATTTTCTCATCAAGGTATCATAATTCAACTTCATGGAAATAATTTGCATTTATCCTAATAATAAGTAATTTAAACATAATAACATATGTAACCTTAATTTCACACAAACTTAACTTGGCACTCAAAATAGGTGTAGATGTTTGATTTAACCCACAACTTTTTTCCTGCCTCGATTTTGGTCGGGCTTCGTGTTTCTTGCTCTATAATAACAATTTCACTTGTTTAATACTCACATTGACTAAATTCACTCATGAATCGTACTTTGGCAAAATTATGATTTTGCCCCTAAACTTTCACATAATTACACTTTTCCCCTAGGCTCGTAAAATGATTTTTATTCAACTTTCTTGTATTTTAAGCCTAGCCGAATCACCTTCATAATTACAACAGCCCCCAATGTCCACTATTTCACTCATGTATGACCATTTTTACAACTTTTACAATTTGATCCTTTTATCCATTTTTCATGAAAATCAATTAGAAAAAGATGTGTATCATACATCAAACTTTCATATTCTTCCACAAAACATCAAAATACATGCATGTCATACATGGGTAAATTTTTGAACATAAACCCTACTTAATATATAGCTAGAAATAGATAAATCGAGCTACGAGGATCTCAAAATATGAAGAACATTAAAAATATGGCTAGGAGGTACTTATAATCAAGTTTGAAAGTTGAAGAAACCCTAGCTATGGCTCCTTATTGATTTCCAGCCATGGGAGAAGAAGATGGACAAGATTTTAGCTTTATTTTCCCTTTTTAATCTTTTATTTACCAAATGACCAAATACCCTTAATGCCTCTTTCTTAAGATTTTTCCTTCCCATGTCCATTTTTGTCCATCTCAACATATAATGGTCTAATTGCTAAATAAGGACCTCTAGTAATTTTTCTAATGCTATTTCCTACTTAAATCTTCTAAAATCTCATATTTTCTAATCTTTGAAATTTAGTCCTAATGGACAAATTGATTGCTAATAAATAAAATTTCCTCATGAAATTTTCACACAATCATGCAAACACATCATAAGCCTTATAGAAACCATAAAACATATATTTATACTTTGTATTTGTGGTCTCGCAACCATAATTCTGTCTAGGCCCTAAATTGGGCTATTATAATTCTCCCCCTTAGGGATTTTTCTCCCAAAAATCTTATCGAAAAAAAGGTTTGGGTACTGGTTTCTCATAGCCTCCTCGGGCTCCCATGTAACCTCTTCTTCATCATGTCTTTGCCATAGTACTTTCACAAGAGTTATACTTTTATTCCTTAACTGTTTCACTTCCCATGCTAGGATCATATTCGGTTCTTTGCAATATGTCTTATCGGGTTGAATTTCAACCTCTGTCGGTGTAATCACATGCAAAGGATCCGATCGGTAACAACGTAACATCGATACATGGAACACATCATGAATATTTTCCAATTCAAACGGTAAAGCCAATCGATATGCTACTGTCCATATCCTCTCAGTAATCTCATATGGTCTGATGAAACGCAGACTTAATTTGCCTTTCCGGCCAAATGTATAACTTTATCCCATGGTGACACTTTCAACAACACCTTACCACCAACTTGAATCTCGATCTCTTTTCCTTTCAAGTCTGAGTAGGATTTTTGTTTATCAGAATAAGCTTTTAGACAATCACGGATTATTTTTACCTTCTCTTCGATTTCTCTAATCATATCGACCCCGTGAATCTGATTTTCCTTGAGTTCAGTCCAATACAAAGGCGTTCGACACTTATGCCCATACAAAGCCTCATAAGGCGCCATTTTCAAACTCAACTGAAAACTATTATTATAAGCAAACTCTACCAGCGATAGGTACTTTTCCCAACTGCCCTAAAATTCAAGAACACAACTCCGGAGCATATCCTCAAGTATCTGTATTAATCTCTCTCATTGTCCGTCAGTTTGTGGGTGAAAAGTTGTACTGAAACTCAACTTTGTGCCAAAAGTTTCTTGCAACTTTTTCCTAAATCATGATGTTAATCTCAGATCTCTATTTGATATAATTGATAAAGGCACTCCATGTAGCCTCACAATCTCTAAAATCTACAAGTCTGCCAACTTATCAAGTGAATAATCAACGTGCACAGGCATGAAATGGGCCGACTTCATAAGTCTATCTACCACAACGCATACGACATCTTTCTTGCTCGGTGTCAACAATAAACTCGTTACAAAGTCCATAGTAATACGGTCCCATTTCCACTCAGGAACCATGATAGGTTGAAGCAAACCTAAAGGTACTTGGTGCTTAGCTTTCACTTGCTGACAAATCAACCATCTTGATACAAACTTATAAACTTCTTTCTTCATACTCGACCACCAATACCATTTCTTCAAATTGTTATACATTTTAATGCTGGTTGGATGTACAGTTAGACATCCACTATGTGCCTCTTGTAAAATCTTCCAAATAAGCTCATCATTTATCGGTACACAGACTCTATCTTTGAACGTTAAACATCCATCAGAATTAATCTAAAAGTCAAACTCAACACCCAACTCGCACTGAACTTTTTTGGCTTGCAAGTCACTATCATATTTCTGAGCTTCGCAGATCTCTTGGAGAAACATTGACCTAGCTCTCAACTCTGCTAGAATAGAACCATCACTTGAAAAGTCACCCGTGTATTCATATCCCTCAATGCAAACAAGGATTTTCTACTCAAAGCATCGGCGACCACGTTCGCCTTTCCCAGATGGTAGTCAATTACTAGCTCATAGTTCTTTATCAACTCGAACTATCTTCGTTGCCTTAAGTTTAATTCTATTAGAGTCATCCAGTACTTTAGGCTCTTATGATCGGTGAATATCCAACATTTTTCACCATACAAATGGTGTTTCCATATCTTCAATGCAAACACAATGGCAGCCAACTCTAAGTCATGTGTCGGGTAATTCTTCTCATGCGGCTTTAATTGTCTAGAGGCATATGCTATTACCTTACCCTTTTGCAAAAGCACAGAGCCCAATCCATTCAAGGATGCATCACTATAAATTACAAATTCTTTTCCCATTTCAGGTTGCACTAGAACTGTAGCCTCAATTAACAATGTCTTTAGTTTCTTGAAACTCTACTGGCACTTTTCTGTCCACTAAAACTTTACATCTTTTTTGTAACAACCTCGTCATAGGTGTAGCTATCATAGAAAATCCCTTGACAAACCATCTGCAATAGCCAACTAGACCTAGCAAACTTCTAACCTCTGATATGTTTCTCGGCAGTTTCCAATCGACAATGGCTGAAATTTTGCTTGCGTCAACTCGGATTCCATCACCTGAGACAATGTGCCCTAAAAATCCAACCTCTTTGAGCCAAAACTCACTTTTTATAAGCTTGGCATACAACTGATTATCTCGTAAAATCTGTAAAGCTGTCCTAAAGTGTTCGGCATCCTCATTCTCATCACGAGAATATATCAGTATATCATCAATAAAAACCACAACAAATTTATCCAAGTATGGCTGAAATATACGATTCATTAAATCCATAACACAGTAGGGGTATTTGTTAAATCGAAGGCGTGACTAAAAATTCATAATGCCCATACCTTCTCCAAAATGCAGTTTTAGGCACATCTGAGTCTTTGTCCCTCAACTGGTAATATCCCGACCTCAAATCTATCTTGGAGAACATAGTGGCTCCCTTCAATTGATCAAAAAAATCATCGATTCTTGGCAATGGGTACTTGTTCTTCACTGTTACCTTATTAAGCTGTCGATAATCTATGTATAATCTTATAGAACCATATTTCTTTTTCGCAAATAGCACTGGAGCACCCCATGGAGAATAATGTAGTCTTGCGAAACCTTTGTCCGTCAACTCTTGCAATTGTGCCTTCAATTCTTTCAACTTAGTTGGAGCCATTCTATAAGGAGCAATCGATATCGATGCAGTAGCAGGAGCTAACTCAATGCCAAATTCAACCTCTCTAAATGGAGGCAACCCTGGCAACTCTTCTGGGAATACATTTGAATACTTACATACTATCGGTACTGATTCAATTCTTAACTTAGTCTCTTTAGCATTCATAACAAAAGCAAGATAGGCTTCATACCCTTTTCTTACATATTTCTGGGCAGTCATGTGAAAAATCAATATGGGCGATTTGTCTTGTTCATCTGATTCAATACGAAGAGTGTCTTCGTTTTCACATCTCAATTCAATATTTTTCTTTCCATATTTTACTGTCACATCATGAGTGGTTAACCAGTCCATACCAAGAATTGTATTGAATTCATCAAATTGCAATAACATGAGATTTACCTTAAAATAATGACCTCTAACCATCAATGTGCAATCTTTGCATACCTTATCAACTAATACACTTTTGCCCAAAGGATTGGACACTTTTATCACAAACTCTGAAGACTCTACAGGCATGCTCATACTAGATACTAATTTTATGCAAATATATGAGTGGGTAGATTCTAGATCAATTAAAGCAACAACATTAGTATCATGAAGAGAAAATGTACACTTAATTACATCAGGGGATGATGCCTCTTCGCGAGCGAGAATGGCATAGGTCCTCACAGGCGCTCTACCCTCAGATCTCGCAGCCTGTTCTCTGGGTGTACTCTTACTACTTGTTCCACTTCCCTGGTTCCTCTGTTGTCTCCCTCTAGTAGTACTTCCCAATCTTGCACTCTAAATTTTCTCTTTTTCAACCATCTCAGGGCATTCTCTGATAAAATGATCTTGGGAACCACACTTAAAATAGGCTCTCTCATGTGCTTGCACTCACCTGGATGACGTCTGCCACAATGTAGGCATTCCAGTCTATTAGGCCGAGTGTTCCTAACACTAGAAACTAAAGTAGTCTGAGCTTTAATCCCCGAGTACTATTTACGTTTACTTCTATTCAAAAACCTAGCTGAAGTAGTTGATCGGGTAGGGAAATCTCTTGACTTCTTGGATGAATATTGAAACGACTTGTTCATTTGCCTCTTTCTTGAATCACGAGACTAAATTTAAGCTTTTCTTTTCTCTTTAACCAACTCTTCGGCTTTACAAGCCCGGTACACTAACATAACAAATTCCTTCAGCTCTAGAACACCAACAAACAATCAGATGTCTTCATTCAATCCGTCCTCAAACCTTTTACACATAATGGCTTCAGTGGACACACACTCTCGAGTGTATTTGCTGAGCCTTATGAACTCATGCTCATACGTAGTTACTATCATTCTACCTTGTTTCAGTTTAAGAAATTCTTCTCTTTTCTGGTCGATAAACCTTTGGCTTATGCACTTTTTCCAGAACTCTTCCTAGAAAAACTCCTATGTAATCCTTTCCCTTGGTACAACCGACATAAGGGTATTCCACCACTGATAAATGAAATCTCTTAGGAGAGACACCATACATTTCATGCACTCTTTAGGTGTGCAAGATAACTCGTCAAATACCCTGATGGTATTTTCAAGCCAGAATTCTGCCCTTTTCGGATCATCATCTTTACTAGCCTGAAATTCCTCAACTCCTTGTTTTCAGATTCTATCAACCAGAGGTTTTCTATTCTTACCACTTCTACCACTTGGGGAGCTACTGGGATAGGTTGAGGAATAGGTGGGGGTGGAGAGGGTTGTTCATTCGGGTTCATACGAATGAACTCCATATACCATGCATTCATCATGTGAGAAAGGCTTCCCTAGCTTCTTCTCCTCCTCTCTGACTCACGGTCATTGGTCTATTCTCATTTTCATTCGGCACTATCCCTTTAGTGGGAGCCAACGTATTACTTTCTACATCATCCGCCATAGCTCTATCGGGATCCATTTACTATATGAAAACACAATTTAGATCATCAGGAGTCGTCACACTATCATTTCATAAATACTCATATGTATGGCATGTATAGTTAAACTCATGCATACGCTACGTTAATATGAGAATCTACTAAACCGTAGCTCTGATACCACTAAATGTAACACCCCTTACCCGTGTTCAATACCAAAACAAGATACGAGGCATTACCGAACTTACCTTTCTTGAACATACACTATCGGGCTATAAAATTTCATTTAAACTTAAAACTCTTCATTCATATTCATAACATCCTTATTATGGGCCTGCGAGGCCATAAACATATATATGGAAGGGTTTGGGAACAACCCAAAAACTTTTACGCACTCAGAAATTTCTTTTCTAAAACAGGGCCACATAGCCGTCTGAAATGGAACACACCCGTTTGGGCAGGTCGTATGGTCACACACGCCCATGTTCCTATCCCATGTGGAAATTATTGTTCATTTCAAACCTACTGGGGTTTTCACTCGTTTGGACACATTGCCCGTGTCCAGTGCCTGTGTCCCTCACACGGCCTAGACACGCCCGTGTCCTCACCCATGTGTGAAAAACCTAGGTATTCTATTTATGACGTTAGCAAGCTCTTAAGGGCACACGGCCTAGGCACACACCCGTGTGTTGGCCCATGTGAAGAATCGAATTCTAGCAATTTGATACAGGGGACACACGGCCTATCAACACAATTATGGGATGACCATGTGTCACACAGGCCTAGAAATACGTCCGAGTGTCTACCCGTGTAGACAATTAGAAGGCTATTTTCCAATCCAATTGCCACCCTTAAATATAAACTCACATATCCCAACACAAGCAACACATAACATGGCAATAATACACTATGAAGCCCGTGTGTGAAAAACTTGGGTATTCTGTTTATGATGTCAGCAAGCTCTTAAGAGCAAACGGCCTAGGCACACGCCCGTGTGTTGGCCCATGTGACGAATCAAATTCTCACAATTTGATACAGGGGGCACACAACCTATCAACACACCCATGGGGCTAACCATGTGTCACACACAGCCTAGACACATGCCCGTGTGTCTACCCGTGTCGACAATTAGAAGGTTATTTTCTAAGCCAATTGCCACCCTAAAATATAAACTCACATATACCAACACAAGCAACACATAACATGGAAATAATACACTATGAAGAATCACTAATCATCATTCATACACTTCACATTTTACTCCATCATTTGCATGACCTTTCACTTCATAAAACTCATTATCATTAAAATATGAAGCTCGACAAGTATTGGCCAATTCCTAGTGGCCTATACAAAATTGAGTGTATAACATTAGTAACCAACATTTTTGCTTTCCAATATGACATAACACAAGATGACCAAGTTCCTATACATGACATACTCAAAATAATTTAAGTTTACTATACCAAAAGAATGATTGATAGTGTGGTCCGAGCTCCGACGTTCAACAATCCTCGAGCTACCTTGGCGATACTACAAGGAAAAGGGAAAAGAGAGAAAGGTAAGCATATAGCTTAGTAAGTTTGCATGAATTAAAATAGCAACACAAGGGCTCATAATAAAAACCATTCATCCCATTAAACGTTAACAACACAATTGCTCAAGTACTTTGACATACTTACTCTTACTTACTCTTACCCATCACATATCACATTACGGTTTCATAACTCATATTTTACTCATGGGTACCTGTATCACTTCATCACATGGTTTAGCACTTATTCTATCTTGAACATAAACGTAACTCATGATTATTCTTAACATAAATGTAACTCTTTGCCCATTGAACTATTTGGAATATTGGAGGATAATCAATCTCATCATACATGTATCACGATGCCAATGCCATATCCCAAATATGGTCTTACATGGGATCACCTCTTGATGCCGATGCCATGTCCCAGTTATGGTCTTACACGGGATCTCTTAACTTGATGCCGATGCCATGTCCCAGACATGGTCTTATTCGAGATCATACATAGATGTCGATGCCATGTCCCAAACATGGTTTTACACGAGATCTTTCTTTGGTGCCGGGGCCATGTCCCAGACATAGTCTTATACGGGACCTTCCTTATTTGATGTCGATGCCATGTCCTAGATATGGTCTTATACGGGACCTTCCATAATCGGTGCCCATGCCATGTCCTAGACATGGTCTTATACAGGACCTTCCTTATTCATGTCGTCACATAGGTATCATCGTTATTCTAAATCTTCAACCGGGACTTAAACTTAACAAGTTGCATTAGTTTCTCATCGAGGTATCATAATTCAACTTCATGGAAACAATTTTCATTTCTCCTAATAATAAGTAATTTAAACATAATGACATATGTAACCTTAATTTCACACAAACTTACCTCGGTACTCAAAATAGGTGTAGATGTTCGATTTAGTCCACAACTTTGTTCTTGCCTCGATTTTGGTCGGGGCTTTGTGTTTCTTGATCTATAATAATAATTTCACTTGTTTAATACTCACATTGACTAAATTGACTCATGAATCATGCTTTGGCAAAATAATAATTTTACCCCTAAACTTTCACATTATTACACTTTTGCCCCTAGGCTCGTTAAATGATTTGTATTCAACTTTCTTGTATTTTAAGCCTAGTCAAATCATTTTCATATTACAACAGTGCCCAATTTCCACTTTTTCACTAATGTATGGCCATTTTTATAACTTTTACAATTTGATCCTTCTATGCATTTTTCATGAAAATCACTTAGAAAAAGATGTTTATCATACATGAAACTTTCATATTCTTCCACAAAACATCAAAATACATGCATGTCATACATGGGTAAATTTTTGAACATAAACCCTAGCTAAAAATATAGCTATAAATAGCTAAATCGAGCTACGATGATTTCAAAAATACGAAAAACATTAAAAACGGGGCTAGGTGGTACTTACAATCAAGTTTGAAAGTTAAAGAAACCCTAGCTATGGCTCCTTAGTGATTTTTTGCCATGGGAGAAGAATATGGACAAGATTTTGGCTTGGACAAGATTTTGGCTTTGTTTTCCCCTTTTTAATCTTTTATTTTCCAAATGATAAAAATACCCTTAATGCCTTTTTCTTAAGATTTTTCGTTCCCATGTCCATTTTTGTCCATCCCAACATATAATGGTCTAATTGCTAAATATGGACCTCTAGTAATTTTTCTAATGCTATTTCCTACTTAAGTCTTCTAGAATCTCATATTTTCTAATCTTTGCAATTTAGTCCTAATGGACAAATTTATCGATAATAACAAAAATTTCCTCATGAAATTTTCACGCAATCATGAAAACACATCATAAGCCTTATAGAAATCATAAAAAATATATTTCTACTTTAGATTTGTGTTCTCGTAACCACTATTCTGACTAGGCCCTAAATCGGGCTGTTACAAAAAACATGAATTTCCTTATTTCTTTCGATTATACTATCTCTTAGGAAGATTTTTGTCAAGATTGAAGATTCCCAATTGATTTCTTTGGAAGTTATCATGAGTTTCTTTATTTCTTTTTAGCTATACTATCTCTTAGATGTTTTTGTTTTCAAGCATGAACTAATTTTCTAAATATCTAGGGAGATGAACCTTATGACGAATTCTATCATTTGATTTTTATTTTATGCAATAAATACATAGTTTCTTGTTCTCAATTATATGTGTTTAATTGTTGGTTTGATATTTTTAAATTATTAATTTCTGTTTGATGTGCTTAAATCGGTGGTTCAATAGACCCTATTTAAGAGTAGATCTTGCTTAACTAAGTGGAGCTGCATGCAATCCTAAAAATAAGGCGACGGAAATCTACCTGATTAGAGTCAAATCTAATAGGGGAATCCATAGCACGAGTAAATGTAATAATAGGGCTTTTAATTAGAAATAAATTTCAATTAATCAACCTTGAGTCTATTGCTTTTATGCTTCAAAAGGATATTAACATAACTTAAGGGTTTCTACAAATTAAGGTGCTAAGTAAATAAATTGTGTACTTTAAATTGATAGAGATAGATGGAATCTAGGTGAATTCTTTCCTGGTATTGTTTCGTTTCTTTGTTAATCGATTATTTTCTTGATTTATTCTTTGTCGTGTTTGTTAGCTAAGTAATTTAGTTAATTTTAGTTTTAATCATTAACTCAAATTATTCGGATAAATAATAGAAAGATAGTAATTACTAGTACTTTTAGTTCTCATGAGAATTATATCTTTGCTAATCTTAGCTATAATATTAATTGATAGGTGCATTTTCCTTAGTCAAATTTTTAGTTAGTTTCACGACGCATCAAAATCATATGCCAATTTAAAAAGGAGAGAGATTGAATATGATGTAGGAGATAAATGTGTTTTTAAAAGATTCTTTGTGGAAGAAAATTATGAAATTTGACCGGAACGGAAAATTGACTCCAAGATTTAATGGACTATATGAAATTTTAGAATGAGTTGGATATGTTGCTTACAATTAATGTACCCCTTAAACCGAGCCTAGACGTTATGTCCCAATCTGTAATTACATGGGCCATGAAGATGGCCAAAATGTTTTCATAAGAAAAATCCATTTGTCCTCGAAACATGTTATTTTGAAAACATCACGTTCTTTTCAATAGAAATTTATTTCTTCCTTTTTTTATTTAAAAATATTTGTATTATAACATAGTTTTAAAACACAATTGCAAAGTGACTATTATTTTTTTATAATGTTTAACGATCATTTAAAAGAAAATTACTATATAAACAATCTATGCAATATTTCCCAAAAATATCAAAATAGAAATTCCCATGCCATAGTCCACAATTTAAAATAAAGTCCTAAAAAGTTATTAAGACAAACCCAGATTAATGTCCATAATGAAATCCAAAATAAACTCATACAGTTCGTAAAAGTCCCAAATTATTTTAAAAATCCATAACCAAGAAATTATTATTCTGAGAGCTCCTCCAATTACTGAATTTGAGTCCTAATTACGAGGATTACCTGAGACACACGAGTAAAACAAGTGAGCTTTAAAAGGAACAGTGTGAGATCGATACAAACATATATACATACAATTTATCATACATTATAGAACATCGAATAATACGTCCAAATCATCATATTTACGATTTTCACAAAAATCATATATCATCAATCTTTACACATATATATGACCATACCGCGACATACTTATGTAACGATACATATTTGAAATATTTCCTACCCATCGTTGATACACACCAATATCGAGTTCCCCCAAACTCGTCCATCCAATAAAACACCATTTGTGGACAAGCCACCACATAACTGCCGATAAATGGCCATATAACACATTGTGGACAAGCTACCACATAATTGCCAATAATGGCCACATAATTGTAGATATACTGTCACATAACTTCCACCTTTCTGACACCACAAACCCGACCTAGACGTTATGACCGGATCTAGCATGCCACATCAGGTGTTGTTTGAAAACTTTTGTTTCTTAGAAAACCCGCCTACAAATCAAAACTCTCTACCATTTAAAAATCCCGATTTTCGTTGCTTATTAATCAAACAAGTTTTACTTGAAATCATTCCCTTTCAGAAATATTATTATACATCAATTATTTGATTATAAAGCCTTGTTTGTTACGGAAGTTTGCTTTGAACAGAATGGAAAACAAGATGTTTTTAAAATTAGTAGTTTTTGTTTTAAAACCTATGTTTAATAAATTAGCAGTTTGTAAAGAAATACCAATAAATGTTAAAAACAATTCCAATGACCTTATTACAGAAATTATTAACCCAAAATTAAAATAAAGTAAACTAAAATAAAGTAGTTAAATTAACCCCAAGAAATTACAGGACGCGTGGTCACCTCCGAGTCCCTCACGGCTCCAAATCCTCTAAGGCTGAGGATTACTTGCACAGTTAAGGAAGAAAGGTGAGTTACGAGAACCTAGTGTGTAATCCCCTTACTACAAACATAGTTTGGGCCCACGCCCATACAGTATCAGTCTGGGCCTAAGCCCTATTTAGTAACATCAATGAAGCCCTAATAAGTGTCGATTTGAATGAAGCCCTATTCAAGATGTCGATCAGGTGAAGCCTTATTCAATGTGATGATATGCAAAACAAATATGTAACCCAACCCAGTCCAACCATCACACCACCCGTACTAACCATACACACCATGTGGGGACTAAGTCGACCCACCCAGCCCTGCACACCAAGAATGCAGCCGAGCTGCTAATAACAGTATATGTGGATGAGCCACCAGAATCAATATATGTGGCAAAAGCCACTAAAATAGCATAACGTGGTAGAGTCACCAGTACAGTGCTTCCTCAAAAATCCATAACCCAACCCAATGCAGTTATGTCATGTCGTAATTAATTCATGTATGCAGTGCATCACACTCAAAATCAGCCATACAATTAATACTCATACATCAATGATTCTACCAATAAGGGTATAACAGTCATTTTACCCATCGAGGGTGTTTTGGTAATTTCACCCTTCAAGGGTATTTCGTTAATTTTACCTGTCGAGGGTATTTTGATAATTTTACCCGTCGAGTGTATTTCGGTAATTTTACCCGTCGAGGGTAGTTTGGTAATTTTTACCCGTTGATGGTATTTCGATAATTTTACCCCTAAAAAGGCCTTTCCGAAGGCCTAATGTCACTACGAGTGACTCAGTTTCCATTTCCACTCGATACAATGCTATTGGGCCTAAAACCCAATTTTGGCCCAAACGAGCCCATACGCTCGTGTGGCCTATTCTGTTCGTTTTTAGTCTCAGTTCATGGACTTCGTAGTCGCGTTAATCAACTGAAACTTTTCATCATTTTCGTTCATATTGGCCCGTGAACCCGTTGGGCCCATTTAGCCCGCTTTGGCTCAACAAGGCCCATTATGGCCTCAATTCCACGAGAGTGTTCGTGACACTCCCAACGATCTATTGCCATCACTAGTGGCTCGGTTTACCCCTACGAGCGCTCGCACGCTAGAGTGATCTCAGTTGTCGGTACTCTGGGTTTTCGATATTTCGGCTTTTAGCGGATTCATAGATCATAGCAATAGTAGATTGAACAGAGGTGTGAGATTACACACCTTGATTACGAATGTGATTTGAAAACTTCTATGGCACCTATGAAACAGTTGATTAACAGTTAGTCTCTACCTCAGGTAAATCAAAATACCGATGTACTTAACTAAAACAAGCCTTTCTTACCACGTGATACGATATCCCTCAGCGCAACGGTAATCAGCCATACTCCGAAGCTAAAGAAAACGAGTTCCTAGCATTAATCGATAAAAAGAACATGTTAGAACCACTATTCTAAGGTAACAAAGAAGTAGCCTTTTAGCCCTCAAAGAGCCCAATCTAGCATGAGAGAAAAGAAAATAGCAGCCCTCCCTTCGGTTATAGACACACTTACCAACCAACGAACGACAACACACGACAGTTGTACCACAACAAGATTCGGCCCCAACCATCAAGATCAAAAGGACTCAGAATGTAGAGGTAAGTAGATTCGGCTTACAAACCGATAGTTCATGAAGAAAAGTATTCGGTCTAGGGAGAAATTAAAAAGGTAAAGTGTGGTTACGGGATTAGGTTAAAGAAGAGAAACAACGATGGGAAGAAAAGAGATGAGGAGAAAGGAGGAAGAAGTTGAAAGTAAAGCTTATCACTTCGACACTAAATAGGGAAATAAGAGAGGAAAAAGATGAAAGAAAATGAAATGCAAATAATGTAAATTCGATATTGTTCAGAGGAAAGAAATAAGCAACAATAGAAAATAGGAAGAAACGACCTAAATGTAACAAAGTACCAAAATGCAAACACTTCTCTAAAAAAATAAAAAAAATTCGGCACTTCTCTTAATCACAAACTAAAAATGCACATCCAAAAGACCTCCCTTGGCCGAAATTTCCTATCACCACTACCCCACATTCAGCCAACACTTGCACACTCTATCCCCTAATTCTCTCCACTCTTTCCTCCTAATTTTGCTCTCCTTCATCCATTTGAAACATTTGACCCAGTCTCCAACTCCCCTTGAAGAGTTCGATCTGAACTCTACTTCCTCCTCTCTCAAGTCATAAAATAAAAGCTTTCATTTGCAGCTTGTGGAATTCGAACCCCACTCTTCAAGCCTTCCCAAAGACGCCACTACCACTGAGCTACAAGCTCATCTTGTGCTACATAAACACACACACATATACTTGAGCCCTACTGCCAACAGCGCTCTCCACTTTAGGGTCCAAAACCAAAATTTTTCTAAGATTCAAACTCGAACCTAGGCCTCTTTAGGACCCCCAAACACACTCAAATAGCTAGCCAAATAAGCACAACATGAATTTAAGCAAAACTACAAACCTCTAACTTTTGGGGGGTTATAACTCTATCCCCTTGAAGTAATTTCGGCCTCGAAATTTACCTGGTCAAAAGAGATTTGGGTATTGTTGTCGCATCACCTTCTCAGACTCCTACGTGGCTTCCTCTAAAACGTGATTATGCCATAGGACATTGACTAATGGAATAGATTTCCTTCTCAGCACCTTAACATTACGGTCCAAAATCTGCACCAGGTTCTTTATCAAATGTCAAATCAGGTCTTACCTCAATCTCCTCGACCGACACTATATGAGAAGGATCAGAATGGTAGCGCCTCAGCATAGAAACATGGAATACATTATGTATACGATTTAACCCAGGAGGTAGCTCCATTTGATAGGCGACCGATCCTACACGCTTTGATATTCAGTAAGGCCCGATGAATCTGAGGCTCAACTTGCTCTTCCGTCCAAATCTCAAAATCTTCTTCCAAGGCGAGACCTTCAAGAAAACATAATCCTCTACAGAGTACTCTATCTCTTTACATTTTAAGTCAGCATACGACTTCTATCTATCAGATGCTTCTTTTAACCGATCTGGACCCAATAGTCACCGCTCACCCAATTCTGTCCAACAAGTAGGGGTAGGACATCTACGACCATATAACGCCTCATACGGTGCCATCTGAATACTGAGGATTAGTTGCTGTTATTATAAGCAAATTTTGCTATGGGTAGATAGTCCTCCCAACTACCCTTGAAATCAATCATACAACTTCTCAACATGTCCTCCAGAATCTGCATTACCCTCTCGACTGACCGTTAGTTTGCAGGTGAAATGTTGTACTGAAATCTAACCTTGTACCCAAAGCTTCCTGTAATACTCTCCAGAATCGTGATGTGAATCTAGGGTCCCTATCCGAAATAATAGACACCGGTACCCTTTGTAACCTTACAATTTCTGCCACATATAACTTTGCCAACTTCTGCAATGTGTAATTAGTGAGAACTGGTATGAAGTGGGCAAATTTAGTCAGCCAATCAACAATTACCCACACTAAATCTTTCTTAGTAGGCGTCAGGGGTAGCCCACCAACAAAATCCATGGTTACCCCCTCCCACTTCTAGAGTGGAATCTTAACAGGTTGCAGCAGTCCCGAAGGCAGTTGATGCTCAGCCTTCACTTGCTGGCATGTCAAACACTTACTTGCAAAATCAATAACCTCACACTTAAGTCCTGGCCACCAGTACAGTTCACGTAGATCTTAGTATAACTTGTTTCCACCAGGATACATAGCGTATGGGCTACTATGTGCCTGTAGAATTGACTGCCTTAACTCAGAGTCCCTCGATACACAAACTCTTCCACGGAAGTAGAATACTCCTTCACTATTCAGCCCAAAATCCTAAGTCTCTCCCTTTTTCACCTGTTGGAACCGAAGAACCAACGGCTTATCCAATATCTGTTTCTCTTTAATTTGAACTACCCATGTCGGTTTCACTTGAAGTTCAGCTAACAGACTAACATCCTCAAACAGGCTAAGATGAGCAAACATTACTTTTAAATTAGCCACAACCTTATAGCTCAATGACTCTGCTACTACATTAGCTTTTCCCGGACGGTACTCAATTGAGCAATCATAATCCTTAAGCAACTCTATCCATCTTCATTGCCTAAGGTTTAACTCCTTTTGAGTAAAGAGGTACTTGAGACTCTTATGGTCAGTATAAATGATCGAACTCTCCCCGTACAAGAAGTGCCTCCAAATCTTTAGTGCAAAAACCATCGTAGTTAATTCTAGATCATGAGTAGGATAATTCACCTCGTGACGCATATGCCACCACTTTACCCTCTTGCATCAGCACACAACCCAATCTCGTGTGCAACGCATCATAGTAAACAACAAATTCCCTTCCAGCCTATGGCTGAATTAGTACTAGGGCTTCAGTCAGAATCTTCTTTAGTTTCTCAAAACTCTCCTACTATTTATCAGTCCAAACAAACGGTACTCCCTTACACAGTAACTTAGTTAGGGGTGCAGCAATTTGTGAAAACCCCTCATCGAACCATCTGTAATATCCGGCCGGACCCAAAAAGCTTTGAATCTCAAATAACGACTCCGGTGGCTTCCAACTAATACGGCCTCCACTTTCCAGAGATCAACCCTAATTCCATCATCAGACATGACATGACCCAAAAATGTCACCTATCGCAACCAAACTCACACTTGCTGAATTTGGCATAAAGTTACTTTTCTCTCAATATTTACAGCACAACTCAGAGATATGAATCATGCTCCTCCTTGGTTTTTGAATACGCCAAAATATCATCTATAAATACCACCTCGAACCGGTCTAAGTAGGGTTGGAAGACCCGATTCATCATATCCATAAAAGTAGTTGGTGCATTCGTTAACCCAAATGGCATGACCAAAAACTCGTAGTGTCCATAACGAGTCCGGGATACAGTCTTGTACACATCTACCTCCTTAACCCTTAGGTGATGGTACCCCGATCTAAGATCTATCTTAGAGAAAATCGCAGCTCCTCATAGCTAATCAAACAGATTGTCTATTCTTGGTAAATGGTACTTGTTCTTAATCGTCAGCTTATTCAATTGACGATAATCGATTCACATGCGCATTGAACCATCCTTCTTCTTTACGGATAGTATTGGTACTCCCCATGGTGACACACTTGGTCAGATGAAACCTCGATCCATCAACTCTTGGATCTAAGCCTTTAGTTCTACCAACTCCTTCGGTGCCATCCTATAAGGGGCGATGGACACCAAAGCCATTCCCGGTAAGAGCTCAATGCCGAATTCAACCTTAAGGTTTGGTGGCAACCCTGGAAGCTTTTCATAAAATACATCCAGAAACTCTTCGATCATCCTGACATCCCCAACAGACAGTCCCTTTAACATCAGATGTGCTAACATAAGCTAGGAACTCCTCACAACCTTTGCGAACCAGCTTTTCAGCCCTTAATGTTGAGATTACATTGGATAGATAATCCCTTCACTCCCCTATCACAACCACCTCCTCAACCTCTAAAGACTTTAATATCATACACTTAACAGCGCAATCCAGATTTGTACGGTGTTTCACTAACCAATCCATGCCTAAAATGAGGTCGAACTCGCCAAACTACAGTTCCATCAAATTCGCGGAAGACAACCACTTGGACCTCTAGAGGCACATCTCTAAATAGTTTATTCATTTTAGTCGACTATCCCAATGGACTGACCACGATCAGTTCCCTCTTGGCAAGTTCAAACTATATGCCCAACATTCCAGACACAGTACATGCAACATACGAGTGTGTAGACCGAATGTCAATTAAAGTAGTAAATGGTACATCATGAATGAGGAACGTACCAATTATGACGTCCGGTACGTCGCCATCCTCTCGACGTCGAGCAGCATAAACCAACCCTGGTTGCCTCGCCACTGTATTACCAGCACGTCTAGCTTATACTCCTCAACCTCATCCAAACCCATTTCCCCCTCCGACTGGACCACGGCCTCTCGGTGGCTGTTGACCACCTCTTCCTGATTGAACATAACCCTGACCCATAGCTTGCATCTAACCAGGCCTCTGAGTATAGTCTTTAATCCTATGATCCCGAGACCCACATCTAAAACATGCTCCCGTTTTTCTCTAACACTCACCTTGTTGAAATAACCCATACACAACGTAAGGCTGCGGTCTGACAGCAACATCAAGACCCCTAGCTTGGACTAGCCCATCAAACTTAGGCCTCTTCTTAGGCCCACCAAAAGAACTTGAGGGCCTAAAATTCCTCTTACTTCTGCCGCTATCCTGCTCATGGTTCTTACGCTCTGAACGTTCCACATCCTCGGTAATCTTTACCTTTTCAACCAAGGCAGCAAAGTCTCTTTCCCTCTGCGGGGCTATCAGTACCTGTAACTCATCTCGGAGGCCATCCTCAAATCGCACATAGCAATCATATTCATCCATGAATATGCCCCGAGCATACCGACTTAATCACAAGAACTCTAACCCATACTCTACTACGGATTTATTCCCCTGACCTAGACTCAAAAATTCATTTCTCCGGGCATCCACATAACTTGCCCCGACATACTTCTATTGGAAGGTCGCCTTAAAGAAATCCAATGTCACACAGTCAGCCTGCGTTCCTTCCCTTACGGTAAGCCACAATTGGTATGCCTCATCTCGTAGTAGGGACACTACTCCCTTTAATTTTTCTCTACCATATAGTCAAGATCATCCATTATTTGCTCTACTGCCTCCAACCAATATTCTGTTACATTCGGGGCTACACTAGAGATATCCCTAAAGATTTTTTCCCCGTTTGACCGAAGTCACTCAAAAAATTGACCCTTGAGCCCCTGACCTAGTACTTGCTCCAACTACCCTCTCCAAAACCCGTAACATTGCTTGAGACAGAGCATCATCTCCTCCGGCTCGATCATAAGCCCCTGATTCAGTCATTGGTGATGCTGGCGCTTCCCTTTCAGGCATATGTCCTGATGCTAAGGACCCAGCCTAGCACCTCGGCCTCTCCCACGACCACGTGTACCCCTCTCGCGACCTCTTGCACTTATATCGATGTAGCGTATTTTTTGATTAAAATTTTTTATGAATCAGCTTATAATTCATGTAATTATTAACAGATATTTTATAAAAAGTAGTAATTAGGGTTGTTATCGCAGATCGTATTTACTCAAGTTTCAGTCTCCTATAGTCTCAGTTTCCACAACTAAGGAGTTTCAGTATACTACTACTATCCCTAGCATTTCTATAGTACAGTTATATCAGCTTATAGCAAAGTATAAAGTCAAGAAAATTACAGATTTGGTACCTGAGACTCGATGTGCCACACGTTCTGTAGTATCATTACTTTTCTAAACTAGAGTTTAAACAGATTTGGAAAATTTTCAAAGCCCATTCCACAACTGAGTTTTGCAACCTGGCTCTGATACAACTACATGTGACACCCCAAACCCGGCCAAGACGTTATGACTTGATCTAGCTGCCACATTAGGGGTTGTTTGAAAATTTGTGTTTGTTAGAAAACCCGCCTACAAATCAAAACTCTCTACCGTTTAAAAATCTCAATTTATTGCTTATTAATCAAACAAGTTTTACTTGAAATCATTCCCTTTCAGAAGCGAAAACATGATGTTTTTAAAATCAATAGTTTTGTTTTAAAACCCATGTTTAATAAATTAGCAGTTTGTAAAGAAATACCAATAAAAGTTAAAAACAATTCTAATGCCTTATTACAGAAACTATTAACCCAAAAATTAAAATAAAGTAAACTAAAATAAAGTAGTTAAATTAACCCCAAGAAATTACAGGACGCGTGACCACCTCCGAGTCCCTCGCAGCTCCAAATCCACTAAGGCTGGGGATTACCTGCACAATTAAGGAAGAAGGGTGAGTTACGAGAACCCAGTTTGTAATCCCCTTACTACAAACATAGTTTGGGCCCAAGCCCATACATTATCAATCTGGGCCTAAGTCCTATTCAATCACGGTCTGGGCTGAAGCCCTAATCAGTGTTAGTCTAGGTCGAAGCCTTATTCAGTATCAGTCTAGGCCAAAGCCCTATTCAGTAACAGTGATATGTAAAACAAATATGTAACCCAACCCAGTCCAACCATCACACCACCCGTACCAACCCTACACACCATGTGGGGACTAAGTCGACCCACCCATCCCTACACACCAAGAACACGTACCAAGTCACGATAACGATATATGGTCGAGCCACGAATCGATATGTGGCAAAAGCCACTAAAATAGTTTAACGTGTCAGAGCCACAGTACAATGCTTCCTCCAAAATCCATAACCCAACCCATTGCAGTTATGTCATGTCATAATTAATTCATGTATGCAGTGCATCACAATAAAAATCGGTCACACAATTAATACTCATACATCAATGATTCTACCCTAGGGGTATAACGACCATTTTACCCTTCGAGGGTATTTTGGTAATTTTACCCATCGAGGGTGTTTCGATAATTTCACCCTTCGAGGGTATTTTAGTAATTTTACATGTCGAGGGTATTTTGATAATTTTACCTAACGAGGGTATTTCGATAATTTTACCCATCGAGGGTATTTTGATAATTTTACCCGTTGAGGGTATTTCGATAATTTTTACCCATCGAGGTATTTTGGTAGTTTTACCTGTTGAGGGTATTTCGATAATTTTATCCCTAAAAAGCCTTTCCAAAGGGCTAATACCGCCTGGAGCTACTCGATTTCCATTTTCGGTCAATATAGTGCTATTGGGCCTAAAACCCAATTTTGGCCCATAAGGGCCCACACTCTCATGTGGCCCATTCTGTTCGTTTTCAGTCTCAATTCTGTAGACTTTACAGTCGCATCAATCAACTGACACTCATATGAGCCCACACGCTCATATAGGCTCGTTAACTCGTTAGGCCCATTTAGCCCGCTTCGGCTCAACAAGGCCCATTATGGCCATAGTTCCACGAGAGTGTTCGTGACACTCCCAACGATCTATCGCCATCACTAGTTGCTCAGTTTATCCCTACGAGCGCTCGCACGCTCAAGTGATCTCAGTTGCCGGTACTCTGGCTTTTCAATATTTCGGCTTTTAGCCGATTCATAGATCACAGCAATAGTAGATTAAACAGAGGTGTGAGATTACACACCTTAATTATGAATATGTTTTGAAAAATTCCAAAGCACCAATGAAATAGTTGATTAACAGTTAGTCTCTACTTCAGGTAAATCAAAATACTGATGTACTTAAATAAAACAAGCCTTTCTTATCATTTGATATGATCTCCCTCAGTGCAACAGTAATAGGCCCTACTCTGAGGCTAAATAAAACTAGTTCATAGCATTAGTCGGTAAGAAGAACACGTTAGAACCACTATTCTAAGGTAACTAAAGAAGTAGCCTTTCGACCCTCAAAGAACCCAATCTAGAACGAGAGAAAAGAAAATAGAAGCCCTCATTTCGGTTATAGACACACTTACCAACCAACGAACGATAACAAAAGTTAGCTAAGTTAGCTAAGTTAGCTAGGGATCCAAGGTTCACATCGAGGTTCTAGAGAGCTTTGCATCAGGCTTTAGGAACGAGGTTGGATTTCAAAGACCTGACTTTTCATCCGCAATCGACTTGACGATCAAAAAGGTTATACAAATTTTAGTGGACATGTTGAGGGGTTGTGTTCTGGGCTTCAGTGGTAGTTGGGAAGAATTTCTACCATTAGCTGAGTTCGCATACAACAATAGTTATCAGGCAAGCATAAATATGGTACCATATGAGGCGTTGTATGGTAGGAAGTGTCGCACACCTACATCTTTGGACTTGAGGTGGCGTCGCCGATGTTGGGACCAGGGTGGCAGAGACTGAGGCTAAGGTTAAGTTGATTCAGGCTCATTTTAAGGAAGCTTCAGACAAGCAAAAGTCATATACTGATCTTAAGCGGAGAGATATAGAGTTTGTCGTGGGTGACAGGGTCTTTTTGAAGGTCTCACCCTGGAAGAAAGTGTTGAAGTTTGGAAGGAAAAGTCCAAGGTTTATTGGCCCATATAAGGTGTTGAGACGAGTGGGACCAGTAGCCTATCAGCTCGAGCTGCCATTAGAGCTAAGTCAGATACACGATGTGTTTCATGTCTCCATGCTTAGACGTTATCGTTCAGATCCATCGCATGTTGTAGTAGTGGAGGAAATTGAGGTAAATCCAGATTTAACCATAGAGGAGGAACTAGTGCAGATCTTGGATCGAGATGTGAAAGTTTTGTGCAAGAAGTCAGTCCCATTAGTGAAGGTGTTGTGGCGGAATCATGGAGTGGAGGAAGCTACATGAGAAGCAGAGGATGTGATGAGACAGCAATACCCTGAACTCTTTTGACCAGGTAATTTTGGGGCCAAAATTATTTTTAAGGAGGTAGAATTGTAACATCCTTAAATAGGGGTTATTGTGTTTGAGCTTCCTTACATGTGTGTGGTCGTTGTGTTAGTTATTTATGGTGTTGTAAGATCTAGTTATAAGTTTAAAGTAGGCCCGAGTTGCAGGAAATTTTTGTTTTTAAATTTTAAGTGAAGGGAGCGGAAGGAGCTAGGGGTTAAGTATAATTCGTGGGGGATTAAGCACAAGATTGGGCTTGGAAAAGTTGCAAGGAGGCGCCACTTAGGGCCTTGTGATTGACGCCACATGTAGGGAAGGGAGAACTCAGGTTCGAGCAAACAGAATTCCATTTTCCTTACCATTTTGACGCTATGGGGAAGAGTTGTGCTCAAAGACAAACTCTATCGATAAAACATTGATTAGTTCAAACTCATTTGAATGATTGGCGAGAGTGATTAAGGAATTTTGACTAAATCTGAACTCTTGATGGAAGAGGAGTGAATGGTTGGGAAGCTGAGTAAGGGGGTGCCAAATTTCCTTGGGCACCTAGTTGTGCATTTTTGGCTAGCCTTTGTTTGGTGTATCAAAAGCCAAAAACCCTTTTTAGCAGTGCTGATTTCTCTTTAGTGCACCATAGTGAACCAAAAGCCGGAAAGACCATAGGTGGTTGTCAATTTCTTCTTTAGGCACTTCGCCGAATCTCCACTTGAACTCCCTCTCATCTTTTATCTTTCTTAGAAGCCGAAAGCATCCCTCTCCCATTCTATTTTCTTTTTTTTCTCTCCATTGCCGAATCCTCCCTCTCTAATTTTCACTTTTCTTTTCCTTTCTCTTTCTCCACTCTAGCCGAATATTGATTGCTTTTCTCTTCCATCCACCATACTCTGTGTCGAAATCTCCTTGGTTTCTCCTAGTGTTATTTTGGTCGAATCTCAAATAAGGGTAGATCTCTTTTGGTTTTTCTCTAATCGGTTTTGAAAAGGGGTAAGGGTTCTTGATGAAACATCATTCTCGCTTTCTCTTTTTCTCTGTCGACATGTGTAGACAAAAGCCGAACTTCGGCATTTGTGGGTGTTTTGCTAATCATCTATAGGAACCAATTTCTTCTAGGTTCTTCGAGACTTTGGAAGCAGTGGATCTGAGCCATTCTTTCTCTGTCAAGTGATTCATTAAGGCTGTGGTAAGGATCTATAATAGTTTAATCATTCTTTAAGTTATTTGGAAAAATCGAAGGCTTTTAAGGCTAAGTTGTATTGGTAGCCGATTGTAGGGGGAAGATCAGTCTCGCGTACCTTGTGTTGGGATTACCATTCGTAAGGCAAAAGGGTAAGGAGGATTGTGTTAGTTATGTGTTATCTCGTGTTTTGGGATTTATGGGTATAGCCGAATGGTCTTTGGTAATAACCTGAGTGTTGGTCGAATGTAGGATCAAGTGGATCTAGTGTGGTAGATCTGGTCTTCAGGATTTAGTGCTTGCGTTGGTGACAGGTGTGTAACTTACACACTTTATAACTAAGTAAATATATTAATAACCTGAATATGTTAAAAGTCAGAAATTGTGTAGATCTTAATATGATACCATAAGGGTATGAACAAGGATTCGGGTAAGTCCGTTTCGATATGATTTTCTATATGATGCTTAATACCATGATATGTGATGTATTTGCTATATGATTCATAACAAAGCATGATGGCATGATTTGCATAAGTTTTGCATTGTGATGGGTGATATGAGAGGAGGGGGAAGATGATATCCGTGACTTTGGGTCACCAGAGGTTTGGCACTTCCAGTGGTTTGGTGCCATAGATTATTTTGTGACTTTGGGTCACTAGAGGTTTGGCACCTCATAGTGACTCATCCTAGTGGCTTAGCACCACAGTGGGTTGGCCCCACAGTTGATTTATCAGGATTGTCGCCAGTGATTTGGTATCACATATGGGTTGGCCCCACACTTGGATTATTGATATTCGTGACTTTGGGTGACCAGTGGTTTGGCACCACATTATTATTGGATATCGTGACTTTGGGTCACCAGTGGTTTAGCACCACCAGTGGTTTGGTACCACACGAGGTAGAAACAGAGTTATGGATGGCTAGGTATGGGTGCATTATATGTATTGCTTGGTTATGATTTGTGTAAGTATGTTGCATTAACCGGGAGGAGGATTTATGCACTGAATCTTAGTGACTCACTTTCTCCCTTATCTTTTCGGTGACTCAGTAAATTGGATGAGGAGCCGGATGGACTCAAGGTGGCCCATGCATTAAAACATTTGGTTTTACTTGGATTTTGAATTGGGTAATTATTTTATATTTTGTTTTTTTTTTATTATTTGGGTATTGTAATAAGGCCTTTTTAAATTATGTTTTGAATTATTTATATGTTTTGGATTTGATTTCAAACATGGTTAAGCAAACTGTTTAATTAATTTAATAATGTGGGCGCAAGGTTTTCTAAACTACAAAATGCAATGGTTTTCAAAACCTTACCATCGGGTAATACAAATCACTTGATAACAAATGACAACTTAATTATTTTCGATAACTCAAATGGTTTCCAAACTTAAGTTTCCAAATTCAAATAGAAACGGTTCTCAAATTAATCACTTGGGTTTCTTTTAAAATTACAAAAAGGTTTTCTAAGCTATGGATCGGAAACTAAGTTTTAAAGATTTATTTTCAGGATTTCAAAGTAAACTATCAGTTTTTAACTAATCATGCACCTGATTTCTACAAACATAGAGCAACAAAGAGTTTTCCGCATAATTTAACCGGTAAACTTGATTTTCTTTAAAACGTTATCCTCTGTGACATGCCAGATTCGGTCGTGGTGTGTTGACCGGGTTTGGGGTGTTACAGAACTCTAGGATAGTTAAGGAGCTTCCTACCACTAAGCCACAACACTTCCTTATTTTCATTTCTGTGAAAATTAATAAATTATGGGATGTGACAATTAATCCTACCACGAATTTGGTCGAATCCATAATGTATTTCATGTATCAATTCTTTGAAGGTATGGATCAAATCCATCTCATTTGTGTCAATGGAAAATATTAAGGTTCAACTAGATTTATCTTATCAAGAGGAATTGATATAGATATTAGCTAGAGGAGTAAAAAAATTGATAAATAAACGAGTTCTTTTAGTAAAGGTATTATGGAGAAATCATAAGATAGAAGCGACTTGGGAACCTAAAGATACAGTGAGAGTGTAATATCCACATCTCTTATTGTAACACCCCTCACCCGTATTCACTGTCAAAATAGGGTTACGGAGCATTACCAGACTTTCAACACCTTTAAACATACATTTTATATACAATTTATCAATTAAAATACAAATCAATCACAATCAATCATAGTGTCCCTTAAACGAGACTACGAGACCTTAAACATACATTGAGAGTGGTTTGGGACTAAACCGATAACTTAGGAAACTTTTGAACACTTATAAAATTTTTCTACAAAACAGGGGACACATGCCAGTGTGACCAGGCCATGCGTCTCGCACGGCCATTAGACATGCCGGTGTCATAGCCCATGTGAACAATCAAATGGAAGCATAAGGCAGTGTCCCAGCCCGTGTCCTACCCCGTGTCTAAACAAGTGAGGTTACTGACTTGGGTCACACGGCCAACCACACGCCCGTTTGTGTGCCACACACGTCTGTGTGCCAGGCCATGTGCTAGGCCGTGCCAAACCTGTAGGGTATACTGATTTATGCAACACGGCCAAGTCACACGTCCGTGAGAGAGACTGTTTGGAGCATACTGACTTCATTTCAATATCAACACTAGTGAACACACGATTGTGTAACATGATCGTGTGTCACACACGGCTGAGACACACGCCCGTGTCTCTGCCCGTGTGGACAAAAATAGGCTATTTACCAAGCCATTTTGCCCCCCATTTGGTACACATCTTCACTTATACAAATGACACCAAATCATAGCCACTACACCAAAATAGACTTTTAGCGGGTTTTTTTAGGCTTTTAGCGGCATTTATAAGCGCCACTAATAGTATTTGCGGCGATTTTAAAAGGGCCGAAAAAAGCGCCACTAAAGACTTAGTGGCGTTTATGAGAGAAAAACTTTAGCGGCGCTTTTCCAACAAATGCCGCTAATTTGCACAAATTTGCAACAGATAATTTCTCCAAAACCTACCCTTCCTGCATTAAAACCAACCAAAAACAGCAAATGTTTCATATAATTCCAACCAAAAAAGCAAATGTAGCATATAAATCCCACCAAAAGAATTAAATCTAAATGATACTTCAAATTCAATAATAAATATATGATGTAAATTAATAAATGAAGTATAATTGAAAATATTCTTACAATAATGTTAAATGTAACGATGTTAAAAATAATATTACAACTAGAAAATAAATGTCTAAGATGGCGGCTTTTATGATCATCAAACATCTCGCATCATATCTTTGAAGTCAGAGTGGAGCTCATCGTACTTTCTACTCTATTCTGCTACCATCGTTGCTAGCTCTACCTCCTTCGCTACTATCGCTGCCTCCCTGTAATATCCTGAAATAGGGGTTATTTGTGATTGAATTGTTTTGTATGACTATGGACGGTTGTGTTATTATTTGAGGTGTTGTAAGATCTCGTTATAAGTCTAGAGTAGGCCCGAGTTACAGGAATTTTTGTTTTTTTTAAGTTTTAAGTAAAGGGAGCGGAAGGAGCTAGGGGTTAAGTATAATTCATGGGGGATTTAAGCATAAGATTGGGCTTGGTAAACTGGCAAGGAGGCGCCACTTAGGGCCTGTGATTGACGCCACATACAGGGAAGGGACAGCTCAGTTTCGAGCAGTAGAAATTCCACTTTCTGCTTATTATTTTGATGCCAAGGGGGAAGACTTGTGCTCAGCACAAACTCTGTCAGATAAGATGGAGAAGAGGGGATTTAGGATTTTGATTCATTCAAACTCATTTGAATGATTGGCCAGGAGTGAGTCAGGGAGGTTTGCCGAAATCTGGACTCTAGTATGAGAGGAGTAACCGATTGGGAGACTTAGGGAGGGGCTAGGTGACATTTTCGGCTAACAAGACTTGGTGCATTCGGTGAAGAAACAAACCGAAACCCTCTCTAGCATTCTCTCTTTTCCCTCTTTGTAAAACCAAAAACCCTCACTTGACATCTTCTTCTCTTCTTTTTCTTTTCTTCCTCACAAGTGTTTGTCCAAACCTTTCTTTCTTCCATCTCTCATTCTCTTTCTTTTCATAACTACTCCAAACCACATCTTCCTCTTTACTTCTTTTGCCGAATCCTCCCTCTCTTATTTTCACTTTTCTTATTCTTTCTTTTTATCCCCACTCTAGCTGAATATCCCTCCATCACTAACACTATTGTCGAAATTTCCCTATTCTTTTCTTGTTTTACTTTGGCCAAATAATAATCAAGCCTAGATCTCTTCTTCAGGATTTCTTCAATTGGTTTTAAGAAGGTAGGTGTTCATGGCCGAATGTCTTTTATTTCATTTCTCTTCTATTTGTCGTTTCTCATGAAAGCAGAAGCCGATTTTGGTATTTGTTAGCAAGGTTCTAACCATTCATAGGAATCGATTTCTTCTAGGCTCTTCGAGACTTTGGATGTAGTCGATCTAAGCCTCTATTCTCTAACAATCGTATCCGATAAGTCAAGTGGTAAGGATATCTACGTTGGTTCATCTTTCTTTAAGTGGTTGAAAAGCTGAAGGCTATTGAGACTAATTTTTATTGTTGGCCGAATGTAGGGGGAGAATCAGTCTCGTATATTTTGGTGTTGTTTTCGTAAGGTAGAAAGGTAAGGGTGGTGTTATTTATGCTTGATCTCACCCTTCAGGATTTATTGGTATGGCCGAATTGCCTTGTTAATGGTCTTATGGTTTGGTCGAATGGCCTTGTTAATGGTCTTATGGTTTGGCCGAATGTAGGATCAAGGAGATCTAGTGTGGTAGATCGGGTCTTGGGATTTAGTGCTTGCGTTGGTGACAGGTGTGTAACTTAGACACTTTATAACTAGGTAAATATATTAATAACCTGCATATAATAAAAGCCAAAAATTGTGTAGATCTTGATTTAATACTGTAAAGGGTATGAGCAAGGATTCGGGTAAGTCCATTTTGATATGATATGCTATATGATGCTAGATACCATGATATGTGATAGATTTGCTATATGATTCATAATAAAGCATGATGGCATGATTTGCATAAGTTTTACATTGTGGTTGGTGATATGAGAGGAGGGGGAAGATTTGATATCCGTGTCTTTGGGACACCAGAGGTTTGGCACCTCCAGTGGTTTGGTACCACAGATTATTTGGTGACTTTGGGTCACCAGAGGTTTGGCACCTCATAGCGACTCGTCTCAGTGGCTTAGCACCACAGTGGGTTGGCCCCATAGTTGATTTATCAGGATTGTCGCCAGTGATTTGGTATCACACGTGGGTTGGCCCCACACTTGGATTATTGATATTTCGTGACTTTGGGTCACCAGTGGTTTGGCACCACATTGTTATTAGATATTGTGACTTTGGGTCACCAGTGGTTTGGCACCACCAGTGGTTTGGTACCACACGGGGTAGAAACGAAGAATGGCTGGCTAGGTTTGGGTGCATTATATGTATTACTTGGTTATGATTTGTGTAAGTATGTTGCTTTATCCGGGAGGAGGATTTATGCACTGAGTCTTGGTGACTCACCTTCTCCCTTATCTTTTCAGGTGAGTCATAAATCGCGGATGAGGAGCCGGATGGACTTCAGGTGGCCATGCGTTAAGCACATTTGGTTTTACTTGGATTTTTTTAAAATTGGGTATTATTTCATATTTCGTTTTTATTATTTGGGTTTGTAATAAGGCCTTCTAAATTATGTTTTGAATTATTTATATGTTTTGGATTTGATTTCGAACATGGTTAAGTAAGTTACTTGATTAATTTAGTAGCATGGTTTGAAAATCAGCGTTGAAGGCTAAGAAGATGGTCAGGAAGGGTTGTGAGGCGATTTTCATTCGTGTGTGTGCTTTGGAGGCTAAGGAGTCTGCTGTAGAGGATGTTCGAACAGTAAAGGAATTTGTTGACGTATTTTCAGAGGAACTTTCGGGTCTATCTCCGGATCGGGAAGTTGAATTTGGTATAAATTTGTTACCCGAAACTGCGCCAATGTCTATTACCCCGTATAGAATGGTGTCGAAGGAATTGGTAGAGCTGAAGGCTCAGATTCAGGAGTTGTTGGACCGAGGGTTTATCTGGCCAAGTGTTTCACCTTGGGGAGCGTCGGTACTCTTTGTCAAAAAGAAAGATGGTACAATGCGGATGTGTATAGACTACTGCCGGTTGAACAAGCTGACGATCAAAAATAAGTATCCATTATCGAGGATAGATGACTTGTTCGATTAGCTTAAGGGGGCATCAATTTTCTCAAAGATTGATTTAAGGTCTGGGTATCATCAGCTAAAGGTGAAGGAGGCTTATATCCACAAGATGGCGTTTCGTACTTGGTATGGGCATTATGAGTTTCTGGTGATGCCGTTCGGGTTAACGAATGCACCGGCAACATTTATGGACTTGATGAATTGGGTGTTTCAGCAGTACTTAGACCAATTTATCGTAGTATTTATAGACGACATATTGGTTACTCAAGGACGGAGGAGGATCATGATGCATATTTTGCGAGTAGTGTTGCAGATATTGAGGGAAAAATAGTTATTTGCCAAATTCAGTAAGTGCAAATTTTGGCTTAGGGAGGTGACTTTCTTAGGTCACGTAGTGTCCGCTGAAGGGATTAGAGTAGACCCTCGCAAGATTGAGGTAGTGTTGGATTGGAAACCGCCTAGGTCGGTGGCTAAAATTCAGAGTTTTCTAGGTCTGGCGGGGTATTACTGGAGATTTACGAAAGGATTTTCTTTGATCGCGACACCGTTAACCAAGCTGTTGAGGAAAGGAGTTCCATTTGTGTGGTCGGAGAAATAGTAGGAGAGTTTCGATAAGTTGAGGAAGATTTTGACGAAAGCTCTAGTTTTGGTACAGCCTGAGGCTGGAAAAGTATTAACGGTCTATTGTGATGAATCACATACTGGCTTGGGGTGTGTGCTGATGCAGGAAGGGAAAGTAGTGGCATATGCGTCTCAGCAGCTGAGACCGCATGAGGTTAACCATCCGACGCATGACTTAGAGTTAGCTGCAGTAGTTTTCACTTTGAAAATATGGAGACACTATTTGTATGGAGAAAAGTCGATAGTTTACACAGATCACAAGAGTCTGAAGTATCTTCTGACTCAGAAGGATTTGAACTTGAGACAGCACAGATGGATTGAGCTATTGAAGGACTACGATTGGTCGATTGAGTACCATCCGAGCAAGGCTAACGTGGTGGCAGACGCGTTGAGCTACAAAGGTGATAGCAGACTTAAGAGCGATGTTTGCTCGTCTTAGCTTGTATGACGATGGGAGTCTTTTGGCAAAATTGCAGGTTAAGCCGACTTAGGTTGAGCAAATCAAGGAGAAACAGTTAGTGGATGAGGGCTTGAATGCTCGGAGGTTGCAAGTTCAGAATGGTGGTGTAGAGGGTTGTAGTGTGTCCAGTGATGGAGTATTGTGTTTCTAAGGGAGAGTGTGTATGCCAAGGATGTCGAGTTAAGGCAGAGGATTCTTCAGGACGCACATAGCAGCCCATACGCTATGCATCCTAGAGGTTGCAAGATGTACCAAGATTTGCAGAAGCAGTTCCGGTGGCCAGGGCTGAAGCGGGAAGTGACTGAGTTTGTGGGTAAGTGTCTGACGTGTCAGTAGGTCAAAGCTGAGCATCAGCTGCCGTCAGGTTTACTTCAGCTAGTAAAGATTCCTCAATGGAAGTGGGAAAGGATTACCATGGACTTTGTCAGTGGGCTACCCCTCACACCTAGTAAGAAAGGCTCAGTCTAGGTGATTGTGGATCGTTTGACCAAATCAGCTCATTTCATACCAATAAGAGTTGATTATCCGCTTTAGAAGTTAGCTAAGTTGTATGTGGTTGAGATAGTGAGGTTGCATGAGGTGCCAGTATCAATTATCTCGGATAGGGATCCAAGGTTCACGTCGAGGTTCTGGAGAGCTTTGCATCAGGCGTTGGGAACGAGGTTGGATTTCAACATAGCTTTTCACCCGCAGTCTGACTAACAGTCGAAAAGGGTTACACAAATCCTAGAGGATATGCTAAGGGGTTGTGTGTTGGACTTCAGGGGCAGCTGGGAAGAATTTCTGCCATTAGTTGAGTTCGCATATAACAATAGTTATCAGGAAAGCATTAAGATGGCACCATATGAGGCGTTGTATGGTAGGAAGTGTCGCACACCTACGTGCTGGACGGAATTGGGTGAGCGCCAGATGTTGGGACCAGAGTTGGTTGCAGAGACTGAGGATAAGGTTAAGTTAATTTAGTCTCATCTAAAAGAAGCTTCAGACAGGCAAAAGTCATATGCTAATCTTAAGCGGAGAGATATAGAGTTTGCCGTGGGAGACAAGGTCTTTTTGAAGGTCTCGTCATGGAAGAAGGTGTTGAGGTTCAGGAGGAAAGGCAAATTAAGCCCTAGGTTTATCGGGCTATATAAGGTGTTGAGACGAGTGGGACCGGTAGCCTATCAGCTCGAGTTGCCAGCAGAGCTGAGTCAGATACACGATGTGTTCCATGTCTCCATGCTTAGACGTTATCGTTCCGATCCATCACATGTTGTAGCAGTGGAGGAAATTGAGGTAAATCCTGATTTGACTATGGAAGAGGAACCAGTGCAGATCGTGGATCGAGATGTGAAAGTTTTTCGTAAGAAGTCGGCCCATTAGTGAAGGTGCTGTGGCGAAACCATGGAGTGGAGGAAGCTACATGGGAACTAGAGGATGTGATGAGACAGCAATACCCCCAACTCTTTTGATCAGGTAATTTCGAGGCCGAAATTATTTTTAAGGGGGTAGAACTGTAATATCTTGAAATAGGGGTTATTTGTGATTGAATTATTTTTCATGAGTATGGACTGTTGTGTTATTATTTGAGGTGTTGTAAGATCTAGTTATAAGTCTAGAGTAGGCCCGAGTTGCAAGAATTTTTATTTTTTTAAGTTTTAAGTAAAGGGTACAGAAGGAGCTAGGGGTTAAGTATAATTTATGGGGGATTTAAGCACAAGATTGGGCTTGGTAAAGTGGCAAGGAGGCGCCACTTAGGGCCTGTGATTGACGCCACATACGAGGAAGGAGAGCTCGAGTTCGAGCAAACAGAAATTCCACTTTCGCTTATTGTTTTGACGCCAAGGGGGAAGAGTTGTGCTCAGCACAAACTCTATCAGATAAGATGGAGAAGAGGGGATTTAGGAGTTTGATTCATTCAAACTCATTTGAATGATTGGCTAGGAGTGAGTCAGGGAGGTTTGCCGAAATCAGGACTTTGGTATGAGAGGAGTAACCAATTGGGAGACTTAGGCAGGGGCTAGGTGACATTTTTGGCTAGCAAGCCTTGGTGCATTCGGTGAAGAAACAAACCGAAACCCTCTCTAGCATTCTCTCTTTTCCCTCTTTACAAAACCAAAACCCTCACTTGACATCTTCTTCTCTTCTTTTTCTTTTCTTCCTCTCAAGTGTTTGGCCGAACCTTTCTTTCTTCCATCTCTCATTCTCTTTCTTTTCATAACTACTCCAAACCACATCTTCCTCTTTACTTCTTTTGCTGAATCCTCCCTCTCCTATTTTTACTGTTCTTTTTCTTTCTTTTTTCCCCCCACTCTATCCGAATCTCCCTCCATCACCTAACACTATTGTCGAAATTTCCCTATTCTTTTCTTGTTTTGCTTTGGCTGAATAATAATCAAGCCTAGATCTCTTCTTCGGGATTTCTTCAATCGGTTTTAAGAAGGTAGGTGTTCATGGCCGAATATCTTTTATTCTGTTTCTCTTCTCTTTGTCATTTCTCACGAAAGCAGAAGCTGATTTTGGTATTTGTTAGCAAGGTTCTAACCATTCATAGGAACCGATTTCTTCTAGGCTCTTCGAGACTTTGGAAGCAGTCGATCTAAGCCTCTATTCTCTAACAATCGGATCCGGTAAGTCAAGTGGTAAGGATATCTACGTTGGTTCATCATTCTTTAAGTGGTTGAAAAGCCGAAGGCTATTGAGACTAAGTTTTATTGTTGGCCGAATGTAGGGGGAGAATCAGTCTTGCATGTTTTGGTGTTATTTTCGTAAGGCAAAAAGGTAAGGGTGGTGTTATTTATGCGTGATCTCACCCTTTGGGATTTATTGGTATGGTTGAATGGCCTTGTTAATGGTCTTATGGTTTGTCCAAATGTCCTTGTTAATGGTCTTATGGTTTGGCCGAATATAGGATCAGGGAGATCTAGTGTGGTAGATCGAGTCTTCGAGATTTAGTGCTTGCGTTGGTGACAGGTGTGTAACTTAGACACTTTATAACTAAGTAAATATATTAATAACCTGCATATGATAAAAGCCAAAAATTGTGTAGATCTTGATTTAATACGTAAAGGGTATGAGCAAGGATTCGGGTAAGTCTATTTTAATATGATTTGCTATATGATGCTAGATACCATGATCTTTGATATATTTGCTATATGATTCATAATAAAGCATGATGGCATGATTTGCATAAGTTTTGCATTGTGATGGGTGATATGAGAGGAGAGGGAAGATTTGATATCAGTGTCTTTGGGACACGAGAGGTTTAGCACCCCAAAGTGATTTGGTACCACAGATTATTTTGTGACTTTAGATCACCAGAGGTTTGGCACCTCATAGCGACTCGTCCCAGTGGCTTAGCACCACAGTGGGTTGGCCCCACAGTTGATTTATCAGGATTGTCGCCAGTGATTTGGTATCACACGTGGGTTGGCCCCACACTTGGATTATTTATATTTCGTGACTTTGGGTCACCAAAGGTTTGGCACCACATTGTTATTGGATATCATGACTTTGGGTCACCAAGGGTTTGGCACCACCAAAGGGTTTGGTACCACACGGGTAGAAATGGAGAATGGATGGCTAGGTTTGGGTGCATTATATGTATTACTTGGTTATGATTTGTGGAAGTTTGTTGCTTTATCCAGGAGGAGGATTTATGCACTAAGTCTTGGTGACTCACATTCTCCTTATCTTTTCAGGTGACTCGTAAATCGCGGATGAGGAGCCAGATGGACTCGAGGTGGCCATGCGTTAAGCACATTTGGTTTTACTTGGATTTTTTTTTTAAATTAGGTATTATTTCATATTTCGTTTTTTATTATTTGGGTTTGTAATAAGGCCTTCTAAACTATGTTTTGAATTATTTATATGTTTTGGATTTGATTTCGAACATGGTTAAGTAAGTTACTTGATTAATTTAGTAACATGAGCGCAAGGTTTTTCTAAACTACAAAACGCAATGGTTTTCAAAACTTTACCATCGGGTAATACAAACACTCGGGAATAAACGACAACTCAAATGTTTTCGACAACCTAAATGGTTTCAAATTTTAAGTTCTACACTCAAATGCAATCATTTTTTTTTTACTAATCATGCACCTGGTTCCTACAAACATAGAACAACAAAGGGTTTTAACTAGTTTTCAATCGGTGACTTGATTTTCTTCAACACGTTTTACCTGTGTGGCATGCCAGATTCGGTCTTGGTGTGTTGACCGGGTTTGGGGTGTTACACTCCCTCGTTACTACCTCTGCCTCCCTCGCTGCTGCATCTGCTCTAAGATGTTGGTGGAGTTCTTCATATTTTCTTTGAACCTCAGCAATTTGTTCAACCGTTCTCGATTACATCTGAGCCATCTGGTCTTTTAACCTCTAAACTTCAGCTTGATATTGACTCCAGGAAGGCATGTATTGCTGGGAGCTAGATCCAAAATATTGGATCGGGGTAACACTAGATCCTTGAAATCAAACCCGACCATACCTTTCAGGACCCAAAACATCAGTAATAATTTTGTTATCAATATCCTCAAGATTAACAGAACTATCAGTCGAAGCAGCCACTTCATACTCTGCCTTCTTCTCCTTTAGTTTCTCCTAATAAATCAATCAAAGAGTTTGAAACGAAATATATAATAAGAAGGAATGCAACATAACTTAACATTATTAATTTAAAACTACTAACAATGAATTAAACTTTTATAATTAAACTATTATAAATATTTATAATAAGTCAAATTTTATTAAGTCAATATACCATAATTTCTCTAGCTTTGGATGTCATCGGAGATCCATCTTTCTTCTTATGCTTAATGTAAAAAAGTTGAAGGCGTCCAACTTTTTGACCAGACAAGATTCCTATAGTGTAGTCGTAAAAATATAATTTAATAGTATAAAGTCATTAATATTTGTCAGAATTAATAAATTATAATACCTCAGCCTCAGCTACACAAGCAAAACTTATCGACCTTGCCGTGTGCGTGAATTTTTGTTTTTGCCTGCTACTTATTCCAACTCGCTCACGGTCCTACATAATCTAACCGAAAAATTTATAACACTTTAAAAGTACGCAATACCTCTCCTTTTTTTGAATTTCAGAATCTAACCGCATCTTCCCATTAGTACCTCAACATTCCCGTGGCTGGACATTTCGTAATTTTTCTTTGAGGCTTATGTCTTTCTTAAAATATTTTTTTTTCAATGTGTTTTATGGTCTCTCCATTTTTTACCCAATGTTTTCTTGATATAGTCATCGGAGACCTCTAAAGCAAATCTCTCCTAAAAAGCATAAGTTTAGAAAGTAAATATAAATAAAACTTAAACCAAAGTATTATAAATTACATTCATGTTTTGTTACCTTAATATTATCGAGAGCTTGATTTTTGTTGCCATCAGGCATGTGATGCCATGATTCGTAGTTGATGGGCAACATATTGGCATTTCGTGCTATAATGCCCAAATAGCCTGCTAAAAGTCGAGCTTCAGATCCAACAGGCTGGTCATGACTGTTTCTCCTTACTTTGACATGCTCAACAGGATTTAGGTCGTATAAATCTTTAAATAGCGTACGTCCCCGACCTCTGCGTGTCCCACCACTTTCAGCTGAAAAATGATATATTATTATATTAAAATTGAAAAATGAATCTATAGTAAAAGTCAACATGCATGTAAAATAAACTTAACATTACTTCGAAATTCTGCAGGCTTATCATCTATGTTCAGCACATTCGAAGATCCAACAACTGTTTGTTGTTCACTATTTCCTTCTTCCAAATTTATAGCATTCTAGACAATATTTAAATCTCGTAATCTTCTTCTACTCATTTTTCCTACAATACACATAAAATAGTTAAAGTTTTAGTAACAAATTACAACAATAATAGTGCATATAAAATAGTTTAATTATATAACATGTCCAAGATTAAAATTACAATATTACATATAAATACAAAACTAGAAAATCTTACTACATCATAATTCGTAAATGTAACGATCTGAATTTGGGTGTAACATCTTGAAATGGGGGTTGTTGTGTTTAAATTGTTTTTGCATAGGTATGGCTTGATTGTGGTAGTAATTAAGGTGTTTTAAGATCTAGGTATAAGCCAAGGGTAGGCCTGAAATGTAGGAAAATTTTGTTTTAAGTTTTAGTTAAAGGAGTTTGAAGGAGCTAGGGGTTAAGTGTAATTGTGGGGAATTTAAGCATAAGAATGGGCTTGGTAAAATGGCAAGGAGGCACCACTTAGAGCCTTGAGGTGACGCCACATGCGGGGAGGGAGAGCTCGTGTTGACGGCGAGAATCCCATTTTCTGCTTTGCATTTTGACGCCAAGGGGGAGGAGTTATGCTCAGCACAAACTCTGTCACATAAGATTGGAATAAGTCAAATTAATTTGAATTGGTGGCAAGGAGAGAATTTAGGAGTTTGAATAATTCAAACTTATTCGAATTTGTGGTCAGGAGAAATTTGAGGTGTCTGCCGAATTTTGAACTCTTGTTGGCAGAGGAGTAATCGGTTGGGAAGCTGAGTAAGGGGGTGTCAAAATTCCTTAGTTGGCTAGGTGGTCATTTTCGGCTAGTGTTGCCTATAGTGCATTTGGTTGAGAGGCAAACCGAAACTTTTTTTCTCTTCTCTTAGCATGTGCCGATTTCTTCCTTGGTGCCTTGTGGTAGCAAAGCGAAAGTCCATAGGTGGTTGTCGATTGCTCCCTTAGGCATTTGGCCGAATCTCCATTTGAGCCATCTCTCATCTTTCATTTCCTTTGTAGCCAAACAGTAACCCCTTTCCCTTCATCTTTTTTTCTTCTCAAGTGCTTGGCCGAATCTTCTTCTTTACCATCTCTCTTTTTTCTTTTTCGTAATTGCTCAAAACCATATCTTTTCTCTTCATTCTCTTTTGTGCCGAATCTTCTTCTTCTTCCTTCCACTTGCCGAATCCTCTCTCTCTCCTTTCACTTTCTTTTCCTTTCTCTTCATTGGGTTGTCTTCAATCAACCATAGCCGAATCTCCCTTCTTCTTCTTGTTTTGTTTTGGCCGAATACCAATCAAGTCTAGATCTTCTTTTGATTTTTCTCCAATTGATTTTTGTAGAGGGTAAGTGTTCTTGGCCGAATTTCTTTATTCCTTTTCTCTTCTCTCTGTCGACTCTCATGAGAGCAAAAGCCAAATTTCGGCATTTGTTGATAAGTAATGCTAATCATCTATAGGGACCAATTTTTTTGAGGATCTTCGGGGTTTTGAAGCAGTAGATCTGAGCCCTCTATTCTCTGACAATCGAATTTGGTAAGTCAGTGGTAAGGATCCATATTAGTTTAGTCTTTCCATTAGATATTTGAAAATCTGAAGGCTATTGAAATGAGTGTTAATGATTGCCAATTATAGGGGAAGGCTCAATCTCACAAACTTTGGGTGGTGGCTAGTATTCAAAGAGCATCAAGGTAAGGTTTGGGGTTCCATGCGTTAACTCTTGAGATTTATTGGTGTGGCCGAATGGCCTTGATACTGATTATGGGTTTGGCCGAATGTAGGATCAAAGAGATTTGGTGTAGTAGATCGGGTCTTCGAGATTTAGTGATTGTGTTAGTAACAGGTGTGTAACGCTTACACACTTTATTAGTATAATATGCCTATTATGTTACTGTTATAGCCAATGAAATCGGTGATTATGCCTTGTGGGTATGAGCTTGGATTCCGGGTAAGTCCCCCTATTATGTGATTTTTGATATACATCATCATGTCACTGTTAAATGTATGCCATGTGTTATTTGCATCACTATATGTTATTTTGCCATGATTGATATGGACATGATGGTGGGATTGTTGAGAGGAGGGGGAAGAGATATTTGGACTGTCACCAGTGGTTTTGACCACACGACGGGTTGGCCCCGTCTTGATATTATATTTTGTGATAAGTCCCAGTGGTTTTGACCACCAGTGGTTTTGACCACATATGAATATTGTGACTCGTCCCAGTGGTTTGGTATTACAGTGGGTTGGCCCTACATGTTGATTACGGGATTGTCATCATTGGTTTTGACCACACGATGGGTTGGCCCCATCACTTGATTTGTGACTTCAATCATCAGTGGTTTTGACCACACCGTTATATATTTGTGACTACGGTCACCAGTGGGTTTCACCACCAGTGGTTTTGACCACATGGGGTAGATAAAGGAGATTGGATGGTTAGGTTATGGGTTGCATGATTTGCATGTTTATTGATAATCTGTATAAGTGCTTGCACTATCGGGTTGGGGATTTATACACTGAGTTTTGGTGACTCACCCCTTTCCTTATATTTTACAGATGAGGCATATATTATGGATTCAGAGCGGGAAGGACTCGAGGTGGCCATGCATGCTCGTTTGGGTTTTGATTTCTTTTAGTTACTATTTCAATTTTATCTATTTACCTAAAGTTGGTTTTGGTTTGTAATAAGGCCGCTAAGTATCATTTTGGGTTTTTATTATTTGCTTTTATCTTGATTATATTATACATATGTTGGATATATGGACTTGTTAAATTAACCGATAAAAAGCAATGTTTCAAAACTATAACTCCTTCGGTTTTCTAAACGTTGCCATCGGGTAACACCACTTATAAGATGATAACAAATGTAACTCATATGTTTTCTAAAACTTGCAACAATAAGCGGATTTTCAAGCATGAGTTTTAAAACAGCCATCGCACGATTTCAAAATCATCTTAAACGAGGATTTCTAAACTTTTCATACGACAAAAGGGTTTTCTAAGAAAATTATCCGATAAACTTTGGTTTAAAAAAGATTTTCACTCCGTAGCATGCCAGATTCGATCGTGGTGTATTGACCGAGTTTGGGGTGTTACAATTTTGTATCAGAGCCAAGTTCAAAAGCTCGACTGTGGGCCCGAGGCCCAAAATGTTTTAAAGTAGTGTTTTAAAAAGTTTTGTGGAAAAGGTACATGGTTTGAACAGCATGGCACCAAGTCTCCGGCACCAATCCATCCAAGTAAGTATCCCTAACCATTGTGTGAATTATATGTGGGGGAAATGGGTGTTTCGGGATCGTAGATTAGTAGATTAAGAGATATTGAACCCTAGGAATAGCTTACTAAAATACAAATTACATAAGACTTAAAGATCCACTAAACAAACTTGTGGGTATGTCGCTAAGTTAAGGGTGTGGTAACCGTTGTGCGCATGTCTAGGATTGGATTCAGAGGGAGATTGGTATTTAAGCATTCCTAGTGACTCACCTCCTCTTCGCCAAATCTTACCTGGTGCGTAGTGACGGTTCACCCTAACTGAGACTACTTATTCACAGGCTAAATTCAATAACTAAAACCCGAAAGGGACTAGCCACCTTGTTTTGTACAACCCTAAAAATTAAACCTCGATTTTAAAATTTCCTATGTACCCCTGAGTTGAAAAAAATGACCAAATACCCCTGGTTTATAAATTACCAAAAAAGCCCTGATTTACTAAATTACCAAAATACCCCTGATTTTTGGACTTTCTGAAATACCTATGATTTGTAAAAGTTTTTGAATTAACCCTGATATATCACTGAAATACCCCGATAGGTTAATTACGGAGATACCCTCGGGTAGTGAAATGACGAGAATACCCTTACACGTGAAATGAGGGTAGAGGACTGGAAATGAAAACTTTGTGATGATCGAAAGAACCACTACCAAATCTCTTTTCAATAAAACTTATTTGTGGGTAATCAGTGGAACAGAAGCTAATTCGTAAAATTTCTTTAAGCAGATAAATCGCGATTATAGACATGAGTACTAGCGGACGTGGTCATAATGTGCGAGGGCACGATAGAGGCAGAATAATCGTATCGGAACCCATTAGGTCTGGTCAAGGGTCTGAGAATGAGATACCACCACTAGCTGCTGGTGTAGAGTATCAAGATCAAACGGGGGAAGATGCGTGTCGCAGGCGATGCTACGAGTGCTGAAAAGAGTGGCTGGAGCAGGTGGAGGTACAGGAGCTTGGAAATCTGTATCTGAGCGACTCCGAACCAATGGAGATGAGGTATTCCGAGGTGTATCTGGAGTGGCACCCAATACGGCTAAGTATTAGTTGGAGGCGACAAAACGAATCATGGACGATTTGGATCTAACGGCTGAGGAGAAACTAAAGGAGTAGGGTCGCTTCTCTGAGATGAGTCATACCAGTGGTGTCTCACGATTCGGGATGGTGCTGCAGCGGATGATCTCACTTGGGATTATTTCAAGGAAGCTTGTCAAAAGAAGTATGTTTGGACCAGTTATATTGATCTTGCAGAGGAAGGCATTTACGAGGTTTGGTTCGAGGAGTAAGTCCGTATCGAAGTACGAGGAAAAATTTTTAAGGTTGAGCCGATATGCTCGGGCATTATAGCTACGGAGCATGAGCGATGTGTCGATTGAGGACAAATTAAGGGATGATTTGAGGTTGCTGATTACTCCATAGTAGGAGAGAGAGTTTGCAGTCTTAGTGGAAAAGGCCAAAGTTACGGAGAAAGTGTCAGTTAGACGGAATCAGGACAAGGGTTGAAATAAGAGGAATTTTAGATCATCTGGGTCTACCGGGAATCAGCAGAAAAGGGTAGATATAGTGGGCCGAATCAAGCTACTAGGCCTACTACTGCTGATACTCAGTGGCCGCCACGATGTGCTCGATGTGGAAAGTCTCACACGGGAGAATGTTGGACTGGAAATAGGGGATGCTTTGAGTGTGGATCGATGGGGCACCGAGTAAGGGATTGTCCACAGAGGTCAACTAGGTTGCAGTTTGGGGATCAGAATCGTACTCAGAACAGGAGGGATGGTCAACAGCCACAGAGGGGCAGTGGTGCTGCTAGGGGAGGTAATGGCTCTGGTAGAGGCCATGGAGCACCGGGCAGAGGTGCAGGTGGTACAGAGGTGAGACATCCTGGATTGGTTTATGCAGCGAGGCGTCGAGAGGAGGTCGACGCACCGGACGTCATAACCGATACGTTCTTAATCTTTGAACTACCTTATAATGCTTTGATAGATGTGGGTTCGATGCACTCATATGTAGCCAATAGCATAGTGGAAGCTATGAACTTGAACTTTGAGATTACTTCAAGGAAGATGACTGTCATAAGCCCTTTAGGTCACTATGTAGAAGTAAGTAAACTATATAGGGATGTACCTTTAGAACTGTAAGTGATCATGTTCTTGGCTGATTTGATGGAACTACAATTTGGGAGTTCGATCTAATTCTCAGTATAGATTGGCTGGTGAAGTACTAGGCTAGTTTGGATTGCGCGGACTAAGCATATAGTATTGAGGACGGTAGAAGGTAGGGAGGTGGTGATGATAGGTAATAGAAGGGATTACTTATCCAATGTGGTCTCTGCACTGAAGGTCGGAAAAAATGGTAAGGAAGGGTTGTGAGGCATTCATGGTGCATGTTTGTGCTTTGGGAGCCAAGGATGCAGCTGTAGAGAGTGTTCGAACCATAGGGGAATTTACGGATGTATTCCCAAAAGAACTTTCGAGTCTGCCTCCGGATCGGGAAGTAGAATTCGGTATAGACCTGTTACCCAGAACTGCGCCAGTGTCTATAGCCTTGTATCGAATGGCACCAAATGAATTGGTGGAGTTGAAGGCCCAAATCTAGGAGTTGTTGGACCGAGGTTTCATTCGACCAAGTATATCCCCTTGGGGAGCACATGCTCTTTGTTAAGAAAAAGACGGCACAATGCGATGTGTATAGACTCATCGCCACCGAATAAGTTGATGATCAAAACAAGTATCTGTTGCCCAGGATTGACGACTTGTTTGATCAACTTATGGGTGCATCAATTTTCTCGAAGATAGATCTCAGGTCGGGGTACCATCAACTTAAAGTGAAGGAGGTCGATGTTCATAAGATGGCATTCCGTACTCGAAGATGGGCATTACGAGTTTCTGGTGATGCCGTTCGGGTTAACCAATGCACCAGCACCATTCATGGACTTGATGAATTGGGTGTTCCAGTAGTACTTGGACCAGTTTGTTGTAGTATTCATAGATGGCATATTGGTGTACTCAAGGACTAAGGAGGATCATGATACGCACTTGCGGGTGGTTCTTCAAATTCTGAGGGAGAAGCAGTTATTTACCAAGTTCAATAAGTGCGAGTTCTGGCTTAGGATGTGACTTTCTTGGGTCACGTAGTGTCCGCTGAAGGGATTAGAGTGGACTCACGCAAGGTTGAGGCGGTGTTGGATTGGAAACTGCCTAGGTCAGTTGCAAAAATTCAGAGTTTTCTAGGTCTGACGTGGTATTATCGGAGATTTGTGGAAGGATTTTCTCTGATCACGGCGTCGTTGACCAAGTTATTAAGGAAAGGAGTTTCATTTGTGTGGTCGGAGAAATAGTAGGAAAGTTTCGACCAGTTGAGGAAGATTCGACTAAGCTTTGGTTCGTATAGCTCGAGGCGTGAAAGGTATTCACATCTCTTGTGATGTGTCACATACTGGCTTGGGATGTGTGCTGATGCAGGAAGGGAAAGTGGTGGCATATGCGTCTTGACAACTGAGACCACATGAGGTTAACTATCCGACACATGATCTGGAGTTGGCGGCAGTGGTGTTCGCCCTGAAAATATAGAGACACTATTTGTACGGAGAAAAGTCGATAGTCTACATGGACCACAAGAGTTTGAAGTATCTTTTGATGTAGAAGGATTTAAATTTGAGACAACAAAGGTGGATTGAGTTGTTGATGGACTACGACTGCTCGATTGAGTACCATCCGGGTAAGGCTAATGTAGTAGCAATGCGTTGAGCCGTAAGGTGGTCATAGACCTGCGAGTGATGTTTGCTCAACTTAGTCTGTATGACGATGGGTGTTTGTTGGTGGAATTACAAGTAAAGCTGATTTGGGTAGAGCAGATTAAGGAGAAACAGTTAGTGGATGAGGGTTTGAATGCTCGGAGGTTGCAAGTACAGAGTAATGGTTTGAAAGGTTACAGTTTGACTCATGATGGAGTGTTGTATTTACAAGGGAGAGCTTGTATGCCGAAGGACGTTGAGTTGAGGCAATGGATGCTTCAGGATGCACATAGCAGCCCATACGCCATGCATCGTGGAGGTAGCAAGATGTACCAAGATTTACGAAAGCAGTTGGTGGCCAGGACTGAAGCGGAAAGTGACTGAGTTTGTGGGTAAGTGTATGACGTGTCAGCAGGTCAAAGATGAACATCAGCTGTCGATAGGTTTACGTCAGCCGGTGAAGATTCCTCAGTGGAAGTGGTAAAGGATTACCATGGACTTTTTCAGTGGGCTACCCCTTACACCTAGTAAGAAGGACTCAGTCTGGGTGATTGTGAACCGTTTGACTAAATCAACTCATTTCATACCAGTGAGGGTTGATTATCTGCTTCAGAAGTTAGCTAAGTTGTATGTCACCGAGATAGTAAGGTTGCATGGTGTGCCAGTGTCAATTATCTCGGATAAGGATCCGAGGTTCACGTCAAGGTTCTGGAGGGCTTTGCATCAAGCTTTGGGAACGAGGTTGGATTTCAGCACAGCTTTTCACCCGTAATCTGATGGACAGTCTAAAAGAGTAATTCAGATTTTAGAGGATATGCTAAGGGGCTGTATTCTAGATTTCAGTGGTAGTTGGGAGGAGTATCTACCATTGGCAGAGTTCGCTTATAACAATAGTTATCACGTGAGTATCCAGATGGCACCATTTGAGGCACTGTATGGACGAAAATGTCGTATTCTTACGTGTTGGACAGAATTGGATGAACGGTAGATATTGGGTCCGGAGTTGGTAGCCAAAATTAAGGATAAGGTTAAGGTGATCCGGGCTCGTCTTAAGGAAGCGTTGGACAGGCTTAAACACAAGGATATAGAGTATGCAGTGGGTGACAAGGTCTTTCTGAAGGTATCGCCCTAGAATAAAGTGTTGAGGTTTGGGCAGAAGGGCAAGCTAAGCCCTAGATTTATTGGGCCGTATACGGTGTTGAAGTGAGTGGGACCGGTAGCTTATCAGCTTGAGTTGCCAGCAGGATTGAGTCAGATTCACGACGTCTTTCATGTGTCCATACTTAGGCGCTATCGATCAGATCCGTCACATGTTGCACCAGTTAAGGAGATAGAGGTGAGCCCAGATTTGACTATGGAGGAGGAACCAGTGCAAATTCTAGATCAAAATGTGAAAGTATTGTGCAAGAAGTTAGTTCCATTAGTGAAGGTATTATGGCGAAATCATGACGTGAAAGAAGCTATATGGGAACCAGAGGATGTGATGCGATAGCAATACCCTCAACTCTTTTGACCAGGTAATTTCGAGGCCAAAATTATTTTTAAGGGGGTAGAACTGTAACATCCTAAAATGGGGTTGTTGTGTTTAAATTGTTTTTGCATGGGTATGGCTTGATTGTGGTAGTAATTAAGGTGTTTTAAGATCTTGGTATAAGCCAAGGGTAGGCCCGAGCTATAGGAAAATTTTTGTTTTTAAGTTTTAGTTAAAGAGAGCTGAAGGAGCTAGGGGTTAAGTGTAATTCGTGGGGAATTTAAGCATAAGAATGGGCTTGGTAAAGTGGCAAGGAGGCGCCACTTAGAGCCTTGAGGGTGACGCCACATGCAGGGAAGGGAGAGCTCGAGTTCGAGCAAACAGAATCCCATTTTCTGCTTTGCATTTTGAAGCCAAGGGGGAGGAGTTATGCTCAAAGACAAACTCATCAGATAATCTTGGAATAAGTCAAATTAATTTGAATTGGTGGCAAGGAGAGAATTTAGGAGTTTGAATAATTCAAACTTATTCGAATTTGTGGTCAGGAGAAATTTGAGGTGTCTGCCGAATTTTAAACTCTTGTTGGCAGAGGAGTAATCGGTTAGGAAGCTGAGTAAGGGGGGTTTCGAAATTCCTTAGTTGGCTAGGTGGTCATTTTCGGCTAGTGTTGGCTATAGTGCATTCAGTTGAGAGGCAAACCGAAACTTTTTTTCTCTTCTCTTAGCATGTGCCAATATCTCTCTTGGTGCCTTGTGGTAGCAAAAGCCAAAAGTCCGTAGGTGGTTGTCGATTTCTCCCTTAGGCATTTCGCCGAATCTCCATTTGAGCCCTCTCTCATCTTTCATTTTCTTTGTAGCCGAACAATAACCCTTTTCCCTTCATCTTTTTCTTCTTCTCAAGTGCTTGGCCGAATCTTCTTCTTTACCATCTCTTATTTTTCTTTTTTATAATTGCTCAAAACCATATCTTTTCTCTTCATTCTCTTTTGTGCCGAATCTTTTTCTTCCTTCCACTTGTCGAATCCTCTCTCTCTCCTTTCACTTTCTTTTCCTTTCTCTTCTTCCACTCTAGCCAAATCCCATTGGGTTGTCTTCAATCAACCATAGCCGAATCTCCCTTCTTCTTCTTGTTTTGTTTTGGCCGAATACCAATCAAGTTTAGATCTTCTTTTGATTTTTCTCCAATCGATTTTGGAAGAGGGTAAGTGTTTTTGGTCGAATTTCTTTATTCCTTTTCTCTTCTCTTTATCGACTCTCATGAGCGCAAAAGCTGAATTTTGGCATTTGTTGATAAGTAATGCTAATCGTCTATAGGGACCAATTTCTTTTAGGATCTCCGGGTTTTGAAGTAGTAGATCTGAGCTTTCTATTCTCTGACAATTGAATTCAGTAAGTCAGGGGTAAGGATCCATGTTAGTTCAGTCTTTCCTTTAGATATTTGAAAATCGAAGGCTATTGAAATGAGTGTTAATGATTGCCAATTGTAGGGGAAGGCTTAATCTCACATACTTTGGGTGGTGGCTAGTATTCAAAGAGCATCAAGGTAAGGTTTGGGGTTCCATGCGTTAACCCTTCGGGATTTGTTGGTGTGGCTGAATGGCCTTGATACTGATTCTGGGTTTAGCCAAATCTAGGATCAAGGAGATTTGGTGCAGTAGATCGGGTCTTCGGGATTTAGTGATTGCGTTAGTAACAGGTGTGTAACGCTTACACACTTTATTAGTATAATATGCCTATTATGTTACTGTTATAGCCAATGAAATCGGTTATTATGCCTTGTGGGTATAAGCTTGGATTCCGGGTAAGTCCCCCTGTTATGTGATTTTTGATATTCATCATCATGTCACTGTTAAATGTATGCCATGTGTTATTTGCATCACTATATGTTATCTTGCCATGATTGATATGGACATGATGGTGGGATTGTTGAGAGGAGGGGGAAGAGATATTTGGACTGTCACCAGTTGTTTTGACCACACGACGGGTTGGCCCCGTCTTGATATTATATTTTTTGACTAAGTCTAGTGGTTTTGACCACATATGAATATTGTGACTCGTCCTAGTGGTTTGGCACCACAGTGGGTTGGCCCTACATGTTGATTATGGGATTGTCATCAGTGGTTTCGACCACACGATGGGTTGGCCCCATCACTTGATTTGTGACTTCGGTCATCAGTGGTTTTGACCACATCGTTATATATTTGTGACTACGGTCACCAGTGGTTTTGACCACCAGTGGTTTTGACCACACAGGGTAGATAAAGGAGATTGGATGATTAGGTTATGGGTTGCATCATTTGCATGTTTACTGATAATCTGTGTAAGTGCTTGCACTATCGGGTTGGGGATTTATACACTGAGTCTTGGTGACTCACCCCTTCCCTTATATTTTGTAGATGAGGTGTAGATTGCGGATACGGAGCCGGAAAGGACTCGAGGCGGCCATGCATGCTCGTTTGGGTTTTGATTTCTTTTAGTTACTATTTCAATTTTATCTATTTACCTAAAGTTGGTTTTGGTTTGTAATAAGGCCACTAAGTATCATTTTGGGTTTTTATTATTTGCTATTATCTTGATTATATTATACATATGTTGGATATATGGACTTGTTAAATTAACCGATAAAAAGTAATGTGTCAAAACTATAAATCCTTCGATTTTCTAAACGTTGCCATCGGGTAACACCACTTATAAGATGATAACAAAGGTAACTCGTATGTTTTCTAAAACTTGCAACAATAAGCGGATTTTCAAGCATGAGTTTTAAAGCAGCCATCACACGATTTCAAAATCATCTTAAATGAGGATTTCTAAACTTTTCATACTACAAAAGGGTTTTCTAAGAAAATTATCCCACAAACTTTGGTTTAAAAAGGAATTTAACTCCGTAGCATTCCAGATTCGGTCGTGGTGTATTGACCGGGTTTGGGGTGTTACATTGGGCCTAGTAGAATTGGGCCCAATGGGCCTTGGGTGTAAGGAGTGTTTAAAATTTTTGAGAATAAGAGAAAGACATTATTTCAAGTTGGACTTATTAGGAAGGCAATTTTGGAAAGTTACAGGGTTTCTAGGAAGTTCCGGGTTCATGTTAGGCTATAGGAAAATTTTAGTGATGAAGCACTTAAAGGGGAGAAGGAAAATGGCGTCAAGCATAAGGGAATGAGTGGTTAACTTGCTAGCACAAAAAGGAGCTAGTAGCAAGGTGGTGAGGCATCACATGAAGGGGCTTAAGGGTTGGAGTTCGAATCCCACCTAGTGCAAATTTTGGGATTTATTTTTATGCTTCTCTTCCAAGTGTCGGCCATGGTGGTAATTAAGGTAAGGAAGACTTTTTAATTTTTGAAAGGAGGCTAAGGAATATGGTAAGGAAGAAGATAAGGGAAGAAGAAGGAACGAATCAAAAGAAAAAGGAAAGAGAAGGGAACATGTTGGCCTATAGTGTGGAAAGTGTTTTAGAAAGATTTTATTTGGTCAATGTTCATCTTTAGGTAAAGATGATACACGGTTTGGGAGGGGGTTTTGGGTAGCCAAATTTTTCATTAGTCATTTGGCAAATTTTGTGCTTGTGAGGCCTACTTTCTTTTAGCATATTGGTGTTTTCTCTTCCTAACTCTTTTCCTTTGTTTCGGCCAAAATTCTCATTGCATTTTTGTTCATCTTATTCCCTTGATGTGCCAAAACTCTCAATCCATCTATACTCATCCTTCCCTTGTTGTTGAAACACCCATTTCATAATGACCATCTTGACCATTTTGATCATTTTCATTTTTGTGTCAACCGAAACTTCCTAACACTTCTTTTTATCTCTTTTTTCTCTTTTCTCTTCATTAGCTGAACCTATAAACACCTAATTTCTTCTTCTTCATTTCTTTTTCTTTCGTGTTGGGCACTCCCTTCTTGACCAAATTGGTAAGTGATTTCATTCCCCTCTTTTCATTTTTATTTTCTTTTTCTTCCTAGCCGAATATGTGTGTCCATCACTAATCGGTATTTCACTTTGTTTCCTTATCATAATATATCTCTCCTACTCTCTTATATCATGTTGTTCTTCTAGTGTAATGTTATAGAGGAAATGATTCTCATAATCTTGTCTCATCCGTAGCCATAAGTCAACCTATAGAAATCAGATTCATCATCGTTAAGGTAAGGAGTTTATTCTTGGATCTTTCAAAATATCTTTACTCATTTATGATGCAAATCAGATCAAGTTTTGACTAAACAGTTATTATAGGGATTTATTGTTCGTTCTTATTCAATCGTTGATCCTTTAGAAATAGAGGTGAGCCAAATCTTATCACTTAAACAACTACTTTTTCTCATAGTAGTGTTCTAACCGAGATTTTTCCTATGGAGGCAAGTGGAACCGTTTTGAAAGAAAAAAATGATTAGAGAACACAAAAGGAGTTGATTTGCTATTCCTATTCCTAAGTTTAAGTGTAGAACAGTATCGGCGGATCGAGATTTCCCATTGGGTTGTGGACCATCATCCGGTGAGAATAAACAAATCGTGGTAGTTCACGATATCGAGAGTGTCGATGATCAAGAGGGTTTAATACTTACCGTAATCAGGTGTGTAATCTCATACCCCTTCCAAATACATGTTTGAAATGGTGTGTAATCTCACACCTCTCTGAATATTTGCATGAAATGTTTTGGGATTCGGTGGAAGATCGAAAAACCGGAAACCAACATCTATGACCACTCGGGCGTGTGTATGTTCGTAGTGGAAACCGTATTTTGCAATGAAACGGTTTTTGGTTAGCAGCAGTGACGTGATTTTGAAAAGTCATGAAAAATATGAGAAAGGGAATTATAAGGTGAATAAGATATAGGATTAAAGCTTATTGTGCTTATTTTTTCATATGAAAGAAACAGAGTGGGAAGAGGAATTTTATATTCTGTGATATTTTAATTTTAGTAAGACTAGTTCTGAATGACTCCGTTGTTCCCTATTCTATCTTGGAAAACTCATTCAAATTTGTACAAAGTGAATTATGAGTTATAATTTATATGTATAGATTCCTTAGTCTAGTTTCAATAGAAATAAGTGGGATCAACATATGAAAACTGTACAATGAGATATTTTAATTTAGGGTAAGAGAGGTCAGAACCGTTGGTCAGTGAAATAGGGGAAACTTTAATGAATAAACTGTACTAAATGGCTAAGTCAAAAATTCTATATGAGTTTTATTTCAAGGAAAATTTACGGATCTAAATTTCGAGTTTCCTAACTCGAGTTATAGTCAATTGAGTTAATATGACGTGGATGGACAGTTTCAATTTTTATGCCCAAATTAGTAGTTAAGTCCGGGGTTGTGAAATTACCAAAATAACCTTAGAGGGTAAATTATCGAAATACCCCTGGGTTGTGAGATTACCGAATTACCCTTAGTGGGTAAAATTATCTAATTACCCTCGATGGGTAAAATTATTGATTTACCGAAATGCCCTTATGGACCAATTTACCGAAATGCCCCTATGGGTCAAATTACCGAAATGCCCCTATGGGCCGATTTACCAAAATGTCCCTATGGGCTGATTTGTTAAAATGCCTTAGTGGGCCAAATTATTATATTGCTTTACTGGGCCAATTCATTAAAAGTATTCAATAGATTAATGGTTGTTATTTATATGTGGATATTTTATGTTATTATGCATGTTACATCTCTACATATTGCATGGGATGGGAAAATTGAATGAAGAGAAGTGTAGCCTGGTGGCATTGCCACAAATTCTGATAATGGCTATGTGCCAACCAAAATATGGCTTTGTGCCATCGTGATTATGGCTTTGTGCTAAACGTATTTACCCAAGGCTGTGTGCCGATTATATTACAATATATGATACTCTGGTGGTTCAGCCACAAAAATATTATAAATGGCAACTTGACTGCAAATTGGAGAGACTGGCGGGGTGGGTTGACTTGATCCCCACAAGAGAGATTGGCTGATTGGGGGAGAGATTGGCTGGATTGGGTTAGGTTGCATTACATTATCTGCATTATCATGATTATAGGGCTAAGGCCTAGTTTGTATAAATATGGGTTTCGACCCAAGTATTTTTGTATGGGTTTTGGCCTAGTTAATGACCAGTAAGGGGATTATACACTAAGTTCTTGTAACTCACTCTTTTTACCTAATCCTTTTAGGTAACGCTCAGTGATGTGGATTTGGGCCATGGATGACTCGATGGAGGCCATACTTTAGAAATGGTGTTTTTGAACTTTAGTTTTCTATTTCCGTTCACTTTATTACTTTTACTATTTTGGGTTTTTATGTTGTAATAAGGCCTCTAGAATATTTTATTTTTGCTTTATGTTTAACATACTTATTATTTTGCTTGAATTGTTTTAAATGGGAATTTTCTAAAAACTTAAATAAAGGTTTTTCTAAAATAGATTGACAAATGGATTTCATAACAAACTTTTACAAATATTTTAACTCGAAATTCTCTTTCAAATTACCAAAATATTTTCAAAAGTCATGGTTTTAAAATATCACTAGTTTAATTATCGATTCTTCAATTAATCTTTCAAGATTATTAGTATTTTTATTGAGTATTTCTAAATTAAATTTTTTTTACTAAACAATAGCCTCTTTAGTAAGAAACATGAGTTCATTAAATCACTTTCTTTATGTGACATGCCAGATCTGGTCATACCGCATGGGTCGGGTTTAAGGTGTTACAGTAAATATCTTCGTCCACATCTTGACGAACCCATTGAAATTGTGTACTAGTACTAGGGATATTTTCATTTAAGTTTTGTTTTGGAAAAGGCAAAGTTTCTGATCTTTTGACTATATCATCTCTACTTCCATTGCACATGTCAACAAGTCTCTAGGGGTGTTCCCGAGTACAACGTACCAACCCTCACCAGTTGGATATTTTGGGTAACAACATTTTTTCACTTGAGAAGAAATCAGTTGGATATTTTGGGTAAAAATATTTTTTCACTTGAGAAGAAAATACATACGGCTCATCCATCAATTGTTCTCCAGTGTGAATCAATCGAGAGAAATTCACCATTGTAAAACCATATTGATCATTTTTAATTCCGCGAGCCGTATTCACATCAGCCCAATCACCTTGAAATAAGACAGCTTTCCATCTCCCACAATAATCCAACTCAATTATGTCAGTAAGAAGTCCGTAATACTCCACATTCCCCTCGACAGGATTACTATCCCTAGCACTAGCATAACTTGTAATTGAAGAATTAACAACAATTCCACAATTTTGGGTTCTCCTCAATCTCTCATGATACTTTGTATGAAATCTAAATCCATTGAATAGGAAGACACTATATCTTTTCACTATTCTATTTGGACCTTGGGAAAGCCATTTAACTTTGTCATTTACTTTATTTCGACTCCAAACCTATTGGACCGAAAGTAAATTGAGTAATTATAAGTGTTTATGAGAAAACATTATTAATTGTCAATGAAAACTTCAATTACATACCGTTTGGCTTAACAATTCATGAAATGATTCTGTGAACAACTTATTAATTTCTCATTGTTGTAATCTTCGGACCGTGAATGAGCTCTCAATATTTGTTTGTACTCACTACATTACAAAAAGGTTTACTTTGTTAGAAGACAAACAAATTATAATTGATGAATATTTATCAAACTCTAGAACTTACTTGCACAATGGTTCCATTGAATCGTGATGAAAAAGAACATATCGATGTGCTTGGGCCCACGATCTATCATCTAATTCTGCAATCTCAACTTTGCCGACTGGTTCTCCAAAACTTTGAAATAAATAAGTTTCGGCCAAGTTATGATCTGTGAGCCCAACATTTCTACTTGGTCTGTTCATTCTTCTTTCAACATCTTCCAAATACCTTGAACAAAAATTCATACATTTCTCTGCCAAGTAGCCTTAAGTAATTGATCCTTCTAGATAACGCTTACTGTGGCAGTAAGACTTCAATTTCGATAGGAACCTAAATACGATGTACAACATTATCAAAAGTTGCAACTAAAGGCATTGAGGTGAATGAAGGAATAATTTAAAAATAAATTAAGACCTTTCTTTGGGATACATCCATCGATAGAAAACGGGTCCACCAAGTATTGCTTCACGAGGGAGATGAACTAACAAGTGCACCATAATAGCGAAGAAGGAAGGCGGGAAGATTTTCTCTAGATTGCATAAAGTCAATGCAGCTCGATCTTGTAGTGTCTCAAGTTCTTGAACATCCAAAACTTTGCCACAAATGCCTTTCATTATATTGGATAGTTCAATTACACAAGACGTCACCTTTTTCGACATACAACACCGCATAGCAACTGGCAGTAAGTCTTGATCAAGATGTGATAGTCATGTGATTTTAAGGCATATAGTCTTCGAACTTTAAGACTCACACGTCGAGATATATTTGATGCATACGCATCCGGGACCTTTATATCCTTTAACACCATACAGAACACTTCTTTCTCTGTCTTTGACATTGAAAAAATAGCAGGCGGCAACTGATATTTCCTATTCGAAAGTGCTTAGGGATGAAGCTCACTCTGAATTCCCATGTGGACTAAATCAAGTCGACTCTAAATATTGTCTTTTGATTTTCCATCGACATTTAAAATAGTCCAAATGATGTTCTCACAGACAATTTTCTCAATATGCATGACATCAAGATTATGTCATAAAATGTGATGCTCCCAATAAGACAACTCAAAAAAAAAATACTTCTTTTTTTCCACAAGTCTGCCTCATTAAGATCATCCTCTTCATTAGATTCATCCCTTGATCTTCTATTTCTTTGCGTGTTGGGCGGTTGATTCATCTTCCCATAAATGAAATTCATATATTTCAACATGAACAAGATTTCAGATCCACCGGTCTATGAAGGAGCTTCTCTGAACTCTTTAGTACCGTCAAACTGAGTACTTTGAAATCTTAATCTATGATTTTTCGGTAACCACTGGTGATGCCCCATGTAAGAGAACTTCTTCCTATTATATAAACTTTGCGAACAAGTTTGCGCAGCATAACAAGGACAAGCATAACGTCTCTTGGTACTCCAACCAGATAAATTAGCATAAGCCGGGAAGTCATTAATAGTCCACATCAAAGCTACATGTAAATTAAAGTTCTCCTTTCTCAGTACATCGTATGTCTCAACACCAACCCATAATTGTTTTAACTCTTCAATAAGTGGCTGCAAATATATGTCAATATCATTCTCGGGACCTTTCTCTCCAGGGATAATCATAGATAAGATAAAGGATGATTTTTTCATGCAAACCCATGAAGGCAAATTGTAAGGAACAAGCACTACAGGCCAAGTACTATACGCAGTGCTCATGATTTTGTAAGGGTAAAATCCATCAGATGCTAGCCCAAGCCTCACACTCCGAGGATCGCTTGCAAAGTTTGGAAATTTTGAGTCAAATGATTTCCAAGCTAAAGAATTTGCAGGATGCCTTAACAATCCATCATCGGTTCGTCCATCCTGGTGCCATGTCATTGACTCGGCTGTCTTTGACGACATGAAAAGCCTTTGAGGCCTTGGTATTAGCGAAAAATACCACAAAATCTTAACTGGCTGCTTCCTTGAATGTGCATAATTTTCATCCTCGTTATCATCTTATGTATTTCTATTCATCCAATGGGATTGACCGCATACATGACAGCACTATTGGTTTTCTGGTCGCCCCAATACAACATGCAGTCATTTGGGCAACTTCACGATAATGCCAATTGATATTGCAACCCTTCTTACACGGGCAAAGAATCATATTCTCTTGGCTTGCATTTTAAAATGCAAAATTTAGAGAAGTTTCTACTCCATTTCGATAGCCGCTGCTTACCCTTGACAAATTCATCCAAGTCCTATCCATTTCGTAGTTGTTGAAGTCTAAAGTTGACAATAAATTACACAGGTGAGGTATGTAAATTATGTAAGTTATGTAAATTATGTAAGTTATGAAGTTTGATCTTAAAATTATGTAAGTTTTGAAATTTGATCTTAAAATTATGTAAGTTATGTATTATGTAAGTTATGAAATTTATGAAAGTTATGAAATTTGATCTTTAAACTATATGCTTTTAAGGAAACTATTACATTAAACTACTTGTATTATGTAAGTTATGTGAGTTATGTAAGTTATGTATGTTATGTGAGTTATGTCAATTATGTAAGTTATTTAAATAATGATCATTATTATTATATTGATAACAAAATATTTATAAGTTTGAAAAACATTTAAAATATTAAATATTAAAATCAAACATTATTAATATAAAAAATTAGTAATTTGATTTTTATATTAAAATATATTTAAATAACGAAGATAAGGTAATTAATACCCAAACCAAAATAAATTATCGAGTAAAAATAAATTTTCTATTATCATTTTAAAATTTTATTTAATAAAAAGTGTTTAAAATTATAATAATAAATTATTATCAAATTAAAATTATTAAAATTTTCAATACTAAAATTTGAAATATTCACTATATCAAACATCGTTAAACCAAAATAAATTACATAAAAGTTGATGATGCTGCATATGCTGACAATAAAAATAAAAGAAAAAGAAAACAGTAAGTCCAAAATAAAATAGGAGTAGAAAATGCGGTAAAATGAATCGTGCATGGAAAATTGTAAACCCAACATCACACATAAAAAGCAAATTAAATACACGATAAATTTTTGTATAATCAATCTGAAGAAGAAAAATAAGTAAATAATTAAAATAACTTATGATTGTTTATAACATCAATAATTAGTAATGAAGAGATACCCCGTACAATTTTTAGTAATTTTTACAAGTTTTATTAATTCTCTTTCTAATTTTATAAAGTTTTTAAATTATTTAAAAATTTAATTTTTATATTAAAATATATTTAAATAATAAAATAAAAGTTTTAGCAGATAGTAAATTACCATAAGTGTTCAATTAAATGATGATGATGATGATATGCTTGATTTATCAAGTGAATGTGACTGCAATTTTGTATTGACAGATATAGGTGTGGAGTTCACAGTTATGCTAGTAGGCTTGAATGCTTCAAATGCAACACACCAAGGGATTTTGGTAAGAAAAATCTTGGTATACCAATTATAACACCCCAAACCCAGCCCAAACACCATGACCGGATCTGGCATGCCACTAAGAAGAATTAGTAAAAACATGTAGCATTTTTGGAAAATATTTTCCTAAAATTTAACCTTTTATTCGGGAAAAATTTAATAGGTTGATAATTTAGATAAGCTATAAATTCTATGAGATATTTTTATGAATTAAAATCCGAAACTTAAATACATACTTTAGAAAAAAAAAATGTAAACTTAAAATGTCTTATAATAATAATAAAAGCCCAAAATTAAAACTGAACCGAAATATAAAGCTAATAGCCCGTGGCCTTATTACGTTGAAATTTAAAACCCATTAAATAAAGATATAAAATAATAAACTAAAGTCTTTTGCAGAATCCAAATGTTCTTTTGCATGGCCACCTTGCGCTCCTCTCCAACCCGGTCCGATGCACTAGGTGCTACCTGAAAAAAATATTAAATAATAGGTTGAGTCGCGAGACTCAGTGTGCAACCCTCATGCACCATTAGACTTGGGCCTTAGCCCCACGAGCGAATAACAATAATATATATATATATATATATATATAACAAAAATTATGCAAGCCCAACCCAAATCCTAGGTTTCCATCCGCTATACGCCCCATACCGACCTTTCACACCGCTAGATTTCTACAATCAACCCACACCGCATGCACGCCTTGATGGCGATCGTCTTGCTCATCATCGATCATGGTCGTAGCCACTACAATGAGATCACAATAAAGCCACTACAAAATATCACGGTAAGGAACCGCTACAACAGATCACAGTAAAAACCGCTACAACATATAACTTCCTCCTTTCATCAAACCCAACCCATGCAATCACATAAAATCAATAATCTTGTATCATTTAATCAAGACATTCACTAACATGGTGATTTGCCTTTACCGTCTTTGGGTTTCCGTCATCATGCTGGGATTTCCGCATATATCAAAACATATAAGACTTATAATCATATATTAATCAAACAGATCTAGATGGTGTGGAGAATTACACACCTGATATCGCAAAATCCAGTATTCTTAGTCGATGTCCTTGCTATCCGGATCTATTATCCTCAATCTATAGTCTTGCTCAAAAGCTGAAAAATACACAAAGATTTAGCCCCTTCAATAATCGGCCAAGGTTAAATAAGTCCCAAATCACACGTTTAAACTAATAGATCTCTTACCTTGGAATCCCGAAAATAATCACAACTCAAAGGTTACCGAATCCTTAACTTTAAAGATCTAGGCGTTGGACTCCTCTTCAGATCCCAAAATACCAAAAAATAAGAAAAACCTTTGATTAGTCACTTGAATAGCTATTCGGCTAGAGACTTTGAAAAGCCGGGGAAATATTGGAAACTCAAAATCGACACTTACCTTAGCATAGGAGATTCAGCTAGCACTAAGAAAAGGATTCGACAATGCCAATAAAAGATTTAAATGCTGGAAGTATAGAACTAATTCTCAAATAAGATGAATAAAAGAGAAGACTATGGATGCTTCAGCTTTTTAGAGAAATCGGCACAAGGAGGAAAAAGTGGAGAAGAGTTTCAACTTTTGAAGAAATTGGAGAAAAGAAATTAGAGAGGGAGAAGCTAGGGAAATTCGGCATAATGGAAGAGGAATTTAGGGTTTTCAATGTCAGAATTAAGGAGCTAGCCCCTCCTATTCATAGATATTTCAACACCTACTGCTAAAAACCGAAAACGCCCTTAAATTCAAGCTAAAAGAGAGGGGAAATTCGGCACCCTCTTTACCATGCAGTAGCTGAATTTTACACTCCTCTAGGTGGTGGATTTTTGGCCAACACTTCCTTTGATGATAAGCTCCTAACTTTTCTCCTTTTTATCTATGATATTAATACTTATAAAATCCACATAATATCTCCTATTTTCAAGCCTTGTACTCGTCCACCTCATTAAACCTAATTGCCAAAATTTAACTCACTTAAATTAAAAGATTTGGGCTTCATTAAACTTAAATTTTGGGCCCCTAAATCCCTTGTGTGTGGCGTCACTTCTAATTCCCTTACAGTGCCACTTATTGTTGGGCCATAAGCCCATGTTGGCATTTTAAACATAACTACCACCTTTTAACTCTATAATGCCCATTCTAATAATTTAACCAAGGCCTTTTCCTAACCCTGAGCCCAATTTGGACCCCTATCACTTAAATTAACTCATTACACTTATTCACCCATTAAACGCATATGCCCAAAAATTTAGGGTGTTACACCCATTACACCATTGATCTTATCATAGCATAGAAAAATGACATTTTTTTCCTTCTATTTTCAGGTGGTGCTTAGGAAATTCAAGAAGAACATGGTATGCAATGTCGTAAACTTTCCATCATCAGTTTCTATTTTGGAATCAAATAACAGATAGATAGATAGATAGATAGATAGATAGATTAACCAAAGGTGAAGGCCTTTTTTACCAAAATTAAAATTAAGATAGCTGAAATTTAGAAATAAAGATCAAAATAAAGATTCATCATACATGGCATTGTTATATCTAGGGAGTATCCATTATATCTTACAGTGAGATATAAGGCAACCCATTAGGTTTCCAGACTATATACTTTGAATCTTTTTTTTTTTTTGGACAGCAATATAATAAACAACCTATATACCAGATAAAACAATATAATAAACAACAATTTGGACAGTAATTTATTCATATAAGATTCATCATACATGACATTTTATACCTAGGGAGGATCCATTATATCTTACAGTGAGGTATTAGGCAACCCATTAGGTTTCCAGCCTATATACTTTGAATTTTTTTTTTTTTTGGACATCAATATAATAAACAACCTATATACCAGTTGAAACAATATAATAAACAACAATTTGGATAGCAATTTTTCCAAAATCATCATGATATAACTGTTATTGATCAGAATTTTAAACTAAAACGTACCTTAATAATTTCAAAAAGCTGGTCTACTCCACTCTCTCCAAGAAATAGAGGCTGCAGTCACCAATAATTTGTTTTAACATAAATAACATGCGTATTTGATTTACAACTATACTCATATTTATGATATAAAAAAGGTAGAACTATCTAAACAGTGAAAACTTACCAACAAACTAACAGAGAACAATCTGCAGAAGAAACTAAGGTCGAACAATTTGCAGATGAAAGTAGGGTAGAACAATCTGCAGAATAAATATGGCCATTTCATTTCCAAATTAGCATCGAACATAAGATTAGCACCAAATATTATTAATTCATGTGAACCAAATATAAAAACTTTATCAATATCACTATCAGATATTAATTCGAAGATTAAATGGCAGTTTCAGTTGAACCACAAGTTGTAGGAGGAGTAAGAAGCAGTAAATGATTAAATGCAGTAGAGGGCTACCGACAATTCCACATGTCAGAATATATACAAGAATAAAAATAATATAGAAGATCTAGAGGAGTAAAAATATTATTTAATTTTTAGTTTTCACAGGTTCCCTACAAATCAAAGTATAAGATCTATAGGAATGAGTTCAGATTTGAACTAAAAATTTGTTCTGCCAAAGGGAAAGGAGTATCTTAGGTCCCTTTTTTGCATGCAAAGTCCATTCATTTTTAGTCAAAAACAAAGTAAATAATACTATTCTTGGATCATGCATTAATCAAAACCCTTAAAAGAAAAAAAATAAAGTAAAAGCAAAACACTTTTTATCTGTAAAGGTTAAAAAAAAAGACCAAATAAGAATCAAATCTCATTCTCATTAAATAAAATAATGACAAACTCATACCTTTTTGGCTTTTCCTTTGTTTTGATGATAGTGTTTCTTCGGGCCTTTGTCTATAAATTTTTTAATTATATCGCCTTTTTCTCTGTTAATAATTCAAGTAATTCAAATAATGTTCTAAACAACATAACAACAAGCAAATTACAAGGTCAAGAAAATAAAAGACGGACAATATTGATAAGATTATACAAGCTTCCTTGCATAACAACAGTCTTAAAAACATAAATACTAATGGGACTAAAATAACATAAATTAACACTTAGCTTAGATGGGATTAAAGAAGAAAACTTCAAAGAGTTGAACAGTAAACATTAAAAAAATGTGAATTCTGATAGACTCAAACATCAAAGTAGCTTTTCGATTTATATTTTTACTAAAAAGTTGTAGAACAAAATGCAAAATGCTGCTCCTTTTATAACTTTGTTTTCCCTCTTCACAAACAAATGGTATCAAGCATATTTTTTGTTTGAATAACATGCGTGACTTGCAGAAATCTTTACTCTTGTTTATAAATACAGAAAAAAGAGCCATCCTTTACTTTTGGGGGATTTGGACAAAATGAATGAGAATATGGATTGAAATTACCATGAAAACAAACATGATTAATATATTCTCTCTAATTGTTGCACCAATAAGAAGAGAGTAGGCTAAAGTAACAATAATATTGGAAGACAAAAAAAGGAATGGGTTTTGGACCAGATTGTGGAGCTTGATGTAGTCCCAAATGTAACATCCTGAATTAATGGGTCTATGCGTTTAATGTGTGGTTCTGTGTAATGTGTTAATTAGAGTGTTAGGGGTCCAGATTGGGCTCAGGATAGCGCTGAGGCCTTGGTTATATTTTCTTTTTGGACACTCTAGTGGAAAGCCTGATAGGTTAGGGCTTAAAAGAGGTTATCTATGTTTTAAAATACAAAATGGGCTTGTGGCCCAGTGGCAAAGTGGCACCACTTAGAGAGAGCAGAGAAGTGGCGTCAGCCGAGGAGGCCCAAATTCAAGTTGCATAAAGCCCAATTCTTTTTAATTTAATCAAGTTAATTTTGGAAATGAGATAGGTAGAGGGGGACGGCAATGATGCTTGAAATTAGGAATTTTTAATAATGATAATGTGCTGATAAAGGAAGGAAGAGGTGGTGTTATCCATGACACTGAGAATGAGTGGCAGATAAAGATAAGGGAGGAAATTTAGGATTTATCTGCTGGTCACAGTGGTGGCTGAAATTCCAACACTGAGTGCAAAGGGGGAAAACGGCTAGATAGGGCTAAGGGGGTGCCGAATTCTCATTATTTTCCTGAACCATAGCTTTTTTTTTTCTTTCACTTCTTCTTTTCTCCTCCAAATTTTGGCAACTAAGGGTTCTTCTTCTCCTTTTCTGCCTAAACCGAAAACTCCTAACTCTACTTTCCTCTCAACTTTTATACCATAGTCGATTGATATTGAAAAGCCGAAGCCTCTAATCTTAATCTGTCATCTCCACTTTTATGCAAAAGCTAAAATTCCATTGTTTTCTCTACTTTCATCTCCATAGCCGAATACCCTTGCCTATTCTTTTCTCTTTGACGATTTCTTCATCAAATCTGAATCTTTATAGATCTCTTGAGATCATCTTTTCTTTCGGATCTTCTTAAAAGCCAAAATTCCCTAAGAGTTGCCGAATTCTCTATGTTAAGGTAAGTGCCAATTCCTTCTGTTCCTTTTTCTTCTCTTCCGATTTTTGAGACCATAGTCGAATGGCTAGTTGGTTGTTAGGCCATCTTTAGTTTGACATTTTCACTAATCTCGTGTTCTTTTTGGACGGTATTTCAGGATTTGAAGGAGATCTAATCGCCTAGGTTTCTAAGCCAGAAATCATTAGACTTCGAACCACATTACTTTTTCAGGATTTCAAGGTAAGGGTTTCAATTCTTCAATCGATTTCTTTTCCTTATTGTGCCTTAACCTAATGCCTCGTTAAGCAATCATTATAGTATCCTCTAACTAAGGTCATTCATGGACTCGAATGTCAGTAAATCGAAGGAAGGGATTGGATCTGTAGTCCCAGCCCCAAAGTTCAAGAAACGCGCAGTGTCAGCAGTACGGGATTGGCCGCCAGGTTGTGGGCCATTTTCAGAACAAAACTTTAGACTGTTAGCAGTCGTAGTGGCTACTGATAGTGTTGACTTAGACAGTATCGCCTTGTCAGTAATCAGGTGTGCAGATCTCTATCACACTAGTCAATTTGTATTGTATGTATGTTATGGGCTAAAAGCCAAAAAATGAGGCTGTATGAACAGTGGTGTTACCCAAAAAGGGTAGGCAAGGGATGCTAGGTACGTAATCATAGAAACTTCTCTATGTGTATCGAAGTATGTGAAAGTATGTGATCTATTTAGGTAGCTTAATGTTATGATTCTTGGATGTATGTATGCATGGGATGGGATTGATATGATGAAGGGAAGCAGGTCACATAGCGATCGGTGGCTTTGCCACATAGGTCACATAGTGATCAGTCTTTATGATAGGCAACACAGCTATCGATATATTATTAAGGTCACATAACGATCGGTGGCTTTGCCACATAGGTCACATAGTGATTGGTCTTTATGACAGGCAGCAGAGCTATCGATATGGTGTGTAGTGGATGGAGGGTTGATTGTAGAAATCCCCACGGTGTGATGGTTGGTACAGGGGTGTGTAGAGGATGGACTTCTAGGTTTGGGATGGGCCATGTTGCATGAAAATAATCTGTTGCCATTGTGCATGGGCCAAGGACCATAATGTGTTTGTGGGCCTCAAGGCTTTTATGTGTTTTTGGGATTTGCACACTGAGTCTTGGTGACTCACCCCTTTTATTTTTCCCAACTTTTTAGATGAGCAGTAGGTTATGGACATGGGAGCCGAGGTAGACTTGAGGGGCCATCAAGTCTTTTATTTTCATAGACCGTTTTTAGTTTTTCATTGAGTTTTAATTTTGGGATTATTTTTGTAATAAGGCCTCCATAACTTAGGTTATCGATCTATAATTTTTTTTATGTTACAATTTATAAGCTTATGTTTTCAAAGTCTTAATTCTAAGTAAAATGAAAATAGGCTTTTCATGTAACACCCCAAACCCGGCCTATGCATTAAGCCCGGATTTTGGCATGCCACACAAATTTAACGAACATTCAAAACATTTAACAATGTAGAAATCAAACTTCAAAACGATTAAGAACATTACTTTATCGAAAAATTGAGGTTTATTTGAAATGCTTGTTTAAAAACACAAGAGTTTGTCGTTTGATATATAACAAGTAGTAATTGATAAAAACTTTAGATTTATTTAATTGGAATATTTCATCAAAAAGTTTTAAAAGAATTTCCTAAGTTTCTAGTTAAGAAAAACTTTTGTTTTTATAAGAAAGTTATAGAAAATCATTTATGAAAAACTAAACCAATCCGACTTAATAAAACTAAAACATAAATAATCCATCCACATAATAAAACCCATATTTAAAAAGGCCTTATCACATCGCCAATAAAAAAATGTACTTAAAAATTATAAAAGAAGTCTTAAAGTTTTATGAACCACCATTTGTAGTATAGCCACCCCACGAAGTCATCTCCGAACCAAGTCTCCATCAATTGTTATTACCTAAGAGGGGTAAAAAAAATGGGGTGAGTTACTTAGAACTCATTGTGCAACTCACTTACCATAGTCCACTGGGCCAAGACCATTTATACATTTTTTTTTGCGCATAAGCCCATTTCAAAAATATAATAATTTAGTATTTAAAAATAATAATGCAAATGATATGCAATTCCCAAAACCAAACCTAGATTTCCATCCGCTACACACCCCCGTACCCAACCAACACACCTGTACGGAGCTTTAGTCACCCACCCCGCCAACACACCGAATTAGGCTTTAAGCCCAATATCATATTTGTGGCAACGGCCATTTAAATAATTGTGGTAAAACCACTGATCTAGATTTCGGGCAACAGCCATTGTGACAGAGTCACCTATCTAGATTTCTGGCATTAAGCCTTTCTTCTCTTCATCATTGATCCCAACCCATGCAATCATGTTTATGCATTTCAAAATATTTATAAGGAAAACCATATTATAGTTTATGAATTTTTGGCCCATTAAAACACATATCGCATGTAGCCCATTTATCAATTATCACAACTGATCCAATTATTAAATTTCATTTATGGCCCAAATTTATCAAATATCAAATATGTGGCCCAAATTTACCAAATATCACATATGGCCCATAATTGTCAAAAATCACATATAAGGCCTAAATTTACCAAATCTCACATATGGCCCATAATCGCCAAATATCACATATAAGGCCCAAATTTACCACATCTCACATATGGCCCAAATTTACCAAATTGCACATATATGGCCCAAATTTGCCAAATATCACATATATGGCCCAAATTTACCAAATTTCACATATATGGCCCAAATTTGCCAAATATCACATATATGGCCCAAATTTATCAAATATTATCATTTTAGCCATTAAGGGTGATTTCAAAATTTTCACGATCCTAATACTGATTTTACGATCTTAACACTAAAGTGTCAATAATACCATATTCTCCGATTTGTCCAACTTTGTGATTTTTAATCCAACTTTAATCGTTGTATAGTCATCCAACCCATGAGATATAGTGTGAGATTACACACCTGATTATGGTGAGAACTACACTCTCCCGCTCGTCGATATCTAAACACACATTATAAAGGATTAGAACACTAAAATTTAATATTAATCTATTCTAACATTGAGCGATCTAAATCTTACCCTCGAAATCTCGAATAACCACTATTTACGATTTCTCTCAGATCAAAGGTTCAGTACCACGAGTAAACAATGGTTCGGGAGTACGTACGACTTCGAATAATTGATTTTTGTCGGATGAAGGTCCACAACCCGGTGGAAAATCTCAGATTCCCGAAATAGTCCTTCTCTTAAACTTAGGGGGTTTAATAGAACCACCCCTCTTCTGAGTACTATTCACTGCCCTTTTCATCCCTATTTTGATTGTCTTCGAAGACAAAGAAACATTTCCTAACAACATTTCGACAACTCTTAAGACTAAAAACTTAAAGAGTGAAATCGGCTTACCTTAATATTCTAAAAAATCTCAAGAGAATCCTTTGTACGTTATTATCAAATCTTAAATGATCTTTAAGATTTCACCAAGAAAATGAAGATTCGACCCTTCCACTATTTCACGATGATCCAAGATTTGAATAAAAGAAAAAGAATGATTTAAGAATAGATGCTTATAGAGAATAGGAGATTCGGCTATGCAAAAACAAAAGGAGAGAAAGAATTGATCCGGCTATGAAGGTAGTCTATCATTCGGCTAAGAAGAAAAGAAAGTGTTGGAAGTATGTTGAAAAAAAAATCAAAATGTTGAAAGGAAGAAATGAGGATGAGAGAGTTATGATTAAATTTTCAAAATAAGGAAAACAAGAAATGAGAGTTTGAGCAATAGTGCATTCGGCCAAAAGAGAGAGAGGAGATGAAAATGTTTTGTTTTTGATGTTTTAGGCACTAAATGGAAACACCAAATGAGCTACTAGAGTGATTAACAAATAAATGATCAAATGGTCAAAAGAATAACTAAAAGAAAACAAGGCAAAGATGGTTTTTCTCCTATCACAAGAACATTCGGCCAAGAGGAAAGATGAGAGAAAAAGTTTTGATTTTGGGAGAGCAAAAGATCAAAATGAAAAATTCTCCCAAGCTATTAACTTTTCCAAGACTTACCACAAAATTTTGGCTCCCTCTTTAGTCCACAAAACTGTCCATGTTCATGGACAATTAGCCATTAAAGCTTTCCAAAGCAGCCCTTGTTTTAAGCCTTATGTCCCCTTACATGCCTTTTCCATATGATTCCTTTCCTAAGTTATCACTTGCCTTTTCCCATGATCTTTTGTCATAAAAAAAAATAATCCACCTCATCAATCCTTATCCATGACCGACACTTGCTTAAGGAAAAGCAAAAGTAAAACTTCAAGTTGCATGCTAGGAGATTCGAACCTCTCCCCTCAAACAAACATACATGCGCCAACACCACCTTGTTACTAGCTCATCTTATGCTAATTTTTAACACCTAATTTTACTTAAACCTCAAGGTCACTTGATCCACTTCAATTCAATACTCCTTACTAAAATTTATTCTAATTTGAATAGTTCACAAGTCTTCTCAAGACTATACTAAACATGAAAAATTTTACTATACACAAGTTAAGCACTAAAACATGCATCAATTCCATACTCAAATTTTTAGGATGTTACAACTCTACCCTCCTTAAAGAAAATTTCGTCCTTGAAATTTATCTGGCTAAAAAGATGAGGATATTGTTGTCGAATTGCATCCCCAGGCTCCCAAGTAGCTTCGTCCACTCCGTGATTACGCCATAAAACATTGACCAACGGTACAGTCTTGTTTCTTAACACTTTAACATCTCTGTCTAAGATTCTCACTGGTTTCTCCTTGAAAGACAAATCTGGCCTTAATTCCACTTCTTCTACCAGTACTATGTGCGATGGATCCGATCTATAACGTCTCAGCGTAGAAACATGGAAAACACTATGAATCTGACTTAATTTCGAAGGTAAATCAAGTTGATAGGCCACTAGTCCTACACGCTTCAACACACGGTACGGTCCAATGAACCTAGGGCTCAACTTGCCTTTCCTTCCGAATCTGAAAATCTTTTTTGACGGTGAAACTTTCAAAAGACCTGATCTCCCACCGCAAACTCGATATCTTTACGCTTCAGATTCGTGTATGACTTTTGCCTATCCGAGGCTTCCTTTAACCGCGCTTGAATAACTTTTACTTTTTCTTCCGTCTCCGATATCAATTCAGGACCCAAAAGTTATCGTTCCCCTAATTCAGTCCAACAAGTAGGAGTACAACACCTACGACCATATAACGCTTCACAGGGTGCCATCTGAATGCTAGACTGATAGCTATTGTTATACGTAAACTCTGCCAACGGTAGAAAATCCTCCCAACTACCTCTGAAGTCGATCACACAACCTCTTAACATGTCTTCCAAAATTTGGATTACTCTTTCCGACTGACCATCTGACTGAGGGTGAAAAACTGTACTGAAGTTTAACTTTGTACCCAGGGCCTCATGCAAAACTTTCCAAATGTAAACCGAGGATCCCTGTCCGATATGATAGACATTGGTACCCCATGCAACCTCACAATTTCAGATACATACAGTTTAGCCAACTTCTTCAACGAGTAATCCGTACGAACTGGTAGAAAATAAGTAGTCTTCATTAATCGATCTACTACCACCCAGACAAAATCTTTCTTAGTAGGTGTTAAGGGTAACCCACTAACAAAATCCATCGTTATCCGCTCCCATTTCCATAATGGAATCTTTACTGGTTGCAACAATCGACGGTAATTGATGTTCGCTTTACTTGTTGACAAGTCAAACACTTTCCCACAAAATCGAAACTTCGCTTTAACTTTGGCCACCAATCATTTCACGGAGATCCCGATACATCTTATTTCCTCCGGGGTGCATAGCATAAGGGCTACTATGCGCCTCTAGAAGAATCATTTGCCTCAAATCCGAGTCCTCGGGCATACAAACCCTTCCAGGAAAACACAGTACACCATCTTTGTTCAAACCAAAATCTCCTATTACACCACTTTCAGCTTGTTGTATTGAAGGACCCAACTTTTCATCGGATAATTGCTTTTCCATAATTTGTTCCAACCACAGAGGCTTCACCTGAAGTTTCGCTAACAAACTGCCATCCTCATACAAGTTGAGATGAGCAAACATTGCTCTCAACTCTGATAGAACCTTTCGACTGAAAGCGTCTGCCACAACGTTAGCCTTTCCAGGATGATACTCGATTGAGAAATCATAATCCTTTAACAACTCCACCCATCTCCGTTGTCTTAAATTCAAAGCCTTTTGGGTAAACAGATATTTAAGACTCTTATGGTCCGTATAAATGATTGACTCTCCAAATCTTTAATGCAAACACTACCGCAGCCAATTCCAAATCATGAGTAGGATAATTGACTTCGTGCGGCCTCAACTATTGAGAAGCATAAGCTACCACTTTTCCATTTTGCATCAGTACACATCCTAAACCCGTGTGTGACGATCACGATGAAAGAAACTCTTTTTCAGCCTCTGGTTGAATTAGTACTGGCGCTTTCGTTAGAATTTTCTTCAGTTTCTCGAAACTTTCTTGTTGTTTATCGGTCCATACATATGGTACTTCCTTCCGCAACAACTTAGTTAGGGGTGCAACAATCAATGAAAACCCTCAACATAAGCGTTTATAATAACCAGCCAAACCCAAGAAACTTGGATCTCGACTCATCGACTTTGGCGGTTTCCAATCTAACACAGCCTCTACCATACGAGGATCAACTCTTATTCCTTCAGCTGACATTACATGACCCAAGAAAGTCACTTCCTTCAACCAAAATTCACACTTACTGAATTTGGCATAAAGTTGCTTATCTCGTAAATTTTGTAGCATAGTGCGCAAATGAGAATCATGCTCTTCTTTATTCCTCGAATATACCAAAATGTCATCTATGAACACTACTATGAACCGGTCTAAATAAGGCTGAAAGACTCGGTTCATCATGTCCAAAAATGCAGCTGGTGCATTTGTCAAACCAAATGGCATCACTAAAAACTCATAATGTCCATAGCGAGTTCGAAATGCCGTCTTATGAATATCTGCCTCATTCACTTTGAGTTGATGATAACCCGATCTCAAATCAATCTTGGAAAAGACTGAAGCTCCCCATAATTGATCAAATAGGTCATCGATTCTTGGCATTAGATACCTATTTTTGATCGTCAATTTATTCAACTGCATATAATTAATGCACATACGCATCGACCCATCCTTCTTCTTGACGAACAAAGCCGGTGCTCCCCACGGAGACACACTTGGCCGAATAAATCCCCGATCTAGCAGTTCTTGAATTTGAGCTTTAAGCTCCGCTAACTCCTTCGGTGCCATTCTATAAGGAGCAATGGACACCGGAGCAGTTCAAGGTAAAAGCTCAATGCCAAATTCTACTTCCCGATCTAGAGGTAGACACGAAGTTCTTCTGAAAGACATCTGAAATTCTTTCACCGTTCTCACACTTTCTCTTCGATAAATCCTTGGCATCCAAAGCACTGATGAATGCTAAGAATGCTCTATTCCCTTTTCGCACCAACTTTTCTCCCTTCTAAACAGATACCACATTTGCTAAAAAGTTTCTTCGTCGCCTATCATTATTATCTCATCATCATCCACACCCCTAATTGACATCGCTTTTGGCACAATTCAATTGCGCCGATGCTTCACCAACCAATCCATGCCCAAAATAAGATCAAACTCACCGAAGGTAATTCCATCAAGTTAGCTAGAAATACCTCTCTTTGAATCTCTAAGGCACATCTCGAATAATTTATTCACTATTACCGATCGTCCTAAAGGACTAATTATCGCTATCTCTATTGGTAATCTCGGATCTAATATTTAGGTTTCGGATATAGCACTAGCAACATACGAGTAGGTAGATCCGATATCTATCAAAGCGATAACAGTACATCGAGATGAAAAAAGTGCCAGTTATCACATCAGGTGCATCACCGTCCTCACGATGCCTGATAGCATAGACCAATCCTAGCTGTCTCGCCTCCGTGTTACCTCTAACACCATTACCTCGACCCGATGCACCTTGACCACGTCATTACTATAACATCCTGAATATGGCTTATGCATTTTCAGTTTGATTGTATGAAATGGCAAGTTTAAGCACTAAGAATAAATTTTTGATATTTTTGGAAACCTGGAAATGCATGAAAATGGAAACCTAAACATTTTGGAAACATGAACATTTTGGAAACCTGAACATTTTGGAAACCTAAACATTTTGGAAACCAAGCTAAAATAGAAACTAAACATTTTGGAAACCAAGCCAAAATAGGAAACTAAACATTTTGGAAACTAAGCCAAAATAGGAAACTAAACATTTTGGAAACACTCGAAAATCTGAGCATGCTTAAAATTTTAGGAAACTTAAAATGACCCCTAATGTCAAATTTCAGGCCTAAAGGAGAACTTAGGGCCAAGTGACCCTAAAATATAAAGTATATGAAATTTGACCCAATAATGACTTGGAAATGTGGCTCAAGATGCCACCTAAGGCTTTAGGAAATGGCCCAAATGCAAGAGGTTTTGGGCACGAGTTCGAAATCATCTAGGAAGTAAATAAAAGAAATAAAATTTTGCCTCCATGAGTGGAGAGTTGGACGGCACAAGGAAGCTAGGAAGAGGAGTTTTATTCAATAAAACTCTTGGCTAATTAGGAGATTTGATGGAATTTCATAGTTGATAAAACTAAAACTTATCACAAGTCAAGAGTTGGCGAATTAGGGACTCCAAGGCTAATAGTTTCGGCCAAAGAGAGAAAAGAAAAGAGCCATTCTCTTCTCTTCAATATCTTGTCAAACCTCCTAGTGAAAGTAGCAGCAATCTTTCCTCTTCTCTTTAGCCGAATTTCCCTTGTCAAAAACTCTCTCCATCTCTTGTTCTTTCTTTTTCTTTTCTTCTACTATTCATCCACAAAAGCCAAAACTTTGAGATCCATAATAGTGCCATAGCCAAATAGCATAAGGGATCTTCTGGGATTCAAAAATGAGGCAAGTACATCAATGTACATTCGGAAAAAAGATCCCTTCCATAATTAAATAATAGATCAAATCTAACAAGTGATTTCTGAGAATTTAAAATAAAGATCAACTTGGATTTGAGAACCCCAAGGTAAGTGAGTCTATACATTCGGCCAAGGCCAAATCTTAGTTAATTAGATCAAATTGATGAAAAACTAACCTATTCAGAGATCTAGGAATTTGCCGATTACAAGGAAAAAGGGAGGTGAAGTTTTCGGGATTTAAAAATCCATAAGGTAAGCCCCTAAAGGTATTCAGCCAAGGTTTATGTGATTACCTAGATTAGATCTGTAATTATTAAAAAGCCGAAAACTAATTTATGTTGAGTTTTAAGGTTGTCCGAACATCAAGTGAAGGAAAACCAAGTTTTCGGGATTTGAATAAACATTAAATCGGCATCAAAGGTAAGCCTTTTTACAAATCCTACTAGGATTTGGTGTTGTTTTAAGTCAAATAGGTTTATTAATGTGTATTAAATGATGGCCGAATATAGGGGTAAACAGATCTAAAGTTAGATCGGGGTTTCCGAGATCTCAAGGAACCTATTAAGCAAATCAGGTGTGTACGCACACTAACCTTCGATTTATCATGTGGCAATTAATTTTTATGAATATGTATAAAAATATGAATATGGCCAAGTACCCTAATGTGGTACAAAGGTACTCAGGTACGTTTCCTACTTCCGATAGGATTGTGAAATATGTTATTTTATAACATGCGAATATATGTATATGAACATGAAATTAAGTAAGTTATGCATAATATATATATTTTGGGGCATTCAGATTTATGTGAAAGGGGAAGAGTAGGTGTTGACTTGGTCTCACCAACGAAGGTGTTGACTTTGGTCTCACCAACGAAATATGGTGACTATGGTCACATTATCTAAATTTGGTAACTCCGGTTGCATTATTTGAATATAGTGTCTAATGACACAACGTATATGGGCGACTACCTTCGATGGTGTGTAGCGGATGGAGGGTTGACTTAGTAGTCCCCATGGTGTGACCGGCGAGACGGTGGAGTGTAGCGGATGGACCATTAGGCTTGGGTTTGGGTTGCATCATAATTTCATTTTATATGGATCGATGAATTGAACATGAATGCCTGATTTGTTGAATGTTAGTATTGTGTGCACATTGAGTCTGTTGACTCACCCCGTTGTGGGGATTATTTTCAGGTGATGAGCAGTGATGGACCGGGCTGGTGGACCTTGAGGTGGCCATGCTACATTCGGAGATTTTATTTTATTTGGACTTTATTTTATTTAGCACCTTTAAATTTTATTTTGGGTTTTACTTGATGTAATAAGGCCATAAGGCCTAGTGGATTATTCTTTATTTTTACTTTACTTTTAAATATTGTGCTAAAGACTATTTTGGACGTGATAAATTAAATTAGATTTACAAGATTAAATAAATGGGTTTCCAATCTAAGCCCAACTCAAAACAAAAGTTTTCCAAAATTTTACAAATTTTCTCTAAGTTCGAAAATTCTCAAACCAGGTTACTTTAGGAACATACCGATCCTGGTTCAGGCTCGTGGGTCAGGTGTGGGGTGTTCCAATTTGGTATCGAGCCCGCTTTTAAACTCTCGGCACGTGGGCTAAGGCCCAAAACGTTTTCAAAGCGAGCCAAATGATTTTCTTTGAAAATAAGCAGGCTTCTGGCATGGCCCCTAAGTCTCCGACCCGCAGTCCACCAGGTAAGTACCCCTAACTCTATGTGTGATTCTGTGAACTTTATAAGGGTAGAAAAGGCATGGAACGTAGAATAGAATGATAGGAACTTGAACCCTAGGATTAGACTACTCAAACACAAACCACATAAGACTTAATGTATTGAACAAACCTATGGCTAAGTCACTGAGCTAGTGGTGTGGCAACCCTCAGATGCATGTCTAGGATTGGATCCCAAGAGCTTGGTATTTAAGTAGTCCTAGTGACTCACCTCCTCTTCGCAGAATCCTACCCGTGCGTAGCTTCGGCTCACCATAACTCGTAGGCTCGGTGGTGTGGCAACCTCATGTAGCATGTCTAGGAATGGTTTCTGGGAGCTTGGTATTTAAGCAATCCAGCGACTCACCTCACTCACCTCCTCTCCACACAAATCCCGCCTGGTGCGTAGCTTTAGTTCACCACGACCAAGAGGGCTCGGTCATAGGCTAAACATTATGACTAAAACCCGAAAAGGAACTAGCCATGTTTAAAAAAAAAGAGAACAAAACAACAAACCCTAGTTTTTCAAACTTTTAAAACTTTCTTTTAAATCTGAGTAAATTATTTTTTTACAACATTTTCGAAAAACTCTCGATTCGCGAAAATTACAAAATGCCCTTAGGGGTGAAATTACCAAATGCCCTTGGTTTATAAAATGTTCAACTACTCAACAGTTTTCTCAAAATTTCATTATTTTATAAATATTCACAAACTCTAATTTGCAAACTAAAAAAAATACCTTGATTTTGAAAAATTACAAAATTGCCCCAAACTTACAAAATTACCAAAATGACCCTGAATTCCAAAATTTTTGCAACATCCCCATTTTTGGAAGGAACAATTTACAAAAAGAACCCTCAAATATTTATAACTTTCGAAATATCCTTGACTTATAAAATTTTACAAATTTACCCTGACTTGTGAAAAATTACCGAAATACCCCCGGATTTTAAAAAAAATTTCCAAATTACCCCTAGACTTTGAAGTTTTCAAAATAATTTTTGACAAAACCACCAAGGAACCTTATTTTGACAAATTACAAAAATACCCCATAGGACAAAATTACGAAAATACCCTCGGGTAGTGGAAAACAACAACAACAAAATCTACAACGTTTCTCTGAATGAACGAAAGTTCATACCTATTTGATGGATGAATGAACGTATGGAAAAGACTGTGTGTTTGTATGCATACGAAAGAACCACTCTTAAATCCCTTTTCATAAAACTCCTTCGCGGGTAAATAAGTGGAACAATGACTAATTCATAAAATTTCTTAATCAGATCTCGTCGCTAGAAAATGAGCTCTAAAGGACGTGGTCGTCGTGGTCGAGGTAGAGGAAGGATGACCGTGTCGAAACCCGTTAGGTCGGGTCAAGGGTCCGACAATGAAATGCCGCCGCCACCACCACCCCCAGCTTTTAATGTTGAGCAGCCGACTCAGACGGGGGAAGATGATGTGTCGCAGGCTATGCTGCGAGTTTTGGAATTGGTGGCAAGTGCAGGAGGGAACTCAGGAAATCGAAAGTCGGTACCTGAACGGCTCCGAGCTAATGGAGCGGAAATGTTTCGAGGAGTATCTAATGTGGCACCCAGATACCGAGTATCGACCGGAAGCAACAGAGCGTATCATGGATGAGCTTGATCGACTCGGAGGAAAAGTTGAAAGGGATGGTGGCGTTATTCTGCGATGAAGCGTGTCGATGGTGGTTAATCTGCTCGTGATGGTACCACTACTGAAAATTTGACTTGGGAGTATGTTAAAGAGGCCTTTCAAAAGAAGTATGTGGGAACCGGTATACTGAGATGAGCAAAGGAAGGCTTTTCTTGGGTTGGTACAAGGGAGTAAGTCTGTCGTAGAATATGAGGCAGAATTCTTGAGATTGAGCCGCTATGCTCGAGGGGTAGTGGCAACTGAGCATGAACGCTGTGTCCGTTTCAAGGATGGACTGAGAGACGACCTGAGACTGTTGATAGCACCGTATCAGGAGTGGGAATTCTCAGCTTTGGTGGAAAAGGCCAAGGTGGCCGAAGGGATTAAGGATGCCACTAAGTAGACCGTGGATAAGAATAAGGCCAAAAGAGGATTTGGGTCATCTGGAAAGGGTTACAAAAAGCCTAGGGTTGATGGGCCACGAAATCAACAAGCTGGTACGGGCTGGCAGATTCGTCCTTGTGAGCATTGTGGAAAGAAGCATTTAGGTGAGTGTTGGATAAAGACAGGAGCATGTCTTAAGTGTGGGTCCAAGGACCATATGCTTAAGGATTGTCCCAAACAATCAGATGAGAGCCGACCGGCAGTTCAGAATGCTAGCCAGACCGATAGAGGCAGACAGCAGCCTCAACGGGGTCATGGTTCGAGTAACCAAGGTGGTGGTTCTGGCAGAGGCCGTGGAACACAGGGTCGAGGTACTAATGCTAACGCCAATGCAAGACAATCGGGTTTGGTTTATGCGGTTCATCGAAGGGAGGATGGAGACGCGCTGGATGTTATAACCGGTACATTCTTTATTTTTGACAAACCCTACTTTGCTTTGATTGATGTGGGCTCGACCCATTCCAATGTTGCAAGTAGTGTAGTGGAAACACTAGGCCTAGACTCTGAGCTTTCTGATAGGCAGATGACTGTAGTAAGCCCATTAGGCCAAACTATAGTGGTAGACAAGATCTTTCAGAATGTATCCCTAGAGATTCAGGGAGTGAACTTTCGAGCGGACTTAATGGAGTTACCTTTCGGAGAGTTTGAGCTTATACTCAGAATGGATTGGTTAGTAGAACACCAAGCTGTGTTGGATTGTGCGGCTAAACATATGGAACTAAGAACCCTGGAGAATGAAGTGGTAGTAATGATCGGAGAAAGGAGGAACTACTTGTCTAATATGGTTTCGACACTGAAGGCTGAGAAGATATTAAGAAAGGTTGCAAGGCGTTCTTAGCTTTCGTAAGTGTGATAGGTGGAAAGGAGGAAGGTATTAATGGAGTTAGGACGGTAAGGGACTTCGTGGGTGTGTTTCTAGAGGAGTTACCGGGAATACCCCCAGACAGGGAGGTGGAATTTGGGATTGACTTGCTACCGGGGATAGCTCCTGTGTCAATCGCTCCATACCGAATGGCACCAAAGGAGTTAGTGGAGCTCAAGGCTCAGATACAAGAACTATTGGATCGTGGGTTCATCGACCAGTGTGTCTCCGTGGGAGCACCGGTCTTATTTGTGAAGAAGAAGGACGGAACTATGCGTATGTGCATAGACTACCGCCGCTTGAATAAGCTAACCATTAAGAACAAGTATCCCTTGCCAAGGATCGATGACTTGTTCGATCACCAAGGAGCCAGTAGTGTTTTCAAGATCGATTCTGATCGGGATACCATCGCTTGAAGGTGAAGGAGGCGATATCCATAAGACCGCTTTTAGGACAAGATATGGCCACTTCGAGTTTGTAGTGATGCCGTTTGGGTTGACGAATGCTCCAGCCGCGTTCATGGATATGATGAATCGGGTCTTCCAACCCTACTTGGATAGGTTCGTCGTAGTGTTCATCGATGATATTTTAGTGTATTCAAGTCGGAGGAGGAGCATGATGAGCATCTCCGAGTTGTGTTGGAAGTGTTAAGGAGAAGAGCTCATGCCAAATTCACAAGTGTGAATTTTGGCTTAAGGAGGTGGCATTCCTAGGACATGTGGTATCCGCGAAAGGAATAAGAGTGGATCCTAGGAAGATCGAAGCAGTGTTGGATTGGAAACCACCTAGGTCCGTGGCTGAGATCCGAAGTTTCTTAGGCTTAGCAGGCTATTACAGAAGGTTCGTGGAAGGATTCTCGTCAATAGCCGCGCCTTTAACCAAGTTACTAAGGAAGGAAGTACCCTTTGAATGGACTAATAAGCAGCAGGAGAGCTTTGAAAAGCTTAAGATGGTGCTGACGGAAGCTCCAGTGTTAATTCAGCCGGAGGCAAGAAAAGATTTTATGGTGTACTGTGATGCTTCGCATACGGGGTTAGGCTATGTACTAATGCAAGAGGGCAAAGTAGTCGCTTATGCGTCGCGACAGCTAAGGCCTCATAAGCTTAACTACCCAACTCATGACTTAGAACTAGCAGCGATGGTTTTCACCTTAAGGTTTGGAGGCACTACCTTTATAGAGAAAGGTCGATTATCTACAGCACCACAAGAGCCTTAAGTATTTATTAACTCGAAGGAGTTGAACTTGAGGCAACGAAGGTGGGTGGAATTGTTAAAGGACTCACGATGCTCAATAGAGTATCATCCGGCATGGCGAATGTGGTAGCCGATGCCCTAAGTCGAAAGGTTGTATCGGATCTATGGGCTTTGTTCGCTCACTTAAGTCTCAGATGATGACTAAGTCTGTTGGCAGAGTTACAAGTCAGGCCCACATGGCTAAAGGAAGTGAAAGAGGGATAGTTGGCTGATAACGACTTAAGTACTAAGTTACAGCAAGTACAACAAGGGGGATTAAAGGACTATGGCATCAATGATGAAGGAGTATTGTGCTACAAGGGAAAGGTCTGTATGCCGAAAGATAAGGAGGTGAGACAAAGGATTCTTCGAGAAGCGCATGGTAGCCCTTATGCTATGCATCCCGGAGGCATCAAGTTGTATAGAGATCTAAGGGAACAGTTTTGGTGGTCCAATTTGAAACGAGAGGTGACTGAATTTGTGGGGAAATGTTTGACGTGTCAGCAAGTTAAGGCTGAACACCAAGTCCCATCAGGATTGCTTCAACCAATCGAGATTCCCCAATGGAAGTGGGAGAGAATTACCATGGACTTCGTTAGTGGGCTTCCCCTTACGCCTACTAAGAAGGACTCAAGATGGGTGATAGTGGACCATCGACCAAGACCGCACACTTTATCCCAAATGAATGGATTATTCCTTGAAGTTGGCTAAGTTGTATGTGGCAGAAATTGTGAGATTACATGGAGTACCAATGTCAATCATCTCTGATAGAGACCCAAGGTTTACATCTCGATTTTGGAAGGCACTTCATCAAGCTTTAGGCACTAAGCTAGACTTCACTACGGCTTTTCATCCACAATTAGACGGGCAGTCTGAACGGGTCATACAAGTGTTGGAGGATATGTTGAGAGGTTGTGTAATGGATTTCTGAGGAAGTTGGGAAGATTACTTGCCTTTAGCTGAATTCGCCTACAACAACACTATCAAGCCAAAGATTCGGATGGCACCATACGAAGCATTGTATGGAAGGAAGTGTAGAACACCTACTTGTTGGACCGAGTTAGGAGAACGCCGAGTTTTGGGTCCGAGTTGGTGGTAGAAACCAAGAGAAGGTTGAGTTAATTTGGACGCGGTTGAAGGAAGCCTCGATAGGCGTAAGTCGATGCGCACCTTAAGCGAAAGGAAATAGAGTTTGAAGTGGGAGACCAAGTATTCCTAAAGGTCTCACCTTGGACGAAGGTTATGAGGTTCGATGCAAAGGGAAGTTAAGCCCAAGGTTTGTAGGGCCCTATCAAGCATCTTGAAGCGAGTTGGCCCGATGGCATACCAATTAGAGTTGCCACCAGAATTGCAGCAGATGCACGACGTATTTCATGTATCCATGCTACGTTGTTATTGATCGGATCCGTCGCACGTAGTATCTGTTGAAGAAGTGGAGCTAAGGCCAGACTTATCCTATGAGGAAGAATCGATTCGGATCTTGGAACGTGATGTGAAAGTTTTACAAAGGAAGTCTGTACCCCTAGTCAAAGTATTATGGCGCAATCATGGATCAGAAGAGGCTTCGTGGGAGCTAGAAGAGACGATGAGACAGCAATACCCTCAACTATTTTAGTTAGGAAATTTCGGGACGAAATTTTGTTTAAGGGGTAGAACTATAACATCCCGAATAGGGCTTATGCATTTTCGCTTGATTGTATGAAATGGCAAGTTTAAGCACTAAGAATAAATTTTTGATATTTTTGGAAACCTGGAAATGCATGAAAATGGAAACCTAAACATTTTGGAAACCTGAACATTTTGGAAACCTAAACATTTTGGAAACCAAGCTAAAATAGGAAACTAAACATTTTGGAAACCAAGCCAAAATAGGAAACTAAACATTTTGGAAACCAAGCCAAAATAGGAAACTAAACATTTTGGAACACCCGAAAATACAGAGTCAGTGAAAATTTTAGGAAACTTAAAATGACCCCTAATGTCAAATTTCAGGCCTAAAGGAGAACTTAGGGCCAAGTGACCCTAAAAATATAAAGTATATGAAATTTGACCCAATAATGACTTGGAAATGTGGCTCAAGATGCCACCTAAGGCTTTAGGAAATGGCCCAAATGCAAGAGGTTTTGGGCTGAGTTCGAGTCATCTAGGAAGTAAATAAAAGAAATAAAATTTTGCCTCCATGAGTGGAGAGTTGGACGGCACAAGGGAAGCTAGGAAGAGGAGTTTTTATTCAATAAAAACCCTTGGCTAATTAGGAGATTTGATGGAATTTCATAGTTGATAAAACTAAAACTTATCACAAGTGAAGAGTTGGCCAAATTAGGGACTCTAAGGCCAATAGTTTCGGCTAAAGAGAGAAAAGAAAAGAGCCATTCTCTTCTCTTCAACATCTTGCCGAAACCTCCTAGTGAAAGTAGCAGCAATCTTTCCTCTTCTCTTTAGTCGAATTTCCCTTGTCAAAAACTCTCTCCATCTCTTATTCTTTCTTTTTCTTTTCTTCTACTATTCATCCACAAAAGCCAAAACTTTGAGATCCATAATAGTGCCATAGCCGAATAGCATAAGGGATCTTCCAGGATTCGAAAACGAGGTAAGTACATCAATGTACATTCGGCAAAAAGATCCCTTCCATAATTAAATAATAGATCAAATCTAACAAGTGATTTCGGCAGGAATTTAAAATAAAGATCAACTTCGGGATTTGAGAACCCCAAGGTAAGTGAGTCTATATATTCGGCCAAGGCCAAATCTTAGTCAATTAGATCAAATTGATCAAAAACTAACCTATTCAGAGATCTAGGAATTTGTCGATTACAAGGAAAAAGGGAGGTGAAGTTTTCGGGATTTAAAAATCCATAAGGTAAGCCCCTAAAGGTATTCGACCAAGGTTTATGTGATTACCTAGATTAGATCTCAGAATTATTAAAAAGCCAAAACTAATTTATGTTGAGTTTTAAGGTTGGTAGAACATCAAGTGAAGGAAAACCAAGTTTTGGGATTTGAATAAACATTAAATCGGCATCAAAGGTAAGTTTTTACAAATCCTACTAGGATTTGGTGTTGTTTTAAGTCAAATAGGTTTATTAATGTGTATTAAATGATGGCCGAATATAGGGTAAATGCAGATCTAAAGTTAGATCGGGTTTTCGAGATCTCAAGGAACCTATTAAGCAAATCGTGTGTACGCACACTAACCTTCGATTTATCATGTGGCAATTAATTTTATGAATATGTATAAAATATGAATATTGCCAAGTACCCTAATGTGGTACAAAGGTACTGTGCACGCTTCCTACTTCCGATAGGATTGTGAAATATGTTATTTTATAACATGCGAATATATGTATATGAACATGAAATTAAGTAAGTTATGCATAATATATATATTTTTGGGGCATTCGGGATTTATGTGAAAGGGGAAGAGTAGGTGTTGACTTCGGTCTCACCAACGAAGGTGTTGACTTTGGTCTCACCAACGAAATATGGTGACTATGGTCACATTATCTAAATTTGGTAACTCCGGTTACATTATTTGAATATAGTGTCTAATGACACAACGTATATGGGCGACTGCCTTCGATGGTGTGTAGCGGATGGAGGGTTGACTTAGTAGTCCCCACGGTGTGACTGGCAGGTACGGGTGGAGTGTAGCGGATGGACCATTAGGCTTGGGTTTGGGTTGCATCATAATTTCATTTTTATATGGATCTGATGAATTGAACATGAATGCCTGATTTGTTGAATGTTAGTATTGTGTGCACATTGAGTCTGTTGACTCACCCCGTTGTGGGATTATTTTCAGGTGATGAGCAAGGATTTAACCGGGCCTATGTGGACCTTGAGGTGGCCATGCTACATTCGGAGATTTTATTTTATTTGGACTTTATTTTATTTAGCACCTTTAAATTTTATTTTGGGTTTTACTTGATGTAATAAGGCCATAAGGCCCAAAGGATTATTCTTTATTTTTACTTTACTTTTAAATATTGTGCTAAAGACTATTTTGGACGTGATAAATTAAATTAGATTTACAAGATTAAATAAATGGGTTTCTAATCTAAGCCCAACTCAAAACAAAAGTTTTCCAAAATTTTACAAATTTTCTCTAAGTACTGAAAATTCTCGAAACCGGTTACTTTAGGAACATACCAGATCCGGTTCAGGCTCGTGGGTCGTGTGGGGTGTTTCAATTACCATTACCACTACTACCTTGTCCATGACCTATTGGTGGCTGCTGATTACCTCTAGCTAGCTGAGCCTCAAGGTTATGAGCTTCCTGAGTCGTGTTAGTCCATCGAGGACAATTCTTAAACTGATGATCCTTAGATCCACATTTAAAACAGGCTCTAGTTTTCCTCCAACATTCTCCGGGATGTCATCTACCATAGTCGGCGCATTCTCAAATCTAATTGGTAGTCACAGGTGCCCTAACTTGAATTGCCTCATCATTCTGTGGCCTCTTTTGAAACCTTTTAGAAGAACCAGAATACTTAAAATCCCTCTTGCCTCTTACTTTTTTCTCGATTCTGGCGTTCTTAATTCTTAGCCTCTTCGGCTATCTTAGCTTTCTCTACAAGCGAGGTAAAAGTCTGCACTTGATATGGGGCTATCAAGACCATAACTCATCATTCACCCATCCTCAAAGCGTACATACGCTCATGATCACCGACTCTAGTATGAGCATAACGACTCAAACGAAGAAATTCTGCCTCGTAGGCTACCACAGTCTTACTTCCTTGAACCAAATTCAAGAATTCTTTCCTTCGGGCATCTACATAATTGGTTCTGACGTACTTCCCTTGAAAAGCAGCTTTAAAGAAATCCCAATTAACCAATGCAGCCTCGGTTCCTTCCCGAATAGTAAGCCACCATTGATACGCCTCGTCTCTCAACAAAGGCATTGCTCCTCTCAGTTTCTGCTCGACAGTACACTCCAAATCATCCATAATTCGTTCTACAGCCTCAAGCCAATATTCTGCCACATTCGGAGCTACACCAGAGACACCTCTAAAAACTTCTGCACCACTAGACTTGAGTCGTTCCGATATTGATCCGCTAGTTACTAGCCCAGTTCTGGCTCCAGCTACTCTTTCTAAGACTCGCAACATTGCTTGAGTCAAAGCATTATCCTCATTCTCATGGTCATGAGATCCAGTTTCGATCTCGAATGACGTAGGTGCATCCATTTCTAGTATATGACCCGACGCTTCAGATGCAGCACCTCGTCCTCTGCCACGGCCACGTCTACCGCGTCCACGACCACGTCCTCTATTGCTCATATTGACTAATTCGCTTTAATCTGATTACAAGTTTTATGAATCGAATATTATTTCAAAGTTTATTAACGATATTTTATGAGATATAAGAGATAGGTTGTTTTCGCAATCACATCCTATAGTCTCGATCTCTATCAATTTCAATACCTAAAACTAGAAGTTCTAAAGTGTTCCTTAGGTCTCATCACAATCATAAACATTTAATAAATAAATACTTACTGAACATACTTACTTGACTTGGTGTCGGATGTTCGTGGTGCCATACTACCTTTAAAACATAAAGTGTAGAAATTTAAGTGGTTTTAACCAAAATCATCGTTGAACCCAAACCACAACCGAAGTTTTGAAACCGAGCTCGATACCATAAATGTAACACCCCAAACCCAACTATGCATTAAGCCCTGATTTCGGCATGCCACACAAATTTAACGAACATTCAAAACATTTAACAATGTAAAAATCAAACTTCAAAACGATTAAGAACATTACTTTATTGAAAAATCGAGGTTTATTTGAAATGCTTGTTTAAAACACAAGAGTTTGTCGTTTGATATATAACAAGTAGTAATTGATAAAACTTTAGATTTATTTAATTGTAATATTTCATCAAAAGTTTTAAAAGAATTTCCTAAGTTTCTAGTTAAGAAAAGCTTTTATTTTTATAAGAAAGTTATAAAAAATCATTTATGAAAAACTAAATCAATCCAACTTAATAAAACTAAAACATAAATAATCCATCCACATAATAAAATCCATATTTAAAAAGGCCTTATTACATCGCCAAATAAAAAAAGTACTTAAAATTATAAAAGAAGTCTCAAAGTTTTATGAACCACCATTTGTAGTATAGCCACCCCACGAAGTCATCTCCAACCAAGTCTCCATCAATTGTTATTACCGAGAGGGTAAAAAATGGGTGAGTTACTTAGAACTCAGCAGTGCAACTCACTTACCATAGTCCACTGGGCCAAGACCATTTATACATCTATTCGGGCCTAAGCCCATTTCGAAATATAATAATTTAGTATTTAAAAATAATAATGCAAATGATATGCAATTCCCAAAACCAAACCTAGATTTCCATTCGCTACTCACCCCCGTACCCAAGCAACACACCTGTGGGGAGCACCCCGCTAACACATCGAAGTAGGCTTTAAGCCCAATATCATATTTGTGGCAACGGCCATTTAAATAATTGTGGTAAAACCACTGATCTAGATTTCGGGCAACGGCCATTGTGACAGAGTCACCTATCTAGATTTCTGACATTAAGCCTTTCTTCTCTTCATCATTGATCCCAACCCATGCAATCATGTTTATGCATTTCAAAATATTTATAAGGAAAACCATATTATAATTTATGAATTTTTGGCCCATTAAAACACATATCGCATATAGCCCATTTATCAATTATCACAACTGATCCAATTATCAAATTTCATTTATGGCCCAAATTTATCAAATATCAAATATGTGGCCCAAATTTACCAAATATCACATATGGCCCATAATTGCCAAATATCACATATAAGGCCCAAATTTACCAAATCTCACATATGGCCCATAATCGCCAAATATCACATATAAGGCCCAAATTTACCACATCTCACATATAGTCCAAATTTATCAAATTGCACATATATGGCCCAAATTTGCCAAATATCACATATATGGCCCAAATTTACCAAATTTCACATATATGGCCCAAATTTGCCAAATATCACATATATGGCCCAAATTTATGAAATATTGTCATTTTAGCCATTAAGGGCAATTTCAAAATTTTCACGATCCTAATACTGATTTTACGATCTTAACACTAAAGTGTCAATAATACCATATTCTCCGATTTGTCCAACTTTGTGATTTTTAATCCAAGTCATCCAACCCATGAGATATAGTGTGAGATTAGACACCTGATTATGGTGAGAACTACACTCTCCCGCTCGTCGATATCTAAACACACATTACGAAGGATTAGAACACTAAAATTTAATATTAATCTATTCTAATATTGAGCGATCTAAATCTTACCCTCAGAATCTCGAATAACCACTATTTACGATTTCTCTCCGATCAAAGGTTCAGTACCACGAGTAAACAATGGTTCGGGAGTACGTACGACTTCGAATAATTGATTTTCGTCGGATGAAGGTCCACAACCCAGTCAAAAATCTCGGATTCCCGACATAGTCCTTCTCTTAAACTTAGGAGGATTAATAGAACCACCCCTCTTCTGAGTACTATTCACTACCCTTTTCGTCCCTATTTTGATTGTCTTCGAATACAAAGAAACATTAGTCCTAACAATATTTTGACAAATCTTAAGACTAAAAACTTAAAGAGTGAAATCGGCTTGCCTTAATATTCCGAAAAATGTTAAGAGAATCCTTTGTACGTTATTATCAAATCTTAAATGATCTTTAAGATTTCACCAAGAAAATGAAGATTCAACCCTTCCACTATTTCACGATGATCCAAGATTTGAATAAAAGAAAAAGAATGATTGAAGAATAGATGCTTATAGAGAATAGGAGATTCAGCTATGCAAAAACAAAAGGAGAGAAAAAATTGATTCGGCTATGAAGGTAGTCTATCATTCGGCCAAAAAGAAAAGAAAGTGTTGGAAGTATGTTGAAAAGAAAAAACAAAATGTTGAAAGGAAGAAATGAGGATGAGAGAGTTATGATTAAATTTTCAAAATAAGGAAAATAAGAAATGAGAGTTTGAGCAATGGTGCATTCAGCCAAGAGAGAGAGGAGAAGAAAATATTTTGTTTTTTGATGTTTTAGGCACTAAATGGAAACACCAAATGAGCTACTAGAGTGATTAACAAATAAATGACCAAATGGTCAAAAGAATAACTAAAAGAAAACAAGGCAAAGATGGTTTTTCTCCTATCACAAGCACATTCGGCCAAGAGGAAAGATGAGAGAAAAAGTTTTGATTTTGGGAGAGCAAAAGATCAAAATGAAAAATTCTCCCAAGCTACTAACTTTTCCAAGACTTACCACAAAATTTTGGCTCCCTCTTTAGTCCACAAAATCGTCCATGTTCATGGATAATTAGCCATTCAAAGCTTTCCAAAACAAATCCCTTGTTTTAAGCCTTATGTCCCCCTTACATGCCTTTTCCATATGATTCCTTTCCCTAAGTTATCACTTGCCTTTTTCCCATGATCTTCTTGCCATAAAAAAAAAATCCAACTCATCAACCCTTATCCATGACCGACACTTGCTTAAGGAAAAGCAAAAATAAAACTTCAAGTTACATGCTAGGAGATTCGAACCTCTCCCCTCAAACAAACATACATGCGCCAACACCACCTTTCTACTATCTCATCTTATGCTAATTTTTAACACCTAATTTCACTTAAACCTCAAGGTCACTTGATCCACTTCAATTAAATACTCCTTACTAAAATTTATTCTAATTTCGAATAGTTCACAAGTCTTCTCAAGACTATACTAAACATGAAAAATTTTACTATACACAAGTTAAGCACTAAAACATGCATCAATTCCATACTCAAATTTTAGGATGTTACATTTCAAGCACATTCAACGTGGATGTTAAGGTTCCTTTCAAAAATCTCACAATTAATGATTTGTCGGTTAAAATAAACTGAGATTCTTAAAACCCCTTTAAAGAAAAGTTTCCAACATTCAACCCGTAACATACCAGATCCGGTCATGACGTGTGGGCCGAGTTTGGGGTGTTACATTTTTTGTATCAGAGCCTAGTTCAAAACTCAAGTCAGGAAGGGTCTAGTAGTGATTTGTAAAAGTGATGTAAGTTTGAGAAAAATTCGGTTGAGATATGGCCTTCGAGTCTACCGGCACCCGATCCACGCAAGTAAGTATTCTAAACTCATTATGTGATATGCATATTGGGCTTGATGGGCTCTCTAGGGACTTAGGCTAGTATGCTAGAGATTATGGACATTAGGTTTAGTATAAACAATTCTTCAAATCTCATAAGACTTAATTTCTAATTAAACAAGTTTGTGAACAAGTCACAGGGTTAGGGTGTGGTAACAGGCATACGCATGTCTAGGATTAGATCTAGAGAGAGCTTGGTATTTAAGCGACCCTAGAGGCTTACCTCCTCTTCACTGGAATCCTACCTGGCGCATACTGTTTGTTCACTCTAACCGAGAGGGCTTGTTAATGGGCCAAAATTTATAACTAAACCCCAAAAGGGACCAGCCACCCTATTTTTGTAAAATTACTTATATCCCTAGTTTTGTAAAATTTTTGAAATACCCTGGATTTGTAAAAATTACCAAAATTTGTAAAAATTACCGAAATGCCCCCAATTGGCAAAATTACCGAAATACCATCAAATTGCAAAATTACCAAAATACCTTATTTTGTAAAATATCCAAGATACCCTATTTTGAAAAATTACAAAAATACCCCTGTAAGATGAAATTATGAAAATACCCCTGGGTAGTGAAATGACGAAAATACCCCTATGTGACGAATGTGAGTTCATGGATGCTACTTGTATGTTGATGTGTGATGGTTGAATGTATGTGGATTCTAGAGCTAGGAAATACAGACCTGAGAACTGAACCTTGTAGATAGAGTTCGAATTCGAAAGAACTACTAATTAAACTACTTTCCATAAGATTGTTCATTATTAATCAGTGGAATAAATTAATAATTCATAAAATTCCTAATTAGATAAATACAAATTGGTAGAATGAGCATTAGAGGACGTGGTATACGTGGCCGAGGTAGAGGTAGGATTACTGTGTCAAAACCGGTAGGGTCTGGTCACGAGTCGGGGGATGAGGTACTAGTGCCACCAGCTGTGGAGGTGGAATTTCAGTATCAAATGGCAGGAGATGATGCGGTATCTTAAGCGATGTTGAGGGTGTTAGAGAGGGTTGCTGGGGCAAGTATGGGCATAAGAGCCCGAAAATCTGTGTCGGAGCGACTTAGAGCTAATAGGGCAGAAGTGTTTAGGGGAATTTTTGGTATTGCCCCACGTACAGCTGAGTATTAGTTGGAGGCGGTTGAATGCATAATGGATGATCTAGATTTCACGGAAGAAGAAAAGCTGAAAGGAGTAGTGTCTCTTCTCCGGGATGAAGCTTATCAATGGTTGCTTTCGGTTAAGGATGGTACAGTGGCTGACCGTATCACCTGGGATTACTTCAGAACTGCGTTCCAGAGTAAGAACATCGAAACGAGTTATATAGAAGCGCAGCGTAGAGCATTTCTAAATTTAGTTCAGGGAAGTAGGTCGGTGGTGGCATATGAAGTGAAATTCTTACGCTTGAGCCGTTATGCTCGAGGTATGGTGGCCACAGAACATGAATGGTGTGTTCGATTTGAAGATGGCCTAAAGGATTGTTGACTTGTTCGATCAATTGAAAGGGGCATCCGTGTTCTCAAAGATAGATTTGAGATCAGGATACCATCAGCTTAAGGTCAAAGAATTGGATATTCATAAGATAGCTTTTAGGACTTGTTATGGCCATTAGGAATTTTTGGTAATGCCATTTGGGTTGACTAACGCACTAGTGACATTTATGGATTTTATGAACCGAGTGTTCCAACCCTACTTGGATCGGTTTGTCGTGGTATTTATAGATGATATCTTGGTTCACTCAAGATCGAAAGAGGAGCATGATTCACATCTACGAGTGGTTTTGCAGATTCTGAGGGAGAAGCAGTTGTATGCCAAATTCATTAAGTGCGAATTTTGGCTAAGTGAAGTTACTTTCCTAGGCCACGTTGTGTCAGCAGAGGGGATTAGGGTTGACCCTCAAAAAATTGAAGCGGTGTTGGATTGGAAGCCGCCTAGGTCTGTGGCAAAAATTTAGAGTTTTCTTGGGCTGGTCGAGTACTATCGAAGGTTTGTTGAAGGATTTTCTTCAATCACGACACTATTGACAAGGTTATTACGGAAAGGAGTTTCATTTATTTGGTCTAGTAAGCAGCAAGAAAGTTTCAAGAAGTTGAAAAGGATTTTGACGGAGGCTCCGGTATTGATTCAGCCAGAGGCTGGAAAGGAATTCATAATTTATTGTGATGTGTCACACACGGGACTAGGATTCATATTGATGCAAGATGGAAAGGTTGTTGCGTGTGCATCTCGACAGTTAAGACCGCACGAAGCAAATTATCCCACCCATGATTTGGAATTGGTGGCAGTGGTTTTTGCTTTAAAGATTTGGAGACATTATCTATACAGGGAGAAATCTGTTATTTATACAGATCATAAAAGGCTAAAGTATCTTTTGACCCAGAAGGAGTTGAATTTAAGGCAGAGAAGGTGGATTTAGTTGTTAAAGGATTATGATTGCTCGGTCGAGTACCATCCGGGTAAAGCTAATGTGGTGGCGGATGCCTTAAGTTGTAAAGTAATCTTTGAGTTGAGGGTAATGTTTGCTTACCTTAGTTTGTATGATGATGGGAGCTTATTGGCTGAACTTCAAGTGAAACCCTCTTGGGTCAGTCAGGTTAAGGAGAAGCAGCAGGCCGATGAGTTGCTAAAGAAGAAGTTTCATGTAGGATCAAGTGATGGATCGACAGACTTCAATATGAATAAGGAAGGACTGTTATGTTTTCAAGGGAGAGTTTGCATGCCAAAAGATCCGGAATTGAGGCATAGGTTTTGCAAGAAGCGTATGGAAGTTCATATGCTATGCACCCTAGAGGGAGTAAGATGTATCGGGATTTGGGGGATCAGTTCTAGTGGCTGGGCTTGAAGCGTGAGGTAACTGAATTGGTGAGTAAGCGTTTGACCTATCAACAGTAAAGCGGAGCATCAGTTACCATCAGGGTTGTTGCAGCTAGTGAAGATTCCACAATGGAAGTGGGAAAGGATCACAATGGACTCTATTAGTGGGCCACCCCTCACGCCTACTAAGAAATATTCAGTCTGGGTGATTGTTGATCGCTTGACAAAATCTGGTCATTTCATACCAGTACGGGTCGATTACTCTCTGCAGAAGTTGGCTAGGTTATATATAGCTGAGGTAGTGAGGTTGCATGGGGTACCAGTATCAATCATATCGGACAGGGACCCGAGGTTCACGTCACAATTTTGGAAGGCTTTGCATCAAGCATTGAGTACGAAGTTGGATTTTAGTACAGCGTTTCATCCTCAGACAGATGGATAGTCTGAGCGGGTAATTCAAATCTGGAGGACATGTTAAGTGGATGTGTCATTGATTTCAGAGGTAGCTGGGAAGAGTTTTTACTATTGGCGAAGTTTACTTACAACAACAGCTACCTTTCTAGTATTCAGATGGCACCCTATAAAGCATTATACGGGCGGAAGTGCCGTACTCCTACCTGTTGGATGGAATTAGGGGAACATCAAATTTTGGGTTTGGAGTTGGTTACCGAGACAGAGGAGAAGGTTGAGTTAATTCGAGCTTGAATAAAGGAAGCGTCGGACGGACAGAAATCCTATGCAGACTTGAAGCGTATTGACATAAAGTTTGTAGTGGGTGACAAGGTGTTCTTGAAGGTGTCGCCATGGAAGAAAGTGCTGAGGTTTGGACAGAAGGGTAAATTAAGTCCCAGAGTTATCGGACCTTATCGGGTGTTTAAACGAGTAGGGCCAGTAGCCTATCAGATAGAGCTACTTTTTGAGCTAAGCCAGATTCACAATGTATTCCACATTTCTATGTTGAGACGATATCATTCAGATCTGTCCCATGTGGTGCCTGTGGAGGAAATCAAGGTAAGACCTAACCTATCCTTTGAAGAGGAACCAATGGAAATCTTAGATCGTGATGTCAAGGTGTTGCGAAGAAAGATGGTTCCGTTGGTTAAGGTTCTATGGCAGAATCACAATTCTGAGGAGGCTACATGGGAACCAGAGGAGACGATGCGGCAGCAGTACCCGCATCTATTCTGATCAGGTAATTTTGAGGTCGAAATTTCTTTAACGGGGTAGAACTGTAACATCCTAAATTAATGGGTCTATGTGTTTAATGTGTGGTTATGTGTAATGTGTTAATTAGAGTGCTAGGGGTCCAGATTGGGCTCAAGATAGGGCCGAGGCCTTGGTTAAATTTTCTGTTTGGACACTCTAGTGGAAAGCCTGATAAGTTAGGGCTTAAAAGAGGTTATCTATGTTTTAAAATACAAAATGGGCTTGTGGCCCAGTGGCAAAGTGGCGCCACTTAAAGAGAGCAGAGAAGTGGTGTCAGTTGAGGAGGCCAAAATTCAAGATGCATAAAGCCCAATTCTTTTTAATTTAATCTAGTTAATTTTTGGCAATTAGATGGGTAGAGGGGGACGGCAATGATGCTTGAAATTAGGAATTTTTAATAATGATAATGTGCTGATAAAGGAAGGAAGAGTTGGTGTTATCCATGACACTGAGGATGAGTGGCAGATAAAGATAAGGGAGGAAATTTAGGATTTATCTGCTAGTCACAGTGGTGGTCGAAATTCCAACACCGAGTGCAAAGGGGGAAAACGACTAAATAGGGATAAGAGGGTGCCGAATTCTCATTATTTTCCTAAACCATAGCTTTTTTTATTTTCTTTCACTTCTTCTTTTCTCCTCCTAATTTCGGCAACTAAGGGTTCTTCTTTTCCTTTTCTGCCTAAACTGAAAACTCCTAACTCTACTTTCCTCTCCACTTTCATACCATAGTCGATTGATATTGAAAACCCAAAACCCTAATCTTCCTCTCTCATCTCCACTTTTACGCAAAAGTCAAAATTCCATTATTTTCTCTGCTTTCATCTCCATAGCCGAATACCCTTATCTATTCTTTTCTCTTTGCCGATTTCTTCATCAAAGCCAAATCTTCATAGATCTCTAGAGATCATCTTTTCTTTCTAATCTTCTCAAAAGCCAAAATTCCCTAAGAGTTGCTGAATTCTCTATGTTATGGTAAGTGCCAATTCCTTCTGTTCTTTTTTCTTCTCTTCTGGTTTTTTAGACCATAGCCGAATGGCTAGTTGGTTGTTAGGCCATCTTTAGTTTGATGTTTTCACTGATCTCGTGTTCTTTTTGGGCGGTATTTCAGGATTTAAAGGAGATCTAATCGCCTAGGTTTCTAAGCCAGAAATCGTTGGCCTTTGAACCACATTACTTTTTTGGGATTTCAAGGTAAAGGTTTCGATTCTCCCTAGGTGTTCAATCGGTTTCTTTTCCTTATTGTGCCTTAACCTAATGCCTCGTTAAGCAATCATTATAGTATCCCTTGACTAAGGTCATTCATGGCCTCAAATGTCAACAACTCGAAGGAAGGGGTTAGATCTATAGTCCCAGCCCCAAAGTTCAAGAAACGAGCACAGTGTCAATAGTATGGGATTGGCTGCCGGGTTGTGGACCGACTTCAGAACAAAACCTTAGACTTTTAGTAGTCGTATCGGCTACTTTTAGTGTCGACTTAGACAGTATTGTCTTGTCAGTAATCATGTGTGTAGATCTCTATCACACTAGTTAATTTGTATTGTATGTATGTTATGTGCTAAAAGCCAAAAAATTAGGTTGTATGAACAGTCGTGTTACCCAAAAAGGGTAGGCAAGGGATGCTAGGTACGTAATCATAGAAACTTCTCTATGCGTATCGAAGTATGTGAAAGTATGTGATCTGATTAGGTAGTTTAATGTTTTGATTCTTGCATGTATGTATGCATGGGATGGGATTGATATGATGAAGGGGAGCAGGTCACATAGCGATCGGTGGCTTTGCCACATAGGTCACATAGTGATTGGTCTTTATGACAGGCAGCACAGCTGTCGATATATTATTAAGGTGGCATAGCGATCGGTGGCTTTGCCACATAGGTCTCATAGTGATCGGTCTTTATGACAGGCAGCACAGATGTTGATATTGTGTGTAGCGGATGGAGGGTCGATTGTAGAAATCCCCACAGTGTGATGATTGGTACGGGGGTGTGTAGAGGATGGACTTCTAGGTTTGGGATGGGCCATGTTGCATGAAAATAATCTGTTGCCATTGTGTATGGGCCAAGGACCATAATATGTTTGTGGGCCTCAAGGCTTTTATGTGTTTTCGGGATTTGTACACTGAGTCTTGGTGACTCACCCCTTATATTTTTCCCAACTTTTCAAATGAGCAGTAGATCATGGACATGGGAGCCGAGGCGGACTCGAGGGGCCATCAAATCTTTTATTTCATAGACTATTTTTGATTTTTCATTGAGTTTTAATTTTGATTATTTTTGTAATAAGGCCTTCATAACTTAGGTTATCGATCTATAATTTTTTTTATGTTTCAATTTATAAGCTTATGTTTTCAAATTCTTAATTATAAGTAAAATGAAAATGGGCTTTTCAAGCACATTCAACGCGAATGTTAAGGTTCTTTTGAAAAATGTCACAATTAATGATTAGTCGGTTAAAATAAACTAAGATTTTCAAAACCCCTTTAAAGCAAGGTTTCCAACATTCAACCCGTAGCATACCAGATCCGGTCATGACGTATGGGTCAGGTTTGGGGTGTTACACCAAATCTTTTTAATGGCATTAGTGCGTAAAGCTTTGGAGGCTCCAAGGAACTTGCCCAGCTGTGGAGAGATAGGTATCACCCGCATAAGCCCCCTTCTATTTCCACTGGAAGAAGAAGACGACGAAGAAGCGATTTCAATACTGGTGGCGCAAGCATCGAGGCTGTTCTCAACGAGTTCCTTAACGGCAGAAGAGAGGTCTAATATGACTTGACCGAAGCAAATTTTGGGAGTTAGGGATTTTGTGTAATTTTTTAGGGGAAAACAATAAGTTAGGGAGTTAGAAATTTAGGGTATACAATTAGGTGAACACGATAAGGGATTTCAGAGTTTGAATGGGGATAAAACTGAGCATACAAAAACGGCACTGTTTTGCTCAAAATCAAAATACATGTTGTGGTATTTGTACACTAGCGCCACTAATTCCTGTCTTTTAGCGGCGTTTATCCAGTAGCGCCACTAAAACTTTTTTGCATTTTGACAAAACAACCTCGTCTAGCTTATAAGGGGTTTCCGGAATGGATGAAACAAAAATGACATCGTTTAAACTTTACATTTTGCGGCGCTTTTGAAAAAACGCCACTAATTCCCGATCTTTAGTGGCGTTTTTCAGTACAAACGCTGCTAATGCCACAACAAACACAACTGAAATGACTCCATTTTGGCTAAGGTGGTACGTTTTTCAGGCCTTTTTTGTCAAAAACACCACTAATGTCTTTCATAGTAATAAATTTTAATAGTTTATTTATTTCTTAAATTCTTTTTAAACTAATTTTGCTTTGTTTCAAACAATATACCTAATTTGTAAAAAATAGTAATTGTGTACTAAATTAATTTTAACTTGGCTAATAGAATTTTTTTTTTTGAAATTGAGTTTTAAGCAATCTAATTTAATATATGATCTCTTTACGCTTAAATAATTAAAATATAATGATAATTTAATATAATAATATTAATATTATCTTTTTACATTTATATAAGAAATTATTTAATATATAAATTTAAAATAAATCACCATACACCCATAAATCTTTAAAATTATTTTAAATAATAGTATTTTCATTTTTTCATTTTTCACATATATTTTTCTATGTTATTTGTTTCAAATTTTTCTATGTGTTATTAATTTTTCTAAAGATTTTAAATATTAAATTAAAATATTACATTTTAGTTAATATAATTAAACTAGTTAAATAATAAATAGAAGAGGATGAAAGGGTGCTCGACTTTTATTACAATTTTATATTTAATTATTATATAATTCATATCAATTTTAAATAAATAATTTTTGAAACTTTGAGCAATATTTAAAAGAATTAGGTACATGACATAATTTTTATATAATTTTTATGTAAGAAAACAAAACAATAAATTTTAAAATATAAACCCTAAACCCTAAATTCAAAATCCTAAACCCTAAACCATAAACCATAAAACATTAAACTCCAACCCCTATACATCAAAACCTTAAGCCACAAAACATAAACCATAAATCCTAAACCCTTAACCCCATAAACCCCTAACCCTTAACCTGAACCTCTAACCACTAACACTTAAACCTTAATATCGTTAAACACTAAGATCTTAAACCCCAAATAATAAATCTCAAATAACAAAATTTAAAACACTAAACCCATAACCCAAAATAACAAACCCTAAACCATAAAATTAACTCACTAAACATTAAACCCTAAATCAATTTTAATAGCTTTGTAACTTTAATGAAAACTTTTGGATAGTTTGTTAGCAATTTGTAACTTTTCATAATTAAGTAACTAAAATGAAACTTTCTCATTGCTTATAAGTGAATGTATCAAAATAAAATATAATTCAAAACAAGAATAAGAAAATATTATGAAATTTAAATCGAATCAAATCGAAACGAGTCTCTACACAAAAATGGATGCTCAACTTTTAGCTGTAACATCCTGAATAGGGCCTATGCATTTCCAGTTTAATTGTATGAAATGACAAGTTTCAAGTACTATGAATAAATTTTTGATACTTTTGGAAATCTAGAAATGCATGAAAATGGAAAGGAAAATGGAAATGAAAATGAAGATAGAAATGAAAATGGAAATGGAAATGGAAATGAACACTTTTGGAAACTTAGACATTTTGGAAAGTGAACATTTGGAAACCTAAGTAAATTAGGGAAGTGAACATTTTGGAAACCAAGCCAAAATAGGAAACTTGAACATTTTGGAAACTTGAGCATTTTGGAAACCTGAACATTTTGGAAACTTGAACATTTTGGAAACCTGAACATTTTGGAAACCTGAACATTTTGGAAACCTGAACATTTTGGAAACCTAAACATTTTGGAAACTTGGAAAATACAGAGCCGCGCGAAAATTTTAGGAAACTTAAATTAACCCCGAATGTTGAATTTCAGAGCCCAAAGGGAACTTAGGCCAAGTGACCCTAAAATATACAAGACATGACATTTGCCCCAATAACGAACTTGGAAATGTGGCTCAAGATGCCACCTAAGGTCTTAGGAAATGGCCCAAATACAAGAGGTTTTGGGCTGAGTTTGAGTCATCCAGAAGCAAATAATGAAGGCTTTATTTTTGCTTCCGTAAAGCCGAGGTGGACGGCATGGGTTTCTAGAAAAGGAAGAGTTTTATTCACATAAATATGTGAATAATAAGAGAGAAATAAGGAGTTTTATTCACATAAATATGTGAATAATAAGAGATAAATAAAGGAGTTTTATTCACATAAATATGTGAATAATAAGAGATAAATAAGGAGTTTTATTCACATAAATATGTGAATAATAAGAGATAAATGAAGAATTATTCTTTAATTAGGAAAATAAGGAAGAGTGGTGGCCAAGTTAAGGATTCTTGGCCTAGTAATTTCGGCTATAAAAGGATGAGACTAGGGCCATTCATTATTCATTTTCCTCTCTCTTTTCTTCTTCCGAATATTCTTCTTGAGCATCCATTCTTTTCTTCTTTTCTTTTAGCCTCCTAGCCGATTCCTTCTAAGCCTATTATTCCTCTCTTCTTTCATCTTTGAAACCAAATACATAAGGGAATCATAGCCGATTGTTCATCAAGTCTCTAAGCCAATCTCCGAAGGTTGAAGTGAAGGTGCAATCGATTCCTTCAAATAAGGGTAAGATCCAAGTTTAGTTTTCCATTCTTTATATTCTAGACTTATTGAAATTTAGAGACTAATTTCGATTATTAATCTTGGCGAATCATGGAAGAAGAAATTTTTTTCCTAAGGTACACCATAGGCCACGTGTTCCCTAGTTATTCGGTGAATTTGGGATTTAAGATCCACAAGGTAAGTACCTAAAAGTATTCGCCAAAGCTTGTATGATTATCTAGATCAGTTCTTTAATTATTAAAAAGTCGAAAACTAACCCATATTGAGATTCAAGGTTGGCGAATATCGTAAAGGAAAAATAAAGTTTTGGATTTGTAAACACCAAATCGGCAAAGGTGAGTCTCTATACAAATCCTACTAAGATTTGGTTTTGTTTTAAGCCAAAAGGGTTTATTAATGTGTTTTATTTGGTGGGTAGAATATAGGAATTAATAGATCTAAAGTTAGATCGGGATTTTCGAGATCTCAAGGAACCTTAATAAGCAAATCGTGTGTACCCTTACTATCCTTCGATATTTTATGGCTAAATATTTTAATATATGATATGAATAATAATGTGAATGTGGCTATGTACCACAAATGTGGCAAAAAGTACCTGCACGCTTTCCTACTTGATAGGATTGTGAAAATGTTATTTTATAACATGCGAATATATGTATATGAACATGAAATTAGTTATGCACAATATATATATTTTTGGGGCATTCGGATTTATGTGAAAGGGGAGAATGTGTTGACTTGGTCTCACCAACGAAGGTGTTGACTTGGTCTCACTAACGAAAAATGTTGACTACTGGTCACATTGAGAAATTTTGGTAACTTCTTACAACAGGTGTCTAATGACACAACGTTTAAATTTGATTATAGTGTCTAAAGACACAACGTGGAGAGTGCGGATGGAGGGTTGACTTAGCAGTCCCCACTTGTGTGCAAGGTTGGTACGGGAGTGTAGCGGATGGCTAATTAGGATTGGGTTTGGGCTGCATCATAATTTCATTATTATATGGACTTGATGATTTGAACTTGAATGCCGATTTGTTGAATGATAGTATTATGTGCACATTGAGTCTGCTGACTCACCCCATTGTGGGAATTATTTTTCGGTGATGAGCGTTGACGACCGGCCAGTAGACCATGAGGAGGCCATGCATCACTTGAAGAATTCATTCTTAATTTGGACTTTATTTAATTTTAATACTTTTAAATTTTATTTTGGGTTTACTTGATGTAATAAGGCCATAAGGCCCAAAGGATTATTCTTTGTTTTACATTACTTTTTAATATTTTGCTAAGAACTATTTTGGGACATGTTACATCAAATTGGATTTACAAGATTAAATAAATGGGTTTTCAATCTAAGCCCAACTCAAAATGGTAGTTTTTCTAAAATCTACAATTTTCTAAGTATCGAATGAATTTTGAATCGGGTTACTTGAGCAACATACCGATCCGGTCCATTCGCGTGGCCGGGTGTGGTGTTTCAATTTGGTATCGAGCCCGCTTTTAAACTCTCGGCACAGGCTAAGGCCCAAAACGTTTTCAAAGCGAGCCAAATGATTATCTTTGAAAAATAAGCAGGTTTTCTGGCATGGCACCTAAGTCTCCGACCCGCAGTCCACCAGGTAAGTACTTCTATCCATTGTGTGATTTATATTATGATTTGTAGAAGGGTAGAAATGGAATGGAACGTAGAATAGAGATTAAGTACTTGAACCCTAGGACTAGTTACCCCAACAATTACATAAGACTTAAATGCCTAATCAAACAAACCTATGATTAAGTCACCGAGCTAGGTGTCGAATCAAGCAGCGCATGTCAGGAGTGGATTCAAGAAGAGCTTGGTATTTAAGCGGTCCTAGTGACTCACCTCCTCTTTACTCGAATCCTACAGTGCGTAGTAACTGCTCACCCTAATCAAGAGGACTTAGTCACTGCTAAACCCAATAACTAAAACCCGAAAGGGACTAGCCATATTTTTATGGAAACCCTAATTTTAAAATTTCTAAATTACCTCTTGATTTGAAAAGAATATTTTATAAATTTTCCTAAAATATTTCGATTTACAAATTTACTAAAATACCCTTAGTGGTAAAATTACAAAAATGCCCTTGGTTTATAAAATGTTCAACTACTCAACAACTTTACCAAAATTTCATTATTTTATAAACATTCAAAACCCTAATTTGTAAAATATCAAAATACCTTGATTTTGAAAAATATAAAATTGCCCTAACTTACCAAAATTACCAAAATGACCTCGATTTTCAAAATGTTTGCAACATCACCATCTTGGAAAACAAATTCTCAAAAGAACCTCAAAGTTTTGCAACTTCGAAATATCCCCGATTTAAAATTTTACAATTTACCGGTTTGTGGAAAATTACCAAAATACCCACAAGGTCCAAAAATTTTCAAATACCTCAATTTCAAAAATTTTCCAAAATACCCGGAACTTAAAAATACCAAAAATACTTTTTGACAAAATCATCAAGGAACCTTATTTTGACAAAATTACGAAAATGCCCCTATAAGACAAAAATTATGAAAATACCCTCGGGTAGTGGAAAACAACAACAACAAAAACTACAACATTTCTCTGAATGAACGAAAGTTCATATTTGTTTGATGGATGGGTGAATGAATGAAAAGACTGTGTGCATGTATGAATACGAAAGAACCACTTCTAAAAATTCTTTCCATAAAACTTCTTCGCGGGTAATCAAGTAAAACAAGTACTAATGTATAAAACTTTTAAATCAGATTAAATCGCGACGTTAGAAAATGAGTTCTAAGGGATGTGAACTTAGAGATTGTGCCTAGAAAGTATGATGGTTCTATTAAGATCAGAGTCTTGCACGTGAAGCATAGTCTTGGTGAGAAAGATTGTACTGTTGTCGGTAAAGTAATTTCGAGGACTAAATTATTTTTAAGGAGGGTAGAAGCAGAACATCTGAATAGGGCCTATGCATTTCAGTTTAATTGTATGAAATGACAAGTTTCAAGTACTATGAATAAATTTTTGACACTTTTGGAAATCTAGAAATGCATGAAAATGGAAAGGAAAATGGAAATGAAAATGAAGATAGAAATGAAAATGGAAATGGAAATGGAAATGAACACTTTTGGAAACTTAGACATTTTGGAAAGTGAACCTTTGGAAACCTAAGTAAATTAGGGAAGTGAACATTTTGGAAACCAAGCCAAAATAGGAAACTTGAACATTTTGGAAACTTGAGCATTTTGGAAACCCGAACATTTTGGAAACTTGAACATTTTGGAAACCTGAACATTTTGGAAACCCGAACATTTTGGAAACCCGAACATTTTGGAAACCTAAACATTTTGGAAACCTGAAAATACAGAGTCAATGAAAATTTTAGGAAACTTAAAATTAACCCTGAATGTTGAATTTCAGAGCCAAAGGGAACTTAGGGCCAAGTGACCCTAAAATATACAAAGACATGACATTTGCCCCAATAATGAACTTGGAAATGTGGCTCAAGATGCCACCTAAGGTCTTAGGAAATGGCCCAAATACAAGAGGTTTTGGGCTGAGTTTGAGTCATCCAAGAAGCAAATAATGAAGGCTTTATTTTTGCTTCCGTATAATGAGGTGGACGGCATGGGTTTCTAGAAAAGGAAGAGTTTTATTCACATAAATATGTGAATAATAAGAGAGAATAAAGGAGTTTTATTCACATAAATATGTGAATAATAAGAGATAAATAAAGGAGTTTTATTCACATAAATATGTGAATAATAAGAGATAAATAAAGGAGTTTTATTCACATAAATGTGTGAATAATAAGAGATAAATGAAGAATTATTCTATAATTAGGAAAATAAGGAAGAGTGGTGGCCAAGTTAAGGATTCTTGGCCTAGTAATTTCGGCTATAAAAGGATGAGACTAGGGCCATTCATTATTCATTTTCCTCTCTCTTTCTTCTCGAATATTCTTCTTGAGCATCCATTCTTTTCTTCTTTTCTTTTAGCCTCCTAGCCGATTCCTTCTAAGCCTATTATTCCTCTCTTCTTTCATCTTTGAAACCAAATACATAAGGGAATCATAGCCGATTGTTCATCAAGTCTCTAAGCCAAATCTCAAGGTTGAAGTGAAGGTGCAATCGATTCCTTCAAATAAGGGTAAGATCCAAGTTTAGTTTTCCATTCTTTTATATTCTAGACTTATTGAAATTTAGAGACTAATTTCGATTATTAATCTTGGCGAATCATGGAAGAAGAAATTTTTTTCCGAAGGTACACCATAGGCCACGTGTTCCCTAGTTATTCGGTGAATTTGGATTTAAGATCCACAAGGTAAGTACCTAAAAGTATTCGCCAAAGCTTGTATGATTATCTAGATCGTTCTTTAATTATTAAAAAGTCGAAAACTAACCCATATTGAGATTCAAGGTTGGCGAATATCGTAAAGGAAAAATAAAGTTTTGATTTGTGTAAACAACAAATCGGCAAAGGTGAGTCTCTACAAATCCTACTAAGATTTGGTTTTGTTTTAAGCCAAAAGGGTTTATTAATGTGTTTTATTTGGTGGGCCGAATATAGGAATTAATAGATCTAAAGTTAGATCGGGATTTTCGAGATCTCAAGGAACCTTAATAAGCAAATCAGGTGTGTACCCTTACTATCCTTCGATATTTTATGGCTAAATATTTTAATATATGATATGAATAATAATGTGAATGTGGCTATGTACCACAAATGTGGCAAAAATTACCCTGGTACGTTTCCTACTTCTGATAGGATTGTGAAAAATGTTATTTAATAACATGCGAATATATGTATATGAACATGAAATTAGTTATGCACAATATATATATTTTTGGGGCATTCGGATTTATGTGAAAGGGGAGAACAGTGTTGACTTGGTCTCACCAACGAAGGTGTTGACTTGGTCTCATCAACGAAAAATGTTGACTACGGTCACATTGCGAAATTTTGGTAACTTCGTTACAACAAAGGTGTCTAATGACACAACGCTTAAATTTGATTATAGTGTCTAAAGACACAACGTGGAGAGTAAGCGGATAGAGGTTGACTTAGCAGTCCTCACGGTTGTGCGAGTTGGTACGGGGAGTGTAGCGGATGGCTAATTAGGATTGGGTTTGGGATGCATCATAATTTCATTATTATATGGACTTGATGATTTGAACTTGAATGCCCGATTTATTGAATGATAGTATTATGTGCACATTGAGTCTGTTGACTCACCCCATTGTGGGAATTATTTTTGGTGATGAGCGGTGATTTGACCGGTAGGTAGACCATGAGGAGGCCATGCATCACTTGAAGAATTCATTCGTAATTTGGACTTTATTTAATTTTAATACTTTTAAATTTTATTTTGGGTTTACTTGATGTAATAAGGCCATAAGGCCCAAAGGATTATTCTTTGTTTTTACATTACTTTTTAATATTTTGCTAAGAACTATTTTGGGACATGTTACATCAAATTGGATTTACAAGATTAAATAAATGGGTTTTCAATCTAAGCCCAACTCAAAATGGTAGTTTTTCTAAAATCTACAATTTTCTAAGTATCGAATGATTTTGAGATCGGTTTACTTTAGGAACATACCAGATCCAGTTCAGGCTCGTGGACCGGGTGTGGGGTGTTTCAGTAGCGGCGTTTAAAAACGCCGCTATTGCTCAGTTTATTCGTAAAAACACCGCTATTACTCAGTTTATTATCGGCGTTTGTACAAAAATGCCGCTATTGCTCCATTTATTAGCGGCGTCAAAAACGCCCGCTATTGTCCAATTTTTTGTGGCATTTTTAGGTAAAACGCCGCTATTGCTCAGTTTTTAACGCCGCTAATGTATAATTTTTGCTGCGTTTTTTGTCCAAACGCCACTAAAAACGCTGCTAAAGCTCTGTTTTGCTGTAGTGAGCATAAAATACCATCCAAAACAACCAAGCTAAGTCTAAATCTTACCATTTCAATACTAACCAATTCAAGGCACATAAGTACCACAATATGCTATCTAAATTCATACCAATCCTTATAATCTCAACTCATCAAAATGACTATTATCAAAGATGCATTATTTGGCCTAATTTCACAAACATACCAATATCCATAAATCATCAATTTACCATTATAGTACCTATTATCATCCATCATCATGCAGCCATCAACCAACTCAATTCACAAAACTTAACTATACATATAAGTACATTATTCAAGCATACCAAAAAACCAAAATAATCCATCACACAAGGCTATATATACATGTAAAACATAAACATTTACAATGCCAATTCATATGGCCAATATCTTTACCAAAACATAACCAAAATGAATCAAAGTCCCTATACATACCATATGACCCAAAACATAGTTTCAAAAGTACCAAAGTGATAGTGGATAGTGTGAAACGATCTTCGACGATCCCTGAGTCTGAGCTACCTTCGATATCACTATAAAACACAGGAGAAATAAAAAAAGTAAGCAATAATGCTTATTAAGCTTGTATAAATTAAACTCAACAAATCATATTACACAAATTAACAATTTGAACTATTTAACATGTAATTCATGTTAACAACAAGCTTTCCTTATGCTTAATCATATACTTATATGGAAATTCATAACTTCTTCTAATTGAAGCTCATACTTTCCATGCACATACTTGTACAAACTTTTAACCAACTCATACATGTTCGAAATACTGCTGAATACTCGATGCCTCGCACACTTAGTGCCATTACATAGCCGAAACTATTTTAATCTCGCACACTAAGTGCTATATGTAATCGGAGTTATTTCGAATCACACTATGTGCCATACATAGCTGAAGCTATCTCGATCTCGCACACTAAGTACTATATATAACTGACTCATTGTCAAACATAACTTTAATCTCATATACACAATTTATGCAATATCAAAGCGTTTAGCTTATTACATACGAACTTACCTCGGATGTGAAAACTACGATATAAGTCGATTAGTCAATAACTTTATCTTTTCCTCGATCCAAGTCCGTATTTCACTTTTTTGATCTAAATATATTCAAAATTGACTTATTCAATCATATATTCATTCAATTTAATCCAATACATACTTTAAAACACATTTACACTTTTGCCCCACATATTTCACAGTTTTCACAATTTAGTCCTTATTGCATAAAATCACAATTTCAAGAAATTTAAAACACCCATGCTTAGTCGAATTACTCTTATACCCTTAGCAACCCATATTTTCCATTGATTTTACATTTTAACCACAAAGTTTCAACATTTCTCAATTTAATCCCTATTTTGCATTTTCACTAAAAATCACTTAACAAAACTTGTATAACTCAATATCAACATTCATAATCTATCAAGAAACTTCAAAATACAAGCTTATTCATCAATGGCATCATTCAAAATCTTTAATAGTTTTGTGATATAGTCCCTGGCTAGCTAGTACTAGATGCAACGATCTAAAAAACATAGAAATTATTAAAAATTGAGTCAAGATCACTTACCAAATAGACTCCAAAGTGACCAAACCCTAGAATGAATAAAATGGCTATCTTCTTCTTCAACATTCAGCAATTGAAAGAAAGATGGACAACATTTTGATTTTTGTTTTGTTTTAATTAACCTTTATTAACTAATTTACTTATTTAACCTTTATAACATTTAATAATTACACCAAATGCCAGGCCACAATCATCCACTAACTCTAAAATGGTTTAATTACCACTTAAGGACCTTTATTTTAAGGTTATATAGCTATTTAACACCTTTAGTTAATAGAACACAAGTTTTACACTTTACGCGATTTAGTCCTTTTTATCAAATTGACCATTCAAACGATAAAATTTCTTAACGAAACTTTCACACAATCATTAAATCATGCTATAAACATTAAAATAATAATAAAATAAATATTTTGACCTTGGATTTGTGGTCCCAAAACCACTATTCTGATTTAACTGAAAACGGGTTTTTTCAACTCTCTCCCTTAGGGATTTTCGTCCTCAAAAATCTTACCAGTGAAAAGGTTAGGGTACTATTTTCTCATAGTTTCCTCGTGCTCCCATGTAGCCTCTTCAACATTTTGTCTTTGCCAAAGTATTTTTACGAGACCTATGCTTTTATTTTTTGAACTGTTTCACCTCAAGTGCTAGAATTCTGCTCGGTTCTTCGTTGTACATCATATCAGGTTGAATCTCAATCCCTGACGGGGAAATCACATGTGAGGAATCCGATTGATATTTACGTAACATCGACACATAAAATACGTTATGAATATTTTCTAACTCTGATGGTAAGGATAATCGATATGCTACTGGCCCTATTCTTTCAATGATCTCATACGGCCCGATGAATCGCATACTCAATTTGCCTTTGCGACCGAAATGAAGTATTTTTTTCCACAGAAAGACTTTCAAGAACACTTTTTCACCAATTTGGAACTTAGTTTCTTTTCATTTCAAATTCGCGATAATTTTTGACTATCTGTAGCTACTTTCAAACAGTCGCAAATTACTCTCACTTTATCTTTGATTTCTCTAACCAGATCAACCCCGTGAATCTGTTTCTCACTCAACTTGATCCAATACAATGGAGTTCGGCATTTGTGATTGTATAAAGCTTCATACGATACAATCTTTATGCTCGTTTGAAAACTGTTATTATATGCAAATTTGACCAACGGAAAATATTTCTCCCAATTTCCTTCGAACTCTAAAACACAACATCTGAGCATATCTTCGAGAATTTGATTTACTTTCTCAGACTGACCGTCAGTTTGCGGATGAAAAGCTATACTAAAATTAAATTTTGTACCTAGAGCTTCTTGCAATTTCTTCCAAAACCGTGATGTGAATCTCGGATCTCTATTTGAAATAATCAAAACTGGTACCCCATGCACTCTAACGATCTCAGCAATATACAATTCAACTAATCTATCAAGTGAATAGTCAGTACATACCGAAATAAAATGTGATGGTTTTGTCAATCGATCAACAACAACCCAAATTGCATCTTTCTTTTATGGAGACAGAGGCAATCCCGATATGAAATCTATAATCACTCTATCCCATTTCCACTTTGGTATCATCATAGGCTAAAGTAAACCTAAAGGTACTGGATGCTCAGCTTTCACTTGCTGACAAATCAAACATTTCGATACAAACTTAAAAATGTCTCGTTTCATACCTGACCAGTAATACAATTTCTTCAAATTATTGTAATTTTTTGTACTTCCAAGATGAACAGATAAACAACTACTATGTGCCTCATGTAAAATTTTTTGAATCAACTCTGGATTTTTTGGTACACAGATTCTATCTTGGAACATTAAACAATCATCAAATCCAATTTGGTACTCTGAATCACTAGTCGACTCGCATTGCACTCGTTTAGCTTGCAATTCACTATCACATTTCTGGGCTTCACAAATTTGATGAGGAAATATTGGTTTAGCTTTTAGCTCAGTAAAAATCAAACCATCTTCAGATAATGTTAACAGTGTATTCATTGCTCTCAAAGCAAACAATGATTTTATACTCAAAGCATCCGCGACTACATTTGCTTTCCCCGGATGATAATCAATCACTAACTCATAATCTTTCAATAGTTTGAGCCATCTTCATTGTCACAAATTCAGATCTTTTTGAGTCATAATATACTTTAAACTTTTATGATCAGTAAAGATGTGGCATTTTTTATCGTACAGATAATGTCGCCAAATTTTTAATGCAAAAACTATAGCAGCCAACTCTAAATCGTGTGTCAGATAGTTGATCGCTGCAAAATAGTCTAGTTTTAAAATTTATAAAGAATGATCGAACCTGTAGACTAACTATGACAACGATAGAGGCAAGTGCACCTATCGAACAGTAGTATAGTTAAGGCAAGAATATCTTATCGAACCCAAGGGAACCTAAAAGTACTACTACTCACTTTCTTTCTTTTATTTAGCCTAAAATATGGAGTGATTGTATTATTAAACTAACGAAATACTTAAACTAAATGCAAAGACAAAAGAATGAATTGGAGAAAGACTTTAAGAAAACTCAGTTGACAAAGATGATACTCTTAGGAAGAATCCACCTATGACTTCACTTATTATTTATTCCCCAAACCATATGATTTCTTTACATAGCTTGATCCGTGAGACTCCCTAACCTATATTAAACCCTCTCTCGAGGCGAATAACGTCTAACCTTAGGTTAATTAGTGGAACTCTCATTCTCTTAACCCCCTAAAGAAGCAGTTAATCGATCAATGGATTCCCATATTAGGTTTTACCCTAATCTGACAAAATCTCGTAACCCTATCTCTAGGCACCCGATCAACTCTGCTCAATTATGCTAGATCTACTCTTAGGTAGGGTCTATTCCTCCTCCACCTAAGCACATCAGATTAAATTAAGTAACATAATTAAGAACAAACCAAGTACTTATCATATAATTTAGAAATTAAATAACAAAATCCATCATAGGTTTCATCCCTTTCAGGTATCAGAGGGGTTTAGTTCATAACTAAATAGGAAAACATCTCATGAGTAAAGAATAAACAAAACATAAGAACTCCCTAAAACCCCCTGAAGGTATTAAAGAGGAGATCCTCCATCTTGAATGGAGTTCTGACTTCTTGAGATGGATCAACTGGCTATTCTTCAAGTGACTCCCTAAATGATGAATGCTTCGGCAAAAAGCCTCTGCCCAAAAAGCTCTCCTTTAATGTCTTCCTTGGGTTGTTTATATAGGCTTTGAGATGCTATACTTGGCTCCTAAGTATCTCCTTCAAGTAGAATTAGTATTAGGGTGTTTGAGTAGACTTAAAAGTATGTTTCTTTGGCTTCAAGCATCCAATTCCGAGTGAAATTGCTCATTCCTGTGGTAGGGGCATGGCCATGGCCCATGTAAATTGTGGTTGGCCGTGTCTCGATTCTGTCATTTTGGGCACGACCGTGTAGATCACCAAGCACATCCGTGTGTGGTAAGTGGATGATGCACGGCCGTGTGTGATGGAGTTGAGGCCGTGCTCTAGGTATTTGGCGAGGCACGGTCGTGTGGAATTTGGGCCAGGCCATGTTGATTGCTTGCTAAGGCCCAATTACTCTGTTTTAAGCCCGTTTTGTGTTCTTTTTATCCTTGGGTGCTTTCCTGAGTATAAACATGAAAAGAAAGGATTAAAAGCACCTTTTTACAGAAATCAAGGGCTAATTCATCCAAAAGCATACTAAATATGGGGTTAAAATATGTTACTTTTACGGTTTATCAAATACCCCCACACTTAAGCTTTTACTTGTCCTCAAGCAAAACTCTCAATTTACAATTAAAACAAACTTTCCATAATTCACAATTCCTATCGACAATGTCTCATCATAATTCACAGATAATTTATACATGGATAATTCAACTTCAAGAACCCTAAAGATTCAATTACGATAAGTCATACCTTTATAGCACGAAAACATAGGTGCCTCCCCTTATCTAAGTGATTACCTTTAATTCAAAATCGACAAGGACTGACATCCTCACTAAAGATTCACTCAAATCACTCAAAAGTGTTTAAGGTTCAAGGATAAGCACTCTAAGTCGAACCTGAAAAGTTAATCCCATAGGATTGCCTGAAAATAAAATCTCCACCACTGTATATGAGATGATACACAATTCAAAAGGTCTTTAATCAGGGTTGTAACCAGGCTAGGGTTAAAAGGTGTGTATAAAGGCTGAATTAGAGGTTATAATCGAGATTTAATTGACTAATTACCTAATCTAAAAACAGTGAACTATATATTAATATTTACATCGAATGAAAACTAATAATACCTACTATTGATAATTACTCTATAATAAGAGTATTTTCATCACTTAAAATTTTATAATACTTTAATACGAGCTTTTTCTTCAACAATTGGAGTTTTAAATGCTCTAAGCTCTTTTATTTACTACTAATATTGAATATATTGGATTGTTTTTTAAGAACAAACCAAAATAAACATAATAGAAGGAACTTTGGTGATTGAAATAACCTAATTCAGCAATTGATCAAATCAATTCTCGATAAAGGGTAGTCCAAGGAATGTTGATAACAAATACAAAGGGATTTTGGGTTAATATTAGTGGTTGAGTCAATAAAAATGTTGTTAAGATTCAATGGGGTTCACTTGGGGTTTTTTATGTAGGTAGGCTTTTTAGTGGAGTGAACGAGTTAAAACCTAGGTGCCTTTATCATCTCAGTGTATCAAATCATTAATGTGGTCTCGACATGTATAAACGAGGCAAGTTCTAGAATAGCAGTTCAAAGTTGACACACTCATAATCAATTAAAGTGAGCACGAAAAAGGGTATATGCTCTATAAGGCTCAAAATCTTTCAAAAAATTATGGGTGTTTTGACATCAATCCTTATAAATTTTTGAACTTCAAGGTGATACTCAAATTCAGTTCAATGACCCATCAATTTTTTTAAATTTAAAAAGTAGACTTATCATGCTCGATTCTCTAGTATCCTTCAAATTTAATCATCAATGCACAATTAACTATGGCTTACTCTAAAACATATCAAAAAATCATAAATCATTAGAAATTTCATCCTAATTAATAATATGAGAAAAATACTTAAGATCAAGACTAATTTCAGGGTTTTGAGAATTATGCAAAAAGTTAGGCACTATTACCCCCACACTCAAAGTGTATATTGCCCTCAATGTACAAAGATAGATAATGAAATTTATATGCCAAATCAAAAAGAGAAGTGGGGAAAGAAATACTCCCTGAAATCTGGATGATCTCTGGCGCCTTTGGTGGCGTGATGGTGTTCTCTATGGGCCTGGTGGAGTGGCTATCGAGAAGCAATTTGCTAGATGAAGAAATTGGGTAGCCTGTGAAGATATAACCAAGAGATTTAGAGAAATAATAATATACTAATAATAAATTTAAAGATTAAGGAAATAAAAAGAAGGAGACTAAGAAGGAAACTAAAATTGAAAGAACAGACTAATGGACTAAGGAGTCCTTATTGTTGGATGGTTTGCAAAGTGGGTGTGACCTTGAAGGCTGTGGTGTGTGATTCCCTAGCAGCCTTTAGAACCTAAAACTAAGAAACTAATATGAAATAAATTAAATTAAGCAGAAAAGAAGTATATATAAGGAAAATAAAGGAGACGATAAAAGAAAAATAGAACAGAAAAGATTTTCGAGACCTTTGGCGTGTCAATTAAGTGAAGTTGCCGGCATGAACTCATGTTGAGGTCTCCTCTAAGGAGATGATGCTTACGTTTCTTCGGCATGATCTTTGTGTTGCTCAAGTGTCTTGGATCTTTTCTATGAACAGGAAGAAAAATTTGAAAGAAAAAGAGAAAGAAGGAATAAGAAAAATGATGGAAAAAGAGGACGAGATGTGGGGATTTAAATATGATTTCAAATCTAAAATGTTCCCACACCCGTGTACCGAGGATGTGTCAATTTACACGGCTGTATCGCACGGCCGTATTGTGGGGTGTGTTGTCCTTTCACGCCTGTTTTGTTGGTTTGCACGCCCATTCCTTAAAAGCCAGTATAGAAGCACGGTTGGAATGCACGGGCGTGGTCTGCCCGTGCTAATAAGTTAGTATCTTAGCACGGCTATGAGGCACGGCCGTGCTAATTTTTTTGATGCCCGTGCTGTGGGTGGTTGGATCCGTGACGTTGGGAGTGGTTAGACTGACTTGCACGACTCGCTTCTATCGATGTGGTAGTTCGTGGTCCACACTACCACGGCACGGCCAGGTAAGGCCGTCTTGCCTGAAATCTACATCTTTACTTTAATTGTAGAGAGAAAGAGAGAAAAGAAAAGAAAAGAAAAGAAAAATAATTTTGAGAAATAAAAAGTGTTAGCGCTCGGGTTGCCTCCCGAGAAGAGCTTGTTTATAGTCTTACGCTAGACTGTCTTAGGCTTTGAAAATTTAGGGAGGTTTAAAGGTTTGAATATTTTCCCTCTTACTGACAGTTTTATTTTCATGACAAAGTTTAGGTCGAGAGGTGTTTGCCTTGAAATTGCTGAACATTGGATTGCTTACCTCGACTATTTCGTGTGGGAAAACATCGCGTACCTGAAGAAGTATTTCTTCCTGCTTTCTTGATTCTGTTGAACCGAGGTAAGGATCGACTTTATCTAACAAAGACTTGATCTTCTATTTTAAAGTGATTTGATGTCCCTATGAGCTCTTCTGGTGGTCCCTCATGTTTTATTTCGTGGGGATCCAATTTTTCTTTGGTGTGTATCTTCTGCTCTTCTAAATTGTTGATCGTACGATTTTGTGTTGGCTTAGTTTTGATTCTCTGTGATGTTTCCAGCGATGAAGGTTGAATAATTTGATTATCTATTGAAATGACTTTCTTACTTTCATCTCCTATGGTTCTGGATGAGTCGAGAGCTTGAAGATTAACTGATTCATCTCCTACACAAAGTATGAGTTCTTCTGTGGCAACATCAATTTTAGTTTTGGCAGTTGCAAGAAAAGGTCTTCCTAAAATTAAAGGGATTGAATTTTCCTCATCCATGTCTAAAACAACAAAATCTACTAGGAAGACGAATTTATCGATTTTTACTAAAACATCTTCAATAATGCCCTAAGAATTCTAATAGTTTTATCAGCTAGTTGGATACTCATCCTAGTTTGTTTAGGTTTCCCTAGACCTAGTCGTTTAAATAGTGTATAAGGCATGACATTTATACTTCCCTTAAATCAGCTAACACATTATCAATAGTTAAACTACCAATTAAACATGGAATCGTAAAACTCCTTGGATCTTTTAATTTCTACGGTAGTCAGTTTTGTAGCATTGCTGAGCATGTTACGTGAAGTTCCACATGTTGTTCTTCATCTATTTTGCGTTTGTTTGTTAAGAGCTATCTTAAAAATCTCCTTGAGTCGGGCACTTGAAAAAGAGCTTCAAGAATAGGTAAGTTAATGTGTAATTTCTTTAGAAGTTTTAGAAACTTACAGAATTGTTCCTCTGAATCATCACCTTTCAATGCTTCGGGATAAGGTATTCGAGGGTAGTACTCTTTAATTACTGGTTTTTCTTGTGCTACCTTAATTTTACCTGTTTCTTCCTTGGTTTCTTGTACTGAGGTGTTGTATCCTCTTGAGATGTGATGGCTTGTATCTGTTCTTTTGGGTTTATTTCTATGTTGCTTGGTAGACGTCCTTGTTGACATTCTGAAACAAGCTTAGTGAGTTGTCCCACTGACCTAGTGATTTCCCTGACTTATTCCTTGATTTCTTTGATCGATATTCCTTGGTTATCAAGTGTTGTATCAGTTCTTTGGAGACGGGCATCTGTGTCTGCCATGAACTTTTTCAGCATCTCTTCAAGACTCGGCTTCTTTTTCGGTGGATAAGGTTGATCTTGGTAATTTGGAAGAGGTTGCTGTCTTTGATTTCCTTGTCCTCCCCACAAAAAGTTTGGGTGGTTTCTCCAACCTGGATTGTAAGTATTACTATAAGGATTATTATTAGATCAAAAATTGTTACCTATATAGTTTGTTTGCTCGTTTTCTACTTTTGGTTGGTAAGGTGCATACTCAGAATTCGCCACATTCCCACTTGCTTCGTATTGCATGATTGGATGTACCTGTGAAGAACATAAATTATCAAGCTTTTTATTCATTAACTTCATTTGTGTTGACAACATTGTCACTGTGTCTATGTTAAAAACTTTGGCTGATTTTGTCGGTTTAGTCCTTGTAATTTGCCATTGATAGGTGTTCAATGACATCTCCTCAATAAAATCGTAAGCCGCTTTAGGAGTTTTGTTGTTTAAAGTTCCACCGGCTGATGAATCAATCATTTGCCTAGTTGGAGAGTTCACACCATTGTAGAAAGTCTAGACTTGAAGCCACAAAGTTAATCGTGGTGTGGGCATCTCCTTAGGAGATCCTTATATCTTTCCCATGTATCATATAATGTTTCTGCATCATTCTGCACAAAAGAAGATATGTCATTCCTAAATTTATCCGTTTTGGCTGGTGGAAAATATTTTAAAAGAAATATTTCGGTCATTTGATCCCATGTGGTGATTGACCCTCATGGTAACGAGTTCAACCACGCCTTGCTTTGTTCCTTAATGAAAAAGGAAATAACCAAAGACGTATGGCATCGTAAGAAATGCCATTTACTTTGAAGGTATCAAAGAATTCTAAAAAATTAGATATATGAGTGTTTGGATCCTCATCTTGCAAACCATCAAATTGAACGAATTGTTGAATCATTTGTATTGTGTTAGGCTTTAATTCAAAATTATTAGCGGCTATAGCGGCCTAACAATACTAGATTCTCGCTCTCACAAATTAGGTTTAGCATAATCATACATAGTACGCGGAGCATTCTGTTCTTGCACATTTGGTGGATTGTTCTCGTCCATCCCTTTAGTAGGATTGCATCTTTGCTGTTCTTCTCTTTGATAGTCTAGGGCTCGTCTTATTTCTCTGCGATTTCTACGAGCGGTAGCCTCAATGTCACTTTCGTATTCTAATGGTCCTCTAGGGTTTCTTCTAGTCATAAACTAGAGGTACCTGAAATGAAAAGAAAGAAAGAAATTTAGAAAAACAAAAACAAAAACATATGTATAAAAGAGAAATTTAAAATAAAAAAATGGCTAACGTAATAGAAATAGAGCATTCTTAATATTATAGAGTTCCCCGGTAGCGGTGCCAAAAACTTGATCACTGCAAAACAGTTTAGTTTTAAAATTTATAAAGAATGATCGAACCTGTAGGCTAACTATGACAACGATAAAGGCAAGCGCACCTATCGAACAGTAGTATAGTTAAGGAAAGAATATCTTATCGAACCCAAGGGAACCTAAAAGTACTACTACTCACTTTCTTTCTATTATTTAGCCTAAAATATGGAGTGATTGGATTATTAAACTAACAAAATGCTTAAACTAAATGCAAAGACAAAAGAATGAATTGAAGAAAGACTTTAAGAAAACTCAGTTGATAAAGACGATACCCTCAGGAAGAATCCACCTATGACTTCACTTATTATTTATTCCCTAAACCATATGATTTCTTTACTTAGCTTGATCCGTGAGACTCCCTAACCTATATTAAACCCTCTCTCGAGGCGAATAACGTCTAACCTTAGGTTAATTAGTGGAACTCTCATTCTCTTAACCCCCTTAAGGAACAGTAAATCGATCAATGGATTCCCATATTAGGTTTCACCCTAATCTGGCAAAATCTCGTAACCCTATCTCTAGGCGCCCGATCAACTCCACTCAATTATGCTAGATCTACTCTTAGGTAGGGTCTATTCCTCCTCCACCTAAACACATCAGGTTAAATTAAGCAACATAATTAAGAACAAACCAATTACTTATCATATAATTTAGAAATAAAATAACAAAATCCATCATAGGTTTCATCCCCTTTAGGTATCTGAGCGGTTTAGTTCATAACTAAATAGGAAAACATCTCAATAGTAAAGAATAAACAAAACATAAGAACTCCCTAAAACCCCCTGAAGGTATTAAAGAGGAGATCCGCCATCTTGTATGGAGTTCTGACTTCTTGAGATGGATCAACTGGCTATTCTTCAAGTGACACCCTAAAAGATGAATGCTTTGGCAAAAAGCCTCTACCCAAAAAGCTCTCCTTTAATGTCTGCTTGGGGATGTTTATATAGGCTTTGGGATACTATACTTGGCTCCTAAGTATCTCCTTCAAGTAGAATTACTATTAGGCTGTTTGGGTAGACTTAAAAGTATGTTTCTTTGGCTTCAATCATCCAATTCTGAGTGAAATTACTTATTCCAATGGCAGGGGCACAGCCATGGCACACGCCTATGTAAACCATGGTTGGGCCGTGTCTTGATTCTATCGTTTTGGGCACGACCGTGTAGATCACCAAGCATGTCCGTGTGTGGTAAGAGGATGATGCACGACCGTATGTGATGGATTTGAGGTCGTGCTCTAGGTATTTGGTGAGGTACGGTCATATGGAATTTGGGCCAGGCCGTGTTGATTGCTTGCTAAGGCCCAATTACTCCGTTTTAAGCCGTTTTGTGTTCATTTTATCCTCGGGTGCTTTCCTGAGTATAAACATGAAAAGAAAGGATTAAAAGCACCTTTTTACAGAAATCAAGGGCTAATTAATGCAAAAGCATACTAAATATGGGGTTAAAATATGTTACTTTTACGGTTTATCAATAGTTCTTTTCATATAGCTTCTGTAACATCCCGAAATTGGGCCTAGTAGGATTGGGCCCATTGGGCCTTGGGCGTAGGAATGTTTAAAATTTTGAGAACATGAGAATGGAATTATTGCAAATTGGACTTATTAGTTAAGTGAATTTGAAAGGTTACGAGGTTTCTATGAAGTCTCGGGTTTAATTGGGCCTTGGGAAAAATTTGGTATTTTAACACTTTAAGGAGATGGAGTAAATGACCTTAAAGCATATAGAAATAATTATTAAATAGCTAGCATAAAAGAGCTATTAGTAGAGAGGATATGGCGCCACTTGTAGCACCTTGAGGGAAGGAGTTCGAATCACTTTGTGTGCAATTTGACTTTTATTTTTGCTTCCCTTCCTTATGTGTCGGTGAAGGAATAAATATGCCAATGGTGGACTTCATTAATTTGGTAAGGTGGCTAAAAGAATAAGGCAAGGTTGAAGTTGGGGAAAGGAATCATGAGAAATAGGTAAGTAAGGGGGACAAGGGGCTTATTTTAAGGATGGTTTTTTGGAAAGTTTGGGTAGCCAAACTCTTATCCTAGGGGGGATGAATGTGGACGGCTTGGGGCTAGAATGATAGCCAATTTGGTGCTTGATGTTTTGGTAAAAGCAAAAGTGATAGTTTTGGACAAAATATCAATACATCAATTGTTTCTTTTTCTCTCAAAACTCCCTCTCCTAGCCGATTATGATCATTGGTAATTGGTAAATTTTGGTTATTTTGGCCTACTCTTCATTGACAATTTGGTATCATTTTCTTTTCTTCCCAAACTTCTTTGTCCTCTTTTTGCTGAATCCATGCAACCTTGAAGAGACTTATTCCATTTCTTTTCTTTGCCGAATGCATACAACTTGGAGACCATTTCTTTATTCATTCATCATCCTTGAAAATCGAAACTAATCCATCATCTTTCTTCTTCTTTTCTTTTAGCAAAAATCCTTCAAGCATCATTTTCACTCTAATATTTTCACCATAGTCAAATCTTCCATCTTTCATTGATCTTCTTTCCATTCGAGTTGTCATTCATCTCTTGAACAATCGGATGAACCCTTTCAATTCTTTTTATTTTCTTCTCTTTTGCCAATCTATATTATGGCTTGGGAGGATCTTTTGACCTAATCATCATCTATTCTCTTTAACCAAATCCTTTCTTTTCATAGTGCTTTAAGTGGGAGACCGTGTATTGTTCTAGCCAAGTCGATGGTGGTAATTGGATCCAATATAAAAAAGGTAAGGGGGTTCGTTTTTGGATTTTTCGTTATATCTCTATTTGGCTAAGTTGCAAATCGAATTGAAGTTTCGACTAATCGACTATGTGTTTTAGGAACAAATCACTCGATATATTTCTACCTTCGGATATAGTGGTAAGTGATTCAAGTGTAAGTGATATGAAATCTTTTGGAGATCTGAGGCTAACTTTTTGTTGGTATTGTTCTAGGTCAACGACGAGTGGTTCGTTAGGAAATCGAAATCAAGGTGTGTAATCCCGTACCTTCCGAAAACATGTTTGAAATGGTGTGTAATCTCACATCTCTCTGAAATTTTGTATGATATGTTCTGTGATTTGGTCGAAATACCAAAGAAAACCAAAAATCAAGATCCGGATCACTTTGGGGCGTAGGTTCATAGTGGTAACCATGTTTTTGTAATAAAATAGTTTTGGTCGGCGACAGTGATGTGAATTAGAAAAATCATAAAAAATAGGAGAAATAGAATTGATAAGTGAATAAGATATCAAATCAAAGCTTACTGTGTCTGTTTTGATAAGGAAGAAATGGTGAAGGAAAAGGAATTTTATACTCTGAGATATGTTTATTTTAGTGAGACCAGTTTTGAATGATTTCGTGGTTCCTTGATCTATCTTGGAAAAATCGTATAAAACTGTACAAAGTGAATTAAGAGATATAATTAATTTTTAAAGATTCCTTAGTGAGTATATTTTCAATAGAAACAAGTGGGAACAACATATGAAAACTGTACAGTGAGATATTTGAATTTTGGGTAAGAGAGGACAGAATTGTTGGACAGTGAAACAAGGGAAATTTTAAGGAATAAACTATACTAAATGGTTAAGCCAAAAATTCTCGAAAAATTGTAGTAAGAATATATGTGAGTCTAGTTTCAAGGAAAATTTACGGATTTAGATTTTGAGATTCCTCACTCGAGTTATGGTCAAGTTAGTCAGTATGACGCAGATGGACTGTTTCAAACTTTTATGCCCCAAATTAGTAGTTAAGCCTTGGTTAAGAAATTACCATAATACCCTTAGAGGGTAAATTACCGAAATACCCTTAGTGGGTAAGTTTACCGAATTACCCTTAGCGGGTACGATTGCCAAATTATGAAAATGCCCTTATGGGCCGAATTATGGAAATGCCCCTATTGGGCCGATTTGTAAAGTGTTAATGGGCCAAAATATGAAATTGCTTAATGGCCTGTATTGACATATTGCCTTATGGGCCGAATGGACATATTGATTAATGGGCCAATCTGATATATTTTGTTATGTGGGCCAAATTGATATATGATTATATGGGCCAATCTGATATATTTTGTTATGTGGGCCAAATTGATAAATGATTATGTAGGCCGATCTGAAAATATTCAAAATAGGCCAAGATGATATTTGCTTAATGGGCCAACTTTGATAAATTGTTATAATGGGCCATAAATTTTGTAAAGAATATCTGAATACATCATTGTGAATTGTTATGCAGTATATACATGATTTGCATGGGTTGGGATATTTGACGAAGAGAAGTTCTGGTAGCTTTGCTACAAAATTCTGGTGGCTTGTCCACAAATTGATATATGGCTTAATGCCCAGTTTGATATATGGCTTAATGCCCAGTTTGATATATGGCTTAATGTCCAGTTTGGTGTGTTGGCAGGGTGGGTGACTAAATCTCTCGACAAGTGTGTTGGTTGGTACGGGTGGTGTGTAGCGGATGGAAAACTAGGTTTGGTTTGGGAATTGCATATCACATGCATATGATATACATGTTATTATGTTATAATTGTAAATGGGCTTTGGCCCAATAAATGCTTAATTGGATTTTTGGCCCAGTGGACAATGGTAAGTGGGTTACACACTGAGTTCTTGTAACTCACCCCCTTTCTTTCTTAACCCTTGTAGGTAATGCTTAGTGACGAGGACTTGGGGCCATGGATGCCTCGGTGTAGGCCATACTTCAGAAATGGTTTTATTTGGACTTTAGTTTCTTACTTCGTTTACTTTATTACTTTACTATTTTGGGTTATGTGTTGTAATAAGGCCTCTGGATTATTTTATTTTTGCTTTATGTTTGACGTGTTTATATTTTACTCAAATTATTTTAAATTGGATTGTCTAAAATCATAATAAAGTTTTTTCAAATCGATTAACAAATGAATTTCAAAATAAACTTTTACAAATATTTTAATACTTAAAATTTCTCTTGAACTATCAACGATATTTCTAAAAGTCATAGTTTTATAAAATTATTACTTCAAATTTAATCGATCAATCTTTGAGGTTAGTAGTATTTTATTAAATATCTCAAGTCAAACTTGATTTACTTGATTTTAACGAATCAACATCTATTTTTGTACGAATAAAAAGGATTTAACATGTTTTTTTTATCTCATTTGACATGTTTTCTTTATACGTTATCGAAAAACTTTTTAGTGTGACACACTGATTCTAGCCTAACTTCTAGGCCAGGGTTTGGGGTGTTACATTTTATGGTATCGAGCCCGCTTGCAAAACTCTCTACGTGGTTTGGGTTCAAAAGCGTTTTCCAAAGTCATTTAGAATTTTGATTTATAAATATATGTTCTAAAGGAAGTATGGCACCACAGGTATCCAGGACCAAGTCAAGTAAGTACCTGTTATCTGATATGATTGTAGGAATACTTTAGAACTTTTTAGGTATTGAAACTATAGAGATTGAAACTATAGGATACGTTTACAAAAACAACTTTACTTCCTATACTCCATAAAACATTGTTTAATAAACATTGAATAGCATATTGATTCATAAGACTCTTAATCAAATTATATCGACTTAGTGAACATGAGCGCTAGAAGACGCGAACGCGGTAGACATGGACGTGACAGAGGCCGAGGCACTAGGGCTTGATCTTTGGCACCAAGGCATGTGCCTGAAAGGGAGGTGCAGACATCGTTAGTGGCTGAGACGGGATCTCATGATCGAGTTGAGGTTGATGAGCTGACCCAGATAGTTAAGAAAGTATTGGAGGAGGTTAAAAGAATCAGTGAGGCACATTGAGTTGGGTGTGTAGACTATAAGAAGAAAAGAGATCGTGGTTCTTTAGGGACACAGTCTCATTCTGTGAAGCGTGTCAAGGCACGTCCAAACTTTCCAGCTTGTAATTATTGCAGAAGGCGTCATCCGGGAGAATGCTAGAGGAGGTTAGGAGCATGCTTGAGATGTAGGACTAAGGAGCATAAGGCTCGGGATTGTTACATCGCCATCAAGTCAGGTATGTTTGGTTAGACGTGAAGATTGAATGTAGAAAATTCTAAGTATAAATGGTAGACAACTGTTGCTTTTGTGGTTAGATGTTTGGTTGTGTGAAAGAGGATTCAAGATTTTGTTAAAAGTACATTGTGGTTTTTAAGATCAGAGTGCGCAATGAAGCATAGTGGTTTGATTTGAGCGATACGTTTAGTAGTTGATTGAAAATTTCTTTAAGGAGGGTAGAATTGTAACATCCTAAAATTGGGCCTAGTAGGATTGGGCCCATTGGGCCTTGGGAGTAGGAGTGTTTAAAATTTTCAGAACAAGAGAATGGCATTATTGCAAATTGGACTTATTAGTTAAGTGAATTTGGAAGGTTATGAGATTTCTATGAAGTCTCGGGTTTAGTTGGGCCTTGGGAAAAATTTGGTATTTTAGCACTTTCAAGAGATGGCGTAAATGGCTTTAAAGCATATGAAAATAATTGATTAAATAGCTAGCAGAAAAGAGCTATTAGTAAAGAGGATATGGCGCCACTTATAGCACCTTGAGGGAAGGAGTTCGAATCACTTTGTGTGCAATTTGACTTTTATTTTTGCTTCCCTTCCTTATGTGTTGGTCAGGGAATAAATATGGCAAGGGTGGACTTCATTATTTTGGTAAGGTGGCTAAAAGAATAAGGCAAGGTTGAAGTTTGGGAAAGGAATTATGAGAAATAGGTAAGTAAGGGGGACAAGGGGCTTATTTTGAGGATGGTGTTTTGGAAAGTTTGGGTATCCAAACTGTTATCCTAGTGGGGATGAATGTGGACGACTTGCGGCTAGGATGATAGCCAATTTGGTGCTTGATGTTTTGGTAAAAACAAAAGTGATAGTTTTGGACAAAATATCAATACATCAATTGTTTCTTTTTCTCTCAAAACTCCCTCTCCTAGCCGATTATGATCATTGGTAATTGGTAAATTTTGGTTATTTTGGCATATTCTTCATTGACAATTTGGTATCATTTTCTTTTCTTCCCAAACTTCTTTGTCCTCTTTTTGTCGAATCCATGCAACCTTGAAGAGACTTATTCCATTTCTTTTCTTTGTCGAATGCATACAACTTGGAGACCATTTCTTTGTTCATTCATCATCCTTGAAAACTGATACTAATCCATCATCTTTCTTCTTCTTTTCTTTTAGCAAAAATCTTTCAAGCATCACTTTCACCCTAATATTTTCACCATAGTCCCTCTTTCATTGATCTTCTTTCCATTCGAGTTGTCATTTATCTCTTGAACAATCGGTAAGAACCCTTTCAATTCTTTTTATTTTATTCTCTCTTTTGTCGAATCTATATTATGGCTTTGGAGGGTCTTTTTGATCGGAATCATCATCTATTCTCTATTTTTCTTTTTTGTAGTGCTTTAAGTGAGAGACCGTGTATTGTTCTAGCCGAAGTCAAATAGTGGCAATTGGATCCAATATCGATAAGGTAAGGGGGTTCGTTTTTGGATTTTTCGCTATATCTCTATTTGGCTAAGTTGCAAATCAGATTGAAGTTTCGACTAATCGACTATGTGTTTTAGGGACAAATCACTCGATATATTTCTACCTTTGGATATAGTGGTAAGTGATTCAAGTGTAAGTGATATGAAATCTTTTGGAAATCCGAGACTAACTTTTTGTTGGTATTATTCTAGGTCAACGACGAGTAGTTCGTTAGGAAATCAAAATCAAGGTGTGTAATCCCGTACCTTCCGAAAACATGTTTGAAATGGTGTGTAACCTCACATCTCTCTAAAAGTTTGTATGATATGTTCTGTGATTTGGTCAAAATACCGAAGAAAACTGGAAATCGGCATCCGGGATCACTCGGGGGCGCGTAGGTTCATAGTGGTAACCATATTTTTGTAATAAAATAGTTTTGGTCAGTGGTAGTGATGTGATTTTGAAAAATCATGAAAACTAGGAGAAAGGGAATTAATAAGTGAATAAGATATCAAATCAAAGCTTACTGTGTCTATTCTGTTAAGGAAGAAACAGAGAAGGAAAAGGGATTTTATATTATAAGATATGTTAATTTTAGTTAGACTGGTTCAGAATGATTTCGTGGTTCCCTGATCTGTCTTGGAAAAATCGTATAAAATTGTACAAAGTGAATTAAGATATATAGTTTATATTTAAGATTCCTTAGTGAGTCTATTTTCAATAGAAACAAGTGGGAACAACATATGAAAACTTTAAAGTGAGATATTTGAATTTTGGATAAGAGAGGTCAGAATTGTTGGATAGTGAAACAAGGGAAATTTTAAGGAATAAATTGTATTAAATGGTTAAGCAAAAAATTCTGGAAACATTGTAGTAAAGAGATATATGAGTCTAGTTTCAAGGAAAATTTACGGATTTATATTTCGAGATTCCTCACTCGAGTTATGGTCAATTTAGTCAGTATGACGCAGATGGACAGTTTCAAACTTTTATTCCCCAAATTAGTAGTTAGGACTTGGTTACGAAATTACCATGATACCCTCCGAGGGTAAATTACCGAAATACACTTAGTGGGTAATATTAACGAATTACCCTTAGCGGGTACAATTTCCAAATTACGAAAATGCCCTTATGGGCCGAATTATGGAAATGCCCATATTGCGCCGATTTGTAAAGTGTTAATAGGCCAAAATACAAAATTGCTTAATGGGCTGAATTGACATATTGCCTTATGGGCCGAATGGACATATTAATTAATGGGCCAATCTGATATATTTTGTTATGTTGGCCAAATTGATATATGATTATATGGGCCAATCGATATATTTTGTTATGTAGGCCAAATTGATATATGATTATATAACGATCCGAAAATATGCAAATGGGCCAAAATGATATTTGCTTAATGGGCCAACTTTGATAAATTGTTATAATGGGCCATAAAATTTGTAAAGAATATCTGAATACATCGTTGTGAATTGTTATGCATTATATACATGATTTGCATGGGTTGGGATATTTGACGAAGAGAAGTTCGTAGCTTTGCTACAAAATTCAGTGGCTTGTCCACAAATTGATATATGGCTTGATGCCCAATTTGATATATGGCTTAATGCCCGCTTGGTGTGTCAAGGGGTGGGTGATTAAAGCTCCCCGCAGGTGTGTTGGTTAGTAGGGTGGTGTGTAGCGGATGGAAAACTAGGTTTGGTTTGGGAATTGCATATCACATGCATATTATATACATGTTATTATGTTATAATTGTAAATGAGCTTTGGCCCAATAAATGCTTAATTGGATTTTTGGCCCAGTGGACAATGGTAAGTGGGTTACACATCGAGTTCTTGTAACTCACCCCTTTCTTTCTTAACCCTTGTAGGTAATGCTCAAGGATTTGAGGACTTGGGGCCATGGATGACCTTGAGTAGGCCATACTTGAAAATGGTTTTATTTGGATTTTAGTTTCTTACTTCATTTACTTTATTACTATTTTTGCTATGTGTTGTAATAAGGCCTCGGATTATTTTATTTTGCTTTATGTTTGACGTGTTTATATTTTACTCAAATTATTTTAAATGGGATTTTCTAAAATCATAATAAAGGTTTTTCAAAATTGATTAACAAATGAATTTCAAAATAAACTTTTACAAATATTTTTAATACGAAAATTTCTCTCGAACAATGAACGATATTTCTAAAAGTCACAGTTTTATAAAATTATTACTTCAAATTTAATCGATCAGTCTTCGAGGTTAGTAGTATTTTATTAAATATCTCAAGCCAAACTTGATTTTCTTGATTTTAACGAATCAACATCTAGTTTTGTACGAATAAAAAGGATCTAACATGTTTTTTTTATCTCATTTGACATGTTTTCTTTATACGTTATCGAAAAAATTTTTAGTGTGACACACCGAATTCGGGCCTAACTTCTTGGCCGGGTTTGGGGTGTTACAGCTTCAATTTTATGGAAGCATAAGCTATCACTTTTCCCTCTTGCATCAACACACAACCCAAACCATTTAATGACGGGTCAATGTAAATTACAAATTCTTTACCCGACTCAGGTTGAACTAACACTGGTGCCTCAGTTAACAATGTTTTCAATTGATAGAAGCTTTGTTGACATTTCTCGGGCCATTCAAACTTCACATCCTTCTTTAGCAGTCTGGTCATCGGTGTAGCAATCATCAAAAACCCTTTTACAAAACACCTGTAATAACCAGCCAATCCTAGAAAGCTTCTGACCTCGGATACATTTCTAGTGGTTTCAATCAATAACTGAAGATATCTTGCTCGGATCAACTCTTATACCTTTCGCAGAAATAATATGCCCCAAAAATCCAACTTCCCAGAGCCAAAAATGATCTTTGTTGAATTTAGCATACAGTTGCTTATCTCTCAAGGTCTGCAACACAATCTTCAAATGCTTGGCATGCTCAGACTCATTTCGTGAATAAATCAGAATGACATCAATGAGCACAACAACAAATCTGTCTAAATACGATCTAAAGATTCGATTCATCAAATCCATAAAAATGGCAAGAGCATTAGTTAGTCCAAAAGGCACAACAAGGAATTCATAATGTACGTACCTCGTTCTGAACGCAATTTTCGGTACATCTGAGTCTTTACCTCGCAACTGATAATAACCAAATCTCAAATCAATCTTTGAAAATATTGTTGCACCTTTCAACTGATCAAACAAATCGTCTATTCTCGGCAATGGACACTTATTCTTTATCATAACCTTGTTAAGTTGACGATAGTCAATACACATTCTAATGGACCCGTCTTTCTTCTTAACAAACAATACTGGAGCACTGAAGGGAGAAAAACTCAGTCGTACAAAACCTCTTTCTATTAGCTCTTGCAACTGAGCTTTCAATTCTTTTAACTCTGTCGGAGCCATTCTGTACAGAGATTAAGATATTGGCGAAGTTCCTGGTACTAACTCAATGGCAAACTCAACCTCTCTAACTGGTGGCAACCTAGGTAATTCTTCTAGAAATACGTCTGATAGTCACAAACTATAGGGACTAATTCAATCTTCTTTTCAGACACTTTGGTATCTAAAACATATGCTAGGTATGCATCACAACCTTTTCTCAAATATCTTTGAGCCGACATCAATGAAATCACTATAGGTAATCCACTCGACTTATCAGATTCAATTTGAAGAATTTCATTATTTTGACACTTCAATTCTATAGTCTTTCATTTACAGTTCATAATAGCATTATGTAGAGTCAACCAATCCATACCCAGAATCATATCGAACTTATCAAATGGTAAAAGCATCAAGTCAGCCAGAAGATAGTAACCCCGAGTCATTAAAGGATAGTTCTTGCATACTTTATCAACTAGGACAAACTTGCCTAAGGGGTTCAATACTTTAATCATAAATTCTGTAATTTCAACAGGCAATTTCTTACTAAACACTAAATTCTCACAAACATATGAATGTGTCAATCCAGGATCAATCAAAGCAATCACATTAGTGTCATGAAGAGAGAAGGTACCGATAATAACATCTAGTGATGACGCTTCTTCGTGAGCGTGAATGACATAGGCTCTGATAGGTGCTCTAGCCTCAAATCTCACAGTGGAGTCCCTGTCACCCCTTGACTACCACTCACATTCCCAACATTTCTTGGTGGCCTTCCTCTAGTCGACATATTACTCGGCCTCACATCCTGAGGTCTTTCTATAACAGCCCATTTTTGGTCAAAATAGAACAGTGGGTTTGGGACCACAAATTTGAGTTTGAAATAATTATTTTATTTTTATGTTAATGTCTACAACATGAATATATGATGGTTTGAAATTTTCGTTAAGAAATTTTACCATTTAATTAGTCAATTGGATAAAAAGAACTAAATCGCGTAATGTGCAAAAGTTCCATTCTATTAGTTAAATGTGTCAAATAGCTTTGGTTTGTAAATATAGTGGTCTTAAATGGTAAATAAACCATTTTTAATATAAGTGGACAATTATGGAAACCATTAAGTGATTTTTATGTTTTAATGTTAAGGTTAATTTAGCAATTTATGTATTAATGTTAATAAAACAAAAGAAATAAAATAATTTGGTGCTTTTCATCTTCTTCTCTAGCTGAATATGAAGAATAGAAAAGCCAAAATTTTTGTTTTCATTCAGCCATGCTTGGATATCTAATTAAGGTACGATTTTTGTTCCGTTTTAATGATTTCTATGTTCTAAGATCGTTGCAGCTTAATCTAGCTAGCCCAGGGACTAATTTGCAAAACTGTTAAAGATTTTGAAAGTTTCCATTGATGAATATATGTGTTCTTTGATGTTAGATGATGAAATATGAAATCTTGTTGTTAGATATACAAGTTTTGTTAAGTGATTTTTAAAGAAAATGCAAATTAGGGATTACATTAAGAAAATGTGAAATGTGGTGGTTAAAAGTGAGAATAAATGAGAAATATGGGTTGATATGAGAATGGGTAATATTTGGCCAGCATGAATTTGTATTAAATTGAATGAATTATGATTTTATGTGATAAGGACTAAATTGCAAAAATGTGAAATAATAGGGTAAAATGTAATTTTGCCAAAATATGTAAATTGGGCTAAATTAAATGAAATGATGATTAAATTAGTAAATTTTTATATTATATAGATTAAGATAAATGATATTTGGATCTAGAATGGGGAAAACAAAGTATCGGATTAGTTGACCTAATTCATTGTTACAACGAACGATGTAAGTTCATATGTTTAATAAGCATTGAATTATATATGTATAAATGCTTAATCGATATAATTGTGGTAAAAGTTATATTATTTAAATGAAATATGAATGCTATTGAGTACGATACTACAGAAATGACTGACAGAGATTTGATACAGCGAAAGTCCCGGTTGAACCTTATGAAAAGATAGGATACAAATGTCATGACATTAGAGTTACTGATATTATGAGTAAGACCATATATGGGATATGGCATCGATATGAGACTTCGTGTAATACCATAGCAGGGTTATTGGCATCGATACGAGATTACATATAAGACCATATCTGGGATATGGCATTGATACGGTACTGTATGAGATTCCCAAGTATCCTTTAGTATTTCAAATGGTTCAACAGGAAATGTTGATGAAACGTGGTTACAAGTGATGGTACGACTCAGTCAAGGTGCACGTGATAGAAATCGACAAGTAAGTGTTAAAAGTGAATTTCATATGATGAGTAAGTGGAAAATTATGAGAGTTCATATGGTTCAATGAAATATATATAAATGTGATGGCTATTGGATTGAATATAGTATATTTCTATTTGCTTATGCTTATGTAAATGTGAATGAATTGATAATAAGTATTCAAACCATGTAAGCATTGAAATGAAAAAACCTGTGAAATTCTTGGTTAACTATGTGAACGGATGCATGACATAAATGTTGTATTATACAAGTTATATTATAGTATTTATAATGGCTTAAAATGTGTATATTTGATGAGATGAGTTATTATCATACGAGCTTACTAAGCTTTATAGCTTACTTTGTTATCTTTTCTATGTATATAGTGATTTGAAGGCTCGCTCGGGTTGGAAGTCATCAGAGATCATATAACACTATCTAGCTATGGTTTGGTACTTATAAGCTTTGTGATATTGGTTATATGGCATGTATAGGTTTTGTGGTCATTTTGATAATTATTTTGGTAGTGACTTTTACCATTTGAATTGGCTTATGAATGCCTATATTTTGGTTTATATATATATGGTCATGTGAGTTGGCTATATTGATGATTTTGATGATGTATAAGTGTGCAAATGACCTTTGTTTTGAGTTTGTTAATTGTCCTATAAATGCTAACTGTGATGGGTAGATTTTAAAATAGTATTTAGAGTATGAAAGAGGCAATGTTTGATGAATGATATGTTGGTGGTATTAGGAAATTTAATACATGTTTGAATGTGTTCATATTGATGAATTGAGATTGTGAATATTGGTATGTTTTGGAAGACATATTGGGAAATAGTATGTATTGTATTTGTTGGCATTGAAATGGTATGAAAGATGTTTGATTGAGGTTGTTTTAAATGCTTATAAGTGTTATGTTTTGGTAACATTGAAATTAGTATAGATGTGCATGAGCTTGTGTGGCAATTTGGCTTCGTAACTAGCCTATTTTTGTCCACATCGTGTCCTCTGGCAATTTGTGTGCCAACTTCACCGTCTTCTACTGTGTAAATTGAAATGGAGTCAGTATGCTCCACACGGCCATACACACGGGCGTGTGATTGGCAGGCATAAGTCATGTAACACCCCAAACCGGTCAATACACCACGAATCAACTGTATGCTACAGGAAAAAAGGTTTTGGGTGGTTTAGGTTGAAGTCTAAAAGTCGATGAAACATTTTACTAAACTCAGATTTGAGGAAATTTGAGTAGGTTTTGACTAAAATTTATGTTGTATTTGAAAACCCAGAGAGCTTTGAAAATTTATCCAAGTGTAGGTAAAACTAATTTATGTCGGCTTGATTTTTTTTTTAGTTGTTTCATATTATTACTAAAGTATTTTGTCTTAGTAGAAAATCATATTTAAGTTAGAAAACAATTGAGTTCATTTTGTTCTAAGTTATAGTATGATACCCGATGGTATAGTTTAAAACATCGTCTTTGAAGTTTTGAAAACGTTGTCTTTCCAAGTTTTAGCACATTTTAACTCAAGTAGTTTGTTAAAGCATATTATACATCCAACTTAATCGTGAACAAAACATAATTTAAAAGGCCATTTACAACCCAAATAAAACCAAATAGTAATAATAAAACTTAAGTACCAAATTTCTTAAAAGTCCAAGCAAAGCTTTATTTCAAGATGGCATGAGCACTCGAGTCCATCCCGCTCCGTGTCCGCGCCTATGTATCACCCGAATAGTCAAAGGAGAGGGTGAGTCGAGTGACTCAAGTGTAAATCCCGCTCCAAAAACAACATGCTAACACACATCATACAAAGCAACATAATTAATGCAACCCGATCCTAACCATCCATATCGCCTCTTCTACCCGTGTGGTACCAAACCACCGGTGGTGCTAAACCACCGGTGACATATAGTCACAATGTGTTACTAAAACACCGGTGTCCCAAAGACACAATTGTGCTACTAAAGCATCGTGACCAAGTCACAAATGCTGATGGGGCCAACCCATCGTGTGATACCCAATCACCAGCGACGATCCCATATCTCATGTGGGCCAACCCACGGTGGTTAAACCACGGGACAAGTCGCAATGAGGTGCCAAACCTCGGTGTCCCAAAGACACAATTGTGCTACCAAAGCACCGGTGACCGTAGTCACAAATCATGATGGGGCCAACCCATCGTGTGATACCAAATCACCGCGCCAATCCCATATCTCACAAGTGGGGCCAACCCACGGTGGTTAAACCACGAGGACGAGACGCCGAGGTACCAAACCTCTGAGGTGCTAAACCTCCGTGACCCAAAGTCACAAAGTGTGTTACCAAAACACTTGGTGCTTGTCAAGACAAAATATCACCGCTCCTCCACTCGTATCACCCATCAACATACCACACTCATGTAATCATGCATATCATATAATCATGCATATCATGCTAATATGTCTAATCTCATACCCCATGTCACATATATCCACAACCATGGTATCATATAGATCATCAAGAAACTCATAATAATAATACCGACTTACACGAGTCCGTAATCATACCCATTAGGTATCACATCAATCATCAACTGTTTCATTAATCATCACACAAGTTATCAATTATATTACTAAATGTATGTGTTAGTTTACACACGAATTAGCGGAGGTTTTAATACTAAGAACCGGTCTAAGACCCTCGACCACCTTGACAACTTTGATCCTTAAACTGGATTTGGTTTCCTACCAAATCCGAATCCAACAGTGGTTCTTTCAGCAATCGGCTTTCCCCTAGAAAGAAAGTGGTTAATCCTTGAAACCATATTCGTAATCGAAACTAAACAAATCAACCACGAGTAATCATTTCACCCTCACTTACCGATTGCTTAACAAAGTAAGAAGCCTCGCCTTGCTTGATTTCGAACCCAAGGGACCCTATACGAAAAACAATTACTTACAAGAAGTTAATACCTTTTTAACCGATACCAAAGTCAGCCCTTATCATACCAAAAATCGGTAAAATACTAGAGAAAAGGGAAATGGCCATTCGGCCAACACTTACCCCCCTTTAGTAGACCGATTAATCACCAACACCCCAACACAACCAATATTTGGCCTACCAACTACTAAGAGAGGAGAAAGATTCGGCCAATGCTAGCACCAAAAGAAAAACAAAAGAGAAGGTTCGCCAAGGTGTTTTATGGCAACCCAAAATTGATCGAGAGAAAGGAAAGGAAACCAAATGCAAGAGGATAGGGGTTGATAATCGGCCAAGAACGGAGATGACAAAAGAAACGAAATGAAAATGAGAAAGAAAATTAGGAGGATGATGTTTCGGCTTACAAAGCTTCAAGAAGAAAAAGAGGTAAAAGAGGAGAGAACATTCGGCTATTGAGAGTACCAAAAGAATAATGCAATATGCAACTTGGACTTTCGGTTTAACAAAATTGAAAAAGAAAAGAGGGTGGGAGAGGCATTGACACAAGGTTCCCAAAGAGAGAAAAAAAAAGATGGTAAAGAAATCATATGTTCGGTTAACACAAGGAGAAAGAAGCAAAACAACCAAAAGAGGACAAATGATGCTTAAGAGTCCAAGAGGACATTCGGCTACTACTAAACAAAGATGATTGAACAGCAAGCAACTTTGGCAAAGATGGGAGCACTTGGGTTCGGTTTCCAAAATGAAAAGAAGAACGAAAAGATTCAACTTAGCTATTTGCAAATGACCGAAACAACACACATGCAAAAAGGAAATTTCGGCTCACTCCAATACCACACCAAGCCGCCCACCCTCACTCCAAACACCCCAAAAATTTCTGCCAAATCCCCACAACACTCCACACCACTCAATTCAAATGAGTTTACCAAGTCTTCCTCCTACTTTCACTCTCCACCCTCTTTGAATGTGAAGACTAAGTCCAAGCTAGAGTTCAAGTTGCCTTCTACCTCTTCCTCCATGCCGTCCAAAATGAGAGCCAAAGGGGTGGGATTCTCATGACTTGAACACAAGACCTCCCCTTGTAGATGACGCCACACACACTCTCCATATGGCGCATGCTTGCCACTTTGCTAGCTCCTCATTTGTGCTTTAAATTCACTTAATTTATTTATAAGCCCCATCTCCTTCACTCCTATCTCCTAAAGCCCAAAACTAAAATTTCACCACCTACTCAAAGCTCACTCCTAGCCTACAACTAAGCCCAAAACACCCAAACAACATCATAGCAAGCAATTAATCATGCAACCAATGCCAAAACAAAATAGCCCTTAACCCGGATATTACGCTTCTACCCCTTAAAAGAATTTCGACCTCGAAATTACAGTCGGTCAAGAGTTATGGTATTGTTGTCTCATCATATCCTCGGGTTCCCACGCCGCTTCTTCCACGCCATGATTCCGCCTAAAGAACCTTAACCAGAGGCACAGACTTCTGCAGAACCTTCACATCCCGATCTAAAATCAGACAGCTCTTCCTCCATGGACATATCTGGATTTACCTCGATCTCCTCTCTGTTACCACATGTGATGGATCGAACGATATCGCCAAGCATCGAAACGTGGAACACGTCGTGAATTTGACTTAGCTCACCGGCAACTCGAAATGATCATGAATGGTCCCACTCGTCTTAGTACCTTATATGGCCCAATAAACCTCTGACTAAGCTTGCCTTTCCTCCCTAACCTTAATACTTTCTTCCACGGTGAGACCTTCAGAAAACCCGATCTCCCACAAGAACTCAATATCTCTCCGCTTAAGATCGGCATAGGACTTCGCGGTCGAAGCTTCCTTCAATCGAGCTCAATCAACTTAACCTTGTCTTGGTCTCAAGAACCAACTCGTCCCAATAATCGACGCTCACTTAACTCATCCAACAAGTCGGTGAACGACACTTCCTACCGTGACAACGCCTCATAAGGTGCCATCTTAATGCTCGCTTGGTAGTTGTTGTTGTAAGCGAATTCACTAATGGTAGATACTCCTCCCGCTACCCTCAAGTCCAAAACACACCCTCAAGCATGTCCTCCAATATCTCAGATAACTCTTTCCGATCGCCCATCATCATGCGGATGGAATGCCGTCTGAAATCTAACCGTACCCGAGCTCGATGCAAAGCCTTCCGTAACCTTGACGTGAATTGGGGTCCCTATCCGAGATGATCGATACGGCACCCGTGCGCCTCACAATCTCGACACATACAACTTAACCAACCTCAAGTGAGTAATCCACCTCACCGGAATAAAGTGAGCGGATTTAGTCACCGATCCACAACTACCCAAATCAATCCTTCTTGCTCGGTGTAGCGGTAATCCACCGACGAAATCCATAGTGATCCTTTCCCACTTCCATTGTGGAATCCTCACCGGTCAAGCAACCCAGACGGCAATCGATGCTTAGCCTTGACCTGCTGACATGTCAGACACTTTCCTACAAACTCGCACTTCCTTTTTCGCACCCGCCACCGTAACTGCTCCTTGAGATCCTTATACATTTTGCTACCTCCAGGATGCATAGCGTAGGGGCTGCTATGAGCATCCTGAAGAATCTTTTGCCTCAATTCAGCATCTCTCGGCATACAAGCCTTCCCCTGGAAACACAGAACCCCATCACTAGACAAGCTATACCCCTTCAAACCATCATTCTGCACTTGTGTCCTCTGCGCACTCAGAACTTCATCCAACAACTGCTTTTCTCTGATCTGCTCAACCCAAGTAGGCTTAACCTGCAGCTCTGCCAGAATACTCCCGTCCTCATACAAACTCAAATGGGCAAACAACGCTCTCAAATCCGAAACAACCTTACGGCTCAATGCGTCGGCCATAACATTAGCCTTGCCCGGATGATACTCAATTGAGCAATCGTAGTCTTTTAGTAGCTCAATCCATCTGCGCTGTCTCAGATTCAAGTCTTTCTGAGTCAGAAGGTACTTCAGACTCTTATGGTCCGTATAGACTATCGATCTCTCACCGTACAAGTAATGCCTCCATATCTTTAAGGCAAATACTACATTTAACTCCAGATCGTATGTAGGATAATTAACCTCATGTGGCCTCAATTTGCCGGGATCGTAAGCCACAACCTTCCTTCTTGCATCAAGACACACGGCCCAAACTCAGATGTGATGCATCACAAGACATCAGAATTCCTTACCGACCTCGGTTGAATCGAACCGAGCTTCACCAAAATCTTCTTCAACTTGTCGAAGCTCTCCGTCGCTTCTCGGTCAAATAAACGGAACTCCCTTTCTCAATAATTTGGTCATCGGTCTTTGCAATCAACGAGAAACCTCTACAAATCTTCTAGTATCCTCGCCAACCCCGTAAAACTCTAAATTTCCGCCATCGACTTAGGCGGCTTCCAATCCAAAATCGCTTCTATCTTACGGGGTCCACTCTAATCCCTCAATGACACTATATGACCCAAGAATGTCACCTCCACGAGCGAATTAGATTTATCGAACTTAGATAGAAATTTGCTTTCTCTTAGAATCAGAATACCACCGTAGATGAGCATCATGCTCTTCCTCGACCCTTGAGTATACCAAGATGTCGTCGATAAAAACCACCACGAACTGATCTAGGTACTGTTGGAACACCCTATTCATCAGATCCATGAAAGCTGCCGGTGCGTTAGTCAACCCGAACGGCATAACTAGGAACTCAAAATGCCCATACCGAGTACGAAATACCGTCTTACAGATATCCGCCTCTTTTACCTTCAACTGGTGATACCCAGACCTTAGGTCGATCTTCGAGAAAATCGACGCTTCTTCACCGATCAAACAAGTCATCTATCCGAGGCAAGGGATACTTGTTTTGATCGTCACTTATTCGATTAGCGGTAATCTATGCACATCCGCATAGTACCGTCTTTCTTCTTTACAAAGAGTACCGACGCTCCCCATGGCGAAATACTTGGCCTGATAAAGCCTCGATCCAACAATTCTTATATCTGAACCTTAAGCTCCACTAACTCCTTAGGTGCCATCCTCATGCGGAGCAATGGATATCGCGCAGCTTCTGAATGAATCTATCCGAATTCTACCTCCGATCCGGCAAACCCAAAGCTCCTCGAAACACATCCACAAATTCCCTAATCGTCTCAACCGCTCTCACGGTAGACTTTTAGTTTCCAAGGCATACACATGAACCACATACGCTTCACACCCTTCGACCATTTTCTCGGCTTTGAGCGAGATACCAAATTGGACGAGATAGTTTCTCCTATTACCGATCGTAACTACTTCATCACCCTCACCGTGTTTCGAAACCATGCGCTTAGCACATGATTCAACTCACCGATACTTACCCACCACCCATTCCGAGAATTAGATCGAACTCCCGAATGGCGCCCATCGATCGACCTCAAATACTACCCTTGGAGTTCTAGAGGTACGTCTCTATACAGCTTTATCTACCACTACAGAGTGACCTAGAGGGCTTATTACGGTCATCCGCCTGAAGATATCTCGAGTCTAAATCCATTGTCTCTACTATACTATCGGCAACATAAGAGTCGTAGAACCCACATCAATTAAAGCGGTATAAGGAGAACCAAAAATCAAAAAGCGTCTGGTTATGACGTCCGGTCGTCCGCCTCCTCTCGGCGCCTCAAAGATATACCAATCCGGCCGTTCGGCCTCGAAACTACTGCACCTCCTCGGTGCTCCACGGCCCACCACCAGGTGTACCTCCTCTCGCCATTACCTCGCCCTCTGCGGTGGTCCATTATTTCGTATTGATTACGGCCCGATTCTCTGATCAATTCTAGCTAACTTGCGCGACATCCCTCACACAGTGGTCCAACGAGCCACACTCAAAACAACCTCTACCATCACCCAACATCCTCCCGGTGAGCCTTTCCACAACGGTTACAATGCGGCGGTCCCTCGCTTAGCAAAGAACAAACCTACCGACCGATTCGCCCACTCGGTCTAGCTCTTTTCTCGTTGGTTTCTGATGACCCGAAGACCCAAAACTCCTCTTGTGACGGTTTCTCTCCATACCGCCTCACGAGACTCTTTAATGCCCTCGCAACCTTCGCTTTTCAACTAGAACCGCAATTCACGCTCCTGTGGGGCGCAATTATCGACCTTAGTTCGTCTCACGTGCCATCCTCGAAACGAACGCACCTCTCATGCTCGTAGCCACTATTCCCCGCATACCGACTCGGTCTCGAAACTCGCCTCGACTCGACACGATTTGCTCCCGAACTAACCTCGTAAATGCTTTTCTCTGCTCATTTATGTAGTTAGCTCCGACGCATTTCTTCCGATAAGCGGCCAAAATAGTCCCATGTCGATCTTCCATTGCACATATTATCACGGACCGTGAGCCACCATCGGTATGACTCATCTCGAGAAGTGATACGATCCCTTTAATTTCTCCTCACCGTTAGGTCCAGATCGTCCATGATCCGCTCTGTCGCTTCTAGCCAAGATTCGGCGGCTAGGAGCAACACCGAGAACACCCCTAAGAACTCAAATTTCCATTTGCCCAAGTCACTCAGCACGATTTTCTAGCTCCTACGCCTCCACCGCTCCAAATACCCTTTCTAAAACCCGCAAGATCGCTCAGTGACATCACGTCATCGCGGCTCATTCTCGAACTCACCACCTCCACCGGTGGCGTAATCCCAGATCTCATTCTCGAACCACCCGAACCTACGGGCTCGAAATATATCATCCTCACGCGACCACGCCCACGACCACGCCCACCTCGGTACTCATGACTAAATCTCGCCTCGATTAAAGAATTTTATGTATCACCATTATTTCACTATTTTTAAAGCAAAGTTTTATGAATTTTAAAGAGACTTTGTTTTCATGAGTCCACGAGTCCTATTAGTTTCAGTCTCTGAGTAGTCCTACTAATCGGCCAATCATATCAATCAATACAACAAATAGTACGGTACTTACCGGCGGACCGGTGCCGAGACTCGGTGTCATGCCTTTCAAATCACACTTTTAAAATGAATACTTGAAAACTATAGTTTTAAAACATTTTGGGCCTCGGGCCCACAAATGAAACTTTTGAACCTTGCACTCGATACCACAAATGTAACACCCCAAACCCTACAATACACCACGAATAGAATCGGTATGCTCTGAGGAAAAAAGGTTTTGGGTGGTTTAGGTTGAAGTCTAAAAGTCTGATGAAACATTTTTACTGAAACTCAGATTTGAGGAAATTTGAGTAGGTTTTGACTAAAATTTATGTTGTATTTGAAAACCCGTAGAGCTTTGAAAATTTATCTCAAGTGTAGGTAAAACTAATTTATGTCGGTTTGATTTTTTTAGTTGTTTCATATTATTACTAAAGTATTTTGTCTTAGTAGAAAATCATATTTAAGTTAGAAAAACAATTCGAGTTCATTTTGTTCTAAGTTATAGTATGATACCCGATGGTATAGTTTAAAACATCGTCTTTGAAGTTTTGAAAACGTTGTCTTTCCAAGTTTTAGCACATTTTAACTCAAGTAGTTTGTTAAAGCATATTATACATCCAACTTAATCGTGAACAAAACATAATTTAAAAAGGCCATTTACAACCCAAATAAAACCAAATAGTAATAATAAAACTTAAGTACCAAATTTCTTAAAAGTCCAAGCAAAGCTTTATTTCAGTATGGCACGAGCACCTCGAGTCCATCCCGGCTCCGTGTCCGCGCCTATGTATCACCTGAAATAGTCAAAGGAGAGGGTGAGTCGAGTGACTCAGTGTGTAAATCCTGCTCCCGAAAAACAACATGCTAACACACATCATACAAAGCAACATAATTAATGCAACCTGATCCTAACCATCCATATCGCCTCTTCTACCCCGTGTGGTACCAAACCACCGGTGGTGCCAAACCACCGTGACATATAGTCACAATGTGTTACCAAAACACCGGTGTCCCAAAGACACAATTGTGCTACTAAAGCACGGTGACCAAAGTCACAACTGCTGATGGGGCCAACCCATCGTGTGATACCCAATCACTAGCAGACGATCCCATATCTCATGTGGGGCCAACCCACGGTGGTTAAACCACGTGGACAAGTCGCAATGAGGTGCCAAACCTCCGGTGTCCCAAAGACACAATTGTGCTACCAAAGCACCGTGACCGTAGTCACAAATCTGTTGATGGGGCCAACCCATCGTGTGATACCAAATCACCGCGCCAATCCCATATCTCACAAGTGGGCCAACCCACGGTGGTTAAACCATTGTGGACGAGACGCCGAGGTACCAAACCTCGGAGGTGCTAAACCTCCGTGACCCAAAGTCACAAAGTGTGTTACTAAAACACCGGTGCTCACAAGACAAAATATCACCGCCCCTCCACTCGTATCACCCATCAACATACCACACTCATGTAATCATGCATATCATATAATCATGCATATCATGCTAATATGTCTAATCTCATACCCCATGTCACATATATCCACAACCATGGCATCATATAGATCCTCAAGAAACTCATAATAATAATAATGACTTACCCGAGTCCGTAATCATACCCATTAGGGTATCACATCAATCATCACTGCTTCATTAATCATCACACAGGTTATCAATTATATTACTAAATGTATGTGTTAGTTTACACACCTGAATTAGCGGAGGTTTTAATACTAAGAACCGGTCTAAGACCCTCGACCACCTTGACAACTTTGATCCTTAAACTGGATTTGGTTTCCTACCAAATCCGAATCCAACAAAGGGTTCTTTTCAAAGAATCGGCTTTCCCTAGAAAGAAAGTGGTTAATCCTTGAAACCATATTCGTAATCTAAACTAAACAAATCAACCACGAGTAATCATTTCACCCTCACTTACCGATTGCTTAACAAAGTAAGAAGCCTCGCCTTGCTTGATTTCGAACCCAAGGGACCCTATACGAAAAACAATTACTTACAAGAAGTTAATACCTTTTTAACCGATACCAAAGTCAGCCCTTATCATACCAAAAATCGATAAAATACTAGAGAAAAGGGAAATGGCCATTCGGCCAACACTTACCCCCCTTTAGTAGACCGATTGATCACCAACACCCCAACACAACCAATATTCTACCTACCAACTACTAAGAGAGGAGAAAGATTCGCCAATGCTAGCACCAAAAGAAAAACAAAAGAGAAGGTTCGCCAAGGTGTTTTATGGCAACCCAAAATTCTATCGAGAGAAAGGAAAGGAAACCGAAATGCAAGAGGATAGGGGTTGATAATCGCCAAGAACGGAGATGACAAAAGAAACGAAATGAAAATGAGAAAGAAAATTAGGAGGATGATGTTTGACACAAAGCTTCAAGAAGAAAAGAGGTAAAAGAGGAGAGAACATTCGCTATTGAGAGTACCAAAAGAATAATGCAATATGCAACTTGGACTTTCGGTTTAACAAAATTGAAAAGAAAAGAGGGTGGAGAGGCATTCGACACAAGGTTCCCAAAAGAGAAAAAAAAAAGATGGTAAAGGGTCGCTATGTTCGGTTAACACAAGGAGAAAGAAGCAAAACAACCAAAAGAGGACAAATGATGCTTAAGAGTCCAAGAGGACATTCGGCTACTACTAAACAAAGATGATTGAACAGCAAGCAACTTTGGCAAAGATGGGAGCACTTGGGTTCGGTTTCCAAAATGAAAAGAAGAACGAAAAGATTCAGCTTAGCTATTTGCAAATGACCGAAACAACACACATGCAAAAAGGAAATTTCGGCTCACTCCAATACCACACCAAGCCGTCCACTCCCTCACTCCAAACACCCCAAAAATTTTGGCCAAATCCCCCACAACACTCCACACCACTCAATTCAAATGAGTTTACCAAGTCTTCCTCCTACTTTCACTCTCCACCCCTCTTTTGAATGTGAAGACTAAGTCCAAGCTAGAGTTCAAATTGCCTTCTACCTCTTCCTCCATGCCGTCCAAAATGAGAGCCAAAAGGGGTGGGATTCTCGCGACTTGAACATAAGACCTCCCCCTTGTAGATGACGCCACACACACACTCTCCATATGGCGCATGCTTGCCACTTTGCTAGCTCCTCATTTGTGCTTTAAATTCACTTAATTTATTTATAAGCCCCATCTCCTTCAGCTCCTATCTCCTAAAGCCCAAAACTAAAATTTCACCACCTACTCAGGCTCACTCCTAGCCTACAACTAAGCCCCGAAAACACCCAAACAACATCATAGCAAGCAATTAATCATGCAACCAATGCCAAAACAAAATAGCCCTTAACCCGGGATATTACAAGTCAGTATACCCCCTAATTGGCACACGGTCTAGCACACAAGCGTGTGACTTGGCCGTGTTACATAAGTCAGTATACCCTACAGGTTTGACACGGCCTGGCACACGGGCGTGTGTGGCCACTTCGAAGGGCAGACAGGCTAGACATACAGGCATGTAGTTGGTCGTGTAACCCAAGTCAGTATGTACCCCCTGTTTTCACACGACCTGTGACATGAGCGTGTTTGGTGGCCATGTGAGACACACGACCTTGCCACATGGGCGTGTGTCCCTTCTTTTAAGAAAAAATTGCTAAGTGTTGAAAAGTTTCCTGAGTAATCAGTTTAGTCCTGAACCACTCCCAAAGTACTGTTTAAGGCCTCGTAGGCTCTTAATAGGGACTAAATGACTGATATTGATTGATGAAGGTTGAATTGATTAAAAGTATATATAAATGTGTTGTAAGTTTGGTAATGCTTCGTAACCCTATTCCTACATTGAATATGGGTGAGGGGTGTTACATTTATTGGTAACAGAGCTATGGTTTAGTCGATTTTAGGACTTTGACGAATTTTTTTTAATTAGAACCTGTGATAGTGTGATATCTTCTGACTTTGACGAATTTTTTTAATTAGACAAATATGCTTTCCAACCGAGCTAATTCTGATAATGCAGAAAGTGGTACTCAAATATTTTAGCAAAAATGTGTTTATGATGAGTTGAAATTCTTAAAGGTAAGAATAAAATTTCATAATATTATGTTATTGATAAAGGCTATGTTATGTGCATGTATATGTGAGAGTTAAATTTGGGGCTTTACCACCCTCACCCCCTTATCAGCATAGTGTTACAATGAAATCCGTAAGATTTAGATTGAATAATCTCACAAGTGTGGAATTACAGAGTTACGTGATTGAAGGATTAATATTGTGGTCAGATAAGAAAATGAGTCAATCGTAAAGACAGTACAAGAAGAGATATCGGATCGTTTTGAAGGCTATTTGGATTATGCAAAGTCATTATTAAAGAAGAAGTTGATTTCGATGAAACAAAAATATTCAGGTATGATATTTAAAGAATGTATTAACTGGAAGTTCTACTTAATTGATTTCTGTTAGTGATAGGATAGAGAGGAATCAATAATGATAGAATTAGACAATGGAATAGTGTTTGAATTGTAAAGATATCTGAGTACAATAGTATAGTTGAATAGCTTATAATGATCTCTTCTGGATATTCTACATAGTCAATTATTTTCAGAGGTATATATGGCTATTTATTTTAAATGAAACTCTTATCATATGAAAACGCTAGCTAAACATACTGATAGACGAAAGCATTGTTGGTATGTTTTGGTTATGATCGGCATTGCTCTATCTTTCCTTGATATTCTATTCCATTGTGTTGATAGAAAAGTCGACGATAAAACCTGTATGATGCTGGTATTTTGTTTCTATTGGTTATTGCTTAGTTGAATATACATGAAGATTATATTGCTTCTGTTACAAACCATTTTAGACCTTAGTCAGAATAGTGGTTTTGGGACCACAAATCCGAGGTTAAAAAATATTTTAATATTATTTTTGGTGTTTACAATATATGATTGAGTATGTGTTAAAATTTGGTGTGAAAATTTTATTGTTTATGTGTCAAATTAAGAAAAAGGACTTAATTGCATAAAATATAAAAGCTGTGTGCTGATTGTTAAAGTGCTAATTTGGCATGGCTTATTAAAGTGAGGGTCCTTATGTTGTTATTAAACCATTGAATGCTTTAAATGACAAGTTTGGACATAGCTAGTGGAAATTTAAATGAAATAATAAAAGGGCAAAATGGTAAAAAAAAAAGTATATTAATGTTAATATAATAAAACAAAAAGGAATTAAATGGCCATTTTTATCATCTTCTTTGGCCGAAAGTTGAAGAAAAAGAAAGAAAGAAAGCTTGTTAGGGTTAGGCTAGCTTTGAGCTTGATTAAAGGTTAGTTTTTGATCGGTTTTTGATAATTTTTACGTTTTTGTGATTGTTGCTTAGTGTTCTTTCAAACCAATACTTAAATTTTAGAAATTAATGGTGATTTTGAGATATTCCATTGATGAATATATGAGCTTTGCGATGTTAGTTGGTGGAATATGAAAGTTTAATGTTGGGATAACATAGTTTGTATTTGAATTTTTGGTGAAACTGAGTAATTTGGGATAAATTGTGAAAAATGAGAAGTTGGAGAACTGAAATGTGAAATAAATGAAATATATGGGCTTTTTGGACGTAGGGAAAATTTGGCTAAGCTTATGTGAATAGAAATTTGTATATTTTGTGATTTGATGAATTAGGGACTAAAGAGTCAAAATGTGAAAATGTGAGGGCTATTTTGTAAAATTCCCTAAATATGTGTGTTTGGAATAATTGAATGAGTTAATGATTGAATAAGCTAAATTTGAATATGTATAGACCAAGAAATGAGAGATTTGGATTGAGATCGAGGCAAATACAAGGTACTCGATTGATCGACCAGTTTTGGTATTTTGACGTCCGAGGTAAGTTCGTATATAATACAAGTTGTTTAATTTATAACAATGTGATGAGAAATGAATGAATTGTATAGTTAATGAAATAGCAATGTTATATATGAAATTGTGTATTGAGGAACTATAACATCTAGGAATTAGGGGCTTTGAATTTGTTATGTTTCTGTGTGTTTGGTATGCTTTATCTGTTGTTTGGGTGTGTTTGGGAGCCTCGGGAAGGTTCGGGGTTAAGCTTGAGCCTTGGTGAAAATTTTATTTTTGGGCACTTTAGGGGAGAGCTAGCTGAGGCAGGCTTTAAGGATCATTACTTGTGTTTGTTGACATAAGAAGTGAAGTGGTAAAGTGGCAAAGAGACACCACTTAGGTTGCAGGTAAGTGGCGTCACAAGGGAACAGCTTGGGGAACGGGTTCGAGTCGCATCGACAACATGTAGGAGCTTTATTTTTGTGCTTAGGAGGATAAGGTGGTGGTTTCACAAGGGTTCTTCAAGGTGGTTGGTGGAATGAGTCAAATATTTTGAATGTGAGGCCATGAGGAAGAAGTGGGGTTTGAATTATTCAATTAATTCAAAGGAGTGAAGGGAGTGAATGTAACATTAAACCCTACTGAACGTTAGGACCGACTATGGGTCGTTTCTGTAAAAACTTTTTGAAACCCATTTTGAAATCCAATTTAAATTTTGTTGAAAACTTCTCGTTTTGGTTATCTTGTTTGAAATCATACTTAGTCCAAATTCAAAATTTAATTAAGTCAAGTTATTATACAAATTTCAGATGTGCCGATGGCACGATAAAATATTTTTTTTTCGTTAATTTAGAAAACATGTGATTCAAATTTATAGTTAAAACAAAATATCCAACATATAAGAAAATAACTAAAGTAAAGTATATGGAGGCCTTATTACATCCAAAATAAAACAACCCAATAATAAAATTTATCATAACTAAATTAAAGTTCATTTAATTTTAAATCCACCGCATGGCCACCCCGAGTCCCTCCGGCTCCATATCCGCGATCTATGCATCACCTGAGAAGAAAATAATGGAGAAGGTGAGTCACCAAGACTCAGTATGTAACCCTTCCCCGTTTTAAAACATTTTCATACACAACATATAACCATTAATATGCAGAATATTAAGTACCCATCCTAGCCATCCAAACGCCATACGCCTACCCCTTGTGGTACCAAACCACCGGTGGTGCCAAACCACTGGTGACATATAGTCACAATGTGTTACCAAAACACTGGTGTCCGTAGACACAGATCATTTGATGGGGCCAACCCATCGTGTGATACCAAATCACTGGCAGACGATCCCATATCTCAAGTGGGGCCAACCCACTGTGGTGTTAACCACGTGGACAAGTCGCTATGAGGTACCAAACCTCCGAGGTACCAAACCTCTGGTGACATATAGTCACGGTGTGTTACCAAAACATCGGTGCTCGCTTACACGATTAATACCGCCTCCACTCATCAACCCATATCACAATCATAACAGAGATCATACATTTATCACATGTATTAAATAAATCATGCTTCCCAAAAGCATCATATAGCATATTCAAACAGGTACTTACCTGAATTGCCAACTATACCGATATGGTATGATATCCAACGCTACAATAACCAAATTAGCATTCACAATAATTAACATATTTAATGAGTTATACGTGTGTATGTACACACCTGTCACCACTGGATAGTCTAAATCCCGAAAAGAAGAGTCGACCACCCTAGATCCCTCTGTACCTACATTCGGCCAACTCTTAGGATTAATATTATGGCCTAATCGGCCAAACCAATTTATTGAAAGGGTTCCTTATGAACCCAGATCTTACCTTTCTTCGCTTTTGGCTACTAACCACTTTTACCCGATACTTGAATCTTTTTCCAAAATAATCGATTAGTCACTATTACTCATAACCAAAGCTTTGCTTTTGAATACTAACATAGGCCTTACCACACTTACCAACTTCGGTTGACAATTAACAAATGAAGGCTTGATTGAAATATCCTGAGCACCTTCACTAATCGATTGCCACAAGAAATCCGAGAACACTACCTTCCCTCGATATTCGCCACAAGGAATCTTAATAGGGGAAAGAGATTTGACAACAAAGGTGGAGGTTACTCGGCTATGAGAGATAGGAAAAAAAATGAGATATGAAAGTGTGGAGAATTAGGAAGACTAAGAAAAGGAGAATGGTTTTCGGGAATGAAAAGAATTGAAAGATAAAATATTGGGAAGGGTAAAATTCATTATGCATCAAATGAAGAAAAGAAAAGAATAGGATGATACCTAGGTGTTTTATAGGCATTCAAGAACCCCCTTAAGCTTGTCATCCAACCCACTAGGAATTCAAAATTCACCAATTTAGATTTGAAATAATTCAAAAGAGTTTGAATTATCACATGCCTACTTTTTTCTCTTGCCAACTTATCATAATTTAATCCAAATGATAATCTAATTAAAAATCTAATTTAATATCCTTATCTATCTCCATTATCTTATTATCTAATAATAAAATAGAAGAAGCCATGTGCTCAACAATTCTTCCAAATTAAATAAAATTCAAAATGCTAAGCTTATCTTTATCTATTTGCACTAATAAAATAACATAGCCATTTTCCTCCTATCACCACTTTAAGAACAAATAAAAATAAAATAATGATAATAATAATCCCATTTATTTAGCCTAATCAGCAATTAAACAACATGCATCCTTCATCCAAATTGAAGCCCATGTGCGAACCATTCCGCCAACTTGCATGAAGGAAAAAAAAAAAAAAACCCAATTGCAAAGATCTTGGGTTCGAACGCAGGACCTCATGCATCAGCCCTTTCTTCCACGCCCTAGCCACTTCTTCCAACCAAACTTTCTTGCCAATTTACCCCACCATTTAATTATAAGACCTCTCCGTGCCGCTTACCCAAAAATTGAAAATGCCAAACGCCGCTCAAAGAAATCGAACATCGCCTAACAACCTCCAAACCTCTAAGTGGCACACACCGCCACTTAGCCAAGCCACTTTCATGTCAATAAGCCCTCCTAATTTAATTAAAAGGCCTTCCTAGGCCTAACGCCCAAAAACCCAAAAAGGAAAAACATTTCCCCATTGCCTCTTCCACGAATCGAACCCAAGGCCCCTAGCAAACTCTTAGGCGCCCCACGCCACTTGTACCAAGCCCATCTTTTGTGCCTTAACTCACCCAAACTTCTATTAAAGCCCTAACTAACCTAGCCCCTTCCTTGTACACACTTAAAAATAAATTTTTAATACTGAGCCGAGCTTAGTTCGAGTTATTTTTAGACCCTTAAACATGTCAAGTAAATCCTAGAATTTAACTCTTCAAGCACACACATGGGAAAGTGTTTAAAATACTTAAATTCTCAACAACCCCTAATTTAGGGTGTTACAGTGAAACATGGAGAAAATCATGGGATTTGATGTGGTTGGGGAATTGGCCGAAAATTTAAGAGGTATGAGGGGAGTGGTTTCGGTTAAGGGGAGTAAAGAGTGTGGGCCTTTGGTTGCTGGGCATATTCGATTTTTTTAGTAGAGGAGGTGTGCCGTCTTGCCCTTTTGATAATGAGTAGAAATTGAAACCTGATTAGAAAGCTTTTCTTTTCTTTGCAAATTTGGTCATTTTAGGGTCATCAAGCAGTAGTTGTTTTCATTCATTTTTCTCATCTTTTGTCTCTTCTTCTCAAAACCTCCCATAGATAGCTGAATCATCCTTCCTACCATTTTTCTCTAAGCCGAAACTTTTCTCCTTCTTTGCTCATTCTCTTTAACCTCACAACCGAAACCATCATTTCACTTCTTTGAATTTCATCCTTCTCCTCTATTTCTTTTCTAAAAGCGAAACCTACTCCTTATTGGTTGTTAAACCAATGTGTTAACTTGGTTCCTTGGTGCATTGGCCGAATGTGGGGGGCCTCATTTTCATATTCTTTTCTCGTGATCGCGCCAACGAGTTTGGGGTGTTACATTTATGGTATCAGAGCTAGGTTAAAAAACTCGACTATGGGTATGAGGTTCAAAAATGTTTCAAAAGATGGTTTAGGAAATGGTTTAGAAATATTTCTTGGTAGCATGGCACCCGAGTCTCCGGCACCAAGTCAACACGGTAGGTCTTCTGACCTTTGATTGTTTTGTGTGAAGTGAATGCATTATTTTATGAATGCTAGTACTAAGAAAACCAACCTTAGAGATTGAAGCCTGTAGGTGCATGTATTTACGAGAATTACTTGTACTGCTATTCTCATAAGACTGCTCGGTAATAAACAGTGGAAGAAAATACTAATTCATAAAAATTTTAATCAGATTAAGTCGAATCGATAATCATGAGTGCTAGAGGACGTGGACGCGGTGTGCATGGCCGTGGTAGAGGCTAGGGAGTTGGGGCTGAGCCTTCGAAATCTAGGCTTGGGTCAGAAGGTGAGTTGCCAGCATCACCAGTTACGGAAGCAAAATTTCAGGATCAAACGGGGGGAGACGATGCTGTGTCTTAGGCTATGCTACATGTGTTGGAGCGAACACGGGATCAGTGGCTCAAAAATTTGTGTCGAAATGACTTCGAGCTAACGCAGCTAGAATGTTTAGGGCGCTTTGTGTGGCTCCTAGCGTAGCTGAGCATTGGTTAGAAGCGGTTGAGCGTATCATGGATGATCTTTGTTGCACCGCGGAAGAGAAACTGAAAAGGATGGTGTCTCTCCTCCGAGATGAGGCATATCAATGGTGGCTCACGGTTAGAGATGGTACAACAGCTGACCGCATTACCTGGGATTTTTTTAAGTCGGTGTTCCAGGGCAAGTATATTGGATCGAGCTATGTGGACGCTCAGCGAAAGGCATTCCTTAATTTGGTTCAGGGAAGTAGGTCGGTCGAGTATGAGGTAAAATTTTTATGTCTGAGTTGTTACACTCGGGGTATTGTTGCAACGGATCATGAGCGCCGTGTCCGATTTGAGGATGGTCTGAGGGACGAGTTGCTAGTGTTGATAGATCCATAATGGGAAAGGGAATTTGCTATTTTGGATGAGAAGGCTAAGATTGCTGAAGAGGCAAAGCGATCTGGAAGACAGAGTCAGGAAAGGGACAAGGGTAGGAATAAAAGAAGTTTTTGACCGTCAAGATCTACTGGGAATTTTTAAAAGAGGCTAAGGTTGGATGGGCCGGGCTAAGCTGCGAGGCCCATTGTTGCTGGTCGGCCACAACAGTGTGCTACTTGTGGGAAGTTTCATTTTAGGAGAATGCTAGGTAAGAAGTGATGGATGCTACAGATGTGGATCAGTGGATCATCGGGTAAGGGATTGTTTGCAAGAGCTCAATAGAATGCGGCCAGTAGGTCAGGGTTGTGTTCAGCCTGGTAGAGGTGGATAGTAGCCCAAAGGGGTCGTGGTCCGGTCAGAGGATAAAATAGTTTTGGTCGAGGGCATGGGGCACTGGGCAGAGGTGCTAGGAAAATAGATGCAAGACAGTCGGGGTTGGTCTATGCAGCTAGACGCCGTGAGGAGGGCGATGTACCGAACGTCATAACCGGTACGTTCCTTATTTCTGATTTACCTTTTACTGCATTGATTGATATTAGGTCAACACATTCCTATGTTGCTAGTACGGTGTCTGGAACTTTAAACATAGACTCTGAGATTGCTTCTAGGGAGATGACTATACTTAGACCTTTAGGACAATTTGTAGCGGTGAACAAACTCTTTTGGAGTGTGCCTCTAGGAGTACAAGGGGTGGTTTTCCCGGCTGATTTGATTGAACTACCGTTCGGGGAGTTCAATTTAATCTTAGGTATGGATTGATTGGTGAAATATCGAGCAAGCTTAAATTGTGCTGCTAAGCGCATGGCGTTAAGGACTCCTGAGGATAATGAAGTTTCAGTGATAGGTGAAAGGAGGAACTACTTGTCTAATGTAGTGTCCGCTTTAAAGGCTGAGAAAATGGTGAGAAAAGGATGCGAGGCTTTCTTAACTTTTGTTCGTGCTCTGGAGGCCAAGGAGTTGACTGTTGAGGATGTCAGAATAGTGAAGGAATTCTCCGATGTTTTTCCAGAAGAGCTTCCAGGGTTACCTTCGTATCGCGAGGTGGAGTTCGGTATTAATCTTCTTCCAGGAATAGCACCAGTGTCTATTGCCCCATACAGAATGGTGCCGAAGGAGTTAGTGGAACTCAAAGCGCAGATTCAGGAACTGTTGGGCCAGGGTTTTATTCGACCCATTGTGTCATCTTGGGGAGCACCGGTGCTATTTGTTTAGAAAAAAGGCAGGTTGATGCAGATGTGTATTGACTATAGACAGTTGAACAAGCTAATGATTAAGAACAAGTATCCATTACCAAGGATTTATGACTTGTTCGATCAATTACGACGCGCTTCGGTCTTCTCAAAGATAGATTTAAGGTCAGGCTATCACCACCTTAAGGTCAAGGAGGCAGATATTCATAAGATAGCTTTCTGAACTCGTTATGGTCACTACGAGTTCTTGGTGATGCCGTTCGGATTGACAAATGCTCCAGCGGTATTTATGGAAATGATAAACCGGGTATTCCAACCCTATTTGGACCGATTTGTCGTGGTGTTCATAGACGATATCCTAGTTTATTCAAGTACGGAAGAGGAGCATGGTTCGCATCTTCGGGTGGTTCTACAGATTCTAAGGGAGAAGTAGCTGTACGCCAAATTCAGTAATTGTGAATTTTGGTTGAGAGAAGTCACCTTTTTGGGTCATGTTGTATCTGCTGAGGGATTAGGGTGGATCCCCGGAAAATTGAAATTGTGTTGGACTGGAAACTGCCCAAGTCTATGGCGAAATTTGGAGTTTTCTTGGTTTGGCTGGGTACTACAAAAGGTTTGTTGAGGGGTTCTCATTAATAGCTGCACCATTAACTAAGTTATTACAAAAAGCGGTATCGTTCGTCTGGTCGGATAAACAGCAGGAAAGTTTTGAGAAGTTGAAGAAGATTTTGACTGAGGCGCCAGTGTTGATTCAGCCAGAGGCTGGGAACGAGTTTATCGTCTATTGTGATGCGTCGCACACAAGGTTAGGATGTGAGCTGATACAAGAGGAGAAAGTGGTAGCATATACGTCTCGGCAATTGAGACCTCACGAGATGAACTATCCTACGCATGATCTTGAGTTAGCTGCAGTAGTTTTTGCCCTGAAGATCTGGAGACGCTACTTGTATAGGGAGAAGTTCATCATCTACACGGATCACAAGAGCTTGAAATATCTCCTTACCTAGAAGGAGTTAAATTTGAGGTAGCAGAGGTGGATTGAGTTGTTGAAGGATTATGACTGCTCGATTGAGTACCACCCAGGTAAGGCTAACGTAGTGGCAGTCGCGTTGAGCCGAAAGGTAATATCAGACTGTAGGGTAATGTTTGTGCATCTCAATTTGTATGATGACGGAAGCTTGTTAGCTGAACTTCAAGTGAAGCCTTCTTCGGTCAGTCAAATAAAAGAGAAGCAATTGTCTGATGAATCGCTAAGTGCAAAGTTTCAGCTAGTGGCACATGGTGAAATAGCAGATTTTAGTGAAAAGTGATGACGTGTTGTGCTTTCGAGGAAAGACTTGTATGTCGAAGGATTTTAAATTGAGACAAAAGATTCTACAAGAAGCGCATAGTAGCCCATACGCTATGCATCCTGGAGGAAGTAAGATGTAGCGGGATCTGCGATAGCAGTTTTGGTGGCTGGGTCTGAAGCAAGAGGTGACTGAATTTGTGGGTAAATGCTTGATTTGTCAGCAGGTGAAGGAAGAGCATCACCTACCTTCAGGGTTGCTGCAGCCAGTGAAGATTCCACTTTGGAAGTGGGAGCAGATAACGATGGACTTTGTGAGTGGGCTACCCCTTACACCTATGAAGAAGGATTCAGTGTGGGTGATTGTTGATTGGTTGATGAAGTCTGCCTATTTCATATCTGTTCGTGTCGACTATTCTTTGCAGAATCTGGCTAAGCTGTATGTGGCAGAGATTGTGAGGTTGCATGGGGTACTAGTGTATATCATATTAGACAGAGACCCTAGGTTTACATCATGATTTTGGAAGGCATTGCATCAGGCATTGGGTACGAAACTGGAGTTTAGCACGGCGCTTCACCCATAAATTGATGGTCAGTCTGAGAGGGTAATTCAGATCTTGGAAGATATGTTGAGAGGTTGTGTTATTGACTTCAGGGGTAGTTGGAAGGAGTTTCTATCGCTAAGGCACTCGATACAACAATAGTTACCAATCTAGCATTCAGATGGCGCCCTATGAAGGGTTGTATTGGCGGAGGTGCCATGCTCCTACTTGCTGGATAGAGTTGGGTGAGCGTCAGATGTTGGGTCTGGATTTGGCTTTCGAGACAGAGGAAAAAGTTAAGTTGATTCGGACTCGATTGTAGGAAGCTTTCGACAGGAAAAAAGTCTTACACTAATCTGAACCGTAAGGATATAGAATTTGCAGTGGGTGATCTGGTGTTTCTAAAAGTTTCACCTTGGAACAAAGTTTTGAGGTTTGGACGGAAGGGCAAGTTGAGCCCCAAGTTCATTGAGCCTTATCGAGTGTTGAAACGAGTAGGACCAGTAGCATATCAGCTCGAGTTACCTCCGAAATTGAGGCATATACATGATGTATTCCATGTCTCGATGTTAAGGCACTACCGTTCAGATCCATCTCACCTAGTGCCAGTGGAGGAAATCGAAGTGAGATCTGATTTATCTTTTGAAGAGGAACCAGTTCAGATCCTAGACCGAGATGTTAAGGTATTGCAGAGAAAAACAGGTCCATTAGTTAAAGTGTTGTGGCGAAACCACGGTTCAGAGGAGGTCATGTGGGAGCCAAAGGATGTTATGCGACAGCAATACCCTCACCTCTTTTTACTAAGTAAATTTCGAGGCTGAAATTTCTTTAAGGGGGTAGAACTGTAACATCCAGGAATTAAGGGCTTTGCATTTGTTATGTTTCTATGTGTTTGGTATGCTTTGTCTATTGTTTGGGTGTGTTTGGGGGCCTCGGGAAGGCTCGGGGTTAAGCTTGAGCCTTGGTGAAAATTTTATTTTTGGGTACTTTAGGGGAAAGCTACCTGAGGCAAGCTTTAAGGATCATTACTTGTGTTTGTTTACACAAGAAGTGAAGTGGTAAAGTGGCAATAAGACGCCACTTAGGTTGCAGGTAAGTGGCGTCACAAGGGAGCAGCTTGGGGAAGGGGTTCGAGTCGCATCGACAGCATGCAAAAGCTTTATATTTGTGCTTAGGAGTCTAAGGGGGTGGTTTCGGCAAGGGCTCTCCAAGGTGGTTGATGGAATGATTCAAATATTTTGAATGTGAAGCCATGAGGAAGAAGTGGAGTTTGAATTATTCAATTAATTCAAAAGAGTGAAGGGGAGTGAAACATGGAGAAAATTATGGGATTTGATGTGGTTGGGGAGTTAGCCAAAAATTTGAGAGGTGTGAGGGGAGTGGTTTCTGTCAAGGGGAGTAAAGAGTGTGGGTCTTTTGTTGTTGGGCACATTTGGTTTTGTTAGTAGAGGAGGTGTGTCATATTGCCCTTTTGATAAGGAGTAGAAACCAAAACCTTTTTAGAAATCTTTTCTTTCCTTTGCAAATTCGATCATTTTAGTGTCATCAAGCAGTAGTTGTTTTCATTCATTTTTCTCATCTTTTGTCTCTTCTTCTCAAAAGCTTCCATAGATAGCCGAATCATCCTTCCTACCATTTTTTTTTAAGCCGAAACTCTTCTCCTTCTTTGCTCATTCTCTTTAACCTCACAACCGAAATCATCATATCACTTCTTTGAATTTCATCCTTCTCCTCTATTTCTTTTTCTAAAAGCTGAAACCTATTCCTCATTCCCTTCTCTTTGTGTTTGTTTGTACTTTTCACCATAGCTGAACCTTGTTTCCATTCTGACTTCTTTTCTCTTCTTTAATCACTTCTCTTCTCTCTATTAGATTGTCGCCACTTATTCTTCTAGCCTTTTCAAATCGGCATCTTCTTAGTTTTTGGTAAGAGTTCTTCTTCTTTTTTTGGTTTATTCCTTTCTCCTGATGGTTGTTAAACCAAAGGTGTTAACTTGGTTCCTTGGTGCATTGGCCGAATGTAGGGGGCCTCATTTTCATATTCTTTTCTGCATCGGGCCAGCGTTTGGAAGATCATTGGCAAGCTAGATGTTGACCAAATGGGTAGTAAAGGGGTTCATATCGATTTGTTAGGCCAAAAGGTCACTTCTTGTTCTATTTTGGAAACCGATTCTAACATGGTTTATTTAGGGGCTCAATCGATTTCTTAAGCCAAGTCTGCTAGCATCCGGCTTCTGTTGATCGAGGTAAGGGACTTCATCGATTTGAGTTCTTATTCTCTCTGTTTTCTTTCATTACCTTAACCATATTTCCTAATCAAGATCATTTCATGGATTCGAATGCCAGTCAAGTGAAGGAGGGGGTTAGACTCGTAGTCCCCACCCCTAAGTTTAAGAAACGTGCAGTATCAACAATACGAGACTTTACGATGGGCTGTGGTAGAGAGCCGACGTCTGCCTGGGATAGGCAAATAGCCGTGATCCCTGCGAGTGAAAGCATCAACGTAGAAAGCCTAGTGTTATGTGTTATCAGGTGTGTATTACTCACATGCACTTTTGTTGTTGTGTTATTAACTATAATGGCTGAAAGCCGAAATGACTGATGTGTTAGGTAAAATACCCTTACGGGTAAGGTTGGAGACACCGGGTAAGTTCTTCGATGTTGATATTCTTGATTATATGCATGTATGTATGTGCGGTGTTATCCATGCATGAAATAGTATCTGTTACGCATTGTGATTATAGTTGTATACGTATTGTGCACAATGTAAAGAGCATGGGCTGGGGATTGAATGAAAGCAGAAGGGAGAATCAGTGACTATTGTCACGAGTGGTCTAAGTACCACAGTGGGTTGGCCCCACGTATGCGTAGTTTATCAGAGATTGTTACGGTGGTCTAAGACCACAGTGGGTTGGCCCCACGAGTATATATAATAGTGACTTTGTCACGAGTGACTATTGTCACTAGTGGTCTAGGACAAAGGTGGTCAAAGAACTACAGTGGCATAATGCCATGGGTGTTTGGATGGAGAGCTAAACTAGGTTGGGTTGCATTGCATACATGTGACATATGACGTATTGAATGGGCTTAGGCCCAGTTTGCATTATACGGGGACTTACAACCTAAGTCTCGATGACTCACCCTCTACTAATTTTTGTAGGTAATCAATAGATGGCTGGTTTTGGAGCCGAGATGGACTCGAGGTGGCCATGCGTTGCTATTTCTCTCGTAAATTTCATTACTTTATTTTGAACTTAGTTTAAATTGGGATCTTATTATGTAATAAGGCCGCTTTAACTTAAATTTTGGGGTTTGGTTTTAAATGCTGATTTTATTTATGTTATAAACTGTCAAAATGGGGTTTTCTTAATAACGTAAATTCAGGGTTTTCCAAATATTAACAAACGGATTACAAGAAATAAGTAATTAAAACTTGGAATTTTCTTAGAACTACTAATAATATCTCTATTTCTTTCTTTTTTTCCAAAAGTCACAATACTCCACAATATTTTCAACAAAATTTTTTAAAGTATGGTTTTACGAATTTAACCCGATTTCTACTTCTTGATATTTTTATACCCAGTGGTTACAACATAATACACATTAATCGATCATCCTCAACTTGGACTTATCAAACAAAAAAATGTTTTCTCAAATTGCGATGTATGATTTTCAAATCTACCTTTCCAGTAACATACTAGATTTGGTCGTAATGTATTGACCGTGTTTGGGGTGTTACAGGCACTATGTGTGCGTAATTAGAAATGAGACAGAGATGATTAGCACTGTGTGTGCGAAATAATAGAAGTTTCGGCTCATTGATTTGGCACTGTGTGTGCGATACATTTATTGATTTTGCACTATGTGTGTGATACCGAGGCAATTTCGGTTTAAAGTATAGGCACTAAGTGTGCGATGGTAATTATGCCTTGACTATGAAATTGGCACTAAGTGTGCAATTAAATCATAAGAATAACAAAGGTTGATTGATATGTGATATCAAGCATTGATTTGCATGGATGTTGAATAACTATGTGTTGGCTAAGGTATGTATTAAACCTTTGTGGTTGATGAAATGGCGTATAGAATTATGAATGGTTGAGTGAGTATATTAGCTTTGGATGAAATGGTGTGACTAATTGAGAGTTGATCTATGTGATGAGTTAAATTTGTATATTGTAATTGATTTATTAAGTTGAATGTATTATATCACGAACTTACTAAGCTCTTAAGCTTACTATGTGATGTGTTTTTTTTTCTGTTTTATAGTGTCGGTAAAGCTAGCTCAGATCCAGGAATCGTCAGCGACTCAATCACACTATCAGGCTATCTATTTTGGTACTTTTGAAAGATGTACATAAATGAAATATGGCATGTATAGGCTAGTAGATATGGTGTATTTTAAAATGTTGGACCTTGCCATGTGACATGGCTTGGAAGTTAGATGATTTTGGTTATTATGTGTGAGCTATGTAAATGATGAATATGGTATGAAATAGTAAGTGATGAATATGGCTTATTATATGCTTAAGTTGGTTGTTGAGAAATGAGGTTTAAATATGGAATTTTGAGATGAATGGCATGATGCTTGTTTTGTATAAATTAGGATGTGAAATTGGTATTTTAGATGAACTTATTTGAGATGAGATTGAGTATGGTTATAGATGGTATAGTTGATGATGAATTGGTGCTTGTATTGGTATGTTTTGTTTACATTTGGAGGCATGAATTGGTATTAGATTGACGGTTATATGTGATTGATCGTGTGTTAGAGTCATAAAAATTTATATAATGAATGATCTAGCCTAAAAACTAACTATGACAACAACTTGAGGCAAGCGCACCTATCGAACAGTAGTATAGTTTAGTGGCAAGACCGGATTGTCGAACCCAAAGGAACCTAAAGTACTAATACTAACTTTCTTTTTATTATTTCATATAAGAATTAAAGGAATTGTTGTTTAACCTAAAATTAAATAACTACTAAGCTAAAGATGCTAAGACAAAAGAATGAATTGGGGAAATACTTGTGGTAAAAACCAATTGATTGAGACAATCCAGAGGAAGAATCCACCTAGACTTCACTTGTTATTTAACTCTAAACCAAAGCGATTTATTCACTTAACTTGATCTGTAGGATTCCCTAATTTATATTAATACCTCTCTTGAGGCTACTAATGTCTAACCCTAGGTTGATTAATTGAAATCTCTTTCTAATTAAAACCCCTAGAATTGCATTAACTCAATCTATGGACTCCCATATTAGGTTTGACCCTAATCCGGTAGATTTTCATCATCCTATCTCTAGGGTTGCGATCAACTCTGCTTAACTGTGCTAGATCTACTGTTAAACAGGGTCTATCCCTCCTCTTCCTAAGAGCATAAATGCTTGAATCAATATCCTTAAATATCAAAACAAGAATTAATAACACATAGTTAAGAACAAATCAAGTATTTATCATACGACTTAGAAAACAATAACAAGATCCGTCTTAGGTTTCATCCCTTCGGTATTTGAGGGTTTAGTTCATAATAATAAAAGAATACATCTCAAAAGAAAATATGAAACAAAACATAAAGAAAAACCTAAAACCTCCTAAAAATTTTGAAGAAGGGATCCTCAGTTTTGTGTATGATTTCGGCTTCCTGAGATGAATCAACTGGCTTTCTTCGAGCGAATCCCACAATTCGACCCCTCTGGCTTGGCTCTTTGGCCTAGCTAAAAGCCCCCTTTTAGGTTGACCTCTAAGGTGTTTATATAGGCTTTTGGAATGTCTTTCTTTGCCTCTAAGTACCCTAATCCGAATAAAACTATTCTTTGCTACGACAGGGACACGCTTGTGTGCCACGCCCGTGTAATTCGAGTTATAGGCCGTGGTCGATCCTACTAATGAGGCACGGCCATGTGACTCAGGGTCCAAGCCGTGTGGATTTCGTACTTTGGCCCATTTTCTCTGTTGTCAGCCTGTTTCTCGTTCTTTTCATCCTCTGGTGCTCTTCTAAGTATAAAACATGAAAACAAAGAATTATGAGCACCTATTTCCATATTTAAAGGGATAAATCATCCAAAAGTATGCTAAATGTAGGATTAAAATATGTGTATATTATGGTTTATCAAATACCCCCACACTTAAGCTTTTGCTTGTCCTCAAGCAAAATTCTCAACTCGCAATTAAAATAAAATTCCTCAATTCATAATATTCATTGATAATGTTTCATCATAATTCATAGATAATTTATACATGGATAATTTAACTCAAAGAGTTCTAAATATTCAAACAATCAAAGTCACAAGTTTGTAGCACGAAAAATATAGGTGTTTCCCCTTATCTAAATAATTACCTTTAATTTAAAATTGACATGAGTTGACATCCTCACTAAAGATTCACTCAAATCACTCGAAGTGTTTAAGGTTCAAAATTAAGCTCTCAAAAGTCGAACATGAAAAGTTAATCCCATAGGCTTGCATGAAAATCAAATATCCACCACTATAAAATAGGATGATACGCAAATCAAAAGGTCTTTAAAAGGGTTGTAACGGGGCTTAGGTTAAAGGTGTGGATAAAGGCTGAATTAGAGGGTTAGAATCGAGATCGAATTGACAATTTACCTAACTAGAAAAATGAACTAATCCTGAATAATTACATCAATTGAAAACTTGAAATACTTATAATACGAGCTTCTTCTTCACGATGTTGAATTTAAATGTATAAGCTCACTTAATCACAGAACTAATAATGAATATACTTCGATTTTTTTAAGAAAAAACCAATAAATACATAATATAAGAAGAACTCAACTACTGAAATAAAATAATTAGGCAATTGATCAAATCAAGTCTCGATAGAAGGGTAATCAAGAAAAATGGTGATAACAAATACAAGATGGGTTTTGGGTTAATATTAGTGGGTGAATCAATAAAAAGGGTTGTTAGGATCGAAGGGGTTCACTAGGGGTTAATTGTGAGGGTAGGCTTTTAGTGGAGTAAGTGGGTTAAATCTTAGGTGCCTTTATCATCTCAGTATATCAAATCAAAGATGGGGTATTGACATGTATAATTGAAGTAAGTTCTAGAATAACAAATCAATGTTGACACACTCATAATCAATAAAGTGAGCACGAAAAGAATGTATGCTCTAAAAGGTTCAAAATCTCACAAAAATTATGGGTTTTTGATGACAACCTTGTAAATTTTAAACTTCAAGGTAACAATTGGACTCAGGTAGACAACCTAACAAAATTTTAATTTTTGAAAATAGAGTCATCATGCTTGATTCTCTAGTATATTAAAGTTTAAATCATCAACGATAATTATCAATGAATTATTCAAACATATAAATAAAATTCATAAATCAACAGAATTTCATTCTAATTAGTAATATGAGAAAATTACTTAAGACAAGATATCATTCAGGATTTGAGAATAATGCAAAAAGTTAGGAACTTTTCTAAAAAAATTTTCACCCCCCTCAATGTACAAAAATAGATAGTAATCACATATTCAGAAAGTTAAAAGAGAGGGAGATAAGTGAAACTTCCTGAATTTTTGGGTGGATTCCTTGGGTTGGAAGTGTGGAAACTTGATTCGGAGGTGAAATATAAGTTGGAGGGGGTGCCCCTAATTCCTGCGCTAGATGAAGAAATTGGAAATCTCGTGAAGAGTTATCCAGGAAATAATAAGAATAATTCTAAATATACTAATTATATACTTAAAGAAAAGAAAAATAAAAAGAAAGAGTGTAAAAAGTGAAATAAGATTAAAAGAAAAGATTAATAGACTGAAAAGTCCTCATTGTTAGATGGTTCGCGAGGCGGGTGTGATTTCTAAGGCCGTGGTGTGTGATTCCCAAGCAGCCTGAAGAACCTAAAACCAAGAAAATAAAGTAAATTAAAATAAACTTAGTATTAGAGAAATAAAGATAAGGAAAATAAATGCTAAGAGAAAAGAAAAGAAAAGAAAAGAAAAGAAAAAAGATTAAATGGACTCTAAGGTCCTTTTCCTGTCGAGTTAGTGAAGCGGCCGGCATGAACTTATGTAGATTGGTCTCGCACAGGGATACTGTGCTAGGATCCTTCCGCTTCTTTGACATGGATAAGGTGAAGATTAAGGGCTTGGAGAATGAAGGAGGAGGAAATGAAAAGGGAGGAGAGTGTAAAGGTTGTGGAAGAAGGGAATGGGGAGTAGGTTTTTTAAAAAAAATTTCAGCTCTAGTACATCCCCACACCCGTGTTTCATGGGCGTGTCGTGTCACATGGCCGTATCGCACGGCCGTGTGGTGTTTCATTCGTTTCTCCCATGCCTGTTATTCAGGTTACCACGCCCGTGTTGATAAGACAGTGTCAGCCACGGTCGTGCCGCACGGCCGTGGTGTTTAGTCGAAGCCCGTGGCTTGAAGATATTTTTCATCCTGTTTCGTACTACCTCTGTCATGCCAGTACAGAAATCAATAGTATCCACACGGCCACGACTGTGTGCAAGGCCGTGTGGTGTGGAAATCTGCGCTTCATTAACTTGGTTAGTTTGTAGTTAGGTGCTAAAAGAAAGATAATAAAAATAAATAGGGTTAGTGCTCGGGTTACCTCTCAAGAAGCGCTCGTTTAAAGTCTTAAGCTAGACTTACCTCTCATTCGCACATTCATGGTGGTTTGAGGAGTGAAAAATCCTTTCTCATGCTATCATTATATAATTTGTGTCGAGTAGCGTTTACTTTAAAAGTACCGAATGTAGAATTACTTACCTCGACTGTTCTATAAGGGAAAAAATTGATTACTTTAAAAGGGACTTCTTCGTTTGTATTCAGGTTTGATATGGCGATTCGAGGGTCTGTTTTATCTAATAGTATCTGATCTCCTATTTTGAAGTGATTTGATGTTCCTGTAAGCTTGTCTGGGGGTTCCTTCGGTTTCACTTCGTGTGGTTTTGATTTCTCCTTGAAATGCTCTTTCCACTCGTCTAGTTCATCAATCTGAAGCCTTCGTTCCTCGTGACCTTCTTCTTTATTATCACGAGGTTTATGATCTGGCTCAGATATGTAGCTTCGTGCTACTTCCTGTAAATAAGGTTGAACCGGATGATTATCAATAGAATTTACGTTCTCACCCGTTGTCACTCGATGTCCTAGTTGAGTCGAGAGCTTGAAGACTGATTGATTCGTCACCTACACGAAGTGTGAGTTCACCTGTACTAACATCAAATTTAGATCTGAAGTTGCTAAAAAGAGCCTTCTTAAAATTAAAGGAACCGTATTATCCTCATCGATATCTAAAATAACAAAGTCTCAAGGAATATGAATTTATCAATTTTAACGAGTACATCTTCAATTATACCCCTAGGAATTCGAATAGTCTGATCAGCTAATTGAATACTCATCCTAGTTTGTTTGGGTTTCCCTTGACCTAGTTGTTTAAACATTTTATAAGGCATAACATTTATGCTTGCCCTCAAATCCGCTAACGCATTATTAATAGTTAAACTACCAATTAAACATGGAATTGTAAAACTCCCTGGATCTTTTAATTTTTGTGGTAGTTTGTTTTGCAACATTGCTGAGCACACTGCGTTTAATTTCACATGCGACTCCTCGTCTAACTTCAACTAATTTTTCAAAAGTTCTTTTAAAAATTTCCTTGAATCTGGAATCTGCGAAAGAGCTTCAAGAAACGGTAAGTTAATCTGTAATTTCTTTAAAAGTTTAAGAAACTTACCGAACTGTTCATCTAAATTGTCTTTCTTCATCGCATCGGGATATGGTATACAAGGTTGGTATTCTTTAATTACCGGTTTTGGCTTTTCTTGGCTTACCTCAACCTTACCTTCACTTACCACAAGTTCTTGCCTTGGCTCAGGTTCAGAATATACTAACCCTTCACTATTCTAAGCAGTTATGGCTTGAAGTTGCTCTTTTGGGTTAGTCTTAGTGTTACTTGGCAAGCTACCTTGTGGTCGTTCGGAGATCAGCTTAGAGAGTTGCCCTAACTGGTTCTCAATCCATTTAATCAATGCTTGGTGATTTTTAAATGCTGTTTCGGTGTTTTGGAAATGAGTTTCTGACACCGCTATGAATTTTGTCAGCATCTCCTCAAGGTTCGGCTTCTTTTCCTGTAGGTAGGGCTGTTGTTGGGAGTTTGGAGGAAGTTGTTGTCTCTGATTTCCTTGACCACCCCATGAGAAATTGGGATGTTTCTTCCAATCTGGATTATAAGTATTACTATAAGGGTTATTTTGAGATCTGAAATTCTTACCCGTATAGTTTATCTGTTCGTTTTCCATGTCAAGATTGTAGGGTGGGTACCCAAGATTCGCCACACCTCCTAGATTTGAATCACATTGCATTACTGGGTGTACCTGTGAGGAACCACACAAACCATCAATCTTTTTATTTAACATCTCTACTTGATTTGATAGCATGGTGACTGCGTCGAGGTTGAAAACTCTGGCTGTTTTTGTTGGCCTTGTCCTTGTAACTTGCCATTGATAGTTGTTCAGTAACATCTCCTCTATAAACTCATAGGCCGCCTCAGGAGTTTTGTTATTCAGGGTTCTGTCGACTGCTGAATCAATTAGTTTTCTCGTTAAAGGGTTCACACCATTGTAAAAAGTTTGGACCTGTAGCCACAAGGGTAATCCATGGTGTGGGCATCTTCTCAATAGATCTTTGTATCTCTCCCATGCATCGTATAGTGTTTCTAGATCCATCTGCACAAAAGAAGAGATATCATTCCTTAAATTGGCCGTTTTGGCCGATGAAAAATATTTTAATAAAAATTTGTTGGTCATTTGTTCCCATGTAGTGATTGATCCTCGTGGAAAAGAATTCAACCACTGTTTATCTTTATTCCTCAATGAAAAGGGAAATAACCAAAGACGAATAGCATCATCAGAAATGCCATTTATTTTGAAGGTATCACAGAATTCTAGAAAGTTTGCTAAATGGGTATTTGGGTCTTCGTCCTACAAACCATCAAATTGAACAAATTCTTGAATCATTTGAATAGTGTTAGGTTTCAGTTCAAAATTATTATCAACTATAGAAGGCCTAACAATACTCGATTCAGTCCCTGTTAAATTAGGTTTATCATAATCATACATAGTTCGAGGAGCATATTTTTGGCCACCTCCTGAGGTAGTGGATTATTCTTAGCCATCTCTTCGGTAATATTAATTTCATTATCTTGCTCTTCTTGTATGTAGTTGAAGCTTCACCTTATTTCTCTAATATTTCTGCGAATCGTACCTTCGATATCACTGTCGTAAATCAAGGGTCCTGTCGGGTTCCTTCTAGTCATAAACTAGAGGTACCTACTAAGAACAGATAAAAAGAAAAAGAAAATTAGAAAAGTAAAAATAAAATTTAATAGCAAAAATAAAACATGGCTAAAGTAATAAAAATTGAGCGCTCTAATATTTCAGTTCCTTGGCAACGGCGCCAAAAACTTGATCGTGTGTCAGAGTCTAAAAAATTTATATAATGAATGATCTAGCCTAAAAACTAACCGTGACAACGACTTGAGGCAAGTGAACCTATCGAACAGTGGTATAGTTTAGTGGCAAGACCGGATTGTCGAACCCAAAGGAGCCAAAAGTACTAATACTAACTTTCTTTTTATTACTAAACCTAATAATTAAAGGAATTGTTGTTTAACCTAAAATTAACTAACTACTAAGCTAAATATGGTAAGACAAAAATAATGAATTGGGGAAATACTTGTGGGAAAAACCAATTAATTGAGACAATACCCGAGGAAGAATCCACCTAGAATTCACTCTGAACCAGACGATTTATTCACTTGACTTGATCCGTAGGATTCCCTAATTTATATTAATACCTCTCTCGAGGCTACTAACGTCTAACCCTAGGTTGGTTAATTGAAATATCTTTCTAATTAAAACCCTATAATTGCATTAACTCGATCTATGGACTCCCATATTAGGTTTGACCCTAATCTGGCAGATTTTCGTCATCCTATCTTTAGGGTTACGATCAACTCCTCTTAACTATGATAGATTTACTCTTAAACATGGTCTATTCCTCCTCTGCCTAAGAGCATAAATGCTTGAATCAATATCCTGAAATATCAAAACAAGAATTAAGAACACATAGTTAAGAACAAATCAAATATTTATCATACAGCTTAGAAAATAATAACAAGATCCGTTTTTGGTTTCATCCCCCTCAGGTATTTGAGGGGTTTAGTTCATAATCATAAAAGATTATATCTCAGAAGAAAATATGAAACAAAACATAAAGAAAACCCTAAAACTCCCTGAATGAATTGAAGGAGAGATCCTCAGTCTTGAGTGTGATTCTGGCTTCTTGAGATGAATCAACTGGCTTTCTTCGAGTGAATCCTACAATTCAGTCCATCTGGCTTGGCTCTTTGGCCTAGCTGAACGCCCCCTTTTAGGTTGGACTCTAGGGTGTTTATATAGGATTTTGAAATGTCTTTATTTGCCTCTAAGTACCCTAATCCAAATGAAACTCTTCTTTGCTATGACAGGGACACACCCGTGTGCCACGCCCATGTAATTCGAGTTATAGGTCATGGTCAGTCCTGCTAAAGAGGCACGACAGTGTGACTCGGGGTCCAGGCCGTGTGGATTTCATACTTTGGCCCATTTTTTCCATTTTCAACCCGTTTCTCATTCTTTTCATCCTCCGGTGCTCTCCTGAGTATAAAATATGAAAACAAAGAATTAGGAGCACCTATTTCCATAATTAAAGGGATAAATCATCCAAAAGTATGCTAAATGTGGGATTAAAATATGTGTATATTATGGTTTATCAGTGATTCTAAGTGTGGATGGTAATTTGGCCTTGAAAAATGGCCTATAATTGCCTACATGATTGAGCACACAGGCGTGTGGCTCGACCGTGTCATGCAGGTTTTTAATTTGGTGCAAAACAAGCTCGACCACGGGTTAGACACACGGGCGTGCGACTGGCCGTGTCATGCAAGTCAGTGTCGACCACGGGGAGGCACACGAGCGTGTCTTAGGCCGTGTGAACAAGTCTGTATGTATGTTGTGTTTTGCCACGACTTGGACGCAAGGGCATGTGACCTCTGTAACTTAGAAAAATGTTAAAATTTCAAAAAAATTTTGCATGAGTTCACTTTAGTCCCGACCCCTTTCTAACATGTGTTTAAGGTCTCGTAGGCCTCATTAAGGGACTATATGTTAAAATTTGGATATGTTTTGACTTTGTGTTGTGAAATGAATTTTAAATGTTCTGAAATGATTGGTAATACCTCTTAACCCTATTTTGGTGATGGTTACGGGTTAGGGCGTTATATTTAATTGGTATCAGAGCTACAGTTTGGTCAATTCTAGGACTAACATAGCACGTGTGAGTCTAGCTATACATGCCATATATATAATTGCGATAGTGTGATGAATCCTGACAATTGAAAATGTGTTTTCGAATAGTAAATGGATCCCAATCGAGCAGTTACTGACGATGTTAAGAGTAATGCACCTGCTTCGCTCCCGCTCAAGGGACAACGCCGGCCACATCTAGGCCGAATGTTAGTAGCCATGAGGGAGAGGTTAAGCAAGCCTTCTTCCAAATGATGAGTGAGTGGTTTTCAAATTCGTTCGAACAAATCCAACTACTCTACAACCTCCACCCCCACAAGTACCTGCTGTGCCACAAGTGACAGATTTGATCTGATTGAATAAGGCTCCGTGGATAATATCAGAAAGTATGAGGTCGAAGAGTTTAGGGCCACAGTTGATGATGATGCTGAGCGAGTTGAGTTTTGGCTCGAGAATACCATCCGAGTGTTTGATGAGATGTCATTGACTCCTGATGAATGCATTAAATGTGTTGTTTCCTTGTTGAGAGATACAACATATAATTGGTGGAAGACATTAATATCAGTTGTTCCGAGAGAGAGAATCACCTAGGATTTCTTTCAAGTTGAATTCTGAAAGAAGTATATTAGTCAACGGTTCATAGATCAAAAAACGTAAAGAGTTTCTGTAACACCCCAAACCCGGCCTAGAAGTTAGGCCAAAATTCGGTGTGTCACAATAAATAGTTTTTCGATAACGCTTAAAGAAAACATGTCAAATGAGATAAAAAAATTTTAGATCCTTTTCTATTCATACAAAAATAGATGTTGATTTGTTAAAATCAAGAAAATCAAGTTTAACTTGAGATATTTAATAGAATACTACTAATTTCGAAGATTGATCGATTAAATTTGAAGTAATAATTTTATAAAACTGTGACTTTTGGAAATATCGTTGATAGTTCGAGGGAAATTTTCGTATTAAAAATATTTGTAAAAGTTTATTTTGAAATTCATTTATTAATCGATTTTGGAAAACCTTTATTATGATTTTAGAAAATCCCATTTAAAATAATTTGAGTAAAATATAAACACGTCAAACATAAAGCAAAATAAAATAATCCAGAGGCCTTATTACAACACATAACCCAAAATAGTAAAGTAATAATGTAAACAAAGTAAGAAACTAAAGTCCAAATAAAACCATTTGTAAAATATGGCCTACACCGAGTCATCCATGGCCTCAAGTCCTCGTCACTGAGCATTACCTACAAGGGTTAAGAGAAAAGGGGGGTGTGTTTCAAGAACTTAGTGTGAAATCCCCTTACCATCATCCACTGGGTTGGAACACACATAGCAATATTTTGGGCCTAAGCCCATTTACAATAACAATAATGTATCAAATATAACATGTGTATGAAATGCAATTTCCCAACCAAACCTAGTTTTCCATCTGCTACACACAACCCGTACCAACCAACACACTTGTGGGGAGCTTTAGTCACCCACCCCGCCAACACATCAAAACTGGGCATTAAGCCATATATCAAACTTGGCACGAAGCCATATATCAAACTGGGCACGAGGCCATATACTAAACTGGGCATTAAGCCATATAACAAACTTGGCAAGAAGCCATATATCAAACTGGGCACGAGGCCATATATCAAACTGGGCATTAATCCATATATCAAACTGGGCATGAAGCCATATATCAAACTAGGCACGAGGCCATATATCAAACTGGGCCCATTTAGCCATATATCAAATTGGTCCATTTAGCCATATATCATATTGGCCCATTTAGCCATATATCAAATTGGCCCATTAAGACATATATCAAAATCGGCACATTAAGTCAATCTAGCAAATCGACCCATTAAGGGCGTTTTGTAAATTCGACCTATAAGGGTATTTTCATAATTCGACACATAAGGGCAATTTTGTAATTTGGTAATTTTACCCATAAGGGTAATTCGATAATCTCGCAACCCAGGGGTATTTTGGTAATTTACCCTCTAAGGGTATTTTGGTAATTTCGTAACCTAGGCTTAACTACTAATTTAGGCATAACAATTTAAACTGTCCATCTGCGTCATACCGACTAAATTGACTATAACTTGGGTTAGGAAACTCCAAATCTAAATCCATAAGTTTTTCTTGAAACTAAACTCATATGTCTTCTTACTAAAAGATTTTCAGAATTTTTATCTTAACCATTTAGTACAGTTTATTCCTTAAAATTTCCCTTGTTACACTGTCAAACTATTCTGACCTCTCTTAACTTAATTTCAAATATCTCACTGTACAGTTTTTATATACTGCTCCCACTTGTTTCTAATGAAAATAGGCTCACTAAGGAATCCATAAATATAAATTATAACCCATAATTCACTTTGTACAATTTTATATTATTTTTCTAAAACAGATTAGGGAACCATGAAGTTAATCAGAACCAGTCTCACTAAAATTAAGATATGTCAGAATATAAAATTCCTTTTCCTTCTCCAATTCTTCCATATGAAAACAGACATAGTAAGCTTTAATTTGATCTCTTATTCACTTTCTAATTCCCTTTTTCATATTTTTTGTGATTTTTCAAATACATGTCACTATTTCTAACTGGAACTGTTTTATTACAATTGTGGTTACAACTACGAATATACGCACTCCAGAGTGATCACGGATGTCGGTTTCTAATTTTCTTCGGTATTTCGACCGAATAAAAAACATATCATACAAACTTTCAGAGAGATGCGAGATTACACACCATTTCAAACATGTTTTTAGAAAGTACGGGATTACACACCTTATTCGAAATCCGTAACACGATATTCTCCGTGGCACCAACCATCCGAGTCTCTTATTATAAGAGATAGGTGTTTGACTTTACCACTATTTTGAAAAATCCACAAGTAGAGAGTATCTCGTGATTTTGTACCTAACAACATAATCGATTAGCCAAACTTTCAATTCAATTAACACCATAACCGAATAGCGATATCGAATGGACTATGAAAAGACTCCTTACCTTAATCGATGATAATCTCGATTCCCGCAAATTTGGTATTAGGCCATCCACTAGAACTCCAATTCAACCAAGGAGAGATGTCCAACACACAAAAATGGGGAAGATAGAAGATGATAGAAAATCGGCTATCAAAAGAAGATGAAAAAAAGATGAATATTTGACTAAACAAAAGAGAAGAAAGATGCACAATTGTGCTAGGAGGTTTCGGCAAAGAGAATAGCAAATTGGAATAAGATGACACAAAAGTTACAAATACGATTTTTTGGCCAAAACAATACCAAGACCTTACCAAATGCCAAAGTACAAATTTTAGCTACCTATCTACCCCCAAAACCGTCCCCATGCATTACAATATTGGTCAAACATTTGGCCAACCACACTTTCCATAACATTCTCCCCTTTTTGTGCCAACATTTCCCCCATACTTGCCTTTTTCTTTTGATTCCTTTTCCTAACCTCAACCTTTCCTTATTTCCTTAGCCACCTTATCAAAAATAAAGAAGTCCACCTTGCCATATATACCTCTTGGCCACACTTAAAGAGAGCATGCAAAAATAATAGTCAAAATTTGCACACAATGGGATTTGAACCTCTTCCCTTAAACTCCTTCACTTAATGCCATAACCTCCTTACTAATTGCTCACTTGTGCTAACAATTTACTTAGTTATTTCTATAAGCCTTGAAACTACTTACCATCTCTCCTTAAAGTGTTAAAATACAAAATTTTTCCTAAGGCCCAATTAAACTCGAGACTTCATAGAAACCTTGTAACCTTCCAAATTCACTTAGCTAAAAAGTCTAATTTGCAATAATGTCATTCTTTTATTCTCAAAATTTTAAACATTCCTACTCTCAAGGCCCATTGGGCCCAATCCTACTAGGCCCAAATTTGGGATGATAAATTCTACCCTCCTTAAAAAATTTCGTCCTCGAAATTTTCAATCAACTACTAAACGTATCACTCAAATCACATCACTAAGCTTTTGCTATGTACTCTGATCTTAATAACACTAATTCGCTTTCTATCTCTAACCTTGGAAACTCTTCATATCATCAAATATTTAATCCCAGAAGCAAACAGGTATTTATCACTCATTCATAAAATTTTCTATATTCAAACATCACGTCCAACCAAAACATACCTAACTTGATAGTGATGGAACAATCCCGAGCCTTATGCTCCTTAGACCCGCATCTCAAACATGCTTCTGACCTCCTCTAGCACTCACTCGGATGATGCCTTCCGCAATAATCGTAAGCTAAAAAATTTGGACGTGCCTTGACACGCTTTACGGAATGAGATTGCGATCCAAAAGAACCATGATCTCCTTTCTTCTTACAGTCCACAGACCCAACTCGAAGTACTTCACTTATTCCCTTAACCTCCTTCAATACCTTTTTAACTATCTGAGTCAGCTCATCAACCCCACTCGATCATGAGATCCCACCTCAGCCACTAACGATATCTGCGCCTCTCTTTCGGGCACATGCCTTGGTGCCAAAGATCTAGCCCTAGCACCTCAACCTCTACCACGTCCATGTCTACCGCGTCCGTGTCTTCTAGCACTCATGTTCACTAAGTGTATAGAATCTGATTAAGAGTTTTATGAATCAATATGCTATTCGATGTTTATTTAACGATGTTTTATGGAGTATGAGTAGAAAAGTTATTTTCGAGAGTCAAATCCGCATCCTAGAGTCTTAGTCTCTATAGTTTCAACTCTTAAGACTAACAGTTCTAAAGTATTCTACTTTGTAGAATTTTCGTAACATAATACTCATAAAATGAAAACAAATACTTACTTGACTTGGTGCTGGATACCCGTGGTGCCATACTTCCTTTAGAACATATATTTCTAAATCAAAATTCTAAACAGCTTTGGAAAACACTTTTGAACACAAACCACGGCCGAGTTTTACAACTGGGCTCTGATACCATAAAATGTAACACCCCAAACCCGGCCTAGAAGTTAGGCCCGAATCCGTGTGTCACACTAAAAAGTTTTTCGATAACATATAAAGAAAACATGTCAAATGAGATAAAAAATGTTAGATCCTTTTCTATTCGTACAAAAATAGATGTTGATTTGTTAAAATCCAGAAAATCAAGTTTGACTTGAGATATTTAATAAAATACTACTAATTTCGAAGATTGATCGATTAAATTTGAAGTAATAATTTTATAAAACTGTGACTTTTGGAAATATCGTTGATAGTTCGAGGGAAATTTCTGTATTGAAAATATTTGTAAAAGTTTATTTTGAAATAAATTTGTTAATCGATTTTGGAAAACCTTTATTATGATTTTAGAAAATTCCATTTAAAATAATTTGAGTAAAATATAAACACATCAAACATAAAGCAAAATGAAATAATCCAGAGGCCTTATTACAACACATAACCCAAAATAGTAAAGTAATAAAGTAAACGAAGTAAGAAACTAAAGTCCAAATAAAACCATTTCAAGTATGGCCTACACCGGTCATCCATGGCCCCAAGTCCTCAATCCTTCGAGCATTACCTACAAGGGCTAAGAGAAAGGGGGTGAGTTACAAGAACTCAATGTGAAATTCCTTACCATCATCCATTGGGTGGAACACACATAGCAATATTTTGGGCCTAAGCCCATTTACAATAACAATAATATATCAAATATAACATGTGTATGAAATGCAATTTCCCAACCAAACCTAGTTTTCCATCCGCTACACACCACCGTACCAACCAACATACACGTGGGGAGCTTTAGTCACCCACCCGCCAACACATCAAAGCGGGCATTAAGCCATATATCAAAGCGCGCGAAGCCATATATCAAATCGCACGAGGCCATATATCAAATCGGGCATTAAGCCATATATCAATCTGGCACGAAGCCATATATCAAACTGGGCACGAGGCCATATATCAAACTGGGCATTAAGCCATATATCAAACTGGGCACGAAGCCATATATCAAACTAGGCACGAGGCCATATTTCAAACTGGGCCCATTTAGCCTATATCAAATTGGCCATTTAGCCATATATCAAATTGGCCCATTTAGCCATATATCAAATTGGCCCATTAAGCAATATATCAAAATCGGCACATTAAGGCTATCTATCAAATCGGCCGATTAAGGGCATTTTCGTAATTCGACCATATGGGTATTTTCGTAATTCGGCACATAAGGGCAATTTTGTAATTTGGTAATTTTACCCACTAAGGGTAATTCGGTAATCTCGCAACCCAGGGGTATTTCGGTAATTTACCCTCCAAGGGTATTTTGGTAATTTCGTAACATAGGCTTAACTACTAATTTGGGTATAACAATTTAAACTGTCCATTTGCGTCATAACTTGGGTTAGGAAACTCCAAATCTAAATCCGTAATTTTTTCTTGAAACTACGCTCATATATCTTCTTATTAAATTTTTCCAGAATTTTTGTCTTAACCATTTAGTACAGTTTATTCCTTAAAATTTCCTTTGTTACACTCTCCAATGATTCTGACCTCTCTTAACTTAATTTCAAATATCTCATTGTACGATTTTCATATACTGCTCCCACTTGTTTCTAATGAAAATAGGCTCACTAAGGAATCTATAAATATAAATTATAACCGATAATTCACCTTGTACAATTTTATATTGTTTTTCCAAAACAGATCAGGGAACCACGAAGTTAATCAGAACCAGTCTCACTAAAATTAAGATATCTCAGAATATAAAATTCCTTTTCCTTCTCCAATTCCACCATATCAAAATAGACACAGTCATATTTAATTTGATATCTCATTCGCTTTCTAATTCCCTTTCTCATATTTTTTGTGATTTTTCAAAAACACGTCACTATTTCTAACTGGAACTATTTTATTATAATTATGGTTACAACTACGAATATACGCACTCCCGAGTGATCACGGATGCCGGTTTCTAGTTTTCTTCGGTATTTCGATCGAATCACTAAACATATCATACAAACTTTCAGAGAGATGTGAGATTACACACCATTTCAAACATGTTTTCGAAAAGTACGGGCTTACACACCTTATTCGGAATCCGTAACACGATATTCTCTGCGGCACCAACAATCCGAGTCTCTTATTACGAGAGATAGGTATTCGACTTAGGTGTTCGACTTTACCACTATTTTCGAAAAATCCACAAGTACAGAGTATCACCTGATTTTGTGCCTAACAACATAATCGATTAGCCAAACTTTCAATCTGATTAACACCATAACCGAATAGCGATATCGAATGGACTATGAAAAGACTCCTTACCTTAATCGATGATAATCTCGATTCCCGCCAATTGGCTTATGACTACGAATGAATCGACAAGGATTTGGTATTAGGCCACCCACTAGAACTCCAATTCAACCAAGGAGAGATGTCCAACACACAAAAATGGGGAAGATAGAAGATGATAGAAATTCGGCTATCAAAAGACGATGAACAAAAGATGAATATTTGACTAAACAAAAGAGAAGAAAGATGCACAATTGTGCTAGGAGGTTTCGGCAAAGAGAATAGCAAATTGGAAGAAGATGACACAAAAGTTGCAAATAGGATTTTTGACCAAAACAATACCAAGACCTTACCAAATGCCAAAGTACAAATTTCAGCTACCTATCTACCCCCAACACGTCCCCATGCATTACAATATTGGTCAAACATTTGTGCCAACATGTCCCCCATACTTGCATTTTTCTTTTGATTCCTTTCCCCAACCTCAACCTTTCCTTATTTCCTTAGCCACCTTACCAGAAAATAAAGAAGTCCACCTTGCCATGTATACCTCTTGGCCACACTTAAGGAGAGCATGCAAAAATAATATTCAAAATTTGCACACAATAAGATTTGAACCTCTTCCCTTAAAGTCCTTCACTTAATGCCATAACCTCTTTACTAATTGCTCACTTGTGCTAACAATTTACTCATTTATTTCTATAAGCCTTGAAACTACTTACCATCTCTCCTTAAAGTGCTAAAATACTAATTTTTTCCTAAGGCCCAATTAAACACGAGACTTCATAAAAACCTTGTAACCTTCCAAATTCACCTAGCTAAAAAGTCCAATTTGCAATAATGTCATTCTCTTGTTCTCAAAATTTTAAACATTCCTACGCCTAAGGCCCATTGGGCCCAATCTTACTAGGCCCATTTTGGGATGTTACAATTCTACCCTCCTTAAAGAAGTTTCGTCCTCGAAATTTTCAATCAACTACTAAACGTATCACTCAAATCACATCACTAAGCTTTCGCTGCGTACTCTGATCTTAATAACACTAATTCGCTTTCTATCTCTAACCTTGGAAACTCTTCATATCATCAAATATTTAATCCCCAAAAGCAAACAGGTATTTATCACTCATTCATAAAATTTTCTACATTCAAACATCATGTCCAACCAAAACATACCTGACTTGATAGGGATGGAACAATCCCGAGCCTTATGCTCCTTAGACCCGCATCGCAAACATGCTCTTGACCTCATCCAGCACTCACCCAGATGACGCCTTCCGTAATAATCGTAAGCTAAAAATTTGGACGTGCCTTGACACGCTTTACAGAACGAGACTGTGATCCAAAAGAACCATGATCTCCCTTCTTCATACAGTCCACAGACCCAACTCGAAGTACTTCACTGATTCCCTTAACCTCCTTCAATACCTTCTTAACTATCTAAGTTAGCTCATCAACCCTAACTCGATCATGAGATCCCATCTCAGCCACTAACGATGCCTGTGCCTCTCTTTCGGGCACATGCCTTGGTGCCAAAGATCTAGCCCTAGCACCTCGGCCTTTACCACGTCCACGTCTACCGCGTCTGTGTCTTCTAGCACTCATGTTCACTAAGTTGATATAATCTGATTAAGAGTTTTATGAATCAATATGCTATTCGATGTTTATTAAATGATGTTTTATGAAGTATGAGTAGAAAAGTTGTTTTCGAGAGTCAAATCCGCATCCTAAAGTCTCAGTCTCTATAGTTTCAACACTTAAGACTAACAGTTCTAGAGTATTCTACTTTGTAGAATTTTCATAACATAATAATCATAAAATGAAAGCAAATACTTAATTGACTAGGTGCCGGATACACGTGGTGCCATACTTCCATTAGAACATAAATTTATAAATTAAAATTCTAAACAGCTTTGGAACACGCTTTTGAACCCAAACCATGGCCAAGTTTTGCAACTGGGCTTTGATACCATAAAATGTAACATCCCAAACCCGGCCTAGAAGTTTGGCCCGAATCCGATGTGTCACATTAAAAAGTTTTTCGATAGCGTATAAAGAAAACATGTCAAATGAGATAAAAAAAATGTTAGATCCTTTTCTATTCGTATAAAAATAGATGTTGATTTGTTAAAATCAAGAAAATCAAGTTTGACTTGAGATATTTAATAAAATACTTCTAATTTCGAAGATTGATCGATTAAATTTGAAGTAATAATTTTATAAAACTGTGACTTTTGGAAATATCGTTGATAGTTTGAGGAAATTTTAAGTATTAGAAATATTTGTAAAAGTTTATTTTGAAATTCATTTGTTAATCGATTTTGGAAAACCATTATTATGATTTTAGAAAATCCCATTTAAAATAATTTGAGTAAAATATAAAGACGTCAAACATAAAGCAAAATAAAATAATCCGAGGCCTTATTACAACACATAACCCAAAATAGTAAAGTAATAAAGTGAACGCAAGTAAGAAACTAAAGTCCAAATAAAACCATTTAAAGTATGGCCTACAAGAGTCATCCATGGCCCCAAGTCCTCAAATCATTGAGCATTACCTACAAGGGTTAAGAGAAAAGGGGTGAGTTACAAGAACTTAGTGTGAAATCCCCTTACCATCATCCATGGGGTCGAAACACACATAGCAATACTTTGGGCCTAAGCCCATGTACAATAACAATAATGTATCAAATATAACTTGTGTATGAAATAGAATTTCCCAACCAAACCTAGTTTTCCATCCGCTACACACCACCCGTACCAACCAACACACCTGTGGGGAGTTTTAGTCACCCACCCCGCCAACACACCAAAATTGGGCATTAAGCCATATATCAAATTAGGCACGAAGCCATATATCAAACTGGGCACGAGGCCATATATCAAACTGGGCATTAAGCCATATATCAAACTAGGCACGAAGCCATATATCAAACTAGGCACGAGGCCATATATCAAACTGGGCCCATTTAGCCATATATCAAATTGGCCAATTTAGCCATATATCAAATTGGCCCATTTAGCCATATATCAAATTTGCCCATTAAGAAATATATCAAAATCGACGCATTAATGCAATCTACCATATCGGCCCATTAAGGGCGCTTTCATAATTCGACCCATAAGGGTATTTTCCTAATTTGGCACATAAGGGCAATTTCGTAATTTGATAATTTTACACACTAAGGGTAATTCGGTAATCTCGCAACCCATGGGTAGTTCGGTAATTTACCCTCCAAGGGTATTTTGGTAATTTCGTAACCTAGGCTTAACTACTAATTTGGGCATAACAATTTAAACTATCCATCTCTGTCATACCGACTAAATTGACTATAACTTGGGTTTGGAAACTCCAAATCTAAATCCGTAAATTTTTCTTGAAACTAAACTCATATATCTTCTTACTAAAATTTTTCTAGAATTTTTATCTTAACCATTTCGTATAGTTTATTCCTTAAAATTTCCCTTGTTACACTGTCTAACGACTTTGACCTCTCTTACCTTAATTTCAAACATCTCACTGTAGGGTTTTCATATACTGCTCCTACTTATTTCTAATGAAAATAGGCTCACTAAGGAATCCATAAATATAAATTATAACCCATAATTCACTTTGTACCATTTTATATTATTTTTCCAAAACAGATCAGGGAAACACGAAGTTAATCAGAACCAGTCTCACTAAAATTAAGATATCTCAGAATATAAAATTCCTTTTCCTTCTCCAATTCTTCCATATCAAAATAGACACAGTAAGCTTTATTTTGATACCTTATTAACTTTCTAATTCCCCTTCTCATATTTTTCGTGATTTTTCAAAAACACGTCACTATTTCTAACCGGAACTATTTTATTACAATTATGGTTACAACTACGAATATACGCACTCCCGAGTGATCACGGATGCCGGTTTTCGATTTTCTTCGGTATTTCGACCGAATCACAAAACATATCATACAAACTTTTAGAGAGATTGAGATTACACACCATTTCAAATATGTTTTCGCAAAGTACGGGATTACACACCTTATTCGGAATCCGTAACACGATATTCTCCGCGGCACCAACAATCCGAGTCTCTTATTGTAACACCCCATACTCGAGTTCGATACCAAAACTGGATACGAGACATTACCATGCTTGAACTCACTTAATCATATGTTTACGGGTTATAAAATTTTGTTCCGAATTAAAACTTCACTTCCTTAGTCAACATATCCGTGCAAGGGCCTAGAGGCCTTAACTCATGTATGTAAACTTTCGAAACTAGAGTCAATTAACATAATTCTGAATTAGGGTACACACGCCCATGTGACCTGGAACACGCACGTGTTCTCTTAAGCACGCCATGCACTCAAACCGTGTGGGGCTACTGACTACTTTAGCACGGCCTAGACACACCCGTGTCCATCAACCGTGGAAGGCTATTGACGAAGTTGACATGGCCATGACACGCCCGTGTACATAAATTGTACTGATCCTTAATATACTGACTAAATCAACACGATCTAGGCACACGCCCATGCCCAAACCGTGTGTCCTACACGGCTCTCACACACGACCGTGGTATTTGCCCGTAGCCTACTTTGATTAATGAAACTAAGATGCAGGGTTAACACGGCCTTGACACATGCCCGTGTGTCCAACCGTGTCAACACATAAAGGCTATTTAGCAAGCCATTTGCCATCCTGAAATGAAGATCATACTTAATCTCAAAACAATAATACAATAACAACACATTTTTCATGAATAATACCATATATAACATTGATCATAATACACATACATACTTTATCCAATTTAGCTAAATCATTTAGCCACTTACAAAAGAATGCTAACCTGGTAGCCTATACATTGGCCATCATGTTCTCAAAATGAATGATTCCTATACATGCCATACTTAGTAAAATAACTTGGTTATACCAAATAAGAGTTGATAGTGTGCTCTGAACTCGACTTCAATGATCCACGGGATTAGCTTGGCGAACTACATGGAAAGAAACAATCAAATCGTAAGCATTTAGCTTAGTAAGTTTGCATGTAAAACACATATCATTAGACTTGCATAATAAAACCATTTATCATAGCAATGGTATCATAATTTCAGCTATCAAGCTTACTTACTTATACAAGGCTCTTACTTGTCTCATGATACTTACTATTCTCATACTTGCATCGTAAATATGATACATGTATCACTTGATCACAATGATCAATATACTTTAATAATATTCATCAAATTCTCTAATTCATCATTAATGATCTAAATAATACTTCATTCTTGATGCTATATTTACTTTCTGAACTTCTTGTTATCTCATTTTTACTTTACTTATTTGCCCGATGAATTTCTGCGAATAACCTAGGATACTAAATCTCGACCCACATAACTGGGTACCAAAGCCATATCTTAGGTATGGTCTTACATGGAATATCGCATCTTGGTTTCAAGGCCATGTATTGACATAGACTTATATGAAGTCTTGCTATTGGTACATACTCAATGCCAAGCTTGAGTCCTTGGGCTTACATGATAGCTTGCTTTGTAACTTGATCAATGCCAAGCTTGCCTTGGGCTTATATGATAACTTGGCTTGCCTTGGGCTTACATGATAACTTGCTTTGTAACTTGATCAATGCCAAGCTTGCCTTGGACTTACATGATAAACTGATCAATGCCAAACTTGCCTTGGACTTACATGATAAACTGATCAATGCCAAGCTTGCCTTGGACTTACATGATTAACTGCTTGATAACTTGTGTGGAAGATCGAGTATCTTGGGGAATTCTTCTTCAATCGGGACTTGTTTATAGTCATTTCTTATTTGAACATGACATAATCGATTCATACAAATTAGTGTACATCTCACTCAACAATTTAATGATGAAAATCATAAAACTTAGAAATCATACAAACTTACCTCAATATACAAAATGTAAGAAGATATGCAATTTAGTCCTCGACTTTGTTCTTGCCTCGGTTTCAATTCGGGCTTCGTTTCTCTTGATCTATAATCATAAATAGATCATTTAATAACTATATTGACTAATCTGACTCATTACTCAAACTTTGGCAAAATTACTATTTTGCCCCTATACTTTCTAATATTTGCACTTTTGCCCCAATTCTCATAAAATGATTTTCATGCAACTTTCTTAAACTTCATGCTCAGCTGAATAATTTTCTCTTCTATAACAATCATTAATTCTCATTATTTCTAGTAGGTATGACCAATTTTGTGACTATTACAAAATGGTCCTAACTATCATTTTTCATGAAGTTCTTTAAGGAAAAGATGTTTGTCTAACATCAAACTCTCATAAACTTCCATAAAACATCATTTAGCATACATGTCAATCATGGGTATATTTTTGAACATGCATCGTAGCTCATTTAATAGCTAAAATTAGCTTATTCATAATACAAGAACTTTAAAAATACGAAGAATATTAAAAATCGGGCTTAGGAGCACTTACTAGAAAGCTTGAAAAATTGAAAGAGCCCTAACAATGGCTATAGAGAATTTCGGTAGCTTGGGGAAGAAGATGAGTGGGTTTTTCTCATCTTTTTTCTTATTTAATCACTAATTAGGCCAAATGACCAAATTGCCCTTCCTCCTAAAAATCTCTATTTAGCTTTCTTAAGGCCAATTTTGTCCAAAATTATATTTTGGAAAAATTGCTATTTAAAGACTCATACATTTTATTGTAAAGCCATTACAAACTAAAAGCTTCTAGAAACTCTTAAATTGCAACTTTTTGCAATTTAGTCCTTTTGGACCAATACACTACAATTTACTAAAATTACTTTACGAAACTTTCATACTAGCATGCAAACATGACATATACTTGAAAATTTTCATAATTTCACATCGGGTTCATGGCCTCACACCACCATCCCAACTAGGCCCTAAATCGGGCTGTTACAATTCTCCCCCTTTAGAGATTTTCATCCTCAAAAATCTTACCAGTAAAAAAGTTGGGATACTTATTTCTCATACTCTCTTCTGGTTCCCATGTAGCTTCTTCTATTCCGTGCTTTTGCCACAGTACCTTTACTAAGGTAATACTCTTATTCTTTAGTTGTTTAATCTCCCGAGCTAAGATTTTAACTGGTTCTTCACCATATGTCATGTCGGGAAGAATCTCTACTTCTGAAGGAGTAATTACGTTTGAAGGGTCTGATCTGTAGCGTCGCAACATTGACACGTGAAACACATCATGTATCTTTTCTAATTTTGATGGCAAAGCCAGACGGTAAGCTACCGGCCCAATTCTCTCAGAAATCTCGTAAGGTCCAATGAAACGTGGACTTAACTTGCCTTTCCGGCCAAATCTTAGAACTTTTCTCCATGGTGACACTTTCAAAAAGACTTTATCCCCAACTTGATACTCTATCTCTTTCTCTTTAAATCCGAATAGGATTTCTGTCTGTCTGAAGTAGCTTTTAAACATTCCCATATCACTTTCACTTTTTCTTTAGCCTCTTTAACCAAATCAACTCCTTGAATTTGGTTCTCCTTGAGTTCAGTCAAAAACAAGGGAGTTCTGCACTTACGCCCATATAGGGCTTCATAAGGCGCCATCTTTAAACTTGACTGAAAACTATTATTATAGATGAATTCAACCAATGGGAGAAACTTTTCCCAACTACCTCAGAATTTTAAAATACAACATCTGAGCATGTCCTCGAGTACTTGGATTAGCGTCTCTGACTGACCGTCAGTTTGAGGGTGAAAAACTGTGCTAAAACTCAATTTTGTACCCAAGGCTTCTTGTAGCTTCTTCCATAATCTGGATGTAAATCTCGGATCTCTTTCTGATATGATCGATAAGGGAACTCCGTGAAGCCTTACTATTTCTGAAATATATAGGTTTGCCAACTTGTCTAATGAGTAATCAACTCACACCGGTATGAAATGGGCTGACTTTGTGAGTCTATCAACTACCACCCAAATAGCATCTTTCTCGCTTGGTGATATCGGTAAACCTATCACAAAATCCATAGTAACACGGTCCCACTTCTACTTGGGAATCAAAATAGGCTGAAGTAAGCCTGAAGGTACTTGGTGTTCAGCCTTTACTTGCTAACAAATCATGCACTTGGAAACAAAAATTTTTGGCCACCAATATAGTTGTTTCAAGTCATAATACATCTTTGTACCTCCTGGATGTACAGACAAACACCTGATATGTGCTTCATGCAAAATTTTCTGTATAAGTTCTTCTTTTCTCGAAACACAAACTCGATCTTTGAACATCAAGTATCCATCAGAATTAATTCACAAATCGGATTCGACATTTGACTCGCATTGAGCTTTCTTGACTTGTAACTCACTATCTTCTTTCTGAGCTTCAAAGACCTCTTGAAGAAACATTGGTCTAGCTCTTAACTCAGCTAGGATAGAATTATCGTCGGATAAGGTCATCCGCAAATTCATTGCTCTTAAAGAAAATAAGAACTTTCTGCTTAAAGCATCGGCGACCACATTTGCCTTTCTTGGATGATAATCAATGATCAACTCATAGTCTTTTATCAACTCTAACCATCTTCTTTGTCTTAAGTTCAACTCTTTCTACGTCAACAAGTACGTCAAACTCTTGTGATCGGTAAAAATCTAACATTTTTCACCATATAAATGGTGTCTCCAAATCTTCAAAGCGAAGACTATGGTAGCTAACTCTAAATCATGCGTCGGATAGTTCTTCTCATGAGGTTTCAACTGTCTTGAGGCATAAGCAATAACTTTGCCTTCTTGCATGAGTACACAGCCCAATCCATTTAAGGATGCATCGCTGTAGACTACAAATTCTTTCCCTGACTCGGGCTGTACTAAAACTGGAGCTTCTGTCAGCATTGCTTTCAACTTTTCAAAACTTTGTTGACATCTTTCCGACCACTCAAACTTGACGTTCTTCTATAACAATTTAGTCATCGGGGTTGCAATCATGGAAAACCCCTTAACAAATCGTCTATAGTAGCCGGCTAGGCCCAGAAAACTTCTAATCCCTGTGATATTCTTTGGTGGTTTCTAGTCTATTATAACTGAGATCTTACTAGGATCTACTCGGACTCCATCACTCGAGACAATATGTCCCAGGAATCCTACTTCCTAGAGCCAAAACTCACTCTTACTGAACTTGCCATATTGATTTTCTCGAAGAATCTGTAGAATTGTCCGTAGATGTCCAACATGCTCATTCTCATCTCGGGAATAAATCAATATATCGTCAATAAAAATGACTACAAATCGATCAAGGTATGGTTTGAAAATACGGTTCATTAAGTCCATAAACACCGCAGGAGCATTTGTTAACCCAAAGGGCATGACTAGAAATTTATAATGCCCATACCTTGTTCGAAAGGCAGTCTTAGATACATCTGAATTTTTCACTCTTAGCTAATAGTACCCTAATCTCAAGTCTATTTTAGAGAACACAGTTGCTCCTTTCAATTGATCGAACAAATCATCGATCCTAGGCAGTGGGTACTTGTTCTTTACTGTCACTTTATTAAGCTGACGGTAATCAATGCATAATCTCATGGTGCCATCTTTCTTTTTCACAAATAAAATCAGAGCGCCCCATGGTGAACAACTTGATCTTGCAAAGCCTTTATTTGTCAACTCTTGCAACTGTAATTTCAACTCTTTCAACTCTGTTGGGGCCATTCTATAAGGAGTAATGGATATTGGCACTGTACCGGGAACTAGCTCAATACTGAACTCTACCTCTCTAACTGGTAGTAGTCCCGGTAATTACTCAGGAAAAAACATCCACATACTTGCATACTATCGGCACTGCCTCAATCGTCAACTCTGTTTCTTTATCATTCATCACAAAGGCTAGATACGATTCATACCCATTTCTCAAACATCTCTGTGCTGTCATTTGCGAAATTATCACTAGCAATCTATCCTGTTCATCTGCTTCCACATGCAGAGTATCCCTATTCTCACATCTTATCTCAATACATTTTCTCCCACAATTAACAATTACATTATGGGTAGTTAACCAGTCCATTCCAAGAATGAGGTTAAACTCATCAAATGGTTACAACATAAGATTTGCTTTAAAGCAATGGCCTCTAATCATTAATGGACAATCTTTACAAACTTTATTAACTAACACACTCTTGCCTAAAGGATTAGACACCTTAACCACAAATTCTGTGGTATCTATAGGCATACCCAATCTAGATACTAATTTCATGCAAATATAGGAGTGTGTGGATCCGGGTCTATTAAAGCAATAACTTTAGTATTAAAAAGAGAAAAGGTACCCGTAATAACATCTGGGGAAGATGCCTCTTCGCGAGCGCGAATGGCATAAGCTCTTGTAGGCACTCTACCCTCAGGTCTCAGACTGCTCTATCGGGTTACCTCTCCCACTTATTCCAGTTCTCATGTTCCTTTGTGGTCTCCCTCTGACCAAACTCCCAGATTTTTGGTTCTGAGTTCTTTCTTCTCTAGTTATCTCTGGAAAATCTTTTATAAAATGGTCTTGGGAGCCACATCTAAAACATGCATTTTTATGTGCTCGGCATTCTCCCAAGTGGCGTCTACCACATTGTGGACATTCAGGTCTGTCTGGTCTAAAATTTCCAACACTTGCAACTGAGGTCATCTGTGCTTTATTTCCAGAACACTGCTTACTCTTTTCTTTCTTTGAAAACCCAGTGGAAGTAACTGATCGAGCTAGAAAATCTCTTAACTTCATGGATGATGATTGGAATGACTTATTCCATTGTCTCTTTCTAGAATCACGAGACTCTATTTCAGATTTCTTCTTCTCTTTTACTAGTTCTTCGGCTTTACAAGCCCTTTCCACTAGCACAACAAATTCTTTTATTTCGAGGATAGCAATGCATAGCTTAATGTCCTCATTTAAACCATCTTCAAACCTTTTACTCATAATGGCCTCAGTGGACACACATTCGCAAGTGTACTTGCTGAGTCGTACGAACTCTCACTCATAATCAGTTACTGACATCTTGCCTTGCTTTAGCTGTAAAAACTCTTTCCTTTTCTGATCTATAAACCTCTGGATGATATACTTTTTTTTTGAACTCTTCTTGAAAGAATTCCCATGAAATCTTTTCCCTTGGTACCACTGACACAAGGGTGTTCCACCATTGATAAGCAAAATCTCTTAAGAGAGAGACTACACATTGCATGCATTCTTCAGGTGTGCATAATTGCTCATTAAATACCCTGATGGTATTTTCCAACCAGAACTCGGCTCTTTCTGGATCGTCATCTTTTCTAGCTCAAAATTCTTCTGCCCCATGTTTCCTAATCCTATCAATTGGATTTTTACCTCTCCTTACCACCTCTACTACTTGAGGGGTTACTGGAATAGGTTGTGGAACAGGTGGGGGTGAAGGGGGTTGTACATTCGGGTTCGCTCGGATGAACTCCGTATACTAGTCATTCATCATATGGAGGAAGGCTTCTCTAGCCTCATCTCCTCCTCCTTCACTCACCGTCGTGGGTCTGTTCTCATTCTCATGTGGCACTGTCCTTTCTGCGGGAGCTGGTGCTTTACTTTCTACTTCGTCTGCCACATTCCCTTTAGAATCTATTTCTATATGTATAAACATAATTTAAAATTGTCAGGATTCGTCACACTATCAACATAGAAACATTCTTACATATGGCATGTATAGCTAGACTCATGCTCGTGCTACGTTAGTTCTAGAACTAACTAAATCGTAGCTCTGATACCACTAAATGTAACACCCCATACCCTAGTTCGATACTAGAACTGGATACGAGACATTACCATGCTTGAACTCACTTAATCATATGTTTACAGGTTATAAAATTTTGTTCCGAATTAAAACTTCACTTTCTTAGTCAACATATCCGTGCAAGGGCCTACAAGGCCTTAAATCATGTCTGTAAACTTTTAAAACTAGAGTCAATTAACTTAATTCTGAATTAGGGTACACACGCCCGTGTGACCTGGAACACGCCCGTGTTCTCTTAAGCATGCCCGTGCACTCAAACCGTGGGGGGATACTGACTACTTTAGCACGGCCTAAACACACCCGTGTCTATCAACCGTGGAAGGCTGCTGACTAAGTTGACATGGCCATGACACGCCCGTGTACTGATCCTTAATATACTGACTAAATCAACACGGTCTAGGCACACGACCATGCCTAAACCATGTGTCCTACACGGCTCACACACACGACCGTGGTGTTTGCCCATAGCCTACTTTGATTAATGATACTAAGATGCAGGGTTAACATGGCCTTGACACACACCCGTGTGTCCAACAGTGTCAACACATAAAGGCTATTTACCAAGCCATTTGCCATCCTGAAATGAAGATCATACTTAATCTCAAAATAATAATACAGTAACAACACCTTTTTCTTGAATAATACGATATATAACATTGGTCATAATACACATACATACTTTATCCAATTTAGCTAAATCATTTTGCCACTTACAAAAGAATGCTAACTTGGTAGCCTATACATTGGCCATTCTTAAAACATGTTCTCAAAATGAATGGTTCCTATACATGCCATACTTATTAAAATAACTTGGTTATACCAAATAAGAGTTGATAGTGTGCTACGAACTCCGACTTCATTGATCCACGGGATTAGCTTGGCAGAACTACATAGAAACAAACAATCAAATACGTAAGCATTTAGTTTAGTAAGTTTGCATGTAAAACACATATCATTAGACTTGCATAATAAAACCATTTATCATAGCAATGGTATCATAATTTCACCTATCAAGCTTACTTACTTATACAAGGCTTTACTTGTCTCATGATACTTACTATTCTAATACTTGCACAGTAAATATGATACATGTATCACTTGATCACAATGATCAATATGCTTTAATAATAATCATCAAATTCTATAATTCATCATTCATGATCTAAACAATACTTAACTTCATTCTTGATGCTATCTTTACTTTCTGAACTTCTTGTTATCTTATTTTTACTTTACTTATTTGCCCGATGAATTTCTGCGAATAACCTAGGATACTAAATCTCGACCCACATAACTGGGTACCAAAGCCATATCTTAGGTATGGTCTGACATGGAATATCTCATCTTGGTTTCAAGGCCATGTCTTGACATGGACTTATATGAAGTCTTGCTCTTGGTAACATACTCAATGCCAAGCTTGAGTCCTTGGGCTTACATGATAGCTTGCTTTGTAACTTGATCAATGCCAAATTTGCCTTGGGCTTACATGATAACTTGACTTGCCTTGGGCTTACATGATAACTTGCTTTGTAACTAGATCAATGCCAAGCTTGCCTTGGACTTACATGATAACTTGCTTTGTAACTTGATCAATGCCAAGCTTGCCTTGGACTTACATGATAACTTGCTTTGTAACTTGATCAATGCCAAGCTTGCCTTGGACTTACATGATAAACGATCAATGCCAAGCTTGCCTTACATGAAGCTTGCCTTGGACTTACATGATAAATTGATCAATGCCAAGCTTACCTTGGACTGACATGATAAACTGATCAATGCCAAGCTTGCCTTGGACTTACATGATTAACTGCTTGATAACTTGTGTGGAAGATCGAGTATCTTGGGGAATTCTTCTTCAATCAGGACTTGTTTATAGTCATTTCTTATTTGAACATGACATAATCGATTCATACAAATTAATGTACATATCACTCAGTAATTTAATGATAAAAATCATAAAACTTAGAAATCATACAAACTTACCTCATCATACAAACTGTACGAAGATATGCAATTTAGTCCTTGACTTTGTTCTTGCCTCGGTTTCGATCTGGGCTTCATTTTTCTTGATCTATAATCACAGATGGATCATTTAATAATTATATTGACTAATCTGACTCATTACTCAAACTTTGGCAAAATTATTATTTTGCCCATATACTTTCTAATATTTGCACTTTTGCCCCAATTCTCGTAAAATGATTTTCATGCAACTTTCTTAAACTTCATGCTCAGCTATATAATTTTCTCTTCTATAAAAATCATTAATTCTTATTATTTATAGTAGGTATGACCAAATTTGTGACTATTACAAAATGTTTCATGAAATTCTTTAAGGAAAAGATGTTTGTCTAACATCAAACTCTCATAAACTTCCATAAAACATCATTTAGCATGCATGTCAATCATGGGTATATTTTTGAACATGCATATTAGCTCATTTAATAGCTAAAATTAGCTTATTCATAATACAAGAACTTCAAAAATACGAAGAATATTAAAAACCGGGCTTAGGAGCACTTACTAGGAAGCTTGAAAAATTGAAAGAGCCCTAACAATGGATATAGAGAATTTTGACTGCTTGGGGAAGAAGATGAGTGGGTTTTCTCATCCTTTTCCTATTTAATCACTAATTAGGCCAAACAACCAAAATGCCCTTCCTCCTAAAAATCTCTATTTAGCCATCTTAAGGCCAATTTTGTCCAAAATTATATTTTTGGAAAAATTGCTATTTAAGGATTCATACATTTTATTCTAAAGCCATTTCATACTAAAAGCTTCTAGAAACTCTTAAATTGTAACTTTTACAATTTAGTCCTTTTGGACCAATACACTACAATTTACTAAAATTACTTTACGAAACTTTCATACTAGCATGCAAACATGGCATATACTTGAAAATTCTCATGATTTGACATCGGGTTCGTGGCCTCACACCACCATCCCGAGTAGGCCCTAAATCCGGCTGTTACACTTATTATCAGAGATAGGTGTTTGACTTTACCACTATTTCTAAAAAATCCACAAGTAGAGAGTATCGCGTGATTTTGTGCCTAACAACATAATCGATTAGCCAAACTTTCAATCCGATTAAAACCATAACCGAATAGCGATATCGAATGGACTATGAAAAGACTCCTTACCTTAATCGATGATAATATCGATTCTCGCCAATTGGCTTATGACTACGAATGAATCGGCAAAGATTTGGTATTAGGCCACCCCGTGGAACTCTAATTCAACCAAGGAGTGATGTCCAACACACAAAAATGGGGAAGATAGAAGATGATAGAAATTCAGCCATCAAAAGAAGATGAACAACGATGAATATTTGACTAAACAAAAAAGAAGAAAGATGCACAATTGTGCTAGGAGGTTTCGGCAAAGAGAATAGCAAATTGGAAGAAGATGACGCAAAAGTTGCAAATAGGATTTTTGGCCAAAACAATACCAAGACCTTACCAAATGGCAAAGTAAAATTTTAGCTACCTATCTACCCTCAAAATCGTCCACATGCTTTACAATATTGGTCAAACATTTGGCCAACCACACTTTCCATAACATTCTCCCCTTTTTGTGCCAACATGTCCCCCATACTTGCATTTTTCTTTTGATTCCTTTCACCAACCTCAACCTTTTCTTATTTCCTTAGCCGCCTTAGCAAAAATAAAGAAGTCCACGTTGCCATATATACCTCTTGGCTGACACTTAAGAAGAGCATGCAAAAATAATGGTCAAAATTTGCATACAATGAGATTTAAATCTCTCCCCTTAAAGTCATTCACTTAATGCCATAACGTCTTTACTAATTGCTCACTTGTGCTAACAATTTACTCATTTATTTCTATAATCCTTGAAACTACTTACCATCTCTCCTTAAAGTACTAAAATACCAAATTTTCCTAAGGCCCAATGAGACTTCACAGAAACCTTGTAACCTTCCAAATTCACTTAGCTAAAAAGTCTAATTTGCAATAATGACATTCTCTTGTTCTCAAAATTTTAAACATTCCTACGCCCAAGGCCCATTCGGCCTAATCATACTAGGCCCAATTTTGGGATGTTACAGTTTCTAGAGCTAAAACAAGGTCGCATGTCCGTTACTGAGTATGAACGGGAGTTTGTGAGGTTGAGTCAGTATGCATGTGAATGTATTTCTACTGAAGCTATTATGTGCAAACGTTTCATTGAAGGGTTGAATGAAGACATTAAATTTTTGGTTGGAATACTTGATATAAATAAATTTTTTGTACTTATTTAAAAAACTTGCAAAGCCAATGAGTTGAGCAAAGAAGAGAAGAAAGCATATTATGAGGCTATAGATGAAAGAAAAAGATCAATGAGTAAGTCATCTCAACCTTCGACGAAGAGATTTAAAGATGTAATCAATCGTTCAAATGCTTTGTTATCGTGTGAGGCAAAGTGTTGGTCCAAGAAATCAAATTCCAACTGAATCAAGCATTGAAAGTGTCAAAAGCAACAAGCTTGAGTGTAGACAATGTGGAAGATGACATGTTGGAGAATGCTAGGGCAAGTACAATAATAGAACTTATTATAAGTGTAGATCTCGAGATCATTTCATTCGAGATTGCCTAGAGTGCAAGATCGAGTAATATGACAGCTAGGGGTAGACCACCCAGAAATACCAAAAATGTGAGTGGAAGTTAGAGAGGGATGGTGGATACGACTGTGAGATCCGAGGCAAGAGCACCTGCCCAAGCTTATGCTATTCGTGCTTGTGAGGAAGCGTCATCTCCAGACGTCATTACTGGTACTTTTACTCTATTTGATACTGATGTGATTGCATTGATAGATCCAAGTTCTATTCATTCCTATGCGTGTGTGAATCTAGTATCAAGTAAGACTCTACCTGTTGAGTCTCCTAAATTTTTTTATTAGAGTATCGAACCCCCTAGGTAAGTGTGTCTTGGTGGATAAAGTGTGCAAGAACTGTCCATTGATGTTTCAGGATATTTGCTTTCTGGCTAATTTGATGTTGCTACCTTTTGATGAATTTGATATTATTTTGGGTATAGATTGGCTCACTTTGCATACTGCTATTGTGAATTGTAAACGGAAGAGTATCGATTTGAGAAGTCAAAATGGTGAGATAGTTTGAATTGAATCCAGTGATTTGAATGGGTTACTGGCTATTATATCTTCGATGAAAGCTTTGAACTATGTGAAAAGGGTTGTGAAGCTTATCTTGCATATGTGATAGATACAAAGTAATTGAAAAGAAAGTTGAATCTGTGCCTATGGTTTGTGAGTTCCCAGATGTGTTTCTTAAATAACTACTGGGATTACCTCCGATACCATAAGTTGAGTTTGGCATTGAATTAGTGCCAAAGACGACTCTGAGATTGATAGCTCCGTATAAAATGGCACCGACTGAATTGAAAGAGTTGAAGTCTCAGTTGCAAGAGTTGAAGTCTCAGTTGCAAGAGTTGACAGATAGAGGATTTGCACGATCGAGTTTCTCGCCCTAGAATGCTTCTGTGTTGTTTGTGAAAAGAAATACAGCACTATGAGGATGTGTATTGATTAATGACAGCTAAAAAAAGTGACGATAAAGAATAAATATCCATTGTCGCGAGTTGATAATTTGTTTGATCAGCTGAAAAGAGCTACAGTGTTTTCAAAAATAGATTTGAGATCGGGTTATTACCAGTTGAGAGTTAAAGAATCAGATGTGTCAAAAACTGCTTTTAGAACGGGGTACGGACATTATGAATTCTTAGTTATGCCTTTTGGACTAACGAATGCTCCTGTAGTATTTATGGATTTGATGAATCGGATATTTAGATCGTATTTGGATCGTTTTGTTGTGGTGTTCATTGATGACATTCTGATTTACTCGTGTGATGAGATGCAACATCCAAGCATTTGAGAATCGTATTACAGACTCTGCGTGATAACCAATTGTATGTAAAGTTCAGCAACTGTGAGTTTTGGTTGTGTAAGGTTAGTTTTCTAGGGAATATTGTATCAACTACAGGAATATGAGTTGATCCGAGTAAGATCTCAGCTATTTTAGGATGAAAGCCTCTGAGAAATGTGTTTGAAGTCCATAGTTTTATGGGACTAGCAGGATATTATAGGCGGTTTGTAAAAGGTTTCTCGATGATTGCGACTCCATTGACGAAGTTGCTATAGAAAGATGTTAAATTTGAGTGGTCAGAAAAGTGCCAACAGAGTTTTGAGCAGTTAAAGCATTGTTAACTTAGGCACCCGTGTTAGTCCAACCTAAATCGGGTAAAGAATTCATAGTTTACAGTGATGCATTGTTGAATGGTTTAGGCTATGTGTTGATGCAAGAAGGCAAAGTCATCGCTTATGCGTTGAGGCAGTTAAAACCGCATGAAAAGAATTATCCAACACATGATCTTGAATTAGTAGTGATTGTATTTGCATTAAAGATTTGGTGCCACTACCTATTTGGTGAGAAATGCCATATCTATACAGATCACAAGAGTTTGAAGTACTTGATGACTCAGAAAGAATTAAATTTGAGACAGCGGAGATGGTTAGAATTACTAAAAGACTATGAATTAGTAATTGATTATCATCCGAGCAAAGCTAATGTTGTGGCTGATGCTTTGAGTCAAAAGTCTTTATGTGCTTTACGAGCTATGAGTACTCAGATAGATCTATGTGATGATGGTTCAGTTTTGGCTAAGTTGAAAGTAAGGCCAATATTTGTATGTCAGATTTGTAATGTACAGAAAAGTGATGATGAGATGATAGCTAAACGAGATCAGTTTGGATTGAATGCTGATTCAGAATTTTGAATTGATAACGATGATTATTTGAGATTTAAAGATTAGATTTGTGTTCTGAGGAATTCAGAGTTAATTCAGTTGATTTTGAATGAAGCTCACAGTAGTCGTTTGGCTGTTCACCCGGGGAGTACAAAAATGTATAATGATCTAAAATAGTTTTATTGGTGGAATGGTATGAAACGGGACATCTTTGACTTTGTGTCGAAATGTTTAATATGCCATAAAGTTAAAGCTGAACATCAAGTTCCATCTGATTTATTACAACCGATTATGATTCCTGAATGGAAATGGGAGAGAATTACAATGGACTTTGTGTTAGGATTACCTTTATCTCTAGAAAAGAAAGATGCAATCTGGGTGATAGTTGACAGATTGACAAAGTCAGCTCATTTTGTTCCGATGAGAATAGATTATTCACTTGATAAGTTAGTTGAATTGTATATTTCTGAGATTGTGAGATTGCACGGGGTGCCACTATGTATTGTATCTGACAGAGATCCAAGATTTACCTCGCGATTTCGGAAAAAATTGTAAGAGGCTTTAGGCACAAAGTTCAATTTCAACACAACATTTCATCCGCAAATAGATGGAAAATCCAAGCGAATCATTCAAGTACTCGAAGATATGTTGAGATGTTGTATTCTTGAATTTAAAAGTATGCGGGAAAAACATTTATCGTTGATTGAATTTGCATACAATAATAGTCTTCAATCTAGTATTAAAAGGGAACCATATGAGGCTCTTTACGGTCGAAAATGTTGAACTCCATTGTATTGGACTGAGTTGAGTAAGAATAAGATTCACGGGGTTGATTTAATAAAAAAGACTGAGCAGAAAGTGAAAGTGATTCATGATAGTTTGAAAGCAATGTCAGATCGTCAAAAGTCCTATGCAGATCTAAAATGGAAAGATATCGGATTTGAGGTCAGTGATAAAGTGTTTTTAAAAGTGTCTCCGTGGAAGAAAATACTTTGATTTGTCCGAAAAGGCAAGCTGAGTCCGAGGTTCATCGGGCCGTATGATATCATCTAACGAATTGGGCTACTTGCTTATAGATTGTTGTTGCCACCTGAATTAGAAAAGATTCATAATGTGTTCCACCTATCGGTGCTTCGACGATATATATCTAATCCATCGTATGTAATTGCTCTTACTGAAGTCGAGATTCAGTTAGATTTGCCGTATACTAAAGAGCTGATTCAAATTTCCTTAGTGAAAGTGTTGTGGCACAGACACGGAGTTGAAGAGGCTACGTGGGAGCCCGAGGATGTTATGAGAGAGCAATATCCAAACCTATTCACTGGTAAAATTTTCGGGGATGAAAAGCCCAAGAGGAGAGTTGTAACAGCCCGTTTTAGACCCTAGTCGAAATAGTGGTTTTGGAACCACAAATCTGAGGTCAGAAAAATATTTTAATATTATTTTTGGTGTTTATAATATATGATTGAGTATGTGTGAAATTTTGGTGTGAAAACTTTATTGTTTTGTGTCAAATTAAGACAAAGGACTTAATCGCATAAAATGTAAAAGTTGCGTGGTGATTGTTAAAGTGCTAATTTGGCATGGCTTATTAAAATGGGGGTCCCTATGTTGTTATTAAACCATTTAATGCTTTAAATGACAAGTTTGGACATAGTTAGTGGAAATTTAAATGAAATAATATAAGGGTGAAATGGTAAAAAAAAGTATATTAATGTTAATATAACAAAAAAGGGAATTAAATGGCCATTGTTATCATCTTCTTTGGCCGAAATTTGAAGAAAAAGAAAGAAAGAAAGCTTGTTAGGGTTCGGCTAGCTTTGAGCTTGATTAAAGGTTAGTTTTTGATCAGTTTTTGATAATTTTATGTTTTTGTGATCGTTGCTTAGTGTTCTTTCAAACCCATGCTTAAATTTTAGAAATTGATGGTGATTTTGAGATATGTCATTGATGAATATATGAGCTTTGTGATGTTAGTTGGTGGAATATGAAAGTTTAATGTTGGGATAACATAGTTTGTATTTGAATTTTTGGTGAAATTGAGTAATTTGGGATAAATTGTGAAAATGAGAAATTGGAGGACTAAAATGTAAAATAAATGAAATATATGGGCTTGTTTGGACATAGGGAAAATTCGGCTAAGTTATGTGAATAGAAATTTTATGTATTTTGTGATTTGATGAATTAGAGACTAAAGTGTCGAAATTTTAAAATGTGAGGGCTATTTTGTAAAATGCCCTAAATTTGTGTGTTTGGACTAAATTAAATGAGTTGATGATTGAATGAGCTAAATTTGAATATGTATAGACTAAGAAATGAGAGATTCGGATCGAGATCGAGGCAAATACAAGGTACTCGATTGATCGGCCAATTTCAGCACTTCGATGTTTGAGGTAAGTTCGGATATAATACAAGTTGTTTAATTTATAACTATGTGATGAGAAATGAATGATTTGTATAGTTAATGAAATAACAATGCTATATATGAAACTGAGTATTGAGGCACTATGTGTGTGTAATTAGAAATGAGACAAAGATTATTAGCACTGTGTGTGTCTTAAATAATAGAAGTTTCGACGTATTGATTTGGCACTATGTGTGCGATACCAAGACAAGTTCGGTTTAAAGTACAGGCACTAAGTGTTCGATGGTAATTATGCTTCGGCTACGAAATTGGCACTAAGTGTGCGATTAAATCATATGAATAACAAAGGCTGATTGATATGTGATATCGAGCATTGAGTAGCATGGATGTTGAATAAATATGTTTTGGATAAGGTATGTATTGAACCTTTGTGGTTGATGAAATGGTGTATAGAATTATGAATGGTTGAGTGAGTATATTAGCTTTGGATGAAACGGTGTGAATAATTGAGAGTTGATCTATGTGATGAGTTAACTTTGTATATTGTAATTGATTTATTAAGTTGAATGTATTATATTACGAACTTACTATGCTCTTAAGCTTAGTGTGTGATGTGTTTTTTTTTTTTTACAATGTCAGTAAAGCTAGCTCTGATCCGGAGATCGTCAGCGACTCAATCACACTATTGGCTATCTATTTCGGTACTTTTGAAAGATGTACATAGTTGGTATATGGCTTGTATAGACTAGTAGATATGGTGTATTTTGAAATGTTGGACCTTGCCATGTGACATCATTTGGAAGTTAGATGATTTTGGTTATTATGTGTGAGTTATGTAAATGATGACTATGGTATGAAATAGTGAGTGATGAATATTGTAACAGATCGAATTTGACCCTAATCGGAACGATGGTTTCGAGACCATGAATCCGAGCTATTTTAATATTATATTTTGTGTTTATTATATTTGAATTAATGTGTGTGAAAGTCTCGTAGAAAAATTTTATCGTTTGTGTGTTTAATTTAGAAAAAGGACTTAATCGCGTAAAAGGTAAAAGTAGCAAACTATAGTGAAAAGTTCCTATTTGATGATGGCTTGTTAAAGTGGCGTATTAAAAGAGTAAATAGCCCATTTTTAAGTTAGTGGGTGGTTTATGACAAGATTAACCTTATATTATATTTTGTTTTTATTATTAAATAAATGTTAAAATGGTAAATCATTAAAATATTATTATATGTTAAAATGCATGAGATTAAAAGCCATTTTAGTTGTTTTTCTTCTTCCATTGCCATGAGTTAGCTAAGAAAAAGGGGTTTAAAGGCTTGAAACATTCGGCCGTCATCAAGCTCAATTAGGTATGAATTTTCGCTCGGTTTTTAATAATTTTTATGTTTTTGAGATCGTTGCTTCGTATATTACCCGACCCATGCTTGAATTTTTGAGAATCATGTGTATATGAGGTTCGGCCATTGATGTGTTCTTATGGTTTTGATATTTGATGGTTTTAGATTAAAGATGTGTTAAAGATTTATAAGTTTTGTATTAGAAATTTTGGTGAAATTTTGTATTTAGGGCTATTTTATAAAAATAAAATTTTAGAGGGACTTAATTGCAAAATAAATTAAATAAGAGGTCTTAAAAAGTCCCTAGGAATATTCGGCCCTTGTATAGTCTTGGCAAATTGTGTGTATTTTTTTTAACAATTAGGACTAAATAGTAAAAATGTGAAACCTTAGGGGTAAAATGGTAATTTGCATGTTTATGTGTTTTAGGACTAAATTGAATTGAAATGTACTTGAATGAGCTGAATTTAATGTGTTTTAAATCAAGAGCAAAGAAAAATGGAATTGGATCGGGGAAAGACGAAAGTTCTCGAATAGCCGGTCTAAGTTGTCCGTCGACAGCCGAGGTAAGTCCTTAAGCTAAAGTATGTTAAAGAATTATTTATGAATAGGTTCAATGAAATTATTTGATAAATTTTGAGTATGAATATACGTGTTAGCCGAATATAAAGGCTTTAAAATGGATTAGATGTGTTTTTGTATATATGATAAGAATTTGTACATTAGTGGTGATATGTGAATGTGAATTGTGTATATGTTTAGTTAATGATGATAGTGTTAAGGAATGAAATTTGATGGACCTGGTTTATGAATTATTTGGCTTATTGCCTAACGAGCTTAGTCTTGAGTGACATATTCGAACCGTGCCTAGCGTGCTTAGTGTTTGGTGACATATTTGGGCTTAGTGCCTAGCGTGCTTAGTGTCGGTGACATATTCGAGCCGTGCCTAGCGTGCTTAGTCTGGGTGACATATTCGGGCTTTGTGCCTAGCGTGCCTTGTGCCGTGACATATTCAAAGCTTCGTGCCTAGCGTGCTTAATGCCGATGATATATTTGGGCTTCGTGCCTAGCGTGCTCGATCTGCGCGATATATTCGAACTTCGTGCCTAGTAGGCTTAATGTCGGTGATACTTTAAAATGAAGAAACCATAATTGATCGAGGTGTAACATCGTGAAACTATTGAATTAAAAACTCAGGTAAGTTAAGTCCCATTGAATTCATCAGAAGTAAGGTAAGTTGTGATTAATGTTATTTGAGTCGAAATATTATGATAAGAATGGTGTTATGTGAATTTGAGCTAGTACTCGACATGTAACATATGTACTTTGTGCTTTGATGAGTTGCAGGTTGATGGCAGTGAAGTATAAGTAATTGAGTTAATACATCACTAGTATTCGGTTTTGTATCAATTGCATATCAAAATATACATATACAATGTTCTACATTTATTGATTAAAAATGTTGAAGTGCTTGATTAGTGAATTATCTTTTGCTTAAGACTTACTAAGCTAGTGAGCTTACTCTGTATGTGTTTGTATTTCTATTTTATAGATCATTGATTCAACTACGGGCTCAAGGGATCATCAAGAAAGTCGACCACACTATCACTCTCTTTGGTATATATATGTTTTGTATACTTTTTGAATCAAAGGCATGTATAAGCTGTATTTTGATAAGTAATGAATGATGTTCGGTTTTGTAAATGTATATATATGGCCTTGCAAATAAGGCTATTACTTTTGGTTTAAGCATTGTTTATATGTTTGATATAATAGTCTGTTTTAAACTTTGGTATAAGACGTATGTTTATAATGCTTGGAAGTTAATTGTAGTTGTATAGAAATGATTATATATATGTATAAGTTAACTTGTTAGATTCATTTTAATGGTAAGTATAAGTTGTTATAAATTATAGAAAATTAGTAATGAATGTTCGGTCAAGGCATGGTTTATATGCTTGTGTTTTTAGGTTAAGTTGGTTTTGAGACCCATGTTTAAGTATGGTCAATTGTAGTACAAATAAGTAACGTAAATTTTGCATGAATTATGGAAGTTTAGTTGGTACATTCGATCTTTGATCTATGCATATAACATGCAAAGTTATATTGGGGTTATGCATTAAAAACTAAGGTTATGCATATTCGGATATAGGTATATAGATATATATGTGAAGTGTATTGTCTCTTAGTCCATAGGTGTAATGTCAAGTGATGTATGCATGTAATCGTAATGATGCTTATTAGTAGTTTCAAATTACCAGGTTCGGTGTGTTTTGGTTTAAAACGAAATGGTACGTGAGGCGTGTTTGCATGAAATGTATACAAAGGAGTGGTACTAATTAGGTGTTGGTATCATAGAATAAAATAGATAAATATGCTAATAATGAGGATAGAAGTATATTGTTTGATCATTTTGTATTTGTGGATGATTACATTGAATATGTTTTAACTTGTATATTAAGTATATTTATATATATTTATTATGCCCATGTGCTTTATCTGTTTAGGTTATGAATTAATAAATTGAAAAATATTTGGCTATTGGTAACGCCTGTAACCCTAATTCGGCGACGGATACGGGTTAAGGGTGTTACAAATATGGCTTATTATATGTTTAAGTTGGCTGTTGAGGAATGAGGTTTAACTATGGAATAATGAGATGAATGGCATGATGCTTGTTTTGTATAAATTAGTATGAGAAATTTGTATTTTAGATGGACTTATTTGAGATGAGATTGAGTATGGTTATAGATGGTATAGTTGATGATGAATTGGTGCTTGTATTGGTATGTTTTGTTTACATTTTGAGGCATGAATTGCTATAGGATTGATGGTTATATGTGATTCTATGTAACAACCCAAACCCGGCCCAAACACCACGACCGGATCTGATATGTCACTAAGAAAATTTAATAAAACATGTCACATTTTTGGAAAACATTTTCCTTGAGTTTAACCTTTTATTCGGGAAAAATTAATAATTTGATAATTTAAATAAGATATAAATTTTATCAGTTGTTTTTATGAATTAAAAATCAAAATTTAATTACATGCCTTAGTTTAATTAAAACATAAAATTTTAAACGTCTAATAATAATAATAATAAAAGCCCAAAATTAAAACTGAAACGAAATATAAAGCTAACGGCCCGTTTCCTTATTACAATGAAATTTAAATCCCATTAAATATAAATATAAATAATAAACTAAAGTCTTTTTACTGAATCCAAATGTTCTTTTGCATGGCCATCTTGCGCTCCTCTCCAACCCGGTCCGATGCACTAGGTGCTACCTGCAAGGTGTTAGATAATAGGTTGAGTCGCAAGACTCAGTGTGCAACCTCGTGCACCATTAGATTGGGCCTTAGCCCCACAGAACAAAATAACATATTATCATGAAACAGAAATTATGGAAAGCCCAACCCAATCCTAGGTTTCCATCCGCTAAACACCACCATTACCTGCCAATTACACCATTGGGGATTTCTACAATCAACCCACACCGCTACACACCATCAGATCATGGCAAAAATCCACTACAACAGATCATGGCATAAGCCACTACAACAGGTCATGGAATAAGCCACTACAACAGATCATGGCATAATCCACTACAACAGATCATGGCATAAGCCACTATAGCAGAACACTTCCCCTTTCATTAATCAACGAACCCCGTGCAATCACAAAAAATGGCATACATGTTTATCAGATCAAATCAACAGAACCATTCACTTTAGAATGACAAAGATCACTAACCTGGTGATTCGCCTTTACCCTCTTCGGGTTTCAATCGTCATGTCGGATTTCAGCATTTAACAGAATTTAACAGATTTATAACCATATTATAATAGGCAATCTAAATGGTGTGGAAGTGTTACACACCTGATGTCGCGTAGTACTATACTCTTAGTCGATATCCCTACTATTCAGATCTACTATCCTCAGTCTATAACTTGGTTCAAGAAAAACTGGAAAAACACGAAGATTTGGCCTCCCTTGAAATCCCGAAAGTAACACGATTCAAGTGTTACTGAACCCCGACTTAGAGATCTAAGCGATTGACTCCTCCTGAGTTTCCTTCAAGATTTGGCACAGGAAGACACCTTAGAGAGAATTCGATAAACATAGGAGATGAGATCTAGGGATTTTGGCTTTTATGAAAATCCCGGAAAAGATGAACTGATGCTCTTTTGGCTTTTAGAAGGTCTGAGTAAAGTGTTTGACTTTGGCTTAGAAAGAAAGTAAAAAGAAATCAATGAAAGGTTTAGAGATTTTGGCTACAAGAACAAACAAGAACGTAGTTTTGGCTTTTAGTGAATGGGAGAAGAATAACAATGGCGAACAAAAGATTCAGCTAGAAGGAGATTTCAAAGAAAAACAAAAGGGTGAGGGAGGTGGTGATTTTCAGCTTTTGGAAGAGAAAAGATGAGAAAAGAAAAATAACTAAGATGGCCTTCAGATTTTTGGCACAAAGAATGAAGAAAAGAGTAGGGTTGAAATGCGAAATTGATGAGCTATCCCCCTTATTTATAGAAATTTTGGCACAAAGAATGAAGAAAAGAGTAGGGTTCAAATGCCAAATTGAAGAGATATCCCCTCTATTTAAAGAGAATTTCGGCACCCCCTAGAGTTGGAAATTCGCCAACACCGCACTCAGCAGATAAATCCTATCTTTCTCTCCTTATCCTTATCGACTACTCATCCACAAAGGTCATGGATGACACTACCTCTTCCTTCCTTTATCAGCACATTATCTCCTTATTATCACATTAAATAAATTCCTAAATTTCCTCCTTATCTTCCATATTATCAACTATAATATCTACATTATCCCATTTACATAAATCCTCCTATTTTTGAGCCTTGTTGCTGTCCAACTCCACCTAATCCTAATGCCAAAAATTAGCTAACTTAAATCAAAGAAATTGGGCTCCTTGAACTTAAATTTGGGCCCCTTACTCCCTAGTGTGGCGTCACCTCCTTGTTCCCTAAATGGCGCTACTGACCACTGGGCCACAAGCCCATTTTGATTTTTAAACACAGGTACTACCTTTTAAGTCTTATAATGCCCAAACATATAATTTTAATCAAGGCCTCTGCCTAAGCCTGAGCCCAATTTGGACCCCAAACACTTAAATTAACTCATTACCCATATTCACCCATTAAACGCATAGGCCCAAAAATTTAGGGTGTTACAGTTCTACCCCCTTAAAGAAATTTTGTCCTCGAAATTTCCAACTAACTAGTAATCATACTACCTAAATCTCACCACTATGCTTTTGCTGTGCACTCCAATTCTAAAGCCAAAATAAACACTTCTGCCCCCTTGTTCCTAAGTCGCTCCGGCACAAACTTCCTGGCTCCTGTGCCCATACTAGCCTCAGCAACTCTCTCTAACACCCTTAACACCGCCTACAACACCACATCGTCACCGCCCGTCTAGTCTTGAAATTCCACCTCCGCAACTGGTGGAACTGATATCTTGTTTCCACATCCATGGCCAGATCCTACAGGTTCTAACAAAGTCATCCTACCCCTACCACGACCACGCGACGGACGTCCTCTACCCCTTGTACTCATTCTTCCTATCGACATTTATCTGATTAGAAATTTTATGAATCATAAATTCTTCCCACTTATTAACCGCGAACAATCTTATGGAAAAAAATAGTTTTAAGATTCGAATTCGAACCGATCTACAGGTTCCAGTCTTCCTAATCCTAGGAATCATGCATATTCAACATTCATACACACTAACATACAAGTAGAATCCATCACCAAAGGGTATTTCCATCATTTCACTACCCAATGGTATTTTCGTAATTTATCCTACAGGGGTATTTTCGTAATTTTTCCAAAATAAGGTTTCCCGGTGATTTTGCAAAATAAGGGTATTTTGGTAATTTTGCAATCCGGGGGTATTTTGTTAATTTTGTAATCTGTGGGTATTTCGGTAATTTTCTAAAATCAGGGTAATTTTTTACGAATCAGGGGTAATTTGGTGATTTTAAAACTAGGGTTTACTTTAGGACCTTACAAAACAGGGTGGTTGGTCCCTTTCGGGTTTTAATTATAAGCTTTGGTTTGTCAACAAGTCCTCATGGTTAGGGTGAATCACTCACGCACTGTAGGATTTCAGCGAAGAGGAGGTGAGTCACTAGGACTGCTTAAATACCAAGCTCTCCCTAAATCCAATCCTAGACATGCGTATGCCTGTTGCCACACCCTAACTCGGTGACTAGTTCACAAGATTTGTTTGGATAAATTTAGTCTTATGGAAGTTAAGAAGTTGTTTAAGCTAAGCCTAAAGTCCATCAAGTTCTAATTAAACTAATCTACGTCCCTTAAAGCCCATCAAGCCTACATATATATGTCACACAATGGTTCAGAATACTTACCCTGGACTTGAGACGCAGTGCCATCTGCCGAGAAAACAACCTCAGATTATTTATAACACCCCAAACCCGGCCCAAACACCATGACCGGATCTGGTATGTCACTATGAAAATTTAATAAAACATGTCACATTTTTGGAAAACATTTTCCTTGAGTTTAACCTTTTATTCGGGAAAAATTAATAATTTGATAATTTAAATAAGATATAAATTTAATCAGTTGTTTTTATGAATTTAAAATCAAATTTTAAGTACATGCCTTAGTTTAATTAAAACATAAAATTTTAAACTTCTAATAATAATAATAAAAGCCCAAAATTAAAATTGAAACAAAATATAAAGCTAACGGCCCGTGGCCTTATTACAATGAAATTTAAATCCCATTAAATAAAATATAAATAATAAACTAAAGTCCTTTTGATGAATCCAAATGTTCTTTTGCATTGCCACCTTGCGCTCCTCTCCAGCCTGGTCTGATGCATTAGGTGCTACCTGCAAGGTGTTAAATAATAGGTTGAGTCGCGAGACTCAGATGCAACCTCGTGCACCGTTAGATTGGGCCGAAGCCCTACAGAATAGACTAACATATTATCATGCAACAGAAATTATGCAATGCCCAACCCAATCCTAGGTTTCCATCCGCTACACACCACCCTTACCTGCCAATCACACCATTGGGGATTTCTACAATCAACCCACACCGCTACACACCATCGATGGTAGTCATGCTGCAGATAGCTGCTCATCGTCAGATCATGGCAATAGCCACTATAACAGATCATGGCATAAGCCACTACAACAGATCATGGCATAAGCCACTACAACAGATAATGGCAAAAGCCACTACAATAGATCATGGAAAAAGGAACTACAACAGAACACTTCCCCTCTCATCAATCACCCAACCCCGTGCAATCACAGAAACTAACATACATGTTTATCATATCAAATCATCAGAACCATTCACTTTAGAATGTCAGAGATCACTAACTTGGTGATTCACTTTTACCCTTCTCGGGTTTCAACCATTGTGCCGAATTTCGGCATTTAATAGAATAAAGTAGATTTATATATATGTACTAACAAACAATCTAGATGGTGTGGAAAGTTACACACCTGACTAATGCGTAGGACTACCCTCTATGTCGATGCCCTTGCTAATCTAATCTACTGTCCTTTGTCTACAACTTTGCTCAAAAGCCGAAAGAACGTGAAGATAAGACCTCTTCTTAAAATCCCAAAAGTAATTCTATCTAAGTGCTACTGAACTCTGACTTAAAAATCTAAGCGATTGACTCCTCTTGAAATCCCTGAGTTTTCTTCAAGATTAAGCACAAGCAGACACCTCAGAGAGAATTTGGCAAACACAGGAGATGAGATCTAGGGACTTCAGCTTTTATGAAAATCCCAGAAAAGATGAACAAGAAGAAGATTTCGGGTACAAGAACAAACAAGAGTGTAGTTTTGGCTTTTAGTGAATGGGAGAAGAATAACAATGGAGATCAGAAGATTTAGCTAACAAGAAATTACAAAGAAAGAAGAAAGGGTGAAGGAGGTGGTGATTTTCGGCTTTTAAAATAAAGAAGGCTTAAGAACGTTTTCGGCTTATTGAAAGAAAGTTGATAGAAATTGTGAAGGGAGAGACTGAGAATTTTGGCACAAAGAATGAAGAAAAGAGTAGGGTTCAAATGCCCAAATTGAAGAGATATCCCCTCTATTTAAAGAGAATTTTGGTACCCCGCTGGAGTTGGAAATTCGGCCAACACTGCACTCAGCAGATAAATCCTATCTTTTCTCTCCTTATCCTCATCTGACTACTCATCCACAGTGTCATGGATGACACTACCTCTTCCTTCCTTTATCAGCACATTATCTCCCTTATTATCACATTAAATAAATTCCTAAATTTCCTCCCTTATCTTCCATATTATCAACTATAATATCTACATTATCCCATTTACATAAATCCTCCTATTTTTGAGCCTTGTTGCTGTCCAACTCCACCTAATCCTAATGCTAAAATTAGCTAACTTAAATTAAAGGAATTGGGATCCTTGAGCTTAAATTTGGGCCCCTTACTCCCTGGTGTGGCGTCACCTCCTTGTTCCCTAAATGGTGCTACTGACCACTGGGCCACAAGCCCATTTTGATTTTTAAACACAAGTACTACCTTTTAAGTCCTATCATGCCCAAACAGAAAACTTAATTAGGGCCTCAACCCAAACCTAAGAGTCCATTTTTGTGTCCTCTCTTTTCTTAATCTGCTTATGAGGCCTCATGCTTGAGACTAGGGTCCTAAGGAAGAACATAAATTTTTCCTATGGTCTCCCCTAACTCTAAGGCTTCAAATAATCTCGATAATACCATAATATTATTATTCTAAGTGCTACACATACATATTAACTCCCATGCATAGAAATTAAAAGTTTCGAGTTTTTTAGGCGTTACAACCTAATAAGCCCAAATCTACTAGGCCCAAATTCGGGATGTTACAGTTCTACTCCCTTAAAGAAATTTCGTCCTCGAAATTTTCAACTAACTATCAATTGTACTACCCATGTCTCATCACTACGCTTTCGCTGCCCACTCTGATTTAAAAAAAAATAAACACTCAATATACTACAGTAGGGTACGCACCATTATTCGCATATGGAGCGTCTTCGTCCCCTTGTACTCATTCTTTCGATCGACGTTTATCTGATTAAGAATTTTATGAATAATTAATTCTTCCCACTTATTAACTGAATAATTAATTCTTCCCACTTATTAATCGCGAACAATCTTATGTAAAATCATTTCGATAGTAGTTCTTTCGAATTAGAATTCTATCTATGGGTTTAGTTCTCAAGTCGATAATTCATAGTCCTAGAGTTCACCTTCAGTCAACATTCAGCACACATCAATCATAAAAACAGCCTTATAAACTTACATTCACCACCTAGGGGTATTTTTGTCGTTTCACTACCCAAGGGTATTTTCATAATTTTACCTACAGGGGTATTTTAGTAATTTTTTAAAATAGTGTATCTTGGTGATGTTTCAAAATAAGCGTATTTTAGTAATTTTACAAATTGGGGTATTTCGATAATTTTGCAAATCGGGGGTATTTCGATAATTTTGCAAATCAGGGGTGTTTTGGTAATTTCTTTTCAAACCAAGGGTATTTTGGTTATTTTACAAATCAAGGGAAATTTGGAAATTTTCGAAACTAGAGGTTATTTTAGTAATTTTACAAAATAGGGTGGTTGGTCCCTTTTGGGTTTTAATTATAAATTTTGGCCCATCAACAAGTCCTCATGACTAGGGTGAACAGTCACCACGTACCAGGTAGGATTCCAGCGAAGAGGAGGTGAGTCACTAGTACTGCTTAAATACCATGCCCTCCTTGAATCCAATCCTAGACATGCGTATGCCTGTTGCCACACCTTAGCTCAGCGACTTATTCCCGGGTTTGTTTAATTAGTTTAAGTTTTATGGAAGTTGAAAAGTATGATGTAAACTAGGCCTAAAGTTTATCAAGTTCTAGCTAAGATAGTCTATGTCCCTTAAAGCCCATCAAGCCTACATATAGATATATATATCACACAGTGAGTTCAGAATACTTACCTGGCGGACTTGGGCCGGAGGCATACGTGCCATGCCAAGAAAACAACCCTGTACTATTTATAAACATGCACGTTTCTAAAACCCATCTTTAGAAAACGTTTTGAGCCCAAAAACCCCAAAGCCGAGTTTTGAACCTGGGACAATAAGGAATTTACCCAAACACCACGACCGGATCTGGTATGTCACTAAGAAAATTTAATAAAACATGTTGCACTTTTGGAAAACATTTTCCTTGAGTTTAACCTTTTATTCGGGAAAAATTAATAATTTGATAATTTAAATAAGATATAAATTTTATCAGTTGTTTTTATGAATTAAAAATCAAAATTTAAGTACATGCCTTAGATTAAAACATAAAATTTTAAACGTCTAATAATAATAATAATAAAAGCCCAAAATTAAAACTGAAACAAAATATAAAGCTAACGGCCCGTTTCCTTATTACAATGAAATTTAAATCCCATTAAATAAAAATATAAATAATAAACTAAAGTCTTTTTGCTGAATCCAAATGTTCTTTTGCATGGCCACCTTGCGCTCCTCTCCAGCCCGGTCCGATGCACTAGGTGCTACCTGCAAGGTGTTAAATAATATGTTGAGTCGCGATACTTAGTGTGCAACCTCATGCACCATTAGATTGGGCCTTAGCCCCACAAGACAAAATAACATATTATCATGCAATAGAAATTATGCAAAACCCAACCCAATCCTAGGTTTCCACCCGCTACACACCACCCTTACCTGCCAATCACAACAATTGGGGATTTCTACAATCAACCCACACCGCTACACACCATCAGATCATGGCAAAAAGCCACTACAATAGATCATGGCATAAGCCACTACAATAGATCATGGCATAAGCCACTACAACAGATCATGGCATAAGCCACTACAGCAGAACACTTCCCCTTTCATTAATCACCCAACCCCGTGCAATCACAGGAACTGTCATACATGTTTATCACATCAAATCAATAGAACTATTCACTTTAGAATGACAGAGATCACTAACCTGGTGATTCGCCTTTACCCTCTTCAGGTTTCAATCGTCATGCCGGGATTTTGACATTTAACAGAATTTAATAGATTTTTAACCATATTATAACAGGCAATCTAAATGGTGTGGAAGTGTTACACACCTGATGTTGTGTAGTACTATACTCTTAGTCGATATCCCTGCTACCCGGATCTACTATCCTCAATCTATAACTTGGTTCAAGAAAAATCAAAAAAACACAAAGATTTGGCCTCCTTTGAAATCTCGAAAGTAACATGATTCGAGTGTTACTGAACCCTGACTTAGAGATCTAAGCGATTGACTCCTCCTGAGCTTCCTTCAAGATTCGGCACAAGCAGACACCTCAGAGAGAATTCAGCAAACACAGGAGATGAGATCTAGGTATTTCGACTTTTATGAAAATCTCAAAAAAAGATGAACTGATGTTCTTTCGCTTTTAGAAGGTCTGAGGAAAGTGTTTCGGCTTTGGCTTAGAAAGAAAATAAAAAGAAATTAAGGAAAGGCTTAGAGATTTCGGCTACAAGAACAAACAAGAATGTAGTTTCAGCTTTTAGTGAATGGGAGAAGAATAACAATGGGGATCAAAAGATTTAACTAGAAGGAGGTTTCAAAGGAAAAGAAAAGAGTGAGGGAGGTGGTGATTTTCGGCTTTTGGAAGAGAAAAGATGAGAAAAGAAAAATAACTAAGATGGCCTTCAGATTTTCAGCACAAAGAAGGAAGAAAAGAGTAGGGTTCAAATGTTAGAATTGATGAGCTATCCCTCTTATTTATAGAAATTTTGGTACAAAGAATAAAGAAAAGAGTAGGGTTCAATGTCGAAATTGAAGAGATATCCCCTCTATTTAAAGAGAATTTCGGCACCCCCTAGAGTTGAAAATTCGGCCAACACTGCACTCAGCAGATAAATCCTATCTTTTCTCTCCTTATCCTCATCTGACTACTCATCCATAGTGTCATGGATGACACTACCTCTTCCTTCCTTTATCAGCACATTATCTCCTTTATTATCACATTAAATAAATTCCTAAATTTCCTCCCTTATCTTCCATATTATCAACTATAATATCTACATTATCGTATTTACATAAATCCTCCTATTTAAGCCTTGTTGTTGTCCAACTCCACCTAATCCTAATGCCGAAAATTAGATAACATAAACCAAAGGAATTGGGCTCCTTGAACTTAAATTTGGGCCCCTTACTCCCTGGTGTGGCGTCACCTCCTTGTTCCCTAAATGGCGCTACTGACCATTGGGCCACAAGACCATTTTGATTTTTAAACACAGGTACTACCGTTTAAGCCCTATAATGCCCAAACAGATAATTTTAATCAAGGCTTCTGCCCAAGCCTGAGCCCAATTTGGACCCCTAACACTTAAATTAACTCATTACACATATTCACCCATTAAACACATATTTAGGATGTTACATTCTAAGTGTGGATGGTAATTTGGCCTTGAAAATTGGCCTATAATTTCCCATACGGTTGAGCACATGGGCGTGTGGCTCGACCATGTCATGCAGGTTTGTAATTTGGTGCAAAACAGGCTCGACCACGGCCTGGACACATGGGCGTGTGACTTGCCGTGTGGTGCAAGTTAGTGTCGACCACGGTAGGCGGACGGGCGTGTCTCAGGCCGTGTGAACAAGTCAGTATGTATGCCCTGTTTTGCCATGGCTTGGACATGTAACACCCAAACCCGACCTTGACGTTATGACCAGATCTGGCATGTCACATAGAAGGGTTGTATAAAAACTTGCGTGTTCGTTAAAATGTTTGTTTTCTTTTTTAAAGCTTTGAGCTTTGTTGCTTACGAAAACCTGATTTGTCTTTATGGTTTTCTTATAAAAACGTTATTGTTATTGTTATTGTTAAAAACTTTGTTGCTATCGAAATAGGATTCAGTGTTTTACAAAAATGTGTTAGTTTGAAAACCAAAGTTGTAGTTTTAGGAAGAATCTTGAGTTTAACCGTTTATATTTTGAAAATAACCGAAATGAAAGTTTAAAAGAAAAATTAAGTCCAATGGCCTTATTACAAAAAATTAAACCCAAATTAAAATATCCTTAAAATAAAGCAACAACTTGAAATTTACTAAAGTACGTGAGGAGTACTCCGATGTATGGCCACCACAGAGCCCTTCGCTGGTCCAAACCCTCTATCGCTGGGGATCACCTGCAAGGTTAAAGTAGAGGGGTGAGTTACGAGAACTCAGTGTGTAATCCCTAATCGGTCATTAACTGCGCCTGAGCCCATACAGAAATAGACTGGGTCGAAGCCTATACAGAAGCAAACTGGGCCAAAGCCCTATTTGGTAACAATCTGGGCCTTAGCCATATAAACATGATAATACAATCAGAGTGTATAGCCCAACCTAATAATCTATCCACTACACACCACCCGTACCAGCCCAACACACCTGTTGGGATTTCTAAATCGACCCACCCATCTGCTACACACCAATAAGGCAAACATGCTACTAATCACGGATTTGTGGTGAAGCCACTAGAATAATAGAATATATGTGGCATAGCCACTATACAGATTTTGGTAGAGCCACTAGAATATACTTCCTCCGATCATCAATATCCTAAACCCATGCAAAATGTCATGTATACAAAGCACATATCAAAATGATGTATGAAATAAATTACCATCATGAAAAGTTAAACATAATACACACAATCGTACTAATTAACCCCTAAGGGTATAGCGGTAATTTACCCAAAAAGGTATAACGGTCATTTACCCTCTAGGGGTATTTCGATAATTTTACCTTTCAGGGGTGTTTCTGTAATTTACCCACTAGGGTTATTTCGGTAATTTACCCACTAGGGATATTTTTGGTAATTTCACATATAACGACCTTTTCAAAGGCCTACTGCCACCTTGAGCGATACGAAACCCTTTTTGGGTCTCTACGGAACTATTGGGCCTAAAATCCATTTTAGGCCCAAACGGACCCAAACGCTCTTGTGGCCCAAAACGCATGGTTTCAGTTTCAGATTTGCAGATTTCGCATTCGGGCCTATCATTTGTTAGTTTTCCAACAGTTTTGCCCAAATGGGCCGAATAGCCCGTTGGGCCAATTTGGCCCGTTTTGGCCCGATTAGGCCCATTATGCCTTAGTAGCGCAAGAGTGCTCGTGACACTCTTAATGACTTACCACTAACATTTGCATCCCCGTTTGCCACTATGATCGCTTGCACGCTCGTGTAGTCACATTTGTCGACTTTTCGACTTTTAGCCATTTCACAAAACATTGCATGCAATCATTCAACGGGTGTGAGATTACACACCTAATTACGATTTGCGATACTCGACACTATTTCCAGAATACCTGAGATTAATATTGACTAACAGTTAGTCTGAATTCTTAATACAACTTCTTCCATGTATTGAGATTGATTAACAATCTACATCACTTACCAATAATCTAATAATCCACTACAAAGGATCGGTGTCTAGCTGGCCCTCCAATTAAGCACGTCGAGATCCTAGCAGTGTTTGGCACCAAAAATAGATGTTAGCAACTCTCCTTAACCATGATCACAAAAGAACTAAATAGCCATTCGGCTCGAGTAAGAACCAACAGTATAATGGAAACCCCATCACCTACATTCAGCCATTACCTATTTACCAACCAACTCTCAGAAACCAACGATAGAAGAACGACGAGAGTGTATGCTAACCCTCCCACAGCTTTGACCACTCCAAAGAACCAACAAGATTTGAGGTAGAAAAGGAACAGATTGATTCAACCTTAGGTAAAAGAAACATGATGAGAAATTGATTTTAGAATAGGGAAAAAAGAAAGGAAAAGAGAAAATGAATAAAGGGGAAAGAACATTACCTTGATCAGAGAGAACCAAATGGAACAAAGAAGAGAAAATTAGTTTCGACTTTAGAGCAGATCAAGAGAAAAAGAAAAGAAAGTAGTGAAAGAAACAACCATTACCTTAGATTAGAGATAAGTCAAATGGGAAGGAGGGATTCGGCGCAAGCAACAAAACGCAAGGGCCAGAATTTGGCTATGATGGTTTAAACTGAGATGAATATCAATCGCAAGCCGAAATATTAAGTAGGGAAAAGTTCGGTGGACAGATGTTTAGGCAACATAAATAATGGAGAAAGATTGAAGAAAAGAGAAGAAGTAAATAGAGAAATTAAGATTTCGGTAGAAAAGAGTTGAAGCAAAAGACCCAAAATGCACTAGCCAAATAAGAAAAAAAAATGAAAAGATTCTTTCAAAGAATACTTTTGAGAAAATGACACCCCCTCACCCAAAGACTGAATATGCACTAACAAAATACCACCACTTTGGCTGAAATTAAAATCCCCCATAATCCCAAATTCAACCACCAACTCCTCTCCCCTCAATCCATTGATTCACTCCCCATTTTACTCCACCATTTACTCTTCATCACTCATTCAAATTATTTGACCAATTCTTCCCTCTCTCCTGCAGAGTTTGGTCTCCACTGAACTTCCTCCTTTCCTGAGTACAAAAATAAACACTCCCCATATGCTGCTTGTGGGATTCGAACCCCACTTCCCTTGCTTCATAAGTGACGCCAACACCACTCCACCATAGGCTCCATTGTGTTAGCAAAACACCAACAATTTCCCTCAATCCTTGCTTCCAACAGTCCTTTCCCTTAAAGTGCCAAAATACTAAAATTTTTCCAAGGTTTGGCCTTGACCCCAGGCCTCCCTAGAGCCCCTAAACACCCTCAATTAACCCACAGAGCTAGCATAACATGTAATTACACAAATATGACAAACCCCTAATTTTTGGGATGTTACAGTTCTAACCCCTTAAAGAAATTTCGGCCTCGAAATTTACCTGATCAAAAAAGGTGAGGGTATTGATGTCGAATTGCCTCCTCCAGCTCCCACGTGGCTTCTTCTGAACCGTGATTATGCCACAACACTTTGACCAACAGAACAGATTTCCTTCTCAATACTTAAACATCACAAGCCAAAATCTCTACCGATTCTTCTTCAAAAGACAGATCAGGATTTATCTCAATTTCTTTCATCGGCACTACATGAGAAGGATCAAAACGGTAGCTCCTCAGCATCGAAACATGGAATACATCATATATTCGATTCAACTTCGATGGTAGTTCAAGCTGATAGGTGACCGGTCCCACACGTTTCAACACCCGATACGGCCCGATGAACCTAGGACTTAACTTGCCCTTCTGTCCAAATCTCAAGATCTTTTTCCACGGTGAAACCTTCAAGAAAACAAAATCTCCAACTAAGAACTCGATTTCTTTACACTTAAGATCTGCATACAACTTCTGTCTATCGGAAGCTTTCTTTAACTGACCCCGAATCAACTTTACCTTCTCCTCGGTCTCCAAAATCAATTCTAGACCTAACATCCATCGCTCGCCCAATTCTGTCCAACAAGTAGGGGTACAACACCTAGGACCATATAACGCCTCGTAGGGTGCCATCTGAATGTTGGATTGGTAGTTGTTGTTGTACGCAAATTCCACTAACGGTAAATAATCTTCCCAACTACCTCTAAAGTCAATCACACAGCCCCTTTACATGTCTTCTAGAATCTAGATTACCCTCTCTGACTGACCATCATTCTGTGGATGAAATGCTATGCTGAAATCTAGCCTTGTACCCAAAGCTTTGTGTAACACTTTCCAAAATCGAGATGTAAATCTAGGGTCCCTATCCGATATGATAGACACTGGTACCCCATGTAGCCTCATAATTTTTGCCACATACAACTTGGCCAACTTTTGTAATGAATCGTCAGTGTGAACTGGTATGAAGTGAGCGGACTTAGTCAACTGGTCAACGATTACCCACATTGAATCTTTCTTAGTAGGCGTCAGGGGTATCCCACTAACAAAATCCATTGTTATCCTTTCCCACTTCTAGAGTGGAATCTTCACCGGTTGCAATATCCCTAAAACTAGTTGATGCTCCACCTTCACTTGCTGTCATGTCAAACACTTGCTTACGAAGTCGGTAACTTCACGTTTCAATCCTAGCCACCAATACTGTTCACATAAATCTCGGTACATCTTGTTTCTACTGGGATGCATAGCATATGGGCTACTATGCGCCTCCCACAAAATCATCTGTCTTAACTCAGAGTCCCTCGGCCTACAAACCCTTCCATAGAAACATAACATCCTTCGCTGTTCAGCCCAAACTCCACTGCCTCTCCACTTTTCACTTGCTGAAAATGAGAACCCAATGACTCATCCAACAATTGCTTCTCCTTAATCTAACCTACCCACGTTGGTTTCACCTAAAGTTCTGCTAACAAGATACCATACTCATAAAGGCTGATACGAGCAAACATTGCTCTCAAATGAGATACCACCTTCCGACTTAGTGCATCTACCACCACGTTGGCTTTACCCTGGTGATACTCAATCGAGCAATCGTAGTCTTTCAGCAACTCTATCCATCTCTGTTGCTTGAGATTTAACTCCTTTTGGGTAAGGAGACACTTTAGACTTTTATGGTCAGTGAAGATAATCGACTTTTCTCAATACAGGTAATGTCTCCACACCTTCAGTGCGAACACCACTGCAGCTAGTTCCAAGTCATGAGTGGGATAGTTCGCCTCATGTGGCCTTAGTTGACAAGATGCATACGCTACTACCTTCCCTCCTTGCATCAGCACATACCCTAAACCTGTGTGCGACGTGTAATAGGCCAAAATTATCTAGGCCTATTTAACCAAATTTTAACCCAAAATAATAAAAATAAAGCCAAAATAAAACCAATAATAACAGTCCAAAAACAATAAAATTACAACACAGTCCAGCCATTGTTAGCTGAACCTATTACTACCCTGACCCAATAAATCGGCCCAAATACCCAATTACAAGCCCATTAACCCCAACTACCCTAAAAAATTATCTAGAAACCCTAGAGGTTTCCAGAATACTCTAGAGCCGCATGCATGCCTTACCACGCGCGCCCCGAGCAGTTCGGGCCTCCCTTTCACGGCTACTTCATCTGTAACAAACAAATAAACAAACAGAAACAAAAAAATATAGCAAGGGATGGCAACAGAATACAACAAAGCAGAATAATTTTGGATTTTATTTTGATTTACATTCAGCTATAAATAGGGCCGAAATCGAATGTAAAAGCGGATTAAATTTTTTTATACTAAACACAGTAAAAGAGAATAAAAAAGGGTGATTTTCAATTTTAATTTCGGGAAGATTTCAGATGCTATTTTATGGTTTTTCAATTTTTTTCTTGAGCATGTGAGAATAAAACAAGGGGAAGGAGGGACAGTATTTCTTTGCACACTGATATCAAGAGAAAAAGGAAATTTTGAAAACAAAAAAAGATTTTGGAAAAGGGAAAGGAGTGACTTACTTGATTTTGAGTGTCGTTCGCGGTGACTCCACGGCGGGCATGGCGGCACACAAGGCCGGGGACAAACCCTAGCAGAGAGAATTTCTTTCTCTCTTTATCCAGATTGAATAAAGAGCAAAGAAAAATGATTTAAACGTTTTTTTCATTATTTAAATACAATTATTAAACGGTGCCGTTTGAAAGGGTATAGGATTCGTGCATCGACTCGATTTGTTGCCGGATTCGCGCCTTTCTACCTTAAAAGGTCTATTTTCACATGAGGTCCCTCTATCCCATTTTATGATTCAATTAAGCCTTATTTCAAATTATTTTACATTTTAATTTTGTCCTGGGATTTACTTTCTGTTTCAAATTAGTTCTGGTTTAAACGTTTCGTTTTGGAATCTGGTTTAACTTCGTTTTTAGTCCTTGCTAGTTTGTGCTTATTTTATTTTGATCCTTAAACTTTGCTCAATAATTTTGTTTATTTTTAAATTGTCATTTTATTTTTATTTTATTTCAATTAAGTATAGTTTCCATTTTTTTCTTTGAAATTGTTTTAATATCTTATTTTGAATTATCACACTAATTTTATATTATTTTAGTTGTTATTTTTTTACTTTCACTAGAATAAATTTTTTGATTATTTATTTTATAAATTATTTATTTTAAATTCTTTTTTGTTAATTTCTTGGTCTCAAAGACTTGTATAATTTTTAATTTAAATACTCTTATAATTTATTATTATTTGAATATTTTTATAAATACTTATATGTATTTTTATTTTATATATTATTATCTTTAAACCCATATATTATGTTTTAAATTATTTTGTATATTATTAATATCATGCCATATAGATTTTATATTCATATATATATATATATATATATATTGGTATATTCTTTAAATCATTTTATACACTTAGGCATTCTTTTGGATATTATAATTTAGGTTACTTATATTCTTTTAAATTACTAACATTTTATTATATATGCATTGTTTGTTTAGAATTTTATGTGGATTTTAAATATTTTGCATGTATTATTATGTACATAATTTTTTCTTTATTTTTTATAAATTTTGTTTCAAATCGTATTATATGATACCGCTTTTTATATGTATAATTTCAAAATTCATATATATATATATATATACTATTTAATATAACCCTTTTTTATGTTAAACTTTTATATACTTTGTTTTAATTTTTGTTTTCTATGTAATTTATTGAATGTATATTGATGATTTCAAATTTACTTCTTTTTCGTTTGTTTTAAAATTTGTTACTTCTTATTTGTGCAAATTTGTATTCACGCATTATTATTCCATATTATATTCGTGTTTCTCATTATTGAATAGTGATTCACTAAAAGCATTTTGAGTCGTTTTTAAAATCACTTATTTAAAAGTTTTTTTAAAAAAGAAGGCAATATTTGATGTTTGGAAGTTTGAGAAAATTATGCCCTAATGTACTGGGTGTTAATTTTCTGTTCAACCAAATAACCAAATATCCTTTTTAATTGCATGTTTTGAAGACCAAATATGTTTTCGGTGTCAAAGTATAAACGTGTTATATCCTAACGCACTGGATATTATATTTTTATTCCTTTGAAACGAGTTAATATTGAGATTCAATTCAAAATAAATTAACTTTCCTTAAAAAAGTAATCATGCCTTAATATTTTCAAGTTTTTAATGTAAGGACATTAATTAATCGATTTGGTACCCATTTTGGGGCATATGAGGGTGCTAATCCTTCTTCGTACGTAACTGACTCCCGAACCCTTTTTGTCATTTAATTTTGTAGACCAATAAAATTTTCAAAGGTGATCCAATCACACCTAAATAAAAGGATTGCTGGCGACTCCACATCATTTTAAGTAGACCCCGTTTTTCAAATTCTTAAAATAAAAATGGTTTTGACATCTTGGCGACTCCACTGGGGACTGGTTGAGAGTCAGGCCATAGATTGATTAATTTTTGTCCTTTTGATTGAAAATTTGGAAAATTGTTTTGAAAATTCATGTTTTTTTGATGCATTTGTTGGTGCTGTGATTGCAATAATGTCGAGTCTCGTAGAATACTCTTGCATTGCATTGCATAACCGTTATGGTTGTACTTTTTAAGTGGGAGTGAGAAACTATGCCTTCGTGAGGTTTTCACCTCCGCATGGGCTAGTGGACTGCTTCCAGGATACATCTGTACCTATGTGCATCGTGAGATTTTCATCTCAACATGGCCATAGGGAAATGTATTCCCCTGAACCGAACTTGATCCATATGAGCCTATAATGGGTGAGGATTGAGGAATATGCTGGTTCAAGTACCCATTCCTTATAACCAAACCACATATAGTGAACCCTAGGAGCCTACTTTAAGTAGAACTATTTGAACCTTATCAGTCACCTGGATGGGTGTTTGATTATTCTCTGTTTGATTTGATTTTTACCATCTATATATGACACTAACGTATTTTCTTTTGTTTTGATTGCATTACATTGCATCATCATAGAAAGGAGGTGTTGATTAATATTCAATTTCTAAATAGAAGAGTTTGACATAAGGAAATGGATTGCTTGATAAAGTGGATTATAATACGGTCGTTCGAATAGTCCAAGTAAACAACGAGAGAAGGCTAATGGTCCGCAGAAGAATACAAGACTTTGCTCGAGGATTCAAGCCGACAAATACTATTGAAGAGCCATCACGTCTCGACTTTCTTAAAGAAGCTTACGAGCATTGCGGAGGATAACTGAGTGAAAAGTCACGGCCTAGATCAAGCAACAAGGAGCTAGAAGAGGCATCTATTGAGAAAGTTCATGGGACACAACCATAACATCCAGATACGAAGAAAAGGATTAGTGTCTTTACTTGGACTATGAGGACAAAGCTGCATATGTAATCCGTTTTATGTAAAGGAATTTATTTTCTAGAAAAGTTCTTCTAATGGAATTGAATTCAGAATCAACACATCTCTTTCTATTTGCATTCATTCCATGCATTTGCATTCCATTTCATGCATTTGCATTACATTATGACATATGCATTAAAATTTGTAAAAAAGCTCTAATTAATTAAAAATTATTTCAGTAACCTGGAAACTGATAAAACCTTACCAGATACGCATCCCTACGGAACAAGAAAGAAAACTCAAACAAAGGATAAAAGATTAGAAAAGTTGGAACAAATGCAGAGGGAGATGCAAGCACGGATGCAAGAGCAGCTCGCTAAGATCCAGTAGGATATGATGGAAAAAATAATGGAATCTTAGAGAAATATGATGACTCAGATGATGCAGCTGTTAAATGGGTTTATGGATAAAGGAAAGAGCCCAATGGTTAATGTTGAGGAGAATACTGAGTATCCTCAATATCCCCCTAGTTTTACTCCACCACATATATGAGCACAACCGGAAGTAGCTTTACAAATGCCATCTGTCGCGATCAGGCCTTAACAATTCCAAGCTGACACTTTAGTGAACCTCCAAACTGGCTCAGGTTCAGGAGATAATCCTGTCACTCCCGCTGTTCCTGATCTAGATAATACAGCAGAAAGAGAAAGAGCAAGAATAGGATAAAAAAATAGTTAGAGGACCGATGTAACACCCTATCCCATGGCCGTCGTCAGATTTGGGTTAGAAGTGTTACCAGATAGATCCAAAACATTTACAGAATTTCACACAATCATTCATCAATATCATTCATAGTGTCCCTTAAATAGGTCAATGAGACCTTAAACATGCTTATGAACCGAGTCGGGACTAAATCGAAATACATACAAAATTTCATGGAAAAATGAAAACTTTTCTAAATACAGGGGATACACGCCTGGGAGTAAGCCGTGCCTCACCCACGGCTACTTGACACACCTGTGTGCCCTCCCCATGTTCATATACTGCCAAAACCAACACGGCTACCAAGCACGCCCGTGTGCTAAGGCCGTGTCCTACAAGGTCATATACTACCATCTCTCACATGACCTCTAGGCACGCCCGTACCATGACCGTGTACTTCTTAAGCTAGCTACTAATTTTACCCCACGGTTATTAGGCACGCTCATGTGCCAAGACCGTGTGACATTATAGGTCATTTGTAAGACCAAAATGCCACCCAAATGGGTCATACCTACAAGCAACCATTCTCATCACATGTCATGCATAAATAGCAACCAAATACATACCAAAATGACCATTTCATATGCATCAAGCCATACCAAAACATAAATCATATGAATCATTCATTCAAACCTTAAAACAACCCAAAACTTTCCAAAACACATGGCTAAGTTCACTTCTTAAACATATACACATATCTAACCTATACATGCCATAATTAGCTATATACATTTTCAACAGGGTACCAAAATGAGTTTAGTAGTGTGATGACGATCCTTGACGGTCCCAAGCCTTCAGTAGCTTTGACGACCTATAAAATAGAGAAAAACACACGCATAGAGTAAGCTTCACAAAGCTTAGTAAGTCATAATACAAATAAACTTAGCATAAAGACATATACGCATTAATTACATTGACACATAACATTAACTTAGCAAACTATCACATATTGCTTTGGTTCATATACTTGGACAAAATTGCCACATTCATTCATATAAGAATCATATGTATATATACAACTCTTTCTTAAACATTCTTACATCTCATTCTCATTCTAATATTCAATCATACCTCTCTTCAAATCAAGGCTATATAGGTACTTACCTTTTATGTACACTTAATGTACATGCCAAATGTATCTGAGACAAATATACATTCTCGTAATTGTTCATAGCTCAGATTTACTCATTGAATAGTTTGGAATCTACTAAGATACTCGAAAACTTAGAATGATTGTGCAAAACCAACGTCCCAGACATAGCTAAAATACTCATGCACTCATTCGTAGCTTGTTTATAACTCATCAACCACAAAGGTTCAATACATACCTTATCTAACACATAATTATTCAACTTCCAAGCTATTCAATGCTCGATATTACATGTCGATTGTCCTTTAATATTCATTCAACTTAATCACACACTCAGTGCTATAAACATAATTGAAGCATATTAATCATTGCACACTTAGTGCCTATTCTTTTAGTAGACTTGTCTCGATGTCGCACACACAGTGCCAATTCAATAAGCTGAAGCTTTCATATCATCGCACACATAGTGCTATTCCTTTCTTATAATCGCACACTTAGTGCCTATTCCTTTAATCGACTTGTCTCGATATTGCACACACAGTGCCAATTCAATAAGCTGAAGCTTTCATATCATCGCACACACAGTGTTATTCCTTTCTTATAATCGTACACTTACTGCCTGTTCTTTTAATCGACTTGCCTCGATGTTGCACACACAGTGCCAATTCAATAAGCTGAAGCTTTCATATCATCGCACACACAGTGCTATTCCTTTCTTATAATTGTACACTTAGTGTCATGATTCATTGTCGAAACTTAAATGACATCGCACACTTAGTGCATTTATACAAAACCGAACTTAATTAACATCACACACTTAGTCCTTTATTTTAAACCGAGCTTATCTCAGTATCGCACACACAGTGCCAACTCATTAAGTCGAAGCTTCTATTGTTTCGCACACACAGTGCTAATCATCTCTATCTTGTTTCTAAATTCTCACACTAAGTGCCTCAATACTCAAACTCATACATAACACATTTCTATTTCATTAATATACATTCATTCATTTTTCATCACATATATACAAATTTAATGGCAAGTATTATATCCAAACTTACTTACTAGATTAAACTTATCACGAAATTTATATGCATAATCCTCTCATAAGCATCCATTATCAACATTAGTCATATAAACAATTATAATTTCATGCAAGTACGTTTATTTGCATAGTGACTTACCTCGGATTCGGTAAATGGCTACTCGGTTACTTTCGCTTTCCCGCGATCTAAGTTCGTTTTCCTTGGTTCTTGATCTAAACATATTCAGAATTAGCCGTTTTATTCACTTATTCATACAATTCAATCCATGGACTCACATTTAGGGCTATTTGCAAATTAACCCTTATTTTTGCACACTTTATCAATTTAGTCCATTTTTCTCAAAACATCAAATTCACAAAATCCACACATACACATGCTTAGCCGAATGCATATGCATCTCATACAAGTCCATATTTTCTATCAAATTTTCTATTTTGTCCTTCAAAATACCATTTTCCCAATTTAGCCCTATTTAGCTAAATTCATCAAAAATTCAAGAACAAAGTATGTTCATCTATTTCATATCTTTCATTTAACACCAAAAATCATCAAAAAGCTTAACATATCATCAATGGCATCTCACACAAACATTATCAATTCATCAAATTGAGACATGGGTTTGATAGCTCTCAAAGCAATGATTACAAAAACGTAGAAATTATCAAAAACGGATCAAAAACTAACCTTGAATTCAAGCTTGAAACCAACCGAACCTTTAAGCTTCTTTCTTTTTCTTTAAAACATTCAACCAAATGGTGATAATAACCAAGTCACTTTCTTTTGTTTTCTTTTTATTGATATAATATTATAACTTATAAATTAATATACTAATTTAACATATATTATAAACTTATGAAAACATATAATTTAAATAAACATATAATATATATATATATAAGTCCACATTTAATGCCGTCCACTTCCTATAGTAATGGCTTAATTGCCATTTAAGGCCTTCAACTTTACAAAGCCACAACACATAAGTACTTTAACAAATAGCATACAAGTTTCACATTTAATGCATTTTCATCCTTTTGTCAAATTAAACACATAGACGGACAAATTAGTTCACAAAAATTTACCACAGGTTTAATCACATATCAACGACACCGAAAATAATATTAAAATATTTTATGGACTCAGATTTGTGGTCCCGAAACCACTATTCTGATAGGGTATAAATCGGATTGTTACAATTCTCCCCTTAGGGATTTTCGTCCCCAAAAATCTTACCGTTAAACAGAGTCGAATATCAATCTCAAATTCAATATCTTTTCTTTTCAAGTCCGCATAGGACTTCTGATGATCAAATGCTGCTTTCAAACAATCTTGGATCAGTTTTTGTTCTGAGTCTTTTATCAAATCAACCCCAAGTAACTTATTTTCACTGAGTTCAGTTCAATACAGAGGTGTACGATATTTACGTCCTTGCAAAGCTTCATATGGTGCCATTTTGATGCTCGTCTGAAAACTATTATTATACACAAATTCGATCAATGACAGATAATATTCCCATGAACCATCAAACTCAAGTATACAGCATCTTAGCATGTCTTCTAGAATCTGTATGATCCATTTAGACCGACCATCATTTGCGGATGAAAAGTCAGATCAAGTGTAATTTCGTGCCCAAAGCTTCTTGCAATTTCTTCCAGAATCTCGATGTAAACCTCAGATCTCTACCTGACACAATAGATAGTAACACCCCATGCAATCTCACAACCTCGAAAATATAAAGCCCGGGTAATTTTTCAAGTGGATAATCAGATCTTCCCAGAATAAAATGGGCAGATTTCATCAATCGATCAACTATAACCCAAATCATATCTTTCTTTCTTAGAATCTGAGGGAAAACAGAAACAAAATCCATTATCACTCTATCCCATTCCCATTCTGGAATCAAAATCTGTTATAGCAAACCAAGCAGAACTTGATGTTCAGCTTTCACTTGTTGTCAGACTAAACATTTTAACACAAAGTTAGATATGTCTTGTTTCATTTCAGACCACCAACAATGTTGCTTCAGATCATAATACAGTAGATCATTTCTAACTGATCAAATAAGTCATCAATTCTGAGCAACGGATATTAGTTATTTATTGTCACCTTATTCAACCATCGATAATCAATACACATCATCATCATGTCATTTTTCTTTTTCGAACAGGACAAGAGCACTCCAAGGTGAGAAACTCGATCTAGTGAACCCTCTATCAGTCAACTCTTGCAACTGTGACTCTAACTCTTTCAACTCTATACGGAGCTATTGAAATAGGGGTCATACTAGGCAACAGATCTATACCAAATTCAACTTCACAAAATCGAAGGCAATCCCAGAAATTCTTCAGGGAACACATTAGAGAATTCATAAACGATAGGCACTGACTCAACTTTCTTCTCAGACACTTTCAAATCAATCACATAAGTAAAATATGCCTCATAACCCTTTTTTTCACATAATTTTGAGCTTTCAAAAAAGATATCACAGCAGACAATCCATTCAAATCATTAAACTCAACTCGTACAATCTCATCATTCGGACACCTCAAATCAATTGTATTTCTTTTACAGTTTACAACAGCATCGTGCATAACCAACCAATCCATACCCAAAATAATATCAACCTTATCAATAGGCAAAAGCATCAGTTCAGTAGGAAAATAGATATCTCGAAACATTAATAGACAGTTCTTGCATACTTTGTCAACCAAAACACTTTTTAGCTAAGGGGTTCGATACTTTTATAGTAAACTCAGTAGACTCTACAGGCAAAGTCTAGCTAAATACTAAATTCATACATATATACGAATGCATAGAACCGGGTCTATCAATGCAATCACAAAAATATCATAAAGAGTAAATGTACCCATAATAATATCTAAAGATGAGGTTTCCTCATAAGCTCGAGTAGTATACGTTCTAGTTGGCTTTCTAAATTTAGATTTTACAACAGTATCCCTCATAGACCTCTGACTACTACTAACATTTCTTGTATTTTGGGAAGGTCTATCTCTCTCTGGAACGTTATCTACTCTCGGATTCTAAGTAGTCTCTTGTTCAACAAACTCTAGGCAGTCTCGAATAAAATGACCTAATGATCCACATCTGAAGCAAACTTGATTATTCAATCTACAATTCTCCGGATGTCTTTTACCAGAACGTTTACACTTAAGTCGCTCGGATCTTACATTTTCAACACTCGCCATCTTTGGGCAATCTCAAATGAAGTGATTTCATGATCCACATTTATAACAAACTCTATTGTTGTACTTGTCCCAACATTTTCCCACATGTCGTCTTCCACACTGTCTACACTCAGGTTTGTTGCTTTTAGTACTTCCATCATTTGATTCAATTTGAGCTTGAGTTCCCAGACTAACATTTGGTCTCACACGATCTCTACTCGTATGTCCGATTGAAACATTTAATCTATTGCTTGCATCTCTATATTTCTTCATCAAAGGTTGAGAGAAATTACTTATCGATCTTTTTCTTTCATTATGAGCTTCAGAATCGACTTTCTCGATATTATTATCATTAGTAGCCCTAAACTCACCGGCCTCATACTTACAAATTTTGTCAACCGAAGACATGTTCATCAGATTCAAATTCATAGTCAAAAGCATAGTAGATGTCTGAGGGAAATTAACCGGGGCGGAGGTTGTAAAACAGTCGGGTTATTTCTCACAAATTGAGTGAACCACTCACCCATCAACTGGAAGAAAGCTTGTTTAGCTTCTCTCTCATGACTACTAATAGCCGGCCTTGAATTAGAAGGAACTTTCCCTTGTGCGGGAGCAGGATCATTACTTTTTACGTCGTTAGCTATGACTCTTTCGGGATCCATTGCTATACAGAAATCACATTTATACGTCAAGATTTATCACACTATCACATTTCAGATATTATGGCATGTATAGCTAGACTCTGACATGCTACGTTAGTCTGAGAATCGACTAAACCGTAGCTCTGATACCAACCAAATGTAACACCCTTATCCCGTGGTCGTCGCCAGATTAGGGTTAGAAGTGTTACCAGATAGATCGAAAACATTTATAGAATTTCACACAATCATTCATCAATATCATTCATAATGTCCCTTAAATAGGTCAACGAGACCTTAAACATGTTTATGAACCAAGTCGGGACTAAATCAAAATACATACAAAATTTCATGGAAAAATAAAAACTTTTCTAAATACAGGGGATACACGCCCGTGGGGGTAGGCCGTGCCTCACCCACGGCTACTTGACACACCCGTGTGCCCTCTCCGTGGTCATATACTACCAAAACCAACACGGCTACCAAGCACGCCCGTGTGCTAAGGCCATGTCTACAAGGTCATATACTATCATTTCTGACACGACCTCTAGGCACGCCCGTGCCATGACCGTGTACTTCTTAAGCTAGCTACAAATTTTACCCCACGGTTATTAGGCACGCCGCTTGCCAAGACCGTGTGACATTATAGGCCATTTGCAAGACCAAAATGCCACCCAAATTGGTCATACCTACAAGCAACCATTCTCATCACATGTCATGCATATATGGCAACCAAATACATACCGAAATGACCATTTCATATGCATCAAGCCATTCCAAAACATAAATCATATGAATCATTCATTTAAACCTTAAAACAACCCAAAACTTACCAAAACACATGGCTAAGTTCACTTCTTAAACATATACACATATCTAGCCTATAAATGATATAATTAGCTATATACATTTTCAAAAAGGTACCAAAATGAGTTTAGTAGTGTGATGACGATCCTTGACAGTCCCGAGCCTTCAGTAGCTTTGACGACCTATAAAATAGAGAAAAACACACAAATAGAGTAAGCTTCACAAAGCTTAGTTAGTCTATACGCATAAATTACATTGACACATAACATTTACTTAGCAGACTATCACATATTGCTTTGGTTCATATACTTGGACACAATTGCCACATTCATTCATATGAGAAACATATGTATATATATACAACTCTTTCTTAAACATTCTTGCATCTCATTCTCGTTCTAATATTCAATCATACCTTTCTTCAAATCAAGGTTATATAGGTACTTACTTTTTATGCACACTTAATGTACATGACAAATGTATCTGAAACGAATATACATTCTCGTAATTGTTTATAGCTCAGATTTACTCATTGAACATTTTGGAATCTAATAAGATACTTTAAAACTCAGAAATACCAACGTCCTAGACATAGCTAGAATACTCATTCACTTATTCGTAGCTTGTTTATAACTCATCAACCACAAAGGTTCAATACATACCTTATCTAACACATAATTATTCAACTTCCAAGCTATTCAATGCTCGATATTACATGTCAATCGTCATTTAATATTCATTCAACTTAATCGCATACTCAGTGCTATATACATAATTGAAGCATATTAATCATCGCACACTTAGTGCATATTCTTTTAATAGACTTGTCTCGATGTCGCATATACAATGCTAATTCAATAAGTCAAGCTTTCATATCATCACACACACAAGCTATTCACAAGGCCTATTCATTTTGTCTCGATAATCGCACAATAAGTCTTTGTGCCTATTCTTTTAATTGACTTGTCTCGATGTCGCACACACAATGCCAATTCAATCAGCCAAAGCTTTCATATCATCGCACACATAGTGCTATTGCTTTCTTATAATCGCACACTTAGTGCCTATTCATTTAATTGGCTTGTCTCGATGTCGCATACAGAGTGCCAATTTAGTAAGCCGAAGCTTTCATATCATCGCACACACAGTGCCATTCCTTTCTTATAATCGCACACTTAGTGCCTATTCTTTTAATCGACTTGTTTTGATGTCGCACACACAGTGCCAATTCAATAAGCTGAAGATTTCATATCATCGTATACACAGTGCTATTCCTTTCTTATAATCGCGCGACTTAGTGCCTATTCTTTTAATTGACTTGTCTATTCCTTTCTTATAATCACACTTAGTGCCATGATTCATTGTCGAAACTTAAATGACATTGCACACTTAGTGCATTTATACAAAACTGAACTTAATTAACATCGCACACTTAGTGCCTTTATTTTAAACCGAGCTTATCTTGGTATCGCACACACAGTGCCAACTCATTAAGTCGAAGCTTCTATTGTTTCACACACACAGTGCTAATCGTCTCTGTCTTGTTTCTAAATTCGTACACTTAGTGCCTCAATACTCAAACTCATACATAACACATTTCTATTTCATTAATATACATTCATTCATTTTTCATCACATAGATACAAATTTAATGGCAAGTATTATATCCGAACTTACTTACTAGATTAAACTTATCATGGAATTTATATGCATAATCCTCTCATAAGCATCCATTATCAACATTAGTCATATAAACAATTACAATTTCATGCAAGTACGTTTATTTGCATAGTGACTTACCTCGGATTCGGTTTATCGAAATGAGAATGGCTACTCGGTTACTTTCGCTTTCCCGTGATCTAAGTCCGTTTTCCTCGGTTCTTGATCTAAACATATTCAGAATTAACCCTTTTATTCACTTATTCATACAATTCAATCCATGGACACACATTTAGGGCTATTTGCAAATTAACCTTCATTTTTGCATACTTTATCAATTTAGTCCATTTTTCTCAAAACATCAAATTCACAAAATCCACACATACACATGCTTAGCCGAATGCATATACATCTCATACAAGTCCATACTTTCCATCAAATTTGCTATTTTGTCCTTCAAAATACCATTTTCTCAATTTAGCCCTATTTAGCTAAATTCATCAAAAATTCAAGAACAAAGTATGTTCATCTAATTCATATCTTTCATTTCACACCAAAAATCATCAAAAAGTTTAACATATCATCAATAGCATCTCACATAAACATTATCAATTCATCAAATTGAGACATGGGTTTGATAGCTCCCAAAGCAACGATTACAAAAACGTAGAAATTATCAAAAATGAATCAAAAACTAACCTTGAATTCAAGCTTGAAACCAACTGAACCCTTAAGATTTTATTCTTTCTTTTTCTTTAAAACATTCGCCAAATGGTGATAATAACCAAGTCACTTTCTTTTGTTTTCTTTTTATTGATATAATTTTATAACTTATAAATTAATATACTAATTTAACATATATTATAAACTTATGAAAACATATAATTTAAATAAACATATAATATAAATAAGACCACATTTAATGTCGTCCACTTCCTATAGTAATGGCTTCAATGCCATTTAAGGCCTTCAACTTTACAAAGCCACAACACTTAGTACTTTAACAAATAGCATACAAGTTTCACATTTAATGCATTTTCATCCTTTTGTCAAATTAAACACACAGATGGACAAATTAGTTCACGAAAATTTACCACAGGCTTAATCACATATCAACGGCCCTCAAAGTAATATTAAAATATTTTATGGACTCAGATTTTGGTCCCGAAACCACTATTCTGACTAGGGTTTAAATCAGACTGTTACTATAATATCCTATTTTTTGTGGAGTCTGCATTTGGTATGTTGCATGGCTAAGGCATTACGGTGTGAATTGGGCTCTGGTTGGACTTTAAAACCTGGGTTAAGTGGTCGATAAATAGTGTTAGTAGAAATTAAAAGTTAAACAATTATATTTGATAGCAAGCTGGGCTTGTGGCCCAAAGTTTAGAGGAGTTTTTAATAGGTATTAAGTGGCGTCACTTAGGGGAGGAGTTTGGGCCAATGTGTCCGCTTGGGGCCCAAGTTAATGAGCCAAAATTTGGCACTCCTAAGGGAAGGGGGTGGACGGCACAATGACTACAAATTAGGAGCTTAAATTCTTTTATTTTGTGTGATAGATGATGATAATTAAGAGGGAAGAAGTGGATTTCAGGTGGCCTCTTTTAAAAGAGAGATAAAAGTTGGTTTATCAAGATGGATAAAAGTTATCAAGAGGCAGAGAGTTGGCTGAAACTCCAACTCTGAGGGGTATGCATGTGTAGCCAAAACTAGTAGGCACTAGTCCATCATTTTCTCCCATTTGTTTTCTTTCTTTCCACAACTTTTTCTCTGAAAGCCGAAATTCCCTTTTTCTTGGGTGAGATTCTTTGCCGCAACTCTCTAATATTTTCTTCTTCTCGTCCTTTTTCCTCCTCAAAAATCTTTTAAAAGTCGAATACCCTAGTCCCCATCACCTTCTTCCATAGTCGAATCTTCAAGGAGAGATTTCTTTTTCCCGAAAGTGCACCATAGCCGCATACACCTCTCGAGCTTGGTAAGTTTTCAGGATTTTCTTCTTCAGGGGTTCTCTCTTCTTTAATTAGTTTCTAACCTGAATCACATTTCCAAGGTTTGGTCAATTTCACTCCTTACTCCTAGAAGCTGAATTAGACTCACTAAAAGTCTCCTATGCCGATCTGTGGAAAAGCCAAAGGTAAGATGGTGTAGGTTCGGCCTAATGGCCACTTCTCTTGAATCTTTTCTTTTGGCCGAATGGCCTTACTTGTACAATCATGGTTGGCCGAATGGTCTTACTTGATCAATCATGGTTGGCTGGATGGATTATGATACTTATTGATTTGGTTTAAGGGTTTGGTCTAATAAATAGGGTGTTGGCTGAATGTAGGTTGGTAGTGACGATTCATCAAAGACTTTCGGGATTTGGTTGGTAACTAAATCGGCAACAAGGTAAGGGATTTGGTCTCGTTAACCCTTCGGATTTGTGTTTAGTCGAATGGCTTATTGACTAATGTGCTTAGTGTTGGCTGAATGTAGGAGAAGAGATCTAGCGCATTAGATCGGGATTTTTGGGATTTCAATTAGATCTACGAGTAATCAGGTGTGTAACCCACCCTAAATTCCCAAATAACAATAATATTGATTTGTATATGTTAATAAGGATATGCATGAATATAGCTAAGGGTACCATTCCATGGTACAGTGCATTCAGGTACGTTACCCCTAACTCTCGCCAAGTAAAGTTTATAAAACATGAATATTGATATATGTGAAATATTATTAAGGCTATGGGGTAAGGTATAATGCATTTTATTCATATGTTATGTATGTTGCATGGGCATATGGGTGATTTGGTGAAAGGGGAAGTGATCTGGTGGTTCATACCACATTATCTGGTGACTCCATCACATTATCTGAATCTGGTGACTCTGTCACATCATTTGGTGGCTATGCCACAATTATAAGGGCGATGTGCAGTTGACTGCAGCGACTGCCTTTGATGGTGTATAGTGGATGGAGGGTCGATTTAGTAATACCCACGGTGTGATCGGTAGGTACGGGTGATGTGTAGAGGTTGGATCTAAGTGGTTTGGGTTGCATCATGGTTCATAATTATTTTATGTGATTTATTATGCCTTGTATGATTTGGGAATCTGTGATGGTAGTTACACATCGAGTCTATTGACTCACCCTTCGAGGCTAACTTTTGCAGATGGAACTCGATGAGATAGACCAAGCTTGGCAGAACTTAGCGGTGGCCATGCACACAGATTTTTCGCTTTTTCTTTTAAGTCTATTTTGAATTATTTTGGGTTATAATTTGATGTAATAAGGCCATTATTTTTTAGCTATTTCATTTTCCTTGGTTTTAAATTTCTATTATGTTGCGAACAACATCAATTGTTTTGAAACTCAAACACCTATGGTATTTTTTTTTTCAAGTTAATAGTAATATTAAACTCTAAAATTCGGTATTTCTTTAACTTGTAACTTTTGAAATATGAACTTATCGATTTAGTACAAATTAAGTTACAACTAAAATTTTAACTCGAGAACAACCCAAATCTTTTTTCTTCGAAGTCACCACGATTTTAAAAATGTCATACGAGACTTAACTACGTTTTACTCAAGGAGCATGCTAGATCCGGTCAGGGCTTGTGGGTCGAGTTTGGGGTGTTTCAATTTGGTATTAGAGCCCAGTTCAAAACTCGGCCTAGAGGGCTTTTTGGGCCCAAAACATTTTTCTTATTTTGAAATTGAGTTTTTACTAGAGAATGAGCAGGTTTTCTAGCATGGCACCTGAGTCTCCGGCCCGAAGTCCACCAGGTAAGTACCCTTAACCATTGTGTGGTTTGCATGTGGGAATTATTGGAACGTAGATTAGTAGATTAAGAACTATTGAACCCTAGGATTAGTCTACTCCAACACCGAATTACATAAAATTTAAAGTCTAACCAAACAAACACATGAATGAGTCAAGAGTTAAGGGTGTGGCAATCACAGCGTGCGCATGTCTAGGATTAGATTCAAGGGGAGCTTGGTATTTAAGCAGTCCTAGTGACTCACCTCCTCTTTGCTCGAATCCACCTAGTGCGTAGTGACGGTTCACCCTAACCAAGAGGACTCAATCACAAGCTAAATTCAATAATGAAAATCGAAAGGGACCAGTCACCTTGCTTTGTATAATCCTAAAGTCAACGTGATTATAAAATTACCAAAATATCCTTGATTCGGAAGATGACCCAAATACCCTTGATTTGCAAATTGACCAAATTACCCCTAACCTGTACAAATTACCAAAATACCCTAAGTATGGAAAGTTGCCGAAGTACCCCCGAATTAAAAATTTCCAAAATACCCTTATTTCGTAAAATCACTTGGAACCATGTTTTGCAAAATTATCGAAATACCCCTAGTTTGTAAAATTACAAAAATACCCTCAGCTTATAAAATTACCATACTACCCTCGATTTCTTTTATCAAAAATATTTCTATTTTCAAAAAAAAATACCAAAAATCCCTATATTGAAAAAATTTCAAATACCCTAATTTGGAAAATTACCAAAATACCCCTATAGGAAAAATATTAAAATACCCCTGGGTAGTGGAGAACAACAACAATGACAACCACAACACTTTTCTGTAATGAACACAAGTTCATGAATGTTGATGACTGGATGAATGAACTTGAGACTGTAGTGTGTGTATGAACTCGAAAGAACTACTTTTTAGAACTATTAAACATAAGACTATTCGCGATAAATCGGTGCAACAAAAACTAATTCATAAAATTCTTAAGCAGATTAAATCACGAACATAGACATGAGTTCTAGAGGACATGGTCGTAATATGCGTGGCTGTGGTAGAGGTCGAATGACCATGTTGGAACCCGTTAGGTCTGGTCAAGGGTTCGAGAATGAAATGCCACCACCACCAGCTGCTGGTGTGGAATATCAGGATTAGATGGGGGATGATGCAGTATCACAGGTGATGCTGTGAGTTCTAGAAAGGGTGGCTGGAGTAGGTAGAGGCATGGGAACTTGAAAGTCTATACCTGAGTGACTCCGAGCTAATGGAGCTGAGTTTTTTTGTGGTATATCTGGTGTGGTGCCCAATACGCCTGAGTATTGGTTGGAGGTGACGGATCGAATTATGGATGATTTGGACCTAACTGCTGAGGAGAAACTAAAAGGGTTAGTGTCGCTACTCTGTGATGAGTCATACCAATGGTGGCTCACGGTTCGGGATGGTGCTGCCACAGATGATCTTACTTGGGAGTACTTTAAGGCAGCATATCAGAAGAAGTATATTGGGACTAGTTATGTTGATGCGCAGAGAAAGGCGTTTCTGAGGCTAGTCTAAGGAAATAAGTCCGTAGCAGAGTATGAGGCAGAATTTCTAAGGTTGAGCCGATATGCTCGAGGTATAGTGGATACGGAGCATGAATGATGTGTCCGATTTGAGGATGGACTAAGGGATGACCTAAGATTGTTGATTGCCCCACAACAGGAGCGGGAGTTTGCTGTGTTGGTAGAAAAGGCAAAGGTTGCTGAAGGAGTTAAGAAGTCTATGAGACAGAACACGGATAGAATAAGCAAAAAAGAGGTTTTGGATCATCAAGGTCATCTAGGAATATCCAAAAGAGACCTAGAACGGATGGGTCGTGAGGTCAGCAAGCTGCTACGGGAGGACAGTACCGTACTTGTGCCCAGTATGGAAAGATGCACCTGGGAGAGTGTTGGAAGAAGACTGGAGGATGTTTCAAGTATGGGTCCAAGGATTACATGATTAGGGACTATCCCAAGAAAACAGATGGGAACCAACCCGTAAGTTAGGGTCCTAATCAGGCTAGAAGAGGTGGACAGCAGCCACCGTGGGGTCGTGGTTCAACTGGCAGAGGTAATGGTTCTGGAAGAGGACAGTGAACATCGGCCAGAGGTGTTGGTAGCACAGAGGAGAGACAGCCAGGTCTAGTATATGCAGTTCCTCGGAGGGAGGATGGTGACGCACTTGATGTCATAACGGGCATGTTTCTTATCTCAGGATTACCCTTTATTGCGTTGATAGATATTGGGTCAACTCATTCATACATTGCTAGTAAGGTGTCTGGAACTCTGCATGTCAACTCTGAGGCTGTACCTAGGAAGATGACTGTACTTAGTCCTTTAGGGCAATCAGTAGTGTTAGACAAACTCTTTAGGACAGTACTCTTGGAAGTTCAAGGGTGTAATTTCCAGCAGACTTAATGGATTTGCCGTTTGAGGAGTTCGACCTCATCTTAGGCATGGATTGGTTAGTGAAGTACCATGCAAATGTGGATTATGCTGCGAAGCGCATGTCGTTAAGAACTTCTGACGACAAAGAGGTTGTGGTGATGGGTGAGAGATGGAATTACTTGTCAAATGTGGTATCTACCCTTGAGGCAGAGAAGATGGTGAGAAAAGGGTGTGTAGCTTTTCTGATGTTGATAAGTGCCTTAGAGGCTAAGGAAGCAGCTGTAGGAGGAGTTAGAACAGTAAGGGAATTTATGGATGTCTTTTCAGGAGGAGCTGGCTGGGTTACCCCAAATAGAGAGGTGGAGTTCAGAATTGACTTATTGCCGGGTACAACCCCTGTGTCAATTGCTCCGTACCGAATGGCACCAAAGGAGCTAGTAGAACTCAAAGCCCAGATCCAAGAGTTACTCGATCGTGGGTTTATTCAACCTAGTGTGTCTCCATAGGGAGCACCGGTCCTATTTGTGAAGAAGAAGGATAGGATTATGCGTATGTGCATAGACTACCGGCAGTTGAATAAGCTGACCATCAAGAATAAGTATCCATTGCCAAGAATAGATGACTTGTTCGATCAGCTTAAGGGGGCCGCAGTATTTTCAAAGATAGATCTAAGGTTAGGATATCATCAGCTTAAGGTGAAGGAGGCTGATATCCATAAGATAGCTTTTCGGACAAGGTACTTGCATTATGAGTTCTTGGTAATGCCGTTCGGATTAACAAATGCCCCAGTTGCGTTCATGGACATAATGAACTGGGTTTTCTAACCCTACCTGGATCGGTTCATCGTTGTGTTCATAGATGATATTCTTGTGTATTCCAAGTCTGAGGAAGAACATGATAAGCACCTTCGAGTCGTATTGCAAGTGTTAAGGGAGAAAAAGCTATATGCCAAGTCAGCAAGTGCGAATTTTGGCTAAAGGAAGTTACATTTTTAGGATATGTGGTATCCGCTAAAGGAATAAGGGTGGATCCTCAGAAGATTGAGGCAGTATTGGATTGGAAACCACCCAAGTCTGTGGCTGAGGTTCATAGTTTCTTGGGGTTAGCAGGCTACTATAGGAGATTTGTCGAAGGGTTCTCATCAATAGCAGCGCCTTTGACGAAGTTGTTGAGAAAGGAGGTACCTTTCGTATGGGCGGATAAGCGCAGAGAGAGTTTTGAGAAGCTTAAGCAAGTATTAATAGAAGCTCCGATTTTGATTCAGCCTGAAGCAGGAAAGGACTATGTGGTATATTGTGATGCTTCCCATGCAAGATTGGGATGTGTCCTTATGCAAGATGGGAAGGTGGTCGCTTATGCGTCTCGACAATTGAGGCCACATGAGGTTAATTACCCGACGCAAGACATGGAGTTGGCTGCTGTGGTTTTTACACTAAAGGTGTAGAGGCACTACTTATATGGAGAGAAGTCGGTGATCTATATGGACCACAAGAGTCTTAAGTATCTGTTGACCCAGAAGGAGCTGAATCTGAGATAGCAAAGGTGGGTGGAGTTGTTGAAAGATTACGATTGCTCAATAGAGTATCATCCGGGCAAGGAGAATGTAGTGGTAGATGCCCTAAGTCAGAAAGTAGTGTCGGATATGAGGGCGATGTTTGCACATTTGAGCCTCTATGATGATGGAAGTTTGCTAGTAGAGTTGCAAGTGAAGCCGACATGGTTAAGTCAGGTAAAGGAGAAGTAGTTGGCAGATGGTGAACTAAGTGCTAAGCTGCTACAAGTACAAAATGGGGAATTAGAAAATTTTGGTGTAAACAGCGATGGAGTGCTGTGTTTTCGGGGCAAGGTCTGTATGCCGAAGGATGAGGAGTTAAGGCAGAGAATTCTTCAGGAATCGCATGGTAGCCCTTATGCTATGCATCTTGGAGGAAGTATGTTGTACAAGGATTTACGGGAATAGTTTTGTGGCCTGGTCTTAAGTAGAAAGTTACAGAGTATATAGGGAAGTGCTTAATAGGTCAGCAAGTCAAGGCTGAACACCAAGTACCGTCAGGATTGCTTCAGCCAATCGAGATTCTGTAGTGGAAGTGGGAGAGAATTACCATGGACTTCGTTAGTGGGCTTCCCCTTACGCCTACTAAGAAGGACTCAGTATAGGTGATAGTAGATTGGTTGACGAAGTCTGCACATTTCATACCAGTGTGGGTTGACTATTCTCTACAGAAATTGGCAAAGTTGTATATAGCAGAAATTGTGAGGCTGCACGGAGTGCCGGTGTCAATTATCTCAGTAGGGATCTAAGGTTTACGTCTCGGTTTTGGAAGGCACTACATCAAGCTTTGGGCACTAGGTTAGATTTTAGTACGACATTCCATCCATAGTCGGACGGCCAAGTACTGGAGGATATGTTGAGAGGTTGCGTGATAGACTTCAGAGGGAGTTGGGAGGAGTTCTTGCCTTTAGCAAAATTTGTGTACAATAATAGCTATCAGGCAAATATTCAGATGGCACCGTACGAAGCGCTGTATGGACGGAAGTGTCACACTCCTACATGTTGGACGAAATTGAGAGAACGTCAGGTTTTAGGTTTAGAAATTATGGAAAAATCGAAAGAAAAGGTTAAGGTAATTCAGACATGGTTGAAGGAGGCATCTAACCGGCAAAAGTCATACGCAGATCTTAAGCGGAAGGAGATTGAGTTTGCTATAGGAGATTATGTGTTTCTCAAAGTTTCACCATGGAAGAAGGTAATGAGATTTTGTCGCAAGGGAAAGTTAAGTCCTAGGTTTATAGGACCTTATCGGATTCTGAAATGGGTTGGTCCAGTAGCATATCAGTTAGAATTGCCTACGAAATTGAAGTAGATGCACGATGTGTTCCACGTTTCGATGTTACGTCATTATCGATCGGATCCATCTCATATAATACCGGTTGAAGAGGTGGAGCTGAGACCAGATCTGTCCTATGAGGAAGAGCCGATTTAGATTCTGGAACGGGATGTGAAGGTGCTTCGGAGGAAATCAGTCCCTTTGGTTAAAGAGTTGTGGCGTAACCATGGATCAGAGGAAGCTTCATGGGAGTCAGAGGAAACAATGCGACAGCAATACCCTCATTTATTTTAGCCAGGTAATTTTGAGGTCGAAATTATTTTAAGGGAGGTAGAACTGTAATATCCTGATTTTTGTGGGTCTGTGCATTTGGTATGTTGCATGGCTAAGGCATTACAGTGTGAATTGGGCTCGGGTTGGACTTTAAAACCTGGGTTAAGTGGCCAATAAATAGTGTTAGTAGAAATTAAAAGTTAAACAATTATATTTGATAGCAAGCTAGGCTTGTGGCCCAAAGTTTAGAGGAGTTTTTAATGGGTATTAAGTTGCATCACTTAGGGGAGGAGTTTGGGCCAATGTGGCTGCTTGGGGCCCAAGTTAATGAGCCAAAATTTGACACTCCTAAGGGAAGGGGGTGGACGGTACAATGGCTACAAATTAGGAGCTTAAATTCTTTTATTTTGAGTGATAGATGATGATAATTAAGAGGAAGAAGTGGATTTTAGGTTGCCTCTTTTAAAAGAGAGATAAAAGTTGGTTTATCAAGATGGATAAAAGTTATCAAGAGGCAGAGAGTTGGTCGAAACTCCAACTCTGAGGGGTATGCATGTGTAGCCAAACTAGTCCATCTTTTCTCCCATTTGTTTTCTTTCTTTTCACAACTTTTTCTCTGAAAGCCAAAATTCCCTTTTTCTTTGGTGAGATTCTTTGCCGTAACTCTCTAATATTTTCTCCTTCTCATCCTTTTTCCTCCTCAAAAATCTTCTAAAAGTCGAATACCCTAATCCCCATCACCTTCTTTAATAGCCGAATCTTCAAGGAGAGATCTCTTTTTCCCAAAAGTGCACCATAGCCGCATACACCTCTCGAGCTTGGTAAGTTTTTGGGATTTTCTTCTTTGGGGTTTCTCTCTTCTTTAGTTAGTTTCTAACCTGAATCACGTTTCCAAGGTTTGGTCAATTTCACTCCTTACTCCTAGAAGCCAAATCAGACTCACTAAAAGTTTCCTGTGTCGATCTGTAGAAAAGCCGAAGGTAGGATGGGGTAGGTTCGGCCTAATGGCCACTTCTCTTGAATCTTTTCTTTTGGCCGAATGGCCTTACTTGTACAATCATGGTTGGTCGAATGGTCTTACTTGATCAATCATGGTTGGCCGAATGGATTATGATACTTATTGATTTCGTTTAAAGGTTTGGTCTAATAAATAGGGTGTTGGCCGAATGTAGGTTGGTAGTGATGATTCATCAAAGAATTTTGGGATTTGGTTGGTAACCAAATCGGCAACAAGGTAAGGGTTTTGGTCTCGTTAATCCTTCAGGATTTGTGTTTAGCCGAATGGCCCATTGACTAATGTGCTTAGTGTTGGCCGAATGTAGGAGAAGAGATCTAGTGCATTAGATCGGGATTTTCGAGATTTTGATTAGATCTTCGAGTAATCAGGTGTGTAACCCACCCTAAATTCCCAACTAACAATAATATTGATTTGTATATGTTAATAAGGCTATGCATGAATATGGCTAAGGGTACCATTCCATGGTACAATGCATTTAGGTATGTTACCCCTCACTCTCAGTTAAGTAAAGTTTATAAAACATGAATATGGATATATGTGAAATATTGTTAAGGCTATGGGGTAAGGTATAATGCATGTTATTCGTATGTTATGTATGTTGCATGGGCATATGGGTGATTTGGTGAAAGGGGAAGTGATCTGGTGGTTCATACCATATTATCTGGTGACTTTGTCACATTATCTGAATCTGGTGACTCTGTCACATCATCTGGTGGCTATGCCACAATTATAAGGGTGATGTGCGCTTAATCGCGATGGATCGCCTTCGATGGTGTGTAGCGAATGAAGGGTCGATTTAGTAATCCCACAAGGTGTGATCGGTAGAGTGCAATTGATGTGTAGAGGTTGGATCTAGGTGGTTTGGGTTGCATCATGGTTCACAATTATTTTATGTGATTTATTATGCCTTGTATGATTTGGGAATCTGTGATGGTAGTTACACACCGAGTCTGTTGACTCACCCTTCATGGGCTAACTTTTGTAGATGGAACTCGATAGATGGACCGAGTAGGTAGGAACTTAGCGGTGGCCATGCAGCACAGATTTTCGATTTTCTTTTAAGTCTATTTTGAATTATTTTAGGTTATAATTTGATGTAATAAGGCCATTATTTTTTAGCTATTTCATTTTCCTGCGTTTTAAATTTCTATTATGTTGCGAACAACATCAATTGTTTTGAAACTCAAACACCTATGGTATTTTTTTCAAGTTAACGAATATTAAACTCTAAAATTCAGATTTCTTTAACTTGTAACTTTTGAAATATGAACTTATCGATTTAGTACAAATTAAGTTACAACTAAATTTTTAACTTGAGAACAACCCAAATCTATTTTCTTCGAAACCACCATGATTTTCAAAAATGTCATATGAGACTTAACTACGTTTTACTCAAGGAGCCTGCCAGATCCGGTCAGGGCTTGTGGGCCGGGTTTGGGGTGTTTCAGTTACAACCGATATAAACGGCTAGAAGAAAAATTCAGAGTAATGGAAAGCACTGATAATTATAGAGGGATCAATGTTAAGGATCTAAGCTTGGTTCCGGACCTAGTACTTCCCCATAAATTCAAAATGCCAGAGTTTGAGAAGAACAACGAAAATACTTATCCCGAAGCTCATATCAATATGTTCTACAAATGAATGACTGGGCATGTCCACAATAATCAATTACTGGTCCACTACTTCTAAGACATTTTAAATTGAGCAGCTTCTAGATGGTATAACCAATTGAGTCGTACCAAGATCAGTTCATGGAGAGATTTAGCGCAAGCTTTCATGAAGTAGTATAGTCATGTAACAGATATGACCCCTGATAAAATCACATTGCAGAATATGGAGAAGAGAGCAAATGAGAGTTTTCGACAGTATGCTCAAAGATGGAAGGAAGTCGCTATACAAGTCCAGCCACCTCTACTGGAAAAAGAAACCATGATGCTCTTCATCAATACTCTGAATGTCTCGTTCATTAACTATATGTTGGGAACTACCACCGTGAGCTTTTCAGATATGGTAATGTCCGTTGAGATCATTGAGAATGCTATAAGAAACGGAAAGATAGGCGTGGGATAGAGCACTAAAAGATTAACTTCGAGAAACAAGGAAAATGAGTTAAATATCTTGAGTACACATCAAGGCTCTTCAAGGCAAGAACCCAACTCGAGGCCAAATATAGAAAGGCCCCAGTTCACACCCATCCCGATAACATATAAAGAGCTGTATCAGAATCTTTTTTATGTACATGTAGTGTCTCCGTTCTACGTGGAACCTGTGCAACCTTCTTATCCAAAATGGTATAATGAGAATGCCCAATGCGAGTACCATGCAAGAATAATGGGGCATTCAATTGAAAGCTGCATTACATTTAAAAAGTTGGTCGAAAGGCTCATTGAAAGGGGAATTGTGAAAGTTGACTGATTCCTCAGAACCTAATCACTCGGATGAAGCAGTGAATATAATATTTGAAAGTGGATGAAGAGGAGTTGCAATTCCTTGAAGAAGTCAGAGGCTTGGAGGGAATATCAGTGAATTTGAACACTAATGACATATCCGAGGAGGGAATTGGGGAATAAAAGTTTCAAACTCCTATATACTTGGGAAGATTTTAAACAATAGGACTGTGGAAGGGATCCCTATATTTTAAGAGTTAATCTAGAGTAATACTCAAAACATGCTTGTTGCTTTAAGCCCAGAAGCAATAAGAATCCTTTTGTGAAATGAGCTTGTATCCAGAATTTTTTTTCAATAAAATGCATATTTTTAAGTAAATATTTTTTTTTTCATTTTTTACATTTCATATTGTACATTCTTTTGTGTTTTATAACATTCTTTCATTCTTTATTCATGACCTTACCATACAAATAATTATCCTTAGAATCATTTATTCTTTGGATTGCCTTCGTACTTAGGTACCCAGATATCAACGACATGAGCGACGTTGTTACAAACTCCCTTTTTGAATGAGATATGGGTGTAGGGGATCTAAGAACTTTGAGGATGATAGAGATTGTAGCCTATCTTTTGATTTGTTAAGGATGGTAAAATAGATGAAAATAGACTCCACTTTGCAAAGGGTTAGTGGATGTTGTGAACTTAGGAAAGGGGAAAAGGTCGAAGCCTAACTCACCACAAAATAAGGTGAGACATCATTGATCTATTTTTAAGAATTCCAAGATGTTTTCGTACAATCATATCGAGGAGTGCCAGGCTTGAAATGTGGGTATGCTATTTAAAGAATCCATGGTATTGGTTTTACGATGGTCAAGCTAATCAAGAGGATCAGGCTACTGGTTTACCAAGAAAAGGAAATTGCATCAGTTACACCGTAAATGCCAAATTGGGGAGGACAAGACTTATGTGCCTCTCCCATTTTTTTTCTATATGTGAGGCATAGATGTTATGTGGCAGATCTCGTCAAAACCATCTAGCCGATACCAATTCATCTTCATGGTTATCAATTACTTCACTAAGAGGGTGAATGTTGCTTCATATGCCAAAATTACAAAGTCAGCAGTCATCAAATTCAAATCTAAATTCAAATCCAAATCAAAATCCAAATCCAAATCCAAATTCAAATCCAAAATCAAATCCAAGTTCAAATGCAAATTCAAAAAAAAGGTGGCAATAAAGAATGCCATAAAGGAACATGTTTAACATAATTGTAAAATGTCAAAAATTTACAGTCTGTTTAAAGATCAAACACCATATTAGTGTAGTAAAGGCAGCAAAAAAATCATTCAAAATTTTTGAAAATGGCTGAGACTTGTAAAGGTTGGCATAGAGAAGTTACCATTTACCCTCTATGTTTTTTGAACATTGGCCGGACCTTCACCGGGGCAACATCTTTCTCATTGGTTGGAAGTTAAGATTCCTTTTCTCCAAGCTTTGATTGAATTAAGAATTGGATGAAACAGAATGTTTCGATAAGCTTGATTGAAAGTATTCAAAATGGATGATACGGGCTTATGACAAAGAGGTTCACCCAAGAGAATTTCATGATGGGAACCTAGCATTAAGAAGGATTCTTCTCATACAAAAAGACTTCAAAGAAAAGTAAATGCCAAATTTGGAAAAAACTTATGTAGTGAAGAAGGCTTGTTTTGGAAGATTATTAACTTTGACCAAGATGGATGGCAAGGACATTCTCAAGCTGGTGAATTCAGATTTCGTTATAAAAGGAGAGGCCAAGGTGAAGGGCGACTTGAGACCTTTTAAAAAAATCATCAAAAAATAAAAAATAAAAAAAGAGAAAAGAAATAAAAATTTTTAATCAAAAAAAGAAGAAAGAAAAAGGAGAGGCCAAGGCTAAAACCCACAAAGGGCGCTTTAAGACCAAAGGGAATTTGAGTTGAAAACCAAAAAAGGGCAGCTCAAATTTTGATCGAAAGTGGGGCATACAGTAGTCTCACTACGCTTGAATTAACAATAAGGAAGTATGTGACGTCTTGGGGCACCGACAAAGTGCTTTGGATCCCCTAAGCACATATTGAACTTAAAATGGTCCTCAAGAAGTTTGAACAAGAGAAACTCAGGCTACGATATCTGGGGCACCTAGTTTCCATCTTACCTATCCTAAATTTTTTATCTTTAATTATTTTATTCATTTCAAAATACACTACCAATAAATTTCCTTTGATTGCATTTGCTAGCTTTGCTTAACTTATTTATTTTGAGCTATGCTCCTAATTAGTTTCCTTCTTGTGGATTATTATGATCTTTTCAAGCATTTTGCATTGAAATAATGATTAGTGGACTAATAATACTTTTGTAAAAGGAGTTTCGCATATTACTCTAGAAGCTTTTGAATAATAAAAGAATTTGAAATAGGACTATTGTTTAAAACCCACCAAGTTTAAGGGATGGAAATATTGGTGGAGGACAAATCTAAACTGATACTATTTTTTTGGATTTTCTCAAAAATGGTGGTTCGATAAGATACTGCTACAGTAATACAATCTTGACGAAAAATGGGCAATGTTAACCCAAGAGTAAAACGGGAATCATTCTTGGAAAATTGATATTCTGCATACATGCAAATATCATGCATACACATTTGGTTAGGTCACCTGGGGAGTGATTAGTTGATTGAACAAGTTACAGTCCTCTACCCTTGAGTTGTGATGGCATGGACAGGAAATGATAGGCCATATACCTCTAAATAACAATGGGATGGGTTGAATAAGAAATAAATCCTACATTTTGGACTTGCAGTGGGATGGATTGGAAATGATTAAGATCTTATACTTCAGAGTCTTAATGAGATGAACCCTGAAGTTACAGTGGGGCAAATCTGTTGAGCAAGATATAATGGGTTTTCTTGGGTTTTCTGTCAAGAATACCAGCCGAACAAGATGGCAGTATAATACATCAGTAATAAACAATGAGCGATGACACTTTAAACTTTTAAAAGGGATAATTCTCATAAAATTCTGCATTCATACAAAACACATTTAGCTAGGGGCATTTGATTCATTCCGATCATTGCATCCTAATCATTCTCATAACATTCTACATTCATGCAAATGTTGTCCATAGTACATTTAGTTAGGGGCATTTGATTCATTCTGATCATTGCATCCTAAGCATTCTGCATTCGGGCAAATGTCATATTAATTAGGAGCATTTGAATCATTTCGATCATTGCATCCTAATCATTGTATGGATTAAAAAAGGGGGATTCTTTTTATGACATTTTGTATTCATATAATTCATAACACCTATGGCTAGGAGTATTTGATTCATTCTGATCATAGCATATTGATCATTTGGCATAATCATATGCATGTGGAACCAAGTCTACAGGACATGTCCCGCAGAAGACGGTGTAGCAACATCGATGAATTCATAAATCTTATCTCCCTGAGCAGTAGTGGAGCAGATCATATTTGGCAAATCTTACATCTATGTATCGACAATAGAGCAGATTCAAGCCATCAATCTTATATCCCTGAAGTTGCAGCGAAGCAGATTGAAGATACAAGTTTTATCTCCCTGAAGTTGCAGCGGAGCAGACTGAAGTTTGTAGATCTTATCTCCCTAAGAAATAGTGGAACAGATTGGTGAATCTTATCTCCATGTATCGGCAATGGAGCATATTCAAGCCACCAATCTTATCTCTATGAAGTTGCAGTGGAATAGATTGAAGATACAAGTCATATCTCCCTAAAGTTGTAGCAGAGCGGACTGAAGTTTGTAGATCTTATCTCCCTAAGTAGTAGTAGAGCAGATCAAATTTGGTGAATCTTATCTTCATGTATTGGCAATGGAGTAGATTCAAGCCACCAACCTTATCTAGTTGAAGTTGTAGAGGAGCAGATTGAAGATACAATTCTTATCTCCCTGAGGTAGCAGTAGAGCAACTGAAGTTTGTAGATCTTATCTCCCTAAGCAGTAGTGGAGCAGATCAAATTTGGTGAATCTTATCTCCATGTATAGTCAATGGAGCAGATTCAAGCCACCAACCTTATCTCCTTCAAGTTGCAGCGGAGCAGGTCGAAGATACAAGTCTTATCTCCCTGAGGTAGTAGCGAGTAGACTGAAGTTTGTAGATCTTATCTCCCTAAGTAGTAATAGAGTAGATCAAATTTGGTGAATCTTATCTTTATGTATCGACAATGGAGCAGATTCAAACCACCAACCTTATCTCCCTGAAGTTGCAGTAGAGCAGGTTGAAGATACAAACCTTATCTCCCTGAAGTTGCAACAGAGCAGGTTAAAGATACAAACCTAATCTCCCTGAGGTAGCAGTTGAGCAGACTGAATTTTGTAGATCTTATCTCCCTAAGTAGTAGTGGAGCAGATCAAGTTTGACAAATCTTATCTTCAAGTATCAGCAATGGAGCAGATTCAAGCCACCAACCTTATCTCCCTAAAGTTGCAGTGGAGCAAGCTGAAGATTGAAGTCTTCTTGATATAGTAAGGAAGAAATTTGGAAAGTTCAGATTTTGTTTCCTAGAGATGTTAGTGGAGCAGGCTGAAGATTGAAGTCATCCTGAGATAGTAAGGAAGCAGACTGGAAAGTTCAAATTTTGTTCCTTAGATATGGTAGTGGAGTAGACTGAAGATTGAAGTCTTCCTGAGATAGTAAGGAAGTAGATCAGAAAATTCAAATTTTGTTCACTAGAGATGGTAGTGGAGCAAACTGAAGATTGAAGTCTTTTTGAGATAGCAAGGAAGGAGAATGGAAAGCTCAAATCTTGTCCCTTTGGGATAGTAGTGGGGCAGGCTGAAGATTGTAGTCTTATCTCCTTGATGTAGCAAAGGAGCAAACTGAAGATTTAAAGATGGTGAATCTTATCTTCCCATGGATAACAGGGGAGAAGATTTAAGCTGCATATCTAAATTCCATGAATTGGATTGAAGCACTAGTTCTTATGCCCCTGAAGATGTAGTGGGATAGAACAAAGCTACTCAAAGAAGAAAAATAGTGAAAGAGGCACGACTGGACAAAATTGGCCCTTTTTGAAGTCTTTGCTCTATTCTCGTTACACGACAATAAGCAAAGAGGGGCAACTATAATAGGCCCAATTTTCCCGGGCCTATTTAACCAAAATAATAAAAATAAAGCAAAAATAAAACAAATAATAACAGTCCAAAAATAATAAAATTACAACACAGTCCAGCCTTTGTTAGCCCGAATCTATTACTACCCAGACCCAATAAACAGGCCCAAATACCCAATTACAAGCCCATTAAGCCCAACTACCCTAAAAAATTTTTTGGAAACCATAGGGGTTTCCAGAATACTCTAGCGCCGCATGCATGCCTCCCCACGCGCCTCTGCAGTAGTTCGGGCCTCCCTTCTGTGGCGGCTTCATCTGTAACAAATAAATAAACAAACAAAAATAAAAAAATACAGCAAGGGATGGCAACAGAATACAACAAAGCAAAATAATTTTGGATTTTATTTTTTGATTTACATTCGGCTATAAATAGGGTCGAAATCGAATGTAAAAGGGGATTGAATATTTTTATACTAAATACAGTAAAAGAGAATAAAAAAGTGGTTTTTTATTTTAATATCGGGAAGATTTCAGATGCTATTTTATGGTTTTTCAATTTTTTTTCTTGAGCATGTGAGAATAAAACAAGGGGAAGGAGGGACATTATTTCTTTACACACAAATAACAAGAGAAAAAGGAAATTTTGAAAGCAAAAAAGATTTTGGAAAAGGGAAAGGAGCGACATATCTGATTTAGAGCATCGTTCGCGGTGACTCCACGGCGGGCATGGCGGTTCACAAGGCCGGGGACGAACCCTAGCAGAGAGAATTTCTTTCTCTCTTTATTCAGATTAAATGAAAAGCAAATAAAAATGATTTAAACGTTTTTTTTCATTATTTAAATACATGTATTAAATGTCGCCGTTTGAGAGGGTATAGGATCTGTGAGTCGACCCAGTTTGTGGCCCGGATCCGCGCCCTTCTACCTTAAAAGGTCTATTTTCATATTAGATCCCTCTATCCCATGTTGTGGTTCAATTAAGCCTTATTTCAATTTCTTTTACATTTTAATTTTGTCCCGGGATTTACTTTCTGTTTCAAATTAGTTCTGGTTTAAACGTTTCGTTTTGGAATCTAGTTTAACTTCGTTTTTAGTCCTTGCTAGTTTGTGCATATTTTATTTTGATACTTAACCATTGCTCAATAATTTTGTTTATTTTTAAATTGTCATTTTAATTTTATTTCAATTAAGTATAGTTTCCTTTTTTTATTCTTTGAAATTGTTTTAATATCTTATTATGAATTATCACACTAATTTTATATTATTTTAGTTGTTATTTTTTACTTTCATTAGAACAAATTTTTAGATTATTTATTTTATAAATTATTTATTTTAAATTCTTTTTTGTTCATTTCTTGGTTTCAAAGACACATATAATTTTAATTTAAATACTCTTATAATTTATTATTATTTGAATATTTTATAAATACTTATATGTATTTTTATTTTATATATTATTATCTTTAAACCCATATATTATGTTTTAAATTATTTTGTATATTACCAATCTCATGCCATATAGATTTTGTTATTCATATGTGTATATAAATATATATATATATATATATATTTTTTTCCGTATATTCTTTAAATCATTTTATACACTTAGGCGTTATTTTGGATATTATAATTTAGGTTACTTATATTCTTTTAAATTACTAACATTTTATTATATATACATTGTTTGTTTAGAATTTTATATGGATTTTAAATATTTTGCATGTATTATTATATTATGTACATAATTTTTTCTTTATTGTTTATAAATTTTGTTTCAAATCGTATTATATAATACCGTTTTTATATGTATAATTTCAAAATTCATATATGTATATTACTATTAAATATAACCCCTTTTTATGTTAAACTTTTATATACTTTGTTTTAAATTTTTTTCTATGTAATTTATTAAATGTATATTGATGATTTCAAATTTACTTCTTTTCCATTTGCTTTAGAATTTGTTACTTCTTATTTGTGCAAATTTGTATTCACGCATTATTATTCCATATTATATTCGTGTTTCTCATTATTGAATAGTGATTCACTAAAAGCATTTTGAGTCGTTTTTAAAATCGCTTATTTGAAAGGTTTTTTTAAAAAAGAAGGCAATATTTGATGTTTGGAAGTTCGAGAAAATTATGCCCTAACGTACTGGGTGTTAATTTTCTGTTCAACCAAATAACCAAATATCCTTTTTAGTTGCATGTTTTGAAGACCAAAGATGATCTCGGTGTCAAAGTATAAACGTGTTATATCCTAACGCACTGGATATGATATTTTTATTTCTTTGAAACTAGTTAATCTTGATATTCAATACAAAATAAATTAACTTTCCTTAAAAAAGTAATCATGCCTTAATATTATCAAGTTTTCAACGTAAGGACATTAATTAATCGATTTGGTTCCCGTTTTGGGGCGTATGAGGGCGCTAATCCTTCCTCGTACGTAACCGACTCCCGAACCCTTTTTGTCATTTAATTTCGTAGATCAATAAAATTTTCAAAGGTGATCCAATCACACCTAAATAAAAGGATTGGTGGCGACTCCACATCATTTTAAGTCGACCGCGTTTTTCAAAATCTTAAAATAAAAATGGTTTCGACACGACGCATCACAATAGACAATGAATTCTTTCCCTTACTCAGGCTGAATCAACACTGGTGCTTCCATTAGAATCTTCTTCAGTTTCTCAAAACTCTCTTGCTGCTTATCTGTCCAAACAAACGATACCCCTTTACGCAACAATTTAGTTAGAGGTGCAGCAATTAAGGAAACTCCTCGACGAACCGCCTGTAATACCCAGCCAAGCCCAAAAATATTTGAATCTCTGACACTGACTTCGGCGGCTTCCAATCCAATATAGCTTCGACCTTTCAAGGATCAACCCTAATCCCCTCGGCAGACACAACATGCCCCAAAAACATCACTGCTTTAGCCAAAACTCGTACTTACTGAATTTGGCGTAAAGTTGCTTCTCTCTCAATATCTGTAGAACAACCCAAAGATGTGAATCATGCTCCTCCTCAGTTTTTGAATACACTAAGAAGTCATCTCTGAATACCACCACGAACCGGTCTAGATAGGGTTGAAAGACCCGATTCATCATATCCATAAAAGTGGGGGGTTCATTCGTTAATCCGAACGACATAACCAAAAACTTGTAATGCCTATAACGAGTTTGAAATGCAGTCTTCTAAATATCTGCCTCCTTGACCCTTAGCTGATGATACTCCGATCTTAAATCTATTTTTGAAAAGACCGAAGCTCCTCGTAACTGATCAAATAGGTCGTCAATCCCTGGTAGCAGATATTTGTTCTTAACAGTTAGCTTCTTTAACTGACGATAGTCAATGCACATGCATATTGACTCATCCTTTTTCTTCACAAACAATACCGGTGCTCCCCACAGAGATACACTTGGTTGGATAAACCCTTGGTCCAACAACTCTTAGATCTGAGTCTTAAGTTTTACCAGCTCCTTCAGCGCCATCCTATAAAGGGCGATGGACACCGGAGCCGTTCCCGGTAACAGTTCAATGCCAAACTCGACCTCGCGATTTGGGGGCAACCCCGGAAGCTCTTTAGGAAAAAGTTCAAAATTCACTTACTGTCCTGACCTTCTCAACAAACAAACTCCTAGCATCAGTCGTGTTGACATAAGCTATGAACACTTCACAACCTTTACGCACCAACTTCTCACCCTTTATGTAACACCCCAAACCCGGCCTATGCGTTAAGTCTAGATTTGGCATGCCACACAAATCGAACTTACATCTAGTCATCAATGATCTAAAGAAAACAAATCTTCAAAACGATTTTGGGGATGGAGTTTATCAAAAATCGAGATTAATTTGAAATCGATGATTTTAAAACGTAAGGGTTTATAATTTGATTTTCAGAGAAATAATTGGTAAAATAATTTCATAAAAGAGTTTTCACAGAAATTTTACGAGTTGATGATATTTAAGAAAAACCCCTTTTTATACGCAAGTTTAAGAAAACATTTATAGAAATTAAAACAGTCCCATTTAAGTATCTAAAACATATTAAAATCCATCCACAAAATAAAAATCCATGAAAATAATACCAAAGGCCTTATTACATTGCAACTGAAATAATACTTTAATAGAAATACTTAAAAGAAGTTCAAAGTTTATATACAACCCATCATTCGTAGTATGGCCTCCACACGAAGTCATCCCCGGCCCAAGCCTCCATCAATTATCATTACCTGAGAAGGGTAAGAAAAACGGGGTGAGTTACTTAGAACTCAGTGTGTAACCCACTTACCATGTCCACTCGGCCAAAACCATTTAAGCATATAATTGAGCTTGAGCCCATTTACAAATGTACAATATAAATATATATCAAATATAAAATGCATGTGATATGCAATTCCCAACCAAGCCTAAATTTCCATCTGTTACACACCACCCGTACCAACCAGCACACTTGTGGGGATCAAGTCAACCCAACCCGTCAACACACCAATCGCAAGCATAAAGCCATTTAAAATATTTGTGGCAGAGCCACCGAACTAGATTGTGACAAAGTCACCGAACTAGATTATGGCAGAGCCATCTGAACTAGATTGTGACAGAGTCACCGAACTAGATTATGGCAGAGCCATCCGAACTAGATTGTGACAGAGTCCCCGAACTAGATTATGGCAGAGCTATCTGAACTAGATTGTGACAAAGTCATCCGAACTAGATTTTGACAGAGTCATCGAACTAGATTGTGGGAGAGCCACCAGCACTTCTCTTCAATTTTATCCCAACCCATGCAATCATGTATGCATATACAAAGCATAACAATATTCATATAATGATTTCATTATAAGGCCCATAATACAAGTTGGCCCATTAAGCGATCTAGCAAATTTGGCCCATTAATCACATGAGGCCCTTTTCACAAATTTCACACTTGGCCAATTTATCAAAATAATTCATATGGCCCCAAATATCACTGTTTAATATAATAGCCCATTAAGGGCAAATCCGTAATTTCCATAACTTTAATATCAATTTCATGCATTTACACAAAAAGTGTTAATATATCGTATTTTCCAATTTTACCAACTTTACGATTTTTATTCTATTACTTAAGTACAATATCTAACCCATGAGATAAGTGTGAAATTACACACCTGATTACGGTGAGAACTATACTTTCCCGCTCGTCGATACCTAAATACGTATCACACTCGATTAGAACACTGATACTAAATATAAATCTATGTCAAGATAAATGATCTAGATCTTTACCCTAGGAATTTCAAACAATAATTATCTTTCAATTTTCCCCGATTGACGGTTCATAAACCGTTGAAGAACCACGAACAGTCAATGGCTCCGGAATACACATGACTTCGAATAATCGATTCTCCTCGGACGAGGGTCCACAACCCGATGGAAAGTCTCGAATTCCCAAAACAGCCATTCGCTTGAATTTAGGGGGAATAGCGGAACCACCCCTCTTCCAAACGCTATTAACAACCCTTTTTCGACCCTATATTCATTTCCTCGATTGACAAATAAATATTAGTCCAACTAATATTCCCTTATTACAACCAATTGATTTTAAAGGCGAAATAGGCTTACCACAGGATTCTTTCATTTAAAGAGTGAAAGTCGATTAATAAAGTCCCTATGACAGAATCGATTAATCAAAACAATCCTTAATCAATTAAAAGAATAATATAAAACCCCTTTTTGAAATTGATTCCTCACCTTGAACGATGAACTTCCTTTCCACACGATCTTATTATGGCTAAGGTCGACTAATCGATGTAGAAATAATCGGCACTCTGCTAAATCACTACAAAGAAAGAAGGATTTGTTGGAAAGAGAAAAGATTATAAATGAAGAGAAAGATTCGGCTAAAGATTTTACCATCAACATTCAGCCATGGTGAAGAATTAGGGAGAGAATGATGTTTGAGAGTCTTTTAAGAGAAGTAAAGAAGAAAAGAGCATAGAAATGAAGGTTTAGATTTCGATTCTCAAGGATAGAAGATGATTCAAAGAAGAGCTTTGGGTCGATGTACATTCGGCAATGAGGGAAAAAGAGAAGAAATGGTCTTTGATGTTTTGGTATTTTCGGTCACAAAGAGGAGAGAAAGAAGAAATAATTTTGGGAGAAAGAACAACTCAAAATCAAAATGGTCAAAACTCAAATGACCAAAAGAAAAGAAAATGGTTTACCTTTTGTTCAAAATACATTCGCCTAAGAGGAGGAAAAAATAGAGAGAAAAGCTAAATGACTAAAAAAAGATGTGCACAACTAGCTCTTAATTCATCCAAATGCCTTCAAAATTTTGGCCACCTCTAGCCCAAAAACCGTCCAATTACATGGACACAAAGTCAAAATTTTTGCCACACAAAACTTTCCAAAACATTCACCTTACATTAAGCCTTGTGTCCACCCTTAATTCCTTTTTTTATAAGAATCTTTTCCTTAAGTTTTTGCTTACCTTTTTCCTTTAGTCTTCTTGCCATAATATTTGAAATCCAACTCATTCAAGATCTTATCCATAACCGACACTATGAAAATGGAAAAAAAATAAACAAAATTCACATGCTCATCAAGGATTCGAACTCCTTCCCTCTAGGAACACTTATGACGCCAACTCCACTTTACCACTAGCTCAACTTATGCTAGTTTAATCACTTAATTTACCTTAAGCATTAAGGTTACAAGCTCCTCTCCAATAAAGTACAATTTACTAAAAATTATTCTAAGTCCAATATTAATCCCAAGCCCTCATGATACCATTTAACCACACAAATAAAAATTATTGCACTACTAAGGGCCAACAAAAGAAAACAACATACTAATACTACATTTTAGGATGTTACACTTTAACGCGGAGATCACATTGGATAGATAATTCCTTCTCTCACCTATCACAATTACTTCCTCATCCCCTGGAGCCCTTAAAACCATACGCTTAGCAGCGCAATCCAAATTTGCACGGCACTTAACTAGCCAGTCCATGCCTAGTATAAGGTCAAACTCACCGAATGGCAGTTCCATCAAATCTCTCGGGAATACAGTCCCTTGCACTTCTAAAGGCTCATTTCTAAATAGTTTGTTCACTACTACAGATTGTCCTAAGAGACTAATTACCAACATATCTCTATCACCAAACTCAAATTGTATCCCCAGAGTCCCAGTCACATTACAAGCAACATAGGAATGGGTAGATTCAATATTAATCAAAGCTGTAAATGGCATATCAAATATGAGAAATGTACCAGTTATGATGTCTGGTGCGTTGCCATCCTCCCGTCGTCGAGCCGCACAAACTAGTCCCGACTGTCTTACATCTATATTTCCAACACCTCTGCTCAGTGCTCCATGACCTCATCCAAACCCATTTCCCCCCTCTGGGCAGACCGTAACCCCTCGGTGGCTGCTGACCACCTCTCCTTGGCTGCCCAAATCTCTGACCTACTATTTGTGCCCTAACAGGCTCCCGAGGATAGTCCTTTATCTGATGGTCTCTAGACCCACATCTGAAACACCCACCAGTTCTTTTCCAGCACTCACCCAGATGTATCTTCCCACATTGAACACAAGGTTGCAATAGACCCCCAACAATTGGTGCCTCAACTCGAGCTGGCCCACCCAACCTAAGCCTCTTTTGAAAACCCTAGAAGAACCTGACAACCCAAAACCTCTCTTATTCTTGCCCCTTTTCTTATCTCAGTTCTGACGCTCAGAGTATTTTACCTCCTCAACAATCTTGGCCTTATCCACCAATGCAGCAAAATCTCTCTCCCTCTATGGGGCTATCAGTATCCGCAACTCATCTCGCAGCCCATCTTTAAATCGCACACAATGCTCATAATCGATTGAGACTATTCTCCAAGTGTACCGACCTAGAAGCAAAAACTCTGCCTCATACTTTGCCAAAACTTTATTCTCCGGGTGTCCACATAGCTAGCCCCGACATATTTCCCCTAAAAAGTCACTTTAAAGAAATCCCAGGTTAAACGAACTACTTGTGTGCCTTCCCTCACAGTGAGCCACCATTGATATGCCTCATCTTTCAGCACAGACAAGTCCCTTTTTAGTTTCTATTCTGCTGTGCAATCCAAATTATCCATAATTCGTTCCTTAGCCTCAAGCCAATATTTTGCCACATTCGAGGCTACACCAGAGATGCCCCTAAAAACTTCAGCCCCATTCGACTAGAGTTGCTCAGAAATAGACCCACGAGCTACCGACCCAGTACTTGCTCCAGCAACCCATTCCAAGACTCGCAACATTACATGGGACAAAGCATCGTCCCCTCTAGTTTGGTCATGAGACCCTGTTTTGATCATTGGTGATGCAGATGCTTCCATTTCAGGCATATGCCCTGATGCTAAGGATCCAGCCCTAGCGTCTTGGCCTATACCATGGCCACGTGTACCACATCCACATCCTCTTGTACTCATACTACTGAATCGTATTAATCTAATTAGGAATTTTATGAATCAGTCCATAATTCCAATGTTTATTAACAAATGTTTTATGAAAATAGGTATAAGAGTCGTTCTCACAGATCAAATTTCCTAATGTCTCAGCTCTCTATGGTCTTAGCTCCTATAGCTAACAGTTTGAGTGTACTACCATTAACTCTAATAGTTTTCTCTCTTACTGACATTTCATCATATCATCAAACATAAAATAAGAGGACTTACGGATTTGGTGCCGGAGACTCAGGGTGTCATACATCCAATAAAGATATATTTTTCTAAACCAAATTTCAAACAAATTTTGAAAAACATTTTTGAACATTTTCCATAGTCGAGTTTTGCAACCTAGCTCTGATACCACTAAATGTAACACCCCAAACCTAGCCTAGACGTTATGACCGAATCTGGCATGTCACATATAAGGGTTGCATAAAAACTTGTGCACTTGTTAAAAAGTTTGTTTTCTTTTTAAAAGCCTCGTGCTTTGTTGCTTACGAAAACCTAATTTATCTTTATGGTTTTCTTATAAAAACGTTATTATTATTGTTGTTATTGAAAACTTTGCTTACAATCAAAATAGGATTCAATGATTTGCTAAAATGTGATAGTTTGTAAACCAAAATAGTAGTTTTAGGAAAAATCTCGAGTTTAGCCGTTTATAATTTGAAAATAACCGAAATGAATGTTTAAAAGAAAATTTAAGTCTAATGGCCTTATTACAAAATATTAAACCCAAATTAAAATATCCTTAAAATAAAGCAACAACTTGAAATTTACTAAAGTACGTGAGGAGTACTCCGATGTATGGCCACCACAGATGTAACATCCTAAATTTGTGGGGCTTTGTATTTGATGTGGTGTGATGTGTTATTGTGCTTAATATGCTAGTTAGAGTGTTTTAGGGGTCCAGAATGGCCTTAGAGTTGGGCCGAGGCCTTAGCAAAAAAAATTATTGTTGGGCACATTAGTGGAGAGCCAGATGGGTTAGGGCTTAAAAGATATTATTTGTGTTTTATGACACAAGAATTGATGTGATAAAGAGGTAGGGAGGTGCCTCTTGGAGCAAAGCAAGGTGACGCCACAAGGGAGGTAGGGAGGAGGTTCGAGTCACGGCAAGCTCATTTTATTTAAATTCATTTTTGGACGTCAAAAGGGGGTGGTGTTGGAGTTGGCTGGGATGCTTAGAAATAGGGAGTTGTGTGAGTTGGATAATGTGGCTGATAAAGGGAAGAAGAGGTGGTGTTATTCATGCCACTTTTAGATGAGTGATCAGATAATGATAAGGAAGAAAATCTAGGACTTATCTAGGGAGTAAGGTGGTGGCCGGATTTCCAACTCTTTGAGGAAGGAGGCAATTGGTTTTGGTTTGTGCTAGGGGGTGCCAAATTTTCTTTAGCCATGGGACTCAGTGCTTGTTTTTTTTTTTTTTTTTTTTTTTTGCAAATTTTGGCTTTTGGGGTTGATAGGTGCCGAAATTAGGAATAGTCAGGCGAGGGTCCTCCTCACATTTTCAGAATTTTAAGTTCTTTCATTCTTTTTCTCATTATTCTACTAAAGTCGAACCTACCATAATCTTGCCAAAATTCTCTTTGTCTCCATACCATTCCTATCACTTCTTCATGTTCTTCTTCTTCTCTCAATTGTTTCTTTCTCAAAAGTCGAAACCTTCTAGAAATTACCGAATCCTCTGTGATAAGGTACGTGATGATTTCTTTCATATTTCACCTTTCATTTTTGATTTTTGGAGGCCAAAGCCGAAAAGCTAATTGAGGTGGCAAGGTTATCTTTTGAGTAACATTTTGACTGTTCTTATGCCCTCATCTTGGGGTGACATTTCGAGAATCAAAGTAGATTGGATCATCTAGATCCCAAAAGCTGAAAACTGCTAGTCTTTAAACTTTATCTCTTTTGAAATTTTGAGGTAAGGGTTCTCTTTAGATTCTCGTTAGGTTCGTTTATTGTATTCGTGATCTTAACCCTATGTTATGGATTAACAACCATATGTTATGATGGTAGCAACTGATAAGGTCTTTTGATGGAATCAAATGTCGATCAAGCGAAGGAGGGAATTGGACCCGTAAACCCAAACCCTAAGTTTAAGAAGCGTTCGGTGTCTACCGTCAGAGATTGGCCACCGGGTTGTGGACCAGCTACAGAACAAAACAGTAGGCAGTTAGTAGTCGTATCGGCTACTGATAGTGTCGACATAGAAAGTATCATCTTTTCTGGAATCAGGTGTGTAGATCTTTTTCACATTATTTTTTCTGTATTATACATGTTATGGGCTAAAAAGATGAAAAAGGTTGTATGGACAGTCGAATAACCCGTAGGGGTTCGGCAAGGGATGCCAGGTACGAAAACATAGCAAATTCTCTATGTGTATTGATGTATGTGATGACCTGTTATCTTGTAGATTGTATATTTTTCTTGTTTTTGCATGTATGTATGCATGGGATGGGGTTAATATGATGAAGGGGAAGAGCATGCTTAATAGGTCACTTAGTGATCGATGGCTCTGCCACATTTGATTATAATGTCACATGGTGATTGGTGGCTCTGTCACATTTGATTTTAAGGTCACATAGTGATCGTCATTATAACTGATAGCACGACTGTCAAGATGGCGTGTAGCAAATGGAGGGTTGATTGTAGAAATCCCCACTGTGTGATGGCTGGAAAGGGTTGGCGTGTAGAGGATGGAATTTTAGGTTGGGTTGGGTCATATCGCATGTACTTGTTCTGCTGTCATTATGTGTGGGCTGAGGCCCAGTATGCGATTGTGGGTCGCCAGTTGTTTATGGGGTTCAGAGATTTGTACACTGAGTCTTGGTGACTCACCCTTTATTTTTTCTCAACCTTTCAAATGAGTAGTAAATCGTGGATACGGGAGCCGAGGCAGACTCGAGGGGCCATAAAGTCTTTTATTTAAGTAAACTTATTTTCGGTTTCTCTTTAGTTTTAAATTTTGGGTTTGTTTTCGTTAGCATGTAATAAGGCCTCTTAGCTTAAATTTTCAGTTTCTAGTGGTTAATGACTATGGATTATAATTTATATATCAAGGACTTAATTATAAGAAGTAATAAAAATGGGAGTTTCAAACACGCTTAACATGAAAACAACGATTTTCATCAAAACAAAGCAAAGTTTCCAACTCAACGTGCTACCAAAAAGTTACTTTTTTCCAAATCCATGTTTTCTTCAAAGTAACTAGAGAATTTGAACTTTAACATTCAACCTGTAGCATGCCAGATCTAGTCGTAGCATTTGGGCTGGGTCTTGGGTGTTACATTTTGGTATCTGAGCTCGGTTGCAAAGCTCAGGCTTTGAAATGGGTCCAGTAGTGTTTTATAGATTGATGTGAATTTAAGAAAAATGTTTTGGGTTGAGATATGGCCTTCGAGTCTAGCGGCACCTGATCCACGCAGGTAAGTATTCTAACTCTTGATAAGGTATGCATGTTGGGTTTGATGGGCTTTATGGGGATGTAGACTAGCATGTTAGGAATTAATGGACGTTAGGCCTAGTTTAAACAACTTTTCAAATTCATAGGACTTAATCTAACTAAACATGTCCTTGAACAAGTCGTTGGGTTAGGGTGTGGCAACAGGCATACACATGTCTAGGATTAGATCCAGGGAGTGCTTGGTACTTAAGCGGCCTTAGTGGCCCACCTCATCTTCGCTAGAATCCTACTTGGTGCGTAGTGTCTATTCACTTTAGCCGTGAGGACTTGTTAACAGGCCAAAGTTCATAACTAAAACCCGAAAGGGACCCAATACCCTATCTTTGTAAAATTACTAATATACCCATAGTTTTGTAAATTACCCAGAATACCCCAATTTGTAAAAATTATCGAAATACCCTAAGTTTGTGAAAATTATCGAAATACCCTATGTTTGTGAAAATTATCAAAATACCATTGGTTTGTAAAACTACCAAAATACCTCTATTTTATAAAATCACCAAGATACCCTATTTTGAGATTAAAAAAATCCTCTATGGTAGAATTACGAAAATACCCTTGGGTAGTAAAATGACGAAAATACTCTTGTGTGGCGAAGGTGAGTTTATGGATGTTACTCGTATGTTTGATGATTTATGTGATACTCTGCTTGGGATGCATATGGATGTTGAATGTATATGGTTCCTAGAACTAGGAGATACAGACTTGAGACAGAACCTTGTAGATATAATTTCGAATGCAAAAGAACTACTATTGAAACTACTTTCCATAAGATTGTTCATTATTAATCAATGAAAGAATTTATTAATCCATAAAACTTCTAATCAGATAAAAGCGAATCGGTAGTATGAGTACAAGGGGACGAGGACATCCTGTGCGTGGCAGTGGTAGAGGTAGGATGGCCGTGTCAGAACAGTAGGATCTGGCCATGGGTCAGAAGACGAGATGCCAGTTCCACCAGCTACGGAGGTAGAATTTCAAGACCAGATGGCCGAAGATGATGCAGTATCTCAGGCGATGTTACAGGTTTTAGAGAGAGTTCCTGCGGCAGGCATGGGTGTGGGAGCTCGAAAATCTGTGTCGAAGAAACTTAAAGCCAATGGGGCAGAAATGTTTAGGGGAATTTCTAGTATAGCCCCGAGTATAGCTGAGTATTGGTTGGAGGCAGTTGAGCGCATAATGGATGATCTTGATTTCACGGAAGAGGAAAAATTGAAAGGGGTTGTATCCCTCCTGCGGGATGAAGCGTATCAATTGTGGCTTATGGTTAAGGATGGTACGGTGGCTGACTGTATCACTTGGGTTTTCTTCAGAATGGTGTTTCAGAGTAAATACATCGGGTCGAGTTATGTGGATGCGCAACGCAGGGCATTTCTAAATCTGGTTTAGGGAAATAGGTCAGTGGCTGCGCATGAAGCAGAATTCTTACACCTTAGCCGTTATGCTCGAGGAATAGTGGCCTCAAACCATGAACGTTGTGTTCAATTTGAAGATGGTCTGAGGGATGATCTACGTGTATTGATAGCCCCGCAGCAGGAGAGGGAATTTACTGTTCTTATGGAAAAAGCTAAGATAGCTGAGGAGGTGAAGCGGACAAAAAATTGAATCGGGATAGAGATAGGGGTGGAAGTAAGAGGAATTTTGGATCGTCAAGGGCAGCTGGGCTTACTCAGAAAAGACCTAGGTCGGATGGGCCGAGTCAGGGTGAGTGACCTGCTGCTAGCCAGGCACAGAGGTGTGCGCGATGTGGCAAATTCCATTCAGGTGAGTGTTGGTCGAGCAATGGGAAGTGTTTTAGGTGTGGATCTATGGACCATTAGATTAGAGACAATCCACGACCAGGCGGTCTGCAGGCCCGTGGGTCGAGAATGCTCACGGTAGGGTAGAAGAGGTCGTGACAGAGAGGTCGTGGTACGCCTAGGGGTGGTAATGCTTTGATCGGTAGTGGAGCACTAGGTCGAGGGGCAGGAAATACTGAGGTGAGACAGCCGGGGTTAGTCTATGCTACCAGACGTCGAGAGGAGGTCGATGCACCGGATGTCATAACGGGTACATTTTTAATTTTTGGTTTGCTTTACACTGCATTGATTGATATTGGGTCGGTGCATTCATATGTTGCGAGTAGGGTGTTTGGAACTTTAAGCATAAATTATGAGATTTCTCTAGGAAGATGACTATAATTAACCCATTAGGACACTCTGTGGTGGTAAATAAGCTTTATCAGGAGGTACCTTTAGAATTTTAGGGAATAGTTTTCTTGATGATCTGATGGAATTATCATTGAGGGAGTTTGATTTAATCTTAGGCATGGACTGGCTGGTGAGGTATCAAGCTAATGTTGATTGTGCAATCAAGTGTATGGTGTTAAAAACTCCCGAGGGTGGCGAAGTATTGGTGATGGGTGAAAGGGGGAACTAGTTGTCAAATATGGTGACTGCCCTAAGAACAGAAAGGATGGTGAGGAAAGGATACGAGGCAATTATAATGTTTGTTCGGGCTCTAGAAGCTAAGGAACTGACTGTCGGGGATGTTAGTACAGTGAAGGAATTTCCTGATGTTTTTCTAGAAGAGCTTCTAGGATTACCTCCAGATCGTGAATTGGAGTTTAGTATTAATCTTTTTCTAGGAACAGCGCCAGTATCTATCGCCCCATACAGAGTGGCGCTGAAGGAGTTGGTGGAGTTAAAACCACAGATACAAGAGTTGCTGGATAGAGGGTTTATTCAACCAAGTGTGTCACCTTGAGGAGCACCGGCGTTATTCGTTAAGAAGAAAGATGGATCAATGCGTATGTGCATTGACTATCGCCAGTTGAGTAAGTTGACAATCAAGAACAAATACCCGTTGAAGGGGGCTTCAGTCTTTTCAAAGATAGATCTGAGATCAGGGTACCATTAGCTTAAGGTCAAGGAGGCGGATATTTATAAGACAGCTTTTAGGACTCGCTATGGTCACTACGAATTCATGGTGATGCCATTTTGATTTACCAATGCACCAGCAGCTTTTATGGACATGATGAACCGAGTGTTCCAACACTATTTGGATTAGTTTGTCGTGGTATTTATAGATGACATCCTGGTTTATTCAAGATTAGAGGAGGAGCATGATTCACACCTTCGAGTGGTTTTATAGATTCTCAGGGAGAAGCAACTGTATGCCAAATTCAGTAAGTGTGAATTTTAGCTGAGGGAAGTTACTTTTCTAGGCCAGGTTGTGTCGGCAGAGGGGGTTAGGTTTGACCCTCGAAAAATTGAAGCGGTGTTAGATTGAAAGCCACCTAAGTCTGTAGTGGAAATCTAGAGTTTTCTTGGTCTAGTCAAGTATTACTGAAGGTTTGCTAAAGGATTTTCGTTGATTGCGGCACCGTTGACTAAGTAGTTGCGAAAAGGGGTTCCATTTGTTTGGTCTGATAAGCAGCAAGAAATTTTCGAGAGGTTAAAAAGGATATTGACGGAGGCTTGGTGTTAATTCGGCCGGAGGCCAAAAAGGAGTTCTTGATTTACTGTGATGCTTCACACACGGGGCTAGGATGTGTATTGATGCAAGGTGGAAAGGTTGTTGCGTATGCGTCTCAGTAGTTAAGACTGTACGAATCAAATTATCCACCCATGATTTGGAATTGGCGGCAGTGGATTTTGCTTTGAAGCTCTGGAGACAATATCTGTACGGGGAGATATTTGTCATTTATACCGACCATAAAAGCTTAAAATACGTTTTGACCTAGAAGGAGTTGAATCTAAGGCAAAGGAGGTGGATCAAGTTATTAAAGGACTATGACTACTCGATCGAGTATCATCTGGGTAAAGCTAACGTGGTGGCGGATGCTCTGAGTCGTAAAGAAATCTCTGACTAGAGGGCAATGTTTGCTCAGCTCAGTTTATAAGATAATGGGAGTTTATTAGCTGAACTTCAAGTGAAACCCTCTTGGGATAGTCAGGTTAAAGAGAAACAGCAGGCCGATGAGTTGCTAAAGGAGAAGTTTCAAGGAGGATTAAGTGATGGATCAACAGAATTTGGTGTGAATGAGGAAGGGCTATTATGTTTTCGAGGAAGAATTTGCATGTTGAAAGATCCTGAGTTGAGGCGTAAGATTTTGCTAGAAGCGCATGGTAGTCCATACGCTATGCACCCTGGAGGGAGTAAGATGTATCAGGATTTGTGAGAATGGTTCTGGTGGCCGGCCTGATGTGAGAGGTGACCGAATTTGTGAGTAAGTGTTTGACCTATCACCAGGTAAAGTCAGAGCATCAGTTACCATCAGGGTTGTTGCAGCCGGTGAAGATTCCACAGTAGAAATAGCAAAGAATCACAATGGACTTTGTTAGTGGGTACCTCTCATGCCTACCAAGAAAGATTCAGTTTGGGTGATTGTTGACCGTTTGATGAAGTCTGCTCATTTCATACCTGTATGTGTTGATTACTCTCTGTAGAAATTGGCTAGGTTATATATAGCGGAGGTAGTGAGGCTACATGGAGTACCGGTATCAATCATATCGGACAGGGACCTGAGGTTCACGTCGCATTTTTGGAAGGCGTTGTATCAAGCGTTGGGTATGAAATTTGATTTTAGTACAGCGTTTCATCCTCATATCGATGGTCATTCTGAGCGGGTAATTCAAATCTTAGAAGACATGTTGAGAGGTTGTGTCATTGATTTCAGGGTAGTTGGAAGAGTTTTTACCGTTGGCTGAGTTTGCTTACAACAACAACTACAAGTCTAGTATTAAGATAGCGCCCTATGAAGCATTGTACAGGCGGAGGTGTCGTACTCCTACCTGTTGGACGGAGTTAGGGGAACATTGGGTTTTGGGGCCAGAATCGGTTATCAAGACAGAGGAGAAGGTTGAGTTAATTCGGGCTCGATTAATGGAAGCGTCGGATAGAAAGAAGTCCTATGCTGATTTGAAGCGTAAGGACATAGAGTTCGCAGTAGGTGATAGGGTGTTCTTAAAGATGTCACCGTGGAAGAAAATGCTAAGGTTTGGACAGAAAGGTAAATTAAGTCCCAGATTCATCGGACTGTACAGTGATAAACGGGTGGGACCGGTATCCTATCAGCTTGAGCTACCTTCTAAATTAAGCGGATTCACAACATATTTCATGCCTCTATGTTAAGACGCTATCGTTCAGATTCGTCTCATGTGGTGCCTGTGGAAGAAATCAAAGTAAGACCTCACCTATCCTTTGAGGAGAAACCAGTGGAAATTCTGGATCATGATGTCAAAGTATTGTGAAGGAAAATGATTTCGTTGGTTAAGGTTCTGTGGCAAATCACGGTTCTTAGGAGGCTACTTGGGAACCAGAGGAAGCAATGCAACAGCAATACCCACATATGTTCTGACCAGGTAATTTCGAGGCCAAAATTTCTTTAAGGGAGGTAGAATTGTAACATCCTAAATTTGTGGGCTTTGCATTTAATGTGCTGTGATGTGTTGTTGTGCTTAATATGCTAGTTAGAGTGTCTTAGGGGTCCAGAATAGGCTCAGTGTTAGGCCGAGGCCTTAGTAAAAAAAAATATTGTTGGGCACATTAGTGGAGAGCTAGCTGAGTTAGGGCTTAAAAGATATTATTTGTGTTTTATGACACAAGAATCGATGTGATAAAGAGGTAGGGAGGTGCCTCTTAGAGCAGAGTAAGGTGACGCCACAAGGGAGGTAGGGAGGAGGTTCAAGTCACGGCAAGCTCATTTTATTTAAATTCATTTTTGGGCGTCAGAAGGGGGTGGTGTTGGAGTCGACTGGGATGCTTAGAAATAGGGAGTTGTGTGAGTTGGATAATATGGTTGATAAAGGGAAGAATAGGTGGTGTTATTCATGCCACTTGTGGATGAGTGATCAGATAAAGATAAGGGAAATAATCTAGGACTTATCTAGGGAGCAAGGAGGTGGCTGAATTTCCAACTCTTTGAGGAAGAAGGCAATCGGTTTTGGTTTGTGCTAGGGGGTGCCGAATTTTCTTTAGCCATATGACTCAGTGCTTCTTTTTTTTTTTTGTAAATTTTGGCTTTTGGGGTTGATAGGTCCCGAAATTGGGAATAGTCAAGTGAGGGTCCTCCTCACATTTTCGGCATTTTACATTTTTTTATTCTCTTTTCTCATTATTCTGCTAAAGCCGAACCCACCCTAGTCTTGCCGAAATTCTCTTTGTCTCCATACCATTCCTATCACTTCTTCGTGTTCTTCTTCTTCTCTCAATTGCTTCTTTCTCAAAAGCCAACACCTTCTAGGAATTATCAAATCCTCTGTAATAAGGTAAGTGATGATTTCCTTCATATTTCACCTTTCATTTTCAGTTTTTGGAGGCCAAAGCTGAAAGGCTAATTGAGGTGGTAAGGTTATCATTTGAGTAACGTTTTGACTGTTCTTATGTCCTCATCTTGGGGCGACATTTTGAGAATCGAAGTAGACTGGATCATCTAGGCCCCAAAAGATGGAAACCACTAGTCTTTGAACACTATCTCTTTTAAGATTTCGAGGTAAGGGTTCTCTTTAGATTTTCATTAGGTTTGTTTATCGTATTCGTGATCTTAACCCTATGTTATGGATTAACAACCATATGTTATGATGGTAGCAACTAATAAGGTCTTTTGATGGAATCAAATGTCGATCAGGCGAAGGAGGGGATTGGACCCGTAAACCCAACCCCTAAGTTTAAGAAGCATTCGGTGTCTACCGTCAGAGATTGGCCACCGGGTTGTGGACCGGCTATAGAACAAAATCGTAGGCAGTTAGTAGTCGTATCGGCTATTGACAGTGTGCACATAAAAAGTACCATCTTGTCTGTAATCAGGTGTGTAGATCTTTATCTCATTAGTTTTTCTGTATTATACATGTTATGGGCTAAAAAGCCGAAAAAGGCTGTATAAACTGTCGAATAACCTGTAGGGGTTAGGCAAGGGATGCCAGGTACGAAAACATAGCAAATTCTCTATGTGTATCGATGTATGTGATGACCTGTTATCTTGTAGATGGTATATTCTTCTTACTTTTGCACGTATGTATGCATGGGATAGGGTTAATATGATGAAGGGGAAGAGCATGCTTAATAGGTCACTTAGTGATTGGTGGCTCTGCCACATTTGATTATCAGGTCACATAGTGATCAATGGCTCTGCCACATTTGATTTTAAGGTCACATAGTGATTGGCATTATAATTGACAGCACGACTATCAAGATAGCGTGTAGCGGATGGAGGGTTGATTGTAGAAATCCCCGTGGTGTGATGGCTGGTAAGGGTTGGTGTGTAGAGGATGGAATTCTAGGTTGGGCTGGGTCATATCGCATGTACTTGTTCTACTGTCATTATGTGTGTGAGGCCCAGTATGCGATTGTAGGCCTCAAGTCGTTTATGGGGTTCAAGGATTTACACACTGAGTCTTGGTGACTCACCCTCTATTTTTCTCAACCTTTCAGATGAGCAGTAGATCGTGGATACGGGAGCCGAGGCAGACTCGAGGGGCCATAAAGTCTTTTATTTAAGTAAACTTATTTCCAGTTTCTCTTTAGTTTTAAATTTTGGGTTTGTTTTCGTTAGCATGTAATAATGCCTCTTAGCTTAAATTTTCAATTTCTAGTGGTTAATGACTATGGATTATAATTTATATTTCAAGGACTTAATTATAAGAAGTAATAAAAATGGGAGTTTCAAACACGCTTAACTTGAAAACAACGGTTTTCATCAAAACAAAGCAAAGTTTCCAACACAACGTCCTACCGAAAAGTTGATTTTTTTCCAAAACCATGCTTTCTTCAAAGTAACCAGAGAATTTGAACTTTAACATTCAACCTGTAGCATGCCAGATCTGGTCATAGCATTTGGGCCGGGTCTGGAGTGTTACAACAGAGCCCTCCGCTGATCCAAACCCTCTATCGTTGGGGATCACCTGTAAGGTTAAAAGAGGGGTGAGTTACGAGAACTCAGTGTGTAATCCCCTAATCGATCATTAACTGGGCCTGAGCCCATACAGAAATAGACTGGGCCAAAGCCCATACAGAAGTAAACTGGGTCGAAGCCCATGTAAAAGTAGACTGGGTCGAAGACCTATTCGATAACAATCTAGGCTTTAGCCCTATAAAAATGATAATGCAACCAGAGTGTATAGCCCAACCTAATAATCCATCTGCTACACACCACCCGTAGCAGCCCAACACACCTGTGGGGATTTCTAAATTGACCAACGTATCCGTTATACACCAATAAGGCAGACAAGCTGCTAATCTCAAAATTTATTGCGAAGCCACCAGAATATCAAAATATATGTGGCATACCCACTATACAGATTGTGGCAGAGCCATCAGAATATGTGGTAGAGCCACCAAAATATACTTACTCCGATCATCAATATCCCAAACCCATGCAAAATGTCATGTATGCAAAGCACAGATCGAAATGATGTATGAAATAAATTACCATCATGAACAGTTAAACAGAATACACACAATCGTACTAATTAAACCCGAAGGGTATAGTGGTAATTTACCCAACATGGGTATAACAGTTATTTACACTCTAGGGGTATTTTGGTTATTTTACCCTCTAGGGGTAATTTGGTAATTTACCCTTCAGGGGTATTTCGATAATTTACCCACTAAGGTACTTTGGTAATTTCATATATAACGGCCTTTTCGAAGGCCTACTGTCGCCTCGAGCGACACATAACCTTTTTTAGGTCTCTACGGAACTATTGGGCCTAAAATCCATTTTAGGCCTAAATGGGCCCACACGCTCATGTGGCCCAAAATGCATGGTTTCTATTTTAGATTTACAGATTTCGCATTTGAGCTTATCATTTACTATTTTTCCAACAGTTTTGCCCCAGTGGGCTGGATAGCCCATTGGGCCCATTTGGCCCGATTAGGCCCGTTATAGCCTCAGTAGCGCAAGAGTGCTCGTGACACTCTTAATGAATTACCACTAACATTTGCATCTTCGTTTGCCACTATGAGCGCTCGCACGCTCATGTAGTCACATTTGCTGGCTTTCCAACTTTTCGGCTTTTAGCCGTTTCACAGAACATTACATGCAATCATTCAACGGGGTGTGAGATTACACACCTGATTACGATTTGCGATACCCAGCACTATTTCTAGAATACCTAAGATTAATATTGACTAACAGTTAGTCTAATTCCTTAATACGACTTCTTCCAGGTATTGAGATTGATTAACAATCTACATCACTTACCAATAATCTAATAATCCACTGCAAGGGATAGGTGTCTAGCTGGCCCTCCGATTAAGCATGTCGAGATCCTGGCCGTGTTTGGCACCAAAAACAGATGTTAGCAACTCCCTTTAACCATGATCACAAAAGAAGTCAACAGCCATGCGGCTCGAGTAAGAACCAACCGCATAATGGATACCCCATCACCCACATTCGGCCATTACCTACTTACTAACCAACTATCGAAAACCAACGATAGAAGAACAACGAGAGAGTATGCTAACCATCCTACAACTTCGACCCACACCAAAGAACCAACAAGATTTGAGGTATAAAAGGAATGGATTGATTCGGCCTTAGACAAAAGAAATAGAATGAGAGATCGGTTTTAGAATAGGGAAAAAATAGAGGAAAAGAGAAAAAGAATAAAGTGGAAAGAACATTACCTTGATCAGAGAGAACCAAATGGAACAAAGAAGAGAAGATTAGTTTTAGCTTTAGAGCAGATCAAGAGAAAAGGAAAAAAAGTAGAGAGAGAAACAACCATTACCTTAGATAAAGATAAGTCGAATGGGAAGGAGGGAATCGGCACAAGCAACAAAACACAAGGGCCAGAATTCAGCTATGATGGTTTAAACTGAGATGAATATCAATCGCAAGCTGAAATGTTGAATAGGGAAAAGTTCAGTGGACAGATGTTTAGGCAACACAAATAATGGAGAAAGATTGAAGAAAAGAGAAGAAGTAAATAGGGAAATTGAGATTTCGGCAGAAAATAGTTGAAGAAAAAGACCAAAAATGCACTAGCCAAAGAATAACAAAATAAAAGATTTCTTCAAAGAACACTTTTGAGGAAATTGCACCCCTCACCCAAAGACCGAATATGCACTAACAAAATTCCACCACTTTGGCCAAAATTCACATCCCCTATAATCCCAAATTAGGCCACCAACTCCTCTCCCCTCAATCCCTTGATTCACTCCCCATTTTACTCCACCATTCACTTTCCATCACTCATTCAAATTATTTGACCAATTCTTCCCTCACTCCTACAGAGTTTGGTCTCCACTCAACTTCCTTCTTTCCTGAGCACAAAAATAAACACTCCCCATATGTGCTTGTGGGATTCGAGCCCCACTTCCCTTGCTTCACAAGTGACGCCAACACCACTCCACCATAGGCTCCCTTGTGTTAGCAAAACACCAACAATTTCCCTTAATCCTTGCTTCCAACAGTCCTTTGCCTTAAAGTGCCCAAATACCAAAACTTTTCCAAGGTTTGGCCTTGACCACAAGCCTCCCTAGAGCCCCTAAGAACCCTCAATTGACCCGCAGAGCTAGCATAACATGCAATTACATAAATATGACAAACACTTAATTTTTGGGATGTTACAGGACGTACGGGTGTGTGACCTCTGTAACTTAGGAAAATGTTAAAATTTCAAAAAAAATTTGTATGAGTTCGGTTTAGTCCGACCCCTTTCTAACATGTATTTAAGATACTTTAGAACTCATTAAGGGACTATATGTATAAATTTGTATATGTTTGATTGATGTTTGACTTTGTTTTGTGAAATGAATTTTAAATGTTTCGAAATGATCGGTAATACCTTTTAACCCTATTCTTGCCACAGTTACGGGTTAGGAGTTTTACAGCTTCTGTCACAGTTGATTTCAGCTCTTATGAGTGATGTTTGCTTCTGGAATTTCTCTGTGATATCATCAAGATCTTTATCACTCTATATGGGTTGTAATTTTCAAAAATTCTATATAGTTTCATACTTTGAGATTTTGCTACCTCGATTTTATTATGATTCTATGTTATTATCAGTAAGAGATGTTCTTTTGACGAAGATGAATATATCTATTATGATTATAATTTCTGGTTTGGTCATGGGAGTACATTGGTATTGTCATCAGATTTACAAAGGTTATGTTTCTGCATTTATTTTTGTTGAAACCATATTTGATTTTCTTTTGTGTTCAAAATGTATTATCAACAACTGGGATATTATCTATTTATATGGTTGACATGTCAGTCTTATTATGGAATTATGATTTTTTCATCTGACGAAGGTGGCTTCAGTATAGCACAATGCTTCGATGATTAATAGTTGAGATAGCTTTATTATATAATCCTTTCTAGTTTTGTTGAAAGGGAATTGACATCGGTAAACGCATAGGTGATAAAAGATCAAGTTCAAATATGTATAATAGTCATCACTTCCAGGTAAATCTTTATATATGTCAATAAGTAAAATGGAATGTTATGTCATATTGGAGATATGTAATTTTTAAGAAGATCTTTGACTTGTATCATGACGAAATTGTAATAAATTGTATGTCTGAGTTATCTTGACAACAAGAAGAAGGGTTGTCTTTGAAAAGTTATTGTTTGATAGCCAAGATCTATTCAATTGTTTAGTTTGATTGGATTATTTGTTTGTAAGGTTAATTGAGTTATATGTGTTTGAGTTTATCCTTAGGTTTGAAAATAAATTTTGTGCGTTCACGGTAAATAGATAGATAGTCTGAATGAATAATTCCTATTTTAGAAGACATGATACAAAATTATATCTATCGGAACGGTTCTATTTGAGAAATATTATTGTCAAGTTGTTTCGATTGTTGAAGTTTTCATTTGTGCGAAGTTTGATTTGGTTTAATATATATTAATAATGTTATAAATAGTTGAAAACATGGTTAACTGAAGCATTAGTCTTGGTTCAACCTGAATCGGGTAAAGAGTTTATGATTTTCAGTCATGCACCATTGAATGGTTTGGAGTGTGTTTTAGTACAAGAATGTATAGTGATGGCTTATGCTTCCATACAATTAAAGTTGCGTGAAAAGAGTTATTAGATGCATGAATTAGAGATGGTTGACATTGTAATTACATTGAATAGTTAGCGATATTAATTGTTTGGTGAGTAATGTAACCTATTTGATGACTACAAAAGTTTAAAATATTTGATGTTATAGAGAGATCTGAATTTGGGACAGCAAAGATGGCTTGAACTGCCGAAAGATTTTGAGTCGGTGATTAGTTATCATCTTGGACAAATGATTATAGTCATGGATATTTTGAGCAAGAAATCTTTGTGTGCTTTATAGGCGATGAATACACGATTGATTTTATCAGATGATGGATAGATATTAGATGAGTTAAAAGCTAAATTGATGTTTATTTCACGATTTTGTGAAGTTCAAAATGTATCAGCGAATTGCAAGTTAAAAGAATTCAACATGAATTGACTTCTGATTTAGATCTTCAGATTGGAACTGGTGATTATTTGTTGTTTCGAGACAGAGTTCATCTACTGAGAAATCTAGAGATTATACAACAATTGTTATATCTAGCTCACATTGGTAATTATCTGTTCATTCGGGGAATACTAAGATGTAAAATAATTTGAGACAGTTTTACTGGTAAATGAGTATGAAATGTGATACTTCTGACTTGTAACCAAATGTCTGATATATCAACAGGTTAAAGTTGACTATCAAGTACATTTGGGACTGTTACAGTCTGTGTTATTATCTGAGTGAAGATGAAATTGAATTTCGTTGGAGTTTGTAAAAGGCAGATGTTATCTAAACTATTGTTGATTGTTTAAGAAGTCTGTACATTTTATCTCAGTACGTATAATTTCTCTTTTGATACACTTGCTAAGTTATAGATTTCGGAAATTGTCAATTTTTACAGAGTGCCCGTCTCCATTATTTTGGATAGAGATCCGATGTTTTTATTGTGTTTCTAAAGAAAACTATTGTAAACTATGGGTATATGGTTGCATTGTTACACCGCATTTCATTCTCCAACTAATGGATAATATGAGAGAGTGATTTTGTAACACCCCAAACCCGGCCCATGCGTTATGACTGGATCTGAGATGTCACATGAGGAAAATGTATAAAGTCCTTGTGATTTGTACTAAAATAAGAGTTATTTGGTTATGGTTAAGAACATAAGTTTGGATATAAATATTTGATAAAATACAACTATTTTTGAGAGGTTGATTGATGAATCAAAAATTGAGGTAGTGAACTTTAACACCGTGACTTTTGAAAATGTCGTTGATAATTTGAAAGAAAATCTGAGATAAATTGTTTATAAAAGTTTGTTATAAAATACATTTATTAATCAATTTTGGAAAACCGTTGGTTATACTTTTAGAAAATTCCCATTTAAAAAAATAATAATACAAGAACAATGATAAATATGTCAAACATAAATCAGAAATAAAATATTCCAGAGGCCTTATTACAACTTAAAAACCCAAAATAGTAAAAGTAATAAAGTAAGTGTAAATAGAAATTTAAAGTTTGAAAACACCATTTCTGAAGTATGGCCTCCACCAAGTCATCCATGGCCCAAGTCCACATTACTGAGCATTACTTGCAAGGGTTAAGGAAAAGGAGTGAGTTACTAGAACTCAGTGCATAATCCCCTTACCGTCTGCCAATGGGTCTGAACCCGTAAAGCAATATCTTAGTTCTGAGCCCAGATAGCATAATCTTGGACCGAAGCCCATTTACAATACAATATTTAAATGAAGTATATGTATGCAACCCAACCCATCCATCCATCACACCCCCGACCAGCCAATCACACCTGTGGGGAACAAGTCAACCCACCCCGCCACTCACACCAATTTGCAAGCAAGTTGCCTGTAACATCCAAAAAATTTAGAATCGATATGTTACATAAATTTTGGTGCTTAGCTAGTGAATGATTCAATTCGTGTGTTTAATATAGTCTTGAGAAGGCTCGGGATTTATTCAAAATTAGAATAAATTTTAGTATTGAGTACTTTATTGAAGTGGAACCGGTAACCTTGATGTTTAAGGAAATTAAGTGACAAAAGTTAGCATAATATGAGCTAGTAGTAAAGTGGAGTTGGCGCCATGAGTGTTGCTTGAGGGAAGAGGTTCGAATCCCATGGTATGCATTTTGTGACTTTAATTTTTGCACTCTTCTAGTATGTGTCGGCCAAGCTCTATTTTGGTAGGTTGGACTTTATTTTTTTATGGCAAGGTGGCTAATGGCTTAAGGTAAGAATTGAAGATAGGGAAAGGAATCATGAACTTATGGTATGTAGGGGGAGCACAAGGTACTTTTTAAGGGGTGTGTTTTGGAAAGTTTGGAATGGCCAAACTTTGTCCATGAACTTGGACTATTTTAGGGACAAGAGGGGTGGCCGAATTTTTTTGAAGGCTTTTGGGTAAGGATAGGTGTTGTTGTGCACTTTTCATTTTGGTCATTTTTGTTTCTCCCAAAACACTTTTTCTTTTCACTTTTCTCTCATAGCCGAATAGACTTTGGGGCAATGGTGAACATCTTTGTTTTTCTTCTTTTGGTCACTTCATTTTGACTATTTGGTTTTATTTTGCCTAAACCTCTCAAGTCTTTTTCCCATATTGCCTAAAACACCAAAACTTGAAGGCCATTTCATCTTTTTCTTCTTACAAAATCCATTCAACATTTTCTCCCTTCCCTTTTTCCCCATGGCCGAACGGTGCTAACACCATTTTCTTCAATTTTTCTTCAAAGTCGAAACTCCTTTTTTACATATATTTTCTTATCAATCATTCTTTCTACTTTTATTTTAACCAATCGGTAAGAACCCTATTCGATTATTTATTCTCTCCTTTTTCTTTAGCCGAATATACATTTTGGTTGGGAGGGTCTTTTGACCGAAAATAGCATCCTCTATCTCTTTCTCTTAGACAATTATTTTTCGTCTTTATAGTGTTATAGAGAAGGCCAAAACTTGGAAGTGCTCGTAATCATCGTGAATCGCTAGGATTCGATCCAAAGTGTTAAGGTAAGGGTTTCTATCAAGGACTTCCATACTAGTCGTTATTTCGTTAAAGATGGAGTTACTAATCGATTTTATCTTAGGGACGTTATCGCTCGATTTTCATCCCTTGAACGTAAAGGTTTCGTGGTAAGCCGATTTCACCCTTAAAACCAATAGTCTTAATTTCTGAAATATTAGTTGGACTAATATTCTTTTCTCAGTGGAGGAAAACAAGATAAGGTCAAAAAGGGTGGTGAATAGTGTTTGAAAGAGGGGAAGATTCGTTATTCCCTCTAGATTCAAGCGAAGGGCTGTTTCGACAATCCAAGACTTTCCACCTGGTTGTGAACTGTCAACCGGGGAGAACCGTCAAATAGTAGTTGTTCGAGATATTGAGGGTAAAGATCTAGATCGCTTATCTTTAGCATAGATTTATTTTAAGTATTAGTGTTCTAATCGAACGTGATACGTATTTAGGTATCGACAATCGGGAAAGTATAGTTCTCACCGTAATCAGGTGTGTAATCTCACACTGTATCTCATGGGTTAGATGACTATACCGTTATTAAGCATTGGATTAAAAATCGCTAAGTTGGTGAAATTGGAAAAATATGGTATAATTAATACTTTAGTGTTAAGAACATGAAATCGATATTAAAATCGTGAAAATTTTGAAATTGCCCTTAATGGGCTAAAATGTTGAAAAGTGATATTTTGGGCCACATATGATAAATGGGCCTTATGAGTTATTTGATAAAATTGGCTAAGTGTGATATGAGTTGTGAAATGGGCCAAAATGTGAAATGGGCCAAATTATAAAATGGGCCAAAATGTGAAATGGGCCAAATTGTGAAATAGGTCAATTTGTAATATGGGCCAGATTGTAATAATTCTTGTATGGGCCTTATGTTGAAATTATTATATGTATGAATTATTATGCATGTTGTTTACATGATTGCATGGGTTGGGATATTTGATGAAGAGAAGTTCTGGTAGCTTTGCTACAAAATTTTGATGGCTTCGTGCCCAGTTTGATATATGGCCTCATGCCCAGTTTGATATATGGCTTCGTGCCCAATTTTATAAATGGCTAAATGTTTGTGATTATAAATGGCCAATGGCCTGCGAATTATTGTTATAAATGGCTTGATGCCTGCGATTGGTGTGTTGGCGGGGTGGGTTGTCTGATGATCCCTACAGGTGTGTTGGTTGGTACGGGTGGTGTGTAGCGGATGGATTACTAGGTTTGGTTTGGGAATTGCATATCACATGCATGCTATACATGTTAAATTGTTATATTTGTATATGGGCTCTGGCCCAAATACATGCTTAAATGGTTTTGGCCCAGTGGACTATAGTAAGTGGGTTACACACAGAGTTCTAAGTAACTCACCCCGTTTTCTTTACCCTTCTCAGGTAATAATCAGTAATGGAGGCTTGGGCCAGGGATGACTTTGTGGAAGCCATACTACGAATGTTGGTTTATATGAACTTTGAACTTCTTTTAAGTATTTTTATTTAATTTCTATTTCAATGGTGTTGTAATGAGGCCTTTGGTATTATTTTTATAGATGTTTTACTCGTGGATGGATTTTAATTTTGTTTAGGTACTTAAGTGGTTTATTTAGTTTTAAAATAAAATTAAATGTTTTCCTCAAATTTAAGTGCAAAAGAAAAAGGTGTTTTTCTTAAAAATCATTATTTCATAAATTTTGCTATAAGAATTCTTTTAAGAATCTTGTTTTCAAATTTCTTTTGAGCTCTTTTAGACTGCTCGAAAAATTTGAACCAAATATTTTCTAAGTTTCAATTTATAAATTCTTATGTCTTAAATCATTTTTTAAATTAACATCGATTTTTAATAAACTTCATTTCCAAAATAGTTTTGAGGATCTGTTTTCTTAAATCATTAGATGACTAGATGCATGTTTGTTTTGTGTGACATACCAAATCTAGTCTTAAATGCATAGACCGGGTTTGGGGTGTTACATTGCCATTTATAATATTTGTGGCTAAGCCACCAGAAACATTGTAGTCAAGCTTCTTTTTATAATATTTATGGTTGAGCCACCAGAGTCATAAGCACATTAATGAACAAATTATGGCAATGCCACCAGGCTACACTTCTCTTCATTCAATTTTTCCCAACCCATGCAATATGTAACATGCAACGTACATAATAAAGCATAATATTCACATATATGAACAACAATCATTAATCCAGGAATTCATTTCAGTGAATCGGCCCATTATAGCACTTTGTAATTCGGCCTACTAAGACAATATAGTAAATCGGCCCATAGGGGCATTTTGGTAATTCGGCCCATAAGGGTATTTTGGTAAATCGACCCATAGGGCATTTTTTTAATTCAACACTTTTAAAGGTATTTAAGCAATCCGGCCCGTTAAGGCATTTTGACAAAAACGGCCCATAAGGCATTTTCGTAAATTTTAGAAATTAACTCCGATTTTGACAAATCTTAGTATTTACGATGTTTAGGAAATACACTCAATTCATACCAATTTACTGATATTAAGTTTTTAGGCAACATCAATCGATATTTCTAATATGATGCTAAATAACAGATTTACGGGATTTCATTGTGAGATTACACACCTGATTTCTGTAAGGACTAAACCTTCTTGATCTTCGGCACCTAAAGCACCATTACACTCGATTAACCAACTAACGAGGTTTTTCTTAATCCAAATATTTATATCTAACGATCTAATAAAATTCTTACCCTTAGAATCGTGTACGACCACGATTTGTCTATTCTCACCGGATGATGGTCCACAACCCAGTGGGAAATCTCGAATCGCCGATACCGCTCTACGCTTGAACTTAGGAGCAGGAATCACAAATCCACTCCTTTTGAGTTCTCCAATCACTTTCCTTTCGAATCAATACCACTTGCCTCCATTGGAAAAAGTCTTAATCAAAATGATATTACGATGATATAAATCGATTGTCTAAGGAAAAGGTTCGGCTTACCACTATTTTCATAGGATCAACAAGTGAATAAAAATAATCGATATAATCCCTAAAATAACCAATTAGTCACGACCATCATTCTATTTAGCAAACTAATCAAACAATGAGCGAGATCGAAATAATCCATAAAGAAAATTCTTACCTTACGATGATAAATCTAATTTCCACCGATTGGGCTTACGACTACGGATGAATCGACATAATAAAAGATTCGGCCAACCCCACAAGAACACTACAAAATAGGAGATGATCACGAAATGAAGGAGTAGAATAGAGGAATGTTTCGCTTTAGAGAACCATCCAAAGAGAAGGTATATATTCGGCATGAAGAAAAGAAAATGCAAGGATAGAATAGATCCACTTACCGATTCGATCAAAGAAGATATGCTCAACTCACGAGATGGAGAAGAGAAAATGATAGAAATTTGGCTATTGATGAGAAAAGATTCGGCCAAACAAAGTTGTGTCGATTAAAGAGAAAGGGAGAATGGTTGAGGAGATGGTGAAGAAGAAAAGAAGTAATGGACAAAGGGGTATTGTAATATCCCGGATTATGGCTTATGCATTTTTGCTTAATAATATGAAATAGCATGCCTTTGTGTGTTAAGAATGTGTTGTATGAATTTTGTGAACTTTAGAAAATAGGAGAGTTCCTTAGAAATTATTAGATTTTAAATCTAAAAAGGGGAAGCTAGGTTGAGGAGGCCTTATGAAAATTGTAGGAGTTTTTGGACATGAAATTGGGCTTGGTAGAGTGGCTTGGAGGCGCCACTTAGGGCCTTGGTATGTGACGCCTCAGGCAAGGGAGAAGGGAGGAGGTTTGAGTCATGTTGGCAGCGAGGAGTGCTATTTTATTTTGCGGGGAAGGAGTTGGACGGCAAATGGGGACTTTAAAGGATGAGATAAGGCTTGGTTTTATTTTTTTTTAAGGCTAGAAGAGAAGAGATAAAGGTTGGACTTTTTCAATTTATTTTGAATGAGTGCTGAAGAGAGAAAATAGGAGAAGAAAATGGGATATGATAAGAGGGAATGTGGTGGTCGAATATTGGACTCTAAGGGGGTGGCATTTTCGGTTTGAATATGGTGTTAATGTGTGCAGAAATTTAGCGTTAGTGGGTGTGCTAAATTCTCTCTTTCCAAAACCTTTCTTTTCATCTTAGTTATTGCCAAATTTGCACCTTATTTTTCTCTTTGACAAAAGCTGAAAGTTAGATGCACTTATTTTCTTTATTTCACAACAAAGTCGAATTCTCCTAAGCCTTCTCTATTCTTCTTTTCTCCAACTCCAAACCTATTCTTTGTATTAGCCGAATGTGCAATCACCATTTGTTGAGCCATAGCCGAATATTTATTTGGAACCCCCTTATCACTTCTTTTCCTCTTTTATTCTCTTCAAAGTCGAAAGTGGGAGATATAACTCTATTTCTTGGTTGTGGCCGAACCTAGAAGGGTGATTCGAAGTTGATCATTAGGGGTAAGCAACGTATAGTGGTGAGTGTTCTTTCATTATTAATCGGTTTCCCTTCTTTTTCTTTTAGTGTGCCAAAACCAAATGTTTGACCTTGGTTTTAGGGATGGCCGAAAGTGTGTAAGGCCATAGTGATGTGTTCTTTTTATGTTTAGCCAATGCTAAGGAGCAGTAAGGACTCCTTCGGGATTCGATTCTTTCGAGGTAAGCCAAGGTGGTATTCGACCATAGGCCACTTTTCATGAGTTTAAGGTTGTAGCCGATTCTAACATGTGATTTAGTAGGGATTTCGACATCACTTGGAGCAAGGACTGACTTCGGGATTTAGTAGCAAGGTAAGGAAGTGTGACTTTCGGCCTAAGGCCATATTTTTGTTTTAGTGTTGACCGATTCTGACTGTAACCTTTAGGGGCAGTCGACAGTGGTACACAAGGATTTTGGGATTCAAATCGCAAGGTAAGCACTTATGTACAATCGACCAAGGCCATATTTGGTGTTTTAAGATCTATTCCTTATTTGTTCAAAAGCCGGAACTAGCCAAGTTAAGTGATTTAGCATTAGCCGATTAGAGGGTAGGAAGATCACAAATTTTCGGGATTTTATTAATACTCAAATCGGCAAGCAAGGTAAGATTTCGATTACGTTTCCTTCGGGATTTGGTTATATGGTCGAATATGTTTTTGCTAATATGTCTAACAATGACCAAATATAGGAACTAAGATCTAAAGCGTTAGATCGGGGTTTTCGGGATTTCAATAAAGCGCTAAGTAAATCAGGTGTGTACTCCACACTAAATTTTGATAGACTTACGGATCTAATTTATTATATGTGTTAATATGAAAGTGTAAGAACACGGCTAAGGTACCATGTAATGGTACAAAGTACTCAAGTACGTTTTCCACCTCCTACTATGAGTATATAGTGATAAATATATGTTATGGCACATAAGTGCAACTATAAGAATGTGAATAAAGCATAAGGCATAATATTTGCATGTTTTGTATGACATGGGGCATATGGGTGATATGTAAAGGGGAAGTGAATTGGTGGTTTTATACCCCAATATCCGAATGTGGTGACTTATGTCACAATATCTGAATGTGGTGACTTATGTCACAATATCTGAATGTGGTGACTTATGTCACAAATACTCATCTGGTGGCTATGCCACGAATTTTATAAGGTCGATGAGCACGTCAACTGCAGCGACGCCTTCGATGGTGTGTAGCGAATGGAGGGTTGACTTAGTAGTCCCCACGGTGTGATGGTTGGTACGGGTGATGTGTAGCGGATGGTTATCTGGGCTTAGGATCGGGTTGCATCATGATTTATATATGTATATCATGCATGATTTGACATGCCTGAATTAATTGGGTTTTATGCTGGTTGTACACATTGAGTCTGTTTGATTCACCCCTTGTGGGATTATTTTTCAAGTGACACTCAGTAATAGACCGGGTCGGTAGGAGCTCAAGTGGTGGCCATGCACAACTCTGGACTTATTATTTTATTTTGGGCTTTTCCTTTCTTTTTAGTATTTTGGATTTAATTTGGGTTTTATTTGATGTAATAAGGCCATAAGTATTAAATTGTTTATGCATTCTTTAAATTACTTAGTATGATACGATTATTATCGAATTAAAGTTAACGTCCATTTTTCTTAAGTAAAATTATTAAATGTTTTGACACCTAATCAACACGGAATTTAATTTTGAACCCAACCCAAATCAACTGTTTTCAAAAACACGAAAAATTTTAACAAAGTTCAAATTAGAATCGAATGGTTTTTCCTAGAAGCATGCCAGATCCGGTCAGGGCTTGTGGGCCGGGTTTGGGGTGTTTTAGTTTGGTATCAGAGCCCGGTTCAAAACTCAGCCTTGAGGGCTATTAGGGCCCAAAATGTTTTCCTTCTTTTGAAAATGGGTTTTACTAAGAAATGAACAGGTTTTCTAGCATGGCACCTGAGTCTCCGGCCCGAAGTCCACCAGGTAAGTACCCCTATCCATTGTGTGAATTATTGTATGATTTGTAGAAGGGTAGAAATGGAGCGTAGATTAGTATGATAAGTACTTGAACTATAGGACTAGTTTACCCCAACAATTACATAAAACTTTAATGCCCAATTAAACAAACTTGTGTCTAAGTCACCGAGTTAGGGTGTGGCAACCATCATGCGCATGTCTAGGATTGGTTTCGGTGGGAGCTTGGTATTTAAGCAGTTCTAGTCACTCACCTCCTCTCCACTCGAATCCTACCTGGTGCGTAGTGACGGTTCACCCTAACCAAGAGGACTCAGCCGCAGGCTAAACCCAATAACTAAAACCCGAAAGGGACTAGCCATATCTTTATAAAAACCCTAGTCCTAAAATCACCAAATTACCCCCTTGATGTGTAGGAAAACTATTTTGAAAAAAAAATTCCGAAATATTCTCGATTTACTAAAATGACCTAAATACCCCTAGTTGGAAAAATTACTAAAATACCCTTGGTTCATAAAATTTCCTTACTACCCACAATTTTTACCAAGAATCTCTTACCTTACAAATATCCAAAAACCTTATTTTTACAAAATATTAAGATTCTCTGATTTGGAAAATTTACGAAATTACCTCTGATTTGAAAAATGACCAAATTACCCCTAACCTGTACAAATAACCAAAATACCCTCAGTAAGGAAAATTACCGCAGTACCCTCAAATTAGAAATCTTAAAAAAAATAATACCCTTGTTTTGAAAAGTCACCAGGAACCATATTTTGTGAAAAATTACCGAAATGACCCTGGCTTGTAAAATTACAAAAATACCCCTAGTGTATAAAATAACCATTTCACCATTGAAATTTCTTCAGCAAGTATTTTGATTTTATAAAAATATCAACAATCTCTATTTTGCAAAATTTTCAAATATCCTAATTTGGAAAAAAAATTACCAAAATACCCCTATTACGAAAATACCCTTGGGTAGTGGAAAACAACAAACAACGACAACTACAACATTTCTCTGTAATGAACGCGAGTTCATAAATGTGATTGAATGACTGAATTGGGACTGTATGTGCATGAAATCAAAAGAACTACTTCTTAAAATTAGTAACCATAAGACTGTTCGTGATAAATCAGTGGAACAAAACTAATTCATAAAATTCTTTAATCAGATAAATGCAAAGCGGAAGTATGAATTCTAGGGGACGTGGTCGCAACGTGCGTGGCCGTGGTAGAGGTCGAATGACTATGTCAAAGCTCGTTAGATCGGGTCAAGGATCTGAGAATGAAATGCCACTACCACCAGTCGCTGATGTGGAATATCAGGGTCAGACGGGGGATGACACAGTGTCACAGGCGATAGTGTGGGTTTTGGAAAGGGTGGCTGGAGCAAGTGGAGGCATGGGAGCTCGGAAGTCGGTACCTGAGTGACTCCGAGCCAACGGAGCGGAGGTGTTCCGTGGTGTATCAGGTATGGCACCCAGTACCGCTGAGTATTGGTTGGAAGCGACTGAGCGAATTATAGATAAGCTCGATTTAACTGCCGAGGAAAAACTGAAAGGGTTGGTATCGTTTCTCCGCGATGAGTCATATCAATGGTGGCTCACAGTTCGAGATGGTGCTACAGCTGAGGAACTCACATGGGATTATGCTAAGGCGGCATACCAGAAGAAGTATGTTGGTACTCATTACATTGATGCACAGAGGAAGGCATTTTTGGGGCTAGTTCAAGGGAACAAGTCCGTGGTGGAGAACGAAGCTAAATTCCTAAGGCTGAGCTATTATGCTCGAGGCATAGTGTCAACTGAGCATGAGCGGTGTGTCCAGTTTGAGGACAGACTAAGGGATGATCTGAGGTTGCTGATAGCTCCACAACAAGAGCGGAAGTTTACTGTGTTGGTGGAGAAGGCTAAGGTAGCCGAGGGTATCAAGGATTCTGTAAGGCAGAACACCGATCGGAATAGGCAAAAAGAGGATTTGGATCATCAAGGCCATCTAGGAATAAGCAAAAGAGGCCTAGAGTTGATGGGCCGCGAGGTCAACAAGCTGCTACTGGAGGGCAATACCGTACTTGTGATCAGTGTGGGAAGAAACACTTAGGAGAGTGTTGCAAGAAAATGGGAGGATGCTTTAAGTGTGGGTCCAAGGACCACATTATTAAGGACTGTCCTATGAGAACTGAAGGGGGCGACCAGTAAGTCAAGGTCCTAACCAGGCTGGAAGAGGAGGACAGTAGCCACCGTGGGGCCGTGGTTCGGCTGGTAGAGGAAACAGTACTGGTAGAAGACGGGGAACATCGGGCCGAGGTGTTAGTAGCATAGAGGCCAGGCAGTCAGGTTTGGTTTATGCGGTCATTGGAGGGAGGACGGAGGCGCACCGGACGTCATAACCGGTACGTTCTTTATATTTGGCAAACCTTATGTTGCTTTGATTGATGTGGGCTCGACCCATTCTTATGTTGCATATAGAGTAGTTGAAACTCTAGGAATAGCCTCTAAACTTTCTAGTGGGGAGATAACGGTAGTAAGCCCATTAGGCCAAACCATAGTAGTGAATAAGATATTTCAGAGTGTGCCTTTGGAGCTTTAAGGAGCGGTATTTCGTCAACTTAATGGAATTACCCTTCGAGGAATTTGATCTTATACTTGGCATGGATTGGTTAGTGGAGCATCGGGCTGTATTGGATTGTGCAGCCAAACGAATGGAGTTAAGGACCCTAGAGGATGAGGTGATAGTTATGATAGGGGAAAGAATGAACTACTTGTCTAATGTAGTTTTGCTTTGAAGGCTGACAAGATGGTACGGAAAGGATGCAAGGCATTTTGGCCTTCATTAGTGCGTTGGATATGAAAGAAGGGGGCGTTAGTGGAGTTAGAACTGCAAGAGAGTTTGTGGATGTTTTTCGGAGGAGTTACTAGGAATACCCCTGGACAGGGAGGTGGAGTTTGGAATCGATTTGCTGTCAGGTGCAGCTTCTATGTCCATTGCCCCATACAGAATGGCACTAAAGGAGTTGGTTGAGCTCAAGGCTCAAATCCAAGAATTTCTAGACCGTGGGTTTATTCGACCTAGTGTGTCTCCATGGGGAGCACCGGTCTTGCTTGTGAAGAAGAATGACAAAACTATGCGTATATGCATAGATTATCGTCAGTTGAATAAATTGACCATCAAGAACAAGTACCCGTTGCCAAGGATAGACGACTTGTTCAATCAGCTTAAGGGGGTCGCAGTATTCTCAAAGATCGATCTAAGGTCTAGATATCATCAGCTCAAGGTGAAGGAGGCTGATATCCATAAGACAGCTTTCCAAACAAGGTATGGGTATTTTGAGTTCGTAGTAATACCGTTTGGATTGACAAATGCCCCAGCCGCATTTATGGACATGATGAACTGGGTTTTCCAACCCTATCTAGACCGATTCGTTGTTGTCTTCATAGTCGATATTTTGGTATATTCGAAGTCTAAGAAAGAACATGAAGAGCATCTCCGGATAGTGTTGCAAGTGTTGAGGGAGAAGAAGCTCTACGCCAAATTCAGCAAGTGTGAATTTTGGCTTAAGAAGGTTATGTTTTTAGGACACATGGTATCTGCTGAAGGAATAAGGGTGGATCCTCGGAAGATTGAGGCAGTTTGAATTGAAACCACCTAAGTTTATGGCGAAAGTTTGGGGTTTCTTAGGATTAGCAGGATACTATCGAAGGTTCGTAGAAGAGTTCTCATCGATAGCCGCACCTCTGATAAAGTTATTGAGGAAGGAAGTACCTTTCGTATGGACCGATAAGCAACAGGAGAGCTTTGAGAAGCTTAAAAGGGTATTAACCGAAGCTCCAGTTTTGATTCAACCGGAGGTAGGGAAGGATTTTGTGGTGTATTGTGATGCTTCCCATATAGGATTGGGAGGTGTCCTTATGCAAGACAAAAAGGTAGTTGCTTATGCGTCTCGACAACTAAGGCCACACGAGGTTAACTACCCGATGCACGACTTGGAATTGGAGGCAGTGGTCTTTGCCCTTAAAGTGTGGAGGCATTATCTTTATGGAGAAAAGTCAATGATCTACACAGACCACAAAAGCCTTAAGTATCTGCTGACTCAGAAGGAGTTGAATTTGAGACAGCGAAGGTGGGTGGAATTATTGAAGGACTATGATTGTTCCATAGAATATCACACGGGCAAGGCGAATGTAGTGGCAGATGCCTTAAGTCGAAAGGTAGTGTCAGATCTGAGAGCTATGTTCGCACATCTAAGCTTGTATGACGATGGAAGTCTGCTGGCAGAGCTGTAACTTAAGCCAACGTGGTTGAATGAAGTGAAAGAGGGACAGTTGGCGGATGAGTATCTAAGTGTTAAGTTGCAACAAGCGCAGAATGGAGAGTTAGAGGGTTATGGTGTTAATGGCGAGAGAGTATTGTGCTTCAAGGGTAAGGTATGTATGCCAAAGGACGAGGAACTTAGGCAAGGAATTCTTCAAGAATCGCATAGTAGCCCCTATGCTATACGTCCCGGAGGTAGTAAAATGTACAGAGATCTAAGGGAACAGTTTTGGTGGCCTGGTCTTAAGAGGGAAGTGACCGAATTTGTTGGCAAGTGCTTAACGTGTCAGCAAGTTAAGGCTGAACAACAAGTTCTGTCAGGGTTGCTTCAGCCAATACAGATTCCCCAATGGCAGTGGGAGAAAATTACCATGGACCTCGTTAGTGGGCTTCCCCTTACGCCTACTAAGAAGGACTCGGTATGGGTGATAGTGGATCGGCTGACAAAGTCCGCGCATTTTATTCCAGTATGGGTTGACTATTCGCTCCAAAAGTTAGCAAGGTTGTATGTAGCGGAGATTGTAAGGTTGCATGGAGTACCGATGTCGATTATCTCGGATAGGGATCCGTGGTTCACGTCTCAGTTTTGGAAGGCACTACATCAAGCTTTGGGTACTAGATTGGATTTCAGTACAGCTTTTCATCCAAAGTCAGATGGTCAATCTGAGCGAGTAATACAAGTGTTGGAGGATATGCTAAGAGGCTGTGTGATAGACTTTAGAGGAAGTTGGGAAGAATATTTGCCTTTAGCGAAATTTACGTACAACAACAACTATCAAGCCGCATTAAAATGGCACCGTATGAAGCGCTGTATGGACGAAAGTGCAGCACTCCTACGTGCTGGACGGAATTAGGGGAACGTCAGATTTTAGGCCCAAAAATTGTGGCAGAATCCGAAGAGAAGGTTGAGATAATTCAGGCATGGTTGAAGGAGGCATCTGACAGGCAGAAGTCGTACGCAGATCTCAAATGGAAAGAAATAGAATTCGATGTGGGAGATCAAGTGTTCCTTAAAGTTTTGCCTTGGAAGAAGGTGATGAGATTTGGTCACAAAGGGAAGCTAAGTCCAAGGTTCATAGGACCTTATCGGGTATTGAAGCGAATTGGACCAGTGGCGTACCAGTTGGAGATACCTTCGAAATTAAAGTAGATGCACGACGTATTTCATGTTTCCATGCTACGTCGATACCGACCAGATCCATATCATATGGTTTCGATTGAAGAGGTGGAGCTGAGACCAGATCTGTCTTATGAGAAAGAGCCAATTCAGATCCTGGAACGAGATGTGAAGGTGCTTCGGAGGAAGTCGGTCTCTTTGGTCAAGGTGTTGTGGCGTAACCATGGATCGGAGGAAGCTTCTTGGGACCCAGAAGAAGCAATGCGACAAAGATACCCCACCTATTCCAAATGTAATTTCGAGGTCAAAATTATTTTAAGGGGGTAGAACTGTAATATCTCGGATTATGGCTTATGTATTTTTGCTTAATAATATGAAATAGCATGCCTTTGTGTGTTAAGAATTTGTTGTATGAATTTTGTGAACTTAAAAAAATAGGAGAGTGCCTTAGAAATTATTAGATTTTAAATCTAAAAAGGGAAAGCTAGGCTGAGGAGGCCTTAAGGAAAATTGTAGGAGTTTTTGGACATGAAATTAGGCTTGGCAGAGTGTCTTGGAGGCGCCACTTAGGGCCTTGGTATGTGACGCCTCAGGCAAGGGAGAAGGGAGGAGGTTCGAGTCATGTTGGCAGCGTGGAGTGCTATTTTATTTTGCATGTTGGCGTCATGAGAGGGGGAAGGAGTTGGACGGCAAATGGGGACTTTAAAAGATGAGATAAGGCTTGGTTTTATTTTTTTTAAGGCTAGAAGAGAAGAGATAAAGGTTGGACTTTTTCAATTTATTTTGAATGAGTCTTTGAAGAGAGAAATAGTAGAAGAAAATAGGATATGATAAGAGGAATGTGGTGGTGAATATTGGACTCTAAGGGGTGGCATTTTCTGGTTCGAATATGGTGTTAATGTGTACCAAATTTAGCTTTAGTGGGTGTGCTAAATTCTCTCTTTCCAAAACCTTTATTTTCATCTTGGTTATTGCCGAATTTGTACCTTATTTTTCTCTTTGACAAAAGCTAAAAGTTAGATGCACTTATTTTCTTTCTTTCACAACAAAGCCGAATTCTCCTAAGCCTTCTCTATTCTTCTTTTTTCCAACTCCAAACCTGTTCTTTGTGTTAGCCGAATGTGCAATCACCATTTGTTGAGCCATAGCTGAATATTTATTTGGAACCCCCTTATCACTTCTTTTCCTCTTTTGTTCTATTCAAAGCCGAAAGTGGGAGATATAACTCTATTTTTTGGTTGTGGCCGAACCTAGGAGGGTGATTCGGGTAGTTGATCATTAGGGGTAAGCAACGTATAGTGGTGAGTGTTCTTTCATTATTAATCGGTTTCCCTTCTCTTTCCTTTAGTGTGCCGAAACCAAATGTTTGACCTTGGTTTTAGGGATGGCCGAAAGTGTGTATGGCCATAGTGATGTGTTCTTTTTGTGTGTAGCCAACGCTAAGGAGCAGTAAGGACTCCTTCAGGATTCGATTCTTTCGAGGTAAGCCAAGGTGGTATTCAGCCATAGGCCACTTTTCATGAGTTTAAGGCTGTAGCTGATTCTAACATGTGATTTAGTAGGGATTTCGACATCACTTGGAGCAAGGACTTACTTTGGGATTTAGTAGCAAGGTAAGGAAGTGTGACTTTTGGCCTAAGGCCATATTTTAGTTTTAGTGTTGACCGATTCTGACTGTAACCTTTAGGGGTAGTTGACAGTGGTATACAAGGATTTCGGGAGTTCAAATCGCAAGGTAAGCACTTATGTACAATCGGCCAAGGCCATATTTGGTGTTTTAAGATCTATTCCTTATTTGTTCAAAAGTTGGAACTAACCAAGTTAAGTGATTTAGCATTGGCCGATTGGAGGGTAGAAAGATCACAGATTTTCAGGATTTGATTAATACTCAAATCGGCAAGCAAGGTAAGATTTCGATTACGTTTCCTTCGGGATTTGGTTATATGTCCGAATAGGTTTTTGCTAATATGTCTAACAGTGACCAAATATAGGAACTAAGATCTAAAGCGTTAGATCGGGATTTTCAGGATTTTAATAAAGCGCTAAGTAAATCAGGTGTGTACTCCACACTAAATTTTGATAGACTTACGGCTCTAATTTATTATATGTGTTAATATGAAAGTGTAAGAACATGGCTAAGGTACCATGTAATGGTACAAAGTACTTAGGTACGTTTTCCTACTCCTACTATGAGTATATAGTGATAAATATCTGTTATGGCACATAAGTGCAACTATAAGATTGTGAATAAAGCATAAGGCATAATATTTGCATGTTTTGTATGACATGGGGCATATGGGTGATATGTAAAGGGGAAGTGAATTGGTGGTTTTATACCCCAATATCCGAATGTGGTGACTTATGTCACAATATCTGAATATGGTGACTTATGTCACAATATCTGAATGTTGTGACTTATGTCACAATATTTGAATGTGGTGACTTATGTCACAAATACTCATCTGCTGGCTATGCCACGAATTTTATAAGGGCGATGAGCACGTCGACTGCCTTCGATGGTGTGTAGCGGATGGAGGGTTGACTTAGTAGTCCCCACGGTGTGATGGTTGGTATGAGTGATGTGTAGCAGATGGTTATCTAGGCTTGGGATCGGGTTTGCATCATGATTTATATATGTATATCATGCATGATTTGACATGCTTGAATTAATTGAGTTTTGTGCTGGTTGTACACATTGAGTCTGTTTGACTCACCCCTTGTGGGATTATTTTTCAGGTGACACTCAAGAATGGACCGGGTGGCGGGAGCTCAAGTGGTGGCCATGCACAACTCGGACTTATTATTTTATTTTGGGCTTTTCCTTTCTTTTTAGTATTTTGGATTTAATTTGGGTTTTATTTGATGTAATAAGGCCATAAGTATTAAATTGTTTATGCATGCTTTAAATTACTTAGTATGATACGATTATTATCGAATTAAAGTTAAAGTCCATTTTTCTTAAGTATAAATATTAAATGTTTTGACACCTAATCAACACAGAATTTAATTTTGAACCCAACCCAAATCAACTGTTTTCAAAAACACGGAAAGTTTTAGCAAAGTTCAAATCAGAATCGAATGGTTTTTCCTAGAAGCATGCCAGATCCGGTCAGGGCTTGTGGGCCGAGTTTGTGGTGTTTCAGGTATAGAGGTTTGACTATTACAAAAGAAAATGAACCAAATTGGATTGAGTGTTTTGGCAAAACAAAATAAAGGAGAAAAGAACAAAAGGCTATAGTGATTTGGCCAAAATAAAAGAAAAGAAGTTGGAAAAAGAAAATGCCAAAATGTGAAGAAGAAACAAAACTTTTCATGCACAATATTTGCAAAATGCAATAGGAATTTCAGTTCTCCCTATTCCCCTAACCAAAACCGTTATCACTTTTGCCAAAAGGATGAATGTTGACCAAAATAATCTTTCCAAAACATCCTCCACATAATAAGCCCACATGTTCCCTTCTCTTACATTTTTCTTTTGATTCTTTCCTTCATTATCTCTTGTTTTCTTCCATACCATATTTTCTTATTCTTCTTTCCATAAATAAAAAGTCTTCCTTACCTTAATTGGGACCATGACCGACACTTGGAAGAGAAGTACAAAAATTAATCAAAATTTTTGCACTACGTGGGATTTGAACTCCTCCCCAAAAGCCCTTCATGTGACGCCACAACCTCCTTACCATATGCTCACTTATGCTAGCAAAATACACATTTATTTCCTCAAGCATTGATGTCACTTACCTATCTCTCTTTAAAGTGCTTAAACATAAAAATTTTGCTAAGGCCCAATTCAACCCCGAGCCTTCTTAAGACCCCTAAACATACACAATTAACATTTTTAACTAGCCTATCGCATGATATTCTTCAAAACATAAAATTCTGAAATTTTAGGATGTTACAATTCTACCCCCACAAAGAAAATTTCGGCCTCAAAATTTACTTGATTAAAAGAGATGGGGATACTGTTGTCGAATCGTGTCCTTTGGCTCCCATGTAGCTTCTTCTGACCCGTGATTATGCCATAAAACTTTGACTAACAGAATTGACTTCCTTCTTAGCACCTTAATATCACGATCTAAAATCTGTACTGGCTCTTCATCAAAAGACAAGTTAGGCCTTAACTCAACTTCCTCCACTGGTACGATATGAGATGGATCGAAGTGATAACGCCTTAACATTGAGACATGAAATACGCTATGAATCTGACTTAACTCCGGAGGTAACTCCAGCTGATAAGCCACTGGCCCAACACGCTTCAGCACATGGTATGGTCTGATGAACCTAAGGCTTAACTTGCCTTTTTGTCCAAATCTTAAGACATTCTTCCAATGTGAGACCTTCAAAAAGACCTGATCATCCACCTCAAATTCTATATCCTTACGCTTCAGATCCGTGTATGATTTCGGTCTGTCCGAATCTTCTTTCAACTGTGCCCAAATTACCTTAACTTTTTCCTCCGTCTACGAGATCAACTCAAGACCCAACAACTGTCACTCTCCCAGCTCAGTCCAACAAGTAGGAGTACGACACCTACGACCATACAACGCCTCGTAGGGTGCCATCTGGATGCTGGATTGATAGATGTTGTTGTATGCAAACTCTATCAATGGTAGAAAATCTTCCCAACTACCCCTAAAGTCAATCACACAACCTCTTAACATGTCTTCTAAAATCTGGATTACTCTCTCCGATTGACCATCAGTCTGCAGATGAAACGCCGTGCTGAAATTTAGTCTTGTACCCAAAGCTTCATTTAGAGCCTTCAGAACCGTGATGTGAACCTAGGATCCCTATCTGATACGACAGACATCGGTACCCCATGCAACCTCACGATCTCTGCTACAAATAACTTGGCCAACTTTTTGCAACGAATAATCCATACAAATAGGTAGGAAATGAGCAGTCTTCTTTAACCGATCCACTATCACCCATACAGAATGTTTCTTAGTAGGCGTTAAGGGTAACCCACTAACAAAGTCCATCGTTATCCTTTCCCATTTCCATAGTGGGATTTTCACCGGTTGTTGCAACCCTGACGGCAGTTGATGTTTCACCTTCACCTGCTGACATGTCAAGCACTTACTCACGAAGTCGGTAACCTCTCGTTTCAACCCTGGCCACCAATACTGCTCACGGAGGTCTCGGTACATCTTATTTCCCCTGGGTGTATAGCATATGAGCTACTATGCACCTCATGCAGAATCATTTGTAACACCCCAAAACCAGCCTAAAACACCACGGCCGAATTCGGAATGCTACTAGGAAAAATGTTTGAAAAGAAGTTGATTTAAGGGTGTAAACACGGTTTGAGTGTAAAGTATTTTCCTTATTTTATAAAAGATAACGGGTTCACAACATGTTCGCCATTTTGAAAGTAGGTTGCCGAGAGTAATGAAAACTTTGAAGGTCGTCTGTAGTTTAAAACATTGTACGTTTGGTAATTCAAGAGAAATTGAGTGTTAAGAGTGTCCGGGTTCAAAACTTAAACTTAAGTCTTTAAGTTGTAAATTGTTTCCAAAACCGTTTCAAATTATTAGCCGATAGTCAATCTAACTCAATATAGTAAAAATCCCCAAATATTTAAAATGGCCTTATTACAAGAAAGAAAAATTAACCCAAAAGTAATTAAGAATCCAAGTGCATAGAGAATTAAACAACTTCTGCATGGCCACCTTGAATCTACTCCAGCCCGGTCCATGTATCACGTATCACCTGCATTGTTTAAGAAAATAGGGTGAGTCGAATAGACTCAGTGTGCAATTATTCCACATGTTTCCCAAATGGGCTTGGCCCAAAACCACACAATCCACATGCCACACATGATGATGCAAAATGTTACCCATCCCAACCTAATATCAATCCGCTACACACCCTCGTATCCCGCCATCACACACCGGATATTACTAAATCGACCCTCCATCCGCTACATGAAACACCCCAAACCCGACCCACGAGCCTTGACTAGATCTGGTATATTCCTTGAGTAAATTAGTTCAATTCTTGTTTGCTACTTTGGTAAAATTTGTGTGTTTTTGAAGAACACTTGATTTGGTGTTGGGTTCAAACTGAAAACGGTGTTGTTTATGTGTCAAAACATTTAAATATTTGTTTACATTTTTAAGAAAAATTATTTAGTCTCAATTTAATAATAACCTTATCATAATAAACTAATTTTAAATGCTTACTTAAAACAGCTTAATAATAATGGCCATAATTACATCAAAGCAAAACCCCAAAATAAATCAAATACTTAAATAAAAAACAATGAAAATAGAATAACTCGAAATGAGCATGACCACCACGAAGCTCCTACCGAATTCGGTCCATTCTTGAGTGTCACCTAAAAGATATCCCACAACGGGTGAGTCAAGCGGACTCGACAGATAACCACCAACACAAAGTCCCAACGATTTAGGCATATCAGGTTCATACATATATATATATATATATATAGCAATTATAGATAATGGTGCGAGTCCAAACCCAAACCTAGATAACCATCCGCTACACATCACCCGTACCAACCATCACACCGTGGGGACTACTAAGCCAACCCTCCATCCGCTACACATCATCGAAGGCGATCACTCGCAGACGACTTGCACATCGCCTTATAAATTGTGGCATAGCCACGGATAATTGTGACAAAGTCACCAGATGATAATATGTGACATAAGTCACCACATTCAGATTATGTGACATGAGTCACCGATATTGTGGTATAAACCACCGATCGCCCCTTTCATAATCACCCATATGCCCCATGTCATACAAATCATGCAAGTAACATGCTATATGTCTTATCCCGCATTCATATCAATATTCACATATGTGCCATATTCCAAATGTTCACAACATTGGTTAACATAATGTTAAGGTTACGTACCTGAGTACTCTGTACCATTATATGGTACCTTTAGCCACTTTTTCCAGATTTTCATTAACATATACAGAATATTAGTACCATAAATCTATTGAGAATAGTGTAGGGCTACACACCGTTTATATAACGAGTTCATGAAATCCCAAAATTTCGATCTAAAACTCTAGATCCTTAGTTCCTACATTCTACCAACACTTAGCATTTAGCAAGAAGCCATTCGGCTAAATAATCAAATCCCGAAGGATTATCACAACTTAAATCCTTACCTTGCTGCCGATTTGATAACTAATCAAATCCCGAAACTTTGTAGTGTTCCCCCTGGCAATTGGCTAACACTAGATCACCTAACTGGTTAGTTTTGGCTTTTGGACAATTAAGAAACATATCTGAATCACTAATCATGACCTTGGCCAAATATCATATTTACTTACCTTGTGAATCTTAAATCCCGAAAAGTGCTACTTGGTTGTGGTATCTGTCGAAATCACTATGGGCATATGTTAGATCCAATTCTAACATTTATTCACAATAAAATGGCCTTCGGCCTAAGATCGTATTTGCTTACCTTAGATTAGAAATCCCAAAATGGTCACTTGCTCCTGAAGTTGTCAAATCCCTTGATGATTCGAATCCCGAAAGAATCCTTAATGCTTCCTTCCCTCGGCTACACACAAAAGAACACATTACTATGGCCTTAAAGAACACTCGGCCAACCTTAGACCAAGGTTTAAACACTTGATTCCAGCACACCCATGAAGAAAGGAACCCATAACCGATGGCTAGGAGAGAAATACTTAACACTATGCTGCTTACCAATAATGACCAACATCCTAAAAGATCTCCTGCGTTAGGTTGTACCTCCCCCATACAATCGGCCTTAACACATTTTAAAGAATCAAAGGGTCATTCGGCCATGACATAAATCCCAAACGAAGAGGAGTTGCCACAACCTTACCTTAATAATAGGTCCCTTCAGCTTTAACAAAGAATCGGCCCACACTAAGATTGAGATTCGGCTTCAAGGTAGAGATGGTGTTTCGGCACTTTAATGGGAAGAGACAAAGAGTAAAGAATGATGCTAGAAGGTTTGGCTATGGCCCTCAAATAAAGGTGAAATATCCGGCTATCAAAAGAACAAGTATGGAGTCAAAGTTGTAAGAAAGAAAAGAAGAATGGAAGAGACTTAGGAGAATTCGACAATGGCCTAACATGCACAAAGTGCTCAAATGTTCACTTCAATATTTGGTTTCTGCTTCCAAGAAAAGAGAGAAAAAGAGAGGAATTTCCTTGACTAACAATTTCGGCAAGCAGCACTAAAGATGAAAGAAAATAATTTTGGCACTTATCCCCTCTACATGACCGAATTTTTCCAACCAAAGAGTCCCTTGGCCGGCCACTTCTCATCCCCCTCTCCAATCCCAAAGTTTTCTCCTATTTTCCCTCTCTGCCTCTCATTCAAAAAGTTTGAATGAGTCCAACCTTCATCCATTCATCCCAACTAAATTTTTAAAAGAAAAACCAGGCTTATCCTCATCTTTTTGAAGTCCAATTGCCGCCCAACTCCTTTCCTCCTTGACGCAAAAATAAAAGCTCCCGTGTGCTCCCTCTGCAACTCGAACCTCCTCCCTCCTGAACCTCCCTTTGACGTAAACTCCACAGCACCCTAGGTGGCGTCCCTTGCCACTTTACCAAGGCTTAACTTATGTCTAAATTCTCTCACAATTTCTCTTAAGGCCTTATTTGCCTAGCTCCTCCTTTAAGGCTTAAAATACAATATTTCTAAGGCATTCATCTATACTCTAAAGTTCTCAAATTTCATAAAACAAATTCACCACACACATAGGCATGTTACTTCATACAATTAAGCAATAATACACAAGCCCTAATTCCCCGATATTACAGTTCTACCCTCCTTAAAATAATTTCGACCTCGAAATTACCTGGCTAGAATAGGTGAGGGTATTGCCATCACATTGCTTCTTTCGGCTCCTAAGATGCTTCACCGATCTATGATTACGCCATAACACTTTGACCAGAGGAATCGACTTTCTCCGAAGCACCTTCACATCTCGTTCCAGAATCTGGATCGGTTCTTCCTCATAGGACAGATCTGGCCTTAGCTCCACCTCTTCAACCGGTACTATAAGAGATGGATCCGATCGGTAGCGACGTAGCATCAAAACATGGAACACGTCGTGCAACTGCTTCAACTCTGGTGGCAACTCTAACTGGTATGCCACTGGTCCAACTCGCTTTAATACTCGATAAGGTCCTATAAACCTTGGGCTTAACTTCCCTTTGTGACCAAATCTCATTACCTTTTTCCAAGGCGAAACTTTAAGAAACACTTGATCTCCCACGGCAAATTCTATTTCCTTCCGTTTAAGATCTGCGTATGACTTTTGCCGGTCAGATGCCTCCTTTAACCATGCTCGAATCACCTTAACCTTTTCTTTCGATTCTGCCACAATTTTCGGACCCAAAATTTGACGTTCTCCCAATTCTGTCCAACATGTAGGAGTGCAACACTTTCGTCCATATAGCGCTTCGTACGGTGCCATCCGAATACTGGCCTGATAGCTGTTGTTATAAGCAAATTCCGCTAAAGGCAAATATTCTTCCCAACTTCCTCTGAAGTCTATCACACGGCCCCTCAACATATCCTCTAACACTTGATCACTCGTTCAGATTGACCGTCCGATCATGGATGAAATGCAGATCAAGTCTAATCTGGTGCCCAAAGCTTGATGTAGCGCTTTTCAGAACCGAGACGTAAACCTCGGATCCCTATCTGAGATAATCGACACTGGCACTCCGTGTAGCCTTACAATCTCGGCTACATACAACTTTGCTAATTTTTGTAGAGAATAGTCAACCCGCACCGGTATGAAATGTGCAGACTTGGTCAACCGGTCCACGATCACCCATACCGAGTCCTTCCTAGTAGGCGAAGCCCACTAACAAAGTCCACGATGATTCTCTCCTACTTCCACTACGGAATCTTTATCGATTAAAGCAATCCTGACGGGACTTGGTGTTCAGCCTTAACTTGCGGACATGTTAAGCACTTCCCTACAAATTCGGTAACTTCCCGCTTAAGACCAAGCCACCAAAACTGTTCCCTTAGATCTCTATGCAACTTACTACCTCCAGGATGCATAGCATAAGGACTACTATGCGGTTCCTGAAGAATTCTCCACCTTAACTCCTCGTTCTTCGGCATACAGACCTTACCCGTGAAACACAATACTCCCTCGTCATTAATGCCATAATCTTCAAACTCCCCATTCTGCACTTGCCGTAGCTTAGCCCTTAAATCATCATCAGCCAACTTTCCCTCTTTCACCTCATTTAGCCATGACGGCTTGACCTGCAACTCTGCCAGCAAACTTCCATCATCATAGAGGCTTAAATGTGCGAACATTGCCCTTAACTCCGCCACTACTTTCCGACTTAGGGCATCTGCCACCACATTGGCCTTGCCCGAGTGATACTCTATGGAACAATCATAGTCTTTCAATAGTTCCACCCACCTTCACTGTCTCAGGTTCAACTCTTTCTGAGTCAGCAGATACTTAAAGCTTTTGTGGTCTGTGTAAATCACTGACTTTTCTTCATATAAATAGTGCCTCCATACCTTAAGAGCAAAGACCACTGCCGCCAATTCCAAATCATGCGTCGGGTAGTTAACCTCGTGTGGCCTTAATTGTCGAGACGCATAAGTAACTACCTTCCCGTCTTGCATAAGGACACCTTCCAATCCTGAATGGAAGCATCATAATATACCACAAAATCCTCCCCTGCCTCAGGCTGAATTAAAACTAGAGCTTTAGTCAAGACTCTCTTAAGCCTCCCAAAGCTCTCCTGTTGCTTATCAGTCTATACGAAAGGTACCTCCTTCCTTAGTAACTTTGTCAAAGGTGCTGCGATCGACGAGAACCCTTCTACGAACCTTCTGTAATAGCCTGCCAATCCCAAGAAACTACGAACTTCCTCCACAGACTTAGGGGGTTTCCAATCCAACACTGCCTCTATCTTTCGAGGATCCACCTTTATCCCTTTTGCAGACACCACATGTCCTAAGAATGTAACTTCCTTCAGCCAAAATTCGCACATGCTGAACTTGGCATATATATTTTCCTCCCTTAACACTTGCAACACAACTCAGAGGTGCTCATCATGTTCTTCTTCAGACTTCGAATACACTAAAATATCGTTTATGAACACAATAATGAACCGGTCCAGATAGGGTTGGAAAACTGGGTTCATCATGTCCATGAACGCGGCTGGGGCGTTTGTCAATCCGAACAGCATTACCAAGAACTCATAATGCCCGTACCTTGTCCAGAAAGCTATCTTATGGATATCAGCCTCCTTCACCTTAAGCTGATGATATCCTGACCTTAGATCTATCTTTGAGAATACCGCGGTCCCCTTAAGTTGATAGAACAAGTCGTCTATTCTTAGCAAAGGGTACTTGTTCTTGATGGTCAGTTTATTCAACTGACGATAATCTATGCACATGCACATAGTTCCATCCTTCTTCTTTACAAATAAGACCAATGCTCCCCATGGAGACACACTGGGTCGAATAAACCCACAGTCTAACAACTCTTGAATCTGAGCCTTGAGCTCAACCAACTTCTTTGGTGTCATTCTGTACGGGGCAATTGACACAGGAGCTGTACCCGGCAGTAAGTCAATTCTGAACTCTACTTCCTTACCCGGGGTATTCCAGATAACTCCTCCAAAAAAACATCCACAAATTCTCTTACTGTTCTAACCCCACTAACTCCCCCTTCTTTTACATCCAACGCACTAACAAAGATCAAAAATGCCTCGCACCCTTTCCGAACCATCTTATTAGCCTTTAAAGTAGAAACTACGTTAGACAAGTAGTTTTTTCTTTCCCCTATCATAACTACCGCCTTATCCTCTAGTGTCCTTAACTCCATTCGCTTACCTGCGCAATCCAATACAGCCCGATGTTCCACTAGCCAGTCTATGCCAATGATGAGATCAAATTCTCCGAAGGGTAGTTCCATCAAGTCGACAGGAAATACCACTCCCTGAAGCTCTAGAGGTACACTCCGAAATATCTTATTCACCACTACAATTTGACCTGATGGGCTTACTACAGTCATCTCCCTATTAGATAGTTCAGAGGCTATGCCTAGTGTTTCAACTACTCTACATGCAGCATAAGAGTGGGTAGAGCCAACATTAATTAGAGCAAAATAAGGTTTGTCAGCTATAAGGAACTTATCGGTTATGACGTTCGGTGTGTCTCCATCTTCCCTCCGACGAACCGCATATACCGACCCAATTTGTCTCGCCTCAGATACCAACACCGCCGCCTTGTTCCCGTCCTCTACTGTAACCATTACCTCTCGCCAGAACCACGACCCACGGTGGTCGCTATCCGCTTCTTTCACTCGATTAGGACCCTAACTTCTTGGTCGGCCCCTTCATTCTCATAGGATGCTCCTTAATCATGTGGTCCTTGGACCCACACTTAAAACATCCTCCTGTCTTCTTCCAACACTCTCCTAGATGCATCTTCCCACACTGGTCACAAGTACGATACTGTCCTCCCGTAGCAGCTTGCCGACCTCACAACCAACCAACTCTAGGCCTCTTTTGCACATTCCCATATGACCCTGATGGTCCAAAACCTCTCTTTTACCTATTCCGATCCGTATTCTACCTCACCGAGTCCTTAATCCCTTCGGCTACCTTAGCCTTCTCCACCAATACAACAAATTCTCGCTCCTGCTGTGGAGCTATCAACAACCTCAGGTCATCCCTCAATCCATCCTCAAACCAGACACACCGTTCATGCTCCGTTGACACAATTCCTTGAGCATATCGGCTCAACCTTAAAAATTCTGCCTCGTATTCTGCTATAGACTTATTTCCCTGAACCAACCTCAAAAATGCCTTCCTCTGCGCATCTACATAACTAGTTCCAATGTACTTCTTCTGATATGCCACCTTAAAGTATTCCCAAGTAAGATCATCTGTGGCAGCACCATCCCGAACTGTGAGCCACAATTGATATGACTCATCACGGAGTAGCGACACTACCCCTTTCAGTTTCTCCTCGACAGTCAGGTCCAAGTCATCCATAATTCGTTCCGTCGCCTCTAACCAATACTCAACCGTATTGGGTGCCACACCAAATATGCCACAAAAAAATTCAGCTCCATTAGCTCGAAGTCGCTCAGGTACCGACTTCCGAGCTCCCATGCCTCCACCTGCTCCAGCCACCCTTTCCAAAACTCGCAGCATCACCTGTGATACTGCATTTTCCCCCGTCTGATCCTGATATTCCACATCAGTGGTTGGCGGTGGTGGCATTTCATTTTCGGACCCTTGTCCTGACCTAACGGGCTCCGACACGGTCATTCGACCTCTACCACGGCCTCGCACGTTACGACCACGCCCTTAGAGTTCATACTTCCAAATCGCGTTTATCTGATTAAAGAATTTTATGAATTAGTTTTGTTCCACTGATTTATCACGAACAGTCTTATGTTCAATAGCTCTAAGGAGTAGTTCTTTCAAATTCATAGACATACATTCCTTCAATCACATTCATGAACTTGCATTCATTACAGAAAAATATTGTAGTTGTCATTGTTTATTGTTTTCCACTACCCAGGGGTATTTTCATAATTTTATCCTATAGGGGTATTTTGAGAAATTTCTCAAATTAGGGTATTTTGAAAATCTCACAAAGTAGAAATTTTGGCATCTTTACAAAATTGTAATACTTGGTAAGTAAATTCAGGGGTAATACGGTAATTTTATAAACTGAGGGTATTTTTGTAATTTTTCAAACCAGGGGCATTTCGATAATTTTTTGCAAAAATATGGTTCCTGGTGATTTTCCAAAATAAGGGTATTTTAGGAAAAAAAATTTATTTTGGGGGTACTTCGGTAACATTCCACACTGAGGGTATTTTGGTCATTTGTACAGGTTAGGAGTAATTTGGTCAATTTACAAATTAGGGGCATTTTGGTCATTTTTAAATCAAGGGCACTTGGAATTTTAAAATCATGGTTTGAATTTTGAGTTTCTCAAAACAAGGTGACGGTCCCTTTTAGGTTTTAATTATTGGGTTTAGCCTGTGGCTGAGTCCTCTTGGTTAGGGTGAACCGTCACTACGCACCAGGTAGGATTCGAGCGGAGAGGAGGTGAGTCACTAGGACTGCTTAAATACCAAGCCCCCCTAAATCCAATCCTAGACATGCACACAACGGTTGCCACACCTTTAACCCGACGACTCAGACACAGGTTTGTTTGGTTAGACTTTAAGTTTTATGTATCTTGGTGTTGAAGTAGGTTAACCCAAGGGTTTATTTCCTAATTTACTAATCTACGTCCCTATAATTTCCCACATACAAATCACAAAAGGGTTAGGAGTACTTACCTGGTGGACTTCGGGCCAGAGACTCAGGTGCCATGCAAGAAAACCTGCTCATTTCTTAGATAAAATCCCATTTCAAAAGAAAGAAAATGTTTTGGGCCTTAAAAGCCCTCAAGGTCGAGTTTTAAATCGGGCTCTGATACCAAACTAAAATACCCCAAACTCAGCCCACGAGCCTTAACCGGATCTGGTATGTTCCTTGAGTAAATCAATTCAATTCTTGTTTGCTACTTTGGTAAAATTTGTGTGTTTTTGAAGAACACTTGATTTGGTGTTGGGTTCAAAATGAAAACGGTGTTGTTTATGTGTCAAAACATTTAAATATTTGCTTACATTTTTAAGAAAAAATATTTAGTCTCAATTTAATAATAACCTTATCATAATAAACCAATTTTAAACGCTTACTTAAAATAGTTAATAATAATGGCCATAATTACATCAAAGGAAAACCCCAAAATAAATTTGAAATACTTAAATAAATAAAAAAACAATGAAAATAGAATAACTTTGAGCTGAGCATGGCCACCACTGAGCTCTTGCCGACCCGGTCCATTACTGAGTGTCACCTGAAAAGATATCCCACAACAGGGTGAGTCAAACGGACTCAGTGTATAACCACCAACATAAAGTCCCAGCTATTTAGGCATATCAGTTCATACATATATATATATATAGCAATTATAGATAATGGTGCAATCCCGAACCCAAACCTAGATAACCATCTGCTACACATCACCCATACCAACCATCACACTGTGGGGACTACTAAGTCGACCCTCCATCCGCTACACATCATCGAAGGCAGTCACTGCAGATGATTTGCACATCGCCCTTATAAATTCGTGGCATAGCCACCAGATGATAATATGTGGCATAAGTCACCACATTCAGATTATGTGATATGAGCCACCAGATATTGTGGTATAAACCACCAGATCACTTCCCCTTTTCATAATCACCCATATGCCCCATGTCATACAAATCATGAAAGTAACATGCTATATGTCTTATCCCGCATTCATATCAATATTCACATATGTGCCATATTCCAAATGTTCACAACATTGGTTAACATAATGTTAAGGTTACGTGCACAGAGTACTGCACCAATATAAGGTACCTTTAGCCACTTTTTCCAGATTTTCATTAACATATACAGAATATTAGTACCATAAATCTATTGAGAATAGTGTAGGGCTACACACCTGGTTTACTTAACCAGTTCACTGAAATCACAAAAATCCCGATTAAAACTCTAGGTCCTTAGTTCCTACATTCGGCCAACACTTAGCATTTAGTAAGAAGCCATTCGGCTAAATAATCAAATCCCAAAGGATTATCACAACTTAAATCCTTACCTTGCTACTGATTTGATTACTAATCAAATCCCGAAACTTCATAGTGTTCCCTCTAGCAATCGGCTAACACTAGATCACCTAACTGGTTAGTTTCGGCTTTTGAACAATTAAGAAACATATCCGAATCAATAATCATGACCTTGGCCGAATATTATATTTACTTACCTTGTGGATCTTAAATCCCGAAAAGTGCTACTTGGTTGTGGTATCTGTCGAAATCACTATAGGCATATGTTAGATCCAATTCTAACATTTATTCACAATAAAATGGCCTTCTGCCTAAGATCTTATTTGCTTACCTTAGATTAGAAATCCCAAAATGATCACTTGCTCCTGAAGTTGTCAAAATCCCTCGATGATTCGAATCCCAAAAGAATCCTTAATGCTTCTTTCCCTTGGCTACACACAAAAGAACACATTACTATGGCCTTAAAGAACATTCAATCAACCTTAGACCAGGGTTTAAACACTTGATTCCAGCACACCCATGAAGAAAGGAACCCATAACCGATAGCTAGGAGAGAAATACTTACCACTATGCTGCTTACCAATAATGACCAACTTCCCAAAAGATCTCCTGCGTTAGGCTGTACCTCCCCCTACAATCGGCCTTAACACATTTTAAAGAATCAAAGGTCCATTCGGCCATGACATAAATCCCAAACGAAGAGGAGTTCCCGCAACCTTACCTTAATAATAGGTCCCTTCCGCTTTAACAAAGAATCGGCCCACACTAAGATTGAGATTCGGCTTCAAGGTAGAGATGCGACACTTTAATGGTGAAGAGACAAAGAGTAAAGAATGAGGCTATAAGGTTTGGCTATGGCCCTCAAATAAAGGTGAAATATCCGGCTATCAAAAGAACAAGTATGGAGTCAAAGTTGTAAGAAAGAAAAGAAGAATGGAAGAGACTTAGGAGAATTTGAAAATGCACAAGGTGCTCAAATGGTCACTTCAATATTCGGTTTCTGCTTCCAAGAAAAGAGAGAAAAAGAGAGGAATTTCCTTGACTAACAATTTCGGCAAGCATCACTAAAGATGAAAGAAAATAATTTTGGCACTTATCCCCTCTACATAACCAAATTTTGCCAACCAAAGAGTCCCTTGGCCGGCCACTTCTCATCCCCCTCTCCAATCCCAAAGTTTTCTCCTATTTTCCCTCTATACCTCTCATTCAAAAAGTTTGAATGAGTCCAACCTTCATCCATTCATCGCAGCCAAATTTTTAAAAGAAAAAACAGGCTTATCCTCATCTTTTTGAAGTCCAATTGCCACCCAACTCCTCTCCTCCTTGATGCAAACATAAAAGCTCCCGTGTGCTCCCTCTGCAACTCGAACCTCCTCCCTCCTGAAGCTCCTTTTGACGCAAACTCCACAACACCCTAGGTGGCATCCATTGCCACTTTACAAAGGCTTAACTTGTGTCTAAATTCCCTCACAATTTCTCTTAAGGCCTTATTTGCCTAGCTCCCCCTTTAAGGCTTAAAATACAATATTTCTAAGGCATTCATCTACACTCTAAAGTTCTCAAATTTCATAAAACATATTCACCACACACATAGGCATGCTACTTCATACAATTAAGAAATAATGCACAAGCCCTAATTCCCGAATATTACACTACACACCTCTTTGGCAGTCAAGCTACTCAAAGTCAATATAACGTAGCCTAGCCACCGATCACCATGTGACTAAATTTAACGTGGCCTAGCCACTGATCACCATGTAAACAAATCTCGATATCCACGATGTGACCCATGGTCATCATCAAACCACGATGAAGCACGAAGCTAACATCATCCCATGATGTGTTATATAGCCGACATCGAGCCATGATATGGCATATAGCTGACATCGAGCCATGATATGGCACATAGCCAATCATCACCACATACATAAATGTACACCCTGTCCTCCATTATATCTCGATCCCATGCATATGCAACATGTTATAATGATATGTTAGAATAATGCATGGACATATTAGGTAGGCATACGGCATGATCACAAGTATCCACAGTAATCAACCACAACTACACTTTAGATAGGGTACTAACCTGGTTACCAAAATACCCAATTAAGGGTAACAAATCCACCACAACCATTGTACTGGTTATCACACACATAGCACATATAATTAATTGACTAATCGGGAAACATCAAATTAACCACACATCTGATAACCCGAAGCACTAGACTCTCAATTTCCCTAATGTCCTCACTCGAAGAGACTACAGCAATATGCTTGTCTCTTTCGATGCTAGCCTACACCCTGGTGGCCAATCCCAAACCGCAGAAATTGAATATTTCTTGAACTTAGGGGTAGGGATAACCCCTTTCTCTCATTATCTGGTACTTGCATCCATTGAATGGCACTTAATCAAGAGACTCAGTTAAACATTAAATCAAATCTAAACGAGACCAAACCTACACTAATCGAATACTCTTACCAAAATAGATTCGAATTTCTAAGGCTCCTCTTCAACCTCTGTCGAAACTCCCCCTACATTAATCTAGCTAGAATCGACTAAACTGTATAAAGCCAAAAGAAGTGGCCTTTGGCCAAACCAAAAGTACACCCCCTTACCTTGCTTGATCAAATCCCAAAAGCTCTTAGATACCCCCAACGTCGGCTTCCAAAAATGGACACAAGGTCACCACCTTGAATAGATTTGGCCACACCTATACAAAGTTAGGCATCTAACTTTCGCAACCAAATGAAAGAGAAGCAAAATAACAAGAAGAGAACCCTTACCAACAATTAGATCCAATAGGAACATAGACTGATAGATTTGGCCTACAGATCAATCTTGAAAAACAAAATGGAATGGAAGAAGAGAAGAAAAGAATATAACCGCAATGAGAAAAGAAAATATGAATGAGAGATTCGGCCAAGACTCAAATAAATAGAAGGGTTATTCGGCTTCCAGCAAATGAAAATAAAAGAGAGGGTTGGGGTTTATGGGTGTTTCGGCTATGGTGGAAGTAAAGAGAAAGGTTCGGCTTAAGTGAGGGAGTGAACAATTCCAAGAGAAAAAAAAAAACAAAAAGATGAATGCCCCAAATAGAAATCTCACTTTTAGTTTTGGCCTCTAAGAGACAGAGAGAAAAGAAACACACAATTACTAGCTTTTGGTACACCACTTTCAGCAAAGAACTAAAAGAAAAGAAAAGAAAACTGAAAGTAAAATGACCCCCTAAATAGCTGAAGCACATTCGGCACCTATCCCTCCTCCATATGATCGAAAATGTCACCTCCCTTAGCATCCAATATTCGGTCAATTCCTCCTCTCTCCCAAATCCCTTCCTTTCCTCTTATTTTTCCTCTTCACCTCTCATTCAAATGAATTTGACTGTTTCAAACCTCTCCAAAATCTCTCCACCATTCATTCAAACCTCTTGACCAAGTCTTCCTCCCATTCTTCTAGAGTTCAAATGTCGCCCAACTCTCCCACTCCCTTGACGCAAAAAGCAACCCCAAAATGCTTCCTCTGCAGCTCGAACCTTGCCCCTAGCTCCCTGAGGTGTCACTCCCTTATGCACTAAATGGCGCCTCCCTTGCCACTCTACCACCTGATCTCTTGTGTCTTAAACTCAACATAAGAACCCTTAAGGCCTAACTCCCCTAGTCCTCCCTTAAAGGCTCTAAACCAAAAATTTACCTAAGGTCTAAACTTAGCCCCAAGATTTCCCAAAACCCCCAAACACATACAAACAGTATATAGAGCACACTAGCACATACATATAACTTAAGAAGAGATACAAGACCCCTAAACCCCGGATGTTACAGTTCTACCCCCTTAAAAATAATTTTGACCTCAAAATTACCTAATCAAAATAAGTGAGGGTATTGCTGTCGCATCGCTTCTTCCGGTTCCCATGAAGCTTCTTCTGACCCATGGTTACGCCACAACACTTTGACTAGAGGAACTGATTTCTTTTGAAGTGCTTTCACATCTCGCTCCAGAATCTGAATCGATTCTTCTTCGTGAGACAAATCTGGTCTCAACTCAACTTCCTCAACTGGCACTACGTGAGATGGATCCGATCGGTAATGACGTAGCATTGACACGTGGAACACATCATCAATCTTGCTTCAATTCTGACGGCAACTCCAACTGGTAAGCCACTGGCCCCACTCGCTTCAAAACCTTATAAGGCTCTATAAATCTGGGACTCAGCTTACCCTTGCGTCCAAATCTCATCACCTTCTTCCATGGCGAAACTTTCAGGAACACACTATCACCCATGGCAAATTCTATTTCTTTTCGCTTAAGATTCGCATATGACTTCTGTCTGTCAGATGCCTCTTTCAACCGTGCTCGGATTACCTTAACCTTTTCCTCTGATTCTACCACTATCTCGGGACCCAAAACATGGCGTTCACCTAACTCTTTCCAACAGGTAGGAGTGCGGCACTTCCGTCCATACAACGCTTCATACAGTGCCATCTAAATACTTGCTTGATAACTGTTGTTGTATGCAAACTCTGCCAAAGGCAAGAATTCCTCCCAGCTACCCCTGAAGTTGATAACGCAACCCCTCAACATATCCTCTAACACCTTAATTACTCTTTCGGACTGGCCATCTGACTGTGGATGAAATGCCGGGCTAAAGTCAAACCTGGTGCCCAATGCTTGATGCAACACCATCAAAAACCTCGACGTAAATCTAGAATCCCTATCCGATATGATCGACATTAGTACTCCATGCAGTCTCACAATTTCTTCTACATACAGCTTCGCTAGTCTTTGCAGAGAGTAATCAACCCGAACATGTATGAAATGTGCGAACTTTGTCAATCGATCCACAATCACCCATATCGAGTCCTTCTTAGTAGGCGTAAGAGGAAGCCCACTCACGAAATCCACTATGATCCTCTCCCACTTCTATTGCGGAATCTTCATCGGTTGTAGCAACCTGAAGGTACTTGGTGTTCAGCTTTGACCTGCTGACACGTCAAGCACTTCCCCACAAATTCTGTAACTTCTCGCTTCAATCCAGGCCACCAAAACTGTTTCTATAGGTCCTTATACAACTTACTTCCTACAAGATGCATAGCGTAAGGGCTACTATGCGAATCTCGAAGAATCTTCTGCCTCAATTCCCCATCCTCCGGCATACACACCCTACCACGAAACATAGAACCCTATCACTATTCACACTGTAGTCCTCTAACTCCCCACTCTAAACTTGGTGAAAACGAGTACCCAAAATCTCATCCACCAACTATTTTTCTCTTACCTGAATTTACCACGTCGGCTTCACCCGTAGCTCTGCTAACAAACTCCCGTCGTCGTAGAGACTATGATGTCCAAACATAGCCCTCAAATCTGATACTAACTTCTAACTTAATGCATCCGCCACCACATTTACTTTACCCGGGTGGTATTCAATCAAACAGTCGTAATCCTTTAACAGTTCTACCCACCTTCGTTGTTTCAAGTTCAGCTCTTTCTGAGTCAACAGATACTTCAGGCTCTTGTGGTCCGTGTAGATCACCGACTTCTCTCCATATAGATAATGCCTCCACACTTTCAAAGCAAAAACTACTAATGCCAACTCCAGATCGTGCGTCGGATAGTTAACTTCATACGATCTTAGCTGCCGAGACGCATAAGCAACCACCTTCCCTTCTTACATCAGTACACAACCTAACTCCGTGTGAGAAGCATCACAATACACCACAAAATCTTTTCCCGCCACAAGCTGAATCAAAATTGGGGCTTCTGTCAAAACTCTCTTCAGCTTCTCGAAGCTCTCCTGCTATTTATTCGACAATACAAAAGGTACCTCCTTTCTCAATAGCTTAGTCAAAGGTGCCGCTATCGAAGAAAAACCCTCGACAAACCTCTTATAGTACCCTACTAGCCCCAAGAAACTACGAATTTCTACTACCGACTTAGGTGGTTTCCACTCCAGTACTTCCTCAACCTTTCGGGGATCCACCCTTATTCCCTCCGCGGATACCACATGACCCAGAAAAGTGACTTCACTCAACTAGAATTCGCACTTGCTAAACTTGGCGTACAACTTTTTTCCCTTAAAATTTGCAGTACTACCCGAAAATGTGCATCATGCTCTTCCTCTGACTTGGAATACACCGGGATGTCTTCTATGAACACCACGACGGAATTGATCCAAGTAAGGTTGGAAAACTCAATTCATCATATCCATAAACGTAGTCTGTGCGTTAGTCAACCCGAACAGTATTACCAGGAATTTGTAGTGCATGTATCGAGTCCGAAACGCCGACTTATGGATATCAGCCTCCTTCACCTTAAGTTGGTGATACCGACCTCAAATCTATCTTTGAAAAGACCGCAGCTCCTTTGAGCTGGTCAAACAAGTCGTCTATCCTCGGCAGTAGGTACTTGTTCTTGATCGTCAGTTTATTCAACTGGTGGTAAACTATGCACATACACATAGACTCGTCTTTCTTTTTTACGAACAACACTGGTGCTCCCCACGGAGACATACTTGGTCGAATAAACCCGCAATCTAGCAACTCTTGGATTTGGGCTTTCAGCTCAACCAACTCCTTTGGTGCCATCCTATAAGGACCAATGGACACTGGCGCTGTTTCTGCAGTAGGTCAATTCCAAACTCCACCTCCCGATCCGGAGGTAACCCTGGTAGTTCTTTTGGAAAAACATCTACAAACTCCTTTACTGTCCTGACCTCCCCACAGCTGCCTCCTTAGCATCCAAGGCACTAACAAACATTAGAAAAGCCAAGCACCCCTTCTTCACCATCTTCACCGCCTTAAGAGCAGACACTACGTTAGACCGATAGTCTCTCCACTCACCTATCACTAAAAATTCATATTGGGAGTCCTCACTGACATGCGCTTAGCAGCATAGGCCAGATTCGCATAGTACCTTACTAACCAATCCATCCCTAGGATCAGGTCAAATTCCCCCAATGACAGCTCCATCAAGTCAGCTGGGAATACCATCCCCTGAACCTCTAAAGGCACGTCTCTAAAGAGTTTATCTACTACCACAGATTGCCCTAAAGGACTAAATACAGTCATTTTCCTAGGGACAGTCCCAGAGTTCACATTCAAGGTTCCAGACACCATGCTAGTAATGTACGAATGCGTTGACCCAACATCAATTAAAGCAGTAAAGGGTAACCCATAAATAAGGAACGTACCCGTGATAACATCTTATGCGTCCCCCTCCTCACGACGTCTGGTTATATACACTAACCCTGGTTGCCTTGCATCTGAGCTCCCAGTACCTCTTCCCGGTGCTCCACGACCTCAGCCAAAACCATTTCCTCCACGGTTTGGGCTACAACCTCTCGACATCTGTGAACCACCCCTTCTTGGCTACACATACCCCTAACCTACTATCTGATCCCTATCCGCATTCTGAGGAGAATTCTTCACTATGTGAGCCTTGGACCCACACCTGAAACACTCTCTAATCCTTTCCCAGCACTCACCTACATGAGTCCTCCCACACTGAGCACATGGACGAACCTGACTCCCAGCAGCTGGTATAACAACACGAGTAGAATTATCCACCCTAGGCTTTTTCTGGAAACCCCCCAAAGATCCTGATAATCCAAAGTCCCTCTTGTTCCGGCCTCTATCTTTATCTCTATTCTGCTTTTCAGTTCACTTAACTTCCTCGGTGAACCAAGTTTTCTCCACCAAAGTAGCAAAGTCCCTCTCACGCTGAGGCACTATCAACACCCGCAGTTCATCTCGGAGCCCATCCTCAAACCTCACGCAGCCCAGTCCATGTATCACGTATCACCTACATTGTTTAAGAAAATAGGGTGAGTCGAACAGACTCAATGTGCAATTATTCCACATGTTTCCCAAATGGGCTTGGCCCAAAACCACACAATCCACATACCAAGCATGATGATGCAAAATGTTACCCACCCCAACCTAATTTCCATCCGCTACACACCCCCGTATCCTGCCATCACACACCAGAGGATTACTAAATCGACCCTCCATCCGCTACACACCTCTTTGGCAGTCAAGCTGCTCAAAGTCAATATAATGTGGCCTAGCCACCGATTACCATGTGACCAAATATAATGTGGCCTAGCCACCGATCACCATGTGACCAAATCTCGAAATCCATGATGTGACCCATAGTCATCATCAAACCACGATAAAGCACGAAGCTAACATCATCCCACGATGTGGCACATAGTCGACATCGATCCATGATATGGCACATAGCCAATCATCACCACGTACATAAATATACACCCTGTCCTTCATTTAATATATATCCCGATCCCATGCATATGCAACATGTTATAATGATATGATACAATAATACATGGACATATTAGGTAGGCATACGGCATGATCACAAGTATCCACAGTAATCAAGAACAACTACACTTTAGATAGGGTACTAACCTAGTTACCGAAATACCCAATTAAGGGTAACAAATCCACCACAACCACTATACCGGTTATCACACACATAGCACATATAATTAATTGACTAATCAGGGAAACAGCGAATTAACCACACACTTGATAACCCGAAGCACTAGACTCTTGACTTCCCTAACGTCCTCACTCGAAGAGAATACATCAATCTGCTTGTCTCTTTTCGATGCTGGCCCACACCCTGGTGGCCAATCCCGAACCGTAGAAACCAATCGTTTCTTGAACTTAGGGGTAGTGACAACCCCTTTCTCTCCTTGTTTGGTTCTTGCATCCATTGAATGGCACTTAATCAAGAGACCCGGTTAAACATTAAATCAAATCTAAATGAGACCAAACCTACTCTTAATCAAATACTCATACCGAAATAGATTCAAATTCAGAAGGCTCCTCCTCAACCTCTGTCGAAACTCCCCCTACATTAATCTAGTTAGAATCGACTAAACTCTATAAAGCCAAAAGATTTGGCTCTTGGCTGAACCAAAAGTACACCCCCTTACCTTACTTGATCAAATCCCGAAAGCTCTTAGATACCCCCAACATTGACTTCAAAAAATAGACACAAGGTCACCACCTTGAATAGATTCGACCACACCTGTACAAAGTTAGGCATCTAACTTTCGGCAACCAAATGAAAGAGAAGCAAAACGACAAGAAAAGAACCCTTACCAACAATTAGTCCGATAGGAACAGAGTTTGACAAATTTGACCTAGAGATCAATCTTGAAAAACAAAACGGAATGGAAGAAGAGAAGGAAAGAATATAACCGCTAAGAGAAAAGAAAATATGAATGAGAGATTCGGCCAAGACTCAAAGAAATAGAAGGGTTATTCGGCTTCCAGTAAATGAAAATAAAAGAGAGGGTTAGGGTTTATGGGTGTTTCAGCTATGGTGGAAGTAAAGAGAAAGGTTTGGCTTAAGTGAGAGAGTGAACAATTTTAAGAGAGAGAAAAAAAGAAAAAGATGAATGCCCCAAATAGAAATCTCACTTTCGATTTTGGCCTCTAAGAGATAGGGATAAAAGAAACACACAATTACTAGCTTTTGGTACACCACTTTCGGCAAAGAACAAAAAGAAAAGAAAAGAAAACTGAAAGTAAAATGACCCCCTAAATAGATAAAGCACATTCGGCACTTATTCCTCCTTCATATGACCGAAAATGTCACCTCCCCCTAGCATCCAATATTCGGCCAATTCCTCCTCTCTCCCAAATCCCTTCCTTTCCTCCTATTTTTCCTATTCACCTCTCATTCAAACTAATTTGAATGTTTCAAACCTCTCCAAAACCTCTCCACCACTCATTCAAACCTCTTGACCAAGTCTTCCTCCCATCCTTCTAGAGTTCAAATGCCGCCCAACTCTCTCACTCTCTTGATGCAAAAAGCAACCCCAAAATGCTTCCTTTGCAGCTCGAACCTTGCCCCCTAGCTTCCTGAGGCGTCACTCTCTTTTGCACTAAGTGGCGCCTCCCTTGCCACTCTACCACCTAATCTCTTGTGTCTTAAACTCAACATAAGAACCCTTAAGGCCTAACTCCCCTAGCTCTCCCCTAAAGGCTCTAAACCAAAAATTTACCTAAGGTCCAAACTTAGCCCCAAGATTTCCCGAAACCCCCAAACACATACAAACAGCATATAGAGCACACTACCACATACATATAACTTAAGAAGAGATGCAAGACCCCTAAACCCCGGATGTTACATCATTTGTCTCAATTTTAAATCCCTGGGCATACAAACTCTTCTATGGAAACACAACACTCCATCACTAATCAATCCAAAATCCCCTATCTCCCCACATTTCACTTGCTGAAATCGAGAACCCAACACTTCATCTATCAACTGCTTTTCCTTAATCTGACTTACCCATGCAGGGTTCACCTGAAGTTCGGCTAATAGACTATCATCTTCATAAAGGCTGAGATGAGCAAACATTGCTCTCAAATCCAATATCACTTTACGACTCAATGCATCTGCCACTACATTAGCTTTTCCTGGTTGATACTCGAAGTCATAATCTTTCAACAGTTCTATCCACCTCCCCTGTCTTAAGTTCAACTTATTCTGGGCATGGAGGTACTTCAGACTCTTATAATCCATATAGATAATTGACTTCTCCCCGTACAAATAGTGTCTCCAAATTTTCAGAGCAAACACCATGCAGCTAACTCCAAATTATGTGTGGGATAGTTTACCTCATATGATCTTAATTAACGAGATGCATAAGCCACTACTTTTCCCCCTTACATCAGCACACAACCCAAGCCCGTGTGTGATGCATCACAATAAACAATAAACTCCTTACCAGGCTCAGGTTGAATCAATACTGGCGCTTTTGTCAGAATCTTCTTCAATTTCTCAAAGCTCTCTTGCTGCTTATCTGACCACACAAACGATACTCCCTTACGCAACAACTTAGTTAGGGGTGCATCAATTAACAATAACCCCTCAACGAAATGCCTATAATACCCAGCCAAACCTAGAAAACTCCAAATTTCAGCTACTGACTTCGATGGTTTCTAGTCCAACACAGCCTCGACCTTCTAGGGATCTACTCTAATTCCTTTGGCAGACAAAAAATATCCCAAAAAGGTCACTTCCCTCAGCCAAAATTCACACTTACTAAATTTGGCATACAGTTGCATCTCCCTTAAAATCTGCAATACTACTTGTAAATGCGAATCATGCTCCTCTTCAATCTTTGAGTACACCAAGATGTAATCTATGAACACCACCACAAACCAGTCTAGATAGGGTTGGAAGACTCGGTTCATCATGTCTATAAATGCAGTTGGTGCATTAGTCAACCCAAACGGCATCACTAAGAACTCTTAATGCCCATATTGGGTTCGAAATGCAGTCTTGTGAATATCCGCCTCCTTGATTTTTTAACTGGTGACACCTCGATCTCAAATCTATTTTCGAGAAAGCTGAAGCTCATCGCAGTTGATCGAACAGATCATCGATCCTCGGTAATGGATACTTGTTCTTGATCGTCAACTTATTCAACTGTCTATAATTGAAGCACATATGCATCGATCCGTCCTTGTTCTTAACGAACAAGACCGTTGCTCCCATGGTGATACATTTGGTCGAATAAATTCGCGATCCAACAACTCCTAAATTTGAGCTTTAAGTTCTGCTAGTTCCTTCGGCGCCATTCTATAAGGAGCAATAGACACCAGAGTCGTTCCTGGCAATATCTCAATACCAAACTCCACCTCCCGATCTGGAGGTAATCTTGGAAGCTCTTCGAAAAAGACGTTTGAAAACTCTTTCACCATTCTAACACTCTCAACCGATAACTCTTTGGCACCCAAAGCACTGATAAAGGCTAAGAACACTCCACACCCCTTTCACACGAACTTTTCTATCTTTAAAGCAGATACCACATTAGACAGAGAGTTTCTTCTTCCTCCTATCATCTTTGTAGGGCCCAAAATTTGCCCGGGCCCATTTTATAACCAAAAAACAAAAAAAAAATGATAACCAAAGTAAAAACCAAAAAAATATAATAATCATAAAAGTCCAAAGCAGTCATTTTTTTTATAGTTTTTATGAACCCACAAACTCGATCCCAAATGTTATAACAAAAATAGCCCAACAGTCCAAATCATAACCTAATATAATGACAGGCCCAATTATTAAACATAATCCCTAGGGCCCAACGCCAAACTGGCCAAATAGCCCAAACATTTTCGGTTTTTAGTAAACCCTAGGGGAGCTTCCAAGCCTCTAGTGTCGCAAACCTCCAATGCCTCACCTCCGTACGATGCCACATCCGCAACAGCCATGTACGCTCCACGTCTTCTCCATACTTGCACTAAAAAATGGACGAACAACACAGTAAACAAAAAGAAAACAAAGAAAAAAATAGTTGTATTTTATCATTATTTTTTATTTCTAATTTCGACATTAAAAAGGCCAAAAACAAACTATTGTAGGGGATTTTTTTCTTTTTAATACAGAAAGAGAAAAATGTATATTTTTGAGTCAATTTTTAGTCTATTTTCATTTTCAAATAGACATCGTATATACAAAGAAATAGAAATTCGAAGTTTTTTTTTATTTTAATCTCCTTTAATTTCTCAAATCCTATTGGGTTGGCTTTCGATTTATTCATTTTGAGCATGCGAAAATAAAGCAAACAAAGAAGGGACAGGACCTTACCTGAACCGAGATGCATCGTCGGAGTGCTCGTTCCGTCATCGCCATCGGGTTTGAAATAGGGGCTTCGAATGGAGCATCAAAGGCTCCTCTCTGCATGACCTCGGCCACCAAATACAATGGTGGTACGACGGAATGTCAGGGAAGCCCAATCATCGGGCGAAAAGGGGAGGGAGAAAGGGATACCCTTTCATTGTTTGAGAGAGTGGAGAGGCTTTGAGAGATTTCCAGAATTTTTTTTGAAAAAAGGGGCTGGAAAATTGATTTTTTTTATCTAAATTTGACATTTTATAGCATAGCCCATATGACGTCATTTTGGTAGTAGATTTCAGGTGCCAAAACGGTGTCGTTTCAAGGCCATCCGACCCGCGACCCGACCCAACCCGACATCCATAGGGTCCGCATGTTTTATTAGGAGAGGGTTATTTGCGTGATTAGTCCCCCTTTTATGCGTTGTTATTTGATTAGACCCTAAATGCTTTTATATGTTTTTTAATTGGCCTCTATAATTCAAATGCGTTTTTGATTTAATCCAATCAATATGCTGTGTTATGGGAATTGGGACATTTTCTGTTTTAATCCCTATTCATTTGTGCGTCCCTCATTTCAGTCCTTAATACTGTTTTAATAATTTTATTTGTTCACAAATTATCCCTTTAATGCTATTTTCATTTCAATTGAATCCCTTGCCTTTTCAATCTCGGTTTTTGTAAATTTATTTTTATTTCAAATTATTTATTATCTTTGCATTACATTATTATCATAAATTATTTACGTTATTCATTTTAATTAATTTTTTAATATATTCTATTTGAATTATTTTTTATTATATATATGTTACTTATTTGACATGACTGTACTTGTTTTAAACTCATTTATATACCTATATATATGTGTTTATTATCATAAAATTTTACCGCATTTTAAACCTTTTGTACATTATTTTTACTATCTTATTTTATGTATACACATTATTGGTTCTCACATTATTATATATATATATTTCCTCTTAAACCTATCTATATGTACATTTAGTTTCATTTAAAATTGCTTACATATATATGTTTTTCTATTTTAAATTTATTGTATATAATTTATTAATTTGAAAGACCATATTTTATTTCATTACAAATACTTTTATATGTTGCTATATATATATATATATATATATATATACATACATTTTTATAATAAACTTTCATCTCATGAATATTATTTATTTAGATTAATATACATCATATCTTTTTTGTATAATATTTTGTTCTAATTTCTTCAATTGTTAATGTCAAAGTTCCGTTATATAATTATTGCTATTGCATGGATTATAATTTGTTAATTCGTAGCCATTAATTATTTGTGATTCATCATTGTAATATTTGATGTTGGCTGTGTATATTAGTATTCCATTGCATATTATGAAAAACATTGTGTTTAATGTCACTTTGGTCTTAAAGATCATTTTTCTTATTATTTAAAGTTTTTCTGAAATAAGGCAATGCTCGTTTTTAGGGGTTTGAGACGATCGTGCCCTAACTTACTGTGTTTCAATTTTCCTCATTAAAACCTAGCAACCGAGTACCAATTTTTCTCTTAAATCAAAATGCACGATGTTTTAAATAAAAAAATTATTCTCGGTAAGTTGAGATATTGCGCCCTAACTTACTGGGTGTGATATTTTATCTTCTCAAGATAAGAATTTCAAAAGAACAATGGTAATATTCCGTATTCGGGAATTTTGAGAAATAGTGCCCTAACTTACTAGGTTGTGATTTTTCATTTGACCCAAATAATTGAATATCCTTCTTATTTTTAAATGTATGAATATTGAATGTCGAAAGATGAATCTAATTTCGAGAATATAAGATGTTGTGCCCTAACATACTGTAATAGTCCTATTTATACCCTAGTTGGAACAGTGATTTCGGGACCACAAATCTGAGTCCATAAAATATTTTAATATTACTTTCAGTGTCGTTGATATGTGATTAAGCATGTGGTAAATTTTCGTGAGCTAATTTGTCCGTTTGTGTGTTTAACTTTACAAAAGGACTGAATTGCCTTGAATGCAAAACTAGCATGCTATTTGTTAAAGTACCAATGTGTTGTGGCTTTGTAAAGGTGGAGGCCTAAATGGAAAATAAACCATTTATAAGTTAGTGGCTTATTAAAGGACAAAAATAGCCATAGATTATATGAATTATAATGGTTTTCATTAATGGTAAATTGGTAAAGTGTTTAATAATGTTATTATAATTTAATAAAAAGAAAATGGTGGCCATTTCAATGGTGTTCATCCACTGAATGTAGAAAAGAAAAGAAAGGGTTAGACTTTGTTTCATTCGGCCAAAGTTCAAGCTTAAATCGGGTATGTGTTTTTGATCGATTTTCGATAATTTCTACATTTTTGTAATGGTTGCTTTGAAAGCTATCAAATCCATGTCTCAATTTGATGAATTGATAATGTTTGTGTGAGATGCCATTGATGATATGTTAAGCTTTTTGATGATTTTTGGTGTTAAATGAAAGATATGAATTAGATGAGCATACTTTGTTCTTGATTTTTTGATGAATTTAGCTAAATAGGGATAAATTGAAAAATGGTAATTTGAAGGACAAAATAGCAAATTTGATGTAAAATATGGACTTGTATGAGATGTATATGCATTCAGCTAAGCATGTGTATATGTGGATTTTGTGAATTTGATGTTTTGAGAAAAATGGAATAAATTGATAAAGTGTGCAAATATGAGTGTTAATTTGCAAATAGCCCTAAATGTGTGTCCATGGATTAAATCGTATGAATAAGTGAATAAAAGAGTTAATTCTGAATATGTTTAGATCAAGAACTGAGGAAAACGGACTTAGATCGTGGGAAAACAAAAGTAACCGAGTAGCCGTTTTCATTCCGATAAACCGAATCCTAGGTAAGTCACTATGCAAATAAACATACTTGCATGAAATTGTAATTATTTATATGACTAATGTTGATAATGGATGCTTATGAGAGGATTATGCATATAAATTCTGTGATAAGTTTAATATAGTAAGTAAGTTCGGATATAATACAAGTTGTTAGTTTATATCTATGTGATGGGAATCGAATGATAGTTATTGAATTAGAAATGCTACATGTATGATGTTGAGAAATGAGGCACTAAGTGTGCATAATTGAAATTATGATGGAGTTAAATAGCACTGTGTGTGTGAAGTAATGGAAGCTTTTGCTTTTATGATCGGCATTGTGTGTGCGATACCGAATTAAGTTCGGTTTTGTATTAATGCACTAAGTCTGCGATGTCATTTAAGATTCGACAACGAATCACGACACTAAGTGTGCGATTATAAGAAATGAATAGCATTGTGTGTGATGATATGAAAGCTTCGGCTCATTGAATTGGCACTATGTGTGCGACATCAAGACAAGTCGATTAAAAGAATAGGCACTAAGTGTGAGATTATAAGAAATGAATAGCACAGTGTGTGGGATGATATGAAAGCTTCAGCTTCTTGAATTGGCACTGTATGTGCGACATCGAGACAAGTCGATTAAAAGAATAGGCACTAAGTGTGCGATTATAAGAAATGAATAGCACTGTGTGTACGATGATATGAAAGCTTCGGCTTATTGATTTGGCACTATGTGTGAGACATCGAGACAAGTCTATTAAAAGAATAGGCACTAAGTGTGCGATTAAGTTGAATGAATATTAAAGGATGATCAATATGTAATATTGAGCATTGAATAGCTTGGAAGTTGAATAATTATGTATTAGATAAGGTATGTATTGAATCTTTATGGTTGATGAGTTATAAACAAGCTATGAATGAGTTAATGAGTATTTTAGCTATGTCTGGGACGTTGGTATTGTACAATCATTCTGAGTTTACGAGTATCTTATTAGATTCCAAACTATTCAATGAGTAAATCTGAGCTATGAACAATTACGAGAATGTATATTCATTTCAGATACGTTTGGCATGTACATTAAGTGTGTATAAAAGGTAAGTACCTATATAACTTTGATTTGAAGAGGTATGATTGAATATTAGAACAAGACTGAGATGCAAGAATGTTTAAGAAAGAGTTGTATACATATGCATATGATTCTTGTATGAATGAATGTGGCAATTGTGTCCAAGTATATGAACCAAAGCAATATGTGATAGCTTGCTAAGTAAATGTTATGTGTCAATGTAATTTATGCGTATATGCCTTTATGCTAAGTTTATTTGTATTATGATGATAAACCGTAAAAGCAACATATTTTAACCCCCATATTTGGTGTGCTTTTGGATGATTTAGTCCTTGATTTATGTAAAAGCGTGCTTTTAATCCTTTCCTTTCATGTTTATACTCAGGAAAGCACCCGAGGATAAAAAGAACACAAAACGGGCTTAAAACGGAGTAATTGGGCCTTAGCAAGAAACCAACACGGCCTGGCCCAAAACCTGCACGATCGTGTCTCAACGTGTAACATCCTAAATATTTAAAAATCATTATGTTGCTAAATGTTAGTTTGGGTTTACTTGGAGTTAAAAAAATAATATTAGTTAAGTGTACTTTAGAGTAAAGAAATTAGGTGACCTTGAAACTTAAGTTAATTAAGTACTAAAAGATAGCATAAGATGAGTAATTGGCAAAGTGGTGATGGCGCCATAAGTTGGACATGAGGGAAAGAGTTCGAATCACCTAGCATGCAATTAGGAATTTTTATTTTTTTGCTTTAACTTAAGCATGTGTCGGCAAGGGATAAGGTTAGGATGAGTTGGATTGTTTTTATTTTGGTAAGAAGACTAAGGATTTGGAAAGCTAAAGAAAAGGGCTTGAATTGGGGATTTTGTCTCTTCAACTAAGGAAAAGGAGGAGGATAAGGCTTAAGTATAGGAGATGTTTTGAAACTCCCTAATGGCCTTTTGACCATTGCATTTGGACTGACATAGAGGCTAGGGGATGGCCGATTTTGTAAGCTTGGATGTTAGGAGAACACATCCATTTTGGTCATTTAGGCAAAATGTATTTTCTCTCCATCTATCTTTCTTTCTAGCCGAAATTTGCCAACATACTTGAGTAAGCAATTCATTTTCTTTGAGCCATTCTCTTTTGACCATTTCGGTTTTTGAAACTTTTTCTCTCCCAAAACTTTTCTTCTCATTGTGACCAAAAGCACTTAGGCAAGCAAAGATTCTTCTTCTTTTATTTTTCTCACTTCTCCTCCTCAATGCCGAATGCACTATTCTCTTAAACTCCATTCTCTTTTCTTCTCTTTTCTTTCTCTCTTTCTCTCTAGAAACCGAACCATATCATTCCATTTGCCCATTCTTTCATTTTCTTCTTCATTAAAATCTCGCCAATACTTTCATCCATGGCCGAATGTTAACTTGTTCTTGTGCCAAAATTTCTTTCATTTTCTTTGATCACAACCGATTTCCTTTAATCATACATAATTATTCTCACTCAATTTTCTTTCCAACCGTGAGTATTAGTGAGATTATGGTGGGTAAAAACTCAAGGTGTTCTTGAATATTTTCTGGAACTTTGGAATCGATTTCAAGAATTAAGGTAAGGAGATTTTCTTTTAAGGGTTCTTATTTTATTCATTATATTAGTATAGTTAGTTATTAATCTATTTCGCTTTTAGGGACATAATCGCCGATCGCTTTCTTCGAGGAACGAAGATAATCGTGGTAAGCCAAATCTCAAATCTTATCAATCGTTAGCCATATTTCGATACTTATAAGTTGGATTAATGATCTTATGTCTTTAGAGACATTCAAGATAGGGCAAAAAAGGGCAGTCCATAGTCTTCGAAAGAGGGGCGGTTCCGCTAATCCCCCTAAATATAAACAAAGGGCTGTTTCGAGAATCCGGGATTTTCCACCGGGTTGTGGACCTTCAACCGAGGAGAATCAATTGTTCGGGGTTATTCATACTCCCGAGCCTTTGTTCGTTCGTGGATTCTCATCGGGCAACGAATCAACAATCGAGGAGAAACCAAAAATAGAAGTGGTTCAAAATCAAAAGGATAAAGATTTAGATCGCTTACCAATAGTGTATTTTTTCTATATAAATGAAAGTGTTCTAATGGTTCGTGTTACGCTTAGGTGTTGACGAATGGAAGGTTTAGTACTCACGATATCAAGGTGTGTAACTTCACACTTATCTCGGGTTAGATGTCATACCGTAGTATTGAGCAAAATCGTAAAACGACAAAATCGGTTTAATACGTAATAATTGGTATTTTTGGTGAAATTACATGAAAACGGTTAAAATTGTGAAAATTACGAAAATGCCCTCGATGAGTTAGTTGGTAAAATGTAAATTTTATGTCTCATGTGTAAATGGGCCGAAATCCCTGATAGATTGTTAAATGGGCCAAAATCTATACTGGATCATTAAATGGGCCGAAATCCTTGATAGATCGTTAAATGGGCCGAAATCTCTGTTAGATCATTAAATGGGCTAAAATCTCTGTTAGATCGTTAAATGGGCCGAAATCCCTGATAGATCGTTAAATGGGCCGAAATCTTTGCTAGATCGTTAAATGGGCCGAGATCCCTGCTAGATCGTTAAATGGGCCAAGTTGCTAGATTATTAAATGGGCTAAATGTTATTTTGTATTTTGGGCCTTAATAAAAACTTGGAATATTAACTCATATGTAAATTAGGCCTTTTTGCTAAAAAAATCATATGTAAATAGACTATTTTGCATACATGTTGCATGGGTTGGGATTAATGATGAAGAGAAGAAAGGCCTGTTGCCAAAATCTAGTTCGGTGGCTTTGCCACAAAATAATTAAATGGCTTATTGCCTCTAGTTCGGTGGCTTTGCCACAAAATAATTAAATGGCTCATTGCCTCTAGTTCGGTGGCTCTGCCACAAAATAATTAAATGGCTTATTGCCTCTAGTTCGGTGGCTTTGACACAAATATTTTAATGGCTCAATGCCTCTAGTTCGGTGACTTTGTCACAATCTAGTTCGGTGGCTCTGCCACAAATATAAAAATGGCTTTATGCCTACGATTGGTGTAACATCCTAAATTAGGGGTTGTTAAAAATTTAAGTATGTGCTTGCTTGAAAAGAAGTGAATGCTATGTTTGCTAGACATGTCTTAGGGGCTAGACATAGCCCCGAACTAGGTCAGACTTGGGGCTGAAATTTCTTTTTGTGTGTTTAAAAGGAGGAAGCTAGGAGATAGGGGTTAAGAGAAATTTTGTGAGAAGATGAACACAAGGGTTTAATTGGCGTGATTGGCTTAGCGTGACAAAGGGGACTTAAAGGGAGGAGGTTCGAGTCTTGGGGGATGCATTTTGTTTTTGGGCTTTTTGGAGCGGTTAAGAAAGGGGCTAAAGTAAGAAGGCCTTAAAAATTAAATGGTGAAGTTTAAGGGTATGAAAGACGCTTGGTGGAATGGTTTGGGGTGCCACTTAAGGGCTTGGAGGTGACGATTAAGGTGTCTTGGGTTGAACTCACTGGGTTGCGCCTTGGGAGTTTTATTTTCTTTTGCTTTAGGAAGGGATAGGCCTAGAAAGGTCTTATAAATAAATATCGAGGTTTTATGACATGAAAGTTGAAATGGTGGAGTGGCATGGGCGTCAGAAGGGTCATGCGGCTTGCTCCTTTAGGTCCCAAGTTCGAACCAAATGCAGGTTGGTTTTTATTTTTATTTTTTTGGCGTGAGAGGGTGAGGTGATGGCCTGATTATGGACTCTTAAAGTGATGAGGATAGACTTAAATTTTTGCACATATTCGGCTAGAGGAGTAGTGTTAGTATTGTATTTTCATTTTATTTGTTGAAGAGGTGGATATGAGATAAATGGAAGATAAATCTTGCTTTATCTTTTGATAATTAAAAGCCAAAATTATCACAAAAGAAAGGTGATGGTAGGTTTTGGGACTCCTTAGGGCCATCCATCTTCGGTTATGTGTTAAGCAAGGGTGTGCCGAAAATCATTCAGCAAGTTTTCTTCTTTTTTTTTCATTTAGTTGCTGGCCGAATCTCCCTCATCTCCCATCTACTTCCTTTCTTCTTTTACAAAGCCGAAACCACCATTGATTCCCTACTTCTCTTCCTTCTCCTTTTTCTTCCTCTATTAGCAGAACCTCTTCCACTCTTTTACCGAAATCTTTTCTTCTCCTATTAAGATCCACTTGGCCGAATCCCCCTTAAAGAAAGGTGCTTTTCACTCTAGCATTCGGTTCTTTTCTCCTCCCTAAAGGTAGCCGAACCCCCTCACAACACTAAGTGGTGCTGACTTGTGGTGTTTAAGGGCCGATATAATTATCAAGGCAAGGGGCGATACCCTCTTTTAGGTTCAAGATTATGGCCAAATGGCCTATGACTCTTATTAATGATTAAACCGATTGTAGGGAGGCCATAGCCGATTAAAGGAAGCTTCCGGGATTTGATTCTCCAAGGTATGTAGGTTATGACATTCGGCCAAAGGCCATGTTATGTACTTCATGTGGTAACCGAATTTTATTGTGGAATTTCGGCAGAGTCTTAATCAAGTGACGATTTCGGGATTTGTTTGGAAATCAAATCCGTTTAAGGTAAGTGCCACAAAAGAGCCTTTGGTATTAATTTGGTTTAGCCGAATAGGCCTATGTCCCTAACCCTGTTGTTTGGCCGAATATAGGGTCAAAGGATCTAGCATCGTAGATCGAATCTTCAGGATCTAGGAATTTTGTTAGTAATAGGTGTGTAAACTCTTTATACACTTTATTAGTAAACTTTTCTATATTGTTGCCTTGTTAATAATTATGGTAGTGATTTGCTTGTGGGCTTAAGCATGGATTCCGGGTAAGTCCCTTATTACGTGATCTATGATATATGCTTGAGTATGCCATCACATGCTGATAAATGCTATGCTACACATAAATACATGATATATGTGATTATGACAAATTGTTATGTAAGCATGATGATGGTGGGATTGATGAGAGGAAGGGGATGATTTTTATGGACTGTCACCAGTGGTTTTGACCACAAGATGGGTTGGCCCCATCAGATTAATTGTGACTTCGGTCACCAGTGGTTTTGACCATACCTTGATAAATTGTGACTAAGTCCCAGTGGTTTGGTACCACCAGTGGTTTTGAACACATTATGATATTTGTGACCTATGGTCATCAGTGGTTTTGACCACACGATGGGTTGGCCCCATCATTTAATTTGTGACACTAGTCACCAGTGGTTTTGACCGCCAAAGGGTTTTGACCACACGGGTAGTAAAGGAGTATGGATGGTTAGTTGGGTTGCATGTTGCATGTTTATTAATAAATTGTGTATGAGATGCATTTTTCGGGTGGGGGATTTACACACTGAGTCTTGGTGACTCACCCCTTCCCTTACTATTTTGTAGATGATTAGATCGCGGAGATGGAGCCGGAGAGGACTCGAGGCAGCCATGCTTGTTTCTCGGATTTAGAACCTTATTTAAATCAGTTTTAGTTCATTTATTTTCTAAGTTTTTATTTTGGGTTGTAATAAGCCGCTAGTTATTATTTGGATGTTTATTTTATTGTTTTACTTTACTCATATTATATTACAAATGGAATTTATAAATGTTAAGTGAACCGGTTAAAATAACTTTTTCAAACTTAATAACTTCTACGGGTTTTCAAAGATGTTACCATCGGGTAACAAAATACACCAAGTCAACTATAACCTTGACAAATTTTAAAATTTTACATGATCAAACATTTTCAAAGGGTTTATCAACCCAACCATGTTTATGAAAATAAACCCAACTGAGTTTTATCAAACCCCATTTTAATACCTTAGCCTTATTTTAACAAGTTTTCACCGGACACTCAAAATATTTTAAATCATCTTACTCCGTGACATACCAGATCCGGTCGGGACTCATGGGCCAGGTTTGGGGTGTTACAATTGGTGTGTTGGCGGGGTGGGTTGACTTGATCCCCACAGGTGTGATGGTTGGTACGGGTGGTGTGTAGCGGATGGAAATTAGGTTTGGGTGGGAAATTTCATTTTTGCATACATCTCATTATTTATATTGTTAAACTGTTTATGGGCTCAAGCCCAAAATTATGACTTGATGATCCTGCCCAAAGGATGAAGTAAGTGAGTTGTACACCGAGTTCGAGTAACTCACTCCCTCAAATTTTTAATCTCGTAATGGAAATTGACGTGGACTTGGGCCGAGGATGACTTCGTGGAGGCCATCACGCAAACATGGGTTTAATAAACTTTGAACTTTTAATAAGTACTTTCTTTAATTTGCTATTTTGGGTATGATGTAATAAGGCCTCTTTTAATATTTTATGGATTTTTATGTGTGGAAGGATTTAAATTATGTTTTAGATATTTAATATGGGCTTATATTTATCTTATAATGTTTTCTAAAATACTTTGGGGTTTTGTTTTCAAACATATGAAATCCTTTATCTATTCTTATTTTTTAATACTTTGAACTCTTATAAAAATACTTTATGGTTTTGATAATTAAATATTAAATGATGAGATTTTCAACTAATGTTTCTCAAGTACATCAAACTTAAAATTATTTCTCTTGGTTTTTATTAAACTCTATTTCAAAATGGTTTCGAAATACTGATTCACCTAAATTATTGAGATAGTTCGATCTATATAACAAACCAAAACTCGTCTTAATGCATAGGCCGGGTTTGGGGTGTTACATTTAATGGTATCAGAGCTAGTTTCAAAACTCGGCTGTGGTTGGGTCCAACAAATAATTTCTGTATGAAATCATTTCAATTATATTTTAAAGATCAGTATGGCACCACAAGCATCCGACACCAAGTCAAGTAAGTATTCGTTACTAAATGATTATTATGATGATGATGGTATGATCATAGGAACACTCTAGAACTTCTAGTTTTAGATGTTGAAAATTGTAGAGATTGAGACTATAGGTTATGGTTGCGAAAAACAACTTTATCTCTCAAATCTCATAAAACATTGTTAATAAACACTGAGATAATTTTCTGATTCATAAAACTTGTAATCAGATTAAATCGAATTAGTCATCATGAGCACTAAAGGACGTGGTCGTGGACGCGGTAGACGTGGCCGTGGTAGAGGACGAGGTGTTAGAGGCGCAACTGAAGCACCAAATCATGTGCCGAAAATGGATGCACCTGCATCACTTGTAAGTGAGACGGGATCACAGGATCATATGGAAGAAGATAATGCTTTGAAGCAAGCAATGCTGCGAGTCCTGGAAAGGGTCACTGGAACTAGAATTAGGCCAACAACTCGGGGGTCGATTTTGGAACGACTCAAGTCTAATAATACAGAAGTTTTTAGAGGAGTTTCCGGTGTAGCTCTGAATGTGGCTGAATATTGGCTCGAAGCTGTGGAGTGGATTATGGATGATATGGAATGCACTGTTGAGCAGAAACTGAAAGGAGCTATGTCCTTGCTAAGAGACGAGGTGTATCAATGGTGGCTTACTGTTTGAGAAGGCACCGAGGCTGCATTGATTACTTGGGAATTCTTTAAAGCTACCTTCCAAGGAAATATGTTGGAACAAGTTATGTGGATGCCAAGGAAGGAATTCTGAATCTAATTCAAGGAATAAGACAGAGCAAAGATATGAGGTCGAAGTTTTTACGCTTGAGTCGCTATGCTCGGACAATAGTGTCAACGGATCATGAACGCTAAAGCGATTCGAGGATGGGTGAATGATGAGTTGAGGTTCGATTGCCCCACAACAAGTTAGAACTTTTGCCATGCTTGTGGAGAAGGCCATGATAGCCAAGAGGCTAAGAACTCGTAACGCCGTAATCGGAAAGATTTAGAAGCAAGAGAGATATAAAGCGACGGGTTCTTCAAAAGGTTTTAAAAGGCCTCAAATGATGAACCACTCAAGGTAGAGCACCTATAGCTAATAATCAAAGTCGAGATTGTCTGAATGTGGAAAAGGCATTTTGGAGAGTCTTTGAGGAAAACGGCGCTTCTTACAAATGCGGTTCAACGGATCACCAAGATAAAATTGCCTCGACGTATGGATACGACTCGAAGTTCATATATCGATGCACAATCGGCCGGAGGTACTCAAAGACCCACCGAGAGGTCGTGGACCAGTCGTGGTGGTAATGGGGTGGACGTGGTCAAGGTGCACCGGTCGAGGCAATGGTCCTAGAGGTAACACGGATGCAAGACACCAGATCGGTCTATGTAGTTAGACGCCACGAGGATGGCAATGCACTGATGTAATAATCGGTACGTTCTTCATCTTCGATGTACCATATCGCTTTAATAGATATTGGTTCTGCCCACTCGTATGTTGCTAGCGCCATATCTGGAAACTTGAATCTAGAATCTAAAATTACCGATAGTGAGATGACAGTAATTAGTCCTTTAGGACAGTCGATAATTGTAAATAAACTATTTAGAGATGTGCCCTTAGAAATTCAAGAAGAAGTATTTTTGGAAAATTTGATGGAATTGCCTTTCGGCGAGTTCGATCACATTCTAGGCATGGATTGGTGGTTATGCATCGGGCGTATTTGGATTATGCTGAAAAGCTGATGTCAATAAGAACCTTGGATGATAAGGAAGTAATAATGATAGGTGAATGAATGAATTACTTGGCAAATGTGGTATCGGCATTGAAGGCAGAAAAGTTGGTGCGGAAAGGGTATGGAGCATTCCTAGCTTTTATTTATGCTTTGGATGCCAAAGAGTTATGTGTGGATGATGTGAGAACGGTGAAGGAATTTTCAGATGTATTTTCCGAAGAACTTCCTGGTATACCTCCAGATCGGGAAGTAGAATTTGGCATTGAGCTTTTGCCCGGAATGGCTCCAGTGTCCATTGCTCCTTATAGAATGGCACCAAAGGAGTTGGCAGAGCTTAAAGCTCAAATTCAAGAATTGTTGGATTGGGGATTTATTCGACCGAGTGTGTCTCCGTGTGGAGCACCAGTTTTGTTCGTTAAGAAGAAGGATGGATCGATGCGTATGTGCATTGATTACAGACGATTGAATAAATTGACGATCAAGAATAGGTATCCTTTGTCGAGAATTGATGACCTGTTTGATCAATTGAAGGGAGCTTCAGTTTTCTCCAAAATTGATTTGAGATCGGGTTATCACCAGTTTAAGGTGAAAGAAGCAAATATTTATAAGACGGCATTCAGAACTCGTTGTGGACATTATGAGTTTTTGGTGATGCCGTTTGGATTAACCAATGCACCAGCCGTATTTATGGACATGATGAACCGAGTCTTTCAACCATATTTAGACCGATTTGTGGTAGTGTTCATGGATGACATTTTGGTTTATTCAAGAGATGATGAGGAGCATGACACGCATTTGCGTAATGTATTGCAGCTACATCGTGATAAGCAACTTTATGCCAAATTCAGTAAATGTGAATTTTGGCTAAAGGAAGTGACTTTCTTGGGTCATGTGGTATCACCAAGGAATAAGGGTGGATCCTCGAAGATTGAGGCTATTCGGATTGGAAACCACCAAAGTCGGTAACTAAAATTCGAGTTTCTTAGGATTGGTGGTTATTATAGACGCTTTGTTGAGGGGTTTTCGTTGATTGTCGCACCCTAACTAAACCATCGTGGAAGGAGTACCGTATATCCGGATTGAAAACAACAAGAGAGTTTCGAGAAATTGAAGAAGATTTTGACGGAAGCACCAGTTTTGATTCAGCCGGAGGCTAGAAAATAATTCACTATTTATTGTGATGCGTCTGACACGGGTTTGGGTTGTGTGCTGATGCAAAATGGAAAGGTGGTGGCTTATGCTTCTCATCAATTGAGACCGCACGAAGTAAACTACCCTACTCATGATTTGGAGTTAGCTGTAGTGGTTTTTGCTTTAAAGATTTGGAGGCATTATCTCTACGGTGAGAAGTCTATCATCTACACGGATCACAAGAGTCTTAAGTACCTCCTTACCCAAAAGGAGTTGAATTTGAGACAAAGAAGATGGGTGGAATTATTAAAAGACTATGATTTTTCAATCGAATATCATCCTAGAAAGGCTAACGTGGTAGCTGAAGCGTTAAGTCGTAAGGCGGTATCTGATTTGAGAGTAATGTTTACTCATTTGAGTTTGTATGAGGATGGTAGTCTATTAGCAGAACTTCAGGTGAAACCTCTGTAGTTAGAACAAATCGTGAAAAAGCAAATCGATAAAAGTTGGGACTTTTATTCCAGCAGGTTGAAAGGGGTAAAATAGAGGATTTTGGTATAAACACGAATGGAGTACTGTGTTTTCGTGGAAGGGTTTTATGCCTAAAGACTCAGAATTGAGGCAAATGATTCTACGGAGGCGATAGTAGCCCTTAGCTATGCACCGGAGGAAATAAGATGTATCAAGATCTCCGTGAATGTATTGGTGGCTGTGGTTGAAGCGTGAGATTTCGAGTTTGTAGGAAAATGTTTGACTTGCCAACAGTGAAAGCGAGCATCAATTACCGTCAGTTTATTACAACCCAGAAAGATTCCTCTTTGGAAATGGGAGCGAATAACAATGGATTTTTTAGTGGGTTACCTTTAACACCTACTAAGAAAAATTCCGTATGGGTGGTAGTTGATCGATTGACGAAGATCGCCATTTTCTTCCTGGTTCAGACGGATTATTCATTACGTAAATTGGCTAAGTCAGTATGTATCTAAAATCGTGAGGTTACATGGGGTACCAATGTCTATTATATCGATAGAGATCCTAGATTTACATCACAATTTTGGAAAGCTCGCATGAAGACTTGGGAACGGTTAAACTTTAGTACGACTTTTCATCCTCGCATGGATGGTCATCGAAAGAGTAATTCAGATATTGGAAGACATGTTAAGAGGATGTGTGATTGACTTCAGAGGTAGTTGGGAGGATTTTCTACCATTGGCAGAATTTGCTATAACAATAGCTATCAGTCTAGCATCTAGATGGCACCCTATGAGGCGTTGTATGGTCGTGAGGTGCCGTACTCCTACTTGTTGGACTGAATTGGGCGAACGACAGATGTTGGGTCCTGAATTGATATCTGAAATCGAAAAAAAAGTAAAGGTTATTCAAGCACGGTTAAAGGAAGCTTCGAATAGACAGAAGTCGTATGCAGACCTAAAGCGGAAGGATATCGAGTTTGCTGTAGGAGAGCAGGTCTTCCTAAAGGTCTCACCTTGGAAGAAAATTTTCAGATTCGGAAAGAAGGGTAAGCTGAGCCCTAGGTTCATTGGGCCTTATCGTGTGACAAAGCGTGTTGGTCCAGTGGCTTATCAGATTGAATTACCTCCGGAGTTGAGTCAAATTCATAATGTTTTCCATGTTTCTATGCCGAGACGCTATAGATCGGATCCATCTCACATATTACCTAGAGGAAGTGGAATTGAAATCAAACTTGTCTTTTAAGGAAGAACCAAAGGGAAATTTTAGACCGGATGTCAAAGTGCTAAGAAAGAAGACTGTGTCGTTGGTCAAAGTTATATGGCGTAATCACGAGAGCGGAGAAAGCTACGGGGAGCCCGAGGATGCAATTCAAAACAATATCCTCACCTCTTTTAATCGTAAATTTCGAGGACGAAATTTTCTTTAAGGGTAGAATTGTAACATCCTAAATATTTAAAAGCAAGTTTTCTTCTTTTTTTCATTTAGTAGTCTGGTCAATCTCCCTCATCTCCCATCTACTTCCTTTCTTCTTTTACAAAGCCGAAACCACCATTGATTCCTACTTCTCTTCCTTCCTTTTCTTCCTCTATTAGCGAACCTCTTCCACTCTTTTACCAAATCTTTTCTTCTCCTATTAAGATCCACTTGGTCAATCCCTTAAAGAAAGGTGCTTTTCACTCTAGCATTGGGTTCTTTTCTCCTCCCTAAAGGTAGCCGAACCCCTCACAACACTAAGTGGTGCTGACTTGTGGTGTTTAAGGTAAATATAATTATCAAGGTAAGGCGATACCTCTTTTAGGTTCAAGATTATGGCCAAATGGCTATGACTCTTATTAATGATTAAATCGATTGTAGGGAGGCCATAGCCGATTGAAGGAAGCTTCCGGTTTGATTCTCTAAGGTATGTAGGTTATGACATTCGGCCAAAGGCCATGTTATATACTTCATGTGGTAGTAAAGATTTTATTGTGGAATTTGAGAGTCTTAATCAAGTGATTTATTTGGGTTTGTTTGGAAATCAAATCCGTTTAAGGTAAGTGCCACAAAAGAGCCTTTGGTATTAATTTGGTTTAGTGAATAGGCCTATGTCCCTAACCCCGTTGTTTGGTCGAATATAGGGTCAAAGGATCTAGCATCGTAGATCAGATCTTCAGGATCTAGGAATTTCGTTAGTAATAGGTGTGTAAACTCTTTATACACTTTATTAGTAAACTTTGCTATATTGTTGCCTTGTTAATAATTATGGTAGTGATTTGCTTGTGGGCTTAAGCATGGATTCGGGTAAGTCCCTTATTCGTGATCTATGATATATGCTTGAGTATGCCATCACATGCTGATAAATGCTATGCTACACATAAATACATGATATATGTGATTATGACAAATTGTTATGTAAGCATGATGATGGTGGGATTGATGAGAGGAAGGGGATGATTTTTATGGACTGTCACCAGTGGTTTTGACCACAAGATGGGTTGGCCCCATTAGATTAATTGTGACTTCGGTCACCAGTGGTTTTGACCACATCTTGATAAATTGTGACTAAGTCCCAAAGTGGTTTGGTACCACCATGGTTTTGAACACATTATGATATTTGTGACCTATGGTCATCAAGTGGTTTTGACCACACGATGGGTTGGCCCCATCATTTAATTTGTGACACTAGTCACGGTGGTTTTGACCGCCATGGTTTTGACCACACGGGTAGTAAAGGAGTATGGATGGTTAGTTGGGTTGCATGTTGCATGTTTATTAATAAATTGTGTATGAGATGCATTTTTGGTGGGGATTTACACATCGAGTCTTGGTGACTCACCCCTTCCTTACTATTTTGCGAGATGAGTAGATCGCGGAGATGGAGCCGGGAGGACTCGAGGACCATGCTTGTTCTCGGATTTAGAACCTTATTTAAATCGGTTTTAGTTCATTATTTTCTAAGTTTTTATTTTGGTTTGTAATAAGGCCGCTAGTTATTATTTGGATGTTTATTTTATTGTTTTACTTTACTCATATTATATTATAAATGGAATTTATAAATGTTAAGTGAACCGGTTAAAAATAACTTTTTTCAAACTTAATAACTTCTACGGGTTTTCAAAGATGTTACCATCGGGTAACAAAATACACCAAGTCAACTATAACCTTGACAAATTTTAAAATTTTACATGATCAAACATTTTCAAAGGGTTTATCAACCCAACCATGTTTATGAAAATAAACCCAACTGAGTTTTATCAAACCCCATTTTAATACCTTAGCCTTATTTTAACAAGTTTTCACCGAACACTCAAAATATTTTAAATCATCTTACTCCGTGACATACCAGATCCGGTCGGGACTCATGGGCTAGGTTTGGGGTGTTACAATTGGTGTGTTGGCGGGGTGGGTTGACTTGATCCCACAGTGTGATGGTTGGTACGGGTGGTGTGTAGCGGATGGAAATTAGGTTTGGGTGGGAAATTTCATTTTGCATACATCTCATTATTTATATTGTTAAACTTTGTTTATGGGCTCAAGCCCAAAATTATGACTTGATGATCCGGCCCAATGGATGAAGTAAGTGAGTTATACTTTGAGTTACGAGTAACTCACTCCTCAAATTTTTCATCTCGGTAATGGAAATTGGCGTGGACTTGGGCGAGGATGACTTCGTGGAGGCCATCATGCAAACATGGGTTTAATAAACTTTGAACTTTTAATAAGTACTTTCTTTAATTTGCTATTTTGGGTATGATGTAATAAGGCCTCTTTAATATTTTATGGATTTTTATGTGTGGAAGGATTTAAATTATGTTTTAGATATTTAATATGGGCTTATATTTATCTTATAATGTTTTCTAAAAATACTTTGGGGTTTTTTTTTCAAACATATGAAATCCTTTATCTATTCTTATTTTTTAATACTTTGAACTCTTATAAAAATTACTTTATGGTTTTGATAATTAAATATTAAATGATGAGATTTTCAACTAATGTTTCTCAAGTACATCAAACTTAAAATTATTTCTCTTGGTTTTATTAAACTCTATTTCAAAATGGTTTCAAATACTTGATTCACCTAAATTATTGAGATAGTTCGATCTATATAACAAACCAAAACTCGTCTTAATGCATAGGCGGGTTTGGGGTGTTACATTTAATGGTATCAGAGCTAGTTTCAAAACTCGGCTGTGGTTGGGTAACAAATAATTTCTGTATGAAATCATTTCAATTATATTTTAAAGATCAGTATGGCACCACAAGCATCCGACACCAAGTCAAGTAAGTATTCGTTACTAAATGATTATTATGATGATGATGATATGATCATAGGAACACTCTAGAACTTCTAGTTTTAGATGTTGAAAATTGTAGAGATTGAGACTATAGGTTATGGTTGCGAAAAATAACTTTATCTCTCAAATCTCATAAAACATTGTTAATAAACACCAAATAATTTTTGATTCATAAAACTTGTAATCGATTAAATCGAATTAGTCATCATGAGCACTAAAGGACGTGGTCGTGGACGCGTGACGATAGTGTGGTAGAGGACGAGGTGTTAGAGGCGAATCAAGCACCAAATCATGTGCCTAAAATGGATGCACCGCATCACTTGTAAGTGAGACGGATCACGGGATCATATGGAAGAAGATAATGCTTTGAAGCAAGCAATGCTGCGAGTCCCGGAAAGGGTCATCGAACTAGAATTAGGCCAACAACTCTGGGTCGATTTCGAACGACTCAAGTCTAATAATACGTAAGTTTTAGAGGAGTTTCCGTAGCTCTGAATGTGGTGAATATTGGCTCAAGCCGTGGGAGCGGATTATGGATGATATGGAATGCACCGTTGAGCGTAAACGAAAGGAGTCGTGTCCTTGCTAAGAGACGAGGTGTATCAATGGTGGCTTATCGTTTGAGAAGGCACCGAGGTGCATTGATTACTTGGGAATTCTTTAAAGCCGCCTTCCAAGGAAATATGTTGGAACAAGTTATGTGGATGCTCAAGGAAGGAATTCTGAATCTAATTCAAGGGAATAAGACGAGGCAAGATATGAGGTCGAAGTTTTACGCTTGAGTCGCTATGCTTTCGGACAATAGTGTCAACGGATCATGAACGTTAAAGCGATTCGAGGATGGGCTGAATGATGAGTTGAGGTTCGATTGCCCCACAACAAGTTAGAACTTTGCCACGCTTGTGGAGAAGGCCAAGATAGCGAAGAGGCTAAGAACTCGTAACGTCGAAATCGGGAAAGATTTAGAAGCAAGAGAGATATAAAGCGGTCGGGTTCTTCAAAAAGGTTTTTAAAAGGCCTCGAAATGATGAACCAGCTCAAGGGAGAGTACCTATAGCTAATAATCAAAGTCGAGATTGTGCTGAATGTGGGAAAAGGCATTTTGGAGAGTCTTTGGAGGAAAGCAGGCGCTTGTTACAAATGCGGTTCAATGGATCACCAAGATAAAATTGCCTCGGCGTATGGATACGACTCGGGAGTTCGTATCTTGATGCACAATCGGCGGAGGTACTCATGCAGCCACCGAGAGGTCGTAGACCGTGTCGGTGGTAATGGGCCGGACGTGGTCAAGGTGCACCGAGTCGAGGCAATGGTCCTAGAGGTAACACGGATGCAAGACGGCCAGATCGGTCTATGTAGTTAGACGCCACGAGGATGGCAATGCACGATGTAATAACGGTACGTTCTTCATCTTCGATGTACACATTCTTCGCTTTAATAGATATTGGTTCTCGCTTGACTCGTATGTTGCTAGCGCCATATTTGGAAACTTGAATCTAGAATCTAAAATTACCAATAGTGAGATGATGATAATTAGTCCTTTAGAATGATCGATAATTGTAAATAAACTGCTTTAGAGATGTGCCTTAGAAATTCAAGAAGAAGTATTTTTGGAAAATTTGATGGAATTACCTTTCGGCGAGTTCGATCACATTCTGGGCATGGATTGGTGGTTATGCATCGGGCGCATTTGGATTGTGCTGAAAAGCGGATGTCAATAAGAACCTTGGATGATAAGGAAGTAATAATGATAGGTGAATGAATGAATTACTTGGCAAATATGGTATCGGCGTTGAAGGCAGAAAAGTTTGTGTGGAAAGGGTATGGAGCATTCCTAGCTTTTATTTGTGCTTTGGATGCCAAAGAGTTATCTGTGGATGATGTGAGAACGGTGAAGGAATTTGCAGATGTATTTTTCGAAGAACTTCCTGGTATACCTCCAGATCGGGAAGTAGAATTTGGCATTGAGCTTTTGCCCGGAATGGCTCCAGTGTCCATTGCTCCTTATAGAATGGCACCGAAGGAGTTGGCGTAGCTTAAAGCTCAAATTCAAGAATTGTTGGATTGGGGATTTATTCGACCGAGTGTGTCTCCGTGGGGAGCACCAGTTTTGTTCGTTAAGAAGAAGGATGGATCGATGTGTATGTGTATTGATTACAGACGATTGAATAAATTGACGATCAAGAATAGGTATCCTTTCCGAGAAATTGATGACTGTTTGATCAATTGAAGGGAGCTTCCGCTTTCTCAAAATTGATTTGAGATCGGGTTATCACCACTTAAGATGAAAGAAGCGGATATTTATAAGATGGCATTCGAACTCGTTGTGGACATTATGAGTTTTTGGTGATGCCGCTTGGATTAACCAATGCACCAAATAGTATTTATGGACATGATGAACCTAGTCTTTCAACCATATTTAGGCCGATTTGTGGTAGTGTTCATAGATGACATTTTGGTTTATTCAAGAAATGATGAGGAGCATGACACGCATTTGCGTATTGTATTGCAGCTACTTCGTGATAAGCAACTTTATGCCAAATTCAGTAAATGTGAATTTTGGCTAAAGGAAGTGACTTTCTTGGGTCATGTGGTATCAGCTGAAGGAATAAGGGTGGATCCTCGGAAGATTGAGGCTATTCTGGATTGGAAACCACCAAAGTCGGTAACTAAAATTCGGAGTTTCTTAGGATTGGCTGGTTATTATAGACGCTTTGTTGAGGGGTTTTCGTTGATTCTGCACCTAACTAAACTCTCGCGGAAGGAGTACCGTGATATCCGGATTGAAAAACAACAAGAGAGTTTCGAGAAATTGAAGAATATTTTGACTAAGCACAGCTTTTGATTCAAATGGAGGCTAGAAAATAATTCACTATTTATTGTGATCGTCCCCGACACGGGTTTGGGTTGTGTGCTGATGCAAAATGGAAAGGTGATGGCTTATGCTTCTCGTCAATTGAGACCGCACGAAGTAAACTACCCTACTCATGATTTGGAGTTAATGTAGTGGTTTTTGCTTTAAAGATTTGGAGGCATTATCTCTACGGTGAGAAGTCTATCATCTACACGGATCACAAGAGTCTTAAGTACCTCCTTACCCAAAAGAGTTGAATTTGAGACAAAGAATATGGGTGGAATTATTAAAGACTATGATTTTCAATCGAATATCATCCTAGAAAGGCTAACATAGTGGTGACGCGTTAAGTCGTAAATGCCAGATTCGATTTGAGAGTAATGTTTACTCATTTGAGTTTGTATGAGGATCGTAGTCTATTAGCGTAACTTCGTGAAACCTCTGTAGTTAGAACAAATCGTGGAAAAGCGTACATCGGATAAAAAGTTGGGACTTTTATTCCAGCAGGTTGAAAGGGGTAAAATAGAGGATTTTGGTATAAACACGAATGGAATACTGTGTTTTCGTGGAAGGGTTTTATGCCTAAAGACTCGAATTGAGGCAAATGATTCTACGGAGGCGATAGTAGCCCTTAGCTATGCACCTTGGAGGAAATAAGATGTATCGAGATCTCTGTGAATGTATTGGTGGCTGTGGTTGAAGCGTGAGATTTCGAGTTTGTAGGAAAATGTTTGACTTGCCAACAGTGAAAGCGGAGCATCAATTACCGCCGGGTTTATTACAACCCAGAAAGATTCCTCTTTGGAAATGGGAGCGAATAACAATGGATTTTGTTAGTGGGTTACCTTTAACACCTACTAAGAAAAATTTCGTATGGGTGGTAGTTGATCGATTGACGAAGATCGCCATTTTCTTCCTGTCAGACGGATTATTCATTACGTAAATTGGCTAAGTCAGATGTATCTAAAATCGTGAGGTTACATGGGGTACCAATGTCTATTATATCAGATAGAGATCCTAGATTTACATCATGATTTTGGAAAGCTCTGCATGAAGACTTGGGAACGAAGTTAAACTTTAGTACGGCTTTTCATCCTCAGACAGATGGTCAGTCGGAAAGAGTAATTCAGATATTGGAAGACATGTTAAGAGGATGTGTGATTGACTTCAGAGGTAGTTGGGAGGATTTTCTACCATTGGTAGAATTTGCGTATAACAATAGCTATCAGTCTAGCATCCAGATGGCACCCTATGAGGCGTTGTATGGTCGTAGGTGCCGTACTCCTACTTGTTGGACTGAATTGGGCGAACGACAGATGTTGGGTCCTGAATTGATACCTGAAATCGAAGAAAAAGTAAAGGTTATTCAAGCACGGTTAAAGGAAGCTTCGAATAGACGTAAGTCGATCTGCACCTAAAGTGGAAGGATATCGAGTTCTTTGTAGGAGAGCAGGTCTTCCTAAAGGTCTCACCTTGGAAGAAAATTTTGATTCGGAAAGAAGGGTAAGTGAGCCCTAGGTTCATTAGGCCTTATCGTGTGACAAAGCGTGTTGGTCCAAAGGCTTATCAGTTAAATTACCTCCTGAGTTGAGTCAAATTCATAATGTTTTCCATGTTTCTATCTTTGAGGCGCTATAGATCGGATCCATCTCACATATTACCGGTAGAGGAAGTGGAATTGAAATCAAACTTGTCTTTTGAGGAAGAACCAAAGGAAATTTTAGACCGGGATGTTAAAGTGCTAAGAAAGAAGACTGTGCCGTTGGTCAAAGTTATATGGCGTAATCACGGAGCGGAGAAAGCTACGTGGGAGCCTGAGGATGCAATTCGAAAACAATATCCCCACCTCTTTTAATCAGGTAAATTTCGAGGACGAAATTTTCTTTAAGGGGGTAGAATTATAACATCCTAAATATTTTAAAAATCATTATGTTGCTAAATGTTAGTTCGGGTTTACTTGGAGTTAAAAAAAATAATATTAGTTAAGTGTACTTTAGAGTAAAGAAATTGTAACATCCCTAAATCCGGCCCATTCATCTCCAAGATCAATCAAGTTATGTCACTGGGGAATGGTCGGATGAAAATCTTCCCAATTTAAAATAAAACATCGTAGTTTGTTGAATTTTGGAAAACATATCTTTTGAGTATAACTTTGCTATTAAACTCATTCATTTTATCAAACTTTAGTTTATAATATCCAATTTGAATAAATAGGTTGCAAACCATAAATCATTTTCACCTAGCAATTTAAATTAAAATAAACCGTAGTTAAAGTAATACCCAAAATAATAAAATGGCCTTTTATTACAACCCAATACTTAAAATGAAATACTTGCATCCAAAACTTAAGCATGACATAATTAATCATCGCTTTGGCATGGGCCACCTTGTCCTCTCCGATCCGGTCGACTTTATGCACTACACGAAATGGTTAAAGGAAAAAGGTGAGTCACCAAGACTCGATTGTGCTACCCTTTTTCCGGATTAGCAAAATATCATATGCAAACATAAACATGATCATCATGCATCCAATTAATATGCACCCAACCTAACCATCCATAACACCTTTCTCTACCCCGGTGGTACCAAACCACTTTGGTGGTGCTAAACCACCGGTGACCCAAAGTCACAAAATGTGTTACTAAAACACTGGTGTCCCAAAGACACGATATCCGCTCGGTGTGGTGCCATACCACTGGTGTCCCAAAGAGACAAATGTGATACTAAATCACCGGTGACCAAGTCACAAAACAATTGATGGGGCCAACCCATCGTGTGATACCAATCACTAGCGACAATCCGTATCTCATAAGTGGGGCCAACCCACGGTGGTGTCAAACCACGTGGACGAGTCGCAATGAGGTGCTAAACCTCGGTGTCCCAAAGACACGATGTGATACTAAATCACCGTGACCGATCCAAATCGATGATGGGGCCAACCCATCGTGTGATACCAAATCATTTGGCGTCAATCCCAGTATAATCAATCGTGGGGCCAACCCACCGTGGTACTAAGCCACTGGGACGAGATGTCGAGGTGCCAAACCTCTGGTGACCCAAAGTCACAAAGTTGTGTTACTAAACACTGTGCCCGTCGACACGAAATATCACTTCCCTCCACTCGTTAACCCACATCAACCAAGAATATGCATTTATCGGAAAATATGCAATCATGCTTGTTTAGCAACATACACACTATTTATCCACCATCGTATTTAGCACATACGGATATACTATGCTTACCAAAAGCATCAACATGACAACTCATAACGTGGATTTACCCGCCTCTTGCCTCATACCTTAATGACATTTCATCCACCTTCCGTGGATCCAAACAACACACAAGCATATATAATGTATAGCGAGCAAAGGTGTATATACATACAACGATAGTAAACATATTTTTGATAGAGAAGTGTGTGCGTGTACACACAAAAGCCTTAATCAAGAACCAAGCTAAGACCCTTGATAACCTCGATACCCTTCGCTCCTAAAATCGACCAATAAGAGATTAGCATCCTAGGCCATTCGCCCAAAACACAACATAACCAAAGGGTTATCATCCGAACTCTTACCTGCAAACGGTTTGGTTTCCTACCAAACCCAACCAACTATGGTTCCTCTACCAATCCACCACACCCAAAGATAGTTGCTTTGCTTGGTCGCTTCAAAATCCGAGGATACGCTTATGACAAAACGGTTCCAAATAAGCGATCAATACACTACCAAACAAATCGCCAAAACCAACACTTACCCTTGAAGATGTCGACAGAGAACAGAAGAAAGACCATAAGCATTCGGCCTCACCTACTACCTTCTCCAACAATTGGAAATGAAACCCTAAAAGATCCTCACCACACCTATTATCCGGTCAAGCCGACAGCAAAAAGATCAAAAGGAAATTTCGGCACAAGAGGAAAAGGTTCGGCTCAAGAGTTTTGGAAAAAGAAAGATAAACAAGATGAACAGAGGAAATACTTTCGATTTTGAGAGAGAAAGAAATGAAGAAGGTGTTTAGAAAACCAGTTTCGGCTACTACATTTTAAGAAAGGGAGAAAGAAAGTGTGAGAAGAAAATGCTGGTTTCGGCTTAGCACAAATGAAAAAGAAGAAGAAAGGGAGGGTTCGGCCAAATGAAAGTCTAAAAGGAGAACAAGAAGCAAAATCAAAGACCAAGGAGCATTCGGCTACTAATAGAAATGAGGAAGCAACAAAGCAAGTTAATTTATATGTTTGTTTGGGGATTTTCGGTTTCAAGGAAAACACCAAAGAGAAATTGGCTCTTTTGGCACCAAAACAAAGGCTGACCGAACATCCAAAAATGCTTAAGAGAATTTTGGCATTCTCCTCCTTAACACCTCCAAAACCCACCACTCACCTACTTGAAGTTTCCCACACCCACCACCTCCTAGAAGCTCTCCAAGCCACTAGTTCAAACTAATTTGAACTAGTCAAATCCCAATTCACTCCTTGCCATCCATTCCACCTATTGACTTGGTCCAAGGCGAGTTTGAACCGCCTACAACCTCTCCTCTCCTTGGCGTCAAAAGAAAGACAAAAGGTGGCCACTTGCACTTGAACACAAGACCTCCTCCATGCAAATGGCGTCACCTTCCAAGCTCTAGAGTGGCGTCTCCTTGCCATTCCACCAGCTCCTCTTTGTGACAAAATTCACCAAATAAAACTCTTAAGACCACCAAAACCAAGCTCCCTTTAAACCACTGAAAATCAAAAATTCCCCAAAGCCTTCCCTACCTTCGAGGGTTCTCCAAACCCCCTAAAAACTTGCCCAAGCACACAAGAAACCTACCAACACCTGATATATGCACTAAATGCATAACCCCTAAACCTGGGTGTTACAATGCTACCCTCCTTAAAATAATTTCGTCCTCGAAATTACTTGGCCAGACTAACGGTCCACATCCTAATTCCCCACGCCACACTATCGCTGCGCACTCTGATCTCCAAGATCTAACACACTTTCTAGGCGTACTTTCTACGTCTATACCACAAGTTCTTAGATACTCACTAGCAACAACAACAAATGTACCACCAAAACGAGCGAGCAACAAGGAATATTCCAACCAAGAGAAGCTTACCACCGACACATCGTGCACATCATTATCTTCCTTCCAACGAACCAAAGCTTCACGACCTCGACCGGAACCAGTTCCTCCATGGTTCAGACCACGACCTCTCGTTGCTTGCTGACCAACTCTGCCAGGCTGCACAAAGCCTTGACCCACTGTCCGAGTCCTTTTCGGATCCAGGGGACAATGCTTAACCAGGTGAGACTTGGACTGGCATCTGAAAAATTCTCGAACACGATTCCAGCACTTGCCCACGTGATACCTTCCGCACTGAGCACATGGACAATCTGGATTCCCAGCAACTGGTTTAGAAGCACGAGCTGACGTCTCGACCCTCGGTCTTTTCTGAGACCCCTCAAACGATTCTGGCGATCCCGAGCTCTTCTTACCACGGTTCCTTATTCTATCTCTAATCCGCCTCCCAACCCTTCTGACTTCCTCAGCTATCGGAGCTTCTTCCACGAAGATAGCGATACCACAGACCACGTTGGTTCCTGCCACTTGCTCAAACACCGCAAAGATAGCCTTTGTGATATGCGTTATCTCCTCCTATGCGATCTGCTTTGCCAATTTCAAGCGGGTGGGTGGCGACAACGCTCTCTGTCCCAACCGGTTTCAATACTACCATCCTGCCTCTACCACGTCCACGAGAAATGCGACCACGCCCCCTAGAACTCATATCTAGCGCCTCGATTTAGTCTGATTAAAAATTTTATGCATTAGAAATTTGGTTCCACTGTTTATCCACGAGCAAATTTTATGAATAACAGTTTCCAGAAGTAGTTCTTTCGATCAATCAAAGTTTCATCTAAAGTTCTCTATTCTAATACAAACATTCACCTTCTTCACTAAAGACACATACATTCATCCATGTCACTTTCTTGAGCATTCCCAACCCAGGGGTAATTTCGTCATTTTCTTAAAGAGGGGTATTTCAGTAATAACTCAGGGTCAATTTTGAAAAATAGTTTTCCAACTAAAGATATTTCCAAAATTTACCAATCCCGGGGTCATCTTGAACATTTTGCTTTTCAACCAAAGTGTGTTGCAAAAAAAAAAAATTTAGAAAGCAGGGTTATTTTTGTAATTTTGGAAATCATGGGCATTTTCAGAATTCTCCAAATTGTAATTTCACAATCTTTCACGAATGAGATTTTCGACATTTGGCCATAATAAGAATATTTTGGTAAGAATCGAAAGAAATCTAAAAATTTAGAACCCAAGGGCATTTTTATAATTTTGCCGCTAGGGGCATTTTGGTAATTTTGTAAACCGAGAAAACATCTTTCAAATCTGATTTAAAGTTTTACAAACCAAAGGGGTAAATTTGGAAATTTTTAAAACAGGGGATTTTGAAACAATCAGGCCAAATCCCTTTCGGGTTTTAATATTCGGTTTAGCCTATGAACAAGTCCTCCTGGTTAATGTGAACCAAAGCTACGCACCAGGTAGGATTCCTGCGAAGAGGAGGTGAGTCACGAGGGCTTAAGTACCAAGCTCTTAGGATCCGATCCTGAGACATGCGTACCAAAGTTACCACACCTTAACTCGGCGACTTACTTCACAGTGTTTGTTTACTTAACCTTAAGTTTTATGCATATGTTTGAGTAGACTAATCCTGGGTCCAACAGATCCTAATATTCTAATCTACGAGCCCAAACTAAACCCATAATAAATCACACCACCAAATCACTTTAAGAGCTAAAGTACTTACCGTGGACTTGGATCGGAGGTACAAGTGCCATGCGAATAACTCGAAAAATTTCTTAAAAGCCCATATTTTGAAAAGCCCATTTTGAAAAGCATTTTGAGCCCAAAACCCTCAAAGCCGAAGTTTTGAACCGGCTCGATACCAAATCAGTAACATCCCCAAACCCTATCCATTCACTCCGACCGAATCTGGTTATGTCATTGGGGAATGGTCGGATGAAAATCTTCCCAATTTAAAATAAAACATCGTAGTTTGTTGAATTTTGGAAAAACATATCTTTTGAGTATAACTTTGCTATTAAACTCATTCATTTTATCAAACTTTAGTTTATAATATCCAATTTGAATAAATAGGTTGCAAACCATAAATCATTTTCACCTAGCAATTTAAATTAAAATAAACCGTAGTTAAAGTAATACCCAAAATAATAAAATGGCCTTTTATTACAACCCAATACTTAAAATGAAATACTTGCATCCAAAACTTAAGCATGACATAATTAATCATCGTCTTCGGCATGGGCCACCTTGTCCTCTCCGATCCGGTCGACTTTATGCACTACTCGAAATGGTTAAAGGAAAAAGGTGAGTCACCAAGACTCGCAGTGCTACCCTTTTTCCGGATTAGCAAAATATCATATGCAAACATAAACATGATCATCATGCATCCAATTAATATGCACCCAACCTAACCATCCATAACACCTTTCTCTACCCCTGTGGTACCAAACCACCGGTGGTGCCAAACCACCGGTGACCCAAAGTCACAAAATGTGTTACCAAAACACTGGTGTCCCAAAGACACGATATCCGTCAATGTGGTGCCAAACCCTTTGGTGTCTCAAAGACACGATGTGATACCAAATCACTGGTGACCAAGTCACAAAACAATTGATGGGGCCAACCCATCGTGTGATACAAAATCACTAGCGACAATCCGTATCTCATAAGTGGGGCCAACCCACGGTGGTGTCAAACCACGGGACGATGTCGCAATGAGGTGCTAAACCTCGGTGTCCCAAAGACACAGTGTGATACCAAATCACTGGTGCCGCAATCACAAATCGATGATGGGGCCAACCCATCGTGTGATACCAAATCAACGGCGTCAATCCAGTATAATCAAGCTGTGGGGCCAACCCACCGTGGTACTAAGCCAACTGGGGCGAGACGCCGAGGTGCCAAACCTCGGTGACCCAAAGTCACAAAGTTGTGTTACCAAAACAACGGTGCCGTCGATGCAAAATATCACCGCCCCTCCACTGTTAACCCACATCAACCAAGAATATGCATTTATCGGAAAATATGCAATCATGCTTGTTTAGCAACATACACTATTTATCCACCATCGTGTATTATAGCACACATACGTATATACTATGCTTACAAAAGCATTAACATGACAACTCATAACAGGATTTACACGCCTCTTGCCTCATACCTTAATGACATTTCATCCACCTTCCGTGGATCCAAACAACACACAAGATATATATAATGAATAGCAGTAGTGTGTATATACATACAACGTATAGTAAACATATTTTTGATAGAGAAGTGTGTGCGTGTACACACCGCAAGCCTTAATCAAGAACCAAGCTAAGACCCTTGATAACCTCGATACCTTCGCTCCTAAAATCGACCAATAAGAGATTAGCATCCTAGGCCATTCGGCCAAAACACAACATAACCAAAGGGTTATCATCCGAACTCTTACCTACATAAGCGGTTTGGTTTCCTACCAAACCCGAACCAACAATGGTTCCTCTACCAATCGGCCACACCCAAAGATAGTTGCTTTGTTTGGCTGCTTCAAAATCCAGGATACCCTATGACAAAACGGTTCCAAATAAATGATCAATACACTACCAAACAAATCGCCAAAACCAACACTTACCCTTGAAGATGTCGATGAGAATGGAAGAAAGACCATAAGCATTCTACCTCACCTACTACCTTCTCCAACAATTGGAAACAAAACCCCAAAAGATCCTCACCACACCTATTATCCCATCAAGGCGACAAGAAAAGAACAAAAGGAAATTTTGGCACAAGAGAAAAGGTTCGGCTCAAGAGTTTTGGAAAAAGAAAGATAAACAAGATGAACAGAGAAATACTTTCGCTTTGAGAGATTTAGAAAACCGGTTTATTACTACTACACTTTAAGAAAGGGAGAAAGAAAGTGTGAGAAGAAAATGCTAGTTTCGGCTTAGCACAAATGAAAAAGAAGAAGAAAGTGAGGGTTCGGCCAAATGAAAGTCTAAAAAGGAGAACAAGAAGCAAAATCAAAGACCAAGGGAGCATTCGGCTACTAATAGAAATGAGGGAAGCAACAAAGCAAGTTCGGCTATATGCTGTTTGGGGATTTTCGGTTTCAAGGGAAACACCAAAGAGAAATTCGGCTCTTTTTGGCACCAAAAACAAGGCTGACCGAACATCCAAAAATGCTTAAGAGAATTTCGGTATTCTCCCTCCTTAACACCTCCAAAAATCGGCCACTCACCTACTTGAAGTTTCCCACAATCGGCCACCTCCTAGAAGCTCTCCAAGCCACTAGTTCAAACTAATTTGAACTAGTCAAATCCCACAATTCACTCCTTGCCATCCATTCCACCTATTGACTTGGTCCAAGGCAGAGTTTGAACTGCCTACAACCTCTCCTCTCCTTGGCATCAAAAGAAAGACAAAGGAGGCCACTTTGGCTTGAACACAAGACCTCCTCAAATGGCGCCACCTTCCAAGCTCTAGAGTGGCAATTAGGTCACCTTGAAACTTAAGTTCAATTAAGTACTAAAAGATGGCATAAGATGAGTAATTGGCAAAGTGGTGATGGCATAAGATGAGTAATTGGCAAAGTGGTGATGGCGCCATAAGTTGGACATAAGGGAAGGAGTTCGAATCACCTAGCATGCAATTAGGAATTTTTATTTTTTTGCTTTAGCTTAAGCATGTGTCAGCAAGGGATAAGGTTAGGATGAGTTGGATTGTTTTTATTTTGGTAAGAAGACTAAGGATTTGGAAAGCTAAAGAAAAGGGCTTGAATTGGGGGATTTTGTCTCTTCAACTAAGGAAAAAGGAGGAGGATAAGGCTTAAGTATAGGGAGATGTTTTGGAAACTCCCTAATGGCCTTTTGACCATTGCATTTGGACGGTATAGAGGCTAGGGGGGATGGCTGGTTTTGTAAGCTTGGATGTTAGGAGAACACATCCATTTTGGTCATTTAGGCAAAATGTATTTTCTCTCCATCTATCTTTCTTTCTAGCCGAAATTTGCCAACATACTTGAGTAAGCAATTCATTTTCTTTGAGCCATTCTCCTTTGACCATTTTGGTTTTTGAAACTTTTTCACTCCCAAAACTTTTCTTCTCATTGTGACCAAAAGCACTTAGGCAAGCAAAGATTCTTCTTCTTTATTTATCTCACTTCTCCCCTCAATGCCGAATGCACTTTTCTCTTAAACTCCATTCTCTTTTCTTCTTTTCTTTCTCTCTTTCTCTCTAAAACCGAACCATATCATTCCATTTGCCCATTCTTTCATTTTCTTCTTCATTAAAATCTCTCCAATACTTTCATCCATGGATGAATGTTAACTTGTTCTTGTGCCAAAATTTCTTTCATTTTCTTTGATCACAACCGATTTCCTTTAATCATACATAATTATTCTCACTCAATTTTCTTTCCAATCGTGAGCATTAGTGAGATTATGGTGGGTAAAAACCCAAGGTGTTCTTGAATATTTTTTGGAACTTTAGAATCGATTTCAAGAATTAAGGTAAGGAGATTTTATTTTAAGGGTTCTTATTTTATTCATTATATTAGTATAGTTAGTTATTAATCTATTTCGTTTTAGGGACATAATCGCTCGGTCATTTCTTCGAGGAACGAAGATAATCGTGGTAAGCCAAATCTCAAATCTTATAAATCGTTAGCCATATTTCGATACTTATAAGTTGGATTAATGATCTTATGTCTTTAGAGACATTCAAGATAGGCGTAAAAGGGCGTCCATAGTCTTTGAAAGAGGGGCGGTTCCGCTAATCCCCTTAAATATAAACAAAGGGCTGTTTTAGGAATCTGGGATTTTCCACCGGGTTGCAGACCTTCAACCGAGGAGAATCAATTGTTCGAGGTTATTCGTACTCCCGAGACTTTGTTCGTTCGTGGATTCTCATCGGGCAACGAATCAACAATCGAAGAGAAACCAAAAATAGAAGTGGTTCAAAATCAAAAGGGTAAAGATTTAGATCGTTTACCAATAGTGTATTTTTTTTATATAAATGAAAGTGTTCTAATGGTTCGTGTTACGTTTAGGTGTTGACGAGCGGGAAGGTTTAGTACTCACGATATCAAGGTGTGTAACTTCACACTTATCTTGGGTTAGATGTCATACCGTAGTATTGAGCAAAATTGTAAAAACGACAAAATCGGGACAATACGTAATAATTGGTATTTTTGGTGAAATTACATGAAAACGGTTAAAATTGTGAAAATTACGAAAATGCACTCAATGAGTTAGTTGGTAAAATGTAAATTTTATGCCTCATGTGTAAATGGGCTGAAATCCCTGATAGATTGTTAAATGGGCCAAAATCTATACTAGATCGTTAAATGGGCTGAAATCCCTGATAGATTGTTAAATGGGCCAAAATCTATACTAGATCGTTAAATGGGCCGAAATCTCGGTTAGATTGTTAAATGGGCCGAAATCTCTGTTAGATCGTTAAATGGGCCGAAATCCCCGTTAGATCGTTAAATGGGCTGAAATCCCTAATAGATCGTTAAATGGGCCGAAATCTCTGCTAGATCGTTAAATGGGCCGAGATCCCTGCTAGATCGTTAAATGGGCCAAGTTGCTAGATTGTTAAATGGGCTAAATGTTATTTTGTATTTTGGGCCTTAATAAAAACTTGGAATATTAACTCATATGTAAATTGGGCCTTTTTGCTAAAATCATCATATGTAAATAGACTATTTTGCATACATGTTGCATGAGTTGGGATTAATGGTGAAGAGAAGAAAGGCATGTTGCCAAAATCTAGTTCGGTGGCTTTGCCACAAAATAATTAAATGGCTTATTGCTCTAGTTCTGTGGCTTTACCACAAAATAATTAAATGGCTCATTGCCTCTAGTTCGGTGGCTCGCCACAAAATAATTAAATGGCTTATTGCTCTAGTTCTATGGCTTTGCCACAAATATTTTAATGGCTCAATGCTCTAGTTCTTGACTTTGTCACAATCTAGTTCGGTGGCTCGCCACAAATATAAAATGGCTTTATGCCTCACGATTGGCGTGTTGGCGGGGTGGGTTGACTTGATCCCCACAGGTGTGATGGTTGGTACGGTGGTGTGTAGCGGATGGAAATTAGGTTTGGGTGGGAAATTTCATTTTGCATACATCTCATTATTTATATTGTTAAACCTGTTTATGGACTCAAGCCCAAAATTATGACTTGATGATCTCGCCCATGGATGATGTAAGTGAGTTATACATCGAGTTCGAGTAACTCACTCCTCAAATTTTTCATCTCGTAATGGAAATTGACGTGGACTTGGGCCGAGGATGACTTCGTGGAGGCCATACGCAAACATGGGTTTAATAAACTTTGAACTTTTAATAAGTACTTTCTTTAATTTGCTATTTTGGGTATGATGTAATAAGGCCTCTTTTAATATTTTATGGATTTTTATGTGTGGATGGATTTAAATTATGTTTTAGATATTTAATATGGGCTTATATTTATCTTATAATGTTTTCTAAAAATACTTTGGGTTTTTTTTCAAACATATGAAATCCTTTATCTATTCTTATTTTTTTAATATTTTGAACTCTTATAAATATTACTTTATGGTTTTGATAATTAAATATTAAATGATGAGATTTTCAACTAATGTTTCTCAAGTACATCAAACTTAAAATTATTTCTCTTGGTTTTTATTAAACTCAATTTCAAAATGGTTTCGAAATACCGATTCACCTATATTATTGAGATAGTTCGATCTATATAACAAACCAAATCTCGTCTTAATGTATAGGTCGGGTTTGGGGTGTTACACGATGTTTACTTAGAGCGAGTTGAACGGCCGTGCATCATCTCATTACCACACACGGGCGTGCCTGGTGATCTACATGGCCGTGCCCAAAACGATAGAACCAAGGCACGACCCAACCCTGAAATTACATGGGCGTGTGCCATGGGCGTGCCCCTGCTGCAGGAATGAGCAATTTCACTCAGAATTTGATGCTTGAAGCCAAAGAAATATACTCCTCAGTCTACTTAAACACCCTAATAGTAATTCTACTTGAAAGAGGTACTAGGAGCCAAGTAAAGCATCTCAAAAGCCGAAACAAACAGCTTTTTGGCACAGGCTTTTTGGCCGAAGCATTCATCTTTTAGGGAGTCACTTGAAGATAGATAGTTGATCCATCTCAAGAAGTCGGAACTCCATTCAAAACGGAGGATCTCTTCTTCAATTCCTTCAGGGGGTTTTAGGGAGTTCTTATGTTTTGTTTATTCTTTACTCTTGAGATGTTTTCATATTTAGTTATGCACTAAACCTACGATGGATTTTGTTATTTGATTTCTAAATTATATGATAAGTACTTGGTTTGTTCTTAATTATGTTGCTTAATTCAATCTGATGTGCTTAGGTGGAGGAGGAATAGACCCTACCTAAGAGTAGATCTAGCATAATTGAGCGGAGTAGATCGGGCGCCTAGAGATAGGGTTACTTAGATTTTGCTTGGATTAGAGTGAAATCTAATATGGGAATCCATTGATCGATTTATCGCTTCCTTAGGGGTTATTATAAGAGAATGAGAGTTCCACTAAGTAACTTAAGGTTAGACGTTATTCGCCTCGAGAGAGGTTTAATATAGGTTAGGGAGTCTCACGGATCAAGCTAAGTAAAGAAATCATATGGTTTGGGGAATAAATAATAAGTGAAGTCATAGGTGGATTCTTCCTGAGGGTATCGTATTTATCAACTGAGTTTTCTTAAAGTCTTTCTCCAATTCATTCTTTTGTCTTTGCATTTAGTTTAAGTATTTCGTTAGTTTAATAATCCAATCTCTCCATATTTTATGCTAAATAATAGAAAGAAAGTGAGTAGTAGTACTTTTAGGTTCCCTTGGGTTCGACAAGATATTCTTGCCTGAGCTATACTACTGTTCGATAGGTGCACTTGCCTTTATTGTTGTCGCAGTCAGTCTACAGGCTCGATCATTCTTTATAAATATTAAAACTCGACTATTTGACACGATCAAGTTTTTGGCGCCGTTGCCGGAGACACTCTAAAATATTAATAAAGCTCTATTTCTATTACTTTAGCCATTATTTTTATTTTTAAATTTCTCTTTTATACATATGTTTTTGTTTTTTTTCTAAATTTTTTTCTTTATTTGCATATCAGGTACCTCTAGTTTATGACTAGAAGAAATCTAAGAGGACCATTAGAATACGAAAGTGACATTGGGGCTATCGCTCGCAGAAATCACAAAGAAATAAGATGAGCCCTAGACTATCAAAGAGAAGAACATCAAAGATCCAATCCTACTGAAGGGATGGATGAGAACAATCCACCAAATATGCAAGAATAGAATGCTCCGCGTACTATGTATGATTATGCTAAACCTAATTTGACAAGAGCGGAATCTAGTATTGTTAGGCCCGCTATAGCTGCTAATAATTTTGAATTAAAGCCTAACACAAAACAAATGATTCAACAATTCGTTCAATTTGATGGTTTGCAGGATGAGGATCCAAACACTCATATATCTAATTTTTTAGAATTTTGTGATATCTTCAAAATAAATGGTGTTTCTAACGATGCCATACGTCTTTGGTTATTTCCTTTTTCATTAATGAACAAAGCAAAGTAGTGGTTGAACTCGTTACCACGAGGGTCAATCACCACGTGGGATCAAATGATCGAAAAGTTTCTTTTAAAATATTTTCCACCAGCCAAAACGGCTAAATTTAGGAATGATGTATCTTCTTTTGTGCAGAATGAAGCAGAAACATTATATAATGCATGGGAAAGATATAAGGATCTCCTAAGGAGATGCCCACACCACGGATTACCTTTGTGGCTTCAAGTCCAAACATTCTACAATGGTGTGCATTCTCCAACTAGGCAAATGATTGATTCATCAGCCGGTGGAACTCTGAAAAATAAAACTCCTGAAGCGGCTTACGATTTTATTGAGGAGATGTCGTTGAACACCTATCAATGGCAAATTACAAGGGCTAAATTGACAAAATCAGCCGGGTTTTTAACATAGACGCAGTGACAATGTTGTCAACACAAATGGAGTTAATGAATAAAAAGCTTGATAATTTATGTTCTTCACAGGTACATCCAGTCATGCAATGCGAAGCGAGTGGGAATATGGCAAATTTTGAGTACCCACCTTACCAACCAGGAGCAGAAAATGAGCAGACAAACTATATGGGTAACAATTTTAGATCTAATAATAATCCTTATAGTAACACTTACAATCCAGATTAGAAGAACCACCCAAATTTTTCATGGGGAGGACAAGGAAATCAAAGGTAGCAACCTCTTCCAAATTACCAAAATCAACCTTATCCATAGAAAAAGAAGTCGAGTCTTAAAGAGATGCTAAAAAAGTTCATGGTAGACACAGATGCCCGTCTCTAAAGAATTGATACAACACTTGATAACCAAGGAATATCGATCAAATAAATCAAGGAACAAGTCGAGGAAATCAGTAGGTCAGTGGGACAACTCACAAAGCTTGTTTCAGAACGTCAACAAGGACGTCTACCAAGCAACACAGAAATGAACCCAAAAGAATAGATACAAGCCATCACATCTCAAGAGGATACAAAGATAGACAAGCCCATCTCAGTACAAGAAACCAAGGAAGAAATAGGTAAAATAGAGGTAGCACAAGAAAAACCGATAATTAAAGAGTACCACCCTCGAATACCTTATCCCGAAGCATTGAAAAGAGATGATTCAGAGGAACAATTTGGTAAGTTTATAAAACTTCTAAAGAAATTACACATTAACTTACCTCTTCTTGAAGCTCTTTTCAGATGCCCGACTCAAGGAGATTTTAAGACGACTCTTAACAAACAAACGCAAAATAGATGAAGAGCACCATGTGGAACTTAACGCAACATGCTCAAAGAATGCTACAAAACCGACTACTACAGAAATTAAAAGATCCAGGGAGTTTTACGATTCTATGTTTAATTGGTAGTTTAACTATTGATAATCGTTAGCTAATTTAGGGCAAGTATAAATGTCATGCCTTATACATCGCTTAAACGACTACGCTTAGGAAGCCCAAACAAACTAGGATGAGTATCCAATTAGCTGATAAAACTGTTAGAATTCCTAGGGGCATTATTGAAGACGTTTTAGTAAAAATCGATAAATTCGTCTTCCCAGTAGATTTTATTATTTTAGACATGGATGAGGAAAATTCAATCCCTTTAATTTTAGGAAGATCTTTTCTTGCAACTGCCAAGACTAAAATTGATGTTGCCACAGGAGAACTCATACTTCGTGTAGGAGATGAATCAATCAATCTTCAAGCTCTCGACTCAGCCAAAACCACAAAAGATGAAGGTAAGAAAGTTGTTTCAATAGATAATCAAATTATTCAACCTTCATCCCAGGAAACATGACAAAGCATCAAAACTGAGCCAACACAAAATTATATGATCAACAATTTAGAAGAGTAGAATATACACACCAAAGAAAAGTCGGATCCACATGAAATAAAACCTAAAGAACCACCAGAAGAGCTCATAGGGACATCAAATCACTTTAAAATAGAAGATCAAGTGCTGTTAGATAAAGTCGATCCTTGCTTTAGTTCAACAGAATTGAAAAAATAGGAAGAAATACTCCTTCAGGTACACGATGTTTTCCCACACAAAATAGTCAAGGTAAGCAATCCAATGTTCAGTAATTTCAAGGTAAACTCTTCTCGACCTAAACTTTGTCACGAAAATAAAACTATCAGTAAGAGGGAAAAAATTCAAACCTTTAAACCTCCCTAAATTTTCAAAGCCTAAGAGAGTCTAGCTTAAGATTATAAACAAGCGCTTCTGGGGAGGTAACCGGAGTGCTAACACTTTTTATTTCTCAAAATTATTTTTCTTTTCCTTTCTTTTCTCTTTTCTCTCTCCATAATTAAAACAAAGATGCAGGTTTCCAGGCCACATGGCCTTACACACGGCCATGCCCGTGGCCATGTGGACCACCAGAACCACCACACTAATAGAGCAGAGCCGTGCAAGTCAGTCCACCCACCCCCAACGTCACGGATCCAACCACCCACAGCACGGGCACCAACAAAAATAGCATGGCCGTGCCTCACAATCGTGCTAAGATACTGACTTATTTAGCATAGGCAGACCACGCTCGTGCAGTCCAACCATGCTCCTATACTAGCTTTTTAGGAACGGGCGTGCAAACCAACAAAATGGGCGGGAAAGGACAACACACCCTACAACACGGCCATGTGATACGGTCATGTGAATTGACACACCCTCGGTACACGGACGTGGGAACGTGCCAGATTTGAAATCCTATTTAAATCCCCACAGCCTGTCCTCTTTGTCCCATCTTCTTTCTTATTCCTTCTTTCTCTTTTTTTTCAAATTTTTCTTCCTATTCATAGAAAAGATCCAAGACACTTGAGCAACACATAGATCATGCCGAAGAAACATAAGCATCATCTCCTCAGAGGAGACCTCAACATGAGTTCATGCTGGCAGCTTCACTTAATTGACACGCCAAGGGTCTCGAAAACCTTTTTGGTTCTATTTTTCTTTTCTAGTCTCCTTTATTTTCCTTATCTTTACTTATTTCCTGCTTAAATTAATTTATTTCATATTAGTTTCTTGGTTTTAGCTTATAAAGGCTGCTTGGGAATCATGCACCATAGCCTTCGAGGTCACATCCACCTCGCGAACCATCCAACAATAAGGACTCCTTATTCTCTTAGTATTTTCTTTTAATTTTAGTTTTCTTCTTAGTCTCCTTCATTTTATTTCCTTAATCATTAATTATATTATTAGTATAATATTATTATTACCCTAGATCTCTTGGCTATATCTTCACAGGCTACCCAATTTCTTTATCTAGCAAATTGCTTTTCGGTAGCCACTCCACCGGGCCCATAGAAAACACCATCACCGCCACCAAAGACACCAGGGATCACCCAGATTTCAGGGAGTATTACTTTCCCCACTTATCTTTTTTATTTGGCACATAAATTTCATTATCTATCTTTGTACATTGAGGGCAATGTACATTTTAAGTGTGGGGGTAATAGTGCCTAACTTTTTGCATAATTCTCAAAACCCTAAAATTAGTCTTGATCTTAAGTATTTTTCTCATGTTATTAATTAGGATGAAATTTCTAATGATTTATGATTTTTATTGATATGTTTTAGAATAAGTCTTATTTAATTGTGCATTGATAATTAAATTTGAAGAATACTAGAGAATCGAGCATGATAAGTCTACTTTCTAAAAATTAAAATTGATAGGTTGTTGAACCTAATTTGTGTATCACCTTGAAGTTCTAAATTTACAAGGATTGATATTAAAACACCCATAATTTTTTATGAGATTTTGAGCCTTATAGAGCATGTACCCTTTTTCGTGTCACTTTAATTGATTATGAGTGTGTCAACTTTGAGCTGTTATTCTAGAACTTGTCTCGTTTATACATGTCGAGACCATATTATTGATTGATACACTGAGATGATAAAGGCACCTAGGTTTTAACCCGTTCACTACATTAAAAAGCCTACCCATACAAATTAACCCTTAGTGAACCCCATTGAATCCTAACAACCTTTTTATTGACTCACCCACTAATATTAACCCAAAATCCCTTTGTATTTGTTATCAACATTCCTTTGACTACCCCTTCATCGAGAATTGATTTGATCAATTGCCAAATTAGGTTATTTCAAAGTTCCTTCTATTATGTTTATTTTAGTTTGTTCTAAAAAATCCAAGTATATTCAATATTAGTAGTATATAAAAGAGCTTAGAGCATTTAAACTCCAATTGTTGAAGAAAAGCTCAGATTAAAGTATTTTCAAAATTTGAGTGATGAAAATACTTTTATTATAAGTAATTATCAATAGTAGATATTGTTAGTTTTTCATTCGATGTAAATTTTCATATTTAGTTCATTATTTTTAGATTAGGTAATTGTCAATTCAATCTCGATTATAACCTCTAAATTCAGCCTGTATCCACACATTTTACCCTAGCCCCGTTACAACCTTGATTAAAGACCTTTTGATCTGTGTATCATCTCATATAAAGTGGTGGAGATTTGATTTTTAGGCAAGCTTATGGGATTAACTTTTCAGGTTCGACTTAGAGTGCTTATTCATGAACCTTAAACACCTTTGAGTGATTTGAGTGAATCTTTTGTGAGGATGTCAATCCTTGTCGGCTTTGAATTAAAGGTAATCACTTAGATAAGGGGAGATACCTATGTTTTCATGCCATAAAAATGTGACTTATCGTAATTCAATCTTTAGGGTTCTTTGAGTTGAATTATCCATGTATAAATTATTTATGAATTATGATGAGACATTGTCGATATGAATTATGGATTATGGAAAGTTCGTTTTAATTGTAAGTTTAGAATTTTGCTTGAGGACAAGCAAAGTGTGGGGGTATTTGATAAACCGTAAAAGCCCCATATTTGGTATGCTTTTGGATGATTTAGCCCTTGATTTATGTAAAAAGGTGCTTTTAATCCTTTCTTTTCATGTTTATACTCAGGAAAGCACCCAAGGATAAAAAGAACACAAAACGGACTTAAAATAGAGTAATTGGGCCTTAGCAAGAAACCAACATGGCCTGGCCCAAAACCTGCACGATCGTGTCTCGACGATTACCTAGAGCACGGCCCAACTCACGAGTTGTACCGCCGTGCATCATCCCATTACCACACACGGGTGTGCCTGGTGATCTACATGGTCGTGCCCAAAACGATAGAATCAAGGCACAGCCCAACCCTAAAATTATACGGGCGTGTGCCATGGGCGTGCCCCTACCATGGGAATGAGTAATTTGACTCGGAATTGGATGCTTAAAGCCAAAGAAACATACTCCTAACTACTTAAACACCCTAATAGTAATCCTACTTGAAAGAGGTACTTAGGAGCCAAGTAAAGCATCTCAAAAGCCTATATAAACACCCAAGGTAGCAACTAAAAAGGGGAGTTCGGTAGAAGCCGAAACAAACAGCTTTTTGGCAGAGGCTTTTTGGCTGAAGCATTCATTTTTAGGGAGTCACTTGAAGATAGCCAGTTAATCCATCTAAAGAAGTCGAAACTCAATTCAAAACGGAGGATCTCTTTTTCAATTCCTTCAGGGGGTTTTTGGGAGTTCTTATGCTTTGTTTATTTTTTACTCTTGAGATGTTTTCATATTTAGTTATGCACTAAACCCCTCAAATACCTGAAGGGGATGAAACCTATGGTGGATTTTGTTATTTGATTTATAAATTATATGATAAGTACTTGGTTTGTTCTTAATTATGTTGCTTAATTCAATCTGATGTGCTTAGGTGGAGGAGGAATAGACCTTACGTAAGAGTAGATCTAGCATAATTGAGCAGAGTTGATCAGGTACCTAGAGATAGGGTTATGAGATTTTTCCAGATTAAGGTGAAACCTAATATGGGAATCCATTGATTGATTTACTTCTTCCTTAGGGGGTTATTATAAGAGAACGAGAGTTCCACTAATTAACCTAAGGTTAGATGTTATTCACCTCGAGAGAGGGTTTAATATAGGTTAGGGAGTCCACGGATCAAGCTAAGTAAAGAAATCATATGGTTTGGGGAATAAATAATAAGTGAAGTCATAGGTGGATTCTTCCTGAGGGTATCGTCTTTATCAACTGAGTTTTCTTAAAGTCTTTCTCCAATTCATTCTTTTGTCTTTGCATTTAGTTTAAGTATTTCATTAGTTTAATAATCCAATCACTCCATATTTTAGGCTAAATAATAGAAAGAAAGTGAGGAGTAGTACTTTTAGGTTCCCTTGGGTTCTATGAGATATTCTTGCCTGAGCTATACTACTGTTCGATAGGTGCACTTGCCTCTATTATTATCGCAGTCAGTTTACAGGTTCAATCATTCTTTATAAATATTAAAACTCGACTGTTTGACACGATCATATGACTTACTAAACTTTGTAAAGCTTACTCTGTGTGTGTGTGTGTGTTTTTCTCTGTTTTATAGGTCGTCAAAGCTACTGAAGGCTTGGGACCGTCAATGATCGTCATCACATGACTAAACTCATTTTGGTACCCTTTTGAAAATGTATATAGCTAATTATGGCATGTATAGGCTAGATATGTGTATATGTTTAAGAAGTGAACTTAGCCATGTGTTTTGGCAAGTTTTAGGTTGTTTTAATGTTTGAATGAATGATTCATATGTTTTATGTTTTGATATGGCTTGATGCATATGAAATGGTTATTTTGGTATGTATTTGGTTGCCATATATGCATGACATGTGATAAGAATTGTTGCTTGTAGGTATGACCCATTTGGGTGGCATTCTGGTCTTGCAAATGACCTATAATGTCACACGGTCTTGGCACACGAGCGTGCCTAGTAATCGTGGGGTAAAATCAGTAGCTAGCTTAAGAAGTACATAGTCATGGTAGGGGCGTGCCTAGAGGTCGTGTCAGAAATGGCAGTATATGACCTTCTAGGACATGGCCTTAGGACACGGGCGTGCTTGGTAGCCGTGTTGGTTTTGGCAGTATATGACCACGGGGAGGGCACACGGGTGTGTCAAGTAGCCGTGGGTGAGGCACGGCCTACCCCCACTGGCGTGTATCCCCTATATTTAGAAAAGTTTTTATTTTTCCATGAAATTTTGTATGTGTTTCGATTTAGTCCCGACTTGGTTCATAAGCATGTTTAAGGTCTCGTTGACCTATTTAATGGACATTATGAATGATATTGATGAATGATTGTGTGAAATTCTATAAATGTTTTTGATCTGTCCGGTAACACTTCTAACCCTAATTCGGCGGACACCACGGGATAGGGGTGTTACACTTACTGACTACGACATTTTATTTCCTTGAAATAAAAAAAATTTTGGCATCCAATATGATTCTGTCCAAATGTATCTTAAGAAAAAGGATCGTAATCTAGAATCTTTTCAAATTCTCAACCTCAGGTCATTAATTAATCAATTTGGTACAAATTTTGGGCGCTGCGAGGGTGCTAATCCTTCCTCGTGCGTAACCGACTCCCGAACCTATTTTCGTAGATTTTGTAGACCAAAATTATTGTTTTAATAAAAAATTTATTAAAATAATTCATCCCAAGGTGATCCAATCACATCTTAAATAAAAGATCGGTGACGACTCCATTTCCATATTTTTAAAAGTCCATTCCGCTTTTTAACCTTCGATAAAAAAAATGGTTTCGACAGCTTGGAGACTCCACTTGGGAACAAAAGAGAGTCAAGCCGTAAAATTGATTAATTTCTATCCTTTTGTCGAAAATTGAAAATTTTATTTAAAAAATTACGATCCTTTTATTTGCATTCGCTTGCATCATCTCATTTGATTGTTATGGTTCAAGTTTTGTAAAATATTTTTGCATCATATTGCATGACCGCCGGGTCACACCCTTTTAAGTTGGAGTGAGAAGATACTCCTTCGTGAGGTTTTCACCTCCGTGCAGGATAGTGAATCGCTTTCGGGATACATCTGTACCTATGTCTTCGTGAGATTTTCATCTCCGTGCAGCCACAGGGAATGTATTTCCTTGAACCGAACCCATTCCGTATGAGCCTATAATGTGTGAGGATCGAGGAATCTGCTGGTTCAGGTACCTATTCTTTAGAACCAAGCCGTATATAGCAGCCTTAGGTGCCTACCCTAGATAGAGCCACGCCAAACCCTAGTGGTCACCTGGCCAGGTGTTCTATGTTGTTTATTTCTATTGCACTAACGTGTCTCTTTTTGTTTTGATTTCATCGCATTCATTCCATACATTTGCATTGTATGCATGTGCATTACATCATTTGCATTACGCTATTTTCATCACATTGCATCATTTGCATTAGTTTTTACAAAATAACCCTGATTAGGTGAAATATTTTCAGTTAACCTAGAAGACTAAAGTAATGGATAAAATACTAGAAAGGTTGGAACAAATGTAGAAGGAGATGCAAGAACAGATGCAAGCACAAATGCAGGAGCAACTTGCTAAGATTCAACAGGATATGATGGACAAAATGATGGAATCGTAGAGAAATATGATGACTCAGATGACGCAGCTGTTGAAGAGGTTTATGGATAAAGGAAAAAGCCTCATGGTTAATATTGAGGAGAATACTGAGTATCATCAATATCCCCAGGATTTTACTCCACCACACATGCAAGCACTACCTGAATCGACTGTACAAAAGCCATCTGTTACTATCAGGCCTCGACAATTCCAAGTGGATGCTTTAGTGAACCCTAAACTAGCTTAGGTTCAGGAGATAATCCAATCATGACTAATGTCCCTGATTTGGATGAAATAGCTGAAGGAGAGAGGACAAAAGCAGAATTACCAAGACAGCTAGAAGACAAATATAAATGGTTGGAGGATAAGTTTAAGGCTTTAGAAAGTGCTGATAGCTATTATGGAATTGACGCCAAGGAATTAAGCTTGGTCCCTGACTTGGTGCTCCCATACAAGTTCAAAATGCCTGAATTTGATAAGTATAATGGGACAAGTTGCCCCGAGGCTCATATTACTATGTTTTGTAGAAGAATGACGGGGTACATTAATAATGACCAACTGTTAATCCATTGCTTCTAGGATAGCCTGGTAGGAGCAGCAGCCAAATGGTATAACCAGTTGAGTTTTGCCAGAATAAAATTTTTAGCCCAAGCATTCATGAAACAATACAGTCTTGTGACAGACATGACTCCCGACAGAATTACTCTTCAAAACATGGAGAAAAGGGCGAATGAAAGTTTTAGATAGTATGCGCAGCGGTGGAGAGAGGTTGCCATCCAAGTCCAACCACCACTTCCGGAGAAAGAGACCACAATGCTCTTTATTAATACATTGAAGGCCCCATTTATCACTCATATGCTAGGGAGCACCACAAAGAGCTTCTAAGACATCGTAATGACTGGAGAAATGATTGAGAATGCTATAAAGAGTGGAAAGATAGATGTGGGAGAAAGTGCCAAAAGATTAGCTCCGAGAAGTATAGGAAATGAAGTGAACAACTTGAGCAAGCATTCCAAATTAGTCATTGTAGGTCAGCCGAGGGCTGTGACTACTGATCATCAGGGCTCATCAAGACAAGAATCCAATGTATAGCAACTCCAATTTACACCAATTCCAATGACATATAGGGAGTTGTATCAAATCCTATTCGATGCACATATGGTGGCTCCTTATTACATGGAACCAATACAACCCCCATACCCTAGATGGTATGATTCGAATACTCAATGCAAGTATCACGCAGGGATAATGGGTCATTCAATCGATAATTGCGTTGTATTTAAGAAATTGGTGGATAGGCTTATTAAAATAGGGGTTTTAAAGTTCGATGAGTCGACCGGAGCAGTAATTTGTGATAATTGAATGAGGGGGCAAGAGAGTTACGATTCCTTAAAGAAGTCATCAGAAGCCTAGAAATTGGGAAGTTAGAACACCAATGGCATATCCAAAGAGTGAACCAAGGAATAAAATTTTTCCAAGCATCACCCTTTTATATACTTGAGAATGTTTTGAGCAATAGGACTCTGGAAGAGACATGGTTTTTAAGGCTAATCTAGAGTAATATTTGAAGCATGCTTATTACTTTCAGCCTAGAAGTGATAAGAGTCATTTTATGAAATAGGCTCATGTTCAAAATCTTTATTTCAATTAAAAGCATCTTTTTGAGAAAATATTTTTCCATTCTTTCTATTTATAGATTCTTTTTGCACTTTGGATTACTATTCAATATTCTTTCATTCTTAATTCATGATCATACCATACAAATAATCATTCTTGGAATCATTTTTCTGGAATTTACCTTCGGACCTACGATGGGTCCCTAGTTATCAATGACATGGGCGACGCTGTTACGGACTCCCCTTTTGAATGAAATATGGGTCTATGGGATCTCAGGACTTTGAAAATGAGAGAAAGTGTAACATATCTTCTAATTTGTTAATAATGGATGAAAAATATATCCTACATCGCGAACCAAAAGGGAAATTAAGATCAAAGCCTAGCCCAATGCTGAAATAAGATTTCTTATATGTGGGTCATGGATGTTATCAAGACAGTCTCATCAAAAGCTCTGGCCAATGTCGATTCATTTTCATGGATGTCGGGTACTTTACTAAGATGGTAAAAGTCACTGCATATGCAAATATTACAAAGTCGATAGTCATCGGAACACAAAAAAAAAAGAAGAAGAAGAAGAAGAAAAGAGAAAGAAAGAAAGAAAGAATACTGACAAAAAAAAAATGTCGAAAAAATCATATTTAACTGCACAATGTCAAAAGTTTGTTGTCTGTTCAAAGAAGGCAACCCAAAAAAACAAAAGATCATAAAAAGACTGAGACTTGTAAGGTTTGGCATATAGAAGTTACTATTTACCCTCTATGCTCATCAAACATTGGCCAGGACTGTCACCAGATCAATACATTTCTCATTGGTTTCGCCCATTGAAGTCGAAATTCCTTATACCGAGTTTTATCAGAACTGAAGTTGGATAAGGAAAAATGGATCCAATCCCGATCTGATCAATCAAATTTGTGAGGAGAGGTTAATAGCTATCTGTTACAGTAAGATAATGCGGGTTTGCGACAACGAGGTTCATCCTAGAAAATTTCCAAAGGGGGACTTGATATTGAAAAAGATCCTTCATATAAAAAAGGATTTCAGAGAAAAATGGAGGCCAAACTAGAAAAGACTTTATATAGTATAAAAAGTCTATTATGGAAACATTGACCAAATGGATGGTAGGAATATGCCCAATCCGGTGAATTCAGTCAAGAAGTGTTTCATTTAAAAAGGAGAAGACAAGGCGAAAACTTGCAAAGGTATATTTTAAAAATAAAAGAAAAAAATGAAAATGAAAATGAAAATGAAAATGAAAATGAAAAAGAGAGAAACTTCAATCAAAAAGAAAGAAAAAGGAGAGGCCAAGGTGAAAACCCGCAAAGGGCGCTTTGAGACCAAAGGGGATTTGAGTTGAAAACTTGAAAAGGCGGCTCAATTTTTGATCAAAGGGGGCATACCGCAGTCCTGCTATGCCTGAATTAACAATGAAGAAGTATGATATGTCTTGAGGCATCGACAAAGTACTTCGGATCCCCTAAACACATATTAAGCTTAAAATGGCCCTCAAGAAGTTGGAACAGAGAAGCTCAGACTGCGATATCTGGGGCACCTAGTTTCCATTTTACCATTTTAAATTTTTTATTTGCGATTATATTATTTTTTTCAAAATATGTTCACAATAAATTTCTTAATTGCGATTGCTATCTTTGCTTAGCATATTTGTTTCGAGCTATGCTCCTAATCAAATTCCTTCTTGTCCATGGTTATGATCTTTTTCAGGCATTTTGCATTGAAATAACGATTAGTGGACTAATAATATTTTCATAAAATGAGTTTCGCATATTACTCTAGAAACTCTTTGAATAATACAAGAACTCGAAATAGGACTATTGTTTTAAAACTCACCAAGATTAAGGAAGAGTCTAAATTGAGGCTATCTCCTTGGATTTTCTGTTAAAATTAGTTTGTGATACTATCTTGATGAAAAATGGGTAGTGTTAACCCAAGTGTAAAAAGGGGAATCATTCGCAAGAAAATGATATTCTGCATCCATGCGAGTTTTATGAATACATATCTGGTTGGGTCACCCGAGGAGTGATCAATAGATGGAAGCTGATACAGATCCTATACCTTTGAATAGCAATGTGATGGACTGAAGAAGAAACAAATCCTACATTTCGAGGTCACAGTGAAATAGATGGGAAAAGATTTAGATCCTATACTGCTAAGTCACAATGAGATGAACCCTGAAGTTACAGTGGGGCAAAACTGTTGAGCAAGATATTTGTTTTCTCAGGTTTTCTGTTGAGAATACCAGCCAAACAAGATCGCAGCATAAGACATCAGTGATATAGCCCTAATAAACAATGAGTGATGACACCTTAAACTTGTAAAAAGGGACCATTCTCATGAAATTCTACATTCATGCAAAACACATTTAGTTAGGAGCATTAGATTCATTCTGATCATTGCATCCTAATCATTGTAGGAAATCATTCTCATGACATTCTGCATTCATACAAATGTCATCCATAAGACACATTTAGTTAGAAGCATTAGATTCATTCCTATCATTGTATCCTAATCATTGTAAGAAATCATTCTCATGGCATTCTACATTCATACAAATGTCACACATCTATTTAGGGGCATTTGATTCATTCCGATCATTGCATCCTAATATTTAAAAAGACCATTCTCATGACATTTTGCATTCATACAAATGTCATCCATAAGACACATTTAGTTAGGAGCATTAGATTCATTCCGATCATTGTATCCTAATCATTGTAAGAAATCATTCTCATGACATTCTGCATTCATACAAATGTCGCACATCTATTTAGGGGCATTTGATTCATTTCGATCATTGCATCCTAATCTTTGAAAACGACCATTCTCATCACATTCTGCATTCATACAAATGTCATCCATAAGACACATTTAGTTAGGAGCATTAGATTCATTCCGATCATTGCATCCTAATCATTGTAAGAAATCATTCTCATGACATTCTGCATTCATACAAATGTCGCACATCTATTTAGGGGCATTTGATTCATTCCGATCATTGCATCCTAATCTTTGAAAAACGGCCATTCTCATCACATTCTGCATTCATACAAATGTCATCCATAAGACACATTTAGTTAGGAGCATTAGATTCATTCCGATCATTGCACCTTAATCTTTGTAAAAAGGGATCATTCTCATGAAATTCTGCATTCATGCAAAACAAATTTATTTAGGAGCATTAGATTCATTCCGATCATTGCATTGTAATCATTGTAGGAAATCATTCTCATGACATTCTGCATTCATACTAATGTCAACCATAAGACACATTTAATTAGGAGCATTAGATTCATTCTGATCATTGCATCCTAATCATTGTAAGAAATCATTCTCATGACATTCTGTATTCATACAAATGTCGCACATCTATTTAGGGGCATTTGATTCATTTTGATCATTGCATCCTAATCTTTGTAAAAAGACCATTCTCATGCATTCATGCAAATGTCGTCCCTAATACATTTAGTTAGGAGCATTAGATTCATTCTGATCATTGCATCCTAACCATTTTGCATAAACACAAAACTGATTTTACAGGACAGGTCCCCTAGAGGACGTTGTCGCAACATCGATAAATTCAAAGATCTTGCCTTTCTGAGTGAAGCAGATCAAAGATAGCAAGTTCGGCAATCCTGAAGTTACATGAGCAAATCAGAGACATCAGTCCTATCTCCATGACCAACATTGAAATAGGTCGAAGATTGTAGATCTTGTCACCCTAAGTAGTAGGGAACTAAGATCGAACGGCAAATCTTGTCTCCCTAAGCAATAGTGGAATAGATTTAAGCCACCAACCCTATTTCCATGACCAGCAGTGGAATAGGTTGAAGATTATAGATCTTGTCACCCTAAGCAGTGGGGAACCAAGATTGAATGATAAATCTTGTCTCCCTAAGCAATAGTGGAACAGATTTAAACCACCAGCCCTATCTCCATGACTAGCAGTGGAATAGGTCAAAGATTATAGATCTTGTCACCTTAAGCAGTAGGGAACCAAGATCGAACAAAAAATCTTGTCTCCCTAAGAAATAGTGGAACAGATTTAAGCCACCAGCCCTATCTCCATGACCAGCAGTGAAATAGGTCGAAGATTGTAGATCTTGTCACCCTAAGCAGTAGGGAACCAAAATCGAACGGCAAATCTTATCTCCCTAAGTAGTAGTGGAGCAGATTTAAGCCACCAGCCCTATCTCCATGACCAACAGTGAAATAGGTCAAAGATTGTAGATCTTGTCACCCTAAGCAGTAGTGGACCAAGATCAAACGACAAATCTTGTCCCCCTAAGTAGTAGTGGAACAGATTTAAGCTACCAGTTTGGCAACCCTGAGTTTGCAATGTAGCAGATTGAGGATAGCAGATCTTGCCTCCTGAACGAAGTGGGTCAAGTTACAAATCCCTTCTCCCTGAGTGTATTGAGTATCAACCTTTATTTTTGAAAAGTTTCAGTGAGAATATCGAAACTACAAATCTCTTCTCTCTGGATTCTTATCACCTCGAAGTCCCAGTGGAGCAGGTCAAAGTTACAAATCCCTCCTCCTTGAGTGTATTGAGGATCAACCTTTATTTCTGAGAAGTTCCAGTGGGAAGATCAAAACTATGAATCTCTTCTCTCTGGATTCTTATCACCTTGAAGTCCCAGTGGAACAGGTCAAAGCTACAAATCCCTCCTCCCTAAGGTTATTGAGGATCAACCTATATTTTCGAGAAGTTTTAGCAGGAAGATCAAAGTTACAAATATCTTCTCTCTGAATTCTTACCACCATGAAGTTTTGACGGAGTAGATCGAAGCCACAAAATCTCTTCTCCCTGAAATTACATTGGAGCAGATCGAAGCGCTAATTCCTATGCCCTTGAAGAGGCAGTGGGATAGAATGAAGCTGCTTAAAGAAATGAAGTGCCAAGAAGTCAAGATCTTACAAGACCAGGCAAATTTGGCCCTCTTTAAAGTCTTTGCTTCATTCCCGTTACACAGCAATGAGTAAAGAGGGGCAGCTGTAGGGCCCAAAATTTACCCGGGCCTATTTTATAACCAAAAAACCAAAAAAAATGATAACCAAAGTAAAAACCAAAAAATATAATAATCATAAAAGTTCAAAACAGTCCTTTTTTATAGTTTTTACAAACCCACAAACCTCAGCCCAAATGTTATAACAAAAATAGCCCAACAGTCCAAACCATAACCTAATATAATGATAGGCCCAATTATTAAACCTAATCCCCAAGGCCCAACGCTGAACTGGCCCAAATGGCCAAAACGTTTTTGATTTTCAGAAAACCCTAGGGGAGCTTCCAAGCCTCCAACGCCTCAAACCTCCAGCGGACTCACCTCCTTACGATGCCATATTTGCAACAGCCACGTACGCTCCACGTCTTCTCCGTACCTACACCAAATAATGGATGAACAGCACAGCAAACAAAAAGAAAACAAAGAAAAAAATAGTTATATTTTATCATTATTTTTTATTTCCAATTTCAGCATTAAAAAGGCCAAAACGAACTATTGTAAGGGGTTTTTTCTTTTTAATACAGAAAGAAAAAACAGTATATTTTTGAGTCGATTTTCATTCTATTTTCATTTTCAAATATACATCGTATATATAAAGAAACAAAAATTTAAAGGTTTTTATTTTATTTTATTCTCCTTTAATTTCTCAAATCCTGTTGGATTGGCTTTCGATTTATTCATTTTAGGCATGTGAAAATAAAGCAAATAAAGAAAGGAAAGGACCTTACCTGAACTGATATGCGTCGTCGGAGTGCTCGTTACGTCGTCGCCATCGGGTTCAAAATAGGGGCTTCGAACGGAGCATCAAAGGCTCCTCTCTGCACGACCTCGGAGCCACCAAATACAATGGTGGTGCGATGGAACATCAGGGAAGCCCAATCGTCGGGTGAAAAGGGGAGGGAGAAAGGGCTACCCTTTCGTTGTTTGAGAGAGTAGAGAGGCATTGAGAGATTTCTAGAAAGTTTCTTTAAAAGGGGCTAGAAAACTGATTTTTTTTATCTAAATTTGACATTTTATAGCATAGCCCATATGACATCATTTTGGGAGTAGATTTCAGGTGCCAAAACGATGTCGTTTCAAGGCCATCTCACTCGCGACCCGACCTAACATCCATAGGGTCCGCGTGTTTTATTAGGAGAGGGTTACTTGCGTGATTAGTCCCCCTTTTATGCGTTGTTATTTGATTAGACCCTAAATGCTTTTATTTGGTTTTCAATTGGCCTCTGTAATTCAAATGTGTTTTTAATTTAATCCAATCAATATGCTGCGTTTTGGGAATTGGGACATTTTCTGTTTTAATCCCTATTCATTTATGCGTACCTTATTTCAGTCCTTAATCCTGTTTTAATAGTTTTATCTATTCACAAATTATCCTTTTAATGTTGTTTTCGCTTCAATTGAATCCTTGCCTTTTCAATCTCAGCTTTTGGTAAATTTATTTTATTTAAAATTATTTATTATCTTCGCATTACATTATTATCATAAATTATTTACGTTATTCATTTTAATTTATTTTTTAATATTTTCTATTTGAATTATTTTTTATTATATATATGTTACTTATTTGACATGGTTGTATTTGTTTTAAACTCATTTATATACCTATATATATATATATATATATGTGTTTATTAATATAAACTTTTCTTGTTATTTTTAAACCTTTGTGTACATTATTTTTACTATTTATTTTATGTATACACATTATTGGTTCTCACATTATTTTATATTTATATATTTCCTCTTAAACCTATCTATATGTACATTTAGTTTCATTTAAAATTGTTTACATATATATGTTTTTCTATTTTAAATTTATTGTATATACTTTATTAATTTGAAAGACCATATTTTATTTCATTACAAATACTTTTATATATTGCTATCTATATATATATATATACATTTTATAATAAACTTTTCATCTCATGAATATTATTTATTTAGATTAATATACATCATGTCTTTTTTTTTTTGTATAATATTTTGTTCTAATTTCTTCAATTGTTAATGTCAAAGTTTCGTTATATGATTATTGCTATTGCATGGATTATAATTTGTTAATTCAGTAGCCATTAATTATTTGTGATTCATCATTGTAATATTTGATGTTGGCTTTGTACATTAGTATTCCATTGCATATTATGAAAAATGTTGTGTTTAATGTCACTTTAGTCTTAAAGATCATTTTTCTTATTATTTAATGTTTTTCTAAAATAAGATAATGCTCGTGTTTAGGGGTTTTGAGACGATCGTGCCCTAACTTACTCGATTCCTATTTTCCTCGTTAAAACCTAGCAACCGAGTACCCCTTTTTCTCTTAAATCAAAATGCACGATATTTTAAATAAAAAACTTATTCTCCGGAAGTTGAGATATTGTGCCCTAACTTACTGGGCGTGATATTTTATCATCTCGAGATAAGAATTTCAAAAGAACGAAGGCAATATTCTGTATTCGGGAATTTTGAGAAATAGTGTCCTAACTTACACGGTTGTGATCTTTCATTTGACCCAAATAATTGAATATCCTTCTTATTTTTAAATGTATGAATATTTAATGTTGAAAGATGAATCTAATTTCGAGAATATAAGATGTTGTGCCCTAACTTACTGAGTACGACATTTTATTTCCTCAAAATACAAAAAAAAATTTGGCATCAAATATGATTCTGTCCAAATGTATCTTAAGCAAACGGATCGTAATCTAGAATCTTTTCAAATTCTCAACCTCGGGACATTAATTAATCAATTTGGTACCAATTTTGGGTGCTGCGAGGGTGCTAATCTTTCCTCGTGCGTAACCAACTCCCGAACCTATTTTCTTAGATTTCGTAGACCAAAATTATTGTTTTAATAAAAAATGTTTTATTAAAATAATCCATCCCAAGGTGATCTAATCACATATTAAATAAAAGATCGGTGGCGACTCCATTTCTATATTTTTAAAAGTCAATTCCCCTTTTTAACCTTCGATAAAAAAATGGTTTCGACAATCTTCACTTCTTATCCTCTAAAGTTCTTAGTACCATCTACTTTGCAACACAGTCCAAATTCGCACGATGCTTAACCAGCCAATCCATGCCCAAAATAAGATTGAACTCACAAAATGGCAGTTCCATCAAATCCGCCAGAAATACCAACCCTTGAATTTCTAAGGGTACATCCCTAAACAACTTATTTATTACCACCGACTGTCCTAAAGGACTAATTACAGTTGTTTCCTTAGCAGTAATCTCAGATCTAATATTCAAACTTTCAGACACGACGCAAGCAACATATGAATGGGTGGATCTAATGTCTATCAAAGTAGTAAAAGGTACATCGGCTATGAAGAACGTACCGGTTATGACATCCGATGCATCACCATCCTCTCGACGTTTGACCGTAAAGACCAACCCTGGCTGCCTCGCCTCCGCGTTACCCCTATTACCGGTACCTCTACCGGGTGCACCCTGACCTCGTCCTACACCATTACCACCTCAACCTGGCCCACGGCCTCTCTGTGGCTGCTGAACGCCTCCAACTGACTGTGCAAATCTATTACGAACTCCCTGAATTTGATCAGGCTCTCGAAGGCAATCCCTAAATCGATGGTCCTTTGATCCACATCTGAAACAACCACCAATTCTCTTCCAGCATTCTAACGGGTGAAGTTTCCCACAATCCACACAAGGCTGAATATGAAAACCTCTGGCAGGACCTGAATACCCAGAGTCTCTCTTATTCTTACCTCTATCCTTGTCTCGATTTTGCCGCTCGAGAGCTTGACCTCCTCAGCTATCTTAGCTTTTTCCACAAGTGTGGCAAAATTCCTCTCCTTTTGTGGGGCTATCAGTACTCGTAACTCATCACGCAACCCGTCCTCAATATGCACACAGCGTTCATAATCAGTTGGCACTATTCCCCAGGCATACCGACTAAGACGCAAAAATTTCGCCTCATATGCTGCCACAGATTTACCTCCTTGGACCAAATTCAAGAATTCTTTCCTTCGGGCATCCACATAGCTAGCCCCGACATACTTTTCTTGGAATGCAATCTTGAAAAATTCCTAGGTAATACGGTTGGCTTGAGTGCCTTCCCTAACAGTGGACCACTGATTTGCCTCGTCTCTCAGCAACGACACAACCTGTAACACCCCAAACCCGGCCTAGAAGTTAGGCCTGAATCCGGTGTGTCACACTAAAAAGTTTTTCGATAACGTATAAAGAAAATATGTCAAATGAGATAAAAAAATGTTCGATCCTTTTCTATTCGTACAAAAAAAATTAGATGTTGATTTGTTAACGTCAAGAAAATCAAGTTTTACTTGAGATATTTAATAAAATATAACTAACCTCGAAGATTGATCGATTAAATTTCAAGTAATAATTTTATAAAACTGTTACTTTTGGAAATATCGTTGATAGTTCAAGGGAAATTTCCGTATTAAAAAAATTTGTAAAATTTTATTTTGGAATTCATTTGTTAATCGATTTTGGAAAACATTTATTATGATTTTAGAAAATCCCATTTAAAATAATTTGAGTAAAATATAAACACGTCAAACATAAAGCAAAATAAAATAATCCAGAGGCCATATTACAACACATAACCCAAAATAGTAGAGTAATAAAGTAAACGAAGTAAGAAACTAAAGTCCAAACAAAACCATTTCTGAAGTATGGCCTACATCAAGTCATCCATGGCCCCAAGTCCTTGTCACTGAGCATTACCTACAAGGGTTAAGAGAAAAGAGGGGTGAGTTACAAGAACTCAGTGTGAAATCCCCTTACCATCATCCACTGGGTCAGAACACACATAGCAATATTTTGGGCCTAAGCCCATTTACAATAACAATAATGTATCAAATATAACATGTGTATGAAATGCAATTTCCCAAACCAAACCTAGATTTCCATCCGCTACACACCACCCGTACCAACCAGCACACCTGTGGGGATCAAGTCAACCCACCCCACCAACACACCAATCGTAGGTATAAAGCCATTTAAAATGTTTGTTGCTGAGCCACCCGAACTAGATTGTGGTAGAGCCACCCGAACTAGATTGTGGCTGAGCCACCCGAACTAGATTGTGGCAGAGCCACCAGAACTTCTCTTCAATTTTATCCCAACCTATGCAATCATGTATACATATACAAGGCATAACAATATTCATATGATAATTTCAACATAAGGCCCATACTACAAGTTGGCCCATTTCTCATTTTGGCCCATATGGTAATTTATCAAATCGGCTCCCTGAGCAATCTAGCAATTCGGCCAATTAATCAATCTAGCAATACGACCCATTAACACATGAGGCCCATATATCACTTATCACATTTGGCCCATATAACATATATCACGTTTGGCCCATATAGCAAATATCACATTTGGCCCATATAACAAATATCACATTTGCCTATTAATCAATATGTCCATTCGGCCCATAAGGCAATATGTCAATTTAGCCCATTAAGCAATTTCAGATTTGACCCATTAACACTTTACAAATCATTAATAGGGGCATTTCCATAATTTGGCCCATAAGGGCATTTTTGTAATTTGGAAATCATACTCGCTAAGGGTATTTCAGTAATTTACCCTCTAAGGGTATTTCGGTAATTTCATAACCAAGGCTTAACTACTAATTTGGGGCATAAAAGTTTGAAACTGTCCAACTGCATCTTACCGACTAAATTGACTATAGCTCGAGTTAGGAAACTCAAATCTAAATCCGTAAATCTTCTTTGAAACTAGACTCGTATATCTCTCTCCTATAATTTTTCCAGAATTTTTAGGTTGACCATTTAGTACAGTTTATTCCTTAAATTTTATCTTGTTTCACTGTCCAATGATTCTGACCTCTCTTGACCAAAATCCAAATATCTCACTGTATAGTTTTCATATACTGCTCCCACTTGTCTCTATTAATAATAGGCTCACTAAGGAATCCATACATATAAATTATGTCCCATAATTCACTTTTTACAATTTTATATAATTTTTCCAAGACAAAAGAATACCTCGAAGTCATTCAGAACCAGTCTCACTAAAATTAACATATCACAGAATATAATATTCCTTTTCCTTCTCTGTTTCTTCCATATTAAAGTAGACACAGTAAGCTTTCTACCGATTTCAACACCATGACTGTGATCTCCCTCGATGCACCAAGAATCGATCCTACCAACTATATCAATTAGCCAACCTTCAATCCGATTAACTCAAAAACCAAATGGGGATATCGAATGGACTATGAAAGATCTTCTTTACCTTAATCGATTATAATCTCGTTTCTCACGATCGTCCTATGACTAGAGATGATTAGGCAATGTTGTGGTATTCGACCTCCCTCTATATCACTACGAAGAAGAAAACGATCTCGTATGAGAGAAAATAAGGTGATAGTCTCGGTCAAAATGACCATCCAAAAACCAAAGTATGGATTCGGTCATAAGAGAAGAAAATACAACATTGAAAAGAATACTTACCAATTTCTTAAGGAATGAGAAAGAAAGAACGATGGAAAGGTTTCGGTTATGGAGGAGAATGAACAATGATATTCGGCTATCAAGGAAATTAGATAAAAGATGAATCATTATGCTATTCGATGTTTATTAAACAATGTTTTATGGAGTATGAGTAGAAAAGTTGTTTTCGAGAGTCAAATCCGCATCCTAGAGTCTCAGTCTCTATAGTTTCAACTCCTCAAGCTAACAGTTCTAGAGTATTCTACTTTGTAGAATTTTCGTAACACAAAAATTATAAAATGAAAACAAATACTTACTTGACTTGGTGTCGGATACTCCTGGTGCCATACTTCCTTTAGAACATATATTTATAAATCAAAATTCTAAACAGGTTTGGAAAATGCTTTTGAACCCAAACCACGACCGAGTTTTGCAACTGGGCTCTGATACCATAAAATGTAACACCCCAAACTCAGCCTAGAAGTTAGGCCCGAATCCGTGTGTCACACTAAAAATTTTTCCGATAACGTACAAAGAAAACATGTCAAATGAGATAAAAAATGTTAGATCCTTTTCTATTCGTACAAAAAAAATAGATGTTGATTTGTTAACAATAATAAAATCAAGTTTGACTTGAGATATTTAATAAAATACTACTAACCTCGAAGATTGATCGATTAAATTTCAAGTAATAATTTTATAAAACTGTGACTTTTGGAAATATCGTTGATAGTTCGAAGGAAATTTCCGTATTAAAAATATTTGTAAAAGTTCATTTTGAAATTCATTTGTTAATCGATTTTGGAAAACCTTTATTATGATTTTAGAAAATCCCATTTAAAATAATTTGAGTAAAATATAAACACCTCAAACATAAAGTAAAATCAAATAATCCAGAGGCCTTATTACAACACATAACCCAAAATAGTAGAGTAATAAAGTAAACGAAGTAAGAAACTAAAGTCCAAATAAAACCATTTCTGAAGTATGGCCTACACCGAGTCATCCATGGCCCCAAGTCGTCGTCACTGAGCATTACCTACAAGGGTTAAGAGAAAAGGGGGTTGAGTTACAAGAACTCAGTGTGAAATTCCCTTACCATCATCCACTGGGTCGGAACACACATAGAAATATTTTGGGCCTAAGCCCATTTACAATAACAATAATGTATCAAATATATCATGTGTATGAAATGCAATTTCCCAAACCAAACCTAAATTTCCATTCGCTACACACCACCCGTACCAACCAGCACACTTGTGGGGATCAAGTCAACCCACCCCGCCAACACACCAATCGTAGGCATAAAGCCATTTAAAATGTTTATGGCAGAGCCACCCGAATTAGATTGTGGCAGAGCCACCAGAACTTCTCCTCAATTTTGTCCCAACCCATGCAATCATGTTTCAATATACAAGGCATAACAATATTCATATGATAATTTCAACATAAGGCCCATACTACAAGTTGGCCCATTTCTCATTTTGGCCCATATGGTAATTTATCAAATCGGCTCCTTGAGTAATCTAGCAATTCGGCCAATTGATCAATCTAGCAACACGGCCCATTAACACATGAGGCCCATATATCACTTATCACATTTGGCCCATATAACATATATCACATTTGGCCCATATAGCAAATATCACATTTGGCCCATATAACAAATATCACATTTGCCTATTAATCAATATGTCCATTTGGCCCATAAGGCAATATGTCAATTCAGCCCATTAAGCAATTTCATATTTTGGCCCATTAACTCTTTACAAATCAGCCCAATAGGGGCATTTCCATAATTCAGCCCATAAGGAAATTTTCGTAATTTGGCAATTGTACCCGCTAAGGGTATTTCGGTAATTTCATAACCAAGGCTTAACTACTAATTCGGGGCATAAAAGTTTGAAACTGTCCAACCGCATCATACCGACTAAATTGGCTATAACTCGAGTTAGGAAACTCAAAATCTAAATCCGTAAATTTCTTTTGAAACTAGACTTGTATATCTCTCTCCTAGAATTTTTCCAGAATTTTTGGCTTAACTATTTAGTACAGTTTATTCCTTAAAGTTTCCCTTGTTTCACTGTCCAATGATTCTGACCTCTCTTACCCAAAATCCAAATATGTCACTGTACAGTTTTCATATACTGCTCCCACTTGTCTCTATTAATAATAGGCTCAATAAGGAATCCATACATATAAATTATGTCGCATAATTCACTTTTTACAATTTTATACGATTTTACCAAGACAGAAAAAAATACCCCAAAGTTATTCAAAACCAGTCTCCCTAAAATTAACATATCTCAGAATATAATATTCCTTTTCCTTCTCCGTTTCTTCCATATTAAAGTACACACAGTAAGATTTAATCTGATATCTTACTCACTTTGTAATTCCTTTTATTCAATGTTTCGTGATTTTTCAAATACACGTCACTGTTTCTAACCGAAACTATTTTATTACAAAATATGATTACCAGTACGAGCATACGTACGTCCGAGTGATCACGGATGCCGGTTATCGGTTTTCTTCATTATTTCTACCAAACCACGGAATATTTCATGTAAAATTTCAAAGAGATGTGAGATTTACTCACCATTTCAAACATATATTCGGAAGGTACGAGATTACACACCTTGATTACGAGTTGTGCCTTCTACCGATTTCAACACCACGACCGTGATCTCCCTCGATGCACCAAGAATCGATCCTACCAACTATATCAATTAGCCAACCTTCAATCCGATTAACTCAAAAACCAAATGGAGATATCGAATGGACTATGAAAGATCTTCCTTACCTTAATCGATTATAATCCCGTTTCTCACGATCATCCTATGACTAGAGATGATTAGGCGGTGTTGTGGTATTCGACCTCCCTCTATATCACTACGAAGAAGAAAACGATCTCGTATGAGAGAAAATAAGGTGATAGTCTCAGTCAAAATGACCATCCAAAAACCAAAGTATGGATTCGGTCATAAGAGAAGAAAATAAAACATTGAAAAGAATACTTACCGATTGCTGAAGGAATGAGAAAGAAAGAACGATAGAAAGGTTTTGGTTATGGAGGAGGATGAACAATGATATTTGGCTATCAAGAAAATTAGACAAGATGAATATGTGATTCAAGAGAAGAGAAAATTGCACTATTGTGCTAGAAAATTTCGGCAAAGAAAGTAGCAAAAAGAGAGAAGATGACACAAAGGTTGCAATAGGAACTTTGGCTAAAACAAAACCAAGGCCTTACCAAATGCCAAGGCAAAATTTTCAGCCACCTATCTACCTCAAAACCGTCCACATGCATCCCCCCTTAGGATAAGAATTTAGCCACCCAAACTTTCCAAAACACCATCCACAAAATAAGCCTCTTGTCGCCCTTGCTTACCTATTTCTCTTGATTCCTTTCCCTAACTTCAACCTTGCCTTATTCCTATAGCCACCTTACCAAAAATAATGAAGTCCACACTTGCCATAAATAGTCCTTGGCCGACACTTAAGGAAAGACTGCAAAAACATTAGCCAAACATTGCACACAAAGGGATTTGAACCTCTTCCCTCAAGGTACTTCATGTGATGCCATAACCTCTTTACTAATTGCTCATTTGTGCTAACCATTTATTCATTTATTTCAATAAGCATTGAAGCTACTTACCATCTCTCCTTAAAGTTCTAAAATGCAAATGTTTCCTAAGGCCCAATTAAACCCGAAACATCATAGAAACCCCGTAAACTCCAAATTCACTTAACTAACAAGTCCAATTTGTAATAATGTCATTCTTTTGTTCTCAAAATTTTAAACATTCCTACGCCCAAGGCCCATTGGGCCCAATCCTACTAAGCCCAATTTTGGAATGTTACACAACCCCCTTCAGCTTCTACTCGAAGGTGCAATCTAGGTCGTCCATAATCCGCTTTACTGCCTCAAGCCAGTACTCGCTACATCTACGCCCGAAATACCTCTAAAGACTTCGGCCCTATTCGATCTAAGTCGCTCAGATATCGATCCACGAGCTATTGACCCAGTTCTCGCCCAGTGACCCTTTCCAGAACTCGTAACATCGCTTGGGACAGAGCGTCGTCCTCTCTCATTCGATTGTGTGACCTAGCTTCAGTCACTGTTGATGCAGGTGCGTCCATTTCTGGCATATGTCCCGATGCCTCAGATACAACTCTAGCACTTATATTCACTAATGTCGATTTAATCTGATTACAAGTCTTATGAATCAGTATACTATTCAATGTTTATTAAACAATGTTTTATGAAGTATAGGAAGTAAAGTCATTTTCGTAAAACGTATCCTAAAATCTCAATCTCTATAGTTTCAGCTCCTAAAGCTAGAAATTCTAGAGTATTTCTACAGTCATACCATAATAATTTTAAAAATAAAAACATAAACTTAATTGACTTGATGCCGGATACCCATGGTGCCATACTTCCTTTGGAACATGCATGTATAAATTAAATTTTTAAACAGCTTTCAAAACGTTTTTGAACCCAAACCACAGCCGAGTTTTGCAATCTAGCTCTGATACCATAAAATGTAACACCCCAAACTCGGCCCATGCGTTACGATCGGATCTGATATGTCACATGAGGAAAATATATAAAGTCCTTGTGATTTGTACTAAAATAAGAGTTATTTGGTTATGGTTAAGAAAACTAGTTTGGATATAAATATTTGATAAAATACAACTATTTTTGAGAGGTTGATTGATGACTCAAAAATCGTGGTAGTGAACTTTAAAATCGTGACTTTTGAAAATGTCGTTGATAATTTGAAAGAAAATTCGTGTTAAATTATTTATAAAAGTTTGTTATAAAATCCATTTATTAATCAATTTTGGAAAATCGTTGGTTATGCTTTTAGAAAATCCACATTTAAAAAAAATAATACAAGAACAATAATAAATATGTAAAACATAAAGCAAAAATAAAATAATCCAGAGGCCTTATTACAACTTAAAAACCCAAAATAGTAAAAGTAATAAAGTAAACGTAAATAGAAATTTAAAGTTTGAAAATAACATTTTTGAAGTATGGCCTCCACCAACCCATCCATGGCCCAAGTCCACATTACTGAGCATTACCTGCAAGGGTTAAGGAAAAGGAGTGAGTTACTAGAACTCAGTGCATAATCCCCTTACCGTCATCCACTGGGTTTGAACCCGTAAAGCAATATCTTTGGTCTGAGCCCATATAGCATAATCTTGGACCGAAGCCCATTTACAATACAATATTTAAATGAAGTATATGTATGCAACCTAACCCATTCATCCATCACACCCCCGACCAGCCAATCATACCTGTGGGGATCAAGTCAACCCACCCCGCCACTCACACCAATTCGTAGGCAAGTTGCCATTTATAATATTTGTGGCTAAGCCACTAGAAACACTGCAGTCAAGCTACTTTTTATAATATTTGTGGCTGAGCCACCAGAGTCATAAGCACATTAATGAACAAATTGTGGCAATGCCACCAGACTACACTTCTCTTCATTCAATTTTTCCCAACCCATGCAATATGTAACATGCAACATACATAATAAAGCATAATTTCCACATATATGAACAATAACCATTCATCCAAGAATTCATTTTGGTGAATTGGCCCATTATAGCACTTTGTAATTCGGCCCACTAAGGGAATCTAGTGAATCAGTCCATAGGGGCATTTTGGTAATTCGACCCATAAGGGCATTTTGGTAAATCGACCCATAGGGCATTTTCATAAGTCAACACTTTTAAAGGTATTTAAGTAATCCGGCCCGTTAAGGCATTTTGACAAAAACGACCCATTGAGGGTATTTTCGTAATTTGGCCAATAAAGGAATTTTCATATATTTTACAAATTAACTCAGATTTTGAAAAATCTTAGTATTTATGATGTTTAGGCAATACACTCGATTCATACCAATTTACCGATATTAAGTTTTTAGGCATCATCAATCGATATTTCTAATATGATGCTAAATCATAGATTTATAGGATTTTGGTCTGAAATTACACACTTGATTACTGTAAGGACTAAACCTTCTTGATCTTTGGCACCTAAAACACCATTATACTTGACTAACCAACGAACGAGGTTTTTATTTGTAACATCCCGAAATTGGGCCTAGTGGGATTGGGCCTATTGGACCTTGGGCTTTAGGAAAAATTAGAGTATTATCTTGTTATTTGTGTTGGCTCGGGTATGAAATTTTTTGTGTTTGGCATAGTCTTGTGAAGGCTTGATTTTATTTATGAAGCTAGAATAATTCTTAGTATTAAAAATTTAGTGAAGTGGATTAGGTGAACTTGACACTTAAGTTAATTTAAGTGTTATATTCTAGCACATGAGGAGTTAGTGGCAAGGTGGTTATGACGCATGAAAGGTTGCTTGAGGGAAGTGGCTTGAGTAGCATGGATTGCATTTGGAAGACTTTATTTTATGCATCATTGCATTAAGTGTCGGCCAAGTTTTGCATTTGGTAAGTTGGACTTTCAATTTTTATGGCAAGTTGAATAGTAAATTAGGAAAGCTTGAACATTGGGAAAGGAATCATATGGATTAAGGAAGGATAGGGGACATAAGGCTTGGTTTAAGGTGAGGTTTTTGGAAGCTTTTTAATGGCTAATTTTCCATGAATGTGGACGGTATGGGTGTCTAGGGGGTTGGCTGAATGTTGATAGGATTTTGGGGGGGATTAGTTGGTCAATTCTTAGCATTTTGTGCATCTTTTGTATTTTTCTTTTCCTCTCCAAAATCTTCCTCCTTAGCTGAATGTGTCATGGACATTAGGTGCAATTTTGTTTTTGTTTTGGCTTTCATCCTTGAACCAAATCCTAATTGCTTTCTCTCTTTTCTTCTTTGAAACTGAAACCACACTTAGCACTTTGTGCTCTTTTCCTTTTTCGGCAAACAAGGTGTTTGGTCGAATCTCTTTCTCCCATCTCTTTTCTTTTCTTTTCATAATTGTTAAAAAAAAAAACCTACATCTGTTCTTTTACTTTCTTTTTGGCTGAATCTTCTTCTTTTCAAAATTCTCTTTTCTTTTCTTCCATTGTTTACTCAAGCCGAATCCTCCTTCTCCTAATTTCCTTTTCTTTTCCTTTCTCTTTCTTCACTCTAGCCGAAATTATTTGATAGTCTTCTATCCACCATACCCGAATCTTCGTTCTCTCTTTTGGTGTTATCTTGGCCGAATAACAACAAGGGTAGGTCTTCATTTGTTTCCTTCAATTGGTTTTGGAAGGAGGTAAGTGTTCATGGCCATATTTCTTTTGTTTCTTTTCTCTTTCTCTATTTATTCTCATGAGGGCAAAAGCCAAATTTTGGGCACTTGTTAACAAGGTTCTAATCATTCTTAGAAGTTAATTTCTTCTAGGCTCTTCGGGACTTTGGAAGCAAACGATTTAATCCTATTTCTCTAGCAAACGAGGTTGGTAAGTCAAGTGGTAAGGATTTATGTTGGTTTATTATTCTTTAAGAGGATGTTAAGCCGAAGGCTATTAAGACTAAGGTTGGTTGTTGGTCGAATGGTCTATGGTATTAATCTTAGTGTTGGCCGAATGTAGGACAAGGAGATCTAGTGCGGTAGATCGGGTCTTCGGGATTTTGTGATTTCGCGATTATTAGGTGTGTACCTTACACACTTCATAACTCGGTAATATAAATATATAAATATTCTAATCATGTTGTTAAATCCAAAAGCTATGAGATTCTCAATATGATACCGTAAGGGTATGAGCAAGAAATCGGGTAAGTCCATTTCGATATGACTTTTGCAATATGATGCATGATGATACGATTTATGATTAATTTCCTATGTGATTTCTATTAAAGCATAAAGGCATGATTTGTTTAAATGTTGCATTGATTTGGGTGATATGACAGGAGGGGGAAGGATTTGATATCTGTGTTATTGGGTCACCAGAGGTTTGGCACCTCTAGTGGTTTGGTACCACAGTTATTTCGTGTCTTTGGGACACCTCATAGCGACCTGTCCCAGTGGCTTAGCACCACAATGGGTTGGCCCCACATTTGATATTACGGGATCGTCGCCAGTGATTTGGTATCACATGTGGGCTGGCCCCACCGATGGATTATTCGTGATTTTGGGTCACCAGTGGTTTGGCACCACATTATTGGATATCGTGACTTTGGGTCACCAGTGGTTTGGCACCACCAGTGGTTTGGTACCACACGGGGTAGAAAAGGAGTTATGGATGGCTAGGTTGGGTGCATTATTTACATTACTTGGTTATGAATTGTGTAAGTATGTTGCATTAATCGGGGGAAGGATTTATGCACTGAGAATTGGTGACTCACCTTCTCCCTTATCTTTTCAGGTGATTCGTAGATCGCGGATGAGAAGCCGGATGAACTCGAGGAGGCCATGCAATAAAATTTGATTTTACATGAACTTCATTTGGGTATTTTATTTAATTTTAATTTGGTTAACATCTTTATTTGGATTTGTAATAAGGCCTCTTTAATTATGTTTTTGGATTATCTATATGCTTTGGACTTGTTTTAAACATGGCTAAATAAATATCATGGTTGATTTAATAATTGAGCCCAAAGTTTTCTAAACTATAAAAGCGCAATGGTTTTCAAAATCTTACCATCGGGTAATATAAATCATTTGATAGTAAAATTACAACTTAAGTGTTTTCGACAACTTAGATGATTTCCAAATTGAAGTTTATACACACAAATGCAAACGATTTTCAAAGTAATAATTGAGTTTTCTTAAAATGACATAAATGTTTTCTAACCTATGGATTGACAACTAAGTTTTAAAAGATTTATTTACGAATTTCAAAGTAAATTATCGGTTTTAACTTGTTATACTCTGTTTTTCTACAAATATAGAACAACAAAGAGTTTATCACTAAAATTTAATCGGTAACTCAATTTTCTTCAAAACGTTTTCCTCTGTGGCATGCTAGATTTGGTTATGGCATATTGACCGGGTTTGGTACATTAAAATTGGTATCGAGCCAAGTTCAAAAGCTTCATTTGTGGGCCCGAGGCCTAAAATGATTTAAAGTAGGATTTTTTAAATGTTTTGTTTGAAATTATATGGTTTGAAAGACATGGCATCGAGTCTCCTGCATCTGATTCGCGGTAAGTATCTCAAACGTTTACTTTTGATGATATGATTATGATGATGATGGCATGGTGTATAGTAGTAAGAACTACTCTAAGAGACTCAAAACTATAGGTTGGATGTACTCATGAAAACAAAACTCTTTATAAGAATTATTCATAAAACGTGCTTTAAAGATAGTGGAATAATGACTAAAGCATAAAACTTTTAAATCGGATAATCGAGACTATTAGACATGAGCACTCGAGGTCGAGGTCGTAATATCGTGAAGACGCAATCGGGTAGGATGGTCGTATACGAGCGGTGAGGTCTGGTCTGGGGTCGAAAATGAGATACCGATTACCTCCACCTACTGTAGGTAGTGAGTTTCAGGATCAAACGGGGGACAACGCAGTGTCTCAAGCAATGTCATGAGTTCTTGAGAGAGTAGCTAGAGTAGGTGGGCGGGGAGCTCAAATCAGACTGGCGACTCAAGCCAATGGAGCTGAGGTATTTCGAGGTGTTTCAGGTGTAGCTCCCAATACGACTAAGTATTGGTTAGAGGCGATGGAGCGAATCATGGATGATTTGGATCTGAATGCTGAGGAAAAGCTGAAAGGGATAGTATCGCTTTTTCGGGATGAGTCATATCAGTGGTGGCTCACAGTGAGGAATAGTACTGCAGCAGAGGATCTTACTTGGGACTATTTTAAGGCAGCGTATCAGAAGAAATATATTGGGTCTAGTTACATTGAAGCGCAGCGTAAGGCATTTCTGAAATTTGGTTCAGGGGAGTAAGTTCGTATCAGAATATGAGGTAGAATTTTTAAGATTGAGCCGGTATACTGGAGGTATCGTGGCTTCAGAGCACGAGCGATGTGTTCGATTCGAAGATGGATTAAGGGACGAGCTGAGACTGCTGATTGCTCCATATCAGGAGCGAGAGTTTATTGCGCTAGTTGAAAAGACTAAGATTGCTGAAGGGATAAAGGAATCTGTAAGGCAGAGTCACGACAGGAACAAACATAAGAGAAGTTTTGGATCATCTGGGTCAGCCAGTAATTCTCAAAAAGGGCTAGATAGAGTGGGCCGAATCAATCTGGAAGGCATGTTACTGCTAATCAGGGACCAGCACAGTGTAACCGATGTGGGAAATATTATTGGGCGAATGTTGGAATGGTGGAAAAGGATGTTTTGAGTGTGGCTCGCTGGATCATCGTGTGAGGGACTGTCCATGTAAGCTAGCCAGGAATCAGACTGAGGGTCAAGGTCGTGTTCAGTTCAGAAAGGAGGGACCGTCACCGCAGAGAGGTCGTGGTAATAGTAGAGAGGTAATGGTTCTAGTCGAGGCCGCGTAGCATCGGGCAGAGGTGCAAGTAACACTGAGGTAAGATAGATGGTTTGGTGTATGCAGTGAGACATCGTGAAGTGGGCGATGCACCGGACGTCATAATCGGTACGTTCTTAATCTTTGGTGCACCATATACTACTTTGATAGATGTGGGTTCGACGCATTCGTATATTGCTAGTTGCATAGTAAGGACCATGAACTTAGACTCTAAGACTACTTCTAGGAGGATGACGATGAATTAGCCCTCTAGGTCACTCAGTAGAAGTAAATAAGTCAGATAGAGATGTACCCTGAAACTTCAAGGGGTAGTGTTTGTAGTCGATCGATGGAGCTGCCGTTTGGGGAGTTCGATCGATTCTTAGGATGGATGGTTGGTTAGGTACCGTGCAAGTTTGGATTATTTGCTAAGTGCATGGTTTTGAAGACGGTGAGGGTAAAGAGGTGGTTATGATAGGTAATAGAAGAGATTATCTATCCAACGTGGTTTCTGCGTTGAAAGCTGAGAAGATGGTCAGGAAGGGCTGTGAGGCATTTGTGGTTCATGTGTGTGCGTTGGAGGCTAAGGAGTCTACTGTAGGGAATGTCAGAACAGTAAAGGAATATGCTAACGTATTTCCAGAAGAACTTTCGGGACTACCTCCAGATCGTGAAGTTGAATTTGGTATAGATCTGTTACCCGAAACTGTGCCAATGTCAATTACTCTGTATAGGATGGCATCGAAGGAATTAGTGGAGTTAAAGGCTCAGATTCAGGAGTTGTTGGATCGAGGTTTTATCTGACCAAGTGTTTCGCCTTGGGGAGCGCCGATACTTTTTGTCAAGAAGAAGGATGGTACGATGCGAATGTGTATAGACTACTGCCAGTTGAATAAGTTGACGATCAAAAATAAGTATCCATTACCGAGGATAGATGACTTGTTTGATCAGCTTAAAGAGGCAGCGATTTTCTCCAAGATTGATTTAAGGTCCGGTATCATCATTAAAGGTGAAATAGGTGATATCCATAAGACGGCATTTCGCTTTTCGGTATGGGCACTCGAGTTTACGGTAATGTCGTTTGGGTTGACTAACGCTGGCGACATTCATGGACATGATGAATCGGGTATTTCAAAGAGTTTTGGATCGAGTTTTTGTGGTATTTATAGACGATATTTTGGTATACTCTAAGTCGGAGGAGGTACATGATGCGATTTGCAGTAGTGTTGCAAATTCGAGGAAAAACTTTATGCCAAATTTAGTAAGTGTGAGTTCGGTTTAGGAGGTGACTTTCTTGGGTCACGTAGTATCGGTGAGGGATTAGAGTGGATCCTCGGAGATCGAGCGGTGTTGGATTAGAAGCCGCCTAAGTTAGTGGTGAGATTGAGTTTTCTAGATCTAGCGGGTATTACCAAGATTTGTGGAAGGATTTTCTTTGATAGCGCACCTATGACCAAGTTATTGAGGAAAGGAGTTCCATTTGTGTGGACCGAGAAGCAACAAGAAAGTTTCGACAAGTTGAAGAAGATTACATTGAAGCTCGATTTTGATTCAACCTGAGGCAGGCAAGGAATTCACAGTTTACTGTGATGCATCACATACTGGCTTAGGATGTGTGCTGATGCAGGAAGGAAAGGTAGTGGCTTATGCATCTCGACAATTGAGACCACATGAGGTTAACTATCCGACGTATGACTTGGAATTAGTTGCAGTGATTTTCGCCTTGAAGATTTGGAGACACTATTTGTACGGAGAGAAATCGATAGTCTATACTGATCACAAGAGTCTAAAGTATCTTTTGACTCAGAAGGATTTGAATTTGAGGCAGCGCAGATGGATTGAGTTGTTGAAGGACTATGACTATTTGATTGAGTATCATCCGGGCAAGGCTAACGTGGTGGCAGACGCGTTAAGCCATAAGGTTGTATCAGACTCAAGATCGATGTTTTCTCATCTTAGTTTATACGACGATGGGAGTCTTTTGGTAGAATTGCAAGTCAAGCCGACTTGGTTAGAGCAAATCAAGAAGAAATAGTTAGAAGATGATGGTTTGAATGATCAGAGGTTGCAGGTTCAGAATGGTGGTTTAGAGGATTATAGTTTGTCCAGTGATGGAGTGTTGTGTTTTCAAGGGAGAGCTTGTATGCCGAAGGATATTGAGTTGAGGCAAAGAATTCTTCGGGACGCACATAGCAGCCCATACACTATGCATCCTGGAGGTAGCAAGATGTATCGGGATTTAAGAGAGCAATTTTGGTGGCCAGGTCTGAAGCGAGAGGTAACTGAGTTTGTGGGTAAATGTCTGACATGTCAGCAGGTCAAGGCTGAACATCAGTTGCCGTCTGGGTTACTTCAGCCGATGAAGATTCCACAGCGGAAGTGGGAAAGGATCACTATGGACTTTGTCAGTGGATTACCCCTTACACCGAGTAAAAAGGATTCAGTTTGGGTGATTGTGGATCGTCTGACTAAGTCAACTCATTTCATTCCGGTAAGGGTGGATTACTCGCTTCAGAAGTTAGCTAAGTTGTATGTGGTGGAGATAGTGAGGTTGCACGGTGTGCCAGTGTCGATAATCTCGGACAGAGATCCTAGATTTACGTTGAGGTTTTAGAGAGTGTTACATCAAGCTTTGGGTACGCGGTTGGATTTCAGTACGGCATTTCATCCACAGTCTGACGGGCAGTCGGAAAGTGTTATACAGATTTTAGAGGATATGTTGAGAGGTTGTGTTTTGGACTTCAGAGGTAGCTGGGAAGAGTTTTTACCATTAGCTTAGTTCGTATACAACAATAGTTATCAGGCAAGCATTAAGATGGCACCATATGAGGCATTGTATGATAGGAGGTGTCGCACACCTACATGCTAGACAGAATTGGGTGAGCGTCAGATGTTAGGACCAGAGTTGGTTGCTGAAACTGAGGATAAGGTGAAGTTGATTCAGGCTCGTTTGAAGGAAGCTTCGGATAGGCAGAAGTCATATGCCGATCTCAAGCGGAGGGATATAGAGTCTGCTGTGGGTGACAAGGTTTTTCTGAAGGTCTCGCCATGGAAGAAAGTATTAAGATTTGGGAAAAAAGCAAGTTAAGTCCAAGGTTTATTGGGCCGTATAAGGTGTTGAGGCGAGTGGGACCAGTAGCTTATCAGCTCGAGTTGCCAGTAGAACTGAGTCAGATTTATGATGTGTTCCATGTCTCCATGCTTAGACGCTATCGTTCTGATCCATCGCATGTCGTGGCAGTGGAGGAATTAGAGGTAAGTCCAGATTTGACGGTGGAAGAGGAACCAGTGCAGATTCTAGATCGAGACGTGAAAGTTTTGTGTAAGAAGTCAGTTCCTTTAGTAAAGGTTTTATGGCGAAACCATGGCGTAGAAGAAGCTACGTGGGAACCGAAAGATGCAATGAGGCAGCAGTACCCTCAACTCTTTTGATCAGGTAATTTCGAGGATGAAATTTTTTTCTAGGAGGGTAGAATTGTAGCATCCCGAAATTGGGCCTAGTGGGATTGGGCCAATTGGACCTTGGGCTTTAGGAAAAATTAGAGTATTATTTGTGTTGGCTCGAGTATGAAATTTTTTGTGTTTGGCATAGTCTTGTGAAGGCTTGATTTTATTTATGAAGCTAGAATAATTCTTAGTATTAAAAATTTAGTGAAGTGGATTAGGTGAACCTGACACTTAAGCTAATTTAAGTGTTATATTCTAGTACATGAGGAGTTAGTGGCAAGGTGGTTATGACGCATGAAAGGTTGCTTGAGGGAAGTGGTTCAAGTAGCATGGATTGCATTTGGAAGACTTTATTTTTATGCACTATTGCATTAAGTGTCGGCCAAGTTTTGCATTTGGTAAGTTGGGCTTTCAATTTTTATGGCAAGTTGAATAGTAAATTAGGAAAGCTTGAACTTTGGGAAAGGAATCATATGAATTAAGGAAGGATAGGGGACATAAGGCTTGGTTTAAGGTGAGGTTTTTGGAAGCTTTTAATGGCTAATTGTCCATGAATGTGGACGATATGGGTGTCTAGGGGGTTGGCGAATGTTGATAGGATTTTGGGGGATTAGTTGGTCAATTCTTAGCATTTTGTGCATCTTTTGCATTTTCTTTTCCTCTCCAAAATCTTCCTCCTTAGTAATGTGTCTTGGACATTAGGTGCAATTTTGTTTTGTTTTGGCTTTCATCCTTGAACCAAATCCTAATTGCTTTCTCTCTTTTCTTCTTTGAAACCGAAACCACACTTAGCACTTTATGCTCTTTTCTTTTTCGGAAACAAGGTGTTTGGCGAATCTCATCTCCCATCTCTTTCCTTTTCTTTTCATAATTGTTAAAAAACCTACATCTTTTCTTTTACTTTCTTTTGGCGAATCTTCTTCCTTCCCAAATTCTCTTTTCTTTTCTTCCATTGTTTGCTCAAGCCGAATCCTCCTTCTCCTAATTTCCCTTTTCTTTTCCTTTCTCTTTCTTCACTCTAGCTGAAATTATTTGATAGTCTTCTATCCACCATAGTCGAATCTTCTTTCTCTCTTTTGGTGTTATCTTGGCCCAATAACAACAAGGGTAGGTCTTCATTTGGTTTCCTTCAATCGGTTTTGGAAGGAGGTAAGTGTTCATGGCCGTATTTCTTTTTGTTGCTTTTCTCTTTCTCTATTTATTCTCATGAAGGAAAAAGTCAAATTTTGGGCACTTGTTAACAAGGTTCTAATCATTCTTAGAAACCGATTTCTTCTAGGCTCTTCGGGACTTTGGAAGCAAACGATTTAATCCTATTTCTCTAGCAAACGAAGTTGGTAAGTCAAGTGGTAAGGATTTATGTTGGTTTATTATTCTTTAAGAGGATGTTAAGCCGAAGGCTATTGAAACTAAGGTTGGTTGTTGGTCGAATGGTCCATGGTATTAATCTTAGTGTTGACCGAATGTAGGACAAGGAGATCTAGTGCGGTAGATCGGGTCTTCGGGATTTAGTGATTTCGCGATTATCAAGTGTGTACCTTACACACTTCATAACTCGGTAATATAAATATGTAAATATTCTAATCATGTTGTTAAAGCCAAAAGCTATGAGATTCTCAATATGATACCGTAAGGGTATGAGCAAGAAATCGGGTAAGTCCATTTCGATATGACTTTTGCAATATGATGCATGATGATACGATTTATGATTAATTTCCTATGTGATTTCTAATAAAGCATAAAGGCATGATTTGTTTAAATGTTGCATTGATATGGGTGATAAGAGAGGAGGGGGAAGGATTTGATATCCGTGTCTTTGGGATACCGGAGGTTTGGCACCTCCAAAGGTTTGGTACCACAGTTATTTCGTGTCTTTGGGACACGGAGGTTTCGCACCTCATAGCGACTCGTCCCAGTGGCTTAGCACCACAGTGGGTTGGCCCCACATTTGATATTACGGGATCGTCGCTAGTGATTTGGTATCACACGTGGGTTGGCCTCACAGATGGATTATTCGTGACTTTGGGTCACCAATGGTTTGGCACCACATTTTTGGATATCGTGACTTTGGGTCACCAGTGGTTTGGCACCACCAGTGGTTTGGTACCACACGGGGTAGAAAAGGAGTTATGGATGGCTAGGTTGGGTGCATTATTTACATTACTTGATTATGAATTGTGTAAGTATGTTGCATTAATCGGGGGAAGGATTTATGCACTGAGTCTTGGTGACTCACCTTCTCCCTTATCTTTTAAGGTGATTCGTAGATCGCGGATGAGGAGCCAGATGAACTCGAGGAGGCCATGCAATAAAATTCAGTTTTACATGAACTTCGATTTGGGTATTTTATTTAATTTTAATTTGGTTAACATCTTTATTTGGATTTGTAATAAGGCCTCTTTAATTATGTTTTTGGATTATTTATATGCTTTGGACTTGTTTTTAACATGGCTAAATAAATATCATGGTTGATTTAATAATTGAGCCCAAAGTTTTCTAAACTATAAAAACGCAATGGTTTTCAAAATCTTACCATCGGGTAATATAAATCGTTTGATAGTAAAATTACAACTTAAGTGTTTTCGATAACTTAGATGATTTCCAAATTGAAGTTTCTACACACAAATGCAAACGATTTTCAAAGTAATAATTCAAGTTTTTCTTAAAATGACATAAATGTTTTCTAACCTATGGATTGAAAACTAAGTTTCAAAAGATTTATTTACGGAATTTCAAAGTAAATTATCAGTTTTTAACTTGTTATACTCCTGTTTTCTAAAAATATAGAACAACAAAGAGTTTATCACTAAAATTTAATCGGTAACTCAATTTTCTTCAAAACGTTTTCCTCTGTGGCATGCTGGATTCGGTCATGGCGTATTGACCGGGTTTGGGCTGTTACATTATTAATCAAAATATTTAAATCTAACGATCTAATAAAATTCTTACCCTTAGAATCGTGTACGACCATCTCATCGGATGATGGTCCACAACCCGGTGGGAAATCTCGAATCGTCGATACCGCTCTACGCTTGAACTTAGGAGTTGGAATCACAAATCCACTCCATTTGAGTTCTCCAATCGCTTTTCCTTTTGAATCTGTACCACTTGCCTCCATTGGAAAAAGTCTTAATCAAAATGATTTTACGATGATATAAAATTGATTGTCTAAGGAAAAGGTTTGGCTTACCACTATTTCCGTAGGATCAACAAGTGAATAAAAATGATCAATATAATCCTATAATAACCGATTAGTCATAACCATCATTCCATTTAGCAAACCAATCAAACAATGGGTGACATCGAAATAATCCATAAAGAAACTTCTTACCTTACATTGATAAATCTGATTTCCACCGAATAGGCTTACGACTACGGATGAATCGACAAAATAAAAGATTCGGCCAACCCCACATGAACACTACAAAATAGGAGATGATCACGAAATGAGGGAGTAGAAGAATGAAATGTTTCAGTTTAGAGAACCATCCAGAGAGAAGATACATATTCAGCATGAAGATAGAGCCACTTACCGATTCGATCAAAGAAGAGATGCTCAACTCACAAGATGGAGAAGTAAAGATGATAGAAATTTGGCTATTGATGAGAAAAGAATAAAGAAGATTCAGCCAAACAAAGTTGTGTCGATTAAAGAGAAAGAGAGAATGGTTGAGGAGATGGTGAAGAAGAAAAGAAGTGATGGACAAAAGGGTATAGAGGTTCGGCTATTACCAAAAGAAAATAAACCAAATTGGATTGAGTGTTTTGGCAAAACAAAAGAAAAGAGAAAAGAAAAAAGGCTATAGTGTTTCAGCCAAAATAAAGGAAAAGAAGTTGGAAAAAGAAAATGCCAAAATGTTAAGAAGAAACAAAACTTTTCTTACACAATATTTGCAAAATGTAATAGGAATTTCGGCTCTCCCTATTCCCCTAACAAAAATCGTGTATCACTTTTGCGAAAAGGATGAATGTTGACCAAAATAATCTTTCCAAAACATCCTCCACATAATAGGCCAACATGTTCCCTTCTCTTACCTTTTTCTTTTGATTCTTTCCTTCATTATCCCTTGTTTTCTTCCATACCATATTTTCTTATTCTTCTTTCCATAAATAAAAAGTCTTCCTTACCTTAATTAAGACCATGGCCGACACTTGGAAGAGAAGTACAAAAACTAATCAAAATTTTTGCACTAGGTGGGATTTGAACTCCTCCCCAAAAGCCTTTCATGTGACGCCACAACCTCCTTGCCATATGCTCACTTGTGCTAGCAAAATACACATTTATTTATTTAAGCATTGATGTCACTTACCTATCTCTCCTTAAAGTGCAAAAACATAAAAAATTTTGCTATGGCCCAATTCAACCCCGAGCCTTCTTAGGACCCTTAAACATACACAATTAACATTTTTAACTAGCCTATCGCATGATATTCTTCAAAACATAAAATTCTAAAATTTCAGGATGTTACAGATTTAGATTCTCGAAGATGCGATTTGTTACTGTATTTTAGAATGTGAAAGCAATTAAGAAAGACAATTACTATTGGTTCAGTTTGAGCATATGAATAGTTATCATATTAATATAAAGATGGCATTGTATAAAGTATTGTATGATTGCAATTGCTGAACTTCGTTGTTATTGGATCGTGCTTTGTGAGAAAAAGATTCACGGGATTGATTTCAACAGAGAAAGTGAAAGTAATTCGTAATAGTTAGAAAGCATTTTCAGATTGACAGGAAACATATGCAAACTTGATACATAAAAGCATCGAATTTCAGTTAGTGAACTGACTGTTTGTGAAAGTATTGCTGTGAGAATAGAATTTCTCGAATTAGTTATAAAGAGAAGTCAGTTCATGATTCATTGGGCTGTATGAGGTTATTGAGAACATAAAGCCAGTGGCTTATTCAACTTGTATTATTGTAAGAATTTGAGAAGATCCATAATGTGTTTCTTATATCTATGATGCGATGATTCAGATACAACCCTTTGTATATAATATCTCTTTTAGTAGTTGAAATGCAGCTTAATATGACGTATAACGAATGTCATATCAGAATCTTAGCTCGTGAGATTAAAGAGTTGAGAAATTGATAAGGTTATAAGAAAGCAAATCTCTAATTTATTCTCTGGTAAGATTTTCGGGTACAAAAATCCCTAAAGGGGGAAAGTTGTAACAGCCCATTTTTGGTCAAATCAAAATAGTAGTTTTGGGACCACAAATCCGAGGTTGAAATAATTATTTTACTATTATTTTAATGTCTACAGCATGAATATTTGATGTGAAATTTTTGTTAAGAAATTTTACCATTTAATTAGTCAATTGGATGAAAAGAACTAAATTGCGTAAAGTGCAAAAGTTCTGTTCTTTTAGTTAAAAGTGTCAAATATCTTTGGTTTGTAAATAAGTGGCCTTAAATGGTAAATATACCATTTTTAATATAAGTGGACAATTATGGACAACCATTAAGTGAATTTTATGTTTTAATGTTAAGGTTAATTTAGTAATTTATGTATTAATGTTAATAAAACAAAAGAAATAAAAAAATTTGGTGCTTTTCATCTTCTTCTCTAGCCGAATATGAAGAATAGAAAATCCAAAATTTAGGTTTTCATTCGGCCATGCTTGGATAGCTAATTAAGGTACGGTTTTTGTCCTGTTTTTAATGATTTCAATGTTTTTGAGATCATTGCAGCTTAATCTAGCTAGCTCAGGGACTAATTTGCAAAATTGTTAAATATTTTGAAAGTTTCCATTGATGAATATATGTGTTCTTTGATGTTTGATGATGAAATATGAAATCTTGTTGTTAGATATACAAGTTTTATTAAGTGATTTTTAAAGAAAATGCAAATTGGGGCCTAAATTGAGAATACGTGAAATGTGGTGGTTAAAAGTGAGAATTAATGAGAAATATGGGCTGGTATGAGAATGGTTAATATTCGGCCATCATGAATTTATATTAAATTGAATGAATTGTGCTTTTATGTGATAAGGACTAAATTACAAAAATGTGGAATAATAGGGGCAAAATGTACTTTTACCAATATATGTAAATTGTGCTAAGTTGAATGAAATGATGATTAAATTAGTAAATTTTGATATTATATTGATTGAGATAAATGATATTTGGATCTAGAACGGGGGAAAACAAAGTATCAGATTAGTCGACCTAATTCGTTGTTACAGCAAACGAGGTAAGTTCATATGTTTAATAAGCATTGAATTATTTATGTATAAATGCTTAATCGATATAATTATGGTAAATGCTATATTATTTAAATGAAATGTGAATGCTATCGAGTACGATACTACGAAAATGACTGACAGAGATTCGAAACAGCAAAAGTCCCAATTGAACCTTAGGAATAGATAGGATACAAATGTAATGACATTAGGGTTACTGATATTACAAGTAAAACCATATCTGGGATATGGCATCAATATGAGACTTCGCTAAGACCATAGCTGGGTTATTGGCATCTATATGAGATTACATGTAAGGACATATCTGGGATATGGCATTGGTACGGTACTATGTGTACAAGATTCTCGAGTATCCTTTAGTATTCCAAATGGTTCAATGGAAAATGTTGACGAAACATGGTTACAAGTGATGGTAAGACTCAGTCAAGGTAATCGTGACAAAAATCGACAAGTGTTAAAAGTGAATTTCATAAGATGAGTAAGTTGAAAATTATGAGAATTCATATGGTTCAATGAAATATATATAAATGTGATGGCTATTGAATTGAATATAGTTTATTTCTATTCGCTTATGCTTATGTAAATGTGAATGAATTGATAAGAAGCATTCAAACCATATAAGCATTGAAATTAATAAACCTGTGAAATTCTTGGTTAACTATGTGAACGGATGCATGACATAAAGGTGGTATTATACAAGTTATATTATAGTATTTATAATGGCTTAAAATGTGTTTATTTGATGAGATGAGTTATTATCATACAAGCTTACTAAGCTTTATAGCTTACTTTGTTATCTCTTCTATGTATATAGTGATTCGGAGGCTCGCTCGGGTTGGAAGTCATCAAAGATCATATCACACTATCCAGCTATGGTTTTGCAACACCCCTCACCCGTATTCACCGTCAGAATAGGGTTACGAGGTATTACCGATCAATGCACATCATTTAACATCCAATACTCATACATTTATGCATTCATACTCAAATACCATTCAATACAATCACATTATCCCTTATAAAAGCCTATGAGGCCTTAAGCGTGCTTTAGAAGTGGTTCTGGACTAAACTGATAACAACGAAAATTTTGGAAAACATAGAAATTTTTCATTCATTTAAGGGTCACACGCCTATGTGATTAGGCCGCGTGCTTTACATGGCTTCAGACCCGCCCGTGTCATAGGTCATGTGAAAATAGGGCATATATACTGACTTGGGTCACACGACCGACCACACACCCATATGTCTAGCCCGTGTGCCAGGCTGTGTACTAGGTCGTGCCAAACTTGTAGGGTGTACTAACTTATGCAACACGGCCAAGTCACATGCCTGTGTGCTAGGTCGTGTGCTATTTAGGGGGTATACTGACTTGTACCATATGGCCTGTCACACGTCCATGTGTGAGACTGCGTAGAGCATACTAACTTTAATTTAAAATCAACACCAGGGGACACACGGCCGTGTACTTAATCGTGTGTCACACACGACTGAGACAAACGCCCGTGTCTCTGCCCGTATGGTCAAAAATAGGCCATTTGGAAGGCCAGTTTGCCAACCATTATGCATATACATATTCAAGCTCAAATGGCACCATTTCATGACACTAATAGGCATTTAAATACCAATAATACCAATCACAGACATACTATAGTTTGCTATCAATTTTTCATACCTAAATTCACATATATTATTCAATCAACTAATCATTTCACACTTAAATTAATCACATATAATTTCACAAGTACATAAACTCTCAAATTATCAATTTCCATCATACCATATAAGTCAATTACCAAGCTCCAAATCTAATCATTTTGGGGAACCAAAAACCATAACCATATTCATACTAAATTGTACCAAAATAAGCCATCACCAATGGCTATATATACAACCAAAACATATGCATTTACAAGTCATTTCTAATTACTAAACACACAACCATATTAACATCATTTACAAGCCAACTCTCATGGCTATATTCACAACCAAAACACCACAAGTAGCCTATACATGCCATATACATATATACACAACTCAAAAGTACCAAATAGATTCTTGATTGTGCGATGATGATGTTCCCGATGACTCTCGAGTCCGAGCTAGCCTTGATTCACTATAAAATAGAAAAATAACACAAAGTAAGCTTTATAGCTTAGTAAGTTCATACTAATATACTCAACAATTCACAAAATACAATTCATCAATTTGAACAAGTTAATGTATCATTCATGATAAAATCAAACCTTTCATAAACTTATTCAAATACTAATATGCAAAGTCACAATCTTTTTTATTTGATCTCTATACTTACATGTACAAACCAGTACCAATTCATAACGAACTCATAACTTCCCGTAGCATTGTCAAATACTCGATGTTTCGTACACTAAATGCCATCACTAAGCTGAAGCTATTATAATTCCGTACACTAAGTGCCTTACTCAATGTTTCACACACTAAGTGCCATCGCATAGCCAAAGCTATTATAACTCCGCACACTAAGTGCCTTACTTGATGTTTCGCACACTAAGTGCTGTATATAGCCGAAGCTATCTCAAATCGCACACTAAGTGCTATACATTGTCAATTTGTTGTCGAACATGACCGTAGTCTCGTGTATACAATTTATACAATATCAAAGTGTTAAAATCATAACTGTAACAATGTTTATCACGTATGAACTTACCTCGAATACTAAAACGGCGAATCGAGTCATTTAGTCGATCACTTTCGTTTTTCCCCGATCTTGATCTAAATTCCTTTTTTCTTGATCTAAATGTATTCAAAATTAACTTATTCAATCATATATTCATTCAATTTAGTCCAAATCATACTTTAAATTCCTTTTACACTTTTACCCTTAAATTTTCACATTTCACAATTTAGTCCTTATTTCACAATTACTCAAAATTCACATAATTCAACAAGACCCATGCTTGGATGAATTACCATAATGCCCCTAGCAGCCCAAAAATTTCTTACATTTCAACCACTCAATTTGCACATTTCACAATTTAATTCGTATTATGCATTTTTATCAAAAAATCACTTTACAAAACATGTAAAACTATTATCAAGCCTTCATAAACTATCATCAAACTTCAAAGAAAACATAGATTCAATAATGGAAACTCTCAAAATCTTTAACAATTTTGAAATCTAAGGTATGGGCTAGATAGAATACAAAGCAACGATCTCAAAAACATAAAAATCATTAAAACCAAGCTCAAAACATACTTAATTGCTTGAATTATTCATAACCGAACAAAGAACCCTATTTTATCTTCTTTTTCTTATAATTTTGGTGCATGAGGATGATAATGAAGCATAATTTTGATTTTGATTTTATTAATTCTTACGATATATCAATTTACTAATATAACCTTTATTATAAACATATAAAACATATAATGGATGCCCATTAATGTCCATTAACATTTAAAATGGTATAATTACCATTTAAGGCCATCATATTTAAAATAAAAATCCAATTGACACCTTTAACTAATAGAATGCCACTTTTTCATTTTACGCGATTAAGTCCTTTTTTCTCAAATTAAGCAATTAAACGATAAAATTACTTCACGAAAATTTCACGCATTATTAATTTCATGCTGTAAACACATAAAATATTATTAAAATAATTTTCTAACATCATATTTGTGATTCTAGAACCACTATTTTGATTTAGCTAAAATCGGGTTGCTACAGGTTTGGCACTTATAAGCATTGTGATATTGGTTATATGGCATGTATAGGTTTTGTGGTCATTTTGATAATTATTTTCGTAGTGACTTTTACCATTTGAATTGGATTATGAATGCCTATATTTTTGTTTGTATATATATAGTCATGTGAGTTGGCTATATTGATGATTTTGATGATGTATAAGTGTGCAAATGACCTTTGTTTTGAGTTTGATAATTGTCTTATAAATGCTAATTGTGATGGGTAAATTTTAAAATAGTATTTGAGCATGAAAGAGCCCATGTTTGATGAATGCTATGTTGGTGATATTAGGAAAATTAATGCATGTTTGAATGTGTTCATATTGATGAATTGAGATTGTGAATATTGGTATGTTTTGGAAGACATATTGGGAAATAGTATGTATTGTATTTGTTGGTATTGAAATGGTATGAAATATTTTTGATTGAGGTTGTTTTAAATGCTTATAAGTGTTATGTTTAGGTGACATTGAAATTGGTATAGATGTGCATGAGTTTGGGTGGCAAATTGGCTTGGTAAATAGCCTATTTTTGTCCACACAGGTAGAGACACGGACGTGTGTCTCAGTCGTGTGTGATTGACGATCAAATTACATGGTCGTGTATCCTCTGGTGTGGAAATTGAAATGAAGTCAGTATGCTCCACACGGCTTCACACACAGGCTTGTGATTGGCAATATGGCACAAGTCATTATATTCCTAATTGGCACACGACCTCACATAAGGACGTGTGATTGGCCGTGTGGCACAAGTCAGTATACCCCTAATTGGCACACGGCCTGGCACACGGATGTGTGACTCAGCCGTGTTGCATAAGTTAGTACACTCTACAAGGTTGAAACAACCTAACATGCGGCCTGGCACACGAGCGTGTGTGGTCACTTCAAAGGGCACACTGGCTAGACACACAGGCAAGTGGTTGGCCGTGTGACCCAAGTCAGTATGTACACCTTGTTTTCACACGGCCTGTGACATTGGCGTGTTTGGTGGCCGGTGAGACACATGACCTAGCCACACGGGCGTGTGTCCCTTGTTTGAAGAAAAAATTGCTAAGTGTTGAAAAATTTCTTGAATTATCAGTTTAGTCCTGAACCACTCCCAAAGTATGTCTAAGGCCTCATAGGCTTTTAATAGGGACAAATTGATTGATATTGATTAAAGAATGTTGAAATGATTAAAAGTATGTATAAATGTGTTGTAAGTCTGGTAATGCTCTGTAACCCTATTCCGGCATTGAATACAGGTGAGGGTTGTTACACTATCATTCTCAACCATCTTAGGACAGTCTTTAATAAAATGATCTCGTGAACCGCAACTGTAACAAGCTCTCTTATTATATTTTACCCAACTATCTCCAAAATGCCGTCTTCCACTCTGTTGACACTCGGGCTTGATGTTTTTTATGTTGCCAACACTTGATACTGACGTGGCTTGAGCTTTAGGGCTTGTGTATTATTTTCTGCGCTCTCTATTAGAATATCCCGCTGAAGTGGTCAATCGGTTAAAATCATCTCTTGATTTCTTTGACGAGGAATGATAAGCTCTACTCATCGATCTCTTCCTCGAATCTCTTACCTCTGAATTAGCCGTTCACTTTTCTCGATTAAAGTCATCGGCTTTCCAAGCCTGGTCGACTAACACAACAAACTCTTACACATCTAATATCCCGACCAAAAGTTTAATATCTTTGTTCAACTCGTCAACAAACCGCATGCACATAATCTCTTCGGTAGAAACATACTTTCGAGCATATTTACTTAACTACACAAATTCTCTCTCATACTTGGTTACAGTCATACGGCCCTATTTTAGTTCTAGAAACTCATTGTGTTTTTTATCTAGAAACAACTGGCTTATATATTTCTATCGAAACTCGATTTGAAAGAACTCCCAAGTGACTTTCTCTATCGTCACCATTGATACTAAGGTATTCCACCACTGATACGCAGTACCCCTCAGAAGTGATATAGCACATTTAAACATTCAGCCAGTGTACCGAAAAACTCATCAAACACTTGAATCATATTTTCAAGCCAAAACTCGGGTCTCTCAAGATCATCATCAACATTAGCTCTGAATTCTTCAGCCCTGTGTTTGCAGATCTTATCAACTAGAGGTTTATTCAATCTTAAAAGCTCAACTCTTTGAGGAGCTACGGGTATAGGTTGGGGATTAGGAGGCGAAGGTTGTTGAGCAGTCGGGTTTGTACAAATGTATTGAGTGAACCACTCGTTAATCATTTAGAAGAAGGCTTCTTTAGCCTCTCCTCCCTGACTATCCGTTATGGGTCTAGAATCGGATTGCGCTATCCCTTGTGCGGGAGCAGGCACATTACTCCCAACATCATCAGCTATAGCTCGTTTGGGATCTATTTGCTATATGAAAACATATTTTCAAATTTCAGTAGTCATCACACTATCACAGTTTATATATGGCATGTATAGCTAGACTCTCACACATACTATGTTAGTTCAAGAATCGACTAAATCGTAGCTCTGATACCAATAAATGTAGCACCCCTCACCCGTATTCACCGTCAGAATAGGGTTACAGAGCATTACCAAAATTTCAACACTTTTAAGCATATATTTTATATACAATTTATCCATTTAAATACAAATCAATCATAATCAATCACAATCAATCATAGTGTCCCTTAAACGAGCCTTCGAGGCCTTAAACATGAATTGAGAGTGGTTCGGGACTAAACGATAACTCAAGAAATTTTTCAACACTTATAAAAATTTTCTACAAAATAGGGGACACACGCCCGTGTGACTAGATGTGTGTTTCACACGGCCATCAGACACGCCCGTGACACAAGCCGTGTGAATAATCCAAATGGAAGCACATAGCCGTGTCCCAGCTCGTGTCATACCCCGTGTCCAAACAAGTGATGTTACTGACTTGGGTCACACGACCAACCACACGCCCATGTGTCTAGCTCGTGTGCCCTTTAAAGTTGTAACATCCTAGATTAGGGGTTATGCGTTAAATCGTAATTCATGAGATAGTGGGATCGATTGGGTGTGTTGGATGTGTTACAAGAGTCTCAAGAACCCTAAGATGAAATGAAATATAAGGAAATGTAAGGAAATGTAGGAAATGTAGGAAATGTAAGGAAATATAAGGAAAATGTAAGGAAATGAAAGGAAATGAAAGGAAATGAGAGGAAATGAAAGGAAATGAGAGGAAATGAAAGGAAATGAAAGGAAATGTAAGGAAATGTATGGAAATGTATGGAAATATATGGAAATGTAAGGAAATGTATAGAAATGTATGGAAATGTATGGAAATGTAAGGAGATGTATGGAAATGTAAGAAATGCTTTAGAAATGTTAAGTTTTGGAAACTAAACTAAAATAGGAAAGTGACCATTTTGGAAACCAAGTAAATTAGGAGAGTGAACATTTTGGAAACCAAGCCAAAACAGAAACTAAACATTTTGGAAACCAAGCCAAAATAGGAAAATAAACATTTTGGAAACCAAACCAAAATAGGAAACTAAACATTTTGGAAACTTGGAAAATCTGAGCATGCGAAAATTTTAGGAAACTTAAAAATGACCCCGGAATGTCGAACTTAAGAGCCCAAAGGGGAGCTTAGGGCCAAGTGACCCTAAAAATATAAAGAACATAAAATTTGACCCAATAACGGACTTGGAAATGTGGCCTGAAGATGCCACCTAAGGCTTTAGGAAATGGCCCAAATGCAAGAGGTTTTGGGCCTGAGTTCAAGTCATCCAGGAAGCAAATAAAAGAAATAAAATTTTGCCTCCATGAGTGGAGAATTGGACGACACCTAACTAAATCTTTAAGTGATTTTTTATTTAATTACTTAGAGAGGAAGCAATGGACTGACAATAGGGACTCTTAGGAGAAGAGTTTTATTCCCTTTAAATTTCGACTAAATAGGTGGATAAATGAAGAATTATTCTTTAATTAGGAGAATGAGGGAAGAGTGGTGGCCAAGCAAAGGATTCTTGGCCTAGTAAATTCGGCTATAAAAGGAGGGACTAGGGCCATTCATTATTCATTCTCCTCTCTTTTCCTCTCCGAATATTCTTCTTGAGCATCCATTCTTTTCTTCTTTTCTTTTAAGCCTCTAGCCGATTTCCTTCTAAGCCTATTATTCCTCTCTTCTTTCATCTTTGAAACCAAATACATAAGGAATCATAGCCGATTGTTCATCAAGTCTCTAAGCGAATCTCGAAGGTTGAAGTGAAGGTGCAATCGATTCCTTCAAATAAGGGTAAGATCCAAGTTTAGTTTTCCATTCTTTTATATTTTAGACTTATCAAAATTTAGGGACTAATTTTGATCTTGGCCGAATCATGGAAGGAGAAGTTCTTTTCCCGAAGGTACACCATAGGCCACGTGTTCCCTAGTTATTCGGTGAATTTCGGGATTTAAAATCCACAAGGTAAGCACCTAAAAGTATTCGGCCAAGGCTTGTATGATTATCTAGATCAGTTCTTTAATTATTAAAAAGCCGAAAACTAACCCATATTGAGATTCAAGGTTGGCCGAATATCAAGTGAAGGAAAACCAAGTTTTCGGCATTTGAATAAACACCAAATCGGCATCAAAGGTAAGTCTTTTTACAAATCCTACTAGGATTTGGATATCATAATAAATAGAATTTATGCTAAGTAATAAATGATGAATCAAATGTAGGGACTAAGGATCTAAACTTTAGATCTAGCTTTCTCAAGGAATCGTTAAACAAATCAGGTGTGTACCCTACACTAAATCTTGATAGATTTACTTTTAATTCATTATATGTGTTAATATGAAAGTGTATGGCTAAGGTACCGTGTGTATTCCACACTATTCTTAATAGTTTTATGGTTTAAATATGTTATATATGTTAATGTGAAAGTGAAAGAAAGTGGCTAAAGTGCCATGTTATGGTACAAAGTATTGAGTCGTTTCCTACTCCTACTAGGATTTGAAATAAATGTTATACAAGTGAAAAGTGATGTGAAAGTGAAATAAAAATATGTTATGCATGATATTTATAATTTGGGGCATTCGGATTTATGTGAAAGGGAAGAAGGTGTTGACTACGGTCTCACCAGCGTTATAAGTGAAAGTGATGACTTGGTCTCACTAAGTGAATGTGATGACTTGGTCTCACTAAGTGAATGTGATGACTTGGTCTCACTAAGTGGTAACCGGTTACATTACGATGGTGGCTATGCCACAATATTATCGATGGGTGATGAGCACGTCATTGCAATGACGCCTTCGATGGAGTGTAGCGGAAGGAGGGTTGACTTAGTAGTCCCCACGGTTATGTCTGAGTTGATACGGTGGAGTGTAGCGGATGGCATATAGGTTTGGGTTCGGGTTTGCATCATTACCTTGAAATTGTTATATGCATATGATTTTACGATGTGCCTATTTCTATTATGTTTAGTGTTGGTTACACACTTGAGTCTATCGACTCACCCGTTGTGGGAATATGTTTGGTGATGAGCGGTAATGGACCGGACGGCGAGAACTTGTGGTGGCCATGATCGACTTGAAGTTCAGTTTAATTTGAATATTTATTTTATATTAAAGTCTTGTACAATTTATTATTTTGGTTTCATTTTATGTAATAAGGCCATCGTGACGAATTTTTATTTCTACTATAATTACTATGTTATGAGTTTAGGGCTTTATAAAGTAAGCCCACTTAATATGAAATGAGTTTAAATATTTTTATCATTTGAAACAAATGGGTTTTTGTTATAAAAATAAATTTGTTTTCAATTCAAGCCCAACCCACAACAAACTATCTTCCAAAACACATGGTTTTCAAAGTATTGAATGAATTTGAACGAGTTACTTGAGGAACATACGAGATCCATCCATTCTAGTAGGTAGGGTATGGGTGTTTCGATTTAATATCGAGCCCGATTTCAAACTCTCGGCACATGGCCTAAGGCCCAAAACGTTTTTAAAACAAGGCCAAATGAGTTCTATGAAAGTATTTTTACAAATGGGCAGTATAAAGACATGGCCCATAAGTCTCAAACCCATGATCCACCGTAAGTACCCTAACTCTATGTGTGATTACATGATTTATATAAGGGTAGAAAAGGCATGGAACGTAGAATAGCATGATAGGAACTTGAACCCAGGATTAGACTACTCAAACACAAACACATAAGATTTAAGGCACTAAACCAACCTATGACTAAGTCAATTAAGCTAGGTGTGGCAACCATGGTACGCATGTCTAGGAGTGGATCTGAAGAGCTTGGTATTTAAGCAGTCCTAGTGACTCACCTCCTCTTCTTGAATCCTACAGTGCGTAGCTTGGTTCACCCTAATCTAGAGGACTTAGTGGATGTGGCAACCCCACACGCATGTCTAGGAATGGTTTCGATGGGAGCTTGGTATTTAAGCATCCATGCGACTCACCTCCTCTCCACTCGAATCACTGCACAGTGCGTAGCTTTGGTTCACCCCGACCAAGAAGGCTCGATCATAGGCTAAACTTAATAACTAAAACCCGAAAGGAATTAGCCATTTTTTAACACTTAATATTAAAATTCATAAATCACTTTCTTTCTCTTATCCTTAATTCACGAAAACTATTTACAGACACAATTATTTTGAAAAATTTTGATCCATAAAATTACAAAAATGCCCTTAGTGGTAAAATTACCAAAGTGCCCTTGGTTTATAAAATGATTCAACTACTCAACAGTTTTACCAAAATTTTATTATTTTATAAACATTCCAAAAGCCCTAACTTGCAAAATATCAATATACCTTGATTTATGAAAAATTACAAAATTGCCCCTAACTCACTAAAAACAGGACCCTGAATTTCAAAATTTTTGCAACATTCCCATTTTTGAAGGAACAATTTCCGAAAAGAACACTCAGAGTTTTACAACTTTTGAAATATCCCTGATTTATTAAATTTTACAAATTTACCCTGATTTGTGAAAAATTACCAAAATACCCCTGAGGTCAAAAATTACCTAAATACCCTCGAATCTCAAAATTTTTCCAAATTACCCCGAGATTTTGGAATTTCCAAAATAAATTTTGACAAAATCACCAAGGAACCTTATTTTGACAAATTACGAAAATACCCCTGTGGGACAAAATTACGAAAATACCGGGTAGAGAAAACAACAACAACAACAAAAACTACAACGTTTCTCAGAATGAACGCAAGTTCATACTTGTTTGATGGATGAATGAATGGAAAAGATCGTATGTTTGTATGAATACGAAAGAACCACTCTTAAATCCCATTCCATAAAACTCCTTCACGATAAATAAGTGGAACAAAGACTAAACTATAAAATTTCTTAATCGGATCTCGACACTAGAAAATGAGTTCTAGAGGACGCGATTAAATCAAGGACGCCATAGAGGAAGAATAAGCGTGTCGAACCCGTTAGATCGTGTCAAGGTTCGACAATGAGTTACCACCGCCACCACCACCCCAATTTGTTAATGTCGAGCGGCAGGCTCGACGACGGGATGAGGCGTGTCGCAGCCATGTTGCGAGTATTGGAAATGGTGGGTGGCGGGTGGAAATTCAGGATCTCGAAAATCTGTGCCGAGCGACTCCAAGCCAGCGGGCCGAGGTGTTTAGGGAGTGTCCGATGTGGCACCAGATCACGAGTATTGGTTGGAAGCAATCGAAGTATTATGGATGAACTCGACCGACCCCGAGGAGAAGTTGAAAGGAATGGTAGCCTCATTACGTGATGAAGCATACCAATGGTGGCTAACTGTTCAGTGATGGTGCCACGACGGAGGATCGGCGTGGGAGTATGCTAAGGAGGCATACCGGAAGAAGTATGTCGGCACTTTCGGTATATTGATGAGCGGAGGAAAGCTTTTCTAGGACTAGTTCGGGGAACAAATCGGTGGCGGCATATGAGGCTGAATTTACGAGGTTAAGTCGATATGCTCGAGGAGTAGTCGCGATGAACATGAACGCCGTGTATACTTTTGAGGACGGATTAAGGGATGACCTAAGGTTATTGATAGCTCCACATCGTGGCGCGGAGTTCTCCACGTTGGTTGAAAAGGCTAAGGTATTTGAAGGAATCAAGGACTCGACCAGGCGAACTCGACGGAATAGACCCAAGAGAGGTTATGGATCATCGGAAATGAAATGAAAAGGCCCGAGGCGAGGGTCAAAAGGTCGACAAGTTGATACCAGAGGACGATGTCGTCCTTGTGAGTATTGTGGAAGGAAGCACTCAGGTGAGTGTTGGAAAAAGATAGGAGCATGTCTTAAATGTGGGTCTAAGGACCATATGCTCAAGGACTGTCCAAAGATATCAAATGACGAATGACAAAGAACTCGGAATGTTAATCGGCCTAGTAGGGAGGACAATGACCTCAACGAGGTCGAGGTTCGAATAACAAAGGTAATGGTTCCGCCAAGGTCGTGGAGCACCAAGTGGAGGCGTTGAAGGTTCGAAGCAAGACGGCCAAGGTTAGTTTATCGATCGGCCGTCATGAGGATAGTGACGCATGACGAGACAACGAGTAAGTTTCTTATTTATAGATTATACTTCATTACTTTACTCGCTATAAGATTAGTTCGATCTTATGTTGCTAATGAAGTGTATGGAACCTCGATTGTGAACTTAGAGAATGTGCCTAGAAAATATGATAGTTCTTTAAGATCGAGTGCTGTGACAATAGCGTAGTGTGGTGAGTTAGGCAGTGCGGATGAGCGATAGTAAGTAATTTCGAGGACGAAATTATTTTTAAGGGGTAGAAGCGTAACATCCTAGATTAGGGGTTATGCGTTAAATGCGTAATTCATGAGATAGTGGGATCAGTGGGTGTGTTGGATGTGTTCTGAAGAGTCTCAAGAACCCTAAGATGAAATGAAATATAAGGAAATGTAAGGAAATGTAGGGAAATGTAGGGAAATGTAAGGAAATATAAGGAAAATGTAAGGAAATGAAAGGAAATGAAAGGAAATGAGAGAAAATGAAAGGAAATGAGAGGAAATGAAAGGAAATGAAAGGAAATGTAAGGAAATGTATGGAAATGTATGGAAATGTATGGAAATATATGGAAATGTAAGGAAATGTATAGAAATGTGTGGAAATGTATGGAAATGTAAGGAGATGTATGGAAATGTAAGAAATGCTTTAGAAATGTTAAGTTTTGGAAACTAAACTAAAATAGGAAAGTGACCATTTTGGAAACCAAGTAAATTAGGAGAGTGAACATTTTGGAAACCAAGCCAAAGAGGAAACTAAACATTTTGGAAACCAAGCCAAAATAGGAAATAAACATTTTGGAAACCAAACCAAAATAGGAAACTAAACATTTTGGAAACTTGGAAAATATAGAGCCATGAAAATTTTAGGAAACTTAAAATGACCCAGAATGTCGAACTTAAGAGCCCAAAGGGAGCTTAGGGCCAAGTGACCCTAAAATATAAAGAACATAAAATTTGACCCAATAACGGACTTGGAAATGTGGCTGAAGATGCCACCTAAGGCTTTAGGAAATGGCCCAAATGCAAGAGGTTTTGGGCACGAGTTCAAGTCATCCAGAAGCAAATAAAAGAAATAAAATTTTGCCTCCATGAGTGGAGAATTGGACGACACCTAACTAAATCTTTAAGTGATTTTTTTATTTAATTACTTAGAGAGGAAGCAATGGATGACAATAGGGACTCTTAGGAGAAGAGTTTTATTCCCTTTAGAATTTCGACTAAATAGGTGGATAAATGAAGAATTATTCTTTAATTAGGAGAATGAGGGAAGAGTGGTGGCCAAGCAAAGGATTCTTGGCCTAGTAAATTCGGCTATAAAAGGAGGGACTAGGGCCATTCATTATTCATTCTCCTCTCTTTTCCTCTGCAGAATATTCTTCTTGAGCATCCATTCTTTTCTTCTTTTCTTTTAAGCCTCCTAGCGATTTCCTTCTAAGCCTATTATTCCTCTCTTCTTTCATCTTTGAAACCAAATACATAAAGGAATCATAGCCGATTGTTCATCAAGTCTCTAAGCGAATCTCACGAAGGTTGAAGTGAAGGTGCAATCGATTCCTTCAAATAAGGGTAAGATCCAAGTTTAGTTTTCCATTCTTTTATATTTTAGACTTATCAAAATTTAGGGACTAATTTTGATCTTGGCCGAATCATGGAAGGAGAAGTTCTTTTCCGAAGGTACACCATAGGCCACGTGTTCCCTAGTTATTCGGTGAATTTGGGATTTAAAATCCACAAGGTAAGCACCTAAAAGTATTCGCCAAGGCTTGTATGATTATCTAGATCAGTTCTTTAATTATTAAAAAGTCGAAAACTAACCCATATTGAGATTCAAGGTTGGTAGAATATCAAGTGAAGGAAAACCAAGTTTTGGCATTTGAATAAACACCAAATCGGCATCAAAGGTAAGTCTTTTACAAATCCTACTAGGATTTGGATATCATAACCAAATAGAATTTATGCTAAGTAATAAATGATGAATCAAATGTAGGGACTAAGGATCTAAACTTTAGATCTAGCTTTCTCAAGGAATCGTTAAACAAATCGGTGTGTACCTACACTAAATCTTGATAGATTTACGCTTTAATTCATTATATATGTTAATATGAAAGTGTATGGCTAAGGTACGTGTGTATTCCACACTATTCTTAATAGTTTTATGGTTTAAATATGTTATATATGTTAATGTGAAAGTGAAAGAAAGTGGCTAAAGTGCCATGTTATGGTACAAAGTATTCGTGCACGTTTCCTACTCCTACTAGGATTTGAAATAAATGTTATATAAGTGAAAAGTGATGTGAAAGTGAAATAAAATATGTTATGCATGATATTTATAATTTGGGGCATTCGGGATTTATGTGAAAGGGAAGAAGGTGTTGACTACGGTCTCACCAGCGTTATAAGTGAAAGTGATGACTTGGTCTCACTAAGTGAATGTGATGACTTGGTCTCACTAAGTGAATGTGATGACTTGGTCTCACTAAGTGGTAACCGGTTACATTACAAAGTGGCTATGCCACAATATTATCGATGGGTGATGAGCACGTCATTGCAGTGGCGCCTTCGATGGAGTGTAGCGGAAGGAGGGTTGACTTAGTAGTCCCTACGATGCACAAGTTGGTACGGGTGGAGTGTAGCGGATGGCATATAGGTTTGGGTTCGGGTTTGCATCATTACCTTGAAATTGTTATATGCATATGATTTTTATGATGTGCCTATTTCTATTATGTTTAGTGTTGGTTACACACTGAGTCTATCGACTCACCCGTTGTGGGAATATGTTTCGTGATGAGCGGTAATGGACCGGACGGCGAGAACTTGTGGTGGCCATGATCGACTTGAAGTTCGATTTAATTTGAATATTTATTTTATATTAAAGTACTGTACAATTTATTATTTTGGTTTCATTTTATGTAATAAGGCCATCGTGACGAATTTTATTTCTACTATAATTACTATGTTATGAGTTTAGGGCTTTATAAAGAGTAAGCCCACTTAATATGAAATGAGTTTAAATATTTTTATCATTTGAAACAAATGGGTTTTTGTTATAAAATAAATTTGTTTTCAATTCAAGCCCAACCCACAACAAACTATCTTCCAAAACACATGGTTTTCAAAGTATTGAATGAATTTGAACGAGTTACTTGAGGAACATACGGATCCATCCATTCTCGTAGGCTGGTATGGGGTGTTTCGATTTGAATATCGAGCCTGATTTCAAACTCTCGGCTGTGGCCTAAGGCCCAAAACGTTTTTAAAACAAGGCCAAATGAGTTCTATGAAAGTATTTTTACAAATGGATGTATAAAGACATGGCCCATAAGTCTCAAACCATGATCCACCGTAAGTACCCCTAACTCTATGTGTGATTCATGATTTATATAAGGGTAGAAAAGGCATGGAACGTAGAATAGCATGATAGGAACTTGAACCCTAGGATTAGACTACTCAAACACAAACACATAAGATTTAAGGCACTAAACCAACCTATGACTAAGTCAATTAAGCTAGGGTGTGGCAACCATGGTACGCATGTCTAGGAGTGGATCCTGAAGAGCTTGGTATTTAAGCAGTCCTAGTGACTCACCTCCTCTTGAATCCTACAGTGCGTAGCTTGGTTCACCCTAATCTAGAGGACTTAGTGGATGTGGCAACCTCACATGCATGTCTAGGAATGGTTTCATGGGAGCTTGGTATTTAAGCGATCCATGACTCACCTCCTCTCCACTCGAATCCTGCTGGTGCGTAGCTTTGGTTCACCCCGACCAAGAAGGCTCAACATAGGCTAAACTTAATAACTAAAACCCAAAGGGAATTAGCCATTTTTAACACTTAATATTAAAATTCATAAATCACTTTCTTTCTCTTATCCTTAATTCACGAAAACTATTTCATACACAATTATTTTGAAAAATTTTGATCCATAAAATTACAAAATGCCCTTAGTAGTAAAATTACCAAAGTGCCCTTGGTTTATAAAATGATTCAACTACTCAACAGTTTTACCAAAATTTTATTATTTTATAAACATTCCAAAAGCCCTAACTTGCAAAATATCAATATACCTTGATTTATGAAAAATTACAAAATTGCCCTAACTCACTAAAAAGCAGGACCACAATTTCAAAATTTTTGCAACATTCCCATTTTTGAAGGAACAATTTCCGAAAAGAACACTCAGAGTTTTACAACTTTTGAAATATCCCTGATTTATTAAATTTTACAAATTTACCCTGATTTGTGAAAAATTACCAAAATACCCACGAGGTCAAAAATTACCTAAATACCCTCGAATCTCAAAATTTTTCCAAATTACCCGAGATTTTGAATTTCCAAAATAAATTTTGACAAAATCACCAAGGAACCTTATTTTGACAAATTACGAAAATACCCACATGGGACAAAATTACGAAAATACCGGGTGAGGAAAACAACAACAACAACAAAAACTACAACGTTTCTCTGAATGAACGCAAGTTCATACTTGTTTGATGGATGAATGAATGGAAAAGACTGTATGTTTGTATGAATACGAAAGAACCACTCTTAAATCCCATTCCATAAAACTCCTTCGCTGATAAATAAGTGGAACAAAGACTAAACCATAAAATTTCTTAATCAGATCTCGACACTAGAAAATGAGTTCTAGAGGACGCGGTCGTCAAGGACGCGGTAGAGGAAGAATAACTGTGTCAGAACCCGTTAGATCAGGTCAAGGTTCTGACAATGAGTTACCACCGCCACCACCACCCCCAACCGTTAATGTCGAAAGCGAGGCTCGACGGGATGAGGCCGTGTCGCAGAGCCATGTTGCGGTATTGAAATGGTGGTGGCGGGTTGAAATTCGGGATCTCAAAATCATGCCGGCGACTCACGAGCCAACGGGCCGAGGTGTTTGGGAGTGTCCGGTGGCACCCAGTCTGCCGAGTATTGGTTGGAAGCAATCGAAGCGTATTATGGATGAACTCGACCACCCCGAGGAGAAGTTGAAAGGAATGGTAGCCCATTACGTGATGAAGCATACCAATGGTGGCTAACTGTCAGTGATGGTGCCACGACGGAGGATCTGACGGGGAGTATGCTAAGGAGGCATACCGAAAGAAGTATGTCGGCACTCGGTATATTGATGAAGCAGAGAAAGCTTTTCTAGGACTAGTTCGGGGAACAAATCGGTGGCATATGAGGCTGAATTTTTGAGGTTAAGTCGATATGCTCGAGGAGTAGTCGCGATTGAACATGAACGCTGTCCGTTTGAGGACGGATTAAGGATGACCTAAGGTTATTGATAGCTCCACATCGAGGCGGGAGTTCTCCACGTTGGTTGAAAAGGCTAAGGTAGTGAAGGAATCAAGGACTCGACCAGGCGAGAACTCGGCAGAATAGACCCAAGAGAGGTTATGGATCATCTGGAAATGAGCGAAAAGGCCCGGCGAGGGGTCAAAAGGTCAGCAAGTTGATACCAGAGGACAGTATCGTCCTTGTGAGTATTGTGGAAGGAAGCACTCAGGTGAGTGTTGGTGTAACATCCCAAAAATGGGGTTATTTGGAATTTAATTATTTTTCTTATGTATGGACCAATGAGATTTTATTTATTGAATAATAGAGCTTAATTTAAGGCTTTGAGTGTACGGTTTGGTAGAAAATCTCGGTTTATAAGCTTTAAAGGTGAAGAGTCTTAGTAGTTAGGGGTTATAAGAATAAATAAGGAAACATTTGTCATAAAATGAGCCTAGAATAAGTGGCAAAGGGAGGCCACTTGGGAGCTACAATTAGCGCCATCAAGAACAAGGAGAGCCTTGGTTCGAGTCACAATTCTCCCTTTTATCTTTCTTTTGACGGCATGGGAAGGAGAGTCCTTCTCTCTTTAAACTCTTTTTTATGAGATAATTAAGGATAATAGGAGCATTTTGTTTATTATCAATTCCAAGGATAATAGAATATAAAGAGGATATTATTAAGATTATTCATTTATTTTGAGGATTAAATCAAATTATTTTGAATTTAATTAAACAAGTGGTCTAGAGCAATTTATGGAAGTAGGATGGATTTTGGACTCTTGGTTGAAGAGTTGGACTGCAAGGCTACTAGGGGGTGCGAATGCTTATAAAAGCACCTAAGTGATCACCTTGATTTTCTTTTTTCAATTCGCTTGCGAAAATTCAAATCACTTTTTCCTAATTTTCTTTTATCATTCCATTCTCTCAAAGCCTTGGCCAAAACCCCATCCTTAATTTCCCTTTTTCCTTTTATTTGCGAAATTCTAACACTCCTTCTCCCATTATTTTCCTTTCCTAGCCGAATCTTCCTACTACTCCCTTAGTGGTCTTGGCCGAATAATATAGTGGCTTCGGGATTTCTCCTATATTCGATTGGTTGCGAAGGTAAGTGATGGCCGAACTCTCTTTTCATATTTTCCTTTCTTTGACGACTTGTGGGTTGGAGAAAAGCCGAAAATTCGGCATTTGCAAGCAGAGAACTAACCACTCTTTGAAACTGATTCCATCTAGGAACTCCGGGATTCACAAGCAGTAGATCTGACCCTCCTTTCTCTGATATTTAGTTGGTAAGTAATGGTAAGATCTACTTTAGTTAAGTAGTTGTTAATCGATTAAGCCGAAGGCTACTAATTTGGTTAAGTGCCGATTTTAGGGTGGTGAAGCAAAAGGTTGATACTCAAGACTTTCGGGTAAGGATTCGGGTTCAAAAGGAGAACCCTTTAAATTGGTTGATTTGGCCGAATGCACTAACTCATGTCTTGGCCGAATATAGGGGCAGTAGATCTAGGGTGGTCGACTCTTCTTTTCTGGATTTAGACTATCCAGGTGACAGTGTGTACATACACACATATAACTTGTTAATATCTTGATTGTTGTGAATGCTATCTTGATTTTTATGTAGCATTGAATCATATACCATATCGGTAGATGGTGATTCGTGTAAGTACCGTTAATATGAATTTGTTATTTGATGCTTTTGGGAAGCATGATGCATGAGACTTAAGTATGTGATGACATGAAATATACGATATGTGATTGTTGTGGGATTGATGAGTGGAGGGGCGTAATTATTGTGCCGACGGGCACTAGTGTTTTGTAACACATCGTGACTACGGTCACGGAGGTTTGGTACCTCGGAGGTTTGGCACCTCATAGCGACTTGTCCCTCGTGGTTAACACCACCGTGGGTTGGCCCCACTTGAGATATGGGATCGTCGCGGTGATTTGGTATCACACGATGGGTTGGCCCCATCAAATGATCTGTGTCTATGGACACCGTGTTTTAGTAACACATTGTGACTATATGTCACCGGTGGTTTGGCACCACCGGTGGTTTGGTACCACAACGGGTAGACGAAGGCGTTTGGATGGCTAGGATGGGTACTTAATATTATGCGTATTAATGGTTATGTGTTGTGTATGAAAATGTTTTAAAACGGGGAAGGGTTACATACTGAGTCTTGGTGACTCACCTTCTCCATTATTTTTTCCAGGTGATGCTTAGATCGCGGATATGGAGCCGAGGGACTCGAGGTGGCCATGCAAAGGACTTGAAACAAAGGGACTTTAATTTAGTTTTATTATTTTGTTATTGATTTGATTTTATTTGGATTGTAATAAGGCCTCCATAAACTTTATTTTTGTTACTATGCTTATGTAGGATACTTGTTTTTTTTAACTACAAATTAAATTAAAATCACATGTTTTCCTAAATCAACACGAAAATGTTTTATCATGTCAGCGGACACATCCAAAATGGGTATAACAACTTGACTTCAATTAAATTTTCAAATTTAATCCGAGTAAGATTTCAGCAAGATAACCAAAACGAGGTGTTTTCAACAAAACTTAAATTAGATTTTTAAAATGGGTTTCAAAAAGTTTTCTCCGTAACGACCCATATTCGGTCCTAACGTTTGGGCCGGGTTTGGGCTGTTACAAATTGGTATCAGAGCCCAGTTCAAAGCTCGACTGTGGGGGCCCAAGGCCCAAAAATGTTTTAGTAGGCCTTATTAATTGTTTTTGGGTTTTAAAGCGGCATGGCCCGAGTCTCCCAAGACCGATCCGCCTGTAGGTACATCTAAACCTCTTTGTGAATTACATTCATAGAAGGGTAGGAAGCATGGAACGTAGATAGACTTATAGGAACTTGAACCCTAGGATTAGATTACTCAAACACACAAATGTAACATAAGACTTAAAGAACTAAACCAACCTATGACTTGGTCAATGAGCTAGGTGTGGTAACTCACACGCATGTCTAGGATTGGATCCTAAGAGCACGGCATTTAAGCGGTCCGAGTGACTCACCACCTCTTCGCAGTATCCTACCCGTGCGTGGCTTGGGTTCACCCTAACCTGGAGGGCTCGATGGTGTGGTAACCTCTGCGCATGTCTAGAAAGGTTCGGTGGGAGCTTGGTATTTAAGCAATCCGTGTGACTCACCTCCTCTCCACACGAAACCTGCCTGGTGCGTAGCTTGGGTTCACCCTGACCAAGAAGGCTCGGTCATAGGCTAAACATAATGACTAAAACCCGAAAGGGAATTAGCCTCGATTTTCGAAAAAAGAATGAAACAACAAAACTTGGTTTTAAAACTTTTAAAATCACTCCTTCAAACGTAAGAACAACTCTTTTTACAATGTTTTCCCCGAAAAGTTTGATTTGTGGAAAATTACGAAAATACCCTTAGGGGTAAAATTACTAAAATACCCTTGGTTCATAAAACATTAACTCAATGATTTTGTCCAAAATTTTAACTACTTCTCAAATATTCAACTCAGCTTTGGAAATCATCAATGAAACATTTTAGTTTGGAAAAATTACTAAATACTCAACTTATAAAATTACCAAAACGACCACAGTACAAAATTTTTGCAACATCACCGTTTTAAGAAAAAATTCTCAAAAGGGACCCTCAGAGTTTGACAATTATTAAAACACCCTTGATTTACAAAAATTACAAAATTACCCCTGATGGACAAAATTACCAAAATACCTCCGATTTTCGAAATAATGCCATAACTTTAACCCTTATCAATTTTTAATAGTACCCCCCAGTGTTGGGAATTTCAAAAACAACCTACTTTACTAAAGTTTTAAAATCTCTTTTATTACGAAAATACCCCTGTAGGAAAAAGACGAAAATACCCCTGGGTTAGAAATGGGCAGAAATGTCCGAAGAGCGAATAGGTATGGAAAGTATTAAGGAATGGATGCAAGAACTTCTTTGTGTGGACTAGGTTAGGAAACTGAAACCTTGTCTCGATCGAAAGAATCCTGTTCAATTTTTCATAAAACTTTTCGCGGGTAATCAAGCGGAACAAATCACTAATTCATAAAATTTTCTTAATCGATTAAAGCACGTTAGATAGAATGAGTTCTAGAGGGCGTGGCCGACGTGGACGTGGTAGGGAAGAATGACTATATCCGAACCCGCGAGTCGGGACATGGTTCGAAAATGAAGTACCATACCACCATCACCTCCAACTTTTGGAGCGGAGGAGCAAGATCGACGGAGGAGAGGCGATCGCATAGTCGTGTTGCGAGTCCTCGAGTTGGTGGCTGGAGCTAGTGGAAATCTGGGAGCTCGAAAATCTGTTCCCGAGCGAATTCGGTCCAATGGGGCGGAAGTGTTCCGAGGTGTGTCAGGAGTGGCACCAGTCTGTGAGTATTGGTGAGTCAACCGAAAGGATCATGGATGATCTTGACTGACCGAGAAAGAAAAAAGCGAAAGGGCCGTATCGCTTCTAAAGGATGAAGCGTGTCGGTGGTGGTGACGGTGCGAGATGGCGCTTCTGACGGATGATTTGACTTGGGATTATTTTAAAACCGCCTATCGGAAGAAGTATGTGGGCACCAGTTATCTGATGCTCGAGAGAAAGCCTTTACGGGTTAGTGCAAGGAACTAAGTCGATAGCGGAATATGAGGCGGAGTTTTAATCTTGAATAGGTATGCTAGAGGCATCGTGGCTCTTGAACACGATGACTGTGTCCACTTTGAGGACGGACTCAGATGATTTGAGGTTACCGATTGCCCATAATAAGTTCGTGAGTTTTCATCTCTTGTGGAAAAGGCTAAAGTAGCCGAGGGATCAAGGAGGCGTGAGACGAAATTATAGTAGGAATAATCAAAAAGAGGATTTGGGTCACCGGATCCGATGGTGGTGTCCAGAAAAAGGCTAGGCCAAGTGGGCCAAATCAGGCGGCAAGGCCCATGACTGCTAATCAGAGGCCGACTCAGTGTAACCGCTGTGGGAAGACCCATTGGGGAAATTGTTCGACCGGCGATAGAGGATGTTTTGAGTGTGGGTCTTTGGAGTACCAGTCGAGATTGTCCCCAAGCAAGCTCGAGAATCGATCGGAGGCGTAACTGTACTCAGGATAGAAATGTGGGACCACAGAGGGGTCGCGGTAATGGCCGAGGAAGCAACGGTCCTAACCGAGGTCGTGGAATTCAGGGCAGAGGTTCAGGCAACACAGAGGCTAGGCAGCCTGGCTTAGTCTATGCGGCGAGGCGTCGCGAGGAGGGTGACGCATCGGATGTCATAACCGTGACGTTTCGATTTTGGTCTTCCTTATTATGCATTAATTGATGTGGGGTCTACACATTAAATGCGTAGCCGATAGTGTGGTAGAGACTTTGGACCTAAACTCAAAACTACTTCTAGGGAGATGACTGTAGTTAGTCCGTTAGGTCACTCTGTAGTGGTAGATAAACTTTATAGAGACGTACCCCTAGAACTCCAAGGGGTAGTATTTGTGGCTGATCTGATGGAACTACCGTTTGGGGAGTTCGATTTGATCCTTGGAATGGATTGGCTGGTTAAGTATCGGGCAAATTTGGATTGCGCGGCTAAGCGTATGGTTCTTAAGACGGCTGAGAATGATGAAGTGGTTATGATAGGTGATAGAAGGAATTACCTATCCAACGTGGTGTCTGCCTTGAAGGTTGAGAAGATGGTCAAGAAGGGTTGTAAGGCGTTCTTGGTTCAAATCTGTGCTTTGGAAGTTAAGGAGTCAGTAGTTGGAAAGGTCCGAACGGTTGGGGAATTTGCTGATGTGTTCCCAGAAGAACTTCCGGGTCTGCCTCCAGATCGGGAAGTCGAATTCGGTATAGACTTGCTACCCGGAACGGCACCTGTGTCTATAGCACCTTACCGAATGGCACCAAAAGAATTGGTGGAGCTGAAGGCCCAAATTCAGGAGCTCTTGGATAAGGGATTTATTCGACCTCGTATATCTCCGTGGGGAGCGCCTGTATTGTTTGTTAAGAAGAAGGACGGTTCTATGCGGATGTGCATCGACTACCGTCAGTTAAACAAGTTAACGATCAAAAACAAGTACCCATTGCCTCGGATCGATGACTTGTTTGACCAGCTAAAGGGGCGTCGGTGTTTTGAAGATAGACCTTAGGTCAAGTTACCATCAACTTAAGGTGAAGGAGGCCGATGTTCACAAGACGACATTCCGAACTCGATATGGGCATTACGAGTTCCTAGTGATGCCATTCGAGTTGACCAATGCCCCGGCGGCGTTCATGGACTTAATGAATAGGGTATTCCAACAAGACCTAGACCAATTAAATCGTGGTGTTCATTGACGACATATTAGTTTACTCTAAGACGGAGGAGGAACACGACAAGCATTTACTGGATAGTTACGCAAGTGTTGAGGGAAAAACAATTGTATGCCAAATTGAAGAAGTGCGAATTTTGGCTAAGGAGGTGGCTTTCTTAGGTCACGTAGTGTCGATGGAAGGATTAGAGTGGATCCCCGCAAGATTGAAGCGGTGTTGGAGTGGAAACCGCCTAAGTCGGTGGCGAGATCTGAAGTTTTAGGTTTAGCGGGTATTATCGGAGGTTTGTGGAAGGGTTCTCTCGATCGCAGTGCTGCTTGACTAAGTTGCTAAGGAAAGGTGTTCCATTTGTATGGTTAGAAAGCGACAAGGAAGTTTTGATAAGTGAGAAAGATTACGACGGAAGCTCGGTTTTAGTACAACCCGAGGTGGAAATTATTCACGTCTATTGTGATGCATCTCACCTTGGTTTGGGGTGTGTGTTGATGCAGGATGGGAAGGTAGTAGCCTATGCGTCCCGTCAGCTAAGACCGCATGAGGTTAACTACCCAACTCACGACCTGGAGTTAGCAGCAGTTGTCTTCGCTCTGAAGATATGGAGACATTATCTTTATGGGGAGAAGTCGGTGATTTACACGGATCACAAAAGTTTGAGGTATCTTGACTCGAAGGATCGAATCGAGACAAATACCGATGGATTGAACTGTTAAAGGACTACGACTGTTCCATCGAATATCATCCGGGTAAGGCTAACGTGGTGGCTGACGCGTTGAGCCGGAAGGTTGTGGCGGACTTAAGAGCAATGTTTGCTCAGTTGAGCCTATATGACGATGGAAGCCTTTTGGCAGAGCTTCAAGTTAAGCCAACATGGATCGAGGAAATCAAGGACAAACAGTTAGTGGATGAAGGGTTAAATGCTAAGAGAATGCAAGTTCAGGATGGTGGTTTAGAAGGGTATAGTTTGACTGGTGATGGTGTGTTATGTTTTCAAGGACAGCCCTGTATGCCAAAGGATATGGAGTTGAGGCGGAAAATTCTCCATGATGCTCATAGCAGCCCATACGCTATGCATCCGAGAGGAAGCAAAATGTATGGAGATCTACGAAAATAGTTCTGGTGGCCCGGGTTGAAGCGTGAGATAACGGAATTCGTAGGGAAGTGTTTGACGTGTCAGCAGGTTAAGGCTGAACACCAGTTGCCATCAGGGCTACTTCAACCGGTAAAGATCCCTCAATGGAAATGGGAGAGGATCACTATGGATTTCGTCGGTGGTCTACCCTTACGCCAAAGAAGAAAGATGCGCTTTGGGTAATCATAGACCGTCGACCAAATCACTCACTTCATCTGGGTGAGGATGGATTACTCACCCGAAGCTAGCAAAATTGTATGTGGCGAGATAGTCGATTGCATGGTGTGCTCAGACGCTTATCTCGGATAGGGACCCAAGGTTCACTTCGAGGTTTTGGAAAGCGTTACATCAAGCGTTAGATGCGCGATTAGATTTCAAAGACGCCTTTCCATCCTCGGTCGACGGGCAATCCGAAAGGGTCATACAGATCTTAGAAGATATCTTTGAGGGTTGTGTCTTGGAATTCGAGGTAGTTGGGAGAATTCTTACCTTTAGCCGAGTTCGCCTACAACAACAGCTACTGCGAGTATATTCAGATGGCACCATACTGAAGCATCAGATGGGCGGAAATGCGAACTCCGACGTGTTGGACGGAGTTGGGTGAACGACAGTGTTGGGTCCGTAATTGGTAACTAAACGAGGATAAAGTGAAGGTAATTGAGCCGTCTTAAGGAAGCATCGATAGACGAAGTCCTATCTTGATCTTAAGCACAAGGAAATGGAGTATCACGATGAGGGATAAGGTTTTCTGAAGGTGTCGCCTTGGAAGAAGGTACTAAGATTTGGACGAAAGGGAAGCTAAGCCCAAGATTCATTGGCCCATATCTGATATTAAACAAATAGGACCGGTAGCTTATCGGCTCAAGCGAATCGAGTTAAGTCAAATTCATAATGTCTTCCATGTATCGATCTTTGGCGGTATCGGTCGGATCCATCACATGTGGTGCCGGTGATAGAAATCGAGGTTAACGCAGACTTATATTTTGAGGAGGAACCGGTTCAGATCTTGGATATGGATGTAAAGGTTCTACGTAGGAAGTCGGTGCCCTTAGTGAAAGTCTGTGGCGGAACCATGGTGTGGAAGAAGCTACGTGGGAACACGAGGATGTGATACTGGCGACAATACCCCATCTATTTTAATTAAGTAATTTGGACGAAATTTATTTTAAGGGGTAGAACGTAACATCCCAAAATGGGGTTATTTGGAATTTAATTATTTTTCTTATGTATGGACCACGAGATTTTATTTATTGAATAATAGAGCTTAATTTAAGGCTTTGAGTGTGCACGGTTTGGTAGAAAATCTCGGTTTATAAGCTTTAAAGGTGAAGAGTCTTAGTAGTTAGGGGTTATAAGAATAAATAAGGAAACATTTGTCATAAAATGAGCCTAGAATAAGTGGCAAAGGAGGGCCACTTGGGAGCTACAATTACGCCATCAAGAACAAGGAGAGCCTTGGTTCGAGTCACAATTCTCCCTTTTATCTTTCTTTTGGACGGCATGGGAAGGAGAGTCCCTTCTCTTTAAACTCTTTTTTATGAGATAATTAAGGATAATAGGAGCATTTTGTTTATTATCAATTCCAAGGATAATAGAATATAAAGAGGATATTATTAAGATTATTCATTTATTTTGGGGATTAAATCAAATTATTTTGAATTTAATTAAACAAGTGGTCTAGAGCAATTTATGGAAGTAGGATGGATTTTGGACTCTTGGTTGAAGAGTTGACTGCAAGGCTACTAGGGGGTGCCAATGCTTATAAAAGCACCTAAGTGATCACCTTGATTTTCTTTTTTCAATTTGCTTAGCCAAAAATTCAAAACACTTTTCCTAATTTTCTTTTATCATTCCATTAGCCTTGGCCAAAACCCCATCCTCAATTTCCCTTTTTCCTTTTTATTTGCCAAATTCTAACACTCCTTCTCCCATTATTTTCCTTTCCTAGCGAATCTTCCTACTACTCCTTAGTGGTCTTGGCGAATAATATAGTGGCTTGAGGATTTCTCCTATATTCGATTGGTTGCGAAGGTAAGTGATGGCGAACTCTCTTTCATATTTTCCTTTCTTTGACGACTTGTGGGTTGGAGAAAAGCCAAAATTCGGCATTTGCAAGCGAGAACTAACCACTCTTTGAAACCGATTCCATCTAGGAACTCCGGATTCACACGAGAGATCGACCCTCCTTTCTCGATATTTAGTTGGTAAGTAATGGTAAGATCTACTTTAGTTAAGTAGTTGTTAATCGATTAAGCAAGGCTACTAATTTAGTTAAGCTGATTTTAGGGTGGTGAAGCAAAAGGTTGATACTCAAGACTTTCGGTAAGGATTCGGGTTCAAAAGGAGAACCCTTTAATTGGTTGATTTGGTCAATGCACTAACTCATGTCTTGGCCAAATATAAGGCGAGAGATCTAGGGTGGTCGACTCTTCTTTTCGGGATTTAGACTATCCAAGGTGACGGTGTGTACACACACATATAACTTGTTAATATCTTGATTGTTGTGAATGCTATCTTGATTTTTATGTAGCATTGAATCATATACCATATCGGTAGATGGTGATTCAGGTAAGTACCTGTTAATATGAATTTGTTATTTGATGCTTTTGGGAAGCATGATGCATGAGACTTAAGTATGTGATGACATGAAATATACGCATATGTGATTGTTGTGGGATTGATGAGTGGAGGGGGCAGTATTATTGTGCCGACGGGCACCAGTGTTTTGGTAACACACCGTGACTACGGTCACCAGAGGTTTGGTACCTCCAGAGGTTTGGCACCTCATAGCGACTTGTCCCTGTGGTTAACACCACCGTGGGTTGGCCCCACTTGAGATATGGGATCGTCTGCCAGTGATTTGGTATCACACGATGGGTTGGCCCCATCAAATGATCTGTGTCTATGGACACCAGTGTTTTGGTAACACATTGTGACTATATGTCACCAGTGGTTTGGCACCACCAGTGGTTTGGTACCACAACAGGGTAGACAGTGGCGTTTGGATGGCTAGGATGGGTACTTAATATTATGCGTATTAATGGTTATGTGTTGTGTATGAAAATGTTTTAAAACGGGAAGGGTTACATCGAGTCTTGGTGACTCACCTTCTCCATTATTTTTTCAGTGATGCTTAGATCGCGGATATGGAGCCGGAGGGACTCGAGGTGGCCATGCAAAGGACTTGAAACAAAGGGACTTTAATTTAGTTTTATTATTTTGTTATTGATTTGATTTTATTTGGATTGTAATAAGGCCTCCATAAACTTTATTTTTGTTACTATGCTTATGTAGGATACTTGTTTTTTTAACTACAAATTAAATTAAAATCACATGTTTTCCTAAATCAACACGAAAATGTTTTATCATGTCACGGACACATCCAAAATGGGTATAACAACTTGACTTCAATTAAATTTTCAAATTTAATCCGAGTAAGATTTCAAAAGATAACCAAAACGAGGTGTTTTCAACAAAACTTAAATTAGATTTTTAAAATGGGTTTCAAAAAGTTTTCTCCGAATGACCCATATTCTGGTCCTAACGTTTGGGCGGGTTTGGGCTACATACGATTGGAAAAAGATAGGAGCATGTCTTAAATGTGGGTCTAAGGACCATATGCTCAAGGACTGTCCAAAGATATCAAATGATGATGACCAAAGAACTCGTAATGTTAATCGTGCCTAGGGAGGACAAGAACCTCAACGAGGTCGAGGTTCTAATAACAAAGGTAATGGTTCGCCAAGGTCGTGGAGCACCAAGTGGAGGCGTTGAAGGTTCGAAGCAAGACGCCAAGGTTAGTTTATAAATCGGTAGTCATGAGGATAGTGACGCGCGACGAGACAACGAGTAAGTTTCTTATTTATAGATTATACTTCATTACTTTACTCGCTATAAGATTAGTTCGATCTTATGTTGCTAATGAAGTGTATGGAACCTCGATTGTGAACTTTGAGAATGTGCCTAGAAAATATGATAGTTCTTTAAGATCGAGTCTTGCACAATAGCGTAGTGTGGTGAGTTAGGCAGTGCGGATGAACAATAGTAAGTAATTTCGAGGATGAAATTATTTTTAATGGGGTAGAAGCGTAACATCCTAGATTAGGGGTTATGCGTTCGTGCGTAATTCATGAGATAGTGGGATCAGTGGGTGTGTTGGATGTGTTCTGAAGAGTCTCAAGAACCCTAAGATGAAATGAAATATAAGGAAATGTAAGGAAATGTAGGGAAATGTAGGGAAATGTAAGGAAATATAAGGAAAATGTAAGGAAATGAAAGGAAATGAAAGGAAATGAGAGGAAATGAAAGGAAATGAGAGGAAATGAAAGGAAATGTAAGGAAATGTATGGAAATGTATGGAAATGTATGGAAATATATGGAAATGTAAGGAAATGTATAGAAATGTATGGAAATGTATGGAAATGTAAGGAGATGTATGGAAATGTAAGGAAATGCTTTAGAAATGTTAAGTTTTGGAAACTAAACTAAAATAGGAAAGTGACCATTTTGGAAACCAAGTAAATTAGGAGAGTGAACATTTTGGAAACCAAGCCAAAGAGAAACTAAACATTTTGGAAACCAAGCCAAAATAGGAAAATAAACATTTTGGAAACCAAACCAAAATAGGAAACTAAACATTTTGGAAACTTGGAAAATACTGAGTCAGCGAAAATTTTAGGAAACTTAAAATGACCCTTAATGTCGAACTTAAGAGCCCAAAGGGGAGCTTAGGGCCAAGTGACCCTAAAATATAAAGAACATAAAATTTGACCCAATAACGGACTTGGAAATGTGGCTCAAGATGCCACCTAAGGCTTTAGGAAATGGCCCAAATGCAAGAGGTTTTGGGCACGAGTTCAAGTCATCCGAAAGAAAATAAAAGAAATAAAATTTTGCCTCCATGATGGAGAATTGACTGACACCTAACTAAATCTTTAAGTGATTTTTTTTATTTAATTACTTAGAGAGGAAGCAATGGATGCAATAGGGACTCTTAGGAGAAGAGTTTTATTCCCTTTAGAATTTCGACTAAATAGGTGGATAAATGAAGAATTATTCTTTAATTAGGAGAATGAGGAAGAGTGGTGGCCAAGCAAAGGATTCTTGGCCTAGTAAATTCGGCTATAAAAGGAGGGACTAGGGCCATTCATTATTCATTCTCCTCTCTTTCCTCTGCAGAATATTCTTCTTGAGCATCCATTCTTTTCTTCTTTTCTTTTAAGCCTCTAGCCGATTTCCTTCTAAGCCTATTATTCCTCTCTTCTTTCATCTTTGAAACCAAATACATAAGGGAATCATAGCCGATTGTTCATCAAGTCTCTAAGCAATCTCTCGAAGGTTGAAGTGAAGGTGCAATCGATTCCTTCAAATAAGGTAAGATCCAAGTTTAGTTTTCCATTCTTTTATATTTTAGACTTATCAAAATTTAGGGACTAATTTTGATCTTGGCGAATCATGGAAGGAGAAGTTCTTTTCCGAAGGTACACCATAGGCCACGTGTTCCCTAGTTATTCGATGAATTTCGGATTTAAAATCCACAAGGTAAGCACCTAAAAGTATTCTACCAAGGCTTGTATGATTATCTAGATCGGTTCTTTAATTATTAAAAAGCGAAAACTAACCCATATTGAGATTCAAGGTTGGCGAATATCAAGTGAAGGAAAACCAAGTTTTGGCATTTGAATAAACACCAAATCGGCATCAAAGGTAAGTCTTTTACAAATCCTACTAGGATTTGGATATCATAACCAAATAAATTTATGCTAAGTAATAAATGATGAATCAAATGTAGGGACTAAGGATCTAAACTTTAGATCTAGCTTTCTCAAGGAATCGTTAAACAAATCGGTGTTTACCCTACAACAAATCTTGATAGATTTACCGGCTTTAATTCATTATATGTGTTAATATGAAAGTGTATGGCTAAGGTACCGTGTGTATTCCACACTATTCTTAATAGTTTTATGGTTTAAATATGTTATATATGTTAATGTGAAAGTGAAAGAAAGTGGCTAAAGTGCCATGTTATGGTACAAAGTATTCAGGTACGTTTCCTACTCCTACTAGGATTTCGAAATAAATGTTATACAAGTGAAAAGTGATGTGAAAGTGAAATAAAAATATGTTATGCATGATATTTATAATTTGGGGCATTCGGGATTTATGTGAAAGGGGAAGAAGGTGTTGACTACGGTCTCACCAACGTTATAAGTGAAAGTGATGACTTCGGTCTCACTAAGTGAATGTGATGACTTCGGTCTCACTAAGTGAATGTGATGACTTCGGTCTCACTAAGTGGTAACTTCTTACATTACGATGGTGGCTATGCCACAATATTATCGATGGGCGATGAGCACGTCATTGCAATGACGCCTTCGATGGAGTGTAGCGGAAGGAGGGTTGACTTAGTAGTCCCCACGGTGTGCAAAGTTGATGCGGGTGGAGTGTAGCGGATGGCATATAGGTTTGGGTTCGGGTTTGCATCATTACCTTGAAATTGTTATATGCATATGATTTTTATGATGTTCCTATTTCTATTATGTTTAGTGTTGGTTACACACCGAGTCTATCGACTCACCCGTTGTGGGAATATGTTTGGTGATGAGCGGTAATGGACCGGGACGGCGAGAACTTGTGGTGGCCATGATCGACTTGAAGTTCAGCTTTAATTTGAATATTTATTTTATATTAAAGTCTTGTACAATTTATTATTTTTGGTTTCATTTTATGTAATAAGGCCATCGTGATTTAATTTTTATTTCTACTATAATTACTATGTTATGAGTTTAGGGCTTTATAAAGAGTAAGCCCACTTAATACGAAATAAGTTTAAGTATTTTGTCATTTGAAACAAATGGGTTTTTGTTATAAAAATAAATTTGTTTTCAATTCAAGCCCAACCCACAACAAACTATCTTCCAAAACACATGGTTTTCAAAGTATTCGAATGAATTTGAACCAGGTTACTTCGAGGAACATACCAGATCCAGTCCATTCTCGTGGGCCGGGTATGGGGTGTTTCAAAAGTGGCCACACACGTCCGTGTGCCAGACCGTACCAAACCTGTAGGGTATACTGACTTGTGTAACACGGCCAAGTCACACGTCCGTGTACTAGGCCGTGTACCAATTAGGGAGTATACTGATTTATGCCACACGGTCGATCACACACCCGTGTATGAGACCGTGTGGAGCATACTGACTTCATTTCAATATCAACACCAGTGGACACACGGCCATGTAACATGATCATGTGTCACACACACCAAAGACACACGCTCGTGTCTCTACCCATATGGACAAAAATAGGCTATTTACCAAGTCATTTTGCCACCCAATTTGGTACACATCTTCACCTATATAAATGACACCAAACCATAGCATAAAATACCATCCAAAACAACCAAGCCAAGTCTAAATCTTACCATTTCAATACTAACATATTCAAGGCACATAAGTAGCACAATATACTATCTAAATTCATACCAATCCTTATAATCTCAACTCATCAAAATGACTATTATCAAAGATGCATTATTTGGCCTAATTTCAGAAACATACATGTATCCACAAATCATCAATTTACCATTATAGTACCTATTATCATCCATCATCATACAATCATCAACCAACTCAATTCACAAAACTTAACTATACATATAATTACATTATTCAAGCATACCAACAAACCAAAATAATCCATCACACATGGCTATATATACATGCCAAACATAAACATTTACAATGCCAATTCATATGGACAATATCTTTACCAAAATATAACCAAAATGACTCAAAGTCCCTATACATGTCATATGACCCGTTTCAAAAGTACCAAAGTGATAGTTGATAGTGGATAGTGTGAAACGATCTCCGACAATTCGTGAGTCTGAGCTAGCTTCGATATCACTATAAAACACATGAGAAATAAACAAAGTAAGCTATAAAGCTTAGTAAGCTCCTATGAATTAAACTTAACAAATCATATTACGAAAATCAACAATTTGAACTATTTAAGATGTAATTCATGGTAGCAACAAGCTTTCCTTATGCTTAATCATATACTTATATGCAAATTCATATCTTTTTCTAATTGAAGCTCATACTTTCCATGTACATACCTGTAAAAACTCGTAACCAACTCATACCAGTTCGAAATACTATTGAATACTCAATATCTCGCACACTAAGTGCCATTACATAGCCGAAGCTATTTTAATCTCGCACACTAAGTACTATACATAACCAAAGCTATTTCGAATCGCACACTAAGTGCCATACATAGCCTAAGCTATCTCAATCTCGAACACTAAGTGCTATATATAGCTAACTTGTCGTCAAACATAAATTTAATCTCGTATACACAATTTATGCAATATCAAAGCATTTAAACCATAATTGTAACAATGCTTATTACATATGAACTTACCTCAGATGTGTAAACTACGAAATAAGTCGATTAGTCGATAACTTTATCTTTTCCCTGATCCAAGTCCATATTTCACTTTTCTTGATCTAAATATATTAAAAATTGACTTATTAAATCATCTATTCATTCAATTTAATCCAAAACATACTTTAAAACACATTCACACTTTTGTCCCACATATTTCACATTTTTCACAATTTAGTCCTTATTGCATAAAATCACAAATTCATGAAATTTCAAAACTCCCATGCTTAGTAAAATAACTCCTATTCCCCTAGTAGCCCATATTTTCCATTTATTTCACATTTTAACCACAAAGTTTCAACATTTCTCAATTTAATCCCTATTTTACATTTTCACTAAAAATCACTTAATAAAACTTGTATAACTCACAATCAACATTCATAATCTATCAAGAAACTTTAAAATAAAAGCTTATTCATCAATGGAAACATTCAAAATCTTTAATATTTTTGTAAAATAGTCCTTGAGCTAGCTAGTACTAGATGCAACGATCTAAAAAACATAGAAATCATTAAGAACTGAGTCAAATCACTTATCAATTAGACTCTAAAGTGACCGAACCCTAAAATGAATAAAATGGCTATATTCTTCTCCAACATTCAGAAATTGAAAGAAATATGGACAAAAATTTGATTTTTGTTTTGTTGTAATTAACCTTTATTAACTAATTTACTTATTTAACCTTTAAAACATTTAATAATTACACCAAAGGCCATGCCACTATCATCCCCTAACTCTCAAATGGGTTAATTACCACTAAGGACCTTTAATTTAAGGTTCTATAGCTACTTAACACATTTAGCTAATAGAACACAAGTTTTACACTTTACACGATTTAGTCCATTTTATCAAATTGACAATTCAAACGATAAAATTTATTAATGAAACTTTCACACAATCATTAAATCATGTTATAAACATTAATATAATAATAAAATAAATATTTTGACCTCATAATTGTGGTCCCAAAATTACTATTTTGATTTGACTAAAAATGGGCTGTTACACTTATAAGGTAAATTTCAATGACAAAATTTTTTAATGGGGCAAGAAGTGTAACATCCCCACATCAATATAGAAATATAAATAGTATTATCAAAATGACATTTATGGTCGAGATCCTTGAACAAGTGGTTTATAAATAGCTAGTTGTACAAAAAATTGGGATCGTTTCTAAAGAAAACTGATAGATATGAAAGTGTAGAGAACTATTAGTTGAGATATTTGGAATAGACTAGAAACTTAAAAAAGTTTAAAAGTTAAATTAAATAAAATATAAATTAAAGAACTAAATAGCAATTATTTGAATTTTATTTTGATGGAAAGGACTTGATGGAAATTTGTCCATCACTTAAAAAAATCCAAAGTTCTCGTGATAACATTCAAAAGATATTTTATTAATTAAAAATTATTTAATATTTTATTTTAAATAATATTATTTTATTAAATACTATAAAAAAGATAGGCTGTAAATGAACCAAGCTTGAACAAACAAACCTCTATTCATGTTTGTTTGTTTATTTTTAAGCTTGTTCGTGTTCAATTTGTGTTCGTTAAGAATTTCAAATTTTTGTTCATTTTCGTTTATTGAAATTTATTTGTATTCATGTTCGTTTGTTCAACGTTCACGAACATGTTCACAAACATTAAACAAACATATTCATGAACATATAATTGAATATGTTCACGAACAATGTTAATAAATAATAAACAAACAAGAAATATATACACACATATATTGTTTAGATATAAAATAGTCAAATATAAATATTAATAATTATATTATAAGTGAAAAAATACAAACCAAGATAATTTTATTAATATATACTAAAGGAACAATAAACGAGTTTTAAAATAATTTTATTAATATATACTAATGGAATTTTTATCGAAAATATCATTAATAAATAAACGAGCTTGTTCGTGAACATAAACGAACCGAACGCACCTTTGTTTGTGTTCATTTGTTTATTAAACAAACATAAAAATTTTGTTCATACTCGTTTATTTCACTTAATAAACGAACATAAACGAACATTATATGAACGGTTCACGAACAGTTCATCGAACGCTATGTTCATTTACACTCCTAAAAAAAGGAAAAAGAAAAGATGAACATATCAGTTTTGAACATTAGACTAAGTGAATAAAAATTCTTCATCATTTTCCTTCAAATTTCAAGCACAAGGTATGAATTTCCTTTAATTTTTTCATAGAATTTGAACCTTTGAAACTTGTTTTACTTATATCTACCATTAGTTTTTGTGGGATGTGCCTCATATTTTTGTTTGAACAGACGAAGACATCACAACGAGAAGCTTCTCGACATTGCGACGAAGTGACGACATGTAACACCCCAAAAAAGTAGGGTCTGTAATTTTGCATGATTTGGCTTAAATTGCATGTGTGCTTCAATGGCTAAGTATTTGAGTGTATTTGGGGTTTTTAGGAACCCTGGGTTCGAGTTCGGTTCTTGAAAAATTTTTAGTTTTTGCTCTTAAGTGAAATTGGCTGTTAGTATTTAGGACTTATGTTTAATGTGGGTGATTTTATGGAAAAAAAAAAAGGAGCATGTGGCTTAATGGTTGTGGCATCATTAAGGTGGAAAGGGAATTGGGGTTCGAATCCCATGGCATGCAAAGATGGGATTTTATTTTACATCTTTGTGGCGTGAGAGGTAGAGTTCGATTCAAACTCTGTAGAGGAGGTTGGAGACTTGGTTATCGAATTTGAATGAGAGGTTGGGATCAAATTAAGGAGGAAACGGTGGAGAGGTTGAAGGATTTGGGAGGTGGAGGAGTCATTGCCAAATTTGGGAAGGTTTGAGCAAGGGAAATTCGGCTAGGGGTATGGAATTTTGTGCATTTTCAGCTTTGTGAGAATGTAGAGGTGCCGAATTTTCTCTAGTATCTTCGGGTGTTGTTTTCTCATCTTGGCACATTTCTGACCATTTGGGTCTCTCTTTCTTCTACTGTCTTTTTCTTTCAACTATCATTCACTTTTTCCAATCAAATTACCAATTGCCAATAGCCGAATTCTCCATTGAAGTGTACCAGCCCGATTTAGGCCTTAATCAGAACAGTGGTTTTGGGACCACAAATCTGAGTCAGAAAAATATTTTAATATTATTTTTTGTGCTTATAATATGTGAATTAATATGTATGAAATTTTCGTGATTAAATTTTATCGTTTGTGTGTCGATTTGTGTAAAAGGACTAAATCACAAAAAATGCAAAAAGTAGCTTTCTATTTGTTAAAGTGCTTATTTACTATGGTTTATTAAATGTGAAGTCCATATATGGCAAATAGCCGATTTATGAGTTAGTGGATGATAGTGGAGTGGCATTTGGTGTAATTATTAATGTTATTAAAGGTTAAATAAGTAAAAAAAGGCATTATATGTTAAATTAAATAAAACAAATTGTGTCATCTTCTTCCACTATCTATCTTTATCGAAATTTCAATCTAAAATTAGCCATGGGAGAGCTTGTTATTCGGCCAAACTTTGAAGACAAATTGGTGAGTGGTTTTTGCTCGATTTTAATAATTTCTACGTTTTTGAGATCGTTGCTTAGTAATCTAGCTAACTTGTACCTCCGTTTCTAAAACTGTTAAAGAAATTGTGAATTTCCATTGTTGAATACTTGAGCTCTTTGATATTTTTTGATGAAATATGAATATTTGATGTTAGATTTTCATTTTTTATAAAGTGATTTTGATAAAATGTCAATTTTGGACTAAATTGTGAAATATGAAAATATTGTGGTAGAAATGTGAAATAAATGAAAAATATGGGCTATTATAAAAATAAAGAGAATTTGGCTAGCATGGGTATTTAAATAATTTTTTGAATTTTGGGTATTTGTGTAATAAGGACTGGAGTGTAAAAATGTGAAATGTTAGGGGCTAAAATTCAAAATGCCCATTTATATGTTCTTGGATGAAAATTGAATGAAATGTTGAATACATAAGTTAATTTTGATATTAATTAGATTGGCAAAAGTGGAATTCAGATCTAGATCGAGGGAAAATCAAAGTATCGGATTAGTTGACTTAATTTGTCGTTACTGCGAATGAGGTATGTTCGTATTTTAATAAACATTACAAAATTATGTTATAAATGCATATTATTTGTATGATTGAATTCAATGCTGAATGGTAATGCAAATGTATGTAACACCCCAAACCTGACCCATGAGTCGTGACTGGATCTGGTATGTCACGGAGTAAAATAATTTGAAACCTTTTGAGTGTCTAGTGAAAATTTGATAAAATTTGGCTAAGGTATTAAAACGGTGTTTGAAAACTCAATTGGGCTTTTTATAAATATAGTTGGGTTGATAACCCTTTTGAAAACATTTGATCATGTACATTTTAAAACCATCAAAGTTGTAGTTGACTTAGTTTAATTTTTGTTACCCGATGGTAACATCTTTTAAAAACCTGTAAAAGTTTATTAAGGTTGAAAAGTTACTTTTAACCGGGTTCACTTAACATTTAAAAACTTCGTTTGTAACATAACATAAGTAAAATAAAACAGTAAAATAAACATCCAAAATAATAATAGCGGCCTTATTACAATCCCAAAGTAAAAAGACTTAGAAAATAAATAATTTTAACAATAGCAAAGTAAATCAAATCCAACGATAAGCATGGCCGCCTCGAGTCCTCTCCGGCTCCATCTCCGCGATCTACTCGTCTGCAAAATAGCAATGGAAGGGGGTGAGTCACCATGACTCAGTGTGTAAATCCCCTACCCGAAAAATACATCTCATACACAATTTATTAATAAACATGCACATGCAACCCAACTAACCATCCATACTCCTTTTCTACCCCGTGTGGTCAAAACCACTGGTGGTCAAAACCACTGGTGACTAGTGTCACAAAATAAATGATGGGGCCAACCCATCGTGTGGTCAAAACCACTGATGACCATAGGTCACAAAATATCGTAATGTGGTCAAAACCACTGGTGGTACCAAACCACTGGGACTTAGTCGCAATTTATCAATCGGTGTGGTCAAAACCACTGATGACCATAGGTCACAAATAATCTGATGGGGCCAACCCATCTTGTGGTTAAAACCACTGGCGACAGTCCATAAAAATCATCCCCCTCCACTTATTATTCCCACCATCATCATGCTTACATAATCATATATCATAATCCCATATATTATGTATTCATGTGTAACAAATTATACAACAACATGTGATGGCATACACAACATATATCAAAGATCATGTAATAGGGGACTTACCTGAAATCCATGCTTAAGCCCACAAGCAAATATCATAGGTCACTACAATAATTATTAACAAAGCAACAATATGGCAAAGTCTACTAATAAAGTGTGTAAAGAGTTTACACACCGTCACTACCAAATCCCTAGATCCAAGATTCGATCTACGCTGCTAGATCTTGACCCTACATTCGCCAATTATTAATGTTAATACCAAAGGCCTATTCTACCATAACCAAATTCATACCAAAGGCTCTTTATGGACTTACCTTAAACGGATTTGATTTCCAAACAAATCTCAAGCCTTAATTAGTCCCTAAATCCATGGCACACATTAGTTTCGGAATTTAACAATAAACTTTTAACAAAAGGGCCCTTGGCCGAATGATGTATCCCACATATCATGCTCACCTTAAATCCCGAAAGACCTCTCAATTCTCCTTAATGCTGGCTTCTAGTGAGGGTTACCAATCTAAGACCCTAAATAGGTTCAGTTATACACAAGAATTCAAGGTTAAACCTCATGGTTTCGGTTGGCCAAAACAATAATAAAAGAATTAAACTTAGAGAGATCCCCTACCACACTTATTGAAAATAGGCAGCACCTTAGTTAGGGAGGGGAGAAGATTCGGCCAACACAAATGGAAGAGCTAGAATTTTGAGAAGAAGAAGAGGTATATTCGGCTAAGAAGAAACAAGAGAAGCTGGAAATTTTTGAACAATTTTGGCTATGAATCAAGGGAGAATTCGGTAGTGTAGTTTGGAGAGAAAGAAAAAAATTTTGGTTGAACTTTTGGCACTCCCTTAAAGATAAAACCGATTGTGGCGAGCCCCTTCCTAAGGAGTCCTTAAGTCGGCCATCACCTTCTTTTTGGTGATAAATTTTTAGCCTTTAATTATCACAAATAAGACTAGATTTATCTTACTTTTAATCTCCTAATCACTCTTCAACAATTTAATTGAAAATAAACTACTAATACTTACCCTCCAGCTGAAAATAAGCAAAGAAAATTAAGCTTTATCTCATCAATTAAAGAGTCCAAAATCAAGCCAATACTCTCCCATTCATGCCAGCAGCATAAAAAAAATAAAAACCATATGCTGTTCCTTTGGTTCGAACCTGGAACCTCATGCCCCAGCCCTCTCTTCTAATGCCCCAGGTCATTTCTCCCCATTTGACTTTCATGTCATGAACCCTCTCCATTTAATTATAAGGCCTTCATACATGGCCTCCTTTCCTTTAACGCCAAAAGCCTAAAAATTAAAACACCCCTTGCTTCCATCATGACTCGAACCCGAGTCTTGATACCAAGGCCCTTAAGTGGTGCCCCAAGCCACTCCACCGAACCAATTTTCATGTCATATACCTCACCTTTTAATTTTTAAAGCTTTCCTACTTAAGCCCATCACCGCATATAAAAATAAAATGCAAAACGCCCCTCCAGCCACTCGAACCTGTGACTTGCGCCCATTCTCTCCTCCAGCTCTTAAGTGGCGTTCGGTTACCACTTTGCTACTGCCTTATTTCGTGACATGCTTCACCCAAATTTTACTTAACCCCTATCTCACCTAGCTTCCTTCCTTTAAACACTTAAAAAGAAATTTTTAATCCTAAAACAGGCCTAGCTCGATTTTAATTCTAGACCCTAAACATGCTTAGAGATCATAATATTTAATTCTTCAAGCACACACATGGGAAATTAATTAAATTACAAACAACCCCTAATTTAGGGTGTTATAATGTATGTATTTTAAATAAGTTATATATATGTTATTATGATATTTAATTATTCAAGAAGCAGGATATATGAATACAAGAAAGTTTTGATAACGTGACGACGTCCAAAAAAGCCTCGTTCGAACCCTAAGCATAGTAGAGGATACATGTGTCATGACATAGGATTCCGAGATATGATTTCGTGTAAGACCACGTCTGGGACATTGGCAACGATTTGTGATATCGTGTAAGACTGTGTTTGGGACACTGGCATCGATCAGAGATTACCTGTAAGACCATGTCTGGGACATCGGCATCTTATATGATTTCTTGTAAGACCCTGTTCGGGACAATGGCATCGATATTTAATTAAATTTAAGACCACGTGTGGGACGTTGGCATTGTATGAGTTTTCCAAGCTATCTGTGAATCCTTATTTATTCCGAACGGTTCAACGAGCATTCCAAGAAATAAATGGTTAATTGAGTGACATTTTGATTCAGGTACGTTGAAAATATATAATATGTTTGAAAATGAAAGGTAAGTATATGTGCAAAGGATGTTATGTGATGTATACGGAAAAGAAATGTGAATATGTGCATTTGAAGCATGAACAAATGAATAAGATGTGATTTAATAAGTTGCATATGTGAAATTGTTGGATGCTATATGAATGAAATATGAATTTGAGTATAAATAATGATATGAGATTCATATGAAAAAGATATATGATTAAATACGTTATTTCCCAAAATGTACTCATTTGGCTATATGAAAGTGGGAATTGAATGTTATATGAGAATCGAATTGAATAAGCTTGTGAAAGCTAAAGTTAGTAAGTAAGTAAATATATTATTGAATAGTGATGATTTGATATGAAATCATACTATAAACTAGAGATAAGTTGTGTTTTAGCATGTGAGATAGCATATTATGCTTATGACATTGAATTGAAATTATTTTGTTATGTTAAGTTTATTAAGATACGAGCTTACCAAGTTTTCAAAGCTTACTCTGTGTGTTTTTCCTATGTTTATAGATTTTCAGAGATTTGCTCGGGTTGGAAGTTGTAGAAGGCCTTATCACACTATCTGGTTATCGTTTCGGTAAATAAAAGCTTTGAGTTTTGGTTATGTTGCATGTATAGGCTAGTTTTAATATGGTTTATTCTGATTTGCATATGTATAGCCATACGAAAATGGCTTGATTGTAATGCTAATGTTGTTATATTTTAGGTTTTGTTATAAGTCTATCTTGGAAGTATGTCTTTATGGTATTTAAACATGTGGTGTTTGGTTATATAAATTCGGCATTGAGTAGTGATATGTATGGCTTATAATTGGCTCATTTTGGTAAGATTGATACATTCTACATTTTGCATTTGTGAATTGGTATTATTCGGCTTAGATAATAAAGTAAATGATGGATGTATGTTTAAGTTATGGTATATCATATTTTGATTAAGCAATATTCAGGTCATATGTGTGTGTATTTGTTTTGATCATTTGGTGAGATAAAAATTAGGCTATACAATGCATAATTATATTTGACTAAACTTAGTTAAAATATGTATATGTTTATTAGATAATCATTTGTAGGTTGGCTTTTTAAATTCGGTTTTTATGGCAAGTATGTATGTATATAGTATGTTTACATTGTTGGTATTTAGGTTGGCTTTATATGACTTATTTGATGTTGTAAGAGTGATGTTTAGACATGATTATAGTTTGCGAAATAGACATGATATGTTATAATTTGGATGTTCGAAAAGAAGTGGTTTAAATTGTTATGTCATATGTGCATAAATTCGTAATGTGAGTAGAGATATATTTGGTCTTAAAATGATGTTAGTTATTATCTTTTATATTATTGAAAATTAAACCAAGTGATATGACCAAATAGGTATATGTTTGAATGACCAAATTTTATTTTGTTGTAATGGGCATAAATTTTATAAGTTAATGTGCTAGCCGAATATTTATTGAAATGAATGGGTAGGTGCATGTAGTCCGTTTGATTATAATATGCATAGGTACATACATTATGAATTGATATGTTGCTATTCAGCTGATGAAATAGATGTTTTGACATATGCTCAGTATATGTTATCTAATGATATATGCTTGGTTATAAGTTGAGCATTTGAATGCCATGAAGGTGAAAATCTTTTGAATCAAACATAGATTCGATGAAGCATGTGTTATATGACTTGATATATGTTAGTTAGTTTGAATATGGAATTTATGTTACGTAAGACATGATTTTTAGGTATGCTAGTTTGGTTTGGAATGTGAATTGATAAATGATACTGATAAGGTAAATTAATAAAAATGTTATGTATATGTGAAAGAGTTAAATAAGCATGATATGATTTTGTTGGTCATGTGTTTCATATGACCGAATGTGATTTATATGATTGAGTAGATGGTTACTATCCGAGTTTAAAATTGATTGTAAAGGAGTTAATAACACTTTGTGCATAATAGAATCAAATGACCGTATGGTAAAGAAGTTGTGCAACATCCCAAACCCGGCCTGGAAGTTAGGCCCGAATCCAAAATGTCACATTAAAGGCACACTTCAAAATGATTTTACTAATTAACAATTTAAAGCACAAAAGCCCAAAATCCTTGAGTCTTGTTAAGTAATGATAAAAGTCCATTTTATTATTTTAAGCACTTCGGAAACCAAGTTTAAACATACGAAATTTGCTTAGGTGTAATACTTAAGTAAACAGTTGAAAACAGCAAACCCAAAATCTAAAGTCAAATCGCAGTACAAGGCCTTATTACATCCAAAAAAAATAAAGCAATTAAAACCATTTTTTTTAAACAAATAAATAAAAATTTAAACATCTCGTAGTGTGGCCATCTCTGAGTCCACTCCCACGTCGAGCCGTCTATTGAATATCACCTGAAACATCAAATAAAAGGGTGTGAGTTTCGAAACTTAATCTGTACAACCCTTGGCAATCAAATCAACATACAAACATTCACATTGGGCCTAAGCCCTATCAAAATTGGTGGTCTTGGCCTTACCCCACAATGACCTCATATCATATCATATCATATGCAAAACAAGGTAATGCGAAACCCTCCCCAAAAACCATCCGCTACACACACCATTTCCCTTCCAACCAATACACACCTGTGGGGATTTCTAAATCAACCTACCCATCCTCTATACACCAAAGGTAGCACTCACAGTGGCACTACTCAACGTTGTAGCAAAGCTACTAATCATATAATGGGCTTAAAGCCACCGGTGGATCCACGGTCGTCAAGCGACTATGCGATCCTCAAATTCTTCCTCCGTACCATAGTTCCCACCCATATGCAACCTAAACAGAATATCGTATGAATGCAACATGCACATGACTAACATTTACAAAACTCATACTCATCACATAGGGGTATTTTCGTCATTTCACAACCCAAGGGTATTTTCGTAAATCTACTTTATAGGGGTATTTGGGTAATGTTGAAGAACATAGGTATTTTGGAAATTTTGTAAATCAGGGTTGTTTTGGTAATTTTGCAAATCAAGGGTATTCGGTAATCTCACAATTCAAAGCTATTTTAGTGATTTTGCAAATCTAAGGGTATTTTGGGTATTTTCAAACTAGGGTATTTTAGTAATTTTACAAATCTAGGGCATTTTAGTAATTTTATAAATCTAGGGATATTTTAGTAATTTTACAAATCTAGGGTATTTGGTCCTCTCGGTTTTAGTTATGAACTTTGGCCCATTAACAAGTCCTTGCAGTTAAAGTGAATGACACTATGCACTGTAGGATTCCGAGAAGAGGAAGTGGGTCGCTAGGGCCGCTTAAGTACCAAGCTCTCCCTAGATCCAATCCTAGACATGCATATGTCCATTGCCACACTCCAACCCAGCGACTTGTTCACGGACATGTTTAATTATTAGAAGAGTTTTAACCCAACGACTTGTTCACGAACATGTTTAATTATTAGAAGAGTTTTATGTTATTCAAGAGTTTGTCAAACTAGGCCTAGAGTCCATTAAACCCAAATATATATTTCTAGAATCTCATAAGGCCCATTAAGCCCATTTCATGTCATATAGCCCATTAAGCCAATTTCATGCTCATATAGCCCATTAACCAATTTCATGCTCATATAGCCCATTGGGCTCAATTACGATCCAATCATACAATCGTTCATACCAATTCATTATTCATGCTCACATATCAACCATTACCATTTTGGGCCCACAAGTTCGGCAGGCCCATTTAGCCACTTTCGACTTTTCAGCTTTTCGGCTTTTTGACGTTGCCGATATCGTATGTGTAGTGTTTGTACACACCTGGTAACCACTCGTACTACAAACCCCTTAATCACGAACCTAAAATCGACATCACTTAACAATTAATCATGGCTTAATACACACTTTATCAGAAACTAAAACCTCACCGTACCTTTACCATGTGCCACACGTTCTAGTAGCCCTTCCTTCGCTACTATTTACGATTATCCTCTAGATGTGCACCCAAACGTGTATCATCAAAAACAAGTTACTCATATTCCACATAAGTCACCCCCATAAGCCATATTACATTCAGCCATTTACTGAACCACAACCGAGACGAGTGCACTTGCCTCTTTGCTAACGATCCTTACCACGCTTGCGATCTTCGAACCCTATCCTTATTATTACAGGTTTAACGGTAGGAAATGTTAGATAGCCCTTCGGCTTTTACCGAACATACTAAAGGAAAATTGACTAAGTACTTACCTGTAACACCCTAAACCCGCCTAGAAGTTAGGCCCAAATTTGGCGTGCCACATTAAAGAGTTTTTCGAAAACCATGCTTTCATTAGAAACCCTTCATACAACTTAAAACTTTCTGCTATTCAAAACCTCCGATTTCGTTTGCTTATTTTCAAAACGTGGTTTATTAGAACTCATTCTTGGAAAAACATTAATATCTTTAAAATCTTGTTTGTTGCGGAAGCTTAATTTAAAACAGTTGAGGAACGTGATATTTTGAAAAACGGTAGTTATTTCGAAAAATCATGTTTTACTTCTAGCATTTATAAAACAGTCAATAAAATCCCAAAACTTAAAGTTCAGAAATCTTAAGGCCTTACTACAACAATTATAAAACCCAACAAATTAAACTAAAATAAAATAAAGTCGCTAAGTTTAACTTTAAAGCCAATCCAAAGTGTGGTCACCTTCGAGTCCCTCGCAGCTCTGATCTGTCTAAGGCTGAGGATTACCTGAACAATGAAAAGCGGGGTGAGTTTATGAAAACTCTGTGTAATCCCTTACCGAGTAATAACAAGATACGTAAGCGAAACCTAAACGATGCGGGTCAGAGTCTTTAACAATAACAAGACAAATCGGTTCAGAGCTTACGTGGGCCAAAGCCCACTACAATATCACTTGGGTCATAGCCCATAATAGTATCAGTTGGGCCTAGCCCAAACCAATAATAGAACAAGTGGCCTAAGCCCAGTATAGTGACAGATCTCATAAATAGATATGCAACAGTATGAGGATGCATCCCAACCCAATCCAACCATCACACCACCCGTACCAACCCTACACTCCATGTGGGGACCAAGTCAACCCACCTAGCCCTACACACCAAGAATGCAGTTGAGCTGCCAATATCAACGCAGCAAAGCTTCCAGTAACAATATACGTGGTTGAGCCACTAAAATCAGTATATCGTGGCATAGTCACCAGTACAGTACTTTCTCCATAAGCATAACCCAACCCAATGCAGTATGTTTTGTATGTCATGCTCAATCATTACACGTATGCAAAATGGCCATGCTTAGTAACCGCATCTCAACACACATTAATAGTGAATCGATACACACCTACAAATCAAGTCGGTTAAACCACACCATACAATCACAACAAATCATGGCACCAGAATCAGTCTTTTACCCTCAAAGGCAAAATAGTCATTTTAACCTATAAGGCTATTTCGGTAAACCTACTCTATAGGGGTATTTCAATAATTTTACTCATAACTAATCCATGTATGCAATGCATCTCAAACATAATCAATCATACAATTAACACATACAACACTAATACTACCACGAGGGTACAACGGTCATTTAATCAGTTAAAACGATCATTTCACCATTAATAGTGACTGTAACACCCCAAACCCAGCCTAAACATTACGACCGGATCTAGCATGTCACATGAAAAGAATGTCTAAAAACTGTGCATTCGTTAAAAAGTTCATGTTCTTTATATTTGTTGTGAAAAGTAAAGTTTAAGTAATTATGAATAAGAAACGGTTTATTACTATTTTGGAAAATGGTTATTAAGGGTTAGGAAATTCCCATATTGGACATTTAATAATAGTAGGCAGTAGTCAAATTAAAAGCGAAACCAACCAAAACCCCAAAATTAAAGTTGTAGTGGCTTATTACAAACTGTAAACCAAACTTATATTAAAACAACTCCAAAATAACTATTAAAATAAAACAAAATATTGAGCATGGCCATCTCGAGTCTGCATTCGCTCCCAAATCTGCGATCTAATGATTACCTGCAAAATTTAAACAAAGGGGTGAGTCACCGAGACTCAGTGTGCAATTCCCCTTACCACGATAACTGGGCCTAAGCCCACAGTAATATGTTAGCCTAATGCCATGGCATATCAATAATTAGTGCAATGCAATTAATCTACACGTGTTCCACAAATGGGCTTGGCCCACATCCACACAGATATCCACATACCACGCATGATGATGCAAAATGCTAACCCAACCCCAACCTAGTATCCAACCGCTACACACCCCTGTATATCCTGCCACCACACACCAGGGGATTACTAAATCGGCCTCTATCCGCTACACACCTCTTTGGTAGTCGTGCTGCTCAAAGTCCACTTAGTGGTCTAGCCACTGATCCACGTGATTAAATCACAATATCCACGATGTGACTCAAGGTTATCATCAATCCACGATGAGGCACAAAGCCAACATCAATCCACGATGAGGCACGAAGCCACCATCAATCCATGATGAGGCACGAAGCCACCATCAATCCACGATGAGGCACGGCCACCATCAATCCACGATGTAGCTCAAGGCTAACATCAAACCACGATATAAATGTACACCCTTTCCTTCATTAAACATATATATATCCCGAACCCCATGCACATGCAAAGATAATATAATAATTGTGTATGCAGATGACATGTATGCAAATCATATATCAGATAACGTATGAGATGAATTACCATCATAATTAGAATAATAATAAACAACATAATCAAGCTAACCAACCTTTAAGGGTATAATAGTAATTTTACCTACCAAGGGTATTTTCGTAATTTACCCACCAAGGGTATTTTCATAATTTACCTACCAAGGGTATTTTTGTAAATTACCCACCAAGGGTATTTTCGTAATTTACCTACCAATGGTATTTTCAGTAATTTACCTACCAATGGTATTTTTGTAATTTCGCACCTGCAATGGCCTTTTTGAAGGCCCAAAGTTGCCCCGAGCGACTCGACTACCATTTTCGATCTTTACTGGATTATTGGGTCGGCCCACACGCTCGTGTGGCTCACCTAGCACAAATCTAGCCATGTATATAAGTTCGACCTAGTCTAGTTCACTTTATACTATATCATCATACAATTTACTCATATGGGCCCACTTCGGCCCATCGTGGCCCAAGCAGCCCAACCCACAAGAATACTACTGATGGCCTCAACTATCGCGTCGAAGCCCCACACGTGCGCTCGCACGCTCATGTGGCTACTAATGCCGTGTGACTGACATTTCGGCATTTACCGCTCTACACCTAGAGTAGATAAGTACACACCTGATAGGACTTTGGTGCTAAACCGCTGCGACCACTCCTGTGCCCAAACACCCACCAAGGTATGTTAAATCTCCTCCTAGGATGCCCTTTATATAGCTAGCTCTTCACCTTCCTTCTTTGTATCTTTCCGATGTGGGATCCCTCCGTTAGTAGAGTTTAAACCCAACTGAAACCCTTACCGTCCAATCCGCAAAATAAATACTCTCTTGCTTTTCATGAGATTCGAACCCAAGCTCCCTTGTAACATAATCCACACCGCTATCCACTAGGCCACAAGCTCCTCTTGTGTCTTAAACCATGCGCAACTAAAAATAACCCAATGGCCAATGTCTAAATTCATTTAATAAAAATAATCTAAATGGAATGCAAGCGCTACAACTAGAACCTTGGACCTCTTTCCTTCCTTGTATGCCACCCCTTGTCCTTAAGTGGTGTCACTTTGCCACTACACTACACACTCCACTTGTGTCACTTTTCTCCATATTTTATTCTTAAGGCCTACCTGCCAACTTCCAGGGTTTTTTCACCTAAAACCAAAATTTCCCTAAAGCCAAAGTTTGATCCCGGGACTTCATAGAAGCCCCCTAACCTTCCAAAATCACTTATCTAATAGGTCCAACTTGCATTTAATCCGATCTCTTGTTCTCAAAAATTTTAAATGCTACTACGCTCAAGGCCCATTGGGCTCAATTCTCCTAGGCCCAATTTCAGGATGTTACAGTGACTGTCATCTTAACACACATTAATAGTGAATCAGACACACACCTACAAATAAGTCGGTTAAACCACACCATACAATCACACCAAATCATGGCACCAGAATTAGTCTTTTACCCTCAATGGCAAAATAGTCATTTTATCCTATAAGGGTCTTTCGATAATCCTACCTTATAGGGGTATTTCAGTAATTCTACTCATAACTAATCCATGTATGTAATGCATCTCAAACATAATCAACCATACAATTAACACATATAACACTAATACTACTATAAAGGTACAACGGTCATTTAATCGGTTAAAACGATCATTTTACCATTTAAAGGCATCTTGGTAATTTTACCCATCAGGGAATTTCGATAACTTTACCCACAGAGGGTATTTTGGTAATTTTTCAAATAAAGGGTATTTCGACAATTTTGTAAACCTGGGGTATTTCGATAATTTCACAAATTAGGGGTATTTTTGGTAATTTTGCAATTTTAAGGGTATTTCAATAATTTTACAAACTGGGGGTACTTCGGTAATTTTGTAAATTAGGGGTACTTTGGTTATTTTGCAAATCGAGGGTATTTCGGTAATTTTGTAAATCGAGGGTATTCTAAGCAGAGAAAATGATGCGAACGGGTGCCTAGAGCCCATTCTCGGCCCCAATGGACCCACACGTTCGTGTGACCCATCTAGCCCAAATCTAGCCACAAATATAAGATTCACATAGACGAGTTCACTATCTACTACATAATCATACAATTTATTCATATGGACCCACGTGCCTATTGGGCCCACTTGGCCCATTTCGGCCCATCGTGGCCCAAACAGCATCAACCCACAAAAATACTCATGGTGGCTCAACTATTATGTCGAAGCTCCCACACGTGCACTCGCACGCTCGTATGGCTACCATCGCTATGTGACCAGCATTTCGGCATTTACCGCTCTACAACTAGAGTAGGGCAAAATACACACTTGATATGAATCAGAAGCTGCTAATCTGCACTTCGAGCACTCCTATGCCCAAACACCCACCAAGGTATCCTTACTCTCCTCATAGATTGTGCTCTATTTAAATCCAGCTTCACACCTTCCCTCATGTTAGCTTTCCGATGTGGGATCCTACCTTCAGCAGAGTCTAATTCCATCTCAAATACTTGCTGCCCCAACTTAGCAAAATAAATATCCCCTTTTTGCTTGCAACGAGATTTGAACTTTGGCTCCCTTGTAACATAATCCACGCTGCTAGCCACTTTACCAACTAGCTCATTGTTGTCTTAAAACATGCACAACTAAATATAAGTCTATATCCAAAGTATAAGTTCCTTTTAAAAAAAGAAATCAAAATGAAATGCAAGCGCCAAAACTTGAACCTTGGACCCCTTGCTTCCTTGTGTGGCGTCAATCTCTTGTCTCCTATGTGGCACCATTTGCCACTAGACCATAACTCTTTTTGTGTCATTTTTCTCCACATTTTATTCTTAAAGACTACTTACTAACTCCCAGGGTTTTATTCACCTAAAACAAAAATTTTCCTAAAGCCCAAGTTTGATCCTGGGACTTCATAGAAGCCTCCTAACCTTCTGAAATCACTCACCTAATAGGTCTAACTTGCCTTAGTGCCGTTCTCTTGTTCCCATAAATTTTAAACGCTCCCATGGCCAAGGCCCAATAGGCCCAATTTTACTAGGCCCAAATTCGGGTCATTACATTACCCAAGAAGCAACCGGCCCAAGAAGTTTTTGGCTTTAGAGATTAGTATGGTGACAGGGACTATTCAGCACCAATAGGGAGAAGAAGAGAAGAAGTGATCGGCTAGAACCAAAGGTGAACAAGAAAGGGAATTTGAGAAGAGAGGTTATGGAGGATTCGACAAAGAAGAATGATGGTAAATCGGCAAAGAAAAGAATTTAGCTATAGGTGAATTCGACAGTGGGAGAAACTGATTGAGGGGGAGAAAGAAAAAATAAAAAAATAATGGAAACTTAAAGAGCCTTGCAAAACATCCGGCTCTCTCCTCTTATTGCCACAAGCCAAATATGCCATCCCCCAAAGTCCTATTCGGCACCAACTCCTCCCTTTTCTCATCTCCTGATTTTTCTCCCTTATAACACCTTAACCTTATCCAAAATTTCCTCCATATCCATTACACCTGCATACTTCAAACTCTCCACGGCAAGAGTTCAAAACCAACACAACTCTTGCCATCCACCTATGCAAAATAAAACACTCTAAAAGTAAACTCATAAAGCTTGAACCTTGGACATCTTTAGCTTACAACCACGCCACCTCATAGCTCCCAAGTGACGCCACTTTCTACTGGACCACAAGCCTATTTGTGTCCTATTTTCTCTTAATATGCTCAAGAGGCCTCATGCTTGAGACTAGGGTCCACTAAAGCAAGAAAAATAAACTTTTCCCTATGGTCTCCTCTATCTCTAAGGCTTCAAATAATCCTGAAAACACCTTAAAACTAATATTTTAAGTGCTACATATACATACCTACTTCAATGAATAGAAAGTAGGGTTTCGGGATTTTTGGGGCGTTACAAATCTACCCCTCTTAAAAAGAATTTCAGCCACAAAATTTACTTGATTGAAACAAGTGAGGGTATTGTCGATGCATTGCCTCATTAGGTTCCTAAGTAGCCTTCTCAGCATTATGGTTATGCCAAAGCACTTTGACTAAAGGGATAGACTTCCTTCTTAGTACCTTAATATCTTGATCAATTATCTGAACTGGCTCCTCTTCAAAAGTTAGGTCTGATCTAACCTCGATCTCCTCGACTGACACGATGTGAGAAGGATCTGAACGATAATGCCTTAGCATTGACACATTGAACACATCATATATTTGCCTCAATTCAGAAGGCAACTCCAGCTGATAGGCAACTGGCCCAATTCGCTTCAACACTCGATAAGGCCCAATGAACCTTGGGCTTAGCTTGGCCTTCTGACCAAACCTTAACACCTTCTTTCAAGGGGAAACCTTGAGAAAAACCATGTCCCTCTATTTGAGGTCAGCATACGACTTCTACCTATCCGCCGCCTCATTCAACTGATCCCGAATCAATTTTACCTTATCTTTGGTGTCAGCTACCAACTTCGGACCCAAAACTTGTCGCTCACCCAACTCAGTCCAACAAGTTAGAGTACGACATCTTCGCCCCTATATTGCTTCATATGGTGCCGTTCCAATACTTGCCTAATAACTATTGTTATATGCAAATTCATCTAATGGCAAGTAGTCCTCCCAACTACCTCGAAACTCAATTACACATACTCAGTATATCCTCCAAAACTTGAATTACCCTTTCTGACTGACCATCAGTCTGAGGGTGAAATGATGTACTGAAATCCAACCTCGTACCTAGCGCTTCATGCAGTTTCTTCCAAAATCTAGATGTGAAACGAGGATCTCTATCAGATATAATAGAGATTGGAACTCCACGCAACCTCACAAACTCTGCCACATACAACCTTGCCAATTTCTGTAATGAGTAGTAAGTGCAGACCGATATAAAATGGGCAGACTTGTTAATCGATTTACGATGACCCACACAGAGTCCTTGTTAGTAGGCGTCAAGGGAAGCCCACTAACGAAATCTATAGTAACCCGCTCCCACTTCCATTGTGGGAATTTAATCGGCTAAAGTAATCTTGATGTCAACTGATGTTCCACTTTCACTTGCTGACATACCAAACATTTGCCAACAAACTCCTTAACCTCGTATTTTAATCCCGGCCACCAATAAAGCTCTTGTAAATCTTGACACATCTTGCTACCTCCGGGGTACATAGCATAGGAGCTATTATGCGCTTCTTGTAATGTCGACTTCCTTAGCTCTTTGTCCCTTGGCATACAAACTCTACCACAGAAACACAACAACCCGCCACTATCTATCCCAAAATCTGATGTTTCCCCTTCTCAACTTGCTTGAATCGAGAACGCATCCAATGACTGTTTCTCTTTAATCTCCTCAACCCACAGTGGCTTCACTTGCAACTCGGCTAACAAACCCCCGTCGTCATACAAACTTAACCAAGTGCCCTCAAGTCCAACATAGCCCTACAGCTTAGCGCATCAGCCACCATATTTACTTTTCCCGGGTGATATTTGATCATGCAATCATAATCCTTTAATAGCTTAATCCATCTGCGATATCTCAAGTTCAACTCCTTTTAAGTTAAAAGGTACTTCAGACTATTGTGATTCGTATAGATGGTGCACTTCTCTCCATACAAATAATGCCTCCAAATCTTAAGTGTGAACACCAGTGCTTCCAACTCCAAATTGTGGGTTGTGTAATTTCTTTCATGAGTCTTAAGTTGGCGTGATGCATATGCAACCACCTTCCTTCCCTGTATCAAAACACAACCCAAGCCCACGTGTGATTCATCGCTATAAGCCGTAAACTCCATCCCGTGCTCCAGCTGAATCAAAACAGGAGCCTCTATTAACACCTTCTTAAGGTTCTCGAAACTTTCCTCCTATTTAACCGTCCATATAAATGAAACCCCCTTCCATAGTAGCTTCATAAAAGGTACCGCGATTAGGGAAAACCCTTCAACAAACCTCCCATAGTACCCTATCAGGCCTAGAAAACTTTAAATTTTTGACACCGTTTTATGTTGTTTTCAATCCAACACTGCTTCCACCTTCCAGGGGTCAACTCTAATTCCCTCAACGGAGACCACATGTCCTAAGAAAGTGACTTCCCTTAACTAGAATTCGAACTTGCTAAACTTAGCATACAGTTGCTTCTCCCTTAGAACTTGCAACACAATCCTTAGATGTGCCTCGTGATCACCCTCCATTCTCAAGTATACCAAGATGTCATCTATAAATACTACTACGAAATGGTCTAGATACGGCTGAAAAACCGAATTCATAAGATCCATAAAAGTAGCAAGTGCGTTTGTTAGCCCAAACGGCATTACCAAAAACTCGTAATGTCCATAACGAGTTCTAAAAGCTATCTTATATACATCTGCTTCCTTAACCCTCAGTTGATGGTACCCCGAACGCAAATCAATCTTTGAGAAAACTGAGGTTCCCCTAAGTTGATTGAAAAGGTCATCTATCCTAGGCAGATGGTATTTATTCTTAATGGTTAACTTGTTCAACTACCTGTAATCGACGCACATCATCATGGACCCATCCTTCTTCTTCACAAATAATACCGGTGCTCCCCATGGAGACACACTTGGTCTAATAAATATGCGGTCCAACAACTCCTGAATCTGAGCCTTCAACTCCACTAGCTCTTTCAGTGCCATCCTATAAGGTGAGATGGACATTGGAGCCATACTAGGTAACAAATCTATTCTAAACCCCACCTCTCTATTGGGAGGTAACCCTAACAACTCCTTTGAAAAAACATCAGGGAATTCTATTACTATTTTCAAATCATTGATAGTAATACTCTTAGATTCTAAATCACTGATATAAGCTAAATAAGCTTCACAGCCCTTCCTCACCAACCTTTCTGCCTTTAAAGCTGAAACCACGTTCGACAAATAATCACGTCGCTCCCCGATCACTGCCACTTCATCACCTTCCACAGTTCTTAATACCATCTGCTTCATGGCACAATCTAAAGTTTCTTGGTGCCTCGTCAACCAATCCATGCCTAAGATGAGGTCGAACTCACCAAACGGTAATTCTATCAAGTCCACTAGGAAAATAACTCCTTGAACTACCAATAGTACATTCCTAAATAGCTTACTAACTTTCACCGACTGCCCTAAAGGACTTAACACAGTCATTTCATTCTCAACTATTTCAAACTCAACCCCTACCGTTTCAATCCTATTGCATGCAATGTACAAATATGTCGACCCCACATCAATTAGCTTAATATAAGGTAGCTCACAAATAAGGAACGTACCCATTATCACATCTGGTGTATCACCTTCCTCTCTACGATGAGCAGTATAAACCAAAGCTGGCTGTCACACCTCTGCTTGACCTGCATATCTACCCGGTGCTCCTCGTCCTCGTCCTGCGCCATTGCCACGCCTGGCTTGACCACAACCCCTTGGTGGTTGTTGACCACCCATTTGAGGCTGAAAATTACCTCTACCATTGGCTCGCACCTGATCTAGCCTTCTCAGGCACTGCCTAACCCTATGCTCCATAGATCCACAGCCTAAACATGCTCCTATCCTCCTTCAACATTCACCCGAATGCCTTCTCCCACACTCAGCACAAAGTGGTATTCTGTTATTAGCAGTAGTAACAGGGGTCACAGCTCTAACCGGCCCATTCACTCTGGCCCTCCTCATGGGCCTCTATCCGGCTCCCATAGGTTCCATATTCATCTTGTTCTTGCCCTTCTCTTTCTCTCGGTTGTGGCGCTCGTGCTTTTACCTTCTCTCGCTATTTTTTCTTTCTCTACCAAAATCGTAAAATTTCGCTCCCTCTGTAATGCTATAAGCACCCTAAGGTTATCCATTAATCTATCCTAGAACCGTACGTATCTTTCATACTCTATTACTATTGTCCCATTGTCATATTGACTGAGGTGCAAAAACTCAGCCTCGTACTCTGCTACTAGCTTATCTCCCTAGGTCAAACTTAAAAACTCCTTCATTCAGGCATCCACATAGGCCGCTCCAATGTACTTTCCCTAAAATGTCGATTTGAAGAACTCCTAAGTGATCTGCTTTGGTTGGTTGCCCTCCTTTACGGTCAACCACCACTGATAGGCTTCCTCCCTAAGTAAGGATATCGCTCCTTTTACTTATGTTCTACCGTGCAATCCAGATCGTCCATTATTCTTTCAGTAGCTTCCAACCAATACTCTGCCACATTCGGGGCCACCCCCGCTACTCCTTTGAAAATCTCTACCCCATTAGCTTGGAGTCACTCCATGATCGACCCATGACTCTCTGTACCACTATTGGGCCCAACGACTTTTTCTAAGATTTTTAGCATGGCTCATGATCATCGCATCATCTGTAGTGGTAGCCCGTTCATATGGTCCCCTTTCAGCTACTGGTGAGGCTGGAGCCTTCCCTACTCCAACTTTGGGCATATGGCCTGACTCAGATGACCCTGCCCTAACAATTCCACGTCCTCTGTCACGGCCTCTTGCATCTCTTCTGCGCTCATCGTTATGTATTTCTAAATTAAAAAATTTTATGAATTTAGTACATAGTTCCACTTGTTTGGGGCACATGTCTTATGTAAGTAAAATTTTTTTAAAAGTTATTCCGCGGTCGAGAATCAACTACAGGCTTAAGTTTCCTATGGGCTTTAGTCTCTAAAAGCCTATTTTTAGGTATCTCACTATCTACATAATTTGGTAATTTAAGCAAATGTAGTAATGAAAACTTACTTGGCTCGACGTCGAGGGCTCAGTGAACCACAATTTAAGAATCATGCCAAAAACTTTTTAATCTACTTGTTTAAAAAAATTAAAAATCTAAGGCCAATTTCATAGCCCAAGCTTTACAACAGGGCTCTGATACCACTAAATGTAACACCCCAAACCCAGCCTAGAAGTTAGGCCTTAATTCAGAATGTCACAGTAAAAGCACACTTCAAAACGATATTACTAATTAACAATTTAAAGCCCAAAAGACCAATATCCTTCAGTCTTGTTAAGTAATGATAAAAGATCATTTTATTATTTTAAGCATTTTGGAAATGAAGTTTAAACATAAGAAATTTGCTTAGGTTTAATACTTAAGTAAACAGTTGAAAATAGAAAACCCAAAATCGAAAGTCAAATCAGAGTACAAGACCTTATTACATCCAACTAAAATAAAGTAATTAAAACTATGTTTTTGTTAAAATAAATAAATAAAATTTTAAACATCTCGTAATGTGGCCATCTCTGAGTCCACTCCCACGTCGAGCCATCTACTGAGGATCACATGAAACATCAAATAAAGAGGTGTGAGTTTCGAAACTCAGTGTGTACAACCATTGGCAATCAAATCAACATACAAACATTCACATTGGGCCTAAGCTCTATCAAAATTGGTGGTCTTGGCCTTAGCCCACAATGACCTCATATCATATCTTATCATATCTTATCATATCATATCATATCATATGCAAAACAAGGTAATGCAAAACCCTTCCAAAAATCCATCTACTGCACACACCATATCCCTTCCAACCAATACACACTTGTGGGGATTTCTAAATTGACCCATCCATCCTCTACACACCAAAGGTAGCACTCACAGCGGCACTACTCAACGTTGCAGCAAAGCTACTAATCATATAATGGGCTTAAACCAACCGGTGGATCCACGGTCGTCAAGCGACTATGCGATCCTCAAATTCTTCCTCCGTAGCATAGTTTCCACCCATATGCAACCTAAACAGAATATCGAATGAATGCAACATGCACATGAGTAACATCCACAAAACTCATACTCATCACATAAGGTATTTTCATCATTTCACAACCCAAGGGTATTTTTGTAAATCTACTCTATAGGGGTATTCAAGTAATGTTGAAGAACAGAGGTATTTTGGAAATTTTGTAATTCAGTGTTGTTTTGGTAATTTTGTAAATCAAGGGTATTTTGGTAATCTCACAATTTGGGCTATTTTAGTGATTTTACAAATCTAAGGGTATTTTGGTAATTTTCAAACTAAGGGTATTTTGGATATTTTCAAATCAGGGGTATTTTAGTAATTTTACAAATCTAGGGGTATTTTAGTAATTTTACAAATCTAGTGGTATTTTAGTAATTTTACAAATCTAGGGGTATTTGGTCCCTCTCGGGTTTTAGCTATGAACTTTGGCCTATTAACAAGTCCTTGTGGTTAAAGTGAACAGACACTATGCACCAGGTAGGATTTTAGAGAAGAGGAGGTGGGCCGTTAGGGCCGCTTAAGTACCAAGCTCTCCCTAGATCCAATCCTAGACATGCATATGTCCGTCGCCACAGTCCAACCCAGCGACTTGTCCACGGACATGTTTAATTATTAGAAGAGTTTTATGTTATTCAAGATTTTGTCAAACTAGGCTTAGAGTCTATTAAACCCTAACATATATTTCTAGAATCTCATAAGGCCCATAAGCCCATTTCATGTCATATAGCCTATTAAGCCAATTTCATGCTCATATAGCCCATCAACCAATTTCATGCTCATATAGCCCATTGGGCTCAATTACGATCCAATCATACAACCGTTCATGCCAATTCATTATTCATGCTCACATATCAACCACTGCCATTGTAACATCCCAAAATTGGGCCTAGTAGGATTGGGCCCAATGGGCCTTGGGCGTAGGAATGTTTAAAATTTTGAGAACAAGAGAATGACATTATTACAAATTGGACTTGTTAGTTAAGTGAATTTGGAGTTTACAGGGTTTCTATGAAGTCTCGGGTTTAATTGGGCCTTAGGAAATATTTGGTATTTTAGCACTTTAAGGAGAGATGGTAAGTAGCTTCAATGCTTATTGAAATAAATGAATAAATGGTTAGCACAAGTGAGCAATTAGTAAAGAGGTTATGGCATTAAGTGAAGTACCTTGAGGGAAGAGGATCAAATCCCTTTGTGTGCAATGTTTGGCTAATATTTTTGCACTCTTTCCTTAAGTGCCGGCCAAGGACTATTTATGGCAAGGGTGGACATCATTATTTTTGGTAAGGTGGCTATAAGAATAAGGCAAGGTTGAAGTTGGGGAAAGGAATCAAGAGAAATAGGTAAGTAAGGGGGACAAGAGGCTTATTTTGTGGATGGTATTTTGGAAAGCTTGGGTTGCCAAACTCTTATCCTATGGGGGGATGCATGTGGACGGTTTTGAGGTAGATAGGTGGCTGAAAATTTTACCTTGGCATTTGGTAAGGTCTAGGTTTTGTTTTGGCAAAATTTCCCTTTGACAACTTTGTGTCATCTCTCCCATTTTGCAACTCTCCTTGCCGAAACATATTAGCACAATAGTGCATTTTCTCTTCTCTTGAATTGGTCACATATTCATCTTTTGTCTAATCTCCTTAATAGCCAAATATAATTGTTCATTCTCTTCTATAACCAAAACCTTTCCATCGTTCTTTCTTTCTCATTTCTAAGCAGTCGGTAAGTATTCTTTCCAATGTTTTATTTTCTCCTCTTATGACCGAATCCATACTTTGGTTTTTGGATGGTCATTTTAACCTAGGCCATCACATTACTTTCTCTCATACGAGATTGTTTTCTTCTTCGTAGTGATATAGAGGGAGGCCGAATACCACTACATCGCCTAATCATCTCTAGTCAGAGGATGATCGTGAGAAATGGGATTATAATCGATTAAGGTAAGGAAGATCTTTCATAGTCCATTCGATATCTCCATTTGGTTTTTAAGTTAATCAGATTGAAGGTTGGCTAATTGATATTGTTGGTAGGATCGATTTTGGTGCATCGAGAGATCACAGTCGTGGTGTTGAAATCGGTAGAAAGCACAACTCGTAATCAAGGTGTGTAATCCCGTACCTTTCCAAATAGATGTTTGAAATGGTGAGTAAATCTCACATCTCTCTGAAAGTCTACATGAAATATTCTGTGATTCGGTATAAATATTGAAAAAAATCGATAACTGGCATCCGTGATCACTCAGACGTGCGTATACTCGTAGTGGTAATCATGTTTTGTAATAAAACAGTTTCGGTCAAAATAGTGATGTGTAATTGAAAAATCACTAAAAATTGAATAAATAGAATTAAAAAGTGAGTAAGAGATCAAATTAAATATTACTGTGTCTACTTTAATATGGAAGAAATAGAGAAGGAAAAGGAATATTATATTCTGAGATATGTTAATTTTAGTGAGACTGTTTCTGAATGACTTCAGGGTATTCTATTCTGTCTTGGAAAAATTGTATAAAATTGTAAAAAGTGAATTATGGGACATAATTTATATTTATGGATTCCTTAGTGATCTTATTATTAATAGAGACAAGTGGGAGCAGTATATGAAAACTGTACAGTGAGATATTTGGATTTTGGTTAAGAGAGGTTAGAATCATTGGACAGTGAAACAAGGGAAACTTTAAGGAATATTCTATACTAAATGGTTAAGGTAAAATTGTAGAAAAATTGTAGTAAGAAGAAATATAAATCTAGTTTCAAGGAAAATTTACAGATTTAGATTTCGAGATTCCTAACATGAGTTATGGTCAATTTAGTCAGTATGACGCAGATGGACAGTTTCGATTTTATGCCCCAAATTAGTAGTTAAGCCTAGGTTGCCAAATTACCATAATACCTTTAGAGGGTAAATTACCGAAATACCCTTGGGTTGTGAGATTACCGAATTACCTCGATGTGTAAAATTATGAAAATGCTTTTATGGGCTGAATTACAAAATGCCCTTATAAATTGGGCTGAATTACTGAGTTGCCCTCAATGGACTAAATTGATAAAAGTGATATATGGGCCAAATGTGATATTTGCTATATGGGCCAAATATGATATTTGGTATATAGGCCAAATGTGATATTTGCTATATGGGCCAAAATGTGATATGGGCATTGTTTAAATTTTTTATAATGGGTCATGTATGTTTGTAATAATTATATGAATGAATTATTGTAAATGAATATGCATACATGATTTGCATGGGTTGGGATATTTGACGAAGAGAAGTTCTGGTAGCTTTGCTACAAAATTCTGGTGGCTTGTCCACAAATTGATATATGGCTTAATGCCCAGTTTGATATATGGCCTCGTGCCCAGTTTGATATATGGCCTCGTGCCCAGTTTGATATATGGCTTCGTGCCCAGTTTGATATATGGCTTCGTGCCCAGTTTGATATATGACTTAATGCCCAGTTTGATATATGGCCTCGTGCCCAGTTTGATATATGGCCTCATGCCCAGTTTGATATATGGTTTCGTGCCCAGTTTGATATATGGCTTAATACCTAGTTTGATATATGGCCTCGTGCCCAGTTTTATATATGGCTTCGTGCCCAGTTTTATATATGGCTTAATGCCCAGTTTTGGTGTGTTGGTGGGGTGGGTGACTAAAGCTCCCCAAATGTGTGTTGGTTGGTACGGGTGGTGTGTAGCGGATGGAAAACTGGGTTTGGTTGGGAAATTGCATTTCATACACATGTTATATTTGATACATTATTGTTATTGTAAATGGGCTTAGGCCCAAAATATTGCTATGTGTGTTCTGACCCAATGGATGATGGTAAAGGGATTTCACACTGAGTTCTTGTAACTCACTCCCTTTTCTCTTAACCCTTGTAGGTAATGCTCAAAGGATTTGAGGACTTGGGGCCATGGATGACTCAAAGTTAGGCCATACTTTAGAAATGGTTTTATTTGGACTTTAGTTTCTTATTTCGCTTACTTTATTACTTTACTATTTTGGGCTATGTGTTGTAATAAGGCCTCGGATTATTTTATTTTTCTTTATGTTTGACGTGTTTATATTTTACTCAAATTATTTTAAATGGGATTTTCTAAAATCATAATAAAGGTTTCCAAAATCGATTAACAAATGAATTTCAAGATAAACTTTTACAAATATTTTAATATTAAAATTTCCTTGAACTATCAACGATATTTCCAAAAGTCACGCTTTATAAAATTATTACTTCAAATTTAATTGATCAATCTTCCAAATTTGTTGTATTTTATTAAATACCTCAAGTCAAACTTGATTTTCTTGATTTTAACAAATCAACATCTATTTTTGTACGAATAGAAAAGGATCTAACATTTTTTTATCTCATTTGACATGTTTTCTTTATACGTTATCGAAAAACTTTTTAGTGTGAGACATCAGATTTGGGCCTAACTTCTAGGCCGGGTTTGGGGTGTTACATTTTATGGTATCAGAGCCCAGTTGCAAAACTCGGCCGTGGTTTGGGTTCAAAAGCATTTTCGAAAGTTGTTTGGAATTTTGATTTATAAATATATATTCTAAAGGAAGTATGGCACCACGAGTATCCAGCACCAAGTCAAGTAAGTATTTGTTTTCATTTTATAATTTTTGTGATACGAAAATTCTACAAAGTAAAATACTCTAGAACTGTTAGCATTAGGAGTTGAAACTATAGAGACTGAGACTCTAGGATGCGGATTTGACCCTCGAAAATAACTTTTCAACTCATACTCCATAAAACATCGTTTAATAAACATCGAATAGCATAATGATTCATAAAACTCTTAATCAGATTATATCGACTTAGTAAACATGACCGATAGAAGAAGTGGACGTGGTAGACGTAGACGTGGTAGAGGCCGAGGTGCTAGGGCTAGATCTTTGGCACCAAGGCATGTGCCCGAAAGAGAGGCGCAGGCATTGTTAGTGGCTGAGACGTGATCTCATGAACGAGTTGGGGTTGATGAGCTGACTCAGATAGTTAAGAAGGTATTGAAGGAGGTTAAGGGAATTAGTGAAGCACTTCGAGTTGGGTCTGTGGACTGTAAGAAGAAAGGAGATCATGGTTCTTTTAGATCGCAGTCTCGTTTCGTAAAGCGTGTCAAGGCACGTCCAAATTTTTCAGCTTACGATTATTGCGTATATGCCATCCGGGTGACTCTTTGGAGGAGGTCGTGAGCATGTTTGAGATGCGGTCTAAGGAGCATAAGGCTCGGGATTGCTCCATCACTATCAAGTCAGGTATGTTTTGGTTGGACGTGATGTTTGAATGTAGAAAATTTTATGAATGAGTGATAAATACCTGTTTGCTTCTGGGATTAAATATTTGATGATATGAAGAGTTTCCAAGGTTAGAGATAGAAAGTGAATTAGTGTTATTAAGATCAGAGTGCGCATGAAAGCTTAATGATGTGATTTGAGCGATACGTTTAGTAGTTAATTGGAAATTTCAAGGACGAAATTTCTTTAAGGAGGGTAGAATTGTAAAATCCCAAAATTGGGCCTAGTAGGATTGGGCCCAATGGGCCTTGGGCGTAGGAATGTTTAAAATTTTGAGAATAAGAGAATGACATTATTACAAATTGTACTTGTTAGTTGCTTAATTTAGAGCTTACTGGGTTTCTATGAAATCTCGGGTTTAATTGGGCCTTAGGAAATATTTGGTTTTTTAGCACTTTAAGGAGAGATGGTAAGTAGCTTCAATGCTTATTGAAATAAATGAATAAATGGTTAGCACAAGTGAGCAATTAGTAAATAGGTTATGGCATTAAGTGAAGTACCTTGAGGGAAGATGTTCAAATCCCTTTGTGTGTAATGTTTGGCTAATATTTTTGCACTCTTTCCTTATGTGTCGGCCAATGACTATTTATGGCAAGGGTGGACTTCATTATTTTTGGTAAGGTGGCTATAAGAACAAGCAAAGGTTGAAGTTGGGGAAAGGAATCAAGAGAAATAGGTAAGTAAGGAGGACAAGAGGCTTATTTTATGGATGGTGTTTTGGAAAGCTTGGTGGCGAAACTCTTATCCTATGGGGGGATGCATGCGGACGGTTTTGAGGTAGATAGGTGGCTAAAAACTTTACATTGGCATTTGGTAAGGTCTTGGTTTTGTTTTGGCAAAATTTCCCTTTTACAACTTTGTGTCATCTCTCCCATTTTGCAACTCTCCTTGCCGAAACATATTAGCACAATAGTGCATTTTCTCTTCTCTTGAATTGGTCACATATTTATCTTTTGTCTAATCTCCTTGATAGCCGAATATCATTGTTCTTTCTCCTCTATAACCAAAACCTTTCCATCGTTCTTTCTTTTTCATTTCTTAAGCAATAGGTAAGTATTCTTTTCAATGTTTTATTTTCTCCTCTTATGACCGAATCCATACTTTGGTTTTTGGATGGTTATTTTGACCTAGACCATCACCCTACTTTCTCTCATACGAGATCGTTTTCTTCTTCGTATTGATATAGAGGGAGGCTGAATACCACAACATCGCCTAATCATCTCTAGTCATAGGACGATCGTGAGAAACAGGATTATAATAGATTAAGGTAAGTAAGATCTTTCATGGTCCATTCGATATCTCCATTTGGTTTTTGAGTTAATCAGATTGAAGGTTGGCTAATTGATATTGTTGGTAGGATCAATTTTTGGTGCATCGAGGGAGATCACAGTCGTGGTGTTGAAATCGATAGAAAGCACAACTCGTAATCAAGGTGTGTAATCCCGTACCTTTCCAAATATATGTTTGAAATGGTGAGTAAATCTCACATCTATCTGAAAGTTTACATGAAATATTCTGTGATTCAGTAGAAATATCGAAGAAAATCAATAACTGGCATCCGTGATCACTCGGACGTGCGTATGCTCGTAGTGGTAATCATGTTTTGTAATAAAACAGTTTGATCGAAAAATGATGATGTGCAATTGAAAATCACGAAACATTGGATAAAAAGAATTACAAAGTGAGTAAGATATCGATCAAAGCTTCGTGTCTACTTTAATATGGGAGAAGCAGAGAAGGAAAAGGAATATTATATTACGAGATATGTTAATTTTAGTGAGACTAGTTACGAATGACTTGGGGTATTCTATTCTATCTTGGAAAAATCGTATAAAATTGTAAAAAGTGAATTATGGGACATAATTTATATGTATGGATTCCGTAGTGAGCCTATTATTAATAGAGACAAGTGGGAGTAGTATATGAAAACTGTACAGTGAGATATTTGGATTTTGGTTAAGAGAGGTCAGAATCATTGATAGTGAAACAAGGGAAACTTTAAGGAATATTCTATACTAAATGGTTAAGGTATGAAACATCCCGAACCCGGCCCACGAGAATGGACTGGATCTGGTATGTTCCTCGAAGTAACCCGGTTCAAATTCATTCGATTGTTTTGAAAACTATGAGTTTTGGAAGATAGTTTGTTGTGGGTTAGGCTTGAGTTGAAAACAAATTTATTTTTATAACAAAAACCCATTTGTTTCAAGTGACAAATTATTTAAACTTATTTCATATTAAGTGGGCTTACTCTTTATAAAGCCCTAAATCCATAACATAGTAATTATAGTAGAAATAAAAATGTCACGTGCCTTATTACATAAATTGAAACCCAAAATAATAAATTGTACAAGATTTTAAAATAAAATAAATATTCAAATTAAACTGAACTTCAAGTCGATCATGGCCACCACAAGTTCTCGTAGTCTCGATCCATTCTTGCTCATCACGAAACATATTCCCACAATGGGGTGAGTCGATGGACTCGGTGTGTAACCAACACTAAACATAATAGAAATAGGCACACCATAAAAATCATATGCATATAAAATTCAAGTGTAATGATGCAAACCCAACCCAAACCTATATGCCATCCGCTACACTCCACCGTACCAACTCACATAATCGTGGGGACTACTAAGTCAACCCTCCTTCCGCTACACTCCATCGAAGGCGTTCATTGCGATCGGCGTGCTCATCGCCCATCGATAATATTGTGGCATAGCCACCAACGTAATGTAACCGAAGTTACCACTTAGTGAGACCGAAGTCGTCACATTCACTTAGTGAGACCGAAGTCATCACATTCACTTAGTGAGACCGAAGTCACACTTTCACTTATAACGCCGGTGAGACCGTAGTCAACACCTTCTTCCCTTTCACATCAATCCCGAATGCCCCAAATTATAAATATCATGCATAACATTTTTTTATTTCACTTTCACATCACTTTTCACTTGTATAACATTTATTAGAAATCCTAGTAGAAGTAGGAAAATGTACACAATACTTTGTACCATAATATGGCACTTTAGCCACTTTCTTTCACTTTCACATTAACATATATAACATATTTAAACCATAAAACTATTAAGAATAGTGTGGAATACACACCGATTTGTTTAGCGATTCCTTGAGATTTGAAAGCAAGATCTAATGTTTAGATCCTTAATTCCTACATTTGGTTTATCAAATATATCTTAGCATAAATTCTATTTTGGGCTATAATATCCAAATCCTAGTAGGATTTGTAAAGAGGCTTACCTTTGATGCCGATTTGATGTTTATTCAAATCCCGGAATCTTTGTTTTCCTTCACTTGATATTCGCCAACCTTGAAACTTCAACATAAATTAGTTTTCGCTTTTAATAATTACGGATCTAATCTAGGTGATCACATAACTTTGGTAGAATACCTTTGAGGGCTTACCTTATGGATTTTTTTTAAATCCCAAACTTCACCTCCCTTTTTCCTTGAAATCGACAACTTCCTAGATCTCTGAATAGATTAGTTTTTGATCAATTTGATCTAATTGACTGAGATTTGGCCTTGGCGGAATGTATAGACTCACTTACCTCAAATCCCGAAGTTGATCTTTATTTCAAATTCCTGCCGAAATCACTTGTTAGATTTGATCTATTATTTAATCATGGAGGGGATCTTTTTGCCGATTGTATAATGATGTACTTACCTTGTTTTTGAATCCCGGAAGATCCCTTATGCTATTCGGCTATGGCACTATTATGGATCTCAAGGTTTTGGCTTTTGTGGATGAATGGTAGAGGAAAAGAAAAAGAAAGGAAAAGAGATGGAGAGAGTTTTTGACAAGGGAATTTCGGCTAAAGAGAAGAGGAAAGATTGTTGCTACTTTCACTAGGAGGTTTCGGCAAGATGTTGAAGAGAAGAGAATGGCCCTTTTCTTTTCTTTCTTTGGCCGAATCTATTAGCCTTGGAGTCCCTAATTTAGCCAATTCTTCACTTGTGATAAGTTTTAGCTTTATCAACTATGAAATTCCATCAAATCTCCTAATTAGCCAAGAGTTTTTATTGAATAAAAACTCCTCTTCCTTGTGTCAGTCAACTCTCCACTCATGGAGGCAAAATTTTATTTCTTTTAGTTGTTTCCTAGATGACTCAAACTCGGGCCCAAAACCTCTTGCATTTGGGCCATTTCCTAGAAGCTTTAGGTGGCATCTTGAGCCACATTTCCAAGTCCGTTATTGGGTCAAATTTTATGTTCTTTATATTTTTGGGGTCACTTGGCCCTAAGCTCCCCTTTGGGCTCTTAAATTCGACATTCCGGGGTCATTTTTAAGTTTCCTAAAATTTTCGCGCGGCTCTGTATTTTCCAAGTTTCCAAAATGTTTAGTTTCCTATTTTGGCTTGGTTTCCAAAATGTTTAGTTTCCTATTTTGGTTTGCTTTCCAAAATGTTTAGTTTCCTATTTTGGTTTGGTTTTCCAAAATGTTCACTTTCCTAATTCCATTAGGTTTCCAAAAATGTCTAAGTTTCCAAAAATGTCCATTTCCATTTCCATTTCCATTTCCATTTCCATTTCCATTTTCATGCATTTCTAGGTTTCCAAAAGTATCAAAAATTTATTCATAGTACTTGAAACTTGTCATTTCATACAATTAAACTGGAAATGCATAGGCCCTATTCAGGATGATGTTACGTTCTACCCCTTAAACAAAATTTCGTCCTCGAAATTTTCTAACCAAACAATTGAGGGTATTGTTGTCTCATTGCCTCTTACGGTTCCCACGAAGCTTCCTCCGATCCATGATTTCGCCACAATACTTTAACTAGAGGCGGATTCCTCCATAGTACTTTCACGTCCACGTTCGAATCTGAATCGGCTCTTCCTCGTAAGTTAAGTCTAGCCTTAGCTCCACTTCTTCTCTGGTACTATGTGAGAGGGATCGATCGATATGACGTAGCATGGACACATGGAATACGTCATGCATTTTTTGCAACTCTGGTGGCAACTCTAGCTGGTATGCCACTGGTCCCACTCGCTTTAGTACCCGATAGGGCCCGAGGAATCTTGGGCTTAATTTCTCTTTCTGACCAAACCTCATCACTTTCTTCCATGGTGAGACTTTTAGAAACACTTGGTCTCCTACTTCAAATTCTATTTCCTTCCGTTTGAGGTCGGCATAAGACTTCATCTGTCCGAGGCTTCTTTTAACCGTGTTAGAATTATTTCAACCTTCTTCTTACATTTACCCACTATCTCGGTCCCAAAACTCGATGTTCTCCTAACTCGGTCCAACAAGTAAGAGTACGACACTTTCGTCCGTACAATGCTTCATATGGTGCCATTCGAATGCTAGCCTGATAACTGTTGTTGTAGGTGAACTCTGCTAAAGGCAAGTAGTCCTCCCAACTTCCTCAAAAATCCATCACACATCCTCTCAAATATCCTCCAACACTTGTATTACTCGTTCGAATTGCCTGTCCGATTGTGGATGAAAGGCGTAGTGAAATCCAACTTGGTGCCTAAAGCTTGATGAAGTGCCTTCCAAAATCGAGGCGTAAACCTTGGGTCTCTATCGGAGATGATCGACATTGGTACTCCATGTAACCTCACAATTTACGCCACATATAACTTGGCTAGCTTTTGAAGAGGATAGTCTATTCTTCTTTGGGATAAAATGTGCGGACTTAGTCAAGCGGTCTACTATAACCCATACCGAGTCCTTCTTAGTAGGTGTAAGGGAAGCCCACTAACGAAGTCCATGGTAATTCTTTCCCACTTCCATCGAGGAATCTGGATTGGTGAAGCAATCCGATGGAACTTGGTGTTCACCTTAACTTGTCGACACGTCCGACATCTTCCCACAAATTCAGTAACTTCGTTTAAGATCGACCACCAAAATTGTTCTCTTAAGTCTCATGCGACAATGCCTCCGGGATGCATAGCATAAGGGCTACTATGCGCTTCTCGAAGGATCTTCTGCCTTAACTCCTTGTCTCTTGGCATCTGACTTTCCTACGTGGCATAATACTCCTTCATCATTAATCTCATAGTCCTCCAACTCTCCGCTTCGTGCTTTTGTAGCTTAACATTTAAATCTTCATCAACCAAGCGTCCTCTTTTACTTCCTTCAACCATGTTGGCTTGACTTGTAACTCGACCAACAAACTTCCATCCTCATATAAGCTTAAATGGGCGAACATTGCTCTTAGGTCCGTCACAACCTTCCTACTTAAAGCATCACCTACTACATTTGCCTTGCGGATGATATTCTATCGAGCAATTGTAGTCTTTCAAGAATTCCACCCATCTTCGCTGCCTCAAGTTTAACTCCTTTTGAGGCAACAGATACTTGAGACTCTTGTGGTCTGTGTAGATCATTGACCTTTCTCCATACAAATAATGCCTCCACACCTTGAGAGCGAAAACCACTGCTTGCAATTCCAAGTCATGGGTTGGGTAGTTCACTTTATGCGGCCTTAACTATCGGGGACGCATAGCGACTACTTGCCATCTTGCATAAGAACACATCCTAACCCCGTATGTAACGCATCACAGTATACCACAAAATCCTTTCCTGCCTCAGGTTGAATCAACACCGGAGCTTCCATTAATACCTTTTTAAGTTTTTCAAAACTCTCTTGTTGCTTATCTTTCCACACAAAGGTACTTCCTTCCTCAACAATTTTGTTAATGGCGTGGCTATCGGCGAGAATCCTTCCACGAACCTTGGTAATAGCACGCCAACCCTAAGAAACTACTGAATCTACGCCACCGACTTAGGTGGTTTCCAATCAACACCGCTTTGATTTTCTTAGGATCCACCCTTATTCCTCGGTAGACACCACGTGTCCTAAGAAAGCAACTCTCTAAGCCAAAATTCACACTTCTTGAATTTGGCATAAAGCTTCTTCTCCCTTAATACTTGTAACACAATTCGGAGATGCTCATCATGCTCCTCTTGGACTTAGAATATACCAAGATATCATCGATGAATACCACAACAAACCTGTCTAAGTAAGGTTGGAACACTCGATTCATCATATCCATGAGCAGCTGGTGGGCGTTTGTCAACCCAAGCGGCATTACTACAAACTCAAAGTGACCATATCTTGTCCTAAAAGCGGTCTTATGGATATCACCTCCTTCACCTTCAATCGATGGTATCCGGCCAGTAATCGATCTTGAAAACATGCGGCTCCTTTCAATTTGATCGAACAAGTCATCGATCCTTGGCAAGGGATACTTGTTCTTGATGGTCAGCTTATTCAATTGACGATAATCTATGTACATACGCATAGTTCCGTCCTTCTTCTTCACAAACCAGGACCGGTGCTCCCCACGGAGACACACGGGGCGAATAAACCCACGATCCAATAATTCTTGGATTTGAGCCTTAAGCTCCACTAATTCCTTTGGCGCCATTCGGTATGGAGCAATTGACACAGGCGCTGTTCCTGGTAGTAAGTCTATTCCAAATTCAACTTCTCTATCTGGGGGTATTCCTGGTAATTCCTCTGGAAACACATCCTCGAAGTCCCTTACTGTTCTGACTCCTTTGACACCTTCCTCATTTCCATCCAACGCACTTACAAAGGCTAAGAACGCCTCGTACCCTTTACGTACCATCCTTTCCGCCTTAAGCACCGAAACTACATTAATCAAATAGTTCCTTCTCTCTCCTATCATAATGACCACCTCATCCTCAGGGGTCCTTAGTTCCATTCGTTTAGCCGCACAATCCAACACAGCTCGGTGTTCTACTAACCAATCCATACCAAGTATAAGGTCAAATTCCCAAAGAACAATTCCATTAGGTCACCAAAGCTCACTCCACAATTTCTGGGGTATATCCCAAAGATCTTATTTACCACTATAGTTTGGCCTAATGGGCTTACTACCGTCATCTCTTTATTAGAAAGTTCGAGTCTAGGCCTAGTGTCTCAACTACACTACAGAGCAACATAAGAATGGGTCGAGCCCACATCAATTAAAGCATAATAGGGTTTACTATGAATGAGGAACGTCTTGGTTATGACGTCCAGTAGCGTCTTCATCCTCCCTACGGCGAACCGCATAAACCAAACTGGTGTCTTGCCTCGATCTTGGTGGCACCTCTCGCCACGTCCTCTGCCAACACTATTACCTCTCATTATTCAAACCTCGACCTCGTTGAAATCATTTGTCCTCCCTACCGGCTGATTAACATTACGAGTTCTTTGGTCATCATCATCGATATCTTTGGACGGTCCTTGAGCATATGGTCCTTAGACCCACATTTAAGACATGCTCCTATCTTTTTCCAACACTCACCTGAGTGCTTCCTTCCACAATACTCACAAGGACGATCATCGCCTCGGTATCAACTTGTCAATTCTTCGACCCCTCGCCTTACGGGCCTTTTCGCACATTTCCGATGATCCATAACCTCTCTTGGGTCTATTCACCGCCGAGTTACGCCTAGTCGAGTCCTTGATTCCTTCAGCTACCTTAGCCTTTTCAACCAACGTGGAGAACTCCCTCTCCTGATGTGGAGCTATCAATAACCTTAGGTCATCCCTTAATCCGTCCTCAAAACGGACACAGCGTTCATGTTCAGTCGCGACTACTCCCCGAGCATATCGGCTTAACCTCAGAAATTTAGCCTCATATGCCGCCACTGATTTGTTCCCCTGAACTAGTCCTAGAAAAGCTTTCCGCTGCTCATCAATATACCGAGTGCCGACATACTTCTTCTGATATGCCTCCTTAGCATACTCCCACGTCAGATCCTCTGCCGTGGCACCATCACGAACAATTAGCCACCATTGGTATGCTTCATCACGTAACAGGGCTACCATCCCTTTCAACTTCTCCTCGGGGTCGGTCGAGTTCATCCATAATATGTTGATTGCTTCCAACCAATACTGACGTGATCTTGGGTGCCACACCGGACACCCCACCTAAACACCTCGGCCCGTTGGCTCGGAGTCGCTCGGTACAAATTTTGAGCTCCCGAATTTCCACCAGCATGACCACCATTTCCAATACTCGCAACATGGCTGCGACACGGCCTCATCCCGTCCGAGCCTCTGGCTTTCGACATTAACAAATTGGGGTGGTGGCGGTGGTAACTCATTGTCGAACCTTGACTGATCTAACGGGTTACGACACGGTTATTCTTCCTCTATCGGCGTCCTTGACGACTGCGTCCTCTAGAACTCATTTTCTAGCGTCGAGATCGATTAAGAAATTTTTTTATGGATTAGTCTTTGTTCCACTTATTTTTTTATGGATTAGTCTTCGTAAATCTACTTTATAGGGGTATTTGGGTAATGTTGAAGAACATAGGTATTTTGGAAATTTTGTAAATCAGGGTTGTTTTGGTAATTTTGCAAATCAAGGGTATTCTGGTAATCTCACAATTCAGGCTATTTTAGTGATTTTGCAAATCTAAGGGTATTTTGGGTATTTTCAAACTAGGGGTATTTTAGTAATTTTACAAATCTAGGGGCATTTTAGTAATTTTATAAATCTAGGGATATTTTAGTAATTTTACAAATCTAGGGTATTTGGTCCCTCTCGGGTTTTAGTTATGAACTTTGGCCCATTAACAAGTCCTTGCAGTTAAAGTGAACAGACACTATGCACCAGGTAGGATTCCAGAGAAGAGGAAGTGGGTCGCTAGGGCCGCTTAAGTACCAAGCTCTCCCTAGATCCAATCCTAGACATACATATGTCCATTGCCACACTCCAACCCAGCGACTTGTTCACGGACATGTTTAATTATTAGAAGAGTTTTAACCCAACGACTTGTTCACGGACATGTTTAATTATTAGAAGAGTTTTATGTTATTCAAGAGTTTGTCAAACTAGGCCTAGAGTCCATTAAACCCTAATATATATTTCTAGAATCTCATAAGGCCCATTAAGCCCATTTCATGTCATATAGCCCATTAAGCCAATTTCATGCTCATATAGCCCATTAACCAATTTCATGCTCATATAGCCCATTGGGCTCAATTACGATCCAATCATACAATCGTTCATACCAATTCATTATTCATGCTCACATATCAACCATTGCCATTTTGGGCCCACAAGTTCGGCAGGCCCATTTAGCCACTTTCGACTTTTCAGCTTTTCGGCTTTTTGACGTTGCCTATATCGTATGTGTAGTGTTTGTACACACCTGGTAACCACTCGTACTACAAACCCCTTAATCACGAACCTAAAATCGACATCACTTAACAATTAATCATGGCTTAATACACACTTTATCAGAAACTAAAACCTCACCGTACCTTTACCATGTGCCACACGTTCTAGTAGCCTTTCCTTCGCTACTATTTACGATTATCCTCTAAATGTGCACCCAAGCGTGTATCATCAAAACAAGTTACTCATATTCCACATAAGTCACCCCATAAGCCATATTACATTCACCATTTCTTGAACCACAACAAGGGCAGGTGCACTTGCCTCCTTGCTAACGATCCTTACCACGCTTGCGATCTTGAACCTATCCTTGTTATTACGGGTTTAGCGGTGAAATGTTAGATAACCCTTCACTTTTACCGAACATACTAAAGGAAAATTGGCTAAGTACTTACCTGTAACACCCTAAACCCGGCCCAGAAGTTAGGCCCAAATTTGACGTGCCACATTAAAGAGTTTTTCGAAAACCATGCTTTCATTAGAAACCCTTCATACTTTCTGCTATTCAAAACCTCCGATTTTGTTTGCTTATTTTCAAAACGTGGTTTATTAGAACTCATTCTTGGAAAAACATTAATATCTTTAAAATCTTGTTTGTTGCGGAAGCTTAATTTAAAACAGTTGAGGAACGTGATATTTTGAAAACCGGTAGTTATTTCGAAAAATCATGTTTTACTTCTAGCATTTATAAAACAGTCAATAAAATCCCTAAACTTAAAGTTCAGAAATCTTATGGCCTTACTACAATAATTATAAAACCCAACAAATTAAACTAAAATAAAATAAAATCGCTAAGTTTAACTTTAAAGCCAATCCAAAGTGTGGTCACCTTGAGTCCCTCGCATGACTCACGATCCGTCTAAGGCCGAGGATTACTGAACAATGAAAAGCGGGGTGAGTTTATGAAAACTCATGTGTAATCCCTTACGAGTAACAGTCGATATCTGAGCGAAAACCTAAGCGATGCAGGCGTAGCCTTTAACAATATGATGCAGTCGGTTCGAGCTTACGTGGGCCAAAGCCCACTACAATATCACTTGGTCATAGCCCATAATAGTATCGATTGGGCTAGCCCAAACCAATAATAGAACAAGTGGCCTAAGCCCGAGATACGTTGTGAGATCTCATAAGCGGATATGCAGCAAGATGAGGATGCATCCCAACCCAATCCAACCATCACACCACCGTACCAACCCTACACTCCATGTGGGACCAAGTCAACCCACCTAGCCCACACACCAAGAATGCAGCTGAGCTGCCAATATCAACGCAGCAAAGCTTCCAGTAACAATATACGTGGCTGAGCCACTAAAATCAGTATATCGTGGCATAGTCACCAGTACAGTACTTTCTCCATAAGCATAACCCAACCCAATGCAGTATGTTTTGTATGTCATGCTCAATCATTACACGTGTATGGAAAAATGGCCATGCTTAGTAACTGTCATCTCAACACACATTAATAGTGAATCAGGCACACACCTACAGTCAAGTCGGTTAAACCACAGTCATACAATCACAGTCAAATCATGGCACCAGAATCAGTCTTTTACCCTCAAAGGCAAAATAGTCATTTTACCCTATAAGGCTATTTCGGTAAACCTACTCTATAGGGGTATTTCAATAATTTTACTCATAACTAATCCATGTATGCAATGCATCTCAAACATAATCAATCATACAATTAACACATACAACACTAATACTACCACGAGGGTACAACGGTCATTTAATCGGTTAAAACAATCATTTCATCATTAATAGTGACTGTAACACCCCAAACCCAGCCTAAACATTACGACCGGATCTAGCATGTCACATGAAAGGAATGTCTAAAAACTATGCATTCGTTAAAAAGTTCATGTTCTTTATATTTGTTGTGAAAAGTAAAGTTTAAGTAATTATGAATAAGAAACGGTTTATTACTATTTTGGAAAATGGTTATTAAGGGTTAGGAAATTCCCATATTGGACATTTAATAATAGTAGGCAGTAGTCAAATTAAAAGCGAAACCAACCAAAACCCCAAAATTAAAGTTGTAGTGGCTTATTACAAACTATAAACCAAACTTATATTAAAACAACTCTGAAATAACTATTAAAATAAAACGAAATATTGAGCATGGCCATCTCGAGTCTGCATTCGCTCCCAAATCTACGATCTAATGATTACCTGCAAAATTTAAACAAAGGGGTGAGTCACCGAGACTCAGTGTGCAATTCCCCTTACCACGATAAGCGGGCCTAAGCCCACGTTGATATGTTTGCCTAATGCCATGGCATATCAATAATTAGTGCAATGCAATTAATCTACATCGTGTTCCACAAATGGGCTTGGCCCACATCCACCTGAATATCCACATACCACGCATGATGATGCAAAATGCTAACCCAACCCCAACCTAGTATCCAACCGCTACACACCCATGTATATCCTGCGACCACACACCAGGGGATTACTAAATCGGCCCTCTATCCGCTACACACCTCTTTGGCGTTCGTCTTTGTTCAAAGTCCACTTAGTGGTCTAGCCACTGATCCACGTGATTAAATCACAATATCCACGATGTGACTCAAGGTTATCATCAATCCACGATGAGGCACAAAGCCAACATCAATCCACGATGAGGCACGAAGCCACCATCAATCCATGATGAGGCATGAAGCCACCATCAATCCACGATGAGGCACGAAGCCACCATCAATCCACGATGTAGCTCAAGGCTAACATCAAACCACGTATATAAATGTACACCCTTTCCTTCATTAAACATATATATATCCCGAACCCCATGCACATGCAGCATAATATAATAATTCGTGTATGCAGTATGACATGTATGCAAATCATATATCAGATAACGTATGAGACGAATTACCATCATAATTAGAATAATAATAAACAACATAATCAAGCTAACCAACCTTTAAGGGTATAATAGTAATTTTACCTACCAAGGGTATTTTCGTAATTTACCCACCAAGGGTATTTTCATAATTTACCTACCAAGGGTATTTTTGTAAATTACCCACCAAGGGTATTTTCGTAATTTACCTACCAATGGTATTTTCATAATTTACCTACCAATGGTATTTTTGTAATTTCAAGACCGCAATGGCCTTTTGAAGGCCCAAAGTTGCCCCAGCGACTCGACTACCATTTTCGATCTTTCTTTGGATTATTGGGTGGGGCCACACGCTCGTGTGGCTCACCTAGCACAAATCTAGCCATGTATATAAGTTCGACCTAGTCTAGTTCACTTTATACTATATCATCATACAATTTACTCATATGGGCCCACTTGACCCATCGTGGCCCAAGCAAATTTCAACCCACAAGAATACTCTTGATGGCCTCAACTATCGCGTGAAGCCCCACACGCTTTCCAGCGCTCATGTGGCTACTAATGCCGTGTGTGGTGACATTTCTAATTTACCGCTCTACACCTAGAGTAGATAAGTACACACGATAGGACTTTGGTCTTTGAATCAGCTGCGACCACTCCTGTGCCCAAACACCCACCAAGGTATGTTAAATCTCCTCTTGGGATGCCCTTTATATAGCTAGCTCTTCACCTTCCTTCTTTGTATCTTTCCGATGTGGGATCCCTCAGTTAGCGAGTTTAAACCCAATGAAACCCTTACCGTCCAATCCAAAAAATAAATACTCTCTTGCTTTTCATGAGATTGAACCCAAGCTCCTTGTAACATAATCCACACCGCTATCCACTAGGCCACAAGCTCCTCTTGTGTCTTAAACCATCTTAACTAAAAATAACCCAATGGCCAATGTCTAAATTCATTTAATAAAATAATCCAAATGGAATGCAAGCGCTACAACTAGAACCTTGGACCTCTTTCCTTCCTTGTGGCGTTACCCCCTTGTCCTTAAGTGGTGTCACTTTGCCACTACACTACACACTCCACTTGTGTCACTTTTCTCCATATTTTATTCTTAAGGCCTACACCTTAACTTCGGGGCTTTTTTCACCTAAAACCAAAATTTCCCTAAAGCCAAAGTTTGATCCCGGGACTTCATAGAAGCCCCCTAACCTTCCAAAATCACTTATCTAATAGGTCCAACTTGCATTTAATCCGATCTCTTGTTCTCAAAAATTTTAAATGCTGCTACGCTCAAGGCCCATTGGGCTCAATTCTCCTAGGCCCAATTTTAGGATGTTACAGTGACTGTCATCTTAACACACATTAACAGTGAATCAGACACACACCTACAGTTAAGTCGGTTAAACCACAGTCATACAATCACAGTCAAATCATGGCACCAGAATTAGTCTTTTACCCTCAATGGCAAAATAGTCATTTTATCCTATAAGGGTCTTTCGGTAATCCTACCCTACAGGGGTATTTAAGTAATTCTACTAATAACTAATCCATGTATGTAATGCATCTCAAACATAATCAACCATACAATTAACACATATAACACTAATACTACCATGAGGGTACAACGGTCATTTAATCGGTTAAAACGATCATTTTACCATTTAAAGGCATCTTGGTAATTTTACCCATCAGGGAATTTCGATAACTTTACCCACAGAGGGTATTTTGGTAATTTTTCAAATAAAGGGTATTTCGGCAATTTTGTAAACCTGGGGTATTTCGGTAATTTCACAAATTAGGGGTATTTTTGGTAATTTTGCAATTTTAAGGGTATTTCAATAATTTTACAAACTGGGGGTACTTCGGTAATTTTGTAAATTAGGGGTACTTTGGTTATTTTGCAAATCGAGGGTATTTCGATAATTTTGTAAATCGAGGGTATTCTAAACAGAGAAAACGATGCGAACGTGCCTAGAGCCCATTCTCTACTTTAATGGACCCTGCGTTAGTGTGACCCATCTAGCCCAAATCTAGCCACAAATATAAGATTCACATAGACGAGTTCACTATCTACTACATAATCATACAATTTATTCATATGGACCCACGTGCCCATTGGGCCCACTTGGCCCATTTCGGCCCATCGTGGCCCAAACAGCATCAACCCACAAAAATACTCATGGTGGCTCAACTATTATGTCGAAGCTCCCACACGTGCACTCGCACGCTCGTATGGCTACCATCGCTATGTGACCAGCATTTCGGCATTTACCGCTCTACAGCTAGAGTAGGGCAAAATACACACTTGATAGGAATCTGAAGCAGCTAATCTGCACTTCGAGCACTCCTATGCCCAAACGCCCACCAAGGTATCCTTACTCTCCTCATAGATTGTGCTCTATTTAAATCCAGCTTCACACCTTCCCTCATGCTAGCTTTCCGATGTGGGATCCTACCTTCAGCAGAGTCTAATTCCATCTCAAATACTTGCTGCCCCAACTTAGCAAAATAAATATCCCCTTTTTGCTTGCAACGAGATTTGAACTTTGGCTCCCCTGTAACATAATCCACGCTGCTAGCCACTTTACCAACTAGCTCATTGTTGTCTTAAAACATGCGCAACTAAATATAAGTCTATATCCAAAGTATAAGTTCCTTTTAAAAAAAGAAATCAAAATGAAATGGAAGCGCCAAAACCTGAACCTTGGACCCCTCGCTTCCTTGTGTGGCGTCAATCTCTTGTCTCCTATGTGGCACCATTTGCCACTAGACCATAACTCTTTTTGTGTCATTTTTCTCCACATTTTATTCTTAAAGACTACTTACTAACTCCTGTGGTTTTATTCACCTAAAACAAAAATTTTCCTAAAGCCCAAGTTTGATCCACGGGACTTCATAGAAGCCTCCTAACCTTCAAAATCACTCACCTAATAGGTCTAACTTGCCTTAGTGCTGTTCTCTTGTTCCCATAAATTTTAAACGCTCCCATGGCCAAGGCCCAATAGGCCCAATTTTACTAGGCCCAAATTCGGGTCATTACATTACCAAAACAAGCAGGCCCAAGAAGTTTTCGGCTTTAGAGATTAGTATGGTGACAGGGACTATTCAGCACCAATAGGGAGAAGAAGAGAAGAAGTGATCGGCTAGAACCAAAGGTGAACAAGAAAGGGAATTTGAGAAGAGAGGGTATGGAGGATTCGACAAAGAAGAATGATGGTAAATCGGCAAAGAAAAGAATTCAGCTATAGGTGAATTCGACAGTGGGAGAAACTGATTGAGGGTGAGAAAGAAAAAATAAAAAAATAATGGCAACTTAAAGAACCTTGCAAAACATCCGGCTCTCTCCTCTTATTGCCACAAGCCAAATATGCCATCCCCCAAAGTCCTATTCGGCACCAACTCCTCCCTTTTCTCATCTCCTGATTTTTCTCCCTTATAACACCTTAACCTTATCCAAAATTTCCTCCATATCCATTACACCTGCATACTTCAAACTCTCCACGGCAAGAGTTCAAAACCAACACAACTCTTGCCGTCCACCTATGCAAAATAAAACACTCTAAAAGTAAACTCATAAAGCTTGAACCTTGGACATCTTTAGCTTACAACCACGCCACCTCATAGCTCCCAAGTGACGCCACTTTCTACTGGACCACAAGCCCATTTGTGTCCTATTTTCTCTTAATATGCTCAAGAGGCCTCATGCTTGAGACTAGGGTCCACTAAAGCAAGAAAAATAAATTTTTCCCTATGGTCTCCTCTATCTCTAAGGCTTCAAATAATCCTGAAAACACCTTAAAACTAATATTTTAAGTGCTACATATACATACCAACTTCAATGAATAGAAAGTAGGGTTTCAGGATTTTTGGGGCATTACAAATCTACCCCTCTTAAAAAGAATTTTGGCCTCGAAATTTACTTGATTAAAACAAGTGAGGGTATTGTCGATGCATTGCCTCATTAGGTTCCCAAGTAGCCTTCTCAGCATTATGGTTACGCCAAAGCACTTTGACTAAAGGGATAGACTTCCTTCTTAGTACCTTAATATCTTGATCAATTATCTGAACTGGCTCCTCTTCAAAAGTTAGGTCTGATCTAACCTCGATCTCCTCGTGACACGATGTGAGAAGGATTTGAGCGATAATGCCTTAGCATTGACACATTGAACACATCATATATTTGCCTCAATTCGTAAGGCAACTCCGGTGATAGGCAAGCGCCCAATTCGCTTCAACACTTTCGATAAGGCCCAATGAACCTTGGGCTTAGCTTGGCCTTGACCAAACCTTAACACCTTCTTTCAAGGGAAACCTTGAGAAAACCATGTCCCTCTATTTGAGGTCGAGATCGACTTCTACCTATCCCCGCCTCATTCAACGATCCGAATCAATTTTACCTTATCTTTGGTGTCATTACCAACGGACCCAAAACTTGCCGCTCACCCAACTCGGTCCAACAAGTCGAGTACGACATCTTAGCCCCTATATTGCTTCATATGGTGCCGTTCAATACTTGCCTAATAACTATTGTTATATGCAAATTCACTAATGGCAAGTAGTCCTCCCAACTACCTCGAAACTCAATTACACATACTCAAGATATCCTCCAAAACTTGAATTACCCTTTCGACCATCGATCGAGGGTGAAATGATGTCTTGAAATCCAACCTCGTACCTAGCGCTTCATGCGATTTCTTCCAAAATCTAGATGTGAAACGAGGATCTCTATCGATATAATAGAGATTGGAACTCCACAACCTCACAAACTACGCCACATACAACCTTGCCAATTTACGTAATGAGTAGTAAGTCTGCATCCGATATAAAATGGACAGACTTGTTAATCGATTTACGATGACCCACAGAGTCCTTGTTAGTAGGCGTCAAGGGAAGCCCATTAACGAAATCTATAGTAACCCGCTCCCACTTCCATTGTGGGAATTTAATCGGCTAAAGTAATCTTGATGTCAACTGATGTTCCACTTTCACTTGCTGACATACCAAACATTTGCCAACAAACTCCTTAACCTCGTATTTTAATCCCGGCCACCAATAAAGCTCTCGTAAATCTTGACACATCTTGCTACCTCTGGGGTACATAGCATAGGAGCTATTATGCGCTTCTCGTAATGTCGACTTCCTTAGCTCTTTGTCCCTTGGCATACAAACTCTACCACAAAAACACAACAACCCGCCACTATTTATCCCAAAATCTGATGTTTCCCCTTCTCAACTTACTTGAATCGAGAACGCATCCAATGACTGTTTCTCTTTAATCTCCTCAACCCACAGTGGCTTCACTTGCAACTCGGCTAACAAACCCCCGTCGTCATACAAACTTAACCGAGTGCCCTCAAGTCCAACATAGCCCTACAGCTTAGCGCATCAGCCACCACATTTACTTTTCCCGGGTGATATTTGATCATGCAATCATAATCCTTTAATAGCTTAATCCATCTGTGATATCTCAAGTTCAACTCCTTTTAAGTTAAAAGGTACTTCAGACTATTGTGATTCGTATAGATGGTGCACTTATCTCTATACAAATAATGCCTCCAAATCTTAAGTGTGAACACCAGTGCTTCCAACTCCAAATTGTGGGTTGTGTAATTTCTTTCATGAGTCTTAAGTTGGCGTGATGCATATGCAACCACCTTCCTTCCTCAGTATCAAAACACATTGAGCCCACGTGTGATTCATCGCTATAAGCCGTAAACTCCATCCCGTGCTCCAGTTGAATCAAAACAGGAGCCTCTATTAACACCTTCTTAAGGTTCTCGAAACTTTCCTCCTATTTAACCGTCCATATAAATGAAACCCCCTTCCGTAGTAGCTTCATAAAAGGTACCGCGATTAGGGAAAACCCTTTAACAAACCTCCCATAGTACCCTATCAGGCCTAGAAAACTTTAAATTTTTGACACCGTTTTATGTTGTTTTCAATCCAACACTGCTTCCACCTTCCAGGGGTCAACTCTAATTCCCTCAACGGAGACCACATGTCCTAAGAAAGTGACTTCCCTTAACTAGAATTCGAACTTGCTAAACTTAGCATACAGTTGCTTCTCCCTTAGAACTTGCAACACAATCCTTAGATGTGCCTCGTGATCACCCTCCATTCTCGAGTATACCAAGATGTCATCTATAAATACTACAACGAAATGGTCTAGATACGGCTGAAAAACCCAATTCATAAGATCCATAAAAGTAGCAGGTGCGTTTGTTAGCCCAAACGGCATTACCAAAAACTCGTAATGTCCATAACGAGTTCTAAAATCTATCTTATATACATCTGCTTCCTTAACCCTCGGTTGATGGTACCCGAACATAAATCAATCTTTGAGAAGCGGAGGTTCCCTAAGTTGATTGAAAAGGTCATCTATCCTAGGCGGATGGTATTTATTCTTAATGGTTAACTTGTTCAACTACACATAATCGACGCACATCATCATGGACCCATCCTTCTTCTTCACAAATAATCTAGGTGCTCCCCATGGAGGCACACTTGGTCTAATAAATATGCGGTCCAACAACTCACGAATCGAGCCTTCAACTCCACTAGCTCTTTCGGTGCCATCCTATAAGGTGCAATGGACACTGGAGCCATACTAGGTAACAAATCTATTCTAAACCCCACCTCTCTTGGGAGGTAACCCTAACAACTCCTTCGAAAAAACATCAAGGAATTCTATTACTATTTTCAAATCATTGACAGTAATACTCTTAGATTCTAAATCACTGATATAAGCTAAATAAGCTTCACAGCCCTTCCTCACCAACCTTTCTGCCTTTAAAGCTGAAACCACGTTCGACAAATAATCACGTCGCTCCCCGATCACTGCCATTTCATCACCTTCCACAGTTCTTAATACCATCTGCTTCATGGCACAATCTAAAGTTTCTTAGTGCCTCGTCAACCAATCCATGCCTAAGATGAGGTCGAACTCACCAAACGGTAATTCTATCAAGTCCACTAGGAAAATAACTCCTTGAACTACCAATAGTACATTCCTAAATAGCTTACTAACTTTCACCGACTGCCCTAAAGGACTTAACACAGTCATTTCATTCTCAACTATTTCAAACTCAACCCCTATCGTTTCAATCCTATTACATGCAGTGTACAAATATGTTGACCCCACATCAATTAGCTTAATATAAGGTAGCTCACAAATAAGGAACATACCCGTTATCACATCTGGTGTATCACCTTCCTCTCTACGACGAAGGCATAAACCAAAGTCGGTTGTCACACCTACCTTGACACTGCATATCTACCCGGTGCTCCTCGTCCTCGTCCTGCGCCATTACCACGTCTGGCTTGACCATAACCCCTTAGTGGTTGTTGACCACCCATTTGAGGCTGAAAATTACCTCTACCATTGGCTCGCACCTGATCTAGCCTTCTTAGGCACTGCCTAACCCTATGCTCCATAGATCCACAGCCTAAACATGCTCCTATCCTCCTTCAACATTCACCTGAATTCCTTCTCCCACACTCAGCACAAAGTGGTATTCTGTTATTAGCAGTAGTAATAGGGGTCACAGCTCTAACCGGCCCATTCACTCTGGCCCTCCTCATGGGCCTCTATCCGGCTCCCATAGGTTCCATATTCATCTCGTTCTTGCCCTTCTCTTTCTCTCGGTTGTGGCGCTCCGTGCTCTTTACCTTCTCTGCTATTTTTTCTTTCTCTACCAAAATCGCAAAATTTCGCTCCCTCTATAATGCTATAAGCACCCTAAGGTTATCCATTAATCTATCCTAGAACCGTACGTATCTTTCATACTCTATTGCTATTGTCCCATTGTCATATTGACTGAGGTGCAAAAACTCAGCCTCGTACTCTGCTACTAGCTTATCTCCCTAGGTCAAACTTAAAAACTCCTTCATTCAGGCATCCACATAGGCCGCTCCAATGTACTTTCCCTAAAATGTCGATTTGAAGAACTCCTAAGTGATCTGCTTTGGTTGGTTGCCCTCCTTTACGGTCAACCACCACTGATAGGCTTCCTCCCTAAGTAAGGATATCGCTCCTTTTTACTTATGTTCTACCGTGCAATCCAGATCGTCCATTATTCTTTCAGTAGCTTCCAACCAATACTCTGCCACATTCGGGGCCACCCCCGCTACTCCTTTGAAAATCTCTACCCTATTAGCTTGGAGTCACTCCATGATCGACCCATGACTCTCTGTACCACTATTGGGCCCAACGACTTTTTCTAAGATTTTTAGCATGGCCTGCGATACTGCATCATCTGTAGTGGTAGCTCGTTCATATGGTCCCCTTTCAGCTACTGGTGAGGCTGGAGCCTTCCCTACTCCAACTTTGGGCATATGGCCTAACTCAGATGACCCTGCCCTAACAATTCCACGTCCTCTGTCACGACCTCTTGCACCTCTTCTGCGCTCATCGTTACTTATTTCTAAATTAAAAAATTTTATGAATTTAGTACATAGTTCCACTTGTTTGGGGCACATGTCTTATGTAAGTAAAATTTTTTTAAAAGTTATTCCGCGTTCGAGAATCAACTATAGGCTTAAGTTTCCTATGGGCTTTAGTCTCTAAAAGCCTATTTTTAGGTATCTCACTATCTACATAATTTGGTAATTTAAGCAAATGTAGTAATGAAAACTTACTTGGCTCGACGTCGAGGGCTCAGTGAACCACAATTTAAGAATCATGCCAAAAACTTTTTAATCTACTTGTTTAAAAAAATTAAAAATCTAAGGCCAATTTCATAGCCCAAGCTTTACAACAGGGCTCTGATACCACTAAATGTAACACCCCAAACCCAACCTAGAAGTTAGGCCTTAATTCAGAATGTCACAGTAAAAGCACACTTCAAAACGATATTACTAATTAACAATTTAAAGCCCAAAAGACCAATATCCTTCAGTCTTGTTAAGTAATGATAAAATATCATTTTATTATTTTAAGCATTTTGGAAATGAAGTTTAAACATAAGAAATTTGCTTAGGTTCAATACTTAAGTAAGCAGTTGAAAATAGAAAACCCGAATCGAAAGTCAAATCAGTACAAGACCTTATTACATCCAACTAAAATAAAGTAATTAAAACTATGTTTTGTTAAAATAAATAAATAAAATTTTAAACATCTCGTAATGTGGCCATCTCTGAGTCCACTCCCACGTCGAGCCGTCTACTGAGGATCACCTGAAACATCAAATAAAGAGATGTGAGTTTCGAAACTCAGTGTGTACAACCATTGGCAATCAAATCAACATACAAACATTCACATTGGGCCTAAGCTCTATCAAAATTGGTGGTCTTGGCCTTAGCCCACAATGACCTCATATCATATCTTATCATATCATATCATATCATATGCAAAACAAGGTAATGCAAAACCCTTCCAAAAATCCATCTACTGCGCACACCATATCCCTTCCAACCAATACGCACTTGTGGGGATTTCTAAATTGACCCATCCATCCTCTACACACCAAAGGTAGCACTCACAGCGGCACTACTCAATGTTGCAGCAAAGCTGCTAATCATGTAATGGGCTTAAACCAACCGGTGGATCCACGGTCGTCAAGCGACTATGCGATCCTCAAATTCTTCCTCCGTAGCATAGTTTCCACCCATATGCAACCTAAACAGAATATCGTATGAATGCAACATGCACATGAGTAACATCCACAAAACTCATACTCATCACATAGGGTATTTTCGTCATTTCACAACCCAAGGGTATTTTTGTAAATCTACTCTATAGGGGTATTCAAGTAATGTTGAAGAACAGAGGTATTTTGGAAATTTTGTAATTCAGTGTTGTTTTGGTAATTTTGTAAATCAAGGGTATTTTGGTAATCTCACAATTCGGGCTATTTTAGTGATTTTCCAAATCTAAGGGTATTTTGGTAATTTTCAAACTAAGGGTATTTTGGATATTTTCAAATCAGGGGTATTTTAGTAATTTTACAAATCTAGGGGTATTTTGGTAATTTTACAAATCTAGTGGTATTTTAGTAATTTTATAAATCTAGGGGTATTTGGTCCCTCTCGGGTTTTAGCTATGAACTTTGGCCTATTAACAAGTCCTTGTGGTTAAAGTGAACAGACACTATGCACCAGGTAGGATTTTAGAGAAGAGGAGGTGGTAGTTAGGGCAGCTTAAGTACCAAGCTCTCCTAGATCCAATCCTAGACATGCATATGTCCGTCAGCCAGCCTAATCTAACCAGTGACTTGTCCACGGACATGTTTAATTATTAGAAGAGTTTTATGTTATTCAAGATTTTGTCAAACTAGGCCTAGAGTCTATTAAACCCTAACATATATTTCTAGAATTTCATAAGGCCCATAAGCCCATTTCATGTCATATAGCCTATTAAGCCAATTTCATGCTCATATAGCCCATCAACCAATTTCATGCTCATATAGCCCATTGGGCTCAATTACGATCAATCATACAACCGTTCATGCCAATTCATTATTCATGCTCACATATCAACCACTTTGCCATTGTAACATCCCAAAATTGGGCCTAGTAGGATTGGGCCCAATGGGCCTTAGGCGTAGGAATGTTTAAAATTTTGAGAACAAGAGAATGACATTATTACAAATTGGACTTGTTAGTTAAGTGAATTTGGAGTTCTGAGGTTTCTATGAAGTCTCGGGTTTAATTGGGCCTTAGGAAATATTTGGTATTTTAGCACTTTAAGGAGAGATGGTAAGTAGCTTCAACGCTTATTGAAATAAATGAATAAATGGTTAGCACAAGTGAGCAATTAGTAAAGAGGTTATGGCATTAAGTGAAGTACCTTGAGGAAGAGGATCAAATCCTTTGTGTGCAATGTTTGGCTAATATTTTTGCACTCTTTCCTTAAGTGCCGACCAAGGACTATTTATGGCAAGGGTGGACATCATTATTTTTGGTAAGGTGGCTATAAGAATAAGGCAAGGTTGAAGTTGGGAAAGGAATCAAGAGAAATAGGTAAGTAAGGGGACAAGAGGCTTATTTTGTGGATGGTATTTTGGAAAGCTTGGGTTGCCAAACTCTTATCCTATGGGGGATGCATGTGGGCGGTTTTGAGGTAGATAGGTGGCTGAAAATTTTACCTTGGCATTTGGTAAGGTCTAGGTTTTGTTTTGGCAAAATTTCCTTTGACAACTTTGTGTCATCTCTCCCATTTGCAACTCTCCTTGCTGAAACATATTAGCACAATAGTGCATTTTCTCTTCTCTTGAATTGGTCACATATTCATCTTTTGTCTAATCTCCTTAATAGCCAAATATAATTGTTCATTCTCTTCATAACCAAAACCTTTCCATCGTTCTTTCTTTCTCATTTCTAAGCGTTGGTAAGTATTCTTTCCAATGTTTTATTTTCTCCTCTTATGACCGAATCCATACTTTGGTTTTTGGATGGTCATTTTAACCTAGGCCATCACATTACTTTCTCTCATACGAGATTGTTTTCTTCTTCGTAGTGATATAGAGGGAGGCCGAATACCACTACATCGCCTAATCATCTCTAGTCAGAGGATGATCGTGAGAAATGGGATTATAATCGATTAAGGTAAGGAAGATCTTTCATAGTCCATTCGATATCTCCATTTGCTTTTTAAGTTAATCAGATTGAAGGTTGGCTAATTGATATTGTTGGTAGGATCGATTTTTGGTGCATCGAGAGAGATCACAGTCGTGGTGTTGAAATCGGTAGAAAGCACAACTCGTAATCAAGGTGTGTAATCCCGTACCTTTCCAAATAGATGTTTGAAATGGTGAGTAAATCTCACATCTCTCTGAAAGTCTACATGAAATATTCTGTGATTCGGTATAAATATTGAAAAAATCGATAATCGGCATCCGTGATCACTCGACGACGTCGTATACTCGTAGTGGTAATCATGTTTTGTAATAAAAGCAGTTTGATCGAAAATAGTGATGTGTAATTGAAAAATCACTAAAAATTGAATAAATAGAATTAAAAAGTGAGTAAGAGATCAAATTAAATATTACTGTGTCTACTTTAATATGGAAGAAATAGAGAGGAAAAGGAATATTATATTACGAGATATGTTAATTTTAGTGAGGCTATTTACGAATGACTTGAGGTATTCTATTACATCTTGGAAAAATTGTATAAAATTGTAAAAAGTGAATTATGGGACATAATTTATATTTATGGATTCCTAGTGATCTTATTATTAATAGAGACAAGTGGGAGCGTATATGAAAGCTATACAGTGAGATATTTGGATTTTGGTTAAGAGGTTAGAATCATTGGACGATGAAACAAGGAAACTTTAAGGAATATTCTATACTAAATGGTTAAGGTAAAATTGTAGAAAAATTGTAGTAAGAAGAAATATAAATCTAGTTTCAAGGAAAATTCTGATTTAGATTTGAGATTCCTAACATGAGTTATGGTCAATTTAGTCGATTATGGCCTTGAGATGGACGATTTAGATTTTATGCCCCAAATTAGTAGTTAAGCCTAGGTTGCCAAATTACCATAATACCTTTAGAGGGTAAATTATCGAAATACCCTTGGGTTGTGAGATTACCGAATTACCCTCGACAGGTAAAATTATGAAAATGCTTTTATGGGCTGAATTACAAAAATGCCCTTATGGGCTGAATTACGGAGTTGCCCTCAATGGACTAAATTGATAAAAGTGATATATGGGCCAAATGTGATATTTGCTATATGGGCCAAATATGATATTTGGTATATAGGCCAAATGTGATATTTGCTATATGGGCCAAAATGTGATATGGGCCAGATTGTTTAAATTTTTTTATAATGGGCTGTATGTTTGTAATAATTATATGAATGAATTATTGTAAATGAATATGCATACATGATTTGCATGGGTTGGGATATTTGACGAAGAGAAGTTACGGTAGCTTTGCTACAAAATTACAGTGGCTTGTCCACAAATTGATATATGGCTTAATGCCCGGTTTGATATATGGCCTCGTGCGATTTGATATATGGCCTCGTGCGGTTTGATATATGGCCGTGCGGTTTGATATATGGCCCGTGCCCGTTTGATATATGACTTAATGCCCAGTTTGATATATGGCCTCGTGCGCAGTTTGATATATGGCCTCATGCCCAGTTTGATATATGGTTTCGTGCCCAGTTTGATATATGGCTTAATACCTAGTTTGATATATGGCCTCGTGCCCGATTTTATATATGGCCGTGCGGTTTATATATGGCTTAATGCCCGTTTTGGTGTGTTGGTGGGGTGGGTGACTAAAGCTCCCCAAATGTGTGTTGGTTGGTACGGGTGGTGTGTAGCGGATGGAAAACTGGGTTTGGTTGGGAAATTGCATTTCATACACATGTTATATTTGATACATTATTGTTATTGTAAATGGGCTTAGGCCCAAAATATTGCTATGTGTGTTCCGACCCAATGGATGATGGTAAAGGGATTTCACACTGAGTTCTTGTAACTCACTCCCTTTTCTCTTAACCCTTGTAGGTAATGCTCAGTGACGAGGACTTGGGGCCATGGATGACTCAGGTTAGGCCATACTTTAGAAATGGTTTTATTTGGACTTTAGTTTCTTATTTCGTTTACTTTATTACTTTACTATTTTGGGCTATGTGTTGTAATAAGGCCTCTGGATTATTTTATTTTTCTTTATGTTTGACGTGTTTATATTTTACTCAAATTATTTTAAATGGGATTTTCTAAAATCATAATAAAGGTTTTCCAAAATCGATTAACAAATGAATTTCAAGATAAACTTTTACAAATATTTTTAATCTGAAAATTTCCTTGAACTATCAACGATATTTCCAAAAGTCACGATTTATAAAATTATTGCTTCAAATTTAATTGATCAATCTTGAAATTTGTTGTATTTTATTAAATACCTCAAGTCAAACTTGATTTTCTTGATTTTAACAAATCAACATCTATTTTTGTATACGAATAGAAAAGGATCTAACATTTTTTATCTCATTTGACATGTTTTCTTTATCGTTATCGAAAAACTTTTTAGTGTGAGACATCAGTTTGGGCCTAACTTCTAGTAGGGTTTGAGGTGTTACATTTTATGGTATCGAGCCAGTTGCAAAACTTCGGCCGTGGTTTGGGTTCAAAAGCATTTTCGAAAGTTGTTTGGAATTTTGATTTATAAATATATATTCTAAAGGAAGTATGGCACCACGAGTATCCAGCACCAAGTCAAGTAAGTATTTGTTTTCATTTTATAATTTTTGTGATCTGAAAATTCTACAAAGTAAAATACTCTAGAAGCTGTTAGCATTAGGAGTTGAAACTATAGAGACTGAGACTCTAGGATGCGGATTTGACCCTCGAAAATAACTTTTCAACTCATACTCCATAAAACATCGTTTAATAAACATCGAATAGCATAATGATTCATAAAACTCTTAATCAGATTATATCGACTTAGTAAACATGACCGATAGAAGAAGTGGGCGTGGTAGGCGTAGGCGTGGTAGAGGCCGAGGTGCTAGGGGCTAGATCTTTGGCACCAAGGCATGTGCCGAAAGAAGCCGCGAGCATTGTTAGTGGTGAGGCGTGATCTCATGAACGAGTTGGGGTTGATGGTGACTCGGATAGTTAAGAAGGTATTGAAGGAGGTTAAGGGAATTAGTGAAGCACTTGAGTTGGAGTCGTGGATCGTAAGAAGAAAGGAGATCATGGTTCTTTTAGATCGCGGTCTCGTTTAAATAAGCGTGTCAAAACGCGTCCAAATTTTTCAACTTCGATTATTGCGAAGGCGTCATCCGGGTGACTTTGGAGGAGGTCGGGAGCATGTTTGAGATCTTGGTCTAAGGAGCATAAGGCTGGGATTGCTCCATCACTATCAAGTCGGTATGTTTTGGTTGGACGTGATGTTTGAATGTAGAAAATTTTATGAATGAGTGATAAATACTGTTTATACGGGATTAAATATTTGATGATATGAAGAGTTTCCAAGGTTAGAGATAGAAAGTGAATTAGTGTTATTAAGATCGAGTCTTGTGTAGCTTAATGATGTGATTTGAGCGTCGTTTAGTAGTTACTTGGAAATTTCAAGGACGAAATTTCTTTAAGGAGGTAGAATTGTAAAATCCCAAAATTGGGCCTAGTAGGATTGGGCCCAATGGGCCTTGGGCGTAGGAATGTTTAAAATTTTGAGAATAAGAGAATGACATTATTACAAATTGTACTTGTTAGTTAAGCGAATTTAGAGTTTACGGGGTTTCTATGAAATCTCGGGTTTAATTGGGCCTTAGGAAATATTTGGTTTTTTAGCACTTTAAGGAGAGATGGTAAGTAGCTTCAATGCTTATTGAAATAAATGAATAAATGGTTAGCACAAGTGAGCAATTAGGAAATAGGTTATGGCATTAAGTGAAGTACCTTGAGGGAAGATGTTCAAATCCCTTTGTGTGTAATGTTTGGCTAATATTTTTGCACTCTTTCCTTATGTGTCGGCCAATGACTATTTATGGCAAGGGTGGACTTCATTATTTTTGGTAAGGTGGCTATAAGAACAAGCAAAGGTTGAAGTTGGGGAAAGGAATCAAGAGAAATAGGTAAGTAAGGAGGACAAGAGGCTTATTTTATGGATGGTGTTTTGGAAAGCTTGGTGGCGAAACTCTTATCCTATGGGGGGATGCATGCGGACGGTTTTGAGGTAGATAGGTGGCTAAAAACTTTACATTGGCATTTGGTAAGGTCTTGGTTTTGTTTTGGCAAAATTTCCCTTTGACAACTTTGTGTCATCTCTCCCATTTTGCAACTCTCCTTGCCGAAACGTATTAGCACAATAGTGCATTTTCTCTTCTCTTGAATTGGTCACATATTCATCTTTTGTCTAATCTCCTTGATAGCCAGAATATCATTGTTCATTCTCCTCTATAACCAAAACCTTTCCATCGTTCTTTCTTTTTCATTTCTTAAGCAATCGGTAAGTATTCTTTTCAATGTTTTATTTTCTCCTCTTATGACCGAATCCATACTTTGGTTTTTGGATGGTTATTTTGACCTAGACCATCACTCTACTTTCTCTCATACGAGATCGTTTTCTTCTTCGTATTGATATAGAGGGAGGCTGAATACCACAACATCGCCTAATCATCTCTAGTCATAGGACGATCGTGAGAAACAGGATTATAATAGATTAAGGTAAGTAAGATCTTTCATGGTCCATTTGATATCTCCATTTGGTTTTTGAGTTAATCAGATTGAAGGTTGGCTAATTGATATTGTTGGTAGGATCGATTTTTGGTGCATCGAGGGAGATCACAGTCGTGGTGTTGAAATCGGTAGAAAGCACAACTCGTAATCAAGGTGTGTAATCCCGTACCTTTCCAAATATATGTTTGAAATGGTGAGTAAATCTCACATCTCTCTGAAAGTTTACATGAAATATTCTGTGATTCAGTAGAAATATCGAAGAAAATCAATAATTGGCATCCGTGATCACTCGGACGTGCGTATGCTCGTAGTGGTAATCATGTTTTGTAATAAAGCAGTTTGATCGAAGCGATGATGTGCAATTGAAAATCACGAAACATTGGATAAAAAGAATTACAAAGTGAGTAAGATATCGGATCAAAGCTTCTTGTGTCTACTTTAATATGGGAGAAGCAGAGAAGGAAAAGGAATATTATATTACGAGATATGTTAATTTTAGTGAGGCGGTTACGAATGACTTGAGGGTATTCTATTCTATCTTGGAAAAATCGTATAAAATTGTAAAAAGTGAATTATGGGACATAATTTATATGTATGGATTCCGTAGTGTGCCTATTATTAATAGAGACAAGTGGGAGTAGTATATGAAAACTGTACAGTGAGATATTTGGATTTTGGTTAAGAGAGGTCGAAATCATTGATAGTGAAACAAGGAAACTTTAAGGAATATTCTATACTAAATGGTTAAGGTATGAAACATCCCGAACCCGGCCCACGAGAATGGTCTGGATCTGGTATGTTCCTCGAAGTAACCCGGTTCAAATTCATTCGATTGTTTTGAAAACTATGAGTTTTGGAAGATAGTTTGTTGTGGGTTGGGCTTGAGTTGAAAACAAATTTATTTTTATAACAAAAACCCATTTGTTTCAAGTGACAAATTATTTAAACTTATTTCATATTAAGTGGGCTTACTCTTTATAAAGCCCTAAATCCATAACATAGTAATTATAGTAGAAATAAAAATGTCACGGACCTTATTACATAAATTGAAACCCAAAATAATAAATTATACAGTACTTTAAAATAAAATAAATATTCAAATTAAACTGAACTTCAAATCGATCATGGCCACCACAAGTTCGGTAGTCTCGGTCCATTCTTTGCTCATCACAGAAACATATTCCCAGCAGGGGTGAGTCGATAGACTCGATGTGTAACCAACACTAAACATAATAGAAATAGGCACACCATAAAAATCATATGCATATAAAAATTCAAGTGTAATGATGCAAACCAGACCCAAACCTATATGCCATCCGCTACACTCCACCCGTACCAACTTTGATAATGCATGGGGACTACTAAGTCAACCCTCTTTGCTACACTCCATCGGCAAGGCGATCAATGCGGTCGGCGTGCTCATCGCCACTAATAATATTGTGGCATAGCCACCATCTGTAATGTAAAGAAGTTACCACTTAGTGAGACCGAAGTCGTCACATTCACTTAGTGAGACCGAAGTCATCACATTCACTTAGTGAGACCGAAGTCACACTTTCACTTATAACGTTGGTGAGACCGTAGTCAACACCTTCTTCCCCTTTCACATAAATCCCGAATGCCCCAAATTATAAATATCATGCATAACATTTTTTTTATTTCACTTTCACATCACTTTTCACTTGTATAACATTTATTCCGAAATCCTAGTAGAAGTAGGAAAAATGTACCTGAATACTTTGTACCATAATATGGCACTTTAGCCACTTTCTTTCACTTTCACATTAACATATATAACATATTTAAACCATAAAACTATTAAGAATAGTGTGGAATACACACCTGATTTGTTTAGCGATTCCTTGAGATTTCGAAAGCAAGATCTAATGTTTAGATCCTAATTCCTACATTTGGTTTATCAAATATATCTTAGCATAAATTCTATTTTGGGCTATAATATCCAAATCCTAGTAGGATTTGTAAAGAGGCTTACCTTTGATGCCGATTTGATGTTTATTCAAATCCGGAATCTTTGTTTTCCTTCACTTGATATTGACCAACCTTGAAACTTCAACATAAATTAGTTTTACGTGGTCGTGGGCCTGGAAGCGTGGCGTGGTAGAGGCGAGGTGCTACGGTGAAGCACCAAATCATATGCAAGTGGGCGACTGCGTCAATTGAAAGTGAGACGGGATCACGCGATCACATGGAAGAAGATCATGCATTGACTCAAGCAATGCTACGAGTCTTGGAAAGGGTTTGGAACTAGAATTGGGCCAACAACTCGTGGGTCAATTTCGAGCGACTTAAGGCAAATAATGCGAAGTTTTGGAGGTGTCTCGGTGTAGCTCGAATGTGGCTGAATCTTGGCTCGAAGCGTGGAGCGGATTATGGATGATATGGAATGTCTTGTCGAGCAAAAATTGAGAGGAGTGTATCCTTGTTAAGAGATGAGGCGTATCGGTGGTGGCTCACGTTCGAGAAGATCTGAAGCCTTGCGATTAGCGGGAATTCTTTAAAGTCGCCTTCCAAGGAAAATATGTTGGAGCGAGTTATGTAGACGCTCAAAGGAAGGAATTTGAATCTTGTCCAAGGAAGTAAGGCAGTGGCGAATATGAAGCGAGTTTATCGTCGAGCCGCTATGCGGACAATTGTAGCAACGGATCATGAAGCGTTGTATGCGTTTGAAGATGGACTTAATGATGGTGAGGGTTCGATTGCTCGCAACAAGTTAGAAATTTTTCCACTACGGTGGAGAAGGCCAAAATAGCGAAGAGGCTAAGAACTTCGAATGGCGAGCAAGAAAGATTTGAAATAAGAGAGAACCTGCATCGGATCTTCAAAGAGATTTCAAAAGAAACCGGAATGATGAATCGGTTTAAGCGGAACCGGTAGCAAATAATCGAAGTCGAGATTGCGAGTGTGGGAAAAGACATTTTGGGAATGTTGGAGAAAAGCGGTAGCATGCTACAAATGCGGTTCAATGGAACATCGATACAAAAGTTATCCTCGACGAATGGATACGACTCAAGAAGTCCGTAATAATGATGCACAGTAGGCAGAGTAATCGGACCACGAGAGGGCGTGGACCAGGTTGTGGTGGTAATGGGGCTGGTGGGTCAAGGTGCACGGTCGAGGCAATGGTAATAGAGGAAATCTGATGCAAAGCGGCTGGTCGGTCTATGCGAGTTAGGCGCATGAGGGCAGCAATGCACCGATGTGATAACAGATCGTTCTTCATTTTGATGTACGTTATTGCCTTAATAGATATTGGCTCTACTCATTCATATGTATCTAGTGTCATATCTGGAAACCGAATTTAGAATCGAAATTACCGATAGTGAGATGTGATGTCAGTCCTTTAGAGACGTCGGTTCTGCTTTTAATAATTACGAGATCTAATCTAGGTAATCACATAACTTTGGTAGAATACCTTTAGGGGCTTACCTTATGGATTTTTTTCAATCCGAAACTTCACCTCCCTTTGGCATTGAGTTTTTGCTCAGGATGACTCCGGTGTCCATTGCTCCCTATAGAATGGCACGAAGGAGTTGGTGAGCTCAAAGCTCAAATTCAAGAATTCTTGGATCGGGATTCATTCGACCAAGTGTGTCTCCGTGGGGAGCACCGTTTTGTTCGTCAGAAGAAGGATGGATCGATGCGTATGTGCATTGACTACGACAGTTGAATAAATTGACGATCAAGAATCGGTATCCTCTGCCAAGAATTGATGACCTATTTGATCAATTAAAAGGAGCTTGATTTTCTCCAAAATTGATTTAAGGTCGGGTTATCACCACTTAAGGTGAAAAAGCGGACATTTATAAAGGCGGCATTTGGACACGTTACGGACACTATGAGTTTGTAGTGATGCGTTTGGATTAACCAATGCACCATTGCATTTATGGACATGATGAACCAAGTCTTTCAACCATATTTAGACCGGTTTGTAGTAGTGTTCATAGATGACATATTGGTTTATTCGAGAAATGAGGAGGAACATGACCAGCATTTGCGGATAGTATTACAACTACTTGTGATAAGCAATTGTATGCCAAATTTGGTAAATCGAATTTTGGCTAAAGGAGGTGACTTTCCTCGGTCATGTAGTATCGTAGAAGGAATAAGGGTGGATCCTCGGAAAATTGAGGCTATTACGGATTGGAAACCACCAACATCGATGGTGAGATTTGGCCTTGGCGGAATGTATAGGCGTTTTGTAGAGGGTTTTCGTTGATAGCCACCTAACTAAAGCATTGCGAAAGGAGCTCAGTATCTGGCGAAAAGCGACAAGAGAGTTTCGAGAAATTGAAGAAGGTCTGACGAAGCTCGTTTTAATTCAACGAGGCTAGAAAAGAATTCATTGTATATTGTGAGCGTCTCACAGTGCAGGTTGTGTATTGATGCAAAATGGAAAGGTGGTGGCCTATGCTTTTCCTTGAAATCGACAACTTCCTAGATCTCCTAATAGATTAGTTTTTGATCAATTTGATCTAATTGATGAGATTTGGCCTTGGCGGAATGTATAGACTCACTTACCTCAAATCCGAAGTTGATCTTTATTTCAAATTCTTCAAATCACTTGTTAGATTTGATCTATTATTTAATCATGGAGGGATCTTTTGCCGATTGTATAATGATGTACTTACCTTGTTTTTGAATCCAGGAAGATCCCTTATGCTATGCATCCGGAGGAAATAAGATGTATCGAGATCTCCGTGAACGATTATTGGTGGCGGTTGAGCGTGAGATTACTGAGTTTGTGGGAAAATGTTTGACTTGTCGACAAGTGAAGGGAACATCAATTACCGTGCGGATTGTTACAACCGATAAAGATTCCTCTTTGAAATGGGAGCGGATAACTATGGATTTTGTTAGTGGGTTACCTTTAACACCTACTAAGAAAAATTCCGTTTGGGTAATTATTGATCGGTTGACGAAGATGCTCATTTCTTGCCGGTTAATCGGATTATTCATTGCGAAATTGGCAAACTATGCGTATCCAAATTGTGAGGTTGCATGGGGTACCTATATCTATTATATCGGATAGGGACCCTAGGTTTACATCACGATTCGAAAGCTCGCATGAAGCCTTGAGGACAAAGTTGAATTTCATGCGGCTTTTCATCCTCACTCGATGGTCATCGGAGAGTAATTGAATATTGGAAGATATGTTAAGAGGATGTGTAATCGACTTGGGGTAGTTGGGAGGATTATCTACCATGCGAATTCAGCATATAACAACACTATCGGCTATGGCACTATTATGGATCTCAAGGTTTTGGCTTTTGTGGATGAATGGTAGAGGAAAAGAAAAGAAAGGAAAAGAGATGGAGAGAGGAAAAGAAAAGAAAGGAAAAGAGATGGAGTCGATGCGCGATCAGCGAAGGACATCGAGTATAATGTGGGGATCGGTTTTCTTGAAGGTATCTCCTTGGAAAAAGATCTTGATTGGAAGGAAGGGCAAGCTAAGTCCTAGATATATTGGACCTTATCGTGTCTTTGAAGTGTGTTGGTCTAGTGGCATATCGAGTTGAGTTACCTCCGGAGTTAGATCAAATTCATAATGTCTTTCATGTTTCCATGTTGAGGCGTTATAGATCGGATCCTTTGCACATTATCCGTAGAAGAATTGGCGAATTGATTTGTCTTTTGAAGAAGAACCGGTGGAAATCCTAGACCGAGATGTCAAGGTACTAAGAAAAAAACCGTGCGTTGGTCAAAGTTCTATGGCGTAACCACGGAGTGGAAGAAGCTATGGGAGCAGAGGATGCAATTCGCAACAATACCTCACCTTTTTCAACCGGTAAATTTCGAGGGACGAAATTTTCTTTAAGGAGGGTAGAGTTGTAACACCCAAAAATCGAGTATTTAAATTGCATAAATTGGTGTTTAGAGTTTTTGACAAGGAATTTCTTTTAAAGAGAAGAGGAAAGATTGTTGCTACTTTCACTAGGAGGTTTCAAGAGGTTTGCAAGATGTTGAAGAGAAGAGAATGGCCCTTTCTTTCTTTCATTTCTTTGTGCGAATTTTAATTCCTCTCCTTTCAACTTTCATCTTGGCGAATTTTGCAATTGGTAAAGCCAAAATCTTTTGACCATTTGGTCACTTTTATTCATCTTGTGAATTTTCTTTTGTATTCTCCTTGTGCAAAAATCAACCATACCAAAACCAGTCCCTTTCTTTTCTTTTTGCCATGGCGAATGCACTAACTCCTAAAAGTCTATTTTTTTCTTCTTCTTTTCTCTTTGAAATCAAACTACCTCATCACCATCTCTTTCTCATATTCTAATTATTTCAATCAAAGTTTCTCCATCAAACACTCTTTTGGCCGAATGCTAGAGTGCCATAACCAAATTATTTTCTCTTTTCTTTGGTTGCATAGTAATTCTCCAACTCTCACAAACACCTTTCTCAATCCTTTCATTTCGATCGTGGATTATAGGTAAGGGCTTTTTTTTTTTTTCGTTTTCATTTTATTTAGTGATATTATGGCGAATAGTAATGGTGATTTGAAGGACTTTTGAATCGATATAACGTTCATTCTAATAACGTTCTTTGGTTATTATTTAGTGCAATAACGAGATCGAACTCAAGTGACAGGAATCGTGGAAACGTTGGAAGCGTTTCATTGTGGTAAGGAAATCCCTCTTTAAAATCTCTAGTATTATTTGATATTATTTTAGATCTAACTAAAATTCCTTTGGATCTTGAAGACTTTCAAAATAGGGAAGAAAAGGCGTGGTTAGTCACGTTAAGAGGGGATCCGTAAATCCCCATTCAAACAAAAGCGGTTTGGCGGTCAGGATTTTCCACGGTTTGGCCATCTTCAAGGAAGTCCATTATTCAAGTAGTACGAACTTCCGTAATTATACGTTGGTGGATTCTCGGCTAAGAATCAATAAACAAGGAAAAGCGAAAAATCAAGTCGGTCGAATCTATTAGCCTTGGAGTCCCTAATTCAACCAATTCTTCACTAGTGATAAGTTTTAGCTTTATCAACTATGAAATTCCATCAAATCTCCTAATTAGCCAAGAGTTTTTATTGAATAAAAACTCCTCTTCCTTGTGCTCCAACTCTCCACTCATGGAGGCAAAATTTTATTTCTTTTAGTTGTTTTCTAGATGACTCAAACTCAGTGCCCAAAACCTCTTACATTTGGGCCATTTCTAGGCTTTAGGTGGCATCTTTCAGCCACATTTCCAAGTCCGTTATTGGGTCAAATTTTATGTTCTTTATATTTTTGGGGTCACTTGGCCCTAAGCTCCCTTTGGGCTCTTAAATTCGACATTCGGGTCATTTTTAAGTTTCCTAAAATTTTCATGGCTACTCAGATTTTCCAAGTTTCCAAATGTTTAGTTTCCTATTTTGGCTTGGTTTCCAAAATGTTTAGTTTCCTATTTTGGTTTGCTTTCCAAAATGTTTAGTTTCCTATTTTGGTTTGGTTTTCCAAATGTTCACTTTCCTAATTCCATTAGGTTTCCAAAAATGTCTAAGTTTCCAAAATGTCCATTTCCATTTCCATTTCCATTTCCATTTCCATTTCCATTTTCATGCATTTCTAGGTTTCAAAAGTATCAAAAATTTATTCATAGTACTTGAAACTTGTCATTTCATACAATTAAACTGAAATGCATAGGCCCTATTCAGATGTTACAGCTTCAATTTCTTTAAACAAAATTTCTTCCTCTAAATTTTCTAACCAAACAATTGAGGGTATTGTTGTCTCATTGCCTCTTCCGTTTCACCAAGCTTCCTCCCATCCATGATTTTGCCACAATACTTTAACTAGAGGAACCGACTTCCTCCATAGTACTTTCACGCCACGTTCTAATCAATCGGCTCTTCCTCGTAGTTAAGTCTAGCCTTAGCTCCACTTCTTCTACTGGTACTATGTGAGAGGGATCTCGATTCAGTGAATTGATTTAGCATGGACACATGGAATACGTCATGCATTTGTTGCAACTCGTGGCAACTCTAGTGGTATGCCACCGTCCCACTCGCTTTAGTACCGAGATAGGCTGATGAATCTTGGGCTTAATTTCCCTTCCGACCAAACCTCATCACTTTCTTCCATGGTGAGACTTTTAGAAACACTCGTCTCCTACTTCAAATTCTATTTCCTTCCGCTTGAGGCCTGCATAAGACTTCTGCTCATCTCGAGGCTTCTTTAACCGTGTTTGAATTATTTCAACCTTCTCTTCTGCTTCACCACTATTCCGGTCCCAAAACTCGATGTTCTCCTAACTCAGTCCAACAAGTAGGAGTACGACACTTTCGTCCGCATAATGCTTCATATGGTGCCATTCAATGCTAGCCTCGATAAGCGTTGTTGTAGGCGAACTCGCTAAAGGCAAGTAGTCCTCCCAACTTCCTCGAAAATCCATCACACATCCTCTCAAGATATCCTCCAACACTTGTATTACCTGCCTGATCGCCCGTCTGATTGTGGATGAAAGGTCGAGTGAAATCCAACTTGGTGCCTAAAGCTTGATGAAGTGCCTTCCAAAATCGAGACGAAACCTTGGGTCTCTATCGAGATGATCGACATTGGTACTCCATGTAACCTCATAATTTCCGCCACATATAACTTGGCTAGCTTTTGAAGAGGATAGTCTATTCTTCTTGGATAAAATGTCGGACTTAGTCAAACGGTCTACTATAACCCATACCGAGTCATTCTTAGTAGGTGTAAGGGAAGCCCACTAACGAAGTCCATGGTAATTCTTTCCCACTTCCATCGAGGAATCGATTGGTCAAGCAACTCGATGGAACTTGGTGTTCACCTTAACTTGTCGACACGTCTCGACATCTTCCCACAAATTCAGAATCTCTCGCTTAAGATCCGACCACCAAAATTGTTCTCTTAAGTCTCTCAGACAAATTAATGCCTCCGGATGCATGCATAGCATATGGCTACTATGCGCTTCTCAAGGATCTTCTCGTCTTAACTCCTTGTCTTCGCATATGATTTCTCTGTGGGCATAATACTCCTTCATCATTAATCTCATAGTCCTCCAACTTTCCGCTCGCGGCTTTTGTAGCTTAACATTTAAATCTTCATCAACCAACTGGCCCCTCTTTACTTCCTTTAACCATGTTGGCTTGACTTGTAACTCTACCAACAAACTTCCATCCTCATATAAGCTTAAATGGGCGAACATTGCTCTTAGGTCCGCACAACCTTCCTACTTAAAGCATCACTACTACATTTACCTTGCCGGATGATATTCTATCGAACAATCGTAGTCTTTCAAGAATTCCACCCACCTTCGCTGCCTCAAGTTTAACTCCTTTGAGTCAACAGACATTGAGACTTTTGTGATCCGTGTAGATCACCGACCTTTCTCCATACAAATAATGCCTCACACCTTGAGAGCGAAACCATCACCGCCAATTCCAAGTCATGGGTTGGGTAGTTCACTTATGCGGCCTTAACTATCGGGACGCATGTTTACTACCTTGCCATCTTGCATAAGAACACATCCTAACCCCGTATGTGACGTGATCACAAGATACCACAAAATCCTTTCCGCCTCAAAGTTGAATCAACACCGAGTTTTAATACCTTTTAAGTTTTTCAAAACTCTTTGTTGCTTATCTGTCCACACAAAGGGTACTTCCTTCCTCAACAATTTTGTTAATGGCGCCGCTATCGCCGAGAATCCTTCCAATGAACTCTTCGTAATAGCCTCGCAACCCTAAGAAACTACGAATCGCCACCGACTTAGGTGGTTTCCAATCCAACACCGCTTTGATTTTCTTAGATCCACCCTTATTCCCCGGCAAACACCACGTGTCCTAAGAAAGCAATTTCTAAGCCAAAATTCACACTTGCTTGAATTTGGCATAAAGCTTCTTCTCCCTAATACTTGTAACACAATTCGGAGATGCTCATCATGCTCCTCTTCGGACTTAGAATATACCAAGATATCATCGATGAATACCACAACAAACCCGCTCTAAGTAAGGTTGGAACACTCGATTCATCATATCCATGAACGCGCCGGAGCATTTGTCAACCCAAAGCGGCATTACTACAAACTCAAAGTGACCATATCTTATCCTAAAAGCTGGCCTTATGGATATCACCTCCTTCACCTTCAACTCGATGGTATCCCAACCAGAATCGATCTTTGAAAACATCATGTTCTTTTCAAACCGATCAATGTCATCGATCCTTGGCAAGGGATACTTGTTCTGATGGTCACTTATTCAATTGACGATAGTCTATGCACATACGTATAGTTCCGGCCTTATTCTTCACAACAGACCGTGTCCCACTTGAGACACAATGGGCCGAATAAACCCACGATCCAATTCCTTGATTTGAGCCTTAAGCTCCACTAATTCCTTTGGCGCCATTCGGTAGATGGAGCAATTGACAAAGGTAGTGCTCTAGTAGTAAGTCTATTCCAAATTCAACTTCTATCCGGGGTATTCTCGTAACCCTCCGAAACACATCCTCGAAGTTCCTTAATGCTCGATTCCTTTGACACCTTCTCATTTCCATCCAACGACTTACAAAGGCTAAGAACGCCTGCACCTTTAATGCACCATCTTTTCCGCCTTAAGCAATCAAACTACATTAATCAAATAGTTCCTTCTCTCTCCTATCATAATGACCACCTCATCCTCGTGGGTCCTTAGTTCCATTCTGCTTAGCCAACAATCCAACACAAATTTGTTCTACTAACCAATCCACACCAAGTATAAGGTCAAATTCTCAGGGCAATTCCATTAGGTCACCGAAAGCTCACTCCTCAATTTCTAGGGGTATATCCTAAAGATCTTATTTACCACTATAGTTTGCCTAATGGGCTTACTACCGCCATCTCTTTATTAGAAAGTTCAGAGTCTAGGCCTAGTGTCTCAACTACACTCAAGCAACATAAGAATGGGTCAAGCCCACATCAATTAAAGCATATTAGGTTTACTATAATGAGGAACGCATTCTAGGTTATGACGCCCTCGGCCTATTTTCATCCTCCCTAATGCAACCAACCGCATAAACCAAACCAAATTGCCTTGCCTCAAAGATTGGTGGCACCTCCGCCACGTCCCTTCTCACAAGACTATTACGTATTCGTTATTCAACCTCGACCTCGCTGGTATTACTGTCATTCCCTACTAAATTTGATTAACATTCGAGTTGTCATCGTCATCATCCGATATCTTTTGACATTCCTTGAGTATATGGTCCTTAGACCTACATTTAAGATATACATGCTCGTATTCTTTTTCCAACACTCACCGAGTGCTTCCTTCCACAATACTCACAAGGACGACATCGCCTCTCTGTATCAACTTGCTCGACCCTTCGACCCTCGCCTGGGCCTTTTCTCGCACATTCTCAATGATCCATAACCTCTCTTGGTTCTATTCTCGCCGAGTTTCGCTTAGTCGAGTCCTTGATTCCTTCACTACCTTAGCCTTTTCAACCAACGTGGAGAACTCCTCTCCGATGTGGAGCTATCAATAACCTTAGGTCATCCCTTAATCCACCTCAAAATGCAAACAATGCTCATGTTCCGCGAGGACTTCCCCGAGTATATCGGCTTAACCTCGTAAATTCAAATTTCATATGTCACCACCGATTTGTTCCCCTAACTAGTCCTAGAAAAGCTTTTCCGCTTCATCAATATACCGAGTGCCGAGATATTTCTTTCCGATATGCCTCCTTAGCATACTCCCATGTCGATCCTCTCGCCGTGGCACCATCACGGACAGCTTAGCCACCATATGGTATGCTTCATCACGTAACAGGCTACCGCCCCTTTTAACTTCTCCTGTGGGTCAGCCGAGTTCATCCATAATACGCTGGCTTGCTTCCAACCAATACTGATTAAGACTGGGTGCCACACCCACACTCCCACTTAAACACCTCGGCCTCATGGGTCTTCTGAGTCGCCTACATAAATTTTTGAGCTCCCTAATTTCCACCCGCTCAAACCACCATTTCAATAATGTTAACATGGCTCATGACACGTACCTTCATCCTCTCTCCCATTTGGCATTGAGTTTTGCACAGGACGACTCGGTGTCCATTGCTCCCTATAGAATGGCACCGAAGGAGTTGGTGAGCTCAAAGCTCAAATTCAAGAATTCTTTGGATCGAGGATTCATTTGACCAAGTGTGTCTCAAGTGGGAGCACCGGTTTTGTTCGTCAAGAAGAAGGATGGTTCGATGCGTATGTGCATTGACTACTGACAGTTGAATAAATTGGCGATCAAGAATCGGTATCCTCGCCAAGAATTGATGACTGTTTGATCAATTAAAAGGAGCTTGATTTCTCCAAAATTGATTTAAGGTCGGGTTATCACCGACTTAAGTGAAGAAGCGGACATTTATAAGGCGGCATTTCGGACCGTTACGGACACTATGAGTTTGTAGTGATGCCGTTTGGATTAACCAATGCACCAATTTGTATTTATGGACATGATGAACCGAGTCTTTCAACCATATTTAGACCAGGTTTGTAGTAGTGTTCATAGATGACATATTGGTTTATTAGAAATGAGGAGGAACATGACCACATTTGCGGATAGTATTACAACTACTTTGTGATAAGCAATTGTATGCCAAATTTGGTAAATCACAATTTTGGCTAAAGGAGGTGACTTTCCTCGGTCATGTAGTATCAGTAGAAGGAATAAGGGTGGATCCTCGAAAATTGAGGCTATTACGGATTGGAAACCACCAACATCGATGGCTGAAATTTGGAGTTTCTTAGGTTTGGTGGATACTATAGGCGTTTTGTAGAGGGTTTTCGTTGATATTTGCACCCCTAACTAAAGCTATTGCGAAAGGGAGCTCCGTATATCTGGGTGGCAAGCAAGAGAGTTTTGAGAAATTGAAGAAGGTCTGACGAAGCTCGGTTTTAATTCAACGGTGGAAAAGAATTCACTTGTATATTGTGGCGCGTCTCACACGAAGTGCAGGTTGTGTATTGATGCAAAATGGAAAAGTGGTGGCCTATGCTTCTTGTCAATTGAGACCACGAAGTAAACTATCCTACTCACGTTTCTTTTCGTTATTATTTAGTGCAATAACGAGATTGGAACTCAAGTGAGCAGGGGAATCGTGGAAGCGTTGGAAGCGTTTCATTGTGGTAAGAAATCCCTCTTTAAAATCTCTAGTATTATTTGATATTATTTTAGATCTAACTAAAATTCCTTTGGATCTTGAAGACTTTCAAAATAGGGAAGAAAAGGCGGTGGTTAGTCACGTTAAGAGGCGGATCCGTAAATCCCCATTCAAGCGAAGAAGCGGTTTGGCGGTCAGGGATTTTCCATCGGGTTGCGGGCCATCTTAGAAGGAAGTCCATTATTCAGTAGTACGAACTTAGAGCCGTTATCGTTGGTGGATTCTCGTGACTAGCGAATCAATAAGCGAGGAAAAGTCGAAAAATCGAAGTGATTCAAAATCAAGAGGTAAGATTTTGGATCTATTATCGATTAAGATTATTTCTGAATTAGTTGTCTAACGGATCAAAATATGTTTTATGTGCTTGGAGCGAGAAGGATTAGTACTCTCGATAGCGAGGTGTGTAACTTCACACTCATTATTTTCTCGGTTGGATGTCAATTTCGGTATGAAGTAAATCGTAAAAGCGATTAGATCGGTAAAAACGTAAATATTGATATTTTGGCGAAAATACGTAAAAGCGTCTAAAACGTAAAAATTATGAAAGCATACCGAGAAATTTTTCGTTATTATGTAAATTGGATGTTTCGATAAATTGGGCCAAAATACTCTAGTTCGATAAATTGGGCCAAAATACTCTAGTTCGTTAAAATTGGGCCAAAATACTCTAGTTCGATAAATTGGGCCAAAATACTCTAGTTAGTTAAAATTGGGCCAAAATACTCTAGTTAGATAAATTGGGCCAAAATACTCTAGTTAGTTAAAATTGAGCCAAAACACTCTAGTTCGGTAAATGGGCCAAAGCCCACTAAAGCGCTAAATAGACAAATTGCTATATTATAATTATGGGCCAAATGAAATGTTATTGATAAACCCACCATGTTATGCATTATTAAGAAATTTTATATTTTATAGTACATGTATAATTGCATGGGTGGGATATATGAAGAAGAAGAATGGCCGGTTGCCAAATATCTAGTTTGGTGGCTCGCCACAATAATGGCTTATTGCCTCTAGTTGGTTGGCTCTGCCACAATAATGGCTTATTGCCTCTAGTTAGTTAGCTTTGCCACAATTATAAAAAGGCTTGATGCCTACGATTGGTGTGATGGCGGGGTGGGTTGACTTGATCCCCAGGTGTGATGGTTGAATGCAGGGGTGTTAGCGGATGGATATTAGGTTTGGGATGGGAAATACATTTTACATGCATTATTAATTATTATTTTTTGATATATTGTTGAATTCTATAATTGGGCTCAAGCCCGACATAATATCTTGATGATCTGGCCCAATAATGGTGGTAAGTGAGTTACACACTCCTTTTAATTTTCCATCTCAGGTAATGGAAATTGACATGGACTTGGTGAGGATGACTTTGTGGAGGCCATCTTGAAAAACATGGGTTATTTAAACTCGAACTCTTAATAAGTATTTTTACTATTTTGGATTATTGTAATAAGGGCCTCTATAAATAATTTATGGATTTTATGTGTGTTGGGTTTTAAACTATACTTTGGACTTCTAATTATGGGCTATGATTATCGATGTTTTATTAAAATAAATTTGGGTTTTCAAGTATATGAAATTCTTTTATAAATATTTTGTTATTGTTAACTCTTTAACAAATTTCCTAAAGGTTTTGATAATACAACGATTTTCAACTAATGTTTTTTCTAATATTATCAAATTCAAATACTCTTCTATTTTTTAAAATCTGAAATTTATATTGAAGTTTTCAACTTATTGCAAATTTAAAAATAGCTCGATTCATGTAACAAACCAAATCTAGTCTCAACGCATAGATTGGGTTTGAGGGTGTTACCTACTTTAATGTAATGTTTGGCTAATATTTTGCACTCTTTCCTTATGTGTCACCAATGACTATTTATGGCAAGGTGGACTTCATTATTTTTGGTAAGGTGGCTATAAGAACAAGCAAAGGTTGAAGTTGGGGAAAGGAATCAAGAGAAATAGGTAAGTAAAGAGGACAAGAGGCTTATTTTATGGATGGTGTTTTGGAAAGCTTGGTGGCGAAACTCTTATCCTATGGGGGGATGCATGCGGACGGTTTTGAGGTAGATAGGTGGCTAAAAACTTTACATTGGCATTTGGTAAGGTCTTGGTTTTGTTTTGGCAAAATTTCCCTTTGACAACTTTGTGTCATCTCTCTCATTTTGCAACTCTCCTTGCGAAACATATTAGCACAATAGTGCATTTCTCTTCTCTTGAATTGGTCACATATTCATCTTTTGTCTAATCTCCTTGATAGCCAAATATCATTGTTCATTCTCCTCTATAACCAAAACCTTTCCATCGTTCTCCATAACATAGTAATTATAGTAGAAATAAAAATGTCACTACGCCTTATTACATAAATTGAAACCCAAAATAATAAATTGTACAGACTTTAAAATAAAATAAATATTCAAATTAAACTGAACTTCAAGTCGATCATGGCCACCACAAGTTCTCGTCCCACAACGGGTGAGTCGATGGACTCAATGTGTAACCAACACTAAACATAATAGAAATAGGCACACCATAAAAATCATATGCATATAAAAATTCAAGTGTAATGATGCAAACCCAACCCAAACCTATATGCCATCCGCTACACTCCAATGGGGACTACTAAGTCAACCTCCTTCCGCTACACTCCATCAATGTTTTAGCCACCATTTTCTAAAGTTACCACTTAGTGAGACCGAATCGTCACATTCACTTAGTGAGACCAAGTCATCACATTCACTTATGGTTATTTTGACCTTGGTGAGACCAGTCAACACCTACTTTCTCTCACATAAATCGAATGCCCCAAATTATAAATATCGCATTTTTTTTTATTTCACTTTCACATCATTTTCACTTGTATATTTATTCCAAAATCCTAGTAGAAGTAGGAAAACGTACTGAATACTTTGTACCATAATATGGCACTTTAGCCACTTTCACTTTCTTAACATAGTAACATATTTAAACCATAAAACTATTAAGAATAGTGTGGAATACACACCGATTATAATAGATTAAGCAAGATCTAATGTAAGATCTTTCATGGTCCATTCGATATCTCCATTTGGTTTTGAGTTAATCAGATTGAAGGTTGGCTAATTGATATTGTTGGTAGGATCGATATTTGGTGCATCGAGGAGATCAACAAAAATTAGTTTTGTTTTAAATTACGGATCTAAAGCACATACTTTGTAATCAAGGTGTGTAATCCGTAAACTTTCCAAATTTTTGTTTGAAATGGTGAGTAAATCTCACATGTCTCGAATAGTTTACATGAAATCAATTTGATTAATTGAGAGATATGGCCTTGAAGAAAATCAATTAGCTCAAATCCGTGATCATCTTTATTTCAAATTCTCGTCACTTGTAATTTGATGTATTATTTAATAAAAGGATCTTTTGCCGATTGTATAATGATGTACTTATTGAAAATCACGAAACATTGGATAAAAATAATTACAAAGTGAGTAAGATATCAGGATCAAAGGTAGAGGAAAAGACTTTAATATGGGAGAAGGAGAGAGTTTTTGACAAGGAATATTATATTAGAGAGATATGTTAATTTTAGTGAGAGCCTCTTTTGTTTTCTTTCTTTGGCCGAATCTATTAGCCTTGAGTCTTGGAAAAATTCTTCACTTGTGATAAGTTTTAGTTTTATCAACTATGAATTCCATCAAATCTCCTAATTAGCCAAGAGTTTTATTGAATAAAAAGTCCTCTTCCTTGTGAAACTCTTCACTGGGAGGCAAAATTTTATTTCTTTTAGTTGTTTCTAGATGACTCAAACTCGGGCCTAAAACCTCTTGCATTTGGGCCATTTCCTAGGGCTTTAGGTGGCATCTTCAGCCACATTTCCAAGTCCGTTATTGGGTCAAATTTTATGTTCGTATATTTTTGGGGTCACTTGGCCTAAGCTCCCTTTGGGCTCTTAAATTCGACATTAGGGGTCATTTTAAGTTTCCTAAAATTTTAATGACTCAGATTTTCCAAGTTTCCAAAATGTTTACCATTTCCATTTTCATGCATTTCTAGGTTTCCAAAAGTATCAAAATTTATTGATAGTGAAACAAGTCAAACTTTAAGGAATATTCTATACTAAATGGTTAAGGTAAAATTGTAGAAAAATTGTAGTAAGAAGAAATATAAATCTAGTTTCAAGGAAAATTCTGATTTAGATTTGAGATTCTAACATGAGTTATGGTCAATTTAGTCGATTATGACGAGATGGACGATTTGATTTTATGCCCCAAATTAGTAGTTAAGCCTAGGTTGCGAAATTACCATAATACCTTTAGAGGGTAAATTACCAAAATACCCTTGGGTTGTGAGATTACCGAATTACCCTCGATGGGTAAAATTATGAAAATGCCCTTATGGGTCGAATTACAAAATGCCCTTATGGGCCAAATTACGAATTGCCCTCAATGTACTAAATCGATAAAAGTGATATATGGGCCAAATGTGATATTTGCTATATGGGCCAAAATGTGATATGGGCCAGATTCTTTAAATTTTTTTATAATGGGTCGTATGTTTGTAATAGTTATATGAATGGATTATTGTAAATGAATATGCATACATGATTTGCGTGGGTTAGGATATTTGGCGAAGAGAAGTTCGGTAGCTTTGCTACAGAATTCTAGTGGCTTGTCCACAAATTGATATATGGCTTAAAGCCCAGTTTGATATATGGCCTCGTGCCCAGTTTGATATATGGCTTTGTGCCCAGTTTGATATATGGATTAATGCCCAGCTTGATATATGGCCTCGTGCCCAGTTTGATATATGGCCTCGTGCCCAGTTTGGTATATGGTTTCATGCCCAGTTTGATATATGGCTTAATGCCCAGTTTGATATATGGCATCGTGCCCAGTTTGATATATGGCTTCATGCCCAGTTTGATATATGGCTTCGTGCCCAGTTTGATATATGGCTTAATGCCCAGTTTTGGTGTGTTGGCGGGGTGGGTGACTAAAGATGCCCAAAGGTGTGTTGGTTGGTATGGGTGGTGTGTAGCAGATGGAAAACTAGGTTTGGTTGGGAAATTGTATTTCATACACATGTTATATTTGATACATTATTGTTTTTGTAAATGGGCTTAAGCCCAAAATATTGCTATGTGTGTTCCGACCCAGTGGATGATGGTAAGGGGATTTCACACTGAGTTCTTGTAACTCACCCCTTTTCTCTTAACCCTTGTAGGTAATGCTCGGTGACAAGGACTTGGGGCCATGTATGACTCGGTGTATGCCATACTTCAGAAATGGTTTTATTTGGACTTTAGTTTCTTACTTCGTTTACTTTATTACTTTACTGTTTTGGGTTATGTATTGTAATAAGGCCTCTGGATTATTTTATTTTACTTTATGTTTGACGTGTTTATATTTTACTCAAATTATTTTAAATGGGATTTTCTCAAATCATAATAAAGATTTTCCAAAATCAATTAACAAATGAATTTCAAAATAAACTTTTACAAATATTTTAATATGGAAATTTCCATCGAACTATCAACGATATTTCCAAAAGTCACGATTTTATAAAATTATTACTTCAAATTTAATCGATCAATCTTGAAATTAGTAGTATTTTATTAAATATCTCAAGTCAAACTTGATTTTCTTGATTTTAACAAATCAACATCTATTTTTGTACGATTAGAAAAGGATCTAACATTTTTTTTATCTCATTTGACATGTTTTCTTTATACGTTATCGAAAAACTTTTTAGTGTGACACATCGGATTCGGGCCTAACTTCTAGGCTGGGTTTGGGGTGTTACAGCCGTTTTGGGCCCACAAGTTTGGTAGGCCCATTTAGCCACTTTCGGCTTTTTAGCTTTTCGGCGTTGCCGCTATCGTGTGTGTAGTGTTTGTACACACCTGGTAACCACGCGTGCTGCAAACCCCTTAATCACAAACCTGGAATCAACATCACCTAACCATTAATCATGGGTTAATACACACTTTATCAGAAACTGAAACCTCACCGTACCTTTACCGTGTGCCACATGTTCTAGTTGCCCTTCTTTTGGTACTATTTGCGATTATCCTCTAGATCTGTACCCAAATGTGTATCATCAAATACAAGTGACTCATATTCCACATAAGTCACCCATATAAGCCATATTACAATCGGCCATTTACTAAACCACAACCTAGACGAGTGCACTTACCTCTTTGCTAACGATCCTTACCACGCTTACAATCTTTGAACCCTATCCTTGTTATTACAGGTTTAACAATAGGAAAAGTTAGATAGCCCTCCAGATTTTATCGAACATACTAAAGAAAAATTGACTAAGTACTTACCTAAGAAGCAATAGGCCCAAGAAGTTTTCGGCTTTAGAGATTAGTATGGTGACAGGTTCTATTCGGCACCAATAGGGAGAAGAAGAGAAGAAGTGATCGGCTAGAACCAAAGGTGAACATGTAACATCCTTAAACAGGGCCTTTGCATTTTGTGTGATTGCATGTAGATAGTATGGTCGCCATGCTAGTTCAGAGTAATTTAAGGGTCCAAGCATGAGCTAGGGGTAGGCTAGAGCCTTATCAAAAATTTTCTTTTTGAGCACTTAGAAGGGGGAGCTAAATGGGATAGGGGTTAAGGGTGGTTGGTGGTAGGTTTTGACGCAATAGGAACCTTGGTAAAGTGGAAGGAGGGGCACCACTTAAGGCTCAAGAAGTGACGCCTTAGGGAAGTTGATAGGGACTAGGTTCGAGCTGCGGGAATTCCCTTTTGATTGTTCTTTTTGATGCCAAGACCAGGAGGTGTTGCATTTAGTTTGGACTCTGGTGGATGAGTATTGAAGGGGTCAATAGATTTGGATAAGTGGAGGAGAGAAATTTTAGGAGTATGATAAATTCAAATTTGTTTGGATGATTGGATGAGAATGGAGGAAGGAAGATAGAGGGGACGGCACAAGGGGTGGTGTTAGTCGAATTCTTTTGAAGAGTTTGGGGGGAAGGGGACTCTCGATTTTGGCTCTTGGTGAGGGTGCCCAAATTGAGTTGCTAAGGAGTAGTATTTTCGACATTTAGGTGGGTTTCACTTTTCAGCCTATTTTTTTTCTGTCAATCTCTCTTTTGCCAAAAAGCACCTAAGCTCTTCTCCTCTTTTCTCTTCTTTTGACCATAGCTGAAACTAGAAGACCCTTTGGGGGTGCAACTCTTCTTTTCACTTCTCTTTCACTCTTAAAAGCTGAAACCCCTATTGGCATTTCTTTTCTCTTCTTCTTTTTGTGATAGCCGAATCCCTACTACCCATTTTCCCCATCTTTGTCCCAAAGCCAAATCACCACTTCTCCCTCTCTTCCATCTTGTTTATTGTTCTTGAAACACCTTGCTCACTGAGACCCCTTGATTCTCAGTACCTTGATTTACTCTTCTTTCATTCACTAAAAGTCGAAGACCACACTTTCTTTTGCTTTTGGTCAAATCTTTCTTGGAAACCCTGTTGAGTTATTTTTTTCTGTTGGAAGCCGAATCTTCCTCGCTGTGATTGCTTGTGCCGAATCCTGAAGAAAGTCGAAGGTATGTGGATGATGATAATTCATCCGAATGGCCACCCCTTACCCCATTCTTTTTACCGAATCTCATCAGGTACTTATGTAGGTGCGATCAATGTGTTGGCCTAGGTCTGCTAACTTCGGGATCTAATCGATTTAGGTAGAAACCCCCTTCTTAGTGGTTTTATTAATCGATCTATTGGTTATCTATTTTTTTAACCTAGAGGGGTGGAGATCTTAAAAAAACATCTCTCATATTGGGTTTTAACAAAGCTTTTAATGGATGCAAGAAATATACAAGAAGGAGAGGGAAGTCAACCTTCGGGTTCGATCCCTAGGTTCAAGAAGAGAGTTGTGTCTACTGTTCATGATTGGCCACCTGGGTGTGGGCCAACATCTGAGCAGAATAGTAGGCAGATAGCGATAATGCCTATCAACGAGAGTGTCGACGTAGAAAGTATCGTGTTGCGAGTAATCAGGTGTGTAACTTTTACACACTTCATATGTTTAATATGCTATTACTGTGTTTTGTCAAAAGTCGAGATAATGATGGAAATCACTATGTTACCCTTGTGGGTAAAAGCAAGAACTCCGGGTAAGTCCATTTTGGTGGCTAAACGTGATTTATCTATATTAAACCTGCATGTGCCATGTTATATTTTTTTAAGTGTTAAGCATGAACATATTGTATTAAAAAGCATATACATGAAAAATGGGTATGATGAAAGGAGGGGGAAGGTATGATTTATCAGACTGTCACCAGTGGTTAGGTACAACACGTGGGTTGGCCCCACTTATCATTATTCTGTGAGTTGGCCCCACTTATCATTATTCTGTGACTAAGTCTCAGTGGTTTGGAACCACCAGTGGTTAGGTACCACATATGCTTATCTTTGTGACTCGTCCCAGTGGTTTGGTACCATAGTGGGTTGGCCCCACATAATGATACAAAGGATCGTCACTAGTGGTTAGGTACCACAAATGGGTTGGCACTACATTTGATTGTTTGTGACTTCGGTCACCAGTGGTTTGGTACCACCAGTGGCTAGGTGCCACAAGGGGTAAACTTGGGAGACTCGGATGGATACCTAGGTTGGATGGGTTGCATGACATGCATATTTGCATATGAATCTGTGTAAGAGCTTAACATATTTTGGGATGGGGATTTATACATGAGTCTCGATGACTCACCCTTCCGCTACCTTTTGCGATAATTCTAGATCTCTGGATATGGAGCCGGTGTGGACTCGAAGTTTCCATGCTTAATATTTTGTTTTAATTTTAATGTTTATTTCAGATTTATTTATTTTTTACTTTAAGTTTGGATTTCAGCTTTATAATAAGGCCACTTAGATTTTACTTTGGGATTATTTATTCGTTTTAAATTTCTTTAAAATTTTGTTAAACGTTAAGGGCATGCCTAGTAAACTATGAAATGGACGTTTTCAAAACTTGAATAAACTTTTGGGATTTTCTGAAGTTTTACATCGGGTAATTAACAAACAAGGGATAACTACAAGGAAACTCTATTTAGCAAGTCTCAAAATGTTTTAACAGTTCACTCAATCCAAACTCGATTCTTTATACAAAAGTTTTCTTCCCAACTCAAGACAACAAAACTGGTTTCCAAAATGTTTTCTTCCCTGTGACATGCCAGATTCGGTCGTAGCATTTTGAAAGAGTTTGGGGTGTTACAGAACAAGAAATGGAATTTGAGAAGAGAGGGTATGGAGGATTTGACAGAGAAGAATGATGGTAAATCGACAAAGAAGAGAATTCGGCTATAGGTGAGTTCGGCACTAGGAGAAACCGATTGAGGAGGAGAAAGAAAAATAAAAAAATAATGTCAACTCAAAGAACCTTGCAAAACATTCGTCTCTCTCCTCTTATAGCCAGAAGCTGAATATGCCATCCCTCAAAGTCCTATTTGACACCAACTCCTCCTTTTCTTCATCTCCTGATTTTTCTCTGTGATAACACCTTAATCTTATCCAAAATTTCCTCCACATCTATCACACCTACTTACTTCAAACTCTCCACGGCAAGAGTTAAAAACCAACACAACTCTTGCCGTCCACCTATGCAAAATAAAACACTCCAAAAGTACACTCCTAAAGCTCGAACCTTGGACCTTTTCAGCTTACAACCACACCACCTCAGAGCTCCCAAGTGACGCCACTTTCCACTGGACCACAAGCCCATTTGTGTCCTATTTTCTCTTAATCTGCTCAAGAGGCCTCATGCCTAAGACTAGGGTCGACTAAAGCAAGAAAAAATAAAATTTTCCCTATGGTCTCCTCTATCTCTAAGGTTTCAAATAATCCCGACAACACCTTAAAATTAATATTCTAAGTGCTACACGTACATACCAACTTCAATGAACAGAAATTATGGTTTGGGATTTTTAGGGCGTTACAAGTTGATATTTCTCTGTACATGTAATGTAGGAAATATAGCATGTATGATCTTATTTGGCTATGCATTTTAAATGTGCAAATTTCGCTGATTTAATAGAGTAGATAATTGCTATTTAATTATAAAGTAATTTGTAGAAGTTGATATGGCATTGTGCATGAATTGCAATATATGACCATGCTGAAATATGTATTGTCCGGTAATACCTCGTAACCCTAGTTTGACGATAGATACGGGTTAAGGGTGTTATATTTGGTTGGTATCAGAGCTCTAGTTTAGTCGGTTCTAGGATTATCATAGCATTTGTGAGTCTAGCTATACATGCCATATTTAACCTGTGATAGTGTGATATCTCCTGACTCTGATGAAAATTGTTTTAATTAGACAAACATGCTTTCCAACTGAGCTAAATTCTGATAGTATGGAATGCGTACTCAAATGTGTGATTGAAAATATATTGGTTGTAACAGACCAAATTTGATCCTAATCGGAACGGTAGTTTTGGGACCACGAGTTCGAGCCTGAGAAATATTTAAATATTATATTTAGTGTTTATTATATATGAATTTATGTATGTAAAAGTTTCGTAGAAAAATTTTATCGTTTCAGTATTGAATTTGATAAAAAGGACTTAATCGCGTAAAAGGTAAAAGTGGCATACTAAAGTGAAATGTGCTAATTTGAGCATGGCTTTATAATATGAAATATTAAAAGGGTAAATAACCCATTTTATGAGTTAGTGGCTGGTCATGGACAAGTTTGTCCTTAAGATATAATATTTTGTTATATTATTATAAAGGTTAGTTAGGTAATTTAATAATAAACTAATATATGTTAAAGTAAAACAAACAAAAGGCCATTTTTTCTTTCATCTTTTGTTCATGGCCGATTGTAGCTAAGAAAAAGGGTTGAAGAAGCTTTGAAATTTCGGCAACTATTGGGTTCAATTAGGTAAGAATTTTAGCTCGATTTTTGTTGATTTTTACGTTTCTGAGATCGTTGCTTAGAGTACTAGCTGACCCATGTTGAAATTTTTGAATCTAAGCATGTGTGATATTAGGCCATTGATATTTTCTTGTGGTTTTTGATGTTTGATGTTTTTAAATTAAAGATATGCTTAAGATTAATATATTTGGTGTTGGAAATTTTGGTAAATTTGAGTATTTAGGGCTAATTTGTAAAAGTAAAATTTTAGAGGGGCTTATTTGCAAAATAAATGAAAGGAATGGACTTATAATGCCCTTGTGAATATTCGGCCCTTGTATGGTCTAAGCTAATTTTGTGTATTTTGTGTTTTGTACAATTAGGACTAAATAGTAAAAATGTGAAATATTAGGGGCAAAATGGTAAATCGCATGTTTATGTGTTTTGGGACTAAATTGAATTGAGATGTACTTGAATGAACTGAATTTAATGTGTTCTAGATCAAGAACAAAGAAAAATGAGCTTGGATCGGGGAAAAACAAAAGTTGTCGACTAGCGGTTTAACGTTGTCCGTCGAAAGTCGAGGTAAGTCCTTAAGCTAGATTATATTAAAGAATGAATTATGAGTGTGTTAAATGAAAATGTTTGATAAATTTGGGCATTTTTTTATGTGATAGCGAATGTATAGATAGTACATTGAATTGGATATGTTTTGATATTACAATTTGTAAAGGTGTATAATAGATATGAGATGCGGATTATATAATGATGTAATGATATTATTTAGAAAATGTGAAATAGCTTAGTTGAATTTGAAATGTGATAGAGTTATGAAATTTAACTGATTTAATTGGTATTATTGAATTGTGCATTAAAATGTTGAAAATGTTGATACCTCGGGCTATTAAGCCTAGCGTGCCTTGTCTTATGTTACTCATCGAGCTTTGATGCCTAGTAGGCTTGAGCCGTGACATATTCGGTTTGCGTGCCTTAGTCTTGGGTGACATATTGCTTCGTGCCTGACATATTTAGGACTTTGTGCCTCGTGCCTAGCTTTGAGCCATGACATATTTGGGCCGTGCCTAACGAACTTGAGCTGACATATTCGGCCGTGCCTAGTAGGCTTAATTCCGTTGAATTGATATAAATGGGAAATTTAAGAACCAAATAAGGTAAGTTATATTTAATGTTTTGTGTTAAAAGCTCGGGTAAGAGTTGGCATATTATGTTTAGAAGGATTGAAGTGAGTAAAGTTCTTATTGTTTTGAATCAAATTTGATGTGTTGAAATGGTCAATTGCACAAGTACTATATTTTATAATGTTGAACCTATCATTAATGTGAATGTACATAGCTTATATGTGAAGTTGATAAAGTATATGTTCATGATGACATAGTGATAATAATCGATACAAATGTGACCCTAATATTCGGCTAAGTGTATTATATATATATATAGAGAGAGAGAAAATTTTATGTACAATATTATCAGTTTGAAGATTAAAGTGTTTACCTGTATGTTCATTATAAGTATACGTGCTTAAAACTTACTAAGCCAGTGAGCTTACTCTATTTACGTTTGTGTTCTATTTTATAGATCGATAATTCAACTACGGGCTCAGGGGATCATCAAGAAAGTCGATCACACTATCACTCTCTTTGGTATAGTTATGTTTTGTAAACTTTTGAATCAAAGGCATGTATAGGCTTTGTTTTGACAAGTAATGAATGATGTTCGGATTGTAAATATAAATATGGCCTTGCGAATAAGGCTGTTGCTTTTGGTTAAGTTTAGGTTTTACATGTTGATATAGTAGCTTGCATTATAATACCATTAGATATGTGATTTCGGTCATGCTTTAAATCACACACGGAAAATGATCATATGATATATATATATATATATATATATATATGGTGTATTGTTGGGATATGCACTTAGCTAATAAGGATAAATGTTGGTTGCTAGATGATTTAAAGCATGTAATATGTTAGCAAGTTAATATCTTTATATATATATGTGTGTGAAGTCTTGATTTAAGCTTAGAATTGGTAAGTTTTGCATTGTTGAAGCGGTTCAAATTAAGCAATTAGGGTTGAAAGAAAAGATGTGAATATATATATTTTAAAATGGTTTAGTAATGCTTGATTATGTTGTTATTAATTTTTCATGTTCGGATATATCATGAAAGTTTATTTCATATTATGTTATCGTGAAATATTAACGATCAAATTATAGTATACTTACTTGTAATATTCGCCATGGCATTGGCTTAGTTTGGAGTTTATATTTTATTGGATGTTCATTTGCATTCGGACATGAGGTTTGAATGGTTAAATTATTTTTGGTGAACATTTAGTGATAGGGCGCGTGTGATTATATAAATATAGTTATATGATTTGTATTAATAACATTATAGATATATTCCTGAGTTAAGCACATTTGAAAAGGATATGATTAAGTTTATATGAGGGATTAATCTTTTATGGTTAAGGTCATATATGAGCTTGGTTTTGCGTAATTTGATCATGTCATCTATAACGAATTAACCGATAATGTAGATGGATGATAATGGCAATTAGCAAAGCTTTGTCATGTAGGTATATTTGTCTTAAATATTAATACATTTGATTGGTATAAATTGAACAAGGGTGGATGTACATATTCGCTAATGTATTCAAAAATGACCAAATGAATAGTCTTTTACTATTTGATTGAAACTTGTTTTATATGATAGTAATGATATTATTTGAAATAAGCTTGTTAACATTATAATTTTTAAAATGAAAGTACATGTTTAATCGTGATAGCATGGATTAATTATGTATTAATTAATGTAATAGTATTTGTATGAGTGTGTTGACTGGTGGTTTGGCGAGTAATGCCTCGTAACCTTAATTTGGCTACAGATACGAGTTAGGGGTGTTACATTGGTGATGAGTTGACACTCGTAAAGGTATGAATCAAAGTGTATGAAATTTTTGTTATTTATATATGTTATAATTATATGAGCATATAAGTTATGATGCTATCTGAGAATTTTGATTGTGAATTAGTGATTTGAGTTGGTTTATGAACTATGTGTTAAGAACAAAAGTGATTATAAGCAAATGTTTATTAAATGTTTTGTGAATGTGAAATTAGAAATGAACTGGCTATTTGTGATCGTATGCGTTATGTGCATTTATGTGCGAGTTACATTTGAGGCTTTACTACCCTCACCCCCTTATCAGTAAAATGTTATAATGAAATCTGTAAAATTTTGGGTTGAATAAGCTCACGAGTGTGGAGTTACAGAGATCCGTGTTTGAAAGATTACTAATATGGTCAGAAAATAGAATGAATCAGCAAATAAAGACAATACTAAAAGAGATATTGGATAGTTCTGAAGACTATTCAGATTATGCAAAGTAACTATTGTAGAAGAAGTTAACTCTGATTAAATGACCTATTCAGGTATGTTATTTAAAGAAAGTATTAACTAAAAGCTTTTCTAAATTGATTTCTGTTAGTGAAGGGATAATGTGAAAATTTCTAATGACAGAATTAGATAGATGAATAATGATTGAATTGTATTGATGGTTGAATGCAATGGTTATAATCGGGTAGTTACTATAATTCCTTTTGGGCATTCTATGTGTACATTTATCCTCAGAAGTACATGTGACAATTTAATTTCAAGTAGGAAGTCTTGTAGTATGGTAACATTAGCTAAACATATTAATAGACAAAAGCATCGTTGACCTATTTGTGTTATGTTCAACATTGTTATGTCTTTCTCTGATGATTTATTCCATTGTGTGGATGTAAAAGTTGACGGTAAAATCTATATGAAGTTAATATTCTGTTTCTACTTGTTATTGTTCTGTTGAATATACGTGAAGATTATATTGCTTCTGTTACTGGGAATTTCAGTATTTATGAGTGACATTGTTCTTCCTAGACATTTTCTGGGATATCATCGAAATTGATATCATTCCATATTGGTTGTAATTTCCAGATATCCTGTATAGTTCCATATGTTGAAATTTCACTATTTGGTTTCTTATGATTCCATGTGATTATCTGTAAGAGATCTCTATATGACAGAGATGACTATGTTTATTATTATTATAATTTCTAGCTTGAAATGTGAGAGTACAATTGTATCGTCCTCAGAGTTATAGAAGTTGTGTCTCTACAATGGTTGCTACTAAAATCATATTTGATTCTTTTCTATGTTCAATGCTTCCTTAACAGCTGGGAATAATATTTATTATAGGTTTGAGACATCGTTCCTAGTAAGGCCCAATGATTTCTATTTAGTTAAGGTGATTTCAGTATAATTCAAAGTTTCGATGATTAATATATGAGATAGCTTCATTATAAACTCTTTTCTAGTTCTCATGAAGGTTCGACATTGATAAATGTGAAAATGATAGAATATCAAGATAAATCTATATAGTGATATGTCTGGGGTTATCCTTTTAACGAGAAGAAAAGATTTCTTCGAAAAGATCAATTCAGTGGTTTAGAATGATTTGGTTTAGTATGATCTAAATTATTTGATTGAAAATTTAATTGGGTTATATGTGTTTGAATCTATCTACAAACTAGAAATAAAATTTGAACGTACATGTATGAATTGAAGGAGTATGGAAGAAGAATTGTATTCTTGAAGATTTAATATAGAATTATATCTTTTGGAACAATTCTATTTGAGAAATGTTGTGGTAAATTAAAGTTAGCTCGAATGTTGAAGCTTTCTTTTGCACGAAGACATTATCAATTGAAATGTCAGTTCTAGTTCCGTCTAAGTTGAATAACAAGTTTATGATCTTCAGTCATATGTTAATGAATGGTTTGAAGTGTGTTCTAATGAAAAAGTGTACAGAGATATCTTGTGATTTCATATAGTTAAAGATGCATGAAAAGAGTTATGTGATATATATGATGACTATAAGAGTTTAAAATGTTTAATGTCAGAGAAAGATCCAAACTTGGCACAGCAAAGTTAGCTCGAATCGTCGAAAAACTTTTGAGTCTGTAAGTGATTCTTATTCGAGGAAATGATTATAGTTTTGAATGTTTTGAATGGGAAACTTTTATGTGCTTTTTGAGCGATGAATACGTGATTGATCTTATCAGGTAATCAATAGTTGTTAGCTGAATTAGAGGCTAAAAAAATTTTTATTTAGTGAAGTTGTGAAATTCAGAAATGTGTCAGTGAATTATAAGTTAAAAAGGGGTTTAACATAAATTGATTTCTGATTCAAAACTTCAGATGTGGAATTGATGATTATTTGTTGCTTCAAGATAAAGTGTCTATACCGAGAAGCTCTGAGACTGCATAACCATTGTTATAGGTGGCTCACAGTGTCAGTTAGTCTAATCGTACGAGAGTAACATGATGCACGACATTCTGAGATATGATACTGATGAATGAGTGTGAACTGTGATATTCCTAACTTTGTTGATTATAGAAATAAAGTGTTGATGAATTTTGTATCGAGATTATCCTTATTATTAAAAAGGGATAGAGTTATTTGTTCCTGAGATGATAAGTCTACACATGCTATCAATCATCATTGTTTCGGATTGAGATTTGAAACTCATATTGTGATTCTGAGGGAAATTATAGTAATTTGTGAGTATGAGATTGCATTAGAATCAGGAAACTCAATCCAAACTCTCGAAATATTTATTTGCCACTATGTTTTTGAGTTTCAAAGCAACTAAGAAAGAATGTTGCTATTATAAGCAGTTACCGAACTCTGTTATTTCAGGATCGGGCTTTGTGATAAAATGATCCACATGATTAATATTGTCAAAGAAATTGAGCAAAAAATGAAAATAATTTAATACAGTCATAAGCAGTCTTAGCTAGAGATGATGTACAGCGAAAGTTAGATCAGAATTTCAGTTGTGAGATTAAAGAGATTTGAAATCCAAATCTATGTGTGAATTTGAAATGTATTGTGTGGAAGCAAATCCTTAATCTACTTTCTCTAAGATTTTCAAGGACAAAAATCCCTGAGAAGGGGGAGTTGTAACAGTTCGATTTAGAACTTAGTCAGCACAGTGGTTTTGGGACCACAAATCTGAGTCAGAAAAATATTTTAATTTTATTTTCCGTGCTTATAATATGTGAATTAATATGTGTGAAATTTTCGTGATTAAATTTTATTGTTTGTGTCAATTTGTGAAAAAGGGCTAAATCGCAGAAAATGAAAAAGTAGCTTTCTATTTGTTAAAGTGCTTACTTGCTATGGTTTATTAAATGTGAAGTCCATATGTGGCAAATAGCCCATTTATGAGTTAGTGGATGATAGTGGAGTGGCATTTGGTGTAATTTTTAATGTTATTAAAGGTTAAATAAGTAAAAAAGGCATTATCTGTTAAATTAAATATCATCTTCTTCCACTATCTATCTTCATTGAAATTTCAATCTAAAATCAGCCATGGGAGAGCTTGTTATTTGGCCAAACTCTGAAGACAAATTGGTGTGTGGTTTTTGCTTGGTTTTTAATAATTTCTACGTTTTTGAGATCGTTGCTTCGTAATCTAGCTAACACGTACCTCCGTTTTTAAAACTGTTAAAGAAATTGTGAATTGTCATTGTTGAATACTTGAGCTCTTTGATAGTTTTTGATGAAATATGAATATTTGATGTTAGATTTTCATCTTTTTATAAAGTGATTTTTGATAAAAATGTCAATTTTGGACTAAATTATGAAATTTGAAAATATTGTGGTAGAAATGTGAAATAAATGAAAAATATGGGCTGTTATAGAAATAAGAGAATTCGGCTAGCATGGTAATTTAAGTAATTTTTTGAATTTTGTGTATTTGTGTAATAAGGACTAAAGTGCAAAATTATGAAATGTTAGGGGCTAAAATGCAAATTACCCATTTATATGTTCTTGATGAAAATTGAATGAAATGTTGAATAAGTAAGTTAATTGTGATATTAATTAGATTGGAAAAAGTGGAATCCGGATCTATATCGAGGGAAAGGCAAAGTATCGGATTAGTCGACTTAATTTGTCGTTACTGCGAATGAGGTAAGTTCGTATTTTAGTAAACATTACAAAATTATGTTATAAATGCATATTATTTGTATGATTGAATTCAACGCCGAATGGTAATGCGAATGTATGTATTTTAAATAAGTTATATATGTGTTATTATGATATTGAATTATTTGAGAAGCAAGATATATGAATACGAGAAAGTTTCGATAACATGACGATGTCTGAAAAGCCCCGTTGAACCCTAGGAATAGTAGAGGATACATGTGTCATGACATAGGATTCTGAGATATGATTTCCTGTAAGACCACGTCTGGGACATTGGCAACAATTTGTGATATCGTGTAAGACCGTGTCTAGGACATCGGCATCGTATATGATTTCATGTAAGACCCTGTCTGGGACAGTGGCATCGATATTTAATTACATGTAAGACCACGTCCGGGATGTTGGCATTGTATTAGTTTTCTAAGCTATCCGAGTATCCTCATTTATTCTGAACAGTTCAACGGGCATTTCGAGAAATAAATGGTTAAGTGAGTAACATTCCGATTCAGGTACGTTGAAAATATATAATATGTTTGAAAATGAAAGGTAAGTATATGTGCAAAGAATGTTATGTGATGTATAAGAAAAGGAAATGTGAATATGTGCATTTGAAACATGAACAAATGAATAAGATGTGATTTAATAAGTTGCATATGTGAAATTGTTGGATGTTATATGAATGAAATGTGAATTTGAGTATAAATAATGATATGAGATTCATATGAAAAAGATATATGATTAAATACGCTATTTTCCCAAATGTACTCATTTGGCTATATGAAAGTGGGAATTGAATGTTATATGAGAATCGAATTGAATAAGCTTGTGAACGCTAAAGTTATTAAGTAAATATATTATTGAACAGTGATAATTTGATATGAAATCATACTTTAAACTTGAGATAAGTTGTGTTTTAGCATGTGAGATAGCACATTTTGCTTATGACATTGAATTGAAATTATTTTGTTAAGTTTATTAAGATACGAGCTTACTAAGCTTTCAAAGCTGACTCTGTGCATTTTTCCTATGTTTATAGATTTTCGAAGATTTGCCCGGTTGGAAGTTGTAGGAGGCCTTATGCGGCATGTATAGGCTAGTTTTAATATGGTTTATTCTGATTTGTGTATGTATAGCCATGAGAAAATGGATTGATTGTAATGTTAATGTTGGTTAATTTTTGGTTTTGCTATAAGTCTATTTTGGAAGTATGTCTTTATGGTACTTAAACATGTGCTGTTTGGTTTTATAAATTCGGCATTGAGTAGTGATATGTATGGCTTATAATTGGCTCATTTTGGTAAGACTGATACATGCCACATTATTGCATTTGTGAATTGGTATTATTCAGGTTAGATAATAAAGTAAATGATGGATGTATGTTTAAGTTATGGTATATGATATTTTGATTAACTAATATTCAGGTCATATGTGTGTGTATTTGTTTTGATCATTTTGTGAGATAAAAATTAGGCCGTACAATGCATAATTATATTTGACTAAACTTAGTTAAAATACGTATATGTTTATTAGATAATAATTTGTGGGTTGGCTTTTTAAATTCGGTTTGTGATGGCAATATGTATATATATTGTATGTTTAAATTGTCGGTATTTAGGTCGGCTTTATATGACTTATTTGATGTTGTAAGTGCGATGTTTAGACATGATTATAGTATGCAAAATAGAAATGATATGTTATAGTTTGGACGTTCGAAAAGAAGTGGTTTAAATTATTATGTCATATGCGTATAAATTAAGTAATGTGAGTAGAGTATATTTGGTCTTAAAATGATGTTAGTTATTATCTTTTATATTATTGAAAATTAAACCACGTGATATGACCTGAATAGGTATATGTTTGAATGACAAAATTTTATTTTGTTGTAATGGGCATAAATTTTATAAGTTAATGTGCTAGTGAATATTTATTGAAATGAATGGCTAGGTACATGTAGTTCATTTGATTATAATATGCATAAGTGCATAAATTATGAATTGATATGTTGTTATTCACTAATGAAATAGATGTTTTGGTATATGCTTAGTATATGTTATCTAATGATATATGCTTCGTTATAAGTTGAGCATTTGAATGCCATGAAGGCGAAGATCTTTTGAATCGAACATAAATTTATGTTAAGAAGACATGATTTTTAGGTATGCTAGTTTGGTTTGGAATGTGAATTGATAAATGATACTGATAAGGTAAATTAATAAAAATGTTCTGTATATGTGAAAGAGTTAAATAAGCATGATATGATTTTGTTGGTCATGTGTTTCATATGACCGAATGTGATTTATATGATTGAGTAGATGGTTACTATTCGAGTTTAAAATTGATTGTAAAGGAGTTAATAACACTTTGTGCATAATTAAATGGAATGTCCGTATGGTAAAGAATTTGATATTTCTCTGTACATGTAATGTAGGAAATATAGCATGTAAGATCTTATTTGGCTATGCATTTTAAATGTGCAAATTTCACTGATTCAATAGAGTAGATAATTGCTATTTGATTATAAAGTAAATTATAGAAGTTGATATGGCATTGTGAATGAATTGCAGTATATGACCATGCTGAAATGTGTATTGTCCGGTAATGCCTCATAACCTTAGTCAGACGACAGATACAGGTTAGGGGTGTTACATGAAGCCTGTCTTTCTTCTCCACACACTTCTCCCTTCCGAATTGATAGTCTCCTTCTTTTTCACTCCTATTTCTTCTTCTATTCCAATTTTTAGTCTCCCTTTCTTTGCTAGGCCGAATACTCACACTCTCTACCTCCCAAATTTCTTTGTTCTTCTTGGTTCGAGCCGAATCCTCTGGACAGACTACTGCTAAAATACGTCGTTAATCAGTATTGGTAACGGGGAATATTACAATCACTCTATTATTTCGTATTAGTTAGATGTCTTATGGCTTTATTATCAAGCTTCAGTATTCCCTTCATTTTATTTTCGGGCCGAATGCATAGATGGCTTCTAACAACTTTTGTTCTACCGAATCGTGTTTGGCAGGGGAATCACACTTGATCAGCGGGGAGGCGCTAGTATCAATTAGTTCGAGCAAGGTGAGTGGTTGTGGTTTAGGCTAATAAAGGTGGTGGATTAAGAGTACGCATTAACCGTGTGTTGTGTTGGTTATAGGTTGTGTGCTCCAAATTTTTCGCACTTGTCGTTGTTGCAATCAGGTGTGTAATCTTATGCAGCATTAGATAATCGGCTGAAAAGCCAAAAGTATGTAATGGTTACACTACTAAGACTGTAGATCAACAAAATGTCGAAAAGTTGAAACTTCGACATCTGAGGGCTCACGAGCGTGCGAACACTCATAGGGACAAATCGAGTCACAATCATTGGCGATAGACCGTAGAGGTCGCCACGAGCATTCTCGTGGGCTTAGGTCGTAATGGGCCTCGTTGGGCCAAGATGGTCCATGTGGCAATGGACTCATGGGCAACACATGGGTAAAATTCACGATAGTGACAAATAATGGATTGGGCTATGAAGCTCGCATAGCAGTGACTGAAATTGGACTGAATGGGCCACACGAGCGTGTGGGCCCACTTGGGTCAAATAGTGGGCTTGGGCCAAATTACACTATTTTAGCCATATAAGTTATTCGAGTCATTCGAGATGGGTAAGGTCCTAAACTATACCGAAATACCCTCGAAGGGCAAAATTACAAGAATACCCTCGAAGGGTAATATTACCGAAATACCCTCGAAGGGTAAAATTACTGAAATACCCTCAAAGAGTAAACTTCCCAAAATACCCTAGAAGGCTAAAATTATAAAAATACCCTCGAAAGATAAAATTACCAAAATACCCTCATAGAGTAAAATTATCGAAATACCCCTAAGGGGTGAAAATTATCGTTTTACCCCTAATTGAAAAATTGACCATTATATCCCAAGTGGTAGTTTAAGTGATGTGTGTATGATATTTATATGACTGATTATGAGTATGACGTACTACATACATGTATTATTTATGACACGGCATTCTGCATTGGGGTTGAGATTCTAATTTGGAGGAAGTGCTATACTAGTGGCTCTGCCACGTTTTTATTGTTCTAGTGGCTTCGCCACGTATTCTAATCCTAGTGGCTTAGCCATGTTTATTGTTATTAGCAGATGTGTTGCATTACTATTAGCAGATATACTGCGATATTGGTGTGTTGGCTGGCTGGGTCGACTTAGTCCCCACATGGTGTGTTGGTTGGTACGGGTGGTGTGTTGGCTAGATTAGGGTGGGTTGCATCTCTGTTCTGCACTATTATTACTTTGGGCTTAGACGCACTATGTTACTGTATAGGCCTAAAGCCAGACTGATCTGTTACTGAATAGGGCTCGGGCCTAAACTATTACTTCATGATAGGGGATTACATACTGAGTTGTCGTAACTCACCCTTTTCTTTTAATTGTGCAGGTAATCCCTAGCCTTAGTTGATTTGGAACTGCGAGGGACTCGAAAGTGGCCACATGTTCGCGAATATTTTAATTTATATATAGTCTTTTTAATATTTCATTTAGGGGTTGATATTTTTGTAATAAGGCCATTTGAGGTTTTAACTTTTGTTTGGTGCTTTCTTTTTATTTCAACATGCTAGACTAGGAAACACTGATTTTTAAAATGATAACTATTTCTAAAGAAAATCACGATTTTCAATCTTAAAGTTTACAACTAGATAAGGCTTCCGTGGTTTTATTTCAAATTGATAAAATTATCAAAATTGATATGACCTATAACTGGACAACATGATTTGATTTTACAACACTAACGTTTTCAACAGCAATTAATTAAATGGGATTTAAAATTTAGAAACGAACTTTTATTGACAAGCACGATTTTCAAATAACACTTCGATGTGACACGTCAGATCTGATCGTAACTGCTAGGCCGAGTTTGAGAGTTACATTTACTGGTATCAGATCCCGGTTGCAAAACTTGGATGTGGAATGGAGTTTTTTAAAATTTTCTAAATCTGTCTAAATATTGGTTTGGAAAGAAAATCGAAAGGTTATTACTAAAGTGTGGCACACCGAGTCTCCGGCGCCAAAACTGTAAGTTCTCTGACACTGTTTACTATTATAGATTTAAATGTTATACTGGGAAACTACCATAGATAGTAGTACTGTGCTCAAACAATTTTGTTAGGGTAAACTGATACTGTAGAAAACTTGAAACTGTAGTGAGATATCACGATCTGCAAAAACAAAAACTTTAAATAAAGATTGTCATAAAACATCCGTTAATAATTACTGAAACTATGAAATGATTCATAAGACTTTTAAAATAGATAACACGTTGTGTCGATATGAGCACAAAAGGTACTCGCGGAAGGGGAACTCGAGGCCGCGATAGAGGCCGAGGTGCTAGGGCTAGGTCTTCAACATCGGTCACATGCCTGCTAGGGAGGCACCAGCCTCACCAGTAATTGAGATAGGGTCTCATGATCGAGCAGTTGGGGATGATGCTCTATCTCAAGCAATGCTGCATGTTATTAAAAGGGTTGCTAGAGCAAGTACTTAATTAGTGGGCCGAGGGTCAATTTCTAAGCGACTCTATTCTAATGGAGACAAAATCTTTAGGGGTGTTTTTGGGTGGCCTCGAATGTAGCAGACTATTGGTTAGAGGCTACCGATTAGAAAATAGATGACTTCGACTGTACTGTGGAACAGAAATTAAAAGGAGAAGTGTCCTTACTGCGAGACGAGGCATACCAGTGGTGGCTCACTGTAAGAGAGGGTACACAGGCCAATCATGTGACGTAGGATTTCTTCAAAACGGCCTTTCAATGAAAATATGTTGGGGTGAGTTATATGGATGCCCAGAGGAAGGAATTTCTGAGTCTGACCTACGGGAATAAGACAGTGGTAGTATATGAGGAGGAATGCTTACGGTTAAGTCGTTATGCTCGCGAAATAGTCGCAACTGAGTATGAACATTGTGTGCGATTCCAAGATGGCCTTCAGGATGAGTTACGTATGTTGATAGCTCTACAGAGGAAGCGAGATTTTACCGCCCTTGTTGAAAAGGAAAAAATTACCGAGGATTTAAAGCGCTCAGAGCGCCAGAACCAAGAAAAAGATAGGGGCAAAAATAAGAGGGATTTTTGGCCCTCAAGTTTTTTGGTGGGCCTAAGAAGAAGCCTAGATTTGAGGGGCCAGTTCGAGCAGTTCCTGTTACTATGGTAAGACCGCAGCCTTGCGCTGATTGTGAGAGATCTCATCAAGGTGAATGCTGGAAAAGAACTAGGGCGTGCTTCAGATGTGGGTCTAGGGATCACCAGGCCAAGAACTGCTCTCAGATCAGATGCCAAGAAGAGGTGGTCAGCAGCCACCGAGGGGCCGTGGTCAGGCCAAAGGAAGAAATGGTTTGGGACAAGGTCGCGGAGTGGATGGCGAGACTGCCAGCTTTGGTCTATGCTAATCGATACTGAGAGGATGATGACACTCTTGATGACATAACTGGTATGTTTCTAATTTACAATGTACCGTACACTGCTTTAATTGACTTTGGGTCTACACACTCGTATGTTGCAAGCACTATGTCTGGGATGTTGGGTTTTCAGTTCGAAATTATTGATAGTGAAATGAATATGTTAAGTCCATTGGGACAGTCGATTAGGGTGAATAATTTGTTCAGAATGTGCCCCTGGAATTCCAAGGGGTTGTCTTTCCAGTGAATTTGATGAAACTGACGTTTGTAGAATTCGATCTTATATTTGGCATGGGTTGGTTAGTGAAACACCGTGCAAACTTGGATTGTGCTGCTAAGCATATGGTGTTGAAGTCTTCTGAGGATGAGGAGGTGGTTGTGATAGGGGAGCGAAAAGATTACCTGTCTAATGTAATCTCAGCATTAAAGGCCAAGAAAATGGTTTGCAAGGGTTGCGAGACATTTTTAGCTTATGTCAGCAGTTCCGATTCTAAGGGTCCTTCTGTTGGAGACGTTAGAACTATTAAGGAGTTTTCGAATGTATTTTTGAAGAGCTTCTTGGGTTGCCCCTAGACCGTTAGGCTGAATTTGGTATTGAGCTCTTACCAGGAATAGCTTCGGTGTCCATCACCCCTTATAGGATGGCACCGAAGGAGATGGTGGAGTTAAAGGCTCAAATTCAAGAGCTACTGGACCGAGGATTCATTCGGCCAAGTGTGTCTCCATGGGGAGTACCAGTGCTATTCGTGAAGAAGAAGGATAGATGATCTATTTGACCAGCTGCGAGGAGCTTTGGTTTTCTCCATATAGATCTTCGATCTAGGTACCATAAACTAATGGTTAAGAAAGCAGATGTGTATAAGACTATGTTCATGACTCATTATAGGCATTACGAGTTTCTGGTAATGCCGTTTGGGTTGACGAATGCACCACCTTCTTTCATGGATATGATGAACTGAGTGTTCCAGCCCTATTTGGATCAGTTCGTGGTGGTGTTCATAGACGACATCTTGGTGTATTCCAGAACCAAGGAGGATCATGATGCACATCTTCGAATGGTCTTGCTAATTCTGAGGGAAAAGCAGCTTTACGCAAAGTTCAGCAAGTGTGAGTTCTGTTTGTGAGAAGTGACATTTCTGGGTCACGTGGTATCCGCCGAGGGGATTAGGGTTGATCCTTGAAAAATTGAAGCAGTATTGAATTGGAAACCACCAAAGACTGTATCTGAGATTCAAAGTTTTCTAGTTATGGCTGGGTATTACAAACATTTTGTTGAGGGGTTTTCACTAATTGTGGCACCCTAACTAAGTTACTGCGTAAAGGGGTACCGTTTAATTGGACTGATAAGCGGCAAGAGAGTTTTGAGAAACTGAAGAAAGTTCTGACTGAAGCCATTGTGTTAATACAACCAAAGATTGGGAAAGAATTCACTATCTACAGTGATGCGTCGCACACTGGATTAGGTTGTGTGTTGATGCAAGAAGGTAAGGTGGTTGCATACGCGTCTTGTCAACTTAAGCCTCAAGAGGCAAATTACCCCACTCACGACTTGGAGTTAGCCACGGTGGTATTGGCACTGAAGATTTGGAGGCATTATTTATACGGTGAGTGGTCTATTATTTTCACATATCATAAAAGCCTCATGTACCTCCTTACTCAGAAGGAGTTAAATCTTAGGCAATGAAGATGGATAAAGTTGCTTAATGATTATGATTGCTTGATTGAGTACCATCATGGTAAAGCTAACGTAGTAGCCGATGCACTGATCCATAGGGTTGTATCTGATTTGAGAGCACTGTTTGCTCATCTCAGCCTGTTCTTCGATGGTAGCTTGTTAGCTGAATTTCAAGTGAGACCAACTTGGACTGATCAAATTAAGGAGAAACAGTTGTTAGATGAATCACTGGCTCCTCATTTTTAAAAAGTTAGGAGCGGAGAGACTACAAACTTTGAGATGAATAGTGAAAAGAGTACTATGCTTCTGTGGGAGAGTTTGTGTACCCAGAGATTCTGATCTGAGGTGGTCTATACTACAAGAGGTGCATAGTAGTCCTTACGTTATGCATCCTGGTGGAAACAAGTTATACCGAGACTTTCGTGAGCTGTACTGGTGGCCAGGACTGAAACTCGAGCTTACCGATTTTGTGGGTAAATGACTGACATGCCAGCAAGTTAAAGCTGAGCACTAACTGCCTTCTGGATTACTACAATCAGTTGAGATTCCACTTTGGAAGTGGGAGAGGGTAACCATTGACTTTGATAGTGGGCTACCCTTGACGCCTACTAGGAAAGATTCGATATGGGTTAATATAGACCGATTGACTAAATCTACCCATTTTATACCGGTCCGCACTGATTATTCATTGCAAAGGTTGGCTAAGTTGTATGTGACCAAGAATGTAAAACTGCATGGTGTACTGGTTTCTAGCATATCTGACAGAGATCCTAGATTCACATCTTGATTCTGGAAGAAGTTGCACAAGGCCTTGGGTACAAGATTACACTTCAGTACTGCGTTCCACCCTCAGACAGATGGTCAATCAGAGAGGGTGATTTAGATGCTGGAAGACATGTTAAGAAGCTATATAATCGATTTTTGAGGCAGCTAGGAGGACTATTTACTGCTGGCAGAGTTTGTGTATAGTTACCATTCCAGTACTCAAATGGCACCGTACGAGGCGTTATATGGTCGTAGGTGTCATACTCCTACATATTGGACTGAATTGGGTGAGCGGCGAGTTTTGGTGCCATAGTTAGTTTCTAAAACTGAAGAAAAAGTGAAGTTGATTCGAGATCAGTTAAAGGAAGCTTATGATAGGTAGAAGTCATATGCAGATTTAAGGCGTAAAGATATAGAGTACTTTATGGGGGATTATGTCTTCTTGATGGTTTCACCATGGAAGAAGATTTTGAGATTTGGACAGAAAAGCAAACTGAGCCCTAGATTCATCGGACCTTATCGGATATTAACGCATGTGGAACCGGTCACCTATCAACTTGAGTTGCCTCCTAAGTTAAACCAGATACATGATGTGTTACACATCTCCATGCTAAGGCGATACCGCTCTGATCCCTCACATATAGTGCCGGTGGAGGAGATTGTGGTTGGACCTGATCTAACTTTTGAGGAAAACCGGTACAGATACTGGATCTTGATGTTAAGGTATTAAGAAGGAAATCTATTTTGCTGGTCAAAGTGGCTCTAGCATAATCACGATACTGAGGAAGCCACGTGGGAGCCTGAGGAGGCGTTGCAACAACAATACCCTCACTTGTTTTGACTATGTAAATTTTGAGGTCAAAATTTCTTTAAGGGGGTGGAGTTGTAACCCCCCCAAAAATGTAGGGTATGTAATTTTGCATGATTTGGCTTAAATTCCATGTGTGCTTTAACGGCTAAGTATTTGAGTGTATTTGGGAGTTTTTAGGAAGTCTGGGTTCGAGTTTGGGCCTTAAAAATTTTTAGTTTTTGCTCTTAAGTGAAATTAGCTGTTAGCAATAAGGACTTATGTTTAATGTGGTTGATTTTATGGCACAAAAAGAGCATGTGGCTTGATGGTTGTGGCATCACTAAGGTGGCAAGGGAATTGGGGTTTGAATCCCATGGCATGCAAAGATGGGATTTTATTTTACATCTCTGTGGCGTGAGAGGTAAAGTTTGATTCAAACTCTGCAGAGGAGGCTAGAGACTTGGTCATCAAATTTGAATGAGAGGTTGGGAGCAAATTAAGGAGGAAAAGGTGAAGAGGTTGAAAGAGTTGGGAGGTGGAGGAGTCATAGCCGAATTTGGGAAGGTTTGAATAATGGAAATTCGGCTAAAGGTATGGCATTTTGTGCTTTTTCAGCTTTGTGAGAGTTTAGAGGTGACGAATTTTCTCTAGTATCTTCGGGGTGTTGTTTTCTCATCTCGAAACATTTCTGACCATTCGGGTCTTTCTTTATTCTACTTTCTTTTTCTTTCAACTGTCATTAACTTTGCCAATCAAAATACCAATTGACAATAGCCGAATTCTCTATTGAAGCCATTCTTTCTTCTCCACACCTTTCTCTATGCCGAATTGATAGTCTCCTTCTCTTTCACTTCCATTTCTTCTTCTATTCCATTTTTTGTCTCCCTTTCTCTGCTAGGCCGAATACTCAAACTCTCTCCCTCTCAAATTTCTTTGATTTTCTTGGTTCGGGTCGAATCGTCTTGACAGACTACTGCTGAAATACACCGTTAATCAGTATTGGTAAGGGGGAATATTAGAATCACTCTGTTATTTCGTATTAGTTAGATGTCTTATGGCTTTTTTATCAAGCTTCAATTTTCTCTTCTTTTTCTCTTGGGCCAAATGCATAGATGACTTCTAACAACTTTTGTTCTCCTGAATCGTGTTAGGAGGGGGAATCGCACTTGATCAACGCTAGCATCGGTTAGCTCGAGCAAGGTGAGTGGTTGTGGTTTAGGAAAATAAAGGTTCTGGATTAAGAGTATGCATTAACTATGTGTTGTGTTGGTTATAGGTTGTGTGCTCCAGATTTTTTTGCACTCGTCGTTGTTGTAATCAGGTGTGTAATCGTATGCGGCATTCAATAATCAGCTGAAAAGTCGAAAGTATGTAATGGTTACACTTCTAAGACTGTAATCGGCAAAATGTTGAAAAGCCAAAACTTCAGCATCTGAGGGCTCACGAGCATGCGAACGCTCGTAGGGACAAATCGAGCCACAATCATTGGCAAAAGACCATAGAGGCCGCCACAGCGTTCTCGTGGGATTAGGTCGTAATGGGCCTCGTTGGGCCAAGATGGACCATGTGGGTAATAGGCTCATGGGCCCTACATAGGTAAAATTCACGATAATGACAAATAATGGATTGGGCTACGAAGCTCGCATAGCCGTGACTAAAATTGGGCTAAATGGGCCACACGAGATTGTGGGCCTACTTGGGCCGAATAATAGGCTTTGGGCCCAATTACACTATTTTGGCCATATAAGTTATTCGAGTCGTTTGAGACGACGGTATGCCTTTGGAAAGGTCCTAAATTGTACCGAAATACCCTCGAAGGGTAAAATTACCGAAATTCTCTCAAAGGGTAAAATTACCGAAATACCCTCGAAGAGTAAAGTTACTAAAATACCCTTAAATGGTAAAATTAATGAAATACCCCCGAAGGGTAAAATTATTGAAATACCCTCATAGAGTAGAATTACCAAAATACCCCTGAGGGGTGAAAATTACCATTTTACCCCTAACCAAAAATTGACCATTATACCCCTAATGGTAGTTTAAGTGATGTGTGAATGATATTTATATGACTGATTATGAGTATGACATACTGCATACATGTATTATTTATGACAGGACATTCTGCATTGGGGTTGGGATTCTAATTTGGAGGAAGTATTATATTAGTGGCTCTGCCACGTTTTTATTATTCTAGTGGCTTCGCCACGTATTCTAATTCTAGTGGCTTGGCCATTTTTACTGTTATTAGCACCATTGCTGTGCGTTACTATTAGCAGCTATGCTGCGATATTGGTTTGTTGGCTGGATGGGTCGATTTAGTCCCAACATGGTGTGTTGGTTGGTATGGGTGGTGTGTTGGCTGGATTGGGTTGGGTTGCATCTTTGTTCTGCACTGTTATGACTTTGGGCTTAGACCCACTCTGTTATTGTTTAGGGCTAAAGCCCAAACTGATCTATTACTGAATAGGACTCGAGCCCAGACTATTACTGCAAGATAGGGGATTGCACATTGAGTTCTTGTAACTCACACTTTTCTTTTAACTGTGTAGGTAATCCCCAGCCTTAGTTTATTTGGAGCTGTGAGGGACTCGGAGGTGGCCACATGTTCGCGAGTATTTTAATTTTTATCTAGTATTTTTAATATTTCATTTTAGGGTTGATATTTTTGTAATAAGGCCATTTGAGGTTTTAACCTTTGTTTGGTGCTTTATATTTATTTCAACCTGCTAGACTAGGAAACACGAATTTTTAAAAGGATAACTGTTTTGAAAGAAAATCATGATTTTCAATCTTAAAGTTTACAACTAGAAAAGGTTTCCAAGGTTTTATTTCAGATTGATAAACTTATCACAATTGATATGGCCTATAATTGGACAACATGATTTGATTTTACAACACTAACGTTTTCAACAACAATTAATTAAATGGGATTTAAAATTTAGTAACAAACTTTTATCGACAAGCCCGGTTTTCAAACGACACTTCGATGTGACATATTAGATCTGGTCGTAATGTCTAGGCCGGGTTTGGGGTGTTACACGACACGAATTGGGACGTTGTGACATGGAAATGTGTTCCTTCACATAAATTAGGTTTCTTCTCCTAGTTAAACTCTACTATCTTTTCCCAGTTAAACTCTAATTACTCTAAAGATTTTTTAGTATGATTAGACCTCGAATATTAGCATGCTTGAATGGGCCTTGGATCCCTATTTTGTGAGGCCAATTAAGAAGGAAATTAAAAATGTAGTACTACTGTAACACTCCAAACCCAGCCTAGACGTTATGGTCGAATCCGAAAATGTTACATGAAATGGGGTTGAAAACTGTTGTCGTTAAGTTAGAACCATACCAGTTCATTAGCCCTTATCGCTATTAACAATTTCAAAGCTCTCATTCATTTAATCACTTAGAGGTAAAATGTGTTTGTAACGGAAGCTTTTAAAATCATTGTGTTTAGAAAACCGCTCAAGATTTTAGAAAAAACCTTGCTTTTGGTAAAATCCAAGTTATATCACGTTTGCAGTTATAAAATAATAAAATTGCAATCTAACCCAAGTTAAACTAAAATAGTCCATACAGTCCGAATTACATGTAATAAACCCCAAAATAAACCCGAACATAAAAATTTAAATTGTAACTATAACCAGTTCAAGCATGTGGTCACCGAAGGGCTCATGACCGATCCATCAAGGTCGTGGATTAGTCATGTAAATAAATAAAAAAAAGTGAGTTTACATAAACTCAGTGTGTAACCCCATAGAATAAAGCATGCAGACAACCAAAAAGTCAAAATCAGTCAAATATAGATTCGGGCCTAAGCCCATTACAGATACAGATACAAATGTACAAATCAGAATCAACAATCAGATATTCGACCCCCATCCTCTACACACCATCTCCGACCATCCCTACACACCATGTGGTTTCAAAACACCCACCCAGCCCTACGCACCATGTTGTACCTGTGTGGCACATAACAGATATAATGCAGCCATACTACCAAATAATAGGCATAAATTGCCTTTCAGAACACTTTCTCGAATATACGTCATCCTAACCCCAATATCAGATATAGATATATTCATGTGCATAAAAATAATCTAACATGCTTACATGTTCATGATCTTGTACAGATAGAAGAATAGTGTAAGTAGACATGCAACAGAATTCTAATCAGATCAAAATATCAAACATACAGTTCATATAGTTTAGGGTGTAATTAGCCCTTACCGACCCTATAGTAAGTCCACAGTCATTTGGAATGACCCGTACAACCCTAGGGAAAAATTCAAATAAATGGGCCCACACGCCCGTGTGGGTTGCCCACATGCCCAAATTAGCCTTGCCTGTGTGGATCACACGGCCAGGCCTAGATACCACACGCCTGTGTGGGCTCACAAGCCCGTGTGGCCTACAGGCCTAATTTGGCCTAGCCTGTGTGGCTCACACGGCTACACTTCGGCCATCACACGGGCGTGTCTTGTGCATGGTCTGGCCTTCATTGACCACGGTCTTGTGGCATCGACAGTTGGGTTTTTTAGATTCTGTCGAATAGTCATTTTTCTGCATTTTAGGTACACAATTGGTATCGATTTGATGCAAAAACAATCCTGAGACCACCAGAACCTATAATCGGCATACTAAAGCTCAGAATCAGACTTAAAAACATGGTTAAACTGAGAATTCAAAACCAACCATAATTCAAATCAATGCTTATCACTTACCCCAACTCTCCGAGTGGCTGACTATGACTCTGCAGGAGAAGAAACACGATCTTCCTGATTCGCTGCTGCCCAAAACAAATGTATAACCCCAATGACTAATGGAAAGACGCAAGTTATAGACAAAATAAATCCTTACTTACCCAAACGTGTGAAGAAAACCTATATAAAAAGAACGAAGGTGTGACAGCGGACAAAAGAAAACAAAAAATAAAAGTGGAAAAGGGAAAGAAATAGTAGAGAAGGGACTAACGTCAGAAATTTGGGAAGAAAAAAATAAAATTTGAAAACAAAGGAAGCAGAATAAAATCCCAGCAAGATAGCATATCCCCTCAATTTACTCCCACTAACCCATTACTCAACCTCCTCAGAATTCTTGTAAACTAAAACTCTCTCGGTCAAACAAGCAAAAATAAACTCCTATGCTCACATAGGGATTCAAACATAGGACCTCCAACACACCAGTTCCCTTACCACTCAAACCAGCAAGCTTATTTTGATATGAAACTATAGGCAAATTAATATAAGCCCGTTGAATAGAGATATGCCTTAATTCCAAAATAATAAAATTTGCTGAAGGTAAGGCTTGAACTTGGGACCTCTCAGTCACTCTTAAAACACTTAACCACTGAAGCAGATACACACTTGTGTCAAATATTTACAGAAGCAGAAATAAATTATTTGGGGCATTACAACTCTACCCCTAAAAGAAATTTCAACCTCAAAATTTACCTGATCAAAACAGATGAGGATATTGCTACCATATCAAGTCCTCAGGTTCCCACGTGGCCTCCTTAGTACCATGATTCTGTCACAGAACCTTCACTAATAGAATGGACTTCCTCCTCATAACCTTAACATCGCGATCCAGAATCTGAACCGATTCTTCCTTGAAAGTCAAGTTTGGCCTAACCTTAATTTCCTCAACCGCGACAATATGGGATGGATCAGAATGGTACCGCTTTAACATCGAGACGTGGAACACCTCATGAATACAATCCAACTCAGGGGGTAGCTCCAACTGGTAAGCACTTGCTCCCACACGCTTCAAAATCCAATACGGTCTAATAAACCCAGGGCTCAGCTTGCCCTTACGACCGAACCTCAGAACCTTCTACCACGGAGAAACCTTAAGAAATATGAAGTCCCCTGCTGAATACTCGATCTCACGTCTCTTCAGATCTGCATATGATTTTTTCCTATTAGAACCCGCATTCAAATGATCCCGAATCAGTCGAACCTTATACTCCGTCTCAGAAACTAGCTCAGGACCTAAATCTGACGTTCACCCAAGTCAGTCCAACATAGTAGAGTACGACACTTACGACCATACAGAGCCTTGTAGGGTGCCATCTAGATCCTAGATTGGAAACTGTTATTCTAGAAGAACTCGGCTAATGGCAGATAATCCTGCCAACTTCCTCAGAAATCGATCACACAACTCTGAAGCATACCCTCCGGTATCTAAATCACCCTCTCAGATTGACCATCGGTCTGAGGATGGAACGTAGTACTGAAGTCTAATCTTGACCCCAAAGCTTCATGTAACTTCTTTCGAACAGAGATGTAAAATGAGGATCTCTGTTAGAAATAATTAACACTAGAACCCCATGCAGTCTGACTATCTCAAAAATGTACAACTTCGCTAGCTTCTTTATTGAATAATCTATTCGAATCGAAATGAAGTGAGCAGACTTGGTTAATCGATCCACGATGACCCAAACAGAATCCTTCTTAGTGGGTGTTAAAGGCAACCCACTAATAAAGTCCAGCGTCACTCGCTCCCATTTCCACAAAGGAATCTTAACTGGCTGCAACAAACCCGAAGGCAACTGATGCTGAGCCTTAACCTGCTGACAAGTCAAACAACAAGCAACAAAATCGGCAACCTCACTCTTCAACCTTGACCACCAATACAATTCACAAAGATCGCGGTACATCTTGTTATCGTCGGGATGTATAGCATAAGGGCTACTATGCGCTTCCCTCAGAATAGACTACCTCGGATTAGAATTGTTCGGCACATAGATCTGTCCTCGAAAACATAACACACCATCACTGTTTAACCCAAAATCAGCAGTAGCACCACTCTCAATCTGTCAAAATTGCAAGCTTAGAAACTCATCCCCTAACTGTTTATCCCGAATCCAATCAATCCAAGTTGGCTTAACTTGCAACTCAGCTAACAGACTCCCGTTATCAAACATACTAAGGCGAGCAAACATCACCCTCAGATCTGTTATCGCTCTACGACTGAGAGCATCGGCCACCACATTGGCCTTACCGAGATGATACTCATTGGTGCAGTCATAATCTTTGAGCAGCTCAATTGAAAGATGCTGCCTAAGGTTCAATTCCTTCTGAGTAAGGAGATACTTAAGGCTCTTGTGATTACTGTAGATGATACAACTCGTTTCTGCTTAATACTAAAAAAATGATGCTGAGTTTTTTTTCTAGGTTAGTAAATTTTGGAAAAAAAAAACAACTCATTTCTGCTTAATACTCAAAAAAAAAAAACTTAACCAATGTTTAATAGGTGTTTTCTAAATCATTTTTTCTTTACCACCAAGTTGAATTAAAAGACATGTTATTAACCAATTTATCTTTCAAAACAATACTTAATTGCTTATTTGGATTTACAACGAAAAAAGGCATAACTTATTTAGTTTTTGAAAACCGAACATATAATTTACTTAACAGCAAATCATGCAGATTATTTAAACTAGTTAACTAAAAACCCAACAAAACCCAAAACCAAAAATAAAGTCCAAAACATTATTCGATAGTTTAAAAAGTCCATAAAATTTAATTTCAGCAGTCTTTGCAAGAATAATAATTCGAGCTCCAAAACGCCGCCCAATCCTAAGTCTATGGTTACCAGAAATAATAAATTATTTAAGTGAGCTAAAATTTCAGTGTGTGCCTTTGACCACAAACAGGTTAGAGAACAATTTAATGCATATAAAATATTATAACAAAACATATAACATATGACTTGACATTTTAAACAATGCACGGTATCAAATAAAATATATCCTACCCCTATCCGCTACACACTATCTCCGTCCAACTAACACACCGAATAGGGTTATGGTAGACCTATCCAACCAACACACCAATTTGGGCTTACATGCCACACATATATTATACAGATAAACTACCAGATGTATTGCGAAAACACCACCAGAAAGAATCGGTACAGTTTAACTACCATAATCAGATTTTGTATCGTACAGAACTTCCTCTATATCATTATCATATCCCACCCCAGTACACATGCAAATGTCATAATACATATCCAAAATTTATCATACTCATCTACAAGCATAGCAAATCAAAGGTATATTACAAACGTATATGGATAAATAGACCAAAGTTAAGCTTACCAACTATTCCGAAGTTACAAGTTAGAGACATGCTTATACATGCATACAAATAACCAAGTATATTAATTAAACTATTTAGCATACTCTCGTAAAAATCTACATACGACAGCATACATGTCGAATTTTAACATTTTATTAGACTTACTCATCTTGCCTGATACACAACCCTAACGATTATTTGGAATGGGTCCACAAGAACGTGTGGCCCACACGCCTTACCAGTTCAAATCGTGTGGCCCATAAGCTCATAGCGATACACAAGGCCAGAAGCACACACCCGTGTGTTACATTATTCGCTTTCAAATTTTTGTAATTTTACAGTTTTTTGGTTTAGAGATACACACCCGATTGTTTATGGGATGTCAACAATATAGCATAAACCATTTAGCAAGAAAACACCAAAATCAAAGCAGTTATTCAACCATTACTCAATTAAAGTATTTGGCCCTCGCAAACTAACACCAGCCAGCTCCTAAATAGGACATTCGGCTACTTACCTATATAAATCAATTTTTGAGGCTCTCAATTCACCGGAGAGTTATTCGTCTTACAATCCTCTCCTATCAGATTCACAAACGATTAGATCATCGTAATACAACCAACATCAACAAATAACCTCTCAAGTAAAACTAGCCTGAAAACATTCTTCTTAAACAAAAAACGAACCACCATAGTTATGTGAAAACTTGCAACTATTTTTGAAAACTCCAAATCACTCACTCTCACAATAAAACTAGAGAATAGCGATGGCACAAAGAGAAGTTGAATTTTGGATGAAAGTAATACAGGAATTGGGACGGCAGAAGGGAAATAATAAAAGAGTGTGTTATCGAGCAATTAAGGAAGGAATTAAAAACAAAAAAAAAGAAAATAATGAAAGTAGAGGAAAATTTTGGTAGAAAAATAGGTTACCACAAAAATGGAAAACAAAAGATGAAAGAGAAAATGGGGGGAAAAGGGGAACTCACTAGGAGAATTTTTAGGAGATAATTTCCTCAAACATTAAAAAAAAAATCTAAATAAATCCTATCTAAATTGATTAGTTGTTATCTTACTCAAATTCATTAGTGTTTAAATTCTACCAACATTTTGATAGTTTAGACAACATTGCAGGAAAAGAGCAAAAATTAAAACAGCTTTGGGCACAATGGGATTCGATCTTGGGATCACAAGGAAGGCTAAGTCTTAACCATTGAACTAGCAAGCTCATTCATGCTAAAACACTTACAAAAATTAAAGATAATCTAGGTGTAACTAGCTAGATATAGGGATAAAAATAATCAAAATTCAAGAAAAGAGAATCGAACACAGAACCTCAAACAAACAACCAAATATTTAGCCACAGAACCAAATTAATTACTAGACACAAATAAGCACTCAAAAATTAAAGAAACTTGGGGCGTTACAACTCTCCTCTGCTTAAATTTTTTTCCTTAAAATTTACCTAATCCAAAGATATGGGGATATTGTTGACATACCGAGTCTTTTGATTCCCAAGTGGCTTCCTCCGAACCATGATTTTACCACAAGGCCTTAACTAAAGGAATACTCTTCCTCCTCAAAAATTTTATGTCATGATCTAAGATTTGTAGATGTTTTCCACAAAAGACAAATCAGCCTCATCTCGATCTAAATGGTTAGACCAATACCGTCTCAACATAAAGACATGAAAGACATCATGGATGCAAACTAACTCAAAAGGTAACTCCAATTGATATGCAAATGTCCCTACTCAATAACTGATATTCAAACCTTATAACATTCTTCCACGAAGATACCTTGAGAAAAACTTGAAACCCCATACCAAACTCGATATCCTTCATCTTAAAGTCCACAAAATATTTTTGTCTATATAATGACACCCTTAATCGATCCCACATCAGCCTAACCTTCTCCTCAGTCTCGATAACTAGATATGGACCCATAAATTTCCTTTCACCCAACTCAGTTTAACAAAACAGTGTATGACACTTACAACCATACAGTGCTTCGTAAGGTGCCATCTAAATACTTGATTGAAAACTATTATTATCAGAGAACTCAACTAGAGGCAAAAACTCTTCCAAACTACCATGAAAATCACTAACACAACTCTGTATCATATCCTACAATACCTGAATTACCCTTTCAAACTGTCCATTAGTCTGCAAATGAAATAATGTGCTGAAATTCAATCGAGTGCCCAAAGTTTCATGCAATTTCTTCCAAAATCGTAACTAAAATTAGGGTCTCTAATTGAGATAATCGATACAGGAACCCCATAAAGTCTTACAATCTTGAAAATGTACAACTTAGCTAACCTCTGCTGAGAGTAATTAGTACGAACTGGAAGAAAATGGGCAGACTTGGTCAGCTAATCCAAAATGACCCAAATCAAATCCTTCTTAGTGGGTGCCAAGGGCAACCCACTAACAAAATCCATAGTTACTCGTTCTCATTTCCACTGCGAAATCTTAATGAATTGCAACAAGCCAGAAAGAAGTTGGTGCTCAACCTTAACTTGATGACACATTAGACACGAAGCTACAAATTCAGTTATTTCCCATTTCAAACTAGGCTACCAATAATATTCTTGAAGGTCATGGTACATTTTGTTCCTGTTATGAGTCTCAAGGCCCAATTTCAGGCCCATGGATGAAATGTGCTTACACTAGCTCAAGGCCCAATAACAAGGTCAAAGGTCACGCAAATCAAACCAAGATTCAACCAAATACAATATGTGAGGATGAATCTTTTTGAGAAATAAGGAATGATACATGCATGGAATGGGTAAAATGTATTCAAGTCAATTCAACCAAGCTAAAAAGATTCGTCAACTTGTGACAAAATTTTGGATGGGATCTAGACATTTTCGGATTAAGATGTCCTCACAAAGTTCAAATATCTATCTCTTAGCTTAGAAACACACTTTAAATCACTTGATTTTAAGTTTGGGAACTCAAGTTATGACCATTTTAGTGAAGACTACACGAGTAGAATTTTTAGATAAGGTTATTACAGAAATTATGAGTTTTGAGCTTTTAATTCGAGTTTAAATCATATTGGGTTTGGGTTTTAGGATTAATTTTTATTATATATGAGTCTAATATTGTATTTATAAGCTCTTATTATTTTATTCCAAATTTTTATAATTCTTGATTATTTTAAGTTATTTAGGAGTTTTATGTCTACAAGAAAGTTTAGTTTAAAACCACTTATTGTTTAGGTTAATTAGAGTTATAGTATACTTAAGAGTTTTATTTAGATTTATTTAGCTAGCTCATATAAAGGTATTTCCATTTTACAAAATTCAATCAATTTATTATTATTCAACAACTTGTGTTTTGAGATAATAAACTCTTTGAGTTTTTCTTTTCAAGAATTTTTCATGAGTTTTATTTTAGAAGAGTTTTAACAATCTTTTTAGATTATGGGGATCGTCTTCAAACTTTTTCTTGCCAAGCTTTATTTTTTGGAGGGGAAATTAGAGCCGGTTGAAGGGGGTTGGGGATTCTTCTTGTTTCAAAGGCTTCTTAGGACTTCTACACGCCATGTTCCATATTTTCCATGTATCTTCTTTATTTTCTTCTTTATTGTTCTAATATTTGATTTATTGTTCTATTTTATTTATCTTAGTTATGTATTTTAATTTCTTTTTTATTTTTTTATCTGACTTGGATTTATTTGTGTTTCAGGTTGTGTCAAAATCAAAGTTTCTTTCCAAACGTCTAAAGCCCTAAGTCAAATCCTCTAATATTTGATTTATTGTTCTATTTTATTTATCTTTTATGTATTTTAATTGCTTTCTTTATTTTTTATCCGACTTGGATTTATTTGTGTTTCAAATTGTGTCAAAATCCAAGTTTCTTTCCAAACGTCTAAAGCCCAAAGTCAAATCCGTGAATTGGACAAACTTAAAATCTTGTTTGCACTATAATCCATATTAGTTCCCTCTAGGATGCATAGCATAAGGCCTACTATGCGCTTCTTGCAATACAAACTATCTCAACTCATTATTATTCGACATACAAACTTTACCTTAGAAACATATAATACCCTCACCGTTATATCAAAAATTCGAAGTCTTACCCTCCTCAATCTACTTAACCCCGAAGGACTAGAGACCCATCCAAAAGCTACTTAACTCTAATATCATCAATCCAAGTCGGCTTAACTTGCAACTCTGCTAACAACCTATCATCCTCAAACAGACTTAACTGAGCAAACATCACTCTCAGCTCAGCCATCAACCTCTGACTAAGAGCATCGGCCACTACATTGGCCTTATTAGGATGATACTTAATAGTGCAATCGTAGTCATTAAGCAACTCAATCCATCTTCGTTGTCTTAAACTCAACTCCTTCTAAATGAGGAGATACTGAAGGCTTTTGTGATCATTTTAAAGTGAAAACAACTGCTGCTAACTTCAAGTCATGCGTTGGATAGTTGCCCTTATGTGGATTAAATTATCTAGAAACATAAGCCATCACCTTGCCTTCCCATATTAGAACACAACCCAAACCAATGTATGATGCGTCACTAAATAGAGCATACCCTTTTCCTGACTCAAGCTGTATCAATATGGGTGCTTGAGTTAACACTGATTAAAGCTTTTCAAAGCTCACCTGCTGATCATCAGCCTATTTGAAAGGAGCATTTTTATGCAACAATTTCGTTAAAGGAGCTGTGATTAATAAGAACCCTCCATAAATATCCAATAATACCCTGTCAAACTAAGAAAACTCTAAATCTCTGAAACATTCCTAGGTTGTTTCCACTCAAAAATAGCCTCAATCTTTTTCAGGTCTACACGGATACCATTGCAGATGCCACATGACCCAAAAACATAACTTCCCTTAGCCAAAACTCACACTTACTCAACTTAGCATAGAGCTTTTTCTATCAGAGAATTTACAAAACCACCCTAAGATGCTCATCATGCTTAGTCTCGGTCTAAAGGTTTACCAAAATATCGTCGATAAACACTACGACGATCTGATCTAGATACAGCTAAAACACTATATTCATGAGTTCTATAAATGTGGTCGGAGCATTGGTTAGGCCAAAAGGCATAACTAAGAATCATAATGTCCATAATGGGTCACAAAGGCGGTCTTAGGCACATCAGATTCTTTCACTTTCAACTAATGCTACTCAAATCTCAAGCCGATCATAGAAAATACTGATACCCTCGAAAATGATCAAACAAATCATCGATCTTACGCAACATACACTTATTCTTTACCATTAATTTTTTTCAATTACTGGTAGTCTATAAACATTCTCATTGTACCATCCTCTTCTTGACAAATAACACCAGTGCTCCTCAAGCCGAACTATTGGGTCTAATGAACCCTCTATCAAGAAGTTCCTAAAGTTGGCCATGTGATAGGGAGTTTTAATTCTACCAACATCCTGATAGTTTGGGAGGCACAGCAGGAAAAGAGCAAAAATTAAATAAATTTTAGGCACAATAAGATTTAATCTTGGGATCACAGGGAAGGTTAAGTCTTAACCATTGAACCAATAGGCCTCATTCTTGCTAACAAAATTTTGAAAATTAAATAAAATCTAGGTGTGGCTACCTAAATATAAGGTTACAAATAATCAAAATTCAAGAAAAGGGAATCGAACACGGAACCTAAAAAAAGCAATCGAATACTCAGCCATTGAACTAGATTAATTACTAGACACAAATAAGCACTCAAAAATTAAACAAACTAGGGATGTTACAGCTTTTATTTTAGGGGCTGTAAGATGAAGTCGCAGATGAGTTTTGGTAACAGCTTTTGTGGTAAATATTGAGAGAATTTTGTACCCCTTTTGAGAGAACTTTATGAGAGTTAGGTTTTTTTTTTTGGGGGTTTTAGGTTTGCATGTTTCATACACATAGGTTTATTTTCTCCATATTGTACTCTTGTTTATTTACTCATTTAGTGAAAAGTCGAAGCCTCTTTTGCCTGTAGTTTTTATCCTTTTTAAAGGACTTTTCCACATAAAATTTATTTGTTGGATCTTCTCTACCTTTTCTCTTTCATTTTTTATACAAGTCGATGCTCAACAAACTGGTATCAAAGCCAGTTCAAATTTCACAATTGACCCATTAAGTGATGGCGACAATGAATTTTGATATCGATAAGTTAGATGGAATCATAGGTTTCAGATTATAGCAGTTTTGAATAAAGTAGAAGCGTTTAAAGAAAGCTTGGTCGCAAAGGGTTACAGTCAGGTGGAGGGAGTTGATATTTTCTCTTTTGTTCGGGAATTATTGGCCGTTGTTGCATTATAAAACTTGATTTGAAGACTATGAGTCTTTTGGTTTCCAAGTTCGAAAATAATTAAGGCTTGGTTGACATTTTGCAAAGATCGAGTTCGACCAGTGATGGGGCCTGGAGAAGAAGGTATTGTAAAAACAAGTTAAGGTGGAGATTTTTGGGGTGTGCCTTGTATTTTCGATCAAATAGATGGCGACGTCACGACGAGAAACTTCTTGACGTTGCGATGAAAAATGACATCGTGACAATGCGAATGGGGACGTTGCGATGTGGCAACATTGTGACGACGAGAATGGGAATGTTGCGACATGGAGACGTATTCCCCACATAAATCAAGTTTCTTCTCCTAGTTAAACTCTAATTACTCCATGGTTATTTTAATATGATCGGACCTCTAATCTTGGCCAATTTGAAGGGGCCTTGTATCCCTATTGAGGCTAATTAAGAAGGCAATTAAAGATGTAATATTATAAGGATTTTTTTTAGTGGCGACAAGATGTAGTGGCAGATGAGATTTTGTAAAATTTTTCGTGATAGTTAAGGAGAGAATTTTGTACCTCTTTTGGGAGAACTCTATGAGAGTTAGGGCTTTGTTTTCGGGGTTTGGGGTTGTACATTTAGCACATTTAGGTTTAGTTTCTCCATATTATACTCTCATTTATTTACTTATTCAGTGAAAAGCCAAAGCCTCTTTTGCCCATGGTTTTTATCCTCTTTAAATGAGTTTTCCATGTAAAATTTGTGCGTCAATATTCTTTACCTTTTCTATTTCGTTGTTTATACGAGTCGATCCCCAAAAGTTTTTAATTTTTTTTCAAGTACGGTTAAAGTTATCATTGATTGAAGCTTAAGAAACTTTAGAGCACAAAGTTAGTTTTTGGATAAAAAATGATTAGGAGATAGTTACTTTGTTGTTCGAAGTGTGAAAATGAAATAAAAATGGATTGTAACAGCCTGATTTAGGGCCTAGTCAGAATAGTGGTTGTGAGACCACAAATTTGAGGTAGAAATATGTGTTTTATGACTGTTATAAGGCCTAAAACATGTTTGTAGGATTGTGTGAAAAATTCATGAAGAAATTTTATAAATTAGTGAACAATTTGTCTATTAGGACTAAATTGCAAAGTTTGGAAAAATATGAGATTCTAGAATATTTAAGTATGAAATAGCATTATAAAAATTATTCGAAGTCCTTATTTATCAATTAGGCCAATATATGTCTAGATGGACAAAAATATACATGGGAAGGAAAAATCTCAAGAAAGGGGTCTTAAGGGCATTTTTGTCATTTGGTTAATAAAATAATTAAAAGGGAAAATAAGCAAAAAATCATGTCCATCTTCATCCTTCATAGCCAAAAATTACAAGGACTCCATAGCTAGGGTTTCTTCAACTTTCAAGCTTGATTGTAAGTACCTCCTAGCCCCGTTTTTAATGTTCTTCATATTTTTGATCTCCTTGTAGCTCGATTTAGCTATTTCTATCTATATTTTGAGCTAGGTTTTATGTTCAAAAATTTACCCATGTATGACATGCATGTATTTTTATGATTTATTGAAGAATATGAAAGTTTCATGCATGATAAACATCTTTTTCTAAGTGATTTTCATGATAAATTCATAAAAAGGACTAAATTGTAAAAGTCATGAAAATGGTCATACATGAGTGAATTAGTGGAAATTGAGGGCTATTTTAGTTAAGAAAATGATTCTACTAGGACTAAAATACAAGGAAATTAAATAAAAATTATTTTACGAGCCTAGGGAAAAAAGTGTAATTATGTGAAAGTTTAGGGGCAAAATCATATTTTTTCCAAAGTATGGTTCATGGGTTAATTTAATCAAGGTGAGTATTAAACAAGTGAAATTGTTATTATAGGTCAAGAAGCACAAAGCCGGACTGAAACCGAGGCAAGAACAAGGTTGTGGACTAAATCGAACAACTATACGTATTTTGAGTAGCGAGGTAAGTTTGTGTGAAATTAAAGCTACATAATGTTATTATGTTTTTAATTATTTATTATTATGTGAAATGTATATTATTTCCATGAAGTTTATTAATGATGCCTCGATGAAAATATAATGAGATCATGTTAAATTGAAGTCTCGATTGAACATTCGGAATAACAAGGATACCTGTGTCACAATATGAGATAAGGAAGGTCCCGTATAAGACCATGTCTGGGGCATGGCATTAGCACCAAATAAATAATGTCCCGTATAAGACCATGTTTGGGACATGGCATCAGCACGAAACAAGGAAGGTCCCGTATAAGACCATGTCTGGAACATGGCATCGGCACCAAAAAAAGATCTCGTGTAAGACCATGTCCGGGACATGGCATCGACATCTATATACAATCTCGTATAAGACCATATCTAGGATATGGCATCGACATCGAGATATGAGATCCAGTGTAAGACAATATATGGGATATGGCATTGGCATCAAGATATGATCCCATGTAAGACCATATCTGGGATATGGCATTGGCATCATGATACATTTATGATGAGATGGAGTATCCTCTGATATTTCGAGTAGTTCAACGGGCAAAAAGCTAAGTTTATGTACAAATGACAAAAAGCTAAGTCTATGTTTAAAAGATTAAAAGTGATAAAGTTGTGTGATGAAGTGATACAGGTACCCATGAGTAACTTACGAGAAATGAATGCAAAATGTGATATGTAATTTTGTAAGATTATGCATGAGTAAGTTATGTTGATGTGTTTGAAAACTTGTGTATTATTCAATGAGATGAATGGATACTATTATAAGTCTTAATGTTGCTATTTATTTCATGCAAACTTATTAAGCTTGTTACTTACCCCTCTCATTTTCCTTTTCCTTGTAGTATCGCCAAGCTAACTCGAGGATTGTTGGACGTCGGAGTTCGAATCACACTATCAACTATTCTTTTGGTATAGTAAAGTTAATTTATTTTGGATATGGCATGTATAGGAACTTGGTCATTTTGTTATGTCATAATTATTAGCTAAAGTGTTGGCTATTATTGTTACTCATTCCTTTTGTAAATGGTCGTTGGGAATTGGCCAAACTTGTTAAGTTTTATATATTTTCAATGATGATGATATCCTCAAGTGCAAGTTCGTGTAATTACGAGTAAGATGTGAAGTGTATGCATGATGAGTTAGTGATTCTTCATAGCGTATTATTGTTATGTTATGTGTTGCTTATGGTGGTATAAGTTAGTTTGTTTTTCAAGGTAGCAATTAGCTTGGTAAATAGCCTTCAAATTGTCCACACGGGTAGACACATGGGCCTGTGTGTCACACGGTCAGCCCCATAGGTATGTTGATAGGCCATGTGTCCCTTGCATCAAATTTACAAAAATTCAGTTCATCACATGGGCCAGCACACAGGCGTGTGACTAGGCCATGTGCCCCTTAGTGTTTTCTAACATCATAAACAGAATACCAAGGTTTTCACACATAGGTGAGGGCACAGGTGTGTCTTGGTTGTGTGAGGGACACCGACCATGGACACAAGCGGTCGTGTGAAAACCCCTGTAGGTTTGAAATGAAAAATAAAATCCACACGACTTAGGAACATGGGTGTGTGTGACCACACGGCCTACCCACACGGGCGTGTTCCTTTCTACATGGGCGTGTAACCTTTTTTTGAGTAAAAATTTTCTAAGTGTGCAAAAGTTTCTGGTTTAGTCTCAAACTATTCTGTATGTTTATTTAGGGTCTCGTAGACCCATAATAGGGATGTTATGAATATGAATGAAAAATTTTTAAGTTGAAATGAAAGTTTATGGCCCGATATTATATGTTTGAGCAAGTTAAGTTTGGTAATGCCTCGTATCTAGTTTCGACATTGATACGGGTAAGGGGTGTTATATTTAGTGGTATCAGAGCAACGGTTCACTCTATTCTCAGACCAACGTAGCGTATACATGAATCTAGCCATATGTATGAGTATTTAGCTAATGATAGTGTGACGACTATTGATGATTTAAATTGTGTTTTTATATAGTAAATGGATCCCGATAGAGCTGTGGCAGATGATGTAGAAAGTAACGTGCCAATCTCCGCTCAAGGTATGGTGCCAACTTAGTTTAAGAATAGACCAGCGACTGTAAGTCAGAGAGGAGGAGAAGAGGATAGGGTAGCCTTTCTCCATATGATGAATGCATGGTATACGAAGTTCACTCATACAAACCCGAATGCGCGACCCCCTTCACCCCACCTATTCCTCAGCCTACCCTTGTAGCTCCCCAAATGGTAGAAGTGGTAAAGAGAGAAATGCCTCTAGTTGATAGAATCTGAAAACAAGGAGCCAAGGAATTTCGAGCTAGTAAAGATGACGATCTGGAGAGGGCAGAATTTTGGCTTGAAAATATCATCAAGGTATTTGATGAATTATTTTGCACACTTGAAGAGTGTAAGAAATGTGTTGTGTCTCTCTTAAGAGATTCAGATTATCAGTGGTGGAACACCCTTGTGTCAGTAGTACCAAGGGAGAAGGTTAATTGGGAGTTTTTACAGGAAGAGTTCCAAAAGAAGTACATTAGCCAAAGGTTTATCGATCAGAAAAGAAAGGAATTTCTTGAATAAAAATAGGGTCGGATGATAGTAACTGAGTATGAGCTTGTGTTCGTAAGGCTTAGCAAATACGCTCGAGAGTGTGCATCCACTGAAGCCATTATGTGTAAAAGGTTTGAGGACGGATTAAATGAAGATATCTGATTATTTGTTGGTGTCCTAGAATTGAAGGAATTTATTGTGCTAGTGGAAGGGCTTGCAAAGCCCAGGAGTTGGTTAAAGAGAAAAGAAAAGCTGAAATAGAGTCTCATGACTCAAGAAAGAGACAACTGAACAAGCCATTTCAATCCTCATCCAAGAAGTCAAGAGATTTCACTACTCGATTAGCTACTTCAGCTGGGTTTCCATGTAGAAGTAAGGGTAAACAGTACTCGGGCTCTAAAGCTCAGACCACATCAGTTTCTAGTGTTGGGAACGCTCGACCAAATAGACCGAAATGTCCATTGTGTGGCAACGTCACCCCAGTGAGCACCGAGCACATGAGAGAGCCTGTTTTAAGTGTGGTTCCTAAGATTATTTTATTAGAGAGTGCCCCGAGATGGTCAAAAAAGAGAAAATTCAGAGTACAAGATCGAGAAGTACTACTAGAGGTAGACAACAAAGAAACTAAGGAAGTGGAACGAGTAGTAAGAGTACACCCAGAGATCAGACTGTAAGATCTGAGGGTAGAGCGCCTGTGAGGAATTATGCCATTCGTGCTCGCAAAGAGGCGTCATCCCATGATGTAATTACGGGTACATTTTCTCTCTATGATACTAATGTTGTTGCTTTAATTGATCCAGGATCTACCCACTCATATATTTGTATTAAATTAGTATCTAGCATGAGTATGCCTATAGAGTCTATAGAATTCATGATAAAGTGTCCAATCCTTAGGAAATGTGTATTAGTTGATAAGGTATGCAACGATTGCCCATTGATGATTAGAGGTCATTATTTTAAGGTGGATCTCATGCTATTTCGATTTGATGAATTCGATATAATTCTTGGTACGGACTGGTTAACCGCTCATGATGTGACAGTCAATTGTGGAAATAAATACATTGAATTGAGATGTGAAAACAGGGACACTCTTCGTGTTCAATCAAATGAATAAGACAGATCGCCTGTAGTGATTTCTCATATGTCTACCCAAAAATATGTAAGAAAGGGATAAGAATCTTATATTGCCTTTGTGATGAATGCCAAAGAAACTGAGTTAAGAATTGAATCAGTGCTGATAGTATGTGAGTATCCAGATGTATTCCCAGAAGAATTACCAGGGTTGCCTCCGGTTAGAGAAATTGAATTTGGCATTGAGTTAGCCCCATGTACTGCACCTATATCAATTGCTCCATACAAAATGGCTCCAACTGAGTTGAAAGAATTGAAGGCACAGTTACAAGAGTTGAAGGACAAAGGCTTTGTACGAACGAGTTTGTAACATCCCGAAATAGGGCCTAAATGGAATAGTGGTTGCGAAACCATGAATCTGAGATAGAAAAGTTTATTTTGATTAATTTTTATGATTTACCGATTGATTGGATGCATGTGTTAGAGTATCGATAGAAAATTTTATGAATTTCATGTCTAATTTGCTTATTAGGGCTTAATTGTAAAAATTGATAAATGAGAGTTCTAGATGCTAAAGGGTTAAATTTAAGTGCATATCTAAAGTAGGGGTCCTTAAATGGTAACTAGACAATTATATTTTCATGGACAAAGATGGTCATGCATAGGTAGAAATAACTAAAATTTTATTGAAGGGTATTTTAGTAAAATGTCAAATAAAAGAAATTAAATGGGAAAAAGACAGAAAAAGGTTGTCATCTTCTTCCTTAGGCCAAAAATTCAAGGGGGGACTCCATAGCTAGGGTTTCCAAGCTTCCAAGCTCCATAGTAAGTCAATCCAAGCCCCGTTTTCATGTTCTTTACGTTTTTGGAATCCCAATAACATAGTTTAGCTTATTCTAGCAATATTTTAATATAGGGTTCATATTTCGAAAAATACCCATAGGTGAAATATGTTTATTTTGATGTTTTATGATAGAATATGAAGGCTGAAATTATGTTAAACAACTTTTGCTAAGTGATTTTATACATAATGTTATTATGTTTTTAATTTTATTATTGTGAAATGTATATTATTTCCATGAAGTTTATTAATGATGCCTCGATGAAAATATAATGAGATCATGTTAAATTGAAGTCTCGATTGAACATTGAATAACAAGGATACTGTCAATATGAGATAAGGAAGGTCCGATAAGACCATTCGGCATGGCATCGACAAATAAATGATGTCCGATAAGACCATGTTTGGGACATGGCATCAGACGAAACAAGGAAGGTCCGATAAGACCATTCGGAACATGGCATCGGCACCAAAGAAAGATCTGTAAGACCATGTCGGACATGGCATCGACATCTATATACAATCTCGTATAAGACCATATCTAGGATATGGCATCGACATCGAGATATGAGATCCAGTAAGACAATATATGGATATGGCATTGGCATCAAGATATGATCCCATGTAAGACCATATCGGGATATGGCATTGGCATCATGATACATTTATGATGAGATGGAGTATCCTCGATATTTCGGTAGTTCAACGGCAAGAGCTAAGTTTATGTACAAATGACAAAAGCTAAGTCTATGTTTAAGAGATTAAAAGTGATAAAGTTGTGTGATGAAGTGATACGTACCCATGAGTAACTTACGAAATGAATGCAAATGTGATATGTAATTTTGTAAGATTATGCATGAGTAAGTTATGTTGATGTGTTTGAAAACTTGTGTATTATTCAATGAGATGAATGGATACTATTATAAGTCTTAATGTTGCTATTTATTTCATGCAAACTTATACTTTTACTTACCCTCTCATTTTCCTTTTCCTTGTAGTATCGCAAGCTAACTCGAGGATTGTTGGACGCGAGTTAATCACACTATCAACTATTCTTTTGGTATAGTAAAGTTAATTTATTTTGGATATGGCATGTATAGGAACTTGGTCATTTTGTTATGTCATAATTATTAGCTAAAGTGTTGGCTATTATTGTTACTCATTCCTTTGTAAATGGTCGTGGGAATTGGCCAAACTTTTAAGTTTTATATATTTTCAATGATGATGATATCCCAAGTGCAGTTGTAATAGTAAGAGAGATGATGTTAGTGATTCTTCATAGCGTATTATTGTTATGTTATGTGTTGCTTATGGTGGTATAAGTTAGTTTGTTTTCAGGATAGCTGAATCTAATCGGGGCGACCGTGCCCTAATTAAAATTGGCAAAGGGCTTGCAAAGCCCGAGTTGAGTTAAAGAGAAAAGAAAAGTGAAATAGAGTCTCATGACTCAAGAAAGAGACAATGAACAAGCCATTTCAATCCTCATCCAAGAAGTCAAGAGATTTCACTACTCGATTAGCTACTTAATTTGGGTTTCCATGTAAGTAAGTAAGCAGATCTCGGGCTCTAAAGCTCGGACCACATCAGTTTCTAGTGTTGGGAAGCTCGACCAAATAGACCAAATGTCCATTGTGTGGCAACGTCACCCCAGTGAGCACCAGAGCACATGAGAGAGCTGTTTTAAGTGTGGTTCCTAAGATCATTTTATTAGAGTGCCCAGATGGTCAAAAGAAAATTCGAGTACAAGATCGAGAAGTACTACTAGAGGTAGACAACAAAGAAACTAAGGAAGTGGAGCAGTAGTAAGAGTACACCCGAGATCGGTTGTAAGATCGAGGGTAGGCGCTGTGAGGAATTATGCCATTCGTGCTTTGCAAAAGGCGTCATCCCATGATGTAATTACGGTACATTTTCTCTCTATGATACTAATGTTGTTGCTTTAATTGATCCAGGATCTACCCACTCATATATTTGTATTAAATTAGTATCTAGCATGAGTATGCCTATAGAGTCTATAGAATTCATGATAAAAGTGTCCAATCCCTTAGGGAAATGTGTATTAGTTGATAAGGTATGCAACGATTGCCCATTGATGATTAGAGGTCATTATTTTAAGGTGGATCTCATGCTATTTCGATTTGATAAATTCGATATAATTCTTGGTACGGACTGGTTAACCGCTCATGATGTGACAGTCAATTGTGGAAAGAAATACATTGAATTGAGATGTGAAACAGGACACTCTTCGTGTTCAATCAGATGAATAAGACAGATCGCTGTAGTGATTTCTCATATGTCCTGAAATATGTAAGAAAGGGATAAGAATCTTATATTGCCTTTGTGATGAATGCCAAAGACGAGTTAAGAATTGAATCAGTCTTGATAGTATGTGAGTATCGGATGTATTCCCGGAAGAATTACGGGGTTTCCTCGGTTAGAAAATTGAATTTGGCATTGAGTTAGCCCCATGTCTTGCACTATATCAATTGCTCCATACAAAATGGCTCCAAGCGAGTTGAAAGAATTGAAAGCACGATTACAAGAGTTGAAGGACAAAGGCTTTGTCGAGCGAGTTTGTAACATCCGAAATAGGGCCTAAATGGAATAGTGGTTGCGAAACCATGAATCGAGATAGAAAAGTTTATTTTGATTAATTTTTATGATTTACGATTGATCGGATGCATGTGTTAGAGTATCGATAGAAAATTTTATGAATTTCATGTCTAATTTGCTTATTAGGGCTTAATTGTAAAAATTGATAAATGAGAGTTCTAGATGCTAAAGGATTAAATTTAAGTGCATATCTAAAGTAGGGGTCCTTAAATGGTAACTAGACCATTATATTTTCATGGACAAAGATGGTCATGCATAGGTACAAATAACTAAAATTTTATTGAAGGGTATTTTAGTAAAATGTCAAATAAAAGAAATTAAATGGGAAAAAGATGGAAAAAGGTTGTCATCTTCTTCCTTAGGCCAAAAATTCAAGGGGGGACTCCATAGCTAGGGTTTCCAAGCTTCCAAGCTCCATAGTAAGTCAATCCAAGCCCGTTTCATGTTCTTTACGTTTTGGAATCCCAATAACATAGTTTAGCTTATTCTAGCAATATTTTAATATAGGGTTCATATTTGAAAAATACCCATAGGTGAAATATGTTTATTTTGATGTTTTATGATAGAATATGAAGCGTGAAAGCAAGTAAAACGACATAATCGGTAAAATACCTAATGTTCATAACTACATGTTAAAGTGAGAATTTGATGTTGCTAGATAAGGGGAAAATGTTCAGCATGTCATGAAATATAAGAAAATAGGATGAAGTTTAATTTTCAAGCCTAGGGGCAAATTTGTAATTTTGTGAAAGTTAGGGGCAAAATGTAATTTTGCCATAATATGAGTTTTGGACTGAATTAAATAGTACAAATATTAAATAAGCTAAATGTGTTATTATAGATCGAGAAGAATGTGGAATCGACCTTGAACGAGGTAAAGGCAAGGTTACGGACTAAATTACAAATTTTGCCATATTTTGCACCGAGGTAAGTAGTATGTAAATAATGTTTTTATATTTCAGCATGTTTTATGTATTGTAGCTGATTTTTGAATCATAAATGACTACTGAAGGAATGAAATAAAGTATTAAAAAGTGAGATACTTCCGGTTTGAACCTTCAGAATCAGAAGATGTAATTGGTATGTAACTAGGTCACATGAGTGGTATTAAGTGTAGGCCACTATGTGCACAAGAGAGCTACGAGAAGGCTAGGTCATATGAGTGGTGCTATGTGAAGGCCACTATGTAACACCCCAAACCCGGCCCATACGTCATTACCGGATCTGGTATGCCACAGGTTAAATCTTAAAAACTTTACTCTGAAGGGTTTTGGAAAAACTTACCTTATTTTAGCCAAATAGTCCGTTAAATGTGAGGTTTTGCAAAATAACTTTAATACTTGCATTGATTGGTTTTGAAAAGCCTGTTTTTCATTTCATTTTATATTTAAGACTTTAAAAAAACATAAGTTTGTAAAGCCCAACATAACAATATAATAAATCGGAATCTAAGTTATGGAGGCCTTATTACACAAAGATGTTCTCAAAAATTAAAACATAAATGAAAAATAAAACCAAAAATAGTCTATGGAAATAGTAATAGTCTTGATGGCCCCTCAGTGCATCTCGGCTCCCATGTCCACAATCTCTTTGCTCATAAAAGCGATGAGAAAATGAAAGTGTGAGTCACTAAGACTAGATGTATAAATTCAAGAACACACTTGACACAGGCCCTAAACACATTATGGGCCTAAGCCATTACATAGAGCAACAATCATATTATATGATAAACAATACATAATGAATGGCCCAACCATCCTAGAATTCCATCCTCTACACACCAACCCCACCATCATACATACATAAGGAAAACATCATCTGGACTTCACCCCACCTATTCCTCACCTACCCCGTAGGCTTCCCAAATGGTAGAAGTGGTAAAGAGAGAAATGCTCTAGTTGATAGAATCAAAACAAGGAGCCAAGGAATTTCGAGCTAGTAAAGATGACGATCCGGAGAGGGCGTATTTTGGCTTGAAAATATCATCAAGGTATTTGATGAATTATTTTGCATAATTTGAAGAGTGTAAGAAATGTGCCGCGGTCTCTTAAGAGATTCAGATTATCAGTGGAACATCTTCGTGTCGTTAGTACCAAGGGAGAAGGTTAATTGGGAGTTTTACGGTGAAGAGTTCCAAAAGAAGTACATTAGCCAAAGGTTTATCGATCAGAAAAGAAAGGAATTTCTTGAATAAAAATAGGGTCGGATGATAGTAACTGAGTATGAGCTTGTGTTCGTAAGGCTTAGCAAATACGCTCGAGAGTGTGCATCCACTGAAGCCATTATGTAAAAGGTTTGAGGACTGGATTAAATAAAGATATCTGATTATTTGTTGGTGTCCTAAAATTGAAGGAATTTGTTGTGCTAGTGGACAGGGCTTGCAAAGCCCAGGAGTTGGTTAAAGAGAAAAGAAAAGCTGAAATAGAGTCTCATGACTCAAGAAAGAGACAACTGAACAAGCCATTTCAATCCTCATCCAAGAAGTCAAGAGATTTCACTACTCGATTAGCTACTTCAGCTGGGTTTCCATGTAGAAGTAAGGGTAAACAGACTTCTAGGCTCTAAAGCTCGCACCACATCGTTTCTAGTGTTGGGAACGCCACCAAATAGACCGAAATGTCCATTGTGTAGCGACGCCACCCAAATGAGCACCGAGCACATGAGAGAGCCTGCTTTAAGTGTGGTTCCTAAGATTATTTTATTAGAGAGTGCCCCGAGATGGTCAAAAAAGAGAAAATTCAGAGTACAAGATCGAGAAGTACTACTAGAGGTAGACAACAAAGAAACTAAGGAAGTGGAACGAGTAGTAAGAGTACACCCGAGATCGATCATCAGATCCGAGGGTAGAGCGCTCAGAGGAATTATGCCATTCGTGTTTCACAAGAGGCGTCATCCCATGATGTAATTACGGTACATTTTCTCTCTGATGATACTAATGTTGTTGCTTTAATTGATCCGTGATCTACCCACTCATATATTTGTATTAAATTAGTATCTAGCATGAGTATGCCTATAGAGTCTATAGAATTCATGATAAAAGTGTCCAATCCCTTAGGGAAATGTGTATTAGTTGATAAGGTATGCAACGATTGCCCATTGATGATTAGAGGTCATTATTTTAAGGTGGATCTCATGCTATTTCGATTTGATGAATTCGATATTCTTGGTAATTCTGGACGGTTAACCGCTTCATGATGTGACAACAATTGTGGAAATAAATACATTGAATTGAGATGTGAAAACAGGGACACTCTTCGTGTTCAATCAAATGAATAAGACAGATCGCTCAGAGTGATTTCTCATATGTCTACCCAAAAATATGTAAGAAAGGGATAAGAATCTTATATTGCCTTTGTGATGAATGCCAAAGAAACTGAAAGTTAAGAATTGAATCAAGGTCTTGATAGTATGTGAGTATCCAGATGTATTCCGTAAGAATTACTGTGGTTGCCTCCGCTAGAGAAATTGAATTTGGCATTGAGTTAGCCCTGTGTATCGCACCTATATCAATTGCTCCATACAAAATGGCTCCAACTGAGTTGAAAGAATTGAAGGCACAGTTACAAGAGTTGAAGGACAAAGGCTTTGTACGAACGAGTTTGTAACATCCCGAAATAGGGCCTAAATGGAATAGTGGTTGCGAAACCATGAATCTGAGATAGAAAAGTTTATTTTGATTAATTTTTATGATTTACCGATTGATTGGATGCATGTGTTAGAGTATCGATAGAAAATTTTATGAATTTCATGTCTAATTTGCTTATTAGGGCTTAATTGTAAAATTGATAAATGAGAGTTCTATTCCAATCATATTATATGATAAACAATACATAATGAATGGCCCAACCCATCCTAGAATTCCATCCTCTACACACCAACCCGCACTAACCGTCACTCCTTAGGGATTTCTACAATCAACCCTCCATCCGCTACACACCATAATGACAAATTAATCGCCTATTTCATTATTCAAAAATCATTAAACGTGGCATTGGCACTGATCACTATGTGACCTAACATTTTAGTTGTGGGATTTCTACCACCAGTCACCATGTGACCCATGTTTATATTCGTGGGATTTCTACCACCGGTCATCATGTGACCCATCATGCACTTCCCTTCTTTATCATATTTCCCCCATGCATACATACATAAGGAAAACATCATACAGACTTTCATATATTTCTTCATACATAGTTATTTCTATGATTGCGTACCTGGCATCCTTGCTTAACCCTTTTAGGGCTTTATTCGACTGTCTACACAGCCACTTTTCAGCTTTTTAGCCCATAACACATAAAGAACAATTAGAAAGTGTGTGTTAGAGATATACACACCATATTACCGTTAGAACGAGACCCTCTAAGTCGACGCTATCCGTAGCCAACACCATCGCTATCTGCCTAAGGTGTTGTTCAGATGCTGGTCCACAACCAGGTGGCCAATCTCGAATGGCAAATACCGCTTGTTTCTTAAACTTAGGGATTCCCTCCTTCGCCTGATCCATATTTAAATCCATCATAAGTCCTTGTCAGAGCCACTATCACAACACATGGTCATTACTCCACATCATGAAGTTAAGATCTCACGTACGATAAGCGAATCTAATGAAAATCTAGAGAAAACCATCTTACCTTAAATACCGAAAATGTGATTTGAATGCTTATCAACTTCTGACTTAGAATCCTAGGTGATTTGATTCCCTACAAATCGCAGAATGCCACTCAAAGAAAAAGAACACGAGATCAGAAAGAGAACGTCAATCTAAAGATGGTCCTAAACACCATGTAGCCATTTGGTTTTGGCTTAAAAGCCGAAAAATAACAAGAATAATAGTAATGGCCAACACTTTCCTTTACAGGACATTCGGCAACTCTTAGGAATTCTCTGCTTTTGAGGAGATCAAGAAGAGAAGAAAAAAAGAAGAGATCTAAGTAGTTTCAGCTTTTAGTTGAGGGAATCGGTAGAAGGAATAGGGTATATTCAGCCATGGAGATGAGAAAAGAATTCAGGATTTTGGCTTTTGAAATGGAAGATGTTGTCAAGATTGGGAGGTTTCGGCTTTTGAAGAAATTAAAAGAAAAGAATTTTAGAGGAATCTTGAGAATTTCGTACAAGAAAAGAAGAAAGAATAGGGTTCCAAATGCCTAATTGAAGAGATATCCTCTATTTATAGAAGATTTGGCACCTCTTGCATAAAACCGAAAACACCCTTCCTAATAACCAATCAATTAATCAAATAGCATGGAAATTTCGGCACCCCCTGCCATAAAAGAAGCTAATTTCTTCACTCCTCTAGGTGATGGAATTTAGGCCAACACCTAGCCTTGCAGATAACTCCTATCTTTTTCCCCTTGTATCTTTCATATTATCAACTATAATATCTACATTATCCTTTACATATATCCTCCTACATTTGAGCCTTGTAACCGTCCACTCCACCTAACACTAATGACAAAAATTAGCTAACTTAAATTAAAAGAGATTGGGCTCCATGAAACTTAAATTTGGGCCCCTTACTCCGCTTGTATGGCGTCACCTCCTTGCTCTCTAAGTGGCGTCACTGACCACTGGGCCACAAGCCCATTTTGATATTTTAAACACAGATACCACCTTTTAAACCTTATAGTGCCCAAGCAAGAATTCACCAAGGCCTTGACCACATTTTGAGCCCAACTTGGACCCCTAACAGTTAAATTAACACATTAAATATATGCACACACTAGGCACATAGGCCCATTAATTCAGGATGTTACAGTTCTACCCCCTTAAAGAAATTTTGGCCTCAAAATTACCTAATCAGGAAAGATGAGGGTATTGCTGTCACATTGCTTCCTCTAGTTCCCAAGTTGCCTCTTCAAAACCATGGTTCCGCCACAACACCTTAACCAATGGAACCATTTTCCTTCGCAACACCTTGATATCACGATCCAGAATTTCCACCGGTTCCTCTTCGAAGGATAGATCGAGTCTTACCACGATTTCCTCCACAGGCACTACATGAAATGGATCCAAGCGGTAACGTCTTAAAATAGAGATGTGAAATGCATTGTGAATTTGACTTAGCTCCAAGGGTAACTCAAGTTGATATGCTACTGGTACTACTCGTTTCAGCACCCGATAAGGTCCGATGAAGCGGAATTTCCCCTTTCGCCCAAATCTTAGCACCTTTTTTCCATGGTGACAACTTTAAGAATACCTTGTCACCTACTGCAAACTCTATATCCTTACGCTTTAAGTCAGCATAGGACTTCTGTCTATTCGCCGCCTCCTTTAGTCTAGCCCAAATCAGTTTCACCTTCTCCTCTGTCTCAGTGACCAAGTCTGGACCCAAAATTCAATTTTCCCCTAATTCTGTCCAACAAGTAGGGGTATGACACTTCCGCCCATACAAAGCTTCGTAGGGCGCCATCCAAATACTTGACTGGTAACTGTTATTGTATGCAAACTGCGCCAATGGCAGGTAGTCCTCCCAACTACCTCTGAAATCTATGACACAACCCCTTAACATATCCTCCAAGATCTGCATCACCCGCTCCGACTGTCCATCGATCTGAGGATGAAACGCTTTACTAAAATCCAACTTCGTACCCAACGCTTGATGCAATGCCCTCCAAAACCTAGACGTAACCCTAGGATCTCGGTCTGAGATAATCGACACAAGTACTCCATGCAACTTCACAATCTTCGCTATATACAGCTTAGCCAACCTTTGTAAGGATTAGTCGACCCGAACTGGTACAAAATGAGCGGACTTTGTCAACCGATCAATGATCACCCAAATTGGATCTTTCTTAGTAGGCGTGAGAGGTAGCTCACTAACGAAGTCCATTGTTATTCCTTCCCATTTCCACTAAGGGATCTTCACCGGTTGTAACAACCCAGATGGTAACTGATGCTCCGCCTTTACTTGCTGACAGATTAAACACTTCACCACTACTTCAGTCACTTCTCGTTTTAAGCTCGGCCACCAAAACTATTCCCTCAAATCTCGATACATCTTGCTCCCTCCGGGATGCATAGCGTATGGACTACTATGCACTTCTTGCAAAATCCTACGCCTCAACTCAAGATCCCTCGGCATGCACACTCTCCCTTAGAAACATAACAGCTCTTTCTCATTCATACTAAACTCCGTTGGTTTTTCATTTGCTCCATCCGGAACCTTCCCCTTCAGCAACTCATCCGTTTGCTGCTTTTCCTTAACCAGACTGACCCATGAGGGTTTCACTTGAAGTTTCGTAAATAAACTCCCATCATCGTACAAACTAAGGTGAGCAAACATTTCTCTCAAGTCAGAGATCACCTTACGGCTTAGAGCATCTACCACTATATTTGCCTTACCCGGATGATACTCGATCGAATAGTCATAATCTTTTAACAACTCGATCCACCTCCTTTGTCTTAAATTCAACTCCTTCTGAGTCAAAAGATACTTCAAACTCCTATGACCCGTGAAAATGACAGATTTCTCCCCGTAAAGATAATGCCTCCAAATCTTCAAAGGAAAGACCACTGCCGCCAATTCCAGGTCATGGGTGGGATAATTTACTTCCTGCGGTCTTAACTACCGAGATGCGTATGTTACAACCTTTTCCATCTTGCATCAACACACATCCTAATCCCGTGTGTGAAGCATCACAATAAATCACAAATTCCTTCCCATCCTCCGGCTGAATCAACACTGGAGCTTCCGTCAAAATTCTTTTTAACTTCTCGAAACTCTCTTGTTTCATATCAGACCAAACAAACGGAACCCCTTTCCGTAACAACTTGGTCAACGGTGCCACAATTAAAGAGAATCCTTCGACAAACCTTCAATAGTATCCGGCCAAACCCAAAAAACTCTGAATCTCAGCCAAGGACTTAGGTGGTTTCCACTCAAACACCGCTTCAATCTTTCGAGGGTTTACCCTAATCCCCTCAGCGACACAACGTGCCCTAGAAAAGTAACCTCCTTCAGCTAAAATTCACACTTACTGAATTTGGCATACAACTGCTTTTCCCTTAGAATCTGCAGAACTATTCGCAGATGTGAGTCATGCTCCTCCCTAGATCTTGAATAAACCAAGATGTCATCAATAAAAACCATGACAAACCGATCTAGGTAGGGTTGGAACACTCAGTTCGTCATATCCATAAATGCTGCTGGCGTGTTGGTCAACCCAAATGGCATCACCATGAACTCATAGTGACTATAGCGAGTCCTAAAGGCCGTCTTATGAATATCAGCCTCCTTAACCTTAAGCTGAAGATACCCTGACCTCAAATCTATCTTCGAAAAGACTGAGGCCCCCTTCAACTGATCGAAAAAGTCATTGATCCTCGGCAACAGATACTTGTTCTTGATCGTTAACTTATTCAACTGGCGATAGTTAATACACATACGCATTGACCCATCCTTCTTCTTAACGAATAAAACTGGTGCTCCCTACGGCGACACACTAGGTTGAATAAACCCTTTGTCCAACAACTCTTGAATCTACGCTTTCAACTCCACCAACTCCTTTGGTGCCATTCTGTATGGATCTATCGATACCAGTGCTGTTCTCGAAAAAAGATCTATTCTAAACTCCACTTCACGATCCGGAGGTAATCCCGAAAGCTCTTCGGGGAAAACATCAGGAAATTCCTTCACCGTCCTAACTTCTCCCACTGTTAGTTCCTTAGCTTCTATAGTATGAACAGACATTAAGACTGCCTCACACCCTTTTCTCACCATCCTTTCTACTCTTAGGGCGGTTACCACGTTCGACAGACAGTTCCCCCTTTCTCTTATTACCAACACCTCATCACCCACAGGGGTTTTTAACACTATATGCTTAGCTACACAATCTAGATTAGCTTGATACTTCCCAAGCCAATCGATGCCTAGGATTTAATCAAACTCCCCTAAACACTTCTGCCCCGTTGCTCTAAGTCGCTCCGGCATAGATTTCTGGGCTCCTGTGCCCACACTTGCTCTAGTAACTCTCTCCAAAACCCTTAACATAGCTTGAGATATAGCATCATCTCTGGCCGTCTGATGTTGAAATTTTGCCTCCACAACTGGTGGCACTGGTACCTCATTCACGGACTCGTGACTAGACCCTACGGGTTCTGACACGGCAATCCTACCTCTTCCTCGGCCACGCACACCACGTCCTCTAGTGCTCATTCTACCGTTCATGATTTATCTGATTAAAAATGTTATGATTTATTAGTTTTCTTCCACTGATTAATGACAGACAGTCTTATGAAAAGTAGTTTTAACAATGGTTCTTTCGAATTCGTATTCTATCTACAAGTTCGGTCTTTGAGTCTGTATTCCTAATTCTAGAATTCTCATTCATTTCACATCAATCAGAGCATCACATGCATTCATCAACCACACAAGCAAACATTCATGAACTCACATTCCTCACCTAGGGGTATTTCGTCATTTCACTACCCAGGGGTATTTTCGTAATTTTATCCTACAGGGGTATTTTTGTAATAATTTTTTTTTCAAAATAGGGTTTCTTGGTGATTTTTAAGATAAGGGTATTTTGGTAATTTGGGGGGTCCGGGGGTGTTTCGATAATTTTACAAATCAAGAGTATTTCAAAAATTTTCAAAACTAGAGGTTTTTTAGTAATTTTACAAAATGGGGTGGCTGGTCCCTCTCGGGCTTTCATTATAAATTTTGGCCTGTCAACAAGTCCCCATGGCTAGGGTGAACAGTCAATACGCACCAGGTAAGATTCTAGCGAAGAGGAGGTGAGTCACTAGGACTGCTTAAATATCAAGCTCTCCCTGAATCCAATCATAGACATGCGTATGCCTGTTGCCACACCCTAATCTCACGACTTGTTCACATGTTTGTTTGGTTGGATTTAAATCTTATGAAATTGAAGAGTTGTTTAACTAGGCCTAGAGTCCATCACTATTATTATCCTAGTCTACGTCCATAAAGCCCATCAACCCAAAAAGTATATCACAACAAGAGTTAGGGTACTTACCTGTATGGGTCGGGTGTCGGTAGACTCGAAGGCCATATCTTCCAGAATTTTTTTTCAAATCCATGTTAAAACATCACTAGACCCATTTCACAGCCTGAGTTTTGAACTGGGCTCTGATACCAAAATGTAACACCCCAAACCCGACCCAAACGTCATTATCGGATCTGGTATGCTACAGGTTAAATCTTAAAAACTTTACTCTGAAGGGTTTTATAAAAACTTAGCTTATTTTAGCCGAATAGTCCGTTAAATGTGAGGTTTTGCAAAATAACTTTAATACTTGCGTTGATTGGTTTTGAAAAGCCCGTTTATCATTTCATTTTATATTTAAGACTTTAAAAAAAACATAAGTTTGTAAAAGCCCAACATAACAAGATAATAAATTGGAATCTAAGTTATGGAGGCCTTATTACACAAAGATGTTCCCAAAAATTAAAACATAAATGAAAACTAAAACCAAAAATAGTCTATGGAAATAGTAATAGTCTTGATGGCCCCTCGAGTTCGTCTCGGCTCCCATGTCCATGATCTACTGCTCATCTGAAAGAGTAGAAAAAATGAAAGCGTAAGTCACCAAGACTTAGTGTATAAATTTCGAACACACTGACCTGAGGCCCACAAACCCATTATGGGCCTAGGCCCGTACATAGAGGCAACAATCATATTACATGATAAACAATACATAATAAATGGCCCAACCCATCCTAGAATTCCATCCTCTACACACTAACCCGTACCAACCGTCACTCCTTGAGGATTTCTACAATCAACCCTCCATCCGCTACACACCATAACGACAGCTGAACTGCCTGTTTCTGTTATTCAGAAATCATTAAACGTGGCATTGCCACCGATCACTGTGTGACTGAACATTTTATTTGTGGGATTTCTACCACCGATCACCATGTGACCCATGTTTATATTTGTGGGATTTCTACCACCGGTCATCATGTGACCCATCATGCACTTCCCCTCTTTATCATATTTCCCCTGAAACACCCCAAACCCGGCACACGAGCCTCGACTGGATCTGGCATGTTCCTTGAGTAAATCATGTCAAAGACTTGTTTGTTAATTTGGAAAATTTGAGTGGGTTTGAAGAAAATATGGTTTGTGTTGTGATCAAATTGAAAACGGTGTTGCTCTTGAAGTCTAGATTTTTATTAAAACTTTATTATTATCTTTCAAACCATAGGTAAAGAAAATAAAATGCCAAGTTGTTTTAAGGTTTACCATTAATTTGAAAATCGTTGATGTTTAAGTGTCAAAACATTTAAAATTTATTGTAAGGAAAAGCTATTTAATCTTGATTTAACAATAATCGTATCATAATAATCGAATAAAATGCATGCTTAAAATAGTTAATAGTAATGGCCTTATTATATCAAAGTAAAACCCGAACTAAATCCAAGTCTTAAATAAAAAAACCAACGAAAATAAAGTAACTCTGAGCTGAGCATGGCCACCACTAAGTTCCTGCCGACCCGGTCCATTACTGAGTGTCACCTAAAAAGATATCCCACAACGGGGTGAGTCAACAGACTCAATGTGTAACAACCAACACAAACTCCCAATGATTTAGGCATAACAAATAATATATATATGTATAACAAGTATAGCAATGATGCAATCACGAACCCAAACCTAAATAACCATCCTCTACACATCACCCGTACCAGCCAATCACACCGTGGGGATTACTAAATCGACCCTCCATCCGCTACACACCATCGAAGGCAGTCGCTGCAGACGACTTGTACATCGCCCTTATAAATCGTCGCATAGCTACTAGATAATGTGACAAGTCACCAGATAATAATATGTGACATAAGTCACCACATTGATTATGTGACATGAGTCACGGATATTGTGGTAAAACCACGGATCACTTCCCTTTTCAATATCACCCATAAGCCCCATGCGTCATACAAATCATGCGAGATATCATGTCATATGCCTTATTTCATATTCATAACCAATTATCATATATTTCATATTCAAGTGTTCATATTACTATTAATAGAGCGTTAGAGGATAACGTACCTGAATATGCCGTACCATTGAATGGTACCTTTAGCCACATCTTTTATATTCTTATTAACACATGTATTAAATTAATACCGTAAATCTTTTAGGAATTGGTGTAGGGCTACACACCGTTACTAACGTGTTTATTGAATCCCAAAAGTCTACCAAATAGAGTGTACTCCTCCTAAAAATCAAAGTCGAATCGGCCAACATTAATCACTAAATATGGCCTTGGCGAATATTCATACTCCTTACCTTGTGGATCTAAATCCCGAAATCGTTACTTGGCTATGAAGATGCCGAAATCCTACATGGTACATGTTAAGGTCAACCTATTGCACAAAATCTATGAAAATGACCCTTGGCCGAATACCACACATGACTTACCTTGGATCTTAAAATCCCGAAGATCTCCTCCTTATTGTCGACAACAACCAAATCCCTAAACCTCCTTCATAGTTTTGGCCAAAAAGCAATAATGGGATTAAAGCCTTGATTTTCGACAGTTAGAGAAAGAAAAGAATAGTAAATTGACATAGAAGAGATTCCTTACCAAAAAAGAAAGACCAAAATGCAAATGGTCAAACCTTCCAAGAAATCGACAAGAAGAACTTGCAGGAGAAATCGTTTTAGATGAGCAAGATAATCGGCTCTTGGTGCTTAGAAGAAATCGGTTCCAATGGTGACAATGAAAAAGAACTTTCGGCTTAAAAGAGAATAGTAAGGAGTTATGGATTCAACTTGATGGACAATAGGGAGATTCGACTTCAACAATAATGAAAAGGAAGAGTATGAGGCTTTTAGGGAGAATCGAAAATGGCTAGGAGAATCCTACTTTCGGCTTTTGAAGAATTGAAAAGAAAAGAGCACAAGTTGAATTAGAGATTTTCGGCTCAAAGAGAAAGATGAAAAAAGAATGAATTTCGGCACACCCTTCTTACTATTCCCAAAACCGAAAATACCATCCTCCTATGCCCCATATTCGGCCAACTCCTCTTCCTTTATCAACTCTTTCTTTTTCTCCTACTTTCCCTCTTCCTTATCCCTTCAAAATAATTTAAATAAATCAATAATTATCTCCCTACCTTAGCCGAATTTTAAAAGGAATCTGACCACATCTGAAGCTTATCCCCTTGGTGTCCCATTGTCGTCCACCACTACTCATCCTTGCTGTAAAATAAAACTCCTATTTGCGTCCCTTGCTGCTCGAACCTAAGCCCTGCCTGCACTGCCTGTGGCGTCACTTACTAAGGATTTAAGTGGCACCTTCCTGCCACTTTACCAAGATGATTTTTATGTCCAACTTCCCCTACAATTCCTCTTAAGGCCTATCAAGCTTAGCTCCCCTTTAATACTTAAAATCTGATATTTTCTAAGGCATTTACCTACACTTTGAAGTTCTCAAAAATTCATACAACACATTCAAACACACATAGGCATGCTACTTCATACAATTAAGCAATAATGCACAAGCCCAAAATCCTGGATATTACAGTTCTACCCCCTTAAAATAATTTCGACCTCAAAATTACCTGGCTAAAATAATTGAGGGTATTACTGTCGTATTGCTTCTTCCGACTCCCACAAAGCTTCCTCCGATCCATGGTTACGCCACAACACTTTGACTAAAGGAACTGATTTCCTTCGCAATACTTTCACATCTCGCTCCAAGATCTGAATTGGCTCCTCCTCGTAGGACAAATCTGGCCTTAGCTCCACCTCTTCAACTGAAACTACATGAGATTGATCCGATCGATAACGTCGTAGCATCGAAACATGGAATACATCGTGCATCTGCTGTAATTTCGAAGGCAACTCTAACTGGTATGCCACTGGTCCAACTCGCTTTAATACCCAATAAGGTCCTATAAACCTGGGACTTAACTTTCTTTTGCAACCAAATCTCATCACCTTCTTCCAAGGTGAAACTTTAAGAAACACCTGATCTCCCACAACAAACTCTATTTCCTTCCGCTTAAGATCAGCGTACGACTTCTGCCTATCAGATGCCTCCTTTAACCGTGCTCGAATTATTTTAACCTTTTCTTTGGATTCTGCCACAATCTCTGGACCCAAAACTTGATGTTCCCTTAATTTTGTCCAACACGTAGGAGTGCGACACTTTCGTCCATCTAGCACTTCATACGGTGCCATCCGAATACTGGCTTGATAGCTGTTATTGTATGCAAATTTTGCTAAAGGCAAATATTCTTCCCAACATCCTCTGAAGTCTATCACACATCCCCTCAGCATATCCTCTAACACTTGGATCACTCGCCGGACCGTAGTCCATTGCGGATGAAATGACGTACTGAAGTCCAATCTGGTGCCTAACGCCTGATGTAGTGCTTTCCAAAACTGAGACGTAATCCTTGGATCCCTATCTGAAATAATCGACACCGGTACTCCATGCAACCTCACAACTTCTGCCACATACAACTTTGCTAACCTCTGCAAAGAGTAGTCAACCCGCACTGGAATGAAATGTGCAGACTTTGTCAATCGATCCACTTTCAGCCATACCAAGTCCTTCTTAGTAGGTGTAAGGGGAAGCCCACTAACGAAGTCCATGGTGATTCTCTCACACTTCCACTGTGGAATCTTTATCGGCTGAAGCAATCCTGACGGAACTTAGTGTTCAGCATTAACTTGCTGACACGTTAAGCACTTCCCTACAAATTCGGTAACTTTTCACTTAAGACCAGGCCACCAAAACTATTCCCTTAGATCTCTATACAACTTACTACCTCCAGGATGGATAGCATAAGGGCTACTATGCGATTCCTAAAGAAATTTTTGCCTTAACTCTTTATTCTTAGGCATACAGACCTTACCCTTGAAACACAATACTCTATCACTATTAACACCATCATCCTCTAACTCCCCATTCCGCACATGCCGTAGCTTAGCACTTAGATCATCATCCGCCAACTGACTCTCTTTCACCTCATTCAACCACGTCGGCTTAACTTGCAACTCTGCTAACAAACTTCCATCGTCATACAAGCTAAGATGTGCAAACATTGCCCTCAGATCTGACACTATTTTCTGACATAGGGCATCTACCACTACATTTGCCTTGCCCGGGTGATACTCTATAGAACAATCGTAGTCCTTCAATAACTTCACCCACCTTTCTTTGTCTCGTGTTCAAATCTTTTCTCGAGTCGTGAGATACTTAAGGCTCTTGTGGTTTGTGTAAATCACTGACTTTTCTCTATATAGATAGTGCCTCCATACCTTAAGAGCAAAGACCATCGACACCAATTCCAAATCATCGTCGGGTAGTTAACCTCATGTGGCCTTAATTGTCGAGACGCATAAGCAACTACCTTCCGTCCCGCATCAAAACACATCCCAAACACATGTGAAAAGCATTACAAGACACCACAAAATCCTTTCACCTTGGATTGAATCAAAGCGGAGCTTCAATCAAGACGCTCTTAAGCTTCTCAAAGCTCTCCTGTTGTTTATCCGACCATCTGAAAGGTACCTCCTTTCTCAACAACTTCGTTAATGGTGTGGCTATTGATGAGAACCTTTCCACAAACCTTCTGTAGTAGCCTGCCAATCCCAAGAAACTACGAACCTCAGCCACAGACTTAGGTGGTTTCCAATATAGCACTGCCTCAATCTTCCTAGGATTCACCCTTATCCCTTCTACAGATACCACATGCCCTAAAAAAGCAACTTCCTTAAGACAAAATTCACACTTGCTAAATTTGGCATATAGCTTCTTTTCCTTTAACACTTGCAGCACTATCCGGAGATGCTCATCATGCTCTTCTCTCAGACTTAGAATACACTAGGATGTCGTCTATGAACACAACGATGAATCTATCCAAGTAAGGTTGAAAAACCTGGTTCATCATATCCATGAACGCGGCTGGGGCATTCGTTAATCCGAACGGCATTACTAAGAACTCATAATACCGATATCTTGTCTGAAAAGATGTCTTATGGATATCTACCTCCTTCACCTTAAGCTGATGATATCCAGACCTTAGATCTATCTTTGAGAATACCGCAGCCCCCTTAAGCTGATCGAACAAGTCGTCTATCCTTGGCAATGGATACTTGTTCTTGATGGTCAGCTTATTCAACTGACGATAATCTATGCACATGCGCATAGTTTTGTCCTTCTTCTTCACAAACAAGACCGGTGCTCTCCATGGAGACACACTGAGTCAGATAAACCCACGATCAAGCAACTCTTGGATCTGAGCCTTGAGCTCAACCAACTCCTTTGGTACCATTCTATACGGGGCAATTGACACAGGAGCTGTACCCGGCAGCAAGTCAATTCCAAACTCCACTTCCCTATCCGGGGGTATTCTAGGTAACTCCTCCGAAAAAACATCCACAAATTCTCTTGCTGTTCTAACTTCACTAACTCCCCCTTCCTTTTGCATCTAATGCACTAACAAAGGTCAAAAATGCCTTGCACCCTTTCTGAACCATCTTATTAGCCTTTAAAGCAGAGACTACGTTAGACAAGTAGCTTCTTTTTTCTCCTATCATAATTATTGCCTTATCCTCCCGCGTCCTTAACTCCATTCGCTTAGCTGCGTAATCTAATACAGCCTGATGTTCCACTAGCCAGTCCATTCTAAGGATGAGATCAAATTCTTCGAAGGGTAGTTCCATCAAGTCAACAGGAAATACCACTCCCTGAAGCTCTAGAGGTACACTCCGAAATATCTTATTCACCACTACAGTTTGACCTAATGGGCTCACTACAGTCATCTCCCTATTAGATAGTTTAGAGGCTATGCCTAGTGTTTCAACTACTCTACATGCAACATAAGAGTGGGTAGAGCCAACATCAATTAAAGCAAAGTAAGGCTTGTCAGCTATAAGGAACGTACCGATTATGACGTCCGGTGCGTCTCCATCCTCACTCCGGTGCACTGCATACACCAGACCCGGCTGCCTTGCCTCTGTATTACCAACACCTCTGCCCAGTGTTTTCCGTCCCCTTTCAACACTGTTACCTCTGCCAATCGGACCACAGCCTCGTGGTGGCTGCTGTCCACCTCTTCCAGCCTAATTAAAACCCTGACCTGCTGGTCGATTCCCATTTATTTTCATAGGATAGTCCTTAATCATGTGGTCCTTGGACCCACACATGAAACATCCTCCCGTCTTTTTCCAACACTCTCCCAAGTGCATCTTTCCACACTGAGCACAAGTGCGGTACTGTCCTCCCGTAACAGCTTGCTGACCTCGCGACCCATCCATTCTAGGTCTCTTCTGAACATTCCCAGATGACCCTGATGATTCGAAACCTCTCTTTTGTTTATTCCTATCCGTGTTCTGTCTCACAGACTCCTTAACTCCTTCAGCAACCTTTGCCTTTTCCACCAACACGACAAACTCCCACTCCTGCTGTGGGGCAATAAACAATCTCAGGTTATCCCTTAGTCCATCCTCAAACCGGACACATCGTTCATCCTCCGTAGCTACTATACCTCAAGCGTATCGGCTCAACCTTAGGAATTCTGCCTCATACTCCGTTACGGACTTATTCCCCTAAACCAGCCTCAGAAACGCCTTCCTTTGCGCATCAATGTAACTAGTCCCAATGTACTTCTTCTGATATGCCGCCTTAAAGTACTCCCAAGTGAGATCATCTGCGACAGCACCATCCCGAACCGTGAGCCACCATTGATATGACTCATCGCGGAGGAGTAATACTACCCCTTTCAGTTTCTCCTCGGCGGACAGGTTTAAATCATCCATAATTCGCTCTGTCGCCTTTAACTAATACTCAATCGTATTGGGCGCCACAGCAGATATACCATGAAAAAACTTAGCTCCATTAGCTCGGAGTCGCTCAGGTACAGACTTTCGAGCTCCCATGCCTCCACCGCCCCACCACCCTTTCCGAACTCCCAAAGATCGCCAGTGATACTTCATCATCCCCGTCGATCCTCGATATTCCACACTGTGGATCGGTGGTGGCATTTCATTCTCGACCCTTGACCAGACCTAACGGGTTCCGACACGGTCATTCGGCCCCTACTGAATCGCGTTTATCTGATTAAAGAATTTTATGAATTAGTTTTTGTTCCACTGATTTATCGCGAGCAGTCTTATGTTCAATAGTTCTAAAGAGTAGTTCTTTTGAATTCATACACACACAGAGTCTCAAATTCATTCATTCAATCATCACATTCATGAACTGGCGCTCATTACAGAAAAGTGTTGTAGTTGTCATTGTTGTTGTTTTCCACTACCCACCGTAATTTTATCCTATAGGGATATTTTGGTAATTTTTTTTCAAATTAGAGTATTTGAAAATTTTGCAAAATAGAGATTTTTGGTCTTTTTGCAAAATAGGAATACTTGGTAAGAAGATTCAAGGGTAATATGGGAATTTCAAAAACTGAGAGTATTTTTGTAATTTTTTAAACTAGGGGCATTTCAGTATTTTTTTCGCAAAATATGGTTCAAGGTGATTTAACGAAATAAGGGTATTTTGGAAATTTTTAATTCGAGGGTATTTTGTCAACTTCCCATACTAAGGGTATTTTGGTAATTTGTACAGGTTAGGGGTAATTTGGTCAATCTGCAAATCGAAATTATTTTGGTCATTTTAAATCAAGGGTACTTTGGAATTTTATAATCACGGTTTGACTTTAGAATTTTACAAAACAGGTGATTAGTTCCTTTTGGGTTTTAATTATTGAATTTAGCCTGTGATTGAGTCCTCTTGGTTAGGGTGAACCGTCACTACGCACCAGGTAGGATTCAAGCGGAGAGGAGGTGAGTCACTAGGACTGCTTAAATACCAAGCTCTCCCTAAATCCAATCCTAGACATGTGCACAATGGTTGCCACACCCTAACTCGACGACTCAGTCACAAGTTGGTTTAATTAGGCTTTAAAGTTTTATGTAATTTTGTGTTGGAGTAAGCTAATCCTAGGGTTCAATAACTTAATATACTAATCTACGTTCCCGTTATACCCACATACAAATCATACCATAAATCAGACAATAGTTAGGGGTACTTACCTGGTGGACTTCGGGTCTGAGACTTAGGTGCCATGCCAGAAAAACCTGCTTATTTCACAAAAATTTTCACAAAACTTATTTGGGCTCAATTTTGAAAACGTTGTGGGCTTTAAATCCAAGGCCAAGAGTTTAAAATTGGGCTCTGATACCAAACTGAAACACCCCAAACCTGACCCACGAGCCTCGACCCAATCTGGCATGTTCCTTGAGTAAATCATTTCAAACACTTGTTTGTTAATTTGGAAAATTTGAGTGGGTTTGAAGAAAATATGATTTGTGTTGTGATCAAATTGAAAACGGTGTTGCTCTTGAAGTCTAGATTTTTATTAAAACTTTATTATTATCTTTCAAACCATAGGTAAAAAAAATAAAATGTCAAGTTGCTTTAAGGTTTACCATTAATTTGAAAATCGTTTATGTTTAAGTGTCAAAACATTTAAAATTTATTTTAAGGAAAAGCTATTTAATCTTGATTTAACAATAATCGTATCATAATAACCGAATAAAAAGCATGCTTAAAGCAGTTAATAGTAATGGCCTTATTACATCAAAGTAAAACCCGAAGTAAATCCAAGTCTTAACTAAAAAGAAACCAACGAAAATAAAATAACTCTGAGCTGAGCATGGCCACCACTAAGTTCCTGCAGACCCGGTCTATTACTGAGTGTCACCTGAAAAGATATCCCACAATGGGGTGAGTCAATAGACTCAATGTGTAACAACCAACACAAACTCCCAATGATTTAGGCATAACAAATCATATATATATGTATAACAAGTATAGCAATGATGCAATCCCGAACCCAAACCTAAATAACCATCCTCTAGACATCACCCGTACAAGCCAATCACACCGTGGGGATTACTAAATCGACCTTCCATCCGCTACACACCATCGAAGGCAGTTGCTGCAGACGGCTTGTACATCGCCCATATAAATCACGGCATAGCCACCAGATAATGTGACAGAGTCACCAGATAATAATATGTGACATAAGTCACCACATTCAGATTATGTGACATGAGTCACCAGATATTGTGGTAAAAACCACCAGATCACTTCCCCTTTTCAATATCACCCATATGCCCCATGCGTCATACAAATCATACGGATATCATGTCATATGCCTTATTTCATATTCATAACCAATTCTCATATATGTCATATTCAGTGTTCATATTACTATTAACAGAGCGTTAGAGGATAACGTACCTGAATATGCCGTACCATTGAATGGTACCTTTAGCCACATCTTTCATATTCTTATTAACACATGTATTAAATTAATACCATAAATCTATTAGGAATTGGTGTAGGGCTACACACTTGGTTACTAACATGTTTAATGAATCCCGAAAGTCTACCAAAATAGAATGTACTCCTCCCTAAAAATCAAAGTCGAATTGGCCAACATTAATCACTAAATATGGCATTGGTCGAATATTCATACTCTCTTACCTTGTGGATCTAAATCCCGAAATCGTTACTTCGCTATGAAGATGTCGAAATCCTACATGGTACATGTTAAGGTCAGCCTATTGCACAAAATCTATGAAAATGACCCTTGGCCGAATACCACACATGACTTACCTTGGATCTTAAAATCCCGAAGATCTCCTTCTTATTGTCGACAACAACCAAATCCCGAAACCTCCTTCATAGTTTCGGCCAAAAAGTAATAATGGGATTAAAGCCTTGATTTTCGACAGTTAGAGAAAGAAAAGAATAGTAAATTGACATAGAAGAGATTCCTTACCGAAAAAGAAAGACCAAAACGCAAATGGTCAAACCTTCCAAGAAATCGACAAGAACTTGCAGGAGAAATCGTTTTAGATGAGCAAGATAATTGGCTCTTGGTACTTAGAAGAAATCGGTTCCAATGGTGACAATGAAAAAGAACTTTTGGCTTAGAAGAGAATAGTAAGGAGTTATGGATTCGACTTGGTGGAAAATAGGGATATTCGGCTTCAACAAGAATGAAAAGGAAGAGTATGAGGCTTTTAGGGAGAATCGGCAATGGCTAGGAGAATCCTACTTTCGGCTTTTGAAGAATTGAAAAGAAAAGAGCACAAGTTGAATTAGAGATTTTTGGCTCAAAGAGAAAGATGAGAAAAAAATGAATTTTGGCACACCCTTCCCACTATTCCCAAAACCAAAAATACCATCCTCCTATGCCCCATATTCGGCCAACTCCTCTTCCCTTATCAACTCCTTCTTTTTCTCCTACTTTCCCTCTTCCTTACCCCTTCAAAAATAATTTAAATAAATCAATAATTATCTCCCTACCTTAGCCAAATTTTAAAAGGAATTTGACCACATCTAAAGCTCATCCACTTGGTGTCCTATTGTCGTCCACCACTGCTCATCCTTGCTGCAAAATAAAACTCCTATTTGTGTCCCTTGCTGCTCAAACCTAAGCCCTGCCTGCATTGCCTGTGCCGTCACTTACTAAGGCTTTAGGTGGCGCCTTCCTGCCACTTTACCAAGATGATTTTTATGTCCAATTTCCCCTACAATTCCTCTTAAGTCCTATCAAGCTTAGCTCCCATTTAATACTTAAAATCTGATATTTTCTAAGGCATTTACCTACACTCTGAAGTTCTCAAAAATTCGTACAACACATTCAAACACGCATAGGCATGCTACTTCATACAATTAAGCAATAATGCACAAGCCTAAAATCCTGGATATTACATCCCTCCCATGCATACATACATATGGAAAACATCATACAGACTTTTATATATTTCGTCACACATAGTGATTTCTATGATTGCGTACCTGGCATCCTTGCCTAACCCTTTTAGGGCTTTATTCGGCTGTCTACATAGCCACTTTTTGGCTTTTTAGCCCATAACACAGAAAGAACAATTAGAAAGTGTGTGTTAGAGATCTACACACCTTATAATCGTTAGAACGAGACCCTCTAAGTCGACGCTATCTGTAGCCAACACCACCGCTATCTGCCTAAGGTGTTGTTCAGAAGTCGGTCCACAACTAGGTGGCCAATCTCGAACGGCAGATACCGCTCATTTCTTAAACTTAGGGATTCTCTCCTTCGCCTGATCCATATTTAAATCCGTCATAAGTCCTTTTCAGAACCACTATCACAACACATGGACGTTACTCCACATCCAGAAGTTAAGATCTCACATACGATAAATGAATCTAATGAAAAATCTAGATAAAACCATCTTACATTAAATCCTGAAAACGTGATTCGAATGCTTATCAACTACTGACTTAGAATCCTAGGCGATTTGATTCCCTACAAATCGCGGAATACCGCCCAAAGAAAGAGAACACGAGATCAGAAAGAGAACGTCAATCTAAGGATGGTCCTAAACACCATCTAGCCATTCGACTTTGGCTTAAAAGCTAAAAAATAACAAGAATAATAGCACTAGCCAACACTTACCTTTACAGGACATTCGGTAACTCTTAGGAATTCTCTGCTTTTGAGGAGATCAAGAAGAGAAGAAAATAAGAAGAGATCTAAGTAGTTTTAGCTTTTAGTTGAGGGAATCGGCAGAAGGAATAGGGTATATTTGGCTATGGAGATGAGAAAAGAATTCAGGATTTCGGCTTTCGAAAGGGAAGATGTTGTGAAGATTGGGAGGTTTCAGCTTTTGAAGAAATTAAAAGAGAAGAATTTCAGAAGAATACTGAGAATTTCGACACAGGAAAAGAAGAAAAGAATAGGGCTCCAAATGCTAGAATTGAAGAGATATCCCCTTTATTTATAGAAGATTTCGGCACCTATTACTTAAAACCGAAGACACCCTTCCTAATAACCAATCAATTAATCAAATAGCATGGAAATTTCAGCACCCCCTGCCATAAAAGAAGCCGATTTCTTCACTCCTCTAGGTGATGGAGTTTCGGCCAACACCTAGCCTTGCAGATAGCTCCTATCTTTATCCCCTTGTATCTTTCATATTATCAACTATAATATCTACATTATCCTATACATATATCCTCCTACATTTGAGCCTTGTAGCCGGCCACTCCACCTAATCCTAATGCCAAAAATTAGCTAACTTAAATTAAAAGAGATTGGGCTCTATGAAACTTAAATTTGGGCTCCTTACTCCCATTGTATGGCGTCACCTTCTTGCTCCCTAAGTGGCGTCACTGGCCACTGGGACACAAGCCCATTTTGATATTTTAAACACAGATACCACTTTTTAAACCTTATAGTGCCCAAGCAAGAATTCATCAAGGCCTTGACCACATTCTGAGCCCAACTAGGACCCCTAACAGTTAAATTAACACCTTAAATATATGCACACACTAGGCGCATAGGCCCATTAATTCAGGATGTTACACACTATATGTACAAGAGAGCCAGAATTATGAGTACAATTGAGCTAGGTCACATGAGTGGTACTGAGTGAAGGCCACTATGTGTACAAGAGAGCTTTGACTTCAAAGGTGGGCTGTGTGCGAAACCACCGCTTATTTGTTATTATTTCGAAGTGTTCAACGGGAAAATCGACTAAGTGAAATTATGTGAGACTTTGTAGTGATAAGTATATGTATATGCGTGTCTAACGTATGAGCAATATGCTCGATATGTAATCAAAAATTGGAAATATTGTTGTAGGTATGTAAAGAATACAACTAAAGTGAGAGAGAGTAAAAATTTACAGTAAAACTATTTTGGACAGCAGCAGTCACGTGAATTTGAAAAATAACCAAAAATAGTAGAAATTGAGTTATAAGTTGTATGAGATATTGATTTAAAAATTATTGAGTCTGTTTTCATATAAAAGAAACAAAGAAAGCAAAATATTTGTATATTTTGAGATATTTAAATTTTATTGAGACTAGTTTAGAATGATTACGTGATCCCCTATTCTGACTTGGAAAAATTATTAAAAATTTTAAAAAACTAATTATGGAATATAATTTATATTCCTGAAATCCTAAATGAGTCTAGTGTCAAATTAACTAAGAAAATAAGGTCATCTGAATTCTGTATGAAGAGAAAAATGATTCGTAGTGAAGAGAGATTAGAATAGTAGAACAGTGAAACAGAGGAAATTTTAATGAATAAACTGTACTAATTGGCAAGACCAAAAGTTATGAAAATTTTATGGTAAGAAGATGCTTGAGTCTAGTTTCAGGGAAAATTTACAGATCTTAATTGTGAGTTTTTTAGCTCCAGATAAAAATAATTTAGTAAATATGACTCGAATAGATAGCTTGCTCCAAACTTGAATAAATAGTGAATTTTATTGTAGATATGATTGTGTTATTTTGTAAACATGTTCAATCCATTATTTATTATTTATGTACTTACTTACTAAGCTAAATGCTTACTCTCTTTTCTTTTCGTTGTCCTATAGTGTCATTAAGCTAGCTCGAGATTCGGTGATCGTCGGAGATCCATCCACACTATCAACATTTTTTGGTATTTTGAAAACAATACTTTGGGAATTATGGCATGTATAGAAGGCTTAATCGTTTTGTTACTTGTAGTAACGAATTGGGCTAAAATACTGGCCTTTAAAAATTTGATGGTTTATTTTGCGTATGGGTATTGATAATGTTCAATATTAATCATGTTATATGTTTATGATAATGCTTGAATTGGTCAAATGAGAGTGTAATGACTATGTATGGAAAAGTTTTAATTTATATGGATTTTACATTTTAAATTTTGTACAATTGCTTGAATCATGTCTGGTAATGCCTTGTACCCTATTCCAGTCACGGAACCGGGTGAGGGGTGTTACATTTAGTGGTATCAGATCTATGGTTTAGTCGATTCTTGGACTAACATGGCTAGTGTAAAGGTCTAGCTATACATGCCATAAATATACTATGATTGTGTGATGACTCCTGAAAATTTAAAATATTTTTTAGAGTAAATGGATCCTGACCAAGCTACTACTGATGATGCTGAAAGTAACGTGTCGGCTCCCGCGCAAGGGACCGTGCCAGTAGAAGATAGATCTAAAGCACGTGGGCAGGGAGAGAGGGCTCGAGAAGCCTTCCTCCAAATGAGGAGTAATTGGTACTCTAAGTTTATTCAAGCAAATCCGAATGTTCAACCTCCCCCACCCCTCCCATACCTCAGACGATTCCCGTAGCTCCCCAAGGCATGGATTTGGTAAGAATGAACAAGCCTCCAGTTGATAAAATTAGGAAGCAAGGAGTAGAAGAGTTTAAAGCAAATATTAATGATGATCCTGAGAAAGCGGAGTTCTGGCTTGAAAACTCTATCCGTGAGTTTGATGAGCTCTCGTGTACATCGGAAGAGTGTTTAAAGTGTGCTGTATCACTTCTGAGAGATTCGGCCTACCATTGGTGGAAGACTTTAGTAGCTGTGGTGCCAAAAGAAAGGATTACTTGGGATTTCGTCAGGAAGAATTTAGAAAAAAAATACATAAGTCAGCAGTTTATTGATCAGAAACGGAAAGAGTTCCTTGAATTGAAGCAAGGTAAAATGTCTGTGGCAGAGTACGAACGTGAATTTGTTAGACTTAGCAAGTATGCCCAGGAGTGCGTGTCCACCCAGGCTATTATGTGCAAGAGATTCGAAGATAGGCTTAATGAAGACATTAAAATGTTTGTGGGATTTCTGGAACTGAAAGAATTTGTGGTATTGGTCGACCGAGTGCTTAAAGTTAAGGAATTAAACAAAAAAAAGAAGGAAAGCTGTTATTGAGGCCCGAGATACAAGAAAGAGACTGATGAGCAAGTCGTTCCAAACCCAGTCAAAAAGGACCAGAGAGATGAATTCTCAAAGGATAGCTTCAGCTGAGTATTCACATCGAGACTGTGGGAAATTGTATTTGGGCCCTAAAACTCAAGCTACTTCAGTGGAAAGTGTGGGCAACGTGAAGTCTAGTAAACCCGAGTGTCAGCATTGTGGTAAGCAACATTTTGGTGAGTGTTGGGGAGTTGGTCGAGCTTGTTTCAGGTGTGGTTCTCGTGAGCATTTTATTAAAGATTGTCCGGAAAAAGCTAAGGAAGAAAAATTTCAAAGTGCGAGACAGACTAACACTGCTAATAGAGGTAGACCTTCGAGAAATACCAAAAGTGGAGATAGCAGTAAAAGTGTGATGAAAGACCCAGCTACGAGATTAGAAGCTAGAACACCTTCCAGGACATATGCCATCCGAGCTCGTGAAGGGGCATTCTCTCCCGATGTAATTACGGGTACATTTTCTCTACATGATATTAATGTTGTTGCTTTGATTGATCCAGGTTCGACCTAATCCTATGTTTGTTTGAAATTGATGCCTAGTATATGTAACACATCAAACCCGCCCAGAAGTTAGGCCCAAATCTGGTGTGTCACATTGAAGAAAACATATAAAGGATTTGTGATTCGTACTAAAATAAGTTTTGTTAAAAATCAAGAAAAACAAGTTTGATTTGAGACATTTGATAAAATACTACTAACCTCGAAGATTGATTGATAAATTGATAGATTTGAACTAATAATCTTATAAAACGTGACTTTTGAAAATGACGTTGAAAATTCGAATAAGATTTCCGTGTTAAAAATATTTGTAAAAGTTTATTATGAAATCCATTTGTTAATCAATTTTGGAAAACCTTTATTTAAGTTTTTCGAAAATTCCCATTTAAAATAATTTAAGTAAAATAATAAGTATATCAAACATAAAGCAAATAATAAAATACTCCAGAGGCCTTATTACAACCTTAACTCAAATAGCAAAGTAATTAAAAGTACTAAAGAAATCCAAATTTCCAAATTAAACCGTTTTTGTAGTATGGCCTCCACCGAGTCATCCATGGCCCAAGTCTCCATCATCGATTATTACCTACAAGGGTTGAGAAAGGGGGTGAGTTACAAGAACTCAGTGTGTAACCCACTTATCGTTGTCCACTAGGGCCAAAAGCTCATTAAGCAATTATTTGGGCCTAAGCCCATTTACAATAACAATAATATATCAAAATAAAACATGTATATGAAATGCAAATTCCCAAACCAAGCCTAGTAATCCATCCACTACACACCACCTGTAACACCCCATACCCGAAACCCTTGCCGGAATCGAGTACATGGCATTACTAGACTTGACTATTATCTCGGGGCATGAAAATTTAAAGCTGTCCAACTACGTCATACTGACCAAATCGACCATAACTCGAGTTACAAAACTCGAAATTTAGATTCATAAATTTTCCTTGCAACTAGACTCATATAACTTTTCACCATAATTTTTCCAGAATTTTTCATATGGCCAATTAGTACAGTTTATTCATCAAAATTACCCTTATTACACTGCTTGACAATTCTGACCTGTCTCTACAAAAATACAATTATCTCATTGCACAAATTTCCTATAATGTTCTTGTTTATACCAATGAAAAATAGACTCATTAAGGGTTCTACACATATAAACCATGCTTCTTAATGATTTTTGTACAATTTTGACAATTTATCCAAAACAGAACAGGGACTCACGAATTCATTCAGGACAAGTCTCACTAAAACTTAAATATCTCATTATATATAATTCCTTTGCCTAACTTGTTTCTTTCATATCAAAATAGACATAACAAAATTTAATTCTATGTCTTATTCACTTTCTAATTCAATTTCTCCTATTTTGGTGATTTTTCAAAATCACATCACTGCTGTAACTAAAACTGTTTCACAACAAAATGGTCATGAAACATATTCACTCTTATCATTTAGCAACCGAACCTATATAACCAAACATCACAAAATATATGCCAAAAACATGCTTTCAAAATAAATCTAGGTTATGGCCACATACACACAAACTTTGACATTATAATTAAGCCATACTCACATGGCTGTCTATATACAATTTTCCAAAACCAAACATATAAAACCAGCCTATACATGCCATAGGTTTGTAGTTTAAGCTTTTAAAATACCAAAATAGCGATCGACGAAAGGTGGTCGACTTGCTTGACGATCCTACTCGAGCCCGTAGCGTAAACAAAATCTGTAAAACCGAGGAGAACATTTCACACAAATAAGCTTACTAGCTTAGTAAGTCCCAAGCTCAAAAACATTTTAACATGTAAATTTGAACATGGCGAATGCTATCAATTCCTTAACTCAAGTATTTGCACTTTATAACCATAATCACATAATTCACTAAAACACCAAAATATATCACATATATTCGCATATTCCAAATCAAGTGAGTACAACATTTACGTTAATCATATATACCTATTTGAATATTTATGCAAACACATCTTAACTCTTTCACTCTTAACATTTTCACTTAATATCGGTTCTCCAAAATATCACATATAAGCTCAAATTCCATTATAATGTTCATACTCAACAATAGTAAGCTCAAAAGCTTATATCAAAATTCCTATCGAATCATCAACCATATCATAACACACTTAATTTAAATAATACTATACCATCTACCTTACCTTTGGTAAATATAGAAGGCTTAAACATACATACTTTTAGTTCATGAGTTTAAATACATTTCTCCTTGTATGATTCATGATTTCTCCATTTATAACACATCACCAATAAAGCCTGCTAGGCACTAAAGCCGAAATCAAACACCGGCACAAGGCACGCTAGGCACGAAGCCGAATTTATCACCTAAGATCGAGCCTTTAGGCACGAAGCTTCGAATATGTCACCTAGGCATTAAGCACCGCTGAGGCACGAAGCTTAGAATATGTCACCCAGATTAAGCACGCTAGGCACGAAGCCGAATTAAATCAATATAACCAAACATTCTACACACACTCTTCACAACTAATATATATACTTATGTTTAACTCAATTGAGCTCATTCACATTAAACCAATAAAATTTACTATATCATTATGCAATCCAACAATTTATTTCACATAACCAACTTCAATCATCAACCAACTATCCCACCATACATTCGCCATAATGAAAATAGGTACAAAATTCAGCAATTCATACCATTGTTTATAATCATAATTAAGTCATTAACATTCTTTAGCTAAAGGACTTACCTCGGTTGTCGATAGTCCGTGCGAATCATCGGCTATTCGAGAACCTTCGACTTTCCCTGGTCTAATTCGTTTTCTTTGCTCTTGATCTAAAACACATTAAAGTTTAGCTCATTCAACCACAATTCATCTCAATTTAGTCCTTAAGCACATAAATGGGCAAATTACTATTTTACCCCTAGAATTTCACAACTTTGCAATTTAGTCCTATTTGCATAACACACAAAATACACCAAATTAGCCAAAACTATGCAAGGGCCGAATGTTCCTAGGGACCTTACAAGTCCTCACATTTCATTTATTTTGCAAATAGGCCCCTCTAAAAATTTATTTTTACAATTTAGCCCTAAAAACTCAATTTCATCAAAACTTCCAACACATCCTAACTATCATCTAAAATCATCAAATAACAAAAACCACATGAACACAACAATGGCCGAACATCAAGCATACTTAGATTCAAAAATTACAACATGGGTGGTTACTGGTTCAAGCAACGATCTCAAAAACGTAGAAATTAACAAAAACCGACTAAAAACTCACCTTGAATTTAAGCCTAGAATTGCCGAAAATCAAAAGAACCTAAAGCTTTCTTCTTTCTCCAACATTCGGTCAAGGAAGAACTAAAAAGATGATAATGGCCATTTTATTTTTTTATGTTTTAATTAACATATATATTAAAATAACTTGGTTTACCAAAATAACCTTTATACTAAAATAATAACCATATAATACTTAAGGTTATACTAGACTTTTGCCACCCACTAACTCATAAAATGGGTTAATTTCACTTTTAATACTCCATATTAAAAAGCCATCCACATATAAGCACTTTTCACTTTGGCATGCAACTTTTACGCATTACGCGATTAAGTCCTTTTAATCAAATTCGATACTCAAACGATAAAATTTTTCTACAAAACTTTCACACACATAAATTCACATATAATAAGCATTAAATATAATATTTAAATATTTTTCGGTTCGGATTCGTGGTCCCGAAACCACCGTTCGATTAGGGTCGATTCGATGCATTACAACTCTCCCCTTAAGGATTTTCGTCCCGAAAATCTTACCGTTAAACAATGTCGGATATTGTTGCCTCATTGAATCCTCGAGCTCCCACGTTGCCTCTTCAACTCCATGTCGATTCCATAACACCTTCACTAAGGAAATCTTTTGTTTCTTAGCTCTTTCATTTCCAGAGCTAGAATACGGATTGGCTTTTCCTCATCGTCATATCGAATCGTATCTCAATCTCGAGACGGAGCAATCACATGTGATGATCGATCTCAGATCACGAGCATAGAAACATGAAATACATCGTCTATCTTTTCTAATTCGGAGGGTAGCTTCAATTTATAAGCAACAGCCCAACACGTTCAATGATTTCATACGGTCCAATGAACCTTGGGCTCAACTTGCCTTTTCACCAAAACGAGCACTTTCTTCCATGGTGAAACCTTTAAAAGACTCGATCTCGATCCGAATTCAATATCTTTACGTTTCAAATCCGCATAGGACTTTTGTCGATCCGACGCAGACTTTCAAATTATCTCGATTATGGCCACTTTCTCTCGATCTCTTTAATCAAATCAACCCGTGTATCTTATTTTCACCGAGCTCATCCAAAGATAGTGGTGTTCGACATTTTCGCCGTATAAGGCTTCATAAGGTGCCATTTTGATACTTGATTGAAAGCTATTATTATAAGCAAATTCAATCAAAGGTAGGTATCGTTCCCACGTACCTTCAAACTCGAGAACGCAACATCTCAACATGTCCTCAAGTATTTGAATAGTTCGCTCAGACTGACCGTCTGTCTGCGGATGAAAGGCTGTACTAAAATGTAGTTTAGTACCTAAAGCATCTTGCAACTTCTTCCAAAACCGCGATGTAAATCTCGGGTCTCTGTCTGACACAATGGAGCTCGGTACACCATGCAATCTTACAATTTGCGATACATACAATTCAGCAAGTTTATCGAGTGAAAAATCTGTACGAACCGGCACAAAATGAGCTGATTTAGTCAGTCTATCAACTATCACCCATACGGCATCTTTCTTACTTGGTGTCATAGGAAGACCGGATACAAAATCCATTGTAATTTTATCCCATTTCCACTCAGGTATCATGATCGGCTGAAGCAACCCAGAAGGCACTTGATGCTCGGCTTTTACTTGTTGACAAATTAGGCACTTTGAAACAAATTCAGATATATCTCGTTTCATACCAGGCCACCAATAGAACTGTTTCAAGTCGTTATACATTTTCGTGCTACCCGGATGTATCGATAGTCGGCCACTATGAGCCTCACTCAAAATCATCAGATCAAATCGAGTTCTTTGGAACACACATTCGCTTTTAAAATTCAAGCAATCATTTGCATCAATCAAAATCGACTCTGCACCTTTTCACAATCAATTAGTTTAGCAATCATATTCTTGTCAACTTTACATGCATCACAAATTTGTTGGATAAACATCGGTCTTGCTCAGTAACTCAGCTATGATCGAACCATCACTAGACATAGCCATCTGCATTCAATGCACGAAGAGCAAATAATGATTTCCTACTTAATGCATCCGCAACAACATTAGCTTTTCCCGGTGATAGTCAATCACCAATTCATAGTCTTTCAACAATTCTAGCCACCTGCGTTGTCTCAAATTTAGGTCTTTCTGAGTCATTAGATACTTGAGACTTTTATGATCTGAGTAAACATGACATTTCTCGCCAAATAAGTAATGACGCCAAATCTTCAGTGCGAACACAATGGCTGCAAGCTCTAAATCATGCGTAGGGTAATTTCTTTCATGCGGCTTCAATTGTCTTGAGCGTAGGCTACAACTTTGCCTTCCTGCATCAAAACGCAGCCCAAACCATTTAAAGAAGCATCGAGTACACAACAAATTCTTTACTCGATTCAGTTGAACTAATCTCGGAGCTTCATCAAAGGACTTTCAACCGATCAAAACTTTTCGACATTTTTCGACCATTCAAACCGGACATCTTTCTGCGATAACTTTGTTAATCTGGTAGCTATCATAGAAAAATCTTTCACAAATCGTCGATAGTAACCCGCAAGTCCCGAAAACTTGAATCTCTAAACATTTTTCGGTGGCTTCCAATCAAGTATAGCCGAGATTTTGTTCGGATCAACTCGAATGCCCGATCTTTGAAACCACATGTCCCAAAAAGTGACCTCTTTCATCCAGAACTCACACTTACTAAACTTCGCATACAGCTGATGATCTCGCAAAGTTTGTAGCACTAACCTCAAATGTTCAGCGTGTTCAATTTCATCTTTGGAGTAGATCAATATGTCATCAATAAACACCACCACAAATCGATCTAAAAACTGTCTAAAAACCCGATTCATCAAATCCATAAAAATAGCAGTGCATTAGTAAGCCCAAAAGGCATTACCAAAACTCAAAATGTCCGTACCTCGTCCAAATGCGTCTTTGGCACATCCGTATCTCGACTCATAATCGATAATAACCCAATCTCAAATCTATCTTCGAAAATACTGAAGCCCCTTTCAACTGATCAAACAAATCATCAATCCGAGGTAACGGGTACTTGTTCTTTATAGTCACCTTATTTAGTTGTCGGTAATCAATACACATTCGCATCGTTCCATCTTTCTTTCTCACAAAAAGAACTGGTGCACCCCAAGGAGAGAAACTTGGTCGTGCAAAGCCCCTATCTGTTAACTCTTGCAACTGTGTTTTCACTCTTTTAGCTCAAGAGGTGCCATCCGATATGGAGCTATTGAGATCGAGTCGTTCCTGAGCTAATTCAATGCCAAACTCAATCTCTCGTATAGGGGGTAAACCCGGTAGCTCTTCAGGAAACACATCTGAGTATTCACATACTATCGGTACAGATTCAATCTGTTTCTCAGACCCTTTATTATCCAGCACATAAGCCAAATAAGCTTCACACCCTTTTCTCACATACTTTTGAACTAACATCGATGATATAACTGTAGGAAACCCACCTGAATCACTGGATTCGATTCTAATGATCTCACCATTCTGGTGTCTCAAATCGATAAGCTTTCTTTTGCAATTCACCACTGCATCATGCGAAGTTAACCAGTCCATTCCCAGAATTATATCAAACTCATCAAAAGGCAACAACATTAAATCAACTGGGAAACAAAAATCCCGAATCATCAATGGGCAACTTTTACACACTTTATTAACAAACACACATCTACCCAAAGGGTTGGATACCCGAATCACAAACTCGGTGAGACTCAATTGGCGAGTCTTCTTGAATACCGAGTTTAACATACATATGAATGGGTCGAACCAGGGATCAATCAATGCAATCACGAGTATCATAAAGGGTGAAAGTACCGATGTGACATCCGAGAAGCGGATCCTCTCTAGCTCGAGTAACATAAGCTCTTGCTGGAGCTCTAGCCTCGATCAATCTGTTGTGTTCTTTGTCCCTCTCGACTACCACCTACATTGCCGAATGTCCGGGTGGTCCGCCTGCTTGATGCACTACTTGGTCTAGAGTTACATCAGATTCACTCGATTAACATCGAGCACTCTCGAATAAAATGGTCGAGGATCCACATTTAAAACAAGACCGGTCACAAACTCTACAACTCCCAGGATGCCATTTTCCACAATGTTTACATTCAACTCGATTCCATGAGACGTTACCAACACCGGTCATCGAGGTAGCTCGGGAATCCACCGGAGGTCGATCACGTCTAGATGAATCAAGTAGCTTTGTGTCGATCAAGTCATCTCTAAACTTCTTAGATGTAGAATGAAAATTCTTACCCGACGATCTCTTTCGAGTGTCTCTAGCTTCATCTCTCCCTTCTTCTTCTCTTTCCCGAGCTCTTCACTTTGCAAGCTCGCTCAACTAATGTCACAAACTCTTGAATTTCAAGGATGCCAACAAACAACTTTATATCTTCATTCGACCGTCTTCAAACCTTTTGCACATAATAGCCTCAGAGAAACACACTCTCTAGCATATCTGCTGAGCACGACAAATTTTCGTTCATATTACATCACGGTCATTCGCCCGCTTGATTCAAGAAATTCTTTTCGTTTACGGTCGATGAACCTTTGGTGATATATTTCTTACGAAATTCATTCGGAAGAAATCCCGTCACTTTTTCTTTCGGGACCACGATACTAGTGTATTCCACCGGTGATACGCAGTGTTCAAGTAAAGATATGGCACACTTCAAGCATTCCTCCGAGTACAAGATAACTCATCAAGTACACGAATAGTATTATCAAGCCACATTTCAGCTCGTTCAACGTCATCATCATCATTGGCCCTGAATTCTTCTTTAAACTTTCGATTTTATCAATCGGAGGTCTACTAGATCTCATCGGATCTATCATCGGAGTTGCTGAAGGAATCGGAGTTGGATTATTCGGGGTGGAGGTTGTTGTACAGCCGGATTATTTTGAACAAATTGGGTAAACCATTCATTCATCATTTGGTAGAAGGCTTGTTTAGCCTCTCCCTCTTGGTTACCCATAACTGGTTGAGAGTCTAATGGTGCTGATCCATGTGCGAGACTAGGCGCAACACTCTCCACATCATCAGCTACGGCTCTATCGGGATCGAAATCCATTTACTATATAAAATACAATTGAAATTGTCAGAAGTCACCACACTATCACATATAAAATTCTATGGCATGTATAGCTAGACTCTTACGTACTACGGTAGTCCTAGAATCGACTAAACCTGGCTCTAATACCAATAAAATGTAACACCCCATACCCGAAACCCTTGCCGGAATCGAGTACATGGCATTACTAGACTTGACTATTATCTCGGGGCATGAAAATTTAAAGCTGTCCAACTACGTCATACTGACCAAATCGACCATAACTCAAGTTACAAAACTCGAAATTTAGATCCGTAAATTTTCCTTGCAACTAGACTCATATAACTTTTCACCATAATTTTTCCAGAATTTTTCATGTGGCCAATTAGTACAGTTTATTCATCAAAATTACCCTTATTACACTGCTTGACAATTCTGACCTGTCTCTACAAACATACAGTTATCTCATTGCACAAATTTCCTATAATGTTCTTGTTTATACCAATGAAAAATAGACTCATTAAGGGTTCTACACATATAAACCATGCTTCTTAATGATTTTTGTACAATTTTTGACAATTTATCCAAAACAGAACAGGGACTCACGAATTCATTCAGGACAAGTCTCACTAAAACTTAAATATCTCATTATATATAATTCTTTTGCCTAACTTGTTTCTTTCATATCAAAATAGACATAATAAAATTTAATTCTATGTCTTATTCACTTTCTAATTCAATTTCTCCTATTTTTGGTGATTTTTCAAAATCACATCACTGCTGTAACTAAAACTGTTTCACAACAAAATGGTCATGAAACATATTCACTCTTATCATTTAGCAACCGAACCTATATAACCAAACATCACAAAATATATGCCAAAAACATGCTTTCAAAATAAATCTAGGTTATGGCCACATACACACAAACTTTGACATTATAATTAAGCCATACTCACATGGCTGTCTATATACAATTTTCCAAAACCAAACATATAAAACCAGCCTATACATGCCATAGGTTTGTAGTTTAAGCTTTTAAAATACCAAAATAGCGATCGATAGTGTGGTCGACTTGCTTGACGATCCTACTCGAGCCCGTAGCGTAAACAAAATCTGTAAAATCGAGGAGAACATTTCACACAAATAAGCTTACTAGCTTAGTAAGTCCCAAGCTCAAAAACATTTTAACATGTAAATTTGAACATGGCGAATGCTATCAATTCCTTAACTCAAGTATTTGCACTTTATAACCATAATCACATAATTCACTAAAACACCAAAATATATCACATATATTCGCATATTCCAAATCAAGTGAGTACAACATTTACGTTAATCATATATACCTATTTGAATATTTATGCAAACACATCTTAACTCTTTCACTCTTAACATTTTCACTTAATATCGGTTCTCCAAAATATCACATATAAGCTCAAATTCCATTGTAATGTTCATACTCAACAATAGTAAGCTCAAAAGCTTATATCAAAATTCCTATCGAATCATCAACCATATCATAACACACTTAATTTAAATAATACTATACCATCTACCTTACCTTTGGTAAATATAGAAGGCTTAAACATACACATACTTTTAGTTCATGAGTTTAAATACATTTCTCCTTGTATGATTCATGATTTCTCCATTTATAACACATCACCAGCATAAAGCCCGCTAGGCACTAAAGCCGAAATCAAACACCGACACAAGGCTTGCTAGGCACGAAGCCGAATTTATCACCCAACCTTGAGCACGCTAGGCACGAAGCTTAGAATATGTCACCCAGATTAAGCACGCTAGGCACGAAGCCCGAATATGTCACCGACATTAAGCCTGCTAGGCACGAAGCCTGAATTAAATCAATATAACCAAACATTCTACACACACTCTTCACAACTAATATATATACTTATGTTTAACTCAATTGAGCTCATTCACATTAAACCAATAAAATTTACTATATCATTATGCAATCCAACAATTTATTTCACATAACCAACTTCAATCATCAACCAACTATCCCACCATACATTCGCCATAATGAAAATAGGTACAAAATTCAGCAATTCATACCATTGTTTATAATCATAATTAAGTCATTAACATTCTTTAGCTAAAGGACTTACCTCGGTTGTCGATAGTCCGTATGAATCGGCTATTCGAAAACCTTCGACTTTCCCTGTCTAATTCGTTTTTTTGCTCTTGATCTAAAATACATTAAAGTTTAGCTCATTCAACCACAATTCATCTCAATTTAGTCCTTAAGCACATAAATGGGCAAATTACTATTTTACCCCTAGAATTTCACAACTTTGCAATTTAGTCCTATTTGCATAACACACAAAATACACCAAATTAGCCAAAACTATGCAAGGGCGAATGTTCCTAGGGACCTTACAAGTCCTCACATTTCATTTATTTTGCAAATAGGCCCTCTAAAATTTATTTTTACAATTTAGCCCTAAAACTCAATTTCATCAAAACTTCCAACACATCCTAACTATCATCTAAAATCATCAAATAACAAAAACCACATGAACACAACAATGGCCGAACATCAAGCATACTTAGATTCAAAAATTACAACATGGGCCGATTACGGTTCGAAGCAACGATCTCAAAAACATAGAAATTAACAAAAACCGACTAAAAACTCACCTTGAATTTAAGCCTAGAATTGTCGAAAATCAAAAGAACCTAAAGCTTTCTTCTTTCTCCAACATTCGGTCAAGGAAGAACTAAAAAGATGATAATGGCCATTTTATTTTTTTTTATGTTTTAATTAACATATATATTAAAATAACTTGGTTTACCAAAATAACCTTTATACTAAAATAATAACCATATAATACTTAAGGTTATACTAGACTTTTGCCACCCACTAACTCATAAAATGGGTTAATTTCACTTTTAATACTCCATATTAAAAAGCCATCCACATATAAGCACTTTTCACTTTGGCATGCAACTTTTACGCATTACGCGATTAAGTCCTTTTAATCAAATTCGATACTCAAGCGATAAAATTTTTCTACAAAACTTTCACACACATAAATTCACATATAATAAGCACTAAATATAATATTTAAATATTTCTGGGTTCGGATTCGTGGTCCCGAAACCACCGTTCCGATTAGGGTCAGATTCGGTCTGTTACACCACCCGTACCAACCAACACACCTGTGGGGATCATCAGTTAACCCACATCGCCAACACACCAATCGCAGGCATTACGCCATTTATAGTGAATTTAGTTGTGGACAAGCCACCAGAATAACAGAATTTATATGGCATTGCCACTATACAAATTTGTGGCAGGGCCACCAAAATTATGTAGCAGAGCTACCAAAACTTCTCTTCATCATTATCCCATCCCATGCAATTCATGAATATAATGCATAACGAATCACAATAATTTATTCGGATATTTATTACAAAAATTATGGCCCATTATAACAATTTTTCAAGTTGGCCCATTGAGTAGGGAATCATCTTGGCCTATTTCGCAAATTTTCAAATTGGCCCATATAGCAATTTATCAATCGGCCCACATATCCATATATCAATCGGCCTATTTAGCAATTATATCGATTTGCCCCACATAGCAAAATACACCGAATCGGCCCATTAAGGCAATCTATCAAATCGGCCCATTAGGGGCATTTTCGTAATTTAACCCATAAGGGTATTTTCATAATTCGGCACATAAGGGCAATATGTCTATTCAGTCCATTAAGCAATATCGTATTTTGGCCCTTTAGGGGTATTTTCGTAATTCATCCCATAGGGGCATTTTCGTCAATTGGTAATTTTACCCACTAAGGGTAATTCAGTAATTTCGCAATCCAGACTTAACTACTAATTTGGGCATAAAAATTTAAACGGTCCATATGTGTCATACTGACTAAATTGACTATAACTTGAGTTAGAAATCTCAAAATCTAAATCCGTAAATTTTTCATGAAACTAGACTCTTATATCTTCTTACTACAATGTTTCCAGAATTTTTGGCTTAACCATTAACTACATTTTATTCCTTAAAATTTCCCTTGTTTCACTGTCCAACGATGTTGATCTCCATTTTCTTAATTTCAAATATCTCACTGCACGGTTTTCATATACTGCTCCCATTTGTTTCTATTAAAAATAGACTCACTAAGAAATCCATACAAGTAAATTATAACCCATAATTCACTTTCTACAATTTTATATGATTTTTCCAAGATAGATTAGGGAACCACGAAGTCATTCAGAACCAGTCTCACTAAAATTAACATATCTCAGAATAAAAAATTCATTTTCCTTCTCTGTTTCTTCCATATCAAAATAGACACAATAAGATTTAATTTGATATCTCATTCACTTTCTAATTCCCTTTCTCCTATTTTTCGATATTTTTCAAAAATACATCACTGTTTCTAATCGAAACTGTTTTATTACAAATATGATTACCACTACAATCATATGCACGTCCGAGTGATTACGAATGACGGTTTCTAGTTTTTCTTTGGTATTTCGACCGAATTATAGAATATTTCATACAAACTTTCAGAGAAGTGTGAGATCACACACCATTTCAAATATATATTCGGAAAGTACGGGATTACACACCTTATTCAGAATCCATAACACGATATTCTCCGCGGCACCTAAAGATATAATCGGTCAACAATTAGTCCAAAACCCATTTTAAAACTTCATCCAAGTATTGTGACTGATTTAACAATCTATATCACTTACCAACAATTCGATTCTCTTATTACAAGAGATAGGTGTTCGACTTTACCACTATTTCTAAAAATCCACAAGTAGAGAGTATCGCGTGATTTCGTGCCTAACAACATAATCGATTAGCCAAACTTTCAATCCAATTAACACCATAACCGAATAGCGATATTGAATGGACTATGAAAAGACTCCTTACCTTAATCGATGATAATCTCGATTCCCACCAATTGGCTTATGGCTACGAATGAATCGACAAGGATTTGATATTAGGCCACCCACTAGAACTCTACGAAAAAGTTGATCAAATATGAGAGTGATGAAGAGAGTGATATTTCGATAAGAAACAAAGTGGAATAGTCGTATAGTGATGAACATACATTCTAGGCTAGAAAGAGAAGAAATGAAAGGATTTGAAATGAAGCCCTCACCCGATTCAACCAAGGAGAGATGTCCAACACATGAAAATGGGAAAGATAGAAGATGATAAAAATTCGGCTATCAAAAAACGATGAACAAAATATGAATATTTGACTAAACAAAAGAGAAGAAAGATGCACAATTGTGTTAGGAGGTTTCGGCAAAGAGAATAGCAAATTGAAAGAAGATGACACAAAAGTTGCAAATAGGGTTTTTGGCCAAAACAATACCAAGACCTTACCAAATGCCAAAGTAAAAATTTCAGCTACCTATCTACCCCCAAAATTGTCCACATATATTACAATATTGGTCAAACATTTGGCCAACCACACTTTCCATAACATTCTCCCCTTTTTGTGCCAAAATGTCCCCCATACTTGCCTTTTTCTTTCGATTCCTTTCCCCAACCTCAACCTTTCCTTATTTCCTTAGCCACCTTACCAAAAATAAAGAAGTCCACCTTGCCACATATACTTCTTGGCCGACACTTAAAGAGAGCATGCAAAAATAATGTCAAAATTTGCACACAATGGGATTTGAACCTCTTCCCTCAAGGTACTTCATGTGATGCCATAACCTCTTTACTAATTGCTCATTTCTGCTAACAATTTTACTCGTTTATTTCTATAAGCCTTGAAGCTACTTACCATATCTCCTTAAAGTGCTAAAATACCAAATTTTTCCTAAGGCCCAATTAAATCTGAGACTTCATAGAAACCCCGTAACATTCCAAAATTACTTAACTAATAATTCCAATTTGCAACAACTCCATTCTCATATTCTTAAAAATTTTAAACATTCTTACGCCCAAGGCCCATTGGCACCAATCCTACTAGGCCCAAATTTGGGATGTTACAGTATAAGTATGCCTATAGAATCTACAAATTTGTGATTAAAGTATCGAATCCATTAGGCAAGCATGTGTTAGTAGATAAAGTATGTAGAAATTGCCCTTTAATGATTAGAGTCATTGTTTTTCAGGCAATCTCATGCTATTGTAATTTGACAAGTTTGATGTGATTCTTGGTATGGATTGGCTGACTGCACATGATGTGATAGTGAATTGTGGGAAGAAATTCATTGAGCTGAAATGTGAAACTAGTGAAATTCTTCAGGTTAACTCAGATGAGTCAGATAGTTCATTTGATATGATTTCTATTATCTCTACTGAGAAATGTTTGAGAAAAGGGTATGAAGCTTATTTTGCTTTTTTGTTAAACACTAAAGATCTAGAGCTAAAAATTGAGTCAGTTCCAGTGGTTTGTAAGTATCCAAATGTGTTTCCGGAAGAATTACCAGGTTTGCCTCTTGTTAGAGAAGTTGAGTTTGGTATTGAGTTGATTCTAGGTACCACACCCATTTCTATTGCTCCATATAGAATGGCCCCATTGGAATTGAAAGAATTAAAAGCTCAGCTACAGGAATTAACTAATAAAGGCTTTGCAAGACCTAGTTGTTCACCCTAGGGTGCACCAGTCCTATTTGTGAAAAAGAAAGACGGCTCGATGAGATTGTGCATAGATTATCGGTAACATTACAAGGTAACAATAAAGAACAAGTATCCACTGCCTAGAATTGATGATTTATTTGATCAGTTGAAGGGAGCCACTGTGTTCTCTAAGATAGATTTGAGATCCAGATACTACCAGTTGTGAGTTAAAGAGTTAGACATTTCAAAGACTGCTTTTCGGTCTAGGTATGGTCATTATGAGTTCCTTGTGATGCCATTTGGCTTGACAAATGCTCCTGCCATTTTTATGGACTTAATGAACCGAATTTTTAGACCTTACTTGGATAAGTTTGTAGTCGTGTTCATTGATGATATCTTGATTTATTCTCATGATGAGACTGAGCATGCATAGCATTTGAGAACTGTCTTACAGACTTTGAGAGATAATCAGTTGTATGCCAAGTTTAGCAAAAGTGAGTTTTGGCTTCGAGAAGTCAGATTCCTTGGACACATTATCTCAGGTGAAGGTACTAGAGTTGACTCGAGCAAGATCTCAACCATTGTTGAGTGGAAGCCTCCCAAGAATGTATCTGAGGTTAGAAGTTTTTTAGATTAGCTGGTTATTACTAGACAAATTGTAGAGGGATTTTCCATGATAGCTACTCTATTGATGAGATTGCTACAGAAAGATGTCAAATTTGAATGGACTGAGAATTGTCAGCAGAGTTTTGGCAAGTTAAAGGCATTGTTGACTGAAGCTCCTATCTTAGTACAACCAGAACCAGGTAAAGAGTTTGTGATTTACAGTGATGCATCCTTAAATGGATTTGGTTGTGTACTTATACAGGAGGATAAAATAATTGCTTATGCCTCTAGATAGCTAAAACCACATGAGAAAAATTATCCGACGCATGATTTAGAGCTAGCTACCGTTGTGTTTGCTCTGAAAATTTGGAGACATCACTTGTATGGCGAGAAGTGCCAAATATTCACTGATCATAAAAGCTTGAAATACTTGATGACTCAGAAAGATTTGAACTTGAGGCAAAGAAGATGGTTAGAGTTGATTAAATATTATGAGTTAGTGATGATTATCACCCGGGTAAAGCAAATGTTGTTGCTGATGCTTTGACTAGAAAATTTTTATTTGTATTGAGAGCTTTGAATACTAGATTGGATTTATCAGATGATGGTTTCATTATAGCTGAATTGAGAGCTAAACCGATGTTTCTTGAAGAAATACGTGAAGCTCAGAAAGATAAAAGTGATTTGCAAGCTAAAAGAGCTCAGTGCGAGTCAGGTGTAGAGTCTAATTTTTAGATCGGTTCCGATGGTTGTTTGTTGTTCAGAGACAGAGTATGTGTACCGAAGAATGATGAGCTTATTCAGAAGATCTTACAGGAAGCACATAGTAGTTCTTTGTCTATTCACCCAGGTAGTACAAAGATGTATAATGATTTGAAGAAAATGTAGTAGTGGGTAGTAATGAAAAGAGATATTTCAGAGTTTGTTTCTAGATGTTTGATCTGTCAGCAAGTAAAGGCTGAACATCAGGTACCTTCAGGTTTATTACAACCTGTGCTAGTCCCTGAGTGGAAATGGGACCGAGTTACTATGGATTTTGTGATAGGATTGTCGTTGACACTGAGAAAGAAAGATGCAGTATGGGTTGTAATTGATAAGCTAACGAAGTCGGCTCATTTTATCCCAACTCATATGGATTATTTACTTGATAAGTTGGCCGAATTATATATCTCAGAGATAGTCAGACTACATGAGGTACCATTATCGATCATTTCAGACAGAGATCCGAGATTTACGTCACAGTTTTGGAAGAAATTACAGGAAGCTTGGGCCACAAAGTTGAGTTTTAGTACAGCTTTTCATCCTCAGACCGACAGTCAGTCAGAGAGAGTAATTTAGATGCTTGAAGATATGCTTAGATGTTGTGTACTAGAATTTCAAGGCAGTTGGGAAAAGTATTTACCATTAGTAGAGTTTGCCTACAATAATAGTTATCAGTCGAATTTGAAGATGGCACCTTATGAGGCTTTGTATGGATGCAAATGTCGTACACCTTTATATTGGACAGAGATTAAGGAAAATCACATTCATGGGGTCGATTTAGTTAAAGAAATAGAAAAGAAAGTAAAAGTCATCAGAGATTGCTTGAAAGCAGCTTTAGATAGACAGAAATCATATGTACATTTGAAGAGAAAAGAGATTGAGTATCAAGTCGGTGACAAAGTGTTTTTAAAAGTATCCCCGTGGAAGAAAGTTCTCAGATTTGGCAAGAAAGGCAAAGTAAGTCCACGATTTATTAGGCCGTTTGAGGTTACTGAGAGAGCTGGTCCATTAGCATATCGGTTCTTTTCCAACTGGGTTAGAGAAGATTCATAATGTGTTCCATGTATCTACTTTACGTCATTACCGTTCTGATCTGTCACATGTGGTTTCTCAGACGAAGCTTGAGATTCAGCCAGATATGACTTACGAAGAGGAACCAGTTAAGATTTTAGCTTGAGAGGTCAAGCAACTAAGGAACAAAAATATCGCACTTGTGAAAGTATTATGGAAAAGACATTGGGTAGACGAGGCTACATGGGAGCCCAAAGAGGTGGTGGGAAAACAGTACCCAAACCTCTTCACAGGTAAGATTTTTGGGGATGCAAATCCCTAAAGAGGGAGAAATGTAACATCCCAAACTAGGGCCTAAACAGAATAGTGGTTGTGAAACCACGAATATGAGATAGAAAACTTTATTTTGATTAACTTTTATGATTTACCAATTGATTGGATGCATGTGTTAGAGTATGGATAGAAAATTTTATGAATTTCATTTCTAATTTGCTTATTAGGGCTTAATTGTAAAAGTTGATAAATGAGAGTTCTAGATGCTAAAGGATTAAATTTAAGTGCATATCTAAAGTAGGGGTCCTTAAATGGTAATTAGACCATTATATTTGCATGGACAAAGATGGTCATGCATAGGTAGAAATAACTGAAATTTTAATGAAGGGCATTTTAGTAAAATGTTAAATAAAAGAAATTAAATGGGAAAAAGATGGAAAAAGGTTGTCATCTTCTTCCTTAGGCTGAAACTTCAAGGGGGGGACTCCATAGCTAGGGTTTCCAAGCTTCCAAGCTCCATAGTAAGTCAATCCAAGCCCCGTTTTCATGTTCTTTATATTTTTTGAATCCCGGTAACTTGGTTTAGCTTATTCTAGCAATATTTTAAACTAGGGCTCATATTTGGAAAAATACCCATAGGTGAAATATGTTTATTTTCATGTTTTATGATAGAATATGAAGGCTGAAATGATGTTAAACAACTTTTGCTAAGTGATTTTACGTGAAAACGAGTAAAACGACATAATCAGTAAAAATACCTAATGTTCATAAGTACATGTTTAAGTGAGAATTTGATGTTGCCAGATAAGGGAAAAATGTTCAGTGTGTCATAAAATATAAGAAAATAGGATGAAGTTTAATATTCGAGCCTAGGGTCAAATTCATAATTTTTTGAAAGTTAGGGGGCAAAAATGTAATTTTTCCATAATATGATTTTTGCACTGAATTAAATAGTATAAATATTAAATAAGCTAAATGTGTTATTATAGATCAAGAAGAATGTGGAATCGACCTTGAACGAGGTAAAGGCAAGGTTACGGACTAAATTGCAAATTTTACCATATTTTGCACCGAGGTAAGTAGTATGTAAATAATGCTTTTATATTTCAGCATGTTTTATGTATTGTAGCTGATTTTTGAATCATAAATGAAGATTGAAGGAATGAAATAAAGTATTAAAAAGTGAGATACTTCCCGTTTGAACCTTCAGAATCGGAAGATGTAATTGGTATGTAGCTAGGTCACATGGGTGGTACTAAGTGTAGGCCACTATGTGCACAAGAGAGGTACGAGAAGGCTAGGTCATATGAGTGGTGCTAGGTAAAGGCCATTATATGTACAAGAGAGCCAGCATTATGAGTACAATCAAGCTAGGTCACGTGAGTGGTACTGAGTGAAGGCCACTATGTGTAAAAGAGAGCTTTGACTTCAAAGGTGGGCTGTGTGCGAAACCCCCACGTATTCGTTATTATTCCGAAGCGTTCAACGGGAAAATCAACTAAGTGAAATTATGTGAGACTTTTTAGTCATAAGTATATGTATATGCATGTGTAACGTATGAGCAATATTCTCGATATGTAATCGAAAATTGGAAAGATAGTTATATGTAATTAATGAATACAACTAAAGTGAGAGAAAGCAAAATTTTACGATAAAACTGTTTTGGACAGCAGCAGTGACGTGGATTTGAAAAATCACAAAAAAATTTATGAGATATTGATTTAAAACTTATTGAGTCTATTTTCATATAAAAGAAACAGAGAAAGCAAAGGATTTGTATATTTTGAGATATTTAAATTTTTGTGAGACTGGTTCAGAATGATTACGTGATCCCCTGTTTTGACTTGGAAAAATTATTAAACATTGTTAAAAAATAATTATGGGATATAATTTATATGCCTGAAATTTTGAATGAGTCTAGTTTCAAATTAACTAAACAAGAAGGTCATCTGAATTCTGTATAAAGAGAAAATTGATTCGTAGTGAAGAGAGGTCAGAATAGAAGAACAATGAAATAGGGGAAATTTTAATGAATAAACTGTACAAATTGGCAAGACAAAAAATTATGAAATTTTTTTGATAAGAAGATACATGAGTCTACTTTCAGGGAAAATTTACGGATCTTCATTTGGAGTTTTTTAGCTCCAGATAAAAATAATTTAGTGACTATGACTCGAATAGGCAGCTTGCTCCGAACTTGAATATATTGTGAATTTGAATGTTGATATGATTGTGTTATTTTGTAAACATATTAAATCCATTATTTATTATTAATATACTTACTTACTAAGCTATACGCTTGCTCTCTTTTCCTTTCCTTGTCCTATAGTGTCATCAAGCAAGCTCGGGATTCGGTGATCGTCGGAGATCCATCCACACTATCAACATTTTTTTGGAATTTTGAAAACAATACTTTGGGAATTATGGCATGAATAGAAGGCTTAATTGTTTTGTTACTTGTAGTAACAAATTGGGCTAAACTACTGGCCTTTAAAAATTTGATGGTTTATTTTGCTTATGGGTATTGATAATGTTCAAAATTAATCAAGTTATATGTTTATGATAATGCTTGAATTGGTCGAATGAGAGTGTGATGACTATGTATGGAAAAGTTTTAATTTATATGGATTTTAAATTTTAAATTTTGTACAATTGCTTGAATAATGTCCGGTAATGCCTCGAATCCTGTTCTGGCGATGGAACCGGGTGAGGGGTGTTACAGAGTTATTCTCCGTGGGGTGCTCCAGTATTATTTGTGAAAAAGAAAGATGGTTCCATGAGATTATGTATTAATTATCGGCAGCTTAATAAGGTAACCGTGAAGAACAAGTGCCCATTGCCAAGGATTGATGATTTGTTTGATCAATTCAAGGGAGCCACTGTGTTTTCCAAGATAGACTTGAGGTCCGGTTATTACCAGATAAGGGTCAAAGACTCAGATGTGCCGAAAACCACATTTTGAACAAGGTATGGACACTATGATTTTTTAGTCATGCCTTTCGGTTTAAAAAATGCACCTACTGTGTTTATGGATTTAATGAACCGCATCTATCAGCCATATGTAGATAAATTTGTTGTGGTTTTTATTGATGATATACTGATTTATTCTCGTGATGAGAATGAGCACGCCGAGCACTTGAGGACGATTTTGCAAATTTTACAAGATAATCAGTTATATGCCAAGTTTAGTGAAAGTGAATTTTTGCTTAAAGAAGTTGGGTTTTTGGGGCACATTGTCTCAGGAGAAGGAATCCGAGTTGACCCGAGCAAGATTTCAGCTATTGTTTATTGGAAATTGCTAAGAACTGTATCAAAGGTTAGAAGTTTTTCGAGCCTAGTTGGCTATTACAGACGATTTTTCAAGGGATTTTCCACGATAGCGACTCCAATGACGAGGTTGCTACGAAAAGATGTGAAGTTTGAATGGACAGAAAATGCCAACAATTTTTTGATAAACTAAAGATAATGTTGACTGAGGCTACAGTTCTAGTGCAACCTGAACCGAGAAAATAATTTGTGGTTTATAGTGATGCATCCTTGAATGGATTGGGTTGTGTGCTTATGCAAGAGGGCAATGTGATAGCATATGCCTCTAGACAGTTAAAGCCGCACGAGAAGAATTACCTGACACATGATTTAGAGTTGGTTGTCATTGTTTTTGCATTGAAGATAAGGAGACACCATTTTTATGGTGAAAAATGTCAGATATTCACCGATCATAAAAGCATAAAGTACTTGATGACTCAAAGGGAATTGAACTTAAGGCAACAAAGATGGTTAGAGTTGATAAAGGATTATGAGATAGTGATTCACTACCACCCGAGAAAGGAGAATGTAGCCGCCGACGCTTTAAGTAGAAAATCCTTGTTTGCATTAAGAGCCATGAATACAAAGATGACTTTGTTAGATGATGGTTCTCTATCCTAGCTGAATTGAGAGCTAGACCGACGTTTCTCCAAGAGATTTGTGAAGCTCAGAAAGGTGATAGTGACTTGCAAGCCAAAAAGGTTCAGTGTGAGTCGAGTGTTGAATTAGATTTTTGGATTAATTCTGCTGGATGTTTGATGTTCCGTGACAGAGTCTGTGTACCAAGAGATAATAAGCTCATTCAGAAAATTTTACACAAGGCATATAGGGGATGTTTATCTGTACAAAAATACAATGACTTGAAGAAATGGTATTGGTGGTCGAGTATGAAGAATGATATTTCTGAGTTTGTATCAAAATGCTTGTTTTGTTAGGAAGTAAAGGCTGAACACCAAGTACCTTCGGGTTTGCTTCAACCTATTATGGGTCCTGAGTGGAAATGGGACCGTGCTACTATGGACTTTGTAACGGGTTTGCCATTGACACCAAGCAAGAAAGATGCCGTATGGGTTGTGGTAGATAGACTTACAAAGTCGGCCCATTTCATACCTGTACTCATTGATTATTCACTTGATAAGTTGGCAGACTTGTTTGGTTCAGAGATTGTAAGATTACATGGAGTGCCCTTGTCGATTATATCAGATAGAGATCCAAGATTCACATCTTGTTTTTGGAAAAAGTTACAAGAAGCTTTGGGCACAAAGCTGAGTTTTAGTACAACTTTCCATCCACAAACTAATAGACAGTCGAAGAGATTAATACAGATATTTGAGGATATGCTCCGGTGTTGTGTTCTTGAGTTTTAATGCAGCTGGGAAAGTACTTATCGTTGGTAGAGTTTGCTTATAATAACAATTTTCAATCTAGTTTGAGAATGGTGCCTTATGAGGCATTGTATGGGAAGAAGAGTCGAACGCCTTTGTATTAGACCGAACTCAAAGAAAATCAGATTCACAGGGTCGATCTGGTTAAAGAAGCCAAAAAAAGGTAAAAATAATTCGTGATTATCGGATAGAAAAAAGTCCTACTCGGACTTGAAATGAAAAGAGATTGAATTTCAAGTTGGTAATAAAGTATTCTTGAAAGTGTCACCATGGAAAAAAGTTCTCAGATTTGGCTAGAAAGGAAAATTGTGTCCACATTTTATCGGACCATATGAGATTATCGAGAGGATAGGGCCAGTAGCTTATTGAATGGCTTTGCCATCTAAGTTGGAAAAGATTCATGATGTGTTCCACATGTCCATGTTATGTCGTTACCCATCAGATCCTTCGCATGTGATTGCATTGACAGAGGTTGAAAGTCAACCTAAATGACTTATGGCGAAGAATCGGTTAAGATTTTGGCATGAGAAGTCAAACAATTAAGAAACCAAAGTAGAGCTGTTGTGAAAGTACTATGGCAAAGCCATGGGGTAGAAGAGGCTACATGGGAGCCCGAGGAGGCTATGAGAAACCAATATCCAAACCTTTTTATCGGTAAGATTTTGGGGCGAAAATCCCCAAGGGGGAAAATTGTAATAGGCCGATTTAGGGCCTAGTCAGAATAGTGGTTGCAAGACCACAAATTCGAGCTAGAAATATGTGTTTTATGACTGTTATGAGGCCTAAAGCATGTTTGCAGGATTGTGTAAAAAATTCATGAAGAAATTTTATAAATTAGTGAACAATTTGTCTATTAGGACTAAATTGTAAAGATTAGAAAATATGGGATTCTAGAATATTTAAGTATGAAATAGCATTATAAAAATTACTAGAACTCCTTATTTAGAAATTGGACCAAGATATATGAAGATGGACAAAAATAGACATGAGAAGGAAAAATCTCAAGAAAGGGACCTTAAGGGCATTTTTGCCATTTAGTTAATAAAAGAATTAAAAGGGAAAATAAGCTAAAAACCATGTCCATCTTAATCCTCCATAGCTGAAAATTGCAAGGACTCCATAGCTAGGGTTTCTTCAAATTTCAAGCTTGATTGTAAGTACCTCCTAGCCCCGTTTTTAATGTTCTTCGTATGTTTGAGATCCTTGTAGCTCGATTTAGCTATTTTTAGCTATATTTTGAGCTAAGGTTTGTGTTCAAAAATTTACCCATGTATGGCATGCATGTATTTTGATAATTTATGGAAAGTTTCATGCATGATAAACATTTTTTTCAAAGTAAGCTTCATGAGAAATTCATAAAAAGGACTAAATTGTAAAAGTCATGAAAATAGTCATACTTGAGTGAATTAGTGGAAATTGGGGGCTGTTGTAGTTAAGAAAATGATTCGGCTAGGCCTAGAATACAAGGAAATTGAATAAAAATCATTTTACGAGCCTACAGGCAAAAGTGTAATTATGTGAAAGTTTAGGGGAAAATCATATTTTTGCCAAAGTATGATTCATGGGTTAATTTAATCAACGTGAGTATTAAACAAGTGAAATTGTCATTCTAGATCAAGAAACACGAAGCCCGAACCAAAACTGAGGCAAAAACAAGGTTGTGGACTAAATCGAACAACTATACATATTTTGCGTACTGAGGTAAGTTTGTGTGAAATTAAAGCCACATAATGTTATTATGTTTTTAATTATTTATTATTATGTGAAATGTATATTATTTCCATGAAGTTGATTAATGATGCCTCGATGAAATTATAATGAGATGATGTTAAATTGAAATCTTGGTTGAACATTCGGAATAACAAGGATACCTGTGTCACAACATGAGATAAGGAAGGTCCCGTATAAGACCATGTCTGGGGCATGGCATCGGCACCAAATAAAGGATGTCCCGTATAATACCATGTCTAGGACATGGCATCAGCACGAAACAAGGAAGGTCCGTATAAGACCATGTTTTGGACATGGCCTTGGCACAAAATAAAGATCTCGTGTAAGACCATGTCTAGGACATGGCATCGACATCTATATACGATCTTTTATAAGACAATATTTGGGATATGGCATCGACATTGAGATATAATATCCCGTGTAAGACAATATCTGGGATATGGCATCGACATCAAGATGTGATCCCATGTAAGACCATGTTTGGGATATGGCATTGGCATCATGATACATGTATGATGAGATTGAGTATCCTTCGATATTCTGAGTAGTTCAATGGGCAAAAAGATAAGTTATGTACAGATGACAAAAAGCTTATTCTATGTTTAAGAGATTAAAAGTGCTAAAGTTGTGTGATGAAGTGAAATAGGTACCCATGAGTAACTTACGAGAAATGAATGCAAAATGTGATATGTGATTTGGTAAGAGTATGCATTAGTAAGTTATGTTGATGTGTTTGAGAACTTGTGTATTATTCAATGAGATGAATGGATGCTATTATAAGTCTTAATGTTGCTATTTATTTCTTGCAAACCTACTAAGCTTATTGCTTACCCCACTCACTTTCCTTTTCCTTATAGTATCGCCAATCTAACTCGGGGATCATAGGACTTCAGAGTTCGGATCACACTATCAACTATTCTTTTGGTATAGTAAAGTTGATTTATTTTGGATATGGCATGTATAGGAACTTGGTCATTTTGTTATGTCATAATTATTAGCTAAAGTGTTGGCTATTATTGTTACTCATTCATTTTGTAAATGGCCATTGGGAATTGGCCAATACTTGTTAAGTTTTATATATATTCAATGATGATGATATTCATGAAGTGCAAGTTCGTGTAATTGATAGAGTAAGGTGTGAAGTGTATACATGATGAGTTAGTGATTCTTCATAGCGTATTATTGCTATGTTATTTGTAACATCCTGAAAAGGGCCTATGCATTTTTGGTTTAATTGTACGAAATGACATGTCTTATGTGTTATGAATAAATTTTGAATATTTTGGAAACCTAAGTAAAATAGGAAAGTGACCATTTTGGAAACCTAAGTAAAATAGGAAAGTGAACATTTCTGGAAACTTGGAAATGCAAGGAAATGTCAAGTTTAAAGAGCCAAACGAAAATTTTTGGAAACTTAGAAATGACTTAGAAATGTCGAGTTTTAAAGTTTAAAAGAGGAAATTAAGGCAAGGTGGCCTTAAGAGAAAAAGTATGTGAAATTTGACACACAAACAGGCTTGGAAAAGTGGCCTGAAGATGCCACTTAGGGCCTCTGGAAATGGCGCCACATGCAAGGGTGTTGGGCCTGAGTTCGAGTCACATGGGAAGCAAATAAAAGAAGTTTTATTTTTGCTTCTAGAAGCACAGAGGTGGACGGCACAAGGCTTGCAAAAGAGGAGTTTTATTCCCTTTAAAATTTCGGCTAAATAGGGGATAAATGATAGATTTAATATTAGATTACTTTAAGTGGATAATTGATGAGGTTAAATAAAGTGATAAATAAAAGATAAAATTTATCATGTTGTGGAGAGTTGGTCGATTAAGGGACTCCTTGGATGGTATTTTTGGCCAAGGTTGTAAAAGGGGAGGCTATAGCCGAATTCTATTGAGCCAACTTGCCTCTCTTTTGCCAACTCTTTTCTCTCCAAGTTATCATCTTTTTCTTCTTTCTTTCCCAATTGTTCTAGCCGATTTTCCCCCCTCTTCTTAGTTCACTTTTGCGGATTTCTCAAGGGACACTCTCTCCTCTCTTTTCTTTTGCTAAACTGACAATACAAACATCTTCATAAGCCGATTCCTTGTTAAGTTCCAAAAGCCGAAAATAAATCCCCTCTAGCCCTAGCCTAATCTTTGGAGGACTTAAAGTATAAGGTTGTCAATTTGTGTATTAAGGGGTAAGGATCTAAAGATTATCATCTTATTTCTTTTCTTAGGCCAAAATTAGAACTCTAACTCTATTAATGTCTATGGTAGACTACGAAGGAAGTTTGAGAATTAGGTCTTTGTCGACTACAAAGAAGAAACTTTCGGGACTTCTAAGATCTAAGGTAAGCTATGAATACCATTCGGTCATAAGCTATATTATTATGATTTAATGTTAGATTAGATCTAACATATGGTTATAGGAATTTCGACAAACATTAAGAAAGTAAGGATCCAATTCGGATTTAAGATTTTCAAGGTAAGTAACTATGAATATTCGGCCAAGGCCTTATTTTAGTACATAGATCTATTCCCTTATTATCTTAAGCCGAAAACTAACCTATGTAGAGATTTAAGATTTGGCCGAATACAAGGAGAAGAAAAACAAAGTTTGAGATTTGAATAGTCATCAAATCGACACCAAAGGTAAGAAATTGACTACATGAATCCTTGAGATTTGGGTTATAGCCAATTAGGCTTTAAAAGAAAACACTAAATTTGGCGAATAGGCCTTTGCTAAATATTACCATGTTGGCCGAATGTAGGGACTTAAAAATCTAAAGCAGTAGATTGAATTTCGGGATTTCAAGAGAAATTGTTAAGCGAATCAGGTGTGTACCCCACACAAATCTTAGTAGATTTATGGCTCTAACTTGATATATGTTGTTAATATGAAAGTGTAAGAATGTGGCTAAAGTACCATGTTATGGTACAAAGTACTCAGGTACATTTCCTACTCCTACTAGGATTATGAAATATGTTATATTAACATTTGAAAAGTGACATGAATGTGAATTTAAGTATGACATGCATGATATAAATAATATGGGGCATTCGGGATATATGAGAAAGGGGAAGTGTATGTGGTGACTTCGGTCCCACAAACTAAATGTGGTGACTTCGGTCACATTATCTGAATGTGGTAACTTCAGTTACATTATCTGAATGTGGTGTCACATGACACAATTATTTAATCTGGTGGCTATGCCACAACTTTTATATGGGTGATGAGAACGTCATTGCAATGATCGCCTTGATGGTGTGTAGCGGATGGAGGTTGACCTAGTAGTCCCCACGGTGTGCGAGGTTGAGTGCGGGGATGTGTAGCGGATGGCATCTAGGTTTGGGTTTGGGTTGCATCATTATCTTGAATCATTAAATGAGAAATTATGATACGTATGAATATGATTTGTTATGCTGAATTTGTTAAGACTTAGTGTTTGTGTACACATTGAGTCTGTTTGACTCACCCGTTGTGGGAACATGTTTGGTGACGATCGGTGATGGACCGGGTTCGATGAAGCTTAGGGATGGCCATGCACAAAAGAAATTCTGACTTGGACATTTATTTTATTTTAAGTAATTTAAAGTTTATTTTGGTTTTAATTTTGGGAAATTATTTGATGTAATAAGGCCGTAGTAGCGTTTACTTTACTTTTATTTATTGAGCATACAATATTTATAATTATTAAAAGATTAAGTAAAATTAAATTAATTCAAAACCCAAACATTTTGTCACCTAAATCAAAAGGATTTTTAATAACGAAATAAACCTGTTTTCAACTCAAGCCCAACCCAAAACAAAGTTTCCTTCAAAACGCTCAAGTTTTTCCTAAATACAAAAGAATTTGAAATGGTTTTCACCGGGAACATACGAGATCCGGTCCGGGCTCGTGGTAGGGTGTGGAATGTTCAATTTGATATCGAGCCAAGTTTTAAACTCTCGATGCGTGGGCTAAGGCCCAAAATGTTTTCAAATCGAGCCCAAATAAGCTTTATAAAGTATCTTATGAAATAAGCGAGTTTTTACGGCATGGCACCTAAGTCTCCGACCATGATCCACCAAGTAAGTACCCCTAACTATCTGTGTGATTATGTGAATTATAGAAGGGTAAAAAGGAATGGAGCGTAGAATAGCATGATAGGAACTTGAACCTTAGGGTTAGTCTACTCAAACACAAATACATAAGACTTAATGCATTAAATAAACCTATGGCTAAGTCAATCGAGTTAGGATGTGGCAACCATGGTACGCATGTCTAGGATTGGATCCGGAAGAGCACAGTATTTAAGCAGGTCCTAGTGACTCACCTCCTCTTGCAGAATCCTACAGTGCATAGCTTGGTTCACCCTAACCTGAGGACTTAGTGGGCGTGGCAATCCCGGTCGCATGCCTAGGAATGGTTTCGATGGGAGCTTGGTACTTAAGCAGTCCGTGTGACTCACCTCCTCTCCACTCGAATCCTACCTGGTGCGTAGCTTTGGTTCACCTTGACCAAGAAGACTCGGTCATAGGCTAACCCCATAACTAAAACCCGAAAGGGAACTAGCCATATTTTTGTTTTATATAAGAACCCTAGTTTTAAAAACTCTTAAAATCATTTTTCTTTAATTTGTGAAAATTATTTTTCCTACACAATTTTCCGAAAAATTTCTGATCTATAAAATTACAAAAATACCCCTAGTGGTAAAATTACAAAAATGCCCTTGGTTTATAAAATGTCCAACTACTCAACAGTTTTGCCAAAATTTCATTATTTCATAAATGTTCAAAAACCCTAATTTGTAAACTATAAAAAATACCTTGATTTTGGAAAAACTACAAAATTGCCCTAACTTACAAAATTACCAAAATGACCCTGATTTCCAAAATTTTTGCAACACCACCGTTTTGGAAAGTACAATTATCAAAAAGAACCCTCAAAGTTTTGCAACTTCTGAAATATCCCTGATTTATTAAAATTTTACAATTTACCCAATTTGTGGAAAAATTACCAAAATACCCCCAAGGTCCAAAATTCTTGAAATACCCTCGGGTTTCAAAAATTTTCCAAAATACCAAGAATTTTAAAAAATACCAAAATACTTTTTGACAAAATTACCAAGGAACCCTATTTGACAAATTACGAAAAATACCCCTGTAGGAAAAATTACGCAAATACCCCTAGGTAGTGGAAAAACAACAACAATGAAAACTACAACCTTTCTCTGAATGAACAGAAGTTCATAATTGATTGATGGATGTATGGATGTGAAGACTGTGTGCATGTATGAATAGGAAAGAACCACTCTTAAAATTCATTTCATAAAACTTCGTCGTGGATAATCAGTGGAATAAGGGCTAATTCATAAAACTTTCTTAAATCAGATTAAAGCGCATCATTAGATATGAATTCTAGAGGACGCGGTCGTCATGGACGCGGTATAGGAAGAATGGTTGTGTCAGAACCCATTAGATCGGGTCAAGGGTCTGACAATGAGTTACCACCGCCACCACCACCCCCAGCTGTCGGTGTCGAACAACAGGCCCAGACGGGGATAATCTTTATATCGTGGTCAGTGTCTTGCGAGTTTTAGAAATGGTGGTCGCACGGTGGAAATCGGAGCTCAAAAATTTATACCCGAGCGACTCCGAGCCAACAAGGCCGAGGTGTTCCGTGGAGTATCGATGTGGCACCAGTCTGGTGATCTTGGTTGGAAGCAACCAAGTGCATTATGGATGAGCTCGATCTGACCCCGGAGGAGAAGTTGAAAGGAATGGTGGCACTACTACGTGATAAAGCGTATCAATGGTGGTTAACAGTGAGGGATGGTGCTACTGCTGAGGATCTGACACGGGAGTATGCTAAGGAGGCATATCAAAAAAGTATGTCGGCACGATATATTGATGAGCGGAGGAAAGCTTTTAAGAAATTTGGTTCAAGGAACAAGTCGATGCGCGATATGAAGTTGAATTTACGAGGTTGAGCCGATATGCTCGCAGAGTAGTAGCAACTGAGCATGAGCGTTGTGTCCATTTTGAAGATGGTTTAAGGGATGACCTCAGGTTATTGATAGCTCCACATCGAGGCGAGAGTTTTCGCGTTGGTGAAAAGGCTAAGGTAGCCAAGGGAATCAAGGACTCGGTTAAGCAGAGCTCTGATAGAAATAGACCCAAGAGGGGTTATGGGTCGTCAGGATCATCAGGAAATGTGCAAAAAAAGCCCAGAGCTGATGGACCGAGGGGTCAGTAAGTTGGTACCAGAGGGCAGTATCATCCTTGTGAGCATTGTGGAAAGAAGCACTTAGGGGAGTGCTGGAAAAAGACGGGAGGATGTTTTAGGTGTGGGTCCAAGGACCATATGCTCAAGGATTATCCTAAGAAACCAGATGAAAGTCGATCAGTAGCTCAGAATGTTAATTAGGCTGGTAGAGGAGGACAGTAGCCTCAATGAGGTCGTGGTTCGAATAACAGAGGTAATGGTGCTGGCAGAGGATGTGGAACACAAGGCAGAGGTGCTGCTAATACTGAGGCAAGGCAACCGGGTTTGGTTTATGCGGTTCACCGAAGAGAGGATGGAGATGCACCGGACGTCATAACCAGTACGTTCTTTATTTATGGCAAGCTTTATTATGCCTTAATTGATTTGGGCTCGACCCATTCTTATGTTTCCTATAGTGTAGTTGAAACACTAGGCCTAGACTCTGAACTTTCTGATAGGCAGATGACTGTAGTAAGCCCATTTGGCCAAACTGTAGTGGTGATAAGATCTTTCGGAGTGTACCCCTAGATATTCAGGGAGTGAGCTTTCGGGCTGACTTAATGGAGTTACCCTTCGGAGAATTTGACCTCATACTTGGTATGGATTGGTTAGTAGAACACCGAGCCGTGTTAGATTGTGCGGCTAAACAAATGGAACTAAGGACCCCTGAGGATGAGGTGGTCATTATGATAGGAGAAAGAAAAACTACCTGTCTAACGTAGTTTCGGCGTTGAATGCTGAGAAAATGGTTAGGAAAGGGTACAAGGCATTTCTGGCTTTCGTCAGTGCTGTAGACACAAAAGAAGGGGGAGTTAGTGGAGTTAGAACAATAAAGGACTTTGAGGACGTATTTTCAGAGGAATTACCAAGAATACCCCCAGATAGGGAGGTGGAATTTGGAATAGATTTGCTACTGGGAACAGCTCCTGTGTCAATCGCTCCATACCGAATGGCGCCAAAAGAGTTGGTTGAGCTCAAGTCCCAAATCTAGGAATTACTTGACCGTGGGTTTATCCGGCCTAGTGGGGAGCACCAGTCCTTTTTGTGAAGAAGAAGGACGGAACTATGTGTATGTGCATAGACTACCGTCAATTGAATAGCTGACCATCAAGAACAAGTATCCTTTGCCTAGGATTGATGACTTGTTCGATCAGCTTAAGGGGGCGGCAGTGTTTTCAAAGATTGACTTAAGGTCGGGATATCATCAGCTGAAGGTGAAGGAGGCAGATATCCATAAGACAGCCTTTAGGACAAGATACGGCCACTATGAGTTTGTGGTAATGCCGTTCGGGTTGACAAATGCCCCAGCCGCATTCATGGATATGATGAACCAGGTGTTTCAACCCTACTTGGATAGGTTCGTCGTAGTATTCATCGACGATATTTTGGTGTACTCTAAGACCAAGGAGGAGCATGATGAGCATCTCCAGATTGTGTTGCAAGTACTGAGGGAGAAGAAGCTTTATGCCAAATTCAGCAAGTGTGAATTTTGGCTTAGGGAAGTTGCTTTCTTAGGGTATGTGGTATCTGCAGAGGGAATAAGAGTGGATCCTAGGAAGATCGAAGCGGTATTGGATTGGAAACCACCTAGGTCTGTGGCTAAGATCTGAAGTTTCTTAGGTTTAGCAGGCTATTACAGAAGGTTTGTGGAAGGGTTCTCGTCTATAGCCGTGCCTTTAACAAAGTTGTTGAGGAAGGAAGCCCCTTTGTTTGGTCGGAGAAGCAGCAGGAGAGCTTTGAGAAACTTAAGAAGGTTTTAACAGAAGCTCCAGTTTTGATTCAGCCAGAGGCAGGAAAGGAATTCACGGTGTATTGTGACGCTTCCCATACAGGTTTGGGTTGCGTATTGATGCAAGATGGAAAGGTAGTCGATTACGCATCTCAGCAATTAAGGCCGCATGAGGTTAACTACCCAACCCATGACTTGGAACTGGCAGCCGTGGTTTTTGCCCTTAAGGTGTGGAGGCACTACCTCTATGGAGAAAGATCAGTGATCTACACAGACCACAAGAGTCTTAAGTATTTGCTGACTCAGGAGGAGTTAAACTTGAGGCAGCGAAGGTGGGTTGAATTGCTGAAGGACTATGATTGCTCAATAGAGTACCACCCAGGCAAGGCGAATGTGGTAGCTGATGCCCTAAGTCAAAAGGTGGTGTCAGATCTAAGGGCAATGTTCACCCATTTAAGTTTGTATGAGGATGGAAGCCTGTTGGCTGAGTTTCAAGTCAAGCCAACGTGGTTGAAGGAGGTGAAAGAGGGATAGTTGATTGATGAGGATTTAAGTGTTAAGTTACAACAAGTACAGTACGGAGAGTTAAAGGACTATGAAGTTAGTAATGAGGGAATGTTGTGCTTCAAAGGAAAGGTCTGTATGCCGAGGGACAAGGATTTAAGACAGAGGATTCTTCGGGAAGCGCATGGTAGCCCTTATGCTATGCATCCCGGAGGCACTAAGTTGTACAAAGATCTAAGAGAACAATTTTGGTGGCCTGATCTTAAACGGGAAGTTCTTGAATTCGTGGGAAAATGTCGGCGTGTCGACAAGTTAAGGCTGAACACCAAGTTCCATCGGGATTGCTTCAGCTAATCGAGATTCTGCAGTGGAAGTGGGAAAGAATTACCATGGACTTCGTTAGTGGGCTTCCCCTTACGCCTACTAAGAAGGACTCGGTATGGGTAATAGTGGACCGTTTGACTAAGTTCACACATTTCATCCCGGTAAGAGTGGATTATTCCCTTCAGAAGTTAGCCAAGTTGTATGTGGCAGAAATCGTGAGACTACACGAAGTGCCGGTGTCAATTATTTCAGATAGAGACCTAAGGTTCACGTCTCGATTTTGGAGGGCACTTCATCAAGCTTTAGGCACTAAGTTGGACTTCACTACGGCCTTTCATCCACAATCAGATGGGCAGTCTGAGCGGGTAATACAAGTGTTGGAGGATATGTTGAGAGGTTGTGTGATGGATTTCCGAGGAAGTTTGGAGGATTACTTGCCTTTAGCAGAGTTCGCCTACAACAACAGTTATCAGGCTAGCAATCGGATGGCACCATATGAAGCATTATACGGGCGGAAGTGTCAAACTCCTACTTGTTGGACTGAGTTAGGAGAACGTCAAGTTTTGGGACCAGAGTTGGTGGCAGAAACTGAAGAGAAGGTTGAGATAATCCAAGCACGGTTAAAGGAAGCCTCTGATAGGTAGAAGTCTTACGCCGACCTCAAGCGGAAGGAAATAGAGTTTGAAGTGGGAGACCAGGTGTTTCTAAAAGTCTCACCTTGGAAGAAGGTGATGTGGTTTGGTCAGAAAGGGAAGTTAAGCCCAAGATTTATAGGGCCCTATCGAGTACTAAAGTGAGTGGGACCAGTGGCATACCAGCTAGAGTTACCACCAGAGTTGCAGCAGATGCACGACGTATTCCATGTATCCATGCTACGTCGCTACCGATCGGATCCATCTCACGTGGTACCGGTTGAAGAAGTGGAGCTAAGGCCAGACTTAACCTACGAGGAAGAGCCGATTCAAATTTTGGAACGTGATGTGAAAGTGTTACGGAGAAAGTCGGTTCCTCTAGTCAAAGTGTTATGGCGCAATCATGGATCGGAGGAAGCTTCGTGGGAACCAGAGGAGGCAATGCGACAGCAATACCCTCAATTATTTTAGCTAGGAAATTTTGAGGATGAAATTATTTTAAGGGGTAGAAACGGTAACATCCCGAAAAGGGCCTATGCATTTTGGTTTAATTATGCGAAATGACATGTCTTATGTGTTATGAATAAATTTTGAATATTTTGGAAACCTAAGTAAAATAGGAAAGTGACCATTTTGGAACCCTAAGTAAAATAGAAAAGTGACCATTTTGGAAACCTAAGTAAAATATGAAAGTGAACATTTCTGGAAACTTGGAAATGTAAGGAAATGTCAAGTTTAAAGAGCCAAACGAAAATTTTTGAAAACTTAGAAATGACTTAGAAATGTCGAGTTTTAAAGTTTAAAGAGGAAATTAAGGCAAGGTGGCCTTAAGAGAAAAAGTACGTGAAATTTGACACACAAGCAGGCTTGGAAAAGTGGCTCAAGATGCCACTTAGGGCTTCGGAAATGGCGCCACATGCAAGGGTGTTGGGCACGAGTTCGAGTCACATGGGAATCAAATAAAAGAATTTTATTTTTGCTTCTAGAAGCACAGAGGTGGATGGCACAAGGCTTGCAAAGAGGAGTTTTATTCCCTTTAAAATTTACTAAATAGGGATAAATGATAGATTTAATATTAGATTACTTTAAGTGGATAATTGATGAGATTAAATAAAGTGATAAATAAAAGATAAAATTTATCAAGTTTTGGAGAGTTGGCCAATTAAGGGACTCCTTGGATGGTATTTTCAGCCAAGGTTGTAAAGGGGGAGGCTATAGCCGAATTCTATTGAGCCAACTTGCCTATCTTTTGCCAACTCTTTTCTCTCTAAGCTATCATCTTTTTCTTCTTTCTTTCCCAATTGTTCTAGCCGAATTTCCCCCTCTTCTTAGTGCACTTTTGTCGATTTCTCAAGGGACTCTCTCTCCTCACTTTCCTTTTGCTAAACCGACAATACAAACATTTTCATAAGCTGATTCCTTGTTAAGTTCCAAAAGCCGAAAATAAATCACCTCTAGCCCTAGCCGAATCTTTGAAGGACTTAAAGCATAAGGTTGTCGATTTGTGTATTAAGGGGCAAGGATCTAAAGATTATCAGCTTATTTCTTTTCTTAGGCTGAAAATTAGAACTCTAACTCTATTAATGTCTATGGCCGACTACCTGAAGGAAGTTTCGGGAATTAGGTGCTGTCGACTACAAAGAAGAAACTTTCGAGACTTCTAAGATCTAAGGTAAGCTATGAATACCATTCAGTCATAAGCTATATTATTATGATTTAATGTTAAATTAGATCTAACATATGGTTTTAGGAATTTCGACAACATTAAGAAAGCAAGGATCCAATTCGGGATTTAAGATTTTCAAGGTAAGTAACTATGAATATTCGGCCAAGGCCTTATTTTAGTACATAGATCTATTCCCTTATTATCTTAAAAAGCCGAAAACTAACCTATGTAGAGATTTAGGATTTGGCCGAATACAAGGAGAAGAAAAACAAAGTTTTGGGATTTGAATAGTCATCAAATTGACACCAAAGGTAAGAAATTGACTACATGAATCCTTGAGTTTGGGTTATAGCCGATTAGGCTTTAAAAGAAAACACTAAATTTGGCGAATAGGCCTTTGCTAAATATTACCATGTTGGCGAATGTAGGGACTTATAAATCTAAAGCGATGATCAATTTGGGATTTCAAGAGAAATTGTTAAGCGAATCAGGTGTGTACCCCACACAAATCTTAATAGATTTATGGCTCTAACTTGATATATGTTGTTAATATGAAAGTGTAAGAATGTGGCTAAAGTACCATGTTATGGTACAAAGTACTCAGTCGTTTCCTACTCCTACTAGGATTACGAAATATGTTATATTAACATGTGAAAAGTGACATGAATGTGAATTTAAGTATGACATGCATGATATAAATAATATGGGGCATTAGGGATATATGAGAAAGGGAAATGTATGTGGTGACTTGGTCCCATGGCCAGAATGTGGTGACTTGGTCACATTATCCGAATGTGGTAACCGGTTACATTATCGAATATGGTGTCACATGTCACAATTATTTAATCTGGTGGCTATGCCACAACTTTTATATAGGCGATGAGCACGTCGATTGCAATGACGCCTTCAATGGTGTGTAGCGGATGGAGGTTCACTTAGTAGTCCCCACGGTGTGCAGGTTGGTACGGGGATGTGTAGCGGATGGCATCTAGGTTTGGGTTTGGGTTGCATCATTATCTTGAATCATGTATGAATATGATTTGCTATGCCTGAATTTGTTAAGACTTAGTGTTTGTGTACACATTGAGTCTGTTTGACTCACCCCCGTTGTGGGAACATGTTTGGTGACGATCGGTGATGTCTGGGTTCGATGAAGCTTAGGGATGGCCATGCACAAGAAGAAATTTACGACTTGGACATTTATTTTATTTTAAGTAATTTAAAGTTTATTTTGGTTTTAATTTTGGGAAATTATTTGATGTAATAAGGTAGTAGTAGCGTTTACTTTACTTTTATTTATTGAGCATACAATCTTTATAATTATTAAAAGATTAAGTAAAATTAATTTAATTCAAAGCCCAAATGTTTTGTCACCTAAATCAAAAGGATTTTAATAACGAAATAAACCTGCTTTTCAACTCAAGCCCAACCCAAAACAAACTTTCCTTCAAAACGCTCAAGTTTTTCCTAAATACAAAAGAATTTGAAATGGTTTTCACCGGGAACATACCAGATCCGGTCCAGGCTCATGGGCCAGGTGTAGGGTGTTTCATTATTTGTTGCTTTTGGTGGTATAAGTGTGTTTGTTTTTCAGGGTGGCAATTAGCTTAGTAAATAGCCTTCTACTTGTCCACATGGGTAGGCACACAGGCATGTGTCTAGGCCGTGTGTGTCACACGATCAGCCCCATAGGTGTGTTGATAGGCCTTGTGTCCCCTGCATCAAATTTGCAAAAATTCAATTCGTCACACAGGCCAGCACACGGGTGTGTGACTAGGCCGTGTGCCCGTAAGTGTTTGCTGACGTCATAAATAGACACACGGGTGAGGGCACGAGCGTGTCTTGGCGGTGTGAGGGACACGAGCGTGTGCCAGGCCATGTGAAAACCCCTATAAGTTCAAAATGAAAAATAAAATCCACATGGGTTAGGAACATGGGCATGTGTGACCATACGACCTGCCCACACGGGTGTAGCAAAAAACAAGGTTGACACTTTAATGAATTGTAAGCTTACAGTTGTGTAGCATGTTTTTAATAAAATCTACCATGTTTTTAATTGTAACATGAATTGTAAGCTTTCTTTCCAGTATCAATAAAATCTACCAGTTGCTAAATATTACACTTTAATAAAATCTACCATGTTTTTAATGAATTCTTTCCAGTGTAGCAAAAAACAAGGTTGACACTTTAAAAGCCAAAATGAATGTAAAGGAATCGATCGAGCAAAAACTTTTTTTTCTACTAATATACTTGAATTCATTACATAATGTTATTAAGTAGTCTACTTCTATTAGTTAAGCTAATTAGTGAGGTAGAAATGCTTATATATATTTGATAATTTAATAATTGTAGTAGTGGTTACAAATTATATATATTGAAATTATGAAATAATAGTGTAATGATAATGATTAATGATTTATTTATATAAATTTGGAGATCTCCCCATAAATCTCTGAAAGACTAGTTTGAATATGGTTGAAATGACATAAGATCAAGATTTGTATCTCATTGATTAATACTCCCCAATTCCTAGAGGGTCATGGGAAAAGCGATCCTTAAATTCCTAGAAGGTCGAGTACTAAGATAGTCATCATTGTCGGGCAACCTAGGTGACATATACTTAAGCCATCATTTTCAAGCAACCTGAGGTGGTAGACCCATGTATCCAATCATATATCTAAGTTTGAAAAATAAAAGGATTAAAATGAAAGAAATATGAAAAGTGATTTTGAAGTTATTTATAACTATGAACCACTTGAATTTAATAGTATTACTTAATGTTTTATGTAATGGTTTTAGATGTTATTAACACCATTTGGCATTCAATTATCAACGTACGACTGTTTGTTTTTGTGCATAGGTAGTTAGGTTTTTAAGAAGTGCTACTAGTGTAATCAACATTCGAAGATCTGACTTCTGATAAATACAAAAAGTAACATATTTTAACTTCATTCTTAATGCGTTTTTGGGTGATTATTCGATGTTAATTGTAAATTTTATGCTCCTAATCCTTTAAATTCATGTTTTGATGGTTATGGGAAAATGAGAAAAAGCCGAACGACAACCGAATCAAAGCAACCTATAGGAGCCACACGGGCCGACCCTGTAACACCCTCAACCCAACCTAGACGTTGTAGCCGAATTTGGGAATGTTATAAAGAAGAGTTTTTTAAATCGACGATACTTCGATAAAACCATGTTTAGTTATTCGATAAGGCGTCCAAGTTTTATAAAAATTATTCATTTATAAAATATTATTGAAATTGTTACATGTTGTTCTTTCAAGCTAACCATTGTTTTCGCAACGGAAGTTTGAAAATCATTTAAAACAAAACCACGCCCATGTTTTTAAAAATAACATTTGTTTGTGCAAAATTGGTATTTTGTCGAATCATCGCAATTTAGAAATCAGAATGCAACCAAACCTAAAAATTCAAACCAAACAATCTAAAAATTTCAGAGAGTCCAAAAATTACAAAACTCTCACGAAAATCAGAACCATAAAATAATAGTAACAATGAAAATAGTTTCTATCAAGTGGTCACTACTGAGCCTCCGTCGCACTGTCCTGCCTATATTTGTGGATTACCTGAACAGAATAGACAAATAGATGTGAGTTTTCGTAAACTCAGTGTGTAACCCGACAAAAATAGTCATGCAACATACACAAAATTTCATATATACAGTCAAATACAGATTCAGACCTAAGTCCATAATAGTAACAGATATAAGAATTAGATAATAGATCAGGCGTACAGAATCCTACCCCTATCCTCTACACACCATCTCCGTCCATCCCATCACACCATGTGGGGTGAAAAACACCCACCCATCACTACACACCATATAGTGTTGATGCGACACATAACAGATAATATGCAGTCAAGCTGTCAGAATATAGTCGAAAGGTCACCGTACAGACCACTCCTTCCGCATACACAAATCCCACCCCAAACACAGATACAAAATACAGATGCAAAAATAACATAATATATATGCTTAACATGCTCGTATACAGATAAATACATACTTAACAGTACAGTCATGCATATATATCAGTTTCCTACTCAAATCAGACTATCAGAGTTTTAGATCACATGAAATAGGGTTTGTTAGCCCTTACCGACCCTACGGGAGGTCCACAGTCGATCATAACAACTTGTGTGACACTAGGGAAAATTTTAGAATTCTAGGCCCACATGCCCGTGTAGCCCACACACCCAGAACATCCTTGGTCATGTGGCCCAGCAATCTAGACGAAAGGAATACTCTTGCGCAGAAGCTTAGTCAAAGGATCTACAATCAGTGAGAACCCCTCAACAAACCTCCGATAATAACCTGTAAGTCCTAGAAAACTAAGAATCTCAGATACATTCTTAGGCTATTTCCAGTCAAGTACAGCATCAATCATTTTAGGATCAACTCGGATCCCATCAGCAGAAACCACGTGCCCCAGAAATGTTATCTCTCGCAACTAGCATTCACATTTTCTCAACTTAATGTAGAGCTGTTTCTCTCGGAGTATCTAAAGCACTACCCTAAGATGCTCATCATGCTCAGCCTTAGTCTTATAGTACACCAAAATATCATTGGTGAAGACTACGACAAACTGATCCAAATATGGCTAAAAAATTGGTTCATCATATCCATGAATGCAGGTGGAGCATTCTCAAACTAAAAGGCATAACTAAGAACTCATAGTGCCTATAACGAGTCCTAAAAGTCGTCTTATAATATTAGCTTCCTTAACCTTAAGCTGATGATATCGAGAACGAAGATCTATTTTTGAGAATACTGTAGCCCCACAAAACTGATCAAAAAAGTCATCGATCCTCAAAAGTGGATATTTATTTGAAACACCCCTTACCCGTATCTGACGCTGAAATAGGGTATAAGGCATTACCGAACATTTTCTCAAGCAAACATTCAAAATCGAGACATGAATTTCCACTTAAGTTTAAAACTTTTCAAAAACATTCATATTGTCCCTAAAACGAGCTTAGGAGGCCCAAAACATGCATCAGAAGTGGTTCGAGACTAAATTGAGAACTTTGGAAACTTTTGGGAAACGTATAAATTTTTCATTAAAAAGGGGTCATATGCCCATGTGGGTTCGGGACACACCCATGTGACCCTAAGACACGCCCGTGCTTCAGGCCATGTTCAATTTAAGGAGCTTTCTATTTTTGACATCATCATCAAATTGAGGTCGCACGGCCAAGTCACACGCCCATGTGCTTAGGTCGTGTGATCGATTAAATTTTCATAATTTTTCATAAAATAGGTGCAGACTTCACACGGCCAGGGCACACGCCCATGTTTGAGGCAGTGTAGCACACACGACTGAGACACATGCCCGTGTTTTTTGCCCGTGTGCTATATTATGGACATTCTGTTTTGCATCAATTTCAGTGCAGAGGACACACAGGCAAAACACACGCCCGTGTGTTTCCCGTGTGGAAGAAAACAAAGCTATTTACCAAGCCATTTTGTCACCCTTCCATGCACATACCTACACAACAAAACATAGCACCAATCCAAACACATACACTCAACCAAATCAGCTACATCATTCACATGCTATTTCTCTATCACATACAACTTCACATACTTGTCAACTCAACCCATGCAAATTCTCACATCCATAAAAGACATCATCATATGCATATATAGCTAAACCAATGTTAGCCTATTCCAATGACCACTTACAAAAATGAATTATCCACCATACTTAACACTTGAGAATTTGGACATACATTCACATCATAGTTGCACCAATTGAACATCCTTATTCAAATGTCTAAGTCACAAAATATTACTTACAAGCCTTCATCTCAGCGAAGTAGCTAATACATGCCATTACACCAAAATGAATCATTTAGCTATACCAAAAGGATATTTGTGGATAGTGTGATCTTGTTGACCGAATCCTCCAACCTTCGCGAGCCTTACGAGCATTATAAAATAAGGAAAAGTAAAACGGGGTAAGCATTTTCATGCTTAGTAAGTTCGCGTAATAGAAAGAAACTTACCGGTTATGATTATTCAAATAAGCATATATATGCATTCATTCCATCAATATTTTGACAAGTTACCTAAATACATTCATTCACTAAAAAAGTTAGTCATACACATCATAAAGTTATCAAACCAACATAGATGAGCTCACTATAGTATAAACTTTCATATCATTTCACTATTCCATTTTTCAAGATTTCTTTTCATTGAACTATTGTAATTCCGTTGGATACTTGGCTAGTATACTCAAGCTAAACATGCCAATCATTTGACAATTCACATCCAAAGTGCTCCTTATGAACATATTCATAGAGCACACTCTCAAGCCATATTTATGTAACAGGATTACCAATCCAGGATAAATCTCGTCTTTAACATTTGCTCCCAAGAGCTTATTCAGGATTACTAATCCAGGCTAAATCCTTTCGATAATGTTAGCTCTAATGAGCCTACTATGGATTAGCCTTCCGGGCTAAATCCATTTCATAAAATTTACTCAAGAGAGTGTAGCTCAAGATTACTCGTCTGGGCTAAATCCTTTCTATATCATTTTATTCATTACAAGAAAATTATTATAATCCATCAAAATACAATGTTCAACCGGGCCAATGACATTTTATTCGTGTTTATCATCTTGTGATTATTTCATAGGGTATATAATCACATATATATCATCTCAATTGCACAATTCAATTTAAACATAATAACATACCAAATTAAATTACACGAACTTACCTTGAGAATGGTTCGTATTTGAAACTCAACTAATCCGAGACTTTTCGTTTTCCTCGATCTGGTTCTCTAACTGGTTGTTCTGGGTCTATATGATCAAATTTGACTATCAATTCATCATTTTACACATACATTTACATTAATTGCCTCCTTGACAAAATTACTATTTTGTCCCTAAATTTTTAACTTTTTACATTTTAGTCCCTAGGCTCGTAAAATTAAAAAGGTTCAATTTCTTTGTAACCCAAGCCTAGCTGAACCATTTTCATGCTTATAGTAGTCCAACTTTTCCATTAAATCAGATTTTTACTACATGTTTTATAACTTTTACAAATAGGTCCTTTTAAGCATTTTCATTAAAAATCACTTAGTAAAAGTTGTTTATCTAACACCAAACTTGTATAATCTACCATTAAACATCAAAAACACAAATATCTAACATGTGTAAAATTTTAGACTTTGATTTCCTTTCAAATTAGATTAGGCTTCAAAAACATCAAAAACACAAATAGCTAGATTAGGTTTCACCGATCTCAAAAATATAAAAATCATTAAAAAAGGGACAAGAATGGACTTATAATCAAGCTTGGAAGATGAACTAACCCTAGCTATGGAGACCCCTTGTGATTTTCGGCCATGAGACGATGAAATTGAGAAGAGGACATCTTTTATGTGTTTAATTTTGTCTTTATTACCTAAATGACCATAATGTCCTTAATGCCAAACTTTGGAATTTCACCCTACCATGTCCATTTTTGTCCAACTTAAAGTATAGTGGTCTAATTACCATCTAAGGACCTCCAGTTTAAAATCTCATAGCAATTGGACACTTCTAACATGTAGAACTCAAGTTTTTCACTTCTTACAATTTAGTCCTTTTTTACTAAATTGCATGCCCAAACGTCAAAATTTTCGAACGAAATTTTTCCGAAATCATTTTATAAAACTGTAGACCATATAAATGTAATAAAAATGAATTTTACTATGCCAGATTTGTGGTCCCGAAACTACTGTTCCAACTAGACCCAAAATCAAGCTGTTACAACTCTCCCCTCTTAGGGATTTTTGTCCCCAAAATCTTACTAGAAAATAGGTTTTGGTACTATTTTTGCATAGCTTCTTTAGGTTGCCACGTAGCTTCCTCAACTCCGTGTCTTTGCCACAAAACTTTTACTAGGGCAATGCATTTATTTCTCAAGTGTTTCACTTCCCGAGCTAATATCTTGATTGGCTCTTCGCCAAAGGTCATATCCGGACTAATTTTAACCTCTAAGGGCGAAATCACATGTGAAGGGTCAGATTGATACCGCCGCAACATAGACACATGAAACACATCATGGATCTTTTCCAACTCTGTCGGTAAAGCCAACCGATATGCTACTGGTCTGATTCTTTCAATCACCTTATACGACCAAATGAAACGTGGACTCAACTTGCCTTTTCGGCCAAGTATGAGAACTTTCTTCCATGGAGATACTTTCAAAAACACTTTATCCCCAATTTGAAACTCAATCTCTTTTCTTTTCAAATTCGCATATGACTTTTGTCTGTTAGAAGCTGCTTTCAGACTATCACGAATTATTTTCACCTTTTCTTCAATTTCTCTAACTAAGTCAACCCCGTAAGTTTGTTTCGCTAGCTCTGTCCAATACAGAGGAGCTCGCCACTTACAGCCATACAATGCTTCATATGGAATGCTTGATTGAAAACTGTTGTTGTAGGCAAATTCAACCAACGGTAGATATTTTTCAAAACTACCTTGGAACTCTAGAACACAACATCAGAACATGTCCTCAAGAATCTGACTTACCCTTTCGGATTGACCGTCGGTTTGCAAATGGAAAGCGGTACTAAAATTTAACTTCATACCTAAAGCTTCTTGCAACTTCTTCCAAAACCACGAAGTGAATCTCGGATCTCTATCCGAAATAATCGATATAGGCACCCCGTGCAATCTTAAAATCTCAGCAATGTATAATTTAGCTAACTTATCAAGCAAGTAGTCAGTATATACTGGTATAAAATGAACCGACTTTGTCAATCTATCAACAACGACCCATACGGCATATTTCTTTTTTAGGGTCAAAGGCAAACCCGTTCCAAAGTCCATTGTGATTCTATTCCCATTTCCACTTAGGAACCATCACTGGCTGAAGCAGACCTAAGGGTACTTGGTGTTCGGCTTTCACTTGTTGGCAAATCAACTATTTTGAAACAAACTCAGAGATATCTCTTTTCATACTCGACCACTAATACATTTTCTTCAAGTCATTATACATTTTCATACTACCTAGATTAACAGATAAACAACCATTGTGTGCCTCCTGAAGAATTTTCTAAATAAGTTCATCACCTTTTGACACACAAATCCTATCTCGAAACATCAAATAGTCATCAAATTCGATACGAAAATCTGAGTTATTGCCCGATCACATAGAGCTCTCTTAGTTTGCAATTCACTGTCCCACTTCTGGGCTTCGTATGAAACGTCGGCCTAGCTCTTAATTTGGCTAGAATCAAACCATCATCCGATAAAGTCAGCCTCGTGTTCATTGCTCTCAAGGCAAACAAGGATTTCCTACTCAAGGCATCTGCGAGTACATTCACCTTACCCATGTGATAATCAATCACCAACTCATAGTCTTTCAATAACTCAAGCCATCTTTATTGCCGTAAATTTAAGTCTTTCTGAGTCATCAAATATTTAAAAATCTTGTGATCAGTAAAAAAATGGCATTTCTCACCGTACAAATGATGTCTCCAAATTTTCAAGGAAAAACTATAGCAGCCAGTTCCAAGTCATGCGTCAGGTAATTCTTCTCATGTGGTTTCAACTGTCTCGAGGCATAAGTTATCACTTTGCCCTCTTGCATCAACACGCATCCAACTCTGTTCAAAGACACATCACTATAAATTATAAATTCTTTTCGCGGTTCAAGTTGTGATAAGACTGGTGCCTCAGTCAATAAAGCTTTTAATTTCTCAAAACTTTGTTGACATTTTTTGGATCATTTAAACTTGACATCTTTTTGCAATAATCTTGTCATAGGAGTAGCAATTGTCAAAACCCTTTGACAAACCGATGGTAGTAATCAGCTAAGCCCAAAAAACTTCTAACCTCGGATACATTCTTCGGTGGTTTCCATTCAACTATGGTAGAAATCTTACTCTGAACCACTCGAATGCCATCACCTGAAACAATGTGCCCAAAAAATCCAACTTCTCAAAGCCAAAACTCACTCTTACTGAACTTAGCATATAATTGTTTTTCTTTCAAAGTCTATAAAACAATTCCCAAATGTTTAGTTGCTTGGACTCATATCGAAAATAAATCAGGATATCATCAATGAACACGACCACAAACCTATCTAGGTATAGTCTAAAAATTCAGTTCATCAAGTCCATAAAAACTACAAGAGCATTCATCAGTCCCAAAGGTATAACAAGGAATTCATACTGCCCGTACCTTGTTCTGAAAGCAGTCTTTGGTACATCCAACTCCTTATCTCTCAGCTGATAATAGCCCAATCTCAAATATATCTTTAAAAGTATTGTTTCCCCTTTCAACTGATCAAATAAGTCATCAATTCTCAGTAACGGGTACTTGTTCTTTATGGTCACTTTGTTGAGCTGTCGGTAATCGATTCACAATCTCATAGAACCGTCTTTCTTCTTTACAAATAATACCGATACACCCTAGGGAGAATAACTCAGTCTCATGAATCCCTTATCTTTCAATTCTTGCAATTGAGCTTTCAATTCTTTTAATTCAGTCGGGGCCATCCTATACGGAGCAATTGATATCATTAAAGTACCAGAGACTAAATCAATACCAAACTTAATTTCTCTATTCAAGGTAACCCTGGCAATTCCTCTGGAAATACATCTAAATATTCACATATTACCAGCACTGATTCAATTTTCAATTCAGACTCCTTGGTGTTCAACATATAAGCAAGATAAGATTCACACCCTTTTCTCATGTATTTCTGAGCCGATATAGAAGAAATCACAACAAGTAGTGTATCTGACTCATCTGATTCAACTCGAAGAATTTCACCACTTTCACATTTTAATTCAACAATTTTTCGTCTACAATATACTATAGCATCATGTAATGCCAACCAATCCATACCCAATATAACATCAAACTCATCAAATGGAAACAACATTAAGTTACCTGGAAAACAGTGACCTCGAATTATCAAAGGACAATTCTTGCAAACTCTATCAACCAGAACATATTTGCCTAAGGGGTTCGACACTTTAATCACATATTCAGTAGACTCAACAGGTAAATCCTTACTAGATTCCAACTTCAAACAAATATAAGAATGGGTTGATCCAGGATCAATCAATGCAACTACATTAGTATCACATAGAGAAAAATACTGGTGATAACGTCAGGCGCCAAGGCCTCTTCCCTTGCATGAATTGCATTTTCTCTTGTTGGAGCCCGTGCCTCAGATCTGGCTACTAAATCTTTTGCAGTACCATGACTACCACTGGCATTCTCGGGGTGTCATGGGGGTTTAACCCTCAAAGTGAGGTTACTCGATTTAAGAGCCTGTTTGATATCCTTCTCAGCTTTTTTAGGGCATTCCTTAAGAATGTGGTCGAGGAAACCACACCTGAAACATGCCCCACTCTTCATCTGGTATTCACCATAATGCAGTTTATTACATACATTCCACTGTGGCTTGGGGTTTCCAACACTCCCTACACTAGCTGCTGAGGGAGATGAAGTCATTGATTTAGAGCGTTTGAAACTTCTTTCCTTTCCCGAATGTCCCACTCATGATGTAAAATGCTCATGTTAACTTTTTGCTTTCTTTGAAGCAGAGGGTTGTGACTTACTCATGAATCTTTTACTCGGAACCAGTGTTTCCCTTTCGGCTTGCTTCTTCTCTATACTTAAATCTTTAGCTTTATTGGTGCGACTGACTAGCAAGCTCTCTTATTTTGTGAGTCCCAATCAATAGTTTAATGTCTTCGTTCAGCCCTTCCTCAAAGCGTTTGCACATCTCAGCTTCGGTTTAAACCCATTCCCTGGCATACTAACTCAACCGAACAAGCTCTCGATCATATTTTGACACGGTCCTGTCTCCCTGTTTAAGCTCTAAAAATTATTTTCTTCTCTGAACTAAGAACCTTTGGCTAATATACTTCTTTCAGAACTCCTCTTGAAAGAATTCCCATGTGACATTTTCCTTCAGTACGACTGCGAGAGTGCATGACAATTTCTTGAAAACACGAATGGTATTCTCTAGCCAAAACTCGGCTCTTTCTGAATCATCGTTGGTAGTAGCTCTTAACTCTTCTGCTCCATATTTTTCTTATTTTATCAACCGGAGCCTTTCTGATCCTTTCGGGCTCAACACCCTATGGCATGTCATAATCAGGTTGAGGGATAGGTGGGGGAGGTTGTGGAACAGTGGGGTGTCTTCTCATTTACTCACTAAACCATTCATCCATCATTTTGAAGAAGGTTGCCTTCGTCTCTTCGTGACCCTCTGACATGGGTCTCCTACTACTACTAGTAGTTGCGACTCGTTGTACAGAAGCTTGAGTAGTGCCCTCAGCTTCTTCAGACTCAACTCGAGCTTGGTTGGAAAACATTTACTATATGAAAATACATTTGAAAGTGGTCAGGAGTTATCGCGCTATCACAATTTATATAATGCCATGTATAGCTAAACCCTTACTTGCTACGTTAGTCTAAGAATTGACTAAATCATAGCTCTGATACCACTAAATGTAACACCCCTTACCCGTATCCGACGCCAAAATAGGGTATGAGGCATTACCAAACTTTTTCTCAAGCAAACATTCAAAACCGAGACATGAATTTCCACTCAAATTTAAAACTTTTCAAAAACATTCATATTGTCCCTAGAACGAGCCTACGAGGCCCAAAACATGCATTGGAAGTAGTTCGAGACTAAACTGAGAACTTTGAAAACTTTTGAGAAACATAAAAAATTTTTCATGAAAAATGGGTCACACACCCATATGGGTTCGGGACACACCCATGTTACCCTAATACACGCCTGTGCTTCAAGCCGTGTTTAATTTTGGGAACTTTCTGTTTATGATGACATCTTCAAATTGAGGTCGCACAGCCACTTCACATGCTCTTGTGCTTAGGCTGTCTGATCGATTAAATTTTCATAATTTTTCATAAAATAGGTGCAAACTTCACACGGCCAGAGCACATGTCCAAGTTCGAGGCCGTGTAACACATACGGCTGAGACACACGCCCATGTATTTGCCCGTGTGCTATATTCTGGATACTCTATTTTGCTTCAATTTAGGTGCAGAGGACACACAGCAAGAACACATGCTCGTGGGGCAGATTGTGTGTCACACCTGACCTAGACACACGCCCGTGTGTATACCCGTGTGGACAAAAACAAGGATATTTACCAAGCCATTTTGTCACCCTTCCATGCACATACCTACACAACAAAACATAGCAACAATCCAAACACATACATTTAACCAAATCAGCTACATCATTCACATGCTATTTCTCTATCACATACATCTTCACATACTTGTCAACTCAACCCATGCAAATTCTCATATCCATAAAAGACATCATTATATGCATATGTAACTAAACAAATATTAGCCTATTCCAATGACCACTTACAAAAAATGAATTATCCACCATACTTAACACTTGAGAATTTGGACATACATTAACACCATACTTGAACCAATTGAACATCCTTAGCCATTCCAATCGCTAAGTCACAAAATATTACTTACAAGCCTTCATCTAAGCCAAGTAGCTAATACATGCCATTACACCAAAATGAATCATTTAGCTATACCGAAAGGAGATTTGTGGATAGTGTGATCTTGCTCCGACCGAATCCTCCAACCTTTGCGAGCCTTACGAGCACTATAAAATAAGGAAAAGTAAAATGGGGTAAGCATTTTCATGCTTGGTAAGTTCGTGTAATAGAAAGAAACTTATCGGTTATAATTATTCAAATAAGCATATATATATATGCATTCATTCCATCAATATTTTGACAAGTTACCTAAATACATTCACTCATTAAAAAAGTTAGTCATACACATCATAAAGTTATCAAACCAGCATAGATGAGCTCACTATAGTATAAACTTTCATATCATTTCACTATTCCATTTTTCAGGATTTCTTTTCATTGAACTATTGTAATTTCGTTGGATACTTGGCTAGTATACTCAAGCTATACATGTCAATCGTTTGTCAATTCACATCCAAAGTGCTCCTTAAGAACATATTCATAGAGCACACTCTCAAGCCATATTTATATAACAGGATTACCAGTCCAGGCTAAATCTTGTCTTTAATATTCGCTCCCAAGAGCTTATTCAGGATTACTAGTCTAGGCTAAATCCTTTCGATAATGTTAGCTCTAATGAGCCTACAATGGATTAGCTCAGGATTACTCGTCTGGGCTAAATCCTTTCTATATCATTTTGTTCATTACAAGAAAATTATTATAATCCATCAAAATACAATGTTCAACCGGGCCAATGACATTTTATTCGTGTTTATCATCTTGTGATTATTTCATAGGGTATATAATCACATATATATCATCTCAACTGCACAATTCAATTTGAACATAATAACATACCAAATTAAATTACACGAACTTACCTTGAGAATGGTTCGTATTTGAAACTCAACTAATTCGAGACTTTTTTTTTCCTCGATCTAGTTCCATAACTGGTTCATCCGGATCTATAAATGCAAATTTGACTATCAATTCATCATTTTACACATACATTTACATTAATTTGCATCCTAGACAATTTTACTATTTTGTCCCTAACTTTTTAACATTTTACATTTTAGTCCCTAGGCTCGTAAAATGAAAAAAGTTTAATTTATTGGTAACCCAAGCCTAGCCGAACCATTTCCACGCATATAGCAGTTCACCTTTTCCATTAAATCATATTTTTACTACATGTTTTATAACTTTTACAAATATGTCCTTTGAAGCATTTTCATCAAAAATTACTTAGTAAAAGTTGTTTATCTAAAACCAAACTTGCATAATCTACCATTAAACATCAAAATACACAGGTATCTAACATGGGTAAAATTTTATACTTTGATTTCCTTTCAAATTAGTCCTTAAAATTGCTAGATTAGGTTACATCGATCTTAAAAATGTAAAAAATCATTAAAAACGAGACAAGAATGGACTTACGATCAAGCTTGGAAGGTGAAATAACCCTAGCTATGGAGACCCCTTGTGATTTTCGGCCATGGGAGGATGAAATTGAGAAGATGAAATCTTTTGTGTTTAATTTTGTCTTTATTACCCAAATGACCAAAATGCCCTTAATGCCAAACTTTGAAATTTCACCCTACCATGTCCATTTTTGTCCAAATTATATAATGGTCTAATTACCATATAAGGACCTCCAATTTAAAATCTCATAGCAATTGGACACTTCTAACATATAGAAGTCAAGTTTTACATTTTTATAATTTAGTCCTTTTTACTAAATTGTGTGCTCAAACATCAAAATTTTCGAATGAAATTTTCGCAAAATCATTTTGTAAAATTGTAAACCATATAAATGTAATAAAAATGAATTTTACAACGTCAAATTTGTGGTCCCGAAACTACTATTCCGATTAGACCCAAAATCAGTTGTTACACTATTCTTCACAGTTAGCTTATTTAGTTGTTGGTAGTTGAAGCATATCCTCATGGTACCATCCTTTTTCTTCACAAACAGAATCGATGCCCCCTATGGAGACATACTAGGACAAATTAAACCATGATCCAGAAGCTCTTGAAGTTGAGCCTTAAGCTTTGTACGCTCCTTCGATGCCATACGGTATGGAGCAATGAACACCAGAGGTATACTTGGTACAAGCTCGATGCCAAACTTAACTTCCCGATTTGGAGGTTGTAACACCCCTTACTAGTATTCGACGCCGTAACAGGGTACGAGGCGTTACCAGACTTATACACAAGCAATCATACAAAACTGAGGCATGACTTTCTGCTCAAATTTAAAACTTCTCATTAACCTACATATCACCCCTTAATCAAGCCTAAATGGCCCAAAACACACTTTAGGAATGGTTCAAGATCAAATTGAATTCTATAGAAGATCTCTGGAAAAACTTAGAATATTCTCATCTAACAGTCCACACGCCCGTGTGGAAGAAGGGACATGCCTGTGTAGCATATCACATGCCCGTGTTCCACACCCATGTAGATTTATTTCTTATTTTGAACCTAGAAGGGTTTTCACACGGCTTGACACATGCTCGTGTCCCTCACATAGCCATGACACGTTGTGTCTTAACCTGTGCAAAAACCTTGACATTTTGTTTCTAACGTCATCACCCTAATAATGTCACACAGCTAAGGCACATGCCCGTGTCCTTAGACTGAGTGGCAAATTAAATTCCTAAATTCAAGTGTAGACTTCACACAGCCTGGGCACATGCCTATGTTCTATGGCCGTTTCTTCCATACGGATGAGACAAACGGCCATGTCTACTCTCGTGTGGTTACTACTTGGCAATTTGTCTTGCCAACATAGAATGTAGGGGGACACACGGCCAAACCACACGCCCATAGGGCAGATTGTGTGTCACACACGACCTAGACACACGCCCGTGTGTCTACCTATGTAGACAAGGACAAGGCTATTTACCAAGCCCTTTTTGCCACCCCTACTTGTACCAACATAAACCACCTTAAGACACCAACTCATTCATGCATAAATATACCATTTACTCAACTAAGCAACTTGCACACTCATAACTAACATCATCATTTCATAGATTAATAAGAAAGAGCCATCAACTACGGCCTTGTACAAAAGAATTCATATCCAATATAAGCCAACACATTTGGCCAAAACAATATGACATTTAATCAAAGTCTAGGTCCCTATACAGGCCAAACTCAAAATGCTAGTTCTAACTATACCAAAATGTGTGGATAGTGTGAGTGATCCTCCGACAGTCTCTGTATCCCGAGCTGTCTTTTCAACACTATAAAACAAGGGAAAAGAGAAGTGAGTAAGCTTTAAGCTTAGTAAGTCTATATGTAAACAATGAAAATCACCACATACTTATCAATCAAGAACAATTTAGATCCTCATAATTACATTTCGAATCTTTCCACATCCCAAACTCATATCATAAAACATTGCTCACATTTACATGCACTTATACCCTGCACTTATCACCATAAAGCCACAAGTAATTTCACTTATACAAAGTTTCTCGACAAACACTTTGGAATAATACTAGGTACATGGTGGTTTTGGACACAGCCCACCATTAGTAAATAACGAGGTGGTATTGCACACAACCCACCAATAATTACATGTTCACAATGGTATCACACACAGCCCACAATAATTAATACGGTGGAATCGCACACAGCCCACCAATAATAATGAATACAGTAGTATCGCACGCAGTCCACCAATAGTAATGAATACGGTGGTATCACACACAGCCCACCAATAATAATATAACCACGGAGTTTATCCGTATCCTTTTCTATTCCGAAGGTTCATCCGAGAATTTCCTCACATTCTATCATTCTAATAGAAATTAATAATATTCATTTGCATTTCACACAATGCATTAATATGTAAAAGTATAACTAAAAAGGATGTATCATTCACACATAAACTTACCTGGATACAAAATATGTCAATTTGCAATTTAGTTCAAAACCTTGCCTTTTTCTCGGTCAAGGTTGATTCCACGTTCTACTTGATCTATTATGACATATTTAACTTATTAAATCACCACATTATTCAAAACATTTCAATGTTTCTATTTTGGAAAATTACTATTTTGCCCCTATACTTTCTCAAAATTACAATTTTACCCCTAGGCTCGTAAAATGAAATGTGTTCAATTTTCACATGCCCAAGCCTAGACGATTCATATTCCCTCTTATAGCAACTTAGGTTTTCAATTATTGCACACATTTACCACCTATTTTATAACCTTTACAAAAAGGTCCTTTTAGGTGTTTTCATGGAAACACCTTTCACAAATTATGTATTTAACAACCAAGATTCATTTTCTGCCATAAAATTTTAGAAATCAACATAAAAATTCACATAGAAAAACCCTGGACTCTCTACCATTTTTCAAAATAATCCCCTCATTAGCTAGATTATGTTATAAAGGTCCCAAAAGTACAAAAATTATCAAGAAAGACCACCAAAATCACTTACTTGCAAGGAGGATAAGTTGCTGAAAATTTCAAGCTTCCAAAACCCCTCTTTGGCTGATATTTTTGATGGAAGAAGATGAAGATGAAATGTGATATCATCTTTCTCTTTATTTTATTTTAATTTATCAATTAAGTCACCAAAACCACACCTAACCATTGACCATGTCTTTTCTTTGTCCCTATGGCTAGCCATCACCCTAAACAAGGCCTAATTGCACATTAGGGACCTTAAATTAAAATTCTATAGCTATTTGGCACCTCTAGTATGTAAAATAAAACTTTCACACTTTATGCGATTTAGTCCTTTTCTACAATTAAGCATGCAATCACCAAAATTTTCATGCATTCACATAATCATGCTATAATAGCCAAAATAATATTAAAAATAAATTCTTTGGCCTCAAATTGGTGGTTTTGAAACCACTATTCTGACTAGCCACAAAATCGGGCTATTACAACTCTCCTCCCTTTAGGGATTTTCGTCCCCGAAAATCTTGCCGATAAAAAGGTTTGGGTACTGTTCTCTCATGGCTTCTTCTAGTTTCTACGTAGCCTCTTCTACACCATGTTTTTGCCACAACACTTTCACTAAGATTATACTTATATTCCTCAACTGTTTAACCTCTCAAGCCAAGATCTTAATTGGTTCCTCTTTATAGGTCATATCCGGTCGTATCTCAATTTAGGTCGGAGGAATCACATGCGAAGGATCAGAACGATATTGTCGCAACATCGACACATGAAACACATTGTGTATTCTCTCTAACTTCACTAGAAAAGCTAACTAGTAAGCTACTGGTCCAATCCTTTCAATAACCTCATATAGCCCTATGAATCGTGGACACAATTTGCCCTTACGACCAAATCTCAATATTTTCTTCCACGGGGATACTTTCAGGAATACTTTATTGCCCACCTGAAACTCAATTTCTTTTCTTTTCAAATCTGCGTTTGACTTTTGTCAGTCTGAAGCAGCTTTCAAACTATCACGGATCACTTTCACTTTCTCTTCAGTTTCTTTAACCAAATCAACCCCGTGAATTCACTTTTCACTAAGGTCGGTCCAATACAAAGGAGTTTGACACTTGCGTCCATATAATGCTTCGTATGGTGCCATCTGTATACTCGACTGATAACTGTTGTTGTAGACAAATTTGACCAAAAGTAGATATTTTTCCCAACTACCTTCAAACTCTAAAACACAGCATCGGAGCTTGTCTTCAAGAACTTGAATCACTCTTTCTGATTCACCATCAGTTTGCGGATGGAATGCGGTACTAAAATTCAATTTTGTACCCAAGGCTTCTTGTAACTTTTTCCAAAACCTCATAGTAAACCTTAGATCTCTATCCGAAATAACAGACATAGGCACTCCATGTAGTCTCACAATTTCGGCAATATATAGCTCAACCAACTTGTCAAGTGAGTAATCAGTACGTACTAGTATAAAGTGAGCCAATTCTGTTAATCTATCAACGAGAACCCACGCAGTATCTTTCTTTTTCGGAGTCATAGGTAACTATGTTATGAAATCCATCATGATTCGATCCCATTTCCACTCGGGAACCATCACTGGCTAAAGCAAACCCAAAGGTACTTGGTGCTCGGCTTTCACTTGTTGACAGAGCAGACACTTTGTAACAAACTTGGAGATGTCTCTTTTCATACCTGGCCACCAATACAACTTCTTCAAATCATTATACATTTTTATACTACCTGGATGTACTGACAAACAACCATTGTGTGCCTCATGTAAAATTTTTTGAATCAACTCATCATCCTTCGGTACACATACCTTATCACGAAACATCAAACAATCATCTGAACCGACCCAAAAGTCAGAGTTACTTCCCAATTCACACTGAGCTCTCTTAGCTTGCATTCCACTATCATTCCTTTGAGATTCACAAATCTGCTGAAGTAACAACGGTCTAGCCTTCAACTCAGCCAATATAGAACCATGATCAGACAATGTCAAACTCATACTCATAGCTCTCAAAGCATACAAGGATTTTCTACTCAAGGCATTGGCGACCACATTCGCTTTCCCTGGGTGATAATCAATCACCAGCTCATAATATTTCAATAATTTGAGCCATCTCCGTTTACATAAATTCAAGTCCTTTTGGCTCATCAGGTACTTCAAACTTTGTGATCAGTAAAGATTCGACATTTCTCACCATACAAATAATGACGCCAAATCTTCAAAGCAAAGACCATGGTAGCCAGTTCCAAATTATGCATCGGATAATTATTTTCATGTGGTTTTAGCTGTCTCGAGGCATAAGCTACTACCTTTCCCTCTTGCATCAATGCACAACCAAGACCATTCATTGACGTATCACTATAGATTACAAACTCCTTTCTTGACTCAGGTCATACTAAAACCAGGGCTTCAACCAACAATGCTTTCAGTTTCTCAAAACTCTGTCGGCACCTCTCTGTCCATTCGAACATGACATCTTTATGTAGCAATCTCAGCATTGGTGTATAAATCATGGAGAACCCTTTAATGAATCATCTATAGTAACCCGCTAAGCCCAAAAAGCTCCAAATCTCTGACATATTCCTTGTTAGTTTCCACTTAAAAATAGCCGAGATATTACTCGGATAAACTTTAATTCCATCACCCGACACGATGTTTCCTAAAAATCTAACCTCTCGAAGCCAAAACTCACTTTTGCTAAACTTGGCATACAATTGCTTATCTCTTGAAGTCTACAAAATAGTTCTTAAATGTTCAGCGTGCTCACCCTCATCCCGATAATAAATTAATAAATCACCAATTAGAACAACTACAAACTTATCCAAGTATGGCTAGAAAATACAGTTCATCAAATGCATAAATACAAGTAGGAGCATTCGTTAAGCTAAAAGGCATGACGAGGAACTCGTAATGGCCATACCTCGTCTGAAATGCAGTTTTTGGTACATCTTGCTCCTTAACTCTTAGCTGGTAATAATCGAATCTCAGGTCTATCTTAGAAAACACTGTGGCTCCTTACAATTGGTCGAACAAATAGTCGATCCTTGGCAAAGGATATTTGTTCTTAACTGTAACCTTATTGAGCTATCAGTAGTCTATACATAACCTCATCGATCCGTCTTTCTTTCTCACAAAGAGTACTAGAGCACCCCACGGAGAATAGCTCAGCATTGCGAAACCTTTATCAGTCTACTCTTGTAATTGAGCCTTCAATTCTTTTAACTCCAACGGTGCCATTCTAAACGGGGCAACTGAAATAGGTGCCATACCAGGTACTAACTCGATTCCAAACTCAACCTCTCTAACTGGAGGCAATCCATATAATTCTTTTAGGAACATGTCCGAATACTCACATACCACAGGCACTGATTCAATGTTTACTTCTGACTCTTGGGTATTTAACACAAATGTAAGATAGGGCTCATACCCTTTTCTCATACACTTCTCAGCTTCCATAGAAGAAATCACTAAAGGCAAGCTATCTAATTCACCTAATTCAACTCGAATAATATCTTCATTCACACATCTAGTTCAATAAACTTACTACCACAGTTTACTAACACATTATGAACAGTCAACCAATCTATGCCAAGAATTAGGTGAAATTCATCAAACGGTAGTAGCATGAGGTTAGCCAAAAATAATGGCCTCTAATCATCAAAGGACAATTTTTTCACACTTGTTGACTATCACATGCTTGCCTAACGGGTTTGACACTTTTATCATAAATTCTGTATACTCAACAATCATATTCATGCTAGACACCAATTTCATACAAACATATGAATGAGTACACCCCGGATCAATCATAGCAACAATAGAAATATCATGAAGAGAAAAAGTACCTGTAATCACATCTAGGGATGATGCCTCTTCGCGAGTGTGAATGGAATAAGTCCTTGTAGGTGCTCTACCCTCTGATCTCACAGTAGAATCTCTAGGCACACCTCTACTGCTAGTCTCACTCCTCGGGTTCTTCTGTGGTCCACCCTCGAAGGTACATTACTCGCTCTCGCTTCTTGTTTTCTGTCCTTCTCATCCATCTCAGGACAGTTTCTAATTAAGTGATCTAGTGAACTACACTTGTAGCAAGCTCGATTGTTTCCCTAACAATCTCCAGTATGTTTTCTACCACAATTCAGACACTCGGGTTTATTTGACTTCGCATTACCCACACTTGCCATCGAGGTGGCTTGAACTCTAGAGCCCGAATATGGGTTACCACAATCTCGGTGTGAATATCCAGTTGCAGTAATCGTCTAAGGGTTTATTTCCTTGGACCTCTTTGATTGGGAAACGACTTACTCATCGATCTCTTCTTTGCATCTCGGGCTTTAATCATAGCTTTTCTCTTTTCCTTATTTAGCTCTTTAGCCTTGCAAGCTCTATCGACCAATACCACGAATTCTTTCAATTCTAAAATCCCTACTAACAATCTAATATCCTCGTTCAACCCATCTTTGAATCTCTTGCTTTTAATAGCTTTGGTAGACACACATTCTTGAGTATACTTACTGAGTCTGACAAATTCTCCTTCATACTCTGTCACAGACATTTTACCTTGCTTCAATTCGAGGAACTCTTTTCGTTTCGATCGATGAACCGCTGACGTATGTATTTCTTTCAAAACTCTTCTAAGAAGAAATTCCATGTCACTCTCTCCCTCAGAACTACAAATGTCAGCGTTTTCCACCAGCGGTATGCTGAGTCCCTCAGTAATGATACAATACATTTTAAACATTCCTTGGGCGTGCAAGAAAGTTCATCAAACACCCGTATGGATTTCTCAAGCTAGAAATCTACTTTCTCAGGGGCATCATCTATGTTGGCTCTAAATTTCTCAGCCCTTTGCTTTTGAATGTTATCGACTGGGGGGTTAGTCAGTCCTACGAAATAAATACCTTGAGAAGCTATGGAGACCGGTTAAGGTATAGGAAGGGTGGAGGAGGTTGAGCATTAGGATTTGCTCATACAAACTCAGTATACCAATTATTCATCATATGGAAAAAGCCTTCACGAGCCTCTTCTCTCTGTCCCAAAGTCTCGGGTCTACTTTCTACTGGCGCAGTCTCTTGTGTGGGAGTCGGCGCATTACTAGTATCATCATCAACAGTAGCTCGGTCGGGACCCATTTACTATATGAAAACACAGTTTGAAATTGTCAGGAGTCACCACAATATCACAATATATTTATGGCATGTATAGCTAGACTCTCTCACACACGCTACGGTAATTCAAGAATCGAAAAAACCATAATTCTAATACCACTAAATGTAACACTCGTTAACCGTATTCAACACCAGAATAGGGTACGAGGCATTACCAAACTTATACGCAAGCAATAATACAAAACTGAGGCATATTTTTTTGCTCAAATTTAAAACTTCTCATTAACCTACATATCACCACTTAATCAAGCCTAAATGGCCAAAACGCACTTTAGGAACGGTTTAAAATCAAATTTAATTCTATAGAAGATCTCTGGAAAAACTTAGAAAATTCTCATCTAACAGTCCACGCGCTTGTGTGGAAGAAGGGACATGCCCGTGTGGCATATCACATGCCCATGTTCCATACCCCATGTAGATTTATTTCTCATTTCAAACCTAAAGGGGTTTTCACACGACCTGACACATGCCCGTGTCCATGGCCTGTGTCCCTCACATGGCCATGATACATTTATGTCTTAGCCCGTGTGAAAAAACCTTGACATTTTGTTTCTGACGTCATCACCTTAATAATGTCACTCGACTAAGGCACACGCCCATGTCCTTAGACCATGTGGCAAATTAAATTCCTAAATTCAGGTGCAGACTTCACACAGCCTGGGCACATGCCCATGTTCTATGGTCGTGCCTTCCATATGGATAAGACACACGGCCGTGTCTCCGCTCGTTGGTTAGTACTGGGCAATTTATCTTACCAACTTAGAATACAAGGGGACACATGGCCAAACCACACACCCATAGGGTAGACTGTGTCTCGCACACGACCTAGGCACATGCTCGTGTGTCTACCCATGTGGACAAGGACAAGGCTATTTACCAAGCCCTTTCTGCCACCCCTACTTGCATCAACATAAACCACCTTAAGCAACCAACTGATTCATGCATAAATATACCAATAACACAAATAAGCAACTTGCACATTCGTGAATAACATCATCATTTCATAGATTAATAAGAAAGAGCCATCAACTACGGCCTTATACAAAAGAATTCATCTCTAATATAAGCCAACACATTTGGCCAAAACAATATGACATTTCATCAAAGTCTAGGTCCCTATACATGACATACTCAAAATGCTAATTCTAACTATACCAAAATGTATGGATAGTGTGAATTATCCTCCGACGGTCTCTTGTATTTCGAGCTGGCTCATTGACATTATAAAACAAGGGAAAGAAAAGGGAGTAAGCTTTAAGCTTAGTAAGTCTATATATAAACAATGAACATCATACCACGTACTTATCAATTAAGAACAATTTAGATCCTCATAATTATACTTACTCATTTCCAATCTTTCCACATCCTAAACACATATCATAAAACATTGCTCACATTTACATGCACTTATACCCTACAATTATCACCACAAAGCCACAAGTAACTTCACTTGTACAAATTTTCTTGATGAACATTTGAGAATAATACTAGGTACATGGTGGTTTCGCACACAAACCACCATTAGTAAATAACGAGGTGGTATCGCACACAGCCTACCAATAATTACATGTTCACAGTGGTATTGCACACAGCCCACTAAAAATAAATACGGTGGAATCACACACAACCTACCAATAATAATGAATACGATGGTATCGCACACATCCCACCAATAATAGTGAATACGGTGGTATAGCACACAGCCCACCAATAATAATATAACCACGGAGGTTTATCCGTATCCTTTTGCTATTCTGAAAGTTCATCTGAGAATTTCCTCACTTTCTATCATTCTAATAGATATCAAAAATATTCATTTGCATTTCAAACAATGCATTAATATGTAAAAGTGTAAGTAAAAAGGATCTATCATTTACACATAAACTTACCTCGATATAAAATATGTCAATTTGCAAGTTAGTCCAAACCTTGCCTTTTCCTTTGTCAAGGTTGATTCCACGTTCTTCTTAATCTATAATGACATATTTAACTTATTAAATCGCCACATTATTCAAAACATTTTAAAGTTTCTATTTTGTTAAAATTTCTTTTTTGCCCCTATACTTTTGCAAAATTATAATTTTGCCACTAGGCTCGTAAAATGAAATGTGTTCATTTTCACACACCCAAGCCTAGCCGATTCATATTCCCTCTTATAGAAACTCAAGTTTTCAATTACTACACACATTTACCACCAATTTTATAACCTTTACAACAAGGTCCTTTTATGTGTTTTCATAGAAACACCTTTTACAAAAGTTGTGTATTTAACAACCAAGATTCATTTTCCTCCATAAAATTTCAGAAATCAACATAAATATTCACATGGAAAAACCCTAGACTCTCTACCATTTTGCAAAATAATCCCCTCATTAGCTAGATTATGCTACAAGGGTCCTAAAAGTATAAAAATTATCAAGAAAGACCACCAAAATCACTTACTTGCAAGGAGGATAAGTTGCTAAAAATTTCAAGCTTCCAAAACCCCACTTTGGCTAATATTTTTGGTGGAAGAAGATGAAGATGAAATGTGATATCATTTTTCTCTTTATTTTATTTTAATTTATCAATTAAGTCACCAAAACTACACCAAACCATTGACCATGTCTTTTCATTATCCCTATGGTCGGTCATCACCCTAAACAAGGCCTAATTGCACATTAGGGACCTTCAATAAAAAATTTATATCTACTTGGAACCTCTAGCTTGTAAATTAAAACTTTCACCCATTATGCGATTTAGTCCTTTTTCACAATTAAGAGTGCAATCACCAAAATTAATTCACCAAAATTTTCATGCACTCACATAATCATGCTATAATACCCAAAATAATATTAAAAATATTTTCTCTGGCCTCGAATTGGTGGTTTCAAAACTACTATTCTGACTAGGCCTAAAATCGAGTTGTTATAGAGGTAAACCTGATAACTCCCCAGTAAAAACATCTGGAAATTCCCTCACTGTTCTGATATCCCCGATGGAAGAGTCCTCAGAGGCTAAAACACTGAGGTAGGCCAAATATGCCTCACACCCTTTCCCAAATAATTTCTCAGCCACTAGAGCGGAGATGACATTATATAAGTAATCTCGACGCTCATCGATCACAACCACTTTCTTATCATCCCGATCCTCAAAACTACCTTCTTAGTTGCATAGTCCAAACTAACACGATGCTCTACCAACTAGTCCAGACCTAAAATTAAGCCAAACTCTCTAAATGGTAGCTCCTTCAAATTTTTTGGAAACACAGCTCCGTGTACTTCTAAAGTAACATTCCTATATAGTCTACTAACCCAAACATATTACCCCAATGGACTCTATATAGTAATCTCGCCAAAAGTATACTCAACAGAAATCCCCAAGTTTTTAGAAGCAGTACTAGCTACATAGGAGTGTGTAGAACCTATGTCTATCAAAACTGTATATGGGGCATCAAAAATAAAGAACGTACCCGTGATCACATCAGGGGCATTTTTGTCCTCTTGGTGTCAAGCAGTATAAACCATTGCAAGCTGCCTCACCTCAATTTGGTTAGTACCTTTGCCCGGTGCTCTTTGTCCTCAGCCCATACCATTACCACCCCTTTCCAGTCCTCGGCCCCTAGGTGGTTGCTGTACTGCCCTCTTAGGCTTAACAAAACTTGGTCCCAAAGCTTGCATATGATTAGCACGATGTAGACACTCTCTAATTCGGTGCTATATGACCCACACCAGATAAGCCCCTAATCTCCTCCAACACTCATCCAGATGGCGCCTACCACAAACACTATAAGGCTAAATCCAGCAAGAGCAACAAGAACTCCCACCCTACCTGGCCCATCAGGTCTTGCCCGTTTCTTAGGCCTCTGAATAGAACTAAAGGGCTCCAAATCCCTCTTATTCTTACCTCTCTCGATCTCTATTCTGGCACTCCATGCGCTTAACCTATTCGTCAATCTTTGCCTTTTCCACCAAAATAGAAAACTCATACTCCCTCTGTGGAGAAATTAGAGCCCTCAGACTATCCGTCAAACTGTCCTCAAAACGGACACATTTCTCATACTAGGATGCCAACATGCCTCGAGCGTAGTGGCTGAGTCTTAGAAACTCAGCTCATACTCAGCCACAGACTTATCACCTTGTGTGAGATTCATGAACTCACGCCTACAAGCATCCACATAGCTCGCGCCCATGTACTTTCTATAATAGCCTAATTTTGGGCCTAGTCAGAATAGTGGTATCGGGACCACAAATTCAACATAAGAAAATTTATTTTTATTATATTTTTATGGTCTACAATTTCACAAATTTCGTGAAAATTTTGTTCAAAAATTTTGACATTTGGGCACTCAATTTAGTCAAAATGACTAAATTGTAAAAAGTGCAAAAGTTGAGTTCTACATGTTAGAGGTGTCCAACTGTTATGAAATTTTAAATTTGAGGTCTTTAAATGATAATTAGACCATTGGTTAATTTTTTGGACAAAAATGGACATGAAATGGGTGAAGTAGAATATTTTTAAGTTAGGGGCATTTTGGTTATTTAGTAATTAAAATGAATTAAAAACAAAATTAAAAGCCAATTTTTTCCATCTTCAACCCCAAGGCCAAATTTTACAAGGGGAAACCATGGCTAGGGTTTTTCAAGCTTCCAAGATTGATTGTAAGTCCGTTCTAGCCCTGTTTTTAATTATTTTTACGTTTTTAAAATCCACGTAACAAGATCTCTCTATTTCTACCACTAATTTGAGATATGGTTAAAGTCTAGGATTTTGAACCATGATGAATATATGTGTATTTTTGTTTTTAATGGTAGAAAATGCATGTTTATGGTTAGAGAAATGACTTTTACTAAGTGATTTTCGGTAAAAATGCCTAAAAGGACTAATTTGTAAAAGTTATGAAATTTGTCATAAAAGTGTGAATTAGTGGAAATTGTGGGTTTCTATAGTTATGAAAATGGTTCTGCTAGGCTTAAAGTACAAATAAATTGAATGAAAATCCTTTTACGAGCCTAAGGGAAAAAGTGTAAATATGACAAAGTTTAGGGGCAAAAATGTAAATTTTCTAAAATGTGAATTTACGCTAATTTGAGTAGAAGATTGAATAAATGAGTTAAATTTGTTTTTATAGATCAAGGAAAACGAGATTCAAACTTAGAACGAGGGAAAATGAGTAATTGACAAATAAGTCCTTTTCACCGATTTTGCCTTGGAGGTAAGTTTGTATGTAAATAATACAATGTTTTTTCTTTATGTTTTAATATTTTGTTATATTATATGAGATATGGTTGAATATGGAGTAATTATTTGATGTAAATTATGAAGTGATTGATTATGGATGAATTGGTAAAATGTTGAAAAGTGAGAATTCTCGGTTGAACCTTCGGAATAGAAAAGATACAAATGAGGTAGCTAGGTCACATGTGTGGTACTCAGTGTAGGCCACTATGTGTACAAGAGAGCTACGAAATGGTTTTAGGTCACGTGTGTAGTACTAAGTGTAGGCTACAACATGTACTAGACGAATAGGTCACATGTGTAGTACTAAGTGCAGGCCACTATGCATACCCGGTAGCTTCAATCACATGTGTGGTACTAAGTGCTGGCCACTATGTGTAAGTGATGGTTTTGGTTACATGTGTAGTACTAAGTGCAGGCTACTATGTGCACAAGATAGCTTCAGCTACAAGGGTGGTACTATGTGCATGCCACCGTGTATCTGCTATTATTCCAATGAGTTTAACGGGAAATTAACTAAGTGAAAATACATATGATCATGTAATGACTAAGTGTAATTGATTATGATTATGTAATGAATAAGTGCAGGTATAAGTGTGAAAATTTATAAACAATATGCTCTATATTTGATCGAACCTTCGGTAAGATGAAATGGAGTAAGTGAAATTATGAAAGAGTAAATTTAGCGAGAGTTTTGGACAGCAGCAGTTTTGTGACTTTGAAAAATCACCAAAAATGGTGGAAATCGAATTAGAGGTTGAATAAGATATGAAATTAAATCTAAATGAGTCTATTTTCACATAAAAGAAACAGCGTAGACAAAAGAATTTCATATTCTATCATATTCAAAATTTTGTGAGACAGGGTCAGAATGGTGTCGGAATCCCCTGTTCCAACTTTCAAAAATCGTTAAAACTTATGGTTTATAATTTATATGTTTAAATTTTTTGATGAGTCTACTTTCAATAGAAACAAACAAGAACATTAACCAAATTTTGTACGATGAGATAATTAGTTTTTAGTGAAGAAGGGTCGAAACTGTCAAACAGCAAAATAGGGGAGACTTTAAAGAATAAACTGTGATAAGATATGTGAGTATAGTTTCAGGGAAAATTAATGGATCTTAATTTGGAGTTCTGTAGCTCGAGATATAAATAATTTAGTGACTGTGACTCGAGTAGACAGCTTGAGATGAAGATGAATAAATAGTGAAACTATGTGAAATTATGATTGTATTATCTTGAGAACATATTGTGAAGATTTATAAAAGCCTTTTAATAAATAACTTATTATTTACATACCTACTTACTAAGCTACAATGCTTACCCCCTTACTTTCCCTTTTTCCTATAGTGTCATAGAGGCTAGCTCGGGTTAGAGATCGTCGGAGATTCTATCACACTATCAAGCTTTTGACTAGTATCAATGCCTTCAAGTAATTTAAGTCTATGGTATGTATAGAGACTTAGTCATTTTGTGCTTGTGTTATTATGTTTTCGCCAAATGTATTGGCTTGTAATGGTTAAAGGTTATTGTAGTATGTCGCCATGCTAATTGGCTTATATTGGCTAATTGATTGTATGCCTATATATATTATTTATATGCCAATGTCTTATGATGTGAGTTGTGTTTGCATGATACATGATGAGTTGTGAGTTATGGCCTAAATACCTAATGGTTAAATGTGCTAGTAGTCTTGATGTCGAATGGCTAAGTTTGGCTCAATGGTATGGTATGATAATTAGATATAATTATGCATGTATAAGAGTTGTTGAGGATGCATATTGAGTGTGACCTTGTTTTGAAGAAAATTTCTCTAAGTGTTGTTAACTTTTCCAAAGTTCTCAGTTTAGTCCTGAATCGCTTCCAAAGTATGTTTTGGGCCTCGTAGGCCCGTAATAAGGACAATATGATTATGAATGAAAAGTTTTAAATTTGGATGGAAATTTGTGACTCAGAAGTGATCGATTATATGTGATTTGATAATGCCTCGTACCCTATTCCGGTGGCAGATACGGGTAAGGGGTGTTTCACTTTCCCTGGAAGACTGTAACACCCCTTATCCGTGTTCAAAGCCAGAACCAGATACGAGGCATTACCGAACTTAACTTGCTTAAACATAGAACATTGGGCAGTAAAATTTTGTTTCAACTTAAAACTTTTCATTCATACCCATAATTTCCCCATTATGGGCCTACGAGACCCAAAACTTACAAAGGAATAGTTTGGGACTAAACCGAAAACTTTCGCACACTTAGAAAATTTTTGCTTAAAACGGGGCCACACACCCGTGTAGAGGAAGGGACACACCCATGTGGAGCTTCACATGCCCGTGTTCAAAACTGTGTTGATTTATTTCTCATTTCAAACCTACAGGGGTTTTCACACGGCCGAACACACGCCTATGTCCTTGGCATGTGTCTCTCACATAGCCATGACACGCTCGTGTCTTAGCCGTGTGCAAAAACTATTGCATTCTGTTTATGACATCATCAACTCACTAAGGTCACACGGCCAAGGCACATGCCTATGTCCTTAGACCGTGTGTCCATTTAAATTCCTAATTTCAGGTGCAAACTTCACACGGCCTGAGCACACACCCATGTCCATGGCCGTGCCTTCCACACGGTGGAGATACACGGTCATTTCTCTGCCTGTCTGTTTACTACTGTGCATACTGACTTGTAAACTTAGCATGCAAGGGGACACACGGGCCAATCAACAAGCCCGTAAGCTTGACCGTGTGTCACACACGGCCTAGACACACTCCCATGTGTCTACCCGTGCGGACATTTGAAAGGTTATCTACCAAGCCAAATGCCACCCTACACAGCAACCATACTTATACCAATTCAACCCAACATATATCATAACCATAAAGCACTTCTAAGGACTCAAAATCAAGACATCCATACAAGCATACACTTAATGAAATTCATCATCATTGAATAAATGTAAACTTGTCAAGTATTGGCCCAATTCCAGTGACCACTTACAAAATGAATTTGATAATATAAATAGCCAACACTTTGGCTAACAAATATGACATAAAAAATGACCACATTCTATACATGCTATAGTCAACATGAATCTAACTTTGCCAAGAGTAGTCGATAGTGTGATTCAAACTCTGACGTTCCACTAATTCTCGAGCATACTTGGATACTACAAGGAAAAGGGAAATGAGAGGGATAAGCATAAAGCTTAGTAAGTTTGCATAAAATAAATAGCAACATAAAGTTCATAATGTCATATATCCATTGCATTGAATGAAAACACAACTCTTAAGCTCATTTCCATAACTTACTCATACTTACTCTTACAAATTACATATCATGCCACATATCGTGAACCATTCTCATGAATTACTCACATATACATGTATCACTTCATCACTTGGTCTTAGCATTAATCTCATCTCTATAATAAGCTTAACTATTTATTAAATTTAATCACTTGGGATATTCAAGGATATATGATCATCCTCGTTCACATAATTACGATGTGAATGCCACATCCTAGATGTGGTCTTACGTGGAGTCACTTCTAGATACCGATGCCATATCCCCGATATGGTCTTATATGGGATCTCATTTCGATTTTCGATGCCATATCCCAGATATAGTCTTATACGATTCTTATATTCGATGCCAATGCTATATCCCAGATATGGTCTTATACGTGATTTCAATTTGGTGCTGAGACCATGTCCCAGACATGGTCTTATACGGGACATTATACATCTCAAGTCTTAATGATATTGTTCCTTCATTTATTTAAGTCCAACCGGGACATTAACATCACAATTATCATCATTTTCTCATACAACACCATTATTAAAATTCATATACATATCATACATCTTCACAAATATCAAACATTTAAAATCATACTAACATGGAGTTGAACTTATTACATGCAAACTTACCTCGATTTCAAAATAGGCTAGATTATTGATCTAGTATGATACTTTGCCCTTTCCTCGGTCGAGGATAATTCTTCGCTCTTTTTTATCTATAATAAAATTTAGCTCATTTTATTGCCACACTAATAAGTACATTACAATAATCATAATTTTGGCAAAATTACCATTTTGCCCTTAAGCTTTCAACAAATGACCATTTTACCCCTAGGCTCAGAAATCAATTATAATCAAATTTCTTTCCTTAACAAGCCTAGGTGAGCATTTATTACTCTTATGGCAGCCCTCAATACTCATTATTTCCAAAATTTACCACATATTTTACAACATTTACAAAAAGGTTCTTTTAGGTGTTTTCATGGTAACACCTTTCACAAAAGTTGTTTATTAAACAACTATAACTCATTTTCTTCCATAAAAATGCAGAAAAAAACTTAAAATCTCACATGGAAAAACTCTAAACTTTCAACCATTTTGCAAGATAGTCCCCTCTTTAGCTAGCTTAAGCTTTAGGGGTTCCAAAAGTACAAATATTATCAAAAAATGATCACTAAAACACTTACTTGTAAGGAGAAGAGTTTGCTGAAATTTTTGAGCTTTCAAACCCCTATTTGATGCTAATTTTTGGTGGAGGAGTGAAGGAGAAAAAGATGATATCTTTTCTTTCTTTATTTTAATATATCTAGTCAATTAAGTCACCTAATTTCCACCCACCTTGACCAATTTGACATTGTTTATCTCCTATGGTTGGCCACCTTATCTCTAGAAGTCTACTTGCACTTTAAGGGCCTCCAATTAATATTCTATAGCAATTAGACACCTTTAGCTTGTAAAATAGAACTTTTGCACATTATGCAATTTAGTCCTTTTTCGTAATTATGCATGAAAGTTTTAGAATTAAAGCACCAAAATTTTCACGCACCTATATAATCATGCTCTAACTCATAAAATAACATAAAAATAATTTTCTTCATCTTCAAATTAGTGGTTTCGAAACCATTGTTCTGACTAGCCCCTAAATCGGGCTGTTACAATTCTTCCCCTTAAGGATTTTTGTCCTCGAAAATCTTATCGGTAAAAAGGATGGGATATTGGTTTTTCATAGCCTCATCGGTCTCCCAAGTAGCCTCTTATACTCCATGTATTTGCCATAATACTTTAACAAGGGCTATACTTTTATTTATCAACTATTTGACTTCTCGTGCCAAAATCTTGATCGGCTCTTCGCCATAAGTCATATCCGGTTGAGTTTCCACCTCTGATGGTACAATCACATGAGAAGGGTCTGAACGATATCGACGTAACATGGACACGTGGAAAACATCATGAATCTTTTCCAGCTCAGGTGGCAAGGCCAAACGATAAGCTACCGGCCCTATCCTCTCGGTAATCTAATATGGTTTGATAAAATGCGGACTCAATTTGCCTTTCCGACCAAATTTGAGGACTTTTCTCCATGGGGATACTTTCAGAAACACTTTATCACCTACTTGGAACTTAATCTCTTCCCTTTTTAAATCCGAATAGGACTTTTGCTATCTGAGGTAGCTTTCAGGCATTCACATATCAATTTTACCTTCTCTTCAGTTTCTCTGACTAAATCAACCCCGTGAATCTGATTCTCTCTGAGTTCTATCTAATATAGGGTTGTTCGAAACTTATGCCCACACAGTGCCTCATAAGGTGCCATCTTCAAACTCGATTGAAAGCTATTATTTTTGGCGAATTTCACCAACGACAAGTATTTCTCCCAATTACCTTGGAATTCCAAAACACAACATTGAAGCATGTGCTTAAGTATCTGTATTACTCTCTCCAACTGCCAATCGGTTTGCTAATGGAAAGCTATACTGAAGCTCAATTTTGTGCCTAAGTTCTCTTGTAACTTTTTCCAAAATAGTTACGTAAATCTTGGATCTCTATTCGAAATAATCAACAACGGTACACCGTGAAGTCTTATTATTTCTATCACGTACAAATTTTCCAACTTATCGAGTGAGTAATCGACCCGTACTGGTATGAAATGGGCTTACTTCGTGAGTCTATCCACTACAAACCATACGCCATCTTTCTTTTTCAACGTCAATAGTAAACCCGTCACGAAGTCCATAGTAATGCGGTCTCATTTCCACTCAGGAACCATAATAGGCTGAAGTATACTTGAAGGTACTTGGTGTTCAGCCTTTACTTGTTGACAAATTAGGCATCTCGAAACAAACTTAGAAATGCCTTTCTTCATACTCGGCCACCAATATCATTTCCTCAAATCATTATACATCTTCGTACTGCCTGGATGCATAGTCAAACATCCATTATGTGCTTTGTGCAAAATCTTTTGGATAAGCTCATCATCTCTGGGTACACAGACCCTATCTCGGTACATCAAACATCAATCAAGACTTATCCGAAAGTCCGACTCAACATTTAACTCACCTTGAACTCTTTTAGCTTGTAAATTATTGTCACCTTTCTGAGCTTCATAAATCTCTTGAAGAAACATTGGTCTAGCCCTCAACTCAGCTAGAATAGAACCACCATCTAACAGAGCTATCCGTGTATTCATGGCTCTCAGAGCAAACAAGGATTTCCTACTCAAGGCATTGGCAACCACGTTCGCCTTTCCCAGATGGTAGTCAATCACTAGCTCATATTCTTTTGTTGGCTCTAACCATCTTCTCTACCTTAGATTCAACTCCTTTTGAGTCATCAAGTACTTTAAGCTCTTATGATCAGTGAACACCTGATATCTCTCACCATATAAATGGTGTCTCCAAATCTTTAATGCAAAGACAATTGCAGCTAACTCTAAGTCGTGGGTCGGGTAATTCTTCTCGTGCAGCTTCAATTTTCTAGAGGCATATGCAATCATCTTGTCTTTTTGCATGAGTACACAACCTAATCCATTCAAGGATGCATCGTTGTAAACCACAAATTCTTTTCCCGGCTCAGATTGCACTAAAATATGAGCCTCAGTCAACAATTACTTTAGTTTCTCAAAACTCTATTGGCACTTTTCTATCCATTCAAACTTTACATCTTTTTGTAGCAACCTCATCATTGGAGTAGCTATCATGGAAAATCCCTTGAAAAAACGTCTATAGTAGCCGGTTAGGCCTAGAAAACTCCTAACCTCAGTTACATTCCTTGGTGGCTTCTGATCGTGTGTCAGAGTCTTAAAAATTTATAATATGAATGATCTAGCCTAAAAACTAACTGTGACAATGACTTGAGGCAAGCGCACCTATCAAACAGTAGTATAGTTTAGTAGCAAGATCGGATTGTCGAACCCAAAGGAACCAAAAGTAATAATATTAACTTTCTTTTTATTATTTAACCTAGGAATTAAAGGAATTGTTATCTAATCTAAAATTAACTAACTACTAAGCTAAAGATGCTAAGACAAAGAGAATGAATTGAGGAAATACTTGTAGGAAAAACCAATTGATTGAGACAATACCCGAGGAAGAATCCACATAGACTTCACTTGTTATCTAACTCTGAACCAGACAATTTATTCACTTGACTTGATCCGTATGATTCCCTGATTTATATTAATACCTCTCTTGAGGCTACTAACGTCTAACCCTAGGTTGATTAATTAAAATCTCTTTCTAATTAAAACCCCTATAATTGCATTAACTCGATCTATGGACTCCTATATTAGGTTTCACCCTAATCTGACATATTTTCGTCATCCTATCTCTAGGGTTGCGATCAACTCCGCTTTTACTATGCTAGATCTACTCTTAAACAGGGTCTATTCCTCCTTTCCCTAAGAGCATAAATGGTTGAATCAATATCCTAAAATATCAAAACAAGAATTAAGAAGACATAATTAAGAACAAATCAAGTATTTATCATATAGCTCAGAAAACAATAACAAAATTTGTCTTAGGCTTCATCCCCCTCAGGTATTTGAGTGGTTTAGTTCATAATCATAAAATAATGCATCTCAGAAGAAAATATAAAACAAAATATAAAGAAAACCCTAAAACCCCTGAAGGAATTGAAGAAGAGATCCTCCGTCTTGAGTATGATTCCGGCTTCTTGAGATGAATCAACTGGCTTTCTTTGAGCGAATCCCACAATTCAGCCCCTCTGGCTTGCTCTTTGGCCTAGCTGAACCGCCCCCTTGAAGTTTGGCCTCTAAGGTGTTTATTTAGGCTTTTGGAATGTCTTTCTTTTCCTCTAAGTACCCTAATCCGAATGGAACTCTTCTTTGCTACGGCAGGGACACGCCCATATGGCACGCCCGTGTAATTCGAGTTATAAGCCATGGTCGATCCTGCTAAAGAGGCACGACCATGTGCAATTTGTACTTTGGCCCATTATCTCCTTTTTCAGCCCGTTTCTCGTTCTTTTCATCCTCTGGTGCTCTCCTGAGTATAACACATGAAAACAAAGGATTAGGAGAAACTATTTCCATAATTAAAGGAATAAATCATCCAAAAGTATGCTAAATGTAGGATTAAAATACGTGTATATTATGGTTTATCAAATGCCCCCACACTTAAGCTTTTGCTTGTCCTCAAGCAAAATTCTCAACTCACAATTAAAACAAACTTCCTCAATTCATAATATCCATCGATAATGTTTCATCATAACTCATAGATAATTTACACATGGATAATTCAACTCAAAGAATCCTAAAGATTCAAACAATCAAAGCCATAAGTTTATAGCACAAAAACATAGGTGTTTCCCCTTATCCGAATAATTACCTTTAATTCAAAATCGACAAGAGTTGACGTTCTCATAAAGATTCACTCAAACACTCAAGGTGTTTAAGGTTCAAAATAAATCACTCACCAATCAAACATGAAAAGTTAATCCCATAGGCTTGCCTGAAAATCAAATCTCCACCACTATAAAATGAAATGATACACAAATTAAAAGGTCTTTAAAGGGTTGTAATAGGGCTTTGTTAAAGGTGTGGATAAAGGCTAAATTAAAGGGTTAGAATCGAAATTGAATTGACAATTTACCTAACTAGAAAAATGAACTAATTCTGAATAATTACAACAAGTGAAAACTTGAAATACTAATAGTACGAGCTTCTTCTACACAATGTTGAATTTAAACGTATAAGCTTACTTAATCACGGAACTAATAATGAATATACTTCAATTTTTTTTAAGAACAAATCAAGTAATAATAACAACTGAAATATAAAACATAGTTAGGAAACTATTCAAAATCAAATTCGACAAAAATGGTAGTCAAGAGGAATGGTGATAACAAATACAAGATGGGTTTTGGGTTAATATTAGTGGGTGAGTCAATAAAAGAGTTATTATGATCAAAGGGGTTCACTAGGGGTTAATTGTGAGGGTAGGCTTTTAGTGTAATAGGTGGGTTAAATCCTAAGTGCCTTTATCATCTCAGTATATCAAATCAAAGGTGTGGTCTTGACATGTATAATTGAAGCAAGTTCTAGAATAACAAATCAATATTGACACACTCATAATCAATAAAGTGAGCACGAAAAGAATGTATGCTCTAAAAGGTTCAAAATCTTACAAAAATTATCGGTTTTTTATGACAACCTTGTAAATTTAAAACTTCAAGGTAATAATTAGATTCAGGTAGACAATCTAACAAAATTTAAATTTTTTGAAAATAGACTCATCATGCTTGATTCTCTCGTATCTTTAAAGTTTAAATCATCACTGTATAATTATCAATGACTTATTCTAAAATATATCACTAAAAATCATAAATCAGTAGGAGTTTCAGTCTAATTAGTAATATGAGAAAAATTACTTAAGACAAGATATCATTCAGGGATTTAAGAATAATGCAAAAAGTTAGGAACTTTTCTAAATAAATTTTCACCCCCCACTTAAGATGTATATTGCCCTTAATGTACAAAGATATATAATAATCATATATTAAGAAAATTAAAAGAGAAGGAGAGAAGTGAACTTCCTGAATTTTGGATGGATTCCTTGATAATGAAACTTGTAGGGATGGAGTAGATGAAAGGCATGATGAACTAAGCAGAGGTAAATGTATGTGACAATTTTCCAGTTCCTTAGTAGAACCTTGAGCCTTTTTAGAACTGCAGAGTCAACGATAACTTTTTAGGGGTTTTCGTTATGATATTTTCTCAAAAATTAGACAGTCGAAGATAGAAGATATTGGACTTATACTAACAAAAGGTTTTGAACAATATAAAAGGTAAAGGATTGAACTAGAAAATTATAATAAAAGGGTACATAAAAATCAAATGAATGAAAAAATAAAAATAAAGATAAAGATAGAGCTAAAATTAAAAAGGACTCAAAAGTCCTCATCGTCGGTTGGATCGTGGGGTGGTGCAGGCGGTCATATGTGAAAGTGATGACAAATCTACTAAAGAGTCACCTCAAAGTCATCGAATCGTCGAGCGATGTCATTGAATTGTTGAGTATAGTAATGCTCGAACTGAGTGAGGCATTCAAAGATGTCAGAAAGTGAAGCAGCTGCATAAACTGGGCGATGGCTCGGTTGTGGCTCTCATGTGGGTGTGGGACATCGTCAGTGATGTCCTCAAGGTCCTCCTCCTTGGTGGTATGGGCTATCCGATATTAGGGAGGATCGGTCCCACGAAGACGCTTGATCATCCACATGTTTATCATTGTTAAGATGCCCTGTGGAGACATCTAGCCTATCAAGGTGAGGGAGGCAGATTGTCATTCCGTGTTAAGGAGGCCAAAGTATCTCGCGAGCCGTGTTACATAAGGCCCCATGGAAATGACCCCGTTTCGATGGTGCTCCATTTGATGCTGAATGGCCAGAGCGATGAAGTAGGAAAGGTTGAAGACGTGGCCATTTACCATACACCAGAGGAAGTAGGCGTCATGTGTGTTAACAACCCCGTGCTCTCTCGCCTTCCTGTCAATGTGCAAGCTAAAATGGTGTGTAAGTATCGCAGAGATGGGACGAGAGCTGTCACTTTGGAGCGACTAGGGTCATAAGTTGTTGTGTTGGAGGCTATATTATACCGACATCTCGCAGGGGAGTTATGAATGTGGTGATGGAGCTCCGCAAGATCATGTTCTCTTCTGAAGTCATCCGTGTATAGGCCCAGAGCGACACCAAATTTAGGGATACTCATTTCCAGAACTAAACTTCATAAACGAAACTAAATAGTGCCTGAGTCATCGTGGTTTGTCATTACTACCTGCAAATGGAATGTAGAGCAAAGCTTTAATGTTAGTTCGAGGTAAGTGGGTTAGATAATACCGAAAAAACATTCCCAAGGGTCAGTCGTCAAGAGTGCCCCGAATATCATCAGAAAGTTGAACATGTTCCAAGGTGGCCCAGTCAATACATCGGCCTTGACTGAGAGGTCATGCCCGTAGTGTTTGAAAAAGTTCCTCTCGAGCTCCAGGAGGAAATTGGAGGAATGGGTGTCTCACTTCGGCCGATGTGTTGGCGGATGATGAACCAGGTCCCTTTCATTTTTCGAATGAGGACTGCGGTCTTCATGCCTCGGAAAGAAGACATTATGTTCTGTGTAATAGAATAAAGAATATCGTCTCATGATAATACCTATGAGTCCACAATTTCAACCTCATTAACAATGAACATTTCTGCTAACAATTCTCTAGAGATTTCAGACATTCAAAAATCATAGTTAATCTAGTTATAATGCTTAAGTAATCATTAGTCATTTCCAATAATAAACAAAAGTGAATGCTATAAAAATTTTAAAGAAAAATGAAAGATTTAAAAATAATCATGGAATGTAAAATATCAAGCAGTAAAGTAGAAGTTGTAGAATGGACCGACAAAGGTGTAGAGATGGTGCACAGTCATTGAGGGTTGATGCCCGGGCGTGGTCTACGGGTAGGTGGTGGAACAGGGCTACGGGTGTGTTTTTTGTTCACACGGGCATAATTTGTGTTGGTATGTGGACGAGGAAGATAAAGAGAGAGAAGGGAGAGGGGGTGAGTGGAAGTGAAAGGAGGAGAGGGAAAGGGCGTCGGTGGCCAGAATGGTGAGGTGTAGGGGATTTGGAGGTGCTTGGAGGAAACGGATAGGGTTGGGGATTGAGGAAGAAGATGAATAGGAAGGGGTTTAAATAGGGAATCAACCACACGGGCAGAAGCCACGCTCGTGTTCTATTTGTTTGGGCCGTTTAAATCAAAAATTTTTAATTTAGACACGTTTAATTTGTGTCACATATCCGTATCGCACGGGCGTGCCTAGCTTTGTTCGCTTTTCCCACACCCATTTCATTATTCCCCACACCCGTGTTTACTCGACAGGTTTGGCCACGATTATGGGGCACGGGCATGTCGCACGCTCGTGTTCACTTGATAGGTTTGGCCACGATTATAGGGCACTGGCATGTCACGCGCTCGTGTTATTTACTCAGTTTTGACCATGGCCTAATCGCACGGCCATGGTGTTTTGTCATAGCTCGTGTGTTGGGGATTTTTTTTTGTCCTTGGTCTTCACGGCCTCCGCCATGCCAGTGTGCTCGCTCATGGTATCCACATGGCTACAGCCACGCCCGTGTGCAAGGCCATGTGGTAAGGAAACCTGTGCTTTATTAAATTGGTTAATTTGTAGTTAAGTGCTAAAAATTGAAAATATGATATTAGTGAAGTTAATGCTCGGGTTGCCTTTTGAGAAGCGCCCATTTAAAGTCTTAAGCTAGACTTACCCTATTTTTATTTCTAAATGAAGGTTCACGGAGCTGAAACTCCTCTCTCAAATCCCTAAAATCTTCACCATTATAAATTTTCAGTCACTGACCATTTACCTTGAATGTGCCACGAGTTGGATGAGTTACCTCTATTGTGCAGTAGGGAAAAATAGTTTTGATTACGAATGGGCCTGACCATCTTGATTTTAGCTTTCCAGGAAACAATTTTAACGTTGAATTGTATAGTAGGACAAAACCTCCTACTTCGAATTGCTTCAGTTGTTTTAAATTAGCATCATGGCGTCGCTTTGTTGCCTCCTTATATAGCTGCAAGTTCTCATATGCATTAGCTCTCCATTCATCAAGCTCGTTCAACTGCATCATCCTTTTTTCACCTGCAGTTTTAATATCGTAATTTAAAAATTTTATAGCCCAAAAATGCTTTGTGCTCTAACCCAAATGGTAGTTGACAACTTTTTTCGTAGACGAGTTTGTATGTGGATGTTCCTATAAGAGTTTTAAAAGCTGTTCTATAGGCCCATAAAGCATCGTCTACTTTAAATGCCCAATCTTTCCTGTTTGATTCTATTGTTTTCTCTAATATACACTTAAGTTCTCGATTTGCTACTTCTACTTGTCCACTGGTTTGAGGATGATAAGGGGTAGCTGTTCTATGGTGTACTCCATATTTCTTTAAGAATTTATCAAATTGAGTATTACAAAAGTGAGTACCCCTATCACTAATAATTGCTCCGGGTGTTCCAAATCGAGAGAAGAGTTTCTTAAGAAACCTCACTACTATTCTAGCATCGTTAGTAGGTAAAGCTTGAGCTTCGACCCATTTTGACATGTAATCTACTGCTACTGAGATGTATTTATTTCCAAATGAACTAGGAAATGGACCCATAAAATCAATACCCCATACATCGAATATTTCACATGGTAGCATATACGTTTGAGGCATTTCATCGCCTTTAGAGATATTACCTGTTCTTTGGCATTTGTCACATGAAACAACATACATGTTGGCATCTTTAAATAGAGTTGGCCAATAAAAACCTGATTCGAGTGTTTTATGTGCTGTCTTAATCCCGCTGTAATGTCTTCCTGAAGGTCCTGTGTAACATCCCGAAATTGGGCCTAGGAGAATTGAGCCCAATGGGCCTTAGGCGTAGTAGCGTTTAAAAATTTTTTTTAGAGAATAGGAGATCGGCTTAAGTGCAAGTTGGACCTTTTAGATAAGTGATTTTGGAAGGTTAGGGGGCTTCTATGAAGTCCCGGGATCAAATATTAGCTTTGGGGAAATTTTGGTTTTAGGTGAAAAAAACCCTGGAAGTTGGCAGGTAGGCCTTAAGAATAAAATGTGGAGGAAAATGACACAAAAAGAGCTTGTGGTGTAGTGGCAAAGTGACGCCACAAGGAAGGAAAGAGGTCCAAGGTTCAAGTCTTGGCTTTTGCATTTTGGTTTCTTTTTGCTTGGACCTTAGAATTTGGCCCATAGTTTATATTTAGTTACATGGTTTAGGACACAAGAGGAGCTTGTGGCCAAGTGGTTAGCGACGTGGATTATGTTGCAAAGGAGCACAGGTTCAATCTCGTGAGAAGCAAAGGAGTATTTATTTTATGGATTGACGACAAGAGTTTCAGTTGAATTTAAACTCTCTTGTGAAGGGATCCCACATCGGAAAGACACAAAGAAGGAAGGTGAAGAGCTAGCTATATAAGGAGCATCCTAGGAGGAGAGTAAACACATCTTGGAGGGCGTTTGGGCACAAGAGTGGTCGGAGAACGGATTAGCCCCAGAGTCCTATCAGGTGTGTAACTCTCTCTACTCTAGTTGTAGAGCGGCAAATGCCGAAATGCCGGTTACACGGCATTAGTAGCCACACGAGCGTGCGAGCGCATGTGTGGGGCTTCGACGCGATAGTTGAGGCCATCAGTAGTATTCTCGTAGGTTGGGGCTGCTTGGGCCTCGATGGGCCGAAGTGGGCCCAATGGGCCCGTGGGCCCATATGAGTAAATTGCATGATTGGTTAGTATATGTTGAACTAGACTAGGTGGAACTTATATACGTGGCTAGATTTGTGCTAGGTGGGCCACACGAGCGTGTGGGCCCGGATGGGCCGAAATCGGGTTTTAGGCCCAATCGTCCAGATTTACCGGAGATGGTAGCTGAGTCGCTAGTGGCGACATTAGGCCTTCGAAAAGGCCACTACATGTGTGAATTCTGAAAATACCCTTGGTGGGTAAATTACGAAAATGCCCTTGGTAGGTAAAATTACGGTTATACCCTTAGAGGTTGATGAGCATGATTATGTTGTTTAGTTTTGGCGATTGTAGGGAAGGCTTGATCTCGCATATCTCGGGTTGTGGCTAGTGCTCAAAAGCGTTAAGGAAGGGGATCTAGTGCGTTAGATCTTGATCTACTGGATTTGATAGTCGTATTAGTAACGGTGTGTAACTAACACACTTCTATTTTAGTAATATGATTAATAACCCGTGTGATGATTAATGAAACAAAGATGATTGATATGATACCCTAATGGGTATGATTCGGACTCGGTAAGTCAAGATTATTATTACGAGTTTCTTGATGATTTATGTGATACCATGGTCGTGGCTATATATATGACATGGGATATGAGGTTAGACATAATAGTATGATATGCATGATTATATGATATGCATGATTACATGAGTGTGGCATGTTGATGGGTGATACGAGTGGAGGGAGCGGTGATATTTTGTCTTGACGAGCACGGTGCTTTGGTAGCACACTTTGTGACTTTGGGTCACGGAGGTTTGGCACCTCATTGCGACTTGTCCTGTGGTTTAACCATCGTGGGTTGGCCCCACTTGAGATATGGGATCGTCGCTAGTGATTTGGTATCACCACGATGGGTTGGCCCCATCATCGGATTTGTGACTTGGTCACCGTGCTTTGGTAGCACATTTGTGTCTTTGGGACACCAAAGTGGTTTGGTACCACATTGACAGATATAGTGTCTTTGGGACACCAGTGTTTTGGTAACACATTGTGACTATATGTCACCAGTGGTTTGGCACCACCAGTGGTTTGGTACCACACGGGGTAGAAAAGGCGATATGGATGGTTAGGATCGGGTTGCATTAATTATGTTGCTTTGTATGATGTGTGTTAGCATGTTGTTCTTCGGGAGCGGGATTTACACACTGAGTCACTCGACTCACCCTCTCCTTTGACATTTCAGGTGACTCGTAGACGCGGACATGGAGCCGGGATGGACTCAGGGTGCACATGCCATGCTTTAATAAAGGACTATTGAATTTGGGTACTTTAGTTTATTTACTTTATTTGGGTTTTATATTGGATTTGTAAAAGGCCTTTAAATTATGTTTTGGTAATGTTTATGTTTTAATTAGATTTTTAATATGCCTTAACAAAACAAGTTGGTATAAATTTTACTAAAACTTGGAAAGATAGTGGTTTCAAAATTATAACATAATGTGTTTTAAACCATACCATCTGTATTACACCATGTCTTTACAAGAAGCAAATTCAAATGATTTTCAAATCAAACTTGTATTACTCCTAAGTCTAATAAGGTTTTAAGTAACACTAAGAAACTATTAAGGTTTAAATGGTTTAAACTCATTTAGCCACACATCAAGTTAAGATTTCAAAAATCTCGGGTTTCACATACTCCATCTGATTTCAAACAAGTCTACTCAAATTGTCTTCAAATTACACTGTGTTTTCACTCGGCTTTTAGCGAAAAATTTAACCTCTTACAAACATGTTTCCCCCGTAACATACCAGATTCGGTTGTAGTGTATTGACCGGGTTTGGGGTGTTACATTTGTGGTATCAGAGCTAAGTTCAAAAGCTCGGCTGTGGGCCCGAGGCCCAAAATGTTTTAAAACTATAGTTTTCAAGTATTCTGTTTTGAAGTATGGTTTGAAAGGCATGGCACCGAGTCTCCGGCACCAATCCGCCCAGGTAAGTACCCCTAACTGATGTTTGCATATGATTTTGATGATGTATGATATGAATGAATAGTGGTAGTAGACTACCCTAGAGGTCAAACCTATAGGACTTTGTGAACTCATGAAAACAAAACTCGTAATAAGAACTATTCATAAGATTGTGCCTTAATACACGGTGGAATAAAGATCATGATAAAACTTTTAAACCGATAAGTCAAGACATTAGACATAGAGTTGGGAGCATATGAGATATTCATCTGCTTTTAATTGCTAGGTGTTTTTGAGTATGGGTAGGAGTTTTAAATTCTAGTTAGAAGTATATTAGTTTTATTAAGATCGAGTCTTGCAAGCAAGAGCGTAGTGTGGTAGGTTAGGATGTGCATTGTTAGTTAGTTGGAAATTTCGAGACTAAATTTCTTTAAGGAGGGTAGATTTGTAACATCCCGAAATTGGGCCTAGGAGAATTGAGCCCAATGGGCCTTAGGCGTAGTAGCGTTTAAAAATTTTTTAGAGAATAGGAGATCGGCTTAAGTGCAAGTTGGACCTTTTAGATAAGTGATTTTGGAAGGTTAGGGGGCTTCTATGAAGTCCCGGGATCAAATATTAGCTTTGGGGAAATTTTGGTTTTAGGTGAAAAAACCACGGAAGTTGGCGGTAGGCCTTAAGAATAAAATGTGGAGAAAATGACACAAAAGAGCTTGTGGTGTAGTGGCAAAGTGACGCCACAAGGAAGGAAAGAGGTCCAAGGTTCAAGTCTTGGCTTTTGCATTTTGGTTTCTTTTGCTTGGACCTTAGAATTTGGCCCATAGTTTATATTTAGTTGCATGGTTTAGGACACAAGAGGAGCTTGTGGCCAAGTGGTTAGCGACGTGGATTATGTTGCAAAGGAGCCCGGTTCGAATCTCGTGAGAAGCAAAGGAGTATTTATTTTATGATTGACTGCAAGAGTTTCATTGAATTTAAACTCTCTTGTGAAGGATCCCACATCGGAAAGACACAAAGAAGGAAGGTGAAGAGCTAGCTATATAAGGAGCATCCTAGGAGGAGGGTAAACACATCTTGGAGGCGTTTGGGCACAAGAGTGGTCGGAGAACGGATTAGCCCAGTCCTATCGTGTGTAACTCTCTCTCTAGTTGTAAGCGGCAAATGCGAAATGCTGGGATTATCTGGCATTAGTAGCCACACGTCTTGCGCGCATGTGTGGGGCTTCACGATAGTTGAGGCCATCAGTAGTATTCTCGTAGGTTGGGGCTGCTTGGGCCTCGATGGGCCGAAGTGGGCCCAATGGGCCCGTGGGCCCATATGAGTAAATTGCATGATTGGTTAGTATATGTTGAACTAGACTAGGTGGAACTTATATACGTGGCTAGATTTGTGCTAGGTGGGCCACACGAGCGTGTGGGCCCGGATGGGCCGAAATCGGGTTTTAGGCCCAATCGTCCGGTACGACCGGAGATGGTAGCTGAGTCGCTAGTGGCGACATTAGGCCTTCGAAAAGGCCACTACATGTGTGAATTTACGAAAATACCCTTGGTGGGTAAATTACGAAAATGCCCTTGGTAGGTAAAATTACGGTTATACCCTTAGAGGTTGATGAGCATGATTATGTTGTTTAGTTTTGGCCGATTGTAGGGGAAGGCTTGATCTCGCATATCTCGGGTTGTGGCTAGTGCTCAAAAAGCGTTAAGGAAGGGGATCTAGTCGTTAGATCTTGATCTACGGATTTGATAGTCGTATTAGTAACCAGGTGTGTAACTAACACACTTCTATTTTAGTAATATGATTAATAACTGTGTGATGATTAATGAAACGATGATGATTGATATGATACCCTAATGGGTATGATTACGGACTCGGGTAAGTCGAGATTATTATTACGAGTTCTTCGATGATTTATGTGATACCATGGTCGTGGCTATATATATGACATGGGATATGAGGTTAGACATAATAGCATGATATGCATGATTATATGATATGCATGATTACATGAGTGTGGCATGTTGATGGGTGATCTGAGTGGAGGGAGCGGTGATATTTTGTCTTGTGAGCACCGTTGCTTTGGTAGCACACTTTGTGACTTTGGGTCACCAGAGGTTTGGCACCTCATTGCGACTTGTCCCCGTGGTTTAACCACCGTGGGTTGGCCCCACTTGAGATATGGGATCGTCGCTAGTGATTTGGTATCACACGATGGGTTGGCCCCATCATCGGATTTGTGACTTCGGTCACCGTGCTTTGGTAGCACATTTGTGTCTTTGGGACACCAAAGGTTTGGTACCACATTGATGATATAGTGTCTTTGGGACACCGGTGTTTTGGTAACACATTGTGACTATATGTCACCAAAGTGGTTTAGCACCACCGGTGGTTTGGTACCACACGGGTAGAAAAGGCAATATGGATGGTTAGGATCGGGTTGCATTAATTATGTTGCTTTGTATGATGTGTGTTAGCATGTTGTTCTTGAGAGCGGATTTACACATCGAGTCACTCGACTCACCCTCTCCTTTGACATTTCAGTGACTCGTGAGCGGACATGGAGCCGGGATGGACTCAGGTGCACATGCCATGCTTTAATAAAGGACTATTGAATTTGGGTACTTTAGTTTATTTACTTTATTTGGGTTTTATATTGGATTTGTTTTAATTAGATTTTAATATGCCTTAACAAAACAAGTTGGTATAAATTTTACTAAAACTTGGAAAGATAGTGGTTTCAAAATTATAACATAATGTGTTTTAAACCATACCATCGGGTATTACACCATGTCTTTACAGTAAGCAAATTCAAATGATTTTCAAATCAAACTTGTATTACTCCTAAGTCTAATAAGGTTTTAAGTAACACTAAGAAACTATTAAGGTTTAAATGGTTTAAACTCATTTAGCCACACACAAGTTAAGATTTCAAAAATCTCAAGGTTTCACATACTCCATCCGATTTCAAACAAGTCTACTCAAATTGTCTTCAAATTACACCGTGTTTTCACTTTCGGCTTTTAGCTTAAAAATTTAACCTCTTACAAACATGTTTCCCGTAACATACCGATTCGGTTGTAGTGTATTGACCGGGTTTGGGGTGTTACATCCTGAGTGGCAATGTTCTAGGATTTTGCTTGCTTCTGCCTTTGTAACAGATCTTCGAATTACTTGATCTGCACATATACGTAAAAGAAAAGGGTCCTCCCAAAAATAATTTTTTGCATCAGTAAAGAATCGCTTCTTTTGATGATGTGTTAACCTTTTTGGTAGGACATTAGCAGCTAGATAATTCGGAATATCTACAAGCCAAGGTACCTCAGAGTTGGTTATAGAAAAGAGTTGTTCTTCAGGAAACGAGTCGTTTATCTCACTCTCGTTGAGTTCTTTGATATGTGGATTTTCAAGCCTAGAAAGATGATCTGCTGCAAGATTTTTAGCTCCTTTCTTATCCTGAATTTCCAAATCAAATTCTTGTAAGAGTAAAATCCATCTTATGAGTCGAGGTTTTGCATCAGATTTAGTCAAAAGATAATATCAAATATTATCTAAATTTATCAAATGCAAAAACCATAGCTAGCAATTCTTTTTCTGTGGTGGTGTAATTTTCTTACGCGACCGCTAATGTCTTGCTAGCGTAATAAATTGGCTGAAAGTGCTTGTCTCTTCGCTGTCCCAAAACTGCACCCACTGCAAAATTACTCGCATCACACACTAGTTCAAAGGGTAAATTCCAATCAAGTGCAATTATAATTGGAGCATTTATTAATTTATCTTTGAGGATATTAAATGCATCTAAACATTCCTGATCAAAATTGAAAGGTACATCTTTTTCTAGTAATTTCACTAAAGGCTTAGCTATTTTAGAAAAATCCTTAATAAACCTTCTATAAAATCCAACATGTCCTAAAAAGTTTCTAATAGCCTTAACTGAACTAGGAGGAGGTAATTTTTCTATAGTTTCGACCTTTGCTTTATCTACCTAAATCCCTTTACTAGAAATTTTATGTCCTAATACAATCCCCTCTCGAACCATAAAGTGACACTTTTCCCAATTTAGCACAAGGTTCGTTTCCTCACATCTTATTAGAACTCGTTTTAGATTTTTAAGGCAAAGATGGAAAGAATTACCAAATACTGAAAATTCATCCATAAATACCTCCATAATGTCTTCCACAAGTTCATCAAAGATGGCTAGCATACAGTGCTAAAAATGTAACACCTGAAACCCGGCCTAGACGTTACGACCCGATCTGGCATGTCACATGGAAAGGTTGTTAAAGAATCTACACATTCGTTGAAAATATCAAGTTTTGTTGCTTGTGAAAAATCCAATTTGTTTTATAGTTCTCTTTGCAAAAACATTTTCGTTGCTATTTCTAATGATCTTGTTTATAATTAATCCAACTCAATGAGTTTCAAAAACGACATTTAAATTATTGTAGATATGCAATATTTTGAAAAGAGTTATCAACGTTAAGAAAATCCAGAGTTTTATCCATTATAGTTTGTAAACCGTGTATTAATATTATATAAAAACTGTTATTAATGTTTTAGAAAATCCCAAATTGAGCATTTAAAATTAATAGCGAATCAATTAAAATTTAAAACCAAATTTATTAAGCTTATTGCATGGGCACCATAGAGTTCAATAAAATCTATAGTACTTCAAATTTTATTAAGCTAGGAATTACCATAGAGTTCAAAATTAAGCTAGGAATTACCTGCAAAATTAAGCAGAGGGGTGAGTTACGAGAACTCAGTGTGTAATCCCCTATACGAACGATAATTGGGCCTAAGCCCACAGAAGCACATTGAGCATTAGCTCTCACATTAATGAATTTGGCCGAAGCCCAAAAGAGTCGAACTGGGCCGTATCCCTAACAACATGGCATAAATAGTGAATTCAATGCAACCCAGCCCAACCTAGTATTCCATCCTCTACACACACTCCATATGTCCAACCTCAACACACCTGTGGGGATTTCTACAATCAACCCTCCATCCGCTACACTCCTCATTGGCAGTTATGCTAACAGTCATGCTGCTCAAAGCCGATATAATGTGACAAACTCATCGATATATGTGGCACAAAGCCATCGAAACAATGTGGCAAAGCCACCGATATATGTGGCAGAGCCATCAAAATAATAATATAATAGGCATACAACCTTGGGTAAATATGATTGACACAAAGTCATCAATAACTATATTATGCTTGGCACATAGCCATCAACTACGGTAATATAATCGGCAAACAGCCTTGGGTAAATACGATTGGCATAAAGCCATAATCAAGATGGTACAGAGCCATATTTAGGTTGGCATATAGCCATTATACAGGATGTGGCAGAGCCACCGAAATATACTTCCCCAATCATCAATATCCCAACCCCATACAATATGTCATGTATGTCATGCTCAATCATTACACGAGTATGCAGAATGGCCATGCTCAGTAACAATCATTTAAACATGTAATAAAAGCATATCAGTTATACAGCCACAGCCAAATCGGTCATATCATAGCACAAGCTAATCATTTACCTACAAGGGCATATCAATCATTTTACCCTGTCAGTGTATTCTGGTAATCCTACCCTTCAGGGGTAGTTCGGTAATTCTACTCATAACTAATTCCTGTATGCAGTGCATCTCAAACATATTGCAAAATATGTTAAACCCAAAATATTAAACATAACGGAAAGGAAAGTTTAAAAGAAAATTTAAAGTTAAAAGGCCTTATTACAAAATATTAAACCCAAACCAAATAATCTTAAAATAAAGCAAAATGGAAGTTCACTAAAGTTCGCAAGAATTAACTCCCATATATGGCCACCACCGAGTCCTCCACGGCTCCAAATCCTCTATCGCTGGGGATTACCTGAAACATTTAATAAATAGAGGGGGTGAGTTTATGAAAACTCAGTGTGTACAATCCTCATTGATTATAAAATATGCATCAAATTAATCCGAGCCTAAAGCCATTACAGTAACGATGGCAATTGGGCCTTAGCCCAAAATAGCCTTGATTGGGCCTTAACCCATATCATATGTCACATGCCATAAATATCTAGGGCTAAGCCCATCTCAATAACATAATCCATATATGCAATGCATTAATGCCCATGCCATCCGTAAACTCCGTCTCCTATCCAACTGCACCCCTGTAGGGATTTAATCGAACCACCCATCTGTACACTCCTTTTGTAGCACCGGTTGTGGCACTAACTTATCGGTGCAGCATGGCTGCTCAATGGCTAAAAAGCCTACGGTGTTGGCACAAAGCCCATAATTACGACACGAAGCCCATATTAATGGTGTACAGCCCTCGGTAACATTATTGGTGCAGCATGGCTGCTCAGTGGCTAAAACATCTTCGGTAAATGTGATTGACACAGAGTCATCAATATATATGTTAGGCACATAGCCACGATAAATATGATTGGCACAAAGCCATAATAACAATGGTACGGAGCCATATTTAGGTTAGCATATAGCCATTATATAGGATGTGGTAGAGCCACCGAAATATCTGGCAGAGCCACCGAAATATACTTTCCCGATCATCAATATCCCAACCCCAAGAATATGTCGTGTATGTCATGCTCAATCATTACACGTGTATGCAGAATGGCCATGCTCAGTACCAATCATTTAAACACGTAATAAAAGCATATCAGTCATACAACCACAGACAAATCGGTCATATCATAGAACAAGCTAATCACTTACCTACAAGGGCAAATCAGTCATTTTACCCTGTAAGGGCATTGCGGTAATCCTACCCTTCAGGGGTAGTTCGATAATTCTACTCTAACTAATTCCTGTATGCAGTGCATCTCAAACATAATCAATCATGCAATTAACACATAAAATGCTAGTACTACCACGAGGGTACAACGGTCATTTTGTCATTTATGGGTAAAACAGTAATTTCACAAATCAAGGGTATTTTGATAATTTCGCAAATTAGGGGTATTTTGGTAATTTCACAAATCAGGGGTATTTTGATAATTTCACAAACTAGGAGTATTTCGGTAATTTTGCAAACTAGGGGTATTTCAATTTTTTACAAACTAGGGGTATTTCGGTAATTTTACAAACCAAGGGTATTTCGATAATTTTGCAAACTAGGGGTGTTTCAATCATTTTACAAATTAGGGTATTAGCGACCCAACAGAAGGTCCACTGTCACCTCGAACGACTCAAGTATTATAAATAGAAAAAATGATTTGAATATGCCTAAGGTCGATTCTCGGCCCAAGTGGGCCCACACACTTGTGTGGCCCATTTAGCCCAAACCGAGCCACATATATGAGATACATATAGTCTAGTTCACTATCTACTACTCAATCATACAATTTACTCATATGGGCTCCTGGGCCCATTTGGCCCACTTGGCCTCTTTCTAGTCATCGTGGCCCAACAACCCACACCCACAAGAATACTAATGGTGGCATCGACTATCGCGTCAAAGCTTCCACATATGTGCTCGCATGCTGGTGTGGCTACCATCTCCGTGTAACTGGCATTTCAGTATTTGCCACTCTACAACTAGAGTAGAAAGAATACACACCTGATAGGAATCTGAAGCTGCTAAATCGCGCTCCGAGCACTCTTACATCCAATGCCAACCAGGAATGCTTACTCTTCTCCTAGACAGCTCTATATATAGCTATCTTCTGACCTTCCTACTTTGTATCTTTCCGATGTGGGATCCCTCCGTTAGCAGAGTTTAAATCCAATTCAAACTCTTGCCGTCCAATCTGAAAAATAAATACTCCCTTGCTTTCCATGAGATTTGAACCCAGGCTCCTCTGTAGCATAATCCACGTCGTTAGCTACTAGGCAACAAGCTCCTCTTGTGTCTAAAACCATGCGCAACTAAATGTAAATCTATGGCCAAATTCTAAAGTCCATATAAAAAGAAAACCAAAATGCAAGAGCCAAGACTTAAACCTTGGACCTCGTTCCTTCCTTTTAGCGTCACCCCCTTGCCTCTTATGTGGCGTCACTTTGCTTGTACACCACACACTCCACTTGTGTTATTTTCTCCACATTTTATTATTAAAGCCTACCTACTAACTCCCAGGGTTTTATTCACCTAAAACCAAAATTTTTCCTAAGCCCAAATTTGATCCCGGGACTTCATAGAAGCCCCCTAACCTTCCAAAATCACTCACTTAATAAGTCCAACTCTAAATAATGTCGTTCTCATATTCTCAAAAATTTTAACCGCTACTACGCCCAAGGCCCACTTGGCACAATTCTACTAGGCCCAGATTCGAAATGTTACAGAAAAGTAGGAGAAGCATTACATAATCCAAAAGGCATTCTAATATAACAAAACATATTGTATGGACATGTAAATGTTGTCTTTTATTGATCTTCAAAGGATATCGGGATTTGGAAGTAGCTGGAGAGTCCGTCAAGAAAGCAGTAGTACATATGCTCAGATAATCTTTCTAACATCTGATCAATAAATGGTAGAGGGAAGTGATATTTTCTCGTAGCATCGTTCAACTTCCTATAATCAATGCAAACTCTCCAACCTGTAACTTTTCTTGTAGGAACCAATTCATTCTTTTCGTTGGTTACAACAGTCATGCCTCCTTTCTTTGGAACAACCTGCACAGGGCTTACCCAAGTACTATCAGAAATAGGATAAATGATTCCAGCATCTAGAAGTTTAATTACCTCAACCTTAAAACTTCCTTCATGTTATGAGTCAATCTTCTTTGGGGTTGCATGCATGGTTTATATTCATCTTCCATTAAAATTTTATGGCTGCAGAATGATGGACTTATCCCTTTAATGTCAGAAAATTTCTAAGCTATGGCTCTTTTATGCTCCTTTAGTACATATAGCAGCTCGTCTTTCTCTTTGGGTTCCAGTTATAAAGATATAATTACTGGTAGCGTAGAATTATCCCCGAGGAATGCATATTCTAAGTGTTTTGGTAACTATTTTAATTCTAATTTGGGTGGCTCATTAATAAAGGGTTTTTGTTTTTTTTTTATCATTGATTTCAATGCCCTCTTCTTTCGTTTGTTTAGAGGAAAATGTATTAGAATTCAACTCATCGATAGCATCATCTACTCCCTCATCTTGGGTGAGACACAGTTCCATCGTGTTGTCATGTATGATTTCCTGAAAGAATCTTGAATAAAATGATCAATGGCATCAATAAAATAACAGGAATCATCTTGTTCTTTAGAATATTGCATAACATCGTAAATTTGAAAAATAATCTCCTCGTCGCTACCCTTAGCACAAGTTTACCATCACCTACATCAATAACAGCCCTAACAATAGCGAAAAAGAGGCGTCCCAAAATTAAAGTCACCTCAACGTCCTCATTCATGTCAAGCACAACAAAATCAACATGGAAAATAAATTTATCAACTTTTACTAGATTATCTTCTATAATTCCCCTAGGATATTTAACAGATCTGTCAGCTAATTGAATACTCATCCTAGTGGGTTTAGGTTCTCCGAGACCAAGTTGTTTAAACATTTTATAAGGCATTAAATTAATACTGGCACCTAAATCAGCTAGTGCTTTCTCTATGATTAAACTACCAATTAGGCAGGGAATAGTGAAACTTCTTGGATCTTTCAATTTGGTTGGTAGCTTGTTTTGGAGGATGGCTGAACATTCTTTATTAAGTTCCACTGTTGATATCTCTTCAAACTTTCTTTTATTTGTTAGGAGCTCTTTTAGAAATTTTGCGTATGTCGGCATCTGCAAAATAGCTTCAACAAAAGGTAAGTTGATATGTGATTGTTTAAAAAGTACAAGAAATTTACCGTATTGTGAGTCTAAGCAGTCTTTCTTCAATTTTACTGAATATGGGATCGGTGGTTTAATTTCTTTAGGTATTGGAATTGCATTCTCGTTTGCTTCCTTAACCTTTGCCTTATTAGTTTCGTATGGTATCTTCTTCTTTGTTTCAACCAACTCCTTTCCGCTCCTTAGTGTAACTGCCTTCACATGCTCTTTTTCACTAGGTAAACTTTCTGGTCACCTTCCAGAAACTATTTTAGTTAGTTGTCCAATTTGATCCTTAAGCCCTTGAATTGATGCTTGCTGATTATTCAATATCGTTTCGGTATTTTAGAAATGGGTGATCATGTGTCAGAGTCTTAAAAATTTATGAAAAGAATGATCAAACCTGGAAGCTAACTAAGACAACGATGGAGGCAAGCGCACCTATCGAACAATAGTATAGTTTAATGGCAAGACTGGATTGTTGAACCCAAAGGAACCAAAAGTACTAAAACTAACTTTCTTTTTGTTATTTAACCTAAGAATTAAGAGGATTGTTATCTAATCTAAAATTAACTAACTACTAAGCTAAAGATGCAAATACAAAGAAAAGGAATTGGGGAAAATACTTGAGGGAAAAACCAATTGATTAAGACAATACTCGAAGAAGAATCCAACAAGACTTCACTTGTTATCTAACTCTGAACCAGACGATTTATTCACTTGACTTGATCCGTAGGATTCCCTGATTTATATTAATACCTTTTTCGAGGCTACTAACGTCTAACCCTAGGTTGATTAATTGAAATCTCTCTCTAATTAAAACCCCTATAATTTCATTAACTCGATCTATGGACTCACATATTAGGTTTGACCCTAATCTCGCAGATTTTTGTCATCCTATTTCTAGGGTTGCTATCAACTCCGCTTAACTATGCTAGATCTACTCCTAAACAGGGACTTTTGCTCCACTGCCTAAGCACATCAATACTTGAATCAATATCCTGGAATATCAAAGCAAGAATTAAGAACACATAATTAAGAACAAATCAAGTATTTATTATACAGCTCAGAAAATAATAACAAGATCCGTCTTAGGTTTCATCCCCCTCAGGTATTTGAGGGGTTTAGTACATAATTATAAAAGAAAACATCTCATAAGAAAATATAAAACAAAACATAAGAAAACCTTAAAACCTCCTGAAGTAATTGAAGGAGAAATTCTCCGTCTTGAGTATGATTCTGGCTTCTTGTGATGAATCAACTGGCTTTCTTCGAGTGAATCCCACAACTCTGGCCCCTCTGGCTTGGCTCATTGGCCTTGATGAACGCCCCCTTGAAGGTTGGCCTCTAGGGTTTTTATATAGGCTTTTGGAATGGCTTTCTTTGCCTCTTAGTACCCTATTCCAATAGAACTCTAATAAGTCACGTCAGGGACATGCCCATGGCACACGCCTGTGTAAGTCGAGGCCAGGTTATGTTCAGGTCTATTAATGAGGCACGACTATGTGGTCCTGGGCCCAGACCGTGTGGATTTCGTGTTATGCCCATTTTCTCCGTTTTTGGCCCGTTTCCCGCTCTTTTCATCCTCTAGTGCTCTCCTGAGTATAAAACATGAAAACCAAGGATTAGAAGCACCTATTTTCATAATTAAAAGGATAAATCATCCAAAATTTTGGCTAAGTGTGGGATTAAAATATGTTCATATTATGGTTTATCAAATACCCCCACACTTAAGCTATTACTTATCCTCAAGCAAAATTCTCAACTCACAATTAAAACGAACTTCTTCAATTTATAATATTCATCAATAGTGTGTCATCATAATTCATGGATAATCCATACATGGATAATTTAACTCAAAGAGTCCTAAAGATTCAAACAATCAAAGCCACAAGTTTTAGCACGAAAAATATAGGTGTTTCGCCTTTTCTAAATAATTACCATTAATTCAAAATCGACAAGAGTTGACATCCTCACTAAAGATTCACTCAAATCACTCAAGGTGTTTAAGGTTCAAAATAAAGAACTCATCAGTCAAACATGAAAACTTAATCCCAAAGGCTTGCACAAAACCAAATCTCCACCACTATAAAGTGAGATGATATACAAATCAAAAGGTCTTTAAAAAGGGTTGTAATGGGGCTTGGTTAAAGGTGTGGATAAAGGCTAAATTAGAAGGTTAAAATCGAGATTGAATTGACAAGTTACCTAACTATAAACAATAAACTGATAATGAATAATTACATCAATAGAAAACTTGTAATACTAATAATACGAGCTTCTTCTTAAAGATGAGGAATTTAAAACGTATAAGTTCACTTAATCATAGAACAAATAATGAATATGCCTCGATTTTTTCATTTTTTTCAAAGTAAAAAAATACATTATATAGGATGGATTCAACTACTGAAATAAAATAATTAGGTAACTGATCAAATCAAGTCCCGTGATCGTCTAGAATTGTCGAGTTTTAAAATTTATAAAGAGAATGATCGAACCTGGAAACTAACTCTGACAATGACTTAAGGCAAGTGCACCTATCAAACAGTAGTATAGTTTAGGCAAGACTGGATTATCGAACCCAAGGGAATTAAAAGTACTAATACTTACTTTCCTTCTATTATTTAGCCTAAATATGAAGTGATTGATTAATTAAACTAAAAACTAACTAATTACTAAACTAAGACGCAAAGATAAAAAGAATAAATTGAAGAAATAACTTTTAGAAGAACTCAGTTGATTACGACGATACCCTAGAAGGAATCGACCTAGACTTCACTTGTTATCTAACACTGAACCAGACGATTTATTCACTTAGCTTGATCCGTAAGACTCACTAATTTATATTAAACCCTCTCTCAAGTCGAATAACATCTAACAATAGGTTGATTAATTGAAATCTCTTACTAATTAAAACCCTCAGAATCGCATTAACTCGATCTATGGACTCCCATATTAGGTTTCACTCTAATCCGGCAAAATCTTGTCACCCTATCTCTAGACACACGATCAACTCCGCTTAATTATGCTAGATCTACTCTTAGGCAGGGACTTTTGCTTTACCACCTAAGCACATTCAACTTGAATCAATATTCTAGAAATATTAACACAATAATTAAGCACACATAATTAAGAACAAACTAAGTATTTATCATATAGTTCAGAAAATAATAACAAGATTCATCTAGGTTTCATCCCCTTCAGGTATCTGAAGGTTTAGTTCATAATGATAAAATAAAACATCTCAAGAGAAAAGATAAAAAAACATAAGAAATCCCTAAAGCCCCCTGAAGGAATTAAAAGAGAGATCCGCCATCTTGAGTAGAATTTCGGCTTCTTGAGATGGATCAACTGGCTATCCTCGAGTGATTCCCATGAATCTAGCCTTCTGGCTCAGCTTCTTGGCCTAACTGACTATCTAACTAACCACCCCCTTTCAGGTTACACTTAGGGTCTTTATATAGGCTCTTGGATTACGTTTCTTTCTCCCTAAGTATCCTTTTCTAAGTGGAATTTTTCTCTTCCACAACAAGGCCACGACCATTGCACACGCCGTGTAAATCGACTTCAAGCCATGTTTCAATTTTGTTAATTTAGGCACGGCCATGTAAATCATGGTTAGGCCGTGTTTTGGTTCTGTTGATTGAGGCACGACCGTGTAAATCGTGGTTAGGTTGTGTTTCGATTCTGTTGGTTGAGACACGGCCGTGTAAATTGAAGTCCAGGCCGTGTCGATTTCCACTTTGGCCCAAATTGGCCCGTTTTAAGCCTGTTTCTCGTTATTTTCATCCCTAGGTGCTTTTCTGAGTATAAAACATGAAAAGAAAGGATTGAGAGCACCTTTTTACATAAATTAAGGAATAAATCATCCAAAAGTATACTAAATGTGGGATTAAAATATGTTACTTTTACGGTTTATCAAATACCCCCACACTTAAGCTTTTTCTTGTCCTCAAGCAAAATTCTCAACTTACAATTAAAACAAACTTTCCACAATTCATAATTATCACCAACAATGCATCCTCATAATTCATAGATAATTTATACATTGATAATTTAACACAAAGACTCCTAAAGATTCAAACAATTCTAAGTCATATATTTTGTAGCATGAAAACATAGGTGTCTCCCCTTATCTAAATGATTACCTTTAATTTAAAAATGAAAAGGATTGACATCCTCACTAAATATTCACTCAAAGCACTCGAAGTGTTTAAGGTTCAAGAAAAAGCACTTATAAGTGGAACATGAAAAGTTAATCCCATAAGCTTGCCTGAAAATCAAATCTCCAGCACTGTAATATGAGATGATACACTAATCAAAAGTTCTTTAACAGGGTTGTAACGGGGCTTGGGTTAAAGGTGTGGATAAAAGCTGAATTATAAGGTTTTAGAATCGAGATTGAATTAACAAATTACCTAACTAAAAATAATGAACTAGAAAATAAATGATTACATCAATTGAAACTTTGAAACTAATAATACGAGCTTTTTTCTTTGATAATTGAAATTTAGATGTAGAAGCTCACTTTTTATATTACTAATACTGAATATACTTTGATTTTTTATAAGAACAAACTAAAATGAATATATAATAAAGAGCGAAATTTATTAACTGAAATAAACTAATTAGGAAATTGGTCAAATCAATTCTCAATAGAAAGGTAGTCAAAAATAATGGTGATAACAAATACAAAGGTTTTTTGGTTAATATTATTGGGTGAATTAATAAAAAGGGTTGTTAGGATCAACGGGGTTCACTAGGGGTTAATTATGTAGGTAGGCTTTTTAGTGATGTGAGTGGGTTAAAACCTAAGTGCTTTTATCATCTCAGTATATCAAATCAATAATGTGGTCTTGACATGTATAATAGAGGCAAGTTCTAAAATAATAATTTAGTGTTGACACACTCATAATCAATAAAGTGAGCATGGAAAAAAATATATGGTCTATAAGGCTCAAATCTCACAAAAATTTTGTTTATTTGACATGAATCCCTGTAAATTTCAAACTTCAAGGTAATATTCAAATTCAGTTCAACAACCTAAAATTTTTTTTAAAAAAAAAATAGACTTATCATGCTTGATTCTCTAGCATCTTAAAATTTAAATCATCAATGCACAATTAACTATGACTTAATCCAAAACATATTAATAAAAATCATAAAGCAACAAAAATTTCACCCTAATTAGTAATCTGAGAAAAATACTTAAAGACTAGATAAAATTTAGGGTTTTGATAATAATGCAAAAAGTTAGGTACTTTAACCCCCCACACTTAATATGTACATTGCCCTCAATGCACAAAGATAGATAAATAACCATGTAATAAAATCAAAAGAGAAGGAGAGAATGAACACTTCCTGAATTTCGGATGACTCCGGAGTTTGGCAGTGGCCGTGGTAGAAGATGAGTTGGAGGTGCAGTGGTGGCGTTTTCTATGGTCCTGGTGGGGTGGCTACCGACAAGCATTGTGCTAGATGAAGAAATTGGGTAGCCTATAAAGATATAACTAGGAAATCTAGATAAATGTTAAAAATATACTAATAATATAATTAAGGATAAGAAAAATAAAAAGAAGAAGACTAAGAAGAAAACTGAAATTCAAAGAAAAATTGATTCGTTCTGACTCGTACCATCCTTGCCATGTTAGTACGATGATTCAGAGTACCCACATCACCACGACCACAGCTGTGTGCTAGGTCATGTCTTTTGGGAATTTGCACTTTTAATTTATTAAAATTCTAGAGAAGGAGAAAATAAAAATAGAAAAGAAATAACCAACAATAGAAATAAAGAGATAGTTTTAATGCTCGGGTTGCCTCTCGAGAAGTGCTTGTTTAAAGTCTTAAGCTAGACTTTCCTTTCATTTGTATAATCATGGTGGGTTGATGGTTTGAACATCTTCCCTCATGTTTTTGGTTTTATATTCGTGATAAATTTTAAGTCGGGAAGAATTTACCTTAAGAGTGCCAAGTATGGGATTACTTACCTCGACCTTTTCGTATGGGAACATATTTCGTACCTCGAGAGGGATGTCTACGTTTGAATTCAAGTTTAGTGTGGTGATGTGAGGATCTGCTTTATCTAATCATACCTGATCTCCTATTTTGAAGTGATTCAATGTCCCTACGAGTTCTTCTGGGGGTTCTTTCGATTTTACTTCGTGTGGTTCTGGTTCTTCTTTAAAGTGGGGGTTTTTCACTCCCTTTGTTTGTCAAACTCAAAGCTTCATTCCTCATACATTTCTTCTTTATTGGGATGAGGTTTATGATCCGGCCTAGGTTTGTAGCTTTGTGCTTTTTCTTGTGGTGAAATTTGAATTGAATTGTTATCAACTAAATTTACTTTCTCACCTTCATCATTCGATGTCCTGACCAAGTCAAGAGCTTGTAATCTGATCGATTCATCACCTACACTGAGTATAAGATCTCCTACACCAACATGAATTTTAGTTTTGGCAGTTGCTAAAAAGGGTCTTCCTAAAATTAAAGGAATCGAATTGTCCTCATCCATGTCTAAGACAACAAAATCAACTAGGAAAATAAATTTCTCAATTTTCACGAGAACATCTTCAATAATGCCCCTAGGAATTCTAATACTTTTATCAGCTAATTGTATACTTATCCTAGTTTGTTTGGGTTTCCCTAGACCTAGTTTTTTAAACATTTTATAAGGTATGACATTTATACTTGCCCCTAAATTAGCTAATGCATTATCAATTGTTATTCTACCAATTAAACATGGAATTGTAAAACTCTCTGGATCTTTTAACTTTCGTGGTAGTTTATTTTGCAACATTGCTGAGCATACTGCGTTCAGTTCCACATGTGGTTCCTCGTCTAACTTACGCTTGTTCATCAAGAGTTATTTTAAAAATTTTCTCGAATCCAGCATCAGTGACAGAGCTTCAAGAAATGGTAAGTTAATATGTAATTTTTTTTAAAAGTTTAAGAAACTTACCGAATTGTTCCTCTGTATCTTCTCTCTTCAATGCTTCGGGATAAGGTATGTGAGGTTGGTACTCTTTAATTACCAGTTTTGGTTTTTCTTGTGTTACCTCAATTTTACCTTATTCTACCTCACTTTCTTGAATTGAATTGGGCTCATCTAACCCTACATTTTCCTAAGCTGTTATGGCTTGGATTTACTCCTTTGGGTTAATCTCGGTGTTGCTTGGTAGACGCCCTTGCGTTCGTTCGGACATTTACTTTGCAAGTTTTCCAACTGACTTTGTAACTTCCCCAACTGACTTAGTAAGTTCCCAAACTTGGTTCTTGATCCCTTCCATCAATGTTTGTTGGTTTTTAAGTATTGCCTCAGTGTCTTGAAGACGGTTTTCTGTGGCTGCCATGAATTTTGTCCACATCTCTTCGAGGTTGGGCTTCTTTTCCTGTGGATAGAGCTGATTTTGGAAATTTGGGGGAGGTTGTTGTCTTTGATTTCCTTGATTTCCTAGACCTCCCCACAAAACATTTGGGTGGTTCCTCCAACCTGAATTATAAGTATTACTATAAGGATTATTATTAGATCTAAAACTATTACCTATATAGTTCATTTGTTCACTTTCCGTGCCCGGTTGGCAAGGTGGGTACTCAGGTTTCGCCACAGTTCCACTTACGTCGCATTGCATTACTGGATGTACCTGTGAAAAACACAAACTATCAAGCTTTTTTTCATCATCTCTACCTGTGTTGATAGCATGGTTACTACATCAGGTTGAAAACTCTGGCTAATTTTGTTGGTTTTGTCCTTGTAACTTGCCACTAATAGTTGTTAAGTGACATCTCTTAAATGAATTCGTAGGCTGCTTCAAGAGTTTTGTTATTCAGAGTTCCACCGGCGGCTGAATCTATTAGTTGTCTCGTTAAGGGATTTACACCATTGTAAAAAGTTTGGACTTGTAGCCACAAAGGTAATCCATGCTATGGACATCTCCTCAAGAGATCCTTGTATCTCTCCCATGCATCTTATATGTCTCTAAATCCATCTACACAAAAGAAGAAATATCATTCCTATAACATCCTGAATTAATGGGCCTATGCATTTAATGTGTGTGGTTGTGCTTGTTATGCTTGATAGAATGTTTTAGGGGTCTAAAATGGGCTCAAAGTTGGGCCAAGGTCTTAGTCAAATTTTTTGTTTGGACACTCTAGTGGAAAGTAAGTTAGGACAAGGCTTAAAAGACATTACCTGTGAATTAAGACACAAAAATGGGCTTGTGGCCCAGTGGTCAGTGGCGATATCCAGGGACTAGGAGTGGCGTGTCAAGCTGTTAAGGAAGTCCAAGGCTCGAGTCGAATAAAGGCCAATTCTTTTTAACTAAATATAGCTAATTTTTGGCATTTAAGTGGGTAGAATGGGATGAAAATAAGGCATGGAAATAGGAGGATTTATTTGAGTGGATAATGTAGATAATATGGCAGATAAAGGGAGGAAGAGGTAGTGTTATTTAGGATTCTTTTGGAGGTGTGATCAGATAAAGATAAGGGAGAAAATTTAGGATTTATCTGCTGGTCACAGTGGTGGTCGAAATTCCAACACTGAGGGGGAGGAGAAATTGGTCCTGATATGATCAAGGGGTGCCGAAATTTCCTTTGATCAATAGCTTAGTTTTAGTTATAAAAAGGGGCCTTTTTGGTTTTAGGCAGTAGGCGCCGAAATTTTGCTTAAGTAGGGGGATATCTCTTCAATTTTGGCATTTGACCCTATTCTCTTTTTTCTTTCCTCTCATCCCCACTTCTATGCAAAAGCCAAAAATTTCATTGCTCTCTTCTCTCATCTTTTCCTCCAAAAGCCGAAACTCATAACTCTTTTCATCTCCATTCTTTTTCTATAACCGAATGATCATTGTTCTTTCCTTTATTCTCCCTTTTGTCGATTTCTTCATAGCTGAATCTTCATAGATCCTATTACACTGTCTTTCTTTTGATCTTCTTAGAAGCCAAAATCTGTCGGAAAAGCCAAACCTGTTGGTGAGTGCTGATTTCTTTTGATCTTTTCTCTTTTGATTTTGGGGGCCATAGTCGATTAGCTAATGGGTTGTAAGGCCATCATTAATTTGATATTCTATTCACTGATCTTGTGTCCTATTTGGGCGGCATTCCAGGATTTAAAGGAGATCTAACCGCCTAGGTTCCTAGGACAAAAATCGATAACTTCCCAATCCTATTGTCTTCTTTCGGGATTTCAAGGTAAGGACTTTAATTCTCTCTAAGTTGATCCATCGGTTTCCTTTCTTTATTGTGCCTTAACCTAATACCTAGTTAAGCAATCATTATAGTATCCTCTGACTAAGGTCATTCATGGACTCGAATGTCAGCAAATCGAAGGAAGGGGTTGGATCTGTAGTCCCAGCCCTAAAGTTTAAGAAATGCGCGGTGTCAACAGTACAGGGTTGGCAGACAGGTTGTAGACCGGCTTCAGAACAAAACCTTAGAAAGTTAGTAGTCGTATCGACTTCTGATAGTGTCGACATAGAGAGTACTATCCTATCGATAATCAAGTGTGTAGATCTATATCACACTAGTTAATCTGTATTACATGTATGTTATGGGCTAAAAGTCAGAAAATGAGGCTGTATGAACAGTCGTATTACCCAAAAAGGGTAGGCAAGGGATGCCAGGTACGTAATCATGAAACTTCTCTATGTGTATCGAAGTATGTGAAAGTCTATGATCTGTTTAGATAGTATAATGTTCTGATTCTTGCATGTATGTATGCATGGGATGGGATTGATATGGTGATCGGTCTTTATGATAGGCAGCACAGCTGTCAAAATACTACAATGTATTAATAAGGTCACATGGTGATCGGTGGCTTTGCCACATAGGCCACATAGTGATCGGTCTTTATGACAGACAGCACAGTTGTCGATATAGTGTGTAGCGGATGGAGGGTTGATTGTAGAAATCCCCACGGTGTGATGGTTGGTACGAGGTGTGTAGAGGATGGACTCTTAGGTTTGGGATGGGCCATGTTGCATGTAAATATATATTCTGTTGCCATTGTGTATGGGCCCAGGGCCCATAATGTGTTTGTGGGCCTCAAGGCTTTTATGTGTTTTCGGGATTTGCACACTGAGTCTTGGTGACTCACCCTTTCATGTCTCCCAACTTTTCAGATGAGAAGTAGATCGTGGACATGGGAGTCGAGGTGGACTCGGGGGGCCATCAAGTCTTTTATCTTTATAGACTATTTTCGATTTTTCTTTAAGTTTTAATTTTGGGATTATTTATGTAATAAGGCCTCCATAACTTAGGTTATCGAACTATATCTTTTTATGTTACATCTTATAAACTTATGTTTTCAAAGTCTTAATTATAAAGTGAAAGGAAAATGGATTTTTCCAGCATGTTCAACTCAAATGTTAAAGTTTCTTGAAAAATGTCACAATTGATGATTAATCGGTTAAAATAAACTGAGATTTTCAAAACCCTTCAAGGCAAAGTTTTTAACATTCAACCCGTAGCATACCAGATCCGATCATGACGTATGGGTCGGGTTTGGGGTGTTACTCTTTGGTATCAGAGCCTAGTTCAAAACTCGGGCTGTGAAATGGGTCCAGTAGTGATTTGTAATAGTGATGTAAGTTTGAGAAAAGTTTGGTTGAGATATGGCCTTCAAGTCTACCGACACCCGATCTACGCAGGTAAGTATTCTAAACTCATTATGTGATATGCATGTTGGGCTTGATGGGCTCTATAGGGACGTAGGCTAGTATGCTAGAGTTTATAGACTTTAGGTTTAGTATAAAAATTCTTCAAATCTCATAAGACTTAATTTCTAATTAAACATGTCTGTGAACAAGTCACAGGGTTAGGGTGTGGTAACAGGCATACGCATGTCTAGGATTGGATCCAGGGAGAGCTTGGTATTTAAGCGGCCCTAGCGGCTCACCTCTTCTTCACTAGAATCCTACCTGGTGCATAGTAATTGTTCACCGTAGCCACGGGAACTTGTTGACGGGCCAAAATTTATAACTAAAACCTAAAAGGGACCAGCCACCCTATTTCACAAAATTACTAAAATACCCTAGTTATGTAAAAATTTTGAAATACCCTCAATTTGTGAAAATTTCCCAAAATACCCTTGGTTTTTAGAATTACCAAAATACCCCAAATTGTAAAATTACCAAAATACCCCTATTTTGTAAAATCACCAAGATACCCTATTTTGGAAAATTACGAGAATATCCCTAGGTAGTGAAATGACAAAAATACCTTTATGTGATGAATGTGAGTTCATGGATGCTACTTGTATGTTGATGTGTGATGGTGGAATGTATGTGGATTCTAGAGCTAGGAAATACAGACTTGAGAACTGAACCTTGTAGATAGAGTTTGAATTCGAAAGAACTACTGTTAAAACTACTCTTCATAAGATTGTTCGTTATTAATCAGTAGAAGAAATTAATAATTCATAAAATTCCTAATCAGATAAACGTGAATCAGTAGAATGAGCACTAAAGGACGTGGTGTGCGTGGCCGAGGTAGAGGCAGAATTGCTGTGTTAGAACCAGTAGGGTCTGGTCACGAGTCGAGGAATGAGGTACCAGTGCCACTAGCTGTGGAGGCAGAATTTTAGGATCAGACGGCCGGAGATGATGCGGTATCTCAGGCGATGTTGAGGGTTTTAGAGTGGGTTACTCGGGTAGGCATGGGCACAGGAGCCCGAAAATCTGTGTCAGAGCGACTTAGAGCTAATGGGGCAGAAGTGTTTAGGGGAATTTCTGGGATAGCCCCAAGTACAGTTGAGTATTGGTTGGAGGCGGTCGAACGCATAATGGATGATCTTGATTTCACGAAAGAAGAGAAGCTGAAAGGAGTAGTGTCCCTTCTCCGGGATGAAGCTTATCAATGGTGGCTTACGGTTAAAGATGGTATAGTGGCTGACCGTATCACATGGGATTACTTCAGAATGGCGTTCCAGAGTAAGTACATTGAAACGAGTTATGTGGATGCGCAGCGTAGAGCATTTCTGAATCTGGTTTAGGGAAGTGGCGATGGCGGCGTATGAAGCGAAATTCTTACGCTTGAGCCGTTATGCTCGAGGGATAATGGCCATAGAACATGAACGGTGTGTTCAATTTGAAGATAGCCTGAAGGGTGATTTACGTGTTTTGATAGCTCTACAGCGGGAGATGGAATTTGTTGTGCTTGTGGAGAAGGCTAAGATAGCTAAGGAGGTAAAGTGAATGGAAAAGCTGAATCAGGATAAAGATAGAAGTGGAAGTAAGAGGAATTTTGGATCGTCAGGAGCAGCTGGGTGTTCTCAGAAAAGACCTAGGTCGGATGGGTCAAACCGGGTGGAAAGACCTGCTGCTAACCAGACACGGAGGTGTGTTCGCTATGGTAAATTCCATGTAGGTGTGTGTTGGGTAGGCAGTGGAAAGTGCTTTAAGTGTAGATCTTTGGACCATCAAATTAGAGACTGTCCACAGCCACGGAGCGATGTAGGACCCGCAGGGCAGGGAAATGCTCAGCTAGGTAGAGGAGGTCAGCAGTTGCAGAGGGGTCGTGGTCTAGCTAGAGGTGGTAACGATTTTGGTCGGGGCCATGGAGCACCAGGTCGAGGGGCAGAAAACACTGAGGCAAGACAGTGGGGTTAGTCTATACTGCTAGACGTCGAGAGGAGGTTGACACACCGGATCTTATAACCGATATGTTTTTAGTATTTGGTTTACCTTACACTACATTGATTGACATTGGGTCGACACATTCATATGTTGCTAGTAGTGTGTCTAGAACTTTAAGTTTAGATTCTGAGATTACCCCTAGGGCGATGACTATAATTAGCCAATTAGGACAATCTGTGGTGGTAGATAAACTCTATCGGGAGGTACCCTTAGAAGTTCAGTGAATAGTTTTCTGGACGGATCTGATAAAATTACCGTTCGGGGAGTTTGACTTAATATTAGGCATGGACTGTCTGGTGAAGTATCAAGCTAACTTAGATTGTACAGCCAAGTGTATGGTGTTGAAAACCCCAGAGGGTGGTGAAGTGTTGGTGATAGGAGAAAGGGGGAACTGTCTGTCGAATGTAGTGACTGCCCTAAGAGTAGAAAGGATTGTGAGAAAAGGATGCGAGGCAGTTTTAATGTTTGTTCAGGCTTTGGAAGCCAAGGACCTAATTGTTGGAGATGTTAGGATGGTGAAGGAGTTTCCTGATGTTTTCCCAGAAGAACTTCCGGGACTACCCTGGATCGTGAAGTAGAGTTTGGTATCGATCTTTTTCTAGGAACAGCACCAGTATCTATTGCTCCATATAGGATGGCGCCAAAGGAGTTGGTGGAATTGAAAGCGTAGATTCAGGAGTTGTTGGATAGAGGGTTTATTCGACCAAGTGTGTCACCGTGGGAAGTGCACCGTGTTATTTGTCAAGAAGAAAGATGGATCAATACGTATGTGCGTTGACTATCTTCAGTTGAATAAGCTAAGGATCAAGAACAAATATCCGTTGCCGAGGATCGATGACTTGTTCGATCAGTTGGAGGGAGCCTCAATCTTTTCAAAGATAGATCTAAGGTCAAGATATCATCAGCTTAAGGTCAAGGAGGCAGATATTCATAAGATGACTTTTAAGACTCGCTATGGTCATTACGAGTTCATGGTAATGCCATTCGGATTGACCAATGCTCCAGCAGTATTTATGGACATGATGAACCAAATATTCCAGCCCTACTTGTATCGGTTTGTCATGGTATTCATAAATGATATCCTGGTTTATTCAGGATCAGAGGAGGAACATGACTCACACCTTTGAGTGGTTTTGCAGATCTTGAGGGAGAAGCAGCTGTATGCCAAATTTAGTAAGTTTGAATTTTGGCTAAAGGAAGTTACGTTTTTAGGCCATGTTGTGTCGGTAGAGGGGATTAGGGCTGACCTTCAAAAAATTGAAGCGGTATTGGATTGGAAGCTGCCTAAGTTCGTGACAGAAATTTAGAGTTTTCTTAGACTGGCCAGGTACTATCGAAGGTTTGTTGAAGGATTTTCTTCAATAGTGGCACCATTGACTAAGTTATTACGGAAAGGAGTTTTGTTTGTTTGGTCCAATAAGCAGCAAGAGAGTTTCGAGAAGTTAAAAAGGATTTTGACGGAGGCTCCAGTATTGATTCAGTCGGAGGCTGGAAAGGAATTCGTAATTTACTGTGATGCGTCACACACAGGACTAGAATGTTTGTTGATGCAAGATTTAAAGGTTGTTGCGTATGCATCTCGACAGTTAAGACCGCACGAAGCAAATTATCCAACCAATGATTTAGAGTTGGCGGCGGTGGTTTTTTCTTTAAAGATTTTGAGACATTATCTGTACGGGGAGAAATCTGTTATTTACACCGATCATAAGAGCCTATAATACCTTTTGACCTAGAAGGAGTTGAATCTAAGGTAGAGGAGGTGGATCGAGTTGTTAAAGGATTATGTTGCTCGATCGAGTACCATCCGGGTAAAGCTAATGTGGTGGCGGATGCTTTAAGTCGTAGAGTAATCTCTAACTTGAGAGCAATGTTTGCTCACATTAGTTTATACAATGATGGCAGTTTATTGGCTGAACTTTAAGTGAGACCCTCTTGGGTCAGTCAGGTTAAGGAGAAGCAGCAGGCCGATGAGTTGCTAAAGGAGAAGTTTCATGTAGGATCAAGTGATGGATCGACGGACTTGATATGAATGAGGAAGGATCATTATGTTTTCAAGGAGAGTTTGCATGCCAAAAGATCTGAAATTGAGGCATAGGATTTTGCAAGAAGTGCATGGAATTTCATACGCTATGCACCCCGGAAGGAGTAAGATGTATCGGGATTTGCGGGATCAGTTCAGTTGGTCGGGCTTGAAGCGAGAGGTAATCGAACTGGTGAGTAAGTGTTTGACTGTTAGCGAGTAAAGGCGAGCATCGCTTACATCGTATTATTGCGGCAAGAAAGATTCCACAATGGAAGTGGGAAAGGATCACAATGGACTTTGTTAGGGGGCTACCCCTCACGCCTACTAAGAAAGATTCAGTCTAGGTGATTGTTGATTGCTTAACAAAATCTACTTATTTTATACCAGTACGGGTTAATTACTCTCTGCAAAAGCTGGCTAGGTTATATATAGCGAAGGTAGTGAGGTTGTATGGGGTACCAGTATCAATCATATTAGACAGGGACTCGAGGTTCACGTCGCGATTCTGGAAGGCTTTACATCAAGCGTTGGAGTACGGTTGGATTTCATCTGACGCTTCATCCTCATCTGAGATGGACGATCGGCGGTAATTCAGATCTTGGAGGACATGTTGAGAGGCTGTGTCATTGATTTATGAGGTAGTTGGGTGTTTGCTTACAACAATAGCTACCAGTCTAGTATTCAGATGGCGACCTATAAAGCATTGTTTGGGCGGAAGTGTCGTACTCCTACCTGTTGGACGAAATTAGAGGAACGTCAGATTTTGGGTCCGGAGTTGGTTATCGAGACATAGGAGAAGGTTGAGTTAATTCGAGCTCGACTAAAGGAAGCGTCAGACCGACAGAAGTCCTATGCAGACTTGAAGCATAAGGACATAGAGTTTGCAGTGGGTGACAAGGTGTTCTTGAAGGTGTCGCCATGGAAGAAAGTGCTGAGGTTTGGACAGAAAGGTAAATTAAGTCCCAGATTTATCGGACCTTACCGGGTGTTGAAACGAGTAGGGTTGGTAGCCTATCAACTAAAGCTACCTACTGAGCTAAGCCAGATTCACAATGTATTCCACGTTTCTATGTGAAGATGTTACCGTTTGGATCCATCTCATGTGGTGTCTGTGGAAGAAATCGAAGTGAGACCTGACCTATCCTTTCAAGAAGAACCGGTAGAAATCCTGGATCATGATGTCAATGTATTACGAAGGAAAACGGTTCCGTTAGTTAAGGTTCTATGGCAAAATCACGATTCTGAGGTGGCTACTTGGGAACCAGAGGAAGCGATACGGCGGCAAGACCCGCATCTATTCTGATCAGGTAATTTTGAGGCCGAAATTTCTTTAAGGGGGTAGAACTGTAACATCCTGAATTAATGGGCCTATGTGTTTAATGTGTGTGGTTGTGCTTATTATGCTTGATAGAATGTTTTAGGGGTCCAGAATGGGCTAGAATTGGGCCGAGGCCTTAGTCAAATTTTCTATTTGGACACTCTAGTGGAAAAGTAAGTTAGGACAAGGCTTAAAAGATATTACCTGTGAATTAAGACAAAAAAATGGGCTTGTAGCCCAGTGGTTAGTGGCGATATGCAGGGACTAAGAGTGGCGTGTCAAGCTGTTAAGGAAGTCCAAGGTTTGAGTCGCATAAAGCCCAATTCTTTTTAATTAAATTTAGCTAATATTTGGCATTTAAATGGGTAGAGTGGGACGACAATAAGGCTTGGAAATAGGAGGATTTATTTGAGTGGATAATGCAGATAATATGGCAGGTAAAGAGAGAAAGAGGTAGTGCTATCTAGGATTCTTTTAGAGGTGTGATCAGATAAAGATAATGGAGGAAATTTAGGATTTATCTACTGGTCACAGTGGTGGCCGAAATTCCAACACTGAGGGGGAGAAGAAATCGATTCTGATATGATCAAGGGGTGCCAAAATTTCCTTTGATTAATAGCTTAGTTTTAGTTTTAAAAAGGGGCATTTTCGGTTTTAGGCAATAGGTGCCGAAATTTTGCTTAAGTAGGGGGATATCTCTTCAATTCTAGCATTTGACCCTATTCTCTTTTTCATTCCTCTCATCCCCACTTCTATGCAAAAGTCAAAATTTCATTGGTCTCTTCTCTCATCGTTTCCTCCAAAAGCCAAAACTCATAACTCTTCTCATCTTCATTCTTTTCCTATAACCGACTGATCATTGTTCTTTCTTTTATTCTCCATTTTGCCTATTTCTTCATAGCCGAATCTTAATAGATCCTGTTACACTGTCTTTCTTTTGATCTTCTCAGAAGCCAAAATCTATCAAGAGAAGTCAACCTATTGGTAAGTGCCGATTTCTTTTGATCTTTTCTCTTTTGGTTTTGGGGGCCATAGCCGATTGGCTAATGGGTTTTAAGGCCATCATTAATTCGATATTCTATTCACTGATCTTGTGTCCTGTTTAGGCGGCATTTCGGGATTTAAAAGAGATCTAACCGCCTAGGTTGGCCGTTCCCAATCCTGTGTCTTCTTTTGGGATTTCAAGGTAAGGATTTCAATTCTCTTGAAGTTGATCTATCGGTTCCTTTCTTTATTGTGCCTTAAAAAGGTCATTCATGGACTCAAAAATCGAAGGAAGGGTTAGAAAGTTAGCCCCAAAGTTCAAGAAACGCGTGTCGACTTGGTCGATAGTGTCGACATAGAAAGTTAGCGATCGACTCTAGTGTCGACATAGAAATCGTCTCTCAAGTGTGTGTAGATCTCTATCACACTAGTTAATTTGTATTATATGTATGTTATGGGCTAAAAGCTAAAAAATGAGGTTGTATGAACAGTCGTATTACCCATAAAGGGTAGGCAAGGGATGCCAGATATGTAATCATAGAAACTTCTCTATGTGTATCAAAGTATGTGAAAGTTTGTGATCTATTTAGATAGTATAATGTTTTGATTCTTGCATGTATGTATGCATGGGATGGGATTGATATGATGAAGGGGAAGAAGGTCGCATGACGATCGGTGGCTTTGCCACATAGGTCACATAGTGATCGATCTTTATGACAGGCAGCACAGCTGTCGAAATACTACAATATATTATTAAGGTTGCATGGCGATCGATGGCTTTGCCACATAGGTCACATAGTGATCGATTTTTATGACAGACAGCACAGCTGTCGATATGGTGTGTAGCGGATGGAGGGTTGATTGTAGAAATCCCCACGGCGTGATGGTTGGTACGGGGGTGTGTAGAGGATGGACTCTTAGGTTTGGGATGGGCCATGTTGCATGTAAATATATATTCTGTTGCCATTGTGTATGGGCCTAAGGCCCATAATGTGTTTGTGGGCCTCAAGGCTTTTATGTGTTTTCGTGATTTGTACAATGAGGCTTGGTGACTCGCCCTTTCATTTGTCCCAACTTTTCAGATGAGCAGTAGATCGTGGACATGGGAGCCGAGGCAGACTCAAGGAGCCATCAAGTCTTTTATCATCATAGACTATTTTCAGTTTTTCTTTAAGTTTCAATTTTGGGATTATTTTTGTAATAAGGCCTCCATAACTTAGGTTATCGAACTATATTTTTTTTATGTTACATCTTATAAACTTATGTTTTCAAAGTCTTACTTATAAAGTGAAAGGAAAATGGATTTTTCCAGCATATTCAATGCAAATGTTAAAGTTGCTTCAAAAATGTCATAATTAATGATTAATCGGTTAAAATAAACTGATATTTTCAAAACCCTTCAAGGAAAAGTTTTCAACTTTCCACCCGTAGCATACCAGATCCGGTCATGGCGTATGGGCTGGGTTTGGGGTGTTACAATTTCGTAATTTGGCCGTTTTTGCTGATGGAAAATATTTTAATAAAAATTTCTCGGTCATTTGATCCCATGTGGTTATTAACCCTCGTGGTAACGAGTTCAACCATTGTTTAGCTTTATTCCTTAATGAAAAGGGAAATAACAGAAGCCGTATGGCATCGTCAGAGACGCCATTTATTTTGATGGTATCACAGAACTCTAAAAAATTAGCTATATGAGTATTCGGGTCTTCGTCCTGCAAACCATCAAATTGAACAAATTGTTGAATCATTTGTATAGTGTTAGGCTTTAATTCAAAATTATTAGCAGCTATAGTAGGCCTAACAATACTAGATTTTGCTCCTGCTAAATGAGGTTTAGCATAATCATACATAGTACGCGGAGCATTGTTCTCTGCCATATCTCGTGGTGGATTATTTTCATCCATCCCTTCAATAGGATTGGATTCGCCTTATTAGTAATTTACGGCACACCTGATTTCTCTGCGATTCCTATGAGCGAGCAGTAGCTGCGATATCACTATCATATATTAGAGGTCCTGTTGGGTTCCTTCTAGTCATACACTAGAGGTATCTGCTAGGCAAAGAAAGAAATAAAATTAGCAAGACCAATAAATTAAAATAAATTGCAAAAAATAAAAAATAATGGCTAAAGTAATAAAAATAGAGTTTTCTTAATATTTTAATTCTCCGGCAACAGCGCTAAAAACTTGATCGTCTAGAATTGTCAAGTTTTAAAATTTATAAAGAGAATGATCGACCATGGAAACTAACTCTGACAACAACTTAAGGCAAGTGCACCTATCGAACAGTAGTATAGTTTAGGCAAGACCGGATTGTCGAACCCAAGGGAATTAAAAGTACTAATACTTACTTTCTTTCTATTATTTAGCCTAAATATGAAGTGATTGATTGATTAAACTAAAAGCTAACTAATTACTAAACTAAGACGCAAAGACAAAAAGAACAAATTGAAGAAATAACTTTTAGAAGAACTCAGTTGATTACGACGATACCCTAGAAGGAATCCACCTAGACTCACTTGTTATCTAACACTGAACCAGACGATTTATTCACTTAGCTTGATCCGTAAGACCCCCTAATTTATATTAAACCCTCTCTCGAGGTGAATAACGTCTAACCCTAGGTTGATTAACTAAAATCTCTTTCTAATTAAAACCCCTAGAATCGCATTAACTCGATCTATAGACTCTCATATTAGGTTTCACCCGAATCTGGCAAAATCTCGTCACCCTATCTCTAGGCACGCGATCAACTCCGCTTAATTATGCTAGATCTACTCTTAGGCAAGGGCTTTTGCTCCACCACCTAAGCATATTTGACTTGAATCAATATTCCAAAAATATTAACACAAAAATTAAGCACACATAATTAAGAACAAACTAAGTATTTATCATATAGTTCAGAAAACAATAACAAGATTCATCTAGGTTTCATCCCCTTCAGGTATCTGAAGGGTTTAGTTCATAATGATAAAATAAAACATCTCAAGAGAAAGCATAAAACAAAACAAGAGAAATCCCTCAAACCCCCTGAAGGAATTGAAGGAGAGATATACCGTCTTGAGTAGAATTTCGGCTTCTTGAGATGGATCAACTAGCTATCCTCGAGTGATTCCCAAGAATCTAGCCTTCTAGCTCAGCTTCTTGGCCTAGCTGACTGCCTAACTGATCGCCCCCTTTCAGGTTACACTCAGGGTCATTATATAGGCTCTTGGAATGCGTTTCTTTCTCCCAAAGTATCCTTTCCGAGTGGAATTCCTCTTTTCCACGACAGGGCCACGGCAATGGCACACGCCCGTGTAAATCGACTTCATGCTATGTTTTAATTCTGTTGATTTAGGCACGGCCGTGTATATTGTAGTTAGGCCATGTTTCAATTCTGTTGATTGAGCCACGGCCGTGTAAATCGTGGTTAGGCCGTGTTTTGGTTCTGTTGATTGAGGCATAGCTGTGTAAATTGAAGTCTAGGCCATGTCAATTTCCACTTTTGCCCAAATTGGGCCATTTTAGGCTCGTTTCTTGTTCTTTTCATCCCTAGGTGCTTTCCTGAGTATAAAACATGAAAAGAAAGGATTAAGAGCACCTCTTTACATAAATCATGGAATAAATCATCCAAAAGTATGCTAAATGTGGGATTAAAATATGTTACTTTTACGGTTTATCATCTCGATAGAAAGGTTGTCAAAAGGAATGGTATAACAAATACAAGATGGGTTTTGGGTTAATATTAGTGGATGAGTCAATAAAAAAGGTTGTTAGGATCAACGGGGTTCACTAGGGATTAATTGTGATGGTAGGCTTTTATGGAGTAAGTGGGTTAAATCCTAAGTGGCTTTATCATTTCTGTATGTCAAATCAATGGTGTGGTCTCGACATGTATAATCGAAGCAAGTTTTAGAATAACATATCAATGTTAACACACTCATAATAAAGTGAGCACAAAAAGAATGTATGCTCGAAAAGGTTCAAAATCTCACAAAAATTATGGGTTTTTTATGACAACCTTGTGAAATTCAAACTTCAAAGTAATAATTAGATTCAGGTAGACAACATAATAAAATTTTAATTTTTTTTTTTTTTTTGAAAATAGACTCATCATGCTTGATTCTCTAGTATCTTAAAGTTTAAATCATCAATGCACAATTAACTATGACTTAATCTAAAATATATCAATAAAAACCATAAATCAACAGGAATTTCATACTAATTACTGATATGAGAAAACTGCTTTAAGACAAGATATCATTCAGGGATTTGAGAATAATGCAAAAAGTTAGGCACTCTTTTCTAAATAATTTTCACCCCCCATACTTAAGATGTACATTTCCCTTAATGTAAAAAGATAACATTATAGTAGAAAATCAAAAGAGAGGGAGAAAAGTGAACTTCCTGAATTTTTGGATGGATTCCTTGAGAATGAAACTTGTAGGTATGGAGTAGAGGAAATGTATGATGAACTAAGAAAAGTGAAGGTATGTGAAAATATTCCAGTTCCTTAGTAGCTCCTCGAACCTTTTAGAACTGTAGAGTCATCAGTAACTTTTTAGGGGGGTTTTTATGATATTTACTCGAAGATTAGATAGTCGGAGATAAAAGAAGTTTGACTTTTACTAATAAAAGTTTTGCGCAAAATAAAAGGTAAAGGTGTGAACTAGCAAATTATAATAAAAAGGTACATCAGAATCAAATAAAAGCAAAAACAAAAATAAAATAAAAATAAAAATAAAGATAGAGCTAAAAATAAAAAAGACTCAAAAGTCCTCATCATTGGTTAGATCGCGAGGTGGTGGAGGCGGTGATATGTGAAAGTGATGACAAATCTGTTGAAGAGTTGCCTCAATTCGATCGAAACATCGAGCGGTGTCATTCAATTGTTGAGTCCAGTAATGCTCAAACTGGGTGAAACGTGCGGAGACATCCAAAAGTGAAGCAGTCACATGAACTGGTCGATGGCTCGATTGTGGTTCCTCATGTGGGTGTGGGACATTGTCAGTTATGTCCTCAGGATCTTCATCTTTGATGGTAGGTGCTAGCCGATATTAGAGAGGTGGTCTCACGTTGATGTTGGATCATCCTCATGTGTAGCATCGTCTGGATGCCCTGTGGGGACATCTGACCTATCAGTGTGAGTGAGGAGATCTGAGCGGCGATGTTGAGGAGCCTAAAATACCGAGCCAAGCGTGTGATGTATGGACCCATAGATATTGCCCCTCTCCTATGTTGCTCCGTTTGATGTAGACTAGGTTGACAACGTGCCCATTTCCCATGCACCATAGGAAGTAGGCGTCATGTGTGTTAACGACCGGTGCTCTCTCGTGGAAGAGAATCCAGCCACTGTTTAACTTTATTTCTCAAAGAGAAGGGAAATAACTTAAGACGGATGGCATCATCATAAACGCCATTAATTTTGAAAGTATCACAAAATTATAGGAATTTTTCCAAGTGATTATTTGGATCTTCATCCTGTAAACCATCAAACTGAACAAATTGATGTATCATTTGAATAGTGTTAGGTTTTAGTTGAAACTTATTAGCAGCTATAGCAGGCCTAACAATACTTGACTCAGTTCCTGTTGAATTAGGTTTAGCATAATCATACGTAGTTCGAGGAGCATGATTTTTGGCCATCTCTTGAGGTAGCGATTATTCTCAGCCATCTCTTTGGTAGTACTAATTTCATTATCTTGCTCTTCTTGAATGTATTTTAAGCTCTGCCTTATTTCTCTGCGATTTCTGCGAACCGTACCTTCGATATCATTATTGTAAATCAAGGGTCCTGGCGGGTTCCTTCTACCTACCAGGAAAAGATAAAAGAAAAATAAAATTAGAAAAGTAAAAATAAAATTTAATTGTAAAATAAAATAAAATAAGATTTGGCTAAAGTAATAAAAATTGAGCTTTCTTAATATTTCAGTTCCCCGGTAACGGTTCCAAAAATATGATAGTATGTCAGAGTCTTAAAAATTTATAAAAAGAATGATCGAACCTAGAAACTAACTAAGACAACGATGGAGGCAAGCGCACCTATCGAACAATAGTATAGTTTAATGGCAAGACCGATTGTTGAACCCAAAGGAACCAAAAGTACTAATACTAACTTTCTTTTTTTTTATTTAACCTAAGAATTAAGAGGATTGTTATCTAATCAAAAATTAACTAACTACTAAGCTAAAAATGCAAATACAAAGAGAAGGAATTGGGGAAAATACTTGAGGGAAAACCCAATTGATTAAGACAATACCCGAGGAAGAATCCACCTAGACTTCACTTGTTATCTAACTCTGAACCAGACGATTTATTCACTTGACTTGATTCATAGGATTCCCTAATTTATATTAATACCTCTTTCGAGGCTACTAATGTCTAACCCTAGGTTGATTAATTGGAATCACTTTCTAATTAAAACCCCTAGAATTGAATTAACTCGATCTATGGACTCTCATATTAGGTTTGACCCTAATCCGGTAGATTTTTGTCATCCTATTTCTAGGGTTGCGATCAACTTCGCTTAACTATGCTAGATCTACTCTTAAATAGGGACTTTTGCTCCACTGCCTAAGCACATCAATACTTGAATCAATATCCTAGAATATTAAAGCAAGAATTAAGAACACATAATTAAGAACAAATCAAGTATTTATCATATAGCTCAGAAAACACTAACAAGATCCGTCTTAGGTTTTATCCCCCTCAGGTATTTGAGGGGTTTAGTTCATAATTACAAAAGAAATATAAAACAAAATGTAAGAAAACCCTAAAACCCCCTGAAGGAATTGAAGGAGAAATCTTCCGTCATGAGTATGATTCCGACTTCTTGAGATAAATCAACTGGCTTTCTTCGAGTGAATCCCACAACTCTGGCCCCTCTAGCTTGGCTCCTTGGCCTAGCTGAATGCCCCCTTGATTGGCCAGTAAGGTGTTTATATAGGCTTTTGGAATGGATTTCTTTGCCTCTAAGTACCCTATTCTGAATAGAACTCTAATAAGTCACGTCAAGGACACGCCCATGGCACACGTCCGTGTAAGTCGAGGCTAGGCCGTGTTCAGGTCTGTTAATGAGGCACGACCGTGTGGTCTTGGGCCCAGACCGTGTGGATTTTGTGTTAGGCCCATTTTCTCCATTTTTGGCCCATTTCTCGTTCTTTTCATCCTCCGGTGCTCTCCTGAGTATGAAACATGAAAACAAAGGATTAGAAGCACCTATTTTTATAATTAAAGGGATAAATCATACAAAAGTTTGCTAAATATGGGATTAAATATGCTCATTTTATGGTTTATCAAATACCCCCACACTTAAGCTTTTGCTTGTCCTCAAGCAAAATTCTCAACTCACAATTAAAACGAACTTCCTCAATTCATAATATTTATCAATAGTGTGTCATCAAAATTCATGGGTAATTCATACTTGGATAATTTAACTCAAAGAGTCCTAAAGATTCAAACAATCAAAGTTACAAGTTTTAGCACGAAAAATATAGGTGTTTCCCTTTATCTAAAAAATTACCATTAATTCAAAATCGACAAGAGTTGACATCCTCACTAAAGATTCACTCAAATCACTCAAGGTGTTTAAGGTTCAAAATAAAGCACTCATCAGTCAAACATGAAATGTTAATCTCATAGCTTGCATGAAAATCAAATCTCTACCACTATAAAATGAGATGATATGCAAATCAAAAGGTCTTTAAAAAGGGTTGTAATAGGGCTGTGTTAAATGTGTGGATAAAGGCTAAATTAGAAGGTTAAAATCGAGATTGAATTGACAAATTATCTAACTAGAAACAATGAACTGATAATGAATAATTACATCAATTGAAAACTTGTAATACTAATAATACGAGCTTCTTCTTCAAGATATGGAATTTAAAACGTATAAGCTCACTTAATCATAGAACTAATAATGAATATACCTCAATTTTTTTTTTCAATGTAAAAAAATACATTATATAAGATGGGTTCAACTACTGAAATAAAATAACTAGGTAACTGATCAAATCAAGTCTCGATAGAAGGGCAGTCAAAAGGAATGGTGATAACAAATACAAGATGGGTTTTGGGTTAATATTAGTGCGTGAGTCAATAAAAAGGGTTGTTAGGATCAAAGGGGTTCACTAGGGGTTAATTGTGATGGTAGGCTTTTATGGAGTAAGTGGGTTAAATCCTAAGTGCCTTTATTATTTCTGTATGTCAAATCAACAGTGTGGTCTCGACATGTATAATAGAAGCAAGTTCTAGAATAACATATCAATGTTGACACACTCATAATAAAGTGAGCACAAAAGAATGTATGCTCGAAAAGGTTCAAAATCTCACAAAAATTATGGGTTTTTTATGACAACCTTGTGAATTTCAAACATCAAAGTTATAATTAGATTTAGGTAGACAACCTAACAAAATTTTAATTTTTTTTTTTTTTGAAAATAGATTCATCATGCTTGATTCTCTAGTATCTTAAAGTTTAAATTATCAATGCACAATTAACTACGACTTAATCTAAAACATATCAATAAAAATCATAAATCAACAAGAATTTCATTCTAATTAGTGATATGAGAAAATTGCTTTAAGACAAGATATCATTCAGGGATTTGAGAATAATGCAAAAAGTTAAACACTTTTTTCTAAATAATTTTCACCCCCATACTAAAGATGTGCATTGCCCTCAATGTACAAAGATAACATTATAGTAGAAAATCAAAAGAGAGGGAGAGAAGTGAACTTCCTGAATTCTTGGGTGGATTCCTTGAGAATGAAACTTGTAGGTATGGTGTAACACCCAAGTTTTAAGGGTTATGCATTTAGGGCATAACTTTAGTGATAGTAGGCTTATGGTGAAGTTGGGTGAGTTTTAGGGGGTTTAGAGAACCTTAGAAGGTAAGTGATGCCTTAGGAAGTTTTTGATTTTTAGTGCTAAGTAGGGGAGCTTGGCTATTGGAGGTCTTAAGAGAAATATTTGGGAGGTTTTGACTCAAGAATTGCTTTGTAAGAGTGGCAAGGAGGCGCTACTTTAGGCCTTGGGAAGGTGACGCCTCATGGTGCAAGGGGGCCAGTGTTCGAGCTACAAAGGCAGCTTTTTGCTTTTGTTTTTACATCAGGAGAGGGGGGAAGGAGTTGGTTTCGGTTTTGGTACCTTAAAAGGAGGATTTTGACTTGTTCAAATTAGTTTAAACGGGTGGCTAGGAGGAGAGATGAGTTGGATTTTATTTTGAATTGTTTGAAGGGTTGGTGTAGAGTGTTTCTAGGAGGGAATCAAGGGATTGGTGGGAGGAAAAGGTGTTGGACGGCTAGGGGGTTCTCTAAAGTTATTTTCGGCCATGAAGGGTTTGGAAGAGTAGCCAAATTCTATTTAAAGGGTGTGAGCTTCCTTGTTGCCGAATTTTAGCCCTTACTCTTAAGCCTTCACTTTTGTTCTTCTCAAACACTACCTACACCAAAACGTAACACTACCTCTACTTGTCCTTTTGAAACCATTTCTCCTTTGAACATCTCTTGCTTTTTTCTTCTTTAACCATCAATAGTCGAACCTCTTTAAGCCATCAACATTTCTTTACTTTCCTATTTTCACCAAAGCTGAAAGTTCACTTAGCTGAAACTTTGCTTTCCTCTTGTTATCTTGCTAAGCCGATTCTTGAGGCCATCAAGTACTCTCTCTCAGTCTCTGCAAGCGTGGTAGTAAGTAAGCTCTTCCCTAGTAATCAATTTTGCCTCTTTCTCTTGTGGGGTGCTGAAACCAAAAGATGGTTTTGGTTTTTTGGTGATGGCCAAATGTTATTATTAGGGCCTTGATATTGTTTCTTTCTTGTGTAGCCAAAGGAAGGGAGCACTAAGGATCTATTAAGGTTCGATTCATCAAGGTAAGGAAGTGGTAGGTGTTCGCCAAAGGCCACCTTTTGATGTTTAAGAGGTGAGGCCGAATTAATGTGGTGTTGTTTTAGGATTTTGACAAGTTGTAGGAGCAATCGAGATTCAAGTTGGATTGGTAAGCAATGTTGGTAAGATTCAGTAAGATTAAATACTTGGATTTATGGCTTGGAAGATTAACCTTTCGATCTGATTAAGCATTTTGATGGAGGTGAACACCAATCAAGGAGGGCAAGGGAAAGCCCCTATCCTGAAGTTCAAGAAAAGGGCTGTCTCGGCGGTTCGAGATTGGCCACCGGGGTGTGGGCCAGCGTCAGAGCAGCAGATTAGGCAGATTGTCGTAGTCTCGCTTAGCGATAGTGTTGGGATCGAGAGTTTAGAACTTCAAGTGATTAGGTGCATAATCATCGCACTATTTCTTTCCTTACTTGCTTGCTAATGTTTATACATATGTATGATGTGAGGTAGCCGATCATAATGGCTTAAGTGGTAAATACCCATGTTTTGGTAATCGGATATCAGGTTAGTAAGTTTGTGATGTTAAGTTATTATGATGTATATGGGTATGATGTGGTAATGATATGAAATGTATACTTATTTTATATGATGATTTGACATGAGGCCCTTACATTCATGGGAGTTGGGTTTGATCGAGGAAATGAAGGGTGTACACATTGATGTACGTGGTCTAATGTCAGCCTCGGGCTACATTAGCGCTTGATGAGTTACTGTGTGCATCATCAAGGGAGATGTTGGCTAGGTGCCCATCTCGATGGTTGATCGCTATGTGCATCACCGCAGACAAATTACTGTCGGGATCACTTATGTGATCGGTGGCTCTGCCACGGCCTTGTGCAGCAGGTCTGTCGAGGTAAGAATTGTGGGATCACTCGGTTGTGATCGATGGATTAGCCACGGCCTTGAGCAGGGAGTCTACTAAGGTTGGAGTAATGGACGGACCTAGGTTGGGCTGTGATGCATGATTGCATGAATGGTTCGTGGATTGTATGGTTGTAGGCCAAGCCCATACGCGTGGAAGTATGTGTTATGATTATGCATTGAGTCTGTGGACTCACCCAATTATTTTCTTAACATTTCAGGTGACTCTTGAGATTGGACCGGGATCGGAGAGGACACATGGTGGCCCATGCAGAAGGAAGAGTTTAAATATTTTAAAGCTTATTTATATTAAGTTTTTGGTTTAAATATTGGTTGTAATAAAGGCCTTTTTATTTATTTTTGGAATCATTTTGTTATCATTTTAATTATGGTTTGATTAATTTGAATTACTATGTGAAAATGGTTTTATTTTAGCAACCTATTTATTCAATAAATATAAGTTAATAAAGTTTTTAATTTGGACATCTTATAATGTCAAGTTTACTTATACTTTTAAATAAACGCTATTTTCAAAAGTTGACAAATTTTTATGTTTAATGCTAAAGTCAAAAGATTTTCAACCGTCTTTCCGTAGTGACATAACCGGATTCGGTCGTAGTGAATGGGCCGGGTTTGGGGATGTTACATATGGAGTAGAGGAAATGTGTGATGAACTAAGCAGAAGTGAAGGTATGTAAAATATTCCAGTTCCTTAGTAGCTCATTGATCCTTTTAGAACTGCAGAGTCATCAGTAACTTTTTAGGGGTGTTTGTTATAAAATTTACTCGAAGATTGGACAGTTGAAAATAAAAGAAGTTTGACTTTTACTAATAAAAGTTTTGCACAAAATAAAAGGTAAAGGTGTGAACGAGCAAATTATAATAAAAAGGTACATCAGAATCAAATAAAAGCAAAAAAATAAAAATAAAAATAAAAATAAAAATATAAATAGATCTAAAAATAAAAAGGACTCAAAAGTCCTCATCATTGGTTGGATTGCAAGGTGGTGGAGGCGGCGATATGTGAAAGTGATGAAATATCTACTGAAGAGTCTCCTCAATTCGATCGAAACGTCGAGTGGTGTCATTGAATTGTTGAGTACAGTAATGCTCATACTGGGTGAGACGTGCAGAGATGTCTGAAAGTGAAGTAGCCACATGAACTGGTCGATGGCTCAGTTGTGGTTCCTCATGTGGGTGTGGGACATTGTCAGTAATGTCCTCAGGACCTTCCTCTTCGATGGTAGGTGCTAGCCGATATTGGGGAGGATCGATCCCACATCGACGTTGAATCATCCTAATTTGTAGCATCGTCTGGATACCCTGTGGGGACATCTGACCTATCAGTGTGAGTGAGGAGATCTGAACGGTGATGTTGAGGAGTCCGAAATATCGAGCCAAGCATGTGATGTATGGACCCATAGATATGACCCCTCTCTTATGTTCCTCCGTTTGATGTTGAATGCAACGAGCTATGAAATAGGCTAGGTTAAAAATGTGCCCATTTTCCATGCACCACAGGAAGTAGGTGTCATGTGTGTTAACAACCCCAGTGCTCTCTCGCCTTCCTGCCAATGTGTGTGCTAAAATGGCGTGTAAGTATCACAAGGATCAGGCGAGAGCTGTTGCTTTCGAGCAACTAGGGTCATAATTGTTTGAGTTGGGGGCTATATTATACCAACATCTCGCGGGGAATTATGGATGTGGCGATGGAGCTCCGAAAGATCATGTTTCTCCATAAATTTGTCAGTATAGAGTCCCAATGCAGCTCTAAATTACGGTACATTCAGTTCTTGTATAATGCCTCTGAGATGAAATTTGATTGTGCCAAGGTCATCGTGGTGCATCATCATTGTCTGAAGGTGGAATGTGGAACAGAGCTCCAAAGTGACCTCTAGATATGTGGGTTATTGAAGAATTGGTCCCATGGATCGGTAGTCAAGAGAGCCCGTACGTCGTCGACTAGTTGGACCTGTTCCAAAGCAGCCCAATCAATAAACCTCCCTGCACCGAGGAGTCGTGCTCGAAGTATCTTATAAAGGTCCTCCTGGGATCCTGGAGGAAATTGTAAGAATGGGTGGCACACTTCGGCGGATGTGCTGGCTGATGACGAACCAGGTCCCTTTCATTTTTTGGAACTAGGGACTGCGATTTTCTTGCCTCGAGACGATGGCATTATGGTCCTGAAAATAACAAATATGTAACATTTCTAGCCAAGAGATATAACATTTAAGAACTCAACAATATAACAAGGACAAAAATCACGATAATAATAAACTAATATTTTGCATAAATACTAATTGTTATTATTTAAACTATGACTAAATGAATAAATCAATCTAATAGTGAATATGACTAATATTAAGCAATAAGAATGAACTAACTAAATAATATTCTAGTGATAAGATAGTTTAATGGAGGAAAATGTAAAAAAGAGAGATGACCGGTGGAGTTTTTGGAGAGAAGCGGCGCGGTTGAGGTGGTGGTCGGGACACGGGCATTGTGGGGTGATGCAAGGGTGTGTGCTGCAAATAAATGGGGGAACACAGCTGTGTCGCATCTTTGGATGGGCGTGTATTCTGTCGGCACAGCGTGGACTAATTTTATAGGTGTATGTGAAAGAGAGAAAGAGATAAGGGATAGGGAAAGTCAATGGAGGAGAGGATTTGTTGGTGGTCGGAATGGGGTAGTGGTTTTGGAGAGAAATGGCTAGGGTTTTGGTGGGTTGGGGAAATTTTGGGGCAGTCGAGCGTTCGTTGCTTTAAATAGGGGTGGGCACACGATCAGAGGCCACGCCCGTGTTCCCTTTATTCATCCTGAGTTTTTTGAGATTTTTAAATTTAGGCGCATTTTAATTGTGTCACACGCCAGTGTTCTATAGGCGTGTTGGGCAACACGACCATTTTACACGCCTGTGTATTGTCTCATTCACTTCACCCACACCCGTGGAGAGGGTCCTCCACCTGTGTTCGTAAGTCAGTGTCGACCACGGTCTTGAGGCACGGACGTGTTGAATGCCCTTGTCGATTACTCAGAATCGACCACGGCTTGAAGGCACGGGTGTGTCTCAGCTCGTTTCTATTAATCTATATTGGCCACGATCGTAGTACATGGGCAAGTGGATTCATCTCAGCCCGTGGTCTTTAGACAGTTTCGACCACGGCCGAGTCGCATGGTCGTGTCGTTTAGTCGGAGCCCGTGGCTTGGGAAAAATTATTGTCCTGTTGCACCATCTTTGCCACACCCATGTACCTGTTTATGGTATCCACATGGCCACAGCCACGCCCATGTGCAAGGCCGTGTGGTAGGAATCTGCGCTTTTCTGAATTGGTTAGTTTGTAGTTTGGTGATAGAAATTGAGAATATAATATTAGTAAAGTTAGTGCTCGAGTTGCCTCCTGAGAAGCGCTCTTTAAATTCTTAAGCTAGACTTTCCCTGTTTTTGTTTCTAAATGAAGGTTCACAGAGCTGAAGCTCCTCTCTTATATCCTTAAAGCCTTCACCATTATAAACTTTCAGTCGCTGACCATTTACCTTGAATGTGACATAATTTGGATGAGTTACCTCTATTGTGACGCAGGGAAAATAGTTTTGATTACGAATGGACCTGACAATCTTTATTTCATCTTTCCAGGGAACAATTCTAACCTTAAATTGTATAACAGGACTAAATCTCCTACTTCAAATTGCTTTGGTTATTTTAAACGAGCATCATGGCGTCGTTTTGTTGCCTCCTTATATAGTTGTGAGTTCTCATAGGCATTAGCTCGCCATTCATCAAGTTCGTTCAACTGCAACATCCGTTTTTCACCTGTAGTTTTAAGATCAAAATTTAAAAATTTTATAGCCCAAAAAGCTTTGTGATCAAACTCAAATGGTAGATGACAACTTTTTCTGTAGACAAGTTTGTATGGTGATGTTCCTATGGGAGTTTTAAAAGTTGTTCTATAGGCCCATAAAGCATAGTCTACTTTTAATGCCCAATCTTTCCTATTTCATTCTACTATTTTCTCTAAAATACGCTTAAGTTCTCGATTTGCTACTTCCACTTGTCCGCTGGTTTGAGGATGATAAGGGGTAGCTGTCCTGTGGTGTACTCCATATTTCTTTAAGACTCTATCAAATTGAGTATTACAAAAGTGAGTACCCCTATCACTAATAATTTCTCTGGGTGTTCCAAATCGAGAGAAGAGTTTCTTAAGAAACCTTACTACTACTCTGGCATCATTAGTAGGTAAAGCTTGAGCTTCCACCCATTTTGACATATAATCTACTGCTACTAAGATGTATTTATTTCCAAATGGACTAGGAAATGGACCCATAAAGTCAATACCCCATACATCGAATATTTCACATGATAGAATATATGTTTGAGGCATTTCATCGCGTTTAGAGATATTACTCTTCTCTGGCATTTATCATATGAAGCAACATACCTGTTGGCATCTTTAAATAGAGTAGGCCAATAAAAACCTAATTTGAGTGTTTTGTGTGCTGTCTTAAGCCCACTGTAACGTCTTCCTCAAGGTCCTGAATGGCAATGTTCTAGGATTTTGCTTGCTTCTGCTTTTGTAACACATCTCCAAATTACTTGATCTGCACATATACGAAACAGAAAAGGATCTTCCCAAAAATAGTTTTTCGCATCAGCAAAGAATCGCTTCTTTTGATGATGTGTTAACCTTTTTGGTAAGATGCTAGCAGCTAAGTAATTTGCAATATCCGCAAACAAAGGTACCTCGGAGTTGGTTATAGAAAAGAGTTGTCCTTCAGGAAACGAGTCGTTTATCGCACTCTCGTCGAGTTCTTTGATATGTGGGTTTTCAAGCCTAGAAAGATGATCAGCTGCAAGATTTTCAGCTCCTTTCTTATCCTGAATTTCTAAATCAAATTCCTGTAAGAGTAAAATTCATCTTATAAGTCGAGGTTTTGCATCAGGTTTAGTTAAAAGATAGCAAGAGCTAAATGGTCAGTGTAAACAACAACTTTAGATAGTATCAAGTATTGCCTAAATTTATCAAATGCAAAAACCATAGCTAGCAATTCCTTTTTTGTAGTCGTGAAATTTTCCTGTGCGGCTGTTAATGTCTTGCTAGTGTAATAAATCGGCTAAAAGTGCTTGTCTCTTCGCTGTTCAAAAACTGCACCTACTACAAAATCACTCGCATCACACATTAGTTCAAAGGGTAAGTTCCAATCAGGTGCAATTATAATTCGAGCATTTATTAATTTATCTTTCAGGATATTAAATGTGTCTAAACATTCGTGATCAAAATTGAAAGGTACATCTTTTCTAGTAATTTCGTTAAAGGTTTAGCTATTTTAGAGAAATCTTTAATGAATCTTCTATAAAATCTAGCATGTCCTAAAAAGCTTCTAATAGCCTTAACTGAACTAGGAGGAGGTAATTTTTCTATGGTTTCAACCTTTGCTTTATCTACCTCAATCCTTTTTAAGAAATTTTATGTCCTAACACAATTCCCTCTCAAACCATAAAGTGACATTTTTCCCAATTTAACACAAGGTTCGTCTCCTCACATCTCATTAGAACTCGTTTTAAATTTTTAAGGCAAAGATGGAAAGAATTACCGAATACTGAAAAGTCGTCCATAAATACTTCCATAATGTCTTCCACAAGTTCGTCAAAGATGGCCAGCATGCAGCGCTGAAAAGTAGCAGGAGCATTACATAATCCAAAAGGCATTCTACGATAAGAAAATGTACCGTATGGGCATGTAAATGTTGTCTTTTCTTGATCCTCAAGGGCTATTGGAATTTGGAAGTAGCCGAAAATTCCATCCAGGAAGCAGTACTACATATGCCCAAATAATCTTTCTAACATCTGATCAATAAAGGGCAAAGGGAAGTGATCTTTTCTCATAGCATCATTTAATTTCCTATAATCAATGCAAACACTCCAACCTGTAACTGTTCTTGTAGGAATCAATTCATTCTTTTCGTTGGTTACAACAATCATGCCTCCTTTCTTTTGAACAACCTACACAGGGCTTACCTAAGTACTGTTAGAAATAGGATAAATAATTTTGGCATCTAGAAGTTTAATTACCTCAGCCTTAACAACTTCCTTGATGTTAGGATTCAATCGTCTTTGAGGTTGCATGCATGGTTTATATTTATCTCCCATTAAAATTTTATGGCTACAAAACAATGGACTTATTCCTTTAATGTCAGAAATTTTCCAAGCTATGGCTCTTTTATGCTTTTTCAGTAGTTGTTGCAGCTCGTTTTTCTCTTTGGGTTTCAGTTCTAAAGAGATAATTACTGGTAGTGTAGAATTAACCCCGAGGAATGCATATTATAAGTGTTTTGGCAACTATTTTAATTCTAATTTGGGTGGCTCATCAATAGAGGGTTTTTGTTTAGTTAGTCGTTGATTTCAATGCCCTCTTCTTTCACTTGTCTAGAGGAAAATGTATTAGAATTCAACTCATCGGTATCATCATCTACCCCCCCTATTAGGTAAGACACAGTTCCATCGTGTCGTCATGTATGATTTCATGTAAAGAATCTCGAATAAAATGGTCAATGGCATCAATAAAATATTAGGAATCATCTTGTTCTCTAGAATATCACATAGAATCGTAAATTTGAAAAATAATTTCGTCGTCGCCTACCCTTAGCGCAAGTTTACCATCACCTACATCAATAACAGCCCTAGTAGTAGCTAAAAAGGGGCGTCCTAAAATTAAAGGCACCTCAACGTCCTCATCCATGTCAAGCACAAAAAAATCGATAGGGAATATAAATTTATCAACTTTTACCAGAATATCTTTGATAATTCCCCTAGGATATTTAACAGATCTATCAGCTAACTAAATACTCATCCTAGTGGGTTTAGGTTCCCCAAGACCAAGTAGCTTAAACATTTTATAAGGCATTGAATTAATACTGGCGCCTAGATCAGCTAGTGCTTTCTCTATTTTTAAACTACCAATTAAACAGGGAATAGTGAAACTTCCTGGATCTTCCAATTTGGTCGGTAGCTTGTTTTGGAGGATGGCTGAACACTCTTTAATAAGTTCTACTGTTGCTATCTCTTCAAACTTCCTTTTATTTGTTAGAATCTCTTTTAGAAAATTTGTGTATGTTGGCATCTGCGAAATAGCTTCAACAAAAGGTAAGTTGATATGTAACTGTTTAAAAAGTTCAAAAATTTATCATATTGTGCATCTAAGCGGTCTTTCTTTAACTTTGATGGGTATAGGATTGGTGGTTTAATTTCTTCATGTGCTGAAATTGCTTTCTCATTTGCTTCCTCAGCCTTTGCCTTATCAGTTTTGTGTGGTATCTTCTTCTTTGTTTCCACCAACTCCTTTCCACTCCTTAGTGTAACTACCTTCACATGCTCTTTTTCACTAGGTAAATTTTTTGGCCGCCTTTCAGAAACTAACTTAGTTAGTTGTCCAATTTGATCCTTAAGCCCTTGAATTGATGCTTGTTTATTATTCAATATCATTTCGGTATTTTGGAAACAAGTTTTGACACCTCTATGAATTTTGTTAGCATCTTCAAGGTTTGGCTTCTTTTCTTGTGGAAATGGTTGTTGTCTTTAATTGGGATAGTATCTCCAACCTGGGTTGTAAGTACTACTATAAGGGTTATTTTGAGGTCTAAAATTGTTACCCATATAATGAACTTTCTCATTTTCAGCACTCGGGTTGTAAGGCGGATATTCTGTATTGTTCATCCATCCTGCATTCGCATTCTACTGCATAACTGAATGTACCTACAAAGAATTACACAAACCATCAATCTTTTTATTTATCATCTCTACCTGATTTGATAGCATGGTGACTGCGTCGAGGTTGAAAACTCTGGCTAGTTTTGATGGCCTTGTCCTTGTAACTTGCCATTGATAGTTGTTCAGTGACATCTCCTCTATAAACTCATAGGACACCTCAGGAGTTTTGTTATTCAGGGTTCCACCGGCTACTGAATCAATAAGTTGTCTCATTGAAGGATTTACACCGTTGTAAAAGGTTTAGACCTAAAGCCACAAGGGTAATCCATGGTGTGGGCACCTTTTCAATAGATCCTTATATCTCTCCCATGCATCATAAAGTGTCTTTAAATCCATCTGCACAAAAGAAGAGATATCATTCCTTAATTTGGCCATTTTGGCCGGCGAAAAATATTTTAATAAAAAATTTTCAGTCATTTGTTCCCATGTAGTGATTGATCCTCGTGGAAGAGAATTCAGCCACTGTTTAGCTTTATTCCTCAAAGAGAATGGAAATAACCGAAGATGAATGGCATCATCAGAAACGAAGTATCGCAAAATTCTAGGAAGTTTGCCCAGTGATTATTTGGATCTTCATCCTGCAAACCATCAAGCTGAACAAATTATTGTATCATTTGAATAGTATTAGGTTTCAGTTCAAAATTATTAGCAGTTATAGCAGGCCTAACAATACTTGACTCAGTTCCTATTAAATTAGGTTTAGCATAATCATACATAGTTCGAGGAGCATGATTTTCGGCCATCTCTTGAGGTAGCGGATTATTCTCAGCCATCTCTTCGGTAGTATTGATTTCGTTATCTTGCTCTTCTTGTATGTATTTTAAGCTCCGCCTTATTTCTTTGCAATTTTTGCTAACCGTACCTTCGATATCACTGTCATAAATCAAGGGTCCTGTCAGTTCCTTCTAGTCATAAACTAGAGGTACCTATTAGGAAAAGGTAAAAGAAAAATAAAATTAGAAAAGTAAAAATAAAATTTAATTGCAAAATAAAATAAAATAAAATATGGCTAAAGTAATAAAATTTGAGCTTTCTTAATATTTCAGTTCCTCGGCAACGGTGCCAAAAACTTGATAGTGTGTTAGAGTCTTAAAAATTTATAAAAAGAATGATCGAACCTGGAAACTAACTAAGACAACAATGGAGGCAAGCGCACCTATCGAACAATAGTATAGTTTAATGGCAAGACCGGATTGTCGAACCCAAAGGAACCAAAAGTACTAATACTATCTTTCCATTTATTATTTAACCTAAGAATTAAGAGGATTGTTATCTAATCTAAAATTAACTAACTACTCAGCTAAAGATGCAAAGACAAGGAGAAGGAATTGGGGAAAATACTTGAGGGAAAAACCAATTGATTAAGACAATACACGAGGAAGAATCCACCTAGACTTCACTTGCTAACTAACTTTGAACCTGATGATTTATTCACTTGACTTGATCCGTAGGATTCCCTAATTTATATTAAGACCTCTTTCGAGGTTACTAACGTCTAACCCTAGGTTGATTAATTGAAATCTCTTTCTAATTAAAACCCCTAGAATTGCATTAACTCGATCTATGGACACCCATATTAGGTTTGACCCTAATCTGGAAGATTTTCGTCATCCTATTTCTAGGGTTGCAAACAACTCCGCTCAACTATGCTAGATCTACTCTTAAATAGGGACTTATGCTCCACTGCCTAAGCACATCAATACTTGATTCAATATCCTGGAATATCAAAGCAAGAATTAAGAACGCATAATTAAGAACAAATTAAGTATTTACCATACAGCTGAGAAAACAATAACAAGATCCGTCTTAGGTTTCGTCCCCCTCAGGTATTTGAGGGGTTTAGAGTTCATAATTGAAGGAGAAATCCTCCATCTTGAGTATGATTTTGACTTCTTGAGATGAATCAACTGGATTTCTTCGAGTGAATCCCACAACTCTGGCCCCACTGGCTTGGCTCCTTGGCCTAACTGAACGCCCCCTTGAAGGTTGGCCTCTAGGGTGTTTATATAGGCTTTTGGAATTGTTTTCTTTGCCTCTAAGTACCCTATTCCGAATAGAACTCTAATAAGTCACGTCAGGGACACGCCCATGGCACACGCCCGTGTAAGTCGAGGCCAAGCCATGTTCGGGTCTGTTAATGAGGCACGGTCGTGTGGTCTTGGGCCTAGGCCATGTGGATTTTGTGTTAGGCCTATTTTCTCCATTTTTAGCCCGTTTCTCATTCTTTTCATCCTCCGGTGCTCTCCTGAGTATAAAACATGAAAACAAAGGATTAGAAGCACCTATTTTCATAATTAAAGGGATAAATCATCCAAAAGTACGCTGGGATTAAAATATGTTCATATTATGGTTTCTCAACGAGTTTCTGACACCTCTATGAATTTTGTTAGTATCTCTTCAAGGTTTGGCTTCTTTTCTTGTGGGTAGGGTTGTTGTCTTTGATTAGGATGGTATCTCCAACCTAGATTGTAAGTACTACTATAAGGGTTATTTTGAGGTCTAAAATTGTTACCCATATAGTGAACTTGCTCGTTTTCAGCGCTTGGGTTGTAATGCGGATATTCTGTATTGTTCATCCATCTTCCATTCGTATTGTACTACATAACTGAATGTACCTGCTAAGAACCACGTAAATCATCAATCATTTTATTTATCATCTCTACCTAATTTGATAGCATGGTGACTGAGTCAATGTTGAAAACTCCAGCTGTTTTTGTTGGCCTTGTCCTTGTAACTTGCAACCGATAGTTGTTCAGTGACATCTTCTCTATAAACTCATAGGCCGCCTTAAGAGTTTTGTTATTCAGGGTTTCATTGCTACTGAATCAATTAGTTGTCTCGTTGAAGGGTTCACACCATTGTAAAAGGTTTGGACCTGTAGTCACAAGGGTAATCCATGGTGTGGGCAACTTCTCAATTGATCTTTATATCTCTCGTATACATCGTATAGTGTTTCTAAATCCATCTGCACAAAAAAAGAGATATCATTCCTTAATTTGGCTGTTTTGGCCGATCAAAAATATTTTAATAAAAACATTTCGGTCATTTGTTCCCATGTAATGATTGATCCTCGTGGAAGAGAATTCAGCCACTGTTTAGCTTTATTCCTCAAAGAGAAGGGAAACAACCGAAGATGGATGGCATCATCAGAAACGCCATTAATTTTGAAAGTATCGCAAAATTCTAGGAAATTTGCCAAGTGATTATTTGGATCTTCGTCCTGCAAACCATCAAACTGAACAAATTGCTTATCATTTGTATAGTGTTAGGTTTTAGTTCAAAATTATTAGCAGCATAGCAGGTCTAACAACACTTGATGCAGTTCCTATTAAATTAGTTTTAGCATAATCATACATAGTTCGAGGAGCATGATTTTCAGCCACCTCTAGAGGTAGCGGATTATTCTCAGCCATCTCTTTAGTAGTATTGGTTTCATCTTCTTGCTCTTCTTCTATGTAATTTAAGCTTCGCCTTATTTCTCTACGATTTTTTCAAATTGTACCTTTGATATCACTATCATAAATCAAGGGTCCTACCGGGTTCCTTCTAGTCATAACCTAGAGGTACCTGCTAGGAAAAGAAAAATAAAAAGAAAAAGAAAATTAGAAAAGTAAAAATAAAATTTAATTCCAAAAAATAAAATATGGATAAAGTAATAAAAATTGAGCTTTCTTAATATTTTAGTTCCTCGGCAACGTTGCCAAAAACTTGATCTTGTGTCAGAGTCTTAAAAATTTATAATATGAATGATCTATCCTAATAACTAACTGTGATAATGACTTGAGGCAAGCGCACCTATCTAACAGTAGTATAGTTTAGTGGCAAGACCGGATTGTCAAACCCAAAGGAACCAAAAGTACTAATACTAACTTTCTTTCTATTATTTAACCTAAGAATTAAAGGAATTGTTATCTAATCTAAAATTAACTAACTACTAAGCTAAAGATGCTAAGACAAAGAGAATGAATTGGGGAAATACTTGAGGGAAAAACCAATTGATTGAGACAATACCTGAGGAAGAATCCACCTAGACTTCACTTGTTATCTAACTCTGAACCAGACGATTTATTCACTTGACTTAATCCGTAGGATTCCCTGATTTATATTAATACCTCTCTCGAGGCTACAAACGTCTAATCCTAGGTTGATTAATTGAAATTCTTTTTAATTAAAACCCCTAGAATTGCATTAACTCGATCTATGGACTCCCATATTAGGTTTGACCCTAATCCGATAGATTTTCGTTATCCTATCTCTAAGGTTATGATCAACTCCGCTTTAACTATGCTAGATCTACTCTTAAACAGGGTCTATTCCTCGTCTCCCTAAGAGCATAAATGCTTGAATCAATATCCTGAAATATCAAAACAATAGTTAAGAACACATAGTTAAGAACAAATCAAGTATTTATCATATAGCTCAGAAAACAATAACAAGATCCGTCTTAGGTTTCATCCCCCTCAATCTTGAAGGAAATATAAAATAAAACAAAAAGAAAACTCTAAAACCCCCTGAAGGAATTAAAGGAGAGATCCTCTATCTTTAGTATGATTTCGGCTTCTTGAGATGAATCAACTGGCTTTCTTCGAGTGAATCCCACAATTTGGCCCCTCTGGCTTGACCCTTTGGCCTAGCTGAATAGCCCCCTTGAAAGTTGGACTCTAGGGTGTTTATATAGGCTTTTGGAATGTCTTTCTTTGCCTCTAAGTACCCTAATCTGAATGGAACTCTTCTTTCCTACGGCAAGGACACGCCGGTGTAATTCGAGTTATAGGTCGTGGTCGGTCCTGCTAAAGAGGCACTACCTTGTGATTCAGGGTCAAGTCGTGTGCAATTCATACTTTGTCCCATGTTCTCCATTTTCAGCCCGTTTCTCATTCTTTTCATCCTTCGGTGCTCTCCTGAGTATAAAACATGAAAACAAAGGATTAGGAGCACTTATTTTCATAATTAAAGGAATAAATCATCCAAATGTATGCTAAATGTGGGATTAAAATATGTGTATATTATGGTTTATCAGCTTCCATTCTACAATTTCTGAGATCTTACTCGGTGACTCTGATTCCATCTCCCGAGAAAATATGCCCCAAAAACCCAACTTCCTTAAGCCAAAATTCACTTTTACTAAACTTGGCATATAATTGTATATCCCTTAAAAGTTGCAGAACCGTTATCAAATGCATAACATGCTCGTTCTCATCCTTAGAGTAGATCAATATATCATCGATAAAGACTACCACAAATTTATCCAAATACGGCCGAAAGATACGATTCATCAAATCCATGAAAACTGCAAGGGCATTTGTTAAACCAAAAGGCATGACCAAAAATTCATAGTGGCCATACCTTGTCCAAAATGCCATTTTCGGCACATCCGAGTCCTTGACTCTCAACTAATAATATCCAGACCTTAAGCCTATCTTGGAAAACACCGTGGCTTCCTTCAATTGGTCAAATAAATCATTGATTCTTGGCAACGGGTACTTGTTCTTCATATTTACCTTATTAAGTTGCCGATAATCTATACATAACCTCGTTGAGCCATTTTTCTTCTTCAAAAATAATACAGGAGCACCTCACAGTGAATAACTCGGTCTTGCAAAGTCTTTATCTGTCAACTCTTACAACTGTGCCTTCAATTCTTTTAGCTTGGTTGGAGCCATTCTGTATGGACCAATAGAAATGGGGGTAGTACTAAGAGCTAACTCAATCCCAAATTCGAATTCTCTGACTGGAGGTAACCTTAGCAATTCCTTTGAGAAAATATCTGGATAATCACATGCTATGGGCACTGATTCAATTCTTAACTCAGTCTCTCTAGCATTCATTACAAAGGCAATGTAAGCTTCGTACCATTTTCTTAAATACTTCTGAGTCGACAAGGAAGATATCACTACTGACAATCTATCTGGCTCATCTGATTCAACACGAATAAGATCCCCACTTTCACATTTTAGCTTAATAAACTTCCTTCCACAATTCATTATCACATCATGAATAGTTAATCAATCCATCCCAAGGATGACATCAAATTCATCAAACAGAAATAGCATGAGATTAGCAGGAAAACAATGACCCCTAATCATCAAAGGGCAACCTTTGCATACTCTATCGACCAACACACGCTTGCCTAGGGGATTTGTGTAACACCCCAAACCCGGTCAATACACCACGACCGAATCTGGTATGTTACAGGGAAAAAGGTATTTGAGAGGTTTAGGTTTCCATTTAAAAGTTTGATGAAAACTCTTTTGCATGTTTTGTTCTTGTAGAAAACTTGAGCATGATTGTTTAAAAGCGATAGTGTATTTGAAAACCCGAAATTTTGAAAACTTAATCAGTTATGTAAGTAAAACAAGCTTACCTCATTTAGAAATTTAAGTAATCCTTGTTGTTGCTTAAACACATTTTTTTTTGTTTAAGTTAATAAGAAATCACATTCAAGTTTGGAAGACAATTGAGTTTCATTTAATTTGAATTACAGTGTGATACCCGATGGTAAAGTTTAAAACATATCGCTTTGTAGTTTTGAAAACCTTATCTTTCCAAGTTTTATCGAATATTACCCAGTAATTTGTTAAGGCATATTTGAAATCCAATCTAAGCAAGTAAATAACAAAATATAAGTTTAAAATTTTTAAAGAGGCCTTTTACAATCCCAACATAATCAAATGAAATTAAATAAGGTAAAGTACCAAGTTTGAAAATCAGTGCAAGTCCGAATTTATTTTTGGCATGGTCACCTCGAGTCCATCCTGGCTCCAAGTCCGCGGTCTACGTGTCACCTGAAATGATAAGGGAGAAGGTGAGTCGCAAGACTCAGTGCATAAATCCCTCTCCCGGTATAACATGCTAACACACACCATAACAAAGCAATGCAAGTAATGCACCCGATCCTAACCATCCATAACACCTTTTCTACCCCGTGTGGTACCAACCCACTGGTGGTGCCAAACCACTGGTGACCCAAAGTCACGATATCCATAGATGTGGTGCCAAACCACCGTGACCCAAAGTCATGAAAGATCCATTTGTGGGGCCAACCCGTGTGATACCAAATCACCGGCGACGATCCCATATCTCAAAAGTGGGGCCAACCCACGGTGGTGTTAACCACAGGGACGAGTCGCTATAAGGTGCCAAACCTCTGGTGTCCCAAAGACACAAATGTGATGCCAAATCACTGGTGACCGTAGTCACAATTAAAATGATGGGGCCAACCCATCGTGTGATACCAAATCACTAGCGTCAATCCCGTATAATCAACCGTGGGGCCAACCCCCTGTGGTACTAAGCCACTGGGACGAGACGCGAGGTGCCAAACCTCTGGTGACCCAAAGTCACAATAATCAATCTGTGGTACCAAACCACTGGAGGTGCCAAACCTCTGGTGTCCCAAAGACACGGATATCATATCCCCCTCCTCTCATATTACCCAATAACATATCGTACTAATGCAAAGTCGTGCAATCATGCTATCATGCTCACATGCTTAATATGACATCTCAAAATACATACATCAATAAATCATGATATCACATATCATCACATATCTCGTAATGAAACGGACTTACCCGAATCCGTATCCATACCTCATTAGGTATTAAATCACCAACCACACTTGCTTTCACTTACACAATCAAAGTTATCAACACATTACTCGATTAAGAAGGTGTGTTAGTTTACACACGATAGATCGCATGCTTAATCCTCAAGAATCGGTTTAAACCCCTCGATTAATTTACTCTTAAAAGCGGCCAAACACCAGATTAGTCACACATAACTTTTCGGTCAAAACCAATAAACTAAAAGGGTTTGCGTTAAACCTTTACCTTTGCAAATGTTTCGGTTTCCAACCAACCCGAACCAACAATGGTTCCATCTGATAATCGACCTCCCCCCTAAAACACAAACCATTAGTCTCATACGTCTTAGGCTTAATAACTCTAAAGAGAACCAATAAAGCAATCTCTTACCACCACTTACCCAACGTTTAGACTCCTCTTGCTTGCTTCCGAAATCCAAAGGCCCTATAACAAAATCGATTACCAACCAAAGAGTTAACTCCCTTCAACAGATGCCGAAATCGGCCCTTTAACAAACCCAAAATCGATAAAGCACAAGAGAGGGGAGAAATGGCCATTCGGCCAACACTTACCTTCTACTAGCCCGATTGAACAAGAATCCAACAAGGTCACACTCCTCTAATATTCGGCAATGAAGAACTATAAGGAGAGAAAAAGATTCGGTTAGCACCCTTAACAAAATGGAAAAGGAGGTTCGGCCTTAAGAGAAATGGGAAGAACGATTGGGAACAAAAAGGCCAAGGGGTTTTGGAAAAGAAAAGAAGAAAATAAAATGATGAATGGAGGGGTGCTTTCGGTTTAAAGAAAAAGAAGATGGAGGATGAAGTTTTTAGAGGATGGTGTTTGGGCCAAGAAGGAGAGAGAAAGAAGCTAGTTTCACTCACAAGCAATGGAGAAAGCAAATGGAGTATGCAAGTTTGGCACCGACTTAAGAGATAGGAAATAATGTATGAGAAGAAAGGTTACTAGTTTGGTTTACACAAGATGCAAATAAGAGAAAGATGGGAACAAACATTCGCTACCAAAGAGAATCAAGAGAAAACAAAGTAACTTTTGGCAAGAAGAAGCTTGAACTTTTAGGTTTAAGGAGAAAAGAAGAAATATACTTGAAGTTTTGGCTAGTTTTGACTAAATGAGAATTGGCTTACAAAATGGTTTTTGACCGAAAATGCACAATTTGCCAAAGTGAAAATTCGGCACACTCCCCCCACAACACTTACCAACCGGCCACTCCCCCAAAATCTCTCCAAATTCGCCACAACTCCCCCAAACACTCCAAGCCTCTAATTCAAATAACTTTGAATTAGTCCACTTCCTACAATCACTCTCCACCCACCATTTGAACTTTTGACTTGGTCCAAGGCAGAGTTTGAACTGCCTACAACTCCTCCCCTCCATGCCGTCAAAATATAACCCAAAATAGAGCACTCTGCAGCTTGAACATAGGACCTCCTCCCTCCTGCAAGTGACGCCAATCCAAGCTTTTAGTGGCGCCTTGCTTGCCACTCCACCAACTCCTTTCTTGTGCTAAAAATTCACCTAAAATATTTATAAACCCCACTCCTTGACTCCTCCCACCTAAGCCTAAAAACAAATTTTTTCCTACCACTCAGGCTTACACCTAGCTTACAACTAAGCCCCAACAACATCAAAATAACCACATAGCACACCATGCACATGCAACAAAGCCAAAAATAAAATAGCCCATAACCCGGGATATTACAATTTGACACTCTTAACACGAATTCAGTAGACTCTACAGGCATACTCATGCTAGAGACTAATTTCATGCAAATATACGAGTGGGTAGATCCCGGATCAATTAAAGCTATAACATGAGTATCATAGAGAGAAAATGTACCTGTGATCACGTCGGGGGAGGATGCCCCTTCACGAGCACGAATGGCATATGTTCTTGTCAATGCTCTACCCTCAACTCCTGAAGTCTGCTCTCTAGATGAATTATTGCTACTCATTTTATTTCCTGGGTTTCTCTGTGGTCTTCTTCTAGTAGTACTTTTCGGTCTTGCATTCTGAAGTTTCTCTTTCTCACCCGCCTCGAGGCAATCTCTAATAAAATGGTCTATAGATCCACACTTGAAACAAGCCTTCTCGTTTGCTTGACAATCACCGGGATGACATCTGCCACACTGTGGGCATCCCAGTCTACTCGATCGAGCATTGCCAACACTAGCAACTGAAGTAGTCTGAGCCTTACACATGGGTACTATATACCTTTACTTCTGTTTGAAAACCTAGTTGAAGTAGCTGATTGAACAGTAAAATCTCTTGACTTCCTAGACGAGAATTGGAATGACTTGCGTAACTGTCTCTTTTTTGAGTCGCGAGACTCAATTTCAGCTTTCTTTTTCTCTTTAACTAGTTCTTCAGCCTTACAGGCTCTATCTACCAGCACAACAAACTCTTTTAGTTCGAGGACACCAACAAACAAATGGACATCCTTATTTAACCCATCCTCGAATCTTTTGCCCATGATGGCTTCTGTCGATACGCACTCTCGAGCATACTTGTTGAACCTTACAAATTCACGCTCATATTCAGTCACCATCATTTGACCTTGCTTTAGCTCCAAGAACTCCTTTCTTTTCTGGTCGGTGAACCTTTGACAAATATACTTCTTCCAAAATTCCTCTTAAAAAATTCCCAGTTAACTCTCTCCCTTGGTACCACCGACATAAGGGTGTTCCACAATTGATAGGCCGAATCTCTCAAGAGAGATACCACACACTTCATGCACTCTTCAGGCGTGCATGATAACTCATCAAATACCCTGATGGTATTCTCAAGCCAGAACCCCGCCCTCTCCAGTTTATCATCCTTACTAGCCTGAAATTCCTCTGGTCCTTATTTTTGAATCTTATAGACCGGAGGCCTTTCTCTTCTTACTACCTCTACCACTTGAGGAGCTACAAGAGCGGGCTAAGGAATAGGTAGGGGTGGAGGGGGTTGAGCATTAGGATTTGCTCAAATACACTCGGTCTACCAATTGCTCATCATATGGAGAAAGGCTTCTCGAGCCTCTTCTCGCTGTTCCAAAGTCTTGGGTCTACTCTCTACTGGCGCAGTCTCTTGAGCGGGAGCTGGCGTATTACTTGCACCATCATCGAATGCAGCTCGATTGTGATCCATTACTATATAAAACACAATTCAAATCGTCATGAGTCGTTACACTATCATTATGTAAATACTCATACATTTGGCATGTATAGCTAGACCCATACTTACGCTACATTAGTCTGAGAATCGACTGAATCGTAGCTCTGATACCACTAAATGTAACATCCCTTACCTGAGTTCAAAGCTGGAACTGGATATGAGACATTAAAGAACTTAACTTGCTTAAACATACAACATCAGGCCATAAAATTTTGTTTCAACTTAAAACTTTTCATTTAGACCCATAATGTCCCCATTAAGGGCCTACGAGACCCAACACTTACATAAGGAATAGTTCGGGACTAAACTAAAACTTTAACAAACTTAGAAAATTTCTGCTTAAAATAGGGCCACACGTCCGTGAGGAGGAAGGGACACGCCCTTGTGGAATTTCACATGCCCGTGTTCCACACCCGTGTCAATTTATTTCTCATTTTGAACCTACAGGGATTTTCACACGGTCGGACACATGTCTGTGTCCCTCACACGGCCACGACACGCCCTTATCTTAGCCCGTGTGCAAAAACCATGGCATTTTGTTTATGACGTCATCAACTCACTAAGGTCACGCAGCCAAGGCACACGCCCTTGTCATTAGACCGTGTGTCCATTTAAATTCCTAATTTCAGGTGTAGACTTCACACGGCCTGAGCACACGCCCATGTCCATGGCTATGCCTTCCACACGGTGGAGAGACACGGCTGTGTCTCTACTTGTGTGTTGAGCATACTGACTTGTAAACCTAGCATGCAAGGGGACACACGACCTGTAACAGTTTGATTTGATCCTAGTCATAATAGTGGTTTTGGGACCACAAATTCAAGTCAAAAAATTATTTTAATATTATTTTATGTGTGTACTATATGTGATTAAGCATGTGTTAAAATCCCATGAATTAATTTATCTGTTTGTGTGCTTAATTTGATAAAAAGACTTAATTGTGAAAGATGCTAAATTAGCATGCCATAAGTTAAAAGCACTTGTGTGTCTTGTCTTTATAAATGTGGTGGCCTTATGAAGTAATTAAACCATTAATATGGTTAATGGACATTAATGGCCTTGAATTTTATATGTCTTATATGTTTATTAAAGGTTAATATAGTAAATGAATTAATTAAGCTATTATAATTAAAACAAAACATGAAAATGGTCATCAAATTCATCCATGATTGCTGAAATTAAAGAAAGATAAGCTAGGGATCATATGTTTTGATATTCAGCTAACTTCCAAGCTTGATTAAAGGTAAGTTTTTTTTCAGTTTTTTATAATTTCTACGTTTTTGTAATCGGTGCTTCGTGTTCTTTGAAACCCATGCTTTAATTTTTTAAATTGATGATGATTTTGAAATATTCCATTGATGAACACATGAATTTTGTGATGTTTGATGATGAAATATGAAATATATGTGATAGATTAACATAGTTTATCTTTGAGTTTTTGGTGATTTTGAGTAATTTGGACTTAATTGAGAAAATAATATTTTGAGGGGCTAAATTATGAAATAAATGAAATGTATGGATTGATATGATCATAGTGAATATTCGGCTAAGCATAGGTGATATGAAATTATGTGTATTTTGTGATTTTATGAAATAAGGACTAAAATGTTAAAATGTGAAAATGTGAGGGCTAAATTGTAAATTGCCCTAAATGAGTGTTTTAGATTGAATTGAATGATTTGGTGAATAAATGGGTTAAATTTGAATATGTATAGATCAAGAACCGAAGAAAATGGATTTAGATCGGGGAAAGTCGAAAGTAATTGAATAGTCAAATCCGTTCGTTTACTCAAATTCGAGGTAAGTCTATATACAAATAAATGTATTTGCATTGATTTATTTATGTATCTATGAAATTTAAATGAGATTAATGTGTTCGATATGATATACACTTGAATTCTGATAAAGTATCGACAAGATGTCAATATCCAAAAAGTCTCGTGTGAACATAGGAATAGATAGGATTACATATGTCATGACATAGGTGTCCGATATGTGATATCGTGTAAGACAACATCTAGGACATTGGCATCAATTTTAGATTTATGTGTAAGACCATGTCTGGGACATCGGCATCGTATCTAATTTTGTGTAAAACCCTGTCTGGGACAGTGGCATCGATATTTGAGTACCTGTAAGACCACATCTAGGACGTTGGCATTGTATGACTATTCTGAGTATTCTAAGTATCCTATTTGATTCTGAATAGATCAACAAGAAATTTTGTGAAAATGAAAGGCTATATGAAATGCATAAACGAATCAAGTACGTTTGAATCGTACACTAAGTATGTGTATGAAAGGTAAGTATATGTATGAACTTACCATGGTGAAATATGTGTATAGAATTGATGAGGAATATATGATATATGCATGAATGTTCCATGAGCAAAAGTGATACTTGAGTTATGATATGTGGGTGAACAATGGCTAAACAAATGATCCAAAGAAAATGTTATGAAAATGTAATTGAGTTACATTAATAAATTTTGTATTTGATATGATTATGTATGTTATATGTTAAGTTTATTTGTATATGGCTTACTAAGCTTTTGGAAAGCTTCCATTATGTGTGGTTGATTTGTTTTATAGATCGTTAAAGCTACGAAAGGCTCGGGGATCATCGAGGATCATCACCACACTATCAATCTCTACTTTGGTACTTTTGAATTTGTATATAGTTAAATATGGCATGTATAGGATAGTTATTTTGGAATATGTTTGAGATATGTACATAGCCATGTGATATGGCTATATAAATGGTTGTGTTATGAATGAGTAGTTATGTTATATGATGCCTTATTTGGTAAGGTTTGTTGGCTAATGAAATGGTCAAAGAAATGGTAAGGCTATCGATGCAAAGTTGGTCTATTATTGATGAGTAGATGTCATATTGTAGTGGTAAGTTGTGGATGAGTTATGATTAGAAATGCTTATGAATAAGTTGTGCTAAATGGAATATATGTTGGTAGGTTTGAAATGTACTTGAATGGGTTGAAAAGATGATCATTTAGTATGTTTTTGGTTGCCAATTGTGTTTGGAATAATGCTTGTATGTGCTTGTAGGGATGATCCAAAGTGTGGGTGGCAATTTGGCCTTGCAAATGGCCTATACTTTCCCACACGGTTAAGCAAACGGGCATGTGGCTCGACTGTATTCCTCGTGGTTCCATTTCAAAACAAGTTAGACTTGACCACGGGCTGGACACACGGGCGTGTGACTGGCCATGTGGTGCAAGTCAGTAGCGACCACGGGCGAGGCACATGGGCGTGTCACGGCCATGTGGACAAGTCAGAATGTATGCCCTCTTTTGACACGACTTAGACACACGGGCGTGTCTGAGGCCGTGGGAGGCACACGGCCTGCCCATACGGGCATGTGACCTCTGTAACTTTGAAAAAATTTTAAATTTTTGACAATTTTCGTATGTGTTTGGTTTAGTCCCGGCCCTATTCTAAAGCATGTTTAAGGTCTCGTAGACCTATTCCAGGGACACTTGGATTGGATTCTTTGAACTAAATTATGAAATGTCTGTTTAAGGTTCCAATTCTTTCAGTAATGCATTTAACCCTATACCGGTGATGGTTACGAGTTAGGGGTGTTACGCGGTCAATCAACACGCCCATAGGGTTGACCGTGTGTCACACACACCCGTGTGTCTCCCCGTATGGACACTTGAAAGGCTATCTACCAAGCCAAATGCCACCCTACACAGTAACCATACTTATACCAATTCAATCCAGCATATATTATAACCATAAAGCACTTCTAAGGACTCAAAATCAAGACATCCATATAAGCATACACTTAATGAAATTCATCATCATTGAATATATGTAAACTTGTCAAGTATTGGCCCAATTCCAATGACCACTTACAAAATGAATTTGATAATATGAATAGCCAACACTTTGGTTAACAAATATGACATAACAAAATAACCACGCCCTATACATGCCATAGTCAAAATGAATCTAACTTTGCTATACCAAGAGTAGTTGATAGTGTGATTTCCAAACTCTGACGTTCCACGAATTCTTGAGCTAACTTGAAAATACTAGAAGGAAAAGGGAAACGAGAGGGGTAAGCATAAAGCTTAGTAAGTTTGCATAAAATAAATAGCAACATAAAGCTCATAATGTCATCTATACATCGCATTGAATGAAAACACAAGTCTTAAGCTTATTTCCATAACTTACTCATACTTACTCTTACCAATTAAATATCATGCCACATATCGTGAACCATTCTCGTGAATTACTCACATATACCTATATCACTCCATCACTTGGTCTTAGCATTAATCTCATCTTTATCATAAGCTTAACTATTTATTACATTGAATCACTTGGGATATTCAAGAATATACGATCATCCTCATTCACATAATTACGACACCACTACCACATCCTAGATGTGGTCTTACGTGGGGTCACTTCTAGATGCCGATGCCATATCCCGATATGGTCTTATACGGGATCTCATTTCAATTGTCGATTACAAATACTAGATATGGTCTTATACAATTCTTATATTCGATGCAGATGCCATATCCCAGATATGGTCTTATACGGGATTTCAATTTGGTACCGAGGCCATGTCCCGGACATGCTCTTATACGGGATCTTATACATCTCAAGTCTTGATAATATTGTTCTCTCATTTATTAAGTCCAACCGGGACTTCAACATCACAATTCTCATTATTTTCTCATACAACACCATTATTCAAATTCATAGACATATCAAACATCTTCACAAAATCAAACATTTAAAATCATACTAACATGGCATTGAACTTATTACACGCAAACTTACCTCGATTTCAAAATAGGCTAGATTGTCGATCTAGTCCGATACTTTGACCTTTCCTCGGTCGAGGTTAATTCTTTGCTCTTCTTGATCTATGATAAAATTTTAGCTCATTTAATCGCCACATTATTAAGTACATTACAATATTCATAATTTTGGCAAAATTACCATTTGCCCTTAAGCTTTCACAAAATAACCATTTTACCCCTAGGCTTGGAAATTAATTCTAATCAAATTTCTTTCTTTAACAATCCTAGGTGAACATTTATTACTCTTATGGCAGCCCTCAATACTCATTATTTCCCACATTTACCACATATTTTACAACCTTTATAAAAAGGTCCTTTTAGGTGTTTTCATGGTAACACCTTTCACAAAAGTTGTTTATTAAACAACTATGACTCATTTTCTTCCATAAAAATGCAGCAAACAACTTAAAAGCTCACATGGAAAAACTCTAAACTTTCAACCATTTTGCAAGATAGTCCCCTCTTTAGCTAGCTAATGCTTTAGGGGTTCCAAAAGTACAAATATTATCAAGAAATGATCACTAAAACACTTACTTGTAAGGAGAAGAGTTTGGTGAAATTTTTTAGCTTTCAATCCCCTATTTTCTACTAATTTTCAATGGAAGAGAAAAGATGATATCTTTTCTTTCTTTATTTTAATATATCTAGTCAATTAAGTCACCTATTTTCCACCCACCTTGACCAATTTGACATTGTTTGTCTCCTATGGCTAGCCACCTTATCTCTAGGGGTCTAATTTCACTTTGAAGGCCTCCAATTAATATTATATAGCTATTAGACACCTTTAGCTTGTAAAACAGAACTTTCGAGCATTATGCGATTTAGTCTTTTTTCGCAATTAAGCATGAAATTGCTAGAATTAAAGCACCAAAATTTTCATGCACCTATATAATCATGCTCTAACTCATTAAATAACATAAAAATAATTTTCTTCATATTCAGATTAGTGGTTTGAAACCACTATTTTGACTAGCCGCTAAATCGAGCTGTTACAAAGATAGTCTTGAAGTTGTCCCAATTTAGACGATCCGATTGAGGACGCTCCTCAATCGACAACCACCACTGATAAGTTTCGTTACGATGCAAAGAGACTTTACCCTTTAGTTTCTGCTCAAGAATGCAGTCAATGTAATTCGTTATCCTTACGATGGCCTCCAACTAATACTCGGCCACAGTAGGGGCGACTCTAGTGACACCCCTAAACAACTCAGCTCCATTGGACCGGAGTCATTCAGTTACCAACCCACGGCCCCCGGATTTAGAATGGGGTCCAACGGCCCTCTCTAAAACTCTCAACATGGCTTGGGACAGTGCGTCGTCCCTAGACGAACGGCTTTGAGACCCAGTCTCAGTAGTAGGTGAAACCAGTGTCTAACTAGTATCCAATTTTGGCATACTGACAAGAGAGGAAGACTCAGCCTGATCCCTCCTACGGTGCCCTCCACGCCAATGAATACCACGACCGTGAGTTCCACAAGTGTTCATTGTAATTTCAGTTTTATCTGCATTATGAAATTTTATGCATCAGTTCTAGTGTTTATTAGCAGATATTTTATGCTTAAATTATCAGAAGTTCAGAAATATTTTAGAGGTTTTATGTAACAGTCCAATTTATACCCTATTCAGAATAGTGGTTTCAAGACCACAAATCCAAGTCTGAATAATACTTTACTATTATTTTCTGTGTCTCTGATAAGTGATTATACATGTGCTAAAGTTTCTTAAGTTAATTCGTCCGTCTGTGTGCTTAATTTGACAAAAGGACTAAATCGCATAAAGTTTAAAAGTGGCTTTTCCTTTGATTAATGACCAAACTAATGTGGCTTTATGATCATGAAGCCCTTAAAAGGAAAATAGTCCATTTTTACTCATAGTGGACAGTATGAAGTGTAGCTATGCATATATTATATGTTTTTATAAGTTTATATTATATGTTAAATTAGTATTATATTTTTTAAGTTAGTATAATAAAAAGAAAACAACAGTAAGTGGCCTTATTCTTATCATCTTCTTGCCAAAATTCATAAAGGAAAGAAAAGAAAAACACAAGCTAGGTTTCGGCAATTTCAAGCTTAAATTTAGGTATGTTTTGGCTTTAGATTTTTATGACTTTTTATATTTTTGAGATTGTTGCTTAGTCTACTATCAAGCCCATGTTGTAATTTGAAGAATTGATGATGTTTATGAGATGAGCTTTTGATGAACTTATGTGATTTATGATGATTTATGATGTTAAATGAAAGATATGTATTTGATGAACATGTTTTGTTCTTGAATTTTTTATGAATTTAGCTAATTAGGGCTAAATTGAGAAAATAGTAATTTGAGGGACTAAATTACAAATTTGATGGAAATTATGGGCTTGTATGATGTTCATAAGTATTCGGCTGAGCATGAGTATGAAATGAATTTGTGTATTTGATGTTTTGAGAAAAATAGACTAAATTGATAAATTGTTCAAATATGAGGGTTAAGTTGCAAATAACCCTAAATATGTGTGTTTGGATTGAATTAAATGAATTAGTAAATAAAAAGGTTAAATTTTAATATGTCTAGATCAAGAGCTGAAGAAATTAGACTTAGATCGCGGGAAAGCTAAAGTAATTGAGTAGCCTTATCCATTTTCGTTAAATCGATTCCGAGGTAAGTCATTATGGAAATAAATGTATTTGTATTGAATTGTGCATACTCATATGACTATTCATTATAGTGAATGCTTACGAGATGCTATGTATATGAATCCCGAGATAAGATCAACATAGTAGCAATGTCTGAGAAGTCCCGTATGAACCTAGGAATAGATAGGATTAGCTATATCATGACATAGGTATCAGTTCTAAGTTATCATGTAAGACCACGTCTGGCACGTCGGCGTTGATTTGAGATTTTGTGTAAGACCATATCTGGGATGTTGGCATTGATACGAGATTTACGTGTAAGACCATGTCTAGGACATTGGCATCATATTGATTCGTGTAAGACCCTGTCTGGGACAGTGGCATCGATATCTGAGTGCATGTAAGACCTCATCTGGGACGTTGGCATTGTACGACTACTTCGAGCTTTCTGAGTATCCTATTAGGTTCCTAACGGTTCAACGGCCAAGTCTATGATACGAATGGCTATATGAGTTGTAAATCCATTTCAGGTACGTTTATTTATACACTAAATGTGTATACAAGGTAAGTATCTATATGATCTTACTATGATGATTATGTATATTGGAATAATAATATCATATGTGGAAGTATGCATGAGAGAGCTACGTATATATAAGATTTGGAATTGTTGAATGTGGCAAAATATGGCCAAGTACTTGGACCAAAGCATACATGTGATATATTTGCTATGAAAATTAAGTGTGCCAATGTTCATATATGCCTATATGCATTTCATGTTAAGTTTATTTGTATATGACTTACTAAGCTTTTGGAAAGCGTATGCTGTGTGTGTTTTCTCTGTTTTATAGATCGCCAATGCTACTAAAGGCTTGGGGACCGTCGAGTATCGTCATCACACTACTCAACTTGTTTTGGTACATTTTGGAAATGTATATAGCTAGATATTGCATGTATAGGCTAGATATTTGTATATGAATATGATGTTAGCTTAGCCATGTGATTTGGCTAGTTATGTGTTGGCAATATGCATTAATGAATATGATTTGTGATGTACTTTTTGGTAAAGTTTGATAGCATAAGAAATGAGGCTTAAGAGTTTCGGGCTACTAGTGATGATGATGCTGAAAAGGTCGAGTTCTGGCTAGAAAATACTATCTGGGTATTCGATGAAATATCTTTGACTCTAGAAGAATGCATAAAATGTGTCGTATCTTTGCTCCGAGATGCAGCCTATCAATGGTAGAAAACTCTGTTTTCTGTTGTTCCGAAAAAGCGAGTCACTTGGGACTTCTTCCAGATTGAGTTTTGGAAGAAATATATTAGTGATAGATTTATTGATCAAAAATGAAAGGAATTTCTGGAACTAAAACAAGACCGAATGACTGTTACGGAGTATGAACGAGAATTTATAAGATTGAGTCAGTATGCTTGGGAATGTATATCATCTGAAGCAATAATGTGTAAAAGATTTGAAGATGGTCTTAATGAAGATATTCGTTTGCTAGTCGGGACCTTAGAAATAAAAGAGTTCATTGTACTTGTTGATCAAGCATGTAAAGCTGAAGCACTTGGAAAAGATAAAAGAAAAGCTAAGTCTAAAGCTCGTGATATGAGAAAGAGATTTCAGAGTAGATCATTTCAGTCTACTTCGAAGAAATTCAAAGATGATCAAAGTCGTTCAAGAGATAATGTGGGACATTTGAATAGAAAACGAGCTAAAATGCAAATGAGTTCCAAAACTCCAGCAACTTCAGTGGCCAATGTTGGAAACGTTTGGAATGAGAGACCTGAATGTAAACATTGTGGAAAAACGCATTTGGGAAGCTATAGATTAAATGATAGAGCTTGTTTCAGATGTAGATCACTTGATCATTTTATTCGTGATTGCCCTGAGCCTGTCGAGCCAGAGACTGTTCAGAATCTGAGATCTGATAATGCACCTGTGAGAGGTAGACCTTTGAAGAATGTAAGAAATGTCAGTGGTAATCAAAGAACTACAAGAGACACTGTTGCAAGAGCTGAAGCTAGAGCGCCTGCCAGAGCGTATGCTATTCGAGCTCGTGTGGAAGCTTCATCTCTAGATGTTGTAACGGGTACTTTTACTTTTTATCATACTTTTGTGATTGCATTGATAGACCCTGGTTCTACGCATCCGTATATATGCATGAATTTAGTACTTAGTAAGACTTTTCCTATAGAGTCTACTGAGTTTATTATAAAAGTATCGAGCCCCTTAGGTAAAAGTGTCCTGATTGACAAAGTACGCAAGAACTATCCGTTAATGTTTCGAGATATCTATTTCCCTGCTGATCTGATGCTTTTTCCATTTGATGAGTTCGATATCATTCTGGGTATGGACTGCTTGACATTGCATGATGTTGTTGTAAGCTGTAAAAGAAAGACTATTGATTTGAGATGTCCGAATAATGAAATTGTACGGGTTGAGTATAATGATTTAAATGGATTGCCTACCGTGATTTCTGTATTGAAAGCTCATAGATATGTGGAAAAGGGATATGAGGCATATTTTGCTTATGTGATTGATTCGAAAATGCCTGAAAAGAAAGTTGAATCAGTGCCTATTGTCTGTGAGTTTCTAATGTATTCCCTGAAGAATTGTTAGGTTTGCCTCTGATACGTGAAGTTGAATTTGGTATTGATCTATTGCCTGGTACGACACCTATTTCGATAGCTACGTATAGAATGGCACCAACAGAGTTGAAAGAGTTAAAGCCACAGTTGCAAGAATTGACTGATAGAGAGTTTGCTAGACTGAGTTTTTCGCCTTGGGGTGCTCCTATTCTATCTGTGAAAAAGAAAGATGGCACGATGAAAATGTGCATCGATTATCATCAGTTGAATAAGGTGACCATAAAGAATAAACATTCGTTGCCTAGAATTGATGATTTATTTGATCAGTTAAAAAGAGCTACTGTATTTTCTAAGATTGATCTGAGATTAGTATACTATTAGTTGAGACTGAAAGATTCAGATATACCGAAAACTTCTTTCAGAACAAGGTACGGGCATTATGGGTTTTTAGTTATGCCATTTGGACTAACCAATGCTCCTGTTGTTTTTATGGATTTGATAAACACTATTTTCAGACCGTACCACAATTTGTTGTTATGTTTATAGATGACATATTGATTTATTCACGTGATGAAAATGAGCATGCTGAACATCTGAAAATTGTGTTACAAACCTTGAGAGAAAAGCAATTGTAGGTGAAATTCAGCAAATGTGAATTCTGGTTACATGAGGTTAGTTTTCTGGGACATATTGTGTTAGCTTCTGGAATTCGAGTTGATCCGAGCAAGATTTTTACTATTCTATATTGGAAACCTCCAAGAACCCTGTCCAAGTCCTAGCTTTCTGGGTTTAGCTAGTTATTATCGTCGATTTGAAAAAGGATTTTTAGTGTTAGCTACTCCGTTGACTAGACTACTCCAAAAAGATGTTAGATTTGAATGGTCTGATAAATGTCAGAAAAGTTTTGATTAATTGAAAACAGAAGCTCTAGTGTTAGTACAACCAGAAATGGGTATAGAATTTGTTATATACAATGATGCTTTGTTAAATAGTTTGGGATGTGTTTTGATGCAAGAAGGCAAAGTTGTATCTTATACCTCGAGACAATTGAAGCCTCATGAAAAGAACTATCCGACAAATAGCCTTGAGCTAGCTGCAATTGTGTTTGCACTAAAGATCTGGAGCGATTATCTGTACGGTGAAAAATGTCACGTGTTTTCAAATCATAAAAGTTTGAAATATTTGATGACCCAGAAAGATTTGAACCTGCATCAAAGAAGATGGTTAGAGCTGTTAAAGGATTATGAGCTTGTTATAGATTATCATCCGGGTAAAGAAAAGTTGTTGCTGATGCATTGAGTAGAAAATCATTGTTTGCACTACATGCTTTGAATGCTTAGTTAGATTTATCTTATGATAGTTCTGTGATACCTGAATTAAAAGCAAAACCATTGTTTATACAGTAGATATGTGATGCTCAGAAATCTGATAATGAGTTATTAGCGAAACGAGCTCAGTATGATTTGAAATCTGAATCTGAATTTTGATTGGTTGATGGTTGTCCGAAATTTTGAGGTCATATCTGTGTTTTGAGAAATTCGGAGTTGATTCAACTAATTTTGAGTGAAGCACATAACAGTCGTCCATCTGTTCATCTAGAAAGTACAAAGATGTATCATGATCTAAAGCAACATTATTGGTGGTCTAGTATTAAGCTAGATATTTCTGAATTTGTTTCAAATGTTTAATCTGTCAACAAGTTAAAGCTAAACATCAAGTTCCGTCTGGTTTACTACAAACAATTCTGATTCCTGAGTGGAAATAGGATAGAGTAACGATGGATTTTATTTCTGGTTTGCCCCTGACTTCGAGAAAGAAAGATGTGATATGGGTTGTAGTTGATCGATTAACGAAACCTGCCCATTTTATTCCGGTAAGATCTAATTATTCACTTGATAAATTAGCTGAGCTTTATATTTCTGAGATTGTGAGATTGCATGGGGTGCCACTATCCATTGTGTTTGATAGAGATCCGAGGTTGACATCAATATTTTGGAAGAAATTGCAAGAAGCTTTAGGCACAAAATTAGATTTCAGTATAGCTTTTCATCCGCAAACAAATGGTCAATCCGAGCGGATCATTCAGATTCTCGAAGACATGTTAAGATGCTGTATACTTGAGTTTAATGGTTCATGGGAACAGTATTTGCAATTGATTGAATTTGCGTATAATAATAGTTTTCAGTCAAGCATCAAAATGGCACCATATGAAGCTTTGTACGGTCGTAAATGTCATACACCTCTGTATTGGACCAAGCTTAGTGAAAATAAGCTACATAGGGTTGATTTGATAAAAGATTCAAAACAGAAAGTGAAATTGATCCGAGATTGTTTGAAAGCAGCGTCTGATCGTCAGAAGTCTTATGCGACTTGAAACGAAAAGATATAGAATTTGAGATCGGTGACAAAATATTTTTGAAAGTGTCTCCGTGGAAGAAAGTACTTCGTTCCAGACATAAAGGCAAGTTGAGTCTGAGGTTCATCGAGCCGTATGAAATTACTGAAAGTGTTGGGCCTGTTGCATATAGATTAAGGTTACCCCCTGAGCTAGAAAAGATCCATAATGTATTTCATGTCTCAATGCTCCGTAGATATCGATCTAATCCGTCACATGTGATTGCCCCATCTGAAATTGAAACCCGATCCGATATGATATATGAAGAGGAATCGATTCGAATCTTAGCTGGTGAAGTGAAAGAGTTGAGAAACAAGAAAATACCATTAAAGAAAGTATTATGGAATCGACACGGAATTGAAGAGGTAACGTGGGAGCTAGAAGATTCAATCAAACAGCAATATCCGAACCTATTTGACGGTAAGATTTTCGGGGACGAAAATCCCTAAGGGGGGAGAATTCTGACAGTCCAGTGTATATCCTAGTCAAAACAGTGGTTTCGGGACCACAAATTTGAGTCTAAAAAATAATTTAATATTATTTTCTGTGTCTCTGATAAGTGATTATGCATGTGCTAAAGTTTCGTACGTTAATTCGTCCGTTTGTGTGCCTAATTTGACAAAAGGACTAGACCGCATAAAGTTTAAAAGTGGCTTTTCCTTTGATTAATGACCAAACTTATGTGGCTTTATTATCATGAAGCCCTTAAAGGAAAATAGTCCACTTTTACATATAGTGGACGGTATTAAGTGTAGTTATGCATATATTATATGTTTTTATAAGTTTATATTATATGTTAAATTAGTGTTATAATTAAAATAAAACAACAGTAAGTGGCCTTATTCTTATCATCTTCTTGTCGAAATTCATAAAATAAAGAAAAGAAAAGCACAAGCTAGGTTTCGGCCATTTCAAGCTTAAATTTAGGTATGTTTTGTCTTTAGATTTTGATGATTTTTATGTTTTTGAGATTGTTGCTTAGTCTACTATCAAGCCCATGTTGTAATTTGAAGAATTGATGATGTTTATGAGATGAGATTTTGATGAACTCGTGTGATTTATGATGATTTATGATGTTAAATGAAAGATATGTATTTGATGAACATGTTTTGCTCTTAAATTTTTTATGAATTTAGCTAATTAAGGCTAAATTGAGAAAATAACAATTTGAGGGACTAAATTGCAAATTTGATGGAAATTATGGGCTTGTATGATGTTCATAAGTATTCGACTAAGCATGAGTTCAAATGAATTTTTGTATTTGATGTTTTGAGAAAAATGGACTAAATTGATAAATTGTGCAATTGTCAGGGTTAAGTTGTAAATAACCCTAAATATGTGTGTTTGGATTGAATTGAATGAATTAGTGAATAAAAGGGTTAAATTTTAATATGTATAGAGCAAGAGCCAAAGAAATTGGACTTAGATCGCGGGAAAGCTAGAGTAATTGAGTAGCCGTATCCATTTCCGTTAAATCGATTTCGAGGTAAGTCATTATGCAAATAAATGTATTTGTATTGAATTGTGCATGCTCATATGACTATTGATAATAGTGAATGCTTACGAGATGCTATGTATATGAATTCTGAGATAAGATCAACATAGTAGCAATGTCTGATAAGTCCCGTATGAACCTAGGAATAGATGACATAGGTATCAGTTCTGAGATATCATGAAAGACCACGTCTGGGACGTCGGCGTTGATTTGAGATTTTGTGTAAGACCATGTCCGGGACATTGGCATCGATACGAGATTTACGTGTAAGACCATTTCTGTGACATTGGCATCATATTGATTCGTGTAAGACCCTTTCTGGGACGGTGGCATCGATATCTGAGTGCATGTAAGACCTCATCTGGGACGTTGGCATCGTATGACTTCTCCAAGCTTTCTGAGTATCCTATTAGGTTCCTAATGGTTCAACAGGCAAGTCTATGATATGAATGGCTATATGAGTTGTAAATCCATTTCAGATACATTGATTTATACACTAAGTGTGTATACAAGGTAAATATCTATATGATCTTACTATGATAATTATGTATATTTCAATAATAATATGATATGTGGAAGTATGCATGAGAAAGCTACATATATATAAGATTTTGAATTGTTGAATGTGGAAAAATATGGCCAAGTACTTTGACCAAAGCATACATGTGATATATTTGCTATGAAAATTAAGTGTGCCAATGTTCCTATATGCCTATATGCCTTTCATGTTATGTTTATTTGTATATGACTTACTAAGCTTTTGGAAAGCTTACTCTGTGTGTGTTTTCTCTGTTTTACAGATCGCCAAAGCTACTGAAGGCTCGGAGACTATCGAGGATCGTCACTACACTACTCAACTTGTTTTGGTACGTTTTGGAAATGTAGACGGCCTTGGCACACGGACGTGCCTAGTAGCCGTGTGGTTTTAGCAGGATCGACCATAGCCAAAGTACAAGGGCGTGCTTGGTGGCCATGGAGCCAAGTCAGAATTGACCATGGCCAAGGTGCACGGGCGTGCTTGGTGGTCATGGAGTAAAGTCAGGTTCGACCATGGGGAAGACACATGAGGGTGTCTATCAGCCGTGGGAGGCACACGGCCTGGCCACATGAGCGTGTAACCCCTGATACTTAGAAAAGTTTTAAATTTTGAGAATTTCTGTATGTGTTTCGGTTTAGTCCCTACCCTGTTTTTAAGTATGTTTTATGTCTCGATGGCCTACAGAGGGGACACTATGGTTGTAATTGATGATTTACTTTATGAATTGTCTGATAAAATTTCTGATCTGTCAGGTAACGCCCTTAACCCTAATCCAGCGACGGACACTGGATAGGGGTGTTACATTTTTGTCTCTAACTAACTCAGTACAGCTTCAAAAAGTACTAACTACAGTGTTTCCAAAAATTCTAAGTTCGAAAATACTTACAGGATCGGTGTCGGAGACTCGATGTACCACATACTTACTTAAAATGATCCAAAATATTTGAAAACCAGTCCTTTTTCAAAACAAAATTTTGGAACCCAAAATTCACAACCCGAGTTTTGCAACCTGGCTTTCATACCACTAAATGAAACATCCCAAACCCGGCCTAGAAGTTATGGCCGAATTTGGGAGTGTTACAAAGAAGGATTTTGAAACCAACGATACTCCGATAAAACCATGTTTAGTTATTCAATAAGGTGTCCAAGTTTTATAAAACATATTCATTTATAAAAATAATACTAAAATCGTTACATGTTGTTCTTTAAGCTAACCATTGCTTTCGCAACAGAAGTTTGAAAATCATTTAAAACAAAACCATGCCCGTGTTTTCAAAAATAACATTTGTTTGTGCAAAATCGATATTTTTTTCGAATCATCACAGTTTAGAAATCAGAATGCAATCAAACTTAAAAATTCAAACCAAACAGTCCAAAAAGTCCGGAGAGTCCAAAAATTATAAAATTTCCACAAAAACTAGAAATTTCAGTAAAACTGTAAAACAATAGTAACAATGAAAACATTTTCTGTCAAGTGGTCACCGCTGAGCCTCCATTACACCGAGCCACCTATATCTATGGATTACTTGAACAGAAAAGACAAACAGATGTGATTTTTCGTAAACTCAGTGTGTAACCCAATAGAAATAGTCCATAACAGTAACAGATATTAGAATTAGATAACAGATCAGACATACAGAACCCTACCCCCATCCTCTACACACCATCTCCGTCCATCCCATCACACCATGTGGAGTTAAAAACACCCACCCATCCTACACACCATGTAGTGTCGATGTGACACATAACAAATAATATGTAGTTAAGCTGCCAGAATATAGGTGAAAGGTCATCGTACAGATCACTTCCTCCACATATACAAATCCCACCCCAAACAAAGATGTAGAATACAGATGGAAAAATAACAGAATATACATGCTTAACATGTTGTATATAGATAAATACATACTTAACAGTACAGTCAGGCATACATATCAGTTTCCTACTCAAATCAGACTATCAGAGTATTATATCACATGAAATAGGGCTTGGTTAGCCCTTACCGACCATACGATAGGTCCACAGTTGATCGAAATGACCTGTTCAACCTTAGGGAAAATTTCAAAATTCTGGGCCCATGTGCCCGTGTGGCCAACATGCCTAGAATAGCCTTGTCCGTGTGGCCTAGCATGTAACACCCCTTATCCATGTCCAACGCCGGGATAGGGTACTAGGCATTATCAAACTTAACTTGCTTTAACATACATTATCAGGCTATAAAATTTCTTTTCAAGCTTAAAACTTTTCATTCATATTCATAACATCCTTATTACAGGCCTACAAGGCTGTAACATCCTAGAATTTGAAGTTTATGTGTTGCATTATTTTCGTGCTAAGCTAGTTAAATCATTAATTGTGTATGTTTAGGAAGTCCTGAAAAGGCTCAGGATTTATTTGCACCTAGTAAAAACTATTGGCATTTAGCACTTTAAGGAGATGGAGTAAGTGACCTTAAAGCATATGGAAATAAATGAGTAAATAGCTAGCATAAATGAGCTATTAGTAAAGGGGTTATTGGACCACATGTATTACCTTGAAGGAAGAAGTTCGAATCCCTTTGTGTGCATTTTTGGCTTTTATTTTTGCATTCCTTCCTTAAAGTTTCGGCCAAGGAGTATTTATTGTAAAGTGGACTTCTTTATTTTTGGTAAGGTGGCTAAAGGAAATAAGGCAAGGTTGAGGTTGGGGAAAGGAATCAAAAGAAATAGGTAAGTAAGGGGGACAAGAGGCTTATTTCGTGGATAGTGTTTTGAAAAGTTTGGGTGGCCAAACTTTTATCCTAGGAGGGATGAATGTGGACGGTTTGGGGCTAGGGTGACAGTCGAAATTGTGCTTGATGTTTTGGTGAGACTAAAGTGTTAGCTTTGGTCAAAATACCAACATCATCAATTGTGTTTTTCCTCTCAAAACTCCTATTCTCCTAGCCGAATTTGGTCATTGGCAATTGGTAAAATTTTGGTTGTTTTGGCCAATTCCCTATTGGCAACTTTGGTATCATTTCTCTTTTCTCTAAACTCCTTTTCACCTCCTTGCCGAATCTACATAACCTTGAGGAGGCATATTCCATTTCTTCTTTCTTCTTGTCGATTGTATACAAACTTTGAGACCATTTCTTTGTTCACTCATCATTATTGAAAATCAAAACTAATCCATCAATCCTCTTCTTCTTTTCTTTTCGCAAAATACTTCAAGCATCACTTCCACTCTAATATTATTCACCATAGCCGAATATTGAGTCCACTATTTCTCCATAGCTGAACCTTCCATCCTTTCATTGATCTTTCTTTTTCATTCGAGTTGTTACCCACCTCTAGAACGACCGGTAAGTTTTCTTTTCAATTCTTTTTACTTTCTTCCTTCTATTGTTGAAACTATATGTTGGCTTGGGAAGGTCTTTTGACCTAAATCATCACTTATTTTCTCTCTTAAACAAGATCCCTTTCTTCTTCGTAGAGATATAGTGGAAGGCTAAACCTTCATTCTTCCGAAGTCATCGCATTATCGTTAGGATTCGGTTCTAAAATCTTTAAGGTAAGAGTTCTTCATGGATTTTATAATCATTCTTTATTCATTAAGATGATTATTAGTATGGAAAGGATTAACTGATTATATTATAGGGATTTATTCGTTGATCACTCAAAATTTCATGGTAAGTGATTTTTACCATTTCGATAAGTCCATATTTTATCATAATATCTATCTACATAAGATCTAACGAATGGAGGCTTATAGTAATGATTCGAAAGGAAAGCCGAGTGGAGATCTCAAAAGGAGTGGGTTAACGATCCCTACTCCTAAATTCAAGCGAAGGGTTGTATCGGTGATTTGAGACTTTCCTCCGGATTATGGACCCTTATCCGATGAGAATCAACTATTCAAAGTCGTTTGCTATTCTAAGGCATCAGCAATTCGGGATTTTCTACCAGGTTGTGAACCGTTAACCGAGGAAAACTAACAAATCATAGTTGTTCGCGATCTCGAGGGTAAAATCTTAGATTGTTTGTTTTAAAGTAGATTTATTAAATCGCGTGCATTGACTAATCGAGCATGATAAAATTTTAGGTGTCGACGATCGAGAAAGCGTAGTGCTTACCGTAATCAGGTGTGTAATCTCATGCCATATTCAGTGGGTTAGAGATTAATGTCATATTGATAGTAAACCATTCGATTAAAATCGTATTAAGGTGAAACAGAGAAAAATGGTTTAGACCTCATTATTTGATAAAATAGATATATTTTGCTATGTGGGTCAAAATGATATATTTGGCTATGTGGGCCAAATCGATATATTTGCTAAATGGGTCGATCTGAAAATATGCGAAATGGACCAAGATAATATTCTGCTTAATGGGCCAAGTTAATAAATTGTTATAATGGGCCATAAAATTTGTAAGAAATATCTTAATACATTGTTGTGAATTGTTATGCATTATATACATGATTTGCATGGGATGGGATAATGATCAAGAGAAGTTCTGGTAGCTCTGCTACATAAATCTTGTGGCTTTGCCACAAATCTGAAAAATGGCAATGCCATGTAAATTCTGTTAATCTGGTGGCTAGTCCACAAATTTGATATAAATGGCTTAATGCCTACGCTTGGTGTGTTACGGGTGGGTTGACTAAAGATCACCCACAGTGTGTTGGTTGGTACGGTGGTGTGTAGCGGATGGAAACTAGGTTTTGTTTGGGAATTGCATATCATATGCATATTATATATATGATACATTTATATTATTGTAAATGGGCTATGGCCCAAATAATTGCTTAATGGGATTTGGCCCAGTGGACAACGGTAAGTGGGTTACACATTGAGTTCTAGTAACTCACCCCATTTTACTTACCCCTTTCAGGTAATGATCAATAATGGAGACTTGGGCCATGGATATCTTGGTGGAGGCCATACTTCAAAACAGTTAAATTTGGAATTTTGGATTTCTTTTAATACTTTTAATTATTTGGCTATTTGAATTAAGGTTGTAATAAGGCCTCTGGATTAATTTTTGTTTTGTTTATTGTTTGATGAATTTATAAATTGCTTAAAGTATTTTAATTGAGATTTTAATTTCTAAAACTTAAATAATCATTTTATTCAAAATGAATATACAAAAGGATTTCATAAAATTTTTCATATTTTTAACTCGGAAGATTACTCTTAAGATTTTCATCAATTCTTTGAAAAATATCTTTAAATTCTTTTAAAATTCTCTCGAATCGATAACGATATTTTCAAATTTTTATTTATAAGATTTTGCATCTCAAATTGTCGATTTATCAATCAAATCAAATTTTAATACTTCGTCTAAATTTTGTAATCTGTTTTACTATATTTTTGAAAGACTTAAGGTTTTTTCACATGTGACATGTCATATCTAGCCTTAACGCATAGGCCGGGTTTGGAGTGTTACATTTTATAGTATCAGAGCCCAGTTTCAAAACTCGACTGTGGTTTGGGTTCAAAAAAATATTTTTAAAAGCTGCTTTAAATTTTTGGCATACGTTTTAAAGGAAGTATGGCACCACAGGTATCTAGCACCAAGTCAAGTAAGTACATGTTATTAATGAATGATTATGATTATTGTGATATAACCATAGGAACACTCTAGAACTTTTAGTTTTAGATGTTGAAACTATAGAGATTGAGACTATATGATGCGTTTACGAAAACGACTTTACTTCTTATACCATATAAAATATTTTTTAATAAATATCGAAATAGTATACTGATTCATAAGACTTTTAATCAGATTAAATCAAATTTCCAAATATGAGCACTAGAGGATGTGGATGCGGTAGACGAGGTCGTGGTAGAGGCCGAGGTGCTAGGGTTGCGTTTGAAGCATCGAGACACATGCTGGAAATGGATGCACCTGCGTCACTCGAGAACTGAAACTAGACCACATGACCGTATGAGGGAGGAAATTGCCTTGTCCCAAGTAATGTTGCGAGTCTTAGAAAGGGTTGCTGGGGCTAGAACTGGGCCAGCAGCTCATGGATCAATTTCGGAAAGACTTTGATCAAGTGGTGCCGAGATTTTTAGGGCGTCTCGAGTGTAGCCCCAAATGTAGTGGAGTATTGGCTCGAGGCAGTGGAACGAATCATGGATGATTTGGAGTGCACCACCGAGCAAAAATTAAGAGGAGTTGTGTCCTTGTTGAGATACGAGGAGTATCAATGGTGGCTTACTGTTCGGGAGGGCACTCAGGCCGATCGTGTTACTTGGAGTTTCTTCAAAACTTCATTTCAAGGAAAGTATGTTGGGGCTAGCTATGTGGATGCCCGAAGGAAGGAATTCTTTAATCTGGTTCAAGGGAGTAAGACCGTGGCAGCTTATGAAGCGAAATTTCTGCGTCTTAGTCGTTATGCCCGAGTTATTGTGCCAACTAACTATGAACGTTGCATGCGTTTCGAGGATGGGTTGAGTGATGAATTACGGGTACTGATAGCCCCACAACAAGAAAGAAATTTTGCCACACAGGTGGAGAAAGCGAAGATAGCCGAAGAGGATAAGCACTCAGAGCGGCGAAATCGAGAAAAAGATAGAGGCAAGAGCAAGAGGGACCTTAAGTATTCGGGTCCTGCTAGAAGGTTTCAGAAGAGGCCTAGGAATGATGAGCCAGCTCAAACTAGAGCACCTGCTACTACCAATTAGATACAATCATGTGCTGATTATGGAAGACGACACCGGGTGAATGCTGGAGAGAACCGGTGGTTGTTTCAAATGTGGTTCTAAGGACCATCAGCTTAAAGATTGTCCTCGACGGGCCGCTCCGAATTAGGAAGCTTGTAACTATGATTCATAGCCAGCTAGAGGCACTCAACAGCCACCAAAAAGCCATGGGCCAAGTCGAGGTGGTAATGGCAGAGGACAAAGTCAGGGTGCATCGGGTAGAGGAAATGGCTTCAGGGGTAACGCGGAGGCGAGGCAGCCAGGGTTGGTTTTATGGTCAGACGCCGAGAGGATGGCGATGCACCTGATGTGATAACCGGTACGTTCTTCGTCTCTGATGTACCTATTACTACTTTGATAGATATTAGATCTACCCATTCGTATGTTGTTAGTGTTATATCTGGAAATCTAAACATTAGATTTTAGATTTCTGCTAGAGAGATGATGGTAATTAGTCCTTTGAGACAATTTGTGATAATAAATAAATTATTTAGAGATGTACCCTTAGAAGTTCAAAGAGAAACATTTTTGGCGGATTTGATGGAACTGCCTTTCAACGAGTTTGACCTTATGTTGGGCATGGACTGGTTGGTGAAACACCGTGCGAACTTGGATTATGCTGCAAAGCGAATGACGATAAGAACTTCAGAGGATAAAGAAGTGGTGATGATAGGTGAAGGGAGAAATTATCTATCGAATGTGGTATCTGCTTTAAAGGCAGAAAAGTTGGTGTAAAAAGGGTGTGGAGCATTCCTAGCCTTCATCAGTGCGTTGGATTCCAAGGAATTGTCAATGGAAGGCGTTAGAACGGTAAAAGAGTTTTCAGACGTCTTTCCTGAAGAACTTCCTGGATTGCCTCCGGACCGGGAGGTAGAGTTTGGCATTGAACTATTGCCAGGAACGGCTCCGGTGTCCATTGCTCCTTATAGAATGAGCCTAAGGAGTTAGTGGAGCTTAAAGCTTAAATTCAAGAGTTGTTGGATCGGGGATTCATTCGATCGAGTGTGTCACCGTGGGGAGCACCGGTCTTGTTTATCAAGAAGAAGGATGGTTCGATGCGTTTGTGCATCGATTATAGGCATTGAATAAGTTGACGATCAAGAATAGGTATTCGTTGCCGAGAATCGATGACATGTTCGACCAACTGCGAGGAGCTTCAGTTTTCTCGAAGATAGATTTGAGATCGGGTTATCACCAGCTTAAGGTCAAGGAGGTGGATATTCATAAGACGGCATTTTGAACTCTTTATGGACACTATGAGTTCTTGGTAATGCTGTTTGGGTTGACCAATGCACCGGCTGCATTTATGGACATGATGAAACGGGTCTTCCAACCCTATTTGGACCGGTTTGTGGTGGTGTTCATAGATGACATCTTGGTATACTCGAAGAATGAAGAAGATCATGATTCACATCTGTGAATAGTATTGCAAATATTGTAGGAAAAGTAACTTTATGCCAAACTCAGTAAGTGTGAATTTTAGCTGAAGGAAGTGACCTTCTTGGGACATGTTGTGTCGGCCAAAAGAATTAGAGTTGATCCCCAAAAGTAGAGGCTGTGTTGGATTGGAAACCACTAAAGTCAGTGTCTAAAATTTAGAGTTTCTTAGGGTTGGCTGGTTATTATCGGCATTTCATTGAGGGGTTTTCGTTGATTGCTGCACCCCTAACTAAACTATTACGTAAGGGAGTACCATTTGTGTGGTCAGATCAGCAGCAAGAGAGCTTTTAGAAATTGAAAAAGATTCTGATGGAAGCACCAGTATTGATTCAACCTGAGGCTGGAAAAGAGTTTATTGTTTACTGTGATGCGTCACACACGGGCTTAGGATGACTGTTGATGCAAGATGGGAAGTGGTGGCTTATGCATCTCGTCAGTTAAGGCCGCATGAAGTGAATTATCCTACTCACGATTTGGAGTTGGCTGCAGTGGTGTTTGCTTTGAAGATTTGGAGGCACTACCTGTACGGTGAGAAGTCAATCATTTATACGGATCATAAGAGTCTAAAGTACCTCCTTACCCAAAAGGAGTTGAACTTAAGACAGCGGAGATGGATAGAGTTGTTGAAGGATTATGACTTCTCAATCGAGTATCATCCCGGAAAGGCTAACGTGGTGGCAGACGCATTGAGTCGTAAGGTGATATCGAATTTGAGAGTGATGTTCGCTCATCTCAGTCTATATGAAAATGGTAGTCTTCTAGCTGAACTTCAGGTGAAGCTTGTGTGGTTAGGTCAGATTAAGGAAAAGCAATTATCTGATGAAAAGTTGGGTTCCTTACTTCAGCAAGTGGAAAGTGGTGTGAAAGGGGATTTTGGAATGAATAATGATGGAGTATTGTGTTTCCGGGAAGAATTTGTATGCCCAAAGATTCAGAATTGAGGCAAATGATTTTGTGAGAGGCGCATAGTAGCCCATATGCTATGCACCTGGGGAAATAAAATGTATCGAGACCTCCGTGAGCAGTATTGGTGGCCAGGGTTGAAGCGGGAGGTTATTGAATTTGTGAGTAGGTGCTTAACATGTCAGCAAGTGAAGGCGAAACATCAATTGCCGTCGAGATTGCTACAACCAGTGAAGATTCCATTATGGAAATGGGAACGGATAACGATGGACTTTGTTAGTAGGTTACCCTTATCGCCTACTAAGAAAGATTTCGTTTGGGTAATAGCGGATCGGTTGACGAAGACTGCCCATTTTCTACCTGTTCTAAGGATTACTCATTGCAGAAGTTGGCCAAGTTGTACGTAGCAGAGATTGTGAGGTTACATGGGGTACTAGTGTCTATTATTTCGGATAGGGACCCTAGGTTTACATCACGATTTTGGAAATCTTTACATGAAGCTTTGGGAACCAAGTTGAATTTCAGTATGGCATTTCATCCCTATATAGATGGTTAGTCGGAGAGAGTAATCCAGACTCTGGATGACATGTTAAGGGGTTGCGTGATTGACTTCATGGGTAGCTGGGAAGATTTCCTACCGTTGGCAGAGTTTGTTTGTAATAATAGCTATCAATCCAGCATCTAGGTGGCACCCTACGAGGCATTGTATGGTCGTAGGTGTCATACTCCTACTTGTTGGACTGAATTAAGGGAGCGATAGTTATTGGGTCCTGAGCTGATATCAGAGATAGAAGAAAAAGTAAAGGTAATTCGGGCACGGTTAAAGGAAGCTTTGGATAGACAAAAATCTTATTCGGATCTGAGGCATAATGATATTGAATTTACGGTGGAGGATCAAGTCTTTCTAAAGGTCTCACCTTGGAAGAAGATCTTCAGATTTGGAAGGAATTGCAAGTTGAGCCCTAGGTTTATCGGACCGTACTGTGTGTTGAAACGTGTTCGGCCTGTAGCTTATCAGCTTGAGTTACCTCCAGAGTTGAGTCAGATACATAGTGTATTTCATGTTTCAATGTTAAGGCGTTACTGATTGGATCCATCTCATATAATACTGGAAGAGGAAATTGAGATAAGACCTGATTTGTCGTTCGAGGAGGAACCAGTGCAAATTCTAGATCGGGACGTTAAGGTACTAAGAAGGAAGACTGTGCCGTTAGTCAAGGTTCTATGGCGTAATCACAGAGTGGAGGAAGCTACGTGGGAGCTTGAGGACATGATTTGACAACAATATCCTCACCTCTTTTAATTAGATAAATTTCGAGGACGAAATTTTCTTTAAGGGGGGTAGAATTGTAACATCCTAGAATTTGAATTTTATGTGTTGCATTATTTTGGTGCTAAGCTAGTTAGATTATTAATTGTGTATGTTTAGGAAGTCCTGAGAAAGCTCTGGATTTATTTGGACCTAGTAAAAACTTTTGGCATTTAGCACTTTAAGGAGATGGAGTAAGTGACCTTAAAGCATATGGAAATAAATGAGTAAATAGCTAGCATAAATGAGCAATCAGTAAAGGGGTTATGGCGCCGCATGTATTACCTTGAGGGAAGAAGTTCTAATCCCTTTGTGTGCATTTTTTACTTTTATTTTTGCATTCCTTTCGTAAAGTGTCGGCCAAAGAGTATTTATGGTAAGGTGGACTTCTTTATTTTTGGAAAGGTGGCTAAAGGAAATAAGGCAAGGTTGAGGTTGGGGAAAGGAATCAAAAGAAATAGGTAAGTAAGGGGGACAAGAGGCTTATTTCATGGATAGTGTTTTGGAAAGTTTGGATGGCCAAACTTTTATCCTAGGGGGGATGAATGTAGACGGTTTGGGGCTAGGGTGATAGCCGAAATTGTGCTTGATGTTTTGGTGAGACTAAAGTGTTAATTTTGGTCAAAATACCAATATCATCAATTGTGTTTTTCCTCTCAAAACTCCTATTCTCCTAGCCGAATTTGGTCATTGGCAATTGTTAAAATTTTGGTTGTTTTGGCCAATTCCCTATTGGCAACTTTGGTATCATTTCTCTTTTCTCTCCAAACTCCTTTTCTCCTCCTTGCCGAATCTACACAACCTTAAGGAGGCATATTCCATTTCTTCTTTCTTCTTGCCGATTGTATACAAACTTTGAGACCATTTCTTTGTTCACTCATCATTATTGAAAACCGAAACTAATCCATCATTCCTCTTCTTCTTTTCTTTTCACAAAATCCTTCAAGCTTCACTTCCACTCTAATATTATTCACCATAGCCGAATATTGAGTCCACTATTTCTCTATAGTCGAACCTTCCATCCTTTCATTGATCTTTCTTTTTCATTCGAGTTGTTTCCCACCTCTTGAACAATCGGTAAGTTTTCTATTCAATTCTTTTTACTTTCTTCCTTCTATTGTTGAATCTATATGTTGGCTTGGGAAGGTCTTTTGACCGAAATCATCACTTATTTTCTCTCTTAAACAAGATCCCTTTCTTCTTCGTAGAGATATAGTGGAAGGCCGAACCTTCATTCTTCCGAATTCATCGCATTATCGCTAGGATTCGGTTCTAAAATCTTTAAGGTAAGAGTTCTTCATGGATTTTATAATTATTCTTTATTCATTAAGATGATTATTAGTATGGAAAGGATTAACCGATTATATTATAGGGATTTATTCGTTGATCACTCAGAATTTTGTGGTAAGCTGATTTTTACCATTTCGATAAGTCCATATTTTATCATAATATCTATCTACGTAAGATCTAATGAATGGAGGCTTGTAGTAACGATTCGAAAGGAAAGCCGAGTGGAGATCTCAAAAGGAGCGGGTTAACGATCCCTACTCCTAAATTCAAGCGAAGGGTTGTATCGACGATTCGAGACTTTCTTCCGGGTTGTGGACCCTTATCCGATGAGAATCAATTATTCGAGGTCGTTCGCTATTCTGAGGCATCAGCGATTCAGGATTTTCCACCAGGTTGTGAACCGTTAACCGGGGAAAGCCGACAAATCGTAGTTGTTCGCGATCCCGAGGGTAAAATCTTAGATCGTTTGTTTTAAAGTAGATTTATTAAGTCGCGTGCGTTGAGTAATCGAGCGTGATAAAATTTTAGGTGTCGATGATCGAGAGAGCGTAGTGCTTACCGCAATCAGGTGTGTAATCTTACGCCGTATTCCGTGGGTTAGAGATTAATGTCATATTGATAGTAAATCGTTTGATTAAAATCGTATTAAGGTGAAATCAAGAAAAATGGTTTAGATCTCATTATTTGATAAAATTGATAAAATTGATATATTTTGCTATGTGGGCCAAAATGATATATTTTGCTATGTGGGCCAAATCGATATATTTGCTAAATGGGCCGATCTGAAAATATGCGAAATGGACCAAGATAATATTCTGCTTAATAGGCCAAGTTAATAAATTGTTATAATGGGCCATAAAATTTGTAAGAAATATCTTAATACATTGTTGTGAATTGTTATGCATTATATACATGATCTGCATGGGATGGGATAATGATGAAGAGATGTTCTGGTAGCTTTGCTACATAAATCTGGTGGCTCTGGCACAATTCTGAAAAATGGCAATGCCATGTAAATTCTGTTAACTGGTGGCTAGTCCACAAATTTGATATAAATGGCTTAATGCCTACGTTTGGTGTGTTGGCGGGGTGGGTTGACTAAAGATCACCCACAGGTGTGTTGGTTGGTACGGGTGGTGTGTAGCGGATGGAAACTAGGTTTCGTTTGGGAATTGCATCTGCATATGCATATTATGTATATGATACATTTATATTATTGTAAACGGACTATGGCCCAAATAATTTCTTAATGGGATTTGGCCCAGTGGACAACGGTAAGTGGCTTACACATTGAGTTCTAGTAACTCACCCCATTTTACTTACCCCTTTCAGGTAATGATCAATGATGGAGACTTGGGCCGTGGATATCTTTGTGGAGGCCATACTTCAAAATGGTTAAATTTGGAATTTTTGATTTCTTTTAATACTTTTAATTATTTGGCTATTTGAATTAAGGTTGTAATAAGGCCTCTGGATTAATTTTTGGTTTTTTTTTGTTTGATGAATTTATATCCGCTTAAAGTATTTTAATTGAGATTTTAATTTCTAAAATGTAAATAATCATTTTATTCAAAATTGAATATACAAAAGGATTTCATAAAATTTTTCATATTTTTAACTCAAAAATTACTCTTAAGATTTTCATCAATTCTTTGCAAAAAATATCTTTAATTTCTTTTAAAATTTTCTCGAACTGTTAACGATATTTTTAAATTTTTTATTTATAAGATTTTTCATCTCAAATTGTCGATTTATCAATCAAATCAAATTTTAATACTTCGTCTAAATTTTGTAATCTGTTTTACTTGATTTTTGAAAGACTTAATGGTTTTTCACATGTGACATGTTAGATCTGGCCTTAACGCATTGGCTGGGTTTGGGGTGTTACAGAGGCCCTAAACATACATACGAAAGAGTTCAAGAATACATCGAAAACTTTTATGTACTTAGAAAATTTTTACCTAAACAGGGACCACAGCCCGTGTGAAGTGGAACACGCCCGTGTGGGTAGGCCGTGTGGTCACACACGCCTATGTTCATAGCCCTTGTGGAATTTATTTATCATTTTGAACCTACAGGGTGTAACACCCCAAACCCGGTCCAAACGCTACGACTGAATCTGGCATGTCACAGGGAAGAAAATTTTTTGGAAACCAGTTTGTCGTATTGAGTTGGGAAGTAAACTTTTGTATATTTATAAAAGAATCGAGATTTGATTGTTAAAACATTTTGGAACTGAGTTGAGCAAAATAGAGTTGCCTTGTTGTTAATTACCCGATGTAAAACTTCAGAAAATCCCAAAAGTTTATTCAAGTTTGGAAAAACCCCGTTCATTTCGTAGTTTACTAGGCATGCCCTTAACGTTAGCAAAATTTTAAAGGAATTTAAAACGAATAAATAATCCCAAAGTAAAATCTGAGTGGCCTTATTACAAAGCTGAAATCCAAACTTACAGTAGAAACAAAATAAATCCGAAATAAACATCAAAATATAAAAAAAACAAAGTATTGAGCATGGCCACCTCGAGTCCACCCCAGCTCCATATCCGAGATCTAGGAATCATCTGCAAATAGTAACGGAAGGGGTGAGTCATCGAGACTCAGTGTGTAAATCCCCATCCCAAAAGACGTTAAGCTCTTACACAGATTCATATGTAAATATGCATGTCATTCAACCCACCCAACCTAGGCATCCATCCGAGTCTCCCATGCCCACCCCTTGTGGCACCTAGCCCCTGGTGGTACCTAACCACTGGTGACTGAAGTCACAAATATTCATATGTGGGGCCAACCCACTTGTGGTACCTAACCACTGGTGAGGATCCCTTATATCATTATGTGGGGGCAACCCACAGTGGTACCAAACCACTGGGACGAGTCACAAATAATACACATGTGTGGTACCTAACCACTAGTGGTTTCAAACCACTGAGACTTAGTCACAGATTGATGCTATGTGGGGCCAACCCACGTGTGGTACCTAACCACTAGTGATAATCTGGTAAATCTTACCTTCCCCCTCCTCTCATCATACCCATTTTCATGTATATGCTTTTCAATACCAAATGATCATGCTTAACACTTTAAGAAAATATAACATGGCACATGCAGGTTTAATATAGATAAATCACGTTAGCCACCAAAATGGACTTACCCGGAGTCCTTGCTTTTACCCACAAGGGTAACATAGTGATTCCCATCACATTTCTTGACTTTTGACAAATCACAGAAATAACATATTAAACATATGAAGTGTGTAAAAGTTACACACCTGATTACTCGTAACACGATACTCTCTACGTCGACACTCTCGTTGATAGGCACTACCGCTATCTGCCTACTATTCTGCTCAGATGCTGGCCCACACCTAGGTGGCCAATCACGAATAGCAGACATAGCCCTCTTCTTGAACTTAGGGATCAAACCCGAAGGTTGATTTCCCTCTCCTTCTAGTATATTTCTTACATCCATTAAAAGCTTCGTCAAAACCCACTACGAGAGATGTGATTTTGAGATCTCCACCTCACTAGGATAGAACAATAGATAATCAATAGATTAATTAATAAAACCACTAAGAAGGGAGTTCCTACCTACCGATTAGATCCCGAAGTTAGCAGGCTTAGACCACCCAATAATCGCACCTACACAAGTACCTAGTGAGATTCGGCAAAAGAGAATAGGGTAAGGGAGCTGCCATTCGATCGAACATATCATCAACATCCACATACCTTTGGCTTTCCTCAGGATTCGGTACAAGTAATTACAGCGAGAAAGATTCAGCTTCCAAAAGAAAGTGTGGTCTTCGGCTTTTAGTAAATGAAAGAAGAGTAAATCAGGGTAATGAGAATCAATGGGTTTCGGCTAGCAAGGTGTTTTGAAGTGAATAGACAAGATGGAAGAGAGGGAGAAGTAGTGATTCAGCTTTAGGACAAAGATGGAGAAAAGAGTAGTAGGGTTTCGGTTATCACAAAAAGAAGAAGAAGAGAAGAGCCTCGAGAGGTTTCACTATGGTCAAAAGGAGAGAAAAGATGAGAAGAGCTTAAGTGTTTTTTGGCAAAAGAGAAATTGAGAGGAAAAAGCTAGGCTGAAAAGTGAAAACTCACCTAAATGCCGAAAATACTACTCTTTAGCAACTAAATTTCGGCACCCTCACCAAGAGACAAAACCGAGAGTCCCCTTCCCCCCAAACTCTCCAAAAGAATTCGGCTAACACCCCCTTGTGTCGTCCCCTCTATCCTCCTATTATCATACCAATTTGAATTCACCACACTCCTAAAATTTTTCTCTTCCCCTTATCCCAATCTGTTGACCCCTTCAATGCTTATCCACCAGAGTCCAAACCGAATGCAACACCTCCTAGCCTTGGTGTAAAAAAACAACTTAAAGGGGGATTCCCGCAGCTCAAACCAAGTCCCTATCAGCTCCCCCTGAGGCATCACTTTCTTATGCTTTAAGTGGCGCCTCCTTGCCACTTTACCAAGGCACTTCTTGTGTCAAAACCTACCACCAACCACCCTTAACTCCTATCCCATTCAGCTTCCCCCTCCTAAAAGCTCAAAAAGAAAATTTTTGGTAAGGCCCTATCCTACCCCTAGCTCATGCCCGGACCCTTAAATCACCCCAAACTAGCATGACGACCATACTATCTACATGCAATCACACAAAATGCAAAGGCCCTGTTTAAGGATGTTACATTCTACCCCCTTAAAAAATAATTTCGGCCTCGAAATTACCTGATCAAAAGAGTTGAGGGTATTGCTATCGCATAACATCCTCTGGCTCCTATGTGGCTTCTTTTGATCCATGGTTCCACCACAATACCTTCACCAAAGGGACTGATTTCCTACGCAATACGTTGACATCCCGATCCAGGATCTACACTGGTTCCTTCTCAAAAGATAAGTCTGGGCTTACTTCAATTTCTTCTACCGGCACAACATGAGACGGATCATAACGATAGCGTCTAAGCATGGAAACATGAAACACATTATGGATCTAACTCAATTCTAATGGCAACTCGAGCTGATAAGCTACCGGTCCCACATGCTTCAACACTCGATAAGGCCCGATAAACCTAGGGCTCAGCTTGCCTTTCTGACCAAATCTCAGTACTTTCTTCCACGGTGACACCTTTAAGAAAACCCTGTCACCCTCTACAAATTCTATATCCTTCCGCTCAAGATCGGCATAGGACTTTTGCCTATCCGAAGCTTCCTTCAGACGAGTTCGAATCAGTCTAACCTTATCTTCTGTTTTAGCACCCAACTCTGGACCCAACAACTGCCGCTCCCCCAACTCTGTCCAACATGTAAGGGTACGACACTTTCGTCCATATAACGCTTCATATGGTGCCATCTGAATACTTGTATGGTAACTATTGTTATACGCGAACTCCGCCAACGGTAGAAATTCTTCCCAACTACTTCTGAAATCCAAGACATAACCCCTCAACATATCTTCCAAAATTTGAATTACCTTCTCCGACTGCCCATCTGACTGGGGATGAAATGTCGTACTAAAATCCAACCTTGTACCCAATACCTGATGCAATGTCTTCTAGAATCTTGACATAAATCTAAGGTCTTTGTCTAACATAATTGACACTGGCACCCCATGCAACCTCACAATCTTTGCTATATATAATCTAGCTAACTTCTGAAGAGAGTAATCCACATGTAATGGTATGAAATGAGCAGACTTTGTCAGACGGTCAATGATTACCCAGACCGAATCCTTCTTAGTAGGCGTGAGGGGTAGCCCACTAACAAAATCCATCGTGATCCTTTCCCATTTCCACTGCGGAATCTTTACCGGTTTCAACAATCTCGAAGGTAACTGATGTTCGACTTTGACCTTCTGACACGTCAAACACTTACTCACAAATTCAGTTACCTCTCACTTTAGGCCCAGCCACCAAAACTGCTCCTCGCAAATCCCGGTACATCTTACTACCTCTAGGATGCATAGCATATGGACTGCTATGTGCCTCCTGAAGAATCTTCTGCCTTAACTCCATATCTTTAGGCACGCAAACTTTCCCCTGAAAACATAGCACTTCCACGCTGCTCAAGCTATACCCCTCCAATCCACCATTCTGCACTTGCAAACATCGAGCGCTTAAGACTTCATCTACCAATTGTTTTTCCTTAACCTAGTTTACCCATATCGGCTTCACTTGCAGTTCTGATAACAGACTTCCGTCCTCATACAAACTAAGGTGGGCAAACAGGCTCTTAAATCTGCTACCACTTTGTGACTCAAGGCGTCAGCTACCACGTTAGCCTTACCCAGGTGGTATTTCAACAACTCGATCCACCTCTACTACCTTCAATTCAAATCCTTCTGAGTAAGGAGGTATTTCAAACTCTTATGATCTATGTACACAATAGACTTTTCTCCATACAGGTAATGTCTCCAAATTTTGAGGGCAAAAACCACTGCAGCCAACTCCAAATCATGCATCGGGTAATTCATTTCGTGAGGTCTCAATTGTCGAGAAGCATGCGCCACTACTTTCCCCTCTTGCATCAGCACACATCCTAACCCTGTATGCGATGCATCACAATAAATCGTAAACTTTTTCCCTGCTTCAGGCTGAATCAACACCGGAGCTTCCGTCAAAATCATCTTTAACTTCTCGAAACTTATTTGTTGCTTGTCTGACCACACAAATGGAACCCCTTTCCTTAGCAATTTGGTTAACGGTGCTGCAATCACAGAAAACCCTTCCACGAACCTTCAATAATATCCTGCTAAACCCAAAAACTCTGAATCTCTGTCACAGTCTTCGGTGGTTTCCAATCTACTACAGCTTCAATCTTCCGAGGGTCCACTCTAATCCCCTCAGCTGACACTACATGACCCAAAAAGGTAACTTCCTTCAACCAGAACTCGCACTTACTAAACTTTGCATATAACTGCTTTTCTCTTAGAATCTGCAAAACCACCCGCAGATGTGCATCATGCTCCTCCTCCGATTTCGAGTACACCAGAATATCATCTATAAATACTACGACGAACCGATCCAAATATGGCTGAAACACCCGATTCATCATATCCACAAATGCTACTGGTGCGTTGGTCAACCCAAACGGCATTACCAAAAATTCATAGTCACCGTAACGAGTACGAAATGTTGTCTTATAGACATCTACCTCGTTGACTTTAAGCTGGTGATACCCCAACCTCAAATCTATCTTGAAAAAGACTGATGCTCCCCTAAGCTGGTCTAATAGGTCGTCTATCCTCGGCAACGGATATTTGTTCTTAATCGTCAACTTATTCAGCTAATGGTAGTCTAGGCACATTCGCATTGACCCATCCTTCTTCTTGGGAAAAAGCACAAGCGCTCCCCAAGGTGATACACTCGGCCGGATAAAACCCCGATCCAACAATTCCTGAATCTACGCTTTCAGCTCCACTAACTCCTTCGACGGCATTCTGTATGGGGCAATAGACACAGGCGCTATTCCTGGTAAAAGGTCTATACGAAACTCCAATTCGCGATCTGGAGGCAAACCTGAAATCTCTTCTAGAAACACATCGGTAAATTCTTTCACCGTTCGAACATTCCCCACAGTTGATTCCTTAATCTCCAAGGTACAAACATAAGCCACAAACGCCTTACATCCTTTCCTCACCATTTTCTCAGCCTTCAAAGTAGATACCATACAAGATAGGTAGTTTCTTCTCTCACCTATCATTACCACCTCTTCACCCTCGACAGTTCTCAGCACCATGCGTTTTGCTGCACAGTCCAGACCCACTTGATACTTTACTAACCAATCCATCCCTAAGATCAAATCGAACTCCCCGAATGGCAGTTCCATCAAATCAACCTGAAACACTACCCCTTGAAGTTCTAGGGGTACATCCCTATATAGTTTATTTACTACCACAGAATATCCCAAAGGGCTAATTACCGTCATCTCCCTAGCAGAAGTCTCATAGGCTAAGTTCAAAGTTCCCACTATACTACTAGCAATTTAAGAGTGCGTCGAACCAACATCAATCAAAGCAGTATAAGGCAACCCAAAAATTAAAAACATACCGATTATGACGTTCAATGCGTCGCCCTCCTCTCGACGCCTCGCTGCATAGACTAACCTAAGCTGTCTTGCATCAGTATTTTTAGCACCCCTACTCAGTGCTCCACGGACTCGTCCGTTACCATTTCCACCCCTAGCTGAACCTTGACCCCTCTGCGATTGCTAACCATCTCTCCTGAATTGTGTACGTCCTTGACCCTCAGCCTGTGTCCTAGCTGGCATCCGCAGACAATCCCTTATCCGGTGATCCATCGACCCACATTCGAAGCACCCTCTATTACCTGTCCAACAATCCCCCGAATGAGACTTCCCATATCGAGCACAACGTGGTGGCCACTGAGTAGCAGTAGCAGGCCTTGCAGCTTGATTCGGTCCACCAAATCTAGCCCTTTTCTGAGAACTTCTAGCAGACCCTGGTGGCCCAAAACTCCTTTTATCCCTCTTCCTGTTCTGATTCTGTTTCTCCATTTGCTTCACCTCCTTAGCAATCTTGGCTTTCTCTACAAGGACGGTAAATTCCCTCTCTCGCTGTGGAGCAATCAACACCCGTAGCTTATCCCTTAGCCCGTCCTCAAACCTAACACAGCGCTTATGCTCCGTAGCCACGATACCCCGAGCATACCTACTTAACCGCAAGTATTCTGCCTCGTATTCAAATACTGACTTATTCCCCTGAACCAAATTCTAAAATGCCTTACATTACGCATCTATATAACTAGACCCAATGTACTTCCTTTTCGTAAGCTGCCTAAAAGAAATCCTAAGTGATATCATCGACCGTCGCACCTTCCCTAACCATGAGCCACCACTGATAAGACTCATCTCAAAGAAGAGACACTATCCCTTTCAACTTCTCCTCAGTCGTGAATTCTAGGTCATCCATTATGCGCTCTATCGCCTCTAACCAGTACTTAGCTGTGTTGGGAGCTACACCCAAAACTCCCCTAAATACCTCTGCTCCATTAGCTCAGAGTAGTTCAGACACGGATTTTTGAGCCCCCATACCTACACCTATTCCAGCAACTCTCTCCAAGACCCGTAGCATTGCCTGCGACATCGCGTCATCACCACCCCTACTACGACCACGCACATTACGCCCACGTCCTCAAGTGCTCATGACTAGCATTCATGATTTATCTGATTAGCAATTTTTATGGATTAATAATTCTTTCTTCCACTAATTAATAACGAACAGTCTTATTGAAAGGAGTTTTAACAGTGGTTCTCTCGAACTCGATCTATATCTACATAGTTCAGTTCTCAGGTCCGTATTTCCTAACTCCAGAATTCACATTCAATCAACATCTTGTAGAGCACCACATCCATGCATCAAACACACAAGTATATCCATTATCCCACATTCATCACCTAGGGGTATTTTCGTCATTTCACTACCTAGGTGTATTTTCGTAAATTTTTTCAAAATAAGGTTTCTTGGTGTTTTTTTCAAAATAGGGGTATTTCAGTAATTTCTCAAACAAGGGTACTTTGGTAATTTTCCAAACAAAGGTATTTTGGTCATTTTACAAAATTAAGGGTATTTTGGTCATTTTACCAAAATCAAAGGTATTTTGGTCATTTACAAAATCAAGGGTATAGCGGTGAATTACCTCAACCTAGGGTATTGTGGATAATTTTACAAAATTAGGGACATATAAGTAATTTTACAAAAATAGGGTACTGGTCCCTTTTCGGTTTTAATTATAAATTTTGGCCCGTCAACAAGTCCTCGTGCCTAAGGTGAACAGTCACTACACACTAGGTAGAATTCCAGAAAGGAGGAGGTGAGTCACTAGGACCGCTTAAATACCAAGCTCTTCCTGGATCCAATCCTAGACATGCGTATGCCTGTTACCACACCCTAACCCTTATGACTTGTTCACAGACATGTTTAATTAGGGAAATTAAGTTTTATTGAATTTAAGAGTTTGTGTAACTAAGCCTAAGGTCCATAAGCCCTACCATACCTGTCTATGTCCCTATAAAGCCCATCATATATATATCACATCAAAGGTTAGGATATTTACCTAGGTCGATTGGTGCTGTGGACTCAGGTGCCATGCTTTCCGAAATATGCATCTCCATAAAAATCATGTTACAGACACTTTATTGAAAACATTTTGGGCCTTATACCCACAATCGAGCTTTTGAACTGGGCTCTGATACTAAAAATGTAACACCCCAAATCCAGTCCAAATGCTACGACCGAATCTGGCATGTCACAGGGAAGAAAATGTTTTGGAAACCAGTTCGTCGTATTGAGTTGGGAAGTAAACTTTTGTATATTTATAAAAGAATCGAGATTGGATTGTTAAAACATTTTGGAAACTGAGTTGAGCAAAATAGAGTTGCCTTGTTGTTAATTACCCGATGTAAAACTTTAGAAAATCCCAAAAGTTTATTCAAGTTTGGAAAAACCCCGTTCATTTCATAGTTTACTAGGCATGCCCTTAACATTAGCAAAATTTTAAAGGAATTTAAAATGAATAAATAATCCCAAAGTAAAATCTAAGTGGCCTACTTACAAAGCTAAAATCCAAACTTACAATAGAAACAAAATAAATTCAAAATAAACATCAAAATATAAAAAAAACAAAGTATTGAGCATGGCCACCTCGAGTCCACCCCGGCTCCATATCCGAGATCTAGGAATTATCTGCAAACAGTAACGGAAGGTGTGAGTCATCGAGACTCAGTGTGTAGATCCTCATCCCAAAAGATGTTAAGCTCTTACACAGATTCATATGTAAATATGCATGTCATGCAACCCACCCAACCTAGGCATCCATCCAAGTCTCCCAAGTCTACCCCTTGTGGCACCTAGCCACTGGTGGTACCTAACCACTGGTGACCGAAGTCACAAACATTCATATGTGGGGCCAACCCACTTGTGGTACCTAACCACTGGTGATGATCCCTTATATCATTATGTGGGGCCAACCCACTGTGGTACCAAACCACTGGGACGAGTCACAAATAATACACATATGTGGTACCTAACCACTAGTGGTTCCAAACCACTAAGACTTAGTCACAGATTGATGCTATGTGGGGCCAACCCATGTGTGGTACCTAACCATTGGTGACAGTCTGATAAATCTTACCTTCCCCCTCTTCTCATCATACCCATTTTCATGTATATGCTTTTCAATACCAAATGATCATGCTTAACACTTTAAGAAAATATAACATGGCACATGCAAGTTTAATATAGATAAATCACGTTAGCCACCAAAATGGACTTACCCGGAGTCCTTGCTTTTACCCACAAGGGTAACATAGTGGTTCCCACTGTTACTTCGGCTTTTGACAAATCACAAAAATAACATATTAAACATATGAGGTGTGTAAAAGTTACACACCTGATTACTATTAACACGATACTCTCTACGTCGACACTCTCGTTGATAGGCACTACCGCTATCTGCCTACTATTCTCCTCAGATGCTGGCCCACACCTAGGTGGCCAATCACGAACAGCAAACACAGCCCTCTTCTTGAACTTAGGGATCGAACCCGAAGGTTGATTTCCCTCTCCTTCTGGTATATTTCTTGCATCCATTAAAAGCTTCATCAAAACCCACTACGAGAGATGTGATTTTGAGATCTCCACCCCACTAGCTTAGAACAATAGATAATCAATAGATCAATTAATAAAACCACTAAGAAGGGAGTTCCCAACTACCGATTAGATCCCGAAGTTAGTAGGCTTAGACCACCCGATAATCACACCTACACAAGTACCTGGTGACATTCGACAAAAGAGAATGGGGTAAGGGAGTGGCCATTCAGCCGAACATATCATCAACATCTACATACCTTCAGCTTTCCTCAAGATTCAGTACAAGTAATTACAGCGAGAAAGATTCAGCTTCCAAAAGAAAGTGTAATCTTCGGCTTTTAGTAAATGAAAGAAGAGTAAAGCAGGGTAATGAGAATCAAGGGGTTTCGGCTAGCAAGGTGTTTTGAAGTGAATAGACAAGATGGAAGAGAGGGAGAAGTAGTGATTCAGCTTTGGGACAAAGATGGAGAAAAGAGTAGTAGGGATTCGGTTATCACAAAAAGAAGAAGAAGAGAAGAGCCTCGAGAGGTTTCGGCTATGGTCAAAAGGAGAGAAAAGAGGAGAAGAGCTTAGGTGTTTTTCGGTAAAAGAGAAATTAAGAGGAAAAAGCTAGGCTGAAAAGTGAAAACTCACCTAAATACTGAAAATACTACTCTTTAGCAACTAAATTTTGGCACCCTCACCAAGAGCCAAAACCGAGAGTCCCTTCCCCCAAACTCTTCAAAAGAATTCGGCTAACACCCCCTTGTGCCGTCCCTTCTATCCTCCTATGATCATACCAATTTGAATTCACCACACTCCTAAAATTTCTCTCTTCCCCTTATCCCAATCTATTGACCCCTTCAATGCTCATCCACCAGAGTCCAAACCGAATGCAACATCTCCTGGCCTTGGCGTCATAAAAACAACTTAAAGGGGGATTCCCTGTAGCTCGAACCAAGTCCCTATCAACTCCCCCTAAGGCGTCACTTCCTTGTGCTTTAAGTGGCACCTCCTTGCCACTTTACCAAGGCACTTCTTGTGTCAAGACCTACCACCAAGCACCCTTAACTCCTATCCCATTCAGCTCCCCCCTCTTAAGAGCTCAAAAAGAAAATTTTTGCAAGGCCCTAGCCTACCCCTAGCTCATGCCTAGACCCTTAAATCACCCCTAAACTAGCATGACGACCATACTATCTACATGCAATCACACAAAATATAAAGGCCCCATTTAAGGATGTTAGACATGGGTTTTCACACGACCAGACACACGCCTGTCTTTAGCCCATGTCCATCACACGGCCTAGACACGTTCGTGTCCTCACCTGTGTGTGAAAACCTTAGCATTCTGTTTCTGACATTAGCAAAATCTTAAGGTCACATGGACTAGGCACACGCCCGTGTGCTGGCCCGTGTGACGAATCGAATTCTCGTAAATTTGATGTAGGGGACACACGGCCTATCAACACACCTATGGGGGTTGATCGTGTGTTACACATGGCTTAGACACACTCCCATGTGTCTACCCGTGTGGACAATTAGAAGGCTATTTACCAAGCCAATTGCCACCCTGAAACATAAACACACATATACCAACACAAACAATACATGATAAGACAATAACACCCTATAAAGGACTACTAATCATCATTGAAACACTTCACATTTTACCTCATCATTTGCATAAGTTTTCCCTTCATAAAACTTATCATCATTAAAATGTGAAACTTGACAAATATTGGCCAATTCCCTATGACCATATACAAAATGAGTGTATAACATTAGTAACCAACACTTTGGCTCTCAAATATGACATAGTACAAAATGACCAAGTTCCTATACATGCCATACCCAAAATAAATCAACTTTACTATACCAAAAGAATGATTGATAGTATGATTCGAGCTCCGACGTCCTACGATCCCCAAGCTAGCTTGGAGATGCTACAAGGAAAAAGGGAAAAGAGAGGGGTAAGCATATAGCTTAGTAAGTTTGCATGAATTAATATAGCAACATAAATACTCATAGTAAAATCCATTCATCATGGAACATTAGCAACACAAGTTCTCAAGTACTTTAACATACTTACTCATACTTATTCTTACCCATCATATATCACATTAAGAATTTCATAACTCGTATTTTATTCATGGTACCTGTATCACTTTAGCACATAATTTAGCACTTATGCTACCTTGATCATATAAATAAATCATTAACATCCTTAACTTAAATGGAACTCTTTGTCATCCTTATATAGTATTTAGCTTATTGTCATATTTACATACTTAGCTCTTTTGCTCGTTGAACTACTCAGAATATTGGAGGATACTCAATTTCACCATACATGTATCACGATGCCAATGCCATATCCCAGATATGGTCTTACATGGGATCATCTCTTGCTACCGATGTCATATCCTAGATATGGTCTCACACGAGATGTCGATTCCATGTCCCAGACATAGCCTTATATGAGATCGTACATAGATGTCGATGCCATGTCCCAAACATAGTCTTACACGAGATCTTCCTTTGGTGCCGAAGCCATGTCCCAAACATGGTCTTACACGGGACTGCCCTTATTCGATACAAATGCCATGTCCTAGACATGGTCTTATACGGGATCTACATTCGGAGCCGATGCCAAGTCCCAGACATGGTCTTATACGGGACCTACATTCCGTGCCAATGCCATGTCCCATACATGGTCTTATACGGGACCTACATTTGGTGCCGATTCCATGTCCCAGACATGGTCTTATATGGGACCTTTCTTATCTCATGTTGTGACATAGGTATCCTCGTTATTCCGAAATCTCAACCGGGACTTCACTTAGCATATTTTCATCATTTTCTCATCAAGACATCATTAATCAATTTCATAGAAATGATATGCATACCTCAAAATAAAAATAATTTAAACATAATAACAAATGTAACCTAAGTTTCATACAAACTTACCTAGGTACTCAAAATGCGTGTAGATGTTTGATTTAGTCCAATAATTTGTTCTTGCCTCGATTTCAGTTTGGGCTTCATGTTTCTTGATCTATAATAACAATTTCACTTATTTAATGCTCACATTGACTAAATTGACTCATGAATCACACTTTGGAAAAATTACAATTTTACCCCTAAACTTTTACATAATTATACTTTTGCCCTAGACTCGTGAAATGATTTTCATTCAACTTTATTTATTTTAAGCCTAGCTGAATCATTCTCTTAACTATATTAGCCTTCAATTTCCACTATTTCACTCATGTATGACCATTTTTAAAACTTTTACAATTTGGTCATTTTATACATTTTTCATGAAAATCACTTAGAAAAAGATGTTTATTCTACATCAAACTTTCATATTCTTCCATAAAACATCAAAATACATGCATGTCATACATGGATAAATTTTTTAATATGAACCCTAGCTCAAAATATAGCTAGAAATAGCTAAATCGAGCTACGAGGATCTCAAAAATACGAAGAACATTAAAAATAGGGCTAGGATACACTTACTATCAAGGTTGGAAGTTGAAGAAACCCTAGCTATGGCTCTTTAGTGATATTCAACCATGGGAGAAGAAGATGAACAAAATTTTGACTTCTTTTTCCCTTTTTAATTCATTAATTAACCAAATGACAAAAATGCCCTTAAGGTCCTTCCTTGAGATTTTTCTTTCCCATGTACATTTTTGTCCATCTTGACATTTAATGGTATAATTGCCAAATAAGGACCTCTAGTAATTTTTATAATTCTATGCCATACTTAAATCTTCTAGAATCTTATATTTTCAAATCTTTGCAATTTAGTCCTAATGGACAAACTGATCACTTTTAATAAAATTTCCTAATGAAATTTTCACACAATCATGCAATCACATCATAGGTCTCGTAAAAATCATAAAACATATATTTCTACTTCAGATTTGTGGTCTCACAATGTAACAGTCTGATTTTGACTTAGTCAAAATAGTGGTTTCGAGACCACAAATCTGAGTCCAAAAATATTCTAAAATTTATTTTCTGTATTTATTATGTGTGAATTTTCTTATGTGAAATTTTCATGCTTTAATTTCATCGTTTGAGTGTCCGATTAAATAAAAGGGCTTTATCATGTAAAATGAAAATTTGATGGTTAAATACGAAAGTGCTTAATTATTGTTGTCTTTATAATTTGCAGGTTTTATGATGCAATTATCCCACTATATAAGTTAGTGGTTGGTAAAGGACTAGTATAACCTTAATAAGTATGTTATATATATATAAGTAAAGGTTAATTAAGTAAAATAATAATAAGTTAATTTATAACATAAAATATAATTAAAACATAATGCTATGTTCAACTTTCTTGGAAACGAAACAAAAAGAAATAAGCAAGCTTGAGTTTGGCTTTTTCAAGCAAATTGAGGTATGTTTCGGTTTCAATTTTTGATAATTTCTACGTTTTTGAAATCGTTGCTTCAATACTACAAGACCCATGCTTGAATTTTTGAAATTGATGATGATTTTGTGTTATGCCATTGATGAACTCATGTGATTTTTCTTGTTAGATGAAGATTATGGAAGATATGTTTTGAATTAACATGTTTTGTATTGGAATTTTTGGTAAATTTGAGTAATTAGGGATAAATTGTGAAAATAATATTTTAAGGGACTAAAATGTAAAATAAATGAAATGTGTGGGCTTAGATGGACTATAGAAATATTTGGCCAAGCTATGGTATAAGCAAATTTTGTGTATTTTGTGTTTTATGTAATAGGGATTAAATTGTAAAAAGTGTAAAATGTCAAGGTAAAAATGGTAATTGGCCCATTTAAGTGTTTTTGGATCAAATTGAATGAATTTTTGATTAAATGAGTTAAATTTGAATTTATTTAGATCAAGAACGAAAGAAAATGGAATTAGATCGGGGGAAATCGAAAGTAGACGAATAGTCGATTAAACCGTCCGACAATATCCGAGGTAAGTCTATAAGCATTTTAATGTTGTTAAATTCACGAATATATAAATGTTATGTGATAAATTGAATTGTTTGAATATATATTAAGCCTTGGCCGAATGTGATTATGAGATAAGGAACTATGTTTCAAGTTCTATTCGATCGAGATTCAACGTCCAAAAGTCCTGTACGAACCTTAGGAATAGATAGGATACATATATCATGACATAGGATTTCCGATATGTGTTATCATGTAAGACCACGTCTGGGACGTTGGCATCGACTTGTGTTTACGTGTAGGACCATGTCTGGGACATTGGCATCGTATTTGATTTGTGTAAGACCCTTCTTTGAAAGAGGCATCGATATGTGATTACATGTAAGACCACGTCTAGGACGTTGGCATTGTACGAGCTTTCAACTATCCGCGTATCCTTTTAATTTTGAACGATTCAATGGGAAATATGAAGTAAATACCAAATATGAAATCAAATTACAGGTTCAGGTATGTGCTAGTTAAATGTTATAACGAAACAAGGTATGTTGATTACTTGAATTACTATAAAGTTATATGAATATGGATTTTGTGTTAGCATATTTGAAAATATAAGTGAACTGGCCTATTGATGTAGTTATGATATTAGAAGTGAAAATACATGCGTATATGATTGTTTATATTCGGCTATTGATATGTATGTGTGATTAAAGTATGATCTTTGTAGTAAATGATATCTTTGTATTGGAAATTATGTGTATTCAACCTTAGTAGTAAAATGGTTAATATGCCTATGTTAATAAATATGTTTTTGTATAAATAGCTTACTGTGTGTGTGTTTTTGTTTACCTCTGTTTTATAGATTTTCGAGTCACGTTAAGAGCTCGGGGATCGCCATCAAAGCCTATCACACTATCGACTGTTTCTTTTAGTATTTTACTAAGTTGATTTTGGGCATATGAAATGTATAGCATAGATGAAATGTTTGATTTTGGAACATATATATATAGCCATGCGAAAATGTCTTGATCACTACATTTAAGTTTGGTTTTATGTGTAATTGGTTAAGTACTTGATATGTTTGGTTTTAGCAATTTGGCATTGGCTTATCATATGCAAAACATGGTTTTTATGTTTATGCTTGTGTGTGTGATCTCAGATAAGGTGAGTTTATGTGTAACTTGTTTAAAATGCTTTGCTAATGATAGATGAATTTAGTCATGTGAATTGGTATTTAGGTACATAAGGATTGCTTGATGAATTAGAATAAGTGTCTTATAATTGGTATGTTTGTGATAAATTATAATTGGAAATGATTGTGAATAGATTGAGCTAATTGTGTATAAAATGGTGTGCTTGATATACTTTTGAATGCTTGAATAAGTTGGTCATTTGGTATGAATTATGCTTGGAATGATGCTTGTGGGTGCTTGTATGAATCACCCATATTGTGGGTGGCATTTTGGCCATGCAAATGGCCTATATTTTCCCACACGGTTGAGCACACGGGCGTGTGGCTTGACCGTGTCTCTTGTGGTTAAATTTCAAAACAAGTTAGACTCGACCATGGGCTGGACACACGGGCATGTAACTGGCCATGTGGTGCAAGTCAGTGTCAACCACGGCTGAGGCACACGGGCGTGTCTCAGGCCGTGTGGACAAGTCAGTATGTATGCCCTGTTTTGACATGGCTTAGACACACGGGCGTGTCTAAGGCTATGGGAGACACACGGCTTGCCCACACGGGTGTGTGACCTCTGTAACTTTGAAAATTTTTAAATTTCTAAAAAAATTTTGTATGTGTTCAGTTTAGTCCCGGCCCCTTTCTTAAGCATGTTTAAGGTCTCGTAGACCTATTTAAGGGACACTTTGATGTGATTTCTCAAATTATGTTATGAATTAGTTGTAAAAGTTTCTGATTGTTTGGCAATGCCTTTAACCCTAAATCGGCAATGATAACGGGTTAGGGGTGTTACAGTTGATTGGTGTCAGGGCTACGGTTTAGTCAATTCTAGGACTAACGTAGCGTGTGTGAGTTTAGTTATACATGCCAATATTTTATACTACGATAGTGTGATGACTTCTGGCATCTAAAAATGTGTTTTCGTATAGTAACGGATCCCGATAGAGTAGTAGCTGATGATGTTAAGAGTATAGTGCCTGCTCCCGCGCAAAGGACAGCACCAGTTGATTCTCGACCAACTTCGAGTAACTAGGAGGGAGAGGCTGGACAAGCCTTTTACCAAATGATGAACGACTGGTTTACTCAATATATTTGGACTAATCTGGCTGCACATCGACCTCCACCCCCAATTAATCCATCTTCGATACCTGTTATGCCTCAAGTGAGTGATCCGTTGAGATTACCTAAGCCTTCTATTGATAAAATCAGAAAACACGGAGCTGAAGAATTTAGAGCTACTAATGATGATGATGTTGAGCGAGCTAAATTCTGGCTCGATAATACTATTCAAGTGTTTGATGAGTTATCTTGCACCCCTGATGAGTGCTTAAAATGTGTCATATCTTTGCTATGAGACATTGCATATCACTGGTCGAATACACTAGTATTGATGGTTCTGAAAGAGCGAGTGACCTAGGAATTCTTCCAGATTGAGTTCCATAAGAAATACATCAACCAGAGATTTATCGACCAGAAATGCAAAGAATTTCTTGAATTCAAATAGGGTCGAATGATAGTGACAAAGTATGAGCGAAAATTTGTGAGACTCAGTCGGTATGCCCGAGAGTGTGTTTCGACCGAAGCTATAATGTGTAAAAGAATTGAAGATGGGTTGAACGAAGACATTAAATTGTTAGTTGGCTTACTTGAGATAAAAGAGTTCGTGGTACTTGTTGAGCGAGCTTCCAAAGCCGAAGAGCTCGAGAAGGAGAAAAGAAAAGCTGACTCTAAAACTAGAGATTAACGTAAGAGACCATTTAATAAGTCATTCCATTGGCATCGAAGAAGTTTCGAGATGATGCTAGCCATCAAAGACTATTGCGGGTTATCCTAGACGAGATTGGGATAGACCACTTGTGAGTTCGAGAGCTACTTCAGTAGCTAGTGTGGGTAATGTTAGATTAAATCAACCCGAGTGTAAACATTGTGGTAAACAACATCTCGACAGTTGCAGATTGCATGATCGGGCTTGTTTTAAATGTGGATCGATGGATCATTTCATTCTTGAGTGCCCAGAGTTAACTAAAGAAAGTTCAGTACAGAATATGAGATCGGGTAACACTGTAGCTCGGGGTAGACTACCCAGAAATATGGGTAATGTGAGTAGCAATTAGAGAGGGACCAAAGATACAACTATTAGATCTGAGGCTCATACACCTGCCAGAGCCTATTCTATTTGCGCACGCGAGGAGGCCTCATCCCTGGATGTTATTACTGGTATTTTCACTCTTCATGATACTAGTCTTGTTGCATTGATTTATCCTGGTTCAACTCATTCTTATATGTGTGAGACTTTAGTATCCAGTAAGACTTTGCCTGTAGAGCCTACTGAGTTTGTGATTAAAGTATTGAACCCCTTAGGCCAGTGTGTTTTGGTTGATAAAGTGTGCAAGAATTGTCCGTTGATGATTCAAGATTCATGTTTTTCGACTGATTCGATGTTGTTGCCATTCGACGAGTTTGATATTATTCTGGGTATGTATTGGTTAACTCTGCATGATGCTATTGTGAACTACAAATGGAAGACTATTAATTTACGGCGTCAGAATGATGAATTTATTCGAATTGAATCTAATGATCAGAATGGTTTACCAGCAGTGATATCTTCTATGTTATCTCAGAAATACGTAAGAAAAGGTTGCGACACTTACTTTGCATATGTACTTGATAGTAAAGTAACTGAAAGAAAGATTGAATCAGTATCTGTTGTGTGCGAGTATCCGGATGTGTTTCCTGAAGAATTACGGGTTTGCCACCTATTCGAGAAGTTGAATTTGGTATTGAATTAGTGCCGGGGAAGACTCTGATATCGATAACTCAGTATAGAATGGCACCTATGGAATTAAAAGAATTGAAAGCTCAATTGCAAGAATTGACAGATAGAGGTTTTGCGCGACCGAGTTTTTCTCCCTGGGGCGCACCAGTTTTATTTGTGAAAAAGAAAAATAGAACTATGAGAATCTGTATCGATTACAGACAGCTTAATAAAGTGAGACAGAACTATGAGAATGTGTATCGATTACAGATAGCTTAATAAAGTGACTATAAAGAATAAGTATCTATTACCATGGATTGACGATCTATTCGATCAGTTGAAAGGGGCTATGGTGTTTTTAAAAATAGATTTGAGATTAGGCTACTATCAGTTACGAGTTAAAGACTCTAATGGGCCAAAGACTTTTTTCGAACGAGGTACAGACACTATGAGTTTCTGGTTATGCCTTTCAGACTTACTAATGCACCTGCTATTTTCATGGGTTTAATGAATCAGATCTTCAAATAGTATCTTGATCAGTTTGTGGTAGTATTCATAGATGACATTTTGATCTATTCCTGTAATGAAACTGAGCATGCCGAACATCTGAGACTTGTGTTACAGACTTCGCGAGATAAACAGTTGTATGCAAATTTTAGTATATGTGAGTTCTGGTTATGCGAAGTCAGTTTTCTGGGCCATGTTGTATCAGCATCGGGTATTCGGGTTGATCCAAGAAAAATTTCAGCTATACTTGATTGGAAACCTTCGAAAAATATATTTGAGGTTCGAAGCTTTCTGGGACTAGCTCGTTACTATAGATGATTTGTAAAAAGTTTTTCAATGATTGCAACTCCGATGACGCGACAACTTCAGAAAGATTTTAAGTTCGAGTGGTCAGAAAAGTGCCAAAAAAGTTTTGATCAATTGAAAGCTCTTTTGATTAAAGCTCCAATGCTAGTTCAGCCAGAATTGGGTAAAGAATTTTCATTTATAGTGATGCATCTTTGAGTGGTCTGGGTTGTGTTTTGATGCAGGAAAGCAAAGCCATAGCTTATGCCTCGAGACAGTTAAAGCCGCACGAAAAGAACTATCCGACACACGATTTGGAATTGGAAACTATTGTGTTTGCATTGAAGATTTGGCGTCACTATCTGTTCGGTGAGAAATGTCATGTTTATTCTGATCACAAAAACCTGAATTATTTGATGACTCAGAAAGATCTGAATTTGAGACAATGCCAAAGACTACGAGCTTGTGATTGACTATCATCTGGGAAAAGCTAATATTGTTGCTTATGCTTTAAGTTGAAAATCATTATTTGCATTGCGTGCAATGAATGCGCATATAGTTATATCTGATGATGGTTCGATAATAGCTGAATTAAAAGCAAGACCATTGTTTGTTCAACAAATTTGTGATGCTCAGAAAGTTGATAATGATTTGTTAGCAAAATGAACTCAATGTGAATCAAATGTTGAATCTGAGTTTCAAGTTGATACAAATGGTTTTTTGAGGTTCAGAAACCGAATATGTGTTTCGAGAAATTCAGAGTTGATTCAAATGATTTTGAACGAAGCTCATAGTTGTAGGTTATCTATTCACCCTAGGAGTACGAAAATGTATAATGATCTGAAACAACTTTACTGGTGGCATGGTATGAAACGAGACATTTTTTATTTTGTTTCAAAATGTTTAGTTTGTCACCAAGTAAATGCGAGCATCAGGTACCTTCTGGGTTATTTCAGTCGATTATGATACCCGAGTGGAAGTGGGACAGAGTCATGATGGATTTGTATCTGATTTACCGTTGACACTAAGCAAGAAAGATGCAATCTGGGTTAATGTCGATAGATTGACTAAATCGGCTCACTTTATTCCGGTTCGTACAGATTATTCGCTTGATAAGTTGGCTGAATTATATGTTTCCCAGATTGTGAAATTGCACGGGTGCCTATTTCTATTATTTCGGAAAGAGATCCGAGGTTCACATCACGATTTTGGAAGAAACTACAAGATGCTTTAGGTACGAAACTACACTTTAGCACTTCTTTCCATCCGAAAATAGATGGTCAGTCTGAATAAGTTATTCAGATGCTTGAGGATATGTTGAGATATTGCATTCTCGAGTTTGAAGGTACATGGGAACGATACTTATCTTTGATTGAATTTGCGTATAATAATAGCTTTCAATCTAGTATCAAAATGGCACCTTACGAGGCTTTGTACGGTCGTAAATGTCATACATCATTGTATTGGATTGAGCTTAGTGAAAATAAGATACACGGGTCGATTTGATCGAAGAGACTGAACAAAAGTAAAAGTGACTCGCGATAGTCTGAACACAGCGTCAGATCGTCAGAAATCACATGCAGACTTGAAACGAAAAGATATAGAGTTTTAGATTGGAGATAAAGTGTTTTTGAAAGTCTCACCTTGGAAGAAAATACTCAGATTCGATTGTAAAGGTAAATTAAACCGAGATTCATTGGACTGTATGAGATTATATAGCGTATCAGGTCGGTTGCTTATAGACTACTATTACCACCTGAACTAGAAAAGATTCACAATGTATTTCATGTTTCGATGCTCCGTAGATACCGATCCGATCCCTCACATATGATTAGTCCGACAGAGGTTGAGATTAAGTCCGATATGACATATGAAGAAGAACCGATTCGTATTCTAGCTCGTGAGATTAAAGAATTACGAAATAAGAAAATTTTGTTAGTTAAGGTACTGTGGCATAAGCACGGAATTGAGGAAGCAACTTGGGAGTTAGAGGATATAATGAAAGAGCATTATCTGAACCTATTCACCGGTAAGATGTTCGGGGACGAAAATCCCTAGGGGGAGAGTTCTAACAATCCGATTTTGACCCTAGTCAGAATAGTGGCTTCGAGATCACAAATCTGAGTCCAAAAAATATTCTAAAATTTATTTTCTGTGTTTATTATGTGTGAATTTACTTATGTGAAATTTTCGTGCTTTAATTTCGTCATTTAAGTGTCAGACTAAATAAAAGGGCTTAATCGCGTAAAATAAAATTTTGATAGTTAAATAAGAAAGTGCTTAATTATTTTTGTCTTTATAATTTGGAGGTTTTATGATGCAATTATCCCACTATATAAGTTAGTGGATGGTAAAGGACTAGTATAACCTTAATATGTATGTTATATATATAAGTAAAGGTTAATTAAGTAAAATAATACTAAGTTAATTTATAACATAAAATATAATGAAAACATAATGCTATGTTCATCTTTCTTGGAACCGACAAAAAAAAAAGAAAAGAAAAAGAAATAAGCAAGCTTGAGTTTGGCCCTTGTTCAAGCAAATTGAGGTATGTTTCGGTTTCAATTTTTGATAATTTCTACGTTTTTGAAATCGTTGCTTTGAATACTATAAGACCCATGCTTAAATTTTTGAAATTAATGAACTCATGTGATTTTTGTTGTTAGATTATAGATTATGGAAGATAAGTTTTGAATTAACATGTTTTGTATTGGAATTTTTGGTGAATTTGAGTAATTAGGGCTAAATTGTAAAAATAATATTTTGAGGGACTAAAATGTAAAATAAATGAAATGTGAGGACTTAGATGGACTATAGGAAGATTCGGCCAAGCTATGGTATATGCAAATTTTGTGTATTTTGTGTTTTATGTAATAGGGATTAAATTGTAAAAAGTGTAAAAATGTCAGGGGCAAAATGGTAATTGGCCCATTTATGTGTTTTTGGATCAAATTGAATGAATGTGTGAATAAATTAGTTAAATTTAAATTTATTTAGATCAAGAACGAAAGAAAACGGAATTAAATCGGGGAAATTGAAAGTAGACGAATAGTCGATTAAACCGTCCCAGACATGGTCTTACATGGGACCTTCCTTATTCGATGCCGATGTCATGTCCTAGACATGGTCTTATACAGGATCTACATTCGATGTCGATGCCATGTCCCGTACATGGTCTTATATGAGACCTACATTCGGTGCCGATTCCATGTCCCAGACATGGTCTTATACGGGACCTTCCTTATCTCATGTTGTGACATAGGTATCCTCGTTATTCCGAAATCTCAACCGGGACTTCACTTAGCATATTTTCATCATTTTCTCATCAAGACATCATTAATCAATTTCATAGAAATGATATGCATACCTCAAAATAAAAATAATTTAAACATAATAACACATGTAACCTAAGTTTCATACAAACTTACCTCGGTACTCAAAATGCGTGTAGATGTTTGATTTAGTCCAACACTTTGTTCTTGCCTCGATTTCGGTCTGAGCTTTGTGTTTCTTGATCTATAATAACAATTTCACTTGTTTAATACTCACATTGACTAAATTGACTCATGAATCACACTTTGGAAAAATTACAATTTTACCCCTAAACTTTTACATAATTACACTTTTGCCCCTAGACTCGTAAAATGGTTTTCATTCAACTTTTTTATTTTAAGCCTAGCTGAATCATTCTCATAACTATTTTAGCCTTCAATTTCCACTATTTCACTCATGTTTGACCATTTTTAGAACTTTTACAATTTGGTCATTTTATGCATTTTTCATAAAAATCACTTAGAAAAAGATGTTTATTCTACATAACTTTCATATTCTTTCATAAAACATCAAAATACATGCATGTCATACATGGGTAAATTTTTGAATATGAAACCTAGCTCAAAATATAGCTAGAAATAGCTAAATCGAGCTACGAGGATATCAAAAATACGAAAAACATTAAAAATAAGGCTAGGATGCACTTACTATCAAGCTTGAAAGTTGAAGAAACCCTAGCTATGGCTCCTTAGTGATTTTTGGCCATGGGAGAAGAAGATGAACAAAATTTTGACTTCTTTTTCCCTTTTTAATTCATTACTTAACCAAATGACAAAAATGCCCTTAAGGCCCTTCCTTGAGATTTTTCCTTCTCATGTACATTTTTGTCCATCTTGACATTTAATGGTCTAATTGCCAAATAAGGACCTATAGCAATTTTTATAATTCTATTTCATACTTAAATCTTCTAGAATCTTATATTTTCTAATCTTTGCAATTTAGTCCTAATGAACAAATTGATCACTAATAAATAAAACTTCCTCATGAAATTTTCACACAATCATGCAATCACATCATAAGTCTCGTAAAAATCATAAAACATATATTTCTACTTCAGATTTGTGGTCTCGAAACCACTATTTTGACTAGGCCCTAAATCGGGTTGTTACACAGCAGTCTAGACGAAATGAACACTCTTGCACAGAAGCTTAGTCAAAGGAACTGCAAACAGCGAAAACCCCTCAACAAACCTCCGATAATAACCCGCAAGTCCTAGAAAACTACGGATCTCAGATACGAGTTAAATCTAATAAGGGAATTCATAGTACGAGTTAATGTGATAATATGGGTTTTAATTAGAAAGAAATTTCAATTAATCAACCTAGAGTCAGTTGCTCTTATTCTCGAAAGAGATATTAGCATAATTTAGGGATTTCTATGGATCATGTTAATAAGAAAAGAAATTGCGTGATTTAGATTGATAATAATAGATGAAATCTAGGTGGATTCTTTTTTGGGTATTGTTTCGCTTCTTGGTTGTTAATAGTTTTTTTTTTCAGCTTTGTTCTTTGTCATGTTTGTTAATTAAATAATTTAGTTAATTTTAATTTTTAAATCAATCACTCAAATTATTCAGTTAAATAATAAAAAGACAGTAATTACTAGTACTTTTAGTCTTCGTGGGATCGATATCTTTGCTTACCGTAACTATACTATTAATTCTATGAACATCAACTTCAGCTCAAACGACATTGGTGGTATTTCTTTTGATTTAGGACTTTAATAGCATGTATCTAGGTTTTGTAAACTTTTATAGTTTTGAAACTTATCTTAAATATTTTGATTATATGTTCTATATTACGTTGTATGTATATAATTAAAATGATGATATTTAAGCATGAAAGAATTCTTGAAATTTGATTTGGGAGTTTTATTTATGTATTGAATTATTTGTCAAATTTAGGTTTGAATGAAAAGAGGAAATGTTGTTGAAACTTTTATTAAAAATAATAATTAAATTTTAAATATTTATAAAAATTAATGTTCTAAAATTGAATAATGAGAATTTAATTGAGTTGATTAGGTAACGGAATGTGATATTTTATATTAGAATCTGACAATTAAATCGAGTGTAGAATGTCACAACCTTGGTACTCAAAGTCTCAATACCTTCAGCTTCGCTAACCTTACTCATAGTCTTTGCACACAAGTAAAATAAATAATAATAATAATAATAATAATAATAATAATAATAATAAAACTAATTCAACCTAAACCTTAGACTTTTTGAACTTTTCAATTTTGTCCGTAAAAAATATCTCAATTTTGGACAAGATCCCTAATGTTACTCTATTGAAATATGCACTATCTATTTGAATTTGAATTTCATGGAATATAAGCAGTATTAGTATTTTTAATATTATTATTTGATATGAGATTTTTTACTTGCACAAACAAAATTAAAGATAATGTATTTTATTTGTTTATTTATTATTTTTAAATATACATAATAATAATTTATTAATCAAAACGCTGGAAGTTAATTATTTTCTATGAAATTGAAACCATTTTGATGAAATGAGAAATTGGGGTACCTTGTCTATTGAAAAACATTTTATACCAAACTCTTTCTTTTGAGGGTTTTTGCGAAACTTTCAAATCAAGTAGTTGGGAAAATGAATATGGCTCAATTATGAAATACCCTCTAACTCATGATTCATGGGTCAGTTTACATCACCATCCTTACTTCACTATTAAAAAGTAAACATAAAAGAAGTAGTTGCTTTCATTTATAAATTTAAGGGGGAAATGGAATTATGAGGACTTCAACTCTGAATTTTTGGTATCATGCTTTGTTTGTGTCAAGTCAAACCGATTTGCCCTATACAACTTTTTTAATTTTCTATCCTTGCACCTATTTATAGTAGACACCACGGCGTTTTTCAAAAACATTTTTTAAAAACATTTTTAAATTAGTCCTACGTCTCTTTGGTTGTATATCATTATTGGTTTAATATTATAATTTATTAGAATTAAATTTTAATAAAACAAGTTAAATTAGACCAAAATTAAAAGTTCCTCATCATTCGGGTACACATAATTAGGTGGACTATCCAACTCTTAGACAAGTATAATTCAAAAAAAAAAAAAAAAACAAAGTCTCAATTAATTTTCCTTTAAGCATAGTGTAAAGCTTAGAAACTCTAGCATGGTGTATAAATATGATTTTTGTTTTTGAGAAAAATTTCAATTTAAAACAATCACAATTTCATAGCATTAATTTAAGAATGACATTTTGTAAATTTTAAAATTTCAAGTTGTATGAAAATTGTTGTTAATTTAAGTTTATAAATTTTTATTGAATTATTTTTTCATTTTTATAATAATTTATTCTAGTTCATAAATTCATCCCAAATTCTACTTTATTGAAGCCTTTGCATTAGATACTCTTCCCACATTAGATATGGCAGATAATGGCTTCAGATTGAAAGGACAAAAACTTCCACTTGAGCTAAAAAGCAATGCTAGCTGCATCACTTTTTCAGTAACTAATATGATTCATTGAGACTTTAGAAACTTGGATGCCTGCCATTGGTGTTTCAGCATATTACAAAACCAGATTTCTTCCATCTCTCATATTAACTTAGATTTGACTCACAAAAGCAAGTAACTAAAGACATAGTATACGAGTAAAATATATATATGTCATCCAAATTTTACAAATATTGGAGCTTCGCCCCACACTTAAAACCATGCATGCATCCTCCGTAACAGATGCAACAAAATATAGGTTGGAACCTGGAATTTGCTTTAATTATTGCCTATTCTTAATTTCTAACCAGTTTATATGAGAAAATATGGAATTCTTTGTAATTAAAGTTGAAACAATCAAAGCATCCAACCAGGTATGAATCCACTTGGTGCAAGTGCAGAGGCTCTAGCAGTGTCCTCAACAGTTACACTACTAGGGTTGTACCTGTACCAAGGAAATAAAGTAGAAGTCAATAAAAATAACACACTTAGCAAGATATTAACGAACTAGATTCTGGATACACTACCCAATTTGCAGTGAATTGTTGCAGTGTAAAGGCTCAAAAAATCCCTCTGACTGAGGTGGAGGTGGTGGATGGTTGTATGGAATGCTTTGCTCCCCCGTTTCCCATGATGATCTCATTGATGGACCACTTTCATCCAACTGTCAAAGTAGATAAAACAAAATTTATGGCAACGGTTTTCGATCATATCGTGTTTAGCGTTGTCGTGAAATTAACGAATATTACCGAGATCAATTACGGTGAATATCAAAGATGACAACAACAATCAAGCTGCTGGTTTCATACCTTCATTCTCAAGTTTCTGTTGGTTTCCTGTAGGACTTCTTCCTGTGCAAAGATTACATACAAGCATGATATGGCATCTGGTCTTTGTAACAAAAGAATTATTAAAGGAGTCTCCAGTTGTGTTATGTACCTTTGTTTGCAGTTCAGAAAGTTGGTCAATCATCAACTGCATCTGCATTAGTTAAAAAGCAAAATATCATGATATATTTCAACATGAAAATGGAGTGCTACATATTTCGATCCTTATGGTTTTGCATGTGCACAAAGTTATCTGTTGTAAACATGTTTCCCTGCATGCTGATGGATAGGTCATAGGTGACGAAGCATGAAAGCACCTCATTTGTTAACATGGTCCCCCTAGCCTTGCCAAAATATGCATGTTCTGTCCTTACGGTTGGCTACTAACAAGTGATACTTATCCTTCACGATTTAAAAGGACCTTGCCTACAGCTACAAGTTTATAAAACTAGATTGGCCCTGAATTACCTTTGTGGACCTGATTTTCTTCAATGAGAAGTCCAACTGATGCTCAAGCTGCTCCAGTTCCTTAGTGCCCAAGTCCGCTATCTCTTCCCCAAGAAAATGTCTACACATTACAAAGTCCATATTTTCACATGAATCAAGGCTCCACTACAAGTATCCACACTTGAACAAGCAACTTATTTTATGAACAAATGACCCAGACACATTGTAAAACTAAACTGTGTGGCTTGGTGGATAGTATATTACCTCTGTGATTGCTGAAGGACCTCAACTTTTGATTTGAGCTTTAAATATTCCTGGTAATTGCTCTGCTTGATAACATGCAGCAAATTTCAGATTTTATCCTACTTGATTCATATAACAATTAACAAACTGAGACATTCTGCTTAAAGATTGGTTGAAAATGAATTATGAGTCCCAGAAGGCAAAGGTTAAAATAGCGGACATTAATACACCTGTGCATCAATTTCTGTTTGACCAGGTTCCAATGCTCCATAGGTGTAACTGTTGTACTTCTCAAGTGTCTTAGCCATGCTGCTTACATAAAATAGGCCAAGAAAGAAAGGTTAGTATGACAAATCTAAATATTGATGGCAGCATTGCATTCAACTATAAGAAATCAAAATCATGAGTATAACACATGATTTGATCTCACAAACTCAGCACCATGAAACCTCATTGTTTAATACCTACAGAAACATTTAAAATGGAGTTCATCATTTGTGCCCAAATTCCTAACTCATCAAATTTGTAGATTATTATAGATAATATGTGTTTAGTTAATTACTAAGAAAATGAAGAAGCAAAAAGTATGGGTGACATGATCCAGCTTAATCAGTCGGACCGTGTCGTGAGTGCATAATTCTGAATTGCCTTCGTTCGTACTTACAAGTTCTTTAAAGGTTGTTGCCACAGTCCCACATTCTTGCTATAAAGTTTGCATTTGAGGATGTAAGTTTGAATTTGTAGAATGAGGATTGTAAAATCTTGAGAGACCAAGTTTATTCTTTTATCTTGTAAGCATGTGCTTTTTTGTGCTTTGTCTCTTTTCTTTTGCTTTTATGATACCTTTTATTGGGGAAATTTTTGGCTACTTTATCTTTAATAAAATGCTCTTTTTAAAGAAATTTAAGGTTGAAACTGTGAAGAAATCTCAGATGAGGAAAGTGGTAAAATTTTAACAAAAATCTATAAGAAATTTGTAGAAAAACTAGACACCAATCATAAGACTTTTACATAGTACAAGTAATGCCATGCTCTATACAATTATGAGATAAGATTGATCAAGTATAGTCAATGCTGTGATATTGATGTCAGAATTTAATATTTTAAAAATAACATCCAACAAATTTAATAAATAATTCCTTCCTTTTTTTTAGTACAATCAGCTTAAATTCGGGGCATATAAGATAAGTTGGAGATAGAATGAGAAATAGTTAATATCGATGTGTGCGTGTGTTGAGTCCATGTATATTTATGCTTCAAATTTTAGTTCTACAAATCATTATGCAATATCATATGATAAAATAAGATAAAGAAACCCGAAAGCTGCCATGGATTGTTACATTCTAAACGGATTGAAAAAAGAAAGCTTAAATCCGAGAAACAAAATATAAATAATTAGTTTGTAGAAAAATAAGAATAAAAATTCCCAAATATAATACATAGCTTCACAGTAGGCTAACATAAGCAACAGTAAGCTCTCTTTTTTAACCTAGTTCATGGCTTGTTTAACTTCAACACTTCAAACCACAAAAGTTGAATCACATTAACCAATGGCACCTCCTTTCTAGCTCAATTTAACAGTTTGATAATTAATCATGCAACAACATTTACATTTCCCATGACTAACATCTCGGCACTTAACAAGAAAAAATAATAATTACTTCCCAAAATACCACTTGTTTTTTTTTTTTTTTTTTGATCAAAACAAAAAGGCTTTCAGAAAAAAAAAAAAGAAATTGCCAAATAAATTCAAGGAATAAAGTATTCAAATGAGAGCTGCAACACATTCCAGATAACGTGTTCTTGTCTAACAAACAACATATATTAATTTATATATATAGTTTCTCCATGATATATATTTTAGAGGATGAATTTTTCAGTGACTTAAAAGATGGATCTCAGAAAACTTCAGATTATCAAACAAGAACAGCTTAAAAAAAAAAAAAACCAACATACCTTAAAAGAAAACAAAGATAACCCAGATTGAAAATTTCAAAGAAAATCAGAAAGAAAATGAAAATATACCTAGAAGTGCTGCAAAACTCATAGAGCTTGCCACGATTAGAAAAAATGATAAGAGCAACCTCAGCATCACAAAGAATTGAAAGCTCATAAGCCTTCTTTAGCAAACCATTCCTCCTCTTTGCAAACGTCACCTGTCGATTTATCTTGTTCTCGATCCTCTTCAACTCCACTCTTCCTCTCCCCATTACTATATATTCTTATTATTAAAAAAGTGAAAAGAAAAAACTATCACCTATGGTATTTTTCAGAAACCCTTTCTTTTTTTATTTTTCACCCTCTTCTTCCAAGTTCCCTTCCTTTTTTTCTTTTCTTTAGGGCAAGAAGCTGTTCCTCTTTCTATTTGTATGGGGTGGCTCTAATACTCCATGGCTATTACGTTTCCACTATTTGTACCTCAAAAAAAACAAAGGGAAAAATATTAAGAGGAAGAAAAATAAAATAAAAAAGTGGGGGCGGTAGCGTTTTATGTGTATTATCTTCGTCCAGGGCTTTACTTTTTTTACTGACTTGCTTGTTCAGCTAAAGAATAAAAACTCCATCCCTACTATCACCAGCTAAGTTTTATGGAAGTTAACTTTTTTTTTTAAAAAAAAAAATTCACAACTAAAGCTTTTAATTTGCCATTTATTTTGTTCCTTTTATATATTTCACTATATATACTAAATATTTTCATGTTCTATTCTTTTCTCTTGGTTTAATTATACCCTCAGTCCTTGCACTCTTCAAACTTCTAAAATTTAGTTAATATAAAAATTAAATTTGAACATGTGGTAGTTTAATATTCAAACACTTGATTTAAAAATTGTCCAATTGGTTACACATATTCAAATTAAACAAAAGTCCAATTAATAGTGGGTTAAAGTACCTAATATATCCTTCTATTATAGAGAACTTATCAAATTAGTCCTATCTTTTAATAGATTAATTTAGCCTTTGTACCATTAAAAATCAAATGAAATAATATTTTTAAAGCTTTTATGGTTCTACAAATGAAATTTCTTGTTTGAAGCCGAACTACAAATGAAAAAAAAAATCATGTAATTTTTAACAGCATATATTTAATATTTAAAAGCAGTCTTACTTAATTCTTTCTTTATAATATAAGGATTGAATTGATCTATTTAATAATAAAAGGATTAATTTGATTTGGTCCCTATAATGGAGGACCTACCAAATACTTTCACCATTAATAGTGCTATCAATACTCTAAAATTAAAAAGAAGAATAAGAAGAAGTAGGAGGACTGGATTTCACAAAGTAAAAGCAAGATTATATTTTATAACCCCAAAGCATACAGGGGCTGAAAGCGAAATTAAACCATTTCTATTTGCATTTATGGGTCAAGATTTCCTTTTCTTTTTTTTTTTTTTTAAGTGAGTTAATGTAGTTTGAGTTGACAACATGACATAAACCTCAATCTTGAACATTCCTTTACTTTTGAAGTGTTCAACGTGTCGAAACCAAAACATGGGAGAATTACAAGAATGGGTCCACTTTTGGTGATTACATGGCCATTATATCCCCAACAAGATGCATTTGGTTACCATAAAATTCCTTTGAAAAACTTGAAAAGGGTTCAAGGAATATGGGGTTAGAAAGTAAAAGGTTGAGTTATCAAGAAGACCAGGAATTGGTTCTGAAATAATCATATATTCCTAAGTATTTACTGTTGTTGTAATTTGATTGAAAATATTTCATCTGAATTTTAATAATCAAAACTGAAAATGATATGGAAGTGGGGTGATAAAATTTGTATTTGGAAAGAACAAAAGCAAGATGGTCAATGGATGCTTGGTATAAGATCCACATTTCATCTATCCTATTCCTGTAGTTTTTTGTAGCCATAAAAAATAATATTAAGATCCGCTTCTTCTACCTTTTGAGGTCACAAAAATAGAATCGTTTCTGATATTTTTATCTGCATTTTATTTAGACATCAATCTGGTTAACTTTGACAATTTTATATATATATATATATATATATATATAATAATAAAAAGGTGTTAATTATAGGTGAGTGTCATCAACCGTTCATTTAAAAAGAATGGTATTTCTATTTTTTAAAACTTTTACATGAATAGTGCAGATTTATAAAGTAAATTATGTTTGCGAATGAAATTGGTTTCAGTAACCACCTTTATTGGATTACTCTAACACTTCCATCTCTTAAACATAAAATCATAGCAAAAAATAAGCAAGTTGATTGCTCCATTTTAATGCATGCTTCACTAGCTTGTGATTTAATTCAATAAATTTGCCTGACAACAACTGACACATAATTGTAATACAATATGACAATCAATCTACAACCATATTAAACAACAATCAACAAATTTTAACCAAAACGTCAAGCCACGGTCCCATCAATGAAATATCAAAACCCCAGTTTTGGAATTAAAACCCAACCTGCTCTCACCACTCTATCCTGGGACATTCATCAAATCTCCTCTCTTCCATTATATATCTCTAAAAAGCAGAAAACAAAAGACGAATAACTGGAATAATTCAGTGAAACTCTTGACAAGATTAAGACCAAGACATCATCCCGATGATATAGATTTAGCACTCACGCTATCAGATGTGTCCTTGAAACCACCGCACGTCAAAAAATCGTCGTGAAAAGAGAAACAAAGTAGAAGGGAGGGAGGGAAGTGGTGGCTGAACCCAACACAAATTTGAAGAAACGAGGGAACAACACTTTTTACTGATTTTTGAGTAAAAGCATAAACTAATACATGCAAGTTATTTTCTAATAGAACTAAAATTTTACAATTATAATTAAATCTCATCAACTATTGTAAAAAATATTACACCTATCAATTCGCCTTTAAATTATATCTTCTTTTCATTTTTTGTATTTTTCCTATCATATCTATGTTGCTCAAATTACTCCAAAAGTTATCTATGTTTAAGAAAACAACCATGTCATGTGGTACAAAAGTCACCTAAGCATATTATTACGGGTAAAATGCCTAAATATACCAAAAAAATTAAATTTTACAGAAAATGGTCTGTTTTTTAAAAATTTATAGAAAAGAGCCATTTCCCCACAAAACGCGTCCACGTCAGCGCGTTTTGTGGGGACAAACAGGAAAGAGCGCCCCTGGGGACGCGCTTTGTGCCAAATCAACAAAAGCGCGGCGTGACGCGCTTTCTTTCGATATGGCACAAAGCGCGTCCCTAGGGGCACACTTTAGGCCTGCAATAAAATTACAAATATTGGACTTTTATTTTTAGAATTAAATTTCAAAAAAATTTAAACAAATTCTATTTTATTAAATATATTAAAATTAAATTACAAAAACATATAAGCAACTATTATTTTATTAAATATATTAAAATTAAATTACAAAAAATAAAAAACTTCTTATTTATTAAATATATTAAAACTAATTACAAAAATAAAAATAAAAAACTTCTTATTTATTAAATATATTAAAACTAAATTACAAAAAAATAAAAATAAAAAACAACTTCTTATTTTATTAAATATATTAAAACTAAATTAAAAATAAAAAAAATAAAAACAACTTATTATTTTATTACATATATTAAAATTAAATTACAATAAAAAATTAAAAATTTCTATTTTATTAAAGATATTAAAATTAAATTACAATAAAAACTTAAACAACTATTATTTTATTAAATATATTAAAACTAAATTACAAAAATAAAAATAAAAACAACCTCTTATTTTATTACATATATTAAAATTAAATTACAATAAAAATTAAACAATTTCTATTTTATTAAAGATATTAAAATTAAATTACAATAAAAAATTAAACTACCATTATTTTATTAAATATATTAAAACTAAATTACAAATAATAAAAATATCTTTTATTTTATTAAAAAAATTCAAATTAAATTACATACAAAAAAATAAACAACTTCTATTTTAGTGAAGATATTAAAATTAAATTACAAACACAAATAAAAAATAACTTTTATTTTATTAAAAAATAAAAAATTTATTACAATTTAAAAATAAAAAGCTCATCCGAATCAATGTTGATGCCGGTCGGAATCAGTGCCACACGGGGTGGTCGGCGGTTACGCACTGGATTCCTCCTTCTTCTAGCTTCCGGCGGGGGTCGTGGAACCTTGGGCGGAGATTCCGGTTCCTCCAACAGTGGGTCTGGTTGTGGGTGTTGTGAGGATGACCCACCTTGATAAAATAACGACCCCGAAGGTGTTTGTATAAACCACGGCGGGGGTGTCTGAATCTCGTATGGCGAAGGAGACTGGTAAAAAGAAGTGCTCCCCGACGGCGCCTCCTGTGACCCCTCAAGCGACAGAGGCCTCAAGATCGGCTGGCCAGTCGAAGTAGTCGGGAACGGACTTGAACCCGACCATGCATTCCAACCTGGGGTGGGACTGGGAAAAGGAAACATATATGGGTTAGGATACATATAAGGGGTAGGGTACGCACCTAGCATAAAGGGTAAAGGCGTGATGTCGGTGTCGCTTACCGAACCGATGGGCCCGGTGATCGTGTGACGCTGTTGATGGGCCCGTGATCGTTTGGCCTTGTTGATGGCCCCGTCTCATTACCCCTTCTCCTTGGATTTAAAGGGCCCTGAAGTTTCCTTTGTTGACGAAGTTGCCGTTGCCTCTCTTCTTCCGACAATAAATACGGCTTACCATGGATCCTAAACCATGGCATGTATTCCGGTACGCACGCTAACTCAAGAACGACGATCGGTTCCCAGATAGGTAAATAGTCATACCAGTTCTCCCACATCTCGATATATGCTGACCAAAATCTTGGCCAATCCATATGCAACTAGCTGTAAGTCCACTTCGTACTCATCATCGAGCACCTCAGGTGGCATGGGAATCGGTTGCTGGAATCTAAATTGTTGCTGAACCCAATCTGACTGGTGCATCTCCACGGTCGCATAGTTGATCAATGGGACCTTCACGTGCCAAAGATTTGGATTTTGCAAGAACTCCTCCGGAATTACTACCCGAATTGCCGGATCCTCGTACGATGTCTATTGAAACTATATTAAAATTAACAAAATATTAGTTATATACATAATACTAAACACTAAATACGAAATACTAAATTATAAATCCAAAATTCAAAACTTACTTGTGATTCTGACAGTTGGTCCAATAGAAGCCTTATATCTTCAAGCGAGGTAGGTATTCTAGCATAACTCGCCGAATGGTTTCACATAATTAAATAAATTTTTAGCATACAATTATACTATAAATTTTCATAATAAAATTTACCTCATTGTCAGTGGGAATGAATATGGGTGGTCGAGTCGAGGACGTAAAAATGAAAATCGAAACCGTGCCCATTACTGCAGTAGTGATAGGCAACCTCTGATTTTCGCTTTACTCGGCCACGTCACCCCGCACAGCTCCCGATACAACTTCGATAGCACGGTAGACCCCCAACTCATTTCATCGACTACTCTAAAATCAACAAGTTTCAACAGCCATCTCAAGTGTACGAGGTTTCTAGCCAGGTCCGGCATCAAATAACCTCCAATTATCTGAAGAATGTATGCCTGAGCATACCGTATTCTTTCTATTTCGGTCGAATCATCATTCAGCTCCGAAAATGTGTCTCGTAACTAGGCCATCTTGATCTGACCTCCATGAATGTTATCCGAATGGCACTTAGAAGCTCGTAGCATACGGCCATCCAATCGGTAGAAGTTGCGGACCCGGTAACTACCGACCCGTCCACTGGCAATCCCAACTGCAACTGCACATCTTCTAGAGTGATGGTACACTCTCCGCATGGAAGATGGAAAGTGTGCGTCTTGGGTCTCCACCTCTCTACCAACGCACTGATCAAAGTCGGCTCCAACTTGAATCCCCGGCCTATCGTGGCTGTAATATCCTGGATTATGGCTTATGCATAATTGTTTAATTGAATGTGAAAGCATGCCCTTGTGTGTATGAATGTGTTTTTATAACCTTAGAATATAGGAGAATGATTTAGAAAATATCGTATTTTAAGTCCAAAAGAGGGAATTAAGCCTGATAGGCCTTAAGAGAAAATGGAGGTGAAACATGACACACAATTGGGCTTGGAAAAGTGGCTTGGAGGTGCCACTTAAGGCCTCTGGGAATGACGCCACCAGCAGGAGTAATGGGCCAATGTTCGAGTCGCATAGGAAGCTAAATAAAGCTTTTATTTTTGCGGCAATAAGGAGTAGAGGTGGACGACATAGGGAGACTGAGGAAGGAGCTTTAGATAGGCTTGGATTCTTTTAAAAATTTGGTTAAAGCTAAGAAGAGATAAAATAGTAGAAAAGCAAGGAAAGGCTAGTGTTTGAATGCTAGCCGAAATTCTTAGCAAGAGTGTCCATCTTTTTACTCTACTTTTCTTTCTCATCTCCTTCTCTAGTCGAAATTCCTTCTTCTCCTTTTCTCATAATTTTCTTTCCTAGCTGAAATCTTCTTCCTATATTCACCATAGCCGAAACTCCTAAGCTTCATACTCTCCTTCTCCACATTTGTAAAAGGCCGACTCAAAATATTATTTTCCTTTTTCCATTGAAGCCGAATCTTCATTATTCTCCTAAGCCATTGCCGAAATTCTTCCACCTCATCTCTTCTCAGTCTTGGCCTAATAACAACCAAGTTAGAGATCTCTTGTGATCCTTTCTCAAATCGGTTTGGATAGGTAAGTCTGCTATGGCCGAAATCTCTATTATTCCTCCTTATTTCTTCTCTGTCGACTTGTGAGGGACAAAAGCCAAAATTCGGTATTTAATCAACCATGAAATCTGTCCTTTTAAGAATTTTGGGATTCTACTATAGGCTCCTACAAGGGAGGAAACTATTTGGGATTTCAGATCTAAGGTAAGTAAGGTTTAAGATTAGGCCAAAGGCCATCTATTATGTTTAAGGTTGCAATTGGATCTAACACATATACCCTATAGGTATTTCGACATCACTTGGAGCAATGATTGATTTCGGGATTTAGTTAACAAGGTAAGGAAGTGTGACTTTCGGCCTAAGGCCATATTTTGGTTTTAGTGATTGACTGAATTTAACTATGGACATTTAGGGGCAGTCGACAGTGGTATATAAGGATTCGGGATTTCAAATCGCAAGGTAAGCCCTAATGTACAATCGGCCAAGGCCTATTTAGGAACTTAAATTTATTTCTTACTTCGGTTAAAAGCCGAAAACTAACCTGTGAAGTGATCTAGTGCTTGGCCGATTACAAGAAGGAACATAGCAAAGTTTCAGGATTTGATCTTTAATCCAATCGGCCACAAGGTAAGTTTTGGTTTCAATAGTCCTTCGGGATTTAATTAATTAGCCGAATAGGTTTTGCTAATATGTCCAATAATGGTCGAATATAGGAACTAAGATCTAAGGCGTTAAATCGAGTTTTCAGGATTTTCAATAAAGCAATAAATATATCAGGTGTGTACCCCACACTAAACCTTAATAGATTACGGCTTTACTTTAATGCATGTGATAAGAAAAATGTGAAAAATATGGCTAAGTTACCATGCGATGATACGAAGTACTCAGGTACGTTTTCCCACTCCTACTATGAGTAGGTTATGATCTATTATGGCACATGTGTTAATAGTGATAAGAACGAGAAATAAAGCATGTTTGCATGTTTTGTATGACATGGGCATATGGGTTGTAACAGACCGAATTTGACCCTAATCGAACGGTGGTTTCGGGACCACGATTCTAAGTTTGAGAAATAATTTAATATTATATTTTGAGTCTATTATATGTGAAATAATGTGTGTGAAAGTTTCGTAGAAAAATTTTATCGTTTAAGTGCTTAATTTGATAAAAAGGACTTAATCGCGTAAAAGGTAAAAGTGGCATACTAAAGTGTAATGTACTAGTTTGAGCATGGCTTTTTAATATGAAGTGTTAAATGGGTAAATAACCCATTTTTAAGTTAGTGGGTTGGTATAAGACATAATTAACCTTAAGTTTTATATTATATAATTTTATGAGATAAGGTTAAAATAGTAAATAGGTTAAAAATCATATTATATGTTAAATAAAACATAAAAAAATGGATATTTTTCACTCATCTTTCTTGGCCGAATGTTGAGAAACACAAGGGGAGCTAAGTTCTTTGAATTTTCGGCAATATCCAAGTCAAATTCAAGGTAAATTCTTAGTCGGTTTTTGTAAATTTTTACGTTTTGAGATCGTTGCTTGAACAAATAATCACCCATGTTGTAATTTTTGAATCTAAGCATGCTTGATGTTTGGCCATGGTTGTATTCATGTGGTTTTGATATTTGATGATTTTAGATGAAAGATATGTAAAGGATTAATATGTTTTGTGTTGGAAGTTTTGATGAAATTGAGTTTTAGGGCTAAATTGTAAAAATAAATTTTAGAGGGCCTATTTGCAAACTAAATGAAATGTGAGGACTTGTAAAGTCCCTAGGAACATTCGCCCTTGTATAGTCTTGGCTAATTTGGTGTATTTTGTGTGTTATACAAATAGGACTAAATTACAAAGTTGTGAAATGCTAGGGGTAAAATAGTAATTTGCCCATTTATGTGCTTAGGGACTAAATTAAGATGAATTGTACTTGAATGAGCTGAATTTTAATGTGTTTTAGATCAAGAGCAAAGAAAAACGGATTTAGATCGGGGGAAGACGAAAGTTCTCGAATAGCCGATTTGCACGGCCTATCGACAACCGAGGTAAGTCCTTAAGCAAATTTATATCGAGAAGTTAATTACAAAAGTATTATATGATAAAATTTGGTATACTAAGGCATAATAATGTATATAGGCTGAATGTGGGGCATGAAATGGTATTAAATTTGTTGGTTGAATGTGATGTGGATACTTACATTCGGTTTAACATGATATTGTAAAATAAAGCATATGAGATGGATGTGATTATAGCCTTAAGTAATGTGCATGGGAATGTTGATTGTGTTTTATATCGGGCTTTAATGCCTAGCAGGCCTCGTGCTGGTGTTACATTTCGGGCTTTAATGCCTAGCAGGCTTCGTGCCAGTGATATATTCGGGCTTAGTGCCTAGCAGGCTTTGTGCCGGTGATCTATTCGGGCTTAGTGCCTAGCAGGCCTCGTACCGGTGATCTATTCGGGCTTAGTGCCTAGCAGGCTTCGTGCCGGTGATTTATTTCGGGCTTTAATGCCTAGCAGGCTTCGTGCCGGTGATATATTCGGGCTTAGTGCCTAGCAGGCTTTGTGCCGGTGATCTATTTGGGCTTAGTGCCTAGCAGGCCTCGTACCGGTGATCTATTCGGGCTTAGTGCCTAGAGGCTTGGTGTCGGTGATTTATTTCGGGCTTTAAATGCCTAGCAGGCTTTATGCCGGTGATACGCTATAAGTGGAGATTCTGAATATCAAATAAGGTGAGATGTTTATATAGTGTTAAGTGGTACAAGTTCAGGTAAGAACTAACCTACCATATTAGTAAGGAATGAAGTGAACTAAAATTCTTATTGTATATTAAAGATCAGTGATGAGTGTGACAAAAGCGCTTGTGCTTGCGTTTAAGTAGAAATAGAAGATCGATGCCTAGATTGGTTTATATGGAATAATAATGTACAGTTTCACGATGTCATAGCAATGATGTTTAAGTAAAGAGCATTACTATTATTCAGCTATCAAAATTTTACATAATGAAATAATTGTGTTTTATACTACAAGCTTGGATTTTAATATGTTTAAATGTATGCTCATTATATTGATATTTGCTTGAGACTTACTAAGCTAGTAAGCTTACTGTGTGTGTCTTTGTCTACCTCTGTTTTATAGATCTTGAATCGAACTACGGGCTTGAAGGATCATCCGTGAAGTCAACCACACTATCGACTTTCTTTTGGTATTGAAAACTTAGTTTGTTATTTAAAAAGGGCATGTATAGGCTAGACTAAACCGTATAACTAATGTTTTGGTAATAGTGTAAATATGCTAGCCATGCGAAAATGGCTATCTATTTTGAATAACTTGTTCCATGTTTTGATGATATAGTTTGCTCATGCCTTGAACTATTATTTATGCTTGATTATGGTTTAATCATGTGTGAGTGGTGCTATTATTTATGCATGAAAGGTTATGACATGAATGATTTATAAGTTAATTCATGATGATGAGCTTATAATATGGTATGTATGTTTATAATGTTGGATTCATGATTCGGCAATGAAAAATGGTAAGCTTGGTGTAATATTAGGTTTAGTCAATAAAGTAAATGATGGATGTATATTGAAGTTATAATAAGTGAAATATATGTGTTAAATAACGTTATGACATGCGATATTTGAATTGGTCACTTAATAGATAAGCATTAAGTTTAATAATGTATGATTGTATTGGGCTATTTCGATTCAGTTTGTGTAATTGAGTACATACATATATTATTCTTGGTTAGTTGTATATTAGGTTCGAACTTTTGTTTAGTCTATTGAATGTTAGAACAAATGATGTTTAGATATAATATGTTTGTTATATGATTACTTATATGAGATTTTGATAAACCTTTTATATGCGAATAAGGGTAGTAGTTTAGTGAGTTGGATTAGGACTCAGTGCATATTATTTGGAAGTGTAAATTGGAAGCATGAGTTAGCCTTGTAAACTTTGCATTTGGTAACAGAGAATATTAGTGAATATGGTAAGTGTATTCGGCTTAATGAAATAATGATATGAAAATCTTGGAATTGATTCTTAAATATGTGTATATATGACCATGTATATTCGGCCACATAAGTAATATATGTACATGATGTTATATTATGATTATAGAGTTTGTGCATATGGGTGTATGTATATTTGGTTATATAATGACATCTTGGTTTTGCAAGTTGATTGATAATTTGTTAATTTAAATATATGAGCATTCTACTAAAGTAGCATTTGGTATGAATAGTGCATGCAAAAGTAATGAATAAGTTGTTTAAATTTATGTGGCTCAATTATGAGCATGTTAACAAATTTTAGGTTTGCATTGGATCGATTGAGTGTCGGTTACTGCTTGATTTTAGTATGAGAGAGTTTTTATTTAAATGACATGACTATTTCATAATTAAAACCGATTATCTTTGTATATGACTTAAGTGATTAATTAAAAGTTGTGATTTAAATAGTAATGCCCCGTAACCCTAATCCGGCGACGAATACTGGTTAGGGGTGTTACATGGGTGATATGTAAAGGGGAAGTGAATTGGTGGTTTAATACCCCAATATCTGAATGTGGTGACTTATGTCACAATATCTGAATGTGGTGACTTATGTCACAATATATGAATGTGGTGACTTATGTCACAATATATGAATATGTCACGAAATTATAAGGGCGATGAGCACGTCGACTGCAGTGACTGCCTTCGATGGTGTGTAGCGAAGGAGGGTTGACTTAGTGGTCCCCACGGTGTGACGGTTGGTACGGGTGATGTGTAGCGGATGGATATATAGGCTTGGGTTCGGGATTGCATCATTTTATGCTATATGAATATGTATGATTTGATATGTCATAACTATTGAGACTTAGTGTTGATTGTACACATTGAGTCTGTTTGACTCACCCCTTGTGGGAATATTTTTCAGGTGATGATCAGTGATGGACCGGGTCGGCAGGAGCTTAGTGGTGACCATGCCCAGCACGAATTTTATTAGTTGGACACTTTATGTTATTTAAGTACTTTAAATTTTATTTTGGGTTTTATTTTGATGTAATAAGCCTATAGTATGAACTGTTTATGCATGCAAAATTTAATTATCTAAGTATGACACGTTTTTGATAATTCAAAGTTAAAAGTAAATTTTTCTTAAGTATTAATAACAAATTGTTTTTAACACCTAACCGACATGGGTTTTAAAATTCGAGCCCAACACAAATCAACCATTTTCAAAAACACGAAAAATTATTAGCAAAGTAACAAATAAGATTCGAATGGTTTTCTTAGAAGCATGCCAGATCCGGTCAGGGCTTGTGGGCTGGGTTTGGGGTGTTTCAGTGGCCACGTGCCAAAAACCCGCTTCTCGCGGTATTTCTCGATCAACGCCAATGGGGGACCATGCATATTGAGAATATAACATTGCAACACCCGATCTACAGTCTGTTTAAAAAATTATAAAATAAAAATTAATTAAAATTCCATAAACCTAAAAATTATTAAATAATATTGAAAAATTAAAATTAAAACTTACCATTTGCATTTGATCGACGAAGATGTGCTTGTTGTCTAGACGAATTAATTCCCTGGCCATTGTAATACGATCAAAAATTTTAAAATTTTCCAAAAAAATATATTAAAAAAATTAAAAAGGGCTTTTTTGTAAATAGTAAAGGACTATTTTGAAATTTGAGAGTAAGTTTCAAGGACTTTAAGAGAAAATTGAGAGAAAATTGAGAGAAAGATGATAGAGGACTAATGTGTGAAAAAAATAAAAGGGTTGGGGGTATTTATAGGGTTTTAATTTTTGACCAATTCTGAGGCTAAAGTCGTCCCAGTAGCGCTTTCCTAATTTTTCCCACAAAACGCGCTGATGTGGACGCGTTTTGTCGAATCGGTCCTTTTCTGTAAATTTTTAAAAAACCGACCCTTTTCCGTAAATTTTTTTTTTTTTTTTTGTATATTTGAGTATTTTACCCTATTATTACCATTATTTACATCACATAATTTCAAGAAAGTAAAATAATACATTTTAAAATGTATAAAGTCAAAAAATTAAATTTATGATTTTTATAATATATTAAATATGTAATAAAAAGATAATATAAAACATAAATAATTGAAAAATGGAAAGAAAAAAAAACATAATACTCCTTTTAATATATGTTTTAGGGTAAACTATCTAACTGGTCACCCAATTTTTGAGACACTTTTATTTTGGTCACCCAAAATGAAATCCTTGCAATTTCATTACTTAACTTTTATGGTGCTTTCATTTTATTCATCCAATCGTTAAATTTCTAGTGGGGATTAACTTTACATGCCATATCTTGTTTACACTTCTATTTTGGTCACCCAACTTCTAGGTCACTTTCATTTTGGTCACCTAAAAACTATCTTTTTTTAAGTATTGATAGGAGTAAAAGCACATTAAAGATTAAAGTAGAAAAGCACTAAAAACTATAATAATGCATTAGAAAATTGTTAAATTGGACTAGTTTACCTCCTTACAGAAAGTTCTATTTTTTTTAATATTGAAATTTTAAATTTCAAAATATCAAAATTAATTAAATAATTTATTGAAAAATTTTCAACTAAAATTTTAAAAAATATAGCAACTAAGAATGATCCATTTAGAGAACATAGACTAAATCTATAATTTTACGCATAATACAAGACTAATATTGAAATTTAACCAAATAAGTTTAATTACTACTGTTTGGTCAGACTAAAATTTTAAAATTCAAGAAACATAGGGACTAAAATTGACTAATTTAAAAGTACAATAACTAATATTAATCAATTTAAAATACATGTGATACATCTGCAACTTATGCTAAGTACAAAATCTAATAAAAAATTTGACTTGATAATTATAAATATAGGATTGAATGACTAACTCAACAACAAATAGGAGTGACTTTGATTTGATTTGGTCGAATTTTTGAAATTTTCGAACTATCTATGATAATAGATAATTCAATCCAGTTTCATTCTGTTGTTGATTTTCTATACAAATTTTGAATTATTGAACTTATTTTTGTAAATGATGTTTGTTTTATAGGGTTTATTTTCATAAATATTTCCAAAATTTTATTTTTTGAAGTAAATAAAAGTAATATATAACAATTATATAATATTTTCCAAAAATTAATTTAATATGAAATTTTAATTTATTTTTCCTATTTTAAACATAAAATAATTATAAACAAAATAAAAAAATTCAATCAAGTAACTATTATTTTTTAATTTATATTCCAAACCCATCTAGATTTTTTTTTTTTTTTTGGAGCTAAAAACCCGTCTAGATTAAATTAGTTTTCGGGGGGTTTTTCTCAACCAATTTATTCCACTCAAATTAACTAAATAAATGTAAATTCCATAAAATTTGAAGTCATCATCTTCTTATTATTAAGCTAATGCCTTGTTGGGGAATGAGTGATGATGGCACCCATCTTTTCTACACCATTCAACTTTGAATCATAAATGCTCGAAATCGATGCAACAGTCACTCTCACAGGAAAAGAAAATGGAGAATCGATTTCTTCTTAGGAATTGGAGAATCGATTAAAGAACTTTTGTCCTACACTTTTCTATCGACACATTACTAAAATAGCAAAACAGGAAGATTTAAATAAAAGATGACACTTAAAAAATAGGGTTTAAATAAAATTCAATATCCGTTTTTAAATGGGCATGGTCTTGAATACAATTTGACTCAAATATATTATATTATAAAAATAATTATATTAATTATATATGTTAAATAATAATTATATAATTTATATTTATATTAAATCCCTAATTTAAAAGTAATTAAATTCATTACCCAAAAATTAAAAAAAATTTATCCAATTAAATCACTCAACCCAAAATATAATTATATTTAATACACTGAAATATTTATTATATTTATTTGTGTTTTTAATATAATAAGATATTTATTATATTTATTGTAGTTTTAATATAAATATTTTTAATGTATCTTTAACGTTAAAAAAACTTTTATTTTAGCATTTTTAGTGCATTTAGTCTATTATATTTTTTAAAATTATTTTAAATAAAAATTAATCTAAAACACATCAAATATGGACGGACAAATTAAACCCAAGTTTACCTTTTTTAAATTGGGTCGGGTTTGAACAAAAAAGTAAACCTATTTTTCATGCTAAATCGAGCTTGAATTTAAAAAATTGATCTAAATATCTTACATAAACTCAACTCAAATCCGACCTAGTCTAACGATGAACATCTTTACACATGACTAGATGAGTTCAGCTTGAATTACAATAAATTCATTATAAAATTTTTGTAATTTCATAATCAATCAAAATAATTTTATTTACCAAAAAACGGATGAGATATAAAAAATTATGTTTACGTTTAATTATAAAATATAAATATTAGCGAATTTTCATATATAGGAGATAACTATAATGAGAATAAGATACCTTAGATTTTAGATGATAGTGAGTTTTTTTTTTCTAAACTATATACTTATATATTTCGCTAATAAAATTAATAAATCATTTTCATCGTAATTTCTAAGTTGTATTCTATTGATTAAATGTTCATTTTTTTTTCAAAAATAATTTGGATTCAAATCACAGTTGTATAAAAAAATCACCATTATTGTTGCCTCACCTGATCTCATCTTTCTCAATTATGACTTCTATTATGAACAAACCTCGTTAGCTATGATTCTCGTGGATGTATCCACTCTCGACACGTGCTACATTTTTTATTTACCTCATCAAGGGCAAGTATCAAGTTCCCCTTTGCATGAAACACATGTGAGGTCTCACTTAATTAAAATCAATCGCATTGTTACTTATCTAAAAGTCTACTGTACCTTTTAAGTGGCCAACCATGTCAAAATTAGCACAGAACTATTGAACTTGTTTTAATTGTTAAATTATTTTGATATAACAAACATATCTTTAAAATATAAATTTGTTTTTCCATTGAACAAAGAATTCGAAGCATGAATAATATTTCAGAACCCTCAAACATCTTAGAAAATGGTTTAAACACTTAGAATATTTTTATAAAGTTCTGAAAATAAATTTAAACTCTTGAACTAAATCAAAACCATTTCAAATAAATTAAAAAATTGTTCCCTACAAGAAATATCGATGTTTTCCAAAATGTATCGATACTTGTAAAATTTTATCAATACTTTATCATTTTATCGATACCAAATAAGCATTCTGTTTTAAATCAAAAGTTAAACACAAACAATAAGTATCGATACTGTTGTAACCATTTTTTAGAAAAACGGATCGACTTGGATTTTTGAAAATAAAAATGAAAAACGGGAGTCGCCACCAATCCTTTTTGATGAGGTGTGATCGGGTCACCTCGTAAAATGGTTGTTTTTAATAAACATTTTGATTTATCAAAACAACGATTTTGATCTACGAAACTCAGAAAATGGGTTTGGGAGTCGGTTACGTGCGAGGAAGGGTTAGCACCCTTGTCACGCCCAAAATTGGTACCAAATTGATTAATTAGTGTCTTAATGTCGAAAATTTGAAAAGATTTTAAAATACAGATCCTTTAGAAAATGTTTGGATAATTTGGGCTGAAATTTGAGATTTCTTTGTTCCGAGAGGATATAAACATCACATCCAGCACGTTAGGACATAATATTTTAAACCTTCGTAATCAAAGCTATCTCATGATTTACGAAACTTATTAAAAGGATGCTTAGTTATTTAGTCAAACGGAAAATCGCAACCCAACACGTTAGGGCACTATTCCCTAAATTCCTAAACACAAAACATTGCCTTATTTAAAAATTTTTGGATGGAATATAATACTTTTGCAAGATGTATTTTTGTTTAATAATGTTAAACTAAGAAAAAAAATATAGATGTTTAGGTTTAAAAACTGAGATTTCTTTGTTCCGAAAGGATATAAACATCACATCCAGCACGTTAGGACACAATATTTTAATCCTTCATAATCAAAGTCATCTCATGATTTATGAAGTTCGTTAAAAGGATGTTAGGTTATTTAGTCAAACGGAAAATCGAAACCCAGCACGTTAGGGCACTATTCCCCGAATTTCTAAATACAAAACATTGCCTTATTTTAAAAACCTTTATATGAAACATGATAATTTTGTGAAATGTATTTTTATTTAATAATATGGTATTAAACTAAGAAGATAGATAAAGATATAAATATAGTAATAATAATACAAATATCAATAATAGTAGTAAAGAAATAATAGTAAAAATAATAGTAGTAATAATAATATTAATAATAGTTTAAGAATAAAAATAAAAAGAAATATTAATAGTAATAAAATAATAATAATAATAATAATAATAATAATAATAATAATAATAATAACTTAAATAGAAAATAATAATACATTAATAGGAAAAACAATGATAATAATAATAATAGAAAATATAAAAGAATAAAAAATGATAATAATAATACCTGTAATAATAATACTTTTAAATAATCATGAATTTAAGAGTAAACTAATAAAAAATGGACTAAAATCGGATTAAAAAATGGGCTTTTGGGAAAATCTGAAATAAAAGGAAAGCTAATAAGGTCCTATTGGAAGTGCGCAAATTACATGGGGGACTAAAATGGGCAACAACCCATTCCCTCTGAAACGCGCAGCAGCAAAGGGACCGAAATGGAATCAAAATAAAATTCGAGGCCAAAATTAAAAACAACTGAAAACTTGATTAGAAAATTCCGAAAAGGCGGAGGGATGCCGCGAATAAATTCCCCCTTTATGAAGAACACGCGGATCCTACCTGGAGCGAGTCAGGTAATCGGGTCGAAGCTTGAAACGACGTCGTTTTGGGGCTTAGGGACGCTGGCCAAAACGACGCCGTTTTGTAATGTTTATAAAAGTGAAAGTAAAAATAAAAAAGGGCCATTTGCTTTAGATTTTTTTTTTAAAAAAATTTCTTCTTCATTTCTTTTCTCTGCAAGTTCAAGCCTCCGTCATCGCTCCGATCGGTCGCCGGCACCGCCATGACCGACGGTTGGAGCCTCGAAAAAGTGAGATTTTATCCTCTCTTTTTTATGCTTTTTTTTAAAGACGATATAATACATGTATGTGTGCTAAAACGAGAGAAAAAGAAGAGAAATCTTCCGAAAATGGTAAGGAAAATACCTTATTTTGGCTTCTGTGTTTGATTTGTTAGGAGTTTTCTTTGTGTTTAATCTCTTCTCTTTTGTTTAATCAATGCTTGCTACACTTTGATTTTTTTTTTTTTTGAATCTCTATATTGCTATTGATAAAAAAATAGAAAAACCGCCCTTTACAAAGAAAAATCTTCGGCTTTTATAGCTTAAAATTCTTTACAACTTGTTTGCTTTCTGTCCTGTCCTTTTTAAATTCTTGCAGGTGCTCTTGGGGCGGTGCTGAGCACTATGGCGGTGGACAAGACTTGCGGCACAGAGGGCAAGTGAAGGGCAGGGTCAGAAGGCCCTAGGTGCGGCACACCTAGGGTTTTTCTTTCTAATTAGGTTTAGTTTTTCATTTTCTGTTCTGGGCATTAGGCTGCTGATGTAGGCTAGGGTCAATTGGGCTGTAGCGGGTTTGGTTTTATTGGGTTTGCAGTGAGTTTAATGTTTGGGGATTTTGGGTTAGGTTTTAGGTGGGCCATTCGGGTTTGATTTGTATGGGTTAGTGGTTATTTTAGTTTTGTTGGTTTTTTTTTTTTGGGTTGTAAAATGGGCCTGGTTGGGGTTTTAGTTTGTATTGGGCCCTGGGCAAATTTGGGTTTTACAGCTGCCCCTCTTTACTTGTTATCGTGTAATGAGACGAAGCAAAGGCTTTAAAAGGACCAATTTTGCCCGATTTTGCTGAGTCTCGACTCTTTTGGTGCTCTTTTTCTTCAGGTAGTCTCGTTCTAGCCACCGAATCTTGTTGCTTTGATCCACTCCACCGCTACTTCAGTGAGATAGGACCTGTAGCTTCAATTTGCTCCTGCTGCAACTTCGAGGGATGAGATTTGTTTTATTTACTCCACGGTGACTTCAGGGAGATAAGGTTTGTAATCTTTAGTCTATTCCACTGCTGGTTAGGGAGATAGAATAGTGGCTTAAATCATGTTCTCTACTGTTTAGGGAGCCTAGATTTACCTTCGACTACTGTTTAAGATGACAAGATCTACAATCTTCGACCTATTCCACTGCTGGTTAGGGATTTAGAATTGTGGCTTAAATCGTGTTCCCTACTGCTTAGAGAGACAATATTTTCTTTCGATCTCGTCCCACTACTGGTTAGGGCGACAAGATCTACAATCTTTGACCTATTTCGCTGCTGGTCAAGGCAATAGGAGGTGGCTTAAATCCTGTTTCCCTACTATTTTAGAGAGACAAGATTTGCATTCGATCTTGCCCCACTACTGTTTAGTGCGACAAGATCTACAATCTTCAACCTATTCCACTGCTGGTCAGTGGCAATAGGACAATCTTCAACCTATTCCACTGTTGGTCAGCAGTAATAAGATGGTTTTCAACCTATTCCACTGTTGGTCAGTGGCAATAGGACAATCTTCAACCTATTCCACTACTGGTCAGTGGCAATAGGACAATCTTCAACCTATTCCACTGCTGTTCAGTGGCAATAGGACAAGCTTCAACCTATTCCACTGCTGGTCAGTGACAATAGGACAATCTTCAACCTATTCCACTAGCTGGTCAGTGGTAATAGGACAATCTTCAACCTATTCCACTGCTAGTCAGTGGCAATAGGACAATCTTCAACCTATTCCACTGCTGGTCAGTGGCAATAGGATGGTCTTCAACCTATGTTGCTACACCGTCCTCTGGGGACATATCCTGTAGACTCGTTTTATAAGCTTGTATTTATGCCAAATGATGCGGATGTTATGATCGGAATGACTCAAATACTCCTAACTACATGTGCTATGGATGACATTTACCTAAATGCAGAATGTCATGAGAATGATGATTTTTTCACAATGATTAAGATGCAATGATCGTAATAAATCGAATGCTCCTAACTAAATGATATTATAGATGATATTTACATGAATTTAGAATGTCACAAAAATGATCTCTTTTTAAAAGCTTAGGGCTGTAATTGCTCATTCGCTCTTCAAGGTCACGACACGGATGCAATATCTCGTCTGATGTCTTTGACAGAGAATCTAGGAAAATAGTCATGATTTTAGACTCCTCTTCCTCAAATGTTTCCAACCCCTAGGTGTGGTGGTTCTAGACTATAGTCCTGTTTCAGGTTCCTGCGTTGTTTAGAGGCTTCCAGAGTAATAGGCAGAACTCCTTTCATGGAAGCATTATGGGTCTATCGACCGTTATTTCAATTACAAACAGCTTAAAAGATTTAAATGATGAATAACAATGGAATTTATGAAGAATGGAATGGGATTAATCAACAAAAGCAAACATTATTAGAATACAAAAAAATGGGTAAAAAGAAAAAGTAGGTGCCCCAAATATCGCAGCTTGAGCTTCACTATCCAATCTTTCCGAAGATCATTTTGAGCTGAATAAATGTTGGGAGATCTGCAGTGTTTTGTAGATGTTCTGAGGTGTAACATTCCTCCTTTTTGCTAATTCTGAGAGAACAAAATCGTCACATTCCTCTTCTTTCATCAGAATTTGAGCCACCCTTATCGGGTTTTCAACTCAAAATCCCTTTGGTCTCAAAGCGCCCTTTGCGGGTTTTCGCCTTGGTCTCTCCGTTTTTTTTAAAAAAAAGGGTTTTAAAACGCCCTTTGCGGGTTTTCACTTTTAGCCTTTTCCTTCTTCAAGCATAATACTTCTTGACTGAATCCGAATTTATAGGATTGGATAAGTTTTTTCCATCCATTTCGACCAAGATCAGTGCTCCTCCAGAGAAAGGCTTTTTCACCACATAAGGTCTTTCCCAATTTGGCATCAATTTTCCTCTAAAATCTTTCTGTATGGGGAGGATCTTTTTCAAAACTAGGTCTCCCTTGTGGAATTCTCTTGGGTGCACCTTTTTGTTGTACGCTTGCTTCATTCGCTTTTGGTACATCTGACCATGATGGATAACTTTCAACCTTTTTTCTTTAACCAAATTTAACTGATCATATCGAGCTTGGATCCATTCTGCTTCATCCAACTTTAGTTCGGACAAGACTCGAAGGGACGGAATTTCAATTTCAATTGGTAAAGTTGCCTCCATTCCGTAAACCAGTGAGAAAGGAGTTGCCCCGGTGGAGGTTCTGACCGATGTTCGATAGGCGAAAAGGGCAAATGGTAACTTCTCATGCCAATCTCTGTAAGTTTCAGTCATTTTCCCCACTATCTTCTTGATATTCTTATTAGCTGCTTCCATTGCACCATTCATTTTTGGGCGATATGGTGACGAATTGTGGTGTTTAATCTTGAATTGCCTACAGACCTCTGCGATCATGCTGTTGTTCAAGTTTAACGCATTATCGGATATGATCCTTTCGGACATTCCGTATCGGCATATAATCTCTTTCTTTAAGAACTTGCTGACTGCTGATTTTGTCACATTAGCATATGAGGAGGCCTCTACCCACTTAGTGAAGTAGTCAATTACCACGAAGATGAACCGATGTCCATTAGAGGCTTTTGGCGAGATTGGTCCAATGACGTCCATGCCCCATATAGAAAAAGGCCATGGGGAGGTCATGACATGTAGAGGTGAAGGTGGTACATGAATCTTGTCCCCATAAATTTGGCACTTATGACATTTCTTAGCATAATCAATGCAATCTCTTTCCATGGTAGACCAATAATGCCCGAATCTCATGATTTGCCTAGCCATTGCGAAACCATTGGTATGTGTTCCACAGACACCCTCATGGACTTCTTCTAGGATTTGCTTAGCCTCGGCGGCGTCCACGCACCTCAGTAATACTTGATCCTTTCTTCTTTTGTATAGGATCTCTCTATCCAAGACATAGTCACAGGCTAGTCTTCTCAGCATCCTTTTGTCATTCTCAGTCGCTTGATCGGGTATTCATGATTTTTCACGTATTGCAGTATATCGTGGTACCATGGGGGATCATTTTTCTATTTTTTTTGAACGTTGTAGCAATGGGTCGGGGCTTCATAAATGCTCATTTGTATGGGTTTCATATCCTCATTTTTGTTTGCTCGGACCATGGAAGCCAATGTGGCTAGAGCATCAGCCATCTGATTTTCGTCCCTTGAAAGATAACTGAAAGTGATGTCATCGAACTCTTTCATCAGTTCTTGGACCAATCTTCTGTATTCGATCAACTTGGGATCTCTCGTCTCCCATTCTCCTTTAAGTTGATAAATCACCAGTCAGAGTCCCCATATACTTCCAGTACCCTAATTTTACGTTCTATAGCAGCACGGATACCCATGATACAAGCTTCGTGCTCTGCCATATTGTTTGTGCAATCAAAATCCAATTTACAAGTGAATGGGTAATGATCTCCGTTTGGGGATACCCGAACTGCCCCAATTCCATTGCCCACAGAATTCGATGCCCCGTCGAAGTTTAGTTTCCAAGGATGATTTTTTGGGGTACCTTCTTCAGTGGTTGCCATGTATATTAGATCTTCGTTAGGGAAATCGAAGTCCAAAGGCTCATGATCTGCCAAAGCTCTACTGGCTAGAAAATCCGCTATTGCACTCCCTTTTACCGCCTTTTGGTTTACATAAACTATGTCAAACTCAGAAAGAAAAATTTGCCATCGGGCCATCCATCCATTCAAAGTTGTTGACTCCATCATGTATTTCAGTGGGTCTAGTTTCAAGATGAGTCAGGTCGTATGATACAGCATATACTGCCTCAATCTCCGAGTTGTCCAAATTAAGGTACAACACAGTTTCTCAATTGGTGAGTACCTTGTTTCACATTCAGTGAACTTTTTACTAAGGTAGTATATTGCCTTTTCTTTTTTTCCTGACTCATCATGTTGGCCAAGCACGCATCCCATTGAATTATCAAGTACCATCAAATAGAGGATTAATGGCTTATCTAGATTGGGCAGCGTGAATACTGGGGGATTGGATAGGTATTGCTTCACTTTGTCGAAGGTCTTCTGACATTCCTCATCCCATACACCTGGATTGTGTTTTTTAAGAAGACAAAATATAGAGTCACATTTCTCAGTTAGATGCGAAATGAACCGAGCAATGTAATTTAATCTCCCTAAGAAATCTCGAACTTCTTTTTGAGTGCAAGGCAGAGGCAGTTCTTGTATAGCTTTGACCTTGTCTGGGTCAACCTCAATCCCCTTTTCACTGACTATAAATCCTAGCAGTTTCCCTGATCTGGCCCCGAAGGTACATTTTGCTAGGTTAAGTTTTAGCTAGAATTTCCTCAATCTCAAAAATAATTTCCTTAAGACTTGGACATGCTCCTTTTCAGTCTGAGACTTGGCGATCATATCATCGACGTAAACTTCAATTTCTTTGTGCATCATATCATAGAATAGGGTTACCATGGCTCTTTGATATGTTGCTCCCTCATTCTTCAGCCCAAATGGCATCACCTTATAGCAAAAGGTTCTCCACATGGTTATGAACGTGGTTTTATCCATGTCTTTAGGAAGCATCTTTATCTGGTTGTATCCTAGAAGCCGTCCATGAATAAGAACAATGAATAACCTACTGTATTGTCCACTAAGGTGTCGATATGAGGTAACGGGAAATTGTCTTTTGGGCTAGCCTTGTTTAGATCTCTATAGTCTACACACATTTATACTTTCCCATCTTTCTTAGGGACGGGGACGATATTGGCTACCCATTTCGAGTACTTAACCACTTGCAAGAAACCTGCGTCAAATTGCTTCTTGACCTCTTCTTTTATTTTCAGCAAAACATTTGGCCTCATCCTCCGAAGTTTCTATTGGACCGGCTTGTACTCTTTCTTTATGGGCAAACAGTGTACTACGATATCAGTGCTTAGCCCGGGCATGTCTTGATATGACCATGCAAAGACATCTTTGAATTCTTGGAGTAACTCAATGAGGTCTCGCTTTGACTCTGCGGTAATACCAACTCCGATCTTCACTTCCTTCTTTTCTTGTCTGTCTCCCAGGTTCACTATTTTCACTAACTCTTTGTGAGGTAGAATTTGTTTCTCCTCTTGTTCTACCATCCTTAACAGTTCAGGAGATAGGTCACAACCTTGGTCATTTTTAAAATCCTAAAAATCTTTCGTACCCATATCTTGCTCAAAGGGACACTCTGAGTCATCGGTAGCGTTACTCAAATCATTTATATTTGGGGACCTGTTATGGAGATGAATAAAGGCTCATAGAACAAAGGAATCTAAGCATATTTATTAGCACCATGAATGAAGAATGGAAATATTTAGAAGAATATCTAAAGAATAATGATGATGAATAAAGTGAAAATAGAAGAAGATTTACTCAAAAGATGGCGGAGATGAATTTTATTGAAAATAACGATGTCTTATACAAAGTTATGCTTCACAAAAGGGACTCTTATTGCTTCTAGACTTAAAGCAACAAGTGTGTTCCGAGTATTACTCTGAATAAGTTCTAAAAGCTACAAGAATCTCCTCTACAATCCAATTGTTTAGAACGCTGCCTGGCTCATAGGGGCGGATGCTATTCCAGTTTTCTTCTTCAATTTTTCCCTCGGATATAGTATTGACGTGTGTGTTTCCCCACATGGTTTCCTCATTTTGCATTCCTCGTCCTGGATGGATAATCCCTCTTGATATAAAGGTCTTATGAATATGGGGATTGTCATTGGTTCCCATTTAATTTCATCCCCACTCAAACGCGCTTTCCTTCTTTCTTGTTTCTTTTCTAACTCTTTCTTTTTCTACTTTGCGTCCGGCTTGAATCCTAAGCCGAAGAGGTCTCATTTTTCTTTCAATCTCGGGACCTCAATCTCTCCTTGGAGATACCTTTCAAGCCTTTTCCCAGGTACGGTTCTGTTCCCGACCATCAGTTGCAAACCCATTTTGTGGTTTTAGATATTTGAGGCACTAGGATCTTGTTCCCCTCAATAACGAATGTTGCGTTGACAAATTCCAAAGAGCGGAAGGAACACTCAGTCGCTTCATCATTTACTTCTAAATATGGCGCACCGTTAGTTATAGTTGCGATGATGTCCTCTTCAGCATTTATTGTCACCAGACGGCCTTCTATGACTAATTTCAACTTTTGGTGCAACGACGAGGGTACTGCTCCTGCCGAGTGTATCCAAGGTCTCCCCAGTAGGCAATTATAGGATGGCCTGATATCCATTACTATGAAATCCACTTCATATGTACCTGAGCCGATTAAAAGAGGTACTTTGATCCTCCCCATGACTTTCCTTTCAGTTCCATCGAATGCCCTTACTACATTGTGGCAGGCTTTTATGTGAGAGCTACCAATGGGTAATCGATTCAGTGTCGATAGTGGCAAGACATTGAGTGCTGATCCATTATTGACCAGTACCCCTGGTAGTGTGTATCTTTTACACCGTATGGTAATGTGGAGAGCTTTGAAGGAACCCATACCTCCCGGTGAAATCTCATCATCATTAAAGAAAATAATGTTATCGGCACTTATATTGCTAATCAGGCAATCCAACTTGTTAACGGTGATATCATTAGCAACATAAGTTTCATTCAGTACTTTTATCAGTGAGTTACGGTGCGCTTCCGAGCTTAATAGTAAGTCAAGCACAGATATACGAGCTGATTGCTTATACAGCTGCTCCACAACACTGTACTCACTATGTTTTAAGAATTTTAAGAATTCCCTAGCCTCTTCTTCCTTCACTGGCTCATTTATAAGCGATTCCTGTTTGGTCTCCCTTTCTTTCTTTTGTTTGCCCACTAAGGCTTTCTCTTTTGCGAGCTCTATCCGTGTGTTTGTCGCGTCGTAGCGCTTTCCACTGCGCGTATAGGAGCCTACCTCCTAGTTTCCCTTTGCAGTGCTGGACAAGTCCCCCTTCCCAAGAATCATCATGTTGCAGTTATAGTTTCAGGGAACATTTTTATTATCTTTATATGAGAAGATCGCAGGTTTTTGAATCATGACCTTCGATGTTATCTTTACCCCGACTCCATCGTTCTTTGGTCGCGAGATGATGACCAAAGGATAGCTAGTTTTTGAGGCCTTTGCTGCTGATTCATCTTCTAACGCGCAGATGCTTCCTTCTTCTTGGCCTTCATTACTTTCATAAAATTCCAACTCTTTATCGTCCATTAGCCTTTGCACCAGAATTCTGAACTTAATACAATTCTAGATCTCGTGCCCCTCTAGGTTATGAACTCACAGCCATCATGCTTTCCCACTAGATTTGATACAACTAATCCCCTTTTCATCATTTTCATCCAAACTCGTCTCATCGGGGTTTTCACTTCGGTAATATCCCTTTTAACTCTTTTTCCCACATTCTCACCTATCATATTTACCACATGATTAGGTAGCGGGTGCTCCGCGCTAGGGGTATCGTCTACTTCTACAACGCCCATCTGGATGAGTCTTTCTACCAATTTCTTGAAAACGAGACAGTGCTCTATTGAATGCCCCACAATCCTTGCATGGTACTCGCACTGTGCGTTTGGGTCATACCATTTAGAGTATGGGGGCTGCAGGGGTTTTAGGTAATGCGGGGAAACAATATGTGTATCGAATAAGTTCTGGTACATTTCCTTGTACGTGATTGGGATCGGTGTGAATTAGATTTTCTCCGCATTTTGCTTTGCATTGGATTCCTGTCTAGAGGGGCTCTGATGATCAGCGATTACGGCCCTGGGCTGGTTTACAGTAATAGGCTTCGAATAACTTTTGTTGAGGGTACTTATGTTGTTTACATCATTCTCTCTTTTCTTCGAAATTGTCTTTCTAGTACCTTCTCCCGCCTCTATCTTGCCACATCTGATTGCATTTTCTATCATTTCCCCTGACATCACAATATCTGAAAAACTTTTAGTGGCGCCTCCCAGCATGTGATTAATGAAAGGAGCCCTCAAAGTATTGATAAAGAGCATGGTTGTCTCCTTCTCTAGGAGCGGTGGCTGAACCTGTGTTGCTATTTCTCTCCATCGCTGGGTGTATTGTCTGAAGCTCTTGCCTGGCTTTTTCTCCATATTTTGGAGCGTGATTCTGTCGAGAGCTATATCAGCTACATGGCCATAGTGTCTCATGAAGGCCTGTGCTAGGTCCTTCCATGTCTTAATCTGGGCACGACTAAGCTGATTGTACCATTTGGTCGTAGACCCGGCCAAACTGTCCTGAAAATAGTGAATCAGCAATTGGTTATTATTAACGTGTCCCAACATCCGTCGATAAAACATCGTGATGTGCGCCTCGAGACAGTTAGTCCCATTATACTTTTCAAAATTTAGGGTTTTAAAGTTCGGCGAAGTACTAGGTCTAGGACCAAACTTAAGTCTTTAGCGTCTACCCCGTATCGGCAATCAGCGGTCTCCATTACTTTGAACTTCTCTTTTAACCACTTACAACGGTCTTCAAGTTGCTTTGGTAGGTCTTCTTTTGTCCTGTCTATTTCTGCCATTTTGTCGAGATCAGGGGCCACAGGGTTAGCTGGACTATCTTCTGGGTTGGAACCCGAGCCGGTCGAGAGGTGCATCGGTATTACGGTACCGGCCCAATACTGCGGCTTGATGGTAATAGGCATCCTTTGGGGGTACGTGTTTGGTGGTGCTTGGGTGTTTCGCAGGGAAAAGCCTAGAGGGTAAACGGGTCATCATTATTATTTCTTGAACTAGTATCGACACCTTTTCCCTTCTCGCGTTCTTTAGCCAACAACTGTGCCAGCTGGCTTATCATATTATTTTGGGATTCTTGCATCCGCTCAACCATGTCTTGTTGTATCTTGGCTAATGGTTTTTGCATTTGATCCTGCATGTCTTTTTGCATTTGTTCTAGTCTTTATTCTTTGGTCCATTACTCTCATTTTGCCCCGTGTACCGTAGCGATGTTCCAGGGTAACTGCCATAATTTTAGGGTCGCTTTGTGAGATTCAATGTGCATGATGCAATATAGTGCTGATACATGAAATGTATGCAATAAAAAGACATTGATTCTAATTCAATTTCCATTGGAATAACTTTTCTAGAAAACAAATTTCTTCACATAAAACGGATTACATATAAGGCCTTGCCCTAGTACTTAAGGCCTTGACTTTCTCAAGAAGCTAAGCTAACTCTTGGCCTAGCTTTGACTTTGACTCGTACATTATACTTAGTACATCAGCTTGGACTCCCAAGTTTGTAAGTGATCAGCTACCTCTCGCACTTGAGCCACGGCTTCCCCAATAATGTAATCCCGGTCTCTGACTTGGCTCTGAGAGTGGTGAAGTTGTTGCTTCCAACGTTCCTCATTGACTTCAAGAAACTCCACCTGAAGTTCACAACCATGTAGAGCAGACTCTACCTCTTCTATTCTTACTTTCATTTTCTCAATTTTACTTAGACTAGCCTTTAATTCGACCATAGAATTATGGCTACGATATTGATATAATGATCTTTCCAATTCTAACATCCGAGCCTTTAATTCCTCCTTCTCGTTCTGACTTTCTACCAAACTTCTTTTCAGAGTATCTTCTCGAACTTGAGTATCTCAGAGTTTCCTCTCTTATTGGCTGGCTCTACTCTTTTCCTCTCTAATATCTTGACGCCATTACTCTGACGTTTTTCTCAGCCCCGTAATTTTCATTGATCTTCGCAGCTTCTTGTAGTCTGTTTTCAAGCTGTCCAAATCTTCTTCAGCCTTATTTTTCCCTTTTCTCAGCTTCTCGGCTTCCAGCTTCTGAACGTCGACATCTAATCCCAATTGTATTTTCTCTTCCTCTAATTGTTCAATCCTTTTCCCTAATTCCATATTCTTTTTCTCAAAGTCCTGTTTGATGATTTCTAGCTCAGACGGGATTATCTGGAAGTGCTTTTCTAATGATCGGGTATTTTCTTGTCCTGATATGGGGATGTTGTCGTTGATTCTCTGACTCCACCATCAGTAATATTCAAGGATTGTCATTGGGTTAGTGGCAAGCCTTTTAATTCTGTGAGTTCGGCTTCAAGCACTCAATATTTCACGAACTCTCCTTTTATAATTATCTCCTTTATATTCAAACTCGCACTAAATTAAACCTTATGTTGCTGGTGTACACTGTCTCGATCTGCACTATCTCAACACGAGGAGAGGAGAGTATCCGAAAGCTCCCCATATTCCCAGCAGAGGAACCCAGTCAAACTCTCCACACCAATATAAGATCTAGTCAGGAATCATCAAAGGAGCTCTCCATCCTATATCTTTTTCTTGCAGGTTTTGCAGAATCACCATCCATTTTTCGTCTGTAAGATCTTCTCTTCTTGGTGTGGCTGCTAACTCTCTTAGCGGGGAATAGTCATCGGAGAAGATTCGACACGATACCTTTTTCGCTTTCCAAAAATTATTGTGGAACCATGTTATTAAGAGTTGTGCACAACCAGTGAATCTTCTTTTGACTACTTTTCGACACGCGCTTAGGGACCTAAAAGTTTCAGCTAGAATTGCAGGAACGGGTGTGACTCTTCTATCCAGTCTGTCAAATAAGTCAGAGATGCGTCGTCTACATGACCTAGAGCTTTAGGGAAGATAATCAGTCCATAAATGCTCAAGGAAAAAATGTCAACCCTTTTCTTCACATCAGGATGTGCTATGATCAAATCCCTTAAAGTTCTCCAAGGGATACACTTACAATCTCCCTTTTGTTTTATCCAAGCTGTAACCTACTGCTCGCTCATCCCCATAATATTCATCAGCTTTTTTAAGAATGTGGGGACATTAACAGATCTCGCATAAACTTTGTCAATTTGAATCTTTGGGCAACGGAGCAAAGCTGTGTATTCTTCTATAGTAGGTACCAAATCCACTTTCCCGAAAGTAAAGCAACTATAAGCAGGGTTCCAGAACTGGGCTATAGCTCGGAATAAGTCTTGTCTACCTTGATGTCAAGCAGATAAGGAGGATCACAATAATGACAGTAGAATAGTTGCTTGATCTCGTCGTCCCATTGACTCCATATTTCTTTCATCTCTTGCAGATTATTTTGGGTTATGCTGATGCTGTGAAATCCCACAATTCTGATATATGCCCTTCTGTGAGACTGTCACCTTTCTCTTGTTGCATTGTCTCAGCCCATATTCGGACGGCTGCATTGTCCTCTACTTTATCAAGAAACCCCTTTTCCATGACAAGCTATCTATTTAGCAATCGAATGTGAATCAACACCTTTTTGATGAATATGCCATGCAAAAATGAAAATGAAGCAAGTCAGTATTTCATATATAGTAAGCAGAGAATAAAGTACCTAATCGGGCAACCACTAGGGTTTGGCATGGCTCTGCCTAGGGTAGCTCTTAAGGCTCGCTATATGGGGTTCAGTTCTAGAGTAAAGATACCTGAACCAGCAGATTCCTCAATCTTTACCCATTATAGGCTCATATAGACCGAGTTTAGTTCAGGGGAATACATTTCCCTATGGCTGCACGGAGAAGAAAATCTCACGAAGACATAGGTACGGATGTATCCCAAAAGTAATCCACTATCCTGCACGAGGTGAAGACCTCACGAAGGAGTAATTTCTCACTCCCACTTAAAAGGTGCGACCACAACGGTCATGGAATGGAATGTGCAAAGATTTCAAAAGCTTAAAAAAATAAGGGAAATAGGAATACAATGATGAAGATCTAACACAAAACAGATGAAATGCAATGAAAGGATTGTATATTAAAACCACATTTTCAATTTTCGACAAAAAGAAAAAAAGTAATCAACTCGTGGCTTGACTCTCTTATTTTGCCCCCAGTGGAGTCGCCAAGCTATTGTAACCATTTTTTTTGGAAAAACGGATCGACTTGGATTTTTGAAAATGAAAATGAAAAACGGGAGTCGCCACCAATCCTTTTTGATAAGGTGTGATCGGGTCATCTTGTAAAATGGTTGTTTTTAATAAACATTTTGATTTATCAAAACAACGATTTTGATCTATGAAACTCAGAAAATGGGTTCGAGAGTCGGTTACGTGCGAGGAAGGGTTAGCACCCTCGTCACGCCCAAAATTGGTACCAAATTGATTAATTAGTGTCTTAATGTTGGAAATTTGAAAAGATTATAAAATACGGATCCTTTAAAAAATGTTTGGATAATTTGGGCTGAAATTTGAGATTTCTTTGTTCCGAGAGGATATAAACATCACATCCAGCACGTTAGGACATGATATTTTAAACCTTCGTAATCAAAGCTATCTCATGATTTACAAAACTTATTAAAAGGATGTTTAGTTATTTAGTCAAATGAAAAATCGCAACCCAGCACGTTAGGGCACTATTCCCCGAATTCCTAAACACAAAACATTGCCTTATTTAAAAATCTTTGGATGGAATATAATACTTTTGCAAGATGTATTTTTGTTTAATAATGTTAAACTAAGGAAAAAATATATAAATGTTTAGGTTTAAAAAGTGAGATTTCTTTGTTCCGAAAGGATATAAACATCACATCCAGCACGTTAGGGCACAATATTTTAATCCTTCGTAATCAAAGTCATCTCATGATTTATGAAGTTCGTTAAAAGGATGTTAGGTTATTTAGTCAAGCAAAAAATCGAAACCCAGCACGTTAGGGGACTATTCCCCGAATTTCTAAATACAAAACATTGCCTTATTTTAAAAAACTTTTATATGAAACATGATAATTTTACGAAATGTATTTTTATTTAATAATATGGTATTAAACTAAGAAGATAGATAAAGAGATAAATATAGTAATAATAATACAAATATCAATAATAGTAGTAAAGAAATAATAGTAAAAATAATAGTAGTAATAATAATATTAATAATAGTTTAAGAATAAAAATAAAAAGAAATAGTAATAGTAATAAAATCATGATAGTAATAAATAATAATAATAATAATAATAATAATAATAATAATACATTAAAGGAAAAACAATGATAATAATAATAGAAAATATAAAAGAATAAAAATGATAATAATAATAATACCTGTAATTATTTTTAAATAATCATGAATTTAAGAGTAAACTAATAAAAAATGGACTAAAATCGGATTAAAAAGGGGCTTTTGGGAAAATCTGAAATAAAAGTAAAGCTAATAAAGTCCTATTTGAAGTGCGCAAATTACATGGGGGACTAAAATGGGCAATAACCCATTCCCTCCGATACGCGCAGCAGCAAAGGGACCGAAATGGAATCAAAATAAAATTCGAGGCCAAAATTAAAAACAACTGAAAACTTGATTACAAAATTCCGGAAAGGTGGAGGGACTACGCGAATAAATTCCCCCTTTATGAAGAACACGCGGATCCTACCTGGAGCGAGTTAGGTAATCGGGTCGAAGCTTGAAATGACATCATTTTGGGGCTTAGGGACGCTGGCCAAAACGACGCCGTTTTGCAATGTTTATAAAAGTAAAAATAAAAATAAAAAAGGCCATTTGCTTTTAGATTTTTTTTAAAAATAATTTCTTCTTCATTTCTTTTCTCTGCAGGTTCAAGCCTCCGTTATTGCTCCGATCGGTCGTCACCGCAGGCTCCGTCGCCAGCGCCGCCATGCCCGGCGGTCGGAGCCATGAAAAAGTGAGATTTTGTCCTCTCTTTTTTATGCTTTTTTTAAAGACGGTATAATACGTGTATGTGTGCTAAAACGAGAGAAAAAGAAGAGAAATATTCTGAAAATGGTAAGGAAAATACCTTCTTTCGGCTTCTGTGTTTGATTTGTTAGGAGTTTTCTTTGAGTTTAATCTCTGCTCTTTTGTTTAATCAATGCTTGCTACACTTTGATTTTTTTGTTTTCTTTTTTGAATCTCTATATTGCTATTGATAAAAAAAATAGAAAAACCATCCTTTACAAAGAAAAATCCTCAGTTTTATAGCCTAAAATTCTTTACAACTTGTTTGCTTTCTGTCCCGTCCTTTTTTAAATTCTTACAAGTGCTTTTGGGGCTATGCTGAGCACTGTGGCGATGGACAAGACTTACGGCGCAAAGGGCAAGTGGAGGGCAGGGTCAGAAGGCCCTAGGTGCGGCGCACCTAAGGTTTGTCTTTCTAATTAGGTTTAGTTTATCATTTTCTATTTTGGGCATTGGGCTGCTGATGTGGGCTAAGGTCAATTGGGCTGTAGTGGGTTTGGTTTTATGGGTTTGCAGTGGGTTTAATGTTTGGGATTTTGGATTAGGTTTTAGGTAGGCCATTCGTGTTTGATTTGTATGGGTTAGTGGTTATTTTAGTTTTGTTGGTTTTTTTTTTGGGTTGTAAAATGGGTCTGGTTGGGGTTTTAGTTTGTATTGGGCCCAGGGTAAAATTTGGGTTCTACAGATACCTTGAAAATTATTTTGATACATATCAAATGTTATCGATACCAAAAATTATATCGATGCCAATTTTGCATTCTATTTTTCATAATCTTTTCAAAAATGTCAAAAAGTATCAATACCCATAAAATTATATCGATACCTTTTACCAGGTATCGATAAATCACCTTTGGTATTGTTGGAAACTAATTTTAAAACAACCAAAAGAAAATCCTCGTGGTAACTCAACTTTCATCTATTCAAACCGCTCATGATGATGTCTAATTTTGGCTCCATTATTGTTGATGAGTCTCAATTCATTAATAAACCTCCTTATTTCAATGGTGCCAATTATTCTTCTAGGAAGCCTAGAATGACATTGTTCATACAAGCCAATGATCTTGTCATATAGGACATCATCATGGATGGTCCATCTATACCTCAAAAGTAAGAAGGAGAGATGTTAGTTCCAAAGAGCAAGAAGGAATGGAATGAGAAAGATAGGAAAAGCATACAAGTCAATGCTAAGACCATGCACACTCTCTTTTGTGCACTTGGCCCGGAAGAATATAGTGGGTATCATTATGTGCCAATGACAAGGAAATTTGGGACAAATTGGAGGTCACTCGTGAGGGTACCGATCAAGTCAAGAAATCAAAAATTAGAATTATCACCCTCAATTATGAGACGATCGTGATAAAGCTCGAGGAGGACATCAAAGCTATGTCTGATAGATTCACTATCATCATCAATGAGCCCAAGTCCTATGGGAAGACCTATCTCAATGAAGAAATGGTGCATAAAGTGCTTAGAAGCTTGCCTATGTCATAGGATGCCAAATTTACAACCATAGATGATGAAAAAAATTTGGAGACTCTTTCATTAGATAAGCTTATTGATTCTTTTCTCACTCATGAAATGAGGCTCAAAGAAGTGAATAAAGAAGAAGAAAATGTTGAAAAGAATAAGTTTGATATTGCCCTCAAGTCCATAATAAAAGATGGTAATTCTAGTGATGATGTGGATGAGGATCAATAGATGGCAATGTTTGCTAGAAGATTCAAAAGGTTTATGAGGTCCAAGAAAGGAAGAAAGTTCCAAAATAAAGAAGGAGTCAAGATTGAATCTACCAAGGAGAATGACCTTATCATATGCTATGGATGCAAGAAATTGGGACATATCAAGTTTGATTGTCCCCAATGGAAGAAAAATAGATCAAGCAAACAAAAGCTCAAGGCTCATGTTGCTGCTTGGAACAATGAGGACTCATCCGATAATAATGATGATGAAGTAGCCAATCTTTGCCATATGGCCATCAACAACTCTAAGGTAACTTCTAACTTATCCAATTCAACTTCTTATTCTTTTGATGAGTTACAAGATGCCTGTAATGAGTTGAGTTTGGATTTTGAATTAATGGTTTTAAAATATAGAGAAACTATTTCAAAACTAAAAGAGGAAAATAATTCTGTAACACCCTATACCCGACCCAATCGCCGAGCCCGAGTAACAGGACACTACACCACCATCTCATATCACATGCTTTATAAATCATCCCATTAGCAAGCGAACAACATTTATTTTGGCACTTGTTAAAATTTTAAGTCAAACATATCCTAATTATCATATAAGCATGCTAAACATACATGAAACGAACCTATAATAAGAATTAAACATGCTTTCAAACCACTAGGCAAAGATTCTAAATAAATCATATAGGAATCGATACTGAATCAAAGGTATCGGTAATTCTCCTAGATGGTATCGATACCACCCAGAAAATTGGTACCAAATTAGCATTTTGTTTCTAGTCAAAAATCAAAACCCAAGAAAATATCGGTACATTTCCAAAAGTATCAGTTTTATTATCCCGAGTATTGATACTCATGTTATGGTATCAATACCAAATTTCTTTACTGACTTCCTGCAAATTTGAAAATCATGGAGGTATCATTTTTAAAACCTGAATATTGATACCTCTGCTCCAGACAAAAAAATATAGCATATAAAGATATTTAATCCATTCTAAATAATAATCATTTAACATACATCTACTACCTCGTCAAACCATCATCAAAATGACCATAATAACAGTTCAAAACATCATAAATATGTCCGAACAATGAATCATTAAACTAAAAACGAAAATCATAAACCTTAAGAGCAATAAAGTCATGTAAACATCCAAAAATCATGGCAAAATTTATGCAACAATTCTACCACATTTCCTTATTCCCACAATTCAATATAATAACTATAAAACACCTACTCAAATGCTAAACTACTTGGATTAGTCCTTCGAAAAATTCCGCACCGTTCACACTGCAACGCTAACGGTCTATAAAGGTTTAAAAAGGAGTGTGTGAGCTTAAATAAGCTCAATGAATGATTAGAAGAACCACCACGCACACATATCATCATGCATTAATGAAACAACTATATAGCACAATTACAACATTTCCAACTTTAGTGCCATATTATACTTATTCATGCATTATTCATTTGTTCATTTACATAGTAATCACATGCTCATTTAGGCATATATCACATTATACATAATCACGTTTAATGATAATTTGGCACTTGAGGCTATGAAACATAAACGTGGACTCTATCACCACACATCGGATACATGGATCTCCAACACGCCAAATGACTCATTGAGTTGAACATATCCCAAAAGTGTAGCACAAAGCAAACACTCTCCAACACACCAACATATCATGTTGAATGGAGCTCAACTCACATTCTCTTATCTTTCCAAAACTATCTCGGGGCATCAATGCCCAAATCACAAAATACAAGGGTGAGTACTCACAATCTTATGGCATGCCAGCTATATCCAACGATTTCAAGAGATAACAAGGCCAAAATATCCGCTATTACACAATTAAATTATTGATTTAATGCACATCATCTCTGTTCATATTCATCAATTCACATCACGACTTGTATACAATGCATGCTTATCTAATTCACATTTAATTCCACTTTAAGTTCCACAATAATGCACTTGAGCCATCACATATCCGAGCACATACCTGTGCATCAAAATCAGTACATCATATATCATATACAAGTATTCTCACATATTACCTGTCATAATAATATCACATTCCACAATTCAACACATATGTACTTTCTGAAATATCGCTCACTTTCGCTGCATATTTGCAATATTGGCATATCATTATCACTGTCATTTGGCATGTATATCATGCCCAAAACACAACACAATTCACAATAGTCATCACAGATGTCTCATATCAAAATATCACATCATAATAACCAATCCACAATTATTCACATAATCACATAGTTTGCCAAAATAAAATAAGAGAAATAGAAAGCTTACACTCAGAACTTCGATAGGGTTTAGGCTATTCCTAAGCTCCAAATTAACACTATGAATCGTGTCTACAAATAGCGATTCCAAACACTCACCATTAATGCTTTCACTTAGTCATCGAAAACTTCAACCATCTTTTCCTTTCTTTTCGCGATGCTCGTCGAAGACTCCAACACTTCCGTATCTTCACCAAAGTTAACCACACAATAATCATGATTAAATATCAGCTATAGACACTCTTAAAACAACCAAAACACAAGCCTAAGCTAGTTCCTCTTGGAACCAAAACCTTCAATATAGCAAACTTGAAACTCAATTATCTCAATCTCCACTTATCCTATTTGCCTAAAAATAACTTCATTCATCTAAATATTCATCTATGGCTGATTCTTAACCTTCAAGCTACACAAAAGTACCCAAAATTGTGGTTCCAAAATTTCAACGTAAAATAGGCATTTTTCATGAAAACTCAATAAAACCTTAGAATCTCTTAACGAAACTTTAAGGAAAGTTTAGAAACCTTCTAATCATATCAAAACAAGTTAAAAAAAAACTTTGAAACATTATTTTTATGCAAAATCTTGAATTTCACCATTAACAACCCAATTTTGGGCTTTTATTCAAATATTTCGATTCAATGGATAAAAAATCAAATTAAAAGGTTAGATATCATTAAAAACCAATAGGAAAGATGAAAATTTACCTCTGTTGAAGAAGAAATGATCTTTTGATTAAAAATTTAGAAAACCCAAAAGTTGAGCAATAAAGAAATCAATGATGTTTTTGATGGTTTTATGGATTTCTAAAGAAGTTTAGTGTTATGAAGATGGAAGAAATCAAAGGAATAAAGTTTGAAAATCAAATTTGAAGGAATAGGGAAAACAATAGATGACAACAACAAAAAGAATGAGAAGAACTAATATGGGTTTTGTGAAGATAAATGGGGAAATAGAGTATTTTTAAAACTTTGGTATAATTGCTTTATAACTACTCCTATTTTGAACCATTTTTACAAAATAGTCCTTATTCAAAATTAAAGGTTTTTTTAAACTCATTTTCAAAAATTGATTTAATTTTCTAAAATCCATATACAAAGACATTTTTGGTTTACCATGCTTCGAAATTTCGAACGCATACGAACTAGAATTTCCATTTTATCCTCGAAACTCCTAGGCCCAATTTTGGGGTGTGAAAAATCTCTATCCAAAATCAAGCTTAAAATTGAAAGTAAAATAAATTATATGCAAGCTAGTGTAAGTGATTTTTAGAAAAAGAATTTTGATTTGCATAATTTGGTTTCCAAAGTTCATGATAATCATCAAAAGCAACTTGAGTTGCTTAAGAGTGAAAAAGCTCACTGTAACAAAGTTCTACCAAAAAGATCTTTTTGAGCTTTAATTTCTATAAACATAGAGGACCCCAAAATTTTTACAAAGGAAAACTTATTAAAAGTATATGGGTCCCCAAAGGACTCATAAGTTCTCAAAATAAAGACATCCTTTCAAAATAGATATCTAAAGGGACTAAAATTATAGGAATTAATGCTTATAGACCTAAAAGAATTTGGGTACCAAAAATCAAAACTTAATTCTATGTTTGTGGGAATAAGAGCATTGCTTCAAGGAGGAGGATTCATTCAAAAACTCATCTTTTTGAAGCCAAAAATAGAGTAGTTACACTTGGTTGCAACTCTAAAGGACAAGTAGAAGGAATCGGCTCTATTGGTACAAGCTCTTCAATTCTTATTGAAAATGTTTTGTATGTCAATGATCTTAAGCATAATCTACTTAGTATTAGCCAATTGTGTGATAGTGGTCTCAATTTCATTTTTGAATATATTGGATGTAAGATAGTTGACATTGTGTCTAATAAGATTATGCTTGTAGGACATAGGATAAGAAATATATATATATATATATATATATGGTGCATTTAGATGATTTGCATGATTCATCATATGCATTGTTGCCAAAAATGAAAATAATTTTTTATTATGGCATAGAAAACTAGGACATGCTAGTATGAGCATATTGCATAAACTAGCTAAAAATGACTTGGTAAGAGGATTGCATAAAATTGATTTTGAATTAGAAAAAGTTTGTGATGCATGTGCTAAGGTAAACATAAAAGAACTTCCTTTAAACCTATTAATGATGTATCAACTGGTACAGTTCTTCAACTAATTCATATAGATTTGTTTGGTCCTATTAAATCAACTAGCTTGGGTGGAAAACAATATGTTTTTGTGCTTGTTGATGACTACTCTAGATTTACTTGGGTTCTTTTTGTAACACCCAAAAACACAGCCTATAAGTTTGATCGAATTTTAAAGGTCATGTTGGCACCGAAATGGCCCAAAGTGAAACACCATTCAAACTTCTTAATCTCTTTTCGAAACCCACCTTTGCTCATATTGTAGTAAACATGTAATTATTTTCTATTTATTTGAACGATAAATAAATAAATAAAGTTCATTTCACATTTCACTATTATTTCTTTTGTATTTCTGTCTTTTATATTTTGCATGCATAGCGAAATTGTGACAATCAAATATTAGCTTATTGATTGTCTAAGTTCAAATTGAAGATAAGTGGCATTGTAAGAACATTTTCATTGCGAGAAAGACAACTTACTTCAATAGATAATCTAAATAATTTTGTAATCTCGTAAAAGAATTGAAGTAAGCATTTCATTCAAATACTGAGAATGATTATTATGTCGTCTACAATTCCAATTAGAGAGATGGCTAGTCTTGGCTATAGGAGCAATTGACTCCACAGGTAGAGACATAGATGTATTCATTGGTAGAATAGTACATTGAACTTGACCTAAGTTGAATTAATTTTGAATCCGTTTGTGAATTAATTCACTTTTGACATTCATGGTGTGATTTACCTAAATCTTGAGTTAGTCACTGACCATGCGTAAGCAACTCATGTGCTTTAATATAAGTGGAGGCTTATGCTCTAAAGATGATCGAGCCTATAGTCGGTATGTTGGGTACATGGCTTGTGTATAGCATGGCTTAACTAGTAACAGTGTAATTCATAGTGCAATTAAAGAGTTAATTATATCCTCTCATTGGCGTTGTGTAGATTGATAAATATGGAACATGGCCATTGGTTGTTTGTTCTCAAACGAGCAATTTATCATAGTCATTTGATGACAGTGATCATATTAATCATTAAGAAGACACAATGGTGACAATGAGATAAAATATGATTGTATTGAGTGAACGGATTTAACTCAAAGAAATCAAGGATATCGTATGAAGGTAACACACACATGACAAGGTCATTAGACAAAACAGTTGGATAAATTATTTTCATAAAGAGTATACAATAAGGAGTTTTCAATCATGGTACTTATTATGGACTGACTCCATGATTAAGTAATTGCGAAGTATTAGAACGATGCTTCTGGACATAATTGCAATTACTAGAACCTAATTTTATATGTCTGATTGGTCCCCCCACTAGCTCAAAAAAAGCTTGATCGGACTGCATTTGAATCAGAAGAAAATTCTACAACTTTGGAAATAATTTAATTAAGTTGATTTATTCGATGTGGAATTGAATTAGGTGGTCGTGAGAATTGTTCAACTGCAGAATTTGATTAAAGAATTTTATTGAAAAAATAATTTGGAAAATCTAAGTGATTTTTGGAAAATTTAATTTTGATCAAGTAAAATTAAATTAATCAAATTAATTAAAATTAATATGATATTTTTGGAAATTAATTTTCAAATCAGACAATTGGCTTAATGGGTAATTGAACTTGAAAATTGGACTTGAGATCCTAAAGTGGGCCTAGGAGCCCAAAAACCAAGACCAAGACTCAAAAACTGGTCGAATCGGGCCACATATTTGAAATCGGGCTAACGGTCCAACCGGTGGCTAGACCGGACTGGTTGGGTCGTCACTATCCCGGACCGACCTGACTCAGGGTGTCGTAAAGGTGTCGCACCTGCATCACTAAACATGGCGGTGCCGACGGCTACGACGGCGACGTTTCGATGGCCGGCAATGGTTGCTCTTCAGTGGTTGTGCAGTGGAAGAGTTACACTCCTACTGGGACTCTACTAGAGAATTTAATTTCAGATTAACTGTTCCAAAAATAATATTATTTTAATAGTTTAATATTAAATTTAATTTAATATTTATCTTAATAGTATTTTATTAATTTAATATTAAAGTGATTATCTTAATATTAAATTTAATTTAATATTTATCTTGTAGATAAACATTCTATTATTTTAATAAGATTTAATATTAAATTTAATCTAATATTTATCTTGGTACATATTATATTAATTTAATATTAAAGTGATTAAGTTTAATCATAGTTGAACTCTCTAAACTCTCTCTATATAAAGAAAGCCTTAGATCATTATTTTAGATACACTTGAATTCAAGAGAAAGTTGTAAAAAGAAAATTCTCTAAAGAGATTATTTCAGAAAATTTCTAGAGATATTTTTGTGATTTACAACTTGACCAAAAAAATTAGAGAAATGATGAAATTACGCCATTGGTAATTTTTGTGAAAAAAATTTTAATTCAAAGCGAGCCCACACTCGGCATACGTGAGCTTTAGGATAGCAGAGAAGACTACTCAGTCGAAACACTCATCCTAGTCGAATCGAAAATGTATAATTTTGATTAAGTGTTTATTACTTTTGATATCACAACCAAGATATTGTTTTAGAAAAAAATTTAAAACTCTAGTTTTTCCTTAAATTTATTTTTCGATATGTTTTCTAAACCTATTTTCTCCAATAGTATCAACTAGTAGAGTTCTTCAACTAATTCATATAGATTTGTTTGGTCATATTAAGACAACTAGTTTGGGTGGAAAACAATATGCTTTTGTGCTTGTTGATAACTATTCTAGATTTACTTGAATTCTTTTGTAACAATCCAAAATTCGGCCTAGAAGTTTTGACTAAATTCTGAAGGTTGCATTGGCCACCGAAATAGCCCAAAGGGAAACACCATTCAAACTTCTTAATTTCTTTTCGAAACCCACCTTTACTCGTGTTTTACAAAAATCAGTAGTAGGTTTTACTTAAGCTTTGTAAACATTAGTTTATTGTTGCTAAGGTTTAATTAAAACCAGATTAAACATTTCTTTATTAACTTTGTAAACATTTTAGAGTAAAATTTGTTAACCGAAGTTTTCAAGCCAGTGTAGCAACGAACAAATCTGACATTTTAATTTGATTGAAAATCCATAAATTGACACTTAAATCTTAACCGATTGTTAAAGAAAAGAAATAGACCTGATGACTAATGTCCATGCATGAAAACACTAAACTAACTCAAAACCAAAAATCCATACCATAGTTCACTTAAAATTTATTTACAAATCTGATTGAACATAAATGGTTATATCTTAGGAAAACTTTATTAAAATCAAACAGAGACAAGAAACTCTGAGACCTCCATTTTGCTGAGTCCGAGACCTAACCACATGAGATACCTGAAAAGGGTAAACTAAGGGTGTAAACTACGAAGCTCAGTGTGAGTCTAAAACAAATGTGAATAGCCAGAGTCGAACAGTCAATCAAACATATAGAAACCTCAAATAACTAATGATAACTAAACACATCGAAAAAATCAATTCAATTTACAAATATTACAACATCCATATATGTAATACATACTCGAATGCGTGAAAAATGCAAGAAAATCCCTCCCAACCATCCAATCACACCAACTCCATCCATCCTGCACACCAAATAGGATATGCTATACCCATCCATCTACTACACACCAATTTGGGTTATGGTGGACCCATCCAACCGTTATACCTTAAAATGGTCATAGGCCACTCGAATATTATGCAGTCAAGCTACCAACATTATTATAACAGCCCGATTTAGGGCCTAGTCGAAATAGTGGTTGCGAGGCCACAAATCTAAAGTAGAAATATGTGTTTTATGGCTTTTATGAGGTCTATACCATGCTTGCATGATTGTATGAAAATTTCATGAAGAAATTTTATAAATTAGTGATCAATTTATTCATTAAGACTAAATTGCAAAGATTGAAAAATATGAGGTTCTAGAAGTTTCAAGTATAAGATAGCAATAGAAAATTTATTAGAGGTCCTTATTTAGCAATTAGACCATTATATCTTATGATGGACAAAAATAGGCATGGGAAGGAAAAATATCAAGAAAGGGTCCTTAAGGGCATTTTGGTCATTATGTTAAGAAGTTAATAAAAAGGGAAAAAGAAGTCAAAATTTATGTCCATCTTCCTCCCCATTGTCAAAAATTTCAAGTTCACCATAGCTACGGTTTCTTCAACTTTCAAGCTTGATTGTAAGTACCTCTTAGCCCCGTTTTTAATGTTCTTCGTATTTTTGAGATCCTCGTAGCTTGGTTTAGCTATTTCTACCAATATTTTGAGCTAGGGTTCATGTTTAAAAATTTACCCATGTATGACATGCATGTATTTTGGTGTTTAATAGAGGAATATGAAAGTTTGACGTATGATAAACATCTTTTTCTAAGTGATTTTCATGGAAAATTCATAAAAAGGACCTAGTTGTAAAAGTTATAAAATGTGTAGTAAAAATTAGTTTTGAAGGAAAGTGTGAGTTGTTATAAACTCAATAAATGTTTGGCTAGGCTTGGGTAACCAAGGAAATGAGTGTATTTCATTATACGAGCCTAAGAACCATTTTGTAAATATGTGAAAGTATAGGGGCAAAATCATAATATTGCCAAAGTATGATTTATGGGTTGACTTAGTCCATGTGATCATTAAAAGAGTGAAATTGTCATTATAGATCAAGAAATAGGAAGTCCGGACCGAAACCGAGGAAAGAATAAGATGGTGGACTGAATCGAACAATTATACACATTTTGATAACGAGGTAAGTTTGTGTGTAATAATTCAACATCATGTTATTATGCTATAAAATGCTTGTCATTTTATGATGATGTATATTATTTTGAAGAAATTGATTAATGATGTTTTAATGAGAGTATGATGAAGATTTATGATATTGAAGTCCCGGTTGAACCTTAGGAAATGAGAGGATACCATTGTTAAGAGATGAGATTTATAAAGTCCCGTATAAGACCATATCTGGGATATGGCATCAGCATCGAATACGAAAATCGTGTAAGACCATGTCTAGGACATGGCATCGATATATGATCTCGTATAAGACTATATCTGGGATATGGTGTCGACATCGATAGGAGATCCCGTATAAGACCATATCTGGGATATGGCTTCGGCATCGGCATCGACATGTGATCCCATGTAAGACCATATATGGGATATGGAATTGGCATCTTACTACTTGCATGACGAATTCCAGGTATCCTTCGATATTCCAAGTGGTTCAACGAGTAAAGAGCTAAGTTTATGTTCAAGATGGCAAAAGTGCTAAAGTTGTGTGATGAAGTGATACAGGTGTATATGATATATTTACGAGAAATAAGTCCGATATGTGATATGTGATTGGTAAGAGTAAGAATGAGTAAGTCATGTTAATGTGCTTGAGAACTTGTGTTATTACTCAAAGTTAAGTATAAGTGTATCATAAGATTTTATGTTGTTATTTATTGCATACAAACTTACTAAGCTTTATGCTTACCCCCTTCTCTTTTCCATTTCCCTATAGTATCGCCAAGCTAGCTCGAGAATCGTAGGACGTCGGAGCTCAATTCACACTATCAAGCTATTCTTTTGGTATAGTAAAGTTTGATTATTTTGGGTATGGCATGTATAGGAACTTGGTCATTTTGTTATATGACATGTTGGTTAGCCAAGGTGTTGGCTATTAATGTTACTCAATATGGCTATTGGAATTGGACGATACGGGTTAAGTTATATCTATTCAACGATGATTAAATTCATGAAGAGCAAGCTTGTGAATTTGAATGAGTAATATGTAAAGTATACGCATGATGATTGTAGTGAGGAATTAAGGTGTGGATGTTTTGATTTTGGATATTAAAGGTGCCTTATTGTCATGTTGTGTGTTGCATTGAAATGGAATAAGTGTAGTTGCTTTTCAGGGAGGCAATTGGCTTGGTAAATAGCCTTATAATTGTCCACACGGATAAACACACAGGCGTGTGTCTATGCCGTGTGTGACACACAGTCAGCCCCGTGGGCATGTTGATAGGCCGTGTGTCCCTTGCTTCTAATTTACAAAAAATCAGTTTGTCACACTGGCTAGCACACGGGCGTGTGACTAGGCCATGTGTCCCTAGATGTTTGTTGATGTCATAAACAAATTATCAAAGTTTTCACACACGGGTCAAGACACGGGCGTGTCCTGGCCGTGTGAGAGACACCGGTCATAGACACGGGCGTGTGCCAGGCCGTGTGAAAACCCTTGTAGGTTCGAAATGAAAAATAAAATCCACACGGAGTAGAAACATGGGCGTGTGTGACTACAGGGCCTACCCATACGGGGGTGTTCCTTTCCACATGGGCGTGTGGCCCTGTTTTGATTAAAAATTTTCTAAGTGCTCATAAGCTTCCGACTGAGTCCGATTCATTCTATTCTTATGTTTTGGGTCTAGTTGTCCCGTAATAGGGACTATATGATCATGAATAAAAAGTTTTAAAGTTTAAAAAAAATTTATGGTTTATTTCTGTAAGATTCAAGTAAAGTTTGGTAATACCTCGTACTCAGTTTCGCGTCGAATACAGGTAAAAGGTGTTACATTTAGTGGTATCAGAGCTACAGTTTAGTTAATTCTTGGACTAACATAGTGTAAACATGAGTCTAGCTATACATGCCATACGTATGAGTATTTACATAATGATAGTGTGACGACTCCTGACAATTTAAATTATGTTTTCATATAATAATGGATCTCGATAAAGTAGTGACAGATGATGTAGCAAGTAACTCGTCGGCTCCCGCCCAAGGGACGGTGCCAATTGAAAATGAGAATAGGCCAACAACTGTGAGTCAAAGAGGAAGAGAAGAGGCTAGGGAAGCATTTCTCCATATGATGAATGCATGGTATGCAGAGTTCATTCGAAAGAACCCGAACACACAACCCCCTCCACCCCCACCTATACCTCAGCCTACCCCTGTAGCTCCCCAAGTTGTAGAAGTGGTAAGAAGGGACAAGCTCCCTATTGATAGAATCCAAAAATAAAGAGCTGAGGAGTTTCAAGCTAATAAAGATGATGATCAGGAAAGAGCAGAGTTCTGGCTTGAAAATACCATCAGGATATTTGATGAACTATCTTGCACACCCGAAGAGTGTGTGAAGTGTGTTGTGTCTCTCTTAATAGATTTGACTTACCAATGGTGGAACACCCTTGTGCCAATTGTACCAAAAGAGAAACTTAATTGGGAATTTTTCCAAGAAGAGTTCTAAAAGAAGTATATTAGCCAAAGGTTCATCGACCAGAAAAGAAAGGAATTCCTTAAGCTAAAGCAAGGTTGAATGATGGTAATTGAATATGAGCGTGAGTTTGTAAGGCTCAGTAAATACGCTCGAAAGTGTGTATCCACTGAAGCCATTATGTGTAAAAGGTTTGAGGATGGGTTAAATGAAGATATCCGATTGTTTGTTGGTGTGCTAAAACTAAAGGAGTTTGTTGTGTTAGTATATAGAGCTTGTAAGGCCGAAAAGTTGGCCAAAGAGAAAAGAAAGGTTGAAATTGAGTCCCATTACTCAAAGAATAGACAATTGGGCAAGTCAATTTAATTCTCATCCAAGAAATCAAGAGAGTTCACTACTCGATCAGCTGCTTCAGCTGGGTTTTCAAACAGAAGTAAGGGTAAATAGTACTTAGGTTCTAAAGCTCAGACCACTTCGATTGCTAGTGTTGGTAATACTTGACCAAGTAGACCGAAATGTCCACAGTGTGGCAGACGCCACCTCGGTGATTGTCGATCAAATGAAAGGGCTTGTTTCAAGTGTGGATCCCCATATCACTTTATTAGAGATTTTCCCGATATGGTCAAAAAAGAAAAATCTCAGAGTGAAAAATCGGGAAGTACTCCTAGAGGAAGGTCACAGAAAAATTCGGAAATGGAACGAGTAGTAAGAATACACCTAGAGAGCAGAGTGTAAGATCTGAGGGTAGAGCACCTGCGAGGACCTATGCTATTCGCGCTCACGAAGAGGCGTCATCCTCTGATGCAATTACGGGTACATTTTCTCTCTATGATACTCATGTTGTTGCTTTAATTGATCCGGGATCTACCCACTCGTATATTTATATGAAATTAGTATCTAGTATGAATATGCCTGTAGAGTCTACAGAATTTGTGATAAAAGTGTCAAATCCTCTAGGCAAATGTGTGTTAGTTGACAAGGTATGCAAAGATTGCCCTTTGATGATTAGAGGTCATTATTTTCTGAGAAATCTTATACTATTTCCATTTGATGAATTTGATGTAATTCTTGGTATGGATTGGTTAACTACTCATGATGTGATAGTAAATTGTGGAAAGAAATTTATTGAGTTAAAATGTGAAAATGGGGGTATTCTTCGTGTTGAATCGGATGAATGTGATGATTACAGTAGTGATTTCCTATATGTCCATTCGTAAATATGTAAGAAAGGGATATGAAGCTTATCTTGCCTTTGTGATGAATACCAAAGAGACCGAGTTAAGAATTGAGTCGGTCTTATAGTATGTGAGTATCCAAATGTATTTTCGATTTAATTGCCGGGTTACCTCTGGTTAGAGAGACCAAATTTGGATTTGAGTTAGCCCCTGGTACTGCCCCCATTTCAATTGGTCTGTACAGGATGGCTCAACTCGATTTGAAAGAATTGAAGGCACAGTTACAAGAGTTGACGGATAAAAGTTTTGCAAGACCGAGTTATTCTCAATGGGGTGCTCTCGTATTATTTGTGAAAAAGAAAGATGGTTCCATGACGCTATGTATAGATTATCGGTAGCTTAATAAGGTAACCGTAAAGAACAAGTACCCATTGCAAAGGATTGGTAATTTGTTTGACCAATTGAAAGGAGCCACTGTGTTTTTCGAGATAGACTTGAGGTCTAGATAATATCAGTTGAGAGTCAAAGACTCAGATGTGCCAAAAACTGCATTTCAGACAAGGTATGCTCACTAAGAATTTTTAATCATGCCTTTTAGTTTAACAAATGCCCCTGCAGCTTTCATGGATTTAATGAACCGTTTTTTTACCGTACTTGGATAAACTTGTTGTTGTCTTTATCGATGATATATTGATTTACTCTCGTGATGAAAATGAACATGTTGAGCATTTGAGAACGATTTTGCAAACTTTGAGAGATAAACAGTTATATGCCAATTTTAGTAAAAGTGAATTTTGGCTTAAGGAAGTCAGATTTTTGGGCCATATTGTTTCGGATGATGGCATTAGAGTTGACTCAAGTAAAATTTCAGAATTGTAAACTAGAAACCACCAAGAAACGTATCTGAGGTTAGAAGTTTTTTGGGCCTAACTGGTTATTATAGATGGTTTGTCAAGGGATTTTCTATGTTCGCTACTCCAATGACGAGGCTACTATAAAAAGATGTAAAGTTTGAATGGACAGAAAGTGCCAACAGAGTTTTGAGAAACTAAAGGCATTGTTGACTGAGGCTCCAGTTTTAGTCCAACCTGAATTGAGAAAAGAATTTGTGGTCTATAGTGATGCATCCTTAAATGGATTGGGTTGTGTACTTATGCAAGAGGGCAAAGTGATAGCCTATGCTTCTAGAAAACTAAAGCCACACGAGAAGAATTACCCGACGCATGATTTGGAGTTAGTTGCCATTGTGTTTGTGTTGAAGATTTGGAGACACCATTTATATGGCGAGAAATATCGGATATTCACTGATCATAAAAGTTTAAAGTACCTGATGACCCAAAAGGAATTGAATCTAAGGCAACGAAGATGGTTATAGTTTATAAAAGATTACGAGATAGTGATTGACTACCAACAGAGAAAGGCAAACGTGGTCGCCGATGCTTTGAGTAAGAAGTTTCTGTTTGCATTGAGGGCTATGAATACGCAATTAGCTTTATTGGATGATGGTTCTATTCTAGCTGAATTGAGAGTTAGACCAATTTTTCTCCAAGAGATTCTGAAGCTTAGAAAGGCGACAGCGAGTTGCAAGCCAAAAGAGTTTAGTGTGAGTCGGGTGTTGAGTCAGACTTTCGTATTAATTCAGATGGATGTTTGATGTTTCGAGATAGGGTCTGTGTACCAAGAGATGATGAAATTATTTAGAAAGTTTTGCACGAAGCTCATAGCGGACACTTATCTGTACATTCAGGTAGTACAAAAATGTATAATGACTTGAAGAAGTGGTATTAGTGGCCAAGTATGAAAAAATATATTTTTGAGTTTGTATCGAGATGCTTGATTTGTCAGCAAGTGAAAGCTGAAAACCAAGTACCTTCGGGTCTACTTCAGCCTATTATGGTTCCCGAGTGGAAATGAGACTGTATTACTATGGATTTTGTGACGGTTTGCCCTTGACCGTATTACAAAGTTAAATTTTAGTACAACTTTCCATCCACAAACCGACGGATAATCAGAGAGGATAATACAGATACTTGAAGACATGCTCTGATGCTGTGTTTTGGAACTTCAAGGTAATTGGGAAAAGTACTTACCATTAGTGAAACTTGCCTACAATAATAGTTTTTAGTCGAGTTTGAAAATGGCGCCTTATGAGGCATTATATGGGTGAAAATGCCGAACACCCTTGTATTGGACTAAACTTAGAGGAAATTAGATTCACGAGGTTGATTTTGTAACACTCTTACCCGTAATTCTCTCCAAAATTAGGCTCGAGGCATTACTAGATAAAACTACATGATCGCTACTTAAGCTCACCGTGACTACTCTCTTAAGTCACCTTATCAATCTCATTCTCGACTTACGAGGCCTCACACATACACAAGAGGCTCTCGATAGTATATCGTAACTTCTTCAAATATTAAATTTTTCTCCATCTAAACAGGGACTACATGCCCGTTCTAGATGACACACGCCTGTGTATAAACACACACGCCCATGTCCACCAACCATGCATGAAAACTCAAGCATTCTGCCAATGCCCCACGGTTAGGGTACACGCCCGTGCTCACTACCCGTGGTGAACACTGACTACCTTACACGACTTAGAGTCTAGACACACACCCGTGTGGCTAGCCCGTGGATTATACTACTCAATTCTGTCAGAGAGACACGTCCAATACACACGCCCGTGGGCTGGTCGTGTGTCACACATGGCCTATACACATGCCCGTGTGTCTATCCACATGGACAAGAACAAAGCTATGTGCTAAGCTCTTCTCACCCCTCAAGTTTTTTTTATTAACATACACTCAAACAACACATCCATCATCATTTCAAATTCAAACACAATCTCACATGGATAACTACATCTTTTCATATAATAAGGTAGCCATCAAGCATGGCATTATACAAACTAGATTATCCATCTAAAGGCCAACACATCTTAGCCATTACAACAAAATTCACTAACTTGTCTAGCCCCTATACATGCCATATACAAAATATTGAGTCTAATGTACCGGGGTGTGTTGATAGTGTGGGCGATCTTCTGTTTGATCCACGTATCTCGAATCAACCCTTTCTATCTATAAGACAAGGGAAAAGAAAGAGAGTAAGCTTTGAGCTTAGTAGGTTTACACAAAAATAATTTAAGTATTCTAGTATAAGCTAAACAACAATTAGCATTATATTACCAAATAAAATGATATCCACACATCTAATTTATTCAATAATACATCCACATAGCTAATTTACTCAATAATACATCCACACAGCTGAATTCTCGATGGTTTCGCACTTAGCCCACCACAATCAAATTATAGGGTAGTATTGCACTTAGCCTACCATAATCAAAGTAATCATAGTGGTTTTCACATAGCCCACTAATGAAATACTTAACTATGGTATTGCATACAGCCCATCGTTATTAAGTATTAAGGTGGTATCGCACTTAGCCCACCATTAAGCATTATCACTACACATTCACTTTTCTACTTTACAATCCATTCATCCATTCACAATATCTACTACATTCATTCCACTTGAACCACATCGGTTCTCAATCATTCTCAATCATGCTATACACTAGCTAGCATCTACAAATTGTAAGTATGAATGCATTATTTACGCATAAACTTACCTCAGCACTCAAAAGTATAGAGATGTTTAATTTAGTCCACCACATTGCTTTTGCCTCGATTTCGATCTGGGCTTCGTCTTTCTTGATCTATAATGAATAAATCAACTTACTCAATACACATATTGACTAAATTGAACCTTATCTCATATTTTAGTAAAATTACCATTTTGCCCTAAAACTTTCTCGTATTTAAAATTTTGGCCCAAGGCTCGTAAAGTGATTTTCATTCAACTTTCTAGCCTTTCATGCATAGCCGAACCATTTACTCAACTAAAGCAATCATCAATTCTCACTAAATCACACATGTATGACCAATCTCAAGACTTTCACAAACTAGTCCCTACATGCATTTTTTCATGGAATTCACTTACCAAAAGATGTTTCTACTACATCAAGCTTTCATATTATTCGATAAAGCATCTAAATACATGCATGTCATACATGGGTACATTTTTGAACATCCATCTTAGCTCAACATATAGCTAAAAATAGCTTAATCATGCTACTAGGACTTTAAAAATACGAAGAGTATCAAAAACGGAGCTAGAATACACTTACTAGCTAGCTTGAAAAGTTGAAGGGCCCTAACAACAGCTTCTCTCAATTTTCAGAAGCTTGGAGAAGAAGATGAGTGAAATTCTATCACCTTTTCCCATTTTAATCATTTAATTGATAAATGACCAAAATGCCCTTTTGTCAAACTTTCAAATTTTAACCCATTCATGCCCAATTTTTTCCAAAATTAGAATTTGGTAAAATTACTATTTAAGGACCTCTAATTGATAATCCAAATCTATTTCACACAAATAGCTTCTAGATTCTCTCATTTTGTAACTTTTGTAATTTAGTCCTTTTGGACAATTCAACCGCAATTTAACAAAATTGCTTAATGAAACTTTCACACTAACATGCAAACAAGGCATAAACATCAAAAACCCATACATATACCTCAGATTTGTGGTCTCGTACCACTATTCCGATTAGGACCTAAATCAGGATGTTACAGATTTGGTCAGAGGAACCAAAGAGAATGTAAAAGTGATTAGTGATTGTCTAAAAGCTGCTTCGGACAGAAAAAAGTCCTACGAGGATTTGACACGGAAAGAGATTGAATTTCAAGTTGGTGATAAGGTTTTCGAAAAGTATCATCATGGAAGAAAGTTCTTAGGTTTGGCCGAAAGGCAAATTGAGTCCGCGCTATATTGGACCGTATGAGATTACTAAAAAGATAGGACCGGTGGCCTATCGGTTGGCTTTGCCATCTGAGTTGGAAAAGATTCATGATGTGTTCCACGTGTCTATGCTAACAATCAGACCCTTCGCATGTGATTGTCCCAACAGAGGTAGAAATTCAACCGTACATGACTTATGGTGAAGAGCTAGTTAAAATTTTGGACGAGAAGTCAAACAGTTAAGAAATAAAAGTATAGCTCTTGTGAAAGTATTGTGGTAAATACATGGGGTAGAATAGGCTACATGAGAACTCGAGGAGGCTATGAGAAACCAATATCCCAACCTTTTTACCAATAAGATTTTTGGGAAAGAAAATCCCTAAATGGTGAGAATTGTAACATCTCGATTTAGGGCCTAGTGAGAATAGTAATTACGAGGCCACAAATCTGAAGTAGAAATATGTGTTTTATGGCTTTTATGAGGTCTATGGCATGCTTGCATGATTGTGTGAAAATTTCATGAAGAAATTTTATAAATTAGTGATCAATTTATTCATTAGGACTAAATTGCAAAGATTGAAAAATATGAGATTTTAGAAGTTTCAAGTATGAGATAGCAATAGAAAATTTATTAGAGGTCCTTATTTAGCAATTAGACCATTATATCTTATGATGGACAAAAATGGGCATTGGGAAGGAAAAATCTTAAGAAAGGGGCTTTAAGGGCATTTTGGTCATTATGTTAATAAGTTAATAAAAAGGGAAAAAGAAGTCAAAATTGATGTTCATCTTCCTCCCTACTACCGAAAATTTCAAGCTCACCATAGCTAGGGTTTCTTCAACTTTCAAGCTTGATTGTAAGTACCTCCTAGCTTTGTTTTTAATGTTCTTCGTATTTTTAATATCCTCGTAGCTCGGTTTAGCTATTTCTACCAATATTTTGAGCTATGGTTCATGTTCAAAAATTTACCCATGTATGACATGCATGTATTTTGGTGTTTAATAGAGGAATATGAAAGTTTGATGTATGATAAACATCTTTTTCTAAGTGATTTTCATGGAAAATTCATAAAAAGGACCTAGTTGTAAAAGGTATAAAATGTGTAGTAAAAACCAATTTTGAAGGAAATTTTGGGTTGTTATAAACTCAATAAATGTTTAGCTAGGGTTGGGTAACCAAGGAAATAAGTGTATTTCATTATACGAGCCTAAGGACCATTTTGTAAATATATGAAAGTATAGGGGCAAAATCATAATTTTGGAAAAGTATGATTTATGGGTTGACTTAGTCAATGTGATCATTAAAAGAGCGAAATTGTCATTATAGATCAAGAAACATGAAGTCCAGACCGAAATCGAGGAAAGAACAATGTGGTGGACTAAATCGAACAATTATACACGTTTTGATAACGAGGTAAGTTTGTGTGTAATAATTCAACATCATGTTATTATGCTATAAAATGCTTGTCATTTTTTGATGATGTATATTATTTCGATGAAATTGATTAATGATGTTTTAATGAGAGTATGATGATGATTTACGATGTTGAAGTCCCAGTTGAACCATAGGAAATGAAAGGATACCATTGTCAAGACATGAGATTTATAAAGTCCCGTATAAGACCATATCTGGGATATGGCATCGACACCGATTTGAGATCCCGTATAAGATCAGATCTGGGATATGGCATCGACATCAAATAAGAAAATCGTGTACGGCCATGTCTGGGACATGACATCGATATTCGATCTTGTATGAGACCATATATGGGATATGGAGTCGACATCGATAGGAGATCCCGTATAAGACCATATATGGGATATAGCATCGGCATCAACATGTGATCCCATGTAAGACCATATCTGGGATATGGCATTAGAATCTTACTACATGTATGACGAATTCCGGGCATCCTTCGATATTCCAAGTGGTTCAACGGGTATAAAGCTAAGTTTATGTTCAAGATGGGCATGTATAGGAACTTGGTCATTTTGTTATATGACATGTTGGTTAGCCAAGGTGTTGGCTGTTCATGTTACTCAATTCATTTTGTAAATGGCTACTGGAATTTGGTCGATATTGGTTAAGTTATATCTATTCAATGATGATTAAATTCATGAAGTGCAAGCTTGTGAATTTTAATGAGTAATGTGTAAAGTATACGCATGATGATTGTAGTGAGAAATTAAGGTGTGGATGTTTTGATTTTGGATATTAAAGGTGCCTTATGGCCATGTTGTGTGTTGCATTGAAATGGAATAAGTGTAGTTACTTTTCAGGGAGGCAATTGGCTTGGTAAATAGCCTTATAATTGTCCACACGGATAGACACACACTGTGTGTTCTAAGCGTGTGTGACACCTGATCGACCACAATGGGCATGTTGATAGGCCGTGTGTCCCTTGCATCTAATTTATGAAAAAATCAGTTTGTCACACTGGCTAGCACACGGGCGTGTGACTAGGCCTTGTGTCCCTAGATGTTTGTTGATGTCATAAACAAATTGTCAAAGTTTTCACACACGGGTCAAGACACGAGCGTGTCTTGGCCGTGTGAGAGACACCAGTCATAGACACGGGCATGTGCCAGGCCGTGTGAAAACCCTTGTATGTTCGAAATGAAAAATAAAATCCACACGGACTAGAAACATGGGCGTGTGTGACTACAGGGCCTGCCCACACGGGGGTGTTCCTTTCCACATGGGCGTGTGGCCCTGTTTTGAGTAAAAATTTTCTAAGTGCTCATAAGCTTCTGACTGAGTCCGATTCATTCTATTCTTATGTTTTGGGTCTAGTTGTCCCGTAATAGGGACTATATGATCATGAATGAAAAGTTTTAAATTTCAAAAAAAAATTTATGGTTTATTTCTGTAAGATTCAAGTAAGTTAAGTTTGGCAATGCCTCGTACTCAGTTTCGCGTCGAATACGGGTAAAAGGCATTACATTTAGTGGTATCAGAGCTACAGTTTAGTTAATTCTTGGACTAACATAGTGTAAACATGGGTCTAGCTATACATGCCATACGTATGAGTATTTACATAATGATAGTGTGACGACTCCTGACAATTTAAATTATGTTTTCGTATAGTAACGGATCCCGATAAAGAAGTGATAGATGATGTAGAAAGTAACTCGTCGGCTCCCGTCCAAAGGACGGTGCCAATTGAAAATGAGAATAGGCCAACAACTGTGAGTCAAAGAGGAAGAGAAGAGGCTAGGGAAGCATTTCTCCATATGATGAACGCTTGGTATGCGGAGTTCAATCGAAAGAACCCGAACACACAACCCCCTCCACCCCCACCTATACCTCAGCCTACCCCTGTAGCTCCCCAAGTTTTAGAAGTGGTAAGAAGGGACAAGCTCCCTATTGATAGAATCCCGAAACAAAAAGCTGAGGAGTTTCAAGCTAATAAAGATGATGATCAGGAAAGAGCAGAGTTCTGGCTTGAAAATACCATCAGGGTATTTGATGAACTATCTTGCACACCCGAAGAGTGTATGAAGTGTGTCGTGTCTCTCTTAAGAGATTCGACTTACCAATGGTGGAACACCCTTGTGTCGATTGTACCAAAGGAGAAACTTAATTGGGAATTTTTTTGAGAAGAGCTCTAAAAGAAGTATATTAGCCAAAGGTTCATCGACCAGAAAAGAAAGAAATTCCTTGAGCTAAAGCAAGGTCGAATGACGATAATCGAATATGAGCGTGAGTTTATAAGGCTCAGTAAATACGCTCGAAAGTGTGTATCCACTGAAGCCATTATGTGTAAAAGGTTTGAGGACGGGTTAAATGAAGATATCCGATTGTTTGTTGGTGTGCTAAAACTAAAGGAGTTTGTTGTGTTAGTATATAGAGCTTGTAAGGCCGAAAAGTTGGCCAAAGAGAAAAGAAAGGCTGAAATTGAGTCCCATTACTCGAAGAAGAGACAATTGGGCAATTCAATTCAATTCTCGTCCAAGAAATCAAGAGAGTTCACTACTCGTTCAGCTGCTTCAGCTGGGTTTTCAAACAGAAGTAAGGGTAAATAGTACTTAGGTTCTAAAGCTCAGACCACTTCGATTGCTAGTGTTGGTAATACTTGACCAAGTAGACCGAAATGTCCATAGTGTGGCAGACGCCACCTCGGTGATTGTCGATCAAATGAGAGGGCTTGTTTCAAGTGTGGATCCCCATATCATTTTATTAGAGATTTTCCCAAGATGGTCAAAAAGAAAAATCTCAGAGTGAAAGATCGGGAAGTACTACTAGAGGTAGGTCACAGAAAAATTCGGGTAATGGAACGAGTAGTAAGAATACACCTAGAAAGCAGACTGTAAGATCTGAGGGTAGAGCACCTGCGAGGACCTATGCCATTCGCGCTCGCGAAGAGGCGCCATCCCCTGATGCAATTACGGGTACATTTTCTCTCTATGATACTCATGTTGTTGCTTTAATTGATCTGGGATCTACCCACTCGTATATTTATATGAAATTAGTATCTAGTATAAAAATGCCTATAGAGTCTACAGAATTTGTGATAAAAGTGTCAAATCCTCTAGGCAAATGTATGTTAGTTGACAAGGTATGCAATGATTGCCCTTTGATGATTAAAGGTCATTATTTTCTGACAAATCTTATACTATTTCCATTTGATGAATTTGATGTAATTCTTGGTATGGATTGGTTAACTACTCATGATGTGATAGTAAATTGTGGAAAGAAATTTATTGAGTTAAAATGTGAAAATGGGGGTATTCTTCGTGTTGAATCAGATGAACAGGACAGATTGCCTGTAGTGATTTCCTATATGTCTGTTCAGAAATATGCAAGAAAGGGATATGAAGCTTATCTTGCCTTTGTGATGAATACCAAAGAGACTGAGTTAAGAATTGAGTCAGTGCCGATAGTATGTGAGTATCCAAATGTATTTTCAGACGAATTGCCCGGGTTACCTCCGGTTAGAGAGACCGAATTTGGATTTGAGTTAGCCCCTGGTACTGCCCCTATTTCAATTGGTCTGTACAGGATGGCTCAACTCGATTTGAAAGAATTGAAGGCATAGTTACAAGAGTTGACGGATAAAGGTTTCGCAAGACCGAGTTATTCTCTATGGGGTGCTCTCGTATTATTTGTGAAAAAGAAAGATGGTTCCATGACGTTATGTATAGATTATCGGTAGCTTAATAAGGTAACCGTAAAGAACAAGTACCCATTGCAAAGGATTGATAATTTGTTTGACCAATTGAAAGGAGCCACTGTGTTTTCTGAGATAGACTTGAGGTCTAGATAATATCAGTTGAGAGTCAAAGACTCAGATGTGCCGAAAACTGCATTTCAGACAAGGTATGCTCACTAAGAATTTTTAATCATGCCTTTTAGTTTAACAAATGCCCCTGCAGCGTTCATGGATTTAATGAACCGTTTTTTTACCGTACTTGGATAAACTTGTTGTTGTCTTTATCGATGATATATTGATTTACTCTCATGATGAAAATGAACATGTTGAGCAGTTGAGAACGATTTTTCAAACTTTGAGAATAGTTATATGCCAATTTTAGTAAAAGTGAATTTTGGCTTAAGGAAGTCAGATTTTTGGGCCATATTGTTTCGGATGATGGCATTAGAGTTGTCCCAAGTAAAATTTCATAATTGTACACTGGAAACCACCAAGAAACGTATCTGAGACCGTATTACTATGGATTTTGTGACAGGTTTGCCCTTGACCGTATTACAAAGTTAAATTTTAGTACAGCTTTCCATCCACAAACCGACGGATAATCAGAGAAAATAATACAGATACTTGAAGACATGCTCTGATGCTGTGTTTTGGAACTTCAAGGTAATTGGGAAAAGTACTTACCATTAGTGAAATTTTCCTACAATAATAATTTTTAGTCGAGTTTGAAAATGGAGCCTTATAAGGCATTATATGGGCGAAAATGCCGAACGCCCTTGTATTGGACTAAACTTAGGGAAATTAGATTCACGGGGTTGATTTTGTAACACTCTTACCCGTAATTCCCGTCGAAATCGGGCTCGAGGCATTACTAGATAAAACTACATGATCGCTACTTAAGCTCACCGTGACTACTCTCTTAAGTCACCTTATCAATCTCATTCTCATCTTACGAGGCCTCACACATACACAAGAGGCTCTCGGTAGTATATCGTAACTTCTTCAAATCTTAAAATTTTCTCCATCTAAATCGAGGACCACATGCCCGTGCTAGATGACACACGCCCGTGTATAAACACACATGCCCGTACACAAACCGTGCATGAAAACTCAAGCATTCTGACAATGCCCCACGGTTAGGGTACACGCCCGTGCTCACCACCCGTGGTGAACACTGACTACCTTACATGACCTAGAGTCTAGACACACATCCGTGTGGCTAGCCCGTGGCCTATACTACTCAATTCTGTCAAAGAGACACGGTCAATACACACGCCCGTGGGCTGGTCGTGTGTCAGACATGGCCTAGACACATGCCCGTGTGTCTATCCACATGGACAAGAACAAAGCTATGTGCTAAGCTTTTCTCACCCCTCAAGTTTTTTTTATTAACATACACTCAAACAACGCATCCATCATCATTTCAAATTCAAACACAATCTCACATGGATAACTCCATCTTTTCATATAATAAGGTAGCCATCAAGCATGGCATTATACAAACTAGATTATCCATCTAAAGGCCAACACATCTTAGCCATTACAACAAAATTCACTAACTTGTCTAGCCCCTATACATGCCATATACAAAATATTGAGTCTAATGTACCGGGGTGTGTTGATAGTGTGGGTGATCTTCTGTTTGATCCACGTATCTCGAATCAACCCTTTCTATCTATAAGACAAGGGAAAAGAAAGAGAGTAAGCTTTGAGCTTAATAGGTTTACACAAAAATAATTTAAGTATTCTAGTATAAGCTAAACAACAATTAGCATATATTACCAAATAAAATGACATCCACACATCTAATTTATTCAATAATACATCCACATAGCTAATTTACTCAATAATACATCCACACAGCTGAAATTCTCGGTGGTTTCGCACTTAGCCCACCACAATCAAATTATAGGGTAGTATTGCACTTAGCCTACCATAATCAAAGTAATCATAGTGGTTTTTCACATAGCCCACTAATGAAATACTTAACTATGGTATTGCATACAGCCCATCGTTATTAAGTATTAAGGTGGTATCGCACTTAGCCCACCATTAAGCATTATCACTACACATTCACTTTTCTACTTTACAATCCATTCATCCATTCACAATATCTACTACATTCATTCCACTTGAACCACATCGGTTCTCAATCATTCTCAATCATGCTATACACTAGCTAGCATCTACAAATTGTAAGTATGAATGCATTATTTACGCATAAACTTACCTCAGCACTCAAAAGTATAGAGATGTGTAATTTAGTCCACCACATTGCTCTTGCCTCGGTTTTGATCTGGGCTTCGTCTTTCTTGATCTATAATGAATAAATCAACTTCTTCAATACACATATTGACTAAATTGAACCTTATCTCATATTTTAGTAAAATTACCATTTTGCCCTAAAACTTTCTCGTATTTAAAATTTTGGCCCAAGGCTCGTAAAGTGATTTTCATTCAACTTTCTAGCCTTTCATGCATAGCCGAACCATTTACTCAACTAAAGCAATCATCAATTCTCACTAAATCACACATGTATGACCAATCTCAAGACTTTCACAAACTAGTCCCTACATGCATTTTTTCATGGAATTCACTTACCAAAAGATGTTTCTACTACATCAAGCTTTCATAATCTTCGATAAAGAATCTAAATACATGCATGTCATACATGGGTACATTTTTGAACATCCATCTTAGCTCAACATATAGCTAAAAATAGCTTAATCATGCTATTGGGACTTCAAAAATACGAAGAATATCAAAAACGGAGCTAGAATACACTTACTAGCTAGCTTGAAAAGTTGAAGGGCCCTAACAATGGCTTCTCTCAATTTTCAGAAGCTTGGAGAAGAAGATGAGTGAAATTCTATCACCTTTTCCCATTTTAATCATTTAATTGATAAATGACCAAAATGCCCTTTTGTCAAACTTTCAAATTTTAACCCATTCATGCCCAATTTTTTCCAAAAATTAGAATTTGGCAAAATTACTATTTAAGGACCTCTAATTGATAATCCAAATCTATTTCACACAAATAGCTTCTAGATTCTCTCATTTTGTAACTTTTTTAATTTAGTCCTTTTGGACAATTCAACCGTAATTTAACAAAATTGCTTAATGAAACTTTCACACTAACATGCAAACAAGGCATAAACCTCAAAAACCCTTACATATACCTCAGATTTGTGGTCTTGTACCACTATTCTAATTAGGCCCTAAATCGGGATGTTACAGATTTGGTCAGAGAAACCAAAGAGAAAGTAAAAGTGATTAGTGATTGTCTAAAAGCTGCTTCGGACAGAAAAAAGTCCTACGAGGATTTGACACGGAAAGAGATTGAATTTCAAGTTGGTGATAAGGTGTTTCTAAAAGTATCATCATGGAAGAAAGTTCTTAGGTTTGGCCGGAAAGGCAAATTGAGTCCGCGCTATATCGGACCGTATGCGATTACTAAAAAGATAGGACCGGTGGCCTGTCGGTTGGCTTTGCCATCTGAGTTGGAAAAGATTCATGATGTATTCCACGTGTCTATGCTAACAATCAGACCCTTCACATGTGATTGTCCCAACAGAGGTAGAAATTCAACCGTACATGACTTATGGTGAAGTGCTAGTTAAAATTTTGGCACGAGAAGTCAAACAGTTAAGAAATAAAAGTATAGCTCTTGTGAAAGTATTGTGGTAAAGACATGGGGTAGAATAGGCTACATGAGAACCCGAGGAGGCTTTGAGAAACCAATATCCCAACCTTTTTACCAATAAGATTTTTGGGGAAGAAAATCCCTAAATGGGGAGAATTGTAACATCCGAATTTAGGGCCTAGTCAGAATAGTAATTACGAGGCCACAAATCTGAAGTAGAAATATATGTTTTATGGCTTTTATGAGGTCTATGGCATGCTTGCATGATTGTGTGAAAATTTCATGAAGAAATTTTATAAATTAGTGATCAATTTATTCATTAGGACTAAATTGAAAAGATTGAAAAATATGAGATTTTAAAAGTTTCAAGTATGAGATAGCAATAGAAAATTTATTAGAGGTCCTTATTTAGCAATTAGACCATTATATCTTATGATGGACAAAAATGGGCATGGGAAGGAAAAATCTTAAGAAAGGGCTTTAAGGGCATTTTGGTCATTATGTTAATAAGTTAATAAAAAGGGAAAAAGAAGTCAAAATTGATGTTCATCTTCCTCCCTACTACTGAAAATTTCAAGCTCGCCATAGCTAGGGTTTCTTCAACTTTCAAGCTTGATTGTAAGTACCTCCTAGCTTTGTCTTTAATGTTCTTCGTATTTTTAATATCCTCGTAGCTCGGTTTAGCTATTTCTACCAATATTTTGAGCTATGGTTCATGTTTAAAAATTTACCCATGTATGACATGCATGTATTTTGGTGTTTAATAGAGGAATATGAAAGTTTGATGTATGATAAACATCTTTTTCTAAGTGATTTTCATGGAAAATTCATAAAAAGGACCTAGTTGTAAAAGTCATAAAATGTGTAGTAAAAATCAATTTTGAAGGAAAGTTTGAGTTGTTATAAACTCAATAAATGTTCAGCTAGGGTTGGGTAACCAAGGAAATAAGTGTATTTCATTATACGAGCCTAAGGACCATTTTGCAAATATATGAAAGTATAGGGGCAAAATCATAATTTTGGCAAAGTATGATTTATGGGTTGACTTAGTCAATGTGATCATTAAAAGAGCGAAATTGTCATTATAGATCAAGAAACACGAAGTCCAGATCAAAATCGAGGAAAGAACAATATGGTGGACTAAATCGAACAATTATACACATTTTGATAACGAGGTAAGTTTGTGTGTAATAATTCAACATCATGTTATTATGCTATAAAATGCTTGTCATTTTTTGATGTTGTATATTATTTCGATGAAATTGATTAATGATGTTTTAATGAGAGTATGATGATGATTTACGATGTTGAAGTCTCGGTTGAACCGTAGGAAATGAGAGGATACCATTGTCAAGACATGAGATTTATAAAGTCCCGTATAAGACCATATCTGGGATATGGCGTCGACACCGATTTGAGATCCCGTATAAGATCAGATCTGGGATATGGCATCGACATCAAATAAGAAAATCGTGTACGGCCATGTCTGGGACATGGCACCGATATACGATCTTGTATGAGACCATATTTGGGATATGGCGTCGACATCGATAGGAGATCCCGTATAAGACCATATATGGGATATAGAATCGGCATCGACATGTGATCCCATGTAAGACCATATCTGGGATATGGCATTAGAATCTTACTACATGTATGACGAATTCCGGGTATCCTTCGATATTCCAAATGGTTCAACGGGTATAGAGCTAAGTTTATGTTCAAGATGGAAAAAGTGCTAAAGTTGTGTGATGAAGTGATACAGGTGCTTATGAGATATTTACAAGAAATAAGTTCGATATGTGATATGTGATTTGTAAGAGTAAGCATGAGTAAGTCATGTTAATGTGCTTGAGAACTTGTGTTATTACTCAAAGTTAAGTATGAGTGTATCATAAGATCTTATGTTTTTATATATTGCATGCAAACTTACTAAGTTTTATGCTTACCCCCTTCTCTTTTCCACTTCCTTGTAGTATCGCCAAGCTAGCTCGAGGATCGTATGACGTTGGATCTCGGTTCACACTATCAAGCTATTCTTTTGGTATAGTAAAGTTTGATTATTTTGGGTATGGCATGTATAGGAACTTGGTCATTTTGTTATATGACATGTTGGTTAGCCAAGGTGTTGGCTATTAATGTTACTCAATTCATTTTGCAAACGGCCACTAGAATTTGGTCGATACTGGTTAAGTTATATCTATTCAATGATGATGAAATTCATGAAGTGCAAGCTTTTGAATTTGAATGAGTAATGTGTAAAGTATACGCATGATGATTGTAGTGAGGAATTAAGGTGTGGATGTTTTGATTTTGGATATTAAAGGTGCCTTATTGTCATGTTGTGTGTTGCATTGAAATGGAATAAGTGTAGTTGCTTTTCAGGGCGGCAATTGGCTTGGTAAATAGCCTTATAATTATCCACGCAGATAGACACACGGGCGTGTGTCTAGGCCATGTGTGACACACGGTCGGCCCTGTGGGCTTGTTGATAGGCCGTGTGTCCTCTGCATCTAATTTGTGAAAAATTTAGTTCGTCACACGGGCTAGCAGACGGTCATGTGACTAGGCCGTGTGTCCCTAGATATTTGCTGATGTCATAAACAAAATGTTAAGGTTTTCACACAGGGGTCAAGACACGGGCGTGTCCTGGCCGTGTGCGACACACGACGTGTGCTAGGCCGTGTGAAAACCCCTGTAGGTTCAAAATGAAAAATAAAATCCACAAGGACTAGGGACATGGGTGTGTGTGACTACACGACCACCACAAGGGCGTGTTCCTTTCCACACGGGCGTGTGGCCCTATTTTGAGTAAAAATTTTCTAAGTGTTAAAAAGCTGCTGACTGAGTCCCACTTCATTCTATTCGTATGTTTTGGGTCTCGTAGACCCGTAGTAGGGACTATATGATCATGAATGAAAAGTTTAAAATTTCAAAAGAAATTTATGGTTGATTTCTATAAGATTCAAGTAAGTTAAGTTCGGTAATGCCTCGTACTGGGTTTCAGCGTCGAATACGGGTAAGGGGTGTTTCAATTATTGCAGATTTTCTTCCAAAATAAGTCAATGCAATTTAACTGCCAAATCAAACTTCTTTTCATAACCATGTCCCGACCACAATGCAAATGCAAAGAAGCTTATGCAAACAAATATACAGAATCAGACATGCTCATATTCAGTTTTCAATAATGCATAACATACTCATAACCAACACCAATTAGCAGAATCAACAACATGCATAAATTCTGATTAACACATCCAAACAATCTCACATACAAAATTTTAGTATAACAAAGTCATATTAGCAACCTACACGAATAAAAAAATTAAAATATATGTATACATTCAACAATAAATAATTGTGTCCCATTCACTCTTGGAGAGGCTTAAACAAGCAAGGGATCACTCAGAGACTAAAATGAATCAATTTGCGAAAAAAGTGAAAAAAAAATAAGACCACAGAACCGTATGGCCAGGCCGTGTGGAAGGGTTCAGATCATGTGACAGTCATACAGCAACACGGCTGCGTGGCTGAGGTACACGATCGTGCAGGCAAAATGTGTAACTTTCTGTGCCCATGTGAAAATTTCAAAGTTAAGGAAAAATGGTGACACGACCATGTATCAGGCAGTGTGAAAACTCCCCAAGCCGTGCGCGATCGAAAAAATTCCCAACAAAGGTCACACGGTCGTGTGCCAGACCATGTGACTCATTCTAGGCCATGTGACCAGAAAATAAACTTAATACATACAATAGAACATGGCCATATGAACCACTCGTGTGCGGCACATGCCCGAGTGGGGAGACCGTGTGGTCCAAAAGCTCACTTGAATGACTGCAAAATTAAAATACCAAAACCCCACCCATTACAAGTGTTAAGAACACACACCTGAAAACGTGATTCCAAGCACTCACCACCATCCAAAACACACCTACAATTCAGATCTGAGACTTGATTATAAGAACACACAAAACCTATAAGGATTTTGGTTGAAACCATATAAAAGAATCAAAGATTCCAATTTAAAACTCAAAGAAAAGACACTTACACTTTACCTATTTCAACACCTTGTTGAGCGAAAATACTGAAGAATAGATGAGACCAAAGAGACGACACAAGATTACTAGATCTTTATTGTAACAAGGAAACAAAAATAAGGAATTAAGAATAAGGTAGATGGTGGGAAAAACAAAATATAGTAACAAAAAGGAGCCCAAAAACTGAAATTGGAACAATGAACAGAGGAGTGACGTGAGAGAAAGTGGAGAACATGACAGGATTTTGGGGTTCTTTCACTAATATCCCAAACTAACCACCTATCAGATACTCCAAAATTATTCAAGTAAAATCCAAACCACATGGCAGCACAATAGAAAATAGAAAAAATATTTCCCAATTGCACACATAGGGATTCAAACACATGACTATTGAACCAGCAGGCTCATTCTTGTTTCTAAAAGGTAAGGAAAAACTTAAAAGTCCAAAAATAACCACCAACTCACTTGCATACCTTAATTCTTTTAACCCCATATTCGAGATATAACACTTTTCTTAAGTGTTTCACATTGATGCTTTACCATTAAACTAAACTCTCATTTGTTATTTATAAAGTCCCTCATTGGAGTTGGTGTCACGGGTTAACCGAGTATCAACTCAGTTGAGAAAAATAAAAAATCTCTTTTTAAAAATTAAATTGTATGGTTTTGTGAATATTTTGTCATTTTATATATTTTATATAGAAAAATATATACACTTATTTGAACTCATATCCCTTACGCCTTGTTTGGTTCAATGTAATGGCATAGCCATTACAACAAAGTTCCATATTCTACAGTAAAACAGATGTTTGGTTTAAGGGAAAGCTCAAAACGTCGAATGATGATTCCGGCTTCATTTGAAAATTTTTTGAATAACCATTCAGGGGAAGAGGTGTTGAATTGGCTATTCTAGCCTTTCCATCGAATGACCCTTATTTCCCCCTCCAAAAATACCCTTTAGATTGAAATTTCTCAACGGTTTAACCATTTTTTTCCTTTGGCCATCAACAATCTCAAATGCAAATGAACCTAAAAGAAAGCAAATCAACTTCAAAGCCAAAGACCTACACTTCATTTACCACTCCTAAGCAATTCCAACCCATCACTGGAATTGCCTGATGCTCACCAATGCCCTGCTTGTTTTGATGGATGTAGTGCTAAGGTTGTTGACAGAGCTGGCTTTCAATATTGTTTCACCAGTGGTACCTTCTCTTTCCTTTGCTTTCTTTTCCATTTTTTTTCATTGATTTAGGAATTTTAAGATGTGGGTTTTGAACTTGTTGAGTTTAAAAACTTCAAATAATTTACAAAAAAGCCCTTAAATTGTTAGATGATGAGATTATAAAAAACTTAGATATGTAAATGTGAATTCCAAAATTTCCAAATAAAAAAGATTAACAATGGTTGGTTGAATCTCGATGATTCTCCTATTTATACACATCTATATATCAATAGTGTTTACTCATTGTATACTCACCTTTTAGTTCTCATTTCTCCAGTTTTTTCCTTTCTTTTTAAGGTAAACTTCTCTCCCAAATGATTGAAACTTTTTTATATTGATTAATATTCTAGTTTTTTTTTTTTTGTAAGTTCAATTCAACTAAGGTTCGTTTTGCATTTTTATTGGTTTTGTTAATGATGCTTAATGCTTGTTTCTATACTTGTCATAATGTTTTTTTATTGATTAATACTCTACCTTTGTTTTATATTGATTAATATTCTGCCTTTGTTTTATTCAATTTAATAATTTTGTTTCAATATTTTGTTGTTAATAATGCTTAATACTTGTTTCTATACTTGTCATAATGTTTTTTTTTATTTTATTTGGTGTTGTGTTCTCTTATGTTGATTAGTGTTGGGAATGGATTGTTGGTGGCTCTTTTTCTTGGGCTAACGTTTTTTGTTGTGTCAAGGTGTATGTATTTTTTGGTGCAGTTCTTTTCTTTTGTCTAGTTGCTTGTCAATAGGGTTGGAGTAATGAATGGATTGGAGCAACAAAGATAAAGATGGGGTTTGATCTTCAGGAAACGAGAGCTAGGAGACTAAGAATAGATTTTTTATTTTCTAATGGACTTTTTGTTTATTTGTTTTTCATCTATTATTTTGGGAAATTCTTCGTTTGTTAGAAGAAATGAAGAGAAGCCAAATCTTGGGCCTTTAGGGGTTATATGTAACAGCCCGTTTTTAATCAAATCAGAATAGTGGTTTCGGGACCACAAATTTGAATTTAAAATATTTATTTTATTATTATTATTTTAATGTTTACAGCATGATAGCATGTATGTGTGAAAATTTTGTGAAGTAATTTTATCGTTCTATTAGCTAAATCGCGTAAAGTGTAAAATGCATGTTCTATTAGCTAAAGGTGTCAAAAACCTATAGAACCTTAAATTTTAGGTCTTTATGTTGTAAATAGACCATTAACATGATAGCGGATGATATTGTCTTGGTAAATTTGAAATACTGTAACACCCCTAACCCAAAAATCGTCACTAGAATAGGGTTAAGAGGCATTACCGAACAATAGGATCATTTCACATCACATTCACGACACAAAGTCAATCGTCATCAAACACATTTGAATACAATCATAGAGTCTCTTAAATGAGTCATCAAGACCCTAAGCATGCCTATAAACCGAGTCGAGACTAAACCGAAACACATAAGTAATTTCATGAAAATTTGGAACTTTTCTAAAATACAGGGGACACACGGCCGTGTGGGTAGGCCGTGCCTCACATACTGCCATTTCTCACACGGCCATCAAGCACACCCGCGTCGAGGCCGTGTGCAATTTAAGCCACATTCGCTAATTTACCCACGGTCTTAGGCACGCCAGTGTGCCTCAACAAATGTGACATCATAGGCCATTTTACACGCCAATATGACACCCACTTAGGTCTTACCTACAAGCAATATATGAAAATCAAAACATACCAAATTGACCACCAATTTATACATTCAATACCGTTCCCAACATGACAATTCAAGAAATAAACTCATATCATTACAAGCATGATTCATTCATTTGCTCATTCAAAACTTGGCTATTTCACATGCTTTCACCTTATCAAGATATGCATCATATATCACATTCATTAAAGCAAAGTCTTATCTCATAAATAGCCAAATCACAAAGCTAAGATTACATAACAACTTATACCAACATACTAGCCTATACATGCCATATTTAGTTATATACACTTTCAAAAGGGTACCAAAAATCAGTTTAGTAGTGTGATGACGATCCCTGACGGTCCCGAGCCTTCAGTAGCTTTTGACGACCTATAAAACAGAGAAAACGCATATAGAGTAAGCTTTTCAAAAGCTTAGTAAGTCATATACAAATAAACTTGACATAGAAGGCACTTATGCAAATAAATACATTAGTACATATCAATCATTTAACATAATATCGCATATATGCTTTGTTTCATACACTATTAACCACATTTGCTATCTTTGCAAATTCAAGAATCATATAATTACGTAATTCATATAATCAAAACTTTACATATCATATCATCAATTCCATATCCATAGCGTCACAGTAAAATCACTTAGATGCTTACCTTATATACACAATTAGTGTATAATCAATGTACCTGAAATGGTTTTACATACACATATTTATTCTTAACTCGGATTTGCAATCCGCATCATAGACTTGCCCATTGATCCAATAGGAATCTAATAGGATGCTTAGAAAACTTAGAATAGTCGTACAAAGCCAACATCCTAAACGAGACCTTTCATGTACTCAAATATCGATACCTTAGTCTCAGACAGATTGTTACACGAATCAATATGATGCCGATGTCCTAGACATGTTCTTACACGTAAAACTCATATCGTTGCCAACGTCCCAGACGTGGTCTTATATATAATCAGATAACGATGCCTACGTCCCAGACGAGGTTTTATATATAATCAGATAACGATGCCTCGTCCCGCACAAGCTCTTATTTATAATCGATAACGATGCTCGTCCCGGGCGAGGTCTTATATATAATCGATAACGATGCCTCGTCCCGGCGAGGTCTTATATATAATCGATAACGATGCCTCGTCCCGAGCGAGGTCTTATTTATAATCGATAACGATGCCTCGTCCCGGGCGAGGTCTTATTTATAATCGAGATAATGGTGCCTCGTCCCGGGCGAGGTCTTATATATAATCGATATACGGTGCTTTCGTCCCGGGCGAGGTCTTATATATAATCGATAACGGTGCCTCGTCCCGACGAGGTCTTATATATAATCGATAAAGGTGCCTCGTCCCGCATTTAGGTCTTATATATAATCGATAACCCTCGCGATTTAGGTCTTATATATAATCGATAACGATGCCTACGTCCCGCGAGGTCTTATATATAATCAGATAACGATGCCTACGTCCCAGACGAGGTCTTATATATAATCAGATAACGATGCCTACGTCCCGGACGAGGTCTTATATATAATCGATAACGATGCCTCGTCCCCGAAGAGGTCTTATATATAATCGATAACGATGCCTACGTCCCGATTTAGGTCTTATATATAATCGATAACGATGCCTCGTCCCGGGCGAGGTCTTATATATAATCAGATAACGATGCCTACATCCCAGACGAGGTCTTATATATAATCAGATATCGAACCCATTGTCCCAGACAGGGTCTTACATGATTATCAAATCAATGCCAACGTTCTAGACGTGGTCTTACATGATAAAATAGAATAGATACCTTTGTATTCCCAAGTTCATACAAAACTTCTCCGACTTCTCACTATGTCGACCTTATCTCAGAATTCATATACATAGTATCACAAATGCAGTCATTATCATTGATAATCATGTAAATAAACTCAATTCAATACAATTACATTTATTAGCAATATGACTTACCTCGTATTCAGTTTATTGGAATGAAAACGGCTACTCGGTTACTTTCGCTTTTCTGCGATCTATGCCCGTTTTCTTCGGTTCTTGATCCGATTTTATGCTTGAACCATGGCCGAATGAACAAGCTTAACCCCTCTCTTTCTTTTACTTTCGGCACCCCAAAGAAAGATGATAATGTTCATCTTTTTCTTTTGTTTATTGCAAACAAAATAATATTCATTTACCATACTATCCCTTTTTCTAAACATTTAAAAACAAACATGCATTAATGGCATAATTGTCCATCTAATGTCCACTATCTTAAAAGTGGTCTATTTTCCACTTAAGGCCACAACTCTACAAAGCCACAACACATTGATACTTTAACAAATAGCAAGCAACTTTCACATCTAATGCAATGTCATCCTTTCTCTTAATTCGACACACAAACGATCAAATTATCACACAGAATTTTCACACAGACTATGTCACATATCATACACACAGAAAATTTCATTAAAAATTTTTACGACCTCAAATTTATTGTCTCGAACCATTGTTCCGACTAGGGTCTAAACCGACGGTTACAAATACTAAATGTTTATTAAGGTTATTTTTGGTATTTGGTTATTAAACGTTAATTTAATTAAAACAAAACATAAAAAATTAAGGCATTCATCATCTTATGCCGATTTTGAAGGAAGAAGAAAGCCATTTCTTTAGGGTTCATTCAGCCATGACATTTTTCTTCAATTAGGTATGGTTTTTGTCTTGTTTTTAATGATTTTTACGTTTTTAAGATCGTTGCAGCTTAGTCTAGCTTGCTCAGGGACTAATTTGCAAAATTGTTAAAGATTTTAAATGATGTCATTGATGAATACATGTGTTTTTTTATTTTTGATGATAGATTTTGAATGCTTGTTGATAGATATACAAGTTTTGTTAAGTGATTTTTAAAGAAAATGCAAATTAGGGGCTAAATAGTGAAATGTGCAAATTTAGGGGTTAAAATGTGAAATAAATGAGAAATATGGCCTGATATGAGTACTAGAGAAATTTAGCTAGCATGGGTTCATTTTGAATTTCACTAGTTTGTGATTTTATGGAATAAAGACTAAATTGTGAAAATGTGAAATATGTGGGACAAAAGTGAAATGTGCCTTAAAGAGTTATTTGGACTAAATTGAATAAATAGATGATTAAATGAGATGAATTTGATATTATATAGATCAAGAAAAGAGAAATATGAACTTAGATTGGGGAAGAACAAGATTTTGGATTAGTGACCCGCGTTATCGTTTTTGCATCCGAGGTAAGTTCGTATGTTAATAAGCATTATTATATTTGAGATTTAATGCTTTATATTGAATTGTTGATGAATACAATTGTACGAAAATATTCGATGAAGCTTCGGCTATGTATCGACACTTAGTGTACGAGATCGAGATAGCTTCGACTATGTATAGCACTTAGTGTGCGATTTGAGATAGCTCCAGTTACGTATGGCACTTAGTGTGCGATATCTAGATAGCTTCGGCTATGTATGGCTCTTAGTGTGCTAGATTAAAATAGCTTCGCTATGTAATGGCAATTAGTGTATGAGATATCGAGTATTCGACAGTATTTCGAACAGGTATGAGTTCATTACGAGTTTGTACAGGTATATACATGGAAAGTAAAAACTTCAATTGGAAGAGTCATGAATTTGCATATAAGTTCATGATTAAGCATATGGAAAGCTTGTTGTTACCATGAATTACATGTTAAATAGTTCAAGTTGTTGATTTATGTAATATGATTTGTTGAGTTTAATTCATACGAGCTTACTAAGCTATAAAGCTTACTTTGTTTATTTTTCTGTGTTTTATAGTGAATTCAAAGCTAGCTCTGATTCGAGAATCGCCAGAGACATCGTCACTGTAACACCCCTTACCCATATCAGATGCTAGGATAGGGTACGAGGTGTTACCTAACTAAAACACATACTAGCATTCATTTCCAAATCATAAAAGTTCATTCAAATTTAAAACTTTTTAATCTTTAACTTAAAATATTTAGTATGGGCTTACGAGGCCCAAAACACGCTTTCGAAATGGATCGAGACCAAACCATATTCTTTAGAAAACTTTGGAAAATGTCATTGAAAAATAGGGGCACACGCCCGTGTGACTTGATAACATGGCCATGTTGACAGATCGTGTGATTCATACGGCCTAAGCATATAGGGACACACCCGTGTCCCACGTCCATGTGAATTTATTATCTCAATTTGAACACACATGGGTTTTCACACGGCCTGAGACACACCCGTGTCCATGGCCCGTGTCCTTCACACAGCCATGACATGCCCGTGTCTTAGCTCATATGCAAAAACCTTGACATTCTATTTCTGACATCATCAACCTAATAAGGTCACACGGCCAAGGCACACGCCCGTATCCTTAGACCGTGTGGCAAATTAAATTCCTAAATTCAGGTGCAGACTTCACACGGCCTGGGCACATGACCATGTCCTATGGTCGTGTCTTCCACACGGATGAAACCCATAGCCGTGCCTCAGCTCGTGTGGTTACTACTAGGCATTCTGTTTTGCCAACTTAGGATGTAAGGGGACACACGGCCAAACCACACGCCCATGGGGCAGACCGTGTGTCACACATGGCCCAGACACATGCCCGTGTGTCTACCTTTGTGGACAAAAATAAGGCTATTTACCAAGCCCTTTCTGCCACCCTTACTTGCACCAACATAAGCCACCTCAAACAACCTACTCATTCATGCATAAACATACCAATTTCTCAACCATGCAATTTGCACATTCATGATAAACATCATCATTTTGATATATAAATAACAAATGGTAGCCAACATCCATGGCCTTATACAAAATGAATTCATTTCAAGACAAGCCAACTCTTTTGGCCAAATCAATATGACACTTAACAAAGACTAAGTCCCTATACATGCCATACTCAAAATAATCAAGCTTTACTATACCCAAAAGAACAGCTTGATAATGTGAAATAACCTCCGACGTACTTCGAATTCCCGAGCTAACATGGCAAAACTACAAGGAAATAGAAAAGGGAGGGAGTACGCATAAAGCTTAGTAAGTTTAACCATACCACATACTTATTCATCAAGAACATTTCATACAACTCAATAATAATTCTGAACCTTGTAATTGTACTTACTCATTTCAAATCTCACCACATCCCAAATACATATCATAAACATTGCTCATATTTACATGTACTTATACCCTGCACTTGTCATCAAAAAACCACATGTAACTTCACTTAGTCAAAGTTTCTCTATAAACACTTCGGAATACTACCGAATATACGGTGGTTTAACACACAATCCACCAAATAATCACATATCCAAGGTGGTATTGCACATAGCCCACCAAAAATCATAAATACGGTGGTATCGCACACAGCCCACCAAAAATCATAAATACGGTGGTATCACACACAGCCCACCAACAATAATAAATACGGGGGTAACGCACACAGCCCACCAACAATAACAAATATGGCATTTAATCCTTATCGTTTTCCTCATCCGGAGGTTCATCCAAGAATTTCCTCACTTTCTATCATTTTGATAGATATCAATAATATTTAACCACATTTCACATAATGCATTTATATGTAAAAACATAAGTAAAAAGGGTGTATCATTCACATATAAACTTACCTCGATACAAAATGAGTCAATTTGGAATTTAGTCCGAAACCTTACCTTTTCCTCGGTCAAGGTTGATTCCACGTTCTTATTGATCTATAATGACATATTTAACTCATCAAATCACCACATTATTCAAAACATTTCAAAGTTTCTATTTTGGCAAAATTACCATTTTGCCCTTATACTTTCAAAAAATTATAATTTTGCCATTAGCTCGTAAATTGATTCTAATCAAGTTTCCTCCTTTAACCAGCCTAGCTAAACATTTATTTCTCTTATAGCTACTCACAATACCAATTATTTCACACATTTACCACCTATTTTACAACCTTTACAAAAAGGTCCTTTTTATGTATTTTCATGAAAACTATTTTCACAAAAGTTGTTTATTTAACAATCAAGTTTCATTTTATTCCATAAAAATTCAGCAAAAAACACTAATTTTCTCATGGAAAAACCCTAGACTTTCAACCATTTTGCAAAATAGTCCCCTCATTAGCTAGCTTAAGCTACAAGGGTTCTAAAAGTACAAAAATTATTAAGAAAGACCACCAAAATCACTTACTTACAAGGAAGATAAGTTGCTGAAAATTTCAAGCTTCCAAACCCCTATTCTTGTTGGTATTTTCGGTGGAGGAAGAAGGTGATAGGAAAAAGATGATAGCTTTTTATGTTTTATTTTATTTTATTTCCATTAAGTCACCTATTCCACCAAATCTTGACCAAATTAAAATTTCTTGTCCCCTATGGCCAGCCAACACTTTCTAAGGGCATAATTGCACTTTAAGGACCCCCAATTTAATATTCTATAGCTATCTGATACCCTTAGCTTGTAGAATAAACTTTTGCACTTTATGCGATTTAGTCCTTTTCAAAATTAAGCATGAAATCGCTAAAATTAATGCACCAAAATTTTCATACACTCATACAATCATGTTATAACCAATAAATTAATATTAAAAAAATATAATTCTCTCTGACCTCAAATCAGTGGCTCCAAAATCGCTATTCCGACTAGCCCCTACATTGGGCTGTTACAATTCTTCCCCCTTAAGGATTTTTGTCCCCAAAATCTTACCAGAAAAGGTTCAAGTATTGGTTTCTCATAGCTTCCTCAAGCTCCTATGTAGCCTATTTTACCCCATATCTTTACCACAATACTTGTAATATCCGGGAATTAGGGCTTGTGCATTTTTGCTCAATTGCATGTACTTGTATACCTGTGTATATTATGAATGTGCTTTATGAATTTCGAGAACAGTAGAATGTAGGAGAATGCCTTAGAAATTATTTAATTTTAAGTTTCAAAGAGGGAGCTAAGCCTAAGAGGTCTTAAGAAAATTAGTAGGGGAAATATGACACAAAAATAGGCTTGTTTAAGTGGCTTGGAGGTGCCACTTAGGGGCTCAGTATGTGACGCCACAATCAGGGTGCAAGGGCCTAGGTTCAAGCAACGTGGGAAGTAAATAAAAGAGTTTTATTTTGCTGCAAGGAGGAGAGGTAGTGGATGGCATAGGGACACTTCAAAGATGAAGTGTAGATCAAGTTAAAAACTTAAAGATTCGGCTAAGGTAGAGTGAAAAGGGGGATTGAATGGAGAGAGGATGAGTTGGCCGGCCAAGGGATTCTTTGGTGATCAATTTTAGTCATAGCCGAATTTCTAAAGGGAGGTTTAGAGGTTCTTTTCGGTTCTTCTTTCTTTCTCTAGTAGAGTGCCAAAATTTTCACCCTTTTTCTCTCTTGACCAAAAGCCGAAAGTTTGGAACCATTTGTGCATCTTTTCCTTTCTTCTTTCACATCTTATTTCTCTTTCACTCACTCCCTAGAAACTGAAACTTACCCTCTCATCTTTAGCAAGGCTGAAACCTTTCTACCAATCTTCACCATTAAAGTGCTGAAACACCATCTCTACCTTGAAGCCGAATCTCAACCTTAGTGTGGGCCGATTCTTTGTTAAAGATGAAAGGACCTATTATTAAGGTAAGGTTGCAGCAACTCCTCTTCGTTTGGGATTTATGTCATGGCCGAATGGCCCTTTGATTCTTTAAAATGTGTTAAGGTCGATTGTATGGGGAGGTACAGCCTAACGCAGGAGATCTTTCGGGAAGTTGGTCATTATTGGTAAGCAGCATAGTGGTAAGTATTTCTCTCCTAGCAATCGGTTTGGGTTCTCTTTCTTTTAAGTGTGCCAAATCAAGGATTAAGCCTTGGTTTAGGTATAGCCGAATATGCTTGTGCCATGATATGTGTTTCTTGTGAAGGTAGCCAACATTAAGGATCATTAAAGGAGAAGCTTTTGGGATTTGTAGTGATCAAGGTAAGTGATAGGTAGTATTCAGCCAAAGGCCATTCTCATAGATTTATGCTTAAAACCAATTCTAACACTTGACAAGTAGGGACTTCGACAACTTCAAAGCAAGTAACCACTTTCGAGATTTAAAATCATAAGGTAAGTACACATAATATTCAGCCAAGGCCTATTTAGTGACTTAGATGTATTTCGTGTTTATTCGAAAAGCCGAAACTAACCAAGTCCAGTGAACTAGTGTTGGCCGATTGCAAGGAAGAAATATCACGGAGTTTCGGGATTTGATTAGTAGTGAAATCGGGAGCAAGGTAAGATTTTGGTTGCGATAATCCTTCGGGATTTGATCATTTGGCCGAATGGCCTTTAGCTAAAATGGTTAGTGTTGGCGAATGTAGGAACTAAGGATCTAAAGCATTAGATCGGGTTTTCGGATTTCGATGAAAGCGTTAAGTGAATCGGTGTGTACCCACTAAATTTTAATAGATTCTGGCATCAATTTAATATATGTGTTTATAATGATGTGAAATGTGGCCAAAGGTACCATACAATGGTACAAAGTACTCGAATCGTAACCTTAACATTATGTTAATAAATGATAGGAATATTTGGAATATGGCACATATGTGAATACTGATAAGAATGTGAAATAAGGCATAAGGCATGATGTTGCATGATTTGTATGACATGGGGCATATGGAAAATTATTTTAAAGGGGAAGTGATCTGGTGGTTTATACCACAATATCTGAATGTGGTGACTTATGTCACAAAAATTTGAATGTGGTGACTTATGTCACAAATGATTATCTGGTGGCTATGCCACAATATATATAAGGGCGATGAGCATGTCATCTGCAGCGACTGCCTTCGATGATGTGTAGCGGATGGAGGGTCGACTTAGTAGTCCCCACGGTGTGATGGTTGGTACGGGTGATGTGTAGCGGATGGTTATCTAGGTTTGGGTTTGGGTTTGCATCATTGATTATATGTGTTTCATATGTGTGATTTGACATGCCTAAATTGATTGAGAGTTTGTGTTTGGTGGTTACACATTGAGTCTGTTTGACTCACCCCGTTGTGGGATTATTTTTTTCAGGTGACACACAGTAATGGACCAGGTCGGCAGGAGCTTTATGGTGGCCATGCTCAGCTCAGAAATTATTTTCTTTTGGACTTTCAATACTTAAGTATTTTGGACTATTTCGGATTTGTTTTGATGTAATAAGGCTATAAGTATTAAACTGATTGTGCATGCATTTTAATTATTTTTAGTATGGTATGATTTGATTTTTATCAATTTTAAAGTTCAAGTAATTTTTCTTAAGAACAAAGATTAAATGTTTTGACACCTAATCAACACAAATCAACTGTTCTTCAAAAACACACAAAATTTTGGCAAAACTTCAAATAAGTTTTGAAAGATTTTTCCTAAAGCATGCCAGATCGGTCATGGCTTGTGGCTTGGGTTTGGGGTGTTTTAGCTTGGTATCGAGCAGTTCAAAACTTCGGCCTTGAGGGCTTTTGGGCCCAAAATGTTTTCTTTCTTTTGAAATTGGATTTTTCTAAGAAATAAGCAGGTTTTCTGGCATGGCACCTGAGTCTTTGGCCCGAAGTCCACCAGGTAAGTACCCCTAACTCCTCTGTGACTTGTATGGGGGAAATCATAGGAACGTAGATTAGTAGATTAGGAGATATTAAACCCTAGGATTAGTCTACTTCAACACCAAGTTACATAAAACTTAAAGTCTAACCAAACAAACCTGTGTCTAAGTCGCTGAGTTAAAGGTGTGGCAACCGTTGTGCGTATGTCTAGGATTGGATTCGGTGGGAGCTTGGTATTTAAGCAGTCCTAGTGACTCACCTCCTCACCGCTCGAATCCTACCTGGTGCGTAGTGACGGTTCACCCTAACCAAGAGGACTCAACCACAGGCTAAACCCAATAATTAAAACCCGAAAGGGACTGTCACCCTGTTTTGTGAAATTTCAAAGTTAAACCATGATTTAAAAACTCCAAGTGCCCTTGATTTAAAGAAGACCAGAATTCCCCTGGTTTGCAATTGACCAAATTACCCCTAACCTGCACAAATGTCCAAAATACCCTTAGTGTGGAAAGTTACCGAAGTGCCCTCAAGTTAAAATTTCTAAAAATACCCTTGTTTTGAAAAGTCACCAGGAACCATATTTTACGAAAAAAATTTACCAAAATGCCCCTGGTTTGAAAAAAAATTATGAAAATACCCTCAGCTTATAAAATTACCATTTTACCCTTGAAATTTTCTTACCAAGTATTTCAATTTTGTAAAGATACCAAAAGTCTCTATTTTGCAACATTTTCAAATACCCTAATTTGGAAAATTACCAAAATACCCCTATAGGATAAAATTACGAAAATACCCCTGGGTAGTGGAAAACAACAAACAATGACAACTACAATATTTTTCTGTAATGAACGTAAGTTCATGAGTGTGATTGAATGAATGAATTGAGAATGAGTGGAGACTGTATGTGTATGAAACCGAAAGAACTACTCCCTAGAATTGCTGAACATAAGACTGTTCGTGATAAATCAGTGGAACAAAACTAATTCATAAAATTCTTTAATCAGATAAATGCAATTCAGAAGCATGAACTCTAGGGGACGTGGTTGTAACGTGCGAGGCTGTGGTAGAGGCTGAATGACCGTGTCGGAGCCCGTTAGGTCTGAAAAAGGGTTCGAAAATGAGATGCTGCCACCACCAGCCGCTGATGTGGAATATCAGGATCAGGCGGAGGATGATGCAGTATCACAGGCGATGCTGCGAGTTTTGGAAAGGGTGGCTAGAGCAGGCGGAGGCATGGGAGCTCAGAAGTCGGTACCTGAGCAACTTCGAGCTAATGGAGCTGAGTTTTTTCGTGGAGTATCCGGTGTGGCACCCAATACGACTGAGTATTGGTTGGAAGAGACGGAGCGGATTATGGACGACTTAGACCTAACTGCCGAGGAGAAATTGAAAGGGATAGTGTCGCTACTTCGTGATGAGTCATACCAATGGTGGCTCATAATTCGGGAAGGTGCTGCCGCAGACGATCTTACTTGGGAATATTTCAAGGCGGCATATCAGAAAAAGTACATTGGAACTAGCTATGTTGATGCGCAGATGAAGGCATTTCTGAGGTTGGTTCAAGGAAATAAGTCTGTAGCGGAATATAAGGCAAAATTCCTAAGGTTGAGCCATTATGCTCGAGGTATTGTGTCGATGGAGCATGAGCGGTGTGTCCGATTTGAGGATGGACTAAGGGATGATCTAAGATTGTTGATAGCTCCACAGTAGGAGAGAGAGTTTACCATGTTAGTGGATAAGGCTAAGGTAGCCGAAGGGATTAAGGACTCGGTGAGATAGAATCTGAATAGGAGTAGGTAAAAGAGAGGCTTTGGATCATCAGGGCCTTCAAGGAATGAGCAAAAGAGGCCTAGAGTTGATGGGCGTGAGGTCAGCAAGCTGCTACTAGAGGGCAGTATCGTACTTGTGCCTAGTGTGGAAAGATGCACTTGGGGGAGTGTTGGAAAAAGACGGGAGGATGCTTTAAGTGTGGGTCCAAGGACCACATGATTAAGGATTGTCCTATGAGAACAGAAGGGGTCGACTAGTAAACCAAGGTCCTAACCAGGCTGGAAGAGGAGGACAGCAGCCACCGCGAGGCCGTGGTTTAGTTAGCGAGGTAACAGTCTTTGAAGGGACGAGGAACCCGGGTAGAGGTGTTAATAATCTGAGGGTAAGGCGGTAGAGTTTGGTTTATCTGATGCGTCGGAGGAGGACGGAGATGCATTGGACGTCATAACCGGTATGTTCCTTATATTTGGCAAGCCTTACTTTGCTTTGATTGATGTTGGCTTTACCCACTCTTATGTTGCATGTAGAGTAGTTGAAACTCTAGGAATAGCCTCTAAACTTTCTAGTAGGGAGATGACTGTAGTAAGCCCATTAGGTCAAGCGTAGTGGTGAATAAGATGTTTGGTGTACCTTTGGAGCTTGAGGAGAGGTATTTCTGTCGACTTAATGGAATTACCCTTCGGAGAATTTGATCTCATACTTGGTATGGACTGGCTAGTGGAACATCGGGCTGTATTAGATTGTGCGGCTAAGCGAATGAAGTTAAGGTCACCGGAGGATAAGGCGATAATTATGATAGGAGAAAGAAGAAACTACTTGTCTAACGTAGTTTGACATTAAAGGCTAATAAGATGGTTCGGAAAGGGTGCAAGGCATTTTTGGCCTTCGTTAGTGCTTTGGATGCGAAAGAAGGGGGAGTTAGTGGAGTTAGAACCGTAAGGGAGTTTGTGGATGTCTTTCTGGAGGAATTACCTGGAATACCCCCAGATAGGGAGGTGGAGTTTGAAATTGACTTCTTGCTGTGAACACTCCCGTGTCAATTGCCCGTCTGAGAATGGCACCAAAGGAATTGGTTGAGCTCAAGGCTCAGATTCAAGAATTGCTTGACCGTGGGTTTATCCGACCTAGTGTGTCTCCATGGGGAGCACCGGTCTTTTTTGTGAAGGAGAAAGACGAAACTATGTGTATGTGCATAGATTATCGTCAGTTGAATAAGCTGACCATCAAGAACAAATACCCTTTGCCAAGAATAGACGACTTGTTTGATCAGCTTAAGGGGGCCGCGGTATTCTCGAAGATAGATCTAAGGTCAGGATATCATCAACTCCAAGTGAAGGAGGCTGATATCCATAAGACAGCTTTCTGAACAAGGTACGGGCATTATGAGTTCTTGGTAATGCTGTTCGGATTGACAAACGCCCCAGCCACGTTCATGGACATGATGAACCGGGTTCTCTAACCCTATCTGGACCGGTTCATTGTTGTGTTCATCGACAATATTTTGGTGTATTCGAAGTCAGAGGAAGAACATGATGATCACCTCTGAGTTGTGTTACAAGTGTTAAGGGAGAAAAAGCTATATGCCAAGTTCAGCAAATGCGAATTTTGGCTAAAAGAGGTTACATTTTTAAGACATGTGGTATCTGTGAAGGAATAAGGGTGGATCCTCGGAAGATTGAGGCAGTGTTAGATTGGAAACCACCTAGGTTAGTGGCTGAGGTTTGTAGCTTTTTGGGTTTGGCAGGCTACTACAGAAGGTTTGTAGAAGGATTCTCGTCAATAGCCGCACCTTTGACGAAGTTACTAAGGAAGGAGGTACCTTTCATATGGACTGATAAGCAACAGGAGAGCTTTGAGAAGCTTAAGAGAGTCTTGACTGAAGCTCCAATGTTGATTCAGCCTGAGGCAGGAAAGGCTTTTGTAGTGTACTGTGATGTTTTCCATACAAGATTGGGAGGTGTCCTTATGCAAGACGAAAAGGTAGTTGCTTATGCGTCTCGATAACTAAGGCCACACGAGGTTAACTACCCGACACATGACTTGGAATTGGCGGCAGTGGTCTTTGCTCTTAAGGTGTGGAGGCACTACTTATATAGAGAAAAGTCCGTAATCTACACAGACCATAAAAGCCTCAAATATCTGCTGACTCAGAAGGAGTTGAACCTGAGACAGCGAAGGTGGGTGGAATTGTTGAAGGACTATGATTGTTCCATAGAGTATCACCCGGGCAAGGCGAATGTAGTGGCAGATGCTCTAAGTCAAAAAGTAGTGTCAGATCTAAGGGCGATGTTTGCGCACTGAGCTTGTATGACGATGGAAGTCTACTGGCAGAGTTGCAAGTTAAGCCGACGTGGTTGAATGAGGTGAAAGAGAGTCAGTTGGCAGATTATGGTCTAAGTGCTAAGCTACGGCAAGTATAGAGTGGGGAGTTGAAGGATTATGGTGTTAATGGTGATGGAGTATTGTGTTTTAAGGGTAAGGTCTGTATGCCAAAGAATGAGGAGTTAAGGTAGAGGATTCTTCAGGAATCGCATGGTAGCCTCTATACTATGCATCCTGGAGGTAGTAAGCTGTACAAAGACTTAAGGGAACAATTTTGGTGGCCTGGTCTTAAGCGGGAAGTTACGGAATCTGTTGGCAAGTGCTTGACGTGTCAGCAAGTTAAGGCTGAACACCAAGTTCTGTCAAGGTTGCTTCAGCCGATTAAGATTCCACAGTGGAAGTGAGAGAGAATTACCATGGACTTCGTTAGTGGGCTTCCCCTTACGCCTACTAAGAAGGACTCGGTATGGGTGATAGTGGATCGATTGACAAAATCCATGCATTTCATTCCAGTGCGGGTTGACTATTCTCTCCAGAAGCTAGCAAAGTTGTATGTGGCAGAGATTGTGAGGCTGCATGGAGTGCCGATGTCGATTATCTTGGATAGGGATATGAAGTTTACGTCTCGATTGTGGAAAGCACTACATCAAGCTTTAGGCACCAGATTAGACTTCAGTACGGCTTTCCATCCACAATCGGATGGTCAATCTGAACGAGTAATCGAAGTGTTAGAGGATATGCTAAGGGGATGTGTGATAGACTTCAGAGGAAGTTGGGAAGAATATTTGTCTTTAGCTGAGTTTGCATACAACAACAGTTATCAGGCAAGTATTAAAATGGCACCGTACGAAGCACTGTATGGATGGAAGTGTCGCACCCCTACATGTTGGACGGAATTGGGAGAACGTTAGATTTTGGGTCCAAAAATTATGGCAGAATCCGAGGAGAAGTTAAGATAATTCGACACGCAGTTGAAGGAGGCGTCGGACGGCGTAAGTCGTATCTGATCTCAAATGGAAGGAAATAGAATTTGATGGGGAGATCAAGCTGTTTCTTAGAGTGTCACCTTGGAAGAAGGTGATGAGATTTGGTCGAAAAGGGAAGCTAAGCCCAAAGTTTATAGGACCTTATCGGGTGTTGAAGTGAATTGGACCGGTGGCATACCAGTTGGAGTTGCCTTCGGAGTTGCAGCAGATGCACGACGTATTCCATGTCTCTATGCTACGTCGTTATCAATTGGATCCATCTCATGAAGTACCAGTTGAGGAGGTGGAATTAAGGCCAGATTTGTCTTATGAGAAAGGGCCGATTCAGATTCTGGAACGAGATGTGAAGGTGCTTTGGAGGAAGTTGATTCCTCTGTTCAAAGTGTTATGGCATAACCATGGATTGGAGGAAGCTTCTTGGGAGCCGAAAGAAGCAATGCGACAGCAATACCCCCACCTATTCTAGCCAGGTAATTTTGAGGTCGAAATTATTTTAAGGGGGTAAACTGTAATATCCGGGAATTAGGGCTTGTGCATTTTTGCTCAATTGCATGTACTTGTATGCCTGTGTATATTATGAATGTGTTTTATGAATTTCGGGAACAGTAGAATGTAGGAGAATGCCTTAGAAATTATTTAATTTTAAGTTTCAAAGAGGAAGCTAAGCCTAAGAGGTCTTAAGAAAATTAGTAAGGGAAATATGACACAAAAATGGGCTTGTTTAAGTGGCTTGGAGGCGCCACTTAGGGGCTCAAGATGTGTAGCCACAAGCGTGGTGCAAGGGCCTAGGTTCGAAAGAACGTGGGAAGCAAATAAAGAGTTTTATTTTGCTACAAGGAGGAGAGGTAGTGGATTTGCATAGGGACACTTCAAAGATGAAGTGTAGATCAAGTTAAAACTTAAAGATTTGGCTAAGGTAGAGTGAAAAGGGGATTGAATGGAGAGAGGAAGAGTTGGTAGGCAAGGGATTCTTTGGTGATCAATTTCACCATAGTAGAATTTCTAAAGGGAGGTTTAGAGGTTCTTTTCGGTTCTTCTTTCTTTCTCTAGTAGAATGCCAAATTTTTACCCTTTTCTCTCTTGACCAAAAGCCAAAGTTTGGAACCATTTGTGCATTTTTCCTTTCTTCTTTCACATCTTATTTCTCTTTCACTCACTCCCTAGAAACCTGAAACTTACCCTCTCATCTTTAGCAAGGTCAAATCTTTCTACCAATCTTCACCATTAAAGTGCGAAACACCATCTCTACCTTGAAGTCAATCTCAACCTTAATGTGGGCGATTCTTTGTTAAAGCGAAAGGACCTATTATTAAGGTAAGGTTATGCAACTCCTCTTCGTTTGGGATTTATGTCATGGCCGAATGGCCCTTTGATTCTTTAAAATGTGTTAAGGCCGATTGTAGGGGGAGGTACAGCCTAACGCAGGAGATCTTTCGGGAAGTTGGTCATTATTGGTAAGCAGCATAGTGGTAAGTATTTCTCTCCTAGCAATCGGTTTGGGTTCTCTTTCTTTTAAGTGTGCCGAATCAAGGATTAAGCCTTGGTTTAGGGATAGCCGAATATGCTTGTGCCATGATATGTGTTTCTTGTGAAGGTAGCCAACATTAAGGAGCATTAAAGGAGAAGCTTTCGGGATTTGTAGTGATCAAGGTAAGTGATAGGTAGTATTCGGCCAAAGGCCATTCTCATAGATTTATGCTTAAAACCGATTCTAACACTTAACAAGTAGGGACTTCGACAACTTCAAAGCAAGTAACCACTTTCGGGATTTAAAATCGCAAGGTAAGTACACATAATATTCGGCCAAGGCCTATTTAGTGACTTAGATCTATTTTGTATTTATTCAAAAGGCCGAAACTAACTAAGTCTAATGAACTAGTGTTGGCCGATTGCAAGGAAGAAATATCACGGAGTTTCGGGATTTGATTAGTAGTGAAATCGGCAACAAGGTAAGATTTTGGTTGCGATAATCCTTCGGGATTTGATCATTTGGCCGAATGGCCTTTAGCTAAAATGGTTAGTGTTGGCCGAATGTAGGAACTAAGGTTCTAAAGCATTAGATCGGGTTTTCAGGATTTCAGTGAAAGCGTTAAGTGAATTAGGTGTGTAACCCACACTAACTTTTAATAGATTTATGGCATCAATTTAATATATGTGTTTATAATGATGTGAAATGTGGCCAAAGGTACCATGGAATGGTACAAAGTACTCAGGTACGTAACCTTAACATTATGTTAATAAATGATAGGAATATTTGAAATATGGCACATATGTGAATACTGATAAGAATGTGAAATAAGGCATAAGGCATGATGTTGCATGATTTGTATGACATGGGGCATATGGGAGATTATTTTAAAGGGGAAGTGATCTGGTGGTTTATACCACAATATCTGAATGTGGTGACTCATGTCACAAAAATCCGAATGTGGTGACTTATGTCACAAATGATTATCTGGTGGCTATGCCACAATATATATATAAGGGCGATAAGCATGTCGTCTGCAGCGACTGCCTTCGATGATGTGTAGCGGATGGAGGGTCGACTTAGTAGTCCCCACGGTGTGATGGTTGGTACGGGTGATGTGTAGTGGATGGTTATCTAGGTTTGGGTTCGGGTTTGCATCATTGATTATATGTGTTTCATATGTGTGATTTGACATGCCTAAATTGATTGAGAGTTTGTGTTTGGTGGTTACACATTGAGTCTGTTTGACTCACCCCGTTGTGGGATTATTTTTTTCAGGTGACACACAGTAATGGACCGGGTCGGCAGGAGCTTTATGGTGGCCATGCTCAGCTCAGAAATTATTTTGTTTTGGACTTTCAATACTTAAGTATTTTGGACTATTTCGGATTTGTTTTGATGTAATAAGGCTATAAGTATTAAACTGATTATACATGCATTTAATTATTTATAGTATGGTACGATTTGATTTTTATCAATTTTAAAGTTCAAGTAATTTTTCTTAAGAACAAAGATTAAATGTTTTGACACCTAATCAACACAAATCAACTGTTCTTCAAAAACACACAAAAATTTTGGCAAAACTTCAAATAAGTTTCGAAAGATTTTTCCCTAAAAGCATGCCAGATCCGGTCAGGGCTTGTGGGTCGGGTTTGGGGTGTTTCAATACTTTTACAAGAGCGATACTTTTATTTCTCAATTTCTTGACCTCCCGATCTAAAACCTTAACTGGCTCTTCACCATAGGTCATGTTCGGTTGCATTTCAACCTCCGTCGGCACAATCACATACGAAGGGTCTGATCGGTAACGATGCAACATAGATATGTGAAATAAATCATGAATATTTTCCAACTCAGATGGTAAAACCAAACGATAGGCTATCGGCCTTATCCTCTCGGTAACCTCATACGGTCCGATAAAACGTGGACTTAACTTGCGTTTCCTACCGAATTTGAAGACTCTCTTCCACAGGGATACTTTCAAAAATACCTTATCACCAACTTGAAACTCTATCTCTTTCCGTTTCAAGTCCGCCTAGGATTTTTATCTATCTGAAGCAGCCTTTAAACAATCACGAATCACTTTTACTTTTTCTTCTATTTCTTTGACTAAGTCAACCCCTTTGTATCTGATTTTCTATGAGTTCGGTCCAATACAAAGGTGTTTGGTACTTACGCCCATACAAAACCTTATAAGGCGCCATTTTCAAACTAGACTGATAGCTGTTGTTGTAACCAAACTCTACGAAACGGTAAGTACCTTTCCCAACTGCCTTGAAACTCAAGAACACAACACCGTAACATACCTTCAAAAATTTGAATTACTCTTTCTAACTGACCGTCTGTTTGCGGATGGAAAGCAGTACTAAAATTTAGCCTTGTCCCCAACACTTCTTGCAACTTTGATGTGCCTCTAACTAACTACGATCACAATAAAGGCAATCACACATATCGTTCAATTGTTTAGCTATGGTAAGACCGGTAATATTGTATCCACAAGGACCAAGAGTGTAATGTCCCAAATTTGGGCCTAGTAGAATTGGGCCTATTGGGGGCATAGGAGCGTTTAAAATTTTTGAGAATAAGAGAACGGCACTAATGCAAGTTGGATCTATCAGATGAGTGATTTTGGAAGGTTAAGGGGCTTTCATGAAGTCCTAGGATCAAACCTGAGCTTTAGGAAAAATTTTGGTTTTAGGGGAATAAAACCCTGGGAGTAAGTAAGTAGGCTTTAAGAATAAATTGGGGTAAAATAAGACATAAAAGGAGTTGTGGTCTAGTGGCAAATGACGCCACATGGGAGACAAGGAAGTGACACCATAGATGAAGCAAGGGGTCCAAGGTTCAAGTCTTGGCGCTTGCATGAACTTAGACTTTGGCTCATATGTTTAAAATTAGTTGCGCATGTTGTAAGTCACAAAAAGAGCTTGTGTTGTGGTGGCATGTAGCGTCTGGAGCATAGGAGAGGGCAAGGGTCGAATCCCATTGCAAGCAAAAAGGGATATTTATATTGCTAAGTTGGGACGACAGGTGGTTGTGATGGAATTAAACTCTGTTGAAGGAGGGATCCCACATCGGGAAACTAGCATGAGGGAAGGTGAGAAGCTGACTTTAAATAGAGCAATCTATGAGGAGAGTAAGCATACTTTGGTTGGCGTTTGGGCATAGGAGTGTTCGGAGCATTGATTAGCTTCAGATTCCTATCAGGTGTGTATTTCGTACTACTGTAGCTGTAGAGCGACAAACGCCAAATACCCCCAATTTGCAAAAATTACCTTTGCAAAAATTACCAAAATACCCTCGATTTATGAAATTATCGAAATACCCTAAGTTTATAAAATTACTAAAATACCCTCGATTTGTAAAATTACCGAAATATCCCCAGTTTACAAATTTACCAAAATACCACGTAGGGTAGAATTATCGAAATACCCTTGATGGGTAAATTACCAAAATATCCTTGATGGGAAAATTATTGGAATATCCCAAGGGGTAAAATTACCGTTTTACCCCTAAATGGTAAAATGACCGTTATACCCTTAGTGGTAGTTTAAATGTTGTTTATGTGATTTTATATATCTGTATATGATCGTAGTACACTGCATACATAACATATTGCATTGGGTTGGGTTGCTGATTTGGAGGAAGTACCGTTATAGTGGCATCGCCACACATCGTTATAGTGGCATCGCCACACACCGTTATAGTGGCTTCGCCACACACCGTTATAGTGGCATTGCTACACACCGTTATAGTGGTATCGCTACATATTCTTATTTTAGTGGCTAAGCCACGTATACCGTTATTAGCAACATGGCTGTATTATTGGAGAGTTTGGCTGGGTGGGTTGACATGGTCCCTACATAGAGAGATTGGTTGGTACGGGTGGAGAGTTTGGTTAGAATGGGTTGGGTACATGTTCATTACATTGATATGATTTTCAGGGCTTAGGCCCAGACCGTTACCGAATAGGGCTTAGGCCCAGTCTATAACCGTAATGGGGGATTACACACTGAGTTCTCGTAACTCACCCCTTCTTTTAACCGTGCAGGTAATCCCCAGCCTTAGAGGATTTGGAGCTGCGGAAGACTCGGAGGTGGCCACATGTTGGATATGGTTTAAAGACTAAACTTAGCGATTTTAGTTTAATTTAGTTATTTTAAATTATTGGGTTAATAATTTCTATAATAAGGCTATTGGTTTTTTTTTTCTCTTTTTAACTTTTATTGGGTATTTCTTTAAATTACAAACTGCTGGGCTGTTAACATGGGTTTTTAAAACTATTACAACCACTTTCAAAATATCACGTATTCGCAAATGTTTGCATCAAACTTCTGCAACAAACAAGGTTTTGAAAGTAATAATATTTTTAGAAAGGGAATGACTTTGACCAAATTTTGTTTTGTTAGTAAGCAACGAAATCTGAGGTTTTTAAATGGTAAAGAGATTTAAACAAGAAGGGTCTCAATGAAAACATGGTTTTTGAAAAACATTTCTATGTGACACGCCAGGTTCGGGTCTAAACTCTAGGCCGAGTTTGGGTTGTTACAAAGAGTACTAGTATTTACTTTCTTTCTATTATCTAACCTAAGAATTGGAGTGATTTCTTTTAAACTAAAACTTAATTAAAAACACGACAGAGAATGAATTTGGAAAATACTTTAGACAACTTTATGAAATAGGTAATACCTAAGGAAGAATCCACCTACTTATTATTTTTGATTCATATGATTTATTCGCTTGACTTAATCCATAAAAATCCCTGATTTATGTTAATATCTTTTTCAAGACTAAAAACAACTAACTCTAGGTTGATTAATTCAAATTTCTTTCTAATTAAAACCCTATGGTTACATTAACTCGATCTATGGATTCCCTTATTAGATTTGACTCTATTCTGGCAAATTTTCGTCGCCCTATTTCTAGGGTTGCAATCAACTCCACTTAATTGTGTTGATCTACTCTTAAACAGGGACTTTTGCTCCACTGAATAAGCACATTCGACTTGAATCAATAACCTGAATTATCAAAACAAGAATAAGAACTCACTATTAAGAATAAGAAAAAGTATTTATCTTATAAATCAAATAATAATAAGATCCATCTTAGGTTTCATCCCCTTAGGTATCTAAGGGATTTAGTTCATACTAATGGGGGGAAATATCTTAAAATAAGGAAAACAAAAAAAACATAAGAAAACCCAAAAAACTTCTAAAGAACTTGATGGGAGATCTTCAGTCTTGATGGAGATCCTCCTTCCGAGCTACTTCTAGTGGCTGTCTTCGAGTATTTTCTGCCTTCTACTAGGCGTCCTCTTTTAGGTTGCCCCCTAAAATGTTTATATAAGCTTTGGAACACCTTTCTTGGCCCACAAGTATCCTATTCTGAATAGAATTAAACTATGGAACGACAGGGACACGCCCGTGTAACACACCCGTGTGTGATGGCTTGAGCCGTGCTCAATTCTCCTAGTCACATACGGCTGTGTGGTCTGCCCGTGTGCAGAAGCCTAGGCCGTGTTAATTTTTGAGGTACGCCCATTTTGTCCCTTTTTGGCCCATTTATCATTCTTTTCAGCTCCCTAAGCTCTCTTGAGTGTAAAACATGAAAGTTAAGGATTAGGAGCATCGAATTCATCAAATATAATGAAAATTCATCCAAAACATAAGCCAAGCATGGGGTCAAAATAAGTGTAAATTACGGTTTATCAAATATCCCCACACTTAAGCCTTTGATTGTCCTCAAGCAAAATCATCAACTCACAATTAAAATTAACTTCCTTAATTCATAATCCTCATCAATAATGTTTCATCATAATTATACATTGATAATTTTAATTAAAAGAGTCCTAAAGATTCAAACAATCTAAGTCATAAATTTTTATAGCACAAAAATATAAGTGTTTCCCCTTACCTAAATAATTACCTCTGATGACAAGAATTGACATCCTAACTAAAGATTCACTCAAATCACTCAAGGTGTTTAAGGTTCAAATTAAGCACTCAAAAAGTCAAACATGAAAAGTTAATCCCATAAGCTTACATGAAAATCAAATCTCCACCACTATAAAATGAGATAATACACAAATCAAAAGGTCTTAAAAAAGGTTGTAATGGGGCTTGTGTTATTAGAGGGTTAGAATCGAGATTGAATTGACCATTTACCTAACTAGAAAAATAACTAATACTGAATAATAACATTGATTGCAAACTTCTCACTAATAACACGAGCTTGTTCTAAAGATGTGAAATTAATCGTTTAAGCTCACATAACAAAAAACTAATAATGAATATATTTCTAACTTTTTTTTTAGGAATAAGAACAAGTAAATGATATAAGATGAATTTAATCTCTGAAATAAAGAAAATAGATAGGCAACTGATCAAATCAAATCTCAACAAAAGGGGAGTCAATAAAGTAGGGGAAGTAAAAATTTGGTTTTGGGTTAATATTAATAAGTGAGTCAAGAAACAGTTTATTAGGCTCAAAAAGGGCTCATTAGGGGTTAGTTATGAAGGTCGGCTTTTTGGCGGAATAAGTGGGTTAAAACCTAGGTGCCTTTATCATTTCAGTATATCAAATCAAGGGTGTGGTCTAAACATGTATAATCGAAGCAAGTTCTAGAATAACAAATCAATGTTGACACACTCATAATCAATAAAGTGAGCAAGAAAAGAATATGCTCTAAAAGGCTCAAAATCTCACAAAAATTATGGTTTTTTTTATGTAAACCTTGCAAATTATAAACTTAAAAGTAATACTTAAATTTAGGAAACAACCTAATAAAATTTTTAATTACGAAAATAGACTTATCATGCTTGATTCTCTAATATCTTAAAGTTTAAACCATCAATACACAATTACCTATGACTTAATACAAAACATATCAATAAAATCATAAATCAATAAAATTTCATTCTAATAGTAATATAAGTAAATTACTTAAAAACACGAAATAATTAGGGATTTTCTAATAATACTATTGTTGACACCTTCCCACACTTAAGATATACAATGTCCTCAATGTACAAAAAATAAATATCGACAATATAGAAAATCATAAGATAGGGAGAGAAGTGAAACTTCTTGAATTTTGGATGGACTCAAGGAAAAGAAACGGAAAAGTTGGGCAGAGGTGAAGGTGGCGGTGGATACTCCTGTGGTGGTGTGATCATTCCTTAACAGCCCCTTAAACCTAAATTAAGGAAATCAAAATATAATAATATAAATTAAAGACAAGAAAGATAAAGGAAAAGAGTTTAAAAATAAAAGAAAAAGAAAAAATAAATGGACTCAAAGGTCCTTGTTTTGTCAAGTAGATGAAGCGGCCACCATGAACTTATGTAGAGTGGTCGCGCAAGGGGAGACTGCGCCAGGATCCTTTCGTTTTCTCGATACGGAGATGGTGGCTTTGGTCTTGTCTCTATTATTAGTCATGGTGGCAAGGATTCTGAATGGTGTGGTGGCGGTGTAAAGAAGGAATAAGGGAAAGGGGAAAGGGATAGGGTGGAGGGAGAAAAAAAAAGGAGGCAAGGGGTGGTGGCTGAGGGTGGGAATGTAAAAAAGCTATGGTGGCTAGGGTTGGGGAGAAAGGGATTTGGGGAAGAGAGAGTGAATCAGAAAAGGAGGTTTAAATAGAGGTTGGGGCACATGGCCGTGGCCCACGCACGTGTTCCATGGGCGTGTTAGTTCACACGACCATGTGACACGGCCATGTGGTGCCTCGTTCGTTTCTCCCATGCCTGTGTAACACCCCTTACCCGAATCCGACGCTGGAAACGGATACGAGGCATTACCATGCATAAACTTGTCTAAGAGTACAGTTACAAGCAACAACTTTTGTTTCGACTTAAAACCTTTCTTTAGTTATCTTGACATTCATATAATGGGCCCCCGAGGCCTTATACATACACCCGAAAGTCTTCAAGACTGAACTGGGAACTTTAACTCCCATTGAAAATTTTTATCCTAAATAAGGGCCACACGCCCGTGGGGGTCTAGAGACACGCCTGTCTGCCCTTGAGACATGCCCTGTTCGACACTCGTGGTCTACACTGACTAAATCACACAGCCTAGACACACCCGTGGCCCTAGCTTGTGTGCCAAATCTTAACATTCTGACTTATCCACACGGCCTTGGCACACGCCCATGTGCTAATCGTGCCACCCACACGGTCTAAACACACTCCAATGTGTCTACCCATGTGGCCAATTATCAGGCTATCTCTAAGCCCTTTACTACCCTGCATTACACACATGCAAGCTTATACCGATCAAGCAAATTTAACATAGCAGTGGTTCTGTGACTTCTATATCATCATTCATTTCATTCCCATTTCTACTCAATATCATGCACACATATTCATCTCTTTAAACAAATCAACTTTCACATGAATGTGTTAACATTAGCTAATTCATCATGGCCCATTTAAAAAACGAGTGTGAAATATTAATGACCAACTCTTTGGCCTTTCAACAAGATATGACACAAAATGAAAAATTTCCTATACATGCCATACTCATAAAGAAACATGTCTTTACAATACCAAAAAGTAGTTGATAGTGTGATTTCGAACTCCGACGTCCAATGATCCTCGAGCCAATTTGATAGAGCTACAGGTAAAAGGGAAAAGAGGTGGGATAAACATATAGCTTAGTAAGTTTGCATGAAACTCAAGGATAACATATCTATTCAAACTATATTCATTCATATCATGAAGCAATGGAAACATAGTCTCTCTAAATAAAAGTACTTACTCGTACTTGTTCACACTTATTCTTACCCATCTCATGTCAACATAATCTGGTAACTTTTACTTACTCGTGTTTCCTGTATCACTGGTCCATGTGATTTAACACATATGCCAACATAACAATACATCTACATCTTTATTATCCATATCATGAACATTACTCATGGCCATACTTAAATAGGTTTGGATAAAGACCAACTCACATACTTACCTCTTTCATTTATGAATAAATTTGATCATTATAAGTTATTCAAACATAACATGCATAAGCTTTGATGCGAACGCCATATCCCGGATATGGTCTTACATGGGACCTTTCCTTGATGCCGATGTCATATCCCAGATATGGTCTTACACAAGAATCTCATAACTCGATGTCGAAGTCATGTCCCAGACATGGTCTTATACGATATCGTACATAGATGTCGATGCCGTATCCTAGACATGGTCTTACACGAGATCATTCTTTGGTGCCGAAGCCATATCCCTAATATGGTCTTATACGGGACCTTTCCTTTCTCATATGCATACTTAGATATTATAGTTATTCCGGAACTATAATCGAAACTACAATTTACCTGTTCTCATCGTTTACTCATCAAAACTTTATAAATCGATTTCATTCACAATAACATACATCAACATAATAAGGAACGATTTCAAATATCGAACATTTTGAAATACTAATTTCATACAAACTTACCTCAAATATCAAAATGTGTCTCGATGCTCGATTTAGTCTTCAACTTTCTTCTTGCCTCGGCTCCGATTCGGGCTTCATATTTCTTGATCTATAATAATAAATTTCTCTTGTTAAACACATGTATTGACTAAATCGACTCATAACTCATATTTTGGCAAAATTATGATTTTGCCCTTAAACTTTCACATAATTACACTTTCGCCCCTAGGCTCATAAAATGATTTTCATTCAACTTTCTTGCATTTCAAGCCTATCCGAATCATTCTCTCAACTATAAAACATTAAATTCCCACTATTTCACTCATGTATGACCCTTTCTATAACTTTACAAATTGGTCCTTTTCATGCATCTTTCATGAAAATAACTTAGAAAAAGATGTTTATCCTACATCAAACTTTCATATTAAAACATCAAAATACATGCATGTCATACATGGGTAAATTATTGGATGTAAACCCTAGCTCAAAATATGGATAGAAATAGCTAAATCGAGCTACGAGGGTTTTAAAAATATGAAGAACATTAAAAACGGGGCTAGGGTGCACTTACTTTGAGCTTGAAAATGATCAAAACCCTAACTATGGCTTTTCCCCAAATTTTCGGCACAAAGGTTGAAGATGGACATGATTTTTGTTTTCTTTTTCCCATTTTATTCTTTTATTTACCAAAGGACAAACATGCCCTTAATGACTATTTCCTAAGATTTTTCCTCCCCATATCCACTTTTGTCCATCATCAAATATAATGGTCTAATTGCTAAATAAGGACCTCTAATAATTATCATAATTCTATTTCATACTAGAATATTCTAGAATCTCATATTTTCTATTCTTTGCAATTTAGTCCTAATGGACAATTAAACCTCTAATCGATAAAATTTCTTGATGAAATTTTTACAAAATCCTATAATCACTTCATAAGTCTTATAAAATCATAAAACTCATATTTTTATTTTAGATTTGTGGTCTCGCACCACTATTCCAACTAGGCCCTAAATCGAGCTGTTACAACCTGTGTAGAGGTTTACACGCCCATGTTTCTTAATCAGTGTCGACCACGGCCTAGGGAGACAGGCGTTTCGCACACCCGTGTTACATTCTCAGTATCGACCACAGTCGTATCGTATGACTGTGGCATTTTATCGCAGCCCATGTTTTGTTGAAAATTTTTGTCCTTGGTACGCACGGTCTCTGCCATGCTGATGTGCATATTCGTGGAGTCCACACGGCCATGGCGACGCCCATTGCAAGGTCGTGTGGTAGTGAAAATTGCATTTTTTTTTTAGGTGCTAAAAATTAAAAATATGAAAATTAATAGGGTTAGTGCTTGGGTTACCCCTCGAGAAGTGCTCATTTAAAGTCTTAAGCTAGACTTGCCTTTCATCCGCATAATCATGGTGGTTTGAGGAGTTGAAACTCCTCATTCTTGCTATCAATTGTATTAAAATAAGGTTTTAGACGAGTACGATTTACCTTGAAGGTACCAAATTGAGAATGAGTTACCTTGACTGTACCGTATGGGAAAGTATTAAGTACTGTGAAAAGAGTCATTCCATTAGGTTCAAAAGTGACAACACGAGGATCTGTATTATCCATTAGAACTCAGTCTCCAACCTTGAAGTAGTTTGCTTCATCTTTAAGTTCACTATGGAGTTACCTCGGTTTTGTTTCGTGTGTTCTTGGTTTCTCCTTGATATGTGTCTTCCACTCGTCTAGTTCATCGAGCTGAAGCCTTCGCTCCTCATGAGTTATTACTTTGTTGGCACGAGGTCTAGGATATGGATCAGTTGTGTAATTTCGTGGTGTTTCCTGAAAAGAGGGTTGAACCAAATGGTTATTAATAGAATTTATGTTCTCACCTTTATTACTCGATGTCCTAGCCGAGTCAAGAGCTTGAAGAGTGATCGTTTCGTCACCTACACGAAGTGTGAGTTCACCTGTACCAATATCAATTCTATTTTTAGCAGTTGCTAAAAAGGGTCTTCCTAAAATTAAAGGAACATTATTGTCCTCATCCATGTCTAAAACAACAACGTCTACTGGGAATATGAATTTATCAATTTTCACTAGTACATCTTTGATTATACCCCTAGGAACTCTAATAGTTTTATCAGCCAATTGAATGCTCATCCTAGTTTGTTTGGGTTTCCCTAGACCTAGCTGATTAAACATTTTATAAGGCATAACATTTATGCTTGCCCCTAAATTAGCTAAAGTATTATTAATAGATAAACCACCAATTAAGTAAGGAATTGTAAAACTCTCTGGATCTTTTAACTTTTGTGGTAGAATATTTTGTAAGATTGCTGAGCACACTACATTTAGCTCCTGCGATGCCTCGTCTAACTTCCGTTTGTTTTTCAAAAGCTCTTTTAATTTTTTTTCAATTGGGCATCTGTGAAAGAGCTTCAATAAATAATAAGTTAGTATGTAATTTTTCCAAGAGTTTAAGAAATTTACCGAATTGTTCATCTATGCGATCTTTCTTTGTCGCATTAGGATATGGCACACGATGTCAATATTCTATACTTACTAGTTTTGGTTTTTCATGGCTTATCTCAACCTTACCTTTTTCTACAACATTCTCTTACCTCAATTTTGGTTCATCTAAACCTTCACTATCGTGAGCAATAATGGCATGAATTTGCTCCTTTGGGTTAGTTTCAGTGTTGCTTGGAAAGCTGCCTTGTGGTCGTTCAGATATAAGCTTAGCAACTTGTCCTAATTGGTTCTCGAGCCCTTGAATCGATGCTTGCTGATTTTTGAGTGCTGTTTCGGTATTTTGGAAACGAGTTTCTACACCGCGATAAATTTTGTTAGCGTCTCCTTAAGGTTCGACTTTTTCTCTTGTGGGTAAGGTTGCTATTGAAAGCCTGGAGGGGCTTATTATCTCTGATTTCCTTGTCCACCCCATGAGAAGTTTGGATGGTTCCTCCAACCTGGATTGTAAGTGTTACTATAAGGGTTATTTTGAGGTCTAGAATTATTACCCATATAGTTCGTCTGTTTGTTTTCTATGCTAGGGTTGTAAGGTGGGAATTTTGTATTGTTCGTCCCTCCTCCATTTGTATCGCACTACATCACTGGATGTACCTGTGAAAAACCATACAAACCATCAATCTTTTTATTTAATAGTTCTACCTGGTTTGACAGCATGGTCACTGTGTCGAGGTTGAAAACACTGGCGGCTTTTGTTGGCTTTGTCCTCACAACTTGCCACTGATAGTTATTCATGCCATCTCCTCTATAAACTCATAAGCCACTTCGGGGTTCTTGTTATTTAGGGTTCCACCGACGGCTGAATCAATCAACTGCTTAGTTGAGGGGTTCACACCATTGTAAAAGGTTTGAACCTGAAGCCACAAAGGTAACCCATGATGAAGGCACCTTCTTAGTAAATTTTTATATCTCTCCCGTGCATCGTAGAGTGTTTCTAGATCCATCTGCACAAAAGAAGAAATATTATTACTCAACTTAGCTGTTTTAGCTGGCGAAAAATATTTAAGTAAAAATTTTTCGGTCATTTGGTCCCATGTAGTGATTGATCTTCGTGGTAACGAGTTCAACCACTGTTTAGATTTATTTCTCAATAAGAAGGGAAACAATCGAAGGCGAATGGCACCATCAGAAATGCCATTAATTTTGAAAGTGTCATAGAATTCCAAGAAGTTTGCCAAGTGATTGTTTGGATTTTCATCCTGCAAACCATCAAACTAAACAAACTGTTGAATCATCTGTATAGTGTTAGGTTTCAGTTCAAAATTATTTGCAGCAATAGTAGGTCTAACAATACTTGATTCTGTTCTTATTAAATTAGGTTTAGCATAACCATATATAGTACGAGGAGCAGGGTTTTAATTCATCGAGTTTGCGGCAACCACAGGAGGTAGCGAATTATTGTCGGCCATCTCTTCGGTATTATTAGTATCGTCTTCTTGCTCTTCTTGTATGTATTCTCTTCAGTTTCTGCCATCTATACCTTCTATATCACTATCAAAAAGTAATGGTCCTGACAGGTTCCTTCTAGTCATAAACTAAAAGTTCCTGTCAGAAGTAAAGAAAGAAAAATTAAAGAAGTAAAAAAATAAAAAGTAAAATTAAACTGTAATAAAATAAGAATGGCTAAAGTAATAAACATTTAGCGTTCCTAATATCTTAGTCCCCAGTAACGGCGCCAAAAACTTGACGTGTCTCTAACTAACTATGATCACAATAAAGGCAAGAGCACCTATTGTTCAATGGTATAGTTATGGTAAGACCGGTGATATCGTATCCACAAGGACCAAGAGTACTAATAATTACTATCTTTCTACTATCTAGCCTAAGAATTGGAGTGATTTCTTTTAAACTAAAACTTAATTAAAAACACGACAGAGAATGAATTTGGAAAATACTTTAGACAACGTTATGAGATAGGCAATACCTAAGGAAGAATCCACCTAGACTTTACTTATTACTTTTGATTCATATGATTTATTCACTTGACTTAATCCGTAGAAATCCCTGATTTATGTTAATATCTTTTTGAAGACTAAAAACAACTAACTTTAGGTTCATTAATTGAAATTTCTTTCTAATTAAAACCCCTATTGTCGCATTAACTCGATCTATAGATTCCCTTATTAGATTTGACTCTAATCCGGTAGATTTTCGTCGCCCTATTTCTAGGGTTGTAATCAACTCCGCTTAATTGTGTTGATCTACTCTGAAACACAGACTTTTGCTCCACTGAATAAGCACATTCGACTTGAATCAATAACCTAAATTATCAAAACAAGAATAAGAACTCACAATTAAGAATAAGAGCAAGTATTTATCTTATAAATCAAATAATAATAAGATCCATCTTAGGTTTCATCCCCTTAGGTATCTAAGGGATTTAGTTCATACTAATGTGGGGAAACATCTTAAAATAAAGAAAACAACAAAACATAAGAAAACCCAAAAAACTTCTAAAGAACTTGATGGGAGATCTTCAATCTTGATGGAGATCCTCCTTTCGAGCTGCTTCCGTTAGCTGTCTTCGAGTATTTTCTGCCTTCTACTCGGCGTCCTCTTTTAGGTTTCCCCCTAAATTGTTTACTTAGGCTTTGGAACACCTTTCTTGGCCCATAAGTATCCTATTCTGAATAGAATGAAACTTTGGTACGGCAGGGACACGCCCATGCGTGATGGCTTGGGTCGTGCTCAATTCTGCTCGTCACACACGACCATGTGGTTTGCCCGTGTGTGGAAGCCCATGCCATGTTTATTTCTGAGGTAGGCCCATTTTGTCCCTTTTTGGCCTGTTTATCGTTCTTTTTGGCTCTCTAGCTCTCTTGAGTGTAGAACATGAAATTAAAGGATTAGGGGCATCGAATTCATCAAATCTAATGAAAATTCATCCAAAAAATAAGCCAAGCATGGGGTTAAAATATGTGTAAATTACGGTCTATCAAACTTTTTCTAAAATCTTTATGTAAATCTTAGATCTCTATCCGATATAATCGACAAAAGCACTCCGTGCAATCTCACAATTTCGGAAATATGCAATTCGGCTAATTTATCAAGTGAGTAATCAGTACGTACCAGTACAAAATGAGCCAACTTGGTTAGCCTGTCGACCACAAACCACACAGCATTTTTCTTCTTTTGCGTCAACGGCAATCCAGACACAAAGTCCATGGTAATACAGTCCCACTTTCACTCGGAACCATCACGGGCTGAAGTAAACCCGAAGGTACTTGGTGTTCGGCTATCATTTGCTAACAAATTAAACACTTAGAGACAAACTCAAAGATGTCTCTTTTCATTCCTGACCACCAATACATCTTCTTCGAATCATTATACATTTTCACACTACCCGGATTGATAGACATACAACTACTATGTGCCTCATACAAAATCTTCTGAATAAGCTCATCGTTCTTGGGTACACAAATTCTAACTCGAAACATTAAACAACCATCTGAACCAATTTGAAAGTCTGATTCTATACTCGTCTTGCACTGATTTATTTTAGCTTGCAACTCTTTATCACTTTTTTGGGCTTCGCAGATCTCTTGCAAGAGCACTGGTTTCGCACTCAACTCAGCTAGAATTGAACCATTACCATATTCATCTTTCCAGGGTGATAGCCAATTATCAACCCATAATCCTTTATTAGCTCCAACCATCTCCGTTGTCGTAGGTTTAACTCCTTTTGAGTCATCAAATACTTTAGGCTTTTATGGTCAGTGAACACTCGGCATCTCTCGCCATACAAATGGTGTCTCCAAATCTTCAATGCGAGCACTATGGTAGCTAACTCTAAGTTGTGAGTCGGATAGTTTTTCTCATGCGGCTTCAGTTGTCTCGAGGAATAAGCTATTACCTTGCCTTCTTGCATAAGCACACACCCTAATCCATTTAAGGATACATCACTATACAACACAAATTCCTTTCTCGGTTCCAGTTGCACTAGAACTGGGGCTTCAGGCAACAATGCTTTTAGTTTCTCGAAACTCTGTTGGCCTTTCTCTGTCCATTCGAACTTAACATCTTTCTGTAACAATCTCATCATCGGAGTAGCTATCATGGAAAATCCTTTGACTAACTATCTATAATAATCGGCTAGGCTTAGAAAACTCCTAACCTTTGATACGTTCTTCGACAGTTTCCATTCAACAATGGCCGAATTCTTTCTCGGGTCAACTCTAATACCATCACATGAAACAATGTGGCCCAAAAATCTGACTTCTTTAAGCCAAAATTCACTTTTACTAAACTTGGCATATAACTATTTATCCTGTAAAACTTGTAGAACCGTCCTCAAGTGCTCCGCATGCTCATTCTCATCCCAAGAGTAACTCAATATGTCATCAATAAAGATTACAATAAATTTTTCCAAATAAGGCCAAAAGATTTAGTTCACCAAATTCATAAACACAGCAGGGGCGTTGGTTAAACCAAAAGGCATAACTAGAAATTCATAGTGACCATATCTTGTCTGAAATGCAGTTTTCGGCACATCTGAGTCTTTGACTCTCAACTGGTAATAACCAGACCTTAAGTCTATCTTGGAAAACACAGTGGCTCCCTTCAATTGATCAAACAAATTTTTGATCCTATGAAAAGGATACTTGTTCTTAACCATCACCTTGTTGAGTTGTCGGTAATCTATACACATTCTCATCGACCCATATTTCTTTTTCACAAAAAGTACCGGAGCACCCCACGAAGAATAGCTCGGTCTCGCAAAACCCTTATCCGTTAACTCTTGTAGCAGAACTTTCAACTCTTTTAACTCTAATGGTGTAATCCTATACGGGACAATCGAAATAGGTACTATACCGGGGATCATCTCTATACCAAACTCGACTTCCCTAGCTGGAGGCAATCCAGGTAATTCCTCCGAAAATATATCCGGATATTCACTTACCACTAGAACTGACTCTATCTTTACTTTCGACATTTGAGTATTCAACACAAATGCAAGATAAGACTCATACCCTTTTCTCATGTATTTCTCAACCATCGAAGAAGAAATCAATACAGGCAAGCTATCTGATTCACCTGATTCAACCCGAAGGATATCTCCATTCTCACATTTCAGTTCAATAAAATTTCTTCCATAATTTACTATCACATCATGAGCTGCTAGCCATTCCATACCAAGAATCACATCAAATTCATCAAACAGTAGTAGCATAAGATTAGCCGAAAAATAATAACCTCTAATTGTCAAGGGACAATCTCTACACACTTGGTCAACTAGCACATGCTTACCTAACAGGTTTGACACTTTTATAACAATTTCTGTGGACTCAGCAGGCATAATCATGCTAGATAGCAATTTCATACAAACATATAAATGGGTAGACCTCGGATCAATCAAATCAACAATAGAGATATCGTGAAGAGAAAAAGTACCCGTAATCACATCTGGGAATGATGCCTCTTCGTGAGCACGAATAGCATATGTCCTTGCAGGCGCTCGGCTATTGGACCTCTCAGTAGAATCTTTAGGTGTGCCTTTGCTGCTAGCCCTAGTTACTAGGTTCTTCTGTGGCCTACCTCTCGAAGGAGCATTACTCGCTCGTACATCTTGCTTTCTGTCTTTCTCATCCATCTCAGGACAGTCTTTGATAAATGTTCTCGAGAACTACACTTGTAGCAAGTTGGGTTGTTTCCCCAACACTCTCCAATATGTTGTCTGCCACATCTCTGACACTTGGTTTTATTAGACTTCACATTACCCACACTTTCCATCAAGGTGGCTTGCACTCTTGAGTCCGAATATGTTTTACCACGATCTCAGTGTGAATACTCAGACGAAACGATCATCTGAGGATTAGTTTCTTTGGACCTCTTTGATTGGGATTGGAATGACTTACTCATCGGCCTCTTCCTTGCATCTTAAGCCTCAATCATAGCCTTTCTTTTCTCTTTGGCCAATTCCTCGGCCTTTCAAGCTCTCTCTACTAACACAACAAACTCTTTCAATTCTAAAATACCGACAAACAATCAGATATCCTCATTTAATCCGTCCTCAAAACTTTTGCACATGATGGCTTCCGTGGATATGCACTCCCTAACGTATTTACTGAGCGTTACGAACTCACATTCATATTCAGTCACCATCATTTGACCTTGTTTTAGCTCAAGGAATTCCTTCCTCTTCTGGTCTATAAACCTCTGGCTAATATACCTTTTACGGAATTCTTCCTGGAAGAATTCCCAAGCTATCCTCTCCCTTGGTACAACCGACACCAGGGTGTTCCACCATTGGTAGGCCGAGTCTCACAGGAGTGACACCCACACTTCATGCACTCCTCAGGTGTGCAAGACAACTCATCTAATACCCTAATGGTATTTTATAACCAGAACTATGGCCTCTCCAGATCATCATCTTTATTAGCTCAGAATTCTCATCTCCTTGTTTTTGGATTCTATCAACCGGGGGCTTTTCTCTTCTTACCATTTCTACAGCTTAGGGAGCTACAAGGGTAGACTGAGGAATAGGTGGGGTCGAGGAGGTGGAGTGTTCGGATTTGCACGAACAAACTCCGAGTACCAAACATTCATTATGTGGAGGAAGACTTCTCTAGCCCCTCCGCCCTGACTTAGTGTCACGGGCCCACTTTTAACTGACGCAGTCCCTTCTGCGGGAGCAAGCGTATTACTTTCTATAGCATCCGTCACTGTTCCATCAGGATCCATTTACTATATATAAAAAATATATTTTAAATTGTCAGGAGTCGTCACACTATCATAATTCATATATGGCATGTATAGCTAGACTTATACACACGCTAGGTTAGTCCGAGAATTGACTAAACCATAGCTCTGATACCACTAAATGTAACACCCCTTACTTGTATCTGATGCCAGGATAGGGTACGAGGCGTTACCTAACTAAAACACATACTAGCATTCATTTCCAAATCATAAAAGTTTGTTCAAATTTAAAACTTTCAATCTTTGATTTAAAATCCTTAATATGGGCTTACAAGGCCCAAAACACACTTTAGAAACGGATCAAGACCAAATCGAGTTCTTTAGAAAACTTTGGAAAATGTCATTGAAAATAGGGGCACACGCCTGTGACTTGCTAACATGGCCATGTTGACAGATCGTGTGATTCACAAAGCCTAAGCATATAGGGATACACCTGTATCCCACGCCCGTGTTGATTTACTATCTTAATTCGAACCTACAGGGGTTTTTACATGGCCTGACACACTCCCGTTTCCATGGCCCGTGTCCCTCACATGGCCACGACACACCCGTATGTTAGCCCATGTGCAAAACCCTTGACATTCTGCTTCTGACATCATCAACCTAATAAGGTCACACGACCAAGGCACATACCCGTGTCATTAGACCGTGTGGCAAATTAAATTCCTAAATTCAAATGCAGACTTCACACTACTTGGGCACATGCCCATGTCCTATGGTCGTGTCTTCCACACGGATGAGACACATGACCGTGCCTAAGCCCGTGTGGTTACTACTGGGCATTCTATTTTGCCAACTTAGGATGTATGGGGTGTAACACCCCTTGCCCGTGTTCAACGCCGGAACCAGGTACGAGGCATTACTGGACTTATCTTGCTTGAACATAGAACTTTGGGCTATCAAATTTCATTCCAACTTAAAACATCTCATTTACAATCATAACATTCTTATTGTGGGCCTACGAAGCCTTAAACATGCATCCGGAAGGTTTCGGAATTAAACTAGAAACATTTGTTCACTTAGGAAAATTTTACCTAAACAGAGGCCACACGCCTGTGTGAAATGGGACACGCTCGTGTGGGCAGGCCTTGTGATCTCACACGCCCATGTCCCTAACCCGTATGGAATTTATTTTTCCTTTCAAACCTACAGATGTTTTCACACGGCCAGACACACGCCCGTGTCAATAGCCCTGTGTCCCTCACACGGCCTAGACACGTCTGTGTCCTTACCCGTGCGTGAAAATCTGGTATTCTGTTTATGACGTCAACAACCTTATATGGGGCACACGGCCTAGGCACATGCCCGTGTGTCTAGCCCATGGTCGACACTGACTTGCAACATTAACATACAGGGGACACACGGCCTGGTCACACACCCATGGGACTGACCGTGTGTCACGCACGGCCTAGACACACGCCCGTGTGCCTACCCGTGTAGACAAGAACAAGGCTATTTGCCAAGCTCGTTTTATCACCCTAACTCATACAACATAAATCTCATTCAACCATTATCAAGTAACCCAGTCATGCATCATACATATTCATGAATAACTTCTTATTTTCATAAATTAGTAATAATGAGCCATCAACTATGGCTATTTACAATAGTTCATCTTTAAGGGAGCTAAAACACTTGGCCAAAACAACAAATCATTTCACTAAGTCTAGCCCCTATACATGCCATACTCAAAATGCTAAGTCTAAAAATACTGAAATGAGCTGATAGTGTGGATGATCTTCAGATTATCTTCGTATCCCAATCTGACTCTTTGAAACTATAAAATAAGGGGAAAGAAAGGGAGTAAGCTTTAAGCTGAGTAAGTTTACATGTAAACAATAAGCATCATAACATATGCTAATCAATCAAAAACATTACATACTAAGCAAAAACAATTCACATTTTCATAATCATGCTTACTCATTTCATCTCTTACCACATTCCAACTATACAACAATTATATTGCTCACATTTACTTGTACACATTCCCTGCACTCATCACCACAAAGCAACATGAAACATTTACTTATACAATTTCTCGATGAACCCCTCAGAATATTACTAAGTACCCAGTGGTTTTGGACACAGCCCACCATTAATCAATAATAGGGTGATATCGCACATAGCCCACCAACAAGAATATTTACTGTGGTTTCGCACATAGCCCACCAATAAGAATATTTACTATGATTTTGCACATAGCCCACCAAATGATAATATAAACGATGGTATAGCACACAGCCCATCGTGAATAAGTAATAAGGTGGTATCGCACACAGCCCACCAATAATTATTATGGACATTTTTCCGCACTTACATATCTATTCCGAGGTTCATACGGGAATTACTTATTATCTATCAATTTCAATCATTCTCAATCATAATTAATCTCATTCATACAATGCAACAATAAGTAACAACAAATGTATTAAAGATGTATCATTTACACATAAACTTACCTTGGTGCAAAATGTACTAGTCGGCGGTTTAGTTTGTAACCTTGGCTTTTCCTCGGTCAAGGTTGTTTCCGCATTTTTCTTGACTTATAATAATAAAATTTACTCATTCAATCACTTTATAATTCATGATATATTAAAATTTCTACTTAGACAAAAATGACCATTTTTCCCTTATACTTTGGCAAAATTACGATTTTGCCCCTAGGCTTGTAAATCGTTTTTCATCACATTTCCTCATTAAACAAGCCTAGCTGAACATTTATTTCTCTTACAACAACTCATAAAACCAATTATTTCATGTATTTATTACTCATTTACAACCTTTAGTAATAAGTCCAATTTAGATGTTTTCATGGTAACACATTTCTCAAAAGTTGTTCATCAACCTACTAGCATTCATTTTCTTCCATAAAAACTCAGCAAACAACATGAACACTCACATGAAAAGTCCCTAAACTTTCGACCATTTTTTAAATCAATCCCCTTATTAGCTAGCTTAAGCTTTGGGGGTTTCAAAAGTACAAAAATTATCAAGAAAGACCCCTAAAATCAATTACTTGTAAAAGAATAGCTTGGCTGAAAGTTTGAACTTCAAAATCCTCTAATTTCCCTTTAATTTTAGGTGGAGAAGAATCATGAATAGTGAAAGATGATATATCTTTTATTTATCTTATTTTATTCATTTTTTTCACCTAATTTCACCAAAATTTGACCAAAATTTAATGCCCTTGTCTACTTGTCTCTATGGTCGGCCAACACACCCTTAATGGCCTAATTGCACTTTAATAACCTCCAATTTAATATTCTATGGCTATTAGACACCTCTACCTTGTATAATAGAACTTTCACACTTTATGCGAATTAGTCCTTTTCATAATTAAGCATGAAATCACCAAAATTAATGCACCAAAATTTTCATACATCCTTATAAACATGCTATAACACATAAAATAATCTCAAAATAATTTTCTTCAACATCGGACTAGCGGTTCCAAAACTACTATTCTGACTAGCCCCAAAATCAGGCTGCTATAGGGGGACAAACGGCCAAACCGCACGCCCATGGGGTAGACCGTGTGTCACACATGGCCTAGAAACATGCCCATGTGTCTACCCATGTGGACAAAAATGAGGATATTTGCCAAGCCCTTTCTAACACCCCTACTTGCACCAACATAAGCCACCTCAAACAACCTACTCATTCATGCATAAACATACCAATTTCTCAACCATGCAATTTGCACATTCATGATAAACATCATCATTTTGATATATCAATAACAAATGGTAGCCAACATCCATGGCCTTATACAAAATGAATTCATTTCAAGACAAGCCAACACTTTTGGCCAAATCAATATGACATTTGACAAAGACTAAGTCCCTATACATGCCATACTCAAAATAATCAAGCTTTACTATACCCAAAAGAACAGCTTGATAGTGTGAAACGAGTTCCGACGTCCTTCGAATTCCCGAGCTAACTTGGCAAAACTACAAGGAAATAGAAAAGAGAGGGAGTAAGCATAAAGCTTAGTAAGTTTACATGTAAACAATGAACACCATACCACATACTTATACATTAAGAACATTTCATACAACTCAAGAATAATTCTAAACCTTGTAATTGTACTTACTCATTTCAAATCTCACCACATCCCATATACATATCATAAACATTACTCATATTTACATGTACTTATACCCTACACTTGTCATCACAAAACCACATGTAACTTCACTTAGTCAAAGTTTCTCTATAAACACTTAGGAATACTATGAATATATGGTGGTTTCGCACACAGACCACCAAATAAACACATATCCACGGTGGTATTGCACATAGCCTACCAAAAATCATAAATACGGTGGTATTGCATACAGCCCACCAAAAATCATAAATACGGTGGTATCGCACACAGTCCACCAATAATGATAAGTACAATCGTATAGCACATAGCCCACCAATAATCATAAATACGGGGGTAACGCACACAGCCCACCAACAATAACAAATATGGCATTTAATCCTTATCGTTTTCCTCATCCGGAGGTTCATCCAAGAATTTCCTCACTTCCTATCATTTTGATAGATATCAATAATATTTCACCACTCACATAATACATTTATATGTAAAAACATAAGTAAAAAGGGTGTATCATTCACATATAAACTTACCTCAATACAAAATGAGTCAATTTGGAATTTAGTCTGAAACCTTGCATTTTCCTCGGTCAAGGTTAATTCCGCGTTCTTCTTGATCTATAATGACATATTTTAACTCATCAAATCACCACATTATTCAAAGCATTTCAAAGTTTCTATTTTGCTAAAATTACTATTTTACCTTTATACTTTTACAAAATTACAATTTTGCCCTTAGGCTCGTAAATCGATTCTAATCAAATTTCCTCCTTAACCAACCTAGCTGAACATTCATTACTCTTATAGCAACTCAAAATACCAATTATTTCACACATTTACCACCTATTTTACAACCTTTACAATAAGGTCTTTTTTAGGTGTTTTCATGAAAACTCTTTTCACAAAAGTTGTTTATTTAACAACCAAGTTTCATTTTCTTCCATAAAAATTCAGCAAAAAACACTAATTTTCTCATGGCAAAACCCTAGACTTTCAACCATTTTGCAAAATAGTCCCCTCATTAGCTAGCTTAAGCTACAATGGTTCTAAAAGTACAAAAATTATCAAGAAAGACCACCAAAATCACTTACTTACAAGGAGGATAAGTTGCTGAAAATTTCAAGCTTCCAAACCCCTATTCTTGTTGGTATTTTCGGTGGAGGAAGAAGATGATAGGAAAAAGACGATAGCTTTCTATGTTTTATTTTATTTTATTTCCATTAAGCCACCTAATCCACCAAATCTTGACCAAATTAAAATTTCTTGTCCCCTATGACCGGCCAACACTTTCTAAGGGCCTAATTGCACTTTAAGGACCTTCAATTTAATATTCTATAGCTATTTGACACCCTTAGATTTTAGAATAAAACTTTAGCACTTTATGCGATTTAGTCCTTTTTCAAAATTAAGCATGAAATTGCTAAAATTAATGCACCAAAAATTTCATGCACTAATACAATCATGTTATAACCCATAAAATAATATTAAAAAATAATTCTCTTCGACCTTGGATCAGTGGCTCTGAAACCGCTATTCCGAGTAGCCCCTAAATCAGGCTGTTACAGTCACACTATCCAACATTTACTTCGATACTTTTGAACTTATGGTTTGGTCATATGGCATGTATAGGGATTTTGAGTCATTTTATTTATGATTTGGTAATGACTTTGGCCAAATGAATTGGTTTGTAAATGTTTATATTTTGAGTTGTAAATATAGCCATGAGAGTTGGCTTAATTTGGTGAATTTTTGGTTATGTGCATATATGTGAAGATATGGTTGATATTAGATGTGAATTATGTTTGTGAATTGTTTAATATAATGTATGTTTAGTAATGGTATAGTTAGTTGAATTGGTATGTTTTAATGGAGTAAGGTTTGAGGTTATAAGCATGTTGAATGTTGGTATTGAAAATGGTATGGATTAGTCTTGAATGTGGCTGAATTAAATGTTATTTATGCTATGGTTTGGTGTCAATTGTGTAGGTGAAAATGTGTACCAAATGGGGTGGCAAAATGGCTTGGTAAATAGCCTAGTTTTGTTTACACGGGCAAAGACACAGGCGTGTATCTCAGCCGTATGTGACACACGTTCATATTACATGGCCGTGTGTCCCTCAGTGTTGAAATTAAAATGAAGTCAGTATGCTCCACACGGTCTCACACATAGGCGTGTGGTTGGCCGTGTGATCCAAGTCAATAACCTCACTTGTTTGGACACAGGGAAGGGCACAGGCTGAGACACGGCCATATGCTTCCATTTCAAATATTCATACGGCCTGTGATACGAGCGTGTCTGGTGGTCGTGTGAGACACACGGCCTGGCCACACGGGCGTGTGTCCCCTGTTTTGAAAAAAATTTTCTTAGTGTGGAAAAGTTTCCCGAGTTATCTGTTTAGTCCCGAACCACTTTCAAAGCATGTTTAAGGCCTCGTAGGCTCTTAATAGGGACAAATTGATTGAGATTGAATGATGAACGATCAAATTAAGCAAATTTATGTTAAATAGTTGTTTAATTGTTTTGTAAGTCCGATAATACTTTGTAACCCTATTCCGGCGTTGAATACGGGTGAGGGGTGTTACATTATATCAATAGTATGTAATTTCATTAAGACAAAGTCACAATGGCTTCATTAATTGACTTCAAAGTTCTCATCTCTCTTTGACCATGTCGGGGGTTAGTTCTTCTTTTTCATTTCCTTTGATTTCTCCTTCTTCAATTAGCTTTTGTTTTTTATTCATAAATGTTAAATTTGTTTTCCTTTTGTTGATTTTCTCTTTGCAATCCGAAGTTGGTTTTCACACTTGTTGTTTCTTCGTTCCAATCTTTGAATCTATTTCTCTTTTAATATAATATGTTTGTTGATTCAAAAATGACCGTAACTTTGTGCATAATGCAGCTTGTATTTCAAAGGATTCTTGGAGAAGAGGTAGAGGACTTGATTAATATAAGATAGAGTTAATGGGTTATAGCTCTTGAGTTGAGATTGCCTTATGCATTTGATTGTGTTTTTGCTTAATTGAATCATTCTAGATTTGCCTTTTAATTTTTCTAATTTTCTTTCCTATTGATTCGTTTCTTGATTCGTTTCTTTCAACTAGTAAGCTTGTTGAGGTTTAGTTTTTCTTAGAACTTACATGATAAGTCGTTGGAGTTCATAGGTACTTGCAGATATAATATAAAATTAATGAGAAATGGTTATTTTAGGGTTGTTAATTTGCATATATTTACAGTGATTTTCTTTTTTGTTAGTTACTGTGAAGATTATATTAATGATGCTTGTTGTTGCCATTGCAGATTAAAACCATTAAGGTCAACAATGTTTCTTTACAAGCTACTGAGTGAGACATCAATGAGTTCTTTTCCTTTTCTGGTGATATAGAATATGTAGAAATGTAGAGGTTGGTTGCACCTTTTACATTAGTTCCGTCTTAGCATCTTTTATTCTTACTTTTCAATAGGTGTAAAGCTTATTATATGGTTATGCAGTGACAATGAGCTGTCTCAAATTGCCTATGTTACCTTCAAGGATTCACAGGAGCAGAGACTTCTATTCTTCTTTCAGTAATTCAACTGCATAGTATTGATAAATACACTATAATTCAACTTTTTCATCGCTTTTGAAATTGAATAGGACAAGTTGCTAATCAAATATATGCATTGCATTTTTATGTTGCTTAATTCTCATTCTTCATTAGATTTTTAGATGAAAATATTGCAGGTTTTCTCATCTTGTTTCCAAAAATGCACATAATTTGGCATCGTGAAAATCTAATCAGGTAACCAACAAACCAAGTCATTAATTATTGCAGACTTCTACTTGGTGGGAAGAGGACGTTGAATTGGAGGTATCTTCTGCATGACATAGTTGAATAGCTGAATGAAAGCTAAACACAATGATGCATCTCGTGCATAGATGGCGAAATTCAATGTGCATGGAACAAATTTTCCTTATAGATTTCTTTTAAACCTTTTCGTTCACATTTCCTTGTAACCAAGCCCCTTCTTTACACGAATTAGAGTAAGTAACATATAATTTGTTTTTTGAGTTTCTTGTTATCTCCTTGATTCAGACAGTAATGAGGAAGAAAAGTAAAATTCAAGGTTGTTCATATAGCTTGTTAATAAACCGCAATCTATGTAATGTTAAATTTGAATTTTTGTTTCTAATGAAACAACATTTTATGACATAAACTTGACCTCCTATTCTAGCAGGTACAGTGCAAGTGGTTGTATTGGAAGGCTTAAATATCATAATAAATCGGGCAAATGCACTACTCTAACCATGTGTTTGTTGTGTCAACAATAATGAAGATAACTTAAGAAGCAATTGATTCAAATAATAGTTTATTATTTTAAATTGCAGTAAATAAAATATTTTAATATAAAAATAAAAATCTTTTAATATAATTTAATATAAAATAACTATACTCAAAATATTATTAAATTATATTTTTATTAAATTATTTAATAATAATATTTTTAAAATTTAATAACAATAATCATTTATCTAAAAAGAGTCTGCTAAGGGTATTATGATCATTTTAGCTTTTTTCCTTATGCTATTACAAGTCTACTCCATTCAACGAAACACAAAAATACTATTACAGTTCTGTTCCATTACATTCAACCAAACAATTGAATTATTGATTATAACTCTATTCCATTACAGCGCTATTCCATTCCAATGAACCAAATGTGTCGTTAGTGCTTGACATTAATGTTTTACAATTAAACTAAAACATAGTTTGTTATTTTATCAATTTTTTTATAAATATATTTTCTATACAATTTATTTGTCATCCACATTGTGGGTACGCCATAATCTAGTATTGATAGGGGCAAAGCCAAAATATTTTTTAAGGAGGGCGGAACTGAATTATAAAATTTTTAAGAAATTCAAATGTAATTTTTTCATATACTAATTTATAATTCTATTATTTTTTAAGGGACTAAATATTTTTTCATATTTGGGTGGTCAATGTATAAATTTATCAAAGAATAATTTACAATTTTATATTTTTAGAGGGACTGAACTAAAATTTTTCATTTGTCAAAGGGCCAAGGCCCCTACTAGTCTCTCTAGCATCACCTCTAAGTATTGATAATGTCAATGATTTAGTTGATATTACAAGTCAACTCAATACTAACTCAAAATAATAATAACAATACAATGATAAACAAGTGAAATGCATTTAAAATTCTTAATTTGATGTATTTACCAATTTAAATTTCTTTATAAAAATTTTAAATGGCATTATTATATTTTTTTTGACACAATGGATATAACTATTCATAGCCTCTCCCCAATCTATAAATAGAAGGATGATGCGTTTTAGCATACTTGAACCCATGTCCTCCTGTATTAACAACCATGCCCATGCCAATCGAATTAAGACTCAATCTGCTATTGTCATTATGTTTAAATTTAATAATTATGACTTGTATTTTCATAAATAAATAAAAAAGTGAGCAGTGGAACCAGTATTTAGATAGGAAGTTTAGGAGTAAAATGTAATTTTTATTATTGTATTAATTTATTTTATAATTTTTATAAAGATTATAAAGCATTTGCACCATTTTTAGGTCTTCAAGGCCACTATTTGCCTTTGGTTCGACCATTGCCATTATTTTACCATTTCTTCATGTTTTCAAGTTTAAAAGAAAAATAGTTGATATATAGATTTATCGTTAAGAAAAATTTACTTTGATCAAAGGTCTTATAATTTCCATTATAAAAATTCTTATAATAATAATAATACAAATCACCAATAAGAGTGTAGATAAAATGACAAGATTAAGACCATTGTATATATAAATACTATGTATTAATTTTCTCCTTAAGCCTGTAAGCTTTGTTGGAATACATTCTGATTCTTCTTTTTAGTGATTTAAATGAATGTAAATGTTAAGCATGGGCCCTTTCCACAAAAAAAAAAAAAAAAAGAGAGAGAGATTAGGTGAATGGAAGACATGCATGCTTATTAGATAGCAAGATTCATGGCATCAACCTTTCCTTTTGGGTTCAAAGCTGATCATGTTAGTCACAACATGTCTTTAGTCAATCCCAACATCCCAAAAGAATAAAAAGGAAAAAACTAGATTATGATTTGTGAATCATGTTTTTAAATTACAGATAATTGTCACGTCTTTCAATTATGGTTTAAGTTTTAAGTTATTCCTCAAATTTTTTTAAATACTTGAAGTAATAAGGGCCAATTCCCTTAATTTTTTTAAAAATTCTTTTAAACCTTTAGTTTTAAATTTTTTATTTTAATATTATAATTAGTATTATAAAAAAATTGTTATTTGTATATTTATTGTCCAAGTTCTCATGGGAAGAATTTGAAGGTGAGTGTTATTGTCTTTATGTACAAATGTGAGATCTCTATACTGGGAACGATAGAGTGTGATTTATTTATTGTATTGTGGATTAAAGATTGTAAAATTACTCACTAAGTTAGACTCCACAAACATAAGGAAACCAAATTGCGTAAACAAGTTTTTGCATTCTTTGAGTTTTTGTTTGCACAGTTTTTGCAATGCCAAAGTTGTAGTGGCCATCACAATTTAACACTTTTATTGCAATTTTCATTTTAAGTAAATAGGCAATTTAAGGTAGCATCATAAACTAATACAAAGTAGTATCTAAATATTAATTTAGTAAAAATAAAGCTTAATAATTACAATATCTAAATATAAATGGTATCTAAATATTAATTAGGTAAAAACAATATCTAAATATAAATGGTATCTAAACTTAAATAATCATAATATCTAATACAAATTCAACATTTAACTTATTTTGTTTTTTTTTAATTTTGGCAATCAAAATTATCTCGAAATTTAAATACACTTTATTAAAAGTAGGCCCAACTTGACTTTGAGCAAGTAAATTTTATAAAAATATCTCAAATCCCTTATCAACAATTTTGGCTTCACTCCAGTGTATTCTATTGATTTAACCAATGCTTGGGCATTAAAGTACGGTTGTTTCAAAGAATGTAATATTCATGGGGTGATATGAGATTTCGGGATAGGATTTCGCATTTGGATTTCAAACATTACCTTGATTAAGTAATCTCACATTTTTAATCATGACAAAATTTTTTAATATAGGATTGAAAAAACTCAAGTACCATTTTAAATATGGAAGTCAAATTCAGGTATTAAATTGAACATTTAAGTCAAACTCAAATAGTATATTAACAATTTTCAAATATATTGTCTCAAATTTATGAGCTTTAACTAGGAATTTAGTCATATTGTCAACAATATTTCAATTTGGTATGTTTATTTTTAAATTTAACTCAAATAAATTTATTCAGACTTGACTCAATTTTATTTTATTTAACTCGATTTGAAAAAATTCAAATAGAGATGAAAAATAAAACTTGTCAACTTGACAAACTTAAAATTTTTCACTCAATTTAATTCGATTAAATGTTTACCCTAATTTTAATTATAATTAATTAATTATATCATTATAAGTTGAGAAATTAACATTTTTTTTATTATATTAAATTTTGTCTATTAAATTTTGGGATGTTATTTTTATAAAATTTACCATGCTTTTTTATCGTTTTAGTCAGTTAACAAATAACATGTTCTAAAACTTTAAAAAAAAAACATTTTTTTTTCTTTTCTTTTCTTGCCACTTTAATTAAAGGATTTTCCCCAAAAGCAGCGTCAGCCAATAGTTACTTATTACCATTTCCAATTATTAATTTGAGAAAGATATATAGAATTTATTTACCAGATAAATATGCATTTATTCATCAAGAAAATAAAATACTACAAGTTTTAACCTTTATGTAGTAAACAATGAAAAAATCAAATTCTATTAGGAGAATTTAGTAAAATATACTTTTAAATATATATTATGTTAATTAAATAGTAAAATTTTACATTCCAACCAACTTAACCAAATAGGCTAATGTAACAAATCCATAATGTGTTAAAATAATCTTACATTTCAATAATCTTATTACGATAAGTAATATTATATTCGTGAACCAAACACCTCATGGATGTCAACTCAAATTTGACATGGAATATATCTAAAATATATTAATCAAATTGAAAACGTGTGAATACCTTTTGTATAAACAACTTAGGTCTATCATGTTAAAAATTAACTTTTGAAATAATTGTTTTAAAATTTATTGAAATTGTTTGTTTTTTGAATGTGTTAGATCTAAGTTGTCAATAGGTGTATACATGTTACAATTTAGTCTACGTGTTTTAAATATACGAGTAAATTACACCCAAAATCACTAAAATATTAGTAAGTTTATGTTTTGGCTACTCAACTTTAAAAAGTTACAAAATAGTCATTGAACTATTCGAAAATTTTCATTTTCAATTATTGAACTATTCGAAAGCTTTTATTGAAGTCACTAGACTATTAAGTTTTTTAAATAAGCTTGGCTAGAAAGCTCTAAAGGATGATTCGACGATCAGTACGGTGGATTAGTACCCATCGACAAGTAGAAAATATAGCTTAGACCCAAGTCGACCTAACGGTCAGTGTCAGAGATCGGAGAAGAAAATTGTTTGGATTTTGACTCGCAAATTCATGACGTTTAAAATTGTTTCATGAAAATAACTAAACTGTAGAAGGGAAGGGAAACCGGGAAAAGGATGCTTTCGATTAGTGTAGGCGATGCGAACAGAGGTCATATAATATCGATTTTAATAGTCTAGTGACTTAAATAAAAACTTTTGAATAGTTCAGGGATCATTTTTAGCTTTTTTAAATTGAGTAACCAAAACGCCAACTTACTAATAGTTTAATGACATTGGGTATAGTTTACCCTAAATATATTTCACACCATATTTGAACTGGCATTTAATATCTAAATTGATAAATAGGTTGATGAAAGGATCTATTGATACAATACTAATATTTCAATAACTCAATTAGAACGTTTGAATTTTAAAATCCAGATATTAGCATAGTGATATTTGATGCAATTAGCTCCTTTAATGGACTGATAGTCGTTAATATAACACAAAAGGTTATTAAATATAAATATAATAAATATTATCTTTGACTTATATAGAGCGGTGGTTAAAATTTTTGTCAGACATCCGTTTGACATGAATTCAAACCGTGATACTCCAACTTTGCACCCCATTATATTATAAAAAATATATATAATAAATACTAAATTAGTACAGGCTTATAATATGATTGAAAAGAAATTGTATGTAAAAATTTACATTTATAAAAATTATATAAAAAGGATTAATGGATTTTTGTTGAAATAATAAAACTAAAACATTGAAAAGCTTAAAAGCTCAAGTCTCATCGAGTTTAAATTGTTGTTTTATAAATTTTATATAAAAATATAAAAACATCTTATAATAATTTGATTTCATAAAAATAAAATTTTAATTAATTAATCAACTTAATATCATGTATGAAATATATCTCATTTAATTTTTGCCTCAAGAATCCATTTGATTTATCGAAAAAATTAAAAATGAAAAAAGAAAGCACTAGTTTCAAGTTTCACCTGATAATTAAACAATTTAAAGGAAAAAGAAAGCAGGCAATTGCAATCACAATCAAGGGGACAGTGAAGCAGGGGATAAGGAAACGTGTCGAGGTGCGATTGGGTTAGGACAATCGATCGAACATCTTCTTTTCTTCTTGGGCTTAGAACTTGTCTTACAGGATATGAATGTCCACAGTTCTGTCCCAACAACCTGGACTCTTGCAGCTACTACTACACGTGTCGACTGCACAACAATGAACCCATCTATCTTTGAATTGGGGTTCATATCTTCTTCATCACAGCTTTTTCTTAAATTTCTATTTATTCCCTTTTATGCCTTTCTTTATTTTTTTCCAATTTCACAATCATAATTGTTTAAAATCAGGAAATTTGTACTTGGTTTTAATCATAAATACATAGTTTTTCTGTTCAAACTTCACACCATTGGATTCAAATACTACTATTTGGTTTTTCTTTCCTTAGGGTAACCAAATATCCATTTCAATCATAAGTTAAAGTTAAAATAACAGTAATATTTTATTTTATGATATAAAATTAAATATTTTACTTGAAAATTTATTTTTCAAGAAATTATATAAGAGTTATTGATAATTTTATGTACTTGAAAATTTATATTTTAGGTATCTTTATTTTCTCCTATATTATTAGTGGAATAAAAAACTCTAAAAACGCGTTTAGAATGGTGTCTATCAAATGTCTTTATTATATATGAAAATAAATGATGATGCTAATAATAATATTAATAATAAAATATAATTCACAACATCCTAAATCTACTTGTAAAATTAATCCGCTTTTTTCTTTTTATTTTTTAATAGATTTCTTTTGCATGTATCTATTTTTGTGTGTGAATTGATTGGGATAATATTTTAGTTTAAATATTTTAATTATTATCATCAATTAATTCGGAGCAAAGGCATATATTAACAGAGAAATGATTGTATGAAACAATGACGGCACATCATCTGTATCCATTTTCTAATAGTTTTATACCACATCAGTATTTTCATCCTGAATTTCAGGATTTTAATTTGGAGTTAATTTTTTTTAAGATGAAAATGCTGAAATTCAGGATGAAAATGCTGATGTGGCATAAAACTATTGGAAAGAGATACAGATGACATGGTATCACTGTTTTATACAATCTTTTTCTTATATTAACCCTTCGATATATATATATACATATATATATATATATATATATTCTAATATGCTTTACTTTTTACATATAACCAATGCGGATTTAGATAATAAATATTCAAATTCGCTTTATTTTTACAAATAACATATTTGAATATCCAAATTCACTATTTAAAATTTTATTTGAAAAATATTTTTACAATTACTAAATGAGAATGTTTAACAACTTTGAATATTTGACATAAATTTTATTTAATTTTACTCGGAATTGATGCAAATAATAAATAAATTTGAATTTTAAAATAAATTTACGAATTCGAAATAAGATTTTAAAAAATCACAAATATTCAATCCATTGTCATACTTATAACGCGATACCATAATAAGCAAAGAATACAATTACAATATGTGATGCTACCTATATGAAAATCGAAAGTTTGAAACACTATTCAGAACTAATAATGAAATATTATCAAATAGTAATATGTATGGTTTGAATCATGAATGGCCTTGCATTACATGTTCTGCTTATCTATTTTTATATTTTAAGAATTAATTAAAGAGATGTATAGTCCTTTTAATCTCGTTTATAAAGTTAAAAAATTATACTGTTAATATATCAAATAATTATCCATTATACCTAACCACATTAAAAGAAATGACTTTTGTCCTTTGGATGCTACTTAGAGCGGCTTAATTTCTAATCTAAGAACCAAAATGCCACCCTATGCATTTATATCAATCCCCATACATATGTATAGCCAGAGGGCACTAATTTGTAGCCATGGATCATTTCTATTTAGCTTTTGTGGTCAAGGGGTACTTTTTCTTTCCTTAAAAAGGTAAAGCATAAAGCATATCATATGCAATACTAGATACTCTAATTAATAAAACCCTTTTGCCTATGTAAGTTGTATTTCAAGTTTTTCAAGGAATAGACATATATATATATATATATATATATATTACAATGGGATTAGTATAATAAAAATACCCTTCAATTTATATGGAAGGATGAAAATTGAATTATAAATTTTAGGATAACAAAAAATTTTATAATTTTAAAAGCTTGATTCTGCTTAAGATATCTTTAATTGTGCTTATAAATTTGAAAAAAGAAAATTCTTTGGTAATGCATGAATACAAATTGTAGCCAGAAAAGATGGAAGTGAAAGAACAATGTTTTGAATGGTGCTAGTCTTAAAGGGCAATAATGCATGTCTTTTCCTAAACCTTTGTTTAACTTTTTCAAAAACCCACAACATGTTTGTGATTTAGAAGGTCAAAAAAGAGGACCCAAGAAAAAAGATTGGATATGAGAAGTTTATATGGTATATCCCTTCGTATGTGAAAGGGACAATGGTGGATTTGCAGGAATTTTATGCCCTTAGTTCCTTGATTTAGTAGCATAAATAAAATTTGTATGCCACTCATCCAAAATAATGGGTACCAACCAAAACCATTATCAAATCAAACCCATGCTCTTAAGGCATGGGGAAGAAAGGTGTTGTGATTCCAATTCTTTTGTAGGTTGAATGCCATTTATTAAGAATAATTAGAATTAGATTAAACTTCAATTTCATATCATCATTGGGGAGAGAACCTTAAGGCTGAAACCAATCATGACAACTTTGGGCTGTATTTAGTGCACAAAGAATTTGAAGCCCAAAAGTTTTTCTTTTAGCTTCAACTTGACAAATTTATTTCTTCATGATGTGAATAAAGAATAATTTTGATTTTTTTAATTGGCAAGGGTTAACTGATGTAAGGATTTTTTATTTTATTTTTATCAAATTTAAATTTAATACACATTTTGGTAGGAGTATTATTTTTAAATTAATTCAATGGTAATGTTTAGTCACTCTAATGATTTATTTTTAACAAAGGGGCACTACACTAAAACAGACTTTTAGTGGCGTTTTTTTAGCCTTTAGCGGCGTTTATAAGCGCCACTAAAAGTATTTGCGGCGCTTTTAGAAACACCGCTAAAACAAACGCCGCAAAATTTAGCGGCGTTTATGAGGGAAAAAAAACACCACTAAAGGTCATGGCTTATAGCGGCGTTTGTAAAAAAACGCCGCTAAAGGCCATGACCTTTAGCGGCGCTTTTCCCACAAACGCCGCTAAAGGCCATGACTTTTAGCGGCGCTTTCCAAAAAACACCGCTAAAGGCCATGACCTTTAGCGACGTTTTTCTCACAAACGCCGATAAAAGCCATGACCTTTTGCGGCGCTTTTCCAACAAACACCGCTAAAGGCTTGGACTTTTAGCGGCTTTTTTTTTAACAAACGCCGTTAAATATAGTGATTTTTAGCGGCGCTTTTTTCAAAAACGCCGCTAATTTGTACAGATTTGCATTGTTAATTTTGTTTAATATCAAACCCCTCCTGCACTAAAACCAACCAATAACAGCAAATATAATATATAATTCCAACCCAAAACAGCAAATGTAGCATAAAAATCACACCAAATGTATTAATTCTAAATGATATTTAAAAATTAATAAAAGATATATGATATAAAGTAATGAATGAATTATAACTGAAAATATTCTTACAATAATGTTAATTGTAACAATATTAAAAATCATCTTACAACAAGAAAAGAAATGTCTAAGATGACGGCCTCTGATCATTGGAACAACTTCATCATAGTCCAAGTCAGAATGGAGTTCTTCATACTTTCTGCTCGCCTCGCCTCCCTCCTTCTTGCCTCCGCTCTAAGTTGAGCAATATGCTCCTCCTCCTCATTCGCCTCCGCTCTAAGTGAGAAATTTGCTCACCGTGCTCGCTTCCATCTGAGATATCTGGTCTTTTAGTCTCTGATCTTCAGCACGAGATTGACTCCCGGAAGGCATGTATTGCTGGGAGCCGGATCCAAAATATTGGGTCGGGGTAACACCAGATCCTTGACATCAAACCCGACCATACCTTTTAAGACACAAAACATTAGTGATAATTCTATTATAAATATACTCAAGATTAACAGAACTATCAATCGAAGCAGTCGTACCTTTTAAGACCCAAAACATCAGTAATAATTCTGTTATCAATCTCTCAAGATTAACAGAACTATCAGACGAAGCAACCGCTTCATACTCCGCATTCTTCTCCTTTAGTTTATCCTAATAAATCAATTAAAGAGTTAGAAACGAAATATATAATAAAAAGGAATGCAACATAACTTAAAATTATAAATTTAAAACTACAAACGATGAATTAAACTATTGTAATTAAACATTATAAATATTTATAATAAATCAAATTTTATTAAGTAAATATACCAAAATTTCTCTGACTTGGATGTCATCGGAGATCCATCCTTCTTCCTATCGTAATGTCAAAAAGTCAAGGCGTCCAACTTTTGACCGAATTAAGTGCCTACATTATAGCAAAAAAAATATAATTTAATAGTATAAAGTCATTAATATTTGAAAGAAATAATAAATTATAATACCTCGGCCTCAACTACACAAGCAAAACTTCTGGATCCTGCCATGTGCGTGAATTTTTGTTTCTGTCTGCTGCTTGTTCCAACTCGCTCACGGTCCTACATAATGGAATTTGAATTATGTATATAATAAATATTATAAACCGAAAAATTTATAAGACTTTAAAAGTACATAATACCTCTCCTTTCTTTGAATTCCAGAATCTAACTTGATCTTCCCATTGGTACCTCAACATTCCCGGCGGAACATTTCTTAATTTTTCGTTGAGGCTTATTTCTTTCTTAAAATATTGTTTTTTCAGCGTGCTTTTATTGTCTCTCCATTTTTTACCCAATGTCTTCTTAACATAGTCATCGGAGACCTCTAAAGCAAATCTCTCCTGAACAAAAATAGTTTAAATAGTTAATATAAACGAAAGTTAAATCAAAGTATTATAAATTACATTCACGTTTTGTTACCTTAATATTATCCAGAGCCTGATTTTTGTTGGCAGTAGGCATGTGATGCCATGATTCATAATTAATGGGCAACATACATTTCATGCTAAAATGCCTAAATAGCCTGTTAACAGTCGAGCTTCAGATCCAACAGGCTGGCCATGATTGTTTCTCATTACTTTAACACGCTCGATAGACTCTAAGTCTTATAAATCTTTAAGCAATGTACGTCCCCGACCTTTGCGCGTCCCACCACCTTCAGCTGAAAAATGATATATTATTATTTTAAAATTAAAAAATGAATCAATAATAAAGTTCAACATGCATGTAAAATAAACTTAACATTACTTTGAAATTCTGCAAGCTCGTCATCTATGTCCGACAGAGTAGAAGATCCAACAACTGTTTGTTCTTCACCAATTGCTTCTTCTGAATTTGGAGTATTGTGGACAATATTTAAATCTCGTAATCGTCTTCTAGGCATTTTTCCTGCAATACACATGAAATAGTTCAAAATTTTAGTAACAAATAACAATAATAATAGTACATTTAAAATAGTTAAATTATATAACATGACCAACATTAAAATTATAATATTACATATAAATAATAAATCGTAAAATCTTACTAAATCATATTTCGTAAATATCTTCGTCCACATCCTGACGAGCCCATTGAAATTGTTGACTAGTACTAGGGATATTTTCATTTAAGTTTTGTTCTGGAAAAGGCAAAGTTTCTGATCTTTCGACTATGGCATCTCTACTTCCACTGCCAATGTCGAACAAGTCTCTAGGGGTGCTTGAAGTACAACGTACCAACCCTCATCGCTTGGATCTTGAGTAAAAACTTGTTTAACTTGAGAAGAAAACATATACGGCTTGTCCATCAGTTGTTCTCCGGTGTGAATCAATCGAGAGAAATTTACCATTGTAAAGCCATATTGATCGTTTTTAATTCCGCGAGCCGTATTCACATCAGCCCAATCACCTCGAAATAAGACAACTTTGCATTTTCCGTAATAATCCAACTCAATGATGTCAGTGATAAGTCCGTAATACTCCAGATTCCCCTCGACAGGATTACTGTCCCTAGCACTAGCATAACTTGTAATTGAAGAATTAACAACAATTCCACAATTTTGGGTTCTCCTCAATCTCTCACGATACCTTGTATGAAATCTATATCCGTTAATGAGGAAGGCACTATATCTTTTCACTATTCTGTTTGGACTTTGTGAAAGCCATTTAACTTCGTCATTTACTTCATTCCAACTCCAAACCTATTGAATCGAAAGTAAATCTAGTAATTATAAATGTTATGAGAAAACATTATTACTTGTCAATGAAAACTTAAATTGCATACCATTTGGCTTAATCATTCATGGAATGATTCTACGAACAACTTATTAATTTCTCGTCGATTTAATCTTCGGGATCGTGAACGAGCTCTCAATATTTGTTTGTACTCACTACGGTAAAAAAAGTTTTACTTTGTTAGAAGACAAACAAATTATAATTGATGAGTATTTATCAAATTCTAGAAATTACTTCCGAAATGGTTCCATTGAATCGTGATGGAAAGGTACGTATCGATGTACTTGGACCCACGATCTATTGTCTAATTCTGTAATTTTGACTTTGCCAATCGGTTCTCTGAAACTTTGAAATAAATAAGTTTCGGCCAAGTTATGATATGTGAGCCCAACATTTCTACTTGGTCTGTTCATTCTTGTTTCAACATCTTCCAAATACCTCGAACAGAAAGTCATACATTCCTCTGCCAAGTAGCCCTCGGCAATTGATCCTTCCGGATAACGCTTATTGCGGCAGTAAGACTTTAATTTGGATAGGAACCTAAACACGATATACAACATTATCAAAGTTGCAACTAAAGGCATTGAGATGAATAAAGGAATATTTTGAAAATAAAGTAAGACCTTTCAATGGGATACATCCATCGATAGAAAATGGATCCAGCAAGTATTGCTTCACGCGGGAGATGAATTAACAAGTGCACCATAATAGTGAAGAAGGAAGGGGGGAAGATCTTCTCCAGATTGCATAAAGTCAATGCGGCTCGATCTTGTAGTGTCTCAAGTTCTTGAACATTCAAAACTTTACCACAAATGCCTTTCATTATATTTGACAGTTCAATTACACTAGCAGTAAGTCTTGCATCAAGATGTGATAGTCATGCTATTTTAAGCCATATAGTCTTCGATCCTTAAGACTCACACATCACGATATATTTGATGCATACGTATTCGGGACCTTTATATCCTTCAACACCATACAAAACACTTCTTTCTCCGTCTTCGACATTGAAAAAATAGTAAGCGGCAACCGATATTTCATATTCGGAAGTGCTTGGGGATGAAGCTCACGCCGAATTTCCATGTGGACTAAATCAAATTGACTCTAAAAATTATCTTTCGATTTTCCATCAACATTCAAAATAGTCTCAATGATGTTCTCGCAGACATTTTTATCAATGTGCATGGCATCAAGATTATGGCGTAAAATCTGATGCTCCCAATAAGGCAACTAAAAAAATGCTTCTTTTTTTTCCACAAGTTTGCCTCATTAGGATTATCCTCTTCATCAGATTCATCATCAGATCCATCCCTATATCTTCTATTTCTTTGCGGGTTGGCCGGTTGATTCATCTTCCCATAAATGAAATTCATATCTTTCAACATTAAAAATATTTCAATCCACCGATGCGTGAAGGAGCTTCGAACTTTTCAAGATCTTGTCAACCGAGCACTCTGAAATCTAAATCTATGATTTTTCGGTAACCACCGACGATGCCCCATGTAAGAGAACTTTTCCCATTATACAACCATTACGAACATGTTTGCGCAGCACAACACGGACAAGCATAACGTCCTCTAGTACTCCAACCAGATAAATTAGCATAAGTCGGGAAGTCATTAATAGTCAATATCAAAGCCGCACGTAAATTAAAGTTCTCTTTTCTCATTGTATCGTATGTCTGAACACCAACCCATTGTTGTTTTAACTCTTCAACAAGTGGCTGCAAATAAACGTCAATATCATTCTGGGCCCTTTCTCTCCAGGTATAATCATAGACAAGATAAAAGATGATTGTTTCATGCAAACCCATGGAGGCAAATTGTAGGGAACAAGTACCACAGGCCAAGTACTGTACGTTGTACTCATGAGTTTGTAAGGGTTAAATCCATTGGATGCTAGCCCAAGCCTCACACTCTGAGGATCGCTTGCAAAGCTTGGAAATTTGTAGTCAAAAGATTTCCAAGCTAAAGAATCTGCAGGATGCCTTAACAATCCATCATCAGTTCGTCCATCACGGTGCTACGTCATTGACTCGGCTGTCTTCGACGACATGAAAAGCCGTTGAAGCCTTGGTATTAGCGAAAAATACCGTAAAATCTTAACTGACTGCTTCCTTGATTGTGTATCGTGATCTTCCTCGTTACAATCCTCTGTATTTCTATTAATCTAACGGGATTGATCGCATACATGACAGCACTGTTGGTTTATCCGATCGCCCGATACAACATGCAGTCATTTAGGCAACTATGAATTTTGTTGTAGCCAAGGCCCAAATCCTTTATCAGTTTCTTCATGTCTTTGGAAGATTGAGGGATTTTTGCAAATGGGAACATTTCTTGCAGAAACTCTAATAGCATTGTCAACGAGTTTTCGGTCCATCCTCCCAAACATTGCAAGTGAAAAAGACGAATACAGAAAGTCAGTTTGGAAAATTTTGATCCCTAATACAGTTCTTCATTCATTTCACCAAGTAACATGTAAAACCTTGCTGCTTCTTCATTTGGCTGTTCATCAGGTACACTTCTTCCCCCTTCAGTGAAAGTATTTTCTCCAAAATTATATTCATCGGTTACACCCAAGTCAGGTGGAAATGACCCGAAACCATCACTGCGCATATTAAAAGCATCAAGCAACATGCCTTCCATGTTATCATCTCTAACATTCTGATTGTAAGCACTATGAGGATAACCCAGATTCATCGATGAAGATGCTCCACTAGATGTACACTCTCCATGAAAAATCCATTTTTTGTACCCCCGGACAAAGCCATCAATAACTAGATGTTCGTAGACAACATCACAATAATGCCAATTGATATTGCAACACTTCTTACACGGGCAAAGAATCATATTCTCTTGGCTTCACTACACCAAAACAGACTTTTAGCGGCGTTTTTATGGCTTTTAGCGGCGTTTTTAAGTGCCACTAATACTATTTATGGCGCTTTTGAAAGTGCCATAAAAAACGTCGCTAAAACACGCGTCGCAAAAGTTAGCGGTGTTTATTGTGAAAAAACGCCGCTAGAAGTCCTGACTTTTAGCGGCGCCTTTATAAGAAACGCCGCTAAAAGACCACACTTTAGCGGTGCTTTTCTAAGAAACGCCGCTAAAGACCCCACCTTTAGCGACGCTTTTTTATAAAACGACGCTAAAGGTTGGGCCTTTTAGCGGCGTTTCTTAGAAAAGCGCCGCTAAATGCGGGGTCTTTTAGCGGCGTTTATTATAAAAGTGCCACTAAAGGTGTGGTCTTTTAGCGGCGTTTCTTATAAAAGCACCGCTAAAGGTGTGGTCTTTTAGCGGCGTTTCTTATAAAAGCACCGCTAAAGGTGCGCCACTAAAGGTGTGGTCTTTTAGCGGCGTTTCTTGTTAAAACGCCGCTAAAAGTGGGGTCTTTTAGCGGCGTTTCTAACAAAAATGCCACTAATTTGCACAGATTTGCCGTGCTATTTTTTTGTAATATCCTACCCTCCCTGCATTAAAAACCAACCAAAAACAGCAGCAATTGCATATAATTTCAACCCAAGGCAGCAAATAAAACATTTAAATCTCACCAAAAGCATTAAATCTAAACGATACTTCAAATTTAATAAAAGATATATGATATTTATTAATAAATGAAGCATAATTCAAACAATTTTACAATAATGTTAACTGTAACAATGTTAAAAAAATCTTACAACAATAAAATAAATGTCTAAGAGGGCGGCCTCTGCGATCATCTTCTGGAACAATCAGATCGTAGTCTGCAATTGTAATGGAGTTCTTCATACTTTCGCTCGCTCTGCCTCCCGCTGCGCCTCCACTCTAAGTTGAGCAATATGCTCGCCTCCTCATTCTTGCCTCCGCTCTAAGCTAAGAAATTTGCTCATTGTTCTCGCTCCATTAGAGATATCTAGTCTTTCATCTCGAACTTCAAAGACGAGATTGACTCGTGGAAGGCATGTATTGTCGGGGGCCGGATCCTAAATATTGAGTCGGGTAACACCGATCCTTGACATCGAACCCGACCATACCTTGTAAGACCCAAAACATTAGTGATAATTTTGTTATAAATATACTCAAGATTAACAAAACTATCAATCAAGCAATCGTACCTTTTAGGACCCAAAACATCGATAATAATTACATTATCAATCTCCTCGAGATTAACAGAATCGTCGAATTAAGCAACCGCTTCATACTCCGCCTTCTTCTCCTTTAGTTTATCCTAATAAATCAATAAAAAGTTAGAAACGAAATATATAATAAAAGGAATGGAACATAACTTAAAATTATAAATTTAAAACTACAAACGATGAATTAAACTATTGTAATTAAACATTATAAATATTTATAATAAATCAAATTTTATTAAGTAAATATACCAAAATTTACGCACCTCGGATGTCATCGAAGATCCATCCTTCTTCCTATGCGTAATGTCAAAAAGCTAAAGGCGTCCAAATTTTGACTGATTTAAACTTCCTACATTATAGCGTAAAAATATAATTTAATAGTATAAAGTAATTAATATTTGAAAAAGTAATAAATTATAATACCTCGGCCTCACTACACGAGCAAAACTTCCGGAACTCCGCTGTAAAGCGTGAATTGTTGTTTCATGTCATTGCTTGTTCCAACTTGCTCATGGTCCTACATAATGGAATTTGAATTATGTATATAGTAAATACGATAAACCGAAAATTTTATAAGACTTTGAAAGTACGTAATACCTCTCCTTTCTTTGAATTCCAAAATCTAACTTGATCTTCCCATTGGTACCTCAACATTCCCGACGGGACATTTCCCAATTTTTCGTCGAGGCTTATGTCTTTCTTAAAATATTGTTTTTTTAGGGTGCTTTTATTGTCTCTCTATTTTTTACCCAACATCTTTTTAACATAGTCATCGGAGACCTCTAAAGCAAATTTACCCTAGAAATTTTTTTTTAAAAAAGTTAATATAAATGAAGGTTAAATTAAAGTATTATAAATTACATTCACCTTTTATTACCTTAATATTATTGAGAGCCTGATTTTTGTTGGCATTAGGCACGTGATGCCATGATTCGTAGTGAATGGGCAATATATTCACATTTCGTGCTATAATGCCCAAATAGCCTGCCAACAGTCGAGCTTCAGATCCGATAGGCTGGCCATGATTGTTTCTCCTTACTTGAACACGCTCGGTAGGCTCTAAGTCGATAAATCATAAGTAATGTATGTCCCTAGCTCTACTCGTCCCACCACCGTCACTAAAAATGATATATTATTATATTAAAATTGAAAAATGAATCAATAATAAAATTCAACATGCATGTAAATTAAACTTAACATTACTTTGAAATTCTGCAAGCTCGTCATCTATGTCCGACAGAGTAGAAGATCCAACAACTGTATCTTATCCACTATTTACTTCTTCTGGATTTGGAGTATCCTGGACAATATTTAAACCTCGTAATCGTCTTCTAGGCATTTTCCCTGCAATACACATAAAATAGTTCAAAATTTTAGTAACAAATAACAACAATAATAGGACATTTAAAATAGTTAAATTATATAACATGACCAACATGAAAATTATAATATAACATATAAATAATAAATCGTTAAATCTTACTACATCATATTTCAGTAAATATCTTTGTCCATATCCTGACGAACCCATTGAAATTGTTGACTAGTACTAGGGATATTTTCAGTTAAGTCTTGTTCTGGAAAAGGCAAAGTTTCTGATCTTTCGACTATGTCATCTCTACTTCCACTGCCAATGTCGAACAAGTCTCTAGGGGTGTTTTGAAGTACAACCTACCAACCCTCATCAGTTGGATCTTTGGAGTAAAAAACTTGTTTAACTTGAGAAGAAAACACATATGGCTCGTCCATCAGTTGTTCTCCGGTGTGAATCAATCGAGAGAAATTCACCATTGTAAAGCCATATTGATCGTTTTTAATTCTGCGAGCCGTATTCACATCAGCCCAATCACCTCGAAATAAGACAACTTTGCATTTGCCGTAATAATCCAACTCAATGATGTCAATAATAAGTCCGTAAACTGGATTACTGTCCCTAGCACTAGCATAACTTGTAATCAAAGAATTAACAATAATTCCGCAATTTTGGGTTTTCCTCAATCTCTCGCGATACCTTGTATGAAATCAGATCCGTTGATGAGGAAGCCACTATATCTTTAACTATTCATTTGGACCTTGTGAAAGCCATTTAACGTCGTCATTTACTTGATTCTGACTCCAAACCTTTTGAGTTGAAAGTAAATCGAGTAATTATGAATGTTATGAGAAAACATTATTACTTGGCAATGAAAATTTAAATTGCATACCATTTGGCTTAACCATTCATGGAATGATTTTGTGAACAACTTATTAATTTCTCATCGATTTAATCTTCGGGATCATGAACGAGCTCTCAATATTTGTTTGTACTCACTACGGTAAAAAAAGGTTTTACTTTGTTAGAAGACAAATAAATTATAATTGATGAGTATTTATCAAAGTCTAGAACTTACTTCTGAAATGGTTCCATTGAATCGTGATGAAAAAAAACGTATCGATGTGCTTAAATGATCTATCGTCTAATTCTGCAATTTCGACTTTGCCGATGGGTTCTCCAAAACTTTGAAATAAATAAGTTTCGGCCAAATTATGATCTGTGAGCCCAGCATTTCTACTTGGTCTGTTCATTCTTGTTTCAACATCTTCCAAATACCTTGAACAGAAAGTCATACATTCCTCTGCCAAGTAGCCCTCGGCAATTGATCCTTCCGGATAACGCTTATTACGGCAGTATGACTTCAATTTGGAAAGGAACCTAAACACGGTATACAACATTATCAAAAGTTGCAACTAAAGGCATTGAGCTGAATGAAGGAATATTTTGCAAATAAAGTAAGGCCTTTCAATGGGATACATCCATCGATAGAAAATGGGTCCACCAAGAAGTGCTTCACGCGGGAGATGAATTAACAAGTGCACCATAATAGTGAAGAAGGAAGGCGAGAATATCTTTTCCAGATTGCATAAAGTCAATGTGGCTCAATCTTGTAGTCTCTCTAATTCTTGAACATTCAAAACTTTACCACAAATGCCTTTCATTATATTCGACCGTTCAATTACAGGAGCCGTCACCTTTTTCGACATACAACACCTCATAGCAACTAGCAGTAAGTCTTGCTTCAAGATGTGATAGTCATGCGATTTTAAGCCATATAGTCTTCGATCCTTAAGACTCACACATCGCGATATATTTGATGCATACACATTCGGGACCTTTATATCCTTCAACACCGTACAAAACACTTCTTTCTCCGTCTTTGACATTGAAAAAATAGTAGGTGGCAATCGATATTTCATATTAGGAAGTGCTCATGGATGAAGCTCACGTCGAATTCCCATGTGGACTAAATCAAGTCGACTCTGAAGATTATCTTTTGATTTTCCATCGACATTCAAAATAGTCCCAATGATGTTCTCGCAGACATTTTTCTCTATGTGCATGACATCAAGATTATAACGTAAAATCTGATGCTCCCAATAAGGCAACTCGAAAAAAATACTTCATTTTTTCCACAAGTCCGCCTCATTAGGATCATCCTCTTCATCATCAGATTCATCATCAGATTCATCCCTAGATCTTCTATTTCTTTGCGGGTTGGCCGGTTGATTCATCTTCCCATAAATAAAATTCATATCTTTCAACATTAAGAATATTTCGGATCCACCGGTCTGCGAAGGAGCTAGTCTGAACTCTTCAGTACCATCAAACTGAGCACTCTTAAATCTAAATGTATGATTTTCTGCTAACCACCGACGATGCCTCATGTAAGAGAACTTCTTCCCATTATATAACCATTACGAACATGTCTGCACAGCACAACACGGACAAGCATAACGTCCCCTGGTACTCCAACCAGATAAATTAGCATAAGTCGGGAAGTTGTTAATAGTACATATTAAAGTCGCACGTAAATTAAAGTTCTCTTTTCTCATTGCATCGTATGTATGAACACCAGCCCATAGTTGTTTTAACTCGTCAACAAGTGGTTGCAAATATACATCAATATCATTCCCTGGCCCTTTCTCTCCAGGTATAATCATAGACAAGATAAAAGAAGATTGTTTCATGCAAACCCATGGAGGCAAATTGTAGGAACAAGCACCACGTGCCAAATCATCATCGTTGTGCTCATGAGTTTGTAAAGGTTAAATCCATCGGATGCTAGCCCAAGCCTCACACTCCGAGGATCACTTGCAAAGCTTGGAAATTTGGAGTCAAAAGATTTCCAAGCTAAAGAATCTGCAGGATGCCTTAACAACCCATCATCTGTTCATCCATCACGGTGCCACATTATTGATTCGGCTGTCTTCGATGACATGAAAAGCCATTGAAGCCTTGGTATTAGTAAAAAATACCGTAAAATCTTAACTGGCTGCTTTCTTGACTGTGTATCGTGTTCATTCTCGTTACCGTCCTCTATATTTCTATTAATCTAACGGGATTGGCCGCATACATGACAGTACTATTGGTTTATCCGGTCACCCCAATACAACATGCAGTCATTTGGGCAATTGTGAATTTTGTTGTAGCCAAGGCCCAAATCCTTTATCAATTTCTTCATGTCTTTAGAAGATTGAGGGATTTTTGCAAACGGGAACATTTCTTGCAGAAACTCTAACAGCATTGTCAATGATTTTCTGGTCCACCCCCAAACATTTCAAGTGAAAAAGACAAATACAGAATGACAGTTTGGAAAATTTTAATCCCTCACATAGTTCTTCATTCATTTCACCAAGTAACGTGTAAAACCTTGCTGCTTCTTCATTTGGCTGTTCATCAGGTACACTTCTTCCCCCTTCAGTGAAAGTATTTCCTCCAAAATTATATTCATCGGTTACACCCAAGTCAGGTGGAAATGACCCGAAACTATCACTGCGCATATTAAAAGCATCCCGCAACATGCCTTCCATGTTATGATCTCTAACATTCTGATTGAAAGCACTATGAGGATACCCCAGATTCATCGATGAAGATGCTCCACTAGATGTACACTCTCCATGAAAAAACCATTTTTGTACCCCGGACAAAGCCATTAACAACTAGATGTTCGTGAGACCACTTCACGATAATGCCAGTTAATATTGCAACACGTCTTACACGGACAAAGAATCATATTCTCTTGGCTTGCATTTTGAAATGTGAAACTCAGAAAAGTTTCTACTCCATTTCGATAGCCGTTGCTTACCCTTGACAATTTCATCTAAGTCCTATCCATTTCGTAGTTGTTGAAGTCTAAAGTTGACAATAAATTACACGGCTAAATTGTTAATTTATAATTTATGTAAGTAATGATATGATCATCTATATAACTGAGTACTATGTAAGTTATGTAAATTATGTAAGTTATGAAGTTTGATCTTAAAATTATGTAAGTTATGAAATTTGATCTTAAAATTATGTAAGTTATGTATTCTTTAAGATTCTTCATACGTGGCATTGTTACACCTAGGGAGGATCCATTATATCTAACAGTGAGATATAAGGCAACCCGTCAGGTTTCCAGCCTATATACTTTGAATCTTTTTTTTTTCTATACAAGTATTATGTAAATTATGTATTATGTAAGTTAAATAATTTGATGAAAGCTATGTAAGTTATGTAAGTTATGTATTATGTAAGTTAAATAATTTTATGTAAGTTATGTATTATGTATTATGTAAGTTAAATTCAAATTTTAAATCGAGAATCAGTTGAGGCTGGAAAATGTTATTATATGTTTTTTATAATTGAAATTTGATGTGATGTTGTTAAATTTAAAAAGTTTTTAACTTACTTCTTTTAAAAAAATTATTTTCTATATTAAAACATATTTAAATAATGATCTATATTATTATATTGATAACAAAATATTTATAAGTTATTAAATAATAATTATGTAAGTTATGAAGAAGAAGTTTTTAAATTACTTTTAATAAAAAAGTTGATTTTGTAATTAAAAATAATTTAAATAATGATCATTATTATCATATTGATAAAAAAGTATAAGTTTTAAAACATCTACAAATATTAAATATTGAAATCGACATTATTAATATAAACAATTAGTAATTTGATTTTTATATGTAAATATATTTAAATAATGAGAAATCATTTTAAGAAGTTTTATATTCTTTTTTAAAAAAAGAATTCGATTAAAACATAATAAACATAATATATTAGCATATTCGAATATTTGAGATGTTGGTATCAAATTATAAACCAATGTTGTTTTTATAAAATATCATAAGCTTAATCAATATCAAAGTATTCATTGATCATAATTTGTTTGTTATCTTAATTTGATTTTTATATTAAAAAAGAAACCGTAAGAAAACTAACTAAAATGCTTAACATCACATTTTATATTATATTGCTAGATAAATAAATACCAACCAAGCATTTTATAATAAAAAAGTTGATTTTGTAATTAAAAATAATTTAAATAATGATCATTATTATCATATTGATAAAAAAAGTATAAGTTTTAAAAACATTTACAAATATTAAATATTGAAATCGACATTATTAATATAAAAGTTAGTAATTTGATTATTATATGTAAATATATTTAAATAATGAGAAAATCATTTTAAGAAGTTTTATATTCTTTTAAAAAAAAGAAGTCGATTTTAAATATTAAACATAATATATTAGCATATTCGAATATTTAAGATGTTGGTATCAAATTATAAACCAATGTTGTTTTCATAAAATATCGAAGCTTAATCAATATCAAAGTATTCATTGATCATAATTTGTTTGTTATCTTAATTTAATTTTATATTAAAAAGCAAATCGTAAGAAAACTAATTAAAATGCTTAACATCACATTTTATATTATATTGCTACATAAATAAATACCAACCACGCATTTTATAATATAAAAAAATGCCTGAAACTAAATAAATGGTCGATATAATAAATAGCGAATATACCAACCAAACAAGATAGTAAACAGCAATTTGGACAGTCAATTTGGAAAGACATTTTTGAAGATTCATCATATGTGGCATTGTTACACCTGGGGAGGATCCATTATATCTTACAATGAGATATATGGCAACCCGTTAGGTTTCCAGCCTATATACTTTGAATCTTTTTTTTTGGACAACAAAATAATAAACATCATATATACCAACCAAGCAGGATAATAAACAGCAATTTGGACAGCAATTTAAACAAATTCATCATGGTATGACTGTTACTGATCATAATTTTGAACCAAAAAGTACCTTAATAATTTCAAGAAGCTACTCTACTCCACTATCACCAAGAAATAGAGGCTGTAAATTGGTACGAATCAGTTGATAAATTAATAGGTGTAAAATGGTGTAAAATCATTTTTCAACAGTTGAATGTGTTTGACACTTACCAGGTAATTACAGCTTTTCGTCAATCCTTTACAACTTAAGCTTCAGTTACTATATAAAACCTACAAATGAGGCAGTTGAATTAGAATGAAATCTTATATTGGATAAATCCCAAAAGAACAAACAACAACTTTGAACAATGTCTCCGAGAAAAATGACTGAAACTAAATAAATGGTCGATATAAGGCCAAAGATACTTACGTGCTAATTGTAGAAGGCCTATAGAGTCAAGACTAAATCGGTTTTCAAAGAACAATTATGTCAACAAGTTGTATAGCATAGCCTATGGGTAGCCATTAAAAGTCATGAGATAGTGGCGGTGAGAAACAAAAGAAGAAAATTTGGTAATAAGTTGAAAACGAAACAATGTGTTGATATCAGCAAACCTTCCCAAAACTTTTAAGTTAACCAAAGTTGTCAAAATCCATCTAATTCAATTTAAAATTTTTGTAGCTTGATTCAATTTAAATTAAAACAATTTAAACAAATCAAATTTGGAAATTTTGAATTGATTAACTTTAGCAACTACTGTAAAATGAAAATTTAAACAAATCAAATAGCTTAAACAGCATATACATAGCTCTAAGAAATGTTTAGAGAACACATAAAATGCCAAATGAAGACAACCCCAAGAAATGTCACAAATGGTGCTGCCAACTTCTTGGATCAAATACTAGAATCAAACAGCCCCAAATATCTTCTTATCTACAAACATCATTTTATAAAACAAAAATGGTTAGATTCTTGTCATTAAGAAACATTAATCAAACACATAATTGGTTTGAAAATGAGAAGAGAAGAATAAATGTTATAACTTTATAAAAAAAATACAAACTTTATAAAGTAAAGACTATTTTTATTTGGAGAACTACAGTAAAGAGTGGTGGAATGAGATTATATAAAGAACAATAAACAAAATTGGGCCTGTTGATATGGAAGAATTTGGGGGAAAAGAATCCAAACAAATACATAATTCCAAACAATAAGGAAATGGATGCAGCAAAGCTAAGTCGACTTGCCTAAAATAATACATATTTCTGCATTAGTTTAACATAATAAAGCAATAAAGGAACAACACCTTCTAAGGCAACTTATTACGTTGGCTGCTAACACTAAGAAATTGATGTTATTGGAAGAAAATAAAAATAAAAAACAGAAATATTAAAAGATATTTGGAACATTGAGAATCTACTTTTATTGTTTTATAAGAGAAATATATTTGTTGGCGCATGCCATCATGACTTTCGGGTCCCATAATTGACATTATTTTGCAGTGTAAAGCTTCAAGAACAGTAGTGTTTTCAGACAGTGTGAAATGGGTAAGCCCATTTTGTATTTTGCTTTAATTTTTTAATTTTTATCCATTTTTCATTTATTTTGCTTTCATAAGCTCTCTTGAATAAAAAAACATAAATTTAAAATATTACAAGTATAAAATTTAGAATTAATATCAAATAATTATCTTAAAATATAATAAAATAAGACTAAAACATACTACTTTAAACACTTATCAAATTAACTTCTAGCAAGAAGATAAATTTTATTCATTATTTTGAAAACGCATTAGTGTTGGTTGATATTAAAAGATGATATTATGACATACACATGTGAACTAAAATGTCTTTAGAATGCAACCTATTACCCATATGGCCATATATTTTGATTTGTTCTTGATTTTGAAAATTGGATCTAACTCCTTCAAATTTTGGTTTTTGTTCCTCTTTAATACTTAATTTTGAGATTCGCTTTTCATAATAAATTTGATTTAAATGATAAATTAAAGCACTGAAAATTGTGGTAAAGTTTAAACATCTCACTAATATAATAATATCAATATTTTAAAAATGGAATCAGTGAAAACAAATTTATAAATTAAAGGGAAAAAAACAATGACAACTATCACCTACTTTTCTTTGTATTTTCATTTCATGTAGAGAAGAAACCACTGCTTATTTTATATTTACTATTTATTTGAAAAGTTGGTCACATTATAAACTTTTGCTTTTACCTCTTTTAATATTTCAAGCTTCTTTTCTCTGTTATTCCTGAGTTTCCCATTTCTTCTCCAAATATGGCTGAATACTTTTGAGACAGAGCTCTTTGTAGGTTCCTTGCTTGCAAGTTGGCTTTTAAACTAAACAAAAACTAAACAAATCATGTCGGGATGAAAGATATTTTCGCTTAAAATCATGTCGAGGCAGATAATTGTAAACCCCACACAAAAACTAAACAAATCAAAAAATACCTAACCACATACAAACAAAAACCCAAACAACAAATAAATAAAGAAATCGAATTATATATTAAGATTACCTTTGAATTGGTAAAGGCTTGGATTTTGGACAACGTTTAATCTCGCGTGTGATGCAAAATCAAGATGGAAATCTGCATGAAGGAGAGGACTAAAAAGCCCGAGCACAGAAACAATCAGTTATGCAGTAAGGCTTGCACTCTTGCAAGATAAGGAAGAAAAAAAAAGTAAAATGAAAGCAGAAGGAGATGAGGGAAACTAGCGAAAAAGGAAAGGAAGGGTCTTATGTATCAACCATTTCACTCAAGTCAAAGCACAAAGCAGTCGTTTTAGTTGCCCAAAAATTGTAGATGGAATAGGACTAACCTGTGAGCAAAGGTTCTCAGTTTTATCCAGCAGCAACTCAATCTTCAATTTAGGGATTTCGGAAGAAGGGGGAAATGAATTTCAGAAGAAGGCTAGGGGAAATTGAGTCAATCGGGTTTAAGAGTTGGGGGAAGTGGAGGAGAGCAAAATGGCGACGTTTTCACTAAAACAATTCAAGCATTGCGGCGTTTATAAAATAGCGCCGCTAAAGACATACCTATTGCGGCGTTTAACAAAATAACGCCACTAAAAAAATACAAAACTATGTCGTTTTAATTAAAATACACAAACATTTTTGCGGCGTTTTTTATAAGCGCCACTATATCCCAACTTTTTGCGTCGTTTTATAAAAAATACAAAACTACGTCGTTTTAATTAAAATATACAAACATATTTGCGACGTTTTTTACAAAAACGTCACTATTCTCAATTTTAATTTTTTCCATTTTTTTACTTATTTTTTCTTTCAAATTTTTTTTTGGTGAGATTATCATTTTTTGTGAATTTTTATTTTTAAAAATTTTGAATATTAAACTTATTAAGAAAATTTCAAAATTTTTTGAAGATTTTATAATTTTTAAACTTTTAAGAAAACTATATATATCTTACTATACATGTAATATCCTCTATCCGATTTCAACCTATATTTTGAGTAAGAAATATTACATTTAAAGACAACCATCGTTTGATTTAAATATTTATATAAACACTTCATTTTAACATATTTAAGCTTATTTGAAGTTTTTCAAATCATTTCTATACAAATTTCTTTTAGAGTTTGATTACAAATGGGAATTATTTAGGGTCTTTTAATTTGGGTCAAAATAGAGTCAATGTCGTAATATTGAAAAATGAGTGCCCTGACAGGGCAGAATATTCCAATGTTGTGACACTGACTCGTGGTGTAGTGAAATGGCATTTAATTATACGTATATACACCTAAATTTTGATATAGATACATCTTAGAATTATATATGAATTTTGGTTTAATGTGTAATTCTAGATGTGAAATTCTAATTGTGGTTTAAATGTATAGTTGAAACTTTAATTTTGATTTAATCATACACATTATTTTAAAATATAAATACATTAATATATTTTGATATATATATTTAAAATAATAATTTACACTTATCTTATTTTGATTTATATTCTAAAAAATCCAAGATTAATCCCTAAATCATAAACCCTAGACCTTAAATATTATATCATAAACCACAAACACCAAAACCTAAACAAGAAACTCAAAACCCCAAAACATAAATCTTAAACCATAAAACTCGAACCTTAAACTCTAAACTGCAAACCTTAAACCATAATCTGAGACCAACTTTTTGGGAATTCATGTGGCCAATGTTAGTGTAGTACAAAACATATATTTTAATAGCTAACACATTAATTAACCATAAATCCCTCATGAGGGATTTCGGTTTCGGGATTTTGGGTCATATAGCTAACATCCTAAACCCTAAATCCTAAAATTCTAAACTTAAACCATAAACCCTAAAATCAAAAACCTAACACATCAACCATAAACTCATAAACTATAAACCATAAACCATAAACCCAAAACCCTAACCCATTAACCATTCCCCCTAAACCCCTAATATCTAACACTTAAACCTTAATACCGGTAAACACTAACATATTAAACACTATACAATAAACCCAAACAACAAACTTTAAAACACTAAACCCATACACCAAAATAACAAACCCTAAACCATGAAATTAACATACTAAACATTAAACCCTTAATCAATTTTAATAGCTTAATTTGTAACTTAAATGAAAACTTCTAAATTGTTTAGCTAGCAATTTGTAACTTTTCATAATTAAGTAACTAAAATGAAACTTTCACATTGCTTATAAGTGAATGTATCAAAATAAAATATAATTCAAAGCAAGAATAAGAAAAAAATATGAAAAACTTTTAGCGGCGTTTGTGTAAAAAGCGCCGCTAATGCTCAGGTCTTTCGTGACGTTTTTCTAAAAGCGCCGCTAATGCTCAGGTCTTTAGCGGCATTTTTCTAAAAGCGCCGCTAATGCTCAGGTCTTTAGCGGAGTTTTTCTAAAAGCGCCGCTAATGATCAGGTCTTTAGTGGCGTTTTTATAAAAGCGCCCCTAATGATAAGGTCTTTAGCGCGTTTTATAATGATAAGGTCTTTAGCGGCGTTTTTCTAAAAGCGCCGCTAATGCTCAGATATTTAGCGGCGTTTGTGAAAAAGCACCGCTAATGCTCAGGTCTTTAGCGGCATTTTTTTAAAAGCGCCGCTAATGCTCAGGTCTTTAGTGGCGTTTGTTTAAAAGCGCCGCTAATGCTCAGGTCTTTAGCGGCATTTTTTAAAAGCGCCGCTAATATTCATATCTTTAGCGGCGTTTGGGAAAAAAGGCCACTATTTCTCCTTTTTAGCGGCGTTTTGGAAATAAACGCCGCTATTGGTCAACTTTTTCCGGCGTTTTCTCTCAAACGCCTCTAAATGATTATATTTGCGGCGTTTTTCATTAAAACGCCACTAAAAACGCCGCTAAAAGTCTGTTTTGGTGTAGTGGGGAGGAAATTTTTTTGATTATTTTGAAGAGTTTTTATTCATATTTTTAATTTCAAGCTTAAATTTGTATTAACTATATATTCTTTATTTTATGTGTACATATTGCAATATGTATATAATAAATAAGTTTTTCTTTGTGTTATTACATTAATAATCAAATAAGGGATGTATTGTTTTAAGAATATAAGTTTGTTGATTGAGTCTTAACTCGATTGAGTCTTAACTCGATTGACATTGGCATTGTTATCAGTGTAGGAGGATGTGGGTTCGAGTGCATTGAAGCGTATTATCCTCTTGTTTAAGGGTTACGGAGGGGCTGTGGATAGTTCTAGACATTCTATCAAAAGAGAAAATATAATAAGAACCTATAATAAAATTATTGTAAATATATATATATATATATATATATATATAAGATAAACTAAATATTGATTAACATTTTTAGTTATCAATTTTCATATTTGAATTTGATTATTTAATAGAGATTTAATAAACCGTCATAGAGAAAATAAAATAAATTGGTGACTTTTGATGCGGTCGCAAACTCTTATTTTCACTACAAAATTCATATTATTCTCTATCAATATTAAATTTATGATATACAAGCACATATTTTATTTATGTTAATTTACATAAAAAATCTCAATGATTATATATGTTAGAGCCAATTGCAATTCGTTTTCTTTTATAAAAAATCTCCTTTGAGTAATTTGAAATGCATAAATTGGTTGGTGGTTTGATCCACGTTAGGTATGATTTCATCGTATGTTTTTTAAGTGCATACATTTTACATTAATTGAGGTGTTCTCATTTCGTGAATTTTTTAGGCTTCCTGCAGAAGTGAGAGACAAAATTCGAGTTCTAAGATAATACTTATGATTGTTAAGAGCTGTATCATAGCTCAAAAGATGACACTTTAAAAATTTATTCTAAAAGAATCGATCCCCTCAACACAATCAGTATAATATAAATATTGAACAATTTAAAATACATGAGAGTTAGATTATGTCATATACTTCGTTAAAGTATATAAAACTTTTAAATTCGGTGTTAAAAGTGACAAGGATAAAGTAATATTTAATAATAAAAATAATTAGGGCGTTCAAATCTTTCTACTGTAAAGAAATTACTAGACTGATTAAAACATCAAATACTCATTAAAAAACCCATGTTTTTTCTTTTCATGAAAAAGAAGTGTGTTTCTTGAAACACAGCACTATGTGTGCAGGTAGAATCGCCACGTCTGATGAATAATGAAGCAAACTTTTGAGATTAAATTTGAAATTATTTTTTATTTTTTATTGCAAAATTAATTCCAATGTAACCTACATATATATCCAAAATTCCTTCTTATCTTTGATAATTTTTGGTGTCCCTTTACCAACTTATTATTATGTCATATTGAGATATTGGAAGTAAAATAAATTCATGGCCACTACAAAGAGACATTGCATGCCAGCAGGCCACTACAATATTGGCTTGGATTAGGGGACAATGAATTTTGGGGTCAAATTCCTCATTTCTTGCATAATAAAAAGACACAATATTTGGTTCTTTGTGGGGTCTGTCATTGGGCCTTTGCTCCCTACACCTGGACCTTGGATGGATTCTATTTGGATAAACATTAATGTTGAATCAATGTCCTTGCAAATGCCTGCCTTCATTAATTCTCAAATTCTTACATTTATTTCATTTCTTAACCCAATTCTTTTTATTAATACGTCAAATTATTTGAAAAAATTAATGATAAAGTTAACCTCATAACTAAAAAATACACATGTAAAAAAATATAAGAGATCAAATTATCGCAGGATTAAATCTACTAAAAAAGCTTAGTAGAGGCACCTCATGTAAAATTTGACCTTTATCTTGGTTTTTTTTATTCAATGCCTAATATTAGGTATAACCTATTCTCAACCCTTATATAATAGGATAAAACGCACTTGAGCGTGTTCAAACTCGTGCCCTCCTACAACACCAATACCAACTGAGTTAAAGCTCAACTAACTTTTATCTTTAACTTTAAATTTTCATTACTGGCTACAAATTCCTTTTGCTAAAATGATGAGAAGATTGTTGATGCACTTCTAGAGTAGTGAATTGGGTTCAGTAAATCAAGTTGAGCTAGAGGGTGGCAGAGTTTGTTTTTGGGCATTCTCCGATACTTAAATTTACGGAGGGTAGATTGTTTAAGCGGGTTAAGGAATCAAGAGCTAGAGTGAGAAAGGGAATTGTATCTAAAGCATTTGCACCTAGCCTTATGGTTCCCAATTGATATGTTGACGTGCTAGTATGTTTGGTGTTCAATTTATGGCTCCTGTAACCTTGATTGCTTAGGGTTCTTTTAACAGTGCAATTGATCCTTAACACCTACATGTTGTGACCTGATCATATATTGTTATAACAAAGAGGTATACAACAAGAAAAAAAAAACATGAAAAGAGATGGAGTGGACTCACTAAAGAACTATGGCCATGCGTTTGGGAATGCATGGTGCGTAAGTAAAGAAAGCTACCCAACCCAACATCAAATATCATGAATCCATATCCCAATATCATAATTAAACCTTGGGGGTAGCTAGACTAGGGAATGAAGACACTAGCTACCTATCACCTAAACGACAAAGGGTTCGAAATTGAAGGAGGATCGATTGGATATTGTATAATGCATGCTAGCTGCTTCTGCTGCTGCTGATGTTGATGATGATGATAAATGATCATGATTTCGATTTTGATCTCTTAACCAAAACAGCCTAACAAGACACGGCCAAACACGGACCATCAGGTTCATATACTTATTTTTTGTTGTTCCCTTGTGTAGGACCTTCCTGGACCTAAGATATCAGGCACTTGATTTCTATTACCTGGTGCTGGTTATAGTTTGGATTACATTTGGATTTTCAACCATTCTTAGATTATAGCTTCATCCCTGCCTTCGAACCCCAAAAGTTTTATTGGATGTGTTCTTCTAACCAGCCAAAAAAACTTACGAATCCATCCCTTTCGAATAAAGCAGTTTTTTTTCTTCAACAATGGAGGTAATGTGAGTGAGCAGTTTTTTTTTGAAAGGCTGGTATGAAACAATTTTAATAATTGAAAAATCTAATCCAACTTATTTCATGGCTTCAGAAAAAAAAAAAAAAAAACCTAAAAATGACATAAAAGTTTACAAAGCAAATCTACCGAAAACCTAAAAAAATTGCTTTAATTCATTAAAAGAACTCTTGTCTCCACAAAACATAGTTTTAGGTTTAGAATCAAAGATAGCCACATATAATGTTGTTTTATTTGTGCGTTTTCCTTTTTTCCATGATTTGCTAAATTCTTTTTCTAGTTAAGGGATTTTTAAATTTTAGTTAAGGCTTCATTTGTTTTAACATAAAAGTACGGGAAATACTTTTAACCTTTTTTTTATATTTATTTCGAGTTAAAATATCGAGATGTTACTTTCTCTAATACATTCTTTACTTATTAAATATTTTCTTATAAATTTTTATAACTTTTTAATTTAGTCTCTTTTTGTCATAAAATTTAATATTCACTAATTAACGATATTAAATCAATTTTTTTGTTACACTTTAATCACATAATTTATCTACATATCTTGTTTCACATATCAAATTTCTATGTATTTCACTTCTACCATTTCATCCACATATTTTCTCCAGTTTAACAATTTAATCATTGTTAACATAAAATTCCATATTTTCCATAATTTCACTTTTACAATATTTTATGTATATTTCATCATCTCATAACAAATTCACTAAACTTTTATTGTAATTTCCTTATTCAAATATTAAATTGTTTCACACTTAAACTTTTGCACATTTTTAATTTAGTCCCTATTGCCATGTAGTTTATTTTAACAATATAAGCAATTATATCAGATAATTCATTATATCTTATTTCACATAGCAAATTTTATGCATATATCACTACATTGTTTCAATTATAAATTTCAAAAGTTTAAAATTTAATCATTAACATCATAAAGATTCATTATTTACTATAATTTCACCTTAACACCGCTTTCTAATCAATTCACTACTTCATTTAAATTCTTTATTATAAATCTCAAATGTATGTTTGTTTCATTGAAAATAACTTTTTATGAAATATTTTTAGAAAATTTTCTAAACAACATTAAATATTTTACAGATCCATCCAAACACTAGAAAATATTAACTTTTCCGGAAAAGTAAGTTATTTTCCGAAATCATTTTCAATGAAACACACGAAGCCTAAAAGTTAATGAGATCTAATTTGTTCTTAATCTTTCTTTATTATTTGGTTTTTACATATATTCTATTTTAATTATAAATATTCAGGTTTGTTGAATATAGAGTTTGTATTTGATAACTTGAAATATTTGTCTTGTTAATTTATAATTGTTTAATTATTATGATACTTGTCATGAATAGCATGATTGTATGTGTTGAAGTATACAATTCATTGTTATATAAATATGTAATTTAGTCTAAATAAATCTTGGCTAGAATTGAATATCTCTTCTTGTTAATGTTATTAATAAACTTAATCTTCGCTATAAAATTTTTGCACTGATAATTGAACCCTCAAAATTGAGGTTTTACTTTTAACTAATTTCTCATTTTAAACCCTCTTTTACTTTTTATTAAAAAATTAAGATTATCATTAATATATGTGGATTCAGCCTTGGCCTAATTATCATCCCTAAATTGTCATCATCGTCAAGCTCAAACTTTGGACCTTTGTTGGATCGTTTTAAGATGATCCAGGAAGGGTTCTCAAAAGGAAAAGCTAGCCAACACACCATCATGAATGAAAAAAAAAAAAAAAAAAAAGAAAAAGCACTGTGGCCTTTCACTTCGCGATTAGCGCACGTGTATCATGGCCTGTTTATATACCCACACATGCACATGTTGCATGCATCCATTGCCCACCAGCAACTAGGGCTGGGAATTTTGTTTATAGATTACATATAGCCATATAGGCTAAATATAACATAGGTTTTTAATAATGCATCATCTCAAAATGGGTAAAGTTATTGCCTGCACTATATCTGTTTATTTATCAAAATTTCGTACGTTTATTTATCAAAATTTCGTACGTTATAAAGAAAATTAAATTAAAAAACTATAATATATTAATAATAGAATTATTTAGTGAAATTTAAATATTATTTTTATTTAATAAAATATCATTAAAGAATTTTTTAAAAAATTTAAACACAATATTTTAACTAAAATTTATGATTTTCATTTCACTTTAGAATAAAATTAATTTTATTAAAATTTGAGACAAAAGGTTGTAATTTAATAATGAGTGTTAGAAAACTAGAAAAGAAAAGAGAATATAGAAAGTAATATTGTATTTCATATATCCAACTTACACACAGATAAGCAGCCATATATATATACAAGAAGAGAAACAAGAAAGTATAACAAAGATGAATAATTGCACTAACTAACATTAGCTAACTAACTAACAATCTAACAAACTGAGCCAACTATATTTTTACGGCTAATATTCCCCTATGACAAAAAAAAATTCACTCAGCAGCCTTCTTCTGGAACTCATCAGGTGCACACACTTTTAGTTTCTGTTTGAAGTAATTGAATGACCCAGCAGCTAGTGGTTTAGTCAGTCTATCAACTACTTGTTCTGAAGAGGGAACATAGTTCACTTCTAACTTGTTAGCTGCTACATGCTCTTGAACAAAATGAAGTTGCAACTTAATGTGTTTTGATCGAGAACGAAGAACTGGGTTGCTAGATAAGGCTATGGCACTGGAATTGTCACACCAAATAACTGGTACATGAGACAAATGAACACCTAACTCTTCCAGTAACGCTCGAATCCACATGACTTCAGACACAATACTAGCCACACTCTTATATTCTGCCTCACTTGTTGACAAAATAACAACTGATTTCTTTTTCGAACTCCATGAAATAGGATTATTTCCTAGAAAAACCACATATCCTGAAGTTGACCTTCTGTCCTCAACACTACTCCCCCAATCAGCATCAGAAAACGCAATTAAGTTGAACTCGTTATTAGAATCAAAACATATACCATGATCGCAGGTTCCCTTTAAATACTTAAGAATACGTTTAACTAATCCCTAGTGCCATACAGTTGGCTAACTCATATGTTGACTGACTCTATCAACACTAAATGTTGTGTCAGGTCGAGTAGCACAAAGATACTGCAATTTACCAACAATGCTCCTGTATCTAGACGGATCAAGTAGCAACATTTCATTGGCAAGTAAAGCCTTAGAGTAGGAAACCATAGAAGTTGAGAGTGACTTACAATCAGTCATACCAGCAAACACTACACCAAAACAGACTTTTAGCTATATTTTTAGTGGCATTTTAAATAAAAAATGCCGCAAATATTAGACAACAGCGGCGTTTGAATGAAAACGCCGCAAAAAAATGAGCAATAGTGGCGTTTTTCTTTAAAACGCCGCTAAAAAGGATAAATAGTGGTGTTTTTTTTTTAAAACGCCACTAAAGATCCAAGTAGCATTAGCGGCGCTTTTATAAAAACGCTGCTAAAGGTCCGATCATTAGCGGCGCTTTTAGAAAAACGCCGCTAAAGGTTCGAGTATTAGCGGCGCTTTTATAAAAACGCCGCTAAAGTCGAGCATTAGCGGCGCTTTTAGAAAAACGCCGCTAAACGTCCGAACATTAGCGGCGCTTTTAGAAAAACGCCGCTAAAGGTCCGAGCATTAGCGGCGCTTGTAGAAAAATGCCGCTAAAGGTCCGAGCATTAGCGGCGCTTTTAGAAAAACGCCGCTAAAGGTCCGAGCATTAGCGGCGCTTTTAGAAAAACGCCGCTAAAGGTCTGAGCATTAGCGGCGCTTTTAAAAAACGCCGCTAAAAGTTTTTCATTTTTTCTTATTCTTGCTTTGAATTATATTTTATTTTGATAAATTCACTTATAAGCAGTGAGAAAGTTTCATTTTAGTTACTTAATTATGAAAAGTTACAAATTGCTAACTAAACAATTTAGAAGTTTTCATTTAAGTTACAAATTAAGCTATTAAATTTGATTTAGGGTTTAATGTTTAATAAGTTAATTTCATGGTTTAGGGTTTGTTATTATGGTGTATGGGTTTAGTATTTTAAAGTTTGTTGTTTGGGTTTATTGTATATTGTTTAATATCTTAGTGTTTACCGGTATTTAGGTTTAAGTGTTAGTGGTCAGGGGTTAAAGTTTAGGGTTCCAGGTTTAGGGGGGAAATAGTTAATGGGTTAGGGTTTTAAGTTTAGGGTTTGTGATTTATGGTTTTAGGGTTAAGGGTTTGAAGGGAAATGGTTAATGTGTTAGGTTTTTGAGTTTAGGGTTTATGATTTAGGTTTAGGATTTTATGGTTTAAGATTTAGGATGTTAGCTATATGACCTAAAATCCCGAAACTGAAATCCCTCAAGAGGGATTTATGGTTAATGTGTTAGCTATTAAAATATATGTTTTGTACTACACTAACATTGGCCACATGAATTCCCAAAAAGTTGGTCTCGGATTATAGTTTAAGGTTTGCAGTTTAGAGTTTAGGGTTCGAGTTTTATAGTCTAAGATTTAGGGTTTGGGGTTTTGAGTTTGAGGTTTATGTTTTGGTGTTTGTAGTCTAGAGTTTATGATTTAGGGATTAATCATGGATTTTTTAGAATATAAATCAAAATAAGATAAATGTAAATTATTATTTTAAAAAATATATATATCAAAATGGGTTAAATCCCAAAAGCATACATGAACAATGGTTTAATGTGCAATTGTATACATGAACTTTAATTTGATCCAGATCTTGTAAAATATTAACACAATTATTGATATATTAACATCATTTTTATTTATATATTGCATACATAAAATTTATAATTATTCAATATAAAAATATATTGATGTATTTATAATTTAAAATAATGTGTATACATGATTAAATCAAAATTAAAGTTTCAACTATACATTTAAACCACAATTAGAATTTCACATCTAGAATTACACATTAAACCAAAATTCATATATAATTCGAGATGTAGATGTATACATATAATTAAATGCCATTTATATAAAAATCTAAACAACTAATGCAGATAATACTTCAAAAAATAATGTTGATGTAAAAAGAAAGAAAAAGAAATTGTAAAAGAGTTGGTAATGGTAATTAAAATTTTAAAATTTTAAAATTTAATAATAAAAATTAAAATTAAAATCTTAAAACTTAAAAATTTAATATTTAATATTTTTGTTAAAAATTTCAATACTTAAAATATTAAAAATAAAAATTAAAAAATGGTAATCTCAACACAAAAATTTTGAAAAAAAAATATAGGTTAAAAATAGAAAAAAAAATTAAAATTGCATACCACAAAAAATGGAGCTATAGTGGCATTTTTGTGAAAACGCCACAAAATATGGAGCTATAGTGGCGTTTTTGTGAAAAACGCCACAAAACATGGAGCTATAGTGGCGTTTTTAAAAAAAAAATGCCACAAAAAATTGCAAAATTTTATTCATAAAACGGTGTTGTTTTATTCCCTGCTGAAAAAAAACTAAATCCACTATCTTATAACCCCGATTTTTTTTCCCAAACTCAAACTCAAAATTTCCCAAATTTTCCCTATCGTTTCCCAATTTGTTTCCCTCCCCAAACTCAAAAATCCTTAATCCCAAATTTCCCCTATCGTTTCCCAATCAGTTTTCCTCCCCAAACTCAAAATTCCTTAATCCCAAATTTTCCAGTAAGAAGCCTATTTTGCTTTATTTTTCCAGTAAAAACCTCAAAAAAAGGGGCCCCCAATTCCTTTGTTCTCTTTCTCTGTGCGGCTTCCTTTAAAGAACATCGTGCAGAGTCGACTTCACCGGGATCATTTCACTGTGCGAATTTCTATGACCCTTGCTTAGTTATGGCTTCCAACTTCACTTTGTTACTATATGTTTTTAGCATTTCCTAGTAAAAGTGTCATCAGTTGGTTTATGTCTTTGATTTATTTGATAAAATGTCTCAGAGAGAAGTAGACTGCTGCTCTCTATCTTCTTCTTGCATGAAAGTTAAACCTATTATTTTCTATAAATCGATTAAATATGATTAACCCTTTCTTTGTATAGAAATGCTGATTGAGTCCTTGCCATGTTGCACCTTTTTTTTGTATGGTTCTTAAACGTAGAAGTTAGGTTTATATTCATTTGAACTCTCTTTAAGTCATTCAAGGTTTTCTTTTTCAGTCTATTAGGTTTCTCAGAAAATCTACTAACATTGCAGGTTCTGATCCTTGTTAAATTTATTTTCAATCATTTGTTTAAAATGTAATCACCGAGGAGCCATATACTACCAGCCCAAGGTCAGCTTCCTACATGTTTAACTTCTATTATCTCTTCACACGAATGATACTGGATAAATGGATTTGATATTGCATCATGTTATACTTGAAAAATTAATACGCAATTAATGCTGGACCCTTGTTATAGATACGTACTTCTGGTATGTCAATTTTTGTAATATTGGTTTGAACTTAAGTTGTATGTTTTTGGAGTAGGCATGGTGCATTTTTTTGCCTAAAATTTTGGATATCTGGAATGAGGTATTATATTGGATCTCATAGTAAGTATCAGTACTCTTACTCATAGATGCCAAGAGCTTGAATTTGATTAAATATTCATGTGTTTTTCTTCAATAATTTCAATTATGAAGTAGACTTGTTCATTATTCGAGTCTAGTCGTATCTCTTACCCAAGCAAGCTTGAGTTTATGGGCTGGATGCCCGATTTAAGTAAAAAAATATTTTTATTTTTAACTAATATTGTTGGTCGATTTGGATTGGCTCAAATTATCCAAGAAAATTTTAGATTTTCTTTATTTTTGTATTTTCATAAGTTGAATTTTAGCTTAACAGGAGTTGAAATGATTAAATTCAAACTTTAAACTACTAAATTGCATAAACCAATTGTCTTAAAATTTTAGGCTCATAAAAAAATGGAATCGTTAATGAGAACCAATTGGCATCAAACTTGAGTGTACACAGCTTTACATCATTGGATACCATAAGATGTTCTTATAACTTGCATGCCTTTTATTTTGATGTTATAAAGAAACTATAGTTTGATCAGTTTGTATTTGTTCCTAAGTATTTTCGAAAACTTGATGATTCTAAAGAAGGCTTTAAACTATGGTGCGAATCTGCTAGTTTTTTGCTCGCCACCTCTGCGATCCCATCCGCATTTCTCCCGAAAACTACCTGCGAAAGAAGTTGAAGTGTCAACAGCAAATATGGAAACAATTTGAATTCGAGTCTTAAACTTGTTGATTCAGCTCACTTTTCGAGACATTAAGTATAAAGAGAACATAACTCTATCTGGGGTTGGAGCTATGTTACTTGGATTCGGATAAAACATGAGTACCTGAAAAGGTAATAGTATCAGTGCATAGATAAGTTTACAACACGTTTTCTTTGTTTCCTTCACTTCTCAAGACATTATTCTTTTTATTTGTCCAGATTCTGATTTTATTCATGTTTCATTAGTTACTGCACTTCAGATTGATGTGTACTCCTTTGGCATTGTTATGTGGGAGTTACTCACTGGTGAAGAACTTTACACAGATATTCATTGTGCTTCTATAATTGATAAGCTTCATATATTTAACATCTTCATGTTACACTGACAAAATGTCTGGTATACATATTGGACACGTCCATCAGCATATGCACTTGGCTACAAAAAAAACCAGATTATTGAAACTTTTATTCAAAATGACGTGCATATTTTGAAGTTGATCTCATACTAAAAACCAGGTTTGATGAATCGGATTTTGAGCTTCAAACCTCTTCTGATTTAAGCTTCAAACCATCTTTCACAATGCAACTTTGAGTGAGTAAGATACTTGGCTTGTTTTACGGTCTGCGTTTTCTTGTGAACTGTGTTCTCAATGGTTTTACTTTTGCCTAAGGAAGGTGTGAATTTACTGGTGCAAATCTTCGTGGGGCTTTACTAGTTGATGCTAATCTTCAAAGTGCAAATCTTCAAGGTAAATATGCCTGCTTTTTACAGTTAGTAAATTTCTTACAAAATTCTACTGCTTACTGTTATGGTTTGAAATGTTGATTTATCTTCATGAATTCCAATGTTGCAGATTCTTACTTGATAGGTTGTAGCTTTTGTGGGGCTAATCTCCGTTCTGCACACTTGCAGGTTATCATTAAATTGAATAAAATGCGCATATACTGCAAGACCTTAGCTTACTATAATTTCATTAACCTTGTTCGATTTTTTTGAAGTTTTTTTAATATATTTTCCATGTCTAAGTCCAAGTCTTTGTCTAACACCAGTGTTCTTGAATACTTTAGGGAAAGTGAAAAGTCTTGTAACATAGGCTATATTGCACTGACCCTTTATTTTTCTTGAAATACCCATGACACCCATGTTGACAATTTTTTTCGAATGTGTATGGAGATATGACTCTTCATGTGCACTCCCAATACAAGAAAAGACATGGAAAATTTTGAATATACCTGTATGTAACACTCATCCCAATTCTAAGTAGCATAGAACATAGGGTTGAGCTATAATTGTATCCTTTTATGCTAACGTGCAAATCATTAATTCTTATTGAGTAAGAATTACGTAACATATTTTGTTATTGTGAATCTGAACATACAAATGGCCTCAATTTGAGCGAAACTATTAATTCATGTAATGTCAAAGAATAGAAAAATTTCTGTAATTTTTGTTTTTTTTTTCCTTTTATTATGCTTGTCATTTATTTCTCGACTGATTGTGGTTTTCTCCTAACATATGCTTAATCTCTGGATATTTAGATGGACCTATGGATGGGTGGCAGATAGAAACATGATGAAATTTGTATATCCAGAATGAACCTCTCAATGTATTGAAAATGCTAGATTCAAGTGTGCAATAGAATATTAAGAGGTAAAGTGTTCAACAGTTTGAGATTTCAACATTATATTGCTTCTGGGTAGCTCTTTCGGTATTAATTTCTAACTATAGTAGATTATGTCAGGACTTAATGACTTCCTTTGGTTTAATTTGATTATATCTAAAGCATCACTTTATTTTGTTAACATAACTGTTGGCAACTTTTTTATACTGACATATCATCAAGGTTATTCTAGATGTATATAGATTTTGCCAACTCATCTTTTTGCTTATCATTGTGATGTTTTGGATATGCTAAGTTATAATTTCACCTAGAAAGTAAATGCTAGTAACTTTTTCTCCTTAAGGTACATTTTGTATATAGACATGATGATCGATTACATGTGTTCCTTCCCCATCTTGAGGTACATTTTCTCCTTAATTGATCAATATCTATCCTTTCCTTTGTTTCTTTTTGTGTTTGTTTTCGGTATTCCTCTGCTTTTGCTTTTGCATTTCTTACAGATTTTTGTTTTCTGTGTGCTTTGCTAGTGTTTCGATGGTTCTGATTCCAATTTATGTTTTTTGGTGATGCTTGCTGGTCCATTTTATCCAATACTTAACATAGTGAATGAAAGGTAGATTTATCCTGCCTTTTTTTTTTCATGGAAATTGGGAACCTCTTCATTAATTTATTTACCATAGTTTAGACTATTTGGTGATTTTTCAAGTATATGCCCCATGATGTTACTACAGAGATACTGCTAGATCTTCAGGCAATATTGCTGATTCTAAAGTTCTTAGAAATACTTTGTTTCCTCTAACTTTGAGGTATCTTATTTTCTTTGTTGTAATTTCTTCTTTCTTTTAATTGCAGTGGTTGCCCTTTGATTCACTAAGCATAATAGATCTCTATATTGCCATTATGGTTATTTGGTTTTTGATTGAGGCTTTTTTTCTTTTATTTCTTAAATTCTTCAGGTTGGCTATATGTGGTATGAATGTATTTACAAGATGGACAAGGTTACTTACAACAAATACCACCCATACACATCTTGGATTCCCATAACGTGCTTATTAATGCTATCTTTTTTCTAGTTTACTTGGAAAAGTTAATGTGAAAGTGCAAGGAATATCATGTAAATAGAATCTAATTCCCATGTCTTCTTTCTTGTGATTCTAGTGTCTACATTTGCTTGCGGAATTGTACTCAGCAGCTTCGAAGTTACAATTTTACTCTCTTTGCGTATGTTTCTGGAAATAACTAATTCATTCGATTCCACTGTTAATATATCATTTCCTTCGTTTTCTTTTTTTCCCTTTTCTGGTCATTTATTGAAGGAAAAAATGTAGATTGATGTGACATATAATGTGGTGTTTTGGTATCAAACAAATTGGAGATCCAATAGTAATACCAAAATTTTTATTTTTTAAATTTTTATATAAAAAAATATTTTATTTTTTTATTTTTATTGAAAATTAGCGGCGTTTATAAAAAAGTGTCACTAAAAGTTTGGTCTTTAGCGGCGTTTGTGGGGAAAAGCGCCGCTAAAGGTCTTGACTTTTAGCGGCGTTTGTTGAAAAAGAACAGCTAAAAGACTAGTCTTTAGCTGCGTTTTTAAAAAAAGCACCGCTAAAAGTCTGGTCTTTAGTGGCGTTTTTAAGAGAAGCGCCGCTAAATGTCAGGACCTTTAGCGACGTTTGGTGGAAAAGTGCCGCTAAATGTCCTGACTTTTAGCGGCGTTTGTGGAAAGAGCGCCGCTAAAAGTCATGACCTTTAGCGGCGTTTGTTTCTCATAAACGCCGTTAAATTTTGCGGCGCCTCTTTTAGCGGCATTTTTTGTGGCGTTTTTAAAAGCGCCGCAAATACTATTAGTGGCACTTAAAACGCCGTTAAAGGCCTAAAAAATGCCGCTAAAAGTCCAAATTGCTGTAGTGAAACTAAAGTAACTCCTACACATACTTCTTTTGATTCAATTGAAACTTTTCACCAACTAAAGTAGCTTCCACTCCAAGATAGAAGTTAAGATCTCCCAAGTCCTTTAAGGCAAATTTCTCGTGTAGCTGTCGAACTAACCCATCAATATTTGACTAACTATCCCCTGTAATAATGATGTTATCGACATAAACCAAAAGATACAACCTGTTGCCATCTATTACACGTACAAACAACGCCACATCAGCTTGTGAGAAATGAAAGCCAAACTACTCTAAAAATCGCTTCAGCTTCTCATACCATGCTCTAGGAGCCTACTTCAGGCCATATAAAGCCTTATGTAACTTATAAACCAACTGCTCCCACTTGATCCAGTGCGTTCAAACCCTGCTGGTTGCATCATGTAGATATCTTCTTGTAAATCTCCATTAAGAAAAGCATTATTAAAATTCACTTGGCGTAACTTCCATTTGTGAGACAAAGCAAATGTAAGAATAATCTGAACAATTGTATGCTTGACCACATGGCTATAAGTCTCCCTATAGTCATGTCTAGGTTGTTGAGAAAATCCCTGAGCCACTAATCTAGACTTCTTCGAGCCTCAATACCATCAACATTCCTTTTTGTCTTGGAAATTCATTTACACCCCTACTACAGTTCGATTAGAAAATAGTAAAGTTAGACTCCATGTGCCTTGTTAAACAAGAGCATTATATTCTTCTTCAATAGCAACATGCCACTAAGGATCAACCAATGCCTCATAGACAATTTGGGGCTCATGAAAAACTGAGGATTGAAGCTCTGAAGAGTAAACCTTTGGCATGAAAATCCCTGCCTTACTTCTAGTAATCATAGGATGATTGCAACGCCCCAAAATTTAAATTTTTGTTTTTACGGATGTATGACACAAATCTGTATCTGCTTCAGTGGTTAAGTGTTTTGGGAGTGTGTGAGAGGTTTTAAGTTCAAGCCATGACTTGGGCAAATTTTGGTTTTTTTATGAATAAAGCCCAATATTTGGTCAATAGGCTTTTATTTAATTGTTGATAAATATATAATAGAATAGGCCTGCTGGTCTGGTGGTTAAGTGGAGTGTTGGAGTGTTATAGGTCTTGTGTTCAATTCTTTGTGATGGCGTGGAGATAGTATTTTTGCTCCAATTTTGGCTAAGAGTTGTGTTGGAGCAAAATTCTGAGTAGTTCTGTTTTAGTAGGTTAATAGGGAATGATTTTAGGAGATAATTGAGGAGAGGTTATCATAAAATAATCTGATTATCTTTTGATGCAAAAAGAAAAAAAATTAGAGTTTCGGTTTTCTCTCCAATTCTCCAAACTTTTTTTGACGTTTTCTTCTTTTTCTTCTTTTTTTCCCTCCTCTGCAAATTTTTTCCCCTAGTTGCTGTCGAAATTTTCATTATTTTTCCCCTTCCGTTTCTTTCTTTTTTCTTCCAATTGATTCAGTTGTTCATCGTTGGTTGCGCGTGTTCGGTAAGTAACAGTTTTGTCTATTGTTAATCGTTCTTGGTTAATCTCTAAAAGGGGGATTCCTTTTTGGTGTTTAGGAGTTAATCAAGGGGCTGGTTGTTTGAATCGACGCTGTGATTGTGCAAAGTCGTGGATACTCAAGCGAGGTAAGGGTTTTTCTAGGTTTATAGTCGAGTTCCTTCCTAAATTGGTTGATTAAAAATGAAATAAGTGATTAATCTGAAGATATGTTGGTCAAATTTTAGGTTCTGGAGGCTTAGGAGTGCTTACAGATCAGAAACGATACCAGGTGTGTACCCGAAACGCAAAAAACGGGATTCAGCGAAGAGCCAAAATTGCTTGCTGTCAAGAAATAAGAGAATTAAGAGGAAATGATGCGAAAAATTGTAGAGAAAGGAAATAAGGGTATAAACTTGGAAATCAACATTTTGCACTAAAATAGTTTTGGACAACAGTAGTAGTCTAACTTTGAAAAATCATAAAAAATAGTGGGATATAATCAACCCAACACTATGAACACTAACATTTGATTTTTCAACATTCATTACAGAATCAAATTCACTAGTATTAACAGCCTTTAGTTTGTACAGCCCATCTTGCTCAACTCATTGCAGCAACACTTGATGAGAGATTGTATTATTAACAAAGCATTTTGTAGCATGAAATTCGAAATATACCTTATTATCATTTAAGAACTGTGACACAAACATCAAGTTCTTTGCTATGCCAGGTACATACATCAAATATTTCATATGGAGAGGTTTATTATTTGTAAGCAAGGTACTCTAACCAGTGCTAGATATTAACAAAGACTGACCATTAGCAACAGTGGCCTTACTTAGACCAGAATATGGGACACTATTTGTCACACTGGGAGCATGCCGAGTGAGATGAGAAGTGGCCTCTGAATCAGGAAACCAAACATGTTCTCCAGTAATATCAGCATTTACAGAAGCAGAAGAACCATTAGTAGAAACAAAAGCACCTGCTACATTCTATTTGTTGTCATCATCAACATCTCCCATTGAGCAAAGATTAGCACTTGCACCTCTATGACCTGTATTAGGCGCAGAAAAATCAGTAAAAGAAGTATCAAAATGATAATAGAACTTTTGCAAAATGTGCCTAATTTTTCCACACAACTGGCATTGAGGTCTGTTTGAAAAACGGCCTCTGCCTCGACCTCGATGAAATGAACCTCCTCTACCTCGATATCCAATTAAATTAGACACACCTTCTGTTGGCTGCTGATAACCTTATGCACCATAAGAAGTAGACTGACCTGTGACAATATCAACATTGAATAGCCCAGCCATAGCACCTGACTTTTGCCTAGCTTCAAGATCAATCAGCATTGAAGACAAAGCAAGTACATCATAGACTTGCCTGCTAGTGGTGATTAAGGTGACCACCAAATCAAATTCACTAGGTAAACCATTAAGAATAGCTGCAATATGCTCTGCATCAGATATCTTTTCTCTATATATACCAAGATTATCCTTGATTCAGTTTAAGTTGTCTCAAATAATCACGCATGTTTTGATCCCTTCTTTTGAGAGTACAAAGAATACCGAAGATTCATAATCTTAGTAGTTGTTTTAGCAAGATATAACTGACCAATGACTTCCCAAATTTTAGCAGTTGATTGACATATGACTAATCTGGTAAAATCTCAGGACTGACAACGGAAAGTAACCAAGATGCTATTTATCTTGTTTATTAAATGAAACTCTTTCAGGATTTTTAACTAGATGACTAGACTCATCAGAAACAAACTCAGGAGGTATAGCCTGAGTACCATCAATGTAAGACTCCAAACCATAACTTTCCAAAGGAAAAGATACATGTTGTTTCCATAGAGGATAATTGATTTCATCAAGCTGAACATTAATCTTCTTGTTAGTGAAGTTCTTGGAAATATTGGTGGAACTGCTACCAGCAATTTCTCGATCTTCTGCCATCACGAATTTCAGGAAAAAAAACTTTCAAAAAACTAGCTCAGATACCGTGTTAGAAAACTAGAAAAGAGATAAGAATATAGAAAGTAATATTGTATTTCATATATCCAACTTACACAAATATAAGCGGCCATATATATATACAAGAAGAGAAACAAGAAAGTATAACAAAGATGAATAACTGTAGCTAATTAACATTAGCTAACTAACTAATGATCTAATAGATGAGCCAATTATATTTATATTTTTATCTGCTAACAATTAGAGTATTTCATAATTTATGACCATATTATGAAAATTTATTATAAAGGGTATAAATAAAATATAATAAATCAATTTTGTAATAAACTTAATTAGTATAATGAAATATTGTTATAAAAGTTGATTGTATAAAAGGGTTAACTATATATAGTTTTCCTTTCGCTAAAAAGTAAGTAAATTTGTCTATAGATCAAGTTATTCAAAATTGAAAGTATAATTGAAAGATTGAAGTCGATTCTCGTTATTTTAAGTTTGAGCTTCACTATATTTAGGATTTTCTTTTAATTTATTCTAATTTAAGTTGAAGTATATTTGAATGTAGTGTATGTTGATTATGATTGATTAATTTTAAAAAATTAAAATTAGATTTTCAAAAATGGATGAAAGAAAAAGAAATCATGAAGAAGTCCATTTTAAAACATCAAATAATAATAGCAACTGGTTTTACCATTTTTAAATTGGTTTTCCACTTTCAACTCCCAATTTTTTTATTCATTCTGATTGATTATTTATTTTTAATTCAATTTATATAATTGAAGCATTCCGCTAAAAGATTGTTTCGGTTTAATTTATACAATCATACCTATTGATGGAATGTTATTAAGGGGAGATGAATTTCTTCCGAAGAAATTTTTGAAGTGTTATCTATTTAGGGTTAGTTTAGCAATACTTTTAAAAAATGCTTTTGAAAAGTGTTATAGAAAAATGTTTTTAAAAGTTTAATTTAAAATTTGAATGTTTAGCGATCTTGTCAAAAAGTGTTTTTGAGAAATAAAATATCCATTTTAAACATGTTATTATCAAGTAACAAATATGCATTTAAATAATATTTAAATAATTTAATATTATTATATTTTAATAATAATATAAAAATTATTATATATTTTAATAATAATATAAAAATTATTATAACTTGTTGTTAATATTTTAATATATGAAATATAAAATTTAAATATTTTAAGCAATAAATATTATTTTTATAAAATTTAATTAGAATATATAAACTATATTTTAAATATTTAAATATAACCATTAAATATTTGTAATTAGTATTTTAAAAAAATATTTTTTTATTTTTAATTAATGATTTAAACATATTTGTAATTAAGCACTAAGAAAAAAAGGAAAAGTACTGTAGTATTGGAGGGATGAAAAAGTAATTAAGCACCAAAAGTGCTTTTGGGAGAAGGAAAACTAAAAATTTTAGCTTCTCATTTTCAGAAATGCTTCTGAAAAGCCAAAAATCTCAACCAAAAGCAGCTTGTTTAGCACAGTTTTTCTTTCAATAGTACTTTTAGAGCCATAATTATTTTTTTAAGCATTACTAAACAGGCCCTTAGAACTAACAAACCTTTCAACGGGATGGTATTGTTCTCAGGTTGAGTTGGGGTTTTCTTTCGACTTTATAAAAAATTTGATTACCTATGACAACATGTTCAACAAAGTGGAAGTACCTCATCAAATCGAGTTGTGCGTGATGGAGAGTCACCTACAAAGGGAATGTGTCCATTGTTGCCATTTAAGGAGTACGGGTTCAAACCCTACCAAGTGCAAATGCTCATGTCCCCTTGGTAGATAGCTATGCACACTCATGACTCGATCCAATGAAGTACTCTTAGTCTATTAAACCAATTGTCTTATGCACTTGGGCTCTCCCTATAATAGGAAGATAAAATCCACTTGAGAACATTCCTAACTCGTTGATAAGACTGCTAACTTCAAAGAAACAAACACTTAAAGAATTTTTTAAAAGGAATAATCTTCCTCTCCCCATATAAAATTCTAAATTGAAAAGAATATGTACTATAACGAATGAATAGAAAAAAAATAAACCCAAAAGGGAAAACTTGTGCCATCAATTAGGCGTGTTGTTTGGTTAATTGGGTTGTGAAAATTAGGCTTTGTTGGTTAGCACTAATACATCAACATTCCTCCTCTAATTTGACGACAATTCCTTGCAAAGATTGAAGAAATTTTTTTACCCGTCCTAAGCTTGGTTTCTTCACAATCCTCTTTTCATTTTTCATCAGGTTTGTTTAAAGGCATTATCACAACCAAATTTAATTCCAAAAGTAAAAATAAAAAAAAAAAGTTAAAAAGAAAAAATAAAATGATGCCAAGAATAACCATTGATTTCCAGACCCTGCCAAAGCAACCAAATTTAAACCCCAGAGCTTCCACAAAGAGGGGGCAAGCAGATATTATTGGGCCATGCTTTCATTTATTTTACATCAGTCAAAGGTAACTTAACAAGCAATTAATTAGTGCCCCTCATAATTAGAGTGACTTACAAGCACTAATGAAAAAGAAATTAGCATCTATCAAGTTTTATAATTAAATTCACATATTCATACTTTATTCTTATAAGAAGTGATATACTAATTTTCAAAATCTATAATCAGCAAACAACCATCCAAAATCTAATTCCCACTTTGAGTCCAAGGAAACACAACAAGACCACCACTGGGTTTTCTTTTTCACAGTAAGAGAAGGATGAAATGAAAAGCATTTCTTTCCCTTCGTGTATACCCCACTTTCACTTGTATTAAAACTAATGCACCAATTGATATCAAAAGTGGGGTCAATTCTGAAAACACCCTTCATCATATTATATTATTAGACAGTGCAGTTGATCATTATTATTATCATCAGTATTATAAAAGCCTACCCTTTCCCACCACTCTCAATCATTTTAAACCAGTTCCCCCTCCCTATACAATCTCATCCCTTCTTTGTGTACCTGGTGACATTAAGTCCCCCATATCAGAGGCATTGAACTTTGGCATCATCCATGTCTGTTACAGGTTTTTCAGACCCTGATAGAATGTTCAACAAGTCATTCCATCGTAGGAACGACTCTGGCGAGCTCGACGTGTTCGAGGCCGCGCGGTATTTCTCGGGGTACAACGAACCGGTTGGTAGCTACAGTTGCGCGACGTTCAGTCAGAGGATCATGCGGGAAGAGAGGCAACCATGGAGGGGAGGTAGGGCCAGCTTGGATGTGCCAATGAGGAATCCCATTGCTCAACAAGCTCATGTGGTGGAAAAACAGATCAAAGAGAAGAAATACAAGCAACCAAGTTCACCAGGTGGTAGACTTGCTAGCTTCTTGAACTCCCTTTTCAACCAAACAAGCTCCAAAAAGAAGAAATCAAAGTCCACCACACAGTCCATGAAAGATGAAGAAGAGAGCCCTGGTGGAAGAAGGAAAAGGAGGATCAGCATTAGCCATTTCCGTAGCTCCAGCACCGCCGATACCAAGTCGTTTTATTCGTCTTCGAATTCGGGTTCCAGGACGCCCCCGCCTTATGCACACACGCCTGCCAAAAGCTACAAGGATTTTAGAAGCTATTTAGATCATAAACAGCATCTGGCAGCATCATCTCAAACAAAGAACAATATTGGACAAACAAAATCAACAGCTTTACAACATGATACAACAACAGACTATTCATGGTTGGATGAGAAACTCAAGTTCCTTGATGACTACTCAGAAAAACATCATAACCTCGGTGCTCGCCATCAGGATAAAGCTAGGAATCGAGCTGATCGATATCTAGCAGAAGGGAAAGATTTCAGGAATTTCAATGAGGTCGATGATGGTGCCGATAGCGATTCGAGCTCCGATCTGTTCGAGCTCCAAAACTACGATTTAGGTATCTATTCAAGTGGCTTACCTGTGTATGAAACAACACATATGGACAGCATCAAGAGAGGAGCACCAATTTCCAATGGTGCACTATGAAACTATACATTATCAACTTGTTGATGATGGGTTCCATTTGTTTCCATTGCCATTGTAGGCATTAGATTTTGCTTGTCTTTTTTTTCTTCTTCTTCCCTATTGCTAGCTTCTTTGAAAGTTCGTTGAATGCTTTTTCCCCTTTTTTTATTTTCCCTGTATGTACAGTTTGGAATGTTTGTTTGTCTTCACTTTCTCAATCTTCTTTTCTTTCTTTGGAGCTAGCATGGATCAAGGCAAAAAGAAAACCATTAAAAGTATCCCATAACCATTCTAGTGGTTCGCTTAGGTTGTGGCATGATTAATGGCCAAACATCGGAAGAAAAGGCCATCATCACATTGCATTATATGGATTAATGTATTCTAATCTTTAACTTTTGGACCCTAATCAATCATAGGTTAACACATTAATTAATATTTCCTACCTGTACGTGTGCTTCATCTAAGCTTTTTCCTTCTCTCTTTTTTTTTTCCCCTTCCTATACTATTTTTTTTTCATGGAAAACAAACAAAAAATATATCTGCTAATTTTAAAGGGTCCCTTCATTTTTCAGCAAATTCAATGGAACTCACTTGAAAGCTACCAAGAATTCATAGAAAAAGGGGGAATTGATGTATGAATTTCATATCATAACAATACTGCATTTTCACCTAAACCCCGAATAATTAAGATTTTGATTAAAAGCCACACAAAGCTGCTGTCTAATCAAACAACCAACATAAAAAGGCAAGTATTGTTTATATACTAATATATTTTTGTAGTTAAAGCAAATGGACAAAAACCTTAACTACATGATCCATATAGATAAGTTATATCCTAAAACATATCATTGCTAATTATATGATCATTCCATAAATCTTTGCATACGCAAATAGTTTTATGCCTTTGGTTATGCTGGACCGCAACAAGTGAGTTGACCTTAAACATAATCAAATGATGGATTGGCGTAGTTAAAAGGGTAATCTAAAAGTGAGTTTTGTGTTCATTTGGAAACAAAATAAAAGCCTAAAGCTACATTGATGATGAAACCTATTGATAGCCTTTAGTAAATATGATGCTGAAAATTTGATGTGCAAAGAGCACAAAATAAAAAAGCCTATAAGAAAGAGAATGATGCATACCGATATGGTACATTAGGCACCATAAGGATCCAGCATAGCCTGCAGGATGGGCCTGCCCTGTGATTTTTTATTCTTTTTTCAAAGTAAATGTGATTACCATATTTTGATTGAAGAGAAAGAGGAGACAAAGACAAAAGGTAAGCTTTGCTTTTAGGCAATGAAAAATCATTCTTTATATAAAAAAAGAAGAAGCTGATATAACAAACCAACCAAGAGAAAAACGCAATCGAAAACTGCTATCGCTGCGAGATTTACTCCATTTATCCTTCCCTTTCAATCACCTAAAAAGTACCACCCCAGTGACCCGACGCCAAGACGGTATCGGACCTTATTTCCGAGGCATGAAAAGGGAATTATCCAAAATGGTTTATGACCAAGTATGATTATTAGAACAATATCCAAATTATCCTGTAGAGAAATCATTATGTTACATGTTTATCCTAAACAACATAATCAAGCATCATGTGTTGTGTATTTCATGATATATTCTTTGGCTAATGATACATGAATTTTTTGGTTCATACCTTTTTCAATAGACATAACAATCAATGTTGGCTTCTCAAGCAAGGAATCATCTTTACTCATAGATATCAATGAAGCACTGATTCTGCTTACAAAGTAGCTGAAACTGAAATCATAAAAAAGGAATTATTAGAGAAAGCAACAAATACAAGTTGAAGCTTTTTTTGCTTCTCCATACAGATTACAGGTACGGTTTCCAGTACACCCATTAAATAAATGATTATTATTATTTGTTAGTCTACCATAAGTTACAACAGTGTCTAATTGGCATGATAGTCAGCTTTTGATGTATATATAGACTCCAACAAGGGAATGTTGGGCCTGCAAATCTTGAAATTTGTGTGTTAGTTGGGACCTAAATGTGGGCAAAATGGTGGGTCTTTAACCCAATATCTTTCGATATACTCTCACTTCATCTCTTGTTCTCTCATGTCACAGTCTCAAACACAATAATACTAATCTCTCTCTTTTGGCGACTGTGACACATGTATTGCAAAACATTAAAAGGATATTTTCAGCCGTCTGTTTAATGCAATTTATAATTTAGTTTAAAGATAATTAATTAAAAATAAATCATAGCGGTTTATTTCAAAATATATTAAAAACGAAACTAAAAATAAAGCAGATATTAAAGAGTACAAGTCGGAATCAGCTTTTAGGCATAACATTCTGACATTGCCTTCATAATTATTTATTTAAGCATTAAACCCACACAGACGTTGTAGTGATAGAGTAGAGGCGGCCAAGCTAATAAAAAGCCTAAGAACCTTGCCAGATATTGCACCAACAAGCACTCCCCATTTCTGGTAAACGTTTCCTTTCCAACAAGCACTGCCATATACGGTTCGTTGTTGGCTGTCAATTTTTGGATTTTTCCAAACAAGTTGAAAATATTAGCACAAAATATTTGTTTTTAAATATAATATTCAAATAATTTCATATTTAAGATTGATTTCATTAAAAGGCAGATGAAGTAAATGATATTATTTTAATAATTTCCCTTTAAAACAGCATGCAAATATTGCTTACATACTTTAGTTAGATATTTTTTATAAGATTTTATCATATGTATTTTAATCATTTAAAAATTAATGTAATAACGTTATAAAATATTTTGAGATGGATGGATTTTTTTAAAAAAAAGTAGAATTCAAGTACTAAAATTATAAAAAGAAAATCAAATTTGGGGTAGAAAGTTTTTGGTTTGCTTAAATATCATAAAAGAGTTTTGGATGGTAAAATTAGGCCACCAAAATGTACTTTCCAGCAAGCAAAATCAATGCTAAAGAAGCCCTAAGTTAGGGCTATCTTGAAGACCCTAATTACATTTTATAATGACACTCATAATTATGTAGGAATCCACCACTTATAAATGTGACCTCAATCAAATATTTTGATGGACCCACAAAAAATATATATATTTTACTTTTTATAAGAGATGTGGTAAGGGTTTGATTTTAAGTTTTAAAACATGGTGAATATTTTATAAATTATCATTTGACATATAATTCGTGAAAATTTTTAATTTTATAAATGGAGTTTAAAATTTGATATATTGTTAAGTTGTATTTAAAAATAAATAAGTAATAAAATTTTAACCTTATTTTATGGAGTTAAAATTTTTATCATTATGTATCGAATAATAATCAATATTTTATTACTATACCAATAACTTTTTAAATAAATAAATAATTATATTATAATGAGAGAAGATTAGAAAAGTTTACAAACAAAGAGAACAAACTTTGAATATTATGTCAATTAACTTTCAACTTACGTAATTTTGCTATTCAACCAATAACTTAATAGATCATGAAATATAATTTTTTGGGTAAAATACACTTAAGGTCACGAAACTATTAGTTAATTCACGTTTTGGTCACTTAATTTTAAAAAGTTATAAAATAATTACTAAATTATTCAAAAGTTTTCATTTAAGTCATTGGGATGTTAAAATCGTTGTTGTACGACATTCTTCATTCGTGCTTGCTCCAATTGACAACTTTTCTTCCAATTCTCTTTTATAGATTATTTTTATAAAATAATTTTGAAAATTATGAATTTGTTAACTAAAATTCAGCTTTATTCTTCAATGTCTAATACTAACATATGTTTTACTTATTGATAGGTACTGATTTATTGTGCCAATGATTGAATTGTTACTTGAAACCTGTTAGTTGAATTTAAAAAAAAAACAAATCAATAACTTAAATAAAAAAAATTAAATAATTTAATAAGTATTTTATATCTTTATAAATTTAAGTAGCTAAAAAATAAACTAAAGACATAGATAGGCATTTTTATTTAACATACCATGCCATTGTGGATGGATGGTACAATCACAATTGGAAAATGCAAAGTGAGTAGATTGTTTTTCATAAAGCAAATTGCAGCTTTTGACTCACATTAATGGCTTTGGCATGGAGATTAGATTGTTGATGGCCTGATGGGGACATATGCGCCTCTCATTGTGAGTGCTTCGTACATGGCTTTTTCTTTTTCTTGATTTTTTTCTAAAAGTCACTATATAACAATTAATAACATTTTAAAAATTTCGTTAGTAAAATTTAACTTGTTAATATTTATCTGGCATTTAGCTTTGATTAGAAAAATAATAATTTTAGTTCAATATTATTGTCAAGTTTAAGGGGCTCCGGCAATTAAGTGATCAATTAGCTTGACTTAGTTAGCCAACAAATCTAATTGAGCATTTTTACTTGTAATTAAATTTGTTTGGATTGAACTTCTTTAAGAATAGTTTTTGAAGTTATATTTGTCAAGTAATTAATGTATTTTTAATAATTAAAAGTATTATCTTCGTGTTGAGATTTTAATTTCACCTTTTGTGGAGATTTACATACAATTCACAGAGGGCATCACGATTGATAAAAATCGATATCTACAAGACTCATGATGAATATTAGTATTTGACGTATAAATAATTATAGAGATACTTCAGTATGTCATAATTCGAACTACTAACTTGATTCTTATATACACCTTATAAGCAAATTTGGTACCACACAAAATCCTGACACAAATAATACTTTCGATTGTTAATAGTTTGAATTAACTTTCAAAAGACTACATTTCAATTTTTATTTTTTTAAATAATTGATTTCCTGACAACAAAACTCAAATTCAAATAAAATCAAATATAAATCAAGTTTTATTTTATTCAATAAATAAATCTAATTCAACGAAATTGAATAATTCAATTTTTATATTGAATCCAACTTTGTTAAACTCATTACCCTGTTATTTTGGCAGTATTCCCTCTCAGTTACCTTTTCTTTACCTGTCAAAATCAGTGCATCTATTAATCTTTTTAGTTCTCTTTTTTTTTTTCTTTTTTAGGCCCTTAATGGTAGAAGGTTCATAAAATTATCTACAAGAAAAGCCTATGCCATTTTCTAACCTTATGAAGGAAGAAATATTAGTAGAAGCATTTAAATGGTAAAAAAACAATTTTCAAATATTTTATTTTATTAAATTTCATTTTAATACTTGAGTAAAATTTTATCTATATTAAACTTGAATTAGATTACATTGGAATCATATATATATTAATTATATTGGATAATTATAATAGGAATCCATCATTATAAGTATTGAAATAAAATTTAATCTATTAATTTATACGTAATGTTCATAACACTTGGAGTTAAAATCTAGAAATTAATAAAAGCTCATTATATAGATTTGATAAGCAATCTTTGGTGGAGGTAGGAGTTGGTAGATGTCTCACTCTCTCTTAAAATATAAAATTTTTATTTAAGTTATTTATAATTTATAAAATTTTAAATAATTAACAATAAAATTATATTTTGATCACTTAAAAATAATAAAATTTAATTTAATATTTTAAAAGTTATAAAATTATAAATTATTTAAATAATAAAATTATATTTTCATTATCATAAAAATATATAATTTAATACTGACCCTAAATTTTTTTTCTTTAACTTCAACAGTGCAAGCAACCTTTAGTATTGACCAAAACCTTCAATTATGGACTAATTGAGATATTGTAAAAATAAATTTAGTTGCTATTTTGTTAGGATAGGACCAAATATCATTTAACTGATGCAATATTTTAAGAAATATCATTAAACATATTTAAACTTCAAATTAGGATTTCTTATAAAAGAAAAGTTATCAAAACTTTTAATACATATAGGATTGGTTTTAAAGGGTTTTGTTTTTTGTCGAATTTATTGAAAATTTTAAGTTCTAAATAGATAATAAGTTGATAATTTTAGAAAGGTAAAACCACGACAAAGTAAAATTCAATTCTTAACTTATAGTATGTAAGTCACTAACAGTAGAGCATGGTACCTCTTGTGGTAATATTCTCACTCATAATTATGTTATACTTCAGTGAATATAAATTTAAGTCCAATCATACACAATTATACATGATTTGTCTAATTAAAAGAGTAAGGTTAAAATATGATATAAATTTTTATATTATTTGGAATTGAATTTATGTTCTTTTATTTTTAAAATTTAAGTTTTTTATTTTTAAAATTTTAAAATTTAAGTCTAATTATTAATACTATTAAAATTATGTTATTAAATTTAATTACATTATTATAAAGTGAGTTTTTTATTTTAAAATGTAAAATTAATAAAAATAAAAATATCAAATTTTACATTCAAATGCATGGGCATTGTAGAGCAAAAGTAAGAAGAGAAAAGAGAAAGGGGGGTAGTTATCCATACGGCCGCACAGTGAACAATGGACAAGTTGTTGCAGTGAGAGAGAGAGAGAGAGAGAGAGAGAGACGAGTGAATGACCATTTCAATTTCATGGAACATTTATAAAACCATTCATATAAATGTAAAGTTTGTTGTCAGGTTCCAGTGCCTGACTGTCTGGTGTGCCCACTTTCGGCCTTTTCTTTTATACGGACACGTGTGAACTCACCACCATGTACATGTGTCAAGCAGGGTCTTGTCATATCTCAAATATTAGATATCTTACCCCTACAAAAAAGAAAATTTCAATATATATTGGAATTAATTTCATTTGTCACTGACATTTGCCCCCCATTTTCCAGCTAAAAAGCGTTCACTAACAACCCCCCAATACACTGTGACTGTGAGTAGACCATATCTCCATTTTCATTTTCACTGTCTTGTTATCTAAAAAACAGCTGTCATGAATTCTTTTTCATACAATTCATCCTCTTTTTGTCTTTTTTATTTTCAGTTAAATTTAATCAATTTTCAATTTTATTTCAATGGTGTGATCCCCATGTTGTCCTTTTCCTTTTCAAGCGGGGTTAAGGAAAAACAATTAATAATTATAATTCAAATAAATTATTTTTAATATTTTATTATATTTATTTTTGTTAATTCTTTAATCTTATTTATAAAGTTTAAAAATTTTATTAATGTACCAAATATTTTAATAAAGATAAATTAAATTTATTATATATAAAAAAACTAATAAATTAAATTAAACTAAATCATTAAAATTTAAGTGAATTAAAATTAATTATTTTTGATGTTCCATTCCAATTTAATTTCTGACCAAAATAGCGCAATAAAAATCAATTTTTTTTTCCTGAAATTAAACCGTTTTCAGGCCCCCAATTTGAAGGTATCCAACCAGTTGACATTCAAGAAGTTAGGTTGAGTGTTTTAAGACAACAAGTAATTTTAATTATAAGAAAGAAGTGACAAGAACAAATTTGTCTCCTTATGAATTTCACTATCAAATTTAAAAAATCCACAACAATCAAACATGATGATGATGTTGTCAAGGAATCTTCACATCCCAAAACGTTCAGAATAGTCAATGGCTACCAAATATTACTGTTTAGGTAACTATAATTATAGATATTATTGATTGTGAAAATTTATTTGAGCTTAGAATAAAATAAATATCGATAAAATAAAATAAATATAGAGAGAATTAATACTTAATTGAAACATAGTGAAACTCGATCATATGATTTCTGTTGATACAAGTCTCAACAAGGGAGGAACTAAATAGGAGAAGGTGGTGGTGCAAAGGAGGCTAATTCACCTAAATAGGCAAAAAGTCAAAGATAGACAAGAGGAGAAGGAAGGCTATTGTGAGGGCTAGGAGGATTGTATGCTAAGAGTAAGAGCTCAAGCTTGCTAATGGGGGAGATCATTTTTCTTCTATTTGGAGGGTATTTATAAGAGAAGTCCTCTTGTCTAGTAATAGTGATGTGACAAGTTGTTATAAAGGGTTGCCATCATAGAATACATGGGGACGTGCATAGTGGGACCCATTTGTTATTCATTTTAAGGAAGTATGAAGTTGTTATACTTAAGTGGACCTTAATAGTCCTTAAATAGAGTGTTCATATTGAAAACCTGATGACTTGAGCATAGTAACAGGTAGCCTGATGAAAGGGGACGTTTCCTCTATTAATGGGTGGTGTCATGATGGATGGCTAAACTCGGAGGTTAGGTAGTTGAGGATGAATTGAGGAACGGGAAGTGAGAAGCCGTCTTCAAGTATCCACCTAGTGTCTTCTAAAAGTGCCACGTGTCTAGCCCAAATGTGAGTGTAGTAATGATGAAACTTAAATAAAAACAAATCTAAAAAGAACTTACACATGATTGAAACATGGTCAAACTCATCCATATGATTTCAAAGTTCCAACTTTGGTATTAAGCCAAATGATTCATTGACTTTTATATCCTTTAATTCACGCACCAACACACATTTATTAATTTGAAATTCTTGATTAAATTTGGTGTCACGAATTAAATGTACACCAACTCAATTAAGTAAAAGATAAAAAAAATTATTAAAAAATATAACTTATTAATAATGTTATATAAATAATTTAATTTTAAAAACAAAATAAATACCACCATCTTACATTTACTCATGCAAATTTCTTTCCATAAAATGGTTTACATTTTCTATTACTTTATCAAGAATTTTAATTTTTCAAATAATAATCATTAAGCATTTTGCATAATTTTTATTTTTCACTGCACAATCGAATGTATCATAAGACTAGCATGTATAAATGAGTAAATAAAAGTTGTTGGGACCTCAAGTTGTTAATTACATAAATTATCAACTAAGAATGGAAATGCTTGACTGCAGTAGCCTACGGTTTGACATTGCGAGAAACTATGTAACACCCCTTACCCATCTTCGATGCCGGGATCGGATACGAGGCATTATCATGTTTAACCTTGCTTGAACATGTAAACTCGAGCTATAAAATTTCGTTCCATTTTGAAACTTTTCTTTCTTACTATTAACGTACATTTCATGGGCCTACGACACGCCCGTGTGGACAAGCCATGTAGTCTCACACGCCCATGTCCCTAGCCCGTGTAGAATTTATTTTTATTTCGAACCTATAGAGGTTTTCACACGGCTGGACACACGCCCGTGTCAATGACCAGTGTTCTCCACAAGGTCTAAACACGCCCATGTCCTCACCCGTGTGTGAAAACTAGGGGTATTCTGTTTATGACGTCAACAACCCCTTAAGAAGCACACGGCCTAGGCACATGCCCGTATGCTGGCTCGTGTGACGATTCGAATTCTCAAAATTAAAATGCAAGGGACACACAACCTATCAACACACCCATATGGGTTGACCGTGTGTCACACATGTCCGTGTGTCTACCCGTGTGGACAGTTAGGGGCTATTCTCCAAGCCTTTTTGCCACCCTGAAACATAGACTCATTCATTTCATCACAAGTAGCACATAACATGGCAATTATTAAACTACTAAGAAATCCTTAAATTACCATTCATTCCACCCATACTTTACTTAATTACTTGCACGAACATTCAATTCATCAAACTCATCAACTTTATAACATAAATTTGGCAATATTGGCCAATTCGTCATGGCCATTTACAAAATGATTGTGGAACATTAATAGCCAACCCTTTGGCTTCAAATATGACATGACACAAAATGATTAAGTTCCTATACATGCCAACATGACACAAAATGATTAAGTTCCTATACATGCCATACTCAAAATGAATTAACTTTACTATACCAAAAGAACAGTTGATAGTGTGATCCGAGCTCCACGTTTTATGGTCCCCGAGCTAACTTGGCAAAACTACAAGGAAAAGGGAAAAGAGAGGGGTAAGCATATAGCTTAGTAAGTTTGCATGAAATTCTAAATCAATATAATTGCTCAAACTAAATTCATCCATTTCACAAAACAATAGCAACATAAGCCTCACTGCTTAGGCATACTTATTCATACTTACTCACACTTATTCTTACCCATCTCATGTCACATTGTGATTTCTTAACTTGTACTTATTCATGATACCTGTATCACTCAATCACATAACTTAGCATGTATGCTAACATGAACATAAACTCAAATCTTCATTATTCTTATCATGAATGAAATTCAAGGTCATCCGTAAACGGATTTGGCTCAATACTATTTTACATACTTAGCTTTTTTGCCTACACTAATCAGATTATCGTAGGATATTTGAACTCATCATGCATAAATCTTGATACCAACGCCATGTCCAAGATATGGTCTTACATGGGATCACCCATTGATGCCAATGCCATATCCCAGATATGGTCTTACACGGGATCTTATAGCTCGATGTCAATGCCATATCCCATATATGGTCTTATACGATATCGTACATGAATGTTGATGCCATGTCTCGGACATAGTCTTATACGAGATCTTTGTCTAGTGCCGAGGCCATATCCCAAACATGGTCTTACACGGGACCTTATTTATTCAATGCTAACACATGGGTATTTTCATTATTCTGAATCTTTATCCAGAATTTCACATAGCTTAATTTCACTATTACCCCATTGAGGCTTCATCACTCGAATTTTCATAGCAATAACATACATCATCATAATATTAAATAGTTTCAAATATCAGAACATTATGAAACTCTAACTTCATACAAACTTACCTCAAATCTCAAAATGTGTATCGATGCTCAATTTAGTCCTTGATTTTGTTTTTGCCTCGGTTTCAATCAGGGCTTCACGTTTCTTGATCTATAATAACTATTTCATTTGTTAAATGCACACATTGTCTAAATCGACTCATAATTCATATTTTGGTAAAAATTATAATTCTACCCCTAAACTTTTACATAATTACACTTTTGCCTCTAGGCTCGTAAAATGATTTTCACTCAACTTTCTTGCATTTCAAGCCTAGCCGAATCATATTCTCAACTATAGCAACCTTCAATTTCTAATATTTCACTCATGTATGACCATTTTCATAACTTTTACAATTTGGTCCTTTTATGCATTTTTCATGAAAATCACTTAGAAAAAGATGTTTATCATACATCGAACTTTCATATTCTTCCATAAAACATCAAAATACATGCATGTCACACATGGGTAAATTTTTTAATATGGAACCTAGCTCAAAATATAGCTAGAAATAGCTAAACTAAGCTACGAGGGTCTTAAAAATACGAAGAACATGAAAAATGGGGCTAGGATGCACTTATTATCAAGCTTGAAAGTTGAAGAAACCCAACCTATGGAGAGCTTGAGAATTTCGGCTATAGTGAAGAAGATGGACATCAATTTTGGCTTTATTTTCCTTTTAATTCATTTATTAACCAAATGACCAAAATGCCCTTAATGGTCCTTTCTTGAGATTTTTCCTTCCTATGTCCATTTTTGTCCATCATCAAATTTAATGGTCTAATTGCTAAATAAAGACCTCTAGTAATTTTCATAATTCTATTTCATACTTAAATCTTCTAGAATCTCATATTTTCCATTCTTTGCAATTTAGTCCTAATGGACAATTTAATCACTAATTAATAAAATTTCTTCATGAGATTTTCACACAATCATGAAATCATCTCATATACTTTATAGAAATCATAAAACTCATATTTCTACTTCGAATTTGTGGTCTCGCACCACTATTCTGACTAGGCCCTAAGTCAGGCTGTTAAAAACTATGTAAACAAAGTAATAAAGAATACGAGAGTTTTTTTTTACACAGTTTGGTTTCCTTATATCTGTGGAGCCTAGCTTAATGTGTAACACCCCTAACCCGTATTCGTCGCTGGAACAGAGTTACAGAGCATTACTGGAGTTTACAGAATAATTTTATGTAATTCATGTCATTTCTTGTCATAACCGAAACTAATCATATTGTCCCTTGAATGGACCCTCGAGGCTCAATTAAAACATTAAAATCAAGTCGGCACTAAATTGGGATCATAGAGAATTTTTTGTAAAATTTTAAATTTTTTCTTTAATATAGGGTTCACATGCCCGTGTAAGTAGGCCATGTGGCTCACACGGCCAAGTGACAAGCCCATGTCTCAGGCCATATGGGCATTCGATGTGAGGCACACGACCGTGTCCCAACCCATGTCCTTACCCCATGTAACTCTTTGACTTGTGCCACACGGCCAGCCACAAGCCCATGTGCTAGGTTGTGTGGTCAATTTAGTTTTCACAAATTAGGTGTAGGTTTCACACGGCCAAGATACACGCCCATGTTTTAGGCCGTGTAGCACACACGGCTGAGACACACACCCGTGTCTCTGCCCGTGTACCCAATTCTGAGCATTCTGTTTCAAAATTTTAAGATGCAGGGGACACACGGCTAAACCACATGCCCATGTGCCAGGCCGAGTGTCACAGACGGTCAAGACATACTCCCGTGTGGACAAAATAAGGCTATTTCTTAGCCTTATTTCTCACCCAAATTTAACCTTCAACCTACAACAATATTTGTATATATATTTCCAACCAATTCAAGTAATATAAATCAAACAAACATCAATAACATGTATGAAATAACACCACATACATTCATATGATCAAACTTACCTTATAGTAAAGACTTATATTTTACCCTAATTCAGTCTAACCAACCACATACATATATGTTAAGCATGATTTATATATAACCTCATAATAATATACCAAAACAAACCATTTTTAGCCATTCCAATGGCTAAATTACAACAACCATGTACTTGCAAACATTGGCCAAGTTAACATAAACATGCCATTATACCAAAATAAGGTTGCTTTTTATACCAAAACGAACTGATGGATAGTGTGATGATACTCCGACTGATCTCCAACCTAATGAGCTTCCTAGCACTATAAAACATAGAAAACCTAGTAAGTATTTAATGCTTAGTAAGTTTGTATAATAGGAATTTAACTTACCATATATTTACATTTAAGATAAATATACAATAATGCATTCAAGCAATTTGGCTTATAGCCTAAAACACAACTTCACCAATCATGTTGTCAAGAAATTCACATAATACCAAGAACATGGGTGAGCTCATCATTGAATGTCTTTCATATACATATGCTTTCTATATCACTATTCCATATTACAAGTACATTTTAATGACAAATCATTTAAAGTTCAATTTAATCATGTTAGAACTTTATCCGTTGAATTTATTTGAAATATCGATGGATATGCTCATGTAGTACAATTAAGTGTACACTACTATAATTCATTAATTCATTTCCATGAATACCCAATTAGGGCACATAATTGGGAAGCACACCCTTGAGCCTTGTAATGGGAAGCTCACGTAGAACCATTTCGGGAAGCTCATAAAGAGCCTATCGGAAGCTTATCCAGGCTATATAACAGGAAGCTCGTAAGAGCCATAATCAAGAAGTTCACAAAGAGCCATATCGAGAAGCTCCGAATAGCCAATACCGGGAAGTTCAAGCGAGCACTATCGGGAAGCTCACAAAGAGCTAATTTAACAAGAAGCTCTTGAAGAGCCTATAATCGAGATGCTCATAAGAGTTAAGGTGTGTCCACAACAAATGTAGGATCACAGCCTATCGAGATGCTCCGAAGAGCTATAACGGGAATCTCGGAAGAACTTTATAACGGTAAGCTCGAGAAGGCTTATAATGGGATGCTCTTTCGAGCTATGGTGTATTCGCAACATATGCTGGACTACAACCAATACGGGAAATCCTTTAGCCATCGACTTTTATTTATTCAAACGAGATTTGACATTTATTGGGCATTATTAGATATTCAATCAAATTCACACACATGGAAATTATACAATCCACACATACAACATTTAATTCAAACATATAAATGTACACAATTTAGTTACACGAACTTACCTCGATACTTGTTCGTATACGAAATCTACTAATCCGAGACTTTTTGTTTTCCTCGATCCAGCTCAGTATTAGGTCTTTTAGGATCTATATAAATAAATTTTAATCATCAATTTATCACATTTCATATTCAATTGGATTCAATTTACATCTTAAGCAAAATTCTCATTTTGCCCCTATACTTTTCATAAATTTCAATTTCATCCCTAGACTCGGAAAATGAAATTCATGACATTTAATCCGTATTCCAAGCCTAACCAAAATTTTCATATAACTTTTACAGCACATATATTTCAAAAATTTAAAATTTTTCCATAAATTTTATATCTTTATAATTTAATCCCTAAATCATATTTTTATCAAAATTCACTTTGTAAAAGTTGTTTATCTATCAACAACCTTTCATTTACTACAATAAATTTTAAAATTTCAGCATACTCATCCATGGAAAAATTTTATACTTTGATAACTTTTAAATTAATCCCCAAAATAGGTAAATTAAACTATCCCGATCTCAAAAATATAAAATTACTAAAAATAGGACAAGAAAACATACCTAATTAAGTTGATTAATTTCTTTTCTCTCTCTAGGGTTTTCATGGAATTTTTGGGGATGAAGATTATATAAAATGATATTATTTCTATTTAATTATTTATCATCTATTAATTTTTCCACTTTCCAATTTAGTCCTTGCCTTTTTCTAATTTTCCATGGATGATTCATCAAAAATATCTACTAACTTTTCTTTAATGGTCTAATTACCATATAAGGACCTCAAAATTTGAATTCCATAACTATTTAATCCTTCTAGCTACTAGAATTTAACTTTTGCATTTTATGCAATTTGGTCCTTTCCATAATTAAGCACATAATCGATAAAATTTTCTTATCAGATTTTTCATATGACATTCCTATCATAATGCAAACCATTCAATAATATTAAAATAAATTTTCTTTTCGGCTCAGATTTGTGGTCCCGAAATCACTGTTCTGATTTCACTAAAAATGGGCTGTTACATAATGAGTAACTCCCATTATCTTTAATCCACAATACAACATGTGAATCACACTATATCACTCTTCAAGTATAAAGATCTCACATTTGTATATAAAAACTAGAACACTCACCACTAAATCCCCTCTAAGAATTTATACTATAAGCACTTAAGGTTTACAATTCAATTACACTTACAAAAAGTTCCTCAATGAAAAAAAAAAAACAAAGTGCTCTTATTATGCTCTCATACATAACTTATATAGGCCTAAAAAATATATGTTTGTTAACATACTAGTGATTGGATACAAAGAAACTCTTTGAATTTCGTAGCTACATAATAACAAAGATAATACTAATAAAGTTTAATAAAACACAATCTGATGGAGATACAATCTTCTAGTAAAACAACAACTCAATCCATATAAATCTCCACAATTCAAGGGTTGTCTCGATTCAATCCAATCCAATCTTAATAAGCAATGGATTGGTTTCCATAGATAAGCTTATATATCTTCAGAGCATCAACTTATTTAATAACCCAAAGATTTTACTTTATCAAATTGCCAATTCAAATATGGCAAGTTTTGCTTCACTATCGCAATGATGGATTGTAGTGGACATTTCTGAGTGCCCCTAAGAACACTACTTCACGGCTTACCTCAACAAAAAGGATAAAGTTTTCATTTTTTTATTATTTCCTATTATGTTCTAGCACTATTTGAAATATAAATGACTTGAAAATTGCAATGTGTCCAAAATAAAACAAATTTGTTACATTGTTATATTTTACTAATATTTTAAGTTATATATGCACTACATTGCTTTGAATTCAATCGCTTGTATTGTGTTAAACTCTTTAGGGCCAAAATCATCATGATGGTCGAATTAATAGTTCATAGAGCATATATGAACCCATGTGTTCTCTTTTTTTTCCTTTAATCCTATAGGATAAGATGAAGTAGGTTTCTTTCACTTTACGATGCTTCCTTTAATTAGGTTCGCTTTCTTTTTAATTTCCCTAGTATGAGTATTTAAGCATGGAATTGCCATGGTTATGTCAACCCAAGGCCATTAGGGCTTTTAAGGAGATTAAAGGACTCCATCACCCATCTTAATGGAAATGAAAAGGAAAAAAGAGGAAAATGACATTGTTGTGAAATTAAACTTCTCCTAAGGTTTTTATGTAAAATCAAGTGACCAATCTAAGGGCATCGGCCTGCTAATGCCATGTTAGACATCATCAAATCATCAAATAAATATTGAGTCATTAACCATCTTAGGTCATACAGATAAATGACAATATACCTTTGTCTATGAAAGCCTTTTAATAGTAGACAATGAGTAGGAGGTCAATATGTTGATGTACAATAGGTCACAAGTTTCAATGAATGAATAATAATAGTAGTCCGTTTGATCTTGAAATTATGGGAAGAGATTTCACTTGATTAAATTTGTGGAACTTAATATTGATGTAATGCCCCATGCTAGACCTATCCATCAGATCTAGGTATTGAGCGTCACAAATGAACCTATACTTAATAATTTCTAACTGGACCGTATTAAAAAAGTTTAAAAATAAACTATCTATTAATGAAATTTTTAAAAAAAATTCTTATAACTAAGGCCTGGAGCCACTTAATGCTTAGCCTTTTACATTCCTATCTCTAATCTGACTATTTAATTACATTGGGCCTCTTACAACACCTATCAAGGATAACTATTTATTTGCCCAAATTTTAAGGGTGCTACCTAGATACGATATAAAAAACTCTTGGGTAAAGCCTCTAGTGGTACCATCTTCCTACGTGCATTACTCTAACTGCCTATGATCTCTGATCTTACATCGTCTGGCTTGGTCCCTCCTCAAATTCCCTATCAACCTAGCAATCCTGTAAACACCATACAACTACTGTAAGTTTAAATCAACTTAGTGAGTTTCTTCACCACATCACAATAACCCTACCACACAAGGATAACGAATGTAAAATAAACTATCATAAATAAAATGCTCTTTGCTTCTCACAGTAAGATTACTTTATTAGTGTGTGTAATGCCCCAAAATTTAAATTTTTGTTTTTACAAATGTGGGACACAATTGAATATCTACTTCAGTGGTTAAGTGTTCTGGGTGTGTGTGAGAGGTCCCAAGTTCAAGCCATGATTTGGGCAAATTTCGGCATTTTTATGAATCAAGCCCAATCTTTGGTCAATAGGCTTTTATTTAATTGTTGATAAGCTTATATTAGAATGGGCCTGCTGGTCTGGTGGTTAAGCAGTGTGTTAGCTTGCTGATGGTCTTGTGTTCGAATCCCTGCATGAGCAAGAGAGATTATTTTTGCTCGGTTTGGTGGCTGATAGTTTGAGTTGTATTAGAAATATGAGTAGTGGAAGTTTGATGGAGAGAATTTAGGAGTGAATTAAGGGATTTTGGGGTTATCAGGATTCTTATTGAATTATTCTGTTCATATTTTTTCTTTTCTTTTCTTTTCCCCAAAAATAAAATTTTCAGTTTTCTCTTCTCCTCTTCTCTCTTTTTGTTACCGTTTTCTTTTCCATTATTTTTCCTTGCTGCCAAAATTCTTGTGCTCTCCCATTCTTTTTCTCCTCAACTTCTTTCCACTCGATCTCGTGTTGTTCTACGATTAACTGTAATCATTTGGTAAGTACTCATCTTTTTTACGTTTTTTTCTCTCTAAAAACTCTGCCAATTTTTTTATTGGGATTTCCTCTCTCTTTTGCCAAAACCTACCCTTCTCTTCCCATTTTCTTTCAATTTTACTCCCATCTCGACTGCAATCGCACTTTTGTTCCTTATTTTGGCGTTTCGTGGACAACTTCGGTAAGTGATTTTATGTGGTTTGTAGTTGAGAATGTTAAGTTTCTGACTAGGGGTTATTCTGACGTTCGGGCAGCATCATTTCACTAGGATCGGGACTCTTCTGGTACTACTTCGTAAGCAAATCGATTTGAAGCATTGGAGTAAGTCTCAATCGCTCAATATTTGAATAACTCACTCGAGTTGGTTTTAATTTATCAGTTAAGTGGTTAACTGAGTAGTATTTTGGTCAATTATAGGTTCGGGATTACTTGGAGTTGCTTTTGCATCAAAAATGATATAGGTGTGTACTCGATTGCACAGAAAATGAGGTCTCAGCGAAAGCTAAAAATCTCATTGTTGATGCCACACGGGTGTGTGGTTGCCCGTGTGGTAGGCCGTGTGCCCTAACACGGGCTTGTGATCGATGAGGTCAGGCTGTGTGCACAAAACACGGCCATGTAATTGCCAGGCAGGCCATGTGTAACACATAAGCTGGACTGATTTGGGCCATGTGGGCCACACGGGTGTGTGGGTCCACACAGGCTTATGGGTCCACACGAGCGTGTGGGAATTTGAGCCAGGCCGTGTGATTCACATGGGCCAAGGCCAATCTGGGCATGCGGGCCCATATGGGCAGGCCACATGGGCGTGTGAGCCCATTTTCACTGAATTGATTGCTAAGGTTGCATGGGTCGCCCAAGTCGACTGTGAACCTACTATAGTCTAATTGTGTGAACTGATTATATGATTTATATATATTGAGCATGATGATAGTATGAATGTATACTGAACTGTTATATGTATTGATATCATGAGATAGCATGTCATGATTTGTATGTTGCATTGCATGGGGTTGGGTTAATTATATTTGGAAGAAGTGTACTGAAAGACTCTTAAGCCTAATATACTGCTAGCTCAGCTGCAAATTAGTGTTTTATGTCGCATTTGGTACTACCTGGAGTGTAGGGATGGGTGGGTTGATTTAATCCCTACATGGAGTGTAGGGTTGGACAGAGATAGTGTGTAGAGGCTGGTTGGGTAGGACTTTGATACTGAATACTGCATGACTGCTATTAATACTATGATGGGCTAAGGCCCTAATGCATACTGATACTATGATGGACTAAAGTCCTAATGCATACTGATATTGCGATGGGCTAAGGCCCTACAGCATATTTGATACTGTATTGAGATGGGTTAAGGCCCAAACCATTACTGATACTGAAAGGGGCTTAGGCCCAAAACTGTATTTGACTATGCACTGTGTCTACTATTGTTTGTTTTCTATGGGATTACATACTGAGTTTACATAAACTCACCCTTCTGTTTAATGTGCACAGGTAATTCCCAGACCTAAACGGATTGGTGCGGCGGAGGACTCAACGGTGACCACAGTTTACGTAAACTCACTCCTTTCTATTTAATGTGCACAGGTAATCCCCAGACCTAGACGAATTGGTGTGGTGGAGGACTCGACGCTGACCACAGTTTTTGGACTTTATGTTTTTTTTAATTTATGTTTTATGGTTTTATTATTATTGTGATGTAATTGGAGGACTCTTGGGACTTTTGCTTAAATTTGGTTTTTATTTATTTCTGTGGAATTATAATTTCTACTCGCAGAAAGTTCGGTTTTCAAAAAAAAAAGAGAGCTAACGTATTTTCTAAACTCACGATTACTTAAACTACTTTGTTTTAAAAGCTTTCGAAACGAGAAACTTTTTAAAGAAAATGTTTTAAATAAGTAAAACGATTCCCTTTAGAACTAATAAGAGATAAAGATAGGTAATAACATGGAAATGATTATATTGTAATAATTTAGTTTTCAAACACACTATCATGTGACATCGCTAGATTCGGCCATAACTTCTAGGCCGAGTTTGAGGTGTTATAGTGTGGCAAACTTCACCCTATTCTCTGAGTTATTCGTCTCACTACCCAACCTTTCTCTGGTTGGACTCTCCACTTGTAACTGTCCAATTTTGGGGTTGGTCGAAACAGTGGTTTCGAGACCACTAAACTGAGGAAAACAAAAATTATTCGATATTATTTTATGTGTTATAACATTAAAATATGGCAATGTAGAAATTTTAGTGTTTTAATTTTAACAATAGTATGCTTAATTGTGAAAAAAAGGACTAAATCGTATAAGATGCAAAAGTTCTATTTTATAAGGTAGAGGTACCTAATAGCTATAGAATGTAATTTGAAGGATTTTAAAATGCAATTAGGCCATTTATCTAGTGGTGGATGGCCATATAGGAGCTAGGGAGACAAGATTTTAATGTTGGTCAAATTTAGTGGATATTAGGTGGTAAAAATGAATAAAATAAGAGAAGTAAAAGATATTATCATCTTTCACTATTCACCTATCTTCTCTCCACCAAAAATTGAAGAAGAAATAGAGCTTTGGGGGTTTAAACTTTTAGCCAAGCTATCTCCCTTGCTAGGAAGTGATTTAGATGGTTTTTTTTTTGATAATTTTTGTACTTTTGGAGTCCCCAGAGCTTAAGCTAGCTAATGAGGGGACTAGTTTGTGATATGGTTGAAAGTCTAGGGACTTGCCATGAGAGTGTTCATGTTGTTAGCTGAGTTTTTATGGAAGAAAATGAATGTTAGGGAGATGAGAAACAACTTTTGTGAAAGGTGTTAGCATGAAAACACCTAAATAGGACTTAAATGCAAAGAGTGAAATTGTGTCATAAATGCATGAAATGGTGAGAATGGTGAGAATGGTGAGTAGTTGTAAGAGAAATAAATGTTCAACTAGGATTATTTATTGAGAAAATGTGTTGAAAAATAATTTACGAGCCTAGGGGAAAAATCGTAATTTTTTCATAATACAAGGGCAAAATGGTCTTTTACCCAACTGTAGATTTTGATGTATTGTGATCATAGGATGATCTAAATGAGTGAGTTTCATTGTTATAGATCAAGAAGAGTGAGAAATCATCCTTGACCGTGGAAAAGGCAAGGTGACGGATTAAACCGTTAGTTACAATGTTTTGCACCGAGGTAAGTTTATGTGTAAACAATGCATTTTCTTTATACATGTAACATCCTAAATTTTTGGGCCTATGTGTTTAATGGGTGAATATGTGGAATGACTTAATTTAAGTGTTAAGGGCCCAAATTTTAAGTTTTAAGGAGCCCAAATCTTCTAATTTAAGTTGGTTAAATTTGGCATTAGGGATTAGGAAAGTGGACTGACAAGGCTATTTTTTTGGGAATTTTATTATATTTATTTTATGTGGATAATAAGCGAGATAAAGGCTATTATTTAGGATTTAGTCTTTAAAGATAATAAGCAGATAAAGACTATTTTGAAGAGATAATAGATTAAGATAAGGAAAAGGGATAGGAGCTATCATGTGTGGCGGTGTTGGCTAAAATCAATCTCTGCTAAAGGGAGGAATCGGTTTTCTATATAAAGAGGGGTTGTGCCAAAATTTTGGAAGCCTTTATTTTATTTTCTTTTCTCATCTTCTTCCTCTCAAAAGCCGAAAACCACCATTTTCTTCACCCTTTCTTCCCCTCTAAAATTTCTTGGTTCGCCGAATCTTTTAACCTCTATTGTTATTTTTATTCTAATCCCTAAAAGCCGAAATCACATCTCTATTATTCTATTTTTCTCCTTAATATTCATTGGAAAAATCTCTCTTAGCTATCTCTTCAATTCTTAAATCTTCTAAAAACCGAAATTCTTAGATCTCACCTCTTAAAGTTGCCGAATTTTCTTCAGTAAAGTCTACTTGTGCCGAATCTCAAGAAAACAATAGGTATGTGTCGATTTTGAGTTTCCAATATTTCTCTGACTTTTTAAAGTCCCTAGCCGAATGGCTATTTAGTGACTAATCAAGGGTTTTTTTTATTTTCGGCATTTTGGGATCTGAAGAGGAGTCCAACGCTTAGATCTCTAAGTCAAAGATCAGTAACACTCAAGTCGTGTTATTTTCAGGATTTCAAGGTAAGGTGATTGGTTTATTTATAAATATATGAAATCGGGTAGAACAATAACCATGACCGAATATAGGGAGGCCCTATTTTCACGTCTTTTCGGCTTTTTGAGCAAAGTTGTAGATCAGGATAACAAGGATATCGACTAAGAATATTGGATTTCATGATATCAGGTGTGTAACACTTTCCCACCATCTAGATCTATTTGATTAATATATGATTATAAGTCTTATATGTTTTGATAAATGCCGAAATTCGGACATAATAGAGGAAACCCAAAGAGGGTAAAAGCAAATCATCAGGTTAGTGAATGTTCTGATTAAACGATATAAGTATATTGATTTTATGTGATTGCATGGGTTGGGTTTGATAAAAGGAGGAAGTTATATGTTGTAGTAGTTTTTACTGTGATCTATTGTAGCGATTTTTACCGTGATCTGTTGTAGTGGTTTTACCGTGATCTATTGTAGCGGCTTTTGCCTTGATCTGTTGTAGTGGCTACGGCCATGATCTGATGATGAGCAGTACGACTGCCATCAAGGCGTGTAGCGGTGTGGGTTGATTGTAGAAATCCCCAATGGTGTGAATGGCTGGTACATGGGCGTGTAGTGGATGGAAACCTAGGATTTGGGTTGGGCTTTCATATTGTTTTTTTATGTATATTAATTCTGATTATTTTAGTTTTATGGGCCTAAGGCCCAAATCTAATGGTGCATGAGGGTTGCACACTGAGTCTCACGACTCAACCAATTAATTAACATTTCAGGTAGCATTTAGTGCATCGGACCGGGCTGGAGAGGAGCGCAAGGTGGCCATGCAAAAGAACATTTGGATCTAGCAAAAAGACTCTAGTTATTATTTTATATTCTTATTTAATGGATTTTAAATCTCGTTGTAATAAGGCCGTGGGCCTCCAATTTATATTTTGTTTTATTACGGGCTTTTATTACTTTTAGTTATTTAAATTTTTATTTTTAATTGAACTAAGGCATGTATTTAAATTTGGGTTTTTAATTCATAAAGGCATATTTTATTTAAAACTATAAATTATAAATTTTTCCCAAATAAAAGGTTAAACTTTACCAAAATGTTTTTCTAAAAATGCGACATGTTTTACAAAATTTCTTTAGTGACATACTAGATCCGGTTGTAGTGTTTGGGTTGGGTTTGGGGTGTTACAATACACATTATGTTGCTAATTGGTGTATGGCATGATTGAGAACATGTGTGGTTCAAGTGGATCAAATGTGGTAGTCATTGAATAATTATTGTATGAATGATGAAATAGTCATATGAACATATCATGACAACATTTGATGGTGGGCTGAGTGCGATACCACATTATTGCTTAATTAAGATGGGCTATGTGCGATACCATCGTTTATTTATTGATAAACTGAAATATGAACATATTTTAATCCCACATTTAGCATACTTTTGGATGATTTTTCCCTTTAATTATGGAAATAGGTGCTCCTAAGCATTTTTTTTCATGTTTTATACTCAGGAGAGCATCGGAGGATGAAAAGAACGAATAACGGCCTGAAAACGGAAAAGATGGGCCAAAGCACGAAATCCACACGGCCTGGGCCTAAGACCACATACCCGTGCCTCTTAAGAAGAGTCAAACATGGCCTGAACCCCGAAATGCACGGTCGTGCCTTATCTACAGGTTAGACCACGTCTTGGCTTCGAATCACACGGGCGTGTGCCATGGGTGTAGCCCTGCCGCAGGAAAGAAGAGTTCTATTCAGATTAGGATACTTTCGGGCCAAGTAAGACATCTCGAAGCCTATATAAACACCCTATGAGGCAACTTAAAGGAGAGTTCGACGGAAGCCTTCTGTCAGGGCTTTTCAGGCATTTAGCGAGGCCAAAGAGCCGAGCCAGAGAAGCTGAATACATGGATTTACTCAAAGGACAGCCAGTTGATTCATTTCAAAAAGCCGGAATCTTATTCAAGACTGAGGACTTCTCCTTTAATTCCTTCAGGGGGTTTTAGGGTTTTTTATGCTTTGTTTTATATTTTCTTCTGAGATGTATTCTTTTACTATTATGAACTAAACCCTCAGATACCTGAGGGGGATGAAACATAAGACGAATCTTATTATTGTTATCTGAGCTGTATGATAAATACTTGATTTGTTCTTAACTATGTGTTATTAATTCTTGTTTTGGTATTTTAGGGATATTGATTCAAGTATTGATGTGCTTAGGTGGTGGGGCAAAAGTCCCTGCCTAGGAGTAGATCTAGCATAGTTAAGAGGAGTTGAATGCAACCCTAGAAATAGGATGACATAAATTTGTCGGATTAGGGTCAAACCTAATATGGGAGTCCATAGATCGAGTTAATGCAATCTTAGGGGTTTTAATTAGAAAGAAATTTTAATTAATCAACCTAGGGTTAGACGTTAGTAGCCTCGAAAGATGAATTAATATAAATTAGGGAATCCTACAGATCAAGTGAAGTGAATAAATCATCTGGTTCAGAGTTAGATAACAAGTGAAGTCTAGGTGGATTCTTCCTCGGGTATTGTCTTAATCGATTGGTGTTTCCCACAAGTATTTCCCCAATTCATTCTCTTTGTCTTAGCATCTTTATCTTAGTTGTTAGTTAATTCTAGATTAGATAAGGAAATCCCTTAATTCTTAGGCTAGATAACAAAAAGAAAGTTAGTATTAGTATTTTTGGTTCCTTTGGGTTCGACAATCCGGTCTTGCCACTAAACTATACTATTGTTCGATAGATGCGCTTGCCTCCATCATTGTCTTAGTTAGTTTCCAGGTTCGATCATTCTTTTTATAAAATTTTAAGACTCTGACACACGATCAAGTTTTGGCGCCGTTGCCGGGGAACTGAAATATTAAGAACGCTTAATTTTTATTACTTTAGCCATATTTTTGTTTTTTTACTTTTGCAATTAAAATTTATTTTTAGTTTTCTGAATTTTCTTTTTCTATTTCTCTTTTCCTAGTAGGTATCTCTAGTTTATGAATAGAAGGAACCCGACAGGACCACTACTTTACGATAGTGATATTGAAGGAATCGTACGCAGAAATCGTAGAGAAGTAAGGCAAGCCTTAATTTACATACAAGAAGAGCAAGAGGACGAAACGAATACCAATAAAGGGATGGTTGAGAATAATCTGCTACCTTAGGAGGTGGCCGATCGTCATGTTCCTTGAACTATGTATGATTATGCTAAACCCAATTTAACAGGAGCTGAATTGAGTATTGTTGGGCCTGCTATAGCCGCTAATAATTTTGAATTGAAACCTAACACTATACAAATAATTCAACAATTTGTTCAATTTGATGGTTTGCAAGACGAAGACTCGAATACTCATTTAGCAAATTTTCTAGAATTCTGTGATACCTTCAAAATAAATGGCGTTTCTGATGATGCCATTCATCTTTGGTTATTTCCCTTTGAGAAATAAAGCCAAACAGTAGTTACATTCTCTTCCACAAGGATCAATCACTACATGGGACCAAATGACCAAAAAATTTTTCTTGTAATATTTTCCACCAGCCAAAACGGCCAAATTAAGGAATGAAATCTCTTCTTTTGTGTAGATGGATTTAGAAACATTATACGATGCATGGGAGAGATACAAAGATCTGTTGAGAAGGTGCCCACACCATGGTTTACCTTTGTGGCTACAGGTCCAAATTTTTTACAACGGTGTGAATCCTTCAACCAGGCAGTTATTGACTCAGCAGTCGGCGAAACCCTGAATAACAAAACTCCTGAAGTAGCTTATGAATTCATAGAGGAGATGTCACTGAACAACTATCAATGGCAAGTTACAAGGACAAGGCCAACTAAAACAGCCAGAGTTTTCAACCTCGACGACAGTCACCATGCTATCAAATCAGGTAGAGATGATGAATAAAAATATTGATGGTTTGTGTGGTTCTTTTCAGGTACATCCAGTTATGCAATGTGACTCAAATCTAGGAGGTGTGGAGAATCCTGAGTACCCACCCTACAATAATGGCATGGAAAGCGAATAGATAAACTATACAGGTAACAATTTCAGATATCAAAATAACCCTTATAGTAATACTTATAATCCATGTTGGAGGAACCACTCCAATTTCTCGTGGGGTGGCTAAGGAAATCAGAGACAACAACCACCCCCTTCAAACTTCCAACAACAGCCCTACCCACAGGAAAAGAAGTCGAACCTTGAAGAGATGCTGACAAAATTCATAGCGGTGTCTGAAACTCATTTTCAAAACACCGAGACAACACTTAAAAATCAACAAGAATCGATTAAAGGAATCAAGAACCAGTTAGGGCAACTCGCAAAGCTGATCTCTGAACGACCACTAGGTAGCTTGCCAAGTAACACTGAGACTAATTCAAAGGAGCAAATTCAAGCCATAACAGCTCATGATAGTAAAGGGTTAGTCGAATCTGAACCAGAGCCAAGGCGAGAACCTGTGGTAAGGGAAGGTACGATTGAGGAAAGCTAAGAAAAGCCAAAATCGATAATTAAAGAATAAAAACCTTGTATACCTTACCCTAATGCGATGAAGGAAGACGACATAGAAGAATAGTTCGGTAAGTTCCGTAAACTCTTAAAGAAATTACATTTTAACTTATCATTTCTTGAAGCTCTTTCACAGATGCCAGATTCAAGGAAAATTGTAAAAGATCTCTTAACGAACAAGCAAAAGTTAGAGAGGAGTCGCATGTGGAATTAAATGCAGTATGCTCAGCAATGTTATAGAATAGACTACCACGAAAATTAAAAGATCCATGGATCTTCACAATTCCATGTTTAATTGGTAGTTTATTTGTTGATAATGTTTTAGCTGATTTAGGGGCAAGCATCAATGTTATGCCATCTAAAATGTTTAAACAGCTAGGTCTAGGGAAACCCAAGCAAACTAGATGAGTATTCAACTAGCTAATAAGACTTTTCAAATTCCTAATGGTATAATTGAAGATGTACTAGTTAAAGTTGACAAATTCATATTTCCCGTAGACTTCGTTGTTTTAGATATGGATGAAGACAATAGTATCCCCTTAATTTTAGGAAGACCTTTTTTAGCAACTGCCAGATCTAAAATTGATATTAGTATAGGTGAACTCATACTTCGTGTAGGTGATGAATCAATTAGTCTTCAAGCTCTCGACTCAGCTAGGACATCGAGTGAGAAAGGTGAGAATGTAAATTCCGTTGGTAAGCATTCGGTTAAACTTTCTTTTCAGGAAGCACCACGGAACCTCACCACTGAGCCTGATCCCATACCTCATGCCAACAAAGAAATATCTCATGAGGAATGACGACTTCAGATCGATGAGCTAGATGAGTGGAAGACATATTTCAAGGAGAAACTAGGAATACACGAAATGAAACTGAAAAAACCCTCAGAAGAACCTAAAGGAACATCAAATCACTTCAAAATAGAAGATCAGGTACTATTAGATAGAAACGGACCATGAATTGGCACAAAAACACGAAGACAAATGAAGAGATCCCCTTTACGGTACTTAATGTTTTCCCTTACAGAACAGTTGAGGTAAGTAATTCTACTGTCGGTACTTTTAAAGTAAACTCCACTCGACTCAAATTATATGATGATAGCATGAAAAAGAATTTTTCACTCCTTAAACCACCATGAAGGTACGAATGAGAGTTAAGTATAGCTTAAGACTTTAAATGAGCGCTTCTCGGGAGGCAACCCAAGCATTAACCCTATTTATTTTTATTTCTTTTTTTGTAGCACCTAACTACAAACTAACCAAGTTAATGAAGCGTAGATTTCCATACCACACGGCCTTACACACGGCCGTGACCGTGACCGTGGCCGTGTGGATACTACGATGCTAACTCTGGCATGGCAGAGATAGTATGAAACAGGACAAAAAAATATCTTCAGATCACAGACTCAACTAACACCACGGCCGTACAACACAACTGTGGCCGACACTGTTAAACCAACACGGGCATGGCAATCCAATACAAGGCGTAGGAAAAGAGATTGAACCACCACATGGCCGTGCGATATGGCCGTGGGACACAACACGCCCATGAGACACGGGCGTGGGGATGTACCAGAACTGAAAATTTCTATTTAAAACACCCCTCTCTCATTCTCACCCATTCCCCATTCACTCTTCACTCCCCTCCATCTTCACTTTCCTCCTTCTTTATTCTATAAAGTCTTGATCTACTCTTTAACAATGTCAAAGAAATGGAAAGATCCTAGCCCATTCTCCCTGTGCGAGACTAATCAACATAAGTTCATCCCGGCCACTTCATCCACTCGACAAACAAGGGTCTTTGAGGCCATTTAGATTTTCTTTTTCTTTTCTCTTCTCTTTATTTTCCTTGTCTTTGACTTTCTTATGCTTAATTTAGTTTATTTCATTTTTGTTCTAAAGGCTGCTAGGGAATCACACACCACGGCCTTAGAAACCACACCCACCTCGCGAACCATTTACCAATAAGGACTTTTCAGTTTATTCATCTTTTTTTTTTGGTCTTATTTTAATTCTTATTTTTTCTTGATATTTATATTTACTTTAATTATATATTTAGTATAATTTAAATTAGTATAATTATTTCCTGGCTAACTCTTCACGAGGTTCCCAATTTCTTTATCTAGCACAGGAAGTAGAGGCGCCCCCTTCAACTTATATTTCACCTACGAATCAAGTTTCCACACTTCCAACTCAAGGAATTCATCCAAAATTCAAGAAGTTTCACTTCTCTCTCTATCTTATGATTTTATTAGTATATTATTATATATCTTTGTACATTGAGGGCAATGTACATCTTAAGTGTGGGAGGGGTGAAAATTATTTAGAAAAAAATGCCTAACTTTTTGCATTATTCTCAAAGCCCTGAATGATATCTTATTTGAAATAATTCTCATATCACTAATTAGAATGAAATTCCTATTGATTCATGATTTTTATTGATATGTTTTAGATTAAGTCATTGATAATTGTTCAATGATGATTTAAACTTCAAGATACTAAAGAATCAAGCATAATGAGTCTATTTTCAAAAAGTTAAAAATTTTGTTAGGTTGTTTACCTGAATCTAATTGTTACCCTGAAATTTGAAATTTAAAAAGTTGATATCAAAACCCATATTTTTTGTGAGATTTTGAGCCTTTTAGAGCATACATTCTTTTCGTGCTCACTTTTATTGATTATGAGTGTGTCAACATTGATTTGTTATTCTAGAACTTGCATCGATTATACATGTCAAAACCACACTATTGATTTGATATACAAAGATGATTAAGACACTTAGGACTTAACCCACTTACTCCACTAAAAGCCTACCCTCACAATGAACCCCTAGTGAACCCCTTTGATCCTAACAACCCTTTTATTGACTCAACCCACTAATATTAACCTGAAACCCATCTTGTATTTGTTATCACCATTCCTTTTGACTACCCTTCTATCAAAGACTTGATTTGATTAGTTGCCTAATTATGTTATTTTAGTTGTTAAAGTTTTATCTTACATTGATTTGTTCTTAAAAAAATTGAAGTATATTCACTATTAGTTTTGTGATTAAGCGAGCCTATACGTTTAATTTCAACATCTTGAAGAAAAAGCTCGTATTATTAGTATTACAAGTTTTCAATTGATGTAATTATGCATGTTATTAGTCATTTTTCTAGTTAGGTAGTTGTCAATTCAATCTCGATTCTAACCCTTTAATTTAGCCTTTTTCCACACCATTAACCTAAGCCCCGTTACAACCCTTTTTAAAGGCCTTTTGATTTGTATATCATCTCATTTTATAGTGGTGGAGATTTGATTTTCATGCAAGCTTATGGGATAAACTTTTCATGTTTAACTGATGAGTGATTTATTTTGAACCTTAAACTCCTTGAGTGATTTGAGTGAATCTTTAGTGAGGATGTCAACTCTTGTCGATTTTGAATTAAGGTAATTATTCAGATAAGGGGAAACCACCTATGTTTTCATGCTAAAAACTCATGACTTTGATTTTTTGAATCTTTAGGACTCTTTAAGTTGAATTATCCATGTATAAATTATCTATGAATTATGATGAGGCATTATCAATGAATATTATGAATAGAGGAAGTTTGTTTTAATTGTGAGTTGAGAATTTTGCTTGAGGACAAGCAAAAGCTTAAGTTTGGGGGTATTTGATAAACCGAAATATGAACATATTTTAATCCTACATTTGACATACTTTTGGATTATTTTTCCCTTTAATTATGGAAATAGGTGCTCCTAATCCTTTGTTTTCATGTTTTATACTCAGGAGAGAACCGGAGGATGAAAAGAACGAATAACAGGCCGAACACGGAGAAAATAGGCCAAAGCACGAAATCCACACGGCTGGGCCAAGACCACACGACCGTGCTTCTTAAGAAGAGCCGAACACGGCCTGGACCTCGAAATGCATGGCCGTGCCTCATCAACAGGTTAGACCACAGCCTAGCCTCGAATCACACGGGCGTGTGCCATGGGCGTGGCCCTGCCAGAGGAAAGAAGAGTTCTATTCGGATTAGGATACTTTCGGACCAAGTAAGGCATCTCGAAGCCTATATAAACACCCTATGAGGCAACTTAAAGGAGAGTTCGTCGGAAGCCTTCTATCAGGGCTTTTCGGGCGTTCAGTGAGGCCAAAGAGCCGAGCTAGAGAAGCTGAATACAGGGATTTACTCGAAGAAAGCCAGTTGATTCATCTCAAAAAGCAGGAATCTTATTCAAGACTGAGGACTTCTCCTTCAATTCCTTCAGGGGGTTTTAGGGTTTTCTTTATGTTTTGTTTTATATTTTCTTCTGAGATGTTTTCTTTTACTATTATGAGCTAAACCCTCAGATACTTGAGGGGGATGAGACCTAAGATGAATCTTATTATTATTATCCGAGCTGTATGATAAATACTTGATTTGTTCTTAACTATGTGTTCTTAATTCTTGTTTTGGTATTTTCAGGATATTGATTCAAGTATTGATGTGCTTAGGTGGTGGGGCAAAAGTCCCTACCTAGGAGTAGAACTAGCATAGTTAAGCGGAGTTGAACGCAACCCTAGAAATAGGATGACATAAATTTTTCGATTAGGGTCAAACCTAATATGAGAGTCCATAGATCGAGTTAATGTAATCTTAGGGGTTTTAATTAGAATGAAATTTCAATTAATCAACCTAGGGTTAGACATTAGTAGCATCGAAAGAGGTATTAATATAAATTAGGGAATCTTACAGATCTAGTGAAGTGAATAAATCGTCTGGTTCAAAGTTAGATAATAAGTGAAGTCTAGGTGGATTCTTCCTCGGGTATTGTCTTAATCGATTGGTTTTTCCCACAAGTATTTCACCAATTCATTCTCTTTGTCTTAGCATCTTTAGCTTACATGTTAGTTAATTCTAGATTAGATAAACAAATCCCTTAATTCTTAGGCTAGATAATAAAAAGAAAGTTAGTATTAGTACTTTTGGTTCCTCTGGGTTTGACAATCCGGTCTTGCCACTAAACTATACTATTGTTTGATAGGTGCACTTGCCTCCATCATTGTCTTAGTTAGTTTCCAGGTTCGATCATTCTTTTTATAAATTTTTAAGGTTCTAACACACGATCATTTATCATTTGGTGGGCTATGTGCGATACCACCCTAATAAAGACTGATGGTGGGCTATGTGCGGAACCACTGAGTAATTTGACTACGAGTAATTGATTAAGAGGTTGTGATGTGTTATTTTATGTGACATTGTGATTTTAAGTGCAGGGGGACGTGCTAATGAATGTACACATTAAGCTTGTGCTATGGTTGGAATATAGAAAAGGAGGAAATGAGTAAGCATGATTATGAATGTAGGTTGTTTCTTACCTAGTATGTAATGCTATACAAATGATTAGTACATGCTATAATGTTATATTGTTTACATGTTAACTTACTAAGCTTAAAGCTTACTCCCCCTTTCTTTTTCCCTTGATTTATAGAGTTTAAGAGCCGGGCCGGGATACGCCAATAAGTAGAAGATCACCCACACTATCAGCTCACCTCGATATATCTAGACATAGTGATTTTGTATATGGCATGTATAGGGGCTAGATTAGTTAGATTATTTTGTTATTTTGGCCAAAAGTGTGTTGGCCCCTTATTAAGACAACTATTTTGTATATTGCCATGGTTGATGCTCACCTTGTCATTTATGAAAATATGAAGTTATTCGTGAAAGTTTATGTTGCAAATTATGAGTTGTTTATTCATATGTGGAACGAATTCACGTGGTGTGAACTAGAGGGGTGCAAAAAGCTTGGCAAATAGCCTCGTTCTTATCCATATGGGTAGACACACGGGCGTGTGTCTAGGCCGTGTGTGACACACGGTCAGTCTATGTGCGTGTGCCCAGGCCGTGTATTTAGAACTTGAATCGCCACACGGCTAAAGCACATGGATGAATGACCAACTGTGTGGATTAATCAGAGATGACTACGGGCATCAAACGCAGGTGTGTGTATAGGCCGTGTGAAAGAGTCAGAATGCCAAGGTTTGGCACACGGGCCAGGGCCACGGACGTGTCCAAGCCGTGTGAAATTAGTCAGTGCCAACCACGGGTGGAAGACAGGGCATGTCTTAGGGGCGCATAGGCATGCCCCTAGACCAACATGGGCATGTAGCCCCTGTTTAGGAGAAAATTTTCTAAGTGTTCGTAAAGTTCCATTTTGGTCCCGCAATATCCCGAGCGGGTGTATAGGGTCTCGTTGACCCATAATAGGGATGGTGTGATGGTGAACGAAAAGTTTTAAATTGGAGAAAAATTTTATAGCCTAAAGTGGAATGATCAATAAGTCCCGGTAATGCCTCACGCTCGGTTCCGACAGAGAACCCAGGTAAGGGGTGTTACACCACCAGACCATGTCTTGGACACCTTGCCTTTATTCAATGGGTCCTATCCACGCTTCTTATTTACCCTTTCTTACACCTTTCTCTTTACATGGGGAGTGCGTTAAACTTAACCTGACTCGATTGATTTCCCAATATGAACTCTGATGATAGATTTTTTTAACAATTCACCCATGAATTCTTGAAGTATATATTCCTTGGCGAACTTGGATGGACCAGTCCTTGATGAAATCCCTATTCCCTTACTCTAGTCCCGAAGGACTCGTTAACATTTCCTTACTCTGTTGACTTCGGAAGTCCTCTCCATTTTGGTGAACCTATTCTCATTCCGTCTTAGCTGTAATAGCTCGATTTTGGGTCTAGTCAGAATAGTGGTTTCGGGACCACAAATTTGACTCATTAAAATTTAATTTTATTATATTTTTATGGTCTATAGTTTTATGGAATGATTTCATGATAATTTTGTTCGAAAATTTTGATGTTTAGGCACTCAATTTAGTTAAAGATACTAAATTGTAAAAAAGTGCAAAATTTGAGTTCTATATGTTAAATGTGTCCAATTGCTATGAGATCTTAAATTAGAGGTCTGTAGATGGTAATTAGACCATTGGTTAAGTTGGTGGACAAAAATGGACAGGAATTAGGTGAAATTTGGGTGTTTTAAAGAAAGTGATTTTTGGTCATTTGTTAATTAAATGAATTAATAAGCAAAAATAAAGCCAAAATCTTGTCCATCTTCTTCTCCCATGGCTGAATATAGCTAAGACACAGCTAGGGTTTGTTCATCTTCCATGCTCGATTGCAAGTCCGTTCTTGCCCCGTTTTTAATGCTCTTTACATATTTGAAGTCGTTGTAAACCCGATCTATCTATTTCTGCCACTAATTTAAGATATGATCAAGGTTTAGGGTTTGAACTATGTTAGAAATGGGTGTATTTTGATGTTTAATGGTAGATTATGCAAATTTGATGTTGGATAAATAACTTTTACTAAGTAATTTTTGATGAAAATGCCTAAAAAAGACTTATTTGTAAAAGTTGTAAAATATGTTTAGATGTGAATAAATGAAAAATGTAGGCTGTTATGAGCAAGAAATAGTTTCGGCTAGGCTTGGGTGTGATGAAATTGAATGAAAATCATTTTATGAGCTTAGGGACTAAAATGTAAAAAGTTAAAAAGTTGTGGGCAAAAATATAATTTTTCCATAATGTGATTTTTGGGATGAATTGAATAATGTGAGTATTAATTGAGTTAAATTTTGTATTATAGATCAAGAAAATGAGGTTCGGACCTAGATCAGGGGAAAAATAAAGTGTTTGACGAGTAGGTCCATTTTCACTATTTTTATATTGAGGTAAATTCGTATGTTAATAATGCAATGTTATATTTTTATTTTAATGTTTTTATATTGCATGGATTGTATGGTTGATTCTATGAGCATATTCGACGAATTTCCAGCAAGGGAGAAATCCCGGTTAAACCTTAAGAATAGATTAAGATACAAGTGACATGTCACTAGGAACCCATGTGATTATGTGATTATATGACCTGGGTGCTAGTCCTGTACGTCTTACCAGTTGTTGGGTATATCGGCATATGTTACGGATACCTGACAGCTTGTGTGAGCAACACCAAGTAGCTACGACTCGACTGATAGCTTGTGTGAGCAGGCCCGTGGATAGCTTGAGAGCGAGCCTATGTGTGTTATGAGATTGGTGGTAGCTTTAGTTACATATGTGGCACTTATGTGCAAAGTTTTTCGTGTATCTGATAGTATTCTAAGTGATTCAACGGGTATGTCAAAGATGAGAAAGTAAATGATTATGTTACGAGTTGGGACAGCTATGTATGAAAAACTCAAATGAAATTGATTTGATATATGATGAACTATTGGTAAGATTGTGATTGAGTAAGTTATGCTCATGAAGTTTTAATGACATTTATGATATATGCTGTTATTCATATGTCAAATGTATAATTAAGGTTGTTTATTATTTACATATGAACTTACTAAGCTATATAGCTTACCCCCTTTTTCTTTCCCTTGTCTTATAGTGTCACCAAGCTAGCTCGAGATCGGAGATCGTCAGAGATCCATTCACACTATCAATCATTGTTTTGGGTACCATTGAAATGTCAATATTTTGAGTTATGACATGTATAGGGACTTGGTTATTTTGTTTTATGTGTCATTGGTAATGTGGCCAAATGTATTGGCTTATAATGGTTAATGATTTCATTTTGTATATGGCCATGAATGATGGCTTATGTTTGTAGAATTATATTCATATGTCGATAGCATTCATAAATGTGGGACTTGGATGAGTTTTGTTGATAAATTATGATGTTAAAGCATGTTAGATGTTAGCATGTGGATGGGATGTTAATACCTTGGTTGTGATTGCTTTGGTTGCTTGTATGTGTTTTAATTGGTATTATATGATGTTGTGTAGGTATGTGCATGGAAGGGTGGCAAAAGGCTTGGTAAATAGCCTTATTTTGTCCACACGGGCGTGCGTCTAGGCCATGTGCGAGACACGGCTTGTAACACCCCTTACCCGGGCTCTCCGTCAGAACCGAGCATGAGGCATTACTGGACTTGACTTGCTTGATCATTCCACTTTAGGCTATAAAAATTTTCTCCAATTTAAAACTTTTCATTCACCATCGTTACATCCCAACCATAGGTCAACGAGACCCTTTACACCCGCTCGGGATGTTGCGGGACCTAACTGAAACTTTACAAATAGTTAAATTTTTTTTACCTAAATAGGGGCCACATACCCGTGTTGGTCTAGGGACACGCCCGTGTGCCCCTAAGACATGCCCGTGTCTTCCACCCATGGTCGACACTGACTAAATTCGCACGGCTTGGACACGTCAGTGGCCTTGGTCCGTGGAGGAGGTGGAGGAGGGGGCCGGTTTGAGTGCAACCTGACCGGGAAAAGAATTTGTGATTTATAGCAATGTGTCACTGAATGGATTAGGATGTGTATCGATGCAAGATAGAAAAGTGATATCCTATGCCTCGAGACAGTTGAAACCGCATGAGAAGAATTATCCGACGCACGATCTAGAATTGGCTGCCATAATGTTTTCTTTGAAAATTTGGAGACATCATTTGTACGGTGAGAAGTTTCTTATCTTTTCTGATCATAAAAGTTTAAAGTACTTGATGACTTATAAATATTTGAATTTACGGCAACGGAGATGGCTCGAGCTATTGAAAGATTATGAGCTAGTGATTGACTACAATCCGGAAAAGTGAACGTAATCGCAGATGCTTTGAGCAGAAAGTCCTTGTTTGCTTTGAGAGCTATGAATATGAGGTTGACTGTATCTGAGATTGGTTTGATTCTTGTTGAGGTGAGAGCTAAACCAGTATTTCTTCAGCAAATTTACAAAGCTCAGAAAAGTGACAAAGAACTTTAAGCTAAAAGAGTTCAGTGTGAATCGGGTAGTGATTCAAACTTTAGATCGGTTCTGATGATTGGTTAATGTTCCGAGATAGAGTATGTGTACCGAAAAGTGATGAGATTATTCAGAAAATTCTTCATGAGGCACATAATGGTTGTTTATCTGTTCATCCGTGCAGTACGAAAATGTATAATGATTTGAAGAAATTGTTTTGGTGGTCGGGTATGTAACAAGATATTTCAGAATTTGTTTTGAGATGTTTGATTTGTCAACAAGTAAAAGTTGAACACCAAGTACCTTCGGGTTTACTTTAGCCAGTGATGGTACCCGAATGGAAATGAGACAAAATTACAATGGATTTCGTAACTGGATTACCTCTGACTTCGAAAAAGAAAGATGTTGTTTGGGTCATTGTTGATAGATTGACAAAATCAGCTCATTTTATTTTGGTACATACCGACTATTCACTTGATAAGCTAATCGAATTGTACATTGCTGAGATTGTTAGATTACATGGAGTGCCTATTTCTATTATTTCAAATAGAGATCCGAGGTTTACGTCGAGATTTTGGAAAAATTTGAAAGAAGCTTTGGGTAAGAAGTTGAACTTTAGTACCGCTTTTCATCCACAAGTCGACGTTCAATCCGAAAGAGTAATATAGATTCTCGAAGATATGCTATAATGTTGTGTTTTAGAATTTGAAGGTAGTTGGGAGAAATATCTACCTTTAGTTGAATTTGCTTATAACAACAGTTTTCAGTAGAGTATTAAGATGGCACCGTATGAGGCATTGTATGGCTGCAAGTGTCGTACTCCGTTGTACTGGACCAAGCTTAGTGAGAAACAGATTCACGGGGTTGATTTGGTTAGAGAAACCGAAGAAAAAGTGAAAGTAATTCGTTATTATTTGAAAGCAGCTTTAGATAGATAGAAATTGTATGTGGATTTGAAAAGAAAAAAGATTGAGTTTCAAGTTGGTGATAAGGTATTTTTAAAAGTATCTCCGTGGAAGAAAATTCAGAGGTTTGGTCGCAAAGGCAAGTTGAGTCCGCGTTTCATTGGGTCATATGAGGTTATTGAAAGAATATGGTTAGTGGCATAATAGTTAGCTTTGCCGACAGAGTTTGAAAGGATTCACAATGTATTTCATGTGTTGATGTTGCGACGTTATCGATCAGACTCTTTGCATGTGATTTCTCCGACAGAGGTTGAGATTCGACCCTATATGACTTATGGTGAAGAACCGATAAAAGTGTTAGCTCGGGAAGTGAAATAGTTGAGAAATAAAAGTATAGCTCTAGTGAAAGTGTTAAGGCAACGACATGGGATCGAAGAGGCTATGTGGGAACCCGAGGAAGCTATGAGAAAAAAGTACCCAAACCTCTTTTCTAGTAAGATTTTCGGGTACAAAAATCCCTAAAGGGGGGAGAGTTGTAATGACCCGATTTTAGGTCTAGTCAGAACAGTGGTTTCGAGACCATAAATTCGACTCAATAAAATTTGTTTTTATTATTTTTTATGGTTTATAGTTTTATGAAATGATTTTGTGAAAATTTTGTTTGAAAATTTTGATGTTTGGGCACTCAATTTAGTTAAATGGACTAAATTGCAAAAAGTACAAAATTTGAGTTCTATATGTTAAAGGCATCCAATTGCTATGAGATCTTAAATTAGAGGTCTTTAGATGGTAATTAGACCATTGGTTAAGTTGGTGGACAAAAATGGACATGGATTAGGTAAAATTTGGGTGTTTTTAAAAAAGGGCATTTTGGTCATTTGGTAATTAAATGAATTAATAAGCAAAAGTAAAGCCAAAATCTTGGCCATCTTCTTCTCCCATGGCTGAATACCACTAAGGAAGACATATCCAGGGTTTGTTCATCTTTCGAGCTTAATTGTAAGTCCGTTCTTGCCCTATTTTTAGTGCTCTTTAAATTTTTAAAGTCGTTGTAACCCAGTTTATCTATTTCTACCACTAATTTAAGATATGATCAAGGTTTAGGGTTTGAACCATGTTAGAAATGGGTGTATTTTGATGTTTAATGGTAGATTATGCAAATTTGATGTTGGATAAACAACTTTTACTAAGTGATTTTCGATGAAAATGCCTAAAAAGGACTTACTTGTAAAAGTTATAAAATGTGTGTAGAAATGTGAATAAATGAAAAATGTGGGCTGCTATGAGCAAGAAATAGTTTCGTCCAGGCTTGAGTGTGATGAAATTGAATGAAAATCATTTATGAGCCTAGGGACTAAAATGTAAAAAGTTGAAAAGTTGAGGGTAAAAATGTAATTTTTCCATAATGTGATTTTTGGGCTGAATTGAATAATGTGAGTATTAAATGAGTTAAATTTGCTATTATAGATTGAGAAAAACAAGGCTCGAACCTAGATCGGGGGAAAAATAAAGTGTTTGACGATTAGGTCTATTTTCACTATTTTTGTATCGATGTAAGTTTGTATGTTAGTAATGCAATGTTATATTGGTATTTTAATGTTTTGATATTGCATGGATTGTATGATTGATTCTATGAGCATATTTGACGAAGTTCAAGCAAGAGAGAAATCTCGGTTGAACCTTAGGAATAGATTAGGATACAAGTGACATGTCACTAGGAATCCATGTGATTATGTGATTATGTGACCCGGGTGCTGGTCCTATACATCCTATCGATGGCTGGGTATATCGGCATATGTTACGGATACCTGACAGCTTGTGTGAGTAGCACCGCGTAGCTACGTCTCGACTGACAGCTCATGTGAGCAGGCCAGTGGATAGCTCGAGAGCGAGCCTATATGTGTTATGAGATTGGTGGTAGCTTTAGCTACATATGTGGTACTTATGTGTAAATTTTTCCGTGTATCCAATAGTATTCCAAGTGGTTCAACGGGTCTGTCAAAGATGAGAAAGTATGTGATTATGTTACGAGTTGGTACAGGTATGTACGAAAAGCTCAAATGAAATTGATTCGGTATTTGATGAACTATTGTTAAGATTGTGATTGTGTAAGTTATGCTTCTGAAGTTTTAATGACATTTATGATATATGTTATGTTATTCATATGTCAAATGTATAATTAAGGTTATTTATTATTTACATATGAACTTACTAAGCTATATAGCTTACCCCCTTTTTCTTTCCCTTGTCTTATAGTGTCACCAAGCTAGCTCGAGATCGGAGATCGTCGGAGATCCATTCACACTATCAATCATTATTTTGGGTACCATTGAAATGTCAATATTTTGAGTTATGGCATGTATAGGGACTTGGTTATTTTGTTATATGTGTCGTTGGTAATGTGGCCAAATGTATTGGCTTATAATGGTTAATGATTTCATTTTGTATATGGCCATGAATGATGGCTTATGTTGGTAGAAGTATATTCATACGTCGATACCATTCATGAATATGGAACTTGCATGATTTGTGTTGATAAACTATGATGTTAAAGCATGTTAGATGTTAGCATGTGGATGGGATGTTAATACCTTGGTTGTTATTGCTTTGGTTGCTTGTATATGTTTAAATTGGTATTTTATGATGTTGTGTAGGTATGTGCATGGAAGGGTGGCAAAAGGCTTGGTAAATAGCCTTATTTTTTCCACACGGGCGTGTGTGTAACAGCCCAAATTTCGGTGAAATCGAAACAGTGGTTTCGAGACCACAAATTCGAGCCGAAAATATAATATAATTTTATTTTATTATATGGGCTATATTATGTTGGAAAATTCATGTGAAAATTTTGATACAAAAATTTTATCATTTTAGTGCTGAATTACGAGGACTAAATCGCATAAAATGTGAAAGTTGAATTTTAGTAGCTATAAGGATCAATAGCTATAGAATTCAAAACTAGATGTTCTTATATGGTAATTAGACCATTAATAAAAAGTATGTAGATATTTTCGGATGATTCATCCATGAAAATTGAGAAAAAGGCTAGGGACTAAATTGGAAATAGCAAAATACTTATTAATTAAAAAGATGATAAAAGATATCATCTTATTTTATATCATCTTCTTCCCCAAAATAAACATGGAAACCTTAGAAGAGAGAGAAGAGACTTTCATGGCCAAATTGGGTATATTTCCTTGTCCCGTTTTTAGCAATTTTGATATTTTTAGAATTGGGATAGTCTAAACTTTCTATTTGGGGGATCAATTTGAAAAGTTATGAAAGTATAAAAATTGGGTCAATGATGTATTTGCTGGAAATTTGAAATTCATGGTAGAAAATGAAAGGTTGATGATAGATAAACAACTTTTACAAAGTGATTTTTCATGAAAACTTGATTTAGGGACTAAAATGAAAATTGGTGAAAATCCATGGAAAATGCTGAAATTTGTGAAATGTATGTGTTGTAAAAGTTGTATGTATTTTTTGGCTAGGGTTGGGTAGAGGGTCAGATTTCATGAATTTCATTTTCTGAGCTTAGGGACAAAATGGTAATTTATGAAAAAGTTAGGGGCAAAATGGTAATTTTTCCTAGGTTAAAAATTGAGTCCAAATAAGTCCAAATAAGTGTATAGATCCGGATAGACCAAATTCGGAGTTAAAATGAGGAAAATGTCAGATTAGTGGATTTATGTACCGAACATTTGTCGAGGTAAGTTCGTGTAACCAAATTGTATATGTTTTTATACTTGATTTAAATATTGTGTTTTTGAATTTTATTAGTCATAAATATGTGAAATGATCACCTACTCAATAAAAGCCCGATAAATGAAAATGATCGATAAAATAGTAAATGAATAAAATGTTGCTTCTATGCTTGACATGAATGTGGAATGTGTTTCACTCGAATTACATAAATGTTACGGTGGTATGAAATAATCAAATGCCCAATAATGCTTAAAAAGTGTTTAAATCCCAGTTGAATAAATGGAAAATCGATGGATATGTGATTTCCCGAAACGAAAGTGGTCTTGCATTTGTTGCGGATAGGATTTTGCTCGGATGAGTAATCCTTCAACCTCAATTCTGATAGGATTTAGCCCGGACGGGTAATCCTGATATAATTTCTCTCGAGCATATTTTATGGATTGGATTTACCCCGGATGGGTAATCAAAATCAAGCTCTTTATAGCATATTATGTAAAAAGGATTTAGCCTAGACTGGTAATCCGGTCGTTTACATATATGTGGCTCTAGGGTGTACTCTCTAAAATTGTACCATATGGGTACCATTGGACACGAATTAACGATTCTGATTCATACACCTCAGTGTACTACCTGTGTATCCATCAATATTTCAAATAAATTCAATGGGTAAACCTCTAGGGAGGGCAAATATGAATTTAAGACAAATTGACATGGAATGATATATATATATATATATATATATATATGTGATATGAAATATGACATGAAAAAGGATTTTACATGAAATATAAGGAAATGATGATTTATGACTAGTGATGTATGAAAATATGAAAAGATGATAATTGTACATGGAAATTATTTGATGAGAGTGTTCATCCTTGATTATATATTTGTACACCTTGAGTGTACTACTACTTGGTGATCTTAATACTCGAATAAAAATGAGTAAAGTCTTGACATGAAATGATCTGAACTCGAAACGAACTACTATGAAGCTATACTTGTAATAATAAGAGATGATATATACATGCTTAATGAATACATGTTGTGGAAACCATATATGCATGGAAACTTGATTGTTGATTGAGCTGGTACATGTCTTGATGTTTTCATGGATTATATGACTAACAAGGGCAATGAGGATGTGTGTAGGGCTTGAGGTCAAATTAAGTAAATATGCCTTCCATTGTTACCTCAAAATAAGATGAATGGTAAGTTAAGTACCATGTTATACGAACTAACTAAGCTTGTAATGCTTACCCCGTTTTATTTTTCCCCTATTTTAGAGTAAATCGAACCTTGTTGGATTGGAAGCTTGGCGGAGATCACTCACAATATCCATCGGCCCATGTCGGTATAGTATGGTAATTCAATTACGGTTGTAATTACATGTATAGAATATGTTGGCCATATTGGCATGTAAATGTAAATGATGCTTGTAATCTAGCCATTGGAATGGCTACTGATGATTCTGTTTTGGTACATGCATATATGTGTTTAAGTTCATGTTATGGTGATAACATAGGTAATATATATATTGTTTGATCAAGAAAGGGGAAACAAGTATGCTTATTAAAGAGTAAGATTGTAAACATGAATGCTTGTGATGATATATTATGTTGAATGATAGATTTTGCTCATCTTAAATGCTTGAAATGGTTGGTATTTGTATGTGTGATTCAAGTGCAAGTCACGGATGAAATTTTGGGTGAAAAATAAAGCTAGAAATGGCTTTATTTTTTCCACATGGGCAGACACATGGGTGTGTGTCTAGACGGCAACATGGGCATGTGGTTAGGCCATGTGTCCCATGCACCTTAAATTCGAGAAATAGAATGCTTAGAATTGAGCACACGGGCAGAGACACGGGCGTATGTCTCAGCCGTGTGGGTGACACGGCCTTGAACACAGGCATGTGTCTTGGCCATGTGAAACCTGCACCTAATTTGAATTGAATTAATTAACCACACGACCTAGCACACGGACGTGTGGCATGGCCGTGTGGCACAAGTCAGAGAGCTACCTAGTTTTGAACAGGCCTACAGCACGGGCGTGTCCCAGGGTCACACAGGCGTGTCCCTTGGACCACACGGGCGTGTGAGCCCTGTACTTTGGAAACTTTTGGAATTTCATGAAAAATTCCCTGAGTTCTTGATTTAGTCCCAACTTCATTTTAATGCTCGTATTGGGCCTCAAGGGTCCATTTAAGAGACATTATGAATGACCTCGGTGAATGGATAGTAACTTGCTTAAATTAATCGATAAATATTTTGAATGCTATGGTATCGCTCTGAAACCCTGTTTCGACGAATGATACGGGTTAGGGGTGTTACAGTGTGTCTAGGCCGTGTGTGGCACACGGCTTGCCCCATGGGCGTGTGTATTGGCCGTGTGTCCCCTGTACCTTAATTTTGAAAAATTGAATGTCCAGAATATAGCACACGGGCGTGTGCCTCAGCCATGTGTCCTACACGGCCTAGAACAAGGGCTTGTGTCTAAGCCGTGTGTCCTACACGGCCTAGAACACGGGCTTGTGTCTTAGTCATGTGAAACCTAAACTTAATTCGAATTAAAGTAATTAACCACACGGCCTAGCACACGGGCGTGTGGCACGGCCGTGTGGCACAAGTAAGAGAGCACCCTATTCCCAGGGTCACACGGGCTTATCCCTTGGACCACACGGGCGTGTGAGTTCTATAGTTAGGCAAAATTTTTTAAGTTTTGTAAAAATTTCCTGAGTTCTTAGTTTAGTCCCAAACCACTTCCAATACATGTTTTGGGCCTCGTAGGCTCGTATTAGGGACTTTATGATTTAATATGAATGGTTTTAATTTGGACGCAAACTTATGACTCAGAATCGTGTGAATGCTTATGTTGTAAGTCCGGTAATGCCTAGTACCCTGTTCTGCCGTTGCATACAGGTAAGGGGTGTTACATTAGCATTCACAATGGTGAAACTGCATCTAGTAGCTAACCCCTCATAATAGCCCTTACTAGGTATCTTCACCTGCTTCATACTCGCGGGTCAATCTATCCTGTTAGACAAACATATTGTCGCCCATGCGACTATGGGAGCTATCCTCTCACCTGCTTATCTCATCCATACAGACCTATCTTTTATTACGATGTTCTCGCACTAGACTTTCTTCAAGAGGAGTAGTTGTAACACCCAATTTCTGACGAATTTAAAGTTTTGGGCGTGTAGCTGTAAATACTCTATCTGGCTTGGTGTTATCTACCCAATTGGTTATTTTGGCGCATACGTGTGGGTGTATAGTAACTGCCACTTGAGTTAGTAAGAATTTGATTTTTGATATTCTATTATATCAAAGAGACGCCCGTGTTAAGGGATAAATGGAAAATATGATATGAGTATTCACCAAAGGTATAGTACGCCTAGTTTGTATGGAATACTGTGTTAGTTAGACTTTAAGTTGTCTTGTTAGAAACAAATTGTATGCTTACCCTGATAAGTTTGATGAAGGGAAAGAACTTATTTATATTTTTATTAAAAATTGTAAACCAATAAGAAGGTAAGTTTTGATACGTATGACACTTGTTAAATTCCACTAAGCAAGATCAGTCATATTTATATGTGAGAGTGTGTTCTGAAAGGGATTCTTATTCCTTCTTACTCTTCCTCAAATAGTATTTATTGATACATTCCTTAAGTTTGAATGTATCATACATCAATTGTAACACCCCAAACCCGGCCCAAACACTACAACCGGATCTGGTTTGTCACTAAGAAAAATTTTAGGAAAACCAATCGTGTCGACAAAAAGCCCAAATAGGAATTACATAAAATGTGCCTTAATAAGGAAAAGCCAAAAACTAGATTACATGTCCTTGAAAAAAATTAAAACGAGAATAAATAATAAAGGCCCATAATAAAACTAAAATGTAAACTAATGGCCCATAGCCTTATTACAACGTAGATTAAATCCATCATATAAAGTACTTTAAAAAAACTAATATGGGGAACTTGTCGCCGGATCCACCTTCTTTTGCATGGCCACCTTGCACTTCACTCCAGCCCGGTCCAATGCACTAATCGTCACCTGAAAGGTTAGTTTAAAGGGGGTGAGTCACGAGACTCAGTGTGCAACCCTCATGCACCACTAGATTTGGGCCTCATAAGACATAACAACAATTTTATTTTGCATGGATAACAAGTAATATGCAAAGCCCAACCCATTTGCCTAGGTTTCCATCCGCTACACGCCTGCACCAACCAACACACCATTGGGGATTTCTACAATCAACCCACATTGCACTTCAAGATGATCATGTCGCTCATCAACATATATTGGTCAAGCCCAGATAACAAATCATGGCATTAGCCACATAAGAATTCACGGTGAAAACCGTTACTCATATACATATACATATAACTTTCTCCTTTCATCACCGAACCCATGCAACATGCACAATAATTTAAAACATGTACAACAGTTTACTTGTAACATATAGTTAGATTATTTACTAACCTGAAAGGTCCGCTGTTTAAATCCGAGATTTCGACTTTTAACGTAACATATAAATCTTATGAACACATATACATATATATATTTATTATTAATCAGATCTAGACGGTGGGGAAGTATTACACACTTGATTCGCGTACTAAGGCATTCTCTACGTCTACGCTACTATTACTCGAAACAACTATTATTGGCCCATGATTTGACTCGATTTTGGCCCACACCCCGTTGGCCAATCTCGCACTACCGAAATAGATCGCTTCTTGAATTTGGGCGACAGTTTTACAGATCCAAGCTTCTCTGCTTGACTGTTAGTTGAGTCCATAACAATCCCTTAATCACTAAACCAAATAAACGATGAGATCTAACTCATTAGTTAAATGTAACCTTTAAAACGAACACTTACCTAGTTAGCCGAATCCCGAATATCTTTTAGAAATTGTCACCACCAACCTTCCTACATTCGGCAATCCTCCAAATATCAAACCAACCGATACACACAATCAACCTAACCCCAAATAGTATTCAGCCATAGCAAAAAGAATCATGGAAGGCCATTCGGCCACACTTACCACTACCTACCTTTAGTTTTTCCACCAAATCGGCTTTAATGGGATAGATTCGGCTTCAAGGGTAAAGAGTATAATCGACAGGGCCTTGGAAATAATGATTTAGATTAGGAGTTTGATAAGAATAAAGGAATCACAGAAAAGAAGAAATCCCAAAACTTACCGAATTACTAAGGAGTATATGGCTTACAGTGCACCTTCGGGAAAACAGAGATCTCCCTTGTAGATTCGGCTATAGAGGAAGAAGATATGCACTAAGAGCATTCGGCTTTTAGAAGGTTTTTTTTGAAGAGAGGAGAAATACTAAGGAGTTTCGGCTAGAAAAGAAAAATTAAGGCAAGTGAGTGAGAAAAGTTTCGGCTAGAGAGAAAAAAAGTATGAGAGAAAGAGAAGCAAATGGAAGAAAAAGTTGATTTCCCCTATTAAATTCGGCACACACACACACCAACACATAGAGTTGGAGTTTCTGCCAACTCTTTCCCTCCTGATAGCCTTCATCTCTCCTGATAACCCCAATCCTTATCTTACCTTTAGAAGAGCCCTCACTAAAGCCAACTCCTCCCTCCTTGTTTATCATCTTTTATCACTTAAATAAAAAGAAATAAAGCTCCTAATTAGTAGCCTAATGCCATCCACCCCCTTCCCATTTAAGTGTCGAATTTGACCCATCTCTTAAGGCCCAATCGGCCACACAAGGGCCCAAACTCCTCCCCTCTTATGACGCCACCTTATGCCCACTTAAAGCACTTTAATTCTTTGGGCGACAAGCCCAGCTTGTCATTTAATTATCCATCTTCTTAAATTATAAGCTAACACAATTTATTAGCCACCTAACCTAAATTTTTAAAGCCCAATATTTCACTTTAAATTACCCAGAGCACTAACTTTAACTCCAAATCGAAATATTTAATCAAAAAGTCAGCCCAACCTTTACAATCTCAATTTAACATATTAGACAATCATATAAATGCGTAGGCCCACTTTAAGGATGTTACGCTTCTACCCCTCGAAAATAAATTTCGCCTCGAAATTTACTCGGTCGAAAAGATGGGGATCTTTGCATGTATAACATCCTCCTGGCTCTCGTCGCCTCTTCTGCGTGATTTTGCCTAAAACTTTAACCAACTAATGACTTCCTTCTCAACACTTTCACATCTCGATCCAAAATTTGTATTGGTTCCTCCTCAAAGGACAAGTCCGTTCTTACTTCTATCTCTTCTACCAGCGCTACGTGCGATGGGTCAGATCGATAACGTCTCAGCATCGAGACATGGAACACGTCATGTAACTACTCCAACTCCGAAGGCAACTCCAACCGGTAAGCCACTGGGCCCACACGTTCTAGTACTTGGTAAGGCCCAATAAATTGTGGACTGAACTTCCCCTTTCGACCAAACCTCATTACCTTCTTCCATGGAGATACCTTCAAGAAAACTTGATCACCTACCGCGAATTCCACCTCCTTCCGCTTTAAATCCGCGTAAGACTTTTATCGATCCGATGCTTCCTTTAGCCGAACCCGTATTAACTTTACTTTCTCCTCAGTTTTCGAAACTAACTCTAGACCTAACACCTTACGTTCACCCAACTCCGTCCAACATGTTGGAGTACGACATCTCCTTCCATATAACGCTTCATAAGGCGCCATCTGAATGCTAGCTTGATAACTATTATTATATGCAAATTCTGCCAAGGGCAAATACTCTTCCCAATTACCCCTAAAATCGATGATGCAACCCCTTAGCATATCTTCCAAGATTTGAATTACCCTCCGGACCGACCATCGATGCCAGGGTGAAAGGCAGTACTAAAGTCTAACCTTGTTCCCATTGCTTGATGAAGAGTCTTCCAAAATCATGACGTGAACCTTGGGTCCCTATCTGATATGATCGACACTGGCACACCATGCAATCTTACAACCTCAGCCACATACAATTTAGCCAGCTTTTGTAAAGAAAAGTCCACTCGAACCGGTATGAAGTGAGCAGGCTTTGTCAGTCGGTCAACAATCACCCAAATTGAATCCTTCTTAGTGGGTGTAAGGGGTAACCCACTAACAAAATCCATCGTGATTCTCTCCTATTTCCATTGGGGAATCTTCACCGGCTGCAACAATCCCGATGGCACTTGGTGTTTAGCTTTGACCTGCTGACACGTCAAACATTTTCCTACGACTTTTGTTACCTCTTTCTTCAGACCTGGCCACCAAAATTGTTCTCGCAAATCACGATACATCTTGACTCCTCCAGGATGCATAGCATAAGGGCTACTATGCGATTCTCAAGAATCTTCTGTCTTAGCTCATCATTCTTAGGCATGCAAATCTTCCCACGATAACACAGAACTCCATCCTTGTTCAGACTATAGTCCGCCATTTCACCATCCCTCACTTACAAAAGTCGAACACTCAAGTCTTTATCTCCTAACTGCTTATCCTTAACCTGACTTACCCATGATGGCTTTACTTGCAACTCAGCCAGCAAACTCCCGTCGTCGAATAAACTCAAATGAGCAAACATGGCTCTTAACTCCGATACTACCTTGCGGCTTAACGCATCTGCCACCACATTCGCCTTACTAGGGTGATATTCGATCGAACAATCATAATCCTTCAAGAGCTCGATCCACCTACGTTGTCTCAAATTCAGCTCCTTCTAAGTAAGGAGGTACATCAGACTTTTATGGTCGGTGTAAATTATAGACTTCTCCCCATATAAGTAGTGCCTCCAAATCTTTAAGGCAAACACTACCGCTGCCAACTCCAAGTCATGCGTAGGGTAGTTCAACTCATGCGGTCTCCACTGTCGAGACACATACGCCACCACCTTTTTTTCTTGCATCAGCACACACTCTAAACCTGTGTGCGATGCATCACAGTAGACGGTAAATTCCTTTCCTGCCTCCGGCTGAATTAATACTGGCGCTTCTATTAGGATTCTCTTCAACTTCTCAAAGCTCCCTTGCTGTTTGTCGGTCCATACAAACAATACTCCCTTCCTCAACAACTTAGTTAGAGGAGCCGCTATTAGAAAACCCTTCAACGAACCTTCGGTAATACCACCCAAACCTAAGAAACTCGAACCTCGCCATAGACTTGGGTGGTTTCCAATCCAATCAGCCTCTATCTTCGAGGGTCCACCACGATTCCCTCGGTCGAAACCACATGTCCTAAGAAAGTCACTTCCTTCACCGAACTCACGCTTCATCGAACTTTGCAAATAGTGCTTCTCCTCGAGTTTGCAACACCACGTGAAGATGTTCGTCATGCTCCTCCTCCGACTTAGAGTAAACCAGGATATCGTCGATGAACACCATAACGAACCGATCAAGATATGGCTGAAACACCCGGTTCATCATATCCATAAAGGCCACTCGTGCGTTCGTCAACCCGAACGGCATTACCAAGAACTCATAATGCCCGTACCGAGTCTGAAATGCCGTCTTATGAATGTCCCCTTCTTTAACTTTTAATTGATGGTATCCAGACCTTAAGTCAATCTTAGAAAGGACCGATGCTCCTTTGAGCTAATTAAACAGATCGTCGATCCTTGGTAATGGGTACTTGTTTTTGATCATCAACTTGTTTAATTGACGATAGTCTACACACATACGCATGGATTCGTCTTTCTTCTTCATGAACAAGACCGACACTCCCCATGGAGACACACTCGGTCGAATGAACCCATGATCCAATAGTTTCTGAATCTGAGCCTTGAGCTCCACCAACTCTTTCGGCGCCATTCTATAAGGAGCAATAGATACTGGAGCTGTACCCGGAAGTAGGTCTATTCCAAATTCTACCTCGTGATCTAGGGGTATTCCTGATAATTCCTCTGGAAAGACATCCACGAAATCCTTGACTGTTTGGACCTTATTAACAGTCACCTCCTTAGCATCCAACGCACTAATAAAAGCTAGATATGCACTACACCCCTTCCGAATCATCTTAATAGCTTTTAAGGAGGATATCACGTTGGACAAGTAATTCCTCCTTTCTCCTAACACAACCATCTCCCCGCCTCCGGGTACCCATCATCATACGCTTGTTCTCACAGTCCAACTTGGCACGATGCTTAGTTAACCAATCCATACCCAAGATGAGGTCAAACTCTCCAAATGACAATTCCATCAAGTCTGCCGAGAACACTACCCCTTGAGTCTCTAAAGGTACTTCCTCAAACAGCTTGTCCACTACCCTAGATTGTCCTAGGGGACTAACCACGATCATTTTCCTAGTGGTTATCTCATAATCTATACTTAGAGTCTCAGATACTGAGAATGCAACATAGGAGTGGGTTGATCCAATATCAATTAAAGTAAAAAAAGGGTTATCAGCGATAAGAAACGTACTGGTTATAACATCCGGTGCGTCACCGTCCTCCCTTCGACGAGTCGCATAAACTAAGCTTGGCTACCTTGCATCCGTATTACTTGTACCTCTGCTAGGTGCTCCACGACCCCGACCGGGTCCATTTCTTCCTCTAGCTATACCTCTACCTCTTGATCCAGTTGATCACCCCTCCTAGTCTGATCAGAACCTCGACCTGTTGGCTGCCCACGATCCACCAAGGACAGTCCCTCATCAAATGTTCTGTGGACCCACACCTAAAGCATCCATCGGTTTTCACTCTACACTTCCCATAATGGGTTCTCCCACATATAGAACATGCTTGACTCTGGTCCGATGGAGCACGAGCTGGCCCATCAGTTCTAGACCTCTTCTAAAATTTTTAGTTGCTCTAGAGGGTTCAAAACTCCTCTTACTCCTTCCTCAATCCTTATCCTTCTCCTGTCTCTCCACCCGTTTCACTTCCTCAGCTATTTTAACTTTATCCACTAGAACTGCGAAAATTCTCTCTCATTGTGGTGCGATCAAGACCCTTAGCTCATTTCTTAGCCCGTCCTCGAACCGAACGCATCGTTCATACTCCGTTGACACCATTCCTCGAGCGCAATGGCTCAGGCTTAGAAACTCAGCCTCATACTCAGCCACAGACTTACTCCCCTGCACCAAATTCAGGAATGCTTTCCTTTGGGCATCCATGTAACTAGCCCCAACGTACCTTCCCTGGAATGACTCCTTAAAGAAATTCCAGTCAATCATGTCCGCGGCCGTACCCTCTTTCACCGTGAGCCACCATTGGTAGGCCTCGTCTCAAAGAAGAGACACGACCCCCTTCAGCTTCTCCTCCACCGTGAAGTCCAAGTCATCCATTATACATTCCACTGCCTCCAACTAATATTCAGCGGAACTCGGGGATACGCCAGTGACTCTCTTAAATACTTCTGCCCCATTGTTCCTCAACCTCTCAGGCACAGATTTTCGGGCTCCTCTCCACCTCGACCACTTTTTTTAAAACCCTCAGTACAGCCTAAGACACCACGTTGTCTCCTCCTGTCTAGTCTTGGAATTCCACCTCAGCAGCTGGTGGAATCGGTATCTCACTTCCGGACCCATGACCCCATCCTACGGGTTTTGATACGGTCATCCTACCTCTACCGCGTCCACGTGGCAGACGTCCTCGACCTCTTGTACTCATTCTTCTAGTTCACGTTTATCTGATTTAAAAATTTTATGAGTCATTAATTGTTTCCACTAATTATCCCCGAACAATCTTATGAAACATAGTTTAAAAGTGATCCTTTCGAATTCAACCTATCTACAGTTTTCAGTCTTTCTATTCTAGGAATTATGCACACACAACGTTCATACAAGTAACATTCATTACCTAAGGGTGTTTTTGTCATCTCGCTACTTAGGGGTATTTTCGTAATTTTATCCTACAGGGGTATTTTCGTAATTTTTGAAAATAAGGTTTCGAGTGATTTGGCAAAATAAGGGTATTTTGGTAATTTTCCAACTTAGGGGTATTTCGATAATTTTGCAAATCTAGGGGTATTTCGGTAATTTTACAAATTTGAGGGTATTTCGGTAATTTATAAAATCTAGGGTTATTTCAGTAATTTTAAAAATCTGGGGTTATTTCAAAAATTTTAAAAATCTAGGGGTGTTTCAGTAATTTTGCCAATCAGGGGTATTTTGGTCATTTACAACTCAGGGGTAATTTGGTAATTTTACAATTCAAGGATATTTTGATGTTGTTGTTGTTTTTGTTTTCTATGGAAAAATTCTGTTGACTTTGTAAATCGGGGTATATTCGCAAATCATAGGTAAATTTTTTCAAAGTAAGGATATTCTAAAAAAATTTTTGTGAGAAAAACATGTATTTGGTCCCTTTCGGGTTTTAATTGTAGTTTTGGCCATCAACACGTACTCGTAACTAGGGTGAATAGTCACTACGCACTGTAGGATTCTAGTGGAAAGGAGGTGAGTCACTAGGACTGCTAAGTACCAAGCTTTCCCGAATCCACTCCTAGACATGCATATGCCTATTGCCACACCTGTCATGGCTAAAGTGAACAATCACTATGCACCAGGTGAGATTCCTGCGAAGAGGAGGTGAGTCACTCGGACTGCTTAAATACCAAGCTCTTCCGGATCTACTCCTAGACATGCATAATCTTGTTACCACTCTTTAGTCTTGTGACTTGTTTACAGGTTTTGTTTAATGAAGTTAAGTCTTATGGATTTTAAGAGTTTGTTTGTCTAAGCCTAGAGTCCATCAAGTTCTAACCTAATAGTCTACGTCCCATAAGCCCATTAAGCCCACATTTATATCACAATCAGGAGTTTAGTATACTTACCAGGCGAACTTGGTCGGAGACGCAGGTGCCATGCTGAACTAATAAATCTTTGCTAATAAAAATCCATGTTTAAAAAAAAACCCCATTTTTAGAAAATCTTTTGGGCCCAAAATCCCAAAGTCGAGTTTTGAACTGGGCTCTGATACCAATTTGTAACACCCCAAACCCGGCCCAAACACTACAACCGGATCTGGTTTGTCATTAAGAAAAATTTTAGGAAAACCAATCGTGTCGACAAAAAGCCCAAATAGGAATTACATAAAATTTGCCTTAATAAGCAAATGCCCAAAACTAGATTACATGTCCTTGAAAAAAATTAAAACGAGAATAAATAATAAAGGCCCATAATAAAACTAAAATGTAAACTAATGGCCCATGGCCTTATTACAATGTAGTTTAAATCCATCATATAAAGTACTTTAAAAAAACTAATATGGAGAACTTGTCGCCGGATCCACCTTCTTTTGCATGGCCACATTGCGCTTCACTCCAACCCTTTCCGATGCACTAATCATCACCTGAAAGGTTAGTTTAAAGGGGGTGAGTCGTGAGACTCAGTGTGCAACCCTCATGCACCACTAGATTTGGGCCTCATAAGACATAACAACAATTTTATTTACATGGATAACAAGTAATATGCAAAGCCCAACCCATTTGCCTAGGTTTCCATCCGCTACACGCCCCCGTACCAACCAACACATCATTGGGGATTTCTACAATCAACCCACACTGCTACACTCCAAGATGGCAGTCATGCTGCTCATCAACATATATTGGCCGAAGCCCGTATAACAAATCACGGTATCGGCCGCTACAGTAATTCACGGTAAAAATCGTTACTCATATACATATACATATAACTTCTTCCTTTCATCACCCAACCTATGCAACATGCACAATAATTTAAAACATGTACAATAGTTTACTTGTAACATATAGTCAGATTATCTACTAACCTGAAGGTCCACTGTTTAAATTCGAGATTTCGGCTTTTAACGTAACATATAAATCTTATGAACACATATACATATATATATATATTTATTATTAATCAAATCTAGACGGTGGGGAAGTATTACACACTTGATTCGCGTACTAAGGCTTTCTCTACGTCTACGCTACTATTACTCGAAACAACTATTATTGGCCCACGATCTGACTTCGATTTTGACCCACACCCCGTTGGCCAATCTCGCACTACTGAAACATATCGCTTCTTGAATTTGGGAGACAGTTTTATAGATCCAACCTTCTCTGCTTGACTGTTAGTTGAGTCCATAACAATCCCTTAATCACTAAACCAAATAAACGATGAGATCTAACTCATTAGTTAAATGTAACCTTTAAAACGAACACTTACCTAGTTAGTCGAATCCCAAATATCTTTTAGAAATTGTCACCACCAACCTTCCTACATTCGGCAATCCTCCAAATATCAAACCAACTAATGCACACAATCAACCTAACCCCAAATAGTATTCGGCCATAGCAAAAAGAATCATGGAAGGCCATTCGGCCACACTTACCACTACCTATCTTCGATTTTTCCACCAAATCGACTTTAATGGGATAGATTCGACTTCAAGGGTAAAGAGTATAATCGACAGGGCCTTGGAAATAATGATTTAGCTTAGGAGTTTGATAAGAATAAAGGAATCACAAAAAAGAAGAAATCCCGAAACTCACTAGATTACTAAGGAGTATATGGATTACAGTGCACCTTCGAGAAAACAGAGATCTCCCTTGTAGATTCGACTATAGAGGAAGAAGATATGCACTAAGAGCATTCGGCTTTCAAAAGGTTTTTTTTTGAGGAGAGGAGTAAGGAGTTTCGGCTAGAAAAGAAAATTTAAGGCAAATGAGTGAGAAGAGTTTCGGCTAGAGAGAAAAAAAGTATGAGAGAAAGAGAAGCAAATGGAAGAAAAAGATGATTTCCCCTATTAAATTTGGCACACACACACCAACACATAGAGTTGGAGTTTTTGCCAACTCTTTCCCTCCTGATAGCCTTCATCTCACTTGATAACCCCAATCCTTATCTTACCTTTAGAGGAGCCCTCATTAAAGCTACCTCCTCCCTCCTTGTTTATCTTCTTTTATCACTTAAATAAAAAGAAATAAAGCTCCTAATTAGTAGCCTAATGCCGTCCACCTCCTTCCCATTTAAGTGCTGAATTTGACCCTTCTCTAAGGCCCAATTGGCCACCCTATGCCCACTTAAAGGGGCCCAAACTCCTCCATCTTCTTATGATAAGCTAACACCATTTATGCCACCTAACCTAAATTTTTAAAGCCCAATATTTTACTTTAAATTACCCGAGCACTAACCTTTACAATCTCAATTTAACATATTAGACTATCATATAAATGCGTAGGCCCACTTTAAGGATGTTACATCAATGATCTAGAGGCCATGGTTCTTTTATGATTAGTAGTTATTTCTCATCAGGGTAAGTATTTTAGCTTTGCATATTAAGTATTGAATGAGTAAATCTATATTTTGTAATTGAATAGTGAGACTGTAAGTATAAGGTTTCTGCATGGGATTGTCAGTGATTGAAATGATAAGTAATCTATATGTATAGGGGTATTAATGGTGAAATTATGTCTCTAAGTAGTGATTGCTGTTGGTTCGAGATGGATCTCCAGATCTAGAGTTCTGAACTGCCATTAGTGAGAATTAGGTGAGTTTTATGTTGACTCCTAAATGTATATAGTTCATATTGAGAGATATTTGTAGGAAATTGATTGAACTATGAATCTAAAATTATGAAAAGTGTAGTATGTATATGGGTAGTGAATTTAATAATTTCAAATATATGATGATGGGTGTATGAGTATTAAAGCATTGAAGTTTGGCCATGCTATGAGATGTGAGTTCAGATTGAGTGTATGTTAGTGACGTAAAATGTTGAAATTATATTGTGTCAATTCATGAAGAGTCTGTGTCTTTTCACCGTGGTAGTGTCTGGTAGAGTCTATCGGGATTGAAAGCCCAAACTTTGGTATGAACTCTAAGGGAAAAATCTATGGCCATGAAACCCTCTACAAAAGAATTAAGGAATGGTGATTTCCCAATAGAGTTATCTGTGTGTCCCAAGATGATGATAGGCAAACCTCACGTAATGTGAGTTTAGGAAAATACATATCGTAAACATGGCTACTAAGAATAGCCTTTGTAGGAACTTTGAAAGAATAACCTTTGTGGGAAACTCTAAAAGAATAGTCTTTGTGGTCAACTCTGAAAGAACTACCTTTTTGGCGTACTCTATGTCATTGCCTATGTGGCATGTTCTGTTAGGCCTATATGGCGTGAATTGTCAGGATATCTGGTAAGATTCAAATCTAAATGTTTATCTCTATTGTAAGGTATGCGTAAATTCTTTAAGTTCTGTAATATGTAAAGTTAAGATGAAGTATTGATGTGTTCTAGGTTATAAGGGACTAAGTCTAAAAGGTTTTTCCATGAAAAAGAAATGTGTATCTATATGTTGAGATGGATATCTGTCAAAATAAAATGTAAATAGGGAAATTGAGTGGTATCTCATCTTCTTCTAAAATTATTTTGGATCTGAGTAATGCTATTTTGAATTGTGAGATTCTGATATAGCATATTACGAAATGAAGTTCATTCGGACGTTGTACACAGTGAAATAAGTATGGATATGTGTACAGAACTAGATCAGGGTATGTCTGAGTGTGAACCAATGGTATGAAATTTTGCTTAAGTATCCGCCCAAGATAATGCTTATGAGCAATTGCTTGAAATAAGAGTATGAGTTACAGTATGGATTGTTGGAAATGGTTTCTAAGGGTACGTTCTATTAAGTAAGTATTTTGGGATAAGAGAATTGTGAAATGATTGGAATGATTCCTCAATTACAAAAGATATGAAAGATTATTATGATAAGGGCATGATAACAGGCGTATAAAGGAATGATAACATTGTATTGGTGTCAGCCAAAGTAAATGATGCGGAATATTATTGACTCTTAGCAATTCATACAAGATTGAAAAGTATCCATAAAGGTATGGTTATACAAGTCGCTATGAGGTACCAAACCTCTGAGGTACCAAACCTCTGTGACCAAGTCACGGTGTGTTACCAAAACACTGGTGCCTGTCGGCACAATAATACCGCCTCCACTCATCAATCCTCATCAATCACATACTTAAATCTCATGTATTAATGCATCATGCTTACCAAAAGCATCAAATAACAAATACACATTTTCAGGGGCTTACCAATTGCCAACTATACCGATATGGTATATTATCAATGCTACATAGAAATCAAGTTAGCGTTCACAACAAACAGCATATTAACAAATTATATGTGTGTATGTACACACCTGTTACCACTGAGTGATCTAAATCCCGAATGAAGGAGTCGACCACCTTAGATCTCTTTGTACCTACATTCGGCCAACCATGGGATTAGCCCTATGGCCTATTCGGCCAATCCAAGCAATTTAAAGGGTAACCTTTTGTACCGAATCCTTACCTAGTCACTTTGAATTCTAGCCTCAAGACCCAAATCACGAATCGGTTCACAAACTACAATCGGTCAATATTAATAACCATAGCCTTTGGCTTTTAAATGAACACCAAACCCATATGTAGTTTCTTCGAAAATTGATTGACTAACGTTGGCGATCTTACTTGCCTATCTTCAAATCCAAGATCCTACAGTGATTGGTTTAATCATGATTAGTATTCTTAATCAACAGCTGTCAAACCCATACCTATCTTTACCAAAGTCGACATAATGAGGTACAAATAATATAGGCATTCGCCTAAGACCCTTACCTTCCGAGATCGTCAAAAGGAAGCCTACTTCTCTTGCACAAAATTCACCAAGTAGAGTTTAAAGAAAAGGATTTCACACTTTGATAGGATTTAAATTCGGCTATGATTGGCTTATACAAGGCTGGACTTTTAGTGAGAAAAAGGAAGAAGAAAAGTAAAAGGGAGATTCGCTAATGTAAGTAAAAGTAGAGAAGGAGAATTTTGGAGAAAGGAGGAGTGGGAGTTTCAGTGGGTTCACTAAGAACTCTTGTATTTACAAGCTTTTCATCTAGGTATGATGAGAAGAGGCTTCCTATATGCTTGGAGGATAATGCTCCCTTGGTGGCGTCAGTATGCCAAGTTGGTGGTAGAGTGGGCTATTATGCATATAGTAAATTTGTGTTACAGCTTATAGTGGGTTCACTAAGAACTCTGAATTTTTAGGTATGATGAGAAGAGGCGCCTTTATGCCAAGTCTATTATGCATATAGTAAATTTGTGGCGCAGTCTTGAATACGCCTTTTAAGTCTGTCTTAAAATAATTTCTAACTTGTAAATATTTGTATGAAATATGATGTAACAAGTTATTTATCATATATTTTATTTTCAATTTCCAAATGTTAATTTTTTTTTTTGAACTTCAAATAGCAGGTTTTAAAACATTGAGAAATTGCAAACTTATTTGTTAATTTTTTTGTATCATTTAGTAACACTTGAGATCATGACCCAGTGAATTGGATCGGGTTGAAGGCGTTGCAATTTTTGTATCAGAGCCCGGTTCAGTTGATTCTTGGAAAACTTATGTAGAAGGAGCCCTGTATGCATAATACACTAAGTCTGCCTTAGTCTATCAGGTATGATTGAATTATTTTATTATGTGGGAATATGTATGCAACTATAATACTGTAATAAATATAAACAATGTTAAAATTAAGAGAAAAAGGAAGGGTAAAAATTTGGTTTCATTGTTAAAGATAAAATATGTTAATGAGCTATTAAAAAGAAAAGTACAAGAGTATACAAAGAAAATATTAGTCCTCTCCTTCATTAGGCTGACTAGTAGGAGCCGTAGAGGCCTTTCTTGTTGGAGGAGGATATTTAAGATTCTGACCCTCAAATACTGAACCTTCTTCATTATCTTCAACATCGAGCGTATTTGGAATGAATAGATCACTTGATTTTATCCATTCTCTTTGGAAAGTTCCCACTCTTCACCCTTTGGATTGTAAATATTAAAATTAAGAGATTCTATAGAAATGTTCCTAAAACAGGTAAAATCTATGCGATTAAGATTAAAAGGACCTATGACCACTTGCAAGTGTCGAAGTAGATTTGATCTCCACTCTGGTAGAGCATCAATAATATTTTTCTTGGTATCCTCTTGATACTTCTTGAAGGTTTCCTCTTGAGACCAGCGTAGATTTTCTAGTTCTGCTTTGTGACTTTCTTCTTAAGCTCTGATTTTATCTTCTAAAGAAGCTTTTTCATCCTTCAACAAATTTACTTCCTCTTTTAGCCGATTATTCTTAGTTTGAGCATCCCTATGTTTACCCTTTAGAGTTGCGATTCATGCATCTAGTCTTCTGATCAAATTGTTAGAATCTTGATATTTTTGGTATAGCTCAGCCAAAGAGTCTTTGCCAGGCTTCACAGTCTTCTCTAAATATGAGATTTTTTTTCTATAACACTAACTAGCATCCTTGAGGGCCCCACTCCATAGATTATGTTCTATAGGCAGGACTTCTGAAACTTGAGCCATGAGTGATAAATGGCACATGGTAAAACTGGACGAAAGGTATGAAAAGAAAGCCTATATTAAATGTAGAGGCAGTAAACTTTGTTGTTGTTGAAAGATAGAACCGAGAGAGATGAAAGTTGGCACTGACTCCAATAGGTCACGCCAAGGAAAGATTTTTCCTTTTTGAGAGGAATGAGCATTAGGAGGTGGAGTACTAGGATGAACAAAGAATTGGATTAGAGGCAATGCCTTAGTAAGACTCTAATTCTCTAACTACAATGGATTAGACATGTGAATTAGAGAGTTGTTTTGATGGGTAGACTCTCCAGGTAAGAGTGGAATTTTAGGTGTAGCAGGAATTGAAGATGATGGAGTAACTGCAGTGACAGTCCCTCGATTTGGTTTACGCCTTGTTAATGAATGGCATTCACTACTCTCAGTCTCTTGATTACTGTCCTCCAATCTGGGTATTTTATTGGATTTCTTTGCTGATGACCTCACTGTTGGAGAAACAAAAGTCTTTCACTTAGTAGGAGCTTCTTTGATAATAGAATAAATGTCTATGTTTTGGGGATGTGAATGCGAGAAAGGCCCTGTACCATCAACAGGAGAATTAACTTGATTCAAAGTAGAAGTAGAATTTGTAACAGGATTAGTTATAAGATTCCAATTTCATGGGCGAATACCACAGAAGCTATAAAAATAGAATGAAGGTTCTTTTTTTGCACCCTAATAATATTTATGCTAAATCACTGTCTAAATTGCATGGCCACACTTCAAAGGAAGAAGACACAGAGAAATCATTCAACAACTTTAGAGAATCATTCCATCGGTAACCATTGGGGCTTAATTCTTGTAAGTAATATTGGAAAATGTTTCTAATTATAACGAGTTCCACCAAATCGAGGACACACCCTTTTATTAACCGCTTATATGGACTCTTAGCAAGTTGAGAATCCATTTGTTGGTAGTGTGCACAAATCTTTTCATTAGTAACGAACCATCTGGTGGGAAAACCAAACCCCGATTCATGTTTGTAAGTAACCTTTATAAATTTATCTTTCTTCTTGTGAAGGTTGGAGATGTTATTTTGAATGATGGGCTCATGACTTGTACGTACACTAAAATGATCCCTACCAGCAGATAACCCATGTCTTTTTATCTTCAATTGGTAGAACTTTTGGAAAATATCCAACAATGTGGCTTATTATGTTGGCAACAATCAATGTAAAAAGCCACCAAAGTCCATCAAGAAAGGGATGATATTTGCTTAGGTGCAATGACATATTCAGTTAAAACAACACAAAAGAAAGGGTTTAAGGATAAGTGTAAACCAACTTCTATTAGAATCAGAGGCAAGATGGACCCTAGAGTGTTGCCACTTAAACGATATTTCTCAGGTCGTTGAAAATTATACGTGAAGTTTGTGTCTTGGATACCCCAAACTCCTAAATATCTTTTCTCATTTTTGGTGGTGCTGCAGGTAACAATTTCTAGCTCTAACCACAGAGATGTATCCCTTAGTTCTTTAGGAACAAATGGAAGGGGATTACTGGGGGTAATGTTTTGCTTGGCTTAGCTTTGACCTCTTGCTCTAGTGGTAGTTCGAACCATTGTGTGTGATGGTAATGCAACAAAAGAAAATGAAAGAAAGTGAAAGAGTTACCTTTGGGAAAACTCTAAAACTAAATATGAAGAATATAGAATGATTAAGCAGATGAAATGTTAGGGTTTCGATTGATTTTGCAAAAGTGATTGAAGAAGTGTCTCTGTGTGTGTTTTATAAAAAAAAAACTTGTACAAAATGTTTATATCGGGGAAACTGTTCAGGTTGTCCACTATAATCAAGACATTTGTTATATTGGGTAAGCATTTAATGTTTAAATTTGCGCGAGCAATTGCCAAATCCTGAATTTGCTCAACACATGGTATGCTTTGAGCGTAATCAGTTAATTGCCAGATATACTTGGAATTATTTTCAAAGTTAGAAATTTTGAGGATGAAATTTTGTTAAAGGGGAGGAGAGTTGTAACACCCCAGTTTCACGGATCTAAAGTTTTGGGCGTATAGCCATAAATATTTTGTCTAGCGTGGCATTATCAGCCCAACTGATCATTTTGGCGCATACCTGTGGGCGTATATTAACCACCACTTGAGTTAGTGAGAATTTGATTTCTTGATATTTTTTTATATCAAGGAGACATTCGTGTTAAGGGATAAAAGGGAAATATGGGATGTGTATTCACCAAAGGTATAGTACACCTGGTTTGTATGAAATACTGTGCTAGTTAGATTTTAAGTTATTTGGTTAGAGACTAGTTGTACAGTTTAGCCTGATAAGTTTGATGATGGGAACTTATTTATACTTTTCTCAAAAATTGTAGGATAATAAGAAGGCAAATTCTGATACATATTGTAACATCTCGCATGGCGAAGCATTAGCCTTTGCATAACGATTCAAGGTGGTAAGGTATATAGAGTAAGTTGTAAGTAGACCTGTCCATGGACCGGGCCACTTGAAATATGAGAGTTTGGGAAAAAATATAGGCCCAAAAATTGGGTTTGGGTTTGAGAATGAGACCCGTTTAAGAAATAGGCTAGGCTTCGTGTAAGGATTTTCCAGCTCATGCCCAGCCAGACTCGACCCGATTTTATAAACTTTAATTTTTTACCCTTGTTCCCAGTAGACCCAATCCCATATATTCACCTTTCAAATCCCTATTTCCCCTTACTTAATCCTTAATCCCTAAATTTTTTCCTACTTCTTGCTTCTTCGCCACAGCCACCACTATTGCTTCTTTGCATTCTGCTGCTTTTTGCTTCTTACTACTTGTTTCTTTGCCATTCTCACCACTGATGCTTCTCTACCTTCTATTGGTTTTCACTTCTTGCTTCTTGCTTCTCACTTTTTTCTTTTTCTCTAGTCACCACAGCTGCTTTTCGCTTCTTTGCCTTTTACAAATTCTGCAACCTCAGTTCCCCCACCCACCTTTCACTCATTTATAGAGACGACACCCCCACCCCCACTCAGTGACCTTCAGTGTCGCTGATCGTTTGTCTCTCACTTCTCCCCTCCAACATTCTGTCTACAGTCATCACCATCACACATTGTGTTTCCATTGGTATCACAACTATATATTGCAACAACATAGCCCAAAACATTGATTCGCTGTAGTTTTTTTTTATTCTTTTTTATTCATTATGTTAGAATATTTCACTTAAATCACTGGTACTTGTTTGATTAGTTGCTAGTTCCTATCGACTATTGAATTGATTCATGTACTGAACAACTTTAGTGAGGAATTGACCGACTATATGGTTTACTAGATTTGAGGTTTTAAATTCATGTATATTAATTAGTAGTTAAAATCACAACCAGTTCAAATATTGATTACTTTTGTATCTATAGATGGTGCAGATAATGTCTAGTCAAATCTTTTGGAGTGTTCTATTAAATTTTAACTTGACTAGAATTTACAATATTTCTATAACAGAACTTTATAAATTTGTGTGTTTTGTGAGGAAAAATTAAGGTGTATGCATCAAGATTTTAAAATCCTATAAACTTCTAATGGTCTTACAAACTATATTTTATAATTGTGATGCTACTACCATCATTTAATAATATTATTATTAAAAAGGAAGGAAAAAAAACTTTGTTTCCAACTTGGCAGGTTCAACATTTGATACTTAAAATTCCAACTTGGCAGGTTCAACATTTGATACTTAAAATCCTATCTTCTGCACAGATTTTATCAATGTATTTTTCCTTAACTATGTGCTAAGTCTTGGTTACTTGAGAGAATAAGCATACATTTCAGCATTTCCTTGATGTATACGCATGTGAGCTCATTTTAGCCTAATTATCAATTTCAGATAATTGTCTTATCCATTTTGTTAGAAAGTTGATAAATCTCATATGACATTTGCCTCTTTTTAATAGGTTTTATTTACTTAGATGCTCGTATTGAATTGCATCAATTATGTCTTGTAGTTTCTAATATATACATTTATATATATAAATAAATAATTAAAGCATGTATAGGTCAACTCTTTATGCCATGAAATTAATGCAAATATACTTTTGTTTCTTTCCTTGTACTTTATGCCATGAAGTACTCCACTTGAGACTATGATGATATCTTTTTATAGTAAGATGAGTTATTATTTGGTTGATGGTGTTTATTTTATTTTGTATTCAAATTTGGGATGTTAAATATGTATGCCTAAGAAAATGAATAATCAAAATCCACTATTAGTACTTGTACTTTAGCAAGCTTTCAAATCATGTTGCCATAGGCAACCATATATATGTATTTAGAAATTGATTATATTCTTTTTTTATTTTTTTATATTAATTGAGTTTTTCCGATTTCAAGACTTCAGATTTTATGACAATAGCTAGTTCAAACACTCCAATACATGTGGGTGATGGATTTAATATATACATGAAAGTGGTCCCAAATGTCAAAAGTCTACTACTTCAAAGGTGTAAGATGAAATGACAAAGCTTAAATGTAAGATAAAAGACAAGTTATAAAAGACAAGTTGAAGGCATAATGTAATCATTTTAAAAATATCTTTTTTGCTAAATTTTCTAGCTGAACCTCCCATTTAAGACATCATCTAAATAGTTGTTTGAAAAAAATCAATGAGGACATCACTCAATACACCATAGCCACTCAACCATCCTTAGAAGGTGGTTGATCTATAAAAACCTAAAAGTGTGATGTTGATAAGTGTCATTGAGCTATTTTACTTTTCTTGTGTGTGGCTGGCTGTAACAGCTCGTTTTTGGGTCAAGTCAAAACAGTGATTTCGGGACTAAAAATTGAAGTCAAAATATTTATTTTATTATTATTATAATGTTTACAGCATGATAGCATGTATGTGTAAAATTTTCGTGAAGAAATTTTATCGTTTAAATGGTCAATTTGATAAAAATGACTAAATCGCATAAAGTGTAAAAGTAGAGTTCCATTAGCTAAAGGTATTCAATTGCTATGGAATCTTAATTTAGAGGTCCTTATGTTTTAATTTGACCATTTGACACATGAGTGGACATATTTGGATATGAAATGGATGACTTAAATGGTTTATAATTAAGGTTAAATTTGTAATTAATTAATAATGTTATAATAAATAAAGCAAAAGTTATATTTTAGTGTCATCTTCATCATATAGCCAAAAGTGAAAAGAAGAAAAGCCATGGAAATAGCTTGGTACATTCGACCTTGTCTTCTTGAGCATGTAAGTCTGTTTTTGCTCGATTTTTAATGATTTCTATGTTTTTGAAATTGTTGCTTCGTAATCTAGCTAGCTCATATCTCCGATTTCAAAACTATTGAAGTATTTGAATGTTGCCATTGTTGAATGCATGAGTATTTTGTTGGTTGATTATTGAGAAAATAAAGCCAGTGGCTTATTCAACTTATATTATTGTCAGAACTTGAGAAGATCCATAATGTGTTTCTTATATCTATGTTGCGATGATTCAGATAAGACCCTTTGTATATAATATCTCTTTTAGAAGTTGAGATTCAGCTTGATATGACGTATAGCAAAGGACATATTAGAATCTTGGCTCGTGAGATTAAAGAGTTGAGAAAACCAAGGCTATGTGAGAAATTGTTAAAGTTATAAGAAAGCATATCTCCAATTTATTCTCTGATAAGATTTTCGAGAATGAAAATCTCTAAGGGGGGAGAGTTGTAACAACCTATTTTTGGATCAAGTCATAACAGTGGTTTTGAGACCACAAATCCAAACTCAAAATATTTATTGTATTATTATTTTAATGTTTACAGCATGATAGCATGTATGTGTAAAAATTTCGTGAAGAAATTTTATCGTTTAAATGGTCAACTTGATAAAAAGGACTAAATCGAGTAAAGTGTAAAAGTAGAGTTCCATTAGCTAAAGGTATTCAATGGCTATGAAATCTTAATTTAGAGGTCCTTATATTGTAATTTGACCATTTGTCACATGAGTGGACATAATTGGACATTAAATGGATGATTTAAATGGTTTATAATTAAGGTTAAATTTGTAATTAATTAATAACGTTATAATAAATAAAACAAAAGTTATATTTTAATGTCATCTTCACCTTATAGCCGAAAGTGAGAAGAAGAAAAGCCATGGAAATAGCTTGGTACATTTGGCCTTGTCTTCTTGAGCATGTAAGTCCATTTTTGCTCGGTTTTTAATGATTTCTATGTTTTTGTGATCGTTGCTTCGTAATCTAGCCAGCTCGTATCTTCGATTTCAAAACTGTTGAAGTATTTGAATGTTTCCATTGCTGAATGCATGAGTATTTTTTTGGTTGATGATGGAAAATAAATCATTGTTGTTAGATGTACAAATTTTGTAAAGTGAATTTTGGTAAAAATGTTACTTTTGGATTAAATTGTGTTATATGAAAATTTAGTAGTTGAATTTTAAAATAGATGAAAAATATGGGTTGATATGAAAATAGGTAATATTTGGCCAGCATGAATTTGTATTAAATTGAATGAATTGTGATTTTATGTGATAAGGACTAAATTACAAAAATATGAAAAATAGGGGCAAAAATGTAATTTTGCCAAAATGTGTAAATTGTGCTAAATTGAATGAAATGATGATTAAATTAGTAAATTTTGATATTATATAGATTGAGATAAATGAGATTTGGATCTAGAACAGGGGAAAACAAAGTATCGGATTAGTCAACCTAATTCGTCGTTACAGCGAACGAGGTAAGTTCGTATGTTTAATAAGCATTAAATTATATATGTATAAATGCTTAATTGATATAATTGTGGTAAATGCTAAATTATTGGAATGAAATGTTAATACTATTGAGTACGATACTATGAAAAGGACCAACAGAGATTCGATACAGCGAATTTCACGGTTGAACTTTCAGAATAGACAAGATACAAATGTCATGACATTAGGGTTACTGAGATTACGTGTAAGACCATATCTGGGATATGGCATCGATATGAGACTTTGTGAAGACCATAGTTGGGCTATTGGCATCGATATGAGATTACATGTAAGACCATATCTAGGATATGGCATTTGTATGCTGTAGGTACGAGATTCCCAAGTATCATTTAGTATTCCAAATGGTTCAACGAGAAATGTTAATGAAACTTGGTTACAAGTGATGGTATGACTTAGTCAAGGTACTCGTGACAGAAATCGACAAGTAAGTTTTAAAAGTAAATTTCATATGATGAGTAAGTGGAAAATTATGAGAATTCATATGGTTGAATTGAATATTTATAAATGTGATGGCTATAGAATTGAATATAGTTATTTCTATTTGCTTATGCTTATGTAAATGTGAATGAATTGATAAGAAGTATTCAAATCATATAAGCATTGAAATGAGTAAACCTGTGAAATTCTTGGTTAAGTATGTGAACGGATACATGACATAAAGGTGGAATTATACAAGTTATATTATAGTATTTATAATGGCTTGAAATGTGTTTATTTGATGAGATGAGTTTTTAACATACGAGCTTACTAAGCTTTATAGCTTACTTGGTTATCTTTTCTATGTTTATAGTGATTCGGAGGCTCGCTCGGGTTGGAAGTCATCAGAGATCATATCACACTATCTAGCTATGGTTTGGTACTTATAAGCTTTGTGATATTGGTTATAAGGCTTGTATAGGTTTTGTGGTTATTTGTTGAGTATAAGTAATTTTGGTGATTGATGCATATGTGCTTGATATGTATTTATCCATGATATTTGGCATGATTAAGTTATGTGGTTTAAATTATATATATTCCCATGTGATATGAGTTCTTTTTTGGTAAGCTTAATAATGGTTTAAGATATTCAAATAGCAATGTGGTAAGTGTTGTGTAATAGCTTGGGATGTGCTTGGTTTTGGTTTGGTATTTGAATGCCAAATTGGTTAGTAAAGTATGTTGATTTAGTATATGATATACATGTGAATTTTGGCTTATGAATCTTGTTGTTTGATATGTGATTTAGTTAACTAAATGACTGAGATATAAGCTTTGAACAGATTGGTATTGAAATGGTTTATAATGTGATGATTCGAGATTGATTTGGCTGTTTAATTATGTATGGAAATGGTATCATTTGTACTTTTATAGGTGTGTTTCTTTTAGGTGAGAAAGGTGGCTTGTAACTAGCCTATTTTCGTCCACGCGGGTAGAGCACAATGGCGTGTGCTCAACCGTGTGTGACATACGGTCATAGTACACGATCATGTGTCCCCTGGTGTTGTAATTGGAAGCAAGTCAGTATGCTCCACATGGCCTCACACACGAGCATGTGAATGGTCGTGTGGCATAAGATAGTATACCTTACAGGTTTGACACAGCCAAGCACATAGCCTGGCACACGGGCGTGTGAGACCACTTCGAAGGGTACACGGGCTAGACACACGGGCGTGTGGTTGGCCGTGTGACCCAAGTTGGTATGTACCTCCTGTTTTCACACGGCTGGTGACACGGGCGTGTCTAGTGGCCATGTGAGACACACGGCCTGCCCACATGGTCGTGTGTCCCCTGTTTGAAGCAAAATTTTTAAGTTTCCCAAATTTGTTTTGAATTATCGGTTTAGTCCCAAACCATTTCTAAAGCATGTTTAAGGCCTAGTAGGCTCGTTTAAGGGACACTATCATTGATTGTGATTGAATTGTTTTGAGATGATAAATTATATATGAATTGTATGTTTAACAGTGTTGTAAGTCTAGTAATGCTCTGTAACCCTATTTCGGCATTGAATACGAGTGAGGGGTGTTAAATTGGCATTCATTTAGGGTGGTTGAAGAACCATGATTTAGCTACATGATGAGTATTTCTAGTCCTAATTTTAAGAATATAAGTAGACAAACAACTACTAGAAATTTCCTAATGTTTTATACAAAATAGAGAGATAATGTTAAAGAAGAGTTGGCTAAAGCACCTAGTTTAATTTTTCTAATTTCTAATAATTGGGACTCTGAGCATACTAATGATGAATACATTTGCATTATTCCTCATTGGGTTGACAAAGCTTAGAAGTTACAAAGAGAATCATAAGGTTTAGAGCTTTATGTCCTCCGTATGATGGTTTGAACATAGCAAATGAACTTGTTTTTATGTTTATCTTAGTAGGGTATCCACAAAAATTTTTAGCATCACTGTGGATAATGCTTCTTATAATGATGTTATGGTTTCTTATCTAAAAAATCATTTTCGTGTGAACCAAACTCTTTTCTATGGTGATTTTTTTTTTTTTAAAGTTAGATGTTGTGCAAATATATTGAATCTTATAGTTAAAGCTGGTTTGTAACTTGTTGATGATGTCGTTGGTAAGATTTGAAATGGAATCAAGTACATAAAAAAGTCAGGAATTTATAGGAAAAAAATTTATGATGTGGTCGACAAAAGCTTTTATTTGAATGTGACTAAAAAGTTGCGCCAAGATGTGTGTGAGAGATGAAATTCTACTTATTTGATGCATGAATCTGCTCTTTACTAAAAATATGTGTTAGATTATTTGGGTCAATGGGATAAAGATTATCAAATATTTGCACTTTCTAATGAGAAGTGGAGCAATGGTTCTATTTTGTAAAATTTTGAAAGTCTTTTATGATGTGACTTGTGTTTTTTCTGGTTCTAATTATCCAACAGCTAATCTTTATTTTAGAAGGGTTGAAAGGTTCACAAAGTCTTAATTGATACAGTTAAAGGCCCTAATTCGTTTTTTAACTCCAATGGTTATGCAAATGAAAGTTAAATTTAATAAATATTGGGCTGAGTATTATTTGATATTGTCATGTGCTGCAATTTTAGATCCTTGTTACAAGTTAAATTATGTGCATTTTTTTTAACTACAATCTAGGGTACTCGTGCTTCAGACTTTGTGCAAACCATTATCTTAAACTCTTGTTTGATGAATATGCTAAGAACACCAAATCCACGTATTCCTTTTTGGCCAGAAGTTTCAATGTTTCGGATAATGATCCTATTGATTCTAGTTTGCATCAACCCAATGTTAATAGGATGGATTTTGGAGGAGATTATGATGAGAGTAATGATTATAAAAAATACTTAGGTGAATCCCGTAGTAAGAGTAAAAGGTCACAGTTGGACATTTATTTGGATGAACCAGAGTTTGAGTTGAATAGGCAAATAGATGTATTGGGTTATTGGAGCAAAAGTTCAATTCGATATAGTGAGCTTTCATTTTTGGCTCGTGATCTTTTGGAAATTCTAATATCAACTGTAGCTTCTGAGATGATTTTCAGAACGGCAAAGAAAGTTATCACATCTTTGAGAAGTTCCCTTTAACTAAAAAAAATTCAAGTCGTTTGATTCGATGACTGGATACAAGATAAGGGATTTTCAAGAGGTAATTATTATTACCATTTTATTGTTATAATTTTATAACATTTTATCAATTTGATTATCTAACTATTTATTCTTATTTTATATTAGAAATTGATTACAACAATGATAATAATGAGGATGATGATTCTTCGATTCCTTTTAGGTATATAATTTAGCTTATAATTCATAACATGTTATAAAATCAGATATGTTTTTTTTTTGAAACGATAAAATCAAATATGTTGATTGCTTGATATATAGTTATTTTGAATGGTTGATTACATTTTGCAGGTTGTTTTGGGAGTTACTTTGGGTGTTGTTTCACTATTGTTTTGCTACTACTTTTAATGCTCTGTTGCTATTGTTGGGTGCTAATTTTTGCTACTTTTTTTTTGGTTCTATTTTGCTTGATATATAGATATTGTATAACTTTTGTTTGGATATTGTAAAAATTTTAAATTTTTCAGGTTTCAAACATTAATTGCATGAGAAGATAATCTTGTTATGGTTGGTTTTAGTTACCAAGTTGTTTCACTAATTATCAATTTTCATGTACTTTTTCCTTTAACTTTAATGTACTTCAATGAAACAACCTTGATGCCATCCAATATTGAAGTCATTTTTCATTCTTTTCATTCTTGTACTTTTTCGTTTTTCATTCTAGGCAAATTTTATTATTCCTTGAAATGATAATCATTACATTATAAATGATTAAATATTTTTTAAAGGAGAAATGATTAATTATTATGAACGTTAATGAGGACTACATCTATCAAATGCCAATAAGTTTTCATCCAATTTTAATATTTGTTAATGCAATTTGATAATTTTTGGAATTATTTGTTTTAATATTTTTAATGTATTTGATATACTATATTTCTTAAATTAATTTTATATAATAAAAATATTTTTTTAAAAAAGGTTTGGCCAGACCGGGCCAGGTTAAGCGTATATAATCTAGGCTGAGCTTGGACAAAAAATTAGCTTGATTTTTAGGCCGAGCCAAGCCTGGGCCTCCCAATCGAGCCTAATAATTTGGTTGGGATCGAGTAGACCTAATCGAGGGTCACCTCAGTTGTGAGTGTATATAGTGTTAGAATTTGACTAAGTATAAGAGTTCTATGAGCGCGCCTAGGAAGGCCTAGTTTTAGCAGATGCAAGATCTGGCGCATAGTCTTAAAGCATTATGATTGGCAAAGTAGTATTTGCGCAAATGCATTTTTGGCACCTAGAGTAGACAGACACTGAAATGAATATAAGTGAATAAGGGTTCCATGTCAGATTACTTTGACTAGTGGGATGAAATTTGTGGTTAAGTGAAATGATTTTTTTAGGGTATACGTTTCCGCTAGTAGTATAATGCACCCTGTGACTGTGGTTCTGGAAACTGAAAATTATATAGGATTTTTCCTATGCAATTTATCACCTTTTTACTTAAATTCATTGTTAAAACTAAGTAATTTTTAATAAATTAATGAAATATGTGAAAATATGAAATTAAGACTTATAAATTATTAAAATGTGATTTTATGCTTTATTATATAGTTTTCATGCATAAAATGGCTTATTTTATATTTATTTGAGCATATTATATTTTTAAGACATAAAATGAGCCATGCATGATTAAATTAAATAATAAAACATAAAATTATATTTAATAATTGATTTTAAAATATATCATTAACAATTTTGGTTTTAATTAATTAATTATTTTATTCTTTGGTCCTTTAATTTATGGATTTATTTTGGATAGGTCTGATAGCTTTGTTGGATTACAAAAACAGTCTAAATTGATGACCAAATCAACCCAATTTTGGCTGCACATGGCTGTCCACATAAACCACTTTTTGGTTTAATTACACAAGGTCCTTGCAATGTTGAAGAAATTGGAGATTTGCCTGAAGATTTACATTTGACCGAGTCTCAGTCTTGAGTTATTATGGCATTTAAATTGCTTAAAAATAAAGCAAAATTCAACTCAAAATCCACTAATCATGATCAGCAACTCATTGAAGAAGCTTGACGAGACTTAAACCTCTCTATTTTTAGCAAACTACTCTTCTCTCTTCACTTATAAATAAGACTTCATTTCACCATCATCCCTCATCCCTCATCCCTCATCATTCTCTCTTTTCTCTCAATTCTCTTTAGCATTTTCAATTTCCCATGCCTAGCATTATCTCTTCATAGAGATTTTAGAAATTAAGGCTCTTAAAGAGCCTTTGGTCAGCCACCTTGGAGAGCCATTAGCAAAGGAGCAAAGTGAAGGAGCGAAGGAGCCTCGTTGATCAGAGTCTTTGGTGATAGCCACTTTGATTTAAGTTTAATCTTTCTTTTCTTTGATTTAATCTGAAAATGTTTGCTATGTGTTCTTTGTTCTTGTTTACAACAATGTTAGCTTAATTTTATTTAAGCTAGGATGATTGCTTTGATTAAATAATATTTATTTGATTCATACTTATAATGTTTGTGCCTCAATCGATCATGTTTTCAATTAAAATCAAGTCAGTATTTCGTTCATACATGATTGAAATGCACCTGAATTTAAACACCCCAAACCCGGCCCACGAGCCCTGACCGGATCTGGCATGCTTCTAGAGAAAAACCATTCAAAACTTATTTGAACTTTGCCAAATTTTGTGTGTTTTTGAAGAACAGTTGATTTGGTGTCAAAACATTTAACATTTTTTTCCTTTTAGAAAGGTTACTAAAACTTTAAATTGATAAAAATCGTATCCTACTAAAATAATTTAAAAATGCATGCATAAACAGTTTCATACTAGTGGCCTTATTACATCAAAGGAAACCCGAAATACATCCAAAACTTAAATATTAAAGGCTAATAAAAAAATAAAATAGTCTCTGAGCTGAGCATGGCCACCATTGAGCTCCTGTCGACCCGATCCATTACTGAGTGTCATCTGAAAAATATCCCACAACGGGGTGAGTCAAACGGACTCAGTGTATAACCACCAACACAAACTCTCAATCAATTTAGGCATGTCAAATCATACATATAAAACATATATAATCAATGATGCAAACCCGAATCCAAACCTAGATAACCATCTGCTACACATCACCCGTACCAACCATCACACCGTGGGGACTACTAAGTCGATCCTCCATCCGCTACACATCATCGAATGCAGTTGCTGCAGATGACTTGCACATCGCCCTTATAATTTCGTGGCGTAGCCACCAGATAATATTTTGTGACATAAGTCACCACATTCAGATTTCGTGACATAAGTTACCACATTCAGATATTGTGGTATAAAACCATCAGATCACTTCCCCTTTTCATATCACCCATATGCCCCACGTCATACAAATCATGCCAATAGCTTATCTTATGCCTTATTCACATTCATTCTAGCTTCACATGTGTGCCATAATGATATTCATAATATTATAACCACAAGTAGTAGTAGGTTAACGATTCGAGTACTTTGTACCATTGCATGGTACCCATAGCCACATTTTACATATTCTTATTAACACATTCATTAAAACATTACCATAAATCTATTAAGACTTAGGGTTAGGGCTACACACCTGATTTACTTAACGAGTTCACTGAAATCCCGAAAATCCCGATCTAATGCTTTAGATCCTTAGTTCCTACATTCGGTCAATCACTTAGTGTTTTAGCAAAAAGCCTTTCGGCTAAATAATCAAATCCCGAAGGATTATTGCAACCAAAATCCTTACCTTGCTGCCGATTTGATTACTAATCAAATCCCGAAACTTTGTGATGTTCCCTCTTGCAATCGGCTAGACACTAAATCACTTAACTAGTTAGTTTTTGGCTTTTTGAATAAATACGAAATAGATCTGAAACACCAAATATGGCCTTGGCTGAATATCATGTGTACTTACCTTGCGATTTTACATTCTGAAAGTGGTTACTTGCTTTGAAGTTGTCGAAATCCCTACTTGTCAATTGTTAGAATCGGTTTTAATACATGGAAACTATAAAGATGGCCCTTAGCCGAATATTCACTTACCTTGTTTGACTAGATCTCGAATTTAACCCTTGCTCTTGATGATGCCAAAATTCCTATAGGCATGTGTTAGATCCAAACCATCATTTAAACACAATAAATGGCCTTCAGCCCAAAACCACACTCATTTACCTTAGATCTAGAAATCCCGAAGAACTCCTCCTTGTAGTCGACAGTAACCAAATCCTGAAACCCCTTCATTGTTTCAGCCAAAGAATAGTAAAAGAGATTAGATTCCAACTTTCGGCTAAAAGAAAAAGGAATAAACGACAACAACAGAATCCTTACCCTTACTAAAATCGATAGCACTCCTGCTTAACACCACAGAAGGATTCGGCTATAGGCTAAATGTTGATCAACAAGTTTCGACTTTTGAGAGTTTAATGAACCAATCGGCTAGGAGTCCCTTGAGTATTCGGCTTTTGAGTTTGAAGAAAGAAGAAGAAGATTGATGATAGAGATTCGGCTAGAACACAGGGTATTTCGGCATTGACAAAATAAAAGAGAAGATAGGATATTTGCTAGAGAATTTGGCCGAGGCACAAAAGAAAGAATAATGGCCTTACTCTCCTTCCTTGGCCGAAAATCACCTCAAAAGAGTCCCTAGGCCGGCCACCTCTCTTCCCTCTCTCCCTTATCCCTTGATCCCCTCCTCTTTAGTCGAATCCTCAACACTCCAACCCCATCTATGCTTCCTCCCTCCAGAGTCCACATGCCGTCCACTACCTTCCCTCCTTGCTGCAAAATAAAACTCCAAAAGTGCTCTCCTTGCTACTCGAACCTAGGCCTCCTTTGAACTGCTTGTGGCGTCACCTCCTAGGGCTTTAAGTGGCACCTCCTTGCCACTTTAACAAGCCCATTTGTTTGTCTAATTTTCACTACAATTGTTCTTAAGGCCTATCAAGCTTAGCTCCCCTTTAATACCTAAAAATCTGATATTTTCTAAGGCATTTACCTATACTTTGAAGTTCTCAAAAATTCATACAACACATTCAAACATACATAGGCATGCTACTTCACACAATTAAGCAATAATGCACAAGCCCTAATTCTCGAATATTACAGTTCTACCCCCTTAAAATAATTTTGACCTCGAAATTACCTGGCTAGAATAGTTGGGGGTATTGCTGTCGCATTGTTTCTTTCGGCTCCCAAGAAGCTTCTTCCGATCCATGGTTACGCCACAACATTTTGACCAGAAGGACCGACTTCCTCCGAAGCACCATCACATCTCATTCTAGAATCTGAATTAGCTCTTCCTCATAGGAGATCTGGTCTCAGCTCCACCTTCTCAACCGATATTATATGAGATGGATCCGATCGATATCGACGTAGCATCGAGACATGGAATACATCGTGCATCTGCTGCAACTCTGGTGGCAACTCTAACTGGTATGCCACTGTTCCAACTCTCTTTAATACCCGATAAGGTCCTATAAACCTGGGACTTAACTTCCCTTTTCGACCAAATCACATCACCTTTTTCCAAGGTGACACTTTAAGAAACACTTGATCTCCCACATCAAATTCTATTTCCTTCCGTTTGAGATCTGCGTACGACTTCTGCCTGTCGGATGCCTCCTTCATCCGTGTCTGAATTACCCTAACCTTTTCTTCCGATTCTGGCACAATTTTCGGACCAAAAATCTGACGTTCTCTCAATTCCGTCCAACATGTGGGAGTGCAAAATTTCCATCCAAACAGTGCTTCGTACGGTGCCATCCGAATACTTGCTTGATAGCTGTTGTTGTAAGCAAATTCCGCTAAAGGCAAATATTCTTTCCAACTTCCTCTGAAGTCTATCACACAGCCCCTCAACATATCCTCCAACACTTGTATCACTCGCTCAGACTGGCCGTCCGACTGTGGATGAAATGCCGTACTGAAGTCCAATCTGGAGCCTAAAGCTTGATGCAGCGCCTTTCAAAATCGAGACGTGAACCTCAGATCCCTATCCGAGATAATCGAGCACTCTGTGCAGCCTTACAATTTCGTAACATACAATTTTGCTAACCTCTAGAGAGAATAGTCAACTCGCACTGGAATAAAATGCGTGGACTTTGTCAGCCGATCCACTATCACCCATACCGAGTCCTTCTTAGTAGGCGTAAGGGGAAGCCCACTAACGAAGTCCATGGTGATTCTCTCCACTTCCACTGCAGAATCAGATTGGTGAAGCAACCACAGACGGAACTTGGTGTTCAAATTAACTTGTCGACACGTTAGGCACTTCCCTACAAATTCGGTAACTTCCCGCTTAAGACCAGGCCACCAAAACTGTTCCCTTAGATCTTTGTACAACTTACTACATCCAGGATGCATAGCATAGGGGCTACTATGCGATTCCTAAATAATTCTCTACTGTAACTCCTCGTTCTTTGGCATACAGACCTTACCCTTGAAACACAATACTCCATCGCCATTAATACCATGGTCCTTCAACTCCCCGTTCTGTACTTGCCGGAGCTTAGCATTTAGATCATCATCAGCCAACTGTCCCTCTTTCACTCATTCAGCCATGTCGGCTTAACTTGCAATTCTGCCAATAAGCTTCCGTCGTCATACAAGCTAAGATGTGCAAACATTGCCCTCAGATCTGACACTACTTTTTGACTTAGGGCATCTGCCATAACGTTCGCCTTGCCCGAGTGATACTCTATGGAACAATCATAGTCCTTCAATAACTCCAACCACTTTTGCTGTCTTAGGTTCATCTCTTTCTGGGTCAGCAAATACTTCAGGCTCTTGTGGTCCGTGTAGATCACTGACTTTTCTCCATATAAGTAGTGCCTCCACACTTTAAGAGCAAAGACCACTGCTGCCAAATCCAATTCGTGCGTCGGGTAGTTAACCTTATGTGGCCTTAATTGTCGAGACGCATAAGCAACTACCTTCCTGTCTTGCATAAGGGCACCTCCCAATCCTTTATGGGAAGCATCACAGTACGCCACAAAATCCTTTCCCTGCCTCAGGCTGAATCAAAACTGGAGCTTTAGTCAAGACTCTCTTAAGCTTCTCAAAACTCTCCTGTTGCTTATCAGTCCATACGAAAGGTACCTCCTTCCTTAGCAACTTCGTCAAAGGTACTGCGATCGACGAGAACCCTTCTACAAACCTTCAATAATAGCCTACCAATCCCAAGAAGCTACGAACCTCCGCCACAGAATTGGGTGGTTTCCAATCCAATACTGCCTTAATCTTCCGAGGATCCACCCTTATTCCTTCAGCAAATACCACATGTCCTAAAAACGTAACTTCCTTCAGCCAAAATTCGCACTTGCTGAACTTGGCATATAACTTTTTCTCCCTTAACACTTGCAACACGACTCAGAGGTGCTCATCATGTTCTTCCTCAGACTTCGAATACACCAAAATATCATCTATGAACACAACAACGAACCGATCCAAATAGGGTTGAAAAACTCGATTCATCATGTCCATGAACGCGGCTGGGGCGTTTGTCAATCCGAACAACATTACCAAGAACTCATAATGCCCGTACCTTGTCCGGAAAGCTATTTTATGGATATCAGCCTCCTTCACCTTAAGCTGATGATATCCAGACCTTAGATCTATCTTCGAAAATACTGCGGCCCCCTTAAGCTGATCGAACAAGTCATCTATTCTTGGCAAAGGGTACTTGTTCTTGATGGTCAGCTTATTCAACTGATGATAATCTATGCACATGCGCATAGTTCCGTCTTTCTTCTTCACAAACAAGATCGGTGCTCCCCATGGAGACACACTGGGTCGAATAAACCCATGATCAAGCAACTCTTGGATCTGAGCCTTGAGCTCAACCAACTCCTTTGGTGCCATTTTGCAAGGGGCAATTGACACAAGAGCTGTACCCATCAGCAAGTCAATTTCAAACTCCACTTCCCTATCCAGGGGTATTCCAGGTAATTCCTTCAGAAAGACATCCACAAATTCCCTTACCATCCTAACTCCACTAACTCCCCTTTCTTTTGCATCCAACGCACTAACAAAGGCCAAAAATGCCTTGCACCCTTTCCGAACCATCTTATTAGCCTTTAAAGCAGAAACTACGTTAGTCAAGTAGTTTCTTCCTTCCCCTATCATAACTACCGCCTTATCCTTCGGCGTCCTTAACTCCATTCGCTTAGCTGCACAATCCAATACAGCCCGTCCTCAAATTGGACACACCGCTTATGCTCTGTCGACACAATACCTCAAGCATAACGACTCAACCTTAGAAATTCTGCCTCGTACTCGCTATGGACTTATTTCACTAAACCAGCCTAAAAAATGCCTTCCTCTGACGCATCAACATAACTAGTTCCAATGTACTTCTTCTGATATGCCGCCTTAAAATATTCCTAAGTAAGATCATCAGCGGCAGCACCATCCCGAACCGTGAGCCACCATTGATATGACTCATCACGGAGTAGCGACACTGCCCCTTTCAGCTTCTCCTTGGTAGTTAGGTCCAAATCGTCCATAATTTGCTCCGTCGTCTCTAACCAATACTCAGCCGTATTGGGTGCCACACCAGATACTCCACGAAAAAAACTCAGCTCCATTAGTTCGAAGTCACTCAGGTACCAACTTTCGAGCTCCCATGCCTCCACCTACTCCAGCCACCCGTTCCAAGACTCATGACATCTCCTCGAGACCTTGCATCATCCCCGTCGATCCTCGATATTCCACATCGCCAGAGGTAGTGGTGGTGGCATTTCATTTTCGGACCTTTGTCCTGACCTAACGGGCTCCGACATGGTCATTCGGCCTCTACCACAGCCACGTACGTTACGACCACGTCCCCTAGAATTCATGCTTCTGAATCACGTTTATCTGATTAAAGAATTTTATGAATTAGTTTTGTTCCACTGATTTATCACGAACAGTCTTATGTTTAATAGTTTTAAGGAGTAGTTCTTTCGAATTCATACACACACAGAGTCTCAAATTCATTCAGTCAATCATGAACTTGCGTTCATTACAGAAAAGTGTTGTAGTTGTTATTTTGTTGTTTTCCACTACCCTAGGGTATTTCCGTAATTTTATCCTATAGGGGTATTTTGGTAATTTTCCAAATTAAGGTACTTGGAATTTTCACAAAGTAGAGATTTTTGGTATTTTTACAAAATTGAAACACTTGGTAATAAAATTTCAAGGGTAAAATGATAATTTTATAAACTGAGGGTATTTCTGTAATTTTTCAAACCAGGGGCATTTCGGTATTTTTTCACAAAATATGGTTCCTGGTGACTTTTCAAAATAAGGGTATTTTTGGAAATTTTAAATTGAGGGCACTTCGGTAACTTTCCACACTGATGGTATTTTGGTCATTTATACAAGTTAGGGGTAATTTGGTCAATTTACAAATCAGGGGTATTTTGGTCATTTTTAAATCAAGGGCACTTGGAATTTTAAAATTATGGTTTGAATTTTGAGTTTCACAAAACAAGGTGATGGTCCCTTTTGGGTTTTAATTATTAGGTTTAGCCTGTGTTTGAGTCCTCTTGGCTAAGGTGAACCGTCACTACGCACCAGGTGGGATTCGAGCGGTGAGGAGGTGAGTCACTAGGACTGCTTAAATACCAAGCTCCCACTGAATGCAATCCTAGACATGCGCACAACGGTTGCCACACCTTTAACTCGGCGACTCAGACTCAGGTTTGTTTGGTTTGACTTTAAGTTTTATGCATCTTGGTGTTGAAGTAGACTAATCCTAGGGTTTATTATTTCCTAATCTACTAATCTACGTCCCTATGATTTCCCACATACAATTCACAGAAGAGTTAGGGTTACTTACCTGGTGGACTTCGGGCCAGAGACTCAGGTGCCATGCCAGAAAACCTGCTCATTTCTTAGGAAAAATCTCATTTCAAAAGAAAGAAAACATTTTGGGCCCTAAAAGCCCTCAAGGCCGAGTTTTGAACTGGGCTCTGATACCAAGCTAAAACACCCCAAACTCGACCCACGAGCCCTGACCGGATCTAGCATGCTTCTAGAGAAAAACCATTCAAAACTTATTTGAACTTTGCCAAATTTTGTGTGTTTTTGAAGAACAGTTGATTTGGTGTCAAAACATTTAACATTTTTTTCCTTTTAGAAAGGTTACTAAAACTTTAAATTGATAAAAATCGTATCCTACTAAAATAATTTAAAAATACATGCATAAACAGTTTCATACTAGTGGCCTTATTACATGAAAGGAAACTCGAAATAAATCCAAAACTTAAATACTAAAAGCTAATAAAAAAATAAAATAGTCTTTGAGCTGAGCATGGCCACCACAGAGCTCCTACCGACCCGGTCCATTACTGAGTGTCACTGAAAAATATCCCACAACAGGGTGAGTCAAGCGGACTCAAAGTATAACCACCAACACAAACTCTCAATCAATTTAGGCATGTCAAATCATACATATAAAACATATATAATCAATGATGCAAACCCAACCCAAACCTAGATAACCATCCGCTACACATCACCGTACCAATCATCACACCGTGGGACTACTAAGTCGACCCTCCATCTCGCTACACATCATCGAAGGCGTCATTGCAGATGACTTGCACATCGCCTTATAATTTCGTGGCGTAGCCACCAGATAATATTTTGTGACATAAGTCACCACATTCAGATTTCGTGACATAAGTCACCACATTTAGATATTGTGGTATAAAACCACCAGATTACTTCCCCTTTTCATATCACCCATATGCCCCATGTCATACAAATCATGCCAATAGCTTATCTTATGCCTTATTCACATTCGTTACAGTTTCACATGTGTGCCATAACAGATATTCATAATATTATAACCACAGTAGTAGTAGGTTAACGTACCTGAGTACTTTGTACCATTGCATGGTACCCATAGCCACATTTTACATATTCTTATTAACACATTCATTAAAACATTACCATAAATCTATTAAGACTTAGGGTTAGGGCTACACACCTGATTTACTTAACGAGTTCACTGAAATCTCAAAAATCCCGATCTAATGCTTTAGATCCTTAGTTCCTACATTCGGCCAATCACTTAGTGTTTTAGCAAAAAGCCTTCGGCTAAATAATCAAATCCAAGGATTATTGCAACCAAAATCCTTACCTTGTCTGCCGATTTGATTACTAATCAAATTTCAAACTTTATGATGTTCCCTCTTGCAATCGGCTAGACACTAAATCACTTAACTAGTTAGTTTTCAGCTTTTTGAATAAATACGAAATAGATCTGAAACACCAAATATGGCCTTGGCCAAATATCATGTGTACTTACCTTGCAATTTTAAATCCCGAAAGTGGTTACTTGCTTCGAAGTTGTCGAAATCCCTACTTGTCAATTGTTAGAATTGATTTTAATACATGGAAACTATGAAGATGGCCCTTGGCTGAATATTCACTTACCTTGTTCTGAATATTCACTTACCTTGTTTGACTAGATCCCGAATTTAACCCTTGCTCTTGATGATGCTGAAATTCCTATAGGCATGTGTTAGATCCAAACCATCATTTAAACACAATAAATGGCTTTCAGCCCAAAACCACACTCGTTTACCTTAGATCTAGAAATCCCGAAGAACTCCACCTTGTAGTCGACAATAACCAAATCCCGAAACCGCTTCATTGTTTTGGCCAAAGAATAGTAAAAGAGATTAGATTCCAATTTTCGGCTTAAAGAAAAAGGAATAAATGACAACAACAGAATCCTTACCCTTACTAAAATCGACAGCAAACCTGCTTAACACCACAAAAGGATTCGACTATAGGCTAAATGTTGATCAACAAGTTTCGACTTTTGAGAGTTTAATGAACCAATCGGCTAGGAGTCCCTTGAGTATTCGATTTTTGAGTTTGAAGAAAGAAGAAGAAAATTGATGATAGAGATTCGGCTAGAACACAGGGTATTTCGGCTTTGACAAAATAAAAGAGAAGAGAGGATATTTGCTAGAGAATTCGACAGAGGCACAAAAGAAAGAATAATGGCCTTACTCTCCTTCCTTGGCTGAAAATCACCTCAAAAGAGTCCTTAGGCCGGCCACCTCTCTTCCCTCTCTCCCTTATCCCTTGATCCCCTCCTCCTTAGCCGAATCCTCAACACTCCAACTCCATCTATACTTCCTCCCTCCAGAGTCCACATGTCGTCCACTACCTCCCATCCTTGCTGCAAAATAAAACTCCAAAAGTGCTCTCCTTGCTACTCGAACCTAGGCCTCCTTTAAACTGCTTGTGGAGTCACCTCCTAGGGCTTTAAGCGGTGCCTCCTTGCCACTTTAACAAGCCCATTTGTTTGTCTAATTTTCACTACAATTGTTCTTAAGGCCTATCAAGCTTAGCTCCCCTTTAATACCTAAAATCCGATATTTTCTAAGGCATTTACCTACACTTTGAAGTTCTCAAAAATTCATACAACACATTCAAACACACATAGGCATGCTACTTCACACAATTAAGCAATAATGCACAAGCCCTAATTCCCAGATATTACTTGAATTAGCTGAGCGATCCTAACCAGATGATGGCTAGTGGACACATAATTGAAATGTGAATGCTCAATTTAGATCCTAACCCGATTAAATTGCAGGTTGCATAACAACTCAAACCAAGCTCTGTTATCTGCATAGTTTTTAGATTTTTGTGATTAAACTGTTTCAAACCTAACATGTCCCTCTTACCTCACATGAATGCTAAGAAACCCTTAGTAAATAAGGATCAGTAAAATGCATATTTACTAAGTAAAGGATTCCAAAAGGACCTAATGTGGTTTCTAAACTCATGAAAGATTGAGTTGCCATGGAATGTTTTTTCGAATGTCATTAAGCATGTTGATAATAAATTGAGTTTAATTAAAGTTATTGTCCTAGTTTATTTATGTTATAATTGCTGCAAATTGTGTTTAAATTTGCTAAAATTTATTTCATTCATATAGTTTTCATATATAGGATAATTTGCATTGGGGATCATTGCATTTAGTTTAATATATTTAATTTTAGTCATCACTTCTCAATAATATTGTGTTTTTTATTTACCAAGTTGTTAATATAATTTTACAATTAAGTGATTTGACACAAATACAATCCTTGTGGAGACGATAACTCAATACTTACTTACTACTTGATAATGACGATGTATACTTGCACAAACCTACGCGTTACAGGTTTCGTGCTAGTTAGTTTACAAGGTAAGCTAGTTAGGAACTAACCAAATGTGAACTAGAAGAGTTAAAGGCTAAGGAGAAAAATGACTAACTCTCTTCGTAACACCCCAAACCCGATCTAGACCTTACGACCAGATCTCGAATGTCACAGGGAAGGTTGGAAAAATAACTTGTTAAAATCTTAAGAAAATATAATAGTTTGAGAAAAACTTTTCGTCTAAGGTGAGGTTTGAAAACCAGTGATTCAATGTTTAATGAAAATTTAAGGTTTGAGTCGAATTCCATTTGTTAACTTAGGTGAGGTTTGATAAAACGATTGCGTAACGTTGCTTTGGTTTTGAAAACTCCAATTTAATTACCATGGTATAAAGTAATAATGTCCTACTTAAACAAATAATAAAATAATAAAACCCAAAAACTATCTTAAAGAGAGGCCTTATTACATAACAAAATTCCCAAATTAATAATTACTAGAAAATAAACGACTTTACGAAAAGAAATACCTTATGGCCTTCACGAGTTTGCCCCGGCTCCCTGATCCACGATCTACTGATTACCTGCAAGAATTTTAGCAGAGGGGTGAGTCACCGGGACTCAGTGTGTAAATCCCTTTATGTCACACACTGGGTCTTCAAGCCCGCAATCACATATTGGGCCTCAGCCCACTCATAAAATCATACACAGTTATGTTATGCAATATGTGTCCCATTCCCACCTAGTTTTTCCATCCTCTACACACCACCCGTACCAGCCCATCACACCGTGGGGATTTCAACAATCAACCCTCCATCCGCTACACACCTCATATGTGGCATTAGGCCACTCGTGGTTCTAGACCACCGTGATCCTAGATCATCGTGACAAAGTCATAATCAATATACGTGGGGCCAACCTACCATGGTAACAACCACCATGACAATCCATGATGAATATACGTGGGGCCAACCTACTATGGTAGCAACCACTGGGACGAGTCACTAGTCATACAAAATCGTGGTATTAAACCACCATGGCACCTAGCCACCGAGACATGGTCACTATTATCATATATGTATCCGTGGGCGAACCCACCGTGGTAACAACCACCGTGACAGTCTCAAATACTTCCCCTTTCACATCATTTCCCAACCCATGTAGAACTTACAATCATATGAATGCATATACATATTACAATGCTTATTCCATACCCATCAAGAGTTTAATAGAATCACATACCTGGTACTCCTGTTTCTATCCACAAGAATATTACGACTGTTTCTTAGTCATTCCGACTTCTTAGCCCAAACAGTAAATAGCACAAATAAACAAATAATTAAGAAGTGTGAAGCAAACACACCTGATAACACGCAATACAACGCTTTCTATGTCAACACTATTGCTAACAGGGACTATCGCTATTTACCTACTAATCCATTTTGAAGTTGGTCCACAACTTGGTGGCCAATCTCAAACCGTAGACACCGCTCATTTTCTGAACTTAGGGGCTGGGACTACAGGTCCAACCCCTTCCTTCGTGTGGCTGGCATTTGTTTCTATAAAAGATATCTTGGTCAGAAGACCGAGTTAAGCCTTTGAATAAGAGAAAATAAGAATATAAGTTCTAACTGATAGTTTCTTACCTAGATCGATTGAACCTGGAGATTTAGAAGGCTCGGATTAAGGAGTCTAACAAGTACCTAGACAAATACCAAGTGAGAATCGGTTGAAGGAAGATAGATTAAGAGAGATGGCCCTTCAGCCAAACAAGACTAAACCTTCCTACCACCATTCAGCCAACACCACTTACCAAGATCTACCAACCGTTGATTCAATACAGATAGGAGTATACTTGCGAAGTCCCTTCCGAAATCGAAGGATGCCCCCAAAGATTCAGCACAAGTCGACAAGGCAGAGAAGGTTCGATTTTATGATGATACCTCTGTGAGCAGAAAGGAACTGTAGTCAGACATCCGGCTATAAGAGATGAAGAGTGAAAGCAAAACTAAAAAGGGAGTATAGGGAAAAATTTGGCCTAGGGGAGAAAAGAAAAGAAAACTATAGAGAATAATAATTACTTACCAACACATGGGGTGAGGATTCGGTTTGATTGAAAAATAGAAGAGGGGTCTCAAATAAGAGTATTGAGGGATGGATTCAGCTATGAAGAATGAAACAAGAAAATAAGAAGAAAGGAAGAGCAAAGAGATTCCCACGGCTTCAAAGTAGAGGAGAAAAGAACCAAAGCAAATAGATGACAAAAAGGGCTTGAGAACATTCGACAAAGGTTGGAAGCTTGGGAAGAGGATGAAATTAAGAGAAAGAAAGAAGAAAAATAAAAGAAAAGAGAGCAACTAAGGTTCGGCTAGAGGTCAAAAAGAGAAGAATGAAAGTTATTTGACAATATCGGCTTAAGGGAAGCATGATCACAAGAGGAGAATCGAAAGAAAGAGCTCTCAAGATTACCAAAATTCGGCACTCACCACCCTCCTAACCACAAAACTGAAAATGAGCCAAAAAGCCCCTACATAATTTGGCACACCCCTAGATACTACTAACTCAAATCCAGCATCCCCTAAACAAGTTCCCCAACCATCCACCACTCCTTGATTCCCTCCTACAATCACTCCCATTCACCTATTCAAACAGCTTGACTTCTTCAACTCCCTCATCACCTCTCAGCCGTCCCTTTGAATCCATTTGAACAAGTCAAATCCCACCTTTCTCTCATGGCCTCCCATTCAAATTGTTTGACCCTTAACACCAAAAATAAATCCCTAAAATGCATTCTATGCAACTCGAACCTGTTCCCCCTTATTGTGGCGTCCCTTCAAGCACACAAGGTAGCGCCTCCATGCCACCCTACCACCTCATTACTTGTGTCAACTAGCCACAAGCAATACCTTATAAAGCCTACCCTAGCCAGCTCTCCCCTAAAGTGCCTGAAACAAAAATTTTCAGCAAGGCTCAGGCTTATCCCTAAGCCTTCCCGAGACCCCTAAACTCATTCAACTAACAACAAAGCATAACATACACACCCAACACACATTAAAATGAAGCCCCAAAATCCAGAATGTTACAGCTCGGATTAAGGAGTCTATCGAGTACCTAGACAAATACCAAGTGAGAATCGATTGAAGGAAGATAGATTTAGAGAGATAGCCCTTCGGCCAAACAAGACTGAACCTTTCTACCACCATTCGGCCAACACCACTTACCAAGATCTACCAACCATTGATTCAATACAGATAGGAGTATGAGTGCGAAGTCCCTTCCAAAATCGAAGAATGCCCCCAAAGATTCAGTACAAGTCAACAAGGTAAAGAAGGTTCGATTTTATGATGATACCTCTGGGAGCAGAAAGGAACAGTAGTCAGACATCTGGCTATAAGAGATGAAGAGTGAAAGGAAAACTAAAAAGGGGGTATAGGGAAAATTCGGCCTAGGGGAGAAAAGAAAAGAAAACCATAGAGAACAATAATTACTTACCAACACATGAGGTGAGGATTCGGTTTGAATATCAAATAAAAGAGAGGTCTTAAATAAGAGTATTGAGGGATGGATTCGGCTATAAAGAATGAAACAAGAAAACAAGAAGAAAGGAAGAGCAAAGAGATTCCTACGGCTTAAAAGTAGAGGAGAAAAGAACCAAAGGAAATGGATGACAAATAGGGCTTGAGAACATTTGACAAAGGTTGGGAGCTTGGGAAGAACATGAAATTGACAGAAATAAAGAAGAAAAAATAAAAGAAAAGATAGCAACTAAGGTTCGGTTGAAGGTTAGAAAAGAGAAGAATTAAAGTTGTTTGACAATATCGGCTTAAGGAAAGTATGGTCACAAGAGGAGAATCGAAAGAAAGAGCTCTCAAGATTAACAAAATTCGGCACTCACCACCCTCCTAACCACAAAATAAAAAATGAGCCAAAAAGCCCCTACATAATTTGGCACACCCCTAGATACTACTAACCTGAATCCAACATCCCCTAAACAAGTTCCCCAACCAGCCACCACTCCTTGATTCTCTCTTACAATCACTCCCATTCACCAATTCAAACTGCTTGACTTCTTCAACTCCCCCATCACCTCTCAACCGTCCCTTTGAATCCATTTGAACAAGTCAAATCCCACCTTTCTCTCATGGCTTCCCATTCAAATTGTTTGACCCTTTCAACACTCCCTCCTTGAAGTGCCCTAGCCGACTCCACCACTTCCCCTCCTAACACCAAAAATAAATCCCTAAATGCATTCCATGCAACTCGAACCTGCTCCTCCCTTCTTGTGGCGTCCCTTCAAGCACACAAGATGGCGCCTCCTTGCCACCCTACCACCTCATTACTTGTGTCAACTAGCCACAAGCAATACCTTATAAAGCCTACCCAAGCCAGCTCTCCCCTAAAGTGCCTGAAACAAAAATTTTTAGCAAGGCTCAAGCTTAACCCCAAGCCTTCCTAGAACCCCTAAACTCATTCAACCAACAACAAAGCATAGCATACACACCCAACACATATTAAAATGAAGCCCCAAAATCCAGGATGTTACACTCTTAGAAGTGACAGATTTTGGATAAGACAACTTAGTATGGATGTGATGCTTACCAAATTCCAATAGAGACTTGGGTTAAGTTAAAAGAGTACTCCGGTTTGGTTAAGGGGACTTACCTTCTCCCCTCTTTCCTCTAAAGTATTAAGATCTAGAGCTGAAGGAAATAAGAACCATTTCTCTGGTTTAAGTTGGATTTGAAATTTTGGGTTTTATTAGTGATTTTTTTCCATGTCGAGGTAAGCTTTATGGCTCTGGAAAGGAACATATGGATGAATGCCTGATGAAGTAAGGCTTTGTTTGTGGGTTATTTGGGTATAAAATGATTGTAAAAACTACCCAGATGGGTTTTAATGGTGATCTTCTATTGTACAAGGTAGTGGTTGTTGCAGTACCATACTGAGTGCAAGATTTGGAGTCTAAGTTGCCCTTCAAGGTTATCAGGTGAGTCCCTAAGCTAGCTCTTGCATGTATGTTATGTGTTATAGAAAATTTCTATAAAAAGTGACTGAAACATGAAATGGAAGGTGGAAGAGTATGGTATGATAGTTCTGATATAAAATGAGTTTTGGTCGACCTTTTATGTATGTAGAGTATGAGGTCTGATTGGTCTAAGTACGTGATATGAATCTTAAGGCTAAAGGATGATTATTTATGAATGATCAAAATGTATATGTGCGTATGTCTTGAAAACATGCTATGGAATGTATCTATTATAAATGAGTCAGTATGTGTGATGAGTCGTGTGTATGTCTCCATGGAGTCATCAAAGACAGCATATCATGGAAGACCATAGCTGGGCTGTGGCATCGTATTAAAAGAACTAAAGGAAGGTTATTACCTAATGGGGTTTTTGTGTGACCCAAATGATGAGGGGTAAACCTTGAGCACTATGAGTCTAGGAGAATCCCTATTGCGAACACGCCAGAAAATAAAAGCCTTTGTGGCAAATCTCTGTAAAGAAAAAGCCTTTGTGGCAAGACTCTATAAAGGAAAAGCCTTTATGGTAAACCTTTTTAAAGGAAAAGTGTTTATGGCGAACCTCTATAAAGAAAGTCTTTGTGGTGACCTTGGATAAAGGAAGCCTCATGGCAATATCTAGAATGAAAAGCCTCTATGGACATTCATGAAAGGAAAACCTTAATGGCGCAATCTGAAGGAAAAGCCTTCATGGTGATTCATGAAAGGAAATGCCCTCGTATCCTAGTTTAAAAGAAAAGTCTTGCTAGAAATATTGAAAAGAAATTCCTTTGTGGCATAATGTGAAAAGAAAGCCTCTATGGCTTATCTTAAAAAGAGAAGCCTTTATGGCATAGGATGCAAGAAAATCTTCTATGAAGAACTTAGAAGAAACTGTATATACAGCGAAGTCTTAAGGATCGAATCTTGTAGTGAGCCATAAAATAAATGGATATGGCATAGTTAGTAAGACTCATGAGAGTAATTAATATAATTTACGTGATTTAGAATCATTGCACTTCGGTAAAGTAGAATACTAGATTGTGTTCAGATAAGGATAATATATTGAAAGTAGATATAGAAGTTATAATCTAGCTTATTAGAGCGTATTTTTAATAAAGGACATTAATCGTGTAACTTTGAAAGAGTATTAATTAATTATAGGTAACTATTAAGGTGTATTGATGGGACGAGAACCAAGGGTTGATGAATGCTGAAATACCAATGTTTTGGGCGAATAGATCTTTGACAAGGAATAAATAGAGTAATTAGGTGAATATTAACCAGAGTATGTGGTGAATACAATATAATTAGTCATTTAACTTGAAGGACTAACGTGAGTAAGGGCTATGTTTGGCAATGTATGGAATAAAAGATAAATGAGTGTCTATGAACTTCATGATTAGTTAAGGGAAACAATGGTTTAGAATAGGAACGTTAAAAATAATAGTATTATGCCTAAATGGATTTCTGAAATGAGATTGGTTGAGGAAAACATGAGAGGGTGAAGTGATTAACATGAGTATTGCATAAGGAAAGGAACAGATGTAAGGTATGATGTTAGGGTAAGGTACAACACCACGATATGAAGAAGGAACAACCTAGAATGATATAAGCCATATTTCAGTTGAAGAATAAGTATATGGAGATGGATAAAGGAAATGTTGAATACAATTAAGGTAATTAATGTTTGCCTCACTAAGGTAAGATTAACTCATTTTTGTGCCTTATGTTTCAGGTGAGTTGAATTGGGTCTACGCTTGGAGGGAGAATGCCGGGACTACGCCAAAGGAGTGGCGAGATAGGGCTATTATGCATACAGAGCAAGTTAAGCGGTGTGATCAAACTTGAAATACATGGTTGTAATTCAACGTTTTATGGTATTTATGTTAGAGTTAGGATTTAATCATAGGCATCACTGAATTTTAACAACCATACGTCGTACTTGTTATCATGCACTGTATATATATATATACTTAGTAATTTAATTCGAAGCTCTCATAACTATGTAAACATTCATGAATAGAAACTTTTATTTAAGTAAAGAATTAAGTTACATTCGTACTTGGGTGTGACACCTAATATTCGGATTTGATTTATCGGATCGGGTTTGGGGCGTTACATGTATGACACTCATTAAATTCCACTAAGCAAGATGAGTCATATTTATATGTGAGAGAGTGTTCTGAAAGGGATTCTTGTTCCTCTTCCTCAAGTGGGATTTACTGAAACATTTCTTAAGTATGAATATTTCCTACATCGATGATCTAGAGGCCATGGTTCTTTTATGGTCAGTAGTTATTTCGCATCAGGGTAAGTTTTTCATCTCTGCATGTTAAGTACTAAATGATTAAATCTGAATTTGGTAAATGAATAGCGAGATTGTATGTATAAGGTTTCTGCATGAGATTGTCAGTGATTGAAATGATAAATAATTTATATGTACAAGAGTATTAATGGTTAAATTATGTTTACAAGCAGTGATTGTTGCTAGTTTGAGATGGGTATTCAGATTTAGAGTTTTGAAGTATGAATTTTAAACTATGAAAAGTGTAGTATGTATATGGGTAGTGAATCTGATAATTTCAAGTATGTGATGATGGGTGTACTAGTATTGAAATATTGAAGTTTGGCTGAGTATGTATATGTCTGAAATGCATACTATGATATGCATGTTTTGATTGAGTGTATGTTAGTGAACTAAAATGTTGAAATTAGATTGTGTCAATTCTTGAAGAGTCTATCAAGAGAGTCTGTATCTGTTCACTACGGTGGTGTCTAATGGAGTTCGTCGGGACTGAAAACATAAACTCTGATATTAACTTTGAAGGAAAAGTCCACAACCATGGTATCCTTTAAAAAAAACTAAGGAATGGTGATTTCCTAATAGGGTTCTCTACGTGCCCAGGACAATGATGGGCAAACCTCACATAATGTAAGTTTAGGCAAGTCCATATCGTAAACACGATTTCTAAGAACAGCTTTTGTGGCGAACTTTGAAAGAATACCCTTTGTGGCAAACTCTAAAAGAATAGTCTTTGTGGTGAACTCTAAAAGAACTGCCTTTGTGGTGTACTCTATATCATTGCCCATATGGCATGTTCTGTTAGGCCTATGTGGCAGGAATTGTAAGACTCCATACCCAGCCCGATCACTAGACCCATGTAACAGGATGCTACATCAACATTATAACATTTACACAAGCACACAAGACTTTTAAGTAAGGATAATTGTCAAACATTAAATTTAAAAACATTAAATGACATTAGAAACAATTTAAAAACATGCTTAGGGACCATTTCATAGATTTCCAAAGAAAAAAATCATGTAGGTACCGATATGCAATCGCAGGTATTGATATTTTTCAAGACAGGTATCGATACCGTTAAGAAAATCGATATCATTTTAGCATTTTGTTTTTCCTTAAATTTAAAGCCAAACATTTTCTCGATACGTAAGAGAAGGTATTTTTATTTTTACCCCGAGTATCGATACTTGTGAAAGGGTATCGATACCAAATTGAGCAACTGTTTTCCTACATATTAGTTCCAACACTAAGGTATCGATACTTATGCCCCGAATATCGACACATCTGTATAATTTGAAAAAAACACAAAAAAGGGAAAAATTGATACTCAAACATACTCCACTTCAACTTGCATTAGCAAACACATTATCCAACATCAAATTGACCATACATATAGTCCAAAGTGACACCAATACTTCAATTATTCAAGTCAAAATAAAAAAAATAAAATGATAATAACATCCATCAAATCCTAGAAGTCTTAAATCTTAATAAACCATGAACGACACAATAATAACTAGTCAAAATTCTAAACACATTGCCTTTATTCCCAAAGTTTAAAAGTATAATAACGTCACCTTCTTAAATTACCATAGCCTAACTTTGACCACTTCCTTGGAACCGCACCTCTCACATCAAATATGCTAATTATTTGTAAAGGTTTAGAAAGGAATGTGTGAGCTTAACAGGCTCGGTGAATGATTAGAATTACCGTAAATAAACACAATATCATACGGTGTAAAAAAGAATCTAAAGCATAATTACAACAGTACTTAACTATAATGCCAAACTTAAGCATGTATCGGTTACAAATACATCTAACTTTGCACTCACATACTTATATTTATAGCATATTTCATAACAATTCATTAATTGATAATTTGGAAACTTAAGACTATGAATGTAACACCTCAAAAATCGACCCATGCGTTATGACCGGATCTGACATGTCACATGAGAAAAACATGTTGTCATTTTTATTCATACTAAAAAGGGTTATTTGTTATAATCAAGAAAGCAATTTTGATTTGAAATATTTGATAAAGTATTACAAACCTCGAAGGTTGATTTGATAAATCGATAATTTGAACTAGGGATCTCATAAACCATGACTTTTGAAAATATTGTTGATAATTCGAGAGAAAATTTTCGAGTTAAAATATTTGTAAAAGTTGGTTATGAAATCCCTTTGTTAATCTATTTTAGAAAATCTTTATTTAAGTTTTTAGAAAAATTCCCATTTAAAACAATTCAAGCAAAATAAAAGTACGTCAAACATATAGCAAAAATAAAATACTCCATAGGCCTTATTGCATCATAAAAACCCAAAACAGTAAAGAGAACGGAAATAGAAATTTAAAGTTCAAAATAAAACACCATTTCTGAAGTATGGCCTCCACCGAGTCACCCATGGCCAAGTCCACATCACTGAGCATTACCTGCAAGGGTTAAGGAAATGGGATGAGTTACTAGAACTCAGTGTATAATCTCCTTACCGTTGCCCACTAGGCCTGAACCCATATTTCAATATCTTGGGCCTAAGCCCATTTACATAATAGAATATATATATATATATATAAGCAATGTATGCAAACCAACCCATCCATCCAGCACACCCCTGTACCAACCATCACACCTATGGGGATCAAGTCAACCCACCCCGCCAATCACACCAAAACGCAGGCAAATTGCCATTTATAATATTTTATTGTGGCCAAGCCACCGATATCATGTGTAAATATTATAATAATAGTTTATTGTGGAAATGCCACCAGGCTACACTTCTCTTCAACATTTTTCCAACCCATACAATATATGAAAATGCAACATACATAATAAGATGTTTGCATATAAATAGCAACCATTTATCAAGTAATTTATTACAATGACTAGGCCCATTTAAGCATTAATAATTGGCCCATTAAGGCATTCTAGCATATCGACCCATTAGGGGCATTTCTGTAATTCAGCCTATAAGGGCATTTTTGTAATTCAGCCCATAAGGGAATTTTCGTAATTCGGCACATAAGGGCATTTTCATAATTCAGCCTATAAGGGCATTTTCGTAATTTTAACAATCATAATGTCGATTTTGTCAGATCTTTCAAAATTGTATACTTTAAGCATATTCCTTGTTTTATGCCAATGTTATGATTTTTAGCCTTATAAAGATAACAATCTACTTATTCGACATGTTACCGAATCATAATTTGACGGGATTACGGTGTGAGATTACACACCTGATTACGGTAAGTATTAAATTCTCTTGATCATCGGCACCTATGACAACATAACACTCAATTAATCTAACAGACGAGATTTTTATTAATCCAAAACTAAACCAAGTAATCTAGAATACTTACTCTCAAAATCGTGAACGACCACGATTTTTCGATTCTCACCGGATGATGGTCCTCAACCAGGTGGAAAATCTCGAACTGTCGATACTACCCTTTGCTTAAACTTAGGAGTAGGAATTGCAAATCCGCTCTTTTTGTGTTCACCAATCACTTTTCTTTTCGAAACGGTACCACTTGCCTCCATAGGAAAAATCCCGATTAGAAAACTACTATGAGAGAATGTAGTTGATTTAGTGTTAAGAGTAGGCTTACCACTATATCCAAAGGATCCACGAGTGAAAAAAGAATGTGTGTTATAGACCCTATAATAACCGTTTAGTCCAAACTATTATTCCATTAGCAACTAATTGAATATTGAATGATATCAAATAATCCATAAAGAACTCTTTACCTTATCGATGTTGGATCCAATTTCCACCGATTGACTTAAGGCTAGAATGATATTCGGCCACCCACTTAAAACACTACGAAAAAGAGGGTGATTAAGATGTGAAGGAGTGGAAGGTAACACCATTTCGGTTTAGAACAAGATTCACAACTGAATAGTGATAAGTACCCAATCGAAAAGAGAGGAAAAAATGAAAAGAGAAAAGAAACCACTTACCAACTTGATCAAAGAAGAGAGTGTCAACACAAATGAGAAAGAAGTTGTGAAGGAGAGATTATGGGTTGAAAGGTTCAGCTATGGAGGAAAATGAATAAGAAAATTCAGCTGTGAGAGTATGGATTAGAGAAGAAGAAAGAAGGGTTGATGAATTTTGTGAAAAAGAAAAGAAAGATGGAGAAGGAGTGCTTAACTAATTTTGGTTTTCAAAGGGAAGATGAGTGAAAATAATTTGGTCACAATGGCTAGGTGGTTTCGGTAAGGCAAGGAAAGAAAATAAAAGAAATACACATTATTGGCTTGAAGTTTCGGCAATGAGAGAAGAAGTTGGAGAAAAGAACATAAAAGAATTCTAAAAGAAATTGGGCCTAACAAGCACCAAAATTCTACCAAAAGACTAAAGAAAATTTGGCTACTCCAAGACCCCTCCCAAATTGTGTATACCAGACAAAAAAAGGTCAAAAATTGACCAAAAATACTTTCCAAAACATTTTCCACAAAACCGGCCAACATATCCCCTTCTTGCTCCTTTTCTTTCATTTTTTTCCTTACCCTCATCCTTACCTTGTTTCCTTAGCCATCATACCATAATTAAAAAGTCTTCCTTGCCTTAAATACATCCATTGCCGACACTATCGATGAATAGCACAAAAAAAAATCAAAATTTGCACCAAGAGGGATTTGAACCTCTTCCCCTAAAACCCTTCATGTGACACCACATCCTCTTTACCAAATGCTCATTTATGCAAGCAAATCACTCACTTATTTCCTTAAACCTTGATGTCACTTACCTTCTCTCCTTAATTTACTTAAATACAAAAATTTTTCTAAGGCCCAATTTATCCCCGAGCCTCTTTAGGACCCCTAAACATACACAATTAATATTTTTAACTAACCTATCGCAAGATATAATGCAACACATAAAATTTTAAATTTTAGGATGTTACAATTCTACCCCCTTAAAGAAAATTTCGGCCTCGAAATTTACCTGATTAGAAGAGATGAGGATATTGTTGCCGAATCGTGTCCTCTGGCTCCCATGTGGCTTCCTCTAATCCGTGATTACACCATAGTACTTTGACTAATGGTACCGACTTCCTTCTCAGCACCTTAACGTCCCGATCTAAAATCTGTACTGGCTCCTCTTCAAAGGACAAGTCAGGTCTTAACTCAACTTCCTCTACTAGTACAACATGAGATGGATCCAAACGATAACTCCTTAACATAGAGACATGAAATACGCTATGTATCTTACTTAATTTCGGAGGTAACTCAAGCTGATAAGCCATTGGCCCAACACGCTTTAGTACACGGTATGGTCTGATGAATCTAGGGCTCAACTTGCCCTTCCGTCCAAATCTAAAGATCTTTTTCCAAGGTGAGACCTTGAGAAAGACCAGATCTCCCAGCGCAAACTCTATATCCTTACGCTTCAGGTCCCCGTACGATTTCTGTCTGTCTGAAGCTTCTTTTAACTGAGCCCAAATTACCTTAACTTTATCCTCCGTCTCCGTGATCAACTCAGGACCCAACAACTATCGCTCCCCCAGTTAGTCCAACAAGTAGGAGTACGACACCTATGACCATACAATGCCTCGTAAGGTGCCATTTGGATGCTGGATTGATAGCTGTTGTTGTACGCAAACTCTGCCAATGGTAGAAAATCTTCCCAACTACCCTTGAAATCGATTACACATCCTCTTAACATATCCTCTAGAATATGGATCACTCTCTCGATTGACCATCTGATTGCGGATGAAACGCCGTGCTAAAATTTAGTCTTGTACCCAAAGCTTCATGTAAAGCCTTCCAAAATCGTGATGTAAATCTAGGATCCATGTTCGATATGATAGACACTGGTTCCCCATGCAACCTCACGACTTCCACTATATACAACTTGGTCAACTTCTGTAACGAATAATCCGTACGAACAGGTAGAAAATGAGCAGTCTTCGTTAACCGATCTACTATAACCCATACTAAATCTTTCCTAGTAGGCGACAAGGGTAACCCACTAACATAGTCCATCGTTATCCTCTCCCATTTCCATAATGGAATTTTCACAGGTTGTAGCAACCCTGACAGCAATTGATGTTCCGCCTTCACCTGCTGACATGTCAAGCACTTACTCACGAAATCAGTAACCTCCCGTTTCAACCCTTGCCACCAATACTGCTTACGGAGGTCTCAGTACATCTTATTTCCCCCGGGGTGCATAGCATATGGGCTACTATGCACCTCACGCAGAATCATTTGTCTCAATTCTGAATCCCTAGGCATACACATTCTTCCGCGGAAACACAATACTCTGTCACTATTCAATCCAAAATCCCCTATCACACCACCTTCCACTTGCAGAAACCAACTTTTCATCTAATAACTACTTTTCCTTAATCTGGCTTACCCATGCAGGCTTCACCTGAAGTTCGGCTAGCAGACTACCATCTTCATACAGGCTGAGATGAGAGAACATCGCTTTCTAGTCCAATATCACCTTACGACTCAGTTCGTTTGGCACTACGTTAAGCTTTCTGGGATGGTACTCGATTGAGAAGTCATAATCTTTCAATAGTTCTTGTAACACCCCTAACCCGTATCCGTCACCAGATTAGGGTTACGGGTATTACCAGAAAAGCCACAACCCTTATTCAGACAATCAGTCTTACTCAAACATGCTTAACAAGAGATACGATCATGAACATATTATTATTACATTCTAATAATATAATACTATAAACCCCAATTGTCCTATCTTTAAAATTTTATAAAATACCTGAACCATTAAACTATTTGTGTCTAATAGATAAAAATAAGCATGATCAAAATGTCATCTCATAATGACTTCCTATTAAGACCGGATTCTTATAGCTTGAAACCTACTTCCACATAGCCAAATAAATGCAAACTCATTACACATTTCATATACACTCATTTATTTGACCGAATATACTTAATTAAATTAAACAATCTCAAACGCTAAGTACATATATATATATATATATATATATAAATGTATACGTCAATATTTTGCACATTTCCATATTTGAATACAAGCGCAAATAACTAGTTCTTTAAGCATGTTAACTACGTTTGACTATAGCACATAAACTTGGCCGAATATACATACATACAATACACAATGTAAATCTCTTTTCATAATTCAACTAAAGTTGATACACACACATAAATTTCAGATAATGCTCAGCTAACACATACCTACATTGACTTAAACATTTAACCTTCATTCATACTCTAGTTCATCTAATGACATTTTATGATATACATTCGAAAGTTTTGCATATCAAAATGCATCCCATACCTGACATTTCCCTACTCATGTCCACTTTTCAAAAGTTAACAAGGCACATGCTAAAAGGCTTCATATCATTTACCCTATAGTAACATAGCTATTTAGCGTGAACATTCATACCATAACCTCAATTTTCATCCAAACAAAGCACACACCAATTACATCAAAGATAGAATATACCATCGAACATTATCATTTAACAATTAGCCATTTTTGCATGGTTATTATATATATAAACATAACATCATTCTAACATTTAGCTAGCCTATACATGCCTTTGATTCAAAAATAACTAGCTTAAAAGTACCAAAAAGGGATGATAGTGTGGTTGACTTCACCGACGATCCTCCGAGCACGTAGCTTGACCAAAATCTATAAAAGATCATTGAACACACGAGTAAGCTTACTAGCTTAGTAAGTCTTAAGCAACCGTATTTAAACATTCAATTAACCCATAGCTTTAGGCGTACCAATTCATAACATTGAATAAACATAGCTTAATTTATAAATGCATTATAGCCTAATATTCTACCTCATTTAATCATCCACTTCCATTTACTCACCAAGATACACCATTTAGAATATGTATACATATACAAATATATATAACATAAATCATACATATCCATATACCTTTACCAATACCTTTAACCACTTATGCTTTCATATAACCAAATTTCCTCATAACATAGTCCATATTCCTTTTCTCATCTACCACTTGTCTATTACATTTCTCTCATCATTTCATTTACATATTAGCATCACACATACATATATATATATATATATATATATACACACACATATAACACATGAGTATGAATAACACATGCCTTGTTTCCATATTAACAAATTCGTTTTCCACATGCTTAAGCATACTTAATTCATTTCCTAACTTTATTAGTATATGATCTAAGCTTGGAATGGCAACTCTCCGGTTAAAACCTGCTAGGCATTAGCCCGAATTTCACACACCGGCACCAGGCCTGCTAGACTCAAAGTCCAAAAGTTAAAACACCGGCATTAAGCCTGCGAGGTAATAAGCCCGAAATAATTCACCGACACGAGGCCTGCTAGGCTCGAAGCCCGTTATAGATCACCGGCACAAGGCCTGCTAGGCTCGAAGCCCGATATATCAGCATAATTACTCATTCCATACATATTACCCCATGCTAAAATCACAAATATTACATATTCTTCATATCTTAAAGCCAAACATGCTTAATCATATTACACTAAACAAAATAGATTCAATTCAAACTTTTATCATTACATTCGACCATCTCATCTATTTAAGCTTAATAATTTCAATTTTCATCATTTGATATATTCATAATTAATTCTGTGACATATATCTGCTTAAGAACTTACCTCGACTATCGATAGACAACGTAGACCGGCTATTCGGTAACCTTCACATTTCCCCGATCCAAATCTATTTTCCTTTGTTCTTGATCTAAACACATTAAAATTTAGCTCATTCAAGCACATTTCATCTCAATTTAGTCCCAAAACACATAAATGGGAAAATTACCATTTTACCCCTAAGGTTTCACATTTTTACAATTGAGTCCTATTTGCACAAAACACAAAATACACAAAATTTCACTATAACACCTTAGGGCCGAATATTCATAGGGACCATACTAGTCCATTTATTTCATTTATTTAGCATTTTGGTCCTTCAAAAATTCATTTTTGCAATTTAGCCCAAATACTCAAATTCACCAAAAATCCAAAGACAAAACATATTAATCTACATATATCTTTCATAATTCATCAACTATCATCATAAAGCTCATGAACGCATCAATGGTACATTTCAAAATATTCACCAAAATAAAAAATTCAAGTATGGGTCTTGAAGTATTTAAAGCAACGATCACAAAAACATAAAAATTATCGAAAACGATATCAAACTAACCTTGAATTTGAGTTTATAAGTGCCGAATTTGAAGCCTGAAAACCTATTTCTTTCTTTAGCACATTTGGCTTTCATAAACTAAAAAAAAAGATGATATGGCTTTTTCTCATGTTTTATTATCATATAATATGTTATTTAATTAATTACCTAATTAACCTTATAATATAAAATTTCATAACATATAACTTAAGGTTAATCTTGTCATAAACCACCCACTAACTTAAAAATGGCCTATTTGCCCGTTTAATACCCCATATTAAAAAGCCAATATCATTCTAGCACTTTTCACTTTAGTTTGTAACTTTTACATTTTACGCGATTAAGTCCTTTTTCTAAATTAAACACACAAATAATTAAATTATTCTTTGAAACTTTCACACACTTAAATTCACATATAATAAGCACAAAATATATCATTTAAATATTTCTCGAACTCGGATTCATGGTCCCGAAACCACCGTTCTGATTAGGGTCAAATTTAGACTGTTACAGTTCTATCCACCTCCACTGTCTTAAGTTCATCTCCTTCTAGGTAAGGAGGTACTTCAGACTCTTATGATCTGTATAGATAATCGACTAATCACCATACATATAGTGTCTCCAATTCTTCAGAGCAAATGCCACTGCAGCTAACTCCAAATCATGAGTAGGATAGTTCACCTCATGCGGCCTTAATTGACAAGATGCATAAGGCACCACCTTTCCACCTTGCATCAACACACATCCCAAGCCCGTCTGTGACGCATCACAATAAACAATAAAATCCTTACCAACCTCAGGTTGAATCAATACTGGTGCTTCTGTCAGAATCTACTTCAATTTCTCAAAGCTCTCTTACTGCTTGTCTGACGACACAAACGATATTCCCTTACGCAATAGCTTAGTTAAGGGTGCATCAATCAACGAAAACCCCTCAATGAACCGCTTGTAATAACCAGCCAAACCTAGAAAACTCTAAATTTTGGCCACTGTCTTCGGTGGTTTCCAGTCCAACACAGCCTCAACCTTCCGGGGATCAACTCTAATTCTTTCAGCAGACACAATATGCCCCAAAAAGGTCACTTCGCTAAGCCAAAATTCACACTTACTGAATTTGGCATAAATTTGATTCTCCCTTAAAATTTGCAATACAACTTATAGATGCAAATCATGCTCTTCTTCAGTCTTTGAATACACTAAGATGTCGTCTATAAACACCACCACAAATCGATCTAGATAGGGTTGGAAAACCTGGTTCATCATGTCCATAAATGCAGCTGGTGCATTAGTCAACCCAGACGGCATCACCAAGAACTCATAGTGCCCATAACGAGTTTGAAACGCAGTCTTATGAATATCCGCCTCCTTAACTTTAAGTTGATGATATCTTGATCTTAAGTCTATCTTCGAGAACACTGAAGCTCCTCGTAGCTAATCGAACAGATCGTCGATCCTCGGTAACGGATACTTGTTCTTGATCGTTAACTTATTCAATTACCTATAATCGATACACATACGCATCGAACCATCCTTCTTTTAATGAATAAAACTGGCGCTCCCCACGGTGACACGCTTGGTCGAATGAATCCACAATCCAACAACTCTTGAATTTGAGCTTTAAGCTCCGCTAACTCCTTCGGCGCCATCCTATAAGGAGAAATAGACACCGAAGCCGTTCCTAACAACAGTTCAATTCCAAACTCTACCTCCCAATCTGGAGGCAATCCTGGAAGCTCCTTGGGAAAGACGTCCGAAAACTCTTTCACTGTTCTAACACTTTCAATCGACAACTCTTTGGCATCCAACACACTGATAAAGGCTAAGAATGATCCACACCCCTTTCGCACCAACTTTTCTGCCTTTAAAGCCGATACCACATTAGACAAATAATTTCTTCTCTCACCTATCATCATCACTTCCTTATCCTCTGAAGTTTTTAGTACCATCTATTTTGTAGCACAATCCAAGTTTGCACAGTGTTTGACCAACCGGTCCATGCCCAAAATAAGGTCGAACTCGCCGAATGGCAGTTCCATCAAATTCGCCAAAAATATTTCCCCCTAAATTTTTAAGGGCACATCTATAAACAACTTATTTACTATCACCGACTGTCCTAAAGGCTAATTACAGTTGTTTCTCTAGCAGCAATCTCAGATCTAATGTTCAGATTTCCAGATACAGCACAAGCAACATATGAATGGATGGATCCAATATCTATCAAAGCAGTAACATGTACAGCACATATGAAGAACGTACCGGTTATTACATCAGGTGCATCGCCATCCTCTCGACATCTGACCGTATAGAACAACCCTGGCTGTCGCGCTCCGTGTTACCACTATTATTAGTACCTCTACCCGCTACACCTTGACCTCGTCCTACGCCATTACCACCACGACCTGGCCCATGGCCTACTAGTGGCTGTTGAGCGCCTCTAGTTTGCTGCGCAACATTATTACGAACACCCTGAGTCTGAGTAGGCTGTCAAGGGCAATCTCTAAACTGATGATCTTTGGAACCACATCTGTAACAACCACCGATTCTCCTCCAGCATTCACTCAGGTGAAAGTTCCTACAATCCACACATAGCTGTAACTAATTAGTAGCAGCTGGTACTCTCGCTCGAGCTGGCTCCTCATTCCTGGGCCTCTTCTGAAACCGTTTAGCATAACCTGAGCACCCAGAGTCTCTCTTGTTCCTGCCTTATCCTTGTCTTGGTTTTGCCTCTCCGAGTGTTTAACCTCTTCAGCTATCTTGTATTTCTCCACCAGTGTGGCAAAATTCCTCTCCTTTTGTGGGGCTATCAATACCCGCAACTCATCACGCAACCCGTCTTCAAAATACACACAGCGTTCGTAGTTAGTTTATACTATTCCCCGGGCATACCGACTCAGACACAAAAGTTCTACCTCGTATTCTGCCATAGATTTACCTCTTTGGACGAGATTAAAAAATTCTTTCCTTCGAGCATCCACATAGCTAGCCCCGACGTATTTTCCTTGAAATGAGGTTTTAAAGAATTCCCAGGTAATGCGATCAGCCTGAGTGCCTTCCCGAACAGTCAGCCACCACTGATACACCTCATCTCTCAGCAATGACACAGCTCCTTTCAGTTTTTGCTCATCTGTGCATCTAGGTCGTCCATAATCGGCCCCACTGCCTCAAGCTAGTATTTCGTTACACTTGGGGCTACACCCGAAATACCCCTCAAGACTTCTACCCTATTCAATCTGAGTCGCTCGGATACCGACCCACGAGCTTCAGACCCAATTCTTACTCTAGTGACCCTTTATAGAACTCACAACATCATTTTGGATAGTGTGTCGTCCTCTCTCTTTCGATCATATGACCCAGTGTTAGTTGCAGGTGACATAGGTGCGTCCATCTCAGGCATATGTCCCGACGCCTCTGACACAACTCTAGCACCTCGGCCTCTACCACGGCCACGTCTACCGCTTCCACATCCTCTAGCGCTCATATTTGCTAATTTGATTTATCTGATTAAGAGTCTTATGAATCAATATGCTATTTCAAGGTTTATTAAACGATATCTTATGAAGTATAAGAAGTAAAATTATTTTCGCAAAAATGCATCCTATCGTCTCAATCTCTATAGTTTCAGCTCCTAAGGTTAAAAGTTCTAAAGTATTTCTAGAGTCATACCACAATAATCATAATCATAAAATGATAACACATACTTACTTGACTTGATGCCAGATACCTGGGGGGCCATACTTCTTTTAAAACACGCATTGATAATTTAAAATTCAATCAGCTTTGGAAAATATTTTTGAATCCAAACCACAGCCGAGTTTTGCAACCGAGCTCTGATACCATAAAATTTAGCACCCCAAAACTTGGCCCATGCGTTATGACCGGATCGACATGTCACATGAGAAAAACATGTTAAGTCATTTTTATTCATACAAAAAAGGGTCATTTGTTATAATCAAGAAAGCATGTTTGATTTGAAATATTTGATAAAGTATTACAAACCTTGAAGGTTGATTTGATAAATCGATAATTTGAACTAGGGATCTTATAAACCATGACTTTTGAAAATATTGTTGATAATTCGAGAGAAAATTTTGAGTTAAAATATTTGTAAAAGTTGGTTATGAAATCCCTTTGTTAATCTATTTTAGAAAATATTTATTTAAGTTTTTAGAAAAATTTCCATTTAAAACAATTCAAGCAAAATAAAAGTACGTCAAACATATAGCAAAAATAAAATACTCCAGAGGCTTTATTACATCATAAAAACCCAAAATAGTAAAGAGAACGGAAATAGAAATTTAAAGTTCAAAATAAAACACCATTTCTGAAGTATGGCCTCCACCGAGTCATCCATGGCCCAAGTCCACATCACTGAGCATTACCTGCAAGGGTTAAGGAAATAGGGTGAGTTACTAGAACTTAGTGTATAATCTCCTTACCGTTGTCCACTAGGCCTGAACCCATATTTCAATATCATGGGCCTAAGCCAATTTACATAATAGAATATATATATATAAGCAATGTATGCAACCCAACCCATCCATCCAACACACCCCCGTACCAACCATCACACCTGTGGGGATCAACTCAACCCACCTCGCCAATCATACCAAAACGCAGGCAAATTGTCATTTATAATATTTTATTGTGGCCAAGCTACCGATATCATGTGTAAATATTATAATAACTAGTTTATTGTGGTAATGCCACCAGGCTACACTTCTCTTCAACATTTTTCCCAACCTATGCAATATATGAAAATGCAACATACATAATAAGATGTTCGCATATAAATAGAAACCATTTATCAAGTAATTTATTACAATGACTAGGCCCATTTAAGCATTAATAATCGGCCCATTAAGGCATTCTAGCATATCAGCCCATTAAGGGCATTTTCATAATTCGGCACATGAGGGCATTTTCGTAATTTGGCCTATAAGGGCATTTTTGTAATTCAACCCATAAGGGCATTTTTATAATTTTAACAATCTTAATGCCGATTTTGTCAAATCTTTCAAAATAGTATACTTTAAGCATATTCCTCGTTTTATGCCAATGTTATGATTTTTAGCCGTATAATGATAACAATCTACCTATTTGACATGTTACCGAATCATAATTTGACGGGATTACGGTGTGAGATTACACACCTGATTACGATAAGTATTAAACTCTCTTGATCGTCGACACCTATGGCAACATAACACTCGATTAATCTAACGGATGAGATTTTTATTAATTCAAAACTAAACCAAGCGATCTAGAATACTTACTCTCAAAATCGCGAACGACCATGATTTGTCGATTCTCACTGGATGATGGTCCACAACTCGGTGGAAATTCCCAAACCGCCGATACTACCTTTCGCTTAAACTTAGGAGTAGGAATCACAAATCCGCTCCTTTTGTGTTCACCAATCACTTTTCCTTTCGAAACGATACCACTTGCCTCCATAGGAAAAATCTCGGTTAGAAAACTACTATGAGAGAAAGTAGTTGATTTAGTGTTAAGAGTAGGCTTACCACTATATCCAAAGAATCCACGAGTGAAAAAGAATGAGTGTTATAGACCCTATAATAACTGTTTAGTCCAAACTATTATTCCATTAGCAACTAATTGAATATTGAACGATATCAAATAATCCATAAAGAACTCCTTACCTTATTGTTATTGGATCCGATTTCCACCGATTGACTTAAGGATAGAATGATATTCGGCCACCCACTTAGAACACTATGAAAAAGAGGGTGATTAAGATGTGAAGGAGTGGAAGGTAACACCATTTCGGTTTAGAACAAGATTCACAACCGAATAGTGATAAGCACCCAGTCAAAAAAGAGAAAAAAAATGAAAAGAGAAAAGAAACCACTTACCAACTTGATCAAAGAAGAGAGTGTCAACACAAATGAGAAAGAAGTTGTGAAGGAGATATTATGGTTTGAAAGGTTTGGCTATGGAGGAAAATGAACAAGAAAATTTAGCTATAGGGGTATGGATTAGAGAAGAAGAAAGAAGGGTTGAAGAATTTGTGAAAAAGAAAAGAAAGATGGAGAAGGAGTGCTTAACAAATTTCGGGTTTCAAAGGGAAGATGAATGAAAATAATTTGGTCACAATGGCTAGGTGGTTTTGGCAAGACAAGGAAATAAAATAAAAGAAATACACACTATTGGCTTGAATTTTCGATAATGAGAGAAGAAGTTGGAGAAAAGAACACAAAAGAATGCTAAAAGAAATTAGGCCTAACAAGCACCAAAATTCTACCAAAAGACTAAAGAAAATTCGACTACTCCAAGACCCCTCCCAAACCATGTATACCATACCAAAAGGGTCAAAAATTGACCAAAAATACTTTCCAAAACATTCTCCACAAAATCGGCCGACATATCCCCCTTCTTGCTCCTTTTCTTTCATTTTTTTCCTTACCCTCATCCTTACCTTGTTTCCTTAGCCATCTTACCATAATTAAAAAGTCTTCCTTGCCTTAAATACATCCATTGCCGACACTATAGATGAATAGCACAAAAAAATAATCAAAATTTGCACCAAGAGGGATTCGAACCTCTTCCCCTAAAACCCTTCATGTGATGCCACATCCTCTTTACCAAATGCTCATTTATGCAAGCAAATTACTCACTTATTTCCTTAAACCTTGATGTCACTTACCTTCTCTCCTTAATTTACATAAATAAAAAAAATTGATAAGGCCCAATTCATCCCCGAGCCTCCAAAGGACCCCTAAACATACATAATTAATATTTTTAACTAACCTATCGCAAGATATAATGCAACACATAAAATTCTAAATTTTAGGATGTTACAATGAAACATAAACGTTGGCTCTATCACCACACATTAGATACACAAATCCCCAACACACTAATGACTCGAAGATTCAAACATATCCCATAAGTGTAGCATTAAGCTAACACTCTCCAACATACCAACAAATCTCGATGAATGGAGCTTAGCTTACATTCCCTTATTTTTCCAAACTATCTCGGGCCTTAATGCCCCAAATCACAACACAAGGGTTAGTACTCACAAAATCTATGTCATACAAATAATATCCAACGGTCTCAAAAGATCACAAGGCCAAAGTATCCACAATTATACACATATTTACTTACCATTTTTTGCACATTTTCACTGCTCTTTTACATCATACACACAACAATGTCATAACCACATAGCATGCTTATCATGCTCTCTATTTCTGCACTTACAAGTGATAACATATAACTCAATGAGCTATAACCACAATAAGTCACATATACATGCATAATACAATCGCTCTACATAACGTATTAACATACTCACATAACCACAATTTTGAAAAATACATAAAAGGAGTAAGAAGGATTACACTCGAAATTTAGGATAGGGGTTTAGCCTTTTTCTAAGCTCCCATTTAATAGTAAGAATCGTGTCTACAAGTAGCAATTCTAGAACACTTACCATTCACGCTTTCGCCGATTTGTCAAAAGCTTAAACTAACTTTCCTTGGCTTTCGTCTTGCTTGAAGAGGGCTCCAACAGTTCCAAATCTTCTCACATATTAACCACACAATATACACAATTAATTAGAAACCATAACACTCCTTAATCAAACAAAAATGCAATTCTAAAGTTAATTCCACTATCTTAATCCAAATTCATTCTTATCACTTAAAATCGATTCTAAACTTCTAACTACTCATCTAAGAACAATTCTTAACCTTAAAATCACCCAAAACTCCTTAGAATTAAGATTCCAAAAATTTTGACATTCATGGCCATTCTTAACGTAAACTCATCAAAACCTTCAAATCTTTTAACAAAAGTTTAAAATGAGTTTAAAACCTTCTAATTGCATAAAAACAAATTGAAAAGTACATAAAAACAGTAGTTTCATTTAAAAATATAAAATCTGCCATTAACAACCCTAATTTCAGCTAATCATGAAAAATCCTTATTTCAACTGATTTAAAACTCTATTTAAATGGTTAGACTACAATAAAAACTAATAGAAATGCAAGACCTTACCTTGATTGTGGAGAAAAAATGGTTGATGAAATCCAGTTAAACCCACAATATGAATAAAAATGGCTTTAATGGTGTTCTTGATGTCTCTCTTTGACTTAAGAAAAAATATGGTGTTTGGAAGATGGAAAAAATAAAAGGGATTAGAGTGTTGACGATCAAAATTGATGAATGGGGTTTTGGGGATTTTGATTGACGGTAAGAAGGGGAAGGGAATGTTTCTATTCTCTATTTTTTTTTCACGTTAATAGTAGGGTGAAAGCGGGAAAATGGGTTGATTTTTAAAAGTTGGTCTAATTTTTTAAGCTACTCTTAAATTAAACCCTTTACAAAATAGTCATCTTTCTAAAATTCAAAGTCTTTTCCACATTATTTTCATAAATCGATTTAAATTTTCAAAAGCCATAGGCGAAGATATTTTCAGGTTGCAGATTCTGAATTCTTGAACCCAATTTTAGGTCATAATTCCAAAACTACCCTCAAAACTTCTAGACCCAATTTCGAGATGTGACATGAATTGTTAGGGATGTCTGATAAGATTTGAATTTGAATGTTTATCTTTATTGTAAGGTATGAGTAAATTCTTTAAGTTCTGTAATAAGTAAAGCTAAGGTCAAGTATTGATGTTTCTGGGTTATGAAGGACTAAGCCTGATGGGTTTTTCCATGAAAAAGAAATTTGTATCTATATTTTCAGATGAATATCTATCACAATGAAATGTAAATAGGAAAATTAAATGGTATTTCATCTTCTTCTAAAATTATTTTAGATCTGAGTAATGTTATTTTGAATTATGAGATTCTTATATAGCATATTATGAAGTTCATCTGGATGTTATATGTAGTGAAATAACAGTATGGATAGGGTTGAGGGTGTTACAAAAGCTTTGACAGACATTCAGTCTTCTCTTACTTTCCCGTACTTAGGCCAGCTCCTATTCAACCTATATTTCTGTAATTCTCATGGTGTCTTTGCCGTTGCCTTGTTGGCTTTCATATCTGCCTATACCATTTTCAATATTTTGGCGGATACCTTATGATCTTATTGCTTTACTTACGCTTTCTTTAAACTCTTCTTTCACCTATGTGGTTTCTTGTACTTGGTGCATAGGCCGCATGCCTCTCACATGAGGTCATGACATACTCGCTGCATTTTTCTCATGGCAGACTCTATGGGATGCGTAGCCAAACGTTGGTCTCATACTCTTCTTACCTCTTTCTTTCATCCCAATGACTTATTCATGTTTACTGTGCCGACGAACATCATTTCTATTCCGTATTTACTATCCTAGCAGACTATCTTTGTTTTGTGTTTATCATCCCGATGGAATTCATCTCTGTGGAGACCATGGACACTTTCATCCATGGTCTTACACCGATTCACCATTCTTGCATATTACCTTATAATTCCATGGAGTCTTCCATCCATGGTCTTACTCATCATACCTAACTGTCATATCATCTTTCATCGATATTCTTACACTGTACACTTTATACTATTTACCTTGTTGCCATGACGTCTTTCATCCATGGTTTTACGCTACGTACCATATATCTAGATTATTATAGCCTCTTTCATCTATGGTATTACGCCATATACCATCGTCACCTTGTCGTCCTAAAAGACTAGTCGATACAATTATTGTGGTAAATACTTTTCCATGATTTCATTTCCAGAATCCTCCTCCAATTATCTCCTTAACACCACCTAACGTTGAGGCTCAAACACTGTAACACCCCCTAACTTGAAACCATCGCCGAAATAGGGTTAAGAGGCATTACTGAACAATCAAATCATTTAATAGCCCATTCACGACACAAAGTCAATCATCAGTATATCACATCAAAACATAAACATATAGTCCCTTATTGAGGCCTATAAGACCTTAAACACTTACTAGAGAAGGATTCGGACTAAATTGAAACACATCTGAAGTTCTCGATTAAAAACTTATCTAAGGATACACGCTGAAACACCTCCACGGTTGCTAGACACACATGTCTTTCCCATGGTCGAACCTGATTCCTCACCACGGCCACCAAGCACGCCCGTGTACCCTAGCCGTGGTCAATCCTACCAAAGAAACACGATTACCAAGCACCCCTGTGTGCTAAGGTCGTGCACTACTAGACCATATACTGACTTTCTGACACAGTTTCTAGGCATGCCCATGTGCCATGGCCATGTGCCCTTAAACAAGCTACTGACTTTACCCCACGGTCACTAGGCACGCCTGTGTGCCATGGCCATGCGACATTTACCAAAACAACTGATGCACTTATGACTACCCAAAAGTATACCAAAATAATCATTCAAACCATGCATTCAATACCAATTATATTTATACCAAATTTAATACCAAAACTTATCTTATCACAAGCATAATTCATTCCCAATTTCACTTATTCCTAATAACATCATACCATTACCAAAATTTCCATCCATAAGTCAATTTCTCAACTCACAATCCATACCAAAAGATGCATCATATAAACCAAAGTCATTCATGCTAAAAACTATCACATATCTAGCCACATCTCTTGGCTACTTACAAATCTCAAACATGATTCAAATAACTAGCCTATACATGCCATATTTTAACTATTTCCATCTTTCCAAAATACCCCAAAATAGATTACCGATAGTGTGTTTGAGATACTGACGATCCCCAGATCCAAGCTAACTTTACTGACACTACAAAACAGAAAGACAAATCACACAGTAAGCTTTCCAAAGCTTAGTAAGTTCTTAATTTAATACATATTACTCAATAATACCACATCATACACAATTAAATCATCACATAGATAAATTGTACAATTAGGTTCATCATCAATCTTAACCATATGCTCAAATATCTATTCATTTAACTCTTAAGGCTATCATCAACCACCTAGGTTCAAACGTACCTTGATCAACACATAGTTACTCACCATTCATGCTACTCAATTGCTCGATATTACCTCTCGTTCAACCTTTGCTATTCTTTTGATTTATTCGCACACTTAGTGCCAATTTCATAACTGAATCATAATCGTCATCGCACACTTAGTGCCTAATCTTTCAACTGACTCATCTCGGTATTGCACACACAGTGCCAGGTCAATAAGCCGAAGCTTTCATATCATCGCACACACAGTGCTATTCATTTCTGTTTCTATTTCAATTTCGCACACATAGTTCCTCCAATTAAATCTTGCACATAGCAATTCACTTTCATACACATATACATATTCATCTCATAATGTTAAAACATATCTTAATAACATGAATTATATCCGAACTTACCTCGGATGTCAAACAATCGATACGGTCGATTAATCGAGCACTTTATCTTTGCCTCGATCTCAATCAATCCTCTCCTCTCTTAGTCTATACACATTCAAATTCAATCCACTCAATCATCAAATCATTCATTTTAGTCCAAACACATATATTTAGGGCATTTTACAAATTAGCCCTCACATTTTCACATTTCGACACTTTAGTCATTAATTTATAAAATCATCAAATACACATAATTTGCTTGTACTCAAGCCTAAGTGAATTCTCACTATGCTCATACAAGCCCACACCTTTCATTTATTTTACATTTTAGTCCCTCAATTTCTCATTTCCTCAATAAGCACAAAATACTCAATTTCATCAAAAATCCCAATACAAACTATGTTAACCCAACACCAAGTTTTCATATTTCACTATCAATTAGCACATAGCTCAAACATTCATCAATGGCTCATCATAAAAACATCATCAATTCACAAAATTACAACATGGGTAGCTAGAGCCCGAAGCAATGATTACAAAAACATAAAAATTATGAAAAACCATACTCAAAGCATACCTTGATTCAAAGAACTTGATAGATGAATTTCACAAAGCTTAAAACCCTTTTCTTTCCTTTAATTTTTGGTGAAAAGACTATATGAAAATGGCTATCTAATTGTTTAATTTAATTAAATTATAACTTAATTCATTATTTACCATTTTACCCTTCTATTAAAAATATAAAATAAATATATATCAAGGCTAATTTGTCATTTAGCCATCCACCATCTTTAATAATGGCTTAATTGCTGCATAAGGCTGTCCTATTATGAAGACAACAACACTTAAGTACTTATAAATCAGCACATAGCTTTTTCTCTTTACGCAATTAAGTCCTTTCTCTTAATTCGACACCCAATCGATGAAATTATCACACAGAATTTTCACACAGACTATGTCACATACCATTCACATAGAAAATAACATTAAGTTAACATTCTGACCTCGTATTTGTGGTCTCGAAACCACTGTTTTGACTATGGTCTAAACTGGGTTGTTACAAACACTGTATCGTTCCCTCTACAAGGTTCGAAGCTTCGCCCGATGTGGTAACTAAAGGTTTTTATCTCCATTCTCATCCTAACTTCATCTATCCCATTCAGGTTTTCCTAAAGTAATGCAATACATGCTCATAACATCATATGATCATTCTCATGCAAACATGACTTACTTAAACAATATAAACCATAATAACATGTTGGAATCTAGAACTGAACTTAAACTTTATCGTCTCTATAGCTATTCCCTTCCTTCGAACACCAGAGTTATTTCCTTCCATTTGCTTACAACCAAAAACGTACTGTTAAAATTATGCTACGTCTTAAAAACTTACGCTTTCATAGCATGCAGAACCCTTAAAATGGTTCTAATGTCCATAACTAAAACCTAAATGCATAGAAGGGTTTAGAGCCTTACCCATTTTTTAGTTTCCTTACTTTTCTAGCTTCACCCGTATAAAATCTACTCCATGCAAAGCTTTCCATATGTTCTTCTTTGAGCTACCAAAAAATATAAAGAACGGGTGAAATTAAGATAAGGTCAAAAGAAAATCATCTTTAAAAATAAATCTATTTCTTCCCTCCCACCTACAGGTTTCACGTTAGTCTTCTCCTTTATTTGTTTTGTGCCACCCCTTGAGTTACCTTAGCTCTATTTCTCCATTTTTGTTCCTCAAACTTCATTCGTTTAATTCTTATCATCACCCAAGCCAAAACCTTTCTTGAAAAACACTCAAAACACTATAGATTTCTCTATTGATGAGTTTTTGGGTTTCTTAGGTTTTTTATTATACGCTCAATTTTTCATCATCGAAAGTAATGTTCATCTTTCTATTAGTTTTTTATATTATATGATCCTTTAAATTGAGTTTTTAACCATTAAATTGCATGTTGCAAATAAAAGCCAAAATTTGAGTTGTTAATTGTGGATTTCGAGATCTTGGGTAAAACATGGTTTCAAAGTGTTTTTCAATTAGCTTTGATAAGATTAAAAGGTTTCTACACTTACTTTAAATTTTTGTTAAAGATTTATTTAGTTTTAATGAATTTCATGAAAATTTCCATAAACATGTCGAAAATTTTGAAATTATAAATTGAGTAGTTTTGTGTAGTTTAAAGGTTGAGAATTAGTCGTAGGTGTTTATTTATCTTTTTATGTTTTGGGAAAATAAAGGCAATGTGGTAGAACTATTGCACAAATGTTGCCATGACGTTTTGGTTATTTGCATAACTTAATAATTCATAGGATTTATGTATATTGTTTTTGTTATAGCGTTTGGTTACTCAAACATGTTTTTGATTATTGAAATGTTATTGTGATCATTCTAATATTTATTTGACGAGGTTTAGTTACATGTTGAATGGTTTATGATTTGGACAGATTATTTGCCTTATTATGCTATATTTTTTGTTTCTGGAACAGAGATATGATAATTCGAGTTTTAAAAATGATACATCTATGGTATTTCGCTATTCAGGAAGTTAGTATTGTTATTTGGTATCGATAGCTTATCAAGCGTATCGATACTTAAGGTAAATTAATCGATACTTCAAGAAATGTACCGATATTTTTTGGGATTTGATTTTTAGACGAGACATAAAATGTTGTTTTGGTACCATTTTTCAATCGGTGTCGATACCATTTCAAGCAAATATCGATACTTATGTTTCAGTATCAATGCCTATGTAATTTTTTTGGGAAATTTTGCTATGTGGTCCTTATGCATGTGTAATTATATTTATAAGACCATTTGATGTGTGTAAGCAAGTATTAATGATAATTATGAGTCTATTTGACTCAAAACTCATGTAAAAGTTAAAAAGGGATGAAGTTTCTTTAAGAATGATTTCATTTGTACTATGTATGTTGTTTGATGGTGGTATGACATCCTAATATTTAGGTCGATGATCGGACCGGGTATAGGGTATTATAGTTTCCCAACTATTTATAGATGTTTCCACGCTAATCCTCACCATATAAGAGTGTAATAGTCCGATTTTGAGTCTAGTCAGAATAGTGGTTTCTAGACCACAAATCTAACACAGTAAAATATATTTTTAATATATTTCTATGACCTAAATTTTTATGGAATGATTTCGTGAAAATTTCATTTTAAAATTTTGATGTTTGGGCACTCAATTTAGTTAGAAGGACTAAATTGCAAAAGGTGCAAAATGTGTGCTCTAGAAGCTAAAGGTGTCTAATTGCAATGAAATTTAAAACTAGAGCTCCTTAAATGGTAATTAGACCATTATACTTTGGTATGGATAAAAATGGACTTGGCTAGGTGAAATTTCAAAGTTTGGCATTAAGGGCATTTTGGTAAAATGGTAAATAAAGACAAAATTAACTAAATAAAAGATGTTCATCTTCATCAAATTAGTCCTTTAGCCAAATTTCAAGGGGTCTCCATAGCTAGGGTATTGGCCAAGCTTCCAAGCTCGATTGTAAGTATGTTTTTTTCCCTTTTTAATGAGTTTTACGTTTTTGTGAATGTTGTAACTTGATTTAGTTATGTCAAGGACTAATTTGAAATAAAATCAAAGTATAAAATTTTACACATGTTAGATATTTTTGTATTTTGATGTCTAATGGTAGAAAATGAATGTTTGGTGTTAGATAAACAACATTTACCAAGTGATTTTTGGTGAAAATGTCAAATAGGGACCTATTTGTAAAAGTTACAAAATGTGTGTAAAAATATGAATAAATGAAAACTGTGAGCTGTTATGAGCATGAAAAAGATTCCTCTAGGCTTGGGTAATGAAGAAATAGAATTAAAATCATTTTACGAGCCTAGGGACTAAAATGTAAAAAGTTGAAAGTTAGGGGCAAAAATGTAATTTTTCCATAAGTTGTTTATGGGATTAAATTGAATAATGTGATAATTTAATAAGTTAAATTTGATATTATAGGTCAAGAAAGATGAGGTTTTGACCTAGATAGGGGAAAGAACAAAGTTGTGGACTAAATCAAACTATTAGCCATTTTGTACCGAGGTAAGTTCGTATGTTAAAAATAAGCTTTAGAATAATTGTATTTAAATGCTTTAATATTGCACGAATTATATGTTTGATTTTATGAATGAGTATAATCCTACAAATGAGTCCAATGACGAATCGGCAAGCAAGAAATCCCGTTTGAACCTTAGGAATAGGTTATGATACAAATGACATGTCATTAGGGTCATTATGTGAATATGTGATTCGAGTACTAGTCTTATACGTCCTACCGTGGCTGAGTATATTGGCATATGTTGCGGATACTTGACAGCTTGTGTGAGCAGCACTGTGTAGCTACGTCTTGACTGACAGCTTGTGTGATCAGGCCCGTTGATAGCTCGAGAGCGAGCGATTATGTGATATGAGACTTAGGTAGCTTTGGCTACATATGTGGCACTTAGTGTGCAAATTTTCCTGAGTATCCCATATTTTTATTCCGAGTAGTTCACAGGTATGTCAAAGATGGAAGTATGTGTACATTCTTTTTGAGATGGCTCAAGTATGTACGTAAAGCTTATGCTGATGAAATGTTTGAAATGATGAATATGAGGTAAGTTTTGTGATGGGATATATTATGATTATGAAACTATGGTAGGTTTACATTTAATTATGTTATGTTATTTGAATGTTATGTGCATGGTAGGGTTACTTATTTCATAAATACGAGTTTACTAAGCTATATAGCTTACTCCCCTTTCATTCCTTTATCTTATAGTGTCTCTAAGCTAGCTCGAGTTTCAAAGATCGTCGGAGAGCCATACACACTATCAACAATTATTTTAGTATAAATGAATTCAACATTTTGAATTATGGCATGTATAGCGGTCTTGGTCTTTTTGTTATCTGTCATAATTGATTTGGACAAATGTGTTGGCTTATGTTGGTTAGAAGTTCATTTTGTATAAGGCCATTTGAAATTATCTAATATTGGTATAAATATATTCATATGATGATGCCTTTCATGATGAGGAAACTTGTATGATTTGAGTTGATAAGTTATGTGATGTTTATGTATGATAGATGATAGAATGTGAATGATGTGTTGATATCTTGGTTCTAGATGATTTGGTTGTATGTATAAGCTTGAATTGGTGCTGTGTTATGTTATGTAGGAGTGTGCATTAAAGGGGTGGCAAATGGCTTGGTAAATAGCCTTATTTTGTCCAGACGGGCAGACACACGGGTGTGTGTCTAGGCCGTGTGTGACACACGGTCTGCCGCATTGGCATGTGTTTCAGCCGTGTGTCCCCTACACCTTAATCATTACAAAATAGAATGTCCAGAATTAAGCACACAAGCAGTGGCACAGCTGTGTGTGCTACACGGCCTTGAACATGAGCATGTGCCCTGGCCGTTTGAAGTCAGAGAGCACGGCCTAGCGCACAGGCGTGTGGCACTGATGTGTGGCACAAGTCAGAGAGCACCCTAAATTGAACACGGCCTATAACACGGGCATGTCTCAGGGTCATACGAGCGTATCCCTTGAACCACACGGGTGTGTGACCTCTGTAACATGAAAAATTTTCTAAGTTTGTAAAATTTTCTAAAGTTCTCGGTTTAGTCCTGAACCACTTCTAAAGCTTGTTTTGGGCCTCATACGCTTGCATAAGGGACTTTATGATTGAATATGAATGGTTTTAATTTGGACGCAAGTTTATGACTCTAAATTGTGTGAATGCTTGTGTTATAAGTCTAGTAATGCCTCGAGCCCCGTTCTGACGTTAAATACGGGTAATGGGTGTTACATTTAGTTGAATTAGAGCTATGGTTTAGTCGATTCTCGAACTAACGTAGTGTGTCTAAAAGTCTAACTATACATGCCATAACTGAATCGTGATAGTGTGATGACTCCTGAAAACTCTAAATTGTGTCTTCATGTAGTAAATAGATCCCAATCGAGCTGAAGCGGATGACGTAGAAAGTAATGCTCTAGCTCCCGCTCAATGGATCGCGCCATTTAAAAGTAGACCAGTGACAACCAGTCAAGGAGAAGGGCTAGGGAAGACTTCCTCCACATGATGAACGAGTGGTATATGGAGTTTGTTCGAATAAATCCGACGGCTCAACCCCCTCTACCCCCACCTATTCCTCTGCCGGTTCCCATGGCTCCACAAGGTGTGGAATTTGTAAGAATGAGTCAGCCTCCGGTTGATAAGATTCGAAAGCATGGGGCTAAAGATTTCAAGGCCAATGTTATGATGATGCCGAGAGCTGAGTTTTGCCTCGAAACTTCTATCAGGGTATTCGATGAATTATCTTGCAGATCGAAAGAATGACTGAAATGTGATATGTCACTTCTGAGAGATTCAGCATATTGATAGTGAAAAACTCTTGTATTAGTATTACCGAGAAAGAGGGTTAACTGGGAATTTTTCCAAGATGAGTTTAGGAATAAATATATCAGCCAACAATTTATTGATCAGAAACGTAAGGAGTTTATAGAGTTGAAACAGGGCCAAATGTCGGTAACCGAGTTCAAGCGAGAGTTGTCAAGCTCAGTAAGTACGCTCAAGAGTGTGTTTCCACCGAGGCTATCATGTGCAAAAGGTTTGAAGATGGGTTGAATGAGGATATCCGATTGTTAGTTGAAGTTCTTGAGCTGAAAGAATTTGTGGTGCTATTCGACCGAGCTTGTAAGGCTGAAGAATTAAGCAAAGAGAAGAGGAAAGCTGAGTTTGAGGCTAGAGATACAAGAAAAAGGCCGATGAGTAAGTCGTTTCAATCTCAGTGTAAGAAATCGAGAGATTCGTATACTCGTTCGAGTGCTTCTGCTAGGTATTCCAACAGAGATCGTAGGAAGCACTACTAGAGTTCTAAAGCCCAAACTACACCAGTAGCGAGCGTTGGTAACACTAGATCTGGTAGGCCTGAATGTCAGCATTGGGAAGACGACATCCCGGTGAATGTAGAATGAATGACCGAGCCTGTTTAAGTGTGGCTCTCAAGACCACTTTATTCGGGGCTGCCCTGAGATGGCTGAGAAAGACAAGATTCAGAATGCAAGATTGGGCAACACTACCACTAGAGGGAGACCTCCATGGAATATGGGGAATGCGACCAGTAGTAAAAGTGTGATCAAAGATTCAACTATAAGATCCGAGGCTAGAGCACCTGCTAGAGCCTATGCTATCCGTGCTCGCAAAGAAGCGACATCTCCCGATGTTATCACTGGTACTTTTCTCTATAATACTAATGTAGTTGCATTGATTTATCTAGGACCAACTTATTCTTATGTTTGCATGAAATTTGTAGCTAGTAAGAGCTTGTCTGTTGAGTTTATTGAGTTTGTGATTAAAGTGTCAAAACCCCTAGGCAAACATGTATTAGTTGATAGAGTTTGCAAGAATTGTCCCTTGATGATTTGAGGTCACTATTTTTCGGCTGATTTAATGTTGTTGCCATTTGATGAGTTTGATGTTATATTTGGTATGGATTGGTTGACACTGCAAGGTGCGGTAGTGAATTGTAGACAAAAAAATTATTGAATTGAAATGTGAAAATGGTGAAATTCTTCGGATTGATTCAGATAGTCAGGTGAGTTACCTGTTGTGATCTCTTCGATGTCTGCCGAGAGATATGTAAGAAATGGGTGTGAAGCTTATCTAGGTTATGTGTTGAATACAAAAGTGTCTGAATTGAAAATTAAAGCAGTACCTGTAGTTTGTGAATATCCGGATGTTCTTCTAGAAAAGTTGCCTGGGTTGCCACGAATTAGAGAAGTCGAGTTTGGTGTTGATTTAGTACCAGGGACTTTACCGATATCGATTGCTCTGTATAGAATGGCCCCGACTAAATTGAAAGAATTAAAAGATCAGTTGCAAGAGTTGATAGATAAGGGTTTTGCAAGACCAAGTTTTTCTCCCTGGGGTGCACTAGTATTATTTGTCAAGAGGAAAGATGGATCCATGAGACTTTGTATCGATTATAGTCAGCTCAACAAGGTTATGATAAAGAACAAGTATCCCTTTCTAAGGATTGATGATTTGTTCGATCAGTTGAAAAGGGCAACAGTATTCTTGAAGATTGATTTAAGATCTGGCTACTAACAGATGAGAGTTAAAGAGTCGGATGTACCGAAAACCACTTTCAGAACAAGGTACAGGCATTACGAATTTCTTGTTATGCCTTTTGGATTAACTAATGCTCCCGTTGTTTTTATGGACTTGATGAACCTAATCTTCCGACCATATCTAGAAAAATTCGTGGTTGTGTTTATTGACGATATCCTGATTTATTCTCGAGATATGACACATGCTGAGCACTTAAAAACCATATTGCAGACTTTGTGAGATAAGAAATTATTTGCTAAATTTAGTAAAAGTGAGTTTTGGCTCCAAGAAGTCAGATTTTTGGGACATATTGTTTCTGGAGATGGTATTCAAGTTAATCCAAGTAAGATTTTAGAAATTGTTGATTAGAAACCGCCAAGAAATGTATCTGAAGATAGAAGCTTTTTGGGCTTAGCCTGTTATTATCGACGTTTTGTCAAAGGATTTTCGATGATTGCTACTCCTATGACTAAGTTGTTGAAAAAAAGATGTTAAGTTTGAATGGTCCGAAAAATGTCAGCAAAGCTTTAAGAAGTTGAAAGCATTATTGACTGAGGCACCGGTTTTAGTGCAACCTGAACTTGGAAAATAGTTTTTGATTTATTGCGATGCGTCACTGAATAGATTAGGATATGTATTGATGCAAGAGGACAAAGTGATAGCCTATGCCTTGAGATAGTTGAAACCGCATGGGAAGAATTATCCGACGCACGATCTAGAATTAGCTGCCATAGTGTTTGCTTTGAAGATTTGGAGACATCATTTGTACGGTGAGAAGTGTCATATCTTTACCCATCATAAGAGTTCAAAGTATTTGATGACTCAGAAGGATTTGAATTTGCGACAACAGATATGGCTTGAGCTACTAAAAGATTATGAGTTGGTAATTGATTACCATCCCAAAAAGGCGAATGTAGTCGCAGACACTTTGAGCAGAAAGTCCTTGTTTGCCTTTAGAGCCATGAATACACGATTGACTTTATCTGAGGATAGTTCGATTCTAGCTAAGTTGAGAGTTAGACCAGTATTTGTTCAGCAAATTTATGAAGCTCAGAAAAATGATAGTGAATTGCAAGCCAAAAGAGCTTAGTGTGAATCGAGTAGTGATTCAGACTTTCGGATCGGTTCTGATGTTTGCTTAATATTCTGAGATAGAGTATGTGTACCAAAAAAAGATGAGATTATCCAAAAAATTCTTAATGAGGTGCATAATGGTTGTCTATCTGTTCATTCGGGAAGTACAAAGATGTATAATGATTTGAAGAAACTGCATTGATGGTTAGGTATAAAATGAGAATCTCTGAATTTGTATCGAAATGTTTGATTTGTCAAAAAGTAAAAGCTGAACACCAAGTACCTTCGGGTTTACTTCAGCCAGTAATTGTACCCGAGTGGAAATGGAACAAAATTACGATGGATTTCGTAACTGGATTACCTCTGACTCCGAAAAAGAAAGATGTCGATTGGGTTGTTGTTGATAGATTGATGAAATCGGCTCATTTTATTCCGGTACGTATCGACTATTCACTTGATAAGCTAGCTGAATTGTATGTTGCTGAAATTGTTAGATTGCACGAGTGCCTATTTCTATGATTTTGGATAGAGATCTAAGGTTTACTTCGCGTTTTTGGAAAAAGTTGCAAGAAGCTTCGGGTACAAAGTTGAATTTTAGCACTGCATTTCATCTGTAAACCGATGGTAAATCCGAAAGAGTAATTCAGATTCTTGAAGATATGCTCCTATGTTGTGTTCTAGAATTCGAAGGTAGTTGGGAAAAATATCTACCTTTAGTCGAATTTGCTTATAACAATAGTTTTCAGTGGAGTATTAAGATGGCACCGTATGAGGCATTATATGACCGCAAGTGTCAAACTCCGTTGTACTGAATAGCACTGAGTGAGAGACAGATTCACGAGGTCGATTTGGTTAAAGAAACCAAAAAAAGTGAAAGTAATTCGTGATTGTTTGAAAGCAGCTTCGGATCGACAGAAATCATACGCGGATTTGAGAGGAAAAAAGATTGAGTTTCAAGTTGGTGATAAAGTATTTCTGAAGGTATCTCCGTGGAAGAAAATTTTGAGATTTGGTCGCAAAGGCAAGCTAAGTCCGCGTTTCATTGGGTCATTTGAAGTTATTGAAAGAATAGGGCCTGTAACAGCCCGATTTAGGGGCTAGTCAAAATAGTGATCTCGAGATCACTAACCTGAGGTTAGAGAAAAATTGGTTTCATGTTATTTTATGAGTCAAAGCATGATTGCATTTGTGCATTAAAATTTTGGTGCTTTAATTTTAGCAATTTCTTACTTAATTACGAAAAAAAACTAAATCGCATAAAGTGCGAAAGTTTCAACCTATAAGATAAAAGTACCAAATTGTCCTAGATTGTTAATTGGAGGTCTTTAAAATGAAATTAGACCCCAAAGATTAGAGTGGCTGGCCATAGGTTAACTTGGGAGACAAAGATGGGCAAAAATTCGGTCAAAGTTAATAATAATTGGTGGCTAATTTGACTAGTATTAATAAAATAAAGAAAAGATGATATCCATCTTTCTTGCTTATCTCTCCCACCGAAAATCGACGGCCAAATAGGGGTTGAAAGCTTCAAAAATTTTAGCACACTCATCTCTTTACAAGTAAACGTTCTAGTGATCTTTTCTTGAAAATAGTTGTACATTTGAAACCCCTAAAGCTTAAGCTTTCAAATGAGGGGACTATTGTATAATATGGTGAAAATTTGAGAGTTTTTCCATTAGAGCTTTCACTGTTATTTGCTGCATTTTATGGCAGAAATTGAGTCCTGGTTGTTAGATAAACAACTTTTGTGAAAGGTGTTGTCTTGAAAACACCTAATTAGACCTTGATGAAAAGGTTACAAAATTGTAGTAAATATGTGAAATGTTGAGTTTTTATGATAGCTTTAAGAGTATTAAATGTTCACCTAGGCTTGTTGAAGGTAGAAATATGATTAGAATTTATTTCCGAGCCTAGGGGCAAAATGGTCATTTTGATAAAGTTTAGGTGCAAAATGGTAATTTTTCCAAAGCATGTTTATTGAGATGCTTTTATTAATGTGGTGATTAAAATGAGCTAAATTTCTATTATAGAGCAAGTAGAACCGAGAATCCACCTCGATGGGGGAAAGAACAAAGTTTCGGACTAAATCGACGAACTACCTCATTTTGAAAACGAGGTAAGTTTGTATGAAATAGATTCAACATTTATGTTAGCATGTTTGAGAATGCTTGGCATTATATTGATGCATGATGCTCTACTAAATCGAGTAGTTAATGTTGAATGAGATATTGAAGTCCTAGTGGACCATATTGAATACGAAAATGCTATCATCGAGATATGAAATAGATAAGGTCCCGTATAAGATCATGTCCAGGACATGGCCTCGACACTGAGTTGAGATCCTGTATAAGACCATATCCAGGATATGGCATCGGTAAAGAATATGAAAATTGTATAAGACCATATCCGGGATATGGCATTGATACATGATATGAAATTCCATATAAGACCATATACAGAATATGACATTGGCGTTTAGAGGCGACTCCATGTAAGACCACCTCAGTGATGTGGCATTGGCTTTGTACCTACATTAATGACGATGAATATGCGTCTTTGGTTATCCCTAGCAATTAATGGGATAAGTAGATGAGTTTAGAAGTAGAAATGTGATTGTACTAAAGTCATGTGAATAAGTGAATATAGGTACTCGTGAATGAGTCATGAAGAAATGATTACGATATGTGGCACGGTATGTGCTAAATAAGGGAAAGTGTGAGTAAGTATGGCAAGAAACCTATAACTTGTGTATGGTTAATTAATGCCATGGATGGATTATATTATGAGCTTATTGTTGCTATTTATTTCCATGCAAACTTACTAAGCTTTATGCTTACCCCCTTTCATTGCCCTTTTTCCTTGCAGTATTGCCAAGATAATTCGAGGAATGTGATGTAGGAGTTCAAAAATCACACTATAGACATCACTTTGGTATAGCAATTTAGACTTATTTTTGAGTATGGCATGTATAGGACTCCAGTATTTTGTTAAGTTGTAATTGTTAGCTAAAGTGCTGGCTATGTATTTTACTAAAGTCATTTTGTAAATGGTTTTATAAGTTAGACCAATATTTGGAAAATTCTATTGCTTAATGAAGATAATTTTCATGAAGTGTATGCCCTTGTTTATGTCTTGATTCTTTGAGTTCCTAGAGATACCTTTTGGTAATCTTTTACATTGGAATGTTTTGAATTGAGTTCTTGGATGTGCCTTTGGGTTATAAGTTGTGTTGACTTGAATTGGAGTTTGTATGTGTACAACTTATGGTGGCAAAAGGGCTTGCTAGATAGGCATCAAATTGTCCACACGGGTAGACACGCGGGCCTGTGTCTAGGCCGTGTGTGAGACGCGGTCAGCCCTATGGGCATGTGGATCGACCGAGTGTCCCCTTGTATGCTAGAATTTCAAGTCCGTATGCATTGTAGTTAACACACGGGCAGAGACACAGCCGTGTGTCTCAGTCGTGTAGGAGACATGGCCTAGGACATGGGCGTGTGCCCAAGCCGTGTGACCATAGTGAAATGATGATGTCATAGTCAGAATGCGAAGGTTTCGGTACACGGGGTAAGACACAGGCGTGTCAAGGCCGTGTGAGAGACACGGACTTGGGACATGGGCGTGTGTCCGGCCGTGTGGATTAAGTTAGTGTCGACCGCGGGTGGAAGACACGGGTATGCCTTAGGGGCACACACACGTGTCCTTAAGTCCAAGTTCGTACAAGTTCCCGATTAAATCCTAAAACCTCTTAGAGGTATGTTTAAGGCCTCGTAGGCCGAGAATGAGCTAGGAATGGGTTTAAATGAAGTTCTATAGCTCGTTAGTACATGTTCAAGCAAGGTTTAGCATGGTAATGCCTCGTATCTGGTCCCGATGTCAGACACTGGTAAGGGGTGTTACATTTATTGGTATTGGAGCTACGGTTTAGTTGATTCTAGGACTAACGTAGCGTAAGTACGAGTCTAGCTGTACATGCCATATGTAAGAGTTTCTGAGTAATGATAGTGTGATGGCTCCTAACGTTTAAAAATTGTGTTTTATGTAGTATATAGATTTTGATCCAAATCGAGCTGCAGCCAATGATGCTGCGAGTAATGCGCCAGCTCCTGCTCAAGGGATCGTATCGGTGAATAGTAGACTCGAGAACCTAGATGAAGGAGAAGAGCCCCGAGAAGCCTTTCTCCACATGACGAGCAACTGGTGTACTGGTTATACCAAAGCAAACCCTAATGCTCAACCCCTCCACCCCCACCTATCCGTCAACCCGCTCTTATAGCTCCTCAAGTGGTTGAGGTAGTGAGAAGAGAAAGGCTTCCGGTCGATAAGATCCAGAAGCAATGAGCCAAGGAATTCCGGGCCAGTAAGGATGATGATCTAGAGAGGGTGAACTTTTGTCTTGAGAATACCATCAGGGTATTCGATGAGTTATCCTGCACATCTGAGGAGTGCTTAAAGTGTGCAGTATCTCTTTTGAGAGATTTAGCCTACCGATGGTGGAACACCCCTGTGTCGGTGGTACTAATGGAGAGAGTTGGTTGGGAATTCTTTCAAGAGAAATACCGGAAGAAGTACATCGCCAGAGGTTCATCGACCATAAGAGGAAGGAGTTCTTGGAACTGAAGCAAGGCCGTATGTCAGTGACTGACTAAGAAGGAGAGTTCGTAAGGCTTAGCAAATATGCCCGGGAATACGTGTCTACCGAGGTAGTCTTGTGCATGAGATTCGAAGACGGACTGAATGAGGACATCCGTTTATATGTTGGAGTCCTCGAACTAAAAGAATTTGTAGTATTGGTGGATAGGGCTTGTAAAGCTGAAGATTTGGCTAAAGAGAAGAGAAGAACTGAGAATGAGTCCTGTGACTCGAGAAAAAGGCAGTTGAATAAGTCCTATCGATCCTCCTCTAAGAAATCGGGGGATTTTGCCACTCAATCAGTCACCTCAGCCGAGTTTTCAAATCAGAATAAGGGCAAATAATTTTCGGGGTCTAAAGGGCAGACGACATCAGTTGCTAGTGTGGGAAAATTTTGACCAAGTAGATCGGAATGTTCGCAATGTGGCAGGCACTATTCTGATGAGTGTCGAGCAAATGAGAAAGCTTGTTTCAGGTGTGGGTCCTTAGACCACTTCATCAGTGATTGCCCCGAGGTGGGTGAGAAAGAGAAGCCTTAAAATGCAAGATCGAAAAGTACTACTAGAGGAAGACCACAGAGAAACCCAAGAAATGAGATAGGTAACAAGAATACATCTAGAGAGCAAGCTACAAGAGTCGAGGGTAGGGCACCGGCGAGAACATATGCCATTCGTGCTCGTGAAGAGGCATCTTACCCCGACGTAATCACGAGTACATTTTCTCTTTATGATACTCGTGTTATAACTTTAATTGATCCGGGATCTAGCCACTCATACATATGCATGAAATTAGTCTCTGGCATGAGCATGCCTATAGAGTCAACTGAATTTGTCATAAGAGTGTCTAATCCTCTAGGCAAGTATGTGTTGGTAGATAGTGTTTACAAAGGTTACCCTTTGATGATTATGGGTCATTGTTTCCCGGTTGATCTTATGCTATTGCCATTTGATGAGCTTGATGTCATCCTTGGGATGGATTGGTTAGTTAGTCATAGGGTAATTGTGAATTGTGGGAATAAGCATATTGGGTTGAAAAGTGAAAATGGGGATTTTATTCGTGTTGAATCAGATAAGCCAGATAGATCAGCAGTAGTGATCTCAACCTTGTCGACTCAGAAGGAAGAAGGGATATGAGGCTTATCTTGCCTTTGTATTGAACACTAAAGAGACTAATTTGAGAATTGAGTCGATATCCATAGTATGTGAATACCTAGATGTTTTCCCAGAAGAGTTGCCAGGGCTACCTTTGGTTAGAGAGATTGAATTTGGGATTGAGTTAACTCAAAGTACTGCCCTTATTTCTATTGCTCTATATAGAATGGCACCGATCGAGTTAAAAGATCTAAAAGCACAGTTGCAAGAACTAACGGATAAAGGTTTCTTAAGGCTTAGTTTTTCTCCATAGGGTGCTCTCGTTTTATTTGTGAAGAAGGAAGATGGTTCTATCAGGTTATGCATAGACTATCGGTAACTTAATAAGGTAACTGTGAAGAATAAGTACCGTTGCCGAGGATCGATGATCTATTTGATCAATTGAAGGGAGCCACGGTATTTTCCAAGATAGATTTGAGGTCCGGGTACTATCAGCTGAGAGTTAAGGACTCAGATGTACCAAAAATTGCATTTAGGACTAGGTATAGCCACTATGAATTTTTGGTTATGCCTTTTGGTTTGACAAATGCCCCTCATGGATTTGACGAATCGTATTTTTCGGCCATAATTGGATAAATTTGTCGTGGTCTTCATCGATGACATATTAATCTACTCTCGAGATGAGAACAAGCATGCTAAGCATTTGAGTACGATTCTGCAAGTCTTTAGAGTAAAAAAATTTTATGCCAAGTTTAGTAAGAGTAAATTTTGGCTTAAGAAAGTAGGATTTTTGGGGCACATTGTCCCGGGAGATGGGAGTAGACCCGAGTAAGATTTCAGCAATTGTTGAATGGAAATTACCGTGGAGCGTAACTTAAGTAAAGAGTTTTCTAGACCTAGCTGGTTATTATAGGCGTTTTCTCAAAGGGTTTTCCATGATAGCTACCCCAATGACGAAACTTTAGCAAAAAGATGTGAGGTTTGATTGGACAGAAAAGTTTCAATAGAGTTTTGAGAAATTGAAGACGCTATTGATCGAAGCTCTGGTTTTGGTGCAACCTGAATATGGAAGAGAATTTGTGGTTTACAGTGATGCAACCCTGGATGGATTGGGTTGGGTACTTATGCAAGAGGGTAAGGTGATTGCATACGAGCCACACGAGAAGAATTGCCCTACTCATGATTTAGAGTTGGCCACAATTTTGTTTGTGTTGAAGATTTAGAGACATCATTTATATGGTGAAAGATGTCAGAATTTTCACCGACCATAAAAGCCTAAAATATTTGATGACTCAAAGGGAATTGAACTTGAGAAAACGAAGGTGGTTAGAGCTGATCAAAGATTAGAATTTGGTAATTGACTACCATCCAGGAAAGGAGAATGTAGTCGTTGATGCTTTGAGTAGGGAATCATTGTTCGCCCTGAGAGCCATGAGTACTCAGATGGCTTTATGGGATGATGGTTCCATTCTAGCTGAGTTAAAGGTTAGACCATTATTCCTCCAAGAGATTTGTGAAGCTTAGAAAGATGATAACAACTTGCAAGCCAAAAGAGTTTTATGTGAGTTGAATGTTGTGTCAGACTTTTGAGTAAATCCTGATGGATGTCTGATGTTTCGAGACAGGGTCTGTGTACCCAGAGATGACGAGCTTATTCATAAGATCTTGCATGAAGTGCATAGCGAATGTTTAACTGTGCACCCTGGGAACACGAAGATGTACAATGATTTGAGGAAATGGTATTGGTGGCTTGGTATGAAGAAAGACATTTTCGAGTTTGTATCAAGGTGACTGATTTCTCAGCAAGTGAAGGCTGAACATCAAGTACCTTCGGGTTTACTTCAACCCATTATGATTCCTAAGTGGAAATGGGACCGTATTACCATGGACTTCGTAACAGGCTTACCATTGACTCCAAAGAAGAAAGATGCAGTATGGGTAGTGGTTGATAGACTCACAAAGTCAGCCCATTTCGTACCGATATGAGTCGATTATTTGCTTGATAAATTAGCAGACTTGTACATGTCAGAGATTTTGAGACTTCATGGTGTGCCATTGTTGATCATTTCGGATAGAGATTCCAGATTCACGTCACGGTTTTTGAAAAAGTTGCAAGAGGCCTTAGGCACGAAATTGAGTTTCAGTACAACCTTCCATCAACAAACCGACGGGCAATCGGAGAGAGTAATTCAGATACTCAAAGACATGATTCGATGTTGTGTTTTGGAATTCTAAGATAATTGGGAGAAATACTTACCGTTAGTGGAATTTGCCTACAACAATAGTTTTCAGTCAAGTTTGAAAATGGAACCTTATGAGGCATTGTATGGGAATAAGTGCTGAACGCCCTTGTATTGCTCAAAACTCAGAGAGAAACTGATACACGGGGTCAATTTGGTTAAGGAAACTAAAGATAAAGTAAAAGTATTACGTGACTATCTGAAAGTCGCCTCAGATAAACAAAAGTCCTATTCGAATTTGAAAAGAAAGGAGATTGAATTCAAAGTTGATGATAAAGTGTTCTTGAAAGTTGGAGGAAATTCCTCAGATTTGGCTGGAAGGGCAAATGGAGTCCACGTTTTATTAGACCTTATAAAGTTACCGAGAGGATAGGATTGGTAGCTTATCTGTTGGCCTTGCCACCTGAACTGGAAAAGATTCATGATGTCTTTCACGTATCCATGTTACGCCGATATCGTTCAGACCCTTCGCATGTCATAGTACTAACAAGGTAGAGATACAACCGGATTTGACTTATGGTGAAGAGCCGGTTAAAATTTTGGCGCGAGAGATCAAGAAGTTAAGAACAAAAGCATAGCCCTTGTAAAAGTACTATGGCAAAGGAGCGAATATAGGAGGCTACATGGGAGCTGAGAAGCGATGAAAACCAATATCCCAACCTTTTCAAGGCAAGATTTAGGGGCGAAAATCCTAAGGGGAGAATTGTAACAGCCCAATTTGGGGGCTATCGAAATAGTGATCTCGAGATCACTAACCCGAGGTTAGAGAAAAATTGGTTTCATGTTATTTTATGAGTTAAAGCATGTGTAACATCCCAAAAATGGGGTTATTTGGAATTTAATCATTTTTCTTATGTATGAACTGCTGAGATATTATTTATGGCATAATGGAGTTTAATTAAGGCCTTGAGTTGGCTTGGAATGGTAGAAATAATTATATTATTTGCTTTAAAGATGGATAGCCTTAGTGGTTAGGGGTTATAAGAATAAATAAGGGAGCTTTTGACATAAATTGAGCCTAGAATAAGTGGCAAAAGTAAGGTCACTTAAGAGTTTGTGTGACGCCACCAAGGGAGCAAGGAGAGCCTTGGTTCGAGTCACAAAAATCCCTCTTTTTGGCATTATGATGGACGGCACATGAGGGAGAGTCCTTTCTCTCTTTAAACTCTTTTTATAGGATAATAGATGAAGATATTATTAAGGATAATATGAGCATTTGGTTTAATATTAATTCCAAGGATAATAGAATGTAAGGGGATATTATTAAGATTATTCATTTATTTTGGGAATTAAATCAAATTATTTTTAAACAAGTGGCTTGGAGTAATTCAAGGAGGTAGGATGGATTTTGAACTCTTGGTTGAAGAGTTGGACGGCAAGGCTACTAGGGGGTGTGCCGAATGCTTATAAAAGCACCTAAGTGATCACCTTGATTTTCTTTTTTTCAATTTGCTTAGCCGAAAATTCAAAACACTTTCTCCTAATTTTCTTTTATCATTCCATTCTCTCAAAACTTTGGCCGAAACCCTCTTTGCTTCTTCCATTGCCGAATTCCCATCCTCAAATCCTTCTTCTTTTATTTCCTACTAGCCAATCACCAATTCCTATTTACCTTTCTTCTTTCTTTTTCTCACTAAAAGTCACCTTGTTTTAAACCACCCCAGCGAATCTAACCTCTATAAAAGTGTCAAATCCTTTTCTTTAAACTCTACTTGGCGAATTGTGTGCATGAGAAGTAGGCATCTTTTGTTGACGATCTCGGAAGGTAAGGATCTTAGGCGAATGCCTATATTATTTGTATCTCATTATATCGACTTTGGTAAAGATAGGTATGGGTTTCGGCAACTATTGATTAAGAATACTAATCACAGATTTAACCAATCCATTTGTAGGATCTTGAGGATTTGGAGATAAGCAAGTAAATTAATAGCGTTAGTCAATCAATCTTGATGAGATTTACATATAGATTGGTGTTCATTTAAAAGGGCTATGGTTATTAATATTGACCGATTGTAGTTTGTGAACAGTTAAGTGATTTGGGCACAGAGGCTAGTATTCAAGAGACTAGGTAAGGATTGGTACAAAAGGTTACCCTTTAAATTCCTTGGATTGGCGAATAGGCCATAGGGCTAATACCATGGTTGGTAGAATGTAGGTACAAAGAGATCTAAGGTGGTCGACTCCTTCATTCGGGATTTGGATCACTCGGTGGTGACGGTGTGTACATACACTTATATCGATTAATATGTGTGATAAATATTTGTTGTTTGTAAATCGCTTGATGTAGATTTGGATTTGGTACCTTAAATGGTACAAGCAAGGACCTCGGTAAGTCTCTATTTATATGAGATTATTATGATGCTTTTGGGAAGCATGATTTATTTACTACATGTGATAAATGTATGATCTCTGTGATGATTGTGATGTGGGTTGATGAGTGGAGGCGGTATTAATCGTGTCGACGGGCACCGATGTTTTGGTAACACACCGTGACTATATGTCACCGGAGGTTTAGTAACTCGGAGGTTTGGTACCTCATGGCGACTTGTCCACATGGTTAACACCACCGTGGGTTGGCCCCACTTGAGATATGGGATCGTCGCGGTGATTTGGTATCACACGATGGGTTGGCCCCATCAAATGATCTCTGTCTCGGACACCGGTGTTTTAGTAACACATTGTGACTATATGTCACCGGTGGTTTAGCACCACCGATGGTTTGGTACCACAACGGGGTGAGCGATGGCGTTTGGATGGCTAGGTCGGAATTAAATATTATGCATATTAATTGTTATGTGTTGTGTATGAAAAATGTTTTAAAACGGGAGAAGGGTTACATACTGAGTCTTGGTGACTCACCTTCTCCATTATTTTTTCCAGGTGATGCTTAGATCGCGGACATGGAGCCGGAGGGACTTGAGGAGGCCATGCGGTGGATTTAAAATTAAATGAACTTTAATTTTAGTTATTTTAAATTTTATTATTGGGTTATTTTGTTTTGGATGTAATAAGGCCTCCATATACTTTACTTTAGTTATTTTTTTATATGTTGGATATTTTATTTCTAATCATAAATTTGAATCACACGTTTTCTAAATTAACACGAAAATGTTTTATCGTGCCATCGAACATGTCGAAATTTGTATAATAACTTGACTTAATTAAATTTTCAATTTGGACTCGATATAATTTGACAAGATAATTTAAAACGGCGATTTCAACAAAACTTAAGTGGATTTGAAAATGGGTTTCAAAAGTTCTCCTTAAGAACGACCCATATTAGGTCCTAACGTTTGGTAGGGTGTGGCTGTTACAAATTAGTATCGAGCCAGTTCAAAACTCTCATTTGTGGGGCCCAAGGCCCAAAAATGTTTTAGTAGGCCTTATTAATTGATTTTGGGTTTTAAAGCGGCATGGCAGAGTCTCCAAGACCGATCCGCCTGTAAGTACATCTAAACCTCTGTGTGAATATTATATTCTATAGAAGGGTAGGAAGCATGGAGCGTAGATAGATTTATAGGAATTTGAACCTAGGATTAGATTACTCAAACACACAAGTGAACATAAGACTTAAAGAACGAAACCAACCTATGACTTAGTCAGCGAGCTAGGGTGTGGTAACCCCATGCGCATGTCTAGGATTGGAATCGGAAGAGCACAGTATTTAAGCGGTCAGAGTGACTCACCACCTCTTCGCAGTATCCTACAGTGCGTAGCTTGGGTTCACCCCAACTCGGAGGCTCGGTGGTGTGGTAACCTCTGCGCATGTCTAGAAAGGTTCGATGGGAGCTTGGTATTTAAGCGATCAGTGTGACTCACCTCCTCTCCACACTAAACACCGCACTGTGCGTAGCTTGGGTTCACTCGACCAAGAAGGCTCGGTCATAGGCTAAAGCATAATGACTAAAACCCGAAAGGGAATTAGCCTTGATTTTCGAAGAAAGAAAGGAAACAACAAAACTTGGTCTTAAAACTTTTCAAATCACTCCTTCAAAAGTAAGAACAACTCTTTTTACAATGTTTTCCTCGAAAAGTCCGATTTGTGGAAAATTACGAAAATGCCCTTAGGGGTAAAATTACTAAAATACCCTTGAACATCAACTCAATGATTTTGTCCAAAAATTTTAACTACTTCTTAAATATTCAACTCATCTTTGGAAGTCATCAATGAAACACTTTGGTTTTGGAAAATTACGAAAACGCCTCTAACGTGTAAAATTACCAAAACGCTCACAGTACAAAATTTTGCAACATCACCGTTTTAAGAAAAAAAAATTCTCAAAAGGGACCCTCGGGTTTTACAATGGTTAAAACACCCTTGATTTAAAAAAAATTTACAAAATTACCCCTGATGGACGAAATTACCAAAATACCCCTGGTTTCCGAAACAATGCTATAACTTCAAATTTTACGGGATTTTCAGAAATGCTCCTCAATTTTTTTTAGGGTGACCTATTTTATCAAAGTTTTAAAATCTCTTTTATTACGAAAATACCCTGTAGGAAAATGACGAAAATACCCCTGGGTTAGAAATGGGCAGAAATGTCCGAGGAGTGAATAGGTATGGAAAGCATTAAGGAATGGATGCATGAACTCCTTTGTATGGACTAGGATAGAAGGCGAAAACTTGTTTGCTCGAAGAATCTCGATTAAACCTTATCCATAAAATTTCTTGCGAGTAATAAAGTGGAACAAATGCTAACGCATAAAAATTTTCTTAATCGATTAAAAGCGCAAGTAGATAGAATGAGTTCTAGAGGGCGTGGGCCGTGGGCCGCCGATAGGGGTAGGATGACGGTGTCTCAACACGTCGGTCGGGGCAAGGTTAGAAAATGATGTACCATCACACCACCACCTCTAGCTTTTAGAAGCGAGAGGCGAGGATCGACGGGAGGAGGCGATATCTCAAGCGGTGTTGCAGTACTCGAATTGGTGGTGAAATGGTGGAAATTTAGGAGCTCGAAATGCATCCGGCGAATTCGATCAACGGATGAGGTGTTACAGGGTGTGTCGGAGTGGCACCAGTGTAGCAGTATTGGTGGAATCTCTGAAAGGATAATGGATGATCTTGACCTAATCGAGAAGGAAAAATGAAAGGCGGTGTCGCTTCTAAAGGATGAAGCGTACCGGTGGTGGTGACGATTCGGGATGGAGCCACGGTGATGATCTTCGATGGGACTACTTTAAAACCGCTTTAAGAAGTATGTGGGCACCAGCTACACCGACGCGCAAAGGAAGGCTTTTTCGGGTCTAGTACAAGGAACTAAGTCCGTGGTAGAGTATGAGGCGAGTTTTAAGGCGAGTAGGTATGCTAGAGGCATTGTGGCTCTTGAACACGAAGCTGTGTTCGCTTTGAGGACGGACTCGAGATGATTTGAGGTTCTTGATTGCCCATGACAAGTCAAGTGAGTTTTCATCTCTTGTGGAAAAGGCTAAGGTAGCCGAGGGATCAAGGAGGCGTGAGGCAAAATTATAGTAGGAATAATCAAAGAGAGGATTTGGGTCACCGGATCGATGATAATGATCGAAGAGGGCTAGCGAGTGGGCCGTCGGTGACAAAGGCCCGTAGCTACTAATCGAGACCAAACTCGGTCTGCAATCATGGGGAAGTCCCATTGGGAGGTTGTTCGGCCGCAATAGAGGATGTTTTGAGTGTGGGTCTTTAGAGCATCGGTCGAGATTGTCCCTAAGCGAGCTCGGAATTAGCGGAGGCGTAACCGCACCAAGATAGAAATGTGGGACCACAGGAGGGTCGTGGTAATGGCGAGAGGAAGCAATGGTCCTAACCGAGGTCGAGGAACTCGAGGCGGAGGTTCAGCGACCTGAGGCTAAGCGACTGGCTTAGTCTATCTGCAAGGCGTCGAGGGAGGGTGACGCCGGATGTCATAACTGATGCGTTTCGATTTTTGGTCTCCCTTATTATGCATTAATTGATGTGGGGTCTACACATTCATACGTAGCAAGTAGTGTGGTCGAGACTTTGAACCTAGACTCTGAGACTGCTGCTAGGGAGATGGCTGTAGTGAGTCCTTTAGGTCACTCTGTAGTGGTAGACAAACTTTATAGAGACGTACCTCTAGAACTCCAAGGGTCGATTCGGTCGATCGATGGAACTACCATTCGGGAGTTCGATTTGATCCTTGGAATGGATTGGTGGCTAAGTATAAAGGCGAATTTGGATTGCGCGCTAAGCGCATGGTTCTCAAACAACCAAGGGAATGAAGTAGTTATGATTGGTAATCGAAGGAATTACATCCAACGTAGTGTCCGCCTTGAAGGTTGAGAAGATGGTCAAGAAGGGTTGTAAGCGTTCTTGGTTTAAATCTGCTTTGGAAGTTAAGGAGTCGTGATTGGAAAGGTTCGAGCGGTTGGGAATTTGCTAATGTGTTCCCGAAGAACTTCCGGTCTACCTCGAGGGCAAGGGAAGTCGAATTGATATAGACTTGCTACCCTAGCGGCACCGTGTCTATAGCACCTTACCGAATGGCACCAAAGGAATTGGTGGAGTGAAGGCTCAAATTCGAGAGCTCTGGATAAAGGGTTTATTCGACCTAGTATATCTCCGTGGGGCGCTTTGTATTGTTTGTCAAGAAGAAGGGCGATTCTATGCGGATGTGGATCGATTCTGCCGCTTAAACAAGTTAACGATCAAAAACAAGTACCCATTGCCACGGATCGATGACTTGTTTGACCAGTTGAAGGGGGCGTCGGTGTTTTCGAAGATAGACCTTAGGTCGGGTTACCATCAACTTAAGGTGAAGGGGGCCGATGTTCACAAGACGGCTTTTCGAACTCGGTATGGGCATTACGAGTTTTTAGTGATGCCATTCGGGTTGACTAACGCACCGGCGACGTTCATGGATTTAATGAACAGAGTATTTCAATAGTACCTAGACCAATTCGTCGTGGTGTTTATCGACGACATATTAGTTTACTCAAAGACGGAGGAGGAACACGACAAGCATTTACGGATAGTTCTACAAGTGTTGAGGGAAAAACAATTGTATGCCAAATTCAGTAAGTGCGAATTTTGGCTAAGGAGGTGGCTTTCTTAGGTCACGTAGTGTCGGCGGAAGGATTAGAGTGGATCCCAAGATTGAAGCGGTGTTGGAGTGGAAACCGCCTAAGGCGGTGGCGAAATCTGAAGTTTTACGGGTTTAGCGGGTATTATCGAAGGTTTGTGGAAGGGTTCTCTCGATCGTGGCCTAGATTGACTAAGTTGCTAAGAAAAGGTGTTCCATTTGTATGGTTGGAGAAGCGACAAGAAAGTTTTGATAAGTGAGGAAGATTACGGACTAAGCTCGGTTCTAGTACAACCCGAGGCGGAAAATTATTCACGATCTATTGTGATGCATCTCACACCGGTTTGGGGTGTGTGTTGATGCGAGATGGAAAGGTAGTAACCTATCGTCCGTCACCGAGACCGCATGAGGTTAACTACCCAACTCACGACACAGAGTTAGCCGCGATCGTCTTCGCCTTGAAAATATGGAGGCATTATCTTTATGGGGAGAAGTCGGTAATTTACGGATCACAAAAGTTTGAGGTATCTTGACACGTAAGGATCTGAATCGAGACAATGTGGATGGATTGAGCTGTTAAGGACTACAACTGTTCCATCGAATATCATCCGGTAAGGCTAACGTGGTGGTGAGCGTTGGCCGGAAGGTTGTGGCGGACTTAAGAGCAATGTTTGCTCGATTGAGCCTATATGACGATGGAAGCCTTTTGGCGAGCTTCAAATTAAGCCAACATGGATCGAGGAAATCAAGGACAAGCAGTTAGTGGATGAAGGGTTAAATGCTAAGAGAATGCAAGTGCGGGATGGTGGTTTAGAAGGGTATAGTGTGATGATGATGGTGTGTTATGTTTTCTAGGCGCCCTGTATGCCAAAGGATTTGGGCCGAGGCGAAAAATTCTCCATGATGCATATAGCACCCATACACTATGCATCCCGGAGGTAGCAAGATGTATGGAGATCTACTGAAGCTTGATTACGTGGCGGGTTGAAGCGTGAGATAACGAATTGTGGGGAAGTGTTTGGCGTGTCGGCGAGTTAAGTGAACACCGGTTGCCATCGAGGCTACTTCAATCGGTAAAGATTCCTCAATGGAAATGGGAGAGGATCACTATGGATTTCGTCGATGGTTTACCCTTACGCCCAAAGAAGAAAGATGCGATTTGGGTAATCGTAGACCGTCGACTAAATCACTCACTTCATACCGGTGAGAATGGACTACTCACTCGAAGCTAGCAAAATTGTATGTGGCGAGATAGTCGATTGCATGACGTACCCGTATCAGTTATCTCAGATAGGGACCCAAGGTTCACTTCGAGGTTTTGGAAAGCGTTACATCAAGCGTTGGGGACGGTTGGATTTCAACCTGACTTTCCATCCTCGAACGGACGGGCAATCCGAAAGGGTCATCTGAGATCTTAGAAGATATCTTTGAGGGTTGTGTCCGGAATTAGAGGTAGTTGGGAGGAATTCTTACCTCTAGCCGAGTTCGCCTACAACAATAGCTACCAAGCGAGTATTGAGATGGCACCATCTGAAGCCTTGTATGGGCGAAATGCCGAACTCGGCGTGTTGGACGAGTTAGGCGGCGACAAGTGTTGGGCCCGAAATTAGTAGCGAGAGGCCGAGGACAAAGTCAAAGTAATTCGGTCTCGTCTCAAGGAAGCATCGAGATAAGCGAAGTCTTATGCCGATCTCAAACGCAAGGAAATGGAGTATCTTTGTGGAGACAAGGTTTTCCTAAAGGTATCGCCTTGGAAGAAGGTACTAAGATGTAGGCGAAAAGGAAGCTAAGCCCAAGGTTCATCGGACCTTATCTGATATTAAGCGAATAGGACCGGTAGCTTATCACCTCGAGCGTCGTAGAGTTAAGTCAAATTCATAATGTCTTCCATGTATCGATCTTTGAGGCGGTATCGGTCGGATCCATCACATGTGGTGCCTGTGGCAGAAATCGAGGTTAACGTAGACTTATCTTGTGAGGAGGAATCGGTTCAGATCTTGGATAGGGATGTGAAGGTTCTGCGTAGGAAGTCAGTGCCTTAGTGAAAGTGCTATGGCGGAACCATGATCTTTGAGGAAGCTCTGGGAACCCGAGGATGTGATACTGGCGACAATACCTCATCTGTTTTAGTTAAGTAATTTGGAATGAAATTTATTTTTAAGGGGTAGAACTGTAACATCCCAAAATGGGGTTATTTGGAATTTAATCATTTTTCTTATGTATGAGCTATGAGATATTATTTATGGCATAATGGAGTTTAATTAAGGCCTTGAGTTGGCTTGGAATGGTAGAAATAATTATATTATTTGCTTTAAAGATGGATAGCCTTAGTGGTTAGGGTTATAAGAATAAATAAGGGAGCTTTTGACATAAATTGAGCCTAGAATAAGTGGCAAAGTAAGGTCACTTAAGAGTTTGTGTGGCGCCACCAAGGGAGCAAGGAGAGCCTTGGTTCGAGTCACAAAATCCTCTTTTGGCATTATGATGGACTGCACATGAGGAGAGTCCTTTCTCTCTTAAACTCTTTTATAGGATAATAGATGAAGATATTATTAAGGATAATATGAGCATTTGGTTTAATATTAATTCCAAGGATAATAGAATGTAAGGGATATTATTAAGATTATTCATTTATTTTGGGAATTAAATCAAATTATTTTTAAACAAGTGGCTTGGAGTAATTCAAGGAGGTAGGATGGATTTTGAACTCTTGGTTGAAGAGTTGGACTGACAAGGCTACTAGGGGGTGTCCGAATGCTTATAAAAGCACCTAAGTGATCACCTTGATTTTCTTTTTTTTCAATTTGCTTAGCCGAAAATTCAAAACACTTTTTCCTAGTTTTCTTTTATCATTCCATTCTCTCAAAACTTTGGCCGAAACCCTCTTTGCTTCTTCCATTGCCGAATTACCATCCTCAAATCCCTTCTTCTTTTATTTCCTACTAGCCGAATCACCAATTCCCTATTTACCTTTCTTCTTTCTTTTTCTCACTAAAAGTCAGCCTTGTTTTAAACCACCCCTAGCCGAATCTAACCTCTATCAAAGTACCGAAATCCCTTTTCTTTAAACTCTACTTGGCCGAATTGTGTGCATGAGAAGTAGGCATCTTTTTGTTGACGATCTCGGAAGGTAAGGATCTTAGGCGAATGCCTATATTATTTGTATCTCATTATGTCGACTTTGGTAAAGATAGGTATGGGTTTGACAACTATTGATTAAGAATACTAATCACGATTTAACCAATCCATTGTAGGATCTTGAGTTTGGAGATAAGCAAGTAAATTCGCCAGCGTTAGTCAATCAATCTTGATGAGGATTTACATATAGATTGGTGTTCATTTAAAAGGGCTATGGTTATTAATATTGACCGATTGTAGTTTGTGAACCGATTCGTGATTTGGGCACCGAGGCTAGTATTCAAGAGACTAGGTAAGGATTCTGTACAAAAGGTTACCCTTTAAATTCTTTGGATTGGCCGAATAGGCCATAGGGCTAATGCCATGGTTGGTCAATGTAGGTACAAAGAGATCTAAGGTGGTCGACTCCTTCATTCTGGATTTGGATCACTCGGTGGTGACAGTGTGTACATACACACTTATATCGATTAATATGTGTGATAAATATTTGTTGTTTGTAAATCTGCTTGATGTAGATTTGGATTTGGTACCTTAAATGGTACAAGCAAGGACCTCGGTAAGTCTCTATTTATATGAGATTATTATGATGCTTTTGGGAAGCATGATTTATTTACTACATGTGATAAATGTATGATCTCTGTGATGATTGTGATGTGGGTTGATGAGTGGAGGGGGCAGTATTAATCGTGCCGACGGGCACCAGTGTTTTGGTAACACACCGTGACTATATCTCACCAGAGGTTTGGTACCTCCAGAGGTTTGGTACCTCATAGCGACTTGTCCCCGTGGTTAACACCACCGTGGGTTGGCCCCACTTGAGATATGGGATCGTCGCCGGTGATTTGGTATCACACGATGGGTTGGCCCCATCAAATGATCTCAGTCTCACGGACACCAGTGTTTTGGTAACACATTGTGACTATATGTCACCGATGGTTTGGCACCACCGGTGGTTTGGTACCACAACGGGTGAGCGATGGGCGTTTGGATGGCTAGGTCGGAATTAAATATTATGCATATTAATTGTTATGTGTTGTGTATGAAAATGTTTTAAAAGCGGGAGAAGGGTTACACTTGAGTCTTGGTGACTCACCTTCTCCATTATTTTTCCAGTGATGCTTAGATCGCGGACATGGAGCCGGAGGGACTTGAGGAGGCCATGCGGTGGATTTAAAATTAAATGAACTTTAATTTTAGTTATTTTAAATTTTATTATTGGGTTATTTTGTTTTGGATGTAATAAGGCCTCCATATACTTTACTTTAGTTATTTTTTTATATGTTGGATATTTTATTTCTAATCATAAATTTGAATCACACGTTTTCTAAATTAACACGAAAAATGTTTTATCGTGCCATCGAACACATCCGAAATTTGTATAATAACTTGACTTAATTAAATTTTCGAATTTGGACTCAGTATAATTTCAAAGAAGATAATTTAAAACGAGCGCTTTTCAACAAAACTTAAGTGGATTTGAAAATGGGTTTCAAAGTTCTCCTTCAGAACGACCCATATTAGGTCCTAACGTTTGGTAGGGTGTGAAATTTATTACTGAAGATGATTACATTAGTGCATGAAAATTTTGGTGCTTTAATTTTAGCGATTTCTTGCTTAATCGCGAAAAAGGACTAAATCGCATAGAGTGTGAAAGTTTCATCCTATATGCTAAAAGTACCAAATAGTCCTAGATTTTTAAGTGGAGGTCTTTAAAAGGGAATTAGACCCCAAAGATTAGAGTGGTCGGCTATAGGTTGTCATGGGAGACAAAGATGGACAAAAATTCGGTCAAAGTTAGTAATATTTGGTGGCTAATTTGACTAGTATTAATAAAATAAAGAAAAGATGATATCCATCTTTCTTGCTTATCTCTCCCACTAAAAATCGACGGCCAAATAGGGGTTGGAAGCTTTAAAAATTTTAGCACACTCATCTCTTTACAAGTAGGCGTTCTAGTGATCTTTTCTTGAAAATAGTTATACATTTGAAACCCCTAAAGCTTAAGTTTTCAAATGAGGGGGCTATTGGATAATATGGTGAAAATTTTAGAGTTTTTCCATTAGAGCTTTCACTGTTATTTGCTGCATTTTATGGAAGAAATTGAGTCTTGGTTGTTAGATAAACAACTTTTGTGAAAGGTGTTGTCTTGAAAACACCTAATTGGACCTTGATGAAAAGGTTACAAAATTGTAGTAAATATGTGAAATGTTGAGTTTTGATGATAGCTCTAAGAGTATTAAAAGTTCACCTAGCCTTGTTGAAGGTAGAAATATGATTAGAATTTATTTCCGAGCCTAGGGGCAAAATGGTTATTTTGCCAAAGTCTAGGGGAAAAATAGTAATTTTGCCAAAGCATGTTTATTGAAATGCTTTTATTAATGTGGTGATTAAAATGAGCTAAATTGCTATTATAGAGCAAGTAGAACTGAGAATCCACCTCGAAAGGGGAAAGAACAAAGTTTTGGACTAAACCGACGAACTAGCTCATTTTGAAAACGAGGTAAGTTTATATGAAATAGAGTCAACATTTATGTTAGCATGTTTGAGAATGCTTGGCATTATATTGATGCATGATGCTCTACTAAATCGAGTAGTTAATGTTGAATGAGATATTGAAGTCCTAGTGGACCATATTGAATACGAAAATGTTGTCATCGAGATATGAAATAGATAAGGTCCCGTATAAGACCATGTCTAGGACATGGCCTCGACACCAAGTTGAGATCCTGTATAAGACCATATCCAGATATGGCTTCGATAAAGAATATGAAAATCGTATAAGACCATATCCGGATATGGCATCGATACATGATATGAAATTCCATATAAGACCATATCCAGGATATGGCATTGGCATTTAGAGGAGACTCCATGTAAGACCACCTAGGGATCTGGCATTGGCTTCGTACCTACATTAATGATGATGAATATGCGTCTTTGATTATCCCTAGCGATTAATGGGGTAAGTAGATGAGTTTAGAAGTATAAATGAGATTGTACTAAAGTCATGTGAATGAGTGAATACATGTACCCGTGAATGAGTCACGAAAAAATGATTACAATATGTGGCACGGTATGTGCTAAATAAGGGAAAGTGTTAGTAAGTATGGCAAGAAACCTATGACTTGTGTATGGTTAATTAATGGCATGGATGGATTATATTATAAGCTTATTGTTGCTTTTTATTTCCATGCAAACTTACTAAGCTTATGCTTACCCCCTTTCATTGCCCTTTTCCTTGTAGTATTGCCAAGATAATTCGAGGAACGTGACGTAGGAGTTTTGAAATCACACTATCGACATCACTTTAGTATAACAATTTAGACTTATTTTTTAGTATGGCATGTGTAGGGTTCGAGTATTTTGTTAAGTTGTAATTGTTAGCCATAGTGTTGGCTATGTATGTTACTAAAGTCATTTTGTAAATGGTCTCATAAGTTAGACCAATACTTGGAAAATTCTATTGCTTAATGAAGATAATTTTCATGAAGTGTATGCCCTTGTGTATGTCTTGATTTTTTAAGTTCCTAGAGAAACCTTTTGGTTATCTTTTACATTGGAATGTTTTGAACTGAGTTCTTAGATGTTCCTTTGGGTTATAAGTTGTGTTGACTTAGATTGGAGTTTGTATGCGTGTAACTTAGGGTGGCAAAGGGCTTGGTAGATGCCATCTAATTGTCCACACAAGTAGACACACGGGCGTGTTTCTAAGCCGTGTGTGATACACGGTCATCCCTATAGGCATGTAGATCGACCGTGTGTTCCCTTGCTTGCTAGAATTGCAAGTTAGTATGCCTTGTAGTTAACACACGGGCAGAGACACGGCCGTGTGTTTCAGCCGTGTGGGAGACACCGCCTAGGACATGGGCATGTGCCTATGCCGTGTGATGTCTACACAATAAATGTGGATTTTAATTCGAAACACGGGCTAAGGAAATGGGTGTTTTCGTTGGCTGTGTGACCATAGTGAAATGATGACATCATAGTCAGAATGCGAAGGTTTTGGTACACGAGGCTAAGACACAGGCGTGTCAAGGCTGTGTGAGAGACATGGGCTAGGGAGACGGGCGTATGTCTGGCCGTGTGGATTAAGTCAGTGTGGACCACGGGTGGAAGACAAGGGCATGTCCTAGGGGCACGCGGGCCTGTCCCTAAATCAACACAGGCGTGTGGCCCCTGTTTGGATGAAAAGATTTCCAAGTTCTTAGAAGTTCCTGGTTAAATCCCGAAACCTTTCAGAGTTATGTTTAAGGCCTCGTAGGCAGAAAATGAGCTAGAAATAGGTCTAAATGAAGTTCTACAGCCCGTTATTACATGTTCAAGAAAGGTTTAGCATGGTAATGCCTCATATCCGGTCTCGATGTCGGACACGGGTAAGGGGTGTTACAGGGCCAGTGGTGTACCAGTTACCTTTGCCAACAGAGTTGGAAAGGATTCACAATGTATTTCATGTGTCGATGTTGCAACGATAACGATCAGATCCTTCGCATATAATTTCCCCAATAGAGGTTAAGATTCGACCTGATATGACTTATGGTTAAGAACTGATCAAGATTTTGTTTCGAAAAGTCAAACAGTTGAGAAATAAAAGTATAGCCCTATTTAAAATTTTGTGGCAACGACACGGGGTCGAAGAGGCTATGTGCGAACCTGAGGAGGCTATGAGAAAATAGTACCCAAACCTCTTTTTTGGTAAGATTTTCGGGGACAAAAATCCCTAAAGGGGGGAGAGTTGTAACAGTCTAGATTTTGAGTCTAGTCAGAACAGTAGTTTCTAGACCACAAATCTGACGCAGTATAATTTATTTTTATTTTATTTCTATGGCCTTCAGTTTTATGGAATGATTTCATGAAAATTTTGTTCGAAAATTTTGATGTTTGGGCAAAACGTGCGCTCTTGAAGCCAGAGGTGCCTAATTGCAAAATGTGCAAAATGTGTGCTCTTGAAGCCAGAGGTGTCTAATTGCTATGAAATTTTAAATTGGAGGTCCTTAGACCATTATACTTTGGTATGGACAAAAAAAGGACATGGCTAGGTGAAATTTCAAAGTTTGGCATTAAGGGCATTTTGGTAAAATGGTAAATAAAGACAAAATTAACTAAATAAAAGATGTTCATCTTAATCAAATTAGTCCCTTAGCCGATATTAAGGGGTCTCCATAGCTAGGGTTTTGGCCAAGCTTCGAAGGTCGATTGTAAGTCCGTCTTTGTCACGTTTTTAATGATTTTTACATTTTTGTGATTGTTGTAACCTGACTTAGCTATCTCAAGGACTAATTCGAAGGAAAATAAAAGTTTAAAATTTTACCTGTGTTAGATATTTGTGTATTTTGATGTCTAATGGTAGAAAATGAATGTTTGGTGTTAGATAAACAACATTTCCCAAGTGATTTTTGTTGAAATTGTCAAATAGGGACCTATTTGTAAAAGCTATAAAATGTGTGTAAAAATTTGAATAAATGAAAAATGGTGGTTGTTTTAAGCATAGATAAAAGTCGGCTAGGCTTGGGTAATGAAGAAATCGAATGAAAATCATTCTACGACCTAGGGACTAAAATGTAAAAATTTGAAAAGTTAGGGGTAAAAAAGTAATTTTTCCATTAGATGTTTTTGGGATTGAATTGAATAATGTGATAATTGAATAAGTTAAATTTGATGTTATAGATCAAGAAAAATGAGGTTCTGACCTAGACCGGGGAAAGAACAAAGTTGTGGACTAAATCGAACTATTAGCCAATTTGTACCGAGGTAAGTTCGTATGTTAAAAATAAGCTTTAGAATAATTGTATTTAAATGCTTTAATATTGCACAAATTGTATGGTCTAGTCGGAACAGTGGTTTCAGGACCACAAATCTGACACAGTAAAATTTATTTTTATTATATTTTTATGGAATGATTTCGTGAAAATTTCGTTCGAAAATTTTGATGCTTGAGCACTCAATTTAGTGAAATGGTCAAAAAGTGAAAAACTTGAATTCTATATGTTAAAGGTGTCCAATTGCTATGAAATTTTAAATTGGAGGTCCTTAGATGATAATTAGACCATTATGCTTTGTATGGACAAAAAATGGGCATGGTTAGTGAAAATTTTCAAAGTTTAGGTGAAAGGGCATTTTGGTAATCTAGTAAATAAAACAAAAAAATAACTAAATAAAAGATGTCATCTTCCTCAAATTCATCCCCATGGCTGAAATTCACAAGGAGGAGACGTAACTAGGGTTCGTTCATCTTTCAAGCTCGATTGTAAGTCTGTTCTAGCCCCGTTTTTAATGATTTTTATGTTTTTGAGATCCTTGCAACCTAATCTAGCTATTTCAAGGATTAATTTGAAAGAAAATCAAAGTTTAAAATTTTATTAGATGTTTGTTTTTTTTAATGTTTAATGGTAGTTTATGTATGTTTGGTGTTAGATAAACAACTTTTATAAAGTGATTTTTGATGAAAATACCTAAAAGGACCTATTTGTAAAAGTTGTAAAATATGTAGTAAAAATGTGAATAAATGAAAAATGTGGATTGCTATGTGCATGAAAAAGATTTGGGTAGGCTTGGGTAATGATGAAATCGAATGAAAATCATTTTACGAGCCTAGGGACTAAAATGTAAAAACTTGGAAAGTTAGGGGCAAAAGTGGAATTTTTACCATAAGGTGTTTTTGGGATTAAATTGAATAATTTGGTAATTGAATAAGTTAAATTTCATATTATAGATTAGGAACAAGGAGATTCTAACCTAGATCGGCGAAAGAACAAAGTTGTGGACTAAATCGAACTATTAGCCATTTTATATCGAGGTAAGTTCCTATGTTAAAAATAAGCTTTAGAATAATTGTATTTAAATGCTTTAATATTGCATGAATTGTATATTTGATTTTGTGAATGAATACAATCCTATGAATGAGTCTGAAGACGAATCGACAAGCAAGAAATCCCGTTTGAACCTTAGGAATAAGTTACGATACAAGTGACATGTCACTAGAGTCATTATGTGATTATGTGATCCGGGTGCTAGTCTTGTACGTCCTACCAGTGGCTAAGTATACCGGCATATGTTGCAGATACTTGACATCTTGTGTGGGTAGCACCGCGTAGCTACGTCTTGACTGACAGCTTGTGTGAGCAGGCCCGTCGATAGCTCGAGAGCGGGTATTATGTGATATGAGACTTAGGTAGCTTTGGCTACATATGTGGCACTTAGTGTGCAAAGTTTTCCTGAGTATCCGTGATCGTCGAGAATTGTCGAGTTTTAAAATTTATAATAGAGAATGATCGAACCTGGAAACTAACTTTAACAATGACTTAAGGCAAGTGCACCTATCGAACAATAGTATAGTTTAGGCAAGACCGGATTGTCGAAGCCAAAGGAACTAAAAGTACTAATACTCACTTTCTTTCTATTATTTAGCCTAAATATTAAATGATTTAGTTCATTAAATCTAAATTAACTAATTAATTAATAAACTAAGACGCAAAGACAAAAAGAATGAATTTAACTTTAGGAAAAACTCAATTGATTAAGACGATACCCTTAGGAAGAATCCACCTAAACTTCACTTGTTATCCAACAATGAACCAGATGAATTATTCACTTAGCTTCATCCGTAAGACTCCTTAATTTATATTAAACCCTCTCTTGAGGTGAGTAACGTCTAACCTTAGGTTGATTAACCAAAATCTCTTTCAAATTAAAACCCTTAGAATCGCATTAACTCGATCTATGGACTCCTATATTAGGTTTCACCCTAATCTAGAAAAATCTCATCACCCTATCTGTAGGCATGCGATCAACTCCGCTTAATTATGCTAGATCTACTCTTAAGCAGGGGCTTTTGCTCCACCACCTAAGCACATTCAACTTGAATTAATATTCTGGAAATATTAACACAAGAGTTAAGCACACATAATTAAGACCAAACTAAGTATTTATCATATAGTTCAATAAATATAACAAGATTCATCTAGGCTTCATCCCCTTCAGGTATCTGAAGGGTTTAGTTCATAATGATAAAATAAAACATCTCAAGAGAAAAGATAAAACAAAAAATAAGAAATCCCTAAAACCCCCTGATGGAATGGAAGGAGAGATCCGCTGTCTTGAGTAGAATTCTGGCTTCTTTAGATGGATCAACTGGCTATCTTCGAGTGATTCCCATAAAGGTTCTGGCTTCTGCTGAATTTCGAACATCTCAACCCCCTGAAGGTTGTCCTTTAGGTTCTTGAGATGCTTTTACTTGGTCTCTAAGTGTCCTAATTCAAGTATACTTCCTACTCGGTGTTTGAATAGGCTTTGGAATGTGTTTCTTTGCCTCAAAGTATCCAAATCTGTGTACAATTCTTCTTTTCCACGACAGGGACACGACCATGGTACACGCCCGTGTAGATCAACTTCATACCATGTTTCGGTTCTGTTGATTGAGGCACGGCTGTGGAAATCGTGGTCAAACCATGTGAAGTAAAATAACGAGACACGGCCGTGTGGCTTGAAGTCCAGGCCATGTCAATTTCCACTTTGGCCCAAATTAGCCAGTTTTAAGCCTGTTTCTCGTTCTTTTCGTCTTCGGGTGCTTTCCTGAGTATAAAACATGAAAAGAAAGGATTAAGAGCACCTTTTTACATAAATCAAGGGCTAAATCATCCAAAAGAATGCTAAATACGGGGTTAAAATATTTTACTTTTACGGCTTGTCAAATGCCCCCACACTTAAGCTTTTGCTTGTCCTCAAGCAAAATTCTCAACTTACAATTAAAATAAACTTTCCATAATTCATAATTCCTATTAATCGTGCCTCATCATAATTCATAGATAATTCATACATGGATAATTTAACTTAAAGACTTCTAAAGATTCAAACAATTCTAAGTCATATATTTGTAGCATGAAAACATAGGTGTCTCTCCTTATCTTAATAATTACCTTTGATTCAAAACCGACAAGGATTGACATCCTCACTAAAGATTCACTCAAATCACTCAAAAGTGTTTAAGGTTCACAATTAATCACTCAACAGTCGAACCTGAAAAGTTAATCCCATAGGCTTGCCTGAAAATCAAATCTCCACCACTGTAATATGAGATGATATACAAATCAAAAGGTCTTTAACAGGGTCTAACGGGGCTTGGGTTAAAGGAGTGGATAAAAGCTGAATTAGAAGGTTAAAAATCGAGATTGACCTGACAAGTTTACCTAACTAAGAACAATGAACTAGAAAATAAATGATTACATCTATTGAAACTTTGAAACGAATAATACTACGAGCTTTTTCCTTGATAATTGAAAATTAAATGCACAAGCTCACTTTTTATACTACTAATGCTGAATAACTTTGATTTTTTTGATCGATTTTTTTTTTTAAAACAAACTAAATTACCTAAGAAAGAAATTTTATAACTGAAGTAATATAATTAAGTAACTTATCAAATCAAGTCTCGATAGAAGGGTAGTCAAAAGGAATGGTGATAACAAATACAAAGGGTTTTGGGTTAATATTAGTGGGTAAATCAATAAAAAGGGTTGTTAGGATCAAAGAGGTTTACTAGGGGTTAATTATGTAGGTAGGCTTTTTAGTGGAGTGAGTGGGTTAAAACCTAGGTGCCTTTATCATCTCAGTATATCAAATCAATAATGTGGTCTCGACATGTATAAACGAGGCAAGTTCTAGAATAACAATTCAATGTCAACACACTCATAATCAATAAGGTGAGCACGAAAAAGAATATATGCTCTATAAGGCTCAAAATCTCACAAAAATTATGAGTATTTGACATCAATTCCTGTAAATTTCAAACTTCAAGTTAATATTCAAATTCAGTTCAACAACCTAGAAAATTTTTCATTCTTGAAAAATAGACTTATCATGCTTGATTCTCTAGTATTCTTCAAATTTAATCATCAATGCACAATTATCAATGACTTAATCCAAAACATATTAATAAAAATCATAAATCATCAGAAATTTTACTCTAATTAATAATATGAGAAAAAGACTTAGGAACAAGACTAAATTCAGAGATTTGAGAATAATGCAAAAAGTTAGGTACTTTTACCCCCCCACACTTAAGATGTGCATTGCCCTCAATCTACAAAGATAGATAAGTAATCATGTAATAATAAAATCAAAAGAGAAGCGGAAGAAGTAACACTTCTTAAATTTTTGGATGAATCCTTGTTCCCTTGTCGAATCGGAGGTGAGGCGTTTATGGGCACGGTGGGGTGGCTCTTGACAAGCAACATGCTAGATGAAGAAATTAGGTAGCACGGAAAGATATAGCCAGAAATCTAAAGAAACATTAAAATATACTAATAATATAATTAAGGACAAGAAAAATAAAGAGAAGGAGACTAAGAAGAAAACTGAAATTCAAAGAAAAGATTAATGGACTAAGGAGTCCTTATTGATAGATGGTTTGCGAATTGGGCTTGACTTTTAAAAGGTCAGAGAGGTTTGTGGTCGTGGTTGCAGTGTGATTCTCTAGCAGCCTGACAAACCTGACACTAAGAAACTAGAATAAAATAAACTAAATTAAGCGAAAAAGAAGTAAAGATAAGGAAAATAAAGGAGATGAGAAAAGAAAAATAGAACCGAAAAGGTTTCGAAGACCCTTGGCGTGTTGAGTAGCTAAAGCTACCGGCATGAACTCATGTGAATCGATCTCCGTTGAGGAGATTGTGGTTGGCCTCTTATGCTTCTTTGACATGATGTAGCTGAAGGGTCTAGAGAATTTGTAATGAGAGAAATCTGGTAGAGGGAAGAAAGAATAGAGGTGGAAAGTAGAAGAATGGGAAGGGTGAGGTTGGTGATTAAATAGGGGCTCAATTCTGGTATGTTCCCACGCCCATGGCCCGAGGGCATGTTGTTTCACACGACCGCCTTACACCTTCATGTGTCTAGGCGTGTTGATTCTCCATGCCTGTTTCTCAGTAAGCCACGCCCGTTAGTGAAAAGTCAGTATGTTGGCACGGTAGGGTAGCACGACGTGTCCAGCTTGTGCATGGCAAGTTAGTGTCGTCCACGGCCGCGTGACATGGTCGTGGCATTTTGCCAGTGCTCGTGGAGGAGCTGTTGGGTCCGTGATTTTGAAAATTAGTTGGGATTTGATTCGTACCGCCCCTGCTCATGTCAGTACGGAGATTCTGTACTTCCACACGGTCACGGCCATGGCCGTGTGCAAGGCCGTGGTGTCTGGGAATCTGCACTTTTGTTTCATTAAAATTCTAGAATAAAAATATAAAGAAATAACCAAAAATAGAAATAAAGAGATAGTGTTAGTGCTCGGGTTACCTCTCGAGAAGCGTTCGTTTAAAGTCTTAAGCTGGACTTTCCCTTTTTGCTTGTACACTTATGGCGGTTTAAATGTTTTATTATCTTTCCTCATGCTTTTATTTTCATGATAAAGGTTAAGTCGAGTAGTGTTTACCTTAAAAGTGTCAAATATGGGATTGCTTACCTCGACTGTTCTGTATGGAAGAATATTGCGTACCTGATCTCCTATTTTGAAGTGATTTAATGTCCCTATGAGTTCTTCTAGATGGTCATTTGGTTTTGCCTCGTGTGGTTCTGACTTCTATTTAAAATGTGTTTTCCACTCTTCTAGTTCGTTGTCCTCAAAGCTTTGCTCCTTACGTAATTCTTCTTTATTGGCACAGGGTCCTTGCTTCTATTCAGGTTTGTAGCTCTGTGGTTGTTCCTGCAGTGGGATTTGAACAGATTGATTATCAACTAAATTTACTTTCTCACCTTCGTTGATCGATGTCCTGCCTGAGTCAAGAGCTTGTCGTCAACTACACAAAGTATGAGTTCTCCTGTGGCAACATCAATTTTAATTCTAGCAGTTGCTAAAAAGGGTCTTCCTAGGATTAAAGGAATCGAGTTATCCTCATCCATGTATAAGACAACAAAATCTACTGGGAAAACAAATTTGTCAATTTTTACAAGAATATCTTCAATAATACCACTAGAAATTCTAACAGTTTTATCAGCTAATTGAATACTCATCCTAGTTTGTTTGGGTTTCCCTAGACCTAGCTACTTAAACATTTTATAGGGCATGACATATAAACATGGGATTGTAAAACTCCCTGGATCTTTTAGCTTCCGGGGTAGTCTATTCTGTAACATCGTTGAGCATACTGCGTTGAATTTCACATGTGGTTCCTCATCTAGCTTACGTTTGCTCGTCAGAAGCTGTTTTAAAAATTTCCTCGAATCTGGCATCTGTGAAAATGCTTCAAGAAGCGGTAAGTTAATATGTAATTTCTTTAAAAGTTTAAGAAACTTACCGAACTATTCTTTTGAATCGTCTCTCTTCAACGCTTCGGGATAAGGTATGTGTAACACCCCAAACCTGGCCCATGCGTTATGAGCGGATTTGGCATGTCACACAAGCAAAACATGTTAAACCCCTTTTTATTCGTACTAAAATATTGCTTTGTTAAAATCAAGAAAACAAGTTTGATTGTTAAAATACTACTGACCTCGAAGATCTGATTGATAAATCGATAAATTTAAGTTAATGATCTTACAAAACTATGACTTTTGAAAATCCATTTGTTAATCGATTTTGGAAACCATTATTTAATTTTTTTTTAGAAAATTCCCTTTTTAATCAATTTAAGAAAAATAATAAAAACATCTAAACCATAAAGCAAAACAAAAATAGTTCAGAGGCCTTATTACAACTTAACTTAAAATAGCTAAGAAATTAAAAGTACTTAAAAAGAAATCTAAATTTCAAATAAACCATTATTCATAGTATGGCACCCACCGAGTCATCCACAGCCCAAGTCTCCATCACTGATCATTACCTGAAAAGGGTATGGAAAAATAGGGTGAGTTACTAGAACTCAGTGTGTAACCCACTTACCATTGTCCACTGGGCCAAAATACAATTAATCATTTATTTGGGCCCAAGCCCATTTTCAATTATATAAAAAAATAAATATCATTTATAATATGCATGTGATATGAAATTCCCAAACCCAACCTAATTTTCCATCCGCTACACACCACCCATATCAACCAGCACACCTGTGGGGAGCTTTAGTCACCCACCCCGCCAACACATAGAAAGTAGGCATTAAGCCGTTTATACCAAATTTGTGGACAAGCCACCAGATTAACAGAAATTACATGGCATTGCCATTTTTCATATTTGTGGCAGAGCCACCAGAATTATGTAGCAGAGCTATCAGAACTTCTCTTCATCATTTATCCCATCCCATGCAAATCATGCATATAGTGCATAACCATTTACAATAATTTATTCAAATATTCCTTATAGACATTATGGCCCATTATAACAATTTTTCAAGTTGGCCATTTAAGCAAAATATCATCTTGGCCCATTTCGTAATTTATTACAAATCGGCCCATATAGAAATATCAAACGGCCCATATAGCAAATATCTCAATTTGGCCCAAATAGCAAATATTTTAATTGGCCCATAATAAAAATATCTTAATTGGCCCATATAGCAAATATTTATCAATTTGGCATATTAGGGGTATTTTCGTAATTTTTTACAGTCTTAATATCGATTTCATAAATTTTACCAAAATAGTAATAACTATACCATTTTACTCGATTTCACCCAGATGTGATTAAATCAAACGATTTATCACTAACACGATTTAAACATCTACCCATGAAATACGATGTGAGATTACACATCTGATTACGGCAAGCACTACGCTTTCCTGATCGTCGACACCTAAAAATATTTTAACGCTTGATTAAACAATGTACACTATTTAACAAATCTACTCTAAAACAAATGATCTAAGATTTTACCCTTGGGATCGCGAACAACTACGATTTGCCAGTTTTCCCCAGTTGACGGTCCACAACCCGTTGGAAAGTCTCGAATTTTCGAAACAACCCTTCGTTTGAATTTAGGAGTTGGGATCGTTAATCTACTCCTTTGGAGATCTCCACTCGGCTTTCCTTTCGAATCGTTACGACAAGCCTCCATCGATAAGTATTATGAAAAGTACGGATTTATCAAAAAGGATGAAGATCGGCTTACCACTAATCCCGAATGATCAACGATTGGATAGGTCAAACGATTTATTCCCTAAAACATAAAATCAACAATTTATTGCTCCTTAGACCATCAATCGGCTTATTGAGTACTATCAATAATTAATGACGATTTCTTACCTATGATATTGGATCCGATGTTTGTCGTTCGACTTAAGACTTAGGGTGATGTTCGGCCTCCCTCTAGGATTCTACCAAAAGGAAAAATGATCATGTTGTGAGAGAGAAAAGGGATGATGATTTCGACTAATAGAATCATCCCAAGACAAAAACATACATTCGGCCATAGAGAAGAAATTGAGAAGAAAATATTACTTACCGATTTGTCAAAAGATAATGTTCAAACATGAAGGAAAAAGAAGAAATAGTGGAGGGTTAATTTACTATTAGATTTGGTTATGGAGGAAATGAATGAAAGAAAAAGTTTTGATCAAGATGAATTTTTGTTTTTAAGAAATGGAATAAGAATTTAAAGATGATTAAAAGAAGAAAAAGGGAGAAAAAGGGTGCAAACTAATTTCGTTTTCCAAAAGATGATAAAAGAGGATAATTTGGTCACAAAGGTTGAATACTTTCGGCAACAAGAAGAAAGGAGGAAGAAAATATGTTCTTTAGTGCCTTGCAAATTCGGCATAAGGTAGAAAGAAATTTGGAGAATACCAAATAGTGTAATGAGAAAGGTTTTCGGCCTAACAAGCACCAAAATTCAATCAAAAAGGCAAAGGAGAATTCGACTATCAAGGAAGGTGGAAAGAAAATGAGTATGTGACCAAACAAAAGAGAAAAACAATGCACTATTGTGCTAATATGTTTCGGCTAGGAGAGTTACAAAATTGGGAGAGAATGACTCAAAGTTGTCAAAGGGATTTTTGGCCAAAACAAAACTAAGACTTTACCAAATGCCAAAATAAAAATTCAGCTACCTATCTTCCCTCAAAACCGTCCACATGCACCCCCCCTAGGATAAGAGTTTAGCCACCCAAACTTTCCAAAACATCACCCACGAAATAAGCCTCCTATCCCCCTTTCTTTCCTATTTCTCTTGATTCCTTTCCCAAACTTCAACCTTGCCTTATTCTTATAGCCACCTTACCAAAAATAATGAAGTCAAACTTTCCATATTTACTCCTTGGCCGACACTTAAGGGAGGAATGCAAAAAATATGAGTCAAGAATTACACACAAGGGATTCGAACCTCTTCCCTCAAGGTTCCACAAGTGACGCCATAACCTCTTTACTGTTTGTTCAATTATGCTAGCTACTTATTCAATTATTTCCTTAAAGTGCTAAATAACAAAAATTTTTACTAGGTCCAAATAAACCCCAAGCCTTCTCAGGACCTCCTCAACATACAAAATTAATAATCTAACTATCTTAACACCAAAAATACTGTAACACAAAAATTCAAATTCTAGGATGTTACAAATCTACCCCCTTAAATAAAATTTTGTCCTCGAAATTTACCTGATTAAAAGAGATGGGGATATTGCTGCCGAATCATTTCTCAGGCTCCCATGTTGCTTCCTCGAATCTGTGATTATGCCAAAGAACTTTGAATAACGGTACTGACTTCCTTCTCAGCACCTTAACATCTCGATCTAAAATTTGCACTGCTCCTCTTCGAATGACAAGCCAGGCCTTATCTCAACTTTTTCTATCGATACTATATGAGACGGATCCGATCGATAATGCCTTAACATTGAGGCATGAAATACACTATGTATCTGACACAACTCTGGAGGTAACTCAAGCTGATGAGCCACTGGCCCAACACGCTTCAACACACGGTACAGTCTGATGAACCTAGGGCTCAACTTGCCCTTTCTTCTGAATCTGAAGATCTTCTTCCAAGGTGAGACCTTTAGAAAGACTTGATCTCCCACCACAAACTCAATATCCTTACGCTTTAGATCTGCATACGATTTTTGTCTATCCGAAGCTTCCTTTAACCGTGCCCGAATTACCTTTACCTTTTCCTCCATTTCTAATATCAGCTCAGGACCCAATAACTGTCGCTCCCCCAATTCTGTCCAACAAGTAGGAGTACGACACCTACGACCATACAACGCCTCGTAAGGTGCCATCTAAATGCTGGATTGATAGCTATTGTTATAAGAAAACTTTGCCAAAGGTAGGAAACCTTCCCAACTACCCCTGAAGTCAATCACACAACCCCTTAACATATCTTCCGAAATCTGAATTACTTTTTCTGACTGACCATCTGACTAAGGATGAAAAGCTGTACTGAAATTTAACTTTGTTCCCAAAGCTTCATGTAAGGCTTTCCAAAATCGCGATGTAAACCTAGGGTCCCTGTCTGATATAATAGACACTGGTACCCCATGCAACCTCACGATCTCTGCTACATACAACTTGGCCAACTTCTGTAATGAGTAATCCGTACGAACAGGTAGAAAATGGGCAGTCTTCGTCAATCGATCCACTATTACCCAAACATAATCTTTCTTAGTAGGCAATAAGGGTAACCCACTAACAAAGTCCATTGTTATCCATTTCAATTTCCATAAGGGAATCTTCCACGGTTGCAGTAATGCTGACGGCAATTGATGATTCGCCTTCACTTGCTGACATGTTAAGCATTTACTCACCAAATCAGTAACCTCTCGCTTCAACCCTTGCCACCAATACTGATCACAGAGATCTCGATACATTTTGTTTCCCCCGGGGTGCGTAGCATAAGGTCTACTTTGCGCCTCTTGTAGAATCTTTTGTCTCAATTTCAAATCTTTGGGCATACAAATTCTCCCACGGAAACACAATACTCCATCATTATTCATTCTGAAATCCCCTTTCACACCACTTTCCACTTGCTGAAGTAAGGAACCCAACTTTTCATCTGATAACTGCTTTTCCTTAATCTGACCTAACCACAAAGGCTTCACCTGAAGTTCGGCTAGCAGACTACCATCTTCATACAAGCTGAGATGAGCAAACATAGCTTTCAAATTTGATATCACCTTAAGAACTCAATGCGTCTGCCACCACGTTAGCCTTTCCGGGATGATACTCGATTGGGAAATCATAATCCTTCAACAGTTCTATCCACCTCCGCTGTCTTAAGTTCAACTCTTTTTGGGTAAGGAGGTACTTTAGACTCTTATGATCGGTATAAATAATCAACTTCTCTGCGTATAGGTAGTGCTTCCAAATCTTCAAAACAAACACCACTGCAGCCAACTCCAAATCATGAGTGGGATAATTTACCTCGTGCGACCTTAACTGACGAGATGCATAAGCCACCACTTTTGCACCTTGCATTAACACACATCCCAAGCCCGTGTATGATGGACCACAGTAAACAACAAACTCTTTTCTAGCCTCAGGTTGAATTAATACTGGCGCTTCCATCAGAATCTTCTTCAATTTCTCAAAACTTTCTTGGTACTGATCTGTCCATATAAAAGGTACTCCCTTGTGCAATAATTTAGTTAGGGGTGCAGCAATCAACGAAAACCCCTCAACAAAACGCCAATAATAACCAGTCAAACCTAAGAAACTCTAAATTTCGACCAGTGACTTCGGTGGTTTCCAATCCAACACGGCCTCCACCTTCCAGGGATTAACTCTAATTCTTTCGGCTGATACAATATATCCCAAGAACGTCACTTCCTTCAGCCAAAATTCACACTTACTGAATTTGGCAAAAAAGTTATTTTTCCCGTAATATTTAAAATACTATCCGCAGATGTGAATCATGCTCTTCTACATTCTTCGAGTAAACCAAAATATCATCTATGAATAACACCACAAACCGATCTAAATGGGGATGGAAAACCCGGTTCATCATGTCCATAAATGCAGCGGGTGCATTGGTCACCTAAATGGCATCGCCAAAGACTTATAATGTCCATAACGAGATCGAAACCTTGTCTTATGAATATCCGCCTCCTTGACCTTAAGTTGATGATAACCCGATCTCAAATCTATCTTCGAGAAAATCGAAGCTCCTCGTAGTTGGTCGAACAGGTCATCAATTCTTGGCAACGGATACCTATTCTTGATCGTCAACTTTTTCAATTGCCTATAATCGATGCACATACGCATCGATCCATCCTTCTTCTTGACAAATAAGACTGGAGCTCCCTACGGTGACACAGTCAGTCGAATGAATCCCCGGTCTAACAACTCCTGAATTTGAGCTTTAAGCTCTGCTAACTCCTTGGGCGCCATTCTATAAGGAGCAATGGACACCGGAGCCGTTCCTGGCAATAGCTCAATGCCAAACTCTACCTCCCGATCTGGAGGCAATCCAGGAAGTTCTTCGGGAAAGACGTCCGTAAATTCCTTTACCTTTCTAACGCCTTCCACCGATAATTCTTTGGCATCCAATACACTGATGAAGGCTAGGAATGCTCTACACCCTTTTCGCACCAATTTCTCTGCCTTTAAAATAGATACTACATCCGATAGATAATTTTTCCTTTCACCTATCATCACCACTTCTTTATCTTCTGAGGTTCTTATCGTCATCTGCTTTGCAGTACAATCCAAGTTAGCACGATGTTTCGCCAACCAATCCATGCCCAGAATAAGGTCGAACTTACCGAAAGGCAGTTCCATCAAATCCGCCAAAAATGTTTCTCCTTGAACTTCTAAGGGTACATCTCTAAACAATTTATTTACTATCACAGATTGTCCTAAAGGACTAATTACCATCATCTCTCTAGCAGTAATCTCAAATCTAATGTTCACTTTCCAGATACAGCCCTAGCAACATATGAATCGATGGATCTAATATCTATCAAAGCAGTAATAGGTACGTTAGATATGAAGAACGTACCGATTATCACATCAGGTACATCGCCATCTTCTCGGCGTCTGATCGCATAAACCAACCCTGGCTGTCTCGCCTCTGCGTTACCCCTAAAGCCATTACCTCTACTTGGTGCACCCTGACCTCATCTTCCACCATTACCACCTCGACCTTGCCTACAGCCTCTCGGTGGCTGCTGAGTGCCTCTAGCTGGCTGTGCATCATAGTTATGAGCTTTCTGGTTTAGGACGGTCCATCGAGGATAATCTTTAAGTTGGTGGTCCTTCGAACCACATTTGACACACCCACCGGTTCTCTTCCAACATTCACCAGGGTGTCGTCTTCCAAAATCAGCATATGGTTGAATTTGATTGGTAGCAGTAGGTGCTCTAGCTTGAACTGGTTTATCATTCATGGGCCTCTTCTGAAACCTTCTAGTAGGACCCGATTACTTAAAGTCCCTTTTATTCTTGCCTCTATCTTTTTCTCGATTTTGCCGCTCTGAGCGCTTAGCCTCTTCAGCTATCTTAGCTTTCTCCACCAGCATGGCAAAATTCCTTTCTTATTGTGGGGCTATCAGTACCCGTAACTCATCACTCAACCCGTCCTCAAAATGCACGCAACATTCGTAGTCAATTGGCATAATACCTCGTGCATAACGACTCAGACGCAGAAATTTCGCTTCGTATGCTGCCACAGTCTTACTTCCTTGAACCATATTAAGGAATTCCTTCCTTCGGGCATCCACATAGCTTGCCCCGACATATTTTCCTTGGAATGTAGTTTTGAAGAAATCCCAAGTAACAAGATCGGCCTGAGTGCCTTCTCGAACAGTAAGCCACCACTGATACGCCTCGTCTCTCAACAAAGAAATAGCTCCTCTTAGTTTCTACTCGGCGGTACACTCCAGGTCATCCATGATCCACTCCACAGCCTCGAGCCAATACTCCACGACATTTGGAGCTACACCCGAGACACCCCTAAAAACCTTGGCACCACTTGATCTAAGTCATTTCGAAATTGATCCACGAGCTACTGGCCTAGTTCTAGCCCTATAAACCCTTTCTAAAACTCGCAACATTGCTTGGGTCAATGCAATGTCCTCCCTCATACGGTCATGTAATCCATTTTTTTGACACAGGTGACGCCGGTGCGTCCATTTTTGGTATATGTCCTGATGCCTCAGACATAACTTTAGCACCTCGGCCTCTACCACGGCCACGTCTACCACGTCTACGTCCTTTAGCGCTCATATTGACTATTTCGATTTAATCTAATTATAAGTTTTATGAATCAGTATACTATTTCAGTGTTTATTAACTATATTTATGAGATATAAGAAGTAGAGTTGTTTTCGTAAATGCATCCTATGGTCTCAATCTCTATAATTTCAACACTAAAAAAATTCTAGAGTGTTCCTATAGTCATATCAAAATAATAATAATAATAATCAAATAACATACACTTACTTGACTTGGTGCCGATACTCGCGATGCCATACTTCCTTTTTGAAACATGCATTTTAACTTTACAATTCAAAACAACTTTAGAAAATGTTTTTGAACCCAAACCACAGCACGAGTTTTGAACTTGGGCTCTGATACATAAAATGTAACACCCCAAACCCGGCCCATGCATTATGAGCGGATTTGGCATATCACACAAGCAAAACATGTTAAACCCCTTTTTATTCGTACTAAAATATTACTTTGTTAAAATCAAGAAAACAAGTTTGATTGTTAAAATACTACTGACCTCGAAGATTTGATTGATAAATCGATAAATTTAAGCTAATGATCTTACAAAACCGTGGCTTTTGAAAATCCATTTGTTAATCGATTTTGGAAACCATTATTTATTTTTTTAGAAAATTTTCTTTTTAATCAATTTAAGAAAAATAATAAAAACATGCCAACCATAAAGCAAAACAAAAATAGTCTAGAGGCCTTATTACAACTTAACCTAAAATAGATAAGAAATTAAAAGTACTTAAAAAGAAATCTAAATTTCAAATAAACCATTATTCATAGTATGGCCCCCACCGAGTCATCCACATTGAAGTCTCCATCATCGATCATTACGAAAAAGGGCAAGGAAAAATAGGGTGAGTTATTAGAACTCAGTGTGTAACCCACTTACCATTGTCCACTGCACCAAAACCAAATTAATCATTTATTTGGGCCCAAACCCATTTACAATTATATAAAAAATAAATATCATTTATAATATGCATGTGATATTAAATTCCCAAACCCAACCTAATTTTCTATCCGCTACACACCACACATACCAACCAGCACACCTGTGGGGAGCTTTATTCACCCACCCCACCAACACACCAAAAGTAGGCATTAAGCCGTTTATACCAAATTTGTGGACAAGCCACCAAATTAACAGAAATTACATGGCATTGCCATTTTTCATATTTGTGGCAGAGCCACCGAATTATGTAGCAGAGCTACCAGAACTTCTCTTCATCATTTATCCCATCCCATGCGAATCATGTATATAGTGCATTACCATTTACAACAATTTATTCAAATATTCCTTATAGACATTATGGCCCATTATAACAATTTATCAAGTTGGCCATTTAGGCAAAATATCATCTTGGCCCATTTCGCAATTTATTACAAATCGGCCCATATAGCAATATCAAACGGCCCATATAGCAAATATCTCAATTTGGCCCATATAGCAAATATTTATCGATTTGGCCTATTAGGAGTATTTTCATAATTTTTTACAGTCTTAATACCTATTTTATAAATTTTACCAAAACAGTGATAACTAAACCATATTACTCGATTTCACCAAGATGTGATTAAATCAAACGATTTATCACAAACACGATTTAAACATCTGCCCATAAAATACGGTGTGAGATTACATACCTGATTACGGTAAGTACTATGCTTTCCTGATCGTCGACACCTAAAAATACTTGAACTCTAACTTAGACAATGTACACTATTTAATAAATCTACTCTAAAACAAATGATCTAAGATTTTACCCTTGGGATCGTGAACAACTACGATTTGTCGATTTTCCCCGATTGATAGTCCACAACCCGTTGGAAAGTCTCGAATCGCCGAAATAGCCCATCGTTTGAATTTAGGAGTTGGGATCATCAATCCACTCTTTTTGAGATCTCCACTGGGCTTTCCTTTTGAATCTTTACCACAAGCCTCCATCGATTAGTATTATGATAAGTATGAATTTATCAAAAAGGGTGAAGATCGGCTTACCACTAATCCCGAATGATCAATGATTGGATAGGTCAAATGATTTATTCCCTAAAACATAAAGTCAACAATTTATTACTCCTTAGACCATCAATCGGCTTATTGAGTGCTATCAATAATTCATGACGATTTTTTACAGTACGATATTGGATCCGATGTTCCTCGTTCGACTTAAGACTTAGAGTGATGTTCGGCCTCTCGCTAGGATTCTACCAAAAGGAAAAATGATCATGTTGTGAGAGAGAAAAGGGGATGATGATTCCGATTAATAGAATCATCCCAAGACAAAAACATACATTCGGCGATAGAGAAGAAATTGAGAAGAAAATATTACTTACTGATTTGTCAAAAGATAATGTTCAAACACGAAGGAAAAAGAAGAAATAGTGGAGGGTTAATTTACTATTAGATTCGGTTATGGAGGAAATGAATGAAAGAAAAAGTTTTGATCAAGATGAAGTTTTGTTTTTAAGAACTGGAAGAAGAATTGAAAGATGATTAAAAGAAGAAAAAGGGAGAAAAAGAGTGCAAACTAATTTTGGTTTTCAAAAGATGATAAAAGAGGATGATTTGGTCACAAAGGTTGAATACTTTCGGCAACAAGAAGAAAGGAGGAAGAAAATATGTTCTTTAATGGCTTGCAAATTCGGCACAAGGTAGGAAGAAATTTGGAGAATACCAAATAGTGCAATGAGAAAGGTTTTTGGCCTATCAAGCACCAAAATTCAATCAAAAAGGCAAAGGAGAATTTAGCTATCAAGGAAGGTGGAAAGAAAATGAGTATGTGACCAAACAAAAGAGAAAAACAATGCATTATTGTGCTAATATGTTTCGGCAAGGAGAGTTGCAAAATTGGGAGAGAATGACTCAAAGTTGTCAAAGGGATTTTTAGCCAAAACAAAACTAAGACTTTACCAAATGCCAAAATAAAAATTCAGCTACCTATCTTCCCCCAAAATCGTCCACATGCATCCCCCCTAGGATAAGAGTTTAGCCACTCAAACGTTCCAAAATATCACCCATGAAATAAGCCTTATGTCCCCCTTTCTTTCTATTTCTCTTGATCCCTTTCCCAAACTTCAAACTTGCCTTATTCTTATAGCCACCTTACCAAAAATAATAAAGTCAAACTTGCCATATTTACTCCTTGGCCGACACTTAAGGAAGGAATGCAAAAATAAGAGTCAAGAATTACATACAAGGGATTCGAACCTCTTCCCTCAAGGTTCCACAAGTGATGCCATAATCTCTTTACTATTTGTTCAATTAGGCTAGCTACTTATTCAATTATTTCTATATGCTTCAAGGTCACATACTTTATTTCCTTAAAGTGCTAAATAACAAAATATTTTACCAGGCCCAAATAAACCCCAAGCCTTCTCAGGACCTCCTCAACATACAAAATTAATAATCTAACTAGCTTAAATCCAAAAATAATGCAACACAAAAATTCAAATTCTAGGATGTTACAGTATGCGAGGCTGGTACTATTTGATTACCCGTTTTGGCTTTTCTTGTGTTACTTCAATTTTATCTTCTTCCACTTCGTCTTCTTGTTTTGAACTGGGTTGTCTACCTTTATACTACTATGAGCTGTTTTGGCTTTGATCGAATCCTTACCACAAGCCTCCATCGATTAGTATTACGATAAGTACGAATTTATCAAAAAGGGTGAAGATCGGCTTACCACTAATCCCGAATGATCAACGATTGGATAGGTCAAATGATTTATTCCCTAAAACATAAAGTCAACAATTTATCACTCCTTAGACCATCAATCAGATTATTGAGTACTATCAATAATTCATGATGATTTCTTACCATACGATATTGGATCTAATGTTCGTCGTTCGACTTAAGACTTAGAGTGATGTTCGGCCTCCCGCTAGGATTCTACCAAAAGGAAAAATGCCGCTAGGATTCTACCAAAAGGAAAAATGATCATGTTGTGAGAGAGAAAAGGGGATGATGATTCCAATTAATAAAATCATCCCAAGACAAAAACATACATTTGGTGATAGAGAAGAAATTGAGAAGAAAATATTACTTACCGATTTGTCAAAAGATAATGTTCAAACACAAAGGAAAAAGAAGAAATAGTGGAGGGTTAATTTACTATTAGATTCGGTTATGGAGGAAATGAATGAATGAAAAAGTTTTGATCAAGATGAAGTTTTGTTTTTAAGAACTAGAAGAAGAATTGAAAGATGATTAAAAGAAGAAAAAGGGAGAAAAAGGGTGCAAACTAATTTTGGTTTTCCAAAAGATGATAAAAGAGGATGATTTGGTCACAAAGGTTGAATTCTTTCGGCAACAAGAAGAAAGGAGGAAGAAAATATGTTCTTTATTGGCTTGGAAATTCGGCACAAGGTAGAAAGAAATTTGGAGAATACCAAATAGTGCAATGAGAAAGGTTTTTGGCCTATCAAGCACCAAAATTCAATCAAAAAGGCAAAGGATAATTCGGCTATCAAGGAAGCTGGAACGAAAATGAGTATGTGACCAAACAAAAGAGAAAAACAATGCACTATTGTGCTAATATGTTTCGGCAAGGAGAGGTGCAAAATTGGGAGAGAATGACTCAAAGTTGTCAAAGGGATTTTTGGCCAAAACAAAACTAAGACTTTACCAAATGCCAAAATAAAAATTCAGCTACCTATCTTCCCCCAAAACCGTCCACATGCATCCTCCCTAGGATAAGAGTTTAGCCACTCAAACGTTCCAAAATATCACCCACGAAATAAGCCTTATGTCCCACTTTCTTTCTATTTCTCTTGATTCTTTTCCCAAACTTCAAACTTGCCTTATTCTTATAGCCACCTTACCAAAACTAATGAAGTCAAACTTGTCATATTTACTCCTTAGCTGACACTTAAGGAAGGAATGCAAAAATAAGAGTCAAGAATTACATACAAGGAATTTGAACCTCTTCCCTCAAGGTTCCACAAGTGAACCTCTTTACTATTTGTTCAATTATGCTAGCTACTTATTAAATTATTTCTATATGCTTCAAGGTCAACTATTCTATTTCCTTAAAGTGCTAAATAACAAAATATTTTACCAGGTCCAAATAAACCCTAAGCCTTCTCAGGACCTCCTCAACATACAAAATTAATAATCTAACTAGCTTAACACCAAAAATAATGCAACACAAATTCAAATTCTAGGATGTTACAGTATACGAGGTTGGTACTCTTTGATTACCGTTTTGGCTTTTCTTGTGTTACTTCAATTTTATCTTCTTCCACTTTATCTTCTTGTATTGAACTGGGTTCATCTACCTTTATACTACTATGAGCTGTTATGGCTTGGTTTGCTCCTTTGGGTTAATCTCAGTGTTGCTTGGTAGACGCCATTGTGGTCGTTTGGACATTAGCTGCGCGAGTTGTCCAACCGTTTTAGTGATTCCCCGACTCGGTCCTTGATCTCTTTGATCAATATTTCTTGGTTATAAGTGTTGTATCAATTTTTTGGAGACGGGCATTTGTGTCTACCATGAACTTTTTCATCATTTCTTCAAGACTCGACTCCTTTTCCTGTGGATAAGGCTGATTTTGGAAATTTGGAAGAGGTTGTTGTTTTTGATTTCCTTGATTTCGTTGGCCTCCTTGACCTCCCCACGAAAAATTTGGGTGGTTCCTCCAACCTGGATTATAGGTGTTACTATAAGGATTATTATTAGATTTGAAAGTATTACCTATATAATTCGTTTGTTCATTTTTCGTGCCCGGTTGGTAGGGTGGGTACTCAGGATTCACCATGGTTCCACTTGCGTCGCACTGCATTACCAGATTTACCTGTAAAGAACACAAATTGTCAAGATTTTTATTCATCATCTCTACCTGATTTGACAGCATGGTTACTGCGTCGATGTTGAAAACTCCGGTTGATTTTGTTGGCCTTGTCCTTGTAACTTGCCACTGATAGTTGTTCAGTGACATCTCTTCGATAAACTCGTAGGCTGCTTCAGGAGTTTTGTTGTTCAGGGTTCCACCGGCGGCTGAATCAATTAGTTGCCTCGTTAAGAGATTTACACCATTGTAGAAAGTTGGGACTTGTAGCCACAAGGGTAAACCATGGTGTGGACACCTTCTCAAGAGATCCTTATATCTCTCCTATGCGTCGTATAATGTCTCTAAATCCATCTGCACAAAAGAAGAGATATCATTCCGTAATTTGGTCATTTTGGTCGGTGGGAAATATTTTAATAAAAACTTTTCGGTCTTTTGGTCCCATGTGGTTATTGATCCTCATGGTAACGAGTTTAACAATTGTTTAGCTTTATTCCTTAATGAAAAGGGAAATAACCGAAGTCGTATGGCATCATCAAAAACACCATTTATTTTGAAGGTATCACAGAACTCTAAAAAGTTAGCTATATGAATATTCGGGTCTTCGTCCTGCAAACCATCAAATTAAACAAATTGGTGAATCATTTGTATTGTGTTTGGCTTTAATTCAAAATTATTAGCAACTAAAGCAGGCCTAAAATACTAGATTCTGCTCCTGTTAATTGAGGTTTAGCATAATCATACATAGTACGCGGAGCATCTGCCACATCTCGTGGTGGGTTATTCTCATCCATCCTTCAGTAGGATTGGATTTGCTTTGTTGCTGTTCTTCTTGGTAATTTAAGGCTTGCCTGATTTATCTGCTCGGAAGAGAAAGAAATAAAATTAAAAACAATAAATTGCGAAAATATATAAAAAAAAAAAAATAATGGCTAAAGTAAAAAAAAAATAGAGCTTTCTTAATATTTTAGTTCCTCGGCAACGGCGCCAAAAACTTGATTGTCTAGAATTGTTGAGTTTTAAAATTTATAATAGAGAATGATCGAACCTGGAAACTAACTCTGACAATGACTTAAGACAAGTGCACCTCTCGAACAGTAGTATAGTTTAGGCAAGACCAGCTTGTCAAACCCAAAGGAACTAAAAGAACTAATACTCGCTTTCTTTCTATTATTTAGCCTAAAAATTAAATGATTTGGTTGATTAAATCTAAATTAACTAATTAACTACTAAAATAAGATGCAAAGACAAAAGAATGTGTAATGCTCAAACCCTACCCCAAACGTTAGGACCGAATATGGGTCGTTCTTGAGAAAACTTTTGTAACCCATTTTAAAACCAATTTAAGATTTGTTGAAAACTTCTCGTTTTATACTATCTTGTTGAAATCATACTTAGTCTAAATTCAAAAATTTAATTAAGTCAAGTTATTAAACAAACTTCGAGATGTGCTAGATGGCACGATAAAACATTTTTCGTGTTAATTTAGAAAAACGTGTGGTTCAAATTTATAGTAAAGAAAATGTCCAACATATAAGAAAATAACTAAAGTAAAGTATAATGAGGCCTTATTACATCCAAAATAAAACAACCCAATAACAAAATTTAAAATAACTAAGATTAAAGTCCATTTAATTTTAAATCCACCGCATGGCCTCCTCAAGTCCCTCCGGCTCCAAGTCCGCGATCTAAGCATCACCTGAAAAAAATAATGGAGAAGGTGAGTCACCAAGACTCAGTATGTAACCCTTCCCCCGTTTTAAAATATTTTTCATACACAACACATAACAATTAATATGCAGAATATTTAATTCCCGACCTAGCCATCCAAACGCCATCGTCTACCCTGCTGTGGTACCAAACCACGGTGACATATAGTCACAATGTGTTACCAAAACACCGGTGTCCATAGACACGATCATTTGATGGGGCCAACCCATCGTGTGATACCAAATCAGCGCGCATTTATCCCATATCTCAAGTGGGGCCAACCCACGGTGGTGTTAACCACGGGGACAAGTCGCTATGAGGTACCAAACCTCTGAGGTACCAAACCTCGGTGACATATAGTCACGGTGTGTTACCAAAACACGGTGCCCGTCGACACGATAATACTACCCTCCACTCATCAATCCGCATCAATCACATACTTAAAATCTCATGTATCAATGCATCATGCTTACCAAAAGCATCAAATAACAAATACACATTTTCGTGGACTTACCCGAATTGCCAACTATCCGATATGGTATATTATCAATGCTACATAAAAATCAAGTTAGCATTCACAACAAACAACATATCAACAAATTATATGTGTATGTACACACTGTCACCACGATTAACCTAAATCCCGAATGGAGGAGTCGACCACCTTAGATCTCTTTGTACCTACATTCGGCCAACCATGGGATTAGCCCTATGGCCTATTCGGCCAAATTAAATAATTTAAAGGGTTCTCCTTTTGAACCCGAATTCTTACCCTTACGCTTTTGGATACTTAATCACAATACTCGATTCCCGAATCTGCTTCATTAATTACCACCGGTGAGTAAACAAGCCATTAGCCTTGACTTTTAAATATTTGCAAACTAAACCCATGAAAACCGATTCTTACCAACACTTACCACTTGATTGGTCACGAATGACGGCTTGTTTTGTCGATCTCCAAAATCCCGGAACACCTAGATAGATTCGGTTTTCAAAACAGATACTTAGCACCTTGTATATAAATGCCGATATTGGCCCTTAATTCTTTAGAAAGTCGACAAAGATAAGGAAAAAGGAAGCATAGGCATTCGGCCAACTCACCTTACCATACAATCGATTGAACACTAGCGAGATCCCGATGTGCTTAAGCCACTATACCATTCACCAAGTAAAATATAAAGAAAAGGATTTGACACTTTGATAGAAATTAGATTCGGCTAGGGGGGTTTAAAACAAGGCTGGACTTTTGGTGAAAAAGAAAGAAGAAAGGTAAATAGGGAATAGATGATTCGGCTAGTAGGAAATAAAAGAAGAAGGGATTTGAGGATGGGAGTTCGGCAATGGAAGATGCAAAGAGAGTTTCGGCCAAGGTTTTGGAGAGGATGTAAAAAGAAAAAATATAAAAAGAGAGGGTTTGGAGATTCGGCTAGCAAACTTGAAAAAAAAGAAAACAAGTGATCAAGTGGGTGTTTTTATAAGCATTCGGCACCCCCCTCTAGTAGCCTTGCCGTCCAACTCTTCTCCCAAGAGTCCAAAATCCATCAATCTTCCTTGAATCACTCCAAGCCACTTGTTTAATTAAATCCAAAATAATTTGAATTACTCCCAAGTAAATTAACTAATAAATCAACTAGTATCTCCTTTATCACCTTTTATTTTGTTTATCGAAATGAACTAATATCATCCTAATTATCCTTGGAAATTAATATTAAACAAAATCCTTAATTATCTCATAATATAAAGAGTTTAAAAAGAGAAGAAACTCTCCTTCCTATGCCGTCCAACATAATGCCAAAAGAGGATTTTGTGACTCGAACCAAGGCTCTCCTTGCTCCCTTGGTGGCGTCCCTTGCAACACTTAAGTGGCCTCCTTTTGCCACTTTTCCAAGACTTGTTTTGCGACAAAAGCTCCTTTATTTATTCTTATAACCCCTAACCACTAAGGCTATCCACCTTTAAAGCAAATAATGTATTTATTTCTACCATTCCGAGCCAACTCAAGGCCTTTAATTAAACTCATTATTCCATAAATAATATCTCAAATAGCTTCATACACGAGAAAAATAATTAACTTCCAAATAGCCCCATTTTGGGATGTTACGCTCTACCCCTTAAAATAAATTTCAGTCCAAATTACTTAACTAAAACAGATGAGGTATTGCAGCCGTATCACATCCTCGAGTTCCCACGTAGCTTCTTCCACACCATGGTTCCGCCACAAACTTTCACTAAGGGCACGACTTCCTCGTAGAACCTTTATTTCCTATCCAAGATCCGAACGGTTCCTCCTCAAAAGATAAGTCCGCGTTAACCTCGATTTACATCACGGGCACCACATGTGATGGATCCGACCGATACTGCCTCTCGGTATTGATACGTGAAAGACGTCATGTATTTGACTTAACTCGATCGGCGATTCGAAATGATAAGCTACGGTCCTATTCACTTCAATCAGATATGGGCCAATGAATCTTGGGCTCGACTTCCCTTTCGTCCAAATCTTAACACCTTTTTCCAAGGCGACACCTTTAGAAAGACCTTATCTCCCACAAAGATACTCCATTTCCTTGCGTTTGAGATCGGCATAAGACTTACGCCTTATCTCGATGCTTCCTTGAGACGAGACCGAATCACTTTAACTTTGTCCTCGGCCTCGCTACTAATTCTGGGCTCAACACTTGTCGCTCGCCCAACTCTGTCCAACACGTCGGAGTTCGGCATTTCCGCCCATCTGATTGCTTCAGATGGTGCCATCTGAATACTCGCTTGGTAGCTATTGTTGTAGGCGAACTCGGCTAGAGGTAAGAATGCCTCCCAACTACCTCGAATTCCAAGACACAACCCTCAAAGATATCTTCTAAGATCTGTATGACCCTTCGGATTGCCGTCGACCGAGGATGGAAAGTCATCTTTGAAATCCAACCGCGCACTCCAACGCTTGATGTAACGCTTCCAAAACCTCAAAGTGAACCTTGGGTCCCTATCTGAGATAAGCGATACGGGTACACCATGCAATCGACTATCTCGCCACATACAACTTTGCTAGCTTCGGAGTGAGTAGTCCATTCTTACCGGATGAAGTGAGTGATTTAGTCGACGGTCTCGATTACCCAAATCGCATCTTTCTTCTTTGGGCGTAAGGGGTAGACCACCGATTTAAATCCATAGTGATCCGTTCCCACTTCCATTGAGGATCTTTACCGGTTGAAGTAACCCCGATGGTAATCGGTGTTCACCCTTAACTTTCTTGACCCAAATCCTCTCTTTTGATTATTCCTACTATAATTTTGTCTCACAGCCTCCTTGATCCCCTCGGCTACCTTAGCCTTTTCTACAAGAGATGAAAATTCACGGACTTGCTGCGGGGCAATCAGTAACCTCAAATCATCTCGGAGTCCATCCTCAAAGCGGACACGTAGCTGCGTGTTCGATAGCCACAACGCCTCTAGCATACCTACTCGGTCTTAAAACTCCGCCTCATATTCTCGCTCATCGACTTAGTTCCTTGCACTAACCCTGAAAAGGCTTTCCTCCGAGCATCTCAGATAAGCTGGTGCCCACATACTTCTTCTGATAGGCGGTTTTGAAATAATCCCAAGTCAAATCATCTGCCGTAGCGCCATCTCGAACTGTCAGCCACCACTGATACGCCTCATCCTTTAGAAGCGATCTGACCCTTTCGGTTTTCTCCTCAACAGTCAAGATCATCCATGATCCTTTCAGTTGACTCTAGCTGATTCTCGCTACACTGGGTGCCACTCCTGACACACCCCGGAACACCTCAGCTCCGTTGGACCGAATTTGCTCGGGAACAGACTTTCGAGCTCCTAAATTTCCACCAGCCCCAGCCACCAATTCGAGGACTCGCAGACACGACTTGAGATCTGCTCTCCTCCCGTCTCGATCCTGCTCCTCTGCTCCAAAAGTGGAGGTGGTGGTGGCGGTGGTACATCGCTTTGAACCTTGTCCCGACTGACGGGTTCGGAACACCGCATCCTACCCCTACCGCGCCACAGGCGTCCACGTCCTCTAGAACTCATTCTATCTCTGCGCTTTTAATCGATTAAGAGAAATTTTATGTATTAGCGTTTGTTCCACTTCATTACTCGCGAAGAAATTTTATGAAGAAATTTTAATTAGAGATTCTTCCGTGCAAACAAGGTTTCAGTCTTCTATCTTAGTTCACACAAGGAGGTTCTTGCATCCATTCCCTAATACTTTCCATACCTATTCGCTCTTCTGGACATTTACGCCATTTCTAACCCGAGGGTATTTTTGTCATTTACCTACGAGGTATTTTCGTAATAAAAGAGATTTTAAAACTTTAGTAAAGTAGGTTGTTTTGCAATTCCCAACACTGGAGGTATCATTAAAATTGATAAGGTTTGAAGTTATGGCATTATTTCGAAAACCAGGGGTATTTTGGTAATTTTGTCCTCCAGGGGTGATTTTGTAATTTTTGTAAATCAAGGGTGTTTTAACCATTGTAAAACTCTGAGGGTCCCTTTTGAGAATTTTTCTTTCTTAAAACGGTGATGTTGCAAAATTTTGTACTCGATGCGTTTGGTAATTTTACACGTTGGGCGTTTTCGTAATTTTCCAAAACCAAAGTGTTTCATTGATGATTTCCAAAGCTGAGTTGAATATTTGAGAAGTAGTTAAAATTTTTGGACAAAATCATTGAGTTGATGTTTTATGAACCAAGGGTATTTTAGTAATTTTGCCCCTAAGGGCATTTTCGTAATTTTCCACAAATCAAACTTTTCGGGGAAAACATTGTAAAAAGAGTTGTTCTTACTTTTGAAGGAGTGATTTGAAAAGTTTTAAGACCAAGTTTTGTTGTTTCCTTCCTTTCTTTCCGAAAATCAAGGCTAATTCCCTTTCGGGTTTTAGTCATTATGTTTAACTTTGTGACCGAGCCCTCCCGGTCGTGGTGAACCCAAGCTACGCACTGTGCGAGGTTTAGTGTGGAGAGGAGGTGAGTCACACGGATGCTTAAATACCAAGCTCCCACGAACCTTTCTAGACATGCGCAGAGAGTTACCACACCACTGAGCCTCCAGGTTAGGGTGAACCCAAGCTATGCACCGTAGGATACTGCGAAGAGGTGGTGAGTCACTCGGACCGCTTAAATACCAAGCTCTTCCGGATCCAATCCTAGACATGCGTACAGGGGTTACCACACCCTAGCTCAGTGACTAAGTCATAGGTTGGTTTCGTTCTTTAAGTCTTATGTTCAGTTTGTGTGTTTGAGTAATCTAATCCTAGGGTTCAAATTCCTATAAGTCTATCTACGTTCCATGCTTCCTACCCTTCTACAGAGTATAATTCACACAGAGGTTTAGATGTACTTACCTGGGCGGATCGGTGTCGGAGACTCGGGCCATGCTGCTTTAAAACCCAAAATCAATTAATAAGGCCTACTAAAACATTTTTGGGCCACTGGGCCCACAAATGAAGTTTTGAACTGGGCTCTGATACCAATTTGTAACAGCCCAAACTCGGCCCAAACGTTAGGACCGAATATGGGTCGTTACGGAGAAAACTTTTTGTAACCCATTTTAAAACCAATTTAAGATTTGTTGAAAACTTCTCGTTTTATACTATCTTGTTGAAATCATACTTAGTCTAAATTGAAAATTTAATTAAGTCAAGTTATTAAACAAACTTGAGATGTGCTGATGGCACGATAAAACATTTTTCGTGTTAATTTAGAAAAACGTGTGGTTCAAATTTATAGTAAAGAAAATGTCCAACATATAAGAAAATAACTAAAGTAAAGTATAATGAGGCCTTATTACATCCAAAATAAAACAACCCAATAACAAAATTTAAAATAACTAAGATTAAAGTCCATTTAATTTTAAATCCACCGCATGGCCTCCTCAAGTCCCTCCGGCTCCAAGTCCGCGATCTAAGCATCACCGAAAAAAATAATGGAGAAGGTGAGTCACCAAGACTCGAGATGTAACCCTTCCCCGTTTTAAAATATTTTTCATACACAACACATAACAATTAATATGCGAATATTTAATTCCGACCTAGCCATCCAAGCGCCACTTTATCTACCCGTTGTGGTACCAAACCACTGGTGGTGCCAAACCACCGTGACATATAGTCACAATGTGTTACCAAAACACTGGTGTCCATAGACACGAGATCATTTGATGGGGCCAACCCATCGTGTGATACCAAATCACCGGCGACGATCCCATATCTCAAGTGGGGCCAACCCACGGTGGTGTTAACCACGAGGACAAGTCGCTATGAGGTACCAAACCTCCGAGGTACCAAACCTCTGGTGACATATAGTCACGGTGTGTTACCAAAACATCTGTGCCCGTCGACACGATAATACTACCCTCCACTCATCAATCCGCATCAATCACATACTTAAATCTCATGTATCAATGCATCATGCTTACCAAAAGCATCAAATAACAAATACACATTTTCGGGGACTTACCCGAATTGCCAACTATACCGATATGGTATATTATCAATGCTACATAAAATCAAGTTAGCATTCACAACAAACAAAGATATCAACAAATTATATGTGTGTATGTACACACTGTCACCACGATTAACCTAAATCCCGAATGGAGGAGTCGACCACCTTAGATCTCTTTGTACCTACATTCGGCCAACCATGGGATTAGCCCTATGGCCTATTAAACCAAATTAAATAATTTAAAGGGTTCTCCTTTTGAACCCGAATTCTTACCCTTACGCTTTTGGATACTTAATCACAATACTCGATTCCCGAATCTGCTTCATTAATTACCACCGGTTAGTAAACAAGCCATTAGCCTTCGGCTTTTAAATATTTGCAAACTAAACCCATGAAAACCGATTCTTACCAACACTTACCACTTGATTGGTCACGAATGACGGCTTGTTTTGTCGATCTCCAAAATCCCGGAACACCTAGATAGATTCGGTTTTCAAAACAGATACTTAGCACCTTGTATATAAATGCCGATATTGGCCCTTAATTCTTTAGAAAGTCGACAAAGATAAGGAAAAAGGAAGCATAGGCATTCGGCCAACTCACCTTACCATACAATCGATTGAACACTAGCGAGATCCCGATGTGCTTAAGCCACTATACCATTCAGCCAAGTAAAATATAAAGAAAAGGGATTTCGGCACTTTGATAGAAATTAGATTCGGCTAGGGGGGTTTAAAACAAGGCTGGACTTTTGGTGAAAAAGAAAGAAGAAAGGTAAATAGGGAATAGATGATTCGGCTAGTAGGAAATAAAAGAAGAAGGATTTGAGGATGGGAGTTCGCAATGGAAGATGCAAAGAGAGTTTCGACCAAGGTTTTGGAGAGGATGTAAAAAGAAAAATATAAGAAGAGAGGGTTTGGAGATTCGCTAGCAAACTTGAAAAAAAAGAAAACAAGTGATCAAGTGGGTGTTTTTATAAGCATTCTAACCCCCTCTAGTAGCCTTGCCGTCCAACTCTTCTCCCAAGAGTCCAAAATCCATCAATCTTCCTTGAATCACTCCAAGCCACTTGTTTAATTAAATCCAAAATAATTTGAATTACTCCCAAGTAAATTAACTAATAAATCAACTAGTATCTCCTTTATCACCTTTTATTTTGTTTATCGAAATGAACTAATATCATCCTAATTATCCTTGGAAATTAATATTAAACAAAATCCTTAATTATCTCATAATATAAAGAGTTTAAAAGAGAAGAAACTCTCCTTCCTATGCCGTCAACATAATGCCAAAAGAGGATTTTGTGACTCAAACCAAGGCTCTCCTTGCTCCCTTGGTGGCGTCCTTGCAACACTTAAGTGGCCTCCCTTTTGCCACTTTTCCAAGACTTGTTTTGTGACAAAAGCTCCTTTATTTATTCTTATAACCCCTAACCACTAAGGCTATCCACCTTTAAAGCAAATAATGTATTTATTTCTACCATTCGAGCCAACTCAAGGCCTTTAATTAAACTCATTATTCCATAAATAATATCTCAAATAGTTCATACACGAGAAAAATAATTAACTTCCAAATAGCCCCATTTTTGGGATGTTACAGAATGAATTTGGGAAAATAACTTTAGGAAAAACTTAGTTGTTTAAGACGATACCCCTAGGAAGAATCCACCTAAACTTCACATGTTATCCAACACTAAACCAGATGAATTATTCACTTAGCTTGATCCGTAAGACTCCCTAATTTATATTAAACCCTGTCTCGAGGCGAATAACATCTAACCCTAGGTTGATTAACTGAAATCTCTTTCAAATTAAAACCCCTATAATCGCATTAACTCGATCTATGGACTACCATATTAGGTTTCACCCTAATCCGGCAAAATCTCGTCACCTATCTCTAGGCACGCGATCAACTCTGCTTAATTATGCTAGATCTACTCTTAAGTAGGGACTTTTGCTCCACCACCTAAGCACATTCAAATTGAATCAATATTCTAGAAATATTAACACAAGAATTAAGCACACATAATTAAGAACAAACTAAGTATTTATCATATAGTTCAATAAATAATAACAAGATTCATCTAGGCTTCATCCCCTTCAGGTATCTGAAGGGTTTAGTTCATAATGATAAAATAAAACATCTCAAGAGAAAAGATAAAACAAAACATAAGAAATCCTTAAAACCCCCTAAAGGAATTGAATGAGAGATCCACCATCTTGAGTAGAATTTTGGCGTCTTGAGATGGATCAACTGGCTATCTTCGAGTGATTCCCACAAAGGTTTCGGCTTCTGCCAAATTCGAACGTCTCAGCCCCCTAAAGGTTTGCCTCTAGGTTCTTTATATAGGCTTTGAGATGCTTTTTCTTGGCCTCTAAGTGTCCTAATTCAAGTATACTTCCTACTCGGTGTTTTAATAGGCTTTGGAATGTGTTTCTTTGCCTCAAAGTATCCAAATCCGAGTATAATTCCTTTTTTCCACGACAGGGGCACGGCCATGGTACATGCCCGTGTAGATCGACTTCAGACCTTGTTTTGGTTCTGTTGATTGAGGCACAGTCGTGTAAATCGTGGTCAAACCGTGTAAAGTAAATTGACGAGACACGACCGTGTGGCTTGATGTCCAGGCCATGTTAATTTCCACTTTGGCCCAAATTAGCCCGTTTTAAGCCCGTTTCTCGTTCTTTTTGTCCTCGAGTGCTTTCCTGGGTATAAAACATGAAAAGAAAGGATTAAGAGATCCTTTTTACATAAATCAAGGGCTAAATCATCCAAAAAGATACTAAATATGGGGTTAAAATATGTTACTTTTACGGCTTATCAATTCGACATTGTTATTCTGAGGTTCACGGGTATGTCAAAGATGTAAGTACGTGTGTATTCATTTTGAGATGACTCATGTATGCGTGTAAAGATTATGCCTATTAAATGTGCCAAATGATGGATATGAGGTAAGTTTTGTGATGGAATGAGTTATTGTAACATCCCAAAATTGGGCCTAGTAGGATTGGGCCTAATGGGCCTTGGGCGTAGGAATCTTTAAAATTTTGAGAACAAGAGAATGGCATTATTGCAAATTGGACTTATTAGTTCAGTGAATTTGGAAGGTTACAAGGTTTCTATGAAGTCTCAGGTTTAATTGGGCTTTAGGAAAAATTGGGTATTTTAGCACTTTAAAGAGAGATAGTAAGTAACTTCAAAGCTTATAAAAATAAATAAGTAATGTGCTTGCATAAATGAGCTATTGGTAAAGAGGTTATGGCATCAAGTGAAGTACCTTGAGGGAAGAGGTTCAAATCCCTTTGTGTGAAATTTTTGACTAATATTTTTGCACTCTATCCTTAAGTGTCGGCCAAGAGGTATTTATGGCAAGTTTGACTTCTTTATTTTTGGTATGGTGGCTAAAGAGTTAAGGAAAGGTTGAGGTTGGGGAAAGGAATCTAAAGGAAAAGGCAAGTAAGGGGAACAAGTGGCTTATTTCATGGAGAATGCTATGGAAAGTATGGTTGGAAGGATTTTGACCCTTACGACTATGCATGTGGACGGTTTTGGGGGTAGATAGGTAGCTGAAATTTTACTTTGGCATTTGGTAGGGTCTTGGTATTGTTTTGGCCAAAAATCACATTTACAACTTTAGTGTCATCTTCTCCCAATTTGCTATTCTCTTTTCCGAAATCTTCTAGCACAATAGTGCATTTTACTTCTCTTTGGATTGGTTTCATATTCACCTTTTTCCATCTTCCTTGATAGCCGAATATCAACATACAATTTCCTCCATAACCGAACTTTCATCTTTTCTCTATTTCTTCTTCTCATCCATATTAACATCTGTTTCTTAATCAATCGGTATGAATTCTTCTCAATATTTTTTTTTTTGGTTTTGGATGGTCATTTTGACCTAGACCATCACCTTACTTTCCCTCATTCGAAATCATTTTTCTTCCTTATAGAGATATAATGGAAGGACGAAATTGGGATTTTTCCGTAGCCATTGTACAATCGTTAGAAATTGGAACTAATATCGTTAAGGTAAGGGATTCATCATGGTTCTTTTTGGATCTTTCCGTTGACCGATTATTTTGATAAGGAAGAAATAGAGAAGGAAAAGGAATTTTATATTTTGAGATATGCTAATTTTAGTGAGACTGGTTCTGAATGACTTCGTGGTTCCCTGATCTATCTTGGAAAAATCATATAAAATTGTACAAAATGAATTGTGGGATATAATTTATATTTATGGATTCCTTAGTGAGCCTATTTTCGATAGAAACAAGTGGGAGCAGTATATGAAAACTGTACAGTGAGATATTTGAGATTAAGGAAGGAGAAGTCAGAATCGTTGGACAGTGAAACAAGGGAAATTTTAAGGAATAAACTATACTAAATGGTTAAGCCAAAAATTTTGTAAAAAATTGTAGAAATAAGAAATATGAGTCTAGTTTCAAGGAAAATTTACGGATTTAGATTTTGAGTTTTCTAACTCAAGTTATAGTCAATTTAGTCAGTGCGATGCAGATGGACAATTTAAATTTTTATGCCCAAATTAGTAGTTAAGTCTGGATTGCAAAATTACCAAATTACCCTTTGTGGGTAATATTACCAATTCACGAAAATGCCCCTATGGGCCGAATTACTGAAATACCCTTAGTAGGTAAGATTACCAAATTACCGAAATACCCTTCGTGGGTAAGATTACTGAATTACCGAAATGCCCCTAAAGGGCCAAAATAAGATATTGCTTAATGGACTGAATTGACATTTTGCCTTACGGGTTGATTGGACATATTGATTAATGGGCTAATATGATATTTTGCTATATGGGCCGATCTGATATTTTGCTATATGGGCCGAATTGATATGTGACTAATTGGGCCGATTTGATATGTGACTAAATGGGCCGAATTGATATTGACTAAATGGGCCAATTTGATATGTGACTAAATGGGCTGAATTGATATGTGATTAAATGGACCGAATGGATATGTGATAAAATGGGCCGATTTGATATATTGCTCTAATGGGCCGATTTTGCAAAGTGTTATTGGGCCAATTTATTTGTCATAAATCTCTGAATTTTTAATTATTGTTATTATATTTGTAAATATCATGATTTGATATGTATGATGCATATACATGAATTTTATGGGATTGGATAATGATGAAGAGAAGTTTTGGTAGCTTTGCTACATAATTTTGGTGGCTCGCCACATATTTGGTGACTCTGTCACAATCATCAGTGGCTATGCCATGTAAATTCTGTTATTCTGGTGGCTTGTCCACAAATAATCTGTTATAAATGGCTTAATGCCTACGTTTGGTGTGTTGGCAGGGTGGGTGAATAAAGCTCCCCACAGGTGTGTTGGTTGGCATGGGTGGTGTGTAGCGGATGGAATACTAGGCTTGGTTTGGGAATTGCATTTCATATTCATGTTATATTCATTACATAATTATTATTGTATGTGGGCTGAGGCCCAAATAATTGCTTAATGAGATTTTGGCCCAGTGAACAACGGTAAGGGGATTTCACACTGAGTTCTTGTAACTCACCCTCCCTTTTCTCTTAACCCTTGTAGGTAATGCTCAGTGACATAGACTTGGGCCATGGATGACTTGGTGGAGGTCATACTTCAGAAATGGTTTTTATTGAACTTTAGTTTCCTGATTTCGTTCACTTTATTATTCTTACTATTTTGGGTTTATTTTGTGTTGTAATAAGGCCTCTAGAAAATTTTATTTTGCTTATGGTTTTGTCATACTTAGTATTATGCTTGAATTGTTTTTAAACGGAGATTTTTATACAAATCTTAAGTAAAGGTTTTCCAAAATAGATTAACAAATGATTTTCATAACAAACTTTTACAAATGATTTAACTCGGAAATTCTCTTTCAAATTATCGACGACATTTTCAAAAGTCACGGTTAAAGTTCACTACCTCAATTTTTGACTCATCAATTAACCTCTCAAAAATACTTGTATTTTATCTATGTTTCCGCAATGTTTTCAAAAGGTTTCTGCAACTCTATTTCCAATCGTCATATTTTTGTAAATCGTTTATTTCAAATATGTTTTCGCAACCAAAAATATTTTTAAAGATAATTACGTTTTCAAGTTGATAACAATTGCTTAAGTGTTTTGGGTTTTAACAAAGAGGCTGTAACTCTCAAACAAGTTTTTAACAACCGCAAAGATGGTTTTGAAAAGAAAAAAAAATCACTTCCATGTGACACGCCAGATTTAGACCTAACTTCTAAGCCGGGTTTGGGGTGTTACATTTTATGGTATCAGAGCTCAGTTTCAAAACTCGGCTGTGGTTTGGGTTCAAAAGCATTTTTCCAAAGTTATTTGAATTTTAATTTATAAATGCATGTTCTAAAGGAAGTATGGCACCACGGGTATCCGGCACCAATTCAAGTAAGTACCTGTTATTATTATACAACTATGATTATTGTGAGATGATTGTAGGAATACTTTAGAACTTTTTAGGTATTGAAACTATAGAGATTGAAACTATAGGATGCGTTTGTGAAAACAACTTTACTTCCTATACTCCATAAAACATTGTTTAATAAACATTGAACAACATGTTGATTCATAAGACTCTTAATCAGATTAAATCGACTTAGTGATCATGAGCGCTAGAAGACGTGGACGCAGTGGACGTACACATGGTAGAGGCCGAGGTGCTAGGGCTAGATCTTCGGTGCTGAGGCATGTTTTCGAATGGGAGACGTTGGCATTGCCAATGGCTGAGATGGGATCTCATGATCGAGTTAAGGTTGATGAGCTAACTCAGATAGTTAAGAAAGTATTGGAAGAGGTTAAAAGAATTAGTGAGGCACTTCGAGTTGGGTACGTGGACTATAAGAAGAAAAGAGATCGTGGTTCTTTAGGCTCACAGTCTCGTTCTGTGAAGCGTGTCAAGGCACGCCCAAACTTTTTGTCTTGTGATTATTGCAGAAGTCGTCATCCGGGAGAATACTGGAAGAGGTCAGGAGCATGTTTGAGATGCGGGTCTAAGGAGCATAAGGCTCGGGATTGTTATATCACCATCAAGTCAGGTATGTTTTGATTGGACGTGATGATTGAATGTAGAAAATTCTAAGTATAAATGGTAGACAACTGTTTGCTTTTGTGGTTAGATGTTTGCTTGTGTGAACGAGGATTCAAGATTTTGCTAAAAGTACATTGTGTTTTTTAAGATCAGAGTGCGCAGTGAAAGCTTAGTGGTGTGATTTGAGCGATGCGTTTAGTAGATGGTTGGAAATTTCGAGGACAAAATTTCTTTAAGGAGGGTAGAATTGTAACATCCTAAAATTGGGCCTAGTAGGATTGGGCCCAATGGGCCTTGGGCGTAGGAATGTTTAAAATTTTGAGAACAAGAGAATGGAATTATTGCAAATTAGACTTATTAGTTAAGTGAATTTAGAAGGTTACAAGGTTTCTATGAAGTCTCGGGTTTAATTGGGCCTTAGGAAAAATTGGGTATTTTAGCACTTTAAGGAGAGATGGTAAGTAGTTTCAAAGCTTATAGAAATAAATAAGTAATGTGCTTGCATAAACGAGCTATTGGTAAAGATGTTATGGCATCAAGTGAAATACCTTGAGGGAAGAGGTTCAAATCCCTTTGCGTGCAATTTTTGACTAATATTTTTGCACTCTTTCATTAAGTGTCGGCCAAGAGGTATTTATGGCAAGTTTGACTTCTTTATTTTTGGAATGGTGGCTAAAGAATTAAGGAAATGTTGAGGTTGGGGAAAGGAATCAAAAGGAAAAGGCAAGTAAGGGGAACAATGGGCTTATTTCATGGAGAATGCTATGGAAAGTATGGTTGGAAAAATTTTGACCCTTATGACTATGCATGTCAACGGTTTTGGGGGTAGATAGGTAGCTGAAATTTCACTTTGGCATTTGGTAGGGTCTTGGTATTGTTTTGGCCAAAAATCACATTTGCAACTTTAGTGTCATCTTCTCCCAATTTGCTATTCTCTTTCTTAAAATCTTCTAGCACAATAGTGCATTTTCTTCTCTTTGGATTGGTTTCATATTCGCCTTTTGTCCATCTTCCTTGATAGCCGAATATCAGCATACAATTTCCTCCATAACCGAACTTTCATCTTTTCTCTATTTCTTCTTCTCATCCATATTAACATCCGTTTCTTGATCAATCGGTAAGTATTCTTCTCAATATTTTATTTTCTTTGGTTTTGGATGGTCATTTTGACCTAGACCATCACCTTAATTTCCCTCATTCGAAATCATTATTCTTCCTCATAGAGATATAGTGGAAGGACAAAATTGGAATTTTTCCATATCCATTGCACAACCATTAGAAATCGGAACTAATATCGTTAAGGTAAGGGATTCATCATGGTTCTTTTTGGATCATTCCGTTGATCGGTTATTTTGCTTCACGAGATAGTGGTTGTGACTAATCGATTATATTTTTAGGGACTAAATCATTCGATCTATCCCTCCTAATAAGAGACTCGGATTGTTGGTAAGTGATATAGATTGTTAATCAATCGAAATATTTGGTTGAAGTGGTAAATTGGGTTTGGACTAATTGTTGACAGATTGTACTTTTAGGTGCCGCGAAGAGTATCGTGTTACGGGTCCCGTAATAAGGTGTGTAATCCCGTACCTTCCGTATACATATCTGAAATGGTATGTAATCTCACACTTCTCTAAAAGTTTGTATGAAATATTCTGTGAATCGTTCGAAATACCGAAGAAAACCAAAAATTAGCATCCGTAATCACTTCCGACGTGCGTATGATCATAGTGGTAATTATATTTTGTAATAAAACAGTTTTAGTTAGAAACAGTGACATGTTTTTGAAAAATCATGAAAAATAGGAGAAAGAAAATTAGAAAGTGAATGAGATATTAAATAAAAGCTTTCTGTGTCTATTTTGATAAGGAAGAAATAGAGAAGGAAAATGAATTTTATATTTTGAGATATTTTAATTTTAGTGAGACTGGTTATGAATGACTTCATGGTTCCCTGATCTGTCTTGGAAAAATCATATAAAATTGTACAAAGTGAATTATGGGATATAATTTATATGTACAGATTCTTTAGTGAGCCTATTTTCAATAGAAACAAGTGGGGCAGTATATGAAAACTGTACAGTGAGATATTTGAAATTAAGGAAGGAGAAGTCAGGATCATTGGACAATGAAACAAGGGAAACTTTAAGGAATAAACTATACTAAATGGTTAAGCCAAAAATTCTGAAAAATTGTAGTAAGAAGAAATATGAGTCTAGTTTCAAGGAAAATTTACGGATTTAGATTTCGAGTTTTCTAACTCAAGTTATAGTCAATTTAGTCAGTACGATGCAGATGGACAATTTAAATTTTTATGCCCAAATTAGTAGTTAAGTCTGGATTGCGAAATTACCAAATTACCCTTAGTGGGTAATATTACCAATTTATGAAAATGCCCCTATGGGCCGAATTATCGAAATACCCTTAGTGGGTAAGATTACTGAAATACCCTTTGTAAGATTATCAAATTATCGAAATATCCTTAGTGGGGAAGATTACCGAATTATCGAAATGCCCCTAAAGGGCCGAAATACGATATTGCTTAATGGACTGAATTGACATTTTGTCTTATGGGCCAATTGGACATATTGATTAATTGGCCAATATGATATTTTGCTATATGGGCCGATCTAATATTTTCCTATATGGGCCGAATTGATATGCGACTAAATGGGTCGATTTGATATATGACTAAATGGGGCGAATTGATATGTGACTAAATGGGCCAATTTGATATGTGACTAAATGGGTCAAATTGATATGTGATTAAATGGACCAAATGGATATGTGATAAAATGGGCCGATTTGATATATTGCTGTAATGGGCCGATTTTGCAAAGTGTTATTGGGCCAATTTGTTTGTCATAAATCTCTAAATTTTTAATTATTATTATTATATTTTTAAATATCATGATTTGATATGTATGATGCATAAACATGAATTGCATGGGATGGGATAATGATGAAGAGAAGTTTTGGTAGCTTTGCTATATAATTTTGGTGGCTCTACCACATATTTGGTGACTCTGTCACAATCTGTATAGCCATGTAAATTCTGTTATTCTGGTGGCTTGTCCACAAATAATCTGTTATAAATGGCTTAATGCCTACGTTTGGTGTGTTGGCGGGGTGGGTGACTAAAGCTCCCCACGTGTGTGTTGGTACAGGTGGTGTGTAGCGGATGGAATACTAGGCTTGGTTTGGGAATCGAATTTCATATTCATGTTATATTCATTACATTATTATTATTTTATGTGCGCTTAGGCCCAAATAATTGCTTAATGAGATTTTGGCCCAGTGAACAATGGTAAGGGGATTTCACACTGAGTTCTTGTAACTCACCCTCCATTTTCTCTTAACCCTTGTAGGTAATGCTCCGTGACGTGGACTTGGGCCATGGATGACTTGGTGGAGGCCATACTTCGGAAATGGTTTTTATTGAACTTTAGTTTCTTGATTTCGTTCACTTTATTATTCTTACTATTTTAGGTTTATTTTGTGTTGTAATAAGGCCTCTGGAATATTTTATTTTGCTTATGTTTTTGTCGTACTTAGTATTATGCTTGAATTGTTTTTAAACGGTGATTTTTCTAAAACTCTTAAGTAAAGGTTTTCCAAAATGGATTAACAAATGATTTTCATAACAAACTTTTACAAATGATTTAACTCGAAAATTCTCTTTCAAATTATCGACGACATTTTCAAAAGTCACGGTTAAAGTTCACTACCTCGATTTTCAACTCATCAATTAGCCTCTCAAAAATACTAGTATTTTATCTACGTTTCTGCAATGTTTTCAAAAGGTTTCTTCAACTCTATTTCCAAACGTCATATTTTCGTAAATCATTTATTTCAAATATGTTTTCGCAACCAAAAAGGATAACAATTGCTTAAGTGTTTTGGGTTTTAACAAAGAGGCTGTAATTCTCAAACAAGTTTTTAACAATCGCAAAGATGGTTTTGAAAAGAAAAAAAAAACACTTCCATGTAACACGCCATATTTGGACCTAACTTCTAGGCTGGGTTTGGGGTGTTACAGTTATGATCATGAGATCATGGTAATTTTACATTTAATTATGTTATATAATTTGAATGTTATATGCATGGTAAGGTTGCTTATTTCTTTCATACGAGCTTATTAAGCTATATAGCTTACTCCCCATCCTTTCCCTTATTTTATAGTGTCACCAAGCTAGCTCGAGCGTCGGAGATTGTCGGAGATCCATACACACTATCAACAATTATTTTGGTATCAATGAATTCAACATTTTGAATAATGGCATGTATAGGGGACTTGATCATTTTGTTATGTGTGATAATTGATTTGGCCAAATGTGTTGGCCTATGTTGGTTAGAATTTCACTTTGTATAAGGCTATTTGAAATTGGATAACATTGTTATAAGTATATTCATATGATGGTGCCTTCCATGAATGTGGAAACTTGCATGATTTGAGTTTGTAAGTTATGTGATGTTTATATATGATAGATGTTAGCATATGAATGATGTGTTGATGTCTTGGTTGTGGATGATTTGATTGTATGTACAAGCTTGAATTGGTGCTATGTTATGTTATGTAGGTGAGTGCATTAAAGGGGTGGCAAATGGCTTGGTAAATATCATTATTTTGTCCACACGGACGTGTGTCTAAGCCGTGTGTGACACACGGTTTACCCCACGGGCATGTAGTTTATTCGTGTGTCCCCTACACCTTAATTGTTGCTAAACAGAATGTCCAGAATTGAACACACGTAGAGACACAGGCATGTGTCTCGACATGTGTGCTACATGGCCTTTAACACGAGCATGTGCCTCGGCCATGTGAAGTCTGCACCTATTTTATGAAAAATTATGAAAATTAAATTGACTACACAGCCTAGCACATGGGCATGTGGCACGACCGTGTGACACTAGTCAGAGAGCATCCTAAATTGAACACAACCTGTAGCACGAGCGTGTCTCAAGGTCACACGGGCATGTCCCTTAAACTAGACGGGCGTGTGACCCCTGTAACATGAAATTTTTTTCTAAATTTTGTAAAATTTTCTAAAGTTCTCAGTTTAGTCCCGAACCACTTCCAAAGTATGTTTTGGGCCTCGTAGGCTCGTATTAGGGACTTTATGATTGAATGAGGATGGTTTTAATTCGGACGCAACTATTATGTCTTAAAATTTCTGGAATGCTTGCGTGGTAAGTCCGATAATGCCGCGTACATTGTTCTAGCGTTGAATACGGGTGAGGGTGTTACATTTAGTGGTATTAGAGCTACGGTTTCATCGATTCTCAGACTAACGTAGCGTGTGTAAGATTCTAGCTATACATGCCATATATGAACTATGATAGTGTGATGACTCTTGACAATTTTAAACTATGTTTTCATATAGTAAATGGATCCCGACTGAGCTATAGCTGATGAAGTAGAAAGCAATGTGCCGACTTCTGCTCAAAGGGCAACGCCGTCTGACAGTAGACCTCCCATAGTTAGTCAAGGAGGAGGAGAGGGGCTACGAAGCCTTTCTCCACATGATGAACCAGTGGTATTCAGAGTTTGTTCTTACAAATCCGAATGCTCAACATCCTCCACCCCCTCCTTATCCCCAACCGATTCCCATAGCTCCTCAAGGTGTGAAATTGCTAAGACTAAATAAGCCTCTGGTTGGTAAGATTCGAAAGCAAGGGGCTGAGGAATTCAGGGCTAATGTAGATGATGACCCGGAGAGAGCCGAGTTCTGGCTTAAGAATATTATCAGGGTATTTGATGAGTTATTATTTACACTTAAAGAATGCTTGAAATGTGCTATATCATTATTAAGGGACACAATATATCACTGGTGGAAGACACTAGTCTCTGTGGTACTGAGAGAGAGGGTTACATAGGAATTTTTTCAAGAAGAATTTCGAAAGAAATACATTAGCCAGCGGTTCATCGATCGAAACGTAAAGAATTTCTTGAGCTAAAAAGGGCCGAATGTCAGTGACAGAGTATGAGCAAGAATTTGTCAGGCTCAGTAAGTATGCTCGAGAGTGTGTTTCCTCCGAGGCTATTATGTGTAAAAGGTTCAAAGACGGATTGAATGAATACATCCGACTGTTAGTTGGAATCTTGGAACTAAAAGAATTTTTCGTGTTGGTTGAACGAGCTTACAAAGCTGAAGAGCTAAGCAAAGAGAAAAGAAAGGCCAAGAGTGAGGTTAGAGATGCAAGAAAAAGGCCAATGAGTATGCCATTTCAATCTCAGTCAAAGAAATCCAGAGAAATGTATTCTTGTTCGAATGTTTCAATTGGGTATTCGCACAGAGACCGCGGGAAGCAACATTTGAGTTTTAAATCTCAAGCTACTTCAATGGCAAGCATGGGTAATGTTAGGTCTAACAGACCTGAATGTCAGCAATGTGGAAGGAGACATCCCGACGAGTGTAGGATGAATGACAGAGCTTGTTTCAAGTGTGGTTCTTTAGAGCATTTTATCTGAGACTACCTTGAGATGGCTGAGAAAGAATAATTTCTGAGTGTAAGGCCGAGTAATACTACCAATAGAGGTAGGCCACCAAGAAACACTAGGAATGAGACTAGTAGTAATGGTGTGACGAAGTATTCAACTGTGAGATCTGAAGCTAGAGCACCTGCTAGAGCCTATGCCATACGTGCTCGTGAGGATGTGTCATCTTCCGATGTGATTACTGGTACATTTTCTCTTTGTGATACTAATGTTATTGCATTTATCAATCCTGGATCAACTGATTCTTATGTTTGTGTAAATTTGGTATCTAGTAAGAGTTTTCCTATTGCGTTTACCGATTTTGTGATTAAAGTGTCAAACCCCTTAGGCAAATATGTACTAGTTGATAAAGTTTACAAGAATTGTCCTTTGATAATTTGAGGTCACTATTTTCTAGCTGACTTAATGTTGTTGCCATTTGATGAATTTGACATTATTTTGGGTATGGATTGGTTAACACTACATGATGCGGTAATAAATTGTAGACTGAAAACTATTGAATTGAAATGTGAAAATGGTGAGGTTCTCTGGGTTGAAACTAATGAATCAAGTGAATTGCCTATTGTGATTTTGTCTAGAGCTGCTCAGAGACACGTAAGAAAAGGTTGTGAAGTTTATCTTACTTATGTGTTCAACACGAGGATGTCTGAATTGAAACTTGAACAATTAACGGTAGTCTGTGAATATCCGGATCTTTTTCCTGAAGAGTTGCCTGGTTTCCACTCAGTAGAGAAGTTGAGTTTTATATTGATTTAGTGCCAGGGGACTTCACTGATATCGGTTGCTCCGTATAGGATGGCTCCAAATGAATTGAAAGAGTTAAAAGCTCAGTTACAAGAATTGACAAATAAGGGTTTTACGAGACCGAGTTTTTCCCCCTAGAGTGCTCTAGTGTTATTTGTAAAGAAGAAAGACGGATCTATGAGACTTTGTATCGATTATCGACAGCTCAACAAGGTAACTATAAAGAATAAGTATCATTTGCCAATGATTGATGACTTGTTTGATCAGTTGAAAGGAGCAACGGTATTCTCGAAGATTGATTTGAGATCTGGCTACTATTAGTTGAAATTTAAAGAGTCGAATGTGCCGAAAATTACTTTCAGGACAAGGTACGGGTGTTATGGATTTCTTGTTATGCCTTTTGGATTAACTAATGCCCCTGCTATTTTTATTTGATTAATCAAATGGACTTGATTAATCAAATTTTCCGATCGTATTTGGATAAGTTTGTGGTTGAGTTCATCGATGACATTTTGATTTATTCTCGGGATGAGTCTGAGCATGCCGAACATTTAAGAATTGTGTTGTAGACTTTGAGGGAAATAAATTGTTTGCTAAGTTCAGCAAAAGTGAGTTTTGCTCGGAGAAGTCAGATTTCTAGGATATATTGTTTCAAGAGATGGTATTCGGGTTGATTTGAGTAAGATTTCGGCAATTGTCGACTGGAAATTGCCAAGGAATGTATCCAAAGTTAGAAGATTTTTAGGCTTAGCTAACTATTATAGACGTTCTATTAAGGGTTTTTCGATGATTGCTACTGTTATAACTAAGTTGTTGCAAAAAGATGTTAAGTTCGAATGGTCTTTAAAATGTCAGCAGAGTTTTGAGAAGTTGAAAGCATTATTGACTAAGGCACCGATTTTAGTGCAACCTAAACCGAAAAAAGAATTTGTGATTTATAGTGATGCGTCACTAAATGGATTAGGATGTGTGTTGATGCAAGAGGGCAAGGTGATAGCCTATGCCTCAAGACAGTTGAAATCGGATGAAAAGAATTATTCAATGCATGATTTGGAATTGGACGCCATTATTTTTGCTTTGAAAATTTGGCATCATCATTTGTACAGTGAGAAGTGCCACATCTATACCGACCACAAGAGCTTGAAGTATTTGATGACACAAAAGGATTTTAACTCGTGACAACAGAGATGGTTCGAGTTACTAAAATATTATGAGTTGGTAATTAACTACCATCCTGGAAAGGCGAACGTAGTCGCAGATGCTTTGAGCAAAATGTCCTTATTTTCCTTGAGAGCTATGAATACGAGGTTGACTTTATCCGATGATGGTTTAGTTTTAGCTAAGTTGAGAGCTAGACCGGTGTTTCTTTAGCAAATTTATAAAGCTCAAAAAAGTGGTAGTGAGTTGCAAGCCAAAAGAGCTCTGTGTGAATCGAGTAGTGATTCAGACTTTCGAATCGATTTTGATGATTGCTTAATGTTACGAGATAGAGTATGTGTACCAAAAAATGATGAGATTATTCAGAAGATTCTTTACAAAGCACATAATGGTTGCTTATCTATTCATCCGGGCAGTACGAAAATGTATAATGATTTGAAGAAATTGTATTGGTGGTCGGGTATGAAACAATATATTTCAGAGTTTGTCTCGAGATGTTTGATTTGCCAATAAGTAAAAGCTAAACACCAAGTACCTTCGGGTTTATTTCAACCAGTGGTGGTACCTGAATGGAAATGGGGCAGGATTACAATGGATTTCGTAATGGGTTTACCTTTGACTCCAAAAAAGAAAGATGTCGCATGGGTTGGGGTTGATAGATTGACAAAATTGACTCATTTTATTCTGGTACGTACCGATTATTCACCTGATAAGCTAGCTGAATTGTATATTACTGAAATTGTTAGATTGCACGGAGTGCCTATTTCTATTATTTCGGATAGAGATCTGAGATTTATGTCTCAGTTTTTGAAAACATTACAAGAAGCTTTGGGTACAAAGTTAAATTTTAGCACCGCATTTCATCTGCAAGCCGATAGTCAATCTGAGAGGACAATTTAGGTACTCGAAGATATGCTTCGCTGTTGTGTATTAGAGTTCGAGGGTAGTTGGGAAAAATATCTACCTTTAGTCAAATTTGCTTATAATAACAGTTTTCAGTTGAGTATAAAGATGACACTATATGAGGCATTGTATGGCCGCAAGTGCCGAACTCCATTGTATTGGACAGAGCTTAGTGAAAAACAGATTCATGGGGTTGACTTGGTTAAAGAAACTGAAGAAAAAGTGAAAGTAATTCGTGACTATTTGAAAGCCACTTTAGATCGACAGAAATCCTACGCGGATTTGAAAAGAAAAGAGACTGAGTTTCAAGTCGGTGATAAAGTATTTCTGAAAGTATCTCCGTGGAAGAAGATCTTGAGATTTGGTCGTAAAGGCAAGTTGAGCCCACGTTTCATTGGGCCATATGAGGTTATTGAAAGAATGGGGCCAGTAGCATATCGGTTAGATTTACCGATAGAGTTGGAAAGGATCCATAATGTGTTTCATGTGTTGATATTGTGATGTTGTGACAATATCGTTCTAATCCTTCACATGTGATTTCTCCAACAACGATTGAGATTCAACTGGATATGACGTATGGTGAGTTACCGAGAAAGATTTTGGCTCGAAAAGTCAAATAGTTGAGGAATAAAAGTATAGCTCTAGTGAAAGTTTATGGCAAAGACATGGGATTGAAGAGTCTATGTGGAAACTCGAAGAATCCATGAGAAAATAGTATCTAAACATCTTTTCTGGTAAGTTTTCGGGGACGAAAATCCCTAAAGGGAAAGAGTTGTAATAGCCCAATTTTGGGTCTAGTCAGAATAGTGGTTTCGGGACCACAAATTTGACATAGTAAAATTTATTTTTATTATATTTTTATGGTCTATAGTTTTATGGAATGATTTCGTGAAAATTTCGTTTGAAAATTTTGACGTTTGAGCACTCAATTTAGTTAAAGGAGTTAAATTACAAAAAGTGCAAAACTTGAATTTTATATGTTAAAGGTGTCCAATTGCTATTAAATTTTAAATTGGAGGTCCTTAGATTGTAATTAGACCATTATGCTTTAGCATGGACAAAAATGGGCACGGTTAGTGAAAAATTTCAAAGTTTAGGTGAAGGGCATTTTGGTAATATAGTAAATAAAGCCAAAAATAACTAAATAAAATATGTCATCTTCCTCAAATTACTCCCCATGGCTGAAATTCACAAGGAGGAGACATATCTAGGTTTTTTCATCTTTCAAGCTCGATTGTAAGTCCGTTCTAGCCCCGTTTTTAATGATTTTTATGTTTTTGAGATCTTTGCAACCTAATGTAGCTATTTCAAGGACTAATTTGAAAGAAAATCAAAGTCTAAAATTTTACCCATGTTAGATATTTGTGTATTTTGATGTTTAATGGTATATTGTGTATGTTTGATGTTAGATAAACAACTTTTACTAAGTAATTTTTGATGAAAATGCCTAAAATGACCTATTTGTAAAAGTTTTAAAATATGTAGTAAAAATTTGAATAAATGAAAAATGTGGACTAGTATGAGCATGAAAAAGATTCAGCTAGGCTTGGGTAATAAAGAAATCAAATGAAAATCATTTTACGAGCCTAGGGACTTTAATGTAAAAACTTGGAAAGTTAGGGGCAAAAATGGAATTTTTGCCATAGGTGTTTTTCGAATTAAATTGAATAATGTGATAATTGAATAAGTTAAATTTGATATTATAGATTAAGAAAGATGAGGGTTTGACCTAGACCAGAGAAAAAATAAAGTTGTGGACTAAATCAAACTATTAGCCATTTTGTATCGAGGTAAGTTCGTATGTTAAAAATAAGCTTTAGAATAATTGTGTTTAAATGCTTTAATATTGCATGAATTCTATATTTGATTTTGTGAATGAATACAATCCTACAAATGAGTCCGAAGATGAATCAACAAGTATGTAACATCCTGAATTAGGGGTTGTTTGCAATTTAATTATTTTTTCCCATGTGTGTGCTTGAAGAAATATGTATGCTTTATTGCTTGACATATTCTAGGGTCTAGTCATAACTCCAGGCTAGTCTGACTTAGGGCTGAAATTTATTTTTAGTGCTTGAGAGGAGGGAGCTAGGTGGGACAGGGGTTAAGAGAAAATTTTGTGAGAAGTTGGACACAAGGAATTAATTGGCATAGTGGCTTGGGGCGCTAAGGTGCAAGGGAGAGCAGGGGGGAAGAGGTTCGAGTCGTGAGGGCAGCATGGGAGTATTTATTTTTGTGTTTTGCGTCAGGAAAGGAATCGGGCCAGGGAGGTCTTAAGAGATGTTATAGGCGATTTTAGACAAAAAGCAGGCCTTGGTAAAGTGGCTTAAGGCCGCCACTTAAGGGCTTGGGGGCGATGCCTGGAGCAGGTCTGGAGTCCGAATCATGGTGGCCGCATAAGACGTGTTTTATTTTTGGGCTTTTTGGCGTTAAAGAGGAAGGGGTTAAGCTAGGAAGGCGTTAAGAATAAATGGCGAGGATTATGGACATGAAAGTCGATGTGGTAAAGTGGCTTGGGACGTTGTAAGGAGCTGCGGCAATGAGGTCCCATGTTCGAGTAGCATGGGCAGCAATTGGCTTCTTTTTTTATGCAAGCTGGCGTGAAGGGGGTAAGCTAATGGCCTGCATGTGGAACTCTTAATTTGATAAGGATAAACCTTGTTTTATCTTTGATTTTTGGCTAGAAGAGTAAGTGTTAGTAGTTTATTCTCATTTTATTTGTTTGAAGAGGTGGTTAGGAGATAAAATAGAAGATAAATATTTTTTAATAGGTGATAATTAAAAGCTGAAAATTATCACAAAAAGAGGAGGTGGTAGAATGGAAAGGGAGTCCTAGGAGAATTTTCGCTAACACTCTTCTTTTCCTTTGATGTTCAAACCGAAACCCCATTCTCCTTCTTTGATACTTCTTGTTTTTCTTTGAAGCATACAATAAACATTGTGCCAAAAACCTTCCATCCATCTTTGCTGAAACACTCTAAGTCTCTCCTTTCATCTCCTTTCTTTCTTTCAAGCTCGACTCCATACCCTTTTTCTTTTGAGCCGAATATCCCTTACCATAAAGAGCATAAGCCGAATTCCCCTAAGGAAGGTGCTGCCTATTCCAAAGGTTAGTAAGTGTCTCACTCTAGCATTTGGTTCTTTTCTCTTCCTTTTAGTGTGCTGAAAGTTTGGGAATAAGCCTTGGTATGGGTGACCGAACATGTATAAGTGTCTTAATAATGTACATTTTGTGTGTAGTTAACGTTAAGGTGCTTTGAAGGAGCCTATCGGGATTTGATTCTTCAAGGTAAGGCATATATGCTATTCGGCCAAGGGCCTTGATTATGGATAAGTGTGCAAGCCGATTCTAACAAGTGTTTTGGTAGGGATCTCGACAAGTCAAGTGACAAATTCAAGATTTCGGTAAGTTTGGTAAGTGATTAGTCATCTTCGGCCAAAGGCCATTTTTGGTATCTAAAGTATAACCGATTGTGTGCCATGGATCTAGTGGCTAATCGGCCAATGCAAACAAAGGCTTCCGGGATTTAAACTCATTTTGGTAAGTGATAGTAAGTTTCGACCTAAGGCCATATTTCAGGTACAATTAATCCTTCGGGATTATTAGTATAGCCGAATGGCTATTAGATCTAAAAGTTTATGTGTTGGCCGATTGTAGGGGGAAACAACCTCTCGGGGTTTCACTAGTTTAGTTCGGGATTTGCTAGTCTCACGAGTAAATAGGTGTGTAAAACTCTTACACACTTTATTAGTTAGCATTACTATTATGTTGCCTTTTAATCATTGTGGTAGTGATTTGCTTGTGGACATGAGCTTGGATTCCGGGTAAGTCACTTGTGATTTAAAATTTGTTATGGATGACATGATGGGTAATATGCTATGCCATGACTTATATGCATGATTTACGATAATATGTTAAGCATGATATGAGCATGTTGGTAATGGGATTGATGAGAGGAGGGGGATTTTCTCTATGGACTGTCACCAGTGGTTTTGACCACAAGATGGGTTGGCCCCATCAGTTTAGTTGTGACTTCGGTCACCAGTGGTTTTGACCACACCGTTGTTAAATTGTGACTAAGTCCTAGTGGTTTGGTACCATCAGTGGTTTTGACCAAAAATTGATAATTGTGACCTATGGTCATCAGTGGTTTTGACCACACAATGGGTTAGCCCCATCACTTGATTTGTGACTCTAGTCACCAGTGGTTTTGACCACCAGTGGTTTTGACCACACGGGGTAGCTAAAGTAGTATGGATGGTTAGTTTGGGTTGCATGTTTGCATGTTATACTAATAACTTGTGTATGAGTTGCACTTCCGGGTTGGGGATTTATACACTGAGTCTTGGTGACTCACCCCTTCCCATATTATTTTGCAGATGAGTAGATCGCGGAGATGGAGCCGAGAGGACTCAAGGCGGCCATGCTTGTTCCTTGGATTTGGGATTTTATTTGATACAGTTTAAGTTTATTTATTTACTAAATTTTTTATTTGGGTTGTAATAAGGCCGCTAGTTTATTATTTTGGATGTTTACGTAGTTGTTTTTACTTTACTTATACTATATTACAAATGAAACTATAAAATGTTAAGTGACTCGGTTAAAAGTAACATTTTCAAAATTAAGTAACTTCTACGAGTTTTCAAAGATGTTACCATCGGGTAGCAAAATTCACCAAGTTAACAATAACTCTGATGATTTTTAAATTCAAATGATCAAAGGTTTTCAAAGGTTTTCAACACAACCATGTTTGAAAAAAAAAAGAATCCCTCCCGAGTTTTATCAAACACTATTTTATAACCTTAACAATGTTTTTTCCAGATTTTCACCAGTAAATCAAAATATTTCAAAACGTTTTTACTCCGTGACATACCAGATCCGGTCAGGGCTCATGGGCCGGGTTTAGGGTGTTACATTTTTTGTATCAGAGCCCGATTCAAAACTCGGCTGTCGGGGCCCAGGGCCCAAAACATTTTTGTAGGCCTCTATGAATGGTTTTTGTTTTGAACAGCATGGCATCGAGTCTCCGGCACCTATCCGCCCAGGTAAGTATCTCTGACTATTCTGTGAACACTTGATAGGGGTAAATGGGTAACTTGGGAACGTAGATAGAATGATAGGTACTTGAACTCTAGGACTAGTCTACCCCAACTGCTACATAAGGCTTAATTGCTTAATTAAACAAACATATGTCTAAGTCGCCGAGTTAGGGTGTGGTAACCATGGTGCGCATGTCTAGGATTGGTATTCAGTGGGAGCTTGGTATTTAAGTAGCCCGCGTGACTCACCTCCTCTCCACTTGAATCCTACCTGGTGCGTAGCTTCGGTTCACCCTAACCAGGAGGACTTATTCATGGGCTAAACCCTAACTAAAACCCGAGAGGGAACTAGCCGTATTTTCATAAAAACCCTAGGTTTAAAACTCTTAAAAATTCCTTTTTAATGTGTGAGAACTATTGTTTTACAACATTTTCCTGAAAAAAAAAATTTTGATTTGTAGAATTACTAAAATACCCCTAGTGGTAAAATTACAAAAACGCCCTTGGTTTATGAAACTCCCAAAATACCCACTGTTTTAATCAAAATTTCCATTACATATAAAGTGCCCAAAAACCTTAAATTGCAAAATATTGAAAATATCATGATTTTGGAAAATTACGAAATTGCCCCTAACCTACAAAATTACCAAAATGACCCTGATTTTCAAAATTTTTGCTACACCATCAACTTGGAAAACAAATTCTCAAAAAGAACCCTCAAAGTCTTGCAACATTTGGAAATACCCCGAAATTATCAAACTTTACAAAGTTACCCTAGTTTATTACCAAAATACCCCGAGCTTCAAAATCACCAAAATACCCCCGAATTTCAAAATTTTTCAAAATACCCCAAGAATTTAAAAGTTTCAAAATACTTTTTGACAAAATCATTCAAGAACTCCTATTTTTCAAAATTTACAAAAAATACCCCGGTAGATTAAAATTACGAAAATACCCCCGGGTAGTGAAATGACGAAAATGCCCCTACACGTTAGTTATAGTCTGTGAATGTTGTTTGTGTGATGGATGTACTTAGAACTAGGAGATAAGTTTGAAACTGGAACTATAGGTAGATTCGATTTCAAAGAATCACTTCAAAAATTATTTCTCATAAAATTGCTTGTTGGTAAACAGTGAACAGTATTAATAATTCATAAAATTCTTAATCAGATAAATGCGAACGAGAAGAATGAGTACAAGAGGTCATGGATGTCCGCCGCGTGGCTGTGGTAGGGGTAGGATGACCTTGTCGAGCCAGCAGGGTCTGGTCATGGGTCTGGAAATGTGATGCCGGATCTGCCAGTAGCAAAAACTGAGTTTCAAGATTAGACCGGTGGTAACGGTGTAGTATCCCAAGTCAGACTACGAGTGTTGGAATGAGTTCTTTGAGGCAAAGCGCAGTGTGGAGCCCGTAAATCGTGGTTGAATGACTCCTGCCAACAGAGCGTATGTGTTTAGAGGAGTTTCTAGAGTGGCATCCAGTGCGGCGGAGTATTGGTTGGAATCAATAGAGAGGATCATGGATGATTTGGATTTTACAGTTGAGGAAAAGTTGAAGGGTATAATCTCTCTGGTTCAGGATGAGTCATATCAGTGGTGGCTCACCGTAAGGGATGGCGGAAGACCTCACATGGGAATTCTTTAAAGCTGCCTACCAAAAGAAATACATAGGAACTAGCTACATGGATGCACAGCAGAAGGCTTTCTTGAACCTGGTTCAGGGTAATAAGATAGTGGTAGAGTATGAGGCCAAATTTCTCCGGTTGAGCAGGTATGCTCGTGGCATTGTGGGTACCGAGCATGAATGTTGTGTCAGATTCGAGGATGGGCTGAGAGATGAGATGAGGATGATGATAGCTCCACAACAGGAACGGGAGTTCGCTGTCCTAGTGGAGAAGTCTAAGGTTGCTGAAGGGGTAAGACAGTCTGTTAGACGGAATCATGATAGGAGTTGGAATAAGAGGAGCTCCAGATCTTCGAGGTTTTGTAGTAATCAGCAGAAGAGGACGAGGTATGGTGGGTCAAATCAAGCTGCTAGGCCTGCTGCTGCTGCTAATCCTTAATGGCCGCCATGGTGTGCTCGATGTGGGAAGTCTCACACGGGAGAGTGTTGGAATGGTAATCGGGGATGTTTCGAATGTGGATCCATAGAACATCGAGTTAGGGATTATCCGAAAAAGGCAACTAGGCTGAGGTCAGAGGGTCAGGATCTTGCACCGAATAGAAGGGATAACCAACAGCCACCGAGAGGTCATGGTGCAGGAAGAGGAGGTAATGGTGCTGGCAAAGGTCGTGGGGCACCAAGGGGAGGTACCGGTGGTACTGAGGCTAGGCAACCTGGTTTAGTCTATGCCGTGAGGCGTCAAGAGGAGGGCGACACACCAGACGTCATAACCGGTATGTTCTTGATCTTTGGAGTACCCTATAGTACCTTAATTGATATTGGCTCAACCCACTTATACGTTGCTAGTAGCGTAGTGGAAACTCTGCACTTAGACTCTGAGCTTACTTCTAGGAAGATGACTGTATTAAGACCTCTAGGTCACTCTGTAGAAGTAAGTAAACTCTATAGGAATGTACCCCTAGAACTCCAAGGGGTTGTGTTCTTGGTTGACTTGATGGAACTACCATTTCGGGAGTTCGGTCTAATCCTCGGGATGGATTGGCTAGTAAAGTATCAGGCTAGTCTGGATTGCGCAGCTAAGCGCATGGTAATAAAGACCGTGGAAGGTGATGAGGTGGTGATGATAGGTAAAAGGAGAGATTACCTATCTAATCTGGTTTCGGCATTAAAGGCAGAAAAGATGGTTAGGAAGGGTTGTGAAGCATATGTAGTGCATTCCTGTGCTTTGGAAGCTAAGGGTGTAGCTGTGAGAGATGTCCGGACCGTACGGGATTATGTTGATGTGTTTTCAGAGGAACTCCCGGGTCTACCTCCAGACCGTGAGGTCGAATTTGGTATAGATATGTTACCCGAAACCGTGCCGGTATCTATAGCTCCGTATCAGATGGCGCCGAAAGAATTGGTAGAGTTGAAGGCTCAGATCCAAGAATTATTGGATAGGGGGTTCATTCAACCAAGTGTATCGCCTTGGGGAGCTCCAGTGCTTTTTGTCAAGAAGAAGGATGGGACAATGAGGATGTGCATAGACTATCGACAGCTGAACAAGCTGACAATAAAGAATAGGTATCCTTTGCCCAAGATTGACTATTTGTTCGATCAACTCAAGGGTGCATCGGTGTTCTCTAAGATCGACCTTTGGTCAGGGTACCATCAGCTTAAGGTGAAGGAGGCTGATATCCACAAGACGGCATTCCGTACTCGGTACGGGCACTACGAGTTTTGGTAATGCCTTTTGGTTTGACGAATGCACCAGCCGCGTTTATGGACATGATGAACCGGGTTTTCCAACCCTATCTGGATTAGTTCATCGTGGTGTTCATAGACGACATTTTGGTGTACTCGAAGTCTGAGGAGGAGCATGACACACATCTTCATGTGGTTCTGTAAGTTTTAAAGGAGAAACAGTTGTACGCCAAATTCAGCAAGTGTGAGTTCTGGCTTAAGGAAGTAACTTTTCTAAGGCATGTTGTTTTAGCTGAGGGAATCAAGGTGGATCCCCGTAAGAGTGAGGCAGTGTTAGAGTGGAAACCACCCAAGTCAGTTACGAAAATTCAAAGTTTTCTAGGATTGGCAGGATATTGTAGGAGATTCGTGGAAAATTTCTCCTTAATTGTAGCACCGTTGACTAAACTGCTGAGAAAAGGAGTTCCATTTGTGTGGTCTAAGAAGCAGCAAGAGAGTTTCGACAAGCTGAAGAGGATTTTGATGAAGCACCAGCCTTGATTCACTTTCGAGGCGGAAAAGGAATTCATCAGATATTGTGATGCATCGCATACTAATTTAGGGTGTGTGTTGATGCAAGAGGGGAAGGTGGTCACTTATGTGTCACGGCAGTTGAGGCCTCACGAAGGTAACTATCCGACACATGATTTAGAATTGGCTGCTATGGTTTTTGCCTTGAAGATTTGGAGGCACTATCTGTATGGGGAGAAGTCGGTAGTGTACATAGATCACAAGAGTCTGAAGTACCTCTTGACTCAGAAAGATTTAAATCTGAGGCAGCGGAGGTGGATTGAGTTGCTGAAGGACTATGACTGCTCCATCGAATACCATCCGGGTAGGGCTAATGTGGTAGCTGATACATTGAGCCGAAAGGTGGTAGCGGATTTGCATGCAATGTTTGCTCACCTAAGTCTTTATAAGGATGGGAGCCTTTTGGCAGAGTTGCAAATGAAGCCGTCTTGGATTGATGAGGTCAAAGAGAGGCAGATAACCGACGAAGTTTTGAGTACTTGGAGGTTGCAAGTACAAAGTGGTGAGGCCGAAGGGTTCAGCTTGGGTAGTGATGGAGTGTTGTATTTTCAGGGGAGAGTATGCATATCTAAGGATGATGATTTGAGGTAGCGAATCCTTAAAGAAGCTCACATCAGTCCGTATGCTATGCACCCGGGAAGCAGCAAGATGTATCGGGATTTAAGGGAGCAGTTTTGGTGGCCAGGTCTTAAGCGGAAGTAACCGAGTTAGTGGGCAAGTGTCTGACATGCCAGCAAGTTAAGGCTGAGCATCAATTGCCATCAGGGTTGTTATAGTCGATAAAGATTCCACAGTGGAAGTAGGAGGAGATTACTATGGATTTCGTAAGTGGGCTTCTCCTTATGCCCAGTAAGAAAGATGCAGTTTGGGTGATAGTGGACCAGTTGACCAAGTCGGCCCATTTCATACCAGTAAGGGTTGACTACTCGCTTCAAAGGTTAGCCAAGCTGTATATAGCAGAGATAGTGCGGTTGCATGGAGTACCGGTGTCCATTATCTCAGATCGAGATCCCCGATTTACATCGAGATTCTGGAAGGCCTTACATCAGGTGTTAGGCACGAAGTTGAATTTCAGCATGGCTTTTCATCGCAAATCGATGGACAATCCGAGAGGTAATCCAAGTGTTGGAAGATATGTTAAGGGCTGTGTTTTGGACTTCCGTGGTAGTTGGGAGGAGTACCTACCTTTGGCAGAATTCACTTATAACAATAGTTATCAAGCGAGTATTCAGATGGCACCGTATGAGGCGCTGTATGGTCAAAAATGCCGTACTCCTATGTGTTGGACAGAGCTGGGAGAACGACGGATGTTGGGTCCGGAGTTAGTGGCAGAGACAAAAGATAAGGTCAGAGTAATTCGGGCTCGTCTTAAGGAGGCATCGGATAGGCAGAAATCCTACGCCGATCTTAAACGCAGAGAGGTTGAGGATGCAGTGGGTGATAAGGTTTTCCTGAAGGTATCACCTTGGAAGAAGGTGCTGAGGTTTGGCCGGAAGGGCAAGCTAAGCCCTAGGTTCATCGGGCCGTACACAGTGTTGAAACGTGTGGGACCGGTAGCTTACCAGCTTGAGTTGCCGGCAGAATTGAGACAGATCCATGACGTCTTCCATGTTTCGATGCTGAGGCGCTATCGGTCAGATCCATCACACGTAGTGCCGGTTGCAGAAATTGAAGTGAACTCGGACTTGTCTTTCGAGGAGGAGCCAGTACGGATTTTGGATCGAGATGTCAAGGTTTTGAGGAGAAAGTCAGTACCTTTAGTAAAAGTGCTATGGCGAAACCATGGTACGGAGGAGGCCACATGGGAACCCGAGGATATGATGCGGCAGCAATACCCCCAGCTCTTCTGATCCAGGTAATTTTGAGGCTGAAATTATTTTTAAGGGGGGTAGAACTGTAACATCCTGAATTAGGGGTTGTTTGCAATTTAATTATTTTCCCATGTGTGTGCTTGAAGAAATATGTATGCTTGATTGCTTGACATATTCTAGGATTTAGTCATAACCCCGGGCTAGTCTGACTTACGGCTGAAATTTATTTTTAGTGCTTGAGAGGAGGGAGCTAGGTGAGACAGGGGTTAAGAGAAAATTTTGTGAGAAGTTAGACACAAGGAATTAATTGGCATAGTGGCTTGGGCGCTAAGGTGCAAGGGAGTGCAGGGGGGAAGAGGTTCGAGTCCTAAGGCCAGCTTGAGAGTATTTATTTTTGTGTTTTGCGTCAGGAAGGGAATCGGGCCAGGGAGGTCTTAAGAGATGTTATAGGCGATTTTAGACAAAAAGCAGTGCCTTAGTAAAGTGGCTTAAGGCACCACTTAAGGGCTCTGGGGTGACTTTGGAGCGGTCGGGAGTTCGAATCATGGTGGCCGCATAAGACGTGTTCTATTTTTGGGTTTTTTGGCGTTAAAGAGGAAGGGGTTAAGCTAGGAAGGCCTTAAGAATAAATGGCGAGGATTATGGACATGAAAGTCGATGTGGTAAAGTGGCTTGGGACGTTGTAAGGAGCTGCGGCAATGAGGTCCCATGTTCGAGTAGCATGGGCAGCAATGGGTTTCTTTTTTTATGCAAGCTGGCATGAAGGGGGTAAGCTAATGGCCTGCATGTGGAACTCTTAATTTGATAAGGATAAACCTTGTTTTATCTTTGATTTTCGGCTGGAAAAGTAAGTGTTAGTAGTTTATTCTCATTTTATTTGTTTGAAGAGGTGGTTAGGAGATAAAATAGAAGATAAATATTATTTTATGGATGATAATTAAAAGCTGAAAATTATCACAAAAAGAGGGAGGTGGCCGAATGGAAAGGGAGTCCTAGTGAGAATTTTCGGCTAACACTCTTCTTTTCCTTTGATGTTCAAATCGAAACCCTATTCTCCTCCTTTGATACTTCTTATTTTTCTTTGAAGCATACAATAAACATTGTGCCAAAAACCTTCCATCCATCTTTGCCGAACCACTCTAAGTCTCTCCTTTCATCTCCTTTCTTTCTTTCAAGCTTGACTCCATACCCTTTTTCTTTTAAGCCGAATATCCCTTACCATAAAGAGCATAAGCCGAATCCCCCTAAGGAAGGTGCTGTCTATTCAAAAGGTTAGTAAGTGTCTCACTTTAGCATTCAGTTCTTTTCTCTTCCTTTTAGTGTGCTGAAAGTTTGGGAATAAGCCTTGGTATGGGTGACCGAACATGTATAAGTGTCTTAATAATGTACGTTTTGTGTGTAGTTAACGTTAAGGTGCTTTGAAGGAGCCTATCGGGATTTGATTCTTCAAGGTAAGGCATATATACTATTCGGCCAAGGGCCTTGATTATGGATAAGTGTGCAAGCCAATTCTAACAAGTGTTTTGGTAGGGATCTCGAAAAGTCAAGTGACAATTTTGGGATTTCGGTAAGTTTGGTAAGTGATTAGTCATATTCGGCCAAAGGCCATTTTTGGTATCTAAAGTTTAACCGATTGTGTGCCATGGATCTAGGGGCTAATCAGCCAAGGCAAACAAAGGCTTCCGGGATTTAAACTCGTTTTGGTAAGTGATAGTAAGTTTCGGCCTAAGGCCATATTTCAGGTACAATTAATCCTTCGGGATTATTAGTATAGCCGAATGGCTATTAGATCTAAAAGTTTATGTGTTGGCCGATTGTAGGGAAAACAACCTCTCGGGGTTTCGCTAGTTTAGTTCGGGATTTGCTAGTCTCACAAGTAAACGGGTGTGTAAAACTCTTACACACTTTATTAGTTAGCATTGCTATTATGTTGCCTTTTAATCATTGTGGTAGTGATTTGCTTGTGGACATGGGCTTGGATTCCGGGTAAGTCACTTGTGATTTAAAATTTGTTATGGATGACATGATGGGTAATATGCTATGCCATGACTTATATGCATGATTTATGATGATATGTTAAGCATGATATGAGCATGTTGGTAATGGGATTGATGAGAGGAGGGGGATTTTCTCTATGGACTGTCACCAGTGGTTTTGACCATAAGATGGGTTGGCCCCATCAGTTTAATTGTGACTTCGGTCACCAGTGGCTTTGACCTCACCGTTGTTAAATTGTGACTAAGTCCCAGTGGTTTGGTACCACCAGTGGTTTTGACCACAATTGATAATTGTGACCTATGGTCAGCAGTGGTTTTAACCACACGATGGGTTGGCCCCATTACTTGATTTGTGACTCTAGTCACCAGTGGTTTTGACCACCAGTGGTTTTGACCACACGGGGTAGCTAAAGGAGTATGGGTGGTTAGTTTGGGTTGCATGTTTGCATGTTATACTAATAACTTGTGTATGAGTTGCACTTCCGGGTTGGGGATTTATACACTGAGTCTTGGTGTCTCACCCCTTCTCATATTATTTTGCAGATGAGTAGATCGCGGAGATGGAGCCAGAGAGGACTCGAGGCGGCCATGCTTGTTCCTTGGATTTGGGATTTTATTTGATACAGTTTAAGTTTATTTATTTACTAAATTTTTTATTTGGGTTGTAATAAGGCCGCTAGTTTATTATTTTGGATGTTTACATAGTTGTTTTTACTTATACTATATTACAAATGAAACTATAAAATGTTAAGTGAATCGGTTAAAAGTAACATTTTCAAAATTAAATAACTTCTACGAGTTTTCAAAGATGTTACCATCGGGTAGCAAAATTCACCAAGTTAACAATAACTCTGATGATTTTTAAATCCAAATGATCAAAGGTTTTCAAAGGTTTTCAACACAACCATGTTTGAAAAAAAAAAACAATCCCTCATGAGGTTTATCAAACACTATTTTATAACCTTAACAATGTTTTTTCCAGATTTTCACCAGTAAATCAAAATATTTCAAAACGTTTTTACTCTGTGACATACCAGATCCGGTCAGGGCTCATGGGCCAGGTTTGGGGTGTTACAAAGTAAGAAATCCTTTTTGACCCTTAGGAATACAGTAAGATACAAGTGACATGTCATTAGGGTTAGTATGTGTTATGTGATTATGTGATTCGGGTGCTGGTCTCGTACATCCTACTGGTGGATGAGTATACTGGCATATGTTGCGAATACTTGATAGCTTGTGTAACACCCTTAGCCCGTATCCATTGTCGGGTTCGAGTTTGAGGTGTTACAAGACCAAACACGAATCTATATAAACCTTTGTAAATAACTACAAGCAATTTCATGCCATTCTATTTTAGCAAGCATCTCAATCCCATTCAAAATTTAATGCATACAAAATATCATGAATGATTTCATGAGTAATTTCTAACAAATCATCAACCATTTTGATGATTCAAATGTGAAGGCCGAATAGGCTTATGTTAGTTATTATTTCAATGCAATTCTATAACTAATATTCCATTCAAGCTTATAACATTTTTTTATATATATAATTGACACTTCTAAAAACATACATTTCAAGCGTAACATTTGTATTATTTTACTCACAACTAAATCCGCCTAACATAGCAAAACAACCATTTGCATATGGCCTATTTACATATTTACATTCGGTCCATTTAAACTAAAACATTTCCATACATCATTTAGCCTATACATGCCATGGACTTTGGATTCAAAATAGCAAAATACCAAAAGAGGTGATAATGTGATGGACTTCGACGTTGATCCCCGAGCTTGAGCTTCAACTTCAAAATCTAATGAGCAATGCATAGAACAAACCAAGTAAGCTGTCATAGCTTAGTAAGTTAAGCAATTAATATTCATTAAGAACATAAAGACATTTTCATTCAAATTTTCGAACCCTACTCTCTTAATAGAACCATACCAATCATCACAACCATTTAGAGATGAAATTATATCCTCATCATCCATTTATAATAACTTTTCTATACCATACTTGCATAAAAGTAATTTACTAACATACTAGTAATGTACTTACCAAATTCCCTACTTACAATTTAAACAACCAAAATCTCAAATAAATAGGTATAATATCCATACCTTAAATTTACCATCTCAAATCAATAAGTATAATATCCTTACCTCAAATTTTCTTACCCATCCTAATTAACCGTTCTTGCCTCACAAGTGATAATACCCTAATATAAATTCTAAGTACATAATATCTTTAACATTAGCAAGATTTTAACTAACCTTAAACTTACCCACTTATTAATAGAACTTATTAACGATCGCTCACACAGAGTCAAGCATTTCACATCTATTGTAACGTATCGCTCACACAGAGTCAGTTATTTCACATCTATTGTATCGTATCACTCACACAGAGCCGTTACTTCACATCTATTGTAACGTATCACTCACACAGAGCCGTTATTCCTCATCTATTGTAATGTATCGCTCACATAGAGCCGTTACATCACATCTATTGTAACGTATCGCTCACACAGAGCCGTTACTTCACATATATTGTAACGTATCGCTCACACAGATCCGTTACTTCACATCTATTGTAACGAATCGCTCACACAGAGCCATTACTTCTCATCTATTATAACGTATCGCTCACACAGAGCCGTTACTTCACATCTATTGTAACGTATCGCTCACACAGCACTTCACATCTATTGTAACGTATCGCTCACACAGAGCCGTTACTTAAAAGTTTGCATGTATAATGCGCCTCAAACCGTTTCGCAACTTGTGTTTCTCACAACTCATTATTCATTCAATATGCATACTTTACATATATATATATATATATATCATTTATACATCCATGATACGACCCATACCATTACATACACACATATTCACACTAGTATAATATTATAATCTCATGCTCAAATAAAATTTCACATTCGGCTATCATAATATCAAGTAACTAGCTTCAATTGAATTATACATTCATATAAAAAATTTAATACTTCACCTAATTTCATACATCACAACAATTAGATATGAACTTATTACTTTAAATTTCATATCTCCAAGCAACCCCACATTGAGCTAGCTTATACTAAATGAAAATACACATTCGGCACTTAGTGCTTCAAAATAATTATCACCCCTAATCTTAGACATCATATGAAGTGTAATTCCATTTAATACAATTGCTTAAAACTTACCTCGATACTTGACCAATTAAGCTTCTTGGCTAGTCGTCTAGTTTGGCTTTCCCCGTTCTTTTTCCAAATCTTTTCTTCCTTGATCTAAAACCAAATTTAAAAGAGCCTATTCAAATAAATTTCATTCATCGCCATTTGTGACATTTTATTACACCATTCTTCCAATCCATTATTCATAATTTGAACCTTTTACAATTTCATACTAGTTCTTTCCATGTATTCGAACATACCTAAATAATATAAACATTTTATACATCCTAAATCTAAAGGCCGAATACTCCTCAAGTTAAAAAAAATTTCCCCGATCTAAACCCGATTCTTTACGATCTTGATCTAGAATATCAAATTGAACCCTTTTCAATTACATTTCCATTCAATTAAATACAAATATATATATAATTATAAAATTTTCCAATTTACCCATGACCTTTTACAATCTATTCAATTTAATCCTTAATGCACCACCATACAAAATATGACAAATTGAGATTTCCCCTTAATGGCCGAATGGTCACTAAATCCTTACAAGTCTCTATAATTTTTCCTTCTACATTTTTAACCCTTCTACTTTTACTTTATGCAATTTACTCTTAATACACAATTCAACTGATAACCACATTTATTATAACCATTCATCCTTGGTCAATTACACTATATGTATAACCGAACATCAAAACAAGAGAAAAATTCATGAATGGTCCTCTAAAAATTGCCAAATATAAGAGCATCATCATGCTCAAGTTGAACAACCTTCCTATCGCTCATGCATGCTAAAAAATACCACCCCATTTCATCTAAATTTTCTATTCTCATTCATATCACAAACAATACATAACAAGCTACAAAATTCTCCCATAGTCGAATCACCACATGTGCCTAACTTCAAAAATTTCAATATTCTTTCGGTAGTCTTCAAAGAACCCAACCTATTTACACTTAAATTTTCTAAAATAAAATTTAATCACTCACCTTACCATCACATGCAAAGCCGAATGAAGGAGAAAAATTTCTTCTTTCTTGGAGAGGATTTTCATGAGGAAGATAGAGTAGAGAAAGAGAAAATAATTTTTATTATGTTTCTTTTATTATAATCCCTTATTCCCTTTATTTAATTCAACTAATATAATTTTTTTAATATAAAAAAATTCAAAGAAATCATTCCCCTTCATCGTTGCCATCCACTTACAAGAAAAGTGGAAATTTGACATGCAAGCCTTTGCATGAATTATAACAATTTAATTACCTATTTAATTCCATACACTCTACTTTTACTACTTATTTATTCAATCCTTGTGTTAAAATTAAGAACACCAACAAGTAAATTAACTCACCAAATTTTTAACACATACTCTATCATAGATCATAAACTCAAAATAAAATATCAAAATATTCTACTGACTCAATTTTGTGGTTCCGAAACCACTATTCCGATTAGGGTAGTATTTGGGCTGTTACAGCTTGTGTGAGTAGCACCGCGTAGCTACGTTTTGACTGACAGCTTGTGTGAGCAGGCCTGTCAATAGCTCAAGAGCGAGCGATTATGTGATATGAGAATTAGGTAGCTTTGGCTACATATGTGGCACTTAGTGTGCAAAGTTTTCCCGAGTATCCGACATTGTTATTTCGAGGTTCACGGGTATGTCAAAGATGTAAGTACGTGTGTATTCATTTTGAGATGACTCAGGTATGTGTGTAAAGCTTATGCCTATTAAATGTGTGAAATGATGAATATGAGGTAAGTTTTGTGATGGAATGAGTTATGATCATGAGATCATGGTAATTTTACATTTAATTATGTTATATAATTTGAATGTTATATGCATGGTAAGGTTGCTTATTTCTTACATACGAGCTTATTAAGCTACATATCTTACTCCCCTTCCTTTCCCTTTTTTTATAGTGTCACCAAGCTAGCTCGAGCGTCGGAGATCGTCGAAGATCCATACACACTATCAACAATTATTTTGGTTTCAATGAATTCAACATTTTGAATAATGGCATGTATAGGGGACTTGATCATTTTGTTATGTGTCATAATTGATTTGGCCAAATGTGTTGGCCTCTGTTGGTTAGAATTTCACTTTGTATAAGGCCATTTGAAATTGGCTAACATTGTTATAAGTATATTTATATGATGATGCCTTCCATGAATGAGGAAACTTGCATGATTTGAGTTGGTAAGTTATGTGATGTTTATGTATGATAGAGGTTAGCATATGAATGATGTGTTGATCTCTTGGTTGTGGATGATTTGATTGTATGTACAAGCTTGAATTGGTGATATGTTATGTTATGTAAGTGAGTGCATTAAAGGGGTGGCAAGTGGCTTGGTAAATAGCATTATTTTGTCCACATGAGCAGACACACGGGCGTGTGTCTAGGCCGTGTTTGACACATGGTGTTCCCCACGGGTATGTAGTTTAGCCATGTGTCCCCTATGTAATACCCCTAACCCGTAACTATCGCGGTCTAGGGTTAAAGGTATTACTGGACTAATCGAAACTTTTATAAACATTTCACATTGTAACTAATCATTATGTAATAAAAGTGTCCCTTATTTAGGTTTACAAGACCTTAGACAAGCTTTAAAAAGGGAAAGCTTCAAATCTATATCCTAGACCTTAGGTTTACAACTGAGCCATATCCTAAACCTCGTGCCAATAAAGAAATAACTCATGAGGAGCGAAGGCTTCAGATCGATGACCTAGACGAGTGGAAGACACATGTCAAGGAGAAACGAAGAACACACGAAGCAGAACCAAGGCAACTCCATAACGGACTTAAAGATGAAGCAAACTACTTCAAGGTTGGAGACCGAGTTCTAATGGATAATACAAATCCTCGTGTTGCCACTACTGAACCTAATGGAATAACTCCTTTCACGGTACTTAATACTTTCCCATACGGTACAGTCGAGGTAACTCATTCTCAATTTGGCACCTTCAAGGTAAATCATACTCGTCTAAAACCTAAATTTAATACAATAGATAGTAAGAATGTGGAGTTTCAACTTCTCAAACCACCGTGATTATGCGAATGAAAGGAAAGTCTAGCATAAGAATTTAAATGAGCGCTTCTCGGGAGGCAACCCGAGCACTAACCCTATTAATTTTCATATTTTTATTTTTCGCATTTAACTAAAAAACTAACCAATTTAATAAAGCACAGGCTTCCCTACCACACGGCCTTGCACACGGGCATGGATGTGGCCGTGTGGACATCACAAATAGGCACATCGACGTGGCAAAGACCATGCGAACCAAGGACAAAAATTTTCCCCAATACACGGGCTGCAAAGAAAATGCCACGGCCGTGCGATACGGCCGTGGTCGACACTGAGAAAGTAACATGGAGTGAGACACGCCCGTGCGTTTAAGCCGTGGTCGACACTGATTGTAACACCCCAAACCAGGTCTATGTGTTAAGACGAGATTTGGTTTGTCACACAGATCGAACATTCTTTTAATCTTTCTAATGATTTAGGTGAAACCGTACTACAAAACCTTTTGAAAATAAAGTTTAGTAAAAACCAAGAGAAATAATTTAAATTCAATGAATTTAAGAAACATTAGTTGAAATCTTATCATTTAGTATTTAATTGTCAAAACCTTAAAGAAGTTTTTAAAGAGTTCAAAAGAATTTGAAAACAAGAATAGTTAAAGAATCTCATATGTTTTAAAAACCAAAGTATTTTAAGGAGACATTATAGGATTAACATAAGCCCATATTAAATATCTAAAACAAAATTTAAATCCATCCACACATAAAAATCCATGAAATATTAATAAAGGCCTTATTACATCATACCCAAACTAGTAATTAAAAGAATTCACTTAATTAAAAGTTCATAGTCTATAAAACCCATGTTCGAAGTATGGCCTCCACGAAGTCATCCTCGGCCCAAGCCCCCGTCAATCGCCATTACCTGAGATGGATAATTAAACGGAGTGAGTTACTCAGAACTCAGTGTATAACTCACTTACCATATCCACTGGGCCATATCATCAAGTCATTAATTTTGGGCTTGAGCCCATAAACGGATTTAACAATATAATAAATGAAATGCATGTAAAATAAAATTCCCAACCAAACCTAATTTCCATCCGCTACATACCACCTGTACCAACCAACACACCTATGGGGATCAAGTCAACCCATCCCCGCCAACACACCAATCGTAGGCATAAAGCCATTTTTAAAAATGTTGTGGTGCACCACCAAACTAGATTGTGACAAAGTCACCGAACTAGAGGCATAAAGCCATTTAATTATTTGTGGCAGAGCCATCGAACTAGATTTTAGCAACAGGCTTTTCTTCTCTTCATCATTTATCCCAACCCATGCAATCATGTATGCATAATAATCTACATTCATATGTTAATTTAACAAAAACTCATAATACATGTGAGTCTATTTTTCATTTTGGCCCATAAGACAAAATAGCATATAACCATTTAGCAATCTAGCAAACTTTGGCCCATATATCGATCTAATAGATTTTCGGCCCATTTAACGATCTAGCAGATTTTCGGCCCATTTAACGATCTAGCAGATTTTCGGCCCATTTAACGATCTAGCAGATTTCGGCCCATTTAACGATCTAGCATATTTTTGGCCCATTTAACGATCTAGCATATTTTCCGCCCATTTAACGATCTAGCATATTTTCAGCCCATTTAATGATCTAGCATATTTTCGGCCCATTTAACGATCTAGCATATTTTTTGAAAATTTCACGACTTTAACTGTTTTCATGCATTTCACAAAAGTGTTAATTATTACGCATAATCTAATTTTGCCATCTTTCCTATTTTATCCCAACACTTACGATATAGTATTTAACCTGGGATAAGTGTGAAGTTACACAGCTGGTTACTGTGAGAACTAGACTTTCCCACTCGTCGATACCTAAACACATCACGATAAATTAGAATACTATTATTTATTTACAAATCGATTCTTAAAATAACGATCTAGACTTTTACCCTCAGAATTTCGAACCACTTCTATTTGCGGTTTCTCCCCGATTGTTGGTTCGTTACCCGATGAAAATCCACGAACAAACAAAGGTTCGGGAGTACGAACGACTTCAAACAACTGATTCTCCTGGGATGAGCGTCCACAACCCGGTGGAAAATCTCAGATTCTTGAAACAGTCCTTCGCTTAAACTTAGGGAATTAGCGAAACCACCCCTCTTCCGAACACTATTTACCGCCCTTTTCGTCCCTTTCTTGATTGTCTCTATCGACATAAGATCATTAGTCTGACTAAATAATTATCGAAATTATTACTAACGATTTTAAAAGTGATATTGGCTTACCACAAATATCCTCGTTCCACAAGATGACAATAGAGCGATAACGTCCCCTAAAATGAAATCGATTAATAATCCATCTATACCAATACATCGAGTAATATAAGAGTCCTTAATAATCCCTTACCTTAACACCTTAAATCGATTCCAACGATTCACGACGCTCACGAACACTTGTGTTTCGGCCCTCCACTATCACACTATAATATAACGAAAAAATGTTTAATAGAATGAATGATGATTTCGATCAAAGAGATTCTTCTTACCACCATTAAGATTCGGCCAAGACTTCCTTTAAACCAATATAGAAACCAAAAAGAAACTCTTACCTATTGTCCAAGGCTTGAAATAAGAATGATCAAGAAGGATACTTATGTATAGTGGAAGATTCGGCTATGAGTAAACAAAGAAAAGAAAAATAATTCGGCAATGGAGTAATCTAACATTCGGCCATGAGAGAAAAATAATGAAGAAAGTATGGTTAAAAAGAAAATAAGAGATGAAAGAAAGAGATGATGTTGATTCGATTTTCAAGAGAGAAAAGAGAAAGAAAGAGAAAGAGAATGATAGGTTTATAATTCTTTTATCAATGGTAAAAGAGAAGCAAAGAGAGAGTGTTTAAGACAATGGTGCATTCGACAATGGGGAATGAAAACTATGGCTTGTTGTGTTGGTAGTTTCGACACTAGGAGAGGTTTTTCAAAAATAAGGTGATCAAATGGTCAAAAGTATGGACATAAGAAATGAAACAAAAGTTGTTTTTCTTCTATACCAATACATTCGGCCAAGGGGAAAATAGATGGAGAGAAAGTGTTTTACAAAAGCAAAAATGACCAAAGGTAATACCCCCAAAAGCTACCAACCAAACTAGCCTATCACCAAAATTCACCACCCAAATTCAGCTCCCCCTTTTAGTCCACAAAACCATCCCCATTCATGGTCAAAATGGCCATGAAAGAGTTACCAAAACATCAACCTAGTCTCAAGCCTTACCATCCTCCATTTCCCTTAAGTTTGAGAAATCTTATCCCCAAAGTCAAGCAATTCCATCCCTTAACTCATGCTTACCATAACCTTAAGTCTTCTTACCATAAAAATTTAATCCAACTCATCCTAATCCTTATCCATGACCGACACATGCTAGGATAAAGCAAAAATAAAAGCTCCCAAATTGTATGCTAGGAGATTCGAACCTCTTCCCTCAAGTCCGACTTATGGCGCCATCACCACTTTGTCAATTGCTCATCTTATGCCATCTTTTATCACTTAATTAACTTAAACTTCAAGGTCACCTGATTTCTTTACACTAAAGTACTCTTTACTAAAATTTATTCTAATTCCAAGTAAACCCGAGCCTTTTCAAAATTATATTTAGCACATCATAAAATCATACCCGAGCTAACACCAAGCAACATATTGATACTCAAATTTTTTGAATGTTACACTGATTAAGCAACATGGGCATGGGAACCTCTACACAGGCGTGGAAGAAATGAATGAGACACCATACGACCGTGCGATACGGCCGTGTGACCTAACATGCTAATAGCACACGGGCGTGGGCAGCAATCAGGTGCCCTGATTTCTATTTGAACCCCCTTCATTTTCCTCTCCTCCTTTCCCTTATTCTTTCTTTACACCACCACCACACCAACCACAATCCTTGTCACCATACACAATTAATAATACTAGAGGCAAGACCAAGACCACCATCTCCATATCGAAAAAGCGAAAGGATCCTAGCACAGTTTCCCAGTGCGCGACCACTCTACATAAGTTCATGCCAGTCGCTTCATTCCCTCGACAAGACAAGGACCTTTGAGTCCATTTATTTTTTCTTTTTCTGTTATTTTTAGTTTTAAATTATTTCCCTTTATTTATATTAGTATATTTTGATTTCTTTAATTTAGGTTCAAGGGGCTGTTAAGAAACGACCACACCACCACTGGAGTATCCACCACCCCTACCCAATTTTACACCATTTCTTTTCTTTGACTCAATCCAAAATTCAAGAAGTTTCACTTATCTCCCTATCTTATGATTTTCTTATTATATTGTCATTATCTATCTTTGTACATTGAGGAGAATTTACATCTTAAGTGTGGGGAGGTTATTCATTTCATTACCAGAAAATCCTTGAATGTTGTCTTATTTTTAAGTAATTGTTCTCATATCACTAATTAGAACGGAACTCTTATGATTTTTATTGATACATTTTGGATTAAGTCATAGGTAATTGTGCATTGATAATTTAAACTTTAAAACATTAGAGAATCAAGCATGATAAGTCTACTTTTAGAATTAAAAATTTGGTTAGGTTGTTTCCCTAAATTTAAATATTACTTTGTAGTTTGAAATTTGCAAGATTGACATCAAAAAACATAATTTTTGTGAGATTTTGAGCCTTTTAGAGCATATACTTTTCTTGCTCATTTTATTGGTTATGAGTGTGTCAATATTGACTTGTTATTCTAGAACTTGCTTCGATTATGCATGTCGAGACCACACTTTTGATTTGATATACTGAGATGATAAAGGCACCTAGGATTTAACTCACTCACTCCACAAAAAGCCTACCTTCATAACTAACCCCTAGTGAACCCCTTCGAATCCTAATAAACTGTTTTTAATTTACCCTTAATATTAACCCAAAACTCACTCTTTTTGATTCATTAAGAATTTTCCCTATTGAATTAACCCCTTTTTGTCGAGATTTGATTTGAGCAGTTGCTTAACTATGTTCTTTATTTCAGTTATTAAATTCTTTGTTATTATTGTCTATTCTTATTCTAAAAATAAAAATAAAAAAAAAGTTGTGATATATTCATTTTTAGTTCTATGATTATTTGAGTTTAAGCAGTTAATTTCATATTTTGAGAAGAAGCTCGTGTTATTATGATAAGTTTTCAATTGATGTAATTATTCAGTATTAGCTTATTTTTCTAGTTAGGTAAATTTTCAATTCAATCTCTATTCTAACCCTCTAATTCAGCCTGTATCCACACCTTTAACCCAAGCCCCATTACAACCCTTCTAAAAGACCTTTTGGTTTGTGTATCATCTCATTTTATAGTGGTGGAGATTTGATTTTCATGCAAGCCTATGGTAATAACTTTTCATGTTTCACTTTTGAGTGCTTTATCTTGAACCTTAAACACTTTGAGTGATTTGAGTGAATCCTTTTTGAGGATGTCAATTCTTGTCGATTTTGGATCAAAGGTAATTATTTAGATAAGGGGAAACACCTATGTTTTTGTGCTACAAAAATTTGTGACTTAGATTGTTTGAATCTTTAGGACTCTTTAAAGTTAAATTATCCATGTATGAATTATTTATGAATTATGATGAGACATTATTTATGAGAATTATGATTTGAGGAAGTTAATTTTAATTGTGAGTTGAGGATTTTGCTTGAGGACAAGCAAATGCTTAAGTGGTCGGATATTTGATAAACCTTAATTTATACATATTTTAACCCTATGCTTGGCTTGTTTTGGATAAATTTTCATTAGGTTTGATGAATTCAATGCTCCTAATTTTTGGAACACTGGCACCCCCATGGCACAGCAAAATAAAATTAATTCTGGTGATCCAAACCATGAATCCATGTGTGAGGAACGAATCGGGGTGAAATAAAGGTTTCAAAATTACCGAAACTTCAATCTGAGTAGACAGCGACGCCTCGGCAGCAAGAGTTTTAAATTACTGTTGAGCCAAGCCGCAACTTTTTTTTCCGATGTCGACCTCTACGTAATCCACCCGGTTTGACTATGAACAGAAGAAATCTCTAGAACTGTTTTGGAGCTTTATTTGCTTGACGGCTGATAGACCTCACAAGCAATCCCTTAGGGTTTATATTAAGGTTTGTATCTTTTATTACATTTTATAATTGGTATATCTTTAATGAATCATAAAATTAAATAAACATAATAAAGTTTTTATCTGAAAATTATAATTACATTAATTATAACAAGGATTTCGATAAACAATATGTAACACCCCTTACCCGTATTCAACGCCGGAATAGGGTACGAGGCATTACCAAAACACATACACTTATAAACGTATTAAACTGAGTCATAAAATTTCATCCAAAGTATACAAAATGAACTGCTAAATATTAAAGGCCAACATTTTAGGCCAAACCAATTATGACATATACAAATGACTAAGTCTCCTATACATGCCATAAACTTAAGAGGTTTGTATTCACTTTTACCCCACGATGATAGCTTGATAGTGTGATTACATCTCCGGCGATCTCCAACTCGAGTTAGCATACAACCCTATAAGATATGGGAAATGAAGGGAAGTAAGATACAAAGCTGAGTAAGTAAGCATGTAAATAATAAGTGATTTATTAATAGGCTTTCATAAATCTTCGTAATATGTTCTCAAGATAATACAATCATAATTGCACATAATTTCACTTTTTATTCATGTTCATATCAAGCTGTCTACTCGAGTCACAGTCACTAAATTATTTATATCTTGAGCTAAGGAACTACAAATTAAGATCCATAAATTTTCCCTGAAAACTAGACTCACATATAGTGTTACCATAAAATTTCAGAATTTTTGGTTTAGCCAATTAATACAGTTTATTCTTCAAAGTTTCCCCTGTTCTGCTGTTTGACAGTTCCGATCATTCTTCGTTAAAATTTAATTATCTGCTTGTGCAGAATGAAAATGATGTTATAGTTTATTTATTATGAAGATACTCATTAAGGAATCTAACCATATAAATTATGTCCCAAAATTAGTTTTTTACAATTTTTAATGATTTTTCCAAGTCAGAACAGGGGATCTCGAAATCACTCTGAACCAGTCTCACAAAAATATAAATATCTCAAAATATAGAATTTATTTTCTTTTTTTGTTTCTTTCATATGAAACTAGAATCAATAAGCTTTAATTTAATATGCCACTCAACTAATAATTCCATTTCTACCATTTTTGGTGATTTTTCAAAATTACTCTACTGCTGCTGTCCAAAACTGTTTTATTTCTAAATTTACTCTTTAATAATTTCACTTACTCCATTTCATCTTACCGAAAGTTCGCTCAAATATGAAGCACATTGTTCATAAATTTTCACACTTATACCTGAACTTATCCATCATATATTCATATTCAATTACACTTAGTCGTTACATGATCACATGTATTTTCACTTGGTCAATTTTCCGTTGAACTCATCTAATAATAATGATACACAAAGGGCTCGCACATAGTACCACCCTTGTAGTCAAGCTATATGGTACACATAGTAGCCTGCACTTAGTACTACACATGTGACCAAAACCATCAATTACACATAGTGGCCTGCACTTAGTACCACACAAGTGATCGAAACTATCGGGTACGCATAGTAGCCTGCACTTAGTACTACACATGCGACCTATCTGTCTGGTCCACGTAGTAGCCTGCACTTAGTACTACACACGTGACCTAAAAACATATCGTAGCTCTCTTGTACACATAGTGGCCTACACTTAGTACCACACATGTGACCTAGCTACCTCATTCGTATCTTTTCTATTCCGAAGGTTCAACCGGGAATTCTCACTTTTCATCATTTTACCAATTCATCTATAATCAATAACAATTCATAATTTACATCAAACAATTACTCCATATTCAACCATATCTCATATAATATAACAAAATATTAAAACATAAATAAAAATGGTGTATTATTTACCTACAAACAGGGGCGAAGCCAGAAGAATTTTTTAGGGGGGCCAAATAAAATTTTAATTTTTTATAGTTTATATTTTTATAATTTGTAAATGATTAAATCAAATTTTTATAATTTTAGGGGGGCCAAAGTGCAATTTTGCCTTTACTAATTTAAAATTTTTAAAAAATTTAAAGGGCCAAAATAGTAATTTTACATTTTAGGGGGGTCGGGGCCCATGCCAGCCCCCCTTGGCTACGCCCCTGCCTACAAACTAACCTCGAAAGCAAAATCGGTGAAAATGACTTATTCGTCAATTGCTCGTTCTAGTTCCAAACCTCGTTTTCCTTGATCATATGCTTGGAAAGTTGATAAAACCCTAGCCATGTAGTCTCTTGGTAAATTTCGTCCATATGGAGAAGATGGACAAATTTGGCATTTTAATTTTGCTTTTAATTCATTTAATTTCCAAAAGGACCAAAATGCCCTTACAAAAAATATCTTATCTAACATATACCATATCCATTTTTGTTCAACAATTTAATCAATGGGCTAATTTCCATTTAAGAACCTCTAATTTAAAATTTCATAGCAATTTGACACCTCTAACTTCTAGAACTCAAGTTTTGCACTTTTTACAATTTAGTCCTTTTGACTAAATTGAGTGGCCAAACGTCAAAATTTTTGAACGAAATTTTCAAAAAATCGTTCCATGAAATTGTAAACCATAAAAATATAATAAAAATAAATTTTATTGTGTCGATTTGTGGTCCCGAAACCAATGTTCCGACTAGGCCCTAATTCGAGATGTTACACTATATTTATTTAAATTTATATACGAACCAAATTCATATATTAATAGAACTATGTTCTCATTATGTGTACAACATCCTTGTACATATAATATGTTCAATATTTGATTGCCCAATTAAATTAATTCTTTAATTAATTTAATTCATGTGACAACCAAACATAGTACCAACTATGTTTTATTCCGTTCATTTCAACCATAGGGTGTGACCCTGTAGGTTCTTGTAACATTAGCAGTAATACTAGAATGATTCTAATGTCACAAACAATGAGTGGCATTTAGCAATGCATCATTGCTACCTAAGTTACAAGAAGTCATGATTCGACATAACCTTTTGTGATTAACCTTTCATGCATTAATCCTTAAGTCCTTTATCTCTGGAACGGACACAAGTCATGGAATAGTCACACTTGCATAGTCCATCCCATGTTTCTTAATATCTTGAGTAGACTGTGATATACAAATTAGTATGACATCTCATATCATCTTATTTGAGCATGGCCATGCATTTCTAGTCTCACTCAATCAAGTGGCCTAAGACATAATAATCCAAGAAACATACTCATAGTGAGCCAGTCCAATATGTTGTTCTCTAACACACATATTCATGCATTGATTTTGACACTCCATATAAATGACAACTCTTTATCATCAATCAACTACATGTTAGTCTTAATGCATTATTGTTGTCCTAGTCAACAATAATACTTGACTAAGGATCTTTTAAGGATTATCATATTATTCTCAGGACATTTTTATAAAACAATTTATTTGTACACACAAAAAGAAAAACTGAAATAATAATAACAACGCTTTATGTTAATAAATATGGTAAATAAAGTATGTTATTACAACCATCTCATGATTGATCTTTGGGCATAGTCTTACAATCTCCCACTAGCACTAAGACCAATCATTCATATATCTAATACCAAGTGACTTAGTGTGACGATCATGCTTCTGCTATGTTAGAGGCTTGGTCAGGGGATCTGCAATGTTATCATCTGTAGGTACTCTGCATATCTCTACACCCCCTTCGATCGATAATCTCTCGAATAAGATGGTAGCACCTAAGTATATGTTTGGATCGCTGCTGAGATCTGGGTTCTTTAGCTTGTGCAATAGCTCCATTGTTATCACATCGGAGTTCTAGAGCATCTGATATGCTAGGCACAACCCTAGTCCAGTAGTGAATTTCTTGATCCAAACCGCTTCTTTTGTTGCCTCACTGACGCAATATACTCGGCCTCTATTGTAGAATCGGCTACTGTACTTTGCTTTGAACTCTTTCAGCTCACAACACCACCATTAAGGCAAAACACAAAACCTGATTGCGATCAAGAATCATCCTTGTTGGTTTGGACGCTGGCATCAGTGTAACCTTTTACACTTAACTCTTCCTCACCTCCATATATTAGGAACGTATCCTTAGTTCTTTTTAAGTACTTAAGGATATTCTTGACTGTGGTCCAATGACCTTCATCGGGATCTACTTGGTACCTACTCGTCATACTTAAGGCATATGAGACATCTGGACGGGTACATAACATGGCATACATGATAGATCCAATAGCGGAAGCATATGGAATTTTACTCATGCGTTCTCTCTCTTGTGGAGTTGAAGGATACATTTTCCTTTGAGAGTGAAATACTATGTCTCTTAGGTAGGAATCCTTTTTTAGATTCTTCCATACTGAACCTTTTCAGTACTTTATCTATGTATGTACTTTGGGTTAGACTTAGTAGTTGTCTTGATCTATCTCTATAGATCTTGACTCCTAAGATGTAAGTGGCTTCGCCTAAGTCCTTCATAGAAAAACAACTTCCTAACCAAGTCTTAATAGACTGCAAGGTAGGTATGTCATTTCCCATGATAAGTATGTCATCCACATATAGTACCAAGAATGTGATAGTGCTCACACTAACTTTCTTGTAAACACATGTTTCATCTTCATTTTTGATAAAACCAAATTCTTTGATTGCATCGTTAAAACGAAGATTCCAACTTTGAGAAGCTTGCTTTAATCCATAAATGGATCTTTGTAGTTTACATATCTTTCTAGCATCATTTGGATTGACAAAACCTTCAGGTTGTGTCATGTACACATCCTCTTCAAGTTTCCCGTTAAGGAAAGCTGTTTTGACGTCCATCTGCCAAATTTCATAATCATGAAATGTAGCTATGGCAAGCAAGATCTTGATGGATTTAAACATAGCTACAGGAGAAAAGGTTTCATCATAGTCAACACCATGAATTTGGCAAAAAAACTTTAGTGACTAATTTCCCTTTGTATGTTTGTACATTAGCATCCATGTCGGTTTTCTTTTTGAAAACCCACTTGCACCATATAGGTTTAACCCCTTCGGGTTGGTCAATCAAAGTCCATACTTGGTTTTCATACATGGAATCCATCTCAGATCTCATGGCCTCAAGCCATTTCTCAGAGTCTGGGCTCGTCACCGCTTCTTGATAAGTCCTAGGCTTATCTTGATCTATAAGAAGAACATCGCCATGCCTTGTAATGAGAAATCCATATCTCTCAGGTGCATGGCGTTCTCTTAAAGATCTGCGCGGTGGTTGTGTTTCTACAGCAGTTCCTTGTTCCTAAATTTCTTGTGGAATTTGTTGTTGTTCTATCTCTGGTTCAGTGGTATCTTATGATTCTCGAATTTCTTCAAGTTCAATCTCTCTCCCACTTCCTTTTTCTAGAAGTAAATTCTCTCTAGGAAGACACCAAAATCCAAGCAACAAACGCTTTTGTCATAAATGAGCCTAGAATAAGTGGCAAAGGAGGGCCACTTGGGAGCTACAATTGTTTGTAATCTTAGGAATAATAGAGTTTAATTAAAGGCTTTCATGTTTTGGACGGCATAGGAGGGAGAGTTCGAGTTTAAAGAAATTAAATTGTTTGATTTGGTAAATGTACTAACTCATGTCTTGGCCGAATATAGGGCGAGATCTAGGGTGGTCGACTCTTCTTTTCGGGATTTAGACTATCCAGTGGTGACAGGTGTGTACATACACACATATAATTTGTTAATATGTTGATTGTTATGAATGCTATCTTAATTTTTTTTGTAGCATTGGATAGTATACCATATCGGTATAGATGGTGATTCAGGTAAGTACCTGTTAATACAAAATTGTTATTTGATGCTTTTGGTAAGCATGATGCATTGATACATGAGATTTAAGTATGTGATTGATGTGGGATTGATGAGTGGAGGGGCAAGATTATTGTGCCGACGGGCACCAAGGTTTTGGTAACACTTCGGACTACGGCCACCAGAGGTTTGGTACCTCCGAGGTTTGGCACCTCATAGCGACTTCTCCCGTGGTTAACACCACCGTGGGTTGGCCCCACTTGAGATATGGGATCGTCTCGTTGATTTGGTATCACACGATGGGTTGGCCCCATCAAATGATCTCGTGTCTCACGGACACCGTTGTTTTGGTAACACATTGTGACTATATGTCACGGTGGTTTGGCACCACCAAAGGTTTGGTACCACAACCGGGGTAGACAAAGGGCGTTTGGATGGCTAGGATGGGTACTTAATATTCGCATATTAATGGTTATATGTTGTGTATGAAAATGTTTTAAAACGGGAAGGGTTACATCGAGTTTTGGTGACTCACCTTCTCCATTATTTTTTCGTGTGATGAATAGATCATGGATATGGAGCCGAGGGACTTGAGGTGGCCATGCGGTGGATTTAGAATTAAATGAACTTTAATTTAGTTATGATAAATTTTATTATTGGGTTGTTTTATTTTGGATGTAATAAGGCCTCCATATACTTTACTTTAGTTATTTTCTTATATGTTGGATATTTTGTTTTTAACTATAAACTTGAATCACACGCTTTTCTAAATTAACACGAAAAATGTTTTATCGTGCTACTCAGCACATCCTGAAATTTGTATAATAACTTGACTTAATTAAATTTTTGAATTTGGACTAAGTATAATTTCAAAGAGATAACTTAAAATGAGCATTTTAAGAAAACTTAAGTGGATTTCAAAATGGGTTTCAAAAAGTTCTTCTTCGTAATCGACCCATATTCATTCCTAACGCTTGGGCCGGTTTGGGCTGTTATAAATTGGTATCGAGCCAGCTCAAAACTCTCTATATGGGGCCCAAGGCCCAAAAATGTTTTAGTAGGCCTTATTAATTGATTTTGGGTTTTAAAGCAAGATGGCCCGAGTCTCCCACACCGATCCGCCTGTAAGTACATCTAAACCTCTGTGTGAATTATATTCTGAGAAGGGTAGGAAGCATGGAACGAGATAGACTTATAGGAACTTGAACCCTAGGATTAGATTACTCAAACACACAAATGTAACATAAGACTTAAAGAACGAAACCAACTTATGACTTAGTCATCGAGCTAGGGTGTGGTAACCCCAGACGCATGTTCAGGATTGGATCCAAGAGCTCGGTATTTAAGCAATCCAGAGTGACTCACCACCTCTTCAGAGAATCCTACCAGTGCGTAGCTTGGGTTCACCCTAACCCAGAGGGCTCGATGGTGTGGTAACCTCTCAAGCATGTCTAGAAAGGTTCTGGGAGCTTGGTATTTAAGCAAATCCGTGTGACTCACCTCCTCTCCACACTAAACCTACTCTGCGTAGCTTGGGTTCACCCCCACCAAGAGGGCTTCATCATAGGCTAAACATAATGACTAAAACCCGAAAGGGAATTAGCCTTGATTTTCTAAAAGGAATGAAACAACAAAACTTGGTTTTAAAACTTTTTAAATCACTCCTTCAAACGTAAGAACAACTCTTTTACAATGTTTTCCCAAAAGTTTGATTTGTGGAAAATTACGAAAATGCCCTTAGGGTAAAATTACTAAAATACCCTTGGTCCATAAAACATCAACCCAACGATTTTGTCAAAAAAATTTTAACTACTTCTCAAATATTCGACTCACTTTGGAAATCATCAATAGAACACTTTGGTTTTGGAAAATTACTAAAACGCCTCAACTTATAAAATTACCAAAACGACCACAGTACAAAATTTTTGCAACATCACCGCTTTTAAGAAAGAAAATTTCAAAAGGGACCCTCGTGGTTTTGCAATTACTAAAACACCCTTGATTTACAAAATTACAAAATTACCCTCGATGGACAAAATTACCAAAATACCCACGGTTTTCAAATAATGCCATAACTTCAAACCTAATCAATTTTAATAATACCTCCAAAGTTGGGAATTGCAAAAACAACCTACCTTACTAAAGTTTTAAAATCTCTTTTATTATGAAAATACCTCAGAGGAAAAAGACGAAAATACCCTCAAGTTAGAAATGGGCGTAAATGTCCCAAGAGCGAATAGGTATGGAAAGTATTAGGGAATGGATGCAAGAACTTCCTTGTGTGAACTAAGATAGAAGATCAAACCTTGTTTGCACGAAGAATCTCTAATTAAAATTTCTTCATAAAATTTCTTCATGAAGTAATGAAGTGGAACAAACGCTAATACATAAAATTTCTCTTAATCGATTAAAAGCGCAGAGATAGAATGAGTTCTAGAGGACGTGGACGCCGTGGATGCGGTAGGGGTAGGATGACGGTGTCCGAACCCGGTCTGTGCTCGGGCAAGGTTGTGAAAACGATGTACCACCACCACCACCACCTCCACTTTTGGAGCAGAGGAGCAGGATCGACGGCGAGAGAGGCAGATGCGCAAGCTGTGTTGCGAGTCCTCGAATTGGTGGTCAATGGTGGAAATTTAGGAGCTCAAAATCTGCTCCCGAGCGAATTCGATCCAACGGAGCCGAGGTGTTCCGGTGTGTCGAGTGGCACCCAAAGGTAGCGTATCATCGGCTAGAGTCAATCGAAAGGATCATGGATGATCTTGACTGACCGAGGAGAAAAAGCGAAGGGTCAGACGCTTCTAAAGGATGAAGCGTGTCGGTGGTGGTCGACGGTTCGAGATGGCGCTACAGCAGATGATTTGACTTGGGATTATTTCAAACCGCCATCGGAAGAAGTATGTGGGCACCGATTATACAGATGCTCGAGAGGAAAGCCTTTCAAGTTAGTGCAAGGAACGAAGTCAAGAGCGGAATATGAGGCGAGTTTTTAAGACTCGAGTAGGTATACTAGAGGCATCGTGGCTATCAACACGACGCCAGGTCCGCTTTGAGGATGACTCGAGATGATTTGAGGTTACCGATTGCCCCGCAAAGAAGTTCGTGAGTTTTCATCCTTGTGGAAAAGGCTAAGGTAGCCGAGGGATCAAGGAGGTCGTGAGACAAAATTATAGTAGGAATAATCAAAAGAGAGGATTTGGGTCACCGGATCCAAAGGGTAATGATCGAAGAAGGCTAGGCGAGTGGGCCAAATCAAAAGAAGGGCCGTAGCTACTAATCGAGACCTGCCAAGGTAATCGCCTGTGGGAAGTCCCATTGGGAGGTTGTTCGACCCATGATAGAGGATGTTTTGAGTGTGGGTCTTTAGAGCATCGGGTCGAGATTGTCCCTGTAGTGAGCTCGGAATCACCGTAGGGGCGACTGACTTTAATAGAAATATGGGACCGCAGAGTGGTCGTGGTAATGGCAGAGGAAGCAACGGTCCCTAACCGAGGTCGAGGAACCTGTAGGCGAGGTTCAGTAACACGAGGCTAGGCACCGGCTTAGTCTATGCACAAGGCGTCATGAGGAGGGTGACGACCTGATGTCATAACCGGTACATTTTTAATTTTTGGTCTTCCTTATTATGCATTAATCGATGTGGGTTCTACGATTCACACGTAGCAAGTAGTGTGGTAGAGACTTTGAACCTAGACTCGAGACTATGCTAGGGAGATGACCGTAGTGAGTCCTTTAGGTCACTCAGAGTGGTAGACAAACTTTTTAGAGACGTACCCCTAGAACTCCAAGGGGTAGTGTTTGTGGCTGATCTAATGGAACTACCGTTTGGGGAGTTCGATTTGATCCTTGGAATGGATTGGCTGGTTAAGTATCAGACGAATTTGGATTGCACGGCTAAGCGCATGGTTCTTAAGACGGCTAAAAATGATGAGGTGGTTATGATAGGTGATAGAAGGAATTACCTGTCCAACGTGGTGTCCGCCTTTGAAGGTTGAGAAGATGGTCAAGAAGGGTTGTAAGGCGTTCTTGGTTCAAATCGTGCTTTGGAAGTTAAGGAGTCAAGAGTTGGAAAGGTCCGAACGGTTGGGGAATTTGATGTGTTCCCGTAAGAACTTCCGGTCCGCCTCCGATCGAGAAGTCGAATTCGGTATAGACTTGCTACCCGGAACAAGACTGTGTTCTATAGCACCTTTCCGGATGGCACCAAAGGAATTGGTGGAGTGAAGGCTCAAATTGTGGAGCTCTTGGATAAAGGGTTTATTCGACCTAGTATATCTCCGTGGGGAGCGCCAGATTGTTTGTCAAGAAGAAGGACGGTTCTATGCATATGTGCATCGACTACCGCCGCTAAACAAGTTAACGATCAAAACAAGTACCCATTGCCTCGGATCGATGACTTGTTTGACCAATTGAAGGGCGCGGTGTTTTCAAGATAGACCTTAGGTCGGGTTACCATCAACTTAAGGTGAAGGGGTCGATGTTCACAAGACGGCTTTTCAACTCGGTATGGGCATTACGAAGTTTCTAGTGATGCCATTCGGATTGACCAATGCACCGCAGCTGCTCATGGACTTAATGAATAGAGTATTTCAACGATTTCTAGACCAATTCGTCGTGGTGTTCATAGACTACATATTGGTTTACTCAAAGACGAGGAGGAGCACGACAAGCATTTACGGATAGTTCGCAAGTATTGAGGAAAAATAGTTGTATGCCAAATTCGAGAAGTGCAAATTTTGGCCGAGGAGGTGGCTTTCTTAGGTCACGTGGTGTCGTGGAAGGATTAGAGTGGATCCCGCAAGATTGAAGCGTGTTGGAGTGGAAACCGCCTAAGTTGGTGGCGTAGATACGAAGTTTTCTCGGTTTAGCGAGGTATTACCGAGATTTGTGGAAGGGTTCTCTCCGATCGCAAAGACCGCTGACTAAGTTGCTAAGGAAAGGTGTTCCATTTGTATGGTTGGAGAAGCAGCAAGAAAGTTTTGATAAGTCGAGGAAGATTCTCACTAAGCTCCGGCTCTAGTACAACCCAAGGTGGAAATTATTCACGTTTATTGTGATGCATCTCACACCGGTTTGGGGTGTGTGTTGATGCAGATGGGAAGGTAGTAGCCTATGCGTCCCGTCACCGAGACCGCATGAGGTTAACTATCCAACTCATGACCAGGAGTTAGCCGCAATGTCTTCGCCTTGAAAATATGGAGACATTATCTTTATGGGGAGAAGTCGAATTTACACGGACCACAAAAGTTTGAGGTATCTTCCGACTCGTAAAGATCTCAATCGAGACAAGGCCGATGGATTGAATCATTAAAGGACTATGACCGTTCTATCGAATATCATCCGCAAGGCTAACGTGGTGGTGACGCGTTGAGCCTAAGGTTGTGGTGGATTTAAGAGCAATGTTTGCTCGATTGAGCCTATATGACGACGGAAGCCTTTTGGCGAGCTTCAAGTTAAGCCAACATGGATCGAGGAAATCAAGGACAAACAGCTTAGTGGATGAAGGGTTAAATGCTAAGAGAATGCAAGTTCGGGATGGTGGTTTAGAAGGGTATAGTTTGGTGGTGATGGTGTGTTATGTTTTCATGACGGCCCGCATGCCAAAGGATATGCAGCTGAGGCGGAAAATTCTCCGGATGCTCATAGCAATCCATATGCTATGCATCCGGAGGAAGCAAGATGTATGGAGATCTACTAAATTGCTTACGTGGCCCGGTTGAAGCGTGAGATAACGGAATTTGTAGGGAAGTGTTTGACGTGTCGAGGTTAAGGCTGAACACCGCCACCATCGGGCTACTTCAACCCAGAAGATTCCTCAATGGAAATGGGAGAGGATCACTATGGATTTCGCTGCTGGTCTACCCTTACGCCCAAAGAAGAAGGATGCGCTTTGGGTGATCGTAGACCGTCGACTAAATCACCACTTCATACCGGTGAGAATGGACTACTCACCCGTAAACTAGCAAAGTTGTATGTGGCGAGATAGTCGATTGCATGGTGTGCTCAGACGCTTATCTCAGATAGGGACCCAAGGTTCACTTCGAGGTTTTGGAAAGCGTTACATCAAACGTTGGGTACGCGATTGACTTCAAAGATGTTTTCCATCCCCAAATGACGGCAATCCGAAAGGGTCATACAGATCTTAGAAGATATGCCGAGGGTTGTGTCTTGGAATTCGAGGTAGTTGGGAGGAATTCTTACCTCTAGCCGAAGTTCGCCACAACAATAGCTACCAAGCGAGTATTCGATGGCACCATACGGTTACCAGATGGATCTGGAATGCCGAACTCCGACGTGTTGGACGGAGTTGGGTGAACGACAAGTGTTGGGCCCGAAATTGGTAGCAGAGATCAAGACAAAGTCAAAGTGATTCGGTCTCGTCCCAAGGAAGCATCGATAGGCGTAAGTCTTATGCCGATCTCAAACGTAAGGAAATGGAGTATCTTTGTGGGAGACAAGGTCTTTCTAAAGGTGTCGCCTTGGAAAAAGGTGTTAAGATTTGGACGAAAGGGAAGCCGAGCCCAAGATTCATTGGCCCATATATGATTAGTTTAATAGGACCGGTAGCTTATCACTCGAATCGCCAATCGAAAGTTAAGTCAAATTCATAATGTCTTCCATGTATCGATGTCGAGGCGGTATTTGGTCGGATCCATCACATGTGGTGCCCGTGATAGAAATCGAGGTTAACGCAGACTTATCTTTTGAGGAGGAACCGTTCGGATCTTGGATAGAGATATAAAGGTTCTACGTAGGAAGTCGCTGCCCTTAGTGAAAGTGCCGTGGCGGAACCATGGTGTGGAAGAAGCTACGGGAACCCGAGGATGTGATACTGGCGGCAATACCTCATCTGTTTTAGTTAAGTAATTTCGGGATGAAATTTATTTTAAGGGGGTAGAACTGTAACATCCCAAAAATGGGGTTATTTGGAATTTAATCATTTTTCTTATGTATGAACTGCTGAGATATTATTTATGGAATAATAGAGTTTAATTAAAGGCCTTGAGTTGGCTCGGAATGGTAGAAATAAATACATTATTTGCTTTAAAGGTGGATAGCCTTAGTGGTTAGGGGTATAAGAATAAATAAGGGAGCTTTTGTCATAAAATTAGCCTAGAATAAGTGGCAAAGGAGGCCACTTGGGAGCTACAATTGACGCCATCAAGAACAAGGGAGAGCCATGGTTCGAGTCATGTAATACCCTTTTGCTTTCATGTTTTGGACTAAGATAGGAGGGAGAGTTCTTTCTCTTTTGAACTCTCTTTCTTTTATTTTATTAATAATATTGATAATAAATGGAAATCAAGGATATTATTATAGTAGATAAAGGAGATATTAGTTGATTTATTAGTTGATTTAATTGGGATTAATTCAAATTATTTTGAATTTAATTAAACAAGTGGTTTGGAGCAAATTAAGGAAGTGGGATGGATTTTGGACTCTTGGTTGAAGAGTTGACTGGCAAGGCTACTAGGGGTGCCAATGCTTATAAAAACACCCATTTGGTCACCTTGTTCTCTTTTCTTTTCTCCAGCCATAGTAGAATTTCAACAACCTCCTTCCGATATTTTTCCTTTTCCATACTCTTTGATCCCTAGCGTAAACACCTCTCTTATTATTTTACTTTTATTTTTCCTCCTCTCCAAAACCTTGGCCAAATCCCATCTTCAATTTCCTTTTTCCTTTTATTTCCTATTTGTCAAATTCTAACACTCCTTCTCCCATTATTTTCCTTTCCTAGTGAATCTTCCTACTACTCCCTTAGTGGTCTTGGCCGAATAATATAGTGGCTTTGGATTTCTCCTATATTCGATTGTTTGCGAAGGTAAGTGATGGCGAACTCTCTTTTCATATTTTCCTTTCTTTGACAACTTGTGGTTGGAGAAAAGCGAAACTTCTGCATTTGCAAGCAGAAGAACTAACCACTCTTTGAAACCGATTCCATCTAGGAACTCCGGATTCACAAGCGTGAGATCCGACCTCCCTTCTCCGATATTTAGTTGGTAAGTAATGGTAAGATCTACTTTAGTTAAGTAGTTGTTAATCGATTGTCAAGGCTACTAATTTGGTTAAGTGCTGATTTTAAGGTGGTGAAGCAAAAGGTTGATACTCAAGACTTTCGGTAAGGATTCGGTTCAAAAGGAGAACCCTTTAAATTGTTTGATTTGGCCAATGTACTAACTCATGTCTTGGCCGAATATAAAGGCGAGATCTAGGGTGGTCGACTCTTCTTTTGGGATTTAGACTATCCAATTGGTGACAGTGTGTACATACACACATATAATTTGTTAATATGTTGATTGTTATGAATGCTATCTTAATTTTTTTGTAGCATTGGATAGTATACCATATCGGTATAGATGGTGATTCGTAAGTAATCATTATCTAAATTGTTATTTGATGCTTTTGGTAAGCATGATGCATTGATACATGAGATTTAAGTATGTGATTGATGTGGGATTGATGAGTGGAGGGGGCAGTATTATTGTGCCGACGGGCACCAGTGTTTTGGTAACACATCGTGACTACGGTCACCAGAGGTTTGGCACCTCATAGCGACTTGTCCCTATGGTTAACACCACCGTGGGTTGGCCCCACTTGAGATATGGGATCGTCGCGTTGATTTGGTATCACACGATGGGTTGGCCCCATCAAATGATCTGTGTCTACTGACACCAAAGTTTTGGTAACACATTGTGACTATATGTCACCAAAGGGGTTTGGCACCACCAAGGTTTGGTACCACAACCAGTGAGCGATAAGCGCTTGGATGGCTAGGATGGGTACTTAATATTCGCATATTAATGTAATATCCTTTGGTTTCTTTGGATACCCCACAAAAATACACCTTTTAGATTTGGGTTCAAGCTTAGTAGACGTCTGACGTTTAACATAAGCTTTATAACCCCAAATTTTCATAAAATACATACTGGGACGTTTCTTAGTCCACATTTCATATGGCATCTTTTGAACCAATTTAGATTGAACACGATTTAGTGTGAAAACATCTGTCTCAAGTGCATGTCCCCAAAAGAAAGTTGGTAGATCAGCATGACTCATCATGGATCAAACCATGTCAACAGAGTTCAATTTCTTCTCTCAGATACTCTATTCCATTGAGGAGTACCAGGAGGAGTAAGTCGTGAGACAATCCCACATTCCTTCAAAAGATCATCAAACTCTAGGCTCAAATACTGTCCACCTCGATCAGATCAAAGTGACTTGATAGTTTTGCCTAGTTGATTTTGTACTTCATTTTTGAATTCCTTTAACTTTTCAAGGGACTCAGACTTATGGCTCATGAGATAAACATGCCCATATCTACTGAAATCATCAGTGAAAGTAATGAAGTAGTGAAATCCACCTTTGGCCTGTGTATTTATTGGTCCACATACATCAGATTGTATTAGGCCCAATAAATCACTAGCTTGTTCACTTTTACCAGTAAAAAGGAGATTTAGTCATTTTTCCAAATAAGCAAGATTCACATACTTCAAATTGTTCAAAAACAAATGAATTCAAGAGACCATCTTTATGGAGTTTGGATATGCGTTTCTCACTTATGTGGCCCAAACGACAATGCCAAAGATAAGTTTGATTTGAGTAATTTATTTTAGATCTTTTAGTATTTATGTTGTAAATGGGATTCATTTGATCTAAAATATAGAGGCCATTAATTAATTGTGCCCAACCATAGAAAACATTATTGAGATAAAAGGAATGAAAATTATTATTAATAATTATCTCAAAACCAATTTTGTTTAAACAAGAAATTGAAATAATGTTTTTAGTCAAACTGGACACAAAATAACAATCCTCTAAACATAAATCAAGTCCACTAGGCAAAGATAAAGTATATGTTCCCACAGCTAATGTAGCAACTTTTGCTCCATTTCCAACTCGCAGGTCCACATCTCCTCTAGCCAAAGTCCTACTCCTTTGTAGTCCTCTGTATAGAAGTACAAATATGAGAATCACAACCAGTATCTAATACCCAAGAAGTAGTAGTTGATAAATTAATATCAATAACATAAATACCTGAAGTAGACGTTCCGTTTGTTTTGACGTTCTTGACTTCCACAAGATAGATAGGGCAGTTCCACTTCCAATGTCCAGTCACACCACAATGAAAGCAGTTTCCTTCCTTAGACACCCCACCTTTAGGTTTAAGTGCAGCCTTTCCTTTTCCAAGCTTGGGCTTACCTTTGCCCTTGGGCTTTGTCTAAACTTTGGCCTTTCCCTTGCCCTTGTTATTACAGACCATCAGTATGGGCTTGGGTCCAACCTTTTTCATGTTGCCTTCACAGTTCGTAACATGCTGAGCAACTGTGGTAGAGTCTTGTCAATTTCATTCATATAGAAATTGAGAACAAACTGGCTATAGCTATCCGGCAACAATTGCAGAATAACATCAGTGGCCAACTCTTGGCTCAATAGAAACCCAAGCTTAGACAGGCTTTCTGTATAGCCAATCATATTAAGGATATGAGGTCCTACTGGGCTTCTTTCAGCCAACTTACATTGGAATTGGGCCTTAGAGGTATCAAACCTCTCTTGCCGTGCTTGCCCCAGATAAAGTTCTTTCAAGTGCTCGATCATATCATAAGCAACCATGTCCTCATGTTGCTTATGAAGCTCAGGATTCATAGTGGCAAGTATAAGACATCCAACATCTACCATGTCATTGAGATACTTCTTGTAAGCACCTCTATCAGTCCTCAAGGCATTACCGGCTGGTTCATTAGGAAGTGGTTGTTCAATGACATATAGTTTCTGTTCTTGTTTGAGGACAATTCTCAAGTTACGGAACCAGTCAAGAAAATTCAAACCATTCAATTTGTCCTTCTCAAGGACCGATCGTAATGAGAGTGTGCTAGTGTTTGCAGCCATAATATATCTACAACAATTAAATATGCGTGTCAGTAAATTTACCAATTTTATATCAATCATTAAAAAGACTTTATTAAATGATGTTCCCACTATTTTATTTCAAAATTAATAACCCTCATATATTAATTTCAGAAAAACTTTCTCAAAAGTATTTCTAGTGGGTTAAGGATCTGTATTTCACCTCCTCTTACATCAGCTTTGGCTTTACTTTCAAGACTATGGTTATTTAGGTAAGCAACATTTGCTAATTACATCATATGTAACTCCTAATATTTAGTGAACAACTCTTGTTCTAATCATCTTATGATTTATCCAATTTACTTGCCTCTAGGTTTTTTATCCTATTAGAGTGACATAGTTAAGTCATTAACCAATTTTTAACTAGCGAATATCACTTGTTTATTCTTTGCGTTTAACCAAGATAAATACTAGTCTACTTTAACCCATTTAGTCTTTTAATCGATCTCATCAATTAATGGGGTTTATTATCATCATGTTTTAATATATATAAAATTTGGCATGCTTTAGACATCCATAGCATCTCACAAATGTATAAATAAAGCAATAAATAAATGCAATAGTTATAGCCCATAAACTAAGGTGGTTCAACCTAAGCCAATGAGAGAACCAAAAGGAAAGCTAAAGGTGTAAGCCGTTTCACAAGCTATCAATCCACAATAGTTGTCCCAACTTTCTTCTCATCTAGCCCACAGCAACTCTTGCAAATTACAATATGTAGAAACTCATTTTACATATGAGTGAGTAAGACGAGAAGAGAAATACAAGAGAATAGTAGTAAGGCCCAACACGCAGGCCATATTTATATATAAAAAATACATCCTTTTATCGAATGGGTCATTGGGCTATAACTATGCATTTCAAACACCGTGCATGTTAAGAATAGCATACATAATTCAAAAATTTGCTAAGGTGAATTATTAAAATATCCTTTCAACCTTTTGTGGCCCATCAATTTTATAAATTTTTATTAACAAAACACACAGTAAGAGATGGGGTCTGAGGCGATCAGAGGAAGCGAGCAAAATCAAGCACGGTCTAAGGAATCGAACTTGGGCGTGTCACATGAGCGTGTCCCTGCCGTATCAAAGTTAAATTCTATTTGGAATAAGCCATTTTTAGGCCAAGAGAGTTGTTCCAAAGCCTAAATAAACACCCTAGAGGGCAACCTAAACGGAGAGGCAGAGTAGAAGGCAGAAAATACTCGAAGACAGCCGTCGGGAATAGCTTAGGAGAAGGATCTCCATCAAGACTAAAGATCTCCCATCAAGTTCTTTAGAAGTTTTTGGGTTTTCTTATGTTTTGTTGTTTTCCCTATTTTAAGATGTTTCCCCCCATTAGTATGAACTAAATCCCTTAGATACCTAAGGGGGTGAAACCTAAGACAAATCTTATTATTTGATTTATAAGATAAATACTTGTTCTTTTTCTTAATTGTGAGTTTTTATTCTTGTTTTGATAATTCAGGTTATTGATTCAATTCGAATGTGCTTATTCAGAGGAGCAAAAGTCCCTGTTTAAGAGTAGTTCAACACAATTAAGCAGAGTTGATTGCAACCCTAGAAATAGGGCGACGAAAATCTGCCGGATTAGAGCCAAATCTAATAAGGGAATCCATAGATCGAGTTAATACAACAATAGGGGTTTTAATTAGAAATAAATTTCAAGTAATCAACCTAGAGTTAGTTGTTTTTAGTCTTGAAAGAGATATTAACATAAATTAGGGATTTCTACGGATTACGTCAAGTGAATAAATCGTATGAATCAAAAGTAATAAGTGAAGTCTAGGTGGATTCTTTCTTAGGTATTGCCTATCTCATATAATTTGTCTAAAAGTATTTTCCTAATTCTTTCGTTGTCGTGTTTAATTAGTTTTAGTTTAAAAGATATCACTTCAATTCTTAGGCTAGATAAAAAAGATAGTAATTACTAGTACTCTTGGTCCTTGTGGATACGATATTACCGTTCTTACCATAACTATACTATTGAATGATAGGTTCGCTTGCCTTTATTGCGATCATAGCTAGTTTTAGACACATCAATAATCCATCACAAACTTACCATTTCATTATGATAATCTATTATCAATAATAAACTAGCTTTGCATCATAAAACATATTATGAATTTGATCATCTCATTAGCCATCAAACCATTTCAAACTATGATCATATAGCATGACTACTCATTCGCATCACATTCAATTATCTAGCCATATCACATGGCTATACACACTTCTCAAACATCAACCATTTCAACTAGACTATACATGCCATACTTAACTATGTACACATTCAAAAGGTACCAAAATAGAGTTTGATAGTGTGGCGATGATCCTCGATAATCCCCGAGCCTTTCGTAGCTTTGACGATCTATAAAACAAAGCAAACACATACAGAGTAAGCTTTCAAAAGCTTAGTAAGCCATATACAAATAAACTTAACATATAGTACACATAATCATATCAAATATAAGATCATTAATGTTACTCAAATGTAAATTCATAACTCTTTTTTGGCTCATTTATTTAGTCATTGCTTACCCACAATTCATATCTCAAAGTATCTCTTTTGCTCATAACACAATCATACACATATCGCATTTTGTCTCATTGAATCTATGAACATATTTCTTTATTGCAAATTCACAAATACTTACCTTTTATGCTTAATTAAAGCACACGCATCAAACGTACCTTAAACGGTTATACATTTCACCCATTTTTCATTTCTCAGATTTGCCCGTTGAACCATTCAGAATCAAATAGGATAATTGAAATACTCAGAATAATCGTACAATGCCAACGTCCCAAACGTGTTCTTACATGTAACCAAATATCAATGCCACTGTCCCAGACAGGGTCTTACACGAATCAAATATGATGCCAATGTCCCGGACATGGTCTTACACGTAAATCTCATATCAATGCCAACGTCCCAGACGTGGTCTTACACGATATAATATATCAAAAACCTATGTCATGACATATGAAATCTTATCTATTCCTAGGTTCGTACGGAACTTTTCGAATTTTGACACATTGTCGATATTTTCTCAAACTTCAAGTATATATATTTTTTGTAGACAATCATCATAATTTAATTTCATATGAACATAAGTAAATCAATTCAAATACATTTATTTGTATATAGACTTACCTCAGATTCGGATATAAACAAATGAAATCGACTACTCAATCACTTTCTACTTTCTTCGGTCTAAATCCATTCTCTTCGGTTCTTGATCCATACATATTCAAATTTAGCTTCTTTATTCACCAAATCATTCAATTCAATCCAAAAACACACATTTTGTCACATCCCAAATTTATGGGGCCTTGCATTTAACGTGCTGTGATGTATTGTTGTGCTTATTATGCTTGTTAGAATGTTTTAGGGGTCCAGAATGGGCTCCAAGTTGGGCAGAGGCCTTAGCAAAAATTTTCTGTTTAGGCACTCTAGTGGAGAGTCGTAGGATAGGGCTTAAAAGATATTATCGTGAAGTAAGACACAAAATGGGCTTGTGGCCCAATGGTCGATGGCGACATGCGTGGATTAGGTGGTGGCGTGTCAGCGCTTAAGGAAGTCCAAGGTTTGAGTCACATGATACCTTTTTATTTTAATTTAATTTGAAATAGCAAAGAAGCGTTAGTGGAGTTCGCTTGGATGCTTGAAATTAGGAATTATTTAGTGTGGATAATAAGGTTGATAATGTGCTGATAAAGGAAGGAAGAGGTGATGTTATCCATGACACTGTGGATGAGTAATCAGATAAGATAAGGAGAAAATTTTAGATTTATCTACTGGTCACAGTGGTGGCCAAAATTCCAACACTGAAGGGGGAGGTGAAATCGGTTCTGATAGGTTCAAAGGGTGCCGAAATTTCCCTTGATTAAATAGCTTAGTTTTGATTTTAAAGAGGGGTATTTTTGTTTTTAGGCAGTAAGTGCCAAAATTTTGGTTTAAGTGGGGGATACTTCTTCAATTTCGGCATTTGACCCTATTCTCTTTTTCTTTTCTCTCATCTTCACTTTTATGCAAAAGCCAAAATTTCCATTATTCTCTTCTCTCAATTATCTTTTTCTCAAAAGCTGAAACTCATAACTCTTCTCTTCTCCATTCTTTTCTTATAACCGGATGATAATTGTTCTTTCCTTTATTCTCTCTTTGCTGATTTCTTCACAGCCGAATCTTCATAGATCCTATTGCACTATTTTTCTTTTGATCTTCTTAAAAGCAGAAATCTCTAAGAGTTAGTCGAATTTGTTGGTTAAGGTAAGTGTTGAATTCTCCTTCACTTCTTCTCTTCTGGTTTTTGGAGACCAAAGTCGAAAGGCTAGATGAGATTATCTTTGGAGTAATGATTTGATTATTCTTGTGTTCTTATTTTGGGGTGACACATCGGGAATCAAAGTAGATCGTCTAGATCTAAAAGCCAGAAACCGCTAGTCTCTAAACTCCATCTCTTTCGGGATTTCTAGGTAAGGGATCTCTGCCCTATGAATGTACATTCGTGTTTGTACTCGATTCAATATTTTAATCTGATTTGTTGACTAAGATCTATTCCATGATACAAATGCCAGTCAAATAAAAAAGGAATTGGATCCGTAAATCCAACCCCTAGATTTAAGAAGTGAGTTGTGTTAGCCGTACGGGATTAGCCACCGGGTTGTGCTCCGGCTTCAGAGTAAAACCTTAGACAGTTAGCAGTCGTATCGGCTTCTGATAGTGTCAACATAGAAAGCCTCGTCTTGTCTATAATCAAGTGTGTAGATCTCTATCACACTAGTTAATCTGTACTATATATATATGTTATGGGCTAAAAGCCAGAAAAAGGCTATATGAACAGTCGTGTTACCCGAAAAGGGTAGGTAAAGGATGCTAGGTACGTAATCATAGAAACTTCTCTATGTGTATCGAAGGATGTGGTAGTTTGTGATCTTTTTAAATAGTATATTGTTTTGATTCTGAATGTATGTATGCATGGGATGGGATTGATATGACAAAGGGGAAGAGCATGCTAATAGGTCACTCAATGATCGGTGGTTAATCCACAACATGTTATTTAGGTCGCATGGCGATCGATGGCTCTGCCACATCTGATTAATAGGTCACATAGTGATCGGTAGTTAAACCACAATATATTATTAAGGTCGCATGGCGATCGGTGGCTCTGCCACATAGGTCATATAGTGATCGGTGTTTATGACAGGTAGCACAGCTGTCAAAATGGTGTGTAGCGGATGAAGGGTTGATTGTAGAAATCCCCAAGGTGTGATGGCTGGTATGGGCTGGTGTGTAGACGATGGACTATAGGATTGGGATGGGCCATGAAGCATGAATATATTTTGTTGCTATTGTGTATGGGCCAAGGCCCATAATGTGTTTGTGGGCCTCACTCTTTTATGTGTTTTCAGTATTTGCACACTGAGTCTTGGTGACTCACCCTTTTATTTCCCTGACTTTTTAGATGAGCAGTAGATCGTGGACATGGGAGCCGAGGCAAACTCGAGGGGCCATCAAGTTTTTATTTTCATAAACTATTTTCGATTTTCCTTTAAGTTTTAATTTTGGGATTATTTATGTAATAAGGCCTCCATAGCTTAGGTTATCAATTTATATTTGTTAGTGTTTATACTCTATAAACTTATGTTCAAGGACTTGTTTATAAGAAGGAAAAAAAAAAAGAGATTTTCAAATAAGTTTAAAAAAAACTACAAAGGCTTTCTACAAATATCATTTATTTAACAAATACCCACATAAACGAACCGAGATTTTCAAAACCCTCCAAAGTAAAGTTTTCAACATTTAACCCGTAGCATACCAGATCTGGTCGTGACATTTTGGGCCGGGTTTGGGGTGTTACATTTTGGTATTAGAGCCCAGTTTAAAACTTGGCCTGTGAAATGGGTCCAGTAGTGATTTGTAAAATTGATGTGGATTTGAGAAAACTTTCGGTTGAGATATGGCCTTTGAGTCTACCGACACTCGATCCACGCAGGTAAGTATTTTAAACTCATTATGTGTTATGCATGTTGGGCTTAATGGGCTCCATAAGGACATAGGCTAGTATGATTAGAGTTTGATGGACTTTAGGCTCAGTTTAAACAACTGTTAAAATCCATAAGACTTAATTTCTCTAATTAAACATGTCCGTGAACAAGTCGTTGGGTTGGAGTGTGGCAACAGGCATACGCATGTCTAAGATTGGATCTAGAGAGAGCTTGGTATTTAAGCGATCCTAGTGGCCCACCTCCTCTTTGCTAATCCTACCTGGTGTGTAGTGACTGTTCGCCTTAGCCATGAGGACTTGTTGACGGGCCAAAATTTATAACTAAAACCCAAAAGGGACCAGCCACCCTATTTCGCAAGACTGCTAAAATACCCTAGTTTTGTAAAATTTTTGAAATACCCTTGATTTGTGGAAATTATCGAAATACCCCTGGTTTGCAAAATTACTGAAATATCCCCAGATTGTAAAATTACCAAAATACCCCTGTAGGATAAAATTACGAAAGTACCCTTGGGTAGTGCAATGATGAAAATACCCTTATGTGACGAAGGTGGGTTTATGGTTGTCACTTTTGTGTTTGATGCTGTTATGTGATGCTCTGTTGTGATGCATATGGATGCGGAATGTATGTGATTTCTAGAACTAGGAGATATAGACTTGAGACTGAGTTTGAATTCGAAAGAACTACTAATTAAACTACTTCTCATAAGATTGTTTGTGGTTAATCAGTGAAAGAAATTAATAATTCATAAAATTTCTAATCAGATAAACGCGAATCGGTAGAATGGGTACAAGTGGAGTGTGTGGTGTAGTAGCAAAGTGAGGCCACATAAGAGGCAAGGGGGTGACGCCAAAAGGAAGGAAGGATGATCTACGTGTTTTGATAGCTCCACAGCGGGAGAGAGAATTTGTTGTGCTTGTGGAGAAAGCTAAGATAGCTGAGGAGGTGAAGCGGATGAAAAAACTAAACAGGGATAGAGATAGGAGTGGAAGTAAGAGAAATTTTGGATCATCAGGGTCAGTCGGGCGTGTTCAGAAAAGACCTAGGTCGATAGGCCGAGACGGGATGAGAGACACACTCTCGCTAGTCGGATACGTAAGTGTGCTCGATGTGGTAAATTCTATGTAGGTGAGTGTTGGGTGGGCGAAGTGCTTTAGGTGTGGATCTATGGGCCATCAGATTAGAGACTGTCCACAGCCACGGGGCAATGTAGGACTCGTAGGGCAGGGAAATGCTCTGTCGGGTAGAGGAGGTCAGCAGCCGCAGAGAGGTCGTGGTCCAGCCAGAGGTGGTAATGGTTTCGATCAGGGCCATGGAGCACCAAGTCGAGGGGTAGGAAACACTGAGGTGAGGCAGTCGAGGTTCGTCTATGCTGCCAGACGTCGAGAGGAGGCTGATGCACCGGATGTTATAATCGGTACGTTTTTAATATTTGGTTTGTCTTACACTGCATTGATTGACATTGGGTCGACGTATTTATATATTGCTAGTAGTGTGTCTGGAACTTTAAGTTTAGATTCTTAGATTGCCTCTAGGGTGATGACTGTAATTAGACCATTAGGACAATCTATGGTTGTAGATAAACTCTATCGGGAGGTACCCTTAGAAGTTCACGAAATAGTTTTCCTGAAGGATCTGATGGAATTGCCGTTCAGGGAGTTCGACTTAATATTAGGCATGGACTGGCTGGTAAAGTATCAAGCTAATTTAGATTGTGGAGCCAAGCATATGGTGTTAAAACCCCGAGAGTGGTAAAGTGTTGGTGATAGGAGAAAGGGGGAACTGTCTGTCGAATGTGGTGACTGCCCTAAGAGTAGAAAGGATGGTGAGAAAAGGATACGAGGCAGTTTTAATGTTTGTTCAGGCTCTGGAAGCCGAGGACCTAACTGTTGGAGACGTTAGGATGGTGAAGGAATTTCCTGATGTTTTCCCAGAAGAGCTTTCGGGATTACCCCCAGATCGTGAAGTGGAGTTTGGTATCTATCTTCTTCCGGGAACAGCGCCAATATCCATTGCTCCATATAGATTGGCGCCAGGGGAGTTGGTGGAATTGAAAGCGTAGATTCAGGAGTTGCTGGATAGAGGGTTTATTCGACCAAGTGTGTCACCGTGGGGAGCACCGACGTTATTTGTTAAGAAGAAAGATGGATCAATGCATATGTGCATTGACTATCGTCAGTTGAATAAGTTAACAATCACGAACAAATACCCATTGCCAAGGATCGATGACTTGTTCGATCAGTTGAAGGGGGCCTTAGTCTTTTCGAAGATAGATCTGAGATCAGGGTACCATCAACTTAAGGTCAAGGAGGCGATATTCATGAGACGGCATTCAGGACTCGCTCTGGTCACTACGAATTCATGGTGATGCCATTTGGGTTGACTAACGCACCAATAGCATTTATGGATATGATGAACTGAGTGTTCCAACCCTACTTGGATCGGTTTGTCGTAGTATTTATAGATGATATCTGGTTTATTCAAGATCAGAAAAGGAGCATGATTCACATCTGCGAGTGGTTTTGCAGATTCTGAGGGAGAAGCAGTTGTATGCCAAATTCAGTAAGTGTGAATTTTGGCTAAGTGAAGTTACTTTTCTAGGCCACGTTGTGCTGGCAGAGGGGATTAGGGTTGACCATCGAAAAATTGAAGCGGTGTTGGAATGGAAGCTGCCTAGGTCTGTGGCAGAAATTCAAAGTTTTCTTGGTCTGGCCGGGTACTACCAAAGGTTTGTTGAAGGATTTTCTTCAATTACGGCATCATTCACTAAGTTGTTATGGAAAGGGGTTTCGTTTGTTTGGTCTAATAAGTAGCAAGAGAGTTTCGAGAAGTTAAAAAGGATTTTGACGGAGGCTCCAGTATTGATTCAGTTGAAGGCTGGGAAGGAATTCGTAATTTACTGTGATGCTTCACACACGGGACTAGGATGCGTGTTGATGCAGGATGGAAAGGTTGTTGCGTATGCATCTTGACAGTTAAGACCACACGAAACAAACTATCCCACCCATGATTTGGAATTGGCGGAGGTGGTTTTTGCTCTGAAGATCTGGAGACATTATCTGTACGGGGAGAAATTTGTTATTTATACCAACCATAAGAGCCTAAAATACCTTTTGACCAAGAAGGAGTTGAATCTAAGGCAGAGGAGGTGGATCGAGTTGTTAAAGGATTATGACTGCTCAATCGAGTATCATTTAGGTAAAGCTAACGTGGTGGCGGATGCTTTGAGTCGTAAAGTAATCTCTGACTTGAGATCAATGTTTGCTCACCTTAGTTTATACGATGATGGGAGTTTATTGGCTGAACTTCAAATGAAACCCTCTTGGGTTAGTCAGGTTAAGGAGAAGCAGCGGACCGATGAGTTGCTTAAGGTGAAGTTGCAGCTAATATCAAATGATGGGCCAACGAAATTTAGTGTGAATGAGGAAGGACTGTTATGTTTTCGAGGGAGAGTTTGCATGCCAAAAGATCCGGAGTTGAGGCGTAGGATTTTGCAAGAAGTGCTGATTGAATATATGAGTTTTATTTGCATAATAACACGTCTTTCATGTATGTTGCATTGCATCGGGGTGGGTTGATTATGATTGGAGGAAGTATCTGAAAGGCTCTTAAGCCTGTTATTTGGCAGCATAGTTTCAAATCTTTGATTATGTGCCACATTCAGTACAACTTGGTGTGTAGGGCTTGGTGGGTTGATTTTATCCCCACATGGCGTGTAAGGTTAGACGGAGTTGGTGTGTAGAGGCTGGAGGTTAGGACTCATTATCTGCATATTCTGTTTGAAATGAGCCAAGGTCTAGTAATATGCCTGAATCTGTATCTGAATGGGCTAAGGTCCACACCTTTTCTGTAATGGGCTCAGACCCGAACAATGAATTTATGGCTGAATTCTGATATTGTGCTATGTGTATGTTTTCTATGGGGATTACACTGAGTTTACGAAAACTCACCCTTTTCTGTTTAATCTGTACAGGTAATCTCCAATAGTAGATGGATCGGTGCAGCGGAGGACTCAGTGGTGACCACGATTCTGGACACTCATTTACGGTTTATTTTTAATCATGATTTCATTATATTTGGGGCAAATTTTATGTAATAAGGCCATTCGGATTTTTGTTTAAAAATTGGGATTATTGTTTTATAAACTGCTAGCAATAGGACAAAATGCAAGTTTTCAAAATAAACAAAGGTTGTATCAAAATACGTACGACCTTGCAAATCATTTTAAAAGCTTCCGCAACGTATAAAGTTTTGAAAATAGATAACAAATAAATACACGACACATTTTGACGATAACCAAAGATAACTAAAAATGGTTTTAACGCGGTTACGATTTCTAAAAACATTATCATGTGACACCGCCAGATTCGACCATAACGTCCAGGCTGGGTTTGGGGTGTTACAAAATCTGCATAGGATTTCTGACGATCTGACACGGCTTTCAGACTATTACGGATTGCTTTCACTTTCTTTTCAGTTTCTTTGATCAAATCAACCCTTTGTATCTTATTTTCACCTAGCTCAGTCCAATACAAAGGTGTTCGACATTTGTGTCCATACAAAGCCCCATAAGGTGCCATTTTGATGCTTGACTAAAAACTATTTTTATACACAAATTCGATCAATGGTAGATATTGTTCCCACTTACCATTAAACTCAAGAATGCAACATCTCAGCATACCTCGAGTATCTAAATAATCTGCTCAGATTGACCATCCGTCTGTGGGTGAAAAGCTGTACTAAAATAAAATTTAGTACTTAAAGCTTCTTGTAGTTTCTTCCAGAACTGTGAAGTAAATCTCAGATCTCTATCAGACACAATAGACAGTGGCACCCAATGCAATCTCACAATATCTGAAGCTAACTTATCAAGTGAGTAATCAGATCGTACCGGAATAAAATGGGCTGATTTTGTCAATATGTCAACTACGACCCAGATTGCATCTTTCTTTCTCAGAGTCAAAGGTAACCCTAAAACAAAATCCATCGTTACTCTACCCCATTTCCACACAGAAATCATTATCGGTTGTAACAAACCAGATAGAACTTGATTTTTAGCTTTAGCTTGCTGACAAACTAAACATTTAGATACAAAATCTGAGATATCTCGCTTCATACCAGGCCACCAATACAATTGCTTCAAATCATGGTACATCTTTGTACTTCCCGAATGAACAGATAAATGACTACTATGTGCTTCTTTCAATATCAACAGAATCAGCTCTGGATTCCTCGGAACACAAATCCAATCTCGATATCTCAAACAATCATTATTATGAACACGAAATTCTGAATCAGAATTCAATTCATACTGAGCTCGTTTTGCAAACATTTCATTATCAACTTTCTATACATCACATATTTACTGTAAGAACAACAGTTTCGCTTTCAATTCAGTCAAAACTGAACCATTATCAGACAACTCTAAATGAGCATTCATCACACATAATGCAAACAGTGATTTCCGACTCAATGCATCAGCAACAACATTTGCCTTACCCGGATGATAATCTATCACAAGCTCGTAGTCTTTCAATAGTTCTAACCATCTTCTCTATCGTAAATTCAAATCTTTCTTAATCATCAAATATTTCATACTTTTATGTTTCGAAAACACATGACACTTTTCACCGAAGAGATAGTGATGCCAAATCTTTAATGCAAACACAAATGCAGCTAATTCAAGATTGTGCGCCGGATAATTCTTTTCATGCGGCTTCAATTATCTCGAGGCATAAGCTATAACTTTGCCTTCCTACATCAAAACACATCCTAGACCATTTAACAAAGCATCACTATAAATCAAAAATTCTTTACCTGATTCTGGCTGTACTAAAATTGGAGCTTCGATCAAAAGGGCTTTCAACTGATCAAAGCTTTTCTGATATTTATCAGACCATTCAAATCTCACATCTTTTTGAAGCAATCTAGTCAATGGAGTAGCAATCATCGAAAAGCCTTTTGCGAACCTTCGATAGTAACCAGCAAGTCCCAGAAAACTACAAACTTCAAACACATTCTTCGAATGCTTCCATTCCAAAATAGCTGAAATCTTGCTCGGATCAACTCATATGCTAGATTTTGACACAATATGTCCCAGAAAACCAACTTCACGCAACCACAATTCACATTTACTGAACTTTGCATACAATTGCTTATCTCGTAGAGTTTGTAGCACAATTCTCAAATGTTCAGCATGCTCAGATTTATCCCGCGAATACATCAAAATGTCGTCAATGAATACAACTACAAGTCGATCTAAATACAGTCTAAAAATTTTGTTCATCAAATCCATAAAAATAGCAGGAGCATTTGTTAGTCCGAAAGGCATAACTAAAAACTCATAATGCCCGTACCTCTTTTTGAAAGCAATTTTTGAAATATCTAAATCTTTTACTCGCAACTGATAATAACTTAATCTCAGATCTATCTTTGAAAACATGGTGGCTCATTTCAACTAATCAAACAAATCATCAATTCTAGGCAGAGGATATTTGTCCTTAATGGTCACTTTGTTCAACTGACGATAATCAATGCACAATCTCATCGTGCCATATTTCTTTTCACAAATAGAACGGGAGCACCCCAAGGTGAGAAACTTGGTCGTGCAAACCCTCTGTCGGTCAACTCTTGCAACTAAGACTTCAACTCTTTCAATTCTGTTGGTGCCATTCTGTACAGAGCTATCGAAATAGGAGTTGTTCCTGACATTAAATCAATACCAAATTCAACTTTACGTATCGGAGGTAATCCCAGTAGTTATTCAGGAAGCACGTCAGGAAATTCATAAACAACTAGCACTAATTCAACTTTCTTTTCTGTCACTCTCGAATCAATCACCTAAGCAAAGTAAGCTTCATAGCCCTTTTTCACATAACTCTGAGCTTTTAACATTGATATCACAGTTGGCAATCCATTTAAATCATTTGATTCAATCCTAACTATTTCATCATTCTGACGTCTCAAATCAATAATCTTTCTTTTGTAGTTCACAACGGTATCATGCAATGTTAACCAATCCATACCCAGAATTATATCAAACTCATCAAAATGTAATAGCATCAGATCAGCCAAAAACAAACATCTCGAAACATTAACAGACAGTTCTTGCATACTTTTTCAACCAAGACACATTTACCTAAGGGGTTCGATACTCTAATAACAAATTCAGTAGACTCTACAAGCAAAGTCTTACTGGATACTAAGTTCATGCATATATACAAATAAGTAGATCCTGAGTCTATCAATGCAATCACAGAAGTATCATAAAGAGTAAATGTACCCGTAATAACATCTGGAGACGAAGCTTCCTCACGGGTTCGAATAGCATAAGCTCTGCAAGTGCCCTATCTTCAGATCTTGCAACTACATCTTTCGTAGCTCTCTGACTACCATTGGCATTCCTTGTATTTTGAGAAGGTCTATCTCTAACTGAAACATTATCTGACTTCAGATTCTGAATAATCTCTTATTCAACAGACTCTAGGCAGTCTCGGATGAAATGGTCTAATGATCTGCATCTGATGCAGGCTCGATCATTCAATCTACAACTACCTGGATGTCTTTTACCACAATGTTTACATTCAGGTTGTTCGAATAGAACATTTCCAACACTAGCCATTGAAGTAGCTGGAGCTCTGAAGTTTGATTGTGATCTAGCTCGATCTCTATTCGAATGTCCTATATTAGTCTTTGAACGACTATGCTCATCTAAAAATTTCCTTGAAGCAAACTGAAATGATTTACTCAGAAATCTTTTTCTCACATCTCTGGCTTCAGACTCAGCTTTTCTTTTATCTTTCCTGAGTGCCTCAACTTTACATGCTCGATCAACAAGCATAACAAACTCCTTTATTTCCAGTATTCCAACTAGCAAACGAATATCTTCATTTAGGTCGTCTTTAAACCATTTACACATTATTGCTTCAGTCAAACACATTCCCAAGCATATTGGCTTAATCTCACAAATTCTCGTCCATACTCGGTGACAGAATTGCGTCCCTGTTTCAATTCCAGAACTCTTTCCTTTTTTTATCTATAAATCTCTAGTTGATGTATTTCTTTTGGAATTCAGATAGAAAGAAATACCATGTGACTCGTTCTTTTAGAACAACAGAAATCAAAGTCTTCCACCACTGATAAGCAACATCTCATAACAAAGAAATAGCACATTTCACACATTCATCAAGAGTCAATGACATTTCATCGAACACTCGAATTGTGTTCTCGAGCCAAAACTCAGCTCTCTCAACATCATCATCACTAGTGGCCCTAAACTTTACAGCCCCATATTTACGGATTTTATCGATCGGAGGCTTATTCAACATATTCAAATTCAAAATCGGAGGTACAGTAGAAGTTTGAGGAGGATTGGACGGGGGTAGAGGTTGTGAAACAGTCGATTCATTCTAACGTATTAAGTGAACCACCTATTCACCATTTAGAAAAAGGCTTGTTTAGCCTCTCCTTCCTGACCGCTAGTATCTAGTCTTGAATCAGATGGCGCTATCCCTTGAGTGAGAGAAGGCACATTGCTTCCAACATCGTCAGCTACAGCTCTTTCAGGATCCATTACTATACGAAAAACACATTTTATACGTCAGGATTCATCACACTATCACAGTTCGTATATATGGCATGTATAACTAGACTCTAACACGCTACGTTAGTCCTAGAATTGACTAAATCGTAGCTTTGATATCAATCAAATGTAATACCCCTAACCCGTAACTATCGTTAGTCTAGGGTTAAAGGCATTATTGGACTAATCGAAACTTTTACAATCATTTCACATTGTAACTAATCATTATGTAATCAAAAGTCCCTTGTTTAGGTCTACAAGACCTTAAACATGCTTTAGAAAGGGGCCGGGACTAAACCGAACACATATGAAATTTTTAGAAATATAAACATTTTTTAAAGATATAGAACACATATGAAATTTTCAGAAATATAAACATTTTTTAAAGATACAGAGGTCACACGCCCGTGTGGTCAGGCCCTGTGCCTCACACGATCTTAGACACGCCCGTGTGTTTAAGCCATGTCAAAACAGGGCATACATACTGACTTGTCCACATGGCTTTGGACACACCCATTTGCCTCACTCGTGGTCGCTACTGACTTCCACCACACGACTAGTTACATGCCTATGTGTCTAGCCCGTGGACGTCACTGACTTGATTCACACGGCCAGTCACACGCCCGTGTGTCTAGCCTGTGGTCGAGTCTGACTTGTTTTGAAACACAACCATGAAGGACACGGTCAAGCCACACGTCCATGTACTCAACCGTGTAGGCAATTATAAGCCATTTGCAAGGCCAAAATGCCACCCACACTTTGGGTTAACCCTACAAGCACATAAAAGCATCATTACAAACACTTATGGCAACCCAAAACACACCAAATTGACCATCTTTTCTACCCATTCAAGAACATGTCAAGCACAACATCTTATGTACCATTTAGCTCAATCTAATAACAAGTATTTCCAAGTATAATTGATAAACCTTAATTTATACATATTTTAACCCCATACTTGGCTTATTTTGGATGAATTTTCATTAGATTTGATGAATTCGATGCTCCTAATCCCTTAAGATAATGTTTTATACTTAGGCAAGCTTAGGGAGTCGAAAAGAATGATAAACGGGCCAAAACGGGACAAAATGAACCTACCTAGGAAATCAACACGGCCTGGGCTATTAAACACAGCCGTGTGTTACGAGCAGGATCAAACACGGCCTGGATCAACATACATAGGCAGACCACATGGCCGTGTGTGGCGAGCAAAATCGAGCATGGTCTAAGGAATCAAACACAGGCATGTCACATGGACGTGTCTGTCATATCAAAGTTAAATTCTATTCAGAATAAGCCACTTGTAGGACAAGAGAGGTGTTCCAAAGCCTATATAAACACCCTAGGAGGCAATCTAAATAGGGAGGCCGAGTAGAAGGCAGAAAATACTCGAAGACAGCCGTCGAGAACAGCTTAGGAGAAGGATCTCCATCAAGATTGAAGATCTCCCATCAAGTTCTTTAGAAGTTTTTGGGTTTCCTTATGTTTTGTTGTTTTCCCTATTTTAAGATGTTTCTCCCCATTAGTATAAACTAAATCCCTTAGATACCTAATGGAATGAAACCTAAGACAGATCTTATTATTATTTGATTTATAAGATAAATACTTGTTCTTTTTCTTAATTGTGAGTTTTTTTTCTTGTTTTGATAATTCAGGTTATTGATTCAAGTCTAATGTGCTTATTCAGAGGAGAAAAATTCCCTGTTTAAGAGTAGATCAACACAATTAAAAGGAGTTTTTAGTCGAATGTGCTTAGTTGTTTTTAGTCTTGAAAGAGATATTAACATAAATCAGGGATTTCTACGGATTAAGTCAAGTGAATAATACGTATGAATCAAAAGTAATAAGTGAAGTCTAGGTGGATTCTTCCTTAGGTATTGTATATCTCATATAAGTTGTCTAAAATAATTTTCCTAATTCTTTCGTTGTTGTGTATAATTAGTTTTAGTTTAGAAGAAATCACTTCAATTCGTAGGCTAGATAATGAAAGAATAGTAATTACTAATACTCTTGGTCCTTGTGGACATGATATTACCGGTCTTCCCATAACTATACTATTGTTCGATAGGTACGCTTGGCTTTATTGTGATCATAGTTAGTTTTAGACCACATCAAGTTTTTGGCGCCGTTGTCAGGGACTAAGATATTAGGAACGCTAAATTTTTATAACTTTAGCCATTCTTATTTTATTGCAATTTAATTTTTATTTTTATTTGTTTTTACTTCTCTAATTTTTCTTTCTTTGCTTCTGGCAGGAACTTTTAGTTTATGACTAGAAGGAACCCGTTAGGACCATTACTTTTTAATAGTGATATAGAAGGTACCGCTCATAGAAATTGAAGATAAATAAGGCAAAGCCTACAATACATACAAGAAGAGCAAGAGGACGATACTAATAATATCGAAGAGATGGCTGATAATAATCCGCTACCTCCTATGGTTGCCGCAAACCCGATGAATCAAAATCCTGCTCCTCCTACTATGTATGATTATGCTAAACCTAATTTAACAGGAACTGAATCAAGTATTGTTAGACCTACTGTTGCTACAAATAATTTCGAACTGAAACCTAACACTATTCATATGATTCAACAATTTGTTTAGTTTGATGGTTTGCAGGAGAGGATCCAAACAATCACTTGGCAAATTTTCTGGAATTCTGCGACACTTTCAAAATAAATGGTGTTTCTGATGATGCCATTCGCCTTCGGTTGTTTCTCTTTTCATTGAGGAATAAAGCCAAATAGTGGTTGAACTTGTTACCATGAGGATCAATCACTACATGGGAACAAATGATCGAAATTTTTTTCCTTAAATACTTTTTGCCAGCTAAAACGACTATGTTGAGGAATGATATCTCTTCTTTTGTGCATATGGATTTAGAAACACTTTATGACGCATGGGATAGATACAAGGATCTACTGAGAAGATTCCCTCACCATGGGTTATCTTTGTGGCTACAGGTTCAAACCTTTTACAATGGTGTGAACCCCTAAACTAGGCAGTTGATTGATTTAGCTGCCAGTGGAACCCTAAATAACAAGACCCTTGAAGCGGCTTATGAGTTCATAGAGGAGTTGGCACTGAATAAATATCAGTGGCAAGTTATGAGGACAAAGCCAACAAAAGCCGCCAGTGTTTTCAACCTCGACGCAGTGACCACGCTATCAAACCAGGTAGAACTGTTAAATAAAAAGATTTATGGTCTGTGTGGTTCTTCGCAGGTACATCCAGTGATGTAGTGTGATACAAACGGAGGAGGATGAACAATACAGAATACACACCCTACAACACTAGCATAGAAAACGAACAGATGAACTATATGGGCAACAATTCTAGACTTCAAAATAACCATTATTGTAACACTTATAATCCAAGTTGGAGGACCACCCAAACTTTTCATGGGGTGACCAAGGAAATCAGAGACAACAACATCCTCCAGGTTGTCAATAGCAACCCTACCACAAGAGAAAATGTCGAACCTTGAGGAGATGCTAACAAAATTTATCTTGGTGTTAGAAACCTTTTCCAAAACACCAAAACAGGACTCAAAAATTAGCAAGCATCGATTCAAGGGCTCGAGAACCAATTAGGAAAACTTGCTATTCTCATATCTGAATGACCACAAGGTAGCTTGCCAAGCAACACTGAAACTAACCCAAAAGAGCAACTTCATGCCATTACTACTCATGATAGTGAAGGGTTAGATAAACCAAAATTAAGGCAAGAGCGTGTAGTAGAGAAAGGTAAGGTTGAGATAAGCCATGATAAACCAAAATTGGTAAGTACAGAATACCAACCTCGTGTGCCATATCCCAATGCGACAAAGAAAGACTGCACAGATGAACAATTCGGTAAATTTCTTAAACTCTTAAAAAAATTACATATTAACTTACCGTTTATTCAAGCTCTTACGTAGATGCCCAATTCAAAAAAAAATTTAAAAGAGCTTTTGACAAACAAACAAAAGTTAGACGAGGCGTTGCATGTAGAGGTAAATGCAATGTGCTCAGTAATCTTACAAAATAGACTACCGCAAAAGTTAAAAGATCCAAGGAGTTTTATGATCCCTGCTTAATTGGTAGTTTATCTATTGATAATGCTTTAGCAGATTTAGGGGCAAGCATCAATGTTATGCCTTATAAAATTTTTAAATAGCTAGGTCTCGGGAAACCCAAACAAACTAGGATGAGCATTCAATTGGCTGATAAAACTATCAGAGTTCCTAGGGATACAATTGAGGATGTACTAGTGAAAATTGATAAATTCATATTCCCAGTAGACTTTGTTGTTTTAGACATGGATGAGGACAATAATGTCCCTTTAATTTTAGGAAGACCCTTTTAGCAACTGCTAAAACTAGAATTGATGTTGGTACAGGTGAACTCACACTTTGTATAGGTAACGACACGATCACTCTTCAGGCTCTTGACTCGGCTAGGAGATTGAGTAAAAATGGTGAGAACATAAATTCTATTAATGACCATTTGATTCAACATTCTTTTCAGGAAACACTACGAAACTACACAACTGAGTCATATCCAAGACCTCGTTCCAACAAAGAAATAACTCATGAGGAGCGAATGCTTCATATGGATGACTTAGACGAGTGGAAGGCACATGTCAAGGAGAAACCAAAAACACACGAAGAAGAACCAAGGCAACTCTATAACGGACTTAAAGATGAAGCAAACTACTTCAAAGTTGGAGACCGAGTTCTAATGGATAATACAGATCCTCGTGTTGCCACTACTGAACCTAATAGAATAACTCCTGTCACGGTACTTAATACTTTCCCATCCAGTACAGTTGAGGTAACTCATTCTTAATTTGGCACCTTCAAGGTAAATCGTACTCGTCTAAAACCTTATTTTAATACAATTGATAGTAAGAATGTGGTGTTTAAACTCCTCAAACCACCGTGATTATGCGAATGAAAGGAAAGTCTAGCTTAAGACTTTAAACGAGCGCTTCTTGGGAGGCAACCTGAGCACGAACCCTATTAATTTTCATATTTTCAATTTTTAGAATTTAACTAAAAAACTAACCAATTTAACAAAGCACAGGCTTCCCTACCACATGGCCTTGCGCACGGGCGTGGTCGTGGCCGTGTGGACACCACGAATAGGCACATCGGCGTGGCAAAGACCATGCGAACCAGGGACAAAAATTTTCCCCAATACACGGGCTACAAAGAAAAAGCCACGGCCGTGCGATACGACCGTGGTCGACACTGAGAAAGTAACATGGAGTGAGACACGCCTTGCGTTTAAGCTGTGGTCGACACTGATGAAGCAACATGAGAGTGGGAACCTCTACACAAGTGTGGAAGAAATGAATGAGACACCATATGGCTGTGCGATACGGCCGTGTGACCTAACACGCCAATGGCACACAGGTGTGGGTAACAATCAGGTGCCCTGATTTCTATTTGAACCCCCTTCATTTTCCTCTCCTCCTTTCCTTCATTCTTTCTTTACACCACCACCACACCAACCACCATCCTTACCACTAGACACAATGAATAATACTAGAGGCAAGACCAAGACCACCATCCCCATGTCCAAAAAATGAAAGGATCCTAGCACGATTTCCCCGTGCGTGACCACTCTACATAAGTTCATGCCGGTCGCTTCATTCCCTCGACAAGATAAGAACCTTTGAGTCCATTTATTTTTCCTTTTTCTTTTATTTTCATTTTTAAATTATTTCCCTTTATTTATATTAGTATATTTTGACTTCTTCAATTTAAGTTCAAGGGGCTATTAAGGAATGACCACACCACCACCGGAGTATCCACCACCCCTGCCCAATTTTACACCGTTTCTTTTCTTTGACTCCATCCAAAATTCAGGAAGTTTCACTTCTCTCCCTATCTTATGATTTTCTTATTATGTTGTCATTATCTATCTTTGTACATTGAGGACAATGTACATCTTAAGTGTGGGGAGGTTATTGATTTCATTACCAGAAAATTCCTGAATGTTGTCTTATTTTTAAGTAAATGTTCTAATATCACTAATTAGAACGAAACTCTTATTGACTTATGATTTTTATTTATATGTTTTGGATTAAGTCATAGGTAATTGTGCATTGGTGATTTAAACTTTAAGACATTAGAGAATCAAGCATGATAAGTCTACTTTTAGAATTAAAAATTTGGTTAGGTTGTTTCCCTAAATTTAAATATTACTTTGAAGTTTGAAATTTGCAAGGTTGACATAAAAAAACATAATTTTTGTGAGATTTTGAGCCTTTTAGAGCATATACTTTTCTTGCTCACTTTATTGGTTATGAGTGTGTCAATATTGACTTGTTATTCTAGAACTTGCTTCGATTATGCATGTCGAGACAACACTTTTGATTTGATATACTGAGATGATAAAGGCACCTAGGATTTAACCCACTCACTCCACAAAAAGCCTACCTTCATAATTAACCCCTACTGAACCCCTTCGAATCCTAATAAACCATTTTTAATTTACCCTTAATATTAACCCAAAACTCAGTCTTTTTGATTCATTAAGAATTTTCCCTATTGAATTAACCCCTTTATGTCGAGATTTGATTTGAGCAGTTGCTTAACTATGTTCTTTATTTCAGTTGTTAATTTTTTTTCTCATTATTGTATGTTCTTATTCTAAAATAAAAAAAAAAAGTTGTGATATATTCATTATTAGTTCTATGATTATTTGAGTTTAAGCAGTTAATTTCATATTTTGAGAAGAAGCTCGTGTTATTATGATAAGTTTTCAATTCATGTAATTATTCATTATTAGCTTATTTTTCTAGTTAGGTAAATTTTCAATTCAATCTTGATTCTAACCCTCTAATTCAGCCTGTATCCACACCTTTAACCCGAGCCCCATTACAACCCTTTTAAAAGACCTTTTGATTTGTGTATTATCTTATTTTATAGTGGTGGAGATTTGATTTTCATGCAAGCCTTGGTAATAACTTTTCATGTTTGACTTTTGAGTGTTTTATCTTAAACCTTAAGCACTTTGTGAGGATGTCAACTCTGGTCGATTTTGGATCAAAGGTAATTATTTAGATAAGTGGAAACACCAATGTTTTTTGTGCTACAAAAATTTGTGACTTAGATTGTTTGAATCTTTAGGACTCTTTAAAGTTAAATTATCCATGTATGAATTATTTGTGAATTATGATGAGACATTACTTATGAGAATTATGATTTGAGGAAGTTAGTTTTAATTCTGAGTTGAGGATTTTGCTTGAGGACAAGCAAATGCTTAAGTGTGGGGATATTTGATAAACCTTAATTTATACATATTTTAACCCCATGCTTGGCTTATTTTGGATTAATTTTCATTAGATTTGATGAATTTGATGCTCCTAATCCCTTAATTTCATGTTTTATACTTAGGCGAGCTTAAGGAGTTAAAAAGAACGAGAAACAGGCCAAAACGGGACAAAATGGGCCTACCTAAGAAATCAACACGGCCTGGGCTATTGAACACGGCCGTGTGTTACGAGCAGGATCAAACACGGCCTGGATCAACGTACATGGGCAGACCACACGGCCATGTGTGGCGAGCAGAATCAAGAACGGTCTAAGGAATAGAACATGAGCGTGTCACATAGGTGTGTCCCTACCGTATAAAAGTTAAATTCTATTCAGAATAAGCCATTTTTAGGCCAAGAGAAGTGTTCCAAAGCCTATATAAACACCCTAGGGGGCAACCTAAATGGGGAGGCCGAGTAGAAGGCAGATACTACTCGAAGACAGCAGTCGAAAATAGCTTAGGAGAAGGATCTCCATCAAGACTGAAGATCTCCCATCAAGTTCTTTAGAAGTTTTTTTGTTTTCTTATGTTTTGTTGTTTTCCCTATTTTAAGATGTTTCCCCCATTAGTATGAACTAAATCCCTTAGATACCTAAGGGGATGAAACCTAAGACAAATCTTATTATTATTTGATTTATAAGATACATAATTGTTCTTTTTCTTAATTGTGAGTTTTTATTCTTGTTTTGATAATTCAGGTTATTAATTCAAGTCGAATGTGCTTATTCAAAGGAGCAAAAGTCCATGTTTAAGAGTAGATCAACACAATTAAGCGGAGTTGATTGCAACTGTAACACCTCAAACCCGGCCCATACGTCATGACCGGATCTGGTATGCTATGGGTTGAACGTTGCAAACTTTGCCTTGAAGGGTTTTGAAAATCTCAGTTTATTATAACAAATTAATCATTAATTGTGTAATTCCTGAATGAAACTTTAAGATTTGCGTGAATGTGTTTGAAAAGCCCATTTTCCTCTCGCTTTATAATTTAAGTTTTGAAAACATAAGTTTATAAAAATGTGACATAATAATTAAGAAAAATAACCTAAGTTATAGAGGCCTTATTATAAAAGAAATATCCCAAAATAAAAACTTAAAAGATAACTAGAAAGAGTTTATGGAAATAATAGTCTTGATGGCCCCTCAAGTCTAACTCGGCTCCCATGTCCACGATCTACTGCTCATCTAAAAAGTTGGGAAAAATAAAAGGGTGAGTCACCAAGACTCAGTATGTAAATCCCTAAAATACATGAAAGCCTTGGGCCCATAGACATATTATGGGCCTTGGGCCATAACAATGGCAACAGAATATATTTTCATGCAACATGGCCCATCCCAAACCTAAGAGTTCATCCTCTACACACCCCCGTACCACCATCACACTGTGGGGATTTCTACAATCAACCCTCCATCCGCTACACACCATATCGATCACTATGTGACCTATGTTGCAAAGCCACTGATTGCTATGCGACCTTAATAATATATCGACAGCTGCTCTGCCTGTCATAAAGACCGATCACTATGTGGCCTATGTTGCAAAGCCACCGATCGCCTAGCAACCTGCTCCCCTTTATCATATCAATCCCATCCCATGCATACATACATGCAAGAATCAGAACATTAAACTATCTAAACAGATCACATACTTTCACATACTTTGATACACATAGAGAAGATTCTATGATTACATACCAGGCATCCCTTGCCTACCCTTTTTGGGTAACACGACTGTTCATACAGCCTCTTCATCCGGCTTTTAGCCCATAACATACATATAATACAGATTAACTAGGGTGATAGAGATCCACACACCTGATTACCGATAGGACAGTACTTTCTATGTCGACACTATTAGTAGCCGCTATGACTGCTAACAGTCTAAGATTTTGTTCTGCAGCTGGTCCACAACCCGGTGGCCAATCTCGAACTGCTGACACCGCTCGCTTCTTAAATCTAGGGGTTGGATTTACGGATCCAATTCCTTCTTTCGTTTGACTAGCGTTTGTATCCATGGAACAGATCTTAGTCAACAAACTGGATTAATACATTGTATTGAATACTAACACGGATGTATATTCATAGAGTAGATATCCCTTACCTAAAAATCCTGAAAGAAGAGTTATGGTTCGAAAGTTAATGGTTCCTGGCTTAAGAACCAAAATGATCAGGTCTCAAACATATCCCGGAAGGCCGCCCAAAACACAAAAAGATAGGGAATATTAGCCCTATCGACAGCCTTAACAAACCAAGTGGCCATTTGGCCTTGGCCCCTAAAAACTGAAAGAGATCTTAAGGAATAACAAGAGTCGACACTTACCTCAATATGAGAGATTCGGCTTTTAATGAAGAAATCGGCAAGAAGGTTTCGACTTTTAATAAAGAAATCGACAGGAAGGTTTCGGCTTTTAATGAAGAAATTGGCAGGAAGGTTTCGGCTTCTAATGAAGAAATCGACAGGAAGGTTTTGGCTTTTAATGAAGAAATCGACAAGAACGAAAAGAATGAATGTATACTAGGGCATTCGACTATAGCAGAAGAGAGTAAAGAGAAGGAATAGTTAGGGTTTCAACTTATGAAAGAAATCGAGAAAAAGTGTAGAGAAAGGCTATTAGGTTTCGGCTTTAGCAGAAGAGAAGAATGAGATGAAACTTTTAGGATTTTTCAATTTTTTGAGAGAAAAAAACAACTAAGAGAAGAGAATGAGAATAAATGCCAAAATTAATAAGTGCCCTATTTTCTAATCCAATTTTCGACACACACACTAACCAAAAGTCGGAACTTCCCTCTTTTGAAAACTAAAACTAATTAATAAACAAGGGAAATTTCGGCACCCCTTTAGCCTCATCAAAACCGATTTCCTCCTTCCCTAGAGTTGGAAATTTGGCCACTCTCGTGACCAAAGAGATCAAATCCTAAATTTCTGCTTTAATCGCCATATTATCTGTATTATCCACTTGGATAAATTCTCCTATATTTAAGCCTTGTTGCCGTCCAACTCCACATAATTAATTTCTAAAATTTAGCTAACTTTAATTAAAAGAATTGGGCTTCATGCAACTTGAATTTGGCCTACTTAGTTGATGCCACCTCCTTGCTCTCTAAGTGGCACCATTTTGCCACTGGGCCACAAGCCCATTTGTGTTTTTAACACATATAACATCCTTTAAGCCCTATCCTAACTGGTTTCCCACTATAGTGTCTAAACAGAAATTCAATTAAGGCCTCGGCCCAATTCCTGAGCCCCTTCTGGACCCCTAACACTCTCATTAAGCATAACCATACATTAAACGCATTGGCCCATTAATTCAGGATGTTACAGTTCTACCCCCTTAAAGAAATTTCATCCTCAAAATTACCTGATCAGAATAGATGCGTGTACTGCTGCCGCATCGTCTCCTCTGGTTCCCAAGTAGCCTCCTTAGAACTGTGATTCTGCCATAGAAGCTTAACCAATGGAACCGTCTTCCTTCGCAACACTTTGACATCCCAAGGTTCCTCTTCAAAGGATAGGTCAGGTCTCACCTCGATTTCTTCCATATGCACCATATGAGACGGATCTGAACGATATCGTCTTAACATAGAAATGTGGAATACATTGTGAATCTAGCTTAGCTCAGTAGGTAGCTCTAGCTGATAGGATACTGGTCCTACTAGTTTCAACACCCGATCAGGTCCGATAAATCTGGGACTTAATTTACCCTTCCGTCCAAACCTCAGCACTTTCTTCCATGGCGACACCTTCAAGAACACCTTGTCACCCACTACAAACTCTATGTCCTTATGCTTCAAGTCTGCATAGGACTTTTGTCGGTCCGACGCTTCCCTCAGTTGAGTTTGACCTAACTCAACCTTCTCCTCTGTCTCAGTAACCAACTCCACCCAAAATCTGGTGTTCCCCTAATTCCATCCAATAGGTAGGAGTACGACACTTTCGCCCATACAATACTTCATAGGGCGCCATCTGAATACTAGACTGGTAGTTGTTGTTGTAAGCAAATTTCGCTAATGATAAAAACTCCTCCCAACTACCTCTGAAATCAATGACACAACCCCTTAACATGTCTTCCGAGATCTGAATCACCCGCCGGATCGCCCATCGATTCGAGGATGAAACGTCTCAAATCCAACTTCGTACCCAATGCTTGATGGAAAGCCTTCTAGAACCGCGACGTGAACCTCGGGTCCCTATCCGATATGATCGATACTGGTACCCTATGCAATCTCATTACCTCCGCTATATATAGCTTAGCCAATTTCTGCAAAGAGTAATCGGCCCGTACTGGTATGAAATGAGTAGACTTCGTCAAGCGATCAACAATCACCCAGATTGAATCTTTCTTAGTAGGCCTAAGGGGTAGCCCACTAACAAAGTCCATTGTGATCCTTTCCCATTTCCATTGTGGAATCTTCATCGCTCACTACAACCCCGATGGTAATCGATGCCACGACAGGTCAAACACTTACTCACCAATTCAGTTACCTCACGCTTCAAGCCTGGCCCCCAGAACTGATCCCAAAAATCCCGATACATCTTACTCCCTCCGGGGTGCATAGCGTATGAACTTCCATGCACTTCTTGCAAAATCCTATGCCTCAATTCGCAGATCTTTTGGCATGCAAACTCTCTTGAAAACATAACAGTCCTTTCTCATCCATACTGAAGTTCATCAATCCATCACTTGATCCTACCGAAAACTTCTCCTTTAGCAACTCATCGGCCTGCTGGTTCTCCTTAACCTGACTAACCCAAGAGGGTTTCACTTGAAGTTTCACTAATAAGCTCCCATCAACGTACAAACTAAGGTGAGCAAACATTACCCTCAAGTCAGAGATTACTTTACGACTTAAGGCATCCGCCACCACATTAGCTTTACCCAGATGGTACTCGATCGAGCAATCATAATCCTTTAACAACTCGATCCACCTAATCTTCCTTAAATTCAACTCCTTCTGGGTCAAAAGGCATTTTAGGCTTTTATGATCTGTCTAAATAAAGATTTCTCCCCGTACAGATAATATCATCAAATCTTTAAAGTAAAAACCACCACCGCCAACTCCAAATCATGGGTGGGATAATTTGCTTCGTGCCATCTTAACTGCCGAGATGCATACGCAACAACATTTCCATCTTGCATCAACACGTATCCTAGTCTCATGTGTGACGCATCACAGTAAATCACGAATTCCTTCCCAGCCTCTGGTTGAATCAATACCGGAGCCTCCGTCAAAATCCTTTTCAACTTCTCGAAACTCTCTTGCTGCTTACTAGACCAAATAAACGGAACTCATTTCCGTAATAACTTAGTCAATGGTGCCGTAATTGAAGAGAATCCTTCAACAAACCTCCTATAATATCCGGCTAGACCAAGAAAACTCTGAATTTCTACCACAGACCTAGGCGGCTTCCAATCCAATACCGCTTCAATTTTTTGAGGGTCAACCCTAATCCCCTCTGCCGACACAACGTGGCCTAAAAACGTAACTTCACTTAGCCAAAATTCGCATTTACTGAATTTGGCATACAACTGCTTCTCCCTCAAAATCTGTAAAACCACTCGCAGATGTGAATCATGCTCCTCTTTCGATCTTGAGTAAACCAGGCTATCATCTATAAATACCACGACAAACCGATCCAAGTAGGGTTGAAACAAATACTGCTGGCGCGTTGGTCAATCTAAATGGCATCACCACGAATTCGTAGTGACCGTAGTGAGTCCTGAAGGCCGTCATATGAATATCTGCCTCATTGACCTTAAGTTGATGGTATCCTGACCTCAGATCTACCTTTGAGAACACTGATGCCCCTTTCAGTTGATCGAACAAGTCATCAATCCTTGGCAACGGATACTTGTTCTTGATAGTCAACTTGTTCAGCGACGGTAGTCAATGCACATACGCATTGATCCATCCTTCTTCTTAACAAATAACACCGGCGCTCCCCAAGGCGACACACTTGGTCAAATAAATCCTTTATCTAGTAACTCTTGAATCTACGCTTTCAATTCCACCAACTCTTTCGACCCCATTCTATACGGAGTAATAGATACTGGCGCTGTTCCTAAAAGAATATCAATTCCAAACTCCATTTCACGATCTGGGGGTAATCCTGAAAGCTCTTCTGGGAAAACATCAGAAAACTCCTTCACCGTCTTAACGTCTCCAACAGTTAGGTCCTTGGCTTCCAAAGCCCGAACAAACAATAATATTGCCTCGCATCCTTTTCTCACGATCCTTTTTGCTCTTAGGGCAGTCGCCACATTCGACAAACAATTCCCCCTTTCTCCTATCACCAACACTTCACCACCCTCGGGGGTTCTTAACACCATACGCTATGCACAATCTAAATTAGCTTGGTACTTCACCAACCACTCCATGCCTAATATTAAGTCGAACTCTCCGAACGGTAATTCCATTAGGTCAGTCCGAAAACCTATTCCCTGAAATTCTAAGGGTACCTCCCGATAAAGTTTATCTACTAACACAGATTGTCCTAATGGGCTAATTACAGTCATCGCTCTAGGGGTAATCTTGAAATCTAAACTTAAAGTTCCAGACACACTACTAGCAACATATGAATGTGTCGACCCAATGTCAATCAATGCAGTGTAAGGTAAACCAAATACTAAAAAATGTACCGGTTATAACATCCGGTGTGTCGGCCTCCTCTCGACGTCTAGCAGCATAGACCAACCCCGACTGTCTTGCCTCGTTGTTCCTCGCCTTTGGCTCGGTGCTCCACAAATTCGATCGAAACAAGCATTACCTCTGGTGAACCATGACCCTCTGCATCACGACTTCTTCGCCTCGACCGAGCATTGTCCTACCTGCGAGTCCTACATCACTTCTCGGTCAGGATGCCTCTAACTGATGATCCAAAGATCCACACCTAAAGCACTTCCTACTGCCTGCCCAACACTCACCTTCATGGTATTTACTACATCGAGCACACTTTCGTGTTTGGTTAGTGGCAGCAGGTCTCTCAGCCCGTCTCGATCCATCCAACCTAGGTCTTTTCTGAGTACTCCAAGATGTCCCTGATGATCCAAAATTTCTCTTACCTCCACCCCTATCTCTATCCCGGTTCAGTTTTTTCATCCGTTTCACCTCCTAAGCTATCTTAGCTTTCTCCACAAGCATAGCAAATTCCCTCTCTTGCTGTGGAGCTATCAAAACATGTAGATCATCCTTCAGGCCATCTTCAAATCGAGCACACCGTTCATGTTCTATGGCCACCATCCCTCGAGCATAATGGCTCAAGCGTAAGAATTTTGCTTCATACGCTGCCACCGACCTACTTCCCTGAACTAGATTCAGGAACGCTCTACGCTGCGCATCCACATAACTCGTTCCAATGTACTTGCTCTGGAACGCCGCTTTGAAGTAATCTCAGGTGATACGGTCAGCCATGGTACCATCCTTAACCGTAAGCCACCATTGATACACTTCATCCCGGAGAAGGGACACTACTCCTTTCAGCTTCTCTTCTCCTGTGAAATCCAGATCATCCATTATGCGCTCAACTGCCTCCAACCAATACTCAGCTATACTAGGGGCTACACCGAAATTCGCTTAAACACTTCTGCCCCATTGGCTCTAAATCGCTCCGACACAGATTTCTGGGCTCCTGTTCCCATGCCCGCCCCAGCTACCCTCTCTAAAACCCTCATCATTGCCTGAGATACCACATCATCTCCGGTCGTCTGATCCTAAAATTCTGCCTCCACAGCTGGTGGCACTGGTACCTCATTCCCTGACTCGTGACCAGACCCTACGGGTTCCGACACAGCAATTCTGCCTCTACCTCGGCCATGCATACCACGTTCTCTAGTGCTCATTCTACCAATTTGCGTTTATCTGATTAGGAATTTTTATGAATTATTAGCTTCTTTCACTGATTAACCACGAACAATCTTATGGAAAGTAGTTTAATTAGTAGTTCTTTCGAATTCAAACTCAGTCTCAAGTTTGAATCTCCTAGTTTTAAGAACCACATACATTCAACCATCACACATCAACATACAAGTAGCATCCATGAACTCACATTCATCACCTAAGGGAATTTTCGTCATTTCACTACCGGGAATATTTTCGTAATTTTATCCTACAGGGGTTTTTTCGTAATTTTCTAAAATAGGGTATCTTGGTGATTTTACAAAATAGGGTATTTTGGTAATTTTGCAACTCGAGGGTATTTCGATAATTTTTGCAAACCAAGGGTATCTCGGTAATTTTGCAAACCAAAGGTATCTTGAGAATTTTTTTCACAAATCAAGGTTATTTCAGAAATTTTACATAACTAGGAGTATTTTACGAATTTTGTAAAATAATGTGGCTGGTCCCTTTCGGGTTTTAGTTATAAATTTTGGCCCGTCAACAAGTCCTCATGGCTAACGTGAACAGTCACTACCCACCAGGTAGGATTCCAGTGAAGAGGAGGTGAGCCACTAGGGCCGCTTAAATATCAAGCTCTCCCTGGATCCAATCCTAGACATGCGTATGCTTGTTACCACACCCTAACCCTGTGACTTGTTCACAGACATGTTTAATTAGAAATTAAATCTTATGGAATTTGAAGAATTGTTTAACCTAGACCTAGAATCCATCAAGCTTTAATCATACTAGCCTACATCCCTATAGAGCCCCTCAAGCCCAACATGCACATCACATAATGAGTTTAGAATACTTACCTGCGTGGATCGGGTGCCGGTAGACTCGAAGGCCATATCTCAATCGAGCTTTTCTCAAACTTACATTAATTTTACAAATCACTACTGGACCCATTTCACAGTCTGAGTTTTGAACTGGGCTCGATACCAAAAGTGTAACACCCCAAACTCGGCCCATACGTCATGACCGGATCTGTATGCTACGGGTTGAATGTTGCAAACTTTGCCTTGAAGGGTTTTGAAAATCTCAGTTTATTATAACCGATTAATCATTAATTGTGTAAATCATGAATAAAACTTTAAGATTTGTGTGAATGTGTTTGAAAATCCCATTTTTCTCTCGCTTTATAATTTATGTTTTGAAAACATAAGTTTATAAAAATGTGACATAATAATTAAGAAAAATAACCTAAGTTATGGAGGCCTTATTACAAAAGAAATATCCCAAAATTAAAACTTAAACGATAACCGGAAAGAGTTTGTGGAAATAATAGTCTTGATGGCCCCTTGAGTCCGACTCGGCTCCCACGTCCACGATCTACTGCTCATCTGAAGAGTTGGGAAAATTAAAAGGGTGAGTCACCAAGACTAAGTGTGTAAATCCCGGAAACACATGAAAGCCTTGGGCCCACAAACACATTATGGGCCTTGGGCCATAACAATGGCAAAAGAATATATTTTCATGCAACATGGCCCATCCAAAACCTAAGAGTCCATCCTCTACACACCACCGTACCAACCATCACACCGTGGGGATTTCTACAATCAACCCTTCATCCGCTATACACCATATCGATCACTATATGACCTATGTGGCAAAGCCACCGATCGCTATGCGACCTTAATAATATATTGACAACTGCGCTACCTGTCATAAAGACCGATCACTATGCAACCTATGTGGCAAAGCCATCGATCGCCTCGCGACCTGCTCCCCTTCATCATATCAATCCCATCCCATGCATACATACATGCAAGAATCAGAACATTAAACTATCTAAACAGATCACATAATTTCACATACTTCGATACACATAGAGAAGTTTTTATGATTACGTACCTGGCATTCCTTGCCTACCCTTTTTGGGTAACACGACTGTTCATGTAGCCTCTTTATCTGGCTTTTAGCCTATAACATACATATAATATAGATTAACTAGGGTGATAGAGATCCACACACCTGATTATCGACATGACATTATTTTTTATGTCGACACTATCAGTAGCCACTACGACTGCTAATAGTCTAAGATTTTGTTCTGAAGCTGGTCCACAACCTGGTGGCCAATCCCGAACTGCTGACACTGCTCGCTTCTTAAATCTAGGGGTTGGATTTATGGATCCAATTCCCTCTTTCGTTTGACTAGCATTTGTATCCATGGAATAGATCTTAGTCAACAATCTAGATTAAAACATTGTATCGAATACTAACATGGATGTATATTCATAGAGTAGAGATCCCTTACCTAAAAATCCCGAAAGAAGAGATATGGTTGGAAAGTTAATAGTTCCTGGCTTAAGAACCAAAACGATCAGGTCTCCAACAAATCCCGGAAGGCCGCCCAAAACACAAAAAGATAGGGAATATTAGCCCTATCGATAGCCTTAACAAACTAAGTGGCCATTTGGCCTTGGCCCCTAAAAATCGAAAGAGATCTTAAGGAATAACAAGAGTCAACACTTACCTCAATATGGGAGATTCGACTTTTAATAAAGAAATCTACAGGAAGGTTTCAACTTTTAATGAAGAGATCAATAGGAAGGTTTCGACTTTTAATAAAGAAATCGGTAGGAAGGAAAAGAATGAATGGATACTAGGGAATTCAGCTATAGCAGAAGAGAGTAAAGAGAAGGAATACTTAGGGTTTTGGCTTATGGAAGAAATCAAAAAAAAGTGTAGAGAAAGGCTATGAGGCTTCGACTTTAGCAGAAGAGAAGAAGGAGATGAAACTTTTAGGAGTTTTCAATTTTTTGAGAAAAGAAACAATTAAGAGAAGAGAATGAGAATAAATGCCGAAATTATGAAATGCCTTATTTTCTAATCCAATTTTCGGCACACACACTAACCAAAAGCCGAACTTTCCCTCTTTTGAAAACTAAAACTAATAAATAACAAGGAAAATTTTGGCGCCCCTTTAGCCTCATCAAAACTGATTTCCTTCTTCCCCTAGAGTTGGAAATTTGGCCACTACTGTGACTAGTAGATTAGATCCTAAATTTCCTCCCTTTATCTGCCATATTATCTGTATTATCCACTTGGATCAATTCTCCTATTTTTAAGCCTTGTTGCCCTCCAACTCCACCTAATTAATTGCCAAAATTTAGCTAACTTTAATTAAAAGAATTGGGCTTCATGCAACTTGAATTTGGCCTACTCAGTTGACGCCACCTCCTTGCTCTCTAAGTAGGGCCATTTTGCCACTGGGCCACAAGCCCATTTGTGTTTTTAAACACAGATAACATCCTTTAAGCCCTATCCTAACTGGTTTCCCACTAGAGTGTCTAAACAGAAGTTCAATTAAGGCCTCGGCCCAATTCTTGAGCCCCTTCTGGACCCTTAACACTCACATTAAGCATAACCATACATTAAATGCATTGGCCCATTAAATCAGGATGTTACAGTTCTACCCCTTTAAAGAAATTTCGTCCTCAAAATTACCTGATCAGAATAGATGCGGGTACTGCTGCCACATCGTCTCCTCTGGTTCCCAAGTAGCCTCCTCAGAATTGTGATTCCGCCATAGAACCTTAACCAACGGAACCGTCTTCCTTTGCAACACTTTGACATCCCGATCCAGGATTTTCACTGGTTCCTCTTCAAAGGATAGGTCAGGTCTCACCTCGATTTCTTCCACAGGCACCACATGAGACAGATCTGAACGATATCGTCTTAACATAGAAACGTGGAATACATTATGAATCTGGCTTAGCTCAGAAGGTAGCTCTAGCTGATAGGCTACTGGTCCTACTCATTTTAACACCCGATAAGGTCCGATAAATCTGGGACTTAATTTACCCTTCCATCCAAACCTCAGCACTTTCTTCCATGGCGACACCTTCAAGAACACCTTGTCACCCACTGTAAACTCTATGTCCTTACGCTTTAAGTCTGCATAGGACTTCTATCGGTCCGACGCTTCCCTTAGTTGAGTTCAAATTAGTTCAACGTTCTTCTCTGTCTCGGTAACCAACTCTGGACACAATGCCCCACGTTCCCCTAATTTCATCCAATAGGTAGGAGTACGACACTTCCGCCCGTACAATGCTTCATAGGGTGCTATGAGAATACTAGACTTGTAGCTGTTGTTGTAAGCAAATTCCGCTAATGGTAAAAACTCCTCCCAACTACCTCTGAAATCAAAGACACAACCCCTTAACATGTCCTCCAAGATCTGAATCACCCGCTTAGACTGTCTATCGGTCTGAGGATGAAACGCTGTATTGAAATCCAACTTCTTACCCAATGCTTGATGCAAAGCCTTCCAGAATCGCGACATGAACCTCGGGTCCCTGTACGATATGATCGATACTGGTACCCCATGCAATCTCACTACATCTACTATATATAGCTTAGCCAATTTTGCAAAGAGTAATCGGCCCGTACTGGTATGAAATGAGCAAACTTCGTCAAGCGATCAATAATCACCCAGACTGAATCTTTCTTAGTAGGCGTGAGGGGTAGCCCACTAACAAAGTCCATTCTGATCCTTTCCCACTTCTATTGTGGAATCTTCACTGGCTGCAACAACCTTGATGGTAACTGATGCTCCGCCTTTACTTGCTGACAGGTCAAACACTTACTCACCAATTTAGTTACCTCACGCTTCAAGCCCGGCCACCAGAACTGATTTCGCAAATCTCGATACATCTTACTCCCTCTGGGGCGCATAGCGTATGAACTTCTATGCTCTTCTTGAAAAATCCTATACCTCAATTCCAGATCTTTTGGCATGCAAACTATCCCTTGAAAACATAACAGTCCTTCATAATTCATACTGAAGTCCGTCGATCCATCACTAAATCCTACATAAAACTTCTCCTTTAGCAACTCATCGGCCTGCTGCTTCTCCTCAACCTGACTAACCCAAGAGGGTTTCACTTGAAGTTCAACCAATAAGCTCCCATCATTGTACAAACTAATGTGAGCAAACATTGCCCTCAAGTCAGAGATTACTTTATGACTTAAGGCATTCGCCATCACATTAGCTTTACCCGGATGGTACTCGATCGAGCAATCATAATCCTTTAACAACTCGATCCACCTCCTCTGCCTTAAATTCAACTCCTTCTGGGTCAAAAGGTATTTTAGGCTTTTATGATTTGTCTAAATAATAGATTTCTCCCCGTAAAGATAATGTCATCAAATCTTTAAAGCAAAAACCACCGCCACCAACTCCAAATCATGGGTGGGATAATTTGCTTCGTGTCGTCTTAACTGCCGAGATGCATACGCAACAACCTTTCCATCTTGCATCAACACGCATTCTAGTCCCGTGTGTGACGCATCACAGTAAATCACGAATTTCTTCCCAGCCTCCGATTGAATCAATATCGGAGCCTCCATCAAAATCTTTTTCAACTTCTCGAAACTCTCTTGCTGCTTACTAGACCAAATAAATGGAACTCCTTTCCATAATAACTTAGTTAATGGTGCCACAATTGAAGAGAATCCTTCAACAACCCTCCTGTAATATCCGGCTAGACCAAGAAAACTCTGAATTTCTGCCACAGACCTAGGCGGCTTCTAATCCAACACCGCTTCAATTTTTCAAGGGTCAACCCTAATCCCCTCTACCGACACAATGTGGCCTAAAAACGTAACTTCACTTAGCCAAAATTCCCATTTATTGAATTTGGCATACAATTGCTTCTCCCTCAAAATCTGCAAAACCACTCGTAGATGTGAATCATGCTTCTCTTCTGATCTTGAGTAAACCAGGCTATCATCTATAAATACCACGACAAATCGATCCAAGTAGAGTAAACCAGGATATCATCTATAAATACCACGACAAACCGATCCAAGTAGGGTTGAAACATTCTATTCATCATATCCATAAATGCTGCTGGCGCGTTGGTCAATCCAAATGGCATCACCATGAATTCGTAATGATCGTAGCGAGTTCTGAAGGTCGTCTTATAAATATATGCCTCCTTGACCTTAATCTGATGGTATCCTGACCTCAGATCTATCTTTGAGAATACTGACGCCCCTTTTAGTTGATCGAACAAGTCATCAATCCTTAGTAGTAGATACTTGTTCTTGATAGTCAACTTGTTCAGCTGATGGTAGTCAATGCACATACGCATTGATCCATCCTTCTTCTTAACAAATAACACCGGCACTCCCCAAGGCGACGCACTTGGTCGAATAAATCCTTTATCTAGCAACTCTTGAATCTAAGCTTTCAATTCCACCAACTCCTTCAGCGCCATTCTATACGGAGCAATCGATACTGGCACTGCTCCTGGAAAAAGATCAATTTCAAACTCCACTTTACGATCCGGGGGTAATCCCGAAGCTCTTCTAGAAAAACATCAGGAAACTCCTTCACCGTCCTAACGTCCCCAACAGTTAGGTCATTGGCTTCCAGAGCTCAAACAAACATTAATACTGCCTCGCATCCTTTTCTCACCATCCTTTCTGCTCTTAGGGCAGTCACCACATTCGACAAACAGTTCCCCCTTTCTCCTATCACCAACACTTCACCACCCTCAGGGGTTCTTAACACCATATGCTTGGCTACACAATCTAAATTAGCTTGGCACTTCACCAACCAGTCCATGCCTAATATTAAGTCAAACTCCCCAAACGGTAATTCCATCAGATCAGTTAGGAAAACTATTCCCTGAACTTCTAAAGGTACCTCCCAATAAAGTTTATCTACTACCACAGATTGTCCTAATGGGCTAATTATACCATCGCCTAGGGTAATCTCTAATCTAAACTTAAAGTTCCGATACACTACTAGCAACATATGAATGTGTCAACCCAATGTCAATCAATGTAGTGTAAGGTAAACCAAATACTAAAAAATGTATCGGTTATAACATTCGGTGTGTCGGCCTTCTCTCGACGCGTCTAGCGAGATAGACCAACCCCGACCGTCAGCCTCGGTGTCTTCTCGCCTCACCGGTGCTCCATGGCCCGAATCGAAATCACATTACCTCTGGTGAACCACGACCCTCTCGCGATCACGACCTCTTCGTCCGTGAGCATTGTCCAGCCCTACGGGTCCTACATCGCTTTGTGGCTGTGGACAGTTTCTAATCTGATGATCTAAAGATCCACACCTAAATCACTTCCCACTGCCTGCCCAACACTCACCTTCATGGTATTTCCTACATCGAGCACACTTCCGTGTTTGGCTAGCGGTAGCAAGTCTCTCAACTTGTCTCGATCCATCCGACCTAGGTCTTTTCTGAGTACTTCCAGATGTCCTTGATGATCCAAAATTTATCCTACCTCCACCCCTATCTCTATCCCGGTTCAGTTTTTCTGTCTGTCTCACCTTCTCAGCTATCTTATCTTTCTCCACAAGCACAGCAAATTCCCTCTCCCACTGTGGAGCTATCAAAACACGTAAATCATCCTTTAGGCCATCTTCAAATCGAACAAACCGTTCATGTTCTGTGGCCACCATCCCTCAAGCGTAACGGCTCAAGCGTAAGAATTCTGCTTCACACCGCCACCGACCTACTTCCCTGAACTAGATTTAGGAACGCTCTACGCTGAGCATCCACATAACTCGTTCCAATATACTTACTCTGGAACGCCGCTTGAAGTAATCCCAGGTGATACGGTCAGCCATGGTACCATCCTTAACTATATGCCACCATTGATACGCTTCGTCCTGGAGAAGGGACACTACTCCTTTCATCTTCTCTTCTCCCGTGAAATCCAGATCATCCATTATGCGCTCGACTGCCTCCAACCAATACTCAGCTGTACTAGGGGCTACACCAAAAATTCCCTTAAACACTTCTGCTCCATTGGCTCTAAGTCACTCTGACACAGATTTTCGGGCTCTTGTACCCATGCCTGCCCCAATTACCCTCTCTAAAACCCTCAACATTGCTTGAGATACCACATCATCTCCGGCCATCTGATCTTGAAATTCTACCTCCACAGCTTGGGGCACCGGTACCTCATTCCCTGACTCGTGACGAGGCCCTACAGGTTCTGACACAGCAATCCTGCCTCTACCTCAGCCACGCACACCACGTCCTCTAGTGATCATTCTACCGATTCGCGTTTATCTAATTAGGAATTTTTATGAATTATTAGCTTATCTAATTAGGAATTTTTATGAATTATTAGCTTTTTTCACTGATTAACCATGAACAATCTTATGGAAAGTAGTTTAATTAGTAGTTCTTTCGAATTCAAACTCAGTCTCAAGCCTGTATCTCTTAGTTCTAGGAACCACATACATTCAACCTTCACACATCAACATACAAATAGCATCCATGAACTTACATTCATCACCTAAGGGTATTTTTGTCATTTCACTACCCAAAGGTATTTTCGTAATTTTATCCTACAGGGGTATTTTCGTAATTTTCCAAAATAAGGTATCTTGGTGATTTTACAAAATAGGGTATTTTGGTAATTTTACAACTCGGGGGTATTTCGGTAATTTTTACGAACCAAGGGTATCTCGATAATTTTGCAAACCAAGGGTATCTTGAGAAATTTTTTCACAAATCAAGGTTATTTCGAAAATTTTACATAACTAGGAGTATTTTAGGAATTTTGCAAAATAAGGTGACTGGTCCTTTTCGGGTTTTAGTTATAAATTTTGGCTCATCAACAAGTCCTCGTGGCTAAGGTGAATAGCCACTACGCACTAGGTAGGATTCCAGTAAAGAGGAGGTGAGCCGCTAGGGCCGCTTAAATACCAAGCTCTCCCTGGATCCAATCCTAGACATACGTATGCCTATTACCACACCCTAACCCTGTGACTTGTTCACAGACATGTTCAATTAGAAATTAAGTCTTATGGAATTTGAAGAATTGTTTAACCTAAACCTAGAGTTCATCAAGCTTTAATCATACTAGCCTACGTCCCTATAGAGCCCCTCAAGCCCAACATGCATATCACATAATGAGTTTAGAATACTTACCTGCGTGGATCGGGTGCCGGTAGACTTGAAGACCATATCTTAACTGAACTTTTCTCAAACTTACATTAATTTTATAAATCACTATTGGACCCATTTCACAGTCTGAGTTTTGAACTGGGCTTTGATACCAAAAATGTAACACCACAAACCCGGCATATACATCATGACCGGATCTGGTATGTTACCGGTTGAACGTTGCAAACTTTGCCTTGAAGGGTTTGAAAATCTCAGTTTATTATAACCGATTAATCATTAATTGTGTAATTCCTAAATGAAGCTTTAAGATTTGCGTGAATGTGTTTGAAAAGCCCATTTTCCTCTTGCTTTATAATTTAAGTTTTGAAAACATAAGTTTATAAAAATATGACATAATAATTAAGAAAAATAACCAAAGTTATAGAGGCCTTATTACAAAAGAAATATCCCAAAATTAAAACTTAAAAGATAACCGGAAAGAGTTTGTGGAAATAATAGTCTTGATGGCCCCTCGAGTCCAACTCGGCTCCCATGTCTACGATCTACTACTCATTTGAAAATTTGGAAAATTAAAAGGGTGAGTCACCAAGACTCAATGTGTAAATCCCGAAAACATATGAAAGCCTTGGGCCCACAAACACATTATGGGCCTTGGGCCATAACAATGGCAACAGAATATATTTTCATGCAACAAGGCCCATCCCAAACCTAGGAGTCCATCCTCTACACACCCCCATAGCAACCATCACACCGTGGGGATTTCTACAATCAACCCTCTATCCGCTACACACCATATCGATCACTATGTGACCTATATGGCTAAGCCACCGATCGCTATGCGACATAAATGATATATCGACAGCTACGCTGCCTATCATAAAGACCGATCACTATGTGACCTATGTTGCAAAGCCACTGATCGCCTCGCGACCTACTCCCCTTTATCATATCAATCCCATGCCATGCATACATACATGCAAGAATCAGAACATTAAACTATCTAAACAGATCACATACTTTCCCATACTTCGATATACATAGAGAAGTTTCTATGATTACGTACCAGGCATCCCTTGCCTACCCTTTTTGGGTAACACGACTATTCATACTGCCTCTTTATCCGGCTTTTAGCCCATAACATATAAATAATACAGATTAACTAGGGTGATAGAGATCCACACACCTGATTACTGACAGGACAGAACTTTCTATGTCGACACTATTAGTAGCCGTTACGACTGCTAATAGTCTAAGATTTTGTTCTGAAGTCGGTCCACAACTCGGTGGCCAATCTCGAACTACTGACACCGCTCACTTCTTAAATCTAGGGGTTAGATTTACGGATCCAATTCCCTCTTTCGTTTGACTAACGTTTGTATCCATGGAACAGATCTTAGTCAACAAACTGGATTAAAACATCGTATCGAATACTAACACGGATGTATATTCATAGAGTAGAGATCCCTTACCTAAAAATCTCGAAAGAAGAGATATGGTTCTAAAGTTAACGGTTCCTAGCTTAAGAACCAAAACGATCAAGTCTCCTACAAATCCCGGAAGGCCGCCCAAAACGCAAAAAGATAGGGAATATATCGACAGCCTTAACAAACCAAGTGGCCATTCGGCCTTGGCCCCTAAAAATCGAAAGAGATCTTAAGGAATAACAAGAGTCGACACTTACCTGAATATGGGAGATTCAGCTTTTAATGAAGAAATCGGCAGGAAGGTTTTGGCTTTTAATGAAGAAATCGGCAGGAAGGTTTCGATTTTTAATGAAGAAATCGGTAGGAAAAAAAGAATGAATGGATACTAGGGCATTCGGCTATAGCATAAGAGAGTAAAGAGAAGGAATACTTAGGTTTTCAGCATATGGAAGAAATCGAGAAAAAGTGTAGAGAAAGGCTATGAGGTTTCGGCTTTAGCAGAAGAGAAGAAGGAGATGAAACTTTTAAGAGTTTTCGATTTTTTGAGAAGAGAAACAACTAAGAGAAGAGAATGAGAATAAATGCCGAAATTAAGAAAAGCCCTATTTTCTAATCCAATTTTTGGCACACACACTAAAACTAATTAATAAACAAGGAAATTTCGGTACCCCTTTAGGTTCATCAAAACTGATTTCCTCCTTCCCCTAGAGTTGAAAATTCGGCCACTACTATGACCAGCAGATCAGATCCTAAATTTCCTTTCTTTATCTACCATATTATCTGTATTATCCACTTGGATAAATTCTCCTATTTTTAAGCCTTGTTGCCGTCCAACCCCACTTAATTAATTGCCGAAATTTAGCTAACTTTAATTAAAAGAATTGGGCTTCATGCAACTTGAATTTGGCCTACTCAGTTGATGCCACCTCCTTGCTCTCTAAGTGGCGCCATTTTGCCACTGGGCCACAAGCCCATTTGTGTTTTTAAACACAGATAACATCCTTTAAGCCCTATCCTAACTGGTTTCCCACTAGAGTGTCTAAACAGAAATTCAATTAAGTCATCAGCCCAATTCCTGAGCCCCTTCTGGACCCCTAACACTCACATTAAGCATAACCATATATTGGCCCATTAATTCAGGATGTTACAGCAACCCTAGAAATAGGGCGATGAAAATCTGCCGGATTAGAGTCAAATCTAATAAGGGAATCCATAGATCGAGTTAATGCAGTAATAGGGGTTTTAATTAGAAAGAAATTTCAATTAATCAACCTAGAGTTAGTTGTTTTTAGTCTTGAAAAAGATATTAACATAAATCATGGATTTCTACGGATTAAGTCAATTGAATAAATCGTATGAATCAAAAGTAATAAGTGAAGTCTAGGTGGATTCTTCCTTAGGTATTGCCTATCTCATATAAGTTGTCTAAAAGTATTTTCCTAATTCTTTCATTGTCGTGTTTAATTAGTTTTAGTTTAAAAGAAATCACTTCAATTCCTAGGCTAGATAATAAAAAGATAGTAATTACTAGCACTCTTGGTCCTTGTGGATACGATATTACAGGACTTACCATAACTATACTATTGAACGATAGGTGTGCTTGCCTTTATTGAGATAATAATTAGTTTTAGACACATCAATAATCCATCACAAACTTACCATTTCATTATGATAATCTATTATCAATAATAAACTAGCTATGCATCATAAAATATATTATCAATTTGATCATCTCATTAGCCATATCACATTCACATCACATTCAATTATCTAGCCATATCACATGGCTATATACACTTCTCAAACATCAACCATTTCAACTAGACTATTTATGCCATACTTAACTATGTATACATTCAAAAGGTACCAAAATAGAGTTTGATAGTGTGGTGATGATCCTCGATAATCCTCGAGCCTTTCGTAGCTTTGACAATCTATAAAACAAAGTAAACACACACATAGTAAGCTTTCAAAAGCTTTGTACATATACAAATAAACTTAACATATAGTACACAAAATCATATCAAATATAAGATCATTAATGTTACTCAATTGTAAATTCATAACTCTTTTTTGGCTCATTTATTTAGCCATTGCTTACCCACAATTCATGTATCAAAGTATCTCTTTTGTTCATGACACAATCATACATATACCGCATTTTGTCTCATTGAATCTATGCACATATTTCTTTATTACAAATTCACAAATACTTACCTTTTATGCTTAATCAAAGCATACGCATCAAACGTACTTGAAACGGTTATACATTTCACCCATTCTTTCATTTTTCAGATTTGTTCGTTGAACTATTCAGAATTAAATACTATAATTGGAATACTCAGAATAATGGTACAATGCCAACGTCCCAGACGTGGTCTTACATGTAACCAAATATCAATGCCACTGTCCCAGACAGGGTCTTACACGAATCAAATACGATACCAATGTCCCGGACATGGTTTTACACGTAAATCTCATATCGATGCCAACGTTCCAAACGTGGTCTTACACGATATCACATATCAAAAACCTATGTCATGACATATGAAATCTTATCTATTCCTAGGTTAGTACGGGACTTTTTGGATTTTGACACATTGTCGATATTTTCTCAGACTTCAAGTATATATATTTTCCACAAACAATCATCACAATTTAATTTCATACGAACATAAGTAAATCAATTCAAATACATTTATTTGTATATTGCCTTGCCCCGAATTCGGATATAAACAGACGAAATTGGCTACTCAATCACTTTCGACTTTCCTCGGTCTAAATCGATTTTCTTCGGTTCTTGATCTATACATATTCAAATTTAACTGCTTTATCCACCAAATCATTCAATTCAATCCAAAAACACACATTTAGGGCAATTTACAATTTAACCCTCATATTTTTACATTTTAACATTTTAGTCCCTATTTCACAAAATCACAAAATACACATAATTTCAATACTCCCATGCTTAGCCGAATACTCCCTATGCTCATACAAGTCCATCTATTTCATTTATTTCATATTTTAGTCCCTCAAAGTATTATTTTCACAATTTAGTCCCAATTACTCAAATTCACCAAAAATCCAAAGACAAAACATGTTAATCTAACACATATATTTCATATTTCATCAACTAACATCACAAAACTCATGTATTCATCAATGGTACATTTCAAAATCTTCATCAATTTCCAAAATTAAAGCACGTGTTTTGTAGTACTCGAAGAAACGATTACAAAAATAGAAAAATTATCAAAAATCAAAGCAAAAATACCTTAATCCAAGTACTTCAATGGCCTAATGTTGAAAAAGCTTTAAACCCCTTTTTGTAACATCCTAAAATTGGGCCTAGTAGAACTGGGCCTAATGGGCCTTGGGCGTAGAAGTGTTTAAAATTTTTTAGAACAAAAGAACGTCATTATTTCAAGTTGGACTTTTTAAGAAGGTGATTTTGGAAAGTTACGGGGTTTCTAAGAAGTTTCGGGTTCAAGTTAGGCTATAGGAAAATTTTTGTATTTAAGCATTTAAGGGGAGAAGGCAAGTGGCATCAAGACTTAAGGAAATAAGTGTGTATTTTGCTAGCACAAGTGGAGCACATGGTGGAGTGGTATGGCGTCAAGTGGAGAACATGGAGGGAAGGGGTACGAATCTCATCTATTGCAACTTTTGGGATTTAAATTTTTGTGCCAACCATGTGTTAGATGGTAAGTGTCAGCCAAGCTTTAAAGAAGGAAGGGAAGACTTTTTATTGATGGAAAGAAGACTAAGAAAATAAGGTAAGGAGGAGAATAAAGAAAGAAATAAAGGAAAAAGGTAAGGGAGGGAACATGTTGGCCGATTTTGTGGAAAGGTGTTTGGGAAAGAATTTTGGTCAATCATGACCTTATTGGTATGGGAGGCACACGATTTTGGTAGGGAGAAAAGGGGAGCCGAATTACTATAGTTTTCAAATTTTGGTGCATGAAAGGCTTATTTCTTTTTAGCATTTTTGAGTTTTCTCTTTTCCAATTCCTTCCCTCACTTGCAGAAACTCTAAAGCCAAAATTGTGCACCTTTCTCCTTTGTTTTGCCGAAACTTTCAAGCCACTTTGCTCTTCTTTTCTTGTTTTCTCACCGTTCCTCCTATCTTTCTCTCTTTTTCTTTAGTTAACCATTTTTGGAGGACGAATCTTCTTCGTTTCTTTCTCTCAAAGTAACCGAATCTTCTTGTTCATTTCTCTCTATAGCTGAAACTTTTAACTTTTAATCTCTTCTTCATTATTTCTTTCTCTTTCGTGTTGGCACTCTCTTCTTTGATCGAATTGGTAAGTGGTTTCTTTCTTCTCTTTTCATTTTCTTTTCTCACTAGCCGAATGTGTGTCCATCACTATTCGATTGTTCTATTTTGTTTCTAAACCAAAATATCAGTTTTTTCTACCCTCTCAAATCATGATCATCTCTTCTTTCTCGTAGTGTTTTAGTGGGTGACCGAATATCACATCCTTGTCGATTCATCTCTAGTCATAAGCCAAATCGGTGGAAGTTGGATCTATTATTGTCAAGGTAAGGGATTTCTTCAAGGTCCGTTTCGATATATCTCAATGCTTGGTTATTCCATTAAAACGGATCGATGATTATGTTTAAATATTTATTCTAGGGGCTAATCGCTCGTTCTTCTATATTCGTCGGTCCTTCAGAAGTAGTGGTAACCCGAATCCTATCCCTAAACAACTATTTTCACTCATCATAGTATTTTCCAACCAAGACTTTTCCAATGGAGGCTAGTAGTAGCGATTTGAAAGGAAAAGTGATTGGAGAACAAAAAGGGAGTGGATTTACAATTCCTACTCCTAAGTTCAAATGTAGGGCGGTATCGACGGTTCGGGATTTCCCACCGGGTTGTGGACCATCATCCAGTGAGAATAGGCAAATCATGGTTGTTCATGATACTAAGGGTAAGCTTTTTAGATCCTTGTTTTAGATTTGGATTAAGAAAATATTTTATGTTAGTTAATCGAGTGTTATGGTGTCATAGGTGCCGACGATCAAGAAGGTTTAGTCCTTACCGTAATCAAGTGTGTAATCTCACACCGAAATCTCGTAGATTCGTGATTCGATATCGTGTTGGAAAATAGAGCGTTATTATTTACAAGGCTAAAAAAATCGTAATATGGCATAAATCATGTAACATGCTTAAACAACACTATTTCTAAAAGATCTGTCAAAATCGGTATTAATTTTGATAAAATTACGAAAATGCCCTATGGACCGAATTACGAAAATACCCCTATGGATCGATTTGCTAGAATGCCTTAGTGGGCCGAATTACAAAAATGTCCTGTGGGCTGATTTGCTAGAATGCCTTAGTAGGTCGAATTATTAAATTGCTTTAATGGGCCGATTCACCAAAAGAAGTCACTAGATTAGTGGTTATATATATATATATATATATATATATATATGGATATTTTATTTTATTATGTATGTTGCATTTTGACATATTGCATGGGATGGGAAAAATTGTATGGAGCGCAGTGTAGCCTAGTGGCATTGCCACAATTGGTTCATTTATGAGATTAATTATGATTCCGGTGGCTTGACCAGGAAAATATTATATTTTAGCAGCCTGGCTACAAATTGGTGTGAGCGGCGGGGTGAAACACCCCAAACCCGGCCCAAAAGCCTAACCGGATTTGATATGTTTCTGAAGTAAAACTTTAATTAAATCTCGTTTTGTTTACTAAGAAAATATGATGGTTTCATATAAAATAGATTAACTTAATGATCGCGTTGAAATCGTATTGTTAAATAAATTTGTATCTTCTTAAAACGTTATTTTAAGAGAAAATTTATAAGTTAAAAGAAAACCAATTTTAATGAAAAAAACTTTTAATTATTATAAAACATATGTGTCAAAAATAGTTTAAGTTATTTTTCAAAATCATTTAATTATTTAGTAATAATTGTTCGTGGCAGATTAAAAATCTAAAACGCAAAATTAAAACAGTTCATAGCGGCCTTATTACAAAAATAACAAAACCCATAATAAATCCTAAGAAATAAAAATAAACTTAATAGTTTTAATTAAAATAAACTCCGAAACACTTTGTTGAGCATTGGCCATCACGTAATCCTCGCTGACCCGATCCATCACTCTAAGAGTCACCTGAAATATATCCCATAAAAGGGTGAGTCATAGACTCAATGTGTAACAAAACACTAAAAGCTTAATTGATCATGGCTATTAAGCCCATTTAAAACATATTTAGCCATAAGCCCATTTTATAGCAAATCAAATAATAATTGATTAAAAGCACATGGATATATAACATGAAATGCAAACCCGAGCCCACCTAAAAATCCATCCGCTACACACCACCCGTACCTACCAATCACACCGTGGGGATTACTAAATCGACCCTCCATCCGCTACACACCATCGAAGGCAGTTGCTGCAGTCAACATGCACATCGCCCTTATAATTTTGTGGCATGACCACCAGACAGTTGTGATCGAAGTACCGGATTCAAAATATGTGACCGAAGTCACCGGATAATGTGGTAAAAAAAAACCACCGGAACACTTCCCCTTATCAATATCACCCATATGCCCATGCACATACATATTATTCGGATTTTATGCAATATACCCCAAAATCATAACAGAGTCATACTTATTTCATATTTATGCATATAGCATTATTAACAAAGTATTGGGGGTAAACATACACGAATATCATGTACCACCGAATGGTACCATAACTGCTTATAATACATATTTTCATACAAATTATATTTATTTTAGATCTATGAGAAATTTAGTATAGTGTTACACACCTTATAACAGTGAGAACGATACCTTCCCGCTCGTCGACACCTAATTATTTATCACACTTGATTAGAACACACTAATACTTATAAATCTACACTACTGATGAAAGATCTAATTCCTTACCCTCGGAATCACGAACAATTGTTATATGTGGTTTCTCTCCGATTGATGGATCAAAACTCAATGACAACCCACGAACAAAAAGTGGCTCAGGTGCACGTACGACTTCAAATAAACGATCTTCGTTAGTAGAGGGTCCACAACCCGGTGGAAAATATTGGATCCCCGATACAGCCCTTCGTTTGAAGTTTGAGGGTATAACAGAACCACCCCTCTTCCAAACACTCCTTACCGCTCTTTTCGAACCTATTTTGTTAGTCCCAAAATCTTACGTTTACGGGAGATGTCCAAGTGATAAAGTCCCCTAAAATAAAGTCGATTAGTAATCTATCTAAAAACGATATAACCAATAATATGACGATCCTTACCTTGAATGATCTCAAATGATCTCTCCTTAATTGATGGCTATAAAAAGAATCCTTAAAATCCCCTTCAAAGATTCGGCCAAGGAGAAAATAAGAGAATTAGATTTCTAAAATTGGCTATTCTAAAAGAAAATAAAGAGAATGATTGATAGAAAAATCCTTACTCGTAATACAGACATTGATTCACCCTTACTTGAACTATAGAGGGATTCGGCCTTAACAATTAAAAAGAAAAGAATTGGTGATTTCGGTTTGGACAAAAAGAGAAGAGAAAAGGTAGTGTTTTTGGCTATGGTGGTTTCGGTTTTAATAAAAGAAAAGAAAGAAGAAGATGAAAATGGAGGATGGTTCAGTTTTAACAAAAGAGAAGAAAGAAATAGATGGTGATTTCGGATATGGTGGAAGATGGTTTCGGTTAAGAGCAAGAAGAAGAAAAGAGAAAGAGGAAGAGAAAGAGAAAGAAAAAGAGAAAGAAAAAGAAAAGATAAGAAATGTCCTTGATGATTTCGGCACAAGAGAGGAAGAAAAGAAAAGAGAATTGTCTTCTAAAATTCTTTGGTGTTTTCGGCAATGAGGGAAAAAGAGAAATGTAATTCAAACTTTTTGGTGCTTTTGGCTATAGAGGACAAGAACTTCAGAGAATAGACACTTAATACCAAAATGGTCAAAAATGAAAGCCAAAACAAAGCAAAACTTTTACCTAATGTCATTAACAAATTCGGCTAAGAAGAGAGCTTTTGGAGAAAAATGAAAAGATGCACAAAATGTTAGAATTTTGGCCAACTATCACCCCCTAATCTCTTTGCCAAATTCGGCCAACACACATGCCAACATAATCCCCCTTTTTCCTCCTCATTTCTTCCCCATCATTCCCTTAATTCCTATCACAATTAAACCAATCCCCTTAGCCCTTATGCCGTCTAGGTTCATGGTCAAATAACCATGGAAAAGCTTCCAAAACATCTTCCACTCTTCATGCCCTTTGTCCCTTATCCTTCCATAACCTCATGATTCCATACCATAACTTCTATCTTTCCTTTTTCCCTTGGTCTACTATCCAAAAATAAAATAAAGTCCATCCATTCTAGATAAGGCTTGACCGACACTATAGGAAAGAAAGCAAAAATTAAAATCCTTCCAATTGTTAGCTAGGAGATTCGAACCTCTCCCCTCATGCATTCACCCATGTGCCAACACCACCTTGCCAAATGACTTGTTATGCTTAAAACCTCATGCCAAATTTTCTTAAAGCCTATCTTGCATAGTTCCATCTTAAGTCTTAAAAATTTAATATTTCTCTAAGGTATTCTCTTACATACTAAAGTTCCTAAAACTTCCAAAGTACACTCGACTACACATAGGCATGCAACAACATACAATTAAGTTAAAATTTCATAACCCCTAAATTCAGGATGTTATAGTTCTACCCCCTTAAAATAATTTTGACCCCGAAATTACCTGGCTAGAACAAGTGAGGGTATTGTTGTCGCATCGTTTCCTCTTGCTCCCACGAAGCTTCTTCTGATCCATGATTATGCCATAACACTTTGACGAGAGGAGCTAATTTTCTCCATAACACCTTTACATCCTGCTCCAGGATTTGAATTGGCTCCTCTTCGTAAGACAAATCTGGTCTTAATTCCACTTCCTCAACTGGCACTACATGAGATGGATCCGATCGGTAACGACGTAATATTGAAACATGGAACATATCATGCATTTGCTTCAACTCTGAAGGCAATTCTAACTGATATGCCACAGGTCCGACCCGCTTCAAAACCCGATAAGGTCCTATGAACCTGGGACTTAACTTCCCTTTGCGACCAAATCTCATCACCTTTTTCCAAGGTGAAACCTTTAGGAATACTTGATCCCCCATAGCAAACTCTATTTCTTTCCACTTAAGATCTGCGTACGACTTTTGTCGATCAGATACTTTTTTAACCGAGCTCGAATTACCTTAACTTTTTCTTCGGATTCAGCCACTATTTCTGAACCCAAAACATGACGTTCCCCTAGTTCTATCCAACAAGTAGGAGTGCGACACTTCCGTCCATATAGTGCTTCATACGGTGCCATCCAAATACTGGCTTGGTAACTGTTGTTGTACGCAAATTCTGCTAACGGTAAGAACTCCTCCCAGCTTCCTCTAAATCTATCACACATCCCCTTAACATATCCTCTAAGAGTTGGATTACTCGTTCAGACTGGCCGTCAGACTGTGGATGAAATGCCGTACTGAAGTCTAACCTGGTGCCCAATGCCTGATGCAATTCTTTCCAAAACTGACGTAAACCTCGGATCCCTATCCGAAATAATCGACACCGGCACTCCGTGCAATCTCACAATCTCAGCCACATACAACTTTGCCAATTTCTGCAAAGAGTAATCAACCTGAACTGGGATAAAATGCGCAGATTTTGTCAATCGATCCACTATCACCCAAACCGAGTCTTTCTTAGTAGGCGTAGGAGGAAGCCCACTAACAAAATCCATGGTGATTCTCTCCCACTTCCACTGTGGAATCTTTATCGGCTGAAGCAATCCCAAAGGTACTTAATGTTTAGCCTTGACTTGCTGACACGTTAAGCACTTTCTTATGAATTCTGTAACTTCGCGCTTAAGACCAGGCCACCAAAACTGATCTTGCAAATCTCGGTATAACTTACTTCTTCTAGGATGCATAGCATAAGGGCTACCATGCGACTCCTGAAGAATCCTTTGCCTTAACTCCTGATCCCTCAGCATATAGATTTTACCTTTGAAACACAATACCCTATCGTTGTTAATACCAAAATCTTCTAATTCCCATTTTGTACCGCCAGTAGCTTTGCACTCGGATCATCGCTCACCAACTGCTCTCTTTCACTTGACTCAACCAAGTCGACAACTTGTAATTCGCCAAAGAAGCTTCCGTCATCATAAAGACTAAGATGTGCAAACATCGCCTTAAATCGACACCACTTTCGACTTAGAGCGTACGCCACCACATTCGCCTTGCCCGGTGGTACTCAATAGAAACGATCGTAGTCTTTCAACAACTCTATCCACCTTCGTTGTCTCAAATTCAGCTCCTTCTGAGTCAATAGATATTTCAGACTCTTGTGGTCCGTGTATATCACTAACTTTTCCCCGTATAAATAATGTCTCCAAACTTTAAGAGCAAAGACTACTGCTGCCAACTCCAAATCATGCGTCGGGTAATTAACCTTGTGTGGTCTCAACTGTCGAGACGCATACGCAACTACCTTCCCGTCTTGTATCAGAACACATCCTAATCCTGTGTGAGAAGCGTCACAGTACACAACGAAATCCTTCCCTGCCTTAAGCTGAATCAAAACCAGAGCTTCAGTTAAAACCCTCTTAAGCTTCTCAAAGCTCTCTTGCTGCTTATCTGCCCATACGAAAGGTACCTCCTTTCTCAACAATTTCGTTAAAGGTGCAGCTATTGATGAAAATCCTTCGACGAATCTTCTGTAATAGCCTGCTAATCCCAAGAAACTACAAACCTCAGATACGGACTTAGGTGGTTTCCAATCTAGTACTACCTCAATCTTCTGAGGATCCACCCTTATTCCTTCTGCCGACACCACATAGCCTAAGAACGCAACTTCTTTCAGCCAAAATTCACATTTGCTGAATTTGGCATAAAGCTTCTTCTCCCTTAACACTTGCAACACTATCCGAAGATGCTCATCATGCTCTATTTTGGACTTAGAATACACTAGGATGTCGTCTATGAATACCACGACGAACTGATCCAAGTAGGGTTGGAAAACCCGATTCATCATATCCATAAACGCAGCTGGGGCGTTCGTCAATCCGAACGACATTACCAAAAACTCATAATGCCCATATCTTGTTCGGAAAGCTGTCTTATGGATATCCGCTTCTTTCACTTTAAGCTGATGATACCCCAACCTTAGATCTATCTTTGAGAATACTGCAGCTCCTTGTCGATCGAACAAGTCGTCGATCCTCATCAAAGGATACTTGTTCTTAATGGTCACTTATTCAACCTGCACCGGTAATCTATACACATCCTCATCATTCGTCCTTCTTCTTCACGAATAGACTGGTGCTCCCCATGGAGACACACGGGTCGAGATAAATCCACGATCAAGCAACTCCACGGATCTCGAGCCTTAAGCTCAACCAACTCTTTCGATGCCATTCTATACGGAGTAATAGAACTGGCGTCGTTCCATCAATAAGTCAATCCCAATTCTACCTCTCGATCCGGAGGCAATCACGGAAGTTCTTCCGAAAAACATCTACAAATTCTCTCACGCCCGACCTCTTGATGATTGCTTCCTTAGCCTCCAAGGCACTAACCAACATCAAAAAGGCTACACATCCCTTTCTAACCATCTTTTCTACCTTAAGGGCAGATACTACATTTGATAAGTAATTTCGTCTCTTGCCCATCACCACAACTTCTTTGTCATCAATAGATTTTAAGGACATTCGCTTAGCAGCACAATCCACATTTGCACGATATTTCACTAGCCAGTCCATGCCTAAGATCAGGTCAAATTCCCCGAATGGCAACTCCATTAAATCAGCCAGAAACTACGTCCCTTGAACTTCTAAAGGCACTTCCTTAAAGAGTTTATCTATCACTACTGTCTGTCCTAAAGGACTAAGTACAGTCATCTTCCTATGTACAGTCTCAGAAGTCACATGCAGAGTTCCAGATACTTCACTAGCGATGTATGAATGAGTTGACCCTATATCTATCAAAGCAATAAAGGGTAACCCATAAATCAGAAATGTACCCGTGATAACATCAAAAGGTCACTATCTTCTCTGCGACGAACTGCATATACCAAACTGGTCGTCTCGCCTCGGTTACTACCGCCTCGCCGAGTCCCGCGACCTCTACCAGAACCATTACTTCTTCCATTTGGACCACAACCCTTCATCGGCTGCTGTCCACCTCTGCCAGCCTGATTAACACCCTAACCTGCAGAGCGATTCTTATCTGTATTCATCGGACAATCTTTAATCATATGATCTTTAGACCAAGACTTGAAACATCCCGGTCTTTTCCAACATTCTCCGGTGCATCTTCCCACATTGAGCACAAGTACGATGTTGTCCTCTCGTAGTAACCTGCTAACCTCGCGGCCCATCAACTCTTGGTTTCTTTTAAAAATTCCCGGATGACCCTGAAGACTCGAAACTCCTCTTATTCTTATTCATCCTCTGTCCGGTTACGCCTCTCTCGGCTTAACTTCTTCACTATCCTTGCCCTATCCACTAAGACTGCAAAGTCTCTTTCCCGGTGCGGAGCAATCAACACTCGTAGTTCATCTCTCAGTCCATCCTCGAATATGACACACTGCTCATATTCAGTAGCTACTATCCCTCTGGCATATCGGCTAAGCCGTAAGAACTCTGCTTCATACTCAGCTATCGACTTATTTCCTTGCACTAAATTCAGAAACGCCTTTCTCTGAGAGTTGATGTAGCTAGCTCCAATGTATTTCCCTTCAAATTTAACTTTAAAATACCCCCAATCCACTCGATCCATAGGGGTACTCTCCTTGATAGTGAGCCACCACTGGTAGGCCTCATCACGAAGTAATAAAACAGCACCTTTTAACTTTTCTTCAACAGTGCAGTCTAAATCGTCCATGATCCTCTCGACTGCCTCTAACCAGTACTCTGCTACATTCGGAGCTACTCCAGATACTCCCCTAAAAATCTCAGCTCCATTTGATCTAAGTCTCTCAGCTACTGACTTTCGAGACCCATTTCCCATACTAGCTCCTGCTACTCATTCCAAAACTCACAGCACAGCTTGTGATACTGCGTCATCTCCTCCATTTTGCTCTTGAAATTCTACCCCAACAGCCGGTGGCGAAGCTTCATTTTCGAAACCTTGACCAGATCTAACTGGTTCCGACACAGCCATTCTTCCTCTACCGCGTCCACGACGACCACGTCCCCTAGAACTCATGTCTACTACACGTCTTATCTATTTTTATGAAAAAGTCTTATGCATTAGAGTCTTTTCACTTCTTATTAAAAGAAAGTTTTATGCAACAGATATTTATTCAGTGGTTTTTCCGTAGTAGTACACATACACCTAGGGTCCATGTCTCTAAGGTATAGTTTACTTAGGCTTATCACTTTAAAATATCATACATTCACATCACTTTATCAATAAAGTACTTACCTGATGGACCTGAGCCGAGAACTCGGGTGCCATGCTTCTATAAAACCATTTTAACTTAAGAGAACTTTCAAAAAGTCATTTGGGCCTGATTTTGAAAATGTTGTGGGCTTCAAAACCCAAGGCCGAGAGTTTAAAACTGGGCTCTGATACCAAGTTGAAACACCCCAAACCCGGCCCAAAAGCCTAACCGATTTGATATGTTTCTCGAGTAAAACTTTAATTAAATCTCATTTTGTTTATTAAGAAAATATGATGGTTTCATATAAAATAGATTAACTTAATGATCGCGTTGAAATCGTATTGTTAAATAAATTTGTATCTTCTTAAAACGTTATTTTTAAGAGAAAATTTATAAGTTAAAAGAAAACCAATTTTAATGAAAAAATTTTATTATTATAAAACATATGTGTCAAAAATAGTTTAAGTTATTTTTGAAAATCATTTAATTATTTAGTAATAATTGTTCGTGGCGATTAAAATCTAAAACATAAAATTAAAATAGTTCATAGCGGCCTTATTACAAAAATAACAAAACCCATAATAAATCCTAGGAAATAAAAATAAACTTAATAGGTTTAATTAAAATAAACTCCGAAATACTTTGTTGAGCATTGGCCACCACGTAATCCTCGCTGACCCGATCCATCGCTCTAAGAGTCACCTGAAATATATCCCATAAAAGGGTGAGTCATAGACTCAATGTGTAACAAAACACTAAAAGCCCAATTGATCATGGCTATTAAGCCCATTTAAAACATATTTAGCCATAAGCCCATTTTATAGCAAATCAAATAATAATTGATTAAAAACACATGGATATAGCCCACCTAAAAATCCATCCGCTACACACCACCCGTACCTACCAGTCACACTATGGGGATTACTAAATCGACCCTCCATCCGCTACACACCATCGAAGGCAGTTGCTGCAGTCAACATGCACATCGCCCTTATAATTTTGTGGCATGGCCACTGACAGCCAATGACCAAAGTCACCGGATTCAAAATATGTGACCGAAGTCACCGGATTCAAAATATGTGACCGAAGTCACCGGATAATGTGGTAAAAAAAAACCACCGGAACACTTCCCCTTATCAATATCACCCATATGCCCATGCACATACATATTATTCGGATTTTATGCAATATACCCCAAAATCATAATAGAGTCATACTTATTTCATATTTATGCATATAGCATTATTAACAAAGTATTGGGGGTAAACATACCTGAATATCGTGTACCACTGAATGCTACCTGCAACCATTATAATACATATTTTCATACAAATCATATTTATTTTAGATCTATGAGAAATTTAGTATAGTGTTACCCACCTTATAACAGTGAGAACGATACCTTCCGCTCGTCGACACCTAATTATTTATCACACTTGATTAGAACACACTAATACTTATAAATCTACACTATTGATGAAAGATCTAATTCCTTACCCTCGGAATCACGGACAACTGTTATATGTGGTTTCTCTCCGATTGATGGATCAAAACTCGATGACAACCCACGAACAAAAAGTGGCTCGGGTGTACATACGACTTCAAATAAATGATCTTCGTTAGCAGAGGGTCCACAACCCGGTGGAAAATCTCGAATCCCCGATACAGCCCTTCGTTTGAAGTTTGAGGGTATAACATAACCACCCCTCTTCCAAACACTTCTTACCGCTCTTTTCGAACCTATTTTGTTAGTCCTAAAATCTTACGTTTACGGGAGATGTCCGAGTGATAGAGTCCCCTAAAATGAAGTCGATTAGTAATCTATCTAAAAATGATATAACCAATAATATGACAATCCTTACCTTGAATGATCCAGAATGATCTCTCCTTAATCGATGGCTATAAAAAGAATCCTTAAAATCCCCTTCAAAGATTCGCCAATGAGAAAATAAGAGAATTAAATTTCTAAAATCGGCTATTCTAAAAGAAAATAAAGAGAATGATTGATAGAAAAATCATTACTCGTAATACGGAGATTGATTCACACATACTTGAACTATAGAGGGATTCGGCCTTAGCAATTAAAAAGAAAAGAAATGGTGATTTGGTTTGGACAAAAAGAGAAGAGAAAAGGTAGTGTTTTTGGCTATGGTGGTTTCAATTTTTAATAAAAGAAAAGAAAGAAGAAGATGAAAATGGAGGATGGTTCAGTTTTAATAAAAGAGAAGAAAGAAATAGATGGTGATTTCGGTTGTGGTGGAAGATGGTTTCGGTTAAGAGCAAGAAGAAGAAAAGAGAAAGAGGAAGAGAAAGAGTAAGAAAAAGAGAAAGAAAAAGAAAAGATGAGAAATGTCCTTGATGATTTTGGCACAAGAGAGGAAGAAAAGAAAAGAGAATTGTCTTCTAAAATTCTTTGGTGTTTTCGGCAATGAGTGAAAAAGAGAAATGTAATTCAAACTTTTTGGTGCTTTTGGCTATAGAGGACAAGAACTTGAGAGAATAGACACTTAATACCAAAATGGTCAAAAATGAAAGCCAAAACAAAGCAAAACTTTTACCTAATGTCATTAACAAATTTGGCTATTTGGAGAAATATGAAAAGATGCACAAAATGTTAGAATTTTGGCCAACTATCACCCCCTAATCTCTTTTCCAAATTTGGCCAACACGCATGCCAACATAATCCCCCTTTTTCCTCCTCATTTCTTCCCCATCATTCCTTTAATTCCTATCACAATTAAACCAATCCCCATTAGCCCTTATGCCGTCTAGGTTCATGGTCAAATGACCATGGAAAAGCTTCCAAAACATCTTCCACTCTTCATGCCCTTTGTCCCCTTATCCTTCCATAACCTCATGATTCCATACCATAACTTCTATCTTGCCTTTTTCCCTTGGTCTACTATCCAAAAATAAAAGAAAGTCCATCCATTCTAGATAAGGCTTCACCGACACTATAGGAAAGAAAGCAAAAATTAAAATCCTTCCAATTGCTAGCTAGGAGATTTGAACCTCTCCCCTCATGCATTCACCCATGTGCCAACACCACCTTGCCAAATGACTTGTTATGCTTAAAACCTCATGCCAAATTTTCTTAAAGCCTATCTTGCATAGTTCCATCTTAAGTCTTAAAAATTTAATATTTCTCTAAGGCATTCTCTTACATACTGAAGTTCCTAAAACTTCCAAAGTACACTCGACTACACATAGGCATGCAACAACATACAATTAAGTTAAAAATGCATAACCCCCAAATTCTGGATGTTACACGGGGTGGGTTAACTTGATCTCTACAAGTGTGATTGGCTGGTCAGGAGTGTGATGGATGGATGGGTTTGGGTTGCATACATTTCATATAAATACTGTTTTGTAAATGGGCTTAGGCCCAAGATGTTCCTATATGGGTTCAGGCCTAGTGTATGACAATAAGGGAGATTATACACTGAGTTCTTGTAACTCACTCTTTTTCCTTAATCCTTTCAGGTAATGCTCAGTAACGAGGACTTGGGGCCATGGATGACTCGGTGGAGGCCATACTTTTGGGAATAGTAATTTCAAACTTTAGTAAATTTCTTTTCCGCTTATTTTGTTACTTTTACTATTTTGGGTTTTAAAGTTGTAATAAGGCCTTTGGGATATGTTTTAAATTTGCTTTATGTTTTGACGTACTTATTACTTATCTTAAATTGTTTTAAACGGGGATTTTTCTAAGATCATAAATAATAGTTTTCCAAAGTTGATTAACAAACGAATTTCATATCAAATATGAACAAATTATTTAACTTGGATTTTTCTTCGAATTATCAACGTCATTTTCAAAAGTCACAATTTTAAGGTTCACTAGTTTGATTTTCGATTTATCAATCAACCTCTCGAAATTAGCAGTATTTTATTAAATATTTATAACCAAACTTGTTTTCTTAAACTATAAATAAATAACAACATCTTTAATAAGGATCACAAGTTCTTTACTCGTTTTCTTCATGTGAAATGCTAGATCTGGTCATACCGTATGGGCCGGGTTTGGGATGTTACATTTTATGGTATCAAAGTTCGGTTGCAAAACTCGGCTGTGGTTTGGGTTTTAAAGCATTTTCCAAAGCTGTTTTAAATTTTTAATTATAAATACATGTCTTAGAGGAAGTATGGCACCACGGTATCCGTGTAACACACCAAACCCGGCCCAAAAGTTAGGCCCGAATCTGGTGTGTCACATTGAAGAAAACGTATAAAAGATTTGTGATTCATACTAAAATAAGTTTTGTTAAAATTAAGAAAAACAAGTTTGAGTTGAGACATTTGATAAAATACTACTGACCTTGAAGATTGATTGATAAATCGATAAATTTGAACTAATGCTCTTATAAAACCGCTTTTGCGATTGTTAAAAACTTCTTTGAGAATTACAGCCTCTTTGTTAAAACCCAAAACACTTAAGCAATTCTTATCTACTTGAAAACGTAATTATCTTTAAAAAACCTTTTTGGTTACGAAAACATATTTAAAATAAACGATTTACGAAAATATGATGTTTGGAAATAGAGTTGCAGAAACCTTTTGAAAACATTGTGGAAACGTAGATAAAATACAAGTATTTTTGAGAGGTTAATTGATGAGTCGAAAATCAAGGTAGTGAACTTTAACCGTGACTTTTGAAAATGTCATCGATAATTTGAAAGAGAATTTCCGAGTTAAATCATTTATAAAAGTTTGTTATGAAAATCATTTGTTCATCTATTTTGGAAAACCTTTACTTAAGATTTTTAGAAAAATCCCCATTTAAAAACAATTCAAGCATAATACTAAGTACGACAAAAACATAAGCAAAATAAAATATTCCGGAGGCCTTATTACAACACAAAATAAACCCAAAATAGTAAGAATAATAAAGTGAACGAAATTAGGAAACTAAAGTTCAATAAAAACCATTTCTGAAGTATGGTTTCCACCAAGTCATCCATGGCTCAAGTCCATGTCACTGAGCATTACATACAAGTGTTCAGAGAAAGGAGGAGTGAGTTACAAGAACTCAGTGTGAAATCCCTTTACCGTTGTTCACTGGGCCAAAATCTCATTAAGCAATTATTTGGGCCTAAGCCCACATACAATAATAATAATATAATGACTATAACATGAATATGAAATGCAATTCCCAAACCAAGCCTAGTATTCCATCCGCTACACACCACTCGTACCAACCAACACACCTGTGGGTGATCATCAGTCAACCCACCCCACCAACACACCAATCACAGGCATTAAGCCATTTATAATAGATTATTTGTGGACAAGCCACCAGAATAACATAATTTACGTGGCATAGCCACCAGACAGATTGTGACAGAGTCACCAAATATGTGGCAGAGCCACCAAAATTATGTAGCAAAGCTACCAAAACTTCTCTTCATCATTATCCCATCCCATGAAATTCATGTATATGCATCATACATATCAAATCATGATATTTACAAATATAATAATAATTAAAAAAATTCAGAAATTTATGACAAACAAATTGGCCCAATAACACTTTACAAAATCGACCCATTAGAGCAATATATCAAATCGGCCCATTTTATCACATATCCATTCGACCCATTTAATCACATATCAATTCGGCCCATTTAGCCACATATCAAATTGGCCCATTTAGTCACATATCAATTCGGCCCATTTAGTCACATATCAATTTGGCTCATACAACAAAATATCAGATCGGCCCATATAGCAAAATATCAATTCAGTCCATTAAGCAATATTGTATTTTGGCCCTTTAGGGGCATTTCGATAATTCGGTAATCTTACCCACTATGGGTATTTTGGTGATTCAGCCCATAGGGGCATTTTCATAAATTGGTAATATTACCCACTAAGGGTAATTTGGAAATTTCGCAATCCAGACTTAACTACTAATTTGGGCATAAAAATTTAAACTATCCATCTGTGTCATACTGACTAAATTGACTATAACATGAGTTAGGAAACTCGATAACTAAATCCATAAATTTCCTTTGAAACTAGACTCATATATATTCTTATTACAATTTTTTCAGAATTTTTGGCTTAACCATTTAGTACAGTTTATTCCTTAAAGTTTTCCTTGTTCCATTGTCCAACGATTCTGACCTCTCCTTCCTTAATTTCAAATATCTCACTGTATGGTTTTCATATATTGCTCCCACTTGTTTCTATTAAAAATAGGCTCACTAAGGAATCCATACATATAAGTTATATTCCATAATTCACTTTGTACAATTTTATATGATTTTTCCAAGATAGATCAGGGAACCATGAAGTCATTTAGAACCAGTCTCACTTAAATTAACATATCTTAGAATATAAAATTCCTTTTTCCTTCTCCGTTTCTTCCTTATCAAAATAGACACAGCAAGATTTTATTTGATATCTCATTCACTTTCTAATTCCCTTTCTCCTATTTTTCGTGATTTTTCAAAAACACATCACTATTTCTAATCGAAATTGTTTTAATACAAAATATAATTACCACTATGATCATACGCACGCCCAAGTGATTACGGATGCCGATTTTTGGTTTTCTTTGGTATTTTGATCGATTCACAGAATATTTCATACAAACTTTCAGAGAAGTGTGAGATTACACACCATTTCAGATATGCATATGAAAGGTACGGGATTACACATCTTATTACGAGATCCGTAACACGATACTCTTCACGGCACCTAAAAGTACAATCGGTCAAAAATTAGTCCGAACACAATTTACCACTTCAACCAAATATTTTGATTGATTAACAATCTATATCACTTACCAACAATCCGAGTCTCTTATTACGAGGGATAGATCGAGCGATTTAGTCCCTAAAAATATAATCGATTAGTCACAACCACTATCTCGTTAAGCAAAATAACCGGTCAACAAAAAGATCAAAAAATAACCATGATGAATCCCTTAGCTTAACGATATTAGTTTTGATTTCTACGATTGTACAATGGCTACAGATGAGTCAAAGTTTTGGCCTTCCACTATAACTCGATTGATCAAACGAGTGAGTGTCAACACAAATGAGTAGAAATGATTAAAATAAAGGAGAAGATGTATCAAGGTGTTTGGAGTGTTTCGGTTAACACCAAAAGAGATATGAACCAAAGAGAAATGTGAGTATTTCGGCAACAAGAAGAATGGTGAAAGATGGATTAAGATTTTGGCACCCAAGGAAGAAGTGAAGAAAATATGCTCACTAATGGCTTGTAAATTCGACACAAAGCAAAAGAAGGAGTTTGGAGAAAAACACAAAATAGTACAAAAGTGATTTTTGCCTAACAACACCAAAATTCTACCAAATGACCAAGCAAAATTCAGCTACCTCCCTTTCCCCCAAAACCGTCCACATACATGACCATAATGGTCAAAAGTTGGCCAACCATACCTTCCATAACACTTCCCTTGAAAAAGGCCATATGTTCCCCTTACTTGCCCTTTTCTTTTGATTCCCTTCCATCCATTCTTCCTTACCATATTTCTTTAGCCACCTCACCTTATTAAAAAGTCCATCTTGCCTTATTTTCTTCCTCAATCTCCTCTCCATCACCTCAATCTCTTCTCCATCTCCATGATTTCCTCCATGAATCCCTCCACTTGTCCCCTTATCATCTCTTCTCCTTTTTGGCAAAAATAAAACTCCCTTGCTTTCCATGAGATTCGAACCCTAGTTCTCCCATCATCCAATTCACACTACTTGCCACTAAGCCACAAGCTCCTCTTGTGTCTCCTAAATTCACCCATTAATTCCTAATTCCTTCTTCTATCAGTCATATCCACTAAAAGTCTAAAAATGAAAATTTTTCCTATAGCCTAACTTGAACCCGAGACTTCATAGAAACCTCATAACCTTCCAAATTCACTTAACTAATAAGTCTAATTTGTAAAATGCCATTCTCTTATTCTCAATTATTGTAAACAGTCTTATGCCCAAGTCTCATTGGGCCCAATCCTACTAGGCCCAATTTTTGGATGTTACAATCCGGCACCAAGTCAGTAAGTCTTTGCTTTTATTTTATGATTTTTGTGGTATGACTGTAGTAAGAAAACTTCATATGACAGAAGTACTCTAAAAATTTTAGCTTTAGGAGCTAAAACTATAGAGATTGAGACTTTAGGATATGTTTTACGAAAATAACTTTACTTCCTATACTCCATAAAACATTGTTTAATAAACATTGAATAGCATGCTGATTCATAAGACACTTAATCAGATTAAATCGACTTAGCAAACATGAGCTCTAGAGGACGTGGAAGAGGTACACATGGTAGTGGTAGGGTGGGGTGTGCTGAGGTTGGATCCTCAGAATCGGGGCGTGTGCCCAAAAGGGAGGTGCCAGCATCACCAGCGACTGAGATTTGGTCTCAAGACTGAGCCAGAGCCGATGAGTTGCCTCGGCCAGTTAGGGAGGTTTTAAAGGAGATAAGAGGAATCGGTGAGGCACTTCGGGTTAGGTGCGTGGATTGTAAGAAGAAGAGGGATTACAGTTCTTTAAGGTCAAAGTCTCATTTTGTGAAACATGTTAAGGCACGTCCAAACTTTTTGGCTTGTGAATATTGCAGAAGGAGTCATCCAAGTGAGTACTGGAGGAGGTCAGGAGCATGTTTGAGATGCGGGTCTAAGGAGCATAAGGCTCGGGATTGTTCTATCACCAACAAATCGGGTACATTTTTTTATAGTGTTTGAGCATAGGAAATTTTATGTATGTGTGTTAAATACCTGTTTGCTTCTGAGGTTAGATATTTGACGGTGTGAAGAGCTTCCAAGATTAAGATAGAAAGAGAATTAGTGTTTTAGTATCAGAGTGCGCAGCATGAGCGTAGTGATGTAGGTTAGGATATGCAACTGTTCTTATAATTGGAAATTTCGAGGATGAAATTTCTTTAAGGGGGTAGATTTGCAACATCTGAAATTGGGCCTAGTAGAATTAAGTCTAATAGACCTTGGGCGTAGGAGTGTTTAAAATTTTTGAGAACAAGAGAACGACATTATTTCAAGTTGGACTTATTAGGAAGGTGATTTTGGAAAATTACGGGGTTTTTAGGAAGTTTCGGGTTCAAGTTAGGCTATAGGAAAATTTTTGTATTTAAGCATTTAAGGGGAGAAGGGAAGTGGCATCAAGACTTAAGGAAATAAGTGTGTATTTTGCTAGCACAAGTGGAGCACATGGTGGAGTGGTGTAACAGACCAAATTTGACCCTAATCGGAACGGTGGTTTTGAGACCACGAATTTGAGCCTGAGAAATATTTAAATATTATATTTAGTGTTTATTATATGTGAATTTATGTGTGTGAAAGTTTTGTAGAAAAAATTTATCGTTTAAGTATTGAATTTGATAAAAAGGACTAAATCGCATAAAGCGTAAAAGTTGTATTCTTTAGTGTAAAGTGCTAGAATGATGATGGCTTATTAATTTGAGGTATTAGGTGGGTAAATATTCCATTTTATAAGTTAGTGGATGGCTTTTGACTAATATGCCATTATTATATGTAATAGTTTATTTTATATTAAAGGTTATAATAGTAAATTAATTAAATAACCTATTATATACATAATAAAATAAAATGAAAAGCCATTATCATCTCATTTTGTTCTTTGGCCAAATGTGGGAGAAAGAAAAAGGTTTTGTTCCTTTGAATTTGGTAATTAGAAGCACAAAATCAAGGTTAGTTTGATTTCGGTTTTGTTAATTTTACTTTTTTGAAATCGTTGCTTTGAACCGTAGCTAACCCATGTCCTAATTTGTAAATATATGCATTATTGATGTTTGACCATTGATAAACTTATGTGGTTTATGATATTTGATGATTGGAAATTTAAGATAGGTTAAAGATTGATATGTTTTGTATTGGAAGTTTTAGTGAAATTGAATAAATAGGGCTAATTTGTAAAAATAAAATTTTAGAGGGACTTAATTGCAAAATAAATGAAATGAGAGGGCTTATAAAGTCCCTAGGAATATTCGACCCTTGTATAGTCTTGGCAAATTGTGTGTATTTTGTGTTTTGTACAATTAAGACTAAATAGTAAAAATGTGAAACCTTAAGGGTAAAATGGTAATTTGCTTAATTATGTGCTTAGGGACTAAATTGAGATGAAATGTACTTGAATGAGTTAAATTTTTATGTGTTTAGATCAAGAACAAAGAAAAACGAGCTTGGATTGGGGAAAAATGAATGTTGTCGACTAGCCGGTTAATGTTGTCCGTCGAAAGTCGAGGTAAGTCCTTAAGCTAAAATATGTCAAAGAATTATTTATGAATATGTTAAATGATGATGTTCGATAAATTTGAAGGTAAATTATTTTAGTGGCCGAATGTATATGGTTAAATTGGTTTGAATGCATAAATTGTTAATGTGATATGAATATGTATCTTTGATATATTATTTGGAAAAAAAATATGAAGTATGTGATTGGTTATGAATTATTTTGGGCTTATTGCCTAGCAGGCCTTGTGCCGGTGATTTGATTCGGGTTTCATGCCTAGCAAGCTTAGTGCCGGTGATATATTCGGGCTTTGTGCCTAGCAGGCTTAGTGCCGGTGACATATTCGGGCTTCATGCCTAGAAGGCTTAGTGCCGGTGACATATACGGGCTTCGTGCCTAGCAGGCTTAATGCCGGTGGTACTTTAAAATGAAGAAACCATGAAGTTTTCGAGTGTAATATAGTGAACTTATTGACTTAAAAACTCAGGTAAGCTTAAATCTCAATGAATATCATCAGAAGTAAGGCAAGTTGTGATTAATGTTACTTGGGTTGAAATATCATATTTGGATTAGTGTTTTGTGTGATTGAGTTTATTAAGCGATATGTACGATTGGTATAAGGTAGAACTTGAGCTTAAACATGTTATTTTTGGGATGTTCGGATACTAGTAGAAATGCTAATAGTGGAAAGACTTTGAGTATGATGATATATTTAATATGAATGTTGCACATATATGTCGAGAAGCATGTGATTTATGTAAAATATGTTTATACTATGGTTTGATGAATTATAGGATTTCGTAATGAAGTGTAAATGCTATGATTAACAAGTTGATAATGTTCGGCCATGCATAAATATATATGTTATAAGTTTAAAGAAAAAACAAAATTAAATTGTTCGAATGTTATAATAAAGTTGCTTAAGACTTACTAAGCTATTGAGCTTACTCTGTATATGTTTGTGTTTCTATTTTATAGATCGTTAATTCAACTATGGGCTCAAGGGATCAGCAAGAAAGTCGACCACACTATCACTCTCTTTGGTATAATTATGTTTTGTAAACTTTTTGAATCAAAGGCATGTATAGGCTTTATTTTGATAAGTAATGAATGATGTTCAGATTGTAAATATAAATATGGCCTTGCGAATAACGCTGTTATTGTTGGTTAAGTTTAGGTTTTACATTTTGATATAATAGCTTGCATTATAATACCATTAGATATGTGATTTCGGTCATGCTTTAAATCATATACGAAAGATGATCATATGATATATGTATATATGATGTATTGTTGAGATATGCATTTAGCTAATAAGGAAAAATGATGGATGCTAGATGATTTAAAGCATATAATATGTTAGCCAGGTAATATGTTGCCATATATGTGTGTGAAGTTTTGGTTTAAGCTTAGAATTGGTAGGCTTTGCATTATTGATGCGGTTCAAATTAAGCAATCATGGTTGAAAGAGGAGATGTATATGTATATATATTTTGGTTGTGGCATGATTTAGTTTATTTGAGCGATGACGATATGTATTATGAAATAGTATGAGTTAGAAAGCTTATTACAAAGTATGTATATACACTTGTGATATTGATACATGATCTAGAAACATGATAATGATAAGCATATTGTATATTCGGTTATGTTGCATTAATGTTGGATTTGTCCATAGGTTAATAGTATTAAGATTGCATATGTACTTGATAAATGTATAGGTATGATTTGGCTAACCGTATAAATATGGTATGAGTAAATATATATACATATTTGTTCATGGATAGTTATTAGTAGTTGAGTAAAGTATGCTTATAAAAAGAAATTTGTTTGGTATTTCAATTGCGAGTCGAATTGGATACGAAACATATGGTTAAGAGTATACATGTGACGAATTAATAGTTAGTTCGAAATAGTTTAGAAAGCATAAAACTTTGTGATTAACTATAATATGGATTTGAAATTACAGTGGTTGCTTGTGATTATTAAGTCATACATTGGTATATACAAAACTTAAAGCAAAGTGTTTAAATTTTGTTAAGCAACACCTAGTGGTTTTCTTAATACTTTAAATAAATTGACTGTTGTAATAGGATTATTTTATTAATTAGTTAAGTATGGTTTACTTGTTTCTAAATTTCATATGTTAAGATCAATTTTTTGAGTGTGGTATATAGAATCGGGATTGTTGTATGACTTATTCGGTAATGCCCGTAACCCTAATCTGGCGATGGGTAGGGGTTAAGGGTGTTACATTTTATTGGTATCAGAGCTACGGTTTAGTCGATTCTAGGACTACCGTAGTATGTAAGAGTCTAGCTATACATGCCTTTGAATTGTATATATGATAGTGTGGTGACTTCTGACAATTTCAATTGTATTCTATATAATAAATGGATTTTGATCCCGATAGAGCCGTAGCTGATGATGTGGAGAGCGTTGCGCCAGGTCTCGCACGTAGATCAGTGCCATTAGACTCTTGACTAGATACGGGTAGCCACGAAGGGGAGGCTAAACAAGCCTTCTACCAAATGATGAATGAATGGTTCACCCAGTTTGTTCAGAATAATCCGGCTGTACAACAACCTCCACCCCCAAATAATCCAACTCCAGTACCTTCAGCACCCCCGATGATAGATCTGATGAGATCTAGCAGACCTCCCATTAATAAAATTAGGAAATATGGGGCCGAGGAATTCAAGGCCAATGATAATGATGATGCAGAATGAGCCGAGATGTGGCTTGATAACACTATTCAGGTACTCGATGAGTTATCTTGTACTCCAGATGAATGCCTAAAGTGTGCTATATCTCTACTTCAGGACACTGCCTATCACTGGTGGAACACACTGGTATCCGTAGTTCCGAAAGAAAAAGTAACTTTGGACTTCTTCCAAATTGAGTTTCGTAAGAAATATATCAGTCAGAGATTCATCGATCAAAAATGAAAAGAATTTCTTGAACTAAAATAGGGGCGAATGACTGTGACAGAATTTGAACGGAAATTTATCAAACTTAGCAGATATGCTAGAGAGTGTGTTTCTACTGAAGCCATAATGTGCAAAAGATTTGAAGACGGTCTGAATGAAGATATAAAGTTGCTGGTCGGCATTCTTGAAATCAAAGAGTTTGTGATACTAGTCAAGCTGGCTTGTAAGGCTGAAGAGCTCGAAAAAGAGAAAAGAAAAGCTGAAATAGAAGCTAGAGATACTCGTAAGAGATCAACGAGTAAGACTTACCATTCTGTGCCTAAGAAATTTAGAGATGACTCCAACCGACATAAAACTACTTCAGACTTACCTAGACGTGATCGACCTCCAGGGAGTTATCGAGCCACTTTGATAGCCAGTGTTGGTAACGTTCCACAGGACCGGGTCGAGTGTAAACATTGTAGGAAATGGCATTCTGGAAGTTATAGGGTTCGTGATCAGTCCTGCTTTAAATGTGGATCGTCGGACCATTTTATTCGAGAGTGCCCGATGTTAGCTGAATAGAATATGGTTCAGAACACTAGACCGAGCAGCACGCGCGAGCAGGGGCGACCACTCAAACATTCGATAAAGTAGGTGGTAGTCGAGAGAGGACGAAGGACATCAGTAGTTCGATTAGAGGCCCGAGCACCTATCAGAGCTTATGCTACATGAGCCAGAGAGGATGCTTCTTCCCCCGATGTCATTACCGGTACTTTCACCCTTTATGATACTACTGTGATTGCATTGATTGATCCTGGTTCGACTCATTCATATGTGTGTGAAACTCTAGTATTCGATAAGACTCTGCCAGTTGAGTCTACTGAGTTTGTGATTCGTGTGTCCAACCCTCTGGGTAGATGTGTACTTGTTAATAAAGTGTGTAGAGGTTGCCCATTGATGATTCGGGATTATTGTTTCCCAGCCGATTTAATGTTGTTGCCCTTCGATGAGTTTGATATAATTTTGGGAATGGACTGGCTAACTTCACATGATGCAGTGGTGAATTGCAAAAGAAAGCTTATTGATTTGAGATGTCAGAACGGCGAGATCATCAAAATTAAATCCAATGATTTAAGTGAGTTTCCTACAATAATATCCTTGATACTGGCTGGAAAGTATGTGAGAAAAGGGCGCGAAGCTTATTTGGCTTATGTACTGGATAATAAAGTGTCTGAAAAGCATATTGAATCTGTACCGGTTGTGTGTGAATACCCAGATGTGTTTCCTGAAGAACTACCGGGTTTACCCCCAATAAGAGAAATTAAGTTTGGCATTGAATTGGCACCAAGAATGACTCCGATCTCGATAGCTCCATATTAGATGGCACCTACTGAGTTAAAAGAGTTGAAAGCACAGTTGCAAGAATTAACAGATAGGGGCTTTGCACGACCGGGTTTCTCTCCTTGGGGTGCACCAGTTCTTTTTGTGAAAAAGAAAGATGGAGCGATGCGAATGTGTATTGATTATCGGCAATTGAATAAGGTAACTATAAAGAATAAATACCGTTACCTCGGATTGATGATTTGTTTGATCGGTTGAAAGGGCTTGATATTTTCAAAGATAGATTTGAGATCGAGTTATTATCGATTCTGAGTCGAGATACGAGATGTGCCAAAGACGCATTAGGACGAGGTACGGACATTTTGATTTTTTGGTTATGCCTTTTGGGCTTACTAATGCACCTGCTATTTTATGGATTTGATGAATTGGGTCTTGAGCAATTTTTAGATCGGTTTGTAGTAGTGTTATTGATGATATACTAATCTACTCTAAAGATGAAACCGAGCATGCCGAGCATTTGAGATTAGTGTTACAAACTTTGCGAGATCAACAGTTGTATGCAAAGTTTAGTAAGTGTGAGTTTTGGATGAATGAAGTCAGCTTCTTGGGTCATGTTGTTTCAGCATCGGGTATTCGTGTTGACCCGAACAAAATCTCGGCTATACTTGATTGGAAGCCACCGAAAAATGTTTCCAAGATTCGAAGTTTTCTGGGACTTGCGGGCTACTACAGACGGTTTGTGAAAGGTTTTTTTGTAATAGCTACACCTTTGACAAAGCTACTACAGAAAGATGTCAAGTTCGAGTGGTCGAAAAATTGTCAGAAAAGTTTTGATCAGTTGAAAGCCCTTTTGACCGAAGCTCTAATGTTAGTTCAGCCTGAATCGGGTAAAGAATTTGTTGTTTATTCTGATGCTTCTTTGAATGGTTTGGGCTGCGTTTTGATGCAGGAAGGCAAAGTTGTAGCCTAAGCTTCAAGACAATTAAAGCCGCATGAAAGAAATTACCCGACGCATGATTTAGAACTTGCAGCTATTGTGTTCGCATTGAAAATTTGGCGTCATTATTTATACTGTGAGAAATGTCATGTTTACTCGGATCACAAAAGTCTTAAATATTTGATGACTCAGAAAGAGTTGAACTTGAGACAACGCAGATGGTTAGAACTGTTGAAAGACTATGAGTTAGTGATTGGCTACCATTCGGGGAAAGCTAACGTTGTTGCCGATGCGTTAAGTCAAAAATCATTGTTTTCTCTTCATGCAATGAATGCACAGATGGTTATGTTTGGTGGTGGATCGATCCTAGCCGAATTACAAGCAAGACTAATGTTTATTCAGCAAATTTGTGATGCACAAAAAGCTGACAAAGATATGACTGTTAAACGGGTTCAGTGTGAAAATAATGTAAAGTCAGAATTTCGAATTGATGAAAATGACTTCTTGAAATACAAAGGCCGAATGTGTGTACCGAGGGATGTGGATTTGATTCAGATGTTATTGAAAGAAGCTCATAATAGTCAAATATCGATACATCCGGGTAGCACGAAAATGTATAATGACTTGAAGCAGTTCTACTGGTGGCCTGGTATGAAACGAGATATATCTGAATTTGTTTCAAAGTGCTTAATTTGTCAGCAAGTAAAAGCCGAGCATCAAGTGCCTTCTAGGTTGCTTTAGCCAATCATGATACCTGAATGGAAATGGGATAGAATTACAATGGATTTTGTATCCGGTCTCCCTATGACATCGAGTAAGAAAGATGCTGTCTGGGTTATAGTTGATAGACTAACTAAATCACTCACTCTGTGCGGTTAAATGCATTATTCACTCGATAAACTAGCTGAATTGTATGTATCACAGATTGTGAGATTGCATGGTGTACCGAGTTCCATTGTTTCAAATAGAGACCCGAGATTCACATCGCGATTTTGGAAGAAGTTGCAAGATGCTTTAGGTACTAAACTTTACTTTAGTACAGCCTTTCATCCACAGACAGACGGTCAATCTAAACGAACTATTCAGATTCTTGAGGACATGTTGAGATGCTAGGTTCTTGAGTTTGAAGGTACGTGGGAAAGATACTTACCTCTGATTGAATTTGCCGATAATAACAGTTTTCAATCTAGTATCAAAATGGCGCCATATGAAGCCTTGTACGGGTGAAAGTGTCGAACACCATTATACTGGACTGAGCTCAGCGAGAATAAGATACACGGGGTTGATTTGATTAAGGAAACCGAATAGAAAGTAGCTATTATTAGAGACAATTTAAAAGCTGCATCGGATCATCAAAAGTCCTATGCTGATTTGAAACATAAAGAAATTGAATTTCAGGTCGGAGATCGAGTATTTTTAAAGGTTTCTCCGTGGAAGAAAGTACTCGTTTTGGTAGGAAGGCAAGTTGAGTCAAGATTCATCGGACCGTATGAAATCATTGAGCGTGTTGGGCTGTTGCTTTTAGGTTGAAGCTACCCTCGAATTAGAAAAGATACGATGTATTTCATGTTTCTATGCTCCGTGAATCTGATCGGATCCGTCACATGTGATTGCTCCATCGAGATTGAAATCCAACCCGATATGACGTATGAGGAAAAACCGATCCGTATCTTAGCTCTGAAATGAAAAGTTAAGAAACAAAAGGATTTCCTTAGTGAAAGTACTATGGAATTGGCACGGAGTTGAAGAGGCTATGTGGGAGCCTGAAGACTCAATGAGGCAACAATATCCGACGTTATTTAACGGTAAGATTTTCAGGGACGAAAATCCTTAAGGGGGGAGAGTTGTAACAGACCGAATTTGACCCTAATCGAAACGGTGGTTTTGGGACCATGAATCCGAGCCCGAGAAATATTTAAATATTATATTTAGTGTTTATTATATGTGAATTTATGTGTGTGAAAGTTTTGTAGAAAAATTTTATCGTTTAAGTATTGAATTTGATAAAAAGGACTAAATCGCGTAAAGCGTAAAAGTTGCATTCTTTAGTGTAAAGTGCTAGAATGATGATGGCTTCTTAATTTGAGGTATTACGTGGGTAAATATTCCATTTTATAAGTTAGTGGATGGCTTTTGACTAATATGCCATTATTATATGTAATAGTTTATTTTATATTAAAGGTTATATTAGTAAATTAATTAAATAACCTATTATATACATAATAAAATAAAATGAAAAAGCCATTATCATCTCATTTTGGTCTTTGGCCGAATGTGGGAGAAAGAAAAAGGGTTTTTTTTCCTTTGAATTTCGGCAATTAGAAGCACAAAATCAAGGTTAGTTTGATTTCGATTTTTGTTAATTTTTACGTTTTTGAAATCGTTGCTTTGAACCGTAGCTAACCCATGTCCTAATTTGTAAATCTATGCATTATTGATGTTCGGTCATTGATAAAATTATGTGGTTTATGATATTTGATGATTGGAAATTTAAGATAGGTTAAAGATTGATATGTTTTGTATTGGAAGTTTTAGTGAAATTGAATATGTAACACCCCAAACCCGGCCCAAACACTATGGCCAAATTCGGTATGTTGCAGATGAAAATATTTTGAAATCCCTTGTTTAGCCGATTTTATTTAGAGTAAAAGATGTTGTCTTATTTTTAAACCGTTGAGGTGTATAAAGAAAACAATACTTAGTTCATTCAAAAGTTAAGTCAAGTTGTTACCAATTTTATCGGATGTCCCCGAAAGGACGAAAGAAAACATTTTTGTTTGAATTTAGGAAAATTTGTGTAATCATTTTAAAGTTATTAAAATAGTTTAAATAATTCATCCAAACAGATAAAATAATAAAAAAATAATCTTAGGAGGCCTTATTACATCTTGAATAAATAAAACCAAAATAAAACATAAATAATTAAAAGTCCATCTCGTCTATAATTTCACTGCATGGCCACCTCGAGTCTGTCCGGCTCCACATCCGCGATTCTGAGTCACCTAAAAATATTAAAGGAAAAGGTGAGTCACCAAGACTCAGTGTGTAACCCTTTTCCCGGTTAAATGCAACATCATACACAATTATAACAGATTAACATGCACTAAGTTATGCACCCAACCTAACCATCCAAACGCCTTTCTCTACCCCGTGTGGTACCAAACCACTGGTGGTGCCAAACCACTGGTGACGTATAGTCACGATATTCATCAACATTGTGGTGCCAAACCACTGGTGACGATAGTCACGAATCAAGTGATGGGGCCAATCCATCTTGTGATACCAAATCATGGCGTCAATCCCATATCTCAAAGTGGGGCTAACCCACGGTGGTGTCAAACCACGGGGCGAGACGCTATGAGGTGCCAAACCTCCGAGGTGCCAAACCTCCGGTGTGTAGTCACAATGTGATACCAAATCACGTGTGTCCGTCGACACGAAAATCAATTCCCTCCACTCATATATCCCACATCAATCCATGATATACAATGATTTCATGCCAACATATATTTAAATCACATATACCAAATATGCCATGCTTCCCAAAAGCATCAAATAGTAACTCATATTGATAGAGACTTACGAACCATCGCTTATCTTTATTACGGTATCAAATCCAAAGCTACATAAATCGATTTAACACACACAATATTTAGCACGCTTAATCAATCATAAAGTGTGTATGTACACACACATCACCGACAATAATTCTAAATCTCGAAAAGTCAATCGCCACACTAGCCTTCCTTGCCCTATATTCCCATTACCAAATATTAGTACCAAGGCCATTCGCCAAACTAAAACAATCCAAAGAGGTTAGTGCTTGAATCTGAAGCCTTACCCAAATGCTTTTGAACACTAGCCAACACACTCCAAGTGTGAATCGGTTTCACTTCCTACAATCGGCACTTATCCAAAATTAGTAGTCTTGACTTTGAACACTAATTAAATACTCACTAAGAATAGAACCTTACCACTACTTACCAACTGGTTGACAAAGAATGGTAGATTAGATTTCACTTTGAGATCCCAAAGTTCCTAGGAATCGGTTCCAACACTCATTAGCCATCCATCAATATATTTCGACCCTTTTTCATTTAACCAAATTGACAGGAAATAAGTATTATAGGAGGAGGGTTTCGGCACTTCTTACCTTCACCAAATCGGTTGACAATAAGGGTCCAAAGAGATCTATACTACTCTCAATATTCGGCCAAGACTACACCACAAAGGGGAAAGAAATTCGGCACACCAAGGAGGAAAAAGAAAGAAAAGATGTAGGGGAATTCAAGGGTGGTTTTTGGCTAGAATAAAAGAAGAGAAAGCTGGAATTTTTGAAGAATTCCCTAGGGAATTTCGGCAGTAGCAAAGGGAAAAGAAAAGTAAATAGTTGCTGGAAATTTTCTTTGCTCTTCTTGCTGTACAAAACAGCCCCCCCAAAGAGTCCTAATGCTGCCCAATTCTCCTCTCTATGCTGATAATTTTCAGCCTTGAATTATCACAATTAAATCTAATTTTATCTTACTTCTTATCCCTTAATCCCCTCTTAACAAAATAAAAAAATAAAGTATAACAACACCACAACTCTTCAAAATAAAAAATAAAATAAACTAATGCTTATCCCCCACTCCAGCCGAATTCTAATTCAAAGAAAAATGCTTAAGCTCTTCCAATTTCATGCCATTACTGTCCATTCACGCCAGCAGCAACAACAAAAAAAAATAAAATCCAATTTCTACTTTTAGGTTCGAACCCAGGACCTACTGCTTGCAACCCCCTTCTTAACGCCCTTGCCATCTTTCCCGAATAGACTTTCATGACATAAAGCCTTCACCTTTTAATTATAAGCCTTACTCCTGGCCCTTACTCCTTTCATGCCAAAGCCCAAAAATAAAATTCCTTCTTTGCATCCCTCAAGACTCAAACTCGCGTCCTTAAACCGAGGCCTCTTAAGTGGTGCCCCAAGCCACTCCACCAGCCCGTCTTTCATGTCATAACTCGTCGTGACATTTTTATAAACCATCCTTCACTGGCTCCTTAGGCTTTAGCGCTAAAACAAAAATAAACGCACACATGTACTATCCCCAGGACTCGAACACGAGTCCAAGCGCCGCAGCCCTCTCTTCCAATGCCCTAGGCCAATTCTCCTAATCGAGTATCATGTCAAATTCCCTTTTATTTATTTATAAAACCTTCCTCTTGGCCCTTTCCTTATGACGCAAAAGGCCCAAAATAAAATGCTCCATTGCATCCTTCATGTCTCGAACCCGAGACCTCTCTCTCTCAAGTGGCGCCCCAAACCACTCCTACTACCTGCCTTTCATGTCCAATTCTTACCCGAATTTTTACTTAAACCCTAACTATCCTAGCTTCCCTCCTTTAAACACTTAAAAATAAATTTTTAGCCCTAAGTCAGGCCTAGCTTGAGTTTACTTTTGGACCCTCAAACATGCCAAATAAATCATAATATTTATTCTTCAAGCACAAACATGGGAAATTAGCTAAATTACAAACAACCCCTAATTTAGGGTGTTACAGAATAAATAGGGCTAATTTGTAAAAATAAAATTTTAGAGGGACTTAATTGCAAAATAAATGAAATGAGAGGGTTTATAAAGTCCCTAGGAATATTCAGCCCTTGTATAGTCTTAGTAAATTGTGTGTATTTTGTGTTTTGTATAATTAAGACTAAATAGTAAAAATGTGAAACCTTAAGGGTAAAATGGTAATTTGCTTAATTATGTGCTTAGGGACTAAATTGAGATGAAATGTACTTGAATGAGTTAAATTTTTATGTGTTTAGATCAAGAACAAAGAAAAATGAGCTTGGATCGGGGAAAAACGAAAGTTGTCGACTAGCCGGTTAACGTTGTCCGTCGAAAGTTGAGGTAAGTCCTTAAGCTGAAATATGTCAAAGAATTATTTATGAATATGTTAAATGATGATGTTCAATAAATTTGAAGGTAAATTATTGTAGTGGCCGAATGTATATGGTTAAATTGGTTTGAATGCATAAATTGATAATGTGATATGAATATGTATCTTTGATATATTATTTGGAAAAAAAATGTGAAGTATGTGATTGGTTATGAATTATTTCGGGCTTATTGCCTAGCGTGCCTTATGCCTTGATTTGATTCGGGCTTCGTGCCTAGCGAGCTTAGTGCTTGGTGATATATTCGGGCTTTGTGCCTAGCGAGCTTAGTCTTGGTGACATATTCGGCTTCGTGCCTAGCGTCTTAGTCTTAGTGACATATCTGGGCTTCGTGCCTAGCGTGCTTAATGCCGGTGGTACTTTAAAATGAAGAAACCATAAAGTTTTCGAGTGTAATATAGTGAACTTATTGAGTTAAAAACTCAGGTAAGCTTAAATCTCAGTGAATATCATCAGAAGTAAGGTAAGTTGTGATTAATGTTACTTGGGTTGAAGTATCATATTAACATTAGTGTTTTGTGTGATTGAGTTTATTAAGCGATATGTACGATTGGTATAAGGTATAACTTGAGCTTAAACATGTTACTTTTGGAATGTTCGGTTACTAGTAGAAATACTAATAGTGGAAAGACTTTGAGTATGATGATATATTTAATATGAATGTTGCACATATGTGTCGAGAAGCATGTGATTTATGTAAAATACGTTTATACTATGGTTTGATGAATTATAGGATTTCGTAATGAAGTGTAAATGCTATGATTAACAAGTTGATAATGTTCGGCCATGCATAAATATATATGTTATAAGTTTAAAAAAAAGAAAATTAAATTGTTGAATGTTATAATAAAGTTGCTTAAGACTTACTAAGCTATTGAGCTTACTCTGTATATGTTTGTGTTTCTATTTTATAGATCGTTAATTCAACTACTGAGCTCAAGGGATCAGCAAGAAAGTCGACCACACTATCACTCTCTTTGGTATAATTATGTTTTGTAAACTTTTTGAATCAAAGGCATGTATAGGCTTTATTTTGATAAGTAATGAATGATGTTCGGATTGTAAATATAAATATGGCCTTGCGAATAAAATTTGTTGTTGTTGGTTAAGTTTAGGTTTTACATTTTGATATAATAGCTTGCATTATAATACCATTAGATATGTGATTTCGGTCATGCTTTAAATCATATATGAAAGATGATCATATGATATATGTATATATGATGTATTGTTGAGATATGCATTTAGCTAATAAGGAAAAATGATGGATGCTAGATGATTTAAAGCATGTAATATGTTAGCTAGGTAATATGTTGCCATATATGTGTGTGAAGTCTTGGTTTAAGCTTAGAATTGGTAGGTTTTGCATTATTGATGCGGTTCAAATTAAGCAATCATGGTTGAAAGAAGAGATGTATATGTATATATATTTTGGTTGTGGCATGATTTAGTTTATTTGAACAGTACAATATGTATTATGAAATAGTATGAGTTAGAAAGCTTATTATGAAGTATGTATATACAACTTTGTGATATTGATACATGATCTAGAAACATGATAATGATAAGCATATTGTATATTCGATTATGTTGCATTAATGTTGGATTCGTCCATAGGGTAATAGTATTAAGATTGCATATGTACTTGATAAATGTATAGGTATGATTTGGCTAACTTAGTATAAATATGGTATGAGTTAATATATATACATATTTGTTCATGGATAGTTATTAGTAGTTGAGTAAAGTATGCTTATAAAAAGAAATTTGTATGGTATTTCAATTGCGAGTTGAATTGGATACAAAACATATGGTTAAGAGTATACATGTGATTTAATTAATAGTTAGTTCGAAATAGTTTAGAAAGCATAAAACTTTGTGATTAACTATAATATGGATTTGAAATTACAGTGGTTTCTTGTGATTATTAAGTCATACATTGGTATATACAAAACTTAAAGCAAAGTGTTTAAATTTTGTTAAGCAACACCTAGTGGTTTTCTTAATACTTTAAATAAATTGACTGTTGTAATAGGATTATTTTATTAATTAGTTAAGTATGGTTTACTTGTTTCTAAATTTCATATGTTAAGATCAATTTGTTGAGTGTGGTATATGGAATCGGGATTGTTGTATGACTTATCCGGTAATGCCCGTAACCCTAATCTAGCGATGGGTAGGGGTTAAGGGTGTTACAAGTGGTGTGGCGTCAAATAGAGAACATGGAGGGAAGGGGTTCGAATCTCATCTATTACAACTTTTGGGATTTAAATTTTTGTGCCAACCATGTGTTAGATGGTAAGTGTCGACCAAGCTTCAAAGAAGGAAGGGAAGACTTTTTATTGATGGAAAGAACACTAATAAAATAAGGTAAGGAGGAGAATAAGGAAAGAAATAAAGGAAAAAGGTAAGAGAGGGAACATGTTGGCCGATTTTGTGGAAAGGTGTTTGGGAAAGAATTTTTGTTCAATCATGACCTTATTGGTGTGGGAGGCACACGGTTTTGGTAGGGAGAAAAGGGGAGCCGAATTACTAGTCATTTTTCAAATTTTGATGCATGAAAGGCTTATTTCTTTTTAGCATTTTTGAGTTTTCTCTTTTCCAATTCCTCCCTCACTTACCGAAACTCTAAAGCCAAAATTATGCACCTTTCTCCTTTGTTTTGCAGAAACTTTCAAGCCACTTTGCTCTTCTTTTCTTGTTTTCTCATCATTCCTCCTATCTTTCTCTCTTCTTTCTTTCGTTAACCATTTTTGGAGGACGAATCTTCTTCGTTTCTTTCTCTTAAAGTAATCGAATCTTCTTGTTCATTTCTCTCTATAGCTGAACCTTTTAACCTTTAATCTCTTTTTCATTATTTCTTTCTCTTTCGTGTTGGCACTCTCTTCTTTGATCGAATTGGTAAGTGGTTTCGTTCTTCTCTTTTCATTTTCTTTTCTCCCTAGTCGAATGTGTGTCCATCACTATACGATTGTTCTATTTTGTTTCTAAACCAAAATATCATTTTTTTCCTACCCTCTCAAATCGTGATCATCTCTTCTTTTTTGTAGTGTTTTAGTAGGTGGCTGAATATCACATCCTTTACGATTCATCTCTAGTCATAAGCCAAATCGGTGGAAGTTGGATCCATTATTGTCAAGGTAAAGGATTTCTTCAAGGTCCATTTTGATATATCTCAATGCTTGGTTATTTTGTTAAAACGGATCGATAATTATGTTTAAACGTTTATTCTAGGGGCTAATCGCTCGTTCTTCTCTATTCGTTGATCCTTCAGAAGTAGTGGTAAGCCGAATCCTATCCCTAAACAACTATTTTCACTCATCATGGTATTTTCTATTCCAATGGAGGCAAGTGGTAGCAATTTCAAAGGAAAAGCGATTGGAGAACAAAAAGGGAGTGGATTTGCAATTCCTACTCCTAATTTCAAAAGTAGGGCGATATCGGCAGTTCGGGATTTCCCACCGGGTTGTGGACCATCATCCGGTGAAAATAGGCAAATCGTGGTTGTTCACGATACTAAGGGTAAGCGTTTTAGATCGTTTTTTTTTTAGATTTGGATTAAGAAAAACTCTTATGTTAGTTAATCGAGTGTTTTGGTGTCATAGGTGCCGACGATCAAGAAGTTTTAGCTTATCGTAATCAAGTGTGTAATCTCACACCGAAATCCCGTAGATTCGTGATTCGATATCGTGTTGGAAAATAGAGCGTTATTATTTACAAGGCTAAAAAAATCGTAATATGGCATAAATTGTGTAACCTGCTTAAACAACACTATTTCTAAAAGATCTGTCAAAATCGGTATTAATTTTGCTAAAATTACAAAATGCCCTATGGGCCAAATTACGAAAATGCCCCTGTGGACCGATTTGCTAGAATGCCTTAGTGGGCCGAATTATTAAATTGCTTTAATAGGCCGATTCACCAAAATAAGTCACTAGATTAGTGGTTATTATATATATGGATATTTTATTTTATTATGTATGTTGCATTTTGACATATTGCATGGGATGGGAAAAATTGTATGGAGAGCAGTGTAGCCTGGTGGCATTGCCACAATTTGTTCATTTATGAGCTTAATTATGATTTCGGTGGCTTGACCATGAAAATATTATATTTTAGCAGCTTGGTTGCAAATTGGTGTGAGCGGCGGGGTGGGTTGACTTGATCCCCATAGGTGTGATTGGCTGGTCGGGGGTGTGATGGATGGATGGGTTGGGTTGCATACATTCCATATAAATACTATTTTGTAAACGGGCTTAGGCCCAAGATGTTGCTATACGGGTTTATGCCCAGTGGATGATGGTAAGGGGGATTATACACTGAGTTCTTGTAACTCACTCCTTTTCCTTAATCCTTTCAGGTAATGCTCAGTAACGAGGACTTGAGGCCATGGATGACTCGGTGGAGGCTATACTTTTGGGAATAGTTTAGTAAATTTCTTTTCTACTTATTTTGTTACTTTTACTATTTTGGATTTTAAAGTTGTAATAAGGCCTATGGGATATGTTTTAAATTTGCTTTATGTTTTGACGTACTTATTACTTATCTTAAATTGTTTTAAACGGGGATTTTTCTGAGATCATAAATAACGGTTTTCCAAAGTTGATTAACAAACGAATTTCATATCAAATATGAACAAATTATTTAACTTGGATTTTTCTTCGAATTATCAACGTCATTTTTAAAATTCACGGTTTTAAGGTTCATTAGTTTGATTTTTGATTTATGAATCAACCTCTCAAAACTAGTAGTATTTTATCAAATATTTATAACCAAACTTGTTTTCTTAAACTATAAATAAATAACAACATCTTTAATAAGGATCACAAGTTCTTTACTCGTTTTCTTCATGTGACATGCCAGATCTGATCATACCGCATGGGCCGGGTTTGGGGTGTTACACTTTTTCTTTTCAATATTCGGTGGATGAACACAAAAATAAATGGCTTATTTTAAGCTTTTGTTTTATTTATTTCTTATTAATAGATTATTTACTAAATTAACCTTTTAGTTAACATATAAAACTTATATACATTAAAGTCATATTTGTCCATTATCATCCACTTACTAACATAATGGCTAATTTTCATCTGAAGGACTTCCTCTTTATAAAGACACATCAATTCGTCCATTATTCAAATAGAAGGCTACTTTTATATTTTATGCTATTTAATCCTTTTGTCAAATTAAGCACACAAACAACAAAATCGAGTCATGAAACTTCCACACATGCTTATTCATATACTACAGGCACAGAAAATAATATTAAAATATTTTTTTGACTCGGATCTATGGTTCTGAAACTACTATTCTGACTAGGGTTTAAACCGAACTGTTAGACCCTGCACCCACTACACCAAAACAGATTTTTAGTGGCGTTTTTTTGGCTTTAAGTGGCATTTTTTTTTTGGCTTTTAGCGGCGTTTATAAGCACCACTAATAGTCTTTGTGGCATTTTTAAAAGCGCCGCAAAAAATGCCGTTAAAGAAATCGCCGCAAAATTTAGCAGAGTTTATGGGGAAAAATGCCGCTAAAAGTCTCGTTACTTTTAGCGGCGTTTTCCCACAAACGTCGCTAATTTGGACAGATTTGCAATTGTCAATTTCTCCATTATCCTACCCTTCCTGCATTAAAACCAACCAAACACAGATAATTTCAACCCAAAACAGCAAATGTAGCATTTAAATCTCACCAAAAGCATTAAATCTAAATGATACTTCAAATTTAATAATAGATATGTGAAGTAAATTAATAAATGAAGTATAATTGAAACTATTCTTACAATAATTTTAAATGTAACAATGTTAAAAATAATATTACAAAGAGAAACTAAGGGACTAAGATGGCGGCTTCTACGACTACTGAAACATCTGGATCATCTGCTGAAGTTGTAGCTGGAGCTCATCGTATTTTTTGCTCTGCTCTGCTACCATCGCTACCGCGCTGCCTCCCTCGCTATTGCATCCGCTCGAAGTTCTTCATATTTTCTTTCAACCTTAGCAATTTGATGAACCATGCTCGCTTGCATCTGAGATATTTGGTCTTTTAACCTTTGAACTTCAGCTTGAGCTTGACTACCAGAAGGCATGTACTAGTGGGAGCCGGATCCAAAATTGTAACACCCTGAATTTGGGCCTAGAATAAGTGGGTTCGTGTGGCGAGAGAATGGACTTTGTCTTAAAAAAAAACTTGTAATTATTGTTTGGATTTAGATTAATGTGTAATTATTGTATACTAATTTTTCCTCCCTTTTAAATATATTAACTGAATTATAATAAAATTTAATGTGGCATAATATTAAACTTTATGTAGTCAATTTATGCATCAATTTATCAAATATTTTCCATAATTTTGTCCTTGTCATATAATTAATTATTTTATTTATGTTATCGATGTGATGAACAATTTATAATTTAGAAATATTAATTTTTCTATTATTCTCGATTTAATTTTTATATTTTAATATAATTTAGTTCTTATATTTTTATATTAATTTCTATCGTTAAATTTTCATTAATATACAATATGAGTATATATAATTTGAATGTACTAAAAAATTAATATGTGGTTTATACTAAAATAAGATAATGGTCAATTTTAATTGACCCTAGATTATGCTAAAATTTGGGGATTTGATTTATATGCTTTACTTTCTTTTACATAGTTTGTCCCTCTACTTTTATAATGTCACTAATACATTTAAATAGTTAATTTTTCTTAAAAATATTATTCAAGCGAAATAAATTATTTTATCATGAAAAGTTTGAATGGACATTTTCTTTTAAAAAATTATTATTGCATGTTTAGTTTAATTTTTAGGGAGGTTGGTGGTAGTCATAAGGCTTTTAAAATATTGTTGGGTTAAAAGATATCACAAGGAAGTAGGTGGTTTGGTGGCTTGTGGCATTTTAAATAAATTGGAGGTCAAAAGTTCAAGTCTTGGGTATGGCAAAAAATTTTATTTCGCATATGTTAGTATGAAGGCCAGAGCTTAGGCCTTATAATTAGTTGGGGCTGTTTCATGACACAAGGAAACGTTTCGCCTAGTGGCAAAGGCATTAGGAGCAGGAGGGGGCAGTAAGGTTCTAGTCGCGTTGTGTGTGAAATGTTGGGTTTTTTTTTTAAGTAAACCTAGAGCACAGAATAAAGGTTGATAATTAATTGGGAAGGAATTATGACTCAAATAAAATATGCGGTGCAGTGGCAAGGGGCGTGTACCATAGTGAAAAGGTTGGAGGTTTGAAGCTTGGTGTTGTCGAATATTTCTTGGATTTTTTTGGATGATTTGGTCACTATGAAATAGGCCTTAAAAGAAGTTGAGAATGAAACATATCACAAGAAAAGTTCTGGTGTAGTGGCTGGTAGCGTGTGGTTGTGCTTGGAGGTCTTGGGTTCGAGTTGCCTTGTGCACAATAATTTTCTATTTTGCTGCAGGCGTGGGGAAGGTGGTTGAAGTGGACCGAAACACCTAAAGAATGGCTGATGTTCGGGGAAGGCAATTTGAATGTAATTCAAATTGGATTTTTGGCTAGTAATGGAATTTTTGGATGAGGATTGAAGATAAAATTTAGTGATAATAAAGGAATTTAATTGGTGATAAGTTTGAGTCGATTAGGGAGTGTAGGTTTATTCTATTTATTTATTTATTTATTTATTTTAGTATATATCTGGGTGCCAAAATTCTCTTTAAATAGGGATAGGATCTCTTCAATTCTGGCATTTGAACCCTATTCTTTTCTCTCATTCTTTGTTGTCGAAACTTTTCTTTTTCTTTTCTTCTTCTGTTGAAATTACTTCCAAGCTGAAATTTGTAAGGCTCTCTTTTGTTTACTTTTCCTAAGCCAAAACCAAAACTCCATTCAATTCTTTTAAAAGCTGAAAAACACATCTAGTTCATTTTTTTGGGATTTCCTTAAAAAGCCGAAATGTAACACCCCAAACCCGGCCCAAACACCACGACCGGATCTGGTATGTCACTAAGGAAATTTTGTAACACATGTCGTATTTTCAAAAATATTTTTCTTATGTTTAACCCTTTATTCGGGAAAAATTAATAGTTAATAGTTTAAATAAAATAAATGTTTGAATAACTAAAAATAATTTATCCCATAATAAAACAAGATATAAACTAGTGGCCCATGGCCTTATTACAACGAGGTTTAAAATCCATTAAATAAAACATAATATAAAAATAATTAACTTGAGTCTTTTTGTCGGATCCATATATTCTTTTGCATGGCCATCTTGCGCTCCTCTCCAGCCCGGTCCGATGCACTAAGTGTTACCTGAAATGTTAATTAATTGGTTGAGTCGCGAGACTCAGTGTGCAACCTTCATGCACCATTAGATTTGGGCCTTAACCCATAAAAATAGAATAATAAATTCATGTACATATATAACAAATAATATGCAAGACCCAACCCATTTGCCTAGGTTTGCATCCGCTACATGCCCCCGTACCAACCATTCACACCATTGGGGATTTCTACAATCAACCCACACCGCTACACGCCAAGATGGCGATCATCTTGCTCATCAACATATCATGGCGAAGCCCTTATAATGATCACGGCAAAAGTCGCTACAACATATAACGAGATCACGGTAAAACCGCTACACATATAACGATAACTTCCTCCTTTCATCAAACCCACCCCATGCAATCACAAAAATCAATACACTTATAACATATAATCGGATATTCAACGACACGGTGATTCGCTTTTACCCTCTCTGGCTTCCATCTTTATGCCGGATTTCGCATTTATCACAACATATAATACTTATAAGCAATTATTTAATGATGGATCTAAAAGGTGGGAAGTATTACACACCGATATCGCTAAATCAATATTCTTAGTCGATGTCCTTGATATCCGGATCTATTATCCTCAATCTACAACTTTGCTTAAAAGCGAAAATCAGGAAAATATGCCCTCTCCTATATTCGCCATGGTTAGTATTCTACCGATTTTATATATATAAAAAACAAATCCTCTTACCTTGAAATCCCAAAAGTAACACGATTCTATAACTTAGAGATCTATGTGATTGGTCTCTTTCTTCAAATCCGGAATCTTAGAAAAGAAGTGTGAAATAAGAGATTAGTTCTAATAGCCATTCGCTAAGGACTTTGAAAAGCCAAAAGAACATTGAAATCCGAAATCAACACTTACCTATTGTTTCCTTTAGATTCCAAAGACAAGCGCAGACTCCATTAAAGAGGATTCGCAACCACGGAGATGAGATCTAGCGATTTGGCTTTTATGAAAATCTGAAAAAGATGAACTGATGCATTTTCGCTTTTAGAAAAAGCCGAGTGAAGTGTTTGACTTAGAAGGAAAGTGAAAAGAAAGTGGAGAGAAAGAATACTTAGGGTTTTGGCTTTCGGAAGAAATCAAAAGAAAAGAGATTACCAAGAAGAATCGAGAATTTCGACACGAAGATGAGAGAAGAGAATGGGGTTCAAAATGCTCAAACCGAATAGGTACCCCTATTTATAGGGAATTTCGGCACCCTCCAAGAGATGGAATTTCGCCAACTCTGTACTCGGAAGATAACTCTTATCTTTTCTCCTCTATCCTTCTATCCCTTATCCCTATCAAAACACTTATCCATAAGAGGCCACATTTGCACCAACTCTCCTTTATTTTATCACTTGTTATCCTCATTAATTAAACAAAATAATCCCTAAATTATAGCCTTGTGCAGTCCCCCTTAGCACACCTTGGTCAGCTGATATTTTGACCCAATTTTTGGGCCCAATGAACCTCAAATTAACATATTAAACATAACATTACACACAATGCACAAGCCCATTAATACTTTACCATAACATTCTAAGTGCTACATGCATCTCAAAATTTTAAACGTTCCCATTCTCAAGGCCTATTGGGCCCAATTCTACTAGGCCCAATTTTGGGATGTTACAAATCTACCTCCTTAAAGAAATTTCACATCGAAATTTTCGACTAACTAATAATCGTACTACCCAAGTCTCATCACTATGCTTTATTGCACTCTAATTCCAAAGCCAAATAAACACTTAGTATACTATGGTAGGATACGCACCATTATTAAACACAAGCGTCTTCGTCCCCTTGTCTAATACTACCGATTCGCGTTTATCTGATTGAGAATTTTATGAATTATTAGTTTTCTTCCACCGATTAACCACGAGCATGTCTTATGAATAATAGTTTTAAAAGTAGTTCTTTCGAATTCAAACCTATCTACAGGTTTTAGTCTTCTTAATTCTAGGAACCATGCACATTCAACATCCATACACACCAACATACAAATAGCATCCATAACCTAAGGGTATTTTCGTTATTTCACTACCCAGGGGTATTTTCGTAATTTTAACCTACAGGGGTATTTTCATAATTTTCCAAAATATGGTTCCAGGTGATTTTACGAAATAAAGGTATTTTGGTAATTTTCAATTCGAGAAATTTTTAGGAATCAAGGGTACTTTAGTGATTTCAAAACCAAGGTTTACTTTAGGGTTGTACAAAACAAGGTGGCTGGTCCTCTTCGGGTTTTATTTATAAATTTTGGCCCGTCAACAAGTCCTCATGGCTAGGGTGAACTGTCACCACGCACCAGGTAGGATTCCATCGAAGAGGAGGTGAGTCACTAGGACTGCTTAAATACCAAGCTCTCCCTGTATCCACTCCTAGACATGCGTATGCTGTTGCCACACCCTAACTCTTGACTAGTTCACGAGTTTGTTTGATAAATTAAGTCTTCGAAATTTAAGAAGTTGTTTAAGTTAAGCCTATTGTCCATCAAAGTCTAACTAATCTAACCTATGTCCCATAAAACCCATCAAGCCCATATTCATATATATATCACACAAGGAGTTCTGAATACTTACCTGGCGGACTTGGGCTGGAGACGCAGGTGCCATGCCGAGAAAACAAACCATGTACCATTTTTAAACATGCATGTTTCAAAAAAAACCATTTTTAGAAAATGTTTTGAGCCCAAAACCCAAAGCCGAGTTTTGAACTGGGCTCTGATACCAATTTGTAACACTCCAAACCCGACCCAAACACCACGACCGGATCTGGTATGTCACTAAGGAAATTTTGTAAAACATGTCATATTTTCAGAAAATATTTTTCTTATATTTAACCCTTTATTCAGGAAAAACTAATAGTTAATAATTTAAATAAAATAAATGTTTGAATAACTAAAAATAATTTATCCCATAATAAAACAAGATATAAACTAGTGGCCCATGGCCTTATTACAACAAGATTTAAAATCCATTAAATAAAACATAATATAAAAATAATTAACTTGAGTCTTTTTATCGGATCCACATATTCTTTTGCATGGCCACCTTGCGCTCCTCTCCAGCCCGGTCCGATGCACTAAGTGTTACCTGAAATGTTAATTAATTGGTTGAGTCACGAGACTCAGTGTGCAACATTCATGCACCATTAGATTTGGGCCTTAACTCATAAAAATAGAATAATAAATTCATGTACATATATAACAAATAATATGCAAGGCCCAACCCATTTGCCTAGGTTTCCATCCGCTACACGCCCCCGTACCAACCATTCATACCATTGGGAATTTCTATAATCAACCCACACCGCTACACGCTAAGATGGCAGTCATGCTGCTCATCAACATATTATGGCCGAAGCCCTTATAACAGATCACGGCAAAAGCCGCTACAACATATAACAGATCAGGGTAAAAACCGCTACACATATAATGTATAACTTCCTCTTTTCATCAAACCCACCCCATGCAATCACAAAAATCAATACACTTGTAACATATAATCAGAATATTCAACGACACGGTGATTCGCTTTTACCCTCTTTGGGCTTCCATCATTATGCCGGATTTTGGCATTTATCACAACATATAATACTTATAAGCATGTATTTAATGATGGATCTAAAAGGTGGGAAGTATTACACACGATATCGTGAAATCCAATATTCTTAGTCGATGTCCTTAATATCCGGATCTATTATCCTCAATCTATAACTTTGCTTAAAAGTGAAAAAGCGTGAAAATATGCCTCTTCTATATTCACCATGGTTAGTATTCTACCGATTTTATATATATATAAATAAACAAATCCTCTTACCTTGAAATCACGAAAGTAACACGATTCTATAACTTAGAGATCTATGCGATTGGCCTCCTTCTTCAAATCCGAAATGACGAAAAGAAGTGTGAAATAAGAGATTAGTTTCTAATAGCCATTCGCTAAGGACTTTGAAAAGTCGAAAGAACATTGAAATCCCAAATCAACACTTACCTATTGTTTCCTTTAGATTCCAGACAAGCGAGACTCCATTAAAGAGGATTCGACAACCACGGAGATGAGATCTAGCGATTTGACTTTTATGAAAATCTCAAACAAGATGAAATGATGCATTTTGACTTTTAGAAAAATTGAGTGAAGTGTTTTGGCTTAGAAGGAAAGTGAAAAGAAAGTGGAGAGAAAGAATACTTAGGGTTTGACTTTGGAAGAAATCAAAAGAAAAGAGATTACCAAGAAGAACCGAGAATTTCAACACAGAAGATGAGAGAAGAGAATGGGGTTCAAAATGCCTAATTGAAGAGGTACCCCCTATTTATAGGGAGTTTCGGCACCCCCTCCAATAGATGGAATTTCGGCCAACTCTGTACTCAAAAGATAACTCCTATCTTTTCTCCTCTATCCTTCTATCCCTTATCCCTATCAAAACACTCATCCATAAGAGGCCACATTTGCACCAACTCTCCCTTTATTTTATCAGCTTGTTATCCTCATTAATTAAACAAAAATAATCCCTAAATTATAGCCTTGTGCCATCCCTCCTTAGCTCATTTTGGCTGCCAAAATTTTGACCCAATTCTTTGGGCCCAACTGAACCTCAAATTAACATATTAAACATAACATTACACACAATGCACAAGCCCATTAATACCTTACCATAACATTCTAAGTGCTACATGCATCTCAAAAATTTTAAACGTTCCCATTCTGAAGGCCTATGGGGCCCAATTCTACTAGGCCCAATTCAGGATGTTACACGAAACTTCTATATCTCTAATCTTCTACGGTTGCCAAATCTTTCTACAAGGGATAGCTGAAATCTTCTGTAGGGTAAGTAATGATTTGGGTTTTCTTTTGGTCCTTTTTCGACTTTTGGAGGCCATAGCCGAATGGCCATATGGAATTAATCTTGTGTTTTTCTTTCTTTTTCGGTATTTCAGGATCTGTAGTGGGGCCAATCACATAGACCTCTAAGTTATAGTTCGGTAATACTCGAATCGTGTTACCTTCGAGATTTCAAGGTAAGGAGATTTATTTATTTTTAAATATATGAAATTGGGTAAAACACTAACTATGGCCGAAAATAGGAGAGGGCCTATTTTCACATCTTTTCGGCTTTTTTAGCAAAGTGGTAGATAGAAGGCAGTAAATCGATTTAGCAAGGGTATCGACATAATCAGGTGTGTAATTCCCCACACCATCTAGATCTGTTTGATTAATATATGATTATAAGTCTTATATGTTTTGATATATGCTGAAATCCCGGCATGATGACGGCAACCCAAAGAGGGTAAAGGCAAATCACCAGGTTAGTGAATGTCTTGATTAAATGATATAAGAATATTGATTTTATGTGATTGCATGGGTTGGGTTTGATGAAAGGAGGAAGTTATATGTTGAAGCGGTTTTTACCGTGATCTGTTGTAGTGACTTTTTCCGTGATCTGTTGTAGTGGCTACGACCATGATCTGATGATGAGCAGCACGACTGCCATCAAGGCGTGTAGCGGTGTGGGTTGATTGTAGAAATCCCCAATGGTGTGAATGGTCGTGCGGTGGCGTGTAGCGGATGGAAACCTAGGATTTGGGTTGGGCTTGCATAATTTTTGTTATATATATGTACTAATTTGTTATTCTGTTCTGTGGGGCTAAGCCCCAAATCTAATAGTGCATGAGGGTTGGACACTGAGTCTCACGACTCACCCAATTATTTAACAATCTCAGGTGACACTTAGAGTATTGGACCGAGCTGGAGAGGAGAGCAAGGTGGCCATGCGACAAAGCATTGAGGATTCAGCAAAAAGACTTAGTTAATATTTTATTTTCTTTTAATTAATGGGTTTAAATTTCCTTGTAATAAGGCCATGGGCCACTAGGCTACCATTTATGTTTTGGGGTTTTGTTGGGCTTTTATTACTGGGCTTTTATTTTAATTTTTGTGTTTTCTATTAAGTTAAGACAAATATGAAATTTTTTGTTTTCATCCACCAAGATAACTTATAACTTAATATTTTATTCTTTAATGTATTCTTAAGCTTTCGGAATAAAGGTTTAAACCTAGTAATTGTTTTCCAATATGCAACATGTTTTGTAAAATCCCTTAAGTGACATACTAGATCCGGTTGTAGCGTTTGGGCCGGGTTTAGGGTGTTACAATTTGGTATCAAAGCTCGGGACAAACTCGACTTTGGGGTTTTGGGCTCAAAACGTTTTCTAGAGATAGGTTTTGAAACATGCTTTTTTATAAATGATACAGGTCTGTCAGCTCGGCATGGCACCTTCGTCTCCGGCCCAAGTCCGCCAGGTAAGTATTCTGAACCATTGTGTGTTAAGTATCTGTGGGCTCGATGGGTTTTATGGGACGTAGACTAGTTTAATTAGAATTTGATGGACTTTAGGCCTAGTTTACATCATACTTTTCAACTTCCATAAAACTTAACCTAATTAAACAAACCCGGGAATAAGTCACTGAGTTAAGGTGTGGCAGCAGGCATACGCATCTCTAGGATTGGATCTAGGGAGAGCTTGGTATTTAAGCGGTCCCAGTGACTCACCTCCTCTTCTCTAGAATCCTACCTGGTGCGTAGTGTTTGTTCACTCTAACCGAGAGGACTTGTTGACGGGCCAAAATTTATAATTAAAACCCGAAAGGGACCAACCACTCTATTTTCACAAAATTACTAAAATGCCCTAGTTTTGTAATAAATTACCAAAATGCCCTTGATTTGAAAAAGTACCGAAACGCCATTGATTTAAAAATTATCAAAATTACCAAAATACCCCCCAGTTTGCAAAATTATCAAAATACCCCCATATTGCAAAATTACCAAAATACCCTTATTTTAAAAAAAACACCAAGATACTCTATTTTGAAAAACTATGAAAATACCCCTGTAGGTTAAAATTACGAAAATAACTCTGGGTAGTGAAATGACGAAAATACCCCTAGGAGAGGAATATGAGTTCATGGATGCTACTTGTATGTGGGTGTGTATGAATGTTGAATGTGCATGATTCCTAGAATTAGGAAGACTGAAAACTGTAGATAGGTTCGAATTCGAAAGAACCACTCTTAAAACTACTAATCATAAGACTGTCCATGGATAATCAATGGAAGAAAACCAATAATTCATAAAATTTTTAATCAGATAAACGTGAACCGATAGCATGAGTACAAGGGGACGAGGATGCTCTAGATGTGAATATCGGTGCGTACTCTACCATAGAATACTAAGTGTTTATTTTGGGTTTAGAATTGGAGTGCGCAGCGAAAACATGGTAGTGAGACCTAGGTAGTATAATAACTAGTTAGTTGGAAATTTCGAGGACAAAATTTCTTTAAGGAGGGTAGAATTGTAACACCCTGAATTTGGGCCTAGAATAAGGGGGTTCGTGTGGTGAGAGAATGAACTTTGTCGTAAAAAAAAACTTGTAATTATTGTTTGGATTTAGATTAATGTGTAATTATTGTATACTAATTTTTCCTCCCTTTTAAATATATTAACTGAATTATAATAAAATTTAATGTGGCATAATATTAAACTCTATGTAGTCAATTTATGCATCAATTTATCAAATATTTTCCATAATTTTGTCCTTGTCATATAATTAATTATTTTATTTATGTTATCGATGTGATGAACAAAGTTATAATTTAGAAATATTAATTTTTCTATTATTCTCGATTTAATTTTTATATTTTAATATAATTTAGTTCTTATATTTTTATATCAATTTCTATCGTTAAATTTTCATTAATATACAATATGAGTATATATAATTTGAATGTACTAAAAAAATTAATATGTGGTTTATACTAAAATAAGATAATGGTCAATTTTAATTGACCCTAGATTATGCTAAAATTTGGGGATTTGATTTATATGCTTTACTTTCTTTTACATAGTTTGTCCCTCTACTTTTATAATGTCACTAATACATTTAAATAGTTAATTGTTCTTAAAATATTATTCAAATAGAAATTAATTATTTTATCATGAAAAGTTTGAATGGACATTTTCTTTTAAAAAAATATTATTGCATGTTTAGTTTAATTTTTAGGGATGTTGGTGGTAGTCATAAGGCTTTTAAAATATTGTTGGGTTAAAAAATATCACAAGGAAGTAGGTGGTCTGGTGGCTTGTGGCATTTTAAATAAATTGGAGGTCAAAAGTTCAAGTCTTGGGTATGGCAAAAATTTTTATTTTGCATATGTTAGTATGAAGGCCAGAGCTTAGGCCTTATAATTAGTTGGGGCTGTTTCATGACACAAGGAAACGCCTAGCCTAGTGGCAAAGGCGTTAGGAGCAGGAGGGGGCAGCAAGGTTCTAGTCGCGTTTGTGCATGAAATGTTGGGTTTTTCTTTTTAAGTAAACCTGGAGCACAGAATAAAGGTTGATAATTAATTGGGAAGGAATTATGACTCAAATAAAATATGCGGTGCAGTGGCAAGGGGCGTATACCACAGTGAAAAGGTTGGAGGTTTGAAGTCCGGTGTTGTTGAATATTTCTTGGATTTTTTTGGATGATTTGGTCGCTGTGAAATAGGCCTTAAAAAAAGTTGAGAATGAAACATATCACAAGAAAAGTTCTGGTGCAGTGGCTGGTAGCGTGTGGTTGTGCTTGGAGGTCTTGGGTTCGAGTTGCCTTGTGCACAATAATTTTTATTTTGCTGCAGGTGTGGGGAAGGTGGTTGAAGTGGACCGAAACACCCAAAGAATGGCTGCTGTTCGGGAAGGCAATTTGAATGTAATTCAAATTGGATTTTTGGCTAGTAATGGAATTATTGGATGAGGATTGAAGATAAAATTTAGTTATAATAAAGGAATTTAATTGGTGATAAGTTTGAGTCGATTAGGGAGTGTAGGTTTATTCTATTTATTTATTTATTTATTTTAGTATATATCTGGGTGCCGAAATTCTCTTTAAATATGTAACATACTGAAAAGGGTGAAACACCCCAAACCCTGCCCAAAAAGCCTGACCGGATTTAATATGTTCCTCGAGTAAAACTTTAGCAAAATCTCACTTATTTAAGAAAAACTTGGTGATTTTTGAATAAAACAGATTGACTTAAAGATCGGGTTGAAATTTAATTTTTAAAGTAAATCGCATCTTCTTAAAACATTATTTTTAAAAGAAATAATAAGTTAACGAAGACCAAATTTAATGAAAAATTTATTAATATTGTGGAAATATATTTTGTTTTCAAAAGCAGTTTAAATTATTTATCAAAAACCATTTAATTATTTAATTAATAATTGTTTATGGAAAAATAAAATAAATCCAAACACAAAAATTTAAAGCAGTTCATAGTGGCCTTATTACATAAAAATAGCAAAACCCATAATAAAGTCTAAGTAGTAAAAATTAACTTAATAAGTTTAAGTAGGAAAATTTCCAAAATACTTTGTAAATGCATTGGCCACCTCGAAATCCTTGCTGACTCGATCCATCGCTCTACGAATCATCTGAAAAGTTATCCCACAAAAGGGGTGAATTATAAACTCAATGTGTAACACATACATTAAAAAGCCCATTAATCATACATATAGCCATAGGCCCATTTAAGTCATATTTAGCCCATAAGCCCATTTTCATAGCAGATTAAATAATAATCATTTAAAATCACATGGATATGTACATATAATGAAATGCAAACCCGGCCCACCTAAATATCCATCCGCTACACACCACCCGTACCAACCAAACACACCGTGGGATTACTAAATCGACCCTCCATCCGCTACACACCATCGAAGGCGATTCTTTGCGGTCAACATGCACATCGCCTTATAATTTTGTGGCAAGGCCACGGACAAATGTGACCAAGTCACCAGATTCACATATGTGACCGAAGTCACCGGATTCAAATATGTGGCCAAGTCACAGATTATGTGGTAAAACCACCGAATACTTCCCTTTATCAATTTTATCCATATGCCCATGCACATACATATTATTCAATTTTCATGCCATTTACCCCAAAATCATAATATAGTCATACTTATTTCACATTTATGCATATAGCAAAATTAACGAAATATTGGGGTAAACATACCTGAATATCGTATACCACTGAATGGTATCCACAATCATTTTCAAACACATTGTCATGTAATCACATTTAAAAATAGATCTATGAGATTTTATTGTAAGGTTACACACCTTAAGACTGTGAGAACGATACCTTCCCGCTCGTCAACACCTAATTAATTATCACACTAGATTAGTATATACTATTACTAATAAAACTATACTATTGATGAGAGATCTACATCCTTACCCTCGGATTCTTGAACAACCGTTATTTGTGGTTTTTCTTCGCTAGATGGATCAAAACCCACTGATAACCCACCAACGAAAAGTGGTTCAGTTATGCATACGACTTCAAATAACCGATCTTCGTTAGCGAGGGTCCACAACCCGGTGGAAAATCTCTTATCATTGTCTGACCTTCGTTTGAAGTTCGATGGTAAAAAAGTGCCTCCTCTCTTCCAAACAATTAAATCTTTGCTTTTTGTACCTATCTTGTTAGTCTCAAAATCACCCCTAAAATAAAGTTAGTTAATAAACTATCTAAAAGGATTAATATACCCAAAGTGATATTCTTACCTTGGATGATTTGAAAGGTTTCTCTTAAAACGTTGGTTTCAAAAAGATCCTTAAAATCCCTTCCAAGGATTCGGCCTAGGAGAGAAAAATGAGAGATTTATGTTTCTAAATCGACTATAGTAAAAGAGATAATGAAAACAATTGACAAAAACCTTACTTGATCACTTGAAGATTGACCTTGAACAAAAGAAGAGAATAAAAAAATAGATTTGGTGATTTGGTTTGCACAAAAGAAAGGAGAAAAGATAGTGATTTATGGCTAAAATGGTTTGGTTTTCAATAAAAGAAAAGAAGAAAGGAAATCAAAATAGAAGATGATTCGGTTGACAAAAGAGATGAAAATAATGTTGATTTTGGTTTTAGTAGAAGGTAGTTTCGGTTGAGAGAAGGAAGAAAGAAAATGAAAAATGAAAGAAGAGAGAAAGAGAAGAAGAAGAAAAGATGATGATGAAGATGCTTCCAAAAGAAAAGAGATAGGTTTAGGGACCTATTTGCATTCGGCCAAGAGGGAAAAATTGAAGAAGAAGTAGTTCTTTGAACTTTGGTACTTTTGGCAATGAGGGAAAAAGAAAAGAAGAATGTTTTTCCAAACTTTTGATGCTTTTGACTAAAGAAGACAAGAATTTGAGAGAAAAGGTATTTTAACCAAAATGGTCAAAATAAAAGCCAAAACAAAGTAAAACTTTTACCTAATATCATTAGCAAAATTCGGCTAGGAGGAGAGCTTTTGGAAAAATGAGAAAAGATGTACAAAATGCTAGAGTTTTTGGCCAACTATTACCCCCTAACTCAAAGTCAAATTCAGCCAACTAGAATGCCAACATAATCCCCCTTTTTCCTCCACATTTCTTCCCCATCAACCCTTAGATTGCTCTCACAATTAACCATCCCCTTTAGCCCCTAAAACTGACTAGGTTCATGGTCAAATGACCATGAAAAAGCTTCCATAACATTGCCCTTACTTTAAGCCTTTTGTCCCCCTTTCTTACCATCCTTTCTTGATTCCTTGCCATAACTTTTAGCTTACCTTTTTCACATGGTCTACTAACCAAAATTAAAAAGATGCTCATTCATTCTAGAATGATCTTGGCGACACTATAGGAAAGAAAACAAAAAATTAAAATTCTTCCATTTGCTAGCTAGGGGATTCGAACCTCTCTCCTCATGCATTCACTCATGCACCATTACCACTTTGCCAATTACTCATCTTATGCTTAAAACCTCTTCTCATTATTTCTTAAAGCATATCATGCTTAGCTCCATCTTAATTATTAAAAAATTAATATATCACTAAGCATTCACTTAATTAATGAAGTTCAAAAATAACTTCCAAAACACACTCAATCATAATTAGGCATGCAATAACATTCAATTAAGTAAAGATGCATAACCCTAATTATCAGGATGTTACAGTTCTACCGCCCTTAAAAATAATTTCGTCCTCAAAATTACCTGGTTGGAACAAGTGAGGGTATTGTCGTCGCATCGCTTCCTCCGGTTCCCACGAAGCTTCTTCTGATCCATGATTACGCCATAATACTTTGACGAGAGGAACCGACTTTTTCCGTAAAACATTTACATCTCGCTCCAGAATTTGAATTGGCTCCTCTTCATATGACAAATCTGGTCTTAATTCCACTTCCTCAACTGGCACTACATGAGATGGATCCGACCGGTAACGGTGTAACATTGAAACATGGAACACATCATGCATTTGCTTCAATTCCGAAGGTAATTCTAACTGATATGCCACAGGTCCGACCCGCTTCAAAATGCGATAAGGTCCTATGAACCTGGGACTTAACTTTCCTTTGCAACCAAATCTCATCACCTTTTTCCAAGGTGAAACCTTTAGGAATACTTGATCTCCCACAGCAAACTCTATTTCCTTCTGCTTTAGATCTGCGTATGACTTTTGTCTGTCAGATGCTTCTTTTAACCGAGCCCAGGATTACCTTAACCTTTTCTTCAGATTCAGTCACTAATTTTGAACCCAAAATATGACGTTCCCCTAATCCTGTCCAACACGTAGGAGTGCAACACTTCCGTCCATATAGTGCTTCATATAGTGCCATCCGAATACTGGCTTGGTAACTGTTATTGTACGCAAATTTTGCTAACGGTAAGAACTCTTCCCAACTTCCCCTGAAATCCATCACACATCCCCTTAACATATCTTCTAAGATTTGAATTACTCGTTCAGACCGGCCGTCCGATTGTGGATGAAATGCCGTCTTCGAAATCCAATCTGTGCCCAATGCCCGATGCAATGCTTTCCAAAACCGAGATGTAAACCTCGGATCTCTATCCAAATAATCGACACCAAGCACTCCATGCAATCTCACAATCTCACCACATATAACTTCGCCAATTTACGCAAAGAGTAATCAACCCGAATCGGGATAAAATGTGCGATTTCGTCATTCGTCCACTATCACCCATCTTGAGTCTTTCTTAGTAGGCGTAAGAGGAAGCCCACTAACAAAGTCCATGGTGATTCTCTCCCACTTCCATCGTGGAATCTTTATCGGCTAAAGCAATCCCAAAGGTACTTGATGTTCAAATTTGACTTGTCGACACGTTAAGCACTTTCCTACATACTCAGTAACTTCTCGCTTAAGACCGAGCCACCAAAACCGATCTTGCAAATCTCGGTATAACTTACTTCCTCCGGGATGCATAGCATAAGGGCTACTATGCGACTCTGAAGAATCTTTTGCCTCAATTCTTGATCCCTCGGCATACGACTTTACCTTTGAAACACAATACCCCATCATTGTAATACCAAAATCTTCTAATTCCCATTCAGCACATGTCGTAGCTTTACACTCGGATCTTCGTCTACTAACATCTCTCTTTCACTTGACTCAACCATGTCGACTTAACTTGTAATTCGCCAACAAGCTCCGTCATCGTAAAGACTAAGATGTGCAAACATCGCCTTAAATCGACACCACTTTTCGACTTAGAGCATCCGCCACCACGTTAGCCTTGCGGATGGTACTCGATAGAAACGATCGTAGTCTTTCAATAATTCTATCCACCTTCACGCCTCAAATTCGGTTCTTTACGAGTCGTAGATATTTCAGACTCTTGTAGTCCATGTATATCACCGACTTTTCCCGTATAAATAATGTCTCCAAACTTTAAGAGCAAAGACTCTCACGCCAACTCTAAGTCATGCGTCGGGTAATTAACCTCGTGAGGTCTTAATCGCCGAGACGATACGCAACTACCTTCCGTCTTGCATCGAACACATCCTAATCCCGTGTGAGAAGTGTCACAATACACGACAAAATCCTTCCCCGCCTCAGTGAATCAAAGCGAGCTTCACCAAAACCTTCTTCACTTCTCAAAACTCTCTTGTTGCTTATCACCCCACACGAAAGATACCTCCTTTCTCAACAATTTCGTTAAAGGTGCATTATCGATGAGAATCCTTGACAAATCTTACGTAGTATCCGCTAACCCCAAGAAACTACGAACTTGATTCACGGACTTAGGTGGTTTCAATCTAGCACATCCTCAATCTTCCGAGGATCCACCCTTATCCCTTCCGCAGACACCACATGGCCTAAAACGCAACCTCTTTCATTAAAATTCACACTTGCTGAATTTGGCATACTGACTTCTTCTCCTTAAAACTCGCAACACAATCCAAGATGCTCATCATGTTCTACCTCGGACTTAGAATACACTAGGATGTCATCTATGAATACCACAACGAACTGATCCAAGTAGGGCTGGAAAATCTGGTTCATCATATCCATAAACGCAGCTAGGGCATTCGTAAATCCGAATGGCATTACCAGAAATTCATAATGCCCATATCTAGTTCGGAAAGCCGTCTTATGGATATCCACTTCTTTCACCTTAAGCTGATGATACCCCGACCTTAAATCAATCTTTGAGAATACCGCACTCCTTTGAGTGATCGAACAAGTCGTCGATCCTTGGCAAAGGATACTTGTTCTTGATGGTCACTTATTCAACTGCCGTAGTCTATACACATCCTCATCGATCCGTCCTTCTTCTTCACAAATAGAACCGGTGCTCCCCATGGAGACACATTAGGTCAGATAAATCCACGATCAAGCAACATCTGGATCTGAGCCTTAAGCTCAACTAACTCCTTCGGTGCCATTCTATATGGAGCAATAGAAACTGGCGCCGTTCCAGGCAATAATTCAATCCCAAATTCTACCTCTCGATCCGGAGGCAATCCTGGAAGTTCTTCCGAAAAACATCTACAAATTCATTCATAGTCTTGACTCCCTCAACAGTTGCTTCCTTAGCCTCCAAAGCACTCACCAACATCATGAAGGCTACACATCCCTTTCTAACCATCTTTTCTGCCTTAAGAGCGGATACTACATTAGATAAGTAGTTTCATCTCTCGCCCATCACTACAACTTCTTTGTCATTAACAGTTCTTAAGGACATTCGTTTAGCAGCAAAATCCACATTTGCACGATACTTCACAAGCCAGTCCATGCCTAAGATCAGGTCGAATTCCCCAAATGGCAACTCCATTAAATCAGCCGAAAACTGTGTCCCTTGAACTTCTAAAGGTACTTCCTTAAAAAGTTTGTCTATTACTACTGTCTGTCCTAAAGGACTAAGTACAGTCATTTTCCTAGGTACAATCTCAGAAGTCACATGCAAAGTTCCAGATACTTCACTAGCGATATAGGAATGAGTTGACCCTATATCTATCAAAGCAATAAAGGGCAACCCAGAAATCAGAAACGTACCCGTGATAACATCAGGTGTGTCACTATCCTCTCTGCGACGAACTGCATATACCGACACTGGTGTCTCACCTCGAGCTACCATCGCTTTGCTCAAGTCCCACGACCTCTCTGGAACCATTACCCTTCCATTTAGACGACGGCCCTTATCGGTCATTGTTCACCTCTGCCGGCTGATTAGCATACGACTTCTTTGGCGGTTCTTATCTGAATTCTTTGGGCAATCCTTGATCATATGGTCTTTAGATCGCACTTGAAGCATCCGGTCTTTTTCCAACACTCTCCGGATGCATCTTTCCACATTGAGCACAAGTACGATATTGTCCACCCGTAGCAGTCTATTGACTTCGCGACCCATCATTTCTTGGTTTCTTCTGAAAATTCCTGGATGACCACAAGACCCAAAGCTTCTCTTATTCTTATTCGGCCTCTGTCCGGTTACGCCTCTCGGTCAAAACTTCTTCTTCATTATTCTTGCCCTTTCTACTAAGATTGCAAAGTCTCTTTCCGGTCTTGAGCAATCATCACTCGCAGTTCATCTCTAAGTCCATCTTCAAATCTGACACACCATTCATATTCAGTAGCTACTATCCCTCTGGCATAACGACTAAGTCGTAAAAACTCTGCTTCATATTTAGCTATCGACTTATTGCCTTGCACTAGATTCAGAAATGCCTTTCTCTGGGAGTCAATGTAGCTAGCTCCAACGTATTTTCCTTCGAATTTAATTTTAAAATACCCCCAATCCAGTCGATCCATAGGGGTACTCTCCTTGATAGTGAGCCACCACTGGTAGGCCTCATCACGAGTAGTGAAATAGCACCTTTCAATTTTTCTTGAAGAAGGTCTAAATCGTCCATGATCCTCTCGACTGCCTCCAACCAGTACTCCGCTACATTTGGGGCTACTCCAGATACTCCCCTAAAAACCTCAGCTCCATTTGATCTTAGTCTCTCAGCTACTAACTTCCGAGACCCATTTTCAGTACTAACTTCTGCTACTCGTTCCAATACTCGAAGTACAGCTTGTGATACTGCGTCACCTCCTCCATTTTGCTCTTGAAAATCCACCCCAACAGCCGGTGGAAGAGCTTCATTCTCGGAACCTTGACCAGATCTAACTGGTTCTGACACAGCCATTCTTCCTCTTCCGCGTCCACGACGACCACATCCCCTAGAACTCATGTCTACTACGCGTATTATCTGTTTTTACGAAAAAGTCTTATGCATTAGAGTCTTTTCACTTCTTATTAAAAGAAAGTTTTATGAAACAGATATTCAGTGGTTTTTCCGTAGTAGTACACAAACACCTAGGGTCCATGTCTCTAAAGTATAGTTTCCTTAGGCATATCATACATTCATATCAATAAAGATACTTACCTGATGGATCTGGGCCGAGAATTCCGAGTGCCATGCTCTTATAAAACCATTTTAACTTAAGAAAACTTTCAAAAAGTCATTTGGGCCAACTTTTGAAAATGTTGTGGGCTTCAAAACCCAAGGTCGAGAGTTTAAAACTGGGCTCTGATACCAAGTTGAAACACCCCAAACCCTACCAAAAAGCCCGGCGGATTTGATATGTTCCTCGAGTAAAACTTTAGCAAAATCTCACTTATTTAAGAAAAACTTGGTGATTTTTGAATAAAATGATTAACTTAAAGATCGGGTTGAAATTTAATTTTTAAAGTAAATTCGCATCTTCTTAAAACATTATTTTAAAAGAAATAATAAGTTAACAGAAGACCAAATTTAATGAAAAATTTATTAATATTGTGGAAATATATTTTGTTTTCAAAAGCAGTTTAAATTATTTATCAAAAACCATTTAATTATTTAATTAATAATTATTTATGGCAAAATAAAAATAAATCCAAACACAAAAATTTAAAACAGTTCATAGTGGCCTTATTACATAAAAATAGCAAAAACCCATAATAAAGTCTAAGTAGTAAAAATTAACTTAATAAGTTTAAGTAGGAAAATTTCCAAAATACTTTGTAAATGCATTGGCCATCTCGAAATCCTTGTCGACCGATCCATCGCTTACGAATCATCGAAAAGTTATCCCACAAAAGGGTGAGTTATAAACTCAATGTGTAACACATACATTAAAAAGCCCATTAATCATACATATAGCCATAGGCCCATTTAAGTCATATTTAGCCCATAAGCCCATTTTCATAGCAGATTAAATAATAATCATTTAAAATCACATGGATATGTACATATAATGAAATGCAAACCCGACCCACCTAAATATCCATCCGCTACACACCACCCGTACCAACCAAATACACCATGGGGATTACTAAATCGACCCTCCATCCGCTACACACCATCGAAGGCAGTTGCTGCAGTCAACATGCACATCGCCCTTATAATTTTGTGGCAAGGCCACCAGACAAATGTGACCGAAGTCACCAGATTCAAAATATATGTGACCGAAGTCACCAGATTCACATATGTGACCGAAGTCACCGGATTCAAATATGTGACCGAAGTCACCGGATTATGTGGTAAAACCACCGGAATACTTCCCCTTTATCAATTTTACCCATATGCCCATGCACATACATATTATTCAATTTTCATGCCATTTACCCCAAAATCATAATATAGTCATACTTATTTCACATTTATGCATATAGCAAAATTAACGAAATATTGGGGTAAACATACCTGAATACCGTATACCACTGAATGGTATCCACAATCATTTTCAAACACATTGTCATGTAATCACATTTAAAAATAGATCTATGAGATTTTATTGTAAGGTTACACACCTTAAGACTGTGAGAACGATACCTTCCCGCTCGTCAACACCTAATTAATTATCACACTAGATTAGTATATACTATTACTAATAAAATTATACTATATCCTTACCCTCGGATTCTCGAACAACCGTTATTTGTGGTTTTTCTCCGCTAGATGGATCAAAACCCACTGATAACCCACCAACAAAAAGTGGTTCGGTTGTACGCACGACTTCAAATAACCGATCTTCGTTAGCAGAGGGTCCACAACCAGGTGGAAAATCTCTTATCGCCGATACAGCCCTTCATTTGAAGTTCGATGGTAAAACAGTGCCTCCTCTCTTCCAAACACTCCGTACTGCTCTTTTCGTACCTATCTTGTTAGTCTCAAAATCACCCCTAAAATAAAGTTAGTTAATAAACTATCTAAAAGGATTAATATAACCGAAAGTGATATTCTTACCTTGGATGATTTCGAAAGGTTTCTCTTAAAACGTTGGTTTCAAAAGATCCTTAAAATCCTTCCAAGGATTCACCTAGGAGAGAAAAATAAGAGATTTATGTTTCTAAATCGACTATAGTAAAAAGAGATAATGAAAACAATTGACAAAAACCTTACTTGATCACTTGAAGATTCTACTTGAACAAAAAGAAGAGAACAAAAAAATAGATTTGGTGATTTCGGTTTGCACAAAAGAAAAGAGAAAAGATAGTGATTTATGGCTAAAATGGTTTCGATTTTCAATAAAAGAAAAGAAGAAAGGAAATCAAAATAGAAGATGATTCGGTTGACAAAGAGATGAAAATAATGTTGATTTTGGTTTTAGTAGAAGGTAGTTTCTGTTGAGAGAAAGAAGAAAGAAAATGAAAAATGAAAGAAGAGAGAAAGAGAAGAAGAAGAAAAGATGATGATGAAGATGCTTCCAAAAGAAAAGAGATAGGTTTAGGGACCTATTTGCATTCTACCAAGAGGAAAAATTGAAGAAGAAGTAGTTCTTTGAACTTTGGTACTTTTGGCAATGAGGAAAAAGAAAAGAAGAATGTTTTTCCAAACTTTTGATGCTTTTGACTAAAGAAGACAAGAATTTGAGAGAAAAGGTATTTTAACCAAAATGGTCAAAATAAAAGCCAAAACAAAGTAAAACTTTTACCTAATATCATTAGCAAAATTCGCTAGGAGGAGAGCTTTTGGAAAAATGAGAAAAGATGTACAAAATGCTAGAGTTTTGGCCAACTATTACCCCTAACTCAAAGTCAAATTCAGCCAACTAGAATGCCAACATAATCCCCTTTTCCTCCACATTTCTTCCCCATCAACCCTTAGATTGCTATCACAATTAACCATCCCCTTTAGCCCCTAAAACCGACTAGGTTCATGGCCAAATGACCATGAAAAAGCTTCCAAAACATTGCCCTTACTTCAAGCCTTTTGTCCCCCTTTCTTACCATCCTTTCTTGATTCCTTGCCATAACTTTTAGCTTACCTTTTTCACATGGTCTACTAACCAAAATTAAAAAGATGCTCATTCATTCTAGAATGATCTTGGTCGACACTATAGGAAAGAAAACAAAAAATTAAAATTCTTCCATTTTCTAGCTAGGGGATTCGAACCTCTCTCCTCATGCATTCACTCATGCACCATTACCACTTTGCCAATTACTCATCTTATGCTTAAAACCTCTTGTCATTATTTCTTAAAGCCTATCATGCTTAGCTCCATCTTAATTATTAAAAAATTAATATATCACTAAGCATTCACTTAATTAATGAAGTTCAAAAATAACTTCCAAAATACACTCAATCATAATTAGGCATGCAATAACATTCAATTAAGTAAATATGCATAACCCCTAATTATCAGGATGTTACAAAGGGCCTATGCATTTTCGGTTTAATTGTACATAATGACATGTCTTATGCGTTATGAATAAATTTTGAATAATTTTTGGAAACCTGAGAATGTATGGGAATGTTACGTTAAAAAGAGGAAAGTTGATATTTTGGAAACCTAAGTAAAATAGGAAAGTAAACATTTTGGAAACCTAAGTGAAATAGGAAAGTGAACATTTTGGAAACCTAAGCAAATAGGAAAGTGAACATTTCTGGAAACTTGGAAATGTAAGGAAATGTCATGTTTAAAGAGCCGAACGAAAATTTTTGGAAACTTAGAAATGACTTAGAAATGTCGAGTTTTAAAGTTAAAAGAGGAAATTAAGGCAAGGTGGCCTTAAAAGAAAAAGTTTGTGAAATTTGACACACAAACAGGCTTGGAAAAGTGGCCTGAAGATGTCACTTAGGGCCTATGGAAATGGCGCCATATGCAAGAGGAATGGGCCTGGGTTCGAGTCACTTGGGAAGAAAATAAAGGAGGTTTTATTTTTGCTCCCAGAAGACTGAGGTGGACGGCACATGCTTCTAGAAAGGAGGTGTTTTATTTTCATAAATATTCGATTAAAAAGGGTGATAAATAAAGGATTTTTAAATTGGAGAGATAAATGTTGGATTAAATGTTTTTAATAAAGTGATAATTAAAGGATAATATTATCACAAAGGAAGAGTGGTGGCCAAGTTGGGGACTCTAGCCTGGTAAATTTGGCTAAGGGAGGAGAAGTGAGGCCATTCTTCCATCTTTTCTAAGTGATTGCCGAAAATTCCCTAGCCCACTCTTTCTCTGTCGAAATTTTCCTTAAGCAAAAATCCATCTTTTCTTCTTCTTTTCTCTTCTACTGTCAAAACCGAAACCTCTTTGATCCCTGTCTAAGTCTCTATAGCCAAATCTTTGTGGCTTCAAACAAGGGTGCCGTCGACTGTGGTGTTAAGGTAAGAACAATGGATTCCTATTGTTCAATCTCTTTTAATCAAGATTTAGGAACTGACCCTTTTGGTTGTCTCTTGGCCGAATATTAAAGGAGGAATTCTGGGATTTCAGATCTAAGGAATTTCGGCTAATCAGGAAGAGAATTTTGGGATTCAAGGATTTAAGGTAAGAAACTATAAGATCCAAAGGCTTTGTTTTAAGTGTTAGAAGTGGATCTAACAGATATCATGTAGGTTTCAACATCTCCACAGCCAAGGGTACTTTTTGGGATCACAAGGTATGTGTTTAAGACATTCGGCCAAAGGCCTATTTTAAATGTTTGGATTTATTATCAGAAGCCAAAAACTAACCCGTGGAGTAATATAATGTTTAGCCGATTTCACAAGGGAGGAATATAATGTTTCGGCATTTGATTCTTAAATTCAATTCGGCAACAAGGTAACTAATACTAATCCTATTAGGATTTGGATTAGTGGCCGAATGGTCTTTTTAAATAGAAAGTGATGAATTTATGTAGGATTTGAGATCTAAATCTGTAAATCGATTTTCTTGAGATTTTGAGGACTTCGTTAAATCTAATCGGTGTGTACCCACACTACTTTATAATATGTTTCATGGCCTGTTTAATTGAGATATGTGATATTAAGAATATGAAAGTGGCTAAAGTACCATGATATGGTACTAAGTACTCAGGTACGTTTCCTACTTCTACTAGGAATATGAAAAATGTTATTTGAACATGAGAATATGATAAGAATGTGAACTTTGGCATATTATGCATATTATTATTATGGGCATATGGGTTTATTTTGAAAAGGGAAGTAAATGTGGTGACCTAAGACCACGAACACGGTGACCTAAGACCATGATATCTGAAAAGTGGTGACCTAAGACCACAGTAATCTGAAAGTGGTGACCTAAGACCACGAATATGGTGATCTAAGACCGCGATTTGGTGTGTAGCGGAAGGAGGGTCGACTTAGTAGTCCCCACGGTGTGACTGGCTGGTACGGGGGTGTGTAGCGGATGGATAATTAGGTCTGGGTTTGGGAATGCATCATAACTTGTATTTTATGTTTTGAATGTGTAACTATTGTATGCCTGATTCTATTATGATTTAGTGTCGTGTACACATTGAGTCTGTTTGACTCACCCCGTTGTGGGAATATTTTTCGGTGATGAACAAAGTGATGGATGGGACGGCGAGAACTTGTGGTGGCCATGCACAACATGAAGTTTATATTTTCATGGACTCTTAATTTATTTTAGTATTTTGAATTATTTGGAAATTATGATTTGATGTAATAAGGCCATAAGGCCATGATGAACGATTTTATTTACGCTTGTTGTTTAATTGTGTTTTAAAAATTTTGATTGAGTTAAAGACTAAGTATTTTATTTTAAAATATACTCTATATGTTTTATCACTTAAAATTAAAAAGGGTTTTCTAATATAAAATTTCAAATTGGTTTTCAACACAAGCCCAACCCAAACAATTTTCTTTAAAATCGCACAAGTTTTTCACAAAGTAACAAAAGAATTTGAACTGGTTTACTTGGAACATACCAGATCCGGTCCAGGCTCGTGGGCCGAGTGTAGGGTGTTTCAAAATAGGGATAGGATCTCTTCAATTCTGGCATTTGAACCCTATTCTTTTCTCTCATTCTCTATTGTCAAAACTTTTCTTTTCTTTTTCTTCTTCTATTGAAATTATTTCCTAGCCAGAATTTCTAAGGCTCTCTTTTGTTACTTTTTCTAAGCCAAAACCGAAACTCCATTCAATTCTTTTAAAAGCTGAAAAACACATCTAGTTCATTTTTTTGGGATTTCCTTAAAAAGCCAAAACTTCTAGATCTCTAATCTTCTACGGTTGCCGAATCTTTCTACAAGGGATAGCCGAAATCTTCTGTAGGGTAAGTAACGATTTGGGTTTTCTTTTGATCCTTTTTCGACTTTTGGAGGCCATAACCGAATGGCCATATGGAATTAATCTTTTGTTTTTCTTTCTTTTTTGGTATTCCAGGATCTGTAGTGGGGCCAATCGCATAGATCTCTAAGTTGTAGTTCGGTAACACTCGAATCGTGTTACCTTCGGGATTTCAAGGTAAGGAGATTTGTTTATTTTTAAATATATAAAATAGGGTAAAACACTAACTATGGCCGAAAATAGGAGAGGCCCTATTTTCACATCTTTCCGGGTTTTTGAGCAAAGTGGTAGATAGAAGGCAGTAAATCGATTTAGCAAGGGTATCGACATAATCAGGTGTGTAATTCTCCACACCATCTAGATCTGTTTGATTAATATATGATTATAAGTCTTATATGTTTTGATATATGCCGAAATCCCAGCATGATTACGGTAACCCAAAGAGGGTAAAGGCAAATCACCAGGTTAGTGAATGTCTTGATTAAATGATATAAGAATATTGATTTTATGTGATTGTATGGGTTGGGTTTGATGAAAGGAGGAAGTTATATGTTGTAGCGGTTTTTACCATGATCTGTTGTAGCGGTTTTTACCGTGATCTGTTGTAGCGGCTTTTGCCGTGATCTGTTGTAGTGGCTACGGCCATGATCTGATGATGAGCAGCACGACTGCCATCAAGGCATGTAGCGGTGTGGGTTGGTTGTAGAAATCCCCAATGGTGTGAATGGCTGGTATGGGTGGCGTGTAGCGGATGGAAACCTAGGATTTGGGTTAGGCTTGCATAATTTTTGTTATATATATGTACTAATCTGTTATTCTGTTCTGTGGGGCTAAGGCCCAAATGTAATGGTGCATGAGGGTTGCACACTGAGTCTCACGACTCACCCAATTATTTAACAATCTCAGGTGACACTTAGAGTATTGAACCGGGCTGGAGAGGAGAGCAAGGTGGCTATGCGACAGAGCATTGAGGATTCAGCAAAAAGACTTAGTTAATATTTTATTTTCTTTTAATTAATGGGTTTAAATTTCCTTGTAATAAGGCCATGGGCCACTAGGCTACCATTTATGTTTAGGGGTTTTGTTGGGCTTTTATTTTAAGTTTTGTGTTTTCTATTAAGTTAAGACAAATATGAAATTTTCAATTTTCATCCACCAAGATAACTTATAACTTAATATTTTATTCTTTAATGTATTCTTAAGCTTTCAAAATAAAGGTTTAAATCTAGTAATTGTTTTCCAATATGCAACATGTTTTGTAAAATCCCTTAAGTGACATACCAGATCCGGCTGTAGCGTTTGGGCTGGGTTTGGGGTGTTACAAAAATACTAGGTCGGGGTAACACTAAATCCTTGAAATCTCACCCGACCATACCTTTCAGGACCCAAAACATTAGTAATAAAAAACAGCAAATGTAGCATATAATTTCAGAAAAAAAATAGCAAATGTAGCATAAAAATTCTAACCATACCTTTCAGGACCCAAAATATCGGTAATAATTCTGTTATCAATATCCTCAAGATTAACAAAACTATCACTCGTAGCAACCCCTTCATATTGTGCCTTCTTCTCCTTTAGTTTCTCCTAATAAATCAATCAAAAGTTAGAAACGAAATATACAATAAGAATGAATGCAACATAACTTAACATTATTAATTTAAAACTACTAACGAATAATTAAACTATTATAAGTAAACATTATAAATATTTATAATAAATCAAATTTTATTAAGTAAATATACCATAATCTCTCCAGCTTCGGATGTCATCGGAGACCTATCCTTCTTCATATGCGTAATGTCAAAAAGCTGAACGTGTCCAGCTTTTTTATTGGTGGAGACTTCCTTCAGTGTAGTAGTAAAAATATAATTTAATAGTATAAAGTCATTAATATTTGACAGAATTAATAAATTATAATACATCGGCCTCAGCTACAAAAGCAAAACTTCTCGACCCTGCCATGTGTGTGAATTTTTGTTTCTGTCTGCTGCTTGTTCCAACACGCTCATGGTCCTACATAATGAAATTATTATTACATATATAGTAAATACTATAAACCGAAAAATTTATAAGAGTTTAAAACTAGGTAATACCTCTCCTTTCTTTGAGTTCCAAAACCTAACCGCATATTCCCATTGATATCTCAACATTCCCGGCAGGACATTTCGCAATTTATCCTCGAGGCTTATTTCTTTCTTAAAATATTCTTTTTTCTGTGTGCTTTTATGGTCTCTCCATTTTTTCCCAATGTCTTCTTTATATAGTCATCGGAGACCTCCAAAGCAAATCTCTCCTAAAAAAACATAATTTTAGAAAGTAAATATAAATCAAACTTCAACCAAAGAATTATAAATTACATTCACGTTTTGTTACCTTAATGTTATCAAGAGCTTGATTTTATTTGCATCAGGCATGTGATGCCATGACTCGTAATTGATGGGCAACATATTTTCATTCCGTGCAATAATGCCCATAAAGCCTGCCAAAAGTCGAGCTTCAGGGCCAACAGTTGGCCATGACTGTTTCTTCTTACTTTCACACGCTCGACTGGATTTAATTCATATAAATCTCTAAGCAGCATACGTCCGCAACCTCTGTGCGTCCCACCACTCTCAGCTGCACAATGATATATTATTGTTATATTAAAATTGAAAAATGAGTCAATAATAAAAGTCAACATGCATGTAAAATAAACTTAACATTACTTTGTAATTCAGCAGCCCATCATCTATATCGTCGCACACTCGAGGATCCAACAATTGTTTGGTGTTAGCTATTACCCTCTTCTAAATTTATAGTATTCAGTACAATATTTAAATCTCGCAATCTTCTTCTACTCATTTTTCCTCCAATACACATAAAATAGTTGAAATTTTAGTAACAAATGAAAACAATAATGGTACATATAAAATAGTTAAATTATATAAAATGACCAAGATTAAAATTATAATATTACATATAAATAAAAAATCGTAAAATCTTACTACATCATAATTAGTAAATATCTTCATTCACGTCCCGATTTAACCCATTGAAATTGTGTACTAGTACTAGGGATATTTTCATTTAAGTTTTGTTCTGGAAAAGGCAGAGTTTCTGATCTTTCGACGATGTCATCTCTACTTCCATTGCCCATGTCGAACAAGTCTCTAGGGGTGTTTCAAAGTACAACGTACCAACCCTCATCAGCTGGATCTTCTTAGTAAAACACTTGTTTCACTTGAGAAGAAAACACATACAGCTCGTCTATCGGTTGTTCTCTGGTGTGAATCAATCGAGAGAAATTCACCATTGTAAAACCATATTGATCATTTCTAATTCCTGAGCCGTATTCACATTGACCCAATCACCTCGAAATAAGACAACTTTCCATTTTCCGTAATAATCCAACTCAATGACGTCAGTAATAAGTCCGTAATACTCCAGATTCCCCTCGGCAGGATTACTGTCCCTATCACTAGCATAACTTGTAATTGAAGAATTAACAATAATTCCACAATTTTGGGTTCTCCTCAATCTCTCACGATACCTTGTATGAAATTTGTATCCGTTGATGAGGAAGGCACTATATCTTTTCACTATTTTGTTTGGACCTTGTGAAAGCCATTTAACTTCGTCATTTACTTCATTCCGACTCCAAACCTATTGGATCGAAAGTAAATTGAGTAATTATAAATGTTATGAGAAAACATTATTACTTGTCAATGAAAACTTCAATTGCATACCCTTTGGCTTAACCATTCATGAAATGATTCTGTGAACAACTTATTAATTTCTAGTCAATGTAATCTTCGGGACCGTGAACGAGCTCTCAATATTTGTTTGTACTCACTATGTTAAAAAAAGGGTTACTTTGTTAGAAGACAAACAAATTATAATTGATGAGTATTTATCAAATTCTAGAACTTACTTCGTAATGGTTCCATTGAATCGTGATGAAAAAGAACGTATCGATGTGCTTGGACCCACGATCTATCGTCTAATTCTACAATTTTGACTTTACCAATCGGTTCTTCGAAACTTTGAAATAAATAAGTTTTGGCCAAGTTATGATCTGTGAGCTCAGCATTTCTACTTGGTCTGTTCATTCTTGTTTCAACATCTTCCAAATACCTCAAACAGAAAGTCATACATTCCTCTGACAAGTAGCCTTCAGCAATTGATCCTTCCGGATAACATTTATTGCGGGAGTAAGACTTCAATTTTGATAGGAACTTAAACACGATATACAACATTATCAAAAGTTGCAACTAAAGGCATTAAGGTGAACGAAGGAATAATTTGCAAATAAAGTAAGACATTTCTATGGGATACATCCATAAAAAAAAATGGGTCCACCAAGTATTGCTTTATGAGGGAGATGAATTAACAAGTGCACCATAATAGTGAAGAATGAAGGTGGGAAGATCTTCTCCAGATTGCATAAAGTTAATGCGGCTCGATCTTGTAGTGTCTCAAGTTCTTGAACATCCAAAACTTTTCCACAAATTCCTTTCATTATATTGGATAGTTCAATTACACAAGACATCACCTTTTTCAACATACAACACCGTATAGCAACTGGCAGTAAGTCTTGCATCAAGATGTGATAGTCATGCGATTTTAAGCCATATAGTCTTCGATCTTTAAGACTCACACATCGGGATATATTTGATGCATACGCATCCGGGACCTTTATATCCTTCAACACCATATAGAACACTTCTTTCTTCGTCTTTGACATTGAAAAAATAGCAGGCGGCAACCGATATTTCATATTCGAAAGTGCTTCGGGATGAAGCTCACGCTGAATTCCTATGTGGACTAAATCAAGTCAAATCTGAAGATTTTCTTTCAATTTTCCATCGACATTCAAAATAGTCCCAATGATGTTCTTGCAGACATTTTTCTTAATGTGCATGACATCAAGATTATGTCGTAAAATCTGATGCTCCTAATGAGGCAACTAAAAAAATACTTCTTTTTTTCCACAAGTCCACCTCATTAGGATCATCCTTTTCATCAGATTCATCCCTTGATCTTCTATTTCTTTGCGTGTTGGGCGGTTGATTCATCTTCCCATAAATGAAATTCATATCTTTCAACATGAATAATATTTTAGATCCACCGATTTACGAAGGAGCTTCTCTGAACTCTTCAATACCGTCAAACTGAGTACTCTGAAATCTAAACCTATGATTTTTCGGTAACCACCGACAATGCCCCATGTAAGAGAACTTATTCCCATTATATAACCATTGCGAACATGTTTACGTAGCATAGTAAGAACAAGCATAACGTCCCTTGGTACTCCAACCAGATAGATTGGCATAGGCTGGGAAGTCATTCATAGTCCACATCAATGTTGCACTTAAATTGAAGTTTTCCTTTCTCAGTACATCGTATGTCTCAACACCAGCCCACAATTGTTTTAACTCTCCAATAAGTGGCTGCAAATATATGTCAATATCATTTTCGGGCCCTTTCTCTCCAGGGATAATCATAGATAAGATGAAGGATGATTGTTTCATGCAAACCCATGAGGCCAATTGTAAGAAACAAGCATCACGGGCCAAGTACTGTACACGGTGCTCATGATTTTATATAGGTTAAATCTATCAAATGCTAGCCCAAGCCTCACACTCCGAGGATCATTTGCAAAGCTTGGAAATTTGGAGTCAAATGAATTCCAAGCTAAAGAATCTGTAGGATGCCTTAACAATCCATCATCGGTTCGTCCATCATGGTGCCACGTTATTGACCCGGCTGCCTTCGACGACATGAAAAGCCTTTGAAGCCTTGGTATTAGTGAAAAATACCGCAAAATCTGAACTGGCGTCTTCCTTGACTGTGCAAAGTTTTCATCCTCATTACCATCATCTGTATTTCTATTCGTCCAACGGGATTGACAGCATACATGATAGCACTGTTGATTTCTCCGGTCGCCCCAATACAACATGCAGTCATTTGGGCAACTATGAATTTTGTTATAGCCAAGGCCCAAATCTTTGATCAGCTTCTTCATGTCTTTGGAAGATTGAGGGATTTTCGCAAATGGGAACATTTCTCTCAAAAAATCTAACAACATTGTCAAAGAGTTTTCGGTCCACCCTCCCAAACATTTTAAGTGAAAAAGATGAATACAGAAAGACTGTTTTGAAAATTTAGATCCCTCATACAGTTCTTCATTCATTTCACCAAGTAACGTGTAGAACTTCACCGCTTCTTCATTTGGCTGATCATCAGGTACACTTCTTCCCCTTTCAGTGAAAGTATTTCCACCAAAATTATAATCATCGGTTGCACCCAAGTCAGGTGGAAATGATTGCAAACCATCACCACGCATATTAAATGCATCCCGCAACATGCCATCCATGTCATCTCCTCTAACATTCTGATTGTAAGCATTATGAGGATAACCCAGATTCATCGATGAAGAGGCTCCACTATATGTACACTCTCCATGGAAAATCCATTTTTTATACCCCCGAACAAAGCCATCAATAACTAGATTTTCGTAGACAACTTCACGATAATTCCAATTGATATTGCAACACTTCTTACACGGGCAAAGAATCATATTCTCCTGGCTTGCATTTTGAAATGCAAAATTTAGAAAAGTTCCTACTCCATTTCGATAGTCGTTGCTTACCCTTGACAAATTCTTCCAAGTCCTATCCACTTCGTAGCTGTTGAAGTCTAAAGTTGACAATAAATTACACGGATAAATTGTTAATTTATAAATTATGTAAGTAATGATATGATATATATAACTGAGTACTATCTAAGTTATGTAAATTATGTAATTTATAAAGTTTGATATTAAAATTATGTAAGTTATGAAATTTGATCTTAAAATTATGTAAGTTATGTATTCTTTAAGATTCATCATACATGGCATTGTTACACCTAGGGAGGACCCATTATAGCTAACAGTGAGATATAAGGCAACCCGTCAGGTTTACAGCCTATATACTTTGAATCTTTTTTTTTTTTAAGTTAAAGAAAACTTTTAAAAGCTGGAACTAAAAATTAAGTATATATCATCAAAAGATATATATTTATATACTATGTAAGTTATGTAAATTATGTAAATTATGAAGTTTGATCTTGAAATTATGTAAGTTATGAAGTTTGATTTTAAAATTATGTAAGTTAATTAAATAATGATCATTATTATTATATTGATAAAAAATTTATAAGTTTTAAAAACATTTACAAATATTAAATATTAAAATCAAACAGTATTAATATAAAAATATATTCTTTAAGATTCATCATACATGGCATTGTTACATCTAGGGAGGATCCATTATATCTAACAAAGAGATATAAGGCAACCCGTCAGGTTTCCAGCCTATATACTTTGAATCTTTTTTTTTTAAGTTAAAGAAAACTTTAAAAGCGGAAACTAAAAATAAAGAATATATCATCAAAAGATATATATTTATGTACTATGTAAGTTATGTAAATTATGTAAATTATGAAGTTTGATCTTGAAATTATGTAAGTTATGAAGTTTGATCTTAAAATTATGTAAGATAATTAAATAATGATCATTATTGTTATTAAATTGATAAAAAATTATAAGTTTTAAAAACATTTACAAATATTAAATATTAAAATCAAACAGTATTAATATAAAAAATATATTCTTTAAGATTTATCATACATGGCATTGTTACACCTAGGGAGGATCCATTATATCAATAGAGAGATATAAGGCAACCCGTCAGATTTCCACCCTATATACTTTGAATCTTTTTTAAAATAATTTGATTTTTAAAAAATATATTTTTTAATGCCATATGTAAGGCAACAATTTGTTTATTTTAAAAAGTTGACAGCAAATTAAAAGGTATTTAAGTCAATATGTTATTTGAGTTGTAAACTAGAAGTCGACTAGAATTCGACAAATCAAACCACTTTTTCGAATTGATTCAAAGAAAAATTAAATAAGTCAATTCAATTAATTTGAAATTCAGTAAAAAATAAAAACTGTAATATCCGGGATTTAGGGGTTATGCATTTTCACTTAAATGTATGTGGTAGCATGCTTGTGTGTGATTTGAATGTGTTTTGGGGGCTACGGGAACCTTGGGATGTAGGTAGAAGCCTTAGAAAAATATTTGATTTCTAAGCCTTAAAGGAGAATTAAGGGAGCTAGGCCTTAAGGAGTTTAGTATATGGACTAGGACACAAGAACTCAACTAGTAAAGTGGCAAGGGAGGTGCCACTTAGAGCACAGGAGAGTGATGCCACAGGGAGTGTGAAGGGACCTAGGTTCGAGCAGCAAGGGAAGCATTTTGGCATTTATTTTGCGTCAAGGAGAGGGAAGAGTTGGTGTTGCCGTGGACACTTCATGGATGAAGTGTAGATTGGGTCAAACAACTCAAACATTCGGCTAAGTAGGAGGAAAAGGAGGGATTTGGATGAGAGAGGAAGAGTTGGCAGAATGGAAGGGTCTTGGTGTGGCATTTTCGGCCAAGGGACTTCTATGATGACAAATTCGGTCACCTAGTAGCCAAAATCCCCTAAGCCGAATTTTAATTTGAGCCTCACCATCACTTTCTTTTTTCTTTCTTCTCACCAATCTTTCTTCCTCTTTCTCACTAAAGTCGAACCACACTATATTTCTCTTCTTCTTCTTCTCACAATTCCTTCATCATCAAAAGTCGAAAGCACATTGACTATAGCGGATTGTGCCCTTAACCCATTGAAACCGATTGTTCCTAAGCACTAAAGGCCGAAAGCCGATCATCTTTCTCCTTGTCAATCTCTTAGGGCCAGTGCTCATTGCGTTGGTCACTCTTTTTCAGTAAGGATCTCTTTTAGGCTGATTTCTTGTTCTTTTTTTTTTTTTTTTTGACTGTCGAAAATCAAAGACTCTAATCCCTATATCTTTTTAGCCGAAACCATGAAGGGAGAATTCGGGATCCACTTGTTGCCAACGATTTAAGGGAGATCTTTCGAGATTTTGGATATCCAAGGTAAGCAAGGCATACCATTCGAACAAGGGCCATTTCTATTGGTTTTAAGGCACTAAGCCGATTCTAACTATGGTCTTTAAGGGGGAGTCGACAGAGATAAGGAGAAGTTTCAGGATTCAGATCTATTCCGGTAAGGGTTCTAGTGTTTTAGATCTGTCTCTCATTCGTTCAAAAGCCGAAGGCTAATTATTTTTGTGTGCTAGTGCTTGGCCGATTGCAAAGGAGGTGCATCACGTAGCTTCGGGATTTGGTTGGAAACCAAATTGGCATTAAGGTAAGGTGTTATCTTCATGCGACATATCCTTTGGGATTTCTTGTTGAGCCAAATATGCTTTTGGTTACTAACAAAGGGTTGGCCGATTGTAGGAAGGGGGAAGGCAAACGTCTCGGGATCTCGTTAGTTTCACGTAGTTTCGAGATTTCACTTAGATCTATGAATAGTTAGGTGTGTAACCCTACATTAATTCCTGATAGATTAATGGTAGCAATATTAAACATGTGATTATGAAAATACGAGTAACATGGCTAAGGGTACCATTCAATGGTACAGTGCATTCAAGTACGTTACCCCTAACTCTCAGTTAATAATGTTATAAACATTGATATAGAGTATGTGTGATTTCGTTATGACTTTGGGGTAAGGTGCATTGCATGATATCTGAATAATATGTATGTTGCATGGGCATGTGGGTGATAATGATAAAGGGGAAGTGTTTCGGTGGTTTTTACCACATTATCCGGTGACTTATGTCACATATTATGAATCCGGCGACTCTGTCACATTATCTGGTGGCTATGCCACGATTATAAGGCGATGTGCGATTGATTGCGTTGATCGCTTTGATGGTGTGTAGCGGATGGAGGGTCGATTTAGTAATTCCCAAGGTGTGATTGGTAGGTACGGGTGGTGTGTAGAGGTTGGACATCTAGGTGGGTTTGGGTTGCATCATTGCTTATATTTGTTATATGTGATTTGATATGCCTTAATCGTTTGGGAGTCTGTGATGGTTGTTACACATTGAGTCTGTTGACTCACCCTTAGTGGGGTAACATTTTGCAGGTGATACTCAGTAAATGGACCGGGTTGGGTGGACTTAGTGGCGCCATGCTCATTTCAAAGATTTTCGGTTTTCACATAATTAAACTTTTCACATTTTCTTATTAAGTTTTCGAGATTTATTTTGGGTTTTGTTTTGCTGTAATAAGGCCATTACTATTTAACTATTTTATTTTTGCGTTTTAATTTTTATTCTAATATGATCAACATTAAACAAATGGTTAAATAATTTTTCGCAAAACAACTTCAAATGTTTGACACCTAAACACCTACGATTTTCAACCTATTGATAAGCTCTAAAATTCGGCATTTCTTTTAACTTGAAACTTTTGAAACATGAAAATAACGTTTTAATGAAATACAAACTTTAATAACAACACGGTTTTCAACTTGATCATAACACAAATCTATTTTCTTCAAAACCACCAATTTTTCCAAGAGGTCAAAAACAAGATTTAGCTACATTTTACTCAAGGAGCATGCCAGATCCGGTCAGGGCTTGTGGGCCGGGTTTGGGGTGTTTCAAAAATGATATAGTTATAGGCTAATTTTGTAGTTAAAGAATTATAATAGAAACAATTATCATAAGCACCAAATATAATAACCAATTTTAATTGTTCTGCCAAAGGGAAAGGAGTATCTTAAGTCCCTTTTTTGCATGCAAAAAGCCATTCAATTTTAGTCAAAAACAAAGTAAACAATAATTTAATAATATCACTGTAACACCCCCAAACCCAGCCCATGCGTTTCGACCAGATCTGGTATGCTATGAGTTGTACAATGAAAACTTTTGTTTTGTTTGTTATGGAAATCGTAAGTCAATTAGACATTATTTGGATAAATAAGTGACATTTTAAAATTTAAAATCCTTTGTATTACTATTATTAAGTATAAATAAAACCTTATCATGAATTCATAAGTTGCATAACATTGAAAACTTCTTAGTTGAATAAAACTGGGGGCCTTATTACATAAATATTCCCAAATAAAATAAAATAAAATTTAAAGAAATCCCAAAAATAATTTGTAGAAATAAAACTTGATGGCCCCTCGAGTCCGTCTCGGCTCCCATGTCCACGATCTACTGCTCATCTGGAAGGGTAGAGAAAAGGAAAGCGTGAATCACCAAGACTCAGTGTATAAATCTCAAAACACACAACGACTCGAGCCCACAAACACATTATGGGCCCTGCCCATACATGAAGGTAACAATCATAATCACATGGTAAATGATAAATAATGAATAACCCAACCCATCCTAGGTTTCCATCCTCTACACACCAACCCGTACCAACCATCACACCTTGGGGATTTCTACAATCAACCCTCCATCCGCTACACACCAAAACGACAGCCGCGCTGCCTATTCCTATTAATTAGGAATCATTGAATATGGTATAGCCACCGATCACTATGTGACCTAACATTTCCACCACCGATCACCAAGTGACCTATCATGCACTTCCCCTTCAATATCATATTCCCACCCCATGCATACACATAAAGAAAACATCATGCAATCATATATATTTTTCGATACACATAGGGAGTTCTATGTTTACGTACCTGGCATCATTGCCTAACCCTTTCAGGGTTCCATTCGACTGTCTATACAGCCTCATTCCGGCTTTTAAGCCCATAACATATATATAGTCATACATACAGTTTATTAGTGTGTTAGAGATCTACACACCTGATTATCGATAAGACGATGCTTTCTATGTCAACGCTATCCTTAGTCGACACTACTGCTATCTGCCTAAGGTGTTGTTCAGAAGCCGGTCCACAACCAAGTGGCCAATCTCGAATGGCGATATCGCTTTTTTCTTAAACTTAGGTATTTTCTCCTTTGCTCGATCCATATTTAATTCCATCACAAGTCCTTATCGAACCATCATCACAATATTTAATCATTAATTCTCATTATAACCTTAAGATCTTGCATATAATGATCAAATCTAATAGAAATCTAGGGAAATCTTCTTACCTAAAAAAGCCCGAAAGTGGAGACTAGCTATTTTCGGCTTTTAGATCTAATTGACCAAGCTTTCTTCAAATCCCGAATTGCTGCCCATCATAAAACCATTAAACTATTAGATTTCTGCTTTTGCCTTTCAAAAACTGGGAATAAATCATGAGAACTAATCAAAAATCGACACTTACCTTAGCATAAGAGATTCGGTTAGCACTAGAAAGAAGATTCAGCAATGCCAATGGAAGATTTAAATGCCGAAAGTATAGAACTAATTCTCAAATAAGATGAATATAAGAGAAGACTATGGATGCTTCGGCTTTTTAGAGAAATCGGCACAAGGAGGAAAAAGTGGAGAAGAGTTTTGGCTTTTAAAGAAATTGGAGAAAAGAAATTGGAAAAGGAGAAGCTAGGGAAATTCAGCACAATGGGAGAGGAATTTAGGGTTTTCAGTGTCAGAAACAAGGAGCTAGCCCCTCCTATTTATAGATATTTCGGCACCTACTACTAAAAACTGAAAACGCCCTTAAATTCAAGCTAAAAGAGAGGGGAAATTTGGCACCCTCTTTGCCATGCAGTTGCTGAATTTTACACTCCTCTAGGCAGTAGATTTTCGGCAACACTTCCCTTGAAGATAAGCTCCTAACTTTTCTCCTTTTTATCTACTATTTTATCAATTATAAAATCCATTTAAATCTTTCTATTTTTGAGCCTTGTAGCCGTCCACCTCATCAAATCTTAATGCCTAAATTTAACTCACTTAAATTAAAAGATTTGGGCTTTATTAAACTTAAATTTTGGGCCCCTAACTCCTTGTGTGTGGCGTCACTCCTTGCATTTTAGGTGCCGAAAATGGCCCTAAAAACATGGGCTCCTTGCGGCCAAAACTTGGACTTGTTTTATTGTTAATGACGCCACCTTAAAATAATTCAATCAAGGCCTTTGCCTAATCCTAAGCCCAATTTTGAACCCCTATCAATTAAATTAACAAATTAAACATATCCTCACACTAAATACATAAGCCCATAAATTTAGGATGTTACAATCACACATTAATCAAAAACCCTTAAAAGAAAAAAAATAAATTAAAATCAAAACACTTATTATCTGTAAAGGTTAAAAAAATAAGAGACCAAATAAGCATCAAATCTCATTCTCATTAAATAAAATAATGACAAACTCATACCTTTTTGGCTTTTCCTTTGTTTTGATGATAGTGTTTCTTCGGGCCTTTGTAGCAATTTAAACACCTCAATTAACAACATATTTAAACCTCAATTACAGCAATAAAACATCTCAATTTCCTGCAAATAAACAATTTAAATTACAATACCTGAACAGGGCTTCAACGGTTTAAAAAAGGAGCAGTAACAGCACCCAAATGTACTTTGCTTGAGAATCTGGAAATTCTTTAAGTCATTGGACAGACCCTAAATATGAAATAATTTAGAAGTGGATAAATCAATGAAAAATGAAAATATAAAAAGCATTACCCATGAAATCAACTATACTCACTCTTTCAAACCAATTCTACTTGTTGCTCGACGAAGTTCAAATACTTAGGCAAGTAAGAAAAGATGTGCACAATATCTGAAGCAAAAACCAATATGCAATCAAAATGATTGTTGAAACATGCGTAGCTAAAGTTGCATCTCAAGAGAATCCAAAATTTAGAGTTGATGCAAATGCAACATATCGAATATCAATGACTTGTAATTCACAGAGGGGAAAATCAGCAGGGAATTTTGTATGTCAAGGAAAAATAGTAGTTGTCGATGGTATACAGCCCTTGAATAAATGAAGGATTAAAACATCAATAAGACTTTGATACAAGCGTTCTTCATTGACACCAACCAACCGCCAAATTGTGAATTAAACTGCATATTTCACTCTTACTCAATTCTTTATATGAACCAATAATGAATTAAACAAATTTATATGCACCAATACTAATTAATATCGACCAATAATGATACATGTCGGTAAAAACCAAAAAAAAAACATACAGTACCTGTATCATTTAGGTTTACCTCAATTAGTACGTACAGGCTGAACGAACGGCGGCTTATGGTACCAAACACAAAAGTTTACATGATAAAACCTTATGTGCGACATCAAAAACAAACATGCCATTGAAGTAGTAACTCAAAAACAAGTGCAAAAAAATAAATTACTTAACAACTGGATAAAAACAGCTCACCGATGTAACACCAATTTCTGAAACAATCATAAAGGACCACTAATATGAACAAAATAGACTTCCGTGACATTCATAAAACTCATACGACAAGCTCATACCTATCTATGGCCTCAACAGCTCAGCTGATCAACCTGGCAGTATAAGAAATGGAATAGATCAAAATTGGACAACTTCGTAAAACATAAACAAAATCGGATGATATTATATCTTAGCTCAATAAATGTTGAGTAGAAATGAGTAAAGAAAAAGGGTCTGTGAAAGAACAAATGAAAAAGAATAGTTCTTATTGAACAGTGGAGTGTAACTAAGATTTCAAACAATGGGAAACTCTCATAAATACCTCTACAGTCCTATAGGTCTCTCAGTCCTTAATCCTTTGACGCAGTTGAGTTTACATTGATGAAGAATCTTTTTGATGGTATACCTCTACAGCACTTTAATACTTCAATTCGCAATAGTTAAATACTTCAATTGCAATAGTTTAAAACTTCAATTTACAGCATTTAAATTGATCAATTTTCACCAAAAAAGGGATATATATTCACAAAATGGAAAAATAAACGGATGAAATACCTAATAAAATATGTAGAAAAACTGAACTATGTAAACATATCATTATGTTCTACATTATTCATCATTTATGAGTGAAGAAGTTGGCACTTCTTCCGCATCGCTCAACTTTACTTGCAAATAGCATATCAATTCTTTCAATACATTCATGAAATTCAATGCATCCAAACTCACCAATGTCATGCATTAAACAACATTTCAATAAGTATACATGCATGAGCATCAATTCATTTGCACAAACATTAAAAAACAATCATTCAAATCATATGTATATGCAAATTAAAACTTCTTTTCCTTGTTGTTATATAAAAAAAACCAATTAAAACAAGATACTAATTTAAACATTTATACAAAAAATGATAAAAGACATTTAAAGCATAATGGGAGAATAAAATTAATGTAAAAAGCATCTTATTACATTCTCACAACAAAGCAATAAACTTGATTAAGTTTTATTTTGAAAAAGAAAATGGTTAGGTGTTTGGGTGGCTTGCGGATGCATAACAAAAATACAAAAATACTAAATTATTAAATTTTAAAACTATGAAATACGATATTGAAAATACAGAGCAAATATGATAAATTTAAACATTTTAAATTCAATTGTTGTATGAAAATGATATGCAATTTTATAAATCATGTTGGAACAAAAAATCATATCAAACTATATGATATTAGCGTAAACATTAATTTTCTTAATTAATAATAAGAAACCCTAATTTATATATTCTTTCATCTAACCTTCTTTTGGATATAAGATGAGGTGTCAGGCTCCATATTATTGTTTCACCAGCATTTCAAATCAAATCATTGCGTAACTTTTTGTTCTCTATCCTTGAAAATGTTGATAATTGATAGGTTTTTCTTTTAATTTGATTAAGTTTTAATTTGTTCTGTATCCAAATCTCAAATCATACATGTAACCATTTCTGTAACCTCTGTCTAAATGACTTAAGAATCAGCTTAAGGAAACAAATATTCATGAATAAACAAAGTATTCAGGAATAGAAATTAAAACAACAAATAATCAGAGCACATTTCTTTTACACAAGCATCTATAGATAATTTTGAAGTTCATCAACTGGAAATACAAGTACTGAAGTTTACCGATTGCTTGTGGTGGCGAATAGCGACAGTGACAGTGACGCAGCAGAGGAGATGGCAATGCAACAAGTCCTCAGCTCGGAGACTTTAGCGGGAAAAGGATGTTTGTTTCTGATTTGGAGAAATTTTTTAGGGACTAGGGGAAAGGGATTTGGGGAGAGATTTCGATGGGATAAATTTTTGTTCTTTCGGGTTTAATTTTAGGGGTATAGCGGATGGAATAAAACGACGACATTTTGAAATAAAACTGAATCCACTTGTGGCATTTCTAAGAAAGCGCCACTAAAATCAAATGACAAAACGAAGTCATTTTTGTAAACAGTTAATGTTTTTAAGAACGCCTCTAAAAACTAAGCAGAATAACGACGTCGTTTTGTAAACAGTTAATATATATTAGCGGCGTTTTTTTAATAAAATGCCACTATAAACAAATAAAACGCATCATTTTGCGGCATTTTAGACAAAACGCCACTCAACATAAGCTTCAAACGGCGTCGTTCCAAATTTCCCATATATATTACCTGCGTTTTTATTAAAAATGCCACTATTCCTAACTTATTATTATTTTTAATTTATTTATAAATATTTTATAGTTTTGTATATATTTTATAAAATTAAACATTCAAATATATATAAATATATTTTTTCCTAAGTTTTTAGGTTTTTATTTTTTACATTTTTAAGAATAAAGATCAAATTAATGTAATGTGTAAAGTTAAGGGTTAATTTTGTTGAATTTTTATAATTAAGATTAAATTGATATAATCGCAAACATTAACTTTAATTAATCTAGTTAAATAATAAAGAGGATGAAAGAGTGCTTGACTTTTATTACAATTTTATATTTAATTAATTATTATATAATTCATATCAATTTTAAATAAATAATTTTTCAAACTTAATTTGATTAATATTAATTTAAAAGAATTAGATACATGCCATAACTTTTATATAATTTTTTATGTAAGAAAACAAAACTAAAAATTCTAAAATATGAAGTAAAAAGGTTTAAAAACTATAATGATAATTTTATATAAAAATTTCATAATATCTCTTTTACGATTATATAATAAATTATTTAATATATAAATTAAAAAACTTAACTCCAAACCCCATTACATAACCCCAAATCCAAACTCAAAACCCTAAACTAAAACACATACCCCCAAACCCCAAACTATATAATGATAATTTTAATATTAAAATTCATATTATCTATTTTTGAATTATATATAATAAATTATTTAATATATCAATTAAGGATAAAAATTTGAACCTATTTTAAAGAAATAAACATTGGGGTAATGGATACATATACCATTCGGGGTTATAGGAAGACAGTTTCAAAATAGAATGAAGGATCGGTGAACGATGGTCGGATCTAACAGCTTTAGGGTTATGGGATTTAGGAATTTTGGGGATTTGAATTAGGGAAAACTAATTTGAGGGATTTCGATTTCGGGATTTTGGGTCATATAGCTAACACTCTAAACCCTAAACCCTAAAACCCTAAATTTAAACCATAAACCCTAAACCCAAAAACCTAACACATTAACCATTTTCCTCCAAACCCCTAACCCTAACCTTAAACCCAAAAACCATAAACCATAAACTCTAAACCCAAAACCCTAACCCATTAACCATTTCCCCCTAAACCCTTAACTTTAAACCTTAACCCCTAACCACTAACACTTAGACCTTAATACCGATAAACACTAAGATATTAAACACTATACAATAAACCCAAACAACAAACTTTAAAACACTAAACCCATACACCAAAATAACAAACCCTAAACCATGAAATTAACATACTAAACATTAAACTCTAAATCAATTTTAATAGCTTAATTTGTAACTTAAATGAAAACTTCTAAATTGTTTAGTTAGCAATTTGTAACTTTTCATAATTAAGTAACTAAAATGAAACTTTCTCATTGCTTATAAGTGAATGTATCAAAATAAAATATAATTCAAAGCAAGAATAAGAAAAAAACTATGAAAAACTTTTAGCGACGTTTGTGAAAAAACGCCGCTAATGATTAGTTTTTAGCAGCGCTTATACACAAATGCCACTATTGCTCCATTTTTTAGTGGCGTTTGTATAAAAGCGCCGCTATTGCTCAATTTTTTAACGGCGTTTGTATAAAAGCACCACTATAGCTCAGTCTTTTAGCGGCGTTTGTATAAAAGCGTCACTATTGCTCAGTCTTTTAGCGGCGTTTGTATAAAAGCGCCACTATTGCTCAGTCATTTAGTGGCGTTTGTATAAAAGCGCCGCTATTGCTCAATTTCTTAACGATGTTTTTATAAAAACGCCGCTATTGTTCAGATTATTAGCGGCGTTTGTGTAAAAATGCCACTATTAATAAGTTTTTTTAGTGGCGTTTGTATTAAAGCGCCGTTATTACTCAGATTATTCTTGGCGTTTAAACAAAAACACCGCTATTGCTCAATTATTTGAGGCGTTTTACCTAAAAACGCCGCTATTTCTCAATTTTTTGTGGCATTTTACTAGAAACGCCGCTAATTTATAATATTTACGGCCTTTTTTTTGTCAAAACGCCACTAAAAACGCCTCTAAAGCCTTATTTTGCTGTAGTGCCTTAATTGTTGCAAAATATAATGTCCAGAATTGAATACACGGGCAGAGACACGGGCGTGTGTCTCAGCCATGTGTGCTACACGGCCTTGAACACGGGCATGTGCCCCGGCCATGTGAAGTCTGCACCTATTTTATGAAAATTTATGAAAATTAAATCGACCACACAGCCTGGCATATAGGCGTGTGTAGAACAACAAAAATTTGCAAGTGTACACAATCGCAACAAGTAATAAAGTGACAAGAAAATGTCGAGTTATCGTACCCACAGGGACTATAAAAAGGAATATTTATGAAATTGATTTTAAAACACTTTGGTGATGGAAAATATTTTGGTTTAAAGATGATTAAAAAATAAGGTTTAAAAACTAAAAAAAAAATTAAAAATAAAAAGGTTCTAATGCATGATTTCAAATAAGGTTTAATCAAGATGATATAATTGTGTTGGATTAATTACATTCCTTTAACGTATAATTATTAAACTTATGTTTATACTACTACAAACAAATTCACGGCAACTCGGTAATTTGTTAACTACTGCTCATACATACTTATTAAATTAATCAATCTCTTGAACATTTTTCAATGTCAATCCAAGTAATTAATCAATCTTCACAAGCATATAAAAGATCAAGTGAGGTAACAGAGTATTTCTACCTTAAAACAGTTTAATCACAATAATCTTGCAAGTTATGCAAGGCATATGTATCGCCGAATACAATGCTAATTTAAACTTCAGCTACCTTAGAAGAATAAACATGCACTGATTAAGTATTGTGTCAATTAATTACAATTTCAATACGATTTAATAATTAATTCATTAGTTATCTAACAATTAATATTGCAAGAATAACTTAGGCATGATTTTACTTAATCAAGCATCTTACCGAGGCCTATAACAGCACAAACACAATTTCGATAATTCAAGCAGGCAAAATATAATCAACCCAAAACGGATTAAATTCAAGCTAAATTGATTAAAATAACAATTTCACTAGCATAAATATTCATAAATATGTTTGTCAAAACAACAACGAAATTTAAAGAGATAGGGAACAAGAAGCAAATCTGGTGTTTCTCCATGGCTTGACTGATTGCTCTGTTCTTCGTTCTCTATTGTCCTCGGCTATCAAAGTGGCTTATGAACACTTTAGTTGCTGCTCAACAATTGTAACACCCCAAACCCGGTCAATACGTTACGACCAAATCTGGTATGTTACAGGGAAAGGAAATTTTGGAAAAACTAACTAAATATCGTAATTTGGAAAAACTTGGCATTTCGTTGTTTTATTAGAGAAAATTTAAAGTAGTTGTTTTATTTGAACTGAATTACGAAGTCAGGTTTATTTGTCAAAAGTCGAACTTAAGGATTTTCATAAAACTTTTCAGTTGAAAACGATGCTGCGGTTTTAAATATAATCTCTAAATCAATCTGTTGCTTTTTATCCATCTTTCGTTAACCATTTAAAAAAAACTATTTGTGTATGTTTTGACAATTTATAAAATTCGTAATATCACCATTTAACCAAATCCTAAATTAAAGTTATAGCGGCCTTATTACAACACCAAAACCCAAAATTAATAGTGATTCTAAATAGAGAAAACGAAATTACTAGAAAATACTGCATGGCCACCGCGAGTCCGCCTCAGCTCCAAGTCCGCGATCTAGTGATTACCTGCAAAATTAAGCAGAGGGGTGAGTCATCGAGACTTAGTGTGTAAATCCCATTTAAATGAAACCTGGGCTTTAAGCCCACAAATGCCCATCAGCCTTAACCCACACAATACAACATATTAAACATGTATGCAATGCAGCCCCCCAACCTAATTTTCCATCCTCTACATCACCTGAATCAACCGAATGCCCGTGGCACCAAGCCACTGTGGTTCCAAACCACCGTGATACTAGATCACTATGACAGAGTCACTAATAATGTGTGTGAGGCCAACCCACCGTGGTACCAAACCATTGTGACAATCCCAGATTAATATATGTAGGGCCAACCCACTGTGGTACCAAACCACTAAGACGAGTCGTTGAAATATATATACGTGGTGTCAAACCACCGTGGTACCAAACCACTGAGTCATAGTCACGAAATAAGATATTTGGGGCCAACCCACCGTGGTACCAAAACACTATGACAGTCCCTAAGTAACACTTCCCCTTTTTCATCATATCCAAAACCCATGCATATGTTAACATACTGAGATGAAAGTAACATACTTTGAATGTATAACATATAATCAACTCATACTACATTAACCTAAAAGTATCAATATAACGGAACTTACCCGGTGTCTCCAACCTTACCCACAAGGGTATCTCGACTATCAAAACAGTCGTTTCGGCTTTCAGCCAACATAGTTATTAACAAGAACTAATTAAAACAGTAAAGTGGGAGCATACCCACACCTGATAATGCGTAATACTATACCCTCTACGTCGATGCTCTCACTACCAGGGATAACGGCTATTTGCCTATCCTAGGCAGACGTCGACTCTCTACCACAACCTGGCAAATAGTCTTGAACCGCCGATACAACATGCCTTTTAAATTTAGGAGCGGAGACTATGGGTCCACTCCCCTCCTCAACTTGACCGATACTTGCATCCATGGAGAAAAATCTGGATCAACACCATGCTATCGCAAAAATAGAGATTTCCCCGGCAAGGGTTGAATTATGACAGAGTAATGAATAAAGGCTCAACACAAAGAACAAAAGAGGCCCCTTACCTTAAACCTGAATGGAAAGGTAAGATTCGGGAACCAACCAAACTTTAGACTTTAGACTTCAAAATGTTCGGCTTCTGGAGTTTCTGGAGTAAGCGTTTCAAAAGAGAGAAAGAGGAAGGGAAAAAGAGATTAGCCAAAATTTAAACACCAAAAATAAAATAGCCATTCAGCTATGGCCACATAGAGTTGAGAGAAAATAAAAAAAGAATGAAAGGATCTCCCCTTACCTTATTCAACAGAAACCGATTGAAAAGACTTCCTGTCCAAGGATTCCTAGCACCTCGCTTCGCGATGTTTGGCTAACAGTAAAAGTGTAAGATCTGATTAGTGTGATGACCAAAGAGATTCGGCTATGGTGAAAATGTGTAGAAATGAAACAGAGAAAGGAGTGGGAAATATGTTTCAGCTAAAGAAGATAGAAGTAAGAGAGAAGAGAGTTTTGGCTTTTGAGAAGAAGAAAAGGAAAAAAGGTGGAAAAATGAGTAGAAGAAAACCAAAGTTTGGCCAACAAGTAGAAGAGGGTTCGGCTAATGAAAACAAAAGAATCAAAGGTGAAAAGATGAAGAAAAGGGATGCTCGAATGGTCACTCTGATTTCGGCTAAATGTCAAAAAAGCAAAAGAGATGAAAAGTAGAGGTTGCAAAATTCGGCACAAGGAAAAGTAGGAAGAACGAATGAGAGAAAAGGAGAGAACTCTAGAAGACTTTTGTAAGAATCGGCACTCACCCTATAGGACCGAAAATGCCAAAATGAAGAATGCCTAAGACCTATGGGAGTTTCGCCACACTCACCTCCTAGCAACTAAACCGAAACCCCCTTCAAGCTCCCTAATTTGGCCAACAACCCCATTAGCCACCAAATCCCTTGTTCATCTCCTAAATTCACTCCCCTTCATTAATTTGAATCAGCTTGACCAACTCAAACACCACCAACTCCTCATGGCTACTTATTCAAAAGTTTTGACTCTTTCAACCAACCACCATGAAGAGTCCAGCTGAATGCCAACACCCTAGCTCCCTAAGCACAAAAAATAAAGCTTCAGGATGCTGACTGACAAGACTCGAACTCCTTCCTCTCTTGCTCTTTGTGACACCACACCCCTGCACCTTAAGTGGCGTCTTCTTGACACTCCACCACACTTCTTCTTGTGTCAACAAACACAAGAATTTACTCTTAAGACCTGCCTCAACCAGCTCTCCCCTAAAGTGTCTAAAAATAATTTTTTTTACCAAGGCACTGGCTTGATCCTGAGCCTTCCTAGGACCCCCAAACACACCAAATTAACAAGCAGAACAAGCCAAACACACAGAAAACATAAAATGCAGAGCCCCTAATTCTAGGATGTTACAACAATGGCTGATGAGGACCTTTTTCCCAAGAGAGGAAATTGGCACTTGAACAAAAGGGGAAATGGAAAGGAAAAATTGAGAGAAAGTGAGAGAGGAGAAGAGAGAATGAGAGTGTGAGTGTGAGGGATGAGTTGAATAGTCAGCAAGGGGTGGATTTTATAGCTGATTGTGGCTGCTAAAAATAGCAAATTCCATCAGCCAAAGAGACCCCCCTTGGCAGGCCACACACATGGCAAAGTTGAGAGATTCAACTTTGCTAAAAATAGCCTAGGGCAAATCCATAAAGGCATATTTTTTTGGAGGGGTTTGAATGCAAGGTTGAAAGTTCTTCAATGGCTTCTTTGCAAGCTTATTTAGTCAGCTAAAATGCTGATTTGGGTTAGCATATGGATGGTTCTGGGTAGCCCAATTGGTGGCTGGTTCGGTTCTAAATTCGATTCAACCAGTGCGTTCAACTGGACCCTTTTTTTCATAATTAATTAATAATAATTTATTTAGCCCAAATTAAATTGGGAAAAATTGAAATTAATTATATTATGAATTAACACACATTTTTGGACCATCTTAGGCTAGAAATAAATTTGCTTCGATACTTCAAATTGCTTCTTAGTTTTATTCTTCGAGCAGTGTCTGCCGAGCCAATTTTTTCCCTTTGTGCAAATCTGTCGAAAATAGTCAAAATTAATAAAAATTAACTCTAAACTTAATTAAAATGCATCATGTTCATATTTTAACACAATTTAATTATTTTATAATATTTAATTATTTTTCGACAAGAATTTAACCGAAATAACATGATTTTAAGTTAAAAAGGGCATGTAAAAATACGTAAATTTTTGTGTTTTCGATGGGGCACGGTCGTGTGGCATGTAACACCCCAAACCCGGCCCAGATGATTACGACCGAATCTGGCATGCCACATGGAAAGGTTGTTAAAGAAACTACGCGAATGTTTAGAATTTCGATTTTTGTTTTCATTTTGAAAATCAGATTCGTTTTAAGGTTTGCTTGCAAAACGTTACTAACATTACTAACACTGAAAACTTGCTTTACAACAGAAATCAGATTCAGTAGGTTTCGAAAATGTGATGTTTTGAAAATAGTGGTTGTAGTTTTAAGAAAATCCTGTGTTTAACTATCATAGTTTGTGAACGGTTCATTAATATTTTGGAAAACGGTTATTTGCGTTTTAGGAAAACTCCGTGATTATCAGTTCATGATAGATAATAAATGTGTTAAAAATAAAAACCAAATTAAATCCCGGTGGCCTTATTACAGAACATAATCCCAAATTTTAAAAAATAAATTTTAAGTAATGTAAAATGGAGTTTACTAAAGAAACGGTGCATCGCCACCACGGAGTCCACCTTGGCTCCAAATCCAGAAAGCTAGGAGTTACCTGTAAAATTAAGCAGAGGGGTGAGTTATGAGAACTCAGTGTGTATTCCCCAAATGAACAATAACTGGGCCCGATCCCATTCAGATACCAATTGGGCCTTAGCCCTTACGAAATCAAATTGGGCGAAGCCTATACAAGAACGAACTGGGCCTTAGCCCTAATAGCATGGTATAGCAGATAATGAATGCAGTGCAACCCAGCTCGACCTAAATATCCATCTGCTACATACCACCCATCCCAGCCAAAACACACCGGTGGAGATTTCTACAATCAACCCTCATCCGCTACACACCATCGATGGCAGTCACGCTACTCATCGCTGAAATTGTGGTAGTGCCACCGAAATAATGTGACAGACTCACCGAATTATGTGGCAGACCTACCGAAATAATCTAACAGAGTCACCGAAATACACTTCCCCTTTTCATGAATATCATATCCCTATCCCATGCTACATGTTATGACATATTATTTTAGTGTATGCGCGAATATAGCCATGTAACGAAATATCAAAACATACACATTCATACCAAATTACCCGAGAGGGTATAATCAAAATTCTACGTATCTGAGTTATCTCCAAACTCACCCGCTAGGGGTACCACAGTGGTTTACCCATTAAGGCAATTCGACTTTTGGCCAATATACAGATTAATACTAAACAAACAAATGAAGGTGTGATTACACACCTGATTACGCAAGCACTATACCTTCCTGATTATAGTCACCCTCTCTAGCGGGAATAACCACGATTTGCCTATCCCAAACAGATGTCGGCTCTCTACCACAACCTGGCAAAAATCTTGAACCGCTGACACCTTACGCCATTTGAACTTAGGAGTAGAGACTATGAGTCCACTCTCCTTAGGCTCCTTTGTCGATACCTCCTCAGAACGGCTAGCACTCGATTCTATGAAGAGAGTCTTAATCAGTACAGTACTCTCAGAGGGAAAGGATGGTTGTCCAATAAGGAGGTTTGGTTATGGCAGAGTAAAATGAAAAGGAAAATAGTAGCAAAGAGACCAAAGAGATGACTCCTTACCTTGATTAATGGAGAACCGAACACCAATGGATTCGACTTGCGATTCTGGATGAGTCCCAAATACTTCCCGATTGAATGATGAACGAAGAGGAGAAGGTAAGATCAATCCCTTCTCCAATCGGCCCAAACCAAAAAGAATGAAGTTAAGGTTTTCGGTCTAACAATGCAATGAGAGAAGAGAAAGAGATGAGGGGAAAAGAAGATTATTACCTACGGTTTGACAAAATCGAAAAGAGAGGCAGGATTCGAAAGCAACGCGCAACGCCGTGAACTAATGGTGAGATGACTTGGCTTGGATCAGAGATGAATTGAATAGGGATATAATATTCGACACAAGCAGCAAAAGTTAAGAAGGGGTTTCGACTCAAGAATAGAACAAGAAAGAAACGAAAAGAAAGGAAAAGAAAGTGGGGCAAGCTGAGGTTCGGCTATGGAGAAAAGAGTGTAGAAGAAGAAGAGAATTAAACGAAAAGAGAGTTAATAAGAATAAGGGAAGGTTCAGCTAACAAAGAAGTAGTAGAAGCAACTTCAAATTTTAGAGAAAAGAAGAAGAGAAAGATTTTAGTTAACAGAAAAATAAAGAAAAAGAATTGACCCGAAATGCCTTAAGAGTAAAAAGCACAAAATGTCAAAAGTGCAAAAAGAAAAACTATAGGAATTCGGCACAACACTCTAAATGGTTCAATTTTGCTACCTCACTTCCCAAATGCCGAAATTCCCTTGCCAAGACACCCTATAGCCAAAATTCACCTTCCACAACTCCCACATTCCACCAACTACTAACACACCACCAAAATCCCACGACTTTCTCCTTGATTTCCTCCCCCACTCACTCTCCATCCACCATTTGAAATGGTTGACCACTTCAAACTCCCCAAACTCCTCTCCTCCATCCATTCAAACTCGTTTGACCCATTCAACTCCTCCTTGGTAGAGTCCCAACCGAATGCCACCTCTTCTCCACCTTGAGCACAAAAATAATAAAGCTCCATGATGCCGCAGATGGGATTCAAACTCCTCCCCTTTGCTCTACTAGTGATGCCACATCCACTCCACCATATGCTCATCTTGTGCTAGTAATTTACCAACATTTTCTCTTAAACCTTGCCGCCAACAGCCTTCCCCCCTTAAGTGCCCAAAAAGCAAAATTTTACCAAAGCTCTGGCTCGAACCCGAGCCTCCCTAGGACCTCCAAACACATCTAAATAATAAGCTTAGCTAGCCAAACACATAAAATAATGCAAAATACAGGACCCCTAATTTTTGGATGTTACAGTTCTACCCCCTTAAAGAAATTTCGGCCTCGAAATTTACCTGATTAAAAGAGGTGGGGGTATTGTTGTCGCATTGCCTCTTCCGACTCCCACGTGGCTTCCTCTAAACCATGATTACACCACAACACTTTAACCAGTGGAACTGATTTCCTCCTTAATACTTTAATATCTCGATTCAAGATCTGCACTGGTTCCTCTTCGAAAGACAGATCAGGTCTCACCTTAATTTCTTCCACCTGCACTATGTGAGATGGATCTAAACGATAGCGCCTCAGCATCAAAACATTGAATACATTATGTATCTGATGCAATTCTGAGGGTAACTCAAGCTGATAAGCCACTGGTCCCACACATTTCAACACTCGATAAGGCCCGATGAATCTGGGGCTCAACTTGCCCTTCCATCCAAATCTTAAAACCTTCTTCCAAGGTGAGACTTTCAAGAAGACATAATCCCCCACTGAAAATTCTATCTCTTTTCACTTCAGATCCGCATACAATTTTTGTCTATCAGAAGCTTCTTTTAACCGGTCTCGAATCAGCTTAACCTTTTCTTCTATTTTTGAAATCAATTCCGGACCTAACAACTGTCGCTCACCTAACTCAGTCCAACAAGTAGGGGTACGACACCTACGACCATACAACGCGTTATAGGGTGCCATCTAAATGCTGGATTGGTAGCTGTTATTGTATGCGAATTCAGCCAATGGCAGGTAATCTTCCCAACTATCTCTGAAGTCGATCACATAGCCCCTTAACATGTCTTCTAGAACCTGAATTACCCTTTCCGACTAACCATCAGTCTGTGGATGAAATGCTGTGCTGATATCTAACCTTGTACCTAAAGATTCATGCAACGCGTTCTAGAACCGCGATGTAAACCTAGGGTCCCTGTCTGATATGATAGATACGGGTACCCCATGTAACCTCACAATCTCTGCTACATATAGCTTGGCCAACTTCTGCAACGAATAGTCGATACGAACCAGTATGAAGTGTGCAGACTTAGTCAACTAGTCAACGATTGCCCACACTGAGTCTTTCTTAGTAGGCGTTAGGGACAGCCCACTAACAAAGTCCATCATTATCCTCTCCCACTTCTAAAGTGGAATCTTCACTGGTTGCAGCAACCCTGAAGGCAACTGATGTTTTGCCTTCACTTGTTAGCATGACAAACACTTACCCAAAAAGTCAGTAACTTTTCATTTCAGTCCAGGCCACCAATACAGTTCACGTAAATCTCGATACATCTTACTTCCACCGGGATGCATAGCGTACGGGCTACTATGCACTTCCCGTAGAATCATCTGCCTCAACTTAGAGTCCTTCAACATACAAATTCTTCTAGAAAACACAGTACCCCTTTACTGTTCAAACTAAAATCCCATGTCTCCCTACTTTCCACTTGCTAAAATTGAGAACCCATTGATTCATCCAACAATTTCTTCTCTTTAATGTGACTTATCCATAATAGTTTTACTTGAATTTTCGCTAACAAGCTGCCATTTTCGTAATGACTGAGATAAGCAAACATCACTCTCAAATTCGATATCACCTTGCGACTCAACGCATTTGCCACCACGTTGACTTTACCCGTAATACTCAATCGAGCAGTCATAGTCTTTCAGCAACTCAATCCACCTCCGTTGCCTTAAATTCAACTCCTTCTAGGTAAGAAGATATTTCAGGCTCTTATGATCCGTATAGATAACTGACTTTTCTCCGTACAGATAGTGCCTCCATATCTTTAGGGCGAACACCACTGCAGCAAACTCCAAGTCATGAGTGGGATAGTTCATCTCATGCGGCCTTAGTTGATGAGATGCGTACGCTACCACCTTCCCTTCTTGCATTAACACACAACCCAAACATGTGTGTGATGCATCACAGTAGACGACAAATTTCTTCCCAAATTTCAGTCAATCAAGATCTTAGTGCCTCTATCAAAATCTTCTTTAACTTCTCAAAACTTTCCTGTTGCTTATCAGTCCACACAAATGGCACTTCTTTCTGCAATAACTTAGTTAAAGATGCGGCAATCAATGAAAACCCCTCAACAAATCTTCTGTAGTACCCCACCAAACCTAGAAAACTTCAAATTTTAAACACTAACTTCAATGGTTTCTAGTCCAAAATGGCTTCGATCTTTCGAGGATCAACCCTAATCCCCTCGACAGAGACAACATGCCCCAAAAAGGTCACTTCCTTTAGCCAAATTTCACACTTACTGAATTTGGCATACAATTTCTTTTCTCTTAATATTTACAGCACAACCCGAAGATGAAAATCATACTCCTCCTCCATTCTTGAATACACTAAAATGTCATCTATGAACACTACCACGAACCGGTCTAAATAGGGTTGAAAGACCCGATTCATCATGTTCATAAAAGTAGCTAATGCATTAGTTAACCCGAACGACATCACAAGAAACTCATAATGCCCATACCAAGTTTGAAAAGCAGTCTTATGAATATCCCTCTCCTTGACATTTAGCTGATGGTACCCAGATCTCAAATCTATCTTTGAAAAATTGAAGCTCCTCACAGCTAGTCGAACAAGTCGTCAATCCTTGGTATTGCGTACTTGTTCTTAATAGTCAACTTGTTCAACTGACGGTAGTCAATGCACATACGCATTGACCCATCATTTTTCTAGACGAATAATGCCAGTGCACCCCACAGTGATACACTTGGTCGGATAAATCCACGGTCCAATAATTCTTAAACCTGAGTGTTAAGTTCTACCAGCTCCTTCGGCGCCATCCTATATGGGGCGATGGACACCGAGCCTTTCCTGGTAATAACTCAATGCCAAATTCCACCTCGCGATCCGGAGGTAACCCTGGAAGCTCCTCAGGAAATACGTCTAGAAACTCCTTTATGGTTCTGACATCTCCAATAGATAATTCCTTGACATCAAATGAGCTAACAAAATCCAAAAATGCCTTGCACCCTTTTTGCACCATCTTTTCAACCTTTAGTGTCGACACCACATTAGACAGGTAATTCCTTCTTTCTCCTATCACTAGCACCTTATTATCCTCAAAAGTCTTTAGTATCATGCACTTAGCAGTACAATCCAAGTTTGCACGATGCTTAACTAGCCAGTCCATGCCTACAATCAGATCAAACTCACCGAACGGTAGTTCCATCAAGTCTGCCGGGAAAACAATCCCCTGCACTTTTAAAGGCACATTCCTAAATAGTTTGTTCACTACCATCGATTGTCCTAAAGGGCTAATCACAGACATTTCTCTAGCGACAATTTTAGATTCTATCCCCAAAGTCCCAGATATAACATAGGCAACATAAGAATGAGTAGATCCAATATCTATCAAAGCAGTAAATGGTTCATCAGATATAAGGAACGTATCGGTTATGACGTCTGGTGCGTCACCATCCTCTCGACGTCTAATCGCACAAACCAGTCTAGGCTGTCTTGCATCTGTACTACCAACACCTCTGTCTGGTGCTCCACGACCTCGACCAAAACCATTTCCTCCTCTTGTCGGACCACGACCTCTTGGCGACTGCTAACCACCTCTCCTTGAGTGAGCAAAACCCTGACCTATCGTCCGCATCCTTTCCAACTCTTATGGACAATCTTTAACCAGATGATCCCTAGATTCACATTTAAAATATCCTTCAGTTCTTCTCCAACACTCCCCCGGATGTGTTCTCTCACACTGTACACAAGGTCACAGCTGACCTACAGCAACTGGCATCACAGCTCGAACTAGCCCCTAGACCTGGCCTCTTTTAGAAACCCCCAGATGATCCTGACGACCCAAAACTTCTCTTATTCTTACCCCTATCCTCATCCCTGTTTTGCCCCTCAGACTGTTTCACTTCTTCAGCTATTTTTGTTTTCTCAACCAGAATGGCAAAATCTCTTTCTCGCTGCGGAGCTATCAATACTCGCAGCTCATCCCGCAGGCCATCATCAAACCGAAAACATTGTTCATAATCATTTGTGACAATACCCTGAGCATAGCAGCTTAGGCGCAGGAACTCCACCTCATATTTAGCCACGGACTTATTCCCCTAGACCAAGTTTAGAAATGCCTTCCTCTGGGCATCCACATAACTCGCCCTAACATACTTTCCCTAGAACGTTGTCTTAAAGAAGTTCCAAGTGATACGATCTACCGGTGTACCCTCCCTTACCGTGAGCCACCACTGATACACCTTGTCTCACAGGAGGGACACTGCTACTTTAAATTTTTCCTCCGCCGTGTAGTCTAGATCATCCATGATTCGCTCAATAGCCTCCAACTAGTATTTAGCTATATTTGGAGCCACACAAGAAATGCCCCTAAATATCTCAGCCCCATTTGTCTGAAGTCACTCAGGGATAGATTTTTGGTTACCGATCCAGTACTTGCCCCAGCAACCCGCTCTAGAACTCGCAACATAGCTTGGGACAAAGTATCGACCCCTCCAGTTCGATCATGGGACCCCGTCTTAGTCTCCGGTAATGCAGGTGCTTTCATTTTCGACATGTGCCCCGATGCCTCAAATCCAACCCCAGCACCTCGGCCTCTACCCTGGCCACGTCTACCACGTCCATGTCCTCTTGTGTACATGTTCACTAAATCGAATTAATCTAATTACAAATTTTATGAATTAGTATATCATTTCAATGTTGTTAACAATGTTTTATACAAATTGAGTATCGTAGTTATTTTCGCAAATCGAATTTCCTAATGTCTCAGTCTCTAAAATCTTAACTCTTATAGCTAGCAGTTAAAAATCACTAACTCTAAGATCATTTCATAATATCAAACAAAGTTAGAAGACTTTCGGACTTGGTGCTGGAGACTCGGGTGCCACACTTCCAGAAAGACATACATTTCATAAACCAGATTTCAAACTAATTTTTGGGAAACATTTTTTTAAAACCCATTCCACAGCTGAGTTTTGCAATCAGGCTCTGATACCACAAAATGTAACACCCCAAACTTGACCCAGACGTTTACGACCGGATCTGGCATGCCACATGGAAAGGCTGTTAAAGAAACTACGTGATTGTTTAGAATTTTGATTTTTGTTTTCATTTTGAAAATTAGATTCGTTTTAAGGTTTGCTTGCAAAGCATTACTAACATTACTAACACTGAAAACTTGTTTTATAACAGAAATCAGATTCAGTTCGTTTTGGAAATGTGACGTTTTGAAAACAGTGGTTGTAGTTTTAAGAAAATCTCGTGTTTAACTATCATATTTTGTGAACTGTTAATTAGCATTTTGGAAAATGGTTATTTGCGTTTTAGGAAAACTCCGTGATTATCAGTTCATGATAGATAATAAATGTATTAAAAATAAAAACCAAATTAAATCCTACTGGCCTTATTACAGAATATAATCCCAAATTTAAAAAAAAATAAATTTTAAGTAATGTAAAACGGAGTTTACTAAAGAAACAGTGCATGGCCACCAAAGAGTCCACCTCGGCTCCAAATCCACAAAGCTAAGAGTTACCTGCAAAATTAAGTAGAGGGGTGAGTTACAAGAACTCAGTGTGTATTCCACAAACGAACAATAACTAGGCCCGAGCCCATTTAGATACCAACTGGGCCTTAGCCCTTACGAAATCAAATTGGGCAAAGCCCATATAGGAACGAACTGGGTCTTAGACTTAATAGCACAGTATAGCAGATAATGAATGCAGTGCAACCCAGCCCGACCTAAATATCCATCCGCTACACACCATCGATGGAAGTCACGCAGCTCATCGCCAAAATTATGGCAGTCACGCAGCTCATCGCCAAAATTATGGCAGTCCCATCAAATAATGTGACAGAGTCACTGAATTATATGGCAGAGCCACCAAAATAATGTGATAGAGTCACCGAAATACACTTCCCCTTTTCATGAATATCATATCCCTATCCCATGCAACATGTTATGACATATTATTTTAGTGTATGCACAAATATAGCCATATAGTGAAATATCAGAACATACACATTCATACCAAATTACCCGAGAGGGTATAATCAAAATTCCACGTATCTGAGTTATCTCCAAACTCACCCGCTAGGGGTACCACAGTGGTTTACCCATTAAGACAATTTGGCTTTTAGCCAATATGCAGATTAATACTAAACAAACAAATGAAGGTGTGATTACACACCTGATTACACGAAGCACTATACCCTCCTAATTGTGGTCACCCTCTCTAGCGGAAACAACCACGATTTGCCTATCCCATATAGATGTCGGCTCTCTACCACAACCCAGAAAAAATCTTGAACCGCTGACACCTTACGCCATTTGAACTTAGGAGTAGAGACTATGAGTCCACTCCCCTCAGGCTCCTTTGTCGATACCTCCTTAGAATGGCTAGCACTCGCATCCATGAAGAGAGTCTTGATCAGTATAGTACTTTTAGAGAGAAAGGATGGTTGTCTAACAAGAAGGTTTGGTTATGGAAGAGTAAAATGAAAAGGAAAATAATAGCGAAGAGACCGAAGAGATGACTTCTTACCTTGATTAATGGAGAACCGAACACCAACGGATTTAGCTTGTGATTCTGGATGAGTCCCAAATACTTCCCAATTGAATGCTGAATGAAGACGAGAAGGTAAGATAAATCCCTTCTACAATCGGCCCAGACCAAAAAGAATGAAGTTAAGGTTTTTGGTCTAACAATGCAACGAGAGAAGAGAAAGAGATGAGGGGAAGAGAAGATTATTACCTACGGCTTGACAAAATTGAAAAGAGAGGCAGGATTCAGAAGCAACGCGCAACGCTGTGAACTAATGGTGAGATAACTTGGCTTGATCAGAGATGAGTCTAATATGGATATAATATTTGGCACAAGTAGCAAAATTCAAGAAGGGGTTTCGGCTCAAGAATAGAACAAGAAAGAAATGAAAAGGAAAGAAAAGAAAGTGGGGCAAGCTGAGGTTCGGCTATGGAGAAAAGAGTGTAGAAGAATAGGAAAATTGAATGAAAAGAGAGATAATAAGAGTGAGGGAAGGTTTGGCTAACAATAAGATGTAGTAGAAGCAACTTTAAATTTTAGATGAAAGAAGAAGAGAAAGATTTCAATTAACAGAAAAACAGAGAAATGGAATTGACCCGAAATGCCTTAAGAGTAAAAAGTACAAAACGTCAAAAGTGCTAAAAGAAAAACTATAGGAATTCGGCACAACACTCTAAATGGTTCAGTTTTGCTACCTCACTTCCCAAATACCGAAATTCTCTTGCCAAGAAACCCTATAGCTGAAATTCACCTCCCATAACTCCCACATTCGGCCAACTACTAACACACCACCAAAATCCCATAATTTTCTCCTTAATTTCCTCCCCCACTCACTCTCCATCCACCATTTGAAATGGTTGACCACTTCAAACTCCCCAAACTCCTCTCCTCCATCCATTCAAACCCGTTTGACCCATTCAACTCCCCTTGGTAGAGTTCCAGCCGAATTCCACCTCTTCTCCACCTTGAGCACAAAAAGAATAAAGCTCCATGATGCCGCAGATGGGATTCAAACTCCTCCCACTTTACTCTACTAGTGATGCCACATCCACTCCACTATATGCTCATCTTGTGCTAGTAATTTACCAATATTTTCTCTTAAACCTTGTTGCCAACAGCCTTTCCCCCTTAAGTACCAAAAAGTAAAATTTTACCAAAGCTCTGGCTCAAACCCGAGCCTCCCCAGGACCCCCAAACACAACTAAATAATAAGCTTAGCTAGCCAAACACATAAAATAATGCAAAATGTAGGACCCCTAATTTTTGGATGTTACATGGCACAAGTCAAAGAGCTCCCTAAATTGAACACGGCCTGTAGTACGAGTGTGTCTTAGGGTCACATGGGCGTGTGACCCCTGTAACATGAAAAATTTTCTAAGTTTTACAAATTTTCTAAAGTTTTTAGTTTAATCCCGAACCACTTCAAAAGCATGTTTTGGGCCTCGTAGGCTCGTATTAGGGACTTTATGATTTAATGTGGATGATTTTAATCCTGATGCAACTTTTATGTCTCGAAATTTTTGGAATGCTTGTGTGGTAAATCCGGTAATGCTGCGTTCCCTGTTCTGGCGTTGAATACGGGTAAGGTGTGTTACAAGCAAGAAATCCCGTTTGAACCTTAGGAATAGGTTAGGATACAAGTGACATGTCACTAGGGTCATTATGTGTTATGTGATCTAGTTGCTGGTCTCGTACGTCTCACCGGTGGCTGAGTATACTGGCATATGTTGCGGATACTTGACAACTTGTGTGAGTAACACCATTTAGCTACGTCTTAACTGACAGCTTGTGTGAGTAGGCCTATTGATAGCTCAAGAGCAAGCGATTATGTGATATTATACTTAGGTAACTTTGGCTACATATGTAGCACTTAGTGTGCAAAGTTTTCCTGAGTATCCGATATTGTTATTCCGAGTGGTTTATGGGTATGCCAAAGATGTAAGTACGTGTGTATTCATTTTGAGCTGACTCAGGTATGTGTGTAAAGCTTATGCCTATTAAATGTGTGAAATGATGAATATGAGGTAAGTTTTGTAATGGAATGAGTTATGATCATGAGATCATGGTAATTGTACATTTAATTATGTTATTTAATTTGAATGTTATATACATGGTAAGGCTGCTTATTTCTTCATACGAGCTTACTAAGCTATATAGCTTACTCCTTTCTTTCCCTTATTTTATAGTGCCACCAAGCTAGCTTGAGGTTCGGAGATCGTCGGAGATCCATACACACTATCAACAATTATTTTGGTATCAATGAATTCAACATTTTGAGTTATCGCATGTATAGGGGACTTTGTCATTTTGTTATGTGTCATAATTGATTTGGCCAAATGTGTTGGCCTATGTTGGTTAGAAATTCACTTTGTATAAGGCCATTTGAAATTGGCTAACATTGTTATAAGTATATTCATATGATGATGCCTTCCATGAATGTGGAAACTTGCATGATTTGAGTTGGTAAGTTATGTGATGTTTATGTATGATAGATGTTGGCATATGAATAATGTGTTGATGTCTTGGTTGTGGATGATTTGATTGTATTTATAAGCTTGAATTGGTGCTATGTTATGTTATGTTGGTGTGTGCATTAAAGGGGTGGAAAATGGCTTTGTAAATAGCCTTATTTTGTCCACACGGGCGTGTGTCTATGCCGTGTGTGACACACGGTCTACCCCACGAACATGTGTTTTAGCCGTGTGTCCCCTGCACCTTAATTTTTGCAAAATAGAATGCCTAGAATTTAGCACACTGGTAGAGACACAGGAGGGTGTCTCAGCCGTGTGTGCTACACGGCCTTGAACATGAGCATGTGCCCCGACCGTGTGAAGTCTGCACCTATTTTATTAATAATTATGAAAATTAGATTGACCAAATGGCTTAGCACATGGGCGTGTCGCACGGCCGTGTGGCACAAGTCAGAGAGCACCCTAAATTGAACACGACCTATAACACAAGCGTGTGACCCTTTAACATGAAAATTTTTCTAAGCTTTGTAAAATTTTCTAAAGTTCTCAGTTTAGCCTGGAACCACTTCTAAAACATGGTTTGTGCCTCGTAGGCTCGTATAAGGGACTTTATGATTGAATATGAATGGTTTTAATTTGGATGCAAATTTATGACTCTGAATTGTGTGAATGATTATCTTATAAGTCCGATAATGCCTCGAGCCCTGTTCTGGCTTTGAATACGGGTAAGAGGTGTTCCAAAGAGTCATCCATGGCTAATTATGATGTTTCCCACTAAGGATCCTACGGGTTCTATTTAACTAAACTGGAATTGGATCTCAACCATGTCCAATTCAGTTTCTAGCTTTCTAGTTTCTTCCAATATAGGCTATCAGCTTACAGCCTAGTTCAATTTGGTCTCTTATTCATTCTAAATTTTGAGTTTATTGGAAATCGAGTGTTACAATTGAATTGAATCACAACTGAATCATAATATTACTTTTCAACCTAAAACAATGAGGGGACTTTAAATATGAAGCAAAATGGCTTTTAGAAGAGGATAACACTAATGTCACTATTGTGTTGTAACATCCCGCTGGCAAAGTCCTGACTATTTAAGTGTCGTTTACAAAAGTAAGGCTTAAAGGTAAGTTTCAAGTGCTCAACGTTAGGACTTGATTAAGATTAAGGACTTTCCAAATGCACTAGTGATGCCCTGGTCTGGTGGACTGTGAACGAAAAAAGAGGAAAACATACGAACTTTGGTATGTAAAACGTATAGGATATTCTGAAAGAACAAAGCTTATGGCTAACTCTGAAAAAAGGTAAGTACAACGAATTAATGAGTGTTGATAAATATATATATATATATATATGAATATGGTGTATAGCATAAAGAAGTTCTATTGGCGAATTAGTGTTTGCCCAAAAGGCCTTTTTGACGTATAGAACGGGTAGACTCCAACATGATAATAAATTGACAAGGACTCCCTAATAGATTACGATAATAAGTGAAATAGAAGTGGTAATTATGAAAGGAATGGTTACAAGGTACGAGTCCACGCCAGTGATATAGTACATCCACTGACCAATGCGGTCTTATGATAGTTAAATTATGAGGAAAGTTGGTTACTAGAAGGGTTAAAGGCTAAAGGTGTAATCAAGTAAGTTCTTACAGGTGGAAAATTATGATAAGGCCACTCAATCTTGATGTGATGTTTACCAAGTTCCCATAGAGACTTAGTTTAAGTTAAAAGGGCACTCTGGTTGGGTTAAGAAAAGGTTATCTTCTTTCCCTTTTTCCTCTGAAAAATAAAAAGATTTAGGGCTAAAGAGAGATAGAAACATTCCTTTGAGTTGAGTTAGGAATCCTGGATATCTTTAGTGATTTTCTTCACTATTGATGTGGTCTCAAACTAACTACGATCACAATAAAGGCAAGCGCACCTATCTTTCAATAGTATGTTATGGTAAGACCGGTAATATCGTATCCACAAGGACCAAGGGTACTAGTAATTACTATCTTTTTATTATCTAGCCTAAGAATTGAAGTGATTTCTTTTAAATTAAAACTAATTAAACACGACAACAAAAGAATCAAGAAAATACTTTTAGACAACTTATATGAGATAGGCAATACCTAGGGAAGAATCCACCTAGACTTCACTTATTACTTTTGATTCATATGATTTATTCACTTGACTTAATCCGTAGAAATCCATAATTTATGTTAATATCTCTTTCAAGACTAAAAACAACTAACTCTAGGTTGATTAATTGAAATTTCTTTCTAATTAAAACCCCTATTGTCGTATTAACTCGATCTATGGATTCCCTTATTAGAATGGGGGGAAACATCTTAAAATTAGGAAAACAACAAAACATAAGAAAACCCAAAAACTTCTAAAGAACTTGATGGGAGATCTTCAGTATTGATGGAGATCATTCTCCTAAGCTGCTTCTGACGGCTGTCTTTGAGTATTTTCTGCCTTCTATTTGACATCCCCCTTTAGGTTTCCCCCTAGGGTGTTTATATAGGCTTTGGAACACCTCTCTTAGCCCATAAGTAGCCTATTCCGAATAGAATTCAACTTTGATACGGTAGGGACATGCCCGTGTGCCACGCTTGTGCTCGATTCCTTAAACCGTGCTCGTTTCTGTTCACCACACACGGCCGTGTAGTTTGCCCGTATATGTTGATCCAGGCCGTGTTTGATTCTACTCATAATACACGATCGTGTTCATTGGTCCAGGCCGTGTTGATTTCATAGGTAGGCCCATTTTGTCCCATTTTGGCCTGTTTATCTTTCTTTTCAACTTTCTAAGCTCTCCTGAATGTAAAACATGAAATTAAAGGATTAGGAGCATTGAATTTATCAAATCTAATGAAATTTATCCAAAAATAATCCAAGCATGGGGTTAAAATATGTGTAAATTATGGTTTATCAAATATCCCCACACTTAAGCCTTTGTTTGTCCTCAAGCAAAATCCTCAACTCACAATTAAAATTAAACTTCCTCAATTCATAATTCTCATCAATAATGTCTCATCATAATTCATAGATAATTCATACATGGATAATTTAACTAAAAGAGTCCTAAAGATTCAAACAATCTATGTCATAAATTTTTGTAGCACAAAAATATAGGTGTTTCCCTTACCTAAATAATTACCTCTGATTCAAAACCGACAAGGATTGACATCCTTACTAAGGATTCACTCAAATCACTCAAAGTGTTTAAGGTTCAAGATAAAGCACTTAACAATCAAACATGAAGAGTTATTACCATAGGCTTGCATGAAAATCAAACCTCCACCACTATAAAATGAGATGATACACAAATCAAAAGGTCTTTTAAAAGGGTTGTAATGGGGATTGGGTTAAAGGTGTGGATAAAGGCTGAATTAAAGGGTTAAAATCGAGATTGAATTATCAAATTACCTAACTAGAACAATAGACTAATACTGAATAATTACATCAATTGAAAACTTATCATAATAACACTAGTTCTTCTAAAGATGTGAATTTAACTGTTTTAAGCTCAAATAACATAGAACTAATAATGAATTTATTTCCAACTTTTTTTTTGAATAAGTACATGATATAAGATGAATTTAACCTCTGAAATAAAGAAAATAGATAGGCAACTGATCAAATCAAATCTCAACAAAAGGGGAGTCAATAAAGTAGGGGAAGTAAAAATTTGGTTTTGGGTTAATGTTAATGGGTGAGTCAAGAAATGGTTTATTAGGTTCAAAAAAGGTTCACTAGGGGTTAATTATGAAGGTGGGCTTTTTGGTGGAATAAGTGGGTTAAATCCTAGGTGCCTTTATCATCTCAGTATATCATATCAAAAGTGTGGTCTCAACATGCATAATCGAAGCAAGTTCTGGAATAATAAATCAATGTTGACATACTCATAATCAATAAAGTGAGCACGAAAAATGTATGCTCTAAAGGCTCAAAATCTCACAAAAATTATGGTTTTTGATGTCAATCTTGCAAATTTCAAACTTTAAAGTAATATTTAAATTTAAGGAAACAACCTAACCATATTTTTAATTCTGAAAATAGACTTATCATGCTTGATTCTCTAATATCTTAAAGTTGAAACCATCAATGCACAATTACCTATGACTTACTTCAAGACATTTTAATAAAAATCATAAGTCAATAGAAGTTTCATTCTAATTAGTGATATGAGAAAATTACTTAAGAACAAGGCATAATTTAGTAATGTTGACACCTCTTACACTTAAGGTGTACATTGTCCTCAATGTACAAACATAAATAAGGACAATATAATAAGAAAATCACGAGATAGGGAGAGAAGTGAAACTTCCTAAATTTTTGGCTGGACTCAAAGAAAAGAAACGGTGTAAAGTTGGGTAGAGTAGGTGGATACTCTGGTGGTGGTGTGGTCATTCATTAATAGCCCCTTGAACCTATATTAAAGGAATCAAAATATACTAATATAAATTAAGGAAAGGAAAGATAAAGGGAAAGAACTTAAAAATAAAAATAAAGAAAAAAAAAATAAATGGACTCGAAGGTCCTTATTTTGTCGAGTAAATGAAGTGCCCGGCATGAACTTATGTAGATTTGTCTCGTACGAGAGGATCTGCTTAGGGTCCTTTCACTTCTTTAACATGGAGGTGGTGGTGTAAAGAAGGAATGAGGGAAAGGGAGAAAGGAAAAGGGATAAATATGGTGTTTGGCTAAAGAAGAAGTGAAAAAATAGAGTAAGTAGAGTGAGGAGGCGATGGTCGGTGGTGAGAATGGGGGAAAGCTGTGGTGGCTAGGGTTGGGGGGGAAGAGGGGTTTGGAGAAGAAAATGAATAGTGGGGTGGTTTAAATAGAAATTAGCCGCCCACGTTCGTGTACCCTGTGCGTGTGAGGTCACAGACCATATCGCATGGACGTGTGGTGCCTCGTTCGTTTCTCTCACGCTTGTGTAGAAGTTTCCACGCCAATGTTGCTTATTTAGTGTCGACCACGACCTAGGGACACGGCGTGTCGCACACCCGTGTTACTTACTTAGTTTCAACATAGTCGTACGTGTTTATTCAGTGTCGACCACAGTCTAGGGACACTGGCGTGTCGCACACCCGTGTTTCTTACTCAGTTTCAACCACGGTCGTTTCACACGGCCGTGGCTTTTTTTGTAGCCCTTGTATTGGGGGAATTTTTCTCTTTGGTTCACACGATCTTTGCTACACCGATGTGCCTATTCGTGAGTCCACACGGCCACGCCACGCCCGTGTGCAAGGTCGTGTGGTAAGAAAGCCTACGCTTTATTAAATTGGTTGGTTTTTTAGTTAAATGCTAAAAATTAAAAATATGAATATTAATAGGGTTAGTACTTAGGTTGCCTCTCGAGAAGCTCTCATTTAAAGTCTTAAGCTAGACTTTCCTTTCATTCACATAATCAAGGTGGTTTGAGGAGTTGAAACTCCGTATTCTTACTATCAATTGTATTAAAATAAGGTTTTAGACGAGTACGATTTACCTTGAAGGTGCTAATTGAGAATGAGTTACCTCGACTATACCGTATAGGAAAGTATTAAGTACCGTGACAGGAGTTATTCCATTAGGTTCATTAGTGGCAACACAAGGATTTGTATCATCCATTAGGACTTGGTCTCAAACCTTGAAGTAGTTTGCTTCATCTTTAAGTTCGTTATGGAGTTGCCTTGGCTCTTCTTCGTGTATTCTTGGTTTCTCCTTGACATGTGTCTTCCACTCGTCTAGGTCATCTATCTGAAGCCTTCGCTCCTCATGAGTTATTTCTTTGTTGGCACGAGGTCTAGGATATGGCTCAGTTGTCTAATTTCGTGGTGTTTCTTGAAAAGAAGGTTGAACCAAATGGTCATTAATAGAATTTATGTTCTTACCATTATTACTCGATGTCCTAGCCGAGTCAAGAGCCTGAAGAGTGATCGTGCCATCACCTACACGAAGGGTGAGTTCACCTGTACCAACATCAATTCTAGTTTTAGCAGTTTCTAAAAAGGGTCTTCCTAAAATTAAAGGAACATTGTTGTCCTCGTCCATGTCTGAAACAAAAAAGTCTATTGGGAATATGAATTTATCAATTTTTACTAGTACATATTCGATTATACCCCAAGGAACTCTAATAGTTTTATCAGCCAATTGAATACTCATCCTAGTTTGTTTGGGTTTCCCTAGAACTAGCTGTTTAAACATTTTATAAGGCATAACATTTATGCTTGCCCCTAAATCTACTAAAGCATTATTAACAGATAAACTACCAATTAAGCAAGGAATCGTAAAACTCCCTGGATCTTTTAACTTTTGCGGTAGTCTATTTTGTAAGATTGCTGAGCACACTGCATTTAACTCCACATGCGATGCCTCATCTAACTTTCTTTTGTTTGTCAAAAGATCCTTTAAAATTTTTTTGAATTGGGCATCTACGAAAGAGCCTCAATAAATGATAAGTTAATATGTAATTTTTTTAAGAGTTTAAGAAATTTACTGAATTGTTCATCTGTGCGATCTTTCTTTGTCGCATTGGGATATGCCACACGAGGTTGGTATTCTGTACTTACCAGTTTTGGTTTATCATGGCTTATCTCAACATTACCTTCCTCTATCACATTCTCTTGCCTCAATTTTGGTTCATCTAACCTTTCACTGTCGTGAGCAGTAATGGCATGAAGTTGATCCTTTGGGTTAGTTTCAGTGTTGCTTAGCAAGCTACCTTGTGGTCATTCAGATATGAGCTTAGCAAGTTGTCCTAATTGGTTCTCAAGCCCTTGAATCGATGCTTGCTGATTTTTTAGTGCTGTTTTGGTGTTTTGGAAATGGGTTTCTAACACCGCGATAAATTTTGTTAGCATCTCCTCAAGGTTTGATTTTTTCTCTTGTGGGTAGGGTTGCTGTTGAAATCCTGGAAGGGACTGTTGTCTCTGATTTCCTTGGCCACCCCATGAAAAGTTTGGGTAGTTCCTCCAACCTGGATTGTAAGTGTTACTATAAGGGTTATTTTGAGGTCTATAATTGTTACCCATATAGTTCATTTGTTTGTTTTCTATCCCAAGGTTGTAGGGGGTATTATGTATTATTCGTCCCTCCTCCGTTTGTATCATACTGCATCACTGGATATACCTGCGAAGAACCATACAAACCATCAATCTTTTTATTTAACAGTTCTACCTGGTTTAATAGCATGGTCACTGCGTTGAGGTTGAAAACACTAGCGGCTTTTGTTAGCTTTGTCCTCATAACTTGCCACTGATAACTATTTAGTGCCAACTCCTCTATGAACTCATAAGCCGCTTCAGGGGTCTTGTTATTTAGGGTTCCATTGGTGGTTGAATCAATCAACTGCCTAGTTGAGGGGTTCACACCATTGTAAAAGGTTTGAACCTATAGCCACAAAGGTAACCCATGGTGAGGGTATCTTCTCAGTAGATCCTTGTATCTCTCCCATGCATCATAAAGTGTTTCTAAATCCATCTTCACAAAAGAAGAAATATCATTCCTCAACTTAACCATTTTAGCCGACGGAAAGTATTTAAGTGAAAAATTTTCTGTCATTTGTTCTCATGTAGTGATTGATCCTCGTGGTAACGAGTTCAAACACTGTTTGGTTTTATTCCTCAATGAGAAGGGAAAAATCGAAAGCGAATGGCATCGTTAAAAATGCCATTTATCTTGAAAGTGTCGCAGAATTCCAGAAAATTTGCCAAGTGATTGTTTGGATCCTCATCCTGCAAACCATCAAATTGAACAAATTACTGAATCATCTGAATAGTGTTAGGTTTCAGTTCAAAATTATTTGCAGCAACAGTAGGTCTAACAATGCTTGATTCAGTTCCCGTTAAATTAGGTTTAGCATAATCATACATAGTACGAGGAGCAGGATTTTGATTCACCAATTTTTCGGCTACCATAGGAGGTACCAGATTATTATCAGCCATCTCTTCGGTATTATTAGTATCGTCCTCTTTCTCTTCTTGTATGTATTGTAAGCTTTACCTTATTTCTCTTCGGTTTCTGCGAGCGGTACCTTCTATATCACTGTCAAAAAGTAATGGTCTTGACGGGTTTCTTCTAGTCATAAACTAGAGTTACCTGCCAGAAGCAAATAAAAGGAAAAATTAGTAAAGAAAATAATAATAAATAAATAAATTGCAAATAAAGTAAAAATGGCTAAAGTAATAAAAATTTAGTGTTCTTAATATCTTAGTCCCCGGCAACGGTGCCAAAAACTTGATGTGGTCTCAAACTAACTACGATCACAATAAAGGCAAGCGCACCTATCGTTCAATAGTATAGTTATGGTAAGACCGGTAATATCGTATCCACAAGGACCAAGAGTACTAGTAATTACTATCTTCTTATTATCTAGCCTAAGAATTGAAGTGATTTCTTTTAAATTAAAACTAATTAAACATGACAACGAAAGAATCAGGAAAATACGTTTAGACAACTTATATGAGATAGGCAATACTTAAGGAAGAATCCACCTAGACTTCACTTATTACTTTTGATTCATATGATTTATTCACTTGACTTAATCCGTAGAAATCCCTGATTTATGTTAATATCTCTTTCAAGACTAAAAACAACTAACTCTAGGTTGATTAATTGAAATTTCTTTCTAATTAAAACCCCTATTATCGCATTAACTCGATCTATGGATTCCCTTATTAGATTTGACTCTAATCCGGTAGATTTTCGTCGCCCTATTTCTAGGGTTACAATCAACTCCGCTTAATTGTGTTGATCTACTTTTAAATAGGGACTTTTGCTCATCTGAATAAGCACATTCGACTGGAATCAATAACCTGAATTATCAAAACAATAATAAGAACTCACAATTAATAATAAGAACAAGTATTTATCTTACAAATCAAATAATAATAAGATGTGTCTTAGGTTTCATCCCCTTAAGTATCTAAGGGATTTAGTTCATACTAATGGGGGGAACATCTTAAAATTAGGAAAACAAAAAAAAACATAAGAAAACCCAAAAACTTCTAAAGAACTTGATGGGAGATCTTCAGTCTTGATGGAGATCCTTCTCCTAAGTTGCTTTCGACGGCTGTCTTCGAGTATTTTCTGCCGTCTATTCGACGTCCCCCTTTAGGTTGCCCCCTAAGGTGTTTATATAGGCTTTGGAACACCTCTCTTAGCCCATAAGTAGCCTATTCTGAATAGAATTCAACTTTGATACGGTAGAGACATGCCTATGTGACACGCCCGTGTACGTTGATCCAGGCCATGTTTGATCCTGCTTATAATACACGGCCATGTTCATTGGTCCAGGCCGTGTTGATTTTATAAGTAGGCCCATTTTGTCCTATTTTGGCCCATTTATCTTTCTTTTCGACTTTCTAAGCTCTTCTGAGTGTAAAAAATGAAATTAAAGGATTAGGAGCATCGAATTCATCAAATATAATGAAATTTCATCCAAAAATAAGCCAAGCATGGGGTTGAAATATGTACAAATTATGGTTTATCAACTACAAGGTACATTTCATGACTCTGTCTGTCAAGGAAACATAGATCTATAAGTATGATTAAAGAAACATGGCTTTGAGAGATGTCTGGGTTTAAAAAGATGGTAATGGTTTCCCAGATGGATTTTAACGAAGTGTTTCTATTCTAAAAGGCAAAGGAGGTTATAGCATCCTACTGAATGATGGATTTGAAGGCTAAGATGCTCTTTGAAGTTATCAGGTGAGTCCATAGGCTGACTATTGCATTTAGTGTGTATGTTTTAGGAACTCTTACCAAGTAACTAAATAGCAAAAATAAAACTAGCAAAGTATGATGTAACAACTTTGGTATGAAATGAAAGGTTTAAGATCATGCATGTATGAAGTTGGATGGACTAAGGGTGGGACATGAACTTGAATGGTTATGTTGTGTATATGAGTCTGAAAGCATGAATATGTCTATCATGAGCAAGTCATTGTATGATGAGTCAATGCATGATGAGTTTGTGTCTATCTCTAAAGTCGTCAAAAGGGTTTGTCGGGACTAAAAACACGAATCTCTGAAAGGACACAAGACGCTAAAGATCATATCGTGTAAGACCATAACTGGTGGGTTATGGAATTATATGGGAAAATTTAAGGAAGGTTATTACCTAATGTGGTTATCTGTGTATACCAAAGTGATGAAAGGCAAACCTCACTAAGTGTGAGTTTAGGTAAATCCCTATCATTTAAAACACCTAAAAAAGGACAGCCTTTATGGAAAAACTTTGGACAAGAAAGCCTTTGTGTCAAGTATTGGATGTAAAGGACAACTTTTTTGGTAAAACTCTGGACATGAAAGCCTTTGTGGCAAGTACTGGATGTTAAGGACAACCTTTGTGGTAAAACTCTAGATAGGAAAGCCTTTGTGGTGAGTATTGGATGTAAAGAACAACTACTGTGGTAAATCTTTGGACATAAAAGTCTTTGTGGCAAGTATTGAATGTAAAATATGCTTTTGTGGAAAAACTTTGAAATGTAAGCTTTTGTGGCAACCTCTGTTTAAGAATGCCTTTGTGGCAAATCTCTACAAGGAAACGCCTTTGTGGCGATCTTTATCAAATGAAGGACTCTATGGAAATCTCTATAAAGGAATACCTTCAAGGCAAATTTTGAATGAATGACATGTAAGGAATTATGAAAGATCGACATGAATGGTCCTCTGAAGGCAAAGTAAAGATAGTACTATGAAGGTATGGTAAGTGTAAGAGATAATGTATGGACAAGTAGAAGGATCTAAGTATCCAACGAATTCTTAAAGAAAGGTTCTGTATATAATGAAAAGGTGAACCTTGCATAACAAATAGAAAAGAATAATGAAGCTAGAGCGCGCCAGAATAGGTGGCCGGGAGGTATGTTATAAGCATGTATAGATAGCACATTGAAGTAAGGAAGATCTGGGCGAACTCTGTGTTAAGTAATAGATGTAGTCTACCTCGCCCGAAGATAGTGGAAAAATCAGTAAGTATGAAATATGATTTTAAGCCTATTAATAGGGTAAAAAAAATGGTTAAGGACTATGTAAAGATAAGATTTAAGAAGAGACATAGGAAGTGGAGAGATTTTAAGTATAGTACGCTTAAAGCAAAGAAATGGTCATTTGATTTTGGACCTCGAATCTAGAGCCTGAAAGAGTGAATGTTTAATGAATATGAAAAGAAGATAAGTCCTTAAAGACACTGTGAGAAAGACAAAAGTCTAAAATAAAAAGGCGTAAATACTGTTTGTTAAAGGAAATCTTAGTGAAGTAACCCCAGAAGGAATAAGGAAAAGTCTGAGGGCACACGTAGGACGTGTAAAGCATCTATTGCGCTTACATGTGATGAATCAGGTATTTAAGGTTTAACTCACTAAGTTATTATGAACTTACAAAGTTTATTTCATGTTTCAAGTTGCAAAGAGGTCTGCACCAAGAGGGACGACACCTGGGTTATGCCAAAAGGAAGTGGCGCGATGGGCTGTTATTAATATAGATGAAGTTAAGTTGTTTAAGCAGAGTTCCAATGTGTTTACAGTAGATTGAGAGATAAAATAAAGAAATCTATGAAATTTTATTATCATGAACTGTAAATGTAACAATACAATATACACCCATAAGAGACTCTGTCATATTCGTAAATAGAACTTTTACATAGGGAGAAATTTTAAGTTACATCTGCTATAGGACACAAGACCTAATATTGGGATCCGATTCATTACGTCGAGTAGGGGGCATTGCATGAGGCATAGAGGAAGACAAATGGGCGTAGCATAAAAGCAATGTTTACTGAGAAACTTAATACTACAGTGATAATGTTAGAAGAGTAGAGCAATTTTTTTTGTTTTTTTGGAAACCTAAGGAAAGAGATATTGGAGCTAATAAAAAATATTTTTAAAAGAAAGAACAAACTACCTTTGTCATTTAAGAAACCAAAGAAGCTATTACTAGACTTAATAAACTGATTGAAATTGAAGAGATGTATTTGTACCAACAGCTAAAAATCAAATGGTTACTTCAAAAAGGAAAAAAAAATACCACTTTCTTTCACACCACCACCACCAACCATAAAGGAAACAATAGAATGAACCATATTAGAAGCTATGTGGAGGACTAGATTAAAATGAAGAAAATATATGAGGATTAATCACATTTCATTTGTAAAATCTATTCTCAATTAAATAAGTTATTATTGATGAAACAATTAATTAATGTATTAATAGTTATAGTTGATAACATGAATGATAAGCTAGAGATGAAAATTAATGATGAGTAATGAAACAAGTCATTTTTAGTTTAAGAGCAATGAAGGTGATTCGAGATGATGTAGGACTTTAGGTGTTTAGCATATTTTAAAACTTTTATTTTTTAAATGAGATTATATATAATTATTGGAGATATATCGTAAATAAAACACCTTAAATATGGTCGTCACCTCAAGTCTTACTTGATCCTGTATCAGAAGGAACTCAAACCTAACAAGTTATTAAACCTTTTTTTCCATACTTTTTGGGAGGATATCAAACATGATGTCATATACATGGTCAAGGATTTCTTTCAAAATGGAAAACTTTCAAAAGGAATTAATGCCACCAACATCATTCTTATCCCAAAGAAATAGTGTCTGGAATCTATCAATCACTTTAGGCCAATTGGGTGTTGCAACTTTGCTTATAAGATGATTGTTGGAATTATGACTATTCAATGCGATCAGTTTTTAGAAACAACATTTACCAAAGCTCGAACAAATTTTGTCTCGTATCGACAAATCTAGGATAAAATGACTGTTGCTTATGAGGCTTTTGGCACCATTAAAATAATAACTCAAGGCAAGAAAAGAGTGGTGGCCATTAAAATTGATCTCGAGAAAGCCTACGATAAATGTAACTAGTTGTTTTTGGAAAACAAATCTTTTAAAAATGGGGTTTAGTAATAGGTGAGTGGATTAGATTATAGAATACATCACCATAATGGGCTTTTCGATCACTTTAAAAAAAGGACATGAACAGGCCTTCAAATCAATAAAAGGAATATGCGAAGGGGAACTTTTCCTCTTTTTTGTTTGTTATTGTGACTAACACACTTTCAAAGGTTTTTGAGAAAGTTGAATAGGAAGGTTTTCTTAATTCCCTCAAAATTAACTCGCATTGCTAGACAATTTCCACTTACTATTTGTTTATAAATGCATTATTTTTGCATAATCAAATGATAAAATAATGGTAAAAATTTGGAAATTCTTTAGATATTCCAAAATATTATTAGATAATTAGTCAATTTTACTAAGTTAATTATTATTTTCTCTTCCAACACTTGCAAAAAAAAGATAAACCAACTATTAAAGGAAAGTTTGGAATCTCTATTGATATTGCTGAGACATGTTACATGGAGTTTTCCCTATTGTTTTGGGAAAGAGGAGGAAAACAACATTCCATTTCATAATTGATAAAATTAGTGTGAAGATGCAGGGTTGGATAGGAAAAATGCTTTTTATGGTTGGAACGAAGGTTTTGGTTAAACTAGTGGCAATTGTTATTCTTGCATATGTCATGAATTGCTTCAAAATATCAACCATATTCCTGGACAAATTAAATGCAATTATTAGCAAGTTTTAGTGGGGAAATGGTGGTGACAGAAATAACAAACTATCTATTGGAACATTTTCAATATATATATATATATATATATAGTGTTTCAATTGTTGTAAGTGAAAAGTTGTAACCAGAAGTTATAAATTTTGGTAATGAGTTGTCACTTTTCATGGTGATAAGTTATGTCTCTTGAATACCAAAAGTTATGTCACTTGATTGAATAGATATGCTTATTTAAGAGATGTGTCTATCCAAAAAAAAGGTACTTATAGGATAGTTATATATCTATGAAGAGACATTAGAACTCCTATAAATAAGAGTGAAGTTTCATTTGCATAAGACACACACAAAAAAACCAAAAACTTTGGAAAAAATTTCTCTATTCTCTTCCATCTTTTAATATTCAAATATTGTTCTATAAAGAATAGTTCTTTATAGAATTTGAAGCTTTTACAATGTTCTGCTTAATGCTTAGTGGACTATTTTTGTCAATGCAAAACATAGACAATCATTATATTTTATTGTATCATCAAAGTTCATTTGCTAGTAATTCTTTTGCACATCAAAATATATGTGGCGACAAATAAAACCCTAAAGAAAATGGTATGGTTACATACCTTCAAACCTTTAGTTAATTTCTCGTAAGTTTATTAATCTCTACATACCAACACTAACAAACTTGAAGAAGTACAGAAGAATATGGTTGAAAGATTTCAATAAGTTCAATATTGCCTTGTAAAATAGGCATGTCATTGCCTAATGAATCCTGATTCTATGTGTGTCAGGATCCTTAAAGGAAGAGTTTTCCACTTGACTATAATTGTCAATGCTCCTACACTTAGGTAGCATTTGGCGCTTTTCATGTTATGATTCCAATGGAATGTGATTATTGGGAAAGTTACTTTACAATATTTGGTATACATTGGAAGGTATTGATTGAAATTCCAGAGAAGTTACATTATCAAGTTTGGTTTATTAAGTACTTTCCTAGAAATGTAATGATAACTATGAATTTACCCTTATTAAATAAAATATGATACTCATGTATTTAAATTCTATAATAAATTTTATTCTTAAAAAATATTTTAATTAAATATTTAATAATAAATTTTAATTTATTTTTTAATTTTTAATTAATACTTTAATTGAAAGTAAAATTATTTCAAATTTGGCTCGCATATTTTTTTTAAAAATATAATAATGTACATACAAAATCATGTATATATAATTTGTTTTTGGAATAAATTAAAAAATATTTATATATAATACTTGTAAAGAATCATTGAAGTAATAGAGAAAACGTAGTAAGACAATGTAAGAAGACAATTACTTCTTCTTCTTTTACGCTTATTAATAGACTAATATCCTAAATCAATATAAAATAGAGCTAATTTTGTCTTAATGTTTTTTTTTTTTTAATTTTCCAATCCACATGGGAAAGTAATTTTCCTATCATGTGAATCACTTTGCCATGTTCATGAGAAAGTAACTCCTAAGAAAAAGTTAGATTGTAATAAAAGTAAATAAAATTTGACGTGCCAAACATTGGAATCAATTTTCAACTAATTAAATTCTCACGAAAGTGACTACTTTTCATTATATCAAACGCTACCTTAAAGCTTTATCCTCGGCTTGGAAGAGCTCACGGAAAGACCTTCAATGCCTTAAGAAAGAGATATGATGGGACGTGGGCAATATGAAAAAAAAAAAATTCCTATTAGTGAGGATAAATGGATTCTTGATACGCTAAAATTTAGAGTTAACCTAATATCAAAATGTTACTATGAGTCTCTCGTGTTGCATGAGCTTACTGACTAGATCCACATATGTTGGAAAACGGACTTGATGATTCAAATTCTTGGTCAATAGGGTGCTGACAAGATTAAAATCATTCCTATTGTGAATGGCTCAGAAGAAGATAATTTTCCAATGAGGCCTTGGGAGTGTTGGCAAAAGTTGCAACATTGAGATCTTAAGTTCTCAAGTTCAACTCTTACTATGCATAACCGTCAAGTGTGAGTTCTCCTTTAGGTTATTCCAAGTTTAATTGTACTATGTGTTGATCTTGTTCGCAGGGCCGGCCCTGGGGCAGGGAGGTGGGACCCCTGGCCAGGGCCTAACAGAAAAATTTTTAAATTTCATTAAAAAAATTCAGTTTATGGCCCATTTCTTGAAGAAAAAAAGTGCGTTAAGGCCCATTTTTTAAAAAAATTTAGTGCGAAGTGTATTAGGGGCCATTTTTTTTAAAAAAAATTCAGGGCCCAAAGAAAAGGTGCGTTAGAGACCTTTTTTTAAAAAAATCAAGGCCCAAAGAAGAAGTGCGTTAGGGGCCCATTTTTTTCAGTTCGCCCCGGGCCAAAGAAAATTTAGGGACGGCTCTCCTTGTTCGAATATATTTTAATTTTCAATTTGTTGTGATTTGTATTGAGTTGATTCTAATTCATTATACATGTATTATTTGTGATGCATTTGTACTTGTGGTTTTACATTGTAAATTCCTTCAAGAAAAGAAAAAGGATCATTTGGTTTGGCACTTCACAAAGGATAAAGACTCCCAGTTTGGCAACCCAAGTCCGTCTAGAATTACTCGGAACAGTAAAGGGGATGGAGAACTAAGGAAGCTTAATTGCCTGCCAAAAGGCAAGATGGTCACATGGAGAAGTTGTAAAAATTCCAGCGCTTCGAAAGAAAACCTTTTGAGATGCCACTGATCATACCATGACAAATGCCATAGATGTGAAACCATGGTTGAATTTGGAAAACACATTCTCTTCCTCAATCTGTTAGCTAAAGTGGCGTGGGGATGTTCAAAGTTTGGATGCAATCTATCCCTCATTGATTTTGGCTCTTGTTTTGATTATAGATCCATAGCAACTAAGTCGATAATTTTGGCTTGATTACAATGCTATGTTAGGAAAACTAGAAATCTCGGAATGATGAGATTTATTAGAGCAGTAAAAGTAATCCATTTCAAGTGTGGAAGAAAGTGTTAGAAAGGTTCAAAGAATTCAACTATTCATGCCCTCCCCCTTAACTAACTCATAATAGAATCAGGACCATTGAATCCTAGTCTCATTTACCCTCATTTTAATTGACGCAACTTTTAATAGCCATTCCAAAAAGTAGCAGTTATTGTTGTGGTTTGGAACCATGAGAGGAAAATTGTCAATAGTATTAACATAAATTCGATGCTTTTAACGTGTTAGCTATAAAGGTATAAGTACTTCATTTAAGGTGTTCACTTGTCAAAATGAATGACTAGTCCAGGATCATCATTGAAAGGCAAGAAAGGAAGCTTGTGGGAGATTTAGGGATGAACCTATCCTTTTCTTAATTGTTATGTTGTTGCCCGATTGGGTGGCAAAAAACCATGAAATTGGTAACTCGTCCAATTAACTGGGTTAAGTTCCCCTTTTAGTTCTTGTTAAGCTGTTGTTGCTACTTCTTTGTTATGGAATGAAAATTGTATTTCTTAAGAGCAAAGCCATAAATAATGACAAAGGGTTGAAGTTCGTTCAAAGATGTATTTTTATTTAATATGTTATATAAATTCGAGACTAAGTAAAAGTTCAAAACAAGTAAAAGTATCCTAAAAGTTTTCTAAGAGATGGATTGTATTTTATTCTCTTAACTCAAAAAAGTGGTTAAATTAATTCCTTTTAAGTTAGATCTAGAAACAAATTGATTATTTTTATTTAAAATTTAATCTATTTATGTAGTTAAAATTAACTTATAAGATGTATTAACCAAATAGCGAGCATGTTATATATAACATATTCCTTATATTAATGTACTAAAATTTTTTAATTAATATAAAAACTTTTATAATACTTTTATTGTTAATATTAATATAAAAAGGTGAGATCAACTTAATGAAGTACCTCAAAATTAGTATTTTATTTTTCTAAACGCAACATATAACTTTTGGTCAATTATTGGTTTAAACTACAACAAAAATACAAAACGAAACCCACATGTAACATCAAAAGATTAAACAACGCAAAACAAAGACATGTAAGACTAAAACATCAATTATGGGTTTAATCAAAAGAAAGTTTTTTTTTTTATAATTATAAAAATTCTAATAATCCATTTTCTCTCTGTAAAGACTGTTTTTGTCAATGGAAGAAAGGTCAAGAATGGAATTTACATGAAAAAAAAAAAAACATCCCCTCAAAAGCATACAAAAGACCTGGGCATGCTTTTGAGACACAGAATATAGAATAGTAGGAGGAAATCATGTTGACTCACAGTGTATCTGCTTCGACCTCACCACATACCTGAGAAAAAAAAAAAAAAACCCCAATAAAAGATTATAATAATAATACAACTTTCTTTGTTCCACTATCTTAACTCTCTTTCTTTGGTTTTCATCATTTGCTCTCTTCTTCTTTTCTCTGTGGTAAGCTTAATAAAAATCTTGATAACCCTTTTCTAAATTTCGGGTTTTTTTTTTTTTTTTTCGAGGGTTTTTTTTTGTTGTTGTTTGAGGGGTTTTGTTTGGTTTCCTAGAAAACTGTAGGAAAAGGAGAGAAAGTTGGGAATCTTGCGACATCCTAAATTGTTCTACTACAGTTTTTAACAGGGACTAAACGTATCCATGTGAACTCTTTTTGTCTGTTAATCTCCGTTAATGGGTTGTTTTCATATTTCTTTTTTTTCCCACTTTTTTTTGGTTGATTAAGATTTTGGAAAACAAAGAGAGAGTAAGCTTTTTCTTAGCAACTCTGTTTTCTTGGGATTTGAAATGTGAAAGATTTTTTTTTTTTTTTTGATTCTATGAACTTTGGGTTTTCTTCTGCTTCAGCTAAACTTATTATGTTTTTCAATAATTGCTTCCATGGGATTGGATTATCAAAAGAATAGGAATCTGTTCATTTCTTTTTTCAGCAGAGAAAATAATTATCAGCTTTTTTCTTGGGCAACTCAAATCATCATCTTTACTCAGTTAACTTAGTATGAAGAAGTTCATTGTGTTCAAATTTTCTTTTTGATTTTCTCCTTCACTTTCATTGCAACCGAACATAGCTCTGATTCGTTCTCTTCTTAAATATCTCTTAACTTTCCTTTTTTATTTTATTTTTGTAATGTAATGGTAAAATTGAAATAATACACTGATGAAACCGATGGTCTGAATCTTTATTACACTTGTTATTTGTTAGCACAGTATTTTTGTCTACTGATAAGCTGCTATTGTATGCTTCAAGTTTCTAATTTATTTGTTCCTTTGAAGTGTTGATGATTCTTATGTTTAACTTGTTTACCAATTATGTATAGGCATTTACATTATTCATAGTGATGGAGTCTTGGAGCTATGGGTCTGAAGGGAAAGGCCTTCTTTTTACCGATGAAATGGATTTGGATGCTTTTTCTAGAAGTAGGAAAGCAATGCTAAGTTGGGACCTCAAGCCTTCCACTGATCTTGAAGGTGTTGAGAGCATGGAATTCATGGATTTTGGTATTGCTGCTGATATGAACAAAAAACCCTTTTATGGTAACACCAGTATGGGGATTTTTGGAGCTGAGTTTTGTAATGATTCTACTAAAAGTCTTGTTTCTCCTACTTGTATGATTTCCTCTACTTCATATTTTGGTGAAGAAGAATCTGGTTCCAAGCATTGCAGTTCTTTGATGGACTCTAACAGTCAGGAATCTTCACTCATTGATTTGAAGCTTGGGAGATTGACTGACTATAAAGATGCACACCATGGCAAATTCTTGAAGGAAACCTCTGTTGTTTCCCCTGTTCGGCCGGCTTTTATGCCGAAGAAAGCTCGAACCACAAGCTCACATTCTCAAATTCCTTGCTGTCAAGTTTATGGTTGCAACAAGGACCTTAGCTCTTCAAAAGATTACCACAAGAGGCACAAAGTTTGTGAGGCTCACTCTAAGACTGCCAAAGTAATTGTCAATGGAATTGAACAGCGGTTTTGTCAGCAGTGCAGCAGGTTGGTTTTCTTTTTTGTCACTATTTTGCCTTTAAATGTTAATCTGTCTATGTCGAATTTAGTGGTTATTATATTTGGAATGATCTGATGAACTAGCCTGGTTGTTCTTAGGATTCTTGAGGAAGTTATTGGTGATAATTGATAAGATATAAAGGATGTATTTTAACAAATGAAAGGGGCTTGTTCATGTTCACAACAAGGAGTTTCAAAGGAGGCAATGAAACTAATTTAGAGAAGTTCATGTAAATGCAAATGAAGAAGTACAGGGTTATCCTTGTAGGTTTCTTGCACAACAACTTTTTCTTTTTGGAGGAAGGTCACCAAATCCTTCCTTCTCTGTCCTTCCCTAGCAATAACTTGGCAACCCATATTGGGGACATAACTGTTCCATCAGGAAAAAATTGTGCCTCATGTTAGGAAATGATTGTATACAATTTAAACCCTTAATTCATGGGAATTTGAGCTTAAATTTTAATCTTTAGTTTGGTTTATTCTATTCAAGTTCATTAATCCTAATTATTTTAGTTCATTGTTCTGCACTTTCATGGCCTTTATTTTGACACATTTTTGTTGGTATTAATTGTAATTCTTATTGCTTCATCAGGTTTCATTTACTGGCTGAATTTGATGAGGGTAAGCGCAGTTGTCGTAAACGCCTAGCAGGGCATAATGAGCGCAGAAGGAAGCTTCATTTCAATACCTTTTCTGGAAAATCACATAAGTTGCTTCATTCATATCAGGGTATGAACAATCTCTTACCTTTAAATCTTCTGAATACATTTGAAACTAAGATATAAACTTAAACCTGTCCCAAGGCAGAATTGGTCAAGTAATTTAAGCCACTAAGAACGTTTAGTTGCAGTTTCCCTGACTTCTGCTTTCACTTGCATTGGTACAGGTAGTAACTAGTATGTGCGTACATATAAGAGGGAAATAATTTTCTAAAGAAATGCATTCTAATGTTATTTTCTACCACGTACTTATTCTGAAACTTTGAGAAGTAGAAAAGCTAATGCTATACCTGATCAGCAATCTTCGAACTGAAAAATGCTCATTGTCTTCAGAAACACACAACTGAAATTATCCATGTGGAAGCAGTTTTACAAGATTTTATGTGGGAATGTAAAATACTAAAAGCTACTAGAAAATTGTATAACCGAAGCATTGCATCTTACTTAAAGTTTTAATGAGTTCAGATATGCTTCTCAATACCAGTTAATCAGAGTTGTAGTCTTAGCTTGCTTTGCTTCCATACTTTCCTGTAGAATTTTATTTTGCTAACTTTTAACATGTTGGTCACCTATGTGGATTGTCAGGTACCAAGTTTCTGGGAACCTCCATACCGAAACAAACGCCTTTTGTTATCCCTAACATATTTCAAGTTGACTTTCTTCATCCAGAAAGACATGCATACAGTAATCAATATCAGCAGGTTAAATCTGAAGAGAAACCAATGTATAGTTCTCAATCAGCAATGCCAATCACAAACGGGCAGTCGTCTTTCTTTCATATGCATGGCATTGGGAAGCAACATCTTTCTGGAACATTATCATCAGCAACTGAAGCCTTCGATGCTCCTAGTGCAGCACCAACAGTTAAAGAGTTATCTGGGGTTTCACGCTCAGACTGTGCTCTCTCTCTTCTGTCAGCTCAATCCTTGGATTTGTCAAGCCATGTGACAGGTATTCAAATGACTAGGCCCTTGATCAATCAAGCTGGCCATGCCCATCATAGCACTGAGAAATCTGCAGTGATGAGTTACTCGGAAAAAGGCAGCAGTTTCTATTCATGTGGGATGAACCCTACCGGAGTAAGCCAAGAAGGGTCAGTCGTGGTCTCCGATGCTGGTCATACTGCTAATTTTGAAGGTAAAGTCCAAGACTTGGATCTTTTGAGTGCAAGGTATTGTCTTTCTCCTGAAAATGGGACCACTGTTGATTTGCTTCAACTTTCAACACACCTCCAAAGAGTGGAGCAACAGAGGAACTCCATGCAAGTAAAGCAGGAAAATGAGGATCTGTTTTATTTCCTTTCCAGTTAATTGGTACAAGAGGGAGAAAGGTATATACACTAACATCTTTGTCATATTATTTTGTTTTCAATGATTTGGTTCAATGTGCATTCTTCGCTGTCAAATGCTCTCCATCTGAGTATTGTTCTTTGAAGGAAATGTTCTATTATTCTTGCAGGCTTTCAGGGAGAGTTGCAAAACTGCTGCATTAAACTCTTTTTTTTATAACCTCATTGGTGCATTTTCACAATACGCTGTTAGGAGACTCGATACCATTGTTAGTACATCTCGTTTTCTGGTCAGTACATAACAAAGCGAATTCTGGAACTGTACATTGGTGCAATTTCAGTAGAATTTGTTCCTTTTCTAGAACTCTTGTTCTCTGCTGATATTATGTAGTTAAGGTGGTTTAATGATTTTGTTAATATATGATGATATAATCTGAGACATTGTAGGAAACACTTTTAGCTTGGTATATGATACCCCATCACTTTGGTTGCATTGAAGGGGCAATGTTCAAAGGGACAAACTAAGAGTCAAGTTGGAATAAAGATCACCCTGTGAAAAGAAGTTTAGAATCTGAATCATTTTGCACTGACAGCTTATATTATATTATATGTATATGATATGCTTAAAACTTTTAAGTGGTTGATGTTAATTGGAAGAAGATATGCTAGTCAGTGTGCTGCATGCATATCTTTGTTAAAATATGTCTTGCTACTTTATTGCTGGTTGATATTAGTATACTCTGGAGCATGATAACTTTTCTGCATTTCTTTACAGCCATCGTTCTTTTTTTATATATATATATATATATATAAGTTATACCAAAAGTCTTGGAGTTTTGACTGAATGTTACTTCAGTACTAAAGAAGAAATTATCAATAAGTTGATGATTGAGGTGATACTAATCTCGTCATATAAAAGTGAACTTCAAAAAATGCATTAATCTCAAGTCTAACATATTGCTTGAGAATAACTAGAATTTACATAATAAAACAAAATATTTTAAAATTATCCATACACGTTATTTTGAAACATGATACGATATATAAGTGTAGGTTTTTAAATAGCTACGAGAATGAAATGCAGCCATTAAAATCCCATAGGAAAGAGTTGCAACTTGGCTTTCTATATTGTCAGCTCAAGGTTTGCACTCTAATATATCTGACTGGGATTATGGATTATTCAACCAACAATGGATTATGGATGTTATAATATAAATATTATCCTAAGTGGTGGGCAGTCACTCTCTCAATAATAATAATAATAATAATAATAATAATAATAATAATAATAATAATAATAATAGTGTGGAGAAGGTAGAGATGTCCATGGATTTATAATATTCACCTGAAATTTGACCATCGGGGATATGGCGCTTTAAATTTCGTCAAGTATTTTTTAAATTTAAAAAAGGGCATATTCATATTTTATCCTATTAAAATTTTAAAATTTCTTTGGAGTACCTAAATTATTTGAGGTATGTTGATGTTTCATCTCTAAATTTCATTTTAATTTGACCCCTTGTAAAACATTTAGCTTGGAATTATAAAATTTGTTAAACTTTTTTTTTTCTAAACCTCACTCATTAGTATCAGTTTAATTCTCTCTATTTTAATTTTAAATCAAGTAGGTATTTTAATTGTCGAAACTATTTTTTGAAAAAAGGGGAATCGACTAGATTTTGAAAACAAAAAAAAAAAACAGGAGTCGCCACCAATCATTTTTGATGAGGTGTGATCGTGTCACCTCGTAAAACGGTTGTTTTTAATAAACGGTTTGATTTATCAAAACAACGATTTCGGTCTACGAAACTCAGAAAATGGATTCGGGAGCCGGTTACGTATGAGGAAGGGTTAGCACCCTCGATACGCCTAAAATTGGTACCTAATTGATTAATTGATGTCTTAATGTCGAAAGTTAAAAATTTGAAAAAGATTTTAAAAATACGATCTCTTTTAAAAATGTGAACAATTTTGGGTTAAAATTTGAGATTTCTTTGTTTCGAGAGGATACAAACATCACATCCAGCACGTTAGGACACGATATTTTAAACCCTCGTAATCAAAGTCATCTCATGATTTACGAAATTTATTAAAAGGGTGTTTAGTTATTTAGTCAAACGGGAAATCGAAACCCAACACGTTAGGGCACTATCCCCCGAATTTCTAAACACAAACATTGTCTTATTTAAAAACCTTTGGATGAAATATAGTAATTTTACAAAAATGTGTTCTTGTTTAATAGTATAGTGTTAAACTTAAGAAAATAAATATAGACGTTTGAGTTAAAATTTGAGATTTCTTTGTTCCGAAAGGATATAAATATCACATCTAGCACATTAGGACACAATGTTTTAATCTCTCGTAATCAAAGTCATCTCATAATTTACGAAATTTATTAAAAGGATGTTTAGTTATTTAGTCAAACGGAAAATCAAAACCCAGCACGTTAGGGCATTATTCCCCGAATTTCTAAATACAAAATATTGCCTTATTTTAAAAAATCTTTAGATGAAATACGATAATTTTACAAAATGTATTTTATTTAATAATATAGCAAAAACAAAACTAAGAAAACAAATATAGATGTAATAATAATAATAATAATAATAATAATAATAATAATAATAATAATAATAATAATAATCGTATGGTCACAAAGCAATAATAGAAATGATGATAATAATAACAATAATAATGAAAATAAAACAATAGGAGTAATAACAACAAAAATAATAACTAAAAGGGATTGGGGACTAAATCGAATTTTAAACGAAAGTTTGGGGCAAAAAATATAAAATAGATAATAGGGGGACTACATTGAAACGCGAGCGAAATAAAAAGGATCGAATGGATAAATTTCCCAAGCCTTGCTGCGTTGCGTTTCACTATGGACCAAAGTGGAACCAGCACGAAATTATTGGGTCGTATTTTAAAAAAGGGAAAACCTGATTGCAGAATCATAAAAGGACGGAGGGACCAAATTGGCAATTGGACCCAAAAGCAAAAACACGCGGATCCTGAGACGGGTCGGGTCAGTAAATGGGTCAATGCCAAAGCAACGTCATTTTGGGGCTTATTCGTTTTGCAACGCCTATATAAATTAAAAAAAAATTTAAAATTCATTTGGTTTCAGTTTTTCTAAAAAATTTCCTTTCTTCTGTTTTCTTTGCAGGTTCTGCTCGAGTGGGATCCCGGTGAGTCGTCCGCAGCACCATCCAAGATCTCCAGTATGCACGCAGCCAAAATTCAAAAAAACCTCTTTTCGACCTCCTCTTTTTTAGGTATTTGCTTCCTCTTCTTTTTAATCTTTCATATTTTATACATGCATAAACAAAGAAAAAACAGATTCGTAAATAAGGAAGAAAATAAAAAGATACCTTAGGCTTCCGATTTCGATTTTTTTTTTGGTATTTTGGTTCTCTAATTTGGGGATATTTACTTAGTTTTGTAGTATTTTTGTCTTTGAATCTATAGCTTATAATTGAAATCTTATGTATTCTATTGATTGATGAAAAAAAGTCCCTTTTACAAATTTTGTGTTCGGCTTATATAGCCATTTCTATCACTTTGCTGTCTTTTCTCGTTTAATGTAGGTATTAGTGGCGTGGGCGGTGAAGAGCTGGTGGACGTGACAGGCGTCAAAGGCGGCGGGTCAGAGGACCGAGCAAATGGCCCTAGGTTCGGCGCCTAGGGTTTCCTTCTACTTTTTCTTTTTTTTATTAGGGTTGGGCTGATTGGGCCTTGTTGGGCTAGGGTAATTTAGTGGGTTAGGTAATTGGGTTATGGGTTTGGTTATTGGGTTTGTAGGGTTAGTTTGGGTTTGGTAGTTTTTGTAATTGGGTTTGTTAGCCCGGGCAAAGTTGGGCTATGACATTAATATTATATAATTTTATGCAAATTTAATTAAATTATAATTTTTAACATCAAGGCTTTATTTATTATTAATTTTTTGCAATATGCCCTATTTAGATAAGCACATATCGAGCTATTACTTGATAAAATTTCATTATTTTTCTTAAAAGCTTAATTCCCAATTTGGCTCATAAAATATGTTTGTAACGTCCCTAAGCCGGCTTAAATTAGACCTGAATTCGGAAGATTACATTAGCCACTGAAATGACCAAGTAAATTATCAGAGTTTTAAAACAATCATTTTAAAACATTTGTTTATCTTAGAAGAAAACTTAGTTAATTATCGAATTATTTATTACTCAAAATTTTAATTAATTATAGTAGCGAAAAAGTGATATCTATTTACGTTTTTAATGAAAAATGGGGTTCATGCATAGCTAAATAATTATTCATAATTTGATGTCCTAAAATTAAATTAAATGTCATGCAATATAAAAACAAAAATATAAACTCAAATCTTATGTCTCATGCCATAGTTCTAAATAAAATAATAGTCTTTGAATAATAAAATAAATCAAATAATGAGCCTAAAGTAATTTTATAAGTAAAAACTGAGCCAAGACCCTCTGAATGTTATGTCCGCATCCTAACCTGGTAGATTATTTGTAAGGATAAAATTAAAGGGGGTGAGATATGACGCTCAGTGTGAGTTCCATCACAAGAAAATCAGTGCAAATTAATAAACCAAACATATAATAACAGTATTCAATACAATAATAGTCATATATAATAGCAGTATTTGACAGTTTATTCGGCATGCTTATGAATGGAATTGTAATGCAATTTCAGTTTAACAGTAAAGAATAAGGTCCTACTCCACTGCTACACTCCATAGTAAGAGTTCTCCAAAACTCTTATATCCCGGACACTCCAGTTTGTGGATGAACCACTAGTGTTGCAGGTTACTACGCTGCTAGTAGTTGTGAATACGGGTTTGCAGATAAAAGCTGCCAGTAATAGTTGTGAATAAACCACCAGTGTTTGCAGGTTAATACACTGCTAGTAGGTTGTGAAAGGTTTGCAGATAAAAGCTGCCAGTAAGTTTGTGGACAAACCACCAGTGTTTGTAGATAAATTGCCAATACTTCCTCATTCAAAAGCGTCCCTACCCCATGCAATGCAGTATGACGTGCGAGTATCAATACAGTACATAAGTAGTAGAGATGTTCAACATGTATTTAGATCAACAGTAGTAGTAGACATGTTTGTCATGTATTTGGTTTATCAGTACAGTAAGCATGTTGTTCAGGTAATCAGTAATTAAGTTATATGAGTAAAAGTAACAATTTATCTGTAATTCAGTCATAGAAGGCATGTACTAGTCACATATCATGCACATATAGTAATAATCTAATCAGTTTAGTCATGGATTCACATTATTCACAATATCAGAGACCTAATTGAAAGAATTAAAATATTAGAATTAGTTCAAGGATCAAGTAGGGACTAAATTGAATAGTTTACAAAAAATTTAGGGCAAAATTGTAAAAATGGACACATGGTCGAATGCAATGTCTTAAGTCGTGTAGAGGGGTTACAAGGCCGTGTAACAGATTGAAACCATGTGGAAATTGCAAAATCGAGGTACAAGGAAGACACGACAATATCGTAGGCTATGTTAAGGGTCTTAGGCTGTGTGTGAATCAAATATCCTAGGGTTTCAAGGGGGCATGTCTGTGCTGAGGCACAGTTTGCCTCGACTCACTTGTAAAAGAATACACACCTTTCACCAGGGGATTGAGTGATGTCCCTTTCGCTGAAATCTGATCCGAGGTACCTAAAATGGGTCCTTTAAATGAAATTTACACAGGAATTGATGATAGATTTTAAGATTCATCAATATTATTAAAAATTCATCAATAATTGAGAAAGATTGTGAAATCAGTTTGCAAGATTAACATGGATGGAAGTTCTACTTGTAACAACACCTTATATTGTAATACCCCTAACCTATATCCATCGCTTGAATAAGGTTACAGAGCGTTACCGTAAAAATGTAACTTAAAACATACATATCATACATCAACATAAACATAGTATAAGCCAATCATATACATGCATATCGTCCTTTAATCGAGCCTTTGAGACCTTAAAAACGCTTTAGAAATAATTTGGGACTAAATTGAAATCAATAAGAAAATTCAAGAAAAATTTAGAAAATTTGAACTATAGGGGTCTCACGGCCGTGTGACTCATACGGTTAAGACACACACCCATGTCTCAGCCATGTAACTATTGAAATAGGGACACACGGCCGTGTCCTAGCTTGTGTCTGTGCCCGAGTAACTTTCGAAGTTGGGTCACATGGCCAAGGCACATGCCCGTGTGCTAGGCCGTGTAATAGCCTGACTTGCAAACCTTATAACTTATAGGGGACTCACAGTCGTGTCGCATGGTCGTGTGTCACACACGACTAAGTCACGCGCCCGTTTCTCAGGCCGTGTGGACATAAAATTGGCCAAATTCAAGCCATTTCTAGCACCCAATTCAATCATGTACCTATAAGCCATTTGCACCCTTGACCAATGCATCAAAGCATACTAAGACATACATAAAATGACCAAGTCAAATGATAAAATTCCATTAAACCAATATGCCATTTAGACACCTCAACTGCATTCAACCAAATCTTACCTAATCATGGAAACCTTACCACATTTTATACATACATATCAAGTCTAATACCATTTCAATACTTGCCTTATCTTGACCACATTAAAGCTATTCCATCACATAGCATATAACCATTGAAACATGCATTAAAATTTACCATATTGACACATACTAGTAATGCATCTATATGTACCAAAATGACACTAACCAATGAACTAATTATATCTACCAATACCATCAACTAGAATTCAATTAGATACCAACACAAGTCCACCTACACATGCCATTATAACCTTGACCAACACATCAAAACTGTAACAGCCCATTTTTAGTCAAATCAGAACAGTGGTTTCGGGACCACAAACCCGAGGTTAAAATATTTATTTTATTATTATTTTATGGTCTACAGTATGATAATATGATTGTGTGAAAATTTCGTTAAGAAATTTTATCGCTTGAATGGTCAATTTGATAAAAATGACTAAATCGCGTAAAGTGTAAAACTTGAGTTCTATTAGCTAAAGGTGTCTAATACCTATAAAACCTTAAAGTGGAGGTCCTTATGTGGTAATTAGAACATTTTAAATATTAGTGGACATTTATGGACATATATTAAGTGATTTTAATGTTTTATAACAAGGGTTAAATAGGTAATTTAATAAATAAACTTAAGTAAAATAAGTAAAAAAAAAAAAAAACAAAGCTATCATCTTCCTTAGCTAATTTGTCCACTGAAAATAAGAAGGAAGAAACTCCATTTTGTGTTTCAAGGTTCGGCCTAGTCTTCTTGTGCATGTAAGTTATTTTTGACTCAATTTTTATTAATTTCTATGTTTTTGAGATCGTTGCAACTTAATCTAGCTAGCTCAGGAACTAATTTGCAAAATTGTTAAAGGTTTAGGGTTTTCCATTGATGAATGTTGGTGTGTTTTGATGTTTGATGATAGAAATTGTATGGTTGTTGTTAGATAAACAACATTTGTAAAGTAATTTTTGACAAAATTGTCATTTAGGAATTAAATTGAGAAATTTTGAAACTTTATGGTTAAAATGTAAAATAAATGAAAAATATTGGCTGCTAGCGACTTAATTGGAATTCGACTAGCATGGGTTTAAGTTAAATTTCATGAATTTTCATTTTTATGAGTTAAGGACTAAATTGTAAAAATGTTGAAATATTAGGGAAAAAAGTGTAAAGTTGCCTTAATGTGTATTTTGGACTAAATTGACTAGAGTGATGATTAAATAAGTTAATTTTGATTACATATAGATGAAGAAAAGTGAAATTCATATTTAGATTGGGGGAAAAATAAAATATCGAATTAATCAACTTATTTCGTCATTTTTGCATTCGAGGTAAGTTTGTATGTTAATAAGCATTAATATAATTGTGTTTTAAATGCTTTAATATTGAATATATTGTGTATACGACATTACGAATATATTCGACGATGATTCGACAACTAGATATCCCGGTTGAACGTTAGGAATAGATTAGCATACGAATGATATGTCATTAGGGGTTATGTGATTGGGTGCTGGTCTGTACGTCCTATCGATGGCTGAGTTATCCGCACGTGTTGCAGATTCTCATTAGCTTGTGTGAGCAGCACCGTGTAGCTTCGTCATGACCGTCAGCTTGTGTGAGCAGACTCGTTGATAGCTCGAGATTGAGCATTATATGTGATATGAGATTAAGATAACTTCGGCTATATATGTGACACTTAGGGTGAGAGTTTCCCGGGTATCTGATAGTATTCCGAATGATTCAACCAGTATATCAAGGATGTGGTTGAGTATGAATTTGGTACGAGATGGTACAAGTATGTACAAGAATCATACAAGCTTTGAAATGAGAAGATTTATGAAATTCATAACTAACTTGGTGAATAAAAATGTAGAAGGTTTGTGAATCATTGAGATATGTTATGTTATGTTTAAATTTCTTATATTGTGCATATATGGCAAGTTGATTTTAATGCTATATGAACTTACTAAGCTTTATATCTTACATTGTTTATTTTTCCATATTTATAGTGAAATTGAAGCTAACTCGAATTTGGGAATCGTCGGAGATCGCATCACACTATCCAACTATCACTTTGGTACTTTTGAATCTATATTTTTGGTATATGGCATGTATAGGAAGTATGGTCATTTTGGTTATGGTTTGGTAATGAATTTAGTCATTTCAAATGGCTTGTAAATATTAAGTGTTTGGTTTGTATATAGCCATGAGAGTTGGCTTATTTTGGTTGATTTTGGTATGTATATATATGTGCAAATTCTAACACCCCTCACCCGTATTCAACGCCAGAATAGGGTTACAGAGTATTACCAAACTTACAACACACTTATACATACTTTTAGCATATATTTTATCAATTCAATCATTAATCATTTAATCTCAATCAATATGTCCCTAATACAAGCCTACAAGGCCTTAAACATGCATTGAGAGTGGTTCGAGACTAAATCGATAACTTAAGAAACTTTCATGAAACCTTGAAAATTTTTCTCAAAATAGGGGACACACGCCTGTGTGGCCAGGCCATGTCTCTTACATGGCCACCAGACACGTCCGTGTCACAGGCCGTGTGAACATTCAAAATGGAAGCACATGGCAGTGTCCTAGCCCGTGTCCTACCCCGTGTCCAAACAAGTGAGCTTACTGACTTGGGTCACACGGCCAACCACACGCCCGTGTGTCTAGCCCGTGTGCCCTTCGAAATGGCCACACACGCCCGTGTGCCAGGTCGTGTACTAGGCTGTGCCAAACTTGTAGGGTATATTGACTTATGCAACACGGCCAAGTCACACGCCCATGTGCTAGGCCGTGTCTAAATTATAGGGGATACTAACTTATGCCACACGGTTGATCACATTTCCATGTTTGAGACCATGTGGAGCATACTACTTCATTTCAATTTCAACATCAGGGGACACATGGCCGTGTAACATGACCGTGTGTCACACACGGCTGAGACACACGCTCGTGTCTCTTCTTGTGTGGACAAAAATAGGCTATTTACTAAGCCAATTTGCCACCCAAATTTGTGCACACCTACACAATTCAAATGGTACTCATTCATAGCATAAGTGGACATCCAATTCAACCACAATCAATACTAAAACATACCATTTCAATTCCAACAACTAACATGTTTATTATCTCAATTCTTACTCAATCAAAACATACCAAAATAGATGTACAAATCAACAAAATAAACCATTTCCAAACATACATCATTTTAGACCAATTCACAAGCATGATTCTAATTCCACAAACCTCATAATATAAGCCATTCACATATTCATCCATGAGCTCAAAATATTAACCATATATGCACATATAGGTACATAACCAAATCCACCAAATTAAGCCAAGTCTCATGGCTATATATACAAACCAAAACATGACCATTCACAAACCATTTCTAATGGAAAAACTCACTATCAAAATACACATCAAAATGATCATAATCCTACACATGCCATATGACAAAACCATAAGCTCAAAAGTACCAAAATGATGGTTGGATAGTCTGACGATGTCTCCGACGATCCCCGAATCCAAGCTAGCTTTGAAATTCACTATAAAACATGGAAAAATAAACAAAGTAAGCTTTATAGCTTAGTAAGCTCATATGAAATAAACTCAACTAATCATAAATACATAAATCATCAATTTGAACTTGTTAATACTAACAAACCTTCCACATGCTTAATCATATGCTGATATGCAAACCTCATAACTTCTTCGATTGAAGGCTCGTATGTAACGCCCTAAATTTTAAGCCTGGAAGTTTAGGGTGTTTGTGGTTATAGATAGTGAAGAGGTTGCACTTTTGTGTTTAATGGTGCATTTAAATGGCAGAATGGGCCTGTTGGTCTTGTGGTTGAGTTAGTCTTAGAGAACCTCTGGGTTCCTGGTTCGAGCCCCTATGAGAATGTTTTTGGAGAAGTGTTATTGATTTGTTTTGTTTATAAAATACCAAATTTGTTTTAAGTTAAATATTTATTTTTCTTTATTTTTTCGGTATTTTCTATTTTGTTTTTATTTTGTTTTTCTGGCACGTTTTTGGTTCCTTCTTCTTTCTTCCTATTTTTTGTCTTTTTCTTTGGAATACGGGTTTCACTGGCTAATCTCGGGAATCTCGCTCCTCCGTCGTCATCTCCAACTACAAAACAGGTGTGGGATTCAAACTTTTACTACACTGTTTTATTTCCTTTTCCAAAGTTTATGTTCAGCTTTTCTTGACCGTAGGCTAAACCGTTGGTTTTGGGGTTTTGTCAATGGAAGTGATGAGAAATTGTCACTTTTTGATATATGTTGATAGGGAAAAGGTTGGGGACTGATCTGGTGGCTAAAACAATGGTTTTGGGCATTTGGTGCCACACAGTCGTGTGGCCGATTTGTGGATTTTGTCGATTTTTACACGGCCGTGTCCCCTAGGCACACGGGCATGTGGGTTTGGGAATTAGGGTTTCACAGATTTAGTGTCACACAGCTTGGCCACATGGTCCTGTGGCTGATTTGGGGATTTAGGGATCCCAAACGGGCATGTGTTTTGGAACACACGGCCGTGTCTGCTCTGCTTTTGACTTTAGTGAAATTGGGTAGCGAATTACACGACCTGTTCACACAGCCGTGTCCCTGCACCACACGGGCGTGTGCCTCTATCACACGGGCATGTGCTACCCTTCACACGGGCGTTTGGACCCCCACAAGGCCAGGACTGCTCCACACGGCCAGAGCACATGGGCGTGTGGCCTCTCTCTCCATTTTGGTTCTAAGGCAATTTAAGCGTACTTGTGACTCTATGTGTTTTAACCCTTGGCTAAGCTTTAGTAAAGGTAATTATGACTCTTTTTCGGCTTCAGTTTAGGTGAGATTCGTGATTGGTTGCATAACATGTTTGCTTCTGAACCTGATTGATGAGGTGTACATGTGTGCAACATGCTTCTATTTGATTGTCTAACTTAGTGTCACTGTTCTGTGAGGTTACATAGCCAGTGAATCTGAATATGGGTAATTGAGTATACTCCTATCTGAATATGACTGACTGGATGTGAATGACTATTTGTAATGTTGTACTCTGTTTCTTTTCATCTGTTTGCACACATACATATGCATATAATGTTTTTGGGTGGGATTGTGAAGAGAAGGAAGACTGAAATTGAACTGAACTGGCAGCTGATCTACTAGTTGTTAGCCATTAATACCCAGAGGGTCGTGGGCAGTCCCAATACCCTGAGGTTCGTAGACGATGCTGTTAGTGGGTTATCGCATTACACCGTGTAGCGCATACGTTAGCCTTGCTACATGTATTTATCTAATCTAGTAGTTTAACTGCACTTTACCAGTATAGTGGTTTACCGCATTGCCTTTGACCGCTTATATGTCGCCTTCACATATCGCACTATCTCGATTTGGCGCTTTATCTGTGCATTCTATACCGCGGTTTACCACATGGCACTGTACAACTTACTGATAGCCCCTAATACCTAGAGGGTCGTGGGCAATCCCAATACCCTGAAGGTGGTGGACATTATTGGAGTGCAGGGATGGATGGTCCCTACAAGGTCTTATGTGGTTAATTGGTTGGATGAGCTCAAACAGCTCTTATGAGGAGTGATAGGGGATGAAGTGGTGTGTTGGTTGGATGGGTGGGTTTTATAACTTAGTTGCATTCATAAGCATCTATTTGGGTATTCCTTGCGCTAGAATATCTGATTGTTCTGTTTGACTAAAAAAAAATTTTGTGGTTCTACGTACTTTGTAAACTCCGATTGCATCATAGGACTAGTGGCTCTTTTGTGAATTGTGATAATCTAGTTGAGACTTTTGTCTCGAAGTTACCGTCTGATCCTGTGAGTGTGTTTTGCTCGGAACTGCTATGGGTTTTTTGTTTCTGATTCTGTAGTAGTTGGTTTTGAGCTCACACTGAGCTCGAGTAGCTCACCCCCTCTTTTGTATCCCCTTCTTAGGTACATTTTAGAATTTTGGATGCTGGACTCAGTGCGTGGAGGTCTTGGATAGTTTCAGCGCAATGGAATGTCAGATTTTGTTTTCTATTATGACTTTATTATTTGGTTAAATGTTGAACTGTAAGGTTTTATAAGGCTGTGGTACAGTTTCCACTTTAGATTTTCGTATATACATTTATTCTGGTTATTTTTCATATTTAACGGTAACTTTATTGGAAGAACTTTAAACAATTAAATGTTTTATTTCAAAAAGATATGAATGGCTTTCAAAATGAAATTAAAGTCAATTGGTTTTGTAAAATTTTTCCCATGATCACTTCGGTGATCAATGTAGCATTCTAAGTTTGGTCTAAACTTCTAGGCCGAGCTTGGGGTGTTACATCGTATGATTCATATACATACCTGTACCGATCCATAACAATCTCATACCCAAATAGAATAATGTTGATTACTCGAATTCTCGCACACTAAGTGCCGATACATAGTCGAAGCTATCTCAATTTCGCACACTAAGTGCCATACATAGCCGAAGCTATCTTAATATCACACACTAAGTGCCATACATAGTAAAATTGTTGTCAAATATGACTGTAGTCTTGTATACACAATTTATGCAATATCAAATCATTTAAAGCATAATTATAACAATGCTTAATACATATGAACTTACCTCGATGTAAAAACGATAACACAGATCAACTAATCCGAAACCTTGTTCTTCCCCTGATCTAAGTCCGTATTTCACTTTTCTTGATCTATATAATATCAAATTCAACTTATTTAATCATTACTCTATTCAATTTAATCCAGAATTCACATTAAGGAACTTTTATACTTTTACCCCTAATATTTCACATTTTTTACAATTTAGTCCTTATTTCCTAAAATCACAAATTAATGAAATTCACAATAAACCCATGCTAGTTGAATTACTATCATGCCCCTAGCATCATAAAATTTTCATTTATTCACACATTTAACCACACATTTTCACATTTTCACAAATAAATCCCTATTTTGAATTTTTTACTCAAAATCACTTTACAAAATAGGTAAATCTAACAACAGGATTTCATATTTCATCATCAAACATCAAAGGACACATATTTTCATCAGTGGAAACTTTCAAAATCTTTAACAATTTTGCAAAATGGTCCCTTGGCTATCTAGTACTAGATGCAACGACATCATCAAAAATGGGACAAAAACGGACTTACAATTAAACCTTGAAGTAGCCGAATGTTCCAAGCCCTAAAATGGCTCTCTTCTTTGCTATACACGGTTAAGAAAGATGAATGAAACTCATCTTTATGTTTTTTTATTATTAATTAACCTTTATTTTATTAATTACTATATTAACCTTATTATAAAACCATTTAAAATACATTAATATATGTTCATATATGTCCACTCATGGTATTAATGGTATAATTACAACATAAGGACCTTTAATTTAAGGTTATATAGCTATTAGATACTTTTAGCTAATAGAACTTCACTTTTACACATTACGTGATTTAGTCCTTTTTATCAAATTGACCATTCAAACGATAAAATTTCTTAACAAAATTTCACACAATCACTCAATCATGCTGTAAACATTAAAATAATAATAAAATAAATATTTTGACTTCAAATTTGTGGTCTCAAAATCACTGTTTTGATTTGACTAAAAATGGGCTATTACAACTCCCCGCCTTAGGGATTTTCGTCCCCGAAAATCTTACTAGTAATAGGTTAGGGTACTATTTTCTCATAGCTTCCTTGGGCTCCCATGTAGCCTCTTCGAATCTGTGTCGTTGCCACGAAACTTTCACTAAAGCTATGCTTTTATTTCTTAACTTTTTAATCTCTAGAGCTAGAATTTTGATTGGTTCTTCGTTGTATGTCATATCAGGTTGAATCTCAATCTCTAACGGAGAAATCACATGTGAGGGATCCGATTGATATCGACGCAACATCGACACATGAAAAATATTATGGATTTTCTCTAACTCAATCGGTAAAGCTAGCGATATACCACTGGACCTATTCTTTCGATGATCTCATACGGCCCGATGAATCTCGGACTCAATTTACCTTTACGATCGAAACAAAGTATTTTCTTCCATAGAGATACTTTCAAAAACACTTTGTCATCGATCTAAAATTGAATGTCTTTTCGTTTCAAATTCGCGTACAATTTCTGATGATGTAAAGCTGCTTTCAAACAATTGCGAATTACTTTCACTTTCTCTTCGGTTTCTCTAACCAAATCAACCCCATGAATCTATTTTTCACTAAGCTCGGTCCAATACAATGGAGTTCAGCATTTGCAACCATACAAAGCTTCGTACGGTGCCATCTTTATACTCGATTGAAAGTTGTTGTTATACAAAAATTCAACCAACAACAAATATTTCTCTTAGTTGCCTTCAAACTCTAAAACACAACATTGGAGCATATATTCAAGGATCTAAATTACTCGTTAAGACTGTCCATCAGTTTGCAGATGAAAAGCTATACTAAAATTCAACTTTGTACCCAGAGCTTCTTGTAATTTCTTCCAAAACCGTGACATAAACCTCAGATCTCTATCCGAAATAATCGAAACTGGCACACCGGGCAATCTAACGATCGCAGCAATGTATAATTCAGCTAATCTATCGAGTGAATAGTCAGTACATACCGGGATGAAATGTACTAATTTCGTTAATCGATCAACGACAACCCAAATAACATATTTATTTTTCAGAGTCAGAGGCAATCCCAATACAAAATCCATTGTAACTCTGTCCATTTCCGCCCTGGTATTATCACAGGCTAAAGCAAACCCGAAGGCACTTGATGTTTAGCTTTAACTTGCTAACACACTAAACATCTCACTACAAATTCAAAATGTCTCGTTTCATACCCGACCACCAATATAGTTGTTTCAAATCATTTTATATTTTAGTACTTCTAGGATGAACGGATAAACATCCACTATGTGCCTCGTGTAAAATTTTTTGAATCAACTCTGGATTTTTTGGTATGCAGATTATATCTCGGAACATCAAACAATCATTGGATCCAATTTGGTACTTTGAATCACTAGTCAACTCGCATTGCACTCTTTTAGCTTGCAATTCACTATCACATTTCTGAGCTTTGCAAATTTGTTAAAGAAATACTAGTTTAGCTTTTAACTCAGCTAAAATCGAACCATCATCAGATAATGTCAAATGTGTATTCATTACTCTCAAGGCAAACAATGATTTTCTACTTAAAGCACCCGCTACTACATTTACTTTCCCCGGATGATAATCAATTACTAACTCGTAATCTTTCAGTAGCTTGAGCCATCTCTGTTGTCATAAATTCAAATCTTTTTGAGTCATAATATACTTTAATCTTTTATGATCGGTAAAGATGTGGCATTTTTCATCGTACAAATGATGATGCCAAATTTTTAGTGCAAAAACTATAGCGGCCAACTCTAAATCATGCATCGGATAGTTTTTTTCATGCAGTTTCAAATGTTTAGAGGCATGAGCTACAACTTTTCCCTCTTGCATCAATAAGCAACCCAAACCGTTCAATAACGCGTCGTTGTAAATCACAAATTCTTTACCCGATTCAGGTTGAACCAACACTAGTGCCTTAATTAATAATGTTTTCAATTGATCGAAACTTTGTTGACATTTCTTGGACCATTCAAACTTTATATCTTTCATAGTTGTCTGGTCATCGGGATATCAATCATCGAGAACCCTTTTACAAAACATCGATAGTAACCAACCAGTCCTAGAAAGCTTCTGACCTCAGATACATTTCTAGGTGGTTTCCAGTCAATAATTGCCAAAATTTTGCTTGGATCAACTTGAATGCCATCCGCAGAGACAATATGTCCCAAAAATCTGACTTGTCGGAGCCAAAACTCACACTTACTGAATTTAGCATACGGTTGCTTATCTCTCACAATTTGCAACACAATCCTCAAATGCTCGGCATGTTCAGACTCATCTCGAGAATAGATCAGAATGTCATCAATGAACACAACAAAAAATCTGTCTAAATATGGTCTAAAGATCCAATTAATCAAATCTGTAATATCCTGGAATAGGGGCTATTTTGTTATTGCATTGTTTGCATGTGTTTGATCTGCGGCGTGGTTGTTTTTGATGTTTTGGGGCTTAGTTGTAAGCCTGGTGTAAGCTTCGAGTGGTAGGGAAAATTTTAGTTTTAAGCTTTAAGTGAATGGAGTCAAGGAGCTAAGGGTTATAGGTATTTTTAGGTGGATTTTAGCACAAAAGAGAGGGTCGGCAAGGTGGCAGAAGGACGCCACTTAGAGCTTGAATTTGGCATCACTTGCAAGGGAAGGAGGTCCCATGTTGAGCTACGAAAACCTCACATTTTGCTTCCATTTTGACGGCATGGAGGAGGAGAAGTAGTGTGCAGTTCAAACTCTGCCATAGACTAAGTCAAACATCTTGAATAGTGGGTGGAGAGTTAATCTAGGAGGTTGACTAGTTCAAAGCTATTTGAATTAGTGGCTTGGAGTGTTTGTTGGTAGTGGCCATTGTTGGAGAGATTTTGGGGAGGAGTGGCGGTTTGGTAGGTGTGGGAATGGGAGTGCCAAAATTCACTTTGCATTTTGGTGCATTTTCATCATTTTGTGTCAAAGCCAAAGTTCTTCTTTTTTTGCGAAATTTGCACTTGTGTCTCCTAAATTTTGTGAGTGGTCAATGCTCTCTTCCATTTCTTTTTTTTCTTTTTCATTTGTGTTGTCAAACTAGTACCCTCTTCTTCTCACACTTCCTTTCTTCTCTTGAAACCTTGATAGCCGAAAGTTATTCTCCAAAATACCTCCTTTATTTCTTTTTCTTTTAAAAATCGAAAGTACTTTCCTCCTGTCCATTTTTCGTCTTTTTCTCAAAACCCTTTGCCGAAACTTTATTTTCATTTCACATCTTCTTTTCCTCTCTTAGCACTCAAGCTGAACATAAGTGGTGTTGTGCATCTATAGCCGAATCTCCCCTCTTCTTTTTGGGTGGTGCGTTGGCCGGATATTAGGGAGGTGTTGATCTTGTTTTCTTATTTTCAATCGTTGGAGAAGAACATCCGGGATTGCGAAGCAGTCAAGCGAAGCCTCCATCTTTGGGTAATCGGTTGGTAAGTGGGGGTAAGAAGTGAATTAGTGGTTTATTCTTTTAGTTTTCGTTAAGCTAAAGTCTATTATGGATTAATCGTTCTTCTTAATAGGGTGTGGCCAATTGTCAGAGGAACCATCGGTTGGTTCGGGATTTGGTAGGAAACCAAATCATTCGTAAGGTAAGGGTTTGAGCGTTAACCCTCTTGAGTTATTTGGTTTGGCCGAATCACCTTAGTTATGATGTTCATGTTTGGCCGATTATAGGAGCAGGGTAATTGAGAGTCTTAGATCGGTTCATTGGGATTAAGGCTTGCGTGTTAACAGGGGTGTAAACTAACACACTCTTTGCTTAGTAATATGCTTAATAACCTGATTGTTTAACAAAGCCAAAACGGTATGGTTGAGTGATATGATACCCTATGGGGTATGCGCACGGATTCGGGTAAGTCCGTTTCATTACGAGTTCTGTTATTGATATATGATATCATGATCTATGATGTATGTGTTGTTAGATGCAATATTAACATGGTAGCATGATTTGCATGATTGGCATACTTTACATGAGTCGGTATGATATTTCTATGGGTGATATGAGAGGAGGGGGAATATGATATCCGTGTCTTTGGGACACCGAGGTTTGGCACCTCCGTGGGTTTGGTACCACAGATCGATTTATTGTGACTTTGGGTCACCAGAGGTTTGGCACCTCATAGCGACTTGTCCCAGTTGGCTTAGTACCACAGTGGGTTGGCCCCACAGTTGATATTACGGGATCGTCGCCAGTGATTTGGTATCACATGTGGGTTGAAACACCCCACACCCGGCCCACGAGAATGGACCGGATCTGGTATGTTCCTAAAGTGAACCGATTTCAAAATCATTCGTTACTTAGAGAAAATTCGTAAAATTTTTAGAAAATGTTGTTGTGGATTGGGCTTAGATTGGAAACCCATTTTATTAAACTTGTAAATCCAATTTGATTTATTACATCCAAAATAGTTCTTAACACAATATTTAAAAGTAAAGTAAAAATAAAGAATAATCCACTGGGCCTTATGGCCTTATTACATCAAATAAAACCCAAAAGAAATATAATTAAGGGTACCAAATGAAATAAAGTCCAAATAAAATAAAATCTCCAAATGTAGCATGGCCACCTCAAGGTCCACCTACTCGGTCAAATCCTTGCTCATCACCTGAAAAATAATTCCCACAACGGGGTGAGTCAACAGACTCAATGTGCACACAATACTAACATTCAACAATTCAGACATTCATGTTCAAATCATCAGATCCATATAAAAATGAAATTATGATGCAACCCAAACCCAATCCTAATGGTCCATCTGCTATACACCACCCGTACCTGCCATTTACACCGTGGGGACTACTAAGTCAACCCTCCATCCGCTACACACCATCGAAGGCATTCGCCCATATACGTTGTGTCATTAGACACTATAATCAAATTTATACGTTGTGTCATTAGACACTATTGTAATCGGTTACCAAAATTTCACAATGTGACCGTAGTCAACATATTTCAGTTGGTGAGACCAAGTCAACACCTTCATTGGTGAGACCAAGTCAACACCTACTCTCCCCTTCACATAAATCCCGAATGCCCCAAAAATATATATATTATGCATAACTTAATTTCATGTTCATATACATATATTCGCATGTCATAGAATAACATATTTCACAATCCTATCAGAAGTAGGAAACGTACCTGGGTACCTTTTTGCCACATTTGTGGTACATAGCCACATTCACATTCTTATTCATATTCATATATTAAAATAATAGCCATAAAATATCGAAGGTTAGTAAGGGTACACACCTGATTTGCTTATTAAGGTTCCTTGAGATCTCGAAAATCCCGATCTAACTTTAGATCTATTAATTCCTATATTCGGCCCACCAAATAGAACACATTAATAAACCCTTTTGGCTTAAAACAAAACCAAATCCTAGTAGGATTTGTAGAGACTCACCTTTTGCCGATTTGGTGTTTACACAAATCCCAAAACTTCGTTTTCCTTTACGATATTCGCCAACCTTGAATCTCAATATGGGTTAGTTTTCGACTTTTTAATAATTAAAGAACTGATCTAGATACTCCCATAAGCCTTGGCCGAATACTTTTAGGGCTTACCTTATGGACTTCAAATCCCGAAAGTTTCCTTTGTCTTGAATATCTATCGAAAATCCTAGTATTTATAAGTTAGATCTGATCTAATTTTAATAAGTAGTAATTGGCCTTTGGCCGAATGTGTCTCACTTACCTTGGATCCTTGACCCCTTCTATTTGATGATGGTAGAAACCTAAGAGATCATGGTGGGTTCGGCCATGAACAAAGTTAGGGATTAGTACCTGAATTTTTGGTAAAAAGGAAAGAATAGAAGTTGATTGACCACAGATCTTACCCTTTTTGATGTTGTAATTGACTGCTCCTTTACTTAGAATCGACAGGGATTCGGCTTTGATAGTAGAAACAGAGGAGAAAAGAGAAGAAAAGAAGATGGTTTTTGTTCAAAGAAAATTCGGCAAAAGGGGGGGAAGAGAGCTATGAAAATTTCGGCACACACTTAGGAAAGTTGAGAGAATGGCCTTAATTCTCCTCTTTTAACTGAAATTGCTATGCCAAGAGTCCTTGACTTGGCCACTACTCCCTCCACAAGTGATAATATTATCATTTAATTAAATTAGGAGTATTTTATCCATCCTTTATCTCCTTATTTATTTTATTAAAAGAAATTCCTTTACTTAACTCTTAATTAAACAAGTTTTAACCGAAGTAAAACTCCTCTAATTCAAGAAGCTTGTGCCGTCCCACCTCTTAGCCTTGGAAGCAAAATAAAGCCTTCATTATTTGCTTCCTGGATGACTCAAACTCAGGCCCAAAAACCTCTTGTATTTGGGCCATTTCCTAAGGCCTTAGGTGGCATCTTCAGGCCACATTTCCAAGTCCGTTATTGGGTCAAATTTCATGTACTTTATATATTTAGGGTCACTTGGCCCTAAGTTCCCCTTTGGGCTCTTAAATTCGACATTCCGGGGTCAATTTTAAGTTTCCTAAAATTTTCGCGCGGCTCTGTATTTTCCAAGTTTCCAAAATGTTTAGTTTCCTATTTTGGCTTGGTTTCCAAAATGTTTAGTTTCCTATTTTGGTTTGGTTTCCAAAATGTTTAGTTTCCTATTTTGGTTTGGTTTCCAAAATGTTCACTTTCCTAATTTACTTAGGTTTCCAAAAATGTCCATTTCCATTTCCATTTCCATTTTCATTTCCATCTCCATTTTCATTTCCATTTTCATGCATTTCTAGGTTTCCAAAAGTATCAATGATTTATTCATAGTACTTGAAACTTGTCATTTCATACAATTAAACTGGAAATGCATAGGCCCTATTCAGGATGTTACATGGGTTGGCCCCACAACTTGACTATTCGTGACTTCGGTCACCAGTGATTTGGTATCACATTTGTGTCTTTGGGACACCAGAGGTTTGGCACCTCATAGCGACTTGTCCCTGTGGTTTAACGCCACCGTGGGTTGGCCCCACTATTGAGATACGGGATCGTCGCCAGTGATTTGGTATCACATGTGGGTTGGCCCCACAGATGGATTATTCGTGACTTTGGGTCACCAGTGGTTTGGCACCACATTGATGGATATCGTGACTTTGGGTCACCAGTGGTTTGGCACTACCAGTGGTTTGGTACCACACGGGGTAGGAAAGGTGTTATGGATGCTTAGGATCGGGTGCATTAATTGTATTGCTTTGTTATGATGTGTGTTAGTATGTTGCATTCATCGGGAGGGATTTATGCCTTTGAGTCTTGCGACTCACATTCTCCTTATCATTCGGTGACACTTAGATCGCGGACATGAAGCCGTTGGACTCGAGGTGACCATGCCATGAATAAATTCGGAGTTACAATGATTTAAAAACTTGGTACTATATTTCATATTTTCTTTTATTTGGTTTGTTGAGATTGTAAAAGGCCTTTTAAAATTATGTTTTGGTTATATATATGCTTAGATTTGATTTCAAATATGCCTTAACAAATTATTGGGTTAATATTGGATAAAACTTGGAAAGATAAGGTTTTCAAAACTACAAAGCGATATGTTTTAAACTTTACCATCGGGTATCATGCTGTAATTTAAAATGAATGCAACTCAAATGTTTTCCAAACTTAAACTAAGTTCAAAATGTTTTTAAGCAACTAAAAAGGAATAACTCAAATTTCCAAATGATATAAATTGGTTTTACTATTAGATTCAACTAAGTTTTCAAAACTTCCGGGTTATCAAAATTCACTATCGGTTTTAAACAATCATACCCAAGTTTTTTTTTTTACAAACATAGCAAAGAGTTTTCATCAACACTTTAACCGGAAACCTAACCTCTCATATACGAATTTCCTCGTAACATACTAGATTCGGTCGTGGTGTATTGGCCGGGTTTGGGGTGTTACAATTGTGGTATCAGAGCTAAGTTCAAAGGCTCGGCTGTGGGCCCGAGGCTCAAAATGTTTTAAAGATTGGTTTAAGTGATGTTGTTTTAAAATAAATGGTTTGAAAGGCATGGCACCAAGACTCCGGCACCAATCTGCCCAGGTAAGTACCCCTTGCTATTGCTTGAGATTTTTGATGTGATGTGGTGAATGACTAGCGGTAGTAGATTACTTTAAAAGCTGAAATCGATAGGACTCGTGGACTCAAAAATAAAACTTCTTTAATAAGAGATATTCATAAGACTCTTGCCTTTAAAGATAGTGGAATATTTACTAATGCATAAACTTCTAATCAGACAAGACGAGATTTTAGTCATGAGCGCTCGGGGTGGCCGTGGTCGTGGAAGTGGTTGGGGTAGGATGACAGTTTCTGAACCAGTAGGGTCTGGTCAGGGGTCCGAGAATGAGATCCGGTACCACCACCACCGGAGGTGGTGAGTTTCGAGAATGCATCGGGGGGCGACGCAGATGTCACGAGCGATCTTCATGAGTTCTGGAAAGGGTAGGCTGGAGTAGGTGGAGGCGGGAGCTCAAAATCGTGCTGAACGACTTGAGCAAATGGGGCTTAGGATTTCGAGGTGTGTCTGGTGTGGCTCCAAGCCTGGTGAGTATTGGCTGGAGGCGACGGGCGGATCATGGACGATTTGGACTGACTGCAAGAAGAGAAGCTAAAGGGATCGTATCGCTTCTTGAGATGAGTCATACCGATGGTGGCTCACGGTTCGAGACGATCTTCGCGAAGATCTTACTTGGGATTATTGTAAGGCGCATATCGGAAAAAGTACATTGGATCTAGCTACATTAATGATCAACGGAAGGCATTTACGAGGCTGGTGCGGGGAGTAAGTGCGTAGTTTGAGTCTGAGGCAAAGTTCTTGAGGTGAGTCGGTATGCTAGGGGCATTGTGGCTCTTGAACACGAGAGGTGTGTTCGATTCGAGGATGGTCGAGAGATGAATTAAGGTTCTTGATTACTCTCTGGGGAGAGTGAGTTTGCTGCTACGGTAGAAAAGGCTAAGGTGGCGAAGGGGTTAAAAAGTCTCGTGAGAACTTGGATAGGAACAGTATAAAAGGAGTTTTGGATCTTACGGGTCGTTAGGTAATCCTCGGAAAAGGGCTAGAGCAGTGGGCCAAATCGATCTGCGGGTTCGTCATTGCTAATCGTGGACCGCCACAAAGTAACTGTGGGAAAGCTCATTGGGGAGGATGTTGGACTGGTGGAAGAGGATGTTTTGAGTGTGGTTATTTGGACCACCGTGTGAGGGACTGTCGCGTAAGTTGGCTAGGATTGATCGAGGTTAGGGCCGTACTCGCTTTTGAATAATGGACCGCCACCGCAGAGGGTCGTGGTAATGGTAGAGGAGGTAATGGTTACGGTCAGACCCATGAACACCGAGGCGGAGGTGCGGGTAATTTGAGGTAAGACGGCTGGGTTAGTGTATGCAATGAGGCACCGAGAGGAGGGCGACGCTTGCCGGACGTCATAACCGAGACGTTCTTGATCTTTGGTTCTCCATTCTATGCTTTGATTGATGTGGGTTCAACGCATTCATACGTTAAGTAGCATAGTGAAGACCATGGATTTAGACTCGAGATATCTTCTCGGTAGATGGTATAATTAGCCCTCTAGGTCACTCTGTAGTTGTAGATAAGTGTAGATAGAGATGTACCCTAGAACTCCAAGAGGTAGTGTTTGAGGTCGATCGATGGAGCTAGTTTGGAGAGTTCGATCGATTCTTGGGATGGACTGGTTGGTTAAGTACCAGACGAGGTTAGATTGCACGGCTAAGCGCATGGTTCTAAGGATGGCTAAGGGTGATGAGGTGGTCATGATGGGCAATAGAAGAGATTACTTATCCAACATGGTGTCTGCTTTGAAAGCTGAGAAGATGGTCAGGAAGGGCTATGAAGCATATTTGGCTCATGTGTATGCCTTGGAGGCTGAGGAGTCTGCTGTAGGGAAGGTCTGAACAGTTAAGGAATTTGTTGATGTGTTTCCAGAGGAGCTTCCGGGATTGCCACCGGATCGTGAGGTAGAGTTCGGGATAGATTTGTTACCCGGAACTACGCCAGTGTCTATTGCTCCATATAGGATGGCGCCAAAAGAGTGAGAAGAGCTTAAGGCTCAGATCCAGGAGTTGTTGGACTGAGGGTTTATCAGGCCAAGTGTTTCACCTTGGGGAGCGCCAGTACTCTTTGTCAAGAAGAAAGACGGTACTATGCGGATGTGTATAGACTACCGCCAGTTGAATAAGCTGACGATCAAAAACAAGTATCCGTTGCCACGGATAGATGACTTGTTTGATCACCAAGGGTGCATCGATATTCTCAAAGATCGATTTAAGGTCAGGTATCACCGATTAAAGGTGAAGGAGGCGGATATCTACAAGGCGGCGCTTAGTTACTCGGTGTGGGCACTATGAGTTTCCGGTAATACCGTTTGGGTTGACTAACGCGCCGGCAGCATTCATGGATATGATGAATAGGGTGTTTCAGCAGTATTTGGATCAGTTTGTCGTGGTATTCATAGACGGCATCTTGGTGTATTCATGGGCTGAGGAGGAGCATGATGCGCATTTGCGAGTTATGTTCTGATTACGAGGAGAAGCGACTTTATGCTAAGTTTAGTAAGTCGAGTTACGGTGAGAGAGGTAACCTTCTTGGGTCATGTGGTGTCAGCTGAGGGGATTAGAGTGGATCGTCAAAAGATTGAGGCGATTTTGGATTGGAAGCCGCCTAAGTCGATGGTGAGATTGATTTTCTAGGCTTGGCGAGATACTCTACCAAGATTTGTAGAAGGATTTTCGTTGATCGCAGCCTACCGATGACCAAGTTGTTAAGAAAAGGAGTTCCGTTCGTTTGGACTGAGAAGCAGCAGGAGAGTTTCGACAAGTTGAAGAAGATTTTGGTGAAGTTCGGTTCTAATTCAACTTTGAGGTAGGAAAGGAATTCCACGATATATTGCGATGCATCACATATAGGTTTGGGTTGTGTCTTGATGCGAGAAGGAAGGTTGTGGCTTACGCATCTTAGCGAGGCCACATGAAGTCAATTATCCGACCTTACGACTTGAAGTTAGCGGCGATAGTCTTCGCTTTGAAAATTTGGAGGCACTACTTGTGCGAAAAAAGATCGATAGTCTACAGGATCACAAGAGTCCAAGTACCTTTTGACTCGAAGGATTTGAATTTGAGGCAACAAGCAGATAAATTGAGTTGCTAAAGGATTCTGATTGTTCGATTGAGTATCATCCGCAAGGCTAACGTGGTGGCGACGCGTTGAGCCGTAAGGTTGTAGCGGACTTAAGAGCGATGTTTTCCCATTTGAGTTTGTATGACGACAAAAGTATTCTCGCGCGAGTGCGAGTTAAGCCTCGTGGGTTGAGCAAATTAAGGAGAAACAGTTAGAGGATGAGGTTCTGAATGTGTAGAGGTCACAAGTGTAGAATGGTGGTTTAGAGGTTCTGATTTGGCTAGTGATGGAGTCTTTGTGTTTTCAAGGAGAGCTTGTATGTCGAGGATATCGAGTTAAGGCGAAGATTCTTGAGACACACATAGCGACCCTACGCTATGCATCCCGGAGGTAGTAAGATGTATCGGGATATAAGAGAGCGATTTTGGTGGCAGTCTCGAAGAGGAAGTAGCGAGCTTGTGGGGAAGTGTCGACATGTCGGCAGTCAAGGTGAACATCGATTCCGTCGAGGTTGCTTAAGCCGATGAAGATTCCATAGTGGAAGTGGGAAATGATAACTATGAATTTCGTCACGGATTACCTCTTCGCCTAGCAAGAAGGACTCGATTTGGGTAATTGTGGATCTTGACTAAATCACTCACTTCATTCGGTGAGGTGGATTACTCACTTGAGAGGTTAGCGAAGTCGTATGTGTCGAGATAGTGAGGTCTTGCGGTGTGCGATGTCGATCATCACCGATGTCGATCATCTCGAATAGGGATCCTAGATTTACATCAAGGTTCTGGAAAGCATTGCATCGGGCCACAGGTGCAGCGTTTGGATTTCAAAGATGGCATTTCACCCGCATCGGCGGCAATCGAAAAGGGTTATACATATCTTAGAGGATATGCTACGAGGTTGTGTTACGGACTTCAGAGGTAGTTGGGAAGAGTTTCTACCATTAGTGAGTTACCTACAACAATAGTTACCAAACTAGCATCAAGATGGCACCATATGAGGTATTGTATGGTAGGAAGTGTCGCTCACCTACATGTTGGACGGAGTTGGGTGAACGTCAGATGTTGGGACTAGAGTTGGTTGCAGAGACTGAAGATAAGGTTAAGTTGATTCAGCTCTATTGAAGGAAGCTTGACGACGAAGTCTTACGCCGATCTCAAGCGTAGAGATATAGAGTTTGCCGTGGGTGATAAGGTCTTTCTGAAGGTCTCGCCATGGAAGAAAGTGTTGAGGTTCGTGAGAAAAGGCAAGTTAAGTCCGAGGTTTATTGGGCGTATAAGGTCTTCGAGACGAGTGGGACCGGTAGCTTATCAGCTTGAGTTGCCAGCAGAGCTAAGTCAGATTCACGATGTATTCCACGTTTCGATGCTTAGGCGATATCGTTCAGATCCATCGCATGTCGTAGTAGTGGAAGATATCGAGGTGAATCCGGATTTGACCATGGAGGAGGAACCAGTGCAGATTCTAGATCGAGATGTGAAAGTCCTGCGTAGGAAGTCAGTTCCTTTGGTAAAAGTGCTATGGCGGAACCATGGTATGGAAGAAGCTACGTGGGAACCAGAGGATGCGATGAGGCAGCAATACCCTCAACTCTTTTGATCATGTAATTTCGAGGTCAAAATTATTTTTAAGGGGGGTAGAACTGTAATATCTTGGAATAGGGGCTATTTTGTTATTGCATTGTTTGCATGTGTTTGATCTGCGGTGTGGTTGTTTTTGATGTTTTTGGGGCTTAGTTGTAAGCCCGGTGTAAGCTTCCAGAGGTAGGGAAAATTTTAGTTTTAAGCTTTAAGTGAATGGAGTTGAAGGAGCTAAGGGTTATATGTATTTTAGGTGGATTTTAGCACAAAGAGAGGGTGGCAAGGTGGCGAAGGGCGCCACTTAGAGCTTGAATTTGGCGTCACTTGCAAGGAAGGAGGTCCCATGTTTGAGCCGCGAAAGCCTCACATTTTGCTTCCATTTTGACGGCATGGAGGATGAGAAGTAGTGTGCAGTTCAAACTCTGCCATAGACCAAGTCAAACATCTTGAATGGTGGGTGGAGAGTTAATCTAGGAGATTGACTAGTTCACAGCTGTTTGAATTAGTGGCTTGGAGTGTTTGTTGGTAGTGGACGATTGTTAGAGAGATTTTGGGGGGGGGGAGTGGCACGTTTGGTAGGTGTGGGAATGGGGAGTGCCGAAATTCACTTTGCATTTTGGTGCATTTTCGGTCATTTTGTGTCAAAGCCAAAGTTCTTCTTTTTTTTGCCGAAATTTGCACTTGTGTCTCCTAAATTTTGTGAGTGGCCGAATGTTCTCTTCCATTTCTTTTTTTTTCTTTTTCATTTGTGTTAAGCCGAAACTAGTACCCTCTTCTTCTCACACTTCCTTTCTTCTCTTGAAACCTTGATAGCCGAAAGTTATTCTCTAAAATACCTCCTTTATTTCTTTTTCTTTTCAAAACCGAAAGTACTTTCCTCCTGTCCATTTTTCGTCTTTTTCTCAAAACCCTTTGTCGAAACTTTATCTTCATTTCACATCTTCTTTTCCTCTCTTAGCACTCAAGCCGAACATAAGTGGTGTTGTGCATCTATAGCCAAATCTCCCCTCTTCTTTTTGGGTGGTGCGTTGGCCGGATATTAGGGAGGTGTTGATCTTTTTTTTTATTTTCAATCGTTGGAGAAGGACATCTGGGATTGCGAAGCAGTCAAGCGAAGCCTCCATCTTTGGGTAATCGGTTGGTAAGTGGGGGTAAGAAGTGAATTAGTGGTTTATTCTTTTAGTTTTCGTTAAGCTAAAGTCTATTATGGATTAATCGTTCTTTTTAATAGGGTGTGGCCAATTGTCAGAGGAACCATCGATTGGTTCGAGATTTGGTAGGAAACCAAATCATTCGTGAAATAAGGGTTTGAGCGTTAACCCTCTTGAGTTATTTGGTTTGGCGAATGGCCTTAGTTACGATGTTCATGTTTGGCCAATTATAGGAGCAGGGAAATTGAGAGTCTTAGATCGGTTCGTTGGGATTAAGGCTTGCGTGTTAACAGTGTGTAAACTAACACACTCTTTGCTTAGTAATATGCTTAATAACTTTGATTGTTTAACAAATCCAAAATGGTATGGTTGAGTGATATGATACCCTATGGGGTATCTTGCGGATTCGGGTAAGTCCGTTTCATTACAAGTTACATTATTGATATATGATATCATGATCTATGATGTATGTGTTGTTAGATGCAATATTAACATGGTAGCATGATTTGCATGATTGGCATACTTTACATGAGTCGGTATGATATGTCTATGGGTGATATGAGAGGAGGGAATATGATATCCGTGTCTTTGGGACACGGAGGTTTGGCACCTCCGGTGGTTTGGTACCACAGATCGATTTATTCGACTTTGGGTCACCAGAGGTGCGGCACCTCATAGCAACTTGTCCCAATGGCTTAGTACCACAGTGGGTTGGCCCCACAGTTGATATTACGGGATCGTCGCCAATGATTTGGTATCACACGTGGGTTGGCCCCACAACTTGACTATTTGTGACTTGGTCACCATTGATTTAGTATCACATTTGTGTCTTTGGGACACGGAGGTTTGGCACCTCAAAGCGACTTGTCCACGTGGTTTAATGCCACCGTGGGTTGACCCCACTATTGAGATCTGGGATTGTGCCAGATGATTTGGTATCACCGTGGGTTGGCCCCACAGATGGATTATTCGTGACTTTGGGTCACGGTGGTTTGGCACCACATTGATGGATATCGTGACTTTGGGTCACCGGTGGTTTGGCACCACCAGTGGTTTGGTACCACACGGGGTAGGAAAGGTGTTATGGATGGTTAGGATCGGGTGCATTAATTGTATTGCTTTGTTATGATGTGTGTTAGTATGTTGCATTCATCGGGAGGGGGATTTATGCACTGAGTCTTGCGACTCACCTTCTCCCTTATCATTCCAGGTGACACTTAGATCGCGGACATGAAGCCGGGTGGACTCGAGGTGACCATGCCATGAATAAATTCGGAGTTGCACTGATTTAAAAAACTTGGTACTATATTTCATATTTTCTTTTATTTGGTTTGTTGAGATTGTAAAAGGCCTTTTTAAAATTATGTTTTGGTTATATATATGCTTAGATTTGATTTCAAATATGCCTTAACAAATTTTTGGGTTAATATTGGATAAAACTTGGAAAGATAAGGTTTTCAAAAGTACAAAGCGATATGTTTTAAACTTTACCATCGGGTATCACGCTGTAATTTAAAATGAATGCAACTCAAATGTTTTCCAAACTTAAACTAAGTTCAAAATGTTTTTAAGCAACTAAAAAGGAATAACTCGAATTTCCAAATGATATAAATTGGTTTTACTATTAGATTCAACTAAGTTTTCAAAACTTCCGGGTTATCAAAATTCACTATCGGTTTTAAACAATCATACCCAAGTTTTTTTTTTACAAACACAGCAAAGAGTTTTCATCAACACTTTAACCGGAAACCTAACCTCTCATATACGAATTTCCTCGTAACATACCAGATTCGGTCGTGGTGTATTGGCCGGTTTGGGGTGTTACAAAATCCATAAAAATGGAAGGAGTATTAGTTAGTCCAAAAGGCATAATAAGGAATTCATAATTCTCGTACCTCATTTTGAGCGCAGTTTTTGGCACATCTGAGTCTTTAACTCGCAATTGATAATAACTAGATCTCAAATCAATCTTTGAAAATACTGTTGCACCTTTCAACTGATTAAAAAAAATCATCTATTCTCGGTAACGTATACTAATTATTTATCGTAACCTTGTTGAGCTAACGATAATCAATACACATTCTCATTGACCCGTTTTTCTTCTTAACAAACAATACTGGCGCACCCCAGGGTGAAAAACTTGATCGTGCAAAACCTTTAACTGTTAACTCTTGCAACTGGGCTTTCAACTCTTTCAACTCTGTCGAAGCCATTCTATACGGAGCTATAGATACCGGTGAAGTTCCCAGTATTAATTCAATAGCAAATTCAACCTCTTTGATAGGTGGAAACCTCAATAATTCTTCAGGAAACACATCCGGATATTCACAGACAACTCGCACTGATTCAATCTTCGATTCAGACACTTTTGTATCCAAAACATAAGCAAGATAAGTTTCGCAACCTTATCTCACACATCTCTGAGTAGACATAGACGAAATCACAACAGGCAATTCATTCGATTCATTTGATTCAATTAGAAGAATTTTATTATTCTGAAACTTCAATTCTATAATCTTTCATCTATAGCTCACAACGACGTCATGTAGAGTCAACCGATCCATACCAAGAATCACATCGAACTCATCAAATGGTAAAAGCATCAAGTCAGCCAGAAAATAGTAACCCCGAGTCATTAAAGGATAGTTCTTGCAAACTTTATCAACTAGAACATACTTTCCTAAGGGGTTCGATACTTTAATCACAAATTCAATAGACTCAATAGGCAAACTCTTATTAGACACAAAATTCATACATATATACGAATGAGTCGATCCAGGATCAATCAATGCAATAACATTAGTGTCGTAAAGAGAAAATGTACCGGTAATAACATCTGGTGATGACGCATCTTTGCAAGTGCGAATAGCGTAAGCTCTAGTAGGTACTCTAGCCTCAGATCTCACTGTAGAATCTCTCATTGTACCATGATTACCACTCGTATTTCTCGCATTTCTTGGCAGCCTCCCTCTAGTAGTTGTATTGCTTGATCTTGCATTATGAGATTTATCTTTTTCATTTAACTCAGGACAATCCCGAATAAAATGATCTCGTGAACCGCAACTTTAACAAGCTCTATTATTATTTTTCACCCAACAATCTCCATAATGCCGTCTTCCACACTGTTGACACTCGGGTTTGATGTCTTTCACGTTGCCAACACTTGATATTGATGTAGTTTGAGCTTTAGGACTGGTGTATTGCTTTTCGCGATCTCTATTGGAATATCTCACTAAATTTGTTGATCAATTAAAATAATCTTTGGATTTCTTTGATGAGGAATGATAAGGTTTACTTATTGATCTCTTCCTCGAATCTCTTACCTCTGAATCAGCCTTCCTCTTTTCTTTGCTAAGTTTCTAGGCTTTGCAAGCTCTGTCAACCAAAACAACAAATTCCTTCAGTTCTAGAATTCCAACTAGAAGTTTGATGTCTTCGTTCAACCCATCTAAAAATTGCTTGCACATGATTTCTTCGATGGAAACATACTCCCGAGCATACTTGCTCGGCCGTTCAAATTCTCTTTTATACTTAGTCACAGTCATCCGACCCTATTTCAACTCTAAAAACTCTTTATGCTTTTGATCAAGGAACCATTGGCTTATATATTTCTTTTGAAAATCTATCTGAAAGAACTCCTGTAACTCTCTCTCGGCACCACTGATACCAACGTATTCCACCACTGATATGAGGTGTCCCTCAAAAGTGATACAACATATTTTAAACATTCATCCTATGTGCAAGAAAGCTTATCAAACACTCAAATTGTATTTTCATGCCAAAACTTGGCTCTCTTAGGATCATCATCAACATTAGCTCTGAACTCTTCAGCCCCGTGTTAACAGATCTTATCAACTGGATGATTATTCAATCGTAAAAGCTCGACACCTTGAAGAGCTACGAGAATCGGTTGGGGATTGGGAGAGGGTGGGTCTAGAAGGATTCTTTAGCCTTTCCTCCCTGGCTACCCGTTATGGGTCTAGAATCAAATGACACTGTCCCTTGAGTGAGAGCAGGCGCATTACTTTTAACTTCATTAGCTATAGCTTGATTGGGATCCATTTTATAACGCCCCAAATTTTGGGCCTAGAAGAAATGGGCTCCGCGTGCTGGAGGAATTGGAATTTAGTTGTGCATGTGAATAACATAAAAATATGTCTGCTTTGGTGTTAAGGGTCCTGAGAGGTATTGGATAAGTCCTAGGTTCAAACTTAGACTCTAGCAAAATTTGTGGTAAATGTTAATTAAAACCTTGGTACTTGTTAGTAGGCTTTAAGAATAGTTGGGGTGGAAATGTGACACAAGGAAGCATGTGGTCTAGTGGTTGAGGCGTCATGGTGTGGCAAGGGATCTTGAGTTTGAATCGCATGGGATACAAATGAGATTTTATTTTATTTCCATGAGATGAGAGAGGTAAAGTTGGATTAAAACTCTCTTGAGGTGGTTGTTGACTTGGTCTTGGATAAGTTTGTTGGAGGGTTTGAATTGGTCTTGTGAGTTGGTTGTAGAGGATATCAAGGAGGGATAAGGGGAGAGGATCATGGAGATTTTCAAGGAGTTTGGGATTGGGAGAAGTTGTAGCCGAATTGGGGAACTGGTTGGTGCAAAATTTGGCTAAGGGGTTTGGGGATGTGCATTTTCGGCATTTAGTTTTTGAATAGGTGCCAAATTTTCTCTTAGGCTTTTGGGGGTGTGCGCTTTATCATTTTAAGAGCTGGGGAGTTCCTTTCTTAGTAGTTTCGGCTTAGAGCAAGTGGTGTCTAATTGGTATTTTTGTTCTACTATTTCTTTTTGCAAGTATAGCCAATTTTGAGTGTGACTATTTGGGCAGTTTTTTTACTTATCTGTTTCTTTCAAGTGCCTTTCCCCTCTTTTCTTATTTTCGGCATTACTCTTGTGGTATTTGGCCAAGCCTGTGTTCTTCGTCTCTCACAACCATAGTCGACTACATTAACCCTTCTCTCCCTCTTCAACTACTTTTCTTCTACCCTTAATAACCTTCCCATTGTTGGCTGAATTTAACCTCTCTCTTGTATTCTGATTCTATCTTGACCGATTCTTTGTGGAGTTTCTTTTGGTCTCTTCCTAGCCAAACACCCTCTTCATCTCGTTGCCCATCCCTTTTCTATTTTCTTTTGATACAATCACATTTTGTTAAGCCGAATATTCTTCTCTGATCATTTCTCTCTGACTTAACACAATACCTAACACTTGTGTGTTACTCCTTTAGTTTGGAACCGATTCTGTAGGTTGGTTGTGGACTTGGGAGAGGTCTGACAATTGTTTGAAAGTTGGGGAAACAGGAGTTTTATTGTTGGTAATGTCACAGCAGTTGATTTAGTTTTTGTCAGTTTCTTTTTGTTTTGTTTTGGATAAATAATCGTTATGATGTTTTAATCTAGGTGCGAGGATATTTGGGTGCGGTTCGTTTCACGAGCAGGTGTGTAATAGTACCCTGTATTCGATAGTCGACAAGAAAGTCGATAGAGTGTGTGTATTTGTATACGGTATTCGATGATCGGCTGAAAGTCGAAAGTATTTGTTGTTTACACTACTATGACTGTAGATCAGAAAAATGCCCAAAAGCCAGAAATATGGCGTATGATGCTACACGAGCATGCGATCGTGTGTGTGGTGAATCAAGCCCACAAACATGGGCGTTAGTCTGTAGAGGCCACCACGAGCGCTCTCGTGTTCTTGAGCTGTTCTAGGCCTCGTTGGGTTAGAATGGACTGTGTGGGCTGATGGGCTTGTAGGCCCACACGGACAAAATGTATGTGATGTGGTAAGTGTTGTTTAGACTGTGACATTTGCATAACTGTGGCTGTTTCTGGGCTAAATGGGGCACACGAGTGTGTGGGCCTACTTGGTGAGTATTGGGCCTTATGCCCATTTACACCATTGTGACTATTTAGGTTACTTAAGTCGTTCGAGGTGACGATGGACCTTCTGTTGGGTCGCTAAGACCCCGATTTGAAAAATTACCGAAATACCCTCTATTTGTGAAATTGTCGAAATACCCCCAGTTTGTAAAATTACCAAAACACCCCAATTCGTAAAATTACTAAAATACCCCTAGTTTGTAAAATTACTTGAATACCCCTAATTTGTAAAATTACCAAAATACCCTTGATTTACAAAATTACCAAAATACCCCCAGTTTGCAAAATTACCGAAATACCCCGATTTGTAAATTATCGAAATACCCTTGTAGGATAGAATTATCGAATACCCCTAAAAGGTAGGATTATTGAAATACCCTTGTAGGGTAGAATTACCTAAATACCCCTGTATGGTAGAATTACCGAAATACTCCTGAAGGGTAGGATTACCGAAATACCCTTATAGGGTAAAATGACTGTTTTGCCCTTGTGGGTAAATGACTGACTTGTGTTATGAATTTGACTGATTTGACTGTGATCGTATGACTGTGTTTAAACTGACTTGACTGTAGTCGTGTGACTGATATGCTTTTAATAGATGTCTAAATGACTGTTAATGAGCATGGCCATTTTGCATACACGTGTAATGATTGAGCATGACATACACGTCATATTGCATGAGGTTGGGACATTGATACGGAGGAAGTACTGATAGGGTCGCACGGGTCGCATGAGATGACTGTGGATCCAGTATTGATTTGTTAAGGTCGCATGGGTCATATGAGACGAATGTAGATCGATGGACGACTTAAAGTCGCGTAATCTAATTATGGCCCTGTGCCAACCTAAATATGGCTTTGTGCCATCTTGATTATGGCTTTGTGACAAATGTATTTACCCATGGCTATGTGCCTAACATATATGTTGATGACTCTATGTTGATCATAATTATCCATGGCTATGTGTTGATTATATTATCGTCGCTGATGGCTATGTGCCAAACTTATTACAATTACCGATAGCTTTGTCCCATCCTAATTATGGCCCTGTGCCATCCTGATTCTGGTTTATAACCATTCTGTTTATGGCTTTTAGCCGTTCTATTCATGGCACCGAGCTGTTCTGTTCACAGCGCCGAGCCGTTCTGTTAACTTAGTGCCGTAACCGATGCTAAGCTTGGTGTGTTAGCTGGGTGGGTCAATTTTATCCCTACAGGAGTGTAGGGTTGGTATGGGTGGTGTGTTGTGTAACACCCCAAACCCGGCCCATACGTCATTACTGGGATCTGGTATGCCATGGTTTGAAACTTGAAAACTTAGCTCTGTAGGGTTTTGAAAATCTTAGTTTATTATAGCCGTTTAATCAAATAATTGTGATGTTTTTGAAACAACTTTAAGCATTTGCATTGTTTGTGTTTGAAAAGCCCATTTATCAGTTCGTTTTATAATTAAGACTTTGAAAGAGAAAAACATAAGTTTATAAAGACTTAACATAAAAAAAATTGAAAACCTAAGTTATGGAAGCCTTATTACAAAAAAATATTCCCAAAAATTAAAACTCAAATGAAAATCCGTAAATAGTCTATATAGATAATAATCTTGATGGCCCCTCGAGTACGCCTCGGCTCATATGTCCACGATCTACTGCTCATCTATAAAGTGGGGAAAATAAAAGGGTGAGTCACCAAGACTCAGTGTGCAAATCCCGAAAACACATAAAAGCCTTGGGCCCACAAACACATTATGGGCCTTGGCCCATACACAATGGCAACAGAATATTTCATGCAACATGGACCAACCCAAACCTAAGAGTCCATCCTCTACACACCCGTACCAACCATCACATCGTGAGGATTTCTACAATCAACCCTCCATCCACTACACACTACGTCAACAGCTGTGCTGCCTGTCATAAAGACCGATCACTAAGTGACCTATGTGGCAAGGCCACCGATCGCCTCGCCACTTGCTCCCCTTCCGTAAATCAATCAATCCCATCCCATACATACATACATGCAAAAATCAAAACATTAAGCCATCTAAACAGATCTCAGACTTTCACATACTTTGATACACATAGAGAAGTTTCTATGGTTACGTACCTGGCATCCCTTACCGACCCCTTCTGGGTAATACGACTGTTCATATAGCCTCTCTTTTCGGCTTTTAGTCCATAGCATACATTTAATACAACAAAACTTATGTGTTAAGAATCTACACACCTGGTTACGGTTAAGACGACACTCTCTATGTCGACACTATCAGAAACCGATACGACTGCTATCTGCCTAAGATGCTATTTAGAAGGTAGTCCACAACTCGGTGGCCAATCTCGATTAGTAGACACCGCTCGTTTCTTAAACTTAGGGATTGGGTTTACGGACCCAATCCTCTCCTTTGCCTGATCCATATTTGATTCCATCAAAAGTCCTTGTCAGAACTACTATAGCGAAATAGGGTTGTTAAACCATATCAAATGATTAAGATATTAAGTACGATAACAAATCTAACGTAAATCTAATGAAAACCTCTTACCTCGAAATCCTGAAATGGATAGGATACTTAGAGACTAACAGATTCCGGCTTTCAGAATCTAGATAATTCGATCTACTCTGATTTCCTGAGGTGTCGCCCCATGATGTAAACACAAGAACAATCCAAACGTTATTCAAAAGATAACCTTACCATCCCTATAAGCCTTTCGGCTTTGGCCTCCAGAAACCTAAAGTAAAGAAAAGAAAAGAAGTGATTGGCACCTACCTTAACGGAGAATTCGGCAACTCCCAAAGAATTTCCAACTTATGAGAAGATCAAAAAGAGAAGATGATAATCTATACGGATTCGGCTTTTAGTGGAGAAATCAAAAAGAGAATATGAGGTATTTGGCTATGGAGATGAGAAGAAAGTTTAGAGTTTTGGCTTTTGAATGAAGGTCAAGATGAGAGAATAGGCTTAGAGATTTCGACTTTTGCAGAGAATGGGAGAATAGAGAAACTCTAATGCCGAAGATAAGAAGGTATTCCCTCACTTAAACAAAATTTTGGCAACTACCTTTCAAGAACCGAAAATGCCCTTTTGATAACTTAAAAATTGATCAACTAATGAGGGAAAATTTGGCACCCCTATAGTATAACAAAACTGATTTCTCTCCCCCCAAGAGATGGAAATTCGGCCACCTCTGTTGACTAACAGATAACTCCTAAATTTTCTCACTTATCATTACCTGATCTCTCATCCATAAGTGACTCATATAACACCACCTCTTCTTCCCTTTATCTGCCATCTTATAAGTCATATTATCCACATTATCCAAACAACAAATCTTCCTATTTTAAAGCATCCTAGCCGCCCCCACTCTCCTCTCCTTTGACACTAAAAATAATTAAAAAAAGTGGGTAATGCGACTCGAACCTTGGATCCCTTGCTTGCTGCTAATCACGCCACCTCATAGCCCTTGCATAACGCCACTGTCCACTGGGCCACAACCCCATTTGTGTCTCAAAACACAGATAACCTCCTTTAAACCCTGATAACCTCCTTTAAACCCTATCTTACCAGGCTTTCCACTAGAGTGTTCAATTAGGAAATTTGATTAAGGCCTCGACCCGATCCTGAGCCCAATCTGGACCCCTAACACCCTAATTAACACATTACACATAACCACACACTAAATGCATAGGCCCATTAATTCAGGATGTTACAGTTCTACCCCCTTAAAGAAATTTTGGCACGAAATTGCCTAGTCGTAGCAGATGGGGTATCGCTCTCGCATTGCTTCCTCTGGTTCCCACGTAGCCTCCTTAGAGCCGTGATTCCGCCACAGAACCTTAACCAACGGAACCATTTTCCTTCGCAACACTTTGACATCACGATCCAAGATCTCCACTGGTTCTTCTTCAAAGGATAGGTCAGGTCTCACTTTGATTTCTTCAACAGGCACTATATGAGATGGATCTGAACGATATCGTCTCAGCATAGAGACATGGAACACATTGTGAATCTGGCTTAGCTTAGAAGGTAGCTCTAGCTGATACGCTACTGGTTTGACTCGTTTCAACACCCTATAAGGTCTGATAAATCTGGGACTTAACTTACCCTTCCTTCCGAATCTCAGTACTTTCTTCCATGGTGATACCTTCAAGAACACCTTGTCACCCACAGCAAACTCTATGTCCTTACGCTTCAAATCAGCATAGGACTTTTTTCTATCTGATGCTTCATTTAATCAAGCCCTTATTAACTCAACCTTCTCCTCCGTCTCGATAACCAACTCCGGTCCCAAAATTTAACGTTCCCCTAATTCCGTCCAACAGATAGGAGTATGACACTTTCACCCGTACAATGCTTCATAGGGCACCATCTGAATACTAGCCTGGTAGCTGTTGTTATACGCAAACTCTGCCAATGGCAAAAACTCCCCCCAACTACCTCTGAAATCAATGACATAGCCCCTTAACATGTCTTCCAAGATCTGAATCACCCGCTCAGACTGTCCATTAGTCTGAGGATGGAATGCCATACTAAAATCCAACTTCGTACCTAACGCTTGATGCAATGCCTTCCAAAATTGCGACTTGAACCTAAGGTCCCTGTCCGATATAATTGATACTGGTACTCCATGCAACCTTACTACCTCCGCTATGTATAGCTTAGCCAACTTCTGTAAAGAGTAATAGACTCGTACTGATATAAAATGAGTAGACTTCGTCAAGCGATCAACAATCACCCAAATCAAATCTTTCCTATTAGGTGTGAGAGGTAGCCCACTAACAAAGTCCATTGTGTTCCTTTCCCACTTCCACTGTGGAATCTTTACTGGTTGCAACATCCCGATTGTAACTGATGTTCCGCCTTTACCTGCTGACAGGTCAAACACTTCCCCACTAACTCGATCACCTCCCGTTTTAAGCCTGGCCACCAAAACTATTCTCGTAAATCCCGATACATCTTACTCCCTCCAGGGTGCATAGCGTATGGAATACCATGCGCTTCTTGCAGAATCCTATGCCTCAATTCAGGATCTTTTGGCATGCACACTCTCCCTTGAAAATATAATAGCCCTTCCTCATTCACACTAAATTTCGTCGATTCATCACTTGCTCCTACCGAAAACTTCTCCTTTAGCAACTCATTAGTCTGCTACTTCTCCTTAACCTGGCTGACCCATGCGGGTTTCACCTCAAGTTTAGCCAATAAACTCCCATCATCGTATAAACTAAGGTGAGCAAACATTGCTCTCAAGTCAGTGATTACCTTACGACTTAAGGCATCTACCACCACATTAGCCTTACCCGAATGATACTTGATCGAGCAATCATAATCCTTTAACAACTCGATCCACCTTCTCTGCCTTATATTCAACTCCTTCTAGGTCAAAAGGTATTTTAGGCTTTTATGGTTGGTATAAATGATAGATTTCTCCCTGTACAGGTAGTGTCTCCAAATTTTCAAGGCAAAAACCACCACCAACTCCAAATCATGGGTGGGATAATTTGCTTTGTGTGGCCTTAATTGCCGAGATGCGTACGTAACAACCTTTCCATCTTACATCAACACGCATTCTAGTCCCGTGTGTGAAGCATCACAATAAATGACGAACTCCTTCCCAGCCTCCGGTTGAATCAGCACCGGAGCTTCTGTCAATATCCTTTTCAACTTCTCAAAACTTTCTTGCTGCTTACTAGACCAAATAAATGGAACTCCTTTCTGTAATAACTTAGTCAGTGGTGCCGCAATCAAAGAAAATCCTTTAACAAACCTTCGGTAGTACCCGACTAGACCAAGAAAACTCTCAATTTTTGCCACAGATCTAGGTGGCTTCCAATCCAACAACGCTTCAATTTTTCGAGGGTCCACCCTAATCCCCTCTGCTCGCACAACATGACCTAGAAAAGTAACTTTCTTCAGCCAAAATTCGCACTTACAGAATTTGGCATACAACTCCTTCTCCCTCAGAATCTGCAAAACCACTCGCAGATGCGGATCGTGCTCCTCCTCCGATCTTGAATAAACCAGGATGTCATCTATGAATACCATAACAAACCAATCCAAATAGGATTGGAACACTTGGTTCATCATATCCATAAATGCTGCTGGTGCGTTAGTCAACCCAAATGGCATCACCATGAACTCATAATGTCCATAACGAGTCTTAAAAGCCGTCTTATGAATGTCTGCCTCCTTGATCTTAAGCTGATGGTACCCTAACCTCAAATCTATCTTTGAAAAGACTGAGGCCCCCTTCAACTGATCGAACAAGTCATCGATCCTTGGCAACGGGTACTTGTTCTTGATTGTTAGCTTATTCAATTGGCAATAGTCAATGCACATACGCATTGACCCATCTTTCTTCTTAACAAATAACACCGGCGCTCCCCAAGGTGACACACTTGGTCGAATAAATCCTTTATCCAACAACTCTTGTATTTGCGCTTTCAATTCCACCAACTCCTTTGGCGCCATTCTGTATGGAGCAATAGATATCGGCGCTGTTCCCAAAAGAAGATCAATTCCAAACTCTACTTCTCGATCCGGGGGTAATCTCGAAAGCTTTTCTGGGAAAATATCAGGAAATTCCTTTACCGTCCTAACATCCCCAACAACTAGGTCCTTGGCTTCCAAAGCCCGAACAAACATCAAAACTGCCTCGCACCCTTTTCTCACCATCCTTTCTGCTCTTAGGGCAGTTACTTCATTCGACAAACAGTTCCCCCTTTCTCCTATCACTAACACTTCATCACCCTCGAGGGTTTTTAACACCATCCACTTGGCTGCATAGTCTAAGTTGGCTTGGTACTTCACCAGCCAGACATGCCTAAAATTAAATCAAATTCCCCGAACGATAATTCCATCAGATCCTTCAGGAAAACTATTCCCTGAACTTCTAAGGGTACCTCCCGAAAAAGTTTATCTACTACCACATATTGTCCTATTGGGTTAATTACTATCATTGCCCTAGGGGTAATTTCAGAATCTAAACTTAAAGTTCCAGACACACTACTAGCAACATATGAGTGTGTCGACCCAATATTAATCAATGCAGTATAAGGCAATCCAAAAATTAAAAACGTACAGGTTATAACATCAGGTGCATCAGCCTCCTCTCGACGTTTGGCAGCATACACCAACCCCGGCTGTCTCACCTCAGTGTCTCCTGCCCCTCGGCCTGGTGCTCCACGGCCCCGATCGAAACCATTACTACCTCTAGCCGGACCACGACCTCTCTGCGGCTGCAGACCTCCTCTACCTGGCTGAGCATTTCCTTGCCTTGGGGTCCTATCTCACCCTGTGGCTGAGGACAGTCCCTAATCTGATGGTCCATAGATGCACACCTAAAGCACTTCCCACTGCCTACCCAACACTCACCTACATGGAATTTGTCGCATCAGGCATACCTCCGTGTTTGATTAGCAGCAGGTCTTTCCACCCGGTTCGGCCCATCCGACCTAGGTCTTTTCTGAGTACGCCTACCTGCCCCTGTCGATCCAAAATTTCTCTTACCTCCACCACTATCTCTATCCCGGTTCAGCTTTTCTGTCTGCTTCACCTCTTCAGTTATCTTAGCTTTCTCCACAAGCACAGCAAATTCCCACTCTCGTTGTGGAGATATCAACACACGTAAATCATCCTTCAGGCCATCTTCAAATCGAACACACCGTTCATGTTCCATGGCTACCATCCCTCGAGCATAATGACTAAGGCGTAAGAATTCTGCTTCATACGTCGCTACCGACCTACTTTCCTGAACCAGATTCAGGAATGCTCTATGCTGCGCATCCACATAGCTTGTCCCAATGAATTTACTTTGGAACGCCGTTCGAAAGTAATCCCAGGTGATACGGTCAGCTACGGTACCATCCTTAACCGTAAGCCACCATTGATACGCTTCGTCCCGAAGGAGAGACACCACTTTCTTCAGCTTCTACGCTTCCATGAAGTCAAGATCATCCATTACACGCTCCATTGCTTCCAACCAATACTCCGCTGTGCTAGAAGCTACACCAGAAATTCCCTTAAACACCTCTGCCCCATTGGCTCTAAGTCACTTCGGCACAGACTTTCGGGCTCTTGTGCCCATGCCTGCCCCAGCAACACTCTCCAAAACCCTTAACATAGCCTTAGATACAGCATCATCCCCGACCGTCTGATCTTGAAATTCTGTCTCCACAGCTGGTGGCATTGGTACCTCATTTCCTGACTCGTGACCAAACCCTACAGGTTCTGACACAGCAATCCTACCTCTACCTCAGCCACACACACCACGTCCCCTCGTGCTCATTCTACTGTTCTCGATTTATCTGATTAAAAATTTTATGAATTAATACTTTCTTCCACTGATTAATAACGGATAGTCTTATGGAAAGTAGTTTTAACAGTAGTTCTTTCGAATTCGAATTATATCTACAAAGTTCAGTTCTCAAGACTATATTTCCTAGTTTTAGAATACACATACATACAACATCCATCACACATCAACATACAAACAACATCCATGAACTTACATTCATCATCTAGGGGTATTTTCGTCATTTTACTACCTAAGGGTATTTTCGTAATTTTATCCTACAGGGGTATTTTTGTAATTTTCCAAAATAAGGTTTCTTGGTAATTTTACAAAATAGGGGTATTTTGGTAATTTTGAAACTCGGGGGTATTTCGATAATTTTGTCAACTGAGGGTATTTCGATAATTTTACAAATTTTGATAATTTTTTTACAAATCCAGGGTATTTTTGAGAAGATTTAACAAATCAAGAGTATTTCGGCAATTTTTACAAATCTAGGGATAAATTTACAAAAATAAGGTGGCTGGTCCCTTTCGGGTTTTAGTTATAAATTTTGGCCCGTCAACAAGTCCTCGTGGCTAAGGTGACAGACACTATGCACCAGGTAGGATTCCAGAAAAGAGGAGGTGAGCCGCTAGGGCTGCTTAAATACCAAGCTCTCTTTGGATCCAATCCTAGACATGCGTATGCCTGTTACCACGCCCTAATCCTGTGACTTGTTTATAGACATGTTTTTTTAGAAATTAAGTGTTATGAAATTTGAAGAATTGTTTATACTAAACCTAAAGTCCATAAACTCTAGCATACCTGTCTACGTCCCATAAAGCCCATCAAGCCCAACAATACAAACCACATCAAGAGTTAGAATACTTACCTGCGTGGATGGGGTGCCGGTAGACTCGAAGGCCATATCTCAACTGAACTTTCCTCAAACTTACATCACTTTTACAAATCACTACTGGACCCATTTCCCAGCCTGAGTTTTGAACTGGGCTCCGATACCAAAATATAACACCCAAACCCGGCCCATATGTCATTACCGGATCTGGTATGCCACTATTTGAAGCTTGAAAACTTAGCTCTGTAGGGTTTTGAAAATCTTAGTTTATTATAGCCGTTTAATCAAATAATTGTGAAGTTTTTGAAACAACTTTAAGCATTTTCATTGTTTGTGTTTGAAAAGCCCATTTATCAGTTCGTTTTATAATTAAGACTTTGAAAGAGAAAAACATAAGTTTATAAAGACTTAACATAAAAAAAATAAATTGAAAACCTAAGCTGTGGAAGCCTTATTACAAAAAAATATTCCCAAAAATTAAAACTCAAATGAAAATCCGTAAATAGTCTATGTAGATAATAATCTTGATGGCCTCTCGAGTCCGCCTCGGCTCCCATGTCCATGATCTACTGCTCATCTATAAAGTGGGGAAAATAAAAGGGTGAGTCACCAAGACTCAGTGTGCAAATCCCGAAAACACATAAAAGCCTTGGGCCCACAAACACATGATGGGTCTTGGCCCATACACAATGGCAATAGAATATTTCATGCAACATAGCCCAACCCAAACCTAAGAGTCCATCCTCTACACAACCCCGTACCAACCATCATACCATGGGGATTTCTACAATCAACCCTCCATCCGCTACACACCACGTCGATAGCTGTGCTGCCTGTCATAAAGACTGATCACTAAGTGACCTATGTGGCAAAGCCACCGATCGCCTCGCGACCTGCTCCCCTTCCGTAAATCAATCAATCCCATCCCATGCATACATACATGCAAAAATCAAAACATTAAGCCATCTAAATAGATCTCAGACTTTCACATACTTCGAGACACATAGAGAAGTTTCTATGGTTACGTACCTGACATCCCTTTCCTACCCCTTCTGGGTAATACGACTGTTCATACAGCCTCTCTTTCCGGCTTTTAGCCTATAGCATACATTTAATACAACAAAACTTATGTGCTAAGAATCTACACACCTGGTTACGGTTAAGACTACACTCTCTATGTCGACACTATCAAAAGCCGATACGACTGCTATCTGCCTAAGATGCTGTTCAGAAGCCAATCCAAACCCGGTGGCCAATCTCGAACAGCAGACACTGCTCGTTTCTTAAACTTAGGGATTGGGTTTATAGACCCAATCCTCTCCTTTTCCTGATCCATATTTGATTCCATCAAAAGTCCTTGTCAGAACTGCTATAGCGAAATAGGGTTATTAAACCATATCATATGATTAAGATCTTAAGTACGATAATGAATCTAACATAAATCTAATTAAAACCCCTTACCTTGAAATCCTGAAATAGATAGGATACTTAGAGACTAACGGATTTGGGCTTTCAGAATCTAGATAATTTGATCTACTTTGATTTCATGAGGTGTCGCCTCCATGATGTGAGCACAAGAACAATCCAAACGTTATTCAAAAGATAACCTTACCATGCCTATAATCCTTTCGGCTTTGGCCTCCAGAAATCGAAAGTAAAGAAAGGAACAAAAGAGATCGGCACCTACCTTAACAGAGAATTTGGCAACTCCTAAAGAATTTTAAACTTTTGAGAAGATCAAAAAGAGAAGATGATAATCTATGCGGATTCGGCTTTTAGTGGAGAAATCAAAAAAAGAGAATAGGAGGTATTCAGGTATGGAGATGAGAAGAAAGGTCAGAGTTTGACTTTTGAATGAAAGTGAAGATGAGAGAATAGGCTTAGAGATTTTGAATTTTACAGAGAATGGGAGAATAGAGAAACTCTAATGTCGAAAATAAGAAGGTATTCCCTCACTTAAACAAAATTTCTACAACTACCTCTCAAGAACCGAAAATTCCCCTTTTGATAACTTAAAGATTGATCAACTAATGAGAGAAATTTTGACACCCCTATAGTATAACAAAATCGATTTCTCTCCCCCCAAGAGATGGAAATTCGGCCACCTCTGTTGACCAACAGATAACTCCTAAATTTTCTCACTTATCATTACCTGGTCTCTCATCCATAAGTGACCCACATAACACCACCTCTTCTTCATTTTATCTGCCACCTTATAAGTCATATTATCTACATTATCCAAACAACAAATCTTCCTATATTAAAGCATCCTAGCCGCCCCCACTCTCCTCTCCTTTGACTCCAAAAATAATTTAAAAAAGTGGGTAATGCGACTCGAACCTTGGATCCCCTTGCTGCTTATCACTCTACCTCATAGCCCTTGGATAACGCCACTATCCACTGGGCCACAAGCCCATTTGTGTTTGAAAACATAGATAACCTCCTTTAAGCCCTATCTTACCATCCTTTCCACTAGAGTGTTCAAATAGGAAATTCGATTAAGGCCTCGGTCCGATCCTGGGCCCAATCTGGACCCCTAACACCCTAATTAACACATTACACATAACCACACGCTAAACACATAGGCCCATTAATTCAGGGTGTTACATGTTGGCTGGATCGGGGTGGGATGCATCCTCATATTGTTGCATATCTATTTATGAGATTTTTCATTGTACTGGGCTTAGGGCCACTTGTTCTATTATTGGGTTGGGCTAGGCTCAATTCATTTTGCTATGGGTTGTAACCCAAATGATATTGTAGTGGGTTTTGGCCCATGTATGCTCTGAACTAAACTGTACTATTACTGTTAAAGGGCTTTGGACTAGACTGTTTTAGTTTCAGTTTCTATATACTGACTATTACTCTAGTAAAGGGAATACACACTGAGTTCTCGTAAACTCACCCCGTTTTTAACTGTGCAGGTAATCCCCAGCGTTAGGAAGATCGGTGCTGCGAGGGACTCGGAGGTGACCACACGACTATGACTGTTACGCTTTGGACTTTATATATGTTTTAAATTCCATTTTGGGTTTTAATTTCTGTAATAAGGCCTCTCTGGATTTAATTTTGAATTTAGGATTTTGTTATGTTTTATATCTGTTAGACGTGACGAGTTTTCAACCCAATTAATATTTTTAAAAACATACGTTTTAAACTTCTTTACCTTAAATTAGCTTCCACAACTAAAAGAGATTTTTAACGAAGTTAATAGCGTTTTTAAAAGTGATTAACTTTTGATGAAAAAAATTTTGAAATTGAACGAACACAATCTGTGACTTTAGTTTTTAAATATTAAGGAGGGTTTTCAATGAAAACATGGTTTTCGAAAAACACTTGAATGTGACATGCCAGATTCGGGCCTAACTTTTGGGCCAAGTTTGGGGTGTTAAACATTTACTCTAAGAAAACACATTTTAAAATGTCAAGAGTCATCACACTATCACAATTTATATATGGCATGTATAGCTAAACTCTCACACATGCTACGTTAGTTATAGAATTGACTAAATCGTAACTTTGATACCAATAAATGTAACACCCCTCACCCGTATTCAATGCTGGAATAGGGTTACAAAGTGTTACCCGACTTACAACACACTTATACATACTTTTAGCATACATATTCTCAATTCAATCATTCATCATTTAATCTTAATCAATATGTCCCTAATACGAGCCTGCAAGGCCTTAAATATGTATTGAGAGTGGTTCAAGACTAAACTGATAACTTAAGAAACTTTCACGAAACCTTGAAATTTTTTTCTCAAAATAGGGGACACTCACCCACGTGGCCAGGCCGTGTCTCTCAGACGGCCACTAGACACGCCAGTGTCATAGGCCGTGTGAACATTCAAAATGGAAGCACATGGTCGTGTCCCAACCCGTGTCCTACCCCATGTCCAAACAAGTGAGCTTACTGACTTAGGTCACACGGCCAACCACATGCCTTTTGTGTGTCTTGTAACAGCTCAATTTAGGACCTAGTCAGAATAGTGGTGCGAGACCATGAAACTGAGATGAAATTATGAGTTTTAAGGTTTATGTCATGTTTGCATACTAGTATGAATGTTTCATGAAGCAATTTTGCTAAATTGTGGTTGAATGGTCTAAAAGGACTAAATTACAAAAGTTGTAAAATATGAATTTCTAGAAGCTTTTTGTATGACATAGCTTTAGAATAATAATTATGAACCCCTAGATAGTAATTTTCCCAAAATTTAATTTTTGGACAAAATTGGTCATGAGATAGTTTTATGGAAATTTATAAAAAGAGGGCATTTTGGTCATTTGCCTAATAAATGATTAAAATGGGAAAAAGATGACAAAAAAATCCAATTATCTCCTTCCCCAAGCTGTCGAACATTCCAATAGCCATTGTTAGGGCTCTTTCAATTTTCCAAGCTTGCTAGTAAGAGCTCCTTAGCTCAGTTTTTAACATTCTTCGTATTTTTGAAGTCTTGGTAGCATGAGTAAGCTATTTTTAGCTATTTGATGAGATATAATGGATGTTTAAAAATGTGGTCATGTATGAAATGCATGTATTTTTATGTTTTATGGAAGATTATGAAAGCTTGATGTAGTAGAAACATCTTTTGTTAAGTGATTTTCGATGAAAATGCATGTAGGGACTTGATTGTGAAAATCTTAAGTTTGGTCATACATGTGTGATTTTGTGAGAATTGATGATTGCTATAGTTGAGACTATTAATCAGCTAAGCATGTAGTTTAAGAAAGTTGTATAAAAATCATTTTACGAGCCTAGGGGAAAAAGTGCAAATATGAGAAAGTATAAGGGGCAAAATAGTAATTTTTCCAAAGAATGAGTTATGAGTCAATTTAGTCAGTATGCTTATTAAATGGTCTATTTATGATTATAGATCAAGAAAAAGGAAGCCCAGATCGAAACGAGGGAAGAACAAAGTCGAGGATGAAATTGCATATCTACATACATTTTGTATATTGAGGTAAGTTTGTATGATTTCTAAGCTTTATGATTTCTATCATTGAATTGCTTAGTATAATGTACATTGTTATCATGGAATTCTTAATGTTTGTTAAATAAAGAAATCGATGTGATTAAGTATGAACAAGTTATCATGTAAGTCCAAGGACCCAAGCTTGGCATTGAACAAGTTATCATGTAAGTCCAAGGACCCAAGCTTGGCATTGAACAAGTTATCATGTAAGTCCAAGGACCCAAGCTTGGCATTGAATAAGTCATCATGTAAGTCCAAGGACCCAAGCTTGGCATTGAATAAGTTATCATATAATTCCAAGGTAAGCTTGGCATTGATTCAAGAAGAGATATATCATGTAAGACCGTATCTAGGATATGGCTTTGGCATCAAGTTATGTGGGATGAGATTTAGTATCCTTGGTTATTCGTAGAAATTCATCGAGCAAATGAGTAAAGTTAAAATGAGATAACAAGAAAGCTAAGTAAGCAAAGATATTACCAAGTTGAAATTAAGTATTAATTATGTTATGAATGATGAATTAGAGATCATGATTATTAAATTAAAGTATGTTGATCAATGTGATCAAGTGATACAAGCACTATGTTTACCTTACAAGTATGAGGATAGTAAGTATCATGAGACATGTGAGAATCAGTATGAGTAAGTAAGCTCTAAAGTTGAAATTATGATACCATTGTTATGTCAAATGGTTTATATTAAGCAAGTTTATTAATCTTTGTTTTACATGCAAACTTACTAAGCTAAATGCTTACGTCTTTAATCCTTTGTTTCTATGTAGTCCCACCAAGCTAACTTGTGGATCGTTGGAGTCGGAGCTCGTAGCACACTATCAATCCTTATTTTGGTATAGCCAAGTTATTTTACTAAGTATAGCATGTATAGGAAGCATTCATTTTGAGAACATGTTTTAAGAAGGGCCATTGTATAGGTTATCAAACCATTATTCTTTTGTATATGGCTAAGTGGTTAGCCAAAATTGGTTATATGTATGTTGTTGTATTCAATGAAGCATGTTGTATAGTTTTTGAAATGTATTGGTTTGATTTTGATTTTAGGGTGGCAAATGGCCTCTAAGTGCTCACACGGTTAGACACACAGGCATGTGTCTAGGCCGTGTGAACCTTGCACCTTATTATTATTAATTAGGATAGGCCACGGTACAACCCCACGTCCGTGTGTATGAGCCGTGTAGAATACACAGTTTGAACATGGGCGTGTGCCCATACCGTGTGGATCAAGTCAGTATATCAAGGTTTATCACATGGTTTAAACCCACGGGCGTGTTCAAGCCGTGTGAAAATAGTCAGTAGCTCCCCACGGTTGAAAACATGGGCGTGTCAAGGGGTACACGGGTGTGTCCCAAGCCATATGGGCGTGTGACCCTTGCTTTAAAGAAAGGTTTCTATTAAGTTCTGAAAGTTTTTAGATATGTACTTAAGGCCTCGTAGGCCTATAAAATGTATGATTAGACTAATATAGAGAAGTTTTTAAGTCAGAATGAAATTTTTTAGCCCATAAGTGTATGTTTTAATGAGTTCAAGCATGGTAATGTCTCGTATCCAGTCCTAGCCTCGGGCTTGGGCATGGGGTGTTACATTTAGTGGTATTAGAGCCTCGGTTTAGTCGATTCTAGGACTAACGTAGCATGAGCATGAGTTTAGCTATACATAAGAATGTTTTAATAATGATAGTGTGACGACTCTTGATTATTTAAATTCTATTTATACATATAGTAAATGGATCCCGAAGAAGTTATGGCAGATGATGTAGAAAGTAACGAGTCGACTCTTGCAAAAGGGATGGTGCCAAACGAGAATGAGAATAGACCCACTACGGTGAGTCAAGAAGGAGGAGAAGAGGCTAGAGAAGCTTTCCTCCATATGATGAATGTCTGGTATATAGAGTTCGTTCATGCGAACCCGAATGCACAACCCCCTCCACCCCCGCCTTTTCCATAACTTGCTCCAATAGCCCCTCAAGTAGTAGAGGTGGTAAGAGGAGATAAACCTCCAATTGATAGGATCAGGAAACATGGGGCAGAAGAATTCTGAGCTAGCAAAGATGATGATCCAGAAAGAACTGAATTCTGGTTAGAAAATACCATCAGGGTATTTAATGAGCTGTCATGCACCCCTGAAGAATGCATGAAGTGTGTAATCTCTCTCTTAAGAGACTGTACTTGCCAATGGAGGAACACCCTTGTGTCGGTAGTACCGAGGGAAAGGGTCACATGGGAATTCTTCCAAGAAGAGTTCAAGAAAAAGTATATCAGCCAAAGATTTGTAGACCAGAAGAGGAAGGAATTTCTAGAGCTGAAGCAAGGCAAGATGTTAGTAACTGATTATGAGCGAGAGTTTGTACGACTCAACAAGTACACTCGCGAATGTGTATCTACTGAGGCCATTATGAGTAAAAGATTTGAAGATGGATTAAATGAGGACATAAAGTTGTTTGTTGCTATCCTAGAATTGAAGAAATTTGTTGTGCTAATAGAAAGGGCTTGTAAAGTTGAAGAACTAGTAAAAGAGAATAAGAAGTCTAAAATGGAGTCTCGTGACTCTAGAAAGAGACAGTGGAATAAGTCATTCCAATCTTCATCCAAAAAGTCAAGAGATTTCCCTACCCAATCGGTTACTTCCACTAGGCTTTCAAGGAAAGACAAGACTAATCAGTATTCAGGGAATAAAGCACAGACTATTTCAGTTGCAAGTGTTGGGAATATTAGATTTGACAGATCTGAATGCCCACAGTGTGGTAGACGTCACCTTAGAGAATGCCGAGCACATGAAAATACATGCTTTAGATGTGGTTTTAAAGACCACTATATAAAAGATTGTCCAGAGATGATGAAAGAAGAAAGAGCTCAGAACCCGAGATCCGAGAGTATGGTCAGAGGCAGACCAAAGAGGAACCCAGGAAGTAGGGCAAGTGGAAGAGGTAGCCCTAGAGAATAGGCTACGAGACCCGAGGATAGAGTGCCTGCAAGGACTTATGCCATTCGCTCTCACGAAGAGGCATCTTCCCGTGATGTTATTACGGGTACCATTTCTCTTCATGATGTTAAAGTTATTACTTTAATAGATCCCGGATCCACACACTCTTACATTTGCATGAAATTAGTATCCAGTTTGAGTATGCCTATAGATTTTATAGAATTTATGATTAAAGTGTCTAATCCTTTAGGCAAGAGTGTGTTAGTTGATAAAGTTTGTAAAGATTGTCCATTAATGATTAGAGGTCATTGCTTTAAAGTAAATCTTATGTTGCTACCATTTGATGAGTTCGACCTCATTCTTGGCATGGACTGGTTGACTACCCATGATGTAATAGTTAATTGTGGGAGGAAATATATTGAAATGAGATGTGAGGATGGGGATACTCTTCATGTAGAATCAGATGGACAAGGTAGATCACCGGCAATGATTTCTCTTATGACAACACAGAGATATATAAGAAAAGGTATGAAGCATATCTGGCCTATGTGATGAATGATAAAGGGACAGAATTGAAGATTGAGTTAGTACCGATAGTATGTGAGTATGTGGATGTTTTTCCCAAGGAATTACCAGGACTACCACCAGTTAGAGAGGTTGAGTTCAATATTGAGCTAACTCCCGATACTGTATCGATATCCATTACTCCTTATAGAATGGTTCCAACAGAGTTGAAAGAGCTAAAGTCACAGTTGCAAGAGTTAACAGACAAAGGCTTTGCAAGATCAAGTTGTTCTCCATGGGGTGCACCGATTTTATTTGTGAAAAAGAAAGATGGCACCATGAGATTGTGCATAGATTGCCGTCAACTTAATAAAGTGACAGTAAAGAACAAGTACCCATTGCCTAGGATTGATGATTTGTTCGATCAATTGAAAGGAGCCACTGTGTTCTCCAAAATAGACTTGAGATCAGGGTACTATCAGCTTAGAGTGAAGGATTCAGATGTATCCAAGACCGCCTTTCGAACAAGGTATGGGCATTATGAATTTATAGTCATGCCCTTTGGGTTGACCAATGCTCCCGCAGTATTCATGGATTAATGAACAGCATATTTAGACCATACCTCAAAAAGTTTGTAGTCATTTTTATTAACGACATATTGATTTATTCCCGAGATGAGAATGATCATGCTGAACACCTATGGACCGTTCTACAGATTCTTCGAGAAAATTAGTTATATGCCAAATTTAGTAAAAGCAAATTTTGGCTCAAAGAAGTAGGATTTATTGGACATATTGTCTCGAAAGATGGAGTCTGGGTAGATCCAAATAAGATCTCGGCCATAATGGATGGAAGCCACCAAAGAAAATCTCTAAGATTAGAAGTTTTCTAGGCATAGCCGGCTATTATAGACGATTTGTCAAGGGGTTTTCCATGATTTCAACCCCGATGACTAAACTGTTACAGAAGAATGTGAAGTTTGAATGGTTAGAACGATGCCAACAAAGTTTTGAGAAGTTGAAAGCAATGTTGACAGAAGCTCCAGCTTTAGTACAACTTGAGCCAGGGAAAGAATTTGTGATTTACAGCGATGCATGCTTAAGCGGATTAGGCTATGTACTCATGTAAGAAGGCAAGGTGATTGCTTATGCCTCAAGAAAGTTGAAACTTCATGAGAAGATTTATCTGACGCATGATTTAAAATTAGCTGCCATAGTCTTTGCTTCGAAGATTTGGAGACACCATTTATATGGTGAGAGATGTCAAATTTTTACTGATCATAAAAGTCTGAAGTACTTGATGATGCAAAAAGAGTTGAACTTAAGGCAATGGAGATGGTTAGATTTGATAAAAGACTATGAGTTGGTCATTGACTACCACCCAGGAAAGGCGAATTTAGTCACCGATGCTTTGAGCAGGAAGTCCTTTTTTGCATTAAGGGCATTAAATTCCAAGATATCTTTATCCGACAATGGTTCTATTATAGCCGAGTTGAGAGCTAGACCAATGTTTTTTCACGAAATTCTGGAAGCTCAGAAAGAAGATAGTGAATTGCAAGTCAAGAGAGCTCAGTGCGAGCCAGATGTTGAATCTGACTTTCGGATTAATACTGATGGATACTTGATGTTTAGAGATAGAGTTTGTATACCGAGAAAAGAGGAGTTGATTGAAAGAATTTTGTATAAAGCACATAACGGATGTTTGTCTGTACATCCAGATTTTGGAAGAGGCTACAAGAAGCCTTAGGTACAAGATTGAATTTTAGCATAGCTTTTCATCCTCAAACTGATGGTCAGTCAGAGAGGTTAATTCAAGTACTCGAGGATATGCTTAGATGTTGTATTTTAGAATTTCAAGGCAATTGGGAAAAGTTTCTCCCATTGATAGAATTTACCTGCAATAATAGTTTTCAGTCGAGCTTAAAGATGGCGCCTTATGAGGCTCTATATGGGCGTAAATGCAGAACACCTTTGTTTTGTACTGAACTCTAGGAAAACCAAATTCACGGGGTCGATTTGGTTAAAGAAGCTGAAGAGAAAGTGAAAGTGATACGAGAATGTTTAAAAGCTACCTCAGACAGACAGAAATCCTATTCGGATTTAAAGAGAAAAGAGATAGAGTACCAAGTCGGGATAAAGTGTTTTTGAAAGTGTCACCATGGAAAAAAGTTCTTAGATTTGGCCGAAAAGGCAAATTGAGTCCACGTTTCATTGGGCCTTACGAGATTACTGAGAGAGTTGGGCCGGTAGCTTACTGTTTAGCTTTGCCATCAGAATTGGAGAAGATACATGATGTGTTTCATGTGTCAATGTTGAGATGCTACCGATCAGATCCTTCACATGTAATTATCCCGTCAGAGATAGAGATTTGTCCCGACATGACTTATGGTGAAGAACCAGTCAAGATTTTTGTTCGGAAAGTCAAATAACTGAGAAATAAAAGTATTACCCTAGTGAAAGTATTGTGTCAAAGAATGGAATAGAAGAAGCTACGTGGGAAACAGAAGAGAATGTGAGAAACCAGTATCCAAACCTTTTTGCTAGTAAGATTTTCGAGGATGAAAATCCCTAAGGGGGAGAATTATAACAGCCCAATTTAGGGCCTAATCAGAATAGTGGTGCGAGACCATGAAACCAAGATGAAATTATGAGTTTTAAGGTTTATTTCATGTTTTCATGCTAGTATGAAGGTTTCATGAAGCAATTTTGCTAAATTGTGGTTGAATGGTCCAAAAGGACTAAATTGCAAAAGTTGCAAAATATGAATTTCTAGAAGCTTTTTGTATGAAATAGATTTAGAATAATAATTATGAACTCCTAGATAGCAATTTTCCCAAAATTTAATTTTTGGACAAAATTGGTCATGAGATAGTTTTATGGAAAATTTTAAAAAGAGGGGCATTTTGGTCATTTGCCTAATAAATGATTAAAATGGGAAAAAGATGACAAAAAAATCCATTCATCTTCTTCCCCAAGCTGCCGAAAATTCCAATAGCCATTGTTAGGGCTCTTTCAATTTTCCAAGCTTGCTAGTAAGTGCTCCTAAGCCCGATTTTTTATATTCTTTGTATTTTTGAAGTCCTAGTAGCATGAGTAACCTATTTTTAGCTATTTGATGAGCTATAATGGATGTTCAAAAATGTGGTCATGTATGACTTGCATGTATTTTGATGTTTTATGGAAGATTATGAAAGCTTGATGTAGTAGAAACATCTTTTGTTAAGTGATTTTCCATGAAAATGCATGTAAGGACTTGATTGTGAAAATCTTAAGTTTGGTCATACATGTGCAATTTTTTGACAATTGATGATTGCTATAGTTGAGACTATTAATTAGCTAAGCATGTAGTTTAAGAAAGTTGTAAAAAAAATCATTTTACGAGCCTAGGGGCAAAAGTGTAAATATGAAAAAGTATAGGGGAAAAATAGTAATTTTACCAAAGAATGAGTTATGAGTCAATTTAGTCAATATGCTTATTAAATGGTCTATTTATGATTATAGATGAAGAAAAATGAAGCCCAGATCGAAATGAGGCAAGAGCAAAGTCGAGGACTAAATTGCATATCTACATACATTTTGTATATTGAGGTAAGTTTGTATGATTTCTAAGCTTTATGATTTCTATCATTGAATTGCTTAGTATAATGTACATTGTTATCATGGAATGCTTAATGTTTGTTAAATAAAGAAATCAATGTGATTAAGTATGAACAAGTTATCATGTAAGTCCAAGGACCCAAGCTTGGCATTGAACAAGTTATCATGTAAGTCTAAGGACCCAAGCTTGGCATTGAACAAGTTATCATGTAAGTCCAAGGACCCAAGCTTGGCATTGAACAAGTTATCATGTAAGTCTAGGGACCCAAGCTTGGCATTGAACAAGTTATCATGTAAGTTCAAGGACCCAAGCTTGGCATTGAACAAGTCATCATGTAAGTCCAAGGACCCAAGCTTAGCATTGAATAAGTCATCATGTAAGTCCAAGGACCCAAGCTTGGCTTTGAATAAGTTATCATATAAGTACAAGGTAAGCTTGGCATTGATTCAAGAAGAGATATATCATGTAAGACTGTATCTAGGATATGTCTTTGGAATCAAGTTACGTGGGATGAGATTTAGTTTCTTCGGTTATTCGCAGAAATTCATTGAGCAAATGAGTAAAGTTAAAATGAGATAACAAGAAAGCTAAGTAAGCAAAGATATTACCAAGTTGAAGTTGAGTATTATTTATGTTATGAATGATGAATTAGAGATCATGATTATTAAATTAAAGTATGTTGATCAATGTGATCAAGTGATACAGACACCATGTTTACCTTACAAGTATGGGGATAGTAAGTATCATGAGACATGTAAGAATCAGTATGAGTAAGTAAGCTCTAAAGCTGAAATTATGATACTATTGTTATGTCAAATGGTTTATATTAATCAAGTTTATTAATCTGTGTTTTACATGCAAACTTGCTAAGCTAAATGCTTACGTCTTTAATCCTTTCTTTCTATGTAGTCCCGCCAAGCTAACTTGTGGATCGTTGGAGTCGGAGCTCGTAGCACACTATCAATCCTTATTTTGGTATAGCCAAGTTATTTTACTAAGTATGGCATGTATATGAAGCATTCATTTTGAGAACATGTTTTAAGAAGGGCCATTGTATACGTTATCAAACCATTATTCTTTTGTATATGGCTAAGTGGTTAGCCAAAATTGGTTATATGTATATTGCTATATTCAATGAAGCATGTTGTATAGTTTTTGAAATGTATTGGTTTGATTTTGATTTCACGGTGGCAAATGGCTTGGTAAATAGCCTCTAAGTGCTCACACGGTTAGACACACGGGCGTGTGTCTAGGCTGTGTGAACCCTGCACCTTATTATTATTAATCAGGATAGGCCACGGTACAACCCCACGGCCGTGTGTATGAGTTGTGTAGAATACACAGTTTGAACATGGGCGTGTGCCCATACCGTATGGATCAAGTCAGTATATCAAGTTTATCACATGGTTTAAGCCCACGGGCGTGTTTAGGCCATGTGAAAATAGTCAGTAGCTCCCCACGGTTGAAAACATGGGCGTGTTAAGGGGTACACAGGCGTGTCCCAAGCCACATGGGCATATGACCCCTGCTTTAAAGAAAGGTTTTGATTAAGTTCCAAAAGTTTTTAGATATGTTCTTAAGGCCTCGTAGGCCTATGAAATGTATGATTAGACTAATATAGAGAAGTTTTTAAGTCGAACAAAAATTTTCAGCCCATAAGTGTATGCTTTAATGAGTTCAAGCATGGTAATGTCTCGTATCCAGTCTTAGCCTCGGGCTTGGGCATGGGGGGTTACATGTCTAGCCCGTGTGCCCTTCAAAATAGCCACACACGCCCATGTGCCAGGCTATGTACTAGCTCGTGCCAAACCTATAGGGTATACTAACTTATGCAACACAGCCAAGTCACATGTCCGTGTGCTAGGCCGTGTCTAAATTATAGGGTATACTGAGTTATGCCACACGGCCGATGACACGCCCATGTTTGAGACCGTGTGGAGCATACTACTTCATTTCAATTCCAACACAAGGGGACACACGGCTGTGTAACATGACCAAAATATTAACACAAGCATGATTCTAATTCCATAAACCTCATAATATAAGCCATTCACATATTCATCCATGAGCTCAAAATATTAACCATATATGCACATATAGGCACATAACCAAATCCACCCCAAATTAAGCCAAGTCTCATGGCTATATATACAAACCAAAACATGACCATTCACAAACCATTTCTAATGGCAAAACTCACTACCAAAATACACATCAAAATGACCATAATCCTATATATGCCATAGGACAAAACCATAAGCTCAAAAGTACCAAAGTGATGGTTGGATAGTGTGACTGTAACACCCCTTACCCGTATTCGATGCCGAAACTGGGTATGAGTCATTGTTTCACTTAACTTGCTCAAACATACAATATCGAATCATAAGATTTCATTTCAACTCAAAACTTTTCACTCGAGATCATAACGTCCCTATTATAGGTCTACGAGACCCAAAACATACATACAGAATGGTTCAGGACTAAACCGAAAACTTTTAAACACTTAGAAAATTTTTACACAAACAGGGCCACACGCCCATGTGGAGAGGGACACACCTGTGTGGGCAGGTCGTGTGGTCACACACGTCCATGTCCCTAGTCCATGTAGATTTTATTTTTCATTTAGAACCTACAGGGGTTTTCACACGCCCGGGCACAAGCCCGTGTCCATGGCCTGTGTCCCTCACACGGCCATGACACACTCATGTCTTAGCCCGTGTGCAAAAACCTTGGCACTCTATTTCTGACATCATCATCCTCATATGGTCACACAGCCAAGGCACACGCCCTTGTCCTTAGACCATGTGATGAATTAAATTCCTAAATTCAGGTGCAGACTTCACATGGCCTGGGCACACGCCTATGTTCTATGTCCATGTCTTCTACACGGTTGAGACACACGGCCGTGCCTCAGCCTGTGTGTTTACTATAGGGCATTCTGACTTGCCAACTTAGCATGCAGGGGGACACATGGCCTATCAACACGTCCATGGGGCTGACCGTGTGTCACACATGACCTAGACACATGCCCGTGTGTCTACCCGTGTGGACAACTATAAGGCTAACTACCAAGCCAATTGCCACCTTGAAAAGTAACCACACGAATACCATTTCATCTTACACATACTTTACTCATTACTCAATCATTTGCATAATCTTGTACTTCATGAATTTCATCATCATTGAATATATATAAAACTTAACAAGTATTGGCCAATTCCAATGGCTTTTTACCAAATGAATGAGTAGCACTAATAGCCAACACATTGGCTAACAAATATGACATATCACAAAATAACCAAGATCCTATCCATGCCATACCTAACATTAATCAACTTTACTATACCAAAAGAATAGTTGATATTGTGAATCGAACTTCGACTTCCTTCGATCCTCGAGCTAGCTTGGCGATACTACAAGGGATAGGGAAAAGAGAGGGGTAAGCATAAAGCTTAGTAAGTTTGCATGAAATAAATAGTAATATAACTATTCATGATAACATCCACTCATCACACTAAATAATATACAAGTTCTCAAGCACATCGACATAACTTACTCATGCTTATTCTTACCAAATCACATATCACATTTTGCATTCATTTCTCATAAGTTACTTACGGGTACCTGTACCACATCATCACATAACTTTAGCACTTTTACTCTCTTGAACATAGACTTAGCTCTTTGCTATCTTTAACAGAAACTTTGTTCTTTACCCGTTGAACTACTAGGAATGTCGAAGGATACTCAATCTCATCTTACATGTAACATGATGCCAATGCCATATCCCAGATATGGTCTTACATTGGATCACATCTCGATTCCGATGCCATATCCTAGATATGGTCTTATACGGGATCTTATATCAATGTCGATGCCATATCCTAGATATGGTCTTATACGAGATCCTAATCGATGTCGATGCCATGTCCCTGACATGGTCTTACACGAGACCTCTATTCGATGCCGAAGCCATGTCCTAGACATGGTCTTATATGGGACCTTCTTTATCTCATGTTGTGACAATGGTATCATTGCTATTCCTAATGTTCAATCGGGACTTCTACTTAACATAATATCATTATACTCTCATTGAGGCATCATTAATCAATTTCATAGAAACAATATACATTTCTCATGATATCAAGCAATTAAGAATATAATGGCATATGTAGCTTTAGTTTCACACAAACTTACCTCAATTCCAAAATATGTATAGTTGTTCGATTTAGTCCACAATTTTGTCCTTTCCTCGATTTCAGTCCGGACTTCGTGTTTCTTGATATAAAATAACAGTTTCACTTATTTAATGATTACATTGATTAAAATAACTCATGAACCATACTTTGGCAAAAATTACGATTTTCCCCTAGGCTCGTAAATCGATTCTAATCAAATTTTCTCCTTTAACAAGACTAGTTGAACATTTATTACTCTTATAGCAACTCCCAATACTCATTATTTCACACATTTACCTCCTATTTTACAACCTTTACAAAAAATGTCCTTTTAGGTGTTTTCATGGAAACACCTTTCACAAAAGTTGTGTATTTAACACCCAAGATTCATTTAATTCCATAAAACTTCAGCAAAAAACATAAATGATCACATGGAAAAACCCTAGACTCTTAACCATTTTACAAAATAGTCCCCTCATTAGCTAGATCATGCTACAAGGGTCTCAAAAGTACAAAAATTATCAAAAATAACCGTCAAAACACTTACTTGCAAGGAGAAAACCTTGGCTGAAATTTTTGAGTTCTCAAACACCTTATTTTGCTGAAAATTTCGGTGGTAGAAGAAAATGAAAAAAGATTATATCACTTTTTTTTCTTTATTTTATTTTATTTCATCAATTTAATCCACCTACTCCACCAACTTTGACCAATTTTGACATTTCTTGTCCCCTATGACCGGCCAACCCTTTCCTAAGGATCTAATTGCACATTATAGACCTCCAATTAATATTCTATAGCTATTAGACACCTTTATCTTGTAGAATAACACTTACGCACTTTATGTGATTTAGTCTTTTTTGCAATCGCTAAAATTAATGCACCAAAATTTTCATGCATCCATATAATCATGCTATAACACATAAAATAATATTAAAACTAATTTCTCCAACCTCGAATAAGTGGTTCCAAAAACACTATTCTGACTAGCCCTAAAAATTTGGCTGTTATAGTGACGATGTCTCCGACGATCCCCGAATCCGAGCTAGCTTTGAAATTCACTATAGAACATGGAAAAAATAAACAAAGTAATCTTTATAGCTTAGTAAGCTCGTATGAAATAAACTCAACTAATCATAAATACACAAATCATCAATTTGAACTTGTTAACTTGTAATTCATAAATACTAACAAACTTTCTACATGCTTAATCATATACTTATATGCAAACCTCATAACTTCTTCAATTTAAGGCTCATATGATTCATATACATACCTGTACCAATTTGTAACAATCTCATACCCAAATGTAATAATGTTGATTACTCGAATTCTCACACACTAAGTGCCAATACATAGCCGAAGCTATCTCAATTTCACACAGTAAGTGCCATACATAGCCGAAGCTTTCTCAGTCTCGCACACTAAGTGCCATACATAGCCAAAGCTATCTCAGTCTCACACACTAAGTGCCATACATAGCCGAAGCTATCTCAATCTCGCACACTAAGTGCCATACATAGTAAAATTGTCGTCAAACATGAATGTAGTCTCGTATACATAATTTATGCAATATCAAAGCATTTAAAGCATAATTATCACAATGCTTAATACATACGAACTTACCTCGAATGTAAAAACAATAACGCAGATCAACTAATTCGAAACATTGTTCTTCCCCTAATCTAAGTCCGTATTTCACTTTTCTTGATCTATAATATCAAATTCAGCTTATTTAATCATCACTCTATTCAATTTAATCCAAAATTCACATTAAGGAACTTTTATACTTTTGCCCCTAATATTTCACATTTTTTACAATTTAGTCATTATTTCCTAAAATCACAAATTAATGAAATTCACAATAAACCCATGCTAGTCGAATTAATACTATGCCCCTAGCATCCTATATTTTTCATTTATTCACACATTTAACCACACATTTTCACATTTTCACAAATAAATCCTTATTTTGCATTTTTTACTCAAAATCACTTTACAAAATAGGTAAATCTAACAACAAGATTTCATATTTCATCATCAAACATAAAAAAACATATTTTCATCAATGAAAACTTTCAAAATCTTTAACATTTTGCAAAATAGTCCCTGGGCTAGCTAGTACTAGATGCAACGATCACAAAAACATAAAAATCATAAAAAAATGAGACAAAAACGAACTTACAATTAAACCTTGCAGTAGAAAAATGCTCCAAGCCCTAAACTGGCTCTCTTCATTGCTATAAAGATTAAGAAAGATGAATGAAACTCATCTTTATGTTTTTGTTTTATTAATTAACCTTTATTTTATTAATTACTATATTAACCTCATTATAAAACCATTTAAAACGCCTTAATATATGTCCATATATGTCCAACCATGCTATTAATGGTCTAATTACAACATAAGGGCCTTTAATTTAAGGTTCTATAGCTATTAGATACTTTTAGCTAATAGAACTTCACTTTACACATTATGCGATTTAGTCCTTTTTATCAAATTGACCGTTCAAACAATAAAATTTCTTAACGAAATTTTCACACAATGATTCAATCATGCTATAAACATTAAAATAACAATAAAATAAATATTTTGACTTTGAATTTGTGGTTCTGAAACTACTATTCTGATTTGACTAAAAACGGGTTGTTACATAAATGGCCTATGTCTTGTGTTGATAATTGCTATGTCAATGCTTGAGGTGAATGGTTGATATTAGATAAATTATATGCTTGTGATATTAGGCTAAATGATTCAAAATTTGAAGTGTTCATATTGATGATTTAAGAATGTGAAATTTTGGTATGAGATTGAATGGTATATTATGGTATTTGTGTGACTTGTAGTTGTTGATATTGAAATGGTATGATTTATGCTTGGTTGAGGTGGATTGATTGCATATTTATGCGATGTTTGTGTGCCAATTGGGTTGGTTTAAATGCGTGAAAATTTGGGTGGCAAAATGGCTTGGTAAATAGCCTATTTTTGTCCACACAGGTAGAGACACGAGCGTGTGTCTCAGTGTGTGTAACACAAGGTCATGTTACACAGCTGTGTCCCCTGATGTGTAACGCCCTGAATTAGGTCCCAGAAAGATTGGACCTTGTGCGTGGGAGCCGCTAGAAGACTACACATAAAAGTTTATGTGTGCAAGAATTATCACAAACTGCATGTTTGCTTTAATGGTTAAATGATCAAGAGTGCTTGGAAGTGTTGGAGAAGTCCTGGGTTCAAACCTGGAGTTTAGCTAAATTTTTGTTTTAAGTGCATAAACCCTTGGTAATTGGAAGTAAGCCTTTTAAATAATTAAGATTAAAATGTGACACAAGATGAGCTTGTAGTCTAGTGGTTGTGGCGTTATTAAGGTGGCAAGGGAGTTTGAGTTCGAGTCACTCTATGCACAAAGGTGTATTTATTTTACTCATTTGCTGTGTATGAGTGGTGGAGTTTGAATAAAACACTACAAGGGTGGTTGGAATTTGAACTCGTCAAGGAATGGATTATGGAAAAAAATCAAGGAGAAGATTGGGGAGGAAATCATGAAGGGATTTTAGGAGGAAAAAGTGGAGTTTGAAGTGAAGTAAGACTGTGCCGAATTTGCTTTGGAGGTACTCAAAAATTCGACTGGAGAGGGGCCCTTGTATTTTCGACTTTTGGTGATCATTGTTTTTGGATTTTTCCTCTTCAACATCTTAGCCGTATACTTTCCTTGAGTGGCTGAATACATTTTGACCTATTTTCAAAACTCCTTAATCTATTCTTTTGAGTAATACGATCAATTTTATTCTACTTTTTTTCTATTTTCATTTCAACATCCATTCACCCATTCTTCCCCTTTCGGTTAGCCCTCTAGTTGTATTCTCTTTTCTTTTGAGTTCTTTCCAGATACCTTCTACTCTTTCCTTTTTGTCATTTCCTTCGATTTTTGTCAAATGACTATTCTTTTTCCCTCTCTTACTACCGGCTTCTGCAATTGATTCTAAACAATCGGCTGAACATCTACCATCTTGTCCCTCTACACTTCTCTACCTTCACCACCAATTACTTAATTGGCCGAATACTCATAGGTGAGTATCTGACTTGCGCTTTCTTTCCTCTTTTAGAATTTTTCCTTCTCTGGTTATTGTCTTTTGTTTCTCCTTTTTGCACCAACTATATTATTTTGGTATACTCTTCAGATTAAACTGATTCTCGACTCGTGTGAGCTACTCCTTTTATCAGTATTTGGTTCTACGGTCTGGTAAGGGGTGGAGAATGGGGTATAGGGTTCTTGTTGTAATGATATCATATGTCTTGTGTGAATCTAAAGAAGGAGGGGGTTCTTGTGTAGGTTGTGCCCAAGGGTGATTGGTGCATTGCTTGTGAACTAAAGAGGTGATCGCTTCTGTTGTTGGTAAGGGCATCGTATCTGATTTGGAATTCCGTTAGATTTCGTTAGTGTTATGAGTTAAGTTTCTAATCAGATATTATTGGTTTAATTTAGGTACAAGGTTACTTTGAGCACAAATTGCCTTCACAATCAGGTGTGTATTTTTACCCTGTACCTGATAGTCGACTGATAAGCCGAAGGTGTGTAACAATACCCTGTGACCAATAACCAGCAAAAGAGCCGAAAAGCGTGTGCACACACACACCACTCCTTCTGATCGTAGATCGACAAAATGGCGAAAAGCTGGAATACAGGCAAATGATGCCACACGAGCGTGTAATTGCACGTGTGGTGGACCGAGCCCACGAATATGGACGTAAGATGGTTGAGGCCACTAGGAGTGTTTTTATAGGCTTAGGTTATTTTGGGCCGCGTTGGGGCGGAATGGGTTGTGTGGGCCTAATGGGCCTGTGGGCCCCACACAGATTAAATTTTTATATTATTATAAATGTTAGATCGAGTCGTGTAGTCCTCATTTTGGGCAATGGGTCGTGTAGGCCCATTGGGCTAGTGGGCCCCACATGGATAAAATACATGTTATATGGTTTCTAGTGGTTTGAATTGTGCTATTCGTATAGCCGAGTCTATTTCTGGGCTGATTGGGCCACGCGAGCGTGTGGACCCATTGGGCTGAGTAATGGGCCTTAGGCCTATTTACACCGTTGTGACTGTTTAGGTTACTTAAGTCGCTCGAGGTGACAGTGGACCTTCTGTTGGGTCGTTAAGCCCCGATTTGTAAAATTACTAAAATAATCTCGATCTGTAAAATTATCAAAATACACTCAATTTGTAAAATTATCGAAATACCCTGGATTTGTAAAATTACCGAAATACCCTTGTGGGGTAGGATTATAGAAATACCCTTATATGTAAAATGACTATTTTACCCTTGTGGGTAAATGACTAACTTAGACTGTGAATTTGACTGATTTGACTGTGATCGTTTGACTCTGTTTTAACTGACTTGACTGTGGTCGTGTGGCTGATATGCTTTTAATTATGTTTAAATGACTATTACTGAACATGGCCATTTTGCATACACGTGTAATGATTGAGCATGACATACACGACATATTGCATTGGGTTGGGACATTGATTCGGAGGAAGTTCTGATGGGGTCGCACGGGTCGCATGAGGCGACGGTGGATCCAATATTAATCTGTTAAGGTCGCACGGGTCGCATGAGACGACTGTGGACCGACGGATGGCTTAAAGCTGCGTAATTTGATTATGGCTCTGTGCCAACCTCAATATGGCTCTGTGCCAGCTTGATTATAGCTTTGTGCCAATTGTATTTACCGTGGCTATGTGCCTAACTTATATATTGATGACTCTGTGTTGATCATAATTACCCGTAGCTGTGTGCCGATTATATTACCATCGCTGACGGCTATGTGCCAAACTTATTATAGTTACTGATAGCCTTATGCCATCCTAAATATGGCTCTGTGCCATCCTGATTATGGTATATAACCATTCTATTTATGGCTTTTAGCCATTCTGTTAACTGGCAGTGTTGCTGCGATATTTATGGCTTTTAGCCGTTCTGTTCATAGCGCCGAGCCGTTCAGTTGACTTAGTGCCGTAACTGGTGCTAAGCTTGGTGTGTTGGCTAGGTGGGTCAATTTTATCCCCACAGGAGTGCAAGGTTGGTACAGGTGGTGTGTTGGCTGGATCGGGGTGGGATGCATCCGCATACTGTTGCATATCTGTTTATGAGATCTGTCACTGTACTGGGCTTAGGCCAAATGATATTGTAGTGGGTTTTGGCCCACGATGCTCTGAATCGGATTGTATCACTCTCGTTAAAGGGCTTAAGCCCAATCGCTTTCAAGATTTGTTTTTGTATCTGATCGTTACTCTAGTAAGGGGATTACACACTGAGTTTTCATAAACTCACCTTGTTTTTAACTGTACAAGAAATCCCCAGCATTAGGAGGACCGGTGCTGCGAGGGACTCGGAGATGGCACACGACTGCCTTTAGACTTCATTTATTCTTTAGTTTTCATTTTGGGTTTTAATTTTTGTAATAAGGCCTTTTTAAGGTTCTGGATTTTAACTTGGAGTTTTTATTTACTTTGAATTATATCCGTTAGAAGTAAATCACAGTTTTCCAAAATGTTAACTGTTTTTAAAATAACACTACGTTTCGCAAGATTTTCGAAACTGTTTCGTGACTGGGACATGGCCATGTGATCCTATTTCAAATGTCCACATAGCTTGTGACACAAGCGTGTCTTTGGCCGTGTAAGACACACAGCCGGGCCACACAGGCTTGTGTCCCCTGTATTTTGAAAAATTTTCTAAGTTTTCTGAAAATTTCCTGAGTTATCGGTTTAGTCCCGAACCACTCCTAAAGCATGTTTTAGGCCTTGTAGGCTCGTATTAGGGACAATGTGATTGATGTTGAATTTTGATTACTTGAAATTTGAAAATGTATGTGAATTGTATGTTTAATTGTATTATAAGTTTAGTAATGCTCCGTAACCTTATTCCAGCATTGAATACGGGTGAGGGGTGTTACAGAAACTACCGATATAATCACTGGATAGTGTGATAGATCTCCAACAAGCTTCCAAAATGATCAAGCTTCAAATAATCTATAAAGTAAAGGAAAGTAATTACGTAAGCAATGAATGCTTAGTAAGCTCGTAGAAACTTTAAATATACATTCCATTTCAATAATGAACTTTATAGGGTAAATATAAACCTCTACCAATTCCACATGTTTACCAGGCTATATAACCATCAACTCACAATTGAGTAAGTCCATCAACATCACATATATTTTTCATTCCTAACATAATAGGATTTATAAGAGATATTACACAATCATTAACTTTTGCATAAGACTATGAACCACTTTACTAACATACTTGTCTTTCCATTTACTTACATTTCATTCTATTTATTTAACATAAGCTTAAATAACATTATTAATTCACAAATTAGTGTATTTATTCATGACATGAGTAAATTCATCCAAAAATAAGTATACTTCTCACATATAAATACGTCATTTAACTCATCAATCCTTTTATTTCATCATATTACATCCCAATTATGAACTTACCGTTTCATTACCTTTTCTTACCTGTATCATTTACATAATACAAGACATAAGTATAAACATCAACCAATTACACAAGCTTGACACAAGCCTAAGCACTAACAACAACACATGTTAGCATATTCAACCATAATCCATGTAACACCCCTTACCCTTATTCGACGCCGGAATAGGGTACGAGGCATTACCAGACTTACATCGTAAGCGAATATATGAACCGAGTCATAAATTTGAATCCTAATTAAAAATCATTTGTATTCAATCATAAAGTCCCTAATACGAGGCTACGAGGCCCAAAACATGCTTTGGAAGTGGTTCGGGACTAAACCAATAACTTAGGAAATTTTTACAAAACTTAGAAAATTTTTGCCATGTATAGGGGTTACACGCCTGTGTGGGCAGGCCATGTGGTCACACACGCCGTGTCCCTAACTTGTGTAACTCTCTGACTTGTAAGGCATGAACAAATTGAAATCACATGACTGTGTCACACGCCCATGTGATAGACCATGTGGTTAATTTAATTTTTATAAAATAGGTGCAGACTATACACGGTTAGGACACACACCTGTGCTTGAGGCCGTGTCCCTCACACGATTGAGACACATGCCCGTGTCTCTACCCATGTGCTCAATTCTGAGCATCCTATTTCTCAAAATTAAGATGCAGGGGACACACAGCTGAATCACATGCCATGGAACAGGCCGTGCGTCACACACGGCCTAGACACACGCCTGTGTGTCTACCCGTGTGGACAAAATAAAGGCTATTTACCAAGGCATTTGCCACCCTCATATGCACACACACATACACAACCTCAATAGAACATTCCATGGCATTCATAGGCATTTGACATCAACTCCAACCAAGCATAATTCACCATTTCAATACCAACATCTAACAAGGCACACAATTACCACAATATGCCATTCAATTTCATACCAAAACTTATAACCTCAGTTCATCAATATAGTTATTTCCAATCATGCATTATTTTACCTAATTTCACAAACATACCAAATTCAAATCTCAACCATTTAGTACCTTTAATACAAAATATCAATAAGCCATTTACCAAGCACTATAAACCACATATCAAAGGCCATTGCACATATGTATATATATTTCACCAAATAAGCCAAATCAAATGGCTAAAAACATAACAATACATGTAGGCTATCATTAGCCAAAATGACCTATACATGTCATTATAACCAAAATTATAAACTATGAGTACCAAATAGCTGATGAATAGTATGATGATGTCTCCGACACTTTCCAACCCGAATGAGCTCCGATATCTAGAAACAAGAGAAATTAAAACAATGTAAGCATAAAATGCTTAGTAAGTTCGTAATTCAAAGAAATAAAGCTTATAACTTCAATTTATAAGCAAAAACATTCAAATCACTCATCATGTCTTGGCCTTAGCTTCTCATTTTTAATCATCACATCAATTAGCAAACCATCTCAAAACAACATAGCACAATGACACACTACTTAATGTATTCACATTTCAAGTATGTGCAAAAACATAATTTGATCATCTAATAACTCATACTTTTTTCCATGCCTTCATAGAAATTCTGATTGAAGTATTTGCCAATCTTTCCTTCTACTCATACCAAATTAATCACAATTGAAGTACGTAAAACAAGGATATCACAACTCAATTTGGCCCAAGAGCCTAATACATAATTATCAATTGAGTTTACCATGTATTTATATGTCAGAAAAGAATATATACCATTCAATCATGTAGTGCAAAATAATATACATGCAATAATTCTCATAGCTATAACTTATTCAATCCCAATGCTTACCAAGAATTCATCCATATCATGAATTCAACACTTAAGAGCTTTACGTACATACCTATATCATCTCGTAATAATTTCATGCACAACCTCGTCTTTCATGTACCCGTTGAACTATTGGAATAATAGTGGATACTTGAAAATCTTGCACACAAGGTGCCATATATGTAGCCAATGCTACCTCAATCACATAAAGCTCACTCTTGAGCTGATAACGGGCCTGCTCACACAAGCTGTCAGTCGGGATGTAGCTACACGGTGCTACTCACACAAGCTGTCAAGTAATCGCAACATATGCCGATATACTCAGCCATCGGTAGGACGTACAGGACCAACACTCGGACCACATAAATCACATAATCACATAAATTCCTAGTGACATGTCACTTGCATCCTAATCTATTCCTAAAGTTCAACCGGGATTTCACATTTGCTGAATCTTTGTCGAACGTGTCCGTAAGGTCATTAATACAGTTCATGCAATATTAAAGCATTTAAAATGCAATTATAATAATGCTTATTTGTAACACCCCAAACCCGGCCTATAGGTTACGGATCTAGCGTGTCACAGAGAAGGGTTGTTTAAAAACTAAGCGTACGTTGAAAAATATTGCATCTCATTAAAACATTGAGTTTCGATGTTTCTTAGAAAAACCCAATTTACTTGAAGTCCATTTTATAAAGTTGTTAATATTTTAACAATAAAACCATTGTTGCTGTGAAATTTAAATTTGAGTAATTGCATAAACGTGATGTATTGGAAGAAAAACGTTTAAATATGATTTGAGAAAATCCCGTGTCTAAAAAATCAACAGTTATTAATGAAAAATTAAAAGAAAGTTTAGCCAGAGGCCTTATTACAAAATATTAAACCCACATAATAATAGAAATAATCTTAGTATAAAGCAGAAAAGAAATTTACTAAGGTTCTCAAGCGATGTTCCTAAAGTATGGCCTCTACCGAGTCATCCATGGCCCCAAGTCCTTACGGCTGAACATTACCTGCAAGGTTAAAGAGAGAGGGGTGAGTTACAAGAACTCAGTATGTAATCCCCTTACCGTCACCAAGAGGGCTGAGCCCATATGACATCAAGTTGGGCCCAAGCCCATGGAACATAATAATGCAAATGAAATGATGCATCCCAACCCATCAATCTAACACACCCCCGACTAGGCAATCACACCTGTGAGGATCAAGTCAACCCACCCCGCCGATCACACCGATAATGCAGTCAAACTGCTAAACATAGATTGTCTGTGGCTGAGCCACTGGAGTCATAAATACGCATGTAAATATTTAGATTGTGGCTATGCCACCAGGCTACTCTGCTCTTCATTCAAATTCCCACCCTATGCAACATGATAAAATGCAACATACAAGGATACAAAAGTGTAAAGCAGACATTCAATCCCATCGAGGGTATTTTAGTAACTCAGCCCATTAGGGCATTTTAGTAAATCGCCCACAATCACCGATTCTAGCGAGTTTTAGAACTGAAGTTGCTTATACGAGTTGTTTAATTTCATGCAGTATTTCGGTTTATTAAACATACGATTGATAGTGATTCGTCTTATACCAACATTGCAGCGTATTATGAAACTACATGGCTACGGTGTGAGATTACACACCTGATTACGTAGAGAACTAAGCCCTCATGATCGCCATCACCTATACCAACATATCACACAATTAACTAACAAAAGGGAGATCTTAATCCACATCTAAATCAAATGATTTACAACGCTTACCCCCACTATCGTGAACAACTACGATTTGCCTATCCATACCGGATGTCGACTCTCTTCCACAACCTGGCGGGAAATCTCAAACTGCTGACACCCTCCTTTGTTTGAACTTGGGAGTAGAGGCTGCTAGTCCACTCCCCTTAGGCTCTCTAATCGATACTCCCTTAGAATGGTTAACACTCGCCTCCATGAAGAGAGTCTCAATCAGTAAGATACCATGATGAGAAATGGTGGTTGTCTATTAAGGGGGTTTAGGCTCTTACCACCACTTTCGAAAGATCAAAGAATAGAGGAGAGCAAGTTGTTTAATCCCTAAAATAAACGGCCAGACACAGTTATCTTAAAACACCCCAAACCCTGCCCAAAAAGCCTGACCGGATTTGATATGTTCCTCGAATCTAACTTTAGCAAATTCTCGTTTTATTTAAGAAAAACTTAATGATTTTGTAGAAAATAGATTAACTTAATATTTTAGGTTGAAATCAAATTGTAAAGTAAATTTATGTCTTTTAAAACATTATTTTAGAAGGAATTAATAAATTAAAAGAAAACCAAATTTATGGAAATTACTTTAAAACATATATATATTAGTGATAAAAACATTTTAAATTATTTATCGAAAAAACCATTTAGTTATTTAATAGATATTTGTTCATGGCAAAATAAAAGTCCAAACACAAAAATTAAAAACAGTTTATAGTGGCCTTATTACAAAAATAGCAAACCCATAATAAAGTCTAAGTAATAAAATTTAATAAGTTTAAATTGGAAAATCTTCAAAATACTTGATATGAGCATTGGCCACCACGGAGTCCTTGCTGACCCTATCCATCGCACTACGATTCATCTGAAAAGTTATCCCACAAAAGGGGTGGGTCATAAACTCAATGTGTAACACATACATTAAAAAGCCCATTTAAGTCATTTTTAGCCCAAAAGCCCATTTTCATAGCAGATTAAATAATAATCATTTAAATCACATGGATATGTACATATAATGAAATGCAAACCCGGCCCACCTAAATATCCATCCGCTACACACCACCCGTACCAACCAACACACCGTGGGGATTACTAAATCGACCCTCCATCCGCTACACACCATCGAAGGCGATTCTTGCGATCAACATGCACATCGCCTTATAATTTTGTGGCAAGGCCACAGACAAAATTGTGACCAAGTCACCGGATGTCAAATATGTGACCGAAGTCACCAGATTCACATATATGTGACCGAAGTCACCGGATTTCAAATATGTGACCGAAGTCACCAGATTTCAAATATGTGACCGAAGTCACCAGATATTGTGGTAAAACCACCAGAATACTTCCCCTTTATCAAATATACCCATATGCCCATGCACATACATATCATTTAGTTTTCATGCCATTTACCCCAAAATCATAATATAATCATACTTATTTCACATTTTATGCATATAACAAAATTAACGAAATATTGGGGTAAACATACCTGAATATCGTATACCACTGAATGGTATCCAAAAATCATTATTAAACACATTGTCATAAAATCACATATAAAAATAGATCTATGAGTTTTTATTGTAAGGTTACACACCTTATGACCGTGAGAACGATACTCTCTCGCTCGTCAACACCTAGTTAATTATCACACTTGGTTAGTATACACTATTACTAATAAAACTATATTTATTGACGAAAGATCTAAATCCTTACCCTCGGATTCTCGAACAACCGTTATTTTTGGTTTTTCTCCACTAGATGGATCAAAACCCGCTGAGATCCCACCAACGTAAAGTGGTTTGGTTGTACGTACTACTTCAAATAATCGATCTTCGTTAGCGGAGGGTCCACAACCCGGTGGAAAATCTCTTCTGGCGAAATCTGACCTTCTTTTGAAATTCGATGGTAAAATAGTGCCTCCTCTTTTCCAAACACTCCGTCGCTTCTTTTCTTACCTATCTTGTTAGTCTTAAATCACCCTGAAAATAAGATTGATTAGTGATCCATTCTAAAAGGATTGATACGATCGAAATTAATAATCCTTACCTTGGATGATTTCGAAAGACCACTTCTTAAAAGTTGGCTTCAACAAAGATCCTTAAAAATCCTTTCCAATGATTCGGCCTAAGAGAGAAAAAAAAGAGGATTTATGTTTTCTAAATCAACTATAGTAAAAAGAAATAAAGAAAATAATTGACAAAACCTTACTTGATCACTTTGAATATTCGGCCTTGAACAAAAAGAAGAGAATAAAATGATGATTTGGCTTGCACAAAAAAAAGAAAAGAGAAAAAGATAGTGATTTATGGCTAAAATGGTTTTGGTTTTCAATAAAAGAAAAGAAAGATTTAGATGAAAAAGAAAGGTGATTTGTTTGACAAAAGAGAAGGAAAATATGTTGATTTTGATGTTGGTAGAAAATAGTTTCGGTTGAGAGTGAGGAAGAAAGAAAATGAAATTGAAAGAAGAGAGAAATAGAAGAAGAAGAAAAGATGATGATGAAGGTGATTCCAAAAGAAAGGAGATAGGTTTAGGGACCTATGCACATTCGGCCAAGAGGAAGAAATTGAAAAAGAAAATAGTTCTTTGCACTTTGGTAGTTTCGGCAATGAGAGAAAAAGAAAAGAAGAAAAATGTTTTCCAATCTTTTGATGCTTATGACTAAAGAAAATAAGGTTTTGAGAGAAAATGTATTTTAACCAAAATGGCCAAAATGAGAGCCAAAACAAAGAGAAATTTTTACCTAAACTCAATAACAAATTCGGCTAGGAGAAAACTTTTGGTGAAATGAGAGAAGATGCACAAAAATGCAAAACTTTTTGGCCAACTTTCCCCCTAATGGCTAAGCAAAATTTCGCCAACCTATGCCAACATTATCCCCTTTTCCTCCTTGCTTCTTCCCCATCAACCCTTAATTTGCTATCACAATTAACCATCCCTTTAGCCCCTAAAATCGATTAGATTCATGGTCAAATGACCATGAAAAGTTTCAAGACAAAGCCCTTACTTCAAGCCTTTTGTCCCCTCATCTTATCATCCTTTAATGATTCCATACCATAAGTTTTAGCTTACCTTTTCTTATGGTCAAATAGCCAAAATTAAAAGATGCTCATCCATTCTATAAGAGTCTTGGCCGACACTATAGGAAGGAAACAAAAATAAAATCCTCCCATTTGCTAGCTAGGGGATTCAAACCTCTCCCCTCAAGCACTCATCCATGCATCCTAACCACCTTGCCAATTACTCATCTTATGGCCTAACATGCTTAGCTCCATCTTAATTATTAGAAATTAAAAGTTTCACTAAGCATTCACTTAATTAATGAAGTTCAAAAATAACTTCCAAAATACACTCAAACATATTTAAGCATGCAACATCATTCAATTAAGTAAAGATGCATAACCCTTAATTATCAGGATGTTACAGTTTTACCCCCTTAAAATAATTTCGTCCTCAAAATTACCCGGCCGGAACAAGTGAGGGTATTGTTGTCGACGCTTCTTCCGGTTCCCACGCTTCTTCCGATCCATGATTACGCCATAATACTTTGACGAGAGGAACCGACTTTCTCCGTAAAACCTTTACATCTCGCTCGAATTTGAATTGGCTCTCTTCATAAGGCAAATCTGGACTTAATTCCACCTCCTCAACTAGCACTACATGAGATGGATCCGACCGTAAATAGCGTAACATTGAAACATGGAACACATCATGCATTTGCTTCAACTCTGAAGGCAAATCTAACTGATATGCCACAGATCCGACCCGCTTCAAAACCCGATAAGGTCCAATGAACCTGGGACTTAGCTTCCCTTTGCGACCAAATCTCATTACCTTTTTCCAAGGTGAAACTTTTAGGAAAACTTGGTCCCCCACAGCAAACTCTATTTCTTTCTACTTTAGATCTGCGTACGACTTTTGCCTGTCAGATGCTTCCTTTAACCGAGCCCGGATTACCTTAACCTTTTCTTCGGATTCAGCCACTATTTTTGGACCCAAAATTTGACGTTCCCCTAATTCTGTCCAACACGTAGGAGTGCGACACTTCCGTCCATATAGTGCTTCATATGGTGCCATCCGAATACTGGCTTGGTAACTGTTGTTGTACGCAAATTCCGCTAACGGTAAGAATTCCTCCCAACTTCCCTTGAAATCTATCACACAACCCCTTAACATATCTTCTAAGATTTGGATTACTCGTTCAGATTGGCCGTCAGATTGTGGATGAAATGCCGATCGAATCCAATCTGTACCCAAGGCCCGATGCAATGCTTTCCAAAAGCGAGACGTAAACCTCGGATCTCTATCCGAAATGATTGACACCGCACTCCATGCAATCTCACAATCTCAATGACATATAACTTTGCCAATTTCGCAAAGAGTAATCAACTCGAATCGATAAATGTGCGATTTATCAATCGGTCCACTATCACCCATACTGAGTCTTTCTTAGTAGGCGAAGAGGAAGCCCACTAACAAAGTCCATGGTGATTCTCTCCCACTTCCATCTGGAACCTTTATCTATGAAGCAATCCGAAGGTACTTGATGCTCACTTTGACTTGTCGACACGTTAAGCACTTTCCTACATACTCGTAACTTCTCGCTTAAGATCGTGCCACCGTAATCGATCTCGCAAATCTCAGATAACTTACTTCCTTCAGGATGCATAGCATAAGGGCTACTATGCGACTCTTGAAGAATCTTTTGCCTCAATTCCTGATCCCTCAGCATACAGACTTTACCTTTAAAACATAATACCCCATCACGGTTAATACTAAAATCTTCTAATTCCCTATTCTGTACCTGCCATAGTTTTGCACTCAGATCTTCGTCTACTAACTGTCTCTCTTTCACTTGACTCAACCATGTCGGCTTAACTTGTAATTCTGCCAACAAGCTTCCGTCATCGTAAAGAATAAGATGTGCAAACATCGCCCTTAAATCTGACACCACTTTCTGACTTAGAGCGTCTGCCACCACATTTGCCTTGCGGGTGGTACTCGATAGAAACGATTGTAGTCTTTCAACAACTCTATCCACCTTCACGCCTCAAATTCGCTTCTTTACGAGTCAAGAGATATTTCAGACTTTTGTGGTCCGTGTATATCACCGACTTTTCCCCGTATAAATAATGACTCCAAACTTTAAGAGCAAAGACCACCGCTGCCAACTCTAAGTCATGTGTCGGGTAATTAACCTCGTGTGGTCTCAACTGCCGAGATGCATACGCAACTACCTTCCCGTCTTGCATCAGAACACATCCTAATCCCGTGTGAGAAGTGTTACAATACATGACAAAATCCTTTCCTGCCTCAGGCTGAATCAAAATCGGAGCTTCAGTCAAAACCTTCTTGAGCTTCTCAAAACTCTCTTGTTGCTTATCAGCCCACACGAAAGGTACTTCCTTTCTCAATAATTTCGTTAAAGGTGCAGCTATCGATGAGAATCCTTCGACGAATCTTCTGTAGTATCCTGCTAACCCCAAGAAACTGTGAACCTCAATTACGGACTTAGGTGGTTTCCAATCTAGCACAGCCTCAATCTTCCGAGGATCCACCCTTATCCCTTCTGCAGACACCACATGGCCTAAAAATGCAACCTCTTTCAGCCAAAATTCACACTTGCTGAATTTGGCATACAGCTTCTTCTCCCTTAAAACTCGTAACATAATCCAAAGATGCTCATCATGTTCCATTTTGGACTTAGAATACACCAGGATGTCGTCTATGAACACCACGACGAATTGATCCAAGTAGGGTTGGAAAATCCGGTTCATCATATCCATGAACGCAGCTGGGGCATTCATCAATCCGAATGGCATTACCAGAAATTCATAATGCCCATATCTAGTCCGAAAAGCCGTCTTATGGATATCCACTTCCTTCACTTTAAGCTGATGATACCCTGACCTTAGATCAATTTTTGAGAATACCGTAGCTCCCTTAAGCTGATCGAACAAGTCGTCGATCCTTGGCAAAGGATACTTGTTCTTGATGGTTAGCTTATTCAACTGCCGGTAATCTATACACATCCTCATCGATCCATCCTTCTTCTTCACAAATAGGACCGGTGCTCCCCATGGAGACATACTAGGTCGGATAAATCCACGATCAAGGAACTCCTGAATCTGAGCCTTAAGCTCAACTAATTCCTTCTTGCCATTCTATATGGAGCAATAGAAACTCGGCGCCGTTCGGGCAATAAATCAATCCCGAATTCTACCTCACGATCCGGAGGTAATCTTGGAAGTTCTTCCGGAAAAACATCTACAAATTCATTCACAGTCCTGACTCCCTCAACAGTTGCTTCCTTAGCCTCTAAGGCACTCACCAACATCGGAAGGCTACACATCCCTTTCTAACCATCTTTTACGCCTTAAGGCGGATACTACATTAGATAAGTAGTTTCGCCTCTCGCCCATCACTACAACTTCTTTGTCATCAAGAGTTCTTAAGGACATTCGCTTAGTAGCACAATCCACATTTGCACGATACTTCACAAGCCAGTCTATGCCTAAGATCAAGTCGAATTCTCTGAATGGTAACTCCATTAAATCAGCCGAAAACTGCGTCCTTTGAACTTCTAAAGGTACTTCCTTAAAAAGTTTGTCTATTACTACTGTCTGTCCTAAAGGACTAAGTACAATCATCTTCCTAGGTACAGTCTCAGAAGTCACATGCAAAGTTCCAGATACTTCACTAGCGATATATGAGTGAGGTGACCCTATATCTATCAAAGCAATAAAGGGCAACCCAGAAATCAGAAACGTACCCGTGATAACATCAAAAGGCCACTATCCTCTCTGACGAACCGCATATACCGCACTGGGCTGTCTCACCTCGAGCTACCACCGCTTTGCTCAAGTTCATGACCTCTACTAGAGCCATTACCCTTCCATTTGGACCACGGCCCTTATCGGTCATTGTTCACCTCTGCCACTGATTAACACCTCGATTTCATCAAGGTTCTTATCTGAATTCTTCGGGTAATCCTTGATCATATGGTCTTTAAATCCACACTTGAAACATCCCTCGGTCTTTTTTCAACATTCTCTCGAGTGCATCTTTCCACATTGGGCATAAGCACGATGTTGTCCACCCGTAGCAGTCTGCTGACCTCGCGGTCCTTCATTTCTTGGTTTCTTCTGAAAATTCTCGGATAACCCTGAAGACCCAAAGCTTCTCTTATTCTTATTCTAGCCTCTATCCGGTTACTCGCTTTTCATCCGCTTAACCTCTTCACTATTCTTGCTCTTTCTACTAAGATTGCAAAATCTTTTTCCGGTATGAGCAATCATCACTGCAGCTTCATCTCTAAGTCCATCCTCAAATCGACACACCGCTCATATTCAAGAGCTACTATCCTCCGCATATCGACTAAGTCACAAAACTCGCTTCATACTCAGCTATCGACTTGTTGCCTTGCACTAGATTCAGAAATGTCTTCCTCTGGGAGTCGATGTAGCTAGCTCCAACGTATTTTCCTTCGAATTTAATTTTAAAATACCCCCAATCCAGTCGATCCGCAGGGGTACTTTCCTTGATAGTGAGCCACCACTGGTAGGCCTCATCACGGAGTAGTGAAATAGCACCTTTCAATTTTTCTTCAAGCGGTCGCCTAAATCATCCATGATCCTCTCGATCGCCTCCAACCAAGATTTCGCTACATTTGAGCTACTCCATACTCCCCGAAAACCTCACCCATTCAATCTAAGTCTCTCGACCATCGACTTTCGAGACCCATTTCGAAGATTAGCTTCGCTACTCGCTCCAATACTCAAATGCGACTTGTGATCTGCGTCACCTCCTTCATTTTGCTCTTGAAAATCCACCCCAACAAATTGGCGGATGAGCTTCATTTTCAAACCTTGACCAGATCTAATGGTTCCGACACGCCCATTCTTCCTCGTCCACGTCCACGACGACCACGTCCCCTAGAACTCATGTCTACTACACGTCTTATCTGTTTTTATGAAAAAGTCTTATGTATTAGAGTCTTTTCACTTCTTATTAGAAGAAAGTTTTATGAAGTAGATATTCAGTGGTTTTTCCGTAGTAGCCCACATACACCTAGGGTCCATGTCTCTAAAGTTATAGTTTCCTTAAGCTTATCAGACTTTCATATCACTTTATCAATAAAGATACATACCTGATGGATCTGGGCTGAGAACTCGAGTGCCATGCCCTTATAAAACCATTTTAACTAAATTTTTTTTTTCAAAAAGTCGTTTGGGCCAACTTTTGAAAACGTTGTGGGCTTCAAAACCCAAGGCCGAGAGTTTAAAATTGGGCTCTGATACCAAGTTGAAACACCCCAAACCCGACCCAAAAAGCTTGACCGGATTTGATATGTTCCTCAAATCTAACTTTAGCAAATTCTCATTTTATTTAAGAAAAACTTAATGATTTTGTAGAAAACAGATTAACTTAATATTTTAGGTTGAAATCAAATTGTAAAGTAAATTTATGTCTTTTAAAACATTATTTTAGAAGGAATTAATAAATTAAAAGAAAACCAAATTTATGGAAATTACTTTAAAACATATATATATATATATTAGTGATAAAAACATTTTAAATTATTTATCGAAAAAACCATTTAGTTATTTAATAGATATTTGTTCATGGCAAAATAAAAGTCCAAACACAAAAATTAAAAAAGTTTATAGTGGCCTTATTACAAAAATAGCAAACCCATAATAAAGTCTAAGTAATAAAATTTAATAAGTTTAAATTGGAAAATCTTCAAAATACTTGATATGAGCATTGGCCACCACGGAGTCCTTGTCGACCCGATCCATCGCACTACTGAATCATCCTAAAAGTTATCCCACAAAAGGGTGAGTCATAAACTCAATGTGTAACACATACATTAAAAAGCCCATTTAAGTCATTTTAGCCCCAAAGCCCATTTTCATAGCAGTTAAATAATAATCATTTAAATCACATGGATATGTACATATAATGAAATGCAAACCCTACCACCTAAATATCCATCCGCTACACACCACCGCACCAACCAACACACCGTAGGATTACTAAATCGACCCTCCATCCGCTACACACCATCAAGGCGCTTTGCAATCAACATGCACATCGCCTTATAATTTTGTGGCAAGGCCACAGACAAAATTGTGACCAAGTCACCGGATGTCAAATATGTGACCGGTTACCAGATTCACATATATGTGACCAAGTCACCAGATTTCAAATATGTGATCAAGTCACGGATTTCAAATATGTGACCTAAGTCACCAGATATTGTGGTAAAACCACTAGAATACTTCCCCTTTATCAAATATACCCATATGCCCATGCACATACATATCATTTAGTTTTCATGCCATTTACCCCAAAATCATAATATAATCATACTTATTTCACATTTTATGCATATAGCAAAATTAACGAAATATTGGGGTAAACATACCTGAATATCGTATACCACTGAATGGTATCCAAAAATCATTATTAAACATATTGTCATAAAATCACATATAAAAATAGATCTATGAGTTTTTATTGTAAGGTTACACACCTTATGACCGTGAGAACGATACTCTCTCGCTCGTCAACACCTAGTTAATTATCACACTTGGTTAGTATACACTATTACTAATAAAACTATATTTATTGACGAAAGATCTAAATCCTTACCCTCGGATTCTCGAACAACCGTTATTTGTGGTTTTTCTCCGCTAGATGGATCAAAACCCGCTGAGATCCCACCAACGTAAAGTGGTTCAATTATAATGTACTACTTCAAATAACCGATCTTCGTTAGCAGAGGGTCCACAACCCGGTGGAAAGTCTCTTCACGATCATGACCCTTCTTTTGAAATTCGATGGTAAAACAAAGGCCTCCTCTCTTCCAAACACTCCGATCGCTTTTTTCTTACCTATCTTGTTAGTCTTAAATCACCCCTAAAATAAGATTGATTAGTGATCCATTCTAAAAGGATTGATACGATCGAAATTAATAATCCTTACCTTGGATGATTTCGAAGACCACTTCTTAAAAGTTGGCTTCAACAAAGATCCTTAAAATCCTTTCCAAGGATTCGCCTAAGAGAGAAAAATAAGAGGATTTATGTTTTCTAAATCAACTATAGTAAAAAGAAATAAAGAAAACAATTGACAAAACCTTACTTGATCACTTTGAATATTCTACCTTGAACAAAAGAAGAGAATAAAATGATGATTCGCTTGCACAAAAAAAGAAAAGAGAAAAGATAGTGATTTATGGCTAAAATGGTTTCGGTTTTCAATAAAAGAAAAGAAAGATTTAGATGAAAAAGAAAGGTGATTTGTTTGACAAAAGAGAAGGAAAATATGTTGATTTTGATGTTGGTAGAAAATAGTTTCGGTTGAGAGTGAGGAAGAAAGAAAATGAAATTGAAAGAAGAGAGAAATAGAAGAAGAAGAAAAGATGATGATGAAGGTGATTCCAAAAGAAAGGAGATAGGTTTAGGGACCTATGCACATTCGGCCAAGAGGAAGAAATTGAAAAAGAAAATAGTTCTTTGCACTTTGGTAGTTTCGGCAATGAGGGAAAAAGAAAAGAAGAAAAATGTTTTCCAATCTTTTGATGCTTATGACTAAAGAAAATAAGGTTTTGAGAGAAAATGTATTTTAACCAAAATGGTCAAAATGAGAGCCAAAACAAAGAGAAATTTTTACCTAAACTCAATAACAAATTCGGCTAGGAGAAAACTTTTGGAGAAATGAGAGAAGATGCACAAAAATGCAAAACTTTTTGGCCAACTTTCCCCCTAATGGCTAAGCAAAATTTCGGCCAACCTATGCCAACATTATCCCCCTTTTTCCTCCTTGTTTCTTCCCCATCAACCCTTAATTTGCTATCACAATTAACCATCCCCTTTAGCCCCTAAAACCGACTAGATTCATGGTCAAATGACCATGAAAAAGTTTCCAAGACAAAGCCCTTACTTCAAGCCTTTTGTCCCCCTCATCTTATCATCCTTTCATGATTCCATACCATAAGTTTTAGCTTACCTTTTTCATATGGTCAAATAGCCAAAATTAAAAGATGCTCATCCATTCTAGAAGAGTCTTGGCCGACACTATAGGGAAGGAAACAAAAATAAAATCCTCCCATTTGCTAGCTAGGGGATTCGAACCTCTCCCCTCAAGCACTCATCCATGCATCCTAACCACCTTGCCAATTACTCATCTTATGGCCTAACATGCTTAGCTCCATCTTTATTATTAGAAATTAAAAGTTTCACTAAGCATTCACTTAATTAATGAAGTTCAAAAATAACTTCCAAAATACACTCAAACATATTTAAGCATGCAACATCATTCAATTAAGTAAAGATGCATAACCCCTAATTATCAGGATGTTACATATCTATCCAGTTATAGCAGAGTAAACGAAAAGAGAGAAATTAAAATAAACCAAAGAGAAAGTTCCTACATTGTTCAGTGATAAACTGGACTTCCACAGATTCGGCTAAGCATGTTAAGATAAGAAAAGAGGGGATTAATCGAAAGCTAGAATAAAGAGAAATAGCTGACTGGCTATGCACAATCATAAGAACAAAAACAAAAGAGAAGAGAAGAGTTTACCGTTACCTTCCACCTACAGATGAGTCGAAGGAGAGAGTGAGATTCGGCCACCCCACTAAAGCACTATAAAAGAAGTATGTGAAATGGGAGAGTGAGAGAAGATGGAGTTTCAGTTTATGTGATAAAAAGACACCACCACAAAAGAAAAGGAGAAGCTTACACATTCGGCTAAAGAAAGGGGAAAAAAAAGGAGGGAAAGAACTTATACTTACCAGATTCGATCAAGAGAAGAGGTGATCAGTCACGCAGAGAAGAAAAGATGAATTGCTGAAGAGGTTTTGCTTATGGTGACGCAAAAGAAACCAATGGCTAAGGAGAAATAGAAGAGAGTAGAAGAGAAGAGAGGTGCAAAGAAGTTTCGGCCAACACCAAATTGAAGAAAAGAAAAGATGAAGAAAAGAGACTTGAATATTTCGGCACTAGCAAGAAAGAGTTGACAAGAAATGACCCCAAATGCTTGAGTTGCCAAAATTGAAAATGCAAAAATACTTAATCACAAGCAGAGAATTTTGGCACACACTCACTAAGAGCTTTCGGTTTCCTCACTTCCACTACCCAAACCAATTTTGTTCCCCAACTCCCGCTCTTAGCCGAATTACACAACCACCCTTTCATGCACTTCCCACTTTCGGCCAAACTCTCCCTCACACCTCAATCCCATAATTTGCTCCTCAATCCACTCCCTATCATCCATTTTGAATTTTTTGACCCATTCAAATCTCCACCTGGTAGAGTCCCAGCCGAATGCCAACTCTCCCCCACCTTAAGCACAAAAAAATAACCTCCATAATGCAGCAGATGGGATTCGAACCTTTCTTCCTTGCTTCCCATGAGACGCCAACTCCACTAGGCCACTCCGCTTCCTTTTGTCAATAAAACACCAACTTTTATACTTAAGTCCTGCCTCCACTATCTCACCCCCACAAAGTGCCCTAAAACCAAAATTTCACCAAGGCCCCGGCTCGACCCCGAGCCTTCGCAAGGCCCCTGAACAAACCCAAACAACAAGTATAGCTAGCCTAACGAATGAAATAGTACAAAATGCAGAACCCCTCAAATTTTAAGATGTTACAGTTCTACCCCCTTAAGGAAATTTCGGCCAAAATTTTACCTGGTTAAAACTGTCGCATTGCCTCTTCTAGCTCCCACGTGGCTTCCATAGATCCGTGTTTCTGCCATAACACCTTAACCAGTAGAATAGGCTTCTTTCTCAACATTTTCACTTCCCATCCAAAATCTGCACGGGTTCCTCCTTAAAAGATAGATTTGATCTGTCTTTAATTTTTCCATTGGCATTATATGAGATGGGTCTGAACGGTAGTGTCTCAGCATCGAAACATGGAATACATCATGTATCCAATCTAACTCCGAAGGTAGCTCAAGCTAAAAGGGCGATCGGTCCCACACGTCTCACTATCTACTAAGGCCCAATAAATCTGGGACTCAATTTACCCTTCCGTCCAAATTCTAAGACCTTCTTCCAAGGTGAGACCTTGAAAAAGACCCGATCTCCCACTGAAAACTCCATCTCCTTACGCTTTAGATCCGTGTACAATTTTTGTCTATCAGAAGCTTCTCTTAATCGAGTCCAAATCAACTTAACCTTTTCCTCAGTCTCTAAAATTAATTTTGGACCCAACAACCGTCGCTCACCCAATTTTGTTCAACAAGTAGGGGTCCGACACCTACGACCATATAATGCCTCTTAGGGTGCCATCTGAATGCTGGACTGATAGCTGTTGTTGTATGCAAATTACGATAAAGGCAAATAGTCTTCTGAACTGCCACTAAAATCAATTACACAGCCCTTTAACATGTCTTCTAAGATCTGGATTGCCCTCTCTGACTGACCATTAGTCTAAGGATGAAACGCTGTGCTGAAATCCAATTTGGTACCCAGAGCTTGATGTAATGCCTTCCAAAATCGAGATGTAAATCTTGGGTCCCTGTCCAATATGATAGACACTGGCACCCCATGAAACCTCACAATTTTGCCACATACAGCTTGGCTAACTTCTAAAGCGAGTAGTCGGTACGAACTGGTAAAAAGTGAGCGGACTTGGTCAGTCGGTCAACAATCACCCACACTGAGTCTTTCTTAGTAGGTGTTAGAGGTAGCCCACTAACAAAATCCATTGTTACCCTCTCCCATTTCCAAAGTGGAATTTTCACCAGTTGCAGCAATCCCGAATGCAGCTAATGTTTCGCCTTCACTTGCTGACACGTCAAACACTTACTCACAAAATCAGTAACTTTTTGTTTCAACCCTGGCCACCAATACTACTCACAAAGATCTCGGTACATCTTGCTCCCATCGGGTGCATAGCGTATGGGCTACTATGCGCCTCTCGCAGAATCATCTGTCTTAATTTAGAATCCTTCGAATACAAACTCTTCTACGGAAACATAATACCCCTTCGCTATTAAATCCAAAGTCCACCATCTCACCTCTTTTCACTTGCTAAAACTGAGGACCCAACGATTCGTCCGACACTTGCTTCCCCTTAATTTGACTAACCAAAGACGGTTTCACTTGAAGCTCTGCTAGCAAACTACCATCCTCATAAAGGCTGAGATGGGAAAACATAGCTCTCAACTCTGACACCACTTTCTGACTTAAAGCATCCGCTACCACGTTGGCTTTACCCGGGTGATACTCGAACGAGTAGTCATACTCCTTCAGCAACTCAATTTACCTCCGTTGCCTGAGATTTAATTCCTTCTGGGTGAGGAGATATTTCAGGCTTTTATGATCGGTATAGATGATTGACTTTTCTCTAGACAAATAGTGCCTCCATATTTTCAAGGCAAACATTACCGTGGCTAGCTCCAAATCATGGGTGGGATAGTTCACCTCATGCGGCCTTAGTTGACGAGATGCATAAGCCACCACTTTCCCCTCTTGCATCAACACACACCCTAAGCCTGTGTGTGAAGCATCACAATAAACAACAAACTCCTTCCCAGCCTCAGGCTGAATCAACACTGGCGCTTCAGTCAAAAGTTCTTTAGTTTCTTAAAGCTCTCTGCTGCTTATCTGACCACACAAACGGTACTCCCTTACGTAGTAACTTAGTTAGGGGTGCAGCAATCAACGAGAACCCCTCAACAAATCGCCTGTAGGACCTAGCCAAACCCAAAAAACTTTTGATTTCTGACACTGACTTTGGTGGCTTTCAGTTTAACACAGCTTTGACTTTTCGAGGATCCACCCTAACCCCTTCGGCAGAAACAACATGCCCCAAAAATGTCACTTCCCTTAGCCAAAATTCACACTTACTAAATTTGGCATACAGTTGCTTCTCTCTCAATATCAACAGCACAACCCAAAGATGAGAATCATGCTCCTCCTCCGTTCTTGAGTACACTAGAATGTTGTCTATGAATACAATCACGAACCGGTCAAGATGGGGTTGGAAGACCCGATTCATCATGTCCATTAAAGCAGCTAGTGCATTAGTTAGTCTGAACGACATCTCGTAATGCCCATACCAAGTTCGAACGCAGTCTTATAGATGTCTACCTCCTTAACCCTTAGCTAATGGTACCCAGATCTCAAATCTATCTTCGAGAACACCGAAGCTCCTCACAACTGATCAAACAGGTTGTCAATCCTTGGTAGCGGGTACTTGTTCTTGACCGTCAACTTGTTCAATTGCCTATAGTCAATGCACATAAGCATCGACCCATCTTTTTTCTTAACGAACAATACTGGCGCTTCCCACGGAGACACACTTGGTCAGATAAAACCATGATCCAACAACTCTTGAATCTAAGCTTTCAATTCTACCAGCTCCTTCGACGCCATCCTATAAGGGGCGATGAACATTGGAGCCGTACCGGTAATAGCTCAATACCAAATTCAACCTCGTGGCTCGGAGAAAACCCCAAAAGCTCTTTTGAAAAAAGTCTGGAAATTCCTTCACAATTCTAACATCTCCAACCAATAGTTATTTATCGTCAGATGTGTTGACAAAGGCTAAAAATGCATCACACCCCTTACGCACCATCTTTTCAGCCTTTAATGCTGAGACCATGTTGGACAAGTAATTCCTTCTCTTACCTATCACCCTCATTTCCTTATCCTCTGGAGTTCTTAGTACCATACGCTTAGCAGTGCAATCCAAGTTCGCACGGTGCTTAACTAGCCAGTCCATGCCCAATATAAGGTCAAACTCGTCGAACGGCAGTTCCACCAAATTCGCTAGAAATACCACTCCCTAAACTTCTAGGGGCACATCCCTAAACAGCTTATTCACTACTACAGATTGTCCTAAAGGGCTAATCACAGACATTTCTCTAGTAGTAATCTTAGATTTTATACCCAAAGTTCTAGACACCGTACAAGCAACATATGAATGGGTAGATCCAATATCTATCAAAGCTGCAAAGGGTACATCAAATATGAAAAACGTACCAGTTATGATGTTTGATATGTCACCATCCTCTCGATGTCTAGTCGTATAAACCAATCCCAGTTGTCTCGCATTTGTGTTACCCTTGTTACTAGTACCCCTACCCGGTGCTTCTCGACCACGTCCTATACCATTCCCACCTTGACTCGGCACACGACCTCTCGGAGGCTGCGGAGCGCCTACCCTTGGTTGCACAAATCTGTGATGAACTACTTGTGTTTGAATAGGCTCTCGAGGACAATCCTTAAATCGATGATCCTTGGAACCGCATCTGAAACACCAATCAGTTCTTTTCCAGCATTCACCCGAACAAAATTTCCCACAGTCCATGCAAAGCTGTAACTGATTGGTAATAGTTGGAACACTCACTCGGGCTAGCCCCTCGAACTTGGGCCTTTTGTGAAACCCTCTTGCATTACCTGAGTACCCATGATCTCTTTTGTTCTTGCCCTTGTCCTTATCTCAATTATGCCGCTCGAGTGTTTTACCTCCTCAGCAATCTTAGCTTTTTCCACTAATGTAACAAAATTCCTCTCCCTCTGCGGGGCTATCAGTACCCGCAATTCATCACGTAGCCCATCCTCAAAACATACATAGTATTCATATTCAGTCGACACTATTCCCCAGGCATATCGGCTCAGACGCAAAAACTTTGCCTCGTATGCTACCATAGATTTACCTCCCTAAACCAGATTTAAAAATTCTTTTCTCCGGGCATTCACATAGCTAGCCCCAGCATATTTTCCCTGGAATGCTGTCTTAAAGAAATCCCAGGTGATGCGACCAGCTTGAGTGCCTTCTCTAATAGTGAGCCACCACTGGTACGCCTCGTCTCTCATCAATGACACAACCCCTTTCAGTTCTGCTCAGCTGTACAATCCAAATCATCCATAATCTGTTCTATAGCTTCAAGCCAATATTCAGCTACATTTGGGGCAACACTCAAATACCCCTAAAAACTTCTGCCCCATTCGATCTAAGTCACTCAGATATAGACCCACGAGTTGCTGACCCAGTACTTGCCCCAACAACCCTTTCTAGTACCCGCAGCATAGCTTGGGACAGAGCATCGTCCCCTCCCATTCGGTCATGAGACCAGTATTAGTCACAGGTGATGCATGTGCGTCCATTTCAAGCATATGCCCGGATGCTTCGGACCTAACCCCAGCACCTTGGCCCCTACCACATCCACGTCCTCTAGCGCTCATGTTTGCTAGGTCAATTTAATCTGATTAGGAATCTTATGAATTAGTAAGTAATTCAAAGTTTATTAATAAGTGTTTTATGAAGTGTCAGAATAAAAGTTGTTTTCGCAAATTGTAGTTCTAGAATCTCAATCTCTATAGTCTTAGCTTCTAGAGCTACAAGTTCCAGTGTACTACTGTCTCGTACAACTCTCTTACTATAGCCATAACATTATCTCATCAACAATCATAAAATGAGGAGACTTACGGATTTGGTGTCGGATACTCGTGGTGCCATACTTCCACTAAGGACGTATTTTATTTTATTTTTTAAACCAAGTTTCAAACAACCTTGAAAAACATTTTTGAACCCACTCCACAGCCGAGTTTTGCAACCTGGCTCTGATACCATAAAATGTAACACCCCAAACTCGGCCTATATGTTATGATCGGATCTAGCGTGTCACAGAGAAGGGTTGTTTAAAAACTAAGCGTACATTGAAAAATATTGCATCTCATTAAAACGTTGAGTTTCGATGTTTCTTAGAAAACCCGTTTACTTGAAGTCCATTTTATAAAGTTTTTAACATTTTAAAAATAAAACCGTTGTTGCTATGAAATTTAAATTTGAGTAATTTTAGAAACGTGATGTATTGGAAAAAAACATTTAATTATGATTTGAGAAAATCTCGTGTCTGAAAAATCAACAATTATTAATGAAAACTTAAAAGAAAGTTAACCAGAGGCCTTATTACAAAATATTAAACCAACATAATAATAGAAATAATCTTAGAATAAAGCGGAAAAAAATTTACTAAGGTTCTCAAGCGATGTTCCTCAAGTATGGCCTCCACCGAGTCATCCATGGCCCTAACTCCTTACTGCTGAACATTACCTGCAAGGTTAAAGAGAGATGGGTGAGTTACAAGAACTCAGTATGTAATCCTCTTACCGTCACCAATAGGGCCCGAGCCTATATGACATCAAGATGGGCCCAAACATAATAGTGCAAATGAAATGATACAGCCCAACCCATCCATCCAACACACCCCCAACCAGGCAATCACACCTGTGGGGATCAAGTCAACCCACCCGCCGATCACACCGATAATGCAGTCAAATTGCTAAACATAGATTTAAATGGCTGAGCCACTAGAGTCATAAATACGCATGTAAATATTTAGATTGTGGCTATGCCACTAGGCTACTCTGCTTTTCATTCAAATTCCCACCCCATGCAATATGATAAAATACAAAATACATATCAAGATACAAAAGTGTAAAGCAGACATTCAATCCCAACGAGGGTATTTTAGTAACTCAGCCTATTAGGGCATTTCAGTAAATTGGCCCATTAAGGGCATTTAAGTAAATCATCCCATTAAAGGCATTTTAGTAAATCGCCCACAATCACCGATTCTAGCGAGTTTTAGAACTGAAGTTGCTTATACGAGTTGTTAGATTTCATGCAATATTCTGGTTTATTAAACATATGATTGACGGTGATTCAGTTTATACCAAAATTTTAGCGTATTACGAAACTACATGGATACGGTGTGAGATTACACACCTGATTACATAGAAAACTAAACCCTCCTGATTGCCGTCACCTATACCAACATATGACACAATTAACTAACAAAAGGGAGATCTTAATCCACATCTAAATCAAATGATTTACAATGCTTACCCTCACTATTGCGAATAACTACGATTTGCCTATCCACATCGGATGTCGACTTTCCTCCACAACCCGATGAGAAATCTCGAACTGTTGACACCCTCCTTCGTATGAATTTGGGAGAAGAGGCTGCGAGTCCACTCCACTTAGGTTCTCTAATCAATACTCCCTTAGAACGGCTAACACTCACCTCTATGAAGAGAGTCTCAGTCAGTAAGATACCACGATGAGAAATGGTGGTTGTCTATTAAGGGGGTTTCGGCTCTTACCACCACTTTCAAAAGATCAAAGAACAGAGGAGAGCGAGTTGTTTAATCCCTAAAAAAATGGCCAACCACAATTGTCGGTCTAGTTATAGCAGAGTAAATGGAAAGAGAGAAATTGAAATGAACCAAAAAGAAAGTTCCTACCTTGATCAGTGATAAATTGGACTTCCACAGCTTCGGCTAAGCATGTTAAGAGAAGAAAAGAGGGGATTAACCGAAAGCTAGAATAAAGAGAAATAGTCGACTAGCTATGCACAATCATAATACCGAAAATAAAAAGAGAAGAGAAGAGTTTACCGTTACCTTACACCTATAGATGAGTCGAAAGAGAGAGTGAGATTCACCACCCCACAAAAGAACTACAAGAGAAGCACGCGAAATGAGAGAGTGGGAGAAGATGGAGTTTTGGTTTATGTGATAAAAAGTCACCACCACAAAAGAAAAGGAGAAGGTTACACATTCGACTAAATAAAGGGGAAAAAGAAAGGGAGGGAAAGAACTTATACTTACCAGATTCGGTCAAGAGAAAAGGTGATCAATCACGTAGAGAAGAAAAGATGAATTACTGAAGAGGTTCGGCTTATGGTGACACAAAAGAAACCAATGCCTAAAGAGAAATAGAAGAGAGTAGATGAGAAGAGAGGTGCAAAGAAGTTTCGTCCAACACCAAATTGAAGAAAAGAAAAGATGAAGAAGAGAGACTTGAATATTTCGACACTAGCAAGAAAGATTTAACAAGAAATGACCCCAAATGCTTCAGTTGCTCAAAACTGAAAATGCAAAAATACTTAATCACAAGCAGATAGTTTCGGCACACACACACTAAGAACTTTCGATTTCCTCACTTCCACTACCCAAACCGATTTTGTTCCCCAACTCCCCCTCTTAGCTGAATTACACAACCCCCACCCATGCACTTCCCACTTTCAGCCAAACTTTCTGTAACATCCCAAAATTTGGAATTTTGATTGTTTCATTATTGCTTGTAGTAAGCTCGATTAAATATTAATAGTGTATGTTAGGAGTTTTGAGAAGGCTCGGGTTTATTTGGGCCTTAATAAAATTTTTTGTGTTTAAGTCTATTAAAGAGAGATGGTAAGTAGCTTCAAGACTTATGGAAAATGAGTTAAGTGCTTGCATAAATGATCATTTGGTAAGGAGGTAGTGGTGCCATATGATAGACTTGGAGGAAGGAGGTTCAAATCCCATTGTGTACAAAATTTGACTATTATTTTTGCATTATTTCCCTATGTGTCGGTCAAGCAGGTAAATAAGGCAATGTGGACTTTTTATTTTAGGCAAGGTGGCTAAGAAAATAAGGAAAGGATGAAGGTAAGGTTAGGAATCAAATGAAAGGGGAAAGTAAAAGGAACATGTTGGCACAAAAAGAGGAGAGTGTTATGAAAAGTGTGGTTGGCCAATTTTTGACCAGTAAAGACATGAATGTGGACGGTTTTGGGAGTAGAGGGGTAGCCAAATTTTGCTTGATCATTTGGTAGAATTTTGATGCTTGATAGGCCAAAATCTCTTTTGCACAATTTTGTGTTTTTCTCCAAACTTCTTCTTTTGCTTTGTGCCGAAATTACAAGCCCTTGGAGATCATATTTTCTTCTTTCTTTTTGCTTTGGCCGAAACCTCCTAGCACATTTTTGCATTTTTCTTCTCTTTTGTTTGGTCAAAATATTCATCTTTTGTTCATCTTCCTTTGATAGCCAAATCACCAAGCATCCATCCAACTTTTCATTCTTTTCTTTTAGCCATTTCTTCAATCTTCCTCTTCTCTAAAATTGACACCACCATAAGATTATATCTCCTTGTTTGATAATCCTCCATAGCCGAATATCAATATCCATTTTCCTCTATAACCAAACCTTCATCTCTTTTTAATCTTTTCTTCTCATCCGTATTAACACTCATTCCTTGATCAATTGGTAATTGTTTTTCTCAACATTTTATTTTTCTTCCTCTTTATGCTGAATATATGTCTTGTTTTGGGATGGTCATATCAACCGAAATCATCATTTTATTCTACTCTCTCAATGAGATCATTCTCTTCTTTGTAGTGGTATAGTGGGAGGTCGAATACCACAACATCGCTTAATCATCTTTAGTCATAGGACGATCGTAAGAAACGGGAATTTCATTGTTCAAAGTAAGGAAGTTCTTTTATAGTCCATTCAATAACTCTATTGGTGATTGTGATAATCGGATTGAAGGTTGGCTAATCGACTACATGTTTTAGGGACTTAATCGCTCGATCTATCGTCTTGAGATCATACGGATTTTGTGGTAAGCTGACCTTACTCCTTAAATCAATCGTTCATATCAATGTAATATTAGTTTTGACTAATATTTGATTTCAATGGAGACAAGCAATATCGAATCGAAAGGGATAGTAATTGGAGATCAAAAAGGAGCTGATTTGTGATTTCTACTCCTAAATTCAAACGAAGGGCGGTATCGACGGTTCAGGATTTTCCATCGAGTTGTGGACTGTCATCCGGAGAAAATCATCAAATCGTAGTTGTTTACGACTCCGAGGGTAAACACTTTAGATTGTTTATTTTAGAGTTTGATTATTAAAATCACGTATGTCGATTAATTGAGTGAATACGATATCTTAGGTGTCGAAGATCAAGAAAGCCTTATACTTACCGTATTCAGGTGTGTAATCTCACATCGTTTTTCATGGGGTAAAGATTGATATCATATTGGAAATAAGTCACTATGTTTAAATCGTAAAATTGTGTAAATCGGGAAAACTTGCCTAAATTTTACTATTTTGATTAAGTTGGCAAAAATCTGTATTAGCACTATGAAAATTATGAAAATACCCCTAAAGGGTAAAATTACGAAAATGCCTTAATGGGCTGATTTGATATATGCCTTAATGGGTCGATTTGATATATTCCTTTATGGGCCGATTTGATATATAGCCTTAGTGGGCCGATTTGATAAGTGTTGCAATGGACTGAATTTTTGTAATCTCTGAATTAATTATTTGTAAATACCATGACTGCTATGTATGATGCATTGATATGTTTCTGCATAGGATGGGAAAATATGATGAAGAAAAGTTCCGGTGGCACTTCCACAAATAAATTGTTTGTTAATATGATTCATTATAATTCTGGCCAAACCATAAACGGCAAAATGCCTGCGATTGGTGTGTTTGCCGGGTGGGTTGACTTGATCCCCACAGGTGTGATGGGATGGTACGGGTGGTGTGTAGCGGATGGATTACTAGGATGGGTTGGGTTATATGCATTACTTATTGTTATTGTAAATGTATATGTTCTATTTTGTAAACGGGCTTTGGCCCAAGATTATGCTTTATGGGCACAGGCCCAAGTTTTGCTAAATGGGTTCAAGCCCAGTGATCGATGGTAAGGGGATTATACACTGAGTTCTAGCAACTCACCCCATTTCCCTTATTCCTTTCAGGTAATACTTAGTGACGTGGGCTTGGGCCATGGATGACTTGGTGGAGGCCATACTTCAGAAATGGTTTATTTTGACTTAAGACTCCTTTCTCATTTATTTAATTACCTTTCTATTTTGGGATTTAATGTTGTAATAAGGCCTTTGAATTATTTTATTTTTGCTTTATGTTTGACGTAATTATATTTTTGCTCAAATTACTTTAAATGGGCTTTTTCTAGAAACTTAAATAAAGATTTTATAAAATGGATTCACAAATGGAATTCAAAATAAATTTTTCCAAATCTTTTAAACTCGGATATTTTTTCTCAAATTATTATCAATATTTTCAAAAGTCACGGTTTGTAAGATCACTACTTTAAATTTATCGATTTATCAATCAATCTTGAAGTTAGTAATATTTTATCAAATATTTCAAATCAAACTTGTTTTCTTGATTTTAACAAATAATTACTTATTTTCGCATTTAATAAAAAGGAGTTGACATATTTTTCTCATGTGACATGTCAGATCTGATCATAACGCATGGGCCGGGTTTGGGGTGCTACACTCTCCCTCACACCTCAATCCCATAATTTTCTCCTCAATCCACCCTCCATCATCCATTTTGAATTTGTTGACCCATTCAAATCTCATCTTGGTAGAGTCCCAGCCGAATGCCAACTCTCCCCCACCTTAAGCACAAAAAAATAACCTCCATAATGCAGCAGATGGGATTCGAACCTTTCTTCCCTTGCGTTCCATGAGACGCCAACTCCACTAGGCCACTCCGCTTCCTTTTGTTAACAAAACACCAACTTTTATACTTAAGTCCTGCCTCCACTAGCTCACCCCCACAAAGTGCCCTAAAACTAAAATTTCACCAGGGCCCCAGCTCGACCCCGAACCTTCACAAGGTCCCTGATCAAACTCAAACAACAAGCATATCTAGCCTAACACATGAAATAGTGCAAAATGTAGAACCCCCCAAATTTTAAGATGTTACATTATTAACATACGAACTTACCTCGAACTCGTACGGCAAAAAACGATCATTTAATCGATAACTTTGTCTTTTCTTTGATCTAATTCCGTACGTCATTTTTCTTGATCTATATAATCAAATTTTAACTCATTTAATCTTATTCTACTCAATTCAATCAAATTTCATATTATGAAAAAAAATATCATTTTGCCCCTATATTTTTGACCTCTTTATAATTTAGTCCTTAGGATCGTAAAATGAATTTCATCCAATTCCATCACAACTCAAGCCTAGTCGAAGACATTTTTCATTTATTCACACTTTTCCACACCTTTTATAACATTTTACAAATAAGTCCCTATTTGAAATTTTCATCAAAATCACTTTACAAATGTTGTTTATCTAATGACAAACATGCATTTTCTATCATTAATCATCAAAATACATGCACATTCAACATGGGTAAAATTTTAGACATTAACTTTTCTTCAAATTAGTCCTTGAAATAGCTAGATCAAGTTAAAACAACTTCAAAAATGTAGAAGTCATTAAAAACAGGACAAGAACGGACTTACAATCGAGCTTGAGAGTTGGCCAAACCCTAGCTATAGGTTCCTTGCAAAATTTGGCTATGGGGGGATGAAATTGAGAAGATGGACAACTTTTATTTAGTTTATTTTGTCTTTATTTACCAAATTACTAAAATACCCTTAATGAAAAACATTGAAAACATACCTAACCATGTCCATATTTGTCCACCAATTTAAACAATGGTCTAATTACCATTTAAGGACCTCCAATTAAAGTTTCATAGCAATTAGACACTTTTAGCTTCTAGAATTCAAGTTTTTCACCTATTGCAATTTAGTCCTCTGGACAAATTGAGTATTCAATCGATAAAATTTCTTAACGAAAATTTTACACAATTATTTTATCATGTTGTAGACCTTAAAATAGTAAATAAATAAATATTTCTACTTCAGATTTATGGTCCTGAAATCACTGTTTCGATTTGACCCAAAAATGGGTTGTTACAATCCACATGAGTTTAACATAGGTAAGCTATTACACATTAACATAATTCATTTGAATTCATCATTTTCCTTAACATATCATACTTTTAATGAAACTTACCATTCAACCTTTTTCATAAATACATGATATAGTTCCTTTTGAACACTTACCATTCCTTTCCTTTTCATGCCCATTGAACCGTTTAGAATATAGTTTGATACACGGATAACTTACACAAAGTGTGCTAACATATAAGTTTAACATTTCCTTTCATTTACATCATTGCTCACATGAGCTGTGGGTCGGAATGTAAGCTACACGATGCTGCTCACAGGAGCTGTGGAATATCCGCAACAAATGCAGGACCTTAGCCATCGGTAGGACATTCAAGACCAGCACCCAAAACATGAAAACCCTAATGACATATCATTTGTATCCTACGAATTACTAAGGTTCAAATGGGGCTCGATAATTTTCGTGACTTCGTTGGATTTCCATAATTTATTTACATGATAAAATGCATAATAACATATATATTGATTCATTTACATTATAACACATTAAACATTCAATTTAATCAAAATTTAAGTGATTATAGTTCATACGAACTTACCTGGCTAAATTGCAGCAATCACTAAGTACAATGGCTATTTGGTAATTTTTTCTTCTCCTCTATTTTCCACTCATTCTTGATATAAATTGATAATTTCATTCAATTTATTAATTTAGATAGTAAAAACAATTCATTTTATGCAATTTAGTCATTTTCAAAATTTTTACAAAACTACCCTCAACTTTTCATTTTTATTGAATTTAGTCCCCATGTCCTAATCATGCAAATAAACCAAATTTATTGAAAATTCATACCATCTAAATGTTAATAGCATCCATTACAGGTGAATTTTGTAACAATTTCGGACCAAGTCCTTGTATTTTTACTATTTCAAAAATTTAATCCCTAATCGTTAAATTCATCAAAATCACTTAACAAAATACTTATAAATAACAACTAATACCTCAAATTCATTATTTAACATATAAAATCACAAATATTCATCAATGAAAATCTTTAATAGTTTCAAAAACAAATTTACGAGCTAGCTAGACCTAGTTGCAACGATATCAAAAACATAAAATTTATTAGAAATGGGTGAAAAATGGCTTACCATGCAAAGATATTACCATGGATGAACCTTGAGTATGTTTCAATGGAATTTCGGTGATGAACAACACAAGTGAAGAAGGAAACATCATGTTTTCTTATTTTTTTAACCTTTTTACTTTATTTTAATAATAAAAATAACATATAAACATATAAAATTAAAAGAATTTAAATCTTAAACCGTCCACCATCATAAGAATGGGTAATTTATCCATTAAGGGCATCCAATTATGTTTATTTATTTAATTAACATCAGAACATCCCCAAACTCGCCCACGAGCCTTGACCGGATCTCGGTTATGTCACCGCGAAAAACGGTTGGAAAATCTTTGTCTTTAGGATAAACTTGAAAATTTTGTTTATTTTAGGAAGTAATTCCATTAAAAATTATTTAATACTATAAGCCCGATATAAAATATGTGAATTAAAACTTTATTATAATTTATTATATTATAAATCATTTGAAGGAAATATATCTAAGTATAATATAAACCCTAATTAAAAAGATAATAAAATGATCCCAACAATAAATAAAGAGGCCTTTTATTATAACCAATATTTAAACCAAACTTAATATAAATAAGCTTTAAAATAATTAAATAAATCTCCTTCGCATGGGCCACCTTGCATCCTCTCCGATCCGGTCCAATCTCAAGAGTCACCGAAATGTTAGGAAAATAATTGGGTGAGTCACACGGACTCGTGTGTAATTAAAACCATTGAAATCCACCCACATGCTAGCCACCAATCAACCCAATTATCAAATGCAACATATAAATATAATCATTTAGATATTACCACAACTGGCTTGGCCCACATTCATCCACATTCAAGTCTTGGCTAGGCCCTTTTCTCATTAATTCATCGACATCGGGCTTGGCCCATTTCCACGTATGTTCCCAAAACATACCTATCCACATGTCATATTGGGCTTGGCCCATTTCCATATCATTTCATAACAAAACAATGCAACATGAAACCCAACCCAATCCTAAGGTCCAACCGCTACACACCCCCTTAACCTTCTACCACACACCGGGGGACTATCGAGTCACCTCTCCTTTTCCTCCAAAAGGCAACCAATGCCATCCACGATGTAGCACGAGCTAACATCAAACCACGATGGAGCACACAAGAATCCATCAAGCCACGATATGGCATAAGCCGATATCATCAAGGTAACCACGCGAACTAAATCGCAAAGATCCACAACGCGAACTCGGCCAACGCCAATCCACGATGTAGCACAAAGTCGACATCAACCACGCATCAAGTACACCCGCATCTTCTTTCAAAAACCCACCCATGCACATGTAACATAATATAATGACATAATGAATAAAGCATGTGCATGATATTCGAGCATACACTCATATTCATAGACATACTCACATACACGTATTAATAACCACATCTCAACAGATTTGATACTAACTCATTTATCGACATACCCTTTAAGGGTATCCGGTTCACATAGTCAACGCACTTATTAACACATATTTAACACATACACCTATCGCATACATATCATATACCGAAATCGATGGGTTAATCACACACCTTATAACTCAAGCTCTAAACCTCGATCCCGACGCTATCGCTTAGCGAGACTACCATTATCGCCTATCGTTTTACATTGCACGCCCACACCCCGGGCCAATCTCGCATGTGAGTAAACCGATCTCTTTGAACTTCGGATGGGAACTTTCCTTTCCCTCTTGATTGGCACTTGCATCCATCGACACTTAATCGAATCACACCATTAATCAACGAGTCATAATCTACTATTATTGAATTTAGATCACCTAATAACATCCTTACCAAATATCGAGATCCCGAAGGCTCCCTTTGCTTCGATTTGGCCCTAAAAGATCACAACCACCACTCGGTCAACACAAAATATAAACAATGGCCTAAGGCCGAATATCAAACCACTTACCCCTTTTAATTGAATCCCAAAACACCAATGGAATTGCCGAAAATCCTGTTACAAGACTATTATTATCGGCTAATACCAAAATCCATGGAAAAAGGCCCCTTTGGCCGAATACCTTACCACCCCTTACCTTGATGAGTTCAAACAATTCGAGACTTTCCTTTAGACTCCTTGGCGCTGGCTACAAACAAGCAAAACACATCACTTATAGTCTATTAGAGCATTCGGCCAACCCACACTAAGGCCAACCATTCGGTTTTGGCCATTAGAACAAGTAACTAAAACACTTACCCACAAGCTTTAGATGTCGACAACACCACACTTCACAGATTCGGCTTCAATCTTGGCGAAAAAGAAAGAAGGTAGAGAGGTCAAGGTTTTGCTAGGCTTCTAAAACAAGATGGAATTTTCATTAAAGAACGGAGGAAATAGAAGTAGACAAAATATAAGGTTTAGGGGGTTCAAGTGGACATTCGGCTATTAGCAAAATTTGGGAGACACAACTACTACTTTTTGATCAAGAAACTAAAAGAATAATTTCGATACTCCCCCCCTATTTATAGAATTCTACCACCTACCCACGTGAAGAATCCATCCTTTGGTTATCACCTACTAATTCAAATCAATTTTGAATTAGCCAACTCCCCATTATTTATCCATATTTTATCACTTCATTAAATAAAAAAAAAACTAACCATTATCTCCTAACCACTAATTTTAAACTAAGTAAAATAATCCTATATTTAACAAAAATAAAATAAAAAAAAATAAAGCCAAATTACTCACCAAATTTAATTCAATACTAAGCAACACCCATCTAACCTTATCTATTAAAATAAAGTAACAACAATTCATCCGCTAATTACAAATTTTAAACTAAAAATAATAATCCTACCATTATCCTACCACTAAAAAAATAAACCCAACCCTTATCACTCCTTCAACTTAAAATATAAAATAAAATAAAACTCATCCTTATCTTCCACCGAATTTGCAAAGACAACCCACCTACCTATTGAAGACTCCTTGTGCCGTCCCTTTGCCGCCCAAATTGCCAAAATAAAAGAAGACCACCTTTGCCCATAGGTCTCGAACACGGACCTGGGGTAACCATCATCCAAGCGGCCTTGTGCCATTCGGCCACTTTGATTTTATGCTATAAGGCCCCAACATTTATTCTTAAACCCTTCCTACTCCAAATTTCATAACCGCATATAAAAGAAAACACGCCCAAAATGTCAGCCGCAAGCCCTCGAACTCTGCACTCTCACTCCCTCCAACACCTATGTGTCAGACGATAACCACTTGGCCAAGTTGTCGCTTGTGCCAAGTACACGCCAAATTATTTTAAGGCCTTCTACCTGCAACGCCATAATCCCAAAATAAACGCCACTTTTGTTGCCGCCTAACTCGAACCAGTGCCCTCGATGAACCTTCTTCCAAATTTCTTAAACAACAGATAACCACTTTGCTAATGCCTTTCATGTACCAAAATCATCCAAAAATTTTCTTAAGCCTCTAAAGCCCAAATTTATTTCTTAACCCCAAAATTAAAATTTTCCTAAGCCATCCCTTGCCTTCCGTGGTTCTCCAAAACCCCTAAAATTCCTCCAACAGACCTTAAGCCTATTAAATGCTCTAAGTTATGCTCCAAACGCATAACCCCTAAACCAGGTGTTACAATTCTACCCTCCTTAAAATAATTTTGTCCTCGAAATTACTTATCGCCATGCAATCCTAACCCCTACTTCACGCCTCCACAAGGCCACTGATTCCATTTCATCATACTTCCCATACGTAGTCTCTAAGTTCTCACCGAGATCCAAATCATACAGAAAGAATTAACTTACAAACAAGGAGAACAATTAAAGAGTATTCCAAAACAAAGGAGCTTACCCGATATCACATCCGTGGTTGACTTTGACTAGAACCACGACCTTCGTTGCTCGAGGACAATTCTTAACCGGATGTGCCTTAGATCCACACCAAAGCATTCTTTATTATTTCCCAACACTCTCCTGTGAGGTCTTCCACACCGAGCACAAGGACGATTCCGATCCACCGGTACAAGTGCACTTACAAGGTTCTCGGTCCTTAGTCTTTTCTGCGCATTACCAAACGATGCTGATGGTCCAACATTTCTCTTATTCTAGTTCCTATTCTTCTCTCGGTTTTCTCTTATAGTCTTCTTAACCTCTTCAGCGATCCGAGCTTTCTCCACTAAGATGGCAAAATCCCTTTCTCTGTGCGGAGCGATCAACTCCCGCAACTCATCTCGTAGCCCATCTTCAAATCGAACACTCCTTTCAGAATCGTGAGCTACGATTCCTTTGGCGTCGACTTAGTCGCACAAACTCACTTCATATTCCGCTACCGACTTATTCCCTTGCACTAGATTTAGAAACGCTTTCCTTTGCGAGTCCAAATAACTGCTCCTACATACTTCCCTTCAAACTTGGCCTTAAAGAAATCCCAATCCAATGATCCGCGGACACCTTGTTTGACAAAGTGAGCCACCAACGATAAGCTTCGTGCGAAGCAACGAAACAGCGCCTTCACTTTTCTTCATTGGTGCAATCCAAATCGTCCATGATTCTTTCGATCGCTTCTAGCCAATACTCGCACGTTAGGAGCTACTCCCGACACTCCTCTAAAGATCTCATCTCGCTCGATCTAAGCCTTTCGACACCGACTTCCGAGTTCCATTTCCTCTACTAACTCCCTACTCGCTCTAGCACTCGCAACATGGCCCGACATCTGCGTCATCTTCTCGGTTTGATCTTGCTCCTCATGACCACCTTCAAGTGCAGATTACTTCTTCGACCCATGGCCGCACCCTATCGGCCCGATGTCGCCATTCTACCTCTACGCGTCCCCTAGAACTCATCTCTATCATTTTGATTTATCTAATTAAGAAGTTTTATGCATTAGTAATTGTTCCAATATTTAACCACGAGCAAATTTTATGAAATGAAAGATTTTTAAGTAGTTCTTTCGATCACACAAAGTTTCATTCGAGTTTACTACTCTAGTTCAAGAATCACATTCACACACCCATCCGCTCATCAACAAGAACACATTCCTTCCTCAAGAAGGCACATTCAAGTGGTATCTACCACACACGCTCACTATTCGACATTTACTTCTGCTTCTACCCTGGGGTATTTTCGCCATTTTCCTACTGTGGACATTTTCTAATAAACCAAAAAAAAAATTTAAAACTTTAATAAACCAGGACATTTTGAAATTTCCACAACTAGAGGGTATTTCAAAAAAAAATTGTCAAATTAGAGATACAATAGAATTTTGGAAACCAGGGGTATTTTGGTAATTTTGTCAACTAGGGTAATTTTGTAAATTTCAAGAGTCGGGGTGTTATTTTGAAATACAAAAATTGGGTACTTTTGCAAAGTGAGAGAATTTTATTAAAATTGGGATTAACTCAGAAATTTTGAAAGTCAGGGGCATTTTAGTAATTTTTAAGACGTGGGTATTTTTGTAAATTTTCCCAAATCGAGTATATTGATATTTTGAAACTAGAGATTTTGGTATTTTGCAAAGTAAAATTATTTTAACAAAAGTTGAAGGTAGTAAAAGGTAATTTTGCAATATAGGGCATTTTTGTAATTTTGCCTCTGGGGGCATTTTGGTAATTTTGGGTAAATCGAGAAAAACACTTTTTTTTCAAAACCAGATTTAGGGTTTACAAACCAAAAGGGTAAATTTGAAAATTGTAAAACCAAGAATTTTAAAACAAGAAGGCTAATCCCTTTCGGGTTTTAATAATTGGTTCAACTGTGAACAAGTCCTCTTGGTTAAGGTGAACCGTAGCTACGCACTGTAGGATTCAAGTGGAGAGGAGGTGAGTCACGCGATCGCTTAAATACCAAGCTCCCACCGAATACCACTCCTAGACATGCGCACACAGTTGCCACACCTTAACACTACGACTTACTTCACGTGTTTGTTTAAGAGCTTTAAGTTTTATGCATATGTTTGAGTAGACTAGCCTTAGGGTTCAATAGCCCTATCATTCTATTCTACGAGCCCAACTAAGCCCATAATAAATTCATAATAGTAAAGCACTTCAAAAGTCCAAGTACTTACCGTGGACTCGGCCGAGGTACAGTGCCATGCCGTAAAAACTCAAATAAAAGCCCATATTTTGAAAAGCCTATTTGAAAATGTTTTGGGCCCAAAACCCTCAAAGCCGAAGTTTTGAACCGGCTCGATATTAATCAGAATATCCCCAAACCCGCCCACGAGCCTTGACCGGATCTGGTTATGTCATCAAGGAAAAACGGTTGGAAAATCTTTGTCTTTAGGATAAACTTGAAAATTTTTGTTTATTTTAGAAGTAATTCCATTAAAATTATTTAATACTATAAGTCTTGATATAAAATATGTGAATTAAAACTTTATTATAATTTATTATATTATAAATCATTTGAAGGAAATATATCTAAGTATAATATAAACCCTAATTAAAAAGATAATAAAATGATCCCAACAATAAATAAAGAGGCCTTTTATTATAACCAATATTTAAACCAAACTTAATATAAATAAGCTTTAAAAATAATTAAATAAATCTCCTTCTGCATGGGCCACCTTGCATCCTCTCCGATCCCGGTCCAATCTCAAGAGTCACCTGAAATGTTAGGAAAATAATTGGGTGAGTCACACGGACTCAGTGTGTAATTAAAACCATTGAAATCCACCCACATGCTAGCCACCAATCAACCCAATTATCAAATGCAACATATAAATATAATCATTTAGATATTACCACAATCTGGGCTTGGCCCACATTCAGTCCACATTCAAGTACTGGGCTAGGCCCTTTTCTCATTAATTCACTGACATCGGGCTTGGCCCATTTCCACGTATGTTCCCAAAACATACCTATCCACATGTCATATTGGGCTTGGCCCATTTCCATATCATTTCATTACAAAACAATGCAACATGAAACCCAACCCAATCCTAAGGTCCAACCGCTACACACCCCCTTAACCAGCCTACCACACACCAGGGGACTATCGAGTCACCCTCTCCTTTTCCCTCCAAAAGGCAACCAATGCCATCCACGATGTAGCACGTAGCTAACATCAAACCACGATGGAGCACACAGCAATCCATCAAGCCACGATATGGCATAAGTCGATATCACTCAAGGTAACCACGCGAACTAAATCTCAAAGATCCACAACGCGACCTCGATCAATACCAATCCACGATGTAGCACAAAGTCGACATCAACCACGCATCAAGTACACCGCACCTTCTTTCAAAACCCACCCATGCACATGTAACATAATATAATGACATAATGAATAAAGCATGTGCATGATATTCAGGCATACACTCATATTCATAGACATACTCACATACACGTATTAATAACCACATCTCAACAGATTTGATACTAACCTGTTTATCGACATACCCTTTAAGGGTATCCGGTTCACATAGTCACCGCACTTATTAACACATATTTAACACATACACCTATCGCATACATATCATATACCGAAATCGATGGGTTAATCACACACCTTATAACTCAAGCTCTAAACCTCGATCCCGACGCTATCGCTTAGCGAGACTACTGTTATCCGCCTATCATTTTCATTTGCACGCCCACACCCGGTGGCCAATCTCGACAAGCCAGAAACCGATCTCTTTTGAACTTCGGATGGAGCTTTCCTTTCCCTCTTGATTGGCACTTGCATCCATCGACACTTAATCGTAATCACACCATTAATCAACGAGTCATAATCTACTATTATTGAATTTAGATCACCTAATAACATCCTTACCAAATATCGAGATCCCAAGGCTCCCTTTGCTTCAGTCGATTTGGCCCTAAAAGATCACAGCCACCACTCGGTCAACACAAAAACATAAACAATGGCCTAAGGCCGAATATCAAACCACTTACCCCTTTTAATTGAATCCCAAAACACCAATGGAATTGCCGAAAATCCTGTTACAAGACTATTAGTATCGGCTAATACCAAAATCCATGGAAAAAGGCCCCTTTGGCCGAATACCTTACCACCCCTTACCTTGATGAGTTCAAACAATTCGAGACTTTCCTTTAGACTCCTTGGCGCTGGCTACAAACAAGCAAAACACATCACTTATAGTCTATTAGAGCATTCGGCCAACCCACACTAAGGCCAACCATTCGGTTTTGGCCATTAGAACAAGTAACTAAAACACTTACCCACAAGCTTTAGATGTCGACAACACCACACTTCACAGATTCGGCTTCAATCTTGGCGAAAAAGAAAGAAGGTAGAGAGGCTGAAGGTTTCGGCTAGGCTTCTAAAACAAGATGGAATTTTCGGCTAAAGAACGGAGGAAATAGAAGTAGACAAAATATAAGGTTTAGGGGGTTCAAGTGGACATTCGGCTATTAGCAAAATTTGGGAGACACAACTACTACTTTTTGATCAAGAAACTAAAAGAATAATTTCGATACTCCCCCCTTATTTATAGAATTCGGCCACCTACCCACGTGAAGAATCCATCCTTTGGCCATCACCTACTAATTCAAATCAATTTTGAATTAGCCAACTCCCCCATTATTTATCCATATTTTATCACTTCATTAAATCAAAAAAAACTAACCATTATCTCCTAACCACTAATTTTAAACTAAGTAAAATAATCCTATATTTAACAAAAATAAAATAAAAAAAATAAAGCCAGCCTTTACTCACCAAATTAATTCAATACTAAGCAACACCCATCTAACCTTATCTATTAAAATAAAGTAACAACAATTCATCCGCTAATTACAAATTTTAAACTAAAAATAATAATCCTACCATTATCCTACCACTAAAAAAATAAACCCAACCCTTATCACTCCTTCAACTTAAAATATAAAATAAAATAAAACTCATCCTTATCTTCCACCGAATTTGCAAAGACAAACCACCTACCTATTGAAGACTCCTTGTGCCGTCCCATCACCGCCCAAATCTTTGCAAAATAAAAGAAGACCACCGCTGCCCATAGGTCTCGAACACAGACACAGGGTAACCATCATCCAAGCAATACCCAGTGCCATTCGGCTACTTTGATTTTTATGCTATAAGGCCCCAACATTTATTCTTAAACCCTTCCTACTCCAAATTTATAACCGATATAAAAGAAAACACGCCCAAAATGTCACCGCAAGCCTCGAACCTGCACTCTCACTCCCTCCAACACCTATGTGTCAGACGATAACCACTTGGCCAAGTTGTCGCTTGTGCCAAGTACACGCCCAAATTATTTTAAGGCCTTCTACCCTCGCAACGCCATAATCCCAAAATAAACGCCACTTTTGTTGCCACTCAACTCGAACCTGTGCCCTCGATGAACCTTCTTCCAAATTTCTTAAACAAATAAGATAACCACTTTGCTAATGCCTTTCATGTACCAAAATCATCCAAAAATTTTCTTAAGCCCTCTAAAGCCCAAATTTATTTCTTAACCCCAAAATTAAAATTTTCCTAAGCCATCCTTGCCTTCCGGGGTTCTCCAAAACCCCTAAAATTCCTCCAACAGACCTTAAGCCTCATTAAATGCTCGGGTTATGCTCCAAACGCATAACCCCTAAACCAGGTGTTACAAACACATTTAAACAAATATCGATTGACTTTTTTAACTATTACGATTTAGTCCTTTTTACTTAATTGACTATCTAAACATAAAAAATTTCTTAACGAAACTTTAATACAACCTTAATAACATTTTTTAAATATTTATAAAAATATTTACGGCTCGGTTTATAGAAATAAGGTCTCGATATCTCATTTTCTAAAACCACTTAACTTTAGGGTCTTACCACTTGAACCTAATTGTTAATTCGAATAGCATAAATTGTAAATTCAAAATTTATTTTAATACCATATTTGAATCATAAATAATAAAATAATAATATTTATGAACTTACTCATCAGATTTGTGGGCCCAAAACCACTATTTCTGACACCTCTGAAAAACGGGTTATTACATATACTCGGTCCGATTACTCGATCTGATCTATAAGATATTACAACTATAAAACTTCAGCATCGTTCGAAATTTAATTAAAAATAACCAAATAATTCATTTGTATTCATTTTCATGCTATTCAATCAAAAACGAGACCAAATTCGAGCTTACAGAACATTTAAAACAAACCAAGAATAATTCTGGATTAAAATGAAACTTTTACAAAATTTTGAGTAAAAAGTGAAAACAAGGGTCACGCGGTCGTGTGACAGAGCTTAGCCCGTGTGGCTTAGAAACATGGTCTTGTGGCCAAACCGTGTAACTTAAGGTCACACGATTGTTTAACTCTCTGAGGTTGTGTGGACGAGCCTACACCAAAATCAAAGAGGCCACATGGCCGTGAAGTGCAACCGTGGGGGACACACGGCTGTGTGTCAGACTGTGTCGTAGACCGTGTGTGCCAAAATACCTTTAAACACAAGTCAATTCACTTACAATTTCTTAGACACCAAGCCATGCAATTACCACCACATTAACCTATTCAAAAAATGTACCAGAATATACTAATCCACATTCAACCTATGTGCCTAACCAATATGCCCTCATTGACACCACATTTCAATATAAATAATAGCAAAACAAATTAAATTTATTCAATCATCAACTAAATTCCATATAACATATGCCATAATAAACCATTTATACCAAACTTTCTAATGCTAATATATTCTAATCAAAGTACCAAAAGACTACTAAAACAAAATAACCATTTTAACAACAAATTTTCAATGAAGACATCAAATGACAAATTACCCTTTCAAGACACCAACTACTAAAATCAAGTTTACCAATCAAATGACACAAATCATTATCTCACAAAATAGAATCAATATGATATACCTAACTAGTTTTACTACATTCATCACAAGTTGATCTTGAAACATGAAACTTAACATTATATACCAACTTTAGCCACAATACAAAACTAACTAGAACTTTAAATTCATCAACTTCAAAACCCTATATACATTCCACAGAAACTAAAACAATAAACAAGAATCTACTGAGACAAAAGCTTGGTAGTATGAGCTATCTGTCAAGTTTCGTAAAACATTAATGTAACATCTTAAAATTTAGAATTTTATGTGTTGCATTATATCTTGCGATAGGTTAGTTAAAAATATTAATTGTGTATGTTTAGGGGTCCTAAGGAGGCTCGGAGATGAATTAGGCTGTAACACCCAGTTATCTGAGACCGAATCTAGGTCTAGATACGAGACATTACTATGCTTGAACTCACTTAAACATGTACTTATGGCTATAAAATTTGTTCCAACTTAAAAATTTCACTTTCTTAGTCAACACATACATTACAAGGGCCTACGAGGCCTTAAACTCTTGTCTGAAAACTTTCGGAACTAAATCAAATAATTCATTTTTGAAGCAGGGTTCACATGCCCGTGTGACTTGGAACATGCCTATGTACCCTTAAGCACGCCCATTCCCTCAAACCATGGGAAGCTACTGACTATTTCTGCACGGCTTAGACTCACCCGTGTCTTCCAACCGTGGGAGGCTACTGACTAATTTCACACGGCCATGACACGCCCGTGGGCTTAGGCCATGTGCTAATCCTTGATATACTAACTAAATCAGCACGGTCTGAGCACACACCCATGTCCAACCCGTGTGTATAACACGGGCTATACACACGACCATGGAATTTACCCGTGGCCTATTCTGATTAATAATACTAAGGTGCAGGGTTAAGAAGGCCTTGACACACGCCCGTGTGTCCAACCGTGTGGGAACTTATAGGCTATTTACCAAGCCGTTAGGCATCCTGAACTGAAGATCATATCCATACACAATTCAACAGTGCAATAATAACCCAATTTTATGAATAATTCTACATGCTTCATTGATCTCAATAAACATACATACTTAGTCAAATTTGGCCAATCACTTAGCCATATACAAAAGAATAATAAACTTGATAGCCTTTACAAAGGCCCTTCTAAAAACATGTCCACAAAATGAATGTTTCCTATACATGCCATACTTGACTATACCAAAACAAGAGTTGATGGTGTGCTAGGAGCTCTGACTCCGATGATCCACAAATTAGCTTGGCGGGACTACATAGAAAGAAACAATTAAATACGTAAGCATTTAGCTTAATAAGTTTGCATGTGAAACGCATGTCAATAAGCTTGATTAATAAAAGCCACTTAGCATAACAATAGTATCATAATTTCAGCTCTAAAGCTTACTTACTCATGCTTGGTTCTTACATGTCTCATGATGCTCACTATGCTCATTTTTGTAAAGTAAACATGATACCTGTGTCACTTGATCACATTGATCAGCGTACTTAAACAATAATCATTATGATCTCTGAGTCTTCATTCATAACATGAGTAATATTTAATTCATTTTGATTCTAGCTTTGCTTTCTTAGCCCTCTTGTTACCTCATTATTAACCTTACTTGTTTGCCCGATGAACTTCTACGAATACCCGAGGATACTAGATCTCTTCCCACTTAGCATGCCACTAAAGCCATATCTTAGGAATGGTCTTACATGGAATTTCTCATCTTGGTTTCAAGGCCATGTCTTGACAAGGACTTACATGAAGTCTTGCCCTTGATAACTTACTCAATGCCAAGCTTGCCTTGGACTTACATGATATCTTGATCAAAGCCAAGGTTGCCTTGGACTTACATGATATCTTGATCAAAGCCAAGCTTGCCTTGGACTTACATGATATCTTGATCAATGCCAAGCTTGCCTTGGACTTACATGATATCTTGTGTGGTATATCGAGTATCTTGGGGAATTCATATTCAATCGGGACTTGCTCATGTTTAATCTCTTTGTTCACAAAGATGATAGGCATTACAAAATAGCAATGTATATTATACTAAGCAATTCAATGATAGTAATCATAAAGCTTAGAAATCATACAAACTTACCTCAATATATAAAATTTAGGGAGATGTGCAATTTAGTCCTTGATCTTATTCTTGCCTCGGTTTCGATCAGGGCTTCATTTTCTTGATTTGAATGAGAGTTGAGTGGCTGAACTATTTCCTCTTCAATTTTTGGTGGAAAGAGATGAGTGAATAGTGAAATATCATAACATCTTTTATTTCTTTTATTTTATTCATGCTATCACCTAATTTCCACCAAATTGACTATCATTTAATGCTCTTGTCCCCCTATTTTGCTTGTATGGCCGGCCAACTCATGAAAGATGTCCTAATTTCATTCTAAAATCCTTCTAATTACAATCTATGGCTATTTGGTACCCCTACCTTAAAAATAGACCTTTTGCATCTCATGCGATTTAATCCTTTTTCTCAATTGGTTATGCTATTAGTAAAATTAAGGCACCAAAATTTCTATAGAATCATATATTGACACCACAACACATAAAATAGTACTAAAATGATTCTCGTCAACCTTGGATTAGTGGTCCCGAGGCCACTGTTCTGACTAGCCCCAAATTCGGGCTGTTACAACTCTCCCCCTTAGGGATTTTTCGTCCTCGAAAATCTTACCAGCAAAAATGTTTGGATATTGGTTTCTCATACTCTCTTCTCGTTCCCATGTAGCTTCTTCTATTCAATGCCTTTGCCACAGAACTTTCACTAAGGCAATACTTTTATTTCTCAGTTGCTTGACTTCCCGAGCCAATAACTTGACTGGTTCTTCACCATAAGTCATGTCAAGGTGGATCTCTATTTCTGATGGAGTAATTATATGTGAAGGGTCTGATCTATAGTGTCGCAACATTAACACATGAAAAGCATCATGTATCTTCTCTAATTCTGATGGCAACGCCAAACGGTAAGCTACCGACCCGATTCTCTCAGTAATCTCGTAAGGTCCAATGAAACGTGGACTCAACTTGCCCTTCTGGCCAAATCTGAGAACTTTTATCCATGGTGACACTTTCAAGAAAACTTTATCCTCGATTTGGTACCCGATCTCTTTCCTCTTTAAATTCGCATAGGATTTCTGTCTATCTGATGTAGTTTTTAAACATTCTCGTATCACTTTTACTTTTTCTTCAGCTTCTTTAACCAAATCAACCCCATGAATTTGGTTTTCCTTGAGTTCAGTGCAAAATAAAGGGGTTCTACACTTACGCCCATATAGAGCCTCATAAGGCGCCATCTTTAAGCTCGACTGAAAGCTATTATTGTAGGCAAATTCTACCAATGGAAGAAACTTTTCCCAACTGCCTTGGAATTCTAAAACACAACATCTGAGCATGTCCTCGAGTACTTGGATTAACCTTTCTGAATGACTGTCAATTTGAGGGTGAAAAGCTATGCTAAAACTCAATTTTGTACCCAAGGCTTCTTGCAACTTCTTCCAAAATTTAGATGTGAATCTCGGATCTCTATCCGATATATTCGATAAGGGAACTTTGTGGAGCCTTACTATTTCTAAAATATACAAGTTTGCCAACTTGTCAAGGGAGTAATCCATTCGTACGGGTATAAAATGAGCTGACTTCGTAAGTTTATCAATCACTACCCACACAGCATCTTTCTTGCTTGGCGATGACGGAAACCCAAGATTTAAATCCATGGTGATACGGTCCCATTTCCATTCGGGGACTAAGATAGGTCAAGTAAACCCGAAGGCACTTGGTGTTCAAACCTTTACTTGTCGACAAATAAGACATCTTGAAATGAACTCAAATATCTTTCTTCATTTTCGGCCACCAATACTGTTGCTTCAAGTCACTATACATCTTTGTACTTCCCGGATGTACAGACAAACATCATTTATGTGCTTCGTACAAAATTCTCTGAATAAGCCCCTCTTTCCTCGGTACACAAACTCTATCTCTAAAAATCAAGTATCCATCAGAATTAATCCAAAGTCGGATTCAGCATTTGACTCGCATTGAGCTATCTTGACTTGCAACTCACTATCTTCTTTCTGAGCCTCAAAGATCTCTTGAAGAAACATTGGTCTAGCTCTCGACTCAACTAAAAGGGAGCCATTGTTGGATAAGGATATCCTTGAATTCAATGCTCTTAAAGTAAATAGAGACTTCCTGTTCAAAGCATCGGTGACTACATTTGCCTTTCCTGGATGGTAGTCGATGACCAACTCATAGTCTTTTATCAACTCTAACTATCTTCTTTGTCTTAAGCCCAACTCTTTCTGCGTCATCAAGTACTTCAAACTTTTGTGATCGGTAAAAATCTAACATTTTTCACCATATAAATGGTGTCTCCAAATCTTCAAAGCGAAGACTATGGCAGCCAATTCGAGATCATGCGTCGATAATTCTTCCCATAAGGCTTCAACTGTCTGGAGGCATAAGCAATCACCTTGCCTTCTTGCATGAGTACACAGCCTAATCCATTTAAGGATGCATCACTGTAGATTACAAATTCTTTCCCTAATTTGGGTTGTACCAAAATTGGAGCTTCTATCAACACTACTTTCAACTTCTCAAAACTTTGTTGGCATCATTCTGTCCACTCAAACTTCACATTTTTCTACAATAGTTTAGTTATCGGGGTTGCGATCATGGAAAACCTCTTGACTAATCGTCTGTAGTAGCCATAGTTTGCTCATTTTATATCGGTTCGGGTCGATTACTCTCTTCAGAAGTTGGCTAAGCTGTATATAGCGAAGATTGTGAGGTTGCATGGAGTGCATGTGTCCATCATCTCGGACAGAGATCCTAGGTTTACGTCAAGATTTTGGAGGGCATTGCAATAAGCGTTGGGTATAAAGCTAGATTTTAGTACGGCATTTCATCCGTAGACGACGGGCAGTCAAAAGGGTGATTTAGATCTTGGAAGACATGCTAAGAGGTTGTATCCTCGATTTCAAGGGTAACTGGGAAGAATTTTACCGTTGACGAAATTCACATATAACGATATCTATCAGTCCAATATTCGAATGGCACCATATGACGCATTGTATGAGCGAAAGTGTCGCACTCCTAGGTGTTGGACAGAGTTGGTTGAGCGTCATCTGTTGGGTCCAGAATTAGTGTTGGAAACTGAGAACAAGGTTGAGTTGATCCGGGATAGGTTGAAGGAAGCTTCTGATAGGTAGAAATCCTACACTGACCTGAAGTGGAGGGGCATAGAATTTGCAGTGGGTGACCAGGTTTTCTTAAAGGTGTCACCGTGGAAGAAAATTCTAAGGTTTGGACGGAAGGGTAAGCTATGCCCCAGGTTCATCGGGTCTTATCGCGTGTTGAAGCTTGTAGGACCAGTTGCTTATCAGCTTGAGCTACTTTCGAGTTATGCAAGATTCATGATGTGTTTCATATTTCAATGTTGAGATGCTACCGTTCAGATCCATCCCATGTGATACCGTTGGAGAAACTCGAAGTAAGGCCTGATTTATCCTTTGAAGAGGAACCAGTTCAGATCTTGGAGCGTGATGTTAAAGTTTTGTGAAGGAAATCGAACCTTTGGCTAAGGTTCTGTGGCAGAATCACGGGTCAGAGGAAGCTACATGGGAGCCAGAGGATCTTATACAACAATAATACCCTCACCACTTTCGACCAGGTAATTCGGGGCCGAAATTTCTTTAAGGGGGTAGAACTGTAACATCCTGAATAGGGGGCTCTGCATTGCAATGTGTTATGTGTGTATACTATGCTATGTGTGTTATTCTAGTGTGTTTAGAGGTTTTGGGAAGGCTCGAGGTTAAGCCTGAGCCTTGGTAGAAATTTTGTTTTTAGGCACTGCAAGGGAAAGCTAGTTGAGGTGGGCCTTAAGGGTACTTAAGTGGGGTAGTTGACACAAGAACCTAATTGGTAAAGTGGCAAGAAGGCACCACTAAGGGTGTAGGTAGGTGACGCCACAGGGAAGTTGTGAGGGAGCAGGTTCAAGTTGCATTGACAGCAAATGGGAGTGTTTTTTTTTTTTGATTTTATGTGCCTAGGGAGCCTGTGAGATGGTTTTGACTGGGACTCTGCATGGGTGAGTGTGGATTAAGTCAAAAGATAGGAAGATGAGGATAAGAGGAAAATGTGGGATAGGATATGAGTGTAGGTGGTGGCCGAATGTTGGACACTAGGAGCAAGGGGGAGAAATTGGTTTGGTGTGGCCAAGGTGTGCCGAATTTTTACTTTGGAGCATAGGTTTTTGTTCTAAAAAATAGTGCATTTTCGGCTTTTGGGGATGGTAGGTGTCGAAATTGTGTTTAGTAAAGTGAGAGTTCTCTTATTATTTTTGACATTTGAGGGTTTCTTTCTCCTTTTCTTTTTATGCCAAAACTGAAAACACTTAGGTCCTGCCGAAAATTCTTCTTCTTTACCCTTTCTAACACTTTTTTCTATCTTGTTCTATTTCTACTCTCCCAATTGTTTCTTCTCAGAAGCCGAAATCCCTAACCCCATTCTCATCTCCACTTCTATGCCATAGTCGAATGTCCCTTGCCCATAGTTCTCTTCTCTGTTTTCTTTTCATAAGCAGAATCTTCATAGCCCTTTTCTTGTTTATTTTTTCTTCCGATCTCTTCTAAAACTGAAAATCCCTAGGTTTCATCTATGGTTTAATTTTTTTCCTTTCGGCCTTTTAATCTTCTTCCTTGTCATTGTCGAATATTCTCTTAAGTGGTAGCCGAATCTCCTGTGTTGAGGTAAGTGTCGACTCCTGTTAATTCTCTATGTTTCTCTTTCGGTTCTTGGAAGCCAAAATCAAATGGCTAATAGGCTTGGTAAGGCCATCATTAGATTGATGTTTCTCACTGTTTCTTATGTTCTCTTTGGGGCGCTATTCCGGGAATTGAAAGGGATCAGATCATCTAGGTTCCTAAGCCAGAAACCGTTAACTTCTGAACCATATCTCTTCTTTCGGGATTTCAAGGTAAGGGTGTTCTCTTTGGATTGTATTTAGGTCATTATCATAATCGGTACCTTAACCCTACCTTGTGGTTTGACCACTATATTTCATTATAGTAGCATCTGACAAGATCTTTGATGGAATCCAATATCGATCAGGCAAAGGATGGGGTGGGACTCGTGAACCCAACCCCAAAGTTCAAGAAACGTGACGGTGTCTGCTGTTTGGGATTGGCCACCGGGTTGTGGGCAGGCTTCTGAGCAGAATAGTAGATAGATAGCGGTGGTTCCTATTAGCGATAGTGTCGACATAGAAAGTGTGGTATTGCGTGTTATCGGGTGTGTAAACCTCCACACACACACTTTATTTTATCTGTACTAACGTTTGTGTGGGCTGAAAAGCCGGAAAAGGCTGTGTAGACAGTCGTGGTTCCCTTAGGGGTAAGGCTAGGAATGTCAGGTACGTGACCGTATCATTTTCTTTGCATGGATGAATATATGTATGGTGATCTACTATGTTATGGATAGCATGTTGCATTCGTTAGGATATATATGTAGTTCATGGGGTATGGGTTTGATATGAAGGGGAAGAGCATGATTTTTTGGTCACGTAGTGATCGGCGGCTATGCCACGATATATATATATATGTACATGCATTAAATGGGTCACATAATGATCGGTGGTTAAGCCACGATATATATATTTTAATTGGTCACATTATGATCGGTGGCTAAGCCACGATGTATTATTTGGCCACCTAGTAATCGGTTTATAAATGGTAGCATGACTGTCGAAATGGAGTGTAGCGGATGGAGGGTTGATTGTAGAAATCCCCACAGTGTGATGGGCTGGTACGGGTTGGTGTGTAGAGGATGGTAAAGCTAGGTTTGGGTTGGGCTTATTGCATTCATGTGTTTGTATGTTTTCCTTATGGGCTAAGGCCCAATGTGTGATTGTTGGGCATGAACCATTTGTATAAGGTGGGAGAATTTACACACTGACTCCCAGTGACTCACCCTTTCTTTAATTTTTCAGGTAATCAGTAGATCGTGGATGTGGGAGCCGAGGCAGACTCGTGGAGGCCATAGCACCCTTTTCTTTCATAAATTCATTTCTTATTATACTTCATTTTTAATTTGGGATTTTTGTTATGTAATAAGGCCTTTCTAAGTTAAACTTGGGTTTTTATTAACTATTGTTTATTCTGACTTCGAAGCTTAATCATTAAAGTGAAAATGGGGTTTTTCCAAAACCATACGGGCAACATATAATAATAAATTCTTTTTAATGTCTCCACAAGCATAACTAAATGATTGATTGATACAACTTCTTTTTCTTAATCTACGTACTATTATTTTCAAGACTACGCTTTAATTGAAAAGTTTTTCAAACCTTCGGTTTTCCATAATTTCCACAAAACTCATTTTTACTTCACCCTGTAACATACCGGATTTGGTCGTAACGTTTAGGCCGGGTTTGGGGTGTTACACAAAATCTCTCCAGCAATTTCTTACTTTGGGCTGAGCTTCAGGAGGGCACGTTTCGTCAAGAACAAATTTGTATTTCTCATAGTTGAGAACTATTAGCGAGTTTCATTTCCATTCTCGAAAGGTATCCCTATTTAATTTATTCTTAGTAAGAATGCTAATAAGTGGAGTAAGAGACATATTTAAACTAAAAAAAATAAAGATTCACTAATTACTATCTTTGTATTAAGCATATATTTTTATTTCAGCAACATAACAAGAATGTGGTATGATGCATGTGTCTTGTATTAAAACCTTGAAATGTTTTTTTCATTGTTACGGTCTTTCTCAAACCCATCAACCATGTCACCTCGGGGTCCTATGATTACCTAACAAGAACATATATTACATCCCATCAATTCGTGAATCTTAATTCTCAAGACTCCGGAAGAACTAATGGTAGTTTAATGTTTGATCATCATCTCTAGCTTAAATAATGTTTTTTGGGAAACTATTTAATAAGAGATGATCTTGAGTGTGTAACCATTGACTCAACACCCATCATGAATATGCTCTCATTTGTGAGTCATCTTGGGACTATCTCTCTGAAACTCATGCATAAGATCTAAAGAATGCCACTTTTTATGTAATCAAATCATTCAAGAAGAAGAGAAATTTATTTTGATTATCTGTTTATACTTATAGATAGAACACAATTTGGCTCATGATACCATTTGTTGGAAAAATGGGTTTGGAAAACGCAACAGAAAATAAATTCAGGGAAAACCAGAGTTTAAAAAAAAAATCTAAAACAAGACCTTAGTTGTGATATCTAAAGAAATAATACACTTAATAAAAATTGTACCTTTTCAATTCATCTAGGATGAAGGCTTCGACTGAGTAGTCTTCTTCGCTATACTCAAGCTCACGTCTATCGATTGTGGGCTTGCTTCAAATAAAATTTTTTCACAAAAATTACCAATAGGGTAATTTCACAATTTCTCTAAACTTGTGGGTCAACTTGTAAATCAAAGAAATATCTCTTGAAATTTTCTGAAATAATCTCTTAAGATAATTTTTTCTCTACAACTTTCTCTTGAATTCAAGTTTCTGAAAAATAATGACCCAAGACTCTCTTTATATAGGGAGAGTTTAGAGATTTTAACTATGATTAAACTTAATCACTTTAATATTAATTAATATAATATTTATCAAGATAAATATTAAATTAAATATTAGATTATATGTTATTAAAATAATAGAATGTTTATCGCAAGAGAAAAATTAAATTAAATTAAATATTAAGATAATAACTTTAATATTAAATTAATAAAATACTATTAAGGTAAGTATTAAATTAAATTTAACATTAAACTATTAAAATAATATTATTTTTGGAATAGTTAATATGAAATCAAATTCTCTGATAGAGTCCGAGTAGGAGTGTAACTCTTCAACTACTTAACCATCGAAGGCCAACTATTGCTACCCACCTAAGACTCATTGTCAGAGTCAGCCGACACCACTGTGTCTGGTGATGTAGGTGCGACACCTTTACGGCACCTTGAGCTGGTTCGTTTCTTCTGATTTGGTCCTGGCTGGTGATGACCCAACTGCTCCAGGTTAGTGATGATCCGACTGGTCCATCTTGCCATCGGTTGGACCGTTGGCTCGGCTTCACAAATCGGGATGGTTCGATCAGATTTTGGGACTTTGTCTCAATTTTTGGACTCTTAGGCCCAATTTATAATCTCAGGTCCAATTTTCAAGTTCAATTACCCATTGGACCAATTGTCTAACTTGAAAATTAAATTCCAAAAAATATCATATTAATTTTAATTAATTTGACTAATTTAATTTTACTTGATCAAAATTAAATTTTTGAAAACTCACTTAGTTTTTCCAAATTAAATTTTTCAAGAAAATTATTTAATCAAATTCTCTAGTTGAACAATCCTGACGACCACCTAATTTAATTCCACATCAAATAAATTGACTCAATTAAATTATGTCCAAAGTCATATAATTTTCATCTGATTCAAATGCAGCCTGATCAAGCTTTTGTTGAACTAGCGGAAGGACCAATTGGACATATACAATTAGGCTCTAGTAATTGCAATTATGTCCAAAAGCATCGTTCTCATAATTCACAATTACTTAATCATGGAGTCAGTCCACAAGAAGTACCATGATTGAAAACTCCTTATTGTATACTCTTTACGAAAGCAATTCATCCAACTTCTTTTTCCAATGGCCTCGTCATGTGTTTGTTACACTAATATAATATTCTTGATTCGTTTGAGTTAAATCTGTTCACTCAATATAATTTTATTTTATCTCATTTTCACCATTGTGTCTTCTTAATGATTAATATGACCACTGTCAATATATGATAGTGATAAATTGCTCGTTTGAGAACAAGCAACTAGTGGCCACGTTCTATATTTATCAATCCATACAATGCCAATGAGAGGATATCATTAACTCTTTAATTGAGCTATGAATTCTACTATTGCTAGTAAAACCATAGTCATACACAAGTCATGTACCCAATATACCGGCTATGGGCTCGATCATGTTTAGAGCATAAGCCCTACTTATATCAAAGCCCACGAGTTGCATATGCATGGTCAGTGACTAACTCGGGATTTAGGTAAATCACACCATTAACGCTACAAGTGAATTAATTTAAAAACGGATTCAAAATTAATTAATCCTGGGTCCAGTTCGATGTATCATTCTGCCAATAAACACATCTATGTCTCTACTCATGAAGTCAAATGCTCCGATAGCCAAGACTAGCCATCTCCCCAATTGGAATTGTAGACGACATAATAATCCTTCTCAATATTTGAATCAAATGTTCACTTTGATTCTTTTGCAGGATTACGAACTCATTTAGATTATCTACTAAAGTAAGCTATCTTTCATGTAATGTAAACATTCTTACAATGCTACTTATCTTCAGTTTGAACTTAGACAATCAATTAGCTAATATTTGCTTGTCACAATTTCGCTATGCATGCAAAATATAAAAGACAAAAATACAAAATACATAATAGTGAAATGTGAAATTAACTTTATTTTTTAATTCATCGTTCAAATTAATAGAAAATAGTTACATGTTTACTACAATATGGCCATATTTCCCAACACAACCATGTTACATATCATGAGAACTCCCGAGCTTGGCGGACAACTTAAACTCCAGATAACCTTTATACATCGTGTGAAAATACTCAAATTTGGCAGATACCATAGAATTTAAATAACTTCCACACATAACATAGACAAACTCAAGTCTGGCAGATACTTAGACTATCCATAATTACAAATATGTTAAGTTTTCTATACTTGTAACACCCCATACCTGGTCAAGTTGGTTCAAACCCAATTTAGTGAGCTATATTAGCCAACAAAGTGACTTTCCACTAACCCCCAACCTAACCTCCAACACACCATAGAATTAAAGCACCTAAATCGTGCTAAGGTATCTCACAATAGTAGAGTGTCATAAAGACATGCATAAAATGTAAGACATGCGAGCTTGAAAGAAACAAAGGTAGGGTTCACATTTCGTTTAAATTATAAAACATAAAGGTTCGCATGAAAGAAATAAACAAAGTATTTTAAGATACACATTCTCAGCCATAAATACAAGTACATAGAAGTTATTATTAAGGTTCGCATACATCATACAACATAGGTTTGCATAACAAAGTAACATATGAGTTCACTTTATAACATAAACCATGAGTTCGCACAAAAAGCATGAGTTCACAAAATATCAGAGATTCGCATACAAAATAGGCTTCGCAACAAAGGAGTCATTTATACAAGTGTTCTCACACTTTTATAGGGTTTGCTAATTAGTAAGGTTGTCACTACTGAGGATTTGCATGCATATTGGATGTTGCAACATACAAGGGTCGCATGAAACAATATTACACAATATAATTGACTAGCATGTGGAATTAAGACATGCTTTGGAAAAATTAAAAGAATACAACATCGCACGCATGCAAGGAGGAAATGAACATTAAAATTTATTCATACCGAAAGGAAAAAATTAACAGCAAGGGTTTAAATTCAAGGTTTCGTAAAATAAGATAAACTCTAACTTAAGGAAATTGTTTCAATAGCAGTAGCAACTATAATAAAACTAAGCCCACACAATTAACCCCATTATATTTTTCCATGGTTTCACTGGTATTTGTTTAGGGTCTAGCCTTACCCAAGTCATCTACCTCACCACTACCATTTGTAACCTACTTACCTGCAAAGTAAAAGATGAGTGGCTAAGTTCATTGAGAACAATGTCACACCTTCAACCCGATCAAATTGGCCGGATCCGAATCTTGGGTATGACCACTCTAATACAAAGAAAAACTAAATCTACTTTTACAAGTTAAATAATTACAAAGTTTTAAAACTAAGGTACATGATTATATATACAACTTCAACATGTATAAAAGGTCACATCGATGCCTATATAAAAATTTATATCCATTATAGATTCCCCAAAGTAGGGATTTCCTAGAGACACCTCAAACCTCGGACACGCCGTCAAACTCGCTCTATACGCATAATAACTCGATATGCCACTTCTTGGCATACTCTTTGCATCGTCCCTTCTTACACGGACCCACATCATCTCGCCTATAACATAACACACACATATATAAGTTCATAATTCCATTAACCTGAGTTGTATTGGCACACTGAAACTGATAATTTAAATTGATGATCCTATCGTTCTTAACCTTTAACCTTGTCTCTGTTGAATTCTCTCTCAAGTTCTTTCTTTTATGCTCGTTTGTTACTATATCTTACTCTAAAACTATTTCTTTCCTTTCAATGTCACCGATACATCATGCACATCCTTCAAACCTTAAACCATTCTTTCATCACAATTCAAGAAGAACTCATACTCAGATGACATCTTCTTCTTTCAAACATTAAAATTTTATATCTTTTTGCAGAACACATTTCCAGTACTAAACTTTTACTTTTTTATATATCTTTAATTTATTATTTCCATTCAATTTACACTATCATAATATACTCCTCTATGTAATTCTCAGAGAGTTTATACCTTACTGATTACTCTTAAGGACCACACTATTTATGTCAACTAACTTAATACAGAACTCGCCACAATAAATATTTCATTAGGGTACGCCATGACAAACATCTCTAATAGGGCTTGCCATAGAAACCATTACTTCAAAATGGGCCACAAAAGCTATTCCTTCAAAGTCGCCACAAAGGCTTATCTTTCATGTTTCAACTCAAAGGCTACTCTTTCATATTCGCCACAAATGGTACTATTTCATATTTGCCACAAAAGGCTAGTCTTTCATATTTTTCCATAAAGGCTATTTTTTCATATTTCATCACAAAGGCTACTTTTCATATTTCGCCACAAAGGCTACTTTTCATATTTTTCCACAAAGGCTACTTTTCATATTTCTCCACAGAACCTAATTGTAATGCCCCAAACTCGGTCTGATAATTTGGACCCAAATTTTGGGTATCACACCTTAGTACGAATGTAACTTAACTGTTTACTTAAATAAAAAGTTTCTATTCAAGAACATTTACATAGTTATGATAGCTTCAAATTGAATTACCTAAGTATATATATACAATGCATGATTACAAGTACGACATATGGTAATTAAATTTTAGTGTCGCCTATGATTAACTCCCAAATTAAACCGAATAACTATAAAACGCTGATTTACAACCATGTATTCAGGTATTCACATGCCACTTCTTTGGCATAGCCTTGGAATCGTCCCTCCAGGCGTAGACCAAATCCAACTCCCCTAAAATATAAAGGACAGAAATAAGTTCATGTGATCTTAGTGAGGCAAACATCAATTACCTAAATTGCGTTCGACACTTCCTTTATCAACCTCCTTATACTTATTCTTTAACTAAACTTTGGTGTATATCATTCTTGGTTTTTTCCTTCTTCGTACTATGGTGTTCTACCTTACCCTGACACCATACATTACATCTATTCCTTTCCTTATGTAATACTCATGTTTGACACTTAACCTTCTCATGTTTTTCCTTAACAAAACTCACTTTAGAAATCCATTTAGGTACAATACTATTGTTTTTATGTCCCTATTCTAAAACACCTTTTCCTTAACTATTCATGTAGTTCATAGTGACTCATAAATCTTTCATTCCTTACCTTGCCAGACACCGCCCTTACTCGATTTAATCCTTCAAGCTTAATTGACTCATTCTTTTGTGTTTGCCACATACTCTAGAGACTACTCACCTAATTAGTCTATTTATTCCTTGTTAGAGATCTATTCATCCAAAACATTGCCATTTTAGCATTCATCAACCCTTAGTTGTCGTCTCATCTAAACCTTTAACGGTTACCCATAGTTAATCAATGCTCATTCAAATTACACGATTTAAAATCCTTTATTGAAATTACAGTTCCATAAGTTAGCTTGTAACCTCTCTATAATCTTTCAATCCGTTATCCTTATCGGAACAATCTAGTATTCTACTTTATCGAAGTGCATTGATTCTAAATCATATAAATTATACTACTTTATCGAAACAATAGAAAGTTGTTAGATGGGGTTGCCCATGTTTTATGGGGATAGATTTCGAGCTTGGTGGTGGAAACTTGAACAATATTTTTAAGCTAAGAGGATCCCTGATAGCAGCAAGGTTTGAACCATGATGTTAAACTTGGATGGAAAAGCTCTAAACTGGCAATATTTTTATGCTCAGAAGCATTGGGGTTTACAAACACTGGACTAGACCACTTATGCTACTAACCTGAAAGAATGATTTGGTTCAAGCATATTTGCAAAACCAATGTCAGATTTGGTCACTCAAAAACATGGTTCAGTGGAGCAATACCATGAAGAATTTGTAAGTCTCCTGAATCAAATAAGTTTGCCTGAGTCACATGCTTTATACATTTTCACTAGTAATTTACAACTTGAAACCAACCAGTATATGGATTTATTTAGTCCACAAACCTTGGGTGAAGCATTTCATCTTGCTAGAAAGGTTGAGTGCTTATTAAGTACTTTCCATAAGAAGGGTTATCTGCCTAGCTTGAACTCTGTGGCTCGATATGTATCACCCACAAAAATAATTCATAACAGGCCTGATCCATTATCACAGACTAGGGTACATAATACCATTAGCTCTTCCAACACAACCAAGGGTCCTACTAAAGGGATTAGCCATGCTTTGATGAATGAGAGAAAGCAAAAAGGGTTGTGTTTCTGGTGTGGGGCAAAGTATCACGTTGGGCACAAGTGTGTTAAAGGGCAACTTTATCAAGTCCTACTCAACACCCAATCTGATGGGAAGGGTGAGGAGTTCTAGGAATGCCTTGAACAATTAGAAGACCCCCACTGATGAACAACCTCAAGACCCTGTGGTATCTCTGCATGTCATTAAGGGCTCACAAGGCCCTCATATAATGAGACTTGAGGCTATAGTAGGTACTGCCAAAGCTATTGTACTAGTGGATTCGGGTAGTACTCACAAATTCTTGGGCCTCAAACTGGAAAATAAGCTTTCATTACCTGTCAGTCATCAAGAGAAATTTAATGTAACAGTGGTTGATGGTAGAGGCTTGATGATTAAAAGGACTTGTAGGAATGTTACTTGGAAAACACAGGGTTTCAAATTTATTGTAGACTTCATGTTGTTGCAACTAAAAGGGTGTGATATGGTTCTGGGAATACAGTGGTTACTGTCTTTAGGACTATCACCTAGAATTTCAACTCTCTGATAATGCAGTTTGCTCAAGGGGAAGACTTGTGAACTCTAAGGGGGATTCAACCTGGCAGTATATATGTTATGGTAGGTAACGAATCTAATAAGGGTTTTCAATTATCTAGTCAACTCTTTTTCCCTTGTACCATGTTTATGATCCCTACAACTCAGCTTTCAGTAGCCACCTCCTCTCTTTCCCTCCCAAAGGACCTGCAGAAGCTATTGAAAGAGTTTGTGTAACAGCCCATTTTTGGTTAAATCGAAACAGTGGTTTTGGGACCACAAATCTGAAGTTAAAATAATTATTTTATCATTATTTTATTGTCTACAACATGATAATACGTTTATGTGAAAATTTCGTTAAGAAATTTTATCGTTTGATTAGTCAATTTGATAAAAAAAACTAAATCGCGTAAAGTGAAAAACTTGAGTACTATTAGCCAAAGGTGTCTAATAGCTATAAAACCTTAGAGTGAAGGTCCTTATGTGTCAAATAGTCTGTTAATTAGATAGTGGATGATAATGTCATGGCATTATTTGTAGCACCCCTAACCTATAACCATCACCGGTCTAGGGTTAAAGGCATTGCCAGGACAAATCGAATCCTTTTACAGATATTTCATATTATAATTTGACTAATCAAATCAAAGTGTCCCTTAAATAGGTCTACGAGACCTTAATCATGCTTTAGAAAAGGGCTAGGACTAAACCGAACACATACAGAAATTCTCAAAAATTTAAAAAATTTTCAAAGTTACAGAGGTCACACGCCCGTGTGGGCAGGCCATATTGACTTGTCTACACGGCCATGGACACGCTCGTATGCCTCACTTGTGGTCGCTACTGACTTGCACCACACGGCTAGTCACACGCCCGTGTATCCAGCCCATGGTCTTGTCTGACTTGTTTTGAAATGCAACCACGAGGGACATGGTCGAGCCACACGCCCGTGTGCTCAATCGTGTGGGAAAATATAGGCCATGTACAAGGCCAAAATGCCACCCACGCTTTGGGTCATCCCTACAAGCAAAATTAAGCATCAAAGCAAGCACAATTGGCAATAAAAAACACACCAAATGGTCATACTTTTCAACTTATTCAAGTACTCTTCAAACATACCAAATTATATGCCATTTAGCTCAAGTTAACTACAAACATTTCTAAGCATAAATCATCCACAACTTACCATTACAATATGACATTTGCTCATCAATGATATTCCAACTTTGCATTAATAAACTTACCATTACTTTAGCCATTTCACTAGCCATCAAACCATACCAAAACCAACCATCATATATCATGACTACTAATTCATATCACATGGCTATGTACATATCTTAAACATAATTCAAAGGGACTAGCCTATACATGCCATACTTTAGTATATACACTTCCAAAAGGTACCAAAATGAGATTGAGTAGTGTGATGACGATCCTCGATGATCCCCAAGCCTTTTGTGTAGCTTTAACGATCTATAAAACAAATCAAACACACAAAAAGTAAGCTTTCAAAAGCTTAGTAAGCCATATACAAATAAACTTATCATAAATGCACATAATCATATTGATAAAATGTCATTAATGTTTCTCAATTGCAAGTTCATAACACTTCTTTTGGCTCATTTGTTTAGCCATTGCTTACCCACATTTCATAACTCAAAGTATCACTTTTGCTCATAGCACATTCAAGCATATATCACATATTATATCATCAAATCTATACACATATTCACCTTGGTAAATTCATATATATACACTTACCTTTCATACACGTACATAGAGTACCTTTCAAACGTACCTGACTCATTTATACATTTCACTTAGTCTTTCATTTCTTAGATTTTCCCGTTGAACCGTTCGAAATCTAATAGGATACTTAGAATGCTCGAAATACTCGTACAACGAGGTCTTATAGGTACTCAAATATCGATGCCACTGTCCCAGACAAGGTCTTACACGAAATTAGATATGATGTCGATGTCCCAGACATGGTCTCACACGTAAATCTCAAATTGATGCCAACATCCCAGACGTGGTCTTACACGATATCTCATATCGGAAACCTATGTCATGACATATAAAGTCCTATCTATTCCTAGGTTTATACGGGACTTTTCGGACACTGATTCATTGTCAATACTTCTTCGGATTTCATGGACATAATGTCTCGAGCATATTCATCGCAATCTAAATTTCATAGATACATAAATAACTCAATTTAAATGCATTTATTTGTATATCGACTTACCTCGGATTCAAGTAAACGAATGGATTTGGCTATTCAATTACTTTCGACTTCCCTCGATCTAAGTTTGTTTTCTTCGGTTCTTGATCTATACATATTCAAATTTAACCCATTTATTCACCAAATCATTGAATTCCATACAAATACACATATTTAGGGTAATTTACATTTTAAGCCTCATATTTTCACATTTTGACATTTTAGTCCCTATTTCATAAAATCACAAAATACACATAATTTTATATCATTCCTGCTTAGCCGAATGTTCATTATGATCATAAAAGTCCATACATTTTATTTATTTCACAATTTAGTCCTTCAAATATTATTTTCTCAATTAATTCCAAATTACTCAAATTCATCAAAAATCCAAAGGCAAACTATGTTAATCTAACACATATATTTCATATTTCATAACCAAACATCACAAAGCTCATGAATTCATCAATGGAACATTTCCAAATATTTATCAATTCACAGAATTTAAGCATTGGTTTTGAAGAACACGAAGCAACAATTACAAAAACATAGAAATTATCAAAAATCAAATAAAAACTAACCTTGAACCAAGCTATGTAACACCCCAAACCCAGTCAACACACTACGACCGAATTCGGCATGTCACAGAGAAAGCTTGCCTTTCACAAAGCCGATTGTCGCCTTAAGTTGAAAAAAAATGTCTTGTTTGATTGGAAACCGAAATTGGTTTGAATCAAAAGCTTAAACCATTTCAAACCTTCTTTTTAAAGAGAATCGAGTTAACTTGTTGATATCATAAGTTTGTCATTTACCCGATGGTAAAGTTTTAGAAAAATTTTGAAAATTCATTGAGGTTTTTGGAAAATATTTATTTTATCGATTCTTTCCCATTTTAAACGTGCTTTAGTGGTTAACTCAAATGCAAAGATATTTTACGAAATAAATGGTCCCAAAATAATAGTTAAAATGGCCTTACTACAACCAAAAACCAAATTTAATGAAAATTAAGTCTGAAGTAATAATTTAAAACAAAACCCAAAATATCGTGCATGGCCACCTTGAGTCCGTCCCGGCTCCCCATCCGTGATCTAAGAATCATATGCAAAATAAAAGGGAAGGGGTGAGTCACCGGGACTCTGTGTATAAGTCCCCATCCCAAACATATAAGCCCTTACACAGTTTCATAAGTGCATATGCATATCATGCATCCCAAAACATAACCATCCGAAACTCCTGTGTCTACCCCGTGCGCTCAAAACCACTGGTGACCGAGGTCACAAATAATAAATATGTGGTCAAAACCACTAGTGACCGAGGTCACAATTAATACATGTATGGCAAAACCACTGGTGGTCAAAACCACTGAGACTTAGTCACTATTTTATAATAAGCGGGACCAACCCACTGTGTGGTCAAAACCATTGGTGACAATCTGAAAACATACTTTTCCCCTCCTCTCATCACCCATCTTTATGAACATGCTTTTCATGGCAAAATAATCATACTTAATATTCAGAAATAACATAACATGGCATATGCAACCTTAACCGAGGCAATCAATGTTAGCCAAGTCAGAATGGACTTACCCAGAGTCCTCACATGTACCCACAAGGGTAACACATCATAACACATTACTTTATGCCATTATTCCGACTTTGGAAAAATCACAAGATAATAACATATTAACCTACGAAGTGTGTAAGTGTTACACACCTGATTACTCGCAATACAATGCTCTCTACGTCGACACTGTCGTTAGCCGACACTACCGCGATTTGCCTACTCTCCTGTTCCGATGCTGGTCCACACCCCGATGGCCAATCGCGAACCGCAGATACAACCCTCCTCTTGAACTTAGGGGCTGGGGTCTCAAATACAACCCCTCCTAACATTCGGCTGCCATTAGGGTCCATAATACCTTTGGTCACTAAATTGGATTAATATAGAGAATGACGATGAATAGAGATTTAACCCGAATGAATAGATCCCTTACCTAGGTTAACAAATCCCAAAGATTCGGTATCTTAGACCAAAGCACCACTTGAATATCTCAAATCATTTCCAAGCCTTCATTAACACCCCCCAATCGGCCAAGATCTATAGGATTAGCTACTACCTTCGGCAATTAACACAATAGGAATAATTGACTAGTAGGGACACTTACCACAGTACTAGCAAAATTGATTGGAAGTGGATGGACAACAACCATCCGCTGTTACCAAACCGAATAAACGATTATGATAGCCAAGGAAATTTGGCTAGAGAACTACCCACCACAGATGCCAAACTCCGACTTTTCTCCCTATAGAAAATGATAGAGGGGAGAGAATAAAGATAGAAAAGATTCGATCAAAGTGCCAAGACTTACCCCAAATGCCAAAAGTGCTTCACTAATGCAAGGAGAAGGATGTGATTGAAGAGAGATCCCTAACAGATGGTACTCGGCCAGAGATTAAAGGAGAAGAGAGAAGAGTTCCAGAGGTTTCAGCAATGAAAAGATGAAGGAAAAGATTGGGAATGTGGTTTTAACTAACAATGAGTGAACAAAAAGAAGAGAAGGAAGGAATGTGGAGTTTCTACTATTGCTAAACTAAATGAAAAGAAGAGAAAGGGAATGAAGTTGTGATAGGGTATAGGCTCAGAGGGTTTCGGCTCTTCAAGAGAATGACAAGAAAATAAATCGCATAAGATGAATAGGAAACAAGGTTGGTTCAGCCAAACAACAAAGAAAAATGTCAAAAAAGGGAAAAGATAATGAGAAGAGATGTAGGAAAAGAAATGTTTCGGTTTTGGTACCTGGGAAGCCAGAAAACTCAACCAAAAAAAAAAATTGCTATGGGTCTTTCGGTTTTGACCAAAGAAGGAGAAAAGAGAGGAAAAACCAAAAGGATATCTTTTTTTTTTCTTAGCCGACCAAAAATGCTCCCTTAAGCCTACTATAGAAATTTGGCACCCCCCTAAGCACCCAAAATCGATTCCCCCTACTCCCCGTAAAGTTTGCCATTCGGCCAACTCCAAACTCCCACATTCATCTCCATGAACTTCTCCTGGCCACCCATTCAAATCCGTTTCAATGAATCAAATTCCACAAATTTCTCTCTATCACATAATTCAAATACGTTGACTCCTTCCACTCCTCATCCATCAGAGTCCCACCTAAACACAACTCCCCCTAGCCTTGGCGTCAAAATAATAAGCAGAAAAGGGAATTTCTACTGCTCGAACCTAGGCTCTCCCACCTGCATGAGGCGTCACTCCCCTTGTGCTTAAGTGGCGCCTCCCTTTCCACTTTACCACTGGAATACTTGTGTCAAAACGCTCCAATACTTTCCCTTAAGACCTAGCCCAATCAGCTCCCCTCTACTAGAAGCCCAAAAATGAAATTTTCCACAAGGCTCCAGCTTATCCCTGGCCTAAGCCTAGACCCTAAGATACCCTAAACAAGCACGACACCCCTGCTATCTACATGCAATAAGTAAAATGCAAAGACCCTGATTTAAGGATGTTACAGTTCTACCCCCCTTAAAAATAATTTTTGCCTCGAAATTACTTGGTCAAAAGAGTTGAGGGTATTGTTGCCGCATCACATCCTCTGGTTCCCATATAGCCTCTTCAGTTCCGTGATTCTGCCATAACACTTTTACTAAAAGAACTGACTTTCTATGCAAGACCTTGACATCTCGATCCAGGATCTACACCGGCTCCTCCTCAAAAGACAAATCTGGGTTTACTTCTATCTCTTCCACTGGCACAACATGCGAAGGATCTGAGCGATAACGTCTAAGCATTGAAACATGAAACACGTTATAGATCTGACTCAATTCTGCTGGCAACTCAAGCTGATAAGCTACTGGTCCCACACGCTTCAACACCTTATACGGCCCGATGAACCTAGGCTCAGCTTGCCCTTCCAACCAAATCTCAACACCTTTTTCCATGGGGACACTTTCAGAAAGACTTTGTCACCCACTGCAAACTCTATATCCCTCCGTTTGAGATTGGCATAAGATTTCTGTCTGTCTGAAGCTTCCTTCAGATGAGCTCGAATCAGCTTAACCTTATCCTCCATTTCAGTAACTAACTCTGGACCCAACAGTTGATGCTCACCCAATTCTGTCCAACACGTAGGAGTTCGACACTTTTACCATACAGCGCTTCATATGGTGTCATTTTAATACTTGCCTGGTAACTGTTGTTATACGCGAACTCTGCCAATGATAGAAATTCTTCTTAACTACCTTTGAAATACAAAACACAACCTCTCAACATATATTCTAAGATCTGGATTATCCTCTCCGACTGCCCATCTGATTGCGGATGAAACGCCATCTTCGAATCCAAATTAACACCCAAAGGTTCGATGCAAGACTTTCTAGAACCTTGACGTGAACCTAGGGTCCCTATCGGAGATAATCGACACCAGTACCCCATCCAATCTCATGATCTCGGCCATATACAGCTTAGCCAGCTTTTGAAGTGAGTAATCAACCCGAACTGGTAAGAAATGGTGAGAAATGAGCTGACTTTGTCAGACGATCAACAATTACCCAGACCGAATCCTTCTTCGAAGGTGTAAGGGGTAGCCCACTGACGTAATCCAACGTGATTCTTTCCCACTTCCACAGCGGAATCTTTATCGGCTGCATCAGAGCTGAAGGTACCTGATGTTCAGCTTTGACCTATTGACACGTCAGACACTTACTCACAAATTATGTTACCTCACGCTTCAGCCCCGGCCACTAAAATTGTTCCCTCAAATCCCGGTACATTTTACTACCTCCAGGGTGCATAGCATATGGGCTGCTATGAGCTTCCTGGAGAATATTTTGTCTTAGTTCCACATCTCTCGGTATACACACTTTCCCTTGGAAACACAGCACTCCATCGTTGCTCAAGCCATAACCCTCCAACCCACCATTCTGCACTTGCAAAAATCGAGTACTTAAGTCTTCATCCACTAGCTATTTCTCTTTTACCCGGTTTACCTACTTGACTTTATTTGTAGCTCTACTAGCAATCTTTCGTCATCATACAGACTAAGATGAGCGAACATTGCTCTCAAGTCCGCTACCACCTTGCGACTCAACGCGTCGGCCACTACGTTAGCCTTACCCAAATGGTATTCAATCGAACAATCGTAGTCCTTTAATAACTCGATCCACCTTCGCTGACTCAGATTCAATTCCTTTTGAGTCAAGAGGTACTTCAAACTCTTGTGGTCTGTGTAGACGATCAACTTCTCCCCATACAAGTAATGCCTCCAAATTTTCAGAGCGAAAACCACTGCAGCCAACTCCAGATCATGCGTCGGGTAATTCACTTCGTGGGGTCTCAACTGTCGAGATGAGTACGCCACTACTTTCCTCTCTTGCATCAACACATCCCAAACCAGCATACGACACATCACAATAGACCGTAAACTCTTTCCCTACCTCCAGCTGAATCAAAACCGGAGCTTCTGTTAATATCTTCTTTAACTTTTTGAAACTCTCTTGTTGCTTGTCTGACCACACAAATGGAACCCCTTTCCTTAGCAACTTGGTTAACGATGTTGCAATCAAAGAAAAACCTTCTACAAATCTTCTGTAATACCCTACTAAACCCAGAAAACTCTGAATCTCCACTACAGACTTCAGTGGTTTCCAATCCAATACCGCTTCAATCTTCCGAGGATCCACCCTAATCCCCTCAGCTGACACCACATGCCCCAAGAAAGTTACCTCCTTTAACCAGAACTCGCATTTACTAAACTTTGCGAACAATTACTTTTCCCTCAAAATTTGTAAAACCACACGGAGATGCTCATCATGCTCCTCTTCCAATTTCGAGTACACCAAGATGTCATCTATAAACACCACGACGAATCGATCCAAATACGGCTAAAAAACCTGATTCATCATCTCCATGAATGCTATCGACGCATTAGTCAACCCAAACGGCATTACTAAAAACTCGTAGTGACCAAAATGAGTGCAAAATGTCGTCTTATGGATATCAGCCTCCTTTACCTTAAGCTGATGGTACCCCGGCCTCAAATCAATCTTAGAGAAAACTGATGCCACCTTCAGCTGATCGAACAGATCATCTATCCTCGGTAATGGATACTTATTCTTAATCGTCAACTTATTCAGCTGACGGTAATCTATACACATCCGCATTGTTCTATCTTTCTTCTTAATAAAAAGCACGGGCGCTCCCCAAGGCGATACACTCGGCTGGATAAAACCTCAATCCAGCAATTCTTGAATCTGTGCTTTCATCTCCACCAACTCCTTTGGCGCCATCCTATATGGGGCAATAGACACTGGTGCAGTTCCTGGTAGCAGATCTATCCTGAAGTCAACTTCACGATCGGGAGGTAGACCCGGATGCTCTTCCGAAAATACATCAGTGAAATTTTTTACTGTTCGAACACTCCCCACAGTTGACTCTTTGTCCTCCAATGCACAAACATGAACTATGAATGCCTCACATCCCTTTCTCACCATTTTCCTGGCCTTCAGAGCAGATACCACATTGGATAGAAAATTTCTTCTATCACCTATCATCACCACCTCTTCACCCTCAACAGACCTCAACACCATACACTTAGCCGCACAGTCCAAACTTGCCTGATACTTCACTAGCCAGTCCATCCCTAGGATCAAATCGAACTCACCGAATGACAATTCCATCAAATCAGCCAGAAACACTACCCTTGAGTTCTAGGGGTACATCCCTATACAGTTTGTTTACTTCTACAGAGTGGCCTAGAGGGCTAATTACAGTCATCTCCCTAGATGAAACCTCATGGACTAAGTTCAGAGTTCCCACTATACTACTAGCAACATAGGAGTGCGTCGATCCAACATCTATCAAAGCAGTATAAGGCAATCCAAAAATCAAGAACGAACCGGTTATGATGTCCAGTGCGTCGCCCTTCTCTCTTCGCCTCGTAGCATAGACCAACCCAGGCTGTCTTGCATCAGTATTCCGGCACCTCTGCCCAATGCTCAATAACCTTGACCCAAACCATTACCTCCCTTAGTCAGACCGCGATCCCTCTGTGGTTGATGGCTATCCCTCCTGAATTGTGTACGTCCCTGACCCTCAGACTGGATCCTAGCTAGCCTCTGCGAACAATCCCTTACCCGATGCCCCATTGACCAACGCTCGAAGTACTCTCTATTTTCTGTCCAACACTCTCCCGAATGAGACTTTCCACACCGAGCACACTGTGGTGGCCAATGGGTAGTAGCAGCAGGCTTTGCAGGTTGACTCAACCCACTATATCTAGCCCTTTTCTGTGAATTGTCGACAGACCCTGATGACCCAGAACTCCTCTTAATCCAACTCTGATCCTGATTTTGTCTCACTGACTGCTTTATCTCCTCTGCAATCTTGGCCTTCTCTACCAAGATCGTAAATTCTCTTTCCTGTTGTGGAGCAATCAACATCTGCAGCTCATCTCTCAGCCCGTCCTCAAACCTGACACAGCGCTCGTGTTTCGTAGCCACGATACCCTTAGCATAACGACTCAGTCAAAGGAATTTTGCCCTATATTTTGATACTGACTTATTCCTTGAACCAGATTCAAGAAAACCTTCCACTGCGTATTTATATAACCAGACCCGACATACTTCCTCTGATAAGCTACCTTAAAGAAATCCCAAGTGATGTTATCAGTTGTTGCACCATCCCAGACCGTGAGCCACCACTGATAAGATTCATCACGGAGAAGAGACACTATCCCTTTCAACTTTTCCTCCACCGTAAGGTCCAAATCGTCCATTATACGTTCAGTCCCCTCAAGTCAGTACTCACCTGTATTGGGAGCCACACCAAAAATACCCCAGAACACCTTTGCTCCATTGGCTAGGAGTCGTTCAGACACAGATATTTGAGCCCCTCGTACCTCCACCAGCTTCAACTACTCTCTCCAAAACCCACAGCATCACCTGCCACACCACATTATCACCACCCGCCCGACGGCGGTACCTCATTCTCTGACCCATGACCAGACCCTGTCGGTTCTGATACAGTCATCCTACCCCTACCACATCCACGCGTGTTACGACCTCGTCCTCGAGTGCTCATGTCTACCGTTCCCGAATTAATCTAATTTAAAAATTTTATGCATTAGCTTTCTTCCACTATCATTACAGCACAATTTTATGAATAACTTAGAGTTGTTCTCATAAGTTCATACAATCCTATGGGCTTCAATCTCTAAAGTGGATTCCTATTACTAGCATCCATAACACCACTTTTTAAACCATACAATCAATAGTTAGGGGACTTACCATTGCGGATAGGTGCTGTAGACTCAGGTGCCATGCTTCCCAAAACATGCATTTTCCTTCAAAGTTATTTCGCAAAACCTTTATTGAAAATTTTTTGGGCCTCGGGCCCACATCCGAGCTATTAAACTTGGCTCTGATACCACAATTGTAACATCCTAAACCCAGTCAACAAACTACGACCAAATTCGGCATGTCATAGAGAAAGCTTGTCTTTGATAAAACCGATTGTCGCCTTAAGTTGAAAAAAATGTCTTGTTTGATTGGAAACCAAAATTAGTTTGAATCAAAAGCTTAAACCGTTTCAAACCTTCTTTTTAAAGAAAATCGAGTTAGCTTGTTGATATCATAAGTTCGTCATTTACTCAATGGTAAAGTTTTAGAAAAATTCTGAAAATTCATTAAAGTTTTTGGAAAATATTTATTTTTTTATTCTTTCCCATTTTAAACGTGCTTTAGTGGTTAACTCAAATGCAAAGATATTTTACGAAGTAAATGGTCCCGAAATAATAGTTAAAATGGCCTTAATACAACCAAAAACCATGTAACACCCTAAAATTTGAGTATCGATTTTTATTGCATGTTTTTGATGCTTAGATTATGAAGGAAAATTTTCTTACTTCTTTTTCATGTTTATTATAGTCCTGAAGAAGAGTATAGAATTATTCAGGAATGGGAATAATTTTTAGTTTTGAGAATTTAATGAAGTGGATTAAGTGACATTAATACTTAAGTTAAGTGTCAAAGTGTAGCATAAGATGAGTAAATGGTAAGGTGGTGTTGGCGCATGAGTTGTGGCATGAGGGGAGTGGTTCGAATCCCTTGGTTAGCATCTAGATAATTTTTATTTTTGTACAAGTATAGCAAGTGTCGGCCAAGCAATATATATGGTAAGGTTGGACTTTTCTTTTTTGGTAAGTAGACTAAAGGAATAAGGTAATTGTTAACTTATGGTAGGGAATCAATAAATTTTGGAAAGATAAGGGGACATAAGGCATGTATCAAGGAAAAGGTTTTGGAAATTATTTCATGGTCATTTGACCAATGAATTTGGATGGCATTGTGGCTAGGGGGAGGTTGGCCGAATATGTTAGTAGCTTGGCTAGGATTAGGAATTAGTTTTTGGTCATTCACAACATCTTGTGCAAAGTTTTGCAATTCTATTCTCAACCTTTCTCCTTTGGCCGAATTTGATCTTTTGGTAAGACTTAATCTTTTGACCATTTGGTCATTTTTGCCTATCACTTTAGTACTCTTTTGTATGCCTTTTCAAAGTGCCGAAATCTCCAATATCAAAAAGGCCATTCTTTTCTTTTCCCCATTACCGAATGTACTTTGCTCCTAAACTCATATCTTTCTTTTTTCTTTTCTTCTCTTTGAAAACCGAAACAACATCATCATCTCTTTCTCTCATCTTTTAATTTCTTTTCAATCATACTTTCTCCATAATATTCTCTCATGGCGAATGTTAGTGTGTCATTCTTGAACCATTTTCTCTTTTCTTTGGTTATTCATAGCGAATCTCTCTCTATTCATAAACATCCTTCTCAATCGCTTTCTTCTCAACCGTGGACATTAGGTAAGAGTTCTTTTTAGTTTATTTTAGTTAATAATGGTTTTGGCCAAATCTTGATGGTGATAAGAAGGATCTCTTAGATCGAATTTATCGTTCATTCTATTAATGTTTTCTTTCGTTATACTTTAGTGCGATAGTGGAAGACCGGAACTCAAGTGTTCGTGTGTATCTTAGAATGTTGGAATCGATTTAAGGTGTTTAGGGAACGTTTTTGGTCGATTCTCATATTATGGAGCAAGGATCTTTGTGGTAAGGAAATCTCACCCTTAATACCTTTAGTATTATTTTCGATATATATTATTAGGTTGGATTAATGATCTTTTGTCATTGAAGACATTCAAGATAGGGCAGAAAAGGGCAGTCCATAGCCTTCGAAAGAGGGGCGGTTCCGCAAATCCTCCTATTACTAAACGAAGGGCTATTTCGAGAATTCGAGATTTTCCACCGGGTTGCGGACCATCAACCTTGGGAAATCAATTATTTGAAGTAGTTCGTACTCCCGAGCCTTTGTATGTTAGTGGATTCTCAGCGAGCAACGAATCGATAAACGAGGAGAAATCGAAAATAAAAGTGATTCAAAATCAAAGGGGTAAGGATTTAGATCAAATCCCAATAGAATATTTTGATAAATGATAGTGTTCTAATAGATCGATTATGTTTAGGTGTTGAAGAGGGGAAGGTTTAGTACTCACGATATCAAGGTGTGTAACTTCACACTTTTCTCGGGTTGGATGTCATTCATGGTATGGAGTAAAAATCGTAAAATTGACAAATCGGCATAATACGAAATATTTGGTGTTTTGGTGAAATATTCATAAAACTTGTTAAAAATGTGAAAATTACGAAAATGCCCTCGATGTGTAGGTAGTAAAATGAATACTAAAAATCTCATGTGTAAATGGGCCAAAGATGTATTAGATCGTAAAATGGGCCGATAAGTTTGCTAGTTAGTAAATGGGCCAAAATCTTGGATAGATAGTTAAATGGGCCGAAATCCCTGTTAAATTGTTAAATGGTCCGAAATCTCTGCTAGATCGATAAATGGGCCAAAATATCTGCTAGATCGATAAATGGGCCGAAATCTCTGCTAGATCGATAAATGGGCCGAATAGCCTGATAAATTGTTAAATGGGCCGAAAAGCCTGATAAATTGTTAAATGGGCCAAACTCTTAGCTAGATCATAAATTGGGTTTAAGATGCTAGATTGCTAAATGGGCTAAATGCTATTTCGAAATTTTGGGCCTTAACAAAAACTAGAAATATTGACTCTTATGTTATTCAAATCTTTTGATAAAATCATCATATAAACTTAGACAAATTTTTGCATACATGTTGCATGGGTTGGGATTAATAATGAAGAGAAGAAAGGCCTGTTGCCAAAATCTAGTTCGGTGGCTTTGCCACAAAATAATTAAACGACTGATTGCCTCTAGTTCGGTGGCTCTGCCACAAATATTAATGGCTCAATGCCTCTAGTTCGGTGACTTTGTCACAATCTAGTTCGGTGGCTCTGCCACAAATATAAAATGGCTTAATGCCTACGATTGGTGTAATGGCGGGGTGGGTTGACTTGATCCCCACAGGTGTGATGGTTGGTACGGGGTGTGTAGTGGATGGAAATTAGGTTTGGGGTTGGGAACTTCATTTTGCATACATATTATTATTTATATTGTTAAACTTGTTGACGGGCTCAAGCCCAAAATAATGATTTGATGATCTGGCCCAATGAATAAGAAAGTGAGTTATACATCGAGTTCTAAGTAACTCACTCCTCAAATTTTTCATCTCGTAATGGAAATTGACGTGGACTTGGGCCGAGGATGACTTCGTGAGGGCCATACTACAAATAAGGGTTAATGAAACTTTGAACTTTTATTAAAGATTTTCTATAATTTACTATATTGGGTTTGATGTAATAAGGCCTCTATAAATATTTTAAGGATTTTATGTGGATGGATTTAAATTATGTTTTGGACTATTAATATGGGCTTATAATTATTTTGTTTTCTTAAAATAATTTGGGTTTTCAAATATATGAAATTCCTTTATCATTTTCTTAAATATTTTGAACTCTTATAAAAAAATTTACTCTAAGGATTTTATCAATACAATATTAATGATATTTTCAATAAATGTTTTTTTATTATTCAACAAATTTAAAATACTCTTTTGCTTTTTATTAAACCTTATAAATAAAACGATGATTTTGAAATTTTGATTTACTTTAATTGTTAAGATAGTTCGATCTATGTAACAAACCAAATCTCGCCTTTACGCATAGACCGGGTTTGGGGTGTTACATTTAATGATATCGAGCCGCTTTCAAAAACTTCTACTGTGGTTGGGTTCACAATAATTTCGTATGAAATCATTCAATTATATTTTAAAGATCAGTATGGCACCACAAGCATCCGGCACCAAGCCAAGTAAGTATTCATTGTTAAATGATTATTATGATGGTGATGATATGACCATAGGAACACTCTAGAACTTCTAGTGTTAGATGTTAAAGTTCGTAGAGATTGAGACTATAGGATGTGTTGCGAAATACAACTTTATCTCTCAAATCTCATAAAACATCATTAATAAACACTGAAATAAATTTTTCTAATTCATAAAACTTGTAATCAGATTAAATTAAATTAGTCATCATGAGCACTAGAGGACGTGGTCGTGGACGTGGTAGACGTGGCCGTGGTAGAGGCCGAGGTGTTGCGTCTGAAGTACCAAATCATATGCCAGAAATGGATGCACCTGCGTCATTTGAGAGTGAGACGGGATCACGCGATCACATGGAAGAAGATAATGCTTTGACACAAGCGATGCTGCGAGTCCTAGAAAGGGTCACTGGAACTAGAATTGGGCCAACAACTCGTGGGTCAATTTCGGAATGACTCAAGTCAAGTAATGCAGAAGTTTTTAGATGAGTTTTCGGTGTAACTCCAAATGTGGCTGAATATTGGCTCAAAGCTGTGGAGTGGATTATGGATGATATGGAATGCACTGTTGAGCAGAAACTGAAAGGAGCTGTGTCCTTGTTAAGAGACGAGGCGATCGTTGGTGGCTTATCGCTCGAGAAGGCACCAAGTCAGACCGATTACTTGGGAATTCTTTAAAATGCCTTCCAAGGGAAATATGTTGGAACGAGTTATGTAGACGTCAAGGAAGGAATTTCGAATCTTGTCAAAGGAGTAAGACAAAGGCGGCAGATGAGGTGAGTTTCTACGCTTAAGTCGATATGCTCGGACAATAGTGTCAACAGATCACGAATATTGTGTACGTTTTGAGGATGGGCTAAATGATGAGTTGAGGGTTCTGATTGCCCCACAACAAGTTAGAACTTTTGCCATGCTTGTGGAGAAGGCCAAGATAGCCGAAGAGGCTAAGAACTCAAAATATCAGAATCGAGAAAGATTTAGAAACAAGAGAGAGACACAGCAATCGGGTTCTTCAAAGAAATTTCAGAAGAGGCCTCAGAATGATGAATCAGCTCAAGGTAGAGCACCTGTAACTAATAATCGAGGTCGAGATTGTGCTGAATGTGGAAAATGGCATTCTGAAGAGTGTTGGAGGAAAACGAGCGCTTGTTACAAATGCGGTTCAATGGATCACCAGTATAGAAACTGCCCTCGATGTATGGATACGACTCAGGAAGTTCGTAATAATGATGCACACCAGGCGAGGTACTCAAAGAACCACCTAGAGGTCGTGGACCGGTCGTGGTGGTAATGAATCTGGACGTGGTTAGGGTGCATCGGTCGAGGCAATGGTCCTAGAGGTAACACGGATGCAAGACAACCTAGACTGGTCTATGCAGTTAGATGCCGTGAGGATGGCAATGCACCTGATGTAATAACTGGTACGTTCTTCATATTCGATATACCTATTACTGCCTTAATAGATATTGGTTCTACCCATTCGTATGTTGCTAGCGCCATATCTGGAAACCTAAATCTAAAATCTGAAATTATCGATAGTGAGATGACAGTAATTAGTCCTTTAGGACGATCGGTGAATTGTAAATAAACTGCTTAGAGACGCACTTTAGAAATTCAAGAGGAGGTGTTCTTGGCAAATTTGATGGAATTGCCTTTCATGAGTTCGATCTCATTCGGGCATGGATTGGTTGGTCAAACATCGGGCGCATTTGGATTGTACTAAAAATCGGATGACAATAAGAACCTCGGATGATAAGAAAGTCATAATGATTGGTGAACGAAGGAACAACTTGGCGAACGTGGTATCGGTGTTGAAGGAAAAAAAGTTAGTGCGAAAAGGGTATGGAGCATTCCTAGCCTTTATTTGTGCTTTGGATGCCAAAGAGCTATCTATGGATGATGTGAGAACGGTGAAGGAATTTCAGATGTATTTCCCGAAGAACTTTCTAGTATACCTCTAGATCGGGAAGTAGAATTTGGCATTGAGCTTTTGCCCGGAACGGCTCCAGTGTCCATTGCTCCTTATAGAATGGCACCGAAGGAGTTGGCAGAGCTTAAAGCTCAAATTCAAGAATTGTTGGATCGGGGATTTATTCGACCGAGTGTGTCTTCGTGGGGAGCACCAATTTTGTTCGTCAAGAAGAAGGATGGATCGATGCGTATGTGCATTGATTACAGACAATTGAATAAATTCACGATCAAGAATAGGTATCCTTTGCCGAGAATTGATGAACTGTTTTATCAATTGAAGGGAGCTTCAGTTTTCTCCAAAATTGATTTGAGATCGGGTTATCACCAGCTTAAGGTGAAAGAAGCAGATATTTAGAAGACGACATTTCGAACTCGTTACGGACATTATGAGTTTGTAGTGATGCCGTTTGGATTAACCAATGCACCAGCCGCATTTATGGGCATGATGAACCGAGTCTTTCAACTATACTTAGACCAGTTTGTGGTAGTGTTCATAGATGACATTTTGGTTTATTCAAGAAAAGATGAGGAGCATGACACGCATTTGTGTATAGTATTACAGTTACTTCGTGATAAGCAACTTTATGCCAAATTCAAGAATGCGAATTTTGGCTAAAGGAAGTGACTTTCTTGGGTCATGTGGTATCACCGAAGGAATAAGGTGGATCCTCAAAGATTGAGGCTATTTTGGATTGGAAACCACTAACATCGGTAGCTGAAATTCGAAGTTTCTTGGGATTGGCTAGTTATTATAGATGTTTTGTTGAGGGTTTTCATTGATTGTCGCACCCTAACTAAACTATTGCGGAAAGGAGTTCAGATAATTGACCGAAAAGCAATAAGAGAGTTTCAAAAATTGAAGAAGATTACGCGAAGCACCGGTTTGATTCACGGAGGTCGAAAAGAATTTATCGTTTATTGTGATCGTCTCACACGGGTTTGGGTTGTGTGCTGATGCAAAATGGAAAGGTGGTGGCATATGCTTCTCGTCAATTGAGACCGCACGAAGTAAACTACCCTACTCATGATTTGGAGTTAGCTGCGGTGGTTTTTGCTTTAAAGATTTGGAGGCACTATATCTACGGTGAGAAGTCTATTATCTTCACAGATCATAAGAGTCTTAAGTATCTCCTTACCTAAAAGGAGTTGAATTTGAGACAAAGAAGATGGGTGGAATTATTAAAGGACTATGATTTCTCAATCGAATATCATCCTGAAAAGGCTAACGTTGTAGCTGACGAGTTAAGTCGTAAGGCGGTATCGGATTTAAGAGCAATGTTTGCTCATTTAAGTTTGTATGAGGATGGTAGTTTGTTAGCAGAACTTCAAGTGAAGCCTCTGTGGCTGGAACAAATCAAGGAAAAGAAGACATCAGATAAAAAGTTGGAACTTTTATTTCAGTAGGTTGAAAGGGGTGAAATAGAGGATTTTGGTATGAATATGAATGGAGTGCTATGCTTTCGTGGAAGGGTTTGTATGCCTAAAGACTCAGAATTGAGACAAATGATTCTACGGGAGGTGCATAGTAGCCCTTATGCTATGCACCCCGGAGGAAATAAGATGTATCGAGATCTCCGTGAACAGTATTGGTGGCCAGGGTTGAAGCGAGAGATTTCTGAGTTTGTAGGAAAATGTTTGACTTGTCAGCAAGTGAAGGCGGAACATCAATTACCGTCAGGATTGTTACAACCGGTAAAGATTCCTCTTTGGAAATAGGAGCGAATAACTATGGATTTTGTTAGTGGGTTACCTTTAACACCTACTAAGAAAAATTCCGTATGGGTAATAGTTGATCGTTTGACGAAGACTGCTCATTTTCTTCCAGTTCGTAATGATTATTCGTTGCAAAAATTGGCTAAAATTGTATGTATCCAAAATCGTGAGGTTGTATGGGTACCAAAGGTTCATTATTTTAGACGGGGATCCTAGATTTACGCCACGATTTTGGAAAGCTTTGCATGAAGCCTTGGGGACAAAGTTGAATTTCAAGATCGGCTTTTCATCCTCGATCGATGGACGATCGGAAGAATAATTCGAAATTGGAAGACATGTTAAGGGATGTGTGATCGACTTCAGAGGTAGTTGGGAGGATTTTTACCATTGGTGAATTCGCGTATAACAATAGCTATCAGTCTAGCATTTAGATGGCACCTTACGAGGCATTGTATGGTCGTGGGTGTCGCTTCTCCTATTTGTTGGACCGAGTTGGGTGAACGGCAAATGTTAGGTCCCGAGATGATTTCTAAAATGAAAGAGAAAGTAAAGGTTATTCGAGCACAGTTAAAGGAAGCTTGGATGAGATGAAATCGATGTTGATTTGAAGCGAAAGGATATCGAGTTTGTTGTGGAAGAGCAAGTCTTCTTGAAGGTCTCACTTTGGAAGAAGATTTTAGATTTGGAAAGAAGGGCAAGTCGAGCCCTAGGTTTATCGGGCCATATCGTGTGATGAAGCGTGTTGGCCCGTGGCTTATCAAATTGAATTACCTCCGAGTTGGGTCAAATTCATAATGTTTTCCATGTTTCCATCTTTGAGACGCTATAGATCGGATCCATCTCATATAGTACCGTTGAGGAAGTGGAATTAAATGCAGACTTATCTTTTGAAGAAGAACCAGTGGAAATTTTAGACCGGGATGTTAAGGTGCTAAGAAAGAAGACTGTGCCATTAGTCAAAGTTTTATGGCATAATCACGGAGTGGAGGAAGCTACGTGGAAGCCTGAGGATGCAATTCGGCAACAATACCCTCACCTCTTTCAACCAGGCAAATTTCGAGGACAAAATTTTCTTTAAAGAGGGTAGAGTTGTAACACCCTAAAATTCGAGTATCGATTTTTATTGCATGTTTTTGATGCTTAGATTATGAAGGAAAATTTTCTTACTTCTTTTTCGTGTTTATTATAGTCCTGAAGAAGAGTATAGAATTATTAGGAATGGAATAATTTTAGTTTTGAGAATTTAATGAAGTGGATTAAGTGACATTGATACTTAACTTAATTTAAGTGTCAAAGTGTAGCATAAGATGAGTAAATGGTAAGGTGGTGTTGGCGCATGAGTTGTGGCATGAGGGAGTGGTTCAATCCTTGGTTAGCATCTAGATAATTTTATTTTTGCACAAGTATAGCAAGTGTCGGCCAAGCAATATATATGGTAAGGTTGGACTTTTCATTTTTGTTAAGTAGACTAAAGGAATAAGGTAATTGTTAACTTATGGTAGGGAATCAAGAAATTTTGGAAAGATAAGGGGACATAAGGCATGTATCAAGGAAAAGGTTTTGGAAATTATTTTATGGTCATTTGACCAATGAATTTGGACGGCATTGTGGCTAGGGGGAGGTTGGCCGAATATGTTAGTAGCTTGGCTAGGATTAGGAATTAGTTTTTGGTCATTCCCAACATCTTGTGCAAAGTTTTGCAATTCTTTTCTCAACCTTTCTCCTTTGGCGAATTTGATCTTTTGGTAAGCCTTAATCTTTTGACCATTTGGTCATTTTGCCTATCACTTTAATACTCTTTTGTATGCCTTTCCAAAGTGCCAAAATCTCCAATACCAAAAGGCTATTCTTTTCTTTTCTTTTCTTTCCCCATTGCTGAATGTACTTTGCTCCTAAACTCATCTCTTTCTTTCTCTTTTCTTCTCTTTGAAAATCGAAACAACATCATCATCATCTCTTTCTCTCATCTTTTAATTTCTTTTCAATCATACTTTCTCCATAATATTCTCTCATGGCCAAATTTTAGTGTGTCATTGCCGAACCATTTTCTCTTTTCTTTGGTTATTCATAGCCGAATCTCTCTCCATTCATAAACATCCTTCTCAATCGTTTCTTCTCAACCGTAGACATTAGGTAAGAGTTCTTTTTAGTTTATTTTAGTTAATAATGGTTTTGGCTGAATCTTGATGGTGATAAGAAGGATTTCTTAGATCGAATTTATCATTCATTATTGTAATATCCCGGGTTAAGGGCTATTTTATTTTGGCTTTGCTGCATGTGCTTGATGTGCTATGTTGTTATTTCGATGTTGTTGGGGCTTAGTTATAAGCTAGGTGTAAGCTCGAGTGGTAGGAAAAATTTTTGTTTTTGGGCTTTATGTGATAGAAATTTGAAGGAGTGGGTCTTATGTATTTTATTTAGTGAGTTGTTGCACAAGTGAAGAGCTAGCAAAGTGGCAAATCATCGCCACTTAGAGCTTGTGTGTGGCGTCAAGTGCAAGGGAGGATGTCACAGGTTCAAGCCGTGAAAATCCCACATTTTTGTTCCATTTTGACGGCATGGAGGGGAGGAGTTGTAGGCAGTTCAAACTCTTCCTTGGACTAAGTCTTCCTATTTGAATGGTGGGTGGAGAGCAAATTGTGGAGGAGGACTTGGTCAAGGTAATTTGAATTAGTGGCTTGGGAGTGTTTGGGGGGAGGTTGACCGAATTTGGAGAGATTTTGGGAGAGGGAAATGAGTGGCCGGTTTTGGTGTAGTAGGGGTGTGCAGAATTTGCCTTTGGCAAATGTGCATTTTCGGTCACAAACTTTTTAGGGAAGCCAATTTTCTTTTAGTCAAAAGCTAGCAAAAACCTCAAAATACTTCTTCTTTTTTTCTCCTTTAACCGAATGTTCAAGTAGCTTATTGCCAAAACCGAAACCAGCATTTTGTTTTCTCTTCAACTTGAGCCAAAATTAGCTTCATTGACTCTCCTTTTTTGCTCATATTTTTCTTTTCTTGGAACCGAAAACCCAAAACACTTGTGTTGCCGATTTTGCCTTGTTTCTTCTTCTCCTTCTTCACTTGAACAAAGCCGAACCTAGCATCCCACTTTCATCACTTTTCTCTTTTGAAACCTTGATAGCCGAAAGTCTCCCCAAAGCTTTCTTCTCCATTTCCTTTTCTTTTCCAAGAAAAATCGAAGGTGCTTCTCTACTTTCTTTCTTTCCATTTCGATTCTTGGCCGAATATCAACCCATTTCTTCTCATCTATACTCTCTTTTCTTTTCGCACAAAGCCAAAAGTAGGAGTGTTAATATCTAGGCCGAATCTTTCTTCTCTCCTAGTGGTGTTTTGTTGGCCGAATATTGGTTGTTGTTGGGTGCTTGTTTTCAATTGGCTGGTAGTGGGTAAGAGCTTGGTCAAATGGCCATTTTTCCTCTCTCTCGTTCTAATATTGTGGCTTAGATAAAGGCCGATTTTGTTATTGGTTGAAGGGTATTAATCTATTGTGTAAACCAATTTTATTATAGGACATCAGGATTTTGGGAACAAGTGGGAGGAGCCTTATTTATCTGATAAGCAAACGGTAAGCGGTGGTAAGAGTAGTTTCTTTTAGACTATTCATTTAGTCTTTGTTAAGTCAAGCTGTTAAGGGATTAACCATTTTCTTTCTAGGGTGAGGCCGATTGTCGGAAGAACCATTGTTGGTTCCGAATTTGGTAGAAAACCAAAGTAAGTCTAAGGTAAGGGTTAATCGATATACCCTTTGGTTTAAATGGTTTTGGCCGAATGGTTTAAGTGTTAATCCCTTGATGGCCGATTGTAGGATCAGGGTTGTCGAGGTGATCAAGGGATGTAGACCAATTCTTAGGATTAAAATCTTCACTATTTCAGGTGTGTAAGCTAACACACTGATTTCTTAGTAATAAGTTAATAACTTGTGTTGTAACAAGTGAAACAGTGATGATTGTCTTTGATACCCGATAGGGTATGATCACGGATTCGGGTAAGTCCGTAGCTTTGTGAGTTCTATTGTTGATACATCTAATATTATGATCCATGGTATATGTGTTATAAGATGCAATATTGGACATGTTGGCATGAATTACATGTTTTGCATATTGTACATGAGTCAGTATGACATGTATGGGTATATGAGAGGAGGGGGAGTATGATATCCGTGTCTTTGGGACACGTGTCTTTGGGACACGGAGGTTTGGCACCTCCGGTGGTTTGGTACCACAAATGATATTTTGTGACTTTGGGTCACGGAGGTTTGGCACCTCGGCGTCTCATCCCAAAGGGCTTAGTACCACGGTGGGTTGGCCCCACATTGATTATCTGGGATTGACGCCAATGATTTGGTATCACACGATGGGTTGGCCCCATCATCGGTTTGTGATTGCGGTCACCAAGTGATTTGGTATCACACTTGTGTCTTTGGGACACGGAGGTTTGGCACCTCATTGCGACTCATCCGTGGTTTGACACCACCGTGGGTTGGCCCCAATTGTGAGATACGGATTGTCGCTAGTGATTTGGTATCACACGATGGGTTGGCCCCATCATTGGATTATTTGTGACTTGGGTCACCGTGGTTTGGCACCACGTAATGGATATCGTGACTTTGGGTCACCGGTGGTTTAGCACCACCAAGGGTTTGGTACCACACGGGTAGAAAAGGTGTATTAGATGGTTAGGAACGGGTGCATTAATTGTATTACTTTGCTATGATGTGTGTTAGCATGTTGTATTATCGGAGAGGGATTTATACACTGGGTCTTGCGACTCACTCTCTCCTTTGACATTTTAGGTGACACTTAGACGCGGACATGGAGCCGGGATGGACTCGAGGTGCTCATGCCATGCTTAAATAAGGATTTGCTCAGACTTTTATAGAATTTGGTACTTAAGCTTATTTATCACTATTTGGTTTTATTTTGGGTTGTAAATAGCCTTTAAAATTATGTTTTGTTATGTTTATGCTTAAAGTAGTTTTTTTTAAATATGCCTTAAAAAGTTAAATGGGGTTAAAATTTGCTAAAACTTGAAAGGTCAACAAATTTCAAAACTACAAAAAAATGATATTTTAAACTATACCATCGGGTATCACACTAAGATTTGGAATAAAGGGGACTCAAATGTTTTTCTAACTTAAACTCGATTTTCTACTAAGTCAAAATGTTTTAGTAATAGTAATAAACAACTTAAACTTCTAAATGAGATAAACTTGTTTTACCTACACATCTGATTAAGTTTTCAAAATTTCTGGGTTTTCAAATACATTATCAGATTTTAATCAAGCCTACTCAAGTTTTTCTTCAAATACACAATTTAGCGAAGTGTTTTCATCAAACGTCTAAACTTAAACCTATTTTCTCAAAATCCTTTCTCCCTGTAACATACCGGATTCGGTTGTGGTGTATTGACCGGGTTTGGAGTGTTACAATTGTGGTATCAGAGCTAAGTTCAAAGGCTCGGCTGTGGGCCCAAGGCCCAAAATGTTTTAAAATTTTGGTTTTTAAGTGTTATGTTTTAAAAAATGTGGTGTGAAAGGCATGGCACTGAGTCTCCGGCACCAATCCGCCCAAGTAAGTACCCCTTACTATTGGTTGTGATAATGATATTGATGAGATGTGATTGGATGGCTAGTGATAGCAAGACCACTTAGAAACTAAAACTGATAGGACTGAGTGGACTCGCGAAAACAAAGCTTCTTTAATATTCATAAGACTTTGCTTTTAAGCAATGGAATAATTCGATACATAAAATTCTTTAAATCGATTTAGATTTAGTCATGAGTACCCGAGGTGGGCGTGGTCGTGGGCGAGGCAGCAGTAGGATGACAGTTTCGAACCCGTAGGATCTGGTCAAGGGTCGAAAATGAGATACCGATTCGCCACCAGGTTGGAGGTGGTGAGTTTGAGGAATGTAGGGGATGACCACAGTGTCACAAAGCGATCTTGTGAGTTTTAGAAAAGGTAGTGGAGTAGGCGAGGCGCAGGAGTTAGGAAATCGTGCTGGCGACTTGAACAAGCAGGCGAAATTCTTTTGGGTGTCTTGGGTGTTGCTCCTAGCACTCTTGAATATTGGTGGAAGCGACAGAGCGGATCATGGATGATCTAGACACATTCTTGAAGAAAAGTTAAAGGGATAGTATCACTTCTCAAGATGAGTCACACCGGTGGTGGCTCACGGTTCGAGACAATGACCGCAATGAAAGATCGACTTGGGACTATTTGAGTATCTTATCGGAAAAAGTATGTTGGAGCTAACTACATTAATGAGCAGCGGAAAGCATTTACGAGGTTAGTTCAAGGAGTAAATCGCGTCGAGTACGAGGCGAGTTTACGAGGTGAGTCGGTATGCGGGGTATGGTGGCTACTGAACACGAGAGGTGTGTTCGTTTTGAGGATGGCTGCGAGGCAATTAAGATTATTGATTGCGCCTCGGCGGGGCGTGAATTTATTACGGTTGAAAAGGCGAAGGTGGTCGAGGGTATTAAAGAGTCTCGAGGCAAGGCATGGATAGGAACCGCACAAGAGGAGTTTTGGATCTTACGGGTCGTCGGTAATCCGTGAAAAGGGCTAGATCGAGTGGGCGAATCGGTCTGGTAGATTTGTTCTTTGCTAGGCGGGACCGCCGCAGATGTAACCATTGTGTAAAAAGCTCATTGGGAGGATGTTGGACCGGTGGAAAAGGCTATTTTGAGTGTGGCTCATTGGACCACCATGTGAGGGACTGTCAGCGCAAGTTGGCTAGGATTCACCGAGAGTCGGGCCGTACTCGAAGACAGAATAACGGACCACCACCGTAGAGGGCCGAGGTAATGGCGAGGAGGTAATGGTTACAGTCGGTAGTGGAGCACCGTGCGAGGCACGTAATGCTTGAGGCCAAACGGTCGGGGCTAATGTATGCGGCGCGCCGAGAGGAGAGGCGACCTGCCGGACGTCATAACCGCATGCTTTTTAATCTTTGGTTCTCTATTTTGCTTTGATTGATGTGGGTTCGACGCATTCATATGTTGCAAGTAGCATAGTGAAGACCATGGATTTAGACTACGAGATATCTTCTAGGCGGATGATCGTAATAAGCCCTCAGGTCACTCTATAGTTGTAGATAAGTTGTATAGAGGCGCACCTCTAGAACTCCAAGGGTAGTGTTAGTGGTCGATCGATGGAACCGCCGTTTGGGGAGTTTGATCGATTCTCGGGATGGACCGGCTGGTTAAGTACCGGTGAAGTTGGATTCTGCTGACTAAGCGCATGGTTATGAAAATAGCTAAGGGTGAGGAGGTAGTTACGATCGATAATAGGAGAAATTATCATCCAATGTGGTATCTACTCAAAGCCGAGAAGATGGTCGAAAAGGGTTGTGAAGCATATGTGGTTCATGTGCATGCCTTGGAGGCTAAAGAGTCTGCTGTGGAGATGGTTGGACGATTAGGAATTTGTTGATGTGTTTCTGAGGAGCTTAGGGTTTGCCACCGATCGTGAGGTAGAGTTCGGATAGATCATTGCAGCTGCGCGATATCTATTGCTCCATACAGGATGGCGCCTAAGGAGTTAGTGGAGCTTAAGGCTCGATCCGAGAATTATTGGATCGAGGCTTTATCGAACCAAGTGTTTACGCCTTGGGAGCGCCGGTACTCTTTGTCAAGAAGAAAAGCGGTACTATGCGGATGTGTATAGACTATCGCCAATGAATAAGTGACGATCAAAAACAAGTATTCATTGCCTCGGATAGATGACTTGTTTGATCACCAAAGGTCGTCGGTTTTCTCAAGATTGATTTAAGGTCAGGTATCACCGCTTAAAGGTGAAGGAGGCGGATATCTACAAGACGGCATTTCGCTTTTCGGTATGGGCACTTTGAGTTCTTAGTTATGTCGTTTGGGTTGACTAACGCTACCGCGGCCTTCATGGATATGATGAATAGGGTGTTCCAACAAAGATTTGGATCGATTCGTAGTGGTTTTTATCGACGACATCTTGGTATATTCAAGGATTGAGGAGGAGCATGATGCGATTTATGGGTGGTATTGCAGATTCGAGGAGAAAGCGACTTTATGCTAAGTTTAGTAAATCGAATTCTAGCTTAGGAGGTGGCGTTCTTGGGTCATGTAGTATCGGCTGAGGGGATTAGAGTGGATCTTCGAAAGATTGAAGCGGTTTTGGATTGGAAGCCGCCTAGGTTAGTAGCTGAGATTCAGAGTTTTCTGGGTTTGGCAGGATACTATCGAAGATTTGTAGAGGGGTTTTCGTTGATCGCAGCGCCGATGACTAAATTATTAAGAAAAGGGGTTCCGTTCATTTGGACTGAGAAGCAGCGGGAGAGCTTCAACAAGTTGAAGAAGATTTTGGTGAAGCTCGGTTACGATTCAACTTTGAGGCTAGTAAAGAATTCACAGTGTACTGCGATGCATCACATACGGGTTTGGGTTGTGTGCTGATGCAAGAAGGGAAGGTTGTGGCTTACGCATCTCGGCAGCTGAGGCCACATGAGGTAAATTATCCAACGCACGATCTGGAGTTAGCGGCTGTAGTCTTTTCCTTGAAGATATGGAGGCATTACTTGTACGGAGAGAGATCAATAGTCTACACAGATCATAAGAGTCTGAAGTACCTTCTGGCTCAAAAAGATTTGAATCTGAGACAGCGCAGATGGGTTGAGCTGCTGAAAGACTACGACTGCTCAATTGAGTATCATCCGGGCAAGGCTAACGTTGTGGCAGATGCGTTAAGCCGTAAGGTTGTTTCGAATTTAAGAGCGATATTTGCCTACTTGAGTTTGTATGACGACGGGAGTATTCTAGCAGAGCTGTAGGTTAAGCCTACTTGGGTTGAGCAGATCAGAGAAAAACAGTTGTTGGATGAGGTTTTGAGTGCGCAGAGGACGCAAGTGCAGAATGATGGTTTGGAGGGCTACAATTTGTCTAGTGATGGGGTGCTGTGTTTTCAGGGGAAGGCTTGTATGCCGAGAGACACTGAGTTAAGGTAAAAGATTCTTCAGGATGCACATAGCAGCCCCTATGCTATGCATCCTGGAGGTAGCAAAATGTATAGGGATCTCAGAGAACAGTTCTGGTGGCCGAGTCTGAAAAAGGAAGTAACAGAGTTTGTAGGGAAGTGTCTGACATGTCGTGAGTCAAAGTGAGCATCGATTGTCGTCGAGGTTGCTTGACCGTGAAGATTCCTCGATGGAAGTGGGAAAGGATAACTATGGATTTCGTCGGTGGATTACCGCTTACCGAGCAAGAAGGATTCGATTTGGGTAATTGTGGATTGACCGACTAAATCGACTCATTTTATTCGGTGAGGTGGATTACTCACTTGAGAGGTTGGCGAAGTCAGTATGTGTCGAGATAGTGAGGCGCAGGGGTGCGATGTCGATCATCTCGAATAGGGATCCCAGATTTATGTCAAGGTTACGGAAAACGTTGCATCGAGCTCTAGGTACGATTGGATTTCAACCACGGCATTTCATCCATGGATGACGGCGGCATTTAAAAAGGTTATCTGATCTTGGAGGACATGTTACGAGGTTGTGTATTAGACTTGAGGGTAGTTGGGAGGAGTATCTCTTTGGTTAATGAGTTTGCCTACAACAACAGCTTACCAAGCAAGCATCAAGATGGCACCATATGAGGCGTTATGCGGTAGGAAGTGTCGCTCACCTACTTGTTGGACGAGTTAAGTGAGCGTCGGTTGTTGGGACGAGTTGGTTCTTGAGACCAAGACAAGGTTAAGTTGATTCGAGCTCGATTGAAGGAAGCTTTGGACTGCGAAGTCTTATCCGATCTTAAGCGAAGAGATATAGAGTTTATATGGGGGATCAAGTTTTTTGAAGGTCTCACCGTGGAAGAAAGTATTAAGGTTCGGGAGAAAAGGCAAGCTAAGTCCGAGGTTTATTGGGCTGTATAAGGTACTGAGACGAGTGGGACCAGTTGCTTATCGGCTTGAGTTGCCAGCAGAGCTAAGTCAGATTCACGACGTCACGTGTCGATGCTTAGGCGATATCATTCAGATCCATCGCATGTGGTAGCAGTGGGAGAGATTGAGGTAAACCCAGACTTGACCATGGAGGAAGAGCCTGTACAGATTTTAGATCGAGATGTGAAGGTTCTGCGTATAGGAAGTCTGTGCCTTTGGTTAAGGTTCTTTGGCGGAATCATGGCGTGGAAGAAGCTACGTGGGAACCCGAGGATATGATGAGACATCAATACCCACAACTCTTTTGATCGTGTAATTTCAAGGTCAAATTATTTTTAAGGGGTAGAACCGTAATATCCGGGTTAAGGGCTATTTTATTTTGGCTTTCTTGTATGTGCTTGATGTGCTATGTTGTTATTTCGATGTTGTTGGGGCTTAGTTATAAGCTAGGTGTAAGCTCGAGTGGTAGGAAAAATTTTTGTTTTGGGCTTTATGTGATAGAAATTTGAAGGAGCTGGGTCTTATGTATTTTATTTGGTGAGTTGTTGCACAAGTGAAGAGCTAGCAAAGTGGCAAAGCATGCGCCACTTAGAGCTTATGTGTGTGGCGTCAAGTGCAAGGGAGGATGTCACAGGTTCAAGCTGCGAAAATCCCACATTTTGTTCCATTTTGGCGGCATGAAGGGGAGGAGTTGTAGGCGGTTCAAACTACGCCTTGGACTAAGTCTTCCTATTTGAATGGTGGGTGGAGAACAAATTGTGGAGGAGGACTTGGTCAAGGTAATTTGAATTAGTGGCTTGGGAGTGTTTGGGGGAGGTTGGCGGATTGGAGAGATTTTGGGAGAGGGAAATGAGTGGCGGTTTTGGTGTAGTAGGGGTGTGCGAATTTGCCTTTGGCAAATGTGCATTTTCGGTCCAAACTTTTAGGAAGCTAATTTTCTTTTAGTCAAAAGCTAGCCAAAACCTCAAAATACTTCTTCTTTTTTTTCTCCTTTAACCAATGTTCAAGTAGATTATTGCCAAAATCGAAACCAAGATTTTGTTTTCTCTTCAACTTGAGTGAAACTAGCTTCTTTGACTCTCCTTTTCTGCTCATATTTTTCTTTTCTTGGAACCGAAAACCCAAAACACTTGTGTTGCCAATTTTGCCTTATTTCTTCTTCTCTTTCTTCACTTGAACAAAGCCGAACCTAGCATCCCACTTTCATCACTTTTCTCTTTTGAAACCTTGATAGCCAAAAGTCTCCCCAAAGCTTTTTTCTCCATTTCCTTTTCTTTTCCAAGAAAAACCGAAGGTGCTTCTCTACTTTCTTTCTTTCCATTTCGATTCTTGGCCGAATATCAACCCATTTCTTCTCATCTATACTCTCTTTTCTTTTTGCACAAAGCCGAAAGTAGAAGTGTTAATATCTAGGCCGAATCTTTCTTCTCTCCTAGTGGTGTTTTGTTGGCCGAATATTGGTTGTTGTTGGGTGCTTGTTTTCAATTGGCTGGTAGTGGGTAAGAGCTTGGCCGAATGGCCATTTTTCCTCTCTCTCGTTCTTATATTGTGGCTTAGATAAAGGCCAATTTTGTTATTGGTTGAAGGGTATTAATATATTGTGTAAACCAATTTTATTATAGGACATCCGAATTTTGGGAACAAGTGGGAGGAGCTTTATTTATCTGATAAGCAAACGGTAAGTGGTGGTAAAAGTAGTTTCTTTTAGACTATTCATTTAGTCTTTGTTAAGTCATGCTGTTAAGGGATTAACCATTTTCTTTCTAGGGTGAGGCCGATTGTCGGAAGAACCATTGTTGGTTCCGAATTTGGTAGAAAACCAAAGCAAGTCTAAGGTAAGGGTTAATCGATATACCCTTTGGTTTAAATGGTTTTGGCCGAATGGTTTAAGTGTTAATCCCTTGATGGCCGATTGTAGGATCAGGGTTGTCGAGGTGATCAAGGGATGTAGACCAATTCTTAGGATTAAAATCTTCGCTATTTCAGGTGTGTAAGCTAACACACTGATTTTTTAGTAATAAGTTAATAACTTGTGTTGTAACAAGTGAAGCAATGATGATTGTCTTTGATACCCGATAGGGTATGATCCTGATTCGGGTAAGTCCGTAGCTTTGTGAGTTCTATTGTTGATACATCTAATATTATGATCCATGGTATATGTGCTATAAGATGCAATATTGGACATGTTGGCATGAATTACATGTTTTGCATATTGTACATGAGTCAGTATGACATGTATGGGTAATATGAGAGGAGGGGGAGTACGATATCCGTGTCTTTGGGACACCAGAGGTTTGGCACCTCCAGTGGTTTGGTACCACAAATGATATTTTGTGACTTTGGGTCACGGAGGTTTAGCACCTCGGCGTCTCGTCCCAGTGGCTTTGTACCACGGTGGGTTGGCCCCACGATTGATTATCGGGATTGATGCCGGTGATTTGGTATCACACGATGGGTTGGCCCCATCATCGTATTTGTATTGCGGTCACCGGTGATTTAGTATCACATTGTGTCTTTGGGACACGGAGGTTTAGCACCTCATTGCGACTCATCCACGTGGTTTGACACCACCGTGGGTTGGCCCCACTTGTGAGATACGGGATTGTCGCTAGTGATTTGGTATCACACGATGGGTTGGCCCCATCATTGGATTATTTGTGACTTGAGTCACGGTGGTTTGGCACCACGTTATGGATATCGTGACTTTGGGTCACGGTGGTTTGGCACCACCAAGGGTTTGGTACCACACGGGGTAGAAAAGGTGTATTGGATGGTTTGGAACGGGTGCATTAATTGTATTGCTTTGCTATGATGTGTGTTAGCATGTTGTATTATCGGGAGAGGGATATATACACTGAGTCTTGCGACTCACTCTCTCCTTTGACATTTCAGGTGACACTTAGACGCGGAGATGGAGCCGGGATGGACTCGAGGTGCTCATGCCATGCTTAAATAAGGATTTGCTCAGACTTTTATAAAATTTGGTACTTAAGCTTATTTATCACTATTTGGTTTTATTTTGGGTTGTAAATGGCCTTTAAAATTATGTTTTGTTATGTTTATGCTTAAAGTAGTTTTTTTTTAAACATGCCTTAAAAAGTTAAATGGGGTTAAAATTTGCTAAAACTTGGAAGGACAACAAATTTCAAAACTACAAAAAAACGATATTTTAAACTATACCATCGGGTATCACACTAAGATTTGGAATAAAGGGGACTCAAATGTTTTTCTAACTTAAACTCGATTTTCTACTAAGTCAAAATGTTTTAGTAATAGTAATAAACAACTTAAACTTCTAAATGAGATAAACTTGTTTTACCTACACATCTGATTAAGTTTTCAAAATTTTCGGGTTTTCAAATACATCATCAGATTTTAATCAAGCCTACTCAAGTTTTTCTTCAAATACACAATTTAGCGAAGTGTTTTCATCAAACGTCTAAACTTAAACCTATTTTCTCAAAATCCTTTCTCCCTGTAACATACCGGATTCGGTCGTGGTGTATTGACCGGGTTTGGGGTGTTACAATTATATTAACGTTTTCATTCGTTATACTTTAGTGCGATAGTGGAAGACCAGAACTCAAGTGTTCGTGTGTATCTTAGAACGTTGGAATTGATTTAAGGTGTTGAGGGAATGTTTTTGGTCGATTCTCATATTGTGGAGCAAGGATCTTTGTGGTAAGGAAATCTCACCCTTAAAACCTTTAGTATTATTTTCGATATATATTATTAGGTTGGATTAATGATCTTTTGTCATTGAAGACATTCAAGATAGGGGCGAAAAGGGCAGTCCATAGCCTTGAAAAGAGGCGGTTTCAAAATCCCTATTACTAAACGAAGGGTTGTTTCGGGAATCCGAGATTTTCCACCGGGTTGCACACCATCAATCGAGGGAAATCAATTATTTGAAGTAGTTCGTACTCCCGAGCCTTTGTACGTTAGTGGATTCTCAGCGAGCAACGAATCGATAAACGAGGAGAAACCGAAAATAGAAGTGATTCAAAATCAAAAGGGTAAGGATTTAGATCGAATCCCAATAGAATATTTTGATAAATGATAGTGTTCTAATAGATCGTATTATGTTTAGGTGTTGAAGGCGGGAAGGTTTAGTACTCACGATATCAAGGTGTGTAACTTCACACTTTTCTCGGGTTGGATGTCATTCATGGTATGGAGTAAAAATCGACAAATCGGCATAATACGAAATATTTGGTGTTTTGGTGAAATATTCATAAAATTGTTAAAATGTGAAAATTACAAAACGCCTCGATGTGTAGGTAGTAAAATGAATACTAAAAATCTCATAAATGGGCCAAAGATGTATTAGATCGTAAAATGGGCCGATAAGTTTGCTAGTTAGTAAATGGGCCGAAATCTTGGATAGATAGTTAAATGGGCCGAAATCCCTGTTAAATTGTTAAATGGGCCGAAATCTCTGCTAGATCGATAAATGGGTTGAAATCTCTGCTAGATTGATAAATGGGCCGAAATCTCTGCTAGATCGATAAATGGGCCGAATAGCCTGATAAATTATTAAATGGGCCGAAAAGCCTGATAAATTGTTAAATGGGCCAAACTCTTAGCTAGATCGTAAATTGGGTTTAAGATGCTAGATTGCTAAATGGGCTAAATGCTATTTTGAAATTTTGGGCCTTAACAAAAACTAGAAATATTGACTCTTATGTTATTCAAATCTTTTGATAAAATCATCATATAAACTTAGACAAATTTTTGCATACATGTTGCATGGGTTGGGATTAATAATGAAGAGAAGAAAGGCCTGTTGCCAAAATCTAGTTCGGTGGCTTTGCCACAAAATAATTAAACGGCTGATTGCCTCTAGTTCGGTGGCTCTGCCACAAATATTAATGGCTCAATGCCTCTAGTTCGGTGACTTTGTCACAATCTAGTTCATGGCTCGCCACAAATATAAAATGGCTTAATGCCTACGATTGGTGTGATGGCGGGGTGGGTTGACTTGATCCCCACAGTGTGATGGTTGGTACGGGGTGTGTAGTGGATGGAAATTAGGTTTGGGGTTGGGAACTTCATTTTGCATACATATTATTATTTATATTATTAAACTGTTGATTGCTCAAGCCCAAAATAATGATTTGATGATCTGCCCAATGAATAAGTAAGTGAGTTATACACTAAGTTCTAAGTAACTCACTCCTCAAATTTTTCATCTCGGGTAATGGAAATTGGCGTGGACTTGGGCGAGGATGACTTCGTGAGGCCATACTACAAATAAGGGTTAATGAAACTTTGAACTTTTATTAAAGATTTTCTATAATTTACTATATTGGGTTTGATGTAATAAGGCCTCTATAAATATTTTAAGGATTTTATGTGTGGATGGATTTAAATTATGTTTTGGACTATTAATATGGGCTTATAATTATTTTGTTTTCTTAAAATAATTTGGGTTTTCAAATATATGAAATTCCTTTATCATTTTCTTAAATATTTTGAACTCTTATAAAAAAATTTACTCTAAGGATTTTATCAATATAATATTAATGATATTTTCAATAAATGTTTTTTATTATTCAAAAAATTTAAAATACTCTTTTGGTTTTTATTAAACCTTATAAATAAAACGATGATTTTGAAATTTTCGATTTACTTTAATTGTTAAGATAGTTCGATCTATGTAACAAACCAAATCTCGTCTTTACGCATAGACCGGGTTTGGGGTGTTACAAACCAAATTTAATGAAAATTAAGTCCAAAAGTAATAATTTAAAACAAAACCCAAAATATCGTGCATGGCCACCTTAGTCTGTCCCGGCTCCCCATCCGCGATCTAAGAATCATCTGCAAAATAGAAAGGAAGGGGTGAGTCACCGAGACTCTATGTATAAGTCCCTATCCCAAAGATATAAGCCCTTACACAGTTTCATAAGTGCATATGCATATCATGCATCCCAAAACATAACCATCCGAAACTCCTGTGTCTACCCCGTGTGGTCAAAACCACTAGTGACCGAGGTCACAAATAATATATATGTGGTCAAAACCACTGGTGACCGAGGTCACAATTAATACATGTGTGGTCAAAACCACTGAGACTTAGTCACTATTTTATAATAAGCGGGGCCAACCCACTGTGTGGTCAAAACCACTGGTGACAGTCTGAAAACATACTTTTCCCCTCCTCTCATCACCCATATTTATGAACATGCTTTTCATGGCAAAATAATCATGCTTAATATTCAAAAATAACATAACATGGCATATGCAACCTTAACCGAGGCAATCAATGTTAGCCAAGTCAGAATGGACTTACCCGGAGTCCTCACATGTACCCACAAGGGTAACACATCATAACATATTACTTTTTGCCATTATTTGACTTTGAACAAATCATAATATAATAACATATTATCCTATGAAGTGTGTAAGTGTTACACACCTGATTACTCGCAATGCAATGCTCTCTACGTCGACACTATCATTAGCTGACACTACCACGATCTGCCTACTCTTCTTTTACGATCTTTGGTCCACACCCGGTGTGTCGCTCGCGAACCACAGATCTGACCCTCTTCTTGAACTTAGAAATGGGGTCTCGAATACAACCCTCCTAAATTTTGGCTGCCATTAGGGTCCATAATACCTTTGGTCACTAAATTGGATTAATATATAGAATATCGATGAATAGAGATTTAACCCGAATGAATAAATCCCTTACCTAGAATAATAAATCCTAAAGATTTGGTATCTTAGACCAAAGCACCACTTAAATACTCCGTCGGCTATGCCAAGCCTTCATTAACACCCCCCAATCGGCCAAGATCTAGAAGATTAGCTACTACCTTCGGTAATTAACACAATAGGAATAATTGACTAGTAGGGACACTTACCACAGTACTAGTAAAATCGATTGGAAATGGATGGACAACGATGGTCCGCTGTAACAAAACTGAAGAAATGATTATGATAGCCAAGGAAATTCGGCTGGAGAACTACCCACCACAGATGCCAAGCCTCGACTTTTCTCCCTACAGAAAAAGATAGAGGGGAGAGAATAAAGATAGAAAAGATTCGATCAAAGTGCCAAGACTTACCCCAAATGCCAAAAGTGCTTCACTAACGCAAAGAGAATGATATGATTGAAGAGAGATCCCTAACAGATGGTACTCGGCCAAAGATTAAAGGAGAAGAGAGGAGAGTTCCAAAGGTTTCGGTAATGAAAAGATGAAGGAAAAGATTGGGAATGTGGTTTCGGCTAACAATGAGTGAACAAAAAGAAGAGGAGGAAGGAATATGGGGTTTCGGCTATTGCTAAACTAAATGAAAAGAAGAGAAAGAGAATGAAGTTGTGATAGGGTATAGGTTCGGAGGGTTTCAGCTCCTCAAGAGAATGACAAGAAAATAAATCGCATAAGACGAATGGGAAACAAGGTTGGTTCGGCCAAACAACAAAGAAAAATGCCGAAAAGGGTAAAAGAGAATGAGAAGAGATGTAGGAAAAGAAATGTTTGATTTTGGTACCTGGGAAGCCAGAAAACTCAACCAAAAAAAAATGCTATGGGTCTTTCGATTTTGACCAAAGAAGGAGAAAAGAGAGGAAAAACCAAAAGGATGTCTTTTTCTTTTTTCTTAGCCAACCGAAAATGCTCCCTTAAGCCTACTATAAAAATTCGGCACCCCCCAAGAACCCAAAACCAGTTCCCCCTACTCCCCTTAGGGTTTGCCATTTGGCCAACTCTAAACTCCCACATTCATCTCCACAAATTTCTCCTGGCCATCCATTCAAATCCATTTGAATGAATCAAATTCCACAAATTTCTCTCTATCACACAATTCAAATGCGTTGACTCCTTCCACTCCTCATCCATTAGAGTCCCACCTGAACACAACTCCCCCTAGCCTTGGCGTCAAAATAATAAGTAGAAAAGGGAATTTCTGCTGCTCGAACCTAGGCTCTCCCACCTGCATGAGGCGTCACTCCCCTTGTGCTTAAGTGGCGCCTCCCTTGCCACTTTACCACTAGAACACTTGTGTCTAAATGCTCCAATACTTTCCCTTAACACCTAGCCCAATCAGCTCCCCTCTACTAGAAGCCCAAAAATGAAATTTCCACAAGGCTCCAGCCTATCTTTGGCCTAAGCCTAGACCCTAAGACACCCTAAACAAGCACAACAGCCCTACTATCTACATGCGATAAGTAAAATGCAAAGATCCCGATTTAAGGATGTTACAAGCTAGATAGGTGCCGAAATATTCAAAGCTTTTAATCCCTAATCTTCTTTCTCAAAATTGGTGATGAAGCATGGAAGATGATAACATTTTTGCTTTCATTTTATTTAATATAACATTAATAATCCATTTACTTATTTACCCTTTTTAATTAACATATAAACTTATATTAACAAGCCTATAACCGTCCACTACTATGCTTGTGGTCAAATTTCCACTTAAGGACTTCATCTTTACTAAGCCATGTCAAATTAACACATTAACATATGAATTGCCACTTTTACCTTTTATGCAATTTAGTCCTTTACTCTAATTAAGCACACAAACGAAAAAAATTAATTCAATAAACTTTCACACATGCTTAATCATATAATACAGACACAAAAAATAATATTAAAATATTTTTAACTCAGGTTTGTGGTCTCGAAACCACTATTTTGACTAGGGTCCAAACCAGACTGCTACATTATTGAAATTTTGAATTAGTAACAAGGCTAATTTTGTCATTTAGTAATTAAGTTAATTATAATAAAACAAAACAAATTTCTTTCTCCATTCATCTTCATCAACCTAATTAGGGGAAGAAGAAAGCCATTGTTAGTGCTTTGAACATTCGGTCACTTCTCTTTGAGCTTGTAAGTCCATTTTTGCTCGTTTTTTAATGATTTTTATGTTTTTGTGATTGTTGCAACTAGTACTAGCTAGCCCATGGACAAATTTGCAAAACTACTAAAGATTTTGAATGATGCCATTGATGAATAAGCATGTGTTTTGAAGTTTCTTGATAGATTATGAATGTTTGTTAATAGATATACAAGTTTTGTTAAGTAATTTTTAGTGAAAATGCAAATTAGGGATTGAATTGAGAAATGTGTAAAGTTAGAGGTTAAAATGTGAAATAAATTAGAAATATGGGCTAATATGAGTACTAGAGAAATTCAGCTAGCATGGGTGGTGACTAAATTTCATGAATTTGCGATTTTATGAAATAATGACTAAATTGAGAAAATGTGAAAGTTTAGGGTAAAAGTGTAAATGTATCTTAAAGAGTGTTTTGGACCAAATTGAATGAATAGATGATTAAATAAGTTAATTTTGAATATATTTAGCTCAAGAAAATTGAAATACAAATTTGGATCGGAGAAAAGATAAAGTTATTGACTAATGACTCGATTCGTCGTTTAACATCCAAGGTAAGTTCGTATGTTATAATTTCATTTCAAATATACTTTATATGCTTCGATATAGCATGAACTATGATTATATGATTACGGACGAGTTTAAAAATGATTTAACGAAGATTCGACAATTGGAAATCCCGGTTGAACCTTAGGAATAGTTTAGGATGCTAGTGACATGTCATTAGGTAAACTTTGAATTGGCTTCAGGCCATGTTATTAGTACTTCGGGTGTGAGATGCACCGATTTGGCTTCGAGCCATGCATATCGGCTAATTTCTCTTCGGCCCATGATATCAAAATTTTGAATAAGTTACCTTGATTTGGCTTCAGGCCATGGTATAGGTACTTATCGTGTGAGACCTTGAGTATCCGACTTCAATTTCGAATGGTTCAAAGGGTAAAAGAAGAATGTGGTTGATTATGAGATTGGTACGAGATGGTACAGGTATGTACAGAAATGAATCGATTATTGAAAACTATGAAATTGATGAGTTCCTTAGTAAGTTTTATGAATGATCATTTGATAGCTTGAGATTTAATAAAATTGTTGCTCATTATTTTTTATTATATAAATGATTTATGAATGGTGATAGTTACTCAATGTTAACATACGAGCTTACAAAGCTATATAGCTTACTTTGTTATTTTTCCATGCTTTATAGTGATTTCAAAGCTAGCTCGGATTCGGGGATCGTCGAAGACTTCACCACACCATCCACAGACTCTTTGGTACTTTTGAAACTATGTTTTGAGTATATGGGATGTATAGGTATTTTGAGTCATTTTGATTATGGATTGATAAAGATTTTGGTCAGTTATAATGGCTTGTAAATATAACTATGAAATTTGGCTTAATTTGGTGGATTTGGTTATGTGTTTATGTGTGTATTTATGTTGATATTGAGTTATTGGATAGATATGTGAATGACCATATTATGAAGTTTGTGGAATTGGTACCTTGCTTGTGAATTGGTACAAAATGAGGTATGTTAGGTAATGGTTTAACTAGTTGATTGGAATATGTATTTTAGTAGGTTTTGGTTGATTAAAACTTGAGATATAAGCATGTTGGTTGCTAGTATTGGAAATTGTATGAATTAGCCTTTTTTGTGGCTAAATTGAATGTTTATTTATACTATGGATTGGTGCCATGTTGGTTGTTTAGGTGAGCATAAATGCAGGTGGCAAATTGACTTGGTAAATAGCCTATTTTGTCAACACGGGCAGAGACACGGGTGTTTGTCTTAGTCGTGTGTGACAGACGGTCATGATACACGGTCGTGTGTCCCTTGATGTTGAAATTGAAGTAAAGTTAGTATGCTCCACACGACCTAGCACACAGGCATGTAACTTGGCCGTGTTGCATAAGTCAGTATACCCTACAAGTTTGACACGGCCTGGCACATGGGCATGCGTGGCCACTTTGGGGGCATACGGGCTAGACACACGGGCATGGTTGGCTGTGTGACTGAAGTCAGTAAGCTCACTTGTTTGGACACGGGCTGGGACACGATAATGTGCTCCCATTTCGAATGTTCACCGGCCTGTGACACGGCCTTATCTGGTGGCCATATGAGACACACGGCTTGGCAACACGGGTGTGTGTCCTCTGTTTTGAAGAAAAAATTGCTAAGTGTTGAAAAATTTCCTGAGTTTTCAGTTTAGTCCCGAACCACTCCCAATTCATGTTTAAGGCCTCATAGGCTCGTTTAAGGGACAATATGGTTGATTATGATTTAATTGTATATAAAATGTATGTTTAAAAGTATTATAAGTCTGGTAATGCTCTATAACCCTATTCTGACGATAAGTACGGGTGAGGGGTGTTACATTTAATGGTATCAGAGCTACGATTTAGTTGATTCTAAGACTAACGTAGCGTGTGTGAGAGTCTAGCTATACATGCCATATATAAACTGTGATAGTGTGATGACTCCTGACATTTGAAAATGTGTTTTTATATAGCAAATGGATACTAATCGAGCGATAGCTAATAAGGTTGAAAGTAATTCACCTGCTCCCATGAAAAGGGACAGCGCCGTCTAATTCTAGACTCGTGACAGGTAGACAGGGAGGAGAGGCTAAAGAAGCCTTCTTCCAAATGATGAACAAATGATTCACTCAATATATTCAAACGCACCTGACTGCTTAACAACTTCCACCCCCTCCTAATCCTCAAATAGAACCCGTAGCTCCTCAAAGAGTTAAGGTTTTAAGATTGAATAAGCCTCCAATTGATAAGATCCATAAACATGGGACTGAAGAGTTCAGAGCTAATGTTGATGATAACCCGAGAGAGTCGAGTTTTGGCTTGAAAATACAATCCGAGTGTTTGATGAACTTTCTTGTACATCGGCTGAATGCTTAAAGTGTGCTATTTCTCTTCTAAGAGACTCTGCGTATCAGTGGTTAGTATTAGTGGTGCCAAGAGAGAAAGTCACCTGGGAGTTCTTTCAAATCGAGTTCGGAAGAAATACATCAGTCAATGGTTCCTTGATCAAAAGCATAATGAATTTCTAGAATTGAAACAAGGTCGTATGACCGTAACCAAGTATGAAAGAGAATTTGTACGGTTAAGTAAACATGCTCAATAGTATGTTTTTATTGAAGAGATAACGTGCAAGTGGTTTGTTGATGGGCTGAACAAAGACATTAAACTTCTGGTTGGGATTTTAGATTTAAAAGAATTTGTTATGTTAGTTGACCAGGCTTGCAAAGCCGAAGACTTTAGCCGAGAAAAGAAGAAATTTGATTCAGAGGCTAGAGATTCGACAAAAAGATTGATGAGAATAAACTTTCTCATTCTTCATCAAAGAAATTTTGAGATCCATACAGCAGATCTAATGCATCAGTAGGATATCATAATAGAGATCGTGGAAATCAAACTCTAAATTCTAAACCTTAAGCTACATCTGTCTTGAGTGTTGGCAGTGTGAGAAATAACAAACCCGAGTGTCAACACTGTGGGAGAAGACATTTTGGTGAATGCTGGAATAAGAGTGCTAAAGCTTGTTTCAAATGTGGTTCACCAGATCACTTTATTTGAGACTGTCCAGAGTTATCAGAGAAAGAAAAAATTTAGAATGTAAGATTGAGCAATACGAATGCGAGAGGGAGACCACTAAGAAATACGTGGAATGTACCCAGTGGTAGAGCGATGACTAGAGACTCAGTTGTGAGATCCAAGGCTACAACACCTGCTAGAGCCTACGCTATTCGCGCTCGCGAAGAAGCATCGTCACCAGATGTTATTACTGGTACCTTCTCTCTTTATGACACTAATGTGATTGCTTTAATTGACCCTAGGTCGACACAATCGTATATATGTATGAATTTGGTGTTTAATAAGAGTTTGCTAATTGGGTCTACTGAGTTTGTGATAAAATTATCGAACCCCTTGGGCAAGTATGTTCTAGTTGACAAAGTATGCAAGAACTGTCCTTTAATGACTCGGGCTACTGTTTTTTGGCTGACTTGAGGCTTTTACCATTTGATGAGTTCAATGTGATTCTGGGAATGGATTGGTTAACTTTACATGATGTTATTGTGAACTGTAGACGAAAGATTATAGAATTGAAGTGTCAGAATAATAAAATTCTTCGGATTGAATCTGATGAGTCAATAGATTGCCAATAGTGATTTCATCGATGTTGACTCAGAGATATGTGAGAAAAGGTTGTGACGCGTACTTAGCATATGTTTTAGATACCAAGGTGTCTGAAAAAAATATTGAATCGGTACCTATAATTTGTGAATATCTGGATGTATTTCTAGAAGAATTGTATGGGTTGCCACTAGCCAGAGAGGTTGAGTTTGCTATTGAATTAGTATCGGGAACTTCACCTATATCTATAGCTCCATACAAAATGGCTCCGACCGACTTGAAAGAGTTGAAAGCTCAGTTGAAAGAGTTAACAGATAGAAGCTTTGCACGACCTATTTTTTACCCTGAGGTGCGCCTGTATTGTTCATAAAGAAGAAAGATGGATCAATGAGAATGTGTATTAACTATCGTTAGCTCAACAAAGTTACGGTAAAGAATAAGTATCCGTTGCCGAGAATAGACGATTTGTTTGAGCAGTTGAAAGGTGTAATGGTGTTTTCAAATATTAACTTGAGATTTGGCTATTATCAGTTGCGAGTTAAAAACTCTTATGTGCCAAAAATTGAGTTCAAAACGAGGTATGGACATTATGAATCCCTTGTTATGCCTTTTGGATTAACTATTACTCCTGCCATTTTTATGGATTTGATGAATCGGATATTTAGACCGTATTTAGATAGATTCATTATTGTGTTCATTGACGACATACTGATCTATTCATGAAATGAGTCTGAGCATGCCAAGCATTTGAAGATTGTGTTGCAGACCTTGAGAGATAAGCAACTGTATGCTAAATTCAGTAAATGTGAGTTCTGGCTCAAGGAAGTTGGATTTTTGGGGCATATTGTTTTTGCGGAAGGCATCAGGGTTGAACCGAGCAAAATATCTGCAGTTATTAACTGGAAACCACCTAGAAATGTATTTGCGGTTAGAAGTTTTCTGGGATTGGATGGTTACTATTGACTTTTTGTTAGAGGATTCACTATGATTGCTACACTGATGACCAGATTGCTTCAGAAAGATGTAAAGTTTGAATGGTCTGAAAAATGTCAACAAAGCTTTGATCAATTGAAAGCATTGTTAACTGAGGCACCAATGTTGGTTCAACCTGAGTCGGGTAAAGAATTTTTTATTTACAGTGACGCGTCATTGAACGGTTTGGGTTGTGTATTGATGCAAGAGGGAAAAGTGATAGCTTATGCTTCCACACAGTTGAAACTGTATGAAAAGAACTACCCGACGCACGATTTAGAGTTGGCTACTATAGTTTTTGCATTGAAAATTTGGCGTTATCATTTGTACAGTGAATAATGCCACATCGTTATTGATCATAAGAGTTTAAAGTATTTAATGACTCAAAAATACTTGAATATGTGGCAACGAAGATGGCTTGAATTACTGAAAGATTATGAGCTAGTAATTGATTATCATCCCTGGAAAGCGAATGTGGTTGCTGATGCTTTGAGAAGAAAGTCATTATTTGCTTTGAGTGCAATGAATACACAGTTGACATTATCCAATGACGATTCAATTTTAGCTGAGTTAAAAGCCAAACCAGTATTTCTTCAGCAAATTTACGAAGCTCAGAAATGTGATAGTGAACTGCAACCTAAAAGAGTGGACTGCGAGTCGACTAGTGATTCATAGTACCAAATCGGATTCGATGATTGTTTAATGTTTCAAGATAGAATCTGTGTACTGAAAAATCCAGAGTTGATTGAAAAAATTTTACACGAGGCACATAGTGGTTGTTTATCCGTTCATCCTGGAAGTACTAAAATGTACAATGATTTGAAACAACTGTATTGGTGGTCTGGTATGAAACAAGATATTTTTGAATTTGTATCGAAGTGTTTGATTTGCCAGCAAGTGAAAGCTGAGCATCAAGTACCTTCAGGTTTGCTTCAGCCTGTGATGATCCCAGAGTGAAAATGGGGTAGAGTGACCATGGATTTTGTATCGGGATTACCCTTGTCTCCGAAAAAGAAAGATGCAATTTGGGTTGTCGTTGATCGACTGACGAAATTAGAAAATTTTATTTTGTTACGTACTAACTATTCACTCTATAGATTAGCTGAATTGTATATTGTTGAGATTGTTAGATTGCACGAGGTGCCAGTTTTGATTATTTCAGTTAGAGATCTGAGATTCACGTCGTGGTTTTGGAAGAAATTACAAGAAGCTCTGGGTACAAAATTGAATTTCAGTATAGCTTGTCATCCAAACCAACGGTCAATCTGAGCGAGTAATTTAGATTCTCGAAGATATGCTCCGATGTTGTGTTTTGGAATTCAAAGGAAATTGGGAGAAACATTTTCCACTGGATGAATTAGCATATAATAACAGCTTTCAATCGAGCAAAAAGATGGCACTGTACGAAGCTTTTTATGGTCATAAATGCCAGACTCCATTGTACTGGACTGAGCTTAGCGAGAAACAAATTCATAGGGTTGATTTGGTTAGAGAAACCGAAGAGAAAGTGAAAGTAATTCGTGACTGTTTGAATGCAGCTTCAGATCGTCAGAAATCTTATGCAAATTTGAGAAGAAAAGACATTAAATTCCAGACTTGTGACAAAGTGTTCTTGAAAGTCTCTCCGTGGAAGAAAATACTTTGTTTCAATCGCAAAGGAAAATTGAGCCCGCGATTCTTCGGGCCATATGAGATTATTGAAAGAATAGGGCCAGTGGCATATCGGTTAGCTTTATCGATTGAATTAGAAAAGATTCACAATGTGTTTCATGTATCAATGTTACGTCGTTATCGATCAGATCCATCACATGTGATTTCTCCGCCAGAGATTGAGATTCAGCCTGATATGACGTACAACAAAGAACCGATGAGAATTTTGGCTCAAGAGATCAAACAATTGAGAAATAAAAGTACAGCTCTCGTAAAAGTAATTTGGCAACGACACAGAATTAAAGAGGCTACGTGCGAGCCCGAAGAAGCTATGAGAAAATAGTATCGTAACCTATTCACTGGTAAGGTTTTCGAGGACGAAAATCCATAAGGGGGAGAGTTGTAACACTGTTATTGGTCAAATCAGAATAGTGGTTTCAGGACCACAAATCTAAAGTCAAAATAATTATTTTATTATTATTTTAATGTCTATAGCATGATAATATGTTATGTGAAAATTTTGTTAAGAAATTTTATTGTTTGATTAGTCAATTTGATAAAAAGGACTAAATCACGTAAAGTGAAAAACCTGAGTTCTATTAGCTAAATGTGTTTTGTGGCAAATAACCCATTAATTAGATAGTGGATGATAATGGCATGTCATTATTGAAATTTTGAATTAGTAATAAGGTTAATTTTGTCATTTAGTAATTAAGTTAATTATAATAAAACAAAACAAATTTCTTTCTCCATTCATCTTCATCAACCGAATTGGGGGAATAAGAAAGCCATTGTTAGGGATTTGAACATTCGGTCACTTCTCTTTGAGCTTGTAAGTCCGTTTTTGCTCGGTTTTTAATGATTTTTTATGTTTTTGTGATCGTTTCAACTAGTACTAGCTAGCCCAAGGACTAATTTGCAAAACTATTAAAGATTTTGAATGATGCCATTGATGAATAAGCATGTGTTTTGAAGTTTCTTAATAGATTATGAATGTTTGTTAATAGATATACAAGTTTTGTTAAGTGATTTTTAGTGAAAATGCAAATTAGGGATTAAAATGAGAAATGTGTAAAGTTAGTGGTTAAAATGTGAAATAAATTAGAAATATGGGCTAATATGAGTACTAGAGAAATTTGGCTAGCATGGGTGGTGACTAAATTGCATGAATTTGTGATTTTATGAAATAAGGACTAAATTGAGAAAATATAAATGTTTAGGGGTAATAGTGTAAATATGCCTTAAAGAGTGTTTTGGACTAAATTCAATGAATAGATGATTAAATAAGTTAATTTTGAATATATTTAGATCAAGAAAAGCAAACTACTGATCGTGTGCCAGAGTCTTAAAATTTTATAAAAAGAATTATCGATCTTGGAAACTAACTAAGACAACGATGGAGGCAAGCGCACCAATCGAGCAATAGTATAGTTTAATGGCAAGACCGGATTGTCGAACCTAAAGGAACCAAAAGTACTAATACTAACTTTCTTTTTATTATTTAGCCTAAAATTAAGAGAATTGTTATCTAATCTAAAATTAACTAACTGCTAAGCTAAAGATGCAAAGACAAAGAGATTGAATTAGAGAAATACTTGTAGGAAAAACCAATTGATTGAGACAATACCCGAGGAAAAATCCACCTAGACTTCACTTGTTATCTAACTCTGAACCAGACAATTTATTCATTTGACTTGATCCGTGGGATTCCTTAAGTTATATTAATACCTCTTTCGAAGCTACTAACGTCTAACCCTAGGTTGATTAATTGAAATATCTTTCTAATTAAAACCCCTAGAATTGCATTAACTCGATATATGGACTCCCATATTAGGTTTGACCCTAATCCGGTAGATTTTCGTCATCCTATTTCTAGGGTTGCGATCAACTCTGCTTAACTATGCTAGATATACTCTTAAACAGGGACTTTTGCTCCACTGTCTAAGCACATCAATACTTGAATCAATATCCTAAAATATTAAAGCAGTAATTAAGAACAAATCAAGTATTTATGATATAGCTTAGAAAACAATAACAAGATTCTTTTTAGGTTTCATCCCCTTCAGGTATTTGAAAGGGTTAGTTCATAATTATAAAAGAAAACATCTCAGAAGAAAATAATAAACAAAAAATAAGAAAACCCTAAAACCCTCTAAAGGAATTGAAGGAGAGATCCCCATCTTAAGTATGATTCTGTCTTCTTAAGATGAATCAATTGGCTTTCTTCGAGTGAATACCACAATTTGCCCCATCTGGCTTGGCTCCTTGGCCTAGCTCAACGCCCCCATAAAGGTTGGCCTCTAGGGTGTTTATATAGGCTTTTGGAATAGCTTTCTTTGCCTCTAAGTACCCTATTTTGAATAGAACTCTAATATGTCACGTCAGGGACACGCCCTCGGCACACGCCCGTGTGAGTCGAGGCCAGGCTGTGGTCAAGTCTGTTAATGAAGAACGGTTGTGTGATTCGGGGTTCAGGCCGTGTGTAATTCATGTTAGGCCCATTTTCTTTATTTTTGGCCTGTTTCTCGTTCTTTTCATCCTCCGGTGCTTTCCTAAGTATAAAACATGAAAACAAGGGATTATGAGCACCTATTTCCATAATTAATGGGATAAATCATCCAAAAGTATGCTAAATGTGGGATTAAAATATTGCTAAATGTGGGATTAAAATATGTTTATTTTACAGTTTATCAAATACCCCCACACTTAAGCTTTTGCTTGCCTTCAAGCAAAATTCTCAACTCATAATTAAAATGAACTTCCTCAATTTATAATATTCATCAACAATGTTTCATCATAATTCATAGATAATTATACATGGATAATTTAACTCAAAGAGTCCCAAAGATTCAAACATTCAAAGTCATGAGTTTATAGCACGAAAACATAGGTGTTTTCCCCTTATCCAAATAATTACCTTTAATTCAAAATCGACAAGAGTTGACATCCACATTAAAGATTCTCTCAAATCACTAAAGGTGTTTAAGGTTCAAAATTAAGCTCTCAAAATTCAAACATGAAAAGTTAATCCCATAGGCTTACATGAAAATCAAATCTCCACCACTATAAAAATGAGATGATATACAAATCAAAAGGTCTTTAAAAAGGGTTGTAATAGGGCTTAGGTTAAAGGTATGGATAAAGGCTAAATTAGAGGGTTAGAATCGAGATTGAATTGACAATTTACCTAATTAGAAAAATGAACTAATAATTACATCAATTGAAAACTTGAAACTAATAATACAAGCTTCTTCTTCAAGATGTTGAATTTAAATGTATAAGCTCACTAGAACATAGAACTAATAATGAATATACCTTGATTTTTTTTAAGAACAAATCAAGTAAAGTACATAATATAAGATGAATTCAACTACCGAAATAAAATAATTAGGCAACTGATCAAATCAAGTATTGATAGAAGGGTAGTCAAAAGGAATGGTGATAACAAATAAAATATGGTTTTGGGTTACTATTAGTGGGTGAGTCAATAAAAAGGTTTTTAGGATCAAAGGGGTTTACTAGGGGTTGATTGTGAAGGTAGGCTTTTAGTGGAGTAAGTGGGTTAAATCCTAAGTGCCTTTATCATATCAGTATATCAAATCAATAATGTGGTCTCGACATGTATAATCGAAGCAAATTCTAGAATAACAGATCAATGTTGACACACTCATAATAAAGTGAGCACGAAAAGAATGTATGCTCTAAAAGGCTCAAAATCTCACAAAAATTATGGGTTTTTGATGAGAACCTTGTAAATATTAAACTTCAAGGTAACAATTAGATTCAGTTAGACAACCTAACAAAATTTTAATTTTTGAAAATAGACTCATCATGCTTTATTCTCTAGTATCTTAAAGTTTAAATTATCAATGCACAATTAACTATGACTTAATCCAAAACATATCAATAAAAATCATAAATCAACAGGAATTTCATTCTAATTAGTGATATGAGGAAATTACTTAAGACAAGATATCATTCAATGATTTGAGAATAATGCAAAAAATTAAGAACTTTTTCTAAATAAATTTTCACCCCCCACACTTAAGATGTACATTGCCCTCAATGTACAAAGATATATAATAACATTATAGTAGAAAATCAAAATCTAGGGAGAGAAGTGAAACTACCTGAATTTTTGGATGGAGTCCTTTAGTTGGAAGTGTGGAAACTTGATTCAGAGGTAAAGGATGTGTTGGAGGGGTCGCCTCTAATTCCTACGCTAGATGGAGAAATTGGAATCTCTTGAAGAGTTAGCCAGGAAATAATGAGAATAATTCTAAATATACTAATTATATATTTAAAGAAAATAAAAATAAAAAGAAAGAGTGTAAAAAGTGAAATAAGACTAAAATAACCGATTAATGGACCAAAAGGTCCTTATTGTTAGATGGTTCGCGAGGTGGGTGTGATTTCTAAGGTTGTGGTGCGTGATTCCCAAGCAGCCTTTAGAACCTAAAACCAAGAAACTAAAATCAAATAAACCAAATTTAGTATAAGAAAAATAAAGATAAGGAAAATAAAGGAGAAGAGAAAGGAAAAAGAAAGGTTAAATGGACTCAAAGGTCCCTTTCCTATTGAGTTAATGAAGCGGCCGGCATGAACTTATGTAGATCGGTCTCGCACAGGGGGACTGGGTTAGGATCCTTCCGTTTTTTCGACATGGATGAAATTTAGATCAAGAGTATGGAGAATAAAGAAGGAGGAAAGTGAAAAGGGGAGTGTAGATGTTATAGAAGAGTGAATGGGGAGTGGGTGAGAAGAGGAGAGGGGTGCTTTAAATAAAAAATTTTAGCTCTAGTACATCCCCACGCCCGTGTTCCATGGGCGTGTCATATCACACAGCCGTATCAAGTGGCCATGCAGTGGTTCATTCATTTCTCCCACGCCTGTTATTCAGGTTACCACACCCGTGTTGCTAAAATAGTGTTGGCCACGGCTGTGTCGCACGGCCGTGGTGTTTAATCGAAGCCCTTGGCTTGAAGATATTTTTTTGTCCTTTTTCATACTATCTCTGCCATGCATGTACTAAAATCCATAGTGTCCACACGGCCACGGCCACGACCGTGTGCAAGGCCGTGTGGTGTGGTAAACTGTGCTTCATTAACTTGGTTAGTTTGTGGTCAGGTACTTAAAGAAAGAAAATAAAAATAAATGGGGTTAGTGCTCGGGTTGCCTCCCTAGAAGCGCTTATTTAAAGTCTTAAGCTAGACTTACCTCACATTTACACACTCATGGTAGTTTGAGGAGTGAAAAGTCCTTTCTCATGCTATCAATTTTATTATCATTATATAATTTGAGTCGAGTAGCGTTTACTTTAAAAGTGCCTAATGTAGAATTACTTACCTTGACTGTTCCATAAGGAAAGACATTAAGTACCTTAAAAGGGATCTCTTCATTTGTCTTGAGGTCTATCATGGTGATCCACGGGTTTGTTTTATCTAACAGTACTTGATCTCCTATTTTGAAGTGATTTGATGTTTCTATAAGCTCGTCTGGGGGTTCCTTCGGTTTCACTTCGTGTGGTTTCGATTCCTCCTTGAAGTGTGCTTTCCACTCATCTAGCTCATCGATCTGAAGCCGTAGTTCCTCATGAGATATTTCTTTATTGGTATGAGGTATAGGATCAGGTTTAGGGGTATAGTTTCGTGGTGCTTCCTGTAAAGAAGGTTTAACCGAAGGGTTGTCAATAGAATTTACATTCTCACCTTTGTCGCTTGATGTCCTAGCCGAGTCGAGAGCTTGAAGACTGATTGATCTGTCACCTACATGAAGTATGAGCTCACTTGTACTAACATCAATTTTAGATCTGGCATTTGCTAAAAAGGGCCTTCCTAAAATTAAAGAAACTGTATTATCCTCATCTATATCTAAAACAAAAAAGTCTACTGGGAATATGAATTTGTCAATTTTAACTAATACATCTTCAATTATACCCCTAGGAATTCTAATAGTTTTATCAACTAATTGAATACTCATCCTAGTTTGTTTGGGTTTCCCTAGACCTAGCTGTTTAAACATTTTAGAAGGCATAACATTGATGCTTGCCCCTAAATCAGCTAAAGCATTATCAATAGATAAACTACCAATTAAACATGGAATTGTAAAACTCCCTGGATCTTTTAATTTTCGTGGTAGCTTGTTTTGTAACATTGCTGAGCATACTGCGTTTAATTCCACATGCGATGTCTCATCTAACCTACGCTTGTTTGTCAAAAGCTCTTTTAAAAATTTCCTTGAATCTAGCATCTGCGAAATAGCTTCATGAAATGGTAAGTTAATATGTAATTTCTTTAAAATTTTAAGAAACTTACCGAATTGTTCGTCTATGTCACTTTTCTTCATCGCATTGGGGTATGGTATTCGAGGTTGGTATTCTTAATTACCAGTTTGGATTTTCTTGGCTTACTTCAATGTTATCTTCACTTACCACAGGTTCTTGCCTTGGCTCAGGTTCAGAATCTACTAACCTTCACTATTTTGATTGATTATGGCTTGAAGTTGCTCTTTTGGATTAGTCTTAGTGTTACTTGGCAAGCTACCTTGTGGCCGTTCGGAGATCAGCTTAGCAAGTTGCCCTAACTTGTTCTCGATTCCTTTAATCGATGCTTGTTGATTTTTAAGTGTTGTTTCGACGTTTTGAAAATGAGTTTCTGACACTGTTATGAATTTTGTCAGCATCTCCTCAAAGTTCGGCTTCTTTTCCTGTGGGTAGGCTATTGTTGGAAGTTTGGAGAAGGTGGTTGTCTCTGGTTTCCTTGACCACCCCATGAGAAATTGGGGTGGTTCTTCCAACCTAGATTATATGTATTACTATAGAGGTTGTTTTGAGATCTGAAATTGTTACCCGTATAGTGTATCTGTTAGCTTTCCATGCCCGGATTGTAGGGTAGGTACTCAAGATTCGCCACACCTCCTAGATTTGAATCACATTGCATTACTGGGTGTACTTGCAAGGAACCACACAAACCATCAATCTTTTTATTTAACATCTCTATCTGATTTGATAGCATGGTGACTGCGTCGAGGTTGAAAACTCTGGTTGTTTTTGTTGGCCTTGTTCTTGTAACTTGCCACTGATAGTTGTTCAGTGGCATATCCTCTATAAACTCATAGACTGCCTCAGGAGTTTTGTTATTCAGATTTTTGCAAGCTGCTGAATCAATCAGTTGCCGGGTTGAGGGGTTCACACCGTTGTAAAAAGTTTGGAATTGTAGCCACAAGGGTAATCCATGGTGTGGGCGCCTTCTCAATAGATCTTTATATCTCTCCCATGCATCGTATAGCGTTTCTAAATCCATTTGCACAAAAGAAGAGATATCATTCCTTAATTTGGCCGGTGGAAAATATTTTAATAAAAATTTTTCATTCATTTGTTCCCATGTAGTGATTGATCCTCATGGAAGAGAATTCAGCCACTGTTTAGCTTTTTTCCTCAAAGAGAAGGGAAATAACCGAAGACGGATGGCATCATCAAGGATGCCATTAATTTTGAAAGTATTGCAAAATTCTAAGAAATTTGCCAAGTGATTATTTGGATCTTCATCCTGCAAACCATCAAACTGAACAAATTGCTGTTTCATTTGTATAGTGTTAGGTTTCAGTTAAAAATTCTTAGCAGTTATAGTAGATTTAACAATTTTTGACTCAGTTCCTATTAAATTAATTTTAGCATAATCATACATAGTTCAAGGAGCATGGTGTTCAGCCACCTCTTGGGGTAGCGGATTATTCTCAGCCATCTCTTTGGTAGTGTTAATTTCGTTCTCTTGCTCTTCTTGTATGTATTTTAAGCTTCGCCCTATTTCTCTGCGATTTATACGAACCATTCCTTCGATATAACTGTCGTAAATCAAGGGTCCTATCGGGTTCCTTCTAGTCATAAACTAGAGGTACCTACCAGGAAAAGATAAAAGAAAAAAAATAAAATTAGAAAGTGAAAATAAAATTTAATTTGCAAAATAAAATAAAATATGGCTAAAGTAATAAAAATTGAGCTTTCTTAATATTTCAGTTCCCCGGCAACGACACCAAAAACTTGATCATGTGTTAATAAACTTAATATTTTAGTGGCAAGACCGAATTGTTAGCCCAAAGGAACCAAAAGTACTAATACTAACTTTCTTTTTATTATTTAGCCTAAGAATTAAGAGAATTTGTTATCTAATCTAAATGTAACACCCCAAACCCGGTCAATACGCTACGACCAAATCTAGTATGTTACAGGAAAGGAAGTTCTAAAAATCGTTAACTAAACATCGTAATTTGGAGAAAACTTTATGATTAGGGTCTTCAGCTTGAGGATAATTTTAAATTTCATTCGAGAGTTCCTTACCAATTTTCGGATTAGATTGAACTAGAAGTCGTAAAAGAATTTTGTTTTATTAAAGCCGAAATTGGGGAATTTCAAGAAAACGTGATAGTTGAAAACAATGTTGAGGTTTCACTAAAAACTCTGGATTATTTAGCTTAAACTTTTATTCGTTTATCACCTTTTGTTAACACCTGTTTAAAAAGATGTTTGTTTGTATTTTATTTTAAAAAAAACCTCATTTTTGTCACTTCGAAAATATGTACTAACAGTGTTGAAGAAAATACCAATTTAAAGTTGTAAAGGCCTTATTACATAACAAAATCCCAAATTAAAATTAAGTTTAAAAGAAAGAAACGAAATTTACGGAAGAAACATTGCATGGCCACCTCGAAGTCCTCCTCAGATCCCAATCCACAACTAAGAGTTACCTGCAAAATTAAGCAGAGGGGTGAGTCACCAAGACTCAGTGTGTAAATCCCCTTATAACGCAATCTATGCCTCAAGCCCACAGATGTCCATTAGGCCTTAGCCCACATAAGATAGCATATTAAACATGTATGCAATGCAGCCCAACCCAACCTAGTTTTCCATCCTCTAGGTCACCTGATTCGGCCAAACACCCGTGGCATCAAGCCACTGTGGTCCCAGACCACTTGTCACAGAGTCATAGAATATATAAACGTGGGGCCAATCCACTCTAGTCCCAGACCACTGTGACGATCTCTGATAAGTATGTGTGGGGCCAACCCATTGTGGTACCAAACCACTGAGATAAGTCACTGATAAGCATATGTATACGTGGTTCCAAACCACTGTGGTCCCAGACCACTGTGACAATAGTCACTGAATCACACTTCCCCTTTCGTTCACATCCCAAAACCCGATGCAAACATATTATCCATGTACAACAGTTAATCAAGTCATCCACAATCATATTATATGAAAGGCAATTATAATGGTACTTACCTGGTGTCTCCAACCTTACCCACAATGGTATCTCGACTATCTATATAGTCGTTTCGATTTTCAGCCAACACAGTTTATAATGCAAACTAATAAGTAAAGTGTGAGCATTACACACACCTGATTACACGTAAGACAAGACTCTTTAGATTGTCGACACTCTCACTAGAAGAAACAACCACGATTTGTCAATCTCAGGCAGATGTCGGCTCTCCACCATAGCCTGGCGAAAAATCTTGAACTGTCGACACAACACGTCGCTCAAACTTAGGAGCGGAGACCACGGGTCCACTCCCCTCCTTAGATTGACTAGCACTCGCATCCATGAAGGTAGTCTTTGATCAGGAAATTGGGTTAAGGCAATGAAAGAGAAAAGGGAATAGGCACCTTCAAGAGAACCTTACCTTGGTGAAAGAATGAGTCGAACACCTATAGGCTTGGTCAAGGATTCTAATCTGACGCGAACATGCCACGTTAAGTGGAGACAAGAAGAGATTAGCCACAACTAACACCAAGAAAAAAATAACCATTCGACTATGACTACTCAGAATCGAAATAGATAGAGACAAAATCGAAAGAGTCTCCCTTACCTTGCACAAACCGAAACTACTTGAAGAGGATACCTTCGGCGACCAACTAGCCCTTACTCTTGGTGTTTGGCTAAACAACAAATAATGAAAGGTACTGGTTACAAGGGGTGGAGTAACCTACATTGGAAAAGAAACCAATTTGGTTTATGATCAACAATTAAGTGATCGGTTTCCAATGAAGAAATAAGGAAATAAGAAGAATAAGGGAGGGTTCTTTACCTTTAACAAAGAGAAGCCGAATGGAGTCCAAGAAGATTCAGCACAGCAGCAAATGTCAGTAGGGTTTCAGCTAAAAAAAGAAGATGAGATTAGAAGAGGATTCAGCTAGAGAAGAAAGTAATAGAGGAGAAGAGAAGAGGGTTTCGGCTTTAGGGAAAAAGAGTGTAGAGAAAAAAAGAAGAAAATTGAACGAAACAATAAGAAAATGGTTTGGTTGTGGAGATTGCACGAATGATAAGAAAATGGAAAATAGAGGTTCGGTTATGGTGTTTAAGAGGAAAGAGCAAAGAAGAAGAGAAGGAGAAAGAGTTACTAGAGTGCTTTAGATTCGGCAAGATAAAATGGGAGCAACACAAGACTTGAAAAGAAAAACTCTCATCCAAGAAGCAAAAAAGGTTATGTTCTCTCAAATGAAAACCCAAAGGCATGGCACTCTCCCCCTCACTTATGACTGAATATGCTAAGTTAGAAAAGCCTCAAACTAATAAGAATTTTGGCACCCACCTTAAGCAGCTAAACTGAAATGCTCCTCACCCGAGACCCCCTTCCATGACCGAATTTCTCCCCATAAAGACCCCCACTTTCGGCCAACACCTCCATCACTCACCAAATCCCTTAATTTGCTCCACCAACTACTCCCCATCACCCTTTCAAACCTGTTGACTCATTCAAACTCCTCCAAGCTCTCTTGTCCATCCATTTGAACTTGTTAACTCATTCAACAACCACCTTCAAGAGTCTCAGCCGAATGCCAACATTCACCACCTTGAGTACAAAAAATAAAGTCCCATACTATAGCAGAGGGGATTCAAACTCCTTCCCCCTGCTGCTCCCTTGTGACACCACTCCCTTGCTCCTTAAGTGGCGTCACCTTGCCATCACACCACACTCTTCTTTGTGTCAACAAACACAATTAGTTATTCTTAAAGCTTGCTTCCATTAGTTTTCCCTCCTTATGCCCCAAAAACCAAAATTTCACCAAGCTCTGGCTTAACCCCGAGCCTCCCCAGGACCCCCAAACACACCAAAATAACATGCTTAATGAGCCAAACACAAGCAATAGCATAAAATGTAGAACCCCTAATTCTAGGATGTTACAGTTCTACCCCCTTAAAGAAATTTAAGCCTCAAAATTTACCTGATCAAAAGAGGTGAGGGTATTGTTGTTGCATCACATCCTCCGGCTCCCATGTGGCTTCCTCTAAACTGTGATTCCGCCATAGAACCTTAACCAACGAAACTGGCTTCCTTCTCAACACTTTAACATCTCAATCTAATATCTAAACGGGTTTTTCCTCAAAAGACAAATTAGGTCTTACTTTAATTTCCTCTACTGGTACTATGTGAGATGGATCCAAACGATAGTGCCTTAACATTGAAGCATGGAATACATCATGCATCCGATTCAACTCCGTGGTAACTCAAGCTGATACACTACTGGTCCCACACGTTTCAACACCCGATAAAGCCCGATGAATCTAGGGCTCAACTTGCCCTTTCACCCAAAACTTAAAACCTTCTTCCAAGGTGAAACTTTCAGAAAAACCTGATCACCCTCTGCGAATTCTATTTCCTTATGCTTCAGATCTGCATACGATTTCTGACTGTCGAAAGCTTCATTCAATCGAGCCCGAATCAACTTAACCTTTTCCTCGGTCTCTGAAACCAATTTCGGACCCAACAACTGTCGCTCACCTAACTCTGTCTAGTAGGTAGGAGTATGACACCTACGACCATACAACGCTTAATAGGGTGCCATCTTAATACTGGATTGATAGCTATTGTTGTACACAAACTCTGCCAACGGTAGAAAATCTTCCCAACTACCCCTGAAGTTGATAACACAACCTCTCAACATATCTTCCAGTATCTGAATTACCTTCTCTGACTGACCATCAGTCTGTGGATGAAACGCCGTACTGAACTTGTACCCAACACTTGATGTAACACCTTCCAGAATCGCGATGTAAACTTAGGGTCTCTGTCTGATATAATAGACACTGGTACGCCATGTAACCTCACAATTTTGCTACATAGAGCTTAGGTAACTTCTACAATGAATAGTCAACACGAACGGGTATGAAGTGGGTGAACTTTGTCAACCGATTGATAATCACCCACACCGAAGCTTTCTTAGTAGGCATAAGAGGTATCCCACTAACAAAGTCCATCGTTATCCTCTCCCACTTCCAAAGTGGAATCTTCACTGGCTGTAGAAACCCCGAAGGCAACTGATGCTCTACCTTTACCTGCTGACACGTCAAACACTTACTCACAAACTCAGTAACTTCTTGCTTCAGACCTGGCCACCAGAACTGTTCACATAAATCTCGATACATTTTACTCCCACCGGGATGCATAGAATATGGACTACTATGCGCTTCCTATAGAATCCTCTGTCTCAACTCAGAATCCTTCGGCATACAAGCCTTTCCACGAAAGCACAATACCCCATAATTGTTCAAACTAAATTCTTCTGTCTCACCACCTTCCACTTGCTGAAGTCGAGAACTTAACGATTCATTTAACAACTGCTTTTCTTTAATCTGACTTACCCATGAAGGCTTCACTTGAAGTTCAGCTAACAAGCTTCCATCATCAAACAAACTGAGATGAGTAAACATCGCCCTCAAATCAGATATCACCTTACGGCTCAATGCATCCACCACTACGTTAGCTTTACCTGGGTGAGATTCAATCGAGCAATCATAATCTTTCAAAAATTCAATCCACCTCAGCTGCCTTAAATTCAACTCCTTCTAGGTAAGGAGATATTTTGGGCTCTTATGATTAGTGTAGATGATCAACTTCTCTCCATATAAGTAGTGCCTCCAAATCTTCAAAGCGAACACCACCATAGCGAACTCTAGATCATGAGTGGGATAATTCACTTCATGTGGTCTTAACTTCCGAGATGTATACGCTACTACCTTCCCTTCTTGCATTAGTACACATCCTAACCCTGTGTGGGATACATCACAATAGACGATAAACTCCTTTCCATCCTTAGGTTGAATCAACACCGGTGCCTTAGTCAAAATCCTCTTCAACTTCTCAAAACTTTCATGCTGCTTATCTGAGCAGACAAATGGTACCCCTTTCTGTAACAACTTGGTTAAAGATGCAGCTATCAACGAGAATCCCTCAACGAACCTTCTGTAGTACCCAGCTAACCCAAGAAAACTTCGAATTTCTACTACTGACTTCGGTGGTTTCCAATCTAAAACAGCTTCAATCTTTCGGGGATCAACCCTAATCCCCTCAGCCGACACAACATGCCCTAGAAAAGTAACTTCCCTCAACCAGAATTCACACTTGCTAAATTTGGCATACAGTTGCTTCTCTCTCAAAATCTACAGAACAATCCAAGATACAAATCATGCTCCTCTTTCGTCTTTGAATATACCAAGATATTATCTATGAACACTACGAAAAACTGATCCAAGTAGGTTTGGAATACCGGTTTATCATGTCCATAAATGCAGCTGGTGCATTTGTCAACCGGAATGGCATCACTAAGAACTTGTAGTGATCGTAACGAGTTTGGAAAGCAGTCTTATGAATATACGCCTCCTTGACCTTAAGCTGATGATAACTTGACCTCAAGTCTATCTTTGAGAAAATCGAAGTGCCTCGTAGCTAATCGAACAGATCGTCAATCCTAGGCAACGGTATTTGTTCTTAATCGTCAACTTGTTCAATTGCCTATAGTCAATGCACATCTGCATTGACCCGTCTTTCTTGACAAATAACACTAGTGCTCCCATGGTGACACACTTGGTCGGATGAAACCCCGGTCCAACAGTTCCTGAATTTGAGCTTTAAGTTCTACCAGCTCCTTCGGCGCCATCCTATAAGGGGCAATGGACACCGAAGCTATTCCCGGAAGCAGATCAATACCGAACTCCACCTCGCAATCCAGAGGTAACCCTAGAAGCTCTTCTGAAAGATGTCCGAGAACTCTTTCACCATTCTAACATCCTTTACAGACAATTCTTTAGTTTCCAAAGCACTGATGAAAGCTAAGAATGCCCCATATCCTTTCCGCACCATCCTTTCAGCCTTTAGAGCAGACACTACATTGGACAAGTAATTCCTTCTCTCACATAACACCAACACCTCCTTACCCTCGAGAGTCTTCAATACCATACGCTTAACAGCACAATCTAAGTTTTCCCGATACTTAACTAACCAGTCCATGCCTAAAACCAAATCGAACTCACCGAACGATAATTCCATCAAATCAGCCAGGAAAATAACCCCTTGTACTTCTAAAGGCACACTTCTAAATAGTTTGTTCACTACTACAGATTCTCCTAAAGAGCTAATCACAGTCATCTCTCTAGAAGAAACCTCAGATTCTATGTTCAAAGTTCTAAATAAAGTACTAGCAACATACGAATGTGTAGACCCAATATCTATCAGTGCTGTAAAGGGCAAACTAAAAATAAATAATGTACCAGTTATGACATTCGGTGCATTGCCCTCCTCTCGGCGTCTATCTGCATAAACCAATCCAGGCTATCTCTCATCTGTATTCCCAGTACCTCTACCCGGTGCTTTACGCCCTCGACCAAAACCATTTCCTCCTTTGGCCAGACCACGACCCCTCAGCGGCTGCTGACCACCTCTTCTGACCTGTGCATAACCCTGACCAACTGGCCGTGCCCTGTTTGGCTCCTGTGGATAGTCCTTTACTAGATGATCTACAAACCCACACCTGAAGCTTCCTTTATTTCTTGCCCAACACTCCCCTGAATGAAAATTTCCATATCTCGCACATGGTTGAGACCTACCAATAGTAACAGGCTTCGCAACTCAACTCGGCCCTTCAAACCTAGGTCTTTTCTGGAAACCCCCAGCAGATCCTGACGACCCAAAATTCCTTTTATTCTTACCACTAATTTTGTCTTTCAAATCGCTTCACCTCTTCGGCTATCTTAGCCTTCTCAACCAGAACAGCAAACTCCCTCTCCCGTTACGGAGCTATTAGTACTCGTAACTTGTCCTTTAGACCATCCTCAAATTGGACACAATTCTCGTGATCTATTGCAATGATACCCTAGACATAATGGCTTAAACACAGGAATTCTGCCTTATATTTAGCTACTGACTCATTCCCCTGGACCAAGTTTAAAAATGCCTGCCTCTGAGCGTCCACGTAACTCGCTCCAACATACTTCCCCTGGAATGTTGTCTTGAAGAAATCCCAGGTAATACGATCTGCTGACTTACCATCCCTTACTGTGAACCACCATTGGTACGCCTCATCTCGAAGGAGGGACACTACTCCTTTCAACATTTCATCCACGATACAGTCAAGATCGTCTATAATTCGTTCGACTGCCTTCAGCCAATACTCAGCCACGTTAGGAGCCACACCAGAAATACCCCTAAATATCTTGGCCTTGTTAGCTTGGAGTCACTCAGAAATAGATTTTCGAGCTAACCCACTCCAAAACACAAAACATAGCTTGAGACACAGCATCGTCTCTACCAGTTTGGTCCTGAAATCTCGTGATGCTGGCACTTTACCTTCCGGTCCATGTCTTGATTCCGAGGGTTCAGCCTCAACACCCCGGCCTCTACTGCGGCCACGTATACCACGTCCACGTCCTCTAGTGCTCATGACTACAAATTTAACTTTATCTGATTAAAAATTTTATGAGTTAGTATTTCTTCCACTGTTTATTACCTAACAGTCTTATGAAAATAGCATTGAAGTAGTTTTTCGCAAGAAATATTTCCAAAGGTCTCCATTTCTAAAGTTGTATTTCTTAAAACTATCTATCACAATATAGTCTTTCCATAAAAGATCAAACAAAAATTAGAAAACTTACAGTGGGATTGATGCCGGAGACTCGGGTGCCATGCTTTTAGAAAACATGTATTGTTTTTCCTAAACCATATTTCAAACCAATTTTTGAAAAAAGTTTTGAACCCATTTCCACAGCCGAGTTTTTGAAACCAGGCTCTGATACCACAATTGTAACACCCTAAACCCGGTCAATACGCTATGACCAAATCTGGTATGTTACAGGAAAGGAAGTTTTGAAAATCTTTAACTAAGCATCGTAATTTGGAGAAAATTTATGATTAGGGTTTTCATCTTGAGGATAATTTAAATTTTGTTCGAGAGTTCCTTAACAATTTTCGGATTAGATTGAACTAGAAGCCGTAAATGAATTTAGTTTTACGAAAGCCGAAATTAGGGAATTTCAAGAAACGTGACAGTTGAAAATAATTTTGAGGTTTCACTAAAAACTCCAGATTATTTAGCTTAAACTTTTATTCGTTTATCACCTTTTATTAACACCTGTTTAGAAAATTTTTTTTTATTTTATTTTAGAAAAAACCCCGTATTTGTCACTTCAAAAATATGTACTAACAGTGTTGAAGCAAATCCCAATTTAAAGTTGTAAAGGCCTTAGTACATAACAAAATCCCAAATTAAAAGTAAGTTTAAAAGAAAGAAACAAAATTTACGGAAGAAACATTGCATGGCCACCTCGAAGTCCTCATTGGCTCCCAATCTACAACTAAGAGTTACCTGCAAAATTAAGTAGAGGGGTGAGTCACAAAGACTCAGTGTGTAAATCCCCTTATAACGCAATCTGTGCCTCAAGCCCACAGATGCCCATTGGGCCTTAGCCCACATAAGATAGCATATTATACATGTATGCATGCAGCCCAACCCAACCTAGTTTTCCACCCTCTAGGTCACCTGACTCGACCAAACACCCGTGGCATCAAGCCACTGTGGTCCCAAACCACTTGTGATAGAGTCACAGAATATAAAAACGTGGGGCCAACCCACTGTGGTCCCAGACCACTATGACGATCTCCGATAAGTATATGTGGGGCCAACCCACTGTGGTACCAAACCACTGAGATAAGTCACTGATAAGCATATGTATATGTGGTTCCAAACCACTGTGGTCCCAGACCACTGTGACAATAGTCACTGAATCACACTTCCCCTTTCGTTCACATCCCAAAACCCGATGCAAACATATTATCCATGTACAACAGTTAATCAAGTCATCCACAATCATATTATATGAGAGGCAATTATAACGGTACTTACTTATGTCTCCAACCTTACCCACAATGGTATCTCTACTATCTATACAATCATTTCAGCTTTCAACCAACACAATTAATAATGAAAATTAATAAGTAAAGTGTGAGCATTACACACACCTGGTTACGCGTAAGACAAGACTCTCTAGATTGTCGACACTCTCACTAGAAGAAACAACCACGATTGTCTATCCCAGGTAGATGTTGGCTCCCTACCACTGCTTGGTGAAAAATCTCGAACCGTCGACACAGCACGTCACTTTAACTTAGGAGTGGAGACCACTGGTCCACTCCCCTCCTTAGATTGTCTAGCACTCGCATCCATGAAGGCAGCCTTTGACCAGGAAATTGGGTTAAAGAAACGAAAGTGAAATGGGAATAGGCACCAAAATCAAGAGAACCTTCTTACCTTGGTCAAAGAATGAGCCAAACACCGATACGCTTGGCTAAGGATTCTAATCCGACGCGAACATGCCACTTTAAGAGGAGACAAAAAGATATTAGTTGCAACTAACACCAAGAACAAAATAGCCATTCGACTATGACTACTCAGAACTGAAACAGATAGAGACAGAATTGAAAGAGTCTCCCTTACCTTGCACAAATCGGAACTGATTAAAGAGGTTACCTTCGGTGTCTAACTAACCCTTGCTATTGGGGTTCGGCTAAATAACAAATAATGAAAGGTACTGATTACAAGGGGTGGAGTAACCTACATTGGAAAAGAAACAAATTCAGTTTATGATCAACAATTGCATGATCGATTTCCCATGAAGAAATAAGGAAATAAGAAGAATAAGGGAGGGATTTTTACCTCCAACAAAGAGAAGCCGAATAGAGTCCAAGAAGATTCGGCACAGTAGCAACTGTCAACATGGTTTCAGCTAAAAAAAGATGAGATTATGAGAGGATTCGGCTGGAGGAAAAAGTAGTCGAGGAGAAGAGAAGAGGGTTTTGGCTTTGGGGAAAAAGAGTGTAGAAAAAAAAAGAAGAAAAGAATTGAACGAAATAATAAGAAAATGGTTCGGTTGTGGAGAGAGCACGAATGATAAGAAAATAGACAATAGAGGTTCAGTTATAGTGTTTAAGAGAAAAGAGCAAAGAAGAAGAGAAGGAGATAGAGTTACTAGAGTGCTTTAGATTCAGCAAGATAAAATGGGACGGCACTCTCCCCTTCACTTATGACCGAATATGCTAAGTTAGAAAAGCCTCAAACTAATAAGAATTTCGGCACCCGCCTTAAGCAGCTAAACTTGATTATCTAACTCTGAACTAGACGATTTATTCATTTGACTTGATTCATAGGATTCCCTAAGTTATATTAATACCTATCTCAAGGCTACTAACGTCTAACCCTAGGCTGATTAATTGAAATCTCTTTCTAATTAAAACCCCTAGAATTGCATTAACTCGATCCATGGACTCCCATATTAGGTTTGACCCTAATTCGATAGATTTTCGTCACCCTATCTCTAGGCGCGCGAGCAACTCCGCTTAACTATGCTAGATCTACTCTTAGACAATGTCTCTTCCTCCTCTACCTAAACACATCACACTTGAATCAATATCCCAAAAATACCAAAACAAAAATTAAGAACACATAGTTAAGGACAAATCAAGAATTTATCATACAGCTTAGACAATAATAACAATATCTGTCTTAGGTTTCATCCCCCTTAAGTATCTGAGGGTTTAGTTCATAATTATAAAAGAAAACATCTCAGAAGAAAAGATAAAACAAAACATAAGAAAACCCTAAAACCCTCTGAAGGAATTAAAGGAGAGATCATCAGTCTTGAGTATGATTCCAGCTTTTTAAGATGAATCAACTGGCTTTCTGCGAGTAAATCCCTGAATTTAACTGCTCTGTTCGACTCTTTGGCCTAGCTGAATGCCCCCTAAAGGTTGGCCTCTAGAGTCTTTATATAGGCTTTTGGAATATGTTTCTTTGCCTCTAGGTACCCTAATCCGAATAGAATTCTTCTTATCTGCGACAGAGACACGCCCATGGCACACGTGTAAATCGTGGCCAAGCCGTGTTTGAACCTGTTAATGAGACATGGCCGTGTTTTTCGGGTCCAAGCCATGGTTTTCTCTTTCCACGGGGCACGACCGTGTGGTCTTGGGCCCAGGCCGTGTGGATTTCGTACTTTGGCCTATTTTCTCTATTTTTGGCTCGTTTCTCATTCTTTTCATCCTCTAGTACTCTACTGAGTATAAAACATGAAAACAAAGGATTAGGAGCACCTAGGATAAATCATCCCAAAACATACTAAATGTGGGATTAAAATATGTTCATATTATGGTTTATCAATATGTTTTGGCTTGTAAATATAGCCATGAGATTTGGCTTAATTTGGTGGATTTGGTTATGTGTTTATGTGTGCATATATGGTTGATATTGAGTTCTTGGATGGATATGTGAATGACCATATTATGAAGTTTTTGGAATTGGTACCTTGCTTGTAAATTGGTACAAAATGAGGTATGTTAGGTAATGGTTTAATTAGTTGATTGGTATATGTATTTTAGTAGGTTTTGGTCGATTAAAAATTGAGATATAAGCATGTTGGTTGCTAGTATTGGAAATTTTATGAATTAGCCTTGTTTGTGGCTAAATTGAATGTTTATTTATACTATGGATTGGTGCCATGTTGGTTGTTTAGGTGAGCATAAATGTGGGTGGCAAATTGGCTTGGTAAATAGCCTATTTTTGTCCACACGGGTAGAGACACGGGCGTGTGTCTTAGCCATGTGTGACATATGGTCATGATACACGGCTGTGTGTCCCCTGGTGTTGAAATTGAAGTGAATTTAGTATGCTGCACACGATCTCACACAAGGGCGTGTGATCAACCGTGTGGTACAAGTCTGTATACCCCCTAATTGGCACACGGTCTAGCACACGGGCGTGTGACTTGGCCGTGTTGCATAAGTCAGTATACCCTACAGGCTTGGCATGGCCTATCACACGGCCTGGCACACAGGCATGTGTGGCCACTTTGGAGGGCACACAGTTTAACAACCCAATTTCAATGAAGTCAGAATAGTGGTTTTGTAACCACAAATCTGAGCCGGAATGTAACATTTTGATTTTGGGCCTAGTCGAAACAATAGTTTCGGGAACACAATTTCAACATAAGAAAATTTATTTTTGTTATATTTTTATGGCCTACGATTTCACGAAATGACTTCATGAAAATTTTGTTAGAAAATTTTGATGTTTGGGTACTCAATTTAGTCAAAAAGACTAAATTGTAAAAAGTGCAAAAGTTGAGTTCTACATGTTAGAGGTGTCCCACTATTGTGAAATTTTAAATTGAAGGTCCTTAAATGATAATTAGACCATTGGTTAATTTTTTGGACAAAAATGGACATGAAATAGGTGAAATAGAATATTTTTAAGTTAGGGGCATTTTGGTCATTTAGTAATTAAAATGAATTAAAAACAAAATTAAAGGCCAATTTTTGTCCATCTTCAACCCCATGGTCGAATTTCACAAGGGCAAACCATGGCTAGGGTTTTTCAAGCTTCCAAGCTCGATTATAAGTCCGTTCTAGTCCCATTTTTAATGATTTTTACGTTTTTGAAATCCACATAACAATATCTATCTATTTCTCCCACTAATTTGAGATATGGTTAAAGTCTAGGGTTTTGACCCATGATGAATATGTGTGTATTTTTGTGTTTAATGGTAGAAAATGCATGTTTATGGTTAAAGAAACAACTTTTACTAAGTGATTTTCGGTAAAAATGCCTAAAAAGACTAATTTGTAAAAGTTATGAAATTTTTCATAAAAGTGTGAATAAATGGAAATTGTGGACTGCTATAGTTATGAAAATGGTTCGGATAGGCTTAAAATAAAAAGGAAATTGAATAAAAATTATTTTACGAGCCTAGAGGCAAAAGTATAAATATGACAGTTTAGAGGCAAAAATGTAAATTTTGCCAAAAATGTGAATTTAGGCTAATTTGAGTAGCAGGATGAATAAATGAGTTAAATGTTTTGTTATAGATCAAGGAAAACGAGATTCAGACTTAGAACAAGGGAAAAACAAGTAATTGACGAATAAGTCCTTTTCACCAATTTTGCTTTTGAGGTAAGTTTGTATGTAAATAATGCATCGTTTTTACTTACATTTTCATATTTTGATAAGTGGTATGAATTGTGGCTGAGTATTTGATGTACTTGACAAAATATCGACAAGTGAGAAATTTCTCAATTGAACCTTAGGAATAAAAATAGATATGAGTGACATGTTCACTAGAAAACTATGTGAAATCTAAGTGAAATAAGTGATCCGGGTGCTGGTCCGTATGTTCTACCGGTGGCTGAGTTATCCGGCATGTGTTACGGATACTCGACAGCTTGTGTAAGCAACATCGTGTAGTTTCGTCATGATCAACTACTTGTGTGAGCAGACCCGAGATTGTGACTATGTGAAACGGGTGCTGGTCTTATAAGTTCTACCAATGGCTGGGTAATCCAGCATGTGTTGTGGATACCGACGACTTGTGTGAGCACCTTGACCGTAGTTTACGATAACCGATGACTTGTGTAAGGCATTCGAGAATGTGATTAGCTTGAGAGCAAGCCTATGTAAAACTGTGATATGAAGTATCTTTAGCTACAAGTGTGGCACTTATGTGCAAATTTCCGTGTATTCGTTATTATTCCAATGCGTTCAACAGGAAATGACTAAGTATAAACGTATATGACTAAGTGATGAATAAGTGCATGTATGTGTTTGTCAATTTATGAGCAATGTCCTCGATAGTTAATCGAACTTTGGTAAGTTTGATATGGGGTAAGTGTTACTATGAAAGTTAATACAAAGAAATTATGAAAGAGTAAAATTTGCAATAAAATAGTTTTGGGACAACAGCAGTTATGTGTCTTTGAAAAATCACCAAAAAAATGGTGGAAATTGAATTAGAAGTTGAATAAGATATAAAATTAAATCTTATTGAGTCTATTTTTGTATAAATCCATAAATGAAATGGTGTAAGCGAAATAATTTCATATTCTGAGATATTTGAATTTTTGTGAGACAGAGTTAGAATGATTTCGGAATCCCCTATTTCAAATTTGGAAAATCACTAAAAATTGTATAAAAATAATTATGGTTTATAATTTATATGTTTAAATTTTTTAATGAGTCTAACTTCAATATAAACAAATGAGAACATCATTTGAATCCCGTACGAAGAGATAATTAATTTTTAGTGAAGAAGGGTTGAAACTGTTAGACAGTAGAATAGGGGAGACTTAAAGAATAAACTGTACTTATTGGCTAAACCAAAAATTTTGAAAATTTTATGGTAAGAATATAAGTGAGTCTAGTTTCAGGGAAAATTAACGTATTTTAATTTGGAGTTCCGTATCTCAAGATATAAATAATTTAGTGACTGTGACTCAAGTAGACAGCTTGAGATGAACATAAGTAAATAGTGAAATTATGTGCAATTATGATTGTATTATCTTGAGAACATATTTTGAAGATTTATAAAAGTCTATTAATAAATCACTTATTATTATACATACCTACTTACTAAGCTATAATGCTTACCCCCTTCCTCTCCATTTTCCTATAGTGTCACAAATGCTAGCTCGAGTTGGAGGTCGTCGGAGATTCTATCACACTAACAAGTTATTGATTGGTATTGTATCAACGATCTTCAAGTATTTTTTTTTTAAGTCTATGGCATGTATAGGGACTTGATTATGTGTATATGTTATAATGAGTTGGCCTAGAATGTTGGCCTATGCTCTTTGATTGAAATTGTTGTATAAGGCCATTTAATGTGGCCAATATTTGTTATGTTATAAGTCTATGATGATGCATTTCAAAGATGTGTATGCTTGCATGTGAATGGCTAAGTGTGTATGTGTTCCGGTAATGCCTCGTACCCTATTCTGGTGTCGAATACGGGTAAGGGGAATTACACGGAAAGATAAAATATTTTAATATTATGAAATGATTAGTAATGTGGTAGGAAAATTGCATGAAAATTTTGATAAGAAAATTTTATCAATTAGGTGCTTAATTGTAGAAAGGACTAAATTGCATAAAATGTCAAATTTGAATTCTAGTTGATATAAGGATTAAATAGCTATGGAATTCAAAACTTGAGGTCCTTAAATGGTAACTAGACCATTGATGAAAAATATGTAGATATTTTTGGTGAATCATCCATGAAAAAATTAGAAAATGTTAAGAACTAAATTGGAAATAAAAAATTATAAAGATAATAATTAAATTAAAAGGAAATATCATCATTTTATATCATCTTCTTCAACTTAAAATCTATGGAAACCCTAAGAGAGAGAAAACAAGCTTTCTAAGCATAAATTGATAAGTTCCTATGTCTCGTTTTTAGTAATTTTAAAATTTTTGAGATCGGGAAAGCTTAATTTCTCTATTGGGGGTTAATTTGAATAGATATCAAAGTATAGAAAAATTTTCATGGATGAACATGCTGAAATTTAAAAGTTTATGGTATAAAATGAAAGGTTGTTGATAGATAAACAATTTTTACAAAGGGAAATTTGATGGAAATTTGATTTAGGGACTAAATTGAAAAATGGTAAAACCCATGGAAAATTATAAAATTTTTAGAATACATGTGCTGTAAAAGTTGTATTAGAATTTTGGTTAGGCTTGGAATAAGGATTAAATTGCATGTATTTTAATTTCCGAACCTAGGGACAAAATTGGAATTAATCAAAAGTATAGGGGTAAAATGGTACTTTTGCTTGGATTGTAAATTGAGTTCAATAGAATATGAAATGGATTGAATTGATGATTAAATTCATTTATATAGATCCAGAAGTATCAAACAAAATGTTCGATCGAGGAAAGGAAAAGATTTCAGATTAGTAGATTTTAGATACGAACAAATATCAAGGTAAGTTTGTATAACTTAAATGAGTATGGAAATGTATTGATTTGAATGTTATATTACATTGATTATGTTATATGAAATCATGTATGTGAATTACATGGACATTATAACAACCCAATTTTGTGTCTAGTCAGAACAGTGGTTTTGGGACCACAAATTCGACGAAGAAAAATTCATTTTTATTATATTTTTATGGTCTACGGTTTTACGGAATGATTTCGTGAAAATTTCTTTCGAAAATTTTGACGTTTGGGCACTCAATTTAGTTAAAAGGACTAAATTGTAAAAAGTGCAAAACTTGAATTCTATATTTTAAAGGTGTCCAATTGCTATGAGATTTTAAATTAGAGGTCCTTAGATGGTAATTAGACCATTATACTTCATAATGGACAAAAATGGACATGGTTAGGTATGTTTCTAAAGTTTTTCATTAAGGTCATTTTAGTAATTTGGTAATTAAATGAATTAAAAAGCCAAAATAAAGTCAAAATTTGTCCATCTTCTTCCTCCCTTGACCGAATTTTACAAAGAGAAGATATATTTAGGGTTTTCCAAGCCTCCAAGCTTGACTGTAAGTTCGTTCTTGCCCCGTTTTTAATGCTCTTTACATTTTTAAAGTTGTTGTAACATGATCTATCTATTTCTACCACTAATTTAAGATATGATCAAGGTCTAGGGTTTTTACCCATGTTGAATATATGTGTATTTTGATGTTTGATGGTAGAAAGTGCATGTTTGTTAATTGTTAAACGACTTTTGTTAAGTGATTTTCAATAGAAATGTCAAAAAGGACTTATTTGTAAAAGTCTATAAATGAGTAGAAAAATGTGAACAAATGAAAAATGTGGGCTATTTTGAGTATGAAAATGGTTCGGCTAGGCTTGGGTTTTGAAGAAATTGAATAAAATTCATTTTATGAGCCTAGGGACTAAAATGTAAAATGTTAAAAGTTTAAGGTCAAAAATGTAATTTTTCCATAATGTGACTTTTGGGCTGAAATGAATAATGTGATTATTAAATGAGATGAATTTGGTATTATAGATCAAGAAAAATGAAGCTCGGGTCTAGATCGGGGGAAAACCAAAGTGTTTAACGATTAGATCCATTTTTGCTATTTTTGTATCGAGGTAAGTTCGTATGTAAATAATGCATTGTTATATTTATGTTTTAAATGTTTTGATATTGTATGAATTGTGATTGACTCTTTGGACGTATTCAAAAATTTTTGACAAATAAGAAATCCCTGTTGAACCTTAGGAATAGAATAGGATATGAGTGACATGTCACTAGGAACCCATGTGTATATGCGATTTTGTGATTCGGGTGCTGGTCTTGTACATCCTACTAGTAGCTGGGTAGTCTAACATGTGTTGCAGATACCTGACAGCTTGCGTGAGCAACACTGTGTAGCTACGTCCTGACTAACAGCTTGTGTGAGTAGGCCCGTGAATAGCTCGAAAGTGAGCCTATATGTATTATGAGATATGAGGTGGCTTTAGCTACAGATATGGCACTTATGTGCAAGATTTTCAAGTATCCGTTAATATTCCGAGTGTTCAACGGGAATGTCAAAGTTGTGAAAGGATATGGTTATTATGCGAGTTGGTACAGGTATGTATGTAAAACTCATAAGTAATGAGCTCGATATGTGATGAACCCTTGTAAGGTGGTGATTGAGTAAGTTGTGCTTATGAAGCTTAAATGATATTTATGCTGATATATGTTATGTTATTCATAAGATGAACTATTAGTAAGAATGTTATTGAGTAAGTTATACTCATGAAGTCTTAATGACATTTATGTTAATATTTGTTAAGTTATTTATATGTCAAATGTATGAATAATGTTTTGTATTTACTAAGCTATATAGCTTACCCCCCATCCTTTCCCATGTTTTATAGTGCCGTCAAGCTAGCTCGAGTTGGAGATCACCGGAGATCCTATCACACTACTAAGCTATCATTTTGGGTATTGATGAATTCAAGTATTTTGAGTTTATGGCATGTATAGGACCTTGGTCATTTTGTTATATGCATCATATGGTTTTAGCCAAAGTAATGGCTTGTAATCGTCAAAGTATTGTTTTGCTATTTGGCCATGTAATTTGGCTTATATTGGCTAACATGATTGTAAGCCTAAGTATATTCAAATATGTATCAATGTCTATGGTGATATGATCATGGTATGCTTGGTGAATGTGAAATGTTTGGAAATGTGATTTATGCCATGATTGTGTAATTTTTGGAAATGTGACCTATTGATGAGAAGAGGAATTTGAGTATAAATTGGCAACTAGAATGTAGTTGAACGAAGCCTAATCAATGTGAATTTTTTTGTTTGATCTAGGGCTTAATAAATGTAGTGAATATGTTAGCAAAAGATATAAAGTTGATATGTTTTAACCATGAATGTGGATGTTTTGGTTGCCTAAGTATGTATTGTTTTGTGCCTTTGAATTGGGGTAAGTGTATGTGTGAATAAGGGTGGCAAATGGCTTGGTAAATATCCTTATTATTGTCCACATGAGTAGACATACAGGCATGTGTCTAGGCCATGTGTGACACACGGTCTTCCTCACGGGCATGTGTTCCGGCCGTGTGTCCCCTGCACCTTAATTTTTGCAAGACAGAATGTCCAGAATTGAGCACATGGGCAGAGACACAGGCGTGTGTCTTAGCCATGTGTGCTACACGGCCTAGAACATGGGCGTGTGGCATGGCCATGTGGTACAAGTTAGAGAGCACCCTAATTTGAACACGGCCTGAAGCACAGGCGTGTCCCAAGGTCACACGGGCATGTCCCAGGGTCACACGAGCGTGTCCCTTGGGCTACACGGGTGTGTCCCTTGGGCCACATGGGCGTCTGAGCCCTGCTTCTAGCAAAAATTTTCTAAGTTTTGTATAATTTTCTAAAGTTCTCGGTTTAGTCCTGAACCACTTCTAAAGCATGTTTTGGACCTCGTAGGCTCTTATAAGGGACTTTATGATTGAATATGAATGGTTTTAATTTGTACGCTAATTTATGACTCGGAATTGTGGGAATGCTTGTGTTATAAGTTCGATAATGTCTCGAGCCCTGTTCTGGCATTGAATACGGGTAAGGGGTGTTATAGAAATGGTAACTAATGAACTGATACATGTTTGGAAAATTATTGAAAAAGGGTTGAATTCCTTATATATTGAATTCCAATGGATAAAAAGGTTATTTCCCTTATAAAATTGCATGTGTTGCGAATGGATTTAGTCCGGACGGGTAAATCGAAATGAGCCTCTCGAGTATATGTTTCAATTAGGATTTAGCCTTGACTAGTAATCCTAATTGACTGGATTTAGCTTGGACTGGTAATCCAGAATGAACTCTATAGGGAATTCTTAGTCATATAAAGGATTTAACCTGGACTGGTAATCTGACAAAGCCCTTAGAGTATATGTAATAGCTAGAATTTAGCCTGGACTGGTAATTCCGCTGTGTGATAGCTGGCTCAAGAGTGTACCTATAAGGTACTATTGGAGATGATTTGACGGATAATGGAATTATACACCTTGAGTGTACTACTTGAATTATCCATCGAAAATTCAATAATTCAATGAATAAAATATGCATATGGCATGATGAGCTCATCTATGCATATTGATATATTATGACAACATGTTGGTTGAGTATGTGTGAATAGGTAAATTACCAAATAGGTGGAAAATATGATTTGTATGGTTAATATATTGAATGTAATGATAAGCTTAATTTATGTTATATGAGCTTACTAAGCATAATATGCTTACTAGGCTTTATTTTCCCTATTTTATAATGCTCAAAGCTCGTGAAGGTTGGAGATTGGTCGGAGCAAATCATCACACTATCAACCTATCCTTTTGATATAAATGAAAATCTTATTTTGTTAATGGCATGTATAGGCTAACTAATTCAAATGATTGTGTGTAAATGATGAATGAAACTTAGCCATTGGAATGGCTAATATATTTTTGTTTTGATATATGTTATGGTTGGATTATATTTGTAAGTGTTGGTGCAGGAAAAATGGAAAATTTGGGTGAGAAATGAGGCTAGAAAGTGGCCTTAATTTGTCCACATGGGTAGACACATGGATGTGTGTCTAGGCCGTGTGTGACACACTACCTGGTATATAGGCATGTGGTCCGGCCGTGTGTCACCTGTATTTCAAATTTTCAAATTAGAATGCTCAGAATTTAGCACACAGGCAGAGACACGGGCGTGTGTCTCAGCCGTGTGGGTGACACAGCCTTGGACAAGGGCGTGTGTCATGGCCGTGTGAAACCTGTACCTAATTTGAATTAAATTAATTAACCACACGACCTAGCACACGGACGTATGGCATGGCCGTGTGGTGCAAGTCAGAGACCAACCTAAATCAGACACGGCCTGATGCACGGGCGTGTCTAAGAGTCATACGGGCGTGTCCCTTGGACTATATGGGAGTGTGAGCCCTGTACCATAGAATAATTTTAAAATTTTGCGAAAAATTTCTAGAGTTTTCGATTAAGTTCCAACTTAATTCTAATGCTCGTATTGGGCCTCGAGGGTTTATTTAAGGGATGTTCTGAGCAATCTCGGTTAATAAATAGTAATTTATCTAAAAATGTTCTAAAAAGTGTCGGTCACGCTCTGTAACCCTGTTTCAACGATGGATACGGGTTAGGGGTGTTACACACAGGCTAGACACACGGGCGTCTGGTTGGTTGTGTGACCCAAGTCAGTAAGCTCACTTGTTTGGACACGGGCTGGGACACGGCCATGTGCTCCCATTTCAAATTTTCATATGGCCTGTGACACTGGCATGTCTAGTGGCCATGTGAGACACACGGCCTGGCCATACGGACATGTGTCCCCTGTTTTGAAGAAAAATTTGCTAAGTGTTGAAAAATTTCCTGAGCTTCCGGTTTAGTCCCGAACCACTCCCAATTCATGTTTAAGGCCTCGTAGGTTCATTTAAAGGACACTGTGATTGATTGTGATTGAATTGTATATGAAATGTATGTTTAAAAGTGTTGTAAGTTTGGTAATGCTCCGTAACCCTATTCTGACGATGAATATAGGTGAAGGGTGTTACAGTTTGATGACATTTTCAGTACCCCTATTGGTTTACCCCCACCAAGGCCTCAAAACCATAGAATCCCTCCACAAGATAAAGGTGTGGTGGTCAAAATCAAGCCCTTTAGGTACCTAACTGTCCAGAAGAATGAAATATAGAAGATCATCAAAGAGATGCTACACACAGAGGTGATTAGAGACAGTATCAGTTCTTTTGCTTCCCCATAGTGATGATGAATAAGAAATATGGAAGTTATAGGCTTTGTGTGGATTATAGAAGCTTAATCAATTGACTATCAAAGACAGGTTCCCCATTCCCATTGTTGAAGAGTTGTTTGATGAATTCAGCCATTCAAGAATCTTCTCAAAATTGGACCTTCGATCAAGGTATCACCAAGTTAGAATGCATGAAGATGAAATTCATAAAACTACTTTCAAAACTCATGAAGGGAATTATGAGTTTTTAGTAATGCCTTATGGCCTCACTAATGCCCCCATTAACATTTCAAGCCCTCATGAATGCTATCTTTAAGCACCTCTTAAGGAATATAGTTTTAGTTTTCTTTAATAATATCCTGATACTCTCACCCAATTTGAATGAGCACTTAAAGCATCTCAAAGAAGTCTTTAAGATATTGAGGCAACACCAGCTTTATGTCAAGCAAAGCAAATGCTCTTCCGATACTGAGCAAGTAGAATACATGGGATACATGATAACTAGAGGTATTGTGGCCATGGATAAAGGAAAAGTGGTGTGTGTGGCAAACTGGCCAGTACTACGTATCAAGGAATTAAAGGGTTTCTTGAGACTCACTGGCTACTACAAACATTTCATTAGAAACTATGGACTCTTAGCCAGACCACTTACCAATCTCCTCAAAAAGGATGCATGAAATTGGGATGATCAAGCCACCATATCTTTCCAGAAACTAAAAGAAGCCATTTGCTCGGCCCCTATACTTTTTTTCCCAAATTTTCAAGTGGAATTCATGGTGGATACAGATGCTTTAGGATTCGGGGTGGGTGTTGTACTTCAACAACAAGGCAAGCCCATAGCTTTCTTCAGTAAAGGGCTGGGGATAAGACGCCAAGCTTTGTCAATCTATGAAAAAGAAATGTTGGCTATGTTATTGGCAGTCCAAAAATGGCATGCTTACCTAGTGGGGAGACATTTTAAAAACATAACGGATCCTCAAAGTTTGAAGTTCTTGACCGATCAACAAGCTATAACCCCTTTCCAATAGAAATGGGTAGTAAAAATGCTAGGATATGACTATGAAATTATCTATAGAAAGGGGTTAAGAAATGATGCAATTAATGCACTCTCGAGGATTAAATCTACCATGGTTTGCCAGGTTTGGCAGATGACTGGAGTTATGTTGTCTCTGAGTTATTAACTAAGGTTCAAGATCTTTACATCTGATCTTAAACTACACAAATTATGCGAAGATGTCCAAATCCAAGCTTCCTCTCGCCCTAAGTATACATGGGATAGGAGGTTCTTAAGGAGAAAAGGGAGGATAGTGATTGGAAATGATAAGGAAACTAGGAAAGCCATATTTTAGCACTTTCATGCAAGTGCTATTGGAGGTCATTCTGGAGTTGTTGCTTCTAAAAATCGAATGGCCTTCCTTTTATATTAGAAAGGGATGTCCAACGATTTTAAGACATAAGTGAGAGATTGTCACACATGCCAAAAGTGCAAATATGAAACTATACCAAAACTAGGGCTGCTACAACCACTGCCAATACCAAAAAGGGTTTGGCCCTCTGTTAGCATGGATTTTATAGAGGGGCTCCCCAAATCAAAAAGGAAACATATGATCCAAGTAGTGGTTGACTGACTCACTAAATTTGGACATTTTATAGCTCTGTCCTACCCTTACATAGCCATGACTATGGCCTAAAAAAATTTGAATCATTTTGTCAAGCTGCATGGTCTTCTTGATTCCATAATTTACGACAGAGATAGAATATTTGTCAGTAATTTTTGGCAAGATGTTTTCAAAAAGGTAGGGACTAAGTTTCACCTTTCTACTGCTTACCACCCTAAAATAGATGGGCAAACAGAGGTGTTAAATAGGTGCTTAGAGCGATATCTGAGGTACATGTCTGGAGAAAGGCCGGGGGACTGGCTCCTTTGGCTCCCTTTTGCAAAATGGTGGTACAACTCCACTCAGCACTTGGCCATTCGAACCACCCCATATATAGCATTGTATAGACAGTCACCTCCATATCATGTGCCATACCTGTTAGGAGCTTCTCCAGTACTTATGGTGGACAGGACTTTACAGCAAAGGGAAGCCGCTAGGAAGATAATACAATTTCATTTGAAGAAGGCTCAAGATAGGATGAAACAACAGGCTGAAAAACATAGAACCAAAAGACATTTTGGGGAAGAAGATCTGGTCCACCTAAGATTACAGCCATACAAGCAACATTCAATCAAGAGAAGGTGGAATCAGACTCTCTCACATAAGTATTTGTACACCCCCTACCCGTATTCGTTGCCGGAATAGGGTATGAGGCATTACCTAAGTTTAACGAGTTAATACTATTTTTATTATGAATTCAATATAGCCCTTTTATAAATATCCAATCTTCCCTGAAATTTTAAAACCAAACAATCCTGTCCATTTCAATCCAATTTGATACCAAATCATACTTCTACTATAATTATATTATTCAGCATATTTATCACAGTTTACTTTAATACATACTCATTAAACAAGTTTTAGTATTTATATAATCATCAAACATATACATGCCATATAAATCAAAAGGAAATTTACAAAAGCTACCGGGGATAATCTTGATAGTGTGATCCTCAGTGTTGATCCGATCCTCCGTATATTTACACATCAATCTACATGAGACATTGAATACACTCAAGTAAGTTTATAGAAACTTAGTAAGTTCATAGGCATAAAATATAAATCTTACCAAACATTTATACACTTATACATTATGTACAATTACTAAGTTCACTGTCAACCACAATTTGGTGAGTGCTTTCAGATAATCTCACTACCATTTATCCATTTACTTTAACTCTTTGGGCCCTTTTTGTCACTTACCATTCTTAATCAAATTAGGAACAGTTCACGAAAAATTGAGTACTTCACTTCCACTTTTCACGATCGGTAGTCGAGCTACCACTTTTCATCGATCGGTGTGAAGCTACCACTTTTCATCGATCGTAGTAAGCTACCACTTTTCACCGATCGTAGCCAAAACTACCACTTTTCATCGATCGGTGCCGAAGCTACCACTTTTCATTGATCGGTGGCAAGCTACCACTTTTCACTTTCACTTGCCACCGATCGAAGTACTCAAATCCGATGTTCCGCAATTTGATCATTTAATCACTTTTCGCATTGTCATTTTATCCCTAACTTATCAACAAATATATCTCATCATACATGATATAATTCATAGGATTTACATTTAATCATTAAATTTCAGCCATATGAACTTACAGAGTCGATTTGCGAAATTTGAGAAAATTCGAGACTATTCAACTACTTTTCTTTTCCTCGACTTGCTTGGGTTCTTGATTTGCATAAAAATATGAAAACCAGCTTAGGAAAACCCTTCTATGGTGTTTTCTTGATGAGATGTAGAAAATAAAGAGAAATCTAGATAATTCCACTTTAGTCCTAGTTTTATTCAATCAAGAGAAGGTGGAATCAGACTCTCTCACATAAGTATTTCGGTCATTTTCCAGTAATATCTCGAGTTGGGAAGGTTGCTTATAGGTTACTTCTTCCTCCTGGTTCTAAAGTGTTGTAACACCCCTCACCCGTATTCAACGCCATAATAGGGTTACGGAGCATTACAGTACTTACAACACATTTAAACATATACTTCTCATACATTTAATCAATACATGTAATCATCATTCAATCTTAAACAATTTATCCCTAAAACGAGCCTACGAGGCCATAAACATGTATTGGGAGTGATTCGAGACTAAACTGATAACTCGGGAACTTTTTCAACACTTAGAAAATTTTTCTCAAAACAGGGACACACGGCCACCAGACACGCCCGTGTCACTGGCTCTGTGAACATTCAAAATGGAAGCACATGGCCGTGTCCAACCCCATCTCCAAACAAGTGAGCTTACTAACTTGGGTCACACAGCCAACCACACGCCCGTGTGCCCTTTGAAGTGGCCACACATGCTCGTGTGCTAGGTCATGTGCTAGACTGTGCTAAACCTATAGGGTATACTGACTTATGCAACATGGCCAAGTCACACGCCTGTGTGCTAGGCCATGTGCAAATTAAGGGGTATACTGACTTATGCCACACGGTCGATCACATGCCCGTGTGTGAGACCATGTGGAGCATACTAATTTCATTACAATTCTACACCAGGGGACACATGGCTGTATAACATGATCGTGTGTCACACACGATTGAGACACACGCCCGTGTCTCTGCCTGACAAAAATAAGCTATTTACCAAGCCAATTTGCCACCCTATTTTTGCACACTTACACAACTCATATTGCACAAAACACATAGCATATCTAACCATCCAAACTAGCCAATTCAAACATAAATTATGAACATTCCATACTTCTATTTTACATATATACAAATCACCAAAAACATACCATACCAATTGTACCAAACTTTACTTCTTTAAACATCAAAATGGCTAAACTCAAGCATGCATTATTTTGCCTAATTTCACAAGCATAACATTATCCACAACCAAACTATTTAACATTCATAATGTCTATAGCTATCAAGCATCACACAACCAACCTCAATTTACATAATAAATACTATAAGCACATACACATAAACACAAGCAAATTAACTAAAATTAAGCCAACTCTCATGGCTATTAGATACAAACCAAGACATAGACATTTACAAGCCAAATAAAATGGCCAAAATCATTACCAAAACACAACCAACATGACCAAAGTCCCTATACATGCCATATACTCAAATCACCAAAATTCATAGATACCAAGATATAGGTGGATAGTATAAAGCGAACTCCGACGATCCCCGAATCCGACCTAGCTTTGATATCACTATAAAACACAGGAAAATACACAAAGTAAGCTATAAACCTTAGTAAGCTCGTATGAAATAAACCTAATGCAATCACATAAATATAATTCAATAATTTGAATACACCAACATGTAGCTCATATTAGCAAATAAACCTTTCAAATATAGATTCACCAAATTATATACTTTCATCACCATTTTCTCGATTCAATGCTAAAATAGTTTATACACATACCTGTACCATCTCGTACAAATCTCATACACATTCTCGTCTTTCATTTACCCGTTGAACCATTTAGAATAGAATTTGGATACTCCAGGGTCTCACACGATAAGTACCTATACCATGGCCTAAAGTCAAATTAAGGTAACTTATCCGAAGTACTAATATCTTGGCCCGATGCCAAATCAGCCGATATGCATGGCCAGAAGGCAAATCGGTTTATCTCACACACAAAGTGTTATATCATAGCCCAAACCCAACTCAACATATCTCACACACGAAGTGCTAATGTCATGGCCCAAAGCCAACTCACTGTGTCCCCTAATGACATGTCACTAGTATCCTAAACTATTCCTAAGGTTCAACTAGGATTTCAACTGTCGAATCATTTCCAAATTTGTCCGTAGTCACATAATCATAATTTATACCATATCAAAGCATATAAAATACATTTGAAATGAAATTATAACATACAAACTTACCTCGGTTGCTAAAATGGCGAATCAAGTCATCTATTCCGTAACTTTGTTCTTTCCCCGATCTAAGTTTGTATTTCTCCTTTCTTGATCTAAATATATTTAGAATTGACTAATTTAATCATCTATTTATTCAATTCTATCCAAAACACACTTTAAAACATATTTACACTTTTGTCCCTAAACTTTCACATTTTTACAATTTAGTCCTTATTACACAAAATCACAAATTCATGCAAATTCCAAAACTCCCATGCTTAGTTGAATTACCATTATACCTCTAACAGCCCATATTTTTCATTTATTTCATATTTTAACCACGAAGTTTCAACATTTCTCAATTTAATCCCTATTTTGCATTTTCACTAAAAAACCACTTAACAAAACTTGTATATCTATCAAAAAGCATTCATAATCTATCAAAAAACTTCAAAAAACACATGTATTCATTAATGGCATCATTCAAAATCTTTAACATTCTTTCAAAATAGTCCCTGGGTTAGCTAGTACTAGTTGCAACGATCACAAAAACATAGAAATCATTAAAAATGGGACAAAAATCACTCACCAATTTAAGCTTTGAAATGGTCAAACCCTAGTTCATTCCCATGGCTTTTTTTATTTTAATGTTCAGTGGTGAAAAGAGAAGATGAAAGCCTTTCCATTTGTTTAACTTATTTTATCATAATTATTTACTAATTTACTATATTAACCTTTTAATTAATAAACAAAAATCACTTAAAAGATGTCCATAAAAGTCCACTAACATTAAAAATAGTATATTTACCACATAAGGACCTTCACTATTTAATTTCATAGCCATTTAATACCTTTAGCTAATAGAACACAAGTTTTACACTTTACGCGATTTAGTCCTTTTTATCAAATTGACCATTCAAACAATAAAATTTCTCAATGAAAATTTCACACAATTTAATACTGTAGACATTAAAATAATCATAAAATAATTATTTTGACTTCAAATTTTTGGTCCCGAACCTCTGTTCTAATTTGACTAAAAACGGGATGTTACAAGTGCATCCCACTTTTCATGTTTCACAACTTAAAAAACATATGGGAGCAACCCCTATGAAAAATGTGTTGCCTGTGGTAGATGAAAGTGGGGCATGGGTCAAGGAACCAGCTAAAATCTTGGATCATCGCATAATACGCAAAGGAAATCAAGTAGTAACTGAGGTGCTGGTAGAGTGGGTCAACACATTCCCAAAAGATGCTACATGGGAACCCTTTGAGCAAATCAAAACTAAGTTTCCTTAGTTTGATCCTTGAAGACAAGGACATTTTTAGGGGAGGATTAATTGTTATGAGCCAAAAAGTTAAATAGAAGAAAATGGTGTGTTTTGGATGTAAATGAAATAGAGCTCTTGGGAGTTTCACAAAACGGAGCATTTTTGTATGAGTCAGTAGTTGTAATAACCAACTATAAGAACCGTTATTTTGTTTGTTTCTCTTTGACCTTTAAAACCAAGGCCTGTACACAGCTAAGACAGATTTGGATTATTATGGATTTATTTTCTCTTCATCTATTCTCTCGTTCTCTCTAATTTCTCTCCCTCTAATTTTCTTCTCTTTTTTTTGGTTCAATATCGAGGGTCTATCAGAAACGTATTATTTAATTAGCTTAGGTGTTGATTTTGGTAATTGGTTGAAAGAAAGGAGAAATGGTGATGACCGATGATTGTTGAAGTTCATGGTGGCTGTAGAAGGTAGTGGCGAAACGATAGATGAAAGGTTAAAGGTGGTATAACTTTAGGAGTATATGACGAAGGTTGGAGGCTAAAAATCTTGAATCATAAACGAGGGAAATGAGCTAAGATGATGGCAAAGATCGTCAAAAACATGTTCATTTTCTAGGTTCATCTTTTTCGGTTGAAGGCTTTAAATTGAGATTTTTAAAATTTTAGTTTATATATTTTGAATTTTAAATATTTTTATTTTATCTATTAAATTGCTCAAAAAGATTAAAAAATAAGTTTAGGGCTTAGATGTGCAATTTGACCGAAATTTTTTGTTTGAATTCATATTTTAACGTGCTATGTCAATTCACTGTTACACCATTAACAATAGCTAACGACTTAGTGACCAAAACATTACAAATCAATAACATTAGTGAAACATTTAGTAAAATGTTAAAATCCGGACATTACAACTTATTTAATAGAAAAACTAGTCATCTGGTTTAACTAGAAGAAGGGAGCAACACTCTCTAGTTAAATACACTAGGGATGCCACCCCTTATATTATATGTAATAAGAGGGGAGTTTGAGTCTCCCGTGTGTTAGGTATAATTATATGTACTTCCTAAATTTTTAACCCAACATTTTATAATTGAGTCCAACCTAATACATGTTTTTCCATTTCCCAAAATAAATATTATTTATAAACTAATTTAATCAGATAAATTAATTTTCCAATTAAACATTTTTCTCAAACCAATTCTAATAACCTTAAAGTCATGACAACTTTACCGTAAAAATCTATGCGAAAATATATTTAAATTCCATATTTAATGGATTCACAATGGCTAATTTATTTTATTTTATTTTGAACTTCAATTATTTAATTAAATGATAATTTGACAAACTTAAATTAATTATCAAGTCATTTTTATACTTGAGAGAAAACACATTCATTTGGGAATGTGACTCATTTCTCTAACTTTATCATTCCTATCCATTTATGTTCATCTAATTTAAATACAATTCATTTTTGGTTTCAACGAGCTAGCGGAGGAATTGATTAGACATATGTAATCAAAGATCAAATAATTTATAATTAAATTTTAGCTTTTTGCCTCATAATTATAAACTAATTTTGTCACAAAGTCATTTCAATCGTGAATGAGCTTTCCTTGATTAAATACCATTACGAAATCTACTTACTCAATGCTCATCCAATGACCTTGTCATAAGTGTGATACTGTAACACCCCTAACCCGTATATATCGCCAGAACAGGGTTATGGAGCATTATCAGAGTTTATAGAGCAAATAGATAGAAATTTCAAACATTTTACATCATATAATATTCATGTCATAAACCAATCAAAATCAAACATATTGTCCCTTATATGAGCCCTCAAGGCCCAAAATACGCTTTAAAAACAAGTTGGGACTAAATCAAATGCTCAAAGAATTTTTCAAAAAACATTAAAATTTTTCAAAGCTGCAGGGGTTACACTCCAAGAGACACGCCCGCGTCTTAGGCCGTGTGGACATTCAAAATAGGGACACACGGCCGTGTCCATGCCTTGTAACTCTCTGACTTGGGTCACACGGCCAAGCCACATGCCCGTGTGTTTGGCCGTGTGAGCATACTGACTTGCACAACAAAAAAGATATAGGGGGCACATGGCCGTGTGGAAAAAAATAGGTCATTTTTCAAACCACATTTCTCACCCAATTTGACATCAACCTAACTCAACATTTTGCACATCAACAAGTCATAAAAATGCATTCAAATCAATCCAAAATCAAGTCTTAAACATGAACTATCACCACATACAACCAATATGCCCTTAGGCACCTCAATTGACAATTTAAAGACATGTTAACAAGTATCTCAATTTACCTAAATGACCAAATTCATGTATGCATATTCGAACCACATTTTACTTTCTTTCATTCTTCCATATCAAACACATAATAAATATGATAAGGCCACTTATATACACATCAAAATATACCAAACATAGGTCATTCAAATGGCTAGTCTCAACAAAACATCTATATGCCAACATTTGGTGAAAATAACCTATACATGCCATTATATCCTGAATTAATTTACAGAAAGTACCAAAGAGCCGATGGATAGTGTGAAATAGCTCCGACCAGCTTCCAACCCAAATGAGCTTTCGAATTACTATAAAACATGAAAAATAACACAATAAGCATTTAAGCTTAGTAAGTTCATATAATATAGAATTTAACTTACCATATTTCCACAAAATAAGTAAGTAAACATACCATAACTCAATCAATTTGGCCAATAGCCTAAACACATGATCACCAACATATTAGACATGAAAATCACATATAAAATCCAACACACATGGTTGAATTCATCAAATAATCATATTTCATGTATATGTATATACTGGTAATAGTTCATATCAAATTCATATGATTTCATAATAGAACTGTGCCCGTTGAACCATTTAAAATATCTTTGGATACACGGGTAGTACACACGAGGTGTACTAAATTGTAATCCATCAATGAACATTCATGTATGCTCATACGAGCTGTAAACAATAAGCTCTTCTGAGTTGAATAATGGGAAGCTCATGTGTGATGAATAACGGGAAGCTCATGCGAGCTGAGTATCGAGAAGCTCATAAAAGCTGTGCTATGTCCGCAACACATACAGGACCCCAACCAAATCGGTAACCCTAATGACATGTCATTTGTATCCTACAAATTTCATAAGGTTCAACGGGACTCGGTAATCGCCAAATATACAATCGGTATTTTTTAATGGAAATTGTACAATTCACAAACAATAATTCAATTTAACACATATTAATGTACAATTTATTTACACGAACTTACCTCGACAAGTTTATGTAGATACGAAGGCAACTAATCCGATATTTTTCCTTTGTCTCGGTCTAACTCTATACTAGGTCTTATCGGATCTTTACGAATGAATTTAACTCAATTCAATATAATTCATATTCAAGTTAGTCCAACCCACATTTTTGGAAAAATTACTATTTGCCCTTATACTTTTTATTTATTACAATTTAGTCCCTAGGCTCGGAAAATGACTTTCATGCAATTTAAGCCTTATTCAATCCTAGTCAATTTTTAATGGTCTATTTACAACATAAGGACCTTCAATTTAAAATTCTATAACTATTTAATACTTTTAGCTATTAGAACTCCACTTTTGCACTTGATGTAATTTAGTCCCTTTCATCAAATTAGGTATGTAAACGGTAAAATTTCTTAACGAAATTTTTATACTATATTTCTATCATATAGTGGAACATAAAATAATAATAATATAAATTTTTTTGAATTCAAATTTGTGGTCTTGAAACCATTATCCAAATTTCACTAAAAACTGGTTGTTACAACTCTCCCCCTAAAAGAATTATCGTCCTTGAAAATCTTACCAGTAAAGAGGTTCGAATATAGGTTTCTCATAATTTCCTTGGGTTCCCATGTAGCTTCTTCTATTCCATGTCACTACCAAAGACTTTTACTAAAGCTATATTTTTATTTCTCAATTCTTTCACCTCTCGTGCCAGAATTCTAATCGGTTCTTCACTGTATGTCATGTCAGGTTGGATCTCGACATCTGTCGGGGAGATAACATGTGAAGGGTCAGATCGGTACCATCATAACATAGACACATGTAAGACATTATGAATCTTTTCTAAATCTGATGGTAAATCTAATCAATATGCAACAGGTCTGATTCTCTCAGTAATCCCATACGGCCCAATAAATCGCGGACTTAGCTTTCCTTTATGACCAAACTAAAGAACTTTCTTCTAGGGTGAAACTTTCAAAAATAATTTGTCACCAACTTGAAACTCTATATCTTTACGTTTAAGATCCGCATAAGATTTTGGACGATCTGAAGCTGATTTTAAGCTATCTCAGATGACTTTCACTTTTTCCTCATTCTCAATAATCAAATCAACCCCATGTATATTTTTATCACTGAGCTCAGTCCAATATAATGGAGTTCGGCATTAGCGACCATACAGAGCCTCATACAGTGCATTCTTTATGCTTGACTGAAAACTATAATTATATGTGAATTCGACTAATAGTAAATATTTCCACCAATTGCCTTCGAACTCAAAAACACAACACCAAAGCATATATTCAAGAAGCTAGATCACACGCTCGAACTGACCATCAGTCTAAGGGTGAAATGCGGTGCTAAAATGCAATCGTTACCCAGAGCTTCCTGAAACTTTTTCTAGAATCGTGATATAAACCACGGATCTCTATTCGAAATAATAGAGACTGGCACTCCGTGTAGTCTGACAATCTCTGAAACGTATAACTCAGCTAATCTGTCAAGTGAGAAATCCATACATACCGGAATAAAATGTGCAAACTTCATTAAATGATCAATGATAACCAAAGCAGAATCTCTAGCTTTGGGAGATCAGGGTAACCCCGATACAAAATCCATAGTAACTCAATCCCATTTCCACTCCGATATCATTATTGGTTGTAACAGTCCTAAAAGTACCTGATATTCAGATCTAACTTGTTAACATGTCAAATATCTAGATAAAAAATCAGAAATATCACGTTTCATTCCCGGCCACAGTACATCTGTCTCAAATCATTGTACATTTTATTACTCCCTCGATGACCAGACAAGCTTCGTGTAAAATTTTCTGTATAAGCTTTGGATTCTTCGGTACACAAACTCTACCTTTGAATAACAAACAATCATTAGGTCTTATCTGAAATTCTAAATCAGAAGTCGACTCACACTGTACTCATTTAGCTCGCAACTTATTATCACATTTTTGAGCTTCACAGATCTGCTATAAAAACATCGATCTTGCTTTTTAACTCGTCTAAGATCGAGCTATTATTAAGAAATGTCAATCGTGTATTCATTGCTCGCAATGTAAACAAAAATTTTCTACTCAATGCATTAGCCACTACGTTTGCTTTTGGATGTTAATCAATAACTAACTCATAATCTTTTAACAGTTCGAGCCATCTATATTGTCTTAGATTCAGATCTTTCTGTGACATCAGATACTTTAAACTCTTGTGATCAATAAATACATGACATTTTTCACCGAACAAATGGTGTCACCAAATTTTCAATACAAAGACAATAGCTGTAACACCCCAAACCCAGCATAGACGTTATGGCCGGATCTAGCAAGTCACATCATAAGGTTGTTTAAAAGCTATGCATTTGTTAAAAACTTTGTATCCTTTTTGAAACTCCGAATTTCATTGTTTGTAAAAACAAGATTGCTTAAAGTGTATTCTTGTAAATATGTTATTATTTTTAAAAACTTTGTTTGTTGCAGAAGTCTGACTTAAAGAATAGCGAAATGGGATCTTTTGAAAATAGTTGTTATTGTTTTAAAAACCAGCATCTAATCATTTAATAGTTCATAACTAGAAGAATTACCAAATCAAAGTTTAAAAAGAAATATCCAATGGCCTTATTACATAAAATATTAACCCACAAATAATAATATAAAATAAATTAAATCCAAGATTACTAAGTTTCGTTAAGAAGCAAATCTCACGTATGGCCACCTCCGAATCCTCCACAGATCCAAATCCTCTAACGCTGGGATTACCTGCACGGTTAAAAGAAAGGGGTGAGTTACGAGAACTCAGTGTGTAATCCCCTAAAACGATCACTATCTAGGCTTGAGCCCATATGGTATCGGTCTGGGCCTAAGCCCTATTCGGTAACAAGATGGGCCTAAGCCCCAAAATCATCTCAATGTATGTGAATATGTGCCCACCCCAATCCTACCAGTCGTCTAACTCTCCACCCGTACCAACCAATCACTCCATGTGGGGACTATGTCAACCCACCCAGCCAATCCTCATCGAAAATGCAGTCAAGCTACTAATCACAGTATATGTGGCTGAGCCACTAAAATGGTAAGTGGCGATGCCACTCAAACGGTATGTGGCAGAGCCACTAAAATGGTACTTCCTCCAATCATTAAACCCAACCCATGCAACATGATATGAATGCAATGTATTACAAGTATAAACAGTATAAATAAAATCACATACTCGATATTTAACTACCATCAAGGACATAACGGTCATTTTGTCACCTAAGGGTATAACGGTAATTTTCACCCCTTTGGGGGTATTTCGATAATTTTACCCATCGTGGGCATTTCGGTAATTCACCTACTAAGGGTATTTCAGAAATTTACCCTCTGAGGGTATTTCAGTAATTTACCCTTTGGGGTATTTCAGTAATTTACTCCTGTAACGGCCTTTTCGAAGGCCTAATGTCGCCTCGAGTGATTCAGTTACCATTTTCGGTCAATATAGTGTTATTGGGCCTAAAACCAAATTTTGGCCCATTCGGGCCCACACGCTCGTATGGACCATTCTGTTCGTTTTTAGTCTCATTTCTGTGGACTTCGCAGTCGCATCAATCATTCAAAAATTTTCCATCAATTTTGCTCATGTAGGCCCATTAGCCTTTTGGGCCCACTTAGCCCATTTCGACTCGATAAGGCCCATTACAACCTCAGATTCATGAGAGTATTTGTGACACCCTCAATGATCTACCGCCATCATTAGTGGCTCGGTTTATCACTATGAGCACTCACATGCTCGAGTGCCTCGGTTGTCGATACTCTGGCTTTTTGGCATTTCGGCTTATGGCCAAATCACAGAACATCACATACTATCACAAACAATGGTGTGAGATTACACGCCTGATTATGAGTTGTGTTTTTCGATGCTTCCAAAACACCTATAGTGATAGTTGACAACAGGTTAGTCTCCACTTTGATAAACGTAACTAGAAACACTTACTAGGCTAACTCCACTTACCACAATGCGATCTCCTTTAGTGCACCAAGTCCTTGGCCCTATACCTTGACTACGAATATCAAGACCCTAACATTGCTGATGAACAAAAGTGTGTTAGTACTCATCCAACCTTCGGCCCCCCATAGAAAAAAGAGAGAGACCAAATTTCCTACCCAAGCAGCCATAAAAATCTTCACTGGAATAAAATAAGAAAGCTTTTGAGTTCTTTACCCTTACCAAAGTACCACACAAAATTGGCAGTTGACCAACAATGAGTTTCAGCCCTCACCAAAAGAGAACCAAAAGGAATTTGGTGTGGAGGAGGGTAAGTAGATTCGGCCTAGGCAATAAAGAACTAAAGTTAGGAGTTTTGGCTTTGGCAAAGCAAAGGGAGGGAATAAAGAAAATAAGAGAAAAGAAACCGTTACCTTGACTAGAGAAGAGCCAAATGGAAAAAAGAGATTCGGCAACCAAGAGTAGCAACTATGAATGAATGATGAAATGAAGAACAGGTGTGGAAGAAGAGAGGCTTATCGATGTAATGGATAGCTACCACAAAGGAATGAAGAACGAAGAGGAACTGGGATTGACTTCGATAATGGCAAGAAAAGAAAAGAGGCAAATGTATGAACCCGCAATGTCACTCCAAAGAAAAAGAAACAATTACCTAAAATGTCACTAGAAAAACCCAAAATGAAAAGAAAAGAAAAATGCACACACCCAAAAGAGTTTCAGCTTACTCTCACATACTAACTACCAAATTTACTTCCAAATGACTCTTCTTTAGTGAAAATCCCCCTTAGCTAGACTCCTACTTTCGGCCACTACCTCCAACACTCACAACTCCTTGATTCTGTCCCTTTTTTCTCCTACAAACCCTCTCCTTCATTCATTTAAACCGTTTGATGCATTCTCCAACTCCCATAGCAGAATTTGATCCCAACTATACTTCTTCCTCTTCCAAAGCATAAAATAAATGCCTTAATTTGCTTGCCAAGGGAATCAAACTCCACTCCCTCTTGTCCCCTAGTGACGCCACCTCCACTCCACCATGTGCTCAACTTGTGTTAATAAAACACACTTTAATTTACATAAGTCCTGCTTCCAACAGCCCTCTCCACTAAAGGGCCAAAACCAAATTTTTCTAGGGATTAGACTCGAACCCAAACATCCCTAGAACCCCCGAACACCCTCAAATAACCCACAGAGCATGCACAACATGCAATTATGCAAAAAAAAAAAAAATACAAACCCCTAATTTTTGAGATGTTACAATTCTACCCCCTTAAAGAAATTTTGGGCTCAGAATTTACCTAATCAAAAGAGGTGAGGGTATTGATGTCGCATTGCCTCATCAGGCTCCCTTGTGGCTTCCTCTGATCCATGATTACGCCATAGTACCTTGACTAATGGAATAGATTTCCTCCTTAGAACCTTAATCTCATAGTCCAAAATCTTCACCGTTTTTTCTTCAAATGTCAGATCATATCTTACCTCGATCTCCTCCACCGGCACTATATGAGAAGGATCCAAACGGTAGCGTCTCAGCATAAAAATGTGAAATACGTTATGTATCAGGTTTAACTCCAGAGGCAGCTTAAGCTGATAGGCGACGATCCAACTCGTTTTAATATCCGGTAAGGTCCGATGAATCTGGGGCTTAGCTTGCCCTTCTTCCCAAACCTCAAAATCTTCTTCCAGGGTGAAACTTTCAAGAAGACAAAATCCCCCACCGAGTACTCGATTTTTTTACGCTTTAGATTTGCATATGACTTCTGCCCGTCAAAAGCTTCTTTTAATCGACCCCGTATCAACTTCACCTTCTCTTTAGTTTCTGAAATTAGCTATGGAGCCAACAATCATCGCTCACCCAATTCTATCCAACAAGTAGGGGTACGAAACCTACGACCATATAATACCTCGTATGGTGCCATTTGAATACTGGATTGGTAGTTGTTGTTGTAAGTAAATTTTGCCAACGATAAATAGTCCTCCCAACTACCTTTGAAATCAATCACACAGCTTCTTAATATATCTTCCAGAATCTATATTACCCTCTCTGACTGACCATTAGTCTGCGGATTGAATGTTGTGCTGAAATCTAACCTTGTACACATAGTTTCATGCAACACTCTCCAAAATCGAGATGTGAATCTAGGGTCCCTGTCTGAGATGATAGACATCGGTACCCTATGTAACCTTACAATCTCTGCCACATACAACTTTGCCAACTTCCGCAACGAGTAATCGGTACTAGTATGAAGTGGGCTGACTTAGTCAATCGATCAACAATTACCCATACTGAATCTTTCTTAGTAGGCGTCAGGTGTAGCCCACTAACAAAATCCATGGTTACCCTTTCCTACTTCCAGAGTGGAATTTTCACCGGTTGCAGCAGTCCTGAAGGCAGTTGATGCTCATCCTTCACTTACTGGCATGTCAAACACTTACTTACAAAATCAGTCACCTCACTTTTAAGTCATGGCCACCAATACAGTTCATGTAGATCTCGGTATAATTTGTTCCCACCGAGATGCATAGCGTATGGGCTACTATGCGCCTCCCGCAAAATCGACTGCCTCAACTCAGAGTCCCTCAGTACACAAACTCTTCCATGGAAGCATAATACTCCTTCACTATTCAGCCCAAAATCATCAATCTCTCCTTTCTTCCCCTGTTGGAACTGAGAAACCAACGACTCATCCAACATCTATTTCTCTTTAATCAGGCTAATCCAAGTCAGTTTTACCCGTAGTTTTGCCAACAAACTACCATCTTTAAATAGACTGAGATGATCAAACATTTCTCTTAGATCAGATACCACCTTACGACTCAGTGCATCTGCCACCATGTTAGCTTTTCTCGGATGGTACCCAATCGAGCAATCAAAATCCTTTAGCAACTCTATCCATCTTCGTTGCCTAAGATTCAACTTCTTTTAAGTAAAGAGATACTTAAGACTCCTATGGTCGGTGTAGATGATTGAATTTTCCCCATACAAATAATGTCTCCATATCTTTAGTGCGAACACTACCACAACTAATTCCAAGTCATGAGTGGGGTAGTTCACCTCGTGTGGCCTAAGCTGACAAGATGCATATGCCACCACCTTTCTTTCTTGCATCAGCACACAACCCAAACCCGTGTGCGACACATCACAATAGACAATAAATTCTTTTCCAAACTCTAGCTGAATTAATATCGGAGCTTCAGTTAGAATCTTTTTTAACTTCTCAAAACTCTTCTGTTGTTTATCCGTCCAAACAAATGGTACCCCCTTGCGCAATAACTTAGTTAGGGGTGTAGCAATCAATGAAAACCCCTCAATGAACCGCCTATAGTACCCGACCAAACCCAAAAAACTTTAAATCTCTTATACTAACTTTGGTGGCTTCCAATCCAATGCGGCCTCAACCTTTCGAGAATCAACCCTAATCTCCTCGGCAGATACGACATGCCACCTCGTGCGGTAGTTCACCTCATGCGGCCTAAGTGATACGGGCACGCCTCATCATGAACCGAGTACAGTCTGAGACCCGATGGTGTTACCTCAAGGACCGATAACGAGGTCGCGTGCGAGACAATTTAAAGAGGCAATCGGAGTTCTAATCCAACAAGCTTGGGATGATGCTAAGACCCTGTCGAATGATGGTTTAACTCCGTGTTGCATACTCTTACGAGCGCACGAACAGGGAGATCTTCTTATGGCCATTCGGCCATAACTAATTGGTTTTTCGGCCTTAGTTAAATTAGTTAATAGAAGATTTAGTTAAATAAAATGGACCAATTAAATAAGTGTTTTATTTATTTTGCTACATTTAAATAAATTTAAAATAAGTCTTAAGTTGTTGCATATTTATTAGTTAGCTTTAATATGTCCAGTTTAGGACATAATTAAAAGATGATGCATATTAATTGTGTCCAGCCGAATTTTAGAACATCTAGGGACATATTTATGGTGTGTTTTAGCTTTAAACATGACTTTAATATGTTGTTTTGTTGCTGGAAATTTAATGTGCGGAAATTATTAAAATTGCAGGTGTTTTGGGGACACCATTTAAAGCTTGGCAAACTTCATTTAAGGCACCTTGGGAGCACGCAAGGGACATTGGTAGCTGCCTTTTGTGCTCCCTAACGTGACTATTGTAGTCTCCCACACGTCCATTAAATTGGGCAGCAAAAGAAACATGCATTTAAGTGCATTAACAAGGGACACCAAAGAAGATGTACCTTCGTAAATGACAAAGAACGACAATTAATGAAGCGACATTTAAGGCCTTGTTGGAGCATGTGTGGGAGTTAATTTGCTGCTTTGGAGTAGCTTTCCAACGTGACTCTTGGAGTCTCCCACACGTCCATTAAGATGGGCAGCAAAGAAGCATGCATGGAACACCCTTTAAAAGCTTGTTTCCTCTTTTCAAGACAGGATTAATGAGGTGGTTGCTTGCTGGTACACCTCTCCATGCGTGGAAGTAATTTTAAAGATGGTATGGGATTTAAGGATGCCTTTTCACGTCCCAATACAGCCTTGAACAAGGACTTAGCCATTCGGCTTTCCAAGGCAAGCCATGCACATTTCCAAGGCCGAATTTAAGAGCCTTCAGCCCCCTTTCTTCCTTATGAATTTTGCTGCTTAAAGAACTTCTAGAAGCTGATTTTTGGGTGCTACAAAGGATGAGCGTGGACAGCAAAAACCAAAGGCCAACTTCTAGAATAGTTTGAGGACATTGAATCAAAATTACTTAGAAACTAAGTTAACATTTCATGACTTTTCAATTAGCTTCTAAGTATTATAAATATCCAAAGATGGACAATTGTAAGGAACTTTTGATGAATTTTATATCGTTATTCTCGTCAATTTGTGAGAGCACTACTCCAATTTCGTTTTAGGATTCGTTGGCTTATCTAGCAAGCTAGTGGCGTCAACCCTTCCTTCTACTATCCAAAAATCGACATCGAGGTTCCTATCGTTTCACGATAGTGGGTCGAGGTCCAAATTAAATCCTAAAACCCAAACCTTAGAAATCTATAAATAACCCAGGTCGATACCTTTCTCGGTATTGGTTCTTACTTATTTCCTAAAGTACTAAATCGAAACCCGAACGTTCTTTCATCCTTAAACCAAAACCCAAACTTTTAAATTTTCTTGCTTAAACCAAAACCGAACCATTCAATTCTTCCCTTACTTCAAAACATATCCCAACTACATCTAAATTTCTTTCTTCTTGATACTACGTTTACGATCGAACTCCAAGCATACATCTCATTTTCTCCTCGAGACCGAGACCGTATCATCCGGTATCGAGCCAGTTAAACCGAGAGTTCTGAAGCCCATCGACTAAGTCGAAACTATTAATCGAAGATCCAAAGTAAGTTAAAAAAACAAAAATTAAAAAAATTTGTAATTAAAAAAAAGAAAAAAAAGAAAAAAAGATTCAAAAAAAAAGTGCTTGAACAAGTTCAATATACTGTTAAGGTTTATTTTGTTCTGTAAATCTCTTCTGTATTTTCTTTCTTCCTCTGCCTCCCTCGACCCAACTCTAAAACATCCCGTTCTAGACCGCCTGAGCCTTTTCTTTCTTTCAGCTTACCTTTTAATGACGTTACAACCTTTGATACCATTTGAGGCCGACCCCTAAGCCCTAATAAGCCTTGACGAATCTAAACAACGAAATCACGAGAAGTGTAAGAGGTAAAAGGCACGAGATTGTGAGACTATTAGAGGGGAGGTAAAAGCCAAACTAAGAGTGTCAAACACGAGTGAGAGTGTCGTTGATTTTTTTCTCTTTTCTTTCGAGTGCGGTGAGAATTGTTGTGAGGACTTAGTGTCTATACCGATGTCTCAAGAAGACAGCAAAACATGGAGGGACAAAAGGAAGACAACCTGTTCTAATGTTCCCGAGTTACAAATGCAAGCCTCACATACGAGAGATGGAGAGATTACTTGATCGAAGACTCAATCCTCTCGAAGATCGCCTCTATCAAGTGGAAGCTCGAAGGGCACGAGGTGACCCTGAAGTGGCTGGAGCAAAGATGTGGCGACCTAATCAACGACGTGAGCAACCACAAGAAGTTGACGAAGACCTTAATGAAATCAAGGATTTGAAAGCGATCAAGAATCCAACCTTAGTATTGGAAGGAGATCCCGAAACCGTGGTCAAAGAAATCGGAGCGAGAAGACGATGATCTCAAGAATATCAAATTAACAATCCCTACTTTCCAAGGCAAGTTAGATCCGAAGCCTACTTGGAATGGGAAAAAGATTGAACTTGTTTTCGATCGCCACAATTACTCAAAATAAGAAGGTCAAGTTAGCCGTTATAGAATTCTCGACTACGCCATGATCCGGTGGGATCGATTAACGACAAACCGAAGGTGCAGCGGTGAACGCCAATCACTACATGGGCCGAAATGAAAGCGACCATGCGACGCCGATTTATCCCTTCTTATTATCATCGGAGTTACATCGAAACTCCAACACCTTTCACAAGGGACGAAGCGTCGAAGATTACTATAAGGAAATGGAGGTCGCCATGATTCGAGCCGACATTCAAGAAGCGCGAAGCCACCATGGCTCGATTCTTAGTGGGCTCAACCGAGAGATAGCCAATGTTGTGGAACTACAACATTATGTTGAGATGGAGGAAATGGTCCACATGGCCATCAAAGTAAGCAGTTGAAGCAAAAGGAGCATCCCGCAGCTTTTACGGTCAAAACCTTGAAGTGGGGTCAAAACGTAAGCAAGGGTTTCCTTAAACAAACCGAAGAATCCTACTTTCACCCCAAGACAAACAAGCCTTTGGTGAAACAAGCAAAGGTAAGGCTCCAGAGATGTCAAATTCTAGATCTCGGGATATCAAATGCTTCAAGTGTCTTGGCCGAGGACACATAGCCAGCCAATGCCCGAATAGGCGAACTATGGTGATGCGGGTTGATGGTGAGATTGAGGCCGAGGATGAAGAAGAATGCGAGTTCGAATCCGATTACAAGTTGATGAGGACATAGAACAACTTGTTGAAGGTGAGTTGCTCGTAGTCAAGCGAAGTCTTAGCCTACAAAATGCGGAACGAGAACAGCGTGAAAATATTTTCACTCGAGATGCCAAGTGCAAGGTAAAGTGTGTAGCCTTATCTTTGACGGAGGAAGTTATGCGAATGTAGCAAGCACCCTTATGGTGGAAAAGCTAGGATTGACAACAACCAAGCATCCGACTCAGTATAAACTTCAATGGCTTAACGACGGCGGAGAACTCAAGGTTACCAAGCAGGTCCTAGTAGCTTTCAGCATCGGAAATATTCCGATGAAGTACTATGCGACGTAGTGCCAATGCACACGGGACACTTACTTTTGGGACGTCCATGGCAATATGACCGTCGAGTGGTGCACGATGGTTACACTAATCGATATTCTTTCAAGCATCTTGGTAGACGTGACACTTGCCCCTTGACCCCTAAACAAGTCTTTGATGACCAACAAAAGCTTCAATTTCCATTGATCAATCAAAAGAAAAGAAAAGAATGTAAAAGTGAAAAATAAGAGAAATGGCGAGAAAAAATACGAGTGAAAAAATGAGCGAGAGAAAACAAAAGAGAAAAACGAAGAAAATGAGAAAGAGAGCGAAAAAATGAGTGTTTTAGCAAAAGCAAGTGATATAAGAAAGGCATTGAGTCCGAGGGCATTACGTGTATTTGCTACATACAAAGAAGCATTTTTGAACACTAACGATTTACCCGATGATCTTCCGACTTCTATTTTGTCTTTGATTCAGGAATTCGAAGACATATTCCCAGAGGAGATACCCAGTGGATTACCACCCATCCGAGGCATTGAACACCAAATAGATTTGGTGCCTGGTGCTGCTTTACCAAATCGACCTGCGTACCGGAGCAATCCCGAGGAAACAAAAGAGCTCCAAAAGCAAATCAACGAATTGCTTGAAAAAGGCTACATTCGAGAGAGCCTTAGTCCATGTCTTTATGCAGATTATTAGTGCCTAAGAAAGATGGTTCATGGCGCATGTGTGTCGATTGTCGCGCCATCAACAAGATTACTATAAAGTATCGACACCCGATACCCCGACTTGACGATATGCTCGACGAGTTAAGTGGAGCGAAAGTTTTCACAAAGATCGACCTCAAGAGCGGTTATCACCAAATCCGAATGCGTGAGGGTGACGAGTGGAAAACAGCGTTTAAGACGAAGCTAGGTTTGTACGAATGGTTGGTAATGCCATTCGGCCTTACGAATGCTCCAAGTACTTTTATCGTCTTATGAATCATGTTTCTGAGCTTTCATTGGAAAATCATGTGTTGTTTATTTTGATGACATATTAGTGTACAACAAAACTTTGGAGGATCACGTTCAACATCTACGAGCCATTTTAGAAATGTTGCGAGAAAGAGGTATTATCGCTAACCTCAAGAAATGTTCTTTTTGCATCGACAAGGTTGTTTTCTTAGGATACGTCGTGAGTGCAAATGGCTTGGAGGTTGACCAAGAGAAGATTGAGCCATCCAAGAATGGCCCGTCCCACGACGATTAGCCAATCTGAAGCTTCCATGGGTTGGCTAGCTTTCACCGCCGATTCGTGCCCAACTTTAGCACGATTGCATCTCCTTTAACGAGCGTGATCAAGAAGAATTCGACATTCCATTGGTCCGATGAGCAAGAGCGGTCTTTTAATGCCATTAAAGATTGTCTTGTTAAAGCTCCATTATTATCCTTCACGATTTTCTAAAACTTTTGAAATTGAGTGTGATGCATCGTGTAGGGATTGGAGCCGTTCTCACTCGTAATGGACGACCGTTGGCATACTTTAGTGAGAAATTGAATGGAGCTACACTTAATTATCCTGTATGATAAAGAAATGTACGCACTCATAAGATCACTTGAGACATGGCGGCATTACTTGAGGCCAAAGGAGTTTGTAATCCATTCGGATCACGAGGCACTCAAGTACATCAAAGGTCAACATAAGCTCAACAAGCGGCATGCAAAATGGATCGAGTATTTGGAGTCATTTACATGCGTAATTAAGTATAAGAAAGGTAAGGAAAATGTTGTGGCGGATCGTTATCCCGAAGGTACACCCTATTGACTTTTCTTAATTCTAAATTACTTGGTTTCCATCATATAAAAGAACTGTATGTTGATGATGTTGATTTTGGATCCATTTATAATGCTTGCGAGAATGGTACATTTGATAAGTTCTCTGTGCGAAGGATTTCTTTTCAAAGAAAATGATTATGCATACCAAATGGATCTATTCGAGAGTTGCTCGTATTAGAAGCACATAGTGGTGGCCTTATGGGTCACTTCAAGTAGATAAAGCGATGTCGACTCTACAAGAGCATTTCTTTTGGCCAGGAATGAGAAAGGATGTCGAAAAGATTTGCGAGCGCTGTCTAGCTTGCAAACAAGCGAAGTCACGGGTACAACCACATGGTCTATACACGCCACTTCCTATTCCGGACACTCCTTGGGCCGATGTTTCCATGGATTTTATCCTTGGTTTGTCGAGATCAAAAACAGGGAAGGATTCAATCTTCGTTGTAGTTGATCGATTTTCTAAGATGTCCCATTTTATCCCATGTTCTAAGACTGATGATGCTGTGAACATAGCCAATTTGTTTTTCAGGGAAGTTGTACGTCTGCATGGAGTACCGAGAACGATTGTATCGGATCGAGACATAAAATTCTTGAGTCATTTTTGGCGAACTTTGTGGGGGAAACTAGGCACAAAACTAATGTTCTCAACCACTTGTCATCCTCAAACGGATGGACAAACTGAAGTAGTGAATCGAGTCCTTTCGACTCTGCTTCGAGCATTGGTACGGAAGAATCTCAAGACTTGGGAGGAATGCCTGCCTCACGTCGAATTTGCATACAACCGAGCTATTCATTCTGTGACCAAATTTTCTCCATTCGAGACTGTCTACGGGTTTAATCCTCTTACCCCTCTTGATTTATTACCATTGCCCATTAACAAATTTGTCCATTCTGATGCTAAGAAAAAGCGAGACTATATCAAAGAGCGCATCGGAAGGTCTTGCGAGAATATTAAGGTAAGAACTGAACAATACACACGACGAGCCAACAAAGGACGGAAACAAGTCATGTTCAAAACCGAGATTGGGTATGGGTGCATATGAGGAAGGAGCGGTTCCCGGCTCGTCGAAGAAACAAATTATCACCGGAGAGCGGACCTTTCCAAATTCTCGGCGAATTAATGAGAATTCATACAAACTTGATTTGCCGGTGAGTATAACATCGGCGCCAGCTTTAATGTGGTGATTTAACTCCGTTTGATCTGAGTCTGACTTGAGGACAAGTCATTTTCAAGAAGGGGAGGATGATACGGCACGCCTCATCATGAACCGAGTGCGATCGAGACCGATGGTGTTACCTCAAGGACCGATAACGAGGTCGCGTCGAGACAATTTAAAGAGGCAATCGGAGTTCTAATCCAACAAGCTTGGGATGATGCTAAGACCACAATCGAATGATGGTTTAACTCAAGTGTTGCATACTCTTCTGACGCCTTTAACAGGGAGATCTTCTTATGGCCATTCGCCATAACTAATTGGTTTTTCGGCCTTAGTTAAATTAGTTAATAGAAGATTTAGTTAAATAAAATGGACCAATTAAATAAGTGTTTTATTTATTTTGCTACATTTAAATAAATTTAAAATAAGTCTTAAGTTGTTGCATATTTATTAGTTAGCTTTAATATGTCGATTTAGGACATAATTAAAAGATGATGCATATTAATTGTGTCCAAATTAATTTTAGAACATCTAGGGACATATTTATGGTGTGTTTTAGCTTTAAATATGACTTTAATATGTTGTTTTGTTCTGGAAATTTAATGTGTGGAAATTATTAAAATTGCGGTGTTTTGGGGACACCATTTAAAGCTTGGGCGGCAGCTTCATTTAAGGCACCTTGGGAGCACGCAAGGGACATTGGTAGCTGCCTTTTGTGCTCCCTAACGTGACTATTGTAGTCTCCCACGTCCATTAAATTGGGCAGAAAGAAACATGCATTTAAGTGCATTAACAAGGGGACACCAGCAGCATGTACCTTCGTAAATGACAAAGAACGACAATTAATGAAGCGACATTTAAGGCCTTGTTGGAGCATGTGTGGGAGTTAATTTGCTGCTGGAGTAGCTTTCAACGTGACTCTTGGAGTCTCCCACACGCCCATTAAGATGGGCAGCAAAGAAGCGTGCATGGAACACCCTTTAAAAGCTTGTTTCCTCTTTTCAAGGCAGGATTAATGAGGTGGTTGCTTGCGGTACACCTCTCCATGCGTGGGAAGTAATTTTAAAGATGGTATGGGATTTAAGGATGCCTTTTCACGTCCCAATACAGCCTTGAACAAGGAATTAGCCATTCGACTTTCCAAGGCAAGCCATGCACATTTCAAGGCCAATTTAAGAGCCTTCAACCCCTTTCTTCCTTATGAATTTTGTTGCACTTAAAGAACTTCTAGAAGCTGATTTTGGGTGCTACAAAGGATGAGCGTGGACAGCAAAAACCAAAGGCCAACTTCTAGAATAGTTTGAGGACATTGAATCCAAAATTACTTAGAAACTAAGTTAACATTTCATGACTTTTCAATTAGCTTCTAAGTATTATAAATATCCAAAGATGGACAATTGTAAGGAACTTTTGATGAATTTTATATCGTTATTACGTCGAATTTGTGAGAGCACTACTCCAATTTCGTTTTAGGATTAGTTGGCTTATCTAGCAAGCTAGTGGTGTCAACCCTTCCTTCTACTATCCAAAAATCGATCATCGAGGTTCCTATCGTTTCACGATAGTGGGTCGAGGTCCAAATTAAATCCCTAAAACCCGAACCTTAGGAAACCTATAAGTAACCGAGTCGATACCTTTCTCGGTATTGGTTCTTACTTATTTCCTAAAGTACTAAATCAAAACCCGAACGTTCTTTCATCCTTAAACCAAAACCCAAACTTTTAAATTTTCTTGCTTAAACCAAAAACCGAACCATTCAATTCTTCCCTTACTTCAAAACATATCCCAACTACATCTAAATTTCTTTCTTCTTCGATACTCTGGTTTACGATCGAACTCCAAGCATACATCTCGTTTTCTCCTCGAGACCGAGACCGTATCACTAAGCTGACAAGATGCATATGCCACCACCTTTCTTTCTTGCATCAGTACACAACCCAAACCCGTGTGCGACACATCACAATAGACAACAAATTCTTTTCCAGCCTCTGGCTGAATTAATATCGGAGCTTCAGTTAGAATCTTTTTTAACTTCTCAAAACTCTCCCGTTGTTTATTCATCCAAACAAATGGTACCCCCTTGCGCAGTAACTTAGTTAGGGGTGTAGCAATCAATGAAAACCCCTCAACGAACCGCTTGTAGTACCCGACCAAACCCAGAAAACTTTAAATCTCTGATACTGACTTCGGTGGCTTCCAATCCAATGCGGCCTCAACCTTTCAAGAATCAACCCTAATACCCTCGGCAGATACGACATGCCCCAAAAATGTCACCTCTCGCAGCCAGAACTCACACTTGCTGAATTTGGGTAGAGTTATTTTTCCCTCAATATCTGTAGAATAACCCGGAGATGTGAATCATGCTCTTCCTCAATTCTTGAATACACCAGAATATCATCTATGAACACCACCACAAACAGATCTAGGTAGGGTTGGAAGACCCGGTTCATCATGTCCATGAAAGCAGCTGGTGCATTTGTTAACCCAAACAGCATGACCAGAAACTCGTAGTGTCCATAACGAGTTCTGAATGCTGTCTTGAACACATCCACCTCCTTAAGCCTTAACTGATGATACCTTGACCTCAAATGTATTTTGGAGAAAACCAAAGCTCCTCACAGCTGATCAAACAGATCGTCTATCCTTGGTAGCGGATACTTGTTCTTAATCGTTAGCTTATTTAACTGGCGGTAGTCAATACACATACGCATTGACCCATCCTTCTTCTTCACGAACAATACCAGTGCTCCCCACGGAGACACACTTGGTCTGATAAATCCTCGATCCAAAAGCTCTTAGATCTAAGCCTTTAATTCCACCAGCTCATTGGTGCCATCCTATAAGGGGAGATGGACACCAGAGCAGTACCCGATAATAGCTCAATGTCAAATTTGACCCCGCGGGTTGGAGGCAATCCCGAAAGCTCTTTAGGAAATACATCTAGAAACTCCTTTACAGTCCTGACATCCCCAACAGACAAATTCTTAACCTCAGATGTGCTGACATAAGCTAAGAATGACTCACAACATTTGCGAACCAGCTTCTCGGTCCTTAAGGCTGAGATTACATTGGACAAATAGTTCCTCCGCTCCCCTATTACGATCACCTCCTCATCCTCTGAAGTATTTAATACCATATGCTTAGCAGCGCAATACAAATTTGCACGGTGCTTCACTAACCAATCCATGCCCATAATGAGATCAATCTCACCAAATGGCAGTTCCATCAAATCTGTCGGAAGACAACCCCTTGAACCTTTAAAGGCACATCTCTAAACAGCTTATTCACTACAACAAACTGTCCTAATGGACTAATCACTGACATCTCTTTATCAACAAGCTCAAATTATATACCCAAAGTTCCAAACATAGTACATGCAACATACGAGTGTGTCAACCCGATATCAATTAAAGTAACACATGGTACATTATGAATGAGGAAGGTACCAGTTATGACATCAGGTGCGCCGCCATCCTCTCGATGTCTAGCAGCATAAACTAATCCTGGCTATCTCACCTCTATATTACTAGCACCTCTGCCCAGTGCTCCATGACCTTGTCCTAACCAATTTCCCCCTCTCGGTGGCTACTGACCACCTCTCCCTGGCTGCACAAAGCCCTGACCTACTACTTGCGTCCGAACAGGCTCCCAAGGACAGTTTGTACCGATAATCCTTGGACCCACATCTGAAACACCTGCTAGTTCTTCTCCAACACTCTTCCGAATGTGGTCTCCCGCACTCAACGTATGGTTACGGTCATCCAACTGCAACTTGGATCCCAACTAGGGCTAGCCCATCAAAGCTAGGCCTCTTATGAAATCCCCCTGAATAACCTGAAGACCCAAAATCTCTTTTATTCTTGCCCCTTTCCTTCTCACAATTTTGACGCTCAGAGCGTTTCACGTCCTCGACAATCTTAGCCTTCTCTACCAGGGCAGCGAAGTCTCTTTCCCTCTATGAGGCTCTCAGTACCCACAACTAATCCCAAAGACCATCCTCAAACTACACACAGCACTCGTATTCAATCGTGACTATGCCCTGAGCGTACCGGCTTAATCACAAAAATTTTGCCTCATATTTCACTACAGACTTATTTCCTTGAATGAAATTCAAAAATTCCTTTCTTCGGGCATCTACATAACTTGCATCGACATACTTTCCTTGGAAGGCCGCTTTGAAGAAATCCCAAGTCACACGGCCAGCTTGCGTACGTTCCCTTACTGTAAGCCACCATTGGTATGCCTCATCTCATGGTAGGGACACTACTCCTTTCAATTTTTGTTCTACTGTGCAGTCTAGATCATCCATGATTCGCTCCACTGCCTCTAACCAATGGGACTATACCAGAGATGCCCTTGAAGATTTTTTCCCCATTCGATCGAAGCCGCTCAAAAATTGACCCTCGGGCCACGGACTCAGTACTCGCTCCAGCCACTCTTTCCAAAACCCGTAGCATCACTTGAGATAAAGCATCATCCCTCCGACTCGATCATGAGACCCCGTCTTAGTCACTCGAGATGCCGGTACCTCCCTTTCAAGCATATGCCTTAATGCTGAGGATCTAGCCCTAGCACCCCAGCCTCTACTACGGCCATATGTACCCGTTCGCATCCTCTTGTACTTATATCTGTGTAACGTATTAATCTGTTTAAGAGTTTTATGCATTAGCTTACCGTTCATGTAATTATTAACAAATGTTTTATGAAAAGAAAACAGTAATAAGAGTGGTTTTTGCAGATCAATTTTAATAAAGTTTCAGTCTCTATAGTCTCAGTTACCCCTAAATAAGAGTTCGATATACTACTACTATCCTTAGTAGTTTTTCAGTACAATCGCTATAGTATATAACAAAGTATAAGATCAGGAAACTTACGAATTTGGTGCGGAGACTCGGTGTGCCATACTTCCAATAACACTATCACTTTTTCTAAACCACAGTTTAAACAGATTTAGAAAAATTTTCAAACCCATTCCACAACCAAATTTTGTAACCTGGCTCTTATACTATAAAATGTAACACCATAAGCCCGGCCTAGACATTATGGCCGGATCTAGCATGTCACATCATAAGGTTGTTTAAAAGCTATGCGTTCATTAAAAACTTTGTATCCTTTTTGAAACTCTGAATTTCATTGCTTGTAAAAATAAGATTGCTTAAAGTGTATTCTTGTAAAGATGTTATTATTTTCAAAAACTTTATTTGTTACAGAAGTTTGACTTAAAGAATTGCAGAAATAGGATATTTTGAAAACAGTTGTTATTGTTTTAAAAACAAGCGTCTAATCGTTTAACAGTTCATAACTAGTAGAATTACCAAATCAAAGTTTAAAAAGAAAAATCCAATGGCCTTACTACATAAAATATTAACCCACAAATAATAATATAAAATAAATTAAAACCAAGATTACTAAGTTTCATTAAGAAGCAAATCCGACATATGGCCACCTCTGAGTCCTCCACAACTCCAAATCCTTTAACGCTGGGGATTACCTGCACGATCAAAAGAAAGGGGTGAGTTACGAAAAATCAGTGTGTAATCCCCTAAAACGGTCACTATCTGGGCCTAAGCCCATACGGTATCGGTCTGGCCCTAAGCCCTATTCGGTAACAAGCTGGGCCTAAGCCCCAAAATCATCTCAATGTATGTGAATATGCGCCAACCCCAATCCTACTAGCCGTCTAACTCTCCACCCGTACCAACCAATCACACCATGTAGGGACCATGTCAACCCACCCAGCCAATCCTCACCAAAAATGTAGTCAAGCTGCTAATCACGATATATGTGGTTGAGCAACTAAAACGTTAAGTGGCGATGCCACTCGAACGGTATGTGGCAGAGCCACTAAAATGGTACTTCCTCCAATCTTTAAACACAACCCATGCAACATGATATGAATGCAGTGTATTACAGGTATAAATAGTATAAATAAAATCACATACACGATATTTAACTACCATCAAAGACATAACGGTTATTTTGTCACCTAAGGGTATAATGGTAATTTTACCCCTTTGGGGGTATTTCGGTAATTTTACCCATCGAGGGTACTTCGGTAATTCACCCACTAAGGGTATTTCAGTAATTTACCCTCTAGGGGTATTTTGGTAATTTACCCTCTAGGGGTATTTCAGTAATTTACTCCTACAATGACATTTTCAAAGGCCTAATTTCTCCTCGAGTGACTCGGTTACCATTTTTGATCAATATAGTGTTATTGGGCCTAAAACTCGATTTCGACCTATTTAGGCCCACACGCTCGTGTGGCCCATTCTGTTCGTCATTTTTGTGGACTTCGCAGTCGCATCAATCATTCATAAATTTTCCATCAGTTTTGCTCATATGGGCCCATTCGCCTTTGGGCCCACTTAGCCCGTTTTGGCTCAATAAGGCCCAATGCAGCCTTAGATTCATGATAGTGTTCGTGACACCTTCAACGATCTACCGCCATCACTAGTGGCTCGGTTTATCACTACGACCGATCGCACGCTCGAGTGCCTCAATTTTTGATACTCAGGCTTTTTGACATTTTGGCTTATGGCCAAATCACAGAACATCAGATACTATCACAAACAATGGTGTGAGATTACACACCTAATTACGAGTTATGTTTTTCGACGCTTCCAAAACACCTATTGTGATAGTTGACAATAGGTTAGTCTCCACTTTGATAAGCGTAACTAGAAACACTTACTAGGCTAACTCCACTTACCATAATGCGATCTCCTTCAGTGCACCAAGTCCTTGGCCCTATGCCTTAATAGCGAAAATCAAGACCCTAGCATTGCTGATGAACAAAAGCGCATTAGTACTCATCCAACCTTCGACCCCCCATAGAGAAAAGAGAGAGACCAAATTTCCTACCCAAGCAGCCACAAAAATCTTCACTAGTTTGAGTTCTTTACCATTACCAAAGTACCACACAAAATTGACAGTTGACCAACAAGGAGTTTCAGACCTCACCAAAAGAGAACCCAAAAGGAATCGGTGTGGATGAGGGTAAGTAGATTCAGCTTAGGTAATAAAGAACTGAAGTTAGGAGTTTCGACTTTGGCAAAACAAAGGGAGGGAATAAAGAAAATAAGAAAAAAAAACCGTTACCTTGACCAGAGAAGAGCTGGATGGAAAAGAGAGATTTGGCAACCAAGAGTAGCAACTACGAACGAATAATGGAATTAAGAACAGTTGTGGAAGAAGAGAGGCTTATCAATTCAATGGACAGCTACCACAAAAGAATGAAGAACGAAGAGGAACTAGGATTGACTTCGACAATGGCAAGAAAAGAAAAGAGACAAATGTATGAACCCACAATGTCACTCCAAAGAAAAGAAACAATTACCTAAAACGTCTCTAGAAAAACCCAAAATGAAAAGAAAAGAAAAATGCACACACCCAAAAGAGTTTCGGCTTGATCTCACGCACTAACTGTCGAATTTACTTCCAAATGACTCTTTTTCAATCGAAAATCCCCTTTAGCCTGACTCCCACTTTTGGCCACCACCTCCAACACACACAACTCCTTGTTGTCCCTTTTTTTCTCCTACAAACCCTCTCTTTCATCCATTTGAACCGTTTGACCCATTCTCTAACTCCTATAGTAGAGTTTTATCCCAACTCTACTTCCTCCTCTCCCAAAGCATAAAATAAATGCCTTAATGTACTTGCCAGGGGAATTGAACTCCACTCCCCCTTGTCCCCTAGTGACGCCACCACCACTCCATCATGTGCTCAACTTGTGTTAATAAAACACACTTTAATTTACATAAGTCCTACTTTCAACAGCCCTCTCCACTAAAAGGCCAAAAACCAAAACTTTTCCAGGGCTTGGACTCGAACCTAGGCCTCCCTAGAACACCCAAACACCCTCAAATAACCCACAGAGCATGCACAACATGCAATTATGAAAAAAAATTACAAAACCCTAATTTTTGGGATGTTACAATTGTAACATCCTGAAATTAGAGGCTCTGCGTTATTGTTTGTTGCTGTGTGTTGGCATGTTTTGTTTGTTATTTTAGTGTGTTTGGGGGTCCTGGGAAGGCTCGGGGTAAAGCTTGAGCTTTGGTGAAAATTCTATTTTTAGGCACTTTAGGGGGGAGCTAGCAGAGACAGGTCTTAAGTATGAATATTTACGTTTGTTGACACAAAAAAGGAGTGGTAGAGTGGTAAGGAGACACCACTTAGCCTGCAGGAAAGTGGCGTAAGGGAGTTGCAATAGGGAGGAGGTTCGAGTCTCACAAGCCTTACTTTAGAAGCTTTATTTTTGTGCCTAGGGAGCTAGAGTGGTGGATTCGGCAAGGGTTCTTCAAGGAGGGGTGTTGAAGGAGTCAAACCATTTGAATGGTTGGCCATGAGGGATTTATGGAGTTTGAACTGGTCAAACAATTTGAATAAGTGATGGGGAGCATTCAGTGGAGGAAATCAATGAGGTGAGTGGGTGTTTGAGTGTTGGCCGAAAGTTGGAGAAAGAAGGGAGGAGAATTATGGCTATATGGTGCATGGGGTTAGTAAATTTTTGCATTATAGGAGTGATAGCAAAACTGAGAACCTTAGTGTGTGGAGTGCTGACTTTTGGCAAGTTTTCTTAAGCTCTCCTTATGTTTTTCTTCTTTCTTTTCATTGGTTATCCTATCTTTTTCTCCTAAGCTAAAATCATCCCTTTTCTTTTTGCATTTCGGTAACTTTGGTACATTCTTCTTCACCAAAACCATAACTTTCTTTCTCTCATTACTATTTCTCTTCATCCTTTCTCTTCAACAAAAATTCTCACCCCATTTCTTTGCTTCATCTTTCTTTTGGTTCTTGTGGGTGCTAGCTGAAATTCAATCTTCATTCTCCTTGTTCAATCGATTGATCCTTCTCATCTATTACTTCTCATGTGCCAAACCTTTTTGGGTGCCAATCAATTTCTCTATTGAGGTAGCCGAATCTGTACCTTTCCATTAGGTTTGCTATTAGCCGAATATAGAGCCTCTTCAATCGGTATACTTTTGTTCTTCGGTAAGGAACCTTCCTCTCTTGGATATTCTATTCGTTCGTTTTCTCTTTTTCTCTTTGGTATGGCTAATCAAAGGTTCTGATTTGTATCTTTGGGCATTGTTCATTGGTAGAGGGACATATTTTCATCATCTTCCTTCCGTGTGGCTTGGTTTTGAGAGAATCTTGGTAAGTGGGTGTTGGCCAACTGTGTAGTGAGGGGAGTTCTTATCGGGTTGTTTGGCCAGAAGGCCACTTCTTTTGCTTACTTTGAAAATCGATTCTAATATTGGTGTTATCTAGGGATTCAATCGGTTTCATAGGCCAACCTTCTAAGAAGCTTGGTGTTCGTGGTCGAGGTAAGAAGCTTCCTTTTGTTTGACACGTATTTTTTCTTTTTTCTCTCGTTGCATTAACCTAGTTTCCTGATTAAAGAACCTTACCATGGATGCAAGTGTGGGTCAAGCTGGAGAAGGGAGCGAACCCATGGTTTTAGCTAAATTCAAAAGGCGAGTTGTGTCGGTAGTTTGAGACTTTTCACCGGGCTGTGGTAGAGAGCCGATGCCTATCTAGGATAGGCAAATAGCCATCGTTCCGGCTAACGAGAGTGTCAACGTAGAAAGCTTAGTATTACGCGTTATCAGGTGTGTATTACTCACACGCCTTCTTTATTGTTTTGTTATTAACTGTTAAAGCTGAAAGCTGAAATGGCTGATGTGATAATCAAAATGCCCTTATGAGTAAGGTTGGAGACGCCGAGTAAGTTCTTGATAATGATATTGTTGTTAATATGTATGTATGTATGTATGTATATTTTGATGTTTGCATGTATGAAATATGATCTGATACACACTATGATATTGGTTGCACACATATTGTGCAGGAAGTGAAAGAGCATGGGCTCGAGATTGATTGAAAGGTGAAGGGAGAATGAGTGACTATTGTCACGAGTGACTACTGTTATTAGTGGTCTAAGTACCACGGTATTTGAAATCACGAATAATTTAATTAGTGACTTATCTCGATGGTCCAGTACCACAGTGGGTTGGCCCCACATATATGTAATTTATCTGAGATCGTCACGGTGGTCAAGTACCACAGTGGGTTGGCCCCACGGATATATATATTTAAGTGACTATTGTCATGAGTGACTAATGTCACGAGTGGTCTAGGACAACGGTGGTCAAGAACCACAATGGCTTAAAGCCACGGGTGTCTGGAGGGAGAGCTAAACTGGGTTGGGTTGCATTGCATACATTCTTAATATGCTATATTCTAAGGGCTTAAGGTTAGATTGCGTTATAAAGGGATTTAGGCACTGAGTCTCGATGACTCACCCCTCTGCTATTTTTTGTAGGTAATCAGTAGATGGCAGTTTTTGGAGCTAGGATGGACTCGAGGTGGCCATGCGTTGCTATTTTCTCGTAAATTTTATTACTTTATTTTGAACTTAGCTTAATTTGGGATTTTATTATGTAATAAGGTCACTTTAACTTAAATTTGGGGTTTGGTTTTAAATGCTAATTTTTATTTATGTTATAAACTGTCAAAATAGGGTTTCCTAAAAATGTAAATCAAGGTTTTCCAAATGTTAACAAATGGATCACAAGAAATAAGTAATTAAACCTTGAAGCTTTATTAAAACTACTAATAGTATCTCTATTTCTTTTTTTTCTCCAAAAGTCACATTACTCAACACTATTTTAAACAAAATTTTCTAAAGTATGGTTTTACGAATTTAACCCAATTTCTACTTCTAGATATCTTAGTAAGCAGTGGTTACAACATAATACACCCTAATCAATCCCCCTCAACTTGGATTTATCAAACAAAAAAAAATGTTTTCTCAAATTGCGATGTTTTGTTAAATGATTTTTAAACCTACCTTTCCGGTAACATACCAGATTTGGTCGTAACGTATTGACCGGGTTTGGGGTGTTACAACAATAGGTGCCAACTCTAAGTCATGTGTCAAATAGTTTTTTTCATGTGGCTTTAATTGTCTGGAAGAATAGGCTATTACTTTACCTTCTTGCATCAAAACATTGCCTAATCTATCCAATGACGTATCAATGAAAATCACAAATTCCTTACTCGATTCAGGCTGAACCAGAACTGGTGCTTCGGTCAACAGGGCTTTCAACCGGTTAAAACTTTGCTAACATTTATTAGACCATTCAAACTTTACATCTTTCTTTAATAATCGCATTACCAGTGTAGCTATCATCAAGAACCCTTTTACAAATCTCCGATAATAACCAGCTAATCCTAGAAAACTTCTACTAATAATAGCCAGAACGAAGATCAATCTTCGAGAACACTGTGACACCTTTCAACTAATCAAACAAATCATCAACGCGAGGCAGTGGATATTTATTCTTGATTGTAACTTTGTTGAGCTGATAGTAGTCAATGCATAATCTCGTCGATCCATCCTTTATCTTAACAAACAGAACCGGTGCACCCCAAGGTGAAAAACTAAGTCAAGAAAAACCCCTATCAATCAACTCTTGCAACTGTGTTTTCAACTCTTTTCACTCTATAGGAGTCATTCTGTATGGTGCTATCGATATTGGAATTGTTCCCGGTACAAGTTCTATAGCAAATTCAACTTCTCTGGCTGGTGGTAATCTAGGTAACTCCTCTGGAAACACATCAGGATACTCACAAACTACTGGCACTGATTCAAGCTTTGATTCAGACACTTTAGTATTCAATACATAATCAAGGTAAACATTACAACCTTTTCTCACATATTTTGTGCTGACATAGCTGATATCACAATAGGCAACTGTAACAACCCAATTTAGACCCTAGTCACAACAGTGGTTTCAGATCCAATAATCTAAATTAAAAAAAATATTTTAATATTATTTTTCGTGTTTAAGACATGACATTTGATATGTGTGAAAATTTTGTATGAAAATTTGATCGTTTGTGTGCTTAATTTGCAAAAAAAAAAAAACTAAATTGCAGAAAATGCAAAAGTGGCCTTCTATTTGATTAAGTGTAGAATTGTTGTGTCTTATTAATTGAAAGGTCCTTATGTTGTAATTGGACATTTCTATGTGGAATGGGAAAGTATGGAAATTAGTTAATGGAATTTTAATGAGTTTATAAAGGTTAAATATGGTATTTGATTAATAATGACATTAATAATAAAAAAAGTTAAAATTTTGTTCATAATTTGTGTACTTTCATCGATAATAAAAGAAGAAACCTAGGGCTTGAGCTTTTAAGCATTCAGCACATCTATAGCTTAATCAAGGTATGTTTTTGCTTCACTTTTTGATAATTTTTACCTTTTTGTGATCACTGGTTTGTGTTCTATAAAGCCCATACCTCAATTTCTAAATTTGATAATGATTTGAGATGTGCCATTGATGAATATGTGAGCTTTGTGTTGATAGTTGGTGAAATATGAAAGCTTGATGGATGATAAACATATTTTGTATTTGGAATTTTTGATGAAATTGGTTATTAAGGGCTAATTTGTGAAAATGAAATTTTGAAGGGCTAAAATGTGAAATAAATGAAAGATATGAGATGCTAGGGACTAGTGTGAAATTTGGCGAAGCTTGGGTGTGAATAAATTACGTGTATTTTGTGTAAATGTGAAATAGGGACTAAAATGTCCAAATGTGGAATTATGATGGATAAAGTGTAAAATGTTTTAACTATGTCTTGTGGATTTTTTTGGATGAAAATTTGATTGAGTGAGTTGAATTTGATATTATATAGAAAAAAAAAGAGATTTGCACCGAGATTGAGGCAAAAACAAAGTGCTTGATTGATCGACTAGTGTTGTTGTTTTTGCGTCCAAGGTAAGTTCATGTATAATACATATTGTTTAAACGATGTTCATATGTGTTGAAATGAATGGAAATGTGATTGTGGAATTCAAAATGTGAAATGTGAGTTTGAAGATATATGGCACTAAGTGTGCGTAAATAGAATCGATACAATGATGAACAGTACTAAGTGTGCAAGATAAAGAAAGGATTGACTATTTTATTAGGCACTATGTGTGCGATACCGAGACAACTTCGATTTTAATTTGATGGCCCTAAGTGTACGATATTATTATAGCTTCAGCTAATTAATTGGCACTAAGTGTGCAAGATCATCGAATGTTTAAAGAGAATCAAATGAGTAATGGTGTTGAGCATTGAGTGGTAAATGTGATAGATACATTCGTGGTAGTACAGATATGTACAAAACCTATGTGTTGATCATATTGTGTATGAGATAGATGGAAGACTATGTGAATGAATGATGAAAAGAGTTAGATTGAGTAGCATTGTAAATGCTTGTACCTGAACATAAAGATATGGTATGAAAGTGAGTAGTAGTTATGGATGAGATTTAGTAATGGTGTGAATTGAACTAAGGGTTAGTAATTTTGCATATTGAATTTGAATTTTTGAGTTAATTGTGTTATATAAGGAACTTACTAAGCTTTAAAGTTTATTGTGTGAAGTCTTTTTCTGTTTTACAGTGTTATTAAATCTTGGTCGGATCTGGGGATCATCAGTGACTCAATCACACTATCGAACATCTATTTTGGTACCTTTTTAGAAGTTGTATATATGGTATATGGCATGTATAGGCTAGTAAGATTGTGGAGTGATTTTGGTACATGTTTTGCTAACTGAAAATGGTGTATGTGATATGTTTATATGGTCTTGTGCGAATGACCATTATGATATGTTTTGGTGAAATAGAAATGGTATGCTTTATGTTTGATTTGGTACTTGAGAATAGTGAATGAATCGTATGTTAATTGAAGTTGGAATTGAGCATGTAGGGATGAACTAATTTGAGTGGCAATTTGGCCTTGTAAATGGCCTATAATGGTTCACATAGGTGAGCACACAGGCGTGTGTCTAGCTTGTGTCCATCATTGTCCTTATTCAATGCATGACAGACTTGCACATGGGTCAGACACACGGGCGTGTGACAGGCCGTGTGACTCGAGTCAGGGTTGCACATGGACCAGACACATGGGCATGTGACAGGCCGTGTGAATATAGTCAGAGTTACACACGGGATAAGACATGGTCTGAGGCATGGCTGTGTGAGGCACACGGTTTAGCCACACGGGCGTGTACCCTGTTTAAGATGAAAAATTTTTCTAAGTTTTGTAGAGTTTCGAATGAGATCGGTTTAGTCCTAAACCTTCTTTAAAACATTTTTAAGGTCTCATAGACCTACTAAAGGGACTCTGTGTTGTTGATTACTATGATGTGTTTATGTGTAAGCCAATATGGTATAAATGTTATGTTTTGACTAGTAATACTTTGTAACCCTAGTTCGACGATGGATACGGGTTATGGGTGTTACATCAACCTATTCGATTATCTGATTCAATATGAATCATCTCACCATTCTGACATTTCAATATGATAAGCTTTCGTTTATAGTTTACCACGGCATCATGTAGAGTTAGCCAATCCATTCCCAAAATCACATCAAATCATTGAACGATAATAGCATCAAATCAGTCAAAAAATAGTAACCCTAAATCATTAACGAATGGTTCTTGCAAACCTTATCAACTAACAAATACTAACCTGGAGGGTTCGATACTTTAACCATGAATTCAGTGGACTCAACAGGTAAATTTTTACTAGACACTAAATTCGTGAAAACATATGAATGAGTCAATCCAAGATCATTTAAAGCAGTTACATCAGTATTAATAAGAGAGAAAGCACTGGTAATAACATCTGGTGTAGAAGCATCTTCACGTGCACAAATAGCATACGCTCTAGCTGGTGTTTGTGCCTAAGACCTTACAGTAGAGTCTTTCGTCACACCACAACTACCACTTACAATTCCAAGATTATGAAGTGGTCCACCTCTTGTAGCTGTGTTGCTCGGCCTCGAAGTTTGAATACTATCTTTTTCAGATTTCTCCGGGCAATCTCTAAGATAGTGGTTAAAGGAACCACATCTAAAACAAGCTCCACTCATCATCCGACACTCACCAAAATGTATCTTGTTCCAATGCTTGCATTTGGGTCTGGTGTTTCTAGTATTACCCACACTCTCTACAGATGTAGCCTGAGACTTAGGACTAGAGCATCGGGTACCTCTGTCTCTACCGAAGTATCCCACAGAAGTAATAGAACGGCTGTGATATTATTTTGATTTCTTCGATGCTAATTGGTATGACTTTCCTTCAATCTCTTACTTGAATCTCTAGTACCAGTCTCAGCTTGACTTTTCTCTTTGCTCAGCTCTTTAGCTTTATATGCTCAATCAACAAGTACACCAAATTCTTTCAATTCGAGGATCCCAACTAATAGTTTATATCTTCATTTAAACCATCTACAAACCGCTTACACATTGCAGTCTCAGTCGGAATATGTTCTTAAGCATATTTGCTTAATTGAACAAATTCCTATTCATATTCGGACACTATCATATGACCATGTTTAAGCTCCAAGAATTCTTTACGTTTTGGTCGAGAAACCTCTGACTGATGTATTTCTTTCAAAACTCGATTTGAAAGAATTCCCAAGTAATACTCTCTCTCAGCCTACAGAAGTCAATGTAATCCACCACTGGTAAGCTGAATCTTCTAATAGAGATACCACACACTTAAGACATTCATCCCGTATACAAGATATTTCATCAAGAACTCTGATAGTATTTTCTAACCAAAACTCATCTCTCTTGAGATCATCCTCAGCTACAGCTCAAAATTCTTCAGCACCGTACTTACAGATCTTATCAACAGGAGGCTTACTAACTCTGATAGGTTCTGTACTTTGAGAATTAACGAGAGTCGATTGAGGAACAGGAGAGGTGGAGGTTGTTGTGCAACTGGGTTCGTTAGTACAAACTCGGTGAACCATTCATTCATCATCTGGAAAAAGGCTTTTTTAGCCTCTCCTCTCTGGCCCTCAGATACAAGCCTCGTACCACTCAAAGCTACACTTTGAACGGAGTCTTGAGCATTACTCTCTACTTTATCGAAATTAGCTCAGTTGGATGTTATTTCTATATGAAAACATGTTTTAAAACAGTCAGGAGATATCACACTATCATAGATTATATAATGGCATGTATAGCTAGACTAGTATAAGCTACATTCAGTCTAAGAATTGACTAAACCGTAGCTCTAATACCAATAAATGTAACACCCCTAACCCGTATTCATCGCTGGAATAAGGTTATAGAGCATTATCGGAGTTTACAGAACAAATAGACTGAAATTTCAAACATTTTACATCATATAATATTCATGTCATAAACTAATCGAAATCAAACATATTGTCCCTTACATGAGCCATCGAGGCCCAAAATATGGATTAGAAACAAGTCGGGACTAAATTATATGCTCAAATAAATTTTCAAAAAACATTAAAAATTTTCAAAGTTGCAGGGGTCACACGGCCAAGGGACACTCTCAGGCCCTATGGACATTCGAAATAGGGACACACGGCCATGTCACAGCCCCTGTCTATGCCCGTATAACTCTATAACTTGGGTCACACGGCCAAGCCACACGCCTGTGTGTTAGGCCATGTGAGCATACTGACTTGCGCATTTAAAAAGATACAGGGGACACACGACTGTCTCACTTAGCCTTGTGTCACACACAGCTGAGACACACGCTCATGTCTCTGCCCGTGTGGACAAAAATAGGTCATTTTCCAAACCACATTTCTCACCCAATTTGATATCAACCTACTCAACATTTTTGCACATCAACAAGTCATAACAAGGCATTTAAATCAATCCAAAATCAAGTCTTAAACATGAAATATCACCACATACAACCAATATGCCCTTAGGCACCTCAATTGACAATTTAAAGACATGTCAACAAGTACCTCAATTTACCTAAATGTCTAAATTCATATAAGCATATTCAAACCACATTTTAATTTCTTTCATTTTACCATATTAAACACATAATAAATATGATAAGGCACTTATATACATATCAAAATATACCAAACAGAAGCCATTCAAATTGCTAGTCTCAAAAAAACATCTATATGCCAACATTTGGCCAAAATAGCCTATACATGCCATTATAACAGGAATTAATTTATTGAAAGTACCAAAAGAGCCGATGGATAGTGTGAAATAACTCCGGCCAGCTTCCAACTCGAATGAGCTTTTGAATTACTATAAAACATGAAAATAACATAGAGTAAGCATTTAAGCTTAGTAAGTTCATATAATACAGAATTTAACTTACCAAATTTCCACAAAATAGGTAAGTAAACATAGCATATCTCAATCAATTTGGCCAAAAGCCTAAACACATGATCACCAACATATTAGCCATGAAAATCACATATAAAATTCAACATACATGATTGAATTCATCAAATATTCATATTTCATGTATTTCATATATATACCTGTAATAGTTCATATCAAACTCATATGATTTCAAAACAGAACTGTGTCCGTGGAACCATTTAAAATATCGTTGGATACGCGGGTAGTACACACGAGGTGTACTGAACTGTAATCCATCAATGAACATTCATGTATGCTCATACGAACTGTAAATAGTAAGTTCTTCCGAGCTGTAAACAGTAAGCTCATGCGAACTAAATAACAGAAAGTTTATGCGAGCTAAGTATTGGGAAGCTCATAAGAGCTATGGTGTGTCCGCAACACATGCAGGACCCCAACCAAATCAGTAACCCGAATGACATATCATTTGTATCCTATGAATTTCATAAGGTTCAAATGGGACTCCTAATAAAAGAATATACAACTAGTATTTATTCATGGCAATTGTACAATTCACAAAAAATAATTTAGTTTGACACATATTAATGTACAATTTAATTACATGAACTTATCTCGACGAGTTTATGTAGATACAAAGGCGACTGATCCTATATTTTTCCTTTGCCTCGATCCAACTCCGTACTAGGTCTGACCGGATTTATACGAATGAATTTAACTAAATTCAATACAATTCATATTCAATTTAGACCCTCGCCTCAAAAAATGACTTTCATGCAATTTAATTCTGCAATTTAATTCTTACTTAAGCCTAGATAACAGCACGATTTTGGGTCTAGTAGGAACAATGATTTCGATACCACAAATACAACAGAGAAAAATTTATTTTTATTATATTTTTTATGGTCTACAATTTTATTAAATGATTTTGTGAAAATTTCTTTCAAAAATTTTAACGTTTGGGCACTCAATTTAGTTAAAGGGACTAATTGCAAGAAGTACAAAATTTGAGTTCTATATGTTAAAGGTGTCCAATTGCAATGAGATTTTAAATTAGGGTTCCTTAAATGGTAATTAGACTATTATAGTCTGGAATGGAAAAAATGGACATGAATAGGTGAAATTTTAAAGTTTTTCATTAAGGGAATTTTAGCCATTTGGTTAATTAAGACAAAATTTAACAAATAAAAGATGTTAATCTTCCTATTTCCATGTAACAGACCGAATTTGACCCTAATTGAAACGGTGGTTTTGGGACCACGAATCCGAGCCTGAGAAATATTTTAATATTATATTTTGTGTTTATTATATGTGATTTAGCGAGTGTGAAAGTTTCGTAGAAAAATTTAGTCGTTTAAGTGCCTAATTTGATAAAAAGGACTTAATCGAGAAAAACATAAAAGTTTCATGCTAAAGTGAAAGGTACTAATTTGATTGTGGCTTTTTAAGTGGAGGTCCTAAAAGGGCAATTATCCCATAATCTATAGTAAGGACTGACAATGTGCCAAGTTAGCCTTATATATATGTTAGTTTAATTATATTTTTTATATAAGGTTATGTTAGTATTTTATAAAGAAATAATGTTAGTATATATATTAAACAAAAGATAAAATAAAGCCATCATCACCTTCCTCCTCTCATAGCCGAATGTAAGAAAATAAAACACCATTGTAGAGCTTTGAGTTTCGGCAACTTAGAGAGCTTGATTAAGGTATGGTCGGTTTTTAGTTTTTGATAATTTTTACGTTTTTGAGATCGTTGCTTCGTATATTACCCGACCCATGCCTAAATTTTTGAAAATATTATGTATATAGAATTCGACCATTAACATGCTTGGATGGTTTTGATATTTGATGATTTTAGATTAAATGTATGTTGAAGATTTACAAGTTTTGTATTGGAATTTTTGGTGATTTTGAGTATATAGGGCTAAATTGAAAATAATAAAATTCTTGAAGGACTAAAACATGAAATAAATGAAATGCATGAACACATATGGCTATGGGGAAGATTCAGCCAAGCTATGGTGTTGGTAAATTTTGCATATTTTGTGTTTTGTGTAAATAGGACCAATTTGTAAAAATGGGAAACATTAGGGGCAAAATGGTAATTTGCCCATTTGTGTGTTTTGGGACTAAATTGAGATGAAATGCGATTAAATGAGCTAAATTCTAATGTGTTTTAGATCAAGAGCAAAGAAAAACGGAATTAAACCGGGGAAAGACGAAGGTTCTCGAATAGCCGATTCGCACGGACTATCGACAACCGAGGTAAGTCCTTAAGCAAATTTATGTTGAGAAATTATTTACGAAAGTAGTGTATGATAAAAATTGGTATTGAATGCAAGAAAATGGAGATAGGCCGAATGTGGGGTATGAAATGTTAGTAAATTTATTTGTTGAGTGTGATGTGAATAATTATGTTCGGTTTAACATGAAATTGTAAAATAAAGCATACGAGGTGGATGTGATTTTAGCTTTAAGTAATGTGTATGAAAATGTTGATTGGTTTGATAATCGGGCTTAAATGCCTAGCAGGCCTCGTCTTAGGTGATATATTCGACTTCTTGCCTAGCGAGCTTCGTGTCGGTGATTTGTTTGGGCTAAATGCCTAGCAGGCCTCGTGATGGTGATATATTCGGGCTTAGTGCCTAGCAGGCTTCGTGCCGGTGATTTGTTTCGGGCTAAATGCCTAGCAGGCCTCGTGCCGGTGATATATTCGGGCTTAGTGCCTAGCAGGCTTCGTCTTGATGATGCATTTGGGCTAGATGCCTAGCAGGCCTTATGCCGGTGATTTATTCGGGCTTTAATGCCTAGCAGGCTTTATGCCGGTGTTTAAATCTTGGACCTTTGGTCTAGCAGGTTTTATATTAGCGAGTGTTAATTTGAGCTTATGCTTATGAATAGAAAAGGTCTATATATGATGGTAATGAATAAGTCAAGGTTTGTTACTATAGTATTCTACTGAAAGTTAGGTATTGAATCAAGTTTACGATACTTGTGATGCTACGTGAATAAATAAGTTGATAGAATGTGTTGGTACATTTGGTATGTAAAGTATTCGATTAAAATAAAAGACATTGAGTTGATATGGATTATTTCCATATAAGAGCAATTATGTTATATATATATATATATATAGTTCGCCATGCTTTACATATATATATATACATTCAACTATGTGAAATCATTTTAGATGTGCATTGAAGATGTTATTCAGTGGTGTGTGAAATTGTATAAGAATTTATTTATCGATCAAGATACTTTCGATAAGTTTTACAAGTTAAGTATACAATGAATAATGCTTTGTTATTTATATATGAACATTGAAATTCGCTAAGATGGTGTATAGTGTGTATATGTCATAAATCTTGCTTGGGACTTACTAAGTTAGTAAACTTATTTGTGTGCAATGTTCTCCTCTGTTTTATAGATTAGGTAAAGGCTACCTGCTCAATGGGATCGTCAAGACAGTCGACCATACTATCGATCGCTATTTTGGTATTTTAAAAGTTTGAACTTCGAACCTATGGCATGTATAGGCTGGTTTTTATATGTTTGGTTTTGAAATTTGTATATAGATAGCCATGCAAAAATGGCTTGATTATAATGTTAAAGCTTGTGTGTATGTGGCTATGTCCTAAACTTATTTTGAAAGCATGTTTTTGGTATATATTTTTGTGATGTTTTGTTATATAGGTTCGGTTGCTAAATGATAAGTAATGAATATGTTTCATGACTATTTTTGTTGATTATTTTGGTACGAATCCAAATGGTCAATGATGGTTATGATTTTAGGTATGTTTTGGATAGTTTTATTGGATAGTTAAAAGTGCCAAGTTGATGTTAATATTAATATAGGTATGCGTACATGTATGGTTGTAAATTCGATTACAATAATTGGTTCATTTTGATAAGCATATGATCTTGATTATGGTGTGACTGAATCAATGATTAGTTAATAAGATGAAATATGAAGTTAGGTATAATAATATATATGCGAATTAGGTGTATATTGAAATGTTATTTGTGTTTAAATGTTAAATATGGCTTTTGTTTTTAGGGTAAAATGCGCACTATATATATATATATGCATCAATAGTATGTTCGACCATGTTGTAATGTTACTAAAGTCACATATATGATTGCATAATAATTAATGTAATATGGTTTGAATGGTTTTATTATGTGCTTGTGTAGAAGCAATGAAATGATATGTTTGATATTCAACTAATGAAATAGATATATTGACTTATATTTGATGTATGGAATGAAATGATATAGGTGCAAAATGTTTTAAGTATATAAATGCCATTAATATTAGAGTCATATGTATTAAGTACATGTAACATGGCTTTGTTGCATATTAGTTAATTCAATATGTGGATATATAGATGATATTAATATGTTTGAAATTTGAAGCATAGTTTGTATATGTATTATAAGTAGCTAAGCATGATTAATTTTATCTAGTTGTGTGTTTCATATGTGCAAATTTAACTAATATGATTTAGTGGATGATTGCTATTGTATTTAGAAGTTATATCATATAGAAATTGATATAACCTTGTGTATGAAAAATGATAAATGACTATGTGGAATTGTGTTTTGTCCTGTAATGCCTCGTAACCCTATTCCGACGACGGATACGGGTTAGGGGTGTTACATTTTATTGGTATCAGAGCTTACGGTTTAGTCGATTCTAGGACTACCGTAGCGGCGTGTGAGTCTAGCTATACATGCCTTGGTTATTTATATCGATAGTGTGGTGACTTGACAATTTCAATTGTATTTTATATAGTAAATGGATTCCGATCCCGATAGAGTCATGGTGATGATGTGGAGAGTGTTGCCCTGGTCTCGCATAGATCGGCACCATTAGACTCTCAACCGATTATGGGTAACCACGAGGAGAGGCTAAACAAGCTTTCTACCAAATGATGAATGAATGGTTTACCCGGTTTGTTCGAATAATCCATTGTACAACAACCTCCACCCCCGAATAATCCAACTCCGTACCTTCAAAGACTTCGATAATAGATCCAATGAGATCTAGTAGGCCCCCTGTTGATAAAATCAGGAAATTTGGGGCCGAGGAATTCAAGGCCAATGATAATGATGATGCAGAGCGAGCTGAATTGTGGCTTGATAACACTATTCGGGTACTTGATGAGCTATCCTGCACTCCAGACGAATGTTTGAAATGTGCTATATCCTTGCTCCGGGACACTGCCTATCACTGGTGGAATACACTAGTATCAGTGGTTCCAAAAGAAAAAGTGACATGGGATTTCTTTCAGAATGAGTTCCGCAAGAAATATATCAGCCAGAGGTTCATCGACCAGAAACGTAAAGAATTTCTTGAATTAAAATAGGGGCAAATGACCGTGACTGAATATGAGCGAAAGTTTGTCAGATTGAGCCGATATGCTCGGGAGTGTGTATCAACTGAAGCCATTATGTGCAAAAGGTTTGAAGATGGCTTGAATGAAGACTTAAAGTTGCTTGTTGGCATTCTTGAAATCAAAGAGTTTGTGACACTCGTTGAGCGAGCTTGCAAGGCTGAAGAGCTCGGGAAGGAGAAAAGAAAGGCCAAATGAAGCTAGAGATACCGTAAGAGATCATCGGGTAAGAATTTCCATTCCACATCTAAGAAGTTTAGAGATGATTTCAGTCAACATAAAGCTACTTCGGATTCACCTAGACGTGATCGACCTCCAATGGGCTCCCGAGCTACCTCGATGGCCAGTGTTGGTAACGTTCCACAAAATCGAGTTGAATGTAAACATTGTGGGAAATGGCACTCTGGGAGTTGTAGGGTTCGTGATCGGTCCTGCTTTAAATGTGGATCCTCAGATCATTTTATTTGAGAATGCCCGATGTTAGCCGAAAGGAATGAAAGCGAATATGGCACGTAATTCTAGACCGAAGCGGTGCATCGAGACGGGCGAACCACCCAAGCATTCTGGCAATATGGGTGGTAGTCAGAGAGGGACAAAGAGTACAGCAGTTCGATCTAAAGCTAGAGCTCCACTAGAGCTTATGTTACTCGAGCTAGAGAGATCTTGCTTCTCGGATGTCATTACATTACTTTCACCCTTTATGATACTCTGTGATTGCATTGATTGATCTGGTTCGACCCATTCATATGTATGTGAAACTACGGTATTGATGAAGACTCTGCCGGTTGAGTCTCTTGAATTTGTGATTCGATGTATCCAACCCTACGGGTAGATGTGTGTTTGTTAATAAAGTGTGTAAAGGTTGCCCATTGATGATTCAAGATTTTGTTTCCCGATCGATTTAATCTTTGTTGCCTTTCGATAAGTTTGATATAATTTTGGGAATGGATGGTTAACCGCGCATGGCGCATGGTGAATTGTAAAGGAAGCTTATTGACTTGATATATCGAGCGGTGAGATCATTAGAATTGAATCCGATGATCTAAGTGGGATTCCTCTGATGATATCCTCGATGTTAGCCAGTATGTGAGAAAAGGTGCGAAGCTTATTTGGCTTATGTCTTTGGATAATAAATTGTTTGAAAAAGCAGTTGAATCTGTACCAATTGTATGTAAATACCGGATGTGTTTCTGAAGAACTCTGGGTTTACCCCGATCGAGAGGTTGAGTTTGGCATTGAATTAGCAAGGAACAACTCCGATCTCAATAGCTCCATATCGGATGGCACCTCTTGAGCTAAAAGAGTTGAAAGCACGATTACAAGAGTTAACGAGATAGGGGCTTTGCGACCAAGTTTTTCTCCTTGGGTGCACAGTTCTTTTTGTGAAAAAGAAAGACGGAACGATGCGAATGTGTATTGATTATCGACAACTGAATAAGGTAACTATAAAGAATAAGTACCCGTTACCTCGGATTGATGATTTGTTTGATCAGTTGAAAGGGGCTTAAGTGTTTTCGAAAATAGACTTGAGATCAGGTTATTGTAACACCCCTAACCCATATCCATCACTGAATTAGGGTTACGAGGTATTACCATAGCATTCTTAACATTTCATAATTAAAAACATAATTCAGCATGTATTAAAACACATCATATACAAAATGTATAACAAAACAACTATTCCATTAGTCGAATATCAAACCTATTATTATTTATATCTTTTGTACATATAACATTTAAACATCAACGAACCATACTTTACTACTATTATTTTTTTATTTCATTTATACGGCAATGGTGATATAAAAACATAACCAATCATACTTTAGTTACTATTATACCATGCGCATATTCATTAATGTCAAAGACATATCTAAGCAAAATTTCGAATCAATATTAACTTATTCAATTAATCAATTCATGACTATACCAATTCACATGTTATGCACATTAATCTAAGTTAAAATAACCACCACACGTACTAGCCATACATACACATTTACTCATAAAAATAATTACCATTTCAAGACCAAATATACTTCTTCTCTTAACAAAAGTTCATGCATATGTCCATATTGATTTTAACCATTTTGTGCACAAATAACATTAAAATTACCCCAATTCGCATTCTTAAAATACATACACAAAATCAATCACTTAACTACATATTCGGTCATCCAAGATAACCCGATACATAACATAAACTATACCACATACTCAATAATAAGAGTATAATACTTTGCGAATCATAAATCCGAACATTATCAATGTATATACCATATATTAAGCTCATCAACATGAACCAATTAAAAAATCTTTCTTATCATAATCTAACATGCACAAATAATAATACTACTCTCACACATGGTTAAACCATAATCAAACATAAATAATAGTTCATGGCATGAGCAAACAATATCATCAAAACACGAAACAAGTTATTCCAAAATAGATAGCCATTTTAGCATGGCTAGCATATTTACATTATTACAAAACATTAGTTATATGGTTCAATCTAGCCTATACATGCCCTTTTAAATAACAAACTAAGTTTTCAATACCAAAAGAAAGTCGATAGTGTGGTTGACTTCACGGATGATCCTTGAGCCCGTAGTTGAATCAAAATCTATAAAATAAAGATAAACAAAGACACACACAGTAAGCTTACTAGCTTAGTAAGTCCCAAGCATACATAAATATAATGAGCATATAGTATAAAACATAATTATTTCATTATGTAAAATATAGATCGTTGAATAATAGTAATACTCTTTACTTAAATATCATTGCTATAACATCGAAAACCAATCTAGGCATAGATCTTCTATTTCTACTTATACACAAGAACAAGCGCTTTTGTCACACTCATCAACGATCTTTAACTATACATTAAGAATTTTCTTCACATCATTCCTTACTAAAATGGTAGGTTAGCTCTTACGAACTTTTACCACATAACACTATATAAACATTTCACCTTGTTTGATGTTGAACCTCCACTTATAGCATATCAAGCATAAAGCACGCTAGGCATTTTAAGCGAAATAAATCATAGGCATGAAGCACGCTAGCACTAAGCCGAATATATCACCGCACGAAGCACCGCTAGGTACTAAGCCCGAATATATCAAGCACGAAGCACGCTGAGCACTAAGCAGAATATATCACTTAAGCACTAAGCACCTTGAGCACTAAGCCGAATATATCAAACACGAAGCACTGCTATGCACTAAGCCGAACATATCAATAAAATCAATCATTCCACACAAACTTCACATCTATATTACAGATCCAAATCAACTAAACTTATTCACCTTAAACAAATAAATCATTACTTCATCGTACAATTCCACAATTCGCATTGATACACTTATTCATCTCACATTATCAATTTATGAAATCAATCTCATATACATATATACATTCGACTATAACATGATTATATACTAAAATTTATCAAACATTATCATTTAATGAGTTCATGAATAATTCTTTAACAAATTTAAACAGGACTTACCTCGGTTGTCGATAGGTAAAATGCGAATCACTATTCGAGAACCTTCGTCTTTCCCGATCTAACTCCATTTTCTTTGCTCTTGATCTAAAACACATTAAATTTAGCTTATTCAAGCACAATTCATCTCAATTTAGTCCCTAAGCACATAAATGGGCAAATTACTATTTTACCCCTAGTATTTTACAACTTTGCAATTTAGTCCTATTTGCATAAAACTCAAAATACATCAAATTTCCCCATACTCTTTAAAGGTTGAATGTGTATAAGGACTATATAAGTCCATTTCTTTCATTTATTTTGCAATCAAGCCCCTCTAAAATTTTATTTTTACAAATTGGCCTAAAACACAAATTCACCAAAACTTCCAACACATAATATACTAATTTTTAACCTACCTTTCATCTAACATCATTAAACATCATAAACCTCAAGAATTCATCCATGGCGATTCATATATACACACTAATCTTAGAAATTCTAGCATGGGTGGGTAATATACTAAGCAACGATCTCAAAAGCGTAAAATTAACAAAAACAGAGCTAGATTTCTTACCTAATTATGCTTGAATAATGCCGAATGTTCTAAGGCTCTTCTCCCTTTTCTTTTGTGTTTCTTTCGGCCAAAGATGAACAAATGAATGGCTTTTTATTTTATTATTTTATTAACATATATTTATTATTTATTTTAACATATAATGTAATAATATATATTATAATAACTCAAACACTATTACATGCAATCAAGGTGGCGGCCATTAACCTAAAATGGGCTATTTTCCTTTTAATACCTCACATTAAAAGCCATGCTCAATTTAACACATTACACTTTAGTTGGCCACTTTTACTTTTTATGCGATTAAGTCCTTTTATCAAATTCAACACTTAAGCGATAAAATTTTTTCTGAAACTTCCACATATAAATACATACATAATAAACACTAAATATAATATGTAAACATTTCTCGGGCTCGGATTCGTGGTCCCGAAACCACCTTTTCGATTAGGGTCAAATTCGGTCTGTTACAACTCTCCCCCCTTAAGGATTTTCGTCCCCGAAAATCTTACCGTTAAACAACGTCGGATATTGTTGCCTCATTGAATCTTCAGGCTCCCACGTTGCCTCTTCAACTCCATGTCGATTCCATAACACTTTCACTAAGGAAATCTTTTTGTTTCTTAGCTCTTTCATTTCCCGAGCTAGAATACGGATCGGCTTTTCCTCATATGTCATATCAGATTGTATCTCAATCTCAGATGGAGCAATCACATGTGACGGATCTGATCTATATCTATGGAGCATAGAAACATGAAATACATCGTGTATCTTTTCTAATTAGGAGGTAGCTTCAATCTATAAACAGCAGGCCCAACGCGTTCAATGATTTCATACGGTCCAATGAACCTCGGGCTCAACTTGCCTTTCATGCCAAAAGCGGAGCACTTTCTTCCACGGTGAAACCTTTAAAAGACTCGATCTCAATCTGAATTCAATATCTTTCGTTTCAAATCAGCATAGGACTTTTGTCGATCGATGCGACTTTCAAATTATCTTTGATTATGGCCACTTTACATTCGGTCTCTTTAATCAAATCAACCCGTGTATCTTATTTTCCACGAGCTCGATCCGATATAATGGTGTTCGACATTTTAGCCGTATAAGGCTTCATAAGGTGCCATTTGATACTTGATTGAAAGCTATTATTATAAGCAAATTCAATCAAAGGTAGGTATCGTTCCCGTACCTTCAAACTCGAAATGCAACATCTCAACATGTCCTCAAGTATCTGAATAGTTAAGCTTAGTGACCGTACATACATTGATGAAAGGCTATCTTGAAATGTAGTTTAGTACCTAAAGCATCTTGCAACTTCTTCCAAAACCGCGATGTAAATCTCGGGTCTCATCGACACAATAGAGCTCGGTACACCATGCAATCTTACAATCTGCGATACATACAATTCAGCAAGTTTATCGAGTGAAAAGTGCATGCATTTAACCGGCACAAATGAGCTGATTTAGTCGGTCTATCAACTATCACCCATCGGCATCTTTCTTACTCGGTGTCATAGGAAGACCGGATACAATATCCATTGTAATTTTATCCCATTTCCACTCAGGTATCATGATCGGTGAAGCAACCCAAAAGGCACTTGATGCTCGGCTTTTACTTGCGACAAATTAGGCACTTTGAAACAAATTGAGATATATCTCATTTCATACCGAACCACCAATAGAAGCTGTTTCAAGTCGTTATACATTTTCGTGCTACGGGATGTATCGATATTAAGCCACTATGAGCCTCACTCAAAATCATACATATCAAATCGAGTTCTTTGGAACACACATTCGGCTTTTAAAATTCAAGCAGTCATTTGCATCAATCTAAAATCGACTCTGCACCTTTTCACCTTGAAGTCGTTTAGCAATCATATTCTTGTCAACTTTACATGCATCACAAATTTGTGGATAAACATCGGTCTTGCTCGTAACTTCGGCTATGATCGAACCATTACTAGACATAGCCATCTGTGTATTCATTGCCCAAGAGCAAATAAAGATTTCGACTTAACGCATCCGCAACAACGTTAGCTTTTCGGGTGATAGTCAATCACCAATTCATAGTCTTTCAATAGTTCAAGCCACCTACGTTGTCTCAAATTCAGATCTTTACGAGTCATTAGATACTTGGACTTTTATGATCCGAGTAAACATGACATTTCTCACCAAATAAGTAATGGCGCCAAATCTTGGTCACGAACACAATGGTACAAGCTCTAAATCATCGTCGGGTAATTTCTTTCATGTGGCTTCAATTGTCTTGAAGCGTAGGCTACAACTTTGCCTTCTGCATCAAAATGCAGCCCAAACCATTCAAAGAAGCATCGGAATAAACAACAAATTCTTTACCCGATTAAATTTGAACTAACACTGGAGCTTACATCAAAAGGGCTTTCAAGCGATCAAAACTTTTACGACATTTTTCGACCACTCGAAGCGGACATCTTTACGCAATAACTTTGTCAGCGGGTAGCTATCATAGAAAATATTTCACAAATCATCGATAGTAACCCGCAAGTCGAAAAACTTGAATCTCAAAACATTTTTCGGTGGCTTCCAATCAAGTATAGCCGAGATTTTGTTGAATCAACTCGAATGCTGATGTTGAAACCACATGTCCCAAAAAGTGACCTCTTTCATCGAAACTCACACTTACTAAACTTCGCATCGGTGATGATCTACATAAAGTTTGTAGCACTAACCTCAAATGTTTAGCGTGTTCAATTTCATCTTTGGAGTAGATTAATATGTCATCAATAAACACCACCACAAATCGATCCAAAAGCTGTCTAAAACCGATTCATCAAATCCATAAAAATAGCAGGTGCATTAGTAAGCCCAAAGGCATTACCAAAAACTCAAAATGTCCGTACCTCGTCAAAATGTAGTCTTTGGCACATCTGTATCTCGACTACATGGCGATAATAACCCGATCTCATGTCTACCTTGAAAATCTGAAGCCCTTTCAACTAATCAAACAAATCATCAATCCGAGGTAACGGTACTTATTCTTTATAGTTACCTTATTGATTCTAGATAATCAATACACATTAAGCGTCGTTCCATCTTTCTTTCTCACAAAAAATGGTGCACCCCAAGGAGAAAACTTGGTGGTACAAAGCCCTATCTGTTAACTCTTACAAGCTGTGCTTTCAGCTCTTTTAGCTCGATGGGTGCTATTCGATATGGAGCTATTGAGATCGAAGTCGTTCGAAACTAATTCAATGCCAAACTCAATCTCTCATATAGGGTAAACCCAGTGGTTCTTGAAACACATCGAGTATTCACATACAATCAGTGCAGATTCAATCTATTTCTCGACAATTTATTATCCATTACATAAGCCAAATAAGCTTCACACCTTTTCTCACATACTTTTGGGCTAACATCGATGATATAGCTGGAAACCCACCGAATCACTTTGGATTCAATTCTAATGATCTCAACATTACGGTGTCTCAAATCAATAAGCTTTCTTTTGCAATTCACCATTTGTATCATGCGAAGTTAACGGTCCATTCCCAAAATTATATCAAACTCATCGAAAAGCAGCGGCATTAAATCAATGGGAAGCAAAAATCCGAATCATCAATGGGCAACTTTTACACACTTTATTAACAAACACACATCTACCCAAAGGGTTGGATCGCGAATCACAAACTCAGTAGACTCAACTGGCAAAGTCTTCTTGAATACCAGAGTGTCACATACATATGAATGGGTCGAACCGGGATCAATCAATGCAATCACGGTAGTATCATAAAGGGTGAAAGTATCGGTAATGACATACGGAAGCGGCATCCTCTCTAGCTCGAGTAACATAAGCTCTTCTTTGGAGCTCTAGCCTCGGATCGATCTGTTGTGTTCTTTGTCCCTCTCGACTACCACCTACATTGCGGAATGCAGGGTGAGTGCGCCCGTCTTGATGCACTACTCGGTCTAGTGTTACATGCTATATTCGACTCGGCTAACATCGGGCACTTTCGAATAAAATGGTGCGAGGATCCACATTTAAAGCAAGACCGGTCCACGAACTCTACAACTCGGGATGCCATTTTCCATAATGTTTGCATTCAACTCGATTACGTGGGGCGTTACCAACACAGCCATCGAGGTAGCTCGGGAGCCCATGAAGGTCGATCACATCTAAATGAATCTGAAGTAGCTTTGTGTCATTGAAGTCATCTCTAAACTTTTAGATGTGGAATGAAAATTCTTACAAGCGATCTTTTACGGGTGTCTCTAGCTTCATCTCAACCTTTCTTTTCTCTTTCCCAAGCTCTTGACTTTGCAAGCTCACTCAACTAGTGTCACAAATTCTTTGATCTCAAGAATGCCAACTAATAACTTCAAATCGACAAATTTTCGCTCATATTCGATCCGACCATTTGCCCTTATTTTAGTTCGATAAATTCTTTACGTTTACGGTCGATGAACCTCGGGTGATATATTTCTTCGAAATTCATTCTAGAAGAAATCCCGTCACTTTTCTTTTGGAACCAACGATACTAGTGTATTCCACCGGTGATAAGCGGTGTCCGAAGCAAAGATATAGCACATTTTAAACATTCATCTGGGTGCAAGATAGCTCATCAAGTACCGAATAGTGTTATCAAGCCACATTTCATTTCGCTCTGCATCATCATCATCATTAGCCTTGAATTCTTATTTAAATTTCTTAATTTTATCAGCAGGAGGCCTACTAGATCTCATTGGATCTATCATCGAAGTCTTTGAAGGTCGGAGTTGGATTATTCTGGGTGGAGGTGGTTGTACTGTTGGATTATTACGAATAAACTGGGTAAACCATTCATTCATCATTTGATAGAAGGCTTGTTTAGCCTCTCCTCGTGGTTACCCGTGGCGGTTGAGAGTCTAGTGGCATCGATCCATGTCTTGAGACCAGGTAGCGACACTCTCCACATCATCGGCTACGGCTCTATCAGGATCAGAATCCATTTACTATATAAAATACAATCGAAATTGTCAGAAGTCACCACACTATCATATATACAATTTAAAGGCATGTATAGCTAGACTCTTTCATACTACGGTAGTCCTAGAATCGACTAAACCGTAGCTCTGATACCAATAAAATGTAACACCCCTAACCCATATCCATCACTGAATTAGGGTTACGAGGTATTACCATAGCATTCTTAACATTTCATAATTAAAACATAATTGACATCTATTAAAACACATCATATATAGAATGTATAACAAAACAACTATTCCATTAGTGAATATCAAACCTATTATTATTTATATCTTTTGTACATATAACATTTAAACATCAATCGAACCATACTTTACTACTATTATTTTTTTATTTCATTTATACGGCAATGGTGATATAAAAACATAACCAATCATACTTTAGTTACTATTATACCATGCGTATATTCATTAATGTCAAAGGCATATCTAAGCAAAATTTCGAATCAATATTAACTTATTCAATTAATCAATTCATGACTATACCAATTCACATGTTATGCACATTAATCTAAGTTAAAATAACCATCTGACATACTAGCCATACATACACATTTACTCATAAAAATAATTATCATTTCAAGACCAAATATACTTCTTCTCTTACCAAAAGTTCATGCATATGTCCACATTGATTTTAACCATTTTGTGCACAAATAACATTAAAAGTACCCCAATTCGCATTCTTAAAATACATACACAAAATAAATCCTTAACTACATATTCGGTCATCCAAGATAACTTCAATACATAACAAAAACTATACCACATACTCAATAATAAGAGTCTAATACTTTGCGAATCATAAATCCAAACATTATCAATGTATATACCATATATTAAGCTCATCAACATGAACCAATTAATAAATCTTTCTTATCATAATCTAACATGCACAAATAATAATACTACTCTCACATGGTTAAACCATAATCAAACATAAATAATAGTTCATGGCATGAGCAAACAATATCATCAAAACACGAAACAAGTTATTCCAAAATAGATAGCCATTTTAGCATGGCTAGCATATTTACACTATTACAAAACATTAGTTATATGGTTCAATCTAGCCTATACATGCCCTTTTAAATAACAAACTAAGTTTTCAATACCAAAAGAAAGTCGATAGTGTGGTTGACTTCACGGATGATCCTTGAGCCGTAGTTGAATCAAAATCTATAAAATAAAGATAAACAAAGACACACACACGATAAAGCTTACTAGCTTAGTAAGTCCCAAGCATACATAAATTTAATGAGCATATAGTATAAAACATAATTATTTCATTATGTAAAATATAGATCGTTGAATAATAGTAATACTCTTTACTTAAATATCATTGCTATAACATCGAAAACCAATCTAGGCATAGATCTTCTATTTCTACTTATACACAAGAACAAGTGCTTTTGTCACACTCATCATGATCTTTAACTATACATTAAAATTTTCTTCACATCATTCCTTACTAAAATGGTAGGTTAGCTCTTACGAACTTTTACCACATAACACTATATAAACATTTCACCTTGTTTGATGTTGAACCTCCACTTATAGCATATCATAGCATAAAGCACGCTAGGCATTTAAGCGAAATAAATCAAACACGAAGCACCTGAGCACTAAGCCCGAATATATCAAACACGAAGCACTGCTGAGCACTAAGCAGAATATATCAAGACACGAAGCACTGCTGAGCACTAAGCGAATATATCAAACACGAAGCACCTAAACACTAAGCCGAATATATCACGGCACAAAGCACGCTGAGCACTAAGCCCGAACATATCAATATAATCAATCATTCCACACACTTCATATCTATATTACGGATCCAAATGAACTAAACTTATTCACCTTAAACAAATAAATCATTACTTCATTGTACAATTCCACAATTAGCATTGATACACTTATTCATCTCACATTATCAATTTATGAAATCAATCTCATATACATATATACATTCGGCTATAACATGATTATATACTAAAATTTATCAAACATTATCATTTAATGAGTTCATGAATAATTCTTTAACAAATTTCGACAGGACTTACCTCGGTTGTCGATGGGGCGTCTTGAATCGGCTATTCGAGAACCTTCATCTTTCCCGATCTAACTCTGTTTTTCTTTGTTCTTGATCTAAAACACATTAAATTTAGCTTATTCAAGCACAATTCATCTCAATTTAGTCCCTAAGCACATAAATGGGCAAATTACTATTTTACCCTAGTATTTCACAACTTTGCAATTTAGTCTATTTGCATAAAACTCAAAATACATCAAATTTCCCCATACTCTTTAAAGTTTGAATGTGTATAAGGACTATATAAGTCCATTTCTTTCATTTATTTTGCAATCAAGCCCTCTAAAATTTTATTTTTACAAATTGGCCCTAAAAACACAAATTCACCAAAACTTCCAACACATAATATACTAATTTTAACCTACCTTTCATCTAACATCATTAAACATCATAAACCTCAAGAATTCATCCATGGCGATTCATATATACACTAATCTTAGAAATTCTAGCATGGGTGGGTAATATACTAAGCAACGATCTCAAAAGCGTAAAATTAACGAAGCAAGCTAGATTTCTTACCTAATTATGCTTTAATAATGCCGAATGTTCTAAGGCTTTTCTCCCTTTTCTTTTGTGTTTCTTTTGGCCTAAGATGAACAAATGAATGGCTTTTATTTTATTGTTTTATTAACATATATTTATTAGTTATTTTAACATATAATGTAATAATATATATTATAATAACTCAAACACTATTACATGCAATCAAGGTGGCCGACCATTAACCTAAAATGGGCTATTTGCCCTTTTAATACCTCACATTAAAAGCCATGCTCAATTTAACACATTACACTTTAGTTGGCCACTTTTACTTTTTATGCAATTAAGTCCTTTTTATCAAATTCAACACTTAAGCGATAAAATTTTTCTCTGAAACTTCCACACATATAAATACATACATAATAAACACTAAATATAATATGTAAACATTTCTCGGGCTCGAGTTGTGGTCCCGAAACCACCTTTTCGATTAAGGTCGATTCGATCATTACGATTATTATCGATTCTTGAGTCGAGATACTGAGCGTGCAAAGGCGCATTCGGGCGAAATACGGACATTTTGAGTTTTTGGTTATGCCTTTTGGGCTTACTAATGCACCTACTATTTTGTGGATTTGATAAATCGGGTTTTTAGGCGGTTTTGGATCGATTTGTGGTAGTGTTTATTGATGACATATTGATCTACTCCAAAGATGAAATTGAACACCTTGAACATTTGAGGTTAGTGCTACAAACTTTGAGATCATCGGTTGTATGCGAAGTTTAGTAAGTGTGAGTTCGGATGAAAGAATTCGACTTTTGGGACATGTTGTTTGACATCGGGCATTGAGTTGATCCGAACAAAATCTCATATACTTGATTGGAAGCCATGAAAAATGTTTTCGAGATTGAAGTTTTACGGGACTTGCGGGTTACTATCGACGATTTGTGAAAGATTTTTCTATGATAGCTACCCGTTGACAAAGTTATTGCGAGAAAGATGTCGAGTTGAGTGGTCAAAAAGTGTCGGAAAAGTTTTGATCGGTGAAAGCCCTTTTGAAGCTCGATATTAGTTATTTGAATCGGGTAAAGAATTTGTTGTTTATTCGGTGCTTCTTTAAATGGTTTGGGCTGCATTTTGATGCAGGAAGGCAAAGTTGTGGCCTCGCTTCAAGACAATCAAAGCCGCATGATAGAAATTACCCGACGCATGATTTAGAGCTTGCAGCCATTGTGTTCACACTGAAGATTTGGCGTCATTACTTATTTGGTGACAAAATGCCATGTTTACTCGGATCACAAAAGTCCTAAGTATCTAATGACTCGAAGGATCTAAATTTGAGACAACGCAGTGGCTAGAATGTTGAAAGACTATGAATTGGTGATTGACTATCACGGGAAAAGCTAATGTTGTTGCGGATCGTTAAGTCAAAATCATTATTTGCTCTTCGTGCAATGAATGCACAGATGGCTATGTCTAGTGATGGTTCGATCATAGCCAAATTCTGAGCAAGACCGATGTTTATTCAACAAATTCGTGATGCACAAAAGTTGACAAAGATTTGATTACAAGTCGAATTGATTGTGAAAAGGTACAGAATCGATTTTGATTGATTCAAATGGTGCTTTGAACTTTAAAATCGAATGTGTGTTCGAAAAACTCAGTTTGATCTGGTGATTACGAGTGAGGCCCATAGTGGTTGATTATCAATACATCCGGGTAGCACAAAGATGTATAATGATTTAAAACAGTTCTATTGGTGGTAGGGCATGAAGCAGGATATATCTAAATTTGTTTGAAATGTTTAATTTGTCGACAAGTAAAATTTGAACATCAAGTGCCATCCGGACTACTACTGACCAATCATGATACACGAATGGAAATGGGATAGAATCACAATGGATTTTGTATCCCGTCTCCTATGACACCGAGTAGGAAAGATGTAATCGGGTTATAGTTGATAGGTGACTAAATCAGCTCATTTTGTGCCGATCGTCTGAGACTATTCACTTGATAAACTTCTTTGAATTATCGTATCACAGTTGTGAGATTGCATGGTGTACCGAGTTCCATTGTTTGGACAAAGACCGAGATTCACATCACGACTTTGGAAGAAGTTGCAAGATGCTTTAGGTACTAAACTTCATTTTAGTCTGACTTTCCATCCATGATCGGATGGTCAATCTGAGCGAACTATTCGAGATACTTGAGGACATGTTGAGATGTTGCGTTCTCGAGTTTGAAGGTGCGTGGGAGCGGTACCTACCTTTGATTGAATTTGCTTATAATAATAGTTTTTAATCTAGTATCAAAATGGCACCTTATGAAGCCTTATCTGGTAGAAAATGTTGAACACCATTATCTTGGACCGAGCTCGGTGAAAATAAGATACAGGATTGATTTGATTAAAGAGACCGAGCAGAAAGTGGCCATAATCAAAGATAATTTGAAAGCTGCATCAGATCGACAAAAGTCCTATGCTGATTTGAAACGTAAAGACATTGAATTTCAGGTAGGAGATAGTGTATTCTTAATAGTTTCCCATGGAAAAAAGTACTCGATTTGGTCGGAAGGCAAGTTGAGTCCGGGGTTCATCGGACCGTATGAAATCATTGAGCGTATTGGGCTGTTGCTTATAGGTTGAGGTTACCCTCACGAATTAGAAAGGATACACGATGTATTTCACGTTTCTATGCTCAGTGAATCTGGATCGGATCCGTCACATATGATTGCTCAAATGCGAGATTGAGATACTGCCTAATATGGCGTATGAGGAAGAACCGATCGTATTTTAGCTCGGGAAGAGAAGAGTTAAGAAACAAGAAAATTCCATTAGTGAAAGTCTTGTGGAAAAGGCACGGAGTTGAAGAGGCTACATGGGAACTGAAGATTCAATGAGGCAACAATATCAAGCGTTGTTTAATGGTAAGATTTTAGGGGCGAAAATCCTTAAGGGAGAGTTATAACGAATCGAATTTGACCTTAATCGAGCGGTAGTTTTGGGACCATGAATTGAGCACGAGAAATATTTTAATATTATATTTTGTGTTTATTATATGTGATTTAGTGAGTGTGAAAGTTTAAGTAGAAAATTTAGTCGTTTAAGTGCCTAATTTGATAAAAAGGACTTAATCGAGAAAAACATAAAAGTTTCATGCTAAAGTGAAAGGTACTAATTTGATTGTGGCTTTTTAAGTGGAGGTCCTAAAAGGGCAATTAGCCCATAATCTATAGTAAGGACTGACAATGGGCCAAGTTAGCCTTATATATATGTTAGTTTAATTATATTTTTATATAAGGTTATGTTAGTATTTTATAAAGAAATAATGTTAGTATATATATTAAACAAAAGATAAAATAAAGCCATCATCACCTTCCTCCTCTAAATGGCGAATGTAAGAAAATAAAACACCATTGTAGAGCTTTGAGTTTGACAACTTAGAAAGCTTGATTAAGGTATGGTCGGTTTTAGTTTTGATAATTTTACGTTTTGAGATCGTTGCTTCGTATATTACCCGACCCATGCCTAAATTTTTGAAAATATTATGTATATAGAATTGACCATTAACATGCTTGGATGGTTTTGATATTTGATGATTTTAGATTAAATGTATGTTGAAGATTTACAAGTTTTGTATTGGAATTTTGGTGATTTTGAGTATATAGGGCTAAATTGAAAATAATAAAATTCTTGAAGGACTAAAACTTGAAATAAATGAAATGCATGAACACATATGGCTATGGGAAAGATTAAATGAAGCTATGGTGTTGGTAAATTTTGCATATTTTGTGTTTTGTGTAAATAGGACCAATTTGTAAAAATGGGAAACATTAGGGGCAAAATGGTAATTTGCCCATTTGTGTGTTTTGGGACTAAATTGAGATGAAATGCGATTAAATGAGCTAAATTCTAATGTGTTTTAGATCAAGAGCAAAGAAAAATGGAATTAAACCGGGGAAAGACGAAGGTTCTCGAATAGCCGATTAGAATGGACTATCGACAACCGAGGTAAGTCCTTAAGCAAATTTATGTTGAGAAATTATTTACGAAAGTAATGTATGATAAAAATTGGTATTGAATGCAAGAAAATGGAGATAGGCCGAATGTGGGGTATGAAATGTTAGTAAATTTATTTGTTGAGTGTGATGTGAATAATTATGTTTGATTTAACATGAAATTGTAAAATAAAGCATACGAGGTGGATGTGATTTTAGCTTTAAGTAATGTGTATAAAAATGTTGATTGGTTTGATAATCGGGCTTAAATGCCTAGCAGGCCTCGTGTCGGTGATATATTCGGGCTTAGTGCCTAGCGAGCTTCGTCTTGCAGTGATTTGTTTCGGCTAAATGCCTAGCGAGCCTCGTCTTGGGTGATATATTCGGGCTTAGTGCCTAGCGGCTTCATCTTGGGTGATCATTTGAGCTAAATGCCTAGCGGGCCTTATCTGGGTGATATATTAGGCTTTAATACCTAGCGGGCTTTATCTGGTGTTTAAATCTTGGACCTTTGGTCTAGCGGGTTTTATATTAGCGAGTGTTAATTTGAGCTTATGCTTATGAATAGAAAAGGTCTATATATGATGGTAATGAATAAGTCAAGGCTTGTTACTATAGTATTCTCTTGAAAGTTAGGTATTGAATCAAGTTTACGATACTTGTGATGCTACGTGAATAAATAAGTTGATAGAATGTGTTGGTACATTTGGTATGTAAAGTATTGATTAAAATAAAAGACATTGAGTTGATATGGATTATTTCCATATAAGAGCAATTATGTTATATATATATATATATATATATATAGTTTGGCCATGCTTTACATATATATATATATACATTCAACTATGTGAAATCATTTTAGATGTGCATTGAAGATGTTATTCAAAGGTGTGTGAAATTGTATAAGAATTTATTTATCGATCAAGATACTTTCGATAAGTTTTACAAGTTAAGTATACAATGAATAAGGCTTCGTTATTTATATATGAACATTGAAATTGGCTAAGATGATATATGGTGTGTATATGTCATAAATCTTGCTTGGGACTTACTAAGTTAGTAAACTTATTTGTGTGTAATGTTCTCCTCATTTTATAGATTAGGTAAAGGCTACTGCTCAGCGGGATCGTCAAGGCATCGACCATACTATCGATCGCTATTTTGGTATTTTAAAAGTTTGAACTTGAACCTATGGCATGTATAGGCTGGTTTTATATGTTTGGTTTTGAAATTTGTATATAGATAGCCATGCGAAAATGGCTTGATTATAATGTTAAAGCTTGTGTGTATGTGGCTATGTCCTAAACTTATTTTGAAAGCATGTTTTGGTATATATTTTGTGATGTTTTGTTATATAGGTTCGGTTACTAAATGATAAGTAATGAATATGTTTCATGACTATTTATGTTGATTATTTTGATACGGATCCAAATGGTAAATGATGGTTATGATTTTAGGTATGTTTTGGATAGTTTTATTGGATAGTTAAAAGTGCCAAGTTGATGTTAATATTAATATAGGTATGCGTACATGTATGGTTGTAAATTCGATTACAATAATTGGTTCATTTTGATAAGCATATGATCTTGATTATAGTGTGGTGAATCAATGATTAGTTAATGAATGAAATATGAAGTTAGGTATAATAATATATATGCGAATTAGGTGTACATTGAAATGTTATTTGTGTTTAAATGTTAAATATGGCTTTTGTTTTTAGGGTAAAATGCACTATATATATATGCATCAATAGTATGTTCGGCCATGTTGTAATGTTACTAAAGTCGCATATATGATTGCATAATAATTAATGTAATATGGTTTGAATGGTTTTATTATGTGCTTGTGTAGAAGCAATGAAATGATATGTTTGATATTCAACTAATGAAATAGATATATTGACTTATATTTGATGTATGGAATGTAAATGATATAGGCTGCAAAATGTTTTAAGTATATAAATGCCATTAATATTAGAGTCATATGTATTAAGTACATGTAACATGGCTTTGTTGCATATTAGTTAATTGAATATGTGGATATATAGATGATATTAATATGTTTGAAATTTGAAGCATAGTTTGTATATGTATTATAAGTAATTAAGCATGATTAATTTTATCTAGTTGTGTGTTTCATATGTGCAAATTTAACTAATATGATTTAGCGGATGATTGCTATTGTATTTAGAAGTTATATCATATAAAAATTGATATAACCTTGTGTATGAAAAATGATAAATGACTATGTGGAACTGTGTTTTGTCCGGTAATGCCTCGTAACCCTATTCCGACGACGGATACGGGTTAGTGGTGTTACATTCCATCCCCATGGCTGAAGTTTACAAAGAGAAGACATAGCTAGGGTTTGCCAAGCTTCCAAGCTCGATTGTCAGTCCGTTCTTGTCCCGTTTTTAACAATTTTTGTATTTTTGAGATTGTTGTAGCTTGATTTAGCTATTTCAAGGACTAATTTGAAAGAAAGGTGAAGTTTAAAATTTTACCCATGTTGAACATGTATGTATTTTGATATGTGATGTTAGAAAATGCATGTTTGTTGTTTGTTAACGACTTTTGCTAAATGATTTTCGATAAAAATGTCAAAAAGGACTTATTTGTAAAAGTCTATAAAATGAGTAGAAAAATATGAATAAATGAGAAATGTGGGATTTTATGAGTATGAAAATAGTTTTGGTTAGGCTTGGGTGTGAAGAAATTAAATGAAATTCATTTTACGAGCCTAGGGACTAAAATGTAAAAATGTTAATCTTTAGGGGGAAAATGTAATTTTTCCATAATGTGACTTTTGGGCTAAAAAGAATAATGTGATGATTAAATGAGATGAATTTGGTATTATAGATCAAGAAAAATGAAGTTCGAGTCTAGATCGGGGAAAACTAAAGTGTTTGATGATTAGATCCATTTCCGTTATTTTTGTATCGAGGTAAGTTTGTATGTAAATAATATAACATTATAATTGTATTTATAATGTTTTGTTATTGCATGAATTGTATGATTGATTCTATGGATGAAATTGATGAAGTTTCGACAAGCGAGTAAATCCCGGTTGAACCTTAGGAATAGATTAGGATACAAGTGACATGTCACTAGGAACCCATGTAATTATGTGATTTATGTGTCCCGGGTGCTGGTCCTATACATCCTACCGGTGGCTAGGTATACTGCATATGTTTTGGATACCTAACAGCTTGTGTGAGCAGCACCACGTAGCTACGTCTCGACTAATAGCTTGTATGAGCAGGCCCGATGATAGCTCGAGAGTGAGCTTATATGTGTTATGAGATTTGTAATATCCTGGATTATGGCTTATGCATTATTGCTAAATTGTGTGAAATAGCATGCTTATGAATATTCTGAATGTGTTCTATGAATTTTGTGAACCTTAGTGTGTAGGTGAATGCCTTAGAAATTATTTAATTTTAAGTCTAAAAGAGGGAGTTAAGCCTGATAGGCCTTAAGAAAATAAATGGAGGAAATTAGACACAAAGAAGGGCTTGTCTAAGTGGCTTGGAGGTGCCACTTAGGGCCTTTGTAAATGATGCCACCAACAGGTGTAAATGGGCCAAGGTTTGAGTCGCATGGGAAGCTAAATAAAGCTTTTATTTTTGCGGCAACAAAGGGAAGTAATGGACGGCATGGGGAGTCTATGGGAGGAATTTAAGATGAGGTCTAATTCTTTTGGAAATTTCGGCTAAGGTAGGAGATAAGTGATGAATTATTTTTAAATTATTTTTGAAAGGGTAAGGGAGAGAAAAATAAGGGATTTGATAGTGAGAGGAAGAATTGGCCGAATAAGGGACACTAGGTGTAGCAATTCGCAAAAAGGGAAGAGTGAGGCCATTCTCCATTATTTTCTTTTCTCTTTAGTTTTCTACCGAAATCTCTAAGCAAATACCCTCTCTTCTCTTTTATTTTCAAAGCCAAAATACATTGTGTTCTAGCCGAAATTGAGTAGCAAAGTATTCATCTTTTTGCTTTCTTTTCCATCTCTTTCTCTAGCCAAATTTCCACTTCTCTTTTCCTCAAAGTCTTCCTTTTCTTTTATTTGTTGCAAGCCGAAACCTCCTTCTCCCTAGTTCACCATTGCCAAAACCCCTAAAAGCTTCATACCCTTCCTCTTCACTCTTGGTAAAGCTGATTCCTTCACTTAATCAAAAGCTGGAATTTGTGTGCTCAACATCTAGCTATAGCCGAATCTCTGTGGGTTCAACAAGGAGCAGTCAACTACAGTATTAAGGGTAAGATCCATCGTGATTTGATCTTTAATCTTTTTCCTCTAGCCAAAAGCTAAGGACTAATCCCAATAATTTGTTTGTCGAAAGTTGGAAGGTGAATTTCAGGATTTCCATAGTAGCTGACTTCTAAGGAAACCATTCGGGATTACAGATCTAAGGTAATCAAGGTATAAGATTAGGCCGAAGGCCATTTATTTGAATGTTAGAATTGGATCTAACATATATCCCGTAGGATTTGACATCTTCTTAGCCAAGAGACTACTTTCGGGATCTAAAATGCATAAGTGAGTGACTATGTATATTCGACCAAGGTCATTTTGGTGTCTTAGATCTATTTCTTACTTTGTTTAAAAAGTCGAAACTAACTAGTTCAGTGGTTCAGCATCTAGCCGATTGCAAGAAGAGTTATCACAAGGTTTTCGGGATTTGATTAGTAGAGAAATCGGCATCCAAGAATTAAGGATCTAGGACGATAAATCGGGTTTTTGAGATTTTCAGTAAACTCACTAAGTGAATTAGGTATGTACCCCGTACTAAATCTTGATAGATTTATGGCTTTAATTTACTATATGTGTTAATATAAAAGTGTGTATCGCGGATTATGGATGAGCTCGATTTAACTGTCGAGGAAAAATTGAAAGGGTTGGTGTCGCTTCTCCGCGATGAGTCATATCAATGGTGGCTCACGGTTCGGGATGGTGCTACAGCTGAGGAACTCACTTGGGATTATGCTAAGGCGGCATACGGAAGAAGTATGTTGGTACTCATTACATCGATGCACGAGGAAGGCATTTAAGGTTTGGTTCAAGGAACAAGTCCGTGGCGATCTGTTGAATTCTAAAATTTGAGCCGTTATGCTCGAGCATAGTGTCAATCGAGCATGAGGTGTGTCCAATTTGAGGACGGTGAGGATGATTTGAGGCTGATTGATAGCTCCACAACAAGAGCGAGGAGTTCTTTGTGTTGGTGGAGAAGGCCAAGGTAGTGAGGGTATCAAGGATTACGTAAGGCGAACACCGTCGAATAAGCGAAAAAGAGGATTTGGATCATCAAGGCCATCTAGGAATGAGCAAAAGAGGCATAGAGTTGATGGGTCAGCGAGGTGAGCAAGGCTGCTCTTGGAGGCGATGTCGTACTTGTGCCCAATGTGGGAAGAAGCATTTAGGAGAGTGTTAGAAGAAGACGGGAGGATGCTTTAAGTGTGGGTCCAAGGACCACATGATTAAGGATTGTCCTATGAGAACTGAAGGAGACGACCAGTAAGTCAAGGTTCTAATCAGTGGAAGAAGAAGGACGTGACCTCGGTGAGGCCGTGGTCCGAATGGTAGATGTAACATCTTGGTAGAGGACGGGGAACATCGGGCCGAGGTGTTGGTAACACGGAGGCCAGGCAGCCGGGTTTGGTTTATGCGGTTTGTCGGAAGGAAGATGGAGATGCGCTGGACGTCATAACCGGTACATTCCTTATATTTGGCAAGCCTTATGTTGCTTTGATTGATGTGGGCTCGACCCATTCTTATGTTGCATGCAGAGTAGTTGAAACTCTAGGAATAGCCTCTGAACTTTCTAATAGGGAGATGGTGTAGTAAGCCCATTAGGCCAAACTAGTAGTGAACAAGATATTTGGTGTGCCTTTGGAGCTTGAGGGAGCGGTACTTCATGCCGACTTAATGGAATTACCCTTCGGGGAATTTGATCTTATACTTGGCATGGGCTGGCTAGTGGAGCATCGGGCTGTGTTGAATTGTGCAGCTAAACGAATGGAGTTAAAGACCCCAGAGGATGAGGTGGTGATCTTGATAGGAGAAAGAAGGAACTACCTGTCTAATGTAGTTTCAGCTCTAAATGCGGATAAGATGGTTCGGAAGGGGTGTAAGGCATTTCTGGCTCTCGTTAGTGTTTTGGATATGAACGAAGGGGGAGTTAGTGGAGTTAGAATAATAAGGGAGTTTGTGGATGTCTTTATGGAGGAATTACCAGAAATACCCCCGGATAGGGAAGTGGAGTTCGGAATTGAGTTCTTTGCAGGATCTGACTCTGTGTCAATTGCCCGTCTGAGAATGGCACCAAAGGAGTTGGTTGAGCTCAAGGCTCGGATCCAAGATTTACTAGACCATGGGTTTATTCGACCAGTGTGTCTCCATGAGAACCGGTCTTGTTTGTGAAGAAAAAGGATGGAACTATGCGCATGTGCATAGATTATAAATGAGTTGAATAAGTGACCATCAAAAACAAGTATCCATTGCCAAGAATAGATGACTTGTTCGATCGACAAGGGGCCCATGATATTCTCGAAGATAGATCTAAGGTCTGGATATCATCAGCTTAAGGTGAAGGAGGCTGATATCCATAAAATGGCTTTCCGAACAAGGTACGGGCATTATGAGTTTTTGGTAATGCCGTTCGGATTGACAAATGCCCCAACCGCGTTTATGGACATGATGAACTGGGTTTTCCAACCCTATCTGGACCGGTTCGTGGTTGTGTCCATAGATGATATATTGGTGTATTCGAAGTCTGAGGAAGAACATGACGAGCACCTCTAAGTTGTGTTGCAAGTATTAAGGGAAAAGAAGCTCCACGCCAAATTCAGCAAGTGTGAATTTTAGCTTAAGGAGATTACGTTTTTAGGACATGTGGTATCTGCTGAAGGAATAAGGTTGGATCCTTGGAAGATTGAGGCAGTTTTGGATTGGAAACCCCCTAAGTTTATGGCAGAAGTTCAGAGTTTCTTAGGATTAGCAGGCTATTACCGAAGGTTTGTGGAAGGGTTCTCATCGATAGCCGCACCTCTGACAAAGTTATTGAGAAAGGAAGTGCCTTTCGTATGGACCGATAAGCAACAGGAGAGCTTTGAGAAGCTTAAGAGAGTCTTGACTGAAGCTCTAGTTTTGATTCAGCCTGAGGTAGGGAAGGATTTTGTAGTGTACTGTGATGCTTCCCATACAAGATTGGGAGGTGTCCTTATGCAAGACGGGAAGGTGGTTGCTTATACGTCTCGACAACTAAGGCCACACGAGGTTAACTACCTGACGCACGACTTGGAATTGGTGGCAGTGGTCTTTGCTCTTAAGGTGTGGAGGCACTATCTTTATGGAGAAAAGTCAGTGATTTCCACAGACCACAAGAGCCTGAAGTATCTACTGACTCAGAAAGAGCTGAATCTGAGACAGCGAAGGTGGGTGGAATTATTGAAGGACTACGATTGTTCCATAGAGTATCACCCGGGCAAGGCGAATGTGGTGCAGATGCCCTAAGTCAAAAAGTTGTGTCGGATCTGAGGGCAATGTTCGGACATCTGAGCTTGTATGATGATGGAAGTCTGCTGGCAGAATTGCAAGTTAAACTAACATGGTTGAATGAGGTAAAGGAAAGTCAGTTAATGGACGAGGATTTAAGTGCTAAGTTACGGCAAGTACAGAATAGAGAGTTAGAGAGTTATGGTATTAATGACGAGGAAGTATTGTGCTTCAAGGGTAGGATCTGTATGCTGAAGAACGAGGAGTTAAGGCAGAGAATTCTTTAGGAATCGCATAGTAGTCCTTATACTATGCATCCTGGAGGCAGTAAAATGTATAGAGATCTAAGGGAACAATTTTGGTGGCGTGGTCTTAAGCGAGAAGTGACGAATTTGTTGGCAAGTGCTTAACGTGTCAGCAAGTCAAGGTTGAACACCAAGTTCCGTCAGGGTTGCTTCAGCCGATTAAGATTCCGCAGTGGAAGTGGGAGAGAATTACCATGGACTTCGTTAGTGGGCTTCCCCTTACGCCTACTAAGAAGGACTCGGTATGGGTGATAGTGGATCGGCTGACGAAGTTCGCGCATTTTATTCTAGTATGGGTTGACTACTCCCTACAAAGGTTAGCAAGGTTGTATGTAGCGGAGATTGTAAGGTTGCACGAGTGCCGATGTCAATTATCTCGGATAGGGATCCAAGGTTCACGTCTCGATTTTGGAAGGCACTACATCAGGCTTTAGGCATTAAATTAGATTTTAGCACGGCTTTTCATCCATAGTCTGACGGGCAGTCTGAAAGAGTAATACAAGTGTTGGAGGATATGCTGAGGGGCTGTGTGATAGACTTCAGAGGAAGTTGGGAAGAATATTTGCCTTTAGCAGAATTTGCTTACAACAACAGCTATCAGGCCAGTATTAAAATGGCACCATACGAGGCGTTGTATGGACGGAAGTGCCGCACTCCTACGTGTTGGACGAAATTAGGGGAATGTCAGGTTTTGGGTCTAGAGATTGTGGCACAATCCGAAGAGAAAGTGGAGGTAATCAAGACGCAGTTGAAGGAGGCATCGGCGAGCAAAAGTCATATCACGATCTCAAGCGGAAGGAGATCGAATTTGCCATGGGAGATCAAGTGTTTCTCAAAGTTTCACCTTGGAAGAAGGTGATGAGATTTGGTCGCAAAGGGAAGTTAAGTCCTAGATTTATAGGACCTTATCGGGTATTGAAGCGAATTGGACCGGTGGCATACCAGTTGGAGTTGCCTTTGGAGTTGAAGCAGATGCACGACGTATTCCATGTTTCCATGCTACGTTGTTATCGATCGGATCCATCTCACGTAGTACCGGTTGAAGAGGTGGAGCTAAGGCCAGATTTGTCCTATGAGGAAGAGCCGATTTAGATTTTGGAAGGAGATGTAAAAGTGTTACGGAGGAAGTCAGTTCCGCTAGTCAAGGTATTATGGCGTAATCATGGAGCAGAAGAAGCTTCGTGGGAGCCAGAAGAAGCAATGCTACAGCAATACCCTCACTTATTTCAGCCGGGTAATTTCGAGGACAAAATTATTTTAAGGGGTAGAAGCGTAATATCTGGATTATGGCTTATGCATTATTGCTAAATTGTGTGAAATAGCATGCTTATGAATATTCGAATGTGTTCTATGAATTTTGTGAACCTTAGTGTGTAGGTAAATGCCTTAGAAATTATTTAATTTTAAGTCTAAAAGAGGGAGTTAAGCTGATAGGCCTTAAGAAAATAAATGGGGAAATTAGACACAAGATGGGCTTGTCTAAGTGGCTTGAGGTGCCACTTAGGGCCTCTGTAAATGGCGCCACCAGCAGTGTAAATGGGCCAAGGTTCAAGTCGCATGGGAAGCTAAATAAAATTTTATATTTTGTGGCAACAAAAGGAAGTAATGGACTGACATGGGGAGCATATGGGAGGAGTTTAAGATGAGGTCTAATTCTTTTGGAAATTTTGGCTAAGGTAGGAGATAAGTGATGACTTATTTTTAAATTATTTTTGAAAGGGTAAGGGAGAGAAAAATAAGGGATTTGATAGTGAGAGGAAGAATTGGCCGAAAGGGACACTAGTTGTAGCAGTTCTGGCAAAAAGGGAAGAGTGAGGCCATTCTCCATTATTTTCTTTTCTCTTTAGTTTTCTGCCAAAATCTCTAAGCAAATACCCTTTCTTCTCTTTTATTTTCAAAGCCGAAATACCTTGTGTTCTAGCCGAAATTGAGTAGCAAAGTATTCATCTTTTTGCTTTCTTTTCCATCTCTTTCTCTAGCCGAATTTCCACTTCTCTTTTCCTCAAAGTCTTCCTTTTCTTTTATTTGTTCTAAGCCAAAACCTCCTTCTCCCTAGTTCACCATTGCCGAAACCCTAAAAGCTTCATACCCTTCCTCTTCACTCTTGGTAAAGCCGATTCCTTCACTTAATTAAAAGCTGAAATTTGTGTGCTCAACATCTAGCCATAGCCGAATCTTTGTGGATTCAACAAGGAGCAGTCAACTACAGTATTAAAGGTAAGATCCATCGTGATTTGATCTTCAATCTTTTTCCTCTAGCCGAAAGCTAAGGACTAATCCCATTAATTTGTTTTTCGAAAGTTGGAAGGTGAATTTCAGGATTTCCATAGTAGCCGACTTCTAAGGAAACTATTCGAGATTTCAGATCTATGGTAAGCAAGGTATAAGATTAGGCCGAAGACCATTTATTTGAATGTTAGAATTGGATCTAACATATATCCTGTAGGATTTCGACATCTTCTTAGCCAAGAGACTACTTTCGGGATCTAAAATCGCAAGGTGAGTGACTATGTATATTCGACCAAGGTCATATTGGTGTCTTAGATCTTTTTCTTACTTTGTTTAAAAAGCCGAAACTAACTAGTTTAGTGGTTCAGCATCTAGCCGATTGCAAGAAGAGTTATCACAAGGCTTTTGGGATTTGATTTGTAGAGAAATCGGCATCCAGGAATTAAGGATCTAGGACAATAGATCGGGTTTTCGGGATTTTCAGTAAACTCACTAAGTGAATCAGGTGTGTACCCCGCACTAAATCTTGATAGATTTGTGGCTTTAATTTACTGTATGTGTTAATATAAAAGTGTAAGATTATGGCTAAGGTACCATGTAAAGGTACGAAGTACTCAGGTACGTTTTCCTACTCCTACTATGAGTATATTGTGATAAATATCTATTATGGCTCATAAGTGCAACTACAAGAATGTGAATAAAGCATAAGGCATAATATTTGCATGTTTTGTGTGACATGGGGCATATGGGTAATATGTAAAGGGGAAGTGAATTGGTGGTTTTATACCCCAATATCTGAATGTGGTGACTTATGTCACGTAATTTGAATGTGGTGAATTATGTCACGAAATAATTATCTGATGGCTATGCCACGAATTTTATAAGGACGATGAGCATGTCGACTGCAGCGATTGCCTTCGATGGTGTGTAGCGGATGGAGGGTTGACTTAGTAGTCCCCACGGTGTGATGGCTGGTACGGATGATGTGTAGCGGATGGCATCTAGGTTTGGGTTCGGGATTGCATCATTTTATTGAAATGCTATATGAATGTGTATGATTTGATATGCCATACCTGTTGGGACTTAGTGTTGGTTGTACACATTGAGTCTGTTTGACTCACCTCATTGTGGGAATATTTTTGGTGGCGCGATAATGGACCGGCCTCGGCGGGAGCTTAGTGGTGACCATGCTCGTACAATTTTATTAGTTGGACATTTTATTTTATTTATGTACTTTAAATTTTATTTTGGGTTTATTTTGATGTAATAAGGCTATAGTATGAACTGTTCATGCATGCACTTAAATTATTTTATTATGGCACGATACTTATCAAATTAAAGTAAGCAAATTTTCTTAATAATAAATGAAAAATGTTTTGACATCTAAAATACAAATGATTTTCAATTTAATTAACAAACTTTAAAGACTCGACTTTTACCGGTAACTCATGGTTTTGAAATATAACCACGAACTTTTAACAAAACGAAAAGTTTGAAAAATTTCTATGTTTTCAACTTGAACCCTAATCAATTGTTTTCAAAAACACGAAAAATTTTAGCAAAGGTTCAAATAAGATTCGAATGGTTTTTCCTAGAAGCATGCCAGATCCGATCAGGGCTTGTGGGCCGGGTTTGGGGTGTTTCAAGATTTATAGTAGTATTGGCTACATATGTGGCAATTATGTGCAAAGATTTCTATGTATCCGATAGTATTTCAAGTGGTTCAATGGGTATGTCAAAGATGAGAAAGTACATGATTATGTTACTAGTTGGTACAGGTATGTACGAAAAACTCAAAGAAAATGGATTCGGTATATGATGAACTATTGGTAAGGATGTGATTGAATAAGTTATGCTCATGAAGTTAAATGATATTTATGTTGATATATGTTATGTTATTCATATGATAAGCTATTAGTAAGAATGTGATTGAGTAAGTTACACTCAAGAAGTCTTAATGACATTTATGTTAATATTTGTTAAGTTATTTATATGTCAAATGTATGAATAATGTTTTGTATTATTTTCATATGAACTTACTAAGCTATATAGCTTACCCCCTTCCTTTCCCATGTTTTATAGTGTCATTGAGCTAACTAGAATTGGAAATCGTTGGAGATCCTATCACACTATCAAGCTATCACTTTGGGTATTGATCATCTTAATATTTTGAAAGTGTGGCATATGATCTTAATATTTTGAAAGTGTAACATCCTAGATTAGGGGTTATGAGTTTGTGCATAATTCAGGAGTAGTAGGTTTTGGTAGTGTTTGGAAGTGAATTAAGGGTTTTAAAATCCTAGGATGGAAGAAAGCTTTGGACAATTATTGGTTTTAAGTTAAAAACAAGAAGTGATGTGGAAAAGTGGCAAGGGCGCCACCTAAGGTGCAAGGTTATGGCAATAAGTGAAGTACTTTGAGGAAGAGGTTGAATCCCATTGTGTGCATTTTGCTTAATAGCATGTTTCTTGTGATATGTGGTGTGCATTTTAGAACCATGGAAATGTATGGAAATGTAAGGAAATGTATGGAAATGTATGGAAATGTATGGAAATGTATGGAAATGTAAGAAATGTAAAATGTAAGAAATGTATGAAATGTATGGAAATGTATGGAAATATAAGGAAATGTAGGAAATGTAGGAAATGTCACGAAAATGTAAGAAATGATTTAGAAATGTTAAGTTTCAAAAGAGGAAAGTGAACATTTTGGAAACTTGGAAATGTTAAGTTAAAAGAGGAAAGTGAACATTTTGGAAATGCTAAGTTAAAATGAGGAAAGTGAACATTTATGGAAACTAGGAAAATGATATAGAAATTATTCAAAAGAGGAAAGTGAACATTTATGGAAACTAGGAAAATGATTTAGAAATGATTCAAAAGAGGAAAGTAAACATTTCGGGAAACTTGGAAACGTAAGGAAATGTCAAGTTTAAAGAGCCAAGCGAAAATTTTTGGAAACTTAGAAATGACTTAGAAATGTCGAGTTTTAAAATTTAAAAGAGGAAATTAAGGCAAGGTGGCCTTAAGAGAAAAAGTATGTGAAATTTGACACATAAACATGTTTGGAAAAGTGGCCTGAAGATACCACTTAAAGCCTAGTGAGTGACGCCACTTAGATGGATAATTTGGGCCTCGTATGGCCACAAGGAGTCCAATAGAACAAGTTTAAATTCGGATTATCAAGGGAAGGTGGTGGACGGCATCTAGCTAAGGCTTTAAGTGATTTTTTTATTTAATTACTTAGAAAGGAAGCAATGGACGGCAATAGGGACTCTTAAGAGAAGAGTTTTATTCCCTTTAGAATTTCGGCTAAATAAGAGATAAAGCTATCAAAATAGAAGAGTGATAGCCAAGTAAGGGATTCTAAGTTAGTAATTTCGACTATAAAAGGAAAAGAGGCCATTCATTTATTCACTCTTCCTTTACCGAACTTCTTAAGCAGATTCTCCTCTCTACCAAATTTCCTACAGTTTTATTCTTCTTTTTGTTAGCCAAAGCCGAAATACCTTGTGCTCTAGCCGAATCCCCCATCTTTATTCTTCCTTCTCTTTTCCTTCTAATCCTCCAAAAGCGGAAGTAAGCCTTTTTAGGCCATAGCAGAATATATCAAGTGGCTTCAAGCTTAGGTCTTTGTCAATTCAATATTAAGGGTAAGAATTTTATGGCCATTAATTTATTCTCTTCTTTAAGCCGCAACACAGGAACTAATATCATTAATATCTTGTTTGCTGAAATTTGGAAAGATCATTCGAGATTTGCTAGTGTTGACTACAAGGAAGGTGAAATTCGTTTCCCGAAGGTGCACCATAAGCCGCATGTTCCCTAGTTATTCAGTGAGTTTCAGGATTTAAGATCCGCAAGGTAAGCACTATAGCATTCGGCTAAGGCCTTACTTTACTACATAGATCTATTTTCTTATTATCTTAAAAGTCGAAAACTAACCTATGTAGAGATCTAGTGTTTGGCCGAATACAAGGAGAAGAAAAGCAAAGTTTTCGTGATTTGAGTGATAAGCAAATCGGCATTAAGGTAAGTCTTAGTGTACAAATCCTACTAGGATTTGGTTTTGTGGCCGAATGAGTTTTTCATTAAACCTTTAATATGGGCCGAATGTGGAGAGTTAAAGATCTAAGGTAGTAGATCGAATTTCGGGATTTCAAGTGAAATTGTTAAGCGAATTAAGTGTGTACCCTACTCTAAGTTTTAATATGTTCATGGCTATGTTTTAAATTAAATGTGTTAATATGAAAGTGTAAGAATGTGGCTAAAGTACCATGTTATGGTACAAAGTACTCAGGTACGTTTTCCTACTCCTACTAGGATTATGAAATATGTTATACTTAACATGTGAAAAGTGGCATGAATGTGAATTTAAGTATGATATGCATGATATGAATAATATGGGGCATTGGGTTATTTGAGAAAGGGAAGTGAATGTGATAACTTGGTCTCACTATCGAATGTGGTGACTTGGTCACATTATCTCGAATGTGGTGACTTGGTCACATTATCCGAATGTGGTAACCGGTTACATTATCTCGAATGTGGTGTCTCATGACACAATTATCTGAGTGGCTATGCCACGAATTTTATATAGGCGATGAGCACGTCATTGCAATGACGCCTCGATGGTGTGTAGCGGATGGAGGGTTGACTTAGTAGTCCCCACGGTGTGCGAGGATGGTGCGGGTGGAGTGTAGTGGATGGCATATAGGTTTGGGTTGGGATTGCATCATTATTTTGAATCATTAAATGTGAAAATATGATACGTATGAATATGATTTGTTATGCCTGAATTAGTTAAGACTTAGTGTTTGTGTACACATTGAGTTTGTTTGACTCACCCGTTGTGGGAACATGTTTGGTGACGATCGGTGATGGATCGGGTTGGCGAGAAGCTTAGGGATGGCCATGCACAACAAGAAATTCTGACTTGGACTTTTATTTTATTTAAGTAATTTAAAGTTTATTTTGGTTTTAATTTTGGGAAATTATTTGATGTAATAAGGCCGTAGTAGCGATTACCTTACTTTTATTTATTGAGCATACAATCTTTATATTTATTAAAAGATTAAGTAAATTTAATTTAATTCAAAGCCCAAATGTTTTGTCACCTAAATGAAAAGGATTTTTAATAACGAAATAAACCAGTTTTCAACTCAAGCCCAACCCAAAACAATCTTTCTTTCAAAACACACAAGTTTTTCCTAAGTAACAAAAGAATTTGAAACGGTTTACACCGGGAAACATACCAGATTCGGTCCGGGCTCGTGGGCCGAGTGTGGGAATTTTCGATTTAGTATCGAGCCTAGTTTTAAACTCTCGGCCTTGGGTTTAAGGCCCAAAACGTTTTCAAAGTAAGCCCAAAAGGAACTTTACGAAAAATTTTCGAGTTTTTACGGCATGGCCCACTAAGTCTCCGACCATGATCCACCGGTAAGTACTTGATTTACAAGTGATTTGAATATGTCAAATGTATGGGCTTTATGGCAACGTAGATTAGTCTGATAAGTACTTGAACCCTAGGGCTAGTTATCCCAACAATTACATAAGATTTAAATGCCTAATCAAACAAACCTGTGGTTAAGTCACCGAGTTAGGGTGTGGCAACCATGGTGCGCATGTCTAGGATTGGTTTCGGTGGGAGCTTGGTATTTAAGCAATACGCGTGACTCACCTCCTCTCCACTCGAATCCTACCTGGTGCGTAGCTTCGGTTCACCCTAACCAAGAGGACTCAGCCATAGGCTAAACCCAATAACTAAAACCCGAAAGGGGCTAGCCACATTTTTATGGAAACCCTAGTTTTAAAAGTCGACAAACTACCCTTTTGAAATATGAATTTTTTTTTTAAAAAAAACTTTCTAAGAATTTTCGATTTACAAGATTACCGAAATACCCTTAGGGGTGGAAATTACTAAAATGCCCTTGGTTCTAAAATTTCCATATTACCCTTGATTTCAATAAAATTTCCTCACTTTGTAAAAGTATTTAAAAACCCTATTTTGCGAAAGTCCAAAATATCCCGATTTAAAAATTTACGAAATTACCCCAGATTGACAAAATTACCAGAACGAGCCCCGATCTTCAAAAAATTTTTGCAACAACACTAATTTGGAAAACAAATTCTCAAAAATAACCCTCAAGTTTTGTAAATTCCAAAATATCCGTGATTTATTAAGATTTACAAATTCACCTGGGTTAATTATCAAAATACCCTCGGATTTCAAAATTTTCCAAAATATCCCCGGGAATGCAAAATTTCCAAGATTCCCTCATTGACAAAAACACCAAGGAACCTTGTTTCGATAAATTGCGAAAAATACCCAGAGGGACAAATTACGAAAATACCCACAGGTAGTGGAAAAACAACAACAATGAAAACTACAACATTTCTCGAATGAGCGAAAGTTCATAATTGATTGATGGATGTATGAATGTAAAGGCTGTGTGCATGTATGAATACGAAAGAACCACTTCTAAAAATTCTTTCCATAAAACTTCTTCGCGATTAATCAGTGAAACAAAATTTTTTAATACATAAAACTTCTTAATCAGATTAAATCGCGACGTTAGAAATGAGTTCTAGGGGACGGGAACTTAGAGATTGTGCCTGGAAAGTATGATGGTTCTATTAAGATCAGTCTGTGACATAAGCATAGTCTTGATAAGAAGGATTGTCTGATGTTAGTAAGTAATTTCGAGGATGAAATTATTTTAAGGAGGTAGAAGCGTAACATCCTAGATTAGGGTTATGCGTTTGTGCATAATTCATGAGTAGTAGGTTTTGGCGGTGTTTGGAAGTGAATTAAGGGTTTTAAAATCCTAGGATGGAAGAAAGCTTTGGACAATTATTGGTTTTAAGTTAAAAACAAGAAGTGATGTGGAAAAGTGGCAAGGACGCCACCTAAGGTGCAAGGGTTATGGCAACAAGTGAAGTACTTTGAGGGAAGAGGTTGAATCCTATTGTGTGCATTTTTTGCTTAATAGCATGTTTACTGTGATATGTGGTGTGCATTTTTAGAACCATGGAAATGTATGGAAATGTAAGGAAATGTATGGAAATGTATGGAAATGTATGGAAATGTAAGGAAATGTAGGAAATGTAAGGAAATGTAGGAAATGTCACGGAAATGTAAGAAATGATTTAGAAATGTTAAGTTTCAAAAGAGGAAAGTGAACATTTTGGAAACTTAGAAATGTTAAGTTAAAAGAGAAAAGTGAACATTTTGGAAATGCTAAGTTAAAAGAGGAAAGTGAACATTTATGGAAACTAGGAAAATGATTTAGAAATGATTCAAAGAGGAAAGTGAACATTTATGGAAACTAGGAAAATGATTTAGAAATGATTCAAAGAGGAAAGTAAACATTTGGAAACTTGGAAATGTAAGGAAATGTCAAGTTTAAAGAGCCAAGCGAAAATTTTGTGTAACACCCCAAACCCGGTGAATACGCCATAACAAGAATCTGGTATGTCATTGAGAAAATATTTTTGAAAGAATCGAATTAACAATTAAATTTTGTGAAAAACTCTTTGAAATTCTATATTTGTAGAAATTACATGTTTAATAAGTTAAAACTGAAAATTTACTTTGAAATTACATAAAACTTTTAAAATAAGTGAATAAATCATAGGTTAGAAAACATTTATATCATTTTAAGAAAACACAATTATTACTTTGAAAACCATTTGCATTTGAATGTAGAAACTTAATATTTGAAAATCATTTAAATTATCGAAAACACTTAAGTTGTTTAATTTATCAAATGATTTATGTTACCCGATGGTAACGTTTTAAACCCATTGCGTTTTGTAGTTTAGAAAACTTGGTGCTCAATTTATTGTAATAATCATGAAATTTATAAACCATATTTAAAACATGTTCAAAACATAAAAATAATCCAAAACATAATTAAATGGCCTTATTACAAATCCATAAAATATGAAAACCAAATTAAAATAAAATACCCAAATGGAAGTTCATATAAAACCAACTTTCATTGCATGGCCTCCTCGAGTTCATCCGGCTCATCATCCGCGATCTCACGAATCACCTGAAAGGATAAGGGAGAAGGTGAGTCACCAAGACTCAATGCATATTCCCACTCCGGTAAATACCACATACTTACACAAATTATAACAAAGCAACATATATGTATAATGCACCCAACCTAGCCATCCATAACTCCTTTTCTACCCGTGTGGTACAAACCATTTGGTGGTGCCAAACCACCGTGACCGAAGTCACAATATAAATGTGATACCAAATCACTTTGGTGACCAAAGTCACGAATAATCCATCTGTGGGGCCAACCCGTGTGATACCAAATCATGGCGACAATCCCATATCTCAAAAGTGGGGCCAACCCACGGTGGTGTTAACCACGAGGACGAGTCGCTATGAGGTGCCAAACCTCACGGTGTCCACGAATCCAAGACACTAGAATGTGATACCAAATCACCGGTGACCAAGTCACGATATCAATCTTCCCCTCCTCTCATATTGCCCATGCCAATGCAATAAATAAACAAATCATGTCAATATACTTTGATATGTATCTCATAACAAATATATCATAAATCGTAGATCATGATTTCTATCCACATGTATTTACAACATATCGAAACGGACTTACGAAATCCTCATTCATACCATCATGGTATCAATATCCAAATCTCATCGTTTTCCCACTTTCATAATATGATTAGTTATAACACACATAAATACATATATAAACCAAGTTAAAAAGTGTGTAAGATACACACCTTTCACTAAAGCAAGAACTAACTTAGGAGATCCGATCTATCACACTAGATCGACTTGTCCTACAATCGGCCAATACTTAAATTATAAACAAAGGCCATTCGCCCTACCACTAAATCAATGAGTTATCACTTGAAAACCAAGTCTTACCTAAACTTACCCAAAGCGATAATCAAGATGTGAGGCTTAGATTGATTGCTTCCAACGTCCCGAGGAGCCTAAAAGAAATCAATTCCTAAAATGGTTAGAACCTTGCAAAAAATGCCCATAGGTTCGGCCTTTGTCCACAAGAAAATAACATAGAGAGGAGAAAAGAAATAATTGGAAAATCGGCCAAGAATACTTACTTATTAACCAAAATCGATTGAAGAAAGCAAAAGAGAATCTACCCTTGAATATTCAGCCAAAACAAAACAATAAGAGAAAGGGAAATTTCGGAAAAATGATTAAATGGTCAAAGAAATTCGGCTATGGTTGATTTGTAATAACAAAAAGGATTCGATTAAAGTGGAGAAAGAGAAAGGAAAAGGAAAAAGATGAAAGAGATTTCAATGGGAGAGGAATGTTTATGGCTTTGAACAAAAATGAAAGAATGTAAAGAGAGATGGAGAGAAGGAAGTTTGACCAAGAGAAAGTAGGAGAAATGTGATTATGAACCAATCTCAAGAGAAGAAAAGAGAAATATGGGAGAGAGGTTCGGCCAAACACTTCTTTGCCAAAAAGAAAGTGCACAAAAATGCACAAAGTTCAATTGTAGTTTCGGTTTCAAAAGAGCAAATGAAAGAAAGAAGATGGTATTTGGTTCAAACAAAATAAGGCTAAAACCAAAGGCAAATTTGTACCAAAAGCACAATAGACATTCGGCCAAGGTGGGAGTTTTTGGAGAGAAAGAAAAACAATACCAAAAGATGCACAAATGCAAAAGTTGGCTAACTATACCCCCCAAACCACCTAACAACATTCGGCCACCCCCCTAAACACCCATGCCGTCCACATACATGCACTAAAGGCCTAGGAATACTTTCCAAAACATCCTCCATATCCCATGCCTTTTGTCCCCTCATCATACCAAAACCTTAAGATTCTTATCCCCAATTTCATGCTTTCCTTAAACAAATATTCAACCTACCAAAAATTAAGAGTCCAACCTATCATAAATAAAGTTTGACCGTCCATCAATGCTAGAACACAAAAATAAAGTCTTCAAAATGCTAAACATGCTACTCGAACCTCTAACCTCAAGCAACTATCCAAGCATCATAACCACCTTGCCACTAACTCCTCATATGCTTAATTTAACACTTAAATTAACTTAAGTGTCAAGCTCACTTAATCCACTTCATTAAATAACCCATACTACAAATTATTCTAGCTTCCTAAATAAAATCAAGCCTTCACAAGACTATGCTAACACATAAAATTCATACCCGAGCCAATACAAATAATACTCAAATTTTAGGATATTACATTTTGAAAACTTAGAAATAACTTAGAAACATCGTTTTAAAGTTTAAAAGAGGAAATTAAGGCAAGGTGGCCTTAAGAGAAAAAGTATGTGAAATTTGACACACAAACAGGCATGGAAAAGTGGCCTGAAGATACCACTTAAATCCCAGTGAGTGATGCCACTTAGGTGGATAATTTGGGCCTCGTATGGCCACAAGGAGTCCAATAGAACAAGTTTAAATTCGGCTCATCAAGGGAAGGTGGTGGATGGCATCTAGCTAAGGCTTTAAGTGATTTTTTTATTTAATTACTTAGAAAGGAAGCAATGGACGGCAATAGGGACTCTTAAGGGAAGAGTTTTATTCCCTTTTAGAATTTTGGCTAAATAAGAGATAAAGCTATCAAAATAGAAGAGTGATAGCCAAGTAAGGGATTCTAAGTTAGTAATTTTGGCTATAAAAGGAAAAGAGGCCATTCATTTATTCACTCTTCCTTTGCTTAGAACTTCTTAGCGATTCTCCTCTCTCAAATTTCCTACGGTTTTATTCTTCTTTTTGTAGCCAAAGCCGAAATACCTTGTGCTCTAATCGAATCCCCATCTTTATTCTTCCTTCTCTTTTCCTTCTAATCCTCCAAAAGCGGAAGTAAGCCTTTTTAGGCCATAGCGAATATATCAAGTGGCTTAAAGCTTAGGTCTTGTCAATTCAATATTAAGGGTAAGAATTTTATGGCCATTAATTTATTCTCTTCTTTAAGCATAACACGAGAACTAATATCATTAATATCTTGTTTGCGAAATTTGGAAAGATCATTGGGATTTGCTAGTGTTGACTACAAGGAAGGTGAAATTCGTTTCGATGGTGCACCATAAGTCGCATGTTCCTAGTTATTCGGTGAGTTTGGGATTTAAGATCGCAAGGTAAGCACTATAGCATTTGGCAAAGGCCTTACTTTACTACATAGATCTATTTTCTTATTATCTTAAAAGTCAAAACTAACCTATGTAGAGATCTAGTGTTTGGCGAATACAAGGAGAAGAAAAGCAAAGTTTTGGATTTGAGTGATAAGCAAATCGGCATTAAGGTAAGTCTTAGTGTACAAATCCTACTAGGATTTGGTTTTGTGGCGAATGAGTTTTTCATTAAACCTTTAATATCGGTAGAATGTAGGAGTTAAAGATCTAAGGCGAGATCGAATTTGGGATTTCAAGTGAAATTATTATGCGAATCAGGTGTGTACCCTACTCTAAGTTTTAATATGTTCATGGCTATGTTTTAAATTAAATGTGTTAATATGAAAGTGTAAGAATGTGGCTAAAGTACCATGTTATGGTACAAAGTACTCAGGTATATTTTCCTACTCCTACTAGGATTACGAAATATGTTATACTTAACATGTGAAAAGTGGCATGAATGTGAATTTAAGTATGATATGCATGATATGAATAATATGGGGCATTCGGGTTATTTGAGAAAGGGGAAGTGAATGTGATGACTTCGGTCTCACTATCTGAATATGGTGAATTCATTCACATTATCTAAATGTGGTGACTTCGGTCACATTATCTGAATGTGGTAACTTCGGTTACATTATCTAAATGTGGTGTCTCATGACACAGTTATCTGGTGGCTATGCCACGAATTTTATATGGGTGATGAGCACGTCGACTGCGCAGTTGCCTTCGATGGTGTGTAGTGAATGGAGGGTTGACTTAGTAGTCCCCACGGTGTGCAGGATGGTATGGGTGGAGTGTAGCGGATGGCATATAGGTTTGGGTTCGGGATTGCATCATTATTTTGAATCATTAAATGTTAAAATATGATACGTATGAATATGATTTGTTATGCCTGAATTAGTTAAGACTTAGTGTTTGTGTACACATTGAGTCTGCTTTGACTCACCCGTTAATGGGAACATGTTTGGTGACGATCGGTGATGGACCGGGTTCGGCGAAGCTTAGGGATGGCCATGCACAACAAGAAATTCTGACTTGGACTTTTATTTTATTTAAGTAATTTAAAGTTTATTTTGGTTTTAATTTCGAGAAATTATTTGATGTAATAAGGTCGTAGTAGCGATTACCTTACTTTTATTTATTGAGCATACAATCTTTATATTTATTAAAAGATTAAGTAAATTTAATTTAATTCAAAGCCCAAACGTTTTGTCACCTAAATGAAAAGGATTTTTAATAACGAAATAAACCAGTTTTCAACTCAAGCCCAACCCAAAATAATCTTTCTTTCAAAACACACAAGTTTTTCCTAAGTAACAAAAGAATTTGAAAAGGTTTACACCGGGGAACATACCAGATCCGGTCCAGGCTCGTGGGTCGGGTGTGGGGTGTTTCAGAAAGTGTGGCATGTATAGGGACTTAGTTATTTTGTTATAGGTGTCATTATGATTGTAGCCAATGTGTTGGCTTGTAATTTTTAAATGCTTTTTTTTTTTATATTTGGCCATGTAGATTTGGCTTATTTGGGCTATCATGATTATAAGCCTAAGTATAGATATATAAGTGCTAATGTCTTTGGTGATATGATCATGTACTTGGTGGATGATAGAAATGTGATTTATGACATGAATATGAAATGTTTGACAATGATGTTTATTGATGAGATGATAAAGTGGTGTACAATTAGGTATCTTGAAAGTAGTCAATTGTGGCTTAATAATTGTTGTGAGCATGATAGATGTTGATATTGTGTTGGTCATAATTGTGGATGTTTTGGTTGCCTAAGTTCGTTGTGTTTATTCCTTGAATTGGTGTAAGTGTATGTGTGAACAAGGTGGCAAATGGCTTGGTAAATAGCCTTTATTTTGTCCACACCGCTAGACACTCGGGCATGTGTCTAGGCCGTGTATGACACACGGTCTACCCCATGGGCCGGTCGTGTGTCCCCTGCACCTTAATTTTGAGAAACAGAATGTCCATAATTAAGCACATGGGTAGAGACACGGGCATGTGTCTCAGTCGTGTGTGCCACACGGAGAGCACCCTAAATAGAACACGATCTGAAGCACTGGCATGCCCCTTGGACCACACAGGCGTTTGAGCCCTACAGTTAGCAACAAAAAATTCTAAGTTTTGTAAAAATTTCCTGAGTTCTCGATTTAGTCCTGAGCCACTTCTAAAGTATGTTTTGGGCCTCATAGGCTCGTAGTAGAGACTTCATGATCGAATATGAATGGTTTTAATTTGGATACAAATTTTATGACTCGAAATTGTTTGATTGCTTGTGATGTAAGTCTGGTAATGCCTCGTACCTTGTTTCAGCGTCGAATACTGGTAAGGGGTGTTACATTTAGTGGTATTAGAGCAATGGTTTAGTCAATTCTCGGACTAACATAGTGTATATGAGTCTAGCTATACATGCCATATTACTACCTGTGATAGTGTGATATCTCCCAACTCTGATGAAATTATTTTGTTGAGGCAGAAATCTTTCCAACTGAGCTATTTTCGAAAACGCTGAAAGTGATACTAAGATATTTGAAAATGTGTTTGTGAGGAGTCAAAACTTGGAAATGTATGAATAAGAGTTCATGATATGTATGTGATGATGTAAAAAATGAAATAACCATAAGTTGAGAAATATGGATAAAATGTCATTATTCCTGTTGAACGTTATATTTCAATGGATTATGGTGATTTTATGAAACGGATAAAATGTTTTAAATGTTGTAAAAAGGATTTAGCCCGGAAGGGTAATCCTAAATTAAGACTTCTCGAGCATATGATATGAAATGGATTTAGCCCGGACGGGTAATCCAGTGTAAACACTTTAAAGCATATGTTACTAAAAGGATTTAGCATGGACTAGCAATCCTATTATATCATATGTGGCTCGAGAGTGTGCTCTATGAATATGTGCCAAAAAGGAAATTTTGAATATGAATTGACGGATTTTTGACATTCATACCTTGAGTATACTACCCGAGTATCCATCGAAATTACAATAGTTCAATGAGAATTATTCTTGAAATATGCAAAGGTGAAGTGAAATGAAAGTTTATATTGTTATAAGCTCATCCATGTTTGTTTGGCATTCATATGATGTTATGTGCCTAACTTGTTTGATTAAGTGAATGCGATAAGTAAAGTTACTCAAAATTTATGGAATGTACGTTTAAGTACACTTGTTTGAATAAAGATAATTGGAAAGTTCGTGTAACATAAATATGTATTTCAATTAGCTTGAAGTGAATTATATGATTGTGAAGATATTATGTTGATGATGAATGCTAAGTTATATGTGTGTATTTATGAGAGTCGAGTTAGAGGCTTTACAACCTCACCCTCTTACTAATGTAGTATTTTATAACGAAATTTCACAAGATTTATGTTGAATGAGCTCACAAGTAAGAGACTAAAGAGTTCAGTAGAGGAATAACTAATAATGTGTTCAGAGTTAAGTATAGTTTGGCAAGTGAATACAGTTCTGAAAAAGATCCCAGGTTATTCTAAAGATCAATTAGATTTCGCGATGTCATGGTTAAAGAAAAAGTTAATCTCGACTAATCGACTCATTCAGTTATGATGTCTAAAGTATGTATTTGTTGGAATTTCTTCTAGATTGATTTTCGTTAATGGATGGAATAATACAGAATTAGTGATGACAGAATTAGTTAAAGAAATGATATTTGAATCGTAAAGATGTTTGACTGTAACAGTTGTAATTGAATAGATTCTGATGATCTCTCCTGCGTATTTTATATATTCATTTATCCTTAGAGATTTATGTGATTGTTCATTTTCTGATGAAATTCTTATCGTATGAGAATGCTAGCTGATTATAATGTTAGATGAAAGTACTATTAGCCTGGTTGGTTGATGAGCAGCATTTCTTATCTCTCTCTGGGATTCTATTCTAATATGTTTGGAATAAAAGTTGTTAGTGGAAATTTATGTGAGGCTATTCTTCTATTTCTACTGGATGTTGTTTATATATATATATTTGGAAAATATATTATCTCTGTTACAATTGATTCCAGAGCGTAAAAGCATTATTTTTCTTCTGGTTTTCTCTGAGGAATCATCATGATCTTTATTATTTTCTTATGAGTTATGTTATCGGACTTCCAGTATGATATCACATCTTGGATTTCTTTATCTCGATTTTCTTATCATCCTTATTTCATAAATTATCAATCATGGCTCATCTTTAAAGTGTGTTCTTTGGCTTGTGATAACTATGTCTATTATGGTTGTATTTTTGGTTCGATCATAGGAAAATGGTGATTCTGGTATCAGGATTTCTCTAATTTTCGTGAAAGGACTTGACATCGACAAAGGTATAGATAGTGGAAGCTCAAGCTCAAATTCTACGATGGTTTTCTTTTCTCAAGTAAGTTTGATTAAGGTCAATGAGTTCAATCAGGATATTTTATTTCCTTGAGCTAATGTAGTTGTAAATATCTTTGACTAGCATGTGAGGAATTTGTGAAAGATTGTATGTTTGAGTTGTTTTAAGAGCATAAAGAAGGGAGTATTTTGATATGATATTATTTGATAGTTTAGATCGACTCAGTTGTTTTTTTCTAAGCAAGTTGGTTAGTTGAAATTTAATTTGAGTTATATGCATTTAAGTTTATCCTCATGTAAGAAGATGAAATCTTGTACATTCATGGGTAAATTGACAAACAGTATGAATGAAGAATTTATATTCAAAAGGGGTGTGATATAAGGACGTACCTATTAGATCAGTTCTAATTGGATGATATTATTATGAGTTAAAGCTTTTTGATTGATAAAGTTATCACATTTATGAAAGTTTGAATGGTCTGTTGAATGTTGAAGGTATTGTTAACCGAAGCACTGATTCTGGGTCCAGTTTAAATTGAGTAAAGATTTTGTGATTTTTCAGTAATGCACTATCGAACAGATTGGAATGTGTTTTAATACAAGAATGTAAAGTGATAGTTTATGCTTTCAGACGGTTAAATTCACATGAAAGGAACCGTTCGACAGGTGATTTAGAATCGGCCACTTTTTTATGTATGTATTGAGAATTTGATGACATCGGTTGACGACGAAAAATGTCATATGTTTCCTGATTCCAAGAGTTTAAAGTATCTAATGTCACAGAAGGATCTGGATTTAAAACAGCATAGATGGCTTGAACTATTAAAAGATTGTGAGCAGTTATCGATTAACCTTTGGGAAAGTAGATATAGTTGCAAATGCTTGAATGGAAAATCTTTGATTAGTTTGTGAGTATTGGATACATGATTAATCTTATTTGATGATAGTCTGAATCTAGCTAAATTAGAAGCTAAAGCTATGTTTTCTTTACAAGATTGAAAACCTAAGGAATGTGATAGTGAGTGGTAAACTAAGCGAGTACAGTATGAGACGACTTTTGATTCTGAATTTCAGGTCGGACCTGATGACTATTATCATTATTCCGAGATAGAATTTGGGCACTAAGTAATTCAGAGCTTATGCAGAAAATTTTTGTACAAAGCTCAATAGTAGCTCGTTTGTTCATTCAAGGAGTAATAAAATGTACAATTATTTGAAATAGATGTCCTAGTGGTCGGGTATGTAACACGATAGATTAGTTGATTATATGTTTTAGAGACTATCCGATCAAAATTGTACAGAAAGTAAAAGTGATTCGTGGCAGTTTAGAATCCACTTCAGATTGTTAGAAAACGTATGTGAATTTGAAACATGAGGATATGAAATTCCCGCTCAGAGATAGCATGCTTTCGAAAGTATTTCCTTGGAAAAAGATTCAAAATATGTTTTGTGTATCTATGTTGCGATGGTATCAATTGGACTCTTTGAGTATGAATTCCCCGATAGGGATTACGATTCAGTCGATGTGTTGTATAACAAAGAATCGATCAGAATTTTGACATGAGAGATTAAAAAGTTTGGAAATAAAAGCATAACCTTAGTGAGGGTTCTTTGGCAGTGTCATGAGATAGAGGAGTCTACGTAGAAATTGATTTTATATTCCAGTAAGATTTTCGAGGACGAAAATCTCTAAAAGGGAGAAAGTTGTAATAGCCTGATTTTGGGCCTAATCGGAATAGTGGTTTTGGGAGAACAAATCTGATGAAGAAAATTTTATTTTATTATATTTTTATGATCTACAGTTTTATGAAATGATTTCGTGAAAATTTCGTTCAAAAATTTTGACGTTTGGGCACTCAATTTAGTTAGAGGGACTAAATTATAAAAAGTACAAAATTTGAGTTCTATATGTTAAAGGTCTCCAATTGCAATGAGATTTTAAATTAGGGGTCCTTAAATGGTAATTAGACCATTATACTTTGGTATGGAAAAATATGGACATGGATAGGTGAAATTTTGAAGTTTTTCATTAAGGGCATTTTAGTCATTTGGTTAATAAAGACAAAATTTAACAAATAAAATATGTTCATCTTCCTATTTTCATCCCCATGGCCGAATTTTCCAAGGAGAAGACATAGCTAGGGTTTTTCAAGCTTCCAAGCTTGATTGTAAGTCTGTTTCTGTCCCGTTTTTAACAATTTTTGTATTTTTGAGATCGTTTAGCTTGATTTAGCTATTTCAAGGACTAATTTGAAAGAAAGGTGAAGTTTAAAATTTTACCCATGTTAAACATGTATGTATTTTGATGTTTGATGGTAGAAAATGCACGTTTGTTGTTTGTTAAACGAATTTTGCTAAGTGATTTTTGGTACAAATTTTAAAAAATGACTTATTTGTAAAATTCTATAAAATGAGTAGAAAAATGTGAATAAATGAGAAATGTGGGTTGTTATGAGTATGAAAATAGTTTCGGCTAGGCTTGGGTGTGAAGAAATTGAATGAAATTCATTTTACGAGCCTAGGGACTCAAATGTAAAATTGTCAAACTTTAGAGGTAAAAATATAATTTTCCATAATGTGACTTTTGGGCTGAAATGAATAATGTGATGATTAAATGAGATGAATTTGGTATTATCAATCAAGAAAAATGAAGTTCGGGTCTAGATCAAGAGAAAACTAAAGTGTTTGACGATTAGGTCCATTTCCGCTATTTTTGTATCGAGGTAAGTTTGTATGTTAATAATGCAACGTTATAATTTTATTTATAATTTTTCATTATTGCATGAATATTATGATTGATTCTATGGATAAAATTGACGAAGTTTCAACAAGCGAGTAAATCTATAACACCCCAAACCCGGCCCAAAACACTACGGCCGAATTCGGAATGCTACTGGAAAACCTTAGGTTGAAGTCGGCTAAGTGATGATAAAACTTGCTTGTAGCAGTGTTAGTGTCGGCATGAAAACAAGTACTAAACTAAATCCTTAATGATTAGGTTTTAAAACAGGATTCAATTTCTTAGAGAGACGTTTCATTTGAAAAAACAATTGGAAGTTCAAGGTTAGTTGAAAACAGGTCCTTTTGAAATCTATAAAAGAATCCGAGTAATTACGAGAATCTCAATTAGAAAACCTTAGTTAAGTTTTTTTTTAAATAATCAAATGTCATTATTTGAAATCGTTTGCAATTACTAATTCATGTCTAGTCTAGCATAAACAATAATGAAAACCCAAAATAGTTAAATGGCCATATTACAATAAAACAACCCAATTTAACTGAAATTAAAAGTATATGTTTCTAAATATAAAAACCGCGTCTGCATGGCCATCTCGAATCCCATCGTAGCCCGATCCAAACTTCACGAACCACCTGCATTGTTTGGTAAAAATTTGGGTTAGTCAGCCGACTCAGTGTGTAATTAGTCCACAGATTTCCACGTATGGGCTTAGCCCAAAACCACACCAATCCACATAACAGAGAATAATGCAAAATGCACCCAACCCAGCCTCGGGTCCATCCTCTACACACCCCCGTATCCAACCACCACACACCAGGGGATTACTAAATCGACCCTCCAACCTCTACACACCAATTAGGCAAGTCATGCCATCCACCAAGTGGTTGAGCCACTAGTCTACGTGATCAAATCACAATATAATCCACAACGTGACCGTAGTCAACGTCAATCCACAATGAGGCACATCACCAACCACGATATGGCACAAAGCTGATACCAACCATGATGAGGCACTGAGCCGATCATCAATCCATGTGAGGCTCGTAGCCATCACTAAACCACGTACATAAATGTACACCCTGTCCTTCTTTCATATATACAAATCCCGCCCCATGATTATGCAACATACGATAGTGATATGATGAAATAATGCATGAACATGTTAATCAAACATACCGCACAAATACACAACAATAACCACAGTGTTAACGTCATTTAACACTAACTTGATTATCGACATACCCGCTAAGGGTATCCATCTCATTATTGCCACTGCACTAATCATCACACTTATAACACATACAATATTTTATACATACTTGGGAAATTGCGTAATAATCACACACCTGATAACTCGAAGGCCTTTGCTTTACTTCCCTCTTGTTGAAATCCCTATACAACCCAAGTCAGATTCGGCTTTTACATAAAGTTTATGAAAATGGCCTTTGGCCGATCACTATTCCCTTACCTAGAGTAGTCGATCCCACGAGAGTCCTTAACGCTCCCTTACGTTGGCTACGCACAAAAGAAATACAAGATTAAGGGCCTCCTAAGGTTCGGCCATCCCTAAAACCAAAGCCAACCATTCGGTTTTGGCACACCAATAGATAAGATATGAACTGATTGCTAAAGAGAATAATACTTACCACCAAACACGATTGAGATTTGGAAAATATGGTCGACGGCCCTATCCTTAGAAGTTGCCAAACGAATAGTCACTATATCTAAATAGATTCGGCTTTAGAAAAACAACAGAGAAAAGAATGGTTTCAGGAAATATGATGATACGAATGGACAAAGAGAAGAAGAAGAAAACCCTTACCACTATTTAGAAATGATTGGAGCAGGTCTAGGCTAATGGTACTTTTGGCTTTGAAGAGAACAAGAGAAGAAAAGGAATGATGGTGAGGCTTAATAGAGGTTCGGCTATCGAGAGTTATGGAGAGAAATGAAAAGAGGTTGGGAAGGAGAGATAGATTCGGCCAAGAATGCAAGTAGAGGAGAAGGAGAAAGAAACACTAGTGACCTTAATGGTCTTTGAAGTTTCGGTCAACAGCTCAAAAGAATATGAAAGCCGAAAACTAGGTGTCTTTTTGCACAAAAGAAAGAACGGCACTAGAGGAAAAAGAGAGAACTAAATTTCGGCACTCACTAAGGCTGAATTTTGGCATACCAAGACCCTCTCCCAACCGAATATGCAACCCCCAAGAACCCCACATTTGGCCACCACCTTTCTTCCTCTCATATCCCTTATTTTTCTCCACATTTTCTTCCCCTCCTCTCTTTCAAACTTGTTTGGGATGAGTCAAACTCCTCAAAGAGCTCTCCACCTCCTATCCAAATTCCTTGACCAAGTCCACCCTCATCCTTTCCAGAGTCCAAATGTCGTCCAACTCTCCCTCCTCCTTGACGCAAAAAAAGCAACTCAAAATGCTATCTTCGCAGCTCGAACCTCCTCCCCCTTGACACCCCTTGTTGACGCACACTCCTCCCTTTCTACTAGGCGCTATCTTGCCACTCTACTGCTCCCTTTCTTGTGTCATGTTCCACACATAATTTCTTTTAAAGCCTAGCTCCCCTAGTTCCCCTTAGCTTAGCTTAAAACAAAAATTTTCCTATGACTTCTACCCAAGTCCAAGGTTTCCCGAAACCCCAAACACTTCCAATCAACATGCAGAGCATAATAACACACAGATACAATTAAAATATGCACAACCCCCGAACCTCGGATATTACAGTTCTATCCCTCTTAAAAATAATTTTGGCCTCGAAATTACCTGGTCAAAATAAATGAGGGTATTGCTGCCGCATTGCTTCCTCTGGTTCCCATGAAGCTTCCTCCGATCCATGGTTACGCCATAACACCTTGACTAAAGGAACTGGTTTCCTACGTAAGACTTTCACATCCCGTTCCAAAATCTGAATTGGTTCTTCCTCGTAGGACAAGTCTGGTCTCAACTCCACTTCTTCAACTGGAACCACGTGAGATGGATCCGATCGATAACGATGTAGCATCGAGACATGGAATACATCGTGTAATTGATTTAACTCCGAAAGCAACTCCAATTGATATGCCACTGGTCCAACCCGTTTCAAAACCCGATAAGGCCCTATAAACCTGGGACTCAGCTTTCGCTTGCGACCAAATCTCATTACCTTTTTCCACGGTGAAACCTTTCAAAATACATAATCACCTACCGCAAACTCTATCTCTTTTCTCTTAAGATCTACATATAACTTTTGCCTATCAGATGCCTCCTTCAACTGTGCTCGAATTACCTTAACCTTTTTTTCGAATTCGGCTATAATCTCCGGACCCAACACCTGACGTTCCCCCAATTCTGTCCAACATGAAGGTGTGCGACACATCCGTCCATACAGCGCTTCATACGGTGCCATCCGAATACTCGCTTGATAGCTGTTATTATATGCAAATTCCACTAAAGGCAAAAACTCCTCTCAGCTTCCTCTGAAATCTATCACACATCCCCTCAACATATCCTCTAACACTTGGATTACTCACTTAGACTAGCCGTCCAACTATGGATGAAATGTCGTACTGAAGTCTAACCTAGTGCCTAATGCCTAATGTAGTGCCTTCCAAAATTGAGACGTAAATCTCGGGTCCCTATCCGAGATAATCGACACCGGCACTCCATGCAGTCTCACAATTTCTGCCACATACAGCTTCGCTAACTTCTGCAAAGAATAATCATAATCTTTCAACAACTCCACCCACCTTCGCTGTCTCAGATTCAGCTCCTTCTGGGTCAACAGATACTTAAAACTCTTGTGGTCCATATAGATCATCGACTTCTCTCCATATAAGTAGTGCCTCCACACTTTTAGCACAAAAACCACAACAGCCAACTCCAGGTCATGCGTCGGGTAATTAACCTCATGAGGCCTTAACTGCCGAGACGCATAGGCAACAGCCTTCCCTTCTTGCATCGAGCGCATCCTAATCCCGTGTGAGAAGCATCACAATACACCACAAAGTCCTTTCACCCTCGAGTGAATTAAAATCGAGCTTGGTCAAAACCTTCTTCAATCTCTCAAAACTCCCTGCATTGCATGCATCCACACGAAAGGTACCTCCTTTCTCAACAATTTCATCAAAGGTCTTTGCTATAGGCGAGAACCCTTCTACAAATCTCTTGTAGTAGCCTGCAAATCCTAAGAAACTGCGAACCTCTGCCACCGACCTAGGTGGTTTCCAATCTAACACCGCCTCAACCTTCTTGGGATCTACCTTATCCCTTCCGCAGACACCACATGACCCAGAAAAGTAACCTCCTTCAGCCAGAATTCACATTTACTGAATTTGGCATACAGCTTCTTTTCCCTTAACACTTGCAACACCACCTGGAGATGCTCATCATGTTCCTCCTCATACTTGGAATACACCAGGATGTCGTCTATGAACACAACGATGAATCGATCCAGGTAGGGTTAGAAAACTCGATTCATCATATCCATGAATGCAGCTGGGGCATTCGTCAACCCGAACAGCATCACTAGGAATTCATAATGCCCGTATCGAGTTCGAAAAGCTACTTTATGGATATCCGCTTCCTTCACCTTGAGTTGGTGGTATCCCACCTTAAATCTATTTTTGAAAACACGGTAGCCCCCTTAAGCTGATCAAACAAGTTGTCTATCCTCGGTAGCGGGTACTTGTTTTTGATCGTCAACTTATTTAGCTGCTGGTACTCTATGCACATCCGCATAGACCCGTCCTTCTTCTTTACGAATAAGACCGGTGCTCCCCATGGAGACACATTGGGTCGGATAAACACACGATCAAGAAACTCCTAGATTTGAGCCTTGAGCTCAACCAACTCCTTTTGTGCCATTCTGTATGGAGCGATGAATCTGGCGCGCCAGCACGGCAACAAATCAATCCCAAATTCCACCTCGCGATCTGGAGGCAACCTCGGCAGTTCCTCCAAAAAAACATCCCCAAACTCTTTCACTGTCCTGACCTCACCTACCGCTGCTCCCTTAGCCTCCAAGGCACTAACAAGCATCAAAAAGCCACACATTCTTTCCTCACCATCTTCTCTGCCTTAAAAGCCGACACTACATTCGACAAGTAATTTCTCCGTTCCCCTATCACCACAATCTCTTTGTCATTGGAAGTTTTCAATGACATACACTTAGCAGCACAGTCCAGGTTCGCATGATACCTCACCAACCAGTCCATGCCTAATATTAGGTCAAACTCCCCAAATGGTAGTTCTATTAAGTCAGCCGAAAACTTCACTCCCTGAACCTCTAAAGGCACTTCCTTAAAGAGTTTGTCTACTATTACTGACTGCTCTAAGGAACTAAGTACAGTCATCTTCCTAGGTACAATCTCAAAGTTTACATTCAGAGTTCCAGATACTTCACTAGCAATATAAGAATGAGTTGACCCAATGTCTATTAAAGCAATAAAGGGTAATCCAGCAATAAGGAACGTACATGTGATTACATCTGGCGCGTCCCCCTCCTTGTGATGCCTGGCTGCATAAACTAACCCTGGCTGTCTCGCATCTAAACCCCCAGCACCTTTGCCTGGTGCTTCACGACCTCGGCCGGAACCATTCCCTCCATGGTTCGAACCACGACCCCTCGTTGCCTGCTGACCACCTCTGCCCAGCTGCACATATCCCTGGCCTACTGTCCGAGCCCTTTCCATCTCCTGAGGACAATTCCTAACCAAATGAGCCTTGGACTTACACCGGAAACATTCCTTACTTTGTCCCCAACACTCTCCTGCATGAGCTCTCTCGCATTTAGCACATAGACGACTCTGATTCCCGGTAACTGGTACTGGTGCACGAATAAAATTCTCAACCCTTGGTCTTTTCTGGAAACCCCAGAAGATCTGACGGCCCAAAACTCCTCTTATTTCGATTTCTATCTCTATCCATGTTCTGTCTTTCAGTCCTCTTGACCTCCTCAGCTATCCGAGCATTCTCTACTAGTACAGCAAAGTCCCTCTCTCTCTGCAGAGCAATCAACACCCGCAGCTTGTCCCTCAGTCCATCTTCAAATCGGACACACCTCTCATAATCAGTAGCCACGATGCCCCGAGCATATCGGCTCAATCGTAGAAATTTTGCCTCGTACTCAGCTACTGACTTTCCACCTTACACTAAGTTGAGGAACGCCTTCCTCTGTGCATCCACATAACTATCTCCTACGTACTTTCCCTCAAACTTAATCTTAAAATAACCCCAGTCCACTCGGTCCGCAGGGGTACCTTCCCTGACCGTGAGCCACCATTGGTAAGCCTTGTCCCGAGCAACGAAACAACACCCTTTAGCTTTTCCTCAGCAGTGAAATCCAAATCATCCATGATCCTTTCGACTGCCTCTAACCAATACTCCGCCATATTCGGAGCTACTCCCGATACTCCTCTAAAAACCTCAGCTCCATTCGCTCTAAGTCTCTCAGATACTGACTTTTGAGCCCTATTTCCCATACTCGCTCCAGTCACTTGCTCTAAAACTCGCAGCATAGCCTGCGATACTATATCATCTCCACCTGTCTGCTCTTGACACTCCGCCTCTATAGTCGGTGGCGGTGCTTCATTTTTGGAACCCTGACCAGACCCAACTGGTTTCGACACAGTCATTCTGCCTCTACCACGCCCTCGCACATTACGACCACGTCCCTAGAACTCATGTCTACGTTCGTGATTTAATCTGCTTTAAAAAGTTTTATGCATTAGTTTTTGTTCCACTGATTACCCACGAACAAGTTTTATGTAAAGAAGTTTAGTGGTAGTTCTTTCGATCATTTTAGGGTTTTCGTTTCAAGTTTTCTACCCTAATTCAGAGAATCTCATCCATTTAGTGGTACCTACTACACCCATTCACCACTTAAACATTTTCATCCGTTCCAGCCCAGGGGTATTTTCGTAATTTGTCCTATATGGGTATTTTGGTAATTTTCCAAATCAGGGTATCCTGATATTTAGCAAAATAGGGGTTTTTGGTATTTTTACAAGATGGAATATTTTGATAAAAGTTGAGGGTAATATGACAGTTTTGTAAACTGAGGGTATTTTAGTAATTTTTACAAATCGAGGGTATTTCGGTAATTTTATAAACTGGGAATATTTCAAAAAAAATTTTCAAAACCTAAAATTGCCTTTACAAATCAAAGGGATAGTTTGATGATTTTTTTTAAAACTAAGGTTTATAAAACAGTGTAGTTAATCCCTTCCGGGTTTTAGTTATCGAGTTTAGTCTGTGAATGAGTCCTCTTGGGTAGGGTGAACCGTCACTACGTACCAACTAGGATTCGAGCGACAAGGAGGTGAGTCACTAGGACTGCTTAAATACCAAGCTCCCCTCTGAAACCAATCCTTGACATCGCTGCTAGCAGTTGCCACACCCTTAACTCGGCGACTTACTCACAGGTTTGTTTGATTAGGCTTTAAATTTTATGCACCTCTGTGTTGGGGTAAGCTAATCCTAGGGATCATTAACTCATAATCTACTAATCTACGATCCCATAATACCCACACACAATCAAACAATAATTAGGGGTACTTACATGGTGGACTTCGGGCCAGACGATTCGAGTGCCATGCTTCACAAAACCCTTTTTCCCAAAAATTTTCCTTTGACCCATTAAAACACAAAGTAAAAATGTTTATGGGCTTCAAAATTCGTAGGCTGAGTGTAGAAATTGGGCTCTGATACCAATTTGTAACACCTCAAACTCAGCCCAAAACACTACGGCCAAATTCGGAATGCTACTAGAAAACCTTAGGTTGAAGTCGACTAAGTGATGATAAAACTTGCTTGTAGCAGTGTTAGGGTCGGGATGAAAACAAGTGCTAAACTAAATCCTTAATGATTAGGTTTTAAAAGCGAGTTCAATTTCTTAGAGGCGTTTCATTTGAAAAACCAATTTGAAGTTCAAGGTTAGTTGAAAACAGGTCCTTTTGAAATCTTTAAAAGAATCCGAGTAATTACGAGAATCTCAATTAGAAAACCTTAGTTAAGTTTTTTTTTTTTAAATCATCAAATGTCATTATTTGAAATCATTTGCAATTACTAATTCATGTCTAGTCTAGCATAAACCATAATGAAAACCCAAAATAGTTAAATGGCCATATTACAATAAAACAACCCAATTAAACCAAAATTAAAAGTATATGTTTCGAAATATAAAAATCGCGTCTGCATGGCCATCTCAAATCCCATCCTAGCCCGGTCCAAACTTCACGAACCACCTACATTGTTTGGTAAAAATTTGGGTGAGTCAACCGACTCAGTGTGTAATTAGTCCACAGATTTCCACGTATGGGCTTAGCCCAAAACCACACCAATCCACATAACAGAGAATAATGCAAAATGCACCCAACCCAGCCTAGGGTCCATCCTCTACACACCCCCGTATCCAACCACCACACACCAGGGGATTACTAAATCGACCCTCCAACCTCTACACACCAATTCAGCAAGTCATGCCATTCACCAAGTGGTTGAGCCACTAGTCCACGTGATCAAATCACAATATAATCCACAATGTGACCGTAGTCAACGTCAATCCACGATGAGGCACATCACCAACCACGATATGGCACAAAGTCGATACCAACCATGATGAGGCACTGAGCCGATCATCAATCCATGTGAGGCTCGTAGCCATCACTAAACCACGTACATAAATGTACACCCTGTCCTTCTTTCATATATACAAATCCCGCCCCATGATTATGCAACATACGATAGTGATATGATGAAATAATGCATGAACATGTTAGTCAAACATACTGCACAAATACACAGTAATAACCACAGTTTTAATGTCATTTAACACTAACCTGATTATCGACATACCCGCTAAGGGTATGCACCTCATTATTGCCACTGCACTAATCATCACACTTATAACACATACAATATTTTATACATACTCAAGAAATTGCGTAATAATCACACACCTGATAACCCAAAGGCCTTTGCTTTACTTCCTTCTTGTCGAAATCCCTATACAACCCAAGTCAGATTCGGCTTCTACATAAAGTTTATGAAAATGGCCTTTGGCTGATCACTATTCCCTTACCTAGAGTAGTCGATCCAATGAGAGTCCTTAACGCTTCCTTACACTGGCTACGCACAAAAGAAATACAAGATTAAGGGCCTCCTAAGGTTCAGCCATCCCTAAAACCAAAGCCAACCATTCGGTTTTGGCACACCAATAGATAAGATATGAGCTGATTGCTAAAGAGAATAATACTTACCACCAAACACGATTGAGATTTGGAAAATATGGTCGACGGCCCTATCCTTAGAAGTTGCCAAACGAATAGTCACTATATCTAAATAGATTGACTTTAGAAAAATGACAGAAAAAAGAATGGTTTCGCGAAATATGATGATACGAATGGACAAAGAAAAGAAGAAGAAAACCCTTACCACTATTTAGAAATGATTGGAGCAGGTCTCGGCTAATGGTACTTTCGGCTTTGAAGAGAACAAGAGAAGAAAAAGAATGATGGTGAGGCTTAATAGAGGTTCGGCTATCGAGAGTTATGGAGAGAAAAGAAAAGAGGTTAGGAAGGAGAGATAGATTCAGCCAAGAATGCAAGTAGAGGAGAAGGAGAAAGAAACACTAGTGACCTTAATGGTCTTTGAAGTTTCGGCCAACAACTCAAAAGAATATGAAAGCCGAAAACTAGGTGTCTTTTTGCACAAAAGAAAGAACGGCACTAGAGGGAAAAGAGAGAACTAAATTTTGGCACTCACTAAGACTGAATTTTGTCATACCAAGACCCTCTCCCAACCGAATATGCAACCCCCAAGAACCCCACATTTGGCCACCACCTTTCTTCCTCTCATATCCCTTATTTTTCTCCACATTTTCCTCCCCTCCTCTCTTTCAAATTTGTTTGGGATGAGTCAAACTCCTCAAAGAGCTCTGCACCTCCTATCTGAATTCCTTGACCAAGTCCACCCTCATCCTTTCCAGAGTCCAAATGCCGTCCAACTCTCCCTCCTCCTTGACGCAAAAAAGTAACTCAAAATGCTATCTTCGTAGTTCGAACCTCCTCCCCCTTGACACCCCTTGTTGATGCACACTCCTCCCTTTCTACTAAGCGCTACCTTGACAATCTACTGCTCCCTTTCTTGTGTCATGTTCCACACATAATTTCTTTTAAAGCCTAGCTCCCCTAGTTCCCTTTAGCTTAGCTTAAAACAAAAATTTCCTATGTCTTCTACCCAAGTCCAAGGTTTCCCGAAACCCCTAAACACTTCCAATCAACATGCAAAGCATAATAACACACAGATACAAGTAAAATATTGACAACCCCAAACCTCAGATATTATAAAATCTCGGTTGAACATTAAGAATAGATTAGGACACAAGTGACATATCACTAGGAACCTGTCTAATTATGTGATTTATGTGTCCTGGATGCTGGTTCTGTACATCCTACTGATGGCTGGGTATTTCGGCATATGTTGCGGATACTTGACAGCTTGATTGAGCAGCACCGCATAGCTACATCTCGATTGAGATCTTGTGTGAGCATGCCAAAGGATAGCTTGAGAGTGAGCTTATATGTGTTATGAGATTTGTGGTAGCATTGGCTACATATGTGGCAATTATGTGCAAAGATTTCTATGTATCCGATAGTATTCCAAGTGGTTCAACGGGTATGTCAAAGATGAGAAAGTGCGTGATTATGTTACGAGTTGGTACAGGTATGTACGAAAAACTCAAAGAAAATGGATTTGGTATATGATGAACTATTGGTAAGGATGTGATTGAATAAGTTATGCTCATAAAGTTAAATGATATTTATATTTATATATGTTATGTTATTCATATTATAAGCTATTAGTAAGAATGTGATTGAGTAAGTTATACTCATGAATTCTTAGTGACATTTATGTTCATATTTGTTAAGTTATTTATATGTCAAATGTATGAATAATGTTTTGTATTATTTGCATATGAACTTACTAAGCTATATAGCTCACCCCCTTCCTTTCTCATGTTTTATAGTGTCATTGGGCTAGCTTGGATTGGAGATCGCCGGAGATCCTATTACACTATCAAGCTATCAATTTGGGTATTGATGATCTTAATATTTTGAAAGTATGGCATGTGTAGGGACTTAGATATTTTTTTATATGTGTCATTGTGATTGTAGCCAATGTGTTGGCTTGTAATTGTCAAAGGCTTGTTTTTATATGTGACTATGTAAATTTGGCTTATTTGGGCTATCATGGTTGTAAGCCTAAGTATAGATATATATGTGCTAATGTCTTTGGTGATATGATCATGGAATACTTGGTGAATGATAGAAATGTGATTTATGACATGAATGTGAAATGTTTGACAATGTGGTTTATTGATGAGATGATAAAGTGGTGTACAATTAGGTATCTTGAAAGTAGTCAATTGTGGCCTAATAATTGTTGTGAGCATGATAGATGTTGATATTTTGTTGGTAATAATTGTGGATGTTTTGGTTTCCTAAGTATGTTATGTTTGTGCCTTGAATTGGTGTAAGTGTATGTGTGAATAAGGGTGGCAAATGGCTTGGTAAATAGCCTTTATTTTGTCCACACGAGTGTGTGTCTAGGACGTGTATGACACACGGTCTGCCCCACGGGCATGTGTTCTGGCCGTGTCCCCTGCACCTTAATTTTGTGAAATAGAAAGTCCAGAATTGAGCACACGGGCAGAGACACAAGCCTATATCTCAACCGTGTGTGCTACACAGCCTTGCACATGGGCGTGTGGCACGGCTGTGTGGCACAAGTCAAAGAGCACCCTAAATCGAACACAGTCTGAAGCACGGGCGTGTCCCAGGGTCACACGGGCGTGTCCTTTGGACCACACCGGCCGTGCGAGCCCTGCAGTTAGTAAAAAATTTTCTAAGTTTTGAAAAAATTTCCTGAGTTCTTGATTTAGTCTCAAAACACTTCTAAAGTATGTTTTGGGCCTCGTAGGCTCGTAATAGGGACTTCATGATCGAATATGAATGGTTTTAATTTGGAAGCAAATTTTATGACTCGGAATTGTGTGATTTCTTATGATGTGAGTCCGATAATGCCTCGTACCCTGTTCCGGCGTCGAATACGGGTAAGGGGTGTTACACCTAGTCAATTTTTATACATATTAATAGTAGCCCAAATATTTCACAATTTCACAATTTTACTATAAATTTATCATCTTTTTTCAATTTAATCCCTAATTGATAATTTCATCAAAATTCTCTTTACAAAAATTGTCCTTTCATTTTCTACCATAAAGCTTCAAAATTCAAGCATACTCATCAATGGCAAAACACTAATACTTTAACGATTTTGCAAATTAATCTCGAGCTAGCTAGATTATGCTACTACGATCTTGGAAACATAGAAATCATTAAAAACAGGATAAGAATACGTATCTAATTGAGTAAAACAAGCTTGCTAACATTTCAAGCTTCAATGGCTAGGTTTCTTTCTTCTTCTTTTTTGGTGGATGATTATGAGAATAGATTATTTTATTTTATTTATTTGAACTTAAATCACTAATTTCCAAAATTACCCTTAATAATTAATTAAATTTTCAATGATGACTATTCATACTTATCCACTAAGCATTTTAATGGTCTATTTACAATATAAGGACCTCAAAATTAAAATTCTATAACTATTTAATACTTTTAGCTATTAGAACTCAATTTTTACACTTAATGCAATTTAGTCCTTTTCATCAAATTAGGTATGTAAATGGTAAAATTTCTTAACGAAATTTTTATACTGTATTTCTATCATATAGTAGAACATAAAATAATAACAATATAAATTTTCTGACTTCGGATTTGTGCTCCTGAAACCACTATTCCAATTTCACTGAAAACAGGCTGTTACAACTACCCTCATAAGATATCCTTGTTGGAAAAAATTTAGTTTGAAAACAGTTTTCTTGTACAGCGAAAAATTGAAATTTTAAAAGTTGACTCGTTTGATATTTTAGCAATAAACCTTAGACTGAATTTGTACATGTGTTTTCGAATAGGCAGATCCTTGTTGTTCCTGACTTTCAACCAAACAATCTTTTTCGCTATTCGCGTACCACAACCGCTTCGAGTCAAACATAGAACCACAAATATTTTCTTTACTTTTAGTGAGAAGTAAATCTCTCATAAATAGAAATCGGTAGATTTGCAATTATCAGAAAATAGAATTTATTCTTAAAATAAATTTCACTACTTTCTGTGAAAATAGCAATATTGTAAACTTCAGAGAAACTTGTATTTTTCTCGTAAAGCCTACCAATTTCATCTATTTATAGTGAGAGTTCGTAATGTAACACCTCTCACCCGGCCTGGTCAATGAACATGGGTTATGGGATGCTACTACAGTTACCGGAGCATTTCATAATTAAATTTCAACAGTAATTCATTCCAATCATAATCTATTAACATTAATGCATGCACGACACATAATACAAGCAAAATTGAAACCCAATCAAGTTTATGAAAGCTCCAAAGTTTACCCGAGATGAATAAGGACCAAACTGTAAACATTTCAAAGTTTGAGCATAGGTATCAATACCCATGTCCAGATACCAATACTGTAACACCACAAACCCGGCCCAGATGCTATTGCCGGATCTAGCATGTCACATGGATAGGTTGGTTTACGCTGCGCTCTTGAAGAAAACTTCGTACTCTTTTTAAAACTCCGGGTTTAGGTGTTTGTCTATAAAAACCAGTTTAACTCACTTTCCATTTTTGAAAAGTTGTGGTTAATTTGAAAACTTCTTTTATTAGGAGAATCGAGATTGAGTTATTGGTAAAATCATGTTATTATCAGAAATAAACCTTAGTGAACTTCGAACATTTGATGTTCTGAAAACTATTTTTGACGTTTAAGAGAACCTAGTGTTTAATCAATTATAGTTTGAAAACCGTTCATTAACATTTTGGGAAACAGTTATTACTGTATTAGGAAAACCTCATTTTGAACATTTAACAATGGATGGTAACCGAATTAAAAATCAAACCAAAATAAAAATTTCCAGAGGCCTTATTACAAAAACTTTAATCCCAAATCAAAATAAAATTTATAGCAAGTAAAATAGAAGTTACTAAAGTTACGATATGTGGCCCCTCTGAGTCCACCTCGGCTCCTAATCCTCAATGCTGGGGATTACCTGCAAAGTTAAAACAGTTGGGTGAGTTACGAGAACTCAATGTGTAATTCCCCCTTCAGACAAAATTGGGCCTGAGCCCACTGAAACAGATTGGGCCTTAGCCCATTCGGAAGTACAATGGCTCTAAGCCCATACGGAAACAAACTGGGCCTTAGCCCTATCAGCATGATATCACAAACAATACATGCAATGCAACCTAGCCCAGCCTAATATTCCATCCGCTACACACCACAGGTATCCAGCCTAACACACCTGTGGGGATTTCTACAATCAACCCTCTATCCGCTACACACCTCGATGGCAGTCATGCTGCACATCGCCAGAATTGTTTCAAAGCCACCAGATTATCGAAATATACATGGCATAGCCACCGAACATAATGTGACAGAGTCACCAAAATATGTGGTGAGCCACCGAAATGCAATTCCCCAATCATCAACAACATTCCAATCCCATGCAATATAATATGGCATAATATTTAATGCATGCATGAACGTACCAATATAGTAGATAAACAGATTACATAGTCTTGCCAAATCTACTTAAAGGGTATAATCATAAATTTACTCACCTGGCTATTTCCAGACTTACCCGTTAGGTATACCTCGTGATCTTACCCATTATAGGTATTTTGGATTTTAACCAATACACAAAATAATACATTGAAAAACGAATAAAGGTGTGAGATTACACACCTGATTACATGGAGAACTAGACACTCCCGATCGACGTCACCTAAGACAATACATCGCACAATTAGCTTACAGCCAAAACAATGGGAGATCTATAACCCACATCTAAACATCGATTTGCTAGCACTTACCCTCACTATCATGAACAACTATGATTTACTTATTCGAATCGAATGTCGCCTCCCTTCCATAACCCGGCAGAAAATCCCAGATCACTGACACCCTTCGTCGTTTGAACTTAGAAGCAGAGGCCACAAGTCCACTCCCCTTGGGCTCCCTTGATGCAATCCCTTTAGAACGGCTACCACTCGCCTCCATGAAGAAAGTCTCGATCAGAATATGTCAAAACTCTAAGGTCGAAGCGACAACACACCACACTACTTACTAAGAATAATGGCACTTCTTCGCTATACCCGAATGTAGGTTACTCCCTTCGGTTACAAGGTTGAGTCCCTAAATAAAATCATGAGTTAGAATCGATGTTCCAAAATAATAAAGAAACAGCCTTTCGACCTAAATGAATCATAAATGAGGGCATCCATCCATTCTCCCTTATTCGGCCATGGCCACTTTCCAAGATGCCTTAGATTTGGCCACTGCTAACAAGAGCTTCGGCTTCTACGAAGGAACAAACACAATTCAAGATGGAGAGGGGTATTTAAATTCGGCCTAAAAGAAAGGAGTTGAGAGATAGATGCTTTTGATTCTTTAAGAGAGAAGAGAGAAAAGAGATAGGAGAAACATAATAAATGAAAGTGAACACATTACCCTCAACTAGAAAAACAACCGATAGGAGAGGAGATTCAGAAACCAAGGAGATCAAACTTCAAGAACCAAATCGAAATGAAGAAAAGATTAGACAAGAACAAAAAGAGTAAAGCTTTCGGTTTAATGGAGAAAAGTAGAGAAGTAAAGAAGGAGAATTAAGGTTCGGCTATGTGGGAAAACAAATGGTAAGAAATGGAAAAGAGAGATTCAACTATTGGCAATAGAGGAGATGAAATGTTGAGGAGGTTCGACTAAAAGAAGAGAAAAGGCTAGAAGAGAATTCAGCTATGGTATTTCGACAATTACAACGGCAAGAGAAAATGTTTGCAAAGAGAAAAAAAGAGAAAGAAAATAGAGAGTTGGGGTTTCGGCAATGAGAAAGACAACAAAAGATTAAAGAAAAAATGCTAAACAAAGAGAAGAATTAGTGACCAAAAGGTACTTGAAACCTTTAGTAACAACTACCAAAAATGTAAAAGAAAACAAGACTGCATAGAGAATTTCGGCATAACACCAAATGGTTCGGTTTTGCTTTCCTCCCTCTAATGCTGAAAATCCACCCCCATACACTCCTCATTCGGCCAAACTCCCCCTCTCTCCCCAAATCCCTCAATTCACTCCCCTATTCTTTCCTCAACCTCCTCACCACCACTCATTCAAACTTGTTTGACTGAGTCTTCAACTCCCTTGTAGAGTCCAAGCTGAACTCTACTACCATCACCTGCTAAGCACAAAAATAAATGAAATAACTGGCAGCAAGTGGGATTTGAACCCCTTCCCACCTTGCTACCATACTGACGCCACCACCACTCCACCATGTGGTCATTTGTGCTAGCAATTTACCAATATTTCCCCTTAAGCCTTGCTGCAAACAGCCTTCTCCCCTTAAAAGCCCAAAATCCAAAATTTTACCAAGGCTTTGGCTCGAACACGAGCCTCCCCAAGACCCCCAAACACACCAAAACAACAAGCTAAATGAGCTAAATGCATGCATTAACACAAAAAATGCCAGACCCCTATTTAGGATGTTACAGTTCTACCCCCTTAAAGAAATTTCAGCCTCAAAATTTACCTGATTAAAAGAGGTGAGGGTACTACTATCACATTGCCTCCTCCAGCTCCCACGTGGCTTCCTCTGAACCGTGATTATACCATAGCACCTTGACCAGCGGAATGAACTTCCTCCTTTATACTTTAACATATCTAAAATCTGCACTGGCTCTTCTTCAAAAGACAGATTAGGTCTAACCTCAATTTCTTCCACCGAACTATGTGAGATGGATCTAAATAGTAGCACTTTAACATCGAAACACAAAATACATTATGTATCTGACTCAGCTTCGAGGGCAGCTCAAGCTAATAAGCAACTGGTCCCACACGTTTTAGCACTCGATAAGGCCCGATGAATCTGGGACTCAACTTGCCTTTTCGTCCAAATCTTAAAACCTTCTTCCAAGGTGAGACTTTTAAGAAGAGGTGATCCCCCACTAAAATTCTATCTCCCTATGCTTCAGATTCACATACAATTTCTATCTATCTGAAGCTTCTTTTAACTGGTCTCGAATCAGCTTAACCTTTTCCTCTGTTTCTAAGATCAATTCAGGACCCAATATCTGTCGGTCACCTAACTCAGTCCAACAGGTAGAGGTACGACACCTATGACCATACAACACCTCGTAGGGTGCCATCTAAATGCTGGACTGGTAGCTGTTATTGTATGTAAATTTTGCCAACGGTAGATAATCTTCCCAACTACCTCTGAATTCAATCACACAGCCCCTTAACATGTCTTCCAGAATATGAATTACCCTCTTCGACTGACCATCAGTCTATGGGTGGAACGCTTTGCTGAATCTAGCCTTGTACCCAAAGCTTCATGTAATGCTTTCCAAAATCGAGATGTGAATCTTCGGTCCCTGTCTGATATGATAGACACTGGTACCCTATGCAGCCTCACGATTTTTGCCACATACAGCTTGGCCAACTTCTGTAATGAATAGTCGGTACGAACTGGCATGAAGTGTGCGAACTTAGTCAACCGATCAACGATTGCCCATATTGAATCTTTCTTAGTAGGCGTTAGCGGTAGCCCACTAACAAAATCCATCGTTATCTTCTCCCACTTCCAAAATGGAATCTTCACTAGTTGCGGCAACCCCGAAGGCAATTGATGCTTCGCCTTTACTTGCTGGCATGTCAAACACTTACTCACAAAGTCAGTAACTTCCCATTTCAGACCAGGCCGCCAATATAGTTCCCGTAGGTCCCGATACATCTTAATTCCACCGGGATGCATAGCGTATGGGCTACTATGCACTTCCCATAGAATCATTTGTCTTAACTCAGAGTCCTCTAGCATACAAACCCTTCCACGAAACACAATACCCCTTCACTGTTCAGCTCAAAATTCACTGTCTCCCCACTTTCCACTTACTAAAATTGAGAACTCAATGATTCATCCAACAATTTCTTCTCTTTAATCTGACTTACCCATGTCGGTTTCACCTGAAGTTCTACTAACAAGCTGCTATCCTCATAAAGGCTGAGATGATCAAACATTGCTCTCAAATTCGATATCACATTACGACTCAACGCATCTGCCTCCACGTTGGCTTTACCCGTGTGATACTTAATCGAGCAGTCATAATCTTTCAGTAATTCTATCCACCTCCGCTGTCTCAGATTCAGCTCTTTCCGGGTAAGGAGATATTTCAGACTCTTACGATCCGTATAGATAACTGACTTTTCTCCATATAGATAGTGTATCCATATCTTTAGGGCGAACAATACTGCAGCTAATTCCAGATCATGAGTGGGATAGTTCAACTCATGCGGCCTTAGCTGATGAGATGCATACGCTACCACCTTCCCTTCTTGCATTAACACACAACCCAAACCTGTGTGCGATGCATCACAGTAGACGACAAATTCCTTCCCAGCCTCAGGCTGAATCAACACTGGTGCCTCAATCAGAATCTTCTTTAACTTCTCAAAGCTCTCCTATTGTTTATCAGCCCAAACAAATGGTACTCCTTTTTGCAATAACTTGGTTAAAGGTGCAGCAATCAGCGAAAACCCCTCAACGAACCTTCTGTAGTACCCAACCAAACCTAGAAAACTTTAAATTTCTGACACTAACTTCGGCGGTTTCCAATCCAACACAGCTTCGATCTTTCGGGGATCAACCCTAATTCCTTCGGCAGAAACAATATGACCCAAGAACGTCACTTCCTTCAGCCAAAATTCGCACTTACTAAATTTGGCATAAAGTTTCTTCTCTCTCAAAATCTACAGAACTGTCCGAAGATGTAAATCATGCTCCTCCTCCATTCTTGAATACACTAGAATGTCGTCTATGAATACATCACTAGAAACTCATAATGCCCCTAACGAGTTCGGAAAGCAGTCTTGTGAATATCCACCTCCTTGACCCCTAACTGATGGTACCCCGATCTCAAATCTATCTTCTAGAAAATTGAAGCTCCTCGCAGCTAGTCGAACAAATCATCAATCCTTGATAGTGGGTATTTGTTTTTAATAGTCAATTTGTTCAACTAATAATAGTCAATGCACATACGCATCGACCCATTCTTTTTCTTTAAGAATAATACCGGCGCTCCCCACGAAGATACACTTGGTTTGGTAAAACCTCAATCCAAAAACTCTTGGATCTGAGCTTTAAGTTCTACCAACTCTTTCGGTGCCATCCTATAAGGAGCGATGGATACCGAAGCCATTCCCGAAAGTAACTCTATGCCAAATTCCACCTCGCGATCCGGAGGCAACCCCAAAAACTCTTCAGGAAAGACATCTAAGAACTCCTTCATAGTTCTGACATCCCTATAGACAATTCCTTGTCATCCAAAGTGCTGATGGAAGCTAAGAACGCCACGCACCCTTTTCGCACCAACTTTTTGGCCTTTAGTGCCGAAATCACATGAGACAGACAATCTCTTCTTTCTCTTATCACAATCAGTTCCTCATCTTCTGCGTCTTCAATATCATGCGCTTAGCAGCACAATCAAAGTTTGCACGGTGCTTAACTAACCAGTCCATGCCTAAGATCAAATCAAACTCACCGAACGCTAGTTCCATCAAATCCGCCAGAAATACAACTCCCTGAACTTCTAAAGGCACCTCCCTAAACAATTTATTCACTACCACAGATTGTCCTAAAGGGCTAATCATGGACATTTCTTGTAACATCCTGAAATTAGGCCTAGTAGGATTGAGCCCAATGGGCCTTAGGCGTAGTGGCGTTTAAAATTTTTTGAAGAATAGGAGATCGGCTTAAGTGCAAGTTGGACCTTTTAGATAAGTGATTTTGGAAGGTTAGGGGGCTTCTATGAAGTCCCGGGATCAAATATTAGCTTTGGGAAAATTTTGGTTTTAGGTGAAAAAAACCTTGGAGGTTGGCGGGTAGGCCTTAAGAATAAAATGTGGAGGAAAATGACACAAGTGGAGTGTGTAGTGTAGTGGCAAAGTGACACCACAAGGAAGGAAGGAGGTCCAAGGTTCTAGTTGTAGCATTTGCATTCCTTTTAGATTATTTTTATTAAATGAATTTAGACCTTGGCCATAGGGTTATATTTAATTGCGCATGGTTTGAGGCACAAAGAGCTAGTTGGTAAAGTGGCTAGCGATGTGGATTATGTTATAAGGGAGCACGGGTTCAATCTCATGAGAAGCAAGGAGTATTTATTTTATGGGTGGACGGTAAGAGTTTCAGTTGAATTTAAACTCTCTTGTGAAAGGATCCCACATCGGAAAGATACAAGGAATGAAGGTGAAGAGCTAGCTATATAAAGAGCATGCCAGGAGAAGGGTTAACATACCTTGGTGGGCGTTGGGCACAGGAGTGGTCGCAGCGCGGTTTAGCACCAGAGTCCTATCAGGTGTGTAACTCTCTCTACTCTAGTTGTAGAGCGGCAAATGCCGAAGTGCTTGGCCACAGCAATAGTAGCCACACAAGCGTGCTGCGCCGCGTGTAGGGCTTCAACGCGATAGTTGAGGCCATCAATAGTATTCTTGTGGGTTGGGGCTGCTTGGGCTGCGATGGGCCGAAGTGGGCCCAATGGGCCCGTAGGCCCAAATGGAATAAATTGTATGATGATATAGTATATAGTGAACTAGACTAGGTGGAACTTATATCGTGGATAGATTTGTGTTAGGTGGGCCACACGAGTGTGGGCGAATGGTAAAATCGGGTTTAGGCCCAACATCCAAGAAGATCGAAAATGGCGGTTAGTCGCTCAAGGCGACCTTTGCACCTTTAGAAAGGCCATTCCATGTACAAAATTACGAAAATACCCTTGGTGGGTAAATTACGAAAATACCCTTGGTGGGTAAATTACGAAAATACCCTTGGTGGGTAAATTACTGAAAATACCTTGGTAGGTAGATTACGAAAATACCTTTGGTGGGTAAGTTACTGAAAATACCCTTGGTGGGTAAATTACTGAAAATACCCTTGGTGGGTAAATTACTGAAAATACCCTTGGTGGGTAAATTATAAAATACCCTTGGTGGGTAAATTACAAAATACCCTTGGTGGGTAAATTACGAAAATACCCTTGGTGGGTAAATTATGAAAATACCCTTGGTAGGTAAATTACGAAAATACCCTTGGTAGGTAAAATTACTGTTATACCCTTAGAGGTTGGTTAACTTTGATTATTTTGTATATTATTATTCTGATTATGATGGTAATTCGTTTCATACGTTATTTGATATATGTCTAGCATACATAACATACTGCATACACGAATTATTATGTCATATTGCATGGGTATGATGAGAGGAGGGGGAAGATTGATATTCGTGGTCGACGGACACGGTGTTTTGGTAACACATTGTGACTACTGTCACGGAGGTTTGGTACCTCCGAGGTTTGGCACCTCATAGCGTCTCGTCCTCGTGGCTTAGCACCACCGTGGGTTGGCCCCACTTTGAGATACGGGATTGGCGCTTGGTGATTTGGTATCACACGATGGGTTGGCCCCATCATTCGATTTGTGTCTTGGACACGGTGGTTTGGAACCACCAAGATTTGGTATCACATTCGTGTCTTGGACACGGAGGTTTGGCACCTCATAGCGACTTGTCCCGTGGTTAATTCCACCGTGGGTTGGCCCCACTTTTTAGATATGGGATAAATACGCGGTGATTTGGTATCACACGATGGGTTGGCCCCATCACTTGATTTGTGACTTGGTCACCGGTGTTTTGGTAACACAATTGTGTCTTTGGACACGATGGTTTGGCACCACCGGTGGTTTGGTACCACACGGGTAGAAAAGGAGTTATGGATGGCTAGGTTGGGTGCATTATGCATATGTATTGCTTTGTTATAAATTGTGTAAGTATGTGGCATTTACTCGGGAGAGGAATATGCATCGAGTCTTGGTGACTCACCTTCTCCCTTATATTTTCGGTGATTCGTGAGATCGCGAAATGGAGTGGATGAACTCGAGGAGGCCATGCAATAAATTTGGGTTCTACGTGAACTTTGGTTTGAGAACTTTAATTTATTTAAATTTGGTTTTATATTTATTTAAGTTGTAATAAGGCCTCTTAAATTATGATTTTGGATTATATTTATGCTTTGAATATGTTTAAAATATGGTTTATAAATTTCTTGATTATGAGCATAAATTGAGCACAAAGTTTTCTAAACTACACAACGCGATGGTTTTAAAACGTTACCATCTGGTAACATAAATCATTTGATAATTTTAACAACTTGAGTGTTTTCGATAATTTAAACGATTTTCAAATATTAAGTTTCTACATTCAAATGCAAATGGTTTTCAAAGTATTAAATTTGAGTTTTCTTAAAATGATATAAACGTTTTCTAACCTATGATTTATTCATTTATTTTAAAGTTTTACGTAATTTCAAAGTAAATTATTAGTTTTAACTTATTATACACTTGATTTCTACAAATATAGAATTTCAAAGGGTTTTCACAAAATTTAATCGTTAACTCATTTTCTTCAAAATATTTTCCTCAAGTGACATACCGATTCGATTGTGGCGTATTGACCGGTTTGGGGTGTTACATTTCTCTAGAAGCAACCTTTGATTCTATACCTAGAGTCCTAGATACAGTACAAGCAACATATGAATGTATTGATCCAATATCTATTAAAGCAGTAAAGGGTGCATCGAATATAAGGAACATACCGGTTATGACGTCCAGTGCGTCACCATCCTCTTGACGTCTGGCCGCATAAACCAATCCAGGCTGTCTTGCATCTATATTACCAGCACCTCTACCCGGTGCTCCACGACCTCGACCAAATCCACTCCCCCTCTAGCCGAACCACGACCTCTTAGTGGCTGCTGACCACCTCTTCCTGGCTATACAAATCCCTGACCTACCGACCGCGTTTTAGCCAACTCCTATGGACAGTCCTTTATCAGATGATCCCTAGATCCAAGTTTGAAACATCCCCCAGTCTTTCACCAAGACTCCCCCGGATGTGTTCTCCCACACTGAGTACAAGGTTGTAACTGACCTACAGCAACTGGGATCACAGCTCGAGCTGGCCCATCTAACCTAGGCCTCTTTTGGAAACCCCAGAAGAACCTGACGTACCAAAACTTCTCTTACTCTTGCCCCTATCCTTATCCCGATTCTGCCTTTCAGAACGTTTCACTTCTTCGACGATTCTTGCTTTTTCGACCAGAATGGCAAAATTTTTTTCCCACTATGGAGCTATCAGTACTCACAGCTCGTCCCGCAGACCATCCTCGAACCGTACACAACGCTCATAATTGGTTGCGACTATCCCCGAGCGTAACGACTTAAGCACAGGAACTCCGCCTCATATTCTGCCACTGATTTATTCCCCTAGACCAAGTTCAAAAATGCTTTCCTCTAGACATCCACATAACTCGCCCCAACATATTTTCCCTGGAACGCTTTCTTAAAGAAGTCCTAGGTAATACGATCTGCTGGAGTACCCTCCCTCATAGTGAGCCACCACTAATATGCCTCATCTCGTAGAAGGAACATTGCTCCCTTCAATTTCTCCTCTACAGTGCAGTCCAGGTCATCCATAATCCGCTCAACTGCTTCCAACCAATATTCAACTACGTTTTGGGCCACACCAAAAATGCCCCTAAATATCTCAGCTCTATTTGCCCGGAGTCACTCAGGAATGGATTTTCGGGCCGTCGATCCAGTACTTGCCCCAGCAACCCGCTCCAGAACTCACAACATAGCTTAGGACAAAGCATCATCCCCTTCAGCTTGATCATGGGACCCCGTTTCGGTCACCGATGATGCAGGTGCTTTCATTTCAAGCATGTGCCCAGATGTTTCAAACCCAACCGCAGCACCTCGACCCCGTCTACCGCGTCCACGTCCTCTAGTGATCATGCTTGTTGGATCAAATTAATCTAATTATAAATTTTATGAATCAGTTTATAATTCTAATATTTATTAACAAATATTTTATGAGAAGCAAGTATAAGGGTTGTTTTCACAAATCGAACTTCCTAATGTCTCAGTCTCCATAGTCTTAGCTAACAGTTTCAGTATACTATCACAAACTCTAGTAGTTTCTTTCTAAAATAATCCTATCATACTATTAAACAAAATCAGAAGACTTACGAATTTGGTGTCGGAGACTCGGGTGCCACACTTCCCAGATAAATATATGTTTTAAACCATGTTTCAAACCAATTTTTGAAAAATATTTTTGAACCCATTCCACAGACGAGTTTTGCAACCAAGCTCTAATATCACAAAATGTGACACCCCAAACCCAGCCCAGACGCTACGATCGGATCCAGCATGCAACATGGATAGGTTGGTTTATGCTGCGCTCTCGAAGAAAACTTTGTACTCTTTTTAAAACTCCGGGTTTAGGTGTTTGTCTATAAAAACCCGTTTAACTCACTGTCCATTTTCAAAAAGTTGTGGTTAATTTGAAAATTGCTTTTATTAGGAGAATCGAGATTGAGTTATTGGTAAAATCATATTATTAACATAAATCAACCTCAATGAACATCAAACATGTGATGTTTTGAAAATTGTTTTCGACGTTTAAGAGAACTCAGTGTTTAATCAATTATAGTTTGAAAATCGTTCGTTAACATTTGGGGAAATAGTTATTAATGTTTTAGGAAAACCTCATTTTGAACATTTAACAATGGATAGTAACCGAATTAAAAATCAAACCAAAATAAAAATTTCCAGAGGCCTTATTACAAAAACTTTAATCCCAAATCAAAATAGAATTTATAGCAAAGTAAATAGAAGTTACTAAAGTTATGATGTGTGGCCCCTCTGAGTCCACTTCGGCTCCAAATCCTCAATGCTGAGGATTACCTGCAAAGTTAAAGTAGTAGGGTGAGTTACGAGAACTCAATGTGTAACTCCCCCTTCGGACAAAACTGGGCCTAAGCCCATAGACACAGATTGGGCCTTAGCCCATATAGAATTACAATGGCTCTAAGCCCATACGGAAACAAACTGGCACTTAGCCCTATCAGCATGATAGAACAGACAATACATGCAATGCGACCCAGCCCAGCCTAATATTGCATCCGCTACACACCACACGTATCCAGCCTAACACACCTATGGGGATTTCTACAATCAACCCTCCATCTACTACACACCTTGATGGCAGCCACGCTGCACATCGCTGAATTGTGACAGAGCCACCAGATTATCAAAATATACATGGCATAGCCACCGGACATAATGTGACAGAGTCATCAAATATGTGGCTGAGCCATCGAAATACACTTCCTCAATCATTAACATCATTCCAATCCCATGCAATATAATATGGCATAATATTTAATGCATGCATGAATGTACCAATATAGCAGATAATCAGATTACATAGTCATGCCAAATCTACCCGAAGGGTATAATCGTAAATTTACTCACCTAGCTATTTCCAGACTTACCCGTTAGGTATATCGTGATCTTACCCACTAGAATAATACATTGAAAAGTGAATAAAGGTTTGAGATTATACACCTTATTACATGGAGAACTAGACACTCCCGATCTATGTCACCAAGACAATACATCGCATAATTAGCTTACAGCCAAAACAATGGGAGATCTATAACCCACATCTAAACAATGATTTGCTAGCACTTACCCTTACTATCACGAACAACTATGATTTGCTTATTCGAATTGGATGTCGCCTCCCTTCCACAACCCGACAAGAAATCCCAAATTGCTAACACCCTTCGTCGTTTAAACTTAGGAGCAGAGGCCACAAGTCCACTCCCCTTGGGCTCCATTAATGCAACCCCCTTAGAACGGCTACCGCTCGCCTCTATGAAGAAAGTCTCGATTAGAATATATCAAAACTCTAAGGTCGAAGCGACAACACACCGCACTACTTACCAAGAATAATGGCACTTCTTCGCTATACCCAAATGTTGGTTACTCCCTTGATCATCTGAATTGTTGAGTTTTAAAATTTATAAAGAGAATGATCGAACCTGAAACTAACTTTGACAACGACTTAAGACAAGTGCACCTATCAAATAGTAGTATAGTTTAGGCAAGATCGGATTGTCAAACCCAAGGGAATTAAAAGTATTGATACTCACTTTCTTTCTATTATTTAGCCTAAATATGAAGTGATTGATTGATTAAACTAAAAACTAACTGACTACTAAGCTAAAGACACAAAGACAAAAAAAAAATTGAAGAAATAACTTTTAGAAAAACTCAGTTGATCACGACGATACCTTAGAAGGAATCCACCTAGACTTCACTTGTTATCTAACACCGAACTGCATTTATTTATTCACTTAGCTTAATCCGTAAGACTCCTAATTTATATTAAACCTCTCTCGAGGTGAATAACGTCTAACCCTAGGTTGATTAACTAAAATCTCTTTCTAATTAAAACCCCTAGAATCGCATTAACTCAATTTATGGACTCTCATATTAGGTTTTACCCTAATCCAGCAAAATCTCGTCACCCTATCTTCTAGGCGCGCGATCAATCCGCTTAATTATGCTAGATCTACTCTTAGGCATGGACTTTTGCTCCACCACTTAAGCACATTCAACTTGAATCAATATCCCGAAAATATCAACAGAAGAATTAAGCACACATAATTAAGAACAAACTAAGTATTTATCATATAGTTCAGAAAATAATAATAAGATTCATCTAGGTTTCATCCCCTTCAAGTATCTGAAGGGTTTAGTTCATAATGATAAAATAAAGCATCTCAAGAGAAAAGATAAAACAAAACATAAGAAATCCCTGAAACCCCCCGAAGGAATTGAAGGAGAAATCACCGTCTTGAGTAGAATTCCAGCTTCTTGAGATGGATCAACTGGCTATCTTCGAGTGATTCCCATAGATCTGGCCTTCTGGCTCAGCTCCTTGGCCTAGCTAACTACCTAATTGATCGCCCCTTTTAGGTTACACTTAGGGTCTTTATATAGGCTCTTGGAATGCATTTTTTTCTCCCTAAGTATCCTTTTCCAAGTGAAATTCTTCTTTTCCACGACAGGGCCACAGCAATGGTACATGCCCGTGTGAATCAACTTCAGGCCATGTTCGGGTCTAGTGATGGAGGCACGGCCGTGGGAATCGTGGTTAGGCCATGTCGATTTCCACTTTGGCCCAAACTGGCCTGTTTTAAGCCCGTTTCATGTTCTTTTCATCCTCGGGTGCTTTCCTGAGTATAAAACATGAAAAGAAAGGATTAAGAGCACCTTTTTACACAATTTAGGGAGTAAATCATTCAAAAGTATGCTACATGTGGGATTAAAATATGTTACTTTTACAGTTTATCATCCCTTCGGTTACAAGGTTGAGTCCCTAAATAAAATCATAGGTTACAACTGATGTTTCAAAATAATAAAGAAACGGCCTTTCGGCCTAAATGAATCATGAATGAGGGCTTCCATCCATTCTCCCTTATTCGGCCATGGCCACTTACCAAGATGCCTTAGATTCGGCCACTCCTAACAAGAGCTTCGGCTTCCCCGAAGGAACAAACACGATTCAAGGTGGAGAGGGGTATTTAAATTCGACCTAAAAGAAAGGAGTTAAGAGATAGATGCTTTTGATTCTTTAAGAGAGAAAAGAGAAAAGAGATAGGAGAAACATAATAAATGAAAGTGAACACATTACCCTCAACTAGAAAAAGAACCGATAGGAGAGGAGATTCGGCAACCAAGGAGATCAAACTTCAAGAACCAAATCGACAATGAATAAAAGATTAGACAAGAACAAAAGGAGTAAAGCTTCTGGTTTAATAAAGAAACATAGAGAATTAAGGTGCTATGAGGGAAAACAAATGGTAATAAATGGAAAAGAGAGATTCGGCTATTGGCAATAAAGGAGATGAAATGTTGAGGAGGTTCGACTAAAAGAAGAGAAAAGGCTAGAAGAGAATTCGGCTATGGTATTTCGACAATCACAACGGCAAGAGAAAATGTTTGCAAAGAGAAAAGAAGAGAAAACAAATGGAGAGTTGGGGTTTTGGCAAGGAGAAAGACAATAAAAGATCAAAGAAAAAATGCTAAACAAAGAGAAGATTTAGTGACCAAAAGGTACCCGAAACCTTAAGTAACAACTATTGAAAATGTAACAGAAAATAAGACTGCATAGAGAATTTCGGCACAACACCAAATGATTCAGTTTTGCTCTCCTCCCTCTAATACCAAAATCCACCCCACACACTCCTCATTCAGCCAAACTCCTCCTCTCTCCCCAAATCCCTCAATTCACTCCCCGATTCTCTCCTCAACCTCCTCACCACCACTCATTCAAACTCATTTGACCGAGTCTTCAACTCCCTTGCAGAGTCCAAGCCGAATTCTACTACCATCACCTGCTTAGCACAAAAATAAATGAAATAACTAGTAGCAAGTGGGATTCGAACCCCTTCCCACCTTGCTACCATACTGACGCCACCACCACTCCACCATGTGGCCATTTGTGCTAGCAATTTACCAACATTTCCCCTTAAGCCTTGCCGCCAATAGCCTTCTCCCCTTAAAAGCCCAAAATCCAAAATTTTACCAGGGCTTTGGCTCGAACCTGAGCCTCCCTAAGACCCCCAAACACACCCAAACAACAAGCTAAATGAGCTAAACGCATGCATTAACACAAAAAATGCCAGACCCCTATTTAGGATGTTACAAATACCATCTATAGCTTTGATGTTTCAAAAATCAATTTAAAATACACAAGTATTGATACCAAATTAGGTTTCGATATTGTTTTGGCACTTTGCCAATTTCAAATTTGAAAAAAGAGCCAATTTTTATTGATACCTTTAAAATGTATGGTTCCTTGGAAAATAAATGTCGATACTTATATAAGTATCACTAACAAATTGGTATTCTGCCATTTTAAAACACTGTTCATTTGGTAAAGCGATGATACTTCAATTCAAGGTATCAATACTTTTTGCCAAAAGGTAAAAAACAACACATTTTGATACTATATCATGCTCAAATCAACCATATAATTAAATAGTGTCTATAAACTCCCAACAAACTTGTAAATAAGCAACTTTGAAACATGCTACTAGACACAATTTAACTATTCATCAATCCTCAAATCTATCATGTCACAATTGGCCTTCAAACATAACATCTATACATGTATAATTTATTCCAATTCAATCTTATTATACCATCCCATATGTAGCATTCAAACTCATCCATTTTTCAATCAACAATTCATCATATTCCAATTGGCAACCAACATATATTTATCCTTATAATCCATACTAAAGGAACCATGATCAATTCATCATATATCATTTTCCATTTATCAACCAATCATTCAATTAACCATTCACATGATTAACTAAGTCCATTTAGCAGAATTAACACTTGTAAGCATTATACATATAACCAGTCAAGTTCATCATCATTTAGATCCAAAACCATTACCATTCAAGATAAACACATGAGCTAAACATCTCTTATACATGTCACATGATTGGGTCCAGAACGATAAAAAGACAATCAAATCAAAGGCTTGATAATGTGAACTCTAAAGTGATTCGATTGCCTATTCCGTAAAAGATAAATACAAATAGAGAAAACACAACGGAGTAAGCATTATGAATGCGTAGTAAGTTTATAGGTTTTAACACAATAAACTCACCTTAATACATAATTAACAAAACAAAATAGGTAACTATAGGATTATCCTGTCATCACATTTCACATCAGTAAGGTGGGTTCATCAATTACAAGTCTTATAGCATTTCAATCTATATAATACAAATTAACTCAATTCAATGTCTTTTATTTAGTATCATTACATATATATATGCTTTTGTTACATTATTTAATTACTGTATAACATATCAATTCCGAATACATATCACAATTTCAGTCATTCGGTCTTATATTTCCATTTCCATCATAATACATACTAGTATTCATTGATTTACTTGTTTCTATAATTGTTTAGCCTGATTAACTATAATAAATAGATACATATACGTGGGAAACCTGTAATAGCCAGATTTAAGGGCTAAGCAGAACAGTGGTCTTGGGACCACTAATCTGAGGTTGGAGGAAATTATTTTTATATTATTTTATGAGTTACAGCATGATTATAAAGGTGCATGAAAATTTTGGTGCTTTAGTTTTAGCAATTTCATGCTTAATCGTGAAAAAGGACTAAATCGCATAAAGTGTGAAAGTTCTATTATATTTGTTAGAGGTACCAAATAGCCATAGAATATTACATTGGATGTCCTTAAAATGCAAATAGCACATGGGGGAGTGATGATTAGCCATAGGGGACAAAGAATAGACTTTGTCATTTGGTTAGGTCAAATTTGGTGACAAAATTGATTTTATAATAAAATAAAAAGAAGAAAAGATATCATCTTTTCTTTCCCTTCTCTCCACCAAATTTTCTCAAGAAAAATAGCAATGTAAGCTTGAAAATTTTTAGCAACTCCTCACCTCTACAAGTAAGTCATCTTGATGATTATTTTTGATGATTTTTGTACTTTTGAGACCCTTAAAGCTTGAGCTAGCTAATAAAGGGACTATTTTGCAAAATGGTCAAGAGTATAGGGCTTTTCCATGAGAGAATTTATGTTTTTAATGAAATTTTATGGAATAAAATAAGTCTTAGTTGTTAAATATACAACTTTTGTGAAAGGTGTTTCCATCAAAACACCTAAAAGGACCTTTTTTGTAAAAGTTGTGAAATAGGTGGCAAATGTGTGTAATAGTTGGAATCTTGAGTGGATATAGGAGGGAATATGAATCATCTAGGATTGATTAACAAAGAAATTAGATGAAAATTGATATACGACACTAAGGGTAAAATTGTAATTTTGCCAAAGTTTAAGGGTAAATGGTAATTTTTCCAAAGTAGAAATTTTAAAATGTATTGATTAGCGTGGTGATTAAATGAGTAAATTTTATTGTTATAGATCAAAGAAAATGAGATTCAGACCTAGAACGGGAGAAAAGAGAGATATGGGCAATTAGGTCCCTTTTTACCCTTTTGGTATCGAGGTAAGTTCGTGTGCAAATAATGCAACCAAGTATTTAATATTTTGGTGTTGTATGAATTGTATATTATATATATGAAATATATTAAATACGTTTTTGACGAGATGTCAATAAATGAAAATCTTCAATTGAACTTAAGAATGGATGGAATGCAAATACCATGATACTAAGGTTATTAAGGTTCCATGTAAGACCATAATTGGAATATGGCCTCAGTATGAGATTTCATATAAGACCATGTCAAGGACATGGTGTTGATACGATATTTCAGATAAGACCATATCGGGGATATGGCATTAATATGATACTATATGTATGATACTCAAGAGTATCCTTTAGCATTTTGAGTGATTCAACAGGTATGTTGAAAATGAGAAAGTATGTGGTTTTGTCATGAGAGGTACAGGTACGTGCCCAGAACTCACATGAAGTGAATTCAGTATATGATGAACCCATGGTAAGTTTATGTGTAAACGATGCATCTTGATTGCATATGTTATACTTATTAATGCATTTAGTGAATGCGTATGATTATTGTAGAAATCTATTAAAAATGATAGAGTGTGAGGAAATTTTCGGATGAACATTTGAAATAAGAAAATGGGTGTGGATAAATATCCGTGAATGTGTGATAAATGATAGGATGTGTGTGATACCACTTAATTATTTGTTAACGATGGGCTGTGTGCGATACTATCGTATTTATTATGATTGGTGGGATATGTGCGATACCACCTTATTGTTTGTTAATGATGGGATGTATGTGATACCATCGTATTTATTATGATTGGTGGGTTGTGTGTGATACCACCTTATTGTTTGGTAACGATGGGCTGTGCGCTATACCATCGTATTTATTATGATTGGTGGGTTGTGTACGATACCAACTTATTGTTTGTTAACGATGGGCTGTGTGCGATACCATCGTATTTATTATGATTGGTGGGCTGTGTGCGATATCACCTTATTAATTATTAAATGGTGGGCTGTGTCTGAAACCAATGAGTATTTATTTTCATTTCAAGGTGATATCGAGAAACTTGACTAAGTGAAATTACATGTGGCTTTGTGGTGATAAAGGTAGGGTATAAATGCCAGTAAAGGTGAACAATGTTTTATGATATGTGTTTGTAAAGTGTTGGAATGAGTAAGCATTATGAATGATTGAATGGGCAACCATGAGCTTAAATGTAAATCTCATTATAATACCTTTGTGGTTGAGTAAAATAAATGAATGTCAATAGTTGATTATTATTTGCATATGAACTTACTAAGCGTTATTGCTTACTCCTCTTCCTTTCCTATCTCTTATAGGTTAACTTAACTAGCTCGGGTTGGAGACCACCGAAGATGCTTTCACACTATCGACCTGTCACTTGGATATAAGTTTTCAAGTCTTCTTGAGATATGGCATGTATAGGGATCTTATCTTTTTTTTAATTAAGTCATAGTTAATGTAGCCAAATGTGTTGGCCTAAAACGGTTTATGGTTCAATTGTATATAGCCATGGATGATGGCTTATATCGATTATATTTTTGCTAGTGATAATACTCTCTCGTATATAGGAAGAGAGATTAGTTTTCCTAGTTTAAATGTGAAAATTTAAGTATTATAAGTGATAATTTGAGAATGATATGTGATGTTTTGTGAATTTGTGTAAGTGAGGGTGGCTAAATGGCGTGGAAAATAGCCTTGAATTGGTCCACACGGGTAGACACACAGGCATGTGTCTAAGCTGTGTGTGACACACGGTCAGTCCCATGGGTGTGTAACTGGGTCGTTTGTCCCTTGCATGTTTGTCTTGCAAGTCAATGTCGACCATGGGCTAGACACACGTGCGTATGCCTAGGCTGTGTGCCCCATGCGAGGTTGCTGACTTTATAAATAGAATACCCAGGTTTTCACACACGGGTGAGGACATAGGCGTGCCTAGGCCGTGTAAAGGACACGTGTAACACCCCTAACCTGAGATCGTCTCCAAAATAGGGTTAAAAGGCATTACCGAACAACCACAACAACATACATTCATTCCACAACACATAGTCTATCATTAATAATACACGCTCAAATACAAACATATTGTCCCTCATCTAGGTCTACGAGACCTTAATCAAATGTTAGAAAGGGGTCGGGACTAAACCGAATGCTCACAAAAGTTTTCAAATTTTCAAGCATTATTCAACACTGTTGAGGTCACACGCCCGTGCAACCAGACTATGTGCCTCCCATAGTTACTAGACACTCCTATGTGTCCAAGCCGTGTTAAATAGGGCATGTATACTGACTTCTTCATACGGCCATCAGGCACGCCCGTGTGCTAAGGTCGTGTGCTCTTAGGCAATATATTGACTTGTTTACATGGCTACTAGGCATGCCCATATACCATGGCCGTGTACTCTTAAGCTAGCTACTGACTTTATCCCACGGTCATTAGGCACGCCCGTGTGCCGTAACCATGTATGCATAACAGGCCCTTTGAAAGGCCAATATGCCACCCACACTAAGGTCATACCTACAAGCTTCAAAGCAATGCCAATTCATACTACTAAACTCATTCAAATATACCATTTCATGCATTATTCACCCACCAACTACACTATCTACTTCCATGCTCATTATCATCACAACTAAGTTCACTCAAAATGACAATTATACATCTTAAAACATATATACAAATCATCATGTAATTCATATCATAAACTTTCTTCAAATACATCTTATCACCATTCACACCATCACGAAATATACCATTTCTATAACTCATTCATAAGTTCAACATCATTTAACTTCCAAGCCAACTCACATTGGAAGGATTAAACATTTCAAGACATATCTTATCTACTAGCCTATACATGCCATACTTCAACTATATACATCTTTCCAAAGTACCAAAATAGATTACCGATAGTGTGATTGAGATGCCGACGATCCCCAGATCTGAGCTAGCTTTACTGACACTGCAAAGTAGAGAAACAAATCACACAGTAAGCTTTCAAAGCTTAGTAAGTTTGAATTTATATACAATTAACTCAATGAACCAATTCAATATACACATTTAGCCATCACATAGATAATTTACCAATGGTACACTAGTTCAACTTTATCCAATTCTCATATAACATTCCATCATTTACTTTCAATTTCATCTACCACATAGGTATCATACATACCTTTGCCAACACATAGTAACTTCACCAACTGTGTTACTTAATCATTCTACTTTATACTTCGATAAATCTTTGTTATTCTCTTACTTATGTCGCACACTTAGTGCCAATTTGTAAACATGACATACTTGTCATCGCACACTTAGTGCCATTACGTTAAACCAAGTTTATATCGGTATCGCACACACAGTGCCGATTCAATGAGCCAAAGCTTCTATCAATTCGCACACACAGTGCCAATCATTTCTATCGTGTTTCTAATTTCACACACTTAGTGCTTTCTAATTCGATTCAGCACATAGCATTTCTAAGCTCATAGTTATATAGATATTTATTCAATTCACATTACATAGAACAAAAATTAACAACTTGTACTATATCCGAACTTACCTCGGATGTTGAATAGCGAAACGGTCGATTAATCGAGCACTTTATCTTTACCTCGATCTCGATCCAAACCTCTCCTTTCTTGGTCTATACACATTCAAATTCAATCCATTCAATCACAAATTCATTCAATTTGATCCACATATACATATTTAGGGCATTCTACATAATAGCCCTCATATTTTCACATTTCGACTCTTTAGTCCTTAATTCATCAAATCACCAAATAAACATAATTTTCTTGTACCCATGCCTAGCCGAATTCTCACTATGCTCATACAAGCCCACACCTTTCATTTATTTTACATTTTAATCCCTTAATTTCTCATTTTCTCAATTAAGCCCAAAATACTCAATTGCATCAAAAATCCCAATACAATCTATGTTAACCCAACACCAAGTTTTCATATTTCACTATCAACTAGCACACAGCTTAAACATTCATCTATGGCTCATCACAGAAATATCATCAATTCACAAAATTACAACATTGGTTAGCTAGAGCACGAAGCAACGATTATGAAAATGTAGAAATTAACAAAAATCGAGCTCAAACATACCTTAAATTAAGCAAATTGCTAGCCAAATGCCCTAGTTTCCTTATTCTCTTTTTCTTTTCTTTATTTCAGCAAGATGGATGAGTAAAATACCAATTCTCATCTTTTGTTTTATTAACTATCATATTATTAAATATGTTTACTATATTAACCTTTCTATTAATGAATAAAACAAGCTTTCATTAAGGACATATTTGTCCAACAACCATCCACTATCCAAATATTGGTATATTTGCCTCATAAGACCTTCACATTTAAAAGCCATAACACATATATACTTCAATAATCAGCACACAGCTTTTATACTTTATGTAATTAAATCTTTTTTCATAATTCAGCATACAGTCGATAAAATTTCCACACAAAATTTTCACACGGGCTATATCACATATAATTCATACCAAAAATAATATAAAAATTTTATTCTGACCTCAGATTTGTGGTCTCGAAACCACTATTCTGACTAGGGTCTAAACCGAACTGTTACAACACGGGCCAAAGCCACGGACGTGTGTCCGGCAGTGTGAAAACCCTTGTAAGTTCGAACTAAAAAATAAATTCCACACAGGCTAGGGACATGGACGTATGAGACCACACGGCCTGCCCACACGGGCGTGTCACATTTCACATGGGCGTGTGGCCCTGTTTAGGCAAAAATTTTCTAAGTATACAAAAGTTCTCGGTTTGATTTCGAGACCCTCCATTTGCATGTTTAAGGCCTCATAGGCCCATAATAAGGATGTTATGAATGTGAATGAGAAGTTTTAAGTTGGAATGAATTTTATAGCCCAAATTTGGACGTTCAAGCAAGATAAGTCCAGTAATGCCTCGTACCCGATTTCGGTATTAAATACGGGTATAGGGTGTTACATAACCACCAAAACACACCAGATTGCTCGTTTGAGCCATAACTCCAAAACACACTTGAGCACTGAAGTGCTAAGCCCATAAACATCAAATTTCATAAGACATTACATCCCTCAAGAAAACAACAAGGTCTCCATAAAGACAATCAGTAACAGTGGTCTCTGTAGAGACAAATCTCCATAATTCGCAACAAATGTTGGATTCTGATTTAAACAGTGAATTCTTCATACATCGGTATCATCTCATAACATATCCCATACAATGTGCAATAACCCTATTGGCATGTCAATTTTATCCTATCATTTCATATGTTCCTCCGGGCACGTTTAACACATTAGTTCCATTATTTCCAATTCAATCCATTTATCACATTTTTGTATCATTTTGTAAACTATCAAAATATCTTCACTTATATAACTTTATAAATCAAACACATACATTACATTTACATACTTAACTATACCATATGAACTTACCTATAAAAACTGCTAAGGAGTTGAAGTGTAAGGACCAATCATCAATTTTTCTCTTTTCCTCGATTCTCTACCGGTTGATTCAAATCTTGATCTATACGGTAATTCATTTCAATTTATCAGTTTCAAATACCTTATAATTGTTTATTTTGTTTGTATTATAGTCCAATTTCATTTTATAGAGATTCCTTAAAGTTTTTCATTTTATTCAATTTAGCCCCTAAAATTGAAACAATCACAACTTTCACATTTAAGCCCCATTTTTCAATCCTATTTCAGTCACATCCTTTTACACCCTTTAATATCAATAATTACAAAAACCTCATGTCAAATTTTAAAATATTTACATTTTAGTCTTTATACTCAAAACTAACAAATTTCACTTTATAAAATAGTCTTTTATCACATATAAACTTACAGTCAAACCATTTAACTCCAAAAGCCTCAAAAATCATCAATAGAAATATTTTGAAAATTTAACAATTTTGAAAAAATAACACTTAGTTAGCTAAATCTAGTTACAACGATCTCAAAAACGTAAAATTTATGAAAAATGGATTGGTTTAAGCTTACCATGCAATGGCCAAACTTTCAAAATTTTTTGAAGCTTTCAATCTTCCTTTCAATGGTGGAAATGGTGGAGAAAGATTAAGAAAGATGATACATTGTAACGACCCGAAAGTCAGTGGTATCAAAAATTCCAGTTTCGCGACCCCGTTTCCATAAATCAAATTCGTAAATATTTTTATTAAATATTTATGGAGTTATTTTAGAAGTGAATTAAATTTTAGGTAGATATTTTTTATCGAATTAGAGACTAATTCAGGTCCAGGAACTAAATAGGAAAAGTGGTAAAATCGTAATTATTAAGAAATCACCATTAAAACTTAAAGTAGAGGTCCTAAATGGAAATTGTACCATTCTAGATCGGTATATGGAAATATATACAAGTGTGTATGTTATAAAATTTAGATTAAATTATAATAATTAATAAATAACAATGAAATCATAAGTAATAAAAGATGATAATGGATTGGGAGAGAAAAACAATTCCCTTTTCATCCTTGCATGTTGAGAGTTGGAGAAGAAGAACAAGGGAGAATTAGCCTAGGGTTCTTGATTTTCAAGCTTTAAATTGGTTAGTTCAATTTAGTTCATTTATCGTAATTTCTATGTTTTCGGAATCTCGGGAGCTGAAGCTAGCTGACCTGTATATTATTTTTCGAAACTGTTAAAGATTTAAGAAGTTTCCATTGATGAATCTTGGAAGGTTTAGGTACTAATTTTATATATTTTAATCTTAGATTTGAAAGAGGACTAAATTATGAAGTGAATTTAGTTTTGTTCAATAGGGGCTAAAATGCACAAATTTTGAAATTTTTTTGTATAATTGAGAAATAGGAAATTTTAATTGAACTCATTTCAACATATGCAAATTAATGATGTCACGATGTGTGCGATATGGTTTTCGAGGGAGTGATCCAAGAAAGATTGGTTATTCTTCGCAGGTGAACTATTATTTTTATTCATATTAGGGAATTAGGCAATGTGGTAAAACTATTTTGGGTCATCGATTTTCAACCATTTTGATTTGGTTTCTAAGAATATCATGTTATTACTATTACTTAGGATTGTAGACATTGATGTTGCCATGATGATATTTGTTCGGACTTGTTTTTGGTATTTTTTACTATTGATTAAGCCATATGAATGGTTATTTAACTTAGTGGCTAATGCATGTTGGTTAGAATCACATTTGTAGTGGCTTAGTTCACTTATATGCTGAAATTTCACATCCAAGGGCAGAGGTATCGATATTATGCTTTAAAAATGATACCTCTGTATATTAAAACAAACAGGAAAACATAATAGCAATTTGGTATCGATACCTTATCTCAAGTATCAATACTCGGGGCTAAAGTATTGAGATTTTGTAACTGGTACCGTAATTTTTGATACTTTAGGAGTTTGGTCGAGAAACAGTATGTCATTTTGGTATCATTTTTTTAAGTGGTATCGATACCACTCAAGGAAAATATTGATACTTGGATGTCTATATTGATACCTACGGACATTTTTATGATATTTTACTAATTAGCCCTTATGCATGATTATGGTTGTATGTGTAACACCCCAAACCCGACCCATACGTTACGACCGAATCTGGTATGTCACATGAAGAAAGTGTTTAAAGAACTTGTGACATTAATTTGTTATAGTTAAGAAAACAAGTTTGTTTAGAAATATTTGATAAAAATACTACTAATCTTTGAAAGGTTGATTGAAGAATCGATATTTGAACTAGTGATCTTTTAAAACCGTAACTTTTGAAAATGTTGTTGATAATTCGAAAGAAACTCCGAGTTAAATTATTTGTACAAGTTTGTTACGAAATCCATTTGTTAATCAATTTTGGAAAACCGTTATTTATGATTTTAGAAAATCCCCTTTTAAAACATTTCAAGCAAGATAATAAATACGACTAAACATAAAGCAAAATAAAAATATCCCAGAGGCCTTATTACAACTTTAAAACCCAAAATAGTAAAAGTAACGAATTAAAAAGAAAAAGAAGTTTACTAATGTTCGAAAACATTATTTCCAAAGTATGGCCTCCACCGAGTCATCCTTGGGCCCAAGTCCTTGTCACTGAGCATTACCTGCAAGGGTTGAGAAAAAGGGGTGAGTTACAAGAACTCAGTGTATAATCCCCTTACCGACATCCACTGGGCCTGAACCCTTATAGCAACATCTTGAGCTTAATCCCATTTACAAAAAAGTATTTATATGAAATGTATGCAACCCAACCCATCCATCCATCACACCCCCGACCAGTCAATCACACCTGTGGGGATCAAGTCAACCCACTCTGCCGCTCACACCAATTTGCAGCCAAGCTGCTAAAGTAGAATATTTTCATGGTCAAGCCACCGAAATTAAAGCATATTAATGAACAAATTGAGGCAATGCCACCAGGCTACACTGCTCTCAATACAATTTTCCCATCCCATGCAATATGTAAAATGCAACATAATAAAATATCCACAAATATATATATAACAACCATTAATCTAGTAAATTATTACGTTGAATCGGCCCATTTAAGCAATTTAATAATTCGGCCCACTAAGGCATTCTAGCAAATCGGCCCATTAAGGCATCCTAGCAAATCGGACTATTAAGGCATTCTAGCAATTCGGCCTATTAAGGCATTCTAGCAAATCGCCCATTAAGGCATTCTAGCAATTCTGCCCATAGGGGCATTTTTGTAAATCGACACTTTAAACATGTTTAAGCAATTCGGCCCGTTAAGGCATTTTGATAAAAACAGCCCATTGAGGGTATATTCATAATTTGGCCCATAAGGGCATTTTCGTAATTTAACAAATTTTATACCAATTTTAACAGATTTTAGAAATAATGATGTTTAAGCCAATTACTCGATTCATGCTATATTACGGTTATTAGACTTGTAAAACAACAACAATCTATTCTTCCAACATAATATTGAATCATGAATCTATGGAATTTCGATGTGAGATTGCACACTTGATTACGGTAAGAACTAATCCTTCTTGATCGTCGGCACCTATGACACCATAACACTCAATCAACTAACATAAGAGATTTTCTTAATCCAAATCTAAATCAATGATCTAAAATGCTTACCCTTATTATCATGAACGACCACGATTTGCCTATTCTCACCGGATGATGGTCCACAACCCGGTAGGAAATCCCAAACTGCCGATACTGCCTTACGCTTGAACTTAGGAGTAGGAATTGCAAATCCACTCCCTTTTTGTTCTCCAATCGCTTTTCCTTTCAAATTGCTACCACTTGCCTCCATTAGAAAAGTCTCGGTTAGAAAATACTATGATGAGAGAATGTAATTGTTTAGGGATAGGATTCGGCTTACCACTACTTCTGTAGGATCAACAAGTAGAGGAGAACGAGCAATTTAGTCCCTATAATAACTGCTTAGTCAAATCCATCGATCCATTTTAACGGAATAACCAAGCATTGAGAGATATCGAGATGAACCTTGAAGAAATCCTTTACCTTGACAATAATAGATCCAACTTCCACCGATTTGACTTATGACTAGAGATGAATCGGCAAGGATGTGATATTCGGCCACCCACTAAAACACTTTGAAAAAAGAAGAGATGATCACGATTTGAGAGGGTAGGAGAAAATGATATTTCGGTTTGGAAACAAAATAGAACAATTGAATAGTGATTGACATATATTCGGCTAGGGAGAAAGAAAATGAAAAGAGAAGAAAGAGAACACTTACCGATTCGATCAAAGAAGAGAGTGCCAATACGAAAGAGAAAGAAATAATGAAGAAGAGATTAAGGGTTAAAAGGTTCGGCTATGGAGAGAAATGAACAAGAAGATTTGGCTACTTTGAGAGAAAGAAATGAGAAAGATTTGTCCTCCAAAAATGGTCGACTAAAGAAAGAAGAGAGAAAGATAGGAGGAACGATGAGAAAACAAGAAAAGAAGAGTAAAGTGGCTTGAAAGTTTTGGCAATACAAAGGAAAAAGGCGCACAATTTTGGCTTTAGAATTTCAGCAAGCAAAGGGAAAGAATTAGAAAAGAAAACACCAAAATGCTAAAAAGAAACAAGCCTTTCATGCACCTAAACTTGCAAAAAGTCTATAGGAATTTCGACTCCCCTTTTCTCCCTATCAAAATCGTGCATCTCTTTACCAAAAAGATCAAGGTTGACAAAAAAATCTTTCCCAAACACCTTCAACAAAACCCGCCAACATGTCCCTCCTTACCTTTTTCCTTTATTTCTTTCCTTATTCTCTTCCTACTTACCTTATTTTCTTAGTCTTCTTTCCATCAATAAAAAGTCTTCCCTTCCTTCTTTAAAGCTTGGCCAACACTTACCATCTAACACATGGTTGGCACAAAAGTTTAAATGCCAAAAGTTGCAATAGATAGGATTTGAACCCTTTCCCTCCATGCTTTCCACTTGATGCCACACCACTCCACCATGTGCTCCACTTGTGCAAGCAAAAATACACTCTTATTTCCTTAAGTCTTGAAGCCACTTACCTTTTCTACTTAAAGTGCTTAAACACAAAAATTTTCCTATAGCCTAACTTGAACTCGGAACTTCCTAGAACCCCGTAATTTTCCAAAATCACCTTTCTAATAAGTCCCACTTGAAATAATGTCGTTCTCTTATTCTCAAAAATTTTAAACACTCCTGTGCCCAAGGCCCATTGGGCCCAATTCTACTAGGCCCAAATTCGGGCCGTTACAAATCTACCCCCTTAAAGAAATTTCGTCCTCGAAATTTCCAACTATAGGAACAGTCGCATATCCTAACCTACAACACTACGCTCACGCTACGCACTCTGATACTAAAACACTAATTCACTTTCTATCTTAATCTTGGAAGCTCTTCACACCATCTAACCTCAGAAACAAATAGGTATTTATCACACATACATAAAATTTTCTATGCTCAAACACCATATAAAAAAAGGTAGGACTTGATAGTGATGGAACAATCCCAAGCCTTATGTTCCTTAGACCCGCATCTCAAACATGCTCCTGACCTCCTTCAGCACCTACCAGGATAATGCCTTCTGTAATATTTGTAAGCCGAAAAGTTTGGACGTGCCTTAGCATGTTTCACGAATCGAGACCTCGACCCTAAAGAATCGCGATTCCTCTTCTTCTTACAATCCACGCACCTAACTCAAGTGCCTCACCGATTCCTCTAATCTCCTTTAAAACCTCCCTAACTAGCTGAGACAACTCATCGGCTCTGGCTCGGTCATGAGACCCCATCTCAGTCACTGGCGATGCTGGTACCTGCCTTTCGGGCATACGCCCGATTCAAAGGATCCAACCTCAGCACCCCGGCCCCTACCACGACCACGTGTATCCCGTCCACGTCCTCTTGCGCTCATGTTTGCTAAGTTGATTTAATCTAATTACGAGTCTTATGAATCAGTATATTATTTAATTTTTATTAAAAAATGTTTTATGGAGTATAAAAGTAGAGTTGTTTTCGTAAAACGTATCCTAAAGTCTCAATCTCTATAGTTTCAGCTCTTAAAGCTAAAAGTTCTAGAGTATTTCTACAGTCATACCACAATAATCATAAATTGAAAATAAAAACTTACAGACTTGGTGCCGAATACCCGTGGTGCCATACTTCCTTTAGAACATGCATTTATAAATTAAAATTTGAAACAGCTTTGAAAAAAATGCTTTTGAACCCAAACCATGGTCGAGTTTTGAAATCAGGCTCTGATATCATAAAATGTAACACCCCAAGCCCGGCCCATGCGTTACGACCGGATCTAGATGTCACATGAAGAAAGTGCTTAAAGAACTTGTGACATTAATTTGTTATAGTTCAGAAAAACAAGTTTGTTTAGAAATATTTGATAAAAATACTACTAATATTTGAAAGGCTGATTGAAGAATCGATATTTGTACTAGTGATCTTTTAAAACCGTAACTTTTGAAAATGTTGTTGATAATTAGAAAGAAACTCCAAGTTAAATTATTTGTACAAGTTTGTTATGAAATCCATTTGTTAATCAATTTTGGAAGACCGTTATTTATGATTTTAGAAAATCCCCTTTTAAAACATTTCAAGAAAGATAAAAAGTACGACTAAGCATAAAGCAAAATAAAAATATCCCAGAGGCCTTATTACAACTTTAAAACCCACAATAGTACAAGTAACAAATTAAAACGGAAAAGAAGTTTACTAATGTTCGAAAACATTATTTCCAAAGTATGGCCTCCACCAAGTCATCCTTGGGCCCAAGTCCTCGTCACTGAGCATTACCTGCAAGGGTTGAGAAAAGGGTGAGTTACAAGAACTCAAAGTATAATCCCTTACAAGTCATCCACTGGGCTCGAACTCAGATAGCAACATCTTGGGCTTAATCCCATTTACAAAATAGTATTTATATGAAATGTATGCAACCCAACCCATCCATCCATCACACCCCCGGACCAGCCAATCATACCTGTGGGGATCAAGTCAACCCACCCGCCGCTCACACCAATTTGCAGCCAAGATGCTAAAGTAGAACATTTTCGTGGTCAAGCCACGGAAATTAAAGCATATTAATGAACAAATTGTGGCAATGCCACCAAGCTACAGTGCTCTCCATACAATTTTCCCATCCCATGCAATATGTAAAATGCAAAAAAATAAAATATCCACAAATATAACAACCATTAATCTAGTAAATTATTATGGTGAATCGGCCCATTTAAGCAATTTAATAATTCGACCCATTAAGGCATTCTAGCAAATCGACCCATTACGACATTCTAGCAAATCAACCCATTAAGGCATTCTAGCAATTCGGCCCATTAAGGCATTCTACCAATTTGGCCCATTAAGGCATTCTAGCAATTCGGCCCATAGGGGCATTTTTGTAAATTGACACTTTAAAGATGTTTAAGCAATTCGGCCCGTTAAGGCATTTTGATAAAAACGGCCCATTGAGGGTATATTAGTAATTTGGCCCATAAGGGCATTTTCGTAATTTAAAAAATTTTATACTGATTTTAACAGATTTTAGAAATAATGATGTTTAAGCCAATTACTCAATTCATGCTATATTACGGTTATTAGACTTGTAAAACAACAATGATCCATTCTTCCAACATAATATTGAATCACGAATCTACAGAAATTCTGTGTGAGATTACACACCTGATTACAGTAAGAACTAATCCTTCTTGATCGTCGGCACCTATGACACCATAACACTCGATTAACTAACATAAGAGATTTTCTTAATCCAAATCTAAATCAACGATCTAAAATGCTTACCCTTATTATCGTGAACGACCACAATTTGCCTATTCTCACCGGATGATGGTCCACAACCCGGTGGGAAATCCTGAACTGCTGATACCGCCCTATGCTTGAACTTAGGAGTAGGAATTGCAAATCCACTCCCTTTTTGTTCTCCAATCGCTTTTCCTTTCAAATCGCTACCACTTGCCTCCATTGGAAAAGTCTCGGTTAGAAAATACTATGATGAGAGAATGTAATTGTTTAGGGATAGGATTCGGCTTACCACTACTTTCGTAGGATCAACAAGTAGAGGAGAACGAGTGATTTAGTCCCTATAATAACCGATTAGTCAAATCCATCGATCCGTTTTAATGGAATAACCAAGCATTGAGAGATATCGAGATGAACCTTGAAGAAATCCTTGACCTTGACAATAATAGATCCAACTTCCACCGATTTGACTTATGACTAGAGATGAATCGGCAAGGATGTGATATTCGGCCACTGACTAAAACACTACCAAAAAAAAGAGATGATCACGATTTGAGAGGGTAGGAGAAAATGATATTTTGATTTGGAAACAAAATAGAACAACCGAATAGTGATGGACACACATTCGGCTAGGGAGAAAGAAAATGAAAGAGAAGAAAGAGACCACTTATCGATCCAATCAAAGAAGAGAGTGCCAACACGAAAGAGAATGAAATAATGAAGAAGAGATTAAGGGTCAAAAGGTTTGGCTATGGAGAGAAATGAACAAGAAGATCCGACTACTTTGAGAGAAAGAAACGAGAAAGATTCGTCCTCCAAAAATGGTCGACTAAAGAAAGAAGAGAGAAGATAGGAGGAACGATGAGAAAATAAGAAAACAAGAGCAAAGTGGCTTGAAAGTTTCGGCAATACAAAGGAAAAAGGTGCACAATTTTGGCTTTAGAGTTTCGGCAAGCAAAGGGAAAGAATTTGAAAAGAAAACACCAAAATGCTAAAAAGAAACAAGCCTTTCATGCACCTAAACTTGCAAAGAGTCTATAGGAATTTTGACTCCCCTTTTCTCTCTATCAAAACCGTGCATCTCTTTACCAAAAAGATCAAGGTTAACAAAAAAAAAACTTTCCCAGACACCTTCCACAAAATCGGCCAACATGTTCCCTCCCTTACCTTTTTCCTTTATTTCTTTCCTTATTCTCCTCCTACTTACCTTATTTTCTTAGTCTTCTTTCCATCAATAGAAAGTCTTCCCTTCCTTCTTTAAAGCTTGGTCGACACCTACCATCTAACACATGGTTCGCACAAAAATTAAATGCCAAAAGTTGCAATAGATGGGATTCAAACCCCTTCCCTCCATGCTCTCCACTTGATGCCACACCACTCCACCATGTGTTCCACTTGTGCAAGAAAAAATACACTCTTATTTCCTTCAGTCTTGACGCCACTTACCTTTTCTCCTTAAAGTTCTTAAACACAAAAACTTTCTTATAGCCTAACTTGAACCCGGACCTTCCTAGAACCCCGTAATTTTCCAAAATCACCTTCCTAATAAGTCCCACTTAAAATAATTACGTTCTCTTATTCTCAAAAATTTTAAACACTCTTGTGCCCAAGGCCCATTGGGCCCAATTCTACTAGGCCCAAATTTGGGTCGTTACAGTATGTATGTCAATTAACAAATGATTTGCATGTAAAAATGTTAATTAACTATTTGGATGACTTAACACTTGTACAGGTTAGCAAAAGATGATTGGTTTACTTGAATCTAGCTTCCTGTTTGATGTACATGAGACGAGACGGTGGTGTGACATCCCATATCTGGGCTTGGCGACTAGGTCGGGTATGGGGTGTTACAAATCATTTCTAATCTATCAACAGAAAACCTCAGCATCAATTTCATCAAACAAATCGTTTCATAATTTTTAGGAAATCAACTCATGTTCTTAGCTAAAAATGGATTTGTCAAAATTGATCAATCAAATGATTTTAATCTTTTTGACAAACATGATTTGAGCTTAGATATCCATTTAAACTTGGATTCCAACTCAAAACCATGAATTCACCATTAATGAATTTTATGTTCAAGAGAGAAGAGATCAAGATTTGAAAAACCATTTTAATTAATTTAAATCAAAAATAATGATTAAAAACAACTTTAAAATTAATTTAGAGTTGAGAAATTACGTTCAAACAATCTAAAATCATCAATATTGAAGATTGGATCAAGATCTTTGAAGAACTCGGATGAGTTTTTTCCTAACTTTGAAAATCTTTTCTAAAGAATTTTGAGAGAATTTGGAGAAAATAAAAAATGAGAGCTAATATTTGATTTGTGGAATTTGAAAATGAAAAAGAAAAACGAGAGAAAACACTTAGAAATCGACTGAAAATTGTGTGTGAAGTGAAGGGGTTGCAATGTTTTTGAGCTAAAGAACACCCACTTGATTTTCAAATATTGGGGAAATTCCCATCGGGCCACTCCCACAATTCCCTGTTTTACAAAGTGATCCTTTCCCTCCAAAATTCTAAAAATATGGGTAATTTACCATAAAACCACTCAAATATTTCCCTTATTTTTCAAAATGGTCCTATGTAATTAATGTTTTAAATTATCTTAATTAAACCCCCATTTTAATTTACTTTTAAATTCTAATTTATTTTGCCCAAAAATTATTTAAAACTATAAAATTAATTTTTCTAAAAATATTTTTATTTTTTGAAATACTATTTCCTGATTTTTTTAATTGAAATTAAGCTAACTAAACTAAAAGAAAAATTATTGATAACCCCGATTAACTCCTAATTTTTCACTCGAAACCCGGTGAACTTACCCGAAACTACTAAACTTATTTTTAGGGCCTTACAAATGGTGATTTGCAATAGTAACGGGTGATGTTGCTTGGAAAAAACAAGCACAACCAGTTGATGAACCAAGCATAATTGAACCACCTGATTATCCAGACATGTCGGATCCGATCAATGAGCCAGAACCAACCTATCCTGACTTTGCAATACCGACTGAACATGTTAATCCCGGATGGTTCGATCTGACACCTATTTTCCCCTCATTTAGCACTATTGCATAGTTAGATCAATCTGTAATTATGGACATGCTGCAACACATGCACCAACAGGAGCAAGCTTATTGGAGATATGTGAAAATCTAAAATGACTCAATAAGGGGCACATTTAATAAACTCTTATGTAACCCTTTTGACTTTGTGCCTGAATTTCTAGATTTTGTCTTCAACCCTTGGACTCCAGCTTTAGATACTAGGTGAGACGATTCCACCACACTGAATAAAGGAATTGGGCACAAAGACAATCAAGTGGAAGTAGAAAGAAAATCGAATAGCGAGGATTCTACCAAATAAAAAAGAGGGATTTCTTTTTTTTCCTTAGTATTTTAGGATATTTTTAATCACTTTTTATTTTTCCTTTTTCGCATAATAAAATTAAATGGAACTTATGAATAAAAATGTCACATTATAGTATGTTCATTATAAAATAAGAAATGTGGTAATGAGAATGTGCATGTCTAGGATTGGCTCTGTCAAGGAAAGGTTTGGTATTTAAGCGGTCAAATTAAACTCACCTCCCTTTCTTGGGACCCTACCTGGTGCACAATTCACATTCACTTCTTTGAATTTACCCTTTTGATTTATACTTTTAAAAAATGAGGAAATTGTTTCTCTTTAGTGGGGGGCATATTGTAATCTAAGATAATTAGTTTTTTCATGAAGGAATGTTTTAAGTGAAACTTGCTCAAAATTTTTTTTTTTTTTTTGCACAATAATGCTAGCTCTAGTGGATGCATAAATCCTTATTATTCAAGCTTTTTTATGTTACTTAAGTCATGATATGTATGTTGATCTTAGTGATTGTGTATAAGGACTACCATGAAAATTTTTAATTCCTTATAAAAACTAAAAACGCATGAAAGTTGAAGTCTTTAAATTTGAATTAGTAATTTCCTTAAGGCAAAATCTTAGGAGGCGTGGTAATTTAAAAATGATTTAGGCAAAATTTTGTTTGGACCATTTGAGCCTTACAAGCCAACCTTAGTAAACATTTATCCCTTAAAACCCTACTTTGAGCTATATGGCCTAATTTTTTACTCTAAACCCTATACTAATGAGTCATTTCTTATTTAATGTTTATCTATATTTGTCCCAATACTTAGACTCAATTCATCTTGAATATTTTGGTGTTTAAGTTTGGGGGAGTTAGAGAGAAGTATTGGATGCTTAATACAAGTACAAAATGCTGAGATACATAGAGAGGTATGCTCAAGAAGGTATATGTTATTGTTGAAAACATCCAGTTGTTGATAAAAGTTGTACAGAGAGCATATGTACTCAAATTGAAAAGAAGTAGGTATTTTTAGGGATAATTGCATTTCGAAGGTCCGAGGTAAGTTGACTCTAAGGTTTTAGCCTAAAAAATTATTTATCTTTTTCCTACCTTGACCAAAGCCACGATACAACCATATTAAAGACCTATTGATTTAAATTTCTATGCCTACTACAATAGTGGAGAGGAATTAATGAGTCCAACATATGAAGGCATAATTTAAACTTTAGTATTGTTTGCTTAGCATCATTCGAAGGAAACAAAAATTTATTGGAGGAAACTTAGTGCACACTCATAAGCAGAAAACATTCAATTTATAATTTTTTATAGCCCTCTAATGCTTAAGGAAATTTGGAAGATGTATATACTTGAGTTACGTATTTGCAAAATTTAAAGTAAGTATAATTTCACTAAGACATGACTAGATGAAGAATTAATTATGCTTAGCATATTGAAATTATGTGTTCTTTCCTTTATAAAGTGTCATTCCTCGGGACGAGCAATGAATTAAGTTTGGGGGGAGTGATAACTCTAGTAAATAGAGTTATCTTCAACATTTTTAAACTAGTAATGCATGCCAATTTTGAGTGTTTGATAGCAAATTTGGGAGTTTTTATCATAATTTAGTCTTGATAAATGATACTAAGATAAATTTGCCAATTTGATCCTTTTTTACACTAAAACACATAATTTTTGTAGTTTTTGAGTCAGTTGAAGCACTGGAGGAAAAGGTAGTCTTGGAGCTCGCCTTTTGATGCTCAATGTAACACCCCTTACCCGTAATCTATCCCGAACCGGGCCCGAGGCATTACCGGATTAAATCCATATGATCGCCACTTAGGCTCATTGATTACTCTCTTAAGTCATCTCTACAACCTCAATCTCAACTTAGAGGCTTCACTCATACACGCAAAACTCTCGAGACCCTTTCGAAAACTTCTGCGATTTTAAAAATTTCTTCACCTAAACACGGACTACACGCCCGTGTAATGTGAGACATGCTCGTGTGAGGTCACACACGCCCATGCCCTCAACCCATGCATGAAAACCCAAGCATTCTGCCAATGTCCCACAGCTAGGGCACACGCCCGTTCTCACCACCCGTGGTGAACACTAACATCACCACATGGCCTGAAGTCTAGACACACGCCCGTGTGGCTAGCCCGTGGCCTATACTACTCAAACCTTTCAAAAAGACACGGCCAAGGCACACGCCCGTGGGTTGGCTGTGTGTCACACATGGCCTAGAAACATGCCCGTGTGTCTAACCACATGGACAAGAAGAAAGCTAATTGCCAATTTCTTTTCACTCGTCAAGTTCTTACAACATATACTCAAACAACACATCCATAATCAACTCAAATTCAAACACAATCTTACATGGATAACTACATTTTTTTTTAAAATAAAGCAGCCAACAACTAAGGCATTATACAAAATAGATTATCCATCTATAGGCTAACACATCTTAGCCATTTACAACAAAATTCACTAACTTGTCTCGCCCCTATACATGTCATATACAAAATATTTAGTCTAATGTACCGAAGTGAGCTGATAGTGTGGGCGATCTTCTGATTAATCCACGTATCTCGATTCAACCCTCTTTCTTTATAAGACAAGGGAAAGAAAAGGAGTAAGCCTTGAGCTTAGTAAGTTTACACATAAACAATTTAAGCATTCTAGTATAAACTAAACAACACTTAGCATTCTAGTAAAAACGGAACTAGAATACACTTACTAGCTAGCTTGAAAAGTTGAAGAGCCCTAACAATGGCTTCTCTAGATTTTCGGCAGCCTTGGGGAAGAAGATGAATGAAAATTCTATCATTTTTTCCAATCTTAATCATTTGATTAACAAATGACCAAAATGCCCTTTTGTCCAACTTTCCAATTTTAACCTATTCATGCCCAATTTTGTCCAAAAATTAGAATTTGGGAAAATTACTATTTAAGGACCTCTAATTCGTAATCCAAAGCTATTTCGTACAAATAGCTTCTAGAATATCATAGTTTGCAACTTTTTCAATTTAGTCCTTTTGGAAAATTCAACCACAACTTGACAAAATTGCTTCATGAAACTTTCACACTAACATGCAAACATGGCATAGACCTCAAAAACTCATACATATACCTCGGATTTGTGGTCTCGCACCATTATTCTGACTAGGCCCTAAATCGGGATGTTACAACTCTCCCCTTTTAGAGATTTTCATCCCCAAAAATCTTACCAGTAAAGAGGTTTGGATGTTGCTCTCTCATAGCTTCTTCTGTTTCCCACGTAGCCTCTTTCACACCATGCTTTTGCCACAACACTTTGACAAGGGTTATGTTCTTATTCCTCAACTTTTTCACTTCTCGAGCCATAATCTTAATCGACTTTTCTTCATAAGACTTATCTGGTCTTATCTCAATTTTCGCTGAAGGAATCACATGTGAAGGATCAGAGCGATATCATCACAACATCGATACATGGAACACATTATGAATCTTTTCTAATTCCATTGGCAAAGCCAAACGGTAAGCCACTGGTCCAATTCTGTCGGTAATTTCATATGGCCCTGTGAATCTTGGACTCAATTTCCCTTTTCGTCCAAATCTCATGATCTTCTTCCACGGAGATATTTTCAAAAACACTTTGTCACCCATATCAAACTCAATTTCTTTTCTTTTCAAATCCGCATACGACTTCTGTCGATCCGAAGTAGCTTTCAAACCATCACAGATTACTTTCACTTTCTCTTCAGTTTCTTTCACTAGATCGACCCCATGGATTCACTTCTCACTAAGCTCGATCCAATATAAAGGAGTCTAACACTTACGACCATACAAGGCCTCATACGGAGCCATCCGTATACTTGACTGATAATTGTTGTTGTAAGCGAATTCGAGTATAGGTAGATATCTCTCCCAACTACCTTTGAATTCTAACACACAGCATCAAAGCATATCTTCAAGGACTTGAATCACTTTTTATGACTGACCATTAGTTTGTGAATGGAATGCAATACTAAAATTTAACCTCGTACCCATGGCTTCTTGCAACTTCTTCCAAAACCTCGAAGTAAACCTTGGATCTCTATCAGATATTATAGACATAGGCACACCATGCAATCTCACTATCTCTGCAACATACAATTCAGATAACTTATCGAATGAATAATCAATGCGTACTGGAACAAAGTGAGCCAACTTCGTCAACCTATCCACAACAACCCACATAGCATCCTTCTTTTTCAGAGTCATCAGCAACCCTATCACAGAATCCATGGTAACCCGATCCCATTTCCATTCAGGAACCATCACTGGAAGAAGCAATCCCAAAGGTACTTGATGCTCAGCTTTCACCTACTGATAAATCAAACATTTTGCCACAAACTCTAAAATGTCTCTTTTTATGCCAGGCCACCAATAAAACTTTCTTAAATCGTTGTACATTTTTGTACTGTCTGGGTGTACTGACAAATAACCACTATGCGCCTCATGCAAAACTTTTCAGATTAACTATTCATCTCTTGGTATACAAATTAGGTCATGGTACATCAAATAATTATCGAGACCCACTCGAAAATTAGAATTACTTTTTGATCCACACTTAGCTCTCTTAGCTTGCATCTCACTGTCATTTCTCTGAGCCTCACTTATTTGTTGAACAAATAGTGGTTTAGCTCTCAACTCTGCTAAAATAGTACCATCATCAGATAATGCTAAGCTCATTTTCATAACTCTTAGAGCACACAAGGATTTCCTACTAAGGGCATCCACAACCACATTCGCTTTTCCCGGATAGTAATCAATAACTAACTCATAGTCTTTCAACAACTCAAGCCACCACCTCTGTCGCAAATTCAGATCCTTCTGATCCATCAAATACTTCAAACTCTTGTGATCCGTAAAGATCTGACACTTTTCTCCATACAAGTAATGTCGCCAAATCTTTAACGCGAAAACAATTACAGCCAACTCTAAATCGTGAGTCGAATAATTCTTCTCATGTTTTTTTAACTGCCTCGAGGCGTAAGCGACTACCTTACCCTCTTGCCTCAACACGCAACCGAGACCATTAAACGATGCATCACTGTAAACCACGAACTCTTTTCCCGATTCTAGTTGAACTAAAATCGGTGCCTCAGTCAACAATGTTTTTAACCTCTTGAAACTCTTTTGACATAACTCAAACCAATCAAACTTTACATCTTTATGTAACAGTTTCGTCATCGGAGTAGCAATCAAAGAAAATCCCTTTACGAAACGTCTGTAATATCCTGCTAAACCTAGAAAGCTTCTAACTTCTGATACATTCTTCGGCTGTTTCCAATCCACAATAGCCAATATCTTACTTGGATCAACTCAGATACCATCACCCAACACAATGTGTCCTAGGAATCCAACCTCTCAGAGCCAAAAATTACTCTTGCTAAACTTAGCATACAACTGCTTATTTCTTAAAGTTTGCAAGAAAATTCTCAAATGTTCTTCATGATCATTCTCATCCCGAGAATAGATCAATATGTCGTCAATGAAGACAACCACAAACTTGTCCACATACGGTCTAAAGACACGGTTCATCAGATCCATGAAAATTGCAAGTGCATTCGATTAAACATAACGGCATGACCAAAAACTCGTAATGGCCATACCTTGTTCAAAATGCAGTTTTCAACACGTCTTGCTCTTTCACTCTCAACTGATAATAACCAGACCTTAAGTCTATCTTGGAGAAAACTAAAGCTCCCTTCAGTTGATCAAAAAGATCATCAATCCTTGGTAAAGTATACTTATTCTTCATCGTCACCTTGATCAGTTGACCATAGTCTATGCAAAATCTCATAGACCCATCTTTTTCTTTATAAATAATACCAGAGCACCCACGGTGAGTAGCTCGATCTCACAAAACCTTTATCCGTCAACTCTTGCAATTGAACCTTCAGTTCTTTCAATTCTACAGGTGCCATCCTATACAGAGCAATTGAAATAGGTGCCGTTTTCGAATTAACTCAATCCCAAATTCAATCTCCCTCACTAGAGGTAATTCGGGTAACTCTTCCAGAAATACATCCAGATATTCACGTACCACCGGTACTGAAACACCCCAAACCTGGCCTACAAGCCCTGACCGGATCTGGCATGCTTCTAAGGAAAAACCTTTCGAATTCTATTTGGGCTTTGCCAAAAACTTGTGTGTTTTCAAAAAAAAAACAATTATTTTGGGTTGGGTTCAAAATTAATTTCCGTATTGATTAAGTGTCAAAACACTTGATATTTATACTTAAGAAAATTTGACTTTTAACTTTAATTCGATAATAGTCGTATCATACTAAGTAATTTGAAAGCATGCATAAACAATTCAATTCTTTGGCCTTATTACATCAAATATAAACCCGAAATAATTCAAAGCTTAAATAAAAATGAAAATAGTCTCTGAGCTTTGCATGGTCACCACTGAGCTCCTGTCGACCCGGTCCATTACTGATCATCACCTGAAAAATATTCCCACAACGGGGTGAGTCAAACAGACTCAATGTTTACAATCAACACTAAGCCTCAATAGATATGGCATATCAAATCATACATATTCACATCGCATTTAAATAAAATGATGCAATCCCGAACCCAAACCTAAATAGCCATCCGCTACACATCACCCGTACCAACCTGCACACCGTGGGGACTACTAAGTCAACCCTCCATCCGCTACACACCATCGAAGGCGTCATTGCATTTACATGCTCATCGCCTTATAATTTCGTGGCATAGCCACCAGATATATATATTCGTGACATAAGTCACCACATTCATATATTGTGACATAAGTCACCACATTCGGTTATTGTGACATAAGTCACCACTTTCAGATATTGTGACATAAGTCACCACATTCTTATATTGGGGTATAAAACCACCAATTCACTTCCCCTTTACATATCACCCATATGCCCCATGACATGCAAAACATGCAAAAATTATGCCTTATGCTTTATTCACATTCTTATAGTTGCACTTATGTGCCATAATAGATCGTATTATATTCCTAGTAGGAGTAGGAAAAACGTACCTGAGTACTTTGTACCATCGCATGGTAACTTAGCCACATTCACATTATTATAACATATATATATATATATTAAATATTGCCTTGCATCTATTAAGAGATAGTGTGGAGTACACACCGATTTATTTAGCAAATTCACTCCAAATCCAGAAAATCTAATCTCTCGCTTTAGATCTTTCTCGCCTATATTCGCCAACCCTAATTTTATTATTAAAAATCCATTCGGCTATGAAACCAAATCCTAATAGGATTATTGTAATCAAATTCTTACCTTGGTGTCGATTTCACTACTAATCAAATCCCGAAACATCAAAATCCTTCTACCTTGTATCCGGCTAACATTAGATCACTTAAAGGGTTAGTTTTTGGCTTTTGAATGATGATGACATAAATCTAAATCATTGTTTATAGCCTTGGCCGAATGTACCTATGTGCTTACCTTGTGATTTGAAATCCCAAAAACTTGTCACTTATCTTGAGGAGATGTCAAAATACCTATAGGTATTGGTTAGATTTAATTCTAATTTTAAGTCACATTAAAGTGGCCTATGGCTGAATACATGCCTTACCTTAAGTCTTAGAAATCCCAAAACTTTGTTGTGTTTCTCTTTGTAGTCCACAACTACTAAATCCCTAAGATCCTTCCAAATTTTGGCAAACAAGAATATTGATGGGATTAGTTCTAGATTTCGACAAGTCCTAAAAGAAAAGAATAGAAATCAAACTTGATCTCACCTCTACTGAAGAAATCAACAGCACCTATCTTTGTCACCACAAGGATATTCGGCTTTTGATGAACACTATAGGATTTTGACTTTAACAAGGGAAAACAAAGAGAGGGTATGGGCTTAGGAAGAATCGGCTATAGTGGGGTTTTGAGAGGAGGGTATTCGGCCTTTGATGAAAAAGAAGAAGAAAAAGGTGAAGAATTCGGCTTTGAAGGATACTAGAGAGATTCGGCTCACAAGGATGAAAAGAGAGGAATACGAGGCTTAAAAAGAATCGGCACTAGTGGAATTTGGGAGAAGTTTCGGCTAGAACACAGGGTATTTTAGCTTTGGAAAAAAATAAAAGAGAAGAGAGGAGTTTTACTTGAGAATTCGACAGAGGAAAAGAGAGAATGAGGAATAGCCACCCTTTTCCCTTTTTTGCTGAAATTAGTCTACCTAAAGACCCTTATTCGGCCAACACTTATTCTCCTACCTTAGCCGAAATTCCAAAAGAATTTGACCTCATCTTAAACTCTTCCCATACGACTCGAACCTTGGCCTATTTACCCTACTGGTGGCGTCATTCCTAGAGGCCCTAAGTGGCGCCTCCGGGCCACTTTTCCAAGCCCGTTTGTGTGTTTTATTTCCCTCATTTATTTTCTTAAGGCCTATTAGGCTTAACTCCCTCTTTTAGACTTAAAATTAAATAATTTCTAAAGCGTTCACCTACTCACTAAGGTTAATAGAACACATTTATACATACAAAGGCATGCTTTCACATTCAATTAAGTAATTATGCATAAGCCATAGTCTGGGATATTATAGTTCTACCCCCTTAAAATAATTTTGTCCTCGAAATTACCTGGCTAGAATAGGTGGGGGTATTGTTGTCTCATCACTTTTTCTGGCTCCCATGAAGCTTTCTCCGATCCATGATTTCGCCATAACACTTTGACTAAAGGTACTGACTTCCTCCGTAACACTTTCACATCTCGTTCCAAGATCTGAATCGGCTCCTCTTCGTAGGACAGGTCTGGCCTTAACTCCACCTCTTCAACCGGAACTACGTGAGATGGATCCGATCGATATCGACGTAGCATGGAAACATGGAATACGTCGTGCATCTACTTCAATTTCGATGGCAATTCCAACTGGTATGCCACTGGTCCGATTCGCTTCAACACCCGATAGGGTCCTATGAACCTTGGACTTAGCTTCCCTTTTCGACCAAATCTCATCACCTTCTTCCAAGGTGATATTTTAAGGAACACTTGATCTCCCACATCAAATTCTATCTCCTTCCATTTGAGATCTGCGTACGACTTTTGTCTATCGGATGCTTCCTTCAATCGAGCTTGAATTATACTAACCTTCTCCTCTGATTTCGCTACTAACTCTAGACCTAAAATTTGACGTTCTTCCAACTCCGTCCAACACGTAGGAGTGGGGCACTTCCATCCATACAATGCCTCGTATGGTGCCATCCGTATACTGGCCTGATAGCTATTGTTGTAAGCAAATTCCGCTAGAGGCAAATTTTCTTCCCAACTTCCTTTGAAGTCTATCACACAGCCTCTTAACATATCCTCTAGCACTTGGATCACTCGTTCAGACTGCTCGTCAGATTGTGGGTGAAAAGTCGTGCTAAAATCCAATTTGGTGCCTAAAGCCTGATGTAGAGCTTTCCAAAATCGAGACGTGAACCTCGGATCCCTATCCGAGATGATTGACATCGGTACTCCGTGCAACCTTACAATCTCCGCTACATACAACCTTGCTAACTTTTGTAGGGAGTAGTCAACCCGTACTGGAATAAAATGCGCGGACTTTGTCAGCCGATCCACTATCACCCATACCGAGTCCTTCTTAGTAGGTGTAAGGGGAAGCCTACTAACGAAGTCCATGGTAATTCTCTCCCACTTCCATTGGGGAATCTGTATAGGCTGAAGCAATCCTGACGGAACTTGGTGTTCAGCCTTAACTTGCTGACACGTCAAACATTTGCTAACAAATTCAAGAACTTCACTTAAGACACGCCACCAAAACTGTTCCCTTAGGTCTATGTACATTTTACTACCTCCGGGATGCATAGCATAAGGGCTAGTATGCGATTCTCGAAGAATTCTTTGTCTAAGCTCCTCGTCCTTCGGCATACAAACCTTACCCTTGAAGCATAATACTCCCTCATCATTAACACCATAACCTTCCAACTTTCCATTCTGCGCTTGTCGCAACTTAACACTTAGATCATCATCCACCAACTGACCCTCCTTCACTTCATTCAACCACGTTGGCTTAACTTGCAGCTCTGCCAATAGACTTCCATCATCATACAAGCTCAGATGTGCGAACATCGCCCTCAGATCTGACACAACCTTCTGACTTAGGGCATCCGCCACTACATTCGCCTTCCTGGGTGATATTCTATGGAACAATCGTAGTCCTTCAATAGTTCCACCCACCTTCGCTGCCTTAAGTTCAACTCCTTCTGAGTCAACAAGTATTTAAGACTCTTGTGGTCTGTGTAGATCACCGACTTCTCTCTATATAGATAGTGCCTCCACACCTTAAGGGCAAAGACCATTGCCGCCAATTCCAAGTCGTGCGTCGGGTAGTTAACCTCGTGTGGTCTTAACTATCGAGATGCATAAGCGACTACTTTTCCATCTTGCATAAAGACACCTTCCAATCCTGTATGGGAAGCATCACAATACACTACAAAATCCTTCCCCACCTCCGGTTGAATCAAAACTGGTGCTTCGGTCAAAACCTTCTTAAGCTTCTCAAACTCTCCTGTTGCTTATTGGTCCATATAAAAGGCATTTCCTTCCTTAATAACTTTGTTAAAGGCGCGGCTATCGACGAGAACCCTTCTACAAACCTTCTATAATAGCCTGCCAATCCTAAGAAACTCCGAACTTCTGCCACAGACTTAGGGGGTTTCCAATCTGAAACTGCCTCAATCTTCCGAGGATCCACCCTTATTCCTTCAGCAGATACCACATGTCCTAAAAACGTAACCTCCTTAAGCCAAAATTCACACTTGCTGAATTTGGCATAGAGCTTCTTCTCCCTCAACATTTGCAACACAACTCGGAGGTGCTCATCGTGTTCTTCTTCAGACTTTGAATATACCAAGATATCGTCTATGAACACGACAATGAACCGATCCAAATAGGGTTGGAAAACTCGGTTCATCATGTCCATAAACGTGGCTGGGGCATTAGTCAAACCGAACGATATTACCAAGAACTCATAATGCCCGTACCTTGTTCAAAAAGCCGTCTTATGGATATCAGCCTCCTTCACCTTAAGCTGATGATATCCAGACCTTAGATCTATCTTTGAGAAAATCGCGGCTCCTTTAAGCTGATCGAACAAGTCATCTATCATTGGTAATGGATACTTGTTCTTGATGGTCAGCTTGTTCAATTATCGATAATCTATGCACATGCGCATAGTTCCATCCTTCTTCTTCACAAACAAGACTGGTGCTCCCCATGGAGACACACTCGGTCGAATAAACCCACGGTCTAGCAATTCTTGGATTTGTGCCTTAAGCTCAACCAACTCCTTAGGTGCCATTCTGTACGGAGCGATTGACACAAGAGCTGTTCTCGGCAATAATTCGATTCCAAACTCCACCTCCCTGTCTGGGGGTATTCCTGGTAACTCCTCCGAAAAAACATCCACAAACTCCCTTACGGTTCTAACTCCACTAACTCCCCCTTCTTTTGCATCCAAATTACTAATGAAGGCCAAAAATGCCTTGCACCCCTTCCGAACCATCTTATCCGCCTTTAATGTCGAAACTACGTTAGACAAGTAGTTTCATCTTTCTCCTATCATAACTATCCCTTCATCCTCAAGGGTCCTTAACTCCATTCATTTGGCTGCACAATCCAATACAGCCCGATACTCTACTAGCCAATCCATGCCAAGTATGAGATCGAACTCTCCAAAAGGTAATTCCATTAAATCGGCTGGAAATATCGTTCCTTGAAGCTCCAAAGGTACTCTCTGAAACATCTTATTCACCACTACAGTTTGACCTAATGGGCTTACTACAGTCATCTCCCTACTAGAAAGTTCAGAGGCTATGCCTAGTGTTTCAACTATACTACATACAACATAAGAATGGGTTGAGCCCACATCAATCAAAGCAACATAGGGTTTGCCAAAAATATGAAACATACTGGTTATGACGTCCGACGCGTCTTCATCTTCTCTTCCGTGAATCGCATAAACTAGACCCGGCTGTCTGGCCTCTGTGTTACCAACACCTCGGCCCGGTGCTCCTCGTCCTCTACCGACACCCTCTCCTCTCGCCAAATTTAATCATGACCTCGTGGTGCCTCATCATCCACCTCTTCCAGCCTGGTTAGATCCTTGACCTACTGATCGCCCCCCTTCAGTTCTCTTAGGACAATCCTTAATCATGTGGTCCTTGGACCCACACTTGAAGTATCCTCCCGTCTTTTTCCAACACTCTCCTAAATGCTTCTTCCTACACTAATCACAAGTACGATACTGCCCTCTAGTAGCAGCTTGCTGACCTCGCGACCCATCAAATCTAGGCCTCTTTTGCTCATTCCTAGATGGTCTCGATGATTCAAAACCTCTTTTTGCCTATTCCGATCAGTGTTCTACCTTACAGAATCCTTGATACCCTTGGCTACCTTAGCCTTGTCCACTAACACAGTAAATTCCCACTCCTGTTACGGGGCTATTAATAATCTTAGGTCATCCCTCAGTCCGTCCTCAAAACGAACACACCGCTCATGCTCAGTTGACACTATGCCTCGAGCATAACGGCTCAGCCTTAGAAATCTAGCCTCGTACTCAGCTACGGACTTGTTTCCTTGAACTAGTCCTAGAAAAGCCTTTCTCTGAGCATCGATATAATGAGTACCCACATACTTCTTCTGGTATGCAGCCTTAGCATATTCCCAAGTGAGTTCCTCAGCTGTAGCACCATCTCGCACCGTGAGCCACCATTGATATGACTCATCGCAAAGAAGCGACACTAACCCTTTCAGCTTCTCCTCGTCAGTTAAGTCGAGCTTATCCATAATCCGCTCAGTCGCCTCCAACCAATACTCAGTGGTATTGGGTGCCACACCTAATACACCATGGAACACCTCAACTCCGTTGGCTCGAGTCATTCAGGTACCGACTTTCAAGCTCCCATGCCTCCACCTGCTCTTGCCACCCTTTCTAGGACTCGCAGCATTGCTTGTGACACTGCGTCATCCCCCGTTTGGTCCTGATATTCCACATCAGCGGCTGGGGGTGGTGGTGGCATTTCATTTTCAGATCCTTGACCTGATCTAACGGGTTCAGACACGGTCATTCAGCCTCTTCCACGGCCACACACATTACAACCACGTCCCTTTGAATTCATACTTCTGCTTGCGTTTATCTGATTAAAGAATTTTATGAATTAGTTTTGTTCCACTAATTTAACATGAACAGTTTTATGTTTAATAGTTTTAAGAAGTAGTTCTTTCGATTCATACACATACAGCCTCACATCATTCATTTAGTCACACATATGAACTTGCCTCCATTACAGAGAAATGTTGTAATTGTCGTTGTTCATTATTTTCCACTACCCAGGGGTATTTTTGTAATTTTGTCCTACAGGGGTATTTTGGTAATTTTTTAAACTAGGGTTTGTTCGGTAATTTTTTACAAAATATGGTTCCTGATTACTTTTCAAAACAAGGGTGTTTTTAAAGGTTTTTAATTTGAGGGTACTTCGTTCATTTTCCTTACTGAGGGTATTTTGGTCATTTGTACAGGTTAGGGGGTAATTTGGTCGTTTTGCAAATCGGGGTAATTTTGTAAATTTTCCAAATCAGGGTGTCTTGAATTTTCACAAGTTAAGGTTTCATGGGTACTTTTGTAAAGTAGGGAAATTTTATTGAAATCAAGGGTAATATGGAAATTTTAGAACCAAGGGCATTTTAGTAATTTTTTACCACTAGGGGTATTTAGGTAATTTGTAAATTAAAAATTCTTAGAAAGTTTTTTTCAAAATAATAATTTTTACAATTCAAAAGGGTAGTTTGTTGACTTTTAAAACTAGGGTTTCTATAAAAACGTGGCTAGTCCCTTTCGGGTTTTAATTATTGGGTTTAGCCTGTGACTAAGTCCTCCAGGTTAGGGTGAACCGAAGCTACGCACCAGGTAGGATTCAAGTGGAGAGGAGGTGAGTCACGCGGACTGCTTAAATACCAAGCTCCTACCGAAACCAATCCTAGACATGCGCACAATGGTTGCCACACCCTAACTCGGCGACTTAACCACAGGTTTGTTTAATTGTCTATTAAAGTCTTATGTATTTGTTGGGGTAAACTAGTCCTAGGGTTCAATTCCTAATCCACTAGTCTATGTCCCTATGTATCCCTACATACAAATCACAAAGAGGTTAGGAGTACTTACAGTGGACTTGGGCCGAGACTCAAAGCCATGCCGAAAAAAACTCGCTACTTCTTAGAAAAATCCAATTTCAAAAGACAGAAAACATTTTGGGCCCTAAAAGTCAAAAGGTGAGTTTTGAACAGAACATCGATACTAAATGAAACACCCCAAACCCAAATTTCACAAGCCTTGACCGGATCTCGCATGCTTCTAAGGAAAAACCTTTCAATTCTATTTGGGCTTTGCCAAAAACACGTGTGTTTTCAAAAAAATAGTTGTTTTGGGTTGGGTTCAAATTAATTTCGTATTGATTAGTTGTCAAAACACTTGATATTTATACTTAAGAAAATTTGACTTTTAACTTTGATTCGATAATAGTCGTATCATACTAAGTAATTTGAAAGCATGCATAAACAATTCAATTCTTTGGCCTTATTACATCAAATATAAACTCGAAATAATTCAAAGCCTAAATAAAAGGAAAACAGTCTCTGAGCTTTGCATGGCCACCACTGAGCTCCTGCCGACCCGGTCCATTACTGATCATCACCTAAAAATATTCCCACAACGGGGTGAGTCAAACAAACTCAATGTGTACAATCAACACTAAGTCTCAATAGATATGGCATATCAAATCATACATATTCACATAGCATTTAAATAAAATGATGCAATCTCGAACCCAAACCTAAATAGCCATCCACTACACATCACCCGTACCAACCTGCACACCGTGGGGACTACTAAGTCAACCCTCCATCCGCTACACACCATCGAAGGCAGTCGCTGCAGACGACATGCTCATTGCCCTTATAATTTCGTGGCATAGCCACCAGATATATATATTCGTGACATAAGTCACCACATTCATATATTGTGACATAAGTCACCACATTTGGATATTGTGACATAAGTCACCACTTTTAGATATTGTGACATAAGTCACCACATTCTTATATTGGGGTATAAAACCACCAATTCACTTCCCCTTTACATATCACCCATATACCCCATGACATGGAAAACATGCAAAAATTATGCCTTATGCTTTATTCACATTCTTATAGTTGCACTTATGTGCCATAATAGATCATATTATATTCCTAGTCCTGAGTACTTTGTACCATCGCATGGTAACTTAGCCACATTCACATTATTATAGCATATATATATTAAATATTGCCTTGCATCTATTAAGAGATAGTGTGGAGTACACACCTGATTTACTTAGCAAATTCACTCCAAATCCCGAAAATCCAATCTACTGCTTTAGATCTTTACTGCCTATATTCGGCCAACCCAAATTTTATTATTAAAAAGCCATTCGGCTATGAAACCAAATCCTAATAGGATTATTGTAATCAAATTCTTACCTTGGTGCCGATTTCACTACTAATCAAATCCCGAAACGTCGAAATCCTTCTACCTTGTATCCAGCTAACATTAGATCACTTAAAAGGTTAGTTTTCGGGTTTTGAATGATGATGACATAAATCTAAATCATTGTTTATAGCCTTGGCCGAATGTACCTATGTGCTTACATTGTGATTTGAAATCACGAAAACTTGTCACTTGTCTTGAGGAGATGTCAAAATACCTATAGGTATTGGTTAGATTTAATTCTAATTTTAAGTCACATTAAAGTGGCCTATGGCTGAATACATGCCTTACCTTAAGTCTTAGAAATCCCAAAAACTTTGTTGTGTTTCTCTTTGTAGTCGACAACTACTAAATCTCGGAAGATCCTTCCAAATTTTGGCAAACAAGAATATTGATGGGATTAGTTCTAGATTTCGACAAGTCCTAAAAGAAAAGAATAGAAATCAAACTTGATCTCACCTCTACTAAAGAAATCGATAGCACCTATCTTTGTCACCACAAGGATATTCGGCTTTTGATGAACACTATAGGATTTCGGCTTTAACAAGGGAAAACCAAGAGAGGGTATGGGCTTAGGAAGAATCGGCTATGGTGGGGTTTTGAGAGGAGGGTATTCGGCCTTTGATGAAAAAGAAGAAGAAAAAGGTGAAGAATTCAGCTTTGAAGGATACTAGAGAGATTCGGCTCACAAGGATGAAAAGAGAGGAATACGAGGCTTAGAAAGAATCGGCACTAGTGGAATTTGGGAGAAGTTTCGGCTAGAACACAGGGTATTTCGACTTTGGAAAAAAATAAAAGAGAAGAGAGGAGTTTTACTTGAGAATTTGGCAGAGGAAAAGAGAGAATGAGGAATAGCCACCCTTTTCCCTTTTCTACCGAAATTAGTATACCTAGAGACCCTTATTCGACCAACACTTATTCTCCTACCTTAGCCGAAATTCCAAAAGAATTTGACCTCATCTTAAACTCTTCCCATAGACTCCTTTTTGCCATCCACTACTGCTCTTTGTTGCTGAAAATAAAAGCTTCCATTTAGCTTCCCATGGACTCGAACCTTGGCCCATTTACCCTGCTGGTGGCGTCATTCCTAGAGGCCCTAAGTGGCGCCTCCGGGCCACTTTTCCAAGCCCGTTTGTGTGTTTTATTTCCCCCATTTATTTTCTTAAGGCCTATCAGGCTTAACTCCCTCTTTTAGACTTAAAATTAAATAATTTCTAAAGCATTCACCTACTCACTAAGGTTAATAGAACACATTTATACATACAAAGGCATGCTTTCACATTCAATTAAGCAATTATGCATAAGCCATAGTCTGGGATATTACAGGTACTGATTCAATCTTCACCTCAAACTCATGAGTATTCAATACAAAAGCAAGATAGGACTCACATCCCTTTCTCAAGCATTTCTCGGCCACTAAGGAAGAAATCATCACTGGTTGACTATTCGATCCACCTGATTCAACCCGAATAACATCTCTACCCTCACATTTTAGCTCGATAAACTTACTACCACAGTTCACTAAGACACTATGTACAGTCAACCAATCCATACCAAGGATTAAATCAAACTCATCAAACGGCAACAACATTAGGTTTGCAGGAAAACAATGACTCTTAATCATCAAAGGACAGTTCTTACACACTTTATTCGCAAAAACATGCTTACCTAATGGGTCTAACACCTTAACCGCAATGTCCGTAGACTCAACGGTTATACTCAAACTAGATGCCAATCTCATGCAAATATAGGAATGGGTAGACCCTGGGTCAATTAAAGCAATAACAAAGGTGTCACAAAGAGAAAAAGCACTCATTATCACATCTGGGGAGGATGCCTCTTCGCGAGCGTGAATAGCATACGTCTTAGTAGGTGCCCGACCCTCCAGTCTCACAACAGAATCTCGCGACGCACCTCTTCCTTGTCATCCCTCTCGGGGCAATTTCGGATACAATGGTCTGGGGAACCACACTTATAACAGTTTAGATTGTTACCCCAACACTCTCTAGTGTGATATCTATCACAACTTAAACACTCTAATTTGTTCTTCAGATTGCCCACACTTTCCATCGAGGTAGCTTGGACTCTTGAACCCGAACGAGTGCTACCTTGATCTCGAGGTGAATATCCAACTGAAGTAGTAGTCTCGAGGTGAATGAGGTGAATATCCATCGACCATTTTCTTGCATCTCGGGCCTCATTCACTACTCTCCTCTTTTCTTTACTCAGTTCTTTAGCCTTACTTGCCCTATCAACTAATACTACGAACTCTTTCAACTCCAAAATACCAACCAGAAGTTTGATATCCTCATTCTGTCCATCTTCAAACCTTTTACATAGAACGAACTCCGTCGACACACATTCTTGAGCGTATTTGCTAAGCTTAACAAACTCGCGCTCATATTCTGCCACTGATATTCTTCCTTGCTTCAATTCAAGAAATTCTTTCCTTTTTCGATCGGTAAATCTTTGGCTTATATACTTTTTTCGGAACTCTTCCAAAAAGAAGTCCCACGTCACCCGTTCTCTCGAGACTACCGACGTTAACATCTTTCACCAATGGTATGCCGAGTCTCTTAGTAAAGATACGACACACTTCAGGCTCTCTTCGGGTGTACATGAGAGTTTATCGAGCACTCTTATTGAGTTTTTTAGCCAGAACTCTGCCTCCTCAGGGTCATCATCAACCTTAGCTCTAAACTTCTCAGCCCCATGTTTCCTAATCTGATCCACCGAGGGCTTCGTTATCCTCACTTCTTCTATACCTTGAGGAGTCATTTGAACTGGCTAAAGTATAAGAGGAGGTGGAGGAGGTTGAGCGTTAGGGTTTGCTCGAACATAGTCCGAGTAGCAGTTACTCATCATCTGCAGAAAGGCTTCCTGAGTCTTGTCTCCTTGACCCCTAGTCCCGAGTTCACTCTGTACAGGCACGATCCCTAGCGCAGGAGCTGGCGCATTACTGGCTACGTCATCAGCAGCCGATTGATTAGGATCCATACTGTAACAACCCGATTTAGGGGCTAGTCAAAATAGTAATCTTGAAATCACTAATTCAAGGTTAGAGAAATTATTTTCAAGTTATTTTATGTGTTATAACATGTTTATAAAGATACATGAAAATTTTGGTGCTTTGATTTTAGCGATTTCTTGCTTAATCACGAAAAAGGACTGAATCGCATAAAACACAAAAGTTTTATTTTATTTGCTAGTGGTGTCAAATAGCTATGGATTATTAATTGGAGGTCCCAAATGTGCAATTTGACTTTGTTTAAGTGGGTTGGCCGGCCATAATATGCATAGGGGACAAGAGCATTTATTTTTGGTCAAAAGTTGGTAATAGTGGTTGAAAAATGAATAAAATAAAGAAAGGAAAAAGATATCATCTTTCCTCTCTTCTTCTCCATCAAAATTTTCAGTGATAAGGGGTGTTTGAAAGCTTTAAATTTTATCAAGCTTTACTCCATTCAAGTGAGTCAATTTGATGTTGTTTTTTATGATTTTTGTATTTTTGGAGTCCCCAAAGCTTAAGCTAGCTAATGGGGGGACTAATTTGCAACATGGTTGAAAGTCTAGGAACTTACCATGATAGAGTTTATGTTGTTTCATGAGTTTTTATGGAAGAAAATGAATGATAGGATGTTGGTAAACAACTTTTGTGAAAGGTGTTGTTGTGAAAACACCTAATTGGGACTAAAATGCAAAAGTTGTAATTTGTTAATTAAGGATTGAAATAGTTGGAATTATGAGTAGTTGTAAGAGAATTAAATGTTCAGCTAAGTTTGTTTAACAATAAAATGTGATGAAAATTTATTTATGAGCCTAGGGGCAAAATTGTAATTTTGGCCAAGTGTAGGGGCAAAATAGTCATTTTTACCTAAAGTGTAGATTATGGTGAATTATGAATTATAAGTGATTAAATTAGCAAATTCTATTGTTCTAGATCAAATAAAATGAGATTCGGACCCAAAACGGGCGAAAAGAGAAATGTGGACAAAAAGTCCCTTTCGACCATTTCGACATCGAGGTAAATTCATCTGCAAACATTGCAATTACATATGAGTTAATTTAATATTCCAATTTTGTATGGAATGTATATTTACTCTAAGAATGTATGAAATTTATTTTGATGAGATGTCAAGAGAATTGAGTCTATAAGTAATGAGAAATGTATATAGCATGATATGATGATGATTAAAGTCTCGTGTAAAACCATATTGGAATATGGCTTCGGTATAAAAATTTGTATAAGACCATTTCAGGGACATGGCATCGATATGTTAATACATGTAAGACCCTATTGTGGTATGATGTTAGTATAACATTAAGTGTATGATATTCAAAAGTGTTATTTAACAACTTGAGTGAATCAATGAGCATGTCGAAAGAGAGAAAGTATATGATGTCACCATGAGAAGCACAAGTGTGTGTTAGAATCGAATTGAGATGAATTCAGTATATGATGAACCCCTAGTGGGTTATGTATCATCAATGTGTTTTAAGTGCATGAGATAGATTTATTGATGCATTGTATGAATACAAATGAATATCTTAGAAAGTTAAATAAGAATAGTAGTGCGTGAGGATGTTCTCGAGTGAACATTAGAATAGAGAATATATGTGGATAACTATCCATGAATGTATAAATGATAGGTGGACTATGTGCGATACCACCGGATTAAGAAGAAATCGATGGACTGTGTGCGATACCATCGCTTATAAATGATTTGTGGGTTAAGTGCAAAACCATCGAGAGATTTGTAGTATGAGTGGCTTATCGAATATGCTTGATGTGTTGTTTTATATGATCATGTGGTGATCAGTGCAGAAATGTATGCTAATTAACACGAGCAATTGGCTTGTGGCATAGAATGAGTAAGTTTCAAGAATGGTTGAGTAAGTAACCATGAGTTTATGAGTAAAACTCCTTATAATACCCTATGGTCGTTTATATTCAATGAATATCAATATTTGTCAGTTATATGCAAATGAACTTACTGAGCATTATTGCTTACTCTTTTCCTTTGTCCATCTCTTATAGGTTATTTTAAATTAGTTCGGGTTGGAGGCCGCCGGAGATGTTTTCACATTATCGAACAAATGCTTGGTATGATGTTTCAAGTTTTTATGAGTCATGGGATGTATAGGGATTCTTTTAAAGTTGATTAAGTTCTAATTGATGTAGCCCAATTGTGTTGGCCTAAGAGAACTTATAGTTGTTTGTGTATAGCCATAGATGATGGCTTAAGTTGTTCGTAATTGTATGGGAAATAGTTCTCCCTAGTGTATGGGATGAAGACTTTATTTCTTTTATGATTAAATGTCTTTAAATCAAGAATTATACTGATGTTATGAGAAGTTATGTGATGATGCATGAATGTATGCAAATGAGAGTGGCAAGGGCTTGGTAGATAGCCTCTAAGTGCTTACATGGATAGACACACGGTAGTGTGTCTAGGCCGTGTGTGCCATACAGATAGCACATGGGCGTGCGCCCCAGGCAGTGTTGATAAGTCAGAATGTCAAGGTAAGACATACGGTCTAGGGCAACGGACGTGTAAAGGCCGTGTGAGATTGGCAGAATACTAAGGTTTGGTACACGGGCCAGTGCCACGGGTGTATCAAGGCCATGTGATTTAGTCAGTGTCGACCATGGGTGGAAGGCACGGGCATGTCTTAGGGGCACACGTGTGTCCCTAGACCAACACGGACGTGTGGCCCCTATTTTGAGGAAAAGTTTCTAAAGTTCGTAAAAGTTTCGGGATTGGTTCAAAAATCTCTCAGAGGTACATTTAAGGCCTTGTAGGCTGAGATTGAGTAAGTCATAGGCTTAAATGAAATTTTATATCCTAATTTGAAGAGTTTAGTAAGACCAAGCATGGTAACGCCTCGTACCTGATCTTGGTGTCAGACTCAGGAAAGGGGTGTTACATTTAGTGGTATCAGAGCTATAGTTTAGTTGGTTCTCAAACTAACCGAATGTGAGTAAGGGTCTAGCTATACATGCCATATGTGGACCGTGATAGTGTGATGTCTCTCGGCTCTAACAAAATTATTTTGTTAAGATAGAGATGATTCCCAACTGAGCTAATGTCAGTAAGTTTTTATGAATTTCAAGCTTCGTGAATAATTTCATTAAATTGCTTGTGATGTTGTGATATGTACATTATTTCCATGAGAATGTTTAATGATGTATTAAACAAAGAAGTAACTAAGATTAAAATGTATAAGTCCCGATTGAAGTTGAATTACTTAGGATACTTAATCTCACACATGAAATGAGAAAGCCCGTATAAGACCAAGTTAAGGCATGGCATCGGGAACCAAGCAAGTTATCATGTAAGACCAAGACAAGCCTTGGCATTGAAAAGTTATTATGAGGGAAAGGCCCATATAAATCCAAGCAAAGGCATGGTATTGGTGAGTCTCTAAAGAAAAGATATGAAGTAAGTCCATGTCAAGACATGGCATCGAGCCCAAGTTAATAGATCCCATATAAGACCATATCCGGGATATGGCATTGGCATCGAGACACAAGTGTATTGAGATTCAGTATCCTCTGTTGTTCATAGTAATTCACCGAGCAAAATAGTGGAGATTGAATGAGAAAGCAAGAAGTTGAGTAAGTAAAGCTGTTAACAAGTCATGCTAGTTAAAGTTGACTAAGACTATTATTCATGTCAAGAATGATGAAGTTGAGATTATGCTTATCATAGTAAAGTATGTTGATCTATGTGATTAAGTAATACAAGTACTTGTTTACCTTACAAGCATGAGACTAGTAAGTACCATGAGGTATGTAAGAATCAGTAATAGTAAGTAAGTATTAGAGATTTGTGATGCCATTGTTTATGATTAATATGTCCACATGGTTAAATATCACGTGTGACTGTTAAAGTAGAGAATGTATAATGTTTTGTTTTATGACTCTATTATGAAGTCACACATATTATAGTGTGGAGTTAAACTAAGAAGCTTGACTAAGTAGAATACAGGAGATGAGTACGGTCGTTTCATAATAAATCGATGAATAAGACTATGGTAGAACCATGGCAATACATGTGATTCCATATAAGACCATGTCTGGGACATGGCATTGGCAATGATATACGATCCCATGTAAGACCATATATGGGATATGGCGTCGGCATCGAATAGTGATTTCATGTAAGACCATGTTGGGAACATGGCTTCAACACTAAAGAAAGATCTCGTATAAGACCATGTCCGGGATATGGCATCAACATCTAAGTACGATCTCGTATAAGACCATATCTGGGATATGGCATCGACATCGAGTTACAAGATCCCGTATAAGACCATACCTAGGATATGGTATCGGTATCGACATGAGTTCCATGTAAGACTGTATCAGGGATATGGCATTGGTATTGATATGAGATTTTGTGTAAGACCGTAGTGAGGCTATGGCATCGTGATAACATGTAAGGAAATAGCTGGGCTATGATGTGTGATACGAACAAGACCATAGTTGGACTATGGCAATCAAGTGAACAATGTACTCAAACCCATAAGATATTCTCTAAATTGAAAAGCAATAATAATAGGAAGTAGAGTTAAATGTTGAGTACTCGAATAGATATTAATGTGGAGCTTGAGTAAGTGAAGTCACTGTTCGAAAGTATGAGTGATAGAAACAATTGTAGCATGAAAAACGTGAAAATTCACTTAGAGTGAGTTGTGTGACTATGATGATATTTCATTCATGATGAATATTAAATCATATATATGTAGACACAAGAATTAAGTTAAGGGGCTCTGTGACCTCACCCTCTTTACCACTGTTGAATTACGATGAGATGCTATGAGAACCAAGTTGAGTAAGTTGTATGTGATTAATGCAATAATCATGTTAGCATAATTGAGAATTCTTTGTATCATGCTGATACATAATACTCTATTAAATAGAGTAATTGTTGTTGAACATGAGGTTGAAGTCCTAGAGGACTGAAATGAAAGGGTTATCATTGAAATATGAAATAGATAAGGTCCCGTATAAGACCATGTCCGGGACATGGCCTCGGCACCGAGTTGAGATCCCGTATAAGACCATATCCAGGATATGGCTTCGGTAATGAATATGAAAATCGTATAATACCATATTTAAGATATGGCATCGATAAATGATAAGAAATTCCATATAAGACCATATCCGGGATATGGCATTGGCATCTAGAGGTGAATCTATGTAAGACCACCTCAAAGATGTGGCATTGGCTTTATACTTACAGTAATGACGGTAAACACACGTCTTTGATTTTCCCTAGTAATCAATAGGATAAGTAGATGAGTTAAAAGTACAAATGACATCAGTAGTAAAGTCATGTGAATGGGTAAACACGGGCACTCGTGAATGAGTCAAGAAGAAACGAGTATGATGTGTGGCACGTTATCTGCTAAATAAATGGCAAGTATGCGTAAGTTGGCTCAAAGCCTGTAGTTTTTGCATGGTTAGTTGATGTTGCGGATGGATTATAATAATCATCTTAAGTATTCTGTATAAATATCTATTGCCTTTTAGGTCTGATGTAGTTGTTCTTTTCATAAACCGTGATTTCGTGAGAATGTTAGCTGACAGCATAAGTCAGTCAAAACAATTATCGATTTAGTTAATTGAAATTGACATTTCTTTCTCTCCTCGTAACCTTATTTGGGTACTTTGAGGAGGAAGTTAGCGATAATTCTAGTATAAGAAGTGAAATCATGAATTTCACGTTATGTGATGGGTTTTCTAGTAAGCTGAATTGAGTTAATGAAATTTGATCGAGATGTCCCTGCTATCGTGAGAGATAATGATAGCAAAGGTGTTAAATTAGCATAGTAAGAGAAACTCAAATGAAAGTGTGCTTAAAATATGATCTCAGAGTGGAAAAAAGAGTAGATTAATGTATTGAAATATGATTCAAGTTTTGTGTATATTTACGCATGAATCAATAAGGGGAATAAGATTCTGTATGTACGTGAGTAGGGAGCATGATTCAAAGGTATGCTCATTGAAATGTTCAAACCATGATGGTTGAGTTGAAAGCTATAGAAGGAACTATTAATTGAAAGTCCTAGTATTGAGTTCAGTCTGAATTGAGAAAAAGAGTTGCCAGATTGGTAATCCAGAGATAATCACTTTTGTGTCTGTGTTGTGAGTTAGATGTTATGAAATGATTCATGCGAAAATCGATGTGTATTTTCTGAATTTTAATGAGTGGGAGTATATTATGCCACAGAAGATTTTGAAAATGAAATAGTGGAAACGATTTGAGCTATTATAATAGTGGGTATAGTTATTGTAATACTTCTCAGATAGTAGACATGGTACATGTGTCTAAATGAAAGATCCATGTTAAGCAATGCAAGTTAGTTACTCGGTTGACCTTAGTTGGTAATATCCTAATTTCAGCAAGGTTAATGACCAAAGCGAGTTTTGCTTCAAGAATGAAAGGGTTTAGAAGTGAGATAGTAAATGGTATTTTAAATAAGCTCTGAATGAGTTTATTGAGGATGATAAAATACAGGTTGGATAAGTTTTCTGTTATTGATGCTTTCTCGAGATAGAATTGGGATGATGATGAATCCAAAACTTATACAGAAGCTTTTGTATGAGATTTAGTAATAGCATATCTACTAATGCAAGAATAAGAAAGTACGATCATATGCATAAATGTTTTGATAACATTTCATGATATGATTGAGTTTATGGTCATAAGTAGATGACCACTAAAGGTTGAGTTTTCAAAGCGTACAAGTCAGGACTATTACAGTCGGTGAATGTTTTAATGAGAAAGTGAGATAAAACCTTGTAGATTTTAGATTTGGTTTGACAAAATTCTCAAGAAGGAGAATGTCATTCGAATTGTAGTGAATCAACCGGTAAAGATCCGAATGATCATTTGGTCATGTACAGAATTCCAAATTGATGGATCACTTAGTATATGCCCTAGAGAAAGAATAACATAGGTCTCAAGTTACGCTTTGACCTTATGTATTACAGCTTAAAAGTTGTTGGCAAGAGAACTTGAGGATAAGTGGATTTGTGATTTTTTTAGAGAAGATGAAAACGTTTTAAGAATGTTGGTAGCAGCTCCTCCTGATAAGATTTTCGGGGACGAAAATCCCTAAGGGAGGAGAATTGTAATAGCCCGATTTAAGGGCTAGTTGGAACAGTAATCTCAGAATCACTAATTTGAGGTTAGAGAAATTATTTTCATGTTATTTTATGTGTTATAACATGTTTATAAAGATACATGAAAATTTTGGTGCTTTGATTTTAGCGATTTCTTGCTTAATCGCGAAAAATGACTGAATCGCATAAAGCGTGAAAGTTTTATTTTATTTTCTAGTGGTGTCAAATAGCTATGGATTATAAATTGGAGGTCCCAAATGTACAATTTTTCCTTGTTTAAGTGGGTTGGTGGGCCATAATATGCATAGGGGACAAGAGCATTTATTTTTGGTCAAAAGTTGGTAATAGTGGTTGAAAAATGAATAAAATAAAGAAAGGAAAAAGATATCATCTTTCCCCTCTTCTTCTCTGTCAAAATTTCCAGCAACAAGGGGTGTTTGAAAGCTTAAAATTTCAGCAAGCTTTACTCCATTCAAGTAAGTAAATTTGATGGTTGTTTTTTATGATTTTGTATTTTTAGAGTCCCCAAAGCTTAAGCTAGCTAAATGGGGGACTAATTTGCAACATGGTTGAAAGTCTAGGAACTTACCATGATAGAGTTTACGTTGTTTCATGAGTTTTTATGGAAGAAAATGAATGATAGGATGTTGATAAATAACTTTTGTAAAAGGTGTTGTTGTGAAAACACCTAATTGGGACTAAAATGCAAAAGTTGTAATTTGTTCATTAAGGCATGAAATAGTTGGAATTGTGAGTAGTTGTAAGAGAATTAAATGTTCAGCTAAGTTTTTTTAACAAGAAAATGTGATGAAAATGTGATGAAAATGTTAATACAAGTGAATTAAAGACCATATTGAATATGGCTTGGGACCATGTATGATGTCCCTATTGGGGTATGATGACATTAAGTGTATGATATTCAAAAGTGTTATTTAATAACTTGAATGAATCAATGAGTATGTCGAAAGAGAGAAAGTATGTGATGGCACCATGAGAAGCACAAGTGTGTGTTAGAATCGAATTGAGATGAATTCAGTATATGATGAACCCCTAGTAGGTTATGTATCATCAATGTGTTTTAAGTGCATGAGATAGAGTTATTAGAAAGTTAAGTAAGAATAGTAGTACGTGAGGATGTTCTCGAGTGAACATTAGAAGAGAGAATATATGTGGATAACTATCCATGAATGTATAAATGATCTGTGGGCTATGTACGATACCACCCGATTAAGTAGAAATCGATGGGCTGTATGCGATACCATCACTTATAAATGATTTGTGGGTTAAGTGCGAAATCATCGAGAGATTTGTAGTATAAGTGGCTTATCGAATATACTTGATGTGTTGTTTTATATGATCATGTGGTGATCAGTGCAGGAATGTATGCTAATTAACACGAGCAATTGGCTTGTGGCATAGAATAAGTAAGTTTCAAGAATGGTTGAGTAAGTAACCATGAGTTTATGAGTAAAACTCCTTATAATATCTTATGGTCGTTTATATTCAATGAATATCAGTATTTGTCAGTTATATGCAAATGAACTTACTAAGCATTATTGCTTACTCTTTTCCTTTGTCTATCTCTTATAGGTTATTTTAAATTAGCTCGGGTTGGAGGTCGCCGGAGATGTTTTCACACTATCGAACAAATGCTTGGTATAATATTTCAAGTTTTGAGTCATGACATGTATAGGGATTCTTTTAAATTTGATGAAGGTCTAATTGATGTAGCCCAATTGTGTTGGCCTAAGAGAACTTATAGTTGTTTATGTATAGCCATAGATGATGGCTTAAGTTGTTTGTATTTGTATGAGAAATAGTTCTCCCTAGTGTATGGGATGAAGACTTTATTTCTTTTATGATTAAATGTCTTTAAATCAAGAATTATATTGATGTTATGAGAAGTTATGTGATGATGCATGAATGTATGCAAATGAGAGTGGCAAGGGCTTGGTAGATAGCCTCTAAGTGCTTACATGGATAGAAACACGGCCGTGTGTCTAGGCCGTGTGTGCCACACGGATAGCACATGGGTGTGCACCCCAAGCCGTGTTGATAAGTCAGAATGTCAAGGTAAGACACACGGTCTAGGGCCACGGACGTGTCAAAGCCGTGTGAGATTGGCAGAATACTAAGATTTGGTACACGAACCATCACCAAGGGCGTGTCAAGGCCGTGTGATTTAGTCAATGTCAATCACGGGTGGAAGGCACGGGCATGTCTTAGGGGCACACGGGCATGTCCCTAGACCAACACGGACTTGTGGCCCCTGTTTTGAGGAAAAGTTTCTAAAGTTCGTAAAAGCTTCGGGATTGGTTCAAAAATCTCTCGGAGGTACGTTTAAGGCCTTGTAGGTCGAGATTGAGTAAGTGATAGGCTTAAATGAAATTTTATAGCCTAATTTGAAGAGTTTAGTAAGACCAAGCATGGTAACGCCTCGTACTCGGTCTTAGCGTCGGACTCGGGAAAGGGGTGTTACACATACACTATATAAAACAAGTTTAAAATCATTAGATGCCACCATACTATCATTATACGCTTATGAAATGTTTAGCTAGACTCTTACACCCGCTACGGTAGTCCTAGAACCGACTAAACCATAGCTCTGATACCACTAAATATAACACCCCTTACCCGTAATCCATGCCAGAACTGGGCCCAAGGCATTACCAGATTAAATCTATATGATCGCCACTTAGGCTCATTGATTACTCTCTTAAGCCATCTCTACAACCTCAATCTCGACTTACGAGGCTTCATTTATCCACGCAAGACTCTCGAGACCCTTTCAAAAACTTCTGCGATTTTAAAAATTTCTTCACCTAAACAAGGACTACACGCTCGTGTGATGTCACACACGCCCATGCCCTCAACCCGTGCATGAAAACCCAAGCATTCTGCCAATGTCCCATAGCTACGGCACATGCCTGTACTCACCACCCGTGGTGAACACTAACATCACCACACAGCCTGAAGTCTAGACACACACCCGTGTGGCTAGCTCGTGACCTATACTACTCGAATCTATCAAAAAGACACGGCCAAGGCACACACCCGTGGGTTGGCCGTGTGTCACACATGGCCTAGACACATGCCCGTATGTCTAACTACATGGACAAGAACAAACCTAATTGCCAAGTTCTTTTCACTCCTCAAGTTCTTACAACATATACTCAAACAATACATCCATAATCAACTCAAATTCATACACAATCTTACATGGATAACTACATTTTTTTATATAATAAAGTAGCCAACAACTAAGAGATTATACAAAATAGATTATCCATCTATAGCCTAACACATCTTAGCCATTTACAACAAAATTCACTAACTTGTCTAGCCTCTATACATGCCATATACAATACATTTAGTCTAGTGTACCGGAGTGAGCTGATAGTGTGGGCGATCTTTTGATTAATCCACGTATCTCGATTCAACCCTCTTTCTCTATAAGACAAGGGATAGAAAAGGAGTAAGCCTTGGGCTTAGTAAGTTTACACATAAACAATTTAACCATTCTAGTATAAACTAAGCAACACTTAGCATTATACTGCCAAATAAATTCACATCCACAATTATGCTTACCCTTTCTATCCCTTACCCCATTTCCAAAACATTATGAGTCACATACTTATAATCATTGACATGCACCCCTGCACTCAATACCACATTTACTCGAAAATATGACACGTCATTTTATCACACTAATACATCCACACATCTAAATTACTCAGTGGTTTCGCACTCAGCCCACCACAATCAGGTAATAAGATAGTATCGCACATAGCCTACCAAGAGGTACTCATAGTGGTTCCGCACATAGCCCACTAAATAATATACTTAACTATGGTATCGGACACAACCAATAGTTGTTAAGTATTAAGGTGGTATCGCACTTAGCCCACCATCAAATATTATCACTACTCATCCACATATCTACTTATTCATTCATTCATGATATCTACCACATTCATTCCATTTGAACCACATAGGTTCTCAATCATTCTCATTCATTTTCATTCATCCTCATTCATGCTATACACTAGCTAGCATTAAGAATGTATAAGTAGAATGCATTGATTACGCATAAACTTACCTCGATACTTAAAAAGTATAAAGATGTGCAGTTTAGCCCACCACCTTGTTTTGCCTCGGTTTCGATCTGCGCTTTGTCTTTCTTGATCTATAATTATAAATCAACTCGTTCAATACACACATTGAATAAATTGACCATTATCTCATACTTTAGCAAAATTATCATTTTGCCCCTAAACTTTCTCATATTTACACTTTTGGCCTAAGGCTCGTAAAGTTATTTTCATTCAACTTTCTAGACTTTCATGCATAGCCGAACCATTTATTCAACTAAAGCAATCATCAATTCTCATTAAATTACACATGTATGACTAAACTCAAAACTTTCACAAACAAGTCCATACTTGCATTTTTCATGGAAATCACTTAGCAAAAGATGTTTTTACTACATCAAGCTTTCATATTCTTCCATTAAACATCAAAATACATGCATTTCATACATGGGTACATTTTTTAACATCCATCTTAGCTCAACATATAGCTAAAAATAGCTTACTCATGCTACTAGGACCTCAAAAATACGAAGAATATTAAAAGTGGAGCTAGAATGCACTTATTAGTGAAGAGCCCTAACAATGGCTTCTCTAGATTTTCAGCAGCCTTGGGGAAGAAGATGAATGAAAATTCTCTCATCTTTTCCCATTTCAATCTTTTAATTAACAAATGACCAAAATGCCCTTTTGTACAACTTTCCAATTTTAACCCATTCATGCCCAATTTTATCCAAAATTTAGAATTTGGGGAAATTACTATTTAAAGACCTCTAATTGGTAATCCAAAGCTATTTCACACAAATAGCTTCTAGAATATCACATTTTGTAACTTTTACAATTTAGTCCTTTGAAAAATTCAACCGCAATTTGACAAAATTGCTTCATGAAACTTTCACACTAACATGCAAACATGGCATAGACCTCAAAAACTCATACATATACCTTGAATTTGTGGTCTCGCACCACTATTCTGACTAGGCCCTAAATCGGGATGTTACACTCAATGTTGTAACATTTCTACAACATAAGCCATGTAAAAGAGGGTTGATTTATGGTCAGATTTGGACACACAATTAAAGGATTATTGGACCTTGAAAATTCACTTGACCCAGCCCAAGAATTGGGTCCGCAAAATTGATAGCCTGTTAAGGAGATATGCGGCCAAACCGTCCACTAAGGAGGAGAAGGCCCAACATCCATAGAGGTGCCCAAATTAGCCACCCAAGACTTGGTAAAACATTAAAAATCGACCAAAAAATTCCCACATGTGATCCTATTGTATTAACCAATTGGTTCGAAAAAATTACAAGTTTACAAACAAATATACTACACTCAAGGAACTAGATCCAACAATCCTTAGTCTCTTTGGTATAAATCTGTTCTCCTAATATGATCCTATTTTATCTCATGGTAACCATTACATCTTCCTTCATGAAAAGTAAATTACTATCAAATAGTAATTAAGTCATTTATCATAAAGATAAATGACCCGTGACCACATTTACTTTTCATTTATCATGTAATACCAATGAGAGGATATCATTACCCATTTCTGTGGTTATGAATTCCACTATTATGAATTATGCTACATAGTGCAGAAGTTATATACCCAACACACCAATTTTTGGTTCCTTATCTATTTGAACTCAGGCTTTTACTTACATCAAAGTATATGAGTCATGCATACATAGTCCATCATCCACTCAGGATTAAGATATGTCACACTATAAACCTCACAAATGAATAAAATAGCAAAATATCCAAACATTAAAGCTAAAATAGCAAAATAGAGGAGGCTTGTCTCTAAACCTAGTCTCGAGACATGAATTTCAATGCCTCGAGACATGCTAACATTGAAGGTAAATTTTGAAAATAAAATGTGACATGTCTCGAGACTTGAAGATCCCTATCTTGAGACATCATGCTGAATATTGTTAAAAGATTTTGGATTTGAATCCTAAGCTCGTACTTAACCTTGCTTGATCCTTAATTGATCGTTCATGTTTTAAAATATAATTGTATAAATTATTTATATGAAATTATGTGTATGTCGATAAAAGTTACTTCATAACACCCTTATCCTGTGTCTGATCACCGGATTAGGGTTAAAGGCATTACTAGACAGATCAAAAACATTTACAGAATTAATCGTACAACCATTCATCAATATCAATTATAATGTCCCTTAAGTAGGTTATCGAGACCTTAAGCATGCTTATAAACCGAGTCTGGACTAAATCAAAACACATAAGTAATTTCATAAAAATTTAAAACTTTTCTAACATACAGTGGACACACGGCAGTGGGGGTAGGCCGTGCCTCACCCACGGCTACTTGACATACCTGTGTGTCCTCCCCGTGGTAGTATACTGCCAAAATCAACACGGTCACCAAGCACACCCGTGTCGAGGCCGTGTGCAATTTAAACCATATTCTGCCAATTTACCCACGGTCTTAGGCACGCCTGTGTGCCTCAATTGTGTGACATTATAGTCCATTTTACAAGGCCAATATGCCACCCACTTAGGGTCATCCTACAAGCAATATATACCAAAACATAATATGCACATATGGCAACCAAAACATATCAAATGGTTCACTCCATCCATACATTCAATACCAACTCCATTCATACCAAATTACAAACTAAATCCTACATCATTTCAAACATGTATCATCCATTTGCTTAACCAAAACTTAACCATTTCATATGCATCAAAACATATTAAATATATGCTTCATAACTCATTCATTCAAACCTTTATCAACTCAAAAGCATTCCAATACACATGGCCATGCTCACTTCATAAACATATACACCTATCTAGCCTATACATGCCATAATTAGCCATATACATTTTCAAAAGGGTACCAAAATAAGTTTAGTCGTGTGATGATGATCCTTGATAATCCCGAGCCTTCAGTAGCTTCGACGACCTATAAAACAGAGAAAACACACACGCAGAGTAAGCTTTCCGAAAGCTTAGTAAGTCATTTACAATTAAACACATTAGCACATATATATCGATCACTTAGTAACTATCACATATATAACTTGGTTCATAAACTTATGGCCATATTTGCCATATTCAACATTTTAAAATTTACATTCTCATTTTCGATCATACTCTTCTTCATATCAAAGTCATATGGGTACTTACCTTTTATACACACTTAATGTGCATTCAACGTACCTGAAATGGATAATCACTCACTTATTGATCATAGCTCAGATATACCATTCGTATTGTAGACTTTCCCGTTGAACCCTTAGGAACCTAGTAGGATACTCAAAAAGCTCGAAATAGTAGTACAATGCCAACGTCCCAAACGAGGTCTTACATGCACTCGTATATCGATACCACTGTCCCAGACAGGGTCTTACACATACAGATCATAACGATGCCAATGTCCCAAACGTGGTCTTACACGAGTCAATATGATGCCGATGTCCCAGACATGGTCTTACTCATAAAGTTCATATTGATGCCTACGTCCCAGACGAGGTCTTTTACGTAGAATTCATATCGATGCCTAAGTCCCAGACGAGGTCTTACGCAAATTTCAAACCAACGCCAATGTCCCAGATGTGGTCTTACATGATAAGACAGAACAGATACCTATGTCATGACATAGCTAATCCTATCTATTCCTAGGTTCGTACAGGACTTCTCGACTTTCTCACTATATCAAACTTATTTCGAAATTCACGCACTTAGCATCTCGTACTCATTCATTTTCATCGATAGACATATGGATACATATATTCAATTCAATACAGATAAGTTTATTTACATAGTGACTTACCTCAGATTCGGTTTATTGGAATGAAAACGGCTACTCGTTAACTTTCGCTTTCTCGCGATCTAAATCCGTTTTCCTCGGTTCTTGATCTAAACATATTCAGAATTAATACTTTTATTCACTATTCCATTCAATTCAATCCATACACATGTATTTTGGGCTATTTACAATTTAACCCTCATATTTGCACACTTTATCAATTTAGTCCATTTTACACAAAACATCAAATATACACAATTTGCTCACACATATGCATAGCCGAACCTCCCTAGGGACTATATAAGTCCACATATTTCATAAAATTCACAAATTAGTCCTCCAAAATAACATTTTCACATTTTAGCCCTATTTAGCTAAATTCATCAAAACTTCAAGAACATAACATGTTCATCTAGCTCAAATCTTTCATATATCATCCTCAAACATCACAAAGCTTGTAAAATCATCAATGGCATATTTCACATACATCATCAAAACACAAAATTGAAACATGGGTTAGATAGCACTCGAAGCAACGATTACAAAAACATAGAAATTATCAAAAATCGAATCAAATTCATACCTTAATCAAAGAGTGTTATGGTCGAATGCCCAAGCTTCATCTTTTCTTTTTCTTTTCTTTACTTTTCAGTGGATGAATGCATGAATGAATATCCATTTTTCATGCTTAAATTCATTAACTATCATATTACTAACTAAATTACAAATTTGTCCTTATACCAAAACATATATAACATATAAATTAAAGCCATTTTGGTACTTTTGCCATCCACTATCTTTACTAATGGCTTAATTGTTAATCGATTATTTACCATTTATGTATTAAATATATTTTAAATAATATGAATCGATTTAGAGTTTGTACCATTATTTAAAAATTATTTTATATTAATATTTTATATATTTTATAATTAAATTTACATAAAAATATTTATATTTATAATTAATTTGATTGAAAATAATAATAATAACTTGTTTAAATTTAATTTAATATGGACCAAATGAATAACTCAAAATTTGAAGAGACCTTATTAACATTCATGAAGTAAATTAATAATATATTTTGTATTGTGACATGAACTTTTGGGTGGTCAAACCTGAAAATAGGCCTATACTTAATTTTTTGAACTCAAGCCACAACCCAAACATGGAAAGGTAAAAAAAAATTGAATTTTATATTTTTCAAATATGTTTAACCATTTAAAGTTATTTTTATTTTTAAAAGTTTAAATTTTTCACATTTTTATGTTTTAATATTTTATTGAAAATAAAAATTTTAAATTTTAAAACATTTTTGGTAATTATTTATGTACATTTAAAAAGTAGGGACCAAATTGACACAAAACTATAAATAATGAGGGCTAATAGAGTTATTTTACCTTTTTATAATAGTCAAATCAATCATCCTAATGGCAAAATTGACAGAGGGACCAAAATTTTCAAATTAAAAAAAAGTATTGGGACTCAATGTCTCAAGATTATAGCATAAGGACTTAATTTTAAATTTCAAAGAGTGCAGGGACCTTTGGCATATTTAAACTTTAACAATGTTAACAAATAAACCTGAATTTTGAAATCTATTAAGTAGAGAGACTAAATTCCTAAAAATAAAAGTACAAAAACTAAATTCCAATTTTATGAAAAATATATATTGTCAAAATCATTTTTAACGTTGATTAAAAAAACGGGGGTCGACTTTAAAAATGAAAATAGAATCACCACCAATCATTTTTCGAGGTGTGATCGGGTCACCTTGAGATTAATCATTTTAATAAAATATTTTGATTTATTAAAATAATGATTTTGGTCTACAAAATTCAAGAAAACAGGCTCGGGAGTCGGTTACGCATGAGGAAGAATTAGCACCTTCGTAACACCCAAAAATTGGTACCTAATTGATTAATTAATGTCCTAATGTCAAAAATTTGAAAAGATTTTAAAACACGATCCTTTTGATTTTTAAAACTTATGTCCTTTAATTTTAAATGGACATTCAATTATTTAGATTTTAAAAGAAAAATAGAAACTCAGTAAGTTAGAGCACGATCTTTCAAATTTTCCAAACATCGAATATCCCTTGCCTTTTAGAAATCCTTACCTCGAGATGATAAAATGTCGCATCCAGTGAGTTAGGACACCACATCTTAAATTCTCGAGATAAGTTTTTTATTTGAAAATCATATATTTTAATTCCAAAAAGGTATTTTATCATTTAGACTTAATGAGAAAAATCGAAGCCCAGTAAGTTAGGGCACGATTCCATCAAAACTCCAAATGTCAAATATTGTCTTATTTTAAGAAATAAAGTTTTGGATAAAAGTAGAAATTAAATAAATTTAAAATAATTAAAATAAATGAATAAATAATGATTAAGCAATTAAATGGATAAATAAAAAAGTTAAAAAACGCATAAGTCAACCTAACTCCCGCAATATGAGGATTCAACGAAATTCCTCCACAAAAAACTAACTCGAACGGAAGCAACTCAAAAAGAAATGAAGATGAGCGAAGAATAAAATAAGAACATGCCACAGAAAATAAGAACGCAAAAGAGAAAGAAATTTGAGTGAAAGCTCTCAAGAATTTTTACTACTCAAAACTCAAGTGTATTTTACAATGAAGGGAGAGGCCTCTATTTATAGTTAAGCCTCCCCAAATTCAATGGTACAGATCAATTACATCAATGGCTAAGATTAAAAGGTATCTACAAATTAAATCTCTAAAGTTACAAAATTATATCTTCTAAGATTACATATCATATCTAAGATTTGCATATCATATCTAAGATTGCATACCATATCTTCTAAGATTGCATATCATATCTAAGATTTGCATATCATATCTAGGATTTGCATATCATATCTAAGATTGCATACCATATCTTCTAGGATTGCATATCATATCTAAGATTTGCATATCATATCTAAGATTGCATATCCTTAAAGATTGTGTTCCCATATACGTCAAGCTTGTAGATGGACCTTCAATCTTTTAATAGGTCATTCCAATAGGGCCAAATGATATATTTTGGACTGGACTTGGACTTTGTTTTATTATTTTAGGTTTATTAGTTTTTGTATGGACCCGGGCTAAATTGGCCTATTACAGCTGCCCTCTTTGCTTATTGTCGTGTAACAAGAATGGAGGAAAGACTATAAAAGGACCAATTTTGCCCGGTCTTGCCGAGCCTTAACTTCTTGATCCTCATCTTCTTCAAGTAGTCTCTAACCCAACTGCAACATCAAGGAGATTGAATCTGTAGCTTTAATCTTATTCTACTGCAACTTCAAGGAGATAAGACTTGCTCTTGTAGATTTAATCCATCCTACTGTAACTTCAGGAAAGTGAGACTAGTATCTTTGATCTTACTTTATTGCAATATTCAAGAAGACAAAATCTGCTATTTTTAGTCTATTCCGCTGCAAACTCAAGGAGGCAAGCTAATATCTTTGATTTGCTTCCTGCAACTTCAAGAAGATAAGATCTGTTGTCTTTAGTTTGCCCGCTGCAACTTTAGGGAGGCAGGCTAATATCTTCGATCTGCTTCCTACAACTTCAAGAAGATAAGATCTGCTATCTTCAGTCTGCTCCGCTGCAAACTCAGGGAGGTAGGCTAATATCTTCGATCTGCTTCCTGCAACTTCAGGAAGATAAAATTTGCTGTCTTCAGTCTGCTCTGCTGCAAACTGAGGGAGGCAGGCTAATATCTTTGATCTGCTTCCTACAACTTTAGAAAGATAAGATCTGCTGTTTTTAGTCTGCTCCGTTGCAACTTAGGGAGGTAGGGCTGACATTTTTTATCTACTTCCTGCAACTTCAAGAAGATAAGATCTGTTGTCTTTAGTCTGTTCCGCTGCAACTTCAGGGAGACAAGATCTGATATCTTCGATCTGCTTCCTACAACTTCAGGAATGCCAGACTAGTATTTTCGACCTGCTTCACTGCAACCTCAGGAAGTCCAGATCTGATATTTTTGTCTACTCCACTGCAACTTCAGGGAAATAAAACTTGTGACTTTAACCTGCTCCACCGCAACTTCAGGGATATAAGGTTGGTGGCTTCAATCTGCTTCACTGCAACTTCAGGAAGATAAGATTTGCTGTTTTCATTTTGCTCCACTATAACTTTAGGGAGATGAGGCTTTCTATGGAAAATTCAATCCGACCTACTGCAACTTCAGAGGTATAGGATTCATTATTTTAATCTGCTCCACTGCAACTTCAGGGAGATGGGATTAACTATCTTCAGTCTGTTCCATTGCTGATACATGGAGATAAGACTTGTGACTAAAATCTGCTCCCTTGCTACATCAGGAAGATAAGATTCGCCAAATTAAATCTGTTCTGCTACCGCTTAGGGAAATAAGATCTAGAATCTTCAATCTGCCCCACTACTATCTCGAGGGGACAAAATCTAAAATTTTCAGTCTAATTCCTTACTATCTCAGGAAGACTTCAATCTTCAGTCTACTCCACTACCATCTCGAGGGAACAAAATCTGAACTTTCCAATTTACTTCCTTACTATCTCAAGAAGACTTCAATCTTCAGTCTGCTCCACTACCATTTCGAGGGAACAAAATTTGAACTTTTCAATTTGCTTCCTTACTATCTCAGGAAGACTTCAATCTTCAGTCTGCTCCACTACCATCTCGAGGGAGATAAGACTAATGGCTTAAATCTACTCTACTGCTTTATGGAGATAAATTTCTTCTTTCGATCTTGTTCCACTACTGCTTAGGGTAACAAGATCTACAATCTTCGACCTATTCCCCTACTGGCCAGGAAGATAGGATTGGTGAATTCACCGATGTTGTTACACCGTCCTCTGGGAGACATGTCCTATAGACTCAAATGTATTATAGATGATATTTTCATAAATGTAGAATGCCATAAGAATGATCTCATTTTTTAATTGTATAATAATTAGGATGCAATGATCGGAATGAATCTAATGCTCCTGACTAAATGATATTAGGGATGACATTTGCATGAATACAGAATGTCATGAGAATGATCTCCTACCTTTTTTCTTTTTTTATGTACAACGATTAGGACACAATGATCAAAATGAATCAAATGTTCCTAATTGGAAGTGTATGAATGATATTTACATAAATGCATGAGAATGATCCCTTTTTAATGTTTGGGTTGTCATTGCTCATAGTTCATCAAGGTTCTATCACTAATGCGTTACCCTATTTTCTCGTTCAACTGGTAACTTTGACAGAAAACCCAAAAAAATAATAATGTTCTGCTCAGCAAACCTGCCCCGCTGTAATTTTAGAACCTCTTCCCTTAAACCTTAGGACATAAAATTTGTACCTCCCACTACATCTTTAGGGGAATAACATTTGATTTCTTCCATCCATCCAGTTATCACTCAGAGGACATACGGCCGTGGGGGTAGGTCGAGCCTCACCCACGGCTACTTGACACACCAGTGTCCTCCCCGTGGTAGTATACTGCCAAAATCAACACGATCACCAAGCACGCCTATGTGCTAAGGCCGTGTACAATTAAGTCATATACTGCCAATTCTCACACGGCCACCAAGCACACCCGTGTCGAGGCCATGTGCAATTTAAACCACATTCTGCCAGTTTACCCACGGTCTTAGGCACACCTGTGTGCCTCAACCTTGTGACATTATAGGCCATTTTACAAGGCCAATATGCCACCCACTTAGGGTCATCCTACTAGCAATATATACCAAAACATAATATGCATATATGGCAACCAAAACATATCAAATGGTTCACTTCATCCATACATTCAATACCAATTCCATTCATACCAAATTACAAACTAAATCCTACATCATTTTGAAACATGTATCATCCATTTGCTTAACCAAAACTTAACCATTTCATATGCATCAAAACATATTAAATATATGCTTCATAACTCATTCATTCAAACCTTTATCAACTCAAAAGCTTTCCAATACACATTGCCATGCTCACTTCATAAACATATACACCTATCTAGCCTATACATGCCATAATTAGCCATATACATTTTCAAAAGGGTACCAAAATAAGTTTAGTCGTGTGAAGATGATCCTTGATAATTCCGAGCCTTCAGTAGCTTCGACGACCTATAAAACAGAGAAAATACACACACAGAGTAAGCTTTCCGAAAGCTTAGTAAGTCATATACAAATAAACACATTGGCACATATATATCAATCACTTAGCAACTATCACATATATAACTTGGATCATAAACTTATGGCCACATTTGCCACATTCAACATTTTAAGATTTACATTCTCATTTTCAATCAGACTCTTCTTCATATCAAAGTCATATGGGTACTTACCTTTTATACACACTTAATGTGCATTCAACGTACCTGAAATGGATAATCACTCACTTATTGATCATAGCTCAGATATACCATTCGTATTGTAGACTTTCCCGTTGAACCCTTAGGAACCTAGTAGGATACTCAAAAAGCTCAGAATAGTAGTACAATGCCAACGTCCCAAACGAGGTCTTATATGCACTCGTATATCGATGCCACTGTTGAAACACCCCAAACCCGGCCCAAAAAGCCTGGCCGGATTTGATATGTTCCTCGAATAAAACTTTAGTAATTTCTCATTTTGTTTAAGAAAAACTTGATGAGTTTGTATAAAATAGATTAACTTAATATTTAGGTTGAAATCGAATTCAAATAAATTTGTATCTTCTTAAAACATAATTTTAAGAAAAATTTATAAGTTAAAAGAAAACCAAATTTAATGAAAAATTTATTTATTACTTTAAAACATATATATATATAGTGTCAAAACATTTTAAATTATTTATTGAAAACCATTTAGTTATTTAATTAATAATTGTTCATGGCGTAAAAATAAATCCAAACACAAAATTAAAAACAATTCATAGTGGCCTTAATACATAAAAATAGAAAACCCATAATAAATTCTAAATAAGTTTAATAAGTTTAATTTGGAAAATCTCCAAAATACTTTGTTTGAGCATTGGCCACCACGTAGTCCTCGCTGACCCGATCCATCGCACTAAGAGTTATCTGAAAAATTATCCCACAAAAGGGGTGAGTCATAAACTCAATGTGTAACACATACATTAAAAAACCCATTTGATCATAGCCTTTAAGCCCATTAATAACACATATAGTCATAGGCCCATTTAAGTCATATTTAGCCATAAGCCCATTTTTATAGCAGATCAAATAATAATCATTTAAAATCACATGGATATATACATATAATGAAATGCAAACCCGGCCCACCTAAATACCATCCGCTACACACCACCCGTACCAACCAATCACACCATGGGGATTACTAAATCGACCCTCCATCCGCTACACACCATCGAAGGCAGTTGCTGCAGTTAACATGCACATCGTCCTTATAATTTTGTGGCAAGGCCACCAGACAAATGTGACCGAAGTCACCAGATTCAAAATATGTGACCGAAGTCACCAGATTCACATATGTGATCGAAGTCACCGGATTCAAATATGTGACCGAAGTCATCGGATTATGTGGTAAAACCACCGGAATACTTCCCCTTTATCAATTTTACCCATATGCCCATGCACATACATATTTTTCAATTTTCATGCCATTTACCCCAAAATCATAATATAGTCATACTTATTTCACATTTATGCATATAGCAAAATTAACGAAATATTGGGGTAAACATACATGAATATCGTATACCACTGAATGGTATCCACAATCATTATCAAACATATTTTCATATAAATCACATTTAATATAGATCTATGAGATTTTATTGTAATGTTACACACCTTATGACTGTGAGAACGATACATTCCGCTCGTCAACACCTAGTTAATTATCACACTTGATTAGTATACACTATTACTAATAAAACTATACTATTGATGAGAGATCTAAATCCTTACCCTCGATTCTCGAACAACCATTATTTGTGGTTTTTCTCGCTAGATGGATCAAAACCCATCGACAACCCACTAACGAAAAGTGGTTCGGTTATGCATACGACTTCAAATAACCGATCTTCGTTAGCGGAGGTCCACAACCCGGTGGAAAATCTCTTATCCCCGATACATTTCTTCGCTTGTAGTTTGAGGGTATAACGATGCCTCCTCTCTTCCAAACACTCCGTCTTTACTCTTTTCGACCCTATCTTGTTAGTCTCAAAATCACCCCTAAAATAAAGTTGATTAATAATCTATCTAAAAGAATTGATATAACCGAAAGTGATATTCTTACCTTGGATGATTTCGAAAGGTTTCTCTTAAAATGTTGGTTTTCAAAAAGATTCTTAAAATCCCTTCCAAGGATTCGGCCTAGGAGAGAAAAAAAATAATAAGAGAATTATGTTTCTAAATCGGCTATAATAAAAGGAGATAATGAAAACAATTGACAAAAATCTTACTTGACCACTTGAAGATTCGGCCTTGAACAAAAAGAAGAGAAAAATATGGTGTTTTGGCTATGGTGGTTTTGGGTTTCCAACAAAAGAAAAGAAAGATTAAGATGAAAATGAAAGATGATTTGGTTTGACAAAAGAGAAGAAAAGAATGTTGATTTTGGTTTTGGTAGAAGGTAGTTTTGGTTGAGAGTGAAGAAGAAAGAAAATGAAAAAGAAAGAAAGAGAAAAGGAAGAAAAAGATAATGATAAATGATGATTTCTAAAAGAAAAGAGATGAGTTTAGGGACTTATGTGCATTCGGCCAAGAGGGAAAAAGTGAAGAAAAATAGGTTTATGATCTTTGGTATTTTCGGTTACAAAGAGGATGAAAGATGTTTTGTTTAGGAGAAAAGAAACTAGAAAGACTTTTCAAACCGAAATGGCAAATTGCAAAAGACCAAAAGAAGAGAAAAAGGCTTCTCTTTTGTGTAGATAGGCATTCGGCTATGAACAAGGTTTTGGAGAAAATTGGTTAAAAATTTTAGCCAACTATCACCCTAATGCCTATGCAAAAATTCGGCCAACCTATGCCAACATGATCCCTTTTTTTTTTTTCTCCTTATTTCTTCCTCATCAATCCTTTGTTTCCAAACACAATTAAGCCTTCTCCCTTAGCCCCTAAAGTCGACTAGGTTCATGGTCAAATGACCATGAAAAAGCTTCCAAAACATCCTCCTTTCTTCAAGCCTTTTGTCCCCCTATCTTACCATACCATCATGATCCCATGCCATAACTTCTAGCTTGCCTTTTTCATATGGTCTACTAACCAAAAATAAGAAGATGACCATCCATTCTAGAATAGTCTTGGCCGACACTATAGGAAAGAAAATAAAAAAATTAAAATTCTTCCATTTGCTAGCTAGGGGATTCGAACCTCTCTCCTCATGCATTCACTCATGCACCATTACCACTTTGCCAAATGACTTATTATGCTTTAAACCTCTTGTCAATATTTCTTAAAGCCTATCTTGCTTAGCTCCATCTTAATTATTAAAAACTTAATATTTCACTAAGCATTCACTTACATAATGAAGTTCAAAAATAAACTTCCAAAACACACTAGATCTTATTTAGGCATGCAACAACATTCAATTAAGTAGAGATGCATAACCCCTAATTATCAGGATGTTACAGTTCTACCCCTTAAAATAATTTCGTCCTCAAAATTACCTGGTTGGAATAAGTGAGGGTATTACTGTCGCATCGCTTCCTCCGATTCCCACAAAGCTTGTTCTAATCCATGATTACGCCATAACACTTTGACTAGAGGAACCAATTTTCTCCGTAAAACCTTTACATCTCGCTCCAGAATTTGAATTGGCTCCTCTTCATAGGACAAATCTGGTCTTAATTCCACTTCCTCAACTGGCACTACATGAGATGGATCTGATCAGAATGACGTAACATTGAAACATGGAACACATCGTGCAATTGCTTCAACTCAAAGGCAAATCTAATTGATATGCTACAAGTCGACCCGCTTCAAAATCCGATAAGGTCTAATGAACACAGGACTTAACTTCCTTTATGACCAAATCTCATCACCTTTTTCCAAGGTGAGACCTTTAGAATACTTGATCCCCACAAGAAACTCTATTTCCTTCCGCTTAAGATCTGCGTCGACTTTTGTCTATCGATGCTTCTTTTACCGAGCCCAGGATTACCTTAACCTTTTCTTCAGATTTAGCCACTATTTTTAGACCCAAAATCGACGTTCCCTAATTACGCCAACACGTAGGAGTGCGACACTTCCGTCCATATAGTGCTTCATATGGTGCCATCCGAATCTTGGCTTGGTAATCTGTTGTTGTACGAAATTCGCTAATCAGAAGAAATCTTCCCAACTTCATCCAAATCCATTACACATCCCTTAACATATCCTCTAAGACTTGAATTACTCGCTCAAACTGACCGTCAGACTGTGGATGAAATGCCGTACTCAAGTCCAATCTGTGCCCAAAGCCCGATGCAATGCTTTCCAAAAGCGAGACGTAAACCTCGGATCTCTATCCAAAATAATCGACACCAGACTCCATGCAATCTCACAATCTCACCACATATAACTTCACCAATTTTTACAAAGAGTAATCAACCCGAACTGGGATAAAATGTGCAGATTTCGTCAATCGATCCACTATTACCCATACAGAGTCTTTCTTAGTAGGCGTAAGAGGAAGCCCACTAACAAAGTCTATGGTGATTCTCTCCCACTTCCATTGCGGAATCTTTATTGGCTGAAGCAATCCCGAAGGTACTTGATGTTCAGCCTTGACTTGCTGACACGTTATGCACTTTCCTACAAACTCCGTAACTTCTCGCTTAAGACCAGGCCACCAAAACTGATCTCGCAAATCTCGGTATAACTTACTTCCTCCAGGATGCATAGCATAGGGGCTACCATGCAATTCTTGAAGAATCTTTTGCCTCAACTCCTGATCCCTCGGCATACAGACTTTACCTTTGAAACACAATACCCCATCACTGTTAATACCATAATCTTCCAATTCCCCACTCTGCACCTGCCGAAGCTTTACACTCAGATCTTCATCTACTAACTGCCTCTCTTTCACTTGACTCAACCATGTCGGCCTAACTTGTAGTTCTGCCAACAAGCTTCCGTCATCGTAAAGACTAAGATGTGCAAACATCGCCTTTAAATCGACACCACTTTCTAACTTAGGCGTACGCCACTACATTCGCCTTGCACGGTGGTACTCAATAGAACAATCGTAGTCTTTCAACAACTCTATCCACCTTCACGCCTCAAATTCGCTTCTTTACGAGTCGGTAGATATTTCGCACTCTTGTGGTCCGTGTATATTCATCGACTTTTCCCGTATAAATAATGTCTCCAAACTTTAAGAGCAAAGACTACGACTTCCAACTCCAAATCATGCGTCGGGTAATTAACCTCGTGTGGTCTCAATCTACCGAGACGACACGCAACTACTTTCCTATCTTGCATCGAACACATCCTAATCCCGTGTGAGAAGCGTCACAATACACGATAAAATCATTCCCGCTCAGTTTGAATCAAACCGAGCTTCAAAAAACCCTCTTGAGCTTCTCAAAGCTCTCTTGCTACTTATCGCCCACACGAAAGGTACCTTCCTTTCCAACAATTTCCGTTAAAGGTGCAACTATCGATGAGAATCCTTCGACGAATCTTCTGTAGTAGCCTGCTAATCCCAAGAAACTGCGAACATCAGTTACGGATTTGGGTGGTTTCCAATCTAGTACTGCCTCAATCTTCCGAGGATCCACCCTTATCCCTTCCGAGACACCACATGGCCTAAAATGCAATTCTTTCACCAAAATTCACACTTGCTGAATTTGGCATAAAGTTCTCTTCTCCCTTAAAACTTGCAACACAATCCGAAGATGCTCATCATGCTCTATCTCTGACTTAGAATACACCAGGATGTCGTCTATGAACACCACGACGAATTGATCCAAGTAGGGTTGGAAAATCGGTTCATCATATCCATGAACGCAGCTGGTGCGTTCGTCAATCCGAATAGCATTACCAGAAATTCATAATGCCCATATCTAGTTCGGAAAGCTGTCTTATGGATATTCGCTTCTTTCACCTTAAGCTGATGATACCCCGACCTTAAATCAATCTTTGAGAATACTGCAGCTCCTTTAAGCTGATCGAACAAGTCGTCGATCCTCGGCAAAGGATACTTGTTCTTAATGGTCAGCTTATTCAACTGCCGGTAATCTATACACATCCTCATCGTTCCGTCCTTCTTCTTCATGAATAGGACCGGTGCTCCCCATGGAGACACACTAGGTCGGATAAATCCACGATCAAGCAACTCCTAAATCTGAGCCTTAAGCTCAACTAACTCCTTCGGTGCCATTCTATATGGAGCAATAGAAACTGGTGCCGTTCCAGGCAATAATTCAATCCCAAATTCTACCTCTCGATCCGGAGGCAATCCTGGAAGTTCTTCCGGAAAAACATCTACAAATTCATTCACAGTCTTGACTTCTTCAACAGTTGCCTCCTTAGCCTCCAAGGCACTCACCAACATCAGAAAGGCTACACATCCCTTTCTAACCATCTTTTCTGCCTTAAGAGCGGATACTACATTTAATAAGTAGTTCCGTCTCTCGCCCATCACTACAACTTCTTTGTCATCAAAAGTTCTTAAGGACATCTGCTTAGCAGCACAATCCACATTTGCACGATACTTCACTAGCCAATCCATGCCTAAGATCAGGTCGAATTCCCCGAATGGTAACTCCATTAAATCAGCCAGAAACTGCGTCCCTTGAACTTCTAAATGCACTTCCTTAAAAAGTTTGTCTATTACTACTGTCTGTCCTAAAGGACTAAGTACAGTTATCTTCCTAGGTACAGTCTCAGAAGTCACATGCAGAGTTTTAGATATTTCACTAGCGATGTAAGAGTGAGTTGACCCTATATCTATCAAAGCAATAAAGGGCAACCCGAAATCGAAACGCATGCAGTGATAACATCAAAAGGCCATCGCTTTCTCTCGATGAATCGCATATACCAGACCTGGCTGTCTCTCCTCAGAGCTACCACCGCCTCATCAAGTTTCGCGACCTCTACCGTAACCATTACCCTTCCATTTGGACCACGGCCCTTATCTCATCATTGTTCACCTCTGCCACTGATTAACACCACGACTCTCTAGACGGTTCTTATCTGAATTCATCGGGCAATCCTTGATCATATGATCCTTAGACCCGCACTTGAAACATCCCCCGATCTTTTTCCAACATTCTCCCGGGTGCATCTTCCCACATTGAGTGCAAGCACGATGTTGTCCACCCGTAGCAGTCTGCTGACTTCGCGACCCATCATTTCTTGGTTTCTTTTGAAAATTTCCGGATGACCCTGAAGACCCAAAGCTTCTCTTATTCTTATTCTGACCTCTGTCCCGGTTCTGTCTCTCAGTCCGCTTAACTTCTTCAGCTATTCTTGCCTTTTCTACTAAGATTGCAAAATCTCTTTCCCGGTGTGGAGCAATCATCACTCGCAGTTCATCTCTAAGCCCATCCTCAAATCTGACACACCATTCATATTCAGTAGCCACTATCCCTCTGGCATATCGGCTAAGTCACAAAATTCTGCTTCATATTCAGCTATCGACTTATTTCCTTGCACTAAATTTAGAAACGCCTTTCTCTGGGAGTCGATGTAACTAGCTCCAACGTATTTTCCTTCGAACTTAACTTTAAAATACCCCCAGTCCACTCGATCCATAGGGTACTCTCCTTGATAGTGAGCCACCACCGGTAAGCCTCATCACGGAGTAGTGAAACAAAGACCTTTCAACTTTTCTTCAAGAAGGCGGTCTAAATCGTCCATGATTCTCTCGACCGCCTCCAACTAGTATTCACTACATTTGGAGCTACTCCAGATACTCCTCTAAAAACCTCAGCTCCATTTGATCTTAGTCTCTCAGCACTAACTTTTGAGACCCATTTCCCGTACTAGCTTCTGCTACTCATTCCAAAACTCGAAGTACAGCTTGTGATATTGCGTCACCTCCTTCATTTTGCTCTTGAAAATCCACCCCAATAGCCGGTGGCGGAGCTTCATTTTCAAAACTTTGACCAGATCTAACTGGTTCAAACACGATCATTCTTCCTCTCTGCGTCATGACGACCACGCCCCTAGAACTCATGTCTACTACGCATATTATCTGCTTTTACTGAAAAAGTCTTATGCATTAGAGTCTTTTCACTTCTTATTAAAAGAAAGTTTTATGTAATGATATTTATTCAAAGGTTTTTCCGTAGTAGCACACATACACCTAGGGTTCATGTCTCTAAAGTATAATTTCCTTAGGTTTATCACTTTAGAATATCATACACTCACATCACTTTCTCAACAAAAAGTACTTACCTAATGGATCTGGGTCGAGAACTCGGGTGCCATGCTTCTATAAAACCATTCTAACTAAAGAAAATTTTCAAAAAGTCATTTGGGCTAAATTTTGAAAACGTTGTGGGCTTCAAAACCCAAGGCCGAGAGTTTGATACTGGGCTCTGATAGCAAGTTGAAACACCCCAAACCCGACCCAAAAAACCTGACCAATTTGATATGTTCCTCGAATAAAACTTTAGCAATTTCTCATTTTGTTTAAGAAAAACTTGATGAGTTTGTATAAAACAGATTAACTTAATATTTAGGTTGAAATCGAATTCAAATAAATTTGTATCTTCTTAAAACATAATTTTTAAGAAAAATTTATAAGTTAAATGAAAACCAAATTTAATGAAAAATTTATTTATTACTTTAAAACATATATATATATATATATATATATATATAGTGTCAAAACATTTTAAATTATTTATCGAAAACCATTTAGTTATTTAATTAATAATTGTTCATGGCAGAAAAATAAATCCAAACACAAAAATTAAAAACAATTCATAGTGGCCTTATTACATAAAAATAGCAAAACCCATAATAAATTCTAAATAAGTTTAATAAGTTTAATTTGGAAAATCTCCAAAATACTTTGTTTGAGCATTGGCCACCACGTAGTCCTCGCTGACCCGATCCATCGCACTAAGAGTTATCTGAAAAATTATCCCACAAAAGGGGTGAGTCATAAACTCAATGTGTAACATATACATTAAAAAGCCCATTTGATCATAGCCTTTAAGCCCATTAATAACACATATAGTCATAGGCCCATTTAAGTCATATTTAGCCATAAACCCATTTTATAGCGATCAAATAATAATCATTTAAAATCACATGGATATATACATATAATGAAATGCAAACCCGCCCACCTAAATACCATCCGCTACACACCACCGTACTAACCAATCACACCGTGGGGATTACTAAATCGACCCTCCATCCGCTACACACCATCGGCCATCAACATGCACATCGCCTTATAATTTTGTGGCAAGGCCACCGCAAATGTGACCAACACCAGCAAATCGCTTTATAATTTTGTGGCCAAGGCCACGGATTCAAATATGTGACCGAAGTCACCAGAATACTTCCCTTTATCAATTTTACCCATATGCCCATGCACCATATTATTCAATTTTCATGATTCACCCCAAAATCATATGTGACCATAGTGACACGGATTCAAATATGTGACCGAAGTCACCGATTATGTGGTAAAACCACTGGAATACTTCCCCTTTATCAATTTTACCCATATGCCCATGCACATACATATTATTCAATTTTCATGCCATTTACCCCAAAATCATAATATAGTCATACTTATTTCACATTTATGCATATAGCAAAATTAACGAAATATTGGGGTAAACATACCTGAATATCGTATACCACTGAATGGTATCCACAATCATTATCAAACATATTTTCATATAAATCACATTTAATATAGATCTATGAGATTTTATTGTAATGTTACACACCTTATGACTGTGAGAATGATACCTTCCCGCTCGTCAACACCTAGTTAATTATCACACTTGATTAGTATACACTATTACTAATAAAACTATACTATTGATGAAAGATCTAAATCCTTATCCTCGGATTCTCGAACAACCGTTATTTGTGGTTTTTCTCTGCTAGATGGATTAAAACCCGCTGATAACCCACTAACGAAAAGTAGTTTGGTTGTACGCACGACTTCAAATAACCGATCTTCGTTAGCAGAGGGTCCACAACCCGGTGGAAAATCTCTTATCCCCGATACAGCCCTTCGTTTGTAGTTTGAGGGTATAACAGTGCCTCCTCTCTTCCAAACACTCAGTACTGCTCTTTTCGACCCTATCTTGTTAGTCTCAAAATCACCCCTAAAATAAAGTTGATTAATAATCTATCTAAAAGAATTGATATAACCGAAAGTGATATTCTTACCTTGGATGATTTCGAAAGGTTTCTCTTAAAATGTTGGTTTTCAAAAAGATTCTTAAAATCCCTTCCAAGGATTCAGCCTAGGAGAGAAAAAAAATAATAAGAGAATTATGTTTCTAAATCGGCTATTATAAAAGGAGATAATGAAAACAATTGACAAAAATCTTACTTGACCACTTGAAGATTCGGCCTTGAACAAAAAGAAGAGAAAAATATGGTGTTTTGGATATGGTGGTTTTGGGTTTCCAACAAAAGAAAAGAAAGATTAAGATGAAAATGAAAGATGATTTGGTTTGACAAAAGAGAAGAAAAGAATGTTGATTTTGGTTTTGGTAGAAGGTAGTTTCGGTTGAGAGTGAAGAAGAAAGAAAAATGAAAAGAGAAAGAAAGAGAAAAGGAAGAAAAAGATAATGATAAATGATGATTTCCAAAAGAAAAGAGATGAGTTTAGGGACTTATGTGCATTCGGCCAAGAGGGAAAAAGTGAAGAAAAATAGGTTTATGATCTTTGGTATTTTCGGTTACAAAGAGGATGAAAGATGTTTTGTTTAGGAGAAAAGAAACTAGAAAGACTTTTCAAACCGAAATGGCAAATTGCAAAAGACCAAAAGAAGAGAAAAGGCTTCTCTTTTGTGTAGATAGGCATTCGGCTATGAACAAGGTTTTGGAGAAAATTGGTTAAAAATTTTAGCCAACCATCACCCTAATGCCTATGCAAAAATTCGGCCAACCTATGCCAACATGATCCCTTTTTTTTTCTCCTTATTTCTTCCTCATCAATCCTTTGATTCCAAACACAATTAAGCCTTCTCCCTTAGCCCCTAAAGTCGACTAGGTTCATGGTTAAATGACCATGAAAAAGCTTCCAAAACATCCTCCTTTCTTCAAGCCTTTTGTCCCCCTATCTTACCATATCATCATGATCCCATGCCATAACTTCTAGCTTGCCTTTTTCATATGGTCTACTAACCAAAAATAAGAAGATGACCATCCATTCTAGAATAGTCTTGGCCGACACTATAGGAAAGAAAATAAAAAATTAAAATTCTTCCATTTGCTAGCTAGGGATTCAACCTCTCTCCTCATACATTCACTCATGCACCATTACCACTTTGCCAAATGACTTATTATGCTTTAAACCTCTTGTCAATATTTCTTAAAGCCTATCTTGCTTAGCTCCATCTTAATTATTAAAAACTTAATATTTCACTAAGCATTCACTTACATAATGAAGTTCAAAAATAAACTTCCAAAACACACTTAATCATATTTAGGCATGCAACAACATTCAATTAAGTAGAGATGCATAACCCCTAATTATCAGGATGTTACAATTGTCCCCGACAGGGTCTTACACGTACAGATCATAATGATGCCAACATCCCAGATGTGGTCTTACACGAGTCAATATGATGCCGATGTCCCAGACATGGTCTTACTCATAAAGTTCATATTGATGCCTACGTCCCAGATGAGGTCTTTTACATAGAATTCATATCGATGCCTACGTCCCAGACGAGGTCTTACGCAAATTTCAAATCAATGCCAACGTCCTGGACGTGGTCCTACATGATAGGATAGAACAGATACCTATGTCATGACATAGCTAATCCTATCTATTCCTAGGTTCGTACAGGATTTCTCGGCTTTATCACTATATCGAACTTATTTTGGAATTCACGCACTTAGCATCTCGTACTCATTCATTTTCATCGATAGACATATGGATACATATATTCAATTCAATATAGATAAGTTTATTTGCATAGTGACTTACCTCAAATTATCGGAATGAAATCGGCTACTCGTTAACTTTCGCTTTCCCGCGATCTAAATCCATTTTCCTCGATTTTTGATCTAAACATATTCAGAAATAACCCTTTTATTCACTATTCCATTCAATTCAATCCATACACATGTATTTGTGGCTATTTACAATTTAACCCTCATATTTGCACACTTTATCAATTTAGTCCATTCAACACAAAACATCAAATATACACAAATTTGTTCACACATATGCATAGCCGAACCTACCTAGGGACTATATAAGTCCACATATTTCATAAAATTCACAAATTAGTCCTCCAAAATAACATTTTCACATTTTAGCCCTATTTAGCTAAATTCATCAAAACTTCAAGAACATAACATGTTCATCTAGCTCAAATCTTTCATATATCATCCTCAAACATCACAAAGCTTATAAAATCATCAATGGCATATTTCACATACATCATCAAAACACAAAATTGAAATATGGGTTAGATAGCCCTCGAAGCAACGATTACAAAAATATAGAAATTATCAAAAATCGAGTCAAATTCATACCTTAATCAAAGAGTGTTATGGCCGAATGCCCAAGCTTCATCTTTTCTTTTTCTTTTCTTTACTTTTCATTGGATGAATGAATGAATGAATATCCATTTTTCATGCTTAAATTCATTAACTATCATATTACTAACTAAATTACAAATTTGTCCTTATACCAAAACATATATAACATATAAATTAAAGCCATTTTGGTACTTTTTCCATCCACTATCTTTACTAATGGCTTAATTGCCACATACAACCCTCATACTTATAAAGACATAACAATTAAATACCTTATCATGTAGACTGCTAATTTGCATATCAATGCAATTTAATCCTTTGCTCAAATTAATCGCACAGACGGACGAATTAACTTACGAAATTTAAACACATGCTTAGTCACATATCAACGACACAGAAAATAATATTAAAATATTATACGAAATCGGATTTGTGGTCTCGAAACCACTGTTCTGACTAGGGTATAAACCAGACTGTTACAACTTCGTTAACGTAATGTGATGTCACACATTCGAACCTGACGGTCGAGGTGAGTGTGGAGTGTCACACTCTTAATCAGTTCACATTAAATTTGATTTATTTTTTGTTCAAAATATAATATATTAAAATAAATTTATATTAAAAAATCCCATAGTGACAAAATACAAAGGCAATAAGTTAAGTCTAGAAATTTTCACATAGTGCATTTTGAACAAAAATTTACGAGGTATTTTGAAAAAAAAATTACATGGTATATTAAAATTTAATTCGAAAAGGTTTATAGTTTGTACCATTATTTAATTCAACTAATTTATATGTAAATAATTGTTAATCGATTATTTACCATTTATGGATTAAATATATTTTAAATAATATGAATCGATTTAGAGTTTGTACCATTATTTAAAAATTATTTTATATTAATATTTTATATATTTTATAATTAAATTTACATAAAATATTTATATATATAATTAATTTGATTGAAAATAATAATAATAACTTGTTTAAATTTAATTTAATTTGGACCAAATGAATAACTCAAAATTTGAAGAGACCTTATTAACATTCATGAAGTAAATTAATAATATATTTTTGTACTGTGACATGAACTTTTTGGGTGGTCAAACTGAAAATAGGCCTATACTTAATTTTTTTGAACTCAAGCCACAACCCGAAATATGGAAAGGTAAAAAAAAAAATTGAATTTTTATATTTTTCAAATATTTTAACCATTTAAAGTTATTTTTATTTTTAAAAGTTTAAATTTTCACATTTTTATGTTTTAATATTTTATTGAAAATAAAAATTTTAAATTTTAAAACATTTTTGGTAATTATTTATGTACATTTAAAAGTAAGGACCAAATTGACACAAAACTATAAATAATGAGGGCTAATAGAGTTATTTTACCTTTTTATAATAGTCAAATCAATCATCCTAATGGCAAAATTGACAAAGGGACCAAAATTTTCAAATTAAAAAAAGTTTTGGGACTCAATGTCTCAAGATTATAGCATAAGGACTTAATTTTAAATTTCAAAGAGTGCAGGGACCTTTGGCATATTTAAACTTTAATAAAAAAAACCTTTAACAATGTTAACAAATAAACCTGAATTTTGAAATCTATTAAGTAGAGACTAAATTCCTAAAAATAAAAGTACAAAAACTAAATTCCAAATTTATGAAAAATATATATTGTCAAAATCATTTTTAACGTTGATTAAAAAAACGGGGGTCGACTTTAAAAATGAAAATGGAGTCACCACCAATCATTTTTCGAGGTGTGATCGGGTCACCTTGAGATTAATCATTTTAATAAAACATTTTGATTCATTAAAATAATGATTTTGGTCTACAAAATTCAAGAAAACGGGCTCGGGAGTCGGTTACGCACGAGGAATAATTAGTACCCTCGTAACGCCTAAAAATAGGTACCTAATTGATTAATTAATGTCCTAATGTAAAAAATTTGAAAAGATTTTAAAACACGATCCTTTTGATTTTTAAAACTTATGTCCTTTAATTTTAAATGGACATTCAATTATTTAGATTTTAAAAGAAAAATCGAAACTCAGTAAGTTAGAGCACGATCTTTCGAATTTTCCAAACATCGAATATCCCTTGCCTTTTAGAAATCCTTGCCTCGAGATGATAAAATGTCGCATCCAGTGAGTTAGGACGCCACGTCTTAAATTCTCGAGATAAGTTTTTTATTTGAAAATCATATATTTTAATTCCAAAAAGGTATTTGATCATTTAGACTTAATGAGAAAAATCGAAGCCCAGTAAGTTAGAGCACGATTCCATCAAAACTCCAAATGTCAAATATTGTCTTATTTTAAGAAATAAAGTTTTGGATAAAAAGTAGAAATTAAATAAATTTAAAATAATTAAAATAAATGAATAAATAATGATTAAGCAATTAAATGGATAAATAAAAAAATTTTAAAAAAACGTATAAGTCAACCTAACTCCACAAAAAACTAACTCATACTGAAGCAACTCAAAAGGAAACGAAGATGAGCGAAGAACAAAATAAGAACATGCCACAGAAAATAAGAACGCAAAAGAGAAAGAAATTTGAGTGAAAGCTCTCAAGAATTTTTACTACTCAAAACTCAAGTGTATTTTACAATGAAGGGAGAGGCCTCTATTTATAGTTGAGCCTCCCCAAATCTAACGGTACAGATCAATTACATCAATGGCTAAGATTAAAAGGTATCTACAAATTAAATCTCTAAGATTACAAAATCATATCTTCTAAGATTGCATATCATATCTAAGATTTGCATATCATATCTAAGATTGCATACCATATCTTCTAAGATTGCATATCATATCTAAGATTTGCATATCATATCTAAGATTTGCATATCATATCTAAGATTTGCATATCATATCTAAGATTGCATACCATATCTTCTAGGATTGCATATCATATCTAAGATTGCATATCCTTAAAGATTGTGTTCCCATATACGTCAAGCTTGTAGATGGACCTTCAATCTTTTAATAGGTCATTCCAATCGGGCCAAATGATATATTTTGGACTAGACTTGGACTTTGTTTTATTATTTTGGGTTTATTAGTTTTTGTATGGACTCGGGCTAAATTGGCCTATTACAGCTGCCCCTCTTTGCTTATTATCATGTAACGAGAATGGAGCAAAGACTATAAAAGGACCAATTTTGCTCGGTCTTACCGAGCCTTAACTTCTTGATCCTCATCTTCTTCAAGTAGTCTCTAACCCAACTGCAACTTCAAGGAGATTGAATCTGTAGCTTTAATCTTATTCTACTACAACTTCAAGGAGATAAGACTTGCTCTTGTAGATTTAATCCATCCTACTGTAACTTTAGGAAAGTGAGACTAGTATCTTTGATCTTGCTTCATTGCAATATTCAGGAAGACAAACTCAGGGAGGCAAGCTAATATATTTGATCTGTTTCCTGCAACTTCAAGAAGATAAGATTTGTTGTCTTTAGTTTGCTCCGCTGCAACTTTAGGGAGGCAGGCTAATATCTTCGATCTGCTTCCTACAACTTCAAGAAGATAAGATCTGCTGTCTTCAGTCTGCTCCGCTGCAAACTCAAGGAGGCAGGCTAATATCTTCGATCTGCTTCCTGTAACTTCAGGAAGATAAGATCTGCTGTCTTCAGTCTGCTCCGCTGCAAACTGAGGGAGGCAGGCTAATATCTTCGATCTGCTTCCTACAACTTTAGAAAGATAAGATCTGCTATTTTTAGTCTGCTCTGCTACAACTCAGGGAGGCAGGGCTGACATTTTTTATCTACTTCCTGCAACTTCAGGAAGATAAGATATGTTGTCTTCAGTATGTTCCGCTGCAACTTCAGGGAGACAAGATTTGATATCTTCGATCTACTTCCTGTAACTTCAGGAATGCTAGACTAGTATCTTCGATCTGCTTCACTGCAACCTCAGGAAGTCCAGATCTGCTATTTTTGTCTACTCCACTGCAAATTCAGGGAGATAAGGTTGGTGGCTTCAATCTGCTTCACTGCAACTTCAGGAAGATAAGATTTGTTGTTTTCATTCTGCTCCACTGTAACTTTAGGGAGATGAGACTTTCTATGGAAAATTCAATCCAACCTACTGCAACTTCAGAGGTATAGGATTCATCATTTTAATCCGCTTCACTGCAACTTCAGGGAGATGTGATTAACTATCTTCAGTCTGTTCTATTGTCGATACATGGAGATAAGACTTGTGACTAAAATCTGCTCCCTTGCTACATCAGGAAGATAAGATTCGCCAAATTCGATCTGCTCCGCTACCGCTTAGGGAAATAAGATTTACAATCTTCAATCTGCCCCACTACTATCTCGAGGGGACAAAATCTGAACTTTTCAATCTAATTCCTTACTATCTCAGGAAGACTTCAATCTTCAGTCTACTCCACTACCATCTCGAGGGAACAAAATCTGAACTTTCCAATTTACTTCCTTACTATCTCAAGAAGACTTCAATCTTCAATCTGCTCCACTACCATCTCGAGAGAGATAAGACTAATGGCTTAAATCTACTCCGTTGCTTCATAGAGATAAAATTCATCTTTCGATCTTGTTCCACTACTGCTTAGGGTGATAAGATCTACAATCTTCGACTTATTCCCCTATTGATCAGGGAGATAGGACTAGTGAATTCACCGATGTTGTCATACCGTCCTCTGGGGACATGTCCTATAGACTCGAATGTATTATAGACGACATTTGCATGAATGTAGAATGTCATAAGAATAATCTCATTTTTAATTGTATAATGATTAGAATACAATGATCAGAATGAATCTAATGCTCCTAGCTAAATGATATTAGGAATGACATTTGCATGAATGCAGAATGTCATAAGAATGATCTCCTACCTTTTTCTTTTTTTTTTATGTACAACGATTAGGACACAATGATCAAAATGAATCAAATGTTCCTAATTGGAAGTGTATGAATGATATTTACATAAATGCATAAGAATGATCCCTTTTTAATGTTTGGGTTGTCATTGCTCATAGTTCATCAAGGTTATTTCACTGATGCGTTACCCTATTTTCTCGTTCAGCTGGTAACTTTGACAGAAAACCCAAAAAAATAATCATGTTTAGCTCAGCAAACCTGCCACGCTGTAATTTCAGAACCCCTTCCCTTGAACCTTAGGACATAAAATTTGTACCTCCCACTGCATCTTTAGGGGAATAACATTTGGTTTCTTCCATCCATCCAGTTACCACTCAGAGGTATGGAATTTGTATTATCTTCAATAAACTTGATATGTTACACCATTCCCTAAGTGTAATGACCAGATATATGTGCCTGAAATTTGCATGAATGCAGGGTATCTTTTTCTTTTCCCGAGAAAGATCCCCTTCTACACTTGGGTTGACATTGCTCGTCATTTTTTGAAATGGTATCACGAAGAAATGCCTTATCCAATAAAATCCGAAGAGATAATCATATTTCAATGTTTCTAATGGTGAGTTCTAAACAATAGTCATGTTTCAGATTCTCATACTATTTAGAAGCTTCCAGAGTAATATGCGAAACTCTTTTTATGAAAGTACTATTAGTCCAATAATCATTATTCCAATAAAATGCTTGAAAAAGATCACAACAATGGACGTAAAAGGAATTAATCTGGAGCAAAGCTCAAAACAAATAAGCTAATCAAAGATAACCAAGGCAATAAAATAAAATTGATTGGTGTATCTTAAAAAGAATAAAGTAAGCAAAGATAGCCAAGGCTATAAAAGAAAATTGGTTGGGGTGTATTTTTGAAAAAATATAGTAATCAAAGATAGAAAATTTAAAATGGGTAAGATAGAAGCTAGGTGCCCCAGATATCACAACCTAAGTGTCTCTGTACAAACTCCTTGAGGACCATTTTAAGCTCAATACATGTTTAGAGGATCTAGAATACTTTGTCAATTCCCCAAAATGTAGCATACTTCCTCATTGTTAATTCGGGCATAGCGAGACTATCACATGCCCTATCTTTGATCAAAATTTGAGCCGCCCTTTTTGGGTTTCCGGCTCAAAACTCCTTTGGTTTCAAAGCAGCCTTTGCAGGTTTTTACCTTGGCCTTTCTTTCTTTTTCTTTTTTCTTTCTTTTTTCTCTCTTTTTTTTTGAATTTGAACTCAAGGTGCCCTTTGCAGGTTTTCACCTTGGCCTTTCCCCTTTCAGGTAAAATACTTCTTGAATGAACTTGAATTCACCGGATTGGGCAAGTCTTTGGCATCCATCTCGGTCAATATTAATGCTCCTCCAGAATAGGCCTTCTCTACAACATAAGGCCTTTCCCAGTTTGGCATCTATTTTTCTCTAAAATCCTTTTGTAAAAGAAAGATCAGGTTCCCCTCGTGGAATTCTCTAGGATAAACATCTTTGTCGTAAGCTTGCATCATCTAACCATGATGAATAACTTTTAACCTTTTTTCGATTAGGTTCAATTGGCAAAAATGCTTTCATTCCATAAACCAATGGGTAAGATGTTACCCCAGAAAAAAGTCTTGGCCAACGCTCGATAATCATAGAAGATAAATAGTAACTTTTTTATGCCAATCTTTACAAGTCTCGATCATCTTTTCTACAATCCTTGTTTTGTTTTTTTCTTTTTGGCTGACTTTGTTGCTCTATAATTTGGCATCTGATCTTTGAACAGACTACAAACTTTTTACTTTGTCCTTTTTGGCATTCTTTGTTGGCGCCTAATTTTTTTTTACTTCGACCTTATAACATTGGCATATGAAGCTACTTTCACCCTCTTAGTGAAGTAAATGATGATCACGACGATGAATCGATATCGACTAGAAGCTTTTGATGAGATTAGCCCCATAATATCCATGCCCACATATAGAAAAGTCTGTGAAGAAAATAGAAGAGTCACATAAATCTCACCTTCTTCAATTCAGTATTTGTGGTATAACTAATGCAATCGCCTTCCATGGTAGACCAACAGTGTCCGATCCTCATGTTTTAGCTCGTGTCTTAGTAGCCTAGGCATGTCCTGATATGATCGTGCGAAAATATCTTTGAATTCTTGAAAATAACTCAATGATGTCTTGCCTTATTTCTATGGTGAACTGGGCTTCGATCTTCACCCGTTTCCTAGGCTCATAATATCCACTGACCCTTTGTAGAATATGATCTATTTTTTCATCTTGTTCTACCATTCTTAACAAATCAGAAGATAGGTTACAATCTTTGTCATCTTCAGAGTCCTGAGATCCCTCTAGACACATATCTTACTCGAAAGGAAACTCTGAGTCAGTAGCAGCATTGCTCACATCATTAATATCTAGAGACCTATTGTAGATTCGAAGGAAGATTTTGAAGAATAAATGATTGAAAGAATGATCATTTGTATGGTTATAAATGGAGAATGAAAGAATACTTGAAAGAAACAAATGAATGTACAATATGAAATGTAAAGAATGAAAAAAATATTTACTTAAAAAAAGATGCATTTTATTTTAATAAAAATTATCGACATAAGCATATTTCACAAAAGGATTCTTATTGTCTCTAGGCTTAAGGCAACAAGCACGTTTTGAATATTACTCTATATCATCTCTAAAAATACAGGGATCTCTTCCACAGTCCTATTATTCAAAACACTCCTAAGTATGTAAGGGCGTGAAACTTCGTTCCCTGATTCCCTCTTCACTTTTGACTTCTTCAAGGAGTCACAACATTCTTGTCTCCTTCTTCAATTATCACATTTACTGCCCCGTTAAAGTGATTAGATTTTGATGAATCGTCGAACTTCACAATTCCCATTTTAATGAACCTTTCGACCAACTTTTTAAACGTAGTATAGTTTTTAATTGAGTGACCCGTTATTCCCGCATGGTAGTCACATTGAGCATTCGAGTCATACCATTTAGGATATGGGGGCTGTAACGGCTTTAGATAAAATGGAGACACCACATGCGTGTCAAATAAACTTTGATATAGCTCTCTATACGTCATTGGGATTGGCGTAAATTAGAGTTTTTCTGAATTTTTCCTTGCGCCTGATTCTTGTCTTGTCGATCCTTGTTGCTCAGTCGTAATTAATTTTGGTTGGCTAACAGTAATTGCCTTCGAGTACTCTTTGTTGTATGTACTCGTATTATTCACCTCGTCATCCTTTTTCTAGGAGTAGACTTTTAATGGTTTCCCCTACTTTAATCTTGCCACCTCTTATGGTAGTTTTAATCATTTCCCCTGCCATCACTATATCTGCAAAGTTTTTGGTAGTACTTCCTATCATATGAGTGATGAATGGATCTTTCAAGGTATTAATAAAGAGCATTTTGGTTTCCTTTTCTAAGAGTGGTGGCTGAACTTGCATGGCAACCTCCTTCCATCTTTGCGCATATTGCCTGAAGCTTTCATTTGACTTCTTTTCCATGTTTTGCAAGGTGATTCTATCAGGCATCATGTTTATGACATGATTGTACTGCAAGATCCCTCCAAGAGCTAATCCTAGCACGGCTAATTTGATTGTACCACTTAGACGCTGCCCCCACCAAATTATCTTGGAAACAATGAATCAGGAGTTGATCATTGTTAACATAGCCAGTCATCCGTCTACAGAACATAGTGATATGGGCTTCAGGGCAGCTGGTCCCATTGTACTTATCAAATTCTAGCATTTTGAACTTATGAGGAAGCACCAAATCTAGAACCAAGCTCAGATCTTTAGCATCAATTCCATGATGATTATCAGTATTTCCTAAAGCCTTGAACTTCTCTTCTAACCATCTGCAACGATCTTCCAACTGCCTTGAAGATTCAATTCTTATCCCCTCCTTTTCTGTTATATCTAAGTCAGGGATAATACGATTAGCAGAGTTATCTCCTGGGTTGGATCCTGTGCCAACTTGGAAATTCATGGGCACTCCAGCATCATTTTGCATTTGTTGAGGCCTAATTGTAACAGATGGCTTTCGGGGATATTCCTCCGGTTGTGATTGCACATGCGGTGGGGTGAAACCCCGAGGAAAGTCCTCATTATCTTCATCATTAATTATGGGACATTTTCTTTTGTCCATTGCCTCGTTCATCATCTAGGCCATTTGAGTCATCATGTTCCTTTGAGCTTCCAACATTTGGTCTTTCATTTCTTGTTGGAGCTTTGCCAATTTCTCTTGCATCTGGTCTTGCATGTCTCTCTGTAATTGTTCAAGTCTTTGATCCATTTTCTTTATCTTGGCACGTGTACCGTATTGATGTTTAGTTTCTAGATTTTCCTCATCTCTCTATCTCTCTTTCTGTGATAATTCAACTAATTAGGCTCTCTCTATGGACTTAAATGCATATGATGTGATGTAATGCAAATGCATGAAATGTAATACAAATGAATGAAATGCAAAAAGAGATGTGCTGATTTTGAATTCAATTCCATTAGAAAAACTTTACTAGAAAATAAATTTCTTTACACAAAACGGATTACATATACGGCTTTGTCCTCATATTCCCAGCAAAAACATCAATCCCCTTCTTCGCAAAGGTCAAATCTTGCAAACTTCTAATAGATGCCTCCTCTAGCTCTTTTTTTGCTTGATATGGGTCGCGACTCATTACTTACTTATCCTCACAAAGCTTGTTAGCCTCTTCAAGAAGGCCGAGACGTGGTGATTCTCGAATATTCTTTGTCAACTTAAATTCTTGGGCAATAAAGTCTTGTATTCCTTCACGGACTATCAGCCTTCTCTCGTTGTGTTTGCTTGGATCATATTCAAATGACCATATTATAATCTTCATTATCAAAAAATCCATTTTGTCATGAAAAACTCTTCTATTTAGCAATCGAATTTGAATCAACACCTCCTTTTTATGATGTGAATGCAATACAATCAAAATAAAAGAGAACGCGTTAGTACAAGAAAAGTAAATAACAAAATAAGGTGAAAACCCATTATAGGCTCATATGGATCGAGTTCAGTTCAGGGGAATACATTTCCCTATGGCCATGCGGAGGTGAAAACTTCACGAGACATAGGTATGGATATATCCCAGAAGTAGTCCACTAGCCCATGCGAAGGTAAAAACCTCACGAATGCATAGTTTCTTACTCTTACTTAAAAGGGTGTGACCACAACGGTCATGCAATGCAATGCAAAGATATTTTAAAAAATTAGAACCACAAGCAATAAAAAGGATCATAGTTTTTTCAAATAAATTTGGACAAAAGGACAGGAAATAATCAATTTTACGGCTTGACTCTCTTATTGTCCCCAGCAAGTCACCAAGCTGTCGAAACCATTTTTAACGTTGATTAAAAAAATGGGGGTCGACTTTAAAAATGAAAATGGAGTCGCCACCAATCTTTTTTCGAGGTGTGATCGGGTCACCTTGAGATTAATAATTTTAATAAAACATTTTGATTTATTAAAATAATGATTTTGGTCTACAAAATTCAAGAAAAAGGGCTCGGGAGTCGATTACACACGAGGAAGGATTAGCACCCTCGTAACGCCCAAAAGTTGGTACCTAATTGATTAATTAATGTCCTAATATCAAAAATTTGAAAAGATTTTAAAACACGATCCTTTTGATTTTAAAACTTATGTCCTTTAATTTTAAATGGACATTCAATTATTTGGATTTTTAAAAAAAAAATCGAAACTCAGTAAGTTAGAGCACGATCTTTCGAATTTTCCAAACACTGAATATCATTTGCTTTTTAGAAATCCTTACCTCGATATAACAAAACGTTACATCCATTGAGTTAGGACACCACATCTTAAATTCTCGAGATAGGTTTTTTATTTGAAAATCATATATTTTAATTCCAAAAAGGTATTTGATCATTTAGACTTAATGAGAAAAATCGAAGCCTAGTAAGTTAGGGCATGATTCCATCAAAACTCCAAATGTCAAATATTGCCTTATTTTAAGAAATAAAGTTTTGGATAAAAAGTGGCAATTAAAATAAATTTAAAATAATTAAAATAAATGAATAAATAATGATTAAGCAATTAAATGGATAAATAAATAAAAAGTTAAAAATCGCATAAGTCAACCTAACTCCCGCAATATGAGGATTCAACGAAATTCCTTCACAAAAAACTAACTCGAACGGAAGCAATTCAAAAAGAAACGAAGATGAGCGAGGAACAAAATAAGAACAAGCCACAGAAAATAAGAACGCAAAAGAGAAAGAAATTTGAGTGAATGCTCTCAAGAATTTTTATTACTCAAAACTCAAGTGTCTTTTACAATGAAGGGAGAGGCCTCTATTTATAGTTGAGCTTCCCTAAATCCAACGGTACAGATCAATTACATCAACGGCTAAGATTAAAAGGTATGTACAAATTAAATATCTAATATTACAAAATCATATCTTCTAAGATTGCATACCATAACTTCTAAGATTGCATATCATATCTAAGATTTGCATATCATATCTAAGATTGCATACCATATCTTCTAAGATTGTATATCATATCTAAGATTTGTATATCATATTTAAGATTGCATACCATATCTTCTAGGATTGCATATCATATCTAAGATTTGCATATCATATCTAAGATTTGCATATCATATCTAAGATTGCATATCCTTGAAGATTGTGTTCCCATATACGTCAAGCTTATAGATGGACCTTCAATCTTTCAATGGGTCATTCCGATAGGGCCAAATGATATATTTTGGACTGCATTTGGACTTTATTTTATTATTTTAGGTTTATTATTTTTTGTATGGGCCCGGGCTAAATTGGCCTATTACATAAATATTTATGGCATATTTTAACCTTTTAAGTAATATGCATTGCCACTTGCATTTAAAAACTCTACTAGCATTTACCCAAAAGAAAAAAAAACTCTACTAGCAATGTATAACATATTGAACAATTACCATTATATTTTTTATAATAAGATAATTACCGTTATGTACACTATCGGTATTAAAAAATATACCAAATAACTTTAATTTATATGAAAATATATAATTTATTGTAAATGCTCAAATTAATACTCAACCTTTTAGAGGTTGCTCATATGAAGGCTAAACCTTTCAAAATGATCAAATAAATGCCTAACCTTTATAGAAGTGCTCAAATAAGGATTTTTCAGGTACTTCAGCCTATTTTGTAAAAAAAAATAGATAAATGTTAACGTGTTTAGAATTAAAAACATAATACTTGAATAAGATATTGCTTGAAAATAAAAAAAAGTAATCGAACATAATTTGGAACCCGATATAAAATATTTGAGGATCCCTTATTTTAACACTTTCAAAAATATTAACTCTTATTTAAATATTTTAAAATATTTAATTTTATTTAAATATTTTATAAAGATTAAATCATTCCCATTTTAAACGTTTAATCCTTAAATAAACAACTTGAAATATTATATAAAATGGTTGAGTTTTTTTAACTTTTATTATAAATATTATATAATTAAAATTTTGGATTTAAAACAAATCCCAACTGATCTCATTTTTGCTTTCTAAATCCATATTTGAAAATTTCGTGTTTGATTGAAGTAAATTCGAGTAATTAAAAATAAATTCAACCAATACAAAATATATATAAAAGAAATTGGACAAAACTTATCATTGGCAAAATATATGTTCCAACATATTGTAATCGCTTGTTGTTTAATGTATTTCAAAATAATTAATTATTTAGTTTAATTTTGTAAATTCAACTATAAAAATTTAACTATTTCATTTTATATTTTATAAATTTAAAAATAATGGATTAATTTAATTTCCGGTTATTATTCTTACATTTTAATCCTGAACACGTGGCCTTACCTGATGAAGGGGGCAGGGTTTTAAGATTGCAATGCAAGTGGTAATAATAAAAAGAAGATGACGAGAACCAGCGGGGGGGCTTATTAGCAAAAAAGTAATGTATGATCAAAATAATGAGAGATGCAAATTCAAAATCAAATCTCATGCCTTACTGTATTAAAACTAAAACAACTGCTGTTGAACAACAACCCAACGCATGAAATATAGGGTGAAAATGTCTCAAAAGGTCAAAGAAAAAACAAATAAATGATGGAATGATAACAGAGGTACTGCTCAATCAAAATGCCTTTTTTACTTTTTAGAAGTGGCGTTGGGTAAAGAAGTCATTGCAGGCTTTTCTCCAGGAGAATTGACCATATTCCAAGCTTCAATCCAAGTAACCATGGCATCAGCTAGCTTTATGAAGTAAGGATCCACTTCACCAAGCTTAGACTTCACCTCGCCCGCAAGTGCAAGGTAACATTTTTCAACACTGCTACACTCCTTTGGAAGTGAAACTGATTGGAAGAATGGGATTGCTTTTTCTTGCCAGAATATGCCTTTGTACTCCTTTTTCAGGTTCACAAATGGGTTGCTTGCTTTGCTGTGCCATATGTATGGTAGCCCAGTCTTCACCCCCAATCCCAAATGGTCACATATAACCTACAATTCAACAAGAAGTTCGCATTATATGTGATTAAGGGTGTGTTTATCATTGCTCAACTAATCCAATATCCTTCCTGAGATGATGGGGAACAAAGATTTGCTTCAGAAGAGCGTACCTTCATGCACCAGCCAGCCCACATATCGTCATATCGACCAATCGGTTGTCCGTCACCCATGAGTCCGAAATACATTGCCGGTCCAATGAGTTCCCGATCGAATGCCAGATTCATACCACACATAGGGAAAAGAGCTCCCTTTGGAACTGTCATCACTGCATCAACATACCTTTAACAAAAGAAAACCACTAATGAATATAACTCTTTAACATACAATACAAGGCCAATTTTTTGCAAATAAAGTCCAAACCAACATATTATGCATATGTAAATGTATATGTACCTAGTATTTCTCTCAAGAGGCTTGACAAGTTGGGTTGGGGCATCATAGTCAGGGATGTTGAGCCACAGGCCATGGGAAACAGCAGTGGGGGCACCTTCTCGGAGACTGAAAGGGTAACCACGAACAAAGTCCGCACCTTCCCTGTATGGATCATAGAGTGTGTTAAAGAAATGGGTTGTGGATGGTGTTAACAGGTTCTTAATGTGCTGCTCAAGGGCATTGATTTCCTTCCCAGATGGGTCTTTGGCAACCTAAACATAAAAAAAACCAAAATAAAAATAAAAAGAATCAAAGACTGAAACTGTCATAATTTCATAGGCAGAGAAAAACATGAAAAGGGACATACAAAGCAATCATCATCAATGGTGAAGATGTATTTTTTTCTTGGAAACAAGGTAACCAAAGCATCTACAAGCAGAGTCCTTGAAGGAAATGCAAGAAGCCTTGGGACCCAAGATCCCGTTAACGTCGTTCCTGTTATAAAGTTGGTAATCAAAGCCATCGGGAACCCTGATTTTCTTGGAAGGATCACCATCTTGAACGATAATCAAATGGTATTGCTCGAAAAAGGGTCTCCACATCTCCAAGAAATCGAGGTTTCGAATGGTGGGGATCACTATGTCGAGCTCATCTTTCAAGAGCGGTGTGAGTTTAGCTGAAGGAGCTGTTGCCATGGAAGAAGAAAGCCAGAGACAGGAAACAGAGAATTTGAAGGAGTTTCAAGTTTTCAATGCCTCAACAGGTGATTATTCTCTATATATAAAGGGTAAAATGATGGGAAAATATTACATGGATCCTCAAGGTTTTGATTATTGTGAATAGGGATCTTTCTTTTTTGTCTTTTTTCTTTCCATATAGGGATTTTCCACTCCAACCCACGTTATTTTAGTTATGTCAAGTGGACTACACCGGTTAGGTTATCCTTATTTTATAAATAAATTATTTTATTTTAAAAGTGTTTTTGTTATTTTATATTTTTATATAAAAATATAAAAATAAATAATAGGATTTCAGCTCAAATTTTTATAGTTTTCAACATATGTAATCTACCATCCAACCAATCTCATTTGTTATTTATATTATTTCATAACCACAATTTCGATTCATAATTTAGTTGTTATATTTTTTTTCAAACATAGTTTAGCTGTTATATTAAATGTATTAATTGGTAGGTATTTTAAATTTTTAATGTAATTATTTGATATAGAGTTATAAGGTTGAAAATACGATTGGTTCAAAAAAAGTGTTGAAAATTTGGCAAAAAAAAATTACTCTATTTATGAGATTCATGTTATCTGTGTAAAACCTAAAATAATTATGATACAAAAGAAGTGAGATAGATACTTTTTTCCACTGTATATGCTTGTGCAGTTAATATATATATGTTGTGCTAAACATTTTCTTAAAAACATTCTTTTCAACTCATAATGCTAAACTAAAAATTTTCGAAATCTATGTTTTTTTATAAAAAATTAAATTAATATTTTTGAGTTAAAAATTAGTATTCTAACTGGAATAATTAATTGTTTAAACTATTTAACTATTAAATTATGTATGATTAGGGATTCTCAAATTTCAACATATTGAAGCATCAAAGCCATAATTTGAGCAATTATAAATAAATTGTTTTTGTCGATTAGGTATTAGTTCGGTTGACATCAGCATTATTGATAGTGTAAGAGAACGTGGGTTCAAACATGTTTAAGCACATTTTATCCTCCTATTTAAGGGTTAGGAAAGAATTATAGATAATTATAATTACTGTATAAAACGAAAGATAAACAATTGTTAATCAAATGTAGGTGTCTATTAATCGAACTTAATTGAATTTCTTTTCAAAATTAAATATATAGTTTGTAACGATTAACCATATCATCAAGGAATCATGAAAAAAGAAGAGAAGATATTATAAAGGATTCGGACAAATGGATGAATAAGGCTCCCAACTAGAGGTGTTCACGGGCCGGGTTCAACTAAAATTTAGGCCCATTTGCTAGGTTCGGGCCCGACCCGAATTAAATAAAATGCTATAACTCGAACTTGACGCGGCCCGCCTATATTAATTTTTATATAATTTTTAAATATATATAATACATCAAAAATATTAAAAACATCAAAATAAATATTTCTCAACAAAATTAACAAAATAATAACAAGCAAATGCATTTAAAATAATAGTAAAATTAACAAATATATTTAAAATAATAACAAAATAAGGAGAAAACAACAAAAAATAATTTAAAAAATAATTTTTTTTGTCCTTTAATAAATTCAGGCCAGGTAAGTTCAAGCTAAAAATACCTTACCCAAGACTTGGCCTGTTTTTTAAACGGATTTTATTTTTTTATCCAAACCTATTTTTTAAACTTATATTTTTTCTAAACTTTCTCACATTTCAAACGAACCCTCAAATCAAACCTAATGACCCAACCCACAAATAAATCTACTCCAAACATGATAATCATAATCCGAACATGTCACATGTTTTATACTTTGTGTTTTCGGTAGCTCGATTTGTGAGAGAGGAAAATGTAAGAAATAGTTTAAATCAAAAATGATTGTATTGCTTAGATAGAACGTGATTTGACAGCCCAATGAAGATCATGGATCCATGCATTTTCCACGTTCATACTCACTGTTAAACAGTTCTAATGATATACACATACATTATGACATGTTGAGCCCTCCTCTTAAAACGTTTTTGCTTCACATGCTGCTTGTTTGCTTTGCTTTTCAGCTGATAGAGTTATACGGTACTTTATTAAAACATGAAATCCGCCTTTTCTCGTTCGAAAACAAGAAAAGATAATGCCTTATTAAATAAGATTCATGCTTGGTAGCTTGATATCCTAATATGTAGTCCCTTTGGTGCTTCAACTCTTGGGAATTGAAGGATTTCATTTCTACCAACTTCCTCCCACCTGCATATTTTCAAAGCCCATTTAATAAGCTAATTTAACTATATGGTCAATATGAAAAATGAAAATGAAAATCCAGTTGTGGGCTAATGTAGCAGCAACCTGTAACTGGTAACAAAAAAGTGAAGGAATATAGAAACTTGGAGCAAGCCGAATTCCTTTCCGGGGCAAAGCCTGCTGCCTCCTCCAAATATGAAACAGTATTTGTGAGACTCCAAGTTCTTATCCTGCAGGTTCAGTTATTGAGGCTTTATAAGCTTGTAATAAAATGAGCAATGGCTCTGGATAAAGGAATGTATCATAGTTTGTGGTTACTCACTAGCCATCTCCATGGATTGAAGGTTAATGGCTCTGGATAAAGGAATGGATCATAGTTTATTTCCCTTGTATAAACATATATTTTCCACCCTTTGGGAATGGTAAACCCTGACAAGGCAATAGACCCATGAAAATATGAAAATGTAGGCAGTTTTTGAAGCTCAGGGTCAGGGATCCCTTCAACATACCATTCAATACCATATCTTCTGTTGTCTTCCTCAGTAACCCATTAACAACTGTGGCTAACCTTGAGGTTTCAAATATTACCTGTGCATAAAAAGGGATTAGATTAGTTGTTTAATTGCAAGGGGAAGCTGGTGGCTAGTCTCACAAATTGCTTACAGCACGAGTGAAGCTCATAGACTTGTAATCATCCCAATGAACTGCCTCTCCTGGTTTCTTCTTTTTTCGGATTTCCAAATGTTCTTCCTAGGCATGCAACAGCATATATACTAAGATCAAATCATCAAAAGAATTCCATAAATTAAGAAACCGAGCGGTCGAAATCGTGGCTCACTCTTAGTTCTTCAAGTGCTTTAGGATGATCATGGAGGTACTTGACGGCCATCATCGAAGTCGTCGACACGGTTTCATAACCTGAGTACAGTATAGTAATAATCTGATCAATTATCTCCTCATCACTGAGATTGTACTTTGAGTCCTTGCTATGGAGGAGGCAATACAGCATGTCATCATAGGCTATCGAAGAAGCTCTTCTTTGTTCCATAATCTGTTTCAACATCTTCACAATTCTTTTCCTTCCCTGATAGAATCAAAAATGGAAAACATTAGGCAATTTGTATGGGTATCATATAGAAATGTTCACAGGGTGTTCAACATTATACCTGGAAACCATGATGGTAACTTGTCCCTGGCATGTTTATAGGCAGTGAAATTGTTCCTACTAATAATTTATCAAACTCTGGTTTGAAAATCTCATATAGTGAACTTGGTGCCTTTTGAACAATTTGCTTGAATGATATCAACAATGCCATCTGACAAAAGTAATTCCAAAGGGGGGGAAAAAAAGTTAATTTACCCTTTTTTTTTTTTTGTCTTAAAAAAATGTTAATCTTATAGCAGTCTCCCTGTGGTTAAACATATAGCAGACCCGACCTCATTGGTTGTTCCTTGGATGTCAATGGTTTTTCCATTCCAGTTTTCAAGGAAAGATGTCATGAAGTTGCCAATCTTTGGCAGCAGTTCATCTTTGATCACATGAGGGCCAATAAGAGACAGCAATGAGCCTCTGATACGCTTGTGAGCGGCACCATGCACGGCTGCAATGTTGCGTTTCCCTAGTATATCAAGCATGGATTGAGGGTAGCCAGGAACCAGCCCTTTACCTTCATTCATGAGGATGTACCTGTTGAGCTCTGGGTCCATGGAAACAACAGTGGGACACCCCAGTATGTGTGTCTTGAATAAACTCCCATACCTGTTTCAAAACAAAATCATGTAATGTGTTTCATGACACTTCTGTAAGGGAATAACTTTTAGCAGTTAATCTAAAAACCATTCAAGGCACATTGGTCACTTTCTCTGCTAAAGGAATAACCTTTTCTTTTTATGATTGTTTCCATGCAGATATACTGCATGCATCAAAATGGAAAGATCCTTTAACCATGCATGCCGTGCTTCTTGTTAATTTCCCCATTAAGGTGAAAAGATCAAAAGGAAAAAGAATAGTTGAAAATGAGTGGAAAAAGCTTACTTTGCTCTCTGCTTTTTCATGAAACTTGGTCCGTGCTTGAGAAACTCAGTGGTCTCACCCAAAACTGGCCAACCCATGGTCCCTGGTGGCAACCCTTTTCTTCTACTATATTTTATCTCATTCCATTTCAACAGAGCCAAGCAGATGGAAAACCCCAAGCAAGCCACTATTACCACCACCAAGACTGCCATTGATGCTCCCAAGAAATAAAAGAAAAAAATCCCCTCAAGAGGAATGGCTTGTTCAGGCTTTTAAAGAAAGCATAAAGAGAGGAGTGCTACGAATGGTATGTGTGCCTTTGACAACTACAACAAAGCTGGGCCAAGAAAGAGACAAAAAGGCAATGCTAAATAAGCCAGCCAACCATGCACTTACCTAATAAGCCCCTACTATTATCATTACCTTAGTGTAGTAATAAATGTGACAATAAAGAGATTTAAACAGAGAGTTACTGCAGTCTTAATTGCAGGATCTTTTGCCTGAAATTTAGTCAAAGAGATTAAGTGAGTACTGTTGGACTCACATTTCATCTCTTTAAGCTCGATCGTTACATATAAAACTGCAACTTAAGCATCGTTGCCATTGAAATGACTTATGCCAAACTACCAAATAGGGAGTTTAGGCAGTGTTGAATGCATGTTGACTGCTACTGTACATTACAAATATAACAGTGGAAATGGATCCTTGGAATTGTGAGAGAGTGAAAGATAGTTCTGGCAGCCATTTTCAACTCTGGTTTTCTGCCAAGTCTGAAATGCTATGTGTCCTGGGGGGGGGTCATTTTTGAAATGTGCTAAAAGGAATATCATGAACTGGCAAAAAGGGAGAGTTCATAGAAATGGGTGCCAAGAAATTTAGTTGGAAACTATCTATTTTTGCAAATTGTACTTACTTTTTGACCTTTTGGACTATATACCCTTTGATCAACTAAAAAACGTCAAACCAAACTAGTTCCCTCAACGAGCTGGGGAACTAAGATGTCATTAACAAACCCATGAAACCCTTTAAAACCTTCATTAAATTCATGAAAAAACAAACGACATATTGAGTAAACGTATTACACATACTCGTATCAAACGCACAACTGTATACTCGAGTCCAACTATCACAAGGTAAGTCCTATAGGATTGCTTAATTTATATCTCTTGAGATTGGTAGCATGTGAAAGATACATCCTAATAGAGTCATAGCAGTTCAGAGTTTTAGTTGAATTTTTGAGAGCCCTTTAATTATTCTGTTGTTTTTTTTCCTTATGGAATGTCTGGCACAGCATTGAAAACCTGCATATCCCATTAGTCAAAACTCGAAATATTAAAACTCAGAATTGAATTTGGTTCAAATTCTCGAGCCCTTGAATCAAAAAAGATAATGCTATTCTAGGAGTCTATGGCTTTGGCTAACTGTAAATACTCATGTGATTGACTGCCAAACCGGTTCTCAACAATTGTCTAAACCAGGGGACCATTTTGAAACTTATACAAACGAGTTATTAAATTACATAAATACATCAAATTTATCAAAATTTATATAAATACATAAAATTGGGAATACTACTATTATGACACGAAAAATGAACTATGGAACTACAGTTTTGTGTAAGTGCAAGAGATCTGTCGGTGAAATATGCACCATATAGAAGTCAAATTAGGACAAAGTTAGCCCACTGGTCCCCTGCTGTCCCATACCATGTATCAACCGTACTAACTTCACGGCACGTAAGCTTTATTAGTAGTTTGGTTAGTACTGCTGTTTTAAAATTTCAACTATGAATAAAAAATTAAAATCTAACTTCTATCAGTCCAAAATAATTTCTTAGCTTCATCCTTAACTCTTTACTTCGTTCACTATAATAAAATAGTATTAAGACGATACTTATAGGGCGACACTTTCTTAAGTGTTGGGATAAACTAGTCAACATACGATTTGACCAACCTTTGTATAAGGGTTGGGATATGCATGCCTAAATCAACGCTTAAATAAGAGTTGGCTTTGTCTAGTCCTAAGACAACACTTTTGGGGCGACACTTTCCTAAGTGTTGGGATAGAATTGCGAACATACGCTTTGGCCAACTCTTTCTATAAGGGTTGAGATATGTATGCCTAATGCAGCGCTTGAATAAGAGTTGACTTTTGTGTAGTCCTAAGCCGACACTTTTGTGGCAACACTTTCCTAAGTATTGGGATAGACTTGCCAACATATGCTTTGGCCAACTCTTTTTATAAGGGTTGGAATATGTATGCTTAAGGCAACGCTTGAATAAGAGTTGGCTTTTGTGTAGTCCTAAGACGACAGTTTTGGTTGACACTTTCCTAAGTGTTGGGATAGACTTGTCAACATACGCTCTGGCCAACTCTTTGTATAAAGGTTGAGATATGCATGCCTAAGGCAACGCTTAAATAAGAGTTGGATTTGTCCAGTCCTAAGACGATATGTTCCTAAGTGTTGAGATAGAGTTGCCGACATAGTCAACTTTTTGTGTAAGGGTTGGGATATGCATGCTTAAGGCAACGCTTAAATAAGAGTCGGCTTTGTCCAACACTATGCCTACACTTTTGGGCCGACACTTTCCTAAGTGTGGGGATAGACTTGCCAACATACACTTTGGTCAACTCTTTGTATAAGGGTTGGTATATGCATGCCTAAGGGGTTTAGGGTTTAGTGTTTAGACACTACAACTAAACAGGTTTTTAACGGCATTTTTAGCGGCGCTTAGACAAAAAACACGCTATAGATCAAGCATTAGCGGCTAATTATTTTTTAATTTATATATTAAATAATTTCTTATATAATCATAAAAGAGATATATTAATTTTAAAATATTGAATTAATTATCATTATAGTTTATGGTTTATGATTTATGATTTATGGTTTAGGATATATGATTGAGGAGTTACTATTTCAAAGTTTAGGGATTGTGGTTTGTGGTTTAAGGTGTGTGGTTTAAGGTTTAGTGGTTAATGGTTAGGGGTTTAGGGATTAAGGGTTATGGGTTAGGGGTTCATATTTTATGATTTAGGATTTAGGAACTAGAAGTTAGGGGTTTAGGGTTTAGATTAATTAGTGTCTTTTAATTTATATATTAAATAATTTATTATATAATTGTAAAAGGATAATATTAATTTTAATATATTAAAATTATGATTATAGTTTAAATTATTTAAGAGATAATAGATAAACTTTATATATATTAAATGGTTTAAGATTTAAGGTTTACTTGAGATTTGTTAAATGATAAAATTTTATACAATCAATTAATACTTTTATATTTAAAATATTTAATCTAGACCATTTGATATATTTAAATATTAGATTTAAAAAACATTGATAGAAAAAAAGAGAGTGTGAGAATGATATTGATAGATAACTATCTATGTTGGATAGGACTAAATTATAACAAATAAAATGAAATACAAAACTAAAATCATTCCACATGGAACATCTAGCAAAATAGTTATATTTTAGTTAGGAAGAAATATCTCTAATGAAATGGAGATTAGATCGAAAAAGAATAATATAAAATCATGATTAACGTCTCAATCTTTAATAGAAATTTGATATGTGAGATTGATTGCTTACATTGGATAATTCTAACTTAATAATTAATTATTGCCATTTAATCATTTGTTTTCTTATTAAAATATACAATATTTATTTTGAGAGTACTTGATTTTAGGGGTTTAGGGTTAAGGGTTATATTTTATGGTTTAAGGGATAGGAGATAAGGGTTTAGGGTTTAAATTAATTAGTAGGAAAATATATGTTAAAAATTTGAAATACTATTATTAGAATAATTTTAAAGTTTTTTAGTATATCACCGATTGTTTTTTATTTTATATATTAAATAATTTTTTATTTTAAAGATTTCAAATTTTAAATAATTTTCAATATTTAAAATTTTATCTAATTTTGTTTAAATTAAGCAAAACGTCGTGGTTTTATTTTGCCCAACTAAAGCATAAAAATCCTCCCCAATACCCGAAATCCCTCTCTTTTTTTTTTCTCCATTTTATTTGCCCCAAATCCCTAACACAGATTATCCTCATGTCTCTTTCAATCCCTAATACACCCTCGTCTTGATTTTTTTTCATCAATGGCCAAGTCGCTGCAAGGCGACAAGCCTGGATTATGGAGGAAAGACCCAATGCTAATGTCCACAATCGCAATCAATGAAACCGAACATAGGGTTCCACTTCTATTCTCTTCTCTTCTTTATGCTTCAATTGTTTTGCTAACAGAGATTACCGTTGAAGACTTAAAAGAAATTCAATAATGGCGAACTCAATGACTTAAAAGAAATTCTTCATTTCTCTCATTTTTTTGTCTTGCTTTTAGAATTTTGTTTTAAACTTGATTTTAGAAAGCTGGATTTGATTGTCTGGTTCCATAGATTTTTGGTACAAATAATTTTTTTAATATTTAAAAGAGTTGAATGTTTGGTAGAAGCGTGATTATTGATTAGTTATATTCGTTTTTATTTTATTTTATTTTATTTTTCCTTCAAATTTTTTCTAGAAAATCTCGTTTATTGTTCGTCATTTTTTGTTAGGAATGTATAACAATTTCTTCTCTTATTTTTAATCGGGTTTCGCTCGAGTTTTCTACTAAATATATGAAAACTATACTTTTTTAATGAAAACTTATTAAGAGAATGTATGATTTATTTAGTACATATTGCTCTATTTTACTGCTTAAATTTAGAGCTTTTGAAAGTTTTCGTGTTTCTATTTGCAGGTTTTTGATATTAAAGAGCTTTTTGGTACATGTAAGATCCATTATCACTGTAAAAGGGTAGTAAATTTGTGTATGGTGGTTTTGAAAGCGTAGTAATTTGAATGTGTTTTATCTTTGGATCTTAGCTTGCGTACTGTTTGTACACATGGATAAATTTATTGGGTTTGGTTTATTAGTTGCTTTAAGTGATATGTTTTAGATATACTTGAACATTTGTAATGTTCAACCTTTAAATTGTCAGTTTTGTTTTTATCCTTTACTTCTACAATCTTAGAAGTTGCATATTCACTGGAGAATTTGTTTATCGATTCACAAGCCAAGACCATAAAAGTTCCTGAGCCTATTAAGAAGGTAGTGCTTGGATTTTGAGATGCTGATTTCTTGTTCTTGTCTTGGTAAATGTTTTACTTTTCATTAGTTGGATTAGTTGGTTATTGATTTTATTAGATTGTGTGCAATTTGAGCTGTGAATTTCAATTTGGCTGCTTGGTTACTTGTATGGCTTCGTTATTGTCAACAGCCCTCTTTGTGTAGGTAAGGATGTGTAGTATTGTCATTCTGCTACCATTAACACACAATTTCTATGTCAATGGGGTGTTGATTGATGAGATGAAAATTTCTCAGAGATAAATGAATATATGTTGTAGTATCATTGTTGGTTTAGGAAAAATGATAATGCTTTTTTAAGTTGCTCCAAAACTTATCATTGACAATGACCCGCTTGCAACATTTAGGTGGCATTGTGTTTCTATAATGGTCTTGCTAACATTTTAATTTTGATGGATTTTGGATTTCAAATATTTTGGCGATCTTGCTATTATTTGGAAGATGCAGATGTGATTGATTATTAACCTATTAATTCGCTTTGAGGATCTTTTGCTTGCATCTTTAGGATTTGTTTATTTGATAATCTTAATGTTATTGACAGGATTTTTATAGTGATAATGGCTTTTACATGTGCCAACAAGCTTAAATTTAGAGCTTTTGAAAGTTTTCGTGTTTCTATTTAGTACATATTCTCAATCTTTTTTATATTAAAAGGAATACAAAACCAGAAAAAAATTTAAGTTTTTAATCCGGTTTGTGCAGGATTGGTCATTACACAATCCCTAAAGATATGAATTAGGTCTACAATTAGCTTACAGCAAGTTTGGGGCTCGAGGGATAACACTAAATATAGCGAAGAGTCGGGAAGCAATAAAGGTGAAAAGAGAGGAGACTGCATATGTTACAAGTAGGTAGTAAACAAAATGGATTGTTAGGGTATATGGTATACTTGGATCTGGAGATGTTTCACTACCTGAGGCTACCCTTGTAGAAATAAGAGATCAGCAAAGTTTCTTGGAATTGAAGTTGCAATTTCAGACTGTATTAGCTGTTATGTAGTATAACATCAATATTAATGTCCATCGTCTATGTTGGTGGTATACATTTTGGCTAAATGTTAGTGTATTTTGATATTGGATCGATTTTTGTAATGAATATTCAACCTTTATTTTAATTTTAATTTAATATTTTTAGTTGTATTTAAAGCACAATTTCTATTCACTGTAAATGTTTATGAAAATATATTAATATTGAAACAAATAAAAAATAGAAAATAAATGCCTTAAACATGTTTATTCTAACCTTTTTAAGATTGTCTTAAACGGGTTTATCCCAATCCTTTAAAGGTTGCCTTAGATGGGTCTATCCCAACCTTTTTAAAGATTATCTTAGACAAGGTATATCCCAACCTTTTTAAGGTTGTATTAGACGGCTTTATCCCAACCTTTTTAAGGGTTGCCTCAAACAAGGTCTATCCCAACCTTTTTAATGTTGCTTTAAACGAGTCTATCCCAACCTTTTTTAAGAGGTTTATCCCAACCTTTTTTAAGGGTTGCCTTAGACTGGTCTATCCCAACATTTTTAAAGTTGTCTTAGACGGGTCTATCCCAACTTTTTTCAAAGGTTAGCCTTGACTCGGTCTATCCCTACCTTTTTAAAGGTCGACATTGACTAAGCCTTTCACAACCCTTCAATAAGGGTCGGCTTATGTTGACTTATGGCAACGGTTTTTCAAAAGCGTCGTGGAATTTATGCCAACTGTACTATAGACAACCTTTTTGGAAGCGTCGAGAGAAGTGTCGCGAAACCTATGCCAACCTTTTTTGCGTCGTCTTAGGTCAAAAAAGTGTCGCGGCAGGGTTGTTTTGTTGTAATGGTTATTATTAGAAAGAATAATGTCTGCTCTTGGTAGCACATTTTATGTATTCCTGTCTTTTGTTAAGTATTTTTCTAGTCTATTAGAGTGTTTTTGCAAGAATTAAGAGAGAAGTATTTATGTTTTTGCTTCATTAAGGGAGTGAGTTTTGTCTTTGGAACGACTTTCGGTATCAATGTTGAGTGAAAATGGAGAAAGAAATGGTAGATCTGAATCTAAGAGATGAGGAAGATGAGATGATGAAACTATCGATTGATCTGGGATTGCAAAATTCTGCCTATGAGCTCTACTAGTTGGATGTTTTTTAATTGCCAATGTGATCTATTTCCCAGCAATGAAGAACACACTGGCTAACTTATGGCATCCTTTAAGGGGTGTTTAGATCTCGAAGTTGGAAGCGAGGAGATATCTTTTCAAATTCTTCCATGAGATGGATATTATGCGGGTTAGGGTACGATTTATGAAAGTTTTTTTTGGAGTACGATACGAAATCTCAAAATCGTGGGACTAAAAGCTACTTGAGGATTAAGGTGAATGTGGATGTTAGAAGTGTAACACCCCTAACATATTTTCGTCGTTGGATTAGGGTTACAAAGCATTGTCGTACAATTAGAAACATTTAAACATCATATCATTCAACAATTTAAAATTTTCATAAATCGTTCATTCTCATGTATATTTTCCCTAAATCAAGCCCTCGAGGCCCTAAAAATAGCTTTGGAACAAATCGGGAATAATCTAAAACAAATTGGAAATTTTAGGAAAAAGTTGCAAAATATGGAAACAATGGTCACACGGCCTTGTGGAATCACCCCAGGCCGTGTAACTTTTGAACAAGGGACACATGGCCGTGTCCCAGCCTGTGTCCTCACCTGTGTAACTCACTCATTAGGGTCACATGGCCGTGTAACTCTCTGAGTTTCCCCACACGCGCTGTGTGCCAGGCCGTGTGTTAGGCCGTGTAACTCACTAACTCGAACCTTAAGAAAATCATCAGATGACACACAGCCATGTTGCTAGGCCCTGTACCTCACAAGGAGATGTTGCTAGGCACACGGCCGTCTTGTCAAGCCGTGTAACTCACACGGCTAAGTCACACGCCTGTGTCTCAAGCCATGTAAACCCAAAATTTACCTAAAATCAAACCAATTCAAAACCATTTTATACATCAATATTCAATCCAATTGTGCACACTTCCAAAGGAACAAAACATCATTCAAGCACACATATATTTGCCAATTCAAACAACCTAATTCATCTAACCAATATGCCATTCAATGGCACCTCAAATGCATTCAAACAACACCACCTAATCATGTCAATATTGCTACATTTCGTGCATATAAACCTAACTCAAATAGGTACTAAAACATACACAAATGACCATTCTCAAACCATTCAAACATACCATAAAGAACCTTACTTACAAGTATTATCAAGTGACCAAAATGACATAATTTAGAAAGGTACCAAAGTGCAACAAACTAACACAACTTCAATAGCTAAACATACAAAAACATACATCATAAAGATCTTATACATGCCATTAATAACCTTGGCCAAAATGCACAAAAACTACCGGTGATCGCTGGATAGTGTGATAAGTCTCCGACGAGCTTCCAACCAAATCGAGCTTCCGACAATATATAAAACAATAAAAGGAAACTACGTAAGCAATGGGTGCTTAGTAAGTTAGTATAAACATAACTTACCATTTCCATAATACAATACATAGATTAAAAACAATTCAACACCAATGTCATAAGCTTAGCAAAGCCTAATCAACATCACCAACTCACAAATCAGTATGTTTATCCATAACATAAATGAAATCAATCATAATACATGTAAATTTCCATATGTACAACGTCATTAGTTCATCAATCCTTTCACTTAATCATGATTCAATCCATTTACATACTTACCATTTCATTCCCTTTTCTTGCCCGTTGGACCATTTAGAATTACATCGGATATTCGGGAAAGCTCACATGAAGTGTGCCTTTACATATAACCGTAACATTTCCTTTACATCATTGCTCACACGAGCTCTGAAATTGACCTGCTAACTGGGCTGTGAGTTGGAATGTACGCTACACGATGCTACTCACACAAGTTGTGGAGAATACACAACAAATGTAGGACTTCAGCCATTGGTAGGACATTCAAGACCAGCACCCAAAACATGAAATCCCTAATGACATGTCATTTGTATACTAAGAATTCCTAAGGTTAAACCGGGACTCAATATCCGTCAATTCATCATAGCATTGATACATTTAGGGTCCGTTTGTTTACATGTAAAAGGTTTTACGGAAAATGTTTTCTGCATTTTCTTGTGTTTGTTTCACAAAAAATAATTTGGTTAACGAAAAATGACTTACAAGTCAAGGTAAAATAAGCCCCTTTTTCTTGTAAAATGACTTACCATTTTGAAAAGCATAAGTTATTTTCCGAAAAATAGCTCATCTATAGTAATTTTATTTTATATAAAATTAACTTAAATCAAGCTTAATATTATTATATTGATAATAAATTTTATTTTATTTTTAAAATATTTAAAATATTATATTTTTCAATATTATTAAACATACATATTTAATTATTTATATTTAGTCATATAATAAATTATTAATATAATAAATATAATTTATTATTTTAATAAATTATTTAATATTTTAATTTTATTTTAATAATAAATTTTAAAAATAATAATTTTAAATAATATTATTCACATATTATTGAAAATATTCAATATTAATATTTTAATAATAAATATTTATTACAATTATAAATATATTAATAATAAATGTTTTGTAGTATAAAGGTTAAAATATGTCATAAGTCTATGTACACTTCACAGATTTGTAATTTAGTCTTTGTACTTTTATTTTCAAGAATTTAGTCCCTTTACTTTTCAAATTTAAAAATCAAGTCCAATTGTTGACATCGTTAATTTTTTTGTCAATTTTGTTGATGTCACATTTTTAAATAAAAAATACTCACTTAGTAGTCATGTAATTAAAAATGACGTTGTAATGAATCTGAATTTAACATAATATTTTTAATATATGCAAAAACAATGTAAAATATAAAATTATAGATAAAAATAAATTAAATTAAACAATGAAAAAAAGAAAATCTCAAATGTATATTTGTTTAATTGAAAACAAATTTTATGAAATATTTGAAAGAAATCTACCAAAGAGCAGAAAATATTTTACACAAATTCCTCTAAACACTAGAAAATATTAGCTTTTCCAGATAAGGAAATTATTTTCCTGAAATCATTTTCTAGAAGTCATTTTCAATAAAACAAACGGAACCTTATATATCGATCCATTTACATTAAAAATAACATATTAAACATTCAATTTAAATAACATTAATACGATAACCGTTCATACGAACTTACCTCGATGACTAGGGGCGTAAAAGTTAGATCGAACTAATTCGAAGCTTTAGCTTTTCCTCGATCTAAGTCCGAATGTGGTTTATCTTGATCTAAATAGAAAATTTCAATCAATTAAATACTCCTAGTATTCAATTTAATCCACATTTCATATTTATGCAAAATTACCAATTTACCCTTAATATTTTTACTTTTTATGATTTAGTCCTTAAGCTCATAAATTGAAATCTAACCATTTTAACCCTCTATTCATGCTAGCTGAAATTATTAGGGACTTATACTAACCCAACTAAACCATCATTTCATAAATTTAACATGAAATTTTACTATTTTCACAAATAGATCCCTAAATGCAATTTTATAAAAAATCACTTAACAAAACTTTTTTATTTCTTAACAAAGATTCATAATCTATCAATTAATACCAAAAACCATTCAAGAACACTCATGGCATAACCCTCAACCTCTCATAGTTTTACAAATTAACCCCCGGGCTAGCTAGATTAAGCTAAAACGATCTCAAAAACATAGAAATTATTAAAAACGGGGTTGAAATCACATACCATGCAAACATTGAACTAGCCGAACCTTCAAAGTACAAAAATGGAGGTTTCTTTCCATAATTTTAGTAGAGAAAAACATTAAAGAAGATGATACTAAATTTTACCTTATTTTAATTTAACTTAATTTATTAAATTACCTTTTAGACCTTGCTTATTAACTTGAATCAACCAAATCATGTCCATATTTGTCCATTAACCATATGAATGGTATAATTATAATTTAAACCCATTTACTTTAATTTACATAGTCTCTTTTAACTAATAAAACTCCATTTTACACTTTTTATGATTTAGTCCTTTGTACTTAATGAATTACTTAAAATCAAAATTTCGTAAAGAAATTTTAATACAACCTAATATATTCTCGTAGATATTAAATAAATAATAAAATAATAATTTACTTATCAAAATTGTGGTCTCGAAACCATTGTTTTTGATATCATGAAAAACGGGCTGTTACGAGAAGGCCCTTGAGAAGAAAAATGAAAATTATGATATCCTCTACAAAATCCCTTTATGTTAATTTTCGTTATGAAAAATTAACTCTATACTGCTTTTTATGTGGCTACTTGGGACATAATGATAAATTATGTCTAGTCTGTTTAAACGATGGTGGAGATATGGTGGCGCTTGGTTGGAATGTAGATCTGAAGGCTCAATCAAGACAAGCAATGGTAGCAAACAGTGTTTGGCTTCGTGAGGAAGGGGATGAAGAATTTTTAGAAACTAATATGTCGAAGCATGATGGGGAAGTAATTTATGGAATGATGAAATGAGAAATTCTTGGAGGAATTTAAATCCAATTTTGGGATTTAATTTGGAGGGGTTTCCTATTCGGGGAAAGACAAATATTGTTGAATCGTCAAGTGGGCTAGGTCCCTCTATGATGGAGCATGATTTTGAGGAATTCCCGATTGAATGTGTAGATGGAAAGAAAAGGCCCAGAGTTGTACTAATAGATTCTAACGTTTCTGGATTTGTCGATTCATTGGGGGCTACAGACAGATAGGTTAGTGTTTATCAAAACTAGATATCGATAACTTCCAAGAGGCAAGCCGACCAAACACAATGAAGATTTTGTGCTAGAATGTCCGCGGATTAGGGAATAAGTGGGCTATGTGAATACTTCGACACACGCTAAAGTTCTATAATCCCCAAATTATCTTTTTAATAGAAACCAAATTAAATGGGAGTCATATGGAAAGAGTAAGGGAAATATGTGGTTTTAATAATAGATTAGATTTTCACGCTTATGGAACGAGATGGGGATTGAGTTTAGCTTGGAATGGGAACGATTTAGTTCAGCTTCACAGCTATTCAAAAAATCAAATTGATCTGGATATTGGGATGAGTAGAGGAGATATTAAATGAGATTTATTGGTTTGTTTGGTGCCCCAGATTCAGGATATAGGGAGGAATGTTAGGTTTTAATTAGAAGTCTTGGAAGTGATCAAAGTTTCCCTTGGTTAGTTTGTGGGGATTTCAATTAAATCCTATACTCTTTTGAGAAAGTTGGTTGTTTTCCACATTATGAACATAAGATGGAGTGATTTCGAAAGACTTTAGAATATTATCATTTAGCTGATGTGGGTTATTTTGGATCTCCTTACACTTATGAGAGAGGGAATTTTTCGAAAATAAATATCCATGAGAAGTTTGATAAAAGGGTGGAAAATGCTGAATGGTTGAGTTTGTTCTCTGATTTTTCAATGTCATCTTCCATTTTCCATTTCTAACCATTATCCTGTTCTAATCAAAACTGACCAGGATGTTTTTAGGAGAGCTTGAAAGACTTTTAGGTTTGAATCGTGGTGGTTAATAGAAGAGTAATGTGAAAGGGAGGTAAAATACATTTGGGAATCAAATCCAAGTACAATTTTTGAGAAATTGGAAGTTGTAAAATCCAGATTGAGAATGTGGGAAAGGGGGATTAAAAAAAAGGGGGCAGAATCTTCTAAGTGTTTGCATAAAGAGTTGGAAAGATTGGTGGATCTTGATGGGGATGATGAGAATTTGGCTGAGTTAATCGATGTTAAGCTTCACCTAAATTTGGAAATTGACAAAGAAGAAACTTATTGGGAACAATGAGCTCGGACAAATTGGTTAAGGTTGGGAGATAGAAACACCAAGTATTTTCATATTTTTGCTTCCCAGAGAAAGCAGAAAAACAATGTTCAAAAGTTGATGACTGAAGATGGTTGTTGGGCTACAAATGAGAGCGAGGTGGAGGATGTAACAACCCAATTTAGGGCCTAGTCAGAATAGAGGTTGCAAGACCACAAATCCAAAGTAGAAATATGTGTTTTATGATTCTATGAGGCTATTTATGTGTTTGCATGACTTCATGAGGAAATTTTATTTATTAGTGATCAATTTGTCCATTAGGACTAAATTGCAAAGATTAGAAAATATAAGATTCTAGGAGATTTATGCATGAAATAGAATTATAAAAATTACTAGAGGTCTTAATTTAACAATTAGACCATTATATGTTGAGATGGAAAAAATTGGTCATGGGAAGAAAAAATCTCAAGAAAGGGCCTTAAGAGCATTTTAGTCATTTGGTTAATTAATGAATTAAAAAGGGAAAAATAGGTCAAAATCTTGTCCATCTTCTTCCTCTAAGTGCCGAAATTTTCAAGGAGACATATATAGGGTTTCTTCAACTTTCGAGCTTGATAGTAAGTGCATCCTAGCCCCGTTTTTAATATTCTTCGTATTTTTTAGATCATCGTAGCTCGATTTAGCTATTTCTAGCTATATTTTGAGCTAGGGTTCATGTTCAAAAATTTACCCATGTATGAAATGCATGTATTTTGATGTTTTATGGGAGAATATGAAAGTTTGATGTATGATAAACATCTTTTTCTAAGTGATTTTCATGAAAAATGTATAAAAGGACCAAATTGTAAAAGTTATAAAAATGGTCATACATGAGTGAAATAGTGTAAATTGGGGGCTTTTGTAGTTAAAAGTACGATTCGGCTAGGCTTAAAATACAAGAAAGTTGAGTAAAAATCATTTTACGAGCCTAGGGGCAAAAATGTAATTATTAAAAGTTTAGGGGCAAAATCTTTATTTTTCCAAAGCATGATTCATGGGTCAATTTAGTCAATGTGAGTATTAAACAAGTGAAATTGTTATTATAGATCAAGAAACACAAAGCCCGGATCAAAACTGAGGTAAGAACAAAGTTGTGCACTAAATCGAATATCTACACACATTTTGAATACTGAGGTAAGTTTGTGTGAAATTTAAGTTACATTATGTTGTTTTTATTATTGATTTCTTGATATCATGAAAAATGAATATTATTTCTATGAAAATCGACTAATGATATCTTGATGAGAATATAATGAGAATATGTTAAGTTGAAGTCCCGGTAGAATGTTCAGAATAACAAGGATACCTATGTCACAACATGAGATAAGGAAGGTCCCGTATAAGACCATGTCTGGGACATGGCATCGGCACCGAATGTAGGTCCCGTATAAGACCATGTTTAGGACATGGCATCAGCACCGAATAAGGAAGGTCTCATATAAGACCATGTTTGGGACATGGCCTCGGCACCAAAGGAAGATCTCGTGTAAGACCATGTCTGGGACATGGCATCGACATCTATTTACAATCTCGTAAATATTTTGCTGAAAGACCATGTCTAAGACATGTCTGAGACGATACGTAAATATTTTGCTAACATTTTTGCTTCAAAAGTTGTTGGATGTATGGAGCATGTCTTATCAAGAGTGGAAAAATGTATCACTGATGATATGAATCAGATGCTTCTGTCCAAGTATACACATGAAGAGGTATTTTTTACTTTAAAAGGTATGAGCCCAACAAAATTTACTGGTTGTGATGGCTTTCCAGTGACAAAATTTTTAAAAAATTTGGAGTATCATAGGGGATGAAGTAAGTGTTTTCTACCTTAAAATTTTGAATGGGGGTTTGTCTGTGGAACCTCTAAATGTCACCAATTCAGTGCTTATTCCAAAAATTGCTCAAGCCTTGAAAGTGTAAAATTTTAAACCTATTAGTCTATGAAAGGTACTATTAAAATGATTTCTAAATCTGTTGTTAGCCATTTTCAACAAGTTTTAGATTATTGCATCGATGAAGCCTAGAGTGCATTTATTCCGAGACGTATGATTATAGATAATGTTCTTTTAGCTTTTGAAGTTCTCCATACTTTTAAGCAAAAGAGTACAGGGGAAAAGGTTCATTGGCACTAAAATTGGACATGAGCAAAGCCTACGATCGAGTTGAATGTGTGTTTTTACAAAAAAAAAATGATGATGGAGATGGGTTTTGGCTCAACTAGGGTAGATTTTATCATGCAATGTATTAGCACTGTCTCGTACTCTATTGTGATAAATGGAATAGAGGGTCAAAGGTTTAAACCTACTAGAGGTTTAAGATGAGGGGACCTTTTAAGCCCTTATTTATTTCTTATCTACAATGAAGGTCTCTCTTCTTTGATAAGATTGGCTACTTGTGAACGTGTTTTGGGAGGATCCAAAGTTAGTCAACAGGGACCAAAGATTTCTCATTTATTGTTTGTAGATGATTGTATCCTATTTGGGGAAGGTTTTGAAATGGATGTGAATGTTCTGAAAGGTATCCAAAAGGTATACGAAGAAGTTTTGAGCCAATGCTTGAATTATGAAAAATCAACGGCTTTTTATAGCTCTAATACTTTTGATCAGTCTAGGGAGATTATTTCACAAATCCTAAGGGTTTGTAATTCAACAAATCCTAAAAAATATTTAGGCCGCTAACCTGGTGGGAAGGGGAAAAAATGAGGCCTTTCAATTACTTAAAGATCAGCTGAAAAGTAAGATCGATTAATGGAAAACAAGACTTTTTATCTCAAGGAGGTAAAGAATTTTTTATAAAATCAGTCTTACAAGTAATTCTGACCTATACTATGGCTTGTTTTTTAATTCCGACCTATACTATGGCTTGTTTTTTACTTCCAAATTCTCTTTGCATAGAAATGGAGAGTATTCTTACGAAGTATTGGTGGTAAAATGGACATGAAAAAAGAGGTATAAATTGGTGTGAATTGTAACACCCCTTAACCCTTTATCCGTCATTAGAACAGGATTACGAAGCATTATCAGACTTTTCAAATCAAATACGAACATTTCTAAATCATTTAGTATACATGTAATAAATTAATCAAATTGTCTCGTTTATGAGCCTTCAAGGCCAAAAATATGTGTTAGAAACAAATCGAGACTAAACCGGATACTCAAGAAATTTTTTTCAAAGAAACATAGGACACACACTCGTGTGTCATGACCGTGTGGCTCACACAGTCAAGAGACACACTCATGTCTTAGGTTGTGTGGGTATTTGAAGTAGGGAAACACGATCGTGTCCCAGCCTGTGTCTCAAGCCGTGTGGGTATTCGAAGTAGGGACACATGGCCGTGTCCCAGCCTGTGTCCATGCCCGTGTAACTCTTTGAATTGGATCACACGACCAAGCCACACGCCTGTGTGTTAGTCGTGTGTCTAGCCGTGTAGACTCAAGATGAACCTTAAGCATCAAGTTTATCATACCTTACAAACTTGAACACCAAGCAACTCAAAAACCATTTATTCAACCAATCCAAAACATAATTAAATTCATTTAAAACATGTCAAAATAATCAACCTAGTTGTCTAACAATGTACCTTCATAGGTACTTCTTATATTATCAAAACATTTCAATAGGGCCTAATTCAAATCAAATTTGTAAACATATCAATTTTAACCTAATTTGCCTATATTGTTTCAATTTGAACATCAATTTAAACATGTCATATTATAACCAACCCAAAATTAACTTATAATCATATTTACAATCAATTCACAAAGTAATTACATTTAGACACCCTAGGTACATGCCGACACAAAAAGAAATATACATCACCATAATTGAGATCGGGATTGTTGATGGATGCTGAATCGGCGATCAACTTAAGTACTTAACCTGTGCACGAAAAAAAAATCGTACGCTGAGTATAAACTCAGTGGTATTTCTATAATCTAAATGCTTAAAGGTAAAATAATATAACATACAATAACTATATTCATAGAATTATTCAATTCATAAATAAAGTATTTATAACACATTCAATTTTTATCATTTGCTATCCCAGATAGCTTTTCACAATATGAACACAAATCATTTGAACAACAATATTGTTCATTCATATTCAATTCATAAATACACAAATCATGTGTCTCTAACCATATTTCAAATCACCACTTAATATCAATCATAACACTATTTTATTCAATAACCCCTATTAACATGACACGGACTCGGACGGGTACACGAATCCAACCAAAACACACCAGTTTGACGCCCAGTGCCTCATCGGATAATTCGAAGCAATAAGTTGACACCCAGTGTCTTATCGGCCATGCCGAAGTAAATTGGTACCCAGTACCTCATCGAATTTATCTGAAGTAATAATTTGACACCCAGTGTCTCATTGACTCGAAGTCGAAGTATCCTTGAACTCTTCCAATCCTATGGCATGCCATCTATATGCGACTTAGCCCGATACAGTTAATAGGGTTTTCATTCACTTTTCAAATGCCACAATTTTCCAATACTCAATTATCACATAAATCACAATTTCACATACATTCAATTCAATATAAAAAATGCTAACACTTACCTTATTTACTTACCGTAAACATTTAAATCAAAACACAACAATTAATATTTAAATTCGGATTATAGAAATACAAACCAGAATTTCCGAGCTACTCCTCGTCGACTTTATCTTTTCCTTTCTTCATCAAAGTTTCCGGTATAGCGTTAGCTATGGAAATTAAAACAATTAAAATTCATCAATACAATACAATTTCACATTGAATATTTCAATTTTTATTCAACTTTTACCTAAATTCCAATTTAGTCCCTAAACCGAGACTAACTTTATTTCTTCAAAACTAATTCCATAAATTTCACTCAAATCCCAAAATTTCAATTTTTATCAATTTAGTCCCTAATACTCAAAACTTATAATTTATTTTACAATTCAATCCCTTTTCATTTCTAACTTAAAATTCTATCAATTTAATCCCAAATACTTAAATTATTCAACATGAACAACATATAAAAACTCAATAATTTCTAAAATTTTGAAATGGGTTGGATAGTATTTAGTTCTAGGATTCTAAAACATAAAATTACAAGAAAATGGACTAAATTGACTTACCAATTAAGCTTTGAACCCTTGAAACCCTAATTTTCTCCTTATTTTCTTTCTCTTTTTCCTTCTTTCTCTTTCCTCTGTTTCGTTCCTTTTTTTTTGTTTTCATTTCATTTATTGATTTTGTTTATTATTTAATTTATTATAACAATATAATATAATAATATAATAATATTTACTTAAATAATAAGTAAGTAATAATTATTATAAATATATATATTTAAATGTTACATATGTCATTACCAATACCACACACTTGTTAATTTGATGTTTAATTGCTTATTTAGTCCCTTCACTTTTCTCTAATCTATAATTTAACTTTCTCCCTATATGCAATCTAGTCCTTACACCTAATTACTCTTAAATTAAGCAAATTCACCTAATCAAAATCTAATTAACCACACAACTAACTTCATAAATATTTTTATAAAATATTTACGAATCTGTTTTTCAAAAACGGAGACCCGAAAATATACTTTCTGATATCTATGACTATCGGGTCGTTACATTCAGGATGAAACTATGTGATTAAAAGGAGAATGAGGGTATTGGCTTTCATTGCTTACCAAAATTCAGTTGATCTTTATTAGCAAAACAAGGATGTCGATTAATTTGTTATCCAAATTCTTTGCTTGAGCATACGTTGAAAGCTAAATATTATTCCGCAACAGATTTTTTTAAATGCAAGGTTAATGAGTCTACTTTCTTATACTTGGAAGAGCATTTAAGCTACCAATAGGATTCTTTATGATGGGATGTGCTGAAAAGTCGAGAACAGGGAAATAATTCCAATCAAAGATGTTGCTTGGGTACCTAGTTTTGAGAATCACAAAATCCACAATGTTGGAAGCATTGCAGATTCAATGATGGTAGCTGATATTATTGAAAAGGAATATAGACTATGGAATGAAGAACTCATCAGATGTACCTTCAGTATGACAAATGCAAAGCGAATCTTAAGAATTTTGTTGGCACGGATTCCTCATAATGATTGTTTGGTGTGGAAAAAGGAGGCTTCTGGTGAATACTCTATCCGCAGTGCTTACTGTAACACCCCTAACCCTTAACCGTTGCCAGGAACAAGATTAAGGAGCATTACCGGACATTTCAGATCAAATACAAACATTACATAAATATTTTGCATACATGTTATAATTAAATCATATTATCCTTTTTATGATCCTTCAAGGCCCAAAAAACACATTAGAAACAAATCGGGACTAAATTAGACGTTCAGGAAATTTTTCACGAAATTTAAAAATTTTTCTTAGAAATAGGGCACACATGCCCATGTGGACTTGGGACATGCTCGTGTCTCAGACCGTGTCCTACCCCGTGTAACTTCTAACTTAGGTCACACAGCCAGCCACACGCCCGTGTGCTAGCCCGTGTGCCTCACATAGCTAAGACACACGCCCTTGTCTCTGCCCGTGTGTAAATTCTTGGGCATTCTGTTTTGAAAATTTTAAATTGCAGGGGATACACGACCAATTCACATGCCCATGTGTTAGCCGTGTGTCTAGCCGTGTGGAACATCAAGGTTAACATTCCCTGCAATCTTACACATCAAGCAACTCAAAAACCATTTACTCAATCAATTTAAAACCTAGTTAAATACACTCGAAACATGCCAAAATAGATATTCTAAGTACCTGACCAATGTACCTTCATAGGCACTTATCTAATTTATTTAAACACGTATGTGCAAATTTTTACTAAATAATCTTCTTGAAACCAATTATCATTATAACTATATGTTCACACACAACCAATATATTTTTAGGCACCTCTTATGCATATTAAACTATTATTTTACTTCTCATCATTTAATCACATCAATATTATAAAGCAATCATGCAAATACTACAATACCAACAGAAGTAAAATATATGACTAATTTCAACAAAACACCTTTAGACTAATAGTTAGTCAAAATAACCTATACATGCAATTATAACTAGAATCAAGTTATCCATAATTACCGATAGAACCAATGGATAGTGTGATATAGCTCCGATAAGCTTCCAATGTAACAGCCCGATTTTGGGTTTAGTCGGAATAGTGGTTTCGAAACCACAAATTCGACGCAGTAAAATTCATTTTTATTATATTTTTATGGTCTAAAATTTTATGGAATGATTTCATGCAAAATTCGTTCAAAAATTTTGACGTTTGGGCACTCAATTTAGTTAAAGGGACTAAATTGAAAAAAGTGCAAAACTTGAATTCTATATGTTAAAGGTGTCCAATTGCTATGAGATTTTAAATTGAAGGTCCCTAGATGGTAATTAGACCATTATGCTTTAGTATGGACAAAAATGGGCATGGTTAGTGAAAAATTTCAGTGTTTAGGTGAAGGGCATTTTGGTAATCTATTAAATAAAGCCAAAATAACTAAATAAAAGCCTTCATCTTCATCAATTAGTCCCCATCGCCTAAAATTGCAAGAGAATACATAGCTAGGGTTTTGGCCACTTTCAAGCTTCGATTGTAAGTCCGTTCTAGCCTTGTTTTTAATGATTTTTTTTTGAGATCCTTGTAACCAGCTTTTCCAAGGACTATTTTGAAGTATTGTCAAGGTCTAAGATTTTACCCATATTAAATATTTGTGTATTTTGATATTTAATGATAGAAAATGTATGTTTGGTGCTAGATAAACAACATTTACTAAGTGATTTTTTGATAGAAATGTCAAAAATGACTTATTTGTAAAAGTTATAATATGAAGTAGAAGTGAGGTTTAATGAAAAATGTGGGCTGCTATGAGTATGAAAATGGTTCAGCTAGGCTTAGATTTTGAAGAAATTGACTATATTTCATTTTACGAGCCTAGGGACGAAAGTGTAAAATGTTGAAAAGTTAGGGAAAAATGTAATTTTTCCATAATGTGATTTTTGGACTGAATTGAATAATGTGAGTATTAAATGAGTTAAATTTGCTATTATAGATCAAGAAAAATGAGGTTTGGACCTAAATCAGGGAAAAAACAAAGTGTTTGGCGATTAGGTCCAATTCTACTATTTTTGTACCAAGGTAAGTTCGTATGTAAATAATGCATTGTTATATATATGTTTTTTAAATGTTTTAATATTGCATGAATTGTGATTGACTCTTTGGACGTATTCGACAAAGTTTCGACAAACGAGAAATCCCGGTTGAACCTTAGGAATAGAATAGGATACGAGTGACATGTCACTAGGAACCCATGTGTATATGTGCTTGTATGATCTGGGTGCTAGTCTTGTACGTCTTACTAGTAGCTGGGTAGTTCGGCATGTGTTGCAGATACCTGATAGCTTGTGTGAGGAACACTGTGTAGCTACATCCTGACTGATAGCTTGTGTGAGCAGGCCTGTGAATAGCTCGAAAGCGAGCCTATATGTATTATGAGATATGAGGTAGCTTTAGCCACAAATATGGCACTTATGTGCAAGATTTTTGAGTATCCGTTAATATTCAGAGTGTTCAACGAGAATGTCAAAATTGTGAAAGGATATGGATATGATGCGAGTTGGTACAGGTATGTACGTAAAACTCATAAGTAATGAGCTCGATATGTGATGAACCCTTGGTAAGGTGGTGATTGAGTAAGTTATGATTATAAGATTTTAATAATATTCATGCTAATTTTTATCATGTAAATTGTATGTAAAATATGTGGTTACGATGCTTATTATTTGCATAGGAACTTACTAAGCTATATAGCTTCCTCACCTTTCTTTCCCTTACCTTATAGTGTCATCAAGCTAGCTCGGGGTTTCAGAGATCGTTAGAGATCCATACACACTATCAACAATTATTTTGGTATCAATGAATTCAACATTTTGAGTTATAGCATGTATAGGGGACTTGGTCATTTTGTTGTGTGTCATAATTGATTTGGCCAAATGTGTTGGCTTATGTTGGTTAGAAGTTCATTTTGTATAAGGCCATTTGAAATTGGCTAATATTGGTATAAATAAGGCCATTTGAAATTGGCTAATATTGGTATAAATAAGGCCATTTGAAATTGGCTAATATTGGTATAAGTATATTCATATGATAATGCCTTTCATGAATAAGGAAACTTGCATGATTTGAGTTGATAAGTTATGTGATGTTTATGTATGATAGATGTTAGCATGTGAATGATGTGTTGATGTCTTGGTTATGGATGATTTGGTTCTATGTATAAGCTTGAATTGGTGCTATGTTATGTTATGTAGGTGTGTGCATTAAAGGGGTGGCAAATGGCTTGGTAAATAGTCTTATTTTGTCTACATGGGCGTGTGTCTAGGCCGTGTGTGACACACGGTCTGCCCCACGGGCATGTGTTTCATCGTCGTCCCTGCACCTTAATTGTTGCAAAATAGAATGTCCAGAATTGAGCACACGGGCAGAGAAACGGGCGTGTGTCTTAGCCGTGTGTGCTACACGGCCTAGAACACGAGCGTGTGTCTTGGCCGTGTGAAACTACACTTAATTCAAATTAAATTAAATAAGCACATGGCCTAGTACACGGGCGTGTGGCACGGTCGTGTGGCACAAGTCAGAGAGCACCCTAATTTGAACACGACCTATAGCACGGGCGTGTCTCAGGGTCACTCGGGAGTGTCCCTTGAACCACACGGGCGTGTGACCCTTGTAACATGAAAAATTTTCTAAGTTTTGTAAAATTTTCTAAAGTTCTCGGTTTAGTCCTGAACCACTTCCAAAGCATGTTTTGGGCATCGTAGGCTCGTATAAGGGACTTTATGATTGAATATGAATGGTTTTAATTTGGACAAAAATTTATAACTTGGAATTGTATGAATGCTTGTGTTATAAGTCCAGTAATGCCTCGAGCCCTATTCCGTCGTTGAATACGGGTAAGGGGTGTTACATCCAACCCGTTCGAGCTTCCGATAATCTGTAAGGTAAATAAAAACAAATACGTAAGAAATGAATGCTTAGTAAGCTCGTATAATCTTTAATCGTATTAATTCATTTCTACTATAAAATTATACATATAAAAATATTCCAATATTATTATCATAATACTCTTAAAACTACATTCATTAATTCACAATGTGAATAAATCCATAATATCACACACATATACTTATTACCCCAAGCTTAGTAAAATTTTATATAACCTTAACTTTTCCACACTTATTCCATATGCATGTCATTCGACCATGGTCACAAGTTAGTGCATTTTGCCAAAACCTTTTTCGAATTGAACACATAATAAATCATTCCATAAGAAATTACATAATTTAAACCTTATCATTCTTTCATGAACACTAACTTATTTTCACTTAAATACTTACCATTTCAATGCTTCAAATAAATAAACATATTACTATTCAATCAATAGCTTGGCACTTGCCTAAATATCAAGCAACAACAATAGTTAGCATACTTGCACATCTTACATATAAATTCAATATTGATAAACTTATTTTCTCCACACATCACACTTGGGTTTACTACTCGTCACCATATACATAATTTCACAGTATTAACATATCAAAGATAATCACATATTTACATGTCATTTTCAATATATTAAGTAAATATCATTTCCAAAACACATTTCAATATATCCAAGTAAATATCATTTCCAAGTATTTCGGTATATACCGATAATAATCATAAGTCTTTCAATATTAATTTATATATATATTTATAGATCATTCATAGCACATTCAATTTTCATTAATTTATTATCTCAAATAGCTTTTCATAATTTAGTATACAATTCATATGTCTTATTCCAATTCTTATTCAATATCATTCATATTAACAATTTATTTGTTTACCCCTATTAACCCAACTCGGACTCGGACGGATACACGGATCCAACCAAAACACACCAGTTTGGCACCCTGTGTCTTATCGGCCATGCCGAAGTAAATTGCTACCCAGTACCTCATCGAATTTATCCGAGGTAACAATTTGACACCCAGTGTCTCATCAAATCGAAGTCGAAGTATCCCTGAACTCTTCCAATCATATGGCATGCCAACTATATCCGACTCAGCCCGATACAGTTAATAGGGTTTCAATTCACTTTTCAATTGCCGCTGTAATAGGCCATTTAACCCGGGCCCATACAAAAAATAATAAATCCAAAATAATAAAACAAAGTCCAAGTCCAGTCCGAAATATATCATTTGGCCCGATCGGAATGACCCATTAAAAGGTTGAAGGTCCATCTATAAGCTTGACGTATATGAGAACAAATCTTCAAGGATATGCAATCTTAGATATGATATGCAATCCTAGAAGATATGGTATGCAATCTTAGATATGATATGCAAATCTTAGATATGATATACAAATCTTAGATATGATATGCAATCCTAGAAGATATGGTATGCAATCTTAGAAGATATGATTTTGTAATCTTAGAGATTTAATTTGTAGATACCTTTTATCTTAGTCTGTTGATGTAATTGATCTGCTCAACTTTGGAGTTTTGATGGAATCGTGCCCTAACTTCTTCGGGCTTCAATTTTTTCATTAAGTCTAAAGGTTGACGATCAAATACCTTTTTTTAATTAAAATATATGATTTTCAAATAAAAATAAGGCTATCTGACATTTGAATTTAAGATGTGGTGTCCTAACTCACTGGATGTGACGTTTTGTCATCTCGAGGCAAGGATTTCTAAAAAAGCAAAGGCAATGTTTCATGTTTGGAAGTTCGAGAAATTGTGCCCTAACGTGCTGGGTTTCAGTTTTTTGTTTATCCAAATAATTAAATACCCTTTTGATAAAATTTGTAAATCATGAGATAATCTTGATCACGAGAGTTTAAAATATCATGTTCTAACGAGCTGGATGTGATGTTTATATTCTTTCGGAACAAAGAAATCTCAAATTTTAATTCAAATTATTAAGTTTTTTAAAAAATCATATTTTAATTTTTTTTCAAATTTTTGACATTAGGACATTAATTAATCAATTAAGTACCAATTTTTGGGCGTTACGAGGGTGCTAATCCTTCCTCGTGCGTAACATACTCCAAAGCCTATTTTCTCAAATTTTTGTAGACCAAAATTATTATTTTAATAAATCAAAATGTTCTATTAAAATGATTAATCTCAAGGTGACCCGATCACACCTCGAAAAAAGATTGGTGGCGACTCTATTTTCTTTTTTTTAAAGTCGACCCCCATTTTTATAAAAACTTTAAAAATGGTTTCGATAGCTTGGCGACTCCACTGGGGACAATAAGAGAATCAAGCCGTAAAATTGATTATTTCCTGTCCTTTTGTCTAAATTTATTTGAAAAAAACTATGATCCTTTTTATTGCATGTGGTTCTAATTTTTATTCCCCTGAACTGAACTTGGTCATTATGAGCCTATAATGGGTGAGGATCGAGGAATCTGCTGGTTCAGGTGCCTCAACTTTAAAGCCAAACCGCATGTAGAAAGCTCTAAGAGCTTACCCTAGGTAGAACTACGCCTAACCCTAGCAATCATATTGCACGACAGTTGTGGTTATACCTTTTAAGTGGGAGTAAGAAACAATGCCTTCGTGAGGTTTTCACCTCCGCATGGACTAGTGGACTGCTTTCGAGATACATCCGTACCTATGTCTTCGTGAGGTTTTCATCTCCACATGGCCATAGGGAAATGTATTCCCCTGATCTGAACTCAATCCATATGAGCCTATAATGGGTGAGGATTGAGGAATCTACTGGTTCAGTTGCCCACCCTTTATAACTAAGCCACATATAATGATCCTTTGAGCCAACCCTAGATAGAGTTATATCAAACCCTAGTGGTCACCATATAGGTACCCTATTTTGTTATTTATTTCTCTTATACTAACGTGTTTTCTTTTGTTTTGATTGCATTGCATTCACATCATAGAAAAGAGGTGTTGATTAAAATTCGATTGCTAAATAGAAGAGTTTGTCATGAGAAAATAGATTTCTTGATAAAGTATCGTCTGAATATGGTCCAAGTAAACACAACGAGAGAAGACTGATAGTCTATGAAGGAATACAAGATTTTATTGCCCAGGGATTCAAGCTAACAAAGACTATTTGAGGATCACTATGTTTCGACTTTCTTGAAGAGGCTAACAAGCATTGTGAGGATAAAAGTCGCGGAGCAAGCAAAAAGAAGCTAGAGGAGGCATCTATCAGAAGTTTGCAAGATTTGACCTTTGCGAAGAAGGGAATTGATGTTTTTGCTTGGAATATGAGGGCAAGGCCGCATATGTAATTCGTTTTATGTAAAGAAATTTACTTTCTAGAAAATTTTTCCTAATGAAATTGAATTCAGAATCAACGTCTCTCTTTCTTTTTACATTCATTCCATGCATCTGCATTACATTGCATCATTTGCATCAGACTTTTACAAAAGGACCCCAATTAGGTAAAAATATTTAAGTCAACTTGGAAAACATGGAACAAAGATTGGAGAGATTAGAGTAAAGACAAATACAGATGCAAGAGCAATTGACCAAAATTCAACAAGACATGCGGAATTCCAAAAGAATGTGATTGGCCAGTTAAGTCATTTACTAGTTGAAGGGCTTGAAGAGAGGAAAGGCCTAGTAGTCAATAGTGGAGATGATAATAAAGACCTCGTCTATCCCCCAGGTTTTACTCTAATAAGCATCCAGACTCAACCAGACACATATCCAAAAGTGGTACTCGTTACTATCAAACCCCAACAGCATCAGGTCACCTCAAGAACCCAATCCAAGACCGAACTCAGAAAAATCCCAATTCTCGCCCATCCCAATCACGTATAGGGAGCTGTACCAGATTTTGTTTGATGGACATGTAGTATCCCCTTTCTACCTAAAACCTATACAACCTCCATACCTTAAATGGTACGACACGAACGTTCAATGCGAATACCATGCGAAAATCATAGGACACTCGATTGAGAACTGTACCGCTTTCAAAAAGATGATCGAAAGACTTGCAAAATGGGTATTCTCAAATTCGATGATCCCTTTGGGGCAGAAAGGCAGAAAATCTATCACCCAACCATCTAGGTGAAGGAGTGAGAGCTATGAGATTCAAGAATGCATCGAGTTCAGGGCTTTAGTGCAAGACCTGATATAGGGAATCTGAACACTAATGACATATTTGAAGAGGGAATAGGGAATAAAAGTTTCCAAACCCTTACATACTTGGAAAGATTTTGAATAATGGGACTGTGAAAGAGATCCTTATATTTTTTAGAGCTAACCTAGAGTAATATTCAAAACACGCTTGTTGCCTTAAGCCTAGAGGCAATAAGAATCCTTTTGTGAAATAGGCTCGTGTCTGAGATTTTTATTTCAATAAAATGCATCTTTTTGAGCAAATATTCTTTATTTCTATTCATTTGATACTGTACAAACAATTGTTCTTAGTATTTTTTTCTTTTGTTTGTTCTTTGAACTTTCTTTTAAGTATTCTTTCATTCTTCATTCATCATTTATTCTTTGGAATCTTCCTTCGAACCTACAATAGGTCTCCAGATATCAACGATGCGAGCAACACTGTTACTGACTCAAAGTCTCCTTTCGAGTAAGATATGTGTCTAGTGGGATCTCAAGATTTTGAAGATGATAGGGATTGTAGCCTATCTTCTGATTTGTTAGTAATGGTAGAACAAGATGAAAAATAGACCTTACTCTACAAAGGGTCAGTGGATATTTTGATCCTAGAAAAGAGGTAAAGATTGTAACCTAGCTCATCACAGAACTAAGACGAGACATTATTGAGTTATTTTCAAGAATTCAAAGATGTTTTTGCATGATCATATCAGGACATGCCTGGGCTAATAAGACGCGGGCTAAACATGATGATCGGGCACTTTTGGTCTACCATGGAAGGGGATTGCATCAATTATACAACAAATGTCGTATTTAAGGAGACAAGATTCATGTGCCTTCTCTATTTCTTAACAAATTTTCCATATGTGGGGCATTGATAAGATGGGGCCAATCTCGTCAAAAGCTTTTAGCCAATATTGATTCATCGTCGTGATCATCGTTTATTTCACTAAGAGGGTGGAAGTAGCTTCATATGCCAATGTTACATGGTCGAAGTCATCAAATTCTTTTTTTTAAAAAAAAAAGAGATCAGGCGCCGACAGGGAATGCCAAAAAGGACAAAGTCAAAAGTTACCATTTATCCTCTGTTTTATCGAACGTCGGCTAGAACCTTCGCTGGGGCAACGCATTGGAATAGAAACAGTTTTGCCAATTGGACCTAATCGAAGAAAAGTTTAAAAGTTATCCATCATGGTCAGATGATACAAGCTTACGAAAAAGATGTTTATCCTAAAGAATTCCACGAGAGGAACCTGATCCTTCTTTTACAAAAGGATTTCAGAGAAAAGTAGATGCCTAACTGGGAAGGACCTTATGCTATAAAGAAGGCCTGTTTTGGTGGAGCATTGATATTGATCGATATGGATGCCAAAGACTTGACTAATTCAGGTTCAGTCAAGAAGGATTTTACCTGAAAAGAGAAGGGCCAATGTGAAAACCCGCAAAGGGCGCCTTGAGCTCAAATTCATTCAAAAAAAAAGGAGAGGCCAAGGCGAAAACTCGCAAAGGGCGCTTTGAGACCTAAGGGGTTTTGAGTAGAAATCCTGAAAAGGACGGCTCAAATTTTGATCAAAGATAGGGCATGTGATAGTCTTGCTATGCTTGAATTAACAATGAGGAAGTGTGCTACATTTTAGGGCATTGACAAAGTACTCTGGATCCTCTAAATAAGTATCGAGCTCAAAATGGTCCTCAAGGAGTTTGTACAGAGACGCTCAGGCTACGATATCTGGGGCATCTAGCTTCCATCTTACCCATTTTAAATTTGCGATCTTTGATTACTTTATTCTTCTCAAAGATACACCCCGATCAATTTTCTTTTATAGCCTTAGCTATCTTTGCTTACTTTATTCTTTTTAAGATACACCAATCAATTTTCTTTTATTGCCTTGGTTATATTTGATTAGCTTATTTGTTTCGAGCTATGCTCCTGATTAATTCCTTTTACATCCATTGTTGTGATCTTTTTCAAGCATTTTATTGGAATAATGATTATTGGACTAATAATACTTTCATAAAAGGATTTTCGCATATTACTCTAGAAGCTTCTAAATAATATGAGAATCTAAAACAGGACTATTGCTTAGAACTCACCAAGCCTAAAGGTTGGAAACATTGAAAGATGATTATCTCTTCGAATTTTTATTGGATAAGACATTTCACCGGTGGTACCATTTCGAAAAATGACGAGAATGTCAAGCCAGGTGTAGAAGGGATCATTCTTGAGAAAAGAAAAAGATACCCTGCATTCATCTGGTCATTACACCTAGGGAATGGTGTAACAGATCAAGTTGATTGAAGATAATATAAATTTTATACCTTTGAGTGATAACTGGATGTATAGAAGAAACCAAATGTTATTCCCTTGAAGTTGTAGTGGGAGGTACAAATTTTATGTCCTAAGGTTCAACGGAAGGGACTCTGAAATTATAGCGGGGCAAGTTTGCTGAGTAGAACATGATCATTTCTTTGGTCTATCAAAGATACCAGCTAAACAAGAAAACAGGGTAACGTATTAGTGATAGAACCTTGACGAACTATGAGCAATAACAACCCAAACATTTAAAAGGGATCATTCTCATGCATTTATGCAAATATCATTCATACACTTCCAATTAGGAGCATTTGATTCAGTTCAATCATTGTGTCCTAATCGTTGTACATTAAAAAAGAAAAAAAAGTAGGAGATCATTCTCATGACATTTTGCATTCATGCAAATGTCATCCTAATATCATTTAGTTAGGAGCATTAGATTCATTTCGATCATTGCATCCTAATCATTTTACATTTAAAAAAGGGATCATTCCCATGACATTCTACATTCATGCAAATGTCATCCATAATACATTCGAGTCTACAGGACATGTCATCTAGAGGACGGTGTAGCAACATCGGTGAATTCATCAGTCATATCTACCTGACCAGTAGGGGAATAGGTCAAATATTATCGATCTTGTCACCCTAAGCAGTAGTAGAACAAGATCGAACGGGAAATCTTGTCTCCCAAAGTAGTAGTGGAATAGATTTAAGCCACCAGTCCTATTTCCCTGACCAGCAGCTCGAGATGGTAGTGGAGCAGACTGAAGATTGAAGTCTTCCTGAAATAGTAAGGAAGCAAATTGGAAAGTTCAAATTTTATTCCCTCGAGATGGTAGTGGAGCAGACTGAAGATTAAAGTCTTCCTGATATAATAAGGAAGCAAATTGGAAAGTTCAGTCTTATCTCCCTCGAGATGGTAGTGGAACAGACTGAAGATTGAAGTCTTCTTGAGATAGTAAGGAAGAAAATTGGAAAGTTTAGATTTTATTCCTTCGAGATGGTAGTGGAACAGGCTGAAGATTGAAGTCTTCCTAAGATAGTAAGGAAGCAAATTGGAAAGTTCAGTCTTATCTCCCTCGAGATGGTAGTGGAACAGACTGAAGATTGAAGTCTTCTTGAGATAGTAAGGAAAAAAATTGGAAAGTTTAGATTTTGTTCCCTCGAAATGGTAGTGGAGCAGACTGAAGATTGAAGTCTTCCTGATATAGTAAGGAAGCAATTGGAAAGTTTAGTCTTATTTCCCTTGAGATGGTAGTGGAGCAGACTGAAGATTGAAGTCTTCCTGAGATAGTAAGGAAGCAAATTGGAAAGTTCAGATTTTGTTCCCTCGAGATGGTAGTGGAGTAGACTGAAGATTGAAGTCTTCCTGAGATAGTAAGGAAGCAAATTGGAAAGTTCAGATTTTGTTCCCTCGAGATGGTAGTGGAGTAGGCTAAAGATTGTAGTCTCCTGAGATAGTGAGAAAGCAAATTGGAAAGTTTAGATTTTGTTCCCTTGAGATGGTAGTGGAGCAGACTGAAGATTATAGTCTTATCTTCCTGAGATAGTAAGGAAGCAAATTGGAAAGTTCAGATTTTGTCCCCTTGAGATAGTAGTGGGGAAGACTGAAGATTGTAGATCTTATCTCCCTAAGCGGTAGCGGAGCAGATCGAATTTGGCGAATCTTATCTTCTTGATGTAGCAAGGGAGAAGGCTGAAGGTTATGGTCTTATCTTCCTGATGTAGCAAGGAAGTAGACTGAAGATTGTAGATCTTATCTCCCTAAGCGGTAGTGGAGCAAATCGAAGATGACGAATCTTATCTTCCTGATGTAGCAAGGGTGTAGATTTTAGCCACTAGCCTTATCTTCATGATGTAGTAAGAGAGCAGGCTAAAGATTATAGTCTTATCTTCCCGATGTAGCAAGGGAGCAGACTAAAAATTATAGATTTGGCATTCCTGAAGTTGCAGGAAGCAGATCGAAGACATCAGATCTTGTCTCTCTAAAGTTACAGGAAGAAGATCGAATGCGTTAGCTTTGGCTCTCTGAGTTTGCAGTAGAGCAAGCTAAAAGACAATAGATCTTGCCTTCCTAAGATTGCAGCGAAGCAGATCGAAGACAGTAGTCTCACTTTCCTAAAGTTACAGTAGGATGGATTAAAGAGCAGGTCTTATCTCCCTAAAGTTGTAGTAGAATAAGATTAAAGCTACATATTCAATCTCCTTGAAGTTGCAATTGGGTTAGAGACTACTTGAAGAAGATGAGGATCAAGAAGTTAAGGCTCGGTAAGACCGGGTAAAATTGGTCCTTTTATAGTCTTTGCTCTATTCTCGTTACACGACAATGAGCAAAAAGAGGCAGCTATAATAGGCCAATTTAGCCCGGGCCCATACAAAAAATAATAAACCCAAAATAATAAAATAAAGTCCAAGTCCAATCCAAAATATATCATTTGGCCCGATCGGAATGACCCATTAAAAGATTGAAGGTCCATCTACAAGCTTGACGTATATGGGAACACAATCTTCAAGGATATGCAATCTTAGATATGATATGCAAATATTAGATATGATATGCAATCCTAGAAGATATGGTATGCAATCTTAGATATGATATGCAAATCTTAGAAGATATGGTATGCAATCTTAGAAGATATGATTTTGTAATCTTAGATATTTAATTTGTATTTTAATCTTAGCCATTGATGTAATTCATCTGTACCATTGGATCTAGAGAGACCCAACTATAAATAGAGACCTCTCCCTTCATTGTAAAACACACTTGAGTTTTGGAGTAATAAAAATTCTTGATTGCATTCACTCAAATTTCTCTCTCGTTAACGTTCTTATTTTTTGTGGCTTGTTCTTATTTTGTTCTTCGCTCATCTTCGTTTCTTTTTTAGTTGCTTCCGTTTGAGTTAGTTTTTGGTGGAGGAATTTCATCGAATCCTCATATTGTGGGAGTTAGGTTGACTTATGCGTTTTATAACTTTTTTTATTTATCCATTTAATTGCTTAATCATTATTTATTCATTTATTATAATTATTTTAAATTTATTTTAATTGCCACTTTTATCCAAAATTTATTTCTTAAAATAAGGCAATATTTGACATTTGGAGTTTTGATGGAATCGTGCCTAACTTCTTCGGGCTTCGATTTTTCTCATTAAGTCTAAATGATCAAATACTTTTTGGAATTAAAATATATGATTTTCAAATAAAAACCTATCTCGGGAATTTAAGATGTGGTGTCCTAACTCACTAGATGCGATGTTTTGTCAACTCGAGCCAAGGATTTCTAAAAAAGCAAAGGCAATGTTTCGTGTTTGGAAGTTCGAGAAATTGTGCCCTAACGTACTGGGTTTCGATTTATCATTCATCCAAATAATTAAATACCCTTTTGTAACATCCTGAAAAGGGCCTATGCATTTCTGGTTTAATTGTACGAAATGACATGTCTTATGTGTTATGAATAAATTTTGAATATTTTTGGAAACCTGGGAATGTATAGAAAAGTTACGTTAAAAAGAGGAAAGTTAACATTTTGGAAACCTAAGTAAAATAGGAAAGTGAACATTTTGGAAACCTAAGTAAAATAGGAAAGTGAACATTTTGGAAACCTAAGTTAAAGAGGAAAGTGAACATTTCTGGAAACTTGGAAATGTAAGGAAATGTCAAGTTTAAATAGCCAAACGAAAATTTTTGGAAACTTAGAAATGACTTAGAAATGTCGAGTTTTAAAGTTTAAAAGAGGAAATTAAGGCAAGGTGGCCTTAAGAGAAAAAGTATGTGAAATTTGACACACAAACAGGCTTGGAAAAGTGGCCTGAAGATGCCACTTAGGGCCTCTGGAAATGGCGCCACATGCAAGGGTGTTGGGCCTGAGTTTGAGTCACATGGGAAGCAAATAAAAGAAGTTTTATTTTTGCTTCTAGAAGCACAGAGGTGGACGACACAAGGCTTGCAAAAGAGGAGTTTTATTTCCTTTAGAACTTCGGCTAAATAGGAGATAATTGTTGGATTAATTTTTTTTGATAAAGTGATAATTATCACATAGGAAGAGTGGTGGCCAAGTAGGGGACTCTAGCCTAGCAATTTCGGCTAAGAAAGGAAGAGCAAGGCTATTCTTCATTCATTCTCCCTCTCTTTTCTTTTGTCAATTCCTTTCTCCTCTCCTCTCCAAGATTTTCTTCATCTCAAGCCAAATTCTTCATAGCCTCAAAAGCCAAAAATAAGTAAAGCCCTAGCCGATTCCTTCACAGTTACAAAAGCCGAAACTTTATGTTACATATGAGAGTCATAGCCGATTATTACTAAGGATCATTCGGGATTTAAAAACAAGGTAAGTACATATATGTACATTCGGCCAAAGGTCTCTTCCATACTTTAATATTAGATCAAATCTAACATATGATTATAAGGATTTCGACGGGCACCTAAGACAAAAGATCAATTTTGGGATTTAAGATTTGGAAGGTAAGTCTCTATAGCTTTCGGCCAAGGCTTATATTAGTGTTTGGATCTATCTTTTATTATCTTAAAAGCCGAAAACTAATATGTTAAAGGGATCTAGAGTTGGCCGAATACAAGGAAGGAGCATAAGCAAAGTTTCGGGATTTGAGAACTCCAAGGTAAGTGTATTCACATATTCGGCCAAGGCCCTATCTAAAGTACTTAGATCTATTTGTTTTAACCGAAAACTAACCGATTCAAGGGATCTAGTGATTAGCCGATTTCAAAGGGGGAAGAATACAAGTTTTCGGATTTGATTAATCATCTAAACGCAACAAGGTAAGTTTTAAGAATAGAAATCCTACTAGGATTTGGTTTTATGGCCGAATAGGCCTTTGCTAAATATTACCATGTTGGCCGAATGTAGGCATTAAAAACCTAAAGCAGTAGATCAGATTTCGGGATTTTAGTGAAGTTGTTAAGCGAATCAGGTGTGTACCCTACACTATTTTTAATAAGATTCATGGCTATAATAAATATATGCATGTTTATAAGAATGTGAATATGGCTAAGGTCCCATGTTATGGTACAAAGTACTCAGGTACGTTTCCTACTCCTACTAGGATTACGAAATATGTTATATTTAACATGTGAAAAGTGACATGAATGTGAAATTAAGTATGATATGCATGATATGAATAATTTAGGGCATTAGGGTTTTATGAGAAAGGGAAGTGAATGTGGAGACTTGGTCTCACTATACGAATATGGTGACTTGGTCACATTATCGAATGTGGTAACCGGTTACATTATCCGAATGTGGTGTCTCATGACACAATTATCGAGTGGCTATGCCACGAATTTTATATGGGCGATGAGCACGTCAAGCGGCAATGACGCCTTCGATGGTGTGTAGCGGATGGAGGGTTGACTTAGTAGTCCCCACGGTGTGCGAGGTTGATGCGGGGATGTGTAGCGGATGGCATCTAGGTTTGGGTTTGGGTTGCATCATCATCTTGAATCATTAAATGTGAAATTATGATATGTATGAATATGATTTGTTATGCTGAATTTGTTAAGACTTAGTGTTTGTGTACACATTAAGTTTGTTGACTCACCCGTTGTGGGAACATGTTTGGTGACGACGATAATGGACCGGGTTCGGTGAAGCTTAGGGATGGCCATGCACAAAAAGAAATTCTGACTTGGACTTTTATTTAATTTTAAGTAATTTATAGTTTATTTTGGTTTTAATTTTGGGAAATTATTTGATGTAATAAGGCCGTAGTAGCGTTTACTTTACTTTTATTTATTGAGCATACAATCTTTATTTTTATTAAAAGATTAAGTAAAATTAATTTAATTCAAAGCCCAAACGTTTTGTCACCTAAATCAAAAGGATTTTAATAACGAAATAAACACTTTTCAACTCAAGCCCAACGCAAAACAAACTTTCTTTAAAAACACACAAGTTTTTCCTAAGTAACAAAAAAATTTGAAATGGTTTTCACCGGCAAACATACCAGATCCGGTCAAGGCTCGTGGGCCAGGTTTGGGGTGTTTCAATTTGGTATCAGAGCCCAGTTTTAAACTCTCGGCCTGTGGGCTAAGGCCCAAAACGTTTTCAAATCGAGCCCAAATAAGCTTTATAAAGTATCTTATGAAATAAGCGGGATTTTACGGCATGGCACCTAAGTCTCCGACCATGATCCACCGGTAAGTACCCCTAACTATTTGTGTGATTATGTGAATCATAGAAGGATAGAAAAGGAATGGAGCGTAGAATAGCATGATAAAACTTGAACCCTAGGATTAGTCTACTCAAACACAAATACATAAGACTTAATGCACTAAACAAACCTAAGGCTAAGTCAATCGAGTTAGGGTGTGGCAACCATGGTACGCATGTCTAGGATTGGATCCGGAAGAGCGTGGTATTTAAGCGATCCTAGTGACTCACCTCCTCTTGCAGAATCCTACAGTGCGTAGTTTGATTCACCCTAACCCGAGAGGACTTAGTGGGTGTGGTAACCCCATGCGCATGCCTAGGAATGGTTTCAGTGGGAGCTTGGTACTTAGCGATGCATGTGACTCACCTCCTCTCACTCGAATCCTACAGTGCGTAGCTTTGGTTCACCCCGACCAAGAAGACTTCGGTCATAAATTTGAACCCAATAACTAAAACCCGAAAGGAATTAGCCATGTTTTTTAATAAGAACCCTAATTTTAAAAATTCTTAAAATCGTTTTTCTTTAATTAGTGAAACTATCTTTTCTACACAATTTTTTGAAAAATTTTTGATTTATAAAATTACTAAAATACCCTTAGTGGTAAAATTACAAAAATGCCCTTGGTTTATAAAAATGTCTAAAATACCTACAGTTCTAATAAACATTTTCATTATTTTATAACCAGTCCAAAAACCCTTATTTGCAAATTATCAAAAATATCTTGATTTTTGAAAATTACAAAATTGCCCCTAACTTACCGAAATTTCCAAAATGATCTTGATTTCTAAAATTTTTGTAACTTCATCATTTTGGAAAATAAATTTCTCAAAAAGAACCCTCAAAATTTTGCAAATTTTGAAATATCCCTAAATTATTAAACTTTACGGTTTATTACCAAATTACCCCCGAAATTAAAAAAATTACCAAAATACCCCTGGAATTTCTAAATTTACCAAAGAACCCCGGGACTATAAAATTTTCGAAATACTTTTTGACAAAATTATCAAGGAACCCTATTTGACAAATTACGAAAATACCCAGAGGATAAATTATGCAAATACCCACAGGTAGTGGAAAAACAACAACAATGAAAACTACAACATTTCTCCGAATGAGCGGAAGTTCATAATTGATTGATGGATGTATGAATGTGAAGCTTTGTGTGCATGTATGAATCTGAAAGAACCACTCTTAAAATTCTTTTCATAAAACTTCGTCATGGATAATCAGTGGAATAAGGGCTAATTCATAAAACTTTCTTAAATCAGATTAAAGCGCATCGTTAGATATGAATCCTAGAGGACGCGGTCATCATGGACGCGGTAGAGGAAGAATGGCTGTGTCAGAACCCGTTAGATCGGGTCAATGGTCTGACAATGAGTTACCACCACCACCACCACCCCCCCCAGCTGTCGGTGTCGAGCAGTAGGCTCAGACGGGGGATAATGCTGTATCGCAGGCTGTGCTGTAAGTTCTGGAAATGGTGGCTGGAGCGGATGGAAATATGGGGGCTCGGAAGTCCGTACCTGAGTGACTCCGAGCTAACGGAGCTGAGGTGTTCCGTGGAGTGTCTGGTGTGGCACCCAGTGCAGCTGAATACTGGTTGGAGGCGACCGAGCGCATTATGGATGAGCTCGATCTGACCCCGAAGGAGAAGTTGAAAGGAATGGTGGCACTACTACGCGATGAAGCGTATCAATGGTGGTTAACAGTTCGGGATAGTACCACTGCTGAGGATCTGACCTGGGAGTATGCTAAGGAGGTATATCAGAAAAAATATGTCGGCACACGATATATTGATGAGCAGAGGAAAGCTTTTTGGGGCTAGTTCAAGGAACAAGTCGATGAGCAGCAGATGAAGTGAATTTACGAGGTTGGTGATATGCTCATGAGTAGTAGCAATGAGCATGAGCGTTGTGTCTATTTTGAAGACGGTTTAAGGATGACCTCGGGTTATTGATAGCTCCACATCGGAAGCGGGAGTTTTTCGTGTTGGTTGAAAAGGCTAAGGTAACCGAGGGAATCAAGGACTCGGTTAAGCGAGCTCGATAGTAATAGACCCAAGAGGGTTATGGGTCATCCGGATCGTCGAGAAAATGTGCGAAAAAGGCCCAGGTGATGGTAGAGGCGCAAGTTGGTGCCGGAGGCGATATCGTCCTTGTGAGCATTGTGGAAAGAAGCACTTAGGGGAGTGCTGGAAAAAGACGGGAGGATGTTTTAGGTGTGGGTCCAATGACCATATGCTAAAAGATTGTCCTAAGAAACCAGATGAAAGTCGATCAGCAGCTCAGAATGTTAATCAGGCTGGTAGAGGAGGACAGCATAGCCTCAACGAGGTCGTGGTTCGAATAACAGAGGTAATGGTGCTGGCAGAGGACATGGAACACAAGGCAGAGGAGCTACTAATACTGAGGTAAGGCAGTCGGGTTTGGTTTATGAGGTTCACCGAAGGGAGGATGGAGACGCACCGGACGTCATAACCGGTACGTTCTTTATTTATGGCAAGCCTTATTATGCCTTAATTGATGTGGGCTCGACCCATTCTTATGTTGCCTATAGTGTAGTTGAAACACTAGGCCTAGACTCTGAACTTTCTGATAGGCAGATGACTGTAGTAAGCCCATTAAGCCAAACTGTAGTGGTGGATAAGATCTTTTGGAGTGTACCCCTAGAAATTCAGGGAGTGAGCTTTTGGGCTGACTTAATGGAGTTACCCTTCGGAGAATTTGACCTCATACTTGGTATGGATTGGTTAGTAGAACACCGAGCCGTGTTGAATTGTACGGCTAAACGAATGGAACTAAGGACCCCTGAGGATGAGGTGGTCATTATGATAGGAGAAAGAAGAAACTACCTATCTAACGTAGTTTTGGTGTTAAAGGCTAAGAAAATGGTTAGGAAAGGGTACAAGGCATTTATGGCTTTCGTTAGTGCTGTAGACGCAAAAGAAGGGGGAGTTAGTGGAGTTAGAACGGTAAAGGACTTTGAGGACGAATTACCAGGAATACCCCCAGATAGGGAGGTGGAATTTAGAATCGATTTGCTACCGGGAACAGCTCCTGTGTCAATCGCTCCATACCGAATGGCGCCAAAAGAGTTGGTTGAGCTCAAGGCTCAAATCCAGGAATTACTTGACCGTGGGTTTATACGGCCCAGTGTGTCTCCGTGGGGAGCACCGATTTTGTTTGTAAAGAAGAAGGACAAAACTATGCGTATGTGTATAGATTACCGTCAGTTAAATAAGCTGACCATTAAGAACAAGTATCCTTTGCCTAGGATCGATGACTTGTTCGATCAGCTGAAAGGGGCCGCAGTATTCTCAAAGATAGACTTAAGGTCGGGATATCATCAGTTGAAGGTGAAGGAGGCAGATATCCAAAAGACAGCTTTTAGGACAAGATACGGTCATTTTGAGTTTGTACTAATGTCGTTTGGGTTGACGAACGCCCTAGCCGCGTTCATGGACATGATGAACCAAGTTTTCCAGTCGTACTTGGATAGATTCGTCGTCGTGTTCATCGACGATATTTTGGTGTACTCCAAGTTTGAAGAGGAGCATGATGAGCATCTCCAAGTTGTGCTACAAGTGTTAAGGGAGAAGAAGTTTTATGCCAAATTCAGCAAGTGTGAATTTTGGCTCAAGGAGGTGGCGTTCTTAGGGCATGTGGTATCCACAGAGGGAATAAGAGTGGATCCTAAGAAAATTGAAGCTGTGTTGGATTGGAAACCACCTAAGTCAGTGGCGGAGATTCGTAGTTTCTTAGGATTGGCAGGCTATTACAGAAGGTTCGTGGAAGGATTTTCGTCTATAGCCGCCTTTAACAAAGTTGTTGAGGAAGGAAGTACCCTTTGTTTGGTCGGAGAAACAGCAGGAGAGCTTTGAAAAACTTAAGAAGGTTTTAACGGAAGCTCCAGTATTGATTCAGCCAGAGGCAGGAAAAGAATTCACAGTGTATTGTGACACTTCCCATACAGGTTTGGGTTGCGTATTGATGCAAGACGAAAAGGTTGTCGCTTACGCATCTCGGCAGTTAAGGCCGCATGAGGTTAACTACCCAACCCATGACTTGGAATTGGCAGCCGTAGTTTTTGCCCTTGAGGTGTGGAGGCACTATCTCTATGGAGAAAGGTCAGTGATCTACACAGACCACAAGAGCCTTAAGTATCTGTTGACTCAGAAGGAGTTGAACTTGAGGCAGCGAAGGTGGGTAGAGTTATTGAAGGATTATGATTGCTCGATAGAGTACCACCCGGGCAAGGCAATTGTGGTAGCTGATGCCTTAAGTCGAAAGGTTGTGTCGAACCTAAGGGCAATGTTCACCCATTTAAGTTTGTATGAGGATGGAAGCTTTGTTGGTGAGTTACAAGTCAAGCCAACGTGGTTGAAGGAGGTGAAAGAGGGACAGTTGATTGATGAGGATTTAAGTGTTAAGTTACAACAAGCACGGAACGGAGAGCTAAAGGACTATGAAGTTAGTAAGGAGGAATGTTGTGCTTCAAAGGGAAGGTCTCGTATCTTGGGGACAAGGAGTTAAGATAGATGATTCTTCGGAAGCACATGGTAGCCCTTATGCTATGCATCCGGAGGCACAAAGTTGTCTGAGGATCTAAGAGAACAATTTTGGTGGCACGATCTTAAGCGAGAGTTACTAAATTAGTGGGAAAATATCGATGTGTCGACAAATTAAATGAACACCAAGTCCCATCGGGATTACTTGACCAATCGAGATTCCGAAGTGGAAGTGGGAAAGAATTACCATGGACTTCGTTAGTGGGCTTCCCCTTACGCCTACTAAGAAGGACTCGGTATGGGTAATAGTAGACCGTTTGACTAAGTCCGCATATTTTATCCGTGAAGAGTGGATTATTCCTTGAAGTTAGCCAAGTTATATGTGGTGAAAATCGTGAGACTACACGGAGTGCTGGGGTGTCAATTATTTCGGATAGAGACCCAAGGTTCACGTCTCGGTTTTGGAGGGCACTTCATCAAGCTTTAGGCACTAAGTTGGACTTCACTATGGCTTTTCATCCACAATCGACGGGCGATCTGAGCAGGTATCTGGTGTTGGAGGATATGTTGAGAGGCTGTGTGATGGATTTTCGAGGCAGTTGGGAGGATTACTTGCCTTTAGCAGAGTTTGCCTACAACAACAGTTATCAGGCTAGCATCCAGATGGCACCATATGAAGCATTGTACGGGCGAAAGTGTCAAACTCCTACTTGTTGGACTGAGTTAGGAGAACGTCGAGTTTGGGACCAGAGTTAGTAGCAGAAACTGAAGAGAAGATTGAGATAATTCGAGCACGGTTAAAGGAAACCTCTGATAGGCAGAAGTCTTACGCTGACCTCAAGCGGAACAAAATAGAGTTTGAAGTGGGAGACCAAGTGTTTCTGAAAGTCTCGCCTTGAAGAAGGTGATGAGGTTTGGTCGGAAAGGGAAGTTAAGCCCAAGGTTTATAGGGCCCTATTGAGTAGTAAAGCGAGTTGGACCAGTGGCATACCAGCTAGAGTTACCACTGGAGTTGCAGCAGATGCACAACGTATTCCATGTATCCATGGTATGTCGCTACCGATCGGATCCATCTCATGTGGTACCAGTTGAAGAAGTGGAGCTAAGACTAGACTTATCCTACGAGGAAGAGCCGATTCAGAAATTGGAACGTGATGTGAAAATATTACAGAGGAAGTCAGTTCCCCTAGTCAAAGTGTTATGGCGCAATCATGGATCGGAGGAAGCTTCGTGGGAGCCAGAAGAGGCAATACGATAGCAATACCCTCAATTATTTTAACTAGGAAATTTCGAGGACGAAATTATTTTAAGGGGGTAAAACTGTAACATCCTGAAAAGAGCCTATGCATTTCTAGTTTAATTGTACGAAATGACATGTCTTATGTGTTATGAATAAATTTTGAATATTTTTGGAAACCTGGGAATGTATAGAAAAGTTACGTTAAAAAGAGGAAAGTTAACATTTTGGAAACCTAAGTAAAATAGGAAAGTGAACATTTTGGAAACTTAAGTAAAATAGGAAAGTGAACATTTTGGAAACCTAAGTTAAAGAGGAAAGTGAACATTTCTGGAAACTTGGAAATGTAAGGAAATGTCAAGTTTAAAGAGCCAAACGAAAATTTTTGGAAACTTAGAAATGACTTAGAAATGTCGAGTTTTAAAGTTTAAAAGAGGAAATTAAGGCAAGGTGGCCTTAAGAGAAAAAGTATGTGAAATTTGACACACAAACAGGCTTGGAAAAGTGGCCTGAAGATGCCACTTAGGGCCTCTGGAAATGGCACCACATGCAAGGGTGTTGGGCCTGAGTTCGAGTCACATGGGAATCAAATAAAAGAAGTTTTATTTTTGCTTCTAGAAGCACAGAGGTGGACGGCACAAGGCTTGCAAAAGAGGAGTTTTATTTCCTTTAGAACTTCGGCTAAATAGGAGATAATTGTTGGATTAATTTTTTTTGATAAAGTGATAATTATCACATAGGAAGAGTGGTGGCCAAGTAGGGGACTCTAGCCTAGCAATTTCGGCTAAGAAAGGAAGAGCAAGGCTATTCTTCATTCATTCTCCCTCTCTTTTCTTTTGCCGAATTCCTTTCTCCTCTTCTCTCCAAGATTTTCTTCTTCTCAAGCCAAATTCATCATAGCCTCAAAAGCCGAAAATAAGCAAAGCCCTAGCCAATTCCTTCACAGTTACAAAAGCCGAAACTTTGTGTTACATATAAGAGCCATAGCCAATTATTACTAAGGATCATTCGGGATTTAAAAACAAGGTAAGTACATATATGTACATTCGGCCAAAGGTCTCTTCCATACTTTAATATTAGATCAAATCTAACATATGATTATAAGGATTTCGACATGCACCTAAGACAAAAGATCAATTTCGGGATTTAAGATTTGGAAGGTAAGTCTCTATAGCTTTCGGCCAAGGCTTATATTAGTGTTTGGATCTATCTTTTATTATCTTAAAAGCCGAAAACTAATATGTTAAAGGGATCTAGAGTTGGCCGAATACAAGGAAGGAGCATAAGCAAAGTTTCGGGATTTGAGAACTCCAAGGTAAGTATATTCACATATTTGGCCAAAGCCCTATCTAAAGTACTTAGATCTATTTGTTTTAACCGAAAACTAACTGATTCAAGGGATCTAGTGATTAGCCGATTTCAAAGGGGGAAGAATACAAGTTTTCGGGATTTGATTAATCATCTAAACGGAAACAAGGTAAGTTTTAAGAATAGAAATCCTACTAGGATTTGGTTTTATGGCCGAATAGGCCTTTGCTAAATATTACCATGTTGGCCGAATGTAGGCATTAAAAACCTAAAGCAGTAGATCGGATTTCAGGATTTCAGTGAAGTTGTTAAGCAAATCAGGTGTGTACCCTACACTACTTTTAATAAGATTCATGGCTATAATAAATATATGCATGTTTATAAGAATGTGAATATGGCTAAGGTCCCATGTTATGGTACAAAGTACTCAGGTATGTTTCCTACTTCTACTAGGATTACGAAATATGTTATATTTGACATGTGAAAAGTGACATGAATGTGAAATTAAGTATGATATGCATGATATGAATAATTTAGGGCATTCGGGTTTTATGAGAAAGGGGAAGTGAATGTGGAGACTTCGGTCTCACTATCTGAATGTGGTGACTTCGATCACATTATCTGAATGTGGTAACTTCGGTTACATTATCCGAATGTGGTGTCTCATGACACAATTATCTGGTGGCTATGCCACGAATTTTATATGGACGATGAGCACGTCGACTGCAACGATTGCCTTCGATGGTGTGTAGCGGATGGAGGGTTGACTTAGTAGTCCCCACGGTTGTGCGAGGTTGGTGCAGGGGATGTGTAGCGGATGGCATCTAGGTTTGGGTTTGGGTTGCATCATCATCTTGAATCATTAAATGTGAAATTATGATATGTATGAATATGATTTGTTATGCTGAATTTGTTAAGACTTAGTGTTTGTGTACACATTGAGTCTGTTGACTCACCCGTTGTAGGGAACATGTTTGGTGACGACGATAATGGACCGGGTTCGCGAAGCTTAGGGATGGCCATGCACAAGAAATTCTACGACTTGGACTTTTATTTAATTTTAAGTAATTTATAGTTTATTTTGGTTTTAATTTTGGGAAATTATTTGATGTAATAAGGTAGTAGTAAGCGTTTACTTTACCTTTAGTTATTGAGCATACAATCTTTATATTTATTAAAAGATTAAGTAAAATTAATTTAATTCAAAGCCCAAACGTTTTGTCACCTAAATCAAAAGGATTTTTAATAACGAAATAAACCTGTTTTCAACTCAAGCCCAACCCAAAACAAACTTTCTTTAAAAACACACAAGTTTTTCCTAAGTAACAAAAGAATTTGAAACGATTTTCACCGGGAAACATACCAGATCCGATCAAGGCTCGTGGGCCAGGTTTGGGGTGTTTCACCTTTTGATAAAATTTGTAAATCATGAGATAATTTTGATCACGAGGGTTTAAAATATCATGTCCTAACGAGCTAGATGTAATATTTATATTCTTTCGGAACAAAAAAATCTCAAATTTTAATTGAAATTGTTCAAGTTTTTTTAAGAAATCATATTTTAATTTTTTTTTAAAATTTTGACATTAGGAAATTAATTAATCAATTAGGTACCAATTTTTGGGCGTTACGAGGGTGCTCATCCTTCCTCGTGCGTAACCGACTCCCGAGCCTGTTTTCTCGAATTTTTGTAGACCAAATTCATTATTTTAATAAATCAAAATGTTTTATTAAAATGATTAATCTCAAGGTGACCCGATCACACCTCGAAAAAAGATTGGTGGCGACTCCATTTTCGTTTTTTAAAGTCGACCCCCGTTTTTATAAAAACTTTAAAAATGGTTTCGACAGCCACAACTATTCAAATATCACAATTTCACTTACATTCAATTCAATAACAATCAATATTCTATGTACCATTATTTTCACGAATTTCTTGTGTATTTATTTCAATAATAATTCATAATCATGAATATACATAATTATTAGACAAGTTTCATATACATGAATTTTCCATGTCACTAACAAAGTCTTTCCAAATTAGAGAATGACTTAAGGATATGAGTACATCGTTTTCTTTGTGGCATAACCTAGTTATGATCTTACATTTAAACATTGCCATGGGCCAACCATGGTCTTATCCTCAATTCACCTTTGCACTGAACGATTGTACTCAATCTCGCGTTCCACTTTAACCGGATATTCATTTCAATTTTTAATTGAGCAATATTCCATTTCTCGACAATATATTAAATACATAATAATTTAACAACATACTATTTTTCAACAATGTACTAAATACATATTAACATTCATCAATTCAATATAATCATTAAATTCCAACCATACGAACTTACCTAGGGTAATTTGTGAAAGTTGTAGTAATTCAGGGACTATTCGGCTAATTTCTCTTTTTCACGTTTGTCTTCGGATTCTTGATCTATAAAAAAATTATTCATTAATTAACATCTAATTCAATTCTAATTCACTTTACAATTTATGCCCTACAATTTTTTGAAATTACACATTTACCCCAACTTTTATTATTTTTATAATTTAGTCCATGATCAATTAACCCATCAATTGAGATAATTTTTCTCAATTGAAAATTTACCTAATTGTTTTAGGCTACCATAAAGCCATTAATATTCAAAATTTCAATACCACGCCCTAATTCTTAACCTTTCACAATTTGGTCCTAAAATCAATATCTATTAAAATTACTAAATAAAATCATCACATAACAAAATTAAAGATTCAAATCCATGTTAATTCATCATAAAAATCCAGCACTCATCAATGGTAACTTTCAAAATGATCCATAAAATCAAAAACTAATAAATTAGATAGTTGGATCTAATTGTAAAAGTCTTAAAAACATAAAAATTACAAGAAAATGGCAAGAAATAAACTCACATGGAGAAAAAATAAGCAAAACCAGCTTAAGCTCTCTTCCATGGCATTTTTGAGCAGAAAATTGAAGAAAGAAATGTCTAGAAATCTTTATATTAAATTTGTTTCTTTTTTATTTTGCCCAAATTACAATTTTGCCCTTAGTTCACACTAATTTTTGTGATTTTTCTCTGCCCATGCCGCCCAAGCCATTTTCTTTGGGCTAATTTTCCTTTTAAGTCCTCCCTTATTTAACACTTGAGCTATTTAATCATTTTAGCAAGTTCTTCACCTTTCCAATTTAGTCCTTTTTCATTAATTAACTATCCAAACATTAAAATTTTCTAACGAAACTTTAATACTAACTTAATGACACTCCACAAATATTTATAAAAATATTTACAGCTCGGTTTATGAAATTGAGGTCTCGATACCTTGTTTTCGAAACTAATTAACTTAATAATTTTTTTAAAACACAAAATTCACAAATTCAAGAATATTTCTAAAATCACACTTAACTTATAAATAATGATTAATAAATTTTTTGAACTCACTCATCGGATTTAGTGATCTCGAATCACTATTTCTGACGCCACTGAAAATTGGGCTGTTACAGCTTACAAAAAGGTGATCCTAATAAATTACAACAACAGACTGAATGCATGCATTTCTACAAGAAATTATGGGGGCTAAACCTGACCTCTAAATTGAATATTACAATTTGGAAATGTTGTTGATGTGTGTTTTCAAACTAAAAATACAAAAAAGGCAAGTGCACCTATCGATAAATAGTATAGCTACGGTGAGTAAAGATATCATATCCATGAGGACTAAAAGTACTAGTAATTTCCATTTTCTTATCATTTAGTCGAAAAATTGGATTGATTGGTTTAAACTAAGATTTACTAAATTAATTTAACTAAAGAACTCAACGAAAATAAATCAGGAAAATAACCGAATGATAACCAATGAGAGAGACAATACCCACGAAAGAATCCACCTAGGCTTCATTTATTATTATGAATCTGATTTAAACGATTTATTTACTTAGTATCTTGATCTGTCAAAATCCCTAAATTATGCTAATATCTCTTTCGAGAGTAAGAGCAACTAACTTTAGGTTGATTAATTGAAATCTCTTTCTAATTAAAACCCCTATTGTCGCATTAACTCGATCTATGGATTACCCTATTAGATTTGACTCTAATCTAGTAGATTTATGTTGTCCTATTTCTAGAATTGCATGCAACTCCACTCAATTATGCTAGATCTACTCTTAAAATAGGGACTTTTCTTTTGATTTAAGTACATTAAACATGAATTAATATCCCGAAAATATTAAAACAAGAGATAAGAACACATAACTGAGAATAAGAATCAAGTATTTATCGCGTAAAATATAAATCAAATAATAGAATTCATCATAGGGTTCATCTTCTCTAGGTATCTAGGGAATTAGTTCATAATTGTCAATAAAAACATCTCAAAGTCAGAATAATCACAAGAAATAAAGAAACTCATAAAAACTTCAAAAGAAATTAAAAGGAGGTCTTCAATCTTGATGGAAATCTGCTTTAAAGTTGGCTCTATTGGTGTTCTTCGAGTTGTTTTCTTCAATATTATCTGATCGCCCTCTATTTTCTTCTTCCATTTGGTATTTATAGACTTTAGAATGCTCAGAAAGCCTATGTTTTTCCGCGTGTTTGGGGTATGATTTGCGAAATCATTATGGTCTGGCACATGGTTGTGTGTTCAGCCCGTGTGACTCCTGAAATTTGTTCTATTTATCTGATTTTCACTTGTTTTTCACTCCTTTTGCTCTGAAATGCTCTCCTAAGTATAGAAACATGAATTTAAAGGATATAAGCATAAAATTCACCAATTTGCATTAATAATCATCCAAAAATACATTAATAACGAGATCAAAATATGTTACTTTTATCACTTATCAACTGTAAAAATTACATTCTTACTTTATGTAATCTACACTACTAGAGACTGACAAATGTGGTTGTGTGCCCATAGTGTATAGCTGCAGTGGAGACTTGCGAACATGTGTTTAGGGAGTGTCCTATAACAATGAATACATGGAGGTATTTAAATGTATTTTGGTTTGAGTTAGGGGGAGAAATGAGCTTTATAGATTGGATTACCTTTTTTTTTTTGCAAACAATACCATCCAACAGTGCAGAATCTTTGCATGCACAATTTGGGTATTGTAGACAGAGAGGAACAAATGGATTCATGAATGGAAATAGTATTTGGTTCAAAAATTGCTACTTTTGTAAAAAAATTACATTGTAGAATTAGATAGGTTGGAAAAGTTTTATTTGCAAATACTATGGGGAATGAGACCTAGAAGCCACCAAGTAGTCTGTTTGTCAAAATCAACTTCGATGCGGCCTTCAACAAAAATGACATTATTCTTGTTCAGAACTTGTAGTAAGGGATTCTAATAGGAGGGTTTCAGGAGTACGATCTGTTCTAAATGATAACATACCTTTTGCATTTGCAATAGAGGCCCTTGCTTGTGTCTAAGGACTCCAACTGGGTCTGGACTTTGGATTTAGGGAAGTGGAAGTAAAAGGAGATGTGAAATCTATAATAAAAAAATACAGAGCAAGTGCGAAGTCAAGTCAAAATCCAAGCTTACATCAAAGATTGTAAATGAGTAAGAATTTTCAAACTTGTAGTTTTTTGTTTGGGCACCGTTAGAAAAATGAGGTTGCTCATATGCTTGCAATAGAAGGTCTGAGTAGGGGGAACAATGGAATTTGAGCCATGGGGTACCTAATTTTACAAGAATGGCAGTAGAGAGAGATCATCAAAGGTGTTCATCTACACGAGATGGGATGGGTACTCAAGAAAACCAAAGAAATCAGGGGATGTGAGAGGAGATGGGGCAGCATAGAAGTCGTCTGGTGCGTTGAAAAGGCAATGAATTATGTTTTGCTATTTTCCAAGTGTATCAGGAGTTGTGCTTAATTAATGATTTTGCTAATGTTGCAAAGATGCTTCTAGAGCAACTCTTGAATTCAACTGGGTTGAGCCATGCTTTCTCGATCCATCTTTTTGTTTTCATTTTATTGTTTTGGGCTTTGTTTTTTTTTTATCCTTTAATAAAAACACATCTATTTTACTCAAAAAAGTTTTGATCAATGATGAAATCTGTTAAATTATCAATTCTCAGTCAATAAATTTAATTGATTGGGTCTTCAATTCAATTGTTTGAAAATTAAAAAACTATAAACACAAATAAATAACAATAATAATAAACATTAATTAAACACTATAAAGTCTATGAATCAAAATCCAATGTCTTCCCAATAAAAAAATAAAATAGACTGAAAAACACTTTTTTGAGTTTTCCTCTTTCCCTTCCTAATAAATTTAGTCATTTAAGGTTTTTTTTTTATCATAAGTTTATTTTAGGACTTAGTGTTTTGAGATAAAAAAAAGTATGTTATTTGAGATAGAATTTAACCAATAACCTAATAAATATAACATAACCCGTCTTTGCTAGGTTTTTTTTATCGGTTTAACTTGATCTTTGGTTCACTAATGATTCAAAACGATTCACCCAAAATTCGATTCTATGTCCTTGTCCGAATGAATAAACCTTGTAGTTTTCAATTTAACCAGTTAGATTATTCAACCCGAACTGCTTTTAACAACATTGGTTAGCATCATATTATTACAATTTCTTTGGAACTTGTGAGTTTGAGTGAATTTAAGCTACCAATAGCGTTAGGTTTTCCTACTACTAATCTTGTGAATTCTCTTCACATTGATAACATATGCTTATATCTCTTTTTTTCCTTATTGGAAGGAATATAGATTAACTAAAAGTCAAATGTCTAAAAGTAACCTCTCCATATACTATCCGACAAAATAAAATGCTTGATACAAAGTGGAGGTTCCATGTATTCCACAAAAAGATCAAAATCAAATACCTTTGCAATCCTTTAACAATAACAATTGCCCATTCTGGACAAACTATTTGCATACTGGTTTCCATGTGCTTCACAATATTGTATTGGAATCTCTGAGGAGAGTCTTGCAATCCATATCAAAATAGAAAACAAACAATTGGTTATCAATCTCATCATCTTGAATAAATCTAATAACAGGAGTGACGTTCAATTCAATTTCAAGACAATCAATATGAAAATAGCTGGAAAGGAGTAGACCATCCCTAAATGCCCAAAACTCAACCTCAACGCTAATAGCTCTTGAATGTGCCTTACCGAGCCTTTAACCTAATGACCATCATGGTCATGAATAATGCTTCTTGCTCCAGCCTTACTTGAATTCCCTAATGAAGAGCCATCTCTATTAAGTTTAAACCATCTCCCCAAGGGTGGTTTCCAGGTGACCTATTGTAATGCTCTATACTTGACCCGATTTATCGAATCCGAGTATAAAACGTCACAATACTTATTTACTGAGATAAAATTTTCAATCTGCGAAAAATTATATTGAATATATCTCTTATTTATTTAAATTCCTTTCTAAGACAATAGGCTTGAAAAATACATTTTTTTGTTTGTCACAAACTTTCAAAGGTAAAATAGAACCTTTCAAAAAAATTGCTTAAATAGGTAGACATATTTGTAGTAGGTATTACTATTTATCATTTGAAAAACATGTTTCCATAATGTCTCTCTGTATGCATAATATTGCCCTCGGTCTACCGCCATGGCGCATTCCTGGCTAGGTCCCTCCTAGTTTATAGGTTCAACTCACAAACTTGCAAACCAAAGTATGCATATAAGTTTCCAAGGAACTTAGTGAGTCTCACTCATATTTACCTTTTTACGGAGACGTAGATTCTTTCGACTCAAAGGTTTGAGTTCCCTCTCAGACATTGGTGAATACTTTTCTAATTCTTGGTTGGTAGATAACCATATGTTAATCTCTACACTTAACTGTCTTATACTCATCTCACCTGGCTAGCAAATCTCAAACTTTACACCATACTTCAAAACTTATTACACAATCTCTTTGCAATTTGTAGTTAGATACGATTCTCAGAACAATGCTTAACAGATACTACTCTTGACGGATTCCTTTACAGAACCTAACGATTATCAGAACACCAGTTGTATCATATTTTCAAATTGGTTCAGACAGACATACCACTTAGAAGAATACCATGTTGTAATTCAAGCAATAAAATCTCAGATGGCTTTAATACAGAACCTAATAAATTCCAAGTTTGGTGGACTCTTGCACCACTAACATATTGAATGTCCAAAGTTCTTATCATGGAAGATTACTAAGGCAAATTTATCAGTTGGTTACTCTATTGAGAATTCTATCAAAAAATGCCTTACAGGCATACCCAGATCTCACTCAAGACAGACCAGCGTCTCACCACTTGATCATTACAGAATTCACTCTACGGATTTCCCAGATAACACGCCACAAAGGCTTTCTAGAGAATTCGCCACAAAAGCTTTCCATGAAATTTGTGTTTCATGTCCCTACGAACTATCTCTATGGATGCCATGGGGCTTCCCCACATGGTCTTATACCTTCACACCCTCTTGGCGTATAATCATATGATGCTATCACGATGGGCTTTTAACAGATTTATTTCGTAATCTTCCAGTCCGGTTAGCATTATAGTTGCCCCACCAAAGGCTATACAATAAATCTCCATTTTCACAGTGATTTGCCTATCCGGTTAGTTATGTACCTACCCTACCAAATGCAACACAAACGGGTCTCTTTCTCACCTTTTTTACATAACACATAATTATCAGTTATTGGAATCGTATAATAGGAAAGTATTAGGCAATAACTATACACAACATCTTATATCACGCGATGTCATATCATGTCGCACATTATTCACCTCATTTACATATTTGTAGATGCCTCTTAAACACACATATACACATAATTTCATAACATGTAAGAGTTAGTTTTAAAGACTCACCTTTACCTCGCCCAAGAGCTTCTATTTTGACAGTCCTTCCTAATCCAGCAACAACAATTGCTTAAACGATCATAGAATTTTCATTAAAATTCTCATTGCAGACATTTTACTAACATTTCAACTACATGCAACCCCCATACAAAGCCTTACTGTACATTTTTTCCTTCTATAATCGTAACATGAAAAACTGTAATACTTACCATAATGTAGAATCATTCACTGATTACTCTAAATCTTTGTTCGATCTTAACGAAGAAGAAGAAAATGTTGAGGTTAGAAAAAAGAACCTGAACATTAAGTAGAAAGAAAAACCATCTAAAATGATCTCCTCTTATAAATATACTCCCTGACTCCCTGATGTCCCTAACAAATATATGGTAGATAAAAAAAATTTGGCGAAGATTAACCTCACTACTGACCAGTCATGGGGAGGGTCAAATCAATCCACTTGACTTTTGTTGAGAAGTGGTCAACCATGCTGCTTGAAATGAGTTGTTTCGTTGGCTTATTTTAGTGTACAAGTAACCCTTCATATATCTAGCTACTCTGCTTTTTACTTTGATCTTTATTTCTTTTACTGTAGAATCCAAACAAATCCTAACCAAACCCGATACAAAATCCAATTGAATTGTACTTATGCAAATCAGGTGTACTATATCTTGGCGGTAACTCACGTTTGGCAAGGTCTCAGAGACAATTAAGTCTCCTACAACTTCTTCATATACTTGATAGACTCTTAGTATTCAAACAAAACTTGGGGCGTAACCCCTATTCATAAGCGCGCACTTCTTTGGGCGTAATCTTTTTTCTCCTAAAAACATCCTACGATCAATTTCTTAGATACTGCCAATGGGCAGATGCTTTAACCCTAGTATACACCAATACTCTAACTCATTATCAAGCCAATAAGGTGGCAGATTATGTTACCACAGCGTGCCTAACAGCATACATACCTACTTTATTCACCTTTTCAGATTCACAGATTTTCGAGGTGTGACACATACATACTAGACAAACATGGTTTCCTCTTGATTGAGTTTGTAAAGGAAAAAAAACTCACTAGATTTTCCAATATTATTATCAGTGATATTAGTGGCCTCATTATTCTAAAAAAATAGTCTTATTTCTATTAATCCAAAAATGCCATAAAGCAAAGCAGAAGATAATATCCCAAGAGATTATATGAGGAGAGAAAAGTTATTTTGAACTGATGTTTAAGATCAACCAACCCTTCCAACAGTTGCCACCACTAGTAATAGATTTGGGGGGGTTTAATTTCAACACACCAATTAAAACTGTATGGACAATAGCAGAGCATGTATTCGACATTCTCCCTATCGTTGTTTACAAAGGGACAAACATCGACAACATCCAAACGTCTTTTAGTTAGGAATTCTTAGTTTGGATAGCTTCTTGAAAGCATTCCCAAACGAAAAATTTAATTTTGGGTGGGATTCTTAATTTCTATATGAGTTCTTAATAGGTATTACTAGCATTAACTCGCAACAAGATCAAATGCACTAGACAAAGTGGATTGACCATTGCTAGAGTTACCTCATACAAAGAGTCAGTTCCCTCACCAAATAAGGAAATAGGGATGCTAAAAAAAGTTTTCTTTATGTCACAAGGTATTCATATATTGAAAGGGTTCCCTTTAATAAACATCAATTTTTTCCTAACCTGTTCAAAGGTGAGATCCTCCTCACCTAAGCTTAAAGGTCAATGCATCTACTCCCAATAGTGCTCATACCCCTCAATTATTGTCCCAAAATTTAATCCCCCTTCAATTGTGAATCCTTTTTCAATGAGGGGACTAACTTTCCTTAAAGCTCTTGAAATAGTAGAAACATTAGCTTCATTTCTAATAGACCTTTGATTGTTAACATATTTGGCCAGGAGAACTTTAGTCTAGAGCTTATCACTCTCATTCATTAGTTTCTATCAAGTTTTATGATAAAAGCCTTGTTATGACCATTTGTCACTTTAATACCAAAACCACCAAGTTTCTTTTCCTTAGTCACAATGTCCCAATGAACTCAGTGCATTTTCTTTCTTACTACCATCACCCCCTAAATGAAATCCCTATTAATACGATCAAGTTGCTTATTTATGTTGTTAGGGATGAGGTTACACTTTATAAACCACTACGAGGCTTATGAAGGCCTCTTTGTCGAGCTTATTCATAGTGAACTCCAACTAATTAATAGCCTTGCAAAATGAGGCACTTAATAATTTATCGTCAATACCATGCAATTTTAGTACCTCACTAGAGAAAGGGCAATCTTGTATAGCATGTAAGATATCCTTTTTCGAACTATCGCATCTCTTACACCAAGGGTTTTTGTGCAAAGAAAAAGAAGCATATTTAATAGTCGTAGGAATAATTTCACTATTATATGGATGATTTGATTTGCAAAGACCAAGTCTCCACCCAAACATCTTGATCTTACGTAATGCTTTCAATTCCCAAATTTCCTTCCAACATTCATGATGTGGCCCATAGCCCAAAAAGTGGAGAAGTAGCCCATTGTATCTTGACCTAGTGGAATAAACCCAATTAGGAGCATGACCCTACACCAAAACATCATCCACCTCATTATCGCAAGTAGCTAGAGCCAAAATATTATTCGCATAGTCTTTAGCAAATGATGATTGAACCAAAATCTCATTCCACTTTTACTGTTCTCCAACAAGAGGCTAGAAATAGTGACATTGTTAGGGAGAGTTTCATTATACCCAAAATCCTTCCTATCGGACAAATCACGCCCCATCTATTAGTTCACACCTTTGCCTTGTGTCCATTACCAATGTGCTAGATGAAATTTGCATATGAAGACTCAAGTAGTCACAAATCCTTTCCAAACATAAGAGGATTTATCAACATCTTTTATAAAAAAAATATATATCACTTGATGGAAAGTATTCAACTGAGAAAATCTTAAAGAATAAGGTCTCATTATGGTGTATTAGGTGCCAAATTTGCTTGTTCAAAAGTGCAATGTTGAAGAGCTTGGTATCTTGAAAATTGAATCCCCATCCCTTTAGGCTTCCACATAGTTTCTCATGCCAACATTGGCTTGAAAATTGAATCCCCATCCCTTTAGGCTTCCACATAGTTTCTCATGCCAACATTGGCCACCCTTTGTTTGTTCCACTTTGGGCCTACTAATATTTACAAATAACGTGAGTAATATCATCAATAACACAATTAGGCAAAAGGCAGGTACTCATTAAAGAAATATTTAGAACTCATTAAATTATTTTATATATTTTTATTAATATGTAATCTTAACTTAATTTAAATCTTTTATAATACATTAATTGAGTTAGTGTGGGACTAACTTATGACAGGCATATTTCCTTTGTACGTATGGTGTTTTCATTGTTGTTATATATTAAATATTTGTCAATTTTAATTAATTATTATAATTTTACTTTTCTTCTATAGTCCTATTATAAATAAAATAAAATCTGATCTATAATATATATATATATATATATAAATACACGAAGAAATAGATAAACTGAAAATTTTATTTTACTAAAAAATAGAAAATTATTCGAAATAATGATTTTTTACGACGGGCCACAGCGGAGGCGGCCGTTTCAAGAAAGGTTGGTGATGGCGAGCCCATCCTTCATTCGTTGCTGCTCTTTCTTTTAATACCTAACTAAGCAGGTTTAATTCTTCTCTCCGTCCTTATATTCTTTGAACTTTTTCAATTTAGTGCATCTATTTTATTTCCATAAATTTAACCCTCTAATTGTTAAATATAAAAAGTAAAATATTTGGAATAAAAAATTGAGGGCTAGCCATGACATATGGCATGAGTTTAACTTTTTGTTGAAATTAGGCTCTGGACAACCCACTTATTTGATCGGTAAAATATATTCAGAAATAAAGCAAATAACTGTAATTGATAAATAAATATAAAAAAAACCTTGAAACTAAGATAAAAAAAGAAGAAGACAAGTCTATCTGTACAACTAATTTTGGTTTTTCTAAAATTTTCATTTAATTATATTACTGAACTGGTTAAACCCAACAAAAAGTAAATTGTTTCAACATTGCCAAGGACTAAATTTCAGAAGTCCTACAAGTGCAGAGACTGAAGGCAAATTAAACCTTCAAGGACTGCCCGCCACGCTCCGATTTTTCTATAACTAGGCATCCTAAGTCGGAGACAGGCGCCAAAGGAATCTGAAAGAAGAAAAAACAGAGACAAAAAGGGTCAAAGCCATGCCGACCCTTACAAAGCTTTATACCATGCAAGAAGCCTCTCAGCACAATACCAAAGATGATTGCTGGATCGTTATAGACGGCAAGGTTCTCTTTCACTTCCCTCGTTCTATTGGGTCTTTATGTATTTACAATTAGATTTGTTTTGTTCATAATTTCTAGTACAGCAGCCTCTTCTTTATGGCTCATCTCAAATGCAATATACTGGTTAGGGTGCCATTTTGTGCAAAGTTTTAGGCTTTTTTTAGATAAAATTTGCAAAACCCAAGTTTTCGGGGTTTTGCTTGAAGATGATGGTGTTGTGCTTGTTGGATTGGTTTTTTCTTCTTTTTTTTTTTTTTTTTTATTTTACAAGAAATGACAACCTGTTCTTGCTTTGGGGATGTTGAAAATGGCACAATTTATTTTATAATTTCCTCTATTTTAGTTGTTATTTGTTTTAGAAACTGAACAGCTTACATAATCATGCATTGCCTTGTATGATTCTCATGTTGAGGACATGGCTTTATATCCATTTTCCAGAAGAGCAACAGAGAACATTATATTTGCAATATGCTCATTTGTGATACTACTAGCTTGTTTTACTTGGTAGTTAAAGCATTTCAAGAATTTGCTTTCAATCTGCTCATCAGGATGTCAAGTTTGATAAAGAAGTTTTATGTAATGAAACCATGTTTTGTGTCACCCATTAGTACCTATGTCCTGTTCTACTTGGTTTCCTGCTTATGGCACCCGAAGAAGGTAGCTCCACCTGAATGAAATTGGACTCTTAATCGATCACTGTTCAACTAGATTCAAGGGTTTATGTACTAGTTTTAATGGCTAGGAAATGCAGGATGCAACTTGACATCCTGTGCTGAGCTATGCATTCATTGCTATGGATGTTTGTAGTGAATCCAATAGTTCGGATCAGTTTGGTTGTATCCATACTAAATTACAATTTGCACATGATTGATTACGCCTAACACCTTGTATTTCCTTCAAAGCACCCGAAAATCCTATACCAGATGGTCTTATGCAAGTGAAATGAGCTCCATTCCCTTCATTTATCTCTTGATACAAAACGAAGTGTCTTCATCCTTTACAGGTATATGACGTTACTTCTTATTTGGATGAGCATCCAGGAGGTGATGATGTAGTGCTCGAGTCAATAGGTAATATCCTTGCACTTCTTTACTTTTTTTATCATACATAGGAGCTGAGAGTGTCCGGAATATCAAATAATGAATCCCCTAAATGGCCTGCTGCCAATGATCTCCTTGAAGGGAAAGATGCAACCGATGATTTTGAAGATGCTGGACACAGCAAAAGTGCAAAGGAGCTCCTGCAAAGCTTTTGCATTGGTGAACTTGACACGTCCTCCCCTATCATCCCAGAGCTTGAAATTTCCTCTAAGAAGGAAGCCGTTAAGTACTCTGAGAAGCTCATGGACTTGACAAAGCAATATTGGACCATCCCTGTGGCAATTGTTGGCATCTCTGTGGTGGTTGGTTTCTTATACCTGCATAAGAAGTAATCCGGTATGATGTTTCCCCCTATTGGCTGCTGAAAGGAAATTGTTACCCTAATTTTTGAATAATTAAATTGATAATGATTAAGAACAGTTACCAAAAGCTTTTTTTTTTTTTTTATTTGAAGGTAGTGTTTGATCATTAATCATATATATATGTTTACAGGGGAAAAAAAAAGAAACATTTATGAGAAAGCTCATGAGCACTTGAGTACACAACTGGTTAAATAAATTCATTATCTATTAAACAGATAGAATTTACTGAAGAGCTCTTGTTTTCTTAAGTTACATATATGTTTTAGCATTAATTTTTTATAGCATTGTTGTGGGGTTAGTGTGATAAAATCTATAATGTAAAATATGCTGCCAGCATCAACTACAGTCACTTTCTTGAAAGAGATAAAGATTAGACAAATTTATTTACTTTCTATTATTTAATTCTTGATGATTAAGAGTAGGTAAAGAAGATCTCTCCATTTCAACTGTTGTCAAGAGCCAGATTAAGTATTTAAGTATTTTATTTCCAATCATCATCCATGCAATTATTAGTTGAAGGCTTGAAGCTATCCAACTGATCAAAGGGTATAATTTTTTTAATCTCATCTTAGATCATTGTAAATCATGAAACTTTCATAACCTACCTTCAGTTATTATTCTTAAAAAAACAAAAAAAGTGAAAAGGGTATTTAGAAAATCGTTTTCTGAATAAAGGAGACATGTATTTATCATTGAATCAAACGTTGGAATGGTACCAACACTTAAAAGACTTTATAAGGAGATGGTGCCTTAACCAATGAAAATATGTGCAGTTGGGAAGTCTTATATGTTTCATTCAAAATGCTATATCAGATAACCAGTGAATGAGAGGTTTTTATTTGCTATCTTTTGAACAGTTAGAAGGATCACATGGAAATATGTACTTGATTATTGTCAAGGTCCCTCTAATTTGTCAACAAAAGTAGGGCATGCAAGCAATTAGACTGCATTCAATCTTCATATTCACATGTAAATGGAACCTGAACCAGGAAAAGCTTTTCCATTAAGACCCCAACTTTTATTTTCCTCTCCTTACAGTAAAAAGGATTCAACTTTGCCATCTCAAAAAGGTAAAGAGAGGAAGAAAAAAACAAAATAAAATGGTGAAGTTATAAGAAAATAAAAAGGGATAAAAGAAGTAGGAACTAATCGAGGACGAGGGTCGACGGGGTTTGAAAAACCTCCACTACATACAAACATACACTTTGGCAAAAGAAATAAATTCAACCCTACTCTGAAAATTGAAGATTGTCCAGTTTCGATGCAGCAGGTTTGTCCAAAAACCATACCAACTTCCCTTTTGTTGGTTGGACTAACCGTGCAGGCAGTGACGGGCAGTTGGGTTCAACGTTGTCAATTGCCAAATGCACAGCCTCCGCTTTGCTCTCTCCTGTTACGACTATTGCAACGTTGGATGCTGAATTGATGACGGGCAAAGTGAATGTTATCCTCTCAGGTGGAGGTTTAGGGGAATCGGTGATGAAAGTTACCCATTCGTCTGTCTCGTCAAGCACTGCATGATTAGGGAATAGCGAGGCAATGTGACCATCAGGGCCCATGCCGAGAAGGATAAGGTCAAACTTGGGGCAGTCACTTATGTCGGAAACACTGACCATCCTTGTTTTAACTAGCTGCCGAATAACAAACATGTATTCGTCAGCAGCCTCCTCTGCTGAAACCGAATCATTGATAGAATGAACATGGCTGGGAACAATCGGCACCTGCAGCAAATACCAGGCATAAGCCAAACGAGCGTGTATGTTATATGGCAGAAACTCAACCAAAACAAGCTGAAGCAAAACTTTTCAATCAAACTATCTACCAATGAAAATATCGGTGATACATGACAGCAAACGCTAAAGGAAGCCCTTCTGACACTAATGTTTATGCTGCGGCTCAATACAATAGTTTTTCCATCACAATCCAAAAATTTTGGTGAAACAAACAAATAAAGTAGTCGAACTTTTACCATATTCGAATTTAGTTCGAAGCTAATCAAATCATTTGGCAGACTAGCTATGCAAATGGATGCAAACCATGACTAACAAGTAACAAGCTAGTTTTTACACGCCATGAAAAAAAGGATACATCAAGTTTTACTTTAATTTATAGTGTAAAATACGAGAAAAAGTTAAGAACAAGAGAGGGGACAAGGGATAGACAAAGAAACAGTAAAAAGATCAGTAAGTCCTAAGAATCTCAAACTTGTCTGATCCTAAATATCAAGAGAAATTACTTAATAGGATCCAAACATAAAATCTCTTCCATCTTTGAACAAATGAATCCACAAAAACTGCAAAATGGCAGTTTCACTATAAGGCCTTAAGCTTTTCAGAACCATCAATCATCTTGATTGTTTTGATAATTTCCGATATTAGGGATATGCATGCCTCACGCTATCTTCAGCAAGGCAATGGAGTTAGCAACTGGAAGAAATTAAAAAGTTCCGAGAAGGATAGGTCCACCAGTAAAAGTTCTTCAAATCATGTGAACAATTTACACTTCGATATTGTCTTCACAAGAAGGAAAAAGCACACTTGTATTATGCATTTGTTTTATTATTATTATTATTTTTATGTAGTGGTGAGTCAAAGATGGCACCGTGAACAAGCGAAAAGAGAACTTTGAGTTGCACCATGCAAATAAAACATGAAGGTGAAAATTTTTTCCCCAGAGATAAGAAGGTTTTTTAGTAAAACCAAACATCTAGTTCAATTTCAGACCTAATGCCTCATACTTTTTAAAGCATATACTCGATTTAATATCCAAAGATAACCACAACATACAGAAGATGAATTCAACCAGCAAACATGGGAATCTTCAAAAATATGGAACCCCGAATCCATTACGGAATGATCAACTAGTGCAGCATCAACTAATATACCAGTTAACATAAGTCTGTCCCAAAATCAGAACACAACATAATTGATAAGGAATTCAAGCATAAATACCTTCAAGCAAAGGCTTAAATTTCAAGATCCGAAGTCTGGACCAGTCTAATCACTGAATAACGAAGGAACACTTCCTACTAACAAGCATCATCTTCTTACCAAAAGTTCCTTCCAGTTGGTTCTCGGAAAGCTAAAGGAAACCAAAACATAAAATCAAGTACAAATTCATATACGAACCTTGGAAAGAATGCCATCCTTTGCAAGCTTATAATTGCTGTCTGAGTGGTTTTTCGCAACAACGCGTTCATCTGCCCAAAATATGTACCATTTAGCCCAGTCTACAGTCTTGTTATAAGGTGCTTCACACAGTTTCCTGTTTGCCAACAAAAAGCTTTAATGGAAGAACACCAAAATCAAAAAACAAAAAGCATGGAAAAAGGAGTGGATTGATACCCCATTAAGCCAATGAGAGAACCACCAGACAATGCTATGGCAAACACACCTCTCTCCTTCACTGCAGCTTCTGATAACTCAGCAATATAGTCAGCTAAATCAGTCCTTAGCTCATCCAAATTCTCAAGAATCCTCAATTCCCCTCTATCATTTTTAACCCCAGAAAGAGCCATGCTTTTTGACAATTTTACCGACTCTAAACATGAAAAAAAAGTATCAGAATTAAGAATATTATAGAGCCTATAATAACACACAAATCTCCATTCAAAGTAATTTATCCACCAAAAAATTCAAGATGAACAATGAAAACAAAATGATGCCATTAATCCTTGCACCTCAAAGCCATTAAGTTAAAATTAATGAGAAACCAAAACTTCGGATCATGTTAAACAGTCAACAGAACCTATGGTTCAAAAGTTACAAAAAAAAAAAAAACCCCAATAACACAGTTTAAGATTCAATAAACAGAACCAGAAACAACCATGTGATAAATTGACAAAAGCCCATCACTTTATGCGTAGAGTTTGAAACTTTAAATTGAAGGAAAAAGGAAAATCCAACAAAAGGGTATTGATCATCACAATTAGAGATCAAGCAAAAACCAAAACTTTAAGCTAATTGATATGTCTCAAGTAATGAATTTCACATTAAAACCAATTAAAACTCAGAACATAAAAAAGGAAAAGGAAAAAAAAAAGAGGCCTGATCAAATAAAAAAAAATCTAAAATTTAAGAAAGGGAAAATGCTTACAAAGAAGAACAAGAAATAAAAGAAAGAAGGGTAGTTGCAGAAGCAAAAATGGAGATGGTAAATGGGATAATCAACAGCAAATGAAATAATAATTATATAATAATTACAACACCAAAAAAAAAAAAAAAAAAATACAAGAAAGAAAGAGAAAAGCTGTTACAGAAAAGAAGCTGAGGAGAATTTTCCTTCTGGGTTTCCACGTGCAACCAATGATATTTAACAAAAACACACACAAAAACGAAAATAAATGTTTCTTTCACTTTTTTCTATTGATTAAAATTGTACTTTATTAAAAAATTAAACAAAACCCAAATTAAAATTTGTTTTCTTTATCTATATCTCTTTGCTTCGCCCCTTTTTTGGTTTTATAAGAGTGAGATGAAGCAGAGAAAATCTTTGTTTCCTAAATACTCTGCTATTACATCTCCCTTAATTAATGTTGCCAAATCGATATTAAATTAAAATTTTATTTAATAATTAAATGGAGGTGCCGTTTTTGGAAAGAAAATGAAGAGCAAGAAAAACAGGGGAGAATTGAGGAAAACAAGCAGAGTTCCATAAGACTAAACCAAACACTTGTCCAACTAAATTGCTGACAAATGGACCAATGGATCTTTTTGTCTTGTAAGAATAAAACAATGAGATTTTTTCCCTATTTTTATTTTATTTTCCGTCTATCTCTTTGATTTCTTCCTTCTTCTTCTTCTTTTAATTTAACATAATTGTTAGAAAATAAAAAAAAAATCTGCCACCTTTGCTTTGCTTTTGTTTTTATTTTTCTTTGCATTTTCTTACTCTCTTTTCTTGAGTTTGTTAGAAAATTCCTTTTTAGTTGTCTCCCCAAAACCAGCTTCGATATTTAAACCCAAGTTGAATCCTTAAATAGAGAGTAAACTCAACATTATCTTTTTATTTATAAAAAAAATTTGCATAGCAGGCTTTTAATTCTTTATTATTTATTCCTAACATATGGTATATATCATTACGTTTATCCCATACATTCTTAGGGTAAGTTCAAATTTCCCAATGAAACTTTACTCAAATTTGAGTTTTATTATATATAAATGTGTGGATTTTACATTAAATTTATTTTGATTAATTAGTTAGAGTTGAGTTAATTGTTCATTTTAGTTTTTATAATAATTGATTTTATTGGCACATAACTTAAAAAAATTGAAGCCTTATTTTATTAATTTAAAAGTAATAAAATAAAAATAAAAATTATATGTTTTTATAATCAAATTTAAATAAAATGATGTACTAATTTTATTACTAGAGGTGTTGATTTTGCTTTATATTGTTATGATGTTTATATTTTTATTTGAAAGGTAAAATATCTGTTTTATTCTTCATACCATCAACTTAAGTTCGCTTAAATTCATTATTATTTATTATTAATAATATAGTGTAGGTTTCTTTTAAGGTTAATATCTTTACCGATTAAGCCTAACTTGCTTTATTGAACTATGTAGTTCTTTGAGAGCTACTTCTTAGCTTTACCACTACAACGTGGGGTGCAATGAAATTAGTGTTTAAAGTTGTGCTTTCCCATGTCATTGTTTCATTTTACATTTATGTATATACTCAATGATTATACATATAATGATTTTTGGGTTACTTTTTCAATATTAATTTGTAAAATTCAAGGTATTGAAATTATGCAAACTGAAAATATAATAATGTATAAATAATAATTTATAGGGGCTTTAAAATAATATGATTTTTTTATGAATAATAAAATTATTTGATGGCGAGAATTGGTGATTCGAGTCGACAAAGAAAAAATTACAATAAATTGATTTTTATTCTCTTGACTGTTTCTCTTTTGTTATACAAATTTTAATGATGGAAATAAATTTTTATTTTGCTTTTTCATTTCTGTAATTTTGATAGGTAGACGAAGAATTAATTTATATATAAGTAACTTTGGTTTGGTAGTCCATCAAATGAATAAGATTTCATTTGCTATTAAAGTAAATAATTACTTAATATCTTAAATTGGACCACTTGATTTTAGACTTAATTTGGACTAAAATATTATTGTAACAAGTCTTTAGTTAAACCCAAATTAAACACATAAAATTAATTATCTCTATAATAACATTTCACTATAACTAATAAGTTTGTTGTAGAGTTAATTTGTTTTGTTACCTTTTAACTTTCTATAACATATTTTCAATTATAATAACAACCATAATGATATACTAAATTAACTATATAACTGTAACACCGCTTAACTCGTATAAATCGCTGTAAGCAGGGTTTTGAGTGTTATCGAAACATTCAGAACACTCATCGATTAGTTCAGGCAAGTTACTATTCATTCACATAGGTCATTCATAATGTCCCTTAAATGGACCCTTGAGGCCCAATACAAGAATTAGAATCAAGTCGGGACTAAATCGGGAACTTAGGGAATTTTTCGCGAAATTCTAAAATTTTCCAAGGTGCATGGCTCACACGCCCGTGTGGTCCAAGGGACACGCCCGTGCTGTAGGCCATGTGATTAATTAATTTAATTCGAATTAGGTGTAGGTTTCACATGACCAAGACACACGCCCGTTCTAAGCCGTGTGGCACACGCGGCAGAGACACACGCCCGTTTCTCTGCCCGTGTGATCAATTCTAAGCATTCTGTTTATCAAAATTAAGGTGCAAGGGACACACGGCCTAACCACATACCTGTGTTACCAAGCCGTGTGTCACACACTGTCTGACACACTGCAGGTTCCGCTTGCATGGACAAAATAAAGCCATTCCTAGCTTCATTTCTCACCCCAATCTTTGCCAAAATCCTACACCACATCTTGCATTCATAACCCAACAAATCCAAGCATTTTATTTAAGTTAATTCTATCATTTAACTTGATATATCATCACATACAATTACTAACCATTTCAAGCATTCTAATCAAGCATATTCCATCCATCATCATGGCATATCATTTCATGCATACATGTTTACAATCTTACCTTGGTTATGTCCTCATGTTAGACATATTTTGATCAACTACTTAACATATATGTGGCTAACATAATATGACATTACAAGTATATCAAAACAATCATTACTAGCCATTCCAATGGCTAGATTACAAGCATCGTTTATGTTTACATGCCAATATGGCCAACATATCCTATACATGCCATTACAACCACAATTGAATTACCATACTATACTGACATGGGTCGATGGATAGTGTGAGTGATCTCCGTCAAGCTTCTAATCCAACGAGCTTTCGATTACTCTAAAACAGGGGAAAATAAAATAGAGTAAGCATCAAATGCTTAGTAAATTCGTATAACACGGTACTTAACTTACCATTCATCCTATTTGAGGTAACTAAGTAAGGTATAATTAACCACTTTAACTTACCATTCATCCTATTTGAGGTAACTAAGTAAGGTATAATTAACCACTTTGATCTCATGCCCTACACACATCCTCATTGCCCTTATTAGTCATATATTCCATAGTAATATCAAGACATGTATGGGCTCAACAATAATCAAGTTTCCAAGCACATATGCTTTCCACATCATGTATTCATTCAACATACATAATTCATCTCATTATTTCGAGTATAATTTCATAATAGTTCATTTCAAGTTTAGATCATTTCGCATCAGAACTTTACACATATTACTCAGAATATCAAAGTCACGATTAGTACACTCTAAGTGTACAAGTCTATAATCAAGAATGAACATTCTCATCAAATAGTTTCCATGTACAAATATCATCATATCATATTTCATATATCACTTGTCATGTATCATCATTTTCTTGCATTTCATGTAATATTCTTTCATGTCATATTTCCATATCATATTTATATCATATCAACCATTCCATGTCAATTTGTCTTATATTTATATTTGCCCCTATCAGAACCTTGCCTGTTGAATTTATTTGAATTATCGATGGATACATAAGTAGTACACTCGAGGCGTACGAATCAGGATCCGTCAATTCATATTCAATGGTACCCATAAGGTACTATTTCAGAGAGTATACCCTCGAGCAACATATATATATACTACAGGATAACCAGTCCAGGCTAAATCCTTTTTATGATATATGCTCTAAAGAGCTTGATCAGGATTACCCGTCCGGGCTAAATCCAATCCATAATATATGTTCGAGAGGACTTATATCAGGATTACCCGTCCGGGCTAAATCCTATCAGAATTGAGGTCGAAGGATTACTCATCCGAGCTAAATCCTATTCGCAACAAATGCAGGACCTTTTTCGTTTCGAGAAATCACATATCCATCGATTTTCCATTTATTCAACAGGGATTTAAACACTTTTCAAGCATTATCGGCATTTGATTATTTCATACCTCCGTAACATTTATGTAATTCAAGTAAAACACATTCCACATTTATGTCAAGCATACAAGTAACATTTTATTCATTTACCATTTTATCGGGCATTTTCATTTATCAGACTATATCGAGTAGGTGATCATTTCACATATTTATGACATTGATAAAATTCACAAACACAACATTTAAATCAAGCATAAGAACATATACAATTTAGTTACACGAACTTACCTCGACAAAGGTTCGTGTACGTAAAATCTACTAATTCGACATTTTCCTCATTCCTCGTTCTAACTTTGAATTTGGTGTATCCATATCTATACGAGTATATTTAACATCAATTTATCATATTTTACATTCATGTGGACTAAATTTTCATCCTAGGAAAATTTACTATTTTACCCCTAACTTTTCCATAAATTCTATTTTCATCCCTAGGCTCGGAAAATGAAACTTGTGCAAATTACTCCCTATTCCAAGCCTAACCAAAGCACCATTACAAATTTTACAGCACATGTATTCATAAAATTTTAGAATTTTTCTTCAAACTTTACAACTTTTCATTTTAGTCCCTAAATAATGTTTTCATAAAAAAATCACTTTGTAAAAGTTGTTTATCTATCAATAATCTTTCATTTTCTACCATAAATTTCTAATTTCCAGCATATACATCCATGACCCATTTTCATACTTTGATAAATTTTCAAATTAATCCCCCAAATAGAGAGATTAAGCTATCTCGATTCCAAAAATATCAAAATTACTAAAAATGGGACAAGGAAACTTACCCAATTTGGCCATGAAAGTCTCTTCTCTCTCATAGGGTTTACATGTTTATTTTGGGGAAGACGATGAGAAAATATGAATTTTATTTTCTTTTCATCTTTTTAATTAATTAATATTTTCACTTTCCAATTTAGTCCCTAGCCTTTTTCTCATTTTCCATGGATGAATCATCCAAAAATATCAACATACTTTTTTATTAATGGTCTAATTACCATATAAGGACCTTAAATTTTGAATTCCATAGCTATTTGATCCTTCTAGCTACTAAAGTCCAACTTTTTCATTTTATGCGATTTGGACCTTCTCGTAATTGAGCACATAATCTGTAAAATTTTCTTTTCAAAGTTTTCACACGACATTTCTAGTATAATATGGATCATATAATAAAATAAAAATAAATTTTATTTTTTGGCTCGAATTTGTGGTCCCGAGACCACTGTTCCAATTTCACTAAAATTGGGCTGTTACAATAATAGTTTCTTTTCTCATATTTTAAAATAAAGTTATACTAAATTCATATAAGCAAGATATATATATATATATATATATGAGTCATTTCTGGATCCGAAAGAGAGTACTTGGGTTCTCCCAATAACTAAAAAGTGTATCATGCCCGAATCTAACCGGGGTTCGCGGTGGTGGAGGAACCGGATCGAAAAAGAGGATTTTAGTTGTAAGATATCTAATGAAACCATCATTGGAATTGAGATCTCATTCAAAGAGAAAGATATCAAATATCCGGAGTTTCTTTTGTATATTATATGGATGATTCGATCCGCAAGGACCATGATTGGGAATTGTTTGATCGTCTTTCTCCGAGTAAGAGGCGAAACATAATCAACTTGAACTTGGGATAGCTATTCAAATCTTAGTGAAAGACTGGATTTGTTATCTCATGTTTGCTTTTCGTGAAAAATACCAATTGAAGTGGAGGATTTCTTCAAACAACAAGGAGCTGGGTCAACTATTCAATCAAATGATATTGAGCGTGTTTCCCATCTCTTCTTGAGAGGCAAGTGGACTATTTCTTTGCAAAATTGTGCTCAATATATATATATATATATATATATATATCATTATAAAATCACCATTTTTTTTCTAAAAAAAATGTTGGAAATTGGTTTTATAAAACATATGTAACGGCAGGCAAAATTAAATGTCGATGCATTTAATAAATAGTTAAATTGCTAAAAATTTTGTACTTCCATATATGTAATTTAACATGAAATATTAACATGTTTAAAATTAATTGTAAGTGAATGAAAAAATACTGTCAGATTTTTATGGTAAAATTTATAACTTGAATTACAAACTTGTCTTGTTATTTGGATTATGAGCTCGTAATCTCAATTTCGATTAAATAAAATATTTTAGTGTGATCAGTATTTACAATACATGAATTAATGAGCTATATATATTAGTGAGTGTCATTCATGAATTATGTTCTTTGGTCATTCATAAAATTATGAATATGCATGAATGTTATCATGCACATTCATTACTGTAGTACATTACTGCATTAATAGTATTTATGTATTTTGAATATTATGTTGGATGATTAATGTTAGAGCCTCTAAGATCTATAATTAGGTGCTTTTAAGGGACGCAAAAAGATAATTCATAAGACTTTTACAAGTTAGATCATTCAAATAGTTCAGTTTCATAAGTCATTTGTTCTATTATTCTCGATTGCCCTAGAGCTTAGGATTTTATTGTAGAGATAAATTTGAGTATAATTCCACAAGTTCACGGTCTTTAGAAAGTTGTGCAAACTCTTTAAAATGGTATTATTGAAAACTTGAAATTTTACGAGGTAATTGTATTTAAACTATACGCATAAAATGATGAGTAATTTCTTCAACCATCGGAACTATATTTTTTTCTCAATTGTTTAAATCTATTCTTGACAAGTTATTATTTATGAGTATTGAACTTAATTATTCTGTAAATATGATAGATTAAGTTTGCTTAACATTCGTTGTAATGACAGTTAAAATGAAAACAAACATCATAAGAAAAATAAGAATAGAAAAGAAGCAATATAATCGATCTTTGTTTACGCAATTCAAACACAATAGTCCTACGTCCGTGGAGCCTCGCTCAGGATAAATCTTTATTCAATCATCAAACACTTCAAAAATACACTTCTTTCCCTATCGTCTAAAGCTCACAACTCCTTCAAGCAAGTAAGAGACCTAGTGAGGGCATGGCCCCCCCAAGGTCTAAGATTTTTCAATTTCCCCCTTTATATACATACTATGGCCCTCCCAAATATAGAAGTAAGCCCTTCAATATTTTTATAGTATTAAAAATAATATTTAAAAATATTATAAGCAAAATGTTCCAAATAATTTGAAATTGCAGAATCTGTCCACAATTTTTGATCATTGTCAAGGATTAGCAGAGACATAGATGTCAAAGGTATATTTTTGTTGGGGATCGACTCGTATAAGAAATGAACAAGAACGAAACAGAGAAAAGAAAAATTGGACACATAAATATTTACGTGAAGAACTCCTCAATAAAGAGGATAAAAAACCATGGGTAAAGAAAACTTTACTAAAACTGCAAAAACTAAAAAAATGAGTACAAGATGGAGAAACAAATAAACCCGAACCCTAGAAAATTCAAAGTTCTCCCAAAATTCACACAAATTTCTCTTAATTATGTTGTTGAATCAATCTCACTAGGGTTGCTAAAAGCCCTATTTATAGGCAAAAATTCGTGTGAAAATATGATAAAAACATTCCTAGAATAATCGGAGTTAGACTGGGAAAAGATAACAAAGTTTAACTAGGAGAAGAAACCCAGTTTAGTAGGGAACACGTTGCTACATCGTGACATGGCATATTGCCTTATCGGGACGTCCTTCATCGTGTCATCGGGTCATGGTGATTCTTCTCACTAGGACATCGTTGTCGGTGATGTCGGCTCTTTGATCGTTGTTTTGTCGAGTTTTAAAATTTATAAAGAATATGATCAAACCTGGAAACTAACTCTGACAATGATTATAGGCAAGTGTACCTATCAAACGTTAGTATAGCTTAGGCAAGACCGGATTGTCGAATCCAAAAAAACTAAAAGTACTAATACTCACTTTCTTTTTATTATTTAACCTAAAATATGGAGTGATTGGTTGATTTAATCTAATTTAACGACTACTAAGCTAAAGACACAAAGACAAAAAGAACAAATTGGGAAATAACTTGATGAAAAACTCAGTTGATGACGGCGATACCCTCAGGAAGAATCCACCTAGACTTCACTTGTTATTTAACACTGAACCGTACGATTTATTCACTTAGTTTGATCCATAAGACTCCTTAACGTATATTAAACCCTCTCTCGAGGCGAATAACGTCTAACCCTAGGTTAATTAGTGGAACTCTCGTTCTCTTATAATAACCTCTTAGAATAGCAGTAAATCAATCTATGGACTCCCGTATTAGGTTTCATCCTAATCCGGCAAAATCTCGTCACCCTATCTCTAGGCGTGCGATCAACTCCGCTTAATTATGCTAGATCTACTCTCAAGCAGGGTCTATTCCTCCTCTACCTAAGCACACCAAATTTGGATTAAGCATGCACAATTAAGAACAAACTAAGTGTTTATCATATAATTCAGAAAACAATAAGATCCATCTGGGTTTCATCCCCTTCAGGTATCTGAAGTGTTTAGTTCATAATGAATAAAGAAAACATCTCAAGAGAAAAGATAAAACAGAACATAAGAAATCCCTAAAACCCCCTAAAGGAATTGAAGGAGAAATCTGCCGTCTTGAGTAGAATTTCGGCTCCTTGAGATGGATCAACTGGCTATCTTCGAGCAATTCTCTGAAATGAACTGCTCTGGATTCAGCTCTTTGGCCTCGCTGAACGCCCTCCATTAGGTTACACTTAGGGTGTTTATATAGACTTTTGGAATGCTTTACTTGGCCTCTAAGTGTCCTGATTCAAATATACGACTTACTCAGTGTTTGAATAGGCTTTGGAATGTGTTTCTTTTTCTCAAAGTATCCAAATCCGAGCAAAATTGCTCTCTCCCGCTGTAGGGGCATGGCCATGGTACACGCCCTTGTAAATCGTTTTCAGGCCGTGTCTCGATTCTGTCTATTGAGGCACGACTGTGTAAATCGTGACATGGATGTGTCTTAGTTAATTGTCGAGGTACGGCCGTATGGCTTGAAATCGAGGTCGTGTCGATTTTTTCTTTGGCCCAAATTGGCCCGTTTTAAGCCCGTTTCTTGTTCTTTTCATCCTCAGGTGCTTTCCTGAGTAAAAACATGAAAAGAAAGGATTAAGAGCACCTTTTTACATAAATCAAGGGCTAAATCATCCAAAAGCATATTAAATGTGGGCTTAAAATATTTTACTTTTATGGTTTATCAAATACGCCCACACTTAAGCTTTTGCTTGTCCTCAAGCAAAATTCTCAACTTATAATTAAAACGAACTTTCCATAATTCACAATTCCTATCAACAATGCCTCATCATAATTCACAGATAATTCATACATGGATAATTTAACTCAAAGACTCCTAAAGATTCAAACAATTCTAAGTCATATATTTTGTAGCACGAAAACATAAGTGTCTCCCCTTATAATTACCTTTAATTCAAAATTAACAAGGATTGATGTCCTCACTAAAGATTCACTTAAATCACTTGAAGTGTTTAAGTTTCAAGAAAAGCACTCATAAGTCGAACCTGAAAAGTTAATCCCATAGGCTTGCCTGAAAATCAAATCTCCACCACTGTAATATGAGATGATACACAAATCAAAAGGTCTTTTGACAGGGTTGTAACGGAGCTTAGGTTAAAGGTGTGGATAAAGGCTGAATTAGAAGGTTTGAAATCAAGATTGACCTGACCAATTACCTAACAAGAATAATGAACAAGAAAATAAATGATTACTTTGAAACTAGTAATACTACTATTGATAATACTTTTAATACTAGCTCTTCTTCAATAATTGAAATTTAAACGCATAAGCTCCTTTAATCATATACTAATGCTTGAATATACTTTGGTTTTTTTTAAGAACAAACTAAGTAAATACATAATAAAGAAAGAACTTTATCAACTGAAATAAACTAATTTGGTAACTGATCAAATTAATTCTCGATAGAAGGGTAGTAAAAAAGAATAGTGATAACAAATACAAAGGGTTTTGGGTTAATATTAAGCGAGTAATTCAATAAAAAGGTTGTTAGGATCAAAAGGGGTTCACTATGGGTTAATTTGTGTGGGTAGACTTTTTAGTGGTGTGAATGGGTTAAAACCTAGGTGGCTTTATCATCTTAGTATATCAAATCATTAAGGTGGTCTCGACATGTATAATCAAGGCAAGTTCTAGAATAACAATTTAGTGTTGACACACTCATAATCAATAAAGTGAGCATGAAAAAGAATATATGCTCTATAAGGCTCAAATCTCACAAAAATTATGGGTTTTTGACATCAATCTTGTAGATTCCAAACTTCAAGGTAATATTCAAATTCAGTTCAACAACCTAGAAAATTTTTGATTCTTTGAAAAATAGACTTATCATGTTTGATTCTCTAGTATTCTTCAAGTATAAATCATCAATGCACAATTATCAATGACTTATTCAAAAAAATATCAATAAAAATCATAAATCATTAGAAATTTCACCCTAATTGATAATATGAGAAAATTTCTTAGGGACAAGACTAAAATTCAGGATTTCAGAATAATGCAAAAAGTTAGATACTTTTACCCCCACACTTAAGATGTACATTGCCCTCAATGTACAAAGATAGATAACCAATAATGTAATCAAAAGAGAAGGGGTTAAGTAATACTTCTTGAATTTTGGATGACTTTGGGAGTTGGCAGATGTCGTGGTGACGGATAAATTGTATAGTGGTGAAGTGCTCCTAGTGATGTGTTTGATACTGCTTAATGTATCAATGAGAAATCTTGGAGGCGTAATTAAATAAATATTAGGAATACTCGAAGGTTAGATGTGGATGATAATCATAACAAAAGTAATGTATGAGGAAAAAGTTCAAACGTAAGGCAAATCAAATATTAAAATAACAAGAAAAATAAAGTAAAAATAAGTAAAAGAAAATCTAGATAAAAGAACTCAAAGGTCTTCCTCATCGGCTGGATCCAGTGGTGGTGCTGGGGATGAGATATGGAGGTGCTGGCATATCTGTTGGAGGGTGGCCTTTATCCCATCAAAATGTCGAGTGTTGTCGATGAAATATTTCTCGAACTGGTCGAGGCGCAGAGATATCTGCCAATGAGGGTGTTGCATGGGATGGCCTTTGGCTCGAATCTGTGCCTCTTGGGATGGTTATGGGACATCATCAGTAATGTCCTCTAGCTCTACCTCTTTTGTGGCTAGTCGGTACTGAGGTAGGTCGGTCCCATGACAATATTAAACCATCCTCATGTGCAACATCGTCTGAATGCCTTGAGGTATCATCTAGCCGACCAGTGTGAGAGAGGAAGTTTGAGCCTCGGTGTTGAGGAGGCCAAAGTATTGAGCTATTCGAGTGATATACGGCCCCATTGACAAAATGCCCTTCCTATGCGGTTCTGTCTGGTGCTGCATTGCGCAAGTGATGAAGTAGGCAAGGTCGAACACGTGTCCTTCTGACATGCACGATAGGTAGTAGACATTGTGCTTATTTACCATGCTGGTGTTTTCACGTCTACCGGTGATCGTATGAGAGAGGATGGCGTGGATATACCGTAGGGGTGGTCCAAGGGATGTCATCTTAGAACGAATAGGGTCATAGACGCCCGTGGTGGGGGCTAAGCTGCACCAGCAGTTCAGTGGAGTATGGTGGAGTTGACGGTCTAACTCGGAGAGGTTATTTTCTTCTATAAATTCCTCCTTATAGAGTCCGAGTGCTGTGTCGAATTGCGGTACGCTTAGTCGATGTACCGTGCCCCCTAAACGGAATTGGACTATTCCTAGATCGTTATAATTGGTCATCACTGTTTGAAAAGTGAAAGTGGTCTAGAATTCGAGTGTAAGTTCCAAATATGTAGGCTTGATGATAGATAAGAACTGCTCCCATGGTTCAGTCGATATGAGGGCTCGGATATATGTCGCTAGTCTGACTTGCTCCATGGCATCCCAGTCGGTGCACTTTTCGGTGCCTAAGGGCCTTTCCTTGAATGCCCTATATCGTGCTTCCTGAATTTCTTGATTAAATTGAAGGAAGTGGTGTCGAACCTCGGAAGAGGCACTGGCCGAGGATGAGCCGGGTCCTTTTCATTTTTTTGAACTCGGGCCGATTGTTCTCTTTCCACAAGATGACGACATTATACCTGAAAAAAGAAATTGCGTATTCAAGTAATGGTTGTATCAAGTTGTTATCTATACGGAAATAATTGAGGCAAAACATGATGATTCTCCTAATAAGCAACCAAAATGAAATGTTGTGAAAGGATATAGTCAAAAGAAACTTATTAAATCTATCTAACAATAAATAATAATTAGAAATTTTGCTATAACAATGAGATTGCAAGTATTCATGAATGAAACATTGACATAATTTCTAAAATGAGTTCTTAAAAAATGAATCATACTTAAAACTAAAGAAATTACCCTAAACAAAACAAACTAGTATGAAATTTGTCAATCTTTAAGTTAAAGAAATGCAATAATTGAAAGAACCAGGGGTGATGGTGGTGGGTTTCTGCAAAACACGGGCTGAGCACGGTGGTGGCGAGGCGCCAGCATGAGCACGGTGGGAGCAAGGGTGTGGGGGTTCTATCGCACAACTGTGTTGTGGGCGTGTGGATGATTTAAGTATGGTTTGGATGGAAGAAACGGAGGTTAAGAAGGTTTTGGGTGGGGCAGGGGGTGTAGGTGTGGCCTAATTTTGGAAGAAAGGGGTTGAAATTTTTGTTTTTAGGGTTAAATGGGGGGAATAAACGGTTATGGTGTTTAAATAGTAGTGGGGGTACGGTCAGGCCACGCCCGTGTTATTTTTTCAAGTGCCTGTGTTTTTCGTGATTTTAAATTTTTGGGCGCGACTGGTTTTTTTTAGCACGGGTGTGTCTAGCCCGTGTTTGATAAGCCAGTATGTTCCTATGGTTGTGAGGCATGAGTGTGTGTGGCCCATGCTTGGCAAGTCAATATCTTAACATGGTTGTTTAGAACGGGCGTGTCTAGCCCGTGTTTGATAAGCCAGCATGTTCCTATGGTGGTGGGGCACGGTCGTGTCCTGCCCGTGCTTAGAATGTTAGTATTTAAACATGGTTGTTTAGAACGGTGTGTCTCGCTCGTGTTTCAATAAAAGACTTTCCTCTATTCATACACGGCTTCTGGCATGCCCCTGGCTCGTCCTCTGGCTTTCGCACGGCCACGGGCACTCCCGTGTGTAAGGCCGTGTGACCCCAACCTACACTTCATTGGGTTAATTAATATTGTTTCAGATACTAAAAAATAAAAATGTTAATAGATTAGCGCTCAGGTTGCCTCCCGAGAAGCACTCGTTTATAGTCTTAAGCTAGACTTTCCCTATTTTCATTAAAAGAAGGTTCACAGAGTTGAAGCTCCTCTCTTATGTCCCTAAAATCTGTACTATTATAAATTTTTAGTCGGTGACCATTTACCTTGAATGTGCCTTTGGTGGGGTGAGTTACCTCGATTGTACCATATGAGAAAATTGTTTTGATTGTGAATGGGCCCGACCATCTTGATTTCAACTTCCCAGGAAATAATTTGAGCCTTGAGTTGTACAGTAGGACCAAGTCCCCTACTTTAAATTATTTCGACTTCTTTAGACGAGAATCGTGGTGTCGCTTTGTTGCTTCTTTGTATAGTTTCGAGTTCTCGTAGGCCTCAGCTCTCTATTTATCTAGCTCGTTCATCTGCATCATTCTTTTCTTTCTTGCAGTTCTAAGATCAAAATTTAAAAACTTTATGGCCCAAAAGTTTTGTGCTCTAACTCAAATGGTAGATGACAACTTTTCTATACAAGTTTGTATGGGGGTGTCCCTAGAGGTGTTTTAAAAGCTATTCTATAGGCCTATAGGGCATCATCTACTTTTAATGCCCAATCTTTTCTATTTAATTCGACTATTTTTTCTAGGATACGCTAAAGTTCTCAGTTTGCTACTTCAACTTGCCCACTGGTTTGAGGGTGATATGGGGTAGCTGTCCTGTGGTGAACTCTATATTTCTTTAGAACTTTTTCAAATTGAGTATTATAGAAATGAGTACCCCTATCACTAATGATAGCTCTAGGTGTCCCAAATCGAGAAAACAGTTTCTTAAGAAATTTAACTACTACCCTAGCATCATTGGTGGGTAAAGCTTCCACTTCTACCCATTTTGACATGTAATCAATTGCCACTAGGATGTATTTATTTCCAAATGAACTAGGGAATGGTCCCATAAAATCAATAACCCATACATCAAATAATTCACATAATAGTATATATGTTTGAGGCATTTCATCACGTTTAGAAATGTTACCTGTTCTTTGGCATTTATCACTCAAGGTAACATACCTGTTGGCATCTTTAAATAGAGTAGGCCAATAAAAATCTAATTCAAGTATTTTGTGTGCTGTCTTAATGCCACTGTAGTATCCTCTTAAGGGTCTTGAATGGCAATGTTCCATGATTTTGCTTGCTTCTATCTTTGTAATGCATCTTCGAATTACCTGATCGGCACATATGCGAAAAGAAAAGGATCTTCCCAAAAATAATTTTTCACATCAGCAAAGAATCGCTTCTTTTGGTGATGTGTTAGTCTATTTGGCAAGATGTTAGCGGCTAAATAATTTGCGATGTTTGCAAACCATGGTACCTCAGAATGTGTTATAGAAAAGAGTTGCTCTTCGGGAAGCGAGTCATTCATCTCGGTTTCATCGAGTTCTTCGATATGTGGATTCTCAAGTCCGGAGAGGTGATCGCATGAGATTCTCGGCTCCTTTTTATCTTGAATTTCCAAATCAAACTCCTGTAAAAGTAAAATCCATCGTATGAGTCGAGGTTTTGTATCAGGTTTGGTTAAAAGATAACAGAGAGCTGAATGGTCAGTATAAACGACAACTTTAGACATTATTAGATACTGCCTAAATTTATCAAAACCAAAGACTACAGCTAGCAATTCTTTCTTTGTGGTGGTGTAGTTCTCTTGTGCGGGTGTTAATGTTCTGCTAGCGTAGTAAATTGGCTGAAAATGCTTGTCTCTTCGTTGTCCCAAAACTACACTGACTGCAAAATCACTTGCATCATACATTAGTTCAAAGGGTAAATTCCAATCAGGTGCAATTATAATCGGAGCATTTATTAATTTATCTTTAAGGACATTAAATGCATCTAAACATTCCTGATTGAAATTGAAAGGAACATCTTTTTCTAGTAGTTTTGTCAAAGGCTTAGCTATTTTAGAAAACTCTTTAATAAATCTTCTATAGAACCCTGCAAGTCCTAAAAAACTTCTAATAGCCTTAACTGAACTAGGGGGAGGTAATTTTTCTATGGTTTCAACCTTTTCTTTATTTACCTCAATCTCTTTACTAGAGATCTTATGTCCTAATACAATCCTTTCTCTAACCATAAAGTGCCATTTTTCCCAATTCAAAACAACATTTGTTTCCTCACATCTTATTAGAACTCGTTTTAAATTTTTAAGACAAAGATGGAAAGAATTATCGAATACCAAGAAATCATCCATAAATACCTCCATGATATCTTCCACGAGTTCATCAAAGATTGCCAACATGCAACGCTGAAAAGTAGCAGAAGCATTACATAATTCAAAAGGCATTCTACGATAAGCAAATGTACCGTATGAGCATGTAAATGTTGTCTTCTCTTGATCTTCAAGAGCTATGGGGATTTGGAAGTAGCCAGAGAGTCCGTCCAAGAAGCAGTAGTACATATGCCCGGATAGTCTTTCTAACATTTGATCTATGAAGGGTAAAGGGAAGTGATATATTCTGGTGGCATCATTGAGCTTTCTATAGTCTATACAGACTCTCTATCCTGTAACTGTTCTTGTGGGGATTAATTCATTCTTCTCATTGGGCACCACTGTCATACCTCCTTTCTTTGGAACTACCTGTACAGGACTTACCCAAGTGTTGTCAGAAATAAGATAAATTATTCCTACATTTAGAAGTTTAATTACCTCGATTTTGACTACTTCTTTCATGTTGGGGTTTAGCCATCTCTAGGGTTGCACATACGGCTTGCATTCTTCTTCCATTAAAATTTTGTGGGTGCAGAACGAGGGGCTTATACCCTTGATATCAGAGATTTTCCAAGCTATGGCTTTTTTATGTTCTCTTAGTACCTTTATCAACTCCTCGTTTTCCTTGGGTTCTAGTTCTGAAGAGATAATTACCGGTAGTGTAGAATTGTCCCCAAGGAATGCATATTCTAAGTGTTTTGGTAACTGCTTCAATTTCAGACTGGGTGGCTCATCAATAGAGGATTTCTGTTTTATTCGTCATTGTTTGCAATGCTTTCTTCTTTCATTTGCCTGAATGACGATGTATTCAAATTCATATCATCGCCTTCATCTTCTTCCCCCTCTTCTTGAGTCAGGCACAGTTCCATCGTGTCATCATTTATGATTTCCTCTAATGAATTTTTAATGATATGATCAGTAGTATCAACAAAGTAACAAGAATCATCTTGCTCTTTAGAATATCGCATGACATCATAAAATTGAAAAATAATTTCTTCATCGCCTATCCTTAATGCAAGTTTACCATCACCTACATCAATAATAGCTCTAGCAGTGGCTAAAAAAGGACGCCCTAGAATTAAAGGAACATTTATGTCTTCTTCTGTGTCTAACACAACAAAATCAACGGGGAAAATAAATTTATCAATTTTTACCAAAACATCTTCGATAAATCCTTTAGGATATTTAATAGATCTATCGGCTAACAAAATACTCATCCTAGTGGGTTTTTGTTCCCCAAGATCTAATTGTTTAAACATTTTGTAAGGCATCAGATTAATACTGGCACCTAGATCAGCTAATGCTTTCTTAATATTTACGCTACCAATTAAACAAGGAATAGTAAAACTTCCTGGGTCTTTTAATTTGGTTGGTAACTTGTTTTGGAGGATGGCTGAGCATTCTTCATTAAGTTCGACCATTGACACTTCTTCAAGCTTCCTTTTATTTGTCAGGAGTTCCTTTAAGAATTTTACATATTTCGGCATCTGTGAAATAGCTTCAACAAAAGGTAAGTTAATATGTATTTGTTTAAAAAGTTCAAGAAACTTATCGTATTGGGCATCTAATTGTTCCTTCTTTAACTTTGCTGGATATGTGATTGGTGGTTTACTTTTTTTGAGTACTAGATTTACATCCTTAATTCCCTCATCTCTTGCTTTGCTATCTTTATGTGGGAATTATTTCTTTGGTTCAACTAATTCCTTTCCACTTCTTAGTGTAACTGATTTTACCTGTTCTGTTTCTTTAGAAAAAATCTCTACCCGTATTTCACAAATCATCTTAGTAAGTAGTCCAATTGGCTTAGTGAACTCCTCGAATGATTCAGTAAGTTTTTCAACTGACGCTTGTTGATCTTTTAGTGTTCTCTCAGTATCTTTGCAATGGTTTTCTGTGTCTATCATGAATTTTGTCAGCATCTCTTCGAGGTTTGGCTTCTTTTCTTGCGGATATGGATGATTTTGGAAATTTTGAGGAGGTTGTTGTCTTTGATTTCCTTGAATTCCTTAGCCTCCCCATGAAAAATTTGGGTGGTTCCTTCAACCTAGATTATAGTTGTTACTATAAGGATTATTATTGGATCTGAAATTATTACCTATATAGTTCATCTGTTCACTCTCTACGTCCGGTTGGTAGGGTGAGTACTTAGGATTCGCCACAGTTCCACTGGTGTTGCACACATGACTGGATGCACCTGCGAAGAACACAAACTATCAAGCTTTTTATTCATCATCTCTACTTGTGTTGATAGCATGGTCACTGCATCGAGGTTGTAAACTCTGGCTGATTTTGTCGATTTTGTCCTTGTAACTTGCCACTGATAGTTATTCAGTGACATCTCTTCAATGAACTTGTAGGCTACTTCAGGAGTTTTGTTGTTCAAGGTTCCACCGGTGGCTGAATCGATTAGTTGGCTCGTTGAGGGGTTTACACCATTATAAAAAGTTTGGACTTGTAGCCACAAGGGTAGACCATGGTGTGGACACCTCCTCAAGAGATCCTTGTATCTCTCCCATGCGTCGTATAATGTTTCTAAATCCATCTGTACAAAAGAAGAGATATCATTCCGTAATTTGGCCATTTTGGCCGGTGGAAAATATTTTAATAAAATTTTTCAGTCATCTACTCCCATGTAGTGATTGACCCTCGTGGTAACGAGTTTAACCACTGTTTGGCTTTATTCCTTAATGAAAAGGGAAATAATCGAAGACATATGACATCATCAGAAATGCCATTTATTTTGAAGGTATCACAGACCTCTAAGAAATTAGATATATGAGTGTTTGGATCTTCATCCTGCAAACCATCAAATTGAACAAACTGTTGAATCATTTGTATTGTGTTAGGCTTTAATTCAAAATTATTAGCGGCTATAGTAGGCCTAATAATACTCGATTCCGCTCCATCAAATGCGGTTTAGCATAATCAAACATTATGCTTGGAGCATTATTTTCTTGCACATCAGGTGCTAGTGAGTTATTCTCGTCCATCCCTTCAGTAGGATTGGACCTGTCTTCTTGATCTTCCTCTGTGTAATTTAAGGCTCATCTGATTTCTCTGCGATTCCTACGTGTGGTAGCTTCGATATCACTATCGTAGATTAGTGGTCCTCTCGGGTTCCTTCTAGTCATAAACTAGAGGTACCTACTGGAAAAGAAAGAAAGAAATAAAATTAATAAAAAAATAAAATAAAATAAATTACAGAATAAAAATAAAAATAAAAATAATGGCTAAAGTAATAAAAATAGAGTTTTCTTAGCTCCCCGGCAACGAGGCCAAAAACTTGATCGTTGTTTTGTCAAGGTTTAAAATTTATAAAGAATATGATCAAACCTGGAAACTAACTCTGACAATGATTATAGGCAAGTGTACCTATCGAACAGTAGTATAGCTTAGGCAAGACCGGATTGTCGAACCCAAAGGAACTAAAAGTACTAATACTCACTTTCTTTTTATTATTTAGCCTAAAATATGGAGTGATTGGTTGATTTAATCTAATTTAACGACTACTAAGCTAAAGACACAAAGACAAAAAGAACAAATTGGGAAATAACTTGATGAAAAACTTAGTTGATCACGACGATACACTCAGGAAGAATCCACTTAGACTTCACTTGTTATTTAACACTGAACCATACGGTTTATTCACTTAGTTTGATCTGTAAGACTCCCTAATGTATATTAAACCCTCTCTCAAGGCGAATAACGTCTAACCCTAGGTTAATTAGTGGAACTCTCATTCTCTTATAATAACCCCTAGAATAGCAGTAAATCGATTTATGGACTCCCATATTAGGTTTCACCCTAATCTGGCAAAATCTTGTCACCCTATCTCTAGGCGTGCGATCAACTCCGCTTAATTATGCTAGATCTACTCTCAAGCAGGGTCTATTCCTCCTTCACCTAAGCACATTAGATTTGGATTAACCATGCATAATTAAGAACAAACTAAGTATTTATCATATAATTTAGAAAACAATAACAAGATTCATCTAGGTTTTATCCCCTTCAGGTGTCTGAAGGGTTTAGTTCATAATGAATAAAGAAAACATCTCAAGAGAAAAGATAAAACAAAACATAAGAAATTCCTAAAACCCCTTAAAGGAATTGAAGGAGAAATTAGCCGTCTTGAGTAGAATTTCGTCTCCTTGAGATGGATCATCTGGCTATCTTCGAGTAATTCTCTGAATTAAACTGCTCTAGCTTCGGCTCTTTGGCCTCGCTAAATGCCTTCTATCAGGTTACACTTAGGGTGTTTATATAGACTTTTGGAATGCTTTACTTGGCCTCTAAGTGTCCCGATTCAAATATAATACTTACTCGGTGTTTGAAGAGGCTTTGGAATGTGTTTCTTTATCTCAAAGTATCCAAATCTGAATGAAATTGCTCTCTTTCGTGCAGAGGCACGGCCATGATACACGTCCATATAAATCATTTTTAGGTTTTTTTATTCTGTCGATTGGGGCACGGCTGTTTAAATCATGGCATGGCCATGTCTTAGTTAATTGTCGAGGCACGGTCGTGTGGCTTAAAGTCCAGTCCATGTCGATTTTTTCTTTCACCCAAATTGGCCTGTTTTAAGCCTGTTTCTTGATCTTTTCGTCCTCGGGTGCTTTCCTGAGTAAAAACATGAAAAGAAAGGATTAAGAGCACCTTTTTACATAAATCAAGGGCTAAATCATCCAAAAGCATACTAAATATGGGCCTAAAATATGTTACTTTTACTGTTTATCAATCTTCCTCGTCAAGACGTTAGCTCTGTTTCATCCAAAATGCGTGGCACACTCCACAAATCTCCACCTTGACTTGTATTTTTTAAATGGCTTTTTTGTCGAGCCCTGTTACGGGCCTAACTTGATCTTTGTCGAATACTTACCAAGTCTAAGCAGTGCTTAAACTTGGAAATTAGAAGATTTTTTTCATCATATCGATAGTATTGTTTCCTGTGTCAATTTTGTGAATCTGAACATCTCCTTGAGTGATCACCTCTTAAACAAATTTGTACCGAATATCTATATGCTTTGTTCTTTTGTGATGCATCTGATCTTTAGTAAGATGTATGACACTTAGACTATCACAATATACAATAGTCTTGTCATTTTTTCAGTCAGCTCCCTGAATAGACCTTTCAACCAAATGATCTCTTTGATAGCCTCTATGATAGCAATATATTCTACCTCTATAGTTGATAATGTCATAGTGGCCTATAAGGTGGCTTTCCAGCTAATTGTGTAAGTGCCAAAAGTGAACAAAGAACATGTGAGAGATCTTATTTTGTCTAAGCCTCTTGCATAATCCAAGTCTATATAGCCAACTAGACCTTCTAAACATCTTTCTAATTCCAAACAAGTGTTGGATGTCCCTTCAAATATCTAAGGATCCACTTAACATCTTGCTAGTGTAATTTGTCGGGTTTGGTCATGTATCTACTTACTACACTAATAGCAGGTGAAATATCGGGACAAGTGCAAATGATTATATACATTAAACTTCCGACTGCACTGAAATAAGGAACCAAGGACATGTACCTTTCTTTGTCTCGAGTTTATGGTGATTTTGAAGCCAAAAGTTTGAAGTGTGCAGCTAAAGGAGTACTAACTGGTTTAGAATCTTACATTCCAAATTGCTTGAGAATTCTTTCGATGTATCTCTATTGTGACAAAAATAGCTTCCTAGAGTGCTTATCTCTCAAAATTTCCATCCCTAAGATTTTAAATTGATTTATTTATAATGGATCGTTGGCTGCAATTAACATATCATCAATATAAAGCGACAAATAAATAAATGATCCATCATCTAAACGTTGTAGATACACACAACTATCGTACTTACTACGAATGAAACCTATACTTAACATGAAGGAATCGAACTTCTTGTACTACTATCGAGGAGACTACTTCAGGTTGTACAAAATTTTTTTGTATAAGGCATACATGATCTTCCGTGCATTCAATCCTGAAGCCTTCAGGTTGTTGCATGTTCTAGTTCACCATGAAGGAATGCAGTTTTCACATTTAACTGTTTTAATTCAAGATTGTGTAATGCAACAAGAGCTAATAGTGTCCGGATAGATGTATGCTTCACAACAGGAGAGAACACATCATGAAAATCAACTTCCTCCACTTGAATGTAGCTCTTTGCGACCAACATCGCTTTATATATCATGTCACCTTAACCCGATCCTTACTTCTTTTTGAACACCCACTTGTAACCAACTATTTTTTTCGGTGGGTGGTTTAACAAGAGTTGCCAAGTCTTTTTCTTATTAAGGGAGTCCATATCTTCTTCCATTGCAACAAGCCACTTCTTGGAACTAGAAGCCCAAACTGACTCTGAATAATTTAAAGGATTAGCTGAACCGATGCTCCCACAACACTTAGAATATATGCCACTAGATTTCCTTCACAGTATTTTTGTGGTGGTTTGATCTCTCGCCTTTTTATGTATCAAGCTAACTTATAATCTTGAAGTTGAGACGTAGGGGTTTTTTACTAGGATAGAGTGGCTTTGGAAACCTTCTGTTGCATTGAAAAAAATATCAGTTTCATGATTTGGTTTTGATGTCTCGACGTGGCGGTTCTCCTCATCGAGACATCGCCTGTTTTTGTTTTCAGCTCCACCTTGCTTGAAACACTTGATTTTCTTATGTTGTTTTGACTTAGTGACCTCTTTTTGACAAAATCATTGACGTTATATCAAATTTAACATCTCCATTGACGATGATCTTACTAGTTTCTGGGCACCATAACTTATAGCATTTTATCTTGGTAGCAAAACCTAAAAAATACACTTCACAATCCTTGGTTCAAGTTTTCCCTAACTAACTCATGCATAAGTAGAACAACCTAACACTTTAAGGTTAGAGTAATTAGGAGGAGTACTCGACCAATCTCTTTAGGAACCTTTCAATCTAATGCTTGATGTGGAGGTCGATTCACCAAATAACTTGCTAAGTTAACTGCTTCGGCCCAAAACTCTTTTTCCTAGCCTACATTGAAAGCATACATCGAGCTTTCTCTAGTAACATTCTATTCATCCTTTTCGCGATACCATTCTACTGTGGGGTATCAACAGCTGTGTGATGTCTTTCAATTCCTTCCCATTTACAAAAATCATTAAACTCATTTGTACAGAACTCGTGTAACACCCCAAACTCGGCCCATGCGTTACAACCAAATCTGGTATGTCACAGGGTGAAGTAAAACCAAGTCTTAGATAAATTTATGAAAAATTGACGCTTCGGAAGATAACTTTTTCTATTATTGCGTCGGCTTTTGAAAAAAGGATGTTTGGTTTAATAAAACTCCAATTTAAATTAAACATTTAAGCTGTCAAAGTGACAAGTTCGTTATAAATAGTAAATAATAAAATAAAATGAAATACAATCTTGAAGGGCCTTATTACATAATGAAAATCCCAAATTTGAACGACTTAAAGAAATACCGAAAAGTAAAGGAAAGAAAACAAAAACATGGCCTCCACGAGTCTGCCTCGGCTCCTACATCCACGAGCTACTGCTCACCTGAAAGGTTAAGGAAAAAGGGGTGAGTCACCAAGACTCAGTGTGTAAAACCTCCCACATTAAATATACTGCAACTAACCCACAATCACACATTGGGCCTGAGCCCACATATCAACAATAACATATGAATGCATTAAGCCCAACCTAAACCTAATGTTTCCATCCGCTACACACCAACCCGTACCAACCAATCACACCGTGGGGATTTCTACAATCAACCCTCCATCCGCTACACACCATCCCGACAGTCTTGCTGCCAATTAAACACGATCACTAGGTGACCAAATAAACACGATCACTATGTGACCAAATATATATATACATCGTGGCGAGCCACCGATCACAAGCAGACCAAAAGAAATAGTGTATGAACACATGTATATATATATATATATAAAAGCCACCGATCACTACGTGACCAATTAAGCACTTCCTTTTCATATCAAGCCCATACCCATGATCTACATACAAATCCGAACAATGCAACATGCTACTCATATTATATCATCTTGTCACACATACATTCGGCTATGCAAAAAAACAATCTGATCCACACACAGCAATCCTAGCCTTACCCCTAAGGGTATCACGATTGTCTATCATTTCTTTTCGGCTTTTTCAGGTCCATACAAACATTAGCACGTTATATTATAGTGTGTGAAAGTTTACACACCTGATAACACGTAAGACGACACTCTCTATGTCGATGCTATCACTAGCCAAAACTACGGCCATCTGCCTACTATTCTGCTCAGAAGCCAGCCCACAACCCGGTGGCCAATCTTGAACAGTAGACACTGTGCGTTTCTTGAACTTTGGGGCTGGGACTATGATCCAACCCCTTCATTTGATTTGCTGACATTCGAGTCCATGAATGATCTTGGTTAGAAGGTACTATAACGATTGCTTAATGAAACATTAGGTTAAGGCACGAATAAAGAAAAGAAATCGATTGAACACTTAAGGAGAATTGAAATCTTTACCTTGAAATCCCAAAAAAATAGTATGATTCGAAAGTTGCCGATTTCTGTCTTAGAAACCTAAGCGACTAGATCTCCTTCAATTCCCAGAATGTCGCCCAAAGAAAACATGAGATCAGTGAATAGAAACATCAAACTAATGATGGCCTTACAACCAATTTAGCCATTCGGTTATGGTCTCCAAAAATTGAAAACAACAAAAGGATAAGAGAATGCTCTTACCTTATCACAACAGATCCGAATGATACTTTGGAGATTTCAGTATTAGCCTAATAGTGGACAGGATTCGGCAATGATTAGGAAAGAACTAGATGAGAAAGTCAAAAAGCAAAATAAAGAGGCTTAGGCGTTTCGGCTTTTCAAGATCAATCGGCTATGGTATGAAAGTGGAGAGGAAAATAGAGTTAGGAGTTTTTCGATTTAGGCAGAAAAAGAGAAGAAGAATCCTTTGTTGTTGAAATTAGGAGGAGAAAAGAAGAAGAAAAAAACTGAAAGCTATGCTCTAGGAAAAGATAAAATTCGGCACACTATTCACAAATGGGAATTTCGACACACCCTTAGCCATTCAACTGATTTTCCCTTACACACAGTCCCACATTCGGCCATCTCTTCCCCCTCTATCCTATCCCTTGTTTTTCTCCTATCCTCATCTTTCTATCCATAGAATCAATCCATACTTACTCTTTTAGAGTCCCATTGAAACCACCTCTCACTCCTTAGTCTCATAAAAAAAAAACACTCCTTTTTGCTAAGCATGGGATTCGAACCTGCTCCCTCCAAACATGCTTGTGGTGTCACCTATCTGCTCCCTTAGTGGCTCCTCCTTGCCACTTTACCAACCGAATTTTTGTGTTAACTTTCCGATTCAAGTACCCTTAAGGCCCACTTCACCTAGTTTTCCCTTTTTGTGACTAAAAATAGAATTTCTTCCAAGGCTCAGGCTTAACCCCAAGCCTTCTCGAAAGCTCTAAACATATCAGACACACACACATAGCATGGCATACACACATAACATATCACCAACGCAGAGCCCCCAACCTAGGATGTTACAACTGGAGACCATTATCTGTGTTCTTAATCGCTTTACGGATTTCTCAATCTACTTTTCTAGTAAGGTCTTCCATTACTTAAAGATCCCGAAGACTTCACCTTTGTGCTTCAGAAAATAAACCCAAAGTTAAAATATATTTGCTACCACTTTTGGAGTAGACTAGAGAAGACCCCATAAATTAGAATGAATGTAGTTGAGGGTCCCTTTTGTCCTGTATATTTCCAAATCAAAGCTGACTCGATTCTACTTCCCATAAACGCAATTCTCATAGAAATATAACTTTCCAACTCCAGCACCTCTGAAAAGGCCTCTTTTACTCAAAATAATCATACCTTTTTCGATCATATGATCAAGCCGCATGTGCCACAACTGAGTTGATTTAGAATCCATAAGGAGGGAATTTTGTTGAGATGTTGCGACATCCTTATCATGATGTGCTAAAAATTTTGACTCTACTTTTGTAATTTCTACCACACCAATCATTATTGAACCTTGCAGAATGTATAGGTTGTCAAATTTCTATCCTATCATCAAAATAATAGCTCCACGAGATACTTTTAAATTGTTTGACTCAATGACGATCTTGCAACCGTTAGAGTCTAGAATACCCAAAGATACGAGATTCTTCTTTAAATCAGACACATGTTTGACATATGATAATATTCTAATTATCCCTTCATGCATCCTACTCTGAAATGTACCAATATCGGTTATTTTGCAGGGTGTGTTATTTCCCATAAGCACAACTCCATCTTTAACTAAACTGTATGTGGAGAACCAGTCCCTGTTAGGGCACATATGGTAGGATCACCCAGAATCCAAGATCTACTCGAATGTAAACTTAGAACTTTCAGTCATTGACACCAGTAATAAATTATCACCTTTGTCTTCGGCTACACTAGCATCGGCTACATCAGCTTTCTGCTTCCCTTTCTCTTCATTTTGGTGGCTCGCTTATTGCTATTATGAAGTTTATAACCTTCTACTTTGATGTGACCTATATTTTTGCAATAGCCACAATTTCTTATCACTGTTTCTTGATTTTGATCTCGCCTTAGATCTTTTTTGGCTTGAACTTTATCAACCAAAACTGAGGCTTGGCCATCTAAATTATTCTTTGAACCTAACTTTGTAACATCCTAAAATTTGAGTATTGATATGATGCATGTTTTGGTGCTTAACTTGTGTATAATTAAAATTTTGCATGTTTAGTATAGTCTTGAGAAGACTTGAGAACTATTCAGAATTAGAATAAATTTTAGTTAGGAGTACTTAATTGAAGTGGATCAAGTGACTTTGAGGTTTAAGTAAGTTTAAGTGTCAAAAACTAGCACAAGATGAGCTAGTAGCAAGGTGGTGTTGGCGTATGTATGTTTGCTTGAGGGGAGAGGTTCGAATCTCCTAGCATGCAATTTGAAAGCTTTTATTTTTTTGCTTTTCCTTAGCAAGTGTCGGTCATGGATAAGGATTAGGATGAGTTGGATTAAATTTTTATGGTAAGAAGACTTAAAGTTATGGTAAGCATGAGTTAAGGGATGGTATTGCTTGACTTTGGGGATAAGATTTCTCAAACTTAAGGGAAATAGAGGATGGTAAGGCTTGAGACTAGGATTGATATTTTGGTAACTCCTTCATGGTCATTTTAACCATGAATGGGGACGGTTTTGTGGACTAAAGGGGGGAGCCAAATTTGGGTGGTGAATTTTGGTGATAGGCTAGTTTGGTTGGTAGCTTTTGGGGGAATTACCTTTGGTCATTTTTGCTTTGCAAAACACTTTCTCTCCATCTATTTTCGCCCTTGGCCGAATGTATTGGTATAGGAGAAAAACAACTTTTGTTTCATTTCTTATGTCCATATTTTTGACCATTTGATCACCTTATTTTTGTAAAACCTCTCCTAGTGCCAAAACTACCAACACAACAAGCCATAGTTTTCATTCCCCATTACCGAATGCATCATTGTCTTAAACACTCTCTCTTTGCTTTTCTTTTACCATTGATAAAAGAATTATAAACCTATCATTCTCTTTCTTTTTCTTTCTCTTTTCCCTCTTGAAAACTGAATCAACATCATCTCTTTCTTTCATCTCTTATTTTATTTTTTTAACCATACTTTCTTCATTATTTTTCTCTCATGGCTGAATGTTAGATTACTCCATTGCCGAATTATTTTTCTTTTCTTTGTTTATTCGTAGCCGAATCTTCCACTATACATAAGTATCCTTCTTGATCATTCTTCTTTGAAGCCTTGGACAATAGTGTGATAGTGGAGGGCTGAAACTCAAGTGTTCGTAAACATCGTAGATCGTTGAAATCGAATTTAAAGTGTTAAAGGTAAGGGATTATTAAGGATTTTCATATTACTCGACATATGGATATAAATAGTTTATTAATCAATTTTGTTTTAGGGACGTTCTCGCTCGATTGTCATATTATGGAACGAGGATATTTGTGGTAAGTTATTCTCATTTTTTAAACCACTTAGTCGAAATTTTGATAACTTATTGGTTAGACTAATGATTCATTGTCTTTGAAGACAATCAAAATAGGGAGGAAAAGAATTGTTAATAGTGTTCGGAAGAGGGGTGGTTCCATTATTCCCCCCAAATGCAAGAGAAGGATTGTTTCGGGAATCTAAGATTTTCCACCGGGTTGTGGACCCTCATCCGGCAAAAATCAATTATTCGAAGTCGTTTGTACCCCCGAACCATTGTTTACTTGTGGTTCTGAACCTTTGATCGAGATAAATCGCAACTAGTGGTTGTTCGAGATTCCTAGGGTAAGATCTAGATCGCTTAATATTAGAATAGTTTAATATTAAATTTTAGTATTCTAATCCATCGTGATGTGTGTTTAGATATCGACGAGGGGGAGAGTGTAGTTCTCACCATAATCAGGTGTGTAATCTCACACCGCATCTCATGGGTTAGATGACTATATCGTATAAATTGTTGGATGAAATCACAAATTAGTGAAATTGGGAAGAATAACATAGTTATCACCTTAATGGTAAAATTTTGAAATTGTATTAAGATCATGGAAATTATGAAATTTGCCTTAACAGACTAATTCAATAAAAGTGACAATTTGGGCCATATGTGATATTTGATAATTAGGCCATATGTGATAATTGATAAATGGGCCATATGTGATATTTGATAAATGGGCCATATGTGATATTTGATAATTGGGCCTTATGTGAAATTTGATAATTGGGCCATATGTGATATTTGACAATTGGGCCATATGTGATAATTGATAAATGGGTCCTATGTGATATGAGACTTCGTGGGCCAAAAATGTGAAATGGGCCAGTTTGTAATAATTTTTATTATGGGCCTTATGTTGGAATAATTATTTGAATGGATTGTTATGCATGCTATATACATGATTGCATGGGTTGGGCTATTGATGAAGAGAAGTTCTGGTAGCTTTGCTACAATATTTTGGTGGCTCTGCCACAATTCTGAAAAATGGAAAATGCCATGTAAACTCTGTGAATTCGGTGGCTTGTCTACGAAATTTGATATATGGCTTAATGCCTACTTCGGTGTGTTGGAAGGGTGGGTGACTAAAGCTCCCCACAGGTGTGCTGGTTGGTACGGGTGGTGTGTAGCGGATGGAAATCTAGGTTTGGTTTTGGGTATTACATATCACTTGCATTTCATGCATGCTAAATTATTATATTTGTAATGGGCTTAGGCCCAAATAAATGCTTAAATGGTTTTGGCTAGATGGACTATGGTAAGTGAGTTACACACGAGTTCTAAGTAACTCACCCCAATTTTTCTTACCCTTCTCAGGTAATAATATTTGATGGAGGCTTGGGTCGGAGATGACTTCGTGTGAAGGCTATACTACAAATCGTGCTCTTTAAAATTTTAAGACTTCTTTAATAATTTTATTAAGTACTATTTTTATGGCGATGTAATAAGGCCTCTTTAATTATGGATTTTATTATGTTTTAGTTTTCCCAAGTTGGTTTGGTTTAGTTTTTTATAAATGTTTTTTTATAACTCTCGTATAAAATAAAAGTTTTTCTTAAATATCATTTTAAAACTTTTCGACAAAATATTTCGACTAAATAAATCCAAAGTTTTATCAATAACTACTCTATAGATCAAACGACAAATTCTTGTGTTTTTAATTATGGTTTTCAATGAACTTCGATTTTTTTTTTGATAAAGTCATTCTCTTAATCATTTTGGAATTTGATTTCTACTTCGTTAAATGATTTGAATGTATGTTAAATTTGTGTGGCATGCCAAAATTCGGGCTTAATGCATAGGCTGGGTTTGAGGTGTTACAAACTCATTGTTTATCTTTGTTTAATAAGTTTCCCTTCACGTCCTCAAGTGAAAGTTTCTCTCTACCATAAACTAGGGTTTCCCTAAAAGTTTTGTATGAAAGAGGCAAAGAACAAAGTAATAACACAGCCTAATCTTCATCGTCTATGTTGGCCTCAACATTCTTTAGGTCATTAATGAGAGTAACAAATTCACTTATGTGAGCTTTAATAGACTCATCTTTTTCCATATGGAACTTGTATAACCGTTATCTCAATACGAAGCGGTTTGTGAGAGACTGTCATGTAAAGGGCTTCTAATTTCCTCCATAAGGCTGCTACCATTTTCTACATAATACATTGTGCAATTCATTGTTTATGAGTCAAAATTGAATTGTTGATAGTACCTTCTCATCAAACTCCTCTCATTCTGTTTGATTTGCATCTGTGGGATTTTAAACATGCAATGACCTTTTTTAAACCGTTTTGAACTAGTATTGTCTTCATTCAAATTTTCCATAGACTAAAATTTATGATCTCATCAAACTTCTCGATATCGTACCTCATTGCCATCTCTGAATGGGTTGAATCTAAAAATTTAACCAAACTTTGATACCACTTTGTTGGTGATCGACCTGTATAAGCAATGAACAAGAACGAAAAAGAGAAAAGAAAAATTGGGCACACAAATATTTACATGGAAAAACTCCTCAATGAAGAGGATAAAAAACCATGGGCAAAAGAAACTTCACTAAAATGACAAAAGTTGGAAAAATGAGTACAAGATGTAGAAACAAACAAACCCGAACCCAAAAAAATTACTAAGTTCTTAAAAAATTCCCACAAAGCTCTCTCTTAATTATGTTGTTGAATCAATCTCTCTAGGGTTGCTAAAAGCCCTATTTATAAGCTGAAATTCATGTGAAAATATAACTAAAACATCCCTAGATTAATCAAAGTTAGACTGGGCAAAGATAACATAATTTAACTAGAAGAAGAAACCTAGTTTAGTAGGGAACACGTTGCCATATCGTGACGTGGCATATTGCCTCGTCTGGACGTCCTTCTTCACATCATCGGGATGTGGTGATTCTTCTCGTTGGGAAGTTATTGTCGTGTTGTCGTGACATTGTCTTTTCCTCATCATGATGTCGGATCTATTTCATCCGAAATGTGAGGCACACCCTACAATTTTCTTGTTGATAGATTAATTCTTCGTCTGTTAACTCTTCCTATTTCAATTGCAACTACAGAAAGAACATTTTTGGCAATGAAAGTTGTCAAAACAAGGCTTTGTAACAAAATATAAGTTGAGTTTTGAAACACCCCAAACCCGGCCCACGAGCCTTTACCGGATCTGGTATGTTCCTCGATGTAAACCGGTTCAAAATTCTTTTGTGACATTGGAAACAGAACGATGTGATTTAAAAGAAAGATTGTTTTTGGGTTGGGCTCAGGTTGGAAAACAAGTTAATTTTTATATTTGAAATCCTTTGATTTTAGGTGACAAAACATTTAGGGTTTAGTTCATGATAAATTCACTTAGTTTTTTTTAAATCTTTTATAGCAGGATAAGTAGAAGTAAAATAAAATAATTCAACTATGGCCTTATTACATCAAATAATTCCCAAAAATAAATTCGAAGTACTTAAAATAAAAAAGTTCAAAACAAAGTAAAATCTGAACTTCACATGGCCTCCACTAAGCTCCTGCCGACCCGGCCCATCACTGATCGTCACCTGAAAAGTAATCCCACAAGGGGTGAGTTAAACAGACTCAATGTGTAACCAACACTAAAATTTAACAATTTAGGCATATGTTCACATATTACATGCATATTCATATAACAGATAGGAAATAATGATGCACCCCGAACCTAAACCTATATGCCATCTGCTACACATCACCCGTACCATCCTACACACCGTGGGGACTACTAAGTCAACCCTCCATCCACTACACACCATCGAAGGCAGTCGCTGCAGTCGACGTGCTCATCGCCCTTATAAAATTCGTGGTCTTAGGTCACCACATTTAGATATTGTGGTCTTAGGTCACCACATTCAGGTATCGTGGTCTTAGGTCACCACATTCAGTTATCGTGGTCTTAGGTCACCACATTCACTTCCCCTTTTCATATAACCCATATGCCCCATATCATACATATCATGCATTAACATGCCAAATTCTTATTTCACATTCTTATAATGTCATATGTGTGTCGTAACCGATATTTAACATAATCCTAGTAGGAGTAGGAAGCGTGCACAGTACTTTGTACCATGACATGGTACCTTAGCCATATTCACATTTTATACACATACTTATATTAAACATTGCCATAAAACTTATTAAGAAAATAGTGTGGGGTACACACCTGATTCGCAAAAGGTTTCCAATCCAAATCCCGAAAAGCTTGATCTAATGCCTTAGATCTTAAATCTCTACATTTAATCAATCATTTAATACTTAGTAAAGAGCCATTCTACCATAAATCCAAATCCTAGTAAGATTAGTACACTAAAACTTACCTTGGTGCCAAATCCAAAATCTTCACTATACTCTTCTTGTATTCGCCAAGCTTTAAATCACTTTAACAAATTAGTTTGGCCTTTTTAAGCGAAAAATAGATCTTAATCAACAATTAAGGCCTTGGCCGAATGTACATATGGACTTACCTTGAAATTCTCAGATCCCGGAATGTTGTAGACTCCCTTCCTTGTAATCGGTTGGTATTAAATCCCTTCATAGATTAGTTTTTGGCTTTTAAATCATGTAAGAAAACAGATCTAGTGCTAAAATAAGCCTTAGCCAATAAGTATCTATACTTACCCTTTACGAATCTAAACTTCCAAAATTTGCACTTGTTTTCTAAAATTATCGAGATCCCTACTAAAATTTTGTTAGAATCGATTTTATGAATAGATTTAGGAAACTGGCCTTTGGCCAAATACTATAGTTGCTTACCTTGAACACTTCATATCCCGAAAGACTCCCTCTTGAAATCAGCTGCAAGAGAAATCCGGAAGACCCTTTAAAGTTTCGGCCAAAGAGTTCTAATGGGATTAGTGCTTTAGATTTCGGCTTTAAAGAGAAGAATTAAAACGATAACAATAGATCCTTACCCTTACTTCTGAAGTCGACTGTTCTTTGTTGAACCTACAGAGACTCGGCTATGGGCTAAGCAGATATTCGACAGATTTTGGCTTTTGTCAATAATGAGAAAAGATTGGTCTTGGGGTAGATGATGATTCGAATGAACAGAAAAAGAAAAGAACAAGGCTATAAGGTTCGGCTAATCAAAAGAAAGAAAGGTGGTGGCTTTGAAAAGAAAAAAAAGAAAACGAGAAAGAGGCTTAATTGCTTTGTAAATGTTCGGCTAGAGAAAGAGATGAAAAGAAAACAAAGTAAAAAGATGGACACTTCTTGCTAAGAATTTCAGCACAAATGAAAAAGATAAGAAGAGAATGAGTTTTCGGCTAACACTCAAACACTAGCCTTTCCTAGCTTTTCTCTTTATCTCTTCACTTAAAATTATTAAGAATAATCTATCACTTATCCATCTATTTGCCTAATTTTAACAAAAATAAAACACCTCCCTTTTAGTGCCTTAATGCCGTCCACTTCCACCTATCTTGTAGCAAAAATAAAACTTCTTTTTACTTTCCTTGTGGCTCGAACACAAGCCCAATTGCATATGTAGGTGGCGTCACATGCTAGGCCCTTAAGTGGCTCCTTATAGCCACTTTTCCCAAGCTCAATTTTATGTCAAATTCCCTCTACTAATTTTCTTAAGGCCACCTTGTTTTAGTTTCCTCTTTTAAACTTAACATTTCTAAAACATTTCCTTACATTTCCAAGTTTCCATAAATGTTCACTTTCCTCTTTTAAACTTAACATTTCCAAGTTTCCAAAAATGTTCACTTTCCTCTTTTAAACTTAACATTTCCAAGTTTGTAAAAATGTTCACCATACATTCATAACACATAAGACATGCCATTTCGTATAATTAAATAAAAAATGCATAAGCCCTTTTTCAGGGTGTTACAGTTCTACCCCCTTAAAATAATTTCGTCCTCGAAATTGCACAGCTAAAATAAATGAGGGTATTCTTGTCGATTACCTCTTCCGCTCCCACGGCTTCCTCGATCCATGATTGCGCCCACAACACTTTGACTAGGGGCCGACTTCCTCCGTAATATTTTCATGTCTCGTCCAATATCTGAATTGGCTCTTCCTCGTAGGATAAGTCTGGCCTTAGCTCCACTTCTTCAACTGGTACCACATGAGATGGATCCGATCGGTAGCGACGTAGCATGGATACATGGAATACGTCGTGCATCTGCTGTAACTCTGGTGGCAACTCTAGCTGGTATGCCACTGGTCCAACTCGCTTCAACACTCGATAGGGTCCTAAAACCTTGGACTTAACTTCCCTTTATGATCAATCTCATCACCTTCTTCCAAGGTGAAACCTTAAGGAATACCGGTCTCCCACATCAAATTTGATTTCCTTCCGTTTAAGATCTGCGTACGACTTCTACTTATCAGATGCTTCCTTCAACCGTGTACGAATTATCTCAACCTTTTCTTCAGACTCTGCTACTAATTTTGGTCCCAAAACTCGACGTTCCCCTAATTCACTCCAACACGTAGGAGTTCGACACCTCCGACCATACAACGCTTCATACGGTGCCATCCGAATGCTAGCTTGATAGCTGTTGTTGTATGCAAATTCCGCTAGAGGCAAATATTCTTCCCAACTTCCTCTGAAATCCATCACACAGCCCCTTAACATATCTTCTAACACATGGATTACCCGTTCAGATTGCCCGTCTGATTGTGGATGAAAAGCCGTAGTAAAATCCAACTTAGTGCCTAAAGCTTGATGAAGTGCCCTCCAAAACCGAGACGTAAATCTTGGGTCTCTATCTGAAATGATAGACACCGGCACTCCATGTAGCCTCACAATTTCTGCCACATATAATTTAGCCAATTTCTGAAGAGAATAATCAACCCTTACCGGGATAAAGTGCGCGGACTTGGTCAAATGGTCCACTATTACCCATACCAAGTCCTTCTTAGTAGGCGTAAGGGGAAGCCCACTAACGAAGTCCATGGTAATTCTTTCCCACTTCCACTGCAGAATCTCGATTGGCTGAAGCAATCCCGATGGAACTTGGTGTTTAGCCTTAACTTGCTGACACATCAGACATTTCCCCACGAATTCAGTAACTTCCCGCTTAAGATCAGGCCACCAAAACTATTCCCTTAGATCCCTGTACAGCTTGGTGCCTCCGGGATGCATAGCATAAGGGCTACCATGCACTTCCTGAAGAATCCTCTGTCTTAACTCCTCATCCCTCGGCATACAGACCTTTTCTTTGAAGCACAATACTCCCTCCTCACTAACACCATAGTCCTCTAACTCTCCGTTCTGTACTTGTTGTAACTTAACACTTAGGTCCTCATCCACCAACTGACTTTCCTTTACCTCATTCAACCATGTTGGTTTGACTTGCAATTCTACCAGTAGACTTCCATCATTATACAAACTCAAGTGTGCGAATAATGCCCTCAGATCCGACACCACCTTCTGACTTAGCGCATCTGCTACCACATTCGCCTTGCCCGGGTGATACTCTATCGAACAGTCATAATCCTTCAGTAATTCCACCCACCTTCGCTGTCTTAAGTTAATGAAACACCCCAAACCCAGCCCACGAGCCTTGACCGGATCTGGTATGTTCCCCGGTGTAAACCGTTTCAAATTCTTTTATTACTTAGGAAAAACTTGTGTGATTTGGAAGAAAGATCATTTTAGGTTGGGCTTAAGATGAAAACAGGTTCATTTCATTACTAAAAATCCTTTACTTTAAGTGACAAAACGTTTGGGCTTTGTTTTAAAAATAGATTTACTTAATCTTTTAATAAATAAAAGTTTGTAAGGTCAATAAATAAAAACAGAATAAAATAATTCTACTAATGCCTTATTACATCAAATAATTCCCAAAATTTAAATTCAAAATACTTAAAGTAAAATAGTCCAAATAAAAGAAATTTGAACTTCACATGGCCTCCACCAAGCATCTACCGGCCCGGTCCATCACTGGTCGTCACCTAAAAAGTAATCCCACAACGGGGTGAGTCAATAGACTCATTGTGTAACGAACACTAAAATTTAATATTTCGGGCATACAATATCATACATGTTCATAAAACATTTAAACAATATGATGCAACCCAACCCAAACCTATATGCCATCCGCTACACACCACCCATACCATCCTCGCACTCCTGGGGACTACTAAGTCAACCCTCCATCCGCTACACACCATCAAGGCGATCATTGCAATCGGCGTGCTCATCGCCTCTTATAAAAATTCGAGGTCTTAGGTCACCACATTTAGAATTCGTGGTCTTAGGTCACCACATTTAGTTATCGTGGTCTTAGGTCACCACATTCATTTCTTGGTCTTAAGTCACCACATTGATTTCGTGGTTTTAGGTCACCACATTAACTTCCCTTTTCATATAACCCATATGCCCCATTTTTCATACACAATATGCAAAATCATGCCTTAATTCACATTCTTATCACTTTTCACATGTAAAAAATAACATATATTCATATTCCTAGTAGGAGTAGGAAGCGTACATTAGTACTTTGTACCATAGTATGGTACCTTAGCCATATTCACATTCTTATAAACATGCACATTTAATTTAAAACATAGCCATGAACATATTAAAACTTAGGGTAGGGTACACACCTGATTCGCTTAACAATTTCACTGAAATCCCAAAAATCCTATCTACTGCCTTAGATCTTTAACTCCGTTGATGCCGATTTGCTTATCACTCAAATCCCAAAAACTTTGCTATACTCCTCCTTGTATTCGGCCAAACACTTGTGGATTTTAAATCCCGAAACTCACCGAATAACTAGGGAACACGTGGCCTATGGTGTACCTTCGGAAAAAGAATTTCTTCTTCCTTGTAGTCGACTGATCCTTCCAAATCTTAAATCCCGAATTGGATCCTTGCTTCCTTAATGCTATCAAAATTCCTTAGATCCTTGAAATCCCGAAAGATACCTTCTTGTAGTTGACAATTCTTAAATCCCGAATACACCCCTTTTAAGAAATCGGCAGCACCCTTGTTAAAAGCCCCTTAAAGAATCGAACTTGATGACTAGATGATAAGGTTTTGGCTTTTAGGATTTAATGGAGAAGTCAGCTAGGGGTTCTCTTGGGGTATTCGATTTCCACAAAAATAACGAAAAGAGAACTTGAGAATTTTGGCAATGGTGGACTATAGATTTGGCTTAACAAATGAAAGAGAGAGAAGAGAGAGAGAGAGCACTAAAAAATTCGAGAGAGAAGAAGAGGAAGAAAATTGATGAGTAGTCCTATTCTTTCCCTCTTATAGTCGAAATTACTACTTAGAATCCCTTACTTGGCCACCACTCTTCTATTTTGATTACTTTATCCTTTGAATTATCACTTTATTAAAAGAATTAATCCAACAATTATCTCCTAAAAATAATGATAAATAAATCTATTATTTATCTCCTATTTAGACGAAATTTAAAGAGAATAAAACTCTTCCCTTGGGTTCCTTAGTGCCGTCCACTTCCCCTGCTCTTTGTAGCAAAATAAAACTCCTTTATTTGCTCCCCAAGTGACTCGAACCTAGGCCCAATACCCTTGTATGTGGTGTCACCTACCTGGGCCTCAAGTGATATTTTAGGCCACTTTTCCAAGCCTATTTGTGTGTCAAATTCCTCCTATTAATTTTCTTAAGGCTACTTTGCCTTAGTTTCCTCTTTTTAAACTTAACATTTCCATACATTTCCAGGTTTCCAAAATGTTCACTTTCCTCTTTTAACTTAAGTTTCCAAAATGTTCACTTTCCTCTTTTAACTTAAGTTTCCAAAATGTTCACATTCCTCTTTTAACTTAAGTTTCCAAAATGTTCACTTTCCTATTTTAACTTAACATTTCCAAGTTTCCAAAATGTTCACTTTCCTCTTTTTGAAACTTAACATTTCTAAATCATTTCTTACATTTCCAAGTTTCCAAAAATGTTCGTAATACATTCATAACACATAAGACATGCTATTTCGTATAATCAAAAGAAATGCATAGGCCCATTTTCAGGATGTTATAGTTCTACCCCCTTAAAATTATTTCGTCCTCGAAATTACTTACTATCGTTTAATCCTAACTCATCACACTACGCCTTTGCTGCACACTCTGATCTTAACAAAACTAACACATTTCTTAGATACTACCTCGACCACGTCCACTAGAACTCATTACTAACTTCGCGATTTAATCTGGTTTAAGAAATTTCATGAATTAGCCTTTATTCCACTGATTAACCATGAAGAAGTTTTATGAAAAGAATTTTAGGAGTGGTTCTTTCGTATTCATACATGCACATAATCTTTACATTCATACATCCATCAATCAATTATGAACTCTCGTTCATTCAAAGAAATGTTGTAGTTTTCATTGTTGTTGTTTTTCCACTACCCATGGGTATTTTCATAATTTGCCCTACAGGGGTATTTTCATAATTTGTCAAAATAAGGTTCCTTGGTGTTTTTGTCAATAAGGGTATCCTGGAAATTTTGCATTCCCAGGGGTATTTTGGAAATTTTGAAATCTGAGGGTATTTTGGTAATTAACCCTGGTAAATTTGTAAATCTTGATAAATCAAGGGTACTTTGGAATTTACAAAACTTGAAGGTTGTTTCTGAGAATTTGTTTTCCAAATCAGTGTTGTTGCAGAAATTTTTGAAGATCGGAGGTCATTCTGGTAATTTTGTAACTCGGGGGTATTTCGGTAATTTGTAGGGTAGGGGTAATTTCATAAATAATTTTTTTTTCATAATCAAGGTATTTTGATATTTTGTAAATTTAGGGTTCCTTTAAGCAAAGTAGTGAAATTTTGATAAGAACTGTGGGTATTTGGAAATTTCATAAACCAAGGGCATTTTTGTAATTTTACCACTAAGGGTATTTTAGTAAATTTGTAAATCAAAAATATTTTAGGAAAATTTATAAAAATAATCTTTTCAAATCAAGAGGGTAATTTAGAAATTTTAAAACTAGGGTTTCCATAAAAATACGGCTAGTCCCTTTAGGGTTTTAGTTAGGGGTTTAGCCCGTAGCTAAGTCCTCTTAGTTAGGGTGAACCGTAGCTACGCACCAGGTAGGATTTGAGTGGAGAACGCGGACTGCTTAAATACCAAGCTCCCATCGAAACTAATCCTAGACATGCGCACCATGGTTACCACACCCTAACTCAGCGACTTAACCACAGGTTGGTTTAATTAGACATTTAAGTCTTATGTAATTGTTGGGGTAACTAGTCCTAGGGTTCAAATACTTATCATACTAATCTACGTTGCCATAAAAGCCCATACATTTCACATATTCAAATCACTTCAGAAGTCAGAAGTACTTACACGGTGGATCATGGTCGGAGACTTAGTGGGCCATGCCGAAAAACTGAAAATTTTTAGAAAATTCCTTTTGGGCTTACTTTGGAAAATATTTTGGGCTTAAACCCAAGGCCGAGAGTTTAAAACTGGGCTCTAATACCAAACTGAAATACCCCAAACCCGGCCCACGAGCCTTGACCGGATCCGGTATGTTCCCCGGTGTAAACCGTTTCAAATTCTTTTGTTACTTAGGAAAAACTTGTGTGATTTGGAAGAAAGATCGTTTTGGGTTGGGCTTGAGATGAAAACAGTTCATTTCATTATTAAAATCCTTTACTTTAAGTGACAAAATATTTGGGCTTTGTTTTAAAAATAGATTTACTTAATCTTTTAATAAATAAAAGTTTGTAAGCTCAATAAATAAAAAGCAGAATAAAATAATTCTACTAAGGCCTTATTACATCAAATAATTCCCAAAATTTAAATTCAAAATACTTAAAGTAAAATAGTCCAAATAAAAGAAATTTGAACTTCACATGGCCTCCACTAAGCATCTGTAGGCCGGTCCATCACCGGTCGTCACTGAAAAGTAATCCCACAACGGGTGAGTCAATAGACTCAATGTGTAACTAACACTAAAATTTAATATTTCGGGCATACAATATCATACATGTTCATAAAACATTTAAACAATATGATGTAACCCGAACCCAAACCTATATGCCATCCGCTACACACCACCGTGCCATCACACTGCACCGTAGGGACTACTAAGTCAACCCTCCATCCGCTACACCATCGAAGGTAGTCATTGCGATCGACGTGCTCATCATACTTATAAAAATTCGTGGTCTTAGGTCACCACATTTAGAATTAAATGGTCTTAGGTCACCACATTCGATTATCGTGGTCTTAGGTCACCACATTCGATTTCGTGGTCTTAGGTCACCACATTCGATTTCGTGGTCTTAGGTCACCACATTAACTTCCCTTTTCATATAACCCATATGCCCCTATTTTTCATACACAATATGCAAAATCATGCCTTAATTCACATTCTTATCACTTTTCACATGTAAAAAAATAACATATATTCATTCCTAGTAGGAGTAGGAAACACACCTTAGTACTTTGTACCATGGTATGGTACCTTAGCCATATTCACATTCTTATAAACATGCACATTTAATTTAAAACATAGCCATGAACATATTAAAACTTAGGGTATGGTACACACCTAATTCGCTTAACAATTTCACTGAAATCTCGAAAATCCTATCTACTGCCTTAGATCTTTAACTCCCTTGATGCCGATTTGCTTATCACTCAAATCCCAAAACTTTACTATACTCCTCCTTGTATTCGGCCAAACACTTGTGGATTTTAAATTTGAAACTCACCGAATAACTAGGGAACACGTGGCCTATGGTGTACCTTCGGGAAAAGAATTTCTTCTTCCTTGTAGTCGACTGATCCTTCCAAATCTTAAATCCTGAATTGGATCCTTGCTTCCTTAATGCTATTGAAATTCCTTAGATCCTTGAAATCCCGAAAGATACCTTCTTGTAGTTGACAATTCTTAAATCCCGAATACACCCCTTTTAAGAAATCGGCAGCACCCTTGTTAAAAGCCCCTTAAAGAATCGGCCTTGATGACTAGATGATAAGGTTTCGGCTTTTAGGATTTAATGGAGAAGTCAGCTAGGGGTTCTCTTGGGGAATTCGATTTCCACAAAAATAAAGAAAAGAGAACTTGAGAATTTTGGCAATGGTGGGCTATAGATTCGGCTTAACAAATGAAAGAGAAGAGAAGAGAAGAGAGGAGAGCACTAAAAATTCTAGGAGAGAAGAGGAGGAAGAAAAATTGATGAGTAGTCCTATTCTTTCCTCTTATAGCTGAAATTACTACTTGGAATCCCTTACTTGGCCACCACTCTTCTATTTTGATTACTTTATCCTTTGAATTATCACTTTATTAAAAGAATTAATCCAACAATTATCTCCTAAAAATAATGATAAATAAATCTATTATTTATCTCCTATTTAGACGAAATTTAAAGAGAATAAAACTCTTCCCTTGGGTTCCTTTGTGCCTTCCACTTCCCCTTCTTTGTAGCAAAATAAAACTCCTTTATTTGCTCCCCAAGTGACTCGAACCTAGACCCAATACCCATGTATGTGGCGTCACCTACACAGGCCTCAAGTGATATCTTCAAGCCACTTTTCCAAGCTTTGTTTGTGTGTTAAATTCCTCCTATTAATTTTCTTAAGGCCACCTTGCCTTAGTTTCCTCTTTTTAAACTTAACATTTCCATACATTTCCAGGTTTCCAAAATGTTTACTTTCCTCTTTTAACTTAAGTTTCCAAAATGTTCACTTTCCTCTTTTAACTTAAGTTTCCAAAATGTTCACTTTCCTCTTTTAACATAACATTTCCAAGTTTCCAAAATGTTCACTTTCCTCTTTTTGAAACTTAACATTTCTAAATCATTTCTTACATTTCCAAGTTTCCAAAAATGTTCATAATACATTCATAACACATAAGACATGCTATTTCGTATAATCAAAAGAAATGCATAGGCCCATTTTCAGGATGTTATAGTTTAACTCCTTCTGAGTCAACAGATACTGAAGGCTCTTGTGGTCTGTGTAGATTATCGACTTTTCTCCATAAAGATAATGCCTCCATACCTTCAAAGCAATGACCACTGCCGCCAACTCCAAGTCATGGGTTGGGTAGTTAACCTCATGCGGCCTTAACTGTCGAGATGCATAAGCGACTACTTTACCATCCTGCATCGAACACATCCTAATCCCGTGTCTGCGAGCGTCACGATTACACCACAAAATCCTTTCCTACCTCCTAATGAACCAACACTGGAGCTTCAGTCAAAACCCTCTTGAGCTTTTCAAAGCTCTCCTGCTGCTTATCCGTCCATACAAAGGGTACTTCCTTCCTTAACAACTTTGTTAAAGGCACGACTATCGACGAGAATCCTTTTACAAACCTTCTGTAGTAGCCTGCCAATCCCAAGAAACTGCGAATCTCAGCCACTGACCTAGGTGGTTTCCAATCCAACACCGCTTCAATCTTTCTAGGATCCACCCTTATTCCTTCAGCAGATACCACGTGTCCTAAGAATGCCACCTCCTTAAGCCAAAATTCACACTTGCTGAATTTGGCATAAAGCTTTTTCTCCTTAACACTTGCAACACAATCCGGAGATGCTCATCATGCTCCTCTTCCGACTTGGAGTACACTAGGATGTCGTCGATGAACACAACGACGAACCGATCCAAATAGGGTTGAAAAACCCGATTTATCATATCCATGAACGCAGCTGGGGCATTGGTCAACCCGAATGGCATTACTACAAACTCAAAATGGTCGTATCTTGTCCTAAAGGCTGTCTTATGGATATCCGCCTCCTTTACCTTCAACTGATGATATCCTGACCTTAAGTCGATCTTTGAGAACATCGCCGCCCCTTAGTCGATCGAACAAGTCATCAATCCTTGGCAAAGGATACTTGTTCTTGATGGTCAGCTTATTCAACTGACGATAATCTATGCACATTCGCATAGTTTCGTCCTTCTTCTTCACAAACAAGACCGGTGCTCCCCACGGAGACACACTGGGCCGAATAAACCCACGGTCAAGTAATTCCTGAATTTGAGCCTTGAGCTCAACTAACTCTTTTGGCGCCATTCGGTATGGAGCGATTGACACAGGAGCTATTCCCGGTAGCAAGTCTATTCCAAATTCCACCTCCCTATCTGGGGGTATTCCGGGTAACTCCTCCGGAAAAACATCCACGAAGTCCCTTACCGTTCTAACTCCACGAATTCCCCCTTCCTTCGCATCCACAGCACTAACAAAGGCCAAAAATGCCTTGCATCCTTTCCGAACCATTTTCTCCGCCTTCAATGCCGAAACTACGTTAGACAAGTAGTTTCTTCTTTCTCTATCATTACTACCACTTCATCTTTCGGGTCTTTAGTTCCATTCATTTAGCCGCACAATCCAACATGGCCCGGTGCTCTACTAACCAATCCATACCAAGTATGAGGTCAAATTCTCCGAAGGGTAACTCCATTAAGTCAGCCCGAAAGCTCACTCCCTGAATTTCTAGGGATACACTCCGAAAGATCTTATCCACCACTATAGTTTGGCCTAATGGGCTTATTACGATCATCTCCCTATCAGAAAGTTTAGAGTCTAGGCCTAGTATTTCCACTACACTACATGCAACATAAGAATAGGTTGAGCCCACATCAATAAGAGCAAAATAGGGCTTACCATGAATGAGGAACGTACAGGTTATGACGTCCGGTGGTCTTCATCCTCCCTCCGACGTACTGCATAACCAAACCCGACTGTCTAGCTTCAGCAACACCTCTGCCCGGTGTTCCACGTCCTCTACCAGCACCATTTCCTCGATTATTCAGACCACAACCTCGCTAAGGCTCCTGTCCACCTCTACCAGCCTGATTAACATTCTGAGCTACTGGATGATTCCCATCTGGTCTCATCAGATAGTCCTTGATCATATGGTCCTTTGACCCACATCTGAAACACCCACCTTTCTTCTTTCAGCATTCGCCTAAGTGTTTCTTCCCACACTGCTCACAAGTACGGTATTGCCCTCTAGTACCAGTTTGTTGACCTCGCGGCCCATCAGCTCTAGGCCTTTTCTGAGCATTCTTAGAAGATCCAGATGACCCAAATCCTCTCTTCTGCTTATTTCAGTCCGTGTTCTGCCTCATAAAGTCCTTAATTCCTTCCGCTATCTTAGCTTTCTCTACTAAAGCAGAAAACACCCGCTCTTGATGTGGAGCGATTAACAACCTCAGGTCATCCCTTAGTCTGTCCTCAAATCAGACACACCGCTCATGCTCTGTTGCCACCACTCCTCGAGCATACCGGCTTAACCTCAGAAATTCGGCTTCATACGCTGCTACTGACTTGTTCCCTTGAACTAGCCCTAAAATGCCTTCCTCTGCTCATCAATATAACGTGTGTCGACATACTTCTTTTGATATGCCGCCTTAACATATTCCCAGGTCAGATCCTCAGCTGTGGCACCATCCCGAACTGTTAACCACCATTGATATGCTTCATCGCGTAGCAGTGCCACCATTCCTTTCAACTTCTCTTCAGGAGTCAGATCGAGCTCATCCATAATGCGCTCGGTCGCCTCCAACCAGTATTCAGCTATACTGGGTGCCACACTAGATACTCCACGGAACACCTCAGCTCTGTTGGCTCGGAGTCGCTCGGGTATAGATTTTTGAGCTCCCATATTCCCTCCAGCACCAGCCACCATTTCAAGAACTCGCAGCACAGCCTGCGATACAACATCTTCTCTTATCCGATCTTGCTGCTCAACACCAACAGCTGGTGGTGGTGGTTGCGGTGGTACCTCATTCTCAGATCCTTGTCCCGATCTAACGGGTTCTAACACGGTCATTCTACCTCGATCGCGTCCTCGTACATTACGACCACATCCCCTAAAGCTCATTTCTATGATCGCGCTTTAGTCTGGTTTAAGAAATTTTATGAATTAGTCCTTATTCCACTGATTATTCACAAGAAGTTTTATGGCAGGAAGTTTAATAGGGGTTCTTTCGATCATTCAAAGTTTCAAGTCTTCTATCCTAATTCACAGAAAAGCACATCCATTCCATAGTATCTCACATACATATTCACTTTTCGGACATTTCTGTTCGTTCCTATCCTAGGGGTATTCTCGTAATTTGTCCAACAAGGGTATTTTTCATAATTTGTCAAAATAAGTTTCCTTGGTGTTTTTATCAATAAGGGTATTCTAGAAATTTTACATTCCTGGGGCATTTTAGAAATTTTGAAATCCGAGGGTATTTTGGTAATTAACCCGGGTAAATTTGTAAATCTTGATAAATCAAGGGTACTTTGGAATTTACAAAACTTGAGGGTTGTTTTTGAGAATTTGTTTTCCAAATTAGTGTTGTTGCAAAAATTTTTGAAGATCGGGGGTCGTTCTGGTAATTTTGTAACTCGGGGGTATTTCGATAATTTATAGGTTAGGGGTAATTTCGTAAATTTTTTTTCTTTCCATAATCAAGGTATTTTGATATTTTGTAAATTTAGGGTTCCTTTAAACAAAGTAGTGAAATTTTGATAAGAACTGTGGGTATTTTGAAAATTTTCATAAACCAAGGGCATTTTATAATTTTACCACTAGGGGTATTTTTGTAATTTTTTTATAAGTCGAAAATATTTTGAAAATTTTCCAAAATAAGTTTTTGCTACTATTCAAGGGGTAATTTGGTGATTATAAAACTAGGGTTTTCATAAAAAATATGGCTAGTCCCTTTCGGGTTTTAGTTAGGGGTTTAGCCCGTGTATAAGTCCTCTTGGTTAGGGTGAACCGAGGCTACGCACCAGGTAGGATTCGAGTGGAGAGGAGGTGAGTCACGCGGACTGCTTAAATACCAAGCTCCCTTCGAAACCAATCCTAAACATGCGCACCATGGTTGCCACACCCTAACTCGGTGACTTAACCACAGGTTTGTTCAATTAGGCATTTAAGTCTTATGTAATTGTTGGGGTAACGAGCCCTAGGGCTCAAGTACTAAATCTCTATTATATGTTCCATTTCTACCCTTCTACAAATCATAATATAGATCACCCAAGAAATCGGAGTACTTACCTGGTGGACTTCGGGTCGGAGACTTAGTGGGCCATGCCAGAAAATCCTGCTTAATTCACAAAAATTCTTTTGGGCTTAACTTTGAAAACATTTTGGGCCTTAACCCAAGTCGAGAGTTTAAAGCTGGCTCGATACCAAATTGAAACACCCCAAACCCGCCCATGAGCCTTTACGGATCTGGTATGTTCCTCGATGTAAACCTGGTTCAAAATTCTTTTGTGACATTGGAAGCGAGCGATGTGATTTAAAAGAAAGATTGTTTTGGGTTGGGATCGGGTTGGAAAACAAGTTAATTTTATATTTGAAATCCTTTGATTTTAGGTGACAAAACATTTAGGGTTTAGTTCATGATAAATTCACTTAGTTTTTTTTTAAAAATCTTTTATAGCAGGATAAGTAGAAGTAAAATAAAATAATTCAACTATGGCCTTATTACATCAAATAATTCCCAAAAATAAATTCAAAGTACTTAAAATAAAAAGAGTTCAAAACAAAGTAAAATTTGAACTTCACATGGCCTCCACTAAGCTCCTACCGACCCGGCCCATCACTGATCGTCACCTGAAAAGTAATCCCACAAGGGGTGAGTCAAACAGACTCAATGTGTAACCAACACTAAAATTTAACAATTTAGGCATATGTTCACATATTACATGCATATTCATATAACAGATAGGAAATAATGATGCAACCCAAAGCCAAACCTATATGCCATCCACTACACATCACCCGTACCATCCTGCACACCGTGGGGACTACTAAGTCAACCCTCCATCCGTTACACACCATCGAAGGCATCACTGCAGTCGACGTGCTCATCGCCCTTATAAAATTCGTGGTCTTAGGTCACCACATTCAGATATCGTGGTCTTGGATCACCACATTCAGGTATCGTGGTATTAGGTCACCACATTCAGTTATCGTGGTCTTAGGTCACCACATTCACTTCCCATTTTCATATAACCCATATGCCCCATATCATACATATCATGCATTAACATGCCAAATTCTTATTTCACATTCTTATAATGCCATATGTGTGTCGTAACCGATATTTAACATAATCCTAGTAGGAGTAGGAAACGTACTTGAGTATTTTGTACCATGACATGGTACCTTAGCCATATTCACATTCTTATACACATACTTATATTAAACATTGCCATAAAACTTATTAAGAAAATAGTGTAGAATACACACCGATTAAACAAGGTTTCCAATCCAAATCCCAAAAGCTTAATCTAATGCCTTAGATCTTAAATCTCTACATTTAATCAATCATTTAATACTTAGTAAAGAGCCATTCGACCATAAATCCAAATCCTAGTAGGATTAGTACACTAAAACTTACCTTGGTGCCAAATCCAAAATCTTCACTATACTCTTCTTGTATTCGCCAAGCTTTAAATCACTTTAACAAATTAGTTTGACCTTTTAAATGAAAAATAGATCTTAATCAACAATTAAGGCCTTGGCCGAATGTACATATGGACTTACCTTAAAATTCTCAAATCTCGAAATGTTGTAGACTCCCTTTCTTGTAATCGGCTGATATTAAATCCCTTCATAGATTAGTTTTCGGGTTTTAAATCATGTAAGAGAATAGATCTAGTGCTGAAATAAGCCTTGGCCAATAGGTATCTGTACTTACCCTTTGCAAATCTAAACTCCCAAAATTTGCACTTATTTTCTAAAATTATCGAGATCCCTACTAAAATTTTGTTAGAATCGATTTTATGAATAGATTTAGGAAATTGGCCTTTGGCCAAATACTATAGTTGCTTACCTTGAACACTTCAAATCCCGAAAGACTCCCTCTTGAAATCGGCTGCAAGAGAAATCCCGGAAGACCCTTCAAAGTTTCGACCAAAGAGTTCTAATGGGATTAGTGCTTTAGATTTCGGCTTTAAAGAGAAGAATTAAAATGATAACAATAGATCCTTACCCTTACTTCTGAAGTCGACTGTTCTTTGTTGAACCTATAGAGATTCGGCTATGGGCTAGCGGATATTAAATGATTTCGACTTTTGTCAATAATGAGAAAAGATTGGTCTTGGGGTAGATGATGATTGAATGAGCAGAAAAAGAAAAGAACAAGGCTATAAGGTTCGACTAATCAAAAGAAAGAAAGGTGGTGGCTTTGAAGAGAAAGAAAAGAAAACGAGAAAGAGGCTTAATTGCTTTGTAAAGGTTCGGCTAGAGAAAGAGATGGAAAGAAAACAAAGTAAAAAGATGGACACTTCTTGCTAAGAATTTCGACACAAATAAAAAAGATGAGAAGAGAATGAGTTTTCAGCTAACACTCAAACACTAGCCTTTCCTAGCTTTTCTCTTTATCTCTTCACTTAAAATTATTAAGAATAATCCATCACTTATCCATCTATTTTCCTAATTTTAAAAAAATAAAACACCTCCCTTTTAGTGCCTTAATGTTGTCCACTTCTACCTATCTTGTAGCAAAAATAAAACTTCTTTTTGCTTTCCTTGTGGCTCGAACACAAGCCCAATTGTATATGTAGGTGGCATCACATGCTAGGCCCTTAAGTGGCGCCTTATAGCCACTTTTCCCAAGCCCAATTGTATGTCAAATTCCCTCTACTAATTTTCTTAAGACCACCTTGTTTTAGTTTCCTCTTTTAAACTTAACATTTCTAAAACATTTCCTTACATTTCCAAGTTTCCATAAATGTTCACTTTCCTCTTTTAAACTTAACATTTCCAAGTTTCCAAAAATGTTCACTTTCCTCTTTTAAACTTAACATTTCCAAGTTTCCAAAAATGTTCACCATACATTCATAACACATAAGACATGCCATTTCGTATAATTAAATCAAAAAAATGCATAAGCCCATTTTTAGGGTGTTACAAGTTTCTTACAGATAATCTTGTTGTTCATATTAAGAGAGAGAGCTGAAACTTTTGATTCAGACTCTATCTTTAGTGATTTTATTTTCTTGAAAGAACGTATTGCACACTTTTAGATAATGATATGCTATTTCTTCTTAATTATTCATTTTAAATATGTATTCATGCTACCTTTTTTTAACTTATATATATTTGGAATAATATGGAACAAAATTTTTGTTTAATTTTTATAATATAATTAACATACATAATATATGTTATAGGAAATTTGTTTTTACAAAGCACATCTAATTTTAGATTGGCCCTCCCAAGGTTAACATCCTGGCTCTGCCATTACAAACAAGTACATGCAACTTCGATAAAGAACTAATAATCACACACCACACAATATTAACTCAATAGTAGTTTGACTAAGTGTTAAAAATACTTTAGTCAATAAAATAATCACTCAAAAGAAGAAGGAAATAAACAAGTTGAAAAACAAGATGTTCAACTTTTCGGTGGTAAACCAGTTCTCAAAACCAATGCTTTCCTAAAGGAGAATGTGACCTGCCACAAATGGTAGTGGAAATTTAGGTACTTTTCGACACTTAATAAGCTTATTTTCTAGCCATTTTAGTATATTTTAATGCATTTTTAGTTTTCTTAGGTTAAAGTTAAATTATTACAAAATTAGTGTTTTTACGCAATATTTCGAGTTAGTTGACCTATTGGACCAATAGGGGTGTGTTGTAACACCATGAATTTTTGGGTTAAAAGTTTTTGGGTTTTGTGGTTAGGGTCTGAGTGAAGGGTGTGCTTTTGTGTTTAGTTGTGCACTTTGGTGTCAGAATAGGCCTACTGGTCTAGTGGTGGAGTGAGTATTGGTGAACCTCGAGGTTATGGGTTTGAGTCCTCGAGCGTGTTTTGAGGAATTAATTTTTATTTAACTTCAATTTGTTTTGGATTAAAGATATTGACTTATTTAGTTACTTTCTATTAATTTTATTTTTATTTTTGTATTCTTGGCTGGAACATTTTTTCTTTTTTGTCTTTTTGTTTTCCTCTTTCTTGGGGTTTCTTTCTTTTTGGCCTTGCTATATTCCTTTTGGAAGCCGTTTGCTGGTGGATTCTGGAAGAATTTCGCTCCTCGTCGTTGAGTCAGTCATTTGACATTTCCGATCACAAATCAGGTGTGGGTTCGAAACTCTTCAACTCTATTTGTGAATTATTTAATTTGGGGAAATTCGTGTGTGGGTTTTGATTATGGGGTAATCATCATGTGGGTTTGATACTAAATTGCATCAAAATTGGGTTACTATAATATGTGTTGATCTTAATGAGGGTTAAGAAGTGTTTGGGGATGAAATTCATGTTTTGCAGGCTATTTTTAGGGTGGTTTTATGGCCACAGGGGTTTCCACATGGGCGTGTGCCAGTTCACACGGTCATGTGATTTTGGGAATTAGGGTTTTCGGGTCAATTTTGGTGCCACACGGCCTGGCCACATAACTGTATGGCTGACTTGGGGATTTTATCATTTCTCACACGGTCGTATCCCTCGGGCACATGGGCATGTGAGTTTTGGGATTAGGGTTTGAGTGATTTGGTGTTACACGGCCGTATCTGGTGGCACACAAGAGTGTTAGACCCTCACACGGCCGTGTTAGCCCGATACTTGAATTGAGTGCAAATGGATAGAGAGTTACATGGCCTATTACCACGGCCATGTCCCTAGTCTACACAGGCATGTGCTTGAGTCACACAGCCGTGTGCCTCTCTTTACACGGGTGTGTGCTTCTGTCACACGGTCGTGTGCCCCTCCTTACACGGGCTTTTGATCTTCCACATGGCCTAAGCATTACCACACGGCCGGAGCACATGGGCGTGTGGTTTTAAGACACTTAAATTGGTTTTGTATGCATTTCTGATCTGAATATATGTTTGTGTGTGCTCCAACCCTTAGCTGAGTTCAATGAAGGTGTTCAAGAATCGATAAATATGGTGATTGTGTGAGACATATGACTTTGAATTTGGTCTATGGAGTGTGCTACATAACTGTTCTGACTGGTTGACTGTTAATGTGCCTTTGTTCTGTGAGCGTAAAGTATTTTGGGTTGGGTTGTGAAAAGAAGGAAGACTGTATCTGTTCTAATATGCCAGTTTAATGGCAAGTTTTTACGTACATCGATTTATCGTACTATACCATTTGTGCGTCAGCTTTGGTGCGCACTATTATCTGATCTGGTAGTTGTCACTGCAACATGACTGTATAGCAGATTACTGCATTGCACTATCCTATACATACGTTAGCTTTGCTGCATACCATTATCTGATCTGGCCTGTACCGCGGTCTACCGCATTGCACAATACAACACATACGCTAGCCCTGCTGTGTATTATTATCTGAGTGGCTTAGTCCACGTATGTGTTGTGTATGGTTGGATGGGCCTTCGGGGTCCTAATCGGTGTGATTGGTTGGATGAGCTTTAATAGCTCTTATGAGGTGTGATTGGGGGACGGAGAGGTGTGTTGGCTGGATGGGTGGGTTATATTTTCTGACTGCATTTCATTTACATCTATCTATGAGATTTGTTTGTATTATAGCTTGACTGTATTCTATCTGTGTGTGTGTGACTTGGTGTGATCTGTTCTGATGGCGTGTTGGAACATTGGTTCCTTGTCTGGCATCTGTTTCTACTTACATCTATAAGTATGTTTGTTTTGAACTACCATCTGGTGTTCTCTTCTGAAATCTATTTTTAACCGTTTTAGAACTCACACTGAGCTCGTGTAGCTCACCCCCACTTACTGTTTCCTTTTCAGGTACCTTTTGCTGAATTTCGATGCTGGACTCGATGTGCGGAGGTCTCGAATAGTCTCAGTGGAAATAAATGATTATTGGTTTATATTATCAGTCTATATTTGGTTAAACAATTTTTGGACTGTAAGATTTTATAAAACTGTGGTACAAATTTCGTTTTAATTTGTTTTCGGTTATATGTTTTACCTAATTGTAATTTTATATTCTGGGTTTTAAATGTTTCGATTTGACTTGAGAACTTGTTTTGTAAAGTTTATCTACGGTTACCTCGGTGACCACTGTGACATATGGGATTCAGTCTAAACTTCTAGGCCGGGTTTTGGGTGTTACAAGTCTTAAGGTGGTTTTAATGAGCTTCATTGAGTGTGCAAAATACCTATTTTTAGGCACCAAAGCATCAGGAATGTCAATCGATTGCAACACAAGCTTCAGGGTTGCAACACAATTGAGCCAAGTCCAGAATTAACATTCAGAGTTATGTCTTACGACACAGGTCTGACGGAAGGTAAAAATTCATTAAGGGTGTTTTCGTTCGCACAACCCATATTTAGTGTGATTAAGGCTTGTATTTAACCTAAATTGGGTTGCTAACTTTGGATATATATAGTTAAACATGGTTAATCTTGGGAGCTTTTTACCAATCCATTTTTATGGTTTAGTTAGTAGATTTAAGATTTTAATTTGGTTTTATTTTCTTTTAAAAATAATTTTATTTCTTGTTCTTTAACTTGGATTCGATTTGAGTCCAAGTCTTTGTTATTTAGTATTTTCATAATTTTCCTTTATGTTTCTCTTTAAGTGATGATTTCTCAACAACTGTTAAAGGATTTCACGGATCTAAACACATCCAGTTTAGCAGACGGATCAATTTCTATCAATTTCTCATTTTAACTTAATTTGTATATTTTGCATGATTAATTTAATTATGATGAAGATGGTTATTGAATTGATGAATGGCTAAGCCCTATAGGGATATTAATGAGCGGATGTGAGAGTGATTAATGAAAGAATGAGTGTTTCCCATACGAATTAGTTGATATAAATTTATGTGGGCTTAAACCTTAGGATTGATGATACTAGGAAGTAATCTAGGTTAAATGAGGTAGAGAGATAAGTTTGCTGAGTAAATCTTGATTTATCTTAATCAAGAAAGAGAGGTCGAGAGATAAGTGAGTACTGGTCAATTAATTGATTAGTAGAGACCGAGAGGTAATATTGGTTAGTTAATAACTAATTCACTAATAAAACCCAAATTCTGAAGTTAATTACAACGACTAAAGCGAGTTAATCTTCTACTAGTTATTTGAGAGTTTTTCATTTTTCAACTTTGTTTTAGTAATTTAATTTTTCCTTTATGACCTTAATTGTTGGAATTAATCATTATAATATAATTTTTAGTGATTACTGTTTAGACTTGCTATTGTAGACGATATTTTTAGATTTAATTCCAGCCTCCTTTGGGTGTGATCCTTGGAATACTCACTGGTGTTCCATTGTAACACAAAACTATATTATAATTTGACTTGTTCACTTGCAGATATCACACTTAAATATATAGTTATTTTATTTGCACAATTTTTACTCTAAATGTTCACATGTTTGGAGGAGATCAGAATGACACCAATTTATAGTTTTAAAGAATAGCAAAATATTCCATTGGGAGACTTAATATCCAAGTCGACCTACGCTTCTGTTTTTTAAAATATGCCATACTCAAATGGATTGAATTCAACTTAACTTAAGCTTATAAAAAGCCTAACACGATGATACAAGTAGAAAGACGTGTTCATTATAGCAGCATTATTTGAGTACCAGTAGAAGGGAAGGCACGAATGGCACTGCCAAACATATCTCCCCTTTTTAGACAAAATGTATAACTGTAAACTTTAAAATATATAGATATTTTTAGCACTTTTTTATGTATAATTTATGCAAATTTTGACTAAATAAATAACACTTTTTGTGATTTTATACTTAATGTTATGATATGTTATAAATTCCGTGAAAATGTGTTAATTTAGTGAAATTTATACTAAATTCATGGTTTTTTAATTATTTTTTGGGAATAATTGGGCTAAGAGAAAATATAGAAAAATTTTTGTTGTTTTAGGGTTCAGACAGGTACATCTTAGAGGATCCAGATCCAGTCACATTAGGCTTTAAAGAAACTTCATTCCATACCTAACTATATGCAGGCCCAGAATTGTCCAAATGGAGGCCTAGAACTGTCTACCTATCATTCATAGGACCATGTCCATTGACCCACCTTGATTCTAGTTAATATCCTTCCTGATTTAAACAAATATTTACCCCACTTCATAAATCAGGTACGACATCACCAATAACAAATCAAGGAGATTTTCCTTCCCTTGATTCAAGTAACCAATTCAAAAAAAATAGTCATCACCTATCCATTTCCCTACTAACACTCAAAAGCTGGACATTCCACTTCCAAAAATAAAAATTCAAGCTCCATTCTCCCTTAAGCAAGAAATGACAACTCTTTCCGTAAACCTAAGTCACAACCGCCCATTCTTTTGATAAATATAGTAGTCAAAAGCCACCCACTTTCCACTTAGTAACGGCTGACCACACAAAGGAGGAAATCAAACATGTCCCCTCCTTAAACCAAGCAAACACTCACCTTCCTTCCACAATTTGAGGGACGACTCAACCATGGGGAGAGGATCAATGATTCCCTTGCTAAAAATAACTAGGGATGTTGGGGCTTCAACAACTATAAATAGGGACCTTTATTTATCAGTTAAACATATCAATATTCAGAGAAAAAAAGAATTTAAGTGTCATTTTTTTCCTTATGGCTTGCTAAGAATTTACTCACCACAAATAAGGCAAAACCCTTGTTAAGAGTGGGACCATTTGGGAAGTATGACTTGAGAGCGTATAGGTGATTTAACATAAAGAAGAAGAAGAGAGCCAACAAGAGAAGCCACAAGGAGTAGTCGTAGATAACCCCCTGTAGTCCAACTGTTTTATCTTATTATTGTGAAATGCATTAGATAACCCCCCGGCTACTCTTTTTCCCTTTCTTTTTATTGTTAATTGTTGATTTTTGTGCTGACGAACATGTTTGAATCTCATCTTTATGTTTTCTATTTAATAAAGCATGACTTAATTTTGTTTATTCAAAATGAGTATGAATCATGATTTGAGTTGATTAGTTTTTATATTTTGAATGTTCTATGCAAATGATTGTTTCATTCATTTAGGTTTAATTCATGTTAATACTTATAAGTGTAAGGCCAACATTTGTAAGTTAAGAAATTAGCTATTTAATATGAGAAGAGGAAATAATTCATAGATAATATACCTAAATGGTGCATAGCATGTCAATATCGAAAGATGATTACTGTATGCATAAACTGTTTGAGAAGCTTGAAATGGTGATTTCTAGGTTAGTTTGACATAGACATATGGAGGTGATTTATGGACATAATAAGACTTCAAGAGAAGCCTATGCTTAATACAAAATTGGGTTTAATGAATTTTCATATTGCCACGATCTTTTGTACTATTCTTATTATAATTGTCAATAAACACTTGTCAAGTGAAATATTTATTCTAGTCTATTGATGTTATGTTTATTAAATCTTGTGTTTAATCTTTCTGTTGCTATTATTCTTCTACAATATGTTTTGTTTTATTTAATGGGTATTTGAAATTTGATTACATTCATAAAATTATTTTTGAGTCTCAACAACATTATTCTTTTACTTGAGTTCTTCCAAATTATTTTATAGTTGGCTTTGCAAATAATTTACACATTCAGTCCCTGTGGAGACGATAACTCTTTACTTACTACTTATTACTTGTAACGACCGTGTACACTTGCACGTAACCCTGGTACACTAACCTCTCCCTCTTTCACCAAGTTGATGTTTCCAAGTCCTTAAGTAGCTTCATGAGGCAAGTTTTTCAAGCGTTGAACTGTTGAACCTCCAGGTTAATGTTGTAGATTTCAGGTTCTAAGCACAACTATCACTCTTGTTTTTTTTAGATGCGGTAGCACTTTGAGCTCCACTAGATGCTCTTATTGGAAAAAAGGGTGGAATTAGCTCTCTTGGCCCAAGATTATTTATATGACTTGGTTTAAACAGCTTGTTGGAGATTTTTTGCTCCGAAAACCCAACCAATAACACATCATTCTTCACCTTTATATTCTTTTGAAGCATAAGGTTTGATAGACCAATGTGGGAAACAAGAGAAACTAACCATTAAAAATAGGCGCAACATGTTTCACCACTTGCTTAAAAATGAAATCTCCAAGGCTGAATTGAACCCCATGACCCACCATATAGAGGAGTCGTGTAAGACCTTTAACCCGATCTGATCAATTGGACCCGGATCTTGGGTATTACTATAAAAATACAGACACAAGCTTAATTTATTTATACAATTTACATATAAAGACAACTTACTTACTACAAAATCTCAAACTAAAATGCATAAGTAAATATAAATGAGAAAATTCAGCTACAACATGAGGTAATTAAATTACAATGATATCCAAATTAGAATTCTAATCTATTACAGATGCCCAATTGAATTTCTAAAGAGTACTATAGTATTTGAACACGAACCCAACTTGCTCTGTATGCATAATAGCCTAATACTCCACTCCTTAGGTGTAGCCCTAGCATCTTCCTTATTGGCGTAGACTCATATCACTTAACCTGTAACAAAACACACACCCAAATAAGTTCGTAAGAACCTAGTAAGGAAAACATCATTTACCTATGTCATTTCTACACATCTTTACTGGTAACTTATTTAGATGGTCTTATCAGTCTAAACCTTCAACTTAATCACTAGTGAATGCTCCTTCATTTTCTATTCTCATTTACGCGTCAGATACCATACCTTGCTCAAAACTCATTTCTTACCCATCAATGTCTTTGATACGCTACTCACCTTTTTCCATCTAATCATTCATAAGTCTTTACTTGTTTCTTTTATAGAGGTCCATACAAATGAAACACTGTTACTTTTGTATACGTAATTTTAAGCCATCATTTCATAATTCATGTTTGATCACATATACAAATAACATATACATTCCTTCTAATGTTCAGTTAGAAAAATCCTTATTCAGGATACATTTCTTTTATGTTTACCAACACCTTTTCTATATCTCATCAGTTCGTTATTCACAGTCGAATCATAGTCTTGTAAAACACTTTATCATAACTCATAGAGACATTTTGTCTTTATGATCTTTCTAAGTACACTTACAAGCCATACTAAATGCGCTAAAACAACTTAATATATAATTCACCACAAGAAGCATTCCGTTAGGTTACATCATTGCAAGCCTTATTAGGATATGCCATAAGGGCATCGTGTTCAGATTTTGCCATGTATGTCATTCTTCCAACTTTTTTCCACAAGAGCTATCACGCCAGAATTTGCCACTCGAGCTATTAATTCATTTTTTCCACAAAGGAGATTCTTAAGAGTACACCACAAAGGTGATCCTTACGAAGTTTGCCACAAAGGAATTCCTTTTATTTTCTGCCACAAAGGTTTTTCTTTCATATTACGCCACAAAGGCTTTTATTTCATATTATGCTACAAAGGCTTTTCTTTCCTGACGTGTTTACGATATGGATTTTCCTAAACTCACATTACGTGAGGTTTACCTATCATCGTCCTAGGACATGCAGGGACCCTATTTGGTAATAACCTTCCTTTCGTTCCTCTTTAGAGGGTGCCATGGCCATGGGCTTTTCCTTTTAGAGATCATCTTTAAAGTCCCGAAGGACCCCTTTAGACTTCACTACGGGGACAACCACAGACTCTCTTGATAGACCTTTCATGCATTGACACAATTCGTATTCATCTTTAACTTCACAACTTACTTTTAACAGAGCATATCCATAGCATACATCTAAGACACACACATACACGAACAAACCTACTTGTCAGATTCCATACCATAACATGCATTCTATCCTTAACTTTCGTCCATATAATTGCATGACCATCATACTTATATTTTTCTTGTAACAACCCGTTTTAAGTAAAATTGAAATAGTGGTTTCAGGACCACAAATACAAGTTAGAAAGAAAATTTATTTTAATAATATTGCATGGTCTAAATTATGATAAAAAAGGCGTATAAAAGTTTCGATAAGAAAATTTTACTGATTTCATGTTTAATTATAGAAAGGACCAAATTGCATAAAATACAAAAGTGGAGTTCTAGTAGCTATGTGTATCAAATAATTATAGAATTCAAAATCTGAGGTCCTTATATGGTAATTAGACCATTAAGAGAAGTTAGTAAATATTTTGATGATTCATCCATGGAAATTTAGAAAAGAAAAGGACTAAATTGGAAATATAAATAAATAAAGATGATAATAACTTAATATCATATTATTATCATCTTCTTCCCCAAATTTATATGGAAACCCTAGGAAAGAGAAAGAAAATCAAGCAAGCCTAATTGGGTAAATAATCTTGTCCCTTTTTAGTAATTTTATATTTTCGAGATTAGAATAACCTAATCTAGCTATTTTGGGGATCAATTTGTAAATTTATCAAAATATTAAAATTTTTCATGGATGAATATGCTAAAATTTTGAAATTTATGGTAGAAAATGAAAGATTATTAATAGATAAAAACTTTTGTAAAGGAAATTTTCAAGAAATTGTGATTTAGGGACTAAATTGTATAAATGTAAAATTCATAGAAAATTTCTAATTTTTGTGAAATATATGGGCTGTAAATGTTATATGAAGATTTTGGTTAGGCTTGGAATAAGGGTTAAATTTCAAGAATTTCATTTTCGAGCCTTGGGATGAAATTGGAAATAATTAAAAGTATAAGGGCAAAATGTTACTTTTACCTAAGATGCAAATTGGATTGACTTGAATGTGAAATGTAATAAATTGATGATTAAATTCATTTATATAGATCCTAAAATACCAAGTAAGGAGTTAGATCAAGGAAAAGAAAAAAGTTTAGAATTAGTAGATTTTCATACACGAGCAAGTGTTAAGGTAAGTTCGTGTAACTAAATTGTGTATATTTATATGTTTGAATTAGATGTTGTATATGTGAATTATGAATTTGTTATGTGTATGAAAATAAGTATATATTTGACATGCCCGAGAAACGTTAAGTTCCGTTTGAATGATTGAAATTTTATGGATACCAGTTTCCTAATTGTTTGTAATCAAGCATATGTTGCAGACATACCACAGCTTGAAAGAGCATCCCATTATTAGCCCTCTCGAGATTCCTGTATATGGTTCTTGTGAGCTTCCCGTGAATAGCTCTTCGGAATGTCCTGATAGGTTGTGATTCTACATTTGTTGTGGACACACCTTAGCTCTTATGAGCATCCCGATTATAGGCTCTTCTTGAGCTTCCTGTTAAATTGGCTCTTTGTGAGCTTTCTGATAGTGCTCGCTTGAACTTCCCAATGTATGGCTATCTGGAGCTCCCGTTGTATGGCTCTTTGTGAGCTTTCCTATATGGTTCTTTGTGAATTTCCTGATTACGACTCTTTTGACCTTCCCGTTATATAGCCCGAATAAGCTTCCCGATATGGCTCTTTGTGAGCTTCCCGTTAAATGCCTCGAGAGAGAGCTTCCCAGTTATGTGCTCTAATGAGCACCCCTGTATATGAATTGATGAATAATTGATAAGTACACCTTGTGTGTACTACCCGAGTATCCATCGATATTTCAATGATTCAACAAACAAAACTCTTGATGTGAGAAAATATGAGAATTAAATGAATTATATCTTGAATTTCCCTGTAATACCTGAAAATGGTTGCATGATGAGCTCATATTTGTTTTCTTGATCTTCATGTAAATTTCATGACTAACATGTTTGATGAGAGCATGTGTATAAGCAATTGCCCACAATGGTTTGGATGCATGTTTGTATGCTTACTTTAAATGAATATGATTGGTAAGTTAAATTCTTGTTATACGAACTTACTATGCATCATATGCTTACTCTGTTTGTTTTCCTCTATTTTATAGTACTCAGAAGCTCGTAAAGGTTGGAACATGTAATAGTTTGGTTTAGACCCTGATCGGAATAGTAGTTTTGGGATCACAAATTCGAGATAGAAAAATATTTTAATATTAATTCCTGTGCTTGCAGTATGTGATTAAGCACGTGTGAAAGTTTCGTGAATTAATTTATCTGTTTGTGTGTTTAATTTGATAAAAGGATTAAATAGTAGAAAATGCAAGAGTTGTATGCCATTTGTTAATGTGCTAAATTGATATGGCTTATTAACTATGAAGTCCTTATTATGTAAATAAACCATTAGTATGGTTAATGGACATTTATGACCAACCATTATATAAGTTTATATGTTAAATAATAAGGTTGATTTAGTAATTGAGTAAATAATGTCCCTTATAATAAAACAAAGCATTAAAATAACAAGCATATGTGTTCATCTTTGGTGCCAAAATTCAAAGAAAAAGGAAGGAAAAAGAAAGCTAGGTTTCGGCTAGGTTTAAAATTGATTAAGGTATGTCTTGGTTTCGATTTTTGATAATTACTACGTTTTTGTGATCTTTGCTACGTGCTCTATCAAACCCATGCCTTAATTTTGATGATGATTTTGAAATGTGCCATTGATGAATGCTTGAGCTTTGTGTTAGGTGGTGATGAAATATGAAAGATGTGTGATAGTTTAACATGTTTTGTCTTTGGATTTTTGAGGAATTTGAGTAATTTGGACTAATTTGTGAAAATAATATTTTGAGGGACTAAAATGTGAAATAAATGAAATATATGAACTTATATGAAGCATATGAACATTTGGCTAAGCATGGGTACAAGGAAATTATGTTTATTTTGTGATTTTGTGAAATAAGGACTTAAATGTGAAGATGTGAAAATGTGAGGGCTAATTTGTAAATTACCCTAAATGTGTGGTTTTGGATTGAATTGAATGATTTGGTGAATAAATGAGTTAAATTTGAATATGCATAGATCAAGAACCAAAGAAAACAGATTTAGACCGAGAAAAATTGAAAGTGATCGAGTAACTAAATCCGTCCGTTTATATCCGTACGAGGTAAGTCTATATACAAATAAATGTATTTAAGTTGATTCATTTATGTTCATATAATGTTGAATTGTAATGAATGGCTTTGTAAGATATACTTGTGAAATCCAAGAAAGTATCGACAATGTGTTAATATCCGAAAAGTCTCGTACGAACCTTAGGAATAGATAGGATTCATATGTCATGACATAGGAATTCTGATATGTGATATCGTGTAAGACCACGTCTGGGACGTTAGCGTCGATTTGAGAATTATGTGTAAGACCATGTCTGGGACATCGACATCGTATATGATTTCATGTAAGACCCTGTCTGGGACAGTGGCATCGATATTTGATTACATGTAAGACCACGTCTAGGACATTGGCATTGTATGAGTATTCCGAGTTATCCTTGTATCCTATTTGATCCCAAATGGTTCAATGGGCAATTCCAAGAAATGAAAGACTATGTGAAATGTGTAACCGATTCAGGACATTTGAAACGTATATATGAATTTGCAAAAGTGAGATATGTGCATAGACTTGTCACTACACCAAAACAGACTTTTAGCGGCGTTTTTTTGGCTTTTAGCAGCGTTTTTAAGCGCCACTAATAGTGTTTGCGGCGCTTTCAAAAGCTCCACAAAAAATGCCGCTAAAGAAAGCGCCGCAAAAGTTAGCGGCGTTTCTCAAAAATACGCCACTAAAGATGGGGACTTTTAGCTGAGCTTTTTTAAAAAATGCCGCTAAAGGTAGAGACTTTCAGCGGCCCTTCTCAAAAAAACGCCGCTAAAGATGGGGACTTTTAGCGGCGCTTTTTTAAAAAATGCCGCTAAAGGTGGGGACTTTTAGTTGTGCTTCTCAAAAAAACGCCGCTAAAGATGTAGACTTTTAGCGGCGCTTTTTTAAAAAACGCCGCTAAAGGTGGGGACTTTTAGCGGCGCTTCTAAAAAACGCCGCTAAAGATGTAGAATTTTAATGGCACTTCTCAAAAAAATGCCGCTAAAGATGGGGATTTTAGCGGTGCTTCTCAAAAATGCCGCTAAAGGTGGGGATTTTAGCGGCGCTTATATAAAAAACGCCGCTAAAGGTGTGGACTTTTAGCGGCGCTTTTATAAAAATGTCGCTAAAAGTGGGGACTTTTTGCGGCGCTTTTCTAAGAAACGCCGCTATAAGTTGGTACTTTTAGCAGCGCTTTTTTAAAAAATGCCGCTAAAGGTGGGGACTTTTAGCGGCGTTTTTAACACAAATGCCGCTAATTTGCACAGATTTGCAATGCTCTGTTTTTCTAATATCCTACCCTCCTTGCATTAAAACCAACAAAAAACAGCAGTAATTGCATATAATTTCAACCCAAGACCGCAAATAAAACATTTAAATCTCACCAAAAGCATTAAATCTGAACGATACTTCAAATTTAATAAAAGATATATGATATACATTAATAAATGAAGTATAATTCAAACAATTCTTACAATAATGTTAATTGTAACAATATTAAAAATCATCTTACAATAAGAAAAGAAATGTCTAAGATGGCGGCCTCTGCAACTGCTGGAACAACTTTATCATAGTCTGAAGTTGTTGCTGGAGTTCTTCATACTTTCTATTTTGCTCTGCCTCCCTCGCTGCTGCCTTTGCTCTAAGTTAAGCAGTATGCTCTATCTCCCTCGCTGCTGCCTCTGCTCTAAGCTGAGAAATTTGCTCAGCTATGCTCGCTTCCATCTGAGATATTGGGTCTTTTAGTCTCTGAACTTCAGCATGAGATTGACTCCCAAAAGGCATGTATTGCTGAGAGCTGGATACAAAATATTGGGTCGGGGTAACACCAGATCCTTGACATCGAACCAGACCATACATTTTAAGACCCAAAAAATTAGTGATAATTCTGTTATAAATATACTCAAGATTAACAGAAGTATCAATTGAAGCAATCGTACCTTTCAGGACCCAAAACATCAGTAATAATTCTGTTATCAATCTCCTCGAGATTAACAGAACTATCAGACGAAGCAACCGCTTCATACTCCGCCTTCTTCTCCTTTAGTTTATCCTAATAAATCAATTAAAGAGTTGGAAACGAAATATATAATAAAAAGGAATGTAACATAACTTAAAATTATAAATTTAAAACTACAAACGATGAATTAAACTATTGTAATTAAACATTATAAATATTTATAATAAATCAAATTTTATTAAGTCAATATACCAAAATTTCTGCAGCTTCGGATGTCATCGGAGATCCATCCTTCTTCCTATGCGTAATGTTAAAAAGCTGAAGGTGCCAACTTTCTGACCAGACGAAGCTTCCTACATTATAGTAGAAAAAATATAATTTAATAGTATAAAGTCATTATATATGAAAGAAATAATAAATTATAATACCTCGGCCTCAGCTACACCAGCAAAACTTCTAGAACCTGCCGTGTAAGTGAATTTTTGTTTTTGTCTGCTGCTTGTTCCAACTTGCTCACGGTCCTACATAATGGAATTTGAATTATGTATATAATGAATATTATAAACCGAAAAATTTATAAGACTTTAAAAGTACGTAATACCTCTCCTTTCTTTGAATTTCAGAATCTAACTTGATCTTCCCATTGGTACCCCAACATTCCCGGTGAAACATTGCTTAATTTTTTGTCGAGGCTTATTTCTTTCTTAAAATATTGTTTTTTCAGCGTGCTTTTATTGTCTCTCCATTTTTTATCCAAAGTCTTCTTAACATAGTCATCGGAGACCTCTAAAGCAAATCTCTCTTGAACAAAAATAGTTTAAAAAGTTAATATAAACGAAAGTTAAATCAAAGTATTATAAATTACATTCACGTTTTGTTACCTTAATATTATCCAAAGCACGATTTTTGTTGGCGGCGGACATGTGATGCCATGATTAAGTAATTAATGGGCAACATATTGGCATTTCGTGCTAAAATGCCCAAATAGCACGCTAATAGTCGAGCTTCAGATCCAACAGTGGCCATGATTGTTTCTCCTTACTTTAACACGCTCGACAGGCTCTAAGTTGTATAAATCTTTAAGCAAAGTACGTCCCCGACCTCTGCGAGTCCCACCACCTTCAACTAAAAAATGATATATTATTATATTAAAGTTAAAAAATGAATCAATAATAAAATTCAACATGCATGAAAAATAAACTTAACATTACTTTGAAATTCTGCAGGCTCGTCATCTATGTCCGGCAGAGTAGAAGATCCAACAACTGTTTACTCTACACTATTTGCTTCTTATGAATTTGGAGTATTATGGACAATATTTAAATCTAGAATCGCCTTCTAGGCATTTTTCTGCAATACACATGAAATAGTTCAAAATTTTAGTAACAAATAACAATAATAATAGTACATTTAAAATAGTTAAATTATATAACATGACCAACATTAAAATTATAATATTACATATAAATAATAAATTGTAAAATCTTACTAAATCATATTTCGTAAATATCTTCGTCCACATCCTGACGAACCCATTGAAATTGTTGACTAGTACTAGGGATATTTTCATTTAAGTTTTGTTCTAGAAAAGGCAAAGTTTCTGATTTTTCGACTATGACATCTCTACTTCCACTGCTAATGTCAAACAAGTCTCTAGGGATGTTTCGAAGTACAACGTACCAACCCTCATCAGTTGGATCTTTAGAGTAAAAAACTTGTTTAACTTGAGAAGAAAACACATATGGCTCGTCCATCAGTTGTTCTCCGGTGTGAATCAATCGAAAGAAATTCACCATTGTAAAGCCATATTGATCGTTTTTAATTTTGTGAGCCGTATTCACATCAGCCCAATCACCTCGAAATAAGACAACTTTGCATTTGCCGTAATAATCCAACTCAATGATGTCAGTAATAAGTCTGCAATACTCCAGATTCCCCTCGATAGGATTACTGTCCCTAGCACTAGCATAACTTGTAATTGAAGAATTAACCACAATTCTACAATTTTGGGTTCTCCTCAATCTCTCGCGATATCTTGTATGAAATATGTATTCGTTGATGAGGAAGACACTATATCATTTCACTATTCTGTTTGGACCTTGTGAAAGCCATTTAACTTCGTCATTTACTTCATTTCGACTCCAAACCTATGGAATTGAAAGTAAATTGAGAAATTATGAATGTTCTGAGAAAACATTATTACTTGTCAATGAAAACTTAAATTGCATACCATTTGGCTTAACCATTCATGGAATAATTCTGCAAACAACTTATTAATTTCTCATCGATTTAATCTTCGGGATCATGAACGAGCTCTTAATATTTGTTTGTACTCACTACGGTCAAAAAATTTTTACTTTGTTAGAAGATAAACAAATTATAATTGATTAGTATTTATCAAATTCTAGAACTTACTTCTGAAATGGTTCCATTAGATCTTGATAAAAAAGAACGTATCAATGTGCTTGGACCCACGATCTATCGTCTAATTTTGCAATTTTGACTTTGCCGATCGGTTCTCCGAAACTTTGAAATAAATAAGTTTCAGCCAAATTATGATCTGTGAGCCCAGCATTTCTAGTTGGTCTATTCATTCTTGTTTCAACATCTTCCAAATACCTCGAATAGAAAGTCATACATTCCTCTGCCAAGTAGCCCTCGACAATTGATCCTTCCGAATAGCGCTTATTGCGGCAGTATGACTTCAATTTGGATAGGAACCTAAACATGATATACAACATTATCAAAAGTTGCAACTAAAGGCATTGAGGTGAATGAAGGAATATTTTGCAAATAAAGTAAGACCTTTCAATGGGATACATCCATCGATAGAAAACGGGTCCACCAAGTATTGCTTCACGCGGGAGATGAATTAACAAGTACACCATAATAGTGAAGAAGGAAGACGGAAGGTCTTCTCCAGATTGCATAAAGTCAATGCGGCTCGATCTTGTAGTCTCTCAAGTTCTTGAACATTCAAAACTTTACCACAAATGCCCTTCATTATATTTGATAGTTCAATTATAGAAGCTATCACCTTTTTCAACATACAACACCGTATAGCAACTGGCAATAAGTCTTGCATCAAGATGTGATAGTTATGCGATTTTAAGCCATATAGTCTTCGATCCTTAAGACTCAATGTAACATCCTTAAAATGGGGTCTCTGCATTTTGCATATGTTTGCATGTGATGGTATGTCTGCTGTGCTAGTTTAGCATGTCTGGGGGACTAGGCATGACCTCGGGTTAGTCCTGGGTCATGGCCAAAATTTTTGTTTAGCACTTAAGAGAAAGGAGCTGGGGGAAATAGGGGTTAAGAGAATTAATTTGAGGTTTTAGACACAAGAAGTGCCTTGGTAAAGTGGCAAGGAGGCGCCACTCAAGTCACAAGGGACGTGACGCCACAAAGGGTAAGGAAGACCTTGGTTCGAGCTGTAGAAATCCCTTTCTGCTCAATTATTTTTGACGCCACAGGCAAGCAGAGGTGTGCTCAGGTGGGACTCTCATGGATAGATGAGGATTGAGTCAAAAAATTTGATATGGATAGAGAGGAGGATTTTTAGGAATCGGCTAAGGGAGCTTAGTGTTGGCCGAATGCCAAACACTAAGGGGTGAAGGAGGAATCAGTTGGGTTAGCAAAAGGGTGTGCCAGTTCTTTCATTCTTTTTGCCAAACCCTCCCCATTCCCATTCTCTTTTTCTTCTTCTTCCTATTTTGTTCAAAGTGAAACCTACCCTCACATCTTCTCCTCCATTCTTTTTTTCTTTCTATTTTGTTCTTTCTCTTTTCTCAAACCCATTGCCAAATCTGTCTCCTTCTACTTCTCTTCTCTTCACCATCTTTCCCAAATCAAACCATCACTTAAGTCGAAACCTTTTTGTTCTTCTCTTGGCTGAATACTTTGCTCATAAACCTCTCTCTTCTTGTATTTTCTTTTCATCATCTCAAGTGCCGACATTCACCTCCTCTTTGGTTCTTTTTGCCGAATCTCTTAGTGAGTGATTTCTTCATCTTTTCTTCTTGATCAATTTGGGTAATGCCGAATCTCTTTTGCCTTCAATTGCTAGTAATCAAAACCTTAATTTATTTTTTTTCTATGTGGTAGTCGAAACCCCTAACACCAATAAAAGGTGCCGACCTTTGATGTAAAGAAGCCGAATCAGTCATTAAGGTAAGGGGGCGACTAACTCTTTTGGTTTCAGATTCATGTTATGGTCGAATGGCTTTTAGATCTTTAATGATGTGTTAAGCCAATTGCAGGGGGAGGGAGAAGTAGTCGAATACAGTGAAGTTGGAGATTTGGTTGTCGATTAAGGGTTTGGCCGATTGTAAAGGAGATCTTTTGAGTAGTTTGAGTTTGGTGAAACCAAATCGACTTTGAGGTGAGTGCTATATTTGGGCGACACATCCTTTGGGATTTCTAATAGAGCCGAATGGGCTTTTGGGTTACTAACTAATGTTGGCCAATTGTAGGAGGGAGCAACATTCGGGATCTCGTTAGTTTGCGTAGTCTCGGGATTTGCTTAGATTTACGAATAGCCAGGTGTGTAACGCTTACACACTTTATTAGTATAATATGCCTATTATGTTACTGTTTTAGCCAATGAAATCAGTGGTTATGCCTTATGGGTATGAGCTTGGATTCCGGGTAAGTCTCCTGTTATGTGATTTTTTGATATACATCATCATGTTATTGATATATGCTATGCTATGTGTGATTGCATGATACAGGATATTATGTCACATATGTTATGGACATGATGATGGGATTGATGAGAGGGGGGAAGGAATATTTGGACTGTCACCACTGGTTTTGATCACACGACGGGTTGGCCTCGTCTTTGATATTATATTCTGTGACTAAGTCCCAGTGGTTTTGACCACCAGTGGTTTTGACCACATATGAATATTGTGACTAGTCCCAGTGGTTTGGTACCACAGTGGGTTGGCCCCACATGCTGATTATTATGGGATTTCAGTGGTTTTGACCACACGATGGGGTGGCCTCATTACTCGATTTGTGACTACGATCATCAGTGGTTTTGACCACACCGTTATATATATTTGTGACTATGGTCACCAGTGGTTTTGACCACCAGTGGTTTTGACCACACGGGGTAGTTAAAGGAGATTGGATGGTTAGGTTATGGGTTGCATGATTTGCATGTTTTACTGATGAGTCGTGTGAGTGCTTGCACAATCGGGTTGGGGATTTATACACTGAGTCTTGGTGACTCACCCCTTCCCTTATATTTTGTAGATGAGGCGTAGATTGCGGATATGGAGCCGGGGAGGACTCGAGGCGGCCATGCATGCTTAATTTGGGTTTTGACTTTAAAGTACTATTTTGGTTTTATTCGTTCTATTTAAATTTGGTTTTGGTTTTGTAATAAGGCCACTAAGTATTATTTTGAGTTTTATTATTTGCTTTTATTTTGATTATGTTATACCTATGTTGGATATATGGACTTGTTAAATTAACTGGTAAAAAGCAATGTTTTCAAAACTATAACTCTTGTAACATCCTGAAATTGGGCCTAGTAGGATTGGGCCTTGAGCCTTAGGAAATTTGAGTATTATTTTGTGTTGGCTTGGGTAGGAATTTTGTGTGATAGCATAGTCTTGTGAAGGTTTGATTTTATTTAGGAAGCTTGAATAAATTTTAGTATGGTTTATTTAATGAAGTGGATTAAGTGAGTTTGACATTTAAGATAATTTAAGTGTTAAATTAAAGCATAAGAGGAGTAAGTGGCAAGATGGTTAAGGAGCTTGAAAGGTTGCTTGAGGATGTAGGTTCGAGTAGCATGATTAACATTTTGGAGATATTATTTTTACATCATGGCTTTAATGGACAGTCAACCTATGTTTATGATAGGTTGGACTTTCATCTTTTGGTAAGTTGAAATTTGGTTTAAGGAAAGCTTGAAAGTAGGGATAAGATTCTTAAGGTTATGGTATGATGAGGGGACAAAAGGCATGAAGGGTGGAGGATGTTTTGGAAAGTTTTCCTAGGCCTTAGTGGTTGAATGTGGATGGCATGTGTGGAAAAGGGGGATGGCCGAATCTGATAGGTAGTTTGGAGGGGATATTTGGCCAACTTTAGCTTTTGTTCACCTTTGGGCATACTTTTCTCTTCCTCTCCAAACAAATCACTCTTTGGCCGAATGCACCATAAGCATTTTGTGCAAATTTACTTTTGATTTTAGCCCCTTTTTGTTTAACCAAATCACATCATTTTACTTTCTTTCATTTGCCCTTTTGAAATCGAAACTACAATCTAACTTGTGTATTTTTGTGCACTTTCTTTTGGCAAAGTAGTGCTTGGCCGAATCTCTCCTACAACTCTCTCATTTTCTTTCTTTCAATATTGTTCAAATCACTTTTCTCCTACACTCTCTCTTGGCCAAAATTTCCATCTCTCCATCTCTCTTTACTTTCTTTTATTTTAAGCCATAAACATTTCTTTTCCATTGAAATCTCTTCCATTTTCTTATTTTGTTTTTCCTTTCTCTTTCTCAATTTTAATTCAATCCTTGTTGTTAATACAAATCAACCATAGCCGAATCTTCTTCCTCTCTTATAGTCTTTGTTTTGGCCGAATATTCAAGGGTAGTTTTCTTTGATTTTTATACAATCGGTTTTGAAAGATAGGCTCTTTGGGACTTTGGAAGCGATTGATTTAAGCCCTATATCTCTCTAGCAATCAAAGGTTGGTAAGTCAAAGGGTAAGGATTCTTGTCGATTCATCATTCTTTTGAAAGACTAAGTTATTGGGATTAAGATTTGATGTTGGCCGAATGGTCTTGATTAAAGTGTTGTGGCTTGGCCGAATGTAGGACAAGGTGATCTAGTGTGGTAGATCGGGTCTTCAGGATTTAGTCGACTGTGCCAAAAAGGTGCGTAGTTATCGCACTGTCTCTTGATTGTGTGTATGTGTTATATTTATGTATATGTGATATGATGTTAATGGTAGCCTAATTAAGGGCTAAGATTGTGAATACCCGTGGTGGGTGATCGAATACTCAGGTCAGTGATTTACGATATTAAATGATCATTGATGAATATATGAAATGTGATGGCATGTGATGCATTATTGTTCAAGTGATATGTTGCCATGTTATACATATTTGCATGGGACTTGGGATGTGACTATCGAAGGAAAGGGTGTACATTATGTACATGGTCTGATGTTAGCCTTGTGCTACATTGGCGCTTGATGGTGGCTATGTGCTCCAACAAGGGAGGTGTTGGCTAGGTGCCCATCTCGGCGGATGATAGCTGTGTGCATCACCGTAGATTGAGGATGACCTCGAGTCACCTCGTGGATACAGATATGTGGATCATTATTTGATCGGTGGCTTAGCCACGGCCTTGGGCAGCAAGTCTACCAAGGTAAGATATGTGGATCACTATGTGATCGGTGGATTAGCCACAGCCTTGGGCAGGGAGTCTGCTAAGGTAGGAGTAACGGATGGACTCTAGGTTGGGTTGGGCTTCATGTTACATATTTATGCATTTTGCATGACTATTTATGTGGATCAATGTGGATATGGGCCAAGCCCAACATGTGGAATTATGTGGATATAATGCCTTATCATTTGATATGTGATTGATGTGTGGATATGGGCCAAGCCCATACGTGGAGGCATGTGTAATAACTATGCACTGAGTCTATTTGACTCACCCAAGTTTTCTCAAACCTTTCAGGTGATGCATAAAGCTTGGACCGGGTTGGAGTGGATACGAGGTGGCCCATGCAGAAATGGATTCTCTTTATACAATATATGTTTCAATATTTTAAGTATTTAATTTTTGTAATAAGGGCCATTTCAAGTATTTAAGGACTTTTATTATGTTTTAAGTTGGTTTGTCGATTATATTATTATTTGAAAATGTTTTATTTTAAACAACTTAGTTTTACTTGAAATTTTAATTACACAATGTTTTAGTAAAGACAACAAAAAATTTATGTTTTTAATTCTAAGTCAAAAGTTTGTCAAACGTTTATCGCTGTGGCATTTCAAATTCAGTCATAGCGAATGGGCCGGGTTTGGGGTGTTACAAATTGGTATCAGAGCCCGGTTCAAAAGTCAGCTTTGAGGGTTTTGAGCCCAAAAACATTTTTTTCTTAAGATGGGCTTTTCAAAGATTTGGGCTTTCATAAATTTTTCAGATTATTCGGCATGGCACCAGTATCTCTAACCAAAGTCCATCGGTAAGTACCTTTAATTGTTGTGTGAATTATTATATGATTGGTATGTGGGTATGATGGGAATGTAGATTAGTATATTAAGTTATCGAACTTTAGGATTAGCTTACTCCAACACAAGATGCATAAGACTTAAAGAACAACCGAACAAACTCATGAAGTAAGTCGTAGAGTTATGGTGTGGCAACCATTGTGCGCATGTCTAGGAGTGGATTTGGTAAGAGCTTGGTATTTAAGCAGTCCTAGCGACTCACCTCCCTTTACTCGAATCCTACAGTGCGTAGCTACTGGTTCACCCTAACCAAGAGGACTTATTCACGGGCTAAACTCGATAATTAAAACCCAAAGGGACTAGCCATCTTGTTTTATAAAACCTTAAGTTTTCAAAAAATTACTCTTTTGAATTGTAAAACCATTTTATAGTTGGAAATTTTTTTCCTTTTGAAAAATTTCGATTTACAAAATTACCCAAATACCCTCGTGTTGAAAAATTACCAAAATGACCTTGGTTTATAAAATTACCATACTACCCTCGACTTTTTAAAAAACATTCTTACTTTATAAAAATACCAAAACTTCTATTTTACAAAATAGTAAGATACCTGATTTGGGAAAATTTACTAAAATGCCCTAACTTCCAAATTATCAAAATAACCCACAATTTTAATTTTTTAATATCTTGATTTGGAAAATCTTTCTTTCAAAAATATCCATGAGTTTGGAAAATTTTGAAATAACTTTTAGTGATTTTGAATTTACCGGTTTATTACCAAAATACCTGTAGGGAAAAATGACGAAATTACCCTGGGTTGGGGATGGTCAAGGATGCCCATAGTAGCATGGTAAATGTTGTGGAAGAGTGAATGTGTCTATATTGATGTGAATGTGAGATTCTCTGAATTAGAATAGTGATCTTGAATTAGAAATTTTGATTGATCGAAAGAACAACTTCAGAAAACTTTGTTTCATAAAATTGTTCACGATAAACAAGGGGAACAAAAGTACTAATGTATAAAACTCTTTAAATAGATTAAATCGTGACATTAGACATGAGCTCTAGGGACGTGGTCGTAATGTCACGAGGACGCCAGAGGCGAGAATGGCCGTGTCGGAACCCGTTAGGTCGGGTCAAGGTGCGACAATGTGGTACCCCACCACTATTGGTGTGAGCAGCAAGCTCGAGTTGGGGATGATCTTTGTATCACAGTCAGTCTTGCGAGTTCTTGAGATGGTGGTGGAGCCAGGTGGAAATATGAGAGCTAGGAAGTCCGTGGTGAGCGACTCGAGCCAATGGGGTGAGGTGTTTAAGTGGAGTATCTGGGTGGCACCAGTCTGGTGAGTATTGGTTGGAGGCGACCGAGTGAATTATGGATGAGTTGGATCTAACCCCGAGGAGAAAGTGAAAGGAATGGTGGCGCTTCTTCTGCGATGAAGCGTATCAATGGTGGCTCACGATTCGGGATGGGGCCACAGATTGAAGATCTTACTTGGGAGTATGTTAAGGCAAAGATATCGGAAGAAGTACATTGGTACTCACTATATTGATGCATAAAGAAGGCGTTTCGGGTGGTTCAAGGGAACAAGTCCGTGGCGTAGTCTGGCGGAATTTTTTGCGGTTAAGCCGATATGCTCGAGGAGTAGTGGCTACGATATGAGCGATGTGTCCGATTTGAGGATGGATTAAGGGATGACCGAGATTATTGATAGCTCCACAAACAGAGAGCGAGTTTGCCGTATTGGTGGAGAAGGCTAAGGTGGCCAAAGGAATTAAGGATTCTATGAGGAGCAGAGAAAAGGATAGGAACCGAGATAAGAAGAGTTTTAGGACCGTCCGAATCGCCAGGAGTCTTCAAAAAGACCAAGGATCGAGAATTACGCTCGTGTTTCTATGCCAACTACTGGAAATCGGGACCGTTCGTGTGCTCGGTGTGGAAGGTATCATGTTGGCGAAAGTTTGGAATCGGACCGGAGTGTTTTAGGTGTAAATCCAAGTCTCATTTGATCAAAGACCCCCCGAGGATCGAGAAGGGCTCGGACAAGATGGCCAAGGTTTTGAACAATAGGGTAGAGGTGGTCGCAGCGGCGAGGGGTCGTGGTCTCAACCATGGAGGAAATGGTTCGGCCGAGGTCAGTAGATCATCGAGCGTAAGGTGCAAGCAACAGACGAGGCAAGACGACTGGCTTGGTGTATGCATGTGACGTCGAGAGGAGAGCAACGCATTGGGATGTCATAACTAGTATGTTCTTGATCATTGGATTTCTATATACCGCTTTGATTGTTAGTAGTGTTATTAAGATCAGAGTGCGTAGCAAGAACATAGTGTGGCGAGATAGGAGGTACGATTGTTAGTTAGTTGGAAATTTCGAGGACGAAATTTCTTTAAGGAGGGTAGATTTGTAACATCCTGAAATTGGGCCTAGTAGGATTGGGCCTTGAGCCTTAGGAAATTTGAGTATTATTTTGTGTTGGCTTGGGTAGGAATTTTGTGTGATAGCATAGTCTTGTGAAGGTTTGATTTTATTTAGGAAGCTTGAATAAATTTTAGTATGGTTTATTTAATGAAGTGGATTAAGTGAGTTTGACACTTAAGATAATTTAAGTGTTAAATTAAAGCATAAGAGGAGTAAGTGGCAAGATGGTTAAGGAGCTTGAAAGGTTGCTTGAGGATGTAGGTTCGAGTAGCATGATTAACATTTTGGAGATATTATTTTTACATCATGGCTTTAATGGACGGTCAACCTATGTTTATGATAGGTTGGACTTTCATCTTTTGGTAAGTTGAAATTTGGTTTAAGGAAAGCTTGAAAGTAGGGATAAGATTCTTAAGGTTATGGTATGATGAGGGGACAAAAGGCATGAAGGGTGGAGGATGTTTTGGAAAGTTTTCCTAGGCCTTAGTGGTTGAATGTGGATGGCATGTGTGGAAAAGGGGGATGGCCGAATCTGATAAGTAGTTTTGGGGGGGATATTTGGCCAACTTTAGCTTTTGTTCACCTTTGGGCATACTTTTCTCTTCCTCTCCAAACAAATCACTCTTTGGTCGAATGCACCATAAGCATTTTGTGCAAATTTACTTTTGATTTTAGCCCCTTTTTGTTTAACCAAATCACATCATTTTACTTTCTTTCATTTGCCCTTTTGAAATTGAAACTACAATCTAACTTGTGTATTTTTGTGCACTTTCTTTTGGCAAAGTAGTGCTTGGCCGAATCTCTCCTACAACTCTCTCCTTTTCTTTCTTTCAATATTGTTCAAATCACTTTTCTCCTACACTCTCTCTTGGCCAAAATTTCCATCTCTCCATCTCTCTTTACTTTCTTTTATTTTAAGCCATAAACATTTCTTTTCCATTGAAATCTCTTCCATTTTCTTCTTTTGTTTTTCCTTTCTCTTTCTCAATTTTAATTCAATCCTTGTTGTTAATACAAATCAACCATAGCCGAATCTTCTTCCTCTCTTATAGTCTTTGTTTTGGCCGAATATTCAAGGGTAGTTTTCTTTGATTTTTATACAATCGATTTTGAAAGATAGGCTCTTTGGGACTTTGGGCGATTGATTTAAGCCCTATATCTCTCTAGCAATAAAAGGTTGGTAAGTCAATGGGTAAGGATTCTTGTCGATTCATCATTCTTTTGAAAGACTAAGTTATTGGGATTAAGATTTGATGTTGGCCGAATGGTCTTGATTAAAGTGTTGTGGCTTGGCCGAATGTAGGACAAGGTGATCTAGTGTGGTAGATCGGGTCTTCGGGATTTAGTCGACTGTGCCAAAAAGGTGCGTAGTTATCGTGACCGTCTCTTGATTGTGTGTATGTGTTATATTTATGTATATGTGATATGATGTTAATGGTAGCCTAATTAAGGGCTAAGATTGTGAATACCCGTGGTGGGTGATCGAATACTCAGGTCAGTGATTTACGATATTAAATGATCATTGATGAATATATGAAATGTGATGGCATGTGATGCATTATTGTTCAAGTGATATGTTGCCATGTTATACATATTTGCATGGGACTTGGGATGTGACTATCGAAGGAAAGGGTGTACATTATGTACGTGGTCTGATGTTAGCCTTGTGCTACATTGGCGCTTGATGGTGGCTATGTGCTCCAACAAGGGAGGTGTTGGCTAGGTGCCCATTTCGGCGGATGATAGCTGTGTGCATCACCGTAGATTGAGGATGACCTCGAGTCACCTCGTGGATCTGATATGTGGATCATTATTTGATCGGTGGCTTAGCCACGGCCTTGGGCAACAAGTCTACCAAGGTAAGATATGTGGATCACTATGTGATCGGTGGATTAACCACACCTTGGGCGGAGTCTCGCTAAGGTAGGAGTAACGGATGGACTCTAGGTTGGGTTGGGCTTCATGTTACATATTTATGCATTTTGCATGACTATTTATGTGGATCAATGTGGATATGGGCCAAGCCCAACATGTGGAATTATGTGGATATAATGCCTTATCATTTGATATGTGATTGATGTGTGGATATGGGCCAAGCCCATACGTGGAGGCATGTGTAATAACTATGCATTTGAGTCTATTTGACTCACCCAAGTTTTCTCAAACCTTTCGGTGATGCATAAAGCTTGGACCGGGTTGGAGTGGATACGAGGTGGCCCATGCGAAATGGATTCTCTTTATACAATATATGTTTCAATATTTTAAGTATTTAATTTTTGTAATAAGGGCCATTTTAAGTATTTAAGGACTTTTATTATGTTTTAAGTTGGTTTGTCGATTATATTATTATTTGAAAATGTTTTATTTTAAACAACTTAGTTTTACTTGAAATTTTAATTACACAATGTTTTAGTAAAGACAACAAAAATTTTATGTTTTTAATTCTAAGTCAAAAGTTTTTCAAACGTTTATCGTTGTGGCATTTCAAATTTGGTCATAGCGAATGGGCCGGGTTTGGGGTGTTACAACTCTTTCATTTTTTTTAAACGTTGCCATCGGGTAACACCACTTATAAGATGATAACTTGTATGTTTTCTAAAAACTTGCAACAATAAGTAGATTTTCAAGCAAGGACTTCTAAACTTTTCATACTACAACAGGGTTTTCTAAGAAAATTATCCGACAAACTTTCTTTTTAAAAAGGTTATCACTCCGTAGCATGCCAGATTCAGTTGTGGTGTGTTGATCGGGTTTAGGGTGTTACAATTTTGGTATCAAAGACAAGTTTAAAAGCTCGTCTGTGGGCTTGAGGCCCAAAATGTTTTAAAGTAGGGTTTTGAAAAGTTTTTGGAAAAGGTACATGGTTTGAACAGCATGGCACCGTGTCTCGGGCACCAATCCGCCTAGGTAAGTATCCCTAACTGTTGCGTGAATTATATGTGGGGGAAATGGGTATTTCAGGATCGTAGATTAGTAGAATAGGAGTTATTGAACCCTAGGAATAGCTTACTCCAACACAAATTACATAAGATTTAAAGATCCACTAAAAAAACTTGTGAGTACGTCACTGAGTTAAGGGTGTGGCAACCGTTGTACACATGTCTAGGAATGGATTCGGGGAGCTTGGTATTTAGCGATCTAATGGCTCATCTCATCTCCACTCGAATCCTACAGTGCGTAGTGACGATTCATCCTAAGCGAGGGCGACTTATTCACAAGGCTAAAATTAATAACTAAAACCCGAAAGGGACCAGCCATTTTGTTTTGAAACACTTTAAACCTTGGTTTTGAAATTACCACAGTATCCTTGATTTAAGAAATGACCAAATTACCCTTGACTTGTAAAAATTACCAAAATGCCCTCAGTATGGAAAATTGTCGAAGTACCCCCGAATTGAAAATTTTCAAGATACCCTTAATTTGTAAAATCATCTGGAACCATATTTTGAAAAAAAATTATTACGAAAATACCCTAGTTTATGAAATTACCAAAATACCCCAATTTTTGGAATTTCTAAAACACCTATGATTTGTAAATGTTTTGAATCAACCCTGATTTATTACTGAAATACCCTGATATGTTAATTATGAAAATACCCTCGAGTAGTGAAATAACGAGAATACCCCTACACGTGGAATCTAGGTGGAGGAGGTTATTGATGAGTAAATGTGACTCACTGAATTAGGGTAGGAAATTGAAATGAAAACTTTGTGATGATCGAAAGAACCACTACCAAACTACTTTGCATAAAACTTATTCATGGGTAATAAGTGGAACAGAAGCTAATTCATAAATTTCTTTAAGTAGATAAATCGCGATTTAGATATGAGTACTAGGGGATGTGGTCGTAATGTGCGAGGACGTGGTAGAGGCGGAATGACCGTATCGAAACCCGTTAGGTCTGGTCAAGGGTCCGAGAATGAGATACCACCACCACCAGCTACTAGTGTAGAGTATCAGGATCAAACGGAGGAAGATCGATTATCATGACGATCTTTGCAAGTGCTAGAAAGAGTGGCTGGAGCAGGTGGAGGTACGGGAGCTCGAAAATCCGTATCTTAGTGACTCTGAACCAATGGAGTTGAGGTATTCTGAGGGGTATCTAGTGTGGCACCCAATACGGTTGAGTATTTGTTGGAAGCAATAGAACGAATCATGGTCGATTTGGATCTGACGGCTGAGGAGAAACTAAAAGGAGTGGTATCGCTTCTCCGAGATGAGTCATACCAGTGATGGCTCACGGTTCGGGATGGTGCTACAGCGGATGATCTCACTTGGGATTATTTCAAGGCAGCATATCAGAAGAAGTATGTTGGGACCAGTTATATTGCAGAGGAAGGCATTTCTGAGGCTGGTTCAGGGGAGTAAGTCTGTATCGTAGTATGAGGCAAAATTCTTAAGGTTGAGTCGATATGCTCGGGGCATCATAGCAACAGAGCATGAGCGATGCATCAGATTCGAGGACGATTAAGGGATGATCTGAGGTTGCTGATCGCTCCACAATAGGAGAGAGAATTTACGGTCTTAGTGGAAAAGGCCAAAGTTATGGAGGAAGTGAAACAGTCAGTTAGACGGAATCAGGACAAAGGTTGGAATAAGAGGAATTTCGAATCATCTGGGTCAATTAAGAATCAGCAGAAATGGGGTAGATATAGTGGGCCGAATCAAGCTACTAGGCCTACTGCTATTGATACTTAGTGGCCGCCACGATGTGCTCGTTGTGGAAAGTCACACACAGGACAATGTTGGACCGAAAACAGAGGATGTTTTGAGTGTAGATCGATGGGGCATCGAGTGAGAGATTATCCACAGAGGTTAGTTAGGTTGCGATGCAGGGATTAGAATCGTACTCGAGCAGGGAGGGATGGTCGGCTGACCCACGGAGGGGCCGTGGTGCTACTAGGGAGGTAATGGCTCGGTAGAGGCTAGACGGCCTAGGCGGTCTCTGTGACAAAGGCGTCGAGAGGAGGGTGACACACCGAATGTCATAATCGATGCGTTCTTAATCTTTGGACTACCTTATAATGTTTTGATAGATGTGGGTTTGGCGCACTCATATGTAGCCGATGAGCATAGTGGAAACTATGAACTTGAATTCGAGATTACTTCTAGGAAGATGGTATGATAAGCCCTTTAGGTCACTCTGTAAAGTAAGTAAATTATATAGGGATGTACCCCTAGAACTTTAAGGGGTCGTGTTTTTGGATGATTTGATGGAACTGCCGTTTGGGGAGTTCGATCTGATTCTCGGGATGGATTGGCTGGTGAAGTACCAGGCCAGTTTGGATTGCGCGGCCAAGCGCATGGTGTTAAGGACGATGGAAGGTAGGGAGGTGGTGATGATAGGTAATAGAAGGGATTACTTATCCAATGTGGTCTCTGTACTGAAGGCAGAGAAAATGGTAAGGAAGGGTTGTGAGGTCTTCATGGTACATGTTTGTGCTTTGGGAGCCAGGGATGCAGCTGTAAAGAGTGTTCAAACTGTAGGGGAATTTGCGGATGTATTCCTAGAAGAACTTCTGGGTCTACCTCTGGATCGAGAAGTTGAATTCAGTATAGACCTGTTACCCATAACAGCGCCAGTGTCTATAGCCTCGTATAGAATGGCGCCAAAGGAATTGGTGGAGTTGAAGGCTCAAATTTAGGAGTTATTGGATCGAGGTTTCATTCGACCAAGCATATCTCCTTGGGGAGCACCTGTGCTCTTTGTGAAGAAAAAAGACAGTATAATGCGGATATGTATAGACTACCGCCAGCTGAACAAGTTGACGATCAAAAACAAGTATCCGTTGCCCAGGATTGACGACTTGTTTGATCAACTTAAGGGTGCATCAGTTTTCTCAAAGATAGATCTCAGGTCGGGGTATCATCAACTCAAAATAAAGGAGGCTGATGTTCATAAGACGATATTCCGTACTCGGTATGGGCATTACGAGTTTTTGGTGATGCCGTTTGGGTTAACCAATGCACCGGCAGTATTCATGGACTTGATGAATCGGGTGTTTCAGCAGTACTTGGACCAGTTTGTTGTACTATTTATAGATGACATATTGGTGTACTCAAAGACTGAGGAGGACCATGATACACACTTGCGGGTAGTTTTGCAAATTCTGAGGGAGAAACAGCTATTTGCCAAATTTAGTAAATGCGAGTTTTGGCTTAGGGAAGTGACTTTCGTGGGTCACGTAGTGTCCGCTGAAGGGATTAGAGTGGACCCTCGCAAGATTGAGGCGGTGTTGGATTGGAAACCGCCTAGATCAGTTGCAGAAATTTAGAGTTTTCAAGGTCTGGTTGGGTATTACTGGAGATTTGTGGAAGGATTTTCTCTGATCATGGCGCCGTTGACCAAGTTATTAAGGAAAGGAGTTTCATTTGTGTGGTCAGAGAAACAACAGGAAAGTTTCGACAAGTTAAGGAAGATTCTGACAGAAGCTCTAGTTCTGGTTCAGCCTGAGGCAGGAAAGGTATTCATGGTCTATTGCGATGCATCACATACTGGCTTGGGATGTGTCTTTGATCTGAGAAGGGAAAGTAGTGGCATATGCGTCTCGGCAATTTGAGACCGCATGAGGTTAACTATCCGACGATGATCTGGAGTTGGCTGCAGTGGTTTTCGCCCTGAAAATATGGAGACACTATTTATATGGAGAGAAGTCGATAGTCTATACGGACCACAAGAGTCTAAAGTATCTGTTGATGTAGAAGGATTTAAATTTAAGACAGCGAAGGTGGATTGAGTTGTTGAAGGACTACGACTGCTTGATTGAGTATCATTCGGGCAAGGCTAACGCAGTGGCTGATGCGTTGAGCCGTAAGGTGGTAGCAGACTTACGAGCGATGTTTGCTCACCTTAGTCTATATGACGATGGGAGTTTGTTGGTGAAATTGCAAGTAAAGCTAACTTGGGTGGAGCAGATTAAAGAAAAACAGTTAGTGGATGAGGGTTTGAATGCTCGGAGGTTGCAAGTACAGAGTAATGGTGCGGAAGGTTACAGCTTGACTCACGATGGAGTGTTGTGTTTTCAAGGGAGAGCTTATATGCCGAAGGACGTCAAGTTGAGGTAAAGGATTCTTCAGGATGCACATAGCAACCCATACGCTATGCATCCTGAAGGTAGCAAGATGTACCGAGATTTGCGAAAGTAGTTCTGGTGGCCAGGGTTGAAGCGGGAAGTGACTGAGTTTGTGGGAAAGTGTCGGCGTGTCGGCCAGGCAAGGTGAACATCAATCGTCGTCGAGTTTACTTGATAGGTGAAGATTCCTCAATGGAAGTGGGAAAGGATCACTATAGACTTTGTCAGTGGGCTACCCCTTACGCCTAGCAAGAAGGACTCAGTCTGGGTGATTGTGGACCGTTTGACTAAATCAGCTTATTTCATACCGGTGAGTATTGATTATTCGCTTTAGAGGTTGGTTAAGTTGTATGTGGCTGAGATAGTAAGGTTGCATGGGGTACCATTGTCAATTATCTCGGATAGGGATCCAAGGTTCACGTCAAGGTTCTGGAGAGCTTTGCATCAGGCTTTGGGAACGAGGTTGGATTTCAGCACAGCTTTTCACGCACAATTTGATGGACAGTCTGAAAGAGTAATCCAGATTTTAGAAGATATGCTAAGGGGCTGTGTTCTAGATTTCAGTGGTAGTTGGGAGGAGTATCTACCATTGGCGGAGTTTGCTTATAACAATAGTTATCAAGCGAGTATCCAGATGGCACCATACGAGGCACTGTATGGACGAAAATGTTGCACTCCTACGTGTTGGACAGAGTTGGGTGAACAGCAGATATTAGGTCTAGAGTTGGTGGCAGAAATTGAGGATAAAGTTAAGGTGATTCGGGCTCGTCTTAAGGAAGCGTCGAGACGGTAAGTCTTACTGCGATCTTAAGCGAGGATATAGAGTATGCGATGGGTGATAAGGTTTTCTAAAGGTATCACCATGGAAAAAAGTGCTGAGAGTTGGACGGAAAGGGAAACTAAGCCCTAGGTTTATTGGGCCGTACACGGTGTTGAAGTGAGTAGGACCGGTAGCTTATCAGCTCGAGTTGCCAGCAGAGTTAAGTCAGATTCATGATGTTTTCCATGTTTCGATGCTTAGGAGCTATCGGACAGATCTGTCACCGTTGTGCCAGTTGCGGAGATTGAGGTGAGCTCAGACTTGTCTTTCAAGGAGGAGCCGGTACAGATTTTGGATCGGGGTGTCAAGGTCTTGCGTAGGAAGTCAGTACCCCTGGTGAAAGTGTTATGGTGGAATCATGGTACGGAGGAGGCCACGTGGGAGCTAGAGGACGTGATCTGGCGATGTACCCTCAACTCTTGACCGACTGTAATTTGAGGCGAAATTATTTTTTAGGGGTAGAACTGCAACATCCTTAAAATGGGGTCTCTGTATTTTGCATGTGTTTGCATGTGATGGTATGTTTGCTGTACTAGTTTAGCATGTCTTAGGGACTAGGCATGGCCTCGGGTTAGTCCTGGGTCATGGCCAAAATTTTTGTTTAGCATTTAAGAGAAATGAGCTAGGGGAAATAGGGGTTAAGAGAATTAATTTGAGGTTTTAGACACAAGAAGTGCCTTGGTAAAGTGGCAAGGAGGCACCACTCAAGTCACAAGGGAGGTGACGCCACAAGGGGTAAGGAGGACCTTGGTTCGAGCTACATAAATCCCTTTCTGCTCAATTATTTTTCACGCCACAAGCAAGCAGAGGTGTGCTCAGGTGGGACTCTCATGGATAGATGAGGATTGAGTCAACAAATTTGATATGGATAGAGAGGAGGATTTTTAGGAATCAGCTAAGGGAGCTTAGTGTTGGCCGAATGCCAAACACTAAGGCGTGAGGGAGGAATCGGTTGGGTTAGGAAAAGGGTGAGCCGAAAGTTCTTTCATTCTTTTTGCCAAACCCTCCTCATTCCCATTCTCTTTTTTTTCTTCTTCCTATTTTGTTCAAAGCCGAAACCTACCCTCACATCTTCTCCTCCATTCTTTTTTTCTTTCTATTTCATTCTTTCTCTTTTCTCAAACCTATTACCGAATCTGTCTCCTTCCACTTCTCTTCTTTTCACTATCTTTCCCGAATCAAACCATCACTTAAGCCGAAACCTTGTTGTTCTTCTCTTGGCTGAATACTTTGCTCATAAACCTCTCTCTTCTTGCATTTTCTTTTCATCATCTCAAGTGCCGACATTTACCTCCTATTTGGTTCTCTTTGTCGAATCTCCTGGTGAGTGATTTCTTCATCTTTTCTTCTTGATCGATTTGGGTAATGTCGAATCTCTTTTGCCTTCAATCGCTAGTAATCAAAACCTTAATTTATTTTTGTTCTATGTGGTAGCCGAAACCCCTAACACCAATAAAGGTGCCGACCTTTGATGTAAAGAAGCCGAATCAGTCATTAAGGTAAGGGGGTGACTAACTCTTTTGGTTTCGGATTCATGTTATGGCCGAATGGCCTTTAGATCTTTAATGATGTGTTAAGCAGATTGTAGGGGGAGGGAGAAGTAGCCGAATACAGTGAAGTTGGGGATTTGGTTGCCAATTAAGGGTTTGGCCGATTGTAAAGGGAGATCTTTTAAGTAGTTTCAGGATTTGGTTGGAAACCAAATCGACTTTGAGGTGAGTGCTATATTTGGGCGACACATCCTTCGAGATTTCTAATAGATCCGAATGGGCTTTTGGGTTACTAACTAATGTTGGCCAATTGTAGGAGGGAGCAACATTCGGGATCTCATTAGTTTGCATAGTCTCGGATTCACTTAGATTTACGAATAGCCATGTGTGTAACGCTTACACACTTTATTAGTATAATATGCCTATTATGTTACTGTTTTAGCCAATGAAATTAGTGGTTATGCCTTGTGGGTATGAGCTTGGATTCTGGGTAAGTCCCCTGTTATGTGATTTTTGATATACATCATCATGTTATTGATATATGCTATGCTATGCGTTATTGCATGATACATGATATTATGTCACGTATGTTATGGACATGATGATGGGATTGATGAGAGGAGGGGGAATGAATATTTGGACTGTCACCAGTGGTTTTAACCACACGGCGGGTTGGCCCCGTCTTTGATATTATATTCTGTGACTAAGTCCAGTGGTTTTGACCACCAGTGGTTTTACCACATATGAATATTGTGACTCGTCCCAGTGGTTTGGTACCATAGTGGGTTGCCCCACATGCTGATTATTACGGGATTGTCATCAGTGGTTTTGACCACACGATGGGTTGGCCCCATCACTCGATTTGTGACTACGGTCATCAGTGGTTTTGACCACACCGGTATATATATTTGTGACTACGGTCACCAGTGGTTTTGACCACCAGTGGTTTTGACCACAAGGGGTAGTTGAATGAGATTGGATGGTTAGGTTATGGGTTGCATGATTTGCATGTTTTACTGATGATTTGTGTGAGTGCTTGAACTATCGGGTTGGGGATTTATACATTGAGTCTTGATGACTCACCCCTTCCCTTATATTTTGCAGATGAGGCGTAGATTGCGGATATGGAGCCGGGGAGGACTCGAGGCGGCCATGCATGCTTAATTCGGGTTTTGACATTAAAGTACTATTTCGGTTTTATTCGTTCTCTTTAAATTTGGTTTTGGTTTTGTAATAAGGCCGCTAAGTATTATTTTGGGTTTTATTATTTGCTTTTATTTTGATTATGTTATACCTATGTTGGATATATGGACTTGTTAAATTAACCGGTAAAAAGCAATGTTTTCAAAACTATAACTCCTTTGTTTTTTTTAAACGTTGCCATCGGGTAACACCACTTATAAGATGATAACTTGTATGTTTTCTAAAAACTTGCAACAATAAGTAGATTTTCAAGCAAGGACTTCTAAACTTTTCATACTACAACAGGGTTTTCTAAGAAAATTATCCGACAAACTTTCTTTTCAAAAAGGTTATCACTTCGTAGCATGCCAGATCCGGTTGTGGTGTGTTGATAGGGTTTGGGGTGTTACACTCACACATCGTGATATATTTGATGCATACGCATCCGGGACCTTTATGTCCTTCAACACCATACAGAACACTTTTTTCTCCGTCTTCAACATTGAAAAAATAGCATGCGGCAACCAATATTTCATATTCGGAAGTGCTTGAGGATGAAGCTCACGTCGAATTCCTATGTGGACTAAATCAAGTCGACTCTGAAGATTATCTTTCGCTTTTCCATTGACATTCAAAATAGTCCCAATGATGTTCTCACAGACATTTTTCTCAATGTGCATGACATCAAGATTATGGCGTAAAATCTGATGCTCCCAATAAGGCAACTAAAAAAAATGCTTCTTTTTTTCCACAAGTCCGCCTCATTAGAATCATCCTCTTCATCAGATTCATCATCAGATTCATCCCTAGATCTTCTATTTCTTTGCGGGTTGGCCGGTTGATTCATCTTCTCATAAATGAAATTCATATCTTTCAACATTAAGAATATTTCAGATCCACCGGTCTGTGAAGGAGCTTCTCTGAACTCTTCAGTACCGTCAAACTGAGCATTCTGAAATCTAAATCTATGATTTTTCGGTAACCAACGACGATGCCCCATGTAAAAGAACTTCTTCCCATTATATAACCATTGCGAACATGTCTGCGCAGCACAACACGGACAAGTATAACGTCCCCTGGTACTCCAACCAGATAAATTAGCATAAGCCGAAAAGTCATTAATAGTCCACATCAAAGCCACACGTAAATTAAAGTTCTCTTTTCTCATTGCATCGTATGTCTGAACACCAGCCCATAGTTGTTTTAACTCTTCAACAAGTGGCTGCAAGTAGACGTCAATATCATTCCCGGGCCCTTTCTCTCTAGGTATAATCATAAACAAGATAAAAGATGATTGTTTCATGCAAACACATGGAGACAAATTGTAGGGAACAAGCACCACGGGCCAAAATCTTCAGTCGTTGTGCTCATGAGTTTGTAAGGGTTAAATCCATCAGATGCTAGCCCAAGCCTCACACTCTGAGGATCACTTGCAAAGCTTGGAAATTTAGAGTCAAAAGATTTCCAAGCTAAAGAATCTGCAGGATGCCTTAACAATCCATCATCGGTTCGTCCATCACGGTGCCACGTCATTAACTCGACTATCTTCGATGACATGAAAAGCCATTGAAGCCTTGGTATTAGCAAAAAATACCACAAAATCTTAACTAGCTGCTTCCTTGATTGTGTATCATGATCTTCCTCGTTACCATCCTCTGTATTTCTATTAATCCAACGGGATTGACCGCATACATGACAGCACTATTGGTTTATCCGGTCGCCCCAATACAACATGCAGTCATTTGGGAAACTATGAATTTTGTTGTAGCCAAGGCCCAAATCCTTAATCAATTTCTTCATGTCTTTGGAAGATTGAGAGATTTTCGCAAACGGGAACATTTCTTGCAGAAACTCTAACAGCATTGTCAACGAGTTTCCGGTCTATCCTCCCAAACATTTCAAGTGAAAAAGAAAATACAGAACGTCAGTTTGGAAAATTTTGATCCCTCATACAGTTCTTCATTCATTTCACCAAGTAACGTGTAGAACCTCGCCGCTTCTTCATTTGGCTGTTCATCAGGTACACTTCTTCCACCTTCGGTGAAAGTATTACCACCATAATTATATTCATCGGTTGCACCCAAGTCAGGTGGAAATGACCCGAAACCATCACTGCGCATATTAAAAGCATCCCACAACATGCCTTCCATGTTATCATCTCTAACATTCTGATTGTAAGCACTATGAGGATAACCCAGATTCATCGATGAAGATGCTCCACTAGATGTACACTCTCCATGAAAAATCCATGTTTTGTACCCCCGGACAAAGCCATCAACAACTAGATGTTCGTAGACAACTTCACGATAATGCCAATTGATTTTGCAACACTTCTTACATGGGCAAAGAATCATATTCTCTTGGTTTGCATTTTGAAATGCGAAATTCAGAAAAGTTTCTACTCCATTTCGATAGCCGTTGCTTACCCTTGACAATTTCATCCAACTCCTATCCATTTCGTAGTTGTTGAAGTCTAAAGTTGACAATAAATTACATGGCTAAATTGTTAATTTATAATTTATGTAAGTAATGATATGATCATATATATAACTCGAGTACTATGTAAGTTATGTAAAATATGTAAGTTATGAAGTTTGATCTTAAAATTATGTAAGTTATGAAATTTGATCTTAAAATTAAGTAAGTTATGTATTCTTTAAGATTCATCATACGTGGCATTGTTACACCTAGGGAGGATCCATTATATCTAACGGTGAGATATAATGCAACCCGTCGAGTTTCCAACCTATATACTTTGAATCTTTTTTTTTCTATACAAGTATTATGTAAGTTATAAAGTTTGATCTTAAAATTATGCAAGTTATGAAATTTGATCTTAAACTTATGTAAGTTATGAAATTTGATCTTAAAATTAAGTAAGTTACGTATTCTTTAAGATTCATCATACGTGGCATTGTTACACCTAGGGAGGATCCATTATATCTAATAGTGAGATATAAGGCAACCCGTCGTTTTCCAAATTTATATACTTTGAATCTTTTTTTCTATACAAGTATTATGTAAGTTATGTATTATGTAAGTTATGTATTATGTAAGTTAAATAATTTGATGAAAGCTATGTAAGTTATGTAAGTTAAGTATTATGTAAGTTAAATTATTTGATGAAAGCTATGTAAGTTATGTATTATGTAAGTTAAATAATTTTATGTAAGTTATGTAAGTTATGTATTATGTAAGTTAAATAATTTTATGTAAGTTATGTATTATGTAAGTTAAATTCAAATTTCAAATCGAGAATCGATTGAAATTTGGAAAATGTTATTATATGTTTTTATAATTGAAATTTGATGTGATGTTGTTAAATTTAAAAAGTTTTAACTTACTTCTTTTTAAAAATATTATTTTCTATATTAAAACATATTTAAATAATGATCTTATTATTATATTGATAACAAAATATTTATAAGTTCTTAAATAATAATTATGCGAGTTATGAAGGAGAAGTTTTTAAATTACTTTTAATAAAAAGTCAATTTTATAATTAAAAATAATTTAAATAATGATCATTATTATCATATTGATAAAAAAGTATAAGTTTTAAAGAAATTTACAAATATTAAATATTGAAATCGAGACATTATTAATATAAAAATTAGTAATTTGATTTTTATATGTAAATATATTTAAATAATGAGAAAATCATTTTAAGAAGTTTTATATTCTTTTTAAAAAAAGAATTCGATTTTAAATAGTAAACATAATATATTACCATATTCGAATATTTAAGATGTTGGTATCAAATTATAAACCAATGTTGTTTTCATAAAACATCGAAGCTTAATCACTATCAAAGTATTCATTGATAATAATTTGTTTGTTATCTTAATTTGATTTTATATTAAAAAGCGAAACCGTAAGAAAACTAACTAAAATGCTTAACATCACATTTTATATTATATTGCTACATAAATAAATACCAACCACGCATTTTATAATATAAAAAAAATGATTGAAACTAAATAAATGGTCGATATAATAAACAACACATATACCAACCAAGCAGGATAGTAAATAGCAATTTGGACAAACATTTTTGAAGATTCATCATACGTAGCATTGTTACACCTGGGGAGGATCCATTATATCTTACAATGAGATATATGGCAACCCGTTAGGTTTCCAGCCTATATACTTTGAATCTTTTTTTTTTTTAGATAGCAAAATAATAAATAGCATATATACCAACCAAGCAGGATAATAAACAGCAATTTCGACAGCAATTTAAACAAATTCATCATGGTATGACTGTTACTGATCATAATTTTGAACCAAAAAATACCATAATAATTTCAAGAAGCTACTCTACTCCACTATCACCGAGAAACAGAGGCTGCAAATTGGTACGAATCAGTTGATAAATTAATAGGTGTAAAATGGTTTAAAATCATTTTTCAACAGTTGAATGTGTTTGACACTTACCAGATAATTACAGCTTTTCTTCAATCCGTTACAACTTAAGCTTCAGTTACTATATAAAACCTGTAAATGAGGCTGTTGAATTTGAATGAAAGCTTATATTGGATAAACGCCAAAAGAACAAACAACAGCTTTGAACAATGTCTCCGGAAAATGATGAAACTAAATAAATGGTCGATATAAGCGCCAAACATACTTACGTGCTAATTGTAGAAGGCCTATAGAGTAAACTTGCAAACCGGATTTCAAAGAACAATTATGTCAACAAGTTGTATAGCATAGCCTGTGGGTAGCCAGAATCAAATAGCCCCAAATATCTTCTTATATACAAACATCATTATATAAAACAATTGGAAATTTTGAATTGATTAACTTTAGCAACTATTGTAAAACGAAAATTTAAACAATTCAAATCGCTTAAACAACATATACATACCTCTAAGAAATGTTTACAGAACACATAAAATGCCAAATGAAGACAACTCCAAGAAATGTCACAAATGGTGCTGCCAACTTCTTGAGATCAAATACCGAAATCAAACATTTCAAATATCTTCTTATCTACAAACATCATTTTATAAAACAAAATGGTTAGATTCTTGTCATTAAGAAACATTAATCAAACACATAATTGGTTTGAAAATGAGGAGAAGAATAAATGTTATAACTTTATAAAAAAATACAAACTTTATAAAGTAAAGACTATTTTTATTTGGGGAACTGCAGTAAAGAGTGGTGGAATGAGATTATATAAAGAACAATAAACGAAATTGGGCCTATTGATATGGAAGAATTTGGGGGAAAAGAAACCAAACAAATACATAATTCCAAACAATAAGGAAATGGATGCAGCAAATCTAAGTTGACTTGCCTAAAATAATACATATTTCTGCATTAGTTTAGCATAATAAAACAATAAAGGAACAACACCTTCTAAGCCAACTTATTACGTTGGCTGCTAACTCTAAGATTGCTCTCAATACTGCTTATTCATTTTGTTCTGTTTGCTGTCAAGAGACATATGTCCATTTTAAAAAAAGTAGCTATTTTCATGTAATTAAATACAATTGTTTGTGTGTGCCATAAGCAAACATAAAATCTATGAAGCATGGACATGCATAAGTATACTATGACATGAACACTGCTCACACGACAGAAAAGGACATTGACATGGAAATTAATATTTGAAGCCCCCCAAGGAACAACTTAAATTTATTATCTATTCATATATAAATGTTAAGACGGTTGGGAGTTGGAGAGTAATAAATTTCTTTGCCTGCTTGGTCAATTTGAGTAACATGGGCATTCATTACATGGATTATACATTTGTTTGTTAATGATCCAACATCTCCAATTTAGAAAGTTTCCTCCAATCATTTCAGCAACCAATGATTATGATGGCTAATTGGCCATTTCAATACAGAATGAAACTAATTTCCCCCTCAAAGTAAACAACAACATCCATGCAGATACCTTGTTTCAATTAAATGACAAATTATGTATTTTTCTACATTATTGTAGAGGTTATTTAAAAGATTAAAGTTGGAAGTCATGTGAACTGAGGACTAATCAACAAAATTTCTTTCTCATTCCAACTACCACACCTTCAATGGCCATCCAAAGGCCGAATAAGTATGTTTTACTATCTATGAAGCTTAAATTTAAATATTTTATTAATTTAGATGAATTTGTGTTACATCATGTTCAAAAACCAATTGGTAATTCAAATTTAACAAGCTACCAAATTGATATTCTAATTTGAACCGTAGGCAAAAGCAAACCAACTCTTTTTTATTCAACCATTTGTATATAAATGATAAATCCTGAGTAAAAAACATTGGTCTCGGACTAATGGCTACCTATAGATTGCATCGTCAAGCCTTCTTTCAATATGAAAGACATGCCAATCTCATGATTATAAGTTAATTCATCCTTATTCATAAAACAATATTAATTTTAAATTTATGTTTCACCTCATGTTGAAACAGCATATAAAACAACAATATTGGTGTAGTCAAAGTTTTTGAGTTGGCATGTTTTATTTTTAATCATATAACTTATGATTTAATTTTGTTGAGCAACAAATGAGGTAAAGAAAACATTCTACATAAGGTAAAGAAATTTTAATTAAAGTGGTGGCTTGTGTAGTGTTTTACCTATTCAATTTTATGTTCTAAGCTTCTTAAAGAAATGTTGATTTGATAACTCAACAGTGGCTAATTACTAGTAGGGACTAAAGGAAAATGAAATAAATATCTCAATGAATGCTTCACCTTTAAGTAAATATAGAATGTCTAAACCTAAACCTAAAACTTTAACCCCTAAATGTTTTTCAATCTACTAAATAGACCTATTAATCTAAACAAAGCTTGATCTAAGCCTTTCATCCCTCCCTTGGCTGAAAGATATTATTCACTCGCGGAGTAACATATCCACACTACTCACAGTCAAGAAGTTACCTTTTATTAATTTTGGTACTACAACTACTTGAACCTAGATGGGTTTTGTAGGGATGAATTGGTTGGATTTTACAATTTTGGCCTTTTGTATGTTTAAGAGAATGAACACCATTGTTGATTGTTGGAGAAAAATATGTGAAAGACGTGAAAACTCAGTTTCTTGAAATGTTTTCAGTAAAGGGAAGTTTTTTTTTGATTGTTTAAAATAATACAAAAGCGAAAGAGGAATGTACCTTGTTCGTTGCAGTTGCAATTGCATTCAATCAAATGGGCATGCTTCAATTGCGAGCAGTAATGCATGGATTTACATAAAAGAACAGACCAGAAATAGGCAACCCTAAAACATTAAAAAGTCCTTAAGATGGAGAAAAAAATATGTATGTACATGATAAAAAAGAATGAAAAAGAACAGAAAACATGAAGGCATACCCTACCTTTCACCACCGATTTGCCTTCTCACGATCAAGGAAGAGAAATTTTAACTTGTAGGTTTCTCCTTCAAGGTCTCGGACTTTTTGGGGAAGATGGAGAGAACAAAATAGTAGCAAAACAAGAGGCGAAAAAAATTTCTATCTGATTCAATCACGAAATTGGGGAAGTGGGAAGAAGAGGTTGGGGAAATTGGGAAATTTAAGCAGAAAATTTTAGGAACTTAGGCTGAAAAAATCGGGGATTAATCGACTTGAAATTTGGGGGCTAAAAAAATGACGTAGTTTAAGTTAGGTGAGTGAAAATTTGCAGCGCTTATGATAAAACGCCACTAATGACAACTTATTTGCGGCGTTTTTATAAAAAATGCCACTAAAAACATATGCTTGATATATTTTTGTGGCGTTTTGAACAAAGCGCCACTAATAACACATATAAAACAGTGTCGTTTAATCATATAATAATTTCTTACTGCTTTTTTTTTAAAACGCATACTAAAATTCAAAATGAAGCAGTACGTATTGCTCTCTGTTTGTGCCTTTTATTATTTTAATTGTTATTGGATGATTTTTATTTGTATGTGAAAATATATTATATGGTTATTATTGTAACTATCAATAAATAAAAATAAAGTATATCGTAGTAGTGAAAAAACTATGATATTTAAAAAAATATACTATTAATATTATTATGTACTTCAATATTTTTATTTGTAATATACATATTTTAGTCGTGAGTAAAGGTAATGTATTTAAATTTGTATGATATTTTCATTTTAATACTTATTTTATTTTAGTTAATGTTCACCTCAATTTTTAAATAGTTTAATTTAAATTATTAATTTAAGAAAAACAAAATTAAATTGTTATTTTGTAAAAGGAAATAATGACGACTTAAACTTTTTAAATTTTTAAACATAACAACTTGTATGACAATTTCCATGTATTTCTTTTTTTATTTTTATAAACTTTTTATTTTTTGAGTTTTATTTTTCTTGATTTTTAACATTTCAAATAATTTCATCATTTTACAAATCTCAATTAAACCTTAAAACCTAAACCATTTAAAATATATAAAGTTGATCTATTTATCTATTAAATAATTTAAACTATATATAATCATAATATTAATATATTAAATTAAACCCTAACGCCTACCTTTGTACCACTAGTCCTTGAACCTTAAACTCATAACCTTTAACCCTTAAACCCCATAACCATTAACCCTTAGATATTAAACTTTAACACTTAAACCCTATAACCATTAACCCTTAAACATTAAACCACAACCCTTAAACCATATAATCCCTAAACCATATAACCCCTAAATTATACACCTTAACTCATATTGTAACATCTCGGATTAGGGCCTATGCACTATGACTAAAATTTTATGAAATAGTATGCCTTATGTGTTGTGAATGTGTTGTGTGCATTTTAGAACCTTGGAAATGCTTTAGAAAATATTAAGTCTTAAGAGGAAATATAAGGAAATGTAAGGAAATGTAAGGAAATGTAAGGATGTGACATCCTAGATTAGGGGTTATGCGTTTGTGCATAATTTATGAGTTAGAAGGCTTTAAGAGTAGTTTGGATGTGTTTTAAGGGTTTCAGGAACTTTAAATTATAAGGGAATGCTTTGGAAAAAAAATTTGGATTTAAGTGTAAAAAGGGGAAACTGGGAAAGAATGCCTTAAAAGAATTTTGTGGAGTTTAGGACACAAGAAATGAATTGGCAAAGTGGCTTGGGCGCTATGTGCAAAGGAGTGCCAAGGGGAGGGTTCGAATAACATGGGAAGCAGTTGGGTTTTATTTTTTTAGCGTCGAAAGGGGTTGGGCTAGGAAGGCTTTAGAGGAATTTTGTAGGCATTCTTAGCATAAGGAAGGCATTGGTAAAGTAGCTCCATGCGCTGCTTAAAGGCTTGGTGTTGACACCAATGAGGGCTGGTTGAATCAAGGCGGCAGCAAGGGTGTTTTATTTTTTTGGGTTTGGCGTTGAGACAAGGGAGTTAGGGAGTGAGGTGTTAAAAGAAGTTTTGGGTGGATTATATCACAAATAGCGCATTGGCAGATTATTGGGGCGCTAGTCAAGTTCATGGTTCTGGAGGTCGCAGTTCAAGCTTAATGGCAGCATAAGGGTGTTTTATTTTTTTATTCTTATTTTGCAACAGATTGGTAAGGTGTTGGACGGCACATGGGACCTTCAATTGGGATAAAGATTAAGTTAATTTTGTTTTTAAATTCGGCTGGATGAGGGAATAATTATTAGTTTATCTTTTTATTTTTTATTTGAAGAAGTGATAAGGGATAAGGATTTATTTTAAATTTTTTTTTTATGGATGTTGATAAAGTAAATTAGGAGATTAACTTGGGGTTGGATAAGTAAAGACGTGGTGGCCAAGGATAGGACATTGGGTAGGCAACATTCGGTGAAGTGAAGGGGGAAAGAGTGCCGAATTGTTTTATGAACATTCATCTTTTCTTTCTCTTTTGTTTGTTGACCGAAACTCCAAGAGCATTAAGGCCGTTTATAATTTTTTTTTCTTCTCCTATTTGCTAGCTTGGTCGAACCTTCATCCCTCTCCCAATCTTTTTCTTTTAATTGGTGTTAGCCAAAACCTCTCAACCTTTGTTCTTCATTGTCGAATTCTCCTAACTTTCTTTTACACTTCTTTTCTTCTTCTCAACCTCGTATCTATACCTATCTTTGTGATAGCCGAACCTTGTAAGTACCATACTCTCTTTTATATGTTATTAAAGAGCCATAGTCGATTATTAAAAGTGCCTTTATTCTTTTCTTCTGTCACAAGTTTCAAAAGCTGAAGGTTGAAGATCTAGTTCTATTTCTTGGTTGTAGCCGCACCTAGGAGGGTGATTCGGGAAATTGATTGCTAGGAGTAAGCAACGTATAGTGCCGACATTAGGGGAGCCTTTCGGGAATTGAAGTCATCAAGGTAAGTGACTTGTGACATTCAGCCAAGGGCCATTATTTTTGGAATTATGTTTTAGCCGATTTTAACATATGGAATATAGGGTTTTCAACAGCTACATAGCGAAAGTGGTGATTCGAGATTTTTGGTAAGTACGGTAAGTGATTCATGGTATTCGGCCATAGGCCATATTTGGTAAATAAGTGATAACCGATTCTGACTGTGGCCATTTAGGAATTTCGACAAAGGTAATCAGAAGCTTCCGGGATTCGATTCGTTGGTAAGAATATTTTATGGTTAAATTTGGTATATTTAGATTACGGTGTTATCGGTTAATCGGTTGGTTACGATTAAAGATATCATTAAATGGACATGGATGCGGTCAAGAAGGTAAGAAAGTCCCTATCCCAAGTTTAAGAAAAGGGCTATCTCGTGATTCGGGATTAGCCACGGGGTGTGGGCTAGCAATGGGAGAAAACTATAGGCGGATAGCCGTAGTCTCGCTTAGCGATAGCGTCGGGATCGAGGGTCTAGAGCTTCAGGTTATAAGGTGTGTAGCTAGCGTACTGTTTCTAGGATTTATATTTACATGTGTAATGTGTTTACTAACAAGTGCAGTGATAAGTGTGATATTGATACCCTTCAAGGGTATGACGATGACCAGGTTAGTATCAAAGCTGTTGAAATATGATCATTGGTTGTATGTGAGTATGCTTATGGTTTTGAATAACATGTGCATGCATCATCATGGCACTATTTTATGTTGCATGTGCATGGGTGGGTTATGAAAGAAGGTACGGGTGTACTTCGAGTACGTGGTTTGATGAGTAGCTATGTGCCTCATCGTGATTGATATCGGCTATGTGCCATATCGTGGATTGATGAGTGACTACGTGTCCCATCGTGGTTTTGGTGTTAGCTACGGCTACATCGTGGATTGGCGCTGACTGAGGTCGCGTTGTGGATTTTGTACTTAATTGCACGTGGATGGCATTGAATGCCTTTGTGGAGTTAAAAGGAGAGGTGATTTAATAATCCCCGGTGTGTGGTAGGTTTGGATAAGGGGTGTGTAGAGGATGGAACTTAGGCTTGGGTGGGATTCATTATTTCATAATTGTGGTATGTGAATACATGTGATTGTGGACTTGAATAAGAAATGGGCTAAGCCCGATATGTGGAGGGTATGTGGCTAATTACAGGTTACTTGATAAGTGTTATGAGTATGGGCCAAGCCGAATGTGATATGATCTGAATATAATATATGATATCGATGCATGGGTTATTATGTGGTTAGCATGTGGGTGGAATTCAGTGGTTAATTACACACTGAGTCTATGTGACTCACCCAACTTCTTAAACATCGCAGGTGATTCGTGATTAATGGACCGGGTTGGAGTGGATACAAAGGTGGCCATGCGATGCGATTTTCATCTGAAGTTGTTTTTCTTATTTAATAGAATTTATCATTTTCAGTACTTTAAGTATTTGAATAAGTGTTTATTGTAATAAGGCCCAATTAAATTATTTGAACATTTTTATTATGTTAAAGGAGAAATGACGATCAAATTAATATTTTGAAATCGGTTTATTTTCTAAAAACTATATCTTAAAACATATAATAAAGTTTTAATTCGGATATTTTATATCAAGCTTATATTATTTAATAGATTTTAATTGGACATGGTTTCCAAAAGATCACAGATTCTAAAGTTTTATTTTAAGTCAAAATAAATTTTCAACCGTTTTTCCATAGTGACATACAAGATCCGGTCAGGGCTTGTGGGCCGGGTTTGGGGTGTTACAGTTTGGTATCAGAGCCCGGTTCAAAACTCGACTTTGAGGTTTTGGGCCCAAAAAAAAAACAAAAACATTTTCAAAATGGGCTTTTCAAAAATATGGGCTTTTATGAATTATTTTTCAGGTTATTCTGTCATGGCACCTGTATCTCCGACCCGAAGTCCACCAGGTAAGTACTTCGGACTTCTTAAGTGATTTGAATATATGAATTGTATGAGCTTATATGGGAACGTAGATTAGAATATTAGGGCTATTGAACCTTAGGACTAGTGCACTCAAACATAAGATTCATAAGACTTAAGGATCATTAAACAAACCTGTGAAGTAAATCGCCGAGTTAAGGTGTGGTAACCATTGTACGCATGTCTAGGATTGGTATTCAGTAAGAGCTTGGTACTTAAGCAGTCCTAGCGACTCACCTCCTCTTTACTCGAATCCTACCTGGTGCGTAGCTACAGTTCACCTTAACCAAGAGGACTTATTCACAGGCTAAACCCGATAATTAAAACCCGAAAGGGACTAGTCGTATTTTTTTATAAAATTCCTAGCTATTAAATCCCTAAATTACCCTTTAATTGTAGTAAAAGATTATTGTGAAAATTTTTCCAAAATCTCTGATATGCAAAATTACAAAAATGCCCCTGTGTTGTAAATTACAAAAATACCCTTAGTTTTAAGATTTTCAAAAATACCCTCGACTTTTATTAAAATATACTTACTTTACAAAAATACCAGGAAATTCTATTTTTGCAAAATGTTAAGATACCCAGATTTGGAAATTTACTAAAATACCCCTGACTTGCAAAATTACCAAATTACCCTTGTTTTACAAAATGACCAAAATGACCCTGGTTTGAAGAATTACCAAAGTACCCTCAGATTTCAAAACTACCGAAATGCCTCTGAATTTCAAAAATTACCGAAACAACCCCGATTCCCAAAATTTTTGTTTTGCAACACCTGTGATCTAGAAAACAAATTTTCAAGATAACCCCCGAGGTTTTGTAAATTCTGATATACCATTGATTTGTAAAATATTTTCAAAGTGACCCCGATTTCTTACCAAAATACCCCTATAGGAAAAAAATGATGGAAATACCCCAGGGTAGAAATGGGCAGAAATGTCCGAATAGTGAATGTGTGTGGTGGATACCACTGAATGAATGTGTTGATGAATGAATGTGTCTCTGTTTATGAACATGAATGTGACTCCCTGAATTAGGGTAGCGAACTTGAGCCGAACCTTTGTGTGATCGAAAGAACCACTGCTAGAATCTCTTTTCATAAAATTGTTCGCGGTTAAATAGTGGAACAATTACTAATGCATAAAACTTCTTAATCAGATTAAATCGCGATGATAGAGATGAGTTCTAGGGGACACGGTAGAGGTAGAACGGCGGTATCGAAACCGTAGGTCCGCCATGGGTCGAAAAGTGAAATACCGCCAAAGATGATGGCCAAGGAGCAAGATCAGATAGGAGAAGATGACGCAGTATCGCGGGCCATGTTACGAGTTCTAGAACGTGTGGCAGGAGCTAATGTGGGAAATAGAACTCGAAAGTTAGTATCGGAAAGGCTTAGATCGAACGGAGCCGAGATCTTTAGAGGAGTGTTAGGAGTAGCTCCGAACGTAGCAAAATATTGGCTGGAAGCAGTCGAAAGAATCATGGACGATTTGGACTGTCCCAATGAAGAAAAGCTGAAGGGTGCTATTTTGTTGCTTCGCGATGAAGCTTATCGTTTGTGGCTCACTGTCAAACAAGGTGTACCGGCAGATCGATTGCATTGGGATTACTTTAAGGCTAAGTTTGAAGGAAAGTACGTAGGAGCCAGTTATTTGGACTCGCAAAGGAAAGCGTTTCTAAATCTAGTACAAGGAAGTAAGTCGGTAGCGGAGTATGAAGCTGAATTTGTGCGATTAAGTCAGTACGCCAAAGGAATCGTGGCTACTGATTATGAAAGGTGTGTTCAATTTGAAGATGGGCTGCGAGATGAGTTGCGGGAGTTGATCGCTCCGCAGAGAGAAAGGGACTTCACCATTCTGGTGAAGAAAGCTCGGACCTCTGAAGAAGTTAAGAGGACTGTAAGAGAAAACTGAAAAAAGAATAGGAATAAGAATAAGAGAAGTTTTGGACTGTCAGCATCATTTGGAGATGTTCAGAAAAGACCAAAGATTGAGAATTTTGTATGTGCACCAAGCGATTCTTTGAGGAACCTAAACATTCATGTGCTAAGTGTGGAAGAGCTCATTTAGGAGAATATTGGGGAAATAGTAAGGAATGTTATCGGTGTGGGTCTAAGGCTCATTTGGTTAAGAAATGTCCTCAAAGGATGGATAGGGCTCGAGGTTAAGGTCATGGAACACCAAGCGGTGGTGCTGAAGGTTCGGATGTGAGGCAACCAAGGTATGTTCCTTAACCCTGGAATCTCTTTTGACTTGATTAGTTCGTGTTCGTATGCTAGCAAAGTGTATGGAACCTTGAATGCGAATCTTGAGATAGTATCTAAGGAATGAGTTAGTTTTGTTAAGATCAGAATGCACAGCGGTAGAGTAGGGTGATGAGTTAAGAATGCACGATTGCTTGATAGTAAGTAATTTCGAGGACGAAATTATTTTAAGAAGGGTAGAACTGTGACATCCTAGATTAGGGGTTATGCATTTGTGCATAATTTATGAGTTAGAAGGCTTTAAGAGTAGTTTGGATGTGTTTTAAGGGTTTCGGGAACTTTAAATTATAAGGGAATGCTTTGGAAAAAAATTTGGATTTAAGTGTAAAAAGGGGAAACTGGGCAAGAAGGCCTTAAAAGAATTTTGTGGAGTTTAGGACACAAGAAATGAATTAGCAAAGTGGCTTGGGCGCTATGTGCAAAGGAGTGCCAAGGGGAGGGTTCAAATAACATGGGAAGCAGTTGGGTTTTATTTTTTTTAAGCGTCGAAAGGGGTTGGGCTAGGAAGGCTTTAGAGGAATTTTGTAGGCATTCTTAGCATAAAGAAGGCATTGGTAAAGTGGCTCCATCTTGTTTGCTTAAAGGCTTGGTGGTGACGCCAATGAGGGCCCTGGTTCAAATCAAGGCGGCGCAAGGGTGTTTTATTTTTTTGGGTTTGGCATTGAGATAAGGGAGCTAGGGAGTGAGGTGTTAAAAGAAGTTCTAGGTGGATTATATCACAAATAGCGCATTGGCAGATTGGCTGGGACGCTAGCTGAAGTTCATGGTTCCTGGAGGTCGCAGGTTCGAAGCTTAATGGCAGCATAAGGGGTGTTTTATTTTTTATTCTTATTTTGCAGCAGATTGGTAAGGTGTTGGATGGCACATGGGACCTTCAATTAGGATAAAGATTAAGTTAATTTTGTTTTAAATTCAGCTGGATGAGGAATAATTATTAGTTTATCTTTTTATTTTTTATTTGAAGAAGTGATAAGGGATAAGGATTTATTTTAAATTTTTTTTATGGATGTTGATGAAGTAAATTAGGAGATTAACTTGGGGTTGGATAAGTAAAGACGTGGTGGCCAAGGATAGGACATTGGGTAGGCAATATTCGGCCAAGTGAAGGGGGAAAGAGTGCCGAATTGTTTTATGAACACTTATCTTTTCTTTCTCTTTGGTTTGTTGACCGAAACTCCAAGAGCATTAAGGCCTTTTATAATTTTTTTTTTCTTCTCCTATTTGCTAGCTTGGCCGAACCTTCATCCCTCTCCCAAGCTTTTTCTTTTAATTGGTGTTAGCCGAAACCTCTCCACCTTTGTTCTTCATTGCCGAATTCTCCTAACTTTCTTTTACACTTTTTTTCTTCTTCTCAACCTCGTATCTATACCTATCTTTGTGATAGCCGAACCTTGTAAGTACCATACTCTCTTTTATATGTTATTAAAGAGCCATAGTCGATTATTAAAAGTGCCTTTATTCTTTTCTTCTGTCACAAGTTTCAAAAGTCGAAGGTTGAAGATCTAGTTCTATTTCTTGGTTGTAGCCGCACCTAGGAGGGTGATTCGAGAAATTGATCGCTAGGAGTAAGCAACGTATAGTCCGACATTAGGGAGCCTTTAGGAATTGAAGTCATCAAGGTAAGTGACTTGTGACATTCGCCAAGGGCCATTATTTTTGGAATTATGTTTTAGCGATTTTAACATATGGAATATAGGGTTTTCAACAGCTACATAGCGAAGTGGTGATTCGGGATTTTTGGTAAGTAAGGTAAGTGATTCATGGTATTCGGCCATAGGCCATATTTGGTAAATAAGTGATAACCGATTCTGACTGTGGCCATTTAGGGATTTCGACAAAGGTAATCAGAAGATTTCGGGATTCGATTCATTGGTAAGAATATTTTATGGTTAAATTTGGTATATTTAGATTACGATGTTATCGGTTAACCGGTTGGTTCTGATTAAAGATATCATTAAATGGACATGGATGCCGGTCAAGAAGGTAAGGGAAAGTCCCTATCCCGAAGTTTAAGAAAAAGGGCTATCTCAACAGTTCGGGATTGGCCACCAGGGTGTGGGCCAGCAGCGAGAGAAAACTATAGGCAGATAGTCGTAGTCTCGCTTAGCGATAGCGTCGAGATCGAGGGTCTAGAGCTTCAGGTTATAAGGTGTGTAGCTAGCCTATTGTTTCCGGGATTTATATTTGCATGTGTAATGTGTTTACTAACAAGTGCAGTGATAAGTGTGATATTGATACCCTTCAAGGGTATGACGATGACCAGGTTAGTATCAAAGCTGTTGAAATATGATCATTGGCTTGTATGTGAGTATGCTTATGGTTATGAATAACATGTGCATGCATCATCATGGCATGCATGGGTGGGTTATGAAAGAAGGTACGGGTGTACTTCGAGTACGTGGTTTGATTAGTAGCTATGTGCCTCATCGTGATTGATATCGGCTATGTGCCATATCGTGGATTGATGAATGACTACGTGTCCCATTGTGGTTTTGGTGTTAGCTACGGCTACATCGTGGATTGGCGCTGACTGAGGTCGCGTTGTGGATTTTGTTCTTAATTGCACGTGGATGGCATTGAATGCCTTTGTGGAGTTAAAAGGAGAGGTGATTTAATAATCCCCGGTGTGTGGTAGGTTTGGATAAGGGGTGTGTAGAGGATGGACCTTAGGCTTGGGTGGGATTCATTATTGCATAATTGTGGTATGTGAATACATGTGATTGTGGACTTGAATAAGAAATGGGCTAAGCCCGATATGTGGAGGTATGTGGTTAATTACCCGGTTACTTGATAAGTGTTATGAGTATGGGCCAAGCCCAGAATGTGATATGATCTGAATATGATATATGATATCTGATGCATGGGTTATTATGTGGTTAGCATGTGGGTGGAATTCAGTGGTTAATTACACACTGAGTCTATGTGACTCACCCAACTTCTTAAACATCGCAGGTGATTCGTGATTAATGGACCGGGTTGGAGTGGATACAAAGGTGGCCATGCGAATGCATTTTAAATGTGTTGTTTTCCTTATTTAATAGAATTTATCATTTTCAAGACTTTAAGTATTTGAATAAGTGTTTATTGTAATAAGGCCCAATTAAATTATTTGAACATTTTTATTATGTTAAAGGAGAAATGACGATCAAATTAATATTTTGAAATCAGTTTATTTTCGGCAAACTATATCTTAAAACATATAATAAAGTTTTAATTCGGATATTTTATATCAAGCTTATATTATTTAATAGATTTTAATTGGACATGGTTTCCAAAAGATCACAGATTCTAAAGTTTTATTTTAAGTCAAAACAAATTTTCAACCGTTTTTCCGTAGTGACATACCAGATCCGGTCAGGGCTTGTGGGCCGGGTTTGGGGTGTTACAAAGGAAATGTAAGGAAATATAAGGAAATGTAAGGAAATGAAAGGAAATGTAAGGAAATGAAAGGAAATGTAAGGAAATGTAAGGAAACATAAGGAAATGTAAGGAAATGTAAGGAAACTTGGAAATGATTTAGAAATGTTAAGTTTCAAAAAGAGGAAAGTTAACATTTTGGAAACCTAAGTAAAATAGGAAAGTGAACATTTTGGAAACCTAAGTAAAATAGGAAAGTAAACATTTTGGAAACCTAAGTTAAAAGAGGAAAGTGAACATTTTGGAAACCTAGGAAATATCAAGTTTAAAGAGCCAAACGAAAATTTTTGGAAACTTAGAAATGACTTAGAAATGTCGAGTTTTAAAGTTTAAAAGAGGAAATTAAGGCAAGGTGGTCTTAAAAGAAAAAGTATGTTAAATTTGACACACAATTGGGCTTGGAAAAGTGGCTTGGAGATGCCACTTAGGGTTTCTGGAAATGGCGCCACATGCAAGTGTATTTGGGCCAGGGATCGAGTCACTTAGGAAGCAAATAAAAGAAGTTTTATTTTGCTACAAAGAGCGAGAGGTGGACGGCATGTGGGCTCTTAAAGAGGAGTTTTATTTCCTTTAGAATTTGACTAATTAGGAGATAATTGTTGGATTAATTATTTTGATAAAGTGATAATTATCACATAGGAAGAGTGGTGGCCAAGTAGGGACTCTAGCCTAGTAATTTCTGGCTATAAAAGGGAAAGAAGGCCATTCATTCATTCATTTATTCACTCTTCCTTTGCAATTTCTTAAGCATTCTCCTCTCTCTTAAAATTCCTACGCTTTTATTCTTCCTTCTCTTTCTTTCTAATCCTCCAAAAGTCGAAAGTTGTGAGAGCATCATTTAGCCATAACCGAATCTCTGAAGGTTGAAGTGAAGGTGCAATCGATTCCTTCAAATAAGGGTAAGATCCAAGTTTAGTTTCCATTCTTTTATATTTTAGACTTATCAAAATTTAGGGACTAATTTCGATTATTAATCTTGGCCGAATCATGGACGGAGAAGTTCTTTTCCCGAAGGTACACCATAGGCCGCGTGTTCCCTAGTTATTCGGTGAATTTTGGGATTTAAGATCCTTAAGGTAAGTGACTATGAATATTCGGCCAAGACCCTATTTTTGTAGTAGATCTATTATTATGTGTTTTAAGCTGAAAACTAACCGATTCAAGGGATCTAGTGAGTAGCCGATTTCAAAGGGGAAGAATACAAGTTTCCGGGATTTGATTTTTTATTCAATCGGCATTAAGGTAAGTACACAAATCCTACTAGGATTTGGTTTTATGGCCGAATAGGCCTTTGCTAAATATTACCATGTTGGCCAAATGTAGGCATTAAAAATCTAAGGTAGTAGATCGGATTTCGGGATTTCAAGTGAAATCGTTAAGCGAATCAGGTGTGTACCCTACTCTAAGTTTTAATATGTTCATGGCTATGTTTTAAATTAAATGTGTTAATATGAAAGTGTAAGAATATGGCTAAGGTACCGTGTGTACCCCACACTAATCTTAATAGATTTATGGCTTAAACTTGATATATGTGTTAATATGAAAGTGTAAGAATGTGGCTAAAGTACCATGTTATGGTACAAAGTGCTCAGGTACGTTTTCCTACTCCTACTAGGATTACGAAATATGTTATACTTAACATGTGAAAAGTGACACAAATGTGAATTTAAGTATGATATGCATGATATGAATAATATGGGGCATTCGGGTTATTTGAGAAAGGGGAAGTGAATGTGATGACTTCGGTCTCCCTATCTGAATGTGGTGACTTCGATCACATTATCTGAATGTGGTAACTTCGGTTACATTATCTAAATGTGGTGTCACATGAAACAATTATTTAATCTGGTGGCTATGCCACAACTTTTATATGGGCGATGTGCACATAGACTGCAGCGACTGCCTTCGATGGTGTAGCGGACGGAGGGTTGACTTAGTAGTCCCCACGGTGTGCAGGTTGGTACGGGGATGTGTAGCGGATGGCATCTAGGTTTGGGTTTGGGTTGCATCATTATCTTGAATCATTAAATGTGAAATTATGATACGTATGAATATGATTTGTTATGCCTGAATTTGTTAAGGCTTATTGTTTGTGTACACATTGAGTCTGTTGACTCACCCCGTTGTAGGAACATGTTTCAGGTGACGAGCAGTGATGGACCGGGTTCGGCAGAAGCTTAGGGATGGCCATGCACAGCAAGAAATTTATGACTTGGACTTTTATTTAATTTTAAGTAATTTATAGTTTATTTTGGTTTTAATTTTGGGAAATTATTTGATGTAATAAGGCCATAGTAGCGTTTACTTTACTTTTATTTATTGAGCATACAATCTTTATATTTATTAAAAGATTAAGTAAAATTAATTTAATTCAAAGCCCAACGTTTTGTCACCTAAATCAAAAGGATTTTAATAACGAAATAAACCTGCTTTCAACTCAAGCCTAACCCAAAACAAACTTTCTTTAAAACACACAAGTTTTTCCTAAGTAACAAAAAAATTTGAAACAGTTTACACCGGGAACATACCAGATCCCATTAAGGCTCGTGGTAGGGTTTGGGGTGTTTCACATATATATATTACATTGCAGAAGTAATTAAAGAAATAACTTAATCTAAAACCTAAACCCTAAAATAATATAATTTTTATCTATTTTATCAAAATCCCTAATACTTAAATCCCTAAACACTAAGACTCTAACTTTATTATTCAATATGGTTTAAGCACTAAACCCAAAATCCCATACTCTAAAATAATAAACCCTAAACTATAAACTCAGCCAAAACCCTAACCTAACCCTAAATCATAACACATAGAACCCTACCCCTAACCCCTAACCCTAAAACCTTAGCATATTAACCCTAAGCCCTCAACCATTTACCTTTAAACCCATCAACCCTATAAACTTTTAACCCATGAAACCCTAACACATCCCCTTAAACCTCAAACCACAAATCATAAACCATAATCCCTAAACATTAAAATAGTAACTCCTAAACGTTACACCTTAAACTATATATGCTAAACACTAAACTATAATGATAATTAATTTAATATTTTAAAATTAATATATCTCTTTTACGATTATATAAGAAATTATTTAATATATAAATTTAAAAATAGTCAGACTTTTAGCGGCGTTTTTACAAAAGCACCGCTAATGCTCAGACTTTTAGCGGCGTTTTAACAAAAGCACCGCTACTGCTCAAACTTTTAGCGGCGTTTTTACAAAAGCGCCGCTAATGCTCAGACCTTTAGCGGCGTTTTAACAAAAGTGCCGCTAATGCTCAGACTTTTAGCGGCGTTTTTACATAAGTGCCGCTAATGCTCAGACTTTTAGCGGCATTTTTACAAAAACGCCGCTAATGCTCAGGCTTTTAGCGGTGTTTTTACAAAAGCGCCGCTAATGATCAGACTTTTAGCGGCATTTTTACAAAAAAGCCGCTAATGCTCATACTTTTAGCGACGTTTTACGAATAAACACCGCTATTTATCCATTTTAGCAGTGTTTTGTAAATAAACGCCACTAATGCTCATTTTTTTGCGGAATTTTCCTTCAAACGCCGCTAAAAGTCTGTTTTGCTATAGTGTGTTAAGACAAAATGTGATATATGTATGAATGCATTATGATCAAATGAGATACATGGAGATGTGATTTGCTGTCAAGCAAATGGTTAGATACAATAGAGCTAAAGAAAAAATATGAATATGCCATTGAAATATGTTAAAGTTCTTGTAATTGAAATGGTTCTATATGGCTTACTAAGCTTTTGAAAGCTTACAATGTGTGTGTTTGCATTATTTTATAGATTGATAAAGCTACGGAAGGCTCGGGGATCTTCGAGGATCGTCATCACACTATCAAATCATATTTTGGTACCTTTTGGTTATGTACATATTTATGTATGGCATGTATAGTCTAGTTGAATTTGATGATGTTTTGAGTTGTATATATAAGCTATGTGATATGGCTTATAAATGGGATGTGGATATGGTAAATGTCAATTATGTTTTGTGATGCAAAGTTGGTATATTAGTGATGAATGATTAGTATGTTGAATTGGTAAGTTTTAAGATGAATTATGCTTGGAAATGTCTAAGTTTGAATGAGATAAATGGTTCATAAGTTGGTAAGTTTGATATGCATTGGAATGGTTAGAAAAGATGAACATTATTGGTATACTATTTGGTTGTATTTTGAAGGTATGAAATGTGTTTGTTTGTGCTTGTAGGTTTGACCCATAATGGGTGGCAAATTGGTCTTGCAAATGGCCTATATTTCCCCACACGGTTGAGCAGACAGGCATGTGGCTTGACCGTGTCTCTTAAATTTGTAATTCAAAACAAGTAGTGTCGACCACGAGTTGGACACACGGGCGTGTGACTGGCCGTGTAATGCAAGTCAGTGTCGACCATAGGTGAGGCACACAGGGGGTGTTCTCAGTCGTGTGGATAAGTCAGTATGTATGCCCTGTTTTGCCACGGCTTAGACACACGGGTGCATTTGAGGCCGTGTGAGGCACACGGCCTGCCCATACGGGTGTGTGACCTCTGTAACTTTGAAAAAAATGTTTGAATTTTAGAAAATTTTGTATGTGTTCAGTTTAGTCCTGACCCCTTTCTAATGCATGTTTAAGGTCTCATAGACCTATTTAAGGGACTCTTTGATTATGAATTGTTAAGTTATGATGTGAAATATTCGTAAAAGTTCCAAATTGTTAGATAATGCGTCTTAACCCTAGACCGACAATAGTTACGGGTTAGGGGTGTTACATTTTATTGGTTTCAGAGTTACGATTTAGTCGATTCTAGGACTAACGTAGTGTGTGAGATCTATCTATACATGCCATATATACGAACTATGATAGTGTGATGAATCCTGACGTATAAAATGTGTTTTTCATATAGTAAATGGATCCCGAAAGAGCTGTAGCTGACGATGTTGAAAGTAATGTGCCTACTCCCGCTCAAGGGACAGGGCCATCTGATTTGAGACCGGCTACTAACGATCAGGAAGGAGAGGCTAAACTAGCCTTCTTCCAAATGATGAATGAGTAGTTCACTCAATACATTAGAATAAATCTGACTATTTCACAACCTCTACCCCCACCCAATCCTCATCAGACTTCTATTGTATCTCGATTATGAATCTGAATCTGTTGAATAAGCCTCTAGTCGATAAAATTCATAAATATAGAGCTGAAGAGTTCAGGGCCACAGTGGATGAAGATGCTGAGAGAGCTGAGTTTTGGCTCGAGAATACAATCCGAGTGTTTGATGAAATGTCTTGTACTAGTGAAGAATGTGTGAAATGTGCCGTTTCAATGTTACGAGATGTAGCTTATCAGTTGTGGAAGACTTTGATTTTGTTATTCCAAAAGAACGTATTACTTGGGATTTCTTTCAATCTGAGCTCTGGAAGAAATATATTAGTCAGAGATTTATATATCAAAAATGAAAAGAGTTTCTAGAGTTGAAATAGGGCCGTATGTCTATCATCGAATATGAGCGAGGATTCGTGAGATTAAGTCAATATGCTCGAGAATGTGTTACCACTGAAGCAATAATGTGTAAAAGGTTTGAAGACGGCTTGAATGAAGATATCCGTTTGCTAGTTGGAATTCTGGAAATTAAAGAATTTGTTCTGCTTGTTGATTGAGCATGTAAAGCTGAAGCACTCAGGAAAGATAAAAGAAAAGCTAAAATAGAAGCTAGAGATACGAGAAAAAGATTTTCAAGTAAATTGTTTCAGTCTGCATCAAAGAAATTTAGAGATGAGCATAGCCGTTCAAAGGCTAATGTGGGACATTCAAACAAAGATCGTGCAAGATCACATTCGAATTTCAAAGCTCCAGCGACTTCGATGGCTAGTGTTGGAAATGTCCGATCTGAGCGACCTAAATGTAAACGTTGTGGTAAAAGACATTCGGACAATTGTAGATTGAATGATCGAGCTTGTTTTAAATGTGGATCATTAGATCATTTTATCCGAGATTGTCCAGAGTCTGTTGAACAAGAAATTGTACAAAATATGAAATCAGATAATGCTTCGGTAGGCCTTCTAGAAATACCAAAATGTGAGTGGCGACCAGAGAGCTACGAAAGATATAGTTGCGAGATCAGAAGTTAGAGCACCTGCCAGAGCGTATGCCATTCGAGCCCGTGAGAAAGCTTCGTCTCCAGAAGTTATTATGGGTACATTTACTCTTTATGATACTTCTATGATTGCATTGATAGATCCAGGGTCTACTCATTCGTATGTATGCATGAACTTAGTATCCAGTAAGACTTTGCCTGTGGAGTCTACTGAATTTGTTATTAGAGTATGAAACCCCATATAAAAGTGTCTTGGTCAAAAAAGTATGCAAAAATTGTCTATTGATGTTTCGAGATGTTTGTTTTCCGGCTGATCTGATGCTATTACCATTTGATGAGTTTGATATAATTTTGGGTATGGATTGGTTAACATTGCATGATTTTGTTGTGAACTGCAAACGAAAGATTATTGATTTGAGATGTCAGAATGATGAAATAGTTTAGATTGAATCTAATGATTTGAATGTGTTACCGGCTGTGATATCAGTGATGAAAGCTCAGAGTTATGTGAAAAAGGGTTGTAAAGCTTATTTTGCCTATGTGATTGATTCAAAAGTGACTGAAAAGAAAGTTGAATCAGTACCTGTGGTTTGTGAATTTTCTAACGTATTTCTTAAATAACTTCCTGGATTACCTCCGATACGAGAAGTTGAGTTTGGTATTGACTTAGTGCCGGGGATGACTCCTATCTCGATAGCTCAATATAGAATGGCACTAACAAAATTGAAAGAATTGAAGTCACAGTTGCAAGAGCTGACCAATAGAGGATTTACACGACTAAGTTTCTTACCTTGGTGTGCTTCTATTCTCTTTGTGAAAAAGAAAGATGGCACGATGAGAATGTGCATTGATTATCGTCAGTTGAACAAAGTGACTATTAAGAACAAATATCCTTTGCACAGAATTAATGATTTGTTTGATCAGCTGAAAGAAGCTTCTGTGTTTTCAAAGATAGATTTGAGATCTGGATATTACCAGTTGCGAGTAAAAGATTCAGACATTCCGAAAACTACTTTCCAAACAAGGTATGGAGCATTATGAGTTTTTACTTATGCCTTTCGGACTAACAAATGCTCCTGCTGTCTTTATGGATTTGATGAACAGAACTATTAGACCGTATTTAGATCGATTTGTTGTTGTATTCATTGATGACATTTTGATTTATTCGCATGATGAAATTGAGCATGCTGAACATTTGATAATTATGCTACAAACTCTGTGAGATCAACAATTGTATGCAAAGTTTAGTAAATGTGAATTCTGGTTGCATGAAGTTAGTTTTCTGGGACATATTGTGCCAACATTTGGTATACGGGTTGATCCGAGCAAGATTTTAGCTATTTTAGAGTGGAAGCCTCCGAAAAATGTGTATGAAGTTCACAGTTTTCTGGGGCTTGCTGGTTATTATCGATGGTTCATAAAAGGCTTTTCGATGATTGCGACTCTATTGATGAGATTACTTCAAAAAGATGTGAAATTTGAATGGTCTGATAAATGTCAGAAAAGCTTTGATTAGTTGAAAGCCCTTTTGACTGAAGCTCCAGTTTTGGTACAGCCAGAATCGAGTAAAGAGTTCGTGATTTATAGTGATGCTTTGTTGAACGGACTGGGGTGTGTTTTGATGTAGAAGGCAAGGTTATAGCTTATGCCTCAAGACAATTGAAATCGCATGAAAAGAATTATCTAACACACGACCTTGAGCTAACTACGATTGTGTTTGCTTTAAAGATTTGGCATCATTATCTTTTCAATGAAAAATGTCATGTGTTTTTGGATCATAAAAGTCTGAAATATTTGATGACTTAGAGATATCTGAATCTATGGCAGAGAAGATGGTTAGAACTGTTGAAAGATTATGAGCTTGTGATAGATTACCATCCGGGTAAAGCAAATGTTGTTGTTGATGCATTGAGTAGGAAATTACTATCAACACTACGTGCGATGAATGCTCATTTAGATTTGTCTGATGATGGTTCATTTTGGCTGAATTTAAAGCAAAACTGTTATTCTTACAATAAATATATGATGCTCAGAAAGTTGATAATGAAATGTTAGCGAAACGAGCTTAGTGCAATTTGAATTCTGATTCAGAATTTCAAGTTGATGATAATGATTATTTGAGATTTCAAGATCAGATTTGTGTTTTGAGGAATCTAGAGTTGATTCAGTTGATTTTGAAAGAAGCTCATAGCAGTCGCTTATCAGTTCATCTGGGAAGTACAAAGATGTACAATAATTTGAAACAATTTTATTGGTGGCTTAGAATGAAAAGAGATATTTCTGACTTTGTGTCGAAATGTTTAACCTGTCAGCAAGTTAAAGCTGAACATCAGGTTCTATCTGGTTTGCTACAACCGATTATGATTCCCAAGTGGAAATTGGACAGAGTGACGATGGACTTTGTTTCAGGGTTGCCTTGGACTCCTAGGAAGAAAGATGCAATTTGGGTCGTAGTTGACAGATTGATGAAATTAGCCCATTTTATTCCGGTATGATCTGATTACTCACTAGATAAATTAGTTGAGTTATATATTTTCGGTATTGTGAGATTGAATCGGGTGCCACTATCTATTGTGTCTGACAGAGATCCGAGATTTATTTTACGATTTTGGAAGAAATTGCAAGAGGCCTTAGGTTCTAAATTGCATTTTAGTACATCTTTCCACCCATAGACAGACAGTCAATCCTAATAGATTATTCAAATTCTCGAGGATATGTTGAGATGTTGCATTCTTGAGTTTCAAGGTATGTTGGAACAATATTTGCCATTGATTGAGTTTGCATACAATAATAGTTTTTAGTCGAGCATTAAAATGGCACCTTATGAGGCTTTGTACGGACGCAAATGTTGAACACTTTTGTATTGGAATGAGCTAAGTGAAAATAAGATACATGAGGTCGATTTGATCAAAGAAACTGAACAAAAAGTGAAAGTGATTCGTGATAGTTTGAAAGCCGCATCAGATCGTCAAAATCTTATGCAGACTTAAAACGAAAAGATATTGAATTTGAGATCGGTGATAAAGTGTTCTTGAAAGTGTCTCCTTGGAAGAAAATACTTCGTTTTGGCAGAAAAGGCAAATTGAGTCCGAGGTTCATCGGGCCGTATGAAATTATTGAGTGCATTGGACCTGTTGCGTACAGATTGCTATTGAAATTGGTGCTAGACAAGATTCATAATGTGTTTCACGTGTCAATGCATAGATGGTACAGATCTGATCCATCACATGCAATTCCTCCGTCTGAGATTGAGATCCGATCTGATATGACTTATGAGGAAGAACCGATTTGAATTTTAGATTGCGAGGTGAAAGAATTGAGAAATAAGAAAATCTCATTAGTGAAAGTCTTATGGCATTGACATGGGGTTGAAGAAGCAACGTGGGAGCCCGAAGATGCAATGAGAGAACGGTACCCTAACCTATTAACCAGTAAGATTTTCGAGGACGAAAATCCCTAAAGAGGGAGGATTGTAACAGTCCGGTTTAGACCCTATTTGGAATAGTGGTTTCGGGACCACAAATTTGAGTCAAAAATTTTTTAATATTATTTACTGTGTTTGTAGTATGTGATTAAGCACGTATGAAAGTTTCGTGAATTAATTTATCCGTTTGTGTGTTTAATTTGATAAAAGGATTAAATAGTAGAAAATGAAAAAGTTGTATGCTATTTGTTAATGTGCTAAATTGATATGACTTATTAACTATGATGTCCTTATTATGTAAATAAACCATTAGTATGGTTAATGGACATTTATGACCAACCATTATATAAGTTTATATGTTAATGAATAATGTTAATTTATTAATTGAGTAAATAGTGTCCATTATAATAAAACAAAGCATTAAAATAACAAGCATATGTGTTCATCTTTGGTGCCAAAATTCAAAGAAAAAGGAAGGAAAAAGAAAGCTAGGTTTCAGCTAGGTTTAAGCTTGATTAAGGTATGTTTTGGTTTCGATTTTTGATAATTACTACGTTTTTGTGATCGTTGATATGTGCTATATCAAACCCATGCCTTAATTTTGAAATTTGATGATGATTTTGAAATGTGCCATTGATGAATGCTTGAGCTTTGTGTTAGGTGGTGATGAAATATGTAATATCCCGGGTTAAGGGGTTAATTTATTTCTGGCAATTGTTGCATGTTTATTGCTGCTATGGTGTTGTTTTGGTGTTTTCGGGATTTAGTTGTAGGCTAGGTGTGAGCCTGGGTAGGTGGTGAAATGTTTGTTTTTGGGCTTTAGGGGATAGAAGCAGAAGGTGTTGGGGTTTATATTTAAATTAAGTGAAATTATAGCACAAATAAGGAGCTAGCAAAGTGGCAAGCATGCGCCACAAGGAAGGTGTGTGTGTGGCGTCATCTACAAGGAGGAGGTCTGGTGTTCAAGTCGCAAGAATCCCACCCCTTTTTGCAACCATTTTGGACGGCATAGGAGGAAGGAGTTGTGGATGATTTGAACTCTACCTTGGACTTGGTCAAGTGGTGACTTGGATGGTGGAGAGCAAAGTGGGGAGGAGGACTTGGTCCACTCATTTCAAATGAGTGAATGGGAGCTTTTGGGGGGATTGTGGCGAAATTTGGGGGAGTTGGAGGGGGTGGCGGCTTAGTGTGGAGAGGGAAGGCCAATATGCCTTTGCAGCTTTGGTGCATGTTTGGTCATTCTTGGTAAGCTAAGTCCCTCTTTTGTCAAAAGAAACATTTCCTTTTCCCATTTCCTTCTTTTGGTAAACCAAATACTCTTCTCTCAAAAGCAAGTCGAACTTTCCAAGTAAATTCCTCCATCTTGCCTTCGGGAAGTCAAGCCTAGTTGCCGAATTTACTTGTTGCTCTCATCCTTTTTCTTTTGTTTTTCTTTGAAGCCGAATGCCTCTCTTAGTTTCCTTCTTCTTCTAAACCGAAAGCACCACCCTTGCCATCACCTCTCTTTCTCTTCTTAAAATTGTAAGCCGCTGTCACCATCGGTGTTGCCCATTCTTTGTAGCCGAAACTCATTCTTCAAAATCACCATCATTCCTCTCTTTTTCTTTAAACCGAAAGCACCTCTCAATATCTTCAACTATTTCTTTCTCTTCTTAAAACCTATTAGCCGATTTTCTCCCCATTGTTTTCTCTTCATCTTTTTTTTTTGGGGTGCCGTAACCTTCATTTCTTCTCATTTCTACTCCTTTTCTTTCCACTCAAACCGAGCATAGGTGTGTTATCACTTAGGCCGAACCTTCCTTGGCATTGGCCGAATATTTGGTGGTGTTGGGAGCTTGGTTCCAATCGTTTGGTGGTGGGTAAGTCCTTGGCCGAATGGCCATCTCCTTTCTCTCCTTATACTTTGTCAAGGTTGGTTGATTAAGGACCGAAAGGGTCAGGCTGGAAGGATTCTAATCTCTCTTTGTTATAGGGTCTTTGGAGTGTGAAAGCTAAGCAAGGGAATCGTTATCCTTTTGTTAACCGATTGGTAAGTAGGGGTAAGTACATGGTATTGTTATTATTTCAATCTTTTTAGGATCGATTAAGGCAAAGGTAGCAAAAGATTAACTGTTCATTTTTTTAAGGTGCAGCCGATTGCTAAGGAGAATCATTAGGTGATTCGGATTTGGTAAGAAACCAAATCGTGAAAGGTAAGGGCTTTCGACAAACCCTTTTGGTCTAAATGGTGTTGGCGAATGTATAGATGTCTAACCCCTATGTTTTGGCCGATTGTAGAAGCTAGTACCGAGGGATTTAGATTGCTTTTGTCGGGATTTCTAGACTCAGATTTACGGTGTGTAAACTAACACACCGATACCTAGTAATGTTATTAATAAACCTGTTTGCTGTGAAAATGATACCAAGATGATGGATAATTGATACCCAAATGGGGTATGTGTACGATCCTGTAAGTCTATTTTATTACAAGTCCTATTATGGATACTTTGAATATGATGATCTATCTTTGTATATATATACGCTATGAGATGCAATGTTGGACATGGTTGCATGAGTTACATGATTGCATATTGTACATGAGTCAATTATGACATGTATGGGTGATAACAGTGGAGGAGCAGTGATATTTTGTCTTGACGAGCACCAAAGTGCTTTAGTAGCACACTTTGTGACTTTGGGTCACCAGAGGTTTGGCACCTCATTGCGACTTGTCCTGTGGTTTAACCACCGTGGGTTGGCCCCACTTGAGATATGGGATCGCCTCTAGTGATTTGGTATCACACGATGGGTTGGCCCCATCATCGGATTTGTGACTTCGGTCACCAAAGCTTTGGTAGCACAATTGTGTCTTTGGGACACCAGTGGTTTGGCACCACATTGACGGATATTGTGTCTTTGGGACACCAAGTGTTTTGGTAACACATTGTGACTATATGTCACCAAGGTTTGGCACCACCAAAGGGTTTGGTACCACACGGGTAGAAAAGGCGATATGGATGGTTAGGATCGGGTTGCATTAATTATGTTGCTTTGTATGATGTGTGTTAGCATGTTGTTCTTCTAGAGTGGATTTACACATCGAGTCACTCGACTCACCCTCTCCTTTGACATTTCAGTGACTCGTGAAGCGCGACATGGAGCCGGGATGGACTCGAGGTGCTCATGCCATCTTGAAATAAAGCTTTGCTTGGACTTTTAAGAAATTTGGTACTTAAGTTTTATTATTATTTGGTTTATTTGGGTTGTAAATGGCCTTTTAAACTATATTTTGTTTACGATTAAGTTAGATTTTTAATATGCTTTAACAAACTACTTGAGTTGAAATATGCTAAAACTTGGAAGGACAACGTTTTCAAAACTTCAAAAACGATGTTTTAAACTATACCATCGGGTATCAAACTATAACTTAGAACAAATGAACTCAAATGGTTTTCTAGCCTAAATAGGATTTTTCTACTAAGACAAAGTACTTTAGTAATAATGCGAGACAACTTAAAAATCAATCCAACATAAATTAGTTTTACCTACACTTCCGATAAATTTTCCAAGCTCTCTGGGTTTTCAAATACAACATAAATCTTTAAGTCAAAACCTACTCGAATTTCTCTTCAGATACAAAATTTTAGCGAAGTGTTTTCCTCAACTTTCAAACTCAAAATTAAACCACCCAAACCTTTTTCCCAGTAGCATACCGTTAAATCTGTGTGAGGTATTGACCGGTTTGGGGTGTTACATTTGTGGTATCGAGCCAAGTTCAAAAGTTTTACCGTGGGCGAGGCCCAAAATGTTTTAAAACTATAATTTTCAAGTATTCTGCTTTTTAAAGTATGGGTTGAAGGGCATGGCACCGAGTCACCGGCACAGTTACGCCTGTAGTAAGTACCGTACTATTTGTTGTGATTGACATGATTGGATGGCTAGTGATAGTAAGATTACTTTAGAGACTAAGACTAATAGGACTCTGTGGACTCGCGAAAACAAAGCTTCTTTAAATTCATAAAACTTTGCTTTAAACACAGTGGAATAATGACTGATACATAAGATTCTTTAATTCGACGAGATTTAGTCATGAGTACCCGAGGTGGACGTGGTCGTGGGCGTGGTCGCAGTAGGATGATCATTTCGAGCCCGTAGGTTCAGGCGGGGTTCGAGAGAATGAGATCTGGGATTCGCCACCACCGGAGGTGGTGAGTTCGAGAATGCATCGGCGATGATGCAATATCACGAGCGATGCTGCGTTTTAGAGAGGGTAGTCGAGCAGTGGGGGCGTAGAGCTAGGAAATCGTGCTCGGCGACTTGAGCAAATGGGGTTTGAATTCTTCCGGTATCTTCGGTGTTGCTCCTAGCATCTTGAAAATCGCTAGAAGCGATGAACGGATCATGGATGATCCGGACCTAACTACCGAGGAGAAATTAAAGGGATCGATCACTTCTTGAGATGAGTCATACCATGGTGGCTCACGGTCCGTGATAAATACCGCAACCAAGATCCGACATGGGATTATTTTCGCCGCTTATCGGAAGAAGTCGTCGAGCTAATTACATAAATGAGCGGAGGAAAGCATTTCGAGGTTAGTCCAGGAAGCAAATCAGACGGAGTATGAGGCCGAAGCTCGAGGTGAGTCGGTATGCGAGGTATGGTGGCTACCAAGAGGAAAGGTGCGTTCGTTTGAGGATGGCTGCGACGAAGTTACGATTGTTGATTGCGCCCAGCAGAGGCGTGAATTTGCGCTTCGCTTGAAAAGGCGAAGGTTGCCGAGGGCATTAAAGAGTCCGTAAGGCGTAATATGGATAGGAACCGCCATAAACGGAGTTTTGGATCTTCCGGTCGTCGGGTAATCAATGAAAAGGGCTAGACCGAAAGGGGCGAATCGGTCGGATAGGGTTGTTCTTTGCTAAGCGAGGGACCGCCGCAGATGTAACCGTTGTGGAAAGGCTCACCGGGAGGCCGCTTGGACTGATGGCGAGGTTGTTTTGAGTGTGGCTCATTGACCACCGAGTGAGGGACCGTCCGCCAAGTTAGCTAGAATTCATCCGAGAATCGGGCCGTGTCGACTGAAATAATAGACCACCGCCGCAGAGGGCCGAGGTAATGGCGGAGGGGTAACGCCTACGTCGGGGCCGTGGAGCACCGGCGAGGTGCAGTAGTTCGAGGCCAGCGACTGGTTTGGTATATCTTTGCGCGAGGCGCCGAGAGGAGGCGACGCACCGGACGTCATCATCGAGACGTTTTTGATTTTTGGTTCTCCTTATACTGCTTTAATTGATGTGGGGTCTACGCACTCTTATGTTGCCAGTAGTATAATAGAGACAATGGATTTAGACTCTGAGATATCTTCTAGGCAGATGACCGTAATAAGCCCTCTAGGTCACTCTGTAGTGGTAGATAAACCGTATAGAGACGCACCTCTAGAACTCCAAGGGTAGTGTTTGAGGTCGATCGATGGAACCGCCATTCGGGAGTTCGATCTAATTCTCGGAATGGACCGGGCCGGGTAAGTATCAAAGAAGTTGGATCTGTGACTAAGCGCATGGTTCTCGAAAGCACGGTGAGGTGATGAAGTAGTGTTGATCGGTAATAGGAGAAACTATCTGTCCAACTTGGTATCTCGCCCAAAGCCGAGAAAATGGTCGTGAAAGGTGCGAAGCATATGTGGTGCATGTGTATGCCTTGGAGGCTAAGGAGTCTTCTGGAGACCTGTTTGAGACAGCTTAGGAATTTGTGGATGTGTTTCCTGAGGAGCTTCCGGGTTTGCCACCAGATCGGGAGGTAGAGTTCGGGATTGATCTGTTACCCGGAACTGCGCCAGTATCCATTGCTCCGTACAGGATGGCACCTAAAGAATTAGTGGAGCTTAAGGCTCAAATCCAGGAGTTATTGGACCGAGGTTTTATCAGGCCAAGTATTTCGCCTTGGGGAGCGCCGGTACTCTTTGTAAAGAAGAAAGACGGTACTATGCGGATGTGCATAGACTACCGCCAACTGAATAAGCTGACGATTAAAAACAAGTATCCACTACCTCGGATAGATGACTTGTTTGATCAGCTGAAGGGGGCGTCTGTTTTCTCGAAAATCGACCTAAGGTCTGGGTATCACCAGTTGAAGGTAAAAGAGGCGGATATCTGTAAGACGGCATTTCGTACTCGGTATGGGCATTTTGAATTCTTGGTTATGCCGTTCGGGTTGACTAACGCACCGGCAGCTTTCATGGATCTGATGAATAGGGTGTTCCAACGATTCTGGATCGGTTAAGTGGTAGTTTTATCGACGACATCTTGGTATACTCAAGGATCGAGGAAGAGCATGACGCCATTTACGGTGGTATTGCAGATTCTAAGGAGAAACAATTACTATCTATCGAAGTTCAAGAATGCGAGTTCGGCTCGTGGAGGTGACATTTTGGGTCATGTAGTGTCGGTGAGGGATTAGAGTGGACCCGTAAGATAGAAGCGGTGTTGGATTGGAAGCCGCCTAAGTCAAGATGGAAATTGGAGTTTCACAGGGTTGGCGGATACTACCAAGATTTGTAGAGGGTTCTCGTTAATTGCGCAGACCGATGACCAAATTGTTGAGAAAGGGAGTTCCGTTTGTTTGACCGAAAGCAGCAGAGAGCTTCGATAAGTTAAAGAAGATTTTGACCAAGCTCGGTTCGATTCACTGAGGTGGTAAGGAATTTACTGATATCGCGATGCATCACATACAAGCTTGGGTTGTGTCTTGATGCGAGAAGGGAAGGTTGTGGCTTACGCATCCCGGCGGTGAGGCCACATGAGGTTAATTATCCCACGCACGATTTGGAGCTTATACCGTAGTATTTGCCCTAAAGATATGGAGGCATTACTTATACGGAGAGAGATCGGTAGTCTATACGGACCATAAGAGTCTGAAGTACCTCGACTCGTAAAGACTTGAATCGAGAGTACAGATGGATTGAGTTCTTCAAAGACTACGATTGCTCAATTGAGTATCATCCGGGAAGGCTAACGCCGTGGCGCGCACGCGCTGAGCCGTAAGGTTGTATCGATTTGAGAGCGTTGTTTGCCCACTTGAGTTTGTACGATGACGGAGTATTCTCGCGAACTGCAGTTAAGCCTACTTGGGTTGAGCGATCGAGAAAAAGCGGTTGTTAGATGAGGTTTTGAGCGCCGCAGAGGACTCAAAGCGAATAATGGTTTGAAGGGTTACTGACTTGTCCAAGGATGGGGTTCGTGTTTCGTGGGAAGGCTTGTATGCCGAGAGATCTTGAATTGAGGCAAAAGATTCTTCAGATGCTCATAGCAATTTCACGCTTATGCATCCCGGAGGTAGCAAAATGTATAAGGATCTCGTGAACGATTACGGTGGTAAGATGCGAAAAAGGAGGTGACAGAATTTGTAGGAAAGTGTCTGACTTGTCAGCAGGTCAAGGTGAACATCGCTTGCAAATCTGGGTTGCTTGACCAAAGAAAATTCCACAGTGGAAGTGGGAAAGAATAACTATGGATTTCGTCAGTGGATTACCGCTTACACCGAGCAAGAAGGATTCGGTTTGGGTAATTGTGGATCGGCTGACTAAATCAGCTCACTTTATTCCGGTGAGGGTGGATTACTCACTACAGAGGTTGGCAAAGCTGTATGTATCGGAGATAGTGAGACTGCATGGGGTGCCCGTATCGATCATCTCGGATAGGGACCCCAGATTCACGTCAAGGTTCTGGAAGGCTTTGCATCAGGCTCTGGGTACACGGTTAGATTTCATTCACAAACATTTCATCCGCAGACTGACGGGCAATCTAGAAAGGGTTATACCAGATATTGGAGGATATGCTTCGAGGTTGTGTATTGGACTTCAGGGGTAGTTGGGAGGAGTATCTACCGCTATCGAGTTCGCTACAACAACAGCTACCAAGCGAGCATTAAGATGGCACCTTATGAGGCGTTGTATGGTAGGAAGTGTCGTTCACCGACTTGTTGGACAGAGTTAAGTGAACGTCAGTTATTGGGACCAGAGTTGGTTGCTGAGACCGAAGACAAGGTTAAGTTGATTCAGGCTCGACTGAAGGAAGCTTCTGACCGGCAGAAGTCCTATGCTGACCTTAAACGGAGAGATATTGAATTTGCTGTGGGAGATCGAGTTTTCCTGAAGGTCTCACCGTGGAAGAAAGTGTTAAGGTTCGGGAAGAAAGGCAAGCTTAGTCCGAGGTTTATTGGGCCGTATAAGGTACTAAGACGAGTGGGACCGCTTGCATATCAACTCGAGTTGCCAGCTGAGCTAAGTCGATTCATGACGTGTTCCACGCTTCGATGCTTGGCGATATCGTTCGATCCATTACACGTGGTAACGAGAGGAGATCAAGTAAATCCAGATATGTCCATGGAGGAAGAGCTGTCTGATTTTAGATCGGATGTGAAGGTTCTGCGTAGAAGTCCGTGGTCGTTGGTTAAGGTTCTTTGGCGGAATCATGGCGTGGAAGAAGCGACGGGAACCCGAGGATGTGATGAGACGACAATACCGCAACTCTTCGATCGTAATTTCGAGGTCGAAATTATTTTAAGGGGTAGAACCGTAATATCCGGGTTAAGGGTTAATTTATTTCGCAATTGTTGCATGTTTATTCTTTGCTATGGTGTTGTTTTGGTGTTTTGGATTTAGTTGTAGGCTAGGTGTGAGCTGGGTAGGTGGTGAAATGTTTGTTTTGGGCTTTAGGGATAGAAGCGTAGGTGTTGGGGTTTATATTTAAATTAAGTGAAATTATAGCACAAATAAGGAGCTAGCAAAGTGGCAAGCATGCGCCACAAGGAAGGTGTGTGTGTGGCGTCATCTACAAGGGGAGGTCTGGTGTTCAAGTCGCAAGAATCCCACCCTTTTTGCAACCATTTTGACTGACATAGGAGGAAGGAGTTGTGGATGATTTGAACTCTACCTTGGACTTGGTCAAGTGGTGACTTGGATGGTGGAGAGCAAAGTGGGAGGAGGACTTGGTCCACTCATTTCAAATGAGTGAATGGGAGCTTTGGGGGATTGTGGCGAAATTTGGGGAGTTGGAGGGGGGAAGTGACGGCTTAGTGTGGGAGAGGGGAAGGCCGAATATGCCTTTGCAGCTTTGGTGCATGTTTCGGTCATTCTTGGTAAGCTAAGTCCCCTCTTTTTGTCAAAAAGAAACATTTCCTTTTCCCATTTCCTTCTTTTGGTAAACCGAAATACTCTTCTCTCAAAAGCAAGCCGAAACTTTCCAAGTAAATTCCTCCATCTTGCCTTCGGGAAGTCAAGCCTAGTTGCCGAATTTACTTGTTGCTCTCATCCTTTTTCTTTTGTTTTTCTTTGAAGCCGAATGCCTCTCTTAGTTTCCTTCTTCTTCTAAACCGAAAGCACCACCCTTGCCATCACCTCTCTTTCTCTTCTTAAAATTGTAAGTCATTGTCACCATCGGTGTTGCCCATTCTTTGTGGCAAAACTCATTCTTCAAAATCACCATCATTCCTCTCTTTTCTTTAAACCGAAAGCACCTCTCAATATCTTCAACTATTTCTTTCTCTTCTTAAAACCTATTAGCCGATTTTCTCCCCATTGTTTTCTCTTCATCTTTTTTTTTGGGGTGCCGTAACCTTCATTTCTTCTCATTTCTACTCCTTTTCTTTCCACTCAAACCGAGCATAGGTGTGTTATCACTTAGGTCGAACCTTCCTTGGCATTGGCGAATATTTGGTGGTGTTGGGAGCTTGGTTCCAATCGTTTGGTGGTGGGTAAGTCCTTGTCGAATGGCCATCTCCTTTCTCTCCTTATACTTTGTCAAGGTTGGTTGATTAAGGACCGAAAGGGTCAGCCGGAAGGATTCTAATCTCTCTTGTTATAGGGTCTTTGGAGTGTGAAAGCTAAGCAAGGGAATCGTTATCCTTTTGTTAACCGATTGGTAAGTAGGGTAAGTACATGGTATTGTTATTATTTCAATCTTTTAGGATCGATTAAGGCAAAGGTAGCAAAAGATTAACTGCTCATTTTTTTTAAGGTGCAAATTGATTGCTAAGGAGAATCATTAGGTGATTCGGGATTTGGTAAGAAACCAAATCGGTGAAAGGTAAGGGCTTTCGACAAACCCTTTTGGTCTAAATGGTGTTGGCGAATGTATAGATGTCTAACCCCTATGTTTTGGCCGATTGTGAAGCTAGTACTCGAGGGATTTAGATTGCTTTTGTCGGGATTTCTAGACTCAGATTTACTGTGTGTAAACTAACACACCGATACCTAGTAATGTTATTAATAAACCTGCTTGCTGTTGAAAATGATACCAAGATGATGGATAATTGGATACCCAAATGGGGTATGTGTACGTGTCCTGTAAGTCTATTTTATTACAAGTCCTATTATGGATACTTTGAATATGATGATCTATGTTTGTATATATATACGCTATGAGATGCAATGTTGGACATGGTTGCATGAGTTACATGATTGCATATTGTACATGAGTCAAGATGACATGTATGGGTGATAATGAGTGGAGGGAGCGGTGATATTTTGTGTCGACGAGCACCGTGCTTTTTGGTAGCACACTTTGTGACTTTGGGTCACGGAGGTTTGGCACCTCATTGCGACTTGTCCCTGTGGTTTAACCACCGTGGGTTGGCCCCACTTGAGATATGGGATCGCCTCGCTAGTGATTTGGTATCACACGATGGGTTGGCCCCATCATCGGATTTGTGACTTCGGTCACCAAAGCTTTAGTAGCACAATTGTGTCTTTGGGACACCAAAGGTTTGGCACCACATTGACGGATATTGTGTCTTTGGGACACCAGTGTTTTGGTAACACATTGTGACTATATGTCACCGGTGGTTTGGCACCACCAAGGGTTTGGTACCACACGGGGTAGAAAAGGCGATATGGATGGTTAGGATCGGGTTGCATTAATTATGTTGCTTTGTATGATGTGTGTTAGCATGTTGTTCTTCGGGAGTGGGATTTACACACTGAGTCACTCGACTCACCCTCTCCTTTGACATTTCAGGTGACTCGTAGACGCGGACATGGAGCCGGGATGGACTCGAGGTGCTCATGCCATACTGAAATAAAGCTTTGCTTGGACTTTTAAGAAATTTGGTACTTAAGTTTTATTATTATTTGGTTTATTTGGGTTGTAAATGGCCTTTTAAACTATATTTTGTTTATTTATTGTTAGATTTTTAATATGCTTTAACAAACTACTTGAGTTGAAATATGCTAAAACTTGGAAGGACAACGTTTTCAAAACTTCAAAACGATGTTTTAAACTATACCATCGGTATCAAACTATAACTTAGAACAAATGAACTCAAATGGTTTTCTAGCCTAAATAGGATTTTCTACTAAGACAAAGTACTTTAGTAATAATGCGAGACAACTTAAAAATCAATCCAACATAAATTAGTTTTACCTACACTTCCGATAAATTTTCCAAGCTCTCTGGTTTTCAAATACAACATAAATCTTTAAGTCAAAACCTACTCAATTTCTCTTGATACAAAATTTTAGCGAAGTGTTTTCCTCAACTTTCAAACTCAAAATTAAACCACCCAAACCTTTTTCCTAGAGATACCGATTCGGTGTGAGGTATTGACCGGGTTTGGGGTGTTACAAAATATGAAAGATGTGTGATAGTTTAACATGTTTTATCTTTGGATTTTTGATGAATTTGAGTAATTTGGACTAAATTATGAAAATAATATTTTAAGGGACTAAAATGTGAAATAAATGAAATGTATGGACTTATATGAAGCATATGAACATTCGGCTAAGCATTGGTACAAGGAAATTATGTTTATTTTGTGATTTTGTGAAATAAGGACTTAAATGTCAAAATGTGAAAATGTGAGGACTAATTTGTAAATTTCCCTAAATATGTATTTTTGGATTGAATTGAATGATTTGGTGACTAAATGAGTTAAATTTGAATATGTATAGATCAAGAACTAAAGAAAACGGATTTAGACCGAGGAAAATCGAAAGTAATTGAGTAACTGAATCCGTCCGTTTATATCTGTACGAGGTAAGTCTATATACAAATAAATGTATTTAAGTTGATTCATTCATGTTCATATAATGTTGAATTGTAATGAATGGTTTTGTAAGATATACATGTGAAATTCAAGAAAGTATCGACAATGTGTCAATATCCGAAAAGTCCCATACGAACCTTAGGAATAGATAGGATTCATATGTCATAACATAGGAATTCCGATATGTGATATTGTGTAAGACCACGTCTGGGACGTTGGCGTCGATTTGAGAATTATGTGTAAGACCATGTCTGGGACTTTGACATCGTATATGATTTTGTGTAAGACCCTGTCTGGGACAGTGGCATCGATATTTGATTACATGTAAGCCCACGTCTAGGACGTTGGCATTGTACGAGTATTCTGAGTTATCCGTGTATCCTATTTGATTCCAAATGGTTGAATAGGCAATTCTGAGAAATGAAAGACTATGTGAAATGTGTAACCGGTTCAGGTACATTTGAAACGTATACTATGTTTGAGTATGAAAGGTAAGTATATGTGAATTTGCAAAAGTGAGATATGTGCATAGACTTGTTAAGACAAAATGTGATATGTGTATGAATGTGCTATGATAAAATGAGATACATGGAGATGTGATTTGTTGTCAAGCAAATGGTTAGATACAATAGAGCTAAAGAATAAATATGAATATGCTATTGAAATATGTTAAAGTTCTTGTAATTGAAATGGTTATAAATGTTTTATATGTTAAGTTTATTTGTATATGGCTTACTAAGCTTTTGAAAGCTTTATGTGTGTGTTTGCATTGTTTTATAGATTGTTAAAGCTATGGAAGGCTCGGGGATTGTTGAGGATCGTCATCACACTATCGAATCATATTTTGGTACCTTTTGAATGTGTACATATTTAAGTATGGCATGTATAGTCTAGTTGAATTTGATGATGTTTTGAGTTGTATATATAAGCTGTGTGATATTCCTTATAAATGGGATGTGAATATGGTAAATGTCAATTATGTTTTGTGATGAAAAGTTGGTATATTAGTGATGAATGATTAGTTTGTTGAATTGGTAGGTTTTAAGATGAATTGTGCTTGGAAATGTTTGATTTTTAATGAGATAAATGGTTCATAAGTTGGTCAGTTTGATATGCATTGGAATGATTAGAAAAGATGAATATTATTGGTATAATATTTGGTTGTATTTTGAAGGTATGAAATGTGTTTGTTTGTGCTTGTAGGTTTAACCCAAAATGGTTCGCAAATTAGTCTTGCAAATGGCCTATATTTTCCCACACGATTGAGCAGACATGCGTGTGGCTCGACCATGTCTCTTAAATTTGTAATTCAAAACAAGTTAGTGTCGACCACGGTCTGGACACACAGGCGTGTGATTGGCCATGTGATGCAGGTTAGTGTCGACCATGGGTGAGGCACACTGGTGTATCCTCAGCCGCGTGGAAAAGTTAGTATGTATGCCTTGTTTTGCTACTGCTTTGACACACGGGTGTGTCTGAGGCCGTGTGCCACACAGGCGTGTGACCTCTGTAACTTTGTAAAAAATGTTTGAATTTTTGAAAATTCCATATATGTTCGGTTTAGTCCTGACCCCTTTCTAATGCATGTTTAATGTCTAGTAGACTTATTTAAGGTACTCTTTGATTATGAATTGTTATGTTATGATGTGAAATGTTTGTAAAAGTTCTGAATTGTCAGGTAATGCCTCTTAACCCTAGACCGGCAATGGTTATGGGTTAGGGGTGTTACAGAACAGGTCGGAGTAGGATCACACTATCCTTCAGCTCAATTTGGTATAATTAGCAAAACTACTTTTGGTATAATAGCATGTATAGACTAAGTTAGATTAAATGATGAAAAGTTTTTGTAGTAACTAGCCATTGGAATGGCTAGTGATATTATGGTTAATGTATATGTATGAGGTTATACTATGTTTGATATGTAAGTGTGCATGATTGGTATTATAGTTTTAAAGATGTTTAAGTAAGGATATGTTCAATTGAGTAAGTTAGATGTTTGAATCAATGTCATGATATATCATGCATAAGGATTTGGTTTTGGCTTGGTTTAATGTTTTGGATTGGGTGGTGAATGTGCTTAAATGTAGTTGTAGGTGGAAGACCAATTGGGTGAGAAAAGTGGCCTATTTTCGTCCACACGGGTAGACACACGGGCGTATTCTCAGCCGTGTGTGACACACGGCCTAGAACACGGGTGTTTCGCCCTGGTCACACAGGCGTGTGTCCCCTGTACCTAGCGAAATTTTTAAAATTTAGCGAAAAAATTTTCTGAGTTCCCAATTTAGTCTCGACCTGTTTCTAACTCATGAATTGGGCCACGAGGGTCCATTTGAGGGACAATATGATTGAATATGTTTGATTTAGGATATAAATGACATGAGTTAATTATATTTGTTCTGTAAACTCCGGTAATACTCTATAGCTCTGTTCCGATGATGGATATGGGTTAGAGGTGTTACTTTCTAGTTCTGGTTTCAATGTTCAATCAGTTTCTATAGAGATATCTCATGTGAATAGTATTCATGCAAGAGTCAATATAGAAACTCACCTGATTCTCACCTATAGTAGCTCAAAACTCCAGATCCAAACTTCCACCACGTAAATCAACTATAACTATTGCTACAGAACATGAAAACCCATCAAGATTTATTTACATACCCATTTTCCATCATTTCTAATGTTGGAAATCCCTAAGAAAGACCTTATATCTTTATTTTACTGATTTACCAGATTCAACAAACTTACTCATTCACAATATAATAGGCAGAGTCATAAATCTGACTTCATCATGGAGTAATCACTGATGAAGATCCAGATCTACAACTCCAGCTTGAAGGTGAGAGAAATATTGTAAGTTCTTTAAGCTTTAGGTAACAATACATCTTGAGGAAGGAAGAAAAAAAACTCTCTTTCCTAACCTGAGTATCTATATAAATAACCTAAGCCCTTATTAGAACCTGACACGTGTCTTAAACTTTCAAGATTGCCTTAAAAAAATGGTTTACAACTATATATAGAAATTCAATATTTTATATTTCTAGTCCAACTCTTCGTTCCATCCTAACTAACTTGTTAGTACGAAACTAACTTGATATTCTAATAAACTGAGCGTACAATACCTTTGAAAATAACCCAATTTACCCAAAAATCCTCATCATTCTTACCAATCTTTTCTTCTTTACAACTTACCACATTTAGAGAACAATCCTTACATAATACTTTAATGTCAACTATGTGCCCGACCTATTCGTCAAAAGCATCTATTGGGCGGATAGGACTTCATCGCTCAAACTACTTTTGGGTTACCCACCTAATCAAAGACCTACCAAAGCTAGGTGTTACAAGTCAAGCTAATGGCTTGTTGATAAACGACTTATGAATTGCCGACAACCAATTATGCATGGTTATCTTGTGTAACATAGAGAACTTAACTGTTAGCCTTGCGGTTGAAAGAGGTGTGCTTTCGGGTCGAACACACTTCACTCCCCTTGTAATAACATCAACAATGTGGTTTTAGTCTTGGTTACATTTATCACTAATACTCAGACTGCTCAAGAATCAATTAATAATTCCCAGACTAAACTTAAACAAATTTTCACGTACCTTGACTTGTTAGAAATTGGTTAACCCTTCAACAACAATATCATGTAGATTACAATAGAATTCTTGCACATTTTCCTTAATGTATGGTCTTGAAAACATGATATACTTTAAAAGATTTGTGGTTTCAAAGATCCACATAAGAGTGAAAGTTTTCAAAAGATTATTTAAGAAAACTGTTCTATATTTTATTAACTGAAAACTAAATTTAAATAGAAAAGAGTCATAACCTAACGGGAAAATAATTCTCTTGTTCTAATAAACTACTAAAAGATAAAATAAAATATTCCTAAAAAATCTCAATTGATTATTCTAAGATTTATATACCTAAATAAATTTAAAAAATCCCTAAAATAGGGTTTCACGTATTTCAACATCCTCCCTCAAGTAGGTGCATATATATCAATCATGCCCAACTTGCTTACAAGAAAATCAAAGCTTGTCTTAGAGAGCCATTTGGTGAGAATGTCAGCAACCTATTGTTTTGAAGGAACAAATGACATGCACACTTTGTAACAACCCAACTTTTGGTGAAATCGGAACAGTGGTTTTGGGACAAAAAATCCGATCCAAAAATAAAATTTATTTTTATTTTATTATATGGTCCGTAATATGATAAAGATGTCATGTGAAAAGTTCGATACTAAAATTTTATCGATTAAGTGTTTAATTAGGGAAAGGACTAAATCGCATAAAATGTAAAAGTTGAATTCTATTAGCTATAAGGATTAAATAGCTATGGAATTAAAAACTTGAGGTCCTTATATGGTTATTAGACCATTAACAAAAAGTTAGTAGATATTTTTGGATGATTCATCCATGGAAAATGAGAAAAAGATTAAGGACTAAATTGGAAATCAAAATTATTAAAAGATGATAAATTATTAAATAGAAATAAAAATCATTTTTATCCTCTTCTTCCCCAAAATATTCCATGGAAACCCTAGAAAAGAGAAAGCAAGCTTTCTTGGCCAAATTGGGTAAGTATTCAAGCCCCTTTTTAATAATTTTTATATTTTTGAAATTGGGATAGTCTAATCTATCTATTTGGGGAATTAATTTGAAAAGTTATCAAAGTATGGAAAATGGGTCATGGATGTATATGCTGAAAATTAGAAATTTATGGTAGAAAATGAAGGTTGTTGATAGATAAACAACTTTTACAAAGTGATTTTTGATGAAAACATGATTTAGAGGCCAAAATGTAAAGTTGTGAAATTTGATGATTCTAAAATTTTTGACATGTATGTGCTGTAAAAGTTGTAAGTATATTCCAAAACATATCTTAGCAATTCTAGCCTATACATGTCGTACTTAAATATGTACATTTGCAAAAGGTACCAAAGTATAGTTCGATAGTGTGGTAATGATCCTCGACGATCCCCGAGATTTTAGTTGCTTTGATAATCTATAAAACAATGCAAACACACACAAAGTAAGCTTCCAAAAGCTCAGTAAGCCATATACAAATGAACTGATCATATAAGACATTCATAAACCATTCATTCACATAAGCTATAGCTTAACACAATAGCAAATTCATATTTCTTATTATTGTTCCTAATCATTTGCTTACAAAATAACACACCTCCATGTAGCTCATTAGATCATAACACATTTGTATAAAATAGAATTTATTTCAATGTTCTCATACATGTATCTCAAATCCACATTTTTCACATATACTTACTTTTCATACTCGAACTTTACATACGTATCAAACGTACCTGCATCAAAAACACATTTCACATAATCATTCACTTCTCGGAGTGCCTGTTGAACCGTTTGGAATCCATAAGGATGCTTAGATATTTCTGAGAGCTCGTACAACGTCAACGTCCCAGACGTGGTCTAACATGTAATCAAATATCGAAGCCACTATCCCAGACAGGGTCTTATACGAAATCATATATGATGCCAATGTCCCAGACATTGTATACACGTAAATAACAAATAAATGCCAACGTCATAGACGTGGTCTTACACGATAACACATATCGGACCCTATGTCATGACATATGTATCCTAACTATTCCTATAGTTCATACAGGGCTTTTTGGACATTGACACATTGTCGAAACTTTCTCGGATTTCACATATACATCTTCCATAATCATTCATCACAATCCAATTTTATATAAACATGAATAAATCAACTTAAACACATTTATTTGTATATAGACTTACCTTGTACGGGAAAGAACGGAAATGCACGGCTAATCTGCCACTTTCGATTTCCTTTGATCTAATTCCATTTTCTTTTGTTCTTGATCTATATAAATTCAAATTAGCTATTTAATAACACAATTCATTCATTTCAATCCATATACACATATTTAGGTCATTTTACAAATTAGCCCTCATATTTTCACATTTTAACATTTAAGTCCTATTTCATAAAATCACCAAATACACATAATTTCATTTTACCCAAGCTAGGCCGAATGTTATTAAACTTCATATAAACCCATATATTTCATTTATTTCACATTTTAGTCCTTTAATTTCTCGTTTTCACAATTTAGCCCAAAATAGTCAAATTCATCAAAATTTCAAAGGCAAAACATATTAATCTATCACATATCTTTCATATTTCAACAACCATCATCACAAAGTTTACAAAATCATCAATGGAATAACTCACCATCTTCATCAAATTCAGAAATTGAGACATGCGCTTAAAAGAACACGAAGCAACTATCACAAAAACATAAAAATCACTAAAAATCGAGCTCAAAACATACCTTGATTAAGCTTATCAATGGCCGAATGGAACTAAACTTTAGACCCTTCTTTTTCTTTCAATTTCGGTGAAAACAAAGATGATAATGGCCTATTTTCATGTTTGTGTTATAATTATATAACTTATTAACTAATTTCCAAATTTAACCTTTAATAAAAACATATAATAACACATAATGGTTGGTCATTAATGTCCATTTCCACTATCCATGGTCTATTTGCATAATAAGGACTTAACCTTAATAATCTATGTCAATTCAGCATATAACCAATTTGTAGGCTATTTTTGTATTTTTTGTGATTAAGTCCTTTTCATAAATTAAGCACACAAACAATAAAATTTTCATACGAAACTTTCACACATACAAATTCACATGTTATAAACACGAAAAACAATATTAAAATATTTTTTGACTCAGGTTTGTGGTCTCGAAACCACTATTCTGACTAGGGTCTAAACTGACTGTTACAACTCTCCCCTTTAGGGATTTTTGTCCCCAAAATCTTACCATTGAATAGATTCGAATATTGCTGTCTCATAGCATCTTTGAGCTCCCATGTAGCCTCTTCAACACCGTATCGATGCCACAATACTTTTACTAATGGAATTCTCTTATTTCTCAATTCTTTAACATCACGAGCTAAAATACAAATCGGTTCTTTCTCGTATATCATATCGGATCGAATCTCAATCTCAGATGGGGAAATTACATGCGACGGGTCAGATCAATATCGTCGAAGCATCGAAACATGAAATACATTATGGATCTTTTCTAACTCGGTGGCAGCAATAGTCTGTAAGCAACTGGCCCGATACGCTCAATAATCTCATACGGCCCAATAAATCTCGGACTCAATTTGCCTTTACGATCGAATCGAAGTATTTTCTTCCACGGTGAGACTTTCAAAAACACTTTGTCCCTGACCTGAAACTCAATATCTTTTCGTTTCAGGTCTACATACGATTTATGATGATCTGATGCTGCTTTCAGACTATCGCAAATCACTTTTACTTTCTGTTTAGTCTCTTTGATCAATTCGACCCCGTGTATCTTATTCTCACTGAGCTCAGTCCAATACCCTCGTAAGATGCTATTTTGATACTCGATTGAAAGTTATTATTATATGTAAATTCAATCAATGGCAGGTATCGTCCCCACGAACCTTCAAACTCGAGAATGCAACATCTTAACATATTCTCGAGTATCTGAATAACTCGTTCGGACTGACCATCTGTCTGCTGATGGAAAGCAGTATTAAAATGTAATTTTGTACCCATCGCATCTTGTAGTTTCTTCCAAAACCACGATGTGAACCTCGGATCTCTATTCGAAACAATAGAAATAGGTACTCTGTGTAATCTCACAATCTAAGAAATATACAACTCACCAAGCTTATCAAGCGAGTAATCTGTGCGAATCAGAATGAAATGAGCCTATTTAGTCAATTTATCCACAATGACCCAGATCGTATTTTTTCTTGCTTTATGACAAAGGCAAACCTGATACAAAATCCATCGTGACTCTGTCCCATATCCACTCGGGTATCATAATCGGTTGAAGTAACCCAGACGGAACCTGATGCTCATCTTTAACTTGCTGACAAATCAAACATCTCGAAACAAAGTCAGAGATGTCTTGTTTCATACCATGGAACCAGTAAAGCTGTTTCAAATCATTATACATTTTTGTACTACCCGAGTGAATAGATAACCTACTACTATGAGCTTCATTCAAAATCATCTAAATCAACTTTGAATTTCTCGGAACACACATTCGGTCTTTGAACCTCAAACAACCTTCAGTATCAACTCGGAATTCTGAATCAGTATTCGCATCACATTGACCCCGTTTTGCTAACAATTCCTTATCAACTTTCTGAGCATCACAAATTTGCTGAATAAATAACGGTTTTGCTTTCAACTTAGCTACTAGCGAACCATCATCAGATAGGGCCAATTGAGTATTCATCGCACGTGGGGCAAACAATGATTTCTGACTCAAAGCATCATCAACAACATTGGCTTTCCCTGGATGGTAGTCAATTACAAGCTCGTAATCTTTTAACAACTCTAACCATCTTCGCTATCGTAAATTCAGATCTTTCTGAGTCATCAAATGTTTTAAGTTTTTGTGATCAGAATAGATGTGACATTTCTCACCGAACAGATAGTGGTGCCAAATTTTCAACACAAACACAATAGCTGCCAATTCCAGATCGTGTTTCGGATAGTTCTTTTCGTGTGGCTTTAACTGTCTTGAGGCTTCCACTCTAAAATAGCTGAAATCTTGCTTGAATCAACTCGTATACCAAACGCTGACACAATATTCCCAAAAAGCCAACTTTACACAACAAGAACTCACATTTACTAAACTTTGCATACAATTTCTTATCACGTAGAGTTTGTAGCACAATTCTCATATGTTCAGTATGCTCAATTTCATCACGCGAATAAATCAAAATGTCGTCAATGAATACAACAACAAATCGATCTAAGCATGGCCTAAAGATTCTGTTCATCAAGTCCATAAAGGCAGCAGGAGCATTTATTAATCCAAAAGGCATAACTAAAAACTCATAGTGCCCGTACCTCGTTTGGAAAGCAGTTTTTGAAATGTCTGAATCTTTTACTCGCAACTGATAACATCCTAATCTCAAATCTATCTTTGAAAACAAAGAAGCTCCTTTCAACTGATCAAACAAATCATCGATTCTAGGCAGAGGATATTTATTCTTAATGGTAACTTTTTTTAACTGAAAATAATCAATACACATTCTCATCGTGCCGTCTTTCTTTTTCACAAACAAAATGGGAGCACCCCAAGGAGAAAAGCTTGGTCGTGCGAAACCTCTGTCTGTCAATTCTTGCAACTAAGACTTCAATTCTTTTAATTCTGTCGGAGCCATTCTATACAAAGCTATTGAGATAGGGGTTGTCCCCGACACTAACTCTATGCCAAACTCAACTTCTCTTATTGGAGGTAGTCCTGGTAATTTATCAGGAAATACGTCAGGAAACTCACAAACAAATGGCACCGATTCAACTTTCTTTTTCGTCACTTTCGAATCAATTACATAAGAAAAATAAGCTTCATAACCCTTTTTCACATAACTCTAAGCTTTCATCACTGATATCACAGCCGATAACCCATTCAAATCACTAGACTCAATCCGTATTATCTTATCATTCTGACATCCCAAATCAGTAGTTTTCCTTTTGCAATTCACAACAGCATCATGCAATGTTAGCCAATCCATACCCAGAATTATATGAAACTCATCAAAGGGTAATAACATCAAATTAGCCAGAAAGTAGATATCTCGAAACATCAACGGACAATTCTTGCACACATTATCAACCAGAACACACTTGCCTAAGGGGTTCAATACTCTAATTACAAATTCAATAGACTCTATAGGCAAAGTCTTACTGGATACTAAGTTCATACATATATATGAATGAGTAGACCCTGGATCGATCAATGCAATTAAAGGAGTATCATAGAGAGTAAAAGTATTGGTAATGACGTCTGGAGACGAAACTTCTTCACGAGCTCGGATAGCATAGGCTCTGGCAGGAGCTCTCACCTCAGATCTCGTAACTTAATCTTTCGTAGCTTTCTGGCTACCACTCACATTTCCTGTGTTTCTAGGAGGTCTTCCTCTAGTTGAAGCATTATTCGACTTCGAATTCTGTACAATCTCTTACTCATCAGACTTAGGACAGTCTCGGATAAAATGATATAAAGATCTACATTTGAAACAAGCTCGATCCTTTAATCGACATTGCCCAGATGTCTTTTACCACAATGCCTACACTCGGGTCACTCAGATCTGACATTTCCAACACTTGCAATTGAAGTAGCTGGAGTTTGGAAACTCGAATGTGATCTTGCACGATCTTTTCTTGAATGTCCCACATTTGCCTTTGAACGGCTATACTCATCTCAAAATTTCTTTGACGCAAACTAAAATGATTTACTTGAGGATATCTTTCTCACATCTCTAACTTCTGACTCAGCTTTTCTTTTCTCTTTCCCAAGTTCTTAAACTTTACACGCTCGGTCAACAAGAAGAACAAATTCTTTTATTTCCAGAATTTTGACTAACAAACAAATATCTTCATTCAAGCCGTCTTCGAATCTTTTACACATTATTGCCTCAGTTGAGACACATTATCGTGCATGCTGGCTCAGTCTCACCAATTCTCGCTCGTATTCTGTAACAGACATATAGCCCTATTTCAATTAAAGAAACTCTTTTCGCTTTTGATCAATAAATCTCTCATTGATGTATTTCTTTCAGAATTCAGTCTGGAAGAAATCCCAAGTAATTCGTTCTTTTGGAATTACAGACGTCAAAGTTTTCCACCATTGGTAAGCTCATCTCTCAACAAAGAAACGACACATTTCACACATTCGTTAGGGGTACACGACATCTCATCAAAAACTCGAATATTATTCTCAAGCCAAAACTCAACTCTCTCAACATCATCATTAGTGGTAGCACAGAATTCTTCAGCCCCATACTTTCTAATTTTATCAACCGGAGGTTTATTCAGACGAATCGGATCTATAACTTGCGAAGCTATAGGAACTTCCAAGGGGGAGGTTGAGAAACAGTCGGATTTGCTCTAACATACTGAGTGAACCATTCATTCATCATTTGGAAGAAGGCTTGTTTAGCCTCTCCTTTTGACCGCTTGGAACCGGACTAGAATCAGATGGCACTGTCTCTTGAGCAGAAGCAGGCGCATTACTTTCTACATCGTTAGCTACGGCTCGTTCGGGATCCATTTACTATACGAAAAACACATTTTATCTATCAGGGTTCATCGCACTATTAGTCTTAGAATCGACTAAACCGTAACTCTGATACCAACAAAATGTAACACACTTAACCCGTATCCGTTGCCAGATTAGGGTTAAGAGGCATTACCAGACATGTCGAAACATTTTACATTCATTTCACAGCATCAAAAAATACATCTTCAATTCAAGATAATTCATATTCATTTAGTCCCTGAAGAAGGTCTATGAGACCTTAAACATGCTTTAGAGAAGGTTCAGGACTATACCGATCTCTTAAAGAAACTTCGCGGAACTTAGAAATTTTTCTTTCAAAACAGGGCACACACCCGTATGGCTAGGCCGTGTGCTACACATGGTCGTGCCTTAGACCATGCCTTAGCCCGTGTACAAAACTAACCTGAATCACATGGCCTGTCACACACCCGTGTGTATGACCCGTGTGCAACATTGATTTGAGTCACACGGCCTGTCACACGCCCGTGTGTCTAGCCCCATGTGCAATTTTGGTTAGCTTTGAATAGAGATAGTGAAAGACACAGCTGGGACACACGCCCATGTGCTCAACCGTGTGGGAAGCTATAGGCCATTTGCAAGGCCAAATTGCCTCCCATTTTGGGTCATACTTACAAGCATAAAACAAGCAATAATTCATGTCTCAAAAACAACCAAATCTTACCAACTTTTGCATCTCATAACATAGACAAAATTCATCCATATTCACATTCATAAACAAGCCACATCATATGGCTATATATATACATGTTCCAAAACATATCTTAACAATTCTAGCCTATACATGTCATACTTAAATATGTACATTTTCAAAAGGTACCAAAGTATAGTTCGATAGTGTGGTATTGATCCTTGACGATCCTCGAGCTTTCAGTAGCTTTGATAATCTATTAAACAATGCAAACACACACAAAGTAAGCTTTCAAAAGCTTAGTAAGCCATATACAAATGAACTGATCATATAAGACATTCATAAACCATTCGTTCACATAAGCTATAGCATAACACAATAGCAAATTCATATTTCTCATTTGGCACAATTGTTCCTAATCACTTGCTTATAAAATAACACACCTCTATGTAGCTCATTATATCATAGCACATTTGTATAAAACACAATTTATTTCAATGTTCTCATACATGTATTTCAAATCCACATTTTTCACATATACTTACTTTTCATACTCGAACTTTACATATGTATCAAACGTACCTACATCGAAAACACATTTCACATAATCATTCACTTCTTAGAGTGCCTGTTGAACCATTTGGGATCCATAAGGATACTCGGATATTTTGAGAGCTCGTACAATGCCAATGCCCCAGACGTAGTCTTACATGTAATCAAATATCGAAGCCACTGTCCCAGACAGGGTCTTACATGAAATCATATACGATGCCAATGTCCTAGACATGGTCTTGCATGTAAATAACAAATCAATGCCAACGTCCCAGATGTGGTCTTACACGATAACACATATCGGACCCTATGTTATGACATATGTATCCTAACTATTCCTATAGTTCATACAGGGCTTTTCGGACATTGACACATTGTCCAAACTTTCTCAGATTTCACATATACATCTTCCATAATCATTCATCACAATTCAATTTCATATAAACATGAATAAATCAACTCAAACACATTTATTTGTATATAGACTTACCGCGTACAGGAAAGAATGGAAACGAACGACTAATCTACCACTTTCTATCTCCCCCGATCTAATTCTATTTTCTTTTGTTCTTGATCTATATAAATTCAAATTTAGCTATTTAATAACACAATTCATTCATTTCAATCCATATACACATATTTAGGGCATTTTACAAATTAGCCCTCATATTTTCACATTTTAACATTTAAGTCTCTATTTCATAAAATCACTAAATACACATAATTTCATTTTACCTATTCTAGGCCGAATGCAACTACACTTCATATAAGCCCATTTATTTCATTTATTTCACATCTTAGTCCTTCAATTTCTCATTTTCACAATTTACCCCAAAATAGTCAAATCCATCAAAATTTCAAAGGCAAAACATATTAATCTATCACATATCTTTCATATTTCAACAACTATCATCACAATGTTTACAGAATCATCAATGGCATTACTCACAATCTTCATCAAATTCAAAAATTGAGTCATGGGCTTAAAAGAACATGAAACACCCCAAACCCGGCCCAAAAAGCCTAACCGGATTTGGTATGTTCCTCGAGTAAAACTTTAGCGGAATATCATTTTGTTCAAGAAAACTTGATGATTTTAAGTAAAACGGATTAACTTAAAGATCGAGTTAGGCTTAGTTGAAAAATAGATTTGTATTTTCTTAAAACATATATATATATATATATATATATATTCTTATCAAAAACCTTTTAAATTATTTATCGAAAACCATTTAGTTATTTAATTGATAATTGTTCATGGTAGAATTTAAAATAAATCCAAACACAAAATCTAAAAGTAGTTTATAGTGGCCTTATTACAAAAAATAGCAAACCCAAAATAAAGTCCAAGTAATAAAATTTAAATTAATAAGTTTAAGTGGAAATCTCCACAATACTTGATCTGAGCACTAGCCACCTCAAAATCCTTCTTGACAATTCGATCCATCGCACTATGAATTATCTGAAAAGTTTATCCCACAAAAGGGTGAGTCATAAACTCAATGTATAACACATACACTAAAAAGTCCATTTTATCATATGCTTTAAGTTCAAAAATTTCACATATGGCCATAGGCCCATTTAACTCATATTTAGCCCAAAGGCCCATATCATAGCAGATCAAATAATAATCATTCAATATTACATGGTTATGTACATGAAATGAAATGCAAGCCCTACCACCTAAATATCCATCCGCTACACACCACCCGCACCAACCAACACACCGGGGATTACTAAATCGACCCTCCATCCGCTACACACCATCGAAGGCGATTCTTTGCGTCAACATGCACATCGCCCTTATAATATTGTGGCAAAGCCACCAAGCAGATGTGACCGAAGTTACGATCAAGTCCAAATTTCAAATACGGACCAAGTCACCATATTCACATATGGGACCAAGTCACGGATTTCAAATATGTGACCAAGTCACGGAGCCAAATATGTGACCAAGTCACCGGAGTCAAATATGTGACCAAGTCACGGAATCAAATATGTGACCAAGTCACCGAAATGTGGTAAAACCACGAATACTTCCTCCTTTATCAAATATACCCATATGCCCATGCACATACATATCAAATCGATTTTATGCCATTTACCCTCAAAACATAATATAATCATATTTATTTCATATTTATGCATATAGCAAAAATAAACGGAATATTGGGGTAAACATACACGAATTTTGTATACCAATGATTGGTAACCACAAACAAACATTTTGTCATAAAATCACTTTTTAAAATATAGATCTATGGAATTTTAATGTAAGGTTACACACCTTGTGACAAAGAGAACAATACCCTCTCGTTCGTCAACACCTAATTAATTAACACACTTGGTTAGTATACACTATTGTTAACAAAACTATACTTATTTACGAGAGATCTAATTCCTTACCCTTGGATTCTCGAACGATAGTTATTTGTGGTTTTTCTCCACTAGATGGATCAAAACCCGCCGATATTCCACCAACGTAAAGTGGTTCGGTTGTACGCACTACTTCAAATAACCGATCCTCGTTAGCAGAGGGTCCACAACCCGGTGGAAAGTTTCTAACCGCCGATACTACCCTTCATTTGTAGTTTGATGGTAAAGGAATACCTCCTCTCTTCCAAACACTCCGTACGGATCTTTTCTTACCTATATTGTTGATCTTAAATCGCCCCTAAAATAACGTTGATTAGCGATCCATTCAAAAAAGATTTGATATAACCAAAAGGGAATAATCTTACCTTAGATGATCCGAAAGATCACTTCTTAAAAGTCTTCTTCAATAAGGATCCTTGAAAATCCTTTCCAAGGATTCGCCTAGAGAGAAAATAAGAGATCATGTTTCTAAATTTGCTAAAGTAAAATAAATAAATAATGAAAATGATGGACTGAAAGTTTTACTTACTCACTTGAAGATTCTACCTAAACAAAAAGAAAAGAAGGATTGATGATTCGGCTTGGACAAAAGATAAAAGAAAAGATAGTGATTTTTAGTATATAATAGTTTCGGTTTTCAATAAAAGAAAATGAGAAAGAGATTGAAAAAGAATATGATTCTGGTCTTGAAGAAAAATAAGAAAAGGATTGATGATTCTTGGTTTAGAAGAAAATAGTTTCTATAGAGAAAGAAAGAAAGAAAACAAAAGTGAGAAGGAAAAGAAAAGGAAGAAAAGAGAAAGATCAAAGAGAAAAGAGATTGGTTTTGGGGCTTAGGTGCATTCGGCCAAGAGGAGAAATGAAGAAGAAAATGGTGCTTGATCTTTTGTGGTTTCTTATGAGAGGGAAGAGAAAGAGAAATAGAATGAAAAGAAAGAAAATGAAAATGAAAGAGAAGGCTTTTGGTGAAAGTTAAATTCGGCACTAAAGAGGAAGAAAAGATGTGACTTCAAAAGTGACAATATTTTGGCATCAAAAGAGAGATAAAATTTTGAGAGGAAAGATGAAATAAAGGTACCTATTTGGTCAAAATACCAATGCCAAAACAAAGCAAACTTGTACCAAATGCCAATGATAGTTTCGGTTTAGGGAAAGGTTTTGGAGAAGGGAGAAAAGATGGACAATTTGCTAGGATTATTGGCCAACTAGCACCCTAATGGCTACACTAAATTTTCTACCAACCTAGCCAACATCATCCCCTTTTCCTCCTTGTTTCTTCCCCATCATATCCAAAATTTGCTACACAATTAAACCACCCTCTAGCCCTTATGCCGTCTCAGGTTCATGGTCAAATGACCATGAACACACTCCCAAAACATTGCCCAATATTATGCCTTTTGTCCCCTCATCTTATCATCAACTTATGATTCCATACCATAAGTTCCTAGCTTCCTTTTCACATGGTCAAATAACCAAAATTAAAAGAGTACTCATCCACTCTAGAATGTTCTTGGCCGACACTTATAGGGAAGAAAACAAAATAAAATCCTCCCTTATGCTAGCTAGAGATTCAACCTCTCTCCTCAAGCACACATCCATGCATCTTAACCACCTTGCCAATTACTCAATTCATGCTAAAACCTCTTGTCATTAATTCTTAAAGCCTAATTTGCTTAGCTCTCTCTTAATTATTAGAAATTAAAAGTTTTACTAAGCATTCACTTAATTAATGAAGCTCAAATAACTTCCAAAATACACTTAATAATAATTAAGCATGCAACATCATTCAATTAAGTAAGATGCATAACCCCTAATTATCGGGATGTTACGCTTCTACCCCCTTAAAATAATTTCATCCTCGAAATTACCTGGTTGAAATAAGTGAGGGTATTACTGTCGCATCGTTTCTTCCGGTTCCCACGAAGCTTCTTCTGATCCATGATTACGCCATAATACTTTGATGAGAGGAACCGACTTTCTCCGTAAAACCTTTACATCTCGCTCCAGAATTTGAATTGGCTCCTCTTCATATGACAAGTCTGATCTTAATTCCACCTCCTCAACTGGCACTACATGAGATGGATCTAACCGATAACGGCGTAACATTGAAACATGGAACACATCATGCATTTGCTTTAATTCCGAAGGCAAATCTAACTGATATGCTACAGATCCGACTCGCTTCAAAACTCGATAAGGTCCAATGAACCTAGGACTTAGCTTTCCTTTGTGTCCAAATCTTATCACCTTTTTCCAAGGTGAAACCTTTAGGAAAACTTGGTCCCCCACAGCAAACTCTATTTTTTTCCGCTTAAGATCGGCGTACGATTTTTGTCTGTCAGACGCTTCCTTTAACCGAGTCCGGATTACCTTAACCTTTTCTTCAGATTCAGCCACTATTTTTGGACCCAAAATCGACGTTCCCTAATTACATCCCAACACGTAGGAGTGCGACACTTTCGTCCATATAGTGCTTCATATGGTGCCATCCGTATACTGGATTGGAAACTGTTGTTGTACGCAAATTCTGCCAACGGTAAGAATTCCTCCCAACTTCCCTTGAAATCTATCACACATCCCCTTAACATATCTTCTAAGATTTGGATTACTCTTTCAGACTGACCGTCCGACTGAGGATGAAATGCCGTACTGAAATCCAATCTGATGCCCAAAGCCTGATGCAATGCTTTCCAAAATCGCGATGTAAATCTCGGATCTCTGTCCGAAATAATCAATAACGACACTCCATGCAATCTCACAATCTCAGCCACATATAAGTTTGCCAATTTCTGCAAAGAGTAATCAATCCGAACCGGGATAAAATGTGCAGATTTCGTCAATCGGTCCACTATCACCCATACAGAGTCTTTCTTAGTAGGCGTAAGAGGAAGCCCACTAACAAAGTCCATGGTGATTCTCTCCCACTTCCATCATGGAATCTTTATCGGTTGAAGCAATCCCAAGGTACTTGATGTTCAGCCTTGACTTGCTGACATGTCAAGCACTTTCCTACAAACTCCGTAACTTCCCGCTTAAGTCCAGGCCACAAAAATTGATCTCTCAAATCTCGGTATAACTTACTTCCTCCAGGATGCATAGCATAGGGGCTACCATGAGATTCCTGCAGTATCTTTTGCCTCAACTCCTGATCCCTTAGCATACAGACTTTACCTTTAAAACACAATACCCCGTCACTGTTAATACCAAAATCTTCCATATTCCCACTCTACACCTGTCGAAGCTTTTCACTCAGGTCATCATCTACTAACTGCCTCTCTTTCACTTGACTTAACCATGTCGGCTTAACTTGAAGTTCTGCCAACAAGCTTCCATCATCGAAAAGACTAAGATGTGCAAACATCATTCTTAAATCTGATACCACTTTCCGACTTAAAGTGTCTGTCACCACATTCGCCTTGCCCGGGTGGTACTCGATAGAACAGTCGTAGTCTTTCAACAACTCTATCCACCTTCGTTGCCTCAAATTCAGTTCTTTCTGAGTTAGTAGATATTTCAGACTTTTGTGGTTCGTGTATATCACTGACTTTTCCCCGTATAAATAATGTCTCCAAACCTTAAGAGCAAAGACTACAACTGCCAACTCCAAGTCATGCGTCGGGTAATTAACCTCGTGCGGTCTCAACTGCCGAGATGCATATGCAACTACCTTCCCGCCTTGCATCAGAACACATCCTAATCCGGTGTGAGAAGCATCACAATACACGATGAAATCCTTCCCTGCCTCAGGCTGGATCAAAACCGAAGCTTCCGTCAAAACTTTCTTGAGCTTCTCAAAACTCTCTTGCTGCTTATCAGCCCACACGAAAGGTACTTCCTTTCTCAATAATTTCGTTAAAGGTGCAGCTATCGATGAAAATCCTTCGATAAATCTTCGGTAATATCCGACTAATCCCAAGAAACTGCGAACCTCAGTTACGGACTTAGGTGGTTTCCAATCTAGCACAGCCTCAATCTTCCGAGGATCCACCCTTATCCCTTTCGTAGATACCACATGGCCTAAAAACGCGACTTCTTTCAGCCAAAATTCATACTTACTGAATTTGGCGTAAAGTTTCTCCTCCCTTAATATTCGCAACACAATCCGGAGATGCTCATCATGTTCTACTTCGGACTTAGAATACACCAGGATGTCGTCTATGAATACCACGATGAATTGATCCAAGTAGAGCTGGAAAATTCGGTTCATCATATCCATAAACGTAGCTGGGGCGTTCGTCAATCCGAATGGCATTACCAAAAATTCATAATGCCCATATCTAGTTCGAAAAGCCGTCTTATGGATATCCGCTTCTTTCACTTTAAGCTGATGATACCCCGACCTTAGATCAATCTTTGAGAATACCGTAGCTCCCTTAAGCTGATCGAACAAGTCGTCGATCCTTGGCAAAGGATACTTGTTCTTGATGGTTAGCTTATTTAACTATCGGTAATCTATACACATCCTCATCGATCCGTCCTTCTTCTTCACGAATAGGACCGGTGCTCCCCATGGAGACACACTAGGTCGGATGAATCCACGATCAAGCAACTCCTGAATTTGAGCCTTAAGCTCAACCAATTCCTTCGGTGCCATTCTATATGGAGCAATAGAAACGCGCGCTGCCGAACAATAAATCAATCCCGAATTCTACCTCACGATCCGAGGCAAACCGGAAGTTCTTCCAAAAAATCTACAAATTCCTTCACTGTCCTGACTTCATTAGCAGTTGTCTCCTTAGCCTCCAAAGCATTCACTAACATCAAGAAGGCTTCACATCCCTTTCTAACCATCTTTTCCGCCTTAAGAGCGGATACTACATTAGATAAGTAGTTCCGTCTCTCGCCCAACACTACAACTTCCTTGTCATCAAAAGTTCTTAAGGACATTCTCTTAGCAAAGACAATCCACATTTACACGGTACTTCACAAGCCACCCATGCCTAAGATTAGGTCAAATTCTCCGAATGGTAACTCCATTAAATCACCAAAAGCTGTATCCCTTGAACTTCTAAAGGCACTTCCTTAAAAGTTCGTCTACAACTCATGCATCCTAGAGGACTAAGTACGACCATCTTCCTAGGTACAGCCGAAGTCACATGCAAAGTCCCAGATACTTCACTAGCGATATAGGAATGAGTTGACCTATATCTATCAAAGCAATAAAGGGCAACCCGTAAATCGAAACGTACAGTGATAACATCAGTGCATCGTTTTCTCTCTGCGATGAACCGCATACACCAAACATGGTTGTCTCACCTCGAGCTACCACCGCCTCATCAAGTTTCGCGACCTCTCGAACCATTGCCCTTCCATTTGGACCACGGCCTCTTATCGGTCATTGTCCACTTCATCACTGATTAGCACCACGACTTGTTGGACGGTTCTTCTCCAAATTCATCGGGCAATCTTTGATCATATGATCCTTCGAACTGCACTTGAAACATCCACCGGTCTTTTTCCAACATTCTACCGAGTGTATTTTCCCACATTGAGAACAAGTACAATTTTGTCCACCCGTAGTAATCTGTTGACCTTGCGGTCCATCATTTCTTGATTTCTTCTGAAAATTCCCAGACGATCCTGAAGACCCAAAGCTTCTCTTATTCTTGATCTGGCCTCTGTCCCTGTTCTGTCTCTCAGTTTGTTTAGCCTCTTCGGCAATTCTTGCCCTTTCCATTAAGATTGCAAAATCTCTTTCACGGTGTGGAGCAATCATCACTCGAAGCTCATCTCTAAGTCCATCTTCAAATCTGATACACCGTTCATATTCCGTAGCCACTATCCCTCTGGCATAACGGCTAAGTCGCAAAAATTCTGCTTCATATTCAGCTATCGACTTGTTTCCTTGGACCAAATTCAGAAATGTCTTCCTCTGGGAGTCGATGTAGCTAGCTCCAACATATTTTCCTTCGAATTTAATCTTAAAATACCCCCAATCCAGACGATCCACAGGGGTACTCTCCTTGATAGTGAGCCACCACTGGTAGGCTTCATCACGGAGAAGTGAAATAGCACCTTTCAATTTCTCTTCATCAGTGCAGTCTATATCGTCCATGATCCTCTCGACTGCCTCCAACCAATATTCAGCTACATTAGGAGCTACTCCAGATACTCCTCTGAAAACCTCAGCTCCATTCGATCTAAGTCTCTCAGCAACTGCTACTGACTTTCGAGACCCATTTCTAGAACTAGCTTCGCTACTGCTCCAAAACTCACAAAGACGACTTGTGATCTGCGTCACCTCCTTCATTTTGTTCTTGAAAGTCCACCCCAACATTGGGTGGCGAGCTTCATTCTCAAACCTTGACCGGATCAATCGGTTCCAAACAGTCATTCTTCCTTTTGATGTCCACGACGACCACGCCCCTAGAACTCATGTCTACTACGTGTCTTATCTGCTTTTTACTGAAAAAGTCTTATGTATTAGAGTCTTTTCACTTTTTATTAAAGGAAAGTTTTAAACAGATATTCATGAGTTTTTCCGTAGTAGCACATAAACACCTAGGGTCCATGTCTCTAAAGTATAGTTTAAGCTTAAACTATCATACATATCACATATCGATAAAGTACATACCTGATGGATCTGGGCCGAGAACTCCGAGTGCCATGATCTTATAAAACCATTTAACTTAAGAAAACTTTCAAAAAGTCATTTGGGCCAACTTTTGAAAACATTGTGGGCTTCAAAACCCAAGGCCGAGAGTTTAAAACTGGGCTCTGATACCAAGCCGAAACACCCCAAACACGACCCAAAAAGCCTAACCGGATTTGGTATGTTCCTCGAGTAAAACTTTAGCGGAATATCGTTTTGTTCAAGAAAACTTGATGATTTTAAGTAAAACGGATTAACTTAAAGATCGAGTTGGGCTTAGTTGAAAAATAGATTTGTATTTTCTTAAAACATATATATATATATATTACTGTCAAAAACCTTTTTAAATTATTTATCGAAAACCATTTAGTTATTTAATTGATAATTGTTCATGGTAGAATTTAAAATAAATCCAAACACAAAATCTAAAAGTAGTTTATAGTGGCCTTATTACAAAAAATAGCAAACCCAAAATAAAGTCTAAGTAATAAAATTTAAATTAATAAGTTTAAGTGGGGAAATCTCCACAATACTTGATACGAGCACTGGCCACCTCGAAATCCTTGCTGACCCGATCCATCGCACTATGAATTATCTGAAAAGTTTATCCCACAAAAGGGTGAGTCATAAACTCAATGTATAACACATACACTAAAAAGTCCATTTTATCATATACTTTAAGTCCAAAAATTTCACATATGGCCATAGGCCCATTTAACTCATATTTAGCCCAAAGGCCCATATCATAGCGGATCAAATAATAATCATTCAATATTACATGGTTATGTACATGAAATGAAATGCAAGCCCGCCAACCTAAATATCCATCCGCTACACACCACCGCACCAACCAACACACCGTGGGATTACTAAATCGACCCTCCATCCGCTACACACCATCGAAGGCGCTTTCATCAACATGCACATCGCCTTATAATATTGTGGCAAAGCCACCAAACAGATGTGACCAAGTCACCGATCAAGTCCAAATTTCAAATACGTGACCAAAAGTCACCAGATTCACATATGTGACCAAGTCACGGATTTCAAATATGTGACCAAGTCACCGGAGCCAAATATGTGACCAAGTCACCGAGTCAAATATGTGACCAAGTCACCGAAATCAAATATGTGACCAAGTAATCGAAAATGTGGTAAAACCACCAGAATACTTCCTCATTTATCAAATATACCCATATGCCCATGCACATACATATCAAATCAAATTTTTATGCCATTTACCCCTCAAAACATAATATAATCATATTTATTTCATATTTATGCATATAGCAAAAATAAACGGAATATTGGGGTAAACATACATGAATTTTGTATACCAATGATTGGTAACCACAAACAAACATTTTGTCATAAAATCACTTTTTAAAATATAGATCTATGGAATTTTAATGTAAGGTTACACACCTTGTGATAGTGAGAACAATACCCTCTCATTCGTCAACACCTAATTAATTAACACACTTGGTTAGTATACACTATTGTTAACAAAACTATACTTATTGACGAGAGATCTAATTCCTTACCCTCGGATTCTCGAATGACAGTTATTTGTGGTTTTTCTCCACTAGATGGATCAAAACCCACCGATATTCCACCAACGTAAAGTGGTTCGGTTGTACGCACTACTTCAAATAACCGATCCTCGTTAGCAGAGGGTCCACAACCCAGTGGAAAGTCTCTAACCACCGATACTGCCCTACGTTTGTAGTTTGATGGTAAAGGAATACCTCCTCTCTTCCAAACACTCCGTACGGCTCTTTTCTTACCTATCTTGTTGATCTTAAATCGCCCCTAAAATAACGTTGATTAGCGATCCATTCAAAAAAGATTTGATATAACCAAAAGGGAATAATCTTACCTTATATGATCCGAAAGATGACTTCTTAAAAGTCTTCTTCAACAAGGATCCTTGAAAATCCTTTCCAAGGATTCTACCTAGGAGAAAATAAGACATCATGTTTCTAAATTTGCTAAAGTAAAAAGAAATAAATAATGAAAATGATGGACGGAAAGTTTTACTTACTCACTTGAAGATTCGGCCTAAACAAAAGAAAAGAAGGATTGATGATTCGCTTGGACAAAAGATAAAAGAAAAGATAGTGATTTTTAGTATATAATAGTTTTGGTTTTCAATAAAAGAAAATGAGAAAGGAGATTGAAAAAGAATATGATTCGGTCTTGAAGAAAAATAAGAAAAGGATTGATGATTCTTGGTTTAGAAGAAAATAGTTTCTATAGAGAGAAGAAAGAAAGAAAACAAAAGTGAGAAGGAAAAGAAAAGGAAGAAAAAGAGAAAGATCAAAGAGAAAGGAGATTGGTTTTGGGGCTTAGGTGCATTCGGCCAAGAGGGAGAAATGAAGAAGAAAATGGTGCTTGATCTTTTGTGGTTTCGGCTATGAGAAGGGAAGAGAAAAGAGAAATAGAATGAAAAGAAAGAAAAGAAAATGAAAGAGAAGGCTTTTGGTGAAAGTTAAATTCGGCACTAAAGAGGAAGAAAAGATGTGACTTTAAAAGTGACAATATTTTGGCATCAATAGAGAGATAAAATTTTGAGAGGAAAAGATGAAATAAAGGTACCTATTTGGTCAAAATACCAATGCCAAAACAAAGCAAACTTGTACCAAATGCCAATGATAGTTTCGGTTTAGGGGAAAGGTTTTGGAGAAGGGAGAAAAGATGGACAATTTGCTAGGATTATTGGCCAACTAGCACCCTAATGGCTACATTAAATTTTCGATCAACCTAGCCAACATCATCCCCCTTTTTCCTCCTTGTTTCTTCCCCATCATATCCAAAATTTGCTACACAATTAAACCACCCTCTAGCCCCTTATGTTGTCTAGGTTCATGGTCAAATGACCATGAACACACTCCCAAAACATTGCCCAATATTATGCCTTTTGTCCCCCTTATCTTATCATCAACTTATGATTCCATACCATAAGTTCCTAGCTTCCTTTTTCACATGGTCAAATAGCCAAAATTAAAAGAGTACTCATACACTCTAGAATGTTCTTGGCCGACACTTATAGGAATAAAACAAAATAAAATCCTCCCTTATGCTAGCTAGAGATTCAACCTCTCTCCTCAAGCACACATCCATGCATCTTAACCACCTTGCCAATTACTCAATTCATGCTAGAAACCTCTTGTCATTAATTCTTAAAGCCTAATTTGCTTAGCTCTCTCTTTTAATTATTAGAAATTAAAAGTTTTACTAAGCATTCACTTAATTAATAAAGCTCAAATAACTTCCAAAATACACTTAATAATAATTAAGCATGCAACATCATTCAATTAAGTAAGATGCATAACCCCTAATTATCAGGATGTTACAGAACATGAAGCAACTATCACAAAAACATAAAAATCACTAAAACCTGAGCTCAAAACATACCTTGATTAAGCTTATCAATGGTCGAATGGAACTAAACTTTAAACCCTTCTTTTTCTTTCAATTTCGATTGCAAACAAAGATGATAATGGCCTATTTTCATGTTTGTGTTATAATTATATAACTTATTAACTAATTTCCAAATTTAACCTTTAATAAAAACATATAATAACACATAATGGTTGGTCATTAATGTTCATTTTCACTATCCATTGTCTATTTTCATAATAAGGACTTCACATTAATAAGCCATGTCAATTCAGCATATAACTAATTAGTAGGCTACTTTTCCATTTTTTGCGATTAAGTCCTTTTCACAAATTAAGCACACAAACAATAAAATTTTCATACGAAACTTTCACACATACAAATTAACATGCTATAAACACGAAAAATAATATTAAAATATTTTTATGACTCGGGTTTGTGGTCCCGAAACCTTTATTTTGACCAGGGTCTAAACTGAACTGTTACACCGATAAAAGTCCTCTTGAGCATATGTTATGGATTGGGTTTAGCCTGGACGGGTAATCCAGATCAAGCTCTTTAGAGCATATGTCTTAAAAAGGATTTAGGCTGGGCTGGTAATCCTGTTAAATATATATATGTGGCTTGAGAGTGTACACTCTGAAATAGTACTGTATGGGTACCATTGAACATGAATTGACGGATTACTGATTTGTACACCTCAAGTATACTACTTATGAATCCATCGATATTTTGAATAAATTCAACGGGTAAAAATCTTGACATGAAAAGATGTGGATAAGAAATGAGTTATTACATGTATTTGTCTGAAACACCTGAAAATAGTGATACATGATAGTTGAAATGTGAAAACATAAGAGGATGATATTTGAACAAGGAAATTCATTTGATAAATATGTTCATCCTTGAATGTAGACTTTTACACCTTGAGTGTACTACTACTTGTGTGGCCTTTGTAACACCCCAAACCCAGCCCATACGTTTCGACTGGATCCGGTATGCTACGGGTTGTACAATGAAAACTTTATTCTAAATGGTTTTGGAAAAACTTAGTTTGTTTCTACCGAATAATCCATTAGATGTGAGATTTTGTAAATAACTTTAATACTTGCGTTGATCGGGTTGAAAAGCCAATTTGTCATTTCGTTTTATTTTGGAGATTTTTTTGTTATTTAAAAGAAAACATGAGTTTGTAAATCCTAACATAATCAAAATAATAAATCGAATCTAAGTTATGGAGCCCTTATTACATAAATATTCCTAAAAAAAACGTAAAGAAAACTGAAAATTTATCAATAGAAACAAATGCTTGATGGCCCCTCGAGTCCGTCTCGGCTCCCATGTCCACGATCTACTGCTCATCTGAAAGAGTAGAGAAAAATGAAAGCGTGAGTCACCAAGACTCAGTGTATAAATCCCGAACACACTGACCTAAGGCCCACAAACACATTATGGGCCTTGGCCCATGCATAGAGGCAACAATCATAATACATGATAGTCAATACATAATGAATGGCCCAAACCATCCTAGAATTCCATCCTCTATACACCAACCCGTACCAACCGTCACACCTTGGGGATTTCTACAATCAACCCTCCATCCGCTACACACCATAACGACAATCGTACTGCCTGTTTCCGTTAATCAGGAATCATTAAACGTGGCAAAGCCACCTGTCACTGTGTGACCTAACATTTTTATTTGTGGGATTTCTACCACTGGTCACCATGTGACCCATATTTATATTCGTGGGATTTCTACCACCGGTCACCATGTGACCCATCATGCACTTCCTATGATTATCATATCTCCCCCCCAATGCATACATACATAAGTAAAATATCATACAGACTTTCATATATTTCGATGTACATAGAGATTTCTATGATTGCGTACCTGGCATCTTTGACTAACCCTTTTAGGGTTTTATTCGACTGTCTACACAGCCACTTTTTGGCTTTTTAGCCCATAACACATAAAGAACAGTTAGAGAGTGTGTGTTAGAGATCTACACACCTTATTACCGTTAGAATGAGACCCTTTAAGTCGATGCTATCCGTAGCCAACACCACCACTATCTGCCTAAGGTGTTGTTCAGAAGCCGGTCCACAACCAAGTGGCCAATCTTGAACGGCAGACACCACTCGTTTCTTAAACTTAGGGATTCTCTCCTCCGCCTGATCCATATTTAATTCCGTGAGAAGTCCTTGTCAAAACCACTATCACAACACATGGTCGTTACTCCACATCATAAAGTTAAGATCACACATACGATAAACGAATCTAACAAAAGTCTAGAGAAAACCACCTTACCTTAAATCCCGAAAAATGTGATTCGAATGCTACCAATTTTTGGCTTAGAACCCTAGGCGATTTGATTTCCTTCAAATCCCAGAATGCCGCCCAAAGAAAAAGAACATGAGATCAGAAAGAAAACATCAGTCTAAAGATGGCACTAACCACCATCTAGCCATTTGGCTTTGGCTTAAAAGCCGAAAAATAATAAAAATAATAGCACTAGCCAACACTTACCTCTATAGGAAATTCGGCAACTCCTAGGAATTTTTAGCTTTTGAGGAGATCAAGAAGAGAAGATAATAATAAGAGATCTATGTAGTTTCGGCTTTTAGTTGAAGGAATCGACAGAAAGAATAGGGAGTATTCAGCTATGGAGATGAGAAGAAAGTTCAGGATTTCGGCTTTCGAAAGAAAAGATGTTGAGAAGATTGGGAGGTTTCGGCTTTTGAAGAAATCAAAAGAAAAGAAACTTCAGAGGAATACTGAGAATTTTGACTCAAGGAAAGAAGAAAAGAATAGGGTTCCAAATACCGGAATTGAAGAGATATCCCCTCTATTTAAAGAAGATTTCAGCACCTACTGCTTAAAACTGAAAATGCCCTTCCTAATAACCAACAATTAATCAAAAAGTGGGGAAATTTCGGTACCCCTCTGCCATTAAAGAAACCGATTTTTCACTCCTCTAGGTGATGGAATTTCGGCCAACACCTATCCTTACAGATAGCTCCTATCTTTTTCCCCTTTTATCTTTCATATCATCAACTATAATATCTACATTATCCTATTCACATAAATCCTCCTACATTTGAGCCTTGTAGCCATCCACTCCACCTAACCCTAGTGCCAAAAATTAGCTAACTTAAATTAAAAGAGATTGGGCTCCATGAAACTTAAATTTCGACCCCTTACTCCCTTGTGTGGCGTCACCTCCTTGCTCCCTAAGTGGCGTCACTGACCATTGGGCCACAAGCCCATTTTGATATTTTAAACACAGATACCACCTTTTAAACCTTATAGTGCCCAAGCAAGAATTTCACAAAGGCCTTGACCAGATTCTGAGCCCAACTTGGACCCCTAACAGTTAAATTAACACCTTAACCATATACACACACTAGGCGCATAGGCCCATTAATTCAGGATGTTACAGTTCTACCCCCTTAAAGAAATTTCGGCTTAAAATTACTTGATCAGAAAAGATGAGGGTATTGCTGTCGCATCACTTCCTCTGGTTCCCAAGTTGCCTTTTTAGAACCATGATTCCGCCACAACACCTTAACCAATGGAACCGTTTTCCTTTGTAACACCTTGATATCGCGATCCAGAATTTCTACCGGTTCCTCTTCGAAGGATAGATCGGGTCTTACCTCAATTTCCTCCACAGGCACTACATGAGATAAATCCGAACAGTAACGTCTTAACATGGAGACGTGAAATACATCGTGAATTTGACTTAACTCTGGGGGTAACTCAAGCTGATATGCCACTGCTCCTACTCGTTTCAACACCCAGTAAGGTCCAATGAAGCGGGGACTCAATTTCCCCTTTCGTCCAAATCTTAGCACCTTTTTCCACGGCGACACCTTTAAGAATACCTTGTCACTTACTGCGAACTCTATGTCCTTATGCTTTAAGTCAGCATAGGACTTCTGTCTATCCGCCGCCTCCTTTAGTCTAGCCCGAATTAGTTTCACCTTCTCCTCTGTCTCAGCGACCAAGTCTGGACCCAAAATTTGATTTTCCCTTAATTCTGTCCAACAAGTAGGGGTACAACACTTCCGCCCATACAAAGCTTCGTAGGGCACCATCTGAATACTTGACTGGTAACTGTTGTTGTACGCAAACTCTGCCAATGGCAGGAAGTCCTCCTAACTACCTCTGAAATCTATGACACAACCCCTTAAATTGTCCTCCATGATCTGAATCACCCGCTTTGACTGTCCATCAGTCTGAGGATGAAATGCTATACTGAAATCCAACTTTATACCCAATGCCTAATGCAACGCCTTCCAAAACCTTGACGTATACCTAGGATCTTGGTCCAAGATAATCAACACAGGTACTCCATGCAACCTCACAATCTCCACTATATATAGCTTAGCCAACCTTTGTAAGGAATAGTCAACCCAAACTGGTACAAAATGAGCAGACTTTGTCAACCGATCAACGATCACCCAAATTGAATCTTTCTTAGTAGGCGTGAGAGGTAGCCCATTAACAAAGTCTATTGTGATCCCTTCCCATTTCCACTGAGGAATCTTCACCAGTTGTAACAACCCTGATGGTAACTGATGCTCTGCCTTTACTTGCTGACAGGTTAAACACTTCGCCACTACTTTAGTCACCTCTCATTTTAAGCCCGGCCACCAAAACTGTTCCCGTAAATCTTGATACATCTTACTCCCTCCGGGATGTATAGCGTATGGACTACCATGCGTTTCTTGCAAAATCCTTAGCCTTAACTCGGGGTCTTTTGGCATGCACACTCTCCCTTAAAAACATAACAGCCCTTCCCCATTCACACTAAACTCCGTTGGTTACCTGCTCCAACCGAACCTTCTCATTCAGTAACTCATCAGTTCACTGCTTTTCCTTAACCTGACTGACCCATGAGGGTTTCACTTGAAGTTCCGCCAATAAACTCCCATCGTAGTACAGACTAAGGTGAGTAAACATAACTTTCAAGTCAGAGATCACTTTACGGGTTAGAGCATTTGCCACCACATTAGCCTTACCCGAATGATACTCGATCGAGTAGTCATAATCCTTTAACAACTCGATCCACCTCCTCTGCCTTAAATTCAACTCCTTCTGAGTCAAAAGATAATTCAAGCTTTTATGATCAGTGAAAATGACAGATTTCTCCCCGTAAAGATAATGCCTCCAAATCTTCAAAGCAAAGACCACCGCCGCCAATTCCAGGTCATGGGTGGGATAATTTGCTTCGTGCGGTCTTAACTATCGAGATGTGTACGCCACAACCTTTCCATCTTGCATCAACACACATCCTAATCCCGTGCGTGAAGCATCACAATAAATCAAAAATTCCTTCCTAGCCTTCGGCTGAATCAACATCGGAGCTTCTGTCAAAATCCTTTTTAACTTCTCGAAACTCTCCTGCTGCTTATCAGACCAAACAAACAGAACTCATTTCGTAACAACTTAGTCAACGGTACTGCAATTAAAGTGAATCATTGAACAAACCTTCGATAGTATCTGGCTAGACCAAGGAAACTCTGAATTTTTGCCACCAACTTGGGCGGCCTCCAATCCAACACCGCTTCAATTTTCTGAGGGTCAACCCTAATCCCCTCAGCCGACACTACGTTCCCTAGAAAAGTAACCTCCTTCAGCTAAAATTCACATTTACGAATTTGGCATACAACTGCTTTTTCTTTAGAATCTACAAAACCATTCGCAGATGTGTATCATGCTCCTCTCCCGATCTTGAATAAACTAAGATGTCATCAATAAAAACCACAAAAAATCAATCTAGGTAGGGTTGGAACACTCGGTTCATCATATCCATAAATGTTGCTGGTGCGTTGGTCAATCCAAATGGCATCACCATGAACCCATAGTGACCATAGCGAGTCCTAAAGGCTGCCTTATGAATATCAGCCTCTTTAACCTTAAGCTGATGATACCCAGACCTCAGATCTATCTTCAAAAAGACTGAGGCCCCCTTCAACTGATCGAACAAGTCATCGATCCTCAACAACGGGTACTTATTCTTGATGGTTAACTTATTCAACTAGCGATAGTCAATACACATACGCATTAACCCATCCTTCTTCTTAATGAATAGAACCGGTGCTCCTCACGGCGACACACTAGGTCTAACAAACCCTTTGTCCAACAACTCTTAAACCTACGCTTTTAACTCCACCAACTCCTTTGGTGCCATTCGGTATGGAGCTATCGATACCAGCGCTGTTCCCTGAAGAAGATCAATTCTGAACTCCACCTCACTATCCGAAGGTAATCCGGAAGCTCTTCGAGGAAAACATCGAAATTCCTTCACCGTCCTAACTTCTCCCGCTGTTAGTTCCTTAGCTTCCATAGCGTGAACAAACATTAAGACTGCCTCACATCCTCTTCTCACCATCCTTTCTGCTCTTAGGGTGGTTACCACGTTCGACAGACAGTTCCCCCTTTCTCCTATTACCAACACTTCGTCTCCCTCAGGAGTTTTTAACACAATATGTTTAGCTGCATAATCTAGATTAGCTTGATACTTCACAAGCCAATCCATGCCTAGGATTAAATCAAACTCCCCGAACGGTAATTCCATTAGATCCGTTCAGAAAACTATCCCCTTAACCTCTAAAGGTATTTCCCAATAAAGCTTATTTACCATCACAGAATGTCCTAATGGGCTTACTACAGTCATCTCCCTAGATGAAATCTTAGCATATATACTTAAAGTTTCAGATACCCTACTAGCAATATATGAATGTGTCGATCCGATGTCAAATAATGCAATATAGGGCAAGCCAAAAATTAAGAACGTACCGATTATGACATCCGATGCGTCTGCCTCCTCTCGACGTCTGACGACATAGACTAACCCTGGCTGTCTTGCTTCAGTGTTTTCGACCCCTTGGCCTACTGCTCTACGGCCCTGACCAAAACCGTTACCACCTTTGGCTGCCCCACGACCTCCTCTGCCAGGCTGAACATTCACTTGACCCGTGGGCCCCTCATTACCTTTCTGCTACGGACAGTTCCTAACTTGATGGTCAAAAGACCCACACCTAAAGCACTCTCCACTGCCTGCCCTACACTCACCTGCATGGGTTTTACCACATTGAGCACACTTCGGTGTCTGACTAGCAGCAGCAGGTCTATTATCTCGTCTCGGCCCATCTGGCCTGGGTCTTTCCTGATTACTTTTATTTGTCCCCGATGATTTAAAGTTTCTCTTACCTCCATCCCTATCTCTATCCCGGTTCACTTTTTCATTGGTTTTACCTCCTCCTCTATTTTAGCCTTCTCCACAAGCACCGCAAATCCCTGCTCTCGTTGCGGAGCTATCAACACACATAATTCATCCTTGGGCCATCCTCAAATCAACACACCGCTTATGCTCCATGGCCACTATCCCTCGAGCATAACGGCTTAGGTGTAAGAATTCTGCTTCGTACGCCGCTATAGACCTACTTCCTTGAACTAGGTTCAAGAATGCTCTGCGATGCGCATCCACATAGCTCGATCCAACGTACTTGTTCTGGAATTCTATTTTGAAGAACTCCCATGTGATGCGGTCTGCCACCGTACCATCCTTAACCGTGAGCCACCATTGGTAGGCTTCATCCCTCAAGAGGGATATAACTCCTTTCAATTTCTCTTCCTTCGTGAGATCCAGGTCATCCATTATGTGTTCAATCGCCTCTAACCTATACTCAGCTGAGCTCGGGGCTATACCAGAGATTCCCCTAAACACTTCTGCCCCGTTGCTCCTAAGTCACTCCGGCACAGATTTCCAAGCTCCTATGCCCATACTTGCTCTAGCAACTCTCTTCAATACCCTTAACATAGCCTGAGATACAACATCATCTCCGGCCGTTTGATCTTGAAATTCTGCCTCCACAGCTGGTGGCACTGGTACCTCATTCCCGAACTCGTGACTGCACCTACGGGTTCGACACGTTAATCTGCCTCTACCTCCGCCACGCACACCATGTCCTCTAGTGCTCATTCTATCGCTTGCGCTTATCCGATTAAAATGTTATGATTTATTAGTTTTCTTTCGCTGATTAATGACAGACGGTCTTATGGAAAGTAGTTTTAACAGTAGTTCTTTCGAATTCAAATTCTATCTACAAGTTCGGTTCTTAAGTCTATATTTCTTAATTCTAGATTTCTCATTCATTCCACATCAATCAGAGCATCGCATACATTCATCAACCACACAAGCAAACACTCATGAACTCACATTCCTCACCTAGGGGTATTCTGTCATTTCACTACCCAGGGGTATTTTCATAATTTTATCCTACAGGGGTATTTTCGTAAATATTTTTTTTCAAAATAGGGTTTCTTGGTGATTTTTCAAGATAAGGGTATTTTGATAATTTTTTTGCAATCCGGGGGTATTTTGATAATTTTACAAAATTAGAGGTTATTTTAGTAATTTTACAAAATAGGGTGGCTGGTCCCTCTCGGGTTTTAATTATAATTTTGGCCCGTCAACAAGTCCTCATGGCTAAGGTGAATAGTCACTATGCACCAGGTAGGATTCTAGCGAAGAAGAGGTGAGTCACTATGACTGCTTAAATACCAAGCTCTCCCTGAATCCAATCCTAGACATACGTATGCCTGTTACCACACCCTAATCTCGTGACTTGTTCACAGGTTTGTTTGGTTGGATTAAATCTTATGAATTTAGAGAGTGATTTAAACTAAGCCTAAAGTCCATCAATTTCTAATATACTAGCCTACTCCATCAAGCCCATTAAGCCCACATGTATATCACAACAAGAGTTTAGAATACTTACCTGCGTGGATCGGGTGCTGGTAGACTCGAAGGCCCTATCTTCATCCAAAACATTTTTCTCAATAGTCCCAACAAATTTTCAAAACATTACTGGGCCCATTTCACAGCCTGAGTTTTGAACTAGGCTTTTCACAGCCCGAGTTTTGAACTGGGCTCTGATACCAAAATGTAACACCCCAAACCTGGCCCATACGTTTCGACCGGATCTGGTATGCTATGGGTTGTACAATGAAAACTTTCTTCTAAATGGTTTTGGAAAAACTTAGTTTGTTTCTGCCGAATAAGCCATTAGATGTGAGATTTTGTAAATAACTTTAATACTTGCGTTGATCGGGTTGAAAAGCCCATTTGTCATTTCGCTTTATTTTGGAGATTTTTTTGTTATTTAAAAGAAAACATGAGTTTGTAAATCCTGACATAACCGAAATAATAAATCGAATCTAAGTTATGGAGGCCTTATTACAAAAATATACCAAAAAAGCTTAAAAAAACCTAAATTTTATCTATAGAAACAAATGCTTGATGGCCCATCGAGTCCGTCTCGGCTCCCATGTCCACGATCTACTGCTCATCTGAAATAGTAGAGAAAAATGAAAGCGTGAGTCACCAAGACTTAGTGTATAAATCCCGTACACACTGACCTAAGGCCCACAAAGACATTATGGGCCTTGGCCCATGCATAGAGGCAACAATCATAATACATGATAGTCAATACATAATGAATGGCCCAACCCATCCTAGAATTCCATCCTCTACACACCAACCCGTACCAACCATCACACCTTGGGGATTTTTACAATCAACCCTCCATCCGCTACACACCATAATGACAGTCGCACTGCCTGTTTCCGTTAATCAGGAATCATTAAACGTGGCATAGCCACCGGTCATTGTGTTACCTAACATTTTTATTTGTGGGATTTCTACCACCGGTCACCATGTGACCCATGTTTATATTCATGAGATTTCTACCATCGGTCACCATGTGACCCATCATGCACTTCCCCTCATTATCATATCTCCCCCCATGCATACATACATAAAGAAAACATCATATAGACTTTCATATATTTCGATATACATAGAGATTTTTATGATTGCGTACCTGGCATTCTTGCCTAACCCTTTTAGGGTTTTATTCAACTGTCTACACAGCTACTTTCTTTTTTTAGCCCATAACACGTAAATAAAAATTAGAGAGTGTGTGTTAGAGATCTACACACCTTATTATCATTAGAACGAGACCCTCTAAGTCGACGCTATCCGTAGCCACCACCACTGCTATCTGCCTAAGATGTTGCTCAGAAGCTGGTCCACAACCACGTGGCCAATCTCGAACTGCAGACATCGCTTATTTCTTAAACTTATGGATTCTCTCCTCTGCCTGATCCATATTTAATTCCGTCAGAAGTCCTTGTCAGAACCACTATCACAACACATGGTCGTTACTCCACATCATAAAGTTAAGATATCACTTACGATAAACGAATCTAACGAAAGTCTAGAGAAAACCACCTTATCTTAAATCCCAAAAAATGTGATTCGAATGCTACCAATTTCTGGCTTAGAACCCTAGGCGATTTGATTTCCTTCAAATCTCGGAATGTCGCCCAAAGAAAGAAAACACGAGATAAAAAAGAAAACGTCAGTCTAAAGATAGCCCTAACCACCATCTAGCCATTCGGCTTTGGCTTAAAAGCTGAAAAATAACAAAAATAATAGCACTAGCCAACACTTACCTCTATAGGAAATTCGGCAACTCCTAGGAATTTTTGGCTTTTGAGGAGATCAAGAAAAGAAGATAACAAGAAGAGATCTAAGTAGTTTCGGCTTTTAGTTGAAGGAATCAGCAGAAAGAATAAGGAGTATTCAGCTATGGAGATGAGAAGAGAGTTCAGGATTTCGGCTTTTGAAAGAAAAGATGTTGAGAAGATTGGGAGGTTTTGACTTTTGAAGAAATCAAAAGAAAAGAAACTTCAGAGGAATACTGAGAATTTTGGCACAAGGAAAGAAGAAAATAATAGGGTTACAAATGCCAGAATTGAAGAGATATCCCCTCTAATTAAAGAAGATTTCAGCACCTACTGCTTAAAACCGAAAATGCCCTTCCTAATAACCAACAATTAATCAAAAAGTGGGGAAATTTTGGTACCTCTCTGCCATTAAAGAAACCGATTTTTTCACTCCTCTAGGTGATGGAATTTCGGCCAATACCTAGCCTTGCAGATAGTTCCTATCTTTTTCCCCTTTTATCTTTCATATCATCAACTATAATATCTATATTATCCTATTCACATAAATCCTCCTACATTTGAGCCTTGTAGCCGTCCACTCCACCTAACCCTAGTGCCGAAAATTAGCTAACTTAAATTAAAAGAGATTGGGCTCCATGAAACTTAAATTTGGGCCCCTTACTTCCTTGTGTGGCGTCACCTCCTTGCTCCCTAAGTGGCGTCACTGACCATTGGGCCACAAGCCCATTTTGATATTTTAAACACAGATACCACCTTTTAAACCTTATAGTGCCCAAGCAAGAATTTCACCAAGGCCTTGACCATATTCTGAGCCCAACTTGACCCCCTAACAGTTAAATTAACACCTTAACCATATACACACACTAGGCGCATAGGCCTATTAATTCAAGATGTTACAACCTTGATATTTTAAATGATTTGAGTAAAGTTCTGATATGAAATAATTTCAGTTCGAGATGAGCTAATATGAAATTATACTTGTAATATGATGAGATGATATATATATGTTAAATGAATACATGTTGTGGGAAGCTGATGTGCATGGAAACTTGATGGTTGATGAGCCCAAATATGTTTTGATGTTATATGGAATATATGACTAACAAGGGTAATAAGGATGCATGTAGGGCTTGAGATCAAATTGATTGAATATGCGTTATAGGGTTGTCTTGAAATAGACTAAACGGCAAGCTAAATACCATGTTATATAGGCTTACTAAGCATTTTATGCTTACCCCATTTAATTTCCCCTGTTTTATAGTAAATCGGCTCGTTGGATTGGAAGCTTGGTGGAGATCACTCACATTATCCATCAGCCCATGTCGATACAGTATGGTAAATCAATTAAGGTTATAATGGCATGTGTAAGTTATATTGGTCATATTGGCATGTAAATGTAAATGATTATTGTAACCTAGCCATTGGAATGACTAGTGATGATCATGTTTTGGTACATGTATATATGTATTTAAGGTTATTTTATGGAGTTAACATAAGTGCTTATCATTGATTGATTGAGAAAGGTTAAATGAGTATGCTTATAAAAGATAAGATAAAAAGCATGTTTGTATGTAATGGTATGCCATGATGAATGATAGAATTGCTTAATTTGAATGCTGGAATTGGTTAGCTTATGGATGTAAGTTATAGTGTAGGAATTCGGTATGATTTTGGGTGAGAAATGAAACTAGGAATGGCTTTATTTTGTCCACACGGTCGGGTACATGGACGTGTAATTAGGCTATGTTTCCCCTACATATTAAAAATGAGAAACAAATGCTCAGAATTGAGCACACGGGTAGAGACACGGGCATGTGTCTCAGCCGTGTAGTTGACACGGCCTTGGAAACAGGCGTGTTACATGGCCGTGTGAAAACTGCACTTAAATTTTGAAATAAAATTTGCCACACGGCCTAGCACACGGGCGTGTGACTTGGTCGTGTGACTTCAATTTCTTCATGCCTTAGAAGTCAGAGAGTTACACGGGTTAGGGACACAGGCGTGTGAGCCCTGCAACTTAAAAATTTTTGTAATTTTGCAAAAAATTCTTAGATGTTTCGATTAAGTCCCGATTTGTTTCTACTGTTCATATTGGGCCTCAAGGGTCCATTTAAGGGACGTCATGATTGACTCCAAAAAATGAATAGTAATATACATGAATTATTTGGAAATGTTCTGAAATTTTTGGTAATACTTTGAAACCATGTTCCAGCGATGGATATGGGTTAGGGGTGTTACACACTTGGCATTCTTCAATATTCTCCTTGATAAAGTGTCTATCAATCACAACATGTTTAGTTCTGTCATACTGGAAAGGGTTGTGAGAAATACTAATGGCAGCTTTGCTATCACAGTACAACTTTATTGGTGAAGTTTTTGGTTTCCTCAGCTTTTCCATAATTATTTTTAACCACATCATTTAACAAATTTATTGAGTCATTGATATAAACTCAGCCTCTACATTACTTCTTGCTATGACACTTTGTGTTTTGCTTCGCCAAGTCACAAAGTTTCCCCAAACAAATGTATAGTATCTTGTTGTAAATCTTCTATTTGTTATTGAGCATGACCTGTCTACATATATATAAGCTTTAATTCCTCTTTGTTCAGATTTCTTGAAGAATAAGCCCTTGCCAGATGAACTCTTCAAGTATATCAGAATCTGAAACACTACTTCTTTATGTTCTTCCATTGGGATGTGCATAAATTAACTCACTAAGCTTACTGCAAAAGCTATGTCTAGCCTTGTATGTGATAAGTAAATTAACTTACCAACTAATCTCTGGTACTGCCCTTTATCAACTATTCATCCTTCTTTATTTCAAAATTTTACATTTGGATCAATTGGTGTGTCAGTTGGGTGGCAACCACTCATCCCAGCCTCTTTTAAAAGATCAATCACACATTTTTTCTAAGAGACCACAAGACCTTTCTTTAATTGAGCAACTTCCATTCCAAGGAAGTATTCTAAAGGACCTAAATCTTTGATCTCAAACTCCAATGCTAGATGCTCATTGAGATGCCTTATTGTATCCATAACTTCTCTTGAAAGAATGATATCATCGACATAAACTATAATAATTACTATTCTACGTTTTTGTGAGTGTCGATAGAACATTATGTGATCAGCTTACCCTTACGAGTAACATTATTTTTTAACAACCTGAGTGAATCATTCGAACCAAGCTTGAGGAGACTGCTTTAGACCATACAAAGATTTCTTGAACTTACATACTCAAGTTCCAAATTTTTCTTCAAAACCTAGAAGAGGATCCATGTAAAATTCTTCTTCAAGTTTCTCATTTAGAAAAGCATTCTTCACAGCTAGCTTCTTGAAAGACCAATCAAGATTAACAATAATTGATAAAAGAACTCTAACCGAATTTAACTTGGCTACTGGAGCAAATGGTTCAAGATAGTCTATCACGTATGTTTAAGTGTACGCTTTAGCTTCCAGCTGAGCTTTGTATCTATCTAAAGATCCATCCAGTTTGAATTCAGTTGTGAACACCCATTTACAGCCCATTATTTTTTCCCTATAGGTAATTCCACTATTTCTCATATACCTACTTTTCAATAGTGCGCATCTCCTCTAAAACAACCTCCTTCTATTTAGGAACCTGTAAAGCATCTTTCACATTTTGGGTATTTTCACAGTATCAAGACACAAAAAAAAGGCTGAGAATGTCAAAGACAAGGCTTTATAGGCTTTATGGGATATTTGACAACATTTCTAACACCTAGTCTTTTAGCAATTGGAATATCTAGATCAAAAAATTCATTGGCTGGATTATGAGTTTTACCTGGACTTTTTCACAAGATCTTGCGAGTAGGATTCTTGGTGATGAATCTGGTGGATTCCACTTTCTTGATTTTAATTTTTTTCTTAAGTAAACCAATAACTCCTTTGTTTGTTCTCTATTCTCATGATCAAACTATACACCTTCATACTCTTTTTTATTAACAACATTAACATCATTAATTTCTGTGTTGATCATAAATTCACCTTTCCCATTATTAGAACCCTTATGTTGTATATTCCTAGTGTTTTCTTGATCAATTATTGAATCTTCCTTACTAGAATTCCCTTCCTGAATATTAGAATCAAAGTAAGATTGTGTTTCAAAAAATGTGACATCCATGTTAACAATAATCTTCTTATCAATTGGATCATAACATTTGTAACTATTAGAAACATATCCAACAAAGACACATTTTTTTTTGCTCTAGGATCTAGTTTACCTTATTTGTGAAGATAAACAACAACACTACCCCCGAAAACTCAGAAGGGTAAATCTATGATCAATTTAGAGTTAGGAAAGCTATCTTTAAAAATACTAAAAGTAGTTCTATAGTTTAGAGTTTTATTAGACATTCTATTAATAAGATATGTAGCTATTACCAAGGCTTTGCCCCAAAGATAATGTGGTACCTGACTAGTGAACATCAAGGCTCTGGTTACTTCTAAAAGATGGTAATTTTTTTCTTTCTGCAATCCCATTCTGTTGTGGTGTATTTGTACAAGAGCTTTGGTGGACTATTCCATGTTTAGTGAAGAAACACCTAATTGGTCACTAGCAAATTCCCCACCATTGTCACTCAGAAATACTTCTATTTTCACACCAAATTGTATTTTCACCATAGCATAAAAATACTGAAAGAAATTTTTAACTTCAGACTTATCTTTAATAAAAACACCCAACAAATGCGAGTATGACCATTAATAAATGTGACAAAGCAATGTTTTCCTGAAAAAGTTGAGACTCTCGAAGGTCCCAAAAATCTTTATAAATTAACAAAAAGGTTTGGAAGCTTTATATTTTTGAGGTGGAAAGAATGACTAATGATGTTTTGTAACACCCCAAACCCGGCCCACAAGCCCTGACCGGATCTGGTATGTCACTATGGAAAAACGGTTTAAAATAATTTTTACTTGAGAGATAGAACATGAAAATATACTAACTTTTAAAATTCCATGTCTATTTGATATTGTATGAAAACTTTGATGTTATTATAATGTCCAAAATTGAACCTTAGTGAATATATATGTAAAACCCATTTGAATAAATAAGTTGATAAAATTTAATTCATCTTCACATAGCATTCAATTTAACCAAGCCAAAATAAAAATACCTATAAACAATTCCAAAAATAACTAAAAGGCCCTTATTACAACCTTTATTTAAAACCAAGTTCTTAATATAAAATAACTAAAACATCTATTAAATAAAGAAAAACAACTTCTGCATGGCCACCTTTGTATCCACTCCAACCCGGTCCATTAATCACGAATCACCTGCGATGTTTAAAAAGTTGGGTGAGTCACACAGACTCAGTGTGTAATTAACCACTGAATTCCACCCACATGCTAACCACATAATAACCCATGCATCAGATATAATATATCATGTTTAGATCATATCACATTCTGGGCTTGGCCCATACTCATAACATTTATCAAGTAACCGGGTAATCAGTCACATACCCTCCACATACTGGGCTTAGCCCATTTCTTATTCAAGTCCACAAGCACATATATTCACATACCACAATTATGCAATAATGAATCCCGACCCAAGCCTAAGGTCCATCCTCTACACACCCCCTTATCCAGCCTACCACACACCAGGGGATTATTAAATCACCCTCTCCTTTTAACTCCACAAAGGCATTCAATGCCATCCACGTGCAATTAAGCACAAAAATCCACAACGACCTCGATCAACGCCAATCCACGATGTAGCGTAGCTAAAACCAAAACCAAGATGGGACACATAGTCACACATCAATCCACGATATGGCACCTAGCCGATATCAATCACGATGAGGCACATAGCCACTCATCAACCACGCACTCAAGTACACCGCACCTTCTTTCATAGCCCACCCATGCACATGCAACATAAAATACAAATATGATAACGCATGCATATGTTTATTCATAATCACACATATACAAATCAATAGTCACATCTCAACGAGTTCGAACTAACTCGGTCATCGTCATACCCTTTAAGGGTAACTATCACATTTATCATCGCACTTGTTAATAAACACATTACACATATAAATATCACATAAATCCCAAAAGCGAGAGGCTAGCTACACACCTTATAACACAAGCTCTAGACCCTCGATCCCGACGCTATCGCTAAGCGAGACTACTACTATTTGCCTAATCTGCTTTCTTTCGACGCGCCCACACCCCTGGCCAATCCCGAACTATTGAGACAGCTCTTTTCTTATACTTCAGAATAGAGACTTTCTCTTGTCCTCCTTGGCTGGTATTTGCCTCCATCAACACACTTAATCAGATAAACTGGTTAAACTCCAAATTACAAGTCTAAACACCAACTAATTTAAATATTACTTACCAAAATATCTTGAATCTCGGAGAGTCGATCTATGACCCTAGATATCCTTGCTCCTACACCGGCCAATCATTAAGATTAGCAACATAGGCCATTCGGCCACACCAAGTGAATCTCAAATGGTTAACACATAACTCCTACCTCAAAGCCGATTTGATTTCCAACCAAATCTCAAAACTACGGAATGGCCCCTTTTTTTTGCAATCGGCCACACCCTAAAACGCATAAATGATTAGTCTTAATAGCCTTCGGCTTAACGATTACTAAAAGAATAAACTATTAGAATATCTCCTTACCACCACTTACCAACCGATTACTCAAGGTTGGAGACTTCGCTTGGCTATTTCCACAATCCCGGAGCCCTACAACAAATCGGTTCAAAAGGGTAAATAACACCTTATTATCAAATGCTGAAATCGGCCTTTACCCTTGAAAAAGTTGACAGAGAAAAGAGAGAGGGAGAAAATAGGCATTCGGCTAACCACTTACCTTCTCCAAACGATTTGAGAAAGAACCCAAAGAGATCCACACCACACCTAATATTCGGCCAAGGTAAAAACTTAATAGAAGAGGAGAAGTTTCGGCAACAAAAGGGAGGGATTCGGCTAGAGTCTTGAAGGTAGAAACAAAAGAAGTATGGTTCAAGAAGAAAGGGAAAATCGGTAATGGGAGACTAGAAGTGAGAGGGAAAGATTCGACTAGCTACTAAAGCACCAAGAATGAATTTGACTTTCACTCAAGGTGACCGAAAATGCTCTCTAGGCTCCCAAAGAAATTCGCACAAAAAAAACTAAATGGAAAAAGATGGCCAAAAGATGAGCACCCCTATAAATACTTCTAAATTCGCACACACCTACACTTACTTCAACAAATCAAAACTAGCCACCAAGAGAGTCCCTTGGCCTACCACTACCCCCTTCTCATCTCAAATCCTTTTTACGCTTCCTAAATTTCCTCTTCTCAATCCATTCAAAATAGTTTGAATGGTTCAACAATTATCTCCCTTATTCAAAATAAAATAATAATTATCCTACATTAAAAGAATAACTAAATAGATAAATAAATAAAACATCATCCTCATCCAATTAAAAGTCTTCAAGCCATCCAACACCTTACCAACTTCACGCAAAAGACTAAAACAAAATAAAATTCCAAATGCAACTCTCTTGGTTCAACTCTAGAACCTTCTTCACGCACACCTCTCCTCCAACGCCCCAGGCCACTCGGCCTCATTGAATTTCATGTCATAAATCCCCAACATTTAATTATAAGACCTCCCTGCTTCAGCCCATCACTGCATTCATAAAGATAAAACACGCAAAATGTTGCTCCAGCCCCTCGAACCAGCGCCCTTCTTCTCCTCTAGCTCCTAAGTGGCGCATGGAAACCACTTTGCCAAGATGCTGCTTGTGTCATAGACTTGCCCCAGCTCCTTTTAAGGCCTCCTTCCTTGTAACAAAAACCCAAAACTTAAAACTACTTTCTTTGCCTCCTTGATTCAACATGAGACCTCAAGGCGTCACCTTCCCAAAGCCCCAAGTAAGCGCCTCCATGCCACTCCACCAAAGACATTCTTGTGTCATAACCTTCCAAATAATTCTCTTAAGGCCTCCAAAGCCAAGCTCCCTTCTTAACACAAAATTCAAAAATTTCCTAAGTCATCCTTGCCTTCTAGGGTCCTCCAAACCCCTTAAAATTTATCCGACTTGACCATAAACCTGCTAAACACTCGAGTTATGCTCCAAACGCATAACCCCTAAACCAGGATGTTACAATTCTACCCTCCTTAAAATAATTTCATCCCCGAAATTACTTACTAGCAAACGATCATAACTCGCGACTCTACGCCTCTGCTGCGCACTCTGATCTTAATAAATCTATACTGCCTTCTTGACACAGTCTTAAGGTTCACTTCCAAAGTTCCTATACTTCACTAGCCATACTAGAATGAACTAAACTTTACATCAACAAAACAATAAAGGGTGCCCCAAAATAAAGAACATACCTGATATCAAGTCCTTGGCTGACTCGTATCCGATCTTCTAGCACCTCCGCCGGTACCATTTCTTCCATGGCTCGAACCTCGACCTCTCTTTGTCTGAGGACAATTCTTAACCAAATGGGCCTTCGACCCACACCGAAAACATTTCTTACTATTTCCCCAACATTCTCTGAATGAATTCTCCCACACTTAACACATGAATGATTTCGTTCAGCTGGTACAAGTGCACGTACAGAATTCTCGATCCTTGGTCTTTTCTGGACATTACCAGTCGATGCTGATGGTCCAAAACTTCTCTTATTCTTGTTCCTACTCTTCTCTCGATTTTCTTTTATAGTCTTCTTAACCTATTCAGCGATTCGAGCTTTCTCCACCAGAATGGCAAAATCCCTTTCTCTCTGGAGCGATCAACTCCATAACTCATCTCAGAGCCCATCTTGAATCGAACACTCCTTTCGTGTCGGTAGCCACGATTCCTTTGGCGTCTTGACTTAGTCGCACAAACTCAGCTTCATATTCCGCTCCGACTTATTCCATTGCACTAGATTTAGAACGCTTTCCTTTGCGAGTCCAAATAACTGGCTCCTACATACTTTCCTTCAAACTTAGCCTTAAAGTAATCCCAATCCAATCGATCTGTCGGTACACCTTGTTTGATAGTGAGCCACCAACGATAAGCTTCGTCACGAAGTAATGAAACAACACCCTTCAGCTTTTCTTCATTGGTACAGTCCAAATCGTTCATGATTCTTTTGACTGCTTCCAACCAATATTCCGCTACGTTCGGAGCTACTCCTGACACTCCTCTAAAGATCTCAACTCCGTTCGATCTAAGCCTTTCCGATACTAACTTTCGGGTTCCATTTCCCCTACTAGCTCCTGCTACTCGTTCTAGCACTTGTAACATGGCCCGCGATACTGCATCATCTTTACCTATCTGATCTTGTTCCTCCGCGCCCACTGCTGGCGGCACTTCACTTTCTGACCCATGGCCAGACTCTACCGATTTTGATACTGCCATTCTACCTCTACCGCGTCCCCTAGAACTCATCTCTATCGTCGTGATTTAATCTGATTAAGAAGTTTTATGCATTAGTAATTGTTCCACTATTTATCCGCGAACAATTTTATGAAAAGAGATTCTAGAAGTGGTTCTCTCGATCACACCAAGGTTCGGTTCAAGATCGCTACCTTAATACAGGGAGTCACAATCATGTTCATAAACAGAGACACATTCATTCAGTGGTATCTACCACACACATTCACTATTCGGACATTTCTGCCCGTTTCTACCCAGGGGTATTTTCGTCATTTTCCTACAGGGGTATTTTTGGTAATAAAAGAAATTTTGAGAGCTTTTAATCAATCAAGACATTTTTTAAAATTCCCAAAGTTGGAGGGTATTTCTAAAATTTGCGGTTAAAGGCACGGTAGAATTTTGGAAACCAGGGGTATTTTGGTAATTTTGTCAATCAGGGGTAATTTTGTAAATTTCCAAGGTCAGGATATTATTTTGAAATACAAAAATTGGATACCTTTGCAAAGTAAAGGAATTTTATTAAAATTGGGTTTAAACCGAAAATTTTGAAAGTCAAGGGCATTTTAGTAATTTTTAACACTGGCATATTTTCGTAATTTTTTTCCCCAAATCAGAGTATCTTGATACTTTGAAAACTAAAGATTTTGGTATTTTGCAAAGTAAAATCATTTTAACAAAAGTTGAGGGTAATACGGTAATTTTACAACACAGGGGCTTTTTGTAATTTTGCAAGTAGGGGTATTTCAGTAATTTTGTAAATCGAGAAAATGTCTTTGAAAATCAAATTTAGGGTTTACAAACCGTAGGGGTAAATTTGAAAATTTTCAACCTAAGGGTTTTTAAAACAGTAAAGCTAGTCCCTTTCGGGTTTTAATAATTGGTTTAGCCTATGAACAAGTCCTTTTGGTTAAGGTGAACCGTAGCTACGCACCAGGTAGGTTTCGAGTAAAGAGGAGGTGAGTCGCTAGGACTGCTTAAATACCAAGCTCTTACTGAATACCACTCCTAGACATGCGTACTAGGGTTGCCACACCTTAACTCGGTGACTTGCTTCACAGGTTTGTTTAATGGTCCTTAATTCTTATGCATGTATTTGAGTATACTAATCCTAGGGTCCAATAATCATAATATTCTAATCTACGAGCCCAAACTAAGCCCATAATAATTCACATAAACAAATCAAGTCCGAAGTACTTACCTGGTGGACTTCGGGTCGGAGGTACAGGTGTCATGCCAGAATAACCTGAAAACTTTTTATAAAAACCCGCATTTCGAAAAAACCCATTTTAAAAATGTTTTTGGGCCCAAAACCCTCAAAGCCGAGGTTTGAATCGGGCTCTGATACCAATTTGTAACACCCCAAACTCGGCCCACAAGCCCTGACCGGATCTGGTATGTCACTATGGAAAAACGGTTTAAAATAATTTTTACTTGAGAGATAGAACATGAAAATATACTAACTTTTAAAATTCCATGTCTATTTGATATTGTATGAAAACTTTGATGTTATTATAATGTCCAAAATTGAACCTTAGTGAATATATATGTAAAACCCATTTGAATAAATAAGTTGATAAAATTTAATTCATCTTCACATAGCATTCAATTTAACCAAGCCAAAATAAAAATACCTATAAACAATTCCAAAAATAATTAAAAGGCCCTTATTACAACCTTTATTTAAAACCAAGTTCTTAATATAAAATAACTAAAACATCTATTAAATAAAGAAAAACAACTTCTGCATGGCCACCTTTGTATCCACTCCAACCCGGTCCATTAATCACGAATCACCCGCGATGTTTAAAAAGTTGGGTGAGTCACACAGACTCAGTGTGTAATTAACCACTGAATTCCACCCGCATGCTAACCACATAATAACCCATGCATCGATATAATATATCATGTTCAGATCATATCACATTCTGGGCTTGGCCCATACTCATAACATTTATCAAGTAACCGTAATCAACACATACCCTCCACATACTTTGGCTTAGCCCATTTCTTATTCAAGTCCACAAGCACATATATTCACATACCACAATTATGCAATAATGAATCCCGACCCAAGCCTAAGGTCCATTCTCTACACACCCCCTTATCCAGCCTACCACACACTAGGGGATTATTAAATCACCCTCTCCTTTTAACTCCACAAAGGCATTCAATGCCATCCACGTGCAATTAAGCACAAAAATCCACAACGCGACCTCAGTCAGCGCCAATCCACGATGTAGCCGTAGCTAACACCAAAACCAAGATGGGACACATAGTCACACATCAATCCACGATATGGCACCTAGCCGATATCAATCACGATGAGGCACATAGCTACTCATCAACCACGTACTCGAAGTACACATGTACCTTCTTTCATAGCCCACCCATGCACATGCAACATAAAATACAGTCATGATAACGCATGCATATGTTTATTCATAATCACACATATACAAATCAATAGTCACATCTCAACAGGTTCGGAACTAACCTGGTCATCGTCATACCCTTTAAGGGTAACTATCACATTTATCACTGCACTTGTTAATAAACACATTACACATATAAATATCACATAAATCTCGGAAACAGTAGACTAGCTACACACCTTATAACCTGAAGCTCTAGACCCTCGATCCCGACGCTATCGCTAAGCGAGACTACTATTATTTGCCTAATATGTTTGCTTTCGAGACGCCGCCCACACCCGGTGGCCAATCCCGAACTGCTGAGACAGCTCTTTTCTTAAACTTCGGAATAGAGACTTTCTCTTGTCCTCCTTGGCTGGTATTTGCCTCCATCAACACACTTAATCAGATAAACTGGTTAAACTCCAAATTACAAGTCTAAACACCAACTAATTTAAATATTACTTACCAAAATATCTTGAATCTTGAGAGTCAATCTATGACCCTAGATATCCTTGCTCCTACACCGCCAATCATTAAGATTAGCAACATAAGCCATTCGGCCACACCAAGTGAATCTCAAAGGGTTAACACATAACTCCTACCTCAAAGCCGATTTGATTTCCAACCAAATCTCAAAACTACGGAATGGCCCCTTTTTTTGCAATCGGCCACACCCTAAAACCCATAAATGATTAGTCTTAATAGCCTTCGGCTTAACGATTACTAAAAGAATAAACTATTAGAATATCTCCTTACCACCACTTACCAACCGATTACTCAAGGTTGGAGACTTCGCTTGGCTATTTCCACAATCCCGGAGCCCTACAACAAATCGGTTCAAAAGGGTAAATAACACCTTGCTATCAAATGTCGAAATCGGCCCTTACCCTTGAAAAAGTTGACAGAGAAAAGAGAGAGGGAGAAAATAGGCATCCGGGTAACCACTTACCTTCTCCAAACGATTTGAGAAAGAACCCAAAGAGATCCACACCACACCTAATATTCGGCCAAGGTAAAAACTTAATAGAAGAGGAGAAGTTTCGGCAACAAAAGGGAGGGATTCGGCTAGAGTCTTGAAGGTAGAAACAAAAGAAGTATGGTTCAAGAAGAAAGGGAAAATCGACAATGGGAGACTAGAAGTGAGAGAGAAAGATTCGGCTAGCTACTAAAGCACCAAGAATGAATTTCGGCTTTCACTCAAGGTGACCGAAAATGCTCTCTAGGCTCCCAAAGAAATTCGGCACAAAAAAAAAACTAAATGGAAAAAGGATGGCCAAAAGATGAGCACCCCCTATAAATACTTCTAAATTCGACACACACTTACACTTACTTCAACAAAATCGAAACTAGCCACCAAGAGAGTCCCTTGGCCGGCCACTACCCCTTCTTATCTCAAATCCTTTTTCGCTCCTAAATTTCCTCTTCTCAATCCATTCAAAATAGTTTGAATGGTTCAACAATTATCTCCTTATTCAAAATAAAATAATAATTATCCTACATTAAAAGAATAACTAAATAGATAAATAAATAAAAACATTATCCTCATCCAATTAAAAGTCTTCAAGCCGTCCAACACCTTACCAACCTGCTGCAAAAGACTAAAACAAAATAAAATTCCAAATGCAACTCTCTTGGTTCGAACCTGGAACCTTACTGCTGCACACCTCTCCTCCAACGCCCCAGGCCACTCGGCCACATTGAATTTCATGTCATAAATCCCCAACATTTAATTATAAGACCTCCCTGCTTCAGCCCATCACTGCATTCATAAAGATAAAACACGCAAAATGTTGCTCCAGCCCCTCGAACCAGCGCCCTTCTTCTCCTCTAGCTCCTAAGTGGCGCATGGAAACCACTTTGCCAAGATGCTGCTTGTGTCATAGACTCGCCCTAGCTCCTTTTTAAGGCCTCCTTCCTTGTAACGCCAAAACCCAAAACTTAAAACTACTTTACTGCCTCCTTGATTCAAGCATGAGACCTCAAGGCGTCACCTTCCCAAAGCCCCCAAGTAGCGCCTCCATGCCACTCCACCAAAGACATTCTTGTGTCATAACCTTCCAAATAATTCTCTTAAGGCCTCCAAAGCCAAGCTCCCCTTCTTAACACAAAAATTCAAAAATTTCCTAAGTCATCCCTTGCCTTCTAGGGTCCTCCAAACCCCTTAAAATTTATCCGACTTGACCATAAACCTGCTAAACACTCGAGTTATGCTCCAAACGCATAACCCCTAAACCAGGATGTTACATGTTTAGCCAATTCACAAAATTCACAGTGATATGAAGGACTTTTATTTTTAAATAGATCAAGTAAAAAATATCTTAAATAGTAAAAATTATGGTGTCCAAGCCTATAATGCCAAATCATAACCTTATCAAAACTAGAAACAGAGTTTAAACATAGAGTAGTTGTTAGTCGACTTAGATAGTCTTCATCAATGTAACACCCCTAACCCGTATCCATCGCCAGAATAGGGTTACAGAGCATTACCAAAACATTCAGAAACATTTACATATAATTTATGCAAGTTACTTGTAACACCCCGTTATCCGAGATCGAAGCTAGGTCTGGATACGAGACATTACTATGCTTGAACTCACTTAAACATGTACTTATGGCTACAAAATTCGTTCCAACCTAAAAATTTCACTTTCTTAGTCAACACGTACATTACAAGGGCCTACAAGGCCTTAAACTTGTGTCTGAAAACTTTTGGAACTAAATCAAATAATTCATTTTTAAAGCAGGGTTCACATACCCGTGTGACTTGGAACACGCCCGTGTACCCTTAAGCACGCCCATGCCCTCAAACAGTGGGAAGCTCTCGACTATTTCATACGGCTTAGACACACATGTGTCTTCCAACCGTGGAGGCTCTTGACTAATTTCACACGGCCATGACACGCCCGTGGGCTTAGACCGTGTGCTAATCCTTGATATACTGACTAAATCAGCACAGTCTGGGCACACGCCCATGTCCAACCCATGTGTATAACACGGCCTACACACACGGCCGTGGAATTTATCTGTTGCCTATTCTGATTAATAATACTAAGGTGCAGGGTTAACACGGCCTTGACACAAGCCCGTGTGTCCAATCGTGTGGGCACTTATAGGCTATTTACCAAGCCGTTAGCCACCTTGAACTAAAGATCATATCCATACACAATTCAACGATACAATAACAACCCAATTTTATGAATAATACTACATGCTTCATTGATCTCAATAAACATACATACTTAGTCAAATTTGGCCAATCACTTAGCCATATACAAAAGAATAATAAACTTGATAGCCTTTACAAAGGCCCTTCTAAAAACATGTCCACAAAATGAATGTTTCCTATACATGCCATAATTAGTAAAGTAACTTGGCTATACTAAAATAAGAGTTGATAGTGTGCTACAAGCTCCGACTCTGATGATCCACAAATTAGCTTGGCACAAAAGAAACAATGAAATACGTAAGCATTTAGCTTAGTAAGTTTGCATGTAAAACACATGTCAATAAGCTTGCTTAATAAAAACCATTTAGCATAACAATAGTATCGTAATTTCAGCTCTAAAGCTTACTTACTCATGCTTGGTTCTTACATCTCTCATGATGCTTACTATGCTCATTTTTTTTGTAAAGTAAACATGATACCTGTGTCACTTGATCACATTGATCAGCGTATTTAAACAATAATCATTATGATCTCTAATTATTCATTCATAACATGAGTAATATTTAATTCATTTTGATGCTATCTTTGTTTTCTTAGCCCTCTTGTTACCTTATTATTAACCTTACTTGTTTGCCCGATGAACTTCTACGAATACTCGAGGATACTAGATCTATTCCCACTTAGCATGCCACCAAAGCCATATCTTAGGCATGGTCTTACATGGAATTTCTCATCTTGGTTTCAAGGCCATGTCTTGACATGGACTTACATGAAGTCTTGCCCTTGATAACTCACTCAATGCCAAGCTTGCCTTGGACTTATATGATATCATGATCAATGCCAAGCTTGCCTTGGACTTGCATGATATCTTGATCAATGCCAAGCTTGCCTTGGACTTACATGATATCTTGATCAATGCCAAGCTTGCCTTGGACTTACATGATATCTTGTGTGGTATATCGGACTTATCTTGTGTGGTAATTCATATTCAATCAGGGCTTGCTCATGTTTAATCTCTTCGTTCAAAAAAATGATAGGCATTACAAAATAACAATGTATAATATACTAAGCAATTCAATGATAGTAATCATAAAGCTTAAAAATCATACAAACTTACCTCAATACACAAAATGTAGGGAGATGTGCAATTTAGTCTTCAACCTTGTTCTTGCCTCGGTTTCAATCGGGTTTTATTTTTCTTGATCTAAAATCATGAAATTCATTCATTTAGATTTCCTATGATTACAATACATCAAATTCTTCACTTGGGCAAAACGACCATTGTGCCCTTGTACATTGGCAAAATTATGATTTTGCCCCTAAGCCCGTAAATTATTATTCAACACATTTCCCCAACAATTAAGTCTAGCTGAACCTTTATTCCTCCTACAACAACCCACAAATCTAGCTATTTCATGAATTTATTACCAAATTATAACATTTACATCTTAGTCCCATTTAGGTGTTTTCACAACAACGCCTTTCACAAAAGTTGTTTCACATCTCCCCAGCATTTATTTTCTTCCATAAAAACTCAGTTAACAACATAAATAATCTCATGGCAAGTCCTTGGACTTTCAACCATATCACAAATTAGTCCCCTCATTAGCTAAACTAAGCTTTGGGGACTCCAAAAATACAAAAATCACCAATTAAAACCACCTAAATCACTTACTTGAATGAGAGTTGAGTGGCTGAAAGTTTGAAGCTCCAAGAGCTCTATTTCCTCTTCAATTTTCGGTGGAAAGAGATGAGTGAATAATGAAATATGATAACATCTTTTATTTCTTTTATTTTATTCATGTTATCACCTAATTTCCCCAAATTGACTATCATTTAATGCTCTTGTCCCCCTATTTTGCTTGTATGGCCGGCCAACTCATGAAATGGCCTAATTTCATTCTAAAATCCTTCTAATTACAATCTATGGCTATTTGGTACCCCTACCTTAAAAATAGAACTTTTGTATCTCATGCGAATTAGTCTTTTTTTCTCAATTGGTCATGCTATTAGTAAAATTAAGGCACCAAAATTTCTATATAATCATATATTGACACCACAACACATAAAATAGTACCAAAATAATTCTCCTCAACCCCAGATTAGTGGTCTCGAGACCATTGTTCCGACTAGCCCCAAATTCGGGCTGTTACAACTCTCCCCCCTTAGGGATTTTTCATCCTCGAAAATCTTACCAGTAAAAAGGTTTGGATATTGGTTTCTCATACTCTCTTCTAGTTCTCATGTAGCTTCTTCTATTCCGTGCCATTTCCACAGAACTTTCACTAAGGCAATACTTTTATTTCTTAGTTGCTTGACTTTCCGAGCCAAGATCTTGACTGGTTCTTCACCATAAGTCATGTCAGGGTGGATCTCTATTTCTGATGAAGTAATTATATGTGAAGGGTCTGATCTGTAGCGTCACAACATTAACACGTGAAAAACATCATGTATCTTCTCTAATTCTAATGGCAATGCCAAACTATAAGCTACCGGCCCAACTCTCTCAGTAATCTCATAAGGTCCAATGAAACGTGGACTCAACTTGCCCTTCCGGCCAAATCTGAGAACTTTTCTCCATGGTGACACTTTCAAGAAAACTTTATCCCCGATTTGGTACCCGATCTCTTTCCTCTTTAAATCCGCATAGGATTTTTGTCTGTCTGATGCAGTTTTTAAACATTCTCGTAACACTTTTACTTTTTCTTCAGCTTCTTTAACCAAATCAACCCCATGGATTTGGTTTTCCTTGAGTTCAGTCCAAAATAAAGGGGTTTTGCACTTACGCCCATATAGATCCTCATAAGGCGCCATCTTTAAGCTCGTTTGAAAGCTATTATTGTAGGCAAATTCTACCAATGGAAGAAACTTTTCCCAGCGCCTTGGAATTCTAAAACACAACATCTGAGCTTGTCCTCGAGTACTTGAATTAACCTTTCTGACTGACCATCAGTTTGAGGGTGAAAAGCTATGCTAAAACTCAATTTTGTACCCAAGGTTTCTTGCAACTTCTTCCAAAATCTGGATGTGAATCTCAGATCTCTATCTGATATAATCGATAAGGGAACTCCGTGGAGCCTTACTATTTCTGAATACAAGTTTGCCAACTTGTCAAGGGAGTAATCCACTCGTATGAGTATAAAATGAGCTGACTTCGTAAGTCTATCAATCACTACCCACACAGCATCTTTCTTGCTTGGCGATGACGGTAAACCCATTACGAAATCCATGGTGATACGATCACATTTCCATTTGGGGACTAAGATAGGCTAAAGTAAACCCGAAGGCACTTGGTGTTCAGCTTTTACTTGCTGACAAATAAGACATCTTGAAACAAACTCTGAAATATCTTTCTTCATTTTCGGCCACCAGTACTATTACTTTAAGTCACTATACATCTTTGTACTTCTCGGATGTACAGACAAACATCCGTTTTGTGCTTCGTACAAAATTCTCTGAATAAGTCCCTCTTTCCTCGGTACACAAACTCTATCTCTAAACATCAAGTATCCATCAGAATTATTTCGAAAGTTAGATTCAGCATTTGACTCGCATTGAGCTCTCTTGACTTGCAACTCACTATCTTCTTTCTGAGCCTCAAGGATCTCTTGAAGAAACATTGGTCTAGCTTTTGACTCAACTAAAAGGGAGCCATTGTTAGATAAAGATATCCTTGAATTCAATGCTCTTAAAGTAAATAGAGACTTTCTGCTCAAAGCATCGGTGACTACATTCGCCTTTCCTGGATGGTAGTCGATGACCAGCTCATAGTCTTTTATCAACTCTAACCATCTTCAAGTACTTCAGACTTTTGTGATCGGTAAAAATCTGACATTTTTCACCATATAAATGGTGTCTCCAAATCTTCAAAGCAAATACTATGGTGGCCAATTCTAGATCATGCGTCAGATAATTCCTCTCATGAGGCTTCAACTATCTGGAGGCATAAGCAATCACCTTGCCTTCTTGCATGAGTACACAGCCCAATCCATTTAAGGATGCATCGCTGTAGATTACAAATTCTTTCCCTGATTCGGGTTGTACCAAAACTGGAGCTTCTGTCAACACTGCTTTCAACTTCTCAAAATTTGTTGGCATTGTTCTGTCCACTCAAACATCGCATTTTTCTGCAACAGTTTAGTCATCGGGTTGCGATCATGGAAAACCCCTTGATAAATCATCTGTAGTAGCCGGTTAGGCCTAGAAAACTTCTAATCTCAGTGATGTTCTTAGGCAGCTTCCACCTATTATGGCCGAGATTTTACTAGGATCAACTCGACTCCATCCCTCGAGACAATATGTCCTAGGAATCCTACTTCCTTGAGCCAAAATTCACTTTTACTGAATTTGGCATACAGCTGATTCTCTCGCAGGATCTATAAAACTGTCCGTAAGTGTTCAGCATGCTCTTTCTCATCTTAAGAATAAATTAGTATGTCGTCAATAAAAACGACTACAAACTTGTCGAGGTATGGTTTAAAGATGCGGTTCATTAAATCCATGAATACCACAGGAGCATTGGTCAACCCAAAGGGCATGACTAAAAATTCATAATGCCCATACCTCGTTCGAAAGGCCGTCTTGGATACATCTGAGTCTTTCACTCTCAACTGGTAGTACTCTGATCTCAAGTCTATTTTGGAGAACACAGTCGCTCCTTTCAATTGATCGAACAAATCATCGATCCTAGGCAATGGGTACTTGTTCTTTACTGTTACTTTATTAAGCAGACGGTAATCTATGCACAATCTCATGGTACCATCTTTCTTTTTCACAAATAAAATCGGGGCACCCCATGGTGAACAACTTGATCTTGCAAAGCCCTTATCTGTCAACTCTTGCAACTGTAGCTTCAACTCTTTCAACTCTGTTGGAGCCATTTTGTAAGGAGTAATGGATATTGGTACAGTACCGGGAGCTAGTTCAATGCTGAACTCAATCTCTCTAACTGGCGGTAGTCCGGTAATTCTTCGGGAAATACATCCACGTATTCACATACTCAAGATCGACTCAATTTTTAGCTCTGTATCCTTATCATTCAACACGAAGGCCAAATATGATTCGTACCCTTTTCTTAAACATCTCCGTGCCATCATGTGGGAAATTATCACTGGCGATTTATCTTGTTCATCTAATTCAACATGAAGAGTATCCCCATTCTCACATCTCATCTCAATGCATTTCTTCCCACAATTAACAATTACATTATGAGTAGTCGACCAGTCCATTCCAAGAATGAGGTCGAATTCATCAAATGGTAATAACATAAGATTTGCTTTAAAGCAATGACCTCTAATCATCAATGGACAATCTTTACAAACTTTATTAACTAACACACTCTTGCCTAATGGATTAGACACCTTAATTAAAAATTCGGTGGTATCTATAGGCACGCTCAAACCGGATACTAATTTCATGCAAATGTAAGAGTTTGTGGATCCAAGATCTATTAAAGCAATAACTTTAGTATTGTAAAGAGAAAAGGTACCCGTAATAACATCAGAAGAAGACGCCTCTTCACGAGCGTGAATGGCATAAGTCCTTGTAGGTGCTCTACCCTCGGGTCTCATGGGTTACCTCTTCCACTTGCCCTACTTTTTGAGTTTCTATGCGATCTCCCTCTGACCATACTCCCGAATTTTGGGTCCTGAGCTCTTCCTTTTTTCGTCATCTTGGGACAATCTTTTATATAGTGGTCTTGTGAACCACATATAAAACAAGCATTTTTATGTGCCCGGAATTCTCCCAGATGAAGTCTGCCACACTGTGGGCATTCAGGTTTGTCGGATCTAAAATTTTTGACACTTGCAACTGAAGTCGTCTGTGCTTTGTTCCCTGAATACTGTTTACTTTTGTCCTTCTTGGAAAACCCGGTGGAAATAGCCGATCGAGTAGGGAAATGTTTTGACTTCTTGGGTGAAGATTGGAATGACTTATTCCACGGTCTTTTTCTAGAGTCACGAGACTCCATTTCAGACTTCTTCTTCTCTTTTATTAGCTCTTCGGCTTTACAAGCTCTTTCCACTAACACGACAAATTCTTTTAATTCTAGGACAGCAACAACCAGTTTGATGTTCTCATTCAACCCGTCTTCAAACCTTTTACTCATAGTAGCCTCTGTGGATATACATTCGCGAGCGTACTTACTGAGTCGTACAAACTCACGCTCATAATCTGTCACCGACATCTTGCCTTGCTTCAGCTCTAGGAATTCCTTTCTCTTCTAGTCTACAAACCTCTGGCTGATATACTTTTTCTAAAACTTTTCTTAGAAGAATTCCCATGTAACCCTTTCCCTCGGTACAACCGACACAAGGGTGTTCCACCATTGGTAAGCAAAATCTCTTAAGAGAGACATTACATACTTCATGTATTCTTCAGAGGTACATGACAACTCATTAAATACCCTGATGGTATTTTCTAACCAGAATTCATCTCTTTCTGGATCATCCTCTTTTCTGGCCCAAAATTCTTCTGCCCTATGCTTCCTGATCCTATCAATAAAACTTCAATTAATTCTCGTTTTGTTTTATAAGAAAATATAATGGTTTCGTATACAATGGATCTACTTAGTGGTCGCGTTGTAAATGGTGTTTATATAGTTAGTGTCTCATTAAAATGTTATCTTTAAGAGAAAGATTTTAAGTAAAAAGAAAACCAAATTTAATGAAAAACTTATTATTATTGTAAAAACCATAGGTGTTTAGGTGTCAAAACAGTTTAAGTTATTTTTCGAAACCATTTAATTATTTAGTAAATATTTGATCGTAGCGGATTAAAAATCTAAAACGTAAAAATTTAAATAGTTCATAGCGGCCTTATTACAAAAATAACATAACCCAAATAAATCCTAAATAATAAAAGAAAACGTAGCAAGTTTAATTAAAAAAAATCTGATATACTGAGTTGAGCAATTGCCACCACGTAGTCCTCATTGACCCGATCCATCACGCTAAGCGTCACCTGAAAATATATCCCATAAAGGGTGAGTCAACAGACTCAATGTGTAACATTACACTAAAAGCCCAATCGATCATAGTCATTAAGCCCATTTAAAACATATTTAGCCATAAGCCCATTTTATAGCAAATCGATAATAATCGATTAAATCACATGTACATATAAAATGAAATGCAATCCAGAGCCCACCTAAATATCCATCCGCTACACACCACCCGTACCTACCAATCACACTGTGGGGATTACTAAATCGACCCTCCATCCGCTACACACCATCGAAGGTAGTCACTGCAGTCAACTACACATCGCCCTTATAAATTGTGGCATAGCCACCGGATAATTATGACAGAGTCACCGGATTTATAATATGTGACCGAAGTCACCGAATTCATATATGTGACTGAAGTCACCGGATTTTGTGGTAAAACTACCAGAACACTTCCCCTTTATCAAAATAACCCATATGCCCATGCAATAAACATATTATTTCGATATTATGCCATATACCCCCAAAATCATAACAAAAATCATACACATTTCATATTCATGCTTATAGCATGATTAACAAATTATTAAGGGGGTAAACATACCTGAATACCATGTACCACTGAATGGTACCCGTAACCATTTTCTTACATATTTTTCTTAATACACGTAAATCATTAATATTATCGATCTAATAGAAATTTAGTATAGTGTTACACACCTTATAACAGTGAGAACTATACTTTCCCGCTCGTCGATACCTAATATTTATCACACTTGATTAGAACACTAATACTTATAAAACTATACAATTGATGAATAATCTAATTCCTTACCCTCAAAATCTCGAACAACAATTATATGTGATTTCTCTCCGATAGATGGTTCATAACCCGATGAAAAACCACAAACAAATAATGGCTCGGGTGTACGCACGACTTTAAATAATTGATCTTCGTTGGCAGAGGGTCCACAACTCGGTGGAAAGTCTCGGATCCCCGATGACCCTTCGTTTGAAATTTGAGGTATAAGCGAACCACCCTCTTCCAAACACTCCTTACCGCTCTTTTTGAACCTATTTTGTTTGCACCAAAACTTACGTTCACAGGAAAATAATCGAGCGATAGAGTCCCCTAAAACGAAATCGATTAGTAGTCTATCTAAAACGATATAACAAGTAATATAAAAATCCTTTACCTTGAATATTTAAATCCCGATGGATCTCTCCTTAATCATTGGCTACAAAAAGGATCCCGAAATCCTCCTTCAAGGTTTCATCCAAAGAGAATAAAAAAGGATTAGATTCCTAAAATCGGCTAATCCCAAAAGAAAAAGAAAGAAAAACGATAGATAGTTAATCCTTACCACTAACACTGAAATTGATTGCACCCTTACTTGATACTACAAAAGATTCAGCTATATAAGAGAATGATTGACTTTGACGAAGAACGAGAAGAGAATGGGGTGTGATGCGATTCGGCTTGGTGACAAGAAGAAGATTCGGCCTTTTCAAAAGAGAATAGGGATGGGAGGTTTTAGGTGTTATGGTTATGGTGAAAATGGATGATGGTTTCGGCTATTACAAGAGAAAGAAGAAGAAGTGAATGATGAAATGGTTCGGCTTTTAACAAAATAGAAAAAAAAAGAGAAAGGAAAAGTAAAAGAAAAGAAGAAATGATCAAAGAGGCTAAATGGTTTCGATTATGGAAGAAATTAAACAAAGAAAAAGTTTTTGATAATGGTGCACAATCGGTCAAGTAAGAAAAAGAATGAAAGGAAAAATGCCTTCAAAAGTAGTCATATTTCGGTACAAAAGAAAGAAAAACTTGAGAGGAAAAGAAGAAAAAGAGATACCAATATGGTCAAAGATGGTAGCCAAAACAAAACAAAATTTTCACCTAATGCCAATGAATAATTGACTAAGGAGAAAGATTTTGGAGAAAAGGAAAAGATGCACAAAATGCTAAGAGTTTGGACAACTATCCTCCCCAATCCCATACAACATTGACCAACTCATATCTCATCCCAAATCCCACCTTTTCCTCCTCATTTCCTCCTAATCTTCCCCTAATCACTTTCACAATTAAGCCAACCCCTTAGCCCCTATGCCGTCTACATTCATGGTCAAATGGCCATAGAAAAACTTCCAAAACATCACCCATTCATCAAGCCTTATGTCCCCTTATCCTTCCATAACACCTTGATGCCCTACCTTAACTAATAACTTGCCTTTTTCCTTTGGTCTACTATCCAAAAATGAAAGAAAATCCATCCATACCAAAAATAAAGCTTGACCGAAACAATAGGAAAGAGAACAAAAATAAAAAATCCTTCTAATTGCTAACCAAGGGATTCGAACCTCTCCCCTCATGCATTCACCCATGCGCCAACACCACCTTGCCAATTGACTTGTTGTGATGAAAACCTCATACCAATTTTTCTTAAAGCCTATCTTGCTTAGCTACATCTTAAGACTTAAAAATTTAATATTTTTCTAAGGCATTCTCCTACATACTGAAGTTCCTAAAACTCCCAAAGCACACTCAAACCACACATAGGCATGCTACCACATACAATTAAGTTAAAAATGCATAACCCCTATATTTCGGATATTATAGTTCTACCCCCTTAAAATAATTTCGACCTCGAAATTACCTGGCTAGAACAAGTGAGAGTATTGTTGTCGCATTGCTTCCTCCGGCTCCCACGAAGCTTCTTCCTATCCATGATTACGCCATAACACTTTGACGAGAGGAACTGATTTTCTCCGTAACACCGTTACATCCCGTTCTAGAATTTGAATTGGCTCTTCTTCATAAGACAAATCTGGTCCTAATTCCACCTCCTCAACTGGCACTACATGAGATGGATCCGACCGGTAATGACGTAACATTGAAACATGGAACACATCGTGCATTTGCTTCAATTCCGTAGGCAATTCTAACTGATATGCCACAGGTCCAACCCGCTTCAAAACCCGATAAGGTCCTATAAACCTGGGACTTAACTTTCCTTTGTGACCAAATCTCATCACCTTTTTCCAAGGTGAAACCTTTAGGAACACTTAATCCCCCACAGTAAACTCTATTTCCTTCCACTTAAGATCTGCGTACGACTTTTGCCTGTCAGAAGCTTCCTTTAACCGAGCCCAATTACCTTAACCTTTTCTTCAGATTTAGCCACCATCTCTGGACCCAAAACTTGGCGTTCCCCTAATTCTGTCCAACACGTAGGAGTGTGACACTTCCGTCCATATAGTGCTTCATATGGTGCCATCCGAATACTGGCTTGGTAACTGTTGTTATACGCAAACTCCGCTAAAGGTAAGAACTCCTCCCAGCTTCCTCTGAAATCTGTCACACATCCACTTAACATATCCTCTAACACTTGGATTACTCGCTCAGACTGGCCGTCCGACTGAGGATGAAATGCCGTACTGAAGTCTAACTTGGTGCCTAAAGCCTGATGTAATGCTTTCCAAAATCGAGACGTAAACCTCGAATCCCAATCCAAAATAATCGACACCGGCACTCCATGCAACCTCACAATCTCAGCCACATACAACTTCGCCAATTTCTGCAAAGAGTAATCAACCCGTACTGGGATGAAATGTGTAGATTTCTTCAATCGATCCACTATCACCCATACCAAGTCTTTCTTAGTGGGCATAAGAGGAAGCCCACTAACAAAGTTCATGGTGATTCTCTCCCACTTCCACTGCGGAATCTTTATCAGCTAAAGCAATCCCGAAGGTACTTGATGTTCAGCCTTGACTTCTTGACACGTTAAGCACTTCCCTACAAACTTCGTAACTTTTCGCTTAAGACCAGGCCACCAAAACTGATCTCGTAAATCTCGGTATAACTTACTTCCTCTAGGATGCATAACATAAGGGCTACCATGTGACTCCTGAAGAATCCTTTGCCTCAGCTCCTTATCCTTCGGCATACAGACCTTACCCTTGAAACACAATATTCCATTGCTATTAACACCATAATCTTCCAACTTCCCACTCTATACTTGCTGTAGTTTAGCACTTAGATCATCATCTACCAACTGTCTTTCTTTCACCTGACTCAACCACGTCGGCTTTACTTGTAATTTCGCCAGCAAGCTTCCGTCGTCATAAAGACTAAGATGTGCAAACATCGCCCTTAGATCTGACACCACTTTCCGACTTAACGCTCTACCACCACATTCACCTTGCCCGGGTGGTACTCTATAAAACAATCGTAGTCTTTCAATAACTCCACCCACCTTCGTTGTCTCAAATTCAGCTCCTTTTGAGTCAGCAAATATTTCAGGCTCTTGTGATCCGTATATATCACTGACTTTTCCCCATATAAATAATGCCTCCATACCTTAAGAGCAAAAACTACCGCTGCTAACTCCAAGTCATGCATCGGATAGTTAACCTCGTGTGACCTCAATTGCCGAGACGCATACGTAACTACCTTCCTGTCTTACATCAAAACACATCCTAATCCTATGTGAGAAGCGTCACAATACACCACGAAATCCTTCCCTGCCTCAGGCTGAATCAAAATCGAGCTTCAGTCAAAACCCTCTTAAGCTTCTCAAAGCTCTCTTGCTGCTTATCTACCTATACGAAAGGTACCTCTTTTCTCAATAATTTCGTTAAAGGTGCAGCTATCGATGAAAATCCTTTGACGAATCTTCTATAGTAGCCTGCTAATCCCAAGAAACTGTGAATCTCAGCTACAGACTTAGGTGGTTTCAATCTAACACTGCCTCAATCTTCCGAGGATCCACTCTTATCCCTTCCGCAGACAACATATGGCCTAAAAATGCAACTTCTTTCAGCCAAAATTCACACTTGCTGAATTTGGCATAAAGCTTCTTTTCCCTTAACACTTGTAACACTATCTGAAGATGCTCATCATGCTCTATCTCTGACTTAGAATACACTAGGATGTCGTCTATGAACACCACGACGAACTGATCCAAGTAGGGTTGAAAAACCCGATTCGTCATATCCATGAATGCAGCTGGGGCGTTCGTCAATCCGAATGGCATTACCAAGAATTCATAATGCCCGTATCTTGTCCGGAAAGCTGTCTTATGGATATCCGCTTCTTTCAGCTTAAGCTGATGATACCCCGACCTTAGATCTATCTTCGAGAATACTACAGCTCCCTTAAGCTGATCGAACAAGTCATCGATCCTCAGCAAAGGATAGTTGTTCTTGATGGTCAGCTTATTCAACTACCGGTAATCTATACACATTTGCATCGTTCCGTCTTTCTTCTTCATGAATAGAACCGGTGCTCCACATGGAGACATACTGGGTCGGATAAACCCACGATCAAGCAACTCCTAGATCTGAGCCTTAAGCTCAACCAACTCCTTTGGTGCCATTCTATACGGAGCGATAGATACTGGCGCCATTTCGGGCAATAAATCAATCCCAAATTCTACCTCCCAATCCGGAGGCAATCCTAGAAGTTCCTCCCGAAAAACATCCACAAATTCACTCACAGTCCTGACATCTTCAACAGTTGCTTCTTTAACCTCCAAGGCACTAACCAACATCAGAAAAGCTACACATCCCTTTCTTACCAATTTTTCTACCTTAAGAGCAATACTAAATTTGATAAGTAGTTCCGTCTCTCGCCCATTACCACAACTTCTTTGTCATCAATAGTTCTTAATGACATCCGATTAGCAGCACAATCCACATTTGCACGGTACTTCACTAGCCAATCCATGCCTAAGATCAGGTCAAATTCCCCGAATGGCAACTCCATTAAGTTAGCCGAAAACCGTGTCCCTTGAACTTCTAAAGGCACTTCCTTAAAGAGCTTATCTACTACTACAGTCTGTCCTAAATGACTAAGTATAGTCATCTTCCTAGGTACAGTCTCAGAAGTCACATGCAGAGTTCCAGATACTTCACTAAAGATGTATGAATGAGTTGACCCTATATCTATCAAAGTAATAAAGGGCAACCCAGAAATCAGAAACGTACCCGTGATAACATCAGGTGCATCACTATCTTCCCTGCAACGAACTGTATATACCAGACCTGGCTGTCTCGCCTCAATGCTACCACTACCTCTGCCTGGGTCCCGCGACCTCTACTAGAACCATTACCTCTACCATTCAGACCATGACCCCTCATCGTCTGCTGACCACCTCTGCCAGCTTGATTAAAACCCTAACCTGCTAGATGGTTCCTATCTGTATCCATCAGACAATCCTTAATCATATGGTCTTTGGACCCGTATTTAAAACATCCCCCTGTCTTTTTCCAACATTCCCCCGGGTGCATTTTTCCACACTGAGCACAATTACGATATTGTCCACCCGAAGTAACCTACTGATGTTGCGGCCCATCAACTCTAGGTCTCTTTTGAAAGTTCCTGGATGACCCTAAAGACCCATAGCTCCTCTTATTCTTATTCTGACCTCGGTCCCGGTTCTGTCTCTTAGTCCGCTTAACTTCTTTAGTTATCCGTGCCCTATCCACTAAGATTGTAAAGTCTCTTTCCTGTAGAGCAATTAACACTCGCAGCTCATCTCTCAGTCCATCCTCGAATCTGACACTCCGCTCATAATCAGTAGCTACTATCCCTCTGGCATATCGACAAAGCCGCAAAAACTCTGCTTCATACTCAGCTACCGACTTATTTCCTTGTACTAAATTCAGAAATGCCTTTCTTTGAGAGTCGATGTAGCTCGCTCCAATGTATTTCCCTTCAAACTTAACCTTAAAATACCTCCAATCCACTCGATCTGCAGGAATACTCTCCTTAACAGTGAGCCACCATTAGTAGGCCTCATCTCAAGCAAATAAACAAAGACCTTTCACTTTTCTTGAAGAAGCGTCTAAATCATCCATGATCCTCTCGACTGTCTCTAACCAATACTCCGCTACGTTCGGAGCTACCCTAGATACTCCCCTAAAAACCTTGGCTCCATTCGATATAAGTCTCTCAGCTACTGACTTTCGAGCCCCATTTCCCATACTAGCTCCCGCTATTCGCTCTAGCACTCGCAGCATAGCCTGCGATACTACGTCATCTCCTCCAGTTTGCTATTGAAATTCCACCCCAACAGTTGGTGGCGGTGCTTCATTTTCAGAACCCTGACCAGACCTAACAGGTTCCGACATAGCCATTCTACCTCTACCTCGTCCACGACGACCACGTCCCCTAGAACTCATGTCTACTTCGTGTCTTATCTGTTTTTACGAAAAAGTTTTATGCATTAGAGTCTTTTCACTTCTAGTTTAAAGAAAGTTTTATGCAACAGAGATTTATTCAGTGGTTTTTTCGTAGAAGTACACATTCACCTAGGGTCCATGTCTCTAAAGTATAGTTTCCTTAGGCTTATCACTTAAAATATCATACATTCACATCAATTTATCAACAAAAGAACTTACCTGGTGGACCTGGGCCGAGAACTCGAGTGCCATGCTTCTATAAAACCATATTAAGCAAAAAAAATTTCAAAAAGTCATTTGGGCTTAATTTTGAAAACGTTGTGGGCTTCAAAACCCAAGGCCAAGTGTTTAAAATTGGGCTCTGATACCAAGTTGAAACACCCCAAACCCGGCCCACAAGCCCTGATCGGATCTGGTATGTTCCTCGAGTAAAACTTCAATTAATTCTCGTTTTGTTTTATAAGAAAATATAATGGTTTCGTATACAATGGATCTACTTAGTGGTCGCGTTGTAAATGGTGTTTATATAGTTAGTGTCTCATTAAAATGTTATCTTTAAGAGAAAGATTTTAAGTAAAAAGAAAACCAAATTTAATGAAAAACTTATTATTATTGTAAAAACCATAGGTGTTTAGGTGTCAAAACAGTTTAAGTTATTTTTCGAAACCATTTAATTATTTAGTAAATATTTGATCGTAGCGGATTAAAAATCTAAAACGTAAAAATTTAAATAGTTCATAGCGACCTTATTACAAAATAACATAACCCAAAATAAATCCTAAATAATAAAAGAAAATGTAGCAAGTTTAATTAAAAAAAATCGATATCGAGTTGAGCAATGGCCACCACGTAGTCCTCGTTGACCGATCCATCACGCTAAGTGTCACGAAAATATATCCCATAAAGGGTGAGTCAATGACTCAATGTGTAACATTACACTAAAAGCCCAATCGATCATAGTCATTAAGCCCATTTAAAACATATTTAGCCATAAGCCCATTTTATAGCAAATCAGATAATAATCGATTAAATCACATGTACATATAAAAATGAAATGCAATCCCGAGCCCACCTAAATATCCATCCGCTGCACACCACTCGTACCTACCAATCACACCGTGGGGATTACTAAATTGACCCTCCATCCGCTATACACCATCGAAGGTAGTCGCTGCAGTCCACTACAGATCGCCCTTATAAATTGTGGCATAGCCACCGGATAATTGTGACAGAGTCACCGGATTTATAATATGTGACCGAAATCACCGAATTCATATATGTGACCGAAGTCATCGGATTATGTGGTAAAACCACCAGAACACTTCCCCTTTATCAAAATCACCCATATGCCCATGCAATAAACATATTATTTCGATATTATGCCATATACCCCTAAAATCATAATGGAAATCATACACATTTCATATTCATGCTTATAGCATTATTAACAAAGTATTAAGGGGGTAAACATACCTGAATACCATGTACCACTGAATGGTACCCGCAACCATTTTCTTCCATATTTTTCTTAATACATGTAAATCATTAATATTATCGATCTAATAGAAATTTAGTATGGTGTTACACACCTTATAACAGTGAGAACTATACTTTCCCACTCGTGGATACCTAATATTTATCACACTTGATTAGAACACTAATACTTATAAAACTATACAATTGATGAATAATCTAATTCCTTACCCTCAAAATCTCGAACAACAATTATATGTGATTTCTCTCCGATAGATGGTTCATAACCCGATGAACAACCATGAACAAATAATGGCTCGGGTGTACGCACGACTTCAAATAATCGATCTTCATTGGAAGAGGGTCCACAACCTAGTGAAAAGTCTCGGATCCCCGATACAGCCCTTCATTTAAAATTTGAGGGTATAGCAGAACCACCCCTCTTCCAAACACTCCTTATGGCTCTTTTTGAACCTATTTTGTTTGCCCAAAATCTTACGTTCTCGAAAAAATAATCGAGCGATAGAGTCCCCTAAAACAAAATCGATTAGTAGTCTATCTAAAATGATATAACAAGTAATATAAAAATCCTTTACCTTGAATATTTAAATCCCGATGGATCTCTCCTTAATCGTTGGCTACAAAAGGATCCCGAAATCCTCCTTCAAGGTTTCGTCCAAAGAGAATAAGAAAGGATTAGATTCCTAAAATCGGCTAATCCCAAAAGAAAAAGAAAGAAAAATGATAAACAGTTAATCCTTACCACTAACGCTGAAATCGATTGCACCCTTACTTGAGACTACAAAGAGATTCGGCTATATAGGAGAATGATTGACTTTGACAAAGAACGAGAAGAGAATGGGGTGTGATGCTATTCGGCTTGATGACAAGAAGAAGATTCAGCCTTTTCAAAAGAGAATAGAGATGGAAGGTTTTAGATGTTATGGTTATGGTGAAAATGGAGGATGGTTTCGGCTATTACAAGAGAAAGAAAAAGAAGTGAATGATGAAATGGTTCGGCTCTTAACAAAATAGAAAGAAAAGAAGAGAAAGGAAAAGTAAAAGAAAAGAAGAAATGATCAAAGAGGCTAAATGGTTTCAGTTATGGAAGAAATTGAACAAAGAAAAAGTTTTTGATAATGGTGCACAATTGGTCAAGTAAGAAAAAGAATGAAAGGAAAAATGCCTTCAAAAGTAGTCATATTTCGGTACCAAAAGAAAGAAAAACTTGAGAGGAAAAGAAGAAAAAGAGATGCCAATATGGTCAAAGATGGTAGCCAAAACAAAACAAAATTTTCACCTAATGCCAATGACAAATTCGGCTGAGGAGAAAGATTTTGGAGAAAATGAAAAAGATGCACAAAATGCTAAGAGTTTGGACAACTATCCTCCCCCTAATCCCATACAACATTCGGCCAACTCACATCTCATCCCAAATCCCACCTTTTCCTCCTCATTTCCTCTTAATCTTCCCCCTAATCACTTTCACAATTAAGCCAACCCCCTTAGCCCCCTATGCCGGCTACATTCATGGTCAAATGGCCATAGAAAAACTTCCAAAACATCACCCATTCATCAAATCTTATGTCCCCATATCCTTCCATAACACCTTGATTCCCTACCTTAACTAATAACTTGCCTTTTTCCTTTGGTCTACTATCCAAAAATGAAAGAAAATCCACCCATACCAAAAATAAACCTTGACCAACACAATAGGAAAGAGAAGAAAAATAAAAAATCCTTCTAATTTCTAACCAAGGGATTCAAACCTCTCCCCTCATGCATTCACCCATGCGCCAACACCACCTTGCCAATTGACTTGTTGTGATTAAAACCTCATACCAATTTTTCTTAAAGCCTATCTTGCTTAGCTCCATCTTAAGACTTAAAAATTTAATATTTTTCTAAGGCATTCTCCTACATACTGAAGTTCCTAAAACTCCCAAAGCACACTCAAACCACACATAGGCATGCTACCACATACAATTAAGTTAAAAATGCATAACCCCTATATTCTGGATATTGTAGAAGGAACTTAATGGTGGTAATGATCCATTGGAAAGAATTTTGACACCGGATCCCCCAAATGAGGAAGAGGAGGACGAATACTTAGCTTCGCTCGAAGCTAATCAAAAGGGATTTAAACTGTAATCTCGTTTTGAATATTTGGAATTAGAGAAAAGAGATTACATGCAGCCAAAAGCATCAATCAAGGAGCAACCTAAGTTAGAACTCAAGGTATTACCTTCACACTTAAAATATGTTTATTTAGGTAACGCCTCTACTCTGCCTGTGATTGTTTCAATCGAATTAACTACTGAACAAGAAGAGAAACTTATCATAGTCTTGAAACAATTCAAGAAGGCTATTGGATGGACTATAGCTGACATTCGCGGTATTAGCCCATCTGTGTGCATGCAAAAGATAATATTAGAAGATGGCGAGAGAGGAACGATTGATGGACAACGGAGACTGAACCCAATCATGAAAGATGTTATGAAGAAGGAAATCATCAAATGGTTGGATGCAAGTATAATTTACCCTATCTTGGATAGTTCATGGGTGAGTCCAGTCTAGTGCGTGCCAAAGAAAAGAGGTATCACGGTCGTGGAGAATGAGAACAACGAGTTGATACCAATGAGGATAGTTACGGGATGGAGAATCTGTATCGATTACCCAAAGCTAAACAAGGCGACTAGGAAAGATCACTTTCCTTTACCGTTCTTGGACCAGATGCTAGATAGACTAACAGGACGAGATTACTACTATTTTCTCGACGGATACTTAGGGTATAATCAGATTACAGTAGCATCGAAGATCAACACAAAACGACATTCACCTGTCCGTATGGTATATTTGCATTTAGACGCATGCCATTTGGTTTATGTAATGCACCTGCTACATTTCAAAGATGTATGATGTTTATTTTTACTAACATGGTTGAGAAATATTTGGAAGTTTTCATGGACGATTTCTTAGTATTTGGAGATACTTACGAGGATTGTTTAGCCAATCTAGTGAATGTACTAAGGCGATGTGAAGAGACGAATCTCGTACTCAATTGGGAAAAATGCCATTTCATGGTACGAGAGGGAATTATTCTAGGCCATCGGATAACTAAACATGGGATCGAGGTGGACAAGGCAAAAGTAGATGTGATTGAAAACTCCCACCTCCAACATCTGTAAAAGGTGTTAGGAGCTTTTTGAACCATCTTTGGGTTCTATCGGAGGTTTATCAATGACTTTTCCAAAGTGGCTAAGCCCTTATGCAAGTTATTAGAGAAGGACTCGATATTCAAGTTTGACGAGGATTGTTTAAAAGCCTTTAATGATCTAAAAAATTGATTAGTCACGGCACCTATAATCGTCACACCAGACTGGGATTCGCCATTCATATTGATGTGTGACGCAAGTGACTTCGCCATTGGAGCCGTCATGGGCCAGCAAAGGAACAAAGTTTTTCATCCTATCTACTACGCAAGCAGAACTCTAACCGAAGCCCAACTGAACTATACGGAAACGGAAAAAGAGTTACTTGCTATTGTCTTTACTTTTGACAAGTTTTGATACTATCTTGTAGGTACCAAAGTGATTGTCTATACGGACCACTCCGCGATTAAGTACTTATTAACCAAGAAAGATGCTAAGCCGAGGTTGATCCGGTGGGTGCTTCTACTCTAAGAGTTCGATCTAGAAATTCAAGATCGAAGGGGAGTAGAGAACCAGGTAGCAGATCACCTATCCAGATTGGAGTCGCAAGAGGAAAATTCTTCACTTTTACCGATCCATGAGACATTTCCAGATGAATAAATACTGAAGGTAACTCATGTCCATAATACTCCTTGGTTTGCTGATTTTGCTAACTATTTAGCTTGTGGTTTGATGCCAATTGATAGAACATATCAGCAAAGAAAAAAGTTTCTTCACGATGTGAAGTATTATTTTTGGGAAGAGCCATATTTGTTCAAAAAGTGTGCAGATCAGATGATTAAAAGATGTGTGACAGAGGATGAAATACCAAAAATTTTATACCACTGTCATTCAGCTCCGAGTGGAGGACACTTTGGAGGTACTCGTACAACGGCCAAAGTATTACAAGCCAAATTCTTTTGGCCAACACTATTCAAGGATGCATTTGCTTACGTAAAGAATTGTGATCGATGTCAGAGGGCTGGAAACATATCCAATAGAAATGAGATGCCTCGAACAAATATCATTGAGGTAGAATTGTTCGATGTGTGGGGTATTGATTTTCTTGGTCCTTTTCCTCCTTCTTTTGGTCACAAGTACATATTAGTAACAGTAGACTATATGTCCAAATGGGTCGAGGCTAAAGCTTATCCGACGAACGATGCCAAGGTTGTGATGAAGTTCTTGCAGAAACACATATTCACAAGGTTTGGAACCCCAAGAGCGATTATCAGCGATGAAGGGATCCATTTTGTGAACCAGTGGTTAAAATGGTTGCTAGATAAACATGGAGTGAAACACAAGGTTGCTTCAGCTTACCATCCGCAGACAAATGGACAAGCTGAGCTAGCAAATAAGGAGATCAAAGGCATACTTGAGAAGGTAGTTTGCCTGAACCGACAAGATTGGTCTAAGAGACTAGATGATGCTTTATGGGCTTACAGAATGGCATACAAGACACCCTTAGGAATGTCACCCTATCGGTTGGTCTTTGGGAAAGCATGCCATCTACCTCTAGAGTTAGAGCATAGAGCTTCTTGGGCTCTTCGACAACTCAATTTGGATCTCAAGCTTGCTAAAGAGAAACGAATGCTCCAACTCAATGAGTTAGAGGAATTTGAATGTTCTCATACAAAATGCCAAGTTACTCAAAGAAAGACTCAAAATGGCATGACAAGCATATTCGAGCTCGAGAGTTTGAAGCGGTCGACAAGTCTTGTTATTTAATTCGGTGAAATTCTTCCTGTAAGTTAAAGTCACGTTGGTCCGGTCCATTTACGATCCATCGTGTCTATCCATACGGGGTTATTGAACTCCAAGGTAAGAAAGGTAATTTTCAAGTCAATACCTAGCGTTTGGAACATTATTACGGAGAAAATCCTGAACGAGATAAAATTTCGTTCAGTTTATCTAATCCTTAGTTTTTTTTGCTTTCAATAAAATATTTAGGGAATATTTCCGGGTTTATTATGCTCAAATAAATTATGTCTAGGAGATTGGAACTTAAGCGAGACCGCCATGACCCTCCAATCTTTCCTGGTAATTGATTTTTGCATAATTTTCCAAGTAATTAGCCCCTAATAGCAAAATAAATTTTAGTTTTCCAAATAAAAGGTCAATTTTGACCTAAGTCTTAAATTGCAACTCAATTTAAAATTTTCATTAAGTCTAAGGACTTAATTGAATTATTTTCAAAATTTGGTTGCTATTTTCATAAATAATAAAAACTAGGTGCCTCTTTTGTAAATATTTTTAAAAAGGCATCTAAAATAAACAATTTTTTAATTTCATATTTATAAATTATTGATAAACTTTAATATATAATTATATTTATTATAATTTATATATTAACTTTTATCAACTTAGCTTAAGATTAATTTAATTTTATTTCATATTTATCTTAATAATTAAAATTGATAATTTAGTTATGTTTATTTAATTATTAATTGTTGTTTATCATGAGTTAAATTAGAATTAAACTCTTATTTTTAATGCTTAATTGTGCTAAGAGTTCTAGTCTAGTTTATACTCCTCCATCTATAAATTGCACTATTGTTCTCACCATTCACCCATCACTCAACTTCCTATCCACCAAAACACCAAATGATGCAAGCCCCTAGTCCCTAAGCCTCTATTCGGCCAGTAGCGGTAGCTCTAACTCCAGCACACGCCAGCGCCAGCTCCTGCCTAGGTCGAGGCAGCACATATCTTGCTTCGGCGAAGACCAACACACCGCGCCAACCAGCTGTGGCCTGCCTAGCGCAAGGCCTCGCGCACCTGCTGCAGCTCCTTACGCGTACCTCCTGCTTACTGCCTTGAGCTCCTATGTGCACATCTCCCTTCCCCAACCTAAGCCATCCCTCCTTTAATTTCCCTCCTTTGATTCATTAGTACTTTTTTTATTTTTTTAGAGCTTTTAAAATCTACAAGGTAAGTAGGCCATCATGACTCGTAAAAGAACTCGTGCCTCTGCTCAAATCGACAAATCACAAAGCAAATTTCACTATGAAAAGCTAAAATAAGATACGAAAGTATCTTCAAGAATCAACAGATGCATCCAGAAAAAGGCTTCACATTGAAGGAAAGCAACTACAGAGATTTTATGGCACGTATTCGCCAAGTTGCTGAAGCCCTCAATTGGGAATTGTTTTGCGAAAAGAGACCAAGTGTGGATGAAGAATTAGTTCATGAATTCTATGCGAACTTAACTTCCAGTGAATTGACTAAAGTTCCAGTCCGAGGAATCAAGGTACCAATAAATTCTAGTGCTATTAATGAGTTCTTTGAATTACCTGAATTCGACAACGATGAATATTCCTCTCTGTTGAGCAATATTAAGCCTAAAAATCTGAAAGAGATCCTCAAAGAACTCACAGTTCCAGGTTCTAAGTGGACTGTGTCAAAGCAAGGAATCCACACTTGTCGAAGAGAGTATTTGACACCACTTGCAAAGGTTTGGTTCTATTTCATTCGTTTCAGCTTGATGCCTAGTTCACATGCGACAACAATTTCTTTAGAGCGAATGGTCCTACCATACTCGATTTTAACCGGAAAGACAATTGATGTGGGCAAAATCATCCTGAGAGAAATACGAAATTGTGTGGTTAGACGCTCTGGCCCTGCCTATTTCCCCTTTACGATCACAATTCTATGTTTAAAAGTAAAACTCCTTGCGGACATAAAGAAGATAGAGTATAGTCAAGGCACAATCACCAATTGGGATCTCTACCGAGTAGCCGGAGATTCTATTCTCCAGCAACGAATTGAAGAAAGTGAGGATCCCAAAGAAGAATAAGAAAATGAACCCACAGAAATCCTACTAGAGCAATCAAATGAAGTCCCTACGGAGGCAGAACCGGAAGCTGAACCTGATATCGAGCCCTCAATTTTTAGAGCTCCACCGCCTTGCCCAGATCATCGTGATGAGTTGTCAAAGCTTATGGATTTAATGCAACACATGCAATGGAAGCAACAAGCGTATTGGCAATACGCAAAAATAAGAGATGATTCGATGAGGAGTGCTCTCAAGAAAATTTATAATGACCCTTTTATTTTTGTGCCTGAATTTCCAGATTTCATATATGAGCCATGGGTTCCATCATCGAAGAAGAAGTTAAGCGATTCATGCAGAGGCAATACTAATAAAGCAAAAGAAGAGTCAAATTCGGAAGGATCGGCAAACAAATAAAAAAGGGAGGACTTCAACTTTTATTTCTTTCTTAAGTATCTTAGGATTAGGTCAATTAGGAATTTTTATTTTTGCATAATAAAATAAGAGACAGGAAGCATGAATAAAAATTGAACAAGTCTCAAAGGATAAAGTGTGGCAATAAATATATACATGTCTAGGATTGGATTTTAGAAAGAGCCTAGTATTTAAGCAGTCACTTTGACTCACCTCCTCTTCTCTCATTATCCTACCTGGTGTATAGTATTTATTCACTTTAAACAATGAGGACATTGTTCACTTTAAGTAGGAGGGACCGAAAATTTGAATTGATTCCATTCAGAATAAAATGTTCTTAGGATATATTTTTGTTCAATAAATTGAAATTTTGTTAATTATGCTAAACTTTAGTATTAATAAAGTTCATTATTTCAATAATTTATTATGTTAGCTTAATAAAGATGTGAATGGATTTTAATAAAGCATGCAAATTCATACCATAAAATTTTTTAGTTCCTTACGAAAAAATTAGGCATGCATGAAAGCTTAAGTCTTTAGAATTGACTTAGTAATTTCTTGAGGCGAAATCCTAGGAAGCATGGAATATTGAAAATGATTTAGGCAAACTTTTGTTTGGACCGTTTGAGCCTTTCAAGCCAACCCTGATAAAATTATCCTTTGAAACCCAATTTTGAGACTATATGGCCTAAGTTTATTTGGACCTATGCAATATTTAGCCATCAACTTTCTCTTAATTACTTCTAAAATCGTCCCAAACACTAGACTCAGTACTATTCAAAAGATCATTTGAAAATAAGTTTGGAGGGGTTGAAAAGAAGTATCAACTGCTCGAAAAATTGTTGTACATGAAGCAAGTGCTTGAGTTTGAATTTAAAAAGAAAAAAGAAAAAGCATGTACTCAAAATGAAATAAATGATCGAAAGAGCATAAGTAGGTATCAAGGATGAAAGTTCCGAAGGTTCGATATTAAACTGAGTCTAGGGTTTTAAGCCAAAAATTTATCTATCTTTTACCTACCCTGAAGCCCAGCCACGTTACAACCGTATTAAAGACCTATTGATTCAAAATTCCAATGTTACCTACATTAGTGGAGAGAAAATGCTATGTTCAACATATGAAGACATTAAGTTAAGCTTAATGATTGTAGTTTAATTTTTGAATAAAGGAATTAAAATCAATTTGTTAGTGAAAAACATGTCTTTATTAAAGGAACATTTAGTCTAATTTCGCTAGTATGGTAATTGTTGGAGGTAATTTGAACGATATGAATGCTTAAGTTGCATAAATATCAAAATTTCTTATCTTTGAGCTTAAGTATATTCAATTCATAATTTTGAAGAAAAATTGTTCTGAATGAAGTTTTTCAAAGGTGTTTACGAGAAAATTCTTTTCAAATTTGTGCATTACTCAGGACGAGCAATGAATTAAGTTTGGGGGTGTGGAAACACGAAAATTTATATACTTTTTCATGCCCTTTTTGACCCAATTTCATGTGGTTTCGAGTAAATTCTTGTCAGAAAATAATTAAATATTATAAAATAATTAAATTATGCCAAAAATATAAACATGATGAATTTTAATTAATTTTATAGTAAATTTTGATTTATTTTGACTATTTTCGATAGACACGCACAAAAGGCAAAAATCGGCTCGGCAGGCACTACTCGAAGAATAAAACTGAGAAGCGATTTGAAGATTCAAGGCGACTGTATTTCCAGCCCAAGACGGCCCAATTATGAATATTTAATCATAATTTAATTAATTTTAATTTATTCCCAATTTAATTTGGGTTAAATAAATTAATTTTAATTAAGTATGAAAAAGGCCAAGTTGAACCGCATCACCGAACCAAACCGGTTGAACCGAACCAAGCAAAGAGTTGGGCAGCCCAAACCGTCCACAATGAAGGCCCAAATCAGCTTAATTTCTGATTAATTGACTTGCAAAGAAGCCCTTGAAGACTTCTCAAAATCCCATTCAAACCCCTCCAAAATTCATGGCTTTAAAGATTTGCCCATGGTAATTTTAGCAAAGTTGAATCCATCAACTTTGCCACATGGGATGGCCGGCCAAGTGGGCCTCCTTTGCTGCTATTTTTTTGCTATTTTTAGCAGCCCCTAACACCTATAAATACATCCCCTAGCTGCTCATTCAAAACACACCTCAAGCATCCAACATTCTCCTCTCTCACATTCTCTCAATTCCATTTTCCCTTCTCCCTTTTTGGTGTTCTTGTGCCGATTTCCCCTCTTGGAAAAGAGGTATTTTCCAGCCATTCGAAGCAGCAATTGAAGTGTTCATAAGCCCCCTTGATAGCCGAGGACAACGGAGAACAAAGAAGGGATCAATCAGACAAGCCACGGAGAGCCACTGGATTTGTTTCTTGTTTCCTATCACTTTAAATTATTTGTTGTTGTTTTGACAAAAATGCTTATGAATATTCATGCTTTTGAAATGTTTAATTTGATAAATTTAGCTTGAATTTAATTTGTGTTGGGTTGATTTCATTTCGCCCTCTTAGATTATTAAAATTGTGTTTATGTTGTTAAAGGCCTCGGTGAAATGTTTGATTAATAAGTTATCTGGCATTATAATTGTTTAGATAGCTTATAAGTTAATTATTTAAACGCATTGAAATTGTAATTAATGGAAACAATACTTAATCTGTGCATGTTTAATTCTTCTAAGATAGCTGAAGATTAAATTAGCATTGTATTTGACGATATGTATGCCTTGCATAACTTGCAGGATTTTTGTGATTAAATTGTTTCAAGGTTAAAATACTTTGTTACTTCACATGATCTTTTATATGCTTATTAGGTTGAATTAATCATTTGAATTGACATAGGAATATGCGAGAGATTGTTTAATTTAATAAGTATGTATGTGCAATAACATGTTTACTTTTATAAATCTATTTTATCGATTTAATTGACATAGGAATATGTACAAGAGATGAACGGATTTTATTTGTAAGTATGTTCATAATTTAGCAGATTACCGAGTTGCCATACTTTAACGAGTATAAACACAAGGTTAATAATTCTAAGGTAAGAAATGTTGTTAATCCAACACAATTATATCATCTTGATTAAAATCAGTTTTTGAAATCGTGCACTAGAACTTTGTTTTATTTTATTTTTACTTTGTTTTTCTTTTCGTTTTTAAATATTTCTCAAAACCAACTATTTTTTCGTCACCAAAGTGTTTGAAATCATTTTCATAAATAATTCTTTTACAGTCCCTGTGGGTATGATAACTCGACATTTACTTGTCACTTTATTACTTGTTACGATTGTGTACACTTGCACATTTCCACCGTTCCAATACTCATTTAACCTTTCTCAATCAATCAATATTAAACACTTATGTTATCTCCATAAGATAAACTTAAACACATATATATACATGTACCAAAACATAATCATCACTAGCCATTCCAATGGCTAGATTATAATAATCATTTGCATTTACATGCCAATATGGCCAATATAACCTATACATGTCGTTATAACCATAATTACTTTACCATATTCACCGAAATAGGTCGATGGATAGTGTGAGTGATCTCTGCCAAGCTTCCGATCCAACAAGCTTTTGATTTACTCTAAAATAGGGAAATGAAACTAAGTAAGCATAAAATGAGTAGTAAGTTCGTATAACATGGTACTTAACTTACATTCATTTTATTCTGAGGTAACTATGTAAGGCATATTCAATCAATTTTCCCTCAAGCCCTACACATATCCTCATTGCCCTTGTTAGTCATGTATTCCATAACAACACCACAAACATATATGGGCTCAACAACAATCAAGTTTCCATGCACATATGCTTTCTACAACATGTATTTATTTAACATGTATAAATCATCTCTTTATATTACAAGTATAATTTCATAATAGTTCATCTCGAATTTAGATAATTTCATATCAGAACTTTACCCATATTACGCGGAATATCAAGGTCACGATTAGTACACTCAAGGTGTACAAGTCTATAATAAAAGATATACATACTCATAAAATAAATTCCATGTACAATATCATCATTTCATATTTCCATAAATCAGTTATCACGTATCATCATTTTCACGTATTTCAGGCCGATATGTGTAATAACTCATTTCTTATTCATATCTTCTCATGTCAAGAACTTTTACCCGTTGAATTTATTTGAAATATCGATAGATACACATGTAGTACATTCGTGGGTTACAAATCAGGATCCGTCAATTCATATTCAATGATACCTATAGGGTACTTTTTTAGAGAGTACACTCTTGAGCCACATATATATAAACAATAGGATTACCAGTCCAGGCTAAATCCTTTTTATGACATATGCTCTAAAGTGCTTGATTTGGATTACCCGTTCGGGCTAAATCCAATACATAACATATGCTCGAGAGAACTTATATCAGGATTACCCGTCCGGGCTAATCCTTTCATAAATGAGGTCAATAGGATTACTTGTCCGAGCTAAATCCCGTTAGCGACAAATGCAGGACCTCATTCATTTCGGGAAATCACATATCCATCGATTTTCATTTATTCAAATGAGATTTAACATTTTCAAGCATTTCCCGGCATGTGATTATATCAAACATCTATAACATTCATATCATTCAAATGATCACATTCCACATTCATTCCAAGCATAAAAGTAACATTTTTATCGTTTATCCTTTATCGAGCATTATCGTTGACCAGGCTTTGTCAGTTATATTTTCAATGTCATATACATATATGATATTTATACAATTCACAAACACAACATCTAATTCAAGCATATAAAATACACAATTTAGTTACACGAACTTACCTCGATAATTGTTCGTGTACGTAAAATCTACTAATATGACATTTTCCTCTTTTCCTCGTTCTAACTTTGAATTTGGTCTATCAGAATCTATATAAGTAAATTTAACATCAATTTTTTACAATTCATATTCAAGTGGACTCAATTTTCATCCTAGGAAAAATTACCATTTTGCCCCTAACTTTTCCATAAATTCCCATTTCGTCCCTAGGTTCGAAAAATGAAATTTGTGCAATTTACTCCCTATTCCAAGCCTAACCAAAATTCCATCATAAAATTTACAACACATGTTTTCTATAAATTTCAGAATTTTTAATCAATTTTCACAATACATTTTAGTCCCTAAATCATATTTTTATCAAAAAATCACTTTGTAAAAGTTGTTTATCTATCAACAAACTTTCATTTTCTACCACAAATTTCTAATTTTCAGCATATACATCCATGACCCATTTTCCATACTTTGATAACTTCTCAAATTAATCCCCCAAATAGATAGATTAAGCTATCACAGTTTCAAAAATATCAAAATTACTAAAAACGGGCCAAGAAAACTTACCCAATTTGGCCATGGAAGTTTCTTCTCTTTATCCTAGGGTTTCCATGTATTGTTTTGGGGAAGAAGATGAGAAAATAAGATGATATCTCTTTTATCATCTTTTAGTTAATTAAATATTTTCACATTACAATTTAGTCCTTGCCCTTTTTCTAAATTTACATGGATGAGTCACTAAAATATCTACATACTTTTATTTAATGGTCTAATTACCTTATAAGGACCATAATTTTTGAATTCCATAGCTACTTAGTCCTTATAGCTAATAGAATTCAACTTTTACAATTTATGCGATTTGGTCCTTCTCGTAATTAAGCACATAATCGATAAAATTTTCTTTTCAAAATTTTCACATGACATTTCTAACATAATACAATTCATATAATAAAATAAAAATAAATTTTATTTTTGGCTCGAATTTGTGGTCCTGAAACCACTGTTCCGATTTCACCGAAATTGGGCTGTTACAATCAAGAAAGTAAATTCCACCAGATTCTTTAGCATTGCCAATCATCCTCCCCAAGACCATGTCCTAAAATTTACATATAGAGGAGTCAAATATAACACGACAATTCGAGGACTGGGATAATTTACTAACTGATATGAGATTACAAGCTAGATCTGACACATTTAAAACATCATGTAAAACCAAGGAAGGTGAAATTTTAATAGTGCCTTTCCCGGCTATTGCCAAGAATGACCCATCTACTGCTTTGATCTTTTTGTTTCCTGCATAAAGTGTGTAAGTTGAGAAAAGAAAATGACTACTAGTCATGTGATCACCAGTTCTAGAATCAACGATCCACGTGTATGTTTTACAAGGCTTGACACTAAAAAAAATAGATACTTGATTGGGTAAAGAAGGAAGAAGGATTATTGGATGAGTTAGGAACAAAAGAATCCATCTGAAACTGTGGTGATTGAAAAAGCTTGTGTCAATGCTCTAATTGTTCCTTAGTGAATAGGGACCCTTCCCAAGAACTTTGCTGCACATGATTTTCATTAGTCATTTGGAAAACTTTGCTATCCCCTGATTGTGAACCACGACCATTGCCACTCTTTTTTTCCCATTCGTCAATTTTCCATGGAGCTTCCAACACTTTTCTCGAGTGTGCTAATATTTTTTGCAGTGGTCACACCAATGTTTTTTTTCTTTTTTCACTGTCATCATTATTTTTAACAGTTACAAGAGCAGAATTATCATCATTAGCTTCAAATCTTGGCCTTAACATTACTTTTCTCCTTGTCTCTTCTCTTCTAACCTCAAAAACAATCTCATGGAGCGTTGGAAGTAGTTTTTTTCCTAAGACTTAAGATCTCACTTCATCAAATTCTTTATTTAAACCAGCCATAAATAAATGAGCTCGCTTATTCTCTTCTTTTTTCATTACTTTTACACCATCCACGGGACACTTCCATTCATCATTATAACATTGATCTAGTTCTTGCTAAAGAGATATCATCTCATTATAATAAAAGGTAACTTCCTTTTCCCCTTGTTTAGCCTTCTAGAGTTTTATTTTTAACTCAAAGATCTATGAAGCATTTTATAAATCAGAATAGGTGTCTTTCACAATATTCCAAACATTTTTAATATTCGAGAGAAAAAGAAAAGGTTTACCTATGGATGCTTCCATGGAATTAATAAGCCACACAATTATCATAGAATTTTCTGACCTCCACTTGCTCATCTTTGGATCACCCACCTTTTGTTGCTTAACTTGTAATAGCATGTTTTTTGTGAAATTGGAACAGTGGTTTCAGGACCACAAATTCAAAGTCGAAAAAAATTTATTTTATTATTATTTTATGGTCAACAGTATGATAGAAATACCGTATAAAAAATTTGTTAAGAAATTTTATCGTTTACATACTTAATTTGATAGAAGGGACTAAATTGGGTACAATGAAAAAGTTGAGTTTAATAGCTAAAGGTGTTAAATAGCTATAGAATTTTAAATTGGAGGTCCTAATTGTAACACCCCTTACCCTTATTCAATGTCGAAACAGGGTACGAGGCATTATCAGACTTACATCGCAAGCGAACATACAAACCGAGTCATAAATTTGCATCCAAACTAAAACCATTTGTATTCAATCATAAAGTCCCTAATATGAGCCTACGAGGCCCAAAACATGCTTTGGAAGTGGTTCGAGACTAAACTGAGAACTTAGGAAATTTTTACAAAACTTAGAAAATTGTTGCCATGTACAGGGGTCACAAGCTCGTGTGGTTTGGGACACGCCCGTGTGGGCAGGCCATGTGACCACACACGCCCGTATCCCTAACCAGTGTAAATATCTAACTTGCAAGGCATGAACAAATTGAAGTCATATGGCTGAGTCACACGCCCGTGTGCTGGGCCGTTTGGTTAATTAAATTTTCATAAATAGGTGCAGACTTCACACGGTTAGGACACATGCCCATGCTTGAGGCCGTGTCCTTCACACGGCTGAGACACACGCCCGTGTCTCTGTCTGTGTGCTCAATTCTGAGTATTCTGTTTCTCAAAATTAAGGTGCAAGGGACACACGACCAAAACACATGCCCAGGGAACAGGCTGTGTGGCACATGACCGTGTGCCTACCTGTGTGGACAAAATAAAGGCTATTTACCAAGCCATTTGCCACCTTCATTAAAACATACACATTCATAAATTCAATGGCATGAATCATGGTATACTTAGGCAAACGAACATCCATAATCAAGGCCAATACATGTCAAAGCAATACCATCATCTATCATGCTCATGACATTTCATTATGCCAAATCAAACATACCAATGAACCAAACTCATCCATTCACCATAAGTCATTAGGCCACAATCAACATTTAGTGAATTAATGTAAACTACATTACCAAGGATGTTGGCACATACATGCATATGTATATATATATATATATATATAGGCTTACAACCAACTTAACCAAAATGAGCCAATTTACATGGCCAAAAACCAAATCAAGCCTTTGACAATTACAAGCCAATACATTTGGCCACATTCACAATGACACATATAACAAAATGACCAAGTCCCTATACATGCCATATACTCAAATGTTATGATCATCGATACCCAAAATGACGATTTGATAGTGTGATGTGATCTCCGATAATCTCTAACCCGAGCTAGCTTGGTAATACTATAGAATGTGGAAAAATAAAACAAAGTAAGCTATATAGCTTAGTAAGCTCATATGCAAGAAATAAGCAGAACTTACCATACATTTCCATGCAAGTGACATAATATAAAATAATGTAATTTGCAATAGATCTCATGGACATAATTTACTAAATCACATCTTACGAAGGATTCACCATTTTGTGAATTCAACCATCACAAGTGTTACGTACATACCTGTGCTATCTTGTAATAATTTCACACTTAGCCTCATCTTTAACATACCCGTTGAACCACTTGGAATAATATCATATACCCAAGAAATCTCTCACACAAAGTGTCACATATGTAGCCATTGCTACCTCTTTATCAATACACATGTATATGCTCGCTCTCGAGCCATCAGCAGGTCTACTCACTCAAGCTGTCAGTCAAGACGTAACTACACGGTGTTGCTCACACAAGCTGTCAAGTAATCGTAACATATGCCGAAATACTCAGCCACCGGTAGAACGTACAGGACCAGCACCAGGATCACATAACATAATACCCTAGTGACATGTCACTTGTATCCTAATCTATTCTTAAGGTTCAATCGGGATTTTTCGCTTGCTGAATCATTGTCAAACGTGTCCGTAAAGTAGTTCATACATTTTATGCAATATTAAAGCATTTAAAATACAACTATAAAGATGCTTATTTAACATATGAACTTACCTCGATTACAAAAACAGCGTAAAAGATCTTTTCGTCAATTATTTTATTTTTTCCCCCGATCTAGACCCGAACTTCATTTTTCTTGATTTATAATACCAAATTTAACTTATTTAATCATCACAGTATTCAATATAGCCAAAACAACATTATGGTAAAAATTACATTTTTGCCCTTAACATTTTAACATTTTACAATTTAGTCTCTGTAGGCTCGTAAAATGAATTTCATTGAATTTCATCATAACTCAAGCCTAGCCGAATATTACTTGTACTCATAACAACCCACATTTTTCATTTATTCACACTTTTCTACACATTTTATAACCTTTTTACAAATAAGTCCCTGTTTGACCTTTTTACCGGAAATCACTTTACAAATGTTGTTTAACTAACTATAAACATGCATTTTCTATCATCAAACATCAAAATACATGCATATTCAACATGGGTAAAATTCTAGACTTTAACTTTCTCTCAAATTGGTCCTTAGAATAGGTAGATCAAGTTACAACGATCTCAAAAATATAGAAATCATTAAAAAACGAGACAATAACGGACTTACAATCGAGCTTGAAAGCTCAGTCAAGAACCCTAGCTATGGTTTCTTGAGAATTTTGGCTATGGGGGACTAAATTGAAGAAGATGGACACTTTTATTTAGTTAATTTTGTCTTTATTTACCAAATTACTAAAATACCCCTAATGCATAACTTTAAAATTTTACCTAGCCATGTCCATTTTTGGCCACCCTAAAGTATAATGGCCTAATTACTACATAAGGACTTCCAATTAAAATTTCATAGTAATTAGACACCTTTAACTTATAGAATTTAAGTTTTGCACCTATTCTAATTTAGTCCTTCTAGACAAATTGAATACTCAATCGACAAAATTTCTTAATGAAATTTTCACACAATCATTCTATCATGCTGTAGACCTTAAATAAATAAAAAAATAAATAGTTCTACTTCGAATTTGTGGTCCCAAAACCACTATTCTGATTTGACCCAAAAACGAGTTGTTACACTTATATAGTAAATAGGCCATTAAAGTGGTTAGTGATAAGTATGAATAGTCATCATTGGAAATTGAATGAAATTTTAAGGTTAATTTTGGAAATTAGTGATTGAAGTTATAATAAATTAATAAAATAAACTATTATCATCCATTCTTATCATCTTCCACCAAAAAAAAAGAAGAAGAAAAACTAGCCATGAAAGCTTGAAATTTAGGCAAGCTTATTTTGCTCAATTAGGTATGTATTTGTGTCATGTTTTTGATGATTTCTATGTTTTCGAGATCGTAGTAGCTTAATCTAGCTAGCTCGGTGATTAATTTGCAAAATTGTTAAAGTATTAGGGTTTTTCCATTGATGAATATTGATTGTGATCGTGATAAGTCTTAATATTTATATATGAATGATCGAGCCTAGAAACTAACTATCACTACGATTGAGGCAAGCGCACCTATCGAGCAGTAGTATAGCTTAGTGGCAAGACCGGAATGTCGAACCCAAAGGAACCAAAAGTACTAGTACTGACTCTCTTTTTATTATCTAGCCTAAAATAAAAGAGGATAAATGTTTATTTAACTAATTACTAAGCTAAGGATGCCAAGACACAGAGAATGAATAAGGAAAATACTTTTGGGGAAAAATCAATTGATCAAAAGAATACCCGAGGAAGAATCCACCTAGACATCACTTGTTATTTAACTCTAAACCAGATGATTTATTCACTTGACTTGATCTGTAGGATTCCCTAATTTATATGAATACCTCTTTCGAGGCTACTAACGTCTAACCCTAGGTTGATTAATTGAAATTTCTTTCTAATTAAAACACCTAAGATTGCATTAACTCGATCTATGGACTCCCATATTAGGTTGACCCTAATCCCACAGATTTTCATCGTCCTATTTCTAGGAGTGTGATCAACTCCGCTTAACTATGCTAGATCTACTCTTAAACAGGGACTTTTGCTCCACGGCCTAAGCACATCAATACTTGAATCAATATCTTGGAATATCAAAGCAAGAATAAAGAACACATAATCAAGAACAAATAAAATATTTATCATATAGTTCAGAAAAAAATAACAAGATTCGTCTTAGGTTTCATCCCCCTCAGGTATTTAAGGGGTTTAGTTCATGTTTATAATAGAGTACATCTCAGAAGAAAAATAACAAAACATAAAGAAAACCCTAAAACCCCTTAAAGGAATTGAAGGTGAAATCCTTAGTCTTGAGTGTGATTCCGGCTTCTGAGATGGATCAACTGCCTTTCTTTGAGTAATTCCCTGTATTCAGCCCTCTCTGGCTACCTCAGGCTCTCTCCTTTTAGGATACACTTAGGGTGTTTATATAGGCTTTTGGAATGTCTTTCTTTACCTCTAAGTATCCTTTTTCGAGTAGAATTAAAACAGGTCACGGCAGAGGCATGCCCGTGTAACATGCCCGTGAAATTTGAGGCTAGGCCCGTGTTCGAACCTGCTAAAGAGGCACGACTGTGTGATGATCTCTAGGCCATTTTAATTCCTTAATTTGGCCCACTTTCTCCATTTTTGGCCCGTTTCTCATTCTTTTCATCCTCCTATGCTCTCCTAAGTGTAAAACATGAAAACAAAGGATTACGAGCACCAAATTCCACAATAAAAGGGATAAATCATCCAAAAGTATGCTAAATGTGGGTTTAAAATATGTATATATTACAGTTTATCAAATACCCCCACACTTAAGCTTTTGCTTGTCCTCCAGCAAAAATCTCAACTCACAATTAGAATTAACTTCCCTTGATTCATAATTCTCGTCAACAATAATTCATGGATAATTTATACATGGATAATTTAACTCAAAGAGTCCTAGAGATTCAAACAATCAAAATCATAATTTTTTGTATCACGAAAAATATAGGTGTTTCCCCTTATCTAAATAATTACCTTTGATCAAAACTGACAAGGATTGACATCCTCACTAAAGATTCACTCAAAACACTCAAAGTGTTTAAGGTTCAAGATAAGCACTCGAAAGTCAAATATAGGCTTGCATGAAAATCAAATCTCCACCACTATAAAATGAGATGATACACAAATCAAAAGGTCTTTAAAGAGTTGTAATGGGGCTTGGGTTAAAGGTGTGGATAAAGGCTAAATTAGAAGGTTAGAATCGAGATTGAATTGAAAAATTACCTAACTAGAAATAATAAACTGATAATGAATAATTACATTAATAACTTGAGCTTCTTCTAAAGATGTGAATTTAACTGTTTAAGCTCATAAAACATAGAAATAATGATGAATAAATTTTCTAACATTTTTTTTAAGAACAAATAGAATTTAACAATTGAAATAAAGAATGTAGTTAGGCAACTGATCAAATCAACTCTCGATATAAGAGTAGTCAAGAGAAATGATGATAACAAATACAAGATTTGTTTTAGGTTAATATTAATGGGCGAGTCAAGAAACGATTTGTTAAGATCAACATGGTTTACTAGGGGTTAATTATGAAGGTAGGCTTTTAGTGGAGTGAGTGGGTTAAATACTAAGTGCCTTTATCATCTCTATATTTCAAATCAAAGGTGTGGTCTCAACATGCATAATCGAAGCAAGTTCTAGAATAACAAATCAATGTTGACACACTCATAATCAAAAAAGTGAGCATGAAAAGGTATATGCTCTAAAGGCTCAAAATCTCACAAAAATTATGGTTTTTGATGACAACCTTGCATATTTCAAACGTCAAGGTAATATTCAAATTTTGGTTAACAACCTAGCAAATTTTTAATTTTGAAAATAGATTTATCATGCTTGATTTTCTAGTATCTTCAAGTTTAAATTATCAATGCACAATTAACTATGACTTAATCCAAAACATATAAATAAAAATCATAAACAGAAGTTTCATTCTAATTAGTGATATGAGAAAAATACTTAAGATAAGATATTATTCAGGGAGAGTATTTTTGACACCTCTCCACACTTAAAAACAAGAACTAATTTAGGGATTTGAGAATAATGCAAAAAATTGGGAACTTTTCTAAATAAACTTCACCCGCCCACACTTAAGATGTATATTTCCCTTAATGTATAAAGATGGATAATAATCATATAGTAAGAAAATCAAAAGATAGGGAGAGAAGTGAAACTTTTTGAATTTTTGGATAGAGTCAAAGAAAAGAAATGGGGAAATTTGGCCCGAGTTGGAGGAGGAAGCGGTGGTGCTAGTGGTTACTAGGGTCGTGATGGTGTGATTCCCAAGCAGCCTAAAAACCTAAATAAACAAAATCAAAATATAATAATATAGATTTAGCACAAGAGAGATAAAGAGAAGGAAAATATAGGAGAAGAGAAAAGAAAAAGAGAAAATAAATGGACTCAAGGGTCCTTTTCTTGTTGAGTTAATGAAGCAGCCAGCATGAACTTATGTAGATCAGTCTCGCACAGGTAGACAGGGCTAGGATTCTTCCATTTTTTTGACATGGCGGTGATGGTGATGATGGAAAAAGGAGGAAATTGAAAAGGAGGAAATCTTAAAAGGTATGGAAGAAGAGGAGATTGGGGAGTAGGTGAGGAGAGGGTTGGTTTAAATAGAAATCTGATATCTGGTACTTCCTCACGCCCGTGTGCCATGGGCGTGTTAGGGCACACAGCCGTATCACATGGCCGTGTTGTGCTTCGTTTGCTTCTCCCACGCCTTTGTTGAGGTTTCTATGCCTGTGTGGCTTTCTCAGTGTCGGCCACGGTCGCGTCGCACGGCCGTGGCTATTTATCATAGCCTGTATGTTGGAAAAATTTTGTCTTGTTGCTACACGTCTACGGCCACGTCCATTTACCTACCTGTGGTGCCCACATAGCCACGACCACGGTCATGTGTAAGATCATGTGGGTATGGAAACCTGCGCTTTATTAACTTGCTTAGTTTGTAGTTAGGTGCTTAAAAGTAGGAATGAAAATAAAAATATGAAAATTAATGGGGTTAGTGTTCGGGTTTCCTCCCGAGAAGCGTTCGTTTAAAGTCTTAAGCTAGACTTACCTCTCATTCGCATGATCATGGTGGTTTGAGGAGTTGAAAATCCTTTCTCATGCTATCATTACATCGTTTGAGTCGAGTGGCATTTACCTTAAAAGTGTCGATTGTGGGATTGCTTACCTCAACTATTCCGCATGGGAAGACATTAAGTACTTTAAAATTGATTTCTTCATTTGTCTTGAGGTCTGAAGTGGAGATTTGAGGGTCTATGTTATCTAATAGTACCTGATCTCCAATTTTGAAGTGATTTGTTGTTCCTATGATCTTGTTTGGGGGCTCCTTCGATTTCACTTTGTGTGTTTTTTATTTCTCCTTGAAATGTGCTTTCCACTCGTCTAGTTCATTGACCTAAAGACTTCGCTCATTCTGAATTACTTCTTTATCGGTACGATGTATAAAATCTGGCTCAGTTATGTGATTTTGTGGTGCTTCCTGTAAAGAAGGCTGAACCAAATGATTATCAATAGAATTTACATTCTCACCTTTATCACTCGATGTCCTAGCCGAGTCAAGGGCTTGAAGAGTGATTGTTTCGTCACCTACACGAAGTTTGAGTTCACCTGTACCAACATCAATTTTAGCTCTGGCAGTTGCTAAGAAGGGTCTTCCTAAAATTAAAGGGACTGTATTGTCCTCATCCATGTCTAAAACGACAAAGTCTACTGGGAATATGAATTTTTCAACTTTCACTAGTACATATTCAGTTATACCCCTAGGAATTCTAATAGTTTTATCAGTTAATTAATGCTCATCCTAGTTTTTTTGGGTTTCCCTAGACCTGGCTGTTTAAACATTTTATATGGCATAACATTTATGCTTGCACCTAAATCAGCTAAAGCATTATTAACAATTAAACTACCAATTAAACATGGAATTGTAAAACTCCCTGGGTCTTTTAATTTTCGTGGTAGTTTATTTTGCAAAATTGCTGAGCACACTGCATTCAGCTCCACATGCGATGCTTCGTCTAACCGCAGTTTGTTTGTCAAAAGCTCTTTTAAACATTTCCTTGAATCTGGAACCTACGAAAGAGCTTCAAGAAATGGTAAGTTAATATGTAATTTCTTCAGAAGTTTAAGAAACTTGCCAATTTGTTCGCCTGCGTTGTCTTTCTTCATTGCATTAGGGTATGGTATTCGAGGTTGGTACTTTTTAATTACCGATTTTGGTTTTTCTTGGCTTACCTCAACCTCACCTTCACTTACCATAGGTTCTTGCATCGGTTTGGTTCAGATTCTACTAACCCTTCATTATTTTGAGCGTTAACGATATGAAGTTGTTCCTTTGGGTTTGTTTCAGTGTTGCTTGGAAAGCTACCTTGCGGTCATTCAGAAATGAGTTTAGCAAGTTGTCCCAATTGGTTCTCGATTCCTTGGATTGATTCTTGATGATTTTTAAGTGTTGTTTTGGTGTATTGGAAACGAGTTTTTGACACCTCGATGAATTTTGTTAGCATATCCTCAAGGTTCGGCTTCTTTTCTTGTGTGTAGGGTTGCTGTTGAAAGCCTGGGAGGGGTTGTTGTCTCTAAGTTCCTTGGCCACCCTACGAAAAATTTGGATGGTTCCTCCAACCTGCATTGTAAGTGTTACTATAAGGGTTATTTTGAGGTCGAGGATTATTACCCATATAATTTATCTGCTCGTTTTCCATGCCATGTCCGTAGGGTGGGTACTCAGGATTCGCCACACCTCCTAGGTTTGAATCACAATGCATTACTGGCTGTACCTATGAAGAACCACACAAACCATCAATCTTTTTATTTAACATCTCTACCTGATTTGATAGTATGGTGACTGCGTCAAGGTTGAAAACTCTGCCTGCTTTTATCGCCTTGTCCTTGTAACTTGCCACTGATAGTTGTTCAGTGATATCTCCTCTATAAACTCATAGGCCGCCTCAGGAGTTTTGTTATTTAGGGTTCTGCCGGCGGTTGAATTGATTAATTGCCTAGTCAAGGGGTTCACACCATTGTAGAAGGTTTGAACCTAAAGCCACAAAGGTAATCCATGGTGAGGACACCTTCTCAACAAAACCTTGTATCTCTCCCATGCATCATATAGTGTTTCATGATCCATCTGCACAAAAGAAGAGATATCATTCCTCAACTTGGCCGTTTTGGCCGGTGGAAAATATTTTAACAAAAAAATTTCAGTCATTTGATCTCATGTAGTGATTGATCCTCGTGGAAGAGAATTCAACCATTGTTTGGCTTTATTCTTCAAAGAAAAGGGAAACAACCGAAGATGGATGACATCATCAGAAATGCCATTTATTTTGAAGGTATCATAGAATTCTAGAAAATTTGCTAAATGAGTATTTGGGTCTTCGTCCTGAAAACCATCAAATTGAAAAAATTGTTGAATCATTTGAATAATCTTAGGTTTCAGTTCAAAATTATTAATAGTAATAGCAGGCCTAACAATACTTGATTCGGCTCCTGATAAACTAGGTTTAGCATAATCATACATAGTACGAGGAGCAAGATTTTGATTAACCGGGTTTGCAGCAACTACAGGAGGTAGCAGATTGTTATCAGCCATCTCTTTGGTAGTATTGGTTTCGTCTTCTTGCTCTACTTCTATGTAACTTAAGCTTCGCCTTATTTCTCTACGATTTCTGCGAACAGTACCTTCAATATCACTGTCATAAATTAAGGGTCCTGTTGGGTTCATTCTAGTCATAAACTAGAGGTACTTTCCATGAACAAATAAAAGAAAAATTAGCAAAGTTAAAATAAGAATAAATGTAAATTGCAAAAAATAAAAAAATTATGGCTAAAGTAATAAAAATTTAGTGTTCCTAATATTTTAGTTCCCCAGCAATGGCGCCAACAACTTGATCGTGATCATGATAAGTCTTAATATTAATATATGAATGATTGAGCCTAGAAACTAACTATCACCACGATTGAGGCAAGCGAACCTATCGAACAGTAGTATAGCCTAGTGGCAAGACCGGAATGTCGAACCTAAAGGAACCAAAAGTACTAGTATTGACTCTCTTTTTATTATCTGGCCTAAAATAAAAGAGGATATGAAACACCCCAAACCCGCCCAAAAAGCCTAACCGGATTTGGTATGTTCCTCGAGTAAAACTTTAGCGGAATATCGTTTTGTTCAAGAAAACTTGATGATTTTAAGTAAAACGGATTAACTTAAAGATCGAGTTGGGCTTAGTTGAAAAATAGATTTGTATTTTCTTAAAACATATATATATATATATATATTGACAAAAACCTTTTAAATTATTTATCGAAAACCATTTAGTTATTTAATTGATAATTGTTCATGGTAGAATTTAAAATAAATCCAAACACAAAATCTAAAAGTAGTTTATAGTGGCCTTATTACAAAAAAATAGCAAACCCAAAATAAAGTCTAAGTAATAAAATTTAAATTAATAAGTTTAAGTGGGAAATCTCCACAATACTTGATACGAGCATCATCGCCACCTCGAAATCCTTGTCAATTCGATCCATCGCACTATGAATTATCTGAAAAGTTTATCCCACAAAAGGGTGAGTCATAAACTCAATGTATAACACATACACTAAAAAGTCCATTTTATCATATGCTTTAAGTCCAAAAAATTTCACATATGGCCATAGGCCCATTTAACTCATATTTAGCCCAAAGGCCCATATCATAGCAGATCAAATAATAATCATTCAATATTACATGGTTATGTACATGAAATGAAATGCAAGCCCTACCACCTAAATATCCATCCGCTACACACCACCGCACTCAACCAACACACCGTGGGATTACTAAATCGACCTCCATCTCGCTACACACCATCAAGGCGCTTCTTTGCAGTCAACATGCACATCGCCTTATAATATTGTGGCAAAGCCACCAAACAGATGTGACCAAGTCACCCGATCAAGTCCAATTTCAAATACGTGACCAAGTCACCAGATTCACATATGTGACCAAGTCACGGATTTTAAATATGTGACCAAGTCACCGGAGCCAAATATGTGACCGAAGTCACCAGAGTCAAATATGTGACCGAAGTCACCGGAATCAAATATGTGACCGAAGTCACCGGAAATGTGGTAAAACCACCAGAATACTTCCTCCTTCCTCCTTTATCAAATATACCCATATGCCCATGCACATACATATCAAATCAGATTTTCATGCCATTTACCCCTAAAAACATAATATAATCATATTTATTTCATATTTATGCATATAGCAAAAATAAACGGAATATTGGGGTAAACATACCTGAATTTTGTATACCAATGATTGGTAACCACAAACAAACACATTGTCATAAAATCACTTTTTAAAATATAGATCTATGGAATTTTAATGTAAGGTTACACACCTTGTGACAGTGAGAACAATACCCTATCGTTCGTCAACACCTAATTAATTAACACACTTGGTTAGTGTACACTATTGTTAACAAAACTATACTTATTGACGAGAGATCTAATTCCTTACCCTCGGATTCTCGAACGACAGTTATTTGTGGTTTTTCTCCACTAGATGGATCAAAACCCGCCGATATTCCACCAACGTAAAGTGGTTCGGTTGTACGCACTACTTCAAATAACCGATCCTCGTTAGCAGAGGGTCCACAACCTGGTGGAAAGTCTCTAACCACTGATACTGCCCTTCGTTTGTAGTTTGATGGTAAAGGAATACCTCCTCTCTTCCAAACACTCCGTACGGCTCTTTTCTTACCTATCTTGTTGATCTTAAATTGCCCCTAAAATAACGTTGATTAGCGATCCATTCAAAAAGATTTGATATAACCAAAAGGGAATAATCTTACCTTAGATGATCCGAAAGATCACTTCTTAAAAGTCTTCTTCAACAAGGATCCTTGAAAATCCTTTCCAAGGATTCGGCCTAGGAGAGAAAATAAGAGATCATGTTTCTAAATTTGCTAAAGTAAAAAGAAATAAATAATGAAAACGATGGACGGAAAGTTTTACTTACTCACTTGAAGATTCGGCCTAAACAAAAAGAAAAGAAGGATTGATGATTCGGCTTGGACAAAAAGATAAAAGAAAAAGATAGTGATTTTTAGTATATAATAGTTTCGGTTTTCAATAAAAGAAAATGAGAAAGGAGATTGAAAAAGAATATGATTCGGTCTTGAAGAAAAATAAGAAAAGGATTGATGATTTTTGGTTTAGAAGAAAATAGTTTCTATAGAGAGAAGAAAGAAAGAAAACAAAACCACAAACAAACATATTGTCATAAAATCACTTTTTAAAATATAGATCTATGGAATTTTAATGTAAGGTTACACACCTTGTGACAGTGAGAACAATACCCTATCGTTCGTCAACACCTAATTAATTAACACACTTGGTTAGTATACACTATTGTTAACAAAACTATACTTATTGACGAGAGATCTAATTCCTTACCCTCGGATTCTCGAACGATAGTTATTTGTGGTTTTTCTCCACTAGATGGATCAAAACCCGCCGATATTCCACCAACGTAAAGTGGTTCGGTTGTACGCACTACTTCAAATAACCGATCCTCGTTAGCAGAGGGTCCACAACCTAGTGGAAAGTCTCTAACCGCCGATACTGCCCTTCGTTTGTAGTTTGATGGTAAAGGAATACCTCCTCTCTTCCAAACACTCCATACGGCTCTTTTCTTACCTATCTTGTTGATCTTAAATTGCCCCTAAAATAACGTTGATTAGCGATCCATTCAAAAAGATTTGATATAACCAAAAGGGAATAATCTTACCTTAGATGATCCGAAAGATCACTTCTTAAAAGTCTTCTTCAACAAGGATCCTTGAAAATCCTTTCCAAGGATTCGACCTAGGAGAGAAAATAAGAGATCATGTTTCTAAATTTGCTAAAGTAAAAAGAAATAAATAATGAAAACGATGGACGGAAAGTTTTACTTACTCACTTGAAGATTCGGCCTAAACAAAAAGAAAAGAAGGATTGATGATTCGACTTGGACAAAAAGATAAAAGAAAAAGATAGTGATTTTTAGTATATAATAGTTTCGATTTTCAATAAAAGAAAATGAGAAAGGAGATTGAAAAAGAATATGATTCGGTCTTGAAGAAAAATAAGAAAAGGATTGATGATTTTTGGTTTAGAAGAAAATAGTTTCTATAGAGAGAAGAAAGAAAGAAAACAAAAGTGAGAAGGAAAAAGAAAAGGAAGAAAAGAAAAGATCAAAGAGAAAGGAGATTGGTTTTGGGGCTTAGGTGCATTGGCCAAGAGGAGAAATGAAGAAGAAAATGGTGCTTGATCTTTTGTGGTTTCGGCTATGAGAGGGAAGAGAAAGAAATAGAATGAAAAAGAAAGAAAAAGAAAATGAAAGAGAAGGCTTTTGGTGAAAGTTAAATTCAACACTAAAGAGGAAGAAAAGATGTGACTTCAAAAGTGACAATATTTTGGCATCAAAAGAGAGATAAAATTTTGAGAGGAAAAGATGAAATAAAGGTACCTATTTGGTCAAAATACCAATGCCAAAACAAAGCAAACTCGTACCAAATGCCAATGATAGTTTGGTTTAGGGAAAGGTTTTGGAGAAGGGAGAAAAGATGGACAATTTGCTAGGATTATTGGCCAACTAGCACCCTAATGGCTACACTAAATTTTCGGTCAACCTAGCCAACATCATCCCCTTTTCCTCCTTGTTTCTTCCCCATCATATCCAAAATTTGCTACACAATTAAACCACCCTCTAGCCACTTATGCCATCTAGGTTCATGGTCAAATGACCATGAACACACTCCCAAACATTGCCCAATATTATGCCTTTTGTCCCCTCATCTTATCATCAACTTATGATTCCATACCATAAGTTCCTAGCTTCCTTTTTCACATGGTCAAATAGCCAAAATTAAAAGAGTACTCATCCACTCTAGAATGTTCTTGGCCGACACTTATAGGGAAGAAAACAAAAATAAAATCCTCCCTTATGCTAGCTAGGAGATTCAAACCTATCTACTCAAGCACACATCCATGCATCTTAACCACCTTGCCAATTACTCAATTCATGCTAGAAACCTCTTTTCATTAATTCTTAAAGCCTAATTTGCTTAGCTCTCTCTCTTAATTATTACAAATTAAAAGTTTTACTAAGCATTCACTTAATTAATGAAGCTCAAATAACTTCCAAAATACACTTAATAATAATTAAGCATGCAACATCATTCAATTAAGTAAGATGCATAACCCATAATTATCAGGATGTTACAGTTCTACCCCCTTAAAATAATTTCATCCTCGAAATTACCTGGCTAGAAGAAGTGAGGGTATTATTGTCACATCATTTCCTCCGGTTCCCACGAAGCTTCTTCTGATCCATGATTACGCCATAATACTTTAACGAGAAGAACCGACTTTCTCCGTAAAACCTTTACATCTCGCTCCAGAATTTGAATTGGCTCCTCTTCATATGACAAATCTGACCTTAATTCCACCTCCTCAAGCGGCACTACATGAGATGGATCCGACCGTGCAGCAGTAACATTGAAACATGGAACACATCATGCATTTGTTTCAATTTCGAAGGTAAATCTAACTGATATGCCACAGATCCGACTCGCTTCAAAACTCGATAAGGTCCAATGAACCTGGGACTTAACTTTCCTTTGCGTCCAAATCTCATCACCTTTTTCCAAGGTGAAACCTTTAGGAAAACTTGATCTCCCACGCATACTCTATTTCTTTCCGCTTTAGATCTGCGTCGATTTTTGTCATCGGATGCTTCCTTTAACCGAGCAGGATTACCTTAACCTTTTCTTTAGATTCACCACTATTTACGGACCCAAAATCGGCGTTCCCTAATTACATCCAACACGTAGAGTGCGACACTTTCGTCCATATAGTGCTTCATATGGTGCCATCCGTATCTTTGGATTGAAACTGTTATTGTCATAAATTCGCCAATGGTAAGAATTCCTCCCAACTTCCTTGAAATCTATCACACATCCCTTAACATATCTTCTAAGATTTGGATTACTCTTTCAAGCCGACCGTCGGGCCGAGGATGAAATGCGTCTTGAAATCAATCGGTGCCCAAAGCTTGATGCAATGCTTTCCAAAATCGCGACGTAAATCTCGGATCTCGTCCAAATAATCGACAACGGCACTCCATGTAATCTCACAATCTCACCACATAAACTTTGCCAATTTACGCAAAGAGTAATCAATCCGAACTAGGATAAAATATGCAGATTTAGTCAATCGATCCACTATCACCCATACAGAGTCTTTCTTAGTAGGCGTAAGAGGAAGCCCACTAACAAAGTCCATGGTGATTCTCTCTCACTTCCACTGCGGAATCTTTATCGGTTGAAGCAATCTCGAAGGTACTTGATGTTCAGCCTTGACTTGCTGACACGTCAAGCACTTTCCTACAAACTCCGTAACTTCCGCAAGTCCGGGCCACCAAAATTGATCTCTCAAATCTCGGTATAACTCACTTCCTCCGGGATGCATAGCATAGGGGCTACCATGCGATTCTGCGCAGATCTTTTGACCTCAACTCCCGATCCTTGGCATATAGACTTTACCTTTAAAACACAATACCCGTCCTTCATAATACCAAAATCTTCCACTTTCCCTCTCTGCACTGCCAAGCTTTTCACTCGGTCATCATCTACTAACGCCTCTCTTTCACTTGACTTAACCATGTCGGCTTAACTTGAAGTTACGCCAACAAGCTTCCATCATCGAAAAGACTAAGATGTTCAAACATCGCTCTTAAATCGATACCACTTTACGACTTAGGCGTCTACCACCACATTCGCCTTGCCGGGTGGTACTTGATGTAACAGTCGTAGTCTTTCAACAACTCTATCCACCTTCGTTGCCTCAAATTCAGCTTCTTTACGAGTCGAGATATTTCAGACTTTTGTGGTCCGTGTATATCACCGACTTTTCCCGTATAAATAATGTCTCCAAACCTTAAGAGCAAAGACTACATTTGCCAACTCCAAGTCATCGTCGGTAATTAACCTCGTGCGGTCTCAATGCCGAGACGATATGCAACTACCTTCCCACCTTGCATCAGAACACATCCTAATCCGGTGTGAGAAGCATCACAATACACTACGAAATCCTTCCCTGCCTCAGGTTGGATCAAAATCGAAGCTTCCGTCAAAACTTTCTTGAGCTTCTCAAAACTCTCTTGCTGCTTATCAGCCCACACGAAAGGTACTTCCTTTCTCAATAATTTCGTTAAAGGTGCAGCTATCGATGAAAATCCTTCGACAAATCTTGATAATATCTAGCTAATCCCAAGAAACTACGAACCTCAATTTACGGACTTAGGTGGTTTCCAATCTAGCACAGCCTCAATCTTCCGAGGATCCACCCTTATCCCTTCTGCAGATACCACATGGCCTAAAATGCGACTTCCTTCAGCCAAAATTCACACTTACTGAATTTGGCGTAAAGTTTCTTCTCCCTTAATATTCGCAACACAATCCGGAGATGCTCATCATGTTCTACTTTGGACTTAGAATACACCAGGATGTCGTCTATGAATACCACGATGAATTGATCCAAGTAGAGCTGAAAAATCCGGTTCATCATATCCATAAACGCAGCTGGGGCGTTCGTCAATCCGAATGGCATTACCAAAAATTCATAATGCCCATATCTAGTTCGAAAAGCCGTCTTATGGATATCCGCTTCTTTCACTTTAAGCTGATGATACCCCGACCTTAGATCAATCTTTGAGAATATCGCAGCTCCCTTAAGCTGATCGAACAAGTCGTCGATCCTTGGCAAAGGATACTTGTTCTTGATGGTCAGCTTATTTAACTATCGATAATCTATACACATCCTCATCGATCCGTCCTTCTTCTTCACGAATAGGACCGGTGCTCCCCATGGAGACACACTAGGTCAGATGAATCCACGATCAAGCAACTCCTGAATTTGAGCCTTAAGCTCAACCAATTCCTTCGGTGCCATTCTATGTGGAGCAATAGAAAGTGGCGCCGTTCCAGGCAATAAATCAATCCCGAATTCTACCTCACGATCCGGAGGCAAACCTGAAAGTTCTTTCGGAAAAACATCTACAAATTCCTTCACTGTCCTGACTTCATTAGCAGCTGTCTCTTTAGCCTCCAAAGCATTCACTAACATCAGGAAGGCTTCACATCCCTTTCTAACCATCTTTTCCGCCTTAAGAATGGATACTACATTAGATAAGTAGTTTCGTCTCTCGCCCAACACTACAACTTCCTTGTCATCAAAAGTTCTTAAGGACATTCTCTTAGCAAACAATCCACATTTGCACGATACTTCACAAGCCACCCATGCCTAAGATTAGGTCGAATTCTCGAATGGTAACTCCATTAAATCACCAAAAATTGTATCCTTGAACTTCAAAGGCACTTCCTTAAAAGTTTGTCTACAACTCATCATCATCTGGAGGACTAAGTATAGTCATCTTCCTAGGTATAGTTTAAGAAGTCACATGCAAAGTCCCAGATACTTCACTAGCGATATAGGAATGAGTTGACCTATATCTATCAAAGCAATAAAAGGCAACCCGAAATTAGAAAGCGTGCAGTGATAACATCAAAAGGTCCTTTGTCTTCTTTGTGACGAATCGCATACACCAAACATGCTTGTCTCGCCTCGAGCTACCACCGCCTCTGCACGAAGTTTATGACCTCTCTGGAGCCATTGCCCTTCCATTTGGACCACGACCTCTTATCATTTCTTTGTCCACTCTGTCGACTGATTAGCACCACGACTTGTTTGGGCGGTTCTTCTCCAATTCATCGGCAATCTTTGATCATATGATCCTTCGAACCGTACTTGAAACATCCGTCGGTCTTTTTCCAACATTCTTCCGAGTGCATTTTCCCACATTGAGAACAAGTACGATTTTGTCCACCTATAGTAATCTGTTGACCTCGCGGTCCATCATTTCTTGATTTCTTCTGAAAATTCCCAGACGATCCTGAAGACCCAAAGCTTCTCTTATTCTTGATCTGGCCTCTGTCCCGGTTCTGTCTCTCAGTCCGTTTAGCCTCTTCGGCAATTCTTGCCCTTTCCATTAAGATTGCAAAATCTCTTTCACGGTGTGGAGCAATCATCACTCGAAGCTCATCTCTAAGTCCATCATCAAATCTGATACACCGTTCATATTCCGTAGCCACTATCCCTCTGGCATAACGGCTAAGTCGTAAAAATTCGCTTCATATTCACTATCGACTTGTTTCCTTGGACCAAATTCGAAATGTCTTCCTCACGAGTCAATGTAGCTAGCTCCAACGATGGACGGAAAGTTTTACTTACTCACTTGAAGATTCGGCCTAAACAAAAGAAAAGAAGGATTGATGATTGACTTGGACAAAAGATAAAAGAAAAAGATAGTGATTTTAGTATATAATAGTTTGATTTTCAATAAAAGAAAATGAGAAAGGAGATTGAAAAAGAATATGATCTGGTCTTGAAGAAAAATAAGAAAAGGATTGATGATTCTTGGTTTAGAAGAAAATAGTTTCTATAGAGAGAAAGAAAGAAAACAAAAGTGAGAAGGAAAAAGAAAAGGAAGAAAAGAAAAGATCAAAGAGAAAGGAGATTGGTTTTGGGGCTTAGGTGCATTCGGCCAAGAGGAGAAATGAAGAAGAAAATGGTGCTTGATCTTTTATGGTTTCGACTATGAGAGGGAAGAGAAAGAGAAATAGAATGAAAAAGAAAGAAAAGAAAATGAAAGAGAAGGCTTTTGGTGAAAGTTAAATTCGGCACTAAAGAGGAAGAAAAGATGTGACTTCAAAAGTGACAATATTTTGGCATCAAAAGAGATAAAATTTTGAGAGGAAAAGATGAAATAAAGGTACCTATTTGGTCAAAAATACCAATGCCAAAACAAAGCAAACTCGTACCAAATGCCAATGATAGTTTCAGTTTAGGGGAAAGGTTTTGGAGAAGGGAGAAAAGATGGACAATTTGCTAGGGTTATTGGCCAACTAGCACCCTAATGGCTACACTAAATTTTTGGTCAACCTAACCAACATCATCCCCCTTTTTCCTCCTTGTTTCTTCCCCATCATATCCAAAATTTACTACACAATTAAACCACCCTCTAGCCCCTTATGCCGTCTAGGTTCATGGTCAAATGACCATGAACACACTCCCAAAACATTGCCCAATATTATGTCTTTTGTCCCCTCATCTTATCATCAACTTATGATTCCATACCATAAGTTCCTAGCTTCCTTTTCATATGGTCAAATAGCCAAAATTAAAAGAGTACTCATCCACTCTAGAATGTTCTTGGCCGACACTTATAGGAAGAAAACAAAATAAAATCCTCCCTTATGCTAGCTAGGAGATTGAACCTCTCTCCTCAAGCACACATCCATGCATCTTAACCACCTTGCCAATTACTCAATTCATGCTAGAAACCTCTTGTCATTAATTCTTAAAGCCTAATTTGCTTAGCTCTCTCTCTTAATTATTAGAAATTGAAAGTTTTACTAAGCATTCACTTAATTAATGAAGCTCAAATAACTTCCAAAATACACTTAATAATAATTAAGCATACAACATCATTCAATTAAGTAAGATGCATAACCCCTAATTATCAGGATGTTACAGGATAAATGTTTATTTAGCTAATTACTAAGCTAAGGATGCCAAGACACAGAGAATGAATAAGGAAAATACTTTTGGGGAAAAATCAATTGATCAAAATAATACCCGAGGAAGAATCCACCTAGACTTCACTTGTTATTTAACTCTAAACTAAACAATTTATTCACTTGACTTGATCTGTAGGATTCCCTAATTTATTTTAATACCTCTTTCAAGGCTACTAACGTCTAACCCTAGGTTGATTAATTAAAATTTCTTTCTAATTAAACCCCTAAGATTGTATTAACTCAATCTATGGACTCCCATATAAGGTTTGACCCTAATCCGTGGATTTTCATCGTCCTATTTCTAGGAGTGCAATCAACTCCGCTTAACTATGCTAAATCTACTCTTAAACAAGGACTTTTGTTCCACTACCTAAGCACATTAATACTTGAATAATATCCTGGAATATCAAAGCAAGAATAAAGAAAACATAATAAAAAACAAATCAAATATTTATCATATAGTTCAGAAAACAAAAACAAGATTCGCCTTAGGTTTCATCCCCCTCAGGTATTTAAGGGGTTTAGTTCATGTTTATAATAGAGTACATCTTAGAAGAAAAATAACAAAACATAAAGAAAACCCTAAAACCCCCTGAAGGAATTGAAGGAGAAATCCTCAGTCTTGAGTGTGATTCCGGCTCCTGAGATGGATCAACTGGCTTTCTTTGACTAATTCCCTATATCCAGCCCTCTCTGGCTGCCTCAGGCCCTTTCCTTTTAGGACACACTTAGGGTGTTTATATAGGCTTTGGAATGCCTTTCTTTGCCTTTAAGTATCCTTTTTCGAGTAGAATTAAAATAGGTCACGGTAGGGACACGCCCGTGTAACACGCCCATGTGATTCGAAGCAAGGCCCGTGTTCGAACCTGCTAAAGAGGCATGGCTGTGTGATGATCTCCACGCTTTGTTGATTCCTTAATTTGGCCTATTTTCTCCGTTTTTGGCCCGTTTCTCTTTCTTTTCATCCTCCTATGCTCTCCATAGTGTAAAACGTGAAAACAAAGGATTATGAGCATTAAATTCCACAATAAAAGGGATAAATCATCCAAAAGTATGCTAAATGCGGGTTTAAAATATGTATATATTATGGTTTATCAAATATGCTTGAATCTTAAAGTTTGATAATAGAAAATGAATGGTTGTTGTTAGATAAACAACTTTTGTAAAAAGAATTTTGATGGAATTATCAATTAGGGCTTAAATTGAAAAAGATGAAAAATTTATGGTAAAATTTATGAATTTTTTAAAATATATGGACTGCTATTAATATGTATAAAACCGGCTAGGCTTGAGTAAAGATTAAATTCCATGAATTTCATTTTTTTAGCCTAGGGACTAAATTACAAAGGAATTAAAAGTGTAGGGCAAAATGGTAATTTTTTCAAAAGTCCATGTTGGATTAAATTGAATGAGAATTATATTGAAAAGAGTTAAATTTATTCGTATAGATCTTGTCAGACCTCGTACAGAGTTAGATCGAGGTAAAGAGAAAATACTGAATTAGTCACCCCGTGTTTACATACACTTGTCGAGGTAAGTTCGTGTAATTAAATTGAGAATTTATATGTTTTAATTGAATCACATGTATGTGATTTGTATAATTACTATATATAAATACCGATCGCCTATCTGACGATTACCGAGTTCCGTTTGAACCATAGAAATTCGTAAGATACAAATGACATGTCATTAGGGTTACTGATTTGGTTTGGGTCTTGCATGTGTTGCGGACACACCATAGCTCGTATGAGCTTCTTGATTTATAGCTCGTATGAGCTTCCAGATTTACAGCTCGTATGAGCTTCTTGATTCACAGCTCGTATGAGCATACATGAATATGAATTGACATATTACAATCCAGTACACCTCGTGTGTACTACTCATGTATCCAACGATATTTTAAATAGTTCAACGAGCACAATTCTGTTACGAGATTATATGAGTTCGATGTGAACTATCACTGGTATTTACATGAAATGCATGAAATATGATTATTTGATGAATTCAACCATGTTTGTTGGATCTTATATGTGATTTTCATGGCTTATATGTTGGTGATCATGTGTTTAGGCGTTTGGCCAAATTGGTTGAGATATGATAAGATTACTTACCTATTTCATGGATATATGGTAAGTTAAATTCCGTGTTATACAAACTTACTAAGCTTAAATGCTTAGTCTGTGTTATTTTCAATGTTTTATAGTAATTCGAAAGCTCTTCAGGTTGGAAGCTGGTTAGAGCTATTTCACACTATCCATTGGCCCTTTTGGTACTTTCAGTAAATTGATTTCGGTTATAATGGCATGTATAAGTTAATTTGGATAATGTTGGCATATAAGTGTTTTGTTGAGATTAATCACTTGTTTGGATTGTGTTTGGTATATTTTGATGTATATATATATATATATGTGTGTGTGTGTGTGTGACTTGTCATATTTAATGTGTGTTTGATATGGTTGAATGATGGAAAACTTGTAGGCATATTGATGATTGGTTTGAAATAGTATATTTGGTACAATTATGCATATATGTATTTGGTTATCTAGGTAAATTTGGATATTTGGTTGACATGTTTTTAAGTTGTCATTTGAGGTTGGTTGTATGTTGTGATAATACATGTTTAAGACTTGATTTTAGCTTGATTTGAATGCCTATTTATGGCTTGTTGATGTGCAAATTGTTGTGTTTAGGTTGGTACCAAATTGGGTGAGAAATGTGGCTTGGAAAATGCTCTATTTTTGTCTACACAGGAAGAGACACGGGCGTGTCTCTCAGCCATGCGTGACACATGGCCGTGTGTCCCATGTATCTTCTTAAGAATGCAAGTCAACATGCTCACATGGTCTAGCACACAGGCGTTTGACTTGGCCGTGTGACCCAAGTCAGAGAGTTATATAGGCACGAACACGGGATGTGACACGGCTGTGTGTCCCTATTTCAAATGCCCACACGGCCTGGCCATACAGGTCGTGTGACCCCTGCAGCTTTGAAGAATTTCAATGTTTTCTAAAAATTTCCTTGAGTATTTGATTTAGTCCCGACTTGTTTCTAATACACATTTTGGGCCTCGAGGGATCATATAAGGGACAATATGTAAAAGTTTGATTAGTTTTTGACATAAATACTGTAACATCCTGAATTAGGGGTGGTTTGCAATTTAATTATTTTTTTCCATGTGTGTGCTTGAAGAAATATGTATGCTTGATTGCTTGATATATTCTAGGGTCTAGTCATAACCCCAGGCTAGTCTGACTTAGGGCTAAAATTTATTTTTAGTGCTTGAGAGGAGGGAGCTAGGTGAGACAGGGGTTAAGAGAAAATTTTGTGAGAAGTTGGACACAAGGAATTAATTGGCGTGTTGGCTTGGGCCGCAAAGGTGCAAGGAAGTGCAGGGGGGAGAAGAGGTTCGAGTCGTAAGGGCAGCATGGGAGTATTTAATTTTGTGTTTTGCATTAGGAAGGCCTTAAGAATAAATGGCGAGGATTTTTGGACATGAAAGTCGATGTGGAAGAGTGGCTTGGGGCGTTGTAAGGAGCTGCGGCAATGAGGTCCCATGTTCGAGTAGCATGGGCAGCTTATGGGAGTATTTTATTTTGCTTTGGCGTTAAAGCAAAGGGAAGCTAACGAAGGAGCTCTTAAAAGAATTTGTGACGGGGTTATGTCACAAAGACACGCCTTGGCAGAATGGTTAGAGGCGTTGGTGCAGTTTGCTCCATCAGGTCCTATGTTCGAACCATGGGAGCTGCAGTTTGATGTTTTTATTTTTTTTGGCTGACGTGAAGAGGGAGAGAAGAAGTTGGACGGCACATGGGCAATTGAAAGATAAGGATTAAGCTAGTTTTGTTTTTAATTCGGCTGGAAGAATGGAGGATTATTATTTTATTTTGTTTATCTTTTTGAAGAGGTGGCTAAGTGATGGGATAAAGGATAAACTTTGTTTTAAATTAAATTAGATGGGTGATAATCAAAAGATAAGAATTATCAAAAAAAAAAGGGGAGAGGTGGCCAAATGAAGGGCTCTTGTGATGGCATTTTCGGCCAAGTGAAAGGGGGGGTTGCCAAAATTCATCTAATTGTTCTTCTTTCTTCTCAATTTGTTCTCTTGGCCGAATTCTCTCTAATCATCTTTGCCCCAAAATTCTTCAAACCCCTATCACCCTTTTCATTAATTTTTTCTTGTTCTTTAGCCGAAGCTACTCCACTCTTTTGTCGAAATCTTCTCTTTCATTAGATCTACTTTGGCCGAATACCCTCTCTTTTCTTTTTGTGTTTTCTTATCATCACATCAAGAGCCGAAATCTAACTCTCCATTCGGGTTAGCCAAATCATTTGGTAAGTAGATCTTTTCCATCTTTCTTTCTATTATAGATCTATATGCTAAACCTACTATTACTCCTTAAAGGTAGCCGAAACCCCTAACATCACCAAGTGGTGCCGACTTGTGGTGTTAAAGGCCGAAATAGTCATCAAGGTAAGGGGCGACAACTTCTTTTAGGTTTATGTTATGGCCGAATGGCCTTTAGATCTCTAATAAAATTATTAAACCGATTGTAGGGAAGGACTTTAAGCCGATTGAAGGAAGCTTTCGGGATTTGATTCCCTGAGATAAGGTGGTAAGTACTATTCGGCCAAGGGCCTTGATTATGTATAAGTGTGCAAGCCGATTTTAACAAGTGTTTTGGTAGGGATCTCGACAAGTCAAGTGACAATTTCGGGATTTCGATAAGTTTGGTAAGTGGTTAAGCATATTCAGCCAAAGGCCATATTTCAGGTACAATTGATCCTTCGGGATTATTAGTATAGCCAAATAGGCCTATGTCACTAACCTTGTTGTTGGCCGAATATAGGGTCAAAGGATCTAGCACAGTAGATCGAATCTTCAGGATCTAGGATTCGCGTTAGTAGCATGTGTGTAAAACTCTTTACACACTTTATTAGTTAACATTGCTATATTGTTGCTTTTTTAATCATGATTTGCTTGTGGACATGAGCATGGATTCCGGGTAAGTCCCCTATTACGTGATCTATGATGTATGCTTGAGTATGCCATCACATGCTGTTGAATGCTATGCTATACATAAATGCATGATATATGGAATTATGATAATTGTTATGTAAGCATGATGATGGTGGGATTGATGAGAGGAGGGATGATCTTTATGGTGTCACGGTGATTTTGACCACAAGATGGGTGGCCCCATCAGATTAATCGTGACTTGGTCACCGATGGTTTTGACCACACCGTTGATAAATTGTGACTATGTCCCGGTGGTTTGGTACCACCATGGTTTTGACCACATATTGATAAATTGTGACCTATGGTCATCATTGTTTTGACCACACGATGGGTTGGCCCCATCACTTGATTTGTGACTCTAGTCACGAGTGGTTTTGACCACACGGGGTAGTTAAAGAGTACGGATGGTTAGTTGGGATGCATGTTTGCATGTCTATTAATAATTTGTGTATGAGTTGCATTCCCGGGTGGGGGATTTACACACTGAGTCTTGGTGACTCACCCCTTCCCATATTATTTTGCAGATGAGTAGATCGCGGAGATGGAGCTAGAGAGGACTCGAGGCGGCCATGCTTGTTCCTAGGATTTGGGAATTTATTTAATACTGTTTAAGTTCGTATATTTTCTAAATTTTTATTTTGGGTTGTAATAAGGCCGCTAATTATTATTTGGACGATTACTTAGTAGTTTTGCTTTACTTATACTAAATTATAAACGAAAGTATAAATGTTAAGTGAATCAGTTAAAAGCAACATTTTCAAATTTAATAACTTCTACGGGTTTTCAAAGATGTTACCATCGGGTAGCAAGATTCACCAAGTCAACCATGATTTTGAAAGTTCTTTAAATAAATGATCAAATGTTTCCAAAGGTTTTCAGCACAACCTTGTTTGCAAATTTGAAAAAAAAAAAATCAACCCCTCCTGAGTTTTATCAAACACTATTTTAATACCTTAACCATATTTTGTCAAATTTTCACCAGACACTCAAAATGTTTCAAATCATTTTACTCTATGACATACCAGATCCGGTCAGGACTCATGGGCCGGGTTTGGGGTGTTACAAATACTATATGATATGGAATGTTTGTATCTTCTGTTTGTTTGATTTGTAAACTTTGGTAATGCTCTTTAACCCTGTTTCAGCGACGGATTCGGGTTAGGGGTGTTATATAACTTCTCTACTTAAATGACATAGCTTGCCGCGCCTATCAATTGCTAACTTTACGAACTACGACCATTCGAGATAGTTCATCATTTAGCTTGTGAGATGTCAATTAAAAAGAGAGGTGAGACACCTCTGTCCCTTGAGTCATTACACTCTCGATAGTTGTTTCAACAATAGAAATTTCTACCCCTTTTGGTTGCTAGATCTCTTATCTCCAGTGAAGGCTATTTTAACCATGGTGTTACTGGAGATTTAACCTAGCTCTAATATCATTAAAGTTTTCAAAAGAGTATTTAATAAAATTGTTTTGTATTTGATTAACTGAAAACTGAATTTAAATAAAGAAAAGAGCCATAACCCAACTGGAAAAATAATTCTCTTATTCTAATAAACTACTACAAGATAAAATAAAATATTCCTAAAAAATATCAATTGATTATTCTAATATTTATATGCCTAAATAAGATTTATCTACCTAAATAACTTTAAAAAATATCCCCAAAATATATGGGGTTTCACGTATTTCAACAAAGAGAGCATTTCTCAAAGTCTGAAAATAAGATGTTTCGTTCTTCAACGACTTTATGATTCGTCACTTTCTCCCATCTTTTTTTAGCAAGAATACCAACAAAGTCAAAAGGTTTTACCTTGAAAAAATTCTTCATTCTTCTTGGACTGAACCTCTTGAAGAAGTTTGGAGTGAGTGTACGGACAGACCTCTGGTTTGGCCATATTTCTTTTCCCTTTCATCTTAACATGTGCATGTAACTAAACTAGAGTTTCACTTCCTTCTTCAATCTAAAAACTTGATTCTTGGTCTGATGAGTCATTTTCTTCTTCTATTGTAGTTCTCTTTATTAGTTCCTTCAAAGGTTCATTTTTCTCGTCTTGTGAAGATTTTGATTCTTAATAAAAAATCATCACGCTATCATCAGTCTCAATGATAGCTGGTGTCTCTTTAGGCACATTGTATCGATTTGGGAAAGAATCTCATCTGTTTCTCTAATGGTGGCAATTGATGATGGTGGTAGGTTCTTAAATTTTTTAAAACCCTATTTCGATAATGTGACACTCAGGTTTTCTTTATGCCATTCTCTTCACCCTTATGACACTAAATTAATGGAGAAGAGAAAAATAATAGAAATCAAATACGGAAAAGATGATGATAAGGGCTAGCGGTGGCGAGAGGTTAAACCCAAAGATGAGTCCTTTTCTTTTTCTTTAAGAATATAACAAACTTTTTCAAGATAACATTGAAAAGTTTAATGTTCATTTGTATAACTTCCCAAAATAGAGACGTGAAGTGAAAAAAATTTTGAAGGAATGGAAATAAATAAAATACCTCATATTCGACAAAGCCCAATTGACCTTTTAGGCTTTCAAATTGAGTTATATTCAAGCTCTTTGTAAAAATATTTGTCAATTGATTCTTTGTTGAAATATACTTTAATTCCACCATCTTGTTGTCAACTAATTCTCAAATAAGATGACGAATCTCAATATGTCTAGTGTGAGAATGAAACACTGAATTCTTAGAAATTAATTATGCTTGTATTGTTGCAATAAACTGTTAGAACATATGTTGGAACTTTGTAGTCTGAAGCATTTGTTTCATCCAAATGAGTTGAGTGCATCAACTTTTGGCTGCTATATATTCAGCTTCAACTATCAAGAGAGAGAGATGGAATTTTTTTTCTTTCTATGCCATGATACTAGATTATTCCCCAAAAAGAAACATCCCTCGGAGGTACTCTTTTGATTGTCAACACTGTCGACCAATCCGCAACACTATACCCAACAGGATTTATGTTTGTATCCTTAGTGAACCAAAACCCATAGTTGATAGTACCCTTCATGTATTTAATGATTCATTTCACTACTTTGAGGTGCAATTCTTTTGGGTTAGCTTGGAAATGAGCACATATGCATACGTTGTTGGGATCTAGTGCCCTTAGTATAGTATTTTCGTCTAAGTATACTTGTATTTTTTGAACAAATTGGTTTAATAAAGTATCCATTGATTACATTAATAGTCTTTGTAAATTGTCCTCAATAGTTTTGCACACAAAGCAAAATGGAAGCAAATATTAGCTCACTAATTATCTAATGTTTAACTAATACTAAGCGGTATTATGTGGTCAATCATAATACAAAAGACAACTACATATTTGGTCAACCTAAACATGTTCTTAGTCTACTCGAAAATTATAAAACTAATTCAAATACTAATATGTCATCTATCAAGACCAATTGGGAAATTTTTTTGTTTTGACCATTAGAGCAGATGACTCCCAGAAGATAGATGTGATTGACTAGACTAACAGTACATCGGACATGACCCAAGTAGAATAAATCTTAAATCCATTTACGATTTATTCACTTGTGATATTTATAATGTCACAGAACTTAATCTTGAGTGGATGATGGACTATGTATGCATGACTCATATACTTTGATGTAAGTAAAAGCTTGAGTTCGAATAGATAAGGAATAAAAAATTGATGTGTTGGGTATACAACTTCTGCAGTATGTAGCATCATTCACAGTAGTGGATTTCATAGCCCAAACAATAGGTAAATAATATCCTCTCATAAATATTACATGATAGATGAAAAGTAAACCTGGTCACGGGTTGTTTGCCTTCGTAATAAATGACTTGAAAACTATTTGATAGTAATTAACTTTTCATGAATGAAGATGTAATAGTTATCATGAGATAAAATAAGATCATATTGGGAGAGCAGATTAATCCTAAAGAGATTAAGGATATCCTATGATGGTAACACACTTATGACCAAATCATTGGACGAACACTTATTAGGTAGCTTTTATAATGATATGTAATTAGGGAGAGCTCAGTAACGATGTTATAGTGGAATGACTTCGTGACTAAATAAATTTATAATTAATACACAAAAAGTTGGAACTTAATTATAAATTATTGGAGTCCTGATTATATTTGTCCAATAGATCTCTCCGCTAGCTCGTTGAAACCAGAAATGAATAGCATGAAGAAACAAAGGAACTGAAATGAATGAAAATGATGAAGCTAGAGAAATGGGTCATATTTGCATTTTCTCACTAAGTATAAAAATGACTTGAGAATTAATTTAAGGTTTCTAAATTATTATTTGATTAATTATAATTAAATATTGAAGTTTGAAAATGTAATTAAATTAATTAGTCATTATGAATATGTTGAATAAGGAAATTAAATATATTTCCTCATATATTCTTTTACATAAAATTGTCATGACTTTAATGAAATTAGAAGTGGGTTGAGAAAATTATTTAATTGGAAAATTAATTTAGTTAATTTAAATAATTAAATTAATTTAGTTAATTTAAATAATTAAATTAATTAAATAGATAATATTTATTTTGGGGAATAGAAAACAAATATTGGGTTGGACTAAATTATAAAGTGCTGGGTCAAAATCTAGGAAGCACATATAATTGGATCCAATACATGAGAGGCTCAATTCCCCTCATATGACAATTGAGGGGCGGTGATAAGTCTAGGATATAAAGTGATTTTACTACTCTTAAGCTTAAATTTATATCAAGATAAGAGTGAGTTAGAGTGCTTTTGTACTAAATTTTTGAACTTTTTATTTTAATAATGTATTTCTGCCAAATAAGATACTAAAAATGTCAATTTTTATCCTTGAAGGTGGCTAGTAGAACATTGGAAATGTGGAGAAAAGAAGATGCTGAATTTTGACAACTGAAGCCTCAATGTTGCAGTAAAATTATAGCATTAAGCTGATGGGAACAGATTGGAGAAACCACATTTAAAGAATGTCACACCTGCTTTTGGGCTTAATACATTTCTTAATCAATTGTTGATAATGACTAAGAATCATAAGGAGTAGGGCTCCACAAAAATTGAAATGCCCAAATACTCCCAAAGAGACAAAAATAGAATAAAAAGGGGAGCTGACCTAGCCCCCACCATCTTTAAGGGATATAAATATCTCATTTTTAGAACTGAAGTGTCACATCCCAAAATTCTATTAAATGTTGTTAGTTATTAAACAAGCATGAGAAATGGTGTAGTGGTTAAGTAGCTTTAGAAACTTGATTAAGAGGTAAAAGGTATTGAGCGTGAGAGAAGATATAAAATCAAAACTCTGGTTAAGAGTGAATTTGGCATAGGGAGTTCTAACTTGCGTCCTGTGAAGAGAGCCTGGGATAATAGACCGCGACAGAGCTCGATTGCAATTGATACTAGAAACAAGACTCAATAATGTGCTCACTGTGGGAAACATCATCAAGGGGAATGTTAGAGGAAATTAGGAGCATGTCTGAGATGTGGGCCCTTTAAGCATCAGATTAAAGACTATCCACGTATGAAGGAATAGAGGCAAGCACTGTAGCCAAATTAGAATCAGAATCAAAGGGAACGAGGGCATAACAGAACTTGTAATATGGGACAGAGAGCATCTGGTCAAGCTGCAAATCATACTAAAGCGAGATAGCCTGCCTTGGTTTATGCAGCAAGGCGCAGAAAAGACTGTGATGTAGCTGATATCATCGCAAGTACTTTTACAATTAATAATGTACAGTACTTTCCCTTGATAGATATAAGTTCTACTCATTCATACATTGTCTACTTTATGTCTAATAAACTGGGAATTACGATAGAAGATACTATTAGTGCTATTTTTATGGTTAGTCCTTTAGGGCAATCTGCAGTGGTGAATAAAACCTATAGACAATGTCTATTAGAAGTCCAAGGTGAAACATTTCTAGCCAATTTGATGGAATTACAATTTACAGAATTTGACTTAATTCTGGGAATGGACTGGTTGGTCTAACATCAAGTCAGTCTAGATTGTGCTTCAAAAAATGTTTTGCTAAATACGGTTAGTGGGAAAGAAATTGTGTTTGTAGGGGATCGTAGAGTTTACTTGTCAAATGTAATCTCTGCTATTTTTGCTGAGAGAATGGTTAGAAAGGTATGTGAGGCATATCTAGCTTATGAACTAGATACTAATGTTAATAGCTCTGTTTTGAGTAACATTCGCAGTGTAAAGGAATTTCTAGGTGTTTTTCTAAAGGAATTTTCTAGGATACCTCCCGATCGTGAAGTTGAGCTTGGAACTAAATTGTTTCCTGGTACAGCTCCAGTGTCCATTTCTCTTTATTGCATGGCAGCAAAAGAGCTTAAAGAACTTAAGATTTAGCTTCAAGAGTTTCTAAATCGTGGATTCATTCAACTAAGTGTTTCGCCATTGGGATCACTAGTATTGTTTGTTAAGAAGAATGATGGTTCTATAAAGATCTATATCAATTACAGACAATTAAATAAGTTGACCATCAAGAATAAGTACTCAATTCCTAGAATCGACAATTTGTTTGATCAATTTCGAGAGACAAATGTGTTCTCCAAGATTGACTTAAGGTCGGGTTGCTGTTAGCTCAAAGTCAAGGAATTATATGTGCCTAAGACTACATTTCAGACTCGATATGTTCATTACGAGTTCTTAGTAATGCCTTTCAAATTTAGATGTGTATTCAGCCTGAGTCTGGAAAGGATTACGTGGTTTTCAATGATGTGTCACATACTGGTCTTAGATGTGTATTAATGCAGAAGGGAAAGGTGGTAGCCTATGCTTCGAGACAGCTCAAGCCATATGACTGTAATTATCCAACTCATGACTTGGACCTAGCAGTAGTGGTTTTTACGCTCTCTATTTGGAGGCATTACCTCTACAGTGAGAAGTGTATTATCTACATGGATCATAAGAGTCTTAAGTATATATTCACTCAAAAAGAATTGAATATAAGACAACATAGGTGGATTAAACTGTTCAAGGATTATGATTGTACCATTAAGTACCATCCTGGTAAAGCTAATGTGGTAGCTGATGCACTAAGTCGTAAACGATGACTAAACTTAGAGCTATGTTTGCAAGACTGAGTTTTTCCAAAGATGGTAGTATCTTGGTCGAATTGCAAGTAAAGCCTTTGTAGATTGGTGAAATTAAAGAAAAGCAATCTCTAGATATTTCTTTTCTACCTTACTTCAAGCAGGTTCAGGATGGTTCGACAACTAATTTTGAGTTTAATTCTGTTGGAGTTCTTTGCTTTAGAGGAAGATATTGTGTACCGAATGATAAGGAGTTAAGACAATCTATTCTTCGTGAAGCACATAGTAGTCCCTATGCTATGCATCGTGGAGGAAATAAGATGCATCATGATTTGAGATAGTGGTATTGTGCCCGAGTTTGAAACGTGAGGTGACTAATTTGTTGCTAAATGTTTGACTTGTCAACAAGTGAAGGCTGAGCATCAACTTCCTTCTGGTTTATTACAGCCTATTAAGATTTCTCAGTGGAAGTGGGAACATATAAATATGGATTTTGTTAGTGGGTTGCCTTTGACTCCCACTAAGAAGGACTTGATGTGGGTAATTGTGTATAGGTTCACTAAGTTGACCCATTTTCTACCAGTACGTACTGATTATTCTCTTCAGAAGCTTGTAAAGCTATATATTTCCAAGATCGTGCAGTTACACGACATACCTGTGTTAATTATTTTCGATTGGGATCCTCGATTTACATCTTGATTTTAAAAGACATTGCATGAAGCTCTTAGTACTCTTTTGGATTTTAACACTTCTTACCACCCATGTTTGATGGGGAATCTGAGCGAGTTATTCAAATTCTCGAGGATATGTTGAGAAGTTGTGTTATCGACTTTCAAGAAAGTTAGGAGGATCATTTACCATTGACTGAGTTTTCATACAACAACAGTTTCCAAGCTAGCATTCAGATGGCTCCTTATAAAGGTTTCCAAGCTCCTTTGTACTGGACTAAATTAGATGAAAGGAAAATTTTAAGAACCGAGCTAGTTCAAGAGACTGAAAGTATAGTTAAGTTGATACAAGAAAGATTGTGAGTGACTTTTGACAGGCAGAAATCCTATGTCGATCTTAAAGGAAGGATATCGAATATTGTGTTGGGGATCAAGGAGTACCATTTTTACCATTTAAAAATAGGCAGTTATGTCGCAGCGTTGAAACATTATTGTACTGAAGAGATTAAGTCAGTATGTTGTGTCACGATGAAGAACCCCAGAGTCGCGATGTGAACCTGAGATTTTGAAAACATTACAATTTGGTCTTGATTTGACCTCAGGCTAGCAATAGAGCTTTTGTAAGCTCGTAAAGACCCAAAAATGATTGTATAGCATATTATATGCAGGTATTGCTCGTAATTAAACCTATAATGGTATAAATTGAAAGTATTTAAGCATAGTTGCTCCAACAACGACTATGGAATCCTATAGCTCAGACCTGAAAATCAGGTCGGGTATGGGGCGTAACAAGTTTTGTAGTGGTGATCTATTGTAACAAGGGAAGGGGAAAACGATGTTGTTTTCCCTTTAAACTATCTCCACATGGCTTCATAACAACCCCTCAAAGTTTTGGTAATCCTCGAATGGCTTCATGGTGTACAACTCTCTAAATAATTTTGTAGCTTTGATACCATTTGAAAAATAATTAGTCTATAGATATGATAGATCACCTTTTTTTACCGCTCATTGTAACGATAATTAGAACGAAAACAAACAACATAAGAAAAATAAGAATAGAAAAGAAGCGACATAACCAATTATTGCTTACACAGTTCAGACGCAACAATCCTACTTTTATGGAGCCTCGCTCAAGATAAATCTTTATACAATCACCAAACACTTCAAAAGTACACTTCTTTACCTATTGGCTAAAGCTCACAATTCCTTAAAACAAGTACATGCAGATCCAATAAAAAACTAATGATCACACACCACACAATATTCACTCAATGATGGTTTGACTAAGTTTTACAAACACTCTAGTCAACGAAACAATCACTCAAAAGAAGAAAGAAATAAACAAGCTAAAAAACAAAATACTCAAACTTTCGATGGAAAATCAATTCTTACCTAAAGGAGAATAACGCTTATTTATAGGTTTAGAGAACAACAATATATTCTCATTTAATATAGTTGATTAGTCCTTGAAAAATTCCCTTGAATAAATTTGATATTTATCTTTAAAAAGCAACATTTCAACCATTAAGTGACAACAAAACTTTCATTCTTATCAAACCACCTCAAGATATTTGATTGGGAGACTTTGTATCCAAGTTGACCCACGCTTCTATTTTGTCAAATGTTTGGTAGTGGAATAGATCAAATCCTAATACCATTTCTAAAAATGAAGCAAGAAACTCTCCTTTTTTGTTCTTCGCGTCCAGGATTGCATTCCAGATCATTAGATAGAAATCCAAATATGAAGAGAGAAACAAAGAATATTACTACGGTGTAAACAAAGATTTAAGAGTAAGCATTACACAATCTCCAAGAGAATTTTTTGGAAAAAAAAAAGAATAGATTCCCTGTTATTGTACCACATATCCTATTTTGTTTTGATTTTGACACCAAGAAATAAAGTGATTTCTAGAATTTCTAGAAATCAAAAAGAATTTTTAGAAATTCACTTGTAATAAGAGTTGAGTTTTTCACTACAAAAAAAATTATTTCATACCAATAATTATATATTGTGGTAGACTCTAACCTAAATAGGGTCCTTCAGCGAAAAGGGTTAGAATGAGGAAATGGGATGATCCAGATTTATCAGGGCTATCCAAGAATTTTAATCTTTGAATTGAGGGTTCATTCATAGTGTAAGACTTACATGATCTTTTCAATTGTTAAAAGTTTTTTTCTTGAATCTGTAACACCCCAAACCCGGCCTAGACATTACGACTGGATCTGGCATGTCACATGAAAGGGTTGTTTAAAAACTACGTGCTCGTTAAAAACTTCGTATTCTTTTTGAAACTCCATGCTTTGTTGTTTGTGAAATTGGATTTGCTTTTATGGTTTTCTTGAAAAAGTGTTGTTATTGTTATTAGCGAAAACTTTGTTTATAGCAGAAATCAGATCCAGTATTTTATGGAAACGTGATATTTTGAAAACAGTTATTAACTTTTTAAGAAAACCCAGTGTTTAATCATTGATAGTTTGAATATAACAGAAATGAAAGTTAAAAAGTAAAACAAAATCCAAAGGACTTATTACAAAATACTGAACCCAAATTAAAATAATCTTAAAATGAAGTAAGGACCGGATTTACTAAAATTTGTGAAGAAAGCTCCGATGTATGGCCACCACAGAGTCCTCCGCAGCTCCAAATCCTCAAATGCTGGGGATCACTTGTAAGGTTAAAGCAAAGGGGTGAGTTACGAGAACTCAGTGTGTAATCCCCTAATTGGTCATTAACTGGGCCCGAGCCCATACAGAAGTGGACTGGGCTGAAGCCCATAAAGAAACAGACTGAGCCGAAGCCCATACAAAAGTAGACTAGGCCAAAGCCCATACAGAAGCAGACTGGGCCGAAGCCCTATTCAGTAACAATCTGGGCCTTAGCCCTATAAACATGATCATGCAAACAAAATATGTAGCTCAGCTTAATAATCCATCCGCAACACACCATCCGTACCAGCCCAACACACCTGTGGGGATTTCTAAATCGACCCGTCCATCCACTACACACCTTGATGGCAGTCAAGCTGCTCATCATAGAATTTGTGGTGAAGCCACCAGGATAACAAAATATACGTAGCGGCATGGCCACTATACAGATTGTGGCAGAGCCACCAGATCACACTTCCTCCGATCATCAATAACCCAATCCCATGCAGAATGTCATGTATGCAAGCATATATCAAAAATGATGTATGAAATAAATTACCGTCACAACCAATTAAACAGAATACACACAACCGTACTAATTAACCCTTAAGTGTATAACAATAATTTGCCCACCAAGGGTATTTCAATAATTTACCCACCAAGGGTATTTCAGTAATTTACCTACAAAGGGTATTTCGGTAATTTACCCACCAAGGGTATTTCAGTAATTTACCCTCCAAGGGTGTTTCAGTAATTTTGCAAATTAGGGGTATTTTAGTAATTTCGCAAACTAGGGGTATTTCGATAATTTTGCAAACTAGGGGTATTTCAAAATTTTGTAAACCAGGGGTATTTCGATAATTTCACAAACCAGGGGTATTTTGGTAATTTTGTAAACCATGTTTATTTCGGTAATTTTGTAAACTAGGGGTATTTCGATAATTTTACAAACCAGGGGTATTTCGATAATTTCGCAAACTAGGGGTATTTCGGTAATTTCATAAATCAAGATATTCTAAACAGAGATAACGATGCAAAAGGGCCTAGGGCCCATTCTCGACCCAAATGGACCCACACGTTCGTGTGGCCCATTTAGCCCAAATTTACCACGGATATGAGATTCACAAGACCAGTTCACTGTCTACTACACAATCATTCAAGTTATTCATATGGGGCCCCGGGCCCATTGGGCCTACTTGGCCCAAACAACGTCAACCCACAAGAATACTCATGGTGGCCTCGACTATCGCATCGAATCTCCCGCACGTGCGCCAACTCAAGGAATTCTTTCCTCTTTCGATCGAAACCGTTGGCTTATATACTTCTTCTGGAACTCTTCCAGAAAGAAGTCCCACGTCACCCGTTCTTTCAGGACCTATAACACCCCAAACTCGATCAGCATATCACAATCGGATCTGGCATGTCACAAAGTGAAAACCTTTTAGAATGCAAGTCTGCCAGAAAATTTTCTTAGAAAACCTTTTAGGAAACCTTACTTATAGACTAATTTTTGTTCAGGTTTATAGAAACCATTCGAGATATCTTTGTTGTTACATGTTAAGTGGTGTTACCCAATGGCAACGCTTTTAAAACAATGCGAAGGTGTTGTAGTTTTGAAAACATTGTGTTCTGCCGGTTAATTAGTAAAACCATTTATTCTACGTAGTTAAAATAATAGCAATAATAAAAATAATCAAATCAAATCTTAGCGGCCTTATTACATAACCCCCAAAAACTGAAATTTTTAAATTTAAATAGTAACTAAAGAAATCAGGTCCGTTGAACGTGCATGGTCGCCTCGAGTCCTCCCGGCTCCATCTCCGCAATCTACTCATCTGCAAAATAGAAGGGAAGGGGTGAGTCACCAAGACTCAGTGTGTAAATTCCCAACCCGATGGTGAATTCACATACACAAATTATCAGTAAAGACATGCAAACCATGCAAAACATGCAACCCATAAGCTAGCCATCCAAACACCTTTAACTACTCCGTGTGGTCAAAACCACTAGTGGTCAAAACCACTGGTGACCGTAGCCACAATATATCGGTGTGGTCAAAACCACTAATGACCGAAGTCACAAATCAAGTGATGGGGCCAACCCATCGTGTGGTCAAAACCACTGATGACAATCCCGTAATTAATCTTGTGGGGCCAACCCACTATGGTACCAAACCACTGGGACAAGTCACAAATCGATATGTGGTCAAAACCACTGGTGGTCAAAACCATTGGGACTTAGTCACAAATTAAAATATCAAGACGGGGCCAACCCGTCATGTGGTCAAAACCACTGGTGACAGTCCAAAATAATCATTCCCCCTCCTCTCATCAAACCCATCATCATGTCATAACATACATGTCATAATATCGATTAATCATGCTAATATCATATACCATAGCATTCAATAGATCGCAATGATGTGCACCAAGAATCACTTAACGGGGGACTTACCCGGAATCCAAGCTTATGTCCACAAAACAAAGTCACTAATATCAAGGGTTAAACAGTAACATAATAAGCAGTCTTAAACTAATAAAGTGTGTAAGTTTTTACACACCTGACTATTCGCAAAATCCCAAAACTATGCGTTTCTACGAAATCCCGAAACGTATTTCCTTACTGCACCTACAATCGGCCAACACCACTTTTAGATTTTAAGCCATTCGGCTTATTCACAAATCCCGAATGATGAATCGCACAAGGTTATTTTCTTACCTTGGTGCTGATTTGGTCTCTTACCAAATCCCGAAGTCACACACTAAGTTCTCCTTGTAATCGGCCACACTAGCACACACAAAAGTTAGCCTTCGGCTTTTGATCAATTAAGGATTAGATCTTGAGATATTAATACGCTTACCTAGGTCGACCACCAAATCCCAAAGGCTCCCTGAATTCGGTAATAGCCTTCCCTACAATCGGTTTTATCACTTTATTAGAGAATTAAAGGCCATTCGACCAAATCATAAATCCGAAACCAAAAGAGTTGACACCTTCTTACCTTAGTCAACAGATTCGGCTTTTATTCACCAAAAATTGGCACACTCCAAAAAGGAAGGATTAGATTCAGCCCTTAATCCCAAAAATCCTAGGAGAAATCGGTTTCCAACAAGGGTTAGGAGCCTATGTGAGTCGACAGAGAAAAGAAAATGAACAAAAGGGTATTCGGCCAAGACACTTACCCTTTCTCAAAATCGATTAGTGAAGAACCCAAGAAGATCCACCCTTGTTGCTATTCGGCCAAAACAAGACAAAAGGAAAACTAGGAGATTTCGGTATAGAGTTTAGTGAAGAGAAGAGAAGATTTGGCAATGAGTTTGAGAGAAGAGAAAAGGCAAGATTAGGGTAAGGGTTTGGTTATGGTGTTTTCGGCTTTAGAGTCTCAAGAGGAGAAGAAAAAAATAAAAGAGAGAGATATGAGGGAGATGAATATTTCGGCTAGGTACTTGAGAGAAAAGAAAATAACATCAAATGTGTTTAGGGGGGACATTCGGCTATACCAAATGCTCCCAAAACCGATAGCCTCATTTGCCTACAATCCCACCTTCCGCCAACTCTCTACAAACAAGTTTGAAAATATCACACTCCTTAATTCCCTCATCTATATCCTTATTTGAAATCTGATAACTTAATCCTCATCCATAAGGACAGTCCCACCTGAGCTCTCCTCTCCTTACTTGTGGCGTGAAAAAGAGTAAGTAGGAGTGCAATTCCTGCAGCTCGAACACAGGCACTCCCTTACTGTATATGGCGTCACTCTCTCTGACACCCTAGTGGCGCCTCCTTGCCATTTTACTAAGGTAGTTCTTGTGTCAACCTTCCCAAATAAAATTTCTTAACCTCTCTCTCCCTTAGCTTCACTTCCTTAAATGCCAAAAATAAAATTCTTGGCCCTAACTCAAGCCTAACCTAGGGTTATAACTAGACTCCAAAGCATGTTAAATAAACCTTATAATCAGTACATCACATGCAACACAAGAAAACGTAGAACCCCTTTTTAAGGATGTTACAGTTCTACCCCCCTTAAAAATAATTTTGGCCTTGAAATTACCTGATCAGAAGAGTTGAGGGTATTGCTGCCTCATCACATCCTCGGGTTCCCACGTGGCCTCCTCCGTACCATGGTTTAGCCATAACACCTTCACCAAGTGTACTAACTTCCTACGCAGGACTTTGACATCCCGATCTAAGATCTATACCAACTCCTCCTCAAAGGACAAATCCAAGCTTACCTCAATCTCTGCAACTGGTACCACATGTGATGGATCTGATCGATAGCGCCTAAGCATCGAAACATGGAAGACGTCGTGAATATGACTTAATTCTGCCGGCAGCTCGAGCTGATAAGCTACCGGTCCTACTCGCTTCAACACTGTGTACGGTCCGATAAACCTAAGGCTTAGCTTCCCTTTCCATCCAAATCTTAACACCTTCTTCCATGGTGATACCTTTAGAAAAACTTTATCACCTACCGCATACTCTATATCTCTGCGTTTAAGATCGGCGTAAGACTTCTGCCTGTCTGATGCTTCCTTGAAATGAGTCCGAATCATCTTAACCTTATCCTCAGTTTCTGCCACCAATTTCGGACCCAAAACATGCCGTTCACCCAACTCTGTCCAACACGTAGGTGTACGACACTTCCGTCCATACAGCGCCTCATACGGTGCCATCTGGATACTCGCTTGATAACTATTGTTACAAGAGAATTCTGCCAATGGTAGATACTCCTCCCAACTACCACTAAAATCCAGAATACAGCCTCTTATCATATCTTCTAAAACCTGAATCACCCTTTCTGATTGTCCATCAGACTGCAGATGAAAAGCGGTGCTGAAATCCAACCTCATGCCCAAAGCTTGATGCAAAGCCCTCTAGAACCTCGACATGAACCTAGGAACCCTATCCGAGATGATTGACACTGGCACCCCATGCAACCTTACTATCTCAGCCACATATAACTTGGCTAACTTCTGGAGCTAATAATCAACCCTCACCGGTATGAAGTGAGCTAATTTGGTTAGACGATCCACAATCACCCAGACTGAGTCCTTCTTACTAGGCGTGAAGGGTAGCCTACTGACAAAGTCCATGGTAATCCTTTCCCACTTCCACTGAGGAATCTTCACCTATGAAGTAAACTTGTGACAAATCGGTGTTCGACTTTGACTTATCGACACGTCAGACATTTACCCACAAACTCGCCACTTCTGCTTCAACCACAGCCACCGCGCTCGCTCACGATCCGGTACATCTTGCTACCTCCAGGATGCATAGCGTATGGGCTGCTATGTGCATCCTGAAGAATCCTTTGTCTCAACTCCACGTCTTTCGGCATACAAGCTCTCCCTTGGAAACACAATACTCCATCACTGGACACACTATAACCCTCTACACCACCATTCTGAACTTGCAACCTACGGGCATTCAAACCCTCATCCATTAATTGTTTCTCCTTAATCTTCTCTACCCAAGTCGGCTTAACTTACAATTTCGCCAACAAACTCCCATCGTCATACAGACTAAGGTGAGCAAACATCGCTCGTAAGTCCACTACCACCTTACGACTCAACGCGTCTGCCACCACATTGACCTTGCCCGGATGATACTCTATCGAACAGTCGTAGTCCTTCAATAGCTCAATCCACCTGCGTTGCCTTAAGTTCAGATCCTTCTGGGTCAGAAGATACTTCAAGCTCTTGTGATCTGTGTAAACTACAAACTTTTCTCCGTATAGATAATGCCTCCAAATCTTCAAGGCAAAAAACCACTGCAGCCAACTCCAAGTCATGCGTTGGGTAGTTACCCTCATGCGATTTCAAATTGTCGAGACGCACGCTCTCGCTTTCCTTCCTGCATTAGCACACATCCCAAACCAGTATGTGATGCATCACAGTAGACCGTGAATACCTTTCCTGCCTTAGGCTGTACCAGAACTGGAGCTTCCATCAGAATCTTCCTCAGCCTGTCAAAACTTTCTTGCTATTTCTCTATCCACACAAATAGAACTCCCTTCCTCAATAACTTAGTCAACGGTGCCGCGATCAGAGAAAACCCTTCCATGAATCTCCGATAATACCCTGCTAGACCTAGAAAACTTCAAATTTCAGCCACCGACCTAGGCGGTTTCCAATCAACACCGCTTCAATCTTGCGAGTCCACTCTAATCCTTCAGATGAACCTCGTGACCCAAAAAGTCACTTCCCTAAGCTAGAATTAGTACTTCTTGAACTTGGCAAATAAATGCTTCTCCTCGAATTTGCAATACCACCCGCAAGTGTGTATCATGATCCTCCTCAGTCTTTGAGTACACCAATATGTCATCTATGAATACTATGACAAACTGGTCCAAGTACTACTGGAACACCCGATTCATCAAGTCCATGAATCTTCTTTGGTGCATTAGTTAACCCGAACGGCATTACGTAAACTTCGTAGTGCCCATACCGTGTACGAAATGTCGTTTTATGCACATCAACCTCCTTCACTTTGAGTTGATGATACCCTGACCTGAGATCTATCTTCGAGAAAACTTATGCACCCTTGAGTTGATCAAACAGGTCGTCAATCCGAGGCAACGGATACCTGTTCTTGATCGTCAACTTGTTCAGCTGGCGGTAGTCTATACACATCCACATTGTACCATCCTTCTTCTTAGCAAAGAGCACAGGTGCTCCCCAAGGAAATATGCTTGGTCGGATGAAACCTTGATCCAACAACTCACGAATTTGAGCCTTGACTCCACCAATTCCTTTGGCGCCATCCTATCTGTAGGCTATAGACATTGGCGCGCTTCACAATAACAAGTCTATACCAAATTCCACTTCTCGATCCGGAGGCAAACCCGAAAGTTCTTCTGGGAATACATCTGCAAATTCCTTTACTGTTCGGACATTCTCCACTGCTAACTCCTTGGCCTCCAAAGCACACACTTGAACCAGAAATGCCTCACAGCCTTTCCTAACCATTTTCTCGCCTTGGTCACGAGACCACATTCGATAGGTACTCCCTCCTATTACCTATCATCACCACCTCCTCCCCTTCCATTGTCCTCAACATCATGCGCTTAGCTGTGTAGTCTAAACTGGTCTGGTACTTCACCAGCCAATCCATTCCGAGAATTAGATCGAACTCCTCAAATGGTAGTTCCATCAGATCAGCCAAGAACACGATCCCTTGAAGTTCTAGGGGTACATCCCTATATAATTTACTTACTTCTATAGAGTGACCTAAAGGGCTTAACATAGTCATTTTCCTAGAAGTAAGCTCAGAGTCTAAGTTCATAGTCTCCACTATGCTACTGGCTACATATGAGTGCGTCGAACCCACATCAATTAAAGCATTATAAGGATTTCCAAAAATTAAAAACGTACCGGTTATGACGTCTGGTGCGTCACCTTCCTCTCGACGCCTCGCTGCATAAACTAATCCAGGCTGTCTAGCCTCTGCACCACATGTACCTCTGCCCGGAGCTCCACGACCTCTACCAGATCCATTACCTCCCCTAGCAGCACCACGGCCCCTTTGTGGCTGCTGAACATCCCTCCTATTTTGAGTACGATTCTGATCTCCTGACTGCAGTCTAGCTGACCGGTTTGGACAATCCCTCACTCGATGCTCCATCGACCCACACTCAAAACATCCTCTATTTCCAGTCCAGCATTCCCCTGTGTGAGACTTCCCACACCGAGCACATCGTGGCGGCCACTGAGTATTATCAGTAGTGGGCCTAGTAGCTTGATTCGGCCCACTATGTGTACCCCGCTTCTGTTGGTTCCCGTTAGACCCAGACGAACTAGCATTCCTTTTATTCCATCCCTTTTCCTGATTTCGTTTCACCGACTGTTTCACCTCCTCAGCAACCTTGGCCTTTTCCACTAAGACTGTAAACTCTCTCTCTTGTTGTGGAGCAATCAGCAGCCTCAAATCATCTCTCAGCCCGTCCTCAAACCGGACACACCACTCATGCTCAGTTGGCACTATGCCTCGAGCATAATGGCTCAACCGTAAGAATTCTGCCTCATACTCCGATACGGACTTATTCCCCTGAACCAGCCTCAGGAACACCTTCCGCTGTGCATCAATGTAGCTAGACACCACATACTTATTCTGATAAGCTGCCTTAAAATAGTCCCAAGTGAGGTCATCCACTCCTGCACTATCCCGAACCGTGAGCCACCACTGGTATGACTCATCCCGGAGTAGCGACATTATGCCTTTCAGTTTTTCCTCCGCGATCAGATCCAAGTCATCCATAATCCGTTTAGTTGCTTCCAACCAATACTCAGCTATATTGGGAGCCACACCCAAAACACCTCGGAATACCTCAGCTCCATTGGCTCAAAGTCGTTCAGATATAGACTTCTGAGCTCCCGTACCCCCACCAACTCCAGCCACTCTTTCTAACACTTGCAGCATCGCCTGCGACACTGCATCCTCCCCCGTCTGATCTTGATATTCTGCATCAGCGGCTGGTGGTGGTGGCATCACGTTTTCAGACCCTTGTCCTGACCTAACGGGCTCTGACACGGTCATCCGGCCTCTACCATGGCCACGCACATTACGATGCGTCCCCTCAAATTCAAGTCTATAGTTGCGATTTATCTGTTTAAAAGATTTTTATGAATTAGTCTCTGTTCCACTTATTACCCACAGATAAGTTTTATGTAGAGGAATTTAGTAGTGGTTCTTTCGATCATCACACAGTTTTCAGTTCAATTTCCTACCCTCATTCCCACGTGTAGGGGTATTCTCGTTATTTCACTACCCGAGGGTATTTCTGTAACTAGCCTACCGGGGTATTTTAGTAATAAAATAGAGTTAATTTGAAAACCTTTTTCAAATCATGGATATTTAAGAAAGACTCACAGAAGTTTTGGAAATTTTCAGCACCATGGGTATTTTCGTAATTTCGTAAGCTAAGGATATTTTCGTAAATTTTTTCTTAGATGTGATTCCTTGGTGATTTTGTGAAATCAGGGTGTTGTGGTAGGTTTGCAATCTGGGGGTATTTTGGTAATTTTTAAAGTCTGAGAGTATTTTGGTAATTTTGTAATCTAGGGGTATTTCGGTCATTTTATAAATCAAGGGTAATTTAGTCTTTTTCCAAATCAGGGGTACTGTGGTGATTTTCAAAACTAAGGTTTATAGTATTTCAGAACCAAAATGGCTAGTCCCTTTCGGGTTTTAGTTATGCAGTTTAGCCTGTGAATAAGTCGTCTTAGCTGGGGTGAACCATCGCTACGCACCAGGTAGGATTCGGGTGAAGAGGAGGTGAGTCACTAGGACTGCCTAAATACCAAGCTCTTCCCTGAGTCCACTCCTAGGCATGTGCACAACGGTTACCACACCCTTGGCTCAGTGACGTACTCACAGGTTTGTTTAATGGATCATTAAGTCTTATGTACTTGAGTTGGGGTAAATTATTCCTAGGGTTCAATAATTCCTATTTGCTAATCTACGATCCCGGAATACCCTTTTTCCCCCACATACAAATCACACAAGTAGTCAGAAGTACTTACCTGGGCAGATTGGTGCCGGATACTCAGTGCCATGCTGTTCAACCCATGTACCGTTTCCACAAAACTTTTCAAAGACCCTATTTTAAAACATTTTGGACCTCGGGCCCACAGCTGAGCCTTTGAACCTGGCTCTGATACCAAAATTGTAACACCCCAAACCCGGCCAGCACATCACAATCGGATCTGGCATGTCACAGAGTGAAAACCTTTTAGAATGAAAGTCTACCAGAAAATTTTCTTAGAAAACCCTTTTTAGGAAACCTTACTTATAGACTAATTTTTGTTCAGGTTTATAGAAACCATTCGAGATATCTTTGTTGTTACATGTTAAGTGGTGTTACCCGATGGCAACACTTTTTAAAACAATGCGAAGGTGTTGTAGTTTTGAAAACATTGTGTTCTGCCGGTTAATTAGTAAAACCATTTATTCTACGTAGTTAAAATAATAGCAATAATAAAAATAATCAAATCAAATCTTAGCGGCCTTATTACATAACCCCCAAAAACTGAAATTTTTAAATTTAAATAGTAACTAAAGAAATCAAGTCCGTTGAACGTGCATGGTCACCTCGAGTCCTCTCGGCTCCATCTCCGCAATCTACTCATTTGCAAAATAGAAGGGAAGGGGTGAGTCACCAAAACTCAGTGTGTAAATCCCCAACCCGATGGTGCATTCACATACACAAATTATCAGTAAAGACATGCAAACCATGCAAAACATGCAACCCATAACCTAGCCATCCAAACACCTTTAACTACCCCGTGTAGTCAAAACCACTGGTGGTCAAAACCACTGGTGACCGTAGCCACAATATATCGGTGTGGTCAAAACCACTGATGACCGAAGTCACAAATCAAGTGATCGGGCCAACCCATCGTGTGGTCAAAACCACTGATGACAATCCCGTAATTAATCTTGTGGGGCCAACCCACTGTGGTACCAAACCGCTGGGACAAGTCACAAATCGATATGTGGTCAAAACCACTGGTGGTCAAAACCACGGGACTTAGTCACAAATTAAAATATCAAGACGGGGCCAACCCGTCATGTGGTCAAAACCACTGGTGACAGTCCAAAATAATCATTCCCCCTCCTCTCATCAAACCCATCATCATGTCATAACATACATGTAATAATATCGATTAATCATGCTAATATCATATACCATAGCATTCAATAGATCGCAATGATGTGCACCAAGAATCACTTAACGGGGGACTTACCCGGAATCCAAGCTTATGTCCACAAAACAAAGTCACTAATATCAAGGGTTAAACAGTAACATAATAAGCAGTCTTAAACTAATAAAGTGTGTAAGTGTTTACACACCTGACTATTCACAAAATCCCAAAACTATGCGTTTCTACGAAATCCCGAAACGTATTTCCTTACTGCACCTACAATCAGCCAACACCACTTTTAGATTTTAAGCCATTCGGCTTATTCACAAATCCCGAAGGATGAATCGCACAAGGTTATTTTCTTACCTTGGTGCCGATTTGGTCTCCTACCAAATCTCGAAGTCACACACTAAGTTCTCCTTGTAATCGGCCACACTAGCACACACAAAAGTTAGCCTTCGGCTTTTGATCAATTAAGGATTAGATCTTGAGATATTAATATGCTTACCTAGGTCGACCACCAAATCCCGAAGGCTCCTAAATTCGAAAATAGCCTTCCCTACAATCGGTTTTATCACTTCATTAGAGAATTAAAGGCCATTCGGCCAAATCATAAATCCGAAACCAAAAGAGTTGACGCCTTCTTACCTTAGTCAACAGATTCGGCTTCTATTCACTAAAAATCGGCACACTCCAAAAAGGAAGGATTAGATTCGGCCCTTAATCCCAAAAATCCTAGGAGAAATCGATTTCCAACAAGGGTTAGGAGCCTATGTGAGTTGACAGAGAAAAGAAAAGGAACAAAAGGGTATTCGGCCAAGACACTTACCCTTTCTCAAAATCGATTAGTGAAGAACCCAAGAAGATCCACCCTTGTTGCTATTTGGCCAAAACAAGACAAAAGGAAAACTAGGAGATTTCGGCACAGAGTTTAGTGAAGAGAAGAGAAGATTTGGCAATGAGTTTGAGAGAAGAGAAAAGGCAAGATAAGGGTAAGGGTTTGGTTATGGTGTTTTCGTCTTTAGAGTCTCAAGAGGAGAAGAAAAAAAATAAAAGAGAGAGATATGAGGGAGATGAAGATTTTGGCTAGGTACTTGAGAGAAAAGAAAATAACATCAAATGTGTTTAGGGGGGACATTCGGCTATACCAAATGCTCCCAAAATCGATAGCCTCCTTTTCCTACAATCCCACCTTCGGCCAACTCTCTACAAACATGTTTGAAAATATCACACTCCTTAATTCCCTCATCTATATCCTTATTTGAAATCTGATAACTTAATCCTCATCCATCAGGAGAGTCCCACCTGAGCACTCCTCTCCTTACTTGTGGCGTGAAAAAGAGTAAGCAGGAGTGCAATTCTGCGCACTTCGAACACGGCACTCCTCATCAGATATGGCGTCACTCTCTCTGACACCCTAGTGGCGCCTCCTTGCCATTTTACTAAGGTAGTTCTTGTGTCAACCTTCCCAAATAAAATTTCTTAACCTCTCTCTCCCTTAGCTTCACTTCCTTAAATGCCAAAAATAAAATTCTTGGCTCTAACTCAAGCCTAACCTAGGGTTATAGCTAGACTCCAAAGCATGTTAAATAAACCTTATAATCAGTACATCACATGCAACACAAGCAAAACGTAGAAACCCCTTTTAAGGATGTTACAGGACCACTAACGTTAGTGTCTGCCACCAATGGTATGCCGAATCTCTCAACAAGGATATGGCACTCTTCAAGCTCTCTTCAGGTGTACATGAGAGTTCATCAAACACTCTCATCGAGTTCTATAACCAGAACTCTGCCCTCTCTGGGTCATCATCTACCTTTTCTCTAAACTCCTCGGTCTCGTGCTTCCTAATCTTATCTACCGGGGGTTTCTATATCCTCACTACATCAATACCTTACAGAGCCACTGGGTTTCGCTGAGGTATAGGAGGAGGTGGAGGAGGTTGAGCATTAGGGTTCGCTCGAACAAAGTTCGAGTACCAATCGCCCATCATCTGGAGAAAGGCCTCTCGTGCCTCTTCCCCTTGACCCTTAGCCTGTAACACCCCAAACCCGGTCTATGCGTTGAGACTAGATTTGGTTTGTTACGTGATTCGAACTATTCTTAAATCTTTAATGAGTTGAAAACTACAATATTATTTACAGAGTTTAAAATTTGAAGAGAATTAGATTTTGATCAATATTTAAAACATAAGTTGGGAATCATTGTATTATTAAAAACCTTTGGGTAATTTGTTAAAGAGTTAACTATAATAAGATATTTATAAAAGATTTTCATAAACTTGAAAACTCAATTTTATTTTAATAAAAACATCATAAAACTTTAGCTCATGATTAAAAGTCCAAAATATAAATTAAATTCCAAGCACACATAAAATCCATAAGTTATTTATAGAGGCCATTTATTACAACATCCCAAAATAGTAAAAATAATTATTAAAAGTTCGAATTTAAATAACCCTTATTTAGCAAGATGGCCTCCACGAAGTCATCCTCATTAAGTCCACATCGCTGTCCATTACCCGAGATGGAAAGAAATTAAAGGGTGAGTTACTTAGAACTCAAAGTGTAACTCACTTACCACCATTATTGGGCCGATTGTCAAGATATTATGTCGGGCTTGAGCCCAATTCGAATTCAACAATATATCATGAATTTAAAATAATTAATAATGCATGAAAATGTAATTCCCAACCCAAACCTAATATCCATCCGCTAACACCCCTGCACCAACCATCACACCTGGGGATCAAGTCAACCCACCCCGCCATCACACCAATCGTAGGCAATAAGCCTTTTTATAATTGTGGCATAGCCACCGAACTAGAGGCAATAAGCCATTAATGTGGCAGAGCCACCAACTAGAGGCAATAAGTCGATTTTGTGGCGAAGCCACCGAACTAGAGGCAATAAGCCGATATTGTGGCGAAACCACCGAACTAGAGGCAATAAGCCGATTTTGTGGCAATCGCCATTCTTCTCTTCATATATCCCACCCATGCAATTATACATGTACTTTAAAATATAAAATTTATTAACAATACATAACATGATGGGTTTATCAATAACATTTCATTTGGCCCATAATTATAGCAATTTGTCTATTTAGCAATTTAGTGGGCTTTGGCCCATTTACCAAACTAGAGTGTTTTGGCTAAATTTTAACGAACTAGAGTGTTTTGGCCCGATTTATCGAACTAGAGTATTTTCGGCCCATTTTCACGAACTAGAGTATTTACGGCCCATTTTCACGAACTAGAGTATTTACGGCCCATTTTCATGAACTAGAGTATTTACGGCCCATTTTCACGAACTAGAGTATTTACGGCCCATTTTCACGAACTAGAGTATTTACGGCCCATTTTCACGAACTAGAGTATTTACGTAATAACAATTAATATCTCGAGGCCGTTTTCATAATTTTCACGATTTTGTCGTTTTTACGTATTTTTGTCATAATATCATTTTTTACGTTTTTACCGTTCTAATCGTTTTTACGATTTACTACCATACCGAAATTTGACATCCAACCGAGAAAATAATGAGTGTGAAAATTACACACCTCGATACCGTGAGTACTAACCCTTCTCGCTCCTCGGACCTAAAATATATTTTGATTCGTTAGACAACTAACTCAGAAAATAAATCTTAATCGATAATGGATCCAAAATCTTACCTCTTGATTTTGAATCACTTGATTTTCGGTTTTCCTTCGCTTATCGATTCACTAGCCACGAGAATCCACCAACGATAACGGCTCGAGGTTCGTACTACTTGAATAATGGACTTCTTTCGAAGATGGCCCACAACCCGTGGAAAATCCTGACCGCCAAACCGCTCTTCGCTTGAATGGGGATTTACAGATCCACCCTCTTACGATAACTAAACACCGCCTTTTCTTCCCTATTTTGACGGTCTTCAAGATCCAAAGGAATTTAGTTAGATCTAAAATAATATCAATAATACTAGAGATTTTAAAGAGTAGGATTTCCTTACCAAAATGAAACGCTTCCAACGCTTTCCACGATTCTTCCGATCACTTGAATTCCAATCTCCGTTATTGCACTAAATAATAACGAAAGAAACGTTATTAGTATGAATGCTATATCAATCCAAAAAGACCTCAATAATCCAATGATATTCGCCATAATATCACTAATCAATAAATCGAAAATGGAGAAGAACCCTTACCTACTTCCCACGGTCGAAAAGAAAAGATTGAGAATGATGTTTAATTGATGGAAGATTCGGCTATATATGATTAAGAATGAAAAAATAATTTTTTTGCTTATAGGCACACTAGTATTCGGCTAAGGGAGTGTAGATGGAGAAAACTTCGATTGAAAAAGAAATAGAATACAAGAAAAGATGGTGATGATGTTGCTTTGATTTCAAGGAGATTAGTAGAAAAGAAAAGAAAAGACAAGCTTTAGGAGGGATGTATATTCGCAATGGCAAAAGAAAAGAGAAGAGTTGGCTTTTGGCATAAGTGATTTTCGACAAGGAGAATACAAAAGAAAATCAACAAGAGGAACTAAAGTGACCAAATGGTCAAAAGATTTTGGCTTTACCAAATGCAAAAATCGCCAAGAAGAATGTTGAAAGGAGAGGAATAAAATTCTGCACAAAGTGCAAAGAACAACCAAAGAAAGAAAAGAATTTCTCAACCAAAACTAACTCAAAATTTAGGCTCCTCCTATACCAAATTGCCGTCCATCACATGGTCAATAGGCCATGATTTCTTTCCAAAATTTTCCCTTGATAAGTGCCTTATGTTCCCCTATCTTTCCTTAAACCTTTGATTCCATGCCATAAGTTAGTTGTTACCTTAATCCATTGATACACTAACCAAAAATAACATGGTCAACACCTTCCTTATATGTCCCTTGCCGACACTTCCTAGACATGAGCGTAAAATTAAAAGCAAAATTCATTTAGGTGCCATACAAGGGATTCGAACCTCTTCCCTCTTACTAGAATCCATGCGCCAACTCCACCATGCCATATGCTCATTTTATGACACTTTTAGCACATAATTTAGCTTAAGTCTTAATCACCTTTGTTTCACTTCAATAAATCTCAATTTAATAAATTTTATTTCTTCTCCAAATTATGCTTTACCCTCTCTAGGACTTTAATAAGCACTAAAATAAAAGTAAAAATTTTTTTCCTTTAAAAATCTAAACACCAATTCATGCAATTTAATTACTCGGATTTTTAGGGTATTACAACTCTACCCTCCTTAAAGAAAATTTCGTCCTCGAAATTTACCTGGTTGAAAAAGGTGAGGATATTGTTGCCGAATTGCATCCTCTGGCTCCCACGTAGCTTCTTCCACTCCGTGGTTACGCCATAGAACTTTGACCAACGGCACAGTTTTCTTCCTTAGTATCTTGACATCTCGGTCTAGGATTTCCACTGGTTCTTCTTCAAAGGACAAATCTAAATTCAGCTCCAATTCTTCTACCGGTATAATGTGCAAAGGATCCGATCTATAACGCCTCAACATGGAAACATGAAAGACATTGTGAATTTGATCTAACTCCGGAGGTAACTCAACTCGATATGCCATCGACCAACACGCTTCAAAGCACACGATAAGGTCCAATATATCTAGGACTTAGCTTGCCCTTCCTTCCGAATCTAAAGATCTTTTTCCAAGGAGATACCTTCAAGAAAACCCGATCTCCCACACTATACTCGATGTCCCTTCGCTTCAGATTTGCGTACGACTTCTGTCTATCTGAGGCTTCTTTCAACCGTGCTCGAATAACTTTTACCTTATCCTCTGTCTCGGATATCATCTCGTGGCCTAACATCTATCTTTTCGCCCAACTCACCCAACAATAGGAGAGCGACACTTACGACCATACAATGCCTCGTAAGGTGCCATCTCAATGCTAGATCGATAGTCATTGTTATACGCGAATTCGCCAAGGATAGATAATCCTCCCAACTACCCTCAAGTCGATTACACATCCTCTTAACATATCTTCCAATATCTGAATTACTCTCTCCGATCGACCATCGATTGAGGATGAAAAGCCGATCGAATTCAACTTTGTTCCCAAGGCTTCATGCAGAGCTTTCGAATCGTGATGTAAACCTAGGGTCCCTATCCGATATAATAGATATCGGTACCCCATGCAACCTCACAATTTCGGATACGAAAGTTTCGCCAACTTCGCAAAGAATAATCCGTCTTTAACCGGCAAGAAATGAGCGGTCTTCGTCAACCGATCAACAATTACCCAAACGGAATTTTTCTTAGTAGGTGTTAACGGTAACCCACTAACAAAATCCATAGTTATCCTCTCCCATTTCCAAAGAGGAATCTTTATCGGTTGTAACAATCCAGACGGTAATTGGTGTTCGCCTTCACTTGTCGACAAGTCAAACATTTTCCCACGAACTCGTAATCTCACGCTTCAACCCCGCCACCAATATCGTTCACGGAGATCTCGATACATCTTATTTCCTCCGGATGCATAGCATAAGGGCTACTATGCGCCTCCGAGAATCGCTTGCCTCAAATCTAGATCCTTGGGCATGCATACTCTCCTCGAAAGCACAACACACCCTCCGTGTTTATTCCAAAATCCTCAATTTCACCATTTTCAACTTGTCAAGTAAAGGTCCCAACTTCTCATCCGATGTCTGCTTTTCCTTGATTTGTTCCACCACACGGCTTCACTTCCAAGTTCGCTAACAAAGTGCCATCCTCATACGCACTCAAATGGGCAAACAAAGCTCTTAATTCAGATACCGCCTTACGACTTAACGCTCGCACTACCACGTTAGCCTTTCCAGATGGTATTCGATGGAGAAATCATAATCTTTTAACAATTCTACCCATCTTCTTTGTCTTAAATTCAACTCCTTCGGGTAAGGAGGTATTTAAGACTCTTGTGATCCGTGTAGTTTATGGACTTCTCACCATAGAGATAGTGCCTCCAAATCTTTAGAGCAAAGACAACGGCAGCCTAACTCCAAATCATGAGTAGGGTAGTTTACTTCGTGTGGTCTCAATTGACGAGAAGCATAGGCCACCACCTTTCCATTTTGCATCAACACACAACCCAGCCCGTGTGAGACGATCGCAATAAACAAAGTGAATTCTTTTCCACCTCAAAGTTGAATTAAAACTGAGCTTCACGAATCTTCTTCAATTTCTCAAAACTCTCTTGCCGCTTTTCCCGATATACGGAGCTCCTTTCGCAATGCTTTAGTTAGGGCAGAATCAATGAAAACCCTCTACAAAACGCCTATAGTATCCACCAAGCCTAAGAAACTCCGAATTTCACCATCGATGTTGGTGGTTTCCAATCCGAATGGCCTCAATTTTTCGAGGATCCACCCTTATTCCTTCTACCGATACTACATGACCAAGGAAAGTCACCTCCTTTAGCCAAAATTCGCATTTACCAAATTTGGCATACAATTGCTTATCACGAAGTAATTGTAATACTATCCGCAAATGTCGGTCATGTTCCTCCTCATTTTTCGAATAAACCAATATATCATCTATGAACACTACCACAAACCGGTCTAAATATGGTTGAAAGACTCGGTTCATCATGTCCATAAATGCAGCTGGTGCATTGGTTAATCCAAACGGCATCACTACAAACTCATAGTGTCCGTAACGTGTCCGAAATGCCGCCTTATAAATATCCGCTTCTTTCACCTTAAGTTGGTGATAACCCGACCTTAAATCAATTTTGGAGAAAATCAAGCTCCTTTCAATTGATCAAACAGTCGTCAATTTCTGCAGAGGATACCGATTCTTAATCGTCAATTTATTCAATCGTCGTAGTCAATGCACATACGCATCGATCCATCCTTCTTCTTGACGAACAAAACCGGTGCTCCCCACGGAGACACACTTGGTCGAATGAATCCCGATCCAAGAATTCTTGAATTTGAGCTTTGAGCTCACCAACTCCTTCGGTGCCATTCTATAGGGAGCAATGGACACCGGAGCCGCCCTGCAAAAGCTCAATGCCAAATTCTACTTCCCGATCCGGAGGTATACCGAAGTTCTTCGAAATACATCGGAAATTCCTTCACCGTCCTCACATCATTCACGGATAATTCCTTGGCATCCAAAGCACGATAAAGGCTAGGAATGCTCCGTATCCTTTCCGCACCAACTTCTCGACTTTTTAATACAGATACCACATTTGCCGATAGTTCTTTCGTTCACCAATCATTATGACTTCCTTATCATCCGGCCCTTCCCGACATTCGCTTTTCAGCACAATCCAATTGCGCCCGATGGTTAACCAACCAATCCATGCCTGTAATGAGATCGAACTCACCGAAAGGTAGTTCCATCAAATTTGCTAAGAATACTTCCTCTTGAATTTTTAAGGCACGCCTTTAAATATTTTATTAATAGCTATTGATCGTCCCTAAGGGATGATTATCGCCATCTCATTTTCTAATTTGATTCTAGATTCGATTTCCGGATATGGCACTAGATACATATGAATGAGTAGAGCCAATATCTATTAAGGCAATAACAGTACATCAAAATGAAGAACGTATCTGTTATCACATCCGTGCATTACCGTCCTCATGGCGTCTAACCGCATAGACCACCCAGTCCGCCTAGCATCTGCATTTCCTCTATTACCATTTCCTCGACCGGTGCACCTTGACCACGACCAGCCCCATTACCACCACGACCGGTCCACGACCTCTCGTGGTCAGCTGATTACCCCGACCGTTGTGCATCATTATTACGGACTTCTTGAGTCGTATCCATTCGTCGAGGACAACTTTTGTATCGATGTTCCATTGAACCGCATTTGTAGCATGCGCCGCTTTCCTCCAACATTCCCAAAATGTCTCTTCCCACACTCGGCAATCTCGACTTCGATTATTTGCTACCGGGTTCCGCTTTGAACCGATTCATCATTCCGGTTTCTTCCGAATCTCTTGGAAGATCCAGATCACGTGTCTCTCTCTTGTTTCGGATTTTTCTCGCTCGCTGCTCGAGTTCTTAGCCTCTTCGCTATTTTGGCCTTCTCCACAAGAGTCGAAAAATTTCTAACTTGTCATGAGCAATCGTAACCCTCACTCATCATTAAGTCCATCCTCAAACGCATACAACGCTCATGATCCGTTGCTACAATTGTCCGCATAACGGCTCGACGTAAAAACTCACTTCATAAGTCGCCACTGCCTTACTTCCTTGGACAAGATTCGAAATTCCTTCCTTCGAGGCCTACATAGCTCGTTCCGACGATTTTCCTTGGAAGGCGCTTTAAAGAATTCCCGCTTAATCGCTATGCGCTTCAAGGTTTCTCGAACAAAGGAGCCACCACCGATACGCCTCATCTCTCAATAAGGATACAGCCTCTCGCTTTTTGCTCACCCGCATTCCATATCATCCATGATCCGCTCCACGCCTTCGAGCCAAGATTCGCCACATTCGAGCTACACCGAGACTCCTCCGAAAACTTCGCATTATTTGCCTTAAGTCGCTCTGAAATTGACCCACGAGTTGTTGGCCCAATTCTAGTTCCAATGACCCTTTCCAAGACTCGTAGCATTGCTTGAGTCAATGCATGATCTTCTTCCATGTGATCGCGTGATCCGGTCTCACTTTCAATTGACGCAGTGCGCCTACTCGCATATGATTTGGTGCTTCACCAGTAGCACCTCGGCCTCTACCACGGCCACGCTCACCGCGCCCACGACCACGCCCTCTTGTACTCATGATTGCTTGTTCGCTTATCCGATTACAAGTTTTATGAATCGAAATTTTGTTTCGTGTTTATTAGCGATATTTTATGAGATTTGAGATATAAAGTTGTTTTTCGCAACATATCCTATAGTCTCAATCTCTACAGTTTTTCACGTCTAAAACTAGAAGTTCTAGAGTATTCCTATGATCATATCATAGTAATCATTTAAGCAATAAATACTTACTTGACTTGTTGCCGGATGCTTGTGGTGCCATACTGATCTTTAAAATATCATTGAACGTTTTCATACAGAAATTATTTTTGAACCCAAACCACAGCCGAGTTTTTGAACCTGGCTCTGATACCACTAAATGTAACACCCCAAACCCGGTCTATGCGTTGAGACTAGATTTGGTTTGTTACGTGATTCGAACTATTCTTAAATCTTTAATGAGTTGAAAACTACAATATTGTTTACAGAGTTTAAAATTTGAAGAGAATTAGATTTTGATCAATATTTAAAAACATAAGTTGGAAATCATTGTATTATTAAAAACCTTTGGGTAATTTGTTAAAGAGTTAACTATAATAAGATATTTATAAAAGATTTTCATAAACTTGAAAACTCAATTTTATTTTAATAAAAACATCATAAAACTTTAGCTCATGATTAAAAGTCCAAAATATAAATTAAATTCCAAGCACACATAAAATCCATAAGTTATTTATAGAGGCCATTTATTACAACATCCCAAAATAGTAAAAATAATTATTAAAAGTTCGAATTTAAATAACCCTTATTTAGCAAGATGGCCTCCACGAAGTCATCCTCACCCAAGTCCACATCGGCTTCCATTACCGAGATGGAAAGAAATTAAAGGGTGAGTTACTTAGAACTCAAAGTGTAACTCACTTACCACCATTATTGGGCCGATTGTCAAGATATTATGTCGGGCTTGAGCCCAATTCGTAATTCAACAATATATCATGAATTTAAAATAATTAATAATGCATGAAAATGTAATTCCCAACCCAAACCTAATATCCATCCGCTAACACCCCGCACCAACCATCACACCTGTGGGATCAAGTCAACCCACCCCGCCATCACACCAATCGTAGGCAATAAGCCTTTTTATAATTGTGGCATAGCCACCGAACTAGAGGCAATAAGTCGTTAATGTGGCGAGCCACCAACTAGAGGCAATAAGCCGATTTTGTGGCGAGCCACCAACTAGAGGCAATAAGTCGATATTGTGGCGAGCCACCGAACTAGAGGCAATAAGCCGATTTTGTGGCAACGGCCATTCTTCTTTCATATATCCCACCCATGCAATTATACATGTACTTTAAAATATAAAATTTATTAACAATACATAACATGATGGGTTTATCAATAACATTTCATTTGGCCCATAATTATAGCAATTTGTCTATTTAGCAATTTAGTGGGCTTTGGCCCATTTACCAAACTAGAGTGTTTTGGCTAAATTTTAACGAACTAGAGTGTTTTGGCCCATTTTATCGAACTAGAGTATTTTCGCCCATTTTCACGAACTAGAGTATTTACTACCATTTTCACTAACTAGAGTATTTACGCCCATTTTCACGAACTAGAGTATTTACGGCCCATTTTCACGAACTAGAGTATTTACGGCCCATTTTCACGAACTAGAGTATTTACGTAATAACAATTAATATCTCGAGGGCATTTTCGTAATTTTCACGATTTTGTCGTTTTTACGTATTTTTGTCATAATATCATTTTTTACGCTTTTACCGTTCTAATCGCTTTTACGATTTACTACCATACCGAAATTTGACATCCAACCGAGAAAATAATGAGTGTGAAAATTACACACTCGATACCGTGAGTACTAACCCTTCTCGCTCCTCGGCAGACCTAAAATATATTTTGATTCGTTAGACAACTAACTCAGAAAATAAATCTTAATCGATAATGGATCCAAAATCTTACCCTCTTGATTTTGAATCACTTGATTTTCGGTTTTCCTTCGCTTATCGATTCACTAGCCACGAGAATCCACCAACGATAACGGCTCCGAGGTTCGTATTACTTGAATAATGGACTCCTTTCTAAGATGGCCCGCAACCCTGTGGAAAATCCCTGACCGCCAAACCGCTCTTCGCTTGAATGGGGATTTACAGATCCACCCTCTTACGATAACTAAACACCGCCTTTTCTTCCCTATTTTGACGGTCTTCAAGATCCAAAGGAATTTAGTTAGATCTAAAATAATATCAATAATACTAGAGATTTTAAAGAGTAGGATTTCCTTACCAAAATGAAACGCTTCCAACGCTTCCACGATTCTTCCGATCACTTGAATTCCAATCTCCGTTATTGCACTAAATAATAACGAAAGAAACGTTATTAGTATGAATGCTATATCAATCCAAAAGACCCTCAATAATCCAATGATATTCGCCATAATATCACTAATCAATAAATCGAAAATGGAGAAGAACCCTTACCTACTTCCCACTACGAAAAGAAAAGATTGAGAATGATGTTTAATTGATGGAAGATTCGCTATATATGATTAAGAATGAAAAATAATTTTTTGCTTATAGGCACACTAGTATTCGCTAAGGGAGTGTAGATGGAGAAAACTTGATTGAAAAGAAATAGAATACAAGAAAAGATGGTGATGATGTTGCTTTGATTTCAAGGAGATTAGTAGAAAAGAAAAGAAAAGACAAGCTTTAGGAGGGATGTATATTCGCAATGGCAAAAGAAAAGAGAAGAGTTGGCTTTTGGCATAAGTGATTTTCGCACAAGGAGAATACAAAAGAAAATCAACAAGAGGAACTAAAGTGACCAAATGGTCAAACGATTTTGGCTTTACCAAATGCAAAAATCGCCAAGAAGAATGTTGAAAGGAGAGGAATAAAATTCGCACAAAGTGCAAAGAACAACCAAAGAGAGAAAAGAATTTCTCAACCAAAACTAACTCAAAATTTAGGCTCCCTCCTATACCAAATTGTCATCCCATCACATGGTCAATAGGCCATGATTTCTTTCCAAAATTTTCCCTTGATAAGTGCCTTATGTTCCCCTATCTTTCCTTAAACCTTTGATTCCATGCCATAAGTTAGTTGTTACCTTAATCCATTGATACACTAACCAAAAATAACATGGTCAACACCTTCCTTATATGTCCCTTGCCGACACTTCCTAGACATGAGCAGAAAATTAAAAGCAAAATTCATTTAGGTGCCATACAAGGATTCAACCTCTTCCTCTTACTAGAATCCATGCGCCAACTCCACCATGCCATATGCTCATTTTATGACACTTTTAGCACATAATTTAGCTTAAGTCTTAATCACCTTTGTTTCACTTCAATAAATCTCAATTTAATAAATTTTATTTCTTCTCCAAATTATGCTTTACCCTCTCTAGGACTTTAATAAGCACTAAAATAAAAGTAAAAATTTTTTTCCTTTAAAAATCTAAACACCAATTCATGCAATTTAATTACTCGATTTTTAGGGTATTACATAGCCTCAGGTCCACTTTACACAGGCACGGTTCCTTGCGAAGGAGCCAATGCATTACTAGTTGCTTCATCAGCAGTCAATGGATTGGAATCCATATTCTATAATAAACTAGATTTAAAATCATTAGAAGCCACCACACTATCATTGTACACTAATGGCATGTATAGCTGGACTCTTACACCCGCTACGGTAATCCTAGAACCAACTAAGCCATAGCTCTAATACCACTAAATGTAACACCCCTTACCCAGATTCTACGTCAAAATCGGGCTTAATGCGTTACCTTAATAAAATCATCACGTTCGCCACTCAGGCTCATCGACTTCCCTCAAAAGTCATCTCAACAACCTCATTCTCAATTTACGAGGCCTCATGCATACATACAAGGACTCTCGAGACTATTCCGGAACTTTTTTAAATCTTAAAAATTTTCTCTTTTGTACAGGGCTAACATGCCCGTGTAAGAAAAGACATGCCTGTGTGTAGTCACACACACCCATGTCTCCAACCCGTGGTGACACGGCCTCAAAGCTTAGTCACACACTCGTGTGACTAGCCCGTGGTCTAATCTGACTTAAAAGGTTAACTCAGATGGGACGCCGGCAGAGCACACGCCTGCAGGTCTTGGCCGTGTGTCACACATGGCCTAGACACACGCCTGTGTATCTATTCATATAGACAAGAACAAAGTTATTTGCTAAGCTCTTCTCACCCCCATGGCATTCACAACATGCACTCATACAACACATCCATAATCAACTTAAATTTAAAAGAAATCTCACATAGAAAACTACATCTTTTCATATAATATGATAGCCAACAACTATGGCATTATACAAAATTCATTATCCATATAAAGGCCAACACATCTTAGCCATATACAACAAAAATTCACTAACTTGCCTAGCCCTTATACATGCCATATACAAAACATTGAATCTCATATACCAGAGTGTGTTGATGTGTGGGCTATCTTCCAATGATCCTCGTATCTCGGTTCACCACTTTTACTCTATAAACAAAGGCAAAGAAAAGGGAGTAAGCTTTGAGCTTAGTAAGTTTACACATAAACAATTAAGCATCATAGTATAAGCTAAACAACAATTAGCATTATACTAACATAAAATGTACAACTATGCTTACTCTTTCTATTCCTTACCACATTTCCAACACATTATGAATCACATACTCATAACCATTGGAATGCACCCCTGCATTCAATATCACATTACACAATATACAACACATCGTTATTTCTCGATAACACATCCACATAGATGTACTATTCACTACTACCACCACACAACTAATCCACACAGCTAATTCACATAGCTAATGTCTCGGTGGTTTCGCACTTAGCCCGCCACAATCAATTAATAAGGTAGTATCACACTTAGCCTACCGCAAAGGTAATAATAGTGGTCTCGCACTTATCCCACTAAACAATATACCTAACGATAGCATCGCACATAGCCGGCTCATCGTTAATATGCATTAGGATGGCATTGCACTTAGCCCACCATCTAGCATTATCAATACACATTCACATGTTTACTTACTCTATCATCCATTCACAATTCTAACAAATTCAACCCACATAGGTTCTCAATCATTCTCAATCATTCTCAATCATGCTACACACTAGTGAGCATTAATAAATTTGTAAGTATAAATCCATTGTTTATGCATAGACTTACCTCGATACTCAAAAGTATAGAAACGTGCAATTTAGTCTACCACCTTGCTTTTGCCTCAGTTTCGATCTGGGCTTTGTCTTTCTTGATCTATAATAAATAAATCAGCTTATTCAATACACACATTGACTAAATTGACTCACATCTCATACTTTAGCAAAATTACTATTTTACCCCTAAACTTTCTCATATTTACACTTTAGCCCCAAGGCTCGTAAAGTGATTTTTATTTAACTTTCTAGCCTTTCATACTAAACCGAACCACTTACTCAACTAAAGAATGCATCAATTCTCACTAAATCACACATGTATGGCCAAACTAAAGTTTTTCACAAACTAGTCCCTACATGCATTTTCATGGAAAAATCACTTAGCAAAAGATGTTTCTACTACATCAAGCTTTCATATTCTTCCACAAAACATCAAAATACATGCATGTCATACATATGTACATTTTTTGAACATCCATCATAGCTCACCAAATAGCTAAAAATAGCTTACTCATGCTACTAGGACTTCAAAAATACGAAGAATATCAAAAACTGGGCTTATGAGCACTTACCACCAAGCTTGAAAATTTTGAAGAACCCTAACAATGGCTATTGAAATTTTCGGCAGCTTGGGGGAGAAGATGAATGAATTTTTATCATCTTTTCACCTATTTAATCATTTAAATTACTAAATGACCAAAATGTCCTTTTTGATAAACTTCCTATTTTAACTCATCTAAGCCCAATTTTGTCCAAAAACTAAAATTTGGGAAAATTTTTCATTAAGGACTTTTAATTGATATTTCAAAACAATTTCACACAAATAGCTTCTAGAACATCACATTTTACAAATTTTGCAATTTAGTCCTTTTAGACAATTCAACCACCATTTCACAAAAAATACTTCATGAAACTTTCACACTAGCATGCATACATAGCATAAACCTCAAAAACTCATTCATAACCCTCAGATTTGTGGTCTCACACCACTATTCTGACTAGACCCTAAATCGAGATGCTACATTTTGTGTCATTTTTCTCCACATTTTATTCTTAAAAGCCTACCTACTAACTCCCAGGGTTTTATTCACCTAAAACCAAAATTTTACTAAAGCCCAAGTTTGATCTCGGGACTTCATAGAAGCCCCCTAACCTTTCAAAATCACTCACGTACTAGGTCCAACTTGCAGTAATGTTGTTGTCTTGTTCTCAAAAAAAAATTTAAACGCTCCCACGCCCAAGGCCCAATGGGCCCAATTTTACTAGGCCCAAATTCGGGTCGTTACAGAATCACTCATGAATTTTTCTAGGACAGTGTTATGTATCTCATCGAAAACTTACAGCAGCTTGCCAAACAAAGGCTAAGAGGGAATATAGAACAAGTATTACTGGCATAAAATCTATGATTTGATTCAGAAAAGCATAGGCCTCGAGAAATTTGGCGAATAAAAAACTACTCGAAGAAAATGAAGAATTAAAACTAATACAAATCAAATTAAAGATATTAAGCATAACAAATTTTTTTCTTGGAGATAATTTTTATTGAGTTATTAATATGTTTTTTGATATAAGGAAAAAAATGAAGAAAGGAAAATAAAGCAGACTAAACAATACTTATTTGAACTCACCCAATCAAAAAGCCTTCAATTCTTACAAGAGAATAGAAGAAATCATACTTTCATATAGTGTCTTAATTGAATTCTATGTAATGATCAATAAATTTGATTTAATTCTCTATCCATACGTGCAAAAATTGTAGCAAGAATCTATTCCATAGCTATAGCTATTTGGAACTAGAATTGACGAACAAGGAATACCTATATTAGTGCTTAGTAGTTTCAAATAGATATCTAAATGGGGTGTGGCCAAGTGGTAAGGCAACGGGTTTTGGTCCCGCTATTCAGAGGTCCGAATTCTTTTGTCCCAGAGAATATTTATATATCAGAATAACCATAACCGAATCTAAATTGCTCTTTTTTTGTTTTTAATAACCATCTTTCTAACAGTCAAGTATTGGAGAAAATGTGATTCTTGCTTTTGATTTTTAATGATTTCTTAAGATTGGCACTCGAACAACTGTGAGATTGCTGGATCTATTCTACCGAGTTATTTGATCTATCGGGTTACTTGAAGATGCACGGTAGATTCAAAAAGATTAGTTTATTTGTGTTATTTATAATATTCGTGATATTGTTAGTATTTTCATAATATTATTATTAATGGACCAAATTCAACTTAATCGAAGTCTGTTCTAGGCCTAACACGATGACCCATGTAGAAAAACAAATTCGTTTTAACAGAACATAGAAAAAGAGTAGCAACAACATCCCCAACAAGTATATTTATTTTACTATTGTTTTGTTTTAACAAAGCTTGTAAATTTACAAAATATATAAAATTTTAAGAAAAATTTCAACTATTTAAATGTACTTGATAATAAATGTTAAAATCATCTAATAAAAAAATCAAAATAAAGATAAATAAAAGTTAGTTATCATTTAATACTAAAATAAATTTATATTTGAACTACACTCTACTAAAATCAAAATAAAGATAAATAAAAGGTTAGTTATCAACTACACTCTCTAATAATTACAAAGAAGTCTAATTCTCGCCATAGCGTGAGGGTTTGTAGGAGATATTTTATTTGTATCAAGATTTTAAAATTCTAAAAATAAATTTACTTGTTTGGCTAAATGTATTCAAGAATTTCAATTTTGTGAGTAATTCCAAGGAACTCAATTTCCTTTTCAAATTCCACATAAAGAGATAGTTTCAAAAAATTCATAATTTTATTTGATTTAATACACATAGTCCAACTATAAAAAAATAAACTTCAAAATTTATTTTTTAATTATAATATATTTTAAAAATTATTTACAAATATAATGATATTCATATTGAAATTTATTTTAATAAAAATTATTTTAAAATTTTTAAAATTCTAATAATCTATTTTTCTCAAATTAATTATTTATTCAAATAAAACAATTGCAAATGCTAGCCTTTTGAATTGATAAAATTTAAAATACTAACATTTTAAAATTTTTCATCAAAACTGTAACAGTCCTAACCCGTCTCTGCCATCGAATCAGGGTTATGGAGTGTTACAGTACATAACATAATAATTAATAACATTTAACCACTCAATTATCAAATAAAATAAAAATTATTCAAATTCAAATGTCATTCATAGTATAAATACGATTATAGACAATAAATCGGGCTTATGGGACCTTAAAAGTAATTTGGGAACAATCATGGACCAATTCGAAACAAAACAAAAAGTTTTAGAAAATTTTGAAAATTTTGAAAACAGGGGTCATACGGCCGTGTGGCCAGGCCATGTGACATAGCCCAAATCGTGTAGACATCCAAAGTCTAGACACACGGCCATGTCCCAGCCTGTGTGTCTGTCCGTGTCAGTATTCGAAATAGGGCCACATAGTCGTGTCACAGGCTATGTCTCAGACCGTGTGAAATCTGCTCCTAAAACAATAATGACACACGGTCGTGTGGGGTGGCAGTGTGTGGCACACGGCCGTGTGCTACCTAGATTACCCCTAAAACAAGCCACTTCTAACCCATTAGCTTAGGTGCCAAGACATACCAAAACACAAGTTTACAAGGCTTCAAAATGCAATCAAACATACTCAAAAACAATCAACCAATGTTCCTAACCAATTTGCCATCATTGACACCAAAATTCAAACACTTAAACAATTCAAAATTTAAAGCTATGTTGTCATGTCACAAGAATATATCAAATGATGGCATATAAGCTCATAATTTGCCTTACATTCAAGACGAAACTTACCATTTCTCTACTCATCTATTCACATTCAAATGTACCATAACTTAACAACCTAAATAAGATTTATACCAAGTGACCAAATAGTATAACAACACTATAATCACACAATGTCTAGAACACGATCACATTTAACTATTACAAAACATAAACATTATTTTATCAATCTAACAATTAGCACATATATGAAACAATCAAAACTTATACAATTTCACCTATTACATGACAAGTTCTGCACCATATTTGGATTTTCATAGCAAACCATGAACAAGCAAAAGATTAACTAAAAGTAAATATTTATCACACAAGTATAAAACATACCACTTGTAGTAAGTACTTAAAACATATATGAGATACTCTTATTACATGCCACATATTCCAAAATAAGTGTTTCCAAAGACTACCGAAGATAGTTGGATAGTGTGATATTCCACTTGATCTGATTGCCCGGTTTCGCAAAACAAGATCTACAAGAAATCAGGAAAAAACAAAACAAGTAAGCTTTTAAGAGCTTAGTAAGTTCACAGGTTGAAATGTTATAACTTATCGTATAACCACAGATTTATAATTAACAAAATCAATAGCTAACATTAACCCTGTCAATCACAGCCATTCAATAGGTGAGTTTCATAAATACAAGTCATTTAATCACCTCATTTATACAATATCAACCGTCAACAAGTCACAATAAAATATCGAAAATCAGAAACACTTGTACAAGTCTTTCATAAGAAATCATAACCAAATATCAGTTAACTATCATCATTAAATCATTTAACCATTAAAACTCACCGATGAACGGTATAAGATATACAGATACGCGAGTTATCCACCGAAACACACCAAAATGCTCAAACGAGCTGAACCAACCGTGAACACACCTTGATACCAAGTGCCTAGCCTGTAGTCTAACATCCCTCTAGTAACACACCTCGGCACCAAGTACCAAGCACAGAGGCTTTACATCTGCCCCCGATAACACACTAAAAACACTATAAATATAACACGATAGTTCACAACAAATGTTGGACTCCAGTATATTCAGTGAACAGGAATAAATCAAGAATCATCATCTCAACACAAACCATACCCGTATAGTGTGCAATATAAATTATTGACATGTCAATTGTATCCTATCGTATATTTCATCTGGGCTCGATATACAAAATCGCATAATAACTTACAATTCAATTACATTTCTCACCTTGAATCACTTTTATAATTATTTCATTAAATATATAGTTATTCAATACATCATAAATCACATGTCATTAAAAGATTGCAAATTATACTAAATTAAACTGTATAAACTTACCAGTGACCAAACTGCAAGAATGATTTAAGTTTAGGGACTAATCCGCGACCTTTCCTTTTCCACAGTTATATATTGAATTTTGATCTATAAAGTAATTTATTTCAATTATTATCTTCTACTTCATATATTCAATTTAGTACAAATTCCTATTATTAATAATTTTACATAATTACCCCAAAATTTTACATTTTTTCAATTTGGTCCTTAGAACCAAAACATAATTATTTTCCAAATTAAACCCTATACCATTAAGAGAAAATACTTAAGTACTCTAAACCAACCCCATAATTCTGAAATTTTCAAGAAAATATGCATATTTTAACATATTTTCAATTTAATCCTTAAACATGAAAATCAATAGAAATTACTTTTCAAACTAGTTCAAAATCATCATCAAGCTTCCGAATAAAGCATAAACAACAAGAAGGCTTCAAAAACAACCATGGCAAGTTTCTTATACTTTGACAGTTTTGTAATTTAGTCCCTACCCTAGCTAGATTTCTTTACAATGATATAAAAAACATAAAATTCATGAAAAACTGATATCAAATACACTTACATGCAAATAAAAATGCTAAGACAGAAGCTTCCTTTCTTCCTAACAATGGCGTTCGGCTAGGAGATGAAATAAAGAAAATAATGGATGCCACTTGATTTGTTTCCACTTTTATTCATTTTATTTTATTAACATTATTTATTAATTTAACAGATATATTATAAAAACACTAATGTTTAAACGGCCACTTACACTAAAAAATGTATAATTGCCATTTTAAAACCATGAAATATAATTTTATACTCTATTAGCCCAATATAACTAATAGTGGTGGACTTTTGCACATTTTACGATTTAATCCTTTTTCTTTAATTAACTATTTAAACATTAAAATTTATGGACCAAAATTAAATACACCTATATAACAACTACGTAAACACTTGTTAAATATTTATGGGCTCAATTTATAGAAACGAGGTCCCGATACCTCTTTTTTTGAAACCACTTAACTTTAAGGGCAACCCACTTGCACTTAATTATTCTTTCAAATAGCAAAATTATCAGATCATAATTCTATATAATACTATATTTGTGACTAGTAAATATTAAATAATAATATTTATAGATTCACATGTCAGATTTGTGGTCCCGAAACCATAATTTTCAACACCGCTAAAAAATAGGTTATTACAAAAATACTCTAATTGTTTATTTAATAAAGTATAATTACACCTTTAAAAAAAATTTCTAAAGAAAGTTTGAAAGTCATTATGGCTAACTATCGTGTAATTACCCTAATTCTCGTAAAAAGTTAAGCAAAACACTCAATTCGTTGAAATTAAAAGTTATCCAAACATACCATACATGTGGAATTAAAAATATTACATCCAAAAACTAGTGAAGAAAATGGAAAGTTCCCCGAATATCGGTGGTGACAAAAATTTTTTGGAGGCCAACAGTGGTGAAGGTTCTCAGGATGATGTGGATCAGAATACTAAGAAGGTTCGATTTAAAGAGGCCAACAAGGATGTGGACACAAACATCTTGGTTGACCTAAGCCTGATTCTAACTTTTTCTTAGAAGGATAAACTGCTGAGGAATAGAATCGATAGTTTTGGGAAGACTACAGTGGTGGAATCTGGTGTGGGGGTGATGATGATCTTGTGTAACACCCCAAACCCGGTCTATGCGTTGAGACTAGATTTGGTTTGTTACGTGATTCGAACTATTCTTAAATCTTTAATGAGTTGAAAACTACAATATTGTTTACAGAGTTTAAAATTTGAAGAGAATTAGATTTTGATCAATATTTAAAACATAAGTTGGAAATCATTGTATTATTAAAACCTTTGGGTAATTTGTTAAAGAGTTAACTATAATAAGATATTTATAAAAGATTTTCATAAACTTGAAAACTCAATTTTATTTTAATAAAACATCATAAAACTTTAGCTCATGATTAAAAGTCCAAAATATAAATTAAATTCCAAGCACACATAAAATCCATAAGTTATTTATAGAGGCCATTTATTACAACATCCCAAAATAGTAAAAATAATTATTAAAAGTTCGAATTTAAATAACCCTTATTTAGCAAGATGGCTCCACGAAGTCATCCTCACTCAAGTCCACATCGGCCCATTACCCGAGATGGAAAGAAATTAAAGGGTGAGTTACTTAGAACTCAGTGTAACTCACTTACCACCATTATTGGGCAGATTGTCAAGATATTATGTCGGGCTTGAGCCCAATTCGTAATTCAACAATATATCATGAATTTAAAATAATTAATAATGCATGAAAATGTAATTCCCAACCCAAACCTAATATCCATCCGCTAACACCCCTGCATCAACCATCACACTGTGGGGATCAAGTCAACCCACCCCGCCATCACACCAATCGTAGGCAATAAGCCTTTTATAATTGTGGCATAGCCACCGAACTAGAGGCAATAAGTCGTTAATGTGGCAGAGCCACCGAACTAGAGGCAATAAGCCGATTTTGTGGCAACTGGCCATTCTTCTCTTCATATATCCCACCCATGCAATTATACATGTACTTTAAAATATAAAATTTATTAACAATACATAACATGATGGGTTTATCAATAACATTTCATTTGGCCCTTAATTATAGCAATTTGTCCATTTAGCAATTTAGTGGGCTTTGGCCCATTTACCAAACTAGAGTGTTTTGGCTAAATTTTAACGAACTAGAGTGTTTTGGCCCGATTTATCGAACTAGAGTATTTTCGCCCATTTTCACGAACTAGAGTATTTACGCCCATTTTCACGAACTAGAGTATTTACGCCCATTTTCACTTAACTAGAGTATTTACTACCATTTTCACGAACTAGAGTATTTACGGCCCATTTTCACGAACTAGAGTATTTACGTAATAACAATTAATATCTCGAGGCGTTTTCGTAATTTTCACGATTTTGTCGCTTTTACGTATTTTGTCATAATATCATTTTTTACGCTTTTACCGCTCTAATCGCTTTTACGATTTACTACCATACCGAAATTTGACATCCAACCGAGAAAATAATGAGTGTGAAAATTACACACCTCGATACCGTGAGTACTAACCCTTCTCGCTCCTCTAAGCACCTAAAATATATTTTGATTCGTTAGACAACTAACTCGTAAAATAAATCTTAATCGATAATGGATCCAAAATCTTACCTCTTGATTTTGAATCACTTGATTTTCAAGCACAAGGAGAATACAAAAGAAAATCAACAAGAGGAACTAAAGTGACCAAATGGTCAAAAGATTTTGGCTTTACCAAATGCAAAAATCGCCAAGAAGAATGTTGAAAGGAGAGGAATAAAATTCGCACAAAGTGCAAAGAACAACCAAAGAGAGAAAAGAATTTCTCAACCAAAACTAACTCAAAATTTAGGCTCCTCCTATACCAAATTGTCATTCAAAGACATGGTCAATAGGCCATGATTTCTTTCCAAAATTTTCCCTTGATAAGTGCCTTATGTTCCCCTATCTTTCCTTAAACCTTTGATTCCATGCCATAAGTTAGTTGTTACCTTAATCCATTGATACACTAACCAAAAATAACATGGTCAACACCATCCTTATATGTCCCTTGCCGACACTTCCTAGACATGAGCGTAAAATTAAAAGCAAAATTCATTTAGGTGCCATACAAGGATTCGAACCTCTTCCTCTTACTAGAATCCATGCGCCAACTCCACCATGCCATATGCTCATTTTATGACACTTTTAGCACATAATTTAGCTTAAGTCTTAATCACCTTTGTTTCACTTCAATAAATCTCAATTTAATAAATTTTATTTCTTCTCCAAATTATGCTTTACCTCTCTAGACTTTAATAAGCACTAAAATAAAAGTAAAATTTTTTTCCTTTAAAATCTAAACACCAATTCATGCAATTTAATTACTCGGATTTTTAGGGTATTACAACTCTACCTCCTTAAAGAAAATTTCGTCCTCGAAATTTACCTCGTTGAAAAGGTGAGGATATTGTTGTCGAATTGCATCCTCCTGCTCCCACGTAGCTTCTTCCACTCGTGGTTACGCCATAGAACTTTGACCAACGCACGCTTTTCTTCCTTAGTATCTTGACGCCCTGGCCTAGGATTTCCACCGGTTCTTCTTCAAAGGACAAATCAATTCAGCCCAATTCTTCTACCCAGATAATGTGCAAAGGATCCGATCTATAACGCCTCAACATGGAAACATGAAAGACATTGTGAATTTGATCTAACTCCGGAGGTAACTCAACTGATATGCCATCGACCAACACGCTTCAAAGACACGATAAGGTCCAATATATCTAGGACTTAGCTTGCCCTTCCTTCCTAATCTAAAGATCTTTTTCCAAGGAGATACCTTCAAGAAAACCCGATCTCCCACACTATACTCGATGTCCCTTCGCTTCAGATCCGCGCACGACTTCGCTTCATCCGAGGCTTCTTTCAACCGTGCTCGAATAACTTTTACCTTATCCTCCGTCTCGATATCATCTCAGACCTAACATCCGTTTTCGCCCAACTCACCCAACAAATAGGAGAGCGACACTTACGACCATACAATGCCTCGTAAGGTGCCATCCAATGCTAGATCGATAGTCATTGTTATACGCGAATTCCGCCAAAGGATAGATAATCCTCCCAACTACCCTCAAGTCGATTACACATCCTCTTAACATATCTTCCAATATCCGAATTACTCTCTCCGATCGACCATCGATTGAGGATGAAAAGCCGATCGAAATTCAACTTTGTTCCCAAGGCTTCATGCAGAGCTTTCGTAATCGTGATGTAAACCTAGGGTCCCTATCCGATATAATAGATACTGGTACCCCATGCAACCTCACAATTTCGATACGTAAAGTTTCGCCAACTTCGCAAAGAATAATCCGCATTTAACCGGCAAGAAATGAATAGTCTTCACAACCGATCAACGATTACCCAAACGAAATTTTTCTTAGTAGGTGTTAACGGTAACCCACTAACAAAATCCATAGTTATCCTCTCTCATTTCCAAAGAGGAATCTTTATCGGTTGTAACAATCCAGACGGTAATTGGTGTTCTGCCTTCACTTGCTGACAAGTCAAACATTTTCCCACGAACTCTGTAATCTCACGCTTCAACCCTGGCCACCAATACTGTTCACGGAGATCTCGATACATCTTATTTCCTCCGGGATGCATAGCATAAGGGCTACTATGCGCCTTCCGTAGAATCAGTTGCCTCAAATCTAGATCCTTGGGCATGCATACTCTCCCTCGAAAGCACAACACACCCTCCGTGTTTATTCCAAAATCCTCAATTTCACCATTTTCAACTTGTCGAAGTAAAGGTCCCAACTTCTCATCTGATGTCTGTTTTTCCTTGATTTGTTCCAGCCACAGCGGCTTCACCTGAAGTTCTGCTAACAAAGTGCCATCCTCATACAGACTCAAATGGGCAAACAAAGCTCTTAATTCAGATACCGCCTAACGACTTAACGCGTCAGCTACCACGTTAGCCTTTCCAGGATGGTATTCGATGGAGAAATCATAATCTTTTAACAATTCTACCCATCTTCTTTGTCTTAAATTCAACTCCTTCCGGGTAAGGAGGTATTTAAGACTCTTGTGATCCGTAGATTATGGACTTCTCACCATAGAGATAGTGCCTCCAAATCTTTAGAGCAAAGACAACGGCAGCTAACTCCAAATCATGAGTAGGGTAGTTTACTTGTGGTCTCAATTGACGAGAAGCATAGGCCACCACCTTTCCATTTTGCATCAACACACAACCTGTGCCCGTGTGAGACGATCGCAATAAACAAAGGAATTCTTTTCCACCTCAAAGTTGAATTAAAACCGAGCTTCGCTTAATCTTCTTCAATTTCTCAAAACTCTCTTGCGCTTTTCCCGGATATACGGAGCTCCCTTCGTAATAGCTTTAGTTAGGTGCAGAATCAATGAAAACCCTCTACAAAACGCCTATAGTATCCACCAAGCCTAAGAAACTCCAATTTTAGCTACCGATGTTGGTGGTTTCCAATCCGAATGGCCTCAATTTTCCGAGGATCCACCCTTATTCCTTCTACCGATACTACATGACCAAGGAAAGTCACCTCCTTTAGCCAAAATTCGTGATTTACCAAATTTGGCATACAATTGCTTATCACGAAGTAATTGTAATACTATCCGCAAATGCTGGTCATGTTCCTCCTCATTTTCGAATAAACCAATATATCATCTATGAACACTACCACAAACCGGTCTAAATATGGTTGAAAGACTTGGTTCATCATGTCCATAAATGCACTGGTGCATTGGTTAATCCAAACGCATCACTACAAACTCATAGTGTCCGTAACGTGTCCGAAATGCCGCCTTATAAATATCCGCTTCTTTCACCTTAAGTCGGTGATAACCCGACCTTAAATCAATTTTGGAGAAAACTCAAGCTCCTTTTGATTGATCAAACAGTCGCCAATTCTTGGCGAGAGGATACCGATTCTTGATCGTCAATTTATTCAACTGTCTGTAGTCAATGCACATACGCATCGATCCATCCTTCTTCTTGACGAACAAAACCGGTGCTCCCCACGGAGACACACTTGGTCGAATGAATCCTCGATCCAAAGAATTCTTGAATTTGAGCTTTGAGCTCACCAACTCCTTCTGTGCCATTCTATAGGGAGCAATGGACACCGGAGCCGTCCTGCAAAAAGCTCAATGCCAAATTCTACTTCCCGATCCGGAGGTATACCAGAAGTTCTTCGAAATACATCGGAAATTCCTTCACCGTCCTCACATCATTCACGGATAATTCCTTGGCATCCAAAGCACGATAAAGGCTAGGAATGCTCCGTATCCTTTCCGCACCAACTTCTCAACTTTTAATACGTGATACCACATTTGCCGATAGTTCTTTCGCTCACCAATCATTATGACTTCCTTATCATCCGGTCCTTATCGACATTCGCTTTTCAAAGACAATCCAATCATGCTCGATGGTTAACCAACCAATCCATGCCTGTAATGAGATCGAACTCACCAAAGGTAGTTCCATCAAATTTGCTAAGAATACTTCCTCTTGAATTTTTAAGGCACGCCTTTAAATATTTTATTAATAGCTATTGATCGGTCCTAAGGGACTGATTCATCGCCATCTCATTTTCGTAATTTCAGATTCTAGATTCGATTTCCGGATATGGCACTAGATACATATGAATGAGTAGAGCCAATATCTATTAAGGCAATAACAGTACATCAAAATGAAGAACGTCTCGGTTATCACATCCGTGCATTGCCGTCCTCGCGGTGTCTAATCGCATAGACCGACCAGCCGCCTAGCATCCGCATTTCCTCTATTACCATTTCCTTGACCGGTGCACCTTGACCACGACCAGCCCCATTACCACCACGACCTGGTCCACGACCTCTCGGTGGTCACGATTACCCCCGACCGGTCAGGCATCATTATTACGGACTTTTGAGTCATATCCATTCGTCGAGGACAACTTTTGTATCGATGTTCCATTGAACCGCATTTGTAGCATGCACCCGCTTTCCTCCAACATTCCCCAAAATGTCTCTTCCCACACTCAAAGGTAATCTCGACTTCGATTATTTGCTACCGGGTTCGCTTTGAACTGATTCATCATTCCGGTTTCTTCCAAATCTCTTGAAGAACCAGATCGTTGTGTCACTCTCTTGTTTCGGATCTTTCTCGCTCGCTGCTCGAAGTTCTTAGCCTCTTCGGCTATTTTGGCCTTCTCCACAAGAGTCAAAAATTTCTAACTTGTCATGAGCAATCGTAACCCTCACCATCATTAAGTCTATCCTCAAACGCATACAACGCTCATGATCTGCTGCTACAATTGTCCGCATAACGGCTCAGACGTAAAAACTCAAACTTCATAAGTCGCCACTGGCCTTACTTCCTTGGACAAGATTCTAAATTCCTTCCTTCGAGCGCCTACATAGCTCGTTCCGACGATTTTCCTTGGAAGGCGCTTTAAAGAATTCCCGCTTAATCGCATGGGCTTCAAAGTGCCTTCTCTAACGTTGAGCCACCACCGACACGCCTCATCTCTCAATAAGGATACAGCTCCTCTCGCTTTTGCTCACCCGCATTCCATATCATCCATGATCCGCTCCACGCCTTCGAGCCAAGATTCGCCACATTCGAGCTATACCGTAGACTCCTCTGAAAACTTCGCATTATTTGCCTTAAGTCGCTCTGAAATTGACCCACGAGTTGTTGGCCCAATTCTAGTTCCAATGACCTTTCCAAGACTCGTAGCATTGCTTGAGTCAATGCATGATCTTCTTCCATGTGATCGCGTGATCCGGTCTCACTTTCAATTGACGCAGCGCTCTACTTACGCATATGATTTGGTGCTTCACCAGTAGCACCTCGGCCTCTACCACTACCACGCTCTACCAAGGCCCACGACCACGCCCTCTTGTACTCATGATTGCTTGTTCGCTTATCCGATTACAAGTTTTATGAATCGTAAATTTTGTTTCGTGTTTATTAGCGATATTTTATGAGATTTGAGATATAAAGTTGTTTTTCGCAACATATCCTATAGTCTCAATCTCTACTGCTTTTCACGCCTAAAACTAGAAGTTCTAGAGTGTTCCTATGATCATATCATAGTAATCATTTAAGCAATAAATACTTACTTGACTTGTTGCGGATGCTTGTGGTGCCATACTTGATCTTTAAAATATCATTGAACGCTTTCATACGTAAATTATTTTGAACCCAAACCACGTAGAAGTTTTTGAATCGGCTCGATACCACTAAATGTAACACCCCAAACCCGGTCTATGCGTTGAGACTAGATTTGGTTTGTTACGTGATTCGAACTATTCTTAAATCTTTAATGAGTTGAAAACTACAATATTGTTTACTGAGTTTAAAATTTGAAGAGAATTAGATTTTGATCAATATTTAAAACATAAGTTGGAAATCATTGTATTATTAAAACCTTTGGGTAATTTGTTAAAGAGTTAACTATAATAAGATATTTATAAAAGATTTTCATAAACTTGAAAACTCAATTTTATTTTAATAAAACATCATAAAACTTTAGCTCATGATTAAAAGTCCAAAATATAAATTAAATTCCAAGCACACATAAAATCCATAAGTTATTTATAGAGGCCATTTATTACAACATCCCAAAATAGTAAAAATAATTATTAAAAGTTCAGAATTTAAATAACCCTTATTTAGCAGTATGGCCTCCACGAAGTCATCCTCACCAAGTCCACATCGGTTTCCATTACCCGAGATGGAAAGAAATTAAAGGGTGAGTTACTTAGAACTCAAGGTGTAACTCACTTACCACCATTATTGGGCCGATTGTCAAGATATTATGTCGGGCTTGAGCCCAATTCGAATTCAACAATATATCATGAATTTAAAATAATTAATAATGCATGAAAAATGTAATTCCCAACCCAAACCTAATATCCATCCGCTAACACCCCCGTACCAACCATCAAACCTGTGGGGATCAAGTCAACCCACCCCGCCATCACACCAATCGTAGGCAATAAGCCTTTTTATAATTGTGGCATAGCCACCGAACTAGAGGTAATAAGCCGTTAATGTGGCAGAGCCACCGAACTAGAGGCAATAAGCCGATTTTGTGGCAACTGGCCATTCTTCTCTTCATATATCCCACCCATGCAATTATACATGTACTTTAAAATATAAAATTTATTAACAATACATAACATGATGGGTTTATCAATAACATTTCATTTGGCCCTTAATTATAGCAATTTGTCCATTTAGCAATTTAGTGGGCTTTGGCCCATTTACCAAACTAGAGTGTTTTGGCTAAATTTTAACGAACTAGAGTGTTTTGGCCCGATTTATCGAACTAGAGTATTTTCGCCCATTTTCACTTAACTAGAGTATTTACGCCCATTTTCACGAACTAGAGTATTTACGGCCCATTTTCACGAACTAGAGTATTTACGCCCATTTTCACGAACTAGAGTATTTACGCCCATTTTCACGAACTAGAGTATTTACGTAATAACAATTAATATCTCGAGGGCATTTTCGTAATTTTCACGATTTTGTCGCTTTTACGTATTTTGTCATAATATCATTTTTTACGCTTTTACCGCTCTAATCGCTTTTACGATTTACTACCATACCAAATTTGACATCCAACCGAGAAAATAATGAGTGTGAAAATTACACACCTCGATACCGTGAGTACTAACCCTTCTCGCTCCTCGGCACCTAAAATATATTTTGATTCGTTAGACAACTAACTCAAAAATAAATCTTAATCGATAATGGATCCAAAATCTTACCCTCTTGATTTTGAATCACTTGATTTTCGCACAAGGAGAATACAAAAGAAAATCAACAAGAGGAACTAAAGTGACCAAATGGTCAAAAGATTTTGGCTTTACCAAATGCAAAAATCGCCAAGAAGAATGTTGAAAGGAGAGGAATAAAATTCTGCACAAAGTGCAAAGAACAACCAAAGAGAGAAAAGAATTTCTCAACCAAAACTAACTCAAAATTTAGGCTCCCTCCTATACCAAATTGCCGTCCAAGACATGGTCAATAGGCCATGATTTCTTTCCAAAATTTTCCCTTGATAAGTGCCTTATGTTCCCCTATCTTTCCTTAAACCTTTGATTCCATGCCATAAGTTAGTTGTTACCTTAATCCATTGATACACTAACCAAAAATAACATGGTCAACACCTTCCTTATATGTCCCTTGCCGACACTTCCTAGACATGAGCAGAAAATTAAAAGCAAAATTCATTTAGGTGCCATACAAGGGATTCAACCTCTTCCTCTTACTAGAATCCATGCCAACTCCACCATGCCATATGCTCATTTTATGACACTTTTAGCACATAATTTAGCTTAAGTCTTAATCACCTTTGTTTCACTTCAATAAATCTCAATTTAATAAATTTTATTTCTTCTCCAAATTATGCTTTACCCTCTCTAGGACTTTAATAAGCACTAAAATAAAAGTAAAAATTTTTTCCTTTAAAATCTAAACACCAATTCATGCAATTTAATTACTCGGATTTTTAGGGTATTACATCTTGAATTTTTGGAAGGAGATATCAATAGATCTATAGTTAATGGAATTCATGCTATCAATTTCTCAAATAGGATTCAAAGAATACTTTTCAAGGAAATGGAAACTATAATGGTTCTGAAACTACTGGGGAGGAGAATTGGATATGTGGCACTGAATAATAAGATCAAAAGCCTTTGAAGACCTTCAAATCCATTCCATCTCATGGATATAGAAAACGGGTATTTCTTGGCCAAGTTTTAGTGTACCAAAGATTTTGAGAAAGTTTTATCGCAAGGAATTTGGTTAATCTAAGGTCAGTACTTGACTATCCAACCTTGGACCAAAAATTTTAATCCCCTGCAACCATATCCAAGCATGGTGATGGCATGGATCTAGCTGTAGGGACTCCTAGGTTTCTTGTATAATAGTCCGGTTTGGACTCTAGTCAGAATAGTGATTTGAGACCACAAATCCGAGTCAAAAAATATTTTAGTATTATTTTCTATGCTTATAGTATGTGAATTGACATGTGTGAAATTTTCATGATTTAATTTGTCTGTTTGTATGTTTAATTTGATAAAAGGACTTAATCGCGTAAAATGTAAAAGTGGCATATTTATTGTTAAAGTGTTTATTTGATATGATTAGTTAATTATGAAGCCCTTAAGTGATTATTTGACCTTTAGTTAATTTAGTGGACATTTTTGGGCTTTAAATATATGGTTTCCTTATTAATTCATTAAGGCTAATATAGTAAATTATGCATTAAAATGTTTTATAATAAAAATAAAAGTATGAAATGGCCATTTTTCATCCTTATGACCGAAAATATCAAAGAAAAAGAAAAAAAAAGAATAAGCTAGGGTTCGGCTATGATTTTGGCTTGATCAAAGTATGAGTTTTGTTCGGTTTTTATAATTTCTATGTTTTGGTGATCGTTGCTTCGACTACTACAAAGTCCATGTTTTAATTTTTTAATTTTATGATAATTTTGTGTTTTTCATTGATGATAGCTTGTGATTTTTGTTGTTTGATGATAGAAAATAAAAGATATGTAATAGATTATAATGTTTTGTCTTTGGATTTTTGATAAATTTGAGTAATTTGGGCTAAATTATGAAAATGATATTTTGAGGGACTAAAATGTGAAGAAAATGAAATATGTGGACTTATATGAGCTACATGAACATTCGGCCAAGCTATAGTGTGGTTAAATTTTGTATGTTTTGTGTTTTGTGAAATAAGGACTAAATTGTAAAAGTGTGTAATTATAAGGGATAAAGTGTAAAAAGGCCTAAATATGTGTTTGTGGATTAAATTGAATGAATGTGTGATTAAATTAGCTAAATTTGAATTTATTTAGATTAAGAATAAAAGAAATCAGAATTAGATCGAGGGAAGTCGAAAGTAGTTGAGTAGTCGATTTCATCCGTCGTTATCCGAGGTAAGTTCATAAGTAAATAAATGTTGTTAAATTCTATTGTATTTATTTTACTAGTGCCGAATTGAATTGTTATTTATGTGAATGAATATGTTGAAATGAATTGTACATGGGAGCAATATTTAAGAGTCTGAAATGATCGAGATAAGACATCCAAAAGCCCCGTACGAACCTTAGGAATAGTTAGGATACATATGTCATGACATAGTATTTCGATATGTATTTTAATGTAAGACCACGTCTGAGATGTTGGCATCGACTTGTATTTACGTGTAAGACCATGTCTGGGATAGTGGCATCGTATTTGATTCGTGTAAGACCCTATCTAGGACAGTGGCATCGATATGTGATTACATGTAAGACCACGTCTGGGACGTTGGCATTGTACGAGCCTCCCGACTATTCGAGTATCCTTATTAATTCCGAATGGTTCAACGGGCATTATTGAGATGAGATCAGATGTGAAAATGAACTAAAAGATTCAAGTATGTGTTTTATAATATGTATATGAGAACAAGGTAAGTATATGATTATGATGGATACATGATTTGGAAATGATAAAAGATAAATTTATATGTACTTATGGGTATATGTGAGTTTGAAAGTTGATGTTATATGGATATTGTAAATGTGATAATATTTGAGTTGTAAACATATTAATTGTGTAATTGGTTAATGTATATGTGATTTCGGTTAGTTGATTTAAATGCTAATGTTTATTTGTTCTTTATTTGCTTATGACTTACTAAGCTATGAAAGCTTACTTTATGTGTGTTTGTTTGATTTTTTTTATAGATTATTAAAGCTACGAGAAGCTCGAAGGTCGTCGAGAATCATCACCACACTATCGAACTATCTTTTGGTACCATTTGAAGTTGTATATATTAAATTATGGCATGTATAGGCTAGAGTTTTAGGTTGATGTTTTGAGTTGTGTAAATATAGCCATGTGATATGGCTTGATAATGAATATGTTCATGAATGAATAGTTCATGCTATATGATGCATAATTTGGTATGGTTTAATGGCTAATGGTTGAACTAATGAAATGGTCAATTTATGGTAAGTTTTATGAATGATTTATATGTCTTTATTATGGACTTGTTGTTTTTGAATTAGTATGATTAAGTTAAGTTTGTATATGAAATGAATGATATGGTTAAGAGTTAAATTAAGCATGTTTTGGTATGTTTTTGGATGCTTTTGAAGTATGAATTAAGGCTTATTGGATGTCGTAGGTTTAACCCCAAATTTTGGGCGACAAATTGGCCAAACAAATTGCCTATATTTGCCCACACGATTGAGCACACGGGCGTGTGTCTCTACCGTGTCATTTAAGTTGTTAATTCAAATTAAGTCAATCTCGCACACGAGCCAGACACATGGGCGTATGACAGACCGTGTGAAATAAGTCAGTGTCGACCACGGGTTAAGCACACTCTTTGGCCGTATGGACAAGTTAGTATGTATGCCCTGTTTTGCCACGGCTAAGATACATGGGTGTGTCTAAGGCCGTGTGAGGCACACGACCTACCCACACGGGCGTGTAACCTCTGTAACTTTGAAAATTTTGATTTTTAAAAAAATTTTCTATGTGCTCAGTTTAGTCCCGACCTCTTTTTAGTGCATGTTTAAGGTCTCGTAGACCTATTTAAGGGACTCTACAAATATGATTTGCTATATTAAGAGGATAATGTACCTTATGATGTGTTATGATTGTAAATGTTCTAAAATGTTTGGTAACGCTTCTTAACCCTATTTTGGCGATGGTTACGGGTTAGGGGTGTTACATTTTATTGGTATCGGAGCACGGTTTAGTCAATTCTAGGACTAACATAGTGCGTGTGAGTCTAGGTATACATTCTATATTTATAAACTGGGATAGGGTGATGATTCTTGACAATTGAAATGTGTTTTTGTATAGAAAATGGATCCCGATCGAGCCGTAGCAGATGATGTAAAAAGTAATGCACCTGCTCCTTCTCAAGGGGTAGCGTCGGCTGATTCTAGGTTAATTTTAGGTGGTCATGAAAGTGAGGCTAAACAAGCCTTTTATCAGATGATGAGCAAATGGTTTACACAATACATTCGTACAAATCTGACTGTTCCACAACCATCTCCCCTACCAATTCCTCCTCAAATACCTGTCATACCACAAGTTTTTGATCCAGTACGAATGAATAAGCTGCCAGTTGATAGAATCAGGAAACACGGGGCTAAAAAATTTAGAGCCACTGTTGATGATGATGCCTAGCGACTTGAATTTTGGCTTGATAATACATTCCGTGTGTTTGATGAGCTATCCTGTACACCTGATGAGTGCATCAAATGTGTTGCATCATTGCTTCGATATTCCATGTATCATTGGTGGAATACACTGATATCTGTAGTTCCGAGAGAACGGGTTACTTAGGAGTTCTTTCAGACTGAATTTTGTAAGAAATACATCTGTAAGAGATTCATTGATCAGAAGCATAAAGAATTCCTTTAGCTGAAATAGGGTCGTATAACCGTAACAGAATATGAGAGGGAACTTGTGAGACTGAATTGATATGCCCGAGAATGTGTTTCGAATGAAGCAATAATGTGTAAAAGATTCGAAGACGAGCTGAATGAAGATATCAAGCTATTAGTCAGGATTCTTGAAATAAAAGAGTTTGTTGTACTTGTTGAACGAGCCTGCAAAGCTAAAGAGCTTGGGAAAGAGAAAAAAAAATCTGATTATGAAGCTAGAGGTGCACGTAAGAGATTCTCAAGTCTTTCCAATCGGCACCAAAGAAATTTTGAGATGATTCTAGCCGTTCAAAGGCTACCGCGAGTTATTCTAGATGGGATCGAGATAGACCAGTTGTGAGTTTGAAAGCTACCTTAGTAGCAAGTGTTGGTAATATCAGATCCAATCAACCAGAGTGCAAATATTGTAGTAAATGACATCTCGACAATTGTAGATTGAATGATCGGGCCTATTTCAAATACAGATTGTTAGATCATTTCATTCGTGAATGCCCTGAGTTGGTTGAGCAAAACACAGTACAGAATGCCAGACAAGTAATAGGCAACTCGAGGTAAACCACCCAGGAACATGAGTAATGTGAGTAGCAGTCAGAGAGGAACTACAGACACCACTGCTAGATCTGAGGCTCATGCACCTGCCAGAGCTTATGCTATTCGCGCCCGCGAAGAAGCTTCGTCTCTAGATGTGATTACTGGTACTTTCACTCTCTATGATACTAGTGTTGTTGCATTGATTGATCCTGGTTCGACTCATTCTTATGTATGTGAGAGTTTAGTATCCAGTAAGACTTTTCCTGTAGAGTCTACTGAGTTTGTGATTAGAGTATCGAACCCCTTAGGTCGGTGTGTTTTAGTTGACAAAGTGTGCAAGAATTGTCTGTTGATGATTTGAGATTCATATTTTCCAGATGATTTGATGTTGTTGCCCTTTGATGAGTTTGATATAGTTCTGGGTATGGATTGGTTAACTTTGCACAATGCTATTGTAAACTGCAAATAGAAAACTATTAATTTTGATGTGAGAACGATGAGTTTATTCAGATTGAGTCTAATGATCTGAATGGTTTACTGGGAGTGATATCTTTGATATTAGCTCAGAAATATGTGAGAAAGGGTTGTGAAGCTTACTTTCCTTATGTGCTTGAATCTAAAGTGACAGAAAAGAAGATAGAATCAATACAAGTTATGAGTGAATATCAAATTGTGTTTCCCGAGGAATTACTGGGTTTGCCACCGATCTGAGAGGTAGAGTTTGGTATTGAGTTAGTGCCAGAGATGACTCAGATATCTATAGCTCCGTACAGAATGGCACCAACTAAATTAAAAGAATTGAAAGCTCTATTGCAAGAATTGACAAATAGAGGCTTCGCACGACCGAGTTTTTCTCCCTAGGGTGCACCGATTTTGTTCGTGAAAAATAAAGACTAAACTATGAGAATGTACATTGACTACAGACAACTTAACAAGGTGACTATAAAGAATAAATATCCTTTACCACAGATTGACGATTTGTTTGATCAGTTGAAAGGGGCTACAATATTTTCTAAGATAGATTTGAGATTAGGTTACTATCAGTTGCGAGTTAAAGACTCCGATGTACCTAAAACTGCTTTCCGAACGAGGTACGGACATTATGAGTTTCTAGTTATGCCTTTCAGACTTATTAATGCACCTGCTATTTTTATGGATTTAATGAACTGAATTTTCAGACATTATTTGGATCGATTTGCAGTTGTATTCATAGAAGAGATATTGATCTATTCTCGTGATGAATCTGAGCATGTTGAACATTTGAGATTAGTGCTACAGACTTTACATGATAAGCAGTTATATGCGAAGTTTTGTAAAAGTGAGTTTTGGTTACGAAAAGTCAATTTTCTGGAATATATGGTGTCATCTAGGGGAATACAAGTTGATCCGAGCAAGATTTTAGCAATTTTAGATTGGAAACCTCCGAGAAATATGTCAGAAGTTTATAGTTTTTTGGGACTATTGGGATATTATAGATGTTTTGTAAAAGGCTTCTCTATGATTGCAAACCCGATGACGCGACTACTTCAGAAATATGTTAAACTTGAGTGGTCAGAAAAGCGCCAGAAAAGTTTCAATCAGTTGAAAGCTTTGCTTACAGAAGCCCCAGTGTTAGTTCAGCCAGAATCTGGTAAAGAATTTGTTATTTATAGTGATGCGTCTTTGAATGGTTTGGGTTGTGTTTTGATGCAAGAAGGAAAAGTCATAGCTTATGCCTCAAGACAGTTAAAGCCGCATGAAAAGAACTATCCGAACATGATCTGGAATTGGCAGCTATTATGTTTGTATTGAAAATATGGCGCCATTATATGTTTGGTGAAAAATGTCATGTTTATTCCGATCATAAAATTTTAAAATATTTGATGACTCAAAAATATCTGAATCTACAACAGCGAAAATGGTTAGAGTTGTTAAAAGATTATGAGCTTGTGATTGACTACCATCTGGGAAAGGCTAATGTCGTTATTGATGCTTTGAGTCCAAAATTATTGTTTGCTTTACAAGCAATGAATACTCAGTTGACCTTATCAGATGATGGTTCGTTAGTAGCTGAGTTGAAAGTGAAACCGTTATTTATTCAGCAAATTTATGAAGCTCAGAAAGTTGATAATGAATTGATAGCAAAAATGGGCCCAATGTGATATGAATGCTGATTCAAAGTTTAGAGTTGATGTTGAAGGTTGTTTGAGGTTCAAAGACCGAATGTGTGTTCTGAGAAATTTAGGATTGATTCAGATAATTTTGAATGAAGCTCATAATAGTCGGTTATCTGTTCACCTTGGTAGTACAAAAATGTATAATGATTTGAAATAGCTTTACTAGTGGCCTGTATGAAACAAGATGTCTCTGATTTTGTTTTAAGATGTTTGACCTGGCGGCAAGTCAAAGCGGAGCATCAGGTTTCGTCTGGGCTACTTCAACCAATTATGATACTTGAGTGGAAATAGGACAGAGTCACGATGGATTTTGTATCAGGTTTGCCATTATCACCGAGTAAGAAAGATGCAATCTGGGTTATTGTGGATAGATTGACTAAATTAGCTCATTTTGTTCCAGTTCGTACAGATTATTCACTTGATAAACTTGCTGAATTATATATTTCTCAGATTGTGAGATTGCACGGAGTACCTATTTCTATTATTTCATATAGAGATTCGAGGTTCACATCACGATTTTGGAAGAAACTGCAACATGCACTAGGTGCTAAACTAAACTTTAGTACTGCTTTTCATCCACAGACAGATGGTCAGTTCGAACGAATCATTCAGATACTCGAGGATATGTTAAATGTTGCATTCTTGAGTTTGAAGGTATGTGGGAACGATACGTGCCACTGGTTGAATATGCATATAATAATAGTTTTCAATCGAGTATCAAAATGGCACCTTATGAGGCTTTGTACGGTCACAAATGTCGAACACCATTGTATTGGACTAAGCTCAGTGAGAATAAGATAAACGGGGTCGATTTGATCAAAGAAACTGAACAGAAAGTGAAAGTGATTCGTGATAGTCTGAAAGCCATGTCAAATCGTCAAAAATCGTATGCAGACTTGAAACGAAAAGATATTGAATTTCAGATCGGTGACAAAGTATTTTCCAAAATCTCACTATGGAAGAAAATACTCCGATTTGGTCGTAAAGGCAAATTGAGTTCGAGATTCATTGGGCCATATGAAATTATTGAGCGTATCGGGCTGGTTGCTTATAGATTGTTGTTACCACCTGAGTTAGAAAAGATCCATAACGTATTTCATGTATCTATGCTACGACGATATTGATCCAACGATGTAATTTCTCTGTCTGAGATTGAGGTTCGCTCCGATATGACTTACGAGGAAGAACCAATCCGAATTTTAGATCGCGAGGAGAAAGAATTGAGAAATAAGAAAATCTCATTAGTGAAAGTCTTATGGTATCGACATGGGATTGAAGAAGCGACGTGGGAACCTGAAGATGCTATGAGAGAACGTTACCCAAACCTATTCGCCGGTAAGATTTTCGGGGATGAAAATCCCTAAGGGGGGAGAATTGTAATAGTCTGGTTTGGACCCTAGTCGAAATAGTGGTTTCGGGACCACAAACCTGAGTCAAAAAAATATTTTAATATTATTTTCTGTGCTTATAGTATGTGAATTGACATGTGTGAAATTTTCGTGATTTAATTTGTCCGTTTGTGTGTTTAATTTAATAAAAAGACTTAATCGTGTAAAATGTAAAAATGGCATTTTAATTGTTAAAGTGTTTATTTGATATGATTAGTTAATTATGAAGCCCTTAAGTGGTTATTTGACCTTTAGTTAATTGAGTGGACAATTTTGGACTTTAAATATATGGTTTCCTTATTAATTCATTAAGGCTAATATAGTAAATTATGCATTAAAATGTTTTATAATAAAAGTAAAAGTATGAAATGGAAATTTGTTCATCCTTATGACCTAAAATATCAAAGAAAAATAAATAAAAGAATAAGCTAGGGTTTGGCTATGTTTTTGGCTTGATCAAGGTATGAGTTTTGTTCGGTTTTTGATCATTTCTACGTTTTTGTGATTGTTGCTTTGAGTACTACAAAGCCCATGTTTTAATTTTTGAATTTTATGATGATTTTGTGTTTTGCCATTGATGGTAGCTTGTGATTTTTTTTGTTTGGTGATAGAAAATAAAAGATATGTAATAGATTATAATGTTTTGTCTTTGGATTTTTGATGAATTTGAGTAATTTGGGCTAAATTGTGAAAATAATATTTTGAGGGACTAAAATGTGAAGAAAATGAAATATGTGGATTTATATGAGCTACATGAACATTCAGCGAAGCTATAAAGTGGTTAAATTTTGAATGTTTTGTGTTTTGTGAAATAAGGACTAAATTGTAAAAGTGTATAATTATAAGGGCTAAAGTGTAAAAAGGCCTAAATATGTGTTTGTGGATTAAATTGAATGAATGTGTGATTAAATTAGTCAAATTTTAATTTATTTAGATCAAGAACGAAAGAAATCAGAATTAGATCGGGGGAAGTCGAAAGTAGTCAAGTAGTCAAATTCATCCATTATTATCCGAGGTAAGTTCATAAGTAAATAAATGTTGTTAAATTCTATTGTATCTATTTTACTAGTGCCGAATTGAATTGTTATTTATGTGAATGAATATGTTGAAGTGAATTGTGCATGGGAGCAATATTTAAGAGTCTGAAATGATCGAGATAAGACGTTTGAAAGTCCCACATGAACCGTAGGAATAGTTAGGATACATATGTCATGACATAGGATTCTGGTATGGCATCGACTTGTGTTTACATGTAAGACCATGTCTAGGAAATTGGCATCATATTTGATTCGTGTAAGACCCTGTCTGGGACAATGGCATCGATATGTGATTACATGTAAGACAACGTCTGGGAGGTTGGCATTGTACGAGCCTTCCAACTATCTGAGTATCGTTATTAATTCTGAATGGTTCAACGGGCATTATCGAGATGAGATCAGATGTGAAAATGAACTAAAAGATTCAGGTATGTGTTTTATAATATGTATATGAGAACAAGGTAAGTATATGATTATGATGGATACATGATTTGGAAATGGTAAAAGATAAATTTATATGTACTTATGGGTATATGTGAGTTTGAAAGTTGATGTTATATAGATATTGTAAATGTGATAATATTTTAGTTATAAACATATTTTGTGTAATTGGATAATGTATATGTTATTTTGGTTAGTTGATTTAAATGCTAATGTTTATTTGTTCTTTATTTGCTTATGACTTACTAAGCTATGAAAGCTTATTTTGTGTGAGTGTTTGTTTGATTGATTTATATATTATTAAAGCTACGAGAAGCTCGGGGATCATCGAGAATCATCATCGCACTATCGAACTATCTTTTGGTACCATTTGAAGTTGTATATATTAAATTATGGCATGTATAGGCTAGAGTTTTAGGTTGATGTTTTGAGTTGTGTAAATATAGCCATGCGATATGGCTTGATAATAAATATTTCATGAATGAGTAGTTCATGCTATATGATGCATAATTTGGTATGGTTTAATGGCTAATGGTTGATCTAATGAAATGGTCAAATTATGGTAAGTTTTATGAATGATTTATATGTCTTTATTGTGGAGTTGGTGTTTTTGAATTAGTATGATTAAGCTAAGTTTGCATTTGAAATGAATGATATGGTTAAGAGTTAAATTAAGCATGTTTTTGTATGTTTTGGGATGCTTTTGGAGTATGAATTAAGGCTTATTGGATGTTGTAGGTTTAACCCAAATTTTAGGTGGCAAATTGGCCAAACAAGTGGCCTATATTTGCCCACACGGTTGAGCACACGGGCATGTGTCTCGACTATGTCATTTAAGTTGTTAATTCAAATTAAGTCAGTCTTGCACATGGGTCAAACACACGGGCGTGTGACAGTCGTGTGAAATAAGTCAGTGTTGACCACGAGTTTAGCACACGAGCGTGTCTGAGGCAGTGTGAGGCACACGACCTGCCCACACGGGCGTGTGACCTCTGCAACTTTGAAAAATGTTTGATTTTTAGAAAATTTTGTATGTGCTCGATTTAGTCCCGACCCCTTTCTAGTGCATGTTTAAGGTCTCGTAGACCTATTTAAGGGGCTCTACAAATATGATTTGTTATGTTAAGAGGATAATGTACCTTAAGAGGAGGGTCCTTGAAGAACTAGGTGGGACTATAGTGAAGGTGGCAAAAATGGATTTCAATATAGATAGCAGAACTAGGGGTTAGTTTGCTCAAATGGCAGTTTATGTAAATCTCGAAAAGCCTCTTGTGTCACAAGTTCTAGCTAATGGAGTTCTCGAGAGAGTGGAATATGAATCTCTACCAACATTTTGTTTTAAATGGGGGAAGTATGGACACACCAAAAATATTTATGCCTTGCAGGAGCTGAGTTCAACTGTGGAGAAGGATCGGATGAAATCTGCTTCGAATAAGGCTGTGGGTGGAAGAGATTGTGTAGTTTATGGGTCGTGGATGGTGGTAAAGAGAAAATCTAGGTGAAACTCAAGGGATACTTAAAATTGGAAATCTGATTTTCCGGGAAATGAGGGTTCGATTTCCAGATTTACTGTGCTGTTTAGACTACAAATCTCGGAGGGTTTGGAGGTTAATATGACTAATGTAGCACCTAGAGAAGCGGGAAACAAGGGAAAATTTAAGGATAAAAAAGGTTGATTCAAGGGTTGGCAAAATTTCATAAGGGTTTAATTTAATGGAGGGAAAATTTTCAGCAAGTGATAGAAGGAATAGGGAGAACGCGGTGCCCTTGAGCCCAATAGGAAATGAGGCAGCATTATTAGATAATGTGGGCCTAGATATTTTTTTGACTGATTTTAAAGTTTATTGGGAAGAAACCAATCATGAACGTTGGGCCATCTATTATAAGTAGTGGGCCAGTTGAAGCATGTAACGCAGATTCAAAATCCATTAAGAAAGTGTGTACTGCAGGCTCCTCATGCACCAAGCTATTTGTTATAAGGGATGAGATAGAGTCTAAAGATCCTATGATTATTCCTCTAAGTGATAATCAATGAGGTCTTACCATTTTTTAAAATTCCAAATTTGGTAATTCCCTAACTGGTTCTGGAATTTTTAATGCAATTTCCAATTATTTTAATTCCTCTTCATTGAATGTTTCTTATCTTAACCCCATTTTTGAAGGGTTGAAAGAAATGGTGGTAAAGTTGAACAATGCAATGTTGGATACCAAAAATCACTCAGCAGTCACTTTTAAAGAAAATAATGATCAAAATAGGGGAAGTTTAGAGGATGTTGAAGTTCATACTGATGGTTGCGATAAGACTTTTATTTCTAAAGGACGTGATCCATAAGTAAAAGGTGGCCAAATACGCAGTGGAAGGAGACTTAATCAGACAATTCGAGACCTTGGGAATAGTTTAAATTAGTTAGTAATTCCAAGGTTCCATTAGCTGACTCGATGAATTCGATAATTGAGCCAATTAGTACTCAATTAAACAAGAAAATGGGAAAGGTGTTTGGTAGCCCAAGTGGAACGCTTTTGGATAAATCTAGGAATTTCAAGAAGTGAAGGTTAGTTTTTACTCACATCCATTACTTATCAATTTAATAATTTTTTCTTGGAATTGTTAGGATTGTGCGAGTGTTAAATTTTCGAGGATTTTTTTGGAGTATAACAAGGTATATAAACCAGATATTGTGAGTTTTCTTGAGACAAAGGTCAGTGGTGATAAGTCAGATAGAGTTTTTGCAAAGTTAGGGTTCCAACATTCTCACCGAGTGGAGGCGATCTATTTTTCTAGTGTTATTTGGATTGGTTGGAATGATTCGATCCAAGTTGAGATTATGTGTAATAATTCACAATTTATTTTAATACAAGTTCTCGAAGGTATAAATTCCCATGTCATTCTCATTGCTTTTGTTTATGGGAGTCCTGATAGACAAAAAAATGGACTCTCTAGGAGGGCCTTAAATTAGTTATGTTGACAAGCTCTATTCCATGGCTTGCGATAGGTGATTTTAATACTATTCTTTCTCCCAAAAAAAATAAAAGTGGACGATAAGAAGGGAGGGGATATTCATTTTTTGGTAATTTTCTTGAAGAGGTTGATTTGCAGGATCTAGGCTTCAAGGGTCCCTCAATTACTTGGCACAAGGGGTATTTTTGAGCAATTAGATAGAGCAATTGGTAATTTTGCTTGGGGTAATGGTTTCCCATACTGTTTAGTCACTTATCTTCCTATATTGAAGTCTGATCACAGGCCCTTATTGCTCTCTCTTAAGCCAAATGTCAATATGCCTAGGGGACGTCCGTTCAGGTTTCTGGCCGGTTGGGTAGAGCATCTTAGTTTTTTCTAATTTTGTTAGAGATAACTAGATTTTAATGGTAATATGACTATGTAACAACCCGATTTTGGGCCTAGCCGGAACAATGGTTTTGGGGCCACAAATCCGATGAGGAAAAATCTTATTCTTATTATATTTCTGTGGTCTACAATTTCATGAAAAGATTCCATGAAAATTTCGTTCAAAAATTTTGACGTTTGGGCACTAAATTTAGTCAAAAGGACTAAGCTGTAAAAAGTGCAAAAGTTGAGTTCCACATGTTAGAGGTGTCCAATTTCTATGAAATTTTAAATTGGAGGTCCTTAAATGGCAATTAGACCATTGGTTAAATTTTTGGACAAAAATGGACATTAGATAAGTGAAATAGGATTTTTTTAAGTTAGGGGCATTTTGGTAATTCGGTAATTAAATGGACTAAAAGACAAAATAAAAGCCAAAAACCTTTGTCCATCTTCTTCCTTGGCCTAATTTAGCATGGGGAAAGCCATGGCTAGGGTTTTCAAGCTTTCAAGCTCAATAGTAAGTGCATCCAAGCCCTGTTTTTAATGTTCTTTACATTTTTAAGATGCCCGTAACTCGGTTTAGCTATTTCTACCATTATTTTGAGCTAGGGTTTGTGTTTAAAAATTTACCCATGGATGAAATGCATGTGCTTTGATGTCTAATGGTAGAATATGAATGCTCCGTGTGTAGTAAATGACTTTTACTAAGTGATTTTCGATGAAATCGCATAAAAGGACTAATTTGTAAAAAGTTGAAAAATGTATGAAAATGTGTGAATTAATGCAAATTGTGGACTACTATAGTTATGAAAATGGTTCGACTAGGCCTAAAATACAAGGAAATCGAATAAAAATTATTTTACGAGCCTAGGGGCAAAAGTGTAAATATGATAAAGTTTAGGGAAAAAATGTAATTTTACAATAGTATGATTTTTGGGTCACAATGAATAATGTGACTAATAAGTAAGTTAAATGTGATTTTATAGATTTTAAATGTGATGTTATAGATCAAAGAAAATGAGGTTCGGACTTAGAACAGGGGGGAAAAACGAGTAACTAACGGTTAGGTCTCTTCTTGCCATTTTGGTATCGAGGTAAGTTTCTGTGAAATTAAAGCTACATAATGTTTTTTATATTTTTAATTTCTAGATATTATGTGAAATGAATATTATTTCTATGAAATCGACTAATGATGCCACGATGAGAGTATGATGAAATTATGTTAAGTTGAAGCCCCGATTGAACATTTGGGATAGAAAGGATACTAATGTCACAACATGAGATAAGGAAGGTCCCGTATAAGACCATGTCTGGGACATGGCATCGGCACCGAATGTAGGTCCCGTATAAGACCATGTCTGGGACATGGCATCGGCACCGAACGTAGATCCCTTATAAGACCATGTCTGGACATGGCATCGGCATACAATAAGAAAGGTCCTGTATAAGACCATGTCTGGGACATGGCTTCGACACCAAAGGAAGATCTCGTGTAAGACCATATCTGGGATATGGCATTGACATCGAGTTAAGAGATCCCGTGTAAGACCATATCTGGGATATTGCATCGGCATCAAGTGGTGATCCCATGTAAGACCATATCTGGGATATGGCATTGGCATCGTGATACATGTATGATGAGATGAGTATCCTCCGATATTCCTAGTAGTTCGACGGGCAAAGAGCTAAGTTTATGCATCAATGATAAAGAGCTAAGTTTATGGATCAATGACAAAGAGCTAAGTTCATGCATCAATGATAAAGAGCTAAGTTTATGCATCAATGACAAAGAGCTAAGTTTATGCATCAATGATAAAGAGCTAAATTTATACATCAATGAAAAAGAGCTAAGCCCATGCTTATGATGTAAGAATATATGGGAAATGTGGATTGTGATCATGTGTGAGGCTTTTAAGCCAAATTAAATTGAGAAATGAAATGTTCAAGTTTTTGTTGTTGATGTGTAAGTTAAGTTGTCCAATGAATGGCTTGTAAATATTTGATGATGACTAGCTATTGTCATGGCTAACTATGGATATGCTTTAGTATTATAAATGTGTAAATGAGAATTAATACAAAGAAAACATGATAGAGTAAAATTAGCAATAAAACAGTTTGGATAGCAGTAGTTGAATCACTTTGAAAATTCACCAAAAATGGTGAAAATTGAAATAGAAGTTGAATAAGATATTGAATTAAATATTATTGAGTCTATTTTCATATAAAAGAGATGGTGTATGCAAAATAAATTCAGATTATGAGATATTTGAATTTTTATAAGACAGGGTTAGAATGATTTCAAAATCCCATGTTCTGATTTTGGAAATTCATTAAAACTTGTACAAAAATAATAAAGGGATAAAATTTATATTATTAAATTTCTTAATGAGTATATTTTCAAGAGAAACAAACTAGAATGTCTTTCTAGTTATTTTCAATGAGAAAAGAAATTTTTAGTGAAGAGGGGTCAGAACAGTTGGATAGCGAAATAAGGGAAACTTTAAAAAATAAACTGTACTGATTGGCTAAACTAAAAATTTTGTAAATTTTATGGTAAGAATATATGTGAGTCTAGATTCAAGGAAAATTAGCAGATCTTAATTTAGAGCTCTGTAGCTCCAGATAAAAATAATTTAGTGACTGTAACTTGGGTAGACAGCTCAAGAAGAACATAAGTGAATTGAGAAATTTTATGCAATAATGATGGCATTATCTTGAGAACTCAAAATAAGGATTGTTTAAAGCATGGTAATAAATTGTTTATTATTTACATACATACTTACTAAGCTTTATAGCTTACTCCCCTTCCTTTCTCATATCATGTAGGGCTTTATAGTAGCTCAGGTTGGAGATCGCCGGAGATGCTATTACACTATCAAGCTATCATGTTGGGTATAAGTGAATGCAAATCGTTTTGAGTCTATGGAATATATAGGGACTTAGTCAATTGTGTATGTGTCATTTGATTTGGCCAAATCTGTTGGTTCATATTGGTTAATGAGTTGTAATGCCTATTTATACGTGTGTGCTTATACTAAAGGTTTTATGTGATATGGTTATGTGTGTTTGGGATGGATGGATTGAAGATGTGTTTAAGTATGTGCAAATGAGGGTGCCAAATGGTCAGGAAAATAGCCATTTTCTTGGCCACACGGGTAGAGACACGGTCGTGTGTCTCAACCATGTGGAGAACACGACCCTAGGACATGGGTGTGTGCCCAGGGCGTGTGAAGTATGCATTTACTTTTTGGAATTTAATTTGCCACACGACCTAGGGACATGGGCATGTGACTTGGCCGTGTGACCTAATTTTGTTGATAACGTCATAAACAGAGAGTCACACGGGCTAAGAACATGGGCGTGTGTGACCACACGGTCTACCCACATGGACGTGTCCCAAGCCACATGGACATGTGACCCCTATTTTGATGAAAAATTTTCTAATTCTTCTTAAAGTTTCCTAAGTTCTCGGTTTAGTCTCGAACAGTTCTCAATGTATGTTTTGGGCCTTGTGGGCCCATATAAGGGTGATTTGCATGTGAATGAGGAATATTAAATTGAATGAAATTTTATAGCCAGTTTTGTAGAAAGGTTTTTTGTTTAAGTTCGGTAATGCCTCGTATCCTGTCCCAGCGTCGGACACGGGTAAGTGGTGTTACATTTAGTGGTATCAGAGCTATGGTTTAGTTGATTCTCAGAGTAACCTAGTGTATGTGAGTCTAGCTATACATGCCATATTACTACTCGTGATAGTGTGATATCTGCCGGCTCTAATGAAATTGTTTTGTTAAGATAGAGATGACTTTTAACTGAGCTATTTTTGATAATGCTGAAAAATGATATTGAGGTGATTGAAATGTGTTTGTGATGAGACGAAACTTAGAAAGGTATGAATAGAAGTTCATGATATGTATGTGCTAATGTACGAAGTGAGATAACCATGAGTTGAGAAATGTGGAAACATGGAATAAAATGAAAGTTTATGTGGCGATAAGCCCATTCATGTTAGCTTGGCATGCATATGATGATATATACCCAACCTATTTGAATAAGTGAAAATGATAAGTAAACTTACCCAATATACGAAATATGTGTATATGTACACTTGTTTGAATAATGTATAATCAGTATGTCCACATAGTTGAATCTCATGTTTAATTGTTAAATTAAAGAATATATAATGTTTTTGTTTTATGACTTTGTTATGAAACCACAAATAAAATAATAGTATGGGATTTGAATTAGAAGATCAAATTAAGTAGAACGCGAGAGATGAGTACGATCATTCAATGATGAATTGACGAATATGGCAAAGTATGGAATGTAAGACCATAGCTGGGTTATGGCATTTCAGTGAAAAAACCATAATTGGGCAATGGAACTATGGACGTAAGACCATGGTTGGACCATGGCAGTACATGTGTGTATGTATAAGACCATAGTTGGACTATGGCATCAAGTAAACGACATACTTGAACCCGTAAGGCATTCTCTAATTTGACAAATGTTAGTAAGTAAATTCATTGTTTGACATTGTGAATGGCAGAAAACATTCGTAAAATGAATAAGTATATTAAATTGTCTGAAGTGAATTATGTGATTATTATGATATTACGTTAATGATGAATGCTAAGTCATATGTGTGTATTAATGAGAGTCAAGTTAGAGGCTTTACGACCTCACCCATTACTAGTGAAACTTTATGACAAAATTTTACGAGAACCATGTTGAATAAGTTCATAAGTGTGAAACTAAAGAGTTCAGTGATGAAACAATTAGTAATGTATACAGAGATGAGAATAGTTGGAAAGTGAAAATAGCTTTAGAAGAAATATCAGAATGTTTTAAAGATTACATAGATTATGCAATGTCACAAATAAAGAAGAAGCTAGTCTCGGCTATTCGTTTCAATTGCGTTATGTGTATTTAAAGTATCCTCGAGTATAGTAATGAATTTTTTACATTCACGAGTATATAGACGATAGCCTGAATGAAGAAAATTATATTTTGGAAAGTATGATACAGAGATATGCCTATTGGATTATTCTAATCGAATGATGTTATTATGAGTTAAAGTTGTGCCAATTGATAAAGTCATCACATTTATGAAAATTTGAATGATCTATACATGTTAGCAAAGTTCTAAATAGTTGAAAGTATTATTAACCGAAGCTCTAGTTCTGAGTTCAGTTTGAATTGAGTAAGGAATTTGTGATTTTTCAATGATATACTATTGAACAGATCAGAATATGTTTTAATACAAGAATGTAAGGAAGCAGTTTGCACTTTCAGACGGTTAAAGTCACATGAAAAAGAACTGTTCAACTAATGATTTAGAGACAGCCACTTTTATATCTATGTTGTGAACTGGATGATTTTGTATGTTCGGCGAAAAGTGTCATGCTTCCTAATCCTAATGGGTTAAAGTATCTAATGTCACAGAAAGATCTGAAACCAAGATAACGTAAATGTTTTGAGATGTTAAAAGACTGTGAGTAATTATCGTCTTACCTTTTGGAAAGCAAGTATGGTTACAGATGCTTGAATGGAAAATTTTTGTTTATTTTTGCTAGTACTGGTTATTTGAATGATCTTATTTGATGATGGACTAGTTCTAGCTAAGTTAAAAGCTTAATCGATTCTTTCTTTGTGAATTGAGAAGCTCAGAGATGTGATAGAGAGTGGTGAACTAAACGAGTACAGTGTGAAACGACTTTCTATTCCAAATTTTAGATTGTACCTGATTCCTGTTATTATTATTGTTCTGATATAGAATTTGTGTACAGAAGTTTTGTACGAGACTCGATAGTAGCTCGTCGATTCATCCAAGAATAATAAAATGTGCAGTTATAGGAGTAGATGTTCTGGTGATTGAGTATGTATCACGATATTTTTGACTTTATGTTCATATGTCTATTTGCTAGCAAGTAAGCCAAAATCAAGTTTATGTAGGACTAATATAGTCAGTGATGGTAAGGAAGTGATGATGAGATAGAGTTGCCATAGATTTTATATCGGGATTGTCATTATCCCTGAAAAGTAAGATGTTAATTAGTTTATGGTTGATCATTTGACAAACAAAGATCTGTATGATCATTTCATTATGTACAGATTTCTTATTTCACAGATTAGCTGAGTAATATGTTTCTGAGGTTATTCGATTATGCAAAATGACAGTTCCATTATGTTGGATAGAGATCCGAAAGTTACATCACAATTATGGGATGAGCCATAAGGAACTCTGAGTATGCAGTTGCATTTTGGCACAGTAATTTGTTTTTATGTCAATGATAAGTCTAAGAGGGTAGTTCAGATTTTGATGGTGTACTTTGACATTGTGTGCTAAAGTTTAAAGGATATTAGAAAGAGATATATGAGATTAAATCGATTTGTATTTCTGAGAAGATTAGTGAAAGTGTTTCAGGAGAGTTAAAATCAACTTCTTCTAGTAAGATTTTCGGGGACAAAAATCCCAAAAGAGTGGGAGAATTGTAACAGCCTGATTTTGGGCCTAGTTGGGACAGTGGTTTTGGGGCCACAAATTTGATGAGGAAAAATCTTATTCTTATTATATTTTTATGGTCTACGATTTCACAGAAAGATTCTGTGAAAATTTCGTTCGAAAATTTTGACGTTTGGGCACTCAATTTAGTTAAAAGGATTAAATTACAAAAAGTGCAAATATTAAGTTCCACATGTTAGAGGTGTCCAATTTCTATGAAATTTTAAATTGGAGGTCCTTAAATGGAAATATACCATTGGTTAAATTTTTGGACAAAAATGGACATTGGATAAGTGAAATAGGATATTTATAAGTTGGGGGCATTTTGGTAATTTGGTAATTAAATGGACTAAAAGACAAAATAAAAGCCAAAAACCTTTGTCCATCTTCTTCCTTGGCCAAATTTAGCATGGGGGAAGCCATGTCTAGGGTTTTCAACCTTTCAAGCTCAATAGTAAGTGCATCCAAGCCTCGTTTTTAATGTTCTTTACATTTTTGAGATCCACGTAACTCTGTTTAGCTATTTCTACCATTATTTTGAGATAGGATTTGTGTTTAAAAATTTACCCATGCATGACATGCATGTTTTTTGATGTCTAATGGTAGAATATGAATGCTCGGTGTGCAGTAAACGACTTTTACTAACTGATTTTCGATGAAATCGCATAAAAGGACTAATTTGTAAAAAGTTAAAAAATGTATGAAAATGTGTGAATGAATGAAAATTGTGGACTGCTATAGTTATGAAAATGTTTTGGCTAGGCCTAAAATATAAGAAAATCGAATAAAAATTATTTTACGAGCCCAGGGGCAAAAGAGTAAATATGATAAAGTTTAGGGACAAAAACATAATTTTTCCATAGTATGATTTTTGGGTCACAATAAATAATGTGACTAATAAGTAAGTTAAATGTGATGTTACAGATTGAAGAAAACAAGGTTCGGACTTAGAATGGGGGAAAAAACGAGTAACTGACGGTTAGGTCTCTTCTTGTCATTTTGGTATCGAGGTAAGTTTGTATGAAATTAAAGCTACATAATGTTTTTTATATTTTTAATTTCTAGATATTATGTGAAATGAATATTATTTCTATGAAATTGACTAATGATGCCTCGATGAGAGTATGATGAAATTATGTTAAGTTGAAGTCCCAATTGAATATTCGAAAGAACAAGGATACTAATGTCACAACATGAGATAAGGAAGGTCCCGTATAAGACCATGTCTGGGACATGACATCGGCATCGAATGTAGGTCTCGTATAAGACCATGTCTGGGACATGGCATCGGCACTAAATGTAGGTCCCGTATAAGACCATGTCTGGGACATGGCATCGGCACCGAACATAGATCCCTTATAAGACCATGTCTGGGACATGGCATCGGCATCGAATAAGAAAAGTCTTGTATAAGACCATGTCTGAGACATGGCTTAGGCACTAAAGGAAGATCTCGTGTAAGACATATCTGGGATATGGCATCGACATCTATGTACGATCTTGTATAAGACCATGTACGGGACATGGCATCGACATCGAGTTAAGAGATCTCGTGTAAGACTATATCTAAGATATGGCATCGGGATCAAGTGGTGATCCCATGTAAGACCATATCTAGGATATGGCATTGGCATCGTGATACATGTATGGTGAGATCAGTATCCTTCGATATTCGAGTAGTTCAACAGGCAAAGAGCTAAGTTTATGCATCAATGACAAAGAGCTAAGTTTGTGCATCAATGATAAAGAGCTAAGTTTATGCATCAATGATAAAGAGAGAAGTTTATGCATCAATGATAAAGAGCTAAGTTTATGCATCAATGAAAAAGAGCTAAGTTTATGCATCAATGACAAAGAGCTAAATTTATGCATCAATGGTGAAGAGCTAAGTTTATGCATCAATAACGAAGAGCTAGGTTTATGCATCAATGATAAAGAGCTAAGTTTATGCATCAATGACAAAGAGCTAAGTTTATGCATCAATGACAAAGAGCTAAGTCCATGCTTATGATGTAAGAATATGTGGGAAATGTGGATTCTGATCATTTGTGAGGCTTTTAAGCTAAATTAAATTGAGAAATGAAATGTTCAAGTTTTTGTTGTTGATGTGTAAGTTAAATTGCCCAATGAATGGCTTGTAAATATTTTATGATGACTAGCTATTGGCATGGCTAACTATAGATATGCTTTAATATTATAAGGGTGTAAATGAGAATTAATACAAAGAAAACATGATAGAGTAAAAGTAGCAATAAAACAGTTTGGACAGCAGCATTTGAATCACTTTGAAGATTCACCAAAAATGGTGGAAATTGAAATAGAAGTTGAATAAGATATTAAATTAAATCTTATTGAGTCTATTTTCATATAAAAGAGACGGTGTAAGCAAAACAATTTCAGATTATGAGATATTTGAATTTTTATAAGACAGGGTTAGAATGATTTTGAACTCCCATGTTCTGACTTTTGAAATTCATTAAAAATTGTACAAAAATAATAAAGGGATAAAATTTATATTATTGAATTTATTAATGAGTATATTTTCAAGAGAAACAAACGAGAATGTCTTTCGAGTTATTTTCAATGAGAAAAGAAATTTTTAGTGAAGAGGGGTCAGAACAGTTGGATAGCAAAATAAGGGAAACTTTAAAGAATAAACTGTACTGATTGGCTGAACTAAAAATTTTGGAAATTTTATGGTAAGAATATATGTGAGTCTAGATTCAAGGAAAATTATCAGATCTTAATTTAGAATCCTGTAGCTCCAGATAAAAATAATTTAGTGACTGTAACTTGAGTAGACAGCTCAAGAAGAACATAAGTGAATTGAGAAATTTTATGCAATAATGATGGCATTATCTTGAGAACTCAAAATAAGGATTATTTAAAGCATGGTAATAAATTGTTTATTATTTACATACATACTTACTAAGCTTTATAGCTTACTCCCCTTCCTTTCTCATATCATGTAGGGTTTTATACTAGCTCGAGTTGGAGATCGTCGGAGATGCTATCACACTATCAAGCTCTCATGTTGGGTATAAGTGAATGTAAATCCTTTTGAGTCTATGGCATGTATAGGGACTTAGTCGATTGTGTATGTGTCATTTGATTCGGCCAAATGTGTTGGTTCATATTGGTTAATGAGTTGTAATGCCTATTTATACGTGTGTGCTTATACTAAAAGTTTTATGTGATGTGGTTATTTGTGTTTGGGTGGATGGATTGAAGATGTGTTTAAGAATGTGCAAATGAGGGTGCCAAATGGTCTGGAAAATAGCAATATTCTTGGCCACATGGGCAGAGACACGGCCGTGTGTCTCAACCATATGGAGGACACGACCCCAGGACATGGGCATGTGCCCAGGGTGTGTGATGTTTGCATTTACTTTTCAGAATTTAATTTGCCACATGGCCTAAGCAAGCGGGCGTGTGACTTGGCTGTGTGACCCAATTTTGTTGATGACGTCATAAATAGAGAGTCACACGGGCTAAGGACATAGGCATGTGTGACCACACAGCCTACGGACGTGTCCCAAGCCATACGGACGTGTGACCCCTATTTTGATGTAAAATTTTCTAAGTATTCTTGAAGTTTCCTAAGTTCTCAGTTTAGTCCCGAACAGTTCTCAATGTATGTTTTGGGCCTTGTGGGCTCATATAAGGGGTGATTTGCATGTGAATGAGGAATGTTAAATTCAATGAAATTTTATAGCCGATTTTGTATAAAGGTTTTTTTTAAGTTCGGTAATGCCTCATATCCTATCTCAGCGTCGGACACAGGTAAGAGGTGTTACAGACTAAATCTATATCTCGATTTACCATATCCATCAAAGATTGGAATAAGCCGGTGTATAGGAACTTGGATGTTCATAAAGGACAGTTGGTGCAGAAACTTTCCTAGACTCAAGAAGCTCTAAAAAATCGGCATCTGATTATTTGGGCCATTGAAATTTCAAGTCCGAGAAGAGAATGGATATGTCCTCATCGAAAATAGAAAGTTAGATGTGATTGGCTACATCTAGGAGATCACAAAGTTGTTTCATGCATGCACATTGCTAAGAAGGAAGCATAATCAGATCACGGGTCTAAAAAATGAGAAAGAAGAATGGATCTATGATGAGGATGAACTTTAGGTAGAGGCTTTTAATTTTTTTCTGAGATTTTATGGGGAACGATCGATTCAGATGCCAAAATTACCAACCGTTTATATCATTCATCTATAACTCTGATATACTTACGAATATATAATTATCATAACATGGTTAAGACTAAACTCTATTCGACGCATATTTATGCAAACCATCAATACTCTAATGTACACTACGTAATCAGCTATATTAATACATTCATAATCATATAAATATATCTGACATTTTCAAAATTAATATGATATGTAAACTTACAGTCATTCATTCAAGTACCAAATATTTATCAACTACATATTAATATCATCATACATCTAATTATCAATATACCTTAAAAATTACAATAACTATTTCTATTAATCATTTAATTATCATTATATATTTTAACCATGAATACACTATATCAACTATCAATGAGTTGAATATATTCGACACATTTCTATAATACACTATCATTACATTTAATATACTGTACATGATTTAACATACATAGTTCACATGATTACATACATCTATAATTAGCTGCACATATATGCATTCAACAATTTAATGTCTACATTAATATTCTAACACATACAATCTATGTAACTAATTTCATACATCATTAAACTTAATGTCTTTGAATCAACATAGTCACAAATTTAACATATTATCAATCAATAACATCTAGCATATTATAATCACACATAATCACTTATATAACATATAAATTAATAAATGCAATAAACTTAACCCAATATAGATCACAATCATACTAGACTAGCATATACATCATACTACATATATCTAATATTAATCATCTAATTTCAAACACTAGACCAATATATCCATATTCAATCTAATTACATAAACCTAAATACTTGTCATCCAAATAATTTATTACAACATATTCTATCTATAATACATATGTAACATAGATATTACTATCTATAACAATTAACTAAACTAGTATCATAATCATATTCAAATCCATCAATCATTAATCAAACTAACTTATAATAAAGTTATAATCCAAATACATTCATAAATAACAAACAGTATAGATATATAACTATATTCAATCAACTATTAATACTTCATTACTACACTATATCATAATACTAAATTACATTTAAATCATCACATACATACGATGTATAAATTCATTAAACCTTATTGTAATATATCAAGTAACATTACTTTTAATCAACTCATAAAACTATCATTGACATTTATAACATTGAACTAAATTCTATTTAAACTCTATATTATCATTAGTACAAATATATAAATCATTTTCATTAATAAATCATACATTTCATTTATATAAATGCTATTTAAGTATAACATTCAACTTTAAACTTAATAACTGCTTAATGATACCATAAATTCAGTAATCAACTTATTTGAAAGTAAAGTTCAACGAGATTAACATTAAATCAATCAATTCATCAATACCTTACATATTAAGACAAAAATCAATAAATGATAGCAATTATAAACAAACCATCACATGGCAGACAATCATCAAATAGATCTACACTGGCCTAATACTGAACGAATATCCAGAATATGGAATCTTAAGTTCAACATCATAATAATAACTAGTCATCACTAGATCATAAACAATGCTCCACATTAAATAATATAGAACATAAGCCATATTCGTACTGATATAATACATATAGTAATAAGGTTTCTACTCAAACAAGTTGACATATTCCCTCACTATACATGCCTTTATCTATAATAAAGCAAACTGAGAGAGTACCAAAAGAGTTGATAGTGTGGGGAACTTCAACGTTGATCCTCTGAATTTGTAGCTTGACCAGAATCTAATAAACAGAACAATTAAACAAAAACGGAGTAATCTCATTAGCTTAGCAAGTCTCAAGCATTATCAAAATTCTTAACCAACCAAACCTAGTATAAACTAATCCATGATATTAACATTTATACTTTATTTGCAATTACATATAACAGGGCATCATCACTTCACATAACTTAGTAATATAACTTTGCTTACATGAACATCTTAATCACACTCAAATTAGCATGTCATTAACCACTTGACATAATAATATATATATTTAGCATTTATAACATCACAACCAAGTATATAATATAACTCATTCTTTCATTTTTTTATTCGATCACAACCATAGCACATGTATACTTAGTATTAACATATAAAATGCATACCTTGTGGTAAATAACAAGTTCATTTCAAACATAAATTTACCTTTATTGCTTAAAGGCCTTGACTACTTAAATAAAGTACAACGAGAAATTCATAGGTATAGAACCTTCTAAGCTTTTTAAGCTGAACTTCACATACTTGCCCTGGTCTATGTAACTCAAAATCAGTAACTTAAAACACGGCATTAAGCACTGCTAGGCAATGAGCGAATGTGTCATGACACGAGGCACGCTAGGCGATAAGCGAAACAAGTCACTCGGCACTAGGCCTGCTAGGCTAGAGCCCAAAATAAGTCCTGACACTTAGGCACCTGAGCTTAAAGCAGAAATAAATCATAGACTAGGCTAGCTGGCTTAAAGCCGAGATATCATCATTTTCAACATTTTAATGAATCGTTTCAATAGTATCATAACCACTTATCACTTAAATTTCATAATTCTATCACATTTCCAATTCAACTAAGCTTATTCACTTTTCACAAATAAAACTATTGTAACATTGTATAACAAAACATATCCAATTCAATGTAATATTATTACATTCGGCTATCACATGAAAATATACCCAAATTTATCAAAATTGTCATCAAATACTTTCATAATGCATTCTTTAATATAATCCAAGGTCTTCATTAACTTCCAACTTTTTTTAATAAATTATATTTTATTAATAGTATCTTTCCTTATTTTTCATAAAAAATTTAAAGGCAAGACTTTTTTTTTTTACCAATTTTTTAATCTTATTTAAATAAAATATACTAAATAATAAATAAAGACTTAAAATAGGTGTAAAAAAAATAAAAACCATATAAGCAACATTTTTTTTTTTGAAAAATTTTTTTTTTTTTGCTTATTACTTTATTAAAAAGAAATTACCAAAGATTCTTATAAAAACATTGTTTGTAATTCTTTACTTTCATGCTAATAATTTTAATTATTAAAATAAATTGTGCCAAACTTGGAATTCCCTTGTTTCAAATTAAAAGTTCTACGCCCTACTTAAGATTTTTTTATTTTCAAAGGTTCTGGTACAAACGTAAAATTTACGATAAAGCATTTGCAAATCTTTCAATTTCGAATAACGCAAATTTTAAGTTTAAATTAATCAACCTTTTTAAAACTTCAAGTTTAAGTAGCTTTTGATTAAATAAAGGTCCCTAAAAACAATCGCAGAATAAAAATTACAGTATTCAACAAGTTAAAGAGCCAACAATAATTGAAACACGAAATTCAACGTTTGAGCAAACTATCCTTCTGTGACGGTTTTTAAATTAAAATCTCCCAATTAATTTCGTACGGCCAAAATTATGTTTAAATATTAAAATCCTTTCTATAATTATTAATTTTAAAGCTTATGACGATTTAAAATTTTATAATTTTCGACATTAATACTAATTTTTAATTTTTAAATTAAACAATTTAAAATATGGATTCGTATGTACTCTCAAACCATAAGAAAAAATTTCTTTAGTGAGGTTAAATTTCTTTCAATTTGTTAAGTAAACTTAAATACAAGCGATGAATTGTTCAGTTTTTGCCAAAACCAGTTCGTAATTGTTGCATTATAAGGTTTTGATAAAAAACCAAACACTTTCAAAGTCAAAGAAAAAACCTAAGTAAAACCAATAAAACCCTTAAAAAACATATTTTTTCTTGTAATTCTTTTTAAAGGCAGAATTGACTTTATATTTAATTTAGGCCCTTGATACAAATTTGGAACGTAAGTAGATATTTTTAGCAAATCTTTTGAGTTGAACCCCGTATCTAAAATTTTATTCATAGCTCCAATAAAAAAGAAATAGAAAACAAGGACTTTACTCGCGGGTGAAGGGTGAATTAAACGAAACAACAAGGGACCGATGCGTTTCCCTCAGGCCGTTATTTAAGTAAAACTTAAAAGAACGACTTCCGTTTATTGTCACCGGGGCGGGAATTATAGTAACTTGGAGAATTCAGTCACCTTTTTTCTCCATCTTAGTTCAACTACCTCATTGTGTACAAATCATTAATTTCAAATCCAATACTCTTAAGAACTTTCATAACTTCATTAACTCTTAAACCTTATTCAACATAATGCTAATTATAACATTCAGCATATCCTCATATCAATTTAGTCAAATCAATTAATTGATATACCTATTTACCTAGTTAATTCAACAATTTACATTTAGTCCTATTACAAGACAAATGAACCTCATTATAACTAATTTGGCAAATTCATAAGGACATATAGTACATCATTTTATTTTGAACCATATTACTAGTTATTCATTGAAAGCTCAAATTTAAGTTAAATTATCATCATTTATTAAACATTTTACTAATGTCAATACCATAAACTAATCCAAATAGTGTTAACACATATCTTCACTAAATATACATTTCATAAACATCAACTTAATATACAATCAGCTAAATTTCATAATTTATAATTCAAGTCTAAATTCAAACATTGGATTATGTCAGTTTGAAGACAGATCTGATTCAAATAGATGATTATAATAATAATTCATACTAATTAACTGTAAACTCAATTCAATCATCCATATGAGCTTTTTACTCTCTTTAGGCATACCATAATGAATCACATAAGCTTAGTATCAGTTTTGTTAATATTACTATATTGCATTACATATTAACCTTATTAATTACTATTTTGAACAATATGTGCCAAAATGACTTTACATATAAAACAAGATGATAATTATTAAGTTCAAACAAAACACTATCAATTTGCATTACAATTAAGCATTAATACGCTTACCTATTAAGTCCTTAATCATTAGCCATAAGCGATACATAAATCTTACAACTAACAATTATTCAATTAGGTTAGAGCATAAAATAAAATATATTCAATATCATAATCATACTGAACTATTAATATCATATAATATACTATACATTTGTTATTAAGTTTAAATCTTAATTATTAAACCCAATATACCTAATATCTCCAAATTCATCAGTTATTAAACCTATAAGCGATATTTTCAATCAATATACGTCTACTACCAAAATCTTAAATACATATAAATAGACTTTCATATATACTTAATATTAAATAACTATATGTTCAAGAATATCATGGTTTAATACTTCAAACAAGCATTCAAAATAATCGAATTATCTATCGTAAATCGGATTTATAAATTACTTGCAAATTATCTAACTAACATAACTCTTAAATTTAAAGCTGAATGTACATTATATTTCAATATTTGAGCAAACAATCTATAAGAGTCAATCATTAACACTATTTACAATATACTTATAACTCATCAATATAACTTTTACAAATTCAATACTTTCTTAAGAATTTATTTAAAATTTAACATCGTCTTAAATCAATCTTAACTTAAAATAATACTATTATTTGAAAAGACAAATTGACATGTATAATTCTATAATAATAGCATACATCCAACATATTTAACTTTAATCAAACAACCTGATCATTTATTTAATCATGGAAAAACGTATCTCACATTTTCCTGACAACTATAATCGACAATTATACTAACGATTAACTATTATTATAACCAAATTATCAAATAGTTCTTAACCACCAAACCTCATAACTAACATATATAACATTCAACTATTCATGTAACATAATAGCTCTCATTAACTAATAGTAAATAATGCGAATGAAAGCTGCTAAAATAAGTTTCATCATAAGGACTTGCATACTTCTTTATCTTAAATAAACATAGTACAAATTCAGTATTTGGAAATTAACTTGCGTCACAACCATTGACAATTCTAATAATAATAACAATTGAATTATTAAAATCAATAAAATTTCTTAACTACCAAACTATAAACTACTATAATTAATTTATATTATTCTTATAAACCAACTCTTCAATTAATTGTTCTTAGTAACCATTAATCAAAACTATTGATTCTATCATACCATTGGTAATATTGTAAGTATTCGATTACTTGATGTCATCTTTAATAATCATATTAGTATTATCACAGTAGCAAAATTGTAATATACATCTACTCCACAAAAATTATTTCAAAATATTACTATGCTTAAAGCCTTGACATTATATATTAACGACAATGGCTCATAGTATAACTTAGCTTTAATCAATTCATATTTAATCAACACTTATTAACTTTACAAATAAGCATTAACACTTTACAAATATACAATTCAAGATAGTGACTTACGCTATCAAAATTATCAACATTAAATTGCAAATCATCAAATATTCTTTAATAAACCACTGGTTACTAATAAGCCTGAGCTTATCGAAATCACTTTTCAACATTTATACTTTCATTTATGAACACTTACACTTAAATTTTCATAATTCTATCATTATCATTCAATAATATGTATTACATTACATTGTAATTGTAATTTACAATCACCAATTCAATTAAATTATTCAATTCAACATCAGCATATATCAAATTATAAATTTTATCATATTTAATCATTTCTATTAATTATATCAACTTAATTTCATTTTGATAAATAGTCACCATTTTCATAAAATAATCTCTTATTCGATCTGATCCAATATTTCTCATTGCTTCAATTCTAAACAGCTATGGTAAACTTAGCTTCCATTAAAATACCATTTGCATTCAAAATCTAGCTAAAAATAAAAATCTACTTAATCTGATAATCTGACTGATGTAAGGGTCTATTCAACCTCACTTTTACTGTCTCTATTCACATCAAAATGAACATACTTTACATAGTTTGTACAATAGTTAGCATTGCATTATAAGAACCTATATATAATCATTATCATATGGCTAACTTTAATCTTACATAACCTTCAAATGGTTATTTCTCAACTCAATATTAGCCTATTTTATCACTAACATATTGAATACTAACTTCCAATAAGTCTTTCAATTAGCATTACAACTTTCAATTTATATCTACAAATTAAGCAATATCTAACATGCTGCATCTTTATTACAAATTAGTCATTCATAGCAAAAACCACGTACAATATCAATAACGTAAGCTTCTTAGATCCATCCAAATTAAGCTTACAATGATATGGCTCAATGTCATACTAGAAACTCATAATTCTGTACTTCTTATTTCTAAGAAACTGAATGTCTTATCTATATCGGTAATATACCGATCGGTCAAATTCTTATCTTAACTGATTTATTAATATCATCAATCAATACAGAATGGACAAAGTCTTATACTTTTATCCTTAATATAAAATGGTAATGTTCGATATTCAATCATCAATCTCCACTTTCATTTTCACATAATTGGTGGCACTAGTTTAATGGTTGAAACTTATCTTTAACACTTGCAATTTTCAACTTTAACTGGTTCATCAGCACTTAATCGCATATAATTTCTAACATTACATCTTAAAATCAATTTCAAATCTTGATTCGTAAAAGGTACTTTGGATCGTCATGTCACAAACATGTCGTATAGCTTTTGGACAATTTTATCTATTATGCAATACTCCCTTCTCAAATTGGCTAACATCTAGATTCTTAAACAATCGTTAGTAGCTCATTGATACTCGTTGCATCTCAATCATAAGCTTTACTTAGCATCTCAATCTTCTAAATGGAATTATTTCGTCCTTAAACTGTATTCAATCAAATCTCAAAGGATAACGATTCATCAATTTGGTAAAATATCGGAATCTATCAATGGCACTTTATCTTATCAACATACAGGATTCTCGTAAGTTGGATCAACTGAATTCCATAATCGATTAGTATCGATGATATGTCTTACTTGGAACTAAATTTAACAAATATAATGTTATGTCAAAACGTCAATCAATCGATCAACGTTAGTTCGACATGGTCAAATTCTACCAGAATCTTTTCTGAATCACGTCTCGTGTTACATAATCAGTTTCTTATCGAATCATGATAGTACTTTTACTCAATCGACTTTACAAATTGCACATTCTAGTGCACATCTGAATTGTTCTCGCTTTAATTCAGATAGACCTATCTACTACTGACTTCTAACAATGAAGATTGATCAATTTAAACATAGCTGCGATCATAATCACCAATTTGATATCACATTGACTCTTGATTCAACTTGATTACGCACAATAACTAAGCTAGTAATTCGTCCAGTATCATCTTTGAAATTGAAACTTTCAATGTCTAAGTATTCTAAACTTCTTAGATCGGAATGGCAATTCTACTAGGCTATTAAACAGATGTTTACTAGCATTTCAACGTTCAATCGCATTAAATCTGTTCTCTTTAATCATCTGGACTCTTGAAGCTCTTCGCATAGTTACGAAACTTTGACATTTTGAGAAACTCTAACATGCACTTTAATGTATTTAACGTAGCTTAACTAAACCGTTTTCATAACCGGTGTATAGACGAAGCAAAATCATGATTCAACCATTTCGATTCGAATGTTGTTCAATATCGGATGCCTGATTCATTTACAACTTGGACTATACAAGAATTCTTAACGAATACTGATATACTTGTATATTTGCATGCAATTTACATAATCTAATTTACTACGTTTCATTTTGGACAAACTGTATCATCACAGTATAAGCGTATCAAAATATACAATATCAATTTCTAAACATTATGGATCAAATAAGCTAATCAATTCACATCTAAATAGATTTGTCAATCGATCCTAGCATATAATCTTTCAATATCATTCACAAATTACTTTGAATCAACAAATCGTCTAAAGTTGAATTTCTATTTATCAAGTGCCTATAGATACTCATATGTTCATCATCTTTACAAGGCAAATGTTTGATATGGGAAACGTTAGCTTATTCGAATTGTATTTAATTAACTGAAGTCAACCTATCTGTTCATCATTTAGTCTTATAATTAATAACTTAATTTTTCGATATGGTTCTAACGATAAATATGACCAAAACTGTTTCAACAAATAATGTTTTTCGGAACTATACAATTTCTCAATAGCTCTTTTCAGTCGTATAACCTATATCTCATTAAAACCAACGTTTAAATCATAATCATCATCTATTCTACTTATTACAATAAAGCTTATGATACTTCCATTACGGTCATCTAAATATCAAACCGTTACACTAAACATTACATTTGAATTTACAAGGCACTTAACCTCTATCAAACATTAGTACAGAATTGTTAAAATACACATGGCTTAGACTCGTAATCTTAAACATTTAAGATATAATGTAACGATATTATATAAATTTAATCAGATTAAGTCTTAATGATAAGCATCCGCCAATGACTATCACGATCTCATCTATAATTGTCGTTTAACTGCTACACCAATTTACCAATCAAATCGATGTCTTTTCAATGAAATAATATTACTAAACATCAACTACAAATGATGCTTACATAACAATACTTAGAATATTAATAACATAGTGCATTTATCAAAATGATATAGACTAAACTCGATACTGAAGCTGATCATCAAGTTATATCCAATACTATGGTTGGAATAACATTATGATTAAATTGACGCCATTATCAGACTAACAATCCTTCTTTTCTACAAGCTCTATTTGAACTTTATATTAAACTTTTGTTCAAGACAACAATCAATCTATTTATCAATCATTAAACCTGTTTCACAATTTTAAACATTCGAATGCCAATCATAACTTTCAATACTATTGCTTTTAAGATCTACTTATCTAACATTGTAAATCGTCTTAATCAATCATATAAGATCTCTTTAGTACTTAATCAATTTCGAACCAATACTATTATTCAGTCATAGCAGCATCAAGCATTAACATCAAATTAAATCATGCAATTTTATCATATTAACTAATTCATCACATATAGCTGCATCCTATATTCTCACTAATTTAGTATATCGAAGCCAGATTATATCATACCAATATGTCTTGAATTCAACTTATATAGTATAGTGTCATGTATAATACATATGTTACACATTAAATATATGAAGCTAAGCCTTACGTCATGCTAAAACATAATCAATAGTTCTACTAACAAGGTACATTTACACTCCTATACTATGTCCTTTATCTAATAACAACTAGAGAGTACCAACATTATTCATAGCATGTAGGAACTCACGTTGAGTCCTTGAATTGAGTTACCGAATCTAATAATCATAAACAACGGTCAATCTAGTTAGCATTTAGCAATAAGCTTAAATCAAAATCTATAACCATCAACATAAATAATCCATATATTAACATTTACTACTTTATTTGCAATTAGCAATAGCATCATCATTCCATAACTTAGTAATATACTTTGCTTACTCATAACATGCTTAATCACACTCAAATTCGTTCATACCACTGACTAATACATATATATGATTATAAATTCACAAGATGATAACTATAACTCATTTTCAATTTCGACTTATGATCAACAGCATGTATACTTAGTTACATAAATGCATACTTGTGAAAATATAACATATTCAATTTAAAGACTAAATTTACCTCTTATTCATTACAAGGCCTTGATCATTCAATTTAAATTCAAGCAGAAATCTACGTGAAACTTCAACTTTTACGAACTATCACATACTTGTCTTTAACTCAAAATCGAATAAAACAGCATTAACATCTAGAATAGCTAATTGTCGATAAGATCCTAAACTATAAGTGGAAAATTACCACTAGTTCTGAGCTTCGAGCTCAGCTATAATCACTTATTTCATCTCGAGCTTAAAGCAAATTAATCAAGCACTGCTATAGTTAAACTTATATATTTCAACAATCAATACTTTCAATTCATTCATACCACTTATCTAAATTTTCATAAGTTTATACATTCCAATTCAACTGAATAATTTCTTATTACAGCATATACTTAGTAACATTGATACATATAAATACCAATTCATATATTATTACAAATTAGCATAACATAATATATACCAATTTATCAATAAGTATTCATCAAATACTTTTAATAATGCATATTAATCTAATATCAATCACAATGATTACCATAGATGTTTATGGTACTTTCAATTACTAATACTCATTCCAATCATACTTGAATCTTACAAATAATCTATTTTTAGCATCTCAAGCATCATAATAATTTAACTCAAAGATTAAGTGAATAGTTATTTAATTTAGTTAAATACTATTAACTAGGTAACATCACCATTACATGTTTACTTTGTACACTTTAGTCCTAAATTGACTAATTACACGAAAATACAATATTTAGATACTAATCACTAGGCAATATAATGACTATATAACCATTCTTTCATTTATTTATTAACACCTAAATTTATATTTTACAATAAATCATTATCAATTTTACTAAAAGCATTCAAACAAAACTTATCATCTTAAATCAAAACTATACTATAAATAAATTATCAAACAAATTATCTATAAATCTAAGTTAGCAGATTACTTAATAATAGCTTACAGTAATTCAAAATCATATAAACTATTATAGTATAAATATTACTGAATAATTTAGTCAAATTCATAACACCATATATACAACATACTCAATAGCTAGATATTCAAACATACCAATTAAGTTAATATACATGCTATTACAATCATCCATTTACTTTAGTATACATTGCTATATTGTAATGCAATTGAAGCTAGTTTAATAGTATATGTATCTATTTCAAATTATCATAATTTGCCATTATAATTTACACTTATTATATAATATTACATTAAAAATGAAATAATGCAAAAGTAACTATTAACATCACTATATCAAAGATGACTAATTTTTCAATGTTCAAATCAAACACTATCAATTTGACATTAATTACATTGATTAGCAAACTTCAATAGCTCATTATGTAAACCTTTTTACATAATTTTAAACTTATAAACGATTAAATTTCATAAATTTCAATCATTAATTCAACTATACTTAAACAATTAATTAATTAAAATCATTACAATAATTACATTGTCTTGCAAAAACAAAATCAACATATTAATAATAGGGTCATTAATGCGATCTATTCAATTCATCCCTTTAGAAATTTCATTAATCTTAACAATTTAATACAATAATCGATATTTCCTCATATAATCATCATACTAACTTATCAACATATGACCTAGATTACTAAAGAAATACAATATATTCTATAACCAACATCATAATAAATACATGCATCACTAGATCATTAAACCTATTCCAATAAATTGTGATACAAAGTCTCATATGTAATGCATAATACGATCATCTAATAGGTTCTGCATAAAAGCGGACAATCTCTATTATCCTTTCTATGAATGAAACATAACTAAGCATCAAATTGATAGTGTGTAACTCAACGTCTGATCTCTAATCTGCTTCACTTACCTTATTAATAAATGAATCAATTAAACAAAAACGGAGTAAACTCATTAGTTAAGTCTAACATATCAAATCTAACCAACCAAACCTAGAATAACTCCATATATTAACATTTATATTATTTGCAATACATATAACAGGCATCATCATTACATAACTTAGTAATATATTACTTTACATAACTCTAATCCATCAAATTAGCATTACATTAACCATTGACATAAATTATATATATATTCAATTTATAACATCACAACCAAGTATATAATTAACTCTTCTGTTATTTCTTTTATTGTCAAACCTAGCACATGTATACTTAGTATTAACATATAAAATCATACCTTGTGCATTAATACAAGTCATTTCAAGACATAATATTTACTATATTGCTTAACAAAGCTGACTACTTCAATAATCAACAAATTCAGTTAAACCATTCAACTATATAACTTAATATCCTGTACTTTACTCAAAATCAACTAAAACACGGATTAAGCACACTGGCAATGAGCGAATGCATACAGAGGTGTAAGGCGATAATCGAAACATCACAATAGTTACTACTAGAGCCAAACTAATCTTTCAACAATTCTAACCATCTGCGTTGTCTCAAATTTAGATCTTTCTGAGTCATTAAATACTTTAGACTTTTATGATCTGAATAAATGTGACATTTCTCGCTGAATAAATAGTGACACCAAATTTTCAATGCGAAAATAATGGCTGCTAATTCCAGATCGTGAGTCGGACAATTTCTCTCATGTGGCTTCAATTGTCTCGAAGCGTAGGTTATAACCTTGCCTTCCTGCATCAAAACGCAACCCAACCCATTCAAAGAAGCATCACTAAAAATAATAAATTCTTTACCCGTTTCATCTTTGAGCTAACATCTTTGGAGCTTGATCGGAAGGGCTTTCAACCGTCAAACTTTTCTGACACTTTTCTGACCACTCAAACTTGACATCTTTTTGTAGTAGCTTTGTCAAAGGTGTAGCTATTACAGAAAAACCTTTTACAAATCGTCTGTAATATCCCACAAGGCCTAGGAAGCTTCGGATCTCGGAAACATTCTTTGGTGATTTTCAATCGAGTATAGCTGCTATTTTGTTTGGATCCACCAATACGATCTTTGAAACAACATGACCCAAGAAGTCGACTTCATTCATCCGAACTCACACTTACTAAACTTTGCATACGGTTGTTGGTCTCACAAAGTTTGTAGCACTAATCTCAAATGCTCAAGATGCTCGGTTTCATCTTTGGAATAGATTAGTATATCATCAATAAACACAACTACAAACCGATCCAAAAACCGTAGAAGACCCTATTCATTAGATCCATAAAACAAGAAAAGCATTAGTGAGTCCAAAAGGCATAACTAGAAACTCAAAATGTCCGTACCTCGTTTGAAATGCGGTTCTTGACATCTCGTATCTCGACTGCATGGCCGATAATAACCCGATCTCAAATCTATCTTCGAAAATACTGAAGCCCCTTTCAACTGATCAAACAAATCATCAATCCGAGGTAACGAATATTTATTCTTTATAGTTACCTTATTCAGTTGTCGATAATCAATACACATTCGAATCGTTCCATCTTTCTTTTTCACAAAAAGAACGGGTGCACCCCAAGGAGAGAAACTCGGTCGTGCAAAAGCCCTATCTGTTAACTCTTGCAATTGTGCTTTCAAATCTTTTAACTCGGTAGGTGCCATCCGATATAGAGCCATCGATATTAGAGTCGTTCCCGGTACTAATTCAATGCCAAACTCAATTTCTCGTACTAGTGGTAAACCCGGTAGCTCTTCAGGAACCACGTCTAGGTATTCATACACAATTGGTACAGATTCAATATGCTTTTCAGACACTTTATTATCTAATACATAGGCCAAATAAGCTTCGTACCCTTTTCTCACATACTTCTAGGCTAACATCGAGGATATTATCAGAGAAACCCGCTTAGATCATCGGATTCAATTCGATGATCTCACCGCTCGCATCTCAAATCAATAAGCTTTCTTTTGCAATTTATCACTGCATCATGTGAAGTTAACCACCCATTCTTAAAATTAAATCAAACTCGTCAAAAGCGCAAGAACATTAAATCACCGAAAGCAAGAATCCAAAATCATCAATGGGCAACCTTTACACACTTTATCAACCATTACACAGCGACCCAGAGGGTTGGACACACAGATCACAAACTCAGTAGACTCGACAGGTAGAGTCTTACTGGATACTAAAGTTTCACACACATATGAATGAGTCAAACCAGATCAATCAATGCAATCACGAGAGTATCGTAGAGTGTGAAAGTACCGAGAATGACATCGGGGAGGAAGCATCCTCTCCGCTCGTGTAGCATAAGCTCTAGCGGAGCTCTAGCCTCGGATCGAATCGCGGTGTTCTTCGTTCCTCTCCGACTACCACCTATATTGCACGAATGTCTAGGTGGCCTACCTCTGTTGATGTGTTGCTCAACTTAATGTTCGAATCGTATTCGCGCTCAACTAACATCGGACATTCTCTAACAAAATGATCTGATGATCCATATTTAAAGCAAGACCGATCATGGAATCTACAACTCCCGGAATGCCATTTCCCACAGTGCTTGCATTCAACTTGATTCTGTGGAACGTTACCAACACTGGCCATCGAGGTAGCTCGGGAGCCCACTGGAGGTCGATCACGTCTAGGTGAATCTGAAGTAGCTTTATGTCGGCTGAAGTCATCTCTAAACTTCTTAGATGTGGAATGGAAATTCTTCCCCGACGGTCTCTTACGAGTGTCTCTAGCTTCTGTCTCAGCCTTTCTTTTCTCCTTCCCGAGCTCTTCAGCTTTGCAAGCTCGCTCGACTAGTGTCACAAACTCTTTGATTTCAAGAATGCCAACAAGCAACTTTAAATCTTCATTCAAACCATCTTCAAACCTTTTTCACATAATGGCTTCAGGTTGATACACACTCCGAGCATATCGGCTCAATCGACAAATTTTGCTCATATTCATCCACGGTCATTTGCCCTATTTTAGTTCAAGAAATTCTGAACCTCTGGCTGATATATTTTTCGCGAAATTCATTCTGGAAGAAATCCCATGTCACTTTTTCTTTTGGAACCACTGATACTAGTGTATTCCACCAGTGATAGGCAGTGTCATGAAGTAAAGATATAGCACATTTCAAACATTCGTCTGGAGTGCAGGATAGCTCATCAAGTACCCAAATAGTGTTATCTAGCCACATTTCAGCTCGCTCTACATCATCATCATCATTAGCCTTGAATTCCTCGGCCCAGAATTTCTTGATTTTATCAACAGGAGGCCTACTAGATCTCATTGGATCTATCATCGGGGGTGCTGAAGGTACCGGAGTTGGATTATTCGGGGGTGGAGGTTGGTGTACAGTTGGGTTAGCCTGAATAAACTGGGTAAACTACTCGTTCATCATCTGATAGAAGGCTTGTTTAGCCTCCCCCTCGTGGCTACCCGAAACGGGTCGAGAGTCTACCGGCACTGATCCGTGTGCACGGTCAGGCGCTACACTCTCTACATCATCTGCTATAGCTCTTTCAGGATCAGTGTCCATTTACTATATAAAACACAGTTTAGAATGTTAGAAGTCACCACACTATCAAATATACAATAAAGGCATGTATAGCTAGACCTCACGCCTACTACGGTAGTCCTAGAATCGACTAAATCGTAAGATTCTCGATACCAATAAATGTAACACCCTAACCCATATCCATCGCAGATTAGGGTTACGAGGCATTTTAAAGAAAATATAGCTTTGTACATTCACATAATCATATAGAACCTATTTACAAATATATATATATATATATAACATTTTGTTAATTAAGTTTTAGTCTTAAATTATTAAGCACCCCAATATACCAATCATATCTCAAAGTTCCATCGAATTCATTTCAAACCTATACCATATTTTCAAGTCAATATACATGTCTTAAAATCACACAAAATACCTTAAAATACATACATAAATCATGAGCTTATCATTATAATGACATTCGAATATTTAATAACTATTAATCGCTTATTCTCAAAAATATATACATGAACTTAATAGACCAAACAAGCATTTCACAAAGTTTAATATCCAATATCATATGCGGTGTTGGAAATGATCATTATGAACAATTAAACTTGGCACAATTATTAAAGACTAAACATACCTCTTTTCTATTTACAAGACCATGCGCATGTGACCATTTTAATTTAAACCATTTGCAAGCACAAAACAACTCATAGTGTACTCAATTCATGTAACACCTATCTTACACATAATCACATTTTCTTTAATAAATCGATGAAATCATAACATTTAATCATTCATATACATGTTTAAGTGATACTTTGATCTAACAATTTAAAATCGTCTTAATATAATCCATAAAAATAAAATATATACTTAAGTTATTTGAAAAGACAAATTCAACCAAGCATATAATATTTATTAGTCATGTACGAATGCAATCCAAGTCCAAATATAACATCCAAGCAAAACATGCATATTTAATTTAATCAATATTACACAACTAAACACATCACACATATATGCCATGACCAACCTATATATATATATATATATATACGATATGCACCTAGATTATAACCGAATATACCCAAATATAATTCTTAATATCCAAACATCATAATAATATACTCCTATGCATCACTAGATCATTAAACCATATGTCTCCACATTAAATAATATAGAACATAAGCCATATTCGTATGGTTATAATACATATAGTAATAAGGTTTCTACTCAAACAAGGACATATTCCTTCCTATTCATGCCTTTATCTATAATAAAGCAAACTAGAGGAGTACCAAAAGAGTTGATAGTGTGGGGAACTTCAACGTTGATCCTCTGAATCTGTAGCTTGACCAGAATCTAATAAACAGAACAATTAAACAAAAACGGAGTAAGCTCATTAGCTTAGCAAGTCTCAAGCATTATCAAAATTCTTAACCAACCAAACCTAGTATAAAATAATCCATGATATTAACATTTATAATTTATTTGCAATTACATATAACAGGGCATCATCACTTCACATAACTTAGTAATATAACTTTGCTTACATGAACAACTTAATCACACTCAAATTGCACATGTCTATTAACCACTTGACATAATATATATATATATATATATATATTTCGCATTTATAACATCACAACCAAGTATATAATATAACTCATTCTTTCATTTTTTTTATTCGATCACAACCATAGCACATGTATACTTAGTATTAACATATAAAATGCATACCTTGTGGCCGAAATAACAAGTTCATTTCCAAGACATAAATTTACCTTTATTGCTTAAAGGCCTTGACTACTTAAATAAAGTACAAACGAGAAATTCACCGGTATAGAACCTTCTAAGCTTTTTAACTGAACTTCACATACTGGCCCCAGGTCTATGTAACTCAAAATCTGAAACTTAAAACACCGGCATTAAGCCTGCTGGGCAATGAGCCCGAATGTGTCACCGGCACGAGGCCTGCTAGGCGATAAGCCCGAAACAAGTCACCGGCACTAGGCCTACTAGGCTTAGAGCCCAAAATAAGTCACTGGCACTAGGCCTGCTAGGCTTAAAGCCCGAAATAAATCACCGGCACTAGGCCTGCTCGGCTTAAAGCCCGAGATTTCATCATTTTCAACATTTTAATGAACGTTTCAATAGTATCATAACCACTTATCACTTAAATTTCATAATTCTATCACATTTCCAACTCAACTAAGCTTATTCACTTTTCACAAATAAAACTATTGTAACATTGTATAACAAAACATATCCAATTCAATGTAATATTATTACATTCGGCTATCACATGAAAATATACCCAAATTTATCAAAAATTGTCATCAAATACTTTCATAATGCATTCTTTAATATAATCCAGCTTAGGGACTTACCTCGACTATCGGTAGGACCGCGTGGAATAAATTATTCAATAACCTTTCTCTTTCCCGATCCAAACTGTTTTTCTTTGTTCTTGATCTAAACACATTAAAATTTAACTCATTCAAGTACATTTCATTTCAATTTAGTCTCAAATCACATTAATGGGTAAATTACCTTTTACCCCTAGTGTTTTACATTTTTACACTTTAGTCCTAATTGCACAAAACACAAAATACACATTATTTCAATACAACACTCAAGGGCCGAATATGTATAAGGACTATATAAGTCCATTTCTTTCATTTATTTTGCATTTAAGCCCTCTCAAATTTTTATTTTTACAAATTAGTCCTATTTACTCAATTTTCACTAAAACTTCAATACAAAACTTATCAATCTTAATCCTATCTTAAAATTAAATTCATCAAACATCAATTATCATATAACAATGCTAATGGTCGAACCTTAGACATGCTCAGATTTAAAAATTACAACATGGGTCGGCTACGGTTCGAAGCAACGATCTCAAAAACGTAAAAATTAACAAAAATCGAGCTAGAATCCATACCTAATTGAAGCTTGAATGAATGGCCGAATGTACCAACTCTCTCTTTTACTTTGTTTCTTTCTTATTTCGGTCATGCAAAATGAAGCACTAAGCTTTATTGTAACACCCCAAACCCGGCCCACCAGTCCTGACCGGATCCGGTATGTCACTGCGGAAAAACATTTAAAAATATTCTTACTTGTGGTGGAACTTGAAAATTTTGCACTTATTCAAAAATCATGTCCATATAAAAATGATTGAATAATATAAGTTTGATATAAAATATCTGAATTAAAACCTTAATTTATGTTTTAAGATATAGTTTGCCGAAAATAAACTGATTTCAAACTAATAGTTTAATCGTCATTTTGTTTTAACATAACTTAAATACTCAAATAATTTAATTAGGCCTTATTACAATAAAACTTATTCAAATACTTAAAATATGAAAATGATAAATTCTATTAAATAAAGAAAAACAACTTCTGCATGAAAATCTTCTTCTGCATGGCCACCTTTGTATCCACTCCAACCCGGTCCATTAATCACGAATCACCTGCGATGTTTAAGAAGTTGGGTGAGTCACACAGACTCAGTGTGTAATTAACCACTGAATTCCACCCACATGCTAACCACATAATAACCCATGCATCAGATATCATATATCATGTTCAGATCATATCACATTCTGGGCTTGGCCCATACTCATAACATTTATCAGGTAACCGGGTAATTAACCACATACCCTCCACATATTGGGCTTAGCCCATTTCTCATTTTAAGTCCACAATCACATGTATTTACATACCACAGTTATGCAATAATGAAAACCTGACCCAAGCCTAAGTTCCATCCTCTACACACCCCCTTATCCAGCCTACCACACACCAGGGGATTTAAATCACCCTCTCCTTTTAACTCCACAAAGGCATTCCATGCCATCCACGTGCAATTAAGCACAAAATCCACAACGCGAACTCAGTCAGCGCCAATCCACGATGTAGCCGTAGCTAACACCAAAATCACGATGGGACACATAGTCACTCATCAATCCACGATATGGCACATAGCCGATATCAATCACGATGAGGCACATAGCTACTCATCAAACCACGTACTCGAAGTACACCCGTACCTTCTTTCATAACCCACCCATGCACATGCAACATAAAATAATGCCATGATGACGCATGCACATGTTATTCATAACCATAAGTATTCTCACATACAAGCCAATGATCATATTTCAACAGACTTTGATACTAACTCGGTCATCGTCATACCCTTGAAGGGTATCAACATCACACTTATCATCGCACTTGTTAGTAAACACATTACACATGCAAATATGAATCCGAAAAAAGAGGCTAGCTACACACCTTATAACCCAAGCTCTAAACCTCGATCCCGACGCTATCGCTAAGCGAGACTACGACTATCTCGCCTATAATTTTCTCCCTTCTTTGGCCCACACCCGGTGGCCAATCCCGAATCGCCGAGACAACTCTTTTCTTAAACTTGGGATAGGACTTTCCTTGCCCTCCTTGACCGGTATTGGCCTCCATCAAAATGCTTAATCGATAAACGGTTAAATCTCGAGTTATAAGTCTAAACACCGAACTAATTTAAATATTTCTTACCAAAATATCTCGAATCCCGGTTACTCCTCCAACCCTGTCGAAATCCTAAAATAGTACCACATTAGATTCGGCTTTGACTTAAAGGCATAACCTAAAGACATAATATTTTGAAACCCTTGGCCGAATACCTACCACTTCCTTACCTTGATGAATCGAACCTAAAAGCCCCCTTTACTGCTCCTTCCCGCTGGCTATACACAAAGAAACACGATATTAAGGGCCTAAGAATATTCGGCCAACAAAGAGATTAACACCAAGGCCATTAGGCCAACCCAAACAACTCGAGGGTTAACACTTGGAACCCGAGACCTTACCTATCGCCCCTTGAACACAAGCCACCACACGTTATGTGCTCCCGCTTCACTTCCCTACAATCGGCAGTCATCAAAATCTATAACAATAGCCTTCGGCTTTGCACACTAAAAAGAAATAGACTACTATAATAAATCCTTACCACCTATTACCGATCAACAGAGAAAGAAGGCTACGCTTGATTGCTTTCCAAGTCCCGGAGACCCTATAATAAAATGGTTCCAAAATAATCGATTAACACACTTCTAAACCAATGCCGAAATCAACTCTTACTTTTGTAAAAGTCGACGGAAAACAGAGAGCAGAACATAAGGCATTCAGCCTTGAACACCAACCTTCCTCTAAAAACCCGATTGAAGAAAAAGAGAAGAGACCACCCTTGCTTGAACTTTCTTCCAATACTAAATAAAAGGAAGAAGAGGGTTTGGCCAAAGTGAACAAGTAAAAAGGAGGGACGTTATTGATGTTGGTAGAGTATGGAAAGAAAATAAATGATGAAGGTTTAGGAGTAAAGGGCTAAAATTCGGCTAAAGGAAGAGCACACCCCCATTTATAGAATTCGGCCACTCCTCCCACATGAAGAAACCAAGATTCGGCCATCACTTATGGCCACTAATTCAAACCAATTTGAATTAGCCAAATCCTTACTTTACTCCTCCCAATCCATTCAAATAATAAAATAAAACCCAACTATTATCCAATATCACCTCTTTAATTTAAAAATACAAAATAAAATACTAAAAGACCACCCTTCCAAATTAATTTAAACACCACCAAATACCTTTGGCCTACCACCATTCCTCTTTAATTATAACCCAAATTCCTTTCCTATTTTATATCTTTATCCCCATTCAAAAAAAAACAATTAGAAATAAAGGCCACCATTATCTTCTAATAAACAAAATAAAATAAATCTAGCATTGATCCATTATCCCATTTGAATTTAAAAAAAACAATTAGCTTGATCCTTATCTTCCAAATCCATGTGCCGCCCAATTCACCCCACCTCTTCACGCCAGCTTGCAAAATAAACATCCAAAATTCTGCTTCCCTTGCGCCTTGAACTCACGACCTGCACCAAACCCTCCTTACAACGCCCAAGCCACTTTACCAAACCGACTTTCTTGTCCACCAATGCCCGAAAATGCTTTAAACCCTCATTAACTCAAATTTCTTCATTTTAACGCCACCACCCAAAAATAAAACACCTTGCTGCCACCTTGATTCGAACCCAAGCCCCCTACTAGCGTTATAATCAGCCCCCTAAGTGGTGCATGGGAGCCACTTTACCAAGGCATTTCTTATGTCCAAAATCGCCTAAAATTAATCTTAAGGCCTCCCTAGCCAACCTCCCCCTTTTTTTTCACCTAAAAACCAAAAATTTCCTAAGTCATCCCTTACCTTCTAGGGTTCTCCAAACCCCTTAAAATTCATCCAGCTTGACTATAAGCCTGCTAAACACTCGAGTTATGCTCCAAATGCATAACCCCTAAACTAGGGTGTTACATTTATTTTATGTTTTATTTTACATATATTATGATATTTGGCCATTTACTAATTTAACCTTATTATTATAATATTCATTAACAAAACATAATGGCAAAAGTGAACTTTAACCGTCCACTAATATCAAGAATGGACTAATTGCCCTTTCAAATCTTCAAATCAAGAAACCACTATCAATTTGGCACATTTTACTATGGATTGAAACTTTTATGCTTTACGTGATTAAGTCCTTTTTCTCCAATTAGGCACTTAAACGATTAAATTTTTCTATGAAACTTTCACACACATTAATTCACACATATTAGACACAAAATATAATATTAAAATATTTCTCAGACTCAGATTCATGGTCCCAAAACCACCATTTCGATTAGGGTCAAATTCGGTCTGTTACAAAAGCTCCGGGAAGTGATGGTTTTCATGCACCCTTTATCCAAAATCGGTGGGACTTGGTTGGTGGTGCCGTTTGTGAGTGGGTACAAAAGGTCTTCACTGGACATGTCATTGATTAGGAGTTGAATAACTCATTGATTGTCCTTATACTGAAGGTTTTTAATTCTGAAAGTTGTGCCCAATTTAGACTGATAAACTTATGCTCGATTCTTTAAAAACTAGTCATGAAAGTCATTGCTAACCAGTTCAAGGTGGTATTCCCTAAAATTATCGCGTCAGAGTAGGCAGGGTTCATTGTGAGCAGAAACATAACTGATAACATCATTCTGGCTCAAGAAGTAATCCATTCCATGAGAAGCAAATAGAAGAATAAAAGGTGGATGACCATCAAAATAGACTTGGAAAAAGCCTACAACCAGTTGGATGAGACTTTATTGATGCCTCTCTCCATGTAGCAAGTATTCTTGAATTTCTTATAAATGTTATTATGTCTGCCATTACGAGTTCCTCTATGCAGATATTGTGGAATGGGGTTCCAACGTAGAAATTTCATTTGACAAGAGGAGTTAGGCAGGGATATCCTCTATCACCATACTTGTTTGTCTTGTGTATGGAATAGCTTGGGCATTGCATTAAGTCTAGCATCAGCTCTGGACAATGGTGTCCTATACGTTTGTAACAATCCGGTCAGACATTTTCACATTTGTTCTTCACAGGTGATCTGGTCATTTTTTGGTCAAGCCAACATGCAACAGGTTAGTTTGATTAGGAAAGTTTTGGATAATTTTTGTGCTTTTTCAAGGCATTGAATTAATGCGTCAAGACCAATGTGGCTTTCTCTAATGGGTTGGATGAAGAATATAGAAGGAATTTGTATGCTATTCCCGAATTTTGAATGACATAGAATATTGGAAGATATCTCAGAGTTCTTCTATTTCAAGAAAGGGTAATAAACAATTCCTTGTGGTCAATAATGGACAAGGTTCGGAATAAGTTACAGAGTTGGGATGCAAATTGTATATTACTGGTAAGGTTACTCTAGCTCAATCTGTCCTCTTATCTATTCCCATTTTTTTCATGCAGTCCTTAATGATTCCTCAAGAACTATGCAAGGAGATCAAATGTTTGGTGCAACAACTCATTTGGGGGGTGTCTGGGGAAATAGGAAGATTTTCCTAGTTAATTGGCAAGTGATTTGTCAACCCAAGGCTTTTTGTGGGCTTGGGTTTTGCCAACTAAAAGACCAAAATAATTCTTTTATGTTGAAATTGGGATTCAATATTGTATCTAGCATTGATTCTTTATGGGTGCGAATTTTCAAATTTAAGTATGGGGTTAAAGAAGGCATCTTAGAAGACATATCTCGTAGTAAGTGTTCTTTCCTTTGGAGGTCTCTTTCTAGAATATGGCCCTTACTTCAAGATAATTTATTTCGGTCAATAGGTAATGGGGAAAGTATTAGGTGCTAGAAGGATAATTGGATACCGATTATTGGCCCTTTGGTTAATCACATTTGTTCCCATGTTAACCTTGATTTAGACTGTCCTCTCAGAGAATTGGTCATTGATGATAGGTCGTGGAATATGGATATTTTTTGAGTTTGGCTACCAAATGATACCATTAAATACATTGTTAATATTCCTCCTCCTCAGCCTTTAATGGGACCAGATAAAATTTCTTGGGTTGGGTCTGTATTAGGGGCCTTTTCTATTAAGAGTGTAACAACCCAATTTTAGGGCTAGTCGAACAGTAGTTTCAGGACCGCTAATCCAAGGTTGAAGAAAATTATTTTGATATTATTTTATGTGTTATGGCATAATTATATGGATGTATGAAAAGTTTGGTGCTTTAATTTTAGTAATTGTATGCTTAATTGTGAAAAAGGACTAAATCGCATAAAGTGTGAAAGTTCTACTATGTAGGGTAGAGGAGTCTAATAGCCATATAATAGTAAATTGGAGATATTTAAAGTGCAATTAGGCCATTTGAAGTGTGTTGGTCGGCCATAGAGACAAGGAGACAAGAATATTAAATTTTTGGTCAAATTTGGTGAAATTAGGTGATAAAAAAATTAATAAAATAAGATGAAAAAGAAGAGATATCATCTTTTCCTATTCATGCTTCTTCTACCACTAAAAATTGAGAGGAAATAAAGGTTCTTGGAGTTCAAATTTTCAGCAAAACAAATCTCTTGCAAGTAAGTGATTTTGGTGGTTTTATACTTTTGGAACCCCCAAAGCTTAAGCTAGCTAATGAGGGGACTAATTTGCAATATGGTTGCAAGTTTAGGGACTTGCCATGAGAGTGTTTATATTGTTTGCTGAGTTTTTATGGGAGAAAATGAATGTTAGTGAGATGAGAAACAACTTTTGTGAAAGGTGTTATCATGAAAACACCTAAATAGGACCTATTTGTAAAGGTTGAAAATGTGTAATAAATGCATGAAATAAATGGAATCCTGAGTTGTTGTAAGAGAAATAAATGTTCAACTAGGCTTGTTTAATGAGAAAATATGATGAAAAATGATTTACGAGCCTAGGGGCAAAATCATAATTTTTGCCAAAGTATAAGGGCAAAATGATCATTTTTTCCTAAGTAGAAATTTTGATGTATTATGATTTATAAAGTGATTGAATGAGTGAATTTTATTATTATAGATCAAGAAGAATGCGGAATCAACCTTGATCGGGGAAAAGGCAAGGTTTCGGATTAAACTGCAAATTAACACATTTTGCACCGAGGTAAGTTTATGTGTAAACGATGCATCCATAATACATATGTTGCTAATTATTGGTGCATTGTATGAGTAAGATAAATTATTATTGAGATGGATTAAATTTGATAAACAATAAGTAATTCCCGTATGAACCTCAAAATGGATATGTAAATACGAAAAAATAATCGTATTAATCATTGGTGGGCTGTGTGCAATACCACCGTGATTATTTTTTTGGTGGGCTGTGCGTGATACCACCTTATTTCTCATTCTCGATGGGCTGTGTGTGATACCATCGTTTATATTATCATTTGGTGGGCTAAGTGCGATACCACCGTAAATATTCTTGTTGGTGGGCTATGTGCAATACCACCCTGTTTTAGATTAATGGTGGGCTGTGTTCGAAACCACCGAGTGTTGGTATTATTCCAAATGGTTTATTGAGAAATTGTTTAAGTATATGTTTCATGTGATGTTGTGTTGATGAATGTCGAGAATGCGTGCTAATAAATGAAAGCATTATAAATGTTATATGGATGGAATGTGGTAAGAGATGAAATGAGTAGGCATGATTATGAAATATGGATAGTTCTTGCTTAGTATGAAAATTATTGATTGATTTATATATGTTATGAAGCTTATTGTTTACATGTAAACTTACTAAGCTTAAAGCTTACTCCCTTTCTTTTCCCTTGTTTTATAGTGTCAAGGAGCCGATTCGAGAGACAAGGTTAATTGGAAGATCACCCATACTATCAGCTCATCTCGGTATATCTAGACTTAGCATTTTGAGTACGGCATGTATAGGGGCTAGACTAGGCAAAATGTATTGTTATTTTTGGCCAAGTGTGTTGGCTCCTTTAAAGATGAACTCTTTTGTATATAGCCATAGTTGATGGCTCATTATTACTAGATTATGAAAAGATGAGGTTATTCATGAAAGTGTATGTTGCATAATTGGATTGCTTAGTGAATGGTTGAATGGATTTATGTTGTGTGAGTTAGGGTGATAAAAAGAGCTTGGCAAATAGCCTTGTTCATGTCCACACGGTGTGTGTCTAGGCCGTGTGAGACACACGGTCAGTCCCATGGGCATGTGACCAGGCCGTGTGTCCCTTGCATGTTAATGTTGCAAGTCAGTGTCGACCACGGGCTAGCCACACGGGCGTGTTCCTAGGCCGTGTAACCCTTATAAGGTTGCTGACTCACAAACAGAATAACCAGGTTTTTACACACGGGCGAAGACACGGGCGTGTCTAAGTCATGTGGAGCACACGGGCCAAGAACATGAGCGTGTATCCGGCCGTGTAAAAACCCCTGTAGGTTCAAAATGAAAATAAATCCCACACGGGCTAGGGACATGGGCGTGTGTGACCACACGGCCTGCCCACACGGGCGTGTCCCATTTCACACGGGCGTGTGGCCCCTGTTTAGACAAATTTCTTTTTAGTGCACAAAAGTTCTCGGTTGGGTTTTGAAACCCTCTGTCTATAAGTTTAAGGCGTTGTAGGCCCATAATGAGAATGTTCCGAGTGTGAATGAGAAATCTTAAGTTGGAATGAACTTGATAGCCCAAATTTGTGTGACCAAGTGAGTTAAGTCCGATAATACCTCATACCCGGTTCTGACGTAGAATACGGGTAAGGGATGTTATATTTAATTGTACTAGAGCTATGGTTTAGTCGGTTCTCGGACTACCGTAGTGTGTGTAAGAGTCTAGCTATACATGGCATAAACGTATATTGATAATGTGGTGACTTTAGACAATTCTAAACTATGGCCTTATACAAAAGAATTCATCTTTGAATGAGCCAACACATTTGGCCAAAACAATATGACATTCAACTAAGTCTAGTCCCTATACATTCCATACTCAAAATGCTAAATCTAACTATACCAAGATGTGCTGATAGTGTGGGTGATCCTCTGATTATCTCTGTATCCCAAGCTGGATCTTCGACACTATAAAACAAGGAAAAAGATAAGGGAGTAAGCTTTAAGCTTAGTAAGTTTATATGTAAACAGTAAGCATCATACCAAATACTAATCAGTCAAAAACATTACATACTATGTAAAAGCAATTCATATCCTCATAATCATGCTTAGTTATTTCAAACCTTACCACATCTCAAACACATATCATAAACATTGCTCACATTTACTTGCACGTATACCCTGCACTTATCATCACAAAGCCACATGTAATTTCACTTAGACAAATTCCTCGATGAACACTTTAGAATATTGTTGGATACTTGGTGGTTTTGCACACAACCCACCATTTAATAATTTACAAGGTGGTATCGCACACAGCCCACCATTAATTACATGTTTACGGTGGTATCGCACACAGCCCACCAATGATAATAAATACGATGGTATCGCACACAGCCCATCGTTAATAAATAACAAGGTGGTATCACACACAGCCCACCAACAATAATAATTACGCACTTACGGATATTTATCCGTACCCATATCCCCATCCCGAAGGTTCATCCGAGAATTTCCTCATTTCCTACCATTTTTAATAAATCTCATTAATAAGCATTTACATCCACACAATGCATCAATAGGTAAAGACATATGTAATAAGGATGTATCGTTTACACATAAACTTACCTCAATACAAAATATGTCAGTTTGCAATTTAGTCTTTAACCTTGCCTTTTCCCCGGTCAAGGTTAATTCCACGTTCTTCTTGATCTATAATGACATATTTAACTTATTAAATCACCACATTATTCAAAACATTTCAAAATTTCTATTTTGAAAAATTACCATTTTGCCCCTATACTTTCACAAAATTACACTTTTGCCCCTAGGCTCGTAAAATGAAATGTGTTCATTTTTCACATACCCAAGCCTAGCTGATTCATTTACTCTCTTTTAGCAACTCGCAATTTCAACTATTTCACACATTTACTATCCATTTAACAACCTTTACAAAAAGGTCCTTTTAGGTGTTTTCATGGAAACACCTTTCACAAAAATTGTTTATTTAACAACCATAATTCATTTTCTTCCCTAAAAACTCAGCAAACAACATAAACACTCTCATGGAAAATCCCTAAACTTTCAACCATTTTGTAAAATAGTCCCCTATTTAGCTAGCTTAAGCTTTAAGGGTTCCAAAAACACAAAAATCATCAAAAATAACCATCATAATCACTTACTTGCAAGAGGATAGCTTGGCTGAAAGTTTGACCTTCAAAAACCTCTATTCTTATTAGAATTTTCGGTGGAAGAAGAAATGGAAATAGGAAAAGATGATAGCTTCTTTATTTTATCTTATTTTATTCAATTAAGTCACCAAAACTCACCTAACCATTGACCAATTTGATTTTCTTGTCCCTATGGCCAGCCATCACTTCCCCAATGGCCTAATTTCACTTTAAGGGCCTCAAATTTAATATTCTATAGCTATTAGACACCTCTAGCTTGTAAAATAAAATTTTCGCACTTTATGCGATTTAGACCTTTTTTCACAATTAAGCATGCAATCACCAAAATTTTCATGCACTCATATAATCATGATATAACACATAAAATAATATTAAAACTAATTTATCCGACCTTGAATTAGTGATTCCGAAACTACTATTCTGACTAGCCCCAAAATTGGGCTGTTACACCAGAAGATGCCATTCATGCCATTAGAGATTATTCTGTGGCTAAAGGAGTGTGGTCTCAACTTATACCAATGGAAAAGCAAGACAAGTTCTATTCAGAGAATCTACAAGAATGGTTTGAGTCCCATTTGGGGAATCATTATAGTTTTTCCTTAAGGGATGTCGATTGGCAGTGTTTCTTTGGCCTTATGGTGTGGCTTATTTGGAAGAACTGAAATATTTTCATATTTTAAGGAAATCAGTGGAGTATAGATGAAATGATTAAAGGTTCGTACAGTTGGGCCTTGCAATACAGCTCTTCCCATAAGTCATCTAATTTCATGAGACAAAATATAGGGATGTCAGCCACTAGGAAAGGTACTTAGGTTTGTTTTAATTCTAATGGCGCTGTGAAGTTAGATACCGGGTTGGTTGCTGCTGAAGGGGTATTGAGGGATCGTCATGGGAGTTGGATTCTTCGGTTTAACAGGAGTTTGGGTCATTGTTCGATCTTCAATGCGGAGTTATGGGGTGTTCTTGATGGTTTGATGATTTTAAAAAGTCAAAAGTATAATGGAGTGTTGATTAGAATAGATAGTCAGGAGGCTCTTTAGGCTATTCAGGAATCCTTCTCAAAGACATCTTCTTGAATTCTTATCCAACGTATTCAACAGCACTTGAAGGACATCGATTAATGAAAGGTTGAGTATATACCTCACGAAAGGAACTTAGAAGCCGATTGTCTTGCTAAGATGACTTTTAACAAAAATGAGGGTGTTCATTAAGTCGAAGATATTCCTTTAGATTAGGTTAAATTTATGTAATCATTCTGATTGTCTTTATCAAAAAAAAAAAATCATCCAAATATAGTTACAATAAACGATTTTTCAGACACACTTGCAATTAATATTGAGTTAAATAACAATAAATTATATAAATAAATAATATAATATAATATAATATAATATAATATAATATAATATAATATAAAATGAAGCCTAAATATAGTAAATTTGAATGAAGATTTGAATGCTTCCCAACACCGAAACATTGCCCATAAAATTATGCTTGAATTGATACGTGCTACATTCCCCCTTCTCTTTCTTTTATTGCTAAATTATTGGTTCCAATTTTAAAAACACATAATTATACATGCAAATTATTGATGTTTGCTAAAGCAAAAACATTTAATACTATTCAAATATTATATTCTTTCACCTATGCTATGTTAATTATTGGAAACAATGCCAAGCTAATGTGGTGCAATATCTTTTTCAACCATATCAACATCTTAATTTTTTTTTTCAACCAAATAATTATAGTTTGCTTTGCTGATGACCAAAAATGGTTCTTCAAAATGTATCATTTTACGTCTTTATCTTGTGTTGGGTTGAATATTGCGCGGCTCCTATCATTGAAAAACTTTGTCTCTTGTTCAAAATTGTATTATTTTTTATGTATCACAATTAAAATAAATAAATAATGAGATTGTCTTCATATATATATATATATAATAGTTCTCAAAGAAATGAATTTGAAACCAACAAACCAAAAATTACAGCTGGAAAAAGAAATTAGAAAGACTTCATAACGTGAGGGGTTCTAATTTGGACAAATTCTTCCCCTCTTTTTATTAATTTCAAATCTGATTCAAATTAATCCAACAAAACGAATAACTTGAATTTTGGATACTTCTATACGTAATTCAACTGGGAATTTTAGATTTCACAACTTGTAATATTTTATAGATTCGGCATATAAGTTTGTTCTTACAGTAGTCTGTGGTACTGGTAGGGTATTGAAATAATTTTCTCAAAAATTCTGTTTGATTTTACATTTAAATATTGGATTTTGAATAAATTTATTTCATGACAAGTTAAGGCAGGTTTTTTTTTTCTTTTGAAAAACAAGTGTAGAGCAATAGTAATTATTCGTTTCTCACCGATATTTTAAAATTATAATTATTATTTTATATATTTAATTTTTAAAATAATATTATGTATTTATAAGTGAAGAATTTCTTCCATAATATCTATTTGTCACTAATGGGTGTTGAAATTATTAAAAGAATCCAATGCTTATTAAAATAATTAATAAACATCAATTTAGATTAAATAAAAAATGTATAAAAACAAAACCAAACATACCAACAATAAAATAATAATCCACCCAAGTCTCATACTACAAAAAAAGTTTCCATCAACAAATTTTGTTTTATGAAACTCAAGGCTTTAGGCTGAAAAGAACAGTGGGGAAAAATGATGTCAGCAAACAAGCAAAGTAGTCTTATAAAATATTATCTTCTCTTCCAAGTTTGTGTGGTTACATCACTTGATATTTTTCACTCATTTATGGTTTTAAAATATGGTTATCATTTGTTGAATTTAAAATGCCAGACCCCATTCTTTTTTTCGTCATCAACAACCATTAATCAGAAAACTTTAGAGGATATTAATTATAACCAGTAAAACTATTTGATATTTTAACAATGTGAAACAAGTTATACATTTTAATATTATGAAAAATTCATAATTATCAATAATAATAATAATTAATTTTATCAAATTGACTCTAAAATCTGACTAAGATAAACATTTCCATCAAATTGTATTTAATAAATTAAATAACTTCAAAATTATAAAATTCAAACCTAATTACCATGGACTTGAATACTAAACATTTACTGTTAAATACCAAAATATTTTTTTATGCGATATAAATATTGGGGTTGATATTTCTAAAACTTTATGATGACGTAACCAAAGTTATTTGCATTCAAACAAACCTATATTTGCATTTGTCAATTAATGCATAAAATGCCTGAATCACATGAGAGGAGAAAAAAAGAAAGGACAATCCCCTCGCAAAGTGTGTGGTCCACTTATCTCTCTTGATGGTAGATTAGGAGCCTGCCCAAAAGATTGATGTATTCTCCTCTCAACTAACATGCTTCTTTAGTTAGATATATGTAATCTTTTCATTATTCATCATATCCACCTGATGCTACTCGGACTCGGACTCGAATACCGACGTCGAATACAAAATCTATGTCCGGCAGAAGTATAGAGTTTTTCTTCCAAGTTTTTCATGTGCTAAGAGATCTTTAAAGAATCATACCCCTGTGTATCTCTATATCTGTGTCTAAACATACATCAAACGTGGTCACAGGCATAGATACTCAAAGAAAAAGGAAAATCGGAACAATATAGTGCATACCCGGAGTATGTTTGTCAATCTTGGTGGCTTTTAACCTCCTCTATAAGACTGCAACAGGTTTCTTTTCTCTGCTTGAAGAAATGATTAAGTAACCAAGTAACATGTAAATCTTACAAATGTAATGAGGCTTAGAACATTTAAGGTTCATGGTAATTGCTCCAAAACAATAAATCTCGGTTTAATGATAATCTTCAAAAGAAAACAAGCCTATCAGCTACTCCAAGAGACTCCTTTAAAATAGGGAACAAAGAAAGTGATCCAATGTAATTGCTGATAGTTACCCGTAAGATACGATATAAGCTTGCAAAGGTTCTATGTGGAAGATACCGAAATTACCAAGACTGTTGTGTTACCTATGGAAACCTTACTAAGAAGACTGCCAAGGAAGTCTTCATACCTTCAAAGTTGTCGTCTGTTGTTTGTTTAGTATTCGAGGTACAGCATTATCATCTCATGCTTGTCAAAAGGCAGTTTTAATCTCCAATCCTTTTGTTTACGACTAAATGGTCTACCCTTGCTGTTGGGGTCCCTGTTCTCCTTCACCTCTGCCAACTTCCATACACAGTTCTCTTCCTCGACCGAATCTAGTAAGAAGACTCCACTCTTTTCAATATAATTAGACCCAGCGTCTTCAATATAACAAACTCTCATAGCCATATCTTTGAACCGATCTAAATCATCTGGTACCTTTAGTATTCTCTCTGCACCAGGAGATGATACCTTCAAAACAAAACATGGTTTTAGGATACGGAATATAGACATATCTAAGACTCAGCACGAAAGAACTAGCTACTTATTACCTGAAGAGCCAAATCATCTGGTATTTCTCTTCGTTCTCCAGCTTCATCTAATCTTTTCTTATATTCTTGACTATAACTCTGCAGTTCCTCCATGCTGGGACAACCATATCTGATGAAAGGAGCATTGGTCTTTTAATATTATAAACCCCAGAGATTCAACTTTCAAGTGCCAAGCTACATACATACACACATCGAAAGATTATCCATCACAAGATGACTGAATAATTCCTCTGGAAGTTTTCTACGTTTCAAGAGAAAAAAAGGGGGTACAATTCAACCTTTTTCTAAGTGTGTTCCCATTTTTCCTTCTTTCTTCATCAGATACCAAATGAGTTGGGTCAAGCACAATAAATTAGACTACTAGGTTACTTCATTTGCTACTTACATTCTGCTTCCAAAAGCAAATGGTAAAAAGCAATGAATTAAAGGGAATCTTAATTACTAAAATCGAACAAATTATTAAAATGAAACACTGCAGATGTAGCCACATTTGGAGTGGCAAGGTTGTTGTACATTGTCACCATAGGAGTTCAAGCCTTGTGCAACCCATCCCCTCCCAAAGTTTGTAAAGGTAAAGCTATGTATTTCATTCTCACAAAGATATATATTCTTCAAATCATTCACTACCAGAGATGCTGTTTGCCTTTCATTTCCAGAACAAATCAAAGAGATAAAAGCAACAATCAAATGACAGCTATTAGTTAGGTTCTTGAAAGAAGCTTCAGTTTCTCCAGCTTGTTAGCGATCCATAAGGACGAATACTTACTCATCTGACAATTTGTCAAGTCTGACATAAATGTATCCACGAGGTGTAGTCTTGAAAGCATAAAGTTTGATGTCATCGCTAAACAGTTTTAGTGCATCATGGGCTATAGAGAGAGCAGATTCACCCCAAGGAACACCTTGCAATACTACTCCACCACCATCCCCTCCATCACCAACCTACATTCATAAAATAAAAATAAAAAAGACCCGTCATCAATAGCAAGGAAAGAAATCCAATAAGATAGAAACGATGCATACCTTGGGCTCGACGGTTTCATCCTCTTCTTCCCACTCATCTGTGAATTCTCCATCATCTTCAGCAGTTCCATCTGCTCAAACCAAGAAGTTCAAAATAATCGGTTACTGACACAGAACTTTGATCAAACACTTGGAATGCACAGCAGAAGAAAGGAAAAAGAGACAAACAGAAACACGGTTCTTCTTCTTCCTGTTGGTGGTTCTCGTTTTTGTTGTGAACGGAGGCTGTGTTGTGGAATAGACGACGAGTGAAGGAAGAAGTGAAAGAGGAAATGGATTTTAGTTCAAAAGGAGGAGGAGGGTTAAGGGCAGTAGGGAGAGGTAAAGAAGAGAACCTTGCAGAAGACAAGGATGACGCGGCGAAGCCCAAGGAAGGCCTTAGAGAGCTTCGTAACACAGACCGAAATATAATTCTACTATTGCTCATTCTTCTGTTTCACCCTCTCCCTCTTCAGCTGCCTTACACTTAATAACAGCACTTTTAACAGTAATTCTCTAAAGATAATGCCAACATAACCCCTCTTACATGATCTTCAAGCCTTAACATTTGTTTCTATTATTAAAACAGGCAGAAGAATTTTTTGTTAACCAAAGAGATGCGTTGGAGTGTATTAAAATATATTATTCTCAAATTATTTTAAATATTAGGTTAAAAAGAATAAATATTTATGTTGTAAAAAAATAAATAATAATAACTTTTTATACATGAGTCTTACACATTTGAACTTTCTTGATAAATATATTGAATATTAATGGACTAAATTCTTGTTGTAAGGTCCATTATGAGTATTATCGCTCAAGTATAGAGTGTTCATGAATTGATTGATTTGATTGGCTTAATTAATTTAATATATTTTGGGAGACACTTGAGTTTGTATTTTTTAATTTTGAGTTGACTCCTTTTAATATTTATAAATAACACAAATAAAAAAGTAAATTTATATTCATATTTATATATTTTATAATTAAATTTAAATAATTTTTTATCATTTTTCAAACAGTAAAATGGGCCATTTGATCAGGCCTAGATGGTCAAGCTTAGTCCTGAAAATATTTTAGATTTGGGCCTCAGCCCATTAACCCTTCTACTTATAAAACTCAACTTCATATATTGAACTGTTATTTTTGAGCCTATTCAGGTTGAAGCCCAATTTGCTTTTCTAGTAGACACAGAAATCAGTCCACTATTAACTGGATAAGATTGGCCCTAAAACGTGTACAATTTTGCAGTATTATTTTCTGATAATTGCATTACCAAAATTGAAAAGTTAGTGTATCTATTTTTAAATTTTTTCATATGTATGAAATTAATATTTAAAATTTATATGTAATAAAATAGTAAAAATCAATAATTCAAGTTAATGTGTTTACTAATAACTAAATTAACTTTTGATGGTCATATAGTAGAACCAAATTTTGATAAATTGTATATGAAAGGGATGAAAGTTATAATGAAAACATAATTTTATTTAGAGAAGAAGAAGAATAACACCACGCAGTTGGGAAATAAACATCTTCATCCCCAGTGAGCCCATCCGGCCCAATAGGCGTGAACAATATTTTTTAGATAGGGTTTTGGGCAAGATCTTTAAGTAAAGAAAAGACGGCTATTTTTCCTAGACCTAAACATTTCACTTTTCTCAAATAAAGTTCTTATATTTTGTTTTTTTTTTTGTAATTAGATAAACTCTTATCCTTTGATTTTACTTTTTTTTTTATCAGATAAGTATGCGTTAACGTTTAGTTAGATAGAAATTAAAAGTTTGGAACTTACTTTTTAGCTAAATTTAAAGGGTAAATATCCCATATATATTAAAAAATTAGTTTATTTATGGAAATGGGCCAGTTTGAATAATATTTACAGAAAAGTACCATTTTTCCCAAAAACTCGTCCACGTTAGCGCGTTTTTGGGGGATATGCCAGTAAAGCACACCCCTGGGGACACGCTTTTGCCACATCAGCAAAAAGCGCGCTGACGAGGACGCTTTGTCGATGTAAAAAAATCGTCCCCAATGACGCATTTCAGCCCGTGTTTTTTTTTAAAAAAACTATTCTCAAATTTTTAAAATTTACGAGAATAAACATTTATAAAGACTCAAAATGACAACACTATTTTTTAAGGTGTCATCAATTAATAAGGAAATATAACTTACAAAGGAAATCTTTATATAGACCCAAAGTCTCATTTCCTTGTTTTCTTGAAAAAAGTGGGATATGAGATATGTGTATATATAGACTCATGAATAGTTTTGCACTTGTTCCAAAACAATGTGGGATTCCTTCCTCTTTAACTAACAACATTAGATGACATGCTACACTATATTTGATTTTTTTTACAAAACAATTTCTTTTTTTATATTTTGTTAACATTTTCTTATATTATAAAATTATGTTTTGAAATCTTTAATCTTGTTGCATTTTAAAATTGTTAACTTGTTGCATTTAAAATTTTATAAATTATGTTTAGCATTTTACAAAACAAGTGGAGGAGTATTCAAAGGAACACCGAAAGTAGAATTGACTTGAAAAAAAGATAACCAACAATAGTAGCATTGACAGAGAAACGTTTGATAGAGATCATGTCTAATGAACAACCTTTTCTTTCAAGAATCATTTCCAGATATGATTTAGTTAGCCATTGTCCAGTAATTCCCATCCGTAATGCTTCTGCTCCAACTGTCTATGCAACAGTATAGCAACCAAATCAAACATAAGTTTTTCATCAACTGTTTTTACATAGACTGACAAAGATGGAGTTTATATTCACTTGCTAACCCAAATTCTTACCACAAAAAAAACCAAACACAATAGATAAAGATTGGAATTTTGCAAGAAGATAACATGTAATATATTAGACTTGGACAACATACATGTTTAAAATAAAATCTTGGAACTGAAGCTAAATAGTAAAGTTATGAACTTGACATCTAACAAACAGATAGAACATGAATACAAACATATAGCAAAGAAGACCTCTGAGAATCAAAACACAGTAGATATAACCTATATCAGCAAAATGGTAGGCTAGTAGCAAAGCCAATGAATTTTGGTTCAAATAAAACAAGAAACATTTTAAGTACATTATAGATGGATTGACTGATTGCATTTTGGCATTTTAAAAGTGTTTAACATCTTTGAATTGAGAGATGCCATGATGAATAATAACCTGTGTCATTTCTAAAATGCATAACATAATTTATAAAATTTTAAATGCAACAAGTTAACAAGTCTAAAATGTAACAAGATTAAAGATCTCAAAATATAATTTTATAATATAAGAAAATGTTAACAAAATATAAAAAAAGAGAAATTGTTTTGTTAAAAAAAAAAATCAAATATAGTGTATCATGTCATCTCATGTTGTTAGTTAAAAGAGGAAGGAATCCTATATTGTTTAGGAACAAGCTGCAAAACTATTCATGAGTCTATATATACACATATCTCATATCCCACTTTACTCAAGAAAACAAGGGAAATGAGACTTTGGGTCTATACAAAGATTTCCTTTGTAAGTTACATTTCCTTATTAATTGATGACACTTTAAAAAAAATGGTGTTGTCATTTTGAGCCTTAATAAAGGTTTATTCTCTTAAATTTTTAAAAAATTCGAGAATAGTTTTTTTTTAAAAAAAACACGGGCTAAAGCGCCCTTGGGATGTTTTTACCACATCGACAAAGTGCGTCCTCGCGGTCGCTTTTTGTCGATATAAAAAGCGCCCCTGTATGCCTTTATTAAGATATCCCCAAAAACGCTACCGACGTGGGCGCTTTTTGGGGAACGGTACTTTTCGTAAATATTTTTCAAACTGACCCATTTCCGTAAATAAATTAATTTTTTGGTATATATGGGATATTTACCCAAATTTAAATATATATTTTTAAAAAATATTATAGAAAAAAGAAATGTTGGGAAATGCTTCTAATTCAAAGAAAAGGGAAGTGAAGTTGAATACATAATATAACATTGCTCTGAAAAGATTTAATTTGATTTTTAGCAAAGTCCCTATCCAATTTCTTGAATAAAAAGTTTTAAAAGGTAAATGGTATAGGAACAATAAAGGTATACCAATACATATATTGTTGGGGATTGATTTGTATAAACAATGAGATAGTAAAAGTGGAGAAGAACGAATACAAATATTTTACATGGAAAGCCCTCACTGAGGGATAAAAAACTACAGACAAAAGAGGCTTCGGCTTTTCACTAATCAACAAACAAGGAGTATAACAATAGAGAGTATTCAACCCGAATACAAAGAACAAATCCCAAAAGAAAACCAAATATCCCAAATACAAAAGCTCTCTCAAAAACTCTCCCTAAAAATTCTTTAACAAATCTCACATAAGAGATATTTAAAGCAAATATATCTTTCTAAATCTGATAAATCTAAACAGGGTTCCAAAGGCCTTTTAAATAGGCTTGGGACGTGGGTCCAATATGACTGAAATAACCATGTAAGAATTAGAGTTCAACTGGGAGAAGAAATCCTGTTGAGAGTAAAAAATTGTGGTTGTATTTGTGCAGAAATCATCGCCTTATCGTGACGTCACCTACCTACTCGTCACGATGCTGCAACCTTATTTGGTTGACAAAGACGTCGTGTGGCTTTCTGCTTCCCTTTGGTTTCTCATCGATTGTCATCTTAATTGCCCGCAATGCATCCGATAAATGTGAGGCACAACCTACAAATCTCCACCTTAACTTGTATTTATCATGCTTCCTTTGCTAAAGCCCGCCATGAGCCTATCTCGAACTTCATAGGATTCTAACAAAGTTCAAGCTTTTGAAACCAAAAGACTTCTAGTCTTCATCTTATGCACCGCCAATCAAAATTGACTCGAGTTTTATTCCCATGACTGTAATGTAACACCCCTTACCCGTGTTCGACGCAGGAATAGGGTACGAGGCATTACTGAAACAAAACGCATACAGTCGTACTAAACTGAGACATAAAATTTACATCCAAATTTAAAACTTTTCAATTTTCATCACACACTCATTCAACCTATTCATGCATCTCATAAATTGCATCATCATAAACATATAACTTGATAAATAATAGCCAACATCAATGGCTTTATATAAAATAAACTATCAAATAACATAGGCCAACATTTTAGGCCAAATCAATTATGACACATAAAAAAATAACCAAGTCCTCTATACATGCCATAATTCAAAGTATTGATTTCAAAATACCAAAAGAGTGTTGATAGTGTGGATGGATCTCCGACGATCTCCGAATCCCGAGCTAGCTTGGTGACACCATAAAACAAGGGAAAAGAGAGGGGAGTAAGCCTATAGCTTAGTAAATAAGTATGTAAATAATAAACAAATTACTAACATGCTTTCAAAATAATACAATCCTAACTACACATAGATTCACCATTTATTCAAGTCCAAACAAGCTGTTTATTCGAGTCATAGTCACTAAATAATTTTTATCTAGAGCTAAGGAACTCCAAATTAAGATCCGTTAATTTTTCCTGAAACTAGACTCATGTATATTTTTACCATAAAATTTTCAGAATTTTTGGTTTAGCCAATAAGTACAGTTTATTCTTTAAATTCTCCTCTATTTTACTGTCTGATAGTTTCGACCCCTCTGCACTAAAAATTAATTATCTCATTGTACAGAATTTGGATAATGTTCATGTTTATTTCCATTGAACTTAGACTCATTAAGAAATTTAAGCATATAAATTATAAACCATAATTATTTTTATACAATTTTTAGTGATTTTCCAAAGTCGGATCAGGGGATTCCAAAATCATTCTGACCCTATCTCACAAAAATTCAAATATCTCAGAATATGAAATTTTTTCGCTTACACCGTTTCTTTTATGTGAAAATAGACTCAATAAGATTTAATTTAATATCTTATTCAACTTCTAATTCGATTTCCACCATTTTTAGTGATTTTTCAAAGACACATAACTGCTACTGTCCAAAACTGTTTTATTTCTAAATTTACTCTTTTATAATTTCACTTACTCCATTTCATCTTACCGAAGGTTCACTCAAATATCTAGCACATTGTTCATAAATTTTTACACTTATACCTGCACTTATCCATCACATAGTCATATTCAATTACACTTAATCGTTACATGATCACATGTATTTTCACTTAGTCAATTTCCCGTTTAACTCATCGGAATAATAACAGAGACACGGTGGCCTGCACATAGTATCACCCTTGTAGCCGAAGCTATCTGGTGCACATAGCAGCCTGCACTTAATACTACACATGTGACCAAAACCATCACTTACACATAGTGGCCTGCACTTAGTACCACACATGTGATCGAAACTATCGGGTACGCATAGTAGCCTGCACTTAGTACTACACATGCGACCTATCTGTTTGGTACACGTAGTAGCCTGCACTTAGTACTACACACGTGACCTAAAACCATCTCGTAGCTCTCTTGTACACATAGTGGCCTACACTTTAGTATAGTACACATGTGACCTAGCTACCTCATTCAGATCTTTTCTATTCAAGGTTCAACCGAATTCTCACTTTTCAACATTTTACCAATTCATCCATAATCAATCACAATTCATAATTTACATCAAATAATTACTCCATATTCAACCATATCTCATATAATATAATAAAATATTAAAACATAAATAAAAATGATATATTATTTACATAAAAACTTACCTTGGTGCAAAATATGATGAATTTGCAATTTAGTCCACAACCTTTTCTTTTCCACGATCAAGTTCAATTCCTCGTCTTTCTTGACCTATAATAACATATTTAACTCATTTAATACTCACATTATTCAATTTAGTCAAAAAACACACTATGAAAAAAATTACTTTTTGCCCCTAAAGTTTCACATATTTACAATTTTACCCCTAGGCTCGTAAAATTAATTTTTATTCAATTTCCTTGCATTTTAGGCCTAGCCAAACCATTTTCATAACTATAACAGTCCACAATTTTCACTTATTCACACACTTACACACATTTTATAACTTTTTAACAAACTAGTCCTTTTATGCAATTTCATCAAAAATCACTTAGTAATAGTTGTTTATCACGCCCCAAACTTTCATATTATTCCATAAAACATCAAAAAACATGCATGTCATCCATGGGTAAATTTTTAAACATAAACCCTAGCTCAAAATAATGGTAGAAATAGGTAAATCGAGCTACGAGGATTTTAAAAATGTTAAGAACATTAAAAACGGGGCTAAAATGGACTTACAATCGAGATTGGAAGCTTGAAAAACCCTAACTATGTCTTCCTCATGTGAATTTCAGCCAAGAGGTTGAAGATGAGCAAATATTGGCTTTTAATTTGGCTTTTAATTCATTTAATCACCAAATTATTAAAATGCCATTAACTTAAAAATATTCTATTTCACCTATTTCATGTCCATTTTTGTCCAAAAAATTAACCAATGGTTTAATTACCTTTTAAGGACCTCCAATTTAAAATTTCATAGTAATTAGACACATCTAGCTTCTAGAAATCAAGTTTTGCACTTTTTACAATTTAGTCCTTTTGACTAAATTGAGTGCCCAAACATCAAAATTTTTGAACGAAATTTTCACAAAATCATTTCATAAAATTTTAGATCATAAAAATATAAGAATATTAAATTTTCCCTTGTCGGATTTGTGGCCCCGAAACCACTATTCCGACTAGGCCCAAAATCGAATTGTTACATGTAGTGCTCTGTTTTTCCAACTCATGCACACGAAAGAGAACCTTTCTTGTCCAAAACGGTCATTCATTTTTTGCTTGTATGACAAAGTCATTTATGCCTCAGCTAAGTCGAATATGACTCTTTAACAAACGAGGAACTTCTGATTTTATCCTTTACCGTTGATCATTGAAGAACATAAAGACTGTTTGTCTTTCGACCTCTCATCAAAGCTAAACAACCTCGAGACCCTTAATATTGTTTGACTCAATGTTGATTCTACAATCCTTCGAGTCTAAATTTCCTAAGGAAATGAGGTTTTTCTTTAAATTAGTCACATGTCTAACATCTGACAAAGTTCTAATAATTCTATCGTGCATTCTGATCTAAATGGTGCCCATACCAATTATTTCGAGCTCTCATAAAAACTAAAGCACCACGAGACACCTTAATGTAGTTTGACTCAATGTTGATTCTACAACCCTTTGAGTCTAGATTTCCTAGAGAGATGATGTTTTTCTTTAAATCAGTCACATGTTTGACATCTGACAAAGTTCTAATAATTCTGCCATGCATTCTGATCTAAACAGTGCCCATACCAATTATCTTACAGGGTGAAGAATTCCCTATAAACACAATTTCACCTTTAACTAAACTGTATGTGGAGAACAAGTCCTTGTCTCGACATATGTGAAAGGAACACATTGAATCTAAGACCCCTTCGGACAAAAGTTTCGACCTTTCGGTCGTATATACCAATAACCAATCATCCTCCTTTTCTTCGACCACACTAGTATTGGCAACTTCAGCCTTCTGTTATTCCTCCTCGTTGCTCTTAGCAACCCTCCTATTTTTACTTTTCAAACTATAACATTCTACTGTTATGTGACCCAACTTTTTGCAGTAGTTGCATCTTTTATCATGGTTCCTCAATTTGGACCTTGACCTAGATTGTTGCTTGCCTCTAGTAACCAAAACCAAGGCTCTTCCATTAGATTTGCTACTTGAGTCTAATTCATTGTCGAGTTTTTTCCTTACTCAACAAATTTCCCTTCACATCTTCAAGTAAGAGTTTATTGCTGCTATAAATCAGGGTCTCCTTGAAAGTTTCATACGAAGAAGGCAAAGAGCACAACAATAACATAGCCTAATCTTCGTCATCTATCTTAACCTTGACATTCTTCAGGTCATTAAAAAGTTGAATAAACTCACTAATGTGAGCCTTAATAGACGTTCTTTCATCCATACTAAACGTGTACAAGCGCCATTTCAATACCAATTGATTGGCCAACGATTTTGTCATATAAAGGGTTTTTAATTTCTTCCATAGAGCAGTCATTGTTTTCTCTATAAGTACTTCCTGTAGTACATTATTCGTGAGGCATAATTGAATTGTAGATAGAGCTTTTTCATCAAGCTCTTCCCATTCTGATTTTTCCATACCTTCGGACTTTTTACTGGTAATGAGCTTCTTTATGTCGTTCTGAACTAGAAGTGTTGTCATCCGAACCTACCACAAATTAAAGTTTGTAATCCCATCAAACTTCTCAGTGCCGAATCTCATTATCATCATCTTGAGCGAGTTGATTTGTGGAAACGAAACTTGGACTCCGATACCAATTTGTTGGGGATTGACCCGTATAAACAACAAGATAGTAAAAGTCAAGAAGAATGAATACAAATATTTTACGTGAAAAACCCTCATTGAGAAATAAAAAATCATGAAAAAAGGAGGATTCGACTTTTCATTAATCAGCAAACAAAGAGTACAACAATGGAAAGTATTCAACCCGAATACAAAAAGCAAATCCCAAAAGAAACCTAAATATCCTAAATACAAAAGCTATCTAAAAAACTCTCCCTAAAAACTCTTTAACAAATCTCACACAAGAGATATTTAAAGCAAATCTGATTCTCTAAATCTGATCAATCTAAATAGGGTTCCAAAGGCCCTATAAATAGGCTTGGGACATGAGTCTAATATGACTTTTACTTGTCACTTTATTACTTGTTGGGATTGTGTACACTTGCACATTTCCATCGTTGCAATACCCCACATATATCTATAATCTATAATATATATGTATATATATAAAAGCATGAGTTTAGAAAAACTTTTGAATTGATCAAAATACTTTTTTAATTTTTATCATATTATTAAATTAACTTTGAAATAATTATAATTTAATTTAGAATTATTAGTTAAAATTTATGATAATTTTAATTAGTTAAAAATTTTAATGTAAAAAATTTGTGCTAATTTTATTTTTTAAAATTACGTTAATTTTATTGATGTAAAATGAAGTTATTACTTGAATAGAACTCTAAGTATAAAATATAAGAAAAAATGCGATAGTTATAATTAAAATTATAATTTACAATTATCATTAAAAATTACGTAAAAAAGTTGTGTTAATTTTTTTTAAATTATGCTTAATTTTATTAATGCAAAATAGAGTTTTACTTGAATAGAACTATACGTATCTTAATTATCACTTAATTAATATTAGAGCTATATATCAATTAAAATTTAAGTTTAGCTTTATAAATAGCATTCGGTATTTACACATATTTAATCAAGTAACATCTAACAAAATTACCAAAAAAATGTAATGTTAAAATTATATAAAAAAAATGAAGCATTAAAGGAATGGTTCGTCAAAGACGTTAACGCTCTCAAAACAACTATTTTTTTATCTATGTATTATTTTTATTTTGTAGGTGAAAATGTTTTGTGGGTTTGTTTTGAAAAGAAAGGAAATTTTCAACCATTATTTTCAATAACTATTACTAAATGTGTTTTTAATTTAATATATATGTCTTTCCTATTTATCATGAACTATTATAATTGATGTATGTTGTTTTACCTAAATTTTTTAATTTTTTAAAATTTACATTTAGTTTACTTTCATGTATAGTTCAAATTTATATATTATTTAAAAAAGAAGAAGGAGAAATTATCTTTATCAATGATAGGTAACAATAATTAAAAATGCACAAATTATCTTTATCAATGAGAGGTAACAATAATTAAAATGCATTCTTTAATAACTAATTAAAATTAAACATGTAAAATCATATGCAATGCTTGTGACATTAAATGTAACATCCCAAAATTAGGGGTTAGAATTCTTAAAATTATTAAGAATTAAAATGTAGCATTATTTGTTAGAAGCCTAGTATGAAGTCTTGAGAACTTAGGTTTAAGTATTATAAATTTGATTTTATCTCTTTAATTTTTTCTGCACATGTAAAAGCCTAGGCAATATGGTTTATGTATTTATTTGTGTGTGTTTTAAACATGAATGTGGGGACTAGCCCAATGGTTAAGGCATTCCCAAATTTTCCCTTAGTTTCAAAGTTCTATCCATGTTAGCTTATCTTATTTTTGATGATTTTTATACAAATGGGCTATTTGCCTATTAGCCATCAAACTCTCTAAGTCCTTTCCTAATTCTACTAAAATTCGCTATTTGTTATTTTATCAAATTGAAACCCTAACTCTCTCTATTTATATTCTAGTTTTCTCTCAAAAAAAGAAAAGAAACCTCTCTATTACAATTTTATTCTCAAGCCCTCACCACTAGAAACTTTCTTTGAAATTCTTGAATTTTTACAATCAAGCTCTCATCAATTGTTCTCCAAATTACTGGATTCTGAGTCATTAGATCGTTGAGTTTCTATCAAGATCAACCCTTGTAGGTGATTGGATTGAGCTTGAACGTAAGGCAGTCACCTGAGACCTCGAAAAGTTAGATGTGTGTTCTTTTACAATAAATCAAGTCAAATTTCAAAAATGCCCAGCTGTACACAGCCTACCACACGAGCGTGTGGCCTGCCTGTGTGGATCACACGACCTCACACATGACCATGTCCCCCTGTTTTCCCTTGCATCTGTGTTTTGCACATAGCCTGGAGCCTCGCACCTCACCACCTGTTTGTATCGCACACGGTTGTGTGGATCTATCACACACGGCCTGGACACACAGTTGTGTAGCTACTACACCTTCACCTTTACCCCTTCGCATCGCACACAGCCTGAGGCATCACACACGGGCTGGTCAACGGCCATGTAGCCCTTGAAACTCAAAAATTAAATTTTTTCCTTGTCTTTCATTATTTTATGCAATTCAGTCCCTAATTAGGTTTTTAATGGCATCTTGAGAACTAGATTATGCAATTAGATCTTGGGCTAGGAGTAGAATGACTGAATATATGACTGACTGAATGAATGAATGATCTTAATTACTTTTGATTGAGTGCTTGATCCATGAATGGTTTTATATTTATCAATGTTATAAATGCCGAATGAACGTCTCGTATGCCTAAATGGTTAAACTATTGATTATTGGATATAATCGTGAATGTCGTTACTATGCAATGAAATAGAATGTTGAAAGTATTAATGATTGAGTGAATGAATGCATTAAAGAATTATTGCATTACATATGCATGAGGGGGAACGATATGAAAGGAGGAAGAATGGCAGCTCATATTGATTCCATAAACAAATGATTGACTGTGTACCCACAGAACGGTAGATTCCAACTGCAATCTCATTGTGCCGCACGATCCCTCTAACAGCTATTATCTACGAGTGGTCATGACTCCACAGTTAAATGAATGTTCGCTGTATATTCACATTCATATCAAATACCAATCATGATGGTCTTACCGTGTAATCACATTTATAGTAGAACCTAACTACAACTTTTTTGTACTGTGCTCTCACGATCCCTCCAACAACTTTCTATTGGGAGCGACTGTGTTTCCGTAATTACCGACAATTTTTATTTGCAATTACCCGAATCTAAATGAATGTAATGGTAAAAGACCATGAGCAGAGTAAAAAGGTAGAGGGGGTTCTGGGGAACTCCCTATCTGGAGAGCTAGTGGTCAGGGTAGAATTAATGAATGTTAAATGAAACATTAAATGAATGTTGCATGACATACTATGCATACTCATTGAAAAGGTACATGTTGAAATGACCAAATTAATAAAGGTACATGTATCTAATGAGAATGGTATTATGACTATATAGTCGAATTGTTCGATTGAATTCAATTGAATGTTAGTGTTTTGTTTGTCTAAGTGACAAAAAACTAAATTATCGTATTGATTAGGTTATTATGTAAATTTGATTAATATAATTGACATGTACATTTGAATATTGTTTTGGTTTATTGTAAAGGGACTCACATTGAGCTTCCATAGTTCACTCCCCAAAATTTCCATCTTTTCAGATAACCCAACGGATTAGGACGCGGACTTGACATGCGGAGGGTCTCAGCTTGTTCTTGCCAATGATTTATTATTTATTATTTATTATTACAATTATCATTTAATTTTATTAAAAACTGTGGTATGAGACAATTATTTTAAATCACATCAGTTAGGATGCATGTTATTAATGGGTATTTATATAGATAGAAAGGTTTATACTTATTATTCCACATTGATAATGATTTTAGAATGTTTTTTTTTATTTATTAAGTGTTTTAACTAGGTTGATTTATTATACAAAGATTGTTGATTTATTTTCTGCTACTAAATTAATCTTAGGTTTAATTGATTAATATGATATGTTCGGTAACACCCCAAACCTGGATTAGACGTTATGGTCATATCTAGCAATGTCACACAATAGTGTTTTTGAAACCTCGTTGTTACGATGAAAACATTCCATGTTATTATCTTTAGTAAACCTTTTTTAAAACGTAGGAAGTCGTCTTTATTCATTTAAAATATTTTTTTTGAAACATCCTTGTTGCGAAAGCTTTAATAAATCAATCTAGGTGATCATGCGTTTAGAAAATACTTTAACTTTTTTTGAAAACCGAATTTCTTACGACCAACAAATATAAATCCATAAAGTAAAATAAATAAATAAAACCCAAATTTGAAACCAACGTCCCAGAGGGTCCTTAAATTACTACCCAAATAATCAAATAATAAACAAATCATAACTCATAAATTGAAAACCATGAAGTCCAAAAATTACTGTGGTCACCATTGAGTCCTCCGTCGTATCGATCTGTCTAAGTTTGGGGATTACCTGTACACATTAAACAAAAAGGGTGAGTTTATGTAAACTTAGTGTGTAATCCCGCAGAAACAAATAAACAATCAGTATTCACAGTGCACAGTTAAACAATCTTGGGCCTAAACCCTTTTCAGTATCAATGACAGTTTAGGCCTTAGCCCATCACAGTATCAGTAGAAGTAACAGTTATGTAGTAGCAAAATCCTACCCAACCAGTCTCTACACACCATCTCTGTCCAAACCTACACTCCATGTGGGGATATAATCAACCCACCCATCCCTACACTCCAAGTAGGACCAAATGCGGCACAAAACAGTAGTTTGCAGTTGAGCTGCCAGTAAGTTAGGCTTAAAGCCTTTCAGTACACTTCCTCCGAATAACAACCCCCAACCCAATGCAATGCAACATACAATGGATGATATGCTATTATGCAATTTTAGTACATATATTCAATTCAAATATTAACATGCTCAGTACAGATATCATTCAGTCAATTTCACACATTTAGGGGTCTAAGTAGCGCTTACCGACCCTACAGTAGGTTCACAGTTGACTTGGGCGACCCGTGCAACCTTAAAAACATTTTGATAAAAATGGACCCACATGCCCATATGATCTGCCCGTGTGGCCCACTCGGCCCAAATTGGCCTTGGTCGTATGATCCATTTTTAAAGTAACCCATGCTAGCTCAATACTCATATATGTTTTCACTATTTACTTATATGTTCATTCAAAGTTGTCTACTTGAGTCATTATCACTAAATTATTTATATCTTGAGCTACAAAATTTCAAATTAAGATCCGCTTGATGTTTTTGAAACTAGACTCAAATAAATTTCTACCATAAAATTTTCAGAATTTATAGTTTATCAAATAAGTACAGTAAAATCTTTAAAGTTATTCCTATTCTACTATTTGATAGCTTCATTCTTTCCTTACTAAAAATTATTTATCTCTTAGTACGGAATTTAGATGATGTTTCCATTTGTTTCTCTTGAAAATAGACTCATTAACGATTTAAAAATATAAATTTAAGCCCCTAATTATTTTTTAACAATTTTTGATGATTTTCTTAAATCAGAACAGGGGAACCCGAAATCATTCTGACCTTGTCTCACAAAATTTATTATATCTCATGATTTACAATTTTATTGCTTACACTGTTTCTTCCATGAAAAAATAGACTCAATAAACTTAATTTCATATTTTATTCAACCTCTAACTCAATTCCCACTATTTTTGATGATTTTTCAAAGTTAGACTACTACTGCTATCAAAAACTATTTTAGTGCAAAATGTGATTTCCAAGTTTATAACACCCTTATTTCATTTCTTTATAATTTTTCACATCATTTTCTCTTATTTCTCTTATTTCTCGACAGCAAACAATTTCGGCTTTTTGCCGAATCCCATTTTCTATGTTTCTGGTACACACCTGGTATCGATTCGCTGTGCAAAGTAACCCGAGCCTTTAAAAACCTATATTTGATCAATATATCCCTTAATTAATCACTTGATTCGTCAATCAAACCAAATATCCCCAACATAAAACTAGAGATACTAAACCAACGACGATTCAAAAACTTATCGCAACGAATCCGATAACCAGTCGTCTCCACACACTAAAATATCCGCTTAAAACCTTTGAACAGCACCTAAACGAGAGTAAAACGAACCCTTTGTTAATTGCCTACTCGAAATAGAATAACTAATGGGAAAAAAATTCACATACTGAAACAGATGAAGTCAAAAGTTGCACTTAAAGAGATGACTCGCAAAAAATACAGAAACAAAAAGAGAGGGGAAAGAGAAGAAACAAGATTCGGCCAAAGCGGAACAAAAACCAAAAGTGAACAAGAAGGGAGAAGAAACGGCTTAGAAACAAAAGTCTAACGTCAAAAAATTTGTTAGGAAAAAAGAAAATAGAAAAATGATAAGAATAAAATCTTATTTTGATAACTTCTCCCCAATTATCTCCTAAAAACACTCCCTATTAACCCACTAAATCACAACTCTCAGCAGTCCTATTTAATTTGAACTCCACCACGCCACACGCCAAGCAGGGACTCAAACACAAGACCTCCTACACACTAACATTCCGCTTAACCACCAGATCACCAGGCCCATTCTGATATATTTTTACCATTAATAAAATAAAAGCATACTGAACAAGAGTAAGGCCTAATTCATTCAAAATACCAAAATTTTCCCAAGCAAAGGCTTGAACTTGGGACCTCCCAAACACTCCCAGAACACATAACCACTAAAGCTGATAGATATTTGTGTCATATTTTTACAATAACGAAATTAGAAATTTTGGGGCGTTACATGTTCACTATTAGAAACCAAGTTTAGAATTGAGTATGGATTTGAAAAAAAAAAAAGATAGGATCATTTCTGATACATGCACGGATGGGGTGAAATTTATTAAATTTCATTCACCGAAGCTGTCAATTTTCAAGTTTGGGAAATCATTAGAATTGTGACGAATTGTTGGATGGGAACTAGACATTTCTTGGTTAAGATGTCTTCATGGCATTTGAAGCTCTATCTCTTAGCCTCAAAACTCACTTTGAATCACTCAATTTTGAGTTTGGGAGCTCAAGTTATGAGTGTTTTAGTGAAGACTACGCGAGTAGAATTTTTGGATAGGATTATGATGAGAATTACGAGTTTCGGGCTTTTAATTCGAGTTTAAATCATATTGGGTTTGGGTTTTAGGCTTAATTTTTATTATATATGAGCCCAATATTGTATTTATCAGCTTTTATTATTTTATTATTCCTGATTTTTAATAATTATTAAGTAGTTTAAGTTATTTAGGAGTTTTATGTCAACAAAAAAGTTTAGTTTAAATCTACTTCTTGTTTAGATTAATTAGCGTTCTAATATACTTAAGAGTTTTATTTAGATTTATTCAGCTAGCCTATATATAGGCCTTTGCATTGTATACAAATCAAACAATTGTTTTCATTAATAAAGTTTTCAACTTTGGGAGTTTGTTTCTTGTGCAAGATTTATTTCTTGTGGTTTTTAGAAGTAGATTTCTTCTCGATTTACTTCAAGGAGTTGTGAGAATCCATTCTTCACCCTTCAATTTGCCAAGGATTATTTCTTGGAAGGTTGATTAGAGTCATTAATTGAGTTTGTTGGGATTTATATCTCAAAGGGTTCAATCGGACATTTATCCTTTTATTCATTATAACCATCGGTTTATTCAATCCATCTTCCACATTAAATTTCGTCTATTTATTTATTTTTATATTATTATTTGTTATTTGTTCTCAAATTTCTTCTTTTACTGTTTTTGACTTCTTTATTACTGAATTTGTTTATTTATTTTTTTTTTCAAATCAGATCCAAATATTTCCTTTTCGAGTCAAACAACTTGAATTCTATCCTTCTTCCGCTTCCTCCTTTCATTCTGTATCAATTTCGATGATTAATGTGATCTCTTCGACTCGAGTCTACCGTCTAGGCCAAATTGGGATGGTTTCATTAAAAACTAGTTTATATATAAAAACATGAGTATAGATGAATTGATCTAGTTAAATAATAAAATTTAAATAAAACTATAATAATATATTGATCTCTTAATAATTACAAAATAATATTTTAAATAAAATCATAATAATTAAACAATAACTCTTATATCATAATTAGAAATATCTGTAGAGAATCAAGTGAATGGACAATAAATAGGATAATAATTAAACAATAACATTAATTAATTTAAATTAATAATTATCATTACAATTATATATCAATTAAAGATGAATTTAACACTACAAAATAGATTAACTAGATTCATTAGCATCCAACTTTTTGGAGTAGAATACAAACAAAATCAGAAAGCATATTAATTTTTAGGCTTAGATGCTAAAAAAAACTTTGTAATAATATAAAATATCAATGAAGCTCATAATGGAAATTAAAATCGCACTTGATTAGGTCCTTAATCAAAAGCTAACAATTAAATAAGGTCCTAAAATTTAGTTTTTCTTCGAAACTTGACAAGTAATTAAGTGATGATATAGTGGCTAACATAATGACATGGAAAATGAGTGTAGTTTTCGATTAGAGACTTAATTTGTAACACCCCAAACTCGGCCCAAACACCACGACCGGATCTGGTATGTCACTAAGGAAATTTTTGTAAAACAAATCGTGTTGTCAGAAAGCCCAAATGTAATCTATATAAAATATGCCTTTATGAATAAAACCCAAACTTAATTACATGCCTTAGTTTAATTAAAATAAATGTTTGAATAACTAAAAATAATTTATCCCATAATAAAACAAGATATAAACTAGTGGCTCATTGCCTTATTACAACGAGGTTTAAAATCCATTAAATAAAACATAATATAAAAATAATTAACTTGAGTCTTTTTGCCGGATCCACATATTCTTTTGCATGGCCACCTTGCGCTCCTCTCCAGCCCTGTCCGATGCACTAAGTGTTACCTGAAATGTTAATTAATTGGTTGAGTCGCGAGACTTTGTGTGCAACCTTCATGCACCATTAGATTTGGGCCTTAATCCATAAAAATAGAATAATAAATTCATGTACATATATAACAAATAATATGCAAGGCCCAACCCATTTGCCTAGGTTTCCATCCGCTACACGCCTGCACCAACCGTTCACACCATTGGGGATTTCTACAATCAACCCACACCGCTACACGCCAAGATGGCGCTCATGTCGCTCATCAACATATCATGGCCAAGCCCTTATAATGATCACTAAAAGCCACTACAACATATAACAGATCACGGTAAAACCGCTACACATATAACATATAACTTCCTCCTTTCATCAAACCCACCCCATGCAATCACAAAATCAATACACTTATAACATATAATCGAATATTCATCGACCGGTGATTCGATTTTACCCTCTTTGGGCTTCCATCTTTATGTCGGGATTTGGCATTTATCACAACATATAATACTTATAAACAGTATTTAATGATGATCTAAATGGTGGGAAGTATTACACACCGATATCGCGAAATCCAATATTCTTAGTCGATGTCCTTGATATCCGTATCTATTATCCTCAATCTATAACTTTGCTTAAAAGCCAAAAAACTGTGAAAATATGCCCTCTCCTATATTCGGCCATGGTTAGTATTCTACCCGATTTTATATATATAGATAAACAAATCCTCTTACCTTGAAATCCCGAAAGTAACACAATTCTCTAACTTAGAGATCTATGCGATTGGCCTCCTTCTTCAAATCCCGGAATGCCGAAAAGAAGTGTGAAATAAGAGATTAGTTTCTAATAGCCATTCGCTAAGGACTTTGAAAAGCCAAAGAACATTGAAATCCCAAATCAACACTTACCTATTGTTTCCTTTAGATTTCACAAGCGCACTCCATTAAAGAGGATTCGCAACCACGGAGATGAGATCTAACGATTTGCTTTTATGAAAATCCCAAAAAGATGAACTGATGCATTTTGGCTTTTAGAAAACCGAGTGAAGTGTTTGACTTAGAAGGAAAGTGAAAAGAAAGTGGAGAGAAAGAATACTTAGGGGTTTCGGCTTTCAGAAGAAATCAAAAGAAAAGAGATTACCAAGAAGAACTGAGAATTTCGGCACAGAAGATGAGAGAAGAGAATGGGGTTCAAAATGCTGGAATTGAAGAGGTACCCCTTATTTATAGGGAATTTCGGTACCCCCTCTAGGAGATGGAATTTCGGCCAACTCAGTACTCAGAAGATAACTCCTATCTTTTCTCCTCTATCCTTCTATCCCTTATCCCTATCAAAACACTCATCCATAGGAGACCACATTTGCACCAACTCTCCCTTTATTTTATCAGCTTGTTATCCTCATTAATTAAATGAAAATAATCACTAAATTATAGCCTTGTGCCGTCCCCTTCCCTAATCCCTAATGCCAAATTTAACTAACTTAAATTAGAGGATTTGGGCTCCTTAAAACTTAAAATTTTGGGCCCCTAACACTTAAATTAACTCATTCCACATATTTACCCATTAAATGCATAGGCCCAAAAATTTAAGATGTTACATAATTAATCTTTTTAATTATTTTACAATAATTTGTTTAGTATTTAAGCCAAAATTATAAACAACTTAAAAATAAAAATAATAAAGATTTATAAAATTCAAAATAATAAAACTCTAAACAAAAATATTTACATGAAATAATTAGAAGGTATAATAATAAATTTAACTCTCAACTTTTACATTTTTGTCAATTTAGTTCTTTTTTTTTAGCTAAATTTGATTATTAACCTTTCAAAAAGAGTAAATAGTTTTTCTTAGTGAAAATATTGAATAAAATATTATTTTTTAATAATGTTGGTGTGACAACTCTCACTCGACGATCTCACGATACTTCATAATGACATGACACTATTTGTCTTAAATGTCACGTCAAAAATAATTTAAAAATTATAAAATGTTCAAAATTATAAAAAAGAAAATTCATAAAATTGAAAATATTACCTTGAAGTATACGTGGATTGTAGTGTGAACTACTATATTTAAAAACTTAGCGTTTTAGCTAATATTTTTGTTAAAAACGATAATTCAACTCTTTTAGAAGGTTAATAGTTAAATTTAGTTTAAAAAAAGAAATTAAATTGACAAAATATATAAATATTAAAAGTTAAATTTCTCATTATTCAGAATTTTAAGAGAAAAAGGTTAATTGAAATTATGATAATTATAAAAGGAAAGAAGACATAATTAATAATAAGATATTTAAAAGTTAAATGATATTTCAATCTTAACCATACAATTAACTCTGATATAGTGATATTGTAATTGTATATAAGAAAAACCTTTGATACGGTGAGATTATTTGAACCGGTCTAAAATGAAATTATAGTATTTAAAACATATATTTAGTCTCCTATCCCATTTTCTTACCGTTGAAAAAATTCACAGAATTTATATTTGAAGTAGTGTTAAAGTGTATAAATTTATACATAATTAATTAATTAATCAAATTAAAACATATCATTAATAAATCAATAAATAATTTTAAAATTCATTAAAAATAAATATTTTTTTAACACATGATAGGGTGTTTGGTAAACAGAGTTTTGAGCCTTTTTAGCTGATTTATAGTCAAACCCTCTAATTGTATTATTTGGTGAATGGAGGTTTGCAATAGCTTGTTGAACTAAAACCTCCAAAACAAAAAATGTTGGGATTGACAACCTTTTCACAGTTGATTGAGAATGAGATTTGTGAAATGACATATCTCATCATGCTTGCTCAAAAATTACTCCCTTTACCACTATGTACAATTATATTGATATACTATTAATATTTATCAATTTTCATAAGGTTAATATTTGCAAATAAAGAATTTAAGAAATTTGTTTATTTAAATTTTAAAAATATTCACTAATTAATTTTTAGATGTTTTAATTCCTTGGCAATAGTGTTTTATTTCAATAATTTCACCCAATAAAGACTAAAGTATTATAAATAAATAAATACTTAACAATAAAATGTGTCTACTTTTATTTTTATTTTACACATATCGCCTTTCACTATCAACTAAGTTTTACCGAATACTTTTAAATAAACAGTTAATTGAATTTGTTGGTCAAATCGGTTAATAATATCAGCTATCAACCAATTGCCAAATAGGGTTGATATCTTTTTAAATGCTAACACATTATATTTAAAAAAAAGTGAAATGTTGTTTTAATTAATTTTTTTAATATTTTTCCCATTAAAGAACATTTATTCAATCAATCATATTAAGCAATTATACTGTAGAAGCCCAATTTTGCTTTGGGCCCAACCAAATAGAAACCAAACCAAAATAATAAAAAAAATAATAATAACAGTCCAAGTCTATTACAATAATTCAACAGCCGAAATTACAAGCTCGAATAAGGGAAAAACCCTAATAGCCCAAATAGTCCATAACTT